>CP114491.1:5577500-11050000 GCA_027186245.1 Coriaria nepalensis | reverse complement strand
TGCTCTCCTCTCTTATTTGTTTCAAGGAAAATAGAACTAAATCAACCCTTCTCCAGAGACCTACAAACTTCCTAATTAAAATATATAATTAGGAAGAAGATTCTAATCTTCTTCTTATACTGAGCCTCTACTGCCATTCAACCCTTGTTCCCTTCCCTTATATGGACATAACCATCTCATTTTCTAACCATTCACACTCACCCGCGTTTCCCTCTCTACCTTCTTCTACTTATAGTAACTGCCAATGTATTCGCTCGCATCCTCTCATTCAGTTTCTTCCTCTCTTTTGGTTTACCAAATTTATGCAAGGGTTCGGTTTCACCTTTTATTTACGATCTGCAGTGCGGAGCTGTAATGTCAAAATCTCACGGTTCACACCTTTTGCCGAATTTTAATGTATTTGATGCACGTTGTTCTACTTTCTAGTGCCTAGTGGACTGTATATGTATAATAATATATATACGTACACATTCAGCGATAGCCATTAGACTATCCGTAATACTGATAATAGCCATAACAAGAGCCATAGCCAGAGGTTTTCTCTTCAAAATCAAATCTTTGATAGGATAAGTGATGTAAGCGAAAATAACAAGTCGGTTGAGCTAATATGTCATGCTTTCGCAAGATAACATATCATCCTCTACAGAATAGGTTGGTACTATGAGATGAAAGCCAATAATATATATAAACACACATTAGATTAGACAATCTACGCAGGATAACGTTATCTCGGGGCTGAAACCATTTGTTCTCATGGAATTATAATATCATCTTTCATCTTTTTTCCAAGGGAGACAAAATTAAAAACAATAATGTTTTCCCCTCAAATTAATAATACCCACATGCATTGAAATACAGAAAATTAATGCCAAAATGGAATCATACCCATCATTATTATCAAGTAAGATAACATGTGTTAATAAACAAGGCAACAGTCACTTTCATCGCAACTATATAACAAATTAACTAATTGACTGCTTTCATCCTCCCCCATGTTGAGCACTACAACAGACGTATAATTATGTAGCAACATGGTATCCGGTAAACGAGATCAAGAATCCCGGGGCGCCTCAAATCTAGTTGGAGTGTCAATCCCCATCATACAGCAAAGGCCCGCTAATAAGATTATGAGGAAAACAATCCCCTGCAGAAACCAGAATTGGAAGCCACAAGGTGTCAGCATTATATAACCTAGTTCCTAATATTAACAGCCTACCAACCTCTCTCATGTTGACTGTATGCATCGAATAGCTAAAATCAAATGTTAATAAAACACAAGAGCCAGTAAACAATGGGCATGTAATCCACTTATAAGAATTAAGAAGTACAACGGTTGTCAATTCTCTATGTTTTTAGGCTAAAAAAATAATCAAACATGTTCAAACACCAGATTAATATCCACATTCATCAATAAGTAAATATGTCCAAAATATATAACATGCAGTTAAAGTAATTATAATAATATGCGTGTAAATTATGCACATATAGAGATCCTAGCTGCCAAGAATATGCAAAATGGTGTCAGTTGTCACATGCCACCAAAATTAATAGACAAGTTAATGACTTACGACTACAAGTCCTTGAATGAGAGACGATTTAATTTGGCAAACTTCATCACAATGCATAAAATTTGCTGCTTTTTCCAATCCATTTCCAGAGGCACTTTCCGCGAGAAATCTTTCCAATTTTGAATAATAGGGAAAATTAGATGGCCTGGAGGGATCTGACACATATAGAACTTCATATTTTGCCCCAGAACGATCTGCAGAAGTAATAATCTCAGACAACATCTTACCTGCATCAATGACAACAGCCCTTGCATTATAATCTCTGACCAATACAGTGTTTTTGCTACCTTCAAAAGGAGGTAAAATAAACATACTTGGAGAAAATAATTGATCAAATTCTTTAGCAGATTGAGAATGTCCGAGGCAGAAAACAACCAGATCAGTTTGTCCATTTGGTTTGTTTTCCTTCCTTGAAACAAAATAATCCTGTAAAGATACATCTCAATATATAAATAAATAAATAAAAAGAGGGAGACAGAAATGAGTACAGAGGTTTGTCCTAAGCAGAAATTTCCTAAGTCAGCTTTCATATAGAGTTTAAGCACACATTTGGTTCAATTCCTTGAGTGAGGATAAAATGAAAAAGCAATCTACTCTGCTGTTTAATTCAAAGGAACGATGAAGTAGTAATGATTTTCTATTCCCACTTGTAACACTTGGGTAATTTAACCTAATATCGATTCTTTCAAACTTTTTTTAAGTAAACAAATACATAATTTGGTGGGAAACGAAATAAAAAACAATTATTCCTACTCATTCCATGTGCAATCAAACAAACATAATAAAATCATCATACCCATTCCCATTCCAATTTCACTCTCATTTCCATTTTCTTATTCAATCGAACCAAACATGCCCTAATTTACCTCAACTGAATTCAGGAGTGAAATTTTCTGGAAGCTTTCATCCTCTATAGAACATGACTCCAGGAAAAAGGCACCACTGATGGTTCCTAAATCATGCCCACAAAATTGTCTAAACCCTCCAACCAATGAATTTTCGATTGTTTCCTCTGATGGAGTGACGTATGGGAATGCCATGGAAAAATTAGAACTTGTGAAAGAAACCTGTTCAGTAGAATGAAAAGCTAGCTTTAGAGCAGAAAATTAGAGCCCCAATCTGATTGATAAATTTCTTTAAGAATCCAAGTAAAAAGTAATAATCAGATTGAACGCACCTTGAGCAGGTCAACAAGAGCTGGATCTGCATGCCTGTTAACGACAATATCCGACGACTTCAACTACAGTAAAAAAAGGAAAATGATATATTGAGTGCACCAAACAAGAGCAGGGGATGACAAAAATGGAACTCCAGGCTTTAATCATGCTAAAGATGAATTCACTGCAAACAAAGTTAGAAATATGTCTGTTGTGAATGTGTGATAGGATTTCAGGTTAAAGTCGATGAATTTAAAAGTGGCCATGCCCACTCGATCATAAATTTTCTAATAAATTGAATTTCATATTTTCTGAGCTCCATGAATCCCAGGCATTGGAATATAAAAACTGATCGCCATAAACTAACGAGCCCATTCAAGCCTCATTGAGGCCGCAGCTTCATCCACTATGTGTAAAATTAATGCCAGAGCATTAGAATTAGTCTTGGGACGCCTGCTTAATTTAAAGATTGCTACCTTTATACTGAAAACTGGGCTTCTAAATTATGAAACGTCAGTGTACAAAACATCTTTCCATGGTTGATTTCGTTGTACCTTACAAAAAATTTTGCTTTCAGGAAATGACCTTATGATCTTGCACCCGCCAAAATAATTTAGAACTCATTTCAATCCCCAAATGGAATGGACTCCCAGAATTATTAAAGTCTGTTGTATTATTATAGAGATGTTAAAATACAACTAGACTAAGATTCACAAACTTAATTCTTATTCGTAATGTTGGGATAGAATAGTGTGGGTTTTTTAGATTGAAGAGGGTTATATTGATATTTGGTCGTGAACAACATTTTCTCAGGAAGCTTTGTAGTTTCCCAGACAACGTTAAGTATTTAAAGAGTGTGAGATGAATCCAGAAACACAGTATTGCATAACAATCCTAAGTTTCTCACCTCTGTACCAACCAAGATAATAGCTAAATCCACAGGCAGGTGTTCTTTCGGCTCGCACTAAGTAATTCCAGAAAAAAAAAGAAAAAAAAAAGCATAAGTCTGATAAGAATGGAAATAAACTAAAAAGTTCAGAGATATAATCAACATAAAGAGAAAAATGACGAGATATTATAGAAGAAACAAAAAGCGATGAGAAGGCTGAAACATTGCCACAGTAGAAGATATCAAAGTACCAGGAAGCTTGACCAGCCCCCATCATAGAGAACAGATTTTGCAAGATCCTTTGGAGACAGGGACTCATAATGTACATCGTGCTTCAGTCTGTTGTTTAAGAACCTGGGGACAGAATAACATCATCTGATTTATGACCAGAAGCCATGAACTTAAAACATGGGGCAGCATTTAATTGCAGAATATAGTATTGAAACACATACTTCTCAAGTTCAGAATCAGAAATCGAGTTTGCTAAACAATTGTGGGGGATACTCTGACTATACTACAAGATAGGTAGTCTGATAAGCAGAAGAATTTTGCGAATTATTGAAGGGACATCACCATCCCTTCAGCCACTCAAAAAAGTAGCCACGCAGGAGAGTAGAGATAAACATGTATATAAAATATTGAAACAGAAGGCACGTACTGACTGTGGTCGCGGTTTGGAGACCAGAGAAACGCTGGAGCAGTGGACTCCAAGGACAGCGCCTGTTGAACAACATATGCTACCACGAACATCAAACCCACCGCATACATAGCTCCCTTCTTCTTCATCTTTCTAGCTTCCATACGTACAAAAGAAAAAGGGATCCTAAATCCAATAATTTATTGAGACTGAATAAAAAAATAAACGAAGATCGGGACGGATTGGATCCTCAAACAACGAATTTATTCAACGAAAAGCAAAGTCGTAGGAATTTGAATATTGTAAGGATTAGAATTCGCAGCCAAAAGGATCTATCAACAAAAAAAAAAGAAAAAAACGACAAAATCAGATATACTCACCGGAGCCGGAGGAGCAGATCACTAAATTTTGGCGACCGTAGTTTTATTCCTGATAGGAATCTTCAGTGCTCCTTTTTTCTTTTTTTTTTTTTTCTTTTTTCTTGTTATCTTCGCGGGATGGGATTAAGATCGACCGGGATATGTGGGC
Organism: Coriaria nepalensis; assembly: GCA_027186245.1. Taxonomy (NCBI): domain Eukaryota; kingdom Viridiplantae; phylum Streptophyta; class Magnoliopsida; order Cucurbitales; family Coriariaceae; genus Coriaria; species Coriaria nepalensis. The sequence goes on along the minus strand of CP114491.1, from coordinate 11,045,221 downwards.
TAGGCTCAAATTGACATTACAATCCATCGATTGATGGAGGCCCAATAGAGAAGGGTAGAAATTGAAGGTCCGGTCCAGTCAGCAGCATTGAATAAAAACAATATTTGAATGTAGAGACTCGAGAGAAACAAGAAACTTGTGAATTCGGGTGCTGCAGCAGCTCATTAATCAATTGTCACGTGAGGAGCATGAATCTTGAACAGTTGGAGAAATGTCAGAGGTAGATTATATATCAATTAGGTTGAGTGATGACACACACACATAGCGACTTCAATATGAACGTGGAAGAAGCAAGCAGGTGGGGGTTGAGAAAAGGCATCAGAAGAAGTCTGTGCAAGGGCGATGGCTCTACCTCTACTCTCAATCCGCAAAAACAACCACTTTTAATAACCCCCGCGCTGGAAATACCATTAGTACCCACCCATTCCTTAATGACGGGGATGATGATGATGATGATTCATTGGAACTGGAACTGTAAGATGAGGAAATGGCCGTTAGAAGAGCAAAACTGCTCCGCCACCACGACTACTACATGCATAGTGATATCAACATCGTTATTGACATGGACCAGAAGAAGCAGCAGCAGCAGGAGGGACGAAGGATATCTTGTGTTCCAATTCTGATATATTACGGTCAGCAAGGAATGCAGCCTTGAATCACTACCTCGCTTCTCTCTGGATGGAAAGGATGCTATGTACCGCTCTTCCTTCACCAGCTCCCGCAAACCCAATTCTACTACTGCTGCTGCTACTACATTCTCTTTTATTATTCCACCGCCAATCTCTGCATCAAGTACTGTGTTACTATCTAAGCCTTTCCGGGAGGCCCTTGTGTGGCGCAAACCAGGGGTGGTAGCCAAGCTGATGGGCCTAGACGCCATGCCAGTGCCTCTCAGCATACTCATAGAAACACAACCTTTGAAGCAGAGTTCATCATCAGAGGCATCATTGCAATCCAAATACATTTCGTGCTTACTTTTGTATGACACATATAAGTTACTCCGTAATCTTACCTATCAACATAACATCAATACCACCACCCTACGAGTAGTCAAATCTTTTTTTCCCGTACAAGTTCTCTTTTCATATCTATTGAAAAAGCAAGCATGACATCTCCTCACTCGGAGGTAGGAAAGTGATGGACGTTCATTCGAAAAAAAAAAAGTCATATTGTACGTGTCTCTGCTGGTTCAAATCAGTAAAGAGTACATCATCTAAGCAACTGCATATATTCATTCACACCGACGCAATAAACTGTCCGTACATCTTTATCATCAGCTGGATTCTTTCACAGATCAAAATAGTTTCTCAACACTTCAATTCTCTTCACTCTTATCACACGTGGACTCCAAAGTCGGATATCCTCATTATCCTTTTGTCCCCCAAAATCCTCTCACGCTTCAAGAGTAACGCCATTGAAGCAACCTGAATTGGAGGGAGAGAGAGAGAGAGAGATGTTACAATTGATCAGATCTACATGAAATAAACATTCAATGTTACCAAAGAATGGTAGTAATGAATAGTTTTCACCTCCGCCCGGAGTGTCAGAGCATCTCTACAAGAAATTTCCCGCAGTCCGTCCATCAAATCTGCATAAAGTGCAATATAATGGGCATAGTCATACCATTAGACCTTGAATTTACTTAGAACGATGAAATTGAATGAGAGAAAAAAAAAACAATTTGAAATACATATGAATACATTTACAAACTGTCAACATAAATAGTAAATAAAACATAGTCGACAAACAAAGCACTTGTCTCATCAAGGCCCTATGGTTTGAAGTAGTGCAACCAACTGTTATACTTCATATCTGCTAAGAGGAAAATCTTGTGTCCTTAATTAGGAGACTGAGGCTATAATCTTTTCTTTCATCCTGAAATCCCAAATTCACGAATCACTCACTCATGAACTAATCAATCAAGCAACTTATAGAAATCCTGATTTTAGATGCTTTGAAAGATTATTTTAGCTGATAAATTATTTCCTCTAGGTTGTCTTTACGTCGCCGCAACCACAAAATGCCGCATGAACAATAAGGGAACCAAAAATCAAAATAAAAAGATGGATCAAGGATTCATGTATGGAGCATGCATGCCTGCTGCTTGGGCTTCAACTTTGTAAACTGATTTCACAAGACGTTGAAACTGACTTCCAGCATTCCTGCACATGCGAAACAATCAGGCAAGTTATAAATTACACCTAAAATTTACGCATGGCATGATTAACAAACTACTTCTACATTAGCTCTGTATGGCCGTATTTCATATCCTTTTCAGCCAGGGCAGCCCTTTCGAGCAGTTTGCTGGCCTCTTTCTTCACTAAATCAACTGAAATGTTCAATTCTTTCACCTGCTTCTCTGCCCTAACAGATTTTGCCTACGCACAGTAAGAGGAGATAAGGGAAGGCGAAATATTACGAAAAAGGGGCTAGAGAAAAAAAAAGGGATTGCAAGAGATGCGTGGGGGATTTAACCTAGCTACTAGCTTTCCTAGCTCCAACTAAAATAATAATAACAAAAAATTTAAAAAAAACCACTTTTCTTCTGTCCAACATCTTTTCGTTATCAAATCCCATACAAGGGTTAAGATTTGACTTCAACTAATACCTAATTAGCACAGCGAATAATTCGCCGGGTGCCTTTGCGGTGTTATAGGTTACCCTGTTGGGTAAATTTGTATTTCAGTTTCTTGGCAAAGAAGTTGTCATAAAATATAAGGAAAAATATTTTAATGTTGACGCAGTTCAAAATAATACAGTTCTCGCTTCATGTACAACAGGAACAGGTTGAACTACCGTGCATCTCCAACAACAATTTTCCAAATGACACGACAATGAAAGTGGCTACAGTTATTCGGGTTAGCTGTATTTCCACAGTTATTAATTGAAACTAGCCAGCTACCAAGCTATATCAGAATCATAATTGCCTCGTTATGATTTTATTAGATATGCCTTGAGGATTGTTATATTCTATAGGTTTTAGTTAAAAATGGCATGTTATACAGCATAAGACATCTGAAAGAACCAAGATATTTGTGAGTGAATACTGGTGGAAAAGAAAGTATAAATGGAATCATGAAATACAAAGGGAATAACCTCTTCATTCTGAAGTCGGCCCAAAGTACGACGCAATAAAAATCTTCTTGGTCCTGCATACATGATGCAAACAACAATTAATCCACTTGATACTTCCAATTGTTTCATGGGGAAGACATTTAATAAACGTCCAACATACTTCTTTCCTAAATATAGAAACACACATATAAGAGTCTCAAAATATTTAATCCTAGATATTCATGCAATAGTCATTTCCCAGCTTTACTTTTGTTGTAAACAGTTTGTACATGACACATAATGATGCTCCTATGCCATTTCCGAATCACTTCCATTCCCATAGCAGTCAATTTACATCTCATGGTTCAGCTTTATGGTCAATACTTCAAACTTCAAAGTTTATTTGCGATGCAGTTCAATGATGATCACATAAAATGTAAAGGTGAGTTAATACTAGACGTGCCAGAATAGTATGCATGCTACCTTCGGATCCAGGAAATTATGCCAGCTTCTATTTAGCTATTTCGACAAATAACATAATGAGCAAGACCCTAGAGATTGAGGCAAAGAAATTCTATATTATCAAAGAATCCATAAAAGTTCGATCGGAACATCACCAAGGGGAAAACAAGTTAAATAGGAGAATATATTTAAATCAAGAAAAGATGGAAAAAATAATAACAACACAGTGAGAGTCACTGTACGCACAGAATATTTTGAAAAAAGAATAGACACCATACCCCGCATAAGGAGGATGCCAACTGTCAGAGGGACGCTGATTGCTACCGCCTGGTGATCCCTTGCATAGCTAAGTTCAACTGTAGACAGGAATCAACCATTTTTAAAATGTAAACACACAGTCATACAGATTTATATACACGGATAATTCCCACCAAACTATCTAGGAACATAATTGATCAAGTCTTCCAAACATCCTTCAATCAAAGGATTCAACCAAGTCTTCTAATTATCCTTCATAACAGCATAATTATTGATCCAATATAGCAGTCAAAACTCAATGAATATTTTAAGGGGGAGGTTTCACATAATGACCTTCTACTCTTAGGATTGTGACGCAACTCTTAATTTTCTGCAATGAAGGCCACAGGATTCATTTACCCGCAGCATTTGATAAAGTACAAATGATTTACCAGGAATACATCATTTTATAGCGAAGGGATTTTCCCAGTTATGCTCTAAAAGAACTTGGGATAAAAGGTAAAAGAGGGCTTAAAAAACTGAAAACGAGACCTTTAACTTTGTTGAAGAAGGCATCTTCATATGCTCTGTACTGACTCATCATATGTGGTACAAACTCCTGCAAAAAGAGAAAGCAAAAGGAAATGAAAAACACAAACAAACAAAAGAAACTCATGCCAGTCTATGAAAAGGTAAAGGATGATAAGCAAATTGCAGACTAACAAAATTTCATCTTCTAGTGGGAACGGAATGATTGCTTCGACTACAAAAGTAGCCCAACCTAAACAATTCGGAGTAGTTTTTTCGTAGGCAAGAGGTTTGAAGAAGGAATATGAAGTAGTATAAGATAACAAAATTAAAAGTTGGAGTAAAAAAAGGGGAAAATAGTTGAGAGCGTACTTGAAAGGAGCGGAGATGGGAGGAATAGCTGAGTGGGAGAACGAGCGGAACGAATAGCAGAATCCTTTGATTGAATGACAGTACGCTGCAGATCCTCCACCATTGATACTATTGAGGATGATGCTCCTCCGGTTTCAGCTGTCGGCTTTTTGTGGTGCCGATCTTGGTCGGCCGCCATTTTCCTAGTCGCTTTGAGCCTACTACTCGCAGCACTGTTGATCCCTGACGTTCAGTATTGAGCAGCTGGAAAGAAATTGAGAGAGAGAGAGTAGAGTCACGCGCCGCGGGGCCTCGTATCAAACAGTCTCCTTTTGTAGTAAAAAAGGAAGGGGGGAAAGAGAGAGTTACACAATGGTCAAAAAAGATATAATGATGAACTTCATTAATGGGACCCACCTCCATATCACCCCCTCCGCGCGTAAATAGTTAAGCAATACGCGCTGGAATCGGAAAACATGTTCACTTTTCCAGAATGGGGAAAAGAAAGAAATTGCTTTGATATACGAAATGACTAATATGAAACACATTATACATATATATATTAACCTACAGTTTATATTGCAAATGCATTTTGCTTTCTGTGATTTCTTCGATGTAGTCGTACCCCGCCAAAACGCTCCAATTTCTCTGAATCCTTTTGCCAGTTTCCTCCTCTGGTCCTTCATTCGTGAACGTTGTTGTTTAGAAAGAGGTCAAGACGTTCCCACGAAGAGGGGAGGTAATTCAAATTATAATTTCAAGTCGGTTTGGGACACTACAGAGGTGGCGGCGGCAGTGCTTGTGCTTGTGCTTGTGCTTGTGGTGCTGGAAGAGAGTGCTAGGGGTGATTCGGTGTATATGTATGCTATATGATGCTTTGTGATTCTTTGAGGGACCGAATACAGCCATGGCTTCGTGATTACGACAGGCTTCTGTCTTTTGCCGTCACTCTAATTTACATTCAGGTACCGCCATTTCCATTTCATTCTCATTTCTAGGGTTTTGTCTTTCCCTTTTTCTTTTTTCTTTTTCATTTATTGATTGATTATTCAGATTGGATGCGCGTTGATTGGATCGCTCGGAGCTTTGTACAACGGAGTTTTGCTCATAAATTTAGCAATCGCATTGTTCGCATTGATCGCCATAGAAAGCAGCAGTCAGAGTCTGGGCCGTACCTATGGCGTTCTTCTTGTCTGCGCAATCTTCCTTGACATCTCTTGGTTCATTTTATTCACCTACGACATTTGGTGAGCCTCCGTTTCTTTTCCTTTATCCTCTATCGGTTTTTTCTAGTTTACTTATTCTCAAAGTTGAGTTTCTCACACAAATTCTTGACATGATTGTCCAGTAAAAGTCATCCTCTTATTTGTGCTTTCATCTGTTCCGTTTCAATCTGTTAACCTTTCATTTTCGCTACCTAACCCTCTTATTCATTGAATTGCAATGCCCTTTATGCTTAGACTGAAAGACATTTCTGCTTTTCAACCAACATATGCAAACTAGAAATCTCCTCTAAAATCTTCTTCCTTTCAACTCCATCCTCCTCGCACTGCTTTATCCGTTTGTGTGTATATTTTGAGTAAGTGATGTCATTCCCCTACTGTGCAGAATTAATCTACTGGTGATCTTTTACCATCTGTAAATTACTTAAAAAGGGGTTTTTTTGTATGCAGGACTCTTTCCTCGGAGAATTATGGAACCTTTGTTATTATCTCCGTGAAGCTTACTTTGGTCATGCAGATTATTGGGTTTTCGGTTAGGTTGTCTTCTTCTTTGTTATGGCTCCAGATATATAGGCTGGGAGTTTCGTGTGCGGACATGGCAGTTCCTCGGGAGGTAGATTTCGATTTACGGAATAGTTTTCTGAGTCCAACAAATACAGCCACAGTTCAACAGTCCTCAGGCTCTGATGACATGATTGGTGGCTCTATATATGATCCTTCTTATTACTCCGCACTTTTTCAAGATGGTCAAGAAAATAGGAGTTTATCTGTGGTAAGCTATTTGTTTACTTGTATGTGATTCATATATACTTGTTGGAGTGCATCTCATGGTTTGTCTTATATATCCGGTAGCTTCACACTGCCATCGTCTGTACCACCTAATTGATGCCATTGCGAAAGATTGGAGCCCTTCTTTGTACAGCCTGTAGCAGTATTTCTGGGAAGAACTTCATAATTTTGGCACCAACATATATTAGGAATGGATTTAAATTATTCCTGAACTATAGTTGAAACTTTTATTGATGAGTTTTCTCCTTTCAATACGAAAGTTGGGTGGAATTAATATCTTGAATCTGCACTGGGATGGTTTTGCTTTTACCTGTCGTATGAGCAGAGCCAGTCAGGTGATATCAGAGAAGAGGACAGTTATGATATGCAGGGATAGCCAACTTCAAACACCAGTCTTGACCTTAGTATCAGTTTGCTTTTACAAACAAAAAACTATGTTTCTGTATAATACCTACTTGGATGAAATTAGTCTACTAATTTCTTGTCACAATATAAGGCCCAAGTTCATTTAGGATTTATGGAGGTACACTTCTGCAGATATATTCTTTTCTTTTCTTTCCTTTCCTTTCATTTTCCTTTCCTTTTCCTTTCCTTTTCCTTTCCTTTCCTTTCCTTTCCTTTCTTTTCTTTTCTTTTCTTTTCTTAACTTATTGTTCTTCTCCAGTGAGGGTCCAATCTGACAAATGAGTTAAAATGAATAAATGAATCACCTTCAAGAGACTTGGATTATAGATCCATCTATGTATAATGGTTTCTTTGATTGCTCTGATACCTTGATGCTGGAATTCAGTGAGCTCTTAGTAGAAACTGAGTAAAAAATGATGCGGATAACTAGTAATAAGGATAAAGGGAGGTTTGCTGGAAATATACTTATAATGGCTTATGTAGTGTCGAATAATTTAGTCTTGTGATCTTTTTCTTTGTGTTCGTATCTTCCACCTTGTTTCAGGATGCCTGTGAGGTGAAAGTTTCTTCTTAAAATCCATAAAATTCCACTCAACAAAGCATTCATCTCGTCACATTATTACCCTAATGGAAAAAGTTTACCTTATACTACTAAGAGGTCCGTGCTCATCATTCAAATTGAAGTATTGGCTCGAAGTTGATTCATGCGTGCCTGATCTAGGTTTGAGTACAGCATTCAGTGGGGCATCAAAGTTTCCTTATACTTGTAATGTTTTCAAACTTGAGACTGTGGAAACAGGTTCTACACATATAGGTTAACCTTATGTAAATCTGAGTCTCCTCAGAACCCATAGTGAGAGAGATCTTGTTCATTGGATTGCCCTTTATCTAAGTTTTCTTATGATGAGCAAGTATTTTGAAATTTCTCTACGTGACATTGAAGTAAGAATAAGTAAATGGTTCATCTTTTTTGCCTCTTGGAAATTAGGTGTTATCAGTGGGTAGCTGTGGGGATGTCAAAAGGAAAGCTATGTAAATTTGCAATCTCAAAATGATTTATGGACAATGTAATGTTAATGAGTTACATGTTTAAGCTTGCGAGTTTTCTTACTGTTGCAGACTTTGAAATCAGAGCTGTTTTACTCTGTCGACTTCCTCAAACCCTTTTGTATCTAGTCTTACATATTCATATAACCAGCCATTATATAATTTCCTTTCTTTCTTTGTTTCTTTGTAGATCCGTGATCTTGGCTTTGGTGACAATGGCTCGTCCTCTGTGGCCACAGCATCTCAGCCAAAACCATCGATACTTGTATCTTTTCAGGTGGCAGATGTGAGTAACCAAGTATTATATGGGGTTCTCGCTCATTGTTGTAGACTCCTAGGAACTTTAGAGAAGATGCTCCCCGTTCTCATTGCTTGAATGAGGAATCTGATTGTTTTTATCTAACTAAAGTTTGAAAGTTAAATGTTTATACCTACTGATTGTTTTTACACTTTGTACATCTACCTATATTGTTTCTGAAATAAATTCTAACAGGAGTTTGATCTTTGCAGGATGAGAATAAAGTTCAAAGCGCCTAAGTTTGGAGTTTGGCACCTTTGGATAATTTCATCTTAGTGTGGCTCGGGTCCTTGATTGTTTGGAGGTTTATTTCCGTTGGTGTAAAAGAGTGGGCTCTGTACAGTTCCCGATTGGTATGAAACATATTCTTTTTTTTCCTGGGTGAAAGCAGGCATCATAGAGTAATATATAGGGAGTTGAGTTAATAGTACGTACGGAGTAGAGATGAGGATGAAAGTTAAACGATGATTCTCTTACATTGCATCACTCTTTTTGGAACTGTTAATGAATGAATATCGGGCACAGTTCCTTTTTGTTGGCCATTAAACATGTCAAACATGAGAAGTTACTGCAGGATATTGTTATTATGGAACTAGCGGCAGCAGCCTGAAATGTGGATGCACGTCCAGGGCTGGGTGTTTAAAAGTCGATTCTTAATAATATTGGACTAGTTTCCTTTGAATCCTATCCTTTGAATCCTATTCTCTAAAGTCTAAATGACCACTATTTTTTGGTACTATGCCATCTTATTCTCGAAATCTTCATCTTAAACCATAATACGTAATCCATAATACATAATGAGATAATTTGATAAAATTTCCTCCTTTCAATATTTGTTCTGTTAAATAACTTTTTCTTCACTTTTTTGTTACATGACTTTCAAAATAAGTAAGTAAAATAAAATCAAAAAGAAAAATGTAAAGAAGATATTATTACCTTTATTCATGTAACATTCAAACCCTAAATCCCAAAAAAGTAAAAAAGAAATTGGCATCTTTATCTTCATCTTCTTCTTCCCCGCATCTTCTTCCTCTTCTCACATTCGCACAATTTTGGACCATTTCGGACTTTACACTTGTGGACCGATTTCAGACTTCTCTCTCTCTCTCTTTCTCCTTTCTATAGTAATCTCTCTCTCATTTCTCTTTCTCTCTCCATCAACTCGTGAATTGAATAGAGCTCTCGTTTGAGTAGATAACGAAGAACAGCCATTAACAGAGAATGGAGCTTTCGATTTAGGAACAAAGAATGCATATTAATGGAGAATAACAAAGAATGTCTTTTTAGAGAAGATGAATATCATACGGTATGCATTTATAATCAAAGTTGGGGATTTAATTTTGATGAAATTGGTTAGATCACGGTTATGATTTTTGTGAAATCTGAGTTTGATTTCGGACTGAGTTTGTGGAAAAACTTATTGTCTCAGTCTATTATCAAGGTAATGGACCGAGATAATAAGATTGTGTGGTCCATTATCAAGATAATGGACTATGACAATCTTTCACATCAGTCTGAAATTTTGGTTAATATAATATGTAATTGTCTGTTTATGTGAATAAATTGAATATTTTTTTTAGTTGTTTTCAAAGAGATGTTTCAGGGAGATGAATCACATACCCTTACCCGGATCTTGAAGTCCAATGATCATTTTCCTTGGACGATTACTAACTGTCTGAGACTATAGTAGGTGATTTTGGATATTAAGGAGATGCTTAATTATAGACAGCTGAAAAGGTTTAGCAAATCATGTTTTGGCTACTTCTTGAAATTTGATGAGAGGCTTTCATTCTCCGCTCAGTTAGTCAAATCATTGGTCCTCCGTCAAGCAGAGCCCGCAAAGAAGTATGTGGTATGGTACATTATAAATGGTCATCCTTTCTGTTACTTGAGGAAAGAGTTCGCTTGTATTACTAGACTGAGATATCACAAGCCAACAGCCTTACCTTGTAGAGTAAAAAAAATGTTGAATCTTTGAGGTATTGATTCCAAGGGAATGATAAGATTTTATGTGTTGAGCTTAAGGAGATTTTTGAAAAAAACTAAGCGTATAATTAAAATGCATGATGAAGATCATGATGTAGCAACAAATGTTGAAGATCTACAATTTCAGTTAGCGTTGCTCTACTTCTTGGTTGTTGACCTCTTAGATATTGTGAGGAGGCACAATATAGTAGCTTAGTATCTATTCATGGTCTTAGACATTCTTAAACATTGAGTTCTTCGATAGCTTACCTTGGGGTAAAGTAATACATGATAGAATCATCAGATACATTCATATGAACGGCCTCCCAATGAGGTCCAAAAGAGATTCAAGTAGAAAAAAAAGCGGTTGGGTCCAAAGGAGCTACAAGTAGAGAAAAATCGATTGTTGAGAAGTGAGACATGCACAGTATTTCACTAGTCTTCTAGGTAATTAATACTCTTAGCTTTGATTTCTAGTAAATTTGTATTACTTAATATTTTGTTTAATGCTTTTTTACATTATTGTAGATATGAGCTTTTGAAGCGATTTCTAGCATTAGAGAGACGCTTAGACAACGTTTGAAGAAAACTCATAGGCCACATATTTTGAATTAGACCATGAATTCTAGTAAGCCCAAGTATACGAGGATCATCAATGTTCTGAAGAATCAAGACGTTGGTGTTTATTGTAATCAACAATTATTTATATTATAATTATTTAATTATTTATACTATAATTATTTAATTATTTATACTATAATTATCTATCTAACACTTTTATGATATAGGCTAGAGTGCATGGAATCTTATGCCCATCAAAGAGAGAAGAGTCCACCCCTTATATGGCCAGCTTTGACCAGTTCAATGAGGTGAAAGATGTTGCAATTGATCGTGTGGTGGCTTTATTAGATGCGATCACAAAGGTAGCATATCATTATGAAGAATCTTCTATAGATATGTATTTTTCAGACAAAGGTGGGAAGGAATTAGATTCGAGCGAGGAGGAGGATGAGGAAAAGAGTATGGTGGAGTTAGAAAAGGGGGAGGAGCATAATGAGGATATAAATATGAAGGGGTCAAAAGATGTGGAGGGAAAGGATGAGGTAGAGGGGGTCGAACTACCCTGTTTATCTGACTTGTAGGATTTAATGCAGATGATGGATATGAAGATTAAGGAGGTGGGTCAGAAAATAGAGTAGAGGTTCAGTAAGAAAATAGGGACGAGGGAGCATAGATTGGATCATACACTCAGTGAGCTGGAGCGTATGGTCGGTTTGATCGCTGAGAAATTATCATGTGCAGCCAATCGACCCTTTAAGGCAAACGATGAAGTAGCTTTACAGCACGGCTTATATGACCATGGTATATATGCCACATGACAGATGTTGCCAGCCCGAGATGGTACTAATTTTAAATTTTGTAATTTTACATTATAGATTTATTTTCATCACATTAATTAAATTAACATTTTTTTATATAGGTGTTGTTGGTATCAGTCCCTTTCCTCTAAATATGAAGGCTCAAGTTCCCGTTGATGTAAGGTTATTACCCCTCTAAATATTAAGAATCGGGTGGCTAGAGATAGTGAGAATAACAACCCCACCTATGAGATGCCAGAGACTCCACAACGGATTAAGAAGCAAAGTTATATCCTCTTGTCTTCATACTTGAATCCATATCACATCCAAAAATACAATAAAAATGATGATATCACACTTGATTCATTCTGAGAGCCATATTTGGCAGCATTGGACTCTGCAAGGGAATGGGCCAAACACAAATATAAGCTGACCTTCAAACTATTAACGGGCATTTAAACCAATAAGGAATTTCATAAATTAAAAGGAAAAGGGAAGTGGTTGGAAAGTATGGTAAGTATTGTTTAGTTTTACTTAACCATTTGATTTATACTCTAATATATTTATTTATCTCTTCTTTGAATATTATGTTGTTGGCAACATATCAACGAAGCTCTATTTTTTATTTGGAGGCGATTAGAAAAGTTCTACCAATTATTCCCTCGACTTACAGAAAAATCGATAGTAATAATGAACAACCTCTTCAGTTCGAGTATGGTTGGGGTGATAAATGGTCATCTACAATTAGAGGGCCCATTGATCAAAAGATATGCATGAAAATAAAGTTATGACTTTTTATATGTTTTGATTGTTATTATTATGCTCTAACATTATTGATTTTTTTGTTGTTACATAATGAGAATGGTAGAATGGTCTGCAAGCCCCACTTGGGATAGTGTGCGCACACTGTGTACATGCCGCTTAACATTGAAGGTCATCATTAGATGGCCTTAGCCGTTAACTTCGACTCTTGGACTAGATATAGCATGGATTCAAAAGTAGATCTTCTAGAGATTAATAGAGTCACTACAATGGGATTGTGTGGGACGGTATGCAGTATCTTACCAAAGATCATATTTCTTAATAGCATATTATACATGAAATATCAAAGGAAAATGAAGATGGACTTCAAGCTTGAAAAAGTCGAAGTGCGACAAATAGAAGTAAGAAAGGAGGAAATTATGAGGTTTGGACTATAAAGTGTACAAAGTTCATATAACCGAGTTCCCATTAGAAAATGTAAATGATGATAAGATTAGATTGTATATGTGTAAGATGGCTTTTGACATATATAGACATATGTAGGACTTGTAGATTATGTTTTATTTTTCTGTAATATATGGTAACTTGAATATCATATTGTTTACTCTGGTTTTCATATGGTATTCTGTTTCTTACACAATGAAATAAATAAATAAAAGATAAGGGAAAAAAACAAACAAAAATGCACCTTACTGTCCCAATTTGAAATCACGGGTCTGAAATCATGGTCCGAAATCATGATTTTAGACTAAACAAAACAGTCAGAAATTGGGTTTTTTTTTTTCCTTTTATATATCATACCCCAATAAACATAAACCTTAAACTTAGATTTTAAATTTTAAACCTTAAACCTTAAATCTTAAACTTAGATTTAAACCTTAAACTTAGACTTAAACTTTAAATTTAAATTCTAAACATAAACCCTAAACCCTAAAATAAACCTTAAACCTAAAAAATAAATAAACAAAAAAACATTTTGACCAAGATTTCGGACCAAACAAACAATCTGAAATCATGGTCCGAAAGCATGATTTTAGACTGTTTTGTTTACTTTGAAACCTATCTCAGTCTAAAATCATGATTTCAAATTAGACAATAGGGTGTAAACTTAGACTTTAAACCTTAAAGTTAAACTCTATACATAAATCTTAAACCTTAAATTTAGACTTTAAACCTTAAATGTAAACCCTAAACATGAACCTTAAGCCTTAAACTTAAACCCTAAATATAAACCTTAAACTTTAAACTTAGACTTTAAACCTTATAATTAAAACCTACGTATAAACTTTAAACCTTAAACCATAAACTAAATCCTAAACCTAAAAAATAAATAAACAAAAAACATGTTGACCTAGATTTCAGAATGAGAAACTAGGGTGTGTTTTTGTCTATGTTCTATGACAGTAAGAAATCAATCCAAAATCACGAACCTCAAGATTTTAGTCCATGATTACGGAATGGGATGGTAGTACAAAAAAAAAAGGAAAAATTAAAAGTGGAGTGAAAATACTTGAAAAATACACAAAAATGAAAGATAATAGTTCTTATTACAATAATAAAACAACACACAATAAACATAATAGTTCTTACCAAAGTAATAGTTTTTTTTACAATAAACATAACATCACACAATAAAACACCAGAAGTGTTTTCAACGAGTATTAGTGGAATTGAGTTCTAACGAGTCTTCCTATTATATCGAAGACCACCGCAATTATCACTCTTTCTTTTCTTCTGCCTTTATTCCTCAGTTGAAGGTATATGTTTATTTTTTGGTCATTAACTCTAGTCGGTGGTACATGACCAGACCATTTCCGAAAAATCTCACTCGCTAGTTGGTGATACATGATAAATTGATTATATATATATAGTCATCCAATTTTCGGTGGAGTATAATGGTGAACATAATGAGTGTAAACTCACACATTTAGACTAAGCAACTACTATGACATCCACGCACATAATTTTATCCAAGTCAAACACCTTACATGTGCAACTCTTTGCTCTTGAGTTAACAACAACACTAGTATCACCTTTTGTCACTTCATATGTATGACCATCCACACTCTCATCCTTCATTTTCAATAATTCATCATATATTTTTTTGAACAATTTGTTAGACCCGTCATTATTATTATTATTATTATTATTATTATTATTATTAGTATTATTATTATTGTGCTATTTTAGTAATTGGTTGTTAATAGTATAAATAGCAGTAGTATGGTTAGGGTTTAGGGGGGATTAGATTTTGAAGAGTAAGAACTCTTAGGGAGAGACGGTCTATCTCTAGAATTGTAGACCATCCTATGTTATTTTGATTATTTTTGTGATTGCAGAACAAAGTTTAGCCATATTCGTAATTATCTAGACCGGGTTCTAAACCATCCACATATGTAGACCTTTTGTCACTTCATATGTATGACCATCCACACTCTCATCCTTCATTTTCAATAATTCATCATATATTTTTTTGAACAATTTGTTAGACCCGTCATTATTATTATTATTATTATTATTAGTATTATTATTATGGTGCTATTTTAGTAATTGGTTGTTAGTAGTATAAATAGCAGTAGTATGGTTAGGGTTTAGGGGGGGATTAGATTTTGAAGAGTAAGAACTCTTAGGGAGAGACGGTCTATCTCTCGAATTGTAGACCATCCTATGTTATTTTGATTATTTTTGTGATTGCAGAACAAAGTTTAGCCCTATTCGTAATTATCTAGACCGGGTTCTATTAAATTGGTATTAGAGCACTCGATCAACGATGGTTGCGAAGATGGTAGAGGCACTCGAGGAGAAATTGGAGAGCAAAGTGATGGCTATTAAACTAACGATGGAAGAACGCTTCATGGTAATACAACAGCAATTTGCGCAGTAGTCTTCGTCGTTTGAAGCCCTATTGACGAAACTGGCCGAGTTGCAGGTTAGGTCACCACCGAAACCTGACCAACTTATGGGCGATCATGGTTGGGCAACAGGGGACATCGCCTGAGAAGGCAGACGCAATGGCTGCGAGCAGACTGTAGGGGGAGAACTAGCTGCAGCCGGCGCAATAGAGGGTACGGGCATCGACGGCCAGCCTAGGGCAGAGTTCGATGGTGATTTAGGGGTAGGTTCAGGGACGACCGTGCCACCGTGGGGGTCGGCCGGAAGGGTCCAATTCGGACCAGGGGAGAAAAGGGTGGAACAAAGGTTAGCAGGCAGTTATGCTGCGGGAACCACCATGAGTGGTGAACTAAGGGAGCCGATGGCTGAATTTAGGGTTCTGGTGGAACCCCCATGGGCGAGGCAGGGGCAGTATACAGGTATGCCAGGCAGAACAGGTGCGGAGCTGCAAATTCGTAAGCTGAAAATGTCTATCTTTGAAGGTGAGGACGTGGCGGCATAGATTTATCGGGTGGAAAGGTACTTTGAGGTTAATGGATTAACAGAAGATGAAAAGTTGCAGGCAGCCGGTCTCTGTTTAGAGGGTCCGGCATTGTCATGGTTTCAATGGTGTGGGAATCGCCGACCCATGGGGTCGTGGATGGAATTCAAACAATGGGTGATGGTAAGGTTTCAAACCTCTCATGATGGAGACTTACACGAACAGTTCTTGGCACTCCGCTAAAAAGGGACAGTGTGGGAACACCGAGAGAAGTTCGAGTTGCTTTTCAGGCCTTTAACGGGTGTTCCTCCAAAAATCTTGGAGGGAAATCTTTTAAAGAGGTTGAAGTCGAAAATTCGGACAACATTAAGGTTATTACGGCCCAAGGGACTAAAGGAGTATATGGACTTGGCAATACAAGTTGAGGAGATGAAAAATGCCGAAAAACAACAAAAAAAACAGCCATGACAATTTTGTTCACAACGGTTATACCAAGAATCCTAGCGCTACGACTCAAACCATTACTGTCGGTATGGAGACACCAGAAGTTAGGAGAGTCGAGTACCTTCCAGAAGGGAATTTCAAAAGACTGATGAAGACGGAGATCGCGAACAAACGAGCGAAAGGGTTGTGTTTTCGTTGTGATGAGAAATTTTTGCCAGAGCATCGTTGTAAGGAGAAGAGACTCCAAGTGTTAATGGTCGGTGATGAGGATGATGATATGGTGGAATCGGAGGATGAGAGGGAGGAGGAACTAAACCTCTGGTTTTCGGACCATCTGCATCGTACCACAATTTCCAGATTTCCACCTTAAGGACAAGGTGTCTCATTGGGAGGGAAGTAATGTTAGACCCGTCATTATTATTATTATTAGTATTATTATTATGAGACTATTTTAGTAATTGGTTGTTAGTAGTATAAATAACAGTAGTGTGGTTAGGATTTAGGGGGGGATTAGATTTTGGAGATTTTAGAGAGTATGGTTTACCTCTCGAATTGTAGACCATCCGATGTTATTTTGATTATTTTGGTGATTGCAGAATAAAGTTTAGCCCTATTCGTAATTATCTAGACCAGGTCTTATCACAAATCCACTACCTTAGGAGTGCATCATCGGTATGCCAATTGGCTTCATTTCTTTGAGCGTTGAACCAAATCGTCTTGATCTTTCTAGTACTATTGAGCAAGGCTAAATTGGATATTCACATGTATCCTTCCATGCAACGTTATGCGATACAGAATTATTATTTTTCATGATGTTGTATATAAGACCCTGGAAATGAACACTTGACTAACCAATATCCTCTAGGTATACTGCCACACCAGGATGAGATGCTCTGATCTCATTGAAATATTAGTTGAATTCTTGTAGCCTATATGCTTTCGCTGTTATCTTGAATAGAGAGATCATTTCACCACTCTTGAATCTCACTTAATATTGCTCGATATGCCAAATATATGCACAATGTTTTGAATTTGGGTAAACACTTTGCATAGTATTTTTGATACTATGTGATCGATCTGAAATAAATACTAAATTGGTGGGGGAGGGGGGGGGGCATCAGGTATCTTTTCTCAAAGCCTAGTTAACAAGTCCAGGATGCCTCATTCTCTAAGTCGACTATAGCCCATGCTATCGAATAAAGTTGATGGTTATCATCTTGTGCAGTTACAGTTAGAAGTGTGCTCTTATATTTGTACTTCAAAAAGGTCATATTGATACAAATAGTCTTTTGCATCAACTAAAACCTCTTAATGGATGTCATAAAAGTCATGAAATAATAAAGAAACATTCATTCTCTATCCGTCAAAAGTGCATATACAGTTTATGAATTTACTACTTTCATCATGACAGAGCACATGGCAACCTTGCATAGCTCTTCTCGGTCATACCCCGAACTAGATCACGTGAAATAGACCTTGGTTTCTATGTCTTCCAATAAATAATGTTTACTTTGAGATCATTACGGACTAAAGTTTCAATTATTTTTGAATTAGGACCTTTGTTGCTCCCACTATAATTATTCATCAAATTTGTTCCAATTGCCAATATAGATGCTTACCAATGTTTGTCATGCAAGTAATTGAAGTTACATATGTGTTGATCTATATAATTTTGAATTTAGAAAAAGAAACAATATTTGTTTTTCGTAGCACGAAGCATCTACTTGTAATTTATGTCTACACAACCGACAATATATATAATCTTACATGACTTCTTTACTTTGAATTCAAAATTTTAACAGATCGCATGCATCTATAGACTCATCTTTAGATCATTCTTCAACTCAAAGAATTGAGTGCGATAAAACTTATCTCCGCTTGATTGGAAGAAGCAATGGGGAGTAAATTGCCTCTATTGTAGAAAAAATCAGTACTTGACCCTCCAAGCTGAGTAACAATAGGAAAATTATTTGAATACTCATCATTGCCCTTGTCTTCAATTTCATTTTCTGATTATGGTAAAACAGGTGGCGACAAGTCAGGAACCCATATCAAATCTAAATCCTCTCGAGCATACAAAGTATCAAGTATATTAGAGGTAAGTACTACTCCCTCAAAGTAGTCATCCTAGAATAAATGATTGCCACATTCTTGCTATGTTCTTCCACCCCTATTTTCTTCAACTTCATCCACCTCTTCGTCATCCTCAACCTTAGACTCAACAATATTTCTCTTCACATTCATACCGTCATTTAGATATTCATCGCCACCATCTTCATAACTCATATAATTCTCATTTTGATCATTACCAACATCGAGTACTTAACATCGCTCTAGAACATTAATATCACTTCTCCCTTTTAGAATCAACATTACATGTAGTGGAGATTGAATTGCTGTCGAACAAGCATGAACTAAAAATTGTTTCACATCTGTGTTATTTTCTATAAATATTGGATGAGTAATAGATGAAAATAACAACTTGTATGTTATTGTCATACCAAATTTATCTGGATCAACACGAATAATATTATACACGACCTCCAATAGGTCACTAAAATTGATATTTGTTTCAACCACAATACCCTTCCATCCTTATGAGCCTTTTAATACCTAAGATTTCGATGGATTTGAGGTCTCATCATCATCCTTCTATTCCTCATCAAAGCATACATCTATGAATACAAATGACGTCATTCCTAAGAAATAAATAATTTGAGATCAATTATAATTCTGATTAAAAAAAAATCCATGATTTCAGATCAATTAAATCTAGACCGAAATTTAGGTCCAAGTTTTCAGATGAGTGATAATTGGTCTGAAATTTTGGACTAAAATACCGATCCAAGTTTAACTGGTCTTAAAAGTAATAGCAATATGATCCAAATTTTCGTCGAATAGAGGGAAAAAAGCATATTACCAGCTCAAAATCAAATGACTAAAATTTAAAGAACAAACATGGTATGAGTATACCCATTAAAAAAAAAGTAAAAATGGATTGAAAAAGGGAACACGTACATCAAATTGTGATGTTTGTATATATCGGAACGGTGATTCTTCTCCTTCTCCAACGGATAGAATACAAATCCTTCTTCTCCGACGAAGGATCGAGCGAAAATCGGAACAAAGCGACCAAATCGAAGCAAAGCAACAATTTTTCCGGTTCGGCGGCTGCAATTTTAGATTGTTGACTTGTAGCCTGCATTTTTTGCATTAAAAAAAAACCGTTGGGATGATAGAGTGAAAGATGAGGGTATAAATATAATTTTATTGTTTAGTTATTTATTTATTAAATATTAAATAAATAATAATAGAAATATCATCTATCAAAAACAATAAAAAGAGAATAATTTGACAAAAATCTATTTGACCTAAAGTCAATTGGCTAAAGATCGCATACATCTTTTGGTTGGTGCTTGAAACAATTTGGTAAGAGGTTAAGGTGGATGCTCAGTCTGATCAAATTAGAAACTGGATGGATTAGGTTCAAGATTATCTTACTCTTTTCGACAAGATTATCAGATACGAGGAGCAAGTTCAACAGTAAGTTAAAGTCACAGAAAACGGTCCAATGTTATTGACGAATAAACCGATTTCTAAAACTTAACCCAACATCTTTTCATCTACATACTATAACAATTGCCAATTGGCATGTTAGTGAAACCTGAGCACACCTAAATGCGCCCCTCACTTCTCTGAACATAGTTGAATGAGCTTGAGGACATGTAACAACTGATTTCTACAACATAAACAAATTTTTACAAACTTTTAATACCGATCGACATGTAAGTGAAACTCTATTGGAATTTCTCTGAAAAACCTTGAGATCTTCTGATCCCTTTGCCTCTACATCTACATTTGATCCTAAAAGACGGGAATCTACTATGGAATGATTCAGAGCTTCAATTTCGTTCACTGCCTGAAAACAAGAATATTCGAGGGGAAAATCAAAGCTATGTGATTTTGACCACAGCTGATGCCAATGCCATAGAATGATTTACATGACAGTTTATTAAGGAATTAATCAAAGCAATATGATTTAAGATGGGTCGCATATTCATCTTACCCTGTCATAATGTTGTGTATCACCGTCTTTTATACCATGCAAGTACTCTGGACCATAAAAAATAAATGATAAAAAAAGAGCTATTAGAATAAGGGAAAGTAAGCATGAACTTGGTGGAGCTATGGCATTAGATTTTAGGAATCAATGATAGAAAGTAGAAACAAACCAGAGTATGCTTCATCCTTGAATATGAGCAGACTTCGAGGCCTCAGTATGATAGAAAAGGGATGGTGAGTTTTTAAGGCCTTGTTATCTTCTTCAATCGAATTTTCCTCAGCAAAGTATTTAGTCTGATTGCTTCCACACAATCTCAATCTTGAGTGAGGAGTGAAGTCCATCACAACTGGTGATCCAAGAGATATAATGGCTACAACAGGAAGATAAGCAGGTCCATCCTGGTGTGGCTGCATGTCAGACAAACAATGGTGGTAAGATGTACTCTTGGTATGGAAACAGATCATAGTGCCAAGAAAGTGCAATCTTAGTCGCAACTAAAAACATGGAACCATAATGTTCTGAAAGGCAGACCATCATCAAATAAGATGTTTACCAAGGATGAGAAAGGTACTAGTAGGGAAATGAATGGAAGATAAAAATAACAGAATAAACCATTAAAAATGACGACAGAGGGTTCAGTCTAAACCATTATGCCCTGATGAGGAAGGTATTCGTTGATAAGGACATGGTTTATTGGCGCAGGGAATAGCTTGGATACTTCATATATTTTGTCTGTGATAGTTGTCAGCCAAGAAGGCACTGCACGAGAAAGTTAGTAGTGTCAGAATAGCCTTACATATTTTATAAGCATTAATCAGGTTGCGTTCTCACTACTTGTAGATGCGATAAAGTATCGAAATCAAAGATACTTATGTGAAAATAAGAGTTGTGATTTTGCTAACTCAACACTGTCTTTTGCCTATAAATAAAAGCCATGAAACAAACTTGAACAAATCAAATCCACAATAAACATAGTGCATGCATCTGAACGCCATTAACGACCCTGTAGATGATTGTCTGTGGCAACTTACATTCTTGTGGTAGAAGACCCTTTTCATGGACAACACCTCCTGCTGATACAAATATACATCAGAATAGAAAGGTAGATATTTTTTTCTTTTAAAGGAAAAAAGGGTACTTGCCCTTCTTCGAACAACATGTACATACCCCAGTTCTGTAGCCTTCTATTTGTCAAGGACTTCCACTTTGAGATGGGGGCTTGGTAGATCTATAAAACAGAAGGAAGGAAGGATAATGAAAAGAGGAGAAAATAAAAAAAGTATAGACTCAATTTTGAAACAGAGAGGAGCGGTGGAATTTGTACGTTATTTAGAAGCATGGATTCTTCAGCTTGGGTGATGAAATCGGGAAGATAATATAGAGTAGGGAGATGCCCAACTTGGAAGTGCTCCAGGTGGTCCTCTTTTGCATCCATTGCTCCTCTGTGGCTCTGTACCAATTACCACTATTTTTCTTTGTAGAAAAAAAAAAAAAAAAGTGGACCAGAGACAAAACGAGACACGAAACGAGTTACAGGAAATACTGCAATTGCTTTCCACGGGAAAGAGAGACGGAAGACTCCTCAAGAGCGAGACGGGAAGAGACTAGAAAGGACCGAGAGGATGAGATCATTGCCCGCTTGCACACGGGAAACGGATATAAAAACCGAGGGTTTTTCTTTTTTCTTCTTTTTCTTTCTTTCTTAATACAATTAATAAATGAAGAAATAAAAGTATTCACGTGGAAATCTATATGATGCTTTGCACACACAATATAATTATCCAAATATCATTTAGCTTATATATTTATGATATAGATGTAAGAATTTAGACATTTTTATATGTGATGTCTTCTTATTATACAAGAACCTAGTTGCTCTTTGCACTACAATCATGACTAGTCCACCTCCCTCTATCATGATAAAGATATGTTCTTCATTCATGTGTCAAAAATGTACTTCATACTTATCCTTTTATTCCTCAGCTTTACCCTTTGGGCCTTGCGTTAAATTGAAGGTACATAAGTGGGCGTCGTGGTCAGCCTCAGCTTCATCTCAGCTCTAATCCAATCTGCTCAGTTACACAAGCACCTATCGAGGCTACCACCCTCAACTCCTCAGCTTCGGTAGACACCCATCATAGCTCCATAAACCAACGACACTTGGTTTGGAGCTGATCACTCCCCTAAGATAACTACTCATCTGATAGAAAGTAGCCAACATCTTGGCCTAATAGTTAAGCTCTTGTCACGCGATCTAAACTAGTGAGAGACATGTGGCACTATATCCGTTGTTTATGCTCATCTATCCCAAACAAATTTTCTTGACTCATATTTGATCTGAAAAATATGAAAGGATATGAAACGGCACATTAAATCCCCACTTGCATGCCATCATCGTTTCACGTGCTCACTCACTTTCATGGTGCCACATGTTAATTCTCGATTGGCATACTCAACCACTGCATCTCTTCTTCTTCCTCCTTTCTTTCTTCTTAACATTTTCACGAACGATACTCTTTTTCTTTTTACAGAAAAGCTTTCTCAATCTCTCTCACTACTTATATTGCTAGATCACTTTACTGCAAATTTTACTTAGGTTCGGTCACTTTTCCGATCATGATCATCCACTCAGAACCCAAATCCATCGTTGAATCATGTCTAACACAGCAAGTAAATATATAATTTTTTTTTTACTTTTTTGCATTTTTCTTAAATGTTCATAGTATGAATATTTTCCCGCATTTTTTTAATTTATTCTGTGAGAACCAAAAAAAAAGGTTGAAAAGTCAAAGGGGTAAAAAGAATAATAGTGAAAGTATAGGGGTTAAACTATAATTTTTGAAACTGAAACCGCTTTAGTTCTCTTGCTGCTGCGACAAACCAGAGAAGAAAAACAAAGAAAAAATATGATGGATTGAGGAACTATAGTATTGAGGATTTCATTGGAATTATAGTATTGAGAAATTAAACATAATGTGTAAGAGATTGTGTTATACTATTGAAGTTATAAACGTAGGACATCTCTCCATATATAAATAGAATACAATAAACAGTAATTACGAAAATAGTGATGCTATAAAATAGAATAGTATGTAAAACTGAATTTGTAAGAAACATAATGGAATAGTAAAATGAAACATAATAGAATCTGTAAAAAATAGAATATAATATAATCTGTAAAAATAGAACAGAATATAATCTGTAAAAATAGAATAAAATAGTAAAACAGAATAGAACAGAATCCGAAAAAATAGAATAAAGAATCAAATCGAGGCATGTTATGCAACAGTTTCCTTAAAACAGATTCACCCCTTCACGTCGATGTCGAAGGTTGAATGGCGTATGTCTCCCAGGATACAACAGAGACGAATAGTAGCGTCACACTACCGAACTATTCCCAGCGAACTCAAATAGTGGCTCGAACTCTACCACACTAGAAACTTAGAACTCTAGAGGGAGGATGGAAATTAGAGGGATTAGAGATTTAGTTTTTGATTGTGTGTTTTCAAATGGGAGGAATATGTCAATTTATAGACTCATGAGGAGAGAAGAGATTAATTGGAATTAACTTGGGTTTAATTTAGGTTTAAATATGATCCTTTCATCTTCAACCCTTCATCTTCAAACTTTTCATCTTCTACAGAAGAAAAAAAAAATTTCCGGGAGAAAAATAAAAAGGATGGTCAAGGCAAATCGGGTCATTTTCGAGCCGACATTCGGCGAGCCCAAGTGCAGGCACACACGAGCTAAGCCCGATCCGGTTCGGATTTGCACCCCCCTACAAGAGTGAGTAAGAGAGAGCATTCTAGTTGATATTTTATTACCCATTAACAAATGTGCAATTCTATATAAACACTCTCTCATTTGTTCTCCTTTCTAATGTGGGATAAAATTTTCTCCTTTATATTTTATTTTCCTTCAAACCATTTCAATGGTTGTACTTTGAGATTCAATTTCTCATTCACCCATTAATCATTTTGAGCGTACCATATACCAGTTCGAAGCTCTCACGAAAGAGAATCCGAATCAGCTTTGACTTTTCGTTTATACGAAGTGGGCCCCACTCAAAATCAAGCATAAACATAGCATGTTGATATGCTAATTTTCCAACAATCCCCCACATGAATGAAATTGATGGATTAACTAAAACAGACATTTTTCGATATTAAAATGTTTTTGACCTGGAGATAGAGTTCGACGGTTTGAAACTTGCATAGGATAGGTAGGTCTCAACCTTTGAACCTTCCCCTGTAAAAGTACATTGATTTTACTAGCTGATCAGTAGACACGATAACCTTTGAACTGTTCTGCCGTTCATGTAAACAATAATGTACTTCACACAGGAATCTTACCTGACACACTTGAGTTCTCATTGTTATGTTCATTCTAGCCTTGAACATCTGCCTGGTTTTGCAAGAGTTGATGAGAATTATGCCCAAGTTCATTCCCTTAGAAGCGGCCCCACTTCTCTCTCACATAGGTGATTCTTAATTAAGAGTAACCCATTTTACTCTGCTCAAATTTTCGACGCCTAAGAATCATTAAAAGCATAGCTTATCCTTTCTCTTACGGGCATCACTATTTCATCATGGGAATGGATAGGAGGACACCTCCCCTACAGTGATATAATTAAGTCTTATACAATTAGGTTATCCCTTTGAACCTAGATCTTGGGATCTCCAGTCAACTAGGTTGGGTTTCCATTGTATTGACTTACTCTTTCATGGGCTTTAGTCTCATTCCCCTTGATGATTTTTCAACTAACTCCCTATTTAACCCTTTGGTTAGCAGATCCGTAATGTTATCCATGGATAATTATAATTGAGAATAGTTTCCTAAAACTTTTCCAAATAGCCTTCTTGAAGTTTTAATATTTATCTTCTAACAATAAAATTTTGGACTATAAGATTTTATATCCTAGCTCTCTTATTTATTTTCTTGTTCTTGAGTATGATAAACACTAGAATTCATTTAAACTTTGTTCATTTTGAACCTTCTCATAAATATATGTTCAAGGAGAACATATCTCTTCTTATGGATTAAACCAAGAAATTTGACATTCATTTTAGATAATAACCTTGTTCATTTTCTCATGTAAAAGTTTAGTATATGATCCATGTTAATTATTCTACCCATAGAATCATAATTAACATATTCTAATCTAGCATGTTATAGATTATAAAGACACAAGCAACTAATAAAGTAGCTAGCTCTATTTTATTAATTTCTCAAAGGATCAATACATTTCATTTAGCTTATAAGCTCATCCAACAAACTTTTCCCACTTTTAAACAAAATAAACTAAGCAGAGAGATCAAGATCTGAGACATCTTGAGCAATATCTTCCACCATATTCGATTCTTGGCTTGATTTCTTCTTTGGGAGCCTACAATCCGAAGCTTTGTGACCCATCTTGTCACAGTTGAAGCATTTCCCTTGAAACTTAGTTTGCTTCTTTGAGACTCCTCCTTTCGGTCCCAACTTAGACCATTTGCTGGTTCTTTTAGAATCCTGACTATATTCCACAACATTAGCCTTTGCCCCATGTTGAATAATCTCTTTCTAATCGAAATTTTGATTATCTTCTTCAATTCGAAGTCAAACAATCAAATTCTCAATATTCATTTCCTTTCGCTTATGCTTGAGATAGTTCTTGAAATCCTTCCATCCGGGCAGCAGCTTCTCAATGATAGTAGCTACTTAGAAGGTTTCACTTAACATTATCCCCTCGACATAAATCTCATGCAAGATAACTTGTAGTTCTTGAACTTGATTGACTACCGTTTTGGAATCCACCATTTTATATTCAAGGAACCGGCCCACAACAGCTTTCTTGATACCAGCATCCTCGGTTTTATACTTATGGTCTAAGGCATCCCATAGCTCCTTTGCCGTTTTCTTTATACTATACACAGAGTATAAAGAATCGGTCAAACCATTCATGATATAATTCCGACACAGAAAGTCAGAATGATTCCAAGCATCAACAGCATTGACTGCTTGGACATCAAGCTCATCATCTTTGAGCACATGAGCTATCTCCTTCAAGAATCTCGCGAGATTCAGAGTAGTCAGGTAGAACAACATCTTTTGCTCCCACCTTTTGAAATTCTGCCCATTGAATTTTTTAGGCCTTTCCCTATGGTTTATGGGATGAATTACAGCAGCATGGGTATGAGTAACCGGGGAGGATGTCTCAACAGTAGTAGCTTGTTGGATACTTTCAGAACTCTTTTTTTTTTTTTTTTCCGAAAATCACAGAAACTGGTATTAGTAAGTGAAACAATCACGAACTAATGATTACAACGAACAAATTAAATTTGAAATGTTACAATAGCAATGATACATTTACTTGTCCATTGATGAACCATTTGATCTGTTTATTAAATATGATACGAATCTGTTTTAAGTTGTAGGACATGTCTCCATATATAAACAGAATATAGTAAATAGTAATTATGAAAACAGTGATGCTATAAAATAGAATAGTATGTAAAACTGAATTTGTAAGAAACAGAATGGAATAGTAAAATGAAACATAACAGAATCTGTAAAAAATATAATAGAATATAATCTATAAAAATAGAACAGAATATAATCTGTAAAAATAGAATAAAATAGTAAAACAAAATAGAACAGAATCTAAAAAAATAGAATAGAGAATCAAACTGAGGTCTGTTATGCAACACTTTCATTAAAACAGATTCGCCCTTTCATGTCGGTGTAGAAGGTTGAACGGCGTATGTCTCCTAGGATACAACGGAGACGAATAGTAGCATCACACCACCGAACTATTCCCAGTGAACTCAAACAGTGGCTCGAACTCTACCACACTAGAAACTTAGAACTCTAGAGGGATGATGGAAATTAGAGGGATGAGAGATTTAGTTTTTGATTGTGTGTTTTCAAATGGGAGGAATATGTCAATTTATAGGCTCATGAGGAGAGAAGATATTAATTGGAATTAACTTGGGTTTAATTTAGGTTTAAATATGATCCTTTCATCCTCAACCTTTCATCTTCAAACATTTCACCTTCTGCAGAAGAAAAAAAAATTTCCAGAAGAAAAACAAAAAGGAGGGTCAAGGAAAATCGGGTCATTTTCGGGCCGACATTCAGCGAGCCCAAGTGCAGGCACATACAAGCTAAGCCCGATCCGTTCCGGATTTGCACCCCCCTACAAGAGTGAGTAAGAGAGAGCATTCTAGTTGATATTTTATTACCCATTAACAAATGTGTAATTCTATATAAATACTCTCTCATTTGTTCTCCTTTCCAATGTGGGATAAAATTTTCTCCTTTATTTTTTTTTTCCTTCAAACAATTTCAATGGTTGTACTTTGATATTCAATTTCTCATTCACTCATTAATCATTTTGAGCGTACCATATACCAATTCGAAGCTCTCACGAAGGAGAATCTGAATCAGCTTTGACTTTTCGTTTACACGAAGTGGGCCCCACTCAAAATCAAGCATAAACATAGCATGTTGATATGCTAATTTTCCAACAATAAATATGATGGATTGATTAAGTTAAGTTAGCTTTAATACCGGCTAACTAGTATTGTAACATTGAAAGGGGCGAATCTAAATTTCTTATTTAGTCCTAGAGTTATTTACAATCGGAACTATAATTATAAATTCTTTGTTTTTTGAAAATAAGTTCATCAAGAGCCCCTCCGCTGGTGTCCGGTTGAATCGATTTCTGTTATAATTTTGACGTATCCCACTATGAGTAAATGTTATATGGTTACATAAAGTATTTCAAATCCTTCATGCATGATAAATTGTTTCATGGGAATTAATTAATTGGATATAGTAGTTTATGATTTGCTTATTGGATATAAGTGATTGAAATTAATAGTTCGTCATATTAGTGGTTTTATGAAAAACTTGGTTTTAAATGGTTATTTGAACAAAAAAAAAAGGCATGCATTAGTCAGGACAAGCATATAGGAAATTAAGTTCATATTGATTTTAAAGTATATTCACATTTCATGACATGTACATGAACTCTTTATGAAGACATAGTTGTCTTAAGTATTGTGATCATGACGGAATTGTATGATTAATGGGTGCGATTGTGCATATAGATTTGATTGCGATACGATTGCATATTGTCTGATTGATTGTCAAGTCGTCAGCATAACTGTAGCTATTAGCAGTGATGATAGCCTTGATGCACCTTGATATGTTATATATATATATATGACGTGTGCGGAGTCACATGGGTATACTAATATTATAGCCGTATATGATAGGATTCATATATAACTGACGACTTGTGTGTGATGATGTGAACTCTTGCGTGGTTACATTGTGATGTTTTAATTGTGTTAGGTTGTTGAATTATGGTATCACGTAGTTGATATGTTTAGCATAGGTGGTGGGAAATGATATGGGTATAATGATTGATTTAGCTATGTGAGTTTCTTTAGTGTGAAGTTAGAATATTATATTGGAACTTTGCTAATAATTTATTTTCTAGTTGCACATGTTTACAGAAGTTTTGTCCCGAAAATGTAACTATGCAATATTTATTTACTGAGTTTTGGCTCACACTCTCTTTTTGTTAAATTTTTCCCTTCTCCAGATAGTGGATTGTTCTTAGTTGGGCATCTGGGATACTCCGTCAAGAGTTAACACTTCCTTTGTCGATTACTCCTTCCAGGTTGTTAGGAGTTTTCTTTTTATTCTTTTGTAGTCCCCTTTTGAAATGTAAACAGGGTTCATATAGACTAGTAGGTCACTCCATCGAACATACTCAGCATGTATAGTGATCTTAGTAATTAATGAAATGAGTTTTCATATTGTACAGTGATCTTAGTAATATACATATGTATATATATTGCTAAGTTTACAAGGTTACACTCAAAGGCTTACATGGCCAGGGGAGTTATATATAGGGTCACGTGCCGGTCACGAGAGGCTTAGGTCATGACATATTCAGTTTGATTAGTCATAATCCTAGGATTTAGACTTTTTGGTGTTTTCTTACCTAAGTCCTACCAATAGTTCCCCGACCAGCAGTAAGTGATTGAAAATTTTCCTAGGGTCCTTCCCCCAACACTTAGTGAGAATTTTGACCGTAAGTCTGGAGTCCTCCTCATAACCCCATATCACCTTAGACCCTCATACTAATTTTTGAATAAATAGATTGTTGCTAACTTAAGCAATCTGAGATGAGGCTAACCACTTCCCTTTTGATGGTTAGGTTTGTCCGAGCCAAACAACCAATTGGTTAATGTTCACATTGGGCTAAAGATAAAAGTAAAGGAGTCGAGCCGGACTCTGACATTAAAGCATTACAAGGACGTTGTATCCACATTTCCTGAAGATGATTGTTTCTTCGTTCTAAATGAATACAATATTCCCGCGACAATGCAAATTCCTGAGGAATGGGAAAGAATATCTTCAATATATGGGGCTAACTCACCTATTGGCCATTTATGGATATATGTGAGGGTTCAGAGTTACCCTTCACCGAGTCCTTCAGGTTTTATTATATTCTGAAAGCTCCTCCCAAGATAATTGGTACTAAATGCTTGGAAAATGATATTAAGGTTGTTCGTCCTTTACCATGAAGAAGTTAGACACATACCCCGCACCTCCTTCTGCCATTCTTTAATCGCCCTAAGTCAAGGATCATATGGGTGCTACTCTGCTAGTGTGGAGAAAGGCAAGCCCATCACTAAACTTCCTTAGGCCAATAAGCACTAGAAAGATAAATAGTTTATGCTAATAGAGAATTAGCAATGTCCTTCCCGTTAATACTCCTTATACACTGAGTACTAAGAGAAATGCACCTTTGATTTTGACATATGCCTTTCTGAGGGTGATGAGCGCATCTAAGAGACCATAATGAGCAAACGGATGAGAACATACAATTTAAAGATGTCCTAACGACTGAGTGCCTAACTAAATGTGGGCTTACTTGTGCTAACCTTCCATTAAAAGTAGACCCTATAAACACCATCCCTCATGCTTACCCCAGGCCTTGAGAATGGTAGAACACTCTATGAGTCCTATACTTAGTTTATTTTGCCATTAATATATTCATTTATCTCTCTTTACTGATGTTTACTCTTGTGTTTCCCAGAGAAAATCTCAAAGGCTGATATAGCCGCCCTAACCAACAAGAAGTATCAAGAGCAAAAAGGCATTGGGAAGAGCTGAAGGCCACCAAAAGTTCTAAGAAAGAGACCAAGTTCTTCCAAAAACCCCTCTAATAAACAGAAGAAATTGAAAACTACTGACCAAACCTTCTTCAGGCAGCCAATAGTGAACATTTCCAGTACTCCACCAGCATTTCCCAATGAAGGGCAACCATTAGCACCTCAGCCCACCTTCTAGCTTCAGGAAAACAAGAGCATCCAAAGGCATAAGCCCCCTCAGTCTTTATATTCAATCTCATGGTGCACCACTATCCTTGCCTACCTAACCTAGTAGACGTCACTTCAGCCTCAAATCAGTGAAGGAGCCCTCATGAAATACAATTGTGATGCTTCAAAGCTCATGCTGACACGAGAGCACCTTCAGATGGCAAGAATCCCCCTTGTTGAGGTATAGGAAATCCTATGCTCTAGCCTTGTCACTGTAAATATTGTAGTTTCCTTTTATCTCTCTTTTTTATTTAAGTAAATTCTTTCTAAATAATTATTGTTTCTTTTCAGTTCCATATTGCTTCAGTCATTTCAGTCATTATAGGCACTTCAGTTCAGACTTATCAACATGAAGAGGTGGATCACCTCAAGAAGGATAATGAGAAACTAAAGAACAGTAGCTTTGCCTCAGTTTAGAAGATCATGGATCTGAACCTTGAGAAAAACCAATTGATCTCAAAAAAGCTGAGGCGAAGGAGCTGGAGAGCGTCAAGAGGGAGCTCGAGGAGCTGAAGGGAGTACAAGATAAACTTGAGGAATTAAAGGTGAAGATCCCCGAGTCTGAGAAAGACAATGTGGCAAGGTATCTTGAGCCTAAGGAATACTTTGCTCTCAAGACAGAGATCAATGAGAAATGATTTATGTCCTGTCTTGTTGTGGTGGAGTTGAAGTTTCCCGATAAGAATGTGGATGACATTAATCTCCTAAGAGACAGATTTTTAGATGACAAGGATAAGGTTGAGGAGTCCAAGAAAGATGAAGAGGTCGGAGCTATGACTGGAGCTGAGGAGGTAGAGGGGGTGGAGAAGAATAATGATGATGTTGAGAATGAACCCATTGAGGAGAAACAACATAGATGACAACACCTTTGGAGCTGACCAATCTCCCAAAACTGGTTTGAGGCTTGCAGGATATATCAAACTCCCCCAATTCTACTGACAACTTTAGAAGTCTTCCTAAAATATATGGATTCTGAAAGATTTTCTTAAGTGGAAGATCTGTGAGCACAATGATGGGATGAACTTGGAAGTATGGCCGCAACTTCCTTGTAGTAACCACTAGAGCAAAAGCTTATCAGTAGGAGGATATCTTCTTTTAGGACCAACACCTTATTTGTATAATAAACAAGGATCTTCCTTCCTTTTCCTTTACCAAGATTGAGCTGACAGCTACTCCAATAATAGCTAAGTACAGGCTCAGCTCCTCCTCTATCTTTGGTTTACTTAATCTTAGGATTGAAGCTAGATACTTCTTTAACTTCTCGAATGCCTTATCATGCTCCTCAATCCATATCATGGTGTGGAAACCCTTCAAATACTTAAAGAAAGGAAAAAATTTATTTGCAGAATGACTCATGCAATGACTCACTATAGCAACCCTTTATGTCAAGGTTTGTATCTCCTTTTTAGTCTAAGAAGCCTTCAAGTTGATAATAGCTTGAAATTTCGGTGTTAGCCTCAATCCCCCTATGATGCACAACATATCCCAAGAGACTTACTCGACCCTACTCCAAAGGTGCATCTCTCATGATTAAGCTTCATCTTGTATCTCCTCATTACATCAAAGGCATTGCTCTTGTACTTTGAATGATCCTCCTTCTTCACATTCTTCATAAGTATATCATCAAATTACACTTTCATAGTCATCATCAGCTGCTTCTAGAAGATACCATTCACCAATCTTTAGAAAGTTTCTCCAGCATTCTTCAATCCAAATGGAATCAACTTATAATAGTATATTCCTTTTTCGTAATGTATAAGCATCAACCGTGAGATTAATATTGGGTAGATGATAACTGTCATTAGGATAAGCATCATTTAGATTCTTAAAGTCAACACATAACCTCCATTTTCCTTCTCCCTTAGATACCATTACCATATTGGAGAGCCACTCAGGATACTAAACCTCCCTTATAGCTCCAATTACAAGCAGTTTCTTCACCTCTTCAGTTGAGCCTTATTTCTTTTTTCATTGAACTTCCCCTTCCTTTGCCTAACTAGTTTTACCCCCAGTTTGACACTAAGTTGATGTACAATGACGTCTTCATTGATGCTCGTCAGCTTAGAAGTGTCCCAAGTGAACAAATCCAGATTAAGCTTTAGTGTCCGAATGATTTTGTTCAGCTCAACCTCAACCAACCCAAATCCTACCTTTCAACTTCTTTCATTCAAAAAATTTAATTAACTGAATATACTCTTCGAAAGAGACCCTCAACTTCCTCCTTCTCTCCACCACCTTTTTAATATCTTCCTTAGCTTTCATCACTCTTCTTCTCTAATTGACTTGTCAACCTCCACCATATACACTTCAGCAGGGTGTATTGGCCCTTATTTCTTGAGTGAGGCAAGGTAGCATTCCCTGGATCTCTTTTATCTCCCTTCACTATTCCGACTCCTCCTTCAATAGGGAATTTCATTGCTAAGTGATTGGTTGAGATGACAACCCTTAGAGAATTAAAGGGTGGATGGCCGAGGATAATGTTGTATCCTAACAAGAAGTTGACAACCAAGAAGTTCACCATAATTATTGATCTACATGTCTTTTCCCCAAGTCATAGGCAGACTGATCATCCAATGAGAGGAGTATTTAAAAGTGTATGTCCATCAAGCTAATCGTATTTTTGACCCAATAGGAAAAATACTTTACGTGATACTATTTTTATGTAGATATTATCAAGACATCATTTATTGTCATTAATGAAAGTCATTTGTTATTTATCATGTATTGATTTTATTAGAATTAATATTATATATTCATATCATGATAAAATCAAGTATCTTGAGTTAGGCACTCTAGATACCATAATGAAAATCATGCTAGTAGAGACTCAAATTGCTAAAAACTCTTAAGATACAAATTGTTTATTGTCATAAGATTTTGGGAATTGACATCGATTGATCCGGATATATAATCATATAACTCATCATCTAATTGTTAGGGTGGGTGATCTCATAGCGGGTGATGTTAGTAGAACACCATGATAATTGTGTAGGCACTTAGTATAGATAAAGAGTGTTGAATGTGACACTTGAATAATGCTCAATGGTAAGTAATACTGACTATTAATAAGAATTATCTAGTAACTATTTTACATGAGATCCTTCGACCTAGGACACCTTGATTTCATTGAGTATCAGACTTCACATTTTAACATCATTCATATTAGTCATATACATGGGTAAACACGGGATGAACCATTGGGGATGAAGTATTATGTAAGAAAGATTAGGAGTGATCAAAAGAGAATCCATTGCTTCTATATTTAGAATAAGGTCCTGTGGATTATATACTTTATTGAACAAAAAATATTTGCAAAGGAATATAATTTGAAATGAGTTTTTATAAATCCATTATCAATGTTCAATAAAGGTATGGTGGTTCATTAGCGAGATGAAATGATTGTTATTGTAATTATACGATGGTCACAAACAAGTTTTTTCATAAGATGGTACTTCTCATCTCTCGGTTAGTTTTGACACTTTGTTAGAAGTCAATCTTGACTTGAAGATTTAAAGTTAATTAATTATAAGATGATTAAGTTAATTATTTAAGATGACCAAAATAAATAAGTGCTCACATAAGTCTCTTGTCTGAAAATCAAAGAGAGAAAAGAGAGTTTTTTTTCATTATTTTTCCCCAAGTTTATTATCTCATGAGTTGATATATTAAGTAAAAACTTAACAGTGCGAAATGAATCGTGTGGATAATGATTATAAGGTAAACATGTGGGTGTCTTCCCATCTTATTCAAGAAAAGTACTATAAATCAAAAGAGGTATTTCATTTCTCTAATCCTTGATTTAATATTGATATAATTTACTATTCTTTTTGTAAAATATATTATATGTGATATAATTATTGTATGATCGATCTGGATAGAAAATACGCATACTATGATATGATTCAAATAAAATTTTGAACATTTTTTTCGTTGCATTTATTCTTTTATATGCATGTATCAGTTTTCTAACAATATTAACTAGCTTCAACCTTGCATTGTCGATGCCTATTTTCTCAAAGGTGGAAAGGGCTAGTACATCCATTGTGCTCCCTCAGTCTACCAACACCCGATGAATTAACAAAGTGGAAACATTGGCTGAAATGACCAGAGCATCATTATGAGGATAAATAACGCCTTCCTTATCCAAGTGATTGAAGGTAATGTCCACAAAATTATTTGTCTGAGGTATCATGAAGACTGAGAAGATTTCTGCCTGAACTAAGCTTCTCATCCATTCCTTCCACCTGAATCTTACCCTTCAAACCCTCCAACAGTCACTTGAATTTCTCCTACTACATTATGATGCCCAAGATTTTCCTCCGTCTTTGTTTCAATTTGATTCTTCCTTCTAACACTATATTTTCCTCCTTTTGAATCACTCATTCCTTCTCTAGTAACATATTCGTCCAAATGACCTTCCTGTATCAATCTTTCAATTTCTCTCTTTAAGTGAATACATTCCTCAGTCTTGTGGCCATGATTCTGATGGTACTTACAATATAACCTTCTATCGCACTGAGGTGGGGAGCTTCTTAAAGGATCAAGAACTTTGAACAAGTTATGATTTCTAAAGCAAGTGTAAATGACATCAATACTGGCTACTAGGGAAGTGAAGGTATCTCTGAAGTAAGAGGATCCCTCCCTTCTATCTTTTAGTAAATGAACTTTCAGGCTCATCTATATAATGGTAAGTCTCTTTCACAGTTACTTTTAACTCTTATACCTTTTTTACTAACCCTCCAATGATTTTGGATTAATTAGTAGGTTCTTCAGCATGGGCTTTAAGAAGCATCGGTCCCTTTAATACTTGAAGTGCTCAGGGCTCCAAATAGGGTCAAAAGAGTCCTCTACCGCATTATATTCTCAAT
This sequence comes from Coriaria nepalensis, assembly GCA_027186245.1. NCBI lineage: Eukaryota > Viridiplantae > Streptophyta > Magnoliopsida > Cucurbitales > Coriariaceae > Coriaria > Coriaria nepalensis. The sequence goes on along the minus strand of CP114491.1, from coordinate 11,009,612 downwards.
CCATCCTCACATTCAAACGAGAAACGACATCATCATCTTCATGATGTGAACTCATTCTTCTAACTGATGTTTAAGGAACTCTTATAGGAGGACACTCATCCCTCATCTCTAACCTTTCCATAGCTTTATGCCTCATCTCAACCCTAATCTCAGCCATCCCTGCATCAATGGAACAATCCACTACATGGGCTACTCTTTCAACCAGACCCTTTTTAATCCTCTCTATAGCCTGCAGCACATCCACGCCACTATTACTAACAGAACGAGTTATTCTTCTCTTAGGTAATATGGGAAGAGCTCATCTTCCTCTACCCCTCCACTTGGGGGGGTTTTGTCATTCTCCTCTATTTGCTAAACTTCTAAGTTATTCATCTCTTCACTCATACCAATTCAGGCCTCTGATTTGTTAGAACTTTTGAATATGAAAACCATGTCCCCACAGTCGACACCAAATTGTTAATGTAGAAATCCGTTTGAACCCACCTCCCCCTGCCATGATCGGTGCCAGAGTCTACCTCCCTCTGCCATGACAAAGATATACTTCTCGCTCAGGTGTCAAAAAGGTACCTCATATTTATCCTTTTGTTCCTCATCTTTGCCCCTTGGGCCTTGCCTCAAACTAAAGGTACACACGTGGGAGTTGTGGTCAACCTCAGCCTCATCTCGACCACAATTCAATCCGCTCAATTGCACATGCACCTACCAAGGCCACAACCCTCGGCTCCTCAACTTCAGTAGACACACCTCATGGCTCTATAAGCCAACAACATTTGGTTCAGGCTGATCACTCCTCCAGGTCAGCTACTCATCTATTGCGATGTCTTGAAAGTGGGCAAAATCCTAGCCCAACAAAAAGAATACAAGGATAGTAGGTAGACCAGTTTTCGTTGCTTATACATAACCAAACCCATGACATGCCATCTCATTCTCTACCATAGAAGCTGAGTGCAAATTGCTTATACTGTAATCAATAACAAACTCTATAACAAGCTTGGTCGAATCAGTATACCAGAAAATTCTTGGAAAATTAACGCAAAAGAGTAAGGGAATGACATGTAAATCTGGCATAGTGAAACCTGAGTTACTAGTCACTAAATATGAAAGCAAAATCACACAGTTCCTTGCAAAATCAAAACAAGAACCACCATAGTTCTGTAGTGTCAATGACTTGAAACAAGTAGTTCTTTGTTTCCCACAAGAATATATAATGTGGTTTATGCATCAAAAAACATAAAGCTATAATGAAAAGAAAGATGGAGGAAATATATCACCATACTATGGATCACTTCACAGTCAAGATCTTGATGACAGATGCAGTCCCAACACGGTGCAGCGCAACAACAGAGTCTCCATTTTTGCAGAGGCCCTTCCCCTTGGCATGCTGAAGGGCAAAATCAATTTCTTCTTCTGTCGTCTCTGAATGAGAAGCCCGAGCAGATGCTGCACTAAGAACCGGTACCAACCCACGAAAGATTAAGCTATGCCTTGCTGGAGCTTCATCACTGCATGACCAATCAAAGGAATCGGTTTTAATCTCCGGGACAACCACAGACAAGATGGGAATGCCAGGCCTGTACTTAGCCACCAGCTTTGCAGTGGTACCTCCCCTAGTCAGGACAAGTATAAGAACTGCTTTAGCGGAGTTTGCAGTTCTCACAGCAGAAGAGGCTAAGCTCTCTAAAGGGCTCATTGGAACTGGGGAGTGTTCCATTATTCTTTTGAAGACCGCGCTAAAGTCGAGGGTGCTTTCTGCTTCCACACATATCTTGGCCATTGTCCGAACAGCGAGCTCTGGATAGGCTCCAGCAGCAGTTTCACCACTCAGCATCACACAGTCTGTTCCATCAAGAACAGCATTTGCAACATCAGTAGCTTCCGCTCTAGTTGGACGCGGAGATTTTATCATCGACTCCAACATCTGGGTTGCCGTCACAACTGGTTTTCCCTGAATGTTGCACTTGTATATCATTACCTTCTGCGCCAAGAATATTTTCTCAATTGGAATTTCCATCCCAAGGTCGCCTCGTGCCACCATGAATGCATCTGAATTTGCAAGTATGTCATCAAAATTTGCTACACCTTCTTGGTTCTCAACCTACCACAAATCAGACTGCCATAGTTTAGAATTATAACGAAATTGAAATTAACCACCTGCACCATATGCCTACAGCTACAAGAGAACAACTAGCTATATAAGCCGAGTTGCACAGCTATTACTTAGTGACCAAACATCACAAAATTAATGATTTCAAGTTCAGAAATGAAATGCAAACCATTCTCCACCAAACACAACAACTTTGCATCCGAGACAATGGGATTAACATATAAGATCAGACTTTTTAGGTTTTACTCAGAACTCCCAGGAATAAATATATTCATACAAACGTACCTTTGACATGAGAAGGATATTCTTAGCATGATTTCCAAGCAGTTTCCTAACCTCCACAAGGTCTGAACCCTTTCGAACAAAAGAAAGAGCGATCATATCAATTTTATTGGGGATTCCCCACTGGAGAATATCTTCCTTGTCTTTGTCTGTTAAGGTTGGGAGATCGACAACGACCCCTGGAAGGTTGACATTCTTCCTTTCACCAAGAAGTGCAGAATTCTCACAGCAGCAACGAACCAGACCGGCTGCTTTGTCACAGGACAGAACAGAGAAGGAAATAGTGCCATCTGCACAGAGGATCACACTTCCCGGGCTCACATCCTCAGCCAACTTTTTATAGCTCATGCAGATCATATTCTCATCCCCCTTGATGGTATAGTCAGTAGATATGATTATCTCCTGACCCTGTTTAAGGTGAACAGGTTTGGCATCCTTCAGGAATCCAGTTCGAATCTCTGGACCCTGAATCACAAAAGAGATCAATCAGGAGGAATCGACAACATCGGAGGGAATCAGGAATATCGGCTATAGGGGTGGAAAGCATGAGGAAATGAAAATAAAATTCGAAACTCCACAAGCAAACAAATAAATGAATGAACACACAAAGGGCAGACAAATAAAAAGTGAGAGCTTCACTCCCAGAAATCTGGATCAGATGAAAGATAGGAAGAAGTGATGAATCAATCAGAAAAGAAAACGAGGAGATCGTGCAAAGTAAAATAGGTAATAAAAAACCAAAAACCAAAAAGAAAAAATAAAATAAAATATAAGAAGTAGGACCTTGGTGTCAAGCATGACGGCGCAGAGAATACCAGTCTTCTCCATGGCGGCCTTGAGATTGTCAAGAGTATCCTGATGATAATCATGGGATCCGTGGGAAAAGTTGAAGCGAGCGACGTTCATCCCAGCCCGCAACAGTTTCTCGATCATGGGAACGGACCTAGATGCGGGTCCCAAAGTGCAAACGATCTTTGTCTTAGGTTTCTTCTCCATCGCCAAACTCTCCATTAGTCTTCTTCTTCTTCTTCTTCTTCTCGTGCTAACGGAAGAAGAAAATATTTGATTCGGGGGAGTAGCGTACGCTACAAAACAATAATTAAATTAAATTAAAATAAAATAATTAAATTAAAAGTTCAAGAGAGGAATGGTCGTACCTTTTTACTTGACTAGCATGCTGTAGGTAAAGGTTGTGTTTGATTTTGTTTTTGTGCAACCTGGGTCCTTCAGCCCAGTTAATATTTGTTTGTTATCATTGCCATTCGCCCAAGAAAAGAAAACGCGTCCACGTTTTTGTCATCTTCTGGTCTTTTGTCCCTCCCAGTTATTCTCTCAACTTAATAGCCAAATACTCTCACGTCATGCTTCATATCCATTGGTCAAAATCAATGAATAAGTTGACTGGTCACCTTTTGCTACTCATACCGTATGCTCTTCCAACGCGCCTCCAAGCTCACGCTAATACAAATACAATCTCACAATATGATTTCTCTTTTTTTCATTTTACCTTAACAAAGCTAATGAAATATACCGTCACAGTGACACCAAATCTATTATCAAGTACAAGCCATAATTAATTTACCATAACACTAGTGCGGACATCTTATTCTTCCATGCATAGCAAATGCTCCACAAGCAATTGCAGCATAACATAACAATTAACAGGTACATAAATAGCATTAGGAGTAGTGTAGGTTTCTAGTATTTTCTTTCTAGTATAACAAGAATGCCTATGAAAATCTCTAGTCCCACAAGGCACAGGACAGGAGAGCCGTTCCAACTTTTGTACTTGAGAAGAATCTTATTAGTTAGTTGTATGATCAATTTAAGATCATCCATCCTCCCACACACGTATGTCGCAATCCTCCCTACAAGATTGGTTAAGCTCAGACTTATCAACCACTACAAATTTCAATTTCTAATAAATTAATCTTCCCCACTACTCAAATTTCTCGATCTGCCTTGCTTCCTTGCTTCAGATTCTCCCAACTACCTGCACACAATCTTGCATTAATTTTAATTCCACCTGTTAAGAAAACATGCCACACTTCTCACAAAGATAATCACCACCTTAACCAGTCCAATTTCTCTATAACATGCAGTGCAGACCTAATGATCCCATGAAACCTAAAGCTCATCGTGGTTTTGTGGTTCTTCCCGGTTCATCAAATCTAGTTTCTGTTGTAGCTCCTGTAAGCATTGTTAGATGCTATCGTTAGACTATTTAAGGCAACAAAGAAGAATTTACTATGAAGAAGACACCATAGGAGTACAAAAGAAGATATTAACACCAAAATCATGTGAAGACAAAACCTGAAGTTTTTCCTCAAGGCAGGCAGCTGGGGTAGATAACAATGCCACATATCTGTCATGAGACATTCAATTAGGAAGGATGGAAGAGAGTGGCTCAAGGAAGAGAGAAAGAGGAGATAGGAGGGTGGGGTGTCTTACTCGCATCTGCTTGGTTCATCCACATCAGTAATCTCATTTTTCAGCCCGCATCTTAGTCTGACCTGTAGAAAATACATAAGAGGTATTCAACCAAAAAGAAGCATATAATGCATATTGAACTACTTCCTCTAACTGTTCATGATGGCCATTTCCACCATTTAGTTTTTGGTTTGGTACATTGGAAATGAATGTAATCTCACAAACATCAACACTTTGAAAATGTGCACTTTCACATCAAACTCCATTCACTTAATATAATTTTGGACGCATATTTATAAGAATATGCACGGCTCCTTTACTCATTCTAATTTGACAAGTTCATTCTTTTGCAGCCAGCAACTTAATGGAAACAGAGAATAAACCTATGTTTTCAAACAAGCTGCATAGCAACTTGATAAATCACAAAATGCAAAAGCTGACAGGAAAAGTGAGTAATGAGAGAAGAAAAACCGAAATGGAAACAGAAATTCTATAAATAAAGTGATGGTAAACTGTCTCAGGCTTATTATAGAGGCCCGTGTCCAAATCTGTTAAGATAATCGAGATGTTAATTAACTTTGAGTCTCACAACAAAATTATATCATATTCGAATGTACCTTCAAACTTCTATCAGGTCCATTCCAGCATTTATCACCATTCGAAAATATCATGAATCTGTGCGAGTCCTCAAATTTGTCCCACTGCCTGTTTTAGTACAAAACCAAGTCAGATACCTCAAAGTTCATAAACATAAATAACCTTGAAGGAAACAAGCATACACAAACAAGAAAACTCCTACCCCAGACGGGTGCTTGAGTGACCCTCGATCTGTGAAGCTTGTTTATATGGGCAGACTTTGTAAACATACCTAACCCAAGATTCACAATTAGTAAGAATCACACAAGTGAGGGGGGGGGGGGGGGGGGGGGGGGGGGGAATTCAATAGCAATCTGGTAAAAAAATCCCGGGGACAATATATAGTATGAAAGGACAGTAGAAGTTGTAACTTGTTCTGCTTGCTCTCAAAGCAACGGCCATAGAATGAATAGAATTCTTTCTCTGGACCTGTAATATTTTACATGTGAAATAAATCAAGTCCCAGAAAATAATCCACTTTGTCCATTGATCATGTTACAAAGCAGATGTACAGTTCTCATTACATACTAACCAAAATCATGCTTTTCCTTTTCTGTCAAACTTGATATCCATGACTGTATTTTAGATAGCTTGGCAGTGGATTCATCATACTCCTTACGCACAAAAGCAGCATCTAAACAATTCAAAATAAAACAACAATCCATTTACAAGGCTACATGCACTTGCATCCATTCTCAAGTACTGATAATGCAAATCATCAAGTATACCTGATTGGTTCACCGGAGCCTGGAAAATGTTAACAGCTTGTACAACATTTCGCACAGTTTGTTGTACCTTCTCCAACCAGGAGGGGTTAGTTGAGATATCTACATCTAGAATGCATGACGGATGGGGGAAAAAAAGTTAGTCCAAGTATACCCATAAATCAAAAGGCTACGAAAAAAGCTAAAGTAAACCTGAAAAATCTGATTCAACATCTGAGTCATATCTGTAAGAAGAACTGGAATCATCAAGATCCTCCTCCCTGTGATCTCTATCTGTTTCATCCTCTAGAACCCCCTCATGTTTCTGGCTGTCATCATCAGTCTCAGATTCATTGCCATCATATTCCTCATCATCCGAATCCTTTGGGATCACATTAGGGCTGTTATAATCACCTTTCGAAGAATCCACTTCCTCTGCTTCCTTACCAGTATCTTTCCCTGTCCACCGAGAAGCAACAAGGCGTCCCAACTCTTCCCTCGATAATTCTTCTATAGTCTCAGGTAAAGTTTTTGCCTATAGATACAATGCATACGAATACTGATTTCTCCAAAATTAAGCCAGCCGATAGTTTAAATCCTAGAAGATAAGAAATCAAATAAATGTTCCCCGGTAATCAAACAAAGAGAGTGGTAGTAGCAGAAGGTAATCTAAGATCTTCATGCTCTTAACACACTTCATTTCCAATAATCTCTAGCAAAGTTAATCTCTAGCAAAGTTCAATCCTTTTTAGACAATAGATAAGGATTAAGGCTAAACCATAAAGTACTCAGCTAGTTTACCTATTAGCATATTTTGTGCAGAAAACACACAGAAAATGTACTTCCAAAACATCGACAACAATAATAAAACTTAAACAAAATAGTTACAGGTGACATAACAGTAGTCTGACATTATACATGTTTTTTCCAAAAAAGATTTTAGCTACATCAATAAACACAAATACAGTTTAATAACTTCTTGCGATTATAACAAAATTATAAACTGGGAAATACTGGGGAACAGAGGACCTCCTTACCTACTTTATACACTTCTATTCATATTAGAAATAAACAATTCAGGCATGCAAAAACAAACAACTTGGACTAAATAACAGTGCGCGTGCATGAACTAAATGAGATTCTATTGGATAATGGAAGTAATGGAGTCTATGGTTCCTTAAATGAGGGCAGTGGAGGCATTCTTGGGCGTACCTGAAGTAGAAATGACATATCTACTCCGCCAATACATTTATGCCATGTGAGAAAGAAGGGAACCAATGTACTATACATGTCACTAAAATGAGGTTGTCCTTCAAAAGAAAGCTCAACTTTCGTGACAGAAATATATATGTGTATAAAGCCACTTTTAATTCAAATAGACATGCTTATACATTATGAGGTCAACTTCTCCAACCTCATCTTTCTTCATATTATTGTTTATTAACTGGAGAAAATGCACTTACAGATTACCTAAATCACAGATTGTCCCCCAGGCCCCAAAGCACAAGACACTAGAAAATGGGTCTAACAAACTAATAAAGTATAGACACGATACAATATAAGTGTGTGTGTATATATATATATTATAAATATATAATGCTTCTTTTGGGTAGCTCCCCTTGTTCTGTAATGGTAAATGCTATTACTGGATGCAGTAGTCCTTTGGGAATTGCATGTAAAAAAGCCAAAACTCACCTGTTCTTCTACATTAAGAGGTGATTCGTGATTTTCAGGTGTACTAATGGGTTGAACATCTGCTGTAACATCCACATGGTCCTCAATCGCATCCTGATCAAACATTGTGAATGTGAGAAGTTGATGATGAGAAATTTTACAGACTCGCAATAAGAGCTTATGATCAGAATGGATATTTGTGTCACATCTCGTACAAACAGTCTTGATGTTTCAGCAAAGTGTGGAATAAGGGAAATGCATAATATATCTGAACATTTCGCACAACTTCATGGGGAAACTTACAGCACTCACAGAAGACACTGAATGGAGGTTAATTATAGTTTAATGTAGACAAAAATTAGAAAAAGAAGGCAGCCAATAAAAAATGTCATAAGGACATCTAGTCTGTGAAATGCTTGAGAAAATTCTAAGATGCAAGGTTAAAGGAGAATAATAAATATCAAATGGAGGAAAGCGAACTTCACTTCTTATCTATCTGCTTCTTTCCTGTGTATAACAATTATGGGAAATGTCTGTGGAAAGACTAAATCATCATCAACCTTTTTATTTAAATTTCATTTCATTGTGTATTGAGAAGCATGTTTAAAAAGTTTACATAATAGCAGTTCATTTATATGGGGAAGTTCTATACGACAACAATAAAAGACCATTATACCACATGCAAAATACTGGTAACAGCAACATTCTAAGTAAAATTAGGAGTAACTGAGATAAGGATAATCAACTTGATATGCAGCAGCACTAGTAAAGATAAAATTAAGACTAAGGTATTCAGTTGAGGGTGGAAGTTATACCAATTAAAGAGAATGAAGAAAATTACTTTAAGATGGTGTGGGCACATGCCACAAAGAACTAAAATGTAGCAATACAGAAGGGTAACTTAGTTCCAGTCAATGAGAAGAGGCAGTGTTAAACCAGAAATAGAAAGGGTAGAGATGAAAAGGAAGGGTGTGACTGGAAGACCGGAATAACACTTTAGGGCACGGACTGAAGCAACTTGTAAGGAAAAATTTGTAGGTCCACTAGTAATTTCTATAAAGCATTCTCACAGCTAAAATTTCTTGCATTAAGATTGAAAGAGTCGACTTTGTATCCACCAGTATCGTTGATATAATAATTGGAAAGGATGGTTTATCTGTATCATAAAATAATAAGACTCAGAGATCAATAACCATTGAGCTTCAATATAACACACAGTAAGAGTAACCTGATCTGAAGGAGATCCCATCCCATGCCTACTTTTACCATCACCGCCACTTTTTGTAGGCTTGTTCTCACCATCAGTACACTCCACACTTTCACCTTTCTCTTGCTTAGCCTCCTCCTCAGCTTTGCCTTTTCCAATATTAGCTTTCTCCTCAGCTTCTTTCTTTTCCTTATCTTCCTTCTCTTTTTGTAAACGCTCCTTCTCTTCGGCCTTTTCTATTTGTTCCTTGCGTTCTACACAAGAAAAAGGAAGAATTCACTATGTGACAGAAAGCCATCGGCTAAGATTATGCCCACATGATGTATTTATATGCACAACTCTAGGGAATAAAGATGGTATGTGAGATCGGGACCTTCTTGAGACAATCACCCTAAGATAATGGCTTGCAAGGTTAGCATATGCTTTCATAGCCTACCACTTGGGTTGTTCCATTTGACTTGTCGATTGGCAACCACCAATAATTTTTCATGCTTCTATTTCATAGCATTATTCTACTCAAGAATGATACGATACCTTCACACTGAGTGGACTAACAAAAAAACAGAGCAGTGTTAAATACGAATAAATCTTCCCCATCACATATTTGGAAGAAGAACTAAAAAGGGAAATTGCAACTGACATGACATATCTGGATAGGATTTGCATCTCTAACTCCAAATGCTTATAAACAACTTAGCCATGCACGAGCATTGACAATTAAATCAAGTTGAAAAAACAGTAAAAGGATTCATGTGGATAGGACAAGATTAGACGTTATACTACCTTTAAGCTGTTGAACAAGTCCTTTTAGTATTTTCTCCTCATTTTTCAACTTTAGTAGTTCCGCCTCATCCTTTGCTATAGCTTTGTTTGCGTATTCAACTTCCTGTTTCCGTACTTTTGAACCTTCTTGATATGTAGCAATCTTTTTGTTCAGCTTATCTCTTGCTACTTTCCCAGCCTCCCAGCATGTATTTGCACACTTTACTTGACGGTTATACTCATCACTTCCATCACAGCAATCTGCACGTCATATACATGAAAGTAAAAATTATTCGAGCGAATTAACTGACAAGTACAATGAAACTTTTGAGACTATAATTTTAACTGAAAGTCAAGTTATATATTCAGAAATCTCACGTAGAGGTCACGATAATCGTAAATATGGCAAATAGTGAACACGGTTTTACTCAAACTCTAGATGATGCATTATCTATAATTAGATGTCCCTCTTTGACATTAAAAGTGTTTTATCTATAGATATCCATTTTCTTTTTACCCCTTTCAGGCTTCATGCAAAAGTATTTGCTGTGAAATTAGTACTGATAAATCCATATATAGTCTCAATATCAAAATAATTTGTGTACCCTACCTCCACTCTGGTAAATAGATATATTCGACAAAATGAGAAATTAAAAAAAAATTGTATATATATATAGGATGACAAAATATAATGACTGCATATCATATAAAGATCATATGCCACAAAACCACTTACCGCAAATGCCATCATTCACCATGGAAGAAAACAAGATACGGGGAACATGCCCAGCATTTTGACAGTAGAATTTTCCATGTGGGCATGCAGATGTACCTACAAACCCATAACATATGTTAGCAGAAGATATGATATGGGTCAAACATCAAGAAAGAATGAGTATAAACAGGAAAGGTTAATATGGTTCACGTATGTTGGTATTCGTTAAGAGTTTTTTCACCTCACCTAGTTCTCTAGTTAGTAACTACATTGTTTGACGCACATGATTGTGTGATATATATATATATATATGAAACAAATAATGGAGAATGAAAAATTTGGTATAGACTAGATACAAACTTCGGAAATCTATACAAATCCCTAGAATTAAGGAATCTGTTAACCTAACCCCTAGAAATTAGACAAAATAACAAACTCTCTAATATACACAATTTATCTCTTTATTTTAACACTCCCCCTCAAGCTGGAGAATAAATATTCTTGAATCCCAGCTTGCCAATCATTTTATGAAAATGATGACTGGATAATCCTTTCGTCAATACATCAGCTAGTTGTCCTTTTATTGATATATAGGGCATGCAAATCAAACCACTGTCCAATTTCTCCTTTATAAATGTCTATCAACTTCCACATGTTTAGTCCAATCATGTTAAACCGGATTATGAGCAATGTTAATTGATGGCTTATTATCACAGTACAACTTCATTGGTTTTTCCATTGGGACCTTGAGATCTTTTAGTATAATTTCCAACCATAGTAATTCACAAATTCCTAAGGCCATAGCACAGAACTCAGCTTCTGCACTCGATCTTGCAACCACAGCTTGCTTTTTACTTCTCCATGTAATTAGATTTCCACCGAGGAAAGTACAGTAACTTGAAGTTGATCTTCTATCTATACCAGTAACTTGAAAACGTTCATAGAAAACGTTCATAGTAAGGCCCGAGCAATTTTTAACAGGTGTCTATTTTTCCTCTCTGGCACTCCATTCTGTTGAGGTGTATCAATGCAGGAAGATTCATGAATTATGCCTTTGTAATGGAGAAACGAGGTTAAAGTCTGATTAAAGAACTCTTTTCCATTATCTGACCTCAATCTTTTAATTCCTACACCAAACTGTGTTTTTTATTATTTTTAGGAAGATAGGAAAAATGGTTGTGACATCTGATTTTTGTTTCATTAGGTAGACCCATGTGACTCGAGTGCAATCATCAATATACATGACAAACCAACGTGCTCCCGAAACATTAGCCACCCTAGAAGGACCTCACACGTCACTATGTATCAAATGAAACGGTTTCAATGATGTATTATTACTTGTTAGAAAAGACACGCGTTTGTGTTTTGCAAATTCACATACATCACAATGTAATAGTTTCAAATCTATATTTCTAAATAGCAAAGGAAATTTAAGGCTAAGGGTTTTAAAGGAAGGGTGGCCTAGTTGTAGATGATGGAGGAAAATTTGGTCTTTAGTTATAGAAGTAGTTGATAGTTGTAAGGCTGGATATATGGTCTATGCATTTTCTTTACCACCCCAAGGCTCAAGGTAGTAGAGACCGTTCTTTTCTTCAGCATGCTCAATCATCTTCAGCATATTCCTTTGACCTACTACAGTAACCAGCGAGCCATCAACTATAGTGATCTTTTTATTACTAGGACATGGATTATAGGTAGAGAAAATATGGGAGGAATGGGTCATATGGTCAGTTGCTCCTGAATCTATTATCCATACTATGTTTGGGACATTTGTTGGGGCATTAAGAGTATACGAGTTAGAAACCATACCAGAGAAAGTTAATGAACAAGAAGAACCTGATGGTTTTTCTAGAGAATAGAGAAGGTTTTCGAGGCGGCCAATATCATATTGACTAAAATTCTTCTCACTGGCACAGATTGCTCACTGAGCAGTAGTCCATTCTGTGCTGTATGGGCATTATGGGCTTGCCCTTTATACTGGGCAGTCCTACCCTTATTTTGGGAAGAATTTTGAGGTTTTCCGTGTAACTTCCAGCAGTTATCTTTTATATGTCCTACTTTTTTGTAGTAGTTGCACACTAGATTTCCCTTTTCTGAAAATCTAGGATCAAACCGAGGCTCAAATTTCCTATTATCTTTTGCTACCACCAGAGCCCTTTCTGCTCCGATTGTGATAAGGGCAGATCCTTCCACCGGTTGCACTTTTAACATGACTCCTCTCCTACTTTCCTCCCCACAAACAATTGAGATTGTTTCTCCCAATGTTGGTAATTCTCTTCCTAAGATCCGAACCCTTATTGGGTCATGCATTTAAGCCTGCCAAGATTTCATACATTCTTTCCTTTTCTATGAACGTTTTCAATGTAACAGCATCCTCACTATTGGTCATCTTAATGACTTGATAATAATCCAACTCATATCATAGGTCTTTCAGATGGTTGGCATATTTTGTCACTATTTTGTCCCCTTGTTTCGCAACGGATAATTTTGTTTTGATTTCATATACTTGGGTTGCATCGGCTACCTTTGAGTAGGTTTGTCGGATTGCTTCCCAAATTTCATGAGCAGTGGTTAGAAACATAACAGTATCACTAACCTCTGGTATCATAGAATTCCACAGCCAAGACATAACCATTGAATCCGCTTCATCCCACATAGGGAACCGCATGTCTTGCTTCTCCGGCCCTGTGCCGAGAAGGTGATTGGTCTTACCTTTCCCTTTCATATGGGTCTGCACAAATTGAGACCACTTTAGGTAGTTATTTCCATTCAGCCTATACGTGGCTTGAATGTTTTCTAGATCGCCGGAACCCTGTTGGGTCATAAACTCCTCTATCGGAAAGAGGTTACTGGTAGTTGAACCATCAGACATCTTGATTTATGAGAAAAAAGGAACCTAAGGCTCTGATAACATGAACAAATAATAGAGAATAAAAAAATGGGTATGTTATTTTTATATATGCAACCGTCCGGCCTAAGTTCTTATATAGACTAGATATAAATTTAGGAAATCTATAGAAATCCTTAGAATTAAGGAATATGTTAACCTAATTCCTAGAAATTAGACAAAAGATAAACTCTCTAATATAAACAATTTATCTCTTTATTTTAACAATATATATGTTATTTGCGTGTGAACTAATTGTCCTGTACTAGAGAGAGAGTCTGTTATATCCGATACTTACAATGAAATTTAACTACATTCCACATCAAATCAGACGAAAAAAGGGCAGAGACAAACCAGGCTCATCAGTGCCGTCAGGGCAATCGCAAAAGTCATCGTTGAGCTGGTCTTTCGTGAATTTCTTTGATCCTTCCTTGCATCGAATCACGTCCGACGATCTGTAATAGTCCTCATCTGGAAATTTGAAGAGGAGAGGGAAAAGAAAAAAAAAAGGAACAACTCAGCCTAAGGATTTAGAAAATTGAATCGTACTCATAATGTTTGAATCAGTAAGATCCCAAGGGAATAGCGGAGAGAGTGAACCTCCGGGGGCAATTCCCAGAAAAAGATGTTTGGGAGAGGAAGGTGCTGATCTAACGGTAGGAGGAGCTATAGCTAGGAGCAAGAAGAATAACAGCGACGAGGAGGCGATTAATGCAGAAAAAAGAGTAGCATTTAGCCTCATCTTTTCTTCCGCCGGCCGAATCATTATAAAACTGGGAGATCGGAAAGGAAGAGGAACGAGCTGCCGGGGTGCGGGTGCGGGTGCAGGCAGCGACTGCGAGGGGTAATACTAATTCTAAGTCTAATTCTGTTTTTTGATTTTGTTTCTCTCTAACTACCTCTAGTCTAACCACTGAGTGGGCTTAGCACAAGTGTCTTTCCGTTGTAATAAAAAATTAAAATTAAAAAGTATACTATTAGTCTACTTGTTTGGGCTTGGGTTGAGCCATTTATGTTATCCTGCATCAAATTTCAGTTTTTATATTTTAAAAAATAAATTTCGTAATAATGATAATAAAAAAAAGTATCAGAGTTTTAAAAAAAAAACTTTTTCAGCATTGATTCCGTACGGTAAAGATTGAAAAAGAATCGGTTTTTCAACACCGACACTGTTTGGCAAAAAAGAAAAGAAAAAAACCGGTTTTATTTTCAAGTTATCAAAACGCATATTTTTTATAACTAGCATGTGATCACATTTTAGAGCTCATTTCTCTTACTCTATATCTCATCACTTTCGTCATTCTCATTATTATCAGGCGACCAATCTTTTTTAGACATGTGATTAGGGCTTATCAAAATGAATGATCTTTTGTCTACACTCCTCAAAACGATCGCTAGAAAAATCGAACGAAGTTATCAGTTTGAATGAAATTTGGTGTGAGAGCTTCAACGAAGGTTTGAGAAGTTCTTCTTGGGTGATTAGGGCTTCAATGAAGGTTTTCCTTAAATAATTTCGAAAGTAATTTGTTACAGTCCAAACCTAATGTGACCCGAATGTGATTCTATAGATAAATTTTCTAGCCACATAAGTCTCTAAATATAATCATGTAGACTTAACAATATATATATATTTTCAGTATCACCATATATTATAAAACGCATTTCATTAATTACTACTCTCTATATATGCTGAATATATTCAACAGAGTGACCTATTAGTCTACATTAACTATATTTACATTTCAAAAGTAAACTACAAAAGAATCTCAAAATAAACTCCTAACAACCTGAAAGGAGTAGTCAATAGAAGGAAGTGCTAACTCCTGACGAAGTATCTCGGAATCCAACTAAACACGATCCATTATCTGGAGAAGGAAAAAATTCAACAAAAAGATGAGTGAGTCAAAACTTAATAAATAAATAATAAATAGTTATGTTGTCGGGACAAGCCTCATCTAAACATCTACAACCAGAAAATGAATCATTATCAAAGTTTCAATATAATATACTAACTTCACACTAAAGAAATTCACATTACTAAATCAATCATTATACCCATATCAATTCCCCGCACCTATGTCACAAATATCAACTACTTGATAAGCCCCAACGAATTCATATCAAGAGCATATACAATCTCATATACCAATTGCACCAAGGAGTATGCAAGAATAATTCGACAACCCAATGCAAATAAAATATCATAATGTAATCACACCACAATTCACATCATCACATACAAGTCGTCAGCTATATATTATCCTGACATATACGGCTATAATATTAGTATATTTGTGTGACTCCGCACACATCATATATATATAACAAATAAAGATGCACCAAGGCTATCAATACTGCTGATAGATACAGTTATTCTATGACTTTCAAATAATCAAACAATGCACACATTCATATCACATTCATTTCCATAAGCGTAAACATATCCATCATCACTCATATGATTCATTCATACCTTTATTAAAAGCCTATGCATACATCATGAAATACGAATATGTTTTACAATCAATATTTACTTAGTTTCTAATATGTTTATCTCGTTTAATGCATACTTTTCAATAACCCTTTTAAACAAAATTTTTCATTCAATAAATAACAATCAAGTGAAATATATATTAGTTAAGCAAATTTTAGCCAACCAAATCCCATCACATAAATCCAATAAAACCAATCATCATAAATGAAGATTTAAAATATTTTTACGTAATCATGTAATATTTACTTACTGTGGATTACGCCAAAAGATTACAGACAGAATCAACTCACAAAGATTTAGGTGGGATGATCGTCGATGCACCTAAATTTGAGAACAAGAAATTATGAATCCTAAGATATCAAAATCATTTATTTAAACATCTTTCTTTATATGGTTGACTGAAACACTTTTAATATACTCATCTTCAATTTAGACTATTCAATTAATTAGCCTAATTCCAATCAAACCTAATTTCACTATAACTCCTTTTTGTATCCGTGCAAACTCATATACCAACTATTATCCTCTTCAATTTCCCTATACCCATTCTACCATAATTGTTACAATTTAACTCATATCTTAATAATTCATTCACAAATCCTAATTTTTCCTAAATCAATTTAACAACTAATATCCACCATTAAACTAGTAGATTCAAACTATCAAGGTTCAAGAAACAACTTTCATCAAAGTCAAGAAGAGGATTTCAAAAAATTTGGAGATTAGAGTTCTTACCTTCAATCTTTAAAATATGAAGGAATTTAACTAATCTCTAAAATTCGGAGAAGAATCGAACTAAACTCATGCAAGATTTCAAGAAAATGCTATAAAATTTGAAGTTTCTAGCCATGGATTTAGAAAGAGAGCAGAGAAAATAGAGAAGGAGAGCGAGAGAGAGATGGCGAGAGGGAGGGTGAGATCAATTTTTTTTCTTCTTCTTTTCTTCTCTGATTCTTATCTCGGGAGTATGGAAAAAAAAAAGGTTTTACTTACCCCTAAACGTATTATTATTATTATTTAACCCTTTAATTTTATAACTTTTTTTTTTGACTGGTTTCTCACATATTCTTTCATACAATTTCCTTTATTCTTTGCATAGAACAATTTTGTATTGTTCTTACATGTTGTTAATGCATTATACTTCTTTTTAATTGTTATTTGTTGTAAAGAACATTCAGTACAAATTAAGAATATATCGGTGAAAGTTTTCTCCTATTTTTCTCTCTCATCCATGACTATAAATTGCATTTTGTAGCGGGAGAAATGACCTCTCTGGCTCTCTCATAGCATTATGACCATGTTGACTATTTTTGTCTTGAAATGACCTCTCTCCGTCCGAGAAGTATATCCTCAATGTTTCCATCTATTCTTGCGAGGACTACTTTGTCGTCCAACGACACAATTACATGTCCTCTCTGGGGCGGTTGAATAATCAGGGTGTGGTGGATACGATCATTATGAAAATCATCAATTCATTCAACTTCAGAGTTACTATTGGGGGGACAAGCCGGAAGAGTGACGAAGCAAACCGATGGCGGCATCCTTTCTGAAGAGAGCACCTAAATTGTCGAATATGTTGCAACCCTTTCTGAAGAGAGCACCTAAATTGTCGAATATGTTGCAACCCTTTTTTTGAAATTGCTTATAAGCCTTATTTTTGTACCAAAAGAAATATTATAAGGTTCATATTAGCATAAAAGGCATGCTAAGAAGCATGTTAAAAAGCAGTTTCTAATGATTCAAGTCATATCAACAAGATCATAGTATTTTAAGAAAAATAATTATAACAGGTTTATCATAAAAGAAGTAGGTTAATCACTTTGTTAAGAGGCAGGTTATTCACATAAGATAAAAAGCATGCTAATAAAAAAAAAATATAAAATTAAATAAACATATCAACGGGTTCACAATTGCATCATTTAACATTAAAGGGAGATAAACATATACAACTTATCATGACCTTCAATAGAGGTGATAAAATCAGATTTCTATCATAATAATATCCTAGGAGACATAAACAACAACTTATTAAGTCAATGACCACAAATCAATTCATTCTGAAGTTAAATAAAAATAATATTCATTGGTGAATTTAGAAAACTTCCAGAGGCATCAAAGATCATCAACCGCACATTTGTCAAAAAAAAATAAAACAATCTAGATCTTCAAACTATTTTTAGTCACAATTTAGGGTAATCAAAATCAAAGCACATGTTATCATACCAAAACAAAATCAAAACACAGTTTAATCAAAGTTGATTGGTAAAATATGATTGTTTTATCATAGTTTATACAGATCATTTTAATCACAGTGTTATATTTCCCTAACAAACCAAAAAATAGCTTAATCATTCTGATTAAGATGATGTGTTACCTTAATAGTTGTTTTCCATTGCTCTTCTACAAGGAGCGTATTGTTAGCCTCGTCTTCCCAATTGATTCTGGTTTCAGTTAATAGAATCATATACACATTTAGCATACCTTCTGCTTTAGTTGTTTAACAGTGAACTTATAGGTTGATCGAAAGTTGAGAGTATCACACATTCCATTTCATGTAGGTTTGGCGAACACTTTATCGACCATGTTCCCCTTCATCATCTCATCCATCATTTTATCCATGAAAACACCCTCCAAATATACAATTTATAGTCAGTCTTTTATCGACTGTCTCAATAGACTCCTTAACTAACATTTGTGATAGTGTAAGAATATATATAATTATGATGACAGCAAGAGGGTGACAACTGTCAAATGTGTTAGGGAAAAACGTATGCAAAACTAGCTATCTTTTAGGGAAAAACATTTTTTTCATTTTTTAAAAAGCAAAAAATAATTTTGAAAATTATTACAAGTGTTTCCCTATTAATTTTCCTTTTTTTTTTTTTTTTTTGCTAGAATTCAAGATGAAATTAAATACATCTAGAAATTGCTTTTTGAGGTTAATTCAAAAAATAAATTAAAAACTCCCTATATTATTATTTTAATTATTACCTATAAAATTATTTAATTAATTAATTTTACTAGTACGAAAAGAAAAATAAAAGAACAGAAAAATCCCCAAAACCCGCCTTAAAACCTCCGCATTATCTACTTCACAATTCTAATTTCTCGGGCTCTTCAACATCTACCAATGGAACCCATTTCCCTTCTCACCTCTTCTTCTTCTTCTTCTTCTTCTTCTTCTTCTTCGTTATTAGACCACCATTTCTCTTTCACACTCCCTCATCAATCTTCTTCTGCGAGAAGGTTCCCACTTCCGACTTGCCTTCCCAAACAGTTGTCTCACGCCACCGCTCCGTGGGCCAAACCCACTCTACGGCAAGCCTCCCTTCGCACTACTGTTGACAAAGTCGTGCCCAAGGACGATGATTCTCCTTCATCACCTTCTAGAGATTCTCTGCCCAAGGTTGATAAGAGTGGGAGATTCTGCAGCCCCAGAGCTGCCCGAGAGCTCGCTCTGTAAGTTCAAACCCCCACTCCCCCCTTCACGTTTCCTAGGGCCATTATTCTCAACAGCTGTTTAGCTATTTTTTATTCAATTTGAAATCTCAGGTCAATCATCTATGCTGCGTGTTTGGAGGGGACCGATCCTGTTCGTTTATTCGAAAAGCGAGTCAATGCTGGGCGAGGTAATTTCGTCTATGAAATGTGTTAACACGCTGTCCTTGTGTTGTCTTCTCATTTGCTTATCGCATTTGCAAGCCCAGAACCAGTATGTGAATTTGACAAGGCATGGCTGATGGAATACAATCATATGAGCTTTGGAGGACCACCCATTACAGTGCAAACAGCCCAAGAAGCAGATGAGATTGTGCGCAAAGATGAAAAGGAGTCTGCAATAGGTATAATAAATCAACTCCTAATTCCTCTACCCTTTTTGCTAGTGAAATATATATATATATATATATATATTATTTAGTAGCCTTTCTGGAATACTGTTCATAATACGTCAATATATCCTGGCATCTATTAAGTTACCAAAAATATTGTGCATCCATTGATGCCACCGTGTGAACGGAGATGATTTTGTAGGTATATATAATAAACAGAAAAACCAAAATAGTGATAATTCATTAGATAAAATCTGTAAGTAGTAAAATAGGAAATAATAAATAATAAAATAGAAAAATAGAATCAGAATGCGTAAAGTAAAAAATATACTAAAATAACAAAATAAAATATTAAACAGAATAAACAATTGAAAACAGTGAGTTAAGAAATGAAGAATCAAACTGAGACATGTTATATAACAGTTTCCTTAAGATAGATTCGCTCCCTCATGTCGGTACAGAAAGTGGAACAACGTCTATCTCTCTGGATACAACAAAGACGAACAGTAGCGGCGTACTACCGATACTATTTCAGCGAACTAAAAAATTGTTCTAACTCTACTACATTGGAAATTCTAGAGGCATACTACAGATTCGTTTTCTTGGTGTGTTTCCAAATAAAAGAAAACTGCTAATTTATAGACTCATGAGAGAAGAGAAGATTAATGAGAATTTAATCTCAAATTTAATTTGGGTTTAATACAAATTTAAATATGATGAAATTGAAAATTAAATTACACAATTTCATCTTCATACGTTTTTGCAGAAAAAAAAAAAATTCATGAGAAAAACAAAAAGAGGACCAAGGCAAACCGGGATTTTGGGCTGATATTTGGTGTGCCCCAGTGCAAGCGCACACGAGCCAAGCCCGATCCGGTCCAAATTTGCACCCTCTGCAAGCACACGCAAGAAAGAACATTTTAGCTTTTATTTTATTACACATTAACAAATATGCAATTCTATATAAATATTCTTCCACTTGTTTTCCTTTCCAATATGAGAGAAAATTTTCCTCCTTATTTTTTCTACTTCAAATCATTCCAATAATTGCACTTTGAAATTCAATTCCTCATTCACCCATTCATCATTTTGAGTGTATCATATACCGATTCGAAGTTCTCACAGAGGAGAACTCAACTAAATTTTGAACTTTCATTTATACAAAGTGGGCCCCGCTCAAAATCAAGCATAAACATAGCATGTTGAGATGCTAATTTCCAATAGATTTTTAGTGCATCATTTTGAGGAATCGTTATGATTGTTCCATGCTAGGTTGAGTAGTGTATCCGTCAGATTTCGATCTAGTTACTGTGATATATATATATATATATATATATATATATATATATTCTTGCTTTAATTTATTGTTGCTTTCTTGTTTTTTAATTTTCCAGAAGCCGGAGTCCTTGCAGCTCCCCCAAAGCTGGTCTACAGCAAACTCATTTTGCGGTACATTCTGTCTGCACTCTCACGCTCCATATGCATATAAGTGAACTGTAGATTGTCTATCTACACATGTGCTTGCTCTTTGAGGAAAGAGAGAACCTGAACTTTACCCTATTCTTTATTTAGGTTCACCAGAAAACTTTTGGTTGCGGTTGTCGATGGATGGGAAAGTCATGTGCTCGTCATTGACAAAGTTGCCCCCCAGAATTGGAAGGTCTCTGACTCTTTCTAAATTTCCTGATTTGAAATATGTTTTGGTATATATGGTGTCACCTTGTCTCATGTAGGAGAATTTAAGAATCAAATATTCCAAATATCAAGGATCTTTTGTTGGGAAAGATATCTTCATGTGCTCGTCATTGGGAGTTTAGAGAGGCGTAGCCTGTACTTTGTTGTTGTTCTGTTTATCAGATTGATAGATGCTGCATTAGCTCAAAACCAGCCAATTGCATCTGTTTCACAATTGACAACATACTCCTAATCGGATGCTTCATGATACTCGTACTAAGTTAGTCTAGGTAGTCCATCTAATGTCATCACATATCATATCATTTGTCATATTTCTGCACATCAGTTTTGTCTCTATTTGACCTTTTATGCTTGGAAATTTTTGCATCCGTGCAAAAGCCTTGGAATCGAGGATGCAAGCTTTATCTGGTTCCTCTTGTACTTGGTGCCCTGATGACAAAGAATAAGTTACCATTACTAATCAATATCAATATACTTCAGAATGAGCCTGCCGGTAGAATTTTGGAGCTCTGTATTCTTCACTTGGCAATGTCTGAAATAGCAGTCGTGGGAACACGCTACCAGATTGTTATTAACGAGGTACACATTTTATAAATGATTTGATAATTGGTCAATTTCAATTATATGCTGTCTCGGCTTTATGTGTATGTATGCATTTATGTACCGGTGAAGGCTGTTGATCTTGCAAAACGGTTTTGTGACGGAGCAGCACCGAGGATTATCAACGGCTGTCTCAGGAGCTTTGTGAAAGATATTAGTGAAACTCACTCAATACACAGAGGAGAAAGTGGAACTGCAACTGTTTGATTCGTACATATTAACTCACATGATTCAATTGGAAGGAACGTTTATCAGATATGGGAACGAGAACGATAATGGGAATAGGACTGGCTATGATCATGTCTTTGGCTGTAGAGATTGGAAACCATAGTGGGTAACACGAAAACTTCCATCCCTTTGCTTGTGAGATTCAAGGCAAAACTACAATCAATTTGTCGTGAGCCTCTGGGCCTGGTGGTGGAAGAAACTATATACATAGTCATTCATGGTCTTATGTATTGTCTTTTTATTGTTTTATTTACGTGTGGTTTTGTGGATTTTGTAACTTTTAGATGAGAAGGCTAACTATATTTTCTTTTATTTTGAGGCATTGAGAAGGGCTTAGAGCCCAGAAACAAAAGAATTAATCAGCAGCCCGCGAGGCCCGGTCCACAACAACAAAAGGCAAACCCAAAAGTAAAATAATTTAAGCAAGCGCGGTCTGTCCCAACTCCTATTCAGGCTTGAAAAGAGAAGAGAGCAAACCCTAGGGACGCCGTTCCGTCTCGACCTCAGCCGTTCCCAATCCAGTTCCCCCTATAAAAGGAGGAGAGGAGAGGAAGGGTTGAGATGGAAGAGAGCTCTGCGCTGCGCTGCTTTCGATCCCTTTCATTGATTTTGCATTTTTGAATTCTGGATAAGCCTGATATTGCAGTTCCTTGATCTCAAGTGAGTGTGACGTTCGTTCATGTTGTCGATCAAGGAATCTATCGTTGGGCTAAAATAATGTCAGTATGCATAAAATCGTGTGTATACTCTGCCTTTTAGCTCCGATTACACTTTTAACTTGGGTCATCTCGGTGACAAGGCAGATACAGCACAATTGATAGCCAGCTTATTCTTCTACTATTTGATCTTTAGCCCTCTCTCTATCTCTCTCTCTTAAACTGGAATAAAGGCATTCATTCGGATGTTGGAGGATGAAATAAATCAGACGGATTCCCATTGATAAACGCCGTGAGATTATCTTCCATTTTTTTCTGACCACATCTGCTGAATGCAGAGCTACATATGTTCTTTTTCAAATCTTTCTTTTTATTTTTTCTACTTTTACATTTCTTTTTATCTAAAAAAAAATGAAATTATCTTGATTCCATTAATTAATTAATTGGGGCCGATGATGTAAGGATTATATTTGCTACTCTTGATGGAAATCCAGGTGATGATTCATATCCACCAAGATCTCTGAGGCCTCTTCTCTTTTATTTTTATTTTTTCTAAATATATTTAAATATATGCGTTTAAAATTCAGTTTATTCCTGATCTTCATTGTTACCCGTCTTCCTGCGGTCGGTAAATATTCAGAGATTAAAAAAATAAATTAAAATAAAGTAAAGTAAAATAAATCACGCAGTATACAATTCAAAACTATCTTTATAAAGTTTTTTTAACAATATGCTTGGGCAGCGGATGGGAAGGGAAAGTTTCTCTGGTTTAGGACTAAAAGTTCATGTCATTGTTGATGAAGAAGAAATCGGTCCATTATGGAGTTAAAGGTTGAAATCATGAAACCATGAAGAAGGGGGAATCGAATAAATCACCGTGAGATTATATAATATTTTTCAAACAATGTGCACTAGGTTCCTAGCAAGGTGGAAGCAATAGAAAGTTGGTATGTTCCTAAGACTCTTCATGATGAACTGAGCTTCCACTGGTCGGTCTCTTTCTATCGATGGTTCATAAAGCATTTTAATACGCTAGTCGCTCCTATCTCTGAATGCATAAAGAGGAGAAAATTTAAATCGACCAAGGAAGCCCAAGAAAGCCTTGATCTTATGAAGAGAAAAATAACCAAATTCTGGGCTCTAGCACTGCCCTATTTCAACAGTGTATTTAAAGTCGATTGTGATGCATCTAATGAGGGAATTAGTATCGTACTTAGCCAAGTGGGAAGACCCATTGCATTCTTTAGTGAAAAATTGAACGATGACCAGACGAAGTATTCAAGTTATGACGAGTTCTATGCAGTAATCCGGGCTCTTAGTCATCGGAGTCACTACTTGCTACCCAATGAGTTTGTGTTCTATTTTAATCACTAGGCATTTAAATGCTTGACCACCCAATACAAGCTAAGTGCACGACATGCGAAATGGGTAGAATTCCTTCATGCTTTTCATTTTGCTCCTGAACATAAATCTGGACAATAAGATAAGGTGGTTTATGCATTAAGTAGAAGGCATGTTTTGTTAAACACTACGCAATCTAAGGTTTGTTGGTTTTGACTTTTGAGATCATTAAAACTCTTTATGAACATGATTCTGATTTTGGCAATCCTTCGAAATCTTGTTTAAGTGAACCAAGGAACCAATTCCTTATTCATGATGGTTTCCTTCTCAGAGGTAAATAGGTTTGTGTACCATACTTAGAGAAGCCATAATTCGAGAGACTCGTGGTGGATGGCTTGCTGGTCACTTCGGCCGAGTCCAAACCTTAATCTTGGTGCATGAATACTTTTATTGGGCCAAGTTGGTCCAAGACGTTGAAAAGATTGTGAAGAGATGTGCTACTTATCACAAAGCCAAGATGCATGGAAGCAAATTCCGGAATTATACACTCCTCTTCCAATTCTAACATCACCTTGGGAAGATGTGAGTATGGACTTTATTGTGGCACTGCCTATAACTCAACGAGGTAAATATTCAATTGTGGTGGTAGTAGACATATTTTCTAAAATGATTCATTTTGTTCCATGTAAACAAAACCTCGGATGTCACCCATATTGCTGTTTATTTCAAAGAAATTGTTAAGTTTCATGGCGTTTCTAAAACCATCACTTCTGACCGAGATTCAAAATTTTTGAGTCATTTTTGGAAAACACTTTGGAAGAAGTTGGGAACTAAACTTTAATTTAGTTCATCTCATCATCCGCAAATGGATGGGCAAACTGAAGTTATTAATAGATCTTTGGGAGCTTTGATTAGGAGTTTGGTGAAGAAGAATATTAAAGAATGGGAGAACTTGCTGCCGCGTTTGCTTACAACCGTTCAACAAGTCAAACTACGGGTTGTTCACCTGCGGAAGCTGTTTATGGGATGAATCGTAATGGCACCTTGGATTTATCTCATTCATATTAACAATCATTTGAGTGGGGAAGTTGATGAAAGGGCTGAGATCATTAAGAAAATCCATGAGCAAGTGAGAAGCACAATTTTGAAGCAAACTTAAAAAAATACAATAAGCAAGCTGACAAGCATGGGAAGAAAGTTGTGTTTAAAGAAGGTGATTTGGTATGGATTCATTTAAGAAAAGAAAGATTGCCTAGTAGGAAGTATGCTAAACTTCAACCTAGAGCTGATGGTCTATTTGAAATTGTCTGAAAAGATTAATGAAAATGCTTATAAGGTGGAGCTTCCTGGCGATTATGGAGTTTTAGCAATTTTCAATGTCTCGGATCTGTTTCCATTTCATGGTGATGAGCCACTAGACTCGAGGACAAGCTATCTTCAACCAGGGGAGAATGATACAACATTTGGTTAAATGGTTCAAGAGGTAATTAAAGCACAAGAGTTTACATTTGATCAACTCGTTATTTGGTTTAATTATTCAACTAGTCATTTAATTATTTAAGGATAAGAATGTAGTTGATTTTTTACGAGTATGTTTTGGAAGTTGTAATGTCATTATTTAGTATTATTACTATTAAAGCACAAGAGTTTACTTTTGACCAACCCATTATTTAGTTTAATTTAATTATTTAAGGATAAGAATCTGGTTGAATTTTTACGAGTATGTTTTGGAAATTGTAAGGTCATTATCTAGTAAGTAGTATTACTATATTAATGTGTTTTGTTGGAAGTTATAATCTCTATCTTAGTCTTTTCCTATTCTTCTTGGAGGGTTGTTCTAACTACAAGTATTACCCATTTGCATTATCATAAGGTATATTTTTTGTTTTTGGCAGAAAATAAAAATTTTAATCTTTGTGATTTCCTCCTAAAAAGTTTCCATCTCTAAGGTGGATTTCTATAAGTGGTGAGATTCTTATATTTAAAGTGGTCAATTTGTATTATTAACTTATTGTATTATTTCCGGTATCAAATGATTAGGCTGTTTTGAAAATATGGGTGAAAATTGTGAGGAAATATATCATTAGAATTTAAATTATGCAATGATATATGGAAAGGCAATATAAATTGAAAATTTAATATTCATATAGACAACTTAAAAAGTAAGTGTTTTTAAATTCTTCCCGCTCCCAAATGCCCAAACTCTTCTCCCCCATTGCTTTTCTTATATTATCACAGTATTAATTTGAGATTACAAACTTGTACCCTCTCTGATTCGATTCCCTAAAGTAACAGAACTGCGATCTTTAAAATTTAAATAGATGTTCAATTCTCTCGTCATCGATTTCTTAATTGTTCTCTTTAAAGTGCATCCGGGTCTTTATTGGTTTTTGTTTGTTTGTTTGTGGTTGTAGGTAGTGGAAACCTCTTCTCTCCGGGGATAAGTTTGCAATGGAAGATCAAGGACTGGAAGGGAGCCAACCTGTTGATTTAAAAAAGCACCCTTCTGGGATTGTTCCTACTCTCCAGTAGGTTCATACCCATCTTCATCAGAGCTGCATCTTAAGAATTCATATCTGCCTCTGAATAATTATATGTCTAGAATCCACTTAACCAATCATTGTATTAGATATGCGACTATACGCTTCTGTCTGTTTGATAAACGTTGTCTAAGTCTCTTCAATAAGCTGTGTGTGTGTTTACAGGAATATTGTATCTACTGTAAATTTGGACTGCAAATTGGATCTAAAAGTCATTGCACTACAAGCTCATAATGCAGAATACAATCCCAAGGCATGTGGTGTTGATGTATAAATATGCCTCTATGTTATCTTGTTACGACATCATAAATTTTATAGGTATTGCTTCGTCTTTTGTATGAAGGTGCAGTTCTAATATCTTAGTTCTCGACTGACAGCGATTTGCTGCTGTTATTATGAGAATAAGGCTACCAAAGACTACAGCATTCATATTTGCTTCTGGAAAAATGGTACTACTTTGTATTTGTTTTCTATGATACTACAGTTTGTAACTTTTTATCGTATTACTTAATCTTTTTTCTATGTAGTGGTAGCTTTTTTCCTCTTTGCTTTGATCTCAATCTCTTCCTATTATGTGTTCCTAGCTAGTAAAGTAGATTTCCAGAGGGCTAATGCTAAAAGATCATACACTTTCTCGTTATACTTTAATTAAATGTCATAGAAAATGTGATGGAAGCGCTTCCTTTGGGAATAAATTCGGTTTATTTTTATTTGTAATTGTATTTGCTGCACAGTTGCATTTGCTACATTTTTTTAATCTCATGTTGGATTCATAAGCATTTGATGGAGCTTCTTTGATATTTGAACTGATAGTAGGTGTTTGTTTCTAGTTTCTACGTTTGTACTGGAGCTAAGAGTGAATAACAATCCAAATTGGCAGCACGGAAGGTACACTGTCCCTTTCAAATCTTTTAGTCTATCTAAAACTTGAAAATCTTATTATAGAAGTTGAAGCTACTAGAAGATTCATAGCCAGTGATATACTGGTTCCTTAATAAATTATGCATATTGCTAGTTGCCGAAGGTTGCTTAAGGAAATAATAGGTTTCAAATGAATGAGTGAGCTTTTGGTCATGCATCTTTCAAATTTTAAGATCTGGTCAGTCTTGCTATTGTTCCCCCAGTATGCTCGGATTATTCAGAAACTTGGATTTCCAGCTAAATCTAAGGGTATTTGATTGATACCTTTTGAACTTTGTATAGGATTTCAAGATTCAGAACATTGTCGGTTGCAGAACTTTGGGGAGTGTAGCATGGAATTGATATTTCACTGCACAAACCACAGTTTTTTGCTCTGACAGAGAAAATGAGATGTTAGCTAATGTTTGCATGGCTCCGTTGCAGATTTCTGTATGACAAGCTGTTGGCAAATTCATTGGATGTAAATTTAGAAACAAATCGATCACTTCGATTTGGGTCTGGAAGCAAAGTGTTTGTGATAGTGGTGTTAGAATTTTGAAAATGTTTAATGTCAACTTCCATAATTTCGGTTGATGGAAAGGGTTAGCTTAATAGCTTGTCATTTCCTTTATTTTCAACATTATTTTCAGTAAAGTAGTTTTACTTTTTTGTATAAATAGAAGCAAAAAACTACTTCAAGAAGTAGCATTATAGAAGAATATTATCTCTGTTTTGTCTTTCGAAGCGGGCATTTTACCTGTCTTCGCAACTCCTCCCAGTTTTCCAACATGGTATCAGAGCAATATTCTTAAGGGACCAGTTTTTCCGCAAGAAGAGAGTTTACATGTTTCAGCAGCATCGAATGTGAAGAAGATGGAGAATGAAGATCCGGCCGAGAAACCATGAGCTTAAGAGTAGCCATGAGTTTCGGCGATACTTCCTGTCAACTTATCGGACTGCTATGAAGCTAAAGATCGAAGAGAAACCAAATCCGATGTAGAAGAAGAAGACAGAGAGAAGCTACAACCAAGAGGCGACGAGCTCCGGTGACGCTTCCTGTCAACTTCCCGGATTGGTCGATCGAGGAGGCAGAGAATAGGAAGAAGGCGATTGTCCTCTGGTGAATTCATGGCCGCCGCTCCTCTGTAGCTCACGAAGAAGATGAAGAAGGAGGAGTTGATATATAAAATGTATTTTTGAGTTTTTTTTCTCAGGAATATGAAGAAAGTTGTGATGAAGAGATCCAGCGAGTTCCAACCGATGAAGTAAGTAGATCCAGCAAGATCCGACCACCAGAGTATGAGATCCAGTGAGATCTGAGAATGGCGAAGAAGATTGCAGCTACATGAAGACGCTGCCAATATTTGTCGAAGAGAAAGAAGGGGAAGATGCCAGAGTCGCTGCCTTGAAAAAAAACAAGCCGCCATTGTCGCCGCTTGAAGCTTGCTGTCACCGTCATCTCGTGAAGGAGAAGAAAAGGGCAGCAGAGAGATTTGGAGAAGAGAGTGCGTAAGTATAAGAGAGACAAAAATGTAAAAGAAAGAATATGGTAACTCTACGCAGCAGCTTCTGACAAAAAAAAAAGAAAAAAAAGAAAAGGCAAACATGCCTTAAAGAAAATGAAAGGCTAAAAGTAGAGCCTGAAAAGAGGGGCATAGGTACGTGCTCCTAAAAAGCAAAAGCCGAAAAAAAAGGAGGCTGAAAAATCATGGGCAAAAAGAAAAAAATTAGCACATTTTTTTAGCTCAAGGGCTAAAAAAAAAAATTAATTAAGCTCAAAGAAAAAAATGGATTGTCAATATAATTTTGGCCCAATAGAAAGGACCAAAAATTTAGTACATTAAGAGATAAAGAGTAATCGAGTAAGATACGGTTTTAGCATGTGTTGATGGGGCCCAATGAGCACCTGACTACTTTAACCGATTCGCTCAAAGTTATTAGAAATGAGTCCGAAAATTTTATTTTTGAACATACCTCTAGTGATTGAGGACGAAGATGAAGAAAATGAGATATTTCAACTCAAAGGGAGATTGAAACTCAGAAGAATTTTAAAAAGTATTTGAAGTTGCACCAACACCTTGAAGGGGGAGTGTTAGAATTTTGAAGATGTTTAATGTCAACTTCCATAATTTCAGTTGATGGAAATGGTTAGCTTGATAGCTTGTCATTTCCCTTATTTTCAGCATTATTTTCAGTAAAGTAGTTTTACTTTTTTGTATAAATAGAAGCAAAAAACTACTTCAAAAAGTAAGCATTATAGAAGAATATTATCTCTGTTTTGTCTTCCGAAGCTGGCATTTTACCTGTCTTCGCAACTCCTCCCAATTTTCCAACAAGTGGAACATCGGGAAGTTCGAGTTGTTTGGATTTGGAACTTTACTGAAGTTGTGAATAAGAATTTTGTTTAATCGAATATTGAGTGACGGTTTGTGAAGAACAATGGACTCTAGATTCGGGAATGTTACAAGTAGAGACGTCAGTATGATTAGCAATATCTATTAGTAATTAAGTTAATTGTTGAAAATGTGATTGTTTGTATTTAATTCTCGGAAGTTTCCTGCACATGAAAATGTATGGTAAGAAGTAAGAAGCAAAACAAACCTCCATCGTTAGATACTCGAGCCTAATGAAGTGTTTTTGAAGTCCCAACTCGTTCACTTCCAATATGGTATGACTCATGCTAATGATGGAGGTTGAGGTTTTCTTCTTGGAATGACAATGTTATTAGCCGCAATGCATGAGTATAACTCATGCTAACGACAATTCAGAATCAAATGGTTATGCTGAAGAACTTTTTGGAATGCATGCTAATATATTATTGTTTATAGTAAAATCGTATAATTTCGTTTGGTAGAGTTAGATAGACGTGTTATAATTCAGATTAATCCACAAGTGATAATGGTTTCTGTGTAGTAGCAGATAGCAGATAATAATTACGGTTATGAGAAGAGAGAATCAATCCTGTTTCTCAGAGTCACAGTGGGAAGGCAGTGGATTAATTAAACGTTGCATGTCATTTCCTATCAGGATTTGTAGATCTTCCCCAAACCAAACAAATGGGCAAGAAGAAGTTCAGTGAGTATAATTCCACGTCGCCTGCATACGTGGCTCAATCAGAACGCTCCATTAATCTAATGAAGATAACCTGCGGGTGAGCGCATACAGAAGTCAAACTAGGGCAGCGTGGTGCTATTTGAATCATCGCTTTCTGAGGAACAAAACCCTCTTCCAAAACCTGTCCTCCTGTTTCCCATTTTGGGGTTTAAGGGTTCATTTCTCGATATTTTCAGTCTCCTCCGACCCTGTTTCTAGATCTGTCATGGCTACCGTTGCTCCTCCTCCTGCGGAACGTATCCTTACTCGATATAATCTTTTTGCTCTCTCTCTTTTTGATTTCTTCTCACGCTGATCTGTTCACATCCAATTACTTTCATTGTTCAATTCGCTATATTTTTCTCCGTTGTACGTTTAGTATGATTTATTTAGTCTGTCTAGACCGATATGCATCATCCCTTTCGATAACTAGCTTCTGGTTTCGATGCTCGACTTCTAACTGAATTCTTCCTTGCAGGCGCTTTTCAGTGTTTCTAGGTATTTGATATTCTGGAAATTAGTATCGGCTCTTATTCTAGGTTTTTTTTTTTTGTAGGATTCCGTGAGCTCTTTTTCATGTACGGATAGATATGGTTGTAATTTCCTTTTTCTCTCTATATATATATATAATCTTTGTTTCTCTCTTTCAGTGTTAGTCTTTTTCTTGATTTCTTATACCTATTACTGTCTCTTGCATTGAGTTTGACTGTCTACGTCAATTTTATATTTAAATGTGTAGATCTGATTTAGGTGTATGTGTCCATGTCTTATTGTTTATCGGATGACGTCCCTTGTTCGTTGGCTTGTCTTGAATTTTTGGAGAATGTGATGCACATGAGAGATATTTTTAATTTTGATGTCGAGTTTTCATATTTTTAATTTTTAATTTTTTTTTTATTGTTTCATGTGGCGATGTGAGAGTTGTGTATATCTCTATGGTGAATCATTTGGGACTTTATAATGTACATATTGTGTAAATATATCTGGTGAATTATTACCAACTTTCTATCTTTTTACAGCAATTATGATGCCAATAGTTAATTAGTTGGTGCCCCAAGCGTCCTCTTGACAACAATATTACTGTGTTCTTAGTTGTATTGGCTTGATGAGAGATATTTCCAGCTTTTATCTTCATCATACTATGTACATCCTTGACTCTTTGTGTTCCATAGAAGCTGCAGACTTGCTTCAGAAATTGTCACTGGATTCTCAGGCCAAGACCATGGACATTCCAGAGCCAAAAAAGCAGGTAATTCTTACATGGAAGGCTCTGTATATACAGTCTGACACAAAAATAGAATAAACATCTGTGGATTTTAGGGATTTCTTAAAATGTTTGGTATATTTTATTCTATATTGAACGTTGTGTGTATTCAACCATCTGGATATCAGTATGGGGCCATCGATTCCAGCAATGCTGCCAATAGTCAAATTTCAAGTGACCGGTTTGCTTTTCCATCAGCACAGGAGTTCACTGATTCGTCTATGTGCTATGTTCCCAATGCATATTCCTCTACATACATTTATGGAGGTATGTAGATGCATCTCTTAATTATAAATTTATGCTAGGGTTCAGCTGTTCCCCTACTCCATAATTTATGCTTGCAGTGTTGCTACTATTAATTATATCTCTGTATATGTGTATGATATTGATGCAGGTTTTGATCCAAGAGGCCATGATTGGGATGAATATTCAAGATATCTGAATCCAGATGGAGTTGATATGACATCTGTAAGTGCGTGCATTTCTTTGAATTTTTTTCTTATGATGATAGTGGCATTTGGATTTTGATGGGGTCTGATGTGTTTTAATACATTAACAGGGAGTTTATGGGGACAGTGGGTCTGTTATATACCATCCTGGTTATGGATATACACCCTATGGATCATATTCACCTGCTGGTTCCCCCTTACCTACAATGGGAAATGACAGTCAACTATATGGACCTCAGCACTACCAGTATCCTCCATATTTTCAGCCTCTTACTTCAACTAGTGCACGATTTGCACCTAGCCCTGCTGCTGCTCCACAAGGAGATGTTTTGACATCTGTTGCTACTGACCAAAAGCCTCCTGTGGACACAGCTAATACAAATTCTAATGGTGTTGGCAATGGTGGGAGCATGAAGGGTAACAATGGTACAGCTTCTGTAAAACCGACGTATCAAAACAAATCATTCGATTCTAGCGGTTCCTATGGAGGTAATGCTTTGCCTGGGCGCACTCCATCGGGCAATCATGATCCCAGATATAGTTTTGCTGGGTTGGGATCTCCTATCACTTGGTTAGATAGTCCTCTCTACTCTGATGGACAGTCTAGACCAATGAATGGCTCAACAATTTCTTCATCTATTTCAAGTGGAAATAATTATCCGTTGAGAAATCTCAATTATCGGCCTAATTCTCATTTCATGGTATGCACGTTTAGAGGACATATTAAGGTCTGGAATCTATAATATGTCAAATCTGTTAAGGTCTGGACCGTCCAGATGATAAGATATAATAATATTCACTAGATTCTTAATTATTAAGTGCGAGTGAATTTAATCACTTAGTGGACTATTGTTGAGTTTTGTTGCATATTTATCTCCTTATGTAATCTCTCTTATCCTTAAATAATTTAACTTCTGACATGTCTATTGTACATTGCTTAACAGGGTTTACACCATCCTAGACCAGTGTCTGGCATTAGTTCTACTCAGGGATTCATAAATAGGATGTACCCAAACAAGTTATACAGTCAATACAGGCATGCGGTTAGATCTAGTGTGGGTTATGGGTCTCATGGTTATGACTCTCCGACAAATGGACGATCATGGCTTGCATTTGACAGCAAATATAAACCAAGGGGACGAACTGGGGGTTACTATGGCTATGGGAATGAGAATGCAGATGGTTCAAATGAGCTCAATAGGGGACCTAGAGCCAAGGGTCTTAAGAACCAAAGAGGCTTTCCTCCTACTGTTCCAGCGGTTAAAGTGCAAAACCATCAATCAAATGCTATAACTGATACCGAGAAGGATAAAATAGCAGTTGCTCCTGATTGTAATCAATACAATAAAACTGATTTCCCAGAAGTATTCCCTGATAGCAGATTTTTTATTATTAAATCATATAGTGAGGACGACGTGCATAAAAGCATCAAGTATAACGTCTGGGCCAGCACACCTAATGGTAACAAGAAACTTGATGCTGCATACCATGAGGCTCAAGAGAAACCTGGTTTCTGCCCTATATTTTTGTTCTTTTCTGTGAGTATTTGTACAAGTGATTCTTGTTTCATGATAACTAATTTTCTTCAGCTCAAGTATGATGGTATTCATTGTAGGTCAATACAAGTGGACAATTTGTTGGTCTTGCTGAGATGGTTGGGCCAGTTGACTTCCACAAAAATTTGGAGTACTGGCAGCAAGATAAATGGAATGGCTGTTTCCCTGTCAAGTGGCACATGGTTAAAGATGTGCCTAACAGCCTACTGAAACACATCACTCTGGAAAACAATGAGAACAAGCCTGTCACTAATAGCAGGGACACTCAGGAGGTATGCATATTCCTTGATAAATTTCATCATCTTTGTATTTTTGTTCTTTTCTCTAATTTTTGTTCTTTTTTCTTTTTTCATGTGTAGGTGAAGTTGGAACCAGGACTGAAAATGGTACAGATATTCAAGGATCACACCAGCAAAACATGCATTTTGGACGACTTTGGGTTTTATGAGGCACGCCAAAAGTCAATTCAAGAGAAGAAGGCCAAGCAACAGCAGTTCCTTAAACAAACAACACATGCCAACCTTGTAAATTATCCACTCCCACCCACATTTTCATTAGTAATATCATGTTATTCTTCTGCTGTCTAGCACCTTGTTGGTGGAGCTAATTTGTTATTTGTCTCACTCTTTACATTTTGACTATGATAATGCTAGGTATGGGAGGGGAAATGTGGTGATGTAAAGAAAGAAGGGGCTTGTGTTGAAGTGAAAACCCCGAATTCTTTGGAGGTTGTGAGGAACGTGAGCAAAGATAAACTAGCTAATGAAAAGCATCTCTCTGATGATGGTTCAGATGTTAAAATTGGAGATGCCCCAAAGGGTGTGAAACCAGTTGTTTTTTAGAAGAGGATTGAGGCTAATGGGGTGACAAATGGTGGATGCTAGCCTCCATATTGCATGACGGCAGTTTGTGTACATGAGAAGCCACTTACCAGTAGTTTTTCAGTAGTATTAATGGTTTGAATATAGATACAGAACAAGTCACAAGCTGCTTTTCTATCTTCAGGCTGCCGTTTTTGAACCTCTTTCGCACCTTAGCTTCCTTTGCTAATACCGTTTAGTAAGAATGTTTCTCATTAAGTCTAAGGCAGGGTTGGATGGACGATTTCAGAGTAAACCGGCATTTTTCCTTGGGTCTTATATCTTCAGCGGTTAAGGTCTAACAGGGTTTTGATTCCATAGATGTTTTGATCTATGATATAATTGTTTTTTGTTTTTTTAAGATATTTAATCTGTGTTTTGCATTTTTTCACCTTCCGCCCATGTTTTTCTTTTGATTGATTTTCCCTCGTGTTTGGCTATTTCCGTTGTAAATCTAGTTCTACTATTGTATGGGAGCTTTGCTTTTGAAACGGTAAGAGAGCTAGGTAGGTTATTGCAATACAATCAAGTTAAAGTAGTCTTTCATTTGCCTCTATAACCCTCATCTTTCTCATTTCTGTTCACGTCATTAAATTTACAGTTTCAATATCAAAAGTTCACAATGCGTTTGTGTTAAGATTGCTGTCAAATGTTCATCTGGGAGAACTTGGGTAGTCTCATCTGCCCTTGCAATTGTAATCT
Organism: Coriaria nepalensis; assembly: GCA_027186245.1. Taxonomy (NCBI): domain Eukaryota; kingdom Viridiplantae; phylum Streptophyta; class Magnoliopsida; order Cucurbitales; family Coriariaceae; genus Coriaria; species Coriaria nepalensis. Next base: position 10,974,003 of record CP114491.1, on the reverse strand, counting down.
ATGGTATCTAATAGAGTTAAAAGGCAGGCCGGGAAGGTGTTGTAGTAGACATTGTTCTTCTGGGCAGTAAGAAAGCAAAATTAGACTTGTTCTTTGTGTCGTGAGACGCCACTTGTTGCCTATTGACCCCACTTTTTTCTTGGAATACTGGGTAACTCTCCACTCCCATGCCCGAGTAACTTAAAAATGTTATCCCGAAAAAAGTATATAGGGTATATAAAGTTTGAACCGTATCTACTCCAAACTCCAAAGAGCTAACGCTTGAATTAAAATTACCCGAGTCATAATTAATTACTGTTACGCTCTCTGCTAGTGCGCCATAACATTAGACTCATCCAGCGTGGGGTGGAAATAATAATTAGAAAACAAAAAAGTTATGAAAATAGAGTAGCTGGGCTGACTAGTCTGGGAGAAAGGATAGTGATGGTGGTTGATGATGATGATGATGATGATGATGATGATGATAATGATGAGGAGGAGGAGGAGGAGGGTGGGCATTCTCTCTTGTGTATAAGCGCGCGCACTAAAATTCTAAAGAAACAAGAAAATGGAATTCGGCACGACCCACAAACAGCATGTTTCCAATCAAAACAAAACAAAATGCTTTTATAAAAGGACCCTTTAAAAGAAAAAGGTATTGTGGGCCCCTTTCCGCCATAGCCGAATAGCCTTATACTCAAAATCCCATCATTACTATCAAGAGACCAACACCTTCGAGATTGGATTTCTTCTTCTCGTTCATCATCGTAGTATCTACCCTTTTTTTTTATATATATGTATTCTGTCCTAGGGGAAATTCTCTTTGTTTTCTTGTGTATTAGATACATATAAGTAAAATGGAGGATCTTTAGTTTTGGTTTTGACGATGTGTGGTTGGTGAGAGAGTGGGGTTTTTTTTTTCCCTTCATTTCCTCTTTTCCCCCGTTCTGGTTCAATCTTCTCCTCAATGGGCAATTGCTGGTTCAGGTGGGAGCCTGAAGTTTACAGAGTTTCATCTAATGCCAAGTCAGGTTGGTTGTCATGGAACGTCGTCCTCTTTTCTCCTACTTAACGCTTTGATGCCCTTGATCATGCTCTCCTTTTTTTTTTTTTTTCTTTTTCTGTATGTTATGGCTGATTGGTAGCCTTTTTCCTTTTTCACCTTTTTATTGTTCTTCTTTATAATATCTACTGGGATAAAAGATTGTCTTCAATTTTCACAAAGACCATCTCATTCATTCATAACTTCATACATAAAGTCTCTGTTTAATACTCTTGGTTGTTGGGAGCTTTTGCTCCATCTCATCAGCATATCATACTGGCTTAGGCTAGTATGTTATTTTGTGTTTCTGTTTCCTCGTTTTTATTTGTATTTCTATTTCCCTACACCGTCCATATATGCTCCACTTATACTTACAACAATATATAAGTGCGTTCGCTCTTATCTTAGTACGTAGTTTCGTTGACCTAGCCTTTTCTAATTTGGCTTTCACACGGGAATCTGTTGCTTCTATGAGTTCTGTGTCTTAATCACACAAATTAAATGTCTGCATATGTTTTGATGTTAGGCCTCTTCAGAATGATCCTTTTGATCAGCTCTCTCTCTCTTCCTTGATCCTTTCCAAACCCACATTACAGTTAAAAGTGTTCCTTTTTTCTCTCACTCGTTGTTTTTCAGAGTCTCCAAAAGACCAGAGCCCTTCAGCGGATAAAAAAAAGGACTACAGCAAATTACCCTCAAATCCCAAAGAAGTTGAAGACTTTCGCCGCGATTTAGCTACAAACCCATTGACTGCTTTCACTTTCGATGAGCTGAAGATGATTACTTCAAACTTTAGACAAGGTAGCTTGTTGGGGGGAGGAGGATTTGGAAGTGTTTACAAAGGCTTTATCTCTGAGGATCTAAGACAAGGCCTCCCGTCTCTTCCAGTTGCTGTTAAGGTCCATGATGGTGATAACAGCTATCAAGGCCATAGAGAATGGCTGGTAATTAGTGTTTCCATTCTCTTTCTTTCTTTTCTTTTCTTTTTCTAATTCTTTCTTTTTTCAGTAACAATTTTACTTTTTTTAAATCTTCCCTGATGTTCACATTGCCTGTTCCTACTCTTTTTCCAGGCAGAAGTCATATTCTTGGGGCAGCTTTCCCATCCCAATTTGGTCCATTTGATCGGATACTGCTGTGAAGATGAACATCGCGTTCTCATATACGAGTTCATGGCTCGAGGAAGTGTAGAAAATAATTTATTTTCAAGTAAGTGGCTACTCTGATTAATTCATATGACTTACACTTTAATGCAGAGGGACACGAGATTAAACACATTCTCCTGCATGTCCGTTTCTGCTCAAGAAGGGATATTTGATTATGAGTGATGACATTGGAGGAGCTAGCATCACGATCATTCCATGATGTGTATAGTACGTACCAGAATGTTGATATATTTTATTCTATAAAATGCAGAAGTAATGCTTCCTCTGCCGTGGACCATCAGAATGAAAATTGCTTTTGGTGCTGCCAAGGGGCTCGCCTTCCTCCATGAAGCAGAGAAACCTGTCATATATCGGGATTTCAAAACATCTAATATTCTCCTGGACTCGGTTGGTCTACTTGCTAGCTAGATATCTGTGTATACATGTTCTAACAATCAAGTTCTCTTCGATTCAGTTGGTGTAATTTGGATTTGGTTCATTGTTAACATTCTTGATTGATTTGCATGCTGCAAGAACAGGACTATAATGCAAAGCTATCTGACTTTGGTCTTGCAAAAGATGGACCGGTTGGTGACAAGTCTCATGTCTCTACTCGTATAATGGGAACATACGGTTATGCAGCTCCAGAGTATATTATGACAGGCAAGTCGAGGATGATCTTATTATAGATATATATATATATATATATATATATATGCATGCTGGGAAGTGTATGATCTATGATTACTTAATCTGCACAGGACATCTGACCCCAAGAAGTGATGTGTATAGCTTTGGTGTGGTGCTTCTAGAACTAGTGACAGGAAGAAAGTCGTTGGACAAGTCACGACCAGCCCGAGAGCAGAACCTTGCAGAATGGGCTCTTCCACTGCTAAAAGAGAAGAAGAAACTGCTGGGCATCATAGATCCAAGACTAGGGGGAGATTATCCTGTGAAAGGAGTTCACAAGGCGGGCATGCTGGCTTATCATTGCTTGAATCGTAACCCGAAAGCAAGGCCCTTGATGCGAGATATTGTTGATTCTTTGGAACCCTTGCAAGCCCACCTCCCTAGTGATCATGATCATGAGGTTTCCACCAGTCAAGTATCAACGCCTAGTTTATCTGTGCTGGGTGAAATCCCAGATGCTGAGGAGACAATAAGGGAACAAGCAACTGCTTGATTGACCAATTTACGCTAACAACTTTACAGATTGATCGGTCCTACATAAATGTTGTGAATTTTATTTATTTTTCTTGCATTGTGTAGCTTCAATTCGTTTACATAATACCATGTATATTTGGAATGGATGTATTCAATTTCTACATGAAGCCTTAAAATGGAGGAATTAGCAATCCAATATATATATAGATATATATATGAAGGCTCTATATATGAAGGATGTAATGGCACTGTGAATGTTGATGATAACATGATCGTTGGCAATTAGCTGTTAGTTTCCTTATTCTCCAGTTGAAGAATTGTTTTTATTATTCAGACGTATATGGTGCAAAGTGTGAGTTACAGTGGAAGATGTAAATGGTTAGTGGAAGATAATGACAGAAATCTGGAGAAATGGAAAAGGGTAGTCGTTTGGGACAGTGACGGTTAAATATAAATTCACAAAGATGTATAGTTACAAAGATATTAGGTTATAGTTTTTTGAGGTAATGAAATAAATATGGTTAATTAAAAATAGACATCTATCATTTATATATGTTTAATTTTTAATTATTATTATATAAAAATAGTATTATTTTGACACAGTCGTTATAAAAATAGTTGAGTGGTGTCTACGCTCCAATACTCGCTCTCCCCGGTGCCTTTCACTTGCTGACATAGAGCGTGGGTATTTTATTATTATTTTTGTAATATATTTTAATTGAGTTCCGCTTCTCTCTCTAAACACCCTTTTCACTTGACAGTCGTTATCACAGAAGAGCAGCACTAGCAAACTAGCAGACTAGCAGACTAGCAGACTAGCAGTAGGGTTTTAATCTTTTACTCTGAAATCAGATCTTTACTTGTTTGCAATCTCAAGCTTAAGCCGTCCCAAATATTAGAAAGTAATTCAGAAAAACGAAACAAACTCCGATCATCTTTCTTTGACTTCGATCACCTTACCTTACTCCCTTCGCACCTTCCACTTCTTCTATAAACCCTAATTTCAGACTCCCCAAATCCATGCTCAATTTCACCTAATCTCACAATCATCTTCATTCCTTCTCCTGCCATTTCCGTCTAATAGGGTAGGTAGCAGATACTGCCTCCTACATTGCTAATCCCTGTTATCGCTTCCATTTCTAATGCATTCGCTTTCCATTTTTATGGAATTGGTGCTCACTGTGCTGCATGTGAAGTAGTCCATACAAGGGGAAGCCCACCCATGGAAGGGGACGTCCGCGGGCTTGTCTTGGCGTGTGCAATATCAGGGACACTCTTCTCCTTATTGGCCTCCGCTGCGTTTTCTATACTATGGGCTGTGAATTGGAGGCCATGGCGGATATATAGGTATTTTTTCGTTCATTTAGAAAACCTTTCTTCTTATCTTTTGCCGCCAAGATGATGGGGGCTTTCTGTTGTCTTGTAACTTGTTGGTCCTATCTTACGAGATATATATATGTGATTCCATAGTTTCTACTTTCTAGTTTTTTAACTTTTTATCTTTTAGCAACCTGTGTTGATTTACCACCCAGACCCTCATGAATACCACCTATTTAAACACCACACCCTAGGAGTTTGAAGGGAAAAAACAAAATTAATAGTAATCAAAACTGTACCTTCCTATGCCCCCATATATTATTATGCATGTAATTTGGTGATGAAGTCTTGATATTTTTCGAATAGCTACACGGGTGATGAAGTCTACTGGAGTCCAATATTATGGCTTAGATTGGTGGAAAAGTTAGTTTAAGAATTCGAAGTATATATATACCGGATGGAAATTGTGAGGGTTGCTACCCGGGGACAGACCAATATTATGATTGATGTTTTTTTGATGTGAAATCTGAAACTTTCAAAGAAAAGAAATACTGGATCAAGATGATGAAGGAAGTTGATATTGTGTCATTGAACTTGCTCGCATAAAAGAAACTTTTAGTGTCTTGTCAAGTCTGTTGAACTTTTCCTTTTGGCTAAAGTGAAATAGATTCAAGGCGCAAAGCCCAAAAAATACTTAATAAATGCAATTAAATGCATCCCACATTGGTAAGGGAGAAACTTTACAAAGCATTTATAAGTAATTGCAAATAAGAAGTATTTGTAATAATAAAAAAGGATTGGGGTTTGACCGGGACTCGCACATGCGTGCGCGCATGGTGTGGACGTGAGGCGCTTTTGGTTGTTAAAGCGGTTGACAGTTAAAACGGTTAGTTACCATTAGAGTTTGAATTTCGGGAATTCAAATATATGACTGTTAAAATAGTTAAACTATTTTAACGAAAAAGTGTCTGTTTATGAAACAGTGAGTACACTGTTTCACAAATAGGTGCCAAAATTTGCCTATAAATACGAGAAACCTGTAGAGAAGATATAATCTACTTCTACCCATTTTCTTACTGTCAGAAACCAAGCATATTCTATAACAAAATTTCACTGTTGCTTGTGAGATTTTGTAAAGGCTTGTCATATCCTGAAAACTATTTTCACAGTAACCTAAAGCAATCTGAGAGGGTGAAAATATCATTTTTTGAAAAACGTATCTGTTACATGTTTCAAGTCTCGATCCCAAATTTATTCAACAAAGTCATCTGCATGTTCTTTTATGCCGTTTCTCTCAGTATTGATTATTTTATATCTTTAGTTATTAATCATGTCTAGTTCACAGTCTGAATGTGGAACTAACAGATTCTTGTTACTAAAATCTGATATGACACACTCTCATTCCTGTCTTAGAGCACCTAACTTGCTGATGCATTTTTCATTGGTCCTCAACTTTTAATGCTTCTACAAATGTCTTTTCAGTTGGATCTTTGCCAGAAAGTGGCCAGACTTCTGGCAGGGACCACAGCTTGATGTGCTATGCAGTTTGCTGTCTCTATTTGCATGGATGGTTGTTATTTCTCCAGTTGTGGTGCTGATCGTATGGGGAACATGGCTAATTGTAATATTGGGTCGAGATATAATAGGGCTAGCTGTAGTGATGGCTGGCACTGCTCTTCTGTTGGCATTCTATTCAATCATGCTTTGGTGGAGAACACAATGGCAAAGCTCAAGTATGTATCTCATAGATTTTGGACATGAGAATAACAATATAAATCAACAATACAAAGAACAACATCAATGCTATTTCTGATTGCTTTCATTGAATATTTTTACTATTTTCTCTGCCTATTGAAATATCTTTGACCTTTCAAATTCCTTTCAAATGATTGTTTTGTATTTGCGCAACTCTAGAGCAACCTGTTCCAACTCTAGAGCAACCTGTTCTTATCTTTATGATGACATTGTACCTTTCTTCCTCTCTTTTTCCTAAAAAATAAGAAAGAAAGACAGAAAGAAAGAAAGATGCCTGGTTTTGTTATTAATTTCCTCACTTTTGACTTTGGCAGGGGCTGTTGCGGTTCTTCTTCTTCTGGCTGTTGCCCTTCTTTGTGCATATGAACTTTGTGCAGTGTATGTTACAGCTGGATCAAGTGCATCCGAGCGCTACTCTCCTTCTGGTTTCTTTTTTGGTGTATCAGCAATTGCCTTAGCAATCAACATGCTCTTTATTTGTAGAATGGTTTTCAATGGTACGCCCCAAGGATACATCTGTACGAGTATTTCCCTTCAGCTATTTTAATTTTCATTCTGTCCTGTTAGTATTTTTTTTCAATGGGTTTTTATTCTTCTTCCTCTTCTTCTTCTTCTCCTCTTCCTTTTTGTTTTGTTACATTTTTGTTTTTGTTTTTTTCCTGAAATTTGGTGCAGGTAATGGCTTAGATGTGGATGAATATGTTCGGAGGGCATATAAATTTGCATATTCTGATTGTATAGAAGTGGGTCCTGTGGCTTGTTTACCTAAACCACTAGACCCTAATGAGTTATATCCTCGGCAATCTAGTAGGCAAGCCCTTAACATGGATGTTTTTGTTTTATTCTACTTTCTTCTTGCTAGGATCTCTTTCATTGAGCATTTTATTTTGTTTGTCAGTTTAAGTGCGTCTTCATATCGTTGCTTGGTTATTTACTATGTAGCTGCCATTTTCTGTTATTTGAAAAGAAAAAAAAATCTGTTTTTTTTTCCTCCCTGATTAATTGTCATGCTAATACAAGTTTGGTTCTCTTGTTGAATGATAATCTTATCTCCGTTTTTTTGACAATTCAACCTCAAAATCTCTGTAGCCCTGTTAAGAGAGTCAATATCAATATCATTAACATTCTATTTTCATATTTGACTCATAGTTAATTAGTTTAAGGTTTGTTGCAATAACCATGGGTCTAAAAAAGGAGAAAAATGGTTTGTGCCACAGTTTCATAGATTTCAAAAAGTGATTGGAGCCCTTTCTCTCTTACATGAATCAATGACTAATCCTCAGAGGTAGCTTAAGCTCTAGATAAAATCACGATTTGATTGATATTGAATAATTTCCTTAGAAAGAGTGAATTGGATTCAAGATTTATTTGGGCTCCTGATCAGATATACGTGTATGCCTAACAATCACTATTCTTATGATTATCTTCTAAATTAAATCTCTTAATTTAGCTGATATTCTTGGAAAAAAGATTTTTTTGCTTCTCATCTCCTGTTTCTTAATTTATCTATTCTTGATTCTGCATTTACAGGGCTTCCCATCTTGGGCTTCTCTACATTGGCTCCCTAGTAGTACTTGTTGTGTACTCCATCTTGTATGGACTGACTGCAAAAGAAGCTCGCTGGCTTGGTGCCATTACATCAGCTGCTGTTATCATTCTTGGTACTATTTAAATGTTCCTTTTATGTATTTATTCTTATTCCATCTTTATTTCTGATATCCATTTTTCTTTTGCATTTCTTATTTTGTAGATTGGAACATGGGGGCATGCTTGTATGGGTTCCAGCTTCTTAAAAGTCGTGTTGTGGCACTTTCTGTTGTTGGCATGTCTCGGGTGTTCCTCATTTGCTTTGGAGTTCATTATTGGTTTGTTCCTTTCTCTGCAATTTCAAGCTTACTGTAACTGGTCACTGTGTTCATACTGTCTATTTTCCGCCTTCATTAGGTATCTGGGGCATTGTGTTAGTTATGGAGTTGTAGCGTCAGTGCTCTTGGGTGCTGCTGTTTCCCGTCATCTGTCGGTGACAAATCCATTAGCAGCAAGGAGAGATGCCTTGCAAAGCACTGTGATTCGCCTGAGAGAAGGTTTTCGCAGAAAAGATCAAAACAGTTCATCAAGCTCTTCTGATGGTTGTGGCTCGAGTATCAAACGCAGTAGTAGTGTTGAAGCAGGTCACGTAGGTAATAATATGGAAGCTACTAGCAGGGGCACATCGCAACTTACAGTAGACGCCATTAACTGGAGCAATGCTGTTCTGTGTCAAAATGCTAGCTCTCAAGAGGGCATTAATAGTGATAAAAGCATAGATAGTGGAAGGCCCAGTTTAGCCTTTCGTAGCAGTTCTTGTCATTCAGTGATTCAAGAGGCTGAAGTAGGAACATCTTTTGCTGATAAAATTATTGATCATAATAGCTCCTCGGCGGTTTGTACCAATGGTGGTCTTGAAAGTCAAGGATGTGAATCTAGTACATCAAACTCTACAAACCAACAAACGTTAGATTTGAACATGGCTCTTGCCTTGCAGGAAAGATTGAATGATCCCAGGATCACATCAGTGCTGAAGAGGAGAGCAAGACAAGGTGATATTGAACTGGCTAGTCTATTGCAAGATAAAGGATTGGATCCTAATTTTGCGATGATGTTGAAGGAGAACAGCTTGGATCCTACTATCCTTGCATTACTTCAAAGGAGTAGTCTAGATGCTGACAGAGATCATCATGAGAATACTGATATGACCGTTGCTGACTCAAACAGTCTTGACAATGTCTTACCTAACCAAATTTCTTTATCAGAAGAATTGAGGCTTCATGGCTTTGAAAAATGGCTTCAGTTGTCCAGACTTGTTTTGCACAACATAGCGAGGACCCCAGAACGAGCATGGGTTGTTTTCAGTTTTGTCTTCATAGTTGAAACAGTCATTGTGGCCATTTTTTGTCCGAAGACCATAAACATTATGAGGGCTACACACCAACAAGTGAGTGGGTTTTCTTTTTGCCTTTTGAAATATCTTATTTGATAGCGAGTTTATGATTTTAAGATGATAATGTTGAATGACGCGTTGCATTTACTATAATGGTTTTGGATATCAGATATATTACTGGTGTTTTTCCCTCGATGTTTATAGTTTGAATTTGGCTTTGCGGTGTTACTGCTGTCTCCTGTTGTCTGTTCAATAATGGCTTTTCTTTGGTCACTTCAAGCTGAAGAAACGGCCATGAGCTTGAAACCGCGCAAGGTATACTCTGATTAATGAGATGAGACGTATTACATAGACAGATTGTGATTGCACTTGATGTATTGTTCGGTATTGGATCCAGTAATAGTTTAAACACCTCTAAATCTTCGTTGGCTGCATTTGATATATCATCATGTGGGATACTATTTTCTTTTTAGTTGTTTTCCCCCAATATAGAGTAGTCCTAGAATTTGGGTGAGCCATGATCCACTGCATAAAGAAAACAAATAACAAGCTAAGTTGGCGCGATCATACTCACTTCACAAATATGAAATATGTTAATAGTTTAGCAAGATTGCTTTTTCCAACCCAACTCATACAGTCCATAATTTAAGCATCCATTCCTTGATGACATTTTAGACAAATTCTGTATGTTGGAAGATTCTTGCAACCTAAGGACAAAAGCATCATTGTACGTCTTGTCAAATCAAGTGAAAACAATTTTTTACGTGTAGGGTCTGAAGTTTAATTTTCTGCACTGCTGTTTTCCACATTTAAATCATATCTAAGTTTAATAAGTTGATTAGAAGATTTATGAATAAAGAAAAAGATTCTTGTTAATATTTATACTTACTAGGAAGGCATGATTTCTATTAGCGGACCAAAGTTTCTGGCACTTTTTATTCTATAATTTTTTTTTTATTACTCAGCAGTTAGGCATGTAGACACAACATAAGGCCTATTTATATTCTTCTCTTAGCTTCCATTCATGGAATGTGTGAATGGATCTTGGACACCTGTGTTGATGTTAAGCATTATGTATATAGCTATAGTGGTCTTATCTCTTAGATGTATCTTCTATAGATTGCGACTCAATGGTAACACTAATGATATCATTTATTTTTTGTATGGTCACTATATTTTGTTTCTTCAGTATGGATTTGTTGCTTGGTTGCTCAGCACTTGTGTTGGACTTCTTCTGTCTTTCTTGAGGTATGTTCCTGTTGTCTATCGATCTTTTGTTACTTTTTAAAGATATTTGTGAGCTGGTATTGTCTGTTAACATTTCTGTAAGCTGATACATCTGGATTTGTGTACCAGTATTGATTAAAGTATAAATTTGGTGCGAGTTTAGGGTGTCACTTCCTTTGTATTTGTCTCTTCGATTGTCAATCTCCCTCAGACATCGCCAATTTGTCATTTTTTATCTCCCTCAAATATGGCAATCGGTCATTGTCGCATACGGGTTACATGAGAAGGCTCTATTCGGACACACAACCCAATTAAGTAAACATGCAATCAAACCAAAAATAGATATAGTACTTAACAAGAGATTATCCAGTAAACAAGCTTTGAGAATACATGCATCTGCAGCCCTTTTTAATATCATTCCACTTGGATTTGTTTCCGATTTAATTTACTAAATTGAGACCCAAAGATTTCTTAATTACAGTGGTACACATGGAGTTGCTACTCCTGTACCATTTGCTCCAGGTACATTGGATCATCCCTGTTTCATGCCCTTGTTCTTTGGTATCAGGCCTCTTGAATTTGCAGTGTTGGAATCCTCGAGCATCGTGCTCTTTATTTATTAATTTTATTCTTTAATTTTGTTATTTATTTTGGAATCAGTTTTTTTTTTGGCCAAATTGGAATCAGTTTGTCAGGTAAGTAGTTTTATATATTTTTTCTCATCTTGATAAGAGGAAAAAGTATCTGATTTGCTGACCAAACAGTTGTTTCAGGCTTGTATCTATTTATTTCGCTTTGGTTGATGTTTCATGTCCCCTGGTTTTGCAGTGTGTCAGGCTCGTTACATTGTGACAGATGGATCTTTTTTTTGTGTCCTTTGCAGCAAGTCATCAGTCCTTCTAGGATTGTCCTTGACAGTCCCCCTCATGGTTGCATGCCTTTCTGTTGCCTTTCCTTTTTGGATTCGTAATGGCTACCGATTTTGGGTTCCTCAAGTACGATGTATTGGTCCTGCTGGAAATCACCACTCCCCTAGACCAGAGGAGGTATGTATTTGCCATTTGATCTTTTTCTTAACCTCACAGAGTCGGAGAAAGACACACAACTTGACATTATATGTTCTATCACAGTGATTCTTCTCAACTTAATAACCTTGTCAATATCTAAACCATGCATGACTTACTGGTAGATAATTGTAGCTTCCATCATACAAATATTCTGCTACATCTTGAGGTCTGGTGATAATCTTATTCCATATTATATAATGTATTATACGTCTGTGAAAATAGCTGTAGGTCTGATTCCTTTCTGGGGAGTTTTGCCTAAACACAGTTATTATTTAGCTTGCATACTTTGGTTTTGGAGTTTCAGTCAGATAATGTTTGTATACAGAATCAGATGTCTTTAATATGCAGTTTTCAAGTGATATGTGCTTTTTGTACTTTTTATACTTTTGTTAGATTTTAAAATATGAAATAACTCTCTTTTAGTAGGTTAATAGTTTCTTGACCCAACATATTACTTTGTTGCTAAAACGAAATATCATTAAATTTCAAAGATGCAAACCCGAGCAAATCTCATCTTAAAATGGACCTGAGTGGGCTTGTCCAATGCTTAAAGTTGATTACATCCACACCCTTTCTGGGTTTTCCGTCAATGCTACATTCTCATCTGTTAATGTTTTTACTTTTCTACGCGAGTTTTTTAAGTAAATTTCAATTAAGTGTTTTCCATTGAGACCTAGAGATGTCTGAGAAAGACGGAGGAACCCTAATAGAGGAAATCATAACCTTTCAAATGGGATAAGGTGCAAGAAGACAAGAAGCTAACAGTCATTATTTCATTTCCTATTTTCCTATATGGGATGCATCCTAATCGTTGACCCGGTATATTTGAATGCTGTGTGTTCATGGGAGCTAGATAACAATTGGTCACGTTTGAGAGGCTAGTATCTTAAATTCATACTTTTGGCATTTTAGGGTTGATTCTTGGTGTGATGATCTTTTTAGTCGTTATGGTTTGCCTCTCTATCATCTTTGAAGAGTTTTTACTCTCTAATCTCTTTTAGGAATTTTCTTATTATATTTTCATATATTATGTCTAGTTCTGATTGCATCTTGTTTTTGTCAGGGCATTGTTCTTTTCATTTGTATGACCGTATTTACAGGATCTGTGTTAGCTCTTGGTGCAATAGTGTCTGCCAAGCCTTTGGATGAATTAAGTTACAAAGGATGGAATGGTGACCAAAAAATCTTTTTCTCTCCTTATGCATCATCAGCTTACCTTGGGTGGGCCATGGCATCAACAATTACTTTACTAGTTAGTGGTGTCCTTCCAATAATTTCATGGTTTGCAACATATCAGTTCTCTCTCTCTTCTGCTGTGTGCGTAGCAATTTTCACAGGTAATGTCGTGATATGTTATGTAGTTTGGTCTCTTGGCCTTTGGAATCAGATCTTTTGTTAGGATTTACACGTGCTCTGATTGATTGATCTTTCACCTTCTTTTTTTGTTTCATGGGGTTGGGACAAGTATAATAAAGCATCAGATTAAATTTCTCTCTTCTTTACAGCTGTCACTGTGGGATTTAGTGGTGCATCCTATTTGGAGGTTGTAAAATCTAGAGTTGATGAGGCTCCAACAAATGGAGATTTTCTTGCTGCTCTGCTTCCTTTGTTGTGTATACCAGCATTGCTATCTCTTTGCTCTGGATTTTATAAATGGTGAGATTTCTTTGCTGCTCTGCTTTTGTTGTGTATTCCGGCATTGTATCTCTTTGCCTGCCCTGGATTTCAGAAATGGTGAGTGAACCGGTACCCCTATCAGCCAGAATAAAAAGTTAAAGAGTAGGATCAGTGGTGGACCCAGAAACTTTTTCTAGGTGGTGCATTATATATTAATATATGTTCCTATAAATTATTATAAAAGTAGGTATAGATGTTCTTTATTACTGTGTAAGTATTATAAGAGGGAAGGCGAAAAGAAGATAAAGAGGAAATATAAATGCTAAAGAAGTATATAGTAAAAACAGAGGGTAATGATATGGAAATAAGGTATTCAACTCATATATTTCATGCACAGGTTTATACATATTTATAGAATCCTCTAGGATACAAAATAGGAAAGTAATTTAGTTAGGAAAGAAATTTACCACTAATTTCTCTATCTATCTAAATATAGAAATACTCAAATATGGTAAATATTTATAGTCTAATTCCTAAGGTTATGGTAAGACTTTCAACACTCCCCCTCAAGTTGGCATGAAAATATCTCTCATGGCTAGCTTGTTTACAAAGATCTCATGTAACCCTTTAGGAAGTCCCTTAGTGAGTATATCTGCGGTTTGACTAGCTGTAGGTATATAAGACATGCATATCACGGCACTGTCTATTTTTTCCTTGATGAAGTGCTTGTCCACTTCTACATGCTTTGTCCTATCATGGAGAATAGGATTGTGAGCTATAGAAATGGCTGCCTTGTTGTCACAGTATACTTTGATAGGTGTTGGAGTAGAAATCTTCAATTCTCCTAGAACCCGTTTGATCCATAATACTTCACAGAAACCATGTGCTACTGAGCGGAATTCTGCTTCAGCACTACTCCTTGCCACTACACTTTGTTTCTTACTTCTCCATGTAACCAAATTTCCCCCTACAAAGGTACAATAGCCCGAGGTAAATCTTCTATCAATTACATTTCCTGCCCAATCTGCATCCGTGTAGGCTTCAACTTGTAAATGACCTCTCTTTTTGAATATCAACCCTTTGCCAGGTGTCCCCTTTAGGTACCTTAAAATTCTGAACACAGCTTCAAAATGTGTAGGTCCTGAAGAGTGCATGAACTGACTTACAATGCTGACTGCAAAAGTAATGTCAGGTCTAGTATGTGTTAGATAAATTAATCTGCCCACCAATCTCTGATAACATTCTCGGTCTATCACCTCATTAGGAGCTGTTGTCTTCAATTTCTCATTCGGTTCTGTAGGGGTGTCTGCTATCTTACAACCAGTCATCCCTGTTTCTTTAAGTAGATCAAGAACATATTTACGTTGGTTGACAAAAATTCCCTCTTTGGACCTTGCAAACTCCATTCCGAGGAAGTATTTCAGTTTTCCTAAGTCCTTAACTTCAAATTCTTCCTCAAGCTTACTTTTCAAGTTGCTGATTTGAATTGAGTCATCTCATGTCATAATTATGTCATCTATATAAACAATCAGAATAGCTACTTTTCCTTCGGTGGAATATTTAAAAAACAGTGTGTGGTCTGCTTGACTTTCTAAGAATCCAAGTCTCCTAACAACTTCACCAAACCGCTCAAACCAAGCTCTAGGAGATTGCTTAAGTCCATATAGAGCCTTTTTCAATTTGCACACTCTACCCTTCCCAAGTCTTTCTTCAAATCCAGGTGGTAGGTCCATGTATACCTCCTCTTGTAAGTCTCCATTTAAGAAAGCATTCTTTACATCGAATTGATGGAGTAGCCAATCGGAGTTTACTGCAAGAGAAAGGTGTATTCTAATAGAGTTAATTTTAGCAACAGGAGCAAACGTTTCTTGGTAGTCAATACCATGAGTTTGAGTAAATCCTTTAGCTACAAGTCTCACTTTGTATCGTTCCACACTTCCATCAGCTTTACACTTGACTGTAAAGACCCATTTACATCCCACTGTCTTCTTATTCTCGGGCAGATCAGTAACACTCCAAGTGTTGTTCTTCCTGAGAGCATTCATCTCCTCTATCACAACCAATTTCCAATTCGGATCACCTAAAGCTTCCTGAATAGTTCTTGGAACAGACAGATTTGAGATCCTAATCACAAATGCTCTATGAGTGTTTGACAGTTTTTCATATGATAAGTACTTTGCCATAGGATGTTGAGTGCAAGTGCGGGTTCCTTTTCTAAATGCAATAGGAATATCAAGGTCATTAGCAAACAAATTATCAAAGGATAGAGAGGGAGGATTCACCTGAGTTAGAGAGCCATTACTCGGCGAATTTGATTGGTCATCAGCTAAAGGAATGGTTGGAGCCGTAGTACTTTTGTTGAACCGTTTTCTGGTATAAACTTGGAGCTTTGGTTCCTTTTGAAGTACATCTCCCCCTGTCTCTGATACAATCATTTTTGGTATAGGAGGACTTATACTAGTATCCATTTTCTCAACCAGTATTTCATGACACTCTTCATTAGAGTTGACTAAGGGCATAGGGATAGTTTCCCAAAAATTATTTTCACTCATTTGGGTCTCCTCTTGAAACACAGTTTTCTGAAAGTAAGGTTGCTCCTCAACAAAGTTCACATCTATACTTTCAAAGAATTTTTTTGTGACTGGATTAAAACATTTGTACCCCCTTTTGTTTGAAGCATACCCTAGGAAGACACATTTTTCAGATTTTGGTTCCAATTTTGACCGGAAAGCATTTGGTATCTATACATAACAAGTGCAACCGAAAACTTTTAAAGGAAGTTCTGCAGTGATCCGGTTTGTAGGAAAGCAATGTTTTAAGATCTTTAATGGTGTTTCAAATTTCAAAACTCGAGATGGCATTCTATTTATTAGATAACATGCAGTTAGTAAAGCATTTCCCCATAGATATTTTGAAACATTCATTGAAAACATAATTGCCCTTGTAACTTCTAATAAATGTCTATTTTTCCTTTCGGCAATACCATTTTGTTGTGGAGTGTCACAACAAGTTGATTGATGAATAATACCTTTTTCTGACAGAAATGTTCCTAACTGTTTGTTAAAGTATTCAGTTCCATTATCTGTTTTAAGAATGCCTATTTTTATTTGAAACTGATTTTCAATCATAATATAGAAATCTTTGAATATTTTCTCAACTTCAGACTTCTTTTCCATAAAGTAGACCCAACATAATCTTGTATGATCATCAATAAAAGTAACAAACCATTTTTTTCCAGATAGTGTATTGACCTTAGATGGACCCCAAACAGCACTATGAAATAAGTAAAATGGTCTTGAACTAGAATATAATTTTATTGGAAAAGAAACACGATAGTCTTTAGCTAAATGACAAGCTTCACAATATAATTCTGAGTGATAACCTCCTTTAAACAGTGCAGGAAATACATGTTTTAAATATGAAAAACTAGGGTGTCCTAATCTCTTATGCCATAATATGATCTGATCAGAGACAAAGGTTGAGCTAGTACTACCTAATCCCTGAGCTTGATTAGTCCCAAAAACAGTTTCATCAAAGTAGTACAGCCCATTTCTTCCTTTAGCCGTTGGATAACAGAGGTAGTTTGCTTCTATCTCCTCTGTCATAGAGTTGACCAACCATGTCATTACCATTGAGTTTTCAGCATCCCAAGTGGCATAAGTTGGATCATCCAGGTCTGGTTCCTCTGTTTCTCCCGTGATGTAGCCAATTTTTCCTCTCCCCCTAATATACATGCGGACAAACTGTGACCATCTTAGAAAGTTATCCCCATTCAGTCGAATTGTGGTGATCTGAATGGGTGAGTTTTTTGATGGGTGTCGGACAGTTTGAAGTCCGGGCTTTAGGGTCTGATCGGAAGTGACTTCAGACATCTTCTAGGGTGTCGGATAGTTTTAACCTAGGGTTTTAGAACCTAGCTCTGATACCATAAAAATAGAGGGTAATGATATGGAAATAAGGTATTCAACTCATATATTTCATGTACAGGTTTATACATATTTATAGAATCCTCTAGGATACAAAATAGGAAAGTAATTTAGTTAGGAAAGAAATTTACCACTAATTTCTCTATCTATCTAAATATAGAAATACTCAAATATGGTAAATATTTATAGCCTAATTCCTAAGGTTATGGTAAGACTTTAACATATAGAAATTAAAAAAAAAATGTTTTAAATAGATAATATTTTCGACAAGTGATTTGAACCTTGGAACTCATGAAAGAACTAAAAAATTTAAAACTTGTTCTACAAAGTTCTTTTTTTTTTTTAAAAAAGCAAAACTTGCTATACTTTTCTAAAACTACGTATGTACATAGCTATTAATTTTTCCTTGATATTCAGTAGGTGAAGCCGCCCCAACTCAACCTTTAGTGGTTCCAACCCTGTGTTGGATTTTTTTTTTTCCTCCAGCCATTAATTATCCTGATAACACTCTTATCCCGCCTGTTTTAATTTTATGAACTACTGGAATGTTTTATTGTCACTCGAAAGAGTTTTCTCATTTACATCCTTTTATATGGATCCATTTTAGGAAAGATGATGACTGGAAACTTTCTCGAGGTGTATTTGTATTTCTTCTCATTGGGCTTCTTCTTATGCTTGGTGCCATTTCAGCTGTTATAATTGTGGTTAAACCCTGGACCGTAAGTGAAGTCTTAAGTGCCCTTGTCTTTCTCATCTTTGCTATGGTTGTACTCCGATAACACATCTACCTTTTCCATTGCAACAGATTGGGGTAGCATTCCTTTTAGTTCTTCTCCTGATTGTACTAGCTATTGGTGCTACCCACCATTGGGCTTCTAATAATTTTTATTTAACAAGGATCCAAATGTTCTTTGTTTGTTTCATAGCCTCTCTATTGGCTTTGGCAGCATTCCTTGTAGGATTATTTGAAGGTGAAACAACACTCATTTTGTTTATCTTTTGTTTAAATGCTTGCATGAATTTTGCTACCCGAGGTGCGTACTATGCTCACAGTATCATATGCTGACAGTACGATTTTGGCCTTATTTTCAGATAAACCATTCATTGGAGCTTCCGTTGGATATTTTTCACTCTTGTTTATTCTCGCTGGAAGAGCTTTGACTGTGGGTTTAAGTTTACCTGTTTGGATAATGTTCTTTTTTTCCTTTTTTCCTTTTGTTTACCTCCTTTCAATTCCTTGGTTTTCATTTTTTAATAAAAAATTTCTGGCAGGTTCTTCTTTCACCACCCATTGTAGTTTACTCTCCGAGAGTTCTCCCCGTGTATGTTTACGATGCTCATGCAGATTGTGCGAAGAATGTCAGGTTTTAGTTTAGACACCTATGCTATTCTTTCTCAGTTTCTCATAATGATGTTTCATTCTACGCGCGAAAATGGTATAGACATCACTTATTAATACACATGGTAAGACTTATGAGTTGAATTTTCCTTACAGTGCTGCATTTCTCGTGCTTTATGGAATTGCACTGGCAACTGAGGGCTGGGGTGTTGTTGCAAGTTTAAATATTTATCCACCATTTGCTGGTGCTGCTGTATCAGCGATTACACTTGTTGTGGCCTTTGGTTTTGCTGTCTCTCGTCCATGTTTGACTCTTAAGGTATGTTCATGAATGTGCCGGACTGCCTCAGTATACAAGTTATTTTATAATGAACTACCTATAATTTAAGCTAATGGTAAAAATATAAATGGTCATAACAGAATGGATTTCAGCAAATTATTTTCCTAATTTTATTATTTTTGTAGACTAGAACAAGTTTTCGTTTGTTACATGACAATTTTCAGGAAAATGGTTACTGGATATAGTCTTGAAGGACATTTTCACTAGATTAGAATAAGGCTAGAGTTGAGGTGGATACATAGCTTTAGTGTGACCCTTCCCAAGTTAGCTTGGGACACTTATTCAAAAGCTTAAAAAACTTTCCTAGGATGAGAAGAGCTAATGTGGTCTGAAATATGTGGTCTGAAATATGTGGTCTGAAATAATCAACTTCACGAAGTTTCATAAGTCTTTTGCCAAAGCATGAGGTATGTTAATGAAGTTTCATATGGTATGTTAATAAGGTATGTTAATGAAGTTTCATATGTTGCTCCCCCAACCCCTCCACCCACCCACACACAAAAAGACTAGTATTAACCTCCAAGGCACCTTCGTGCCTGGCAAATTCTTTACCAAATAACGTAAATTAAATTAAATTTTAGTATTTATTTTTCGTTTATTTTTTATGAGAGTAACAGGGTTTCCATGAAACAAATGGAATAATAGCATAATGCTTCTAATCTAACACCGCAGTATTACCTTAACTTTTAGATGATGCAAGATGCTGTTCATTTCCTTAGTAAGGAGACCACTGTACAAGCAATTGCCCGTTCTGCTACTAAGGTATGTTAGATTATCTTACTTGGGAAGATGCATCTCTATAAAATGTATAAATTTGTTTAAATTAGCATCTGTCACCTACATCAAGGCCATTCCAAGACTTTGCAGCTATTAGTCTTAGTTTGTATATTATTGTGTCTGTTGGCGTTGAATGAATAACTTTAGTCTATCACGTAATCTAAGGCACCAAACTTTTTCTTGATTGAAATGTGTAATATAGTTTTGAAAGATCGTCTATGAGCGTTCCTGCACCTATACATTGTTAGAGCATTAGCATCCGGCTCTCTATCTGGTTTTCTAAATTTGGCTTAATTTTAGTTAATATGACACATTTTTAGATTTTAGCTAATCAAATTTAACTTAGCTCCACATCTGGGTTTCTATTCTATTATTTATATATTAATTAAATATTATTTTTAAATCAATTTTTATTTTGAGAGGAGAGAGAAAAGTAATGTGTTGGGTGATAATAAATAATACTAAAAAATGAGAGGAGAGAGAAAATACTAATAAAAAATTATAGCTATCTCCCAGTTGGAGAAGTAAGTTTGGAGAAGCACTGTAGCAAAGCTAAATTTAGAGAACTGGATGCAAGATGTGTTTTACGATTTTTTGTTCAAATTCTCTAAATTATAGCTGATTGAAGTTTTAGAGAACCAGATGCGAGTGCTCTTATAGCAGACAATTAGCATAGTCCTTTTATGTCTTCAACACACGTATTCAAAATTCATAGTACTATTCCATCTTTTAGATATATAAATTATATATTGGTAATCATCTTCATGTCATCTCTAAGTTTTACTATATTCACTTTGTATGCATCTTTAATTTTAGTGCTTTTATTATGAATTAAAACTTTTAATTTTTTTTTGAACTAATACTTTTTCTTTTTTGCTCCATTTCTTGGGTTTCCTGAGAATTTTTGTAAATAGAAGATGTTCTTTTGATCATGGGAATGCTCAGACACTGTCTAATTCCAATGTACTTTGCTTGCTATTCAGACTAGAAATGCTTTATCGGGAACATATTCAGCTCCGCAAAGATCTGCTAGTTCAGCCGCTCTTTTGGTTGGTGACCCTACTATTTCACGTGATAGGGCTGGAAATTTTGTGCTCCCAAGGGCAGATGTCATGAAATTGCGGGACCGTTTAAGAAACGAGGAATTAATTGCTGGATCATTCTTCTGCAAAATGAGTTATGGGAGGATCTTTTGCTGTGAATCAACTAATGATGTTGACCATAGGAGAGAAATGTGTGCACATGCACGAATTTTAGCTTTGGAAGAGGCTATTGATACCGAATGGGTGTATATGTGGGATAAATTTGGTGGTTATTTACTTCTTTTACTTGGTTTGACTGCCAAAGCTGAGAGAGTACAGGTGAATTAGAAAACTTTTCTACTTCACATTGATGAAACTATTTCGTTCAATTCTTATGTCTTTCTGGTGCTGTGGTAGGATGAGGTTCGCTTGAGACTGTTTCTTGACAGCATAGGGTTTTCAGACCTGAGCGCTAAGAAAATAAAACAATGGATGCCGGAGGACCGAAGGCAGTTTGAAATTATTCAGGAGAGGTAGATGATTTACTAATTTTTATACTTCTTTACAATACATAAGACTGATCTTTCCATGTGTTTCCAAATGTCTCCAACAATTGTAGTTACATAAGAGAAAGGGAGATGGAAGAAGAGATCTTAATGCAAAGGCGTGAAGAGGAAGGAAGAGGTAAAGAAAGAAGGAGGGCCCTCCTGGAGAAGGAAGAGCGTAAATGGAAGGAAATAGAAGCCTCCCTCATCTCCACTATCCCCAATGCTGGCAATAGGGAGGCAGCAGCGATGGCTGCTGCAGTACGTGCAGTAGGAGGTGATTCTGTTCTTGAGGATTCTTTTGCACGCGAGAGAGTTTCAAGCATTGCTCGTAGGATACGTGCAACACAATTATCTCGCCGAGCTCTTCAGGTTATGACTCTTCCTTTGGGTGGTGTGACTTTTGTTCTTTCTATTACAGAAGTCCTTTTAACTGATAGCATTCTTATCTCTGTCGTTGGGGTACCTCCAAATTTAACCTTTTTATATGTGCATTATGTGAAGTATTCTAACTATATTGTGCAGCTTTCAAAAGTACTTATGAGATGTGCATCCTTATATCTTGTAAATGAACTTCAGGATTTTGTTAGTGGCTTCCCCTCTATTTTTCACGTGGGAAATGATGAACTTTAATGGGTGTGCCTAGGTTATAATGAGAAAAAAATTCTTCATATTTTCTTTCTAGAATACTAAGATTTGAAGAACCAAGTATGTGTCATGTCACCCCTTGGAACACTTAGTTACACAAGCATAGATTGAAGCATATTGGAAAGGAGAAGTTTTGAGATGCGAGCATGCTCATTGCAGGCACCTATCTCTTTGTTGGCAATTGGCCAATCCCTTCCAAGGCTTTTGGTGTTCTCAATCCTTCAAATCTATGTTCCATAAGTTTCAATGGTTCCAGGTTCCAAACCTATTACCGATTATTATTATGTTTATAGACTTATGAATAACTGCTTTGATATTTCCTTGGTAGTGTGTGGTTGGAATAGCTCAGGCTTTCCTGTCTTTTAACTTTATTGTGTTCTTCTCGGGTATGTTCTTACAATTTTCTATTCAATAATTTCCTGCAGACAGGAATTGGGGGTGCCGTTTGTGTTCTTGATGATGAACCAATGATGTCCGGAAAGCACTGCGGTTGGATAGAGCCCAGTATTTGTCAAAGTAGAAAGATTAGCCTTTCAATTGCTGTAATAATTCAACCTGAATCTGGGCCTGTTTGTCTATTGGGAACTGAGTTTGAGAAGAAAGTTTGTTGGGAAATCCTAGTGGCTGGTTCTGAGCAAGGTATGGAGGCTGGACAAGTTGGCCTCAGATTGATTACTAAAGGGGACAGACAAACTACAGTTGCAAAGGAGTGGAGTATTGGTGCAACTAGTATTGCAGATGGAAGGTCTGTTCATTTTCACGCTGTGAAGAAAGAGTATTCTTTTGCTCCCCCCCTCCCCTCCCTGCTCTCTCCAACCAATGCCATCACTTGGCATTGGGAAAGAATCGATCAAACATATTTCTGTTGTGATCTTCGCTACTTTTCTTGGTTTGTAGATGATCAGTGGTGCTTGCATCTATGCTTTTGCTTTGCAGGTGGCATACTGTAACCATGACTATCGATGCTGATCAGTGTGAGGCAGCTTGCTATCTAGATGGTGGTTTTGATGGCTACCAGACTGGATTACCATTAAATGTGGGCCCTACCATTTGGGATCAAGGTACTGAAATTTGGGTCGGTGCTAGACCCCCTATGGATATGGATGCATTTGGAAGATCAGATAGTGAAGGGTCAGAGTCTAAGATGCATATAATGGATGTGTTCCTCTGGGGGAAGAGCTTAACTGAAGATGAGATAGCTGCACTTCATGCAGCTATTAGCTCTACTGAGTTTAATGTACTTGATTTTGCTGAAGATAATTGGCAGTGGGCTGATTCACCCTCTAGGGTATATGCCTTTTACTTTGTTTCATAAATTATATCGTAGTGTGTTAGGCTCCAAACATAATAGAGGTGCATAAGCTACGTTTAATTGGATAATCCTGTTAATTAATTGCTGAGTCTTCCGTTTCTCTTAGGTTGATGGGTGGGATAGTGATCCTGCAGATGTAGATCTATATGACAGGGATGATGTTGATTGGGATGGACAATACTCAAGTGGGAGGAAAAGAAGATCAGAACGTGATGGAGTGGTGGTTGATCTGGATTCTTTCACAAGGAAGTTCAGGAGACCTCGAATGGAAACACAAGAAGAGATCAACCAAAGAATGCTTTCAGTCGAATTGGCTGTTAAAGAGGCCCTCTCAGCAAGGGGAGAAATGCATTTCACTGACCAGGAGTTTCCTCCAAACGATCAGTCATTATATGTAGATCCAGAACAACCCCCCTCAAAGTTGCAGGTAGGTCTTTTTGAGTAATGATTTGCTTTGCATTTTTATGTGCTCTCCCCCCCCCCCCCTCCTTTTTTTTTTTTTCTTGTTGTCCTTATATTTGTTGGTTTTGCTATTTAGGTTGTTTCCGAGTGGATGAGACCTGCTGAAATCATAAAAGAGAACCGCGTTGATTCCCTGCCTTGCTTATTTTCTGGGTCTGCCAATCCCTCTGATGTTTGCCAGGTCTGTCCCTGACATTATGAATTCCAATTTCTTTTTTTTTTTTTTTTTTGGTGCTTAGGTTTTTGTGATATAAATATGTGTTGTTTTGAATA
This sequence comes from Coriaria nepalensis, assembly GCA_027186245.1. NCBI lineage: Eukaryota > Viridiplantae > Streptophyta > Magnoliopsida > Cucurbitales > Coriariaceae > Coriaria > Coriaria nepalensis. Next base: position 10,950,126 of record CP114491.1, on the reverse strand, counting down.
GGGGCAGTTGGGTGATTGTTGGTTCCTAAGTGCTGTTGCTGTTTTAACGGAAGTATCACGAATATCGGAAGTGATCATTACTCCGGAATATAATGAAGAAGGAATCTACACTGTTCGCTTCTGTATTCAGGTGAATTCACGTGCTGTATTGTTCATAAAGGAACTACTTAGCTTTGTATTTGAGGTTTATCCCGGGGAAGGAATTTGTTATTCCTTTGTGATATTTTTTGGGCTTTACAATCTGTTTTGTTGTTCCCCCCCCTCTTAATTTTAAAAGAACTACTTACCTTTGTATTGTGTTTTAGAATGACTTTGTGCACCAAGATGAGTGGTCACTAGAATCTACTTAGCTTTCTTTGTATTGATAAAATATTGAATGTTAAGCTTAGAATGTAATATTCTATCAGATAGATTAGAAGGCCCTTTTTCTTTGATGCTGCTCAGTTAAAATTACACAAGAGCATATATGTTTACGCTCATTGCTTTACCAGTATGGTCATGAGTATGTAGACCTCTTTATTAAGCTCACATCTCTCCATTTAATAGTTTCTAGGTCATACAAACATTTGGGAACTGCATCATTGTTCATGCAACCCAAAACCTAGGTTATTTCACAATCTAGAAGAATAGGGTTGCGTTATGTAGTAAATTCCTTAAACACACACACACACACACACATATATATATATATATATGATATGTTATTGTCTCCCTTTTTTTGGCCAAAACACAATATTGACTTCTCCTTGAAAGCATGCTGCCTAATTCCAAGATAAATATCATTCTTGTAATTTGGCTTTATTTGGTTCTCCTAATATGTTTACCGCTACTTTTTTGGTTTATAATATCTTTCCAACCTTAAGCTATGATTGTGTTATCGATGGTGAGGCAATTTGTTTTAGAACTACCTATTTGCTTTACTGAGAGCAATTAACTGTTTTACATTCATCTTTTTGCTCTTAATGATTGGAATGTTAATTATAAGAAGTTAAACCTTGATCGCTCTTTAGGGTGAGTGGGTCCCGGTTGTTGTTGATGATTGGATTCCTTGTGAATCTCTGGGGAAACCTGCATTTGCTACTAGTCAGAAAGTTAATGAGCTCTGGGTATCCATATTGGAGAAGGCGTATGCCAAATTGCATGGCTCATATGAAGCATTAGAAGGCGGGCTTGTCCAGGATGCCCTTGTAGACCTTACTGGAGGTGCTGGTGAGGAGATTGACATGCGGAGTTCTCAGGCTCAGATTGATCTAGCGAGTGGCAGGCTCTGGTCTCAATTGCTACGCTTCAAACAAGAAGGTTTCTTACTTGGTGCTGGAAGTCCATCAGGTTCTGATGTGCGTATTTCATCCAGTGGCATTGTGCAAGGACATGCCTATTCATTGCTGCAGGTATGTTGCAATGTATCTGTCTTATCTGGATATTTCAAAAGAAACTCGAATGAAAGGTATTCACATTACTTGATGTCCAGGTGAGAGAGGTGGATGGCCACAAGCTTATTCAAATTCGAAATCCTTGGGCCAATGAAGTTGAATGGAATGGTCCTTGGTCTGACTTGTCGCCGGAATGGACCGATAGGATGAAGCACAAGCTGAAACATATTCCACAGGTTTTAATCACTGTTTCTATCTCATGCTTGCGAGTTTCTGCTATACTTTTATACCATTTTACTTCTGCCATTAGTGTCGCCATTAGTGACTGCCTGATCTAATCATAGCAGTCATTTCCAAAGCAATTAAATACCACGCAGAAGTACTTATTCCTCTCCTGTTTTGAACCTGTTAAGCAGTCAAAAGAAGGCATTTTCTGGATGTCGTGGCAAGATTTTCAGATTCATTTCCGTTCGATATATGTTTGTCGGGTCTACCCTCAAGAAATGCGCTATTCTGTCCATGGCCAGTGGCGATGTTATAGTGCTGGTGGCTGCCAAGATTACGACACATGGCATCAGAATCCTCAGTTTCGGTTAAGGGCCACTGGGCCTGATGCATCATACCCAATACATGTGTTCGTTACCTTAACCCAAGTATGCTTCTCTTTGGAATTTGAATACATTTTGATTTGAAAACTCTTTCCATTGACTGGACAGTGAGTAATCAGAGATCATGTATGTTTAGGGAGTTAGCTTCTCAAGAACAGCAGCTGGTTTCAGAAATTATCAATCCAGTCACGATTCCATGATGTTCTACATTGGAATGCGGATTCTGAAAACCCGTGGCCGTCGTGCTGCATACAATATATACCTTCATGAATCAGTTGGTGGAACAGACTATGTCAATTCACGAGAGATATCATGTGAAATGGTTTTGGAGCCCGATCCAAAGGGTTACACAATTGTGCCTACAACAATACACCCTGGCGAAGAAGCACCATTTGTTCTTTCTGTTTTCACAAAAGCGTCAATAATCCTGGAAGCCTTATAGAACAGTCCGGTGGCCTTCCATTTACCTCTTCAGCTGAGGATATGCCGGCACAATTTTGACTTGCTTGAACTTAAATGAACCAGACCCACAGGCAGGCACTGTCAACCAAAAACGAGAACCAAAGGCACTGGTAAATTTTTATTTTCCTTGCTATCTTCTAATTATTTTCTCAATTTACCTGACCTCTATACATGTCTCCTTTTAGTTATGATCTCTCCCATATGTGGGGTGTTGGAGTCTAACTATACATGTCCTTAGAAGCACAAAAAAGTTTCCAAAAACTGAGATTTTTATCTTTGAATTTGAAGGACGGGTGAAAAGCTTATGGGAGTGGCCTTGACAGGCTGCAATGATTGTGGGTTTCAGTTGATGTAAGGCCTCTGGGTTGTGATTCCTGCCAGTTCAAAAGGTATGCGCACTATTAATTGTGAATGAGCTGGTTTGGACATCCGAAATAAAGATAGTTGCACCCCAGTAGATGGTGCTTATGAGTGGTCATCTTCCGCGCTGTTGAAGAGTGCGTCTTTACCCCAAGTTGTATATAGGTCGCGGTGTTCGTACAGGTGTTTGTAAAGTATATTGGGGCTACTGTTAGGGCTGGAAAGAAATAGGAAAGGAAATGCATGTTGAAAATGAGAGGGGGGGGGGGGGGGGGGTTGTCGCAAGTGTAACTACGGCTACAATCTGAAAAGTGTTTCAGTTTAATACAGACTACCAATTGTACAAAATTTATATTGGCCAAATACAAATTTTCATCCAATTTTCTATGTTCATCGGTGTAAACGATGCGTCAAACCCTATTTCCTTGTCAAATCTATGGCGACAGTGGCAAAATATCCATCGCTAATGCTGCCTGTCTTGCTACGGACGCGGACTAATTCTACAGCAGCAGAATAACCGTCGCCAAAGATGCATCTTTGTACAGAAAATGAGACCCCGACTTAAGTATTACTGTTGCTAGTACCAAAGCTATAGCGACACTCTACAGTCTCTAGTGGCAGCCACTGACTCTACAACGGTGGTAATTTCACTCTCTGGACATCCACCGACTTAGTCTACTGCAACGGATACCGTTGCTAGTGATGGTCCTTTAGCGACAGGCACTGACTTAGTCTACATCGATGAAAAAGCCATGGCTATTGGCGGCTCTACAGACAGACCAACATAAGTCACAGTGATGGAAATCCATCGCTGCGCCATGCCTATAGCGACAGACACCGACTTAACTAACCTATAGGACACTTAGTCTACAGCGACGGTAATTTTCATTAGTTATGCAAGTTCTTTAGGAACAGGCACCGACTTACTAACCAGCTGCAGAAATATCCCACTAATGCACTCATAGGCCACAGCCACGAACTAACCCTAAAGCAATGTTAGTTTTCGTTGCTAAAGCATGAGCTATACTGACACTCACGGGCTATGTCTTCAGCAGCGCTAATTCGTCGCTGGAACCCTTTCTCCAGGGGCAGTTGTCTACATATATGGTACTATCCGTCGCTGAAGCCCTCATCTACAGTGACGGATACCACCATCACTATAGCCCAAGCTGTACCTACAGTCACCATCATATACTACAGCGACGGTAGATATCCTTCAGCAAGGCTCTAACCTCCAGTTACTCCCACAGAGTTGTACTACAGCGACGGAAATGTTGTCGCAAATGCAGTAAAAGTATTGAAGCATCGGTAATATCCAGTATCCACGATCAACTTACTAAAATACAAAATATGCTACCTGATGTTGAGTTACAACCTGCTGTCCTTCCATATACATTTTTCCCAATCTACACCCTAATAACTACTCCCCTTCCTACAAAACTACAACCATAGATGGGTATAATATAATAAAATAGACATACAAGAATTATGTTACAGATATGATAAAATTTTACCCGGTTACTCAAAGTCAGAAAGAATATTAATAACATGCTCTAGATGAGAATTGAACCCCAGCACTAGTCTACACGAAGATCTTCTAGCAAGAAATGAACAAGACAGATGGGTGGTTAGCTGCGATTTAGAGTTGCTTTCCTAATTATACCGTTACTTGTCAGCATGCCGAGAGAAGAGTTCCTTGTCAGCGAAATGAAGAATTCTTCTAAGTCTCAAAACCATATCACAATGAAAAGGCAATGCTGTTCGTCGATCCAAATATGTTGGACTTGCAGTCATCCATGAAAGGGCATGAAGCTCAGCAGCTAGAGCCTCCAGAATCAAGTGAGTCTCAATTTCAAAATCCCTAGCCTCTGAGCTTGAGCTCCTCACCCCCCCCGCCTTCATAACCCCCTTTGTGTTTTTCTCTTGGTTGGTGTTAGAGCCACCATAATAATCAATCAGACTAACTGAAAGAACTGAAGGCCATTCTTCTTTGATGTTGCTTCTGGACTCTCTCCTCATGGACGGCACTCCTTTCGAAACAACAAAACCAGTTGTAAGGGGAATTGCAGAGCCCTTGCTGTGCAGGAGATGTGCTAATGGTGGGGACTCTGTGGTCAGGCATGTGGGAAGTTGTAAAGGAGTCGGAGGAAGGAACCGCATGCTTGGGGATGGGATTAAAATATAGGAAGCAGAACTAGAACCAAGTGACTTTACAGGAGTGAAACCTTCCAGATAGCTTGATTGACCTGCAGTACCAACTGTGCCTTGAGTTCCTCCTGTACAAACTTCAGGTAAGTACTGAAAGAATACCCTGTAATGCATGCATACGAGCATTCTTAGATTCACATAGAGTAAGAGAATGTTTTACCAGGAGAAGATAAATCAGCTTGAAAAACAAGCTGTAAAGAATGATCAAGTGAAATTGCAACAAAACTGATGCTCTGAACCCATTGAAGCAAACCCCTTGAGCTATTAACTGCTGTATGGCCACCCATAAGTTGCTTTCTTGCAGCAGCTTGCCCAACACCACCCTTCATAAAGCCAGAAGGTTTTGAATGAGGGCTATACAAAGGAATAGGTGAGGACGGAAAGGTCCTGTCTTGGATCAAACTCATGTCCTGTTGCTGCAAGGGAGACCCGTTACTACTTGGAGGCATTCCATCTGGCATACAGCGCCGAAGTTGCAGGGGCCATTTTTTCACCTCAGCTCCCCAAACCGAGTAAATGGCTTTCTGCCACTCTGTTCACAAATCAATGATAGAATTTTGCGTCAGGCCCAACAAAAATTGAAAATCTAAGATGAAACAGGAATCTTGCTTTAAAATAGAATTATATACTTATTACAAGAGCTCTAGCATCTCTACAAGAAAATTGGCGAGGTTTTAAGAAGAAATTAGAAAATGCCCTGCAGGCTCATCTCAGATTAAAACTTATCTATGCAAGATATGTTGTGAAAAAATTAAAAAATCAGACGTCAATGAGAAGAAATTAGCAGTGGTCACCGTGGTCACCGGTCTTTCATGCAGAAAGTACAGAACTACTTGAGCAACAAGCATCTTATTATCATTCTGCAACTTTACACAGGAGAAAAAAGGAAGTGGGAAGCACTATAAGATTTCAAAAGGAACTCATACCTAGGTATTCTAGTTCATAAAAAGGTCCGATTCGTGCGATAACAAAATCTCTGGGCTTGAAAGTGCTGGAATCAGGAGAAGCACATGCCTGAAGTATCTGACAGCCTTGCTGGAGGACTTGAACAAAAACGCACTCCAGGCCCTTTGTGTCCTGCCTACTGCTAATTCCACCAAACGGGAACACATGGCTGTCCAATAGTTCTCCCCTTGAATCTGTCCAAACACATACCAGCCAACGCCAATCCTCTGTCCATCCATAGCAACAATGAAGGCTTGGAATCTTTTGATGGCCAGATCCAAATCCATCTGGCTCGGATCCATCTCCCTTGTCCATACTTCCTACTGAACTTGCACCTTGCATAAAGCCTCCGCTACTGTCATCCGAAAATGGCTTTGATGAATCTATTCCCAAATTACCAAAACTTGTTGGTGAAACTCCACGCTCAAGAGAACCAGGTTCTGCCAGAATAAAAAGTGGTTCAAACATGTAACGGGTTTCATCTTGAAAGAAATAATCTCCAATTCTATTTGGATCACAGCTTAATGATCCAGCTCTTGTTTGCCATGAATTATCCCAAGTCGCAGGCCTCAAAGTAGCATCAATTTCACCTTCTCTTGGAAGAGGATGGCCTGTCATTCGCGGACCTACGCAATCTTTCCACATCCCAGAAATGGAAGAAGACACGGGGGTCAGGACTGAGTGAGATCTACTAGATGATGGCTGGACCATATCATTTGAGGATCCTCGTGATATTCGACGAGCCTTGTTGTAAACAGTAAAAGCCATCTCCTTCAGAATGACAAGTTCATTTAGTGATGGACTAGTAACTCTAAAGATGGCATCAACCGTCACAATCTGCAACACTACTTTGGGAAGGCTAAACCCTGAAAGTACTAGAACATTTGATATTGATGCTTCATCAACAGATGCTGAGCAGCTCAATGACTTTGCAACCTGACTATGCAGTACTGTCCTCCTATCTCTATCTGATTGGAGAGTGACTGATCCCACAGCAACAGCAGACTCGACAATTGTTTGTAAAACTGCCATCGGTTCAGGAAAAGGGCAGACTACATACAACACCTGGAGAAAAAGAAGCATAATGCAAGTGGTCATATATGTCAGGTATTAATAATGGAGTACCAAAGAGTGAAACAGAAAAAAAGGGTAAAATTTCTTCACCATGCAATATTGTTGTGTAATTAGAGAAATTCTAGAACACTCCTAGAGTAATGATGATACTCTGGACCAATGAGATGAAGTCATGTAGATAATAGAATGGATGAAAGTGAGTGAATAATCCACGGAAATTACTATTGGGGTATTGTAGAATACCTGTGAAACATTATTAGCCTATGAGTTCAAGGGAAGCAGGTAATACGATATGACCACTTATCATCACAATGATCATGTTACAATTCATGCCATTTAAACACATGCAAATGTCACAGAGAAAACAATTTCAATAGCTTAAGCTTGGCTTTATATAAGTTCAAAAGTCAAATGAATTCTCACAAACATAAACTAAAAGTTAGATGTATAAGGACAAATATTCTAATACATTTTCAGACTGATGGAGTACGCTTATGTATATAAACAAAAATCAAAAGTGGAAAGTAGGAAACTTTGAGTATATAACCTCTGATGCTCCATTTGCAAATCTTAAACAATATTAAGTTGCAAGAAAACAACTAAAGCTGTAACTATTGATCTATGGTTTATAGATTTTGTTTTAACCCATTTACAATACAATATAACTTGAGATGGAAAAATTTCCTACTTACCATACACAAGCCACTACTTCCTTCCTTTGGGTTTGTAGACATGGATGGAGAAAGTTTCAAAGCTTTCAAAGCTTTAGAAAGAGACTTGAGAAAGCTCATTAAGTCCCAACCATTTGACAAAGAAAGTAAATAGTCGCTTATGGAGCCTAGAAGAGACGCATTACTGCTCTCAATCTTCATTGATTGAGGGCAATCGAGTAAGACAAAACCAGAAGGCAACAACTTCCCAGAATCTACCTCCATTTGGTTTCCCAAACTCTGCGGCAAATGGATTCCCAGTTTGCAAGTCTCATACACTGGTGAGAGAAGCAAAAAAAAGGGGATTAAGAAGTCAAAAGTTCAAAACTATGCGAGTGTTTTACTGATTCAAGAGTTTAAAACAGGGGCTAGACTGCCAGAGCTGAAACCAGGAATAAGCCCCCGCAATTATTACTATCATTATAATTATTATTATTTCTGTACAGAATGAGTCCTCTCAAAAATCATCCCTTGAATACAATGAGATCTTCCACACTGGACTCCATGACAGATTCTGCTAGAAGCCAGACAGGAGCTAAAAACTAGTAAGATTCAAATATACACACTGATAATAAAATTTCAGCGTTCTTGGAGGAACAAAAATACAGAAATGAGAAGTCTATGATGCAGAAGTTCAGGATTAGTTTTATGTACATGGATGGAAGGGGAAACTAGGATTAACACCCAAACTTACATAAGTTATAATGAACACCCAAAATGTTGTATAATTACAACCAACACCCAATTTTAAGTGTTAATTATAAATAAACCCAATTCATACCATTCTGTCCTCTTTTAATGGAGCTGTACACATGCATGCCACGTAGACGACACGCGAAAATAAAATAAATAAAAACGTTTCGGTGATTTCAAAATCCTACCCAACCCATACCAAATAATGTGGGCTATATCCAAATAAAAAAGTTAACCCAAAACAAAATCCCTAAATCCCTTTCTTCAACCTCACAATTCATGAACGTGAGAAACAGAGAAAGGGATGTTCAACCCCATTTGTCTTCATCAACCTTCACCATTCGTTTATTTGCTGTAGAGTTCACGAGGGTAGAAGTCTGACAAAGAGGGGTCAGGTTGACGACAAATGGGGTTGAAGATCCCTTTCTCGGTTTCTCACGTTCGTGAATCGTGAGGTTGAGGTTGAGGTTGAAGAAAGGGATTTAGGGGTTTTGTTTTGGGTTAAGTTTTTCTATTTGGATATAACCCACATGATTTGGGATGGGTCAGTTAGGATTTTGAAATCACTGAAATGTTTTTCACTTATTTTATTTGCATGTGTCATCCATGTGGCATACACATGAATGCCACATGTATAGCTCCATTAAAAGAAGACAAAATATTATGAATTGGGGGTTACTTATGAATAAAACTTAAAAATGGGTGTTGATTATAATTATATAAAGTTTTGAGTATTCATTATAATTTATGATAAGTTTTGGGTGTTAATCCTAGTTTTCCCTGGATGGAACGGGGCTACTACTTACCAATACCCAATTGTTGGAAAAAATCAGCAGCAGCAGAAGTAAGCGGATCAATGTCTGGACATATAACACAATAAGTAATCTGCAAAAATTAATGAGTAATAAATTTGCAGAAAATGTAAGCTATTTTCGTTCATTAAGTTATAAAGTACAGAGGTGCACGGGGACAAAATGGTGCACCGGTGAGATTGGCTGTACAAATTTCAGATCACTTACCTGTTTCTGAAGAGCATATGGCTCGAGAGGAGCTTTTTCCCAAAGTTGTAAGGAACTCACAGATGTCTTGAGCCAATCATCCTGATACCTATTACACAAGTCATTATATTCAGGCCATTACAGTGTATTACGCAGTCTATCCCATAAATAATTCGCAGATGGCTTGAGCATGAAGCTTTGCAGTTATACATACAATGACAATAATAGAAGTTCTATACATAGAAGTATCGATGAGTTCTTATTCTAACCCTCGAACTAATTTTGCCCAATAAATATGCTATTCATGCATGGTCAACATAAGCCAGGCAAGTGAACAAGTTGTCCTGATATGTAAGCCAGTCTCACCGAAAGTGATAGAAACATGATAAGCCGAAAACAATGAAGCATACCCTACAAGTATCGCAGGGGATGGCAGCACAACAAGAGTTGGTCTCAGTCGGGAAGCCAGCTGCTGCTCTGGGTCTGAATTACAGATTTCCTGGTTTAATCTCCTTTGGGATGTCTCATCTACTTTAGCTCCCTCAATTGCACTGCCAACTGGGGCAACCAAATGCAAAGATAATTACTGTACTTAATAATTATCACATGGCCTATAAACAAGTTAATTTACCTTTGAGGCAAGATGATCCACCAGTAGAAGACTGAGATGGGCTGATGGGATCTCCAACAGATAAAGTTATAGTACTAGATGACTCTTTACATTCGTTTACAGTAGACTCAGCAGACAATCCATCACCTGCACTTCCTGAATCATATGATTGATTGCGGCCTTTGCACCAATCAATTACAGTCAATGGTCCATCCAAAATTTCAAATGCGGATTTCAAGGCTGATTTTATGTCAGACTGCAGCAAGGTCATTACTGATGGAGCATAGACCTGGAAAATAAAATATCCTCAAAACACTCATAGTTGTTTCATTATCATATCTCTCCAGTCATGTTTCATGCAGAAAGTAATAACACAAGGTGTGATTAACATATACACTAGAACAATATGCCTTTTTCATAACAAGACAACCAAGAATGATAAGCATAAAGTGGTGACCGAAGAATTGTCAGACATTAAAATGATTAGCCCCTACATTTACAAAACAATTCAGGTATACTTGGTTTGTTTCTTGGTAAGACGGAATTTGATTTGAATCAGTTCTCTCACACAAGGGAGTCTCAAGTGTTTGGTGTGTCGATTATTAACAGGAATATCAATAAATCTAATTTACTGAAGCAATTTTCCAACATGAATCTATGCATTGCATTCTTTAGCTTTGAATTACTTCAAGAGCTACCTGCAGTCTGACAGCAAGGCCTAATAATAATCAGTAAGAACAATATCTTTAGCAATAATATTTAGATCCCAACTGTGGAAACCAAGGTCAAAATATACATCAGATAAGCAAAACGGGTTCTTATTGGCAAAATAGAAAAATATAAAGATTATATAGTGAAACCTTACATCAGCAGAAAGTGGATCAACCAACTCCACTCCAGCAATGTCCAGTGAATGACAAGAAGCCAAGGTCCCCCCACAACCTGCATGAACCATAGAAGGTCCACAAGAAAATCCCCTTCTCCATTGTTCTTGCAATGCAAGCCAACCATATGGACCATCAACACAGTCCGCATCCATGGCCAGATCTACAAAAGAAGTTGCATGTTGGACAAGTAATGGCAGGCCATCAAGAAGCTCCTGAAGTGGTTGCCTGTGCCCAAAAGTGAGAACTCCTTCCTCATGGAAAGAACTATGGGGTAAAGATGGACTAACTTCTACGCTTGTTGAATTGGTGGGTTTTGAGACTTTAGCAACTCCAACAGTCCGCCAAACACCAACAGGTGCATTTAGATGTCCGTCTAAAATTCCTCCATCAATATTACCAGCTATTCTAACTGGTATAGATTCTTTCCTCCTCTCCTCATACCTGCCACTTATACTCTCCGTCATCATACTAGGATCACCAGGCAACTGATTAAAAAGAGTGCTTCCAGTCGACCTACTGAAACTGATAGACATTGAACTGCTTGAAGGCGGGAGGGTATGCCGTATTCTACACATGTAGGCTTGCAGCATGAGACACTCCACTTCAGTTGCAAGCACGTTCTTCTGAGATATGAATAAGTTATCAGCTTCAAATGCACCTTCAGCCATTTGCCTCACAGATTTAACAGCACTTTTGGAATTGAGATTGGATAACGAAGATGATGGAACCCCATCTGCAGAAATTCTATAATTGCACATAACTAATTTTCTTTCATGTTTCTCTTTCACACTGTCCACATGAGAATAATAGTTCTTTGACGGTAGGACAGTACATAAGTTAGGATTCAAGGGCATTCCAGCCTTCTCATCTGACCCACGAAAACAAAGCAAAGAGGGCGGTATAGCACCATATTTATAATTATTTGACCCTGATTTTGTATTCTCCACCATCCGCAACTTTGGAACATATGGGCTTCTGAAAATTGAGGAAGATAGCTCACTCGTAGGGGTTTCAACTGCTCCATATTCAGGAGCAAATGTCATTAATGCTTCAGCTTTCACTATTTGATCAAACTCTCCTGCAGAAGATGCTAAGATGTGGTTTTCCGTTCCCAAGGTCGCTGCATTGTTCATGAAATCATCATGACTTATGCTTAGACTCTCCTCTGCAGTGACTGGAGGTGGTGGATTAAAGCTTTCAATGGACGGGAAACCCACAGGCAATAGCATCTGATCGGAAACATCCATAATCCCAACTGGACTGCTCCCTACATCTCCATAATCCGGGGCAGACAATAAAAGTACCTGGGATTCTGCAGTTCCTGGGGGCTTCAGGATTATTATAAGATTCAATCAAATATATATCACATAACCATAAATAATACCAAAACGAAATAAATGTGGAAGAAAAATAAATATAAACGAGGCAAAACAAAAAAAAATGGGAAGATTTATTTATTTATCGAGCATTTAGAGCTGTCATGTTTAAAATTCTCACCAATGCTTTGAGTTCGTGACAGCATTAAAAACCATGTTAAAAAACATTAAAACTCGTTAAAGTAGAGTTTTTTAAAGCATAAGAAAATACCTCACCCAAAAGAATTCTCGAAGAGATCTCCAAAATTACCCAACTCAGAGAAAATAACGATCTAAAAAACCATTTAATTGCATAAAAGCCAAGAATAAGAGCAAGAAAATACCTCCCCAAAAGGCAATGAATCATTCTCGAAGAAGTCTCCAAAATCACCAAACTCAGAGAGAAGAGCTTGAATATCCATATCCATACCTCTATCATCATCATCCCAATCCCAATGTGACCCAATCTGTTCGTTTGCAACTCCCGTAATGGCTGAATTGTTAACTTCCACAGAGCCAAAATCAGAGTTGCATGCATCACGCATTGAAACATTTGTAGATGCACCCACACGATCAAATGAATCTGACACACCTACTCGAGCACGCTTAGAACCCTGATAAATAGATGGCCACTTTATCAATTACAAATCTGAAAGCCCCAAATTTACCAGAGAATATACTTCTTTGTTATCAAGCTAAAATCATAGGCAACAACGCGTGGAAGCAATTTGTAGGCTTATAACATCCACATTTATAAAATCCGATAAAAATTAAAAGAGACCTAGTAATCAGAAATTTAGAAGCATAGAAAGAAAAGAACGTGGCAGTACTGATCAAATTCCTACCCAAGCAAGTATCTATTAAAACAGAATGCACTTAATCACAAACTGGACCAAAGGATTAGAATGACTATTTCAACCAAAACACAAAGACAGGCGCGTGCGAGAGAGAAAGAGAGAGTAAGTAGAAGGTCCAAATCTTAACAGCTGTATCGAGAGTCCACATACGAGAAAACATTAGTCATATTTTCAATTGTCTGCTGCTACCATACATTCAGTAACAATATATCTTAGTAAAGGTGTAAGTGTAACCGTCTCATTACAAAACTACACATTAATCACAGTTTGGACAAGGCCCAAATCTGTAACTTCAATTCAACAATAAGAGACCTTTGAACCACCCACCAATGATGCAATATATCAAAACAGGGTTACGATGCAATTAATCCTCAACCATATATATTGGAAGCTTAGATAAAACATTCAGATGATAAGATCCAAGCTGTAGATAGAATGCACAGCATGACCATGAAATTTATGAAGCACCAAGTCATACAAAACATCATGGTAAGTACAAAGATGAATATGTTTATATATTTGAGAATTTCAAGTTAAGACATTCATTTTTGTGGATAAATCATAGGTAAGTACAAAGATAAGACAGTCAAAAAAAACAAATAAGGTACCGATTTGTGACAATTATTCTCCAACTGCAGCTTCGATGACAACCCAGAGTATCTACATGTTACAGAATCAGCATCTGCCTCGAGCTCACTCGCTCCTTCAGTCATCTTGTAGTCACTATCACTAGAGCTACTGCTTATGCTGCTGATGCTGCTACTATTACTGTTGTTGCTACTATCATATCCATGCAGCGCATTCACTTCGTCGGCTTCATTACATAATCCTTCCATGGAATCTATATTTCCAGCACTGGAGAAACCAAAACCATAAGAAAGGAAAGCTAAGGAGTTAGGAATTATTCTTTAAATACTTACAAATACTATATACAGACATGCATGTGAATTCAGATTTATAACCACAGGTCAAATTCTTGATAATTTTGAAAGACATGCACCGACGGTGAGAACCAGCCATCCAATCAGAAGTATAGATATGAATGGCCAGTTCCCACAGCTTTATGCGTTGGTTACTCTCTTTGTTTCTTAATAAGTAGCACTGCAAAGCAATATATTGCAATGAAGGTGCTCCATAGTTCATTTCCCTAGTTTGTGTCTTTCTGAGTCATCGATAAGCAAACAAATTACATCAAACCTAAGACTAATAAAGGAACAAAAAAAATCCTTAACAAAGTTCAAGTAATGATATTCAGTGAGCCAAATTTAGCGACCAACAATAAACTATCATTATCTAAGATTGAATCCTAGGAGATAACTAAAAAAAATAGCAAGTAGAAATAAAGAGACTAACCCATGCATAAAGCAATAGGAAACAGGCAGTGATGGTCCTACCCAATTTTGCATCCAAAATCTGCTAGTTGAAATCACCAATGTTAGTTCAAGTAGCACTTAGAAATAACTAATAACTGAAGAGGTATGAGGAGCATGACCAGCCTAGCTAGGTTCTTAAAAAGTTAACTCGGGATCTCAGACAAGCTCGTAAGGAAAATCATTGCTGACCCAGCTAAGTACTTCTTTCAAACTATCATGATTGCACAGTTGCAAATATGCAGGGAGAAACTGGGGAGAAAGCTAACTCTGGCAAGCATTTACGCACACTAGAGAGACATTATAAAACTGAAAATGACAAAAAGCATACTAGTCCAAAATTTCTTCAGCTGTATGACTGAAGCGACATTTTGACCTGCTTCACTACCAACAATCTGAGGTTCAAAGCAACTTCCAATTCCAAAAATGGAGTCAGACAAGAGAACTACCTTTTCAAAGAATATCTTGCAAATGATGTTTGGAAGACAGGGACAAGCACCGCCTCAGCTGAATAGATAAAAGTTTTTTCATGACATGATGAATGATCCGGTGACCCTTTCTGATCATCTCGTTCTGCAAGATATTCGGCAACCTGATCCTTGGTTACGTTCCTGGAGTTTGAGTTGGATTGCAATGGCCCATCATTTCTTGATTTGGGACAGCCAAGTGTAACTTCAACATAGCAACTTTGGCCCCTCAACAGGCAGCCAGAACCAGAAAGGTGATATGGTAGAACAGTAGATCCTTTTGAGGTCCTGAACTTTCCAGAACTGTTTCAAACAAAGAAGTTTCAACCTACACATTAATCTATACATCTAAACGGAGATAATTGGGGTGTTTTCAAACATAAAACGATGGAATAAGATATACCTAAGATATACTTTCTTGACAAGATCACTGGCACAAATTCCAGTAAGCCTCCCACGAATTCCATGAGGAGAAACTATCACTGTAAAAGCAAAAATAGATATTAGAAGAAATAGTAACTATAAAGGTGGAAACTTAAGAAGTAGTGTGTTACATGAAACCCAAGGTGTGGAACTCTCAAGAAGAATGACAATGTTAGTTCCACTTACTTTTCACAACTTGAAGAGTCATTCTAAGACAATATGTTCTTCCCTAATACTATAGATTCTTCACTAGAAATTTTTTTAGATAATAAAAATCACGTGGTCTAAGCAAACTCATTACTTAACCCTCTCCTCTCCCTCCTCCCTTACTATTGTTGGTCCAGGCAGGAAGGACAAGTTACGATGAGAAAGAGCAGACAGAGTAGAGGAAAAGTTCCCGCGAGCACCGAGTAAAAGATCATTTTTAAGGAGACGAGACAGAAAGATAAACTATGTTGGATAGAAGAGGAGTTATGTAATACAGCTTAGGTAGCTATTAGGAATCAGAATCCTACAACTGATGTCGCACCGACCTGGAAGCCTATATCGTGAACCATGAAAAGAGCGTTTCACTACTCTTTCCATATCACTGCTTGAAAGTGATCGAATGTGCCTAAAACAAATAGAAAAAACCTTTCATCAGCTAATATGGTGGAAGAAAAAAATATATATATATAAAAACCTTAGAAATCCAGTAATTTACTTTGCACATATAAGAGCATGTACAAAGATTGCCTCTTCAGTGGCAGCAAAGATGAACTCAATTGTAGGCTGGCCTCTCCTGCTCAATGCCACTTATGAATTAGCAAATCTTCAAAGATAGAAACCCATGTGAGTAGCAAACATCAACCAACAAGACCAGATATAGTAAAATGAAACTAATTCTCACTTCTCCCCACCAACACAGCCATACCACCTCCACCAAACCCCACCAGCACAGCCAAATATAGTAAAATGAACTAGTTCTCACTTCTCCCCACCAACACAGCCATACCTCCTCCATCAAACCCCACTTTGTAAGGAAAAAGAAAAGTAAGAAAGTGAAACACAAACAGACGAGGAGAGAAGAAAAATATGTGAAAAGAATTACGGCACCAAATGCAAGTATTGATATTACTACATGTCAGAACTTCAAGCAGAGTAGAAATATAAACATGCTGAAACAGTGGGACTCCACGATTCATGTTAGCGAGTTCATTATCTCATCAGCACTTCATCATATCATCAAAAAAGACAAAAACCATTATGCCCTACTTGTCATAAAAACAAACCCTGAGAAAAGGAAACCCCCCTGTCTTATTAGTTATTACATCCTTTTGAATTCTCAAATGCAGAAAATTACTGGATGAGTGATCGGTCTATTTGTGCACCAAAAGATTTTCGGGTTACAATTGCATCAACATATACCAAAAACTTATGCCTTTTTCACTACTCATAAACTTTCAAACCAGAATTAT
Organism: Coriaria nepalensis; assembly: GCA_027186245.1. NCBI lineage: Eukaryota > Viridiplantae > Streptophyta > Magnoliopsida > Cucurbitales > Coriariaceae > Coriaria > Coriaria nepalensis. The sequence continues at coordinate 10,933,269 of CP114491.1, read as the reverse complement.
TTGTGTTCCCTTGTAACCAATATTAAACTACAACCTTCCAAGTTGACCTAAAGACAATTGAGGCAAATTTCTCATCTTTCACAAACATGTTCTAAATATATACTACTGCAATGTGTGAAGCAAATATGGTATTGATATACAAATACAGGCATGAAAGAAAATGTATGAGGTCTAGAGAAGACACCACATGAATCATACGGAAGAATCCAGAAAGCTGAGTATGGTACAAGAAACCTGAAAACTTCTTCACTGTGAGATGGATGACACTTCAAAAATACATCTCCATATCTTGTATAGGAAAGTCCAACAAGTGCTCTGTCATTCCCATATAAGATGACAGTAAGATACTGTCAGGACAGGTAATATCACTTAAAATTTCAGAAATGAATGAAACACGACCTTTCAATACAATTCCGCAAGGCTTGAGAAAGGGCAACTGCAACCTCTTCCGAGTCCCCAGGAGCCAGCCAAAGTCCAGATGCAACAACTACCAAAAAGGATAATGTTAGTGAAAGTTCTATTCATCAGGTCTTATACGAACCAAAAAGTAATAAACAAGAAGCTTTCATAATTAGAATCTACAAAACAGCTAACAGACCATGTGTACAACTCAAATGTAATACAATTGCGCACACATTTACTTATGTCCATAGTGACATATCAATACGAAGATCCAGGAATAGATACCTTTTAACCTGGACAGAGTAGCTTTAGCAGTCTCAACAACAGACGAATGGCGCCCAGGAAGAAAAAGCCACAGCTTAATTTTATCATCTGGAAGTGTTGTATAGAACACAAGTTAGATGAGCAGAAAGTAATGGTTTTACCCTAAGACATATGTCGAAGATTTCTCTGCTACTCGGAACACAACAACAACAAAACATTTTTATTGTTGTGCTAGATCTGTAACTAAGCTTATGGATTCTTAGGATTAGTGTATTTTGTTCTTTTTTTGATATATTATATCACGTAGTTTAAGGTCATGGCATGGATCAATCCAAGTATCACAACTTCTTCTACACATCCTGTTAGAATGCTCAATCAGTAACCGCCCTTGAATTTCTCACCAGGATTATGTAAGCCCTGTGATGGATCCCAGGGTCCTACAAATGAGTTTGTCCATGTACTGAGAAATCCTTCCTTTTGCAACTGAAGATGCGAGGAATGGACAATAAATGTGGCAACGTCTTTGGGCTCCCCCTTTACACTTCCAACAGAAAAACAACAAAATAAAAAAATTCAAGTCTTAAGAAAATCACACAAAAGTATAGATATATTGTTGTTGGTTATATAACTTAGAAGTCTATCTACTTGTTTAATTTAAAATTAATCAATATTTCAAAACTAGTACTCCATTGTTCATAAAAAAGATAACTTCCAGAAATCATTTTCCCTTCCTCCATCCCTTTAAATAACTTGCTCAATCTTTAAAATAATAGTCTCTCTCCCTACTCTCCCCTCTCAGTACTCCCTATCTGAGTACCTGTATTTTGTGTGCTTGATATAAATTAGAAAATCTAAATGGTGCAATTGGAAAGACAAATTAAAATAACCAAAAACAGATTTAAAGACCAAGAGTTTGAAACGGAACCGAGTAAAAAACAAAAAAAACACAACATGGCAATCCCGTTTGATTTCCGAATACCAATTGTTGACACCTCTTCTATATACAAAGAATAACTTCTAATGTTCTGCAGCTAAGAAAAAAAGGGGATCAAGCCTAACCTTTTATCAGGTAGAGGGTTGAAATCAGATTCAAGTGGGAGAAACTGGAACCATGATATTTGGTGCAGACCTCCCTGCAGTAAAATTTGAATGTACATCATTAGAAGAATATGAATGGCAGTTTATAGATACTAATAGCATTGTGAAACAAGGATAATCAAGTGAGTTATTAGTCGATTGAGGTTCAGAGATATACAATTTTGAAAACATTTGTCCACATCACTCTGATGGTGAACGATGAACCCCCCTTGCTGAGTAACAGCTGCCCAGCAGTCAAACTGTGTATGCTAGAAAAAATAAGTCAATGCCTCAGTCATTCTCGATCCTGTCAAGAAAAGAGTGGAAGAACCCAACATAATAAGAAAACAGAAAACAACTATGCTCAAATCCAAATGTTCCTCAAAGGGGGGAGTTCTTTTTAGTTTCATGGAGGGCAAGAGGGTATGAGCGCAAGTAGCAGTTGCTCTACTTGTTGAAAGACAAAACTGGAGAGAGAGCAGTACGGTTGGAGAAGTCAGGGATATAGCTCTCTCTCTCTCTCTCTCGAAGAAGAAGAAGAAGAAGAAGAAGAGTGCTTAAAATTGAGTCCAGAAAGACCAATATGCGAACGGGAGACGCGTGAGAAAACCCTAGCTGGGCAGCGTCGGGTGAAGATAAAAACGTAGGAAGCAGAAGAAAGGGGAGGGAATCGTGAAATTGTTGTGGAGGAAGTCGAAATTCATTGAAATTGAGCAAAAGAAAGAGAGAAGGAAGGGAGGAATAGAATACCTCGATCACGATCACGATCACGATCAGAGAGGCTTTTGATTCTTTCTTCTCTCTTTTTGGGACTCTGGCTGTGTTAGTGAGCGATCGAAGAAGCATTTCTCCGGCTAAAAATAATATACATAATATTAAAAAACAAACACGGTAAGTAAGTAAGTAAGTAAGTAAGTAAGTAAGTAAGTAAGTACACTGTGGTTGAGAATATGCGGATAATCCGACGCCATCTGTCTGGTCTGATATTTAATCCGCAATTTTTTTTTTAATGCATAAGAAAAAGGTTATATATTTTAGATAATGTTTCTAAAAGTTATATATTTTTTATAATATGAATTAAATGGATATAATAGTGAAATATCTAACACTATATTTATCATGTTATCAATTAACCTAATAGGTAAAGAAGGTTTGAAATTAGTAAGTAAAGAAATAGAAAAAATTAGAAAAGTGTTAGGTTGACTAGGTAATTCAAGTTAGTATGTTTTGTATTTAAAACTTTTCATACTTATTTAAATAATAAAAGTATAAATTTTGTTCTTAATATGGATGTTAGATGAAATTCTATTTATACTATGTTAAAGCACACTCTTACTTATACTATTGAGATTAGTTTATTTTATCATAATAAAATAATTGAGATACTGTTAAAAAATTTTCTAAACTTTTAGAAGTTTTGTATAACTTTGTTGTGTTTCTTTCTGATGTTTAGCCGTTGAATCTTCCATAATTTCTTTAAATTACTTCGATTTTTTGCTAATATGTTGATGATGTTCTTTTCTGATATATTATAATTAAAATGAATGAAATTTTTTTTTCAAAATATTAGTTTGATATTCCGCTATTGTATTCTTTATGAGACATTTTAGATCATAGGATTAAGTTTAAAAGTTATAAAATAATTATTACTTTTATTAGTGATAACTTAAATTTTAATTATACTATGAAAATTGCTAACACTTCTGACAAGTTACATTAAGTTTTTAGTATTTATGAAAACAAATATAATGACTTACGACCTCAATGATGGAATAAAAAATAAACAGAAGATACACTATTATGAAAAGTACTCTTAAAGTGGAAAGGTTCCTCAAATTTCAGTTATAGGAAAGATGGTCCAATTTTGGAATTGGTGACGCCATTGAACACGATTAGTATGTCTGATAGTATGTAATACGTTGAGGTTTTAAAATACATTGGAGGTGATTGGATGAAGAATGAAACTTTAATAATTTGGAATGGTGGAAGATAAACTCGTTCAAGTTTCTAATATTATCCTATTAGCACACGATGTTCTAACATTATGGTTTCAATAATTTCTTTAGAAGTGTCTTTTAGCATAGGTGAGCTAATTATTAGTGATCGAAGAACATCATTAATACTAAAGATGATGAAATGATTATCGTGCCTATAAGATTGGAAATGTACCTTTAAAAAATATCAATATCAATACCTTTATAATTATAAAAATTCTGTCACCAATCGTTGGCTTCATGTTTGCCCTTGTTTCCACATCTCTTATTTTTTTCTTACTCTACACACGTGTTACAAAGTCAAAATACGTTATAGTTTTCTAACTTCGTTTTTGAGTGTCAGAGACACTAGCTTCATAGTGGTCATTTGGTCCAATCTCCTTTGTGTTTTTGATTTGTTGTACTTTTCCCTCTAAAAACAAAGATTAACAAGGGTATCCGCAAAAACCAGACATATCTCTAGCAATGCTATATTAATTTGGTTAACAAGGATATGTAACTCAGTAGACTAGATGGGAATCAGTATAAACAGGATAATGCCATTGCTGTCCCAATAAATTGCGTTTAACACTTCTTACTGGCTGTTTATATATGTGCAACATATCGTTTGGGACTATTTCTAACAATTTAAGCTTTCGGAGAACTCGTAACTAAGAAAAAACCAAATCTGCGAACTTCGAAAATTTCAACTGGTTGATCATTCGCATATTATTGCAGATCTGTCTAACACCTAACTTTAATACATGGAAAAGAAGGTGGTTCTGGACAATGGTGCCACAGTTAAAGTAAGCTCTGTGTGTTTTTGTTATAAAGAATAATCCAAAGTTATATGAACTTCCATATTGTAGTCTATTTGAGAAATCAAGGCTTTCTCATATTGTTTTATAAAAGGTGTAGATAGATGTGCTTATTTCTGATTTATAGAGTGTAAGCCTTGGAGTATGAAGAGATGGAGTAACCTTTGTGTTGAGAAGAAGCAATATCAAGGCATGCTTGCCACTATATGATAGTCCAAATAAGGCTCTGTTGAATACATTATTTCTGTAACGATATGGGGTCTCATATCAGACATATATTCCAACAACAATGACAATACAATATGCATCATAAATTTGTATGGGCGGTCAAAGATTGTTGCTTAGTGCTATCAATATCACTTATCTGTATAAATTTCTGTCAGAGGGTGATGATGACAATATCATCTCATCTGAACACCACATGTTCTCTCTCTCTCTCATGTAGTTATTAAGTTCAGACTATAGAATGCGATGATTCCCTCTCAAACATTAGCCCAGGTGATTGGTGCTAGGGTATGAAATCTCCCATACAATATATCTTAGAGTCTATGCAATTTAACTGCTATAAAATTTTCATTTGCATTAATCTTCTCAGGTGCCTCCTCACATTGTCATTGGTGATGCTGTAACAATTAACACCGAGGAAGACTCTTATATTGAAAGGTATTCCAAGTTTCCAACCTACACCCTTTGCTTGGTAATGTTAAGGATCATTCTGCTTCGTTCTATTTTTAGTTATTTATTGAAGCCATGCAGCTACTTGGTATGATAGAAGAATTTATTCGAGTTTTTTGGCAAAGTATTTTGTCTAAGGACCTGATCAGAGTTTTTTTGAAGCTTGTATTCACATCTTGTTTGTTTCTTTGGTTGCTATTAATATTTCGTTGTTACTTTGTGGTATATGGGGAGATAATATGTGGAGTTGGGGAGACCGCGGTATTCCGCTCAACCATGAGGCGTTCTTGTTGTCCTATCTTCATTAGCCTATCCTAATTAGGAGAAGAAAAAAAACACTTATTTCGCAAAAGGTGACCAACTTAGAGCACATTTTAGCCTACTTTGAAGTATCATTTGATAGGTAGACCTGTGTTTCAAAGCTAAGTGAGGAGGCTGACTTTAGTTATGATTTTGCTACAGTAATATTATGGCTTGTGATATTTGGTTGGTTTTTTCTCTCTTTTATTTCAGGGCAAAGACATAGGACGTATAGTACAGCTCCAGTATCGAGGAGAGATGAATCACTGGTGTTCCAATTTTTGTGGTACCGGGGCACCATCCCTTGTTTCTGGTGGGTTTTTTTCCCCTCTTTTAGGAGAAACACAAGAAACTGAAAATTGGATTTTGTGTCATTTCATTTTGAGAATAATTTTTGGCTGAAAATGCTACGATGACCATTAGGCAGTTGCGTACGTTTTATAGATTGGTTTTATGGCAGACTAGTTTTGATGTTGTACATACATTTGAAGCTGTGTTACTACTTGTACACTCACTTATAATAGCGATCAGGGTTCAATTTACATATGCGACTTCCTTGGTGATCGCAATTTCTTCCTGTGTTGGTGTTTCAATAGATCTAGTGGAAATGAAGAGTGAGATGGCCCTTCCATTTATACTAGGAAAGTAGGTTGGACCAAATTTTTAGGGACAGATTAAAACAAGTCAGATAAGAGGAACGAAATGGCATGATCATGATTAGATGAAACTTAAACCCAAATAGAAAATAGAGAGATGAATGCATTGAATCTCAGTTTAGTATGAGTTGCTTCTCCAACAGCATGAAGGGGCCATGTTTACAAAAACCTAACTCCTTTATGGAGTAAAAAACTTATTCGACCTCACCTATTTTCCCCAATCAGACATCCGGGTTGGGTACGAATTCAAATTTCAAAGGGGAATTATAACTAGCACTAGAAAACCTACAAACACTGTTCGATAAGGATCCTACACTTGAATTGATCAATTGCATAGTGAAAATTTCGAGTAAAAATTTGAACTTGACGGTTGTGATACACCAACCGGAAAAAGAAACGTTTGAGTAAAATCCGTACCAAAAAACAAAAATCATTATTTTTAAAGCTTCTGTGCCGGATTCCAGAACAAATCAGAACCTCATAACCCAAGGGATTTTTCCACTTTGTTGATCTGGTTGAGGAAAATCCATGTCATCTGCAAATCAGCAAGCACCCAATGTAACAACCAGGGATGATATCAGTAGCGGGAAGAGAGAGAGAGCAAGCGAGGAGAGAGAGAGAGAGAGTACCATGACATGAGGAGCAATTCGAACACAATACACTGGAAATCCGGTGTAAAATTTGAGAGGTCCCCCAGCCTTGAGGGTTTTCAAGGCACAATCCAAAGAGCCAGTGTATGGGAGCTTCCCCTCAGCATCAGGTTGCATCTTCTGAATTTGAGTCTTCACATAATCAAAGGGCAAACTGCAGGCCGCGGCAAAGAATCCAGAAACAGCACTGGCACCTGAGGGGAACAAGAAACAAAGCAGACACATTCATGAGAGAAAGCAGAGAGAGAGAGCAGAGAAAGAAAGGCAGATACTTGCCCACAACTGTAGAGGCTTCACCGAAACCAAGATTGTCCTTGAACAATTCAACGCTCTGGTCATAAGAGGCAAGCATCCCCATGTTGAGTGCCATTGCTCTTACTACAGTGGGGCCAGCTCCTTTCCACAGTGCCAACACGCCCTCTTCAGAAACAATACGAGACAGTGCATTGAAGGCATTTGTGTAATGTCTGCGCTGAGCAGGTGGTAGAGTGGCATCCGCTTGCATACGGATAAGTGCCAGATCAGCCGGACTACCAACACATGCTCCAATAGCACCAGCTGTCAGCCCACACAATGCCTTCTGATATAGAGGCAGAGGCTTCCCTTCATTGGCCTCAAGGGCTTTGTTTGTCAAAATTCTGAAAGAGCCAAGCCGAGCAGTTGTATATGTAGCTTGTCTGAGCAGTCCTGCTGACAGACCCTGCTCAAATGAAATGATGCAGTTCAGAAACGCTAGCCTTATGTACGTAGAGATACAGGAGAAAATACTAATGAAAGAAGACAGAGCCCCCAAACACAGAACATCACTCCCCACAAGAGACATAACTAATAATATTGAGACAAACATGTAGAGGAAGGAATCTCTCAATTATGCCTTTTATCTCTCAACTGTGGAATCCTCAATGAGCCAAGACATTCACAGAAAGCTATTGGAGTAAGACTCCTACCATGAAGGATCTACATGTACATATAATCAGCGGATTGATCAAGAGGTTGGTATGTATGGCCGATACAGAAAAGAATTGGATATCTCCAGTCTCCCATTAATTCAAATTGAGGAATGCTTTGGACGCATCAAAGCAAGACCCCAAGTGGGCAGAGACAGATTCAAGCCCAGATCTTATAACTAAACATAGTAGCTAAATTACGATTAGAGATCAACAAGAAAAACAAAGAAAAATGCATGCTAAATAATCAAAGAAGAAAAAAACAAACAAACAAACAAACCTTGTATAAAGCGCCAAATCCCTCCTCCTTAATCATATTCCTGGTCACCTGGACAGCGGAGCCCTGACCCAATTGAATTCTCACCTAAACAAAAAAGCGAAAACATTGTGATTACAAGATCCACAGAATCGAAATCACAGATCTGAGGGCATAGGGAAAAGCTCATTTTGAGCTGGGAAAAACTCCAAAGAAGCAAGCAGGGAATCCAGTAAAAGAAAAAGAAAAGAGAGATGAATAGCGATTACCTTGATCATATCGATGGGTTGGATGACGCAGGTGGCGAGCATACCAGAAGCTCCGCCATTAACGAAAGGCTTAACGGTGGGCCAAACACCAACAGACTTAGGCTTCTTGTCGTCTCCCATTGTTTGGATGCTCGGTAAAGGAGAGTGGGAGCTGGAAAGGGAGAGAAGAGGGGTGATTATATTCAAGTCTGAAGATTGATTGGAAGGGAGGAAGGAAGGAAGGGGAGAAATAGTGATATATATAGAGTAAATAAATGCGAGGCTCTGCCTGCTAAAAGCCCTCCCTTTCGTTTATGTGTCATCATGACCCATGCCTCGAGATTCATACACTAAATTAAATTTATTTTATATATTTATTTATGCTTTAATTACATGACACTCATTGTAGTTTAGATTTGCAAAAGTTGTCATCTCCAGACTCCAATTGATTAAGTAATGATTATTGATTACTATATTTAGTGTTTATAAATCTAAATAATATGATTATAATTAAATAAATAAATAAAGTAGTGAGTATTAATTGTAAATGGGAAGGAAAGTGCTGTGTTTCACTTTGGTATCAACGTTGGATTATCGATATTTTCAGCAATGCTTTTTATTTCAAAAATATGAAATGACTTACATTTGCTGTTTTGATAGCAGTTGGGTTGTAAGTTCCCTTTTGAAATGACTATAATTGTCATCCATGTAGGATTTAACAAACAATTTAGACGAAGATGTTGCTCTTGCAATGAATACTTTCATATTCTTAAGGTTGGTTTTTCAACTTATTTTAAAGAAATAAAAATTTTTAATATTAGAAAATTATGCATTTAATTTGCTTAAATGAGCTGCCCGCCACCTGTTTGATTGAATGTCCAACTAAATGGCTTTCTTTATATTCATTGGAAGCCAGAAAAAGGAGAAAAAAAAGGTGAGAAAGCATTCAGACAAAGAGCCATTCGTTGGAGGAGATTTAAGAGATGTTGAATCAGTTAACAGGTAGGCGTTGCTTTTGCACCTTGGGTCCACGACCATGGCTATTTTTGGGATTGGGCAATCCCGGGGATAAGTACCAAGGAACCAGGCACAATGTACTTACTATGCCCCCCCCCCCCCCCTTTTTTTTTTATATGTCAGCATTATGTTTCTCTAATTTAACATACATGAAACCTCGTCACTGTTGTTGTCTAGGTGGGGTTTCAGATGGTTGATGCATTTGCTAAGTCGATTGGAATTCAAATGGAAATGTCTCACTGCAAAGCTATCTTTGGCCAAGGCAGGTTTCTTTTTTGAGATTTTTTATAATTCTTCTTTTTTTTATCTTTCTTTTGCTTTTTAAGTTCAAGCGTGACTCGCTGTCTGTGACAGGTTTTGCTGGTGACATCCCTGTGTTTCTCGCAAAGCCTCAAACTTACATGAACCTTAACGGTGAATCGGTATGTTTCTTGCAAAATTGGCTTCTTTTTTTACATTTTACTTGTTGTCTGAATCATCTGTCTCTTTTGATTGTAATAAACTGTTCAGCATCTTGATTGTTAAAATGTAGGCAGGAACCCTTATTTTAAGCTCCCTCTCAATCGTGTGCTTGTGGTAATTCCTCTTTCACAACTGCACTATAATTCTACCTTTTTATTTTAGTTTCTCTCTTAGATTTTGGTCTTAAAGTCATTTGTCTTATTTAGCTTCGAGTAAGATTTTTCGGTTCTAGTTTCATGATGACATGGACTTGCCGTGTGGGGTGCTTCGTCTTCAAGAAAAAGGAGGTCGTGGAAGCCACAATGGGTAATCTACTCTCTACTATGCTCTACTATAGCTTCAAACAGTGCTTGCGAATATTGTCTTAGAATATACAGCACAATATATCGTCTTTGCATCAGTAACTCATCAATTCTGATGTTTCTTATATATTTCTCTAAACTAGGCCGAAAAGCGTTATCCACCACTTTCGAGACAATAGAGAATTTCCTAGGTTAAGAATCGGTTAGTTCAATCATCTCTATTTCTCAATCATACCTTTTTTGGTCTTGAATTGTTACTCTGCATGCTCAGCTTGTTTGTTTTACTCATAGGTATTGGGAGGCCACCTGGTCAAATGGATCCCAAAGCATTTCTGCTCCAAAAGTTCAACGCCACAGCTCGAGAAAGAGTAAGCTATTGCAATGGTCCTTCCTCCTCCTCCTCCTCCTCCTCTTCTTCTTCTTCATTTACCTTTTATAATGCATTTTTCTTCATTTTTTACAAGATTGATGGTAGTATACAAGAAGGGGTTGGTGCATTGAAGTACTTACTCTCTCGCAGTTTCACGGGAGAGCGCAAGATGCTTCAACAACGACCAAAAATACAAGCACATCAGACTGCAGAACATGCCGGCATGACATCTTATATTTCTCTCTTGGTTTTGTTCGTGTTTTATTAGTTTATGGACATCAAAAATTAAATTATTACCAACGTATATAATAGGTTGAGGTATATTAGACGTTACTTCTTTTCCTACTACCATTTACATTTGTAATGAGCACCGCACACTGCACAATGTTGATGTCATTAGATAATTGTATTTATACGCTTAGCATCAAGCTTGTAGAACTGGAAAGATCTTAGGTTGAGAAATATTATTGCGGAAAAGGAAAAGGAAGAACAATACATTTAACTTTCAGAAGACAGTGCATGGGTAGGGGACTGAAATCAAATCAAGAACGAGTGATAAACCCTACTATGGTATCGGTACAAATATTCTCAATACAGTAAAACAACAATCAAATACACTAGAACTGAATCCTGCAGTGAACTCAATTGAACCATTCTTAGAACTCAATACAAATGGTAAAAAATGACAATTAAAACTACATGTGATCAGACTGAACATAAAGGAACGGAATGGTGGAGCTGAATAGCTGATCAGCATGTATTTATTCCATTCTTACAATCTTTGGTTAAATTGTAGAACGTTTCCACATGTGTCTTTGCCCGAAAAAGAACCTCTGTGTCCACTGCAACTCTCATGTACCCATCAAACTCAACAGGCCGTCCATTGTTGAGAAGCCTGGTCTCATTGTACCACTCACTTGTATTTCCCCACAACTCCTTGTAATCATCCAGCAAATGGACATTGAATTGAGACCTCAGTTTGTCAAAGTAGTAATAGAAGGGTTCATTGGTAGCCACATACAGATTCCTTCGAGGCTGGATCATCCCTTTAAGCTTTTCAAGGAGGATGTCGGGAGATGTATCATGATCCAAATGAGGCCAGAGCTCCTTGTTCTGCGCCTTTTCTCCTCTAACCACATGAACCGCATCAAAATCCCAGTCCATTCGTCCGCTTATCTCCGAAACTATATTCATTAATCTCTTTGATTTCCAAAGAGCATGCCATGGCCTCTGTATGTACTTTGCAGCCTGTCCTTCACACACTCTGTACCAATAATTATCGGGCTCTGGTGCATCAAACTGCCTCCATATAATGGTATTCCTATCTTTCTGTAGCTGCATTGGTGTTGTCTTGTAGCTCACAACCTTCTTAACAGGAAGTTTCTTTTTGTGGCCCTTGTCCCATTTTTTCCAGCCTTTGAGAAACTCACCTTCCTCAACCACAAAAGCAACCTCCTTAAGATGCTCGAAATCAAAGTAATAGCGAAAATCTTTCCCTTCCACATCCACGCGACTAGGGTTATAACTTGCTGACAAGCAGACACCCAAATCCATCACAAAGGTCCGATTCAAAAACATAGCCTCACCTAGACCACACAAGAAACTCCACATGTAATGGTTCATTCCCTTGCAGTAATCTCCTCCACGGGAATAGTACAAGTACTTTCCTTTCCTAAAATTCATCTCCGATCCCAAACCGGGGATCGTGTCATTGATCTCTTCATCCAGGATTGGTGGGACATTTCTAGGTCTTCCAACAGGCCTAGTACTAGTAGCATTATTATTGCTTCTGATTCTAGGGCGTCGAGCATTAGTACCAGAATGCCAGCCACCAGCATGAACCACCTTATACGTACAATTGTCTCCAATGCTAAACTGAAACCTCCTAAAATCCCTGTACTTCCTCCAAGACTTCTCCTTCTTGTTCCTGAACCTCCAGGCCACATCACACTCATCCTGTTTCGACCCATTCACGGGTCTCTGATACTCCAAGAACACAATAGACTTGAACGTTTTCAGATTAAACCTCTCAACTGTAACCACAACTCGAGGGTCTGAGCAATTAACAACCTCACAATCTGATTTAGGACTGGTGGAGCTGTGAAAGGCCTCCTCTGATTTTTCGATAACCGCCTCTGTGATCTGTTCCACAACGGAGAAGGTAGAAGGAACGGTGGCGGGGGTGGGAGGAGAGGGCTGTAAATCCTCGCCGGTTTTGAGAATAGAATTATCGTTCTTGAAGGTTGCGTTTTCGGTTTGGGTGAAGAGCTTAGTAAGGGCGGGAGCAGATTCGAGCCATGGATCTGGGGGCTGGTAGGTGATGGCAATGACAGTAAAGATGAGAACAGAGAAAACAAAAACGGAGAAGCAGAGGTTGCTGATGAGTTTGATGAGGTTCTGCCCGATGGGCTCCGTGGTGGGATTCGAATCTTTCATGCTCGGTTTAGTTACTAGTTGCCGAGATTGGAGCCAGATCTTGAATCGAGCCGATCAAAAAGTGAATTCAGCAAAGAAAAAACAAGCAGGGGAAAAGTGAGCTTGAAGAAGAAGGAGAAGAATTAATTACCGAGAAGACGATACTGCGAGAAATGGAAGATAGTTGGGGATTGAAGAAGAGATCTGAGACTGAAAGATGATGTTGTTTTGCTTTGGTTTGAAGAAAATATCAATTAATTATAGAGTTAATTATTCAATAATCATTTTGAAATATAGACAAGTTTCAAAAATATAAATTCAAGCATTTATTCTTTTATTTTATTTTATTTTATTTTATTTGATTTTATTTTATTTTTTCCAAAAGTTAAAAAATGGGAAAGGAAAAGACTAACTATCCCCCCAAGCAAAGCAGTGGATCTCTCTTCCTTCATCTTCTTTCCTTTTCTTCATCAACCCGAACTAAAAAATCTCATTATTAGTCAATCCGATAAGAAATCTCTATCTTTATCTCTGTTTCATTTTTCATCAACCGAAATTATTTTCAATGGTAAATGTCGTTTTTGTTCTTAGTTTATTCTTTATAACCTGTTTTTTTATTTTCTTTTTTAAATGCAATAGTCTCTCTAATATATCTATCAAATTTAAACAACCATCGATGAATAACGAAAAAGTTAATGTATAAGTAGAAATCCATGTATGAATTTGTACATAAAAAAGATTTATCCGATCTTGATGAAATTAGTTAGAGTTTGAAATTTTCTAAATATATGAGTATTATTTGATAATTGATTTCAGATTGAAATCGTTATGAACTCAGTTCATGATTAATTGATTACGAACTTTGATAAAAAAATATTTCAGTCTGAAATCCTATATTTTAGTATGAAATCATGATTTTAGATTGAGAATCGTAATTAATTTCAATTCAAAATCCTTATCTCAATAAAAAAATCTTCTGAACAATTTGCATTTTCAATATATTATATCAATAATTTGTTTGTTTGTTTTTAAGAATCACAGAAACTTACCTAAATCTTAAAGTTTGAGGCTCATTTTTTGTGCTCGATTACTAATCGTTCGAGACTTCATGAGGTGATTTATGACATCAAGATTATGCTTAATTCAAGACAAATGAAGATATTTATGAAATCATACTTCAACCAGGTCATGAATGTGAATGAGAGATTCTCATTTTTCAATCAAATAGTTAAAGTTTTGATACTATACCAATCTCAGTCCATAAAGAAATATGAGGCATGATACGACATAATGGTCATCCTCTTCATTTTTCAATGAAAGAGTTTATTCTAGTGATTAGACTGAGATGTCATAAGACACCGGCCATATCTCGCAAAGCCATGAAAAATGCAAAAATTGTAAAGTATTATTTCGACGGGAATGATGAAAATTTATGCGGTGAGTTTATTGATATTTTAATAAATCCCTTTCTATAAGCAAAAAGGGTGAAGAACATGCTTATAGGGCAAAAGTTGAAAAACTAAAGGTCAAGTTAGCATTGGTCTATTTTTTTATGGCTAGCTTCTTATGAATTATGAGGAGGAATATGGTATCAGCTCATATCTATCTATGGTCTCAGACCTCGAGTTCTTCAACAGTTATTCTTTGGATCGAGTAGTACATGAGCGAACCATAAAGTATATAAAAAAAAAAATTCAATTCTAAATCAAATAAAGTTCAGACTAATATTTTCGGCTGAAATCTCGATTAAACATTTTTTCAGATTAGTCCGAGAACAAAATCTTGGTTCAAATTGATATTTTGGATTAATTTTTAGGACAAAATTGAACCATTGTTATAAAGTTTCAAGCTCGTTCTGAGATACTAATGATATGGAGGTCCAACTAGTCATTGACTGTTCATGAACAAAACAAACGAACAAAAAAACAAACTCAAGACAAACTTGAAACTCAACCTCAAGAAAAAACTGAACAAAACGAAGTTCGTATATGTCGGAAGTGAACACATACCAAACTCGTGACGGGTTGCTTGTGTATGTCATATAACTCAAGCTTCTCCAACAAAGTATAGGTACAAATATCATCACTCTTTTCCGATAAAGGATTGACCAAATATGTTGGTGGTTTTATTTGGGTTAAAGAAATGTCTGTGTTTTCAGTTGGTTTAAGGTTAGGAGGGGATGATGATGGACCATGGTAGAAAGTAATTTTCTATATTCTTTTATTTTTTGTATTTAAAAAAAAAAAAATAATAATAATAAATGATTAAAAATCGATGGTTTTTCAAAAAAGTAGATTGTAGCAAAACTTTTCCCTTAAATTATATTTATTAACCTGTGTGCCTCTTCATATTTTATTCAAATTCTAAATTGGGTCCCTATATAATTTTTCCTTTCCATTTTAATCCAAAGTGAACAGTAAATTGTGATGAAAATGGTTGGTGAAGTGTCATAATCTCCAAA
The DNA here is from genome assembly GCA_027186245.1 of Coriaria nepalensis. Lineage (NCBI taxonomy): Eukaryota > Viridiplantae > Streptophyta > Magnoliopsida > Cucurbitales > Coriariaceae > Coriaria > Coriaria nepalensis. The sequence continues at coordinate 10,917,976 of CP114491.1, read as the reverse complement.
AGAAGAGAAGTTTGGTGAAATATTGTATCAAAAGTCATTTTGTATGCATACAAAATGAATCCACTCACTACAGAACTTTACATAGAAACACTCCCCCCGACCATTACCAATGCTGTTTTAAATAAATGAAATAATAACGACAATAACATAATTAAGAATAGCAATAGATGCAGGAAAGCAGAGCATCATCATCATCATCATCTATTCTCACACTTGAAAAGGCCATGGCCAGTCCTTCAAATTCTCCTCCTGCGCCACCTTGCTGCTCCTCATGCTTACCCCGCCATTGGTCTGGTCGCCCCCTTCCACAAAAGCATAGTACCTCAAGAAGAAGGCAAGCGTGAGGACCACCCACTCCAGGAAGAAGATCAACACGCTCAAACCGCCAGCAAGCTTCAAGATAACAGCACCATCCTCTTCCCTTACATACGACTTCAGTTCCCCCAGAAAGTTAGACGTGCTCGTGAATATGAGCACCGACACCGACCCTTGAAATATAGCCGTAAGCACGGTGAGGACCATGTGGACCCCGAACCAGCGGCTGGTGCCGGAGGAGACAGCGGCGCATCCAGAGACAGCGCCGGAGATGGTGAGGACGTGGAGGAGTATGAGGAAGAAGCCACAGAGGGAGGGGAGGAGGCGGAGCGAGAGGGTCAGGAATATGCAACTGGAAGCTGCTCCTAGAAGGATGTAGTTCCCGAAGAGGAACATCTTGTGCGTGTGGTAATGCGATTGTGTCCCTGAGGAGGATCCCCCCAGTCTCACTGTGTTCGCCATTAACCCTACAAGTGGAGCGGAGGAATTTGATATGTGGGATTGATCTCTTGCAGACAGAAATGGCAGGTTTTGATCTGGAGATGAGGGAAGCAGAGAGAGAGGGGAGGAGGAACAGATCTGGGCTTACTTAATTTTGTGAAAAGAAGGGTGCGTGGATGAAGATTATATAAAGAGAGGGTGGGTGGGGGAGGGAGTAACGGTCATATTTTGCCAGAAGGCCCAAATCTGCCCATTTGAAAAAAAGCAGAATTATTCAATAATATAATAATATGGGTCACATGAATCCTAGTGTCGGGCAACGGCTACTTCACTTTTTGATTTCTAGATCTTGTCCGTTTCTTAGCAAGCTGTGATGCACACCTCATGTTTGACCGACTTGACTTGTATATTGGCCACTCCACTAAACTTTACTCTTGTAATAATTTGTATACATGCATTCTAGAATTTGAATTTCATTGCTCATTGTTACCACAAGAAAAGATATATATGTATATAAGGTAATTATACCCAATTCGACAACATGAACACCAGCACAATGGACTTCGTACATATATTGGAAAGCCTTCACTTCACTGCAAGGCATGATAGTAATCATGGAAATGAAAGGTCTTGTAGATGAACTGGGACAACCACTTTGAAGCGCCAAAGCAGACTATTGCTATAGCTATCAATCCAATCCTCCATGCGCCTGAGATTGAAGCCCTCTGATTCGTTGCAGCAACCATACCGATCAAACCAATTGACACAACCTGCAGCACAACCTCGAGTGCATTGAGCGCTTTGTGAGCAGCATTGCAACTCCTGCAGTTCACAACATGTATTCGGTACCTGTCCAAGAGCTGCTCCCTTGGAGGAGTAGGAGGCAGATCCACCCCTCCAAATTTTCCTCTCCAATCAACTTGACCATTCGAGTACTTTCTCAACCATTTTCTGTAAGCAACCACTGAAGCATCTGCTTTTGGTGGCACAAAACAAGCCTTTTGCCAATTCTCAGGCCCCTTCTCCATGATATTGTGCTCCTCCAAGTGAAGAAGATATAAATCTGAATCCAAAATTAAGTTGTCATTCACATTGAACATCCAGCGTGGGACTACCTGGTCGATCCATTTCCCAAAGTTTCTTGGAAAGGAACATATCAGTCTGCTTTTACCAGGACTCACATACAAACAAATATGAGAAGCGCTCTTCGTTGTGAAGTTGAAGATACCTGAGACCACCGGATTCCAACATATTGACAATTTTGTATCTTGAAAACTACAGGTCAAGACACTGATTTATTTGGAGGCTTACTACTTACTTTATTGTTTCCTCCAGACGACACAGATCCATTAGTTTGATCATTCAAGGCAGGAGGGAAAGCATAGTGTACACATGGAGCAATATATCTGTTGCTGCCCCATTCATGCTTTCCGAAGAACCCGTTGATGTCCAATTCTGTTATTTTCATATCAATAGGTCTGCCGCCTTCTCTATCGGCCGTAACTGTGAATTCAGGAGCTGCAGTGTTTGTTAGTAGAATGAATCCTAAAGGGGACAACTCTTGAAACTTGTATGAATAATTAAAGGAGGTAGTGAGGTAACCATAAAATACTTATCTTTTTATGGAGTCTGGAATTTGCATTATCTTATAATGGGCGTATGGAACATGAGAAGGTCCGGTCCATAAGGTTTTCTATCAGCCCTTCATACCTGAAATTGCAAAAAGGAAATTACCTTGCGTATAAGTCAGCATGATTTTCATATCCAAATATCCTGGTTGCATTTATTCTCTACTTACCCAAATGAGATATCTCTATTACCCATTAGCCTGGTATAGGATGGATCATCCAATTCTGGAATATAGGGAGGTTGTTTCTTGGAAAGAATATCTCTATATTGAGGATCCGTATTGGGCCAAAACCACACCATGTCATTCTGCAAAGTACTCGGATAAACAGAGACGCAAGCCTTCTTTGATGTGTGGACCTGCATTATAAATATACAAAACACGACCAGACCGGACTGGCCACAGAGCAAAGGAAAGCTATATAAATCTGCAAGTCTAATCAGTAATACACACCTATAATTCATAGAGTACGGGCAGGTTGTGATGTATTGAGCTTAAGGTGTAAATGAACAAACATTGATTATAAAAGAGTGAATGTATTGATTACCGGAGGGCCATCAAGGGGTACTTGAGGGATGAATTTGCGGTCACCAGAGCCATTGAAACACCAACCATGATAGACACACTGCAATCTGCCCCACTGATCAATCCTCCCTTCAGACAAAGGTGCGAGTCTATGGGGGCACATATCATCAAACACGTGCCATGCATTCTCATTCCGATCCCACCACACCACCACATCAAGACCCATCACTCTTTTTGCATGTGGGACCCTTTTGTCTAGATCACACACCGGCATAATTGGGTACCGCTGTGCATACCAATCAAACCTTCCTTCTTCTACATGTTCATAATCCTCACTGACCTCAACCTCTGTTGGGCTCTCTACTACTAGATCTGTTGAAACAGTAGTTGACGACGATGATGAAGATATGGGTGAAACTATGTTTCTCTGGAGTGATGAGAAATTAGGAATATTTGATCTGCTTTGTATTGGGTTCAAAGGAAAGCTGAGGATGTTGGAATTTCTGAGGTGGCTTATTTGACCCCTTTTATGAAGGGAAGTAGTAGTAGGGGCGTGAATTGATAGAGCAGAAGAAAGTGTTCCAGCTTCCATGGCTTTTCGGAGAGAGTTCAATGACTCAGGAAAAGCGTGTGCATCAATCAATCGGCATATATGTATGAATGCAAGCATGATATTTGGTACACTACAGTCTGCTGCTGCTGCTACTAATTAGTGAAATGTATAAATTAGAGGCTCTGAATTGGGCAACAAGGTGGTAAGTTAGGTTGATTGAATGGATAATGTGGGCCGGGGAAGAAGAGAAATGAACTAGTGTCTGTGAGTGAAGCAACACTCGTTTTGGCTAAGCATTAGTACTATGGGACTGAGTGAAACTAGTTTCACTTTCACAAGGAGATTATATGTGAGTGATCAAAACCGGTTTGGACAAGGTATCTTATGATAATTGCTAAGCAAGCAATCGCCCAAACTAATAATAGTAATAATCCACATGGGTTTCTTCTTCGCAAATGAATTCAGCAAAACATGAGTTCGATCACTTAAAAGGTGATACAGGGAGGCTTAAGATTTTGAATTTACTACCGCTTAACCGAAAGAGGAGCGATCAAGACAAGAAACCTCAAACCAAATGATATTCTAAACTCTTTTCAAGAATATGGAGAAAGAGAATCTTCATTTTTCCCATGCAAGGGGCCAAAGCATGTATATATATTTAAGAAGTGGGCTAAGCACAAACAAAACTTCACATTAAGGAATTGAATATTTAAAGGGCAAGCCAAACACATTATGTAGGAATTAAGGATCTGCAAGCAAAATCGTGTTATCTGCAAAATACTGAGTGTATAAAACCAAAAAAGAAACGCATTCATTTGCATCAACCAACTCAAATCAGATATTAACATCATTCATCACATTCATGGCTTCTAACCAAACACCCCAAAGTGCAGGCCGAGTTTATGAAGATTTTGAGCCTCAGATAAAGTGGTCTCCAGAGTTAGGATGTCAAACACTCATTGTTTCTCTACAAGGTGATCTACATATTAGCAAATAAATTGATCCATTGTTGATTTGATTTATTCAGAAAAAAAGAAAGTGAATATATTTCAAAGCCTTCGTTATAAAATGCTTTCATGAATTTACAGGTTTCAGAAAGGATCAGCTAAGGGTTCAAATAACCGCAAGAGGTACTCTAAGGATCTCAGGCGAGCAAGGGGTGGGAGAGGGAAACAAACGGCGGGGTTTCCTAAAGGAATTTCAGATTCCATCAAATTGTGAGATAAACGGAGTATCTGCAAAGTACGAGGGTGAGACGCTTTATGTACGGATGCCCGAAACGATCATCTCAGACAACAACAATGCTAAAGATAACAAGACAACTCAAGAAGATCAAGAAAAAACTGCTCCAAAAGATAGTACGAACAACATGACAGATGGTAAACAAATTAATGAGAAAGCAAATGCAAATGCAAATGCAAATGCAGATGAGAAGAGAGAAGAGACCAAGAAGAGTGATGGGATGGTTGCAGAGGAAGAGGTGGAAACAAGCAACATGGGAAAACATCAAAGTGAGGCTGGTGGTGAGACCAATGGTAACAGCTTAACCCCAAAGACTGGAAAAGAAGCAGCAACTCTACCTAGCGGCAGATTCAGTTTTGTTGGTAACTTGGTAATGGAGTTGAGGAAACCAAAGAATTTTATTGTGATGCTGGTTTTGGTTAAGACTCTATTGTTCGTCTTAATCTCATACCACATTGGATGGACAGCCCGCTAATTTCCCACTTCTGTATCCATTTCACAAATGCTTATACTAAATAAATATGTTCATTTATTCTTAGTTTTTCAAATTTAGTTAAATTCGTGTTTTTGAGCAGTCAATCAATCATTTAATACAAGTGTAATGTCAAATTCACAAGGTGCGTTATAAAATAGGCAAGAGCATTCGCACTATTTTAGACGAGAACAAGCAAAGAAGGTAGTTAAAATTAAAATTACGAAGATTAAATTAATCTAGTGAAATATATAAATATTAACGGATAAGTCAATAAAATCGGTGAATGTTATGTATAAAAGGAAAGTAAATATAGCTTGTCTCAAAAGATAAAGTAAAAAGGGAATAAGGCTAAAGATTTAAGAGAATGATCCAAATTTTTTTATTCAGAAATATATAAAATTAGGAATGATGTGAGAATAGTAGTAGATAAAGTCATTAAGGATGTAGTAGTTGTTGTTAAGAGGTTTTGGGAAAAGATTATGACCAAAACTATAGCCTCAGAACTAACCTAGAGATAATGCATATTATTAGTGAATATATACTCCGAGTGAGATTAGATTATGAGACTAAAATATAGTTTTGGGACATTTTAGGAGAGTTAGTTAATAGAATCCCCATTTTGGACAATGTTTTCTTAGGTGGCGATTTAAATGGTCATGTAAGTAATGATAAAGTTAGATATGAGAGGATTCATGGAGGTTAAGATTTTGAAGTTCTAAACAATATGGAGGTTTCTATTTTAGACTTTACCTCAGCTAGTTATTTTGAGATAGTAAATACTTTTTATAAAAAGAGGAAAGATCATTTAGTAACCTTTAAGAGTGGGCATAATAAAAGTCATATTGATTACTTTCTTATTAGGAGACAAGATCTAGGTAGGTATAAGAACTATAAGATGATACTATGAGAGTGTTTAACAACTCAACATAGGTTATTAATCTTAGATATTTGTCTCACGAGCAGATATAGAGTAGACAAAGGTCAAACTATGCCGAGAATTAAGTGGTGGACTTTGAAGGAAAATATATGCCAGACTTTTATAAATAAGTTATTAAAACTCAGGCTTGAGGATAAAATTTGTAGGTCTAAGATTTTTGGACATATAACTAACCATGTTAGGAGTTGAGCGAGGGAAGTGCTTGGATAGGCTAAAGAAATGGGAAGACATGACAAGCAAAGATAGTGGTGAAATAATGAGGTGCAATAAGCCATTAGGGCAAAGAAAATATGGTTCAAGAATTGGCAAAAAGATAGAGATCAATGGTCATATGAGCTTTATAAACATGCTAAGAAACTTAGTAGTAAAACAATAAAGGATGTTAAGAAGAGTGTATGATGATTTGTATAATACGTTAGGTGCAAAAGAGGGGGAAAAAGATATCTTTAAGATAACGAAAACCATAGATCAGAAAACTAATGATTTGAGTAATGTTAGGTGTATTAAGCATAAAAATAGTAGAGTTCTGCATGATAAAACTATTTTAGATAAGTTGAGGGATTATTTCGAGATACTACTAAATGAGACATGTATAAATGAGTTAAACTAGTGTTCCATCGTAAGGTTTGTGCTAAGGAAGTAAGGTTTGTGCTAAGGAAGAGAGAAGCCTTGAAAAGGCTGAAGTCAAGGAAGACAATTGGACCTAATGATATACTAATTGAGGTGTGGAAATGTCGATGAGAAGTAGGAATCCAATGGCTAAATAGACTCTTTAATATGATTTTAGATACTAGGAAAATGTCGATATCATAGAGACATAATATTATGGTACCAACTTACAAGAATAAATAAGATATACAAGATTACTCAAACTATAGAGGGATAAAACTTAGAGGGGTTAAACTTAGATGAATCTGATTCGATGGAAGAGAGACATCTTATTAGGACACAGTAAAAAAAAGAGTTAAAAAGTTAATGAGTCAAGTAATAATAATAAAAAGTTTAAGAGGTCAAACCATAATTTTTGAAACTAATACCCCTTTTATTCTTTTCCTCCTGTGACAAGAACCATAAAAGAACAAAAAATGGTTTCTTACTCTCTCACCCTCCTTCTCGCCACCTCTCTCTACTCTTCTTTTTTCTTTCTAAATCTATGGTTGAAATCTTTGAATGCATGACGGTTCCTTGAATTTTCTCATGAGTTTAGTTCGAATATCCTCTTAATTTCAGAAATCTAGTTAGTGTTCCTCCTGTTTTAGAGATTAAAGATGCATCAACAACTATTTCACTCGAATCTTCATGAGTCGGTTCTGTTTGTGATTTATTGGTGTATCCCATATTGAGTAAATGTTATATGGTTACATAAAAAGTATTTTAAAATCTTCATGATGATGACTATTTTATTGAATTCATATGATTTGATTTGGTTGATTGCGGTGTGTTTAATTAAATTTAGAACACAAATATATTTGACTTGATCGCTTGATTACTATTTACTGCATGAAAAGCTCGATATGAAATTTATTTGAAAGGCATGTGCTAAGCGAGACAAGCATGTAAGATAAGTTGCATATTGATTTTAAAGTATATTCATGTTTCATGGCATGTACATGAATTCCTAATAAAGTCAATGATTGTTATAAAGGTAATGATTATGACTGAATCATATGGCTAATGGATGCATTTATGCATGTGGATTTGATTGATATAAATGTGCGTATTATTTGATTCATTGGAAAGGTGTCAGGATAATTGTAATTATCAGCAGTATTAATAGTCTTTGTGCACCTTGATCTGTTATATATATAACGTGTACGGAGTTACATGAAAATATTATTATTATAGTTGTATATGGCAGGACAGTATATAACTCTGACGACTTGGGTGTTGATGATGTGAATTGTTTGTGTGGTTATATTATGATGTTTTACTTGCATTGAGGTATTGATTTATTTCTTGAATGCTCTTTTGGTGCAATTGATATTTGAGATTGTATATACTCTTGGTATGAATTCGTTATGCCTTATCATGTAGTTGATATGGTTGATATAGGTGATGAGATTTGATAGGAGTATCATTGTTGATGACATTATATTGTTGACTTAGTTATGTGAATTTTCTTAGTATGAAGTTGGTATACTAGATTGGGACTTTGATAATGATTTATTTTATGGTCGTACATGTTTAAAAAGAAAATTGTCCCCGAAAACGTAACTATTTAATATTTATTCACTGAGTTTCAAATCATCCAATTTTTCGTTAAAATTTTCTCTTCTCTAGATAGTTGATCATGCTTAGTTTAGCATCCGGGATACCTCGTTAAGAGTTGACACTTTTTTTTTGTTGACCACTTCTTATCAGGTTGTTAGAAACTTCTTTTGATTCTTTTGTAGTCTAATTTTGAAATGTAAATAGTGTTCATGTGAACTAATAGGTCGCTCTGTTGAATATATTCGGCTTGTACATGGATATTAATAATTAGTGAAAGGTGTTTCCTATTATTTATTCTCATTTTCTATTATATATATATCAATGTACATATATATATATTGCTAAGTTTACAAGATTATACTATGAGGCTTCGTGGCTAGGTGATTTATCTATAGGGTCACGTGTCAGTCACATTAGGTTTGGGTCATGACACATCTAGTGTTCCATCATAGGGCCAATGTTAAAGAAGTAAGAGAAATCTTAAAAAGGTTGAAGTCGGGGAAGGCAGTTGAATCAATGATATACCAATTAAGGTGTGGAAGTATCTAAAAGAAGTATGGATTCAATGACTGACTAGACTCTTTAATATGATTTGAGATACTAAGAAAATGCCAGAATCCTGAAGACATAGTATTATGATACCAATTTACAAAAATAAAGGAGATATACAAGATTACTCAAATTATAGAGGGATAAAACTTATAAGTTATAGAATGAAACTCTGAAAGAAAGTTATAGAGTAGAGACTTAGGAGTATCACCACTATATCAGAAAATTAATTTGGTTTTATGTTGGGTAGATCTATGACGAAAACAATCTTCTTGATTAGAAAAATATAGAGAAAAATAAAAGAGTCCATATATGATTTTTATTGATTAAGAAAAAGATTATAATAGAGTGCATAAGGAATTAATCTAGTTGGTAGGAATGAAGAATATGTCTCAATGTTATATTGATATTATTAAAGATATGTATGAAGGAGCTGTAACTAGTCTTTAGTTAGTAAATGAGATGTCTAGTGAATTCCCTATTACAGTAGGACTTCATCAAAGACCAGCTTTAAATCCATACCTCTTGGTTTTGGTTATGGATGAACTGACGAAACATATTCTAGATAAGGTACTCTAGTATATATTGTTTACAAATGATATCATCTTAATTGATGAAACTAGAAAATATGTTTAAGAATTAGATATGTGGCGTGAGGCATGAAAGAGTAAGGGTTTAAGAATTAGTCGATCGAAGATGGAATATCTCGAAGGAGGGATAATCCAATTGAGATCGATGGCAGAGAGGCCTTAAAGTATGAAATTTTTCGTTATTTAGGATCTATTATCCAAAAAACTGTGAATATTTGAAGGAATATAGACCATACAATTCAAGCAAGTTAGATTAAACAGAGAATAACATCAGAAGTCTTATGCGATAGAAAGATGTCAGTGAAGTTAAAAGGAAGATATTACAAGGCGATCATTCGACTAGTTATGCTTTATGATTTGGAGTATTGAGCTACTATGAAATAATATATGCATAAAATGACGATAGCAAAAATGCATATGTTAAGATCGATATGTGGTAAAACATGTAAGAGTAAGATTATGAATGATATGATTAAAAATTATTTAGGTATAGCTCTGATGAAGTACAAAATTAGAGAGAGATGTTTAACATGTTATGTGGAAAGAAGACTAAATACGATCTAAAATTCGATAAAATTTAGATTAACAGATAAGTGGTGGGCATAAATAAAAGAATAGACTGTTAAAATTTTGGATGAATATAGTAAACAAAAAAAAATTTAAATTTAAAATTATATAGTAATATGTGAGAAGATCTCTTAACTTAGAGAACTAATATCTATATAATAGATCTTTAAAATAGTGAGAATAAGTTTTAATGATATTGAAGAGACTAATTTTTCAGGGGGAGGGAGAAGATGGAAGCACAGAGAGTTTTCTTAACCAACCCACTTGGGCGAGGCCAGTTGTGAGCGAAGGAGCTTCGCAGCAGAACCCATGTTGCTAAGGGCAGGCTTTCACTTCAGTATACTTGCGGGTTTTTAGACCGCGGGTTAACCCACAGTATGTTGGTTTCAAGCACAACAAGCATCTTGTTAATTATGCCACCGATTTCTTCGGTGGATTGGATCCTTGGAGAGTGGATGTCATATACTCTGGTGGGCCCAATGCCTGCTCCATATTTCACTCCCTCGCGGAATACAGAAAGAAGCTTCTCATCCGATCTGAAGTTCTCAATGGTGATGATATCAGCATCCATGTCTATTATAGAGTGAATGATGTCATTGAAGTTTGAGTAGCACATATGGGTGTGGATCTGAATGGTGTCTTGAACACCGCTGCTAGTTACCCTGAAGGAGTGTACAGCCCGGCTCAGGTAGAAAGCCTCCTCAGACTTCCTGAGAGGCAAATCTTCTCTTAATGCAGCCTCATCAATCTGGATCACAGTAATTCCAGCTTTCTCAAGATCTTCAACCTCATCCTTAATGACCAAAGCAATCTGATAACAAGTCTCGAACCTACAAGCAACAACCAAGTATATGGTGTTTATAACAAATTTCCAAAACAAAACAACTATGCATGTAGAGCCATTCCCATCTTCTTACCTGGGTTGGTCATTTCTAACAAAAGACCAGTTCAAAATAGTAACTGGACCAGTAAGCATTCCCTTCATTGGCCGCTTGGTCATACTCTGGTCCAATGAAGACTAGAAGACAGTCATGGGCTTGGGTCGGCTCACATCTCCGTAGATGATGGGTGGCTTGACACAATGAGATACATACGATTGGACCCAGCCATTGACAGTGAAGGCAAAGCCAGACAATTGCTCCCCCAAAGTACTCAACCATGTCGTTCCTCTGAATTGACAAGATTCATTAACAAAACTGCTTAGGATAAATCTCTTACCTCTATAGATAATATATGTTATTTAACTTCTAAACATTCACCTCTGGTTCTCCATGTACCAAAACATCAATATCCAACTCTTCATGGAGCTTGACAACTTTGTTGATTTCCTCCTTGATAGCATTAACGTAATCTTCCTCAGAGATCCTACAAATATGATCCAAAAAAACATATGATGATATAACTCAGCATCAGAAAACAATGAGGCCTGGTAGAAAAAGACCCTTACTTTTTAGCCTTGTATTCACGGCGAACTCTTCTAAGGTCCATTGTTTGAGGGAAAGATCCGATAGTGGTGGTAGGAAGAATTGGAAGATTCAGCTTCTTTTGTTGAGCATCTAGCCTGGCACTCACACTTGTAGCCCGACGATGGTCAGAGCTCTTCAGAGCGGCAGCCTAAACAAGAAGAAAAGGTCAATTCCAGTTGAGTACAAAATTGTAGGCTACGTAACATACAAGATAAAAATTAAGGCTCGAAAAATTCGCTTACAGCTTTTTGAACAGCCTGATTTGTCACCCTTGGTGATGATTTTCTCAAACCCTGAGCTGAGGCAATAGCAGAGAAAAGGCCTGGAGAAAGAATGGCAATCAGAAGCCAAGACTTATTTTGACTGGTATGATTTGGTCTTCCTACATTTATAGGTGTTTCGGCGGGGGGGGGGGGGGGGGGGGGGTCTAATGGATTCATTTAATGGATATGCACTAAATCAACTGAAAGTCTGTTACACTTCGAAAAATATTCCATCTCATGTTACCAGAGTAAAATGGCATGCATGCGGCATACAACCTGTTTAAACATTGCTCATATTTAGAAAAACAAGGCAAAAATGAAATTGCTACCTCATCTTTGTGACCAGATAATGCCTTGGCCAAGTCATTAACTTCAACAACCTTTTGGGCAGCAAATGCGAGCCAGGATTTAATCTCTTGATCCAACTTTGTCTCATTGACAGCAGTGTGGAGAAGTGAGCAGGATGTGGAGACAACAACCTTCTCTGTAAAGTACATGATATACAGCACGAGTACAGCTTCTAGAAGAACGAAATCAAAACTATAGATCCTTGCATTTGCTGATAAATACCTTTTCCAACAGTGCTCTCTACACCCTGCAATGTAGATAGGGAAGACCCAAGGTCATTCGCCCATATATTCCTTACATCAACAACTCCAGCAAAGAGATATTTGCCTGAAGGAAATCCACCTTTGATCAAATCAAGTGTCTGTACCCCATGAACCAAATCTAACCCATAACCAGTAACACCCTTCAGAGAGGTTGTGTCTTGTATACTTGTTGCATACATCATATCATATAAATATAACCCATAACCCATAACCGTACAAAGATATAGAGTGACGTAGAAGTTGGTGTCAAACCACTTGGTCATTTCCATAGCAGGAACATAACCATTTCCCCTAGCCATGGAGAGGTAGACATCAAAGCCAATCTCTCCGCCCTTCCAAGCATATCTGGGAGGAACAGCACCAAGCATGGTTGTGGTGTCTATGACTTGATCGTATTATGAGAAGGTGTTGCTTGGAATAAACTTGATTTCAGCCACAGCCATCTGCTTCCAGATGGATGACCGGAGATCAGCGGCCACCTTCTGCAAATAATCGGCACTGCTCTTCCCATCCCAGAAAGATTCCAACGCAAACTTGAGTTCTCTCTTAAGGACCCATGCAGGGATAACCAACAATGTGGGATGCCCTTGATATGTTTCACCAAGAGACACAAAACAATGTTTCAAAACTCCAGTCATATAATTGAAGTATTAAACAAATACATCTAATGTCATTAAAAGAATGGAAAGTTGATAAGAGTATGTGCAATCTGAAAGCAATACGTTGGGAGAGAGAATAAAAAGGTGGGTAGGAAGCAGAAGTTTGATTTCTCAGTTCGTAAATACAGAAGTGATATAAAACTCAAGAGACTGTTAGCATAAGATCCAATTCTATCATAAAGAAGAGCCTTTTTTGTTAAAAATATAAGCAGGGGTTACCTAATCGTAGAAACTATTCTTCTAATTAACATACCCAGATACCAACAATTAAACAGACAAAACGTAATAAACACATCTTCCTTTATGATCTGGGAAATTGACTGTTTTTCTTCTTTGGTTTCATTCAAGGAGTTGTTTACCATGTGATTATAATAAATATAAGTAAGGATGAAATGTCTTAGTATTTAATTTCCGTAAAAATATTGGGGATATTTGCCAAGTGACTGTGATTCATAAAATATCATGAACGAAATCATTCAGACCCTTTGAATCAACCTAACCTCCACCTACCCCTAAATGGGCAGTCGCTTTGATTGATTTGTTTAGTTACTTGCGTGCTTGGGTACTTTTTGATTTAAAATACAGGATTAATGTCATAGGTTTGGTGAGCTAAGTGGCGGTAAGCCACCCCACCACCCATGCATCATGGGACCTATAGAGTTTGGCGTCTGGAGTGCTAGTTGGTAAAAACTTGGACCATATGACATTGCAACTCATCAACTCCTCTTCACTATGCTCATCCTCATCAATTATGCAATTCTTTTGTACACAGGATCGGTCATAACATGTTTGTTTGACTTATTTGTTGAAGAACATGACGATTTCTTGTATTACAAACAGCAGCCGACTTCAATGGCTACAAGAACACCCCGTTTCTCCATTATCAGCAGAAGCCAGCTTAAGGCTCTGTTCCCACACGTCGATGGGTGCTGCTTGTGAGTGTGGAGCATGACGAGGATGTTTCTCTCTCTTGTCCCCCTTTATCTGCTTTAAAGCATGTTTAAGGGCTGGCAATAACGCTTCCATACACTCTGCCACTGCATTTGGGTTTCCCGGCATGTTGATGATCTATACAACAGCAAAAGAGAAAGCATACACGTCACATAAATCACTATTGCTGGCTTAAACGCATAGGATTACAGTAACCCAAAAAAGAAACAAGTTGCGGGCTTACCAGTGTGGATCCCCTTATGCCAGCAGCAGAGCGAGAGAGCATAGCAAAAGGGGTAACCTTCAGGCTCGCTTGCATCATCACATAGAGAAGACCGGGTGTTTCTTTCTCAATTAACTCTTTAGTTGCTTCAGGGGTTACATCCCTTGGGGTGAAGCCTGTTCCACCTTCATTACCAAAAAAAGAGATTCAGTTTACGTAGGAGACCAGACAGAATTCTAGGAACAATAGACAAAGGAAGTTGCAGTGTTTGTCCCAAGACATGGACAAACTGGAATAAAGAAAAAGCTCACCCAGGGTCACAATGAGGTCCACTTCATCAATATCACTCCATTTCCGTAAAGCATCCTTGATTTTACTTGTGTCATCAGGGACCACATCCGTTGCAACTACCCTTGCTCCTCCCAATCTTTCTGATGAGGAATTTACAACAGACACTGCCCTAGGTCCACTGTAATATTTAAACAAGTCAAGACTTGCATGCATACACACATATTTCAAGACTGATGCACCAAATGGTTAACAGTTAAAAGTCCATTTTTCTTTTTCTCTTTTTTTTTTTTCTCTTTTTTGGCTGTTGCAAAGCACTTAGTATCAGTATATCCTTTGTTCCACTTACAACAAGGAGTAACATCAGCTTTGCACATTTCATTTTGCATCGATTTAGTGGCCTCTCCAAAAAGACTAGTTTAAAGAGGAGTATCTAGATGCAATTAGTATCAAACATTGTCTAAATACAGGATTACAAAGCAACACTACCTGACCCAGAAATCAAGCATAAAATGTCATACCTCCTATCAGGACCCGCCCCAGAAGCAACTGTATCACTCACTGTAAGAATAGCTACTTTGGACAGACCATCCTCAGACTCATCTGCCTGTTTCTCTTGGGGCGTTCTAAGTTGCAAACTGGAAGACAGATCTGATGACAAGGAACTACTGCAAACGTTTGTAGCACTAATATCAGAAATTACAATAGCTGATACAGAAACTCCAGCAGCTAGTACACTGCCAGTTGGTGGCAACTCCAACAGAGCATTGGCTGACTTCATACTCAAAAGTCGACTGCTCCTCTGTTGGCCGGTGCTCTCAGCTACGAAACTGAAAATTCAAAAGGCAGAAAGGGAGTTATTATTTCCCAGCAATTGGGAGAGGTATTTACAACAAGAAAAGCCAACATCTAAGTCATATGATGAGGTCCGAAGAGGATTAATAATTGAAGAAGTTCAGATAAATGACCCAGACATTAATATTCCCAGACTGCTTACCCAGGGCTTCCCGATCCGTCGTTGTCTTTCCATCTAATAGTGGCACGGTGAAATTCTGGTCGAACTGGATCTGTCTTTATTGGCTGGAGAAGTCGAGCATGTACTCTACAAAATATGCATAAAAGAATAAGGACATAGGTGTTGGATAATAAAAAGTTGAATATTAGTAAGTGAAGCAGGATTAATATAGGAGAGAGCAGAGGAACACGTTTGGAAGTTTGAGTTACCTCAAAAGATGGGGATTTGGCCATCCACCAAGGCAGCGAATGGCGGGGACAACAAAGAGTTGGAAACAAACCAGACAGCTCACGGGATTTCCCGGCAAACCAAATGCAAGAATCTGATCCACCATCTCACTTTCTCTTCTTTTTATTTTTATTTCCGCAAATGTCAGAGGTTTCCCTGGTTTCATGGAAACCTAATAATAGTTTCCATTTCCAATAAAATATTATGCAGTTTTGCATGTAAAAAACATTAAGTAAGTAAGGTTTTGATGGCTTCTATCTATATTGTGACCCATCGTCGTATTTTTCATGACTACTCACTTACGGCTTCATTCAAGAATTTCAAATTCCACCCTCTACATGTATGCATGCATACTTAAGAAGATATATAGTACACAATAATGTATAGACATGCTCACATATGCATGCTTATAATGCACATAAATAAACTATCAGAATGGGGAAATGGTCAATACTTCAAACTTCCAGATTGATACTGAGATTTCTTCCTACTCATGTGTAAGGACAAGCAAAAGGAATGGAACATCATCGTACCCTGCTGAAATATACAGTCCCTTTTTTTTTAAGTAACGGCTTCACGAAATCCTTGTCCCCCATGGAAACACCTCCAGAAGTCAAGAGAATGTTAACTCCAGCAGAAAAAGCAGTTTCCAAGATCCCCTCAAGTTCTGTTTCATCATCTCTAGCAATGCCCAAGTCAACAACTTCACAATGATTCTGTATCGCCGCAGCCAGAATCATAGCACGGTTCGAGTCCCTGATCTGTCCAGAATTTACTTGCATGAGCGTCAAAATAAAAAAACCATTCAAAATTACATGATAACCTGACATCTATACAAAAAAGAAAGTGCTATACAGCTATTGAAGACAACCTTCAGGTCAAACACACATAGATACAAGATAATGTAGAGTTTTGAATTATGCAGAGTAATAAAGGACCTCGCCACGACTGAGAGAGCTGGTTGTTGCATCTACAAGTTCATCCCCAGTAGAAAGTACAGCAATTTTCGGTGTTGAATAAACCTACAAAACAACAACAAGCTTAAGTTTTTTAATAACATATCGATCTGGAATGATTCCGAATTTTAACCTGATACACTACCTTTACAGTCGCGACACCTGCAGTAGCGAGTAAGCCAATTTCGGAAGGACCTATTCTATCTCCAGATTGTAGAACCACAGAATCTTTCTCGATATCACACCCCTGAAAAAAAGGAGCCGAATGTGCTCAAAAGAGTAAGGGGGTCTTCGAAAGGCACGAAGAAGGATATAGAGTAAGGAAGCAAGCATACCACTCTACGGATATCAGCACCTTTCGTAGCCTGTACAAGTATTCTTACTCGCTTTTCTGAATAAGCTGAAAGATGTTTAATTGGTTCAGTGTCCTCAACTTGTACAACAGCATCGGCGCCATCAGGAATTGGCCCTGAGGAAAAAGAGGGAAACCAAAAAGGAATCTTTTAGAAAGTGAAGGAGAAAGAGGCCAGATTGTACATGTAAAATGCAGTTGTAAAGATCTAAAAATTGAGGGAGAGTAATACCTCCAGTGGTGACATAGGCGACAGTTCCAGGGGAAAGAGTCACGTCGACTCCATCATTTCCAGCTCTGGATTCAGTGATCACCGGATATTCGCCTGGCCCATCGGAAGCAACTACAGCATAACCATCCTACAAAAACAGTTACCATCATAACAGTGTTCATGCGGTCAAAGTTGCTTGCTTTGCCAAGAAATTAGAAAACTAGCCTCTGGATAATTGAAAAGGCATGTATAAGTGAAGAGATAGTGAGAGGTATGTGAGACCAGACCACCTTGACGGAGGCTGGATAGGGAGGCAAGGGGTCGGGAGCAGGAATGTCTTGAGCTAAGACTTTGCCAAGCGCTTGATGGATGGGGACGGTGACAGGTGGCAGGCGCTGAGCCACTCCCAGTACCATTTGGAAAGCTTTCTCCGCCGAGATCATCGTTGTGGAGGGATTGGTGCTGCCATGGCCATCTCCTCTTGCCCTGTCCATCTTTTTTATTGTTCAGCAAAAGCTAAAAGGATATTGCAAGAACTAATGCGGGCATAAAAAGGTGGACTTTTCCCCTTTTTATACGGATTTGACCTTCGAGAGTTGAGACTAGAGAGGGAGGGAGAAGGGGGCATTCTCGTCATTCCCGCGCCAGCAACTTCCAACTGAGTGTGCGTGCACTCTCTCTCTCTCTCTCTCTCTCCCTCTAGAGTGAGTAGGGAAAATCCATATCTTCATCCTCTGCTGATGAAAAAGAGCCTGGACTGCTAGCCATCCGATGAAGCTGAAGCTGACGAAAATAAGCTAACTCTGGCCTCAAAGGTATTGCCTTCTCCTTTCCTTCATAACAGCTTCGCTTCTTTTTCCTTGTTCCTCTTTTGTTTGTTAACAGTCGCATGAGATTAGGTTTTTCTGCGTCCTGATTCTCATTCTCCCGCGCTATTTTACTTCATTTTAGGATTTTCATTGTGTTTGTTGGATAACCGTTATGTAAATCTCTCCTCCTCAAGCTCTTGTTGTGTTTGCGTTCCCTGTCTTGCCTCCTGCTCTCTCTTATTCACTTCTAATTACACGAGTATTGATTTCTCTTCAAATTTTTATGCAGCATTCCTCAGTCACGCCGCCAACAACCCCTTGCATGTCATTTACAATTTTTCCGTTTAGTTATGTCGATGTATTGGCTGGAAAGTACTTGCTTTGATACTTAATCATCATGAACTAGATTGATTCGTCTTACTAGGATGAGGAAGCTCAGATGGGTAATGGACGGAGGTGGATTCTGGGACCTGGACGTCTCTACCCCAATCACCCTTGATGGCTCGGCCCGCCCAGTTCCGGGCGACCCTCTTCCCTTGGGACTGTCCAGAGGCCCACGGCTTTCCCGGTCCAAGCAGATCCACTTCATGCAATGCTTCATGACCGCCCCCTTTGTTCCCTCTTACAATCCCCTCCATGGCTTCTCTCTCCAGCGTGTCCTCACCATCCCCTTTCCCAACTCATGCATTACTTCTCTATTAGCCCAGTTTGATTTGCAGAAGTTTGTGTCCTCTCTTCAAGTTAAGGGCAGTGGAGACAACAAAAGTCAATCGATATCCAGTTGGTTTCAAAGCATTGGGAAACACCTGAGCAATCAATCCTTGTATTCCCTTGGCGTCTCTTCTGATGTCTTATTAACACCCGATGCTACACTGCTGCTTAGTGTTGACTCATATGGCAATAATAACATTCTGCGGAAAAAAGCTCTTCTTCATCACAAGTTCCCACATCACGACTTGACTATAGAGGCAGTCTGGCCTGGACTCTTTATTGATAAATGTGGTCAGTATTGGGATGTGCCACTTTCAATGGCGATTGATCTTGCTTCCATTGCTTCTAACTCTGAGGGTCTGAGTTATCACTTGTCTATGCACCACAATGTGGGGCAGCCCTCGCAATTTAAAGGGGGGCATGATGATTCCAATGGAGTAGTTCCTCCTCCCAATGCTCTTCTTGCCGGTTCATTCATCAAAAGTGCCATTTCATTTAAGAAGAATTTGGATATTTGGAGGAGCAAGGCTGAAAAGTTGAAGATGGCACAACCATATGACATCTTCCTCTCAAATTCCCACATTACAGCATCCGGGATTGTCGGTAAGATACAAAATCATGCAAGATTAATTATCCAAATTGATGTATACCAAACTTAAGAAGAGACTGTTATTCTTCTCGTTATTTCAATTTGTGTAGGTGCTGCCGTGACAACCTCAGTTGGAGAGAATGCTGCTGGATCACAAACAGAAGACGATGATTCTCCGAAAGAATTTAAAGGACTTCGTCTGTGGGGTCCTGGACGGAAGTATGGGCTTGTAGCAGATATATTTGGATCGGTGTCTTTCTCAGCCCAATACGGAAACTTTCAGAGGCTAGTCCTAGATCTCACGCGCTTTCATGCTCGCCTGGACTATCCTTCCGGCTCCAAATTTCTTGTTCGAGCTGCAAGTCTGGTAGAAACTTGTTTAAATTCTGGTCAACCAAGTGTAGAAGCAGTGAAAGCAATCATGCCAAATGCCACGCTCTCACTTCAGCAGCAGATAGTTGGACCTGTGAGTTTCAGAGTGGATTCTGGACTTGGATTTGATCGGAAGGAGCAAGATTGGTGTTTACGAGTGGAGGAGCCCGTATTTGCATTAGAGTATGCTTTACAGGTGCTGGGTTCGGCCAAAGCCATTGCCTGGTACTCGCCGAAGCACAGAGAATTTATGGTAGAGCTCCGTTTCTTCGAGGCATAGTGTTGGAAAGTAGAGATTATTATACCTTTGTATATTGTCTCCACTGTAATCAAATCATGTGCTGTTTCCTACTGCGTCCTGTCTGCTTGGTTGCAAACCTGCAATCAAGTCTAATAAATGAAGTTTGTAGTTGCAGCAAAATTTCTGGTCCAAAACAAAGTTAACAATCCCGGCGGGTGAGTTTTGTTTGCTAAATGATTGGGGAGATGTGGTGGGCCCGAATTTAATACGACCCAGAATGTTGTTGTTAGTTAATTAATTCTAATTAGATTTAAAGTTGGAACCCTCCGGAGAGACCCAGAGCCCAGAGCCCAGAGCCCGGCCTGCTGTCCTTCTCCGACAGCCTGTAAATCTAACGCCCGCCTGCTCTTGATTTCATTTCCAGAGACAGAAAACTAAACCAATTATTCATTCATTCATAATAGTAGTAGCTCTTTCGAGCCTTTTGCCATTTCGATTCAAACTCTTTCAAAAAGGTTTCATCTACCCAACTTCTTTCTGGCCATTTGGCCCCTGCGGCCATCGTCAACACCCAGAACGAATTATCCGACGACAAAAGCCCTTCCGTCTCACCCTCCACCTCCAAGTCTGTCACCCAGACCGTCAACGGCTCCCACAAGTTCGTGATTCAGGGCTACTCCTTGGCCAAGGGCATCGGCGTCGGCTAGCACATCACCAGCGACTATTTCTCTGTCGGAGGCTATCAGTGGGCCATCTACTTCTATTCCGACGGGAAGAATGCCCCGACGATAACTCCACCTATGTCTCAGTCTTCATCGCCCTCGCTAGCGAAGGTACTAATGTCAGAGCGCTTTTCGAGCTCACCCTCATCGATCAGAGGGAGAATGGCAACCACAAGGTTCATAGCCATTTCGATCGTTCCCTCGAGAGTGGCCCATATACTCTCAAGTATCGCGGCAGCATGTGGTAAGTTCTGTCGGTATTTGAATTATTCATTCATGAAGCCCTTCAGGCTTATGATTGGCCATTGTTCTGTATTACTGTTGTGACTTCTTATGATTGCTTTGTGTTTTGATTTTGCCCCACTATGATCATGAAAGCGTGCATTTTCATGATGTTCATTGAAGAGATGACATCCCCTCCTTCTCCCCAGCTTAAGAATTAAAGTATCATCAACATTACATCAAACTCTTCACCCAGTCACCTCTTTATCCTTATCTTATTTATCTTTTTTAGCTTTAAAAGGTCTTCTGTTTCATGCATCTCATCCATTTCTACATCCACTTTGTGCTTCATTTAAATCAACAATTTTCTATGTATACCAATGTCGTCCACCTATTTCCACTTTTTGTGATATGGGTTTTTGTGTCCATTCTGTTTCTAATCTAGGGTGCTGAATTTCATGTGTTTTCTTCTTAATTTAGGGGTTACAAGCGTTTCTTCCGATGATCATCACTTGAGACCTCAGACTATCTAAAGGATGATTGCTTGAAAATTAATTGCACTGTTGGAGTTGTGGTTTCAGCGGTGGATTGTCCACGCTTTCATTCAATTCACCTCCCAGAGTCTGATACCGACTCCCATTTCGGGATGCTGCTGGAGAATATGGAAGGCTCAGATGTTGCTTTTGATGTGGCTGGGGAAAAGTTTCATGCTCATAGGTTGGTCTTGGCTGCTCGGTCCTCTATATTCCCTTCTCCACTTTTTGTGATCCTCTATATTCCCTCCTCAACTTTTTGATAGGAAAGAGGAAGGTGAGCAGGAAATTGTTATCAAAGATCTAGAACCTAAAGTTTTCAAGGTAGAATAATGACTTGTTTCCCTTTTCCTCTTCCACCCTATTTCTGCGATGTGCTATTATTGTACTGCTGATCGCTGTGTTCTTTTTTGTTGCTTTAATATCCCACAGGCGATTTTATATATAGAAATAGCCTTTCTGGGGAAGGCGAATTGGCATCATCTACCTCATCTTGTGAATCTGACGTGTTTGACACACTAAAGGCAAAGTTATAAGCAGCAGCAGACCGATATGGTTTGGAGAGGCTCAGACTGGTGTGTGAATCTCAACTCTGCAAGGATATATCTCCAAAATCCGTGGGACAGATTTTAGCCTTGGCTGATCACGCCGTGCTACGGAATTGAAGGCAGTTTGCCTCAGATTTGCTCCTGAAAACCTTGCAGGTCTAAAACTCTTGCCTCTTCCCTTATATGTTGCTGATCAATATGCTTTTCACTTGAATAGACGCCAATAATCTACTGAAACAATGCCCTGTCCGGAGCTTATTAATTACCCTTTTGGCCTTTGTATGGAATAAACTTGGCCTATGATCAACACTTTTAACACTTTTAATCTTATGTTCCAAATGGTATGAAACTCTAAACTTAATTAAATGTAGAGCTGTAGCGTTCATCTACATGTTGCTTTCTTATAGCAGCTGTGATGCAGTCAGATGGGTGTGAATACCTGAAAGAAAGCTGTCCATCGCTGCAGTCAGAGCTTCTGAAGACAGTTGCTGGTTGTGATGATGACTACAGCATCGAAGGGGCCAAATCCAGGAGCGTTTGGGCCCAACTTTCAGATGGAGGTGATACAAATGGTAGGATGGTCAGACAGAGAACCTAAAGTCTTCTCTTATGGTTCTTCTTGAAGAGATTTGTACATTTTTACTCTATTGCCAAAAGATGCAAGTTATTGCTGCAAACTGACTACTAAGAGATGTTTATCAACTTCTTGTTGGCAAATTGACTATCGTAATGCTTGGAATGCTAACAAATTCTCTGTTCCATGATATGCATGTGGCCTCGCTTCTCAGTTCGTTCCTCCTTTCTTTCCTTTCTGTCATAATTTTCTGACTGATTTTGTTACAACTGAAGGAATCCATATGCATGCAATTTCGATTGTAGAGAAAAAGATGAGAAAAATTGAGTCCACATGATATAATATTAAACCTTCATATCACAAAGGAGTGGCAATCATGTGACATCCGGGTGAGACGTACCACCATCCCCGGCAGTGTCACTCATATGTATTGTTATCCGGGCAGGAACCTAAGCCACCATCCCCAGTGAGTAGCACAAGTGGTACCAGGGATGCGAATTCGACACTCTTAAATGAGAGTGCTAAGGTTCAATCAATGGGGGACGCGAAAGAAAAACCGGGGATGGTGGCTTAGGTTCCTTCCCGGATAACCGTACGTATGAGTGGCGCCGCCAGGGATGGTGGTACGCCCACCCGGGGTGTCACAACTCACTTCCCCAAAATGTGTACTGTTTCGTCAAGAGGTGAAGAACAAATCTGTACATCTTATGTTATGTACCCGCACCCTTATAGTCAGCACGAAAGGATCTGTAGCTTTAAAGCGGCTATGACTGAAGGTAGGTTGCAACTACTTTTCTTCTCAAGAGTTGAAATACAGTGCTCATTTTATCATATTAATATATTCTCAAATAAATGAATGTAGGAAAAATAAAACTGAGGGATGATAATATGAAACAAGGTCACCTAGGTACCCTGGTAAAAATATAACGCCCCTTCTCTAAATCATACACAGTTTTCAACTGCGGCTTCCGCCATTGCAGTACAAAGAATGCAGCAAATACAGCAATCAAAAGAAAAGCAAACAATGAGAAGTAGGTTATTGAATCATTTCCAACAATGTCGTCCATGTTATCAGACTCCAATTGAATTTGAAGGGGCTCAATCATCATTGTTTCTACAATGAAAGCTCCAATCGTCCAATCAAGCAAAACGCTTCCAGAGTGGTTTCCAAATCCAATTCTTTTCTCATTCAAAGGGGGGATTCCAAAACCTTCATGCAAAACTGCCACCAGATAAGCTGAGGAGAAGCAATATTTGGCCAAATCCATGTCATCAATGCTCCTGTGCTGCTTTTGCAATATATCCCATCCATCTTCGCAGTAATGTTGACCCGCTGTCTCCACATCAAGTAATGAATTGCTAGGAACCATCCCAAAAAGCTCAGAGGCAAATAGAAAGTTATCTGAGGAAACTGGCTTGCCTTGTAACTCAATAAAGAATGACATAATATTGCAAGGTGGATGGGGACATGTAGCACTATTATGCAGAGTTCTCTTCAAATAGGACCAAGCTTCCAGTCTGCATGCAGAGAAGTTTCCAGCTGGATTGGAAATCTGGAGTTTTGTATCTTTCGCATTCTTTTCAAGATTGTAACCTCTTGAAATGCAAGGATTTCCAGGAATTTCCTTATCGCCATCTTTTACTGCATACCGACATATAATATGCTATATAGTGAATAATGGTCCAAATGCATCAGATTCTTCACTAGAATTTGTATATTGAATATGCTAGCAAAAGAGTACTAACACAGAAACTGATAGCCTAGCATCTGTGTTTGTAGCAACTAGACAAAGTGCAGTAAAATCAACTTTCATCAGCATAATGCCATGCACAAAAAAAATAATATATATATATATAAACTCCACACTTACAAGATGACAGCTCTCTAGGGTTGTGCTGCTCATGAATGGATTTCCATGCTGCTTCCTGCAAGAAAATAATCATTATGAGCTCATTACAAAATAGGACGCGGACAAATTACTATGAGTTTACATCCCCTGCCACATGATACCATCAACTGATAGTTACAGAGAACATGTTGATATCAAAAGCATCATTTGATTTGGAGCAACTTATATTGTCTAAGAAGAACCATAGGAACTATATCTTTTAAGGAATTATGTTCGACCTAGAAAACAGGTTTACATTACTTATAGAGATGAAACTAACAACAGCATATAAAAGGGAAACACCTGACCAAATTGTGGGAAGCTTTGAATATGAAGACTGTATGTAGCTCCAAACAACTTGATAACTCGTGAAGATGGCATTTCCGATGTTTCTTTGATGGCAAAAGCAACCTACCAAAAGTATGTACCAACTTTTTTAGTATCAAATCCCATAACTCCCAAGCGTGGTAATCTCTACAGATTTGCAGTTCTCCTTTTCATACTCTATACAGACCTAAATAAGCATAAATACTTATCGAAAGAGGCAAGAGAGAGAGAGAGATGAACCTGCAAGGAATCCCCACCAAGTTCAATAATCCCAGAGGTGGCTTCAGGTTCACTTCCCAACGTGCCAAGAGCATAGTTAGCAGCAACCCAGGCATATACACCTTCTTCTTCACCTCCAATGACGCGAGCCCATTCATCCTTGAACACGAAACCGGAGGACCTCAGAACGCGCCTACACGACTCCAAAATATTCTCTCTCAATTTGGATCCCAAATTATCAAGCTCCATGCGCGCCATCAGCTTCACCTTCGTGTTCTTCCACTCCTTCCTCGGGACCCGCCTCTTTGCAAACTTTATCAGCCGCTGAATCGATTCTCCAGCGCCCTCGGTTTCCATTTCCGTTTCTGCGTCGAAATCCACGAGGCCAGGCTGAACCTTCATGGAGCTGGAGCCTGTGCCATCCATGAATGGAATCCGACCCTCTCCTAGAAACTCAAAAACCCGGATTCGAGAGCCAGTGGGGCCAGCATCGATGACGAGGCCAAAGAAGCTGGATCTGGGCTCGGAGAATTTGGAGGAGAGGTGGATTTTAAGGGCGGTGGAGAAGAGATAGAAGAAGAAAGGGACGGTGAAGATGGAGGCAAAGAGGAGAAGCCATTTGGTGTGGGACTGGAGGGAGGAAGAAGAAGGTCTGGAGTTAGGGGGGAATGGGGAAGCGAAGGAGTGAAGGTGCATGCGAGGGTGAAGTTGGGTGCGATGAGGTGGAATCATGTTCAGGTACGGGTTGGAGGAGGAAAGCCTGGATTGGAGGTTGAAGGAAGAAGAAGACTACATCAGCTATTTTGTGCAGTGAGAGCATGGGAGCTCTTCCTTCCTAGTAGTTTCAGTCCAATCCCGGAAGAAGGAACTGATCGAAGAAGAATGAGATTTCGAGGGAAAGCAGCTGCCGCTTGCTCTGTACGTCTACTCTTGTACAATTTATACACTTTCTATACCCTCTACACTGTTATTTGAAAAAGAAAAAAAAAACAAGTAAGCGGTCATGTTATGTTCTATTTTTACTTATTTGCCCAACATTCATTCATTATTCCAAAATTACCCACACTGAGCAAATTTTGATATATAAGAAACATGAAATTGAGGATGTGTAACAAAGTTTTGAAAGTAAGCCACATCTGTTTCTGCATCCTCATAATCTAATTCACTGTTAGGTAAACCATCATCATCTTCAAAGCCATCCTCAGTTTTTGATACTTCTTCTTCATCAGTCTAATCCTCCTCTGCTACAAGATAAATCTGTTGAAAAGCAACTCCTAGCATTACCTGTAGGATCCTGCTTCCCATGCCTTTTCACTTTCCTCGGAGAGTCTAAGAGAGAAATGGGGTTCCGGTCATTAGGGTCACCATAAAGAGCAATGTGTCTGTAATACAGCTCTAATTCCTTCTCTGCTATTGCGATGAACCGCCTCACTGTCTCTAGCGATTGCTCATACTTGGATTTCTCCAGTGCCTGCACACCAACCAATTATATGTCAAAATCATTTTCTTCATGTTACAAATACAATAAAATCTCAATTTCATCAAGTAAAGCCCAACCTTAACTGGTAAAGAAGAGAGGAACTAGGTAGTAAAACGCACCTGTTTCTTGGATAGTCTATCGATGGGTGACATAACTTCTGGTTGAACATAGTTCTTTCCTCTGTAAAACGCTATGGCGTCATCGCCTATTACCTGTATCGGGATTCCACCGCTCAATCGAGCAATTTCTTCTGCATAATCATGCACTTGGCCTGGTTTACAAGGCTGGCAGAAAACCTTCGCTGTTTCATGTCTTTTCCAATGCATATGCATATTCAGAATAACCCCTCCGAATATTCCTCTTCTTCCAACCGGGACGTAGTTAGACCCCTTTTGGACCATTTTCTTCATATAAAACTGTTCCTCACCCGTCAGGTCGTGGGGTTCCACAGTAGGACCTTTGAGCCTTAGAAACTTCATACCGCTTCAGCCTTTCTAACAGCTTTGCTTCCTTTATTTTGGCCTGCACTTCATCATGACATGAGAATGAATTTGATATGATAACATTTATATATGATTCTTAAGGAGAACTCACCCTTTCCAGCTTGTACTTGATTCTCTCCTCTACATCAGCAAATTTCTTCTTCTTCTGACCCTTTTACACCAAGCCGACGTGGGACTCCCTTATTGGCTGCTTTCCTTGCCTTCTTCTCCCTCATTATCTGCAACTTGAACCTCTTTTTTGTCTTCCACTTATCCTTTTTAGGAGGGTGTACCTTGTGCGTTTCAAACTTGGGTTTTCCTTGCGCAATGACAAGATTCACTGAACCATAGCTTAGATTTCTGACAACCGAAGGTTTAGGCAGGTTGATCGAGCTTATGTATTTGGGGGGGGATAGAATTGAATACTGGACTTGGAAAAAAGATCTGCAAAATGGACAATATAGCAGAAGAACAATTTAAAATAATCGAAATGTGAAATGTTGAACGACCGACCACCCTTCAGCAGAGTATATCCCATCATCTCTTGTGCTAATCATATCTTGTTTCACATGTTGTTAATATCCCCACCGCTTAATTCCTTGAGTTAAATGAACTATATAAGTTGAGAAGAAGAGAAAATGAGAAAATGAAATTTGGATGAAACTTGGCCTTTTGCGGGTATAATAGTTTAAGTGGAACTCAAAATTCTGTAAGAGAGTGAAACTTGGAACTCAATTCACCAAATAGATAGATACACTGGACAAAGATGGGGGGGGGGGGGGGGGGGAGAAGAACTTAGTGCAGAAAAATGGAGAAATCATTCAATCTTCAAACAAACATTAAGGAAAAACATGAGCCTCTATAATGAACTTGGTTAAAAAAGAGAGTTTTTATATCATTACATAAAAAGGTTGAATGCAAAAGACAGAAACTTTGACCCCAGATTTGGTCAATACTTAACAGACGAATTCGGAAAAGAAGAATGAAAATTGAAAGGGGGAGACACTAACCTAGAAAACCAGATACGAAACAGGCTTTGTGTCTTCAGGGTAGAAAGTTGGAAACCCGGGGATGCATACTGGTCTGATCAACATAGAAAAAGGTAAGAAAATTGTAAAAGAAAGAGAGAAGAAAACATAATAACTAAGAAGTAAAGTTGCATGCTTACTGGGTGATATGAGCGGCGAATGGCGATAGCTAAGAGAGAAGCCGCATCACCACTCACAACCAATTTCGACTCATTACCATTTACCACTCCCAACACTTACCCCCAACACTTACCTGAGACGATTAGATTGGTTCCTTTCACTTGATGCTGTTTTTCTTTTCTTTATTTTTTTTTATTTTTTTGGCCATTTAATTTGTTTTCCTATTTCTATTTTACAACCTTTTTTCTTTCTTTCTTTCTTTTCGTTCTTCCATTTTTTGCTTGTGATTATTCGCTTTCTGGATGCCAAAATCAAATACATATATACAAATACACATAAATCGTAGTCTGACTATTGAGGCAGTTGAAGGTCAAAAACAAAGAGCAGCAATTTAAAATGAGAATCAGAAGTAGAAGTATTACACAACACAACACAGCACAGCACAGCACACCACAGCACACCACAGCACACCACAGCACACCACAGCACACCACAGCACAGCACAACACAACACAACACAACACAGCACAACACAACACAACACAACACAACACAACACAACATTGAAGCCTGCCTGGGTGGGTTTGAAGCATAACAAATCACAATCTCAAAAGTAGTATACTCATCACAATCTCAGCCTAATCTAATGACTGATCTGTGTGGCAAACTCCTGTGAAAACTAGAGATGATTCAAAGCAAGCTCCCCCAAAACATTGCACTTGATCAAACTCCCGACAGTATTAAAGAGCATCTTAGCATCTTCCCAGCGACTCCCCTCCGCCAATCTCTTATACAAATAGCTCTCAAACGTCATCCTCTGCACATACTCATCCCCACACAACTCCACCAACGCTTCCCTCCCTGCATTGCTCCCACCATAAAACACCCTCTGCAACACATCCAACACTTTGTACGTATTTCCATACTCCCCATCCCACTTCCTCAAATACTCTCTCTTCAGATCACTCTCATCTATCATCCTCTCCCCTCCCTCCGACGCCTTCACTATCCCTTCCCCGCACATCCTTCCCGACTTCGCCGCAAAGTATATCCCCTCCCCCGAACATTTGGTCACGTATCCCGCTGCATCACCCACTAGTGCCACCCTTCCCCGCACCCTCACCGGCCGTGGGTGTTCCGGTATTGGGTGCGCCTCCACTTTGATCACCTTCCCTCCCTTTATCTTCCACTTGGCTCTTTCTCTTATCCCCCTTTGGTACAACTTGATGTCCTGCTTCGAGCACACTGTACCAGTGCCCACTGCCACATGATCACACTTCGGAAAAACCCATGCATAAAAATCGGGCGACACGTCGTTTCCAACGTACATTTCCGCCAGATTCGAATAGTACTCCATTTTGTCGTCTGGTAGTTTGATCCGCTCTTGGAATGCTATGGCGCAGCTGTAATTACCGGCGTCGATCGACTTGGCCACTCGGCTGTTGGCTCCGTCAGCTCCAATGACAACGTCGACGGCGATCGAGCGCCGTTTGTTGCCGCTCGAGTAGTGGATGGTGCAGGAGGAGCTGGAGCTGGTGGGGAGCACCAGATTCGTGACAAGGCCCGTGATGAAGCTTGCACCTTTGGATTCAGCGCGGGACCGAAGGAAGGAATCGAGGACTTCACGACGGAGCATGGGGATGAACTCGTTGGGTTTTAGGGTTTTACCGAAGTCAACAGCGAGATTGGAGGGAGATATGATCTTCATTCTGGTGACGTGGCGGTCGATAAGGTGAGAGGGAATGTCGAACTCATCGAGCATGCAGAGAGGGATGGCTCCGCCGCAAGGCTTGGCGGTGGAGGGGGTGCGCTCGAAGAGAAAGGTCTCAATGCCGCCGGTGGCGAGGGCTTCTGCTGCTGAGGAACCAGCTGGACCTCCTCCGATCACGGCGGCGCGTAGCTTCCGGCCACTGAGAGAGGGTTTGGCAGAGTATGAGGCTCTGATGGTTAGGGAACGGTGAACATGAAATGGGGGAGAGGCGAATTTGTTCTCTTGGGGAAGAGAGAAGAGGGATCGGAGAGATTGAGTCTGAGCAGCCATCACTTTCTCTTTAATCAGTTCAAGAGTAAACCAATGAGTGTGAATTAAGGGTTTGATAACGGCAGCTCTAGTTGTTTTAAATTGTTAATCGTATTTTTCTGAGATTCATTCTCTAATTATATTTCTTTCAGACAAATTTGTTTGTCCAATAAAATAATTTAGTCCTTTAATTGGTCCCTTTACATTACACCATTTTCAATTTGTTTTTTTGTCCAATTTGGGGTCTAAGTATATACTTAGAGATGATTGATTCTAACCACATTCAAATGCCCAAGACTCTTTGAATGTTCTCAAATGATTTGAAATCAGATTTCTTCCAACACTTCATTCATCATTCAAGAAGTGCATACAAAAAAGAGAACGGAGATTAAGAATTCCAAGCCCCCGCAACAAGCAATTGAGGAGTCCTCTAATCTTGTATTACTTCTAGATTCTACTTGATCAACTCCTTCAAATTCAAGTCATCAAAACTCGATTGTGGAAGTGACCAATTCTTGGATGGTGAAAGGGCGGCAAAAAGCCGAAAAGGGTTGTTCCGACCATGCTGAATCGGCCAGTAATTTATTGACAGCCCGTGTCGGCTTGTACAATTCCCACCAAACATGACTTGAAGGTTCGCTGCATCACATCTCTTCCGACATACAGCCAACTAAGGCTCCTTTGAAGCTCAGTCCACAGCAAGCAGTTGTTGAATCCTCAAACCCTGCATCCATCACACCAACGCACACAAGTTTATGTTAATTTAAAGTTACCACAAACCTAGAAAAGTTATTACGAAACAAATCATGTATACACCCACAACTTTATCTTAGAGTACCATATTGAGATTTCAATGGATGGTAGGCATACCATATTGAGTTGGGTTCTTAAGGATCTCCATCATCCCTTAATAAACGTCACAGAATACAATGAGAGCATCCAAAAACTGTGCATTCATATCAACAATGCGTTTATCCAGCAGTTCATTGAATGTAAACACAAACTCATTCAGCTCGTGCACGCATTCTCTTTCGCTTTGGTTCTCAAACATCACTCGAGGGGAGCACCCTAGCAAGATCCCATGCATATAATCTTCATTGCATTGAAATCATAGAGGCTTCGGATAGCTAGTGTCATTTGGTTCACCAACATGGGGCAAATTCCTGGCTAGTATAGGTTGTACCCAACGCCTTGTTTTGGTATATGTTCACATAATCATCTTTCCCAAAGGAGAGATAAAATACGGAGGACTTGATCAACTTAGCTCCATCATACCCAAGATGGAGTTGAATGATCTGAAAGCTTTCAATTAATTGGCGGATCTGTCTGCTAAGAGATTGGAAACTTTGGTTGTTCGGATTCTCTAAAATTGGTGATTGAGCTGAACCATAATTGACACCCTTTGAGATCTGCTGGAATGATCGTTCAAGTGAGCCACTTTACGAGTCGAATGTCTGCGGCTGAGCCAACCCAGCCTTGTCGGCTGCATTACTTAAATATTGAAACCCCATTAAGTCTAAACCATGTTTTTAACATTGAATATAAAGGGGATGGTAATTCTTAGATTTTTCTCATGTGAGATTAGGAACCAAACCCATCAAGAAAGAAAACGGTCTTGTTAATACAAGTTTTGACATAGAAAAACAGACAAGATCGTAAAACAAATGTGACAAGCCCCATCTTGCACTTACTTCACAACAAGCAAACACAACCCAGCAAAAACCAACCACTACCGAGAGAGAGAAAGTACCAAGGAAATGGGGAAGAAGACTGGAATCGTTTCCGGCGTTACAGGGAAAAAGAGAGAAATTGCCGTGAAAGATGGGGTAGAGGAGTGTTTTCTCCCCACAACCCACTGAGGAATTCCCTAACAAATACATCGCCAGCAGCACGTTTGCGCCACCTGCTCCTTGTACACAGCTCCTCCCCATCAGACAACAACCAACCAGAAGAAAAATCATTCTTTTCCGTGCTTCCCTGCTCACCTCTCCTTCAACAAGCTCTGCCTTTCTTCACTGGAGGATAAAAAAAGCGTGGGAAAATTGGTAGATGTTATTTCAGGCGCTGTTCAGTTATAGTGTTGTTTGGTTAATAAGTTGAACTGTTCATATGGTGGGTGAGCCGTTCAGACGGTCATTTAAGTACAATCGCTTTTCCTACGACTTCGTATTTTTTAATAAATAATATAAAACTCATCTAAATTATTAATAAAATTGAGATATTATTTTAAAATTTATTCCTCCTTTAATAATTATTTTATCAAATTTTTTATTTTTTATTTTTTCACTTTTTACGAGAAAAAAAAAATGAAAAAAAATATATATATATGAAATTATCAATTAATACTCCTTATAACTTAAAACTTAAACCAATATCATTCATTTCTCGATAACTTCATTCTTCTTTCATTTTTCTTTAAACTCTAAATCTTTTAAACTCCTCAAAATCAAAATCTTCATTCTTCTTTTTGTGAGTATCATGTATTATTTATCGAAATTTAGTTAAAAACTAAGTCAACGATACTTCGTTCTCCAAATCGACTATAGTTCATGATAACAGATATAATTGTTTATTATCATCTTGTGTGATTGCAGTTAAAAGCGTCCCTCTGTATTTACTATTTAAAAAAATCTCATCGATACTAATAACCTTTCGTATTAAATAAAATCTCTTAATGGATGTCATAAAAGTCATGAAAAAAATAAGGAAATCTTCTTTTTCCATTCGTCTTAATTGCAGTTATAGCATCCGAATTCACGAGCTTTATCACGGCAAAGTAACATGATAACCTTGCATAGCTATCTTCGATCGTATTCTGAACAAGATCACATACAACATACATTATTTTTCATACCTTACAATAAGTAATAACTACCCTTGTATTATTTTGGGCTAAATGTTTAATCATTTTCGGAGTAAGACTCTCGTTATTACTACTAAAATTATTCATCACATGATATCCAATTACTAATGTTGATGCTTGTGATGTGAAGAGTTCAAACTACATGTATGCTAGTCATTATGAGTATGAATTTAGAAAAAAAATGAATAATCTTTCTTACATGTAATACGAAGCATCTACTTATAATTTGAATCTATACAATTGATAACATATGTAGTCTAATATGACTTCTTCACTTTGAATTCAAAATTCTATCAGATTGCATGCATCTGTAAACATATCCTTAGGTTATTCTTCTAATCAAGGAACTGAGTACAATAGAACTAATCTCCACTTCCTTGTAAAGAAGCAGTAGGGAGTACATTACTTCTAATGCCGTCGGAAAAACCAATATCAATATACTTGACATAATCATCATTATCGCCATCGTCTTCATTTTCCAATTATTGAATAACATGTGGTGTAAATCAAGAACAGCTGTATTATCTAGAGAAGATAAATTATCAAGTATACGTATTATTCTATCAAAGAAATCACCCTCGTACAAACGAAAATTAGGATTCATTTAATTTTTGTGACAATTATCACATTCTTCCTCTGTTCTACTAAATCTTTCATCTTTATCCTCCATCTCATCATCGTTCTCTTTGTCATCCTCAACCTCAATCTCGGAATCAAAGTGTCGGTCCACATCCAGATTCAGACATTGATTTAGATATTCATCATTATTATTAACATAACTCATAAAAATTTTATTTTCATTATTACCAAGATCGGGTATTTAACGTAGCTCTCAAACATACACATCACTTCTCTCAGTGATATTTGAGGAGCAAATGAGAGGATACCAGAGAGTCTAGAGTAAACAAAGGAGTAATGTCAGTGATATTTATATTATTACAGATCGTCAGCCTTCCGTTGTGAGAGAGAAAGAAGGAAAGAAGATGAAACTCAAGATTATTATCATAATTTAAAAATAAAAATTAAAAAAATAAATATATAATTTTTTTTTTTTTAATGAAGGATAAAAAGTGAATTTTTTATGAAGGGATAGTTGACTAAACCCCCTAAAATTAATATATGCTATTATAATGATTAATATCCATATAAAATTAATATATGTTATTAAAACTTTATATGATCATATAAAATTAATATATATTTTAAAAATTCATACGTTATTAAAATAAATCGATCTACATAAAACAAGAGTTTTTCATATTTTTTTCCTTCTTGCTGGTTTCCAGTTTTATGAAGTTCATCTATAAGATTCTTATAAATAATAAGAATAGTAATAAGTATTCTCATTGTTTTGCCAAACCCGTAAAAGAATGATAGACGATGAAAGGAAAATACTTGTTCAACAGCACCTGCCTAGAAATTAGTATCACAAGTTGTCTTGTCAATTATAATACAATTATCCCAAAGATGAAATAGGGTAATAATGTATCCAAAAACAAACAATTTAATTTCATTAATCAGGCATCTAAGCTTTTAACTTGCTGCTCATTCCCCGTTTATTGTGCCAAACGCTACTCCTATCCCCATTTGAGGGACTCTTCTTGGCTGCAACTGAACACTGGTCATTCCGACCACCTTTACTGCCCATATCAACTTGAAGCTTCCGACGCCTCATCCTATTCTCTAATCTGATTCCTCTCAAAGCCCTTACCCTCTGTTCTATTTCCAAAGTATGTGAGAAATTCCATATCCTTACAGTTCCCTCTTCCCCTCCACAAACAATCCGATCCGCACCTATATCAACAGAAAACAAGTTACTACCAAAGCCATGCAACATTCTCTGTGGTGGCTCCACCATATTGCCCTCAAAATTCCTAGCTGTTGTGGCACACTTGCCGGAAATGTGTTTCCTAGTCCCAACGAGCTTTCTAACATCAATAAGAGACAGTTTCCCATCACTAGAAGCAGAAACAAGCCATGGAAACTCAAAAGCCAGGGAATATACAGGACCCGAATGAGGAATCCAAGTTGAGATATGCAAAACATTAGTCTCAATCCCCTGCTGAGTTTTGATATCATACATGTGTATTGCACCATCTTCACCTCCGGTAAAAAGAAATTCACCCGTGTGGCTTCTCACCATTGAGTAAGTGTTACCCACATGAGCATTATGGACAACAGCCATAAGAGAACCATCATCAGAATCCCAAA
The DNA here is from genome assembly GCA_027186245.1 of Coriaria nepalensis. Classification (NCBI taxonomy): domain Eukaryota; kingdom Viridiplantae; phylum Streptophyta; class Magnoliopsida; order Cucurbitales; family Coriariaceae; genus Coriaria; species Coriaria nepalensis. The sequence continues at coordinate 10,882,782 of CP114491.1, read as the reverse complement.
TGTAAACATCTGACCCAGAAGTGCTAGCAACTGTACTGCCTTGAGGAGCAAGTCCCCAAACCCAATCACTATGCCGCAAGACATGTAAGCATTTGAGCGAGACACGATCCCAGACGCGAACAGTCATGTCCCAGGAACCACTGTAAATCCTTGTCAGATCCAAATCCAGACATGTTATAGGTCCCTGATGATCCCAAAGTCGGAATTCAGTATTCTGATTCAGCGGACCCCTAATGTCAAACAAATGTGGGACCCCCTCAACTGCCCTCCAGCAATGGATAAATCCATCAGTACCTCCACAAATCAATAGCTTCGTATCCACTGCAATAGCTCGAACAGTACAGCCAAGGGGTCTTGACGATGCGATTGATAATCCTTCTTCAAGGTCCCACATTCGAACAATGGAGTCATACCCTGAGGTAAATATGAGCTTTTCCGAAGCTAGAATGTAGATGGCACGAACAGCTTCGGTGTGACCATATAGAACATCCATGCTATAACGTCCCATAAAAGTCTTGCTCCTAAATTCCCTCTCCAAAAACAGTTCTTTCCATGACTTCTCATCTGGAAATTGAGGTGTTTCCGGGATTGCTGGAAGTCCCCATCTTTGACAATAGAATTCCTTCCAGACATGGTGTTCGGATGCTAATCTATGGAGGATGGTAGAGACACAAGAAACAATGCCAAGCTCCTTGGGATCAAGGCAATTCAGGATTTCAGATATCAGGGCTGTAGGAAGATCGGTAATTGTGCGGCGAGAAAGGGGCAGTTCTTCATTAGAGATAAACTGCTTTGAACTAGTGGCTGTCGTGATTCCGTTTTTCGAATTTAGATCTACTAATATTGAATTCTTTCCAGTTTTGGTTTTGGGCTTGAAATGATTTGGTACGCTTGATTTTTTACTGGAACTTTGCACGCGAATTCTCAAATCCTTACAAACCTCAATCTCTTGGCATTCAAATGCCATAAAAAAAAATTCAAAAAAAAAAAAATTGTTAATCCTAACGGTAATTGAAGGGTCGAAGCTTTAATTGAGGAAAGGAAAAGGATTAAAGATCCTAATACGAACAAAATTCTTAGAACAGAAACCTATATGCGGGGAAACTTGAAGAGAAAACCAAATCTAATCAGAAAGAAGTCCTAAAAGTAAAATCTAGATGGTTGGAACAGCTACAGATAAAACCCACAAAGATCTGTGTACAAAAATGCAAGAAATTAAGATTTAAGGGGGGAAAAAAATACCTCCTAAGGATAGATTAGCATAGAGATCTTTGTGGATGGAAAAGAAAAAGAATGAAGCTACGGAGAACAGAGTACCTATGGATGGAGGAAGTATCCAGTATCCAGTATCCAGTATCCAGCATCCAGTATCCAGAGGGCAGAAACCGAGAGGAGGAAGATGAAGTTTTGACCGATGGAGGGAGAGAGGCAGAGAGGTATGGGGCCTAAAGAAGCGGTGGAGAGTATTAGGAGTGTTCACCAAAACTAGCGGTGTAGATGATTAATCTCTTGGACATGTGGACTCATCTTAACCGTAGATCTATAAATAATCCAACGGTAAATGGAATCATCCTCCAGTTTCATGCTGTAATTTAGTGAGTTGATTGAATTTCAAGTGAAATTTGATACATGGAACAAAGGAATTTATATTTCATAATATTAAATAATTAATATATTTTTTTTAAATTCGAAAATTTCTACGTAATTATAAATTAAAAATAATAATTAAATTCATAATATTATTAAATAAATTTAAAATAAAAAATTTAAATTTAATTAAAAAAATTTAAACGACCTATAAATCTTAAATAATTAATGTTAAGGATCCATTTTGCCTCCTTTTAACTATTCTCATCTCCTCCCCCATCCTCCCCTTCACAACATCAACATGGCGGACGACGACGACTACTCGACATCCTCTCAAACCATTCCTGCAATGCAATCAAATTCAATCCTTTCTCATCCCAAAGCCGAAGCAGCCATTCGATCCCTCACCTCCATCCTTTCACATTCCGACGACATATCTCCTCCAAACTTTTTGTCTTCCTCCGTCAACCCCGCTCTCTCTCTCCTTCACCACTCCCAAACATCCTCCCACATCTCCGCTCTCCTCCGCCATCCTCACTCCGGATCCGGCGACAACACCCTCTGCCGTTGGCTCTATGACACCTTCCAATCCGGTGATCCCGACCTCCAGCTCCTCGTCCTCAGCTTTCTCCCCGTCGTCGCCGGCGTCTATCTCTCCCGCGTCACTTCTCGCAAATCCCTCGCCGGCTTCGAAGCCGTTCTCTTAGCTCTCTACGCTTACGAGACGACATCTCGTGGTGGCAAATCCGTCACTGTCAATGTACCGGATCTATCTCATCCGAGCGTTTATCATGAATCAAAGTCGCCGATCAAGAACGGTGCTACAGAGCTTCACCAAGCCATCCTATCTCCATCTCTGGAGCCTCTTGGAACCGTGAGGTCCACAAGGAGAGCAAGGATCGTTGGGGTTGCATTGGAATTATATTGCAGCAAGATACACCAGATTCCAGCGCAGTCCAAGATTGATTTCTGCGAGTTTTGTGCGCTTTGGTCCGGCCAAGCTGGGGATATGTATACAGCCGAGTGTGAACCGGAATCATTCAATAACGGCAATGAGAGCGTGATGGCGGGAACGGAGGGAAGGATTCCATTGCCATGGGAACTACTGCAACCGGTTTTGAGAATATTGGGCCACTGTATGTTGGGCCCAGATAAGAATAGGGAATTGGTAAATGCGGGCTGGGCTGCATGTTGTAGGTTGTATGCAAGGTCAATACACGATGTCGATCCAAGAGCGATTCTAGCTACAGGGAGTTTGCTTAAGATTGGGAAGATGGGCCTACACTCCAATGATGATGCTTGCGATCCAACTGAGATTCCACTGACTAATGTCATCAACCTTTGACCTTTAGTTAATAATAATAATAATAATAATAATAATAATAATAATAATAATATATTGCTTAAACAATGAACTTACTTGTATTTGAAGACAAGTTAACTATTAAATCCAATTTTCCTGATTTGTGGGCCGGCAACTACTTTGATAGTTGTTAGCTAATAAAATAATGTCTCTTTCACATCTGATATTTTCTTCTTCATGTAACATGAATTCACTTTTTTTTATTATTTTTAAATAAATAAATAATTAATTAATTAATTAAACAAATAAACAAACAAACGCAATACGATAAGAGTTTCATTTGATTAGTTCAACAATCCTCGTGTCATTATTGTGTTTCTGATCCGCGCACTCATTTGACTTTTGTTTGACTTTTGTTACCATTTGACAAAAATGGTATCTAAGACACGTCCAAGCACGCGGTATCGAAACTCAAAAGTCTTTGCTTTTTTTCTAAACATTTGATTCTCTTACAATACTCGTTAAAAGCAATGCCTTACTTAAGCGTTCAAAAAGTCAAGAATCGACTACTTTGGAGATTTAAACACCAAACAACCTTCCTCTTCTTTACCTCTTTCCCATTCACTTAGCCTCTCTTCCTGTATCTATCTATATCTATAAATAAAGACTATATATACATATATAATAAATAATCTAATTTCCTACAAACTCCAACAAATCAACTTAAAATGGGTGATCACCAGAGAATCCATCCCCTTACCCATCATGTGGAATCCCACCCCCAAACACCCACTACTCCATTGGTTCAGCCTGGCACCACCAAATCAGACGACACTACACCTCCAGGTCCGACCCCTGCAGCTCAACTGTCATACCCTCCGTTCCAACGGACCATCCCGGTTGCTTACTCGAGACCACCAAAGAGAAGAAGAAGCTGTCTGTGCAGGTGCTTCTGCTGGACTCTATCCCTTATCCTACTCCTCCTTCTCATAATAGCAATTGCTGCTGGGATCATCTACTTGGTCTTCAGACCTAAACTCCCTGATTACTCAATTGACAAGATGCAAGTCACCCAATTCAACCTCACCACTGCCAACAGCTTGGACGCCACTTTTGATGTGACCATAACAGCTACAAATCCAAACAAGAAGATAGGGATATATTATGAGAAAGGGAGCGTTATAAATGTATGGTACACAGACACAAAGTTATGTGAAGGGTCACTGCCCAAATTCTATCAGGGACACCGCAACACCACGGTGCTCGACTTGGTGTTGGTGGGACAGACAGAGGATGCGAGCGGGCTATTGACGACGCTTCAACAACAGCAGCAACAGAATGGGAATATTCCGCTGAAGGTAAATGTGAATCAGCCTGTTAGGATCAAACTTGGTGCCTTGAAGCTCTTCAAGGTCAAGTTTAGGGTCAGGTGCGAGGTGGTGGTTGATAGGGTGGCGGCTAACAACCAAATCACCATTCAGAAGAGTAGCTGTAAGTTCAAATTTAGGCTATAAAATATTATGACATTCACTTCCTTGTTCTTTCATTACTTGGGTCTGATATATGGCTGTATTTATTTTTTACACTTTTGATTATTATTATTATTACTATTTTTCTTTTTGCATTAGTTTGTAATTCTACCACCTTATGTTTGTATTACGATGAGTAATAAAGAGGATGAGTAGGCTGTGCATACTTTACACAAAGAGACGGATGTTGATTGGTAAAATTGCAGCTAAAGAAAAAAAAGTTACAAGATGGAGATCGCGGATGAGTAAAGGAAAGAAACCAACAATTCACACTAGCAATAAATATACAACAATATTTCATGATTGAGTACTGGACGGAGAACATAAAGTCATAAACAAGCCATTATGATCATTGAATAAAACTACCCACTAATTTTATTGGCTAACAAGGACATAAAATGTATATATATAAGGAGATCACATGAATGGTTGAATGGAAAAGCAAGATGAAGAAAAAAAGTCAGAGGAAGAGAGGAAGATGGGAAGAAAGGTTAATGGTAGAGGAGGCAAGTAGCAGTAAAACAAGAGAATGAGAGACTGATGATGGCATCCATCCATTCCTCGAAGCAGAACTTTTCGGGGTCAAACCTGAATCTGGAGGATGGACACCTGCGCGCATACATGCATTAATTTTCATCTCACAAAGCTGGCTTGTATTAATAATATATATATATATATATATACAGTGAAGTGAAGAAGATGATTAATAATAGTAATAATGAATGAATATACCAGGTGGTAATATACTTGGTGAAGGCACTCCGACTCCTGCTACTGGATACCCCAATACTGCACATCATATTCATACGTACAGTTGGATGGTTATGACAATGATAAAGTTACTAGGCTAATATTAATTAACCATTCCATTTTTACATTTTACATCTCAACCACATTAATCATTAATTAATATCATTATGACTTGAATCTCAAAATCTTAACTTTAATTTCAACCACCATCCTACACATTACGTAGGGTACATCATTAATTTCTTTCTTCTTCTTTTACTTTTACCCATCAATCATCATCCTAAGCTTGTCTGATCAGGAAGTCGATCCGATACACCAAATGCTTAACTGAATGCAAGCGTGAAGCACTGATACGATATAATATGATATTTAGCCAGTTAGGCAGATGCAGGAAGAATATATAATGATCAGGTACCTGAGCATAAGTTAACAGGAGCATCCAGCTTACAGACAGAAGGAAGCTGCACGGCCTTTTTAAGATCAATGCTTAGCCCTACTTTGTCCGGGTCGCTCAGAAGTTGGCACAGACAACTTGGACTGCTCCCAATCAGATTTGAAAGCTCCGGGCAGCATGGCTTGTCCGGCACCGTTACTTTACTCCCTTCTTCGACATACGACAAGCAGTCCGAAATGTTCAGCAGTACTGTAAAGCAGTCTTCTACAGCCCCATCCCCCGGCCCCGGCGCGGCCGCCGGAGTGTACACAGGTGCTTGCGCAGCAGCGAAGTAAAAGCTACAACTGGCCAGAAGCAGAAAGCTGATTATTCGGGCGGCTGTTGGGCCAGTCATTCTTGCAGTGAAAGGAGTAGTGGATGTGGCTGAGAATATTGATGGGAGCTAGAGAAAGAAGTGGTAGATATGGAGGTTCAAATAAAGAGCAAGAGAATCAATAAATGTACAGAGCTACCGTCTTACATTTATGACATGATTTAATACGTGTTTTCTCTTTCTTTCTCTTTCAGATTTGTAAATGCTTTTCTTTGTGTTTACAAGAAGTATGCATGTGATGTAGCTTAGGTTAACCAAATGACTGCATCCCTTTTTGTTTTCTTAAAAACTTGTAACATAGAATTGATTTCGCGGCTCAATATGAGTGTATGGGTACAATAACTTCAAGTAGGTAGAGTGTGTAGCACGGAATGAGAATGGAAGAAAAGGCATACAAACTTAGATGGCAACAGCCAACTCAATTAATTAGAGCGACATTTTCTCGTTTGAATTGGCGTTTTGAAAGTGGATCCCACACCAAAATATGGGTCGCAGTTGGAGTGGATCTAAATAGTTAATGAGGACAGACAGAGAGCAGAGACATGAGTACGTTGCCATTGGGGAGATAATAGATAGATGGAGATGGAGAGGCAGTCATGCAGAGATCATGTTCTCATGTGACGTGGGAGGAAGCATAGTAGTTACCCAAAGCACCTTAAAAATAGAAATATTGCTTGACTAAAACAGAGATGTAATCTCATGATTGTGTTGCTTTCGCTACGAATGATGATTCGTAACAATTCAAAACACGGAAAGAGAAAAGAGAGTTAAAAATGAAAAAAAGGCAAAAGAACATGGTAAGAAGAAGGAAAACAAGATTGAGCAGAAGAATGATAGAGATGGTGTAAATCCATGAGCTTTAAGAGCTTTAAGAAGAAATTGAAGGGGTCCGTGGATCTGATCCGGTCTAAGTGGTCTTCCTTTTCTCAATCCTTTTTTTTTTTTTTTGGCCACCACTTCTTTTACTAGGCACAACACAATATACATTGAACCAACTGTAGTTTTTTCTTCTTGGTATTTAGGGGGTCCATTCAAGTCTAGGATCTGTTCAAGGGTCTTGATTGGTTTATATGTTCAACAAAATATCCATTGAACCAACTCGTCATAATGCTTTATATGTTGTGAGAATTTTCTGAATAAACCTCAGTTTCATATGATATACATTATCTTTGGGTTGACGTATTTTCACAATCGAGTATATGTACAGTACCGTGTAATGGTTATGCATTTTGGCACAAGTCTATGAGTATTTTTTCTAGAAAGTGAAGCGAGCTTCCTCAGATACTTTCATCGGGAGAAACACAGAAAGCATTATGACGAGATAACTCCTCTCGAATAGAGTGCTATGGTGTTTACATCTTGGGTAGAGCTCTGCACTTGAAGAATTTCCTGCACATACTCTGGTTTATCTCGCAAAAATTGGTGTTTGGCCGCCTTTGAGACGATGCTCCATACAGATTATAAAGTTGGGTTTCCAACAGAAGTTTGCATGGCAGTAGCAATACACAATTTTATTTCTGTGGACTCTTCTTAAAATTTTTTTGGAAAGAAGAAAAACATGGAGAATTAAGAATTCAAACATTGAAACGAAACACAGTAACAGTCCATTAAACCAAAAGCTCGAACTCTGAAAATATGATAACCCATAACCAAAGCGCTTAAGATTAGATTAGTTATAGTTACCCCCTCTCCTCTTCAGTGCAGACCGCAACTCTGCAAGTGTCAGCTTTTTTCTCACTTCCCCACATCAGAGCCTTCCAAGTCAGCTCTTTTCTCTATTCCTCGAGTTCAAAAATCTTCTGAGAAAAATATTTTGAATTGTCCTTTTCTCTTCCAATTGTTATATGGATGCGGATTACACAGAACCTTGAAACAAAGGCGGCAGGTACGTGATTGTAAGTTGTAACTACTTTTTGTATAATTAAAGGCGTAACCCATTAGTCATTGTAACTACCTAGTATGAAATTGTATGCCACCTATTCGATGAAATGTAGGAGAGAGTTTCCATGTCTTACACGACTTTATCTCTTTCTGCAATAGTTAAGCTTGTTTTTATCATTTATTTCTGTCTCAATCTTGCAGTGGAATGTGAGCAAATCATCACGAGGGGTTGCATATTAAAATCTGCATACACTATCTTCTATTACTTGTGCGAGGTTGACAAGTTGATGAAGCAGGATCAGTGTCAACGTACAGTTTTTGTAGACACCTCACAAAAGGCATGCTTATGTTGGAACAAGGAAGAGCTGTGCTTTTTGATATTTTAGATAATGTGAACAGCTAGAGCTGGTAGTGGGCTATAGAAAATGGGAACTAACATAGTAAAATTTATCAGAGAAAACACCCACCTCAGTGGTGTAGGCGTCAGGTATAAAACTACCTCTTCACAATACGTTGCCTCAAGAGCAAGAGACCCTACATTTGAGAAAATGATGGACAAGTACAAGAATCTCCTCAAAGTCATTGATGTTCAGGACCTCATCCTTGCAAACCCCAAAAACCAGTCAGTGTCTCTTGAATTTCTCTCTAGGCTCTCCCAAAAACTCCACCTCAACCGAGGCCCTGCTTCCTTCCTCCGCAAATACCCTCACATTTTCAACATTGTTTACGACCCCAATAAGTCCCTGCCCTTTTGCAGATTGACAGATAGTGCTATTCAGGTTTTCCAGGAGGAAGCAAATGCCATCAATGCATCATTGCCTATTGTTGTTGAACGACTGGTTCGCCTTCTCTCAATGTCTACTTCCAAAATGTTGCCATTAAGGGCAATTTTCAAGGTTTGGAGGGAGCTTGGCCTTCCTGATGATTTTGAGGACTCTGTAATATACAAAAACTCTAAAATATTTCAGCTTTGTGATGGTCTCGAACCGGGCACTCATATGTTAAAGCTTGTTGATGTTAGTCCGACTGATCATTTTACTGCAGCTGTTGAGAATTGGAGGGTTATAGAATGTTGTAAGGAGGACTGTACTGATGATAGAACAGAGCTGCAGTTTAGTTTTAAACATAGCTTTCCATCTGGGATGAGGTTGAAAAAGAACTTTAAGGCCAAGGTGAAGGAATGGCAGAGGTTGCCTTATACTGGTCCGTATGACAAAATGGTTGAGACTAAAAGAACGAAGAACAAAATTATGGCGTTGGAGAAGCGAGCAGTTGGAGTTGTTCATGAGTTCTTGAGTTTGACGGTGGAAAAGATGGTGGAGGTAGAGAAGATAAGCCATTTCAGGAAATGGTTTGGGGTTCAGTTGAATATAAGAGATGTGTTTTTGGATCATCCGGGAATGTTCTATCTGTCAACTAAGGGGAAGAGACATACTGTGTTTTTAAGGGAAGCTTACGAGAGGGGATGTTTGATTGATCAAAATCCTGTTTATGCTGCTCGCAGAAAACTTCTCCATCTTGTTCTTTTGGGGCGTCGTGGTTTGACAAAGTTGAAAGACAATCCTAGTAGCAGTAGCAGCAGCAACTCTGAAGATGATGAGTTGCTGGAAGATGACAGATGATGTGAGAGTGTTCTGTTAAAATGAAGTGCTTTTCTTTTCCAAACTTGATCTTCTCATTAAAAGAGGAGCCATAACATATTTTGAGATCTAATGCAATGCTTTTGCCAAAAACAAAATTCAATAAATCTTCATGTTCGATGGAGTTTGGTATGTTTTTTTCTTTTGTTGATAAATATATACAATACATACCAAGAATTTATGGAAATCACAGAAATATATGTAAAAACCGATCTTAAGCCTCTCTTTGATGTCACGTGTCGCCTTCATTTTATGTTATGTCATATTTTTCCTTAAAAAAAAAAAAGACATACTATTCGTTTGATTTTAATTACAGAAAAATAATAAATAAATAAATAAAAAATGTATTTTTAAAATAAGAAATCTAATGGTCCTCAACAATCTCAATTAACATTCTTTCACTTCCCACTTCCTTTATGTACAATAAAATTTCACTTTCACCATTCTCATTTCGAAACCCTAAATTCTGTCGGATTCAGTTTCAACCTCAAAATACACATCCCTCTGCCTCTCTTTATCTCCTTCTCCATCTCTCTCAACCCCTCTCCAAATCTCTCCACCATTTCCATTCAACCGCTGTCTTCTCTTTACCTGTCTACAGCTCTCTCTGCACCACTACCACCACAATTCACAGGTTGGTCTCTCTCACTCTCTTTCCATCGCTAAATCCGACAAGAACCGTCGGTTGTGTTGAATACCTCCGTTTATGATATCTGAGATTCGAAATCGTTCTCTTGATTGCTGGATTTTTGGTTCGTATCAATTTGGAATTGGTTACTGATGTCTTCTCATTTCTCGCGACGATTGGAATGGATCTATTGGAAATTATCGCGTCTTAATAACATTGATTTCGATTTATTTTCCTCGTTGTCTTCTGGAGGAGTTACAGTCATGTGCGGTTCGTTTTTGTTCAATCACACTACGCATTGGTGTACACTTTGTTTTTTCTGTATCTGACCTCGAAATCGCAAGCGGCGAATATAATTAAGAGCTATGAAATGCGGGGGGGATGTGAAATTTCTATTTCTCGTATATTGTTTATTTTTTGTCACTTAGCTTTATTGCTTCCTTCGCCTAATGCTTGTAGAGGCCTAGACTATCATTTAAGTTTTCAGCTCTTCTTTCTGTCTGGCCAATACAATTGATTTACCTTCATAAATTATCCTGGGATTACCCCATTAGGCACAAGATACATGCTAGAATTCCTCAAAACAATATTCGCATACAAACTGGAATTTTATCTAAAGTAGATGGACTTGATACCCAGTGGACAAATCAATGATATAAATCTATATGGCTCTGATAGGTTGCAGCCTCCACTCAAGTTTATATCTTCTTTTAACAAATAGATGTACCTTCTTTTATGACAATACAATTGATATATGTCTTCCTGACTTCTCATTGGAGATTATTCTTGCTCCTCTTTTTCATATATTAATTTTATGTGTTAGGCAATCCGGATAGCATAAGGCAGGATATGCATATTTGCCCCTTGAAACCAAAATGCATGAAGTTTTTGTTTTTTGGGCATTCATGATCAATAATCCATTCAACCATTATGGATGAAGTAGCGGAAGCTTACTTATTAAACGTATAAAAATAAGAATAGAGATAGTAGAGTTTTTCTGCATTAAGGCACCTTTTTGTCCTCTCTTCACTCTCTTTATTCTAGACAAACCTATCCACACACTGATCATAAAAATGTTGTTTTCAGTCGCATGGTCACATCCAATATTGGTGATGCATTTTCACATCATAGTATCATCTTTAATGTTGCAGGAATATTCTGCTACAAAAGAGATGTCTCCAGCATCTAGATCTAAAACAAAGGACAAAAAGGCTGGAAAAGAAGCCCAGAACACTCCTGTAAAGCCTTCAGTACCTAATGCAGTAAGTAATCTCCCGGCTAGTGCATACAATCCACTCTTGGGAACATTTCATACACTTGAGTTGTCTCCAGTCTCTGCTAGTTCACCTCTTCAAAACAATGGTCGCTTCCGGAAAATAGATGATACGGATGAGCATTCTGGAGCGGCACTAACTTCAGTACTTGAGTATGATTCAATTTCAAATAATGGTAGTTGGTCTGGTGAATCTGAAGACCACAAGGACAAAACTTATAATTCTGCTGCCCGGCAAGAGGTAATTCCAGGAGCAGACAATGATAAGCGAGAGAAAATACGTCAAAAGAATGAGAGGAAGCACCAACGTCAAAAGGAGAGACGAGCACTTGAATTGCATGAACGATGTGCTGTTTACATGATGTCAAGAAAGCTTGAAGCACTTGCTCAACAACTTGTGGCTATGGGATTTTCACAAGAGCAGTCAACCATGGCTTTAATGCTAAATGAAGGAAGAGTGGAGGAATCAGTAGTATGGCTTACTGAAGGAGGTGAAGAAGCAAATAAGCCCAGGGATCACAATCTTGGCGGTGGTAATTTGAAAATCGACATATCGGAAGAGCTTGCTCGAATTGCTGATATGGAAACAAGGTACAAGTGCTCAAAACAGGAAGTTGAAAAGGCTATAGTTGCCTGTGAGGGTGATCTTGACAAGGCAGCAGAGTCTTTGAGAGATTTGAAGCTAGAACTACCTCCAGCTCCACCCAAGGCAGAAGAAATAGGCGATCCTCCAACTTTTAGTAATAGTAAGCTCTCAAGTACTGCTGGTCAAACTTTGAGAACACAAACAAAAACTATTCCACCTCCTACAATACAACAAGGGAGGGACGAAAAGGATTTTAACTACATGAAATGTACTGTTATGGTTGGAGGGTCTACAGAATCTATAGGCAAGAATGTACAGCCTCTGAAAAATCCCCAACCGAAATTAGAATGGGCAAAACCTCAACCAAATCTAGTACTTGCTGACAAAACTCGGCAAGGTGCAGTAAATCCATCTGCTTCATACTCTTTAACATCCTCACCTTTGCAGGTGTCTCCCCTAACTAAGACCGAACCTCATTATATAGCTGTTGGAAATGAATTTAAAAACATTCACTCAGGGACTGTGAGGGAACCAGCTATTAGTATGAGTTCATTTCTGGGAGGAGGTGCTCCCATTCGTTATCCTACAAATGGTGTCGAAGTTATGAAATCCAGTGGATTTTTGCCCCAGACTCATACCACAACAAACCCTAGCACTAATGATCTGACTATGAAAAATCAAATGTACCACCAACTCCAGTATCAACAGCAACAACAACAGCTTTTTCCTGGTAACAGCCTTGCAGATTCCCATGGAACCAATCGAGCAAATCTCTCATGGAGCAGAACAGGTTCATCTCCAGCAGTTGCTGCAGCTTCATCCCTTGGGCTATTCTCAGGGATGGGAATGGGATCGCTGAGTTCATCTGAGGCAGCCTCTCCTGTGGATTGGAATAATGGTGGCTCCTTGCTACATTTGGATTACATGAACGTAGACTGGTCTTTGCATGATAGAGCCTTAGTTTCACCAAGGCCTGATCGATTGTGGCAGGGACTTGGCTCTTTTTTAAACAACAGTTCTTCTATTTATGATTCTAATGCTTCACGGGTAAATGCTCAGCCAACCGTGAGACTCATGCCCTCTAATTTGAATAGAGTCTCCATTGCTGGATTGCAGGAAGGTGGAGCTTCTTCAGAAATATCTACTGTAGGTTCTCGGGACTGGACTTCTCCATTTGAAGGGAAAGATCTTTTTAGTTTACCTAGACAGTTTGTTTCCTCTCCTCTGTAAGATCAGGTGATGGTAACTCAAGGATAAAAATAAAATGAAAAAAAAAAAAGAAGACCAAATGTGAGCAATATTTTTTCGTTGGTGTTGGTTCTTATGATATGCTTCTTGATGATTGTGCCAGATGACCTATCTTTATCTGTTCCTTTGATTTTTTAAACTTTTTTTGGTTCTCAAACAAGTGCTTATATTTGGTACAACAGGAGTGCGAGATGTTTCCCACGGACAAGGGCTACATCAAACTGTAGTATCTTGGTCTTGAACTTGTGGTCGGAATCTCATTAGACCTCAAATCTCCTCTGGAACTTGATTCCCATCATCCAAGTACAATTTTATGAATTTTAATCCAAACTCGTTTATAAGCAGCGTGAGGGGGAGAGAGAGATAAGGTAGAAGAAGTAAACCTTTTATTTGGAAAAATTATTACAAACAAAATGGAAGCAACTTCTATGTGTTACAAATTAGTTCCAAAGTTGTCGACTAAAAAATTCATAACAATTTATTACAACAGAGACTGAAGGGGGGGCATTAACGAATGGCCGAATAAAGAAAATAAGATAGTACTTCACTTTTATCAATCAAGCCATAAGGTACAAGTTTCTAGGAAGATCTGGAAAGCGTAGAAGCTGGGACAGTAGAGGTTGTCGAAACAGGCTCTTTGTACCATTCATTTGCTTCTCGAGAGAGAAAGTTGGCCTCTGCATTTAGAAAGAGTATTAACTATTAAGGTGTTCTCATCTGATACAATAAACCAACTGAAACAGGAAAGAAAGGATCCTTTGAGTGCTTCCAAAAACCAATACCAAGCTCACCCTTCATCTTGTACAGCCTAACTGCATTGCATCTATATCTATTCTATCGCATTGTTCCATACTGTTAGTAAATTGTTAAGGGTCTGGGTTATAAATTCTTATATACCTGACAGGAACACTTCCTGATAGTCCTCATCATCATATAAAAAGCCTGGAGGATCCGGGGAACCCACTCCGACAATAGTGCTTCCACTGCATCAGAGATAAAGCACATTTGAAGTCCATGGGGCAAAAGAACTGAGTTATGCCATAATCAAGGTTGGGATATATAGATACGTACCTTCCGGACATAAAAACAGCATCATATTGCCCACGGCTGGCAGCAAGTACACGCTGTTTCAATTTTCTGAGAGATGGGAGAACTTCAAACGCAGGAGGTTCTGGAAAGATAGAAATGAAGTAAGGAAGGGAATCCAAAACAAAACAAGAATAAACTGAAAATACTGAATAGAATGAGTGACTTGGATCTCCTAGTATGCATACCCAAATCATTGATACAAAGATCTTGGGATATTCCATCCCGTCTGACATTATCCAGCAAGGATAAAGGGTCGACTTTGCTTGTTTGATCCAACCGAAAACGCTGGAGGATTAAAAATTGTTAGTGAGTGCGGTTGACGAAGACTCAGAATTAGTCATGATTTCTTTTGTCCATTACCTTGTAAACTTCTGATGTTGCACATGCTTGTGGAGGTTTAATTAGAACCATTGGAAGGTCCAAAGGTAAGGATGGGTATATATTCTCAACAACCTGGATAGACAGGGATTTGAGAAATTTAGCGATAATGAACATATGTCTGTGTTTCAGGATATCTATGATGAGCAGAGTTTGCAGTAAGGAGAGACATACCTCGCCTCTCCCAGTACAGTACGCTGCTCCATGAGAGAAAAAGAAGGGAACATCTGATCCGATCTCACCTGACCATTCCTGAAGATCCTTTTCAGTAGCAAGACCACCACTAAACTGATTTATGGCCCACAGTGCAGTTGCCGCATTACTACTTCCACCGCCAAGCCCTGCTCCGGTTGGGACTCTTTTATCAAGATGAATCTGCCCACATTATTTTCAGATAACAAAATAATATCCCATTTGAGAAGTCGATTGTCAAGATATTTAAACTCATCTATGCAGTCTCATACCCAAAAGTATTGGTTGCTGCCAGTCTTTTTCCTGTAGAGGTTAAGGGCCTTAATAATCTGCAAAACAAAAATTGTTGACATAAATATATACAGGTTAAAAATGTAGACAGTCAGATAATATTAAAACCATAATTATGCTCTATACTTCAATCCTGTATTCCTTACCAAATTACGATCATCAAGGGGTACCCCTGAAACATTAGTAGAGAGACGGTCCTTGGATTTTGATGGCGACAAAGAGAACTTGATTACGTCCCCTAGACTTATCACCTAAAGGCGTAGAAAACGCCCAAAATGGGGAGCATAATGAGTAAGGAAACAGAAAGAAAAAACCCAAATATCTTACTGAAAATAACCAATCAATTTAAAAGAATGGAAGAAGCATAATATGCACCTACATGAAAGAGGGATGCTAAATCATGAAATCCATCTTTCCTTTTCGCAGTTATTCTCAGGAAAACATTAATCTGCATAGTAATTGATACTAAATTTTAATATACAAATTTGCAAAGCAGATAAACCACTTTCCCGGATTGAAAGAGAGAGCCTTGAAATGACTTACCTTGCAAGGTGAGAAAAGAGTAAGCCTTGAAAGAGTAGCATTCTTGTCAACTTCATCAGCAAACTTGTTCAATCTTTCATCAGGATCATACACTACCTAAAAGTCAACACCGGAAAAAACTTTTGAGTAAAAACTTGCTAAAATTAGAACCGGTCAACATAAAACCAGGAAAGAAGTAACGACGCCTAGAGTACTACCTCTACTTGTTTCCCGGAGATGGAACTGCAAATTAGAGGCTTAACAAATCTAGGCCTCTGAAAGTTAGAATTTGATGCAAAAGAAACAGATCCACATGGCGGAGATGCAAGAAAACTGCAGCTTCTCTTGAACGAGGTGGTTGAGCAGTGAAATTGACTACTAGAGGGGATATTACAGGAAGCCATTTATGAGCTTGAAGCTCAGTGATTACCTTAATATTGGTTCTCGAAGGGAAAGATGGCGGTCAAACAAATCCAGCTATCACTTTCTTTCACTGTAGCTGGGTTTTGAATTCTTCAAATTCGTACAAACATGACTATATAATACCGTATGGAATCGCGACTGCGTGTTAAATGCATGTTGACTTTTTTCTTTTTTAATAATAATAATAATATATGATCTTATCTTGGGCTTTTTAAGGCCCATTAACTTTCGCGCGACTCACCATTATTTGAATTTTTCGCGGTAGTTTCTCTGAGGCTCTGCTATCAGCACTGATTTTTCCTCTACTCGCCGGGAAACGCTTCTACGTTCGATTTCCGTCAGGCCTCCGGGCTAAAATGTCAGCTGCTTCCTGCCTCGGAGTTCCGAGACCTCCTCAACTTCGATTATCAACTTCATCATTTTCGTCGACAAACGGCGAGCTCAAATTGCGCAGGAAATTTCATCGAGGCCTCGTTGCGTTGAGTCGATCCGGAAACTCCGCCACTCATCTCCTCCGTCGACTACTTCCTTCTGCGGTCGGATTCCAGTAGAAGGAGAAGAAGAGAAACAAGAAGAAGAAGAATCACAACGATATGAGTTGGAGAGACTGTTCTCCAACCTCAACCAAGCTACTCTCAGGAGAGACCCTGGTCTCTTGCTTTTCTTTATTTCCTACAGTTTATACTTCTTGAAACTCTCCATGCTCAATGCCACATTGCTAATCTGATGGATGCACTTCGTTCTATTTCAGGGAGACTATCCAGTGCCGTTTTTGTCGTCTCAGGGACTACGGTATGCATTTGTTTTTAACAATATTTTTCTCTTGTTTGTTTTAGCAAGTGAAGATTGATAGAGTTTCAATTAGAAAATGTAGCTTAAGTCGCTAATTTCTCTAATTTTTCCCCTTCATCGCGATAACTTTTTGATGTAGGTTGGTGTCGGGATACTTCCTGCAGTAACTCAAGAATCTGGATTTCTAGCCCCTGCAGTTACATGCACCCTATGTTGGGTATTCATGGTGATGCTAATAACATACTCCATATAGTTTTCTTTCTCTGTCATTCTCAAAGTTCTAAAATTTACATACACAACAATTTGTGCTTGAACACTACCCTTCTAGTTCTGGTTGGTTGGTCAAAGTAGAGGACTTTGCTTCTGGTAGGTGGGGGAACTTTACGTTAGCGTCAACAACTGCGTCTAACTTAACCAAGAAACAGAATCAAAGGTCAAAGTCTGATCATATCGATCTTGTTATAGTTTTTTCTATTAAAAAAATAAATAAGAACAACACAACTACCAGAAAGATAAACCGCCATTATACTTAAAGGGTCCCCTCTTGTCCCCTTTGTAGTCGACTTCATGGATTAACAAACTTGAGCAACATAATTAACTCTGCAGGTTGTGACTGGACTACTAGTTGCCGAAGAAAATGTAAACACCATGTGCGAACTGGGTTCTGGTGGAGTATCATTGGTAATTCATCTTTTTGTCACTGGTGCTTTTGATGATTCTCTTCTTTTTAAGAGGTTTGGATTACTATTGGAAACCTTTCTGACTCCCAGATTTCCGTCAAGACCTCTTAAAATCCAGTTTACTAAAACAGTAGGACAAATGCTAATCCAAGCTTAATTCCACTGTAAGACGCTTTTTCAAGTTTCCATTTCACAAACTTCAGTTTGACAAATGCCAGTTCGAAACCAATCTAGATGTTGGATATTCCTTCCCTATAGCAGTAAAGAGACATGAGCATGGATAGTTAACATCATGTTTGAATTTTTGAAATCTCATATCATCTGTTTTTCTAGTTAACATCATAGTATGTTTTCTATTAATTTTAGGTTTTGAGTCAGAAATTCTTTTTATTTAAGGACTATGTTTTGATTTTTCTCCTGGAATCATTTGCAACTTAAGATACACTACGTTATGACTGATACAGGTATCAATGGCCAAGAGAACTTTAGGAACAGTCGGAGTTCAAGTTGCTTGGTAGGCTGAATCATCATCCTTGGTACTATATGTATGCAAAGTATTAGATGTTTCGATACATTTTCTTAGCCTGGAAGGGATGGAAGTTTTGAGTATTTAAAAAATAAAAATAAGAAAGAAATTTCAAATTTTTTTGTCATTTTTCTTTTCTGCCATGGCTGTGTTACTTCTCATTTTCTAAGAATTTTCGTCTTTTTTTTTTTAATCCAATAATTGTTTTTTACCTTATGCAATTTTCTTGAGCATTTGTTTGTCTATTCTGATTGGGATATTTCCATCTTGCAGTTGGTTATATATTTTCATTCATTGTTCCCTTCTTGTTGACTATGAGGCCTGCTCTTCAGATATCTTGGCAAATTTTCTTGGCATTCCCCCGTATAATAATAAATTCAACTTATGTGCCTAATTATTGAATTTATTTTATGCCCTCCTTATCTCTGGGTTTGGTAATAACAGCTCTATATGTTGTATTTCAAGTACATTTTATATGTTTTTTAGGTGTTGACGCAGCATTATGGTTGCAGATGGGAGAGTGCAGCCTTGTTTTCATTGGTTCTGGGAGGTATATGCTACTCCGGAAGGTTGGTGTTGCATTTCTATAGACATTTATTTTGACAACTCTAGAATTTAGTTTTGAGTCCTGCATGTCTATCTGAGTACAATCCTCGGACAAAATAGTTAAGATCTTAAGATTGATTAAACTTTTGGGATTATCTAGCAAAGAAATGGTGGTTTAATCTACAATGCTGTCCATTGTCGGGAATTTACATTTTACAAGCCCATATGCACATTAATGCATTATTGAGGGGTATCTAGATGATAATTCACACGGTGCACTTTATGCGTGTTGCCTTAAAAATAAAAAATAAATCCATCTAATGGTGCCTTAACCCCAAACCCACCCCCCCCCCCCCCAAAAAAAAAACCCAGAGGGTAAATAAATTTGTAGTTTTCCTCTCTTTTTTTTTTCTTTTTTTTTTTTTTTCATTTTTCATTTTTCATTACTATTATGTTCTTCCATTCTCTTAATTATCTGTGAAGTATCTTATATAGTAGCCAGAGCCTTATTGGTGCCATCAATGGGTTTCTACTATTTGGAGTCATTGTTTCTTTGCAACTCTTGTGGTATTATGCTCGCCCTCCTGATGAGTTAAATGGTTCTACTGTTTTTTCCCCCCAAAGAAAGATGGCTGATCTATATTGCTTGTGGTCAAAATGTCTGTCCGCAATACTAATTAATTTGAATGTCGTTCCTCTATAATTTGTTCTCAGTGGCCCCGATTATGTTCGCACTTCAAAGTGTTCATTTTACTTTGCGTTTATAAGAAATTATGAGATTAATTCTCATTTTAAGGCAGTCGCAAGTGGAGACCTGCAATGGGATGCTCTTCTTAAAACCAACTTTCAGGCTGCTCCTATGAGTATACCGATAATCGCCCTTTAGCTTGGATACCAGGTAAACTTCCCACGGAACTGTAAGGAGTGATAATATTTTGTCTCTTATTTCCTCAGAATGTAGTGCCTGTCATTTGGACCAATCTTGAATGATACCTACCAAAAGTAAGGTGATACATCTTATATTATTCTTCCATTTGCTCTTTCAATAATCTGCACATTGAAGCAACTGTTTCCTCACGGCAGGTTTTATCCTGTTTCAAAGGTTTAGTACTCCCTGTATATCTAATGCCTGATACAAATTATAGTTTGTTTGCTGTGTCAATCATTGGCTTCTAAGTTCTAACTCTACAGGGCCGCAATTGTACTAGGCACAGCGATACCCCTTATATTATTTCCTGTCTGGAATGCTGTAATTCTAGGGACCATTCCCAATCTTGAAATGGGTGCAGATAAGATTGTCGATCCATTACAACAACTGCGATCTATAAGTGGAGCTGTTGGGGGTATGTTACTATGTTTATTACAAAAAGAGTTGTCTTTTTTTTTCTCTCTCTCATTTCCAAACGCTGTGTTTCAATGAAATTTTAAGCCATCGAAAACTATTGTGCAGCCTATTATTGATGTATTCTCTCTTCTTGCAATTTACAACTTCTTACATTGGATTCGTTTAGGACTAGCTGACTTTCTTGCTGACTGTGAGTGGGTTTCTCCCATTTCTAGTGACTATTATTAAGTTTCTTAATTTGAATTATGTCATGGATCACTTGGCATAAGTTTGGTACTCCTTGTGGATATTGACTGATTAAGTCAGTTTCTGTTCACAGCTGACAACAGCTGGTGTAACGCTGCATTGCATTGATGTAGTCAAGGACTTGTTCATGTTTAAACAGTAGTTATGCTTCTTCTAAAATGTTTTCCACTATGCCTTGTTATCTATCTAGTGTTGAAACTCCCAGCTGGCCCGGGCAGACCATTGCCATGCCTTTCGACTTTTGACTCCACCACTAGCGTTATCACTTCTTGACCCAGAAATCTTTTTAAAGCCCCGGACTTTGCTGGAACATGTGGACGTACGGGTTTAGTATGATATTTCTTTACTGACGTATTTCATTAGAAACAAAGTCCTGGTTGTTGCTATTCGGAATTCTTCCAGCAGCAATGTCGTGGTCAGATAGGCACTCAGATCCAGAACTATCCATGAAACTTCCTCAGCTGGTTCCCCGTGGAAGGCTTACTCTTTCGCTTGTGATCGGAGGTGCTGGATTTGTCATTTTCTCTTAAATACTTGAAATTTTCGGCCATCCCTAACTTACTTGAACTGTATTAAACAGTACATAGTGCCTTAATTGACAGGGGAGTTGCCAAATCAGAATGCAAATAGCATCTAAAAAGCTTCAATTTCAATATTGTTTGTTACAAGCCGTGCTAGCAGGAAAGAAAAATATCTTATGTATTTGAATACGCATGTCAATCCCTGCGCTATACTTGAATACATTGAGTATATATACAACAACTATTTATTCATTATTGTCCTCTGATTGGCTTTATATGTTTTCCAATCTCTCATGGAAACCAAATAAAGCCTAATATTGATGAAAACGCAACCACAGTAAATCATCTCATGATTCTACTTATGACTGAGCCGATCTTAGTATCTCACTGGCTGTTTGAATCAGATGACCCAAACGGCCACAGAAAGGAGAAAGGATTTCTCCTCCCATGATTCGTATCAGTAGACTCCCTAGCCGCGCTAGACGCACCACTCTTACCACTTCCTTCCTGACTCTGACCTGTCCCTTGCGGTACCTCAAGACGACAAACCGGACATGAATTGTGCTGAACCAACCAAGGAACTATACAATCAGAATGATAGACATGGTTACATGGCATCTGTCTTGCTTTACACCCCAACTCAAATCTTTCTTTACAGACAGGACAGTGAGAGTCGGTTTGAAGATGCAGTTGAGTGATCTTAATCATTGGCAATGCATCTATTGAAGACTGTGAAGCCGGAGGGGGACCTCTCCGCTCATTCGTTGAAATATGTTCTATCAGGTCCTGAAATTCCGGACCCATAAATCCAAAACCGGCTCTACTTCTCCTTCCTGCACTGCTGCTGCTGGCAAAATCCGAACCTGGAATTTGACCATGAAATATTAAAAGAGGGCGAGGATTATAATTTGAATCCGTCTCGGACATTCTCCTCCTCAAGAAATCATCAAGAGAATCTATAATTGCCAATCTTGGGTCGGCACCACTTCTCATCAGAGTATACATAGCATCATACATGTGGGCCATTTGACTGTCCAAGTCTTCATCAACTCGACGGAAGACATTACGATTATTATTATTCTGTCTCGAGGAGAAGTCCGGTAATTCAGAAAGCAGCTGCACAAAACCTCCATGACAGAAAGGGCAGATTATATCTTCATCCTCATCAAGCCTCAATGACCGCCTGCACTCATAGCACCAGTGTGTATTCCCACCACTTGTCATTCTTCCCTTTAATTCAACTACTAGAAACACAAAGAGGGGTGTTCAATTCAGTATTCAAATGCCAAACAGATATCTCAAAACCACATCAACTAGATAAGACCTTATTCGCAAAATCAAGGACAATCATTTCCAAACATCAGCTGCGTATTAATTTGAAAAACAGAACATACGACAAGAATAAAACACGTCAAAGCATCCTGTAAACACCAAGTTCCTGTACAAGGTTGAACATATGAAAAGTAGAAGAATCAATGTTCGTGATAAACAACCAAAAGCAAAAAGACCAACAATATTGTTACTTATTAGAGATCTGTAAGTAGTCATAACATTCCAAGGAACGAAAAGAAAAAGATGTAGAATTCAATATACTACTACCAATCCCCTTGACTTCTCACAAACTGCGTAAACCAACATAAACAGTAAACACAGAGGAAATTAAAAAAGCAACCCAGAAAAAATAGTGCAGTCTCGAGAGAAGCAATTGAGAATAGCAGCAAAAAAGTTGCATCCATACATACCCAGCAGAAGAAGAAGAAGAAGAAGAAGAAGAAGAAGAAGACGAAAGTCGAGGAAATTACAGAAGAGGCGACCGACAAGCAACTAGGAGAATAGAAGAGGATGAGAGTCAGCCGCTCCACAATGGTTCAAAGATATATCATGTATTTATTTATTTTTTAATATATTTTTTTAATCTTTTTATTCTCACTGTATAAAAGGAAATTATAATGAAATTACATTGTTGACTTTTACTATATGAAACTCTTCTTCTTTTCTTTATTCTTTTTCAAGTTGTATTGATCTCCTCTCCGCGTATGAATCTGTATACGTATAAGCACACGATACCCAGAATTAGTCTTAACTTTACATACAAAATACAATAACAAGGGTAGGGAAGAAGGAAGCTGAAACAAAAACTATCATAGCAACAAGGGTAGCAAAGCGCAGGGATTATTCATTCATGATATAATGAAGTTTAATACTTGGATTGGATTGGATTGGTGTCCAATCTTACATACATAGAATATAAAAAGTTGGGAAACTATTAACTATAGTACTAGCTCGAGTTCAGTACAAGATTTGCGCTTTGAAAGATAACTAAGACATCTAGAGAGAAGTCAGAGGAGGTGGTGGCGACATCTCGTAATGGGGTGGGTCACGGGAGGGTCCAGAATACTTGATCCCGAACGATAATACAGCGTTTGGGTTCGCCGGAGAAGCAGGTGTCAGCACTCTACTTTCACATGATGCAAGCACAAATGCCACCACCACTAGTGCTACTGCTGCAAACAATTTCTGACTCACTTCAAAGAAACCCATGATTCCTTCTTTGTTTTTTTTCTGTTCTTTTCTTTTCTTTGTTTCTGATATATGTACATAGGATATGGCTTCCTCTTCCTTCATGTATATATATATATAACATTTCAGGCGTTACTTCGTTTCGCCTCTGCAACTAATTGGTTTCCATTTGGGAAGAAAGTGAACCAGTTGTATGCCATTTGTCTAAAGACATTTGAAACTTGAAATGCTTTATATACGTTTCATAGAGTCTAAAGAATGAAACGCTCCCTGGTCTAATCTTATCTGCTCCTACAAATAACTCCTGATACGGCAACAGTTTAACCTCACTAACTTTTCTGGCGAAAAATAAAAAAACTCAGAATGAATCAACTTTAGACCCTTCTTCACCTCAGTTTCAATAACATCAAAAGTATCCCCTACACCAACTCGTTCAACAAGAATGCATCTTGCAGTTGCAGCAATTTCTTAAAACAGAGTAAGAAGAGTAAACTGAACAGGGACTTGATTAAACTGGAATATAAAGTAAGGAAAGTCTACACGACTACAAAAGTTTGTCCACAGAAATTCCACACAACAAATAATAACCAGCATACGAACTAGACAAAAATGATAATAAAAAGGAGAGATAATGGAAGCATGGCTTCTCCTCTATATATGATAAACCTAAGATTCTTAGATCTTGTTAAAGGCAACAATGTCACAGCTCTGGACATATTCATTGCGGGGCTCCACTGTGAGATGTTCCTCTATAAGGGTATCCACGGACACGAGGTCATCAACAATTGTGAGCATGATCTGCAGCTTCTTTATCCCATATCCGACTGGAACAAGTTTTGCTGTCCCATATGTCAAGGTTTATAAAAAAAAAAAATTCTTATTAAACAAACAGTAAAATCAAACAAAGGGCACCATATTTGAAAAATAATAATAATGTGGGCAAATCAATTTAATAGAGAAAGGGTCCACACATGCTCCCCAGAAGAGACCAGGCATCTCGATACTGCGGACAGCCTCTTCCAGCTTCTTCATGTCAGTTTCATCATCCCATGGCTTCACATCAAGAAGAACAGAAGATTTTCCACCTATTTTGGTAGTTCAATGTCAGACGATTTAGAACAAAAAACCTATGAAGCAAAAATAGAGTTGTAAATACACTAATAAGGTGATTCGTTCACAAGTCTCAAGCTACAGAACAGAGGTCTATTCTTCTGTTGTCAAGAATAAGAGAACTTTAGTGTATACCAATGCTGGCGAGAAACTATAAATTTGGAGATTTGCTTTAAAGAGTGACAAGCATTTCACATAAATGCACAAATATGGAGAATGGCATACTATAAAGTGGGAAAAAAAAGGAAGATTACACACTTTCTTTCTTCTTGGATGATGCCTTCTTAGCTGCCTCCCTCTCTTCTGCTGCCTTCTTGTCATCTTCTGTCTCATCGCCAAATAGATCCAGGTCATCATCATCTTCTCCGGCAGGAGCATCCTAACACATTTTTAGCAGGAAATATTACTTAAGTTGCAATGATATCTTTTACTTCCATGATAAAGAAGACGCCAATATAATCCAAGACAAAATGATGCAGGGTATTAGATTAATGGAAATACAATACCTTTTCAGCTTCCGTCGGCGGAGTAGCTTCGTGTGTAGGGGCTTTGGCACTTACTCTAACTCCAGCAGCTTTTCCAGGAAAGCTATCAATATCAACTCACAAATCATTATTGCTTTTCAAATAGTTGTTAATAAATACACAATTAACAAGACCAGAAAAAACCCAGAAAGTAATGAAAATTGCTATATATATATATATGGAAAACAGATAGATTAAGAAACCAGAGAGACAGAAAGCAGCTTACTTTGGAGCGAGAGTTGAAGAAACAGCGTCGTACCACTTGCTGGCGTTTGGAAAGGAATCAGAAGGCCTCTCCAGCAAAGCCGAATACACCTTAATGTCATCTTTAGTAAGTTGATCCCTGCAAATTCAGGAAATATATATATATGAATGGATTGCTCTCTCAATCTTACAATCCGACAAAGAAGAAGAAAATAAGAAGGGAGATAGAGAAAAAAGGGGCGGGTACCCAGAGATATAAGATTTTCCGGGAATAAAAGCATCAAGGGATTTGATGCCCGCTTCGGTGTGAAGATCTGAGAAAGTAACAGCCGCCATTTAAGATAAGATCGAAGAAAAGTAGAAGGAATCGAGAGGAAGCAAACTGAGAAAGAGGGAGACTGCGAGTGTTAAAAAGAGAGGAGGCGCAATGCGATGCGAGTGCTATTTAATTTACCCTACTTTTCTAATTTAATTTTCATAAATCATTTATTAAATTATTTTCATTGCTTTTGAATTAGAATTTGAAACTTGAAAGAAGGGGAAGCTGATGGATGGATGGATGGATCATATGATAAAAAATTTGCAGCAAATTGATGAGTAGTAGAGAAAGAGAGAGCAAGTGACGGTTAACTCAAAATTCTTGCTTGCATATTTATTTAACTTTATACTTAGATTATAAGTTCAATACAACAAAATTAGCACGTAATGAACATTTAAACTTGTTGGGTAGTTTAAGATGACAACATAAATTTAGTGAAAACACCTTTCTTTAGATCTGGTCTCAAATGATTTGATTTGTCCCACACATGATTGTTGTAGTGTTTTGAGATTGTGTTAGGATCCAGATGTTTTTACGACAGCCTAAATCCTGACATATACTATCAAGAATCATAGATGTAATAGTTATGATATATTTGTATGTATTGTTCAAGTCTAACATGGGCTGTGTGGTCCACAGTTCCAATGTGGACATGATTTATGAACTTTCCTTTATCACTCTCACTCTCACTCTCATATAATGTGGACCAGAGAGGTTGAAAAAACGATTTCACTCTGTACAAATAGGTCAGTTCCATCCGGTCCACCACCCATACCCATGAGAGAGTAGATATTTATTTAACAACGTGGGATCGATCCTTCACGCCTAGAGCTGCTAAAATATGTCGGTCGGACAGTCAATTTTAACAGCTCTAAGTCTCACTCTCCTGCCTCTTATTCCAGAATATCCAGTTGGTTGGCGTTCGAATCGATCTTGCAAAGGGGGCCAGCCAACACACACACGCATACTGTACTGGTTCTATCAAAAAAGATAAGAACGAGTAAAGTATTTCCAAACCCAATTTTGATTCTACCTCTCCAGTCTCCTCCAAAAAGCTAGATAAGTTTGCGTACGAGATATCTCTGTTCATTTTCATTTTCATTTTCTCTTTTAAAATGAAAACAAAAAGTAGAAAAAAAAGTAAATTGAGCGATTGGGTGGATGTGGATCAAGGAGAGGTTTCTTTTGTCTTCTTGCAGACTCATAAATAGTCGGGACAGAGAGATCGGTTTAGATCTCTTCTTCTCTTCTTCATCTTCTTCTTCTTCGCATCGGAGTATTTGTTGGCTTTTCAGCCATCTCAAAACCCATTCACGCTCTTTCCCCGACCCGACCTCCAGCTACCGATCTTGTATATATCCTCTTATCTCTCTCTCTTCCCATTTTGCGATCGTTTTACCGACGAATTCTTGTTCCATTTTTTTCGGTTTCTTGCTTGCAGTGTATATGTATGTGTTAGAGTTTTTTAATCCCTGCTTTTACCCTCTGTGCTCATCTTTTTCGTTCTGTTTGCCATTTTGTGCTTTATGATTTCTTGTTGCAATGTCAGGGTTTTTTTGAGTGTAATATATCTATTACTAGGGTTTTTTATTTGCTTCGTTTCTTTTCTGATTCATTTGTAACTTTCAAAAGAGGTTCAACTGCTCAATCTCTGTTCGAAAATTTTCTCCATTGTTTTCTTTTACGTATCCATGCACGATGCTTTAATTGTTGTATTTCATCGTGGCCAATTCGTGAATTTTCTATCTTAAATTTGTCTTCTGAAACTTGAGAGTGGGTTTCTGTGCCCAATTTTACTTATTTGTTTTTCACGTTGAACGTTTTTTGTTCGGTACTTTTTGGTGAACAGTGGAAGGTAAAGGTCTAGAAAGTTTAGGTTCCAGCATGCGGTTCTTAAGATTATCTGTAAATCTGATTACCAGAACATTTTTCAACATTCTGAGGATCGGTTCCTTTTGATGTCGCCGGGCTCTTCAATCTTTTCCATTCACTACTTTGGACTGTTGAATATTTCAATATCCTAATTACCATTTTGCCAAAGTGGTTGATCAATCACTGGAAACTAGTTTATATAACTGTTACGCTAAACTTTAGTTGGACCAGGATGACTAATGTTTTTATATGCATCCATTGCAGGAAGATCTTTTGAGGTTTCTACGGCTATTGGTAACAGGAATGAGTCAAACCAAAGCCAAGCGTCGAGTGGGAAAGTATGAAGTTGGAAGGACAATAGGTGAGGGAACATTTGCTAAAGTGAAATTTGGTAGAAATACTGAGACAGGGGAACCTGTTGCACTCAAAATCCTAGACAAAGAGAAGGTTCTCAAACACAAGATGGCTGAACAGGTCCCTAGGATTTCTCTTCATCTTAAACTGTTGTATGTTTCTTCAGCTGTTCTTTTGTTCTTAAATTTACTTTCCAACTGGATATTTTGTAATGTGGTTATCTGTAATTCTTCTCTTACATCATTCTTTAAGGTCTTTCCACATGCCAATCTTAAAATGGAGTAGTTCCCTTATACAAGGGACTTCCATCCCTAATTAGATTATCTTATTAGAAGCAAGGTTATTTTTATACGATTATTATTACTATTATTAAATTATGATCATATATATGTATATATATATATATATTTCATCATGCTTTTTGACCTTTTTTTTTTTCACAGATCAAGCGGGAAATAGAAACAATGAAGCTTATAAAGCATCCAAATGTTGTTCGGTTACACGAGGTCTCTCTCTCCTTAACCCCCCCCCCCCCCATCCCACACACACAACCACCACCACATGTGTGTTCTGAGCCTTCTTTTTTTGGGTTTACTTATACATTTGCATCACCTTTCCACGATTAACATTTGATTTGTTTAAACATTCTTCCATCCTTGAATTTGCTTATTTCTTCGCTCTCTGTCTTTATCTTCATTGCCACTGCCTGAAGACCGTTCCATTTCAGGGAGATCTATATTCAACATTGCTCTTGGTTGTCTTGGCAATTGAGCTAATTTTAGAAGGGAAATAAAGCAATTTAAACCAATTTGGAATAGCACTAACAGTTGATCTTGGGTTTTGGTAGTACATATTTTTTGAACAATTTTATTTATTTCCAGGTTATGGCTAGCAAGACAAAGATATTCATTGTTTTGGAATTTGTTACTGGTGGGGAGCTCTTTGACAAAATTGTAAGCAATCAAATTTTCGTAAGATCTTTCCCCAATACTATTTTATACAATTTTAAGTTGTCAGGACTCTTAACACTAGAGAAAGAGCGAGTCCCAAATCTTCAATTCCACCATTCTTATTTTGTTTTGTATTCACTGATAGTACAAACTATTCTTCTGTTTTGTATAGCATAGCTTATCATTTTCAACTGTGCTGCTATACAACAGTCTGTGTTATTTCCTTCTGACCATTTATTTGATGTGAAGGTAAACCATGGGCGTATGAAAGAAGATGAGACAAGGAGGTATTTTCAGCAACTTATAAATGCTGTTGATTATTGTCATAGTAGGGGTGTGTACCACAGGGACCTCAAGGTATTTAACTTCTTGGTGCCCTTTAACTACTTTAATGCAGAGTATCAATTGATCTGTAGGAAATGTCACTTTTTTGCTTGTGTGTGTGTGTGTGTGTTTGTGTTTGTTATTGATTTTGGTGGTTATCTTGCAGCCAGAAAATCTACTCTTGGATGCTTACGGAAACCTGAAAGTATCTGATTTTGGGTTAAGTGCGCTGTCCCAGCAAGTCAGGGTATTGTAGATAATAAATTCTTGCAAACTTCTCATTCTTAGTCTTTGCTTTAGATTTTGAAGTGGTTCTGGTGTGGCTTGAAGGCTTAAGATAGTTTTCCTGAACTCAACTTTGGCAGGATGATGGCTTGCTTCACACTACTTGTGGAACTCCAAACTATGTTGCTCCTGAGGTTCGAATGGCCATGCATCATACAAACATGATTATGTTGTGCATTTTATATGCCTTTTTATAGATTCAGTACTTAGAGCCATACGATGTATGATTTTCCAATTTAGGTCCTTAATGATAGAGGCTATGATGGGGCAACTGCAGACTTGTGGTCTTGTGGAGTTATTCTCTTTGTACTGCTTGCAGGTTACTTGCCTTTTGACGACACTAATCTTATGAACCTGTATAAAAAAGTAAGCATTTTACGAACTCCGTAACACAATCTTCTGATTGTTCTCTTCTTGTTTTAATAACTTCCTCTCTCTCTAATGTGTAGATATCGGCTGCCGAATTTACTTGCCCTCCTTGGCTCTCTCTTGGTGCAATGAAATTGATAACTAGAATCCTTGATCCCAATCCTATGACTGTAAGTTCTTCAGATCTTGGGATACTAGTTCCAATTTTTGTATGTAGTTAGTAATTGTTGAAGCCGAGGATGAAACTGGTTGTGTATATGGATGAGATTGAGAATAGAAATAAACTTCTCCATATGGAGCAAAGCACCCAAGCTTTTCTAGAGAAAAGACTGCAAATGACATCTATTGTTTCTAAATCACTTTATATACTAATCTATTCTCGCTGCAACCATCACATAGTTCGGCACAGATTGATAGAACATTTCTGTAAGTTGGAGAATATTGTGCTTGAACGTATCAATGTCGTATGATTGACAAAAGGATCCCATCAAGTACTGAGCTTCAAAGCCCTGTACAGTCAGTCAATACACATGCACTGGTCCTAATCTTAGAATTGCAATTGAAATTTATTGTGACAAGTATTATTTGTTTCCCCACAGTTATTTCTTAGGCCTAATGTCTAACTTGTTCTATGGCAGCGTGTCACTGTACCTGAAATTCTGGATGACGAATGGTTTAAGAAAGACTACAAGCCCCCTGTGTTTGATGAGAAGATAGATACAAACCTGGATGATGTTGAAGCCGTTTTTAAGGATTCAGAAGTAAGTCAAATTCGAGTCAGAGAGCTACAATAGTTTAAGTGAGAAAAAGAAAGTACGGAATTGTTGATTTGAAGATTGAATTAAATTTGTTTTTGGTTTCCATAACAGGAGCACCATGTGACAGAGAGGAAGGAAGAACAGCCGACTGCAATGAATGCCTTTGAGTTAATTTCGATGTCTAAAGGACTAAACCTGGAAAATTTGTTTGATGTGGAACAGGTTTGTATTTTACATATCCTTTTTATTTTCCTGTATTCAGGACTTTTATGATTAAAAATTCTTCTGTTGGAACTCCAATGCTTTGTTTCTCTTTGGATTTGCAGGAATTTAAGAGAGAAACAAGGTTTACGTCCAAATGCCCGGCCAACGAGATCATATATAAGATTGAGAAGGCTGCAAAACCTTTAGGTTTTGATGTACATAAGAAAAACTACAAGGTGAGTAAGCATAGATCAGAAAGCTAGATGATTATTAGTTGCAGTACATTATGAGAGTACTAAAATCTAGGGTTTATATATTCTTCTCACGAGTCCAGTTGATGGTTGTTTTTTCTATCTTCAGTTGAGGCTTGAAAATTTGAAAGCTGGACGAAAGGGAAACCTTAATGTTGCCACAGAGGTACTTGATCATCAAACCTTTCTCCGTACTAAAGACATCAAAACAGAATTAAAATTTTTAACTATTTCCTCACCCAGCAACATTTGTAACTAGATATTTCAAGTCGCCCCTTCTCTTCATATGGTTGAGGTACGAAAAGCAAAAGGAGACACTTTGGAGTTCCTCAAGGTAATTTCGTTTAACGTTTATTGGTTGACTTTCATAGGGCCCAATTTTAGATAGGGGGAGAATACATATGTTTTCCATATCTTATATCTGTTATCAGCTAGATAGGCCACTGTATTTTTAGGCGTGAGAGCCTCATGATCTTAAAGGGTAGTTGTCAATGAGAAGTCCACTTCATTATTGTGGCCGTAAAATATTGAAGATGACCCAAGAACGTTTCTCTGGAATTGGGATATGCCGTCCTTAGGGTGTTAGGAAGCTGTTAGGAAAGTGTATTATTTACCACCAACGTTGGGGAAAAACAAGTACTAAAAGGAAAAGCAAACTACTTCTATCTGTTAAACGTGTTTAGTTTTCTGCTGTGCAGTTCTACAAAAACCTCTCCACGTCCCTGGAGGATGTTGTGTGGAAGACCGAAGAGGACATGCAAGAAGCTAAGCAAGGACATTGAAAAGAAAAAAGAATGGTATGGTTTACTTTGATGCGTGGTAATTAGAGTAATGAACCTCGAGAGTGTTGCAAAGTTGTTTTCCATGATATTAATGTTGGATAAGCATGGACACTTAGTGTAGAGTTGCATAGAAAGAAGAGCGAGCTCGAGAGTGTTGCAAAGTTTAGTCCTTATTGGAAAAGATATTATCATTGTCCGCTACATTTCTTATTTGGAGTTTTTCGGTTAGGGGGATCAAGTAAATCCGAAACGTTTGCCGAACCAGGCTAAGTATTTAGTTAGCCCGTTGAGCCGACGCTAAGTATTTAGTTAGCCCAATTTAATTGTTATTGGGGTGGTGTTAGCTTTACGGCCCATTTAGACATTCTTTTAGGCCGATATCCATCTTTTATGGATCTTACGGGTTGGACACGTTATTTACAGTAATTAAATCAAAGATTAATCGATGATAATATGTAATTAGATCCCACGAAACCAAGATACATCGACTCCACCTTTAATATTTACAGCACGTCACGTCACCTTACTTAATACCATATAATCTATCGT
The DNA here is from genome assembly GCA_027186245.1 of Coriaria nepalensis. Taxonomy (NCBI): domain Eukaryota; kingdom Viridiplantae; phylum Streptophyta; class Magnoliopsida; order Cucurbitales; family Coriariaceae; genus Coriaria; species Coriaria nepalensis. Next base: position 10,850,664 of record CP114491.1, on the reverse strand, counting down.
CTTGAAAGACTACGAAAATCTAGAGAAACCTCAACTAAAAATTACCAAGTAGAGAATGTTGCAGTTCAACAAAAGCAAATTAACATAAGATCTATAAAACAAATAACATCACATAACAACTAAAATTTAAATTCTCTCTTTTTATTTCATTTTTTCATTCATTTTACTAGGAAAAAGTTGGGAATCCTACCTTTTGAGAGGTTTGTAGAGAACAACGGTGACGTATTTGGACTGGTACCTATGGGTTAATCCTAGGGCAACCACAGATTGGGAGGGCCATCCTTTCTCGATGAAGAGGTGGTTAAGCACAACATGTTTTGGTTTAGAAGATGAGGCTTCATCTGAATTCTCCATGCCAAGAACAGTTAGATGCAACTGGGGCGGGACCAGTATGGGCTCCTTACCGAAATCTTCTTCAGCAGGAAAGGATTGGCTGTAAGATGACACTGGTGATGCTGGAGCCTCAAACTCACCCACACTCTCAAGATTTTCAGGCACATAGCCCTGAATATAAATATAAGTGAAAGCTGATGGGGAAAATTCTAGGACATAAAGTTAGGCCGTGCAAAGATTTAAATATATAATGCTTCCCCAAAACTTCCCCGCGTGTCCAACACCATATAAGGGAAAATATAAAAGGAAAGCATGATATAAGAAATTTGAAACACATTGTAGCATTAGAAAACATTCATGTGCGCGTGTGTTTGTTTGAACCTAATCCACTCGATCCATCCATATAGGGGGGCATTCTTTTGAGAAATTGAAAAACAAATATGATTGCTCCTCATTTGACCGTATCCAATTGGAAAGACAACTTTGGAAAATGCAGATGCAAGAAAAAGGGGGTGTAGAAAGATACATACATGAACGTCAAGAAGATTACAAACATTTCCCACATCGTCCGCTATGCAGGGAAGATCCGGATTATATCTCCACTCACCATCAACAATGAGCTTGTAATGGTATATACCAGATGGAAGGACCAAGAGAATTGAATGATCCTTACCAGATCTCTGCAAGGTCTTCCTACAAGAAGGAAAAAGTTCACCTCAGCTACATGAAACTGTTAAACTAAGTATCCTTCAAGACTAAAGGTTACCTGGATCTCCAGTTGTCCCAAGATCCCTCCACAGCCACACTATTACCACCATAGTTCCATGTAATGAGGGTTGGGATTCCTTGTTCAGGAGGATGATCCTCAGCTCCATTAGACTCATTCTGCCAAATTTGATTATAATTGGAGAGAAGGCCATTATTCTTTTGCAAGGGTGCAACCGGAACCTTCAAGTTTATGAGATGTAAAGCCAACCCATCAAATTGGAAAGCCATAACTAGAATTACCACGGAATATAATTGCCAAAATACGGTTTCCACAAGTAGAGGAACATTTGTTTGCTAACACAAATTTGTAAGACAGATGTTATATTCTGGAAAAGAAAAAAGATATCAGGATCTTTTGATATTATTCACTCATTCGTTGCTAGCACTAGGTAAGAGTTTAAGGTCTAACTGATGTGCTATTTTGGATTTAGGGTTCAGTATCCTACAAAGTATAAGGTCAACAACTCTGTCAGTGACACTGGGATTTAATTATGACAGTTATTTCGTTTGGAATTTTTTTAGTTTTTTTGAGATGTATTTATGCTCCTAGTTCTCTATGATCATCCTCAAGGCTACCTGAAACTGAAATGAAGCTTGATCACCAAGAACGTAGACCAAAAACAGGGGAGATCGCGACAACAAAGTCAAAAGGAGCCAACTGAATATGAATTATGAGCGAAGATCAGACAATCCTATTTGTACTAAATGTCAAAAAGAAACTCCTACAAAGTATAGCATGCAGTAATAGAAAACCGCACCACATTCGGCCTCAAGTGTTCTTGCACCTGAAATCCACAGCCTCACATTAGGGCAACGAGCAAAGACGAAAAGACAAGAAACCATTGAAGTCCAAAACGTTATCAAAAGGCACAGAAATGGCACCAAAAAATTTCAATGGATTCGCAAACAAATATGTAGCCATAGACTCGCAAAACATGTCGTAGTTTGAAAATAGTTTCAAATCGACTGCAACGACAGGTATAACAGACAGATTTGGCAATGAGATTCTCATAATGGCAAACGAAAAACGAGCAAAAAATCAAGGGAATGATGAAGAGATTTAAAAAGCGACCTGAGGCGCGAACAAAACAGGAGATCGAGACCGACTGGGGCTTCCGGGAGGCGTATTTCCCCCACCGCAATCACCGCCGTTGGATCTGGCAACTCCGCCGCCGTCTTCTCTAATATTGGCATTCCCCATCGGTGTTGGAAATCTCTCTTTAATCCAAACCCGCCGAACTCTTACAGTTATACACGATCAATCTTCGAGTATACATAAACGATCGCGAAACAATTGGATCAATGATTAAAGATCGGATGACATAGTTGCTACGACAGAAAGAGGAAAAAGGAAAAGCAAAAAGATGTCGATGCGATTGGGAATTGAGATCGCAAGATGAGAGGAACCCTTAAAGAAGCTGCCCCGACGTAGAGACTTTCCCTTTGAATATTATCTTTCAAGTTTTTGGTTGAAGATAAATTATTACCCGAAGCAAAGAAAGCGGATGACGAGAAAGAAGATTGCGACGCGCGCGTTGATACACTCTCTGTCTCTGGGTACTTTTGTCTTGAATGGAGGAACGTGCGTAGGGATGCGCGTGGGTGAAGCATGAAGCAACAATGATTATATACGAGCCTATGCGGCGGAAAGAAATCAGGAGACGAGAGAATTGGGCCCAGCCATAGCCATAGCCATAGCCATAGCCATAGCTAGCCATAGCCATAGCTAGCCATAGCCATAGCTAGCCATAGCCATAGCCATAGCCATAGCCATAGCCATAGCCATAGCCATAGCCATAGCCATACGTTGATTGTTGGGATCTTTCCTTTGGATCATGTTATCTTTCGAGCACGAAAAGGATATATCTGTCACATGAATAAATTCATTAAAATATATAAAAATATAATTAAATATATATCATATATTTTTAAAATCCAAAAAGAAAACACGTGGGATGCATTATTCCTAACTAATAAAGTAGAAAATGTAACCAACAAAAGTCGTGTATGACAGCGTGGAGAGCTTATCGATCCCACGATCTTATCCACTTACTTAATACTTTAAAAAATTATAATATATTATCTTAAATAATAAAAGAAGCTACTTGTTACTATTACAATAAAAGAAGCTTTACTTACACTTACAAATAGCTTAACATAATAGAGGAAGCAATTAGTACACTAAGAAGTAAGAACAATCAATGTGCTCACAAACCTATCTTAGGGAACAGCACAACCACATGTGAGGAAGACAGTTCAATTATCTCAACTTAGATACTGGTCGGTCCATCTTTTACCTGGTGGGGTCCTACTGACCATGTCCTTGGATGTATTGAGCCCTTCCGAGAATCAGTGTGTAACACAAACACTGCAATGCAAGTGAAGCAGCAACTTGGGCACCTTTCTTGGAATATTTCCCACCCAATCTAGTGTCCATGATTCGTAACAAGCGCTTGCTATCGGTTAAGAATGGCATTACCCACTCCACTAAGGTATCCTCAACACCTCCTGCAATTTCATCGTCTAATGCATGTCTTCTTCATGTTAGCAATTCTAACTTGACAACTCCAAAACTATAGACATCACTATTTGGGCTCTGATCCATTTTCATCAATAGCTCCAATGTTAGCAATTACGATTGCATCATTCATCCTACTTCCCAAAACAAGAAAACTAATAACCTCCCATCTCAGAATCAGATTGTCCTCTATAACGTTGAGGTTCACTCAAAATAGATGACGCGGGTCTTGTTTAAGTTAGAAATTTCTTCCATTAGACTCCTTACTTGACTCTAGGCAGGATTCTTTTGACTATTATCTATATGCCATACGCCCACGTGTTTGGCCAGCTTAATTCTAATTTGGAGGTAAGGTTATCTGGGCCCCCTCCCTAGGTTGTACACTTCTTTGAGATAAACAAAATGGTTACATTGTCTTGCCACATCTACCTTAGTAGGGCGGATATTGGAATCTTACTCGCTTCTAAGATACAAGGGCAGTTCTTTACCACAAATCAAAAAAGAAAGACTAACTTTGAATGCTGTAAAGCATTATTTCACTGTAATCTGGATCCAACATGTTCCTTCTGGAACACAAGGGGGGGGCAATAAAATGAGTATTAACAGCTCCGAGATATGAGATGTAAAAGAAAAAAAGAGAGAAAAAAGGGACTACTAGTGAATTTAACAATGATCATTAATGCTATAACCTAATAGAACTGTTACCTATTAATCTAGTAAGAAAATCTGACCTGTTGCAATATATTCTGGGGCGGCATAGCCTCGAGTTCCTATAACCCGGGTGGATACATGGGGTGTTATCTCTGATGGGCCCATCTCTTGCTAAGCTGAAATCTGAAAGCTTTGCAGTGAAATCCTACATAAGTTTGAACACAACTCCATCACACTCGAGAACTTATTCTATTATTCTTGAAGGACAATATAATTAACATAATAAAACGTTTACATATTACATACCGTGTCAAGTAGAATGTTGGCGGCCTTCAAATCACGGAAGATTACATTAGCAACCAAACTATGTTAGAAGGATAATCCTCGAGCAACACCAACTGCGATACTCATACGTGTACCCCAAGGCATGGGTTGCATACCCTCTGCATAATGAACAGTGATGGTTTTAATCACTATCTCTTGAGACATAAAAGCTTTAAGCGGTTTCTTATTTTTGGAGGTTCATTCAGTAAATCCTAATGCAAAGTAATTTGCACACTTGCACAAACTGAAGTTTATTTGATTAGGGAACCAGGGAGTTATTTAAAAAAACAGAGCACTTGGGGCAAAAGTAAATGCATGAATAAGAAGAAGAAAAAAAAAAAAACCACGGAAATGTACTTACTTCTAAATAAATGGTTCTCAAGGCTGCCTTTTGGCATGAATTCGTAAAGTAAAAGTCTATTTTCAGATTCTGAGCAATATCCTATGAGCTTCACGAGATTTTCATGACGAAGTTGACCCAAGTAGTTAACTTCAGCCTGCACCGAGATGTCAAAGACGCAAAAGGAGATTATATGTTATATGAAGCAAAGGGCCAGAGATGAGGAAGAAAAAGATTGTGGTTGGTTTCATGTCTTACTTACAAGCCATTCTTTGTGGCCTTGAAAGCTCTCTCTCTTGAGTCTTTTGATGGCCACCACCATTCCAGATCCTGGTTTTGTGGGAGCCAAAGTATTCTGATCAATCCATCCTTTAAAAACAAACCCAAATCCTCCTTCAATCAAAGACACAGAGAATGAAGATTTGTTTTAGAGAAGAAGAAGGGCAAGATAAGAAGAAATTGTAAAAGAAAAATGCTCACTTGTATTGGCTTAAATAAAGAATAAAGAATCAAAATTAGTTAGACAACTTGTGCTGTGCCGTTTTGGATGTTTACAGTTAAAAGAAGTTGTGCGTTTTGTTCCTCAAAACACAAGAGTATAAGAATTAAGGGAACAACAATGTTTCTTCATTATGTACTTGAAACCCAAAATCAGCTTTCCCTCCTTTATTGAATTGGGAAACTTCTCCGTTTAGGTCGAATAGAGACGAAGGACATCTAAGCTGATTTGAAGAAGATAAATTGATCTTAGGCGAGGCAGAATGAAGATTATACTTGAATACTCCAATCTGTCGTTCCTTTGGAGAGTTGATATTTTCCACATACATCTGAGTAGATATATGAGATGTGATGATACTTCCTTCTTCGATTTTCTCTCTAATCAAGTGACAATCTAATGCAACTTTGATTCTCGCAAAAGAGATGAGTTGCTTTCGGATGAGAAATGCAAAAATCGGTGAGGAATTTTGCTTTCCCTTGTATGAAGTGTAATAGGAATAACCTGTTTCTCAAAGTTCAAACTATTCTGTCTACATATTTAAAGTTCCGTCGCTGACTTAAAACAGTTTCTCAAAAACTTGTTTTATCCCTAGACTCAAGCAATCATAATGATATCAAGTTAAGACTATATACGACTCAGAACAAATTGGATCACTTCATAGAAGTCAGTGTTCGCGAATAAATAGCCAGAACAGGCAAATAATCCAACTGATCGACTTGCCAAACTATGTTAACCAACTCAAGGAGATGCTAGATTCGATAAAATTGTTGTTTCTTTAACAAACTATTTAAATCAGAATGTAAACAGCAATTCCGAAGACAAAACACTATCAACTTGGAGAGAAATTAAGACAGCAAGCAATTAGACAACTAGTAAGACAGTAGCAAATATAACAAAGAGACAGCCAAAGAAACCAACTAAAGCTAAGACATAGTACCAAGATGTCCTAATAGGGGGCATAAATTTGGCTCCAAACCCTTTTCTTCCGATTTTAAGCTTTCGTGTTTATTGGAAAAGACATCTCACTTGGCCATCATAACTTTGACAAATTCCTCGTAGTTGATCTGGCCATCACCGTCCACATCAGCCTCACGAATCATCTCATCGACTTCCTCATCAGTCAGCTTCTCGCCAAGATTTGTCATCACATGACGAAGCTCAGCAGCAGAAATGAAGCCATTCTGGTCCTTGTCAAAAACACGGAATGCTTCCTTGAGCTCTTCCTCGGAGTCGGTGTCTTTCATCTTGCGGGCCATCAGGTTGAGGAACTCTGGAAAATCAATGGTTCCATTCCCATCAGCATCCACTTCATTAATCATGTCCTGCAGCTCTGCTTCGGTCGGGTTCTGTCCCAATGACCTCATCACAGTGCCAAGCTCCTTAGTTGTGATACAACCTGTATTGGCATAATATATAATAAGAATATCAGAAGGGATGACTCCTTAAAATAAATATTGAAACAAGCCAGGATATAGATTTTTGTGCTTGGACGGTGAGAAGGATACTATCTAAACACAGTAAAAATAGAATTTTCCAAATGTCGAAGGAAGGTGGGAACCAGACACCTTACTTAATATCCATTCAATTTATAGCTGCAGGACTTACAATTTGTGTACTAATCACAAAGATTCCCAAAATGAAATCAGATTATTGCACTTTTCACCAGCCAAGACTCACGATAATCGTAGTGAACAAAAACTGGAGATCATTGTCCAGAAAACCATGTATATTTCAACCTCAATATACAGTATATTGACTTCAACTTCATTGTTGGCAGAGCCTGCACAAATTATACAGTCCAGCAAACCATGCTTCCAGATTTACAAATACCAAAACTTGTTCAGCTTATGCTTCCAGGTTTACAGTACAAGAAGCCACAACAAAATAATCATGTTTCTAAAAAATTGTCTCACGCAATGATGGTTAAGGCATACCGAAACTGAATAACTCTAGAAAGGCACAGAACGACTCAAGATGGTCCAGGGTTTTATACATTTGAATTAACAAAACAACAACCCACCTAAAAAAAAAAAAGAAGAAGAAGAAGATCGAGAACATACAACAACCTTCATCAAAATCAAAAAATATCCACATAATAAGGTGACACAAAAATTAAATCGAAATTCATCACAACGGTTAATCTGAGGCACAGAAACCGATTGCGTTATAAGAGAAAAGAAAGAGATTGAACCCAGAGTGGACATAGATCACGCAGGAAAGAAAAAAGGAGAACGAAATAGATCTGCAAAACATTAAAATCAGGCAAGACGAAAGGAAAAAGAGACAGAGATCTTAGAAAGCAGACCATCGCCATCCTTGTCGAAGAGGCTGAAGGCCTCCTTGAACTCGGAAATCTGATCGTCTGTGAGCTGATCGGCCATTCTTTTGTCACTGCTTTTGGGAGCCGCGAAAATCAACGAGACCCTTAAGAAAAGAAGAAGAGAGAAAAGTCAAGAGAGGCTGGCTTGAGTTACCTGTGTTCAAATATATATATTATATTTTTCCAAACTTCCCAAAGGACATCGTTTTACCATTTTGCCCTCTATCTGTATAAGGACATCATTTTACCATTTTACCCTCTATCTGCATATCGTATGTTTTTTATTCTGTGGTTACAGCAAACATGTTTTGAAATGGTAATTTTTGCATCCACAAATAAATGCGAATTTTGATGTTTGGTTATTAACCATTTTTTAACAAAGAATGTTTTAAAAATAGAGCTGAAACGAAGTTACGAGTAACTTCCTTGTCAATTCCGACCGAGAACCTTATCTTCTTCTTATACTACTATACAACATTTTAACAGATAACCATATTGCAACTTTTTATAGTATCTGTATGGTATGGTATGGTATGTGTTCATATTTAGAGGAACCAAACCTAAACTGATAAGTAGTTGAGGAAACAAACCAATTTCCCAATTATATGTATATCATTATCATGATTATCACAATGAGGAGGAAGTAGTTCTTCGAAGCTGATACTTTGCTTCTTCAACTGACTCGCTCTTCAATCTCTTTTCAAATTCCTACATGATGAAAACAATGCAATTACAAAGCTGTTGAACTATAGACAAACAAACATGGTGCATATTGCCGGCGATATACGAATCAATAGAACCCGGTTTCTTTTTGTAAATGTCAAAATTAGGATTAAGGATCCATATTTTAAACCATCTTTCTTCCAGATAGAAAGGAAGAATTTCATTGCATAAAATGTCATTCAACAATTTTTCTGACAGGAGATTGATTATATGTTGGGATACCTTTTTTTGTCAATTATGAGATGAACTAACGTCATTATCATGTCGAAAGTGCTCGAGGGAGTCTAGATTCTAGTCTCTTGATATTTATATATATAATCAGATGAAGAATCCGATCTAAATTTTGTATCATTTCACTACTAACCTTCTCGTTCTTGAGCTTCATGTTATCCTCTTCTAGTCGTGACACCTTGTTCACCAGCTCATTATGATAAGCCTACATCTCACCAACATTAAATCAGCTTTTTTTGCAGCAAATACATTGAACATAGGGAGAATAAGAATTCCTAGAAACTAAATAAGACAAAATCCTAAAAAAACAAAACAAAAGAAACCCCAACCTGTTTTCTAGCCCGTGATCGAGCAGCAGACTCCCTGTTCTTGATCTTCCTCCTCAGCATCCTCTCCATGCTCTTCTCAAACACATCCAAACCATCCCTTTTCCGCCCCAAAATGGTCTTATCTGATAAAGCACCAATCAAAGGGGAAGATGACAAGCTTGTTTTCTTCAGAAGATCACAGTGTGGCATCAAAATAGTATCAACTTCTTCCAACCTCCTTAATGGATTCAAAGACGCTTCAGCAAAAAGCCCCGCCTGTACTAAGAAATCTTCTAAAGTCGTTTCTCCAAGAGTCGACTCTCTCTCCTGACCTTTGACATCCTCATGACCAAACCTCTTCTTCTGGCCTTGTTGAATCTCCCTCCAAACATCATCAACAGTCTTACCACTCAAGGCCATGGCCAATGTGAAACTCGCTTGACGTTGGAGAGATGATGATGAGGAGTTGTTTTCATTATCCGTTCCCATAGACAGGTTAGTTTCCACGGTCCAAACATTTTGAAGAAGCTCATCAAGGTTCATACTTCCCATTGGCTTCCCCAGATCACCTAACTGGTTCTTGACCTCGTCCAGAGTAAGGCTGTACCATGAATTTTGCCGGTTTAACTGTGTTGTAGGCTGTAAAAGAGACTGTTGGTTGTTAATCTGAGAACCCATTGTTTGAATCCCCATTTACTTCACATATGAACCCCAAATCAAGACCTATTAGATTTTAGGGCATGAAACTGCATTAGAAAACTAGTTTAAAGAGACTGTTTTTTAGTCGGAAGACCAGTTTGGGGAGCCACAACTTTTCAGCTTATTTAGCTCTCGTTATCATAATACAGTTTGTTTGAAAAGGTTATCAAAATTCATACGAAAGGGACAGTGTAGTTTTCAGCTGTGTGTTGCAAAAAATAACTCTGACATGCCCAATACAATTTCCGAAATTTCAGGTTGCAAAAGATTTAGACCTCAAACAGTATTGAAGATGTTTTCCCACCTTTTTTCCGGGAAACCAAACAGGTGCATCAACCTGCTAGCGAACTTCCATTTGTTGCAATTCCGGAGTTCTACTGTGTAATTACTCGTTAGGGAGAGAGAATTTGCAAGTTACATAATTACGGACACAAAGTATCGAAAAGAAACGAAATAAAAAAAACTAAAAAGTACGCACCTGGATGAAGGATAAGAATCAGGGATCAGATCTAAATTGAGAAGAATGCAGGTGAATGAGCGAGAAGACGCAAGAAAGCTTAAAGCAGAAGATCACCATCATCTTTATTAATCGAATTCCCATTTCATTCATTCTTTCTGGCTCTTCCCGTGTCCGACGGGTCGGATGACTCGGAAATTTCTTCTTCTTCTTTTTTTTTAATAGAATGAATATATTTAAATATATATAGAGCGGCATTAGAAACTTGGAGTCAAGATGACTATTCGATACCATCTGATTCATAATAAGACTGATTGTATGTTTGTTTGCATTACAAGTAAAGATAATTATGGCTTTCATGACTGATACCTCAAATTGGGCCAATGAGATTAGTAAGAAAGAAGTACACTAAAATTCGCACAGAGTACAACTTCACGTACAGCTCAATACAATAAAGTCCAAAGACAGAAGGTTAAGAGCTCAAACAAGGAAACATGAACTACTACAACATTGTTGCCCTGCCAAAACATAGAGGCGACTGATTCCCTACAATTCCGATCTCTCGCGTGTTCTCAGGTCGCTCCCGTCGGCTGAATCGAGTCCGACGGTAGGAAAAGCATAGCATAAATACATCACAGCCACTCATTTTATTCAGGTACATGTATCCTACACTTCCTATCTATCACATACCACATAGGTAGGTAATTAACTAAATCTAATGATGATTGCTCAAACGGGCCCCGATCAATTATTGGGACCGTTCATGAGCATTTTTCCTGTGAGCCCACAAGCAAGGGCCTCACGAGGAATCCGACCCACTTTATGGACTCCCTCGGCAAAAACAAGGCCCATACCCATATGCAAATGAGGCTCAATGTGACAGTGAAAGGCCCAGACTCCCGGATTATCCGCCACAAACCTTAAAGCAGTCCACCCGTAGGGGAATATCACTGCCGTATTTCTCAACGGAGGATTCTTCAAGTTAAATTGCTTCACATTTCCCTCAGAAAATCTGCCTTCACCATAACCCAACACCCAAAAATCATGCCCATGCAAGTGCCATGGATGAATCTCACTAACGTTGGCGTTTAACGCGTTTGCATTCTGAAGAATCACATCAACCGTGGAATTCAACTGAAGCATGTAAACTCCATTTCCATACGTCGAATTAGGATATACCGGCGGTATCATGATGTCATAGCTAGGTGGGAAATTTTCCGGAGGTGGGTTCCGATTGAAAGCATTTTTTAATCCGTATTTGATAGAACCCAAATAAGGAGTAGTGGGGAGGGTTAGAGAGATATTATTAATAGCCCATTTGGTGTAACCTTTGATTTTGTTCTGGGTGTTGAGGAGGATGATACGACGGTGGGAGTTCTTCTGAGGCTGTGGGGACCCCATGTGGGCGGAGATTCTGTAAGTGAAGGATTTGCTGTGGTTGTAGTCATCCCATCTGGGGGTAACTGGCGGCGGAGATGGGGGGAATTTGGAGGCGGAGTTGGGTTTGTAGTTAAAAAGGGTGAGTGCTTGAGGAGTTTGAGGCTGTCGGCCTCTTACTCCGATTGAAACCCAGTAGTTGTTTGATGGGTTTTGGTCTGTTGTCACTAGAACTGAGTAGCTCTCGCCTGAGTAGATGTCTATGTCTTGTACTTCGAATGGTTTCACGTAGTTTCCATCTGCTTCCACCACCACCAATTTGTGATTCTGAAACATTACAAGAATCGATTCCAGCTTAATGCATGCAGGGCACATGGACATGGGACCGACCAGCTAAATGACTAATTAGGACAAATCGAAAATAACACGTGCTTTTTGCTAATGAATGATTTACTTTACTTACCCCGATGGCCAAGTTGAGGGAAGCAAGTGCGGTAGAGCTGGCGATTCTAAGCCTGTAGGTTTTGTTGGGAAGCACATGAAGAATCTGGGGTGCGCACTGTTCCCCTCCCTTCAACTTGCACTGGGTTGTGCTGGCATTGCTGCTATAATGCGCCGCTAGCGAACAATTGTACTGCCCCCTTCCATTTAGCAGCAGAGACTGTATTCCAATTTGAAACAAAAACAAAAGCAGACATATATTATAATCATGTGTCCGGCTATGAAATGGTAAATTAATAATAATAATAATTTAGAATAATAAATATAAATAAGTAACGAACCTGGGGTTCGCCGATCCAGCGGAAAGGATTGGAGGAGAGAAGAACTTCTTGTTGAAGAGATGATTTATGCCACCAGTCACTTAACAAGAGGTTGAGCTCGCCATCATAGTGGAAAGGCTCTCTCTCTCCCTCTGCAACGTCCACTATAAGAGACCCATATAGCCCTGCTGATCTCTGCATTCCATAGTGTCCATGATAAAAATATGTTCCTGCCTGCACGCCATCATGTTTCATCACTAACGCAGCTAAAGAACATATAGAGAGAGAGAGAGAAACAAATGGGCCGGACCCTGTCAACTTTGAATCGGTAAAGAAAGGTTTCGCCTGGGTTGATAGCACACTGTGATATGGCTGCTGTTCCATCTGCCCATGGAGTCCCAAACTGCACGTACACCCCCATCAACCAGTCATCATCCATTCATTCAAGCAATATCTGAAACTGAAGTTTGCGATCTAGCTATAGCTGATTAGATTATAAAGAATGAAGTTAGTTACCTGTCTGATGCCATGCCAATGAATGACAACTCCCTCGGTTTGGAGTTTGTTAGTGAGCTCAATAGCAACCGTGTCTCCAGCTTGAGCTCTAATGGTGGGTCCAGGAAAGTGGCCATTAATCCCCATAACTACACCCTCAATACAATCAGGTGCCCACGAGATGTACTCCACGTCCCATTTGTAATGCCTTATTTTTGCCGCCTCACTGACACCACCACCACCACCACCACTACTACTACTAATCGCCATACACGTAATTACCAAAACCCACCATTTATTACAACAAGCACCCATTTTTCTCCTTCCTTCCTCTGGTGAGCTCTCAGAACAATATGCTCCTTATATATAACTATCCAAGATATCTGGTCTGTAATGAATCAAGGGGCGTGTTTTTCTTAATAATAAATGTAGTGAGGTGATATATTTGATAGTGTAGTGTGGGTCAGTGGGTGTGGGGACATATTCTGCTCTGATATTTTTTGTAGTCTAAATTTTTATTTTACTAAATTTAAGTCTTTTAAAATTTTTTTTATAAAAAAAACTAGATTTCATAATAATAATCTAAGTTTAATTCCTTAATTTTAAGATTATGTTAACAGTAATAAATTTTAATAACCTTTTTATAAATAGATTTATAAAAAGAGTATTTACTAAATATTACTCTCTTCTATTTTTATTTTATTAAATTTTTATTTTTTTTTTCATTTATATAATCTCGAGGAAAAAAAAGATAAAGTGAGGATGGCAGAGGTTAGTGACGGTCCTAGTACCTTTTTTAAAACGACAATGCTGTGATTGACAAGAAGGATCTTGGAACATGACTTTGACAGCCAAGCCCACGCCTGGAATCAAGGCTTTGCATTTTCAAAATCTCTTTGTTTGTTTGTTTTTTTTTTTTATCGATGGAGAGAAGTTGGCAATTGATAATGGAGAAAAAGGGTAAAGAGATCTTAAAGGAGTAACCGACAATAAATACTCATATTGAATGAGGAGGTTTTGTGTTTTGTTAATTAATAAGAGTTTTATATATGTAATTAGAATTAGAATTAGAATTAGAATTAGAATTAGAATTAGAATTAGAATTAGACACTAATCAGATGCCATTCAATAACAACGGATAGTAGGAACAAGCAACAAGTTGTCAACATTCAGAAATATGCCCCCCAACTTAGACGGCCTCCACATATTACGAGATTGCTTGTACCAACAACTCCTCTAAATATTTTTGCCGGAGTTTATATTCTCAGGCAAGTAGAAGAGTCGGTTCATTTTCAACTGGCAAGTGCCGCCAAGTGCTAAATATACTTGGGTTAGGCCACCTACTTTACTTGTGAGTGAGATCACTGGATGCATTAAACATTATTTATTGAGATATTATGAGCACTAGTCTTTCATTATTAGTGACAAAAATGAGAATTTTATCTTGACACCTGTTCGGTCCGATTTCGAAACAACCTCAAATCTACATAGAAACAACCTCAAATCTACATAGAAACAACCTCAAATCTTTGAGCACAACCCTGCGTAACCGATGAAAATATATGTCAACAACACGAATGGACTCCATTTAATGAACTAGCTCTCTGATCTCAGTGATGTAAAAGACGAAAATGAGGTCCTACAACTATCACGGGACTGAAACGATGGGGATACCAATTCAACTTTTAATAATTTCATGTAAAAAGTTTAATACAAGGAAGGACCCTTTCTCTTATCTCTTTTTTTCCCTCTCACTTCAATCATTTAATAAACGCATGCCTACAGTGTAATGAGTAAAATCCAAAAACCATTATCACAACAAGACAGAGCACAAGAAGTTAGGTTAGGGAATCACCACCATAGAATTGCATCGATACAGATTCACGTTTTCAACATGTTTATGAGAAGCGGAACAGCAATGTCATAGTCTTACAGATCAGACCTAACATTTTTAGTATGGTAAGATTTACAAACATATATATATTATGACGGATAAGATTTATCACTACTAATAGTATTCCCCTTAAGATGGTACACTTTCAATATTCGGCGCGGATTCGAGATTTCACAGCATTACTGCTTACGAGCAATTTGTGTCGTAGCTGGCGAGTCCTAGTAACTCCGGCCCTTCCAGTTGTGGGTTATTCTCGAAGCTACAGAAATTAGACAAAATAAAGGTTATTTACTAATACACAGAATGAATCCAGGGCATTTAACCCCTCAACATAAATCTCGGTAATCAATAGTTCAAAAATTCTAACAAAGGTCCACTGACGAAAGTATTTTAAAAAAGTTGAAGTCACATTTTCACATGTTATGACATATCAGATTCTCCTTACACAGCTAATAGGTGCAACTGATGCCTGGGCCAAAACAAAAAGAAACTTCCACCTTTAATATCATAATTGCATATAGACTGTAAAAGGAACCATTTTTTCTAGGGCTTCTTTTACTCTGTGTATGGCCAAGCATGCACATAACAATGTAATTTCACCATTATACTCTAAATCATAATCCCTCCACTATTGGAGGAATCCCCTTTTTCTTCCAATTTATAGGTCAGACAAAGCAAATAAATGAAGAAAAGATCAACGTCAACACCATGTCCTAACCAAAGTTTTCACTTATTCTCGACTCCAAGACGTAATCACAGATAAGATTAAACTAATATACACTCTCTTCTTTCTCTCTTTTTCTTCCTTTTTTTCCCCCCCCTTGTGTTCTGAAAAATAATGGGCTAGACCCGGTTCTTAGAATCTAATTCAAAAGAAAAGATAGCATGGTGCATTTGGATGGGTGAAGATTGTAAATCAATCATACTCATAAATTAAGACACCTAGTTTTATTTAATAAGATTCTCTTTCCTTTCAAGTTAAGAGAAGGCTTTTAGATTGATCCCTTATTTTTGGCGGACTTTGGTGCCTATGAGAATATCTTGCATACAGATAACGGTTGTTAACTCCAAAAGCTATTAATACTAACCATCTACTATGACAATGAGTCAATTGTTTGAAAAGCTATTAATTCCCTGAGGATCAAGTTCCAGTTTTGGCTTCTTTTGAGGAACCTATGCTCAGATATAGCTGGAAGGATAACTCTCATCTGCAAAGTATCATTGTCAAGGATCTAAGAGCAAACATCACTCGGAGGTTATCTCATATTCCCAGATTCTTCAAGGAGAGAACAAATGGTCTAGAAACATAAAACTACTTACAATGCCCACCATCCCCTACTCAACGGGTGACATTACAGAAAGAAGAGTCATGACTCCTTTCAGTTTAGACATCATGGTCAGAGTCCAGGTACTAACCATTAGAAATTTTTTTGTGGTGAGCCTATAGTATTTAAGTTTCAGACCCAGCAACATTTTTGTCTACAGAAGAAGATTCTATTTTCTCAGACTTATCGACTTCAATAGCAGACTGAAATGTTAACAAAAGCATATGTAGCAAGATAATGTGGGGGTTAAACAAGATTCACGGGATCTTGAAGAAGTTTTGGAACATATCTTTTATCAAGTTAATCTTATTCAGTCTCCTGTTCCCAAATGCAACCCCCCTCAAAAAAAAAAAAAAAAAATTCTGATGTAAGGAAGATATGTGTGTGTATTGATTTTCATTTAATTTATCATTTTTAAGCACAGAAATTGGGAAGGAGATATGTCAAAGTACTGGAAAACAAGATGAGATGGTGTAATAGAAATAAAACAAGATGTGAATATGTTCTTTCTCGATCTGCATGGTTAGGGCAACATTGAACGAAAAATGCAAGGAAATAAAAAAAAACTTTTAGAAGAACCTACTTGTTCAATGGGATGTGCTCGAATTGGCCGCTAGTAGGTATTGTCCCACACAAGTCATTGTTTGAGACATCCCTAAGATATAAAACTAAATTTATTAGGTATGATTAAACATCAGAAAAGAAAAATAATAAAAACACACTTGCAGAACTTTAAGGCTTGAAATTCAATGCAGCGTATCATACCAAACAGCTAGGATCCAAAAATTATAGCACACTTACACAACTTTAAGGCTTGAAATTTGAGCAAGTTCTCTCGGTATTGGTCCAGTTAATCGGTTATCATTAAGACGCCTGCAAAATACAAGCATAATAAGAGAAAGGAATCAAACAGATTTTCTCCGCCAAAAAAAAAAAAGGACAAGGGTAAGAAAGAATTACTAGTAAATCTTTTAAAACGACATCTCCCACATCAAAATTGGTATAGCTAATTATTAACACGTGTTTTCACCTGAACATAAGGCTAATACCATTCCAGTACCTTACTTAACCTAAACAAATTACCAAATATGAATTTATTGTCACAGAAAGTAACTCACAGAAACACAAGAGACTTCAACTGCCCCAGTGACGGAGGGATTTTCCCTGTAATGTTGTTGTTATATAAGTCTAGACTGATGAGGTTCTTCAAGTTACCAAGTTCAGTTGGTATGGTTCCTTGAATGTTGTTTTTGTAAAGCTCCCTACAACATGAATAATGAGTATTAGGGGGGGGGGGGGGAAAAGAGACAAAATAAGACAGATCCATTATAAGTGTGTAGCAACTGAGTGTGTGGACACACTCAGCTGTAATGATATTTGGAATTTCCATAGCAACTAAAACGGAGCACTGCCAAACCGACAAAGGGCACAGTTGAGACTGGTTTTAAGAGAGGTCCAGTATGAAAAAACCACACTTTTCAGCTAAAAGAAGGGTAGCAAAATGCCTTTGATGATGACAGAAAACTGCCATGGATGATCCCAATTACCAACTATGACAAAATCAATGGTAAAAGACATACAGATATTGCAGATGTTCAAGCTTTCCCAATTCGGGCACCAAATGTCCAGACAGATTTGAATTGCCTAAGTCCCTGCCAGAGATTATAAATTAATTAAGGTGAGGAAATAGGTAAAATCTCAAGCTAGCAAGTAAGAAAACATGGGACATGGATCTATGCAGGAAAAAAGGAAAAGAAAAGACAAGTACAACAAAAAGAATAAAAATGAAGTGCAAGCAACCCCGTGCACAACCTTCACTTCCCCATCCAAAATCCCCTTTAGAGTTTGGTATACCAAGGGAATTGGAGGCTGCATTTCATAACTCAAGGATGTAGAAAGGGCGAGGAAAATCAACAGACCATATACAAGTTCCAAAATTACTTAAGCTAAAGGACGTGTAGAAAAAGCTTTGACAATTATTATTCATTTTGTGCACTTGTTCTCTTTAATGTAGGGTGAGTAAACATGCAATAAGAAACTCTACCTTAATTTATCCAAACAAGTAGCAAGAGAAACTTATAGATCGTGTTATCAAAATGGCAACAAAATTGAAGAGCATGACTTCTAGCATCTAAATGAACAAGGAAGGCTCTTGGATTAATTTTTCACATCACGTTATCTTGATAATATTGATTTGTGATCCATAGACTTTTGAAATGAGCACAGATAATTAGTGGAATGATAATCGAACTAAACAATATGATCAGAAGTTCCAAACCATCTCTGTTCTTTAAAACACGAGTAATTATGAGTTTCTAAATAACATTCTATAGAAGATATGAGGAAATATGCCACAATCCGACCATGTATGACAAGATTACAGGGACAAATGTTAATACAAAATTTTTCGATTTTAGAAGGAAACAAAAATTAAACAATTAAGCAAACCAGAAAACAAGAGGCTAAAAAAGAAGACGAGCATATATCGAATATCGAGAGAGAGAGAGAGAGAGAAGGAGAGATACACTCGAGTAACGCGATTGTTCTGGTTACAGGTTATGTGGAACCAGGTGCAGGGATTGACAAGGTTCGGATCCCAGCTCTGGAGAACGTTATCGGGATCTGAGAAGCTTCGGCGGAGTGTATACAGAGCGTCCCCTTCGGAGTTCCCGCTGACGATAGTAACAGCTAGGGTTAAGCTCACGGAGACGAAGACGATAAAGCCATAGGTAGAAGGCGGCGCCATAGCCGAGTGTGAAGTTGATTGAGCTCGATTCGTGTCTCTACCGGATGAAGAAACTCGTTTGAGTAGTTCCGTTTGTAAGGAGCAGCTGAAGGAGGGAGAGGGCAATGAATGGAGGAAGAAAAAGGATTTGGAGAGACAAGAGAGGATCGGCTTTGGGAATGTGCGAGTGAAACACGGGGCCTCCTCTTTTTCTAACTCCTTTCTTCCTTTCACCCCTTTCCCCTTTTTCCTTCTATTTTTTTTTTTTTCCTTTTTATTACAATTTTGGCCCATTCGCATATATATTTTCATTTTAATTTTCTGAAAATAAAAAATAAATAAAAAATAAATAAAAAATAAAAAATAAATAAATAAATAAATAAATAAAAAATATAGAGTAAATAGATGGTCCATTTAGATCACAAACTCTTGCAACGTTAATAATAGAAAGTTAGTGGAAGTTGGTAAGAGTTTTTCAAGAGATTTGACTAAATCCACCGCATCATAAACTTTAATATATAATTATATTAAGTGATTTTATATTTTAATTTCAATTCCAGTTCTAATTTCAATATTAATACTACTCATAAATACTATATAATAAAACAACCAATGAGACACCCAACCCACTTTCTATTCATTTAAGGATGATAGTTACATTACCTACCATTATATTCTTCTTTTAACTCAACATCTTATCATGTTTTGATACCATCTTTTTAAGTTCGGATCATGTAAAAATTAAAAAAAAAAAATTACTCTTATATCAAATTTGAATATATATTAATATTAAATTTTATTATAATTATAATAATTATTTTTATATATTATATAAATATAATTTATTAAAATATGTCCGATTCCATTATTTAGATGGAAATAAAATAAATTCATTTCAAATAATTTTATATTATATAATATTAATATCACTTATTAAGATATTTTTGGTAATTAATTAATTAATTATATTGTTTGATTTAAATGAATTATAAAAATATAAAAATAATTTTATATTTTTATTTGAATAAAAAATTATTTATTTATTTATTTATTCATTTTTAAATATATATATTTGATGAGAATTAATTTAATAATTTATTAATTTATTGACACAATATTTTTTTAATAAGAATAGAATTAAAATTTATATTTTTTATTATATAATTAAATAGATATAATTAAATAGATATAATTAAATTATAATTTATATTATATTTATATTTTAATTATCTCGTATTTATAATTATAAATTTTCTAGAGAATTTTAAAATGTCATACATGAGATAAATGTTTTTTTATCTCCGATGAGTAAGGACGGGACAGGACAAAGGAGGGATACATCCGTAATTTAGTAAAATAATAGTCCCTCACAACGGTTAAAAGAAATATAAATCAGCGGGAACTACACGGTACAAGCGCGCTTCACACTAACAGCATAACCGCTCCATACCCACTACTCTGACCGTCCCGTCACCCGTATGCTTTGGGTGACGACCGCCACAACGGTGAGCGTTTCGATTTTAAATTGAAGCAGCGCCGCTACACCATACTCTATGCTCCTCACTCATAAAGCACCCTTGAGATTTCATTTTCACCGTCTGATTTTATGGATGTGAGAGCCTGATAGTATTGACGGTCCTGATTAACCACTTAAGACTCGTAACACTCTTGATAGCGTGTTGTTATTAAGTCACTTGTTTTTTTTTTCCCCCTAAAATGATAGCATTGACAGGTAGGGATAGCGAGAGGCGCCACTCCATTGAAGTCTACGCTCCGTAGTCGTTGAATCAAGTGATTTGGACCGTCAGATATAATGACATGGGTTTAGCTGATTTTGACGGTCTGGATTCGAGCGCGAAAATCACGCACTCTCAGCTCCTTTTTTTTTTTTTTTTTAATATAGAATCGAAGCTAATCACTACACAATTTTTGGCTTTAGGGTTTTTGTTTACTTCTTCCATCGTCTTCTTCAACTCTCAGGTACTGTATTCTGGCTCTGAGCCAAGAGTTATTTTTTAAAATATTTTTTATTTAATAAAAAAAAAAGCGCTCTAGAATGCAGTATGGTCTACCTTCTCTTACAAGTTTGCTCGGATTTTTCTAATATAAATTTCCTAAAAAAATGTTCCGTTGGTTTACCGTTTGAACTTGTGCATTCGGTGTCTTTGACGGTCAAACTCTGCAATGTAGTTTGATTTCTGCTCTGTTTGAGTACGATTTCGGCAATTTATTTTGAAGTTGTTTCCCTCCCTCACTTCCAGAGTTTTTGGTGTTGTGAGATCATCTTCTAATTTTCTGCAAAGCGTTTTCGTAGTTTTCTTGAGGGTATTTTCACTTTTCTGTTGTTTTATTGTTCTCTTCTACTTGATGTGATCTCACGGACTTCCATTTGAGTGACTATTGTTGAATACTAGGGTAAGTATTTCTCATCAATGGGACCCGTTTTCCTTACTTGCATGTTCATTTTGAAAAGTTGCATGTTCATTTTGAAAAGTTGCATGTCCAGAAGAAGGTCCTTTCTTTCTTTAAATTTTTTTTTTTTAATTTTCTTACAATGTAGTAAATTTTCTCCCCTTTCTCGTTTTTTCTTGCTCTGTTTTCCTCTAATATATTTTGTTCTTTTCTGGCTCTTTTCTTCTCAGATATTTTGCATGATGGATTCGATCGAGACCGATGAAAATGGGAGTAGTGCTGTAAATGGGAACGGTGTTGGAAATGGAAATGGTGCCGGCAATGGAAATGGTGTGGAACCTGCGTTGCCCCCTCCACCACCTGTTATTCCACCTAACGTGGTTCCAATCCAAGCAGAAAAGGAAACCTTTGCTGAACCTGCAAAAAAAAAAGTAGTGCGAGTTCCTATTGCTCGATGCAACCTTGCTACAAAAGGACAAAAGATTCCTTTGCTTACTAACCATTTTAAAGTTAATATCACTAACGTTGAAGACAACTTCTTTCACTATTCTGTAAGTAAAAATCTGTCTTTTTGTTCTGCAGATTATTTCCCTGGCCTTCATTAATTGTGCAGTCTTATGGAGTATATATTGTCATATTTATTAACGTTTGCACTATTTACAGGTTGCCCTTTCTTATGAAGATGGCCGACCTGTTGATGGTAAAGGCGTGGGAAGAAAAGTGCTAGATAGAGTTCATCAGACTTATAGTAGTGAGTTGTCTGGAAAGGACTTTGCTTACGATGGGGAGAAGAGCTTATTCACTCTTGGCCCCCTCCCACGAAACAAACTTGAATTCACTGTTGTGCTTGATGATATGAAATCAAACAGGTTATACATTGGTCAAGAGCTGTATCTGCTCCGATTTTTATTTTTTTTTATATTATGGGTTTATTCCTTGATCTTTGTTACTAGGTTTCAATCTGTTCTGATAAAGTAGTTTTTTATTTTTTTGGCAGAAATAATGGAAACCAGAGTCCTGATGGTCATGGAAGTCCTAATGACGCTGACCGGAAGAGGTTAAGGCGCCCTTACAACTCTAAAACATTTAAGGTTGAGATAAGCTTTGCGGCAAAAATTCCCATGAAGTCAATTGCAAATCTTCTACGCGGTCAGGAATCAGAGAATTCACAAGAAGCTGTTAGAGTACTGGATATCATATTAAGACAGCATGCATCTAAACAGTTCAGTACAATACGTTCATTTGCCCCAACTAATAGCTTTTTGTTTGCTTGCTTTTGGTGCAGGGGCTTAAATCTTTTTACTATTCTGACGCTACTGGTATGGATGCAGGGGCTGCCTTCTTGTCCGACAGTCTTTCTTCCACAATGACCCAAAAAATTTTGCTGATGTGGGAGGTGGTGTTCTTGGCTGTCGAGGATTCCATTCTAGTTTTAGAGCCACCCAGGGTGGTTTGTCTCTTAACATTGGTACATTCTCCCTCCTCTCTCTCTCTGTCTTGATGCTTTTTTTTTCCTGTTTGTTCATCGATTTTGTTTCTTTCTTTTTTAGATGTTTCAACAACCATGATTATCCAGCCTGGCCCTGTGGTGGACTTTTTAATCTCTAACCAGAACGTGAGAGACCCGTTTTCCCTTGATTGGGCCAAGGTAAATTATAATTCTACTCTTCTCTTTAAGAGCTTAATGTATGTCATTGTATTTTCTGGTAATAAATATCGAGCTTCATTTAATTACCAGGCCAAGAGGACTCTCAAGAATTTGCGGATCAGAGCTAGTCCTTCAAATCTAGAGTACAAGATAACTGGATTGAGCGAAAAACCTTGCAAGGAGCAACTGTAATTTCTTCTAACACCACAATTTTTCTAAGTTTTTTATTTACCTTTTCATGATGCAAATTCATTCTTCCTTCTGATTAAACGTCAAATAATTTTCTCTACTGATTGCTGTAGGTTTACACTGAAGCAGAGGGGTGATGGCGATGCTGAACCACTCGAAGTGACTGTATATGATTATTTTGTTAAACAGCGCAATATAAATTTGCGATATTCGGAGGATCTGCCATGCATTAATGTGGGAAAACCAAAACGCCCGACATACATACCCGTGGAGGTAAATTTATATACAACTTGTGTTTCTGTCTCTTCCTTAGTAATACATGCATTTACAGTTTACCTTTATTAGTATTCATATTCAAATTGCTATAAGTTGGTTATTTTCTCTGTAGCTTTGTACCTTGGTGTCCTTGCAACGTTACACTAAAGCATTGTCCACCCTTCAAAGAGCTTCTCTGGTTGAAAAATCAAGGCAGAAGCCCCAAGAGAGGATGAGGGTTTTGTCTGATGTATGTCTCTTAACAAACTCACTGAGCCTTGTACCCTAGATCCTTTGTAATGTGTTTTGTGTTGTATGTAGGCCCTGAAAACTAGTGATTATGGGACTGAATCTATGCTTCGATCTTGTGGCATCTCGATCAGTACAAAATTTACTGAAGTGGAAGGTCGTGTTCTACCAGCTCCTAAGGTTTACTTTTGATATCTTTGAGGAAATGGTCTAATGTCATTACACTGATCTACTGGTTAGATTTACTTTTGTATTTCTATCATCATAACAATTCCTGTGCTTTATTCAGTTGAAAGTGGGCCATGGTGAGGATTTCTTTCCTCGAAATGGACGGTGGAATTTCAACAACAAGGTTTCTCTCTACTCTCACAAGTATGTGATTTTTATTTGATTTAGGTTATTCATGTGTTGTTATCAAATGTATCTGTAGAAATTAGTGGATCCAACCAAGATAGAAAGATGGGTTGTTGCAAACTTCTCCGCGCGCTGTGATGTAAAAGGGCTTGTGCGAGATCTTATTAAATGTGGTGACATGAAAGGAATTGTAAGTTCTGATGTTTTACATTGACTGCAGTTGATGACCAAAAATTTGAATTCACTCTTCATTTTTTCTTTTCTCAGGCCATAGATACTCCTTTTCACATATTTGAAGAAAGCCCTCAGCTTCGACGTGCTCCACCTCTAGTTAGGGTGGAGAAAATGTTTGAAGAGATACAATCTAAACTACCCGGACAGCCTCAATTCATTCTCTGTTTGCTTCCTGAAAGAAAGAATTCTGATCTCTATGGTTAAGTGGACCTATACGCGGCCAATGTTTTTTTTTGCTTTACCAGGTTCTTAGTTTGACATCCGTGGTTTAATCCTTTTAGGTCCTTGGAAAAAGAAGAATCTTGCTGATTTTGGGATTGTGACTCAGTGCATTGCTCCTCAAAGAGTCAATGACCAGTACCTAACTAATGTTCTTCTGAAGATCAATGCAAAGGTAGAACAATATGTCGCCAGATTTGTTTGTTTATCTTTTCTTTCACGACTTGCCTTTAATTGATATAGTAATAAAACTCTTCTTATATATATATATATGTTTTTTTGCAGCTTGGTGGTTTGAACTCAATGTTAGCAGTTGAGTACAGTCCTTCAATCCCAATGGTTTCCAAGGTTCCCACAATCATTCTGGGGATGGATGTGTCTCATGGATCACCAGGACAGTCTGACGTACCATCAATTGCTGCAGTAAGTTGCCTGCTCTATTATGATTGATATTTTTCCCCTTGTCTCCTTGGTTACGCAATTTAGAATCACTTAAGCTTAGATGCTAATATGTTTCCATTATAAATATTGTCATCTGGAATCATAGGTTGTCAGCTCAAGGCAATGGCCATCGATATCCCGCTATAGGGCATCTGTCCGTACTCAATCTCCAAGGGTTGAGATGATCGACTCTTTGCATAAGAGGGTCTCTGACAAAGAGGATGATGGCATTGTCAGGTATTGTAACCGTGTTAAATCGGTCTGGTATCTTTCTGGTGAATGGTTGAAAATAACTTCTTTTAGTACTTTATGGATTCTCCAAGTGACTCCCTCTTCCATTGCAGGGAGCTGCTTTTGGATTTCTATACAAGTTCCAGTAAAAGAAAACCAGATCAAATCATTATCTTTAGGTGAGTGCCCTAATTTTTTCCATCAAAGAGTAACAATTCAGATTCTACTTTCTTGAAAATAGTGTAGTGGTTATATCATCTTGAAATTAGAAATGTGCAGTATTAGATTGGTTTGGGTATATTTGCCATGTATAAAATCCCTCTTTCTTCTATAAGAAACAAGCTGTTAAAAAGCCAGTGATTGTTTCCGGCATATCTTCTTTTGCTGATTGAAACTGCGCTGATTTCAGGGATGGGGTCAGCGAGTCACAGTTCAATCAAGTCCTCAACAAAGAATTAGATCAAATTATTGAGGTTTTCCAGAGCTAAAGGCATTCAGTCGTATGCTTGAGAGAACCTTATTTTTGTTGTTAAGTAGGATATGATACAACTTCTGGCTTATTATCTCAGGCTTGCAAATTTTTGGATGAGAAGTGGTCCCCAAAGTTTTTGGTGATTGTCGCACAGAAAAATCACCACACCAAATTCTTCCAAACTGGATCGCCAGATAATGTTCCTCCTGGTATGCCTCTTCCTAACTCTGCGTACATGAGAGGAACCTCCTATCCATCACTTGGACGTTACTAACGCCGTGTAGCTTTTTTTTATAGGAACCGTCATTGACAACAAAATCTGTCATCCAAGGAACAATGATTTCTATCTCTGTGCTCATGCTGGAATGATTGTAAGCGTCAATTCTGTGTTTGTATTTTGATTCGAACTAGATTTTGCATGCTGACTATTTTCTTTCCTGACTACCTTGTATGTGTGCTTTCTAGGGAACTACTAGGCCCACACATTACCATGTGCTGTTGGATGAGATTGGTTTCTCAGCGGATGATCTGCAGGAGCTCGTGCACTCTCTTTCATATGTGTAAGTACATACTGTAAAATTTGATTGGGCTTTTTTATCTTAATTCTTTTGAAAATAATTTGTTAAGCCAAGGAAACTCTTATCCTTCTCCTAATTTGTCTGATTATACCACAGGTACCAAAGAAGCACTACTGCCATATCTGTTGGTAAGCAATAGCTTCTTTTATCAGATTAATGGATCAGATTAACGTCTCTCTTGTAGACATCTTATAGTATGTTTTTCTTTCCCTTTTTTTGCCTCTATGCAGTTGCTCCTATTTGCTATGCTCACTTGGCGGCTAGCCAGGTGTCTCAGTTCATGAAATTTGAAGACTT
This sequence comes from Coriaria nepalensis, assembly GCA_027186245.1. Classification (NCBI taxonomy): domain Eukaryota; kingdom Viridiplantae; phylum Streptophyta; class Magnoliopsida; order Cucurbitales; family Coriariaceae; genus Coriaria; species Coriaria nepalensis. The sequence continues at coordinate 10,824,337 of CP114491.1, read as the reverse complement.
ATCGGAGACATCCTCGAGCCATGGTGGGTCTGCTGGTACTGGTGCTGCTCCTGTTCCTCAGTTGCCGAGGCTGCAGCCAAATGTCAGCAACTCTATGTTCTTTTGCTGAAGTTTATCTAGGACAGTCTGTAAATCTGGTTCTTAGACTTTTGTTCACGTCTCAGTCGGACGACACCCTTACACCTCTTTGCCCTGTGGCGTTGGAACAGAACTATTTTCTGGAAGCATATATGGCTTCTCTAGCCTTCCGACTTCATTATCTCATGGTCTAATGAACTGTTAGGCCGCTTCATGTTTGTTCCGGCACTCCAGTTTGGGATATATATAAATATATTGTGCAGGTTCTCGGTTTAAAAGTTTGATTTCTGTTAGTTCATTTCAAAGGGGCAATTTTATGTATATCAATCTTGTTATGCAGACAACCCATGCAGACAGCCCATATTAACTTTACTTCATTCTCAAAAGTCATTTTATAAGTGGGTGCTGGATTTAAGAAGCTTGGTAATAAGAAAAGAAGATTAGAAAAGAAAGAAGACGCCGGCAAGAAGAGTGCGAAGCAGAGCAGTGTGAGCAGGCAGTAATGGGACGCCATTGGTAGTGAGTGGAAGAGTAGAAGAAGTGCTGTCGTTATTGGTGGGTGGGAGGCCATGGACGACATACTCAACGACACGGACTTCAACTTTCATGCCCTGAGTGCAGAACCCTCGTCCACTTAAGAAGTAGTATGTCCTTGCTTCTGTTAGATTAAACACATCTCTTCCACCCCTTGTTATGTTCCTTATATACTCCCTCTCCCAACACTTGTCGTAGCTCGTCTTGTTCACTTCCAAAACGTTGTAGATGTGCCTGTCAAACCCAAAATCTGTAGACACACACAAACGGATCAATGCTGTACAAACAAAGGATTGATTGAGAAACAGCTATAACAACTACTCAAAATATCCTTACAGGTACAAGTAAGACTACTACTTACAGAGCCAGTCACCTACGTAAAAGTGCTGATGAATAGACCAGCGGGTGAAGTTAACAGTGGGCTGCCAACTAAATCTGCCTCCTCCAACGTAGTGAAGTACCGGGTCTCGACACTCGGCAAGCCAGACAGCCCCCATTATTGCCATCACGTACATGCCTGGTACTGCGATCATCGTCTTCACGTACCCCATCAGAAGAAATCCTTCTACTCTTTGTGAAAGAGACACAAAATCCGAGGTCGTTGTGCAAATTTCAATGATACAGTCATACAACACAATTGTAGGGTTATTCATGTTCATGATAAATGGATGTTTCGGCACTTATTGGATGATTCAATGCAATATAAGTTGCATGATCCAAACTACCATGTTATCATATGAAAATAGCCTCCGACCTGATTTCCAAATTCCAATCGAAGAATGGGCCTCCAGCCAAATACAAAGCCTCGTATAAATAGGCCCCAAAGCATAACAGCCCATATATTGATCCAGCAAAATAGATTATGATGTCTGAATCTCCATTTATTAGCATAATGAATGCGGATTCCAGTTGATACTAGAACCGGATGGGAGAGATTGGGAGGGGGAATGCACATGATGATGGTTATAGTAGACATTTGTAGATAGGTGTCAGGGATAATAAGCAGCAAGCAGTGAATTGAATTGAATTGAATGAATGTAATCCAAGATTCCAATCCATATGTATGTATCCAACGTAGTAGTCTAGTAGTAGTAGATGATGCAATGCCCATAAAAGAGGCCGAAAAGCTAGCTAGCTAGCTGCCTGGGGTCGGTCCCAAATACCATACTTTTGCTTACTTTTCACTCTTTTTTATTTATTTTATATTTTTATTTATTTTATTTTTAATTTAATAATTTTAAAACATTATAATATTGAAAGCGGGGATCCCAAGGTGGGGATTGAATTAACCTGACCTCACCATCGTATCCTTTTTTTTGTGTGTTAATAGAGATGGTGATTTTACACGTGTTGAAAAAGTAAAACATAGATGATGTAGTTACATTAAGATATGTACAGAAACGGGATATTTTATTTATTTATTTATTAAGATATCTATAACTTTTTGGAACAGTGGTCACGTGCTGGTGAGATGAATCGGGTCCGTAGAAATTAGATCCGGAACACAATCAAATAGTCCAACAAGAAAAGGGGGGAGTGGCTGTTTGGATGCTAAAATTGTAAAAAAATGGAGTGGAATGGGATTTAATTCGCATTCCTATTTCCTATCCCAAGGCCTGCTCGCGCGGCCGCCAATGCCAATGCCAATGCCTATTCCTATGCCTATGCCTATGCCTATGCCTATGCCTATGCCAATACCAATACCAATACCAATACCAACCCACTAACGTCTAACACGGGACCGCCCCATCTTTTGGTTGCACTTTCCCTCTCAACTTCCACTTGCTGCCTTTCCCTTCCCTCACTTTTATTATTATTGGATTTAGATACAATTCAAGATAAGCTTCTCTCTCTCTCTCTCTCTCTCTCTCTCTACAGAGGATGATTGACTTGGAGCTACGGCTGCAGCAGACCTTTCTTTCTCAAATTATATCTTCAGGTAAATCTGGTTGGATCACTTGGATCTGAACTGAAAATCCCTCTCCTTTGATTTTCGGGTTGGGTTAAGTGAATTCTGTTCGTCTGTTTTATACGCGTATTATTAGATCAGTTAACTTTTTTTTTTAGTCTGATCGGTTTTCCCGGGAAAATTATCTACGACTGGCGCGTTTTTCTGAATGCGTTGATTTTGAGTTCTGGGTCTTAGCCTTCCTGAGGTTTTGATGCGATTTTTAAGAGCTTGATTCCAAAATTCGTTCTTTTTGTGGAACTAGTTGATTCTGCTAATGTTCTCTAACTCGTTTTTATCAGAAATTGAAAAGTTAATAGAACTGATTCATTTTTCCCCCAGAAAGATGTCTTGATGTTAAACTGAGCTGGAACTTTTCCATCTATTGCTCTTTCTTATTTTTATCACTATTTGGGTTGGGAAGAGGAGAGGAGAGGAGAGAGGGAAATGCATCTCTTGAGGAAGTGGATCTACGAATTCTCTCGTTGCTGTTAATAGCTATGTAGAGAAAAATATGAATTCAACTACGAATTTAACTATCGTTCTGGGTGTCTGCTAATTTCTCTTTAACTTGTCCTTACAGGTGAAATCAAAAAGCTTTGATAGATCAGTAATTTCCAGTGTTTATTTGCATCTTGTCTCAGAGAGTAAAAGCAAAAGTAGTTTGAGATTGAAGCGTTTTTGTTGAATCACCCCTAGATCCTTACAAATCGGGTCTATCTGCTTAATTTTTTCACATAACGATGATGATGTACGAGGAGATGGGATTTTGTGGTGATCTGGATTTCTTATCTGTCCCATCAGGGGAAGGTGATATGGGGGCTCTTCAAACTGAACCCGAAGCCACAGTGGAGGATGATTATTCTGATGAAGAGATTGATGTTGATGAGCTCGAGAGAAGGATGTGGAGGGACAAAATGCGTCTCAAACGGCTAAAAGAGCAGAACAAGGGCAAGGAAGGGATTGAAATAGCAAAGCAGAGGCAGTCCCAGGAACAAGCAAGGAGGAAGAAGATGTCAAGGGCGCAAGATGGAATCTTAAAGTACATGTTAAAGATGATGGAAGTTTGTAAAGCTCAAGGTTTTGTTTACGGCATCATTCCAGAGAAAGGAAAGCCTGTAACTGGTGCATCTGATAATCTTCGTGAATGGTGGAAAGATAAGGTCAGGTTTGACCGAAACGGCCCAGCTGCCATAGCCAAGTACCAAGTGGATAATGCGATCCCGGGTAAAAACGATGGCTGTAATTCGATAGGTCCGACCCCACATACCTTGCAAGAACTTCAAGATACCACCCTTGGTTCACTTTTGTCAGCTCTAATGCAGCATTGTGATCCTCCTCAGAGGAGGTTTCCATTGGAGAAAGGCGTTCCTCCACCATGGTGGCCCTCTGGAAATGAGGACTGGTGGCCCCAACTGGGTTTGCCAAATGATCAAGGTCCTCCACCTTACAAGAAACCGCACGACCTAAAGAAAGCATGGAAAGTAGGTGTTCTTACTGCAGTTATCAAACACATGTCCCCTGATATTTCCAAGATCCGCAAGCTTGTAAGGCAGTCCAAGTGTTTGCAGGATAAAATGACGGCCAAGGAAAGTGCCACCTGGCTTGCCGTTATCAACCAAGAGGAGGCCTTAGCCCAAGAGCTTTACCCCGACTGTTGCCCCCCTTTGTCATCAGGTGGAGGTAGTGGTTCCTTGGTAATTAATGATTGCAGCGAATATGATGTAGAAGGAGCTGAAGAAGAGCCAAACTTTGATGTACAAGAATGCAAACCAGAGAATCTTAGTCCTTTCAATTTGGGGATGGACAGAATGAGAGAAAGGGTACAGGTTCGACAGCCATCTTTCCCAATGAAGGGTGAAGCCGTTGCAAACTTGGACTTTACGAGGAAGAGAAAGCCATCCAGTGATCTAAACATGATGATGGATCAAAAGATCTATACCTGTGAGTTTGTTCAGTGTCCTTATAGTGAACTCCGTCTTGGCTTCCATGATAGAACTTCAAGGGACAATCATCAATTGACTTGCCCATGTGGGACTTCTTCGGATTTCGGAAGCTCAAATTTTCAGTTTAACGAGGTTAAACCTGTTATCTTCCCTCAATCCTTCGTCCAAACCAAGCCAGCAGCTGCAGCCCAATCTGTTAACTCTGTCCCACCACCACCACCACCTACCTTTGACTTATCTGGATTAGGAGTTCCAGAAGATGGACAGAAGCTAATCAGTGAGCTCATGTCCATTTACGAGACTAATCGGGGAAACAAGAACATAAATCCTGGCAACAGTTCAGTCACTTCAGGGAATCAAAATCTTTCTCACCCGAAAATTCGACACCAACAAGAGGAATACTTTCGTGGTCAAAGTGTGATGGTGGAGGGAAATATCTTTGAAGAGAGCAATGTTTCTACTAACCATCAATCATTTTCAAGGGAGGAAGTTCAATTTGACAGGTTTAAGCCTCTGAATTCTCCTTTCGAGACAAACCCCAGCAACAATAATTTCCATATGATGTTTGGGTCTCCATTTGATCTCTCGTCGTTCCATTACAAAGAGGAAGTACAAGGAGTGGCAATTGAAACACTGTCAAAGCTACAGGATATTCCAATCTGGTACCAGTAAAACTCCTCTTTTTCACTCCTTGAAGTTCTGTCTTAGGATTGAACTATTTTACTTTAGTTGATCTGCCCCAACCAGGTAAAAAAAAAAAAAGCATTGGCTAATATGAGATGATGCTACTATTGTACTCTCATTAAGACATGGCGGTGTAGTAATAGTATATGTAAAAGGGTAACGCCCGAGCCTCCAGCGAACCGACTAATAAGGCGGCCGGGAATCTGTGAACTACCCAGTAGTCAATTATATGTGTGATTGTTATATATTTTAACTTAGATAACTTTCCATCTTGTTATCGTCCCTTGATTTTTTTCTTCCTTGGATAAGTGTTCAACCATGGTCAGTGATAGTATTGATGTAGGACCAGATTGGTGTTGTTTCGTAGCACTTTGTCGTTGTATAGAAGTTGTCCTTTTGTGTAATGGCATGATGTTGCTCTTATGGTATTCTGTGGGGACCAGCTGAAATAAAATTTTGCCCAGCTAACCAAACATGTGTTGTTGTGGTGGGGTCTGTTCAAGATTGGCTTCTCTGCTTCTTTCAAAGTCTTTTGGTCAACTTTTCCAACCTTAGCTGTCATCATCATTTCCAGCTTCCTTCAACACTTATCAATGCATTATTGGTCCTTCAGTTTCTCAAAAGAGCTTTTTTCGCACGTTGTAATAAATCTTTAAAAAAGCTTACGGCTTTTGCGATTCGCAGAAAGGTTCTCTTACTTCATGTTTTGCTTGTTGGGAAATGAAAGTGGACCAGAAATCATGTTTGATGCGACCTGCCTTTGTAAGAAAGAATATTCACTTCGCACTTACCCAAACAGGTCCTAATGATATTGTATCCGAATAATTCTGATTCAATTGAACTTCCATCCAAACAAGACTATTTCATATTATTACATGGGATAGAAACAAAAGCCCATCAAAGGTAGTTTTAACAGCGAAGCTTTCTTTTGGCCCAATAACATGTTTGGGCCCAACCACATTAACTATGAGTCCAATTTTTATTTTTATTTTATTTTTATTTTTATTTTTATTTTTATTTTTATTTTTATTTTTTAAATGCGGAAATGAAAAAAAACAAATAATTAAACCCACATGGGCTGCATTAAATACGAGATTGAACTTTGAAGAGGAGAGACCCACAAGAAGCCCAGCATTCATAACTATATCTTCTATACCTGAATTGGTAGGCAGGCCCTGACCTGACCAAACAGTGAACTAAAAAAAATTCTGAAGCTCTCTTCTGAATTCTGATCTCTCTCTTTTCCAATTATTTACAGCATTGAGATCTGCACCATAAAATTTGGGAATGAATCACTTGTTGATCATAAGAAAATTACCCTTAAGCAAAAGTCAAAGCACCAGAATTCGTAACACAAACATATAAATAAATAAATAATATATTGAATAAAATAATAAGAAGTGATAGTTATCGCTACAACCACTCTGCAAGTCTCTCAACTGGGACCCTATGGTCTCACTCTACTCTGTCACTCAATTTTGTTGTTGTTGTTGTTGTTGTTGTTGGGTTAATATGCTTCCATTCTCTTCCCTTCTATAAGACTAACCATTCTTTAAACTCCACATTGCATCCATCCTCTTGCCCACTTTTGTTTGTCTTTGGATCCCTTTCCTCTGTCTACCTTTTTGTTTTGTTTTGTTTTTTTAAAATTTATTTTTTTCCTTTTTGGTCTCATTACTCTCACAAGTTGACAAGTTTTGTTGTTATTATTACTGTGCTTTGGTATGTATTCTTCTCTCTTTATTTTCTACTGCTTTCTTGTTCATTTTTATGCCCCCACATTAATCCCATATTTTTCTACTCAGTTTGTGGAGATTGTTTTCCTTCCTTGTTATTCTACTTCTCTTTGATCTTTTCTCTATGATGTGCCCTACGCTTGCATGGCTTGCCTTTGGGTTTTCATTTACTCTAATGAACTTCTTTTCCAAACCCAGAAATCAAGCTTCATGAGCTTCCCAGAACTAGAGTGCTCCAATTTTTCAACCATTTTTATTAGGCCTTCCAATTTGATTTTCCTTTTTCTCTCACTGACTTGTGAACTCTCTTAACCACTTCAAATTTCATCTTTACCTAGGCGTTTTGGGATCTGGGCCCATTTGAGACGGAATGCAGATAATCTGTTTGATGATATTCCTGCTGGTAGTATATGTGTTAGCTCAATCAGATTCTGAATCACTCTTGGAGCTCAGAAAAGGCTTCAAAAAAGACCCTTCTGGGAAAATCCTTCTTTCATGGGATTCTAAATCCTTAGAATCTAATGGCTGCCCTCATAATTGGTATGGAATCACATGTAATAGCAATGGTCACGTGACATCAATCATTCTCAATGATATGGGTCTGCTTGGTGACTTTGATTTTTCAGCCATTTCTGGTATTACTACTCTTCGAAACTTATCTCTTTCTAACAACCGTTTAACCGGCTTTATCTTGAAGATTGGTTTGTTGAACTCACTTGAATTGTTGGACCTTTCGAGTAATATGTTTCATGGTATGGTGCCCTCCACACTGATCAATTTGAATAACTTAGTGCTTTGCAATCTTTCAATGAACCAATTCGAAGGCAGCTTGCCATCGAATTTTGGCAAAATTGTGAAGTTGAAGTATATAGATTTGAGGGCTAACAAATTTTCAGGGGATGTTATGCATCTGCTTTCGCAAATGGGCAGTGTTATCTATGCTGATTTGAGCAGCAACAGTTTTACGGGTTCGCTTGATTTGGGTCTTGGAAATTCTTCCTTCATTTCGTCGATTCAATATCTAAATATCAGTCACAATATGTTGGCTGGAGAGCTTTTTGCTCATGATGGAATGCCATATTTTGATAGCTTAGAAGTTTTTGATGCAACCAGTAATCAATTTGTGGGGACTATACCTTCCTTCAATTTTGTGGTTTCTTTGCGGATTCTTCGGATTGGAAGCAATCAGCTATCTGGGTCTCTTCCAGAAGCTTTATTGAAAGAAAGCTCAATGCTTTTATCCGAGCTGGACCTTAGCCTTAACCAGCTTGAAGGTACATATAAGCATCCACCTCATATCAATTTATTTCTTGCGTAGAACTAGTAAATTTGCTATATTTTCTAGTTTAAGGTGAAAATATCCTGAAAAATGACTTGCATTAATGCAGGCCCAGTCGGAAGTATTACTTCTACAACTCTAAAGAAGCTTAATATCTCTTCAAACAAGCTTTCAGGTTCCTTACCTGCCAATATTGGTCACTGTGCTGCTATAGACCTTAGCAATAATATGCTCTATGGTCAAATTTCTCGGATCCAAAGTTGGGGAAATTATGTAGAGGTCATTCAATTAAGTTCGAATTCACTGACCGGACCCCTTCCGGACCAAACTTCTCAATTTTTGAGGCTAACTTCATTTAAGGTATCAAACAACTTACTAGAGGGTATACTCCCTTCCGTGTTGGGTACATACCCAGAACTTAAAGTCATTGATCTTAGCTTCAACAAGCTTAGTGGGTCGCTCCTTGTGAGCCTCTTTAACTCAACTAAGTTGACTGATCTGAACCTTTCAGGCAACAATTTTTCGGGACCATTACCTTTGCTGCTAAGTGATGAGACTTCTGATAATTTAGTCCAAAATTTGAGCTTGATGTCTCTTGATCTGTCACAGAACTCATTGACTGGTCATTTGCCCCCTGAATTGAGCGAGTTCCACAATCTGGTATATCTCAATTTGTCACACAACAATTTCGAAGGTGTCCTTCCAGATGACCTTCCAGAAGGTTTGAAAGGATTTGATGTGTCTTCAAATAACCTTTCTGGTGTTATTCCGGAAATATTGTGGCAATTCCCCGATTCATCATTCCATCCCGGAAACTCCTTGCTTATATTTCCTCGTACCCCATCATCACCTGGAGACAATTCGGGTTTAACTCTAAGGGTACATGGGTCCCACATGAAACCTGCTATTAGAATCGTCCTCATTGCTGGTTTGGTCGGAGCTGCTTGTATGGCTGTTCTTTTATGCATCATGGTGTATTACCGGGCCCGAAAGAACGAAGCTGGAAAAACAAGCAGTTTGGAAGTAGGCCATGGTGGCAAGAAATTAGGAGATTTAGAAGAAGGCGGTTACGAACCGAACATTAAAAACACAAGCCTGCCTTTATCTTCATCTACTAATTTCCATCAAGATATTATTCAACCATTATCACCTACGGGCTCTGATACGAAGAAACCTCAAGGTGTAAACAATGCAGAGCAGTTAAGGAAAGAGAAAGGAATGTCCACTCCCATGTCTTTCATCTCATCTTCAAATCCATCTCCTTCTAATAAAACCCAGACACTTGAAGCATGTTCTCTAGATAAGCTGCCAGGGGATCTACATCTTTTCAACAGCTGCTCGGTTTTCACAGGAGAAGAACTGTCTCGAGCTCCAGCCGAAATTATCGGGAGGAGTTGTCACGGGACACTTTATAAGGCTACACTAGACTCGGGTCACATTTTGGCTATCAAATGGTTAAGGGAAGGAATGGCAAAAGGAAGGAAGGAATTTGCAAGAGAAATCAAGAAACTTGGAAATATCAAACACCCGAATTTAGTTTCCGTAAGTGGATACTATTGGGGCACAAGGGACCATGAAAAGCTTGTCATATCGAATTTCATCAATGCGCCTTCTTTGGCCTTTTACCTACAAGGTATCTACTATTTCCAGTCTCTTTCTCTGAAAAGCTCAATTTAATTAGGACATAACCCGAAATGCATATGTTTGTTTTGTACAGAGACGGATCAGAGAAAGCTTCCACCCTTAACTCTTCACGATCGGCTCAAGATTGCTATCGATGTGGCCAGGTGTTTGAGCTACCTACATAATGACAAATCGATCCCACATGGAAACCTAAAATCGACGAATATTCTGTTAGAGAATCCTTCAATGAATGCAAGACTCACTGACTATAGTCTTCACCGGATATTAACCCCAGCTGGCACGGCTGAGCAAGTTTTGAATGCAGCTGCTCTCGGTTATATGCCTCCGGAATTTGCCAGCTCGACTAGTAAGCCATGTCCTTCAATGAAGAGTGATGTCTATGCATTTGGAGTTGTCTTGTTTGAGCTTTTGACTGGAAAAGGTTCAGGGGAGATAGTTTGTGGGGTCCAGGGGGTTGTCGATTTGACGGACTGGGTGAGGTTTTTGGCCGGAGAGAACCGTTCAGTAGAGTGTATTGACACGGTCATTGTCGATTCAAACAGTAAGGAACGGGAAGTAGTCGATGGTATGTTTGAAGCAGGGTTAAGATGCACCCTTCCGGCTTCCGAGAGGCCTGATATGAGAATGGTTTACGAAGATCTCTCCATGATGATGAAATGATAGCAAGATGGGCTTTGTTTGAAGAAGAGAAACGGCTAACTGTAGTTTTTGGCGCTAACTATTTGTATTATTTTTTGGTGATTTGTTTCTTCATAGGCTCATTGATTGGTAGGTAGAAATAAAAGGTTGGTTTAGTGATTAGTGATGAATTATTTTTCATGTATTGCCTGCCATTGTCGATCAATAAAGAAGATTTGGGCCTTATTGTAACAAATATATATATATTTTTCAGTCGAATTTAATTTTATATACATTCAATTCGTAAGTTTCGGGGTACTGGTTCGGTTTTGACCCATGTAATCGGATAGTGGGTTGTCTGCAGACCAGTCAGAGCATCTCCACTGTATGGAGATTCATTGTTTAACATGTATGGTGATTTTCATGGAATTATGTTGTTGTAGTTGTTCGCCTGTTCCTTTCATTTGAATGTTATGTAAAAAAGGATTAGTCAATCTCTAACAACTGCATGACAAGAGCAGGGCATTGTAGTTAAAGAGTAAAGTTTTGGTAAATGAGATATATATATACATATGGTTGGATTTAGATATATATGCCGAGCAGGCGGAAGAAGTCATAAATATTGTAAAGAAGAAAGAAGACAGTTTTGATTCAGACAGTACCTAAATAGCTGATATTAATGATTCTTCTTCTTGCCATGTTTAGCTTTGTTATATTTATACCACTTTGATTAAAACTCCATTTGATAGGAGCCTCTTCAAGACAATGACTTAGAAAAATTTTCTTATGCAACAGTTACGACTTATGCATCAAACATGTGTATTATATACAAATCCTACATGTCGGTTCAAATATTATATCCACTATCCAGAGGTGTGAATGAGAGTTTATAAGAAGATGCATTTTGCTTTCTTTTCATATCAACTTTCCTAGTCATGAAACAATACTGTAATCGGTAACCATCTCACTTTATTTTCTGCTTTAGTTACAGCAACAAAAACCCAACCCAATTCCTACTTTATTTTTCTTTCCTCCATATACATATGAATGAAATGTACTGAAATATCCCCTTTTCAGACACTAAACCAACTTACCGAGGCTTTGATTGATCATAACCCTGCTTAGCTTCTTGAATCGCCTTATCCAAATCCTTGTACATATTCACAGAAGCCTCTGAAAAGTTGCTTAGCTGCCCAAAAAATTGAACCAAGCTCGACTGAAAACGATCAAACCCAGATATCATCCAATCCTCCATAGTTCCATCTTTCAGCATGTTATTATTACCCAGGGAATCGATGCCACTATCTGCTTTCTTCGAGTTGAAAAGAGAACGCCCGCGCCCACCATTCCCTTGACGTTTTTCTTGACTTGGCAGAAGCCGTTCTGTTTCAACAGCTAAACCTTTTATAGCATCTATGACTTCTTGGGTCGGTAAATCGGTAAGCTTTTCCAACCAAACACTACATGTGATATAGATAGGAGGCGGGCCAAAGCTTCTGACGGATGGAGGTTGTGCTCTTCGGTTTCTCTTGGAGGGTTTTTTTTGGGGAAGAGAGACGCACTTTAGAAGCCACCCATTAATTGCTTGCAGATAGGCTTCTTGTGCGACAATCCACTTCTTGAAAGCAGAGGGGAGAGAGGTGAGTTCTTCTTCAAGATGGAGGATTATCTGACGACGGGTCTCTAAATGTATGGAGCTTTTGAGGTTGAGATTGGTGCAAGCTGCTGTCATTATTTGGATCTGAAGCTTGTGGCATTCTGACATCACTTTCCACATTCGGCTTAACCTGATATTAGTGTCAACAGAAAAAAGGAAAGAATCCAAAAATACATGTCAAAACTTAAGGTTCTCTCTAATGCTGATCCAAATGCACAATTCATTGTACCTTACAATCTAACTAAGACAAATTTTGGACAATTTATAGTGTACCTAAACTACAGTTTTGAACATTCAACCAAAGGCACACTTTTTTTTTATTTTTAGTCAAAAACCAAATGCACACTTAAATCATGGTAAAGTATTCCACAATTGAAGGAATAGAAAAGGAACATCAATCAGGCAATAATTAGAAACTAAATACCCTTCAATGAGCTCCTCAAGTTGTGGCTGGAGCTCTCTGTCCCGTAGTTCTTCAATCCTCTTTGATATAGAGTCAATTCTTTGAATTGCGACTCTAAATCTAGAATGAAGGTCCTTGACAGTAGCACGGATTTTATCAATTTTCTGTGAGCTTACTTCCTTCGCTTCTAGTTGCCTTAACGTTTTACACTTCAGGTCATACTCCTTTCTGACCATCTCACTAGCCTGAAATTGAGATAATGAGTCCTCTAACTTGAGGGAACCAAAGATCATGTACACGGATTTACAAAATTTAAATAACTTAAGAATCTTCATTCCGATATATCACAAAATTCGGCTTTAAGAGAACGGTAAATAAGTAAATAACAAAGTCTAAATTTGACAACTTGAGGGCCTTTTCCTATGTGGCCAACGTAAGGTATTGAATACAGATAAATAATGCATGGATTTATAGGTGAAGTTACATGTAAGATAGATTCTTTCCACAATTGAGAGTACCTTGACTTCATCGTAAAGCTTCCTCTCCCATGCATAGAGCCTGTCCAAAGTTGAGGCATGACTGCCTGAGATCATGCAAGAGTTATCAAATAAATTACTGGGATATTCCCCAATATCATCTTTGATGTTTTCTCCCACAAGATTCCTCGATGAAGAGGAACGCGAGGATGTTGTTCTATGCCATGTTAAATACCTTACACCAGTTTGAGCAGGCTCTATAACATAAAGAAATTAGATGAGTCAATAAATTACCACATGTTGATTCAAGTCATGGAACATAAAGCTCAACATTCCACAGCTAATGGTTGGTGTAAGAGATGCTGAAAGATACCTTCTTGAACTTGGCTTGGGACTTCCCCACATGAAAAACAGGCCTTCAAAAACGTAGACGACATTGACCCATTCCCTGCAAAATGGGGTTATCTTGTTCAAGACTCTCAATAGCAGTTATTAGAAGATAATATTTCCAAAATATTTATGGCTATCCAAGACAGGAATGACTAATGATAATATGATACTTCCAAGGGAACTTCAAAGGTTTTCATCAACGTCATAAATTCTCTACTAACTTGCCCCACTAACACTGAATCAAGACAAAATCATATAGAATAATCTTATAGAGAGAGAGAGAGCATACTTTCATTTCCAGTTAAGATGGGACGGAAATGTAACTTATTTGCTTCCAGCATTCTAGGAACTTCTTTGCCAGACTCAGATGCTTTTACAAAGAGAAACTCGATTTCTCTTATACTTGAAAATAATTCCTGAGAAGCAACTTTATTCTCAACTCCATCTTCTTTAGAAGGTGTCTTACATGTGTGAGTTGGACCTGGACCCACTGAAGATGTAGCCCTTAATGGCGACAAACCCGGAGAGATGTTTTTTTCCCCATTTAATAACTTGGTTTCTGCATCTACACTTTTTGTGGAAGCCATAGCAGGTGAAGTATCAGCCCCACCATGATTAGGTACCCTATTTACATTTTCAAAGCTTCGTATCAGACTATCAGAGGAAGGTTCATTAAAATCATCATCTGAGTTATGAGATTCTTCCCCTCCGCTAAAAGAACTCTTCTCGTCTTCATCTTCAGGTTCAGCAATTCCCCCATCTTCCCTAACCCCTCTCGTGTTATTAGTATCATTCTCAAACCCATGACTCATCCCCTTAAATTCTTGCGAGGAAAATTGATGATCAATCGGATGTAAGAACGCAAAGTAATCCCATTGCGGAGTTTCAGATGGAAAAGGAGAAGCTTCAGCCGATAATGTTTCGGGTCCTTCAGCATAGCGTGTGGTTAATCCAACAACATTTGGAGTAAGTTTTTCCTCAACCTTTTTCACAGAGGTCCCCATAAACTTCATATGATTTGTGTGAAAACGAGTAGAATTAGGAGGAGAAGGTGATGAAGAAAGGGTCATATTTGTACCTACATATTGTGACGTGGAAAGTGGTGAAAGCGAAATTTGGGAAAGGGATTTTTCAGTTGAAACAAGAGGCTCAGGTGTGGCAGTATCAGAAGTTTGCAAGGAAGATTCAGCTGGAGCTTCTGGTTCGAGAAGTTTAGTTAGAACAGTTCCTGTACTTTTCAGTGCATGAATATAAGTGACATGAGAGGCCGCTAATGAGCACCGGCCATCGAGTGCTTGCTTAACAAACTTTCTACGATCACGACAAAGCTGAAGGGCCTTATCTTCCTCGATTTTAGAGTTTGAGGCCCCCATTTTTCACAGGTAATGGTTAGGATCAGATAACCCTCTTGCTATGTTCTCCTGGAGGAAGAGTTCATTCTGCATACATTTTTAGTAAATACAACGAGAAAGTGAAGAGAGACATTGAAGAAATCAAAAAGAAAGTGAAGAATTGTTTCCTTCAAAAGAAAAATGAAAAGAAAAAAGTGAAAACTTTGATGATAGAAGACAAGGCAGTTGCATTGTTAAGTAAATTATTCCAATAAAGTACAGATGAAAATGTGATACTAAACTGAAAACATCCGAAATGAAGAAGAGAGAAGAGGAAAAGGGAATATACTAAAAAAGTAGATATATATTCAAACTTGAAAGAGAACCCAAAGTGGGAGGAGTTGATCTACACGACTAATAATACAACAATCAATCTCCAAAGGTGTGAAACCTTTAGATTACTCAATCAATTACAATCTCAGCCAAAAAAGTATCTCATACTACCACTCAAATCTGATTACTCACAAGATAAAAACCAAAACCCAGCACCAGTAAAAGTGAATACTGATAAGAAGAAGAAAATCCAATTGGCGAAACGAAATACGCATAAAACTAGATCAAACCCAGATGCCGAGAATTGACTTACAAAACAATCAAAAGGCTTTGCAGAAAAAACTCATTAAAAAAAAAAAAGGCAGAACAAAAGAAATTAGTAGACCCATCGTCTAAAACTGTCAGAAGACACATGGAATTTCTTCAGAATCGAATCCGAATCCAAGATAGAGAGCATGAAAATAGCCAAATTAGCAGAAAAATGAAAGCAAACCCAGTATAAATAAAGAAGAGAAGTAAAGCAAGCAAGCAGAGCCGAGGAGTTGGCGTACCAGATTGGATCAATCAAAGACTGTACGAATGAAAGCTTGAGATTTCATTTCAGGGAAGAACCGAACCACCGATAAAAATCACACAGGTAATTCATTCAGAAGACCAGACTGAGAAGAACTTCATAACACAAGTACATGAACAAATATTAGAAAGAAAAAATTAAATAATACCACACTGTAAGAGAGAGAGAGAGTGAGCGAATTTGGACGGCTATGCCTAAAACTGATAGAGGCCGCGACTGCTGCCATGCAAAAAGATAGGCGTGAAGGAAGTGGACCGTGGACCCCAACCCTCGAGCCTCAGCCGCGAAAAAGGTCCCACAAACTTTTCCCCCCCTTTTTCATGGCCAGAGCCTTAAAAGTAAATAAATACTATGCCTCTCTTATATCCTATCCTTCCAGTATCTAAACTGCTGGATCGATGCAAAAGGAACAAAGAAAGAAAGGATGGAAAGTAAGGGCCTTTAAGCATCTTCTTCCACTATATTCTATTTTATTTTATTTCATTTTCAATTCACTTACTATTTTCTTTTCCTACTTTCCACCCCAAATCCATTTATTTTATTATTCTCAAATGATGCCAGTAAAAGTATCTACTTTTTTTTTTTCTTTCGAGGAAAGCTTTGGAAACCTGATCAGATCACACATTTAAGCCAATGATCCAAATTTCACCACCTAATATCCAAGTCAGCTCCTTAATGATCTTGATCTCGATCTTGATCTTGATCTTGATCTTAATCAGTGTACACTAACATGCTATTTTTTATCTCTAGATTGCTTAGCCTTTCAATCTCCACGTCAGATTTCCAGTCTATCTTGAGAATAGATTCTTATTCATTTCCAACTTTATCATATTTCACTAATACAATAATAAGGTTGTCTCATCTCATTCTCATAGACTCATACTACGCAGATTAAATTATATATATATTAATAATTATTATTATTATTATTTTAATCAATAAAAAACACATCAGTTTGTCCCAGTTTCCATTTCCCGATTGTTGTTTACTTCAAACAAGATCGGTTTGGACTTCATGTGTGACATAACGAACGAACCCAATCTATAGACAATACCGAAGGTTTCTTTCAAACCAGTTATGAAACATTAACACAAATACTAAGAACATAATAACAAAACGCCAACAAGTTGGGTAAGTGAAAAATCCAGACAACAAATGCTTTCCAACCTATAGACAGACCCATAAGTATATGTGAAATCAATTAAATAGTTGACCAAAATGTACAGGTTAGAGAGAACATAATCAATCCACTTACTACTCGAGAAAGCGCCGCTGTACGGGCAGCACTTCGTGTTGTTCTTCTCAGGCTCGCACTAGGTTGGGAGGCCGTTGTTGAACCAGACGCAATTCCATCAATAGTATCAATCTCGGTTTTAAGCCTCTTTTCTTCTTGATCATGAGGGTGGCTGAGTTTGAGCACGTAAATCTGGCTCATCTTCCTCGCGCTGATATATATCAGCAACCTTGCTCTGGCAGAACTTGGGTTTCGTTCAGCTCTTGTTGCTCTCGACTTAGCTCTGCAATTATCCTCATCGGCTCTCCACCGTCAACCACGGCGGCAGCCAAGAAAACTGTTATCTCTCTCTATTTTCAAAGTTTTATTATTTCCCGAACAGATGGTGATGACTTTCATTTCAATGTTTTATATTAAATTTACAGAAGAAGACTCATGAGAGCATCAACAACAGGCTTGCTCTCGTTATGAAGAGCGGGAAGTATACACTGGGGTACAAAACCGTCCTAAGATCTCTTAGGAGCTCGAAAGGTAGATTACTCTTCTTTTGTTGGCGCTTGATCTGAAATCTGAAGCTTGCTAAAGTATCTAGTGGTCTTGAATCTCAGCTCTAATGTCAACTAATCAGACAATTTGTTGCTCATAATTTATATTTTTAGGTTTGCACCAATTCGAGTGTTTGCTTCATGGAAAATAACTGCTGTAATCTGTACTAAGCTTTGAAAAAGCCGAGCATGAATTTCATGATAAGATGATCCCATATCTTTTGTATCTCTCTCTGTGGCTTTTTACAAACCTGAAACATACTCTCTCCATTTCTTGTCGAAGCTGTAAGTTGATAAACACAAGTTTATCTAAAAACTTGGATATGTATGTTTTGGCCATGTTTTATGATATGATTCAACAATTTCTCATCTAAAAACTATGATTCACCTAAGCTTCGTATCTATTTTCAGGAAAACTGATCATAATTGCCAATAACTGCCCTGCACTTAGGAAGTCCGAGATAGAGTATTATGCTATGTTGGCAAAGCTTGGAGTCCACCACTACAATGAAAGTGAGTTTCTAACCTCATACCTTACTTTACATAGCCAGCGAAATGCTTTCTTCCAGTGTTTATTATGCGTTCATGATGAGACCTTAGTTTTCATTAGCCGGAAGGCAAATAGAAAGGGAGTATATACGCCTATGTGATATGTTATAGTCAGAGTAAAAGAATACATGATGATAGCTGTCACATAGGAAAACTAGAATCATACCCAATGATGTAGTAAATGGAGGGGTCATATATCTATAATAAACAAAAAATTGTGAACAGTAAACATGAATCCGTAAATAAGAAATTGGTGATGCGGTAAATAAATAGAATATAAAAATAAAACAAAATAATAAAATATAATAGAGTCTCTAAAATAAAATAAAATAAAATTGAATTTGTAAAACTATAACGAAATAGAAAAAATAAAAGTTATTAACATAATCGGTAAAAAATAGAACATACTAGAAAATCATAATAGAATAGAATTTGTAAAAAATATAATAGAATAGAAAAATATAACATGGCAAAATTTGAATGGACATAATAGAAATAGAGAATTAATTTAAGATATGCAATAATTTCTTTAAATATATTTTTCTTCTCACGTCGGTGCAAAAAGTTGAAATATATATATATCTCCTATGATACAATAGAGATGAATAGCAGCATCGTACTACCAAACTATTTCCGGCAAACTCAAACAGTGGCTCGAACTCTATCACACTGGAAACTTAGAACTCTAAAGGGATGAATGAAAACAAAAGCTTTCGGTTTTTGCTGGTGTGTTTCCAAATGGAAAAAAAACTGCCAATTTATAGGCTCATGAGGGGAGAGGTGATTAATGAGACTTAATCTGAAATTTAATTTGATTTAATACAAATTTAAATATGATGAAATTGAATATTAAATTACAACATTTCATCTTTATATATTTTTGTAGAAGAAGATGAAAAGAGGAAAAAAAAATTTAGAAGAAAACAAAAGTTGGCTAAGGCAAACCGGGTCGTTTTCAGGCTGACATTCAGCATGCTCAGGTGTGAGCACACACGAGCCAAGCGTGATCCGGATTTGCATCCCCCGCGGGCACATGCAAGAGACAGTATTCTGGCTTATATTTTATTACCCATTAATAAATGTGCAATTCTATATAAATACTCTCCTACTTGTTTCCATTTCTAATGTGGGATAAAATTTTCCTCATTTATTTTTTCTCCTTCAAACTATTCCATTTATTTCACTTTGAGATTCAATTTCTCATTCACCTATTAATCATTTTGAGCGTACCATATACCAATTCAAACCTTTCACAGAGGAGAATACGAATCAACTTTGACCTTTCGTTTACACGAAGGGGGCTCACTCAAAATCGAGTATAAATATAGCATATTGATATGCTAATTTTTCCAACAGTAAATTAGTAGTATTCAGATAAAATATTAGAATCGTGCTTAAGTGCAGCAACCCCAGCTCACTTTCTACCTTTGTTTTGTTTATCCACATCCTTTATTGAATACCCCTTGCGTGCCAAAAACTAGGTTATGTGATTCATTGCATTCCCTATCTTCATACATATATCTGCTCCCTATAAAGTGCTCTCTATTGGTATCTCAGACAATGTAGACTTGGATACTGCTTGCGGAATGTATTTCAGAGTCTGCTGCCTTAGCATCATCGACCCTGGTATGTTGTCTCCCCTTCATTTTGTAAACTATTTGGAAAGCAAAGCTTTTAGACAGTTACCACTCTGATATTTTATTAGTAAGATGGGCTGTACTAGCGTTTGGCTTAATCAGCTTGCTAAACAAAGATGCTCCCGGTGGGGCCTTATTTATGGTTACTGATATGTGCAATGTAACATTCTAATTGTTACTCAACCTTTTGTTTTCAGGTGATTCAAGAGCGTTCGGGTGATCATTGAGTGGTCGTTTAGAATAGCAGCCGGGGCTCATAGATTTCAGTTCTGCCGATATATTTTATTTTCCCCCCTCTTGATTTCCTATTAAGAGATGGATGGTGATGCTTCACTTTCTGATAGGCCAAATTGTGTTATGTTATCATCAATGAGAACAATATCAATACAAACTGGTTACAGTTATGTGAGTCGAGCAGTGACTTTTTCTCTATGTTAGAATGTACGAGTACTTTAATTTCTGACTTTCGAACCCAATTTGGCACCCTACTTTGATCCATGAGCCAATATGCTAACTAACCTTGAACATTCAATCAAATCAAAGAAACTACAAGCGATTGGAAATCAGCACGGTTTTCACATGGAATCAGCTCAACATGATGCTTGATTGAGCTATACTACCTGTTTTTTTTTTTTTTTCCTATTTTTTTGGGGTCAAATCCTCTGCCACTTGATTAGACTTGATTGAGCTATATCCTAGTCGTAATGGCTAATTGTGAAGTTACCCATTTTTAATTGAAATCATCACTGTGTTCCGCGGATGAGTCAAAATCAAGGATTAAGTCAAATAAATTTTCGATAACATACCTTATAATAAAATATTATAATAAGATTAATGTTATTTTAAGGAAACTGCACATGACACGTTCGAAATACTTACTATAGCACGAAATTGGCAGGCATGGATCAATCAAGCGTTGATAAGGGCACGGATCAATCAAAACATGATCATCCTTATGCAACCCTGATACAGAGTCCATCTCAGCTAAAGTGAGACGAATATTTTGATCCATAGGCACACTGGAAGGCTTGAAACCAATCAATCTAGAATCGGAAATGAGCTCAAGAGCATACTTGCGCTGTGTGATGCAAATCCCAGTAGAGTTACGAATGAATTACATACCCAATAAGAACTTAAAAGGACCCTAAGTCTTTGATCTTAAATTGGGAACATATAAAGGACTTAGCATCCGCAATAACAAGGTCATTGCTCCCTGTCATAAGTATATCATCCACGTAAACAATCAGAATGCTTAATAAACAACGAGTGATCAGAGGAAGATTGAAGGAAGCCATCACGAAGTAATGCATATGTGAACTTCATGTTCTATTGGCGGGAAGCTTGCTTCAAGCCATAAAGGGAATGCATATGTGAATATAAATCGGACTGCTAGTTTCAATTGGAGGAAGCAACGCAAGATATCGATCAGGTGGAATAGAAATCGTCTGAATTCCCTGAACTTGAGATAAAACAGAATTCGTCTGGATTTCTTGAACTTTTTCCATGGAAAATCTTCAATTCGAACCGTGAAGATGATGTCGATGAGGAAGACGAACTGATTAGCACAAAGAACGATGACGAATTATGGATCGGTGCTCTGATACCATGTGAAGACGAGAACCAGAGTGTTCGTAAAATAGGAGAAAGGGAAAGAGAGAATGTGATGAGAGAGAACGAATATGTTGTATTAAGCTTCCATGTATTAGATACATTAAATAGGGATTAACCCTAAAGCAATAGAAACTAAACGCATTGCACACGTGCTAAACAAGCTAACAGATCGCATGACTAACTCAACGGCAGCCCATGTGGACATAAGTCCAGCTCAGCTATATCGTGCACCAATAAAAGAAGGCGGAAACGTTTATCAGCGAACAAAACAGAAAAACTCGTGATTTCTGAGTGTAATGTAAAAAGTGAGGCAAAAATCTAGCTGCTAGGAAGGGCGAAGAGAAGAAAAGCAAGCGATCTCTTCTCTGTGCTCGAGAATGGTGATTATGGAAGGTTTTAGTGCAGAAGATTTGTCTACAATTGGGGGAATAGCGACGGTTTCCCTTCTGCATTCCTTCATACCTACTCACTGGCTCCCGTTTTCCGTCGTCGGCCGTGTCCAGAAATGGACTCTCTCCCGGACTCTCCTCGTCAGTACGTTCTCTCTCTCTTCATTTTTGTTTTCTCGGTATTTCGATCTAGATCTTTAATTATATGTTTACGGATATGGAAGGTTCGCATTGAGCTTTTGTTTGCTTGCTTGGAAAAAGGAGGAAGAGCGATCTTCAGATTTATTTTTCTCCATTCTTTTCCAACCAGGAGGCTGTCAGGATTTAGAAGCTTTCTTGAGCTGTTTCATTTTCTTTTTGCCGCGTTTTTCCGCGTAAACAGCCGAGTTTTTCATTTTTGTATTTCTTCTTGGTGAGGCTGCTATGCTAGATTTAAGTATAAATTCGAGAGTTCAGCTATAGTTTTGATGTCTGCTGGTTAAACAGAGTCAGATCTGGGTACCAATTGAAGTTTGCATGTAGAAAATTGCTGCTACGCTTTAGATTTCTTTCTATCTGTGTCACTTCACTAAAACTTCAACAGAGGATATGCATCATTTGATGTTATAAAGAAAATTGTCTTCAATGATGGTGGTTGGATTTTTTGTTAGGGGTTAGACTACTTGCTTCCATGGGATTGTTGAATCACATTCAGAGATTTCATCAGTTTCTTCTATGTTAGATTGGGAATGCTTAGGGGTTTGAATCTTTTCTGAGGTGTAGGTTTCTTATAGTTTGGCTTAAAGCACTCAGAAAATCAAGAGGCGTGGAAAATATATATAGGCGTGCTTCCCAGTTATGAGCCAGTCCGTTCTCAAGCAATTTAGTTCCTTTCTGTTACACCCTTTAAAAGCCTAAGAACCATCCGAGGGAAACAATGATCGATAATGATGAACTGGCTTTCCTAATGATGCTTGTTTGACCATCCAACCTTTGTGTTCACACTTTTTCACTTGTTATACTAATAGTTTGAATTTTTATACTTGCCTCATTTAAGTTGAATTCCAATTTACTTTTCACTTAGCTCATGGTACTGTTTTGATTGATATGCCTTATACTTAAATTGACCTATCCATTTAGATACTTAGTGTTTGTTCAAAGAATGGGCTGTCTAATTATCTATTAGTGCAGCTGCATTTGGAGCAGTTTTGCATGTTCTATCAACTTCACTTCTCGGTATAACAGCAATCACAATGGCCAATACTATTGCTGGGGAAGAAACTGTGCATAAACTTGCTTCACTGCTACTCGTACTTCTTGGTGGTGGTTACATTTTGCTTTTCCTTGCTGGAAAGGGTGGTCATAGTCACTCCCACGATCAGCCGATGGAGAAAATGGCCGTTGCTGGTCTTGTCCTTGTACCTGCATTGTCTCCCTGTGCAACCACGCTTCCTGTATTTCTTGCTGTTGGAAATTCATCTTCCATGATGATTCTTGCTATCATAGTACTTCTATTCAGGTATTAGGACATAAATTTAGAGTTTTTTTTTTTATCCATCTGATGCTTTATGACTTGATTATGAGAATTCTCAAGAGCAATTCAAGAAGGTGAGAATCAGTTACAGTGAGAGAGATGTTGGGTGGGGGGGGGGGGGGCGCAGGCGCATTTCCTTAGGTTGTCCCAAAACTGTTCTGAATTAAGTAGCTTTCAACCTTGTGAAGTTCCACTTATGTGATCTCATTGATTATGATAATGGTTTCAAAATTAAGACAAACAATTCCAACTCACTCATCACTGTTATATACTTTTAGTAAACTCAAGATTCAGCCCAGCTGCTTATAATTGTAGATTCAGCAACTTGTATGATTTAGTAATTGGTTGTCCAACGTCAAAGAACTTGTGAACTTGTTATACATAATCATGTTCAAAATTCAAATTCTGAAACCTTTGTAATTATCTTAGTCTGACTGCACATTGTGATATTGCATATGCAGCACGATTACTGTGATGACCTCTTTGGTGGCTTTATCATTCTATGGAGCTAGCCAGATCAAGTTTCACTGGGTGGAACGCTACGATAAACTTCTCGTTGGTTCAGTGTTATGTCTTGTTGGAATATTGACCCTTATATTCCATCATCATGATCACGATGGGCACGAAGGTTCTGCGGCTGAGCATTTGCATAACAGGAAACTTATTGTACTCTAAGTCCAAGTATCCCCATTGAGTAAAATTACCATTTAGACAACATCTTCTTTGGGGCTAAGAATGGTGAAATGTATAATCCTCCTCTCCCCCCTCTCTTTCTTCCTTATATATGTGGTATCTGCTGTTTCACTGTTTGCTTTTGTCATTGTTGTCTATCCATTTAGGTTGAAAATGAAAATGTGGATTGTACTTTTCGAACTTTTCGCTTATATGAGATGAAATAGAAGGATTATATTTTTAATAGTTTCTCAAAATAACACTTCTTGTATTGAAAGACGTAAGAATTTATTTGATTGTTGTTTGTTTTCCTCATTCGTCACCAAACACGCCGTAGTCAGGTTCATACTAATCAGTAATATCCCAATTACGTTGCGACCTGCTTTCAGTGAACTTGGGCCCAGTAAGAAGATGCCACGTAACCTTAGCACGAGTTTTCATGAAATAAACGACATTTTTTTTTTGTCTTTTTGTCGTCTAAACGAGACGCGTCATCTGTCACGCGCGCACCAAACGAACGCAGAGGCGCCTCTGCAATCTGCATTTCTTCTAGGTTCTAGCTCGTTTTGTTCATTCTAGGGTTTTCCTTTAACCTTTTTCGTTTTTTGGAATTTCACCATGGCCGCGGTAATCAACATGGGCACCGATGAATCCTTAGATCGCCGCCGAGATCGGAAAGAGAAGTCAGTCGAAGATCCTCAGTCATCGCCGCCTCCACCACCACCACCACTACCACCCTCGAGGAGGCGAGATAGAGACGAAAGGGATGGGAAGGAAGACCGAGACTTCGACCGTCCTCCAAATCGTTGCAATGATAACTACGATCGAAACCGGTCGTCTCCACCTCCGCCTCCGAGAGAGAGGGATAGAGATAGAGACAGGAATTATAAACGCAGGAACAGTCTTAGTCCCCCACCTCCTTACAGAGACCGGAGGCACTCACCACCTAGAAGGTCTCCTCCTCCACCTTATAAACGCTCCAGGCGGGATGATGGTGGGTACGGGGGTAGAAAAGGAAGCCCTAGAGGAGCCTTTGGGCCAGGTGATAGGAGGTGAGTTAATTTATGTATTTTATCTTGTCCTAATGCTAATTATTTGTGATACTACTGTTGTGATGTGAAAGGGTTTGATCTTGGTTATCGGCTTTCTAGTTGTTTTGGTATTACTTGGACCTCTGTTATGTTTGGATCCCGAGAAAATGTGGGAATTACAGAGTTCTAGACTGAGACATTGACATTGACGTATCCGGAACTTTTCTGTTGCTTTGGGCGTGACATTGCACAACACATAACTGTAGATAGAAGGTATTTGGGTTGCAGCTGTATTTACGCCTCTCTAAGAGCAAGGTTTCTTAACAAACTTTTGGAGCTTTGCTTGTTAAACTGGAAGCACTTCCTCATCCTTACTTAGTGGGATCCATTCCAACCATATGTTTAGGACTTCAGACGTACTAACTTGAGGACTTAGAACTCTTTAGAGGTACCCTTGAGGAATGATACAAGATGTTCCAGGTAGTTGTCCAAGGAAAATAACTCTTTTCACAGAAATTGGGAAGGCTTACCAAGTCCTAATGCCGGATTATGGCTGGAGGAGTGGCATCCTGCGTAAATCTTCTAATTTTTAGGGCTATCATTGTCGTTTTGTTGTATGAGTTCACGTGAAGTGTTCTTCGCTTAGGCGCTTATCCTTTCCTCCATTGTTTCTACTTCATATTTTCTCTGTGAATGTGACCATGCAAATTTGTCAACTCAAGGGGTTTTGAACGAAGATTTCTGTTTCCAAGATCCTTCATCTGTCTTCATCAACTGCTTATGAAATTCTATCCCTTATTTGTTATTTTTTCAGTTTACTTATCCTCATTCTATAGATTTCATCGTTACCCTTTTCTTTCATTGTTCTTACTTTGCCCTTTGTCTAATTTGTCAGTTCATCTTTTAATTGCATAGGTTTGGATATGATTATGGGGGAGGATATGAGCGTGAGGTGCGAGGCAGATCGGGTTATGCTGATGAGAGGCCTCTTGGCCGATATATGGGACGCTCATCTGCTGGCTATCAAGGTGGTACTTCTTTTAACTTGTATGGTTTGATCTAATCACCAAGTTGTAACATTATTACTTGATTTAAGGCAAATAATGTTTTGAAATGATATGTAAATGATAAGTGACTAGCAATTGTAGTGACACTCTTTTTGTTAATTGAACAAGCAATTTTTGGCTCATACCACATGTGCTATTGTACTGAACATGCATTTGATTAAACAAATTATACCTGTAAAACCTGACATATGCTTTTACCAGCATTTATATTCTGATGGTTTCTATCATTAAGGGATTGTACTGGCCAATAACCTTTTACAACAAGAATAAGAGACGTTCCATCTTTAATATTAGTTATTGTATATGTACTGATTCTGGTAAGCTATACAGATTGGGATCCTAATCGCGGTGGTTATGGTGATACTCCGAATGCAAGCAACAATCAAAGGTTAGTGTCTAATTTTACAAGGATCCCGTTTCTGTTTGTTGAGCTTTTAGTTTAATGTTATTGTATGTTTCAGAGAAGGCTTGATGTCATACAAGCAATTCATTCAGGAGCTTGAAGATGATATACTACCAGCTGAAGCTGAGCGCAGGTATCTTGTTATGAAGAACATAGATATCAAGATTTAATTATTGGAAATTTTATCTTTTCTCTGGAAACTGACCTTGGTACTTCTCATACAGATATCAAGAGTACAAGTCAGAGTATATTTCAACTCAGAAACGAGCTTTTTTTGATGCTCATAAGGACGAGGATTGGTACTTGATGCCTTTAGTTCTGTATTCCTTTTGCAGCACATGCATTTTTCCCCCTCATTTTTTTGATCAAGTCTGTTTGTTTATGTAGGTTGAAAGACAAATATCATCCTACCAACCTAATTAATGTTATTGAAAGGTGTGCTTTCCCTCTGTTTTCTTTTTCGAAGTGTAGTGTTTAATGTTGTATTGAAGATGAAGGAATTCTGCCGCACTGTGCATTGTTTTCATTTTGGGTGATCAAATATCAAGTGCCTTCTCTCTGGCATATATTCTTAGTGCTTTTGATTCTACAACTCCAATCTTTCTTTATTGTATTTCTAGGAGGAATGAACTCGCCCGAAGAACAGCAAAGGATTTTTTGCTTGATTTGCAAATTGGAACATTGGACTTGTAAGATTGGTTTTTATTTTATTTTTCCTTTTTCTTTTTCATGTGAGAGTTGCCATCAAGTATTGCATCTGTGATAGCATGTGAAAGAGTTTCTATTCTTTGATGCAGAGGTCCTGGCATCAATGCCCCATCATCAAAAAAATCAGGACAGAACAGTGATCCAAATTCGGACGATGAGGTAGACACTGATGGAAAAAGAAGACGGCATGGTAGAGAACCGGCAAAAGAAGCAGATCTTCTTTCAGCTGCGCCCAAGGCTCACCCAATCAGTTCTGAACCTAGACGAATCCAAGTTGATGTTGAACAAGCACAGGCCCTTGTGCGTAAACTTGACCTGGAAAAAGGCATTGAAGAAAATATTTTATGTGGATCAGATGGTGACAAAATTGGTAGAGATAAATCCCATGGTGGCTCTTCTGGACCAGTTATAATTATTCGGGGTTTAACTTCTGTTAAGGGCCTTGAGGGCATTGAGCTATTAGACACTCTAATAACATATCTTTGGCGCATCCATGGCTTAGATTACTATGGAATGATTGAGACAAGAGAATCTAAGGGTCTCCGCCATGTAAGAGCAGAGGGGAAGAGTCTCGATGCAGCTAGTACCGGAAGTGAGTGGGAGAAGAAAATTGATTTGTGCTGGAAAGAAAGACTGAGGGGGCAAGATCCTTTGGAAATAATGACTGCGAAAGAGAAGATAGATGCTGCTGCTGTTGAAGCCATAGATCCCTATGTACGGAAGATTAGGGATGAAAAGTATGGATGGAAGTATGGTTGTGGAGCCAAGGGTTGTACCAAGCTTTTTCATGCTGCTGAGTTTGTGCATAAGCATCTTAAATTAAAACATCCTGAGCTTGTGATGGAGCTGACTTCCAAAGTGCGTGAAGAGCTGTATTTCCAGAATTACATGAAGTAAGTGTTTTATGGTAGCAGGTTGGTATCCCACTATGTTACCCTAAGAAGTTGATGACTAATAATTCAATATCATTCACAGTGATCCAGATGCACCTGGTGGAACACCTGTGATGCAGCAAACTCTCCCGGTATATTTGATAAGAACAATAATGAGCATCAAAGTTGAATTTTCCTTTGTATAGCTAAAATATTTACAACCGAGAGCAGTACATCTGATTAGAAAAAAATACTGCAATCTTCAACTCTATTTCACTCGTGTTTTTTTAGCAGAAAGACAAGTCGCTGAGACGAAGGATGGGTTTAGAGCACAGCTTGAAAGATGATCGTGGTAATATTAGAGACCGTGAAAATTGGAACAGTGGTGAAAGATTTGATAGATCTGAGAACTTGCAGTCGGGTGATTTCCAGTCCAACAATGAAGGGCCAGATGGGGGAAATCCTGATGAGCCCATGTATGATTCCTTTGGAGGACAAGGAATACATGTTGGTCCTCCTTTCCCCTCTGAGATAGCACCTCCTCCCGTATTGATGCCTGTTCCTGGAGCTGGGTAAGTTGCTAGTATTAACATGGTTTGAATGCTACTATCATTGCTTTATTTCTGCTGTTCAAGAGAACCTAATATGCTGTAATTTCAGTCCATTAGGACCTTTTGTTCCTGCTCCACCTGAAGTGGCAATGCGAATGTTGCGAGAACAAGGTGGCCCACCTGCTTTTGAAGGCGGTGCTAGAAATGGGAGGCCTGGGCCCCAGATAAGTGGACAAGCCCCAATTATTACTCTATCTTCAGGTTTCCGACAGGATCCTCGACGCATACGGAGGTAAGTTTATCACTGTAGATTTTAACACTGGTTTCCCATTTCATTTCGCTATGTTACATAAATCTCCATCATGGACAGTGGGGGAAACAAAACTCATTGATTATTATATCAAGCATTGATGGCAGAAAATTATAATGTTTACTACCTGTTCTGGAAATTTTTTAATTGAAAATTATTGGGTAGATGTTGAGCCTCTGCTACTTGTAATGCAGTTATCAAGATCTGGATGCACCTGAGGATGAAGTCACTGTGATAGATTACAGAAGCTTGTAGGTAACCAAAATCTGCAATTTATGTACACAATCACTCGTTAAAGAGAACAAGATTTACACCTGCTGCAAGATCAGGCTACCATTGCCGAAGAGAACACATAGTTTTGCTCCCAAGTCTACTTCTGGCTGGTGCTAGTGTTTCCCTTTATCCAAAATGTGCCTCTTCTAAAAAATCAACGGGATGGATGTAGAAGGGATATATATATATATATATATTCAAGTGTGGAGCGGCTTTATATAAATTGATGTAATATGGACTTGTGATGATTGGTCTTTAGGTTTGCTTCCGTTTGGTTTTCTCCTTCAATCTTCTGAGGGAGAGAAGTGGTCCTTGGATTTAAAGGGGAAAAAAAAAGGTATCTCATCATTTGTTAAATTTATTTTAAATTTATGATGGAACATCCAATTACATAAGAAGGTATCTATCTCATCATCGATATACAACCTTTCACGAGAATGAAAATGGTAATAAAAATATTTACGAGAATGAAGAACTAAATAATTAGTTTGGTAAAAAGAAAAAACAGTTTTGGTATGAATTTATTTCAGTTTGTTTTGTATCAACGTTAAGATACCATGTTCCAGGGATCCAGACTCAAAAATACAGAGAGGGCCAAATAATACAGGGCACTTGTTGAACTACTATAACAACACTAATTCGCTGATTCAAGTCTCGCACTCAAGACTACAGCACAAAACCCCCCCTCGTTACTTCTCTCTCTCTCGCATGGATTTTCAGGTGGTGGTTTTAGCTGGTGGCACCTCAAAGAACCTCGTCCCTCTCGTCTCTAAGGTTTTCCTCACACTTCTCTGTAACATCTCCAGTTGTTTGTTTCGTCGGAAAATGTTGTAGGAAAATCAAAGTTCGATACAGTTTCCCTCGAATGAATAGTTGTTTCTAATTGTCGTAATTCAAACCATTCATCTACCTATAGCCTACGCTGATGCCAATTTTTCTTTTCCTTCTCTGTAGGAGGTTCCGAAAGCATTGCTTCCAGTAGCAAACCGTCCGGTTCTCTCGTACGTATTGGAGCTCTTAGAGCTTAACAACCTTAAGGATCTGATCGTCGTATGTGTTCGTTCTTATCGCTCGAATGTCTCCTTTTAATTCTGCTCTTTTCCTTCGCTTTATTTAAGGCTTTTGAGTTTGCTTTGTGTATGTTGTTGTTTAGGTTGTTGAAGGTCAAGATGCCGCCCGTCTGGTTGGCAATTGGATCTCAGCAGCGTATGTTGATCGCCTACACGTTGAGGTATTTCCCGAAATTTTATGTTTCTCTTTGTAATTGGCTTTGGGGATTGAAAGGTTGGTAGGATAGAAATGTCCAATGAACTAAGTAAACCAGTATGTTGATTCATTTAACTGCTACTTGGGACTTAGAAAGGACCGTAATGATCCCCGCCAAACTGCTACTTGGTAGGATAGAAATGTCTACGTGTCTCACCTTCTTCTCACTACCTCAGATTTGTCAGATTGAAAGAGCCTTGGCTCACTATTGTCTGCGACCTCTACTAATGCCTTCTTAATTTGTAGCATGTCTAGATATGTGTGATGTAAAGTGATTTTTTTCTAATATTTCAGGTTGCTGCAGTTCCTGAGGATGTTGGAACTGCTGGTGCACTAAGGGCAATTGCACACCACTTGACAGCAAATGACATTCTGGTTAGAATTCAACTGGTTGTGTTGTTTAGAATCTGGAATGTTTCTTCCTATTACAGCCAGTCCTTTATGTTTGTGCAGGTTGTGAGTGGTGATCTTGTTTCTGATCTTCCTCCTGGTGTAGTGGCAGCAACTCATAGACGGCATGATGCTGTAGTGACTGTAATGCTTTGCTCAACTCCAGTCAGTGGTCCTTCAGAGTCTGGTTCTTCTGCTGCAAAGGACAAAGCCAAAAAACCGGGACGCTATAACCTCATTGGATTGGATCCCACACAGCAGTTTTTACTGTATATTGCTACAGGTTAGAAGTTTTAAAGCTCCTTTTCTCCAGACTGTGGCTCAAATTGTCACCTATGTGATTAAGAATCTTCTATCTGTCTAGGAGCTGAAGTTGAGAAAGATACAAGGATTCAGAAGAGTATTCTCCGTGCAGTAGGCCAGGTAAGGGATCATGATCTTCTGTCTTTATATCATGTTTCTGTATGGTTTCTGAAGATATCTGGATACATGCTTGGTTACCTTTCTGTCACTTTTAAATTCTAATTGACTTAGATTGTTCTATTTCCTTACCGATCTTCTGAATAGGTATGTGCAAAGAAACCGACCCGACTGAAACCCGACTGAGACCGTCTATTTCGGTCGAGGTTCGGTTAGGGCCTTTTTATAAAATCAAATTTCAGTTGGGGCCCCGACCGAAAAATTAACAGAGGACTTCGGGGGAGGAATTTTCGGTCGGACTCAGGGCCCGACCGTTTTTTAAACATTTTTTTTTCCTTCTTTCTTTACCCCTCTTTCTCTCCTGTATTCACTCTCCCAAACACGAACTAGTTCCTTTTGTATGGGCAGGTACAAAAGGCCTTAGTTAGAGTGGAAAGCTGGACATGGGTTTCTATGCCTATATTTGCTTCATAATCTATAGAGATTGGATTCAATGTTTTGTTTGGGTTAAGTGGAATGGAGGTTGTTTTGGTTTTTCTCTTGATTTGGTGTTTGGGTTGGAGTGCTTTTCATCGTGCAGTAGAGAAGAGTAGTTCTTCTACTGAAGAAGTTGTTGGGTAAAGGAGGAGAGGGTGAGTTTGAATTCCTCTAAAAATGGTGGAAGCCATCTTTAACTTGTTACTTGGTTCTTTCTTTTATATGTATGTAATTATATAGTAAATATAACATAGGATTTGTTTATGAAAAAAAAAAAAAATCATCAAACAAAGAGAAGCATATAAATTCAGATGTTGATCCAATAAGAATTGAGAAAGAGGAATCAAGCTTAAAAATTGATTAAGAGTTTGAAATGGTGGATTTGAGAAGAATGTGTATAGTCAAGAAATGCAGTGACGGCAAACAAATTTGGTTTCAAACTTAAGAATCAAAACAAAAATGGAGATAATAATTAAAAACTTTACTCCTAGAAATACTTAGAAATAATACTATAACATTTCTAGTCTATAAATACCTTTTTTTAAGTACAAGAAGAATTGAGATAATAATAATAATTGAAAAAAAGGGTCCACCGCCTTGACTGCCCCCCGCCCCGCTTACCGTCGGTCCGGGGGAATGGCTAGACTGGTCGGGGCCTTATGCCCCGAAATTTTGACCAGGGGTGTTGACTTCCGACCGATACCAACTGCCCCGACTGTTTGCACATGCCTACTTCTGAACAAGAGGGTTACAATTTGAATAGCTCAAGTCCCTAAATGTAATTTGTCAAGTGGTTCTTTATTTTCATTTCCTCCTCCTGTGAAATGAAGAGGATATATACATATGCAAATATAAGCTTCAATTTGAATTTATATGCTTTTTTATTTTAATATTTCATGTAGATGGAAATCCGTGCTGATCTCATGGATGCTCATATGTATGCATTCAAGAGGTTTGACCCCCTCTTCTTCTCTCCCAATTGATCATTTGTTCATGATTGTTATCACAAATATGTTTACTCCCCTAATACATTTCCCTGTTCTCGCCCAGATCTGTTCTGCAAGAAGTTCTAGATCAAAAGGATACTTTCCAAAGCTTGAGGCAGGATATACTGCCTTATCTTGTACGGAGCCAGCTTGTAAGTTTGATTCTGTCCCACGATGCTATTGCTGGATACTTTCTATCCTTATGAAGTGGACTAATTTTTAATGGACTTTAGAAATCAGAAGTTCCTACTAATGGAATGCTTGAAGGGGAAGAAAATGTAAATGAGAAGGCTGGTCCCCACAACAACCAAGCAGCTCTATCACAAATTCTGGCTAATGCATCTACTCCAAGCTTCCATCAGCTCCATGTGTTGGATTCTAATAACAGATCTAGTTCTGCCCGAAGAACCCACAAATGCTGTGTTTGCATTGCCAATAATAGCAAGTACTGTGTACGCTTAAATTCTATTCAAGCATACTGTGACATTAACCGGGATGTGAGTTCATCAGACCTTAAGCACCATTTGATTCTTCCACTTTGTAATTGCCATTTGTTTCCTAATGCTTGAATCTGAATTCCCTTTTTTTTTTCCAGGTCATTGGGGATAATAGTCATCTCTCTGGGTACTCCTTCTCTGCTCAAAATAACATTATTCATCCTACTGCAGAACTCGGATCAAAAACAACTGTGAGTTGGAAGCTTCACAAATTCAACCTTATCATATGCTGTATTAGTTTCACCATCTACTCTTGCAGTTTTGATATTCTTCTCTTGATATTCATGTGATTGTGTACTTTCGCATGTTCAGGCCATTTCTTGGTTACTAAATGATGTGTGATGAATTCAGGTGGGAGCACAGTGTATGTTGGGGGAAGGTTCACAGATGGGCGACAAATGTAGTGTGAAAAGATCTGTAATTGGCCGTCACTGCCGGATAGGTTCTAATGTAAAGGTATACCGTAAGAACTGGATTATAACTGGTGAACAAGCCAGAAGGAATAGTGATAAACAAATCAGAAGGAATAGGAATAGTCGAATCTCCTGAAAACTGTCTTTTTCATTTGCTTCCGTGCAGGTTGTTAATTCCATTGTTATGAATCATGTTACCATCGGTGATGGTTGTTCGATCCAAGGCTCTGTGATATGCAGCAATGCCCAACTACAAGAGCGAGTTGTGTTGAAAGATTGTCAAGTAATTACTAGACACCCCCCCCCCCCCCCTTCCTCCGCCTCCTCTCTCCTCTCTTTCTCTCCCCCTAATTTCTTTCTTGTTTATTACAGGTAGGAGCAGGTTTTGTGGTCACTGCTGGAAGTGAATGCAAAGGAGAGGCCTTGGCTAGAAAAGAGAAGTAATAGGACAGGTAAATTCACTGCTTAAGAGAAATTACTGAAATCTCATATTTGGCATGAATTGGCTTGTTGTGGGCCAGATCAAATTTTGTTTTGAAATGTCAAAAGTTAGCGTGCAAGGAGCTTTACTCTTGGCAACGAACAGTTGAATGATTGTTTTCAGGTGTCGTATTTGTTCCATTGGTCTTTTAGTTCGAAACTATGTCGATTTTGTCTCATCAATCATTCCCCATGTAGTTTTTTGCTAGCTAATAGAACATCAAGTAGATTAGCATGTTACTGATTAGTTCCTCTATGAAGTATGATGGATGGATCGATTTCTTTAAGCACCCCGAGTTGAACCAAATCACCCTTGGTTTGTTTAATTTGACAGATAAATCAGGCTATCAAGGTTAAACTGGTAGAAGAAATTGAAGACAGACGTCAATAGAAGTTAATGACTTTCATTCTCGAGCAATTGCCTCTTATTGCTTATAACTACTATTACCTGACTTTGAGGCATACATATATTGACACATCGTATCTTGGCAAAATCGATAGTCTTCTCTATCCATCATGACCTTTGCTTGGTCCAGGCGACCATCTGGT
Source organism: Coriaria nepalensis (assembly GCA_027186245.1). Taxonomy (NCBI): domain Eukaryota; kingdom Viridiplantae; phylum Streptophyta; class Magnoliopsida; order Cucurbitales; family Coriariaceae; genus Coriaria; species Coriaria nepalensis. The sequence continues at coordinate 10,789,863 of CP114491.1, read as the reverse complement.
TGGGATGTGCATGGTTTCACCCCTAGTTACCTCATAAATCATATTAATTTTATGTGCAAATGAGATAGATAAATTCACTGTGAATACGGTCTCTTTAAGAAATTCGATCACTAGCCTGGACTTTCAAACGACCCAAACCTAAACTAAATGAGCCCAAAAGGAAATAAAATAAAAGGCCCGAAAACTTGGGACCCGACAAAGTTTCTATAGGCTCGATTCGAAGCATTAACAACATCAAACTGGAAATCAAACTACTAATCGGATTATAACTGATAAATCGGTCAGTTAGCAATAGTGATAAACATGTCAGGTTATCAGGTTAAAACTGAATGAAGAAATTTAACCACTAGAAATTTATGAGTTAATTCCTGGGCAAATGCTTCTAATTACAAGATTTTTAGATCTATTCACATTAGTAAGCTGAGGACTATAGCATGTCATATCTTGGCAAATTCAATAGTCTTCTTTCCATCATGACCTTTCCCGAAAAAGTAGTCTACATAATCTGCAAACACGACGGTTTTGTACTCTGGTTTTTCCCCTTCCTCCACGACTTGCTTCAGAGGACCACCAACCAATGACGGCATCATGCGTCGGGTTCACAAAGATCGGAAACAAAACCCTACTCTTGTTCCGGCTCCTAAAGGCTATGTGCTCTATGCTTTTGTAAAGGCCATTGCTCAGTATCTGCAGCGAGTCCCCAACATTGATTATAAGCGCCCCTTCTGTTAGAGAAATATGTATCCAATCATCACCATTCTATCCTCCTCGTACGTATAAGTCCACCATTGTGGTCTTGTAACAGTACTGTGATCGTTGACATGTCGGAGTGACAGCCCACTCCGACAGTTAGGTCCGGATTCAGACAAGAGGGATAGTAGTTCAAGCTGATGATAACATCCCATACTCTCCGTGACAAAATAAAATATTTGTAGATATTTACATTATAGAAGTTAATGAAATCTTATCATGATAGATTATTTAGAGCATGATCAAATGATAATGTGCAACCATATGTACTTCTATTTCAGTAGCATTAGTAGGGTTTGGATTCGGTTTTGTAAGGATATAGATCAATCTAGATTTATATTTGTAGATTTATAGTTATAGTTAGTATATATGTTATAGTTATAGTTATAGTTAGTTATCACTGTCAATTAGGTAGTTATGAGGTTCAGTTATTCAGTTTTAAGACAATTCAGGGTCTTGCTTGAAGATCTGTCTTTCATCACAATTACATTACATATTGTAAGTATATTAGAAGACATGAAATCATTTTGAATTAAAATATAAAATAACCAAAAAAAAAAAAAAAAGATAAGGGAGATACCTTTCGGAGTTTCAGACAACCCAAGCCGGCAAGCCCAAAGTACACGGGCCCAAAAGGAAAGGAAATTTTAAAATTAAAAATGGAAACTATATTATTAAAATAAAAAATTAAAAATTAAAAATTAAAAAATTAAAAATTAAAAATTAAAAATTAAAAAAAAGGGCGGCTTTTTCTTTTGCATTTCTTTGCTTTTCAAAGAAATACTATTCATGGATACCGAGTGGTGTATTTGGTTAATCGAATCTGGGAGCTAAATCACCTCTGATCCCGGAATCTCATTCTCGGAATCTCTTGATTTTTCTATCTATATTACACTGGTTTTCACATGATCTGTAAGTTTAAGCTTCACTTTTTTTGTCTACTTCTCCCTACTTTTGTACAGAAATTGGAGAATTAGGTCTTTCTTTGCGTTGCTTCTTCGCTTTCTTCTCTCTAATTCTTCCGGTTTCTACTTGTTTGTCTGCATTTTTCTGGGTTGATGATTTTTCATTTCAATTTTCCAATTATTGTTTGTCTTTTTGGTACTATATGTGCGGTGTAGGTGAGATTTCACATTTGGGGTTTTTTGGTTACGGTTTATTTCTTCAGATTTTTCTGTTTCTTTTGACTCGCCGTTGGCTTCGGTGGCTTTGAGTTTGGATCTTCTACTGGTTTTAGAAATTCTGAATGTTTTCACACCAGCATTTTTCTGACGATTAAATTGCAAATGCTTTGGAAGTAGTCATCAACTGAAATACTAGCTTTGGCCCATTTTTTCTGTTTTCTGTTTGGGTTGGAGGTCTCTTTACTATTACTGTGATTATTTTCCTAAAGAGAGCTTTCTGGTGGGTTACAGAGTAGTTCATCTTGAAAATGACTAGGGTAAGCCGTGATTTTGGTGACCCAATGCAAAAAGAAGCTGTCCTCGCTGTAGCATCTGATGTGATCTTTGCATCTAGTCGGTTTCCAAATTACAAAATTGGGCTTAACAATCAAATTGTTGAGGCCAAGGATGATCTGAAAGTACTGACCATGAAAGAAGTTGTTGCTCGTGAGACCGCTCAACTGTTGGAACAGCAAAAGCGCCTCTCAGTCCGTGACCTTACTCACAAATTTGAGAAGGGCTTGGCTGCTGCTGCTAAGATATCTGAAGAGGTTAAGTTTTTGAAAATCTTCATCTTCTTGCTCCCAACTTTTCAGCAAATTATAAATGCAGCATGGCGTTATCTCACCTTGTTGTTGATGAGAAATAAATGGAAGTTATAGTTTCAAATCAATGGTATTGGCTGATTGAAGTAACTTAGTAAACCATGCGATGAAGTGGATAGAGGCTGACATAGAATAAAAAGAGAGTTTTGCTTTCTATATTTAAATCCTTAAGAACTTAAGTTATGCATCTGTAATTTCTTTTAAATCAGTTAACTTTCTTGGGTGCAATTTACAAAGACAATGGTTTCCTCGTCTTTGTTATTTATTCTTGCATCAACTGAGGAAAATTTTGAAATTTGTACATGGGAAGAGGGAGAATGGACTGACTTTTAGAAGCTGATAATTTGTGGATTTCAGGCTAGACTAAGGGAGGCAGCATCACTAGAGAAACATGTTTTATTGAAGAAGCTCAGAGATGCGCTGGAATCACTGAAAGGTCGTGTAGCAGGGAGGAACAAGGATGATGTAGAAGAAGCTATTACAATGGTCAGATTTTAGACATGATGCTTCACAATTGAGATGAACTAAAAATAAATAAATTTTATTTTTATGCTGTCTGACTGGTCCATCTTCGAACATAGGACATTATTATTATTCTTTGTTTGAAAAGATTTTGTGACAGTTCAGTGTTATGAGCATCTGTGTTATGGTTACTCTAGGTTGAAGCTTTGGCAGTTCAGTTGACGCAAAGGGAAGGAGAACTAATTCAAGAAAAGGCTGAAGTGAAGAGGCTAGCAAGTTTTCTTAAGCAGGTGGTCTATTTTTTTCATATTAACAAAAGATGGGTGATATGTCATGTTTGTAATAAAAGTCGATCTAAGGATTCTATGACAGCTTTGTGGGTTTGCATGCAATAAATGGGATGACGGAGTAGTTTGCCTACTTTCTTTATATGCATACAAATTTAATTAGAATGTATTTCTTTTGTAGGCCTCTCAAGATGCTAAGAAACTTGTTGATGAGGAGAGGGCTTTTGCTCGTGCAGAGATTGAAAATGCAAGGGCAGCAGTTCAAAGAGTTGAGAAGGCTCTCCAAGAACAAGAACATATGTCTCGGGCTTCTGGAGAGGTTTGTTCTCGTCCCCTTTGTATTATTCCAGAGACCTATTTGGTGTCATTGACTTATTTCTTATCTTCATAGCTTTATCCTGGTAGTCGAGCTGAAGTCTTATATACATCATTCATGTCAGCAGTGTTGGATATACATATTATTTGTGCAGGATCTTTCTATGATACATTCATGCTTGGTTCTGTTCTTTTTTTTTTTCTTGGGGAATTTACAAAATTTCAATCACTTTCATGTTCACTGTACTTTGAAACTTGTCAAATTTGTTATGTGATTATTTTTGCTTTACCCTACCTGTCTATGTTCCATCACTGTCTGACAAAGTTTGTGGGATGATTAGGATCTGGAAGAACTAATGAAGGAGGTTCAAGAGGCTAGAAGAATCAAAATGCTCCACCAACCAAGCAAGGTCTGCTGTCTATTTTGGTCTCTTTCATTGTATTTCACTTAAACTTATCACTGGATATCTGTTTTGTCCATAATGAGTTAATCAAACATGAATATTTAGGTCATGGACATGGTACATGAGCTTCGAGCATTAAGGATGCAGCTTGCTGAGAAGTCTAAGCATTCTGTTCGGCTTCAGAAAGAGGTTCATGAGTTTACTTTTACTATTATTTTTTCCATCATTTTTATATTCATGTCGGGAGGTTTAGGTGAGTTTTCTGCTCCCCTACAATTCTCATTTGTTTATTTATTATTGTTATTATTTATTTTTTTATCTTATCTGTTTACGTTGACGCATTTGAATTTGGTCATTAGAACATATCATCGATATGCTGCACCCTTAGTCATTTACCCTCTTATGTTTTACAGCTTGCAATATGCAAGGGAAGTATTGCAAATAGTTCTCGTTTATTTGAGTTAGATGGCCCTGAGGCCTTGGGTTCATACCTGCACATTCGGTCTTGCAATGATAATGCCCCTGACTTTTCTAAATGTTCCATTCAATGGTATCGTCTAACATCTGAAGGTGCCAAAAAGGAGATGATTTCAGGTACATTATACAATTGTGCATGCAAGGATAATAATATTCTTCATTTGAATATCATGCAAGGGAATCATCGCAGATCTAATGTAGTTACTTTCGAAATGTCATATGATTAGTATTTTACATTACAGGAGCTACCAAATCAGTTTATGCCCCAGAGCCTTTTGATGTGGGGAGAATCTTGGCAGCTGATATTGTTTTTGATGGCCAGAGGATAACATTAACAACTAGTGGTCCTATTGATCCAGGTATGCTTATGATCCTCAATGCCTTTATAACAGTAAATCTTCTTAGAAAATAGAAATTTTCGAAATAGATATAATTTTTATTTGTTTTTCCTTCTCTTGAACAGCTGCTGGCTTGGGAAGCTATGTGGAGGCACTTGTGAGAAAGCACGATATTGAATTCAATGTATGTTGTTCCATTTCTTTCTAAACTAACATGGAAAAGGTGAATTTTGTGTTTCCACTCTCCACACATTGCTCATTAAGCAATGTGTCGAATTTTATAGGTGGTGCTATGTTGAATTCATGCACACACAGTTTTCGACAAACTTAAAATTGAGGACTGCATATGTCTGTTGCTTTGCAGGTAGTTATTACCCAGATGAATGGCGTAAAGCATTCATCAGAACCAATACATGTACTTCATGTGGGGAAAATGAGGATAAAAGTTTGCAAAGGGAAGGTGACAGTCGCTAAAGAATATTACTCCCCAACAATGCAGGTAAGATATTATATAGTGCAATTTTTATTTTTGGTCATAATGGGTAGTCTAACCAAATTTGTATTGCCAGTCATGATATGTTTCCTGTTCATTTGAATATTCATTTAGAGCCTTCTTCTTATTCTTCCTTTTCGCTTGCACATGGGGTAGTGGTTAACTCGAGTTTGGTTCTTCAAAATTCCAGTTTGTCTTGAGTGATATAGCACTCGCTTTTGGCCCATACTACATTTTTATTTTATGATGTAACCGAATACAGTTTCCACAAACTCTAGATACTCTTTCCCAAATGCATCTTTCTTTTTGTTGCTTGAAAAAATTCTTCTTGTATTGGTGAATTTCTTTCTCTGCTGTCATCCTTTAGCTATGTGGAGTTAGAGGAGGTGGGAATGCTGCGGCTCAAGCATTATTTTGGCAAGCAAGGAAAGAACTTTCCTTTGTATTGGCATTTGAAACCGAGAGAGAGAGAAATGCAGCCATTATGCTAGCCAGGAGGTTTGCTTTCGACTGCAATGTATGTATATCACCTCGTTCCTTGCAATTATTATCGACTTTTGAAGAAAAAAAAAAAAAACCAGTCTCCGTATATATTAGCTAACAATGGCTGACAATTCTACATAAAAGACTTTCAAAACAATGGCCCTCCTTAATATGGGAGAACATTCTCAATGGCCACTCCTAGAACTCAGTAATGCAGTCACTTTTTTACTTGTTCTAAGCAGTTCTCCTAGATATTGTCATTGATGATATAAACATGCTAAATGGCAGATAACGCTAGTCGGACCTGATGACAGGGCTCCTTCGGGAACCTAAGCGGCTGCCCACCATAAAATCTTTCTTGTAAATGTAATTATTATTCTTTTTTCGAGTTTCTCTGCTTGTAATGTAAGAATGTAATAGTAAGGATGTGGCATTGTTTGATGGTGATATTGTTTTTTTCTTTCCTAACACGACAATGACGACATGAAGGCATTTTTGCTTTGTTTGCCTTTTTGTATGTTTGATTGCTAAACTGTGTTTCCACTTTCTAGACTGATTGAGTTGTAGTTGTGCTTATAATCTTTGATGTAATTGGGAGTGCTGGAGTGATTTTCTAATTGATGTCTGATCTTTTTAGTCTTTCATTTTATTTACCCTTAATTATTATTATTTTCTTAATAGGGAAATTCTTAGGGCACGATCGATTAAATTTCGATGAATTAATTTATTATTTAAATCGTATATATCAGTTTTATAAATCGGTCATAGAACTCCCCATAAGCAGGAACATAATTTACAACATATCGATAAACGACGCAGTTTGGTCATTGTAACCCGAATCCGACTTAAAACGCATACGCAGAACACTCAAAACGGAGTACCGCTACCGGTCGATATCAGCACATAGCGCATGTAGTGAGTGACGGACTTCTCCAGACTCTTAGTCAGCTGATCTTTTCCCGCTGATAAGAAAGCAGTTGTGGCAGCGATACACGTAGTGGCTACTGCTGCCCGCTACGAAATTACAGGTAAAAGCAATTCGCTCACGGCGGCGAAGCCGTTTCAGTTTCTTACGCCACAGCTCAGAGGAGAGAATCGATCCAAGTCAGCATCTCTCCATCTTCTTTGCTTCTCATTATCACTTCTTAGTCTCTCCCTCTTTCTCTCTCAGATCCCTTTCTTCTCTGTTCCTGCAACTCACCTCCTCCGCCATCCTCGCCGGTGGACCGTCGCGATTTACCGCCGGAAGTGTCGACACAACTCACTCGGGGAATCAGGTTATCTCTCGTTCTCTACTCTTTCAGGCAAAATCATGGATTGCAAATTTTATTCATTCATTAGGTTCATTGTAGATTTTTTTGGAAGTTTTTTTTTATTGATTTTTGGTTAATTCGCCATCAGCTGTGTCGTTTATTTCACTTATTTTCCTCATGGCCGATACATTTGGCCCTTTGTGTTTTATTTATTTATTTCACTTATTTATTTGGTAGGAGAACATCATTGTATTGTTGATCTACGAAGAACAAATTAATGGCGTTCGGTGATTATGTTACTTAGATGGATGAGAGGTTGTTGGAAAGTGATTCAACTGATAATAGCTTACGAGTTACGACTCTAATCGAAGATGCTAATTTTGAGATTCTAGATCTGAATTCGATGTACTGTGCTTAAAGATTTCAATCTGCTCATAAGTAATAGGAGGAAATATGATACCATTTCCTCCTCATTTGAGGAAGACTTTCAAATATATGGAAGTAGGAAATAACTTGTTTGATGTTTAGGAACTTCTTGAGTATTGTTGCTGGTGTGTTTGATATCACTCGTTGAAAGAAGTGGCGTCGAGTGTTACTAAGTTTTATTCTAGTTATGTAATTACTTCTTCTGAGAACATTATTAGCTGATAAAAAGAATTAGGTAGAATGAGTTGTGTTATATTGTTCTTTGCCTGATGAATTGAAAATTATATTGCCGAATGCCATTTGGCTTGAACATTGTGTTATTTTAGCTAAGTATTATTTGCAGCTAATACAAGTTGTGGTATTGATGGATCGTAGAAACATATGGCTTAGAAAACAATATAGTAGCTTTCTACCATAGATAGTGATTTTACACAAGTTGATCATGCTATTGTAGCTAATTTAATGACCAAGGACTTAGAGATTTTCACCTAGGGTTCAATGGAATTCTCTGGGAAGATAGTGGTTTATTATCTGTGTTCGGCCCGTTAGCTCATCATTTATGCTCCACCGAGAAAAAAAGAGGTTGAAAACACCCATCTTTTCTCTCTCATCATGTTGTTTTTTTCCCTTTCCTCTGCAAATCATCGAGTCTCACTTATCTCACCAATTGAAAACCTGGATTTGATCAAATCAGCAGTGTTTGACATTCCATTAATTGTGCCCCTAAAAAGCAAGTACATAATTATTTCTTCTCCACTAGTTAGTTGCTTTCTCATTCACATACTGTACGTTTTGTACACCATCATATTCAATCAGAAGCCATTAATTGTCACCATACGAAACTTGTTACATATTATGATTAGTAAAATAGGAAAGATTTAAAGTAAAGAGTCCAACCAGCCCTTCATGACTTCTATAGGATCATATGAGAGAGTCATGTATGTATCATTTCCTTAGAGTAGCAAAGAGTAATAATCCACTGATTATTTGATCTTGGATAGAGAATGATCTAGATCACTGATTATGTCATCTCACTGATTCTTTGAAGTTAGCGATTGAAATGGTTAGTAATTCTACGATATGAATCCTTACCTCATCCATCATATTGCAGATTCTTTTTTGGCCGTTTATCAGCAATGGCTACAGAAGAGAAAACTCTAGTAGAAATCCTAGAAGATGACACCCCAATTGACCTTGCCAGATACATCAATTTCGTCAGTGCTTCCCAAGTTGGTGCAATAGCAACATTTTCCGGAACAACTAGAGACTCTTTTGAAGGCAAAACAGTCTTGGAACTGAGGTATGAAGCCTATGTACCAATGGCAATCCGATACATTAAATCCCTCTGTGCATCCGCAAGATCATCATGGGACATCCACTCGATTGCAGTTGCTCATCGGCTGGGTCCCGTTCCGGTGGGAGAAACAAGCATCTTCATTGCGACATCAGCCATTCATCGGGCCGATGCATTGGAGTCTTGTGGGTTTTTGATTGATGAGGTAAAAGCGCAGGTTCCGATATGGAAGAAGGAGGTTTATGCTAATGGGGAGGTTTGGAAGGAGAATTCAGAGTTCTTGGAGAGAAGGTCTGAGTTTTGGAAGAAGGATGGATTTTGCTCAGGGAACAAAGCAGAAGTCAAAAGGCATGATCGGAAGGGATGTTGTCGGGCTAAGGTGAAGGTGAGTGATGAAGAAGATGGTTTCACTAGTACAATGCAGGGAGTTGGAGAGAAGAAAGAAACTGAGTAAGAAAATTTCACTAGCAAATCTTTCATCCATTTTCTTGTAAAATAATTATCATCATTTTATGGCCATTTCAAACTAACTCCTAAACAAACACAAACACCCTTTTGGTTTATATATTCACAAGTGCTTCTGAACTTTTTTATATTCTCTTCAAAATGCTGTCATATTAGGATTCCAAATCTAGACAAATACTTGCCTGATAAGTTAGATTCCTGATAGAAACATACATTATACCATATTTTTCAGTGACTAGTTAATAATACGTACTAATATAAGATCATATATGTATATATATAATTGTTTAGGTAAGTCATGAGTCACATGGCTACAGTGGTGTATAGATATTATAAATGTTAAAAGAAAATCAATCACGTGCTACTTGCATGGCCTATATGATTGCGTTGTGTGGAAGCAGAGAAGACAATTTATGTTCCCAACATCATTTTTGTATACATTATTTACATCTATTAAGATTAGAGAAGCCAAAACCTTACTTTAATCTATATGTTTCAATTTTAGATTTATTTTTATATATTTTTTAGTTTAGATCTAATTAATTTAGAACTCAACAACTTTATTTTAAAAATATAAAATAAAATTTTTGTTATAATCTAAATACACCGAAAATCTACAACATAAAGTCTCTAACATTACAAATAATACTCTTCCCCTCCAATAAATTCCAAAAGTTGGAAAACCATAAGCTATCGCTCTCTCTCTCTCTCTCTCTCTCTCTAATAGCTATAAGCAAATCAAGCAGCAGCGTCTGTCATGGTGTCAGATCAGAGCTGTAACTCTCGCCATTTCTCCTGGCTCGCTAAATCTTGCTTCCCCAACCCACAAGACTCCACCATCTCCTCCGCCGTTGCCGTTCCTCCGACCAACAAATCTCTCTTCCAACCGCACCGTACTTCGGCTTCTTCCGCTACTACAACCCTCTCTGCCCTCCCTGACGATCTACTTCTCGACTGCCTATCCAGAGTCCCTTCTTCCTCTATCCCTTCCATCTCCTTCGTCTGCCGCCACTGGTCCCGTCTCATCCTCTCACCTGCCTTCTTCGACCTCCGCCGCTTTCACGGTCAACTCCACCATACAATCTTTGCTCTTGCCGCTACTGATTCTGGTCTCTTTGCCGCTAGTTTTCGACTCCACCATGATGAGTTTTGGAAGGTAGCGTTATTTCGCGCTAACGATGACGTTTCACTTGGAAACTTCCAAGGATTGCTCTCTCATGCGCGTTTGTCCGCCATCGGACCTAGGATCTACATTATCGGCCGGAGTTCTATGGTCCGCTACGACACCTGGAATGGAATGGTGACCGCCAGATCTGCTATGACTTTCTCAAGGAAGAAATTCGCCAATGCTGTTGTATCCGGAAGGATCTACGTCACCGGCGGTTGTCCGACCACCACGGCAGTTGAGGAGTACAATCCTGAGACAAACACCTGGCGTATCATAACACACGCCCCGAGGAGACGCTACGGTTGCATCGGAGCTTCTGTAGATGGCGTATTTTACGTAATCGGAGGTCTGAAGATAGGCGAAACACGAAACGACAACTCGCGCAACGCCGCGGGAACGGAGGCGCACGTTTATGCAAGCTCCATGGATTTGTATGACGTGGAATCGAACTCGTGGCTGAGAAGCAAAGTTTTACCAGGAGGAGGATGTGTGGTGGCCGCTTGTTCCGCCATGGGATTCATCTACGTCCTGGCTAGCCATGCGGTGGAGCTCTCGTTCTGGAAGTTCGACGCAAGGAGGAAGAACACTTCTAGTAGTGGAACTGAATTGAGCTTTGGGGAGTGGAGCAGGATAAAGAGTCCACCACTGCCAGCGCAAGTTAGATTGGACAGTACGGTGAGATTTACCTGCGTAGGGGTTGAGGATAAGGTGGCTCTCATTCAAATCTCTGGTTGTATCGATGATTTGTTGAGGAGGAGTGGTAGAACAGTGCGAGGTTTGAGGGAAGGTTTGGTTTTGGTATACGATTGTGTCGCCGGAGAGTGGAGGAGAGGGGTGGATCTCCCAGAGGTCAATCGACGCGCCGCTTGTGTGTCTGTCGAGTCCTAACTTTCTTCTTTTCGCGCGTGTTGAGTGAGAACGAGGCGACAAAGGTGTAGATTACCGGAAAAAAAAAAAAAAGAGAAAAGCGTGACTTGACTTTTTGGGTCTCTGGACTAAATCGAGTGAGATGGGTCCCCCGGGCTCATGAGTTATAATGATATCTACTTAGATTTTATTTATTGGAATTTGATTTAAACGTTGATTGATGATTGGTTTATTTTTGGCTCAAATGTTGTGCTTTAACTTGAACGGCGCTAAGCTATGTCTTATTAAATTCATGGAGTTCGGATTATGTTTGGACCGTAGGATGAGATATATATTGATCAAAGGTGTAGATAAATTCAAATTTAATTTAATTATTTATTGAGCAACAGATGAAATAGTCAAAACCTTAATACATACAGAGAATGATATAATTGTTAAAGAGGATAAAAGGTGTCTTCTTGTCATGTTTGGGTTTTTTCTACAAAGCTGATATGGATTGATTGTATCCTATTTGGGCTTGGCCCGACCTCGGTAAACTGGGCCTGATTAAATTTAGAATTTACGGGCCAGGCCTCTTGGGCAGAGGGTTGGAACGCAGAGTGCAAAGGGCGTTTCTCCGTAATTTCAAAAACCATTACTTAAACCCTACTTTTACTGGTTCCTCTAGAGAAGCAAAGAAGGTTCTAGAGCACCTAGGGTTTTCGTTCATCGCGTTTTCTGGCTTCTGCTTACATATTGACTTACTCAGTTCTCCGCATCCATTTCGAACTCTCAGTTAGAAGATTGTTTGTGATCGGAAATGGCGAAGCGTCTAATTCCATCTTTGAATCGCATTTTGGTGGAGAAAATCGTTCCTCCTTCCAAGACCAACTCCGGCATCCTACTCCCCGAGAAGATTACAAAGGTATGGTTTCCTACATTTCTTTTCGTTCAACATCTTTTTGCTGTTTTTCATCTGGAAATTATAGTTTGGTTTCCTACATTTCTTTTCTTTTTGGAAATGATTTCCTCGATGAAGTCGAAATGTGGATCTAAATCCATAATGATAGGGAGGTACTTAAATACCTGTAATACAAGTATTGGAATGGTTGCGCTGAATGTACCTTTTTCCTTTTGGGGGGAAAATGTTACAATGTTAAGCAAGGTTAAGGTTTAACGTCGTGATTCTCAGTAGATTCCTCAATTTTTCAGCTGAATTCTGGTCGAGTTGTTGCGGTTGGTCCTGGAGCTCGTGATAAAGATGGCAACCATATTCCTCCTAGTGTGAAAGAAGGAGATACAGTCCTCTTGCCTGAATATGGAGGCACCGAAGTGAAGCTTGGTGAAAAGGAGTAAGTTCATATGGTCTTTTACTGTAATAGTGTCTATGATATATAGGTAGAACTTTAATGTTGCATGGTCTAGGGGAATGTGATATCTTTGAATGAATGAATTACATGCTACACAGATATAGTTTACCGGGTGATGCAAAATGACCAAGGTAGACAAATGCAGGACTTATGCTTACAAAAACTGACCTAATAACTAGTGTACTCATAGAAGAGTGCTATTTGCACGTTTCTCCAGTCATAGTTATCTAAATAATAATATGCAGACTTTGTGATAAATTTGACTCGAACTTTCGGACTTATGAGTTGCATTTGTGCTCTGTGCTTGGATTCTGAATACGAAATGATTTAAAAGTAATCTCTGTGATCCATTGAATGAACATCATATATTCATGAGTTACTAGTAAAAGGGCGCTATATATTGTCTTGTTGTAAAATTACTAATGCTAATTTAAAGTTTTTCTAATATAAATATACTGTTAGGAGTGTCACGAAGTGGCTCCCTTGATACTTACTCTTAGGTCTGCCAATATATCATGATGATCGCTTGTATTGCCTAAGGTTTTGTGTTTGATTGACTGTTGCAGGTATCATCTATTCAGGGATGAAGAGATCCTGGGCACTCTTCATGATTAAGTGCTTGTTTCAGAGATTCTGGGCACTCTTCATGATTTAGTCGGATTTGATTTACTGTCTTTATAATTAAGCTGTTGAGAATTTTTAATCTTGTATCACTCCGGGCAATATTATCTTTACCGAAACACTCAGTCCAATTCAAGAACTGGAGTTGTATTTTCTTGAAATGATACCAGTCTGTAGTTCACTCAATAATAAGAATAATACCCTTTTATTTCTCTTTTTTCATCTTTAGAGTTAATACTACGTTAAAAATCTTTCAAAATTCTTTAGAAAACTGTAAATATTAAAAAAAGTTCCGAAAATTTTGAATCTGCCATGCGGCACTGTGTGTGGGTTTTTCCCAGGGGGATGGAGGATTTGCGGCACTTCTTTTCGACCTGTTTCGTGAAAATTGAAAATTGGCAGCATTTTTGGGGTGTTTGGCCACGCACTGCCAGGGAAAGTAAAATTTTGGCGGCACTTGGATGTGTTTTGCGGTGCTAACCTTTAATATGAAAATTTGCGGCTCTTTTGGAGTTTGTTTGCGGCGCTTTACAACATGTATATGAACTTTGCTGCGCTTTCCAACCGGTATGAAAACTGCGGCACTTTATTCACATGCTCCATGAAAGCATTCAATTTTGCGGCTCTTTTCCTTTCATTTTGCAGCGCTTTGCAAACCGCATAATTAATCTTTGCCGCGCTTTTCAACCAAAGAATGAAAATTGCGGCACTTTATTCACATGCTCCATGAAAATTCAGTTTGCGGCTCTTTTAACCTGAATAAAAATTGCGGCATTGTTTGGGCGCCCTTGGATTTGTTTCCGGAGAAGATTGCAATTCCCGATAAAACATACAATAAGTTCACATTTTGCTGGAGCTTTGTTGAATTCTTAATTCAAACATAAAGCAATTAATCACCGAATAGGTAACAACAAATAAGAATGTAAAGAAAGACATGGACTGTGGACACGGGCATGCCATTGAATTCGACATACCAGCTGCTAAACTGTTTGCATGTTTTTTTAACCAAAAATAATAAGAATAATGACTAATAAATAAAAATAAAAGAAAATATTAAACCAGAACATGGGCATAAACAACAAATACCAAAGAGATGAAATCGATCTTTGGAAGTACTCCAAAGAGACAGCTACCGAATTCTAATGTGCATTTAATGAAGCTATCATTCAGTGCCTCTGATGCCTATGGCCCACACATGATCATTCAAGAAGATGTGTACAAATTTATTCTTTTATAGCTCCTGCTGAGTTCACAAAATTTATAGCAGCATCCATACTAAGTTCTTCATACACCTGTAGTCAGAATCAAAGAGGGCTTTTTTTCATCAGGTAAGAAGATTAATATAAACAACGACAAATAAATTCACTTAAAAGGATTGTATCTTAATCCTTAATCAATCAAAACTTACGAGCTGCTTATGAATACATTGGAAAGCCTTGCAAAACCTTGCGGCCGATGCTGCATCTACCTATATAAACAATGAGATTATTAAAGAAAAAACAACCAGAGTTAACATTCTTTATTTAACGACAAAACATTCAACTGACCGTCCTCTCAGCAGCTGACTTTAACTTCTCCCAGAATGGATCTGTTAGTACACGCCCAGAACGATGATATTAATATAACTTTGATCCAGTAGCATAAGGTGGCTGAGTAATGGAATATATCACAGTTGAAAAAGGAAACCTCCTGCTACCTACTAAACTAATTGGCTCTATTACGCTTAACTACATGAATCTCATGCACCGCCATATATCTATGGATTATTGTATATATGCTGGTGGTATATAACACCAAAAATTTAGAAAATATGTTAATCTTAGAATGTGCATTACTGAAAAGTTGTTAAAATTGAAGAAGTGATCATGATTACCATTTAGGTCTATTCTTTTATCCCCTTCATCCCATGCATCTTGCCATTCCCTGAACTGTGATGATTTTTGACCATGTAAAAGTGACTTAACCGAACCTATTAATAAGTGTAAATACAATGAGAAACTTGGATAAGAAAGATTTCGCAAATACCGCTACATCTTGTGCAGAACTTGAAGCTGTCTTTCTCAATAAATCTGATTCAGCCTGAAATTTGGGCACAATTTTTTAAGAGTACAGCTCTATATATCATATAAAGGTAACACCATAAGAATAGTTAAAAATTTAGAATCTTCAATTCAAATATCTAAGTTTTTTATTTTGCAAGGGTTGAAAATCCATCCCCTTAATAATTACCCATGTTAAATGATACTTAGATCTCATCAAATAGATCATAAAGATTATTTAAAAAAAACCGTAAAAATTTATCCCAAATGCCAAAATGATACAAGGGAGGATCATTTATCTACTCAAACAGGTATACCGTGATGATCAAGCTAAAATGATCCAAGGTAAAATCATTTATCTACTCAAACAAGTATAAAGTACTGATCAAGCTCATAACATGGGATCAACAATAATGGTCCCTATGCATTTCAATCGGAATCCCTGTTCTTCGAATACTGTCAAAAGCTCGATGAAACATCTATTTCAGTTGTCAAGATAGATAAACATAAATTGCATCCATAAAACTAGGACTCAATCCGGAAAAGGAAAAGGAAAAGGAAAAGGAGAAGGAGAAGGAGAAAAATCGTTTGTTCGCGAGATCGAATCAACCCTAGTAAGTAAGCAAAAAGTAAGTCGAAACGAATTAAAGCAGAGTGACAACAAGACAGAGAGAAGGAGAAATATACATGATAATCGCGAGATCGAACAATGGGGAACAGATCAATAAGTCGACGAAATTCAAGCTCGTCCATGGCAGAATCAGAAAAACGTATCCCCCTCTGCTTTGCTTTCTCTAACCTTACTGGAGTTTTACGCAAGCCAAGCCGGGTTTGTGTGTTGATGAAACACACCCGACCCGATTTGTCAAGTAATAGAGAATGTTATTTTCAAGTAAAAGCCCATATAATACAATCAATATAGCTATTCAATTATTAAACCCACTGTTTTCTCCGATCATAATCCTTCCGACATGAGAAATTCTCGAACGGTATGATTCATGCATTATTCTCGTAAAACAAAGAACTTGTATTACGTAAATCTGATTATATCAAATAATATAATTTTACAAAAATAATGTATGAATGATGGAATAAATTCTCCATTCCAGAATCTCATCTTTCAATATTATCGTTATTGAATATTATGATGAGACACATTTGGTATCTACCAACCGTTATGAAAGCTTCAATTCCTTTGGTTTCAATGAAATGTTGTTTTAACTCAAAACCATATGCCAACTCTTCCTAAGCAATGAACCAGCTTCAGTGACGAAAGTTTATAAAGAAGAGAAAAAACAATACGCATCTAATTGATCGTATACTACTTTCTTCTTCTAATTTGTTCATTTGATTACGAAATCAAAACGGTCCAATTATACCAACATCATGCTTTTCTCCAATCATGTCAAACATATATAATGCAGTATACTAGTGATACTCTTTCCTCCGCTCTAGCTAAGTTTTCGTTTTTGTACGGGGGTAGGTGAAGGTGATGGAGAAGATATGGAGCGGTTTGCAGCGAATGAAGGCGGCGAGTTTAATGGTGACAGTACAGATAGCATATGCGGGAGCCAATGTATTCTACAAATTGGCAGCAGCGCAATGTGTGGTTTTTGCTTTGTGTATTGAAAGAGATTTGAGCGGATGGAAACTGGGTTGGAACATAAGGCTTCTCACTGTGGCTTATCAGGTATACTCAAGACTATTAGAGAATGTAGTGACGAGACGTACATTGAATGACATTCAAAGTGACATCAATAACAGCAACAACTTAGTAGCACCGGAAAATGCTTCAAAAGGAGAATGATTAGAAAAGTAACATGAACTATCAATTCATTTGTAAGATGTATTAGATGTTGTTAGAGTTCTTTGTTAATTGGAAACAAATATATTGAATTGAATTCTGATACGGGATTGTTTTAAGGCTGTTGAACGAAGTCATTAGATGATTAATACATGGGTTAATTATCTATGTTGTATTCTGGGTTCAGTGCACACGTAAATATTCATCAAAACCCAAAAAAAATGAGATGAAGAAAAGAAAAGAGAAAGAAGCCACATAAACGAACTGAAATCTTGAGGAGATAATTAACATCGATATCAATCTGGCAGACCGGCAGTCCGACATGACAGAGATCTATGTTTACAGTAAACTAAAGGGACAAATTACCCAGTATCACCACAACAAGCCTCCTCATGTTGGAAGGCAGTGGGCTACAATCACTTAAGATATAACTTTCAATGTCATACCTAACGATCAAAACAACAATACTGCATCTAAACAATCAAAAGATAATTTCAAATTTACTTACAAGTATTTCTCTGCCCTTTTCCTTTTCCTTGAGACGCTTTCTCCTTCGTTTGGAACATAAGGCTTCTCACAGTGGCTTATCAGCTGGTATACTCGGTACTATCTAGAGCTTTACTTGGTTTAGTATATAATCTAATGGAAAGACGACGATCAGGGTGTACCTGGACTTGGGGCGCAGGGAATCGAAACTTCTGGATTGGTAGCGATGCTCATTTTATGATGTGTTCACATGAAAGCCCCCCTATATCTCTATTTTCAACCCTCTCCTGCTTGTGCTTGTAGCCCTTCCTTGCTGGATCTTTGTTCCTCAGCGAAAAGCTTAGCCTTGGATGGTAATTTTTTCCAAAATCACATACTACTTTTAAAGCATTAGGAGAAGAAAATTTGTTACATTAATAACTATGTTACACAATTTGCTATGGTAATTACATTAAATTATGTTCGGTATGGTATACAATCGGCAGCATAGTCGGAGCGTTATTCATAGTTTCCAGGTTGTACCTGGTACTGCGGTAAAGGTCAGGAGATGAAGAAGAAAATGTTGGAATTCAAACATTGATGAGAGGAGTGAATGAGTTGATTGTTAATGAACTCAAGAACACAAAACCAGAAAACAGAGTTGCTCGGATTTTGCTTGAACAGAAAAATCAATCAAACTTCATTACTTTTGATAACAATTACAACATTAAACTAGAAAGCATTACAAGTGACCTCCATCAACATACTTCTGAGCATGATTAAAATGCTCCCACACTGATAATAAATGCAAGACTAAACATGACGAACAAAAAGGTACAAAACAGCATGGCTTGAGCTTGAAAAAAATAGCAACTTTTCACCAACCATGGTTAATAACCAGCAGACCCTCATTAACCAAAAGCTTTTGATTTCTTCTCAAACATGATGCCAACGATCATACAGTTCATACCCTTCTACTGGATCTTCAAAATCCTTGATAGAATTCAAATTATCCAAGAAACTTGCACCTGAAGCAACCTACCTGGATCCAAAACAGCTTCAGCAACTTGAGCTATAACACAACTCCAAATTGAGTGATTCCAACACCCACAAGTCAGGCTTGAAGAGTTTCAGCTGATGGTTGAGAAGTCAACGCCAAAAAGAAAAAGAAACAAAAAGTCAACATTTTGTAGATAATGGCTCAAATACAGAACAAGCACTTTCAACAGAAAATACAAGAGACAGTATCTGATGACTTTCAAGAATCTGAACTGAAGAATATAGTGATGACATGTAAATTGAATGATATTCAAATTGACAACAATAACAGAAACAGCTTATTAGCACTGGAAAATGCTTTAAAAGGAGATTTATTAGAAAATTAATGTGAACTATCAATCCTTTTGTAATGAATTTGTTTGGTATTAGATGTTTTTAGAATTCTCTATCAATTGGAAACAAACAATTGAATTGAATTCTGATACCAGGATTGTTTTAAGGTGTGCTAACATCACTTCATAAATTACAAACTCAAATACTGAGTTAGCTCTAACCATATTCAACTAGCCTTAGTTAACAATGTACAGCTCTAAACATTCAATTAAACTAAGAGACAGCGTCACTTTATCAGTTACAAACTCAAGCAATGTATTAGCACTAAACATTCATTTAACCTTAGCTAAAAAAGCACAACCAATTTCATCAGTTACAAACTGAAAGCGATAAATTTAAAAAAAAAAAAAAAAAAAGAAGATAAAAACGCTGACTAGTTACCTCAAACCGTTGGATTTGAGCTCAACTGTCATGCATCTCGTTTTCCCTCTTCTCCACACTTTTTCCACTCTATATAAACCGTAAACCACAACCCCATCAAACACACACTAAACCCTTCTTCAAAAACAACAATATAAAGCATATTATCTAGTTAACTTCCTCATTCAAGCTCATTAACAATAGCTGCACTCCATAAGTTGCAAACCTGTTTTCCATCTTCTGGAAACGGGTTTGACTGCTCGATATACGCAGGAGTTTCTGAAGAACAGCAACTTTTCAGCTCATTACTACAAAGCTCTGAAGCAACTGAACAATGGACTTGGCATCTAAACACTTTCGGACTCTTCAGGCCAACCAGTACTTGCACATGTAGAGAGTCATACACCTGTACTACTTACACCTCTTAATATCAAAGCTCAACCAGTATTCATTTTGAGAATTTAACTTCAGATCATATTTCCTAAATTTCTATTTCCCTACATTTGCCAGTATTTCCCATGTTTCTTGTATTATCTCCTAAAAAGGCGATCTTTTTTCATCTCTAAGAGTGAGAAAGCGCTAATTTTTCGACGAAGAAAGAGATACATAACAAGAGGGAATCCACATTTACCGTCGCAGAATGAGAACCGGAATCCGGGTCGAACTTCAAAAGCTCGAGAGCACCAGAACTATCCGGGTCTACTCCGAGAACCAGGTCCGAGTCCAGATTGAGGGATCCATTCGAATGGCGGGAAGTCATTCGCAGCTTTTTCCTAAAGCTGAGCTTCTGAGATTTTAGATGGTTTTAAAATCGCAGCTTTTTTTCGAATTTGTGGTGTTTGAACTATCGAAGAAGAAGAAGAAGCGCACAATGGTCTGAGTTGTAGAGCGAGTTTGATGTGTGTTTGGAAGAAACTGAACTTATCAATTGTTGTTGTGGTTGTATTGGATTTGGGCTCAGTAGCAGAGATTCCATTAAAGTAGTAGAAGAAAACAGGGTCTAAGCTGACTACTGACTGTGCTCACCTACTTCAACTAGATGCAAGATAAAATTTCAAAAACCGAAATTATGAAATTACCCTTTTTCTTTTCATTAAATATGAAACATAAAAAGTAGAAAAATTTAAGAGAAAAATAATAATAATAATTATTATTTTTTTGTTTTAAGTAAGATATGCATTGATCGGAGACTTTGAAGTCTTTTTAGGTAGCTCCCAACGCTAACGCTTACAGACTGGATGATAACGAGGCCCGGAGACTATTTTAAAATTTATCTCTTCATATTGACCAAGGAATCGGATTATTTCATATTTTTGTCCAATGCCTTCTTAAAAATCAATTTACATCAAATATTCCAAGGAAAAACCAATATCACATCTAATAGATGAACGTACTTTACAGGCAATAATGATAGTAATAAGCTTATTATATATGATGAAGAGTGGAAGACATCTATCTTATTATATGCTGCAAAGCTCAGTCCAAGACTTCAGTAGGCCAAAGCCTCCTCCAAGTGGATATCTCATCCTCAGAGTAGAGCTTCCTAATTCCACCATAAAACCCATCTGCTTCATTCCCTTCCTCTTGATGATCTTTCCGGTCTATTATCGTCCTTCTCCACTGCGAATCCAATGCATATTGATTGAACTCCAATATCACACTTTCTGTTCACAAACCAAAAGTTTAAACTGTTACAAAATAAGGAATACGAGAAAGAAGAATATTTTGACGAAGTGATTACCACTATTATGACAAGTGCAAGAACTATCATTTCCATCACATGTTTCCAAGTGACCTACAACTCCATACCACCAACCTGCAATAAGTATTAAGTATCTGGATCAAGTTTGAAAAGAGATGATGTAGAGTCTATGATCAACTGTTTGTTCACAGTAAAGGCAAAGTGAGAAGTAGAGACCAGACCGTAAGGGAATTCTTTATTCCTTCTCCACTGAATCTCAATGTCATCGCCTGGCCGTAGTTCATTCAAGCAGTCTGAGATGTGAAGATCGTGTGGAGGAGTCTGAACAGGAGGCGCTCTAATCCTCTCCCATTTCACTCCCTGCTCTGTTGATACTGACCTCCTTCCATGTGGTGGGTACCTATAAATAACAGACGGACATTCAATTCGAGCTCCAATCAATCTTCCACGAGTATCTAATTTACCTTCTAGATATATTTGATAGGATAAGGAACTTGCGCGCAATCCACTGAAAAACTAATTGAGAATCATATTTTCAGTAAGGCTATTGTTCTTATGCACATTATTACCTTGCTTCGAAGGTGTCTGTGTTAGAGTCGTAGCAAAGCTCAGCATCATAACATGATAGCACAAACCCAACATTTCCATTCTGCATGACAAAGACAAAACACTCCTTTGCTTTAAAGACGATAAGAAAATATGCAATTAGACCCAGTCGACAAACTTCCATTGAAAACAAAGCAAATACAAGATTTCTAGTACAAATACCTGACGGTTATAGACCTGAGCAGGGAACCATAAGCTGCCCTTCTCAAGAGCAAGATACCAAGCCATGACAGAATTAATTGGCAAAGAGCTTCTTTTGTTGCTGATATCACATACGACCTTTGCCCGACTCCAAGAAAAACTCAATCCGAAAGATAAAAATCGCATCAACCCTCTTTGCTGGCTTTGCTTGAGATTATTAACCGAATTGGGTTTAGAAGCAATATGCCATTGCCACTCTCTATAAGCACTTGAACCAACAACTCTGCCCCATTTCTGCTTCATATGCTTTTTCCATAGATGATCGCTGATACATTTCTCTCTCAAGTAAGTACAAACACCCGCCATGCTACAAAGAGTACTGGGCGGGAGCTTTTCGAGAATGGACTCCAAGGCCAATTCTGGCAAGTCCAGTATCGAAACATCTCCATTCTCATAATCTACATTTTCTACTTTTGAAGTCGATGACTTTTTTCTTAAAGACATGTTGGAAGGGATTAAGGAATGATATACACCAAAAATTATGTTCTTAGTTATCTTATAAAAACAGTGGAAGTTACTGAGAGGAAGAAATTCGAAGAAGAAGATTAAGAAGAAGCAAGCTATGAAGAAGCAGAGTAGCATTAAAAAAAAAGGGGGGGAATTGAAAATAGTTATGAGTTGAGATATATAAAGGGTATATAGCAAGAGCAAACAGAGATGCTGACAAAAAATATATATATATATAATATATATTATCAGAAAAAAATTTAAGGGAGCTTCCTCTATCAAAGTATCAAAAATGGTGGGAAAGTTCCTTAATTTTTGCTGTCATGGGGAGAAAGAGAGAAAGCAACTAAAAATGGGTTCTTTGGACAGATTCGATTTGGGTTCTTCGAAAATTGGAAATATTCCCGGGAAAAAGGAAAGTATGATGAGAAGAGATTGATTTTTCTTTCCAAACAAACAGATCTAAGTTTAGAAAGATGAAAGAAAAGTAAGAAGGGAAAGGTATAAATAGTAGAGGGGATTGATGAATAAGAAGAGATTGTACCTAAACAACAACAGAGTCTTCTTCAAAATCAAAATCCTGCTCCACACACAAATCAATCAAGCTCCTTTTCAATTTCTCTATCCTTTCAGGCAATTAGCAAACAAGTGGTGGACAGAGAGGGGTGGAGACAGAGACAAGTATTTATGAAGTGGGAATGATGAGGGGTTAAGGATGAAGGGGGGGTTACATATCCACACAAAAAAAAAAAAAAAAAAGTACCCACTCTTTTTCTTTCAGTTTTTCTTCCACTCTCCTTAGTCCTTTCCTCTCGGGAAACCCAAGTAACATTAAAATGGACCAATCACCTACCTAGGGCATCGAAAAATTGTTGTAATGTAATTTAAATAAAAAAAATTATTAATATTTTTTTATATTCTTAATCTGTATTAATTATTTTTGAAAAAATATAAAATTTATATTATTTTTTGAAAAAAAAAAAAAAAAAAAAAGATCGAAACATAACTCAATAATTATGTAGAAATAGGTACACTAATTATGTATATATATATTATTAATAATTAATCTTGATACAAATTTGTAGTTTATATTTCATAACTCAACTCGTTAATGAACACTTGTCTAATTTATATTATAGCATGCTTATTATTAATATATTGAATGGCTGATGAAGGAAGGTTGGAGGAAAAAGATGAGGTGCAATGAGATCAATGGTCTCTAGTAATTGGTTTATTATTTGACTTCAAAATTGGAATGTCTGATAGCCAAATAGGCAATTATTGTCGCTATCTAAATTCTCACCTAATACTCCTATCCTCCTACTTCATATTATTAAAAACTATACAATAAACACTTTCTTATATTACTAGTAGTATACGAGATTTGCTGTCCCTAATTTGGATACCACAATATATTTTTATTTTTATTTTTATTTTTATTTTTTATTTATTTATTTATTTATTTATTATTTTATAAATAAATAATAATAATAATAATGAGGTAAAATATAAATAAAATAAGATAATTTTATAATTATTTTTATTAGGAATATCTAAATGACTAATATAGTAAATATATATATATATTTTTTTTATTATTATATGATTTTTAAGAAAATATATTAGTTTTATTTATTTTTATTTATAATTAAAAAACATACATACATATATATTTATCAATCAATCTTGTCGGCAGATGAATCTAACATTTATAATGAATATCATCATCAGATAATTTGTACATCCATAATTTATATACCAACCATTTGATTTGATGGAAAGTTTCGTTCTCACTTAATTTGATAAGTCAATAAATATTAATATAAATAATTATGAAATAATTAGCTCAATTCATTTAATTTTAATTTTTTTTTTATTATTTTATCAATCATAGAAAATAAGACTCATTAAATGTATAAATAATACTAAAAATATATATATATATATATTTAAAATTAAGAATAACAAACACACCGCTGTTATGACAATAAGCGCGTGAGTGAGATCAAAGTGTGAATCAAGTTTGAAAAAAATAAAGTAGATAAGGCACTCTTTTGAAGTTATATATATAAACAGTAATTTATATACTTTTTATTTTGATTAGATTTTTTCCACTTTAAATCAAAAGCTGACTTAGCAGGGAAACGGTGGTTGACGTCTGACATCATCAGACTACAGAAAAAAAAAAAAAAAAAAAAAAAAAAAAAAACTTATTGGACAGGTGGATTGAGATAATTAATTGTATATAAATTTAATATAATATATGATATAAAAATAATTAAAATAATAATGAGAATAATAATAGAATTAGATTGTAGAAGGTTGAAAGGCAGGTGGTAGCAGCATCAAATGAAAGATGATGACATTGCACGATGATAAAAAGTGATTGGGAATATGTCCAAACTTTAGCTGACAGTCTTAAGAATCTCAACCCAACCAATAAGTGCTCTGTCCTTTTGTCTCTTTCTCTCATTTTTATTACCAACCCCCCCCCCCCCCCATTTCTGTATCTTGCTATTTTCCTTCAACCATCTTTTTGCCCATTTCCATTACTAATCTCGGGCCCTTTTCTATCTTCCTTTTTTTTTTCCCTTTGATTAAGAAAGCATGAAACATTAGTTAGATAACATTCCCATCTCTCAATCATAATCCATAACACTACACTACATGTCGACATATCACATCATATCATCATCTCTTAGAACCCAATTGATTAGTTTTAAAAAATGTGGTAATAACTTTGGCCACACCATACGCTTAAAGAAGAACATCGAGCCACGTTGCCCGCCCACTAGAGTAGACATGTTCTATTGTATGATACGATGATGATATTGCTAGCTATGATCTTTTTGGTAATAAAAACGTTGTCGCTGATTGACCTTTATCTTTAGATTACATGCTCTTCTAAGAACAAATCTATATTCTTCTCTATCACACTACGTGCATTGTTTTCATCCTAGTGCGCAGGATTACGTTTTGTTCTCCATCTAAGAGCTACAGATCATGATCACCTAGATGTTTGGAGAAACAACAAGATGTGTTATTAGTGCATGTTATAATGATGATGATGGTCATGCAATAATTATTTGGATTAGCCTTAAAAAAAAAAACAAACAGATAATTAAAAAAGAAAAGCCAACATGATATAGCTAGATGGTAGCTACTAGGCTCACATGATCAAAATTGAGTTACTGAATTAATTAATTTCTATGACGACGTCGTTTCAGGGTGCATGCAATGATGTTTTGGGCCCACTAGTAGTACTACGACTCATGGCCAAAGGGACTCCGAAGAGCTTTACTGCATCCTGCATATTTCTGTTTGTTTCTCGGGAAAACTCCTGAGGAGAAATTCTAACGTGAGGATCGTCATGACGACGTTCGTGTTGATGAGTAGTACTGCTGTTGACATGAACTGGTTTGACGTGGTTTTGGATGAAGTAGATGATGTCGTTGTAGAGATTCTTCATGTGGGCAAGTTCAGATAAGAGCATCAAGTTTTTTCTTCGAAGCCTTTGGTTGTCTTCTGCCAGAGTTGTTACAATATCTCTGTCTGATACTGTAGTTACGTTCTGATGATGATGATGATGATCTGGTTGCAATAATTGAAGCTGTTTATAATGATGATCCTGATGATGGGGTGATTTTCTTCTGTGGATCTCAGATAACAAGTGCTTTGCTCCTTTTCTGAAGTAGTCGTTTGCAAATTCCCATCTATCCGCTACTATCTTTTTGAAACCCTACAATTTCATTTCATATTCATCATTGCCAATACTGAACTAACATTTATAAAGAGACGAACCCAAAACTAGGTAGCTAGCTAGAGTGACATTAATGGAGGAGAATGCATAAGAGAGAGATCATAATCATGAATGAATGAACGAATGAGAAGATTAATATATGTACATACGTAGGTGTTGAGTTGTCTGACAAAGCTAGAGAAGTTGTTGTGCTTGAAATAGTTTGGAAGAATGTCTCTAGCAAACTCAGGCGTTCTCCACACAACAAAGGTTGCTTCATCTTCACCCCACGACACAATGTGATGAGTTAGAGGATCGTCAACCAGCTCATAGGTTTTTGTCAAGAAAGGTGCTGGATTCATATTTACACTACTACTACTACTACTACTACTACTACCCTTTAATTGCGAGTTATACTGATCATAATCATCACGATGATCTTCTTCTACCAATGAAAACACCATATTCCGATCATAATCACGACCATCTTCATGATGAACACCACGAATCTCACTCTCCAATGTGAACGCCATGAAAATGCATATAGGAAGCTAAGGCACCTTTCTGTCTGATGAGGCTGTACCTTATACTACTACTATTACTTGTTGACTTGTGGATGATCAGTAACTTTATACACAACATGTACACCCTTTGATCGCATCTCTCCTTCTCATAACTATTGTCGTTTTTCTGTAACTTTATGAATCAACAAACATATCACTCTCTCTCTCTAGATCTCTATTTTTTTTTTTTAAAAACTTTACAGAAGCAAATGCATATGATCATGTCAGTAAGAAAAAAACATATAAGAGGCAAGTGAGCAATTAAATTAATTTTTTTTCGTTCCTAGGCACGAGCTACCTAGCGCTAGCTCCCAAATGGTTTTTTTTTTTTTTTCTTTCGCAAACTCCTAGAAAAGACATTTGTGTAAGAGTAAAGTGTTCCCTAGGACAGACATGCATTCTATTTATTCTTACCATAACTTCAACTTAGAAATGTGTATAGTGACCAAATTACAAAAACGTTATCGATTAAAAACATGTTGAAGAAACACTTATAGAAGCTTATTCGTCGTGCACGATTCAGAATGCACTCAATTTTTACTTAGCTTCGTATGGAAACTCGCACCTGCAAGATTCCTGATTTCTTCTTCCATATAGAAAAGATATTTGCAACTTGGCAAGCTTATTATAAAGAAGAACCTAACTTCAAATTCAAACTGATCTGATTCTTTGGCGTATATTTTATATCTGTTCTTCTCAAATTTAACAAATCCCCTAATTTTAAGTCTTCTTATTTACATTTTACTTGTCTTGTTACTCGTGCAATAGAATAAGACTGTGGTTGTGACATTCACACATAACTAGGAGGAAACTTGAATTTAAAACTTAAGTTGGGTCAAAGTGCAAGAGATAAAATTAGTATGGTATTAGCTAGTACTTTTAACCTAAGCTAATTGTCTCAAGTCTTAACCATATCGATGGACTTGATGTCTCAAGTATTTTAATTATATCTGTTTAGAGCTATATAAAAAATAAGTAAATAATTTTAATTACTTATTTGATTAATTTAGGATTATTTAAAGAAAAAATTTAATTATCAAATTTAAAATATTGAGTGAAATATGAATAAATGAATAAGTGATTCGATTTTGTTAGAAAGACATATTGAAATAAATTAGTCATTTTCTTATATTAAATAGTAAATAAATGAAAATAATTATATTTTTAAATAAAATTAAATCAAGTAATAAAATGATAATAATTATTATCACTATTATTTCTCTAAAATATCTTGATTATGAACATTCCTATCTTTATAATTACAAATTATCTTCGTTTTCATTAATTAATTAATTAATTAATATATTCCGTAAAATCCAAGGCATACACCCGTGACATGATTCCATGAACTTATGAATAAAATGAAGGCCCTTTTCGATTTGGAAGGAATTGATCATATATTTTCGTGGCATGATCTTCATAAACAACTTACAATTACTGTTCTAAATTAGTTCTAAGAAGGGGCCCCACATGCCATGTCATACTATATACCAAGTGAAGGCCCCACATGTCATAAAATCTTTGGTTGATTTAATTTCATTTCGTGACATAAAAATTGAAATTATTTTCGCTTTAAACTTGCTAGAATCAAATAAATATAAAGAAAAAAAATGAAACATGAGAAAATATTTACTTACATATATAGACAAGAGGTGGATCCCTGTTAAATACTAACCAATAGAGTTGACTCAAAATGAAAAAATACTTACATATATAGATAGAAGGGTATAATTGAAAAATGAGGAAGATTCTATTCCAAATGAACACGACCAGTTTGTTTGTGTCGGAGAGTTGAATATGGTAGAGGATTTTCCAATGCATGTCATAGCATCACGTGCCTTTTCTCCATATCCATGTGACTACTACTTATACGCATAAAGTGAGTACATCATGATCGATCATATGAAATTCTTAAGATCTAGCTTTACCTAGCTAAGAACCAGCCAGAGGAGAGAGACCTTTGTCTGTCTCAAGGCTAGCTTGCACAAATCTAAATGCACATGATCACGTGATTCTCTATCTCTATCTATATTTTGACTATACAAAATCAAAAGAAGAAGAAGAAGAAGAAGAAGATGGCAGAAGAAGTTAATTAAAACTCTTCTTCTTAATTGTGAAAAACAAAATTCACGTGCATGATCAGGGAGGCTTGAAAGTATTCTAAGTGGGTCCCCTCCGATGTTGTTGGTAGTACTGTAATATTGATGAATCATGTTTATATATCATAGATGATAGCTTAGAGATGCTTTTGTTTCTTTTCATCAGAGTTTTAGAGAGATGCTTGAGATTGTCAAAATCATTAGCCATGATCTGAAGATTCTTAACAGAAGCAGCAGCAACAATAATAATATAGTATATACTTAATTATATTATGAATAAATTAAAAAAAAACATGGATGAACTCTCAAGAAAACAACGGTCGAGATTTATTTTTATTAATCTCAATTATATGTTTGGATTGGTTCGGACCCGGACGGTCTAAACCGAATCCAAATCTACATATGGTTAAGACCGAATCCAAATCGTAGTGTTGTTGCTGATGTGTGAGTTTTTTTATTTTATTTTTTGGGCCAAATGTTGAACGACAAAAGATAATGCATTAAGATAGAGAGGATCAAAGACCATCTTCTTTTCTTCAACCAAGGAACGACGGCAATGATTATGTTCTGGGTCAAGTTCAATTAACTTACTTTCGGTAATAAGATGTGAATGTATTTACTGCTGGAAGATGTAAAAGACTGATCAATTCAAACAAGAAGTAAATATTATAATAATCAGACTGTCATCTTCATTTGTTGGCAAAATAATTTAGAGTTTAGACGCCTGAGCCGTGTATTACTTTTCCATATCTTGAAGCTGAATGATCTAATGGGATTCATAATTGTACGATAAAAATCTATATGGACCCGATGGAGTACAACTTGTACTCCGTATAGAGAAAAACAATGCACGTGCTAAAATTGCAGTACAGTTTTGCGAGGGTACTAACTAGTTAACCAAGTACTAAAATGGGTTCTATATAACACTAGGATCAAAGACCTTCATCTCAAATTATGAGGCAACATGTGTAAGAATTGGGGGCGGCTAATGATAGATTTATATATATGGAGGTGATTCCTACAGGGGCTGCCTGAGATCACATGTGGGTCAAATCCAGAACCTGTCGTTGATGGGCCTCTCGTGTGTTCTCAGGTCGCCCCTGCCAGATCCGCTTCTACCGGAAGACTCAGCTGCAGCTCATTTCGAAGACACTGTGCTTAAGGTAAATGGAGATTTTATTTCATACCTACTTCTCAAATAATGCAGGTCTTGTTGTGGATCTCACGCGGGGCCCACGAGTCACCTCTCTGTATTGGGATTGCACCAGTTTGATCCACTGTCCTTTTCTACCACATAAGAACTGATATAAAGAAGAGAAACTGGATAAATTAGAGACGATGCATAATCACTCCAATCTTTATCTCCAACCCTTTCGAATGAAGTTCTAATTAAACAGTAACGAATGTTTATTGTACACAAATGTGTTACACGAGATACTTTGTCGTAATTGAGCCTGGCAAACTATTAGCTAAAGACTAGCACAAAGAGGTGAGGACCCTACAAAATTGAGTAAGATATATAATTAACCAATAGAACTTCAAAAACCCAAAATTGTGGGAGGACAAATTTTGCTATCAAACCTTAAGCGAATATTCTAATAGCAGATTCGATTGCAAAGAGCTCCTCTTTCCCGACTTTCTTTAACACCCCTCCAATCATCAGTTTCCCTTTAACCCCATCTTCTGATGATACATCTTCTTCATTCTCTGACCAACAATCTTCCTTTGTTTCCACCATCTTATCAACGTTCGAGTTATTTACTAGCTGAATATCATTGCTAGCTTCTCTATTATCACCAAATTGATTTGGTTCTCCTACTTGCTTCTGTTCTGATAATTCCGAAACCTTATTATCATCATGGCCAAGAACATCATAGTCAAGCACGGGAAGACGGCCAGATGAACCGAGGGAACGAGGCAACATACCAATTGGACATTGGGTCCAGGACTTTGCTACAACCCATCTGTTTGAATTTATCATATCAATGTTTGTTGGTTTTGTCAGTTGGCGCTTACTTCTCTTTTGTATAATAAGTTCCAACTTCTTAGTTACTTGATTAATGGAATCATCCTCCTGTTGCATAAAATTACCTTCCTCCTCCGATGCAAGAAAATTTGATGAGACCAATGAAGAGAGTTTATTGATTTTATCCATCAGTAAGTACTCGCCTATCAGCTCTGCTATATGAGTAGCTGCATCCATTAGCTTTTTGTTGCGAGGTATTGATATGTAGAGACATTTACGTAGGAGCTCCTTAAGAGCTGCTTTCGGTCTCGATTTCTCATAGACCTTGCCCAAAATAATAGAATTCTCACTGACAAGAGGCTTCAATTCCTTAAGATTTTCAGCAAGCCATGCAAATAGAGATGAAAGATTTTCCATTTCGTCACTTTCCTTCCTTTGATCTAGTGAGCAATAGAAGGTAGAAGAAACCGTCAACTAGTTCGACTTTGGGATAGATATTAAGCAATATGGATATATATAAAAAATGATGAGTTAAAGTTTGTGGTTACCTATATTACACTTTGTTGCTTCTTGAGTCTTGATCATATCCAGAACGGTGTTGAGGAGATCTAGGAGTATGTCCGGTTCCTTACTTGACAATTTTATAACTATAAGTTTCCAATCATCCAACAAAGTGGATGTACTTATTCTTATATCATGCGAACATTCTGAGAGCGCTTCTTGGTGTGATGAACTTATAGCCTTTAAGAGAAACTCCAATAATACAGATACTAGTTCTGTTGAGAAGAAAGAATACAACTGAACAAGAGTTTTCAGTGTCTTGGTAGCCTGTTTCTTTGAACCTGAAAGAAGAATATAAAAAAGGCTCATAAGAATTGTGGGCATCGCAAGAATCAATCAACAGAATAATATCCAAAACAGAAAGGACACAAATGTCAGAGTTTGTCCACCATCTGTCAAGTAATGTATGGGCCAACGGATTTTTCACCTCCAGTTTTTGGTGACTGTCTCTTGCATGCCGCAACTGATAGGAACTTATTGCGCCCAATATGCCATTCAGGGCCACCTATAGAGGAGTGATATTTAGTGGGTCAAAATTTATTATATTGTGTTTATTTTGCAACTGAAAGGCTCGAATAATTCAACTAGGCAGTTATAGAATGTTATAAAAGATGTCAGAATTCACTTTAAAATCACTAGAAGAGCAAATAGTATTTAGAGCTTACGTTTTCTCTTGACTAGTAAAGAGCTAATCTGAGAAATTTCCTCAACTTTCAAACTGAAGGCTAATTCATGAAGCTTTGACTCGATTTCCTTCTTAATGTTTGCACATTTATCACCTTGAAATGGGATTTCCTTCCTCTGAGGTTCCCAATAATATGATTTTAACCAACAAAGTGCCTGAAAATCAACAATAAAGAAAACGGTAAGGCTTCCCAGCACTTACTTTGCAGACTGTTAATTAGCAGAAATATACAAGCCCAAAGCAACAAATAACAAAGTAAATCAAAATTATTACCTTCTCTGAGGCACTACGAACCACCTGGAGAGCAGGAAGTTCACGATGAGATCCCTCTATATTTAAGCCAAATCAAACATGCCAAAACAAAATAGCCATGATTAGGGTCAAAAAATGGTCACCTTATCGCATTACAAAGCAATAGGAAGTAAAACGTACTGTATCATCAACAGACTAAAATAATTGCTTACCATGCCGAACATCAATCAGGGACCGTGGCAAACCAATAGCATCAGCTGCAACAGCAATTGAGACCTCTGTTTTCTTGCGTGTTTTCTCAACAACACCATTCACAAGCCTTCAAAAATAGCACTCAACTCTCACATAAGAAGCACTTGGAGGTTAACAAAATACAATGCTTCTGATAAGATCAATTTCCAAACAAGTTTCATGACCAAAACGATGTTTGAGACAGGCTGAAGTTCGTAAGAGGATCTCACCTCATGATAGCCATGCAATATAACATCGCAAGCATCTCTTCCGAAAGTGAAGCATCAGTGCCTTGGTCCTTTCTACGATTAATCAAGAGAACTAATTAGAAAGGAAAGAAACCATCCAACCCATTAGAAGCAGTATATAGAAATAAAATAGGAGATAAAATCCAGAAAAAAAAAAAAAATCGAAAGTTATACTTGATGAAAGGATCCTTCTGCTGAATTTCAATAATAGAGGCTGTAACTTCAACCTCGACTGGAACATATCCTCTGCTTCTCCATGATGACACCTGAAAAAATTTCCAAGTTTCACTTCGTAAACTTCAGTTTGGGCAGCCAAAACTCCAGTTTGTCTAAATACTGATTCGAATAAAAATCAAATCTTTATAGCAATCTTATCAAAATAGAGAGAGAGAGAGGGAGTAAACCTACTCTTCTGAGAGCGGAAACAATGGAGTCCGTAGAGTCGGAGAAGAAAGAACGATGGACGAAGAGCCATTCGTCCCAGGTCAACCAGGGCACCAATTTACGATTACAAGATGATGATCTCTGTCGCCGTTTGTCGATTACGGACTCTTCTTCAAACCCTAATAGGGACTCCATTAAAACGCTCTCTACTTCTACTTCTTTGGTTAACGGTAGGCGGGAGTAGGTAATTTATGTACAACGGATTAACGGGTTTTAGAGGGAAACGGGTGGGCCGATATATTTCTTAGTTGAAACAGGTCGAGTTGAAAGGTCTAATGGGTACGGGTCTGGTCTCCTTCGTCTTTTTCTAACTGGTCACATTCTCCTCATCTCGCTCCTCATTCTCAAGTCTCAACCATGTAAGCAAACCTCTCACTCTCTCTTCACTCATCCAATTTCACTGCTTTCGACTTTGCTTTCTCAGAAATTTTTTCTTGTTTTCTTCCATTTTTCTTTTACTTCTGCTATTTGTATTGAATTCTCTGTTTTCGCCATTTCTTTTTTTCCTTTTTCTGATACATTTATAGGCGGATAATTTCGGAGGAAGATCTGATTTTCCTGAATTCCGGGCCTTGATCGTAAAGGTTTGAATTTTTTTCAATTGCTTAATTACTTAATTGCATTGTTGTAGTTGCTCCTGATGTATGGCACATAGATGCTGCATCTGAAAGTTTTGAAAATTGTAATTTCTTTTGGTTTTGCTCAAGAACGTTGTAATTGGATTGAGAGATGGGTTGTGAATTGTGAGAAGGTCCAATTCTATGGTGTTGCTGAAAAGTTAGAAAAGAAGACGTACCAAGTTATAGCTAGATGACTGATCAACCTTCAAAATGAAATTTCATACGTATTACTGCTTAATATCTAAACCAATATGGTCTTCTGCTCAACTTCCTTACAAATATATAGCTCAAGATTTCTTAAATCCTCGAGAAGATTTTCATTTGCAATGTTACAAGGCTATCACATATTTTTGTAATTTGTATTGATTTATTACACCTCAATTGTCTCTGAATCAATGCAAAAGCACTCTGAAGGATCCCTTAGATGCCTTCAAGGCAAGGCATTACCTTACAACCCGCAAATGGATGGAAAATTCATGGAAGGGTATTCTAGAACCTGAGCTGAAAATTATATGGATGCTTACAACTCATCAAATAGTGTCCCGTTTTCACCACAACAGAGCAGCCGACCAACATAATCTTTATGTATGGTCATCTTTCCATCCTAACTATCAGAAGCAGCCTCAGAATCACTTCTATGGGAATAGAAGCATTTTTTTTTTTCACGGTTGATAATCGGTCTCCATATATGCCCTTTAGGATACCATCACAAAGTCAGCCAACTGATTTTCATTTACAAGAGTTTTTTCGTGGTCATAGACTTTGAGGCAACGTGTGATAAGGAGAAAAGTCCTCATCTACAAGAGATAATTGAATTCCCGTCTGTGATTGTGAATAGTATGACTGGTCAACTTGAAGACTCTTTTCAAATTTATGTTAGGCCAACTCATAATCAACATCTGACTGACTTCTGCAAGGAGCTTACCAGAATCCAACAAACACAGGTATTTCTTTAGTACTAATAATTTTAATTTTGGTTCTATAGGATGTTCATAACTACATTGGAATGCATAGATCCGTTTCTTACTTTTGGGTTTCTTCTCATTCAATATTCATGGAATGAGGTCGGAACTTATGAAGCACATTGTTGGTGATTAATTTAGTAGGTTCTAAAGATTGGATAAATTTGAATAGACTAAAGTCATAGGTTGTTGATATTTAGGTTGACAAGGGTGTTCTTTTGAGTGAAGCTCTACTTATGCATGATAGATGGCTCGAGGGAGAGGGGATCAAGCATACCAACTTTGCTGTTGTGACATGTTCTAACTGGGATTGCTGAAGTAATGCTGGAATCTAAATGTCGGCTTAAACATATCCGGAAGCCTCCATATTTTAACAGGTAAAAGATTCAAATGCCAATATCTATGTCATGAATTAGTTATATGCTGATTTTGAATTTTTAAAGATTTTTTTCCGTATTTGACTCCAGATTTTATTACATATTGACTCCAGATGGATAAACTCGAAGGTTCCGTATCTTGAGACATTTGGTGGAGCCCGGTGTGGCCTAAGAGAAGCCGTCCAATCAGCCGGCTTAACATGGGAAGGTAGCGCCCACTGCAGCTTAGACGATGCTAAAAACACTGCCCATCTCCTCATCCATCTGATGCATCTCGAGTTCAAGTTTGTTGGATAATGAAAGACAAGATTCACACTTGCTTTCTCCTTCCTCAAGAACAGATTTGTAAACAAAAGAAATGAAAACAACGAACAACAACATTTTTCTGAAAAATATTTAAATCTGTATTTTCATTAGAAATTAAGAGTCTAAATACATAAATAAAGATGGAACAAGATACATGAATAGTTAACCATTAAATGACAGTACTCCAATCAGAAACAACACTTACTATCACCATACCTACACTACTTGCAATCAAAAACAGAAAGAGTACAGAAAAGTTGAATCACTTCCCGACGACATTGACCAAAAAGGGTGCAAATAGATTCCAATGCCTTTCAAACTTTACCACCAGTTTCAACATTTTTCAACCAACATATCAAACTTGTTTGAACACAAAAAGTTGAAGCTGCTCAACTCCAATCTGCCTCCCATAGCCAAAAATAGAGAATCCAAATTGGGTTTTAACTTGAGTTCATTTGTTGGGATCTAACTTTAATTCTTTTGATCCGTAACAAGTTTCAATTATAATAGGAAAGAGTCAACGCCAAAAACATATGACAACAAAAAGTCAACTTTTGTCTCCACCTCCATTGATGAGTGAAGTATCACAGCTTCAAACAAAGTTCACCATGACTAACTCACTGATGGGCCTGCCCGGAGAGCATCCACCAGTGATGATGCATCAGTTAATTTCCCACCAACGGGGTAGCCCAACCTGGCAACCAACTGAAAATGGACCAATGCCAACGATTCAATATCAGTCTTTCCAGGTCAGCTCAGGTCCCAGAAAATGCATGCTCTGCTATTGTGGGATTGAGAATGGTAAAGGATTGATCCGGAAACCCAGACCCAAGCATGGGAACTTCTTCTATGGATGTGGCAATTGGACCGCCACTAGAGGAGCTCTTTGCCCTTATTTTGAATGGGATACTACCCCTAAAAGAAAAAAGAAGAAGAAGAAGAAGAAGGTGGGGTCATATTGTTCCTAAATCCTAATACAGCAGAAAGAGAAAGCAATGAAAGGGAGAGAGAAACACAGGTTAGCTATAACTTATAATCCCAGGAGTGCAATCTGTTAGCATCCAATGGGTGTAAAGTTTGGACTTTTTAATGCATAGTGAAGAGTGATTCATCCGGCGTAAATAATTTACCATGATAATATTTCACTTGGTTTTCCCTTCACCCTAATGTTCTTTCTTGGAAACCATAGCATCAAAATAACCACAAACAGTGACATATCGTTGTTATTTTAGTTATATGAATGAGGAAGAGCACTTTTCAGCTTTCAGTTGTTTTATGTGGTGATATAAGTGCTTAGTTAGTATAGCATTCGTCTATTGGATTCTCCTTGTCGGAATTTAGTCTTAACAGAGTCGGTCTTTGTCGACAAGTATGGGTTCTTGAAACAAGGCATTAGCCATGTTCATCAATTCCTGCGAAGAAAACCATCATCTTTCATGTAAAACAAGTGCAACACTCTGCTCATTTTCCAAAACAAATCCTTGCAAGATCTTGGAATTGTGCTGTTTTCGAACACTAATCTCATCAGCTCCCTCCTCGCTCTCTCCACATGATCTTCCAGTTCTTTAATGGTTTCTTCTTCCTCTCCGATCATACTATTCCCACCCGCATTGTTCATCATGCACAAGGTCACGGCATTCAACTTTCCCTTCTTTTGATTCCATCTGCAACAGGATGTCAGGAACCTATATTACGACTCAGTTAAGCACCTATAAGCAAATCAAACGTGAATCGGATTTTGTTTATGTTACCTGAAAGGCGCGAATATCATTGAGAAAACGACTGGAAATGCTGGTTAGCTTGAATAGATTATGGTATTCAATGCTTGCAATAACTTGTTCAGAAAAGTTATGCCCCATCAAATAGAGGGATGGAAGGATAATAGGTCCTAAGGCAAATGATACGTAACCGTTTGTAATGTACTCATCAAGGTCTGGCACTGTCTGGTTTCTTGTCCACTCGGCTTCTTTCAGTGACGAATTCAGCAATTCTAACCACTACAAAAACAAAATATCATCCCAAATTTTAAAACACGAACATCATGCTGACTTGTCACCACATCATCGTACACATTTTTGTGATTAGTAGGATCTTACTAGATCAATTATGTGACTTGCCACGTCGAGTCCTTGTACGGTGCTTGCTTTATTTCCAACCTCACACACCGTGTCGTTTGGCGCAAGAAACAGAATCTCAACCTCATTAGATAAATTTTTCATGCTTTCCTTCTTTAAATTCCAACTGCAAAGAAAAAGATCAGAGATTCAGATTCCCTCAAGCATATCCTCTTGTAGTAGTTAATACAGAAGTTACATTATTGTAAGTACCTCTGTACTAACTGTATGAGGTTTACTAACTCCGCGTGAGAGCCTCCAACGTCAATGAAATCATCGAACGCGGTTGTAAGAAAGCCGTTTTTGGCCCACGATAAACGGGCCTCCCTAAATTCCGGAGAGAAGAAGGTTGCTGCTGCGGAAAAGTAACAATAGCCCACCTTCTGCCTTGCAAACTTCAGTTTGTCCAGTTTGTTCTCAACCACCCACCTACTTTCATTAAGATTATCTATCGTGAAAATTTGCCTGAGATCATCAATATTGACAGTGCACCTTTGGAGTTCTTCGAGTTCTTTACGATGATGAGATTGGCAGAAATTGAAGTCCTCCACTGCTAGTTTCAGAATATCTTCATGACCCAGACTCGAACAGCTTGACCAACAAGTATATGTTACAACCATATTAACTATGATGCAAATGAAGCTATACACATATATATGTATACGTACCTATATGAAGATTTTAAAATCCTTATGTTATTTGTGCTGTAATTTTCAATTGCTCCTGTTCGATAAGCTCCAAAGTAGCTTTGTACGGAAACTTAAGTGCTACATTTATCTGAAAATAACCAATAAATATATGATCATAGATGAATTTGGGTTAATTATGAGGGACAGATGATCAGTTTAGTATATAAGTAGTAACACTAAGTAGTGTAGTATACCTCTTGGACTTGGTTAATCACGTGTTTGCCAATTCTATCAGAACGAAGCGGATAGTAATCACTCGACACTGCACTATTCAACGAGTTACAGGTCCAGGAGTTGAGATTGTCTAGAATGGAGGAGGAAGAAGATTCAGGTGGGTGTATGTTGATTTGAGAAGCCTTGAACAACTCTAATACTGCACCCATCTCCTTCACACATCCTCCAACACTTTCGGAATAACCGTTCGCGTCTGAAAATTGAGCTAATGCATCTGATTGAAACAACATGATCGTAAAATTAAGCTATGACATCACGTGATTGCATTGCACACATTTGTACCTAGATCACAGAAAAGCACCTGAAGAAACATCACATCCGTATATGCGTAACAATCGAAAGGCCTTCGCACAAGTTGTAGGCTCTAAGAATATATCTTCATCCCCTTGCATCCAACGCCTATAAGTTTCATTCAACACGGTCTTGATTTCCACGGTGAAATGCTTCCCAATCTTTCAAGTGTATCCACCATATACAAACGAGCACATATATGTATAGGATAAATCGTCGGAACTGAAAAGAATCACCCGGCATGCATAAGATATATAGCTTCGGAAATCAAATATTAATCATCAATTTAATCCTGAACACCTGCATCACTAAACTTGTCCAAGAGTGAGTGAAGATAATCAAGACAGGCATGGTTATTGAGTTGCGCAAAAGCAGCTGCTGTGGTGGCTGGAGAATTGAAAAGGGATCCATTCTTTCTTTGATATTTCATCACCATTGATTCCCACCAATCATGTGATTTCCCCATTATTGGTAATCCTTCTGAAGTATATGCTAAATAGGCTTCACGACTCCCTTCTAAGTTGCTTCTGTCACTTATAGATTAGGTCAGAAACATGTACCAGCTTCAAAAACATCATACTAGGCAAGGATACAGGCTAAGGTAGGCAAGAGACTGTCCTTCATGAACAAGCTGGAATGATGATGATGATGATGATACGGGCTAAGGTAGGCTAAGGTAGGAGAAGGTATCATTGCCACCCAAGCGGTGTCGTACGATGATGCTGATATCTCTACCTTTTTCAAACATGTTCCTAATCCTTTATTTTCTTTCTTCAGAGCACTACACAATGACAAAACAAGAAAGTACAATGACATGAGTGACAGAGAGGATGAATACTTTGTTCAGTATGTAGTCTAACTGTAACATACCAAAGCTCAAGGTTTAGGATTTGTTGTTCCCACATCCAGTTTTCCTGTAAAACATGAGATCGATCCAATTCCGGAAAAAAGTCTTCATTGATCGATCTTGTTTAGGCTAAAAGCCAAAAAGGGACAGGAAGGAAACAAAGAAGGAAGAAAACTTGCAAGGAATGTATACCGGAAAGTTGGCAGAAAGTAATGAATGTGAAAGAACAAAATGAAACCTGATGGGGAGGAGGTTGTGATCAAACAACCAGAGCTGGTCATGGGCTGTGAGATATGGGCCATGATCACCATTTTTCGTTTCTTTGTTTTGCTCCTGAAATATGTCTGTCTATATCATATGATATCTCTCTAGTCTTAAGGGGAATATATAGAGATCTGTCTAAAGTCTAAACACCCTTAACTAGCTTCTTGTAAAAAAAGACGCGGCAGGCCTGGCCGGCATATCTATACGCACCGTTTTGAATAGGCTTAACCTTTACAATGAAGTTGAACAATACGCGCCTTTCCATAAAGTTTATCGCTCTCTTTCTTCCTCCAAACATCCCTCAGTGGCCCAGTTCTTCCTGTGTAAGCAAAATAAACTAGGTATCCAGCTATGGCGGCAATCAGTCTGCGAAAGGGTAACACAAGGCTACCTCCAGAGGTGAATCGAGTTCTGTACGTTCGTAATCTTCCTTTCAACATCTCCAGCGAAGAGATGTACGATATATTCGGCAAATATGGTGCGATTCGGCAGATTCGTATCGGAACCAACAAGGATACTAGAGGCACGGCCTTCGTCGTCTACGAGGATATCTACGACGCCAAGACGGCGGTAGACCACCTCTCCGGCTTCAACGTTGCCAATCGGTACCTTATCGTGTTGTATTACCAGCAGGCGAAGATGAGCAAGAAGTTCGATCAGAAGAAGAAGGAGGATGAGATCGCTAGGATGCAGGAGAAGTACGGCGTCTCCACTAAAGATAAGTAGGAACAGCTAACGAATTTTAGTTTCTCTTATTATGTATTTCTTGCGAATTTCAATTTCAATAGAGATAAATAAATTTCTAGGGTTTGTAGTTCTGTGAGATTCTGAATTGATTGAGGACCTTATCTCTGATGCTTACTCGCTATATATCCATGGCTATTACTTATTTGTTGTACCTTTAGGTGCACATTAGGATCTGCTTAGCTACACTCTAATTCTGTGGAACTTTGGTTTGATTTGTTCGGGTGTCAAAAATTAGTGACGTCAAAAAGCCTTTATGGGAGAAACAAAGTGAATTGATTATGTTCATATGGATATTTCACAGTTTCAGCTAGTATTGCAGTAATTGTTCCGAAGTGCAATTCTAGACAAGAATAGAACCCTTTGATTTTCTAGACAGAGGTAAGCACATATATAGCTTTTACACAAGAAAAAACAAAGACTGGCCAATTAGCCATTCAACCACCCTTCAATTTACAACCCCTCATCTCTTTTTTTTAATAAAAAATTTTCTTCACTTTTAATCCTGTATCAATGCTCGACTCTCACCCCATTAACTCCTCTCCCATTTTCATTATACATAGTGTATATGATCATGCTAATCAAACTTTCATACATAATACAAAATACAATCTCCTCTTTTGATGGTAAGATGCTAGGATGATACACACAATGCTTGTTTTCTCTTTCATTTTCTCCACTTCCAAACACATGAAATCAGACGAATATATCCCGCCGCTTCCTATTAGTTGTGGCTTCTGGATTTCCTTTCCTCATCATCGCCACAAATTCATCATAATTGATCCGACCATCCTGCAGATGCATTTTGAATATTATGTTATCAGATAATCAAGCTAAGGTGCTCTAAAACAAATAATCATATTTTGTTTGTCTTACATTATCAGCATCGACTTCAGAAATAATCTCCTTTATATCTCTGTCATCATGCATTCCAAACTCACGGAGAGCTTGATCTAGCTCTTCATTCGTGATAAACCTGGAATGGATTATACATTAAGCTCCCGTATATCGAGTAACAACCTCATGTATGTGTGCGTGTGTGTATATATATATAAGCTTACCCACTATTATCTTTATCAAAGTACTGGAATGCTGTGTAAAGGTGCTCTTCTTTATCCATTCGGTTTAAGTGCATCGTTGCTGTGATGAATTCATCATAGTCTATGGTTCCATTCCCATCAGCATCAGCCTGTATGAATGATTCAGGACCAAAAGGAAGAAATTGTGTGAGCAAACATTGATATGTGCATATTATTTGTGGTATTGTGTGTAAAAAGATTAGGTATTAAGGTATGGAGAAAAAGAATAAAGACTTACTGCTTCCATTAACTGTTTAACTTCATATTCAGATAGTTTAGTCCCTTGCTTTGCAAGTCCATGTTTGAGCTCTTCCAATGTAATAGTGCCACTGTTGTCTGTATCCATGCTTTTGAACATCTCTTTCAACCCCATTATTTCTTCCTCCGATAAGCAACCAGCAATAACCTAGCAATACACAACTAGACAGTCAGCTCCTTTGTGAAATCTGAGATTACTCTTCTATTAGCTTGTTCGGGAATGGCGGGACCACCAATGGACATTTAGGGTTTGAATATATATATATATATATATTTTTTTTTAATTTTAATAACCAAATGTCCGTCTGGGGGTCGTTGACATGTTATGAAACATACTATAAGTTGTGTTTAATTAAGTGCAGAATAGGGTGTTTTGTTCATTACCCGAAGAGCTACTTTCTTGAACTTGTTCATTGCTCTGAACTGTTTGAGCCTACTTAATACTGCATTGTCAAGAGGAGTATCAGGTGCTCCATCCTCCTTAATCCAAGCATGATCTGTTTGAAAAAACCAAAAATATGCTTATTACTGAATTACAGAGCTAGGTCCTTATAAATTTGCATCTAATTTCTATCCTCTCTTCATTTAGAAAGATAAAAAAGAAGGAAAAAATCAGTTAATTAGCCTACTTAGAACTTCAAATGCTGAGAGTCTCTGCTGAGGGTCTAAAGTCAACATCTTCTTGACAAGATCCTTGGCCCCGGCTGAAATTGATGGCCATGGGTCGCTTGTGAAATCAATGTGCCCCCTCAAGATTGCATTGAAGATTCCATTTTCCGATTCTGCATGACGAGTATGGTATGTACACCAATTTGGTAAATTTTGAG
The DNA here is from genome assembly GCA_027186245.1 of Coriaria nepalensis. Lineage (NCBI taxonomy): Eukaryota > Viridiplantae > Streptophyta > Magnoliopsida > Cucurbitales > Coriariaceae > Coriaria > Coriaria nepalensis. The sequence goes on along the minus strand of CP114491.1, from coordinate 10,747,227 downwards.
TGTGGTATGTACACCAATTTGGTAAATTTTGTTTGATTATAGATAGAGAATCAATAGGAAGAAGAAGGCGATGATATGCAATTTTTACCTGCCCAGAAAGGAGGAACCCCACAGAGTAGAATATACAACATGACACCAACACTCCATATATCCACTTCTGGCCCATATCTCCTCTTCAGCACTTCAGGTGCAATGTAGTATGCACTACCCACAATATCCTTGAACACTTCCCCTGTTGAAAATTAACCAGATGGTTGATTAATCAAATTCATATCGGCATAGAAAAATGGGAAAGAGAAGGATCTTGATGAAGAAATTGAAACCTTGTTTGTAGAATACAGATAGACCAAAATCTGTAGCCTTGAGAGGTGAATCTTCTTCCTTGTTCAATAACAGGAAATTCTCTGGCTTAAGGTCCCTATGAATAACACCCATTGAATGGCAAGTATGTACAATCTGAACAATGGTTCTAAGCAATGAAGCTGCGGCCCGTTCTGTGTAATGCCCTTTGGCAATAATCCGATCGAAAAGCTCTCCCCCAGCACACAACTCCATGACCAAATGAACAGATTGCTTGTCTTCATAAGCCCCTTTGAGCTCCACAATGTTAGGTTGCCCTGTAAGATGATGCATTATCTGAACCTCTCTTCTCACATCTTCAATATCTTCTTTATTCACAAGCTTCCTTTTGGCTATGGTCTTGCAAGCAAATTGTTCCCCTGTTGCCTTGTGGGTGCACAAATGGGTCACCCCAAATTGTCCTCTTCCAAGCTCTTTCCCGATTGTGTAGGTCGATCGGACATCTTGCATTGGCCGGCCTAAGATCGTACCAGTGAGGCCTGCTTTCTTGGTACGAGCTGGTGAGGCTTCAGGAGAAGGTTTTGGCAGAGTGGAAGGAGGAGGAGGATTATTCTTGGTGGGACTGTCTTGATTTTCAGACTGAGCTTCTCCCTTGCCGTCATTAGCTGGGGGTTCATTGGTGCTTCCATGGGAGCAACAGTTACCCATGGTTTGCAGGGGTGGAGAGAGGCGGGATTTTGAATATTTGATCTCTCGAGTGTTTCCAGGGAGGGTAATTTGGATGGAGAGAAATAGAGAATGTGTGGAGAGAGAAAGTGAACGAGGAAAAAAGAGATGGGCTAAATTGAAAGAATTCAAAGAGGATTGATGAGGAGGGATTGTAGGGAAATGGGATGTAACTTTTTTGTCCCTTGTGTTGAAAGAGTCTTCTTTGGGTTTTTTGTGAGAGCTTAGGCTTTGGTGAATGATTTTCATTTATTTAGTATAGACAAAGGCTAATAGCATTTTGCGCTAAACTTGTTACAGCTGCCATTCTGCTCAAAACAATCTAGACAGACAGACAGACAGACAGACAGACAGACAGCAGCTCCATTTCTTTCCAAACTGCTCTGTTTTTTCTCAACTCTATAACCAAACTAACAACAAAATAAGAATTTGTAATACCGTTTTTCATTTTTTGCTTATCTTTTACCAAACAATAATTCGTTTCTGGGTTTGGTTATAGCCCAACAAAAGTAAAACAAACATCCTTCAAATCGATCTACGCTTAATAAGAATTTCAAGCATCGCGTATGATAAATCAAATATTTATCAACAAATGGCAAGAAAGATCAAATCTACAACTATAACAGAAATGATCTAACATTTGACTAACCTATGTTACAAAGAATAATAAATCATCTTGCAGATATCGTAAGGCCGGGACACGACTTCTCGAGTTTCATTAACAACTCATCACACATGATCCTTGCTTCTCCCTTCGACATGTCTTGCGAAAAATTCCCTCCTTAATCTTGTCAGGGTTGAAAAATCCGGTAAGTAATGTATTGTAAGTGACCACATCAGGCTTTCTCCCCTTTTCGATTAACATTTCCCAGATTTTATAGGCTTCATCAACTTGCCCGCTCTTGCAAAGTAATCGCCACATTATAGGCGTTTATAGGCTTTTCACCCTTCTCTAGAATCAAATCCAGTAAATCCATGGCCTGTTTAACCCTCCCACTTTTGTAAAGACCATCAATTAAGCACGTATAAATGACAATATCGGGTCTTATCTCCTTTTCCGTCATTTGATTCAATAGAATAGTAGCTTCCTCCCAACGCCCTAACTTACAAAGACCATGCATCAAACAGCTATAAGTAAATACATTAGGAGAATCCCTTCCTTCTAACTGGGTTTTGATGAGAATGAAGGTTTAGACAGAGAGATTCTAACTGGGTTTCTATGGGAGTAAGCGAAGGAAGAGGTGGGGTGGAAGAAAAGCGCTTGAAGTAGTGGAAACGGAGAATATGGGAGGCAAAGGAAGAGCTGGGTTGAGGTCGTAGAAGTGATTTTGTAAACATGATTCCGAAATCGAGAAGACAAATTACAGAGGATCAAGAACAGATGAAAAGTTTAAGACTTTACCTTCTTCCGGTAGATTCTTGAGTTGGAATCGGGTGAAACGAGCGGCATCATATCGTCTGAAATATGGAAAATTTTATGAAGAAAGGATTTTCTTTTTCGGGGACGAACGTAATAAATACGGGTTGGGGGTTGGGGGTTCCTACTTGAAAAAATAAAGAATAATATCAGTGTCTTTTAATTCAACCTTTTCTACTTGAGAATTTGGCATGACTAGAGAACATATTCATGAAATCGTATGAAATTGTGCTATTCGGGAGAATTAGATATACGTATATCATTTTAGGCACGATTTCATGTGAGAAACTACGAGATAGTGCAATAATTTAACATCGATAGTGTATAAGACTTCCCCAAGTTTTGTCTAAGTGGACGAAAATGGTATGTAGTTAAAATCCAGCAGTTATGGCTGAAATCTAGCTAGTCATATCTTCTCCAACGAAAACTGGTACAAGTCTTGTGCCTTCTAATAATCTTCTTCTCTTTCCCTTCCATACTCTTGATCTTCAAACAAATCTTCAGGCTTAAACACTCATACCAGGGAAAAGCTCCAAGAAGTCATCTTTCACTTTCTCTCTTAATTCTGGGTATGGAATGAGCCCCTTCAAGATCACCCGGAAGGGTAGAGAAATCGGAGGATCCGGAGATTCTCTCATTTCGTTATAAATCTCTATGGCCTCTTCCGGCAATTCACAGTCTAAAAATGCTCTGATTATGTCTCCAAAAGTATGCTGATCGAATAAAACCCCTTCCCTCTTTAGATCAGACCAGATCTGCTTTATCTCCACCACCTTCTTGTTTCTTGCGAGCATCATAAGCATGTCCCAGTAAAAGAGCATGTCGGGCCGGTACCATATTTCTCTGCGCACCACTTCATACAACTGGAAAAACAAAATATTTGTAAATTGTATAGTATTAGGTAGATTTCATTTTATTATACAGATCATACATTGCAATGGCAATGTTAGCTTTTGACGTTTGCATAATCATCATACCAAAATCAGCCAGCCAAAAACAATGTCACACCAGGGCGTTCGGTGAACGGAGTTTTTGAAAACTGAGAAATTTAGGTTGGAATAGCGTTTGTAGAGTTTGGAAAACTTGACATCAGCCTTCGATCCTAAGAAATATTTCCATTTGTTTAAAATTACTGTTATCTCAACAAGTCCTACACTGCTTTCAAGCTCCTCACTTGCTTGACCAATCGAGAAAAACCATATAGAATTGTTTTCTTTTTTTTTTTTTTCTGCAAAAAATTTCACAGTAACCAAACATAATCATTAAGTAAGAAAAAGGACGAACCTTCATGCAGAGAAAGACCTCGTCTTGTCGCTGGAGCTCAAAGAGAACGGAGACGAGGTCAGATTTGAGCAATCGGGAGAGGTTAGAGCGGATGAACGGATCGAGGCGGACTGGATCAGAGCGGAATCTCTTGAGCACTTTCGCTGCTATCAGATCCTCTTTCCCTATCTCTTTCTTTCGCCTCCATATCGATAAGCTAGGAATCGAAGGTGACCCTGTGATGTAGTGCGCCAGCCATTGTCGTCCAAGCTCTTGTTCCTGTTTTAAGAAATTCCAAAAGATGTGAGATTTCCCGGCGGTGGTGGCCCGCGGCGATGTTCTCCGGAGAAGATGATTCAGGAACCGCAGCCATATATCAGTTATGTTGATAAGACTACATCATGGGCGTACTCTTCAACTGCATTTATACAACTCTCCCATAAACATATTTTCAAGTTTTCAATTGCTTAATTAACATGCACCAGTGTTCCCTTTCCCTTATATACTCCAATAATACAGGAACTAGATCTGCATGCATCAATGCTGCAACTGTGGCACTTGCCGACGCTGGTATTCCCTGCGTGATATTGTTACTTCTTGCAGTTCTGGGTACCTTAATAGCACGCCCTTGCTTGGTAGTTTATCCCTTCCCTCGTTCTTGATCTCTTTAGTTTGTTTGTTTTTTTCTCTGTTGGGGGGGGGGGGGGGGTATTATGGTTTCTTACAGTACAACCTTGGTTTTTGGAAGATCTTATACTGTTGAAAATTGTTATGTGGACAGATTTGAATTATGTAGAAGATAGTGCTGGAGGAGGCCCTGATGTCACATTAGGGTATCTTCCCAAGGTGGATAAGATAACTCTTCTTCAGGTCTCATCTGACTTACAAGTTTTTCTTACTCTCTGAAAAATCGAAGTTAATTCATCTCTCCTATATTCTAAGAACCTTCTGCAATTTTTGGAACTGTTAATCTTTTTACTTGGCATGCAGTTTCAATTTCAATTCTATTTTGTTTCCTGTTTTCCTTATGTAGGCTTAATTAATTTCAATTACAGGATGGCTTTTTAACCTGTTGTCACGTTTTTCTATTGTGGATGGATACTAAGTTACCTATTGACATCTTTGAAGAAGTCATGCAGCTTGCAACAGAGGGCTGCAAAGCAATAGCAACTTACATTCAAGAAGTAGGAACTCTTTCTGTCTTCTCTCTTCAAATATTTTGGTTTCCTAACAGAAGTTAGCCCTATACTTCTCATGATTTTTAGTCGGACTTGGAGCATAATCCAGTGATGTGTGTATATTTGGACCTCTGTTTCATCATTCACGTTTTAACTCTTGCTTACAATTTGTCATCTTATTATTTGATTGGCAGAAACTACTATAGCATACCAAGGAGCTGGAATGTCGCCGGGGTGTTTAATTTATAGAGAGGACGAGTTGTAACTTTATGAGAAGAATTGAAGGCAAAATGAGAAATCAGTGAGTTCCGACCTGGTTTTCTTGGTTCGGGCTTTGTGTTTGCTTCACTATGAACCCTGGTGTGGACAGAGCTGGTAAAACCAAAACCATGTATCCATGTTGGCTCTTTCACTAAACTTTTGTTCCTGTTCACCTCGGTCCGAATACCCGGAAAGAATCTTAGTATCATGCCTTTCTAAAATCTTTCCTTTTCATGTCTAGTGAGCAGTTTGATTGTGCAGACGAGTTGAATTTGTGCAAAAGAACATAAGAAAAAAAAAAACAGTCGATAACTTGGTTTGAGTTAAGGGTAGGTAATGAACAAAAAAATAAAGAGACCTGCTACTTAGTATACACTACCTGAAAAAGGTAGTACACTACATCATCTAACTAGTTGAATCCCACAAATTTTATTTATTTTCATTATTGTAAGCAAAACTACTTTGTGTGAGAAGAGCTTAAGTTCTGCCCGTGAGAGTGGTCCTCAATGAGGTAAGAATATTACCATACACACACACGCAGGCACACTTTATTCGCTGGACAGCTGTTCCTCTACCCCAACATCTTACAGGCCTGCCTCTTGTTCTTATTGTATATTTTTTTCATTATAAGAGAGCCTGTGAATAACACTTCCTCAAAATTTAGCTATTACATGAATTTGGCTTCTTATCAATTAGCTATTTTTAATACTAAAAAAAAAAGTATGGTACATTTTGGTGGATTAAAAGTTTAGTTCAGGATCACTTAAGTCGCGGTTCGAAAATATTTAATCACCGTATAATTTCCGAGTAATAAAAGAACTACATAAGCAGGTTAAGAAGTGATAGGAAAGGAAAGGAAAGAAAAGGAAGTGTGTTTTTAAGTATAACTAGGACAAACCATGTTGTGTGGTCTCTCTACCTAATCCTACAACAACAACAAAATAACAAATTTTTATTTTTATTTTTATTTTTATTTTTATTTTTATTTTTTAAATATTTTGAGAGAGAAATAAAACTTTGTAGTTAATGGTTAAAGCTTCTTCTTCTTTCATTTTCATTTTCATTTTCCATCGTCCCAATCACTCCCTAGAAACCGCAAGAAAATTAGGCTACTTTCAGCCGCGAGAGAGAGAGAGAGAGAGAGGGAGTAGACTCTCTTTTGAAAATTTTCTTTTTGTTTTTTGTTTTTTTAATTTATCGAGTCTTAATACATTAAGAGTCTCACTCTCAAGCTTCCCCTTAGCTTAGATCTCAGAGATTCATCGATCGAGTTTGGGCCGTCGATCTGCGTTGTTTTCCACCGATGAGAGAATCTCCGTCACTGAGTTGACTCAATGGCCAGACTTCTCGACCTTTTTGCTTTGGTGAAATGCTAAGCATTTTGAGTGATTATAGGGCTTTGGTTGAGCATGCTTTTGATGTTGGTTTTCTGGTGCTGATCGGTGAGAAATGTCGGCTTCTTTGGCGGCTTTTGAGCGACCCACTGCTGGAGCTTCCAAAACGGTATACATTTTCCTTTTCAGCTTTTGGATAATGTTCTAATGCAATCTAATGGAGTGGGAATTGTTCCTTTTATTTATTTATAAATAAACTAATAAGTTGTTTTTTTTCTGAGAAGTCGGAAAAACCTAGGGTAGAACCAGGAACCATTGGTCACTGTTCTTCTAGTGCATTTGCTTAATTTGTCACTTTCTCTGCTAGGTTGCCGAGGAAATTGAGAAATTATAAGCGTAGAGAGAGAGAAGTGGAATTTTTCCTTCCCTTGATGGGTTGGTAAATCATGAACTGGGCACTATCTTACCTGATTAGTAGCTTTAAGCTTGTAACATTAACTTCTTGTTTACTTAATTACCTAAAAAGAGTTGTTAAGTTTCGTTTCTTTTTGGCCCAAGAGTGTTAGCTCGATCAAAGTTCTAAGAATTTCCTAGTGTTGTTTTTTTTTTTTTTTCTTTTTTGGTTCTGGGTAGTCATTGATGGCACTGCACTATTTGGTCAATAGTTGTCTCATATATGGTCTTCTGTGAAATCCATGTGAATGCCTAACAAAGCTTCGAAATTGATTCCTAATCGTTGCAGAAGTATTAACAAGGTACTAGACATCATAGTGACAGAAACTAATGAATCCATACAATTATTTGACACATTATCCTGGTCACATGTCATCCTCACCAAAATGGGGTCATTTGCACTGTTAATCCAGACTTTTCTTTCTGATGTAATAGAACCATTAAAGCAATTTTCAGTGTTTATATCCTATTATGTTTTCTCAATTTGCGACATGGTGCATTAAGTGTAATTCATTTTACCCTGCATCAAGCAAGTACTGATTTTGTTTCTGACCCGTGACATGATATTGGCAGGTCTTCAAGAGTGGGCCACTTTTCATATCCTCAAAAGGTTGACACACATTTTCCTTTTCTTTTTCTTTTTTCTTCCCTGTTTGAGATCGTTTATGAAGCTTGATAGTTCCATCTTGAGTTCTACCTATGCAATGATTTCATGTTAAACGTCACTGCTTGCTCCTGACATTGTCAATTCTGGAATTGTGCAGGAATTGGTTGGAAATCATGGAAGAAACGCTGGTTCATCCTGACACGGACATCATTGGTTTTCTTTAAAAGTGATCCTGTTAGTATCAAATGTCTTTTATCTTTGCTTTGAACTATCTTAACACCGTTTAAATTTCTCTCTATGTATATATGTATTATCGTCTTTCTGTTTCTTGATTACTCTGTTTTTTGGAGAGCAACTACTCATTCTAAACAGTGGAATTGGTTGGCTAGTGAAAAATTTATCTTCTCATTTGGTTCGGCAATTGAGTTTTGTAATACACAAATTTTATGTGATCATCTGGGTTTGCTATATCGTTCTGTATTAAGCTATAATCACCTAAAGGTTATGTTATGGACACGTGATTGCTGGTTTGGTTGTCGCTGCGAATAAGGTGGATTCTTATTGTTTTGTTTGTTATGTAGAGTTCACTTCCTCAAAGAGGAGGCGAAGTAAATCTGACTTTGGGGGGCATTGACTTGAACAATTCTGGAAGGTATTATTGGTCACTTCTTAGTGATTTCTTTTTTCAATATTTATCAACATATCTTACATAAACAATTCTTTATCCTGCAGTGTTGTTGTTAGAGAAGATAAAAAGCTTTTGACTGTATTATTTCCGGATGGACGCGATGGTCGGGCATTCACACTTAAGGTGCTTTATTAATACTCATTATCTCAGTCGGAATAAAATTGACGTTCCATTATATTGATTTTATTTCTCTGGTTGCCTTGCTGCCCAAAATTTTTTTTCAGGCTGAGACTTCTGAGGATTTGTTTGAATGGAAAACAGCCCTGGAACAAGCCCTTGCGCAGGCCCCAAGTGCTGCCCTTGTCATGGGGCACAGTGGGATCTTTCGTAATGACACAAATGACACAATTGAATCCTCTTTCCATACATGTGAGTATTTCTTGATTGTCGTGCTTTGATTTTCTATGTATTCTTCATTCTACTAATTGTTTATTCCAACTTTTGCATGGGTCATTTTCATGCTGATCTCCTGATCCATCTGTATCTGATATTCGCTGTCCAGGGAGGGATAAACGTCCTGTCAAATCCTTGGTTGTTGGAAGACCTATATTACTTGCGTTGGAAGATATAGATGGAAGTCCATCCTTCCTTGAAAAAGCTCTTCGGTTTCTTGAGATGTTTGGTAAGAGGCCAAACTCAATAGCAATCGGTTGCATTCTTGAGATTTAGTCACCTAGTCTTGTTTTATTTTGTTGCGAGTCCTTCCTTCTACGTAGGATAGGAATCAGATATGTTAGTGTTTTTTGTTCTAATATTGTTCTGGCTATCAATTCCTAATGTTGTAGCAAAAAGAGTTTAGATGAAACATAATTATTATAGAGAGATGATAATAAGCTTACAGGTTTACAATGATGAAGATAAAATTACCGAACCACACTTTTTCTATAGGCACCAAGGTAGAAGGAATTTTGCGACAATCTGCAGATGTGGAGGAGGTAGACCGTAGAGTTCAAAAATATGAAGAAGGTATTTCTCGGATGTTCCCAATAGACATGATTAGTTGGATGATTAATTTGTTTTTCCAAATTTATGTATTCAGTTCAGTTGCAGAAATGCCTCTCAAGCTGAGCTCATCTCTAAATTTATTTTCTAAATATAGGCAAGACAGAATTTGATCCTGATGAGGATGCTCATGTCATTGGTGACTGTATTAAGGTACCGTGCATCACTAATGGTTTGATTTTTTGTCTGCTAAATAAATACATCAAGTTTTGGCTAGAAGAAAAAGGAAAAGAGCAACGAATCCAATTAAAAAATTCATCGTGTTTGTTGATCTGCAGCATGTTCTGAGAGAGCTTCCATCATCACCAGTTCCAGCTTCCTGCTGTACTGCATTGCTGGAGGCTCATAGTATGGAAACCCCCTTATTCGTTTTATTTTCTAGTTTGATTTCAGTTATTGGTTTGTATTTTCTAACCTTAACTATCTGGTACTGAGACTTAAGTATTGATTGTCTGTGGTTTTTCTTTTCCACGTAGAACACTTGAATGATTATTTCTACATTCTCAAATGCTTCCTATGAGGGAGTGAAACTAGTAGACTATTTTCTTATGATGAATGTAATGTAAAGTTAATTGTTAGATCATAATATTGTTTCTTTCTTGTGTTATTTGTAAGAAATGGATCGAAAGGAGGCTCGGATAAATGCAATGCGCTCTGTAATCGTGGAGACTTTTCCTGAGCCAAACCGACGTCTGTTGCAGAGGTCAACCATAACTTCTTCTCTTAACTCATTGCATAGTTTCCTTGTTATTTTATATTCGTTTCTACCAAGTGATAATCTCTATGGATGTTTTGGTTAAAGGTCTGGCGTATTGAACTTTGATAGTTGATATTGTTATTATTGTGGAACTGTTCAAAATGCAACTTAATAACTAATAACACTGATGTATCGTCCTGGAATGAATGTGATACACTTCAGTTTGCATTTAAATATACTGGAGTTTTTATACCTCTTGTGAAATTTGGGAATAAAACTCTGCATTGTTTCTTGCAGAGTATTGAAGATGATGCGTACAATCTCTTCTTATGCCCATGAGAATCGGATGACTCCATCTGCTGTTGCTGCGTGCATGGCACCTTTGCTCTTACGGCCTTTATTAGCTGGTGAATGTGAACTGGAAGATGATTTTGATGTTAATAGGGATAATTCCGCCCAGCTTCTTGCTGCTGCAAATGCAGCAAATAATGCTCAAGCCATTATCACCACTCTTTTGGAGGACTATGAGAATGTTTTTGATGTAAGATACTCTTCTTCAAGCCTTGATGAAGCTTGTGAAATGTGCATGGAATGATTATAGATTGTCATATTAGCAATTTAGTATTTTCTGTGATATCATAACTGAGAAATTATTTCTATGTAATTTGGTTAGGATGCAAATCTACAGAGATGCTCAATTTCAGCTGATTCTCGGATTGGACATAGTGGAAGTGAAGATTCAACAGATGATGAAAATTCCGATGTGAAAGACAATGGCTACCATGATGCAGAAAATGAGGTTGATCTGGAGTCAGATGATGATTCTGATCGTGTACACAGTGGAAAACTAAGTGAAAGCAGTGGTTATGCTGGTAGTGATCTATATGACTATAAGGTTCTCTCTCTCTCTCTCTCTATATATATATATATGTGTGTGTTTTCTTCCATGTGTGCCCCCCCCCCCCCCCCCGTGTCTCCTACTGTGCATTTAAATGCTTATCCAGGTTGGGCAATAAATTTTAACGATGATCTGTAATTTTGTACATGAACAGCCATTTGGCAGTGATCCCTTGGATGTTGGGTCCCCTCGACAAAATCACGTTTTAGTCGAGAGTTCAAACTCAGGCCTTGGAGTGCAGCAGATATCTACTCCCAGTGCTCAAGTGATAGAGGAACAAAGCAAACAGAAGAAAATGAATGAAAACTCTTTTACTGAGGTGGACACTCCAATAGCCTCACCTCTTGATGAAGCTTACCGTTCAATGGGAGAGATTCTGACTTCAATGGATCCACCATTGCCTGGTCTTGAGTCTGGTGCTGGAAAAGCAACTTCCAAAGTTATGAGCTCCAATCTCAATGCAAAGCGATCGACTTTCTGGGGAAGAAGCACTGTGAGTTGTCATTTTAGTGGTATAAACTGCTATATATAATATTGTGATCTAAGAGAAGAAATCAATTTCAATACTTTTCGACTGAAATTTTCATTTGGCTTTGATTCCAATGGTCTCATATTTTGTTCTTCCTCCTCCTGCTGGTTAGATCTTTTATGTTTGACATTTGAAAATTTAAATTGAATACTTCAGGCAAGAAAGACACTTTCCATGGAATCAGTTGATTCATCTGGAGAAGAAGAGTAAGTGACGGAGTACAGAATATGGGGAATTCTAATTTTCCTTAGTTTAATGTTTTGTATTGGTTCCTCTTGAAGGTGTTAGATTTTTATTTATTATTATTTGTTTATTTGGAAACTTTTTTGATTATGAACTGACTGGCTCCTTTATTTATTTTGTAGGCTTGCTATTCAGAGGCTTGAGACAACCAAAAATGAGTTGAAAAACAGAATTGCCAAGGAGGTAGTTTTGATTTATCTAATGTCATCTCGGGCATAGAATTTCTTTTTGGAAGAAAAATTATTGTTGTCATTATATAATTGCAGGCTAGAGGAAATGCAATTCTACAAGCTAGCTTGGAGAGAAGAAAGCAAGCCTTGCATGAGCGACGGCTAGCGCTTGAACAAGATGTATGCATTCTATTTACCCCATTATTAGGATATCTTTTTTCTCTCGAATATGACAGATTCAAATTTTGGTACTATTTAATCTTATGGCTCGTAAATAACCGTGTAAAGGTTTCAAGACTACAAGAGCAGTTACAAGCTGAAAGAGATCTTAGAGCTGCACTGGAAGTTGGCCTAAGCATGTCTTCTGGACAGGTCAATAGCTCTCATGGAATGGATTCTAAGGTTAGTCTTGAGCTTTCAAGGATCTTTCTTTTCCCCCACTTGAGTTGTACACATTCTGATGAGTTGAAATTGACTTGAAGACAAGGGCTGAGTTAGAGGAGATTGCTCTTGCTGAGGCAGATGTGGCCAGGCTAAAGCTGAAAGTTGCAGAACTCCATCATCAACTAAAGCAGCAGAGACAACATCACTATGGCTCCCTCTCTGATGCATCTGACCAATATCAGCATGTCCAAAATCAAAATACTCAACAGTGAGTTGAATAAAAGTATCTATTTGAATTCCTTGAGTTACACAATTGTGTATACCTACTTTTCTTCGCCGATGTTTTTCTTTTTTTTTCTTTTTTCTTTTCTTATTTCTGTAGGAGATTTCTGCAGCAAAATTTTGACACGACCCTTGCTTTTGTCAATCATGAAAGAAAACAGAGAACCGAGGTACATTTATAATATTGCATTACTATGTCCAAGTTGGGAAATTAAAATGTTTTAGTAAAAATCCCTGTTCTTCCTCATATTGTTGCTCTCATAATAGGTTTTAAGATGTATGCAATAGTCTTATTGTAGGAATAAATGGATTAGTTTACTCTTTCTACTCACTTTATCAGGAAAGCTTGGTAGGGGCTGATTGGAGGAATATCAAAGGACTAGTACCATCTGCTAGTAATAGCAAGCAGGCATCTCGTAAGCCATTTACAGATACAATAAGCCCAAGCAACTCTAAAAGTACTGAGGCATCCACAAGTATGTCTACTGAGGAGCTTTATGCTATCGATTCTGCATCTGTGCCCACTACTTCCAAAGCATCAGAGGTGACTTCTTTTCCAACAATTGAAATTTCGGTTACCCATTGAAACTATTATAGTTTTATAAAATTGGATTTTTAGTCAAACCATATATTTTGGTTGGATTGTGAGATGAATTAGATTTTGAGTTTGGAAATATATTTGGATAAATACTGGCTTTAATCATATCTAGCTTCTGCATATGCATAAGCTGACTTTTGTTTGTATGGCTTAAAGGCGTTTGACTACCCGAGAAATGCAGCAGTGCCTTCCTCCGCTTTGGTAGAATTAACAACCCGTCTTGATTTCTTCAAGGAAAGGCGATCACAGCTCATGGAGCAGCTCCATAATCTCGATTTGAACTACGGTTCATCATCTACCCAAGACTTTGTTTATAGACCCTCTTCACCTCCGTGGAACTGAATATCGAACCATTGCTCGTTTTTAAGTCTGAAAAACAAAAATTTGTTTCTGTATTATGGTCTGATGTTATTTACAAATGTTCTGTGTTTTTTTTTTTCTTCCTCCTTTTTCGTTGGTCTTTTTTCTTGTTTTAGATGAGGATTTTGTTGTGTTTACATTTGATCTTGGTCTCTAATTGATTGTACGTATAAATGAACAAAAAAGGGAAGAAGTGTTTTCATGTTGTATTGACAGTAGGCGGGGGGAGATTTGGCACTGACTATAAAAATATATGTTTATAATGAGTTTTAACTGTTTTTAACATTGAGAGATTACAATTCCTTGTATGGTTATCATAGGTGTTTCTTCAAGAACAAATCCAAAAATGTTCAAACCCACCAAAGAAAAAAAAAAGAAGAAAGCCCACTAATCCCAAGAGAAATTTTAAAGTAGTCCGACAATATTTACTCATGTCTATCACAAATGATGGTATAGCACCATACAGACTGCCAGGAGTATTTACCTCCGGACTAACCAAAAATACATCCTAATAATACCAATTACACCTGTATCACATACAACATTATCCGGAATGAAGGTCCAAACCATTTTGACATAGAGTGATGATATAACACCGTCCAGACTGCCAGGAGTATCTACCTCCAGACTAACCAAAAATACCTCTTAATCCCAATTATACCTGTATATACAACATTTATCCGGAATGAAGGTCCAAGCAATTTTGACATAGAGTGAGTTGAAAACCCCTCACATCCAATATGAAGTTTATGAAAAGAAGTCTCTTACAATGGTTGCGTTGCTTCGTGATTGTCCTCTAATATAAGTCATGCATTAGTAAATTCTCAAAGCAATACATAAATATGAATCACCAAATGCATGTATAATGGATGCAAAAACACAAGTTGAAGGAAATGATTACAAAGCATTTATCATCCTCTTCATTTCACCAGATCTCCTTTGATCAGCTTCTTCAATCGCTCTCTCCGTGAGTACTTGCTTGATACGACACATCGACTTCCTCACCTAAATGTCATCAAATATCACTCAATAACATCACTCCAGTTTACAACCCCAAGAATAAATGACGCCTTGAACCTAACTTAAGATCAATTAAGACAAAAGGAAGAAGCTTGACTGATTATTTTTGTACCTTGGGAAGACGCTCGGGATTAGGAAATCTAAGATTCTGAGCATGAAGCATTTGGCATTGCGTCATCAATAAGTTTTTCTCCTTCAAAAGAACATACCATAGCTTATTAAGATCATCCCAAGACTTCAAACGCAGTTCACATGCCTTCCAACTTCTACCTGTTAATAGCATTCAAGTATTTAGAATCAAAATTCTTTTCACATCTTTGAAAGAGGACAGAATCATTCAATTCCAAAACTAACTTGTTCTTATGTCGAATACAACTATAACAAAATATTTGGGTTTGGATTTCTGAAACTAGATTTTCGGTACAAGATTATATTTAAATTTAATGAATTAAATCCAAACAAGGTTTGATTCCATACCGTAGGTAACAGGTTTGCCCTCATCTGGGCTTCTATCTGCCTCAAAAAACTCCTCAAGAGGGTTATACCCTGTCCTAACACTAGAAGCAGCTGCTGCATTGGCGGCAGAAGCCTCTGACCTAGCGGCAGCAAAGAGTGTTCTCCCCAATCTTGCGGCGAACATGGTAACTGTCTGATTTCTGCATGACAGTTTAAAAAAAAAAACCTGTGTATGACAAATTGACCCAAAAATATAACAATATTAGGTATGTTCTTGTTTAGGTCTTTCTCACTCATGCTAATAGACATCTATAAGAACACAAAAATGCAGAGAATTTTTCAATTAACATCCATAGAAATGTAATTAGGAAGACTTTATCAGTGAAATTCTAAACTCTACGAACCTCCTGAAGAAGAAGAAGAAGCTGCTTGCTGTGAGCTTCTTCTCTCAGCTCCTTAAAATCTGAATTAAGCAAGAACAGTGGTGGATCGGAAAACAGAAAGCAACGAAAAGAGGAAGAGTTTAAGGGGAAGAGAAAAATGGGCTTTTCAGTTTGGCGAAAAAAAAAAAGGGCATCGAAACGGAGGCCCAATATACCACTAATGGGTTCATCATTGTTTCTACCATTCAGCCCATTACAACATCTCGAGCCCAAGCTTCATTGTGATACATACGGCACCGTTTTGACATTATTAGAAATCGGTGGAATAATCCGTAGCGGGGTCAACTCTGTACCTTCCTTGCTGGATTAGTGGTCAGTAATGGTCAGCTAATCCGTAGAGAGCGAGATAGAGAGAGGGAGCAATGGTTCAGGAAAGCTTTTGTGGACGCTCTCTCTATCGAAGAAACTCTTCTGTCTCTGTCCTTTGATTCATGGTTCTTCCTCGTAGAGCAACCAGTAAGTATTTCCAGCTACGTACGCCTCGTTTCTCTACCTCAACTTCATCTTTTCCTACGATTTTGATTCCCGCCGAGTTTTGATCCTTCTAGCTCGCAGATTCCTTACGTGATTCTGTTGTTTCTGCTGCTTTATTCTCGTTCGAGAAATTTACAAGTGATCTCAGACTTCTCGAACTGGATTCTGGATTAATCTGATTCATTGTTCTGCTTTTTCTTCATTTCTAATTATCTTCTTGTTTGTTTGCTTGCTTGCTTGATTGTTCATGGTGAATTATGACAGTTGTTGGACTATTCGTTTTCCAAAATTGATGGAGGAATTAACAAATTGTAAGAATTCGTGATATCAAAAAGCTGTTTGATATTCCCTTGGCAGGGGAGCTTGAATGTGATCCAGATGCTTATTAGCTATGAACTTAAAGTTTGTTGGTAATATCCCCTGGTTTAGGGCAAAATCCAATAATGATTCTGGAGCATTTGGTCAACCTCAAGAGAAGACTTATTTGGCTGTCAAGTTATGGGGATTATCCCTCCTTACATTCATTCCTTGGCCAATCACCACCTGTGAGAAAATTTGAACCCAACAACAATCAATCAACAGTTGAGAAAACAGTTTCAATCTCAAGTCGTTGTCGAAATCGGTGGTGGAGGGCCTCTGCATTTTCGACCCTACGTCTCTAAAGTGCCATGGCATACAGGTGCAATAGCTTTTCTTTCCAATTTAGTTCCACGATACGGACATTATTGTGGCCCGAATGGGTCGGGAAGGATAATGGGTCTACTATTTGGGACAAAAGGCCCATTGATTGGTTAGACTCTTGCTGTTATTGCCATGATATTGGCTATGACACTCATGATCAGGCTGAGCTATTAAAGGCGGATTTAGCTTTTCTTGAGTGCTTGGAGAGGCCACATATGATTGCAAAAGGAGATATTCATACTGCAGCTATCTACAAAACAATGTGCATGACTGGTATGACTATGCCCGTCTTCTATTGAGTTCTTAAATACCATTTTGTTGGTTGGTTAGTCCAAAATTTTGGAGGAATTTGAGATTGTTTCTCAATTATTTATTATTATTTATTTATTTTTTCTTTATTATTATTATTTTCTTGCAGGTATGAAGAATTTTCTGATACCTTACAGAAAGCATCTTGTTAAGATTCAGTCTGGACAACTTCTGGTTCAGTTTGGATGGCTAAGCAATTTGAGATGGAAATGTTGGAATTCAAATAGGACCTAACTAGTGTAATGAAGTCGGAGAAAAGTTCTATGCATCGATATTTTACGACTGCTATTATAAACGGATGAATTCCAAGAGAGCATTTGTTTTCTCATATGAGTTATCTGGTTTCTAGTGTAGATATAGTTTCTCCGGGTCTCCTCCATGTATCTTATTCTGATTGCATATTTGTAAATATCGCTACTGTAAATAACGCAATAAAGCTTTATTCTTATTGGCCTGTGTTAAAAAGATATATATATATATATATATTACAGGGTTTATTTATTAATATTATTAGAAAGAACCTTGTTACTCCTACATTTTTCTGTCCGTTGAATTTCAGCTTGACAGCCATGCTTTGGGGAATCCATCTGGCTCGGAAGAGACTCTCATTGAATTCAAGAGGAGGAAAAGTAGAACCTTGAGAAGCAGGTATTAGTGTTTGTAATGATCATATTTCTGATTTGCAATTAAACTTTATTGCGTTGATGTCGAAATGGTGTCTTTCTGGTTTCTTTTATGTATCATTCGTTAATTGGTCTGGCAGGTAAAGATGGGTACCTTAGCTTAGGCAGTATAAAGTCCTTAAAACTTATATTCTTCGGTTCTGGATCCGATCGGTTCAAATGAGCCAATGTACAAATATGGCTTAGGCTAACTTAGTAGTGTCAGTCCTTATTCTTTATGTCTATGTATCATTCGTTAATTGATCTGGCAGGTAAAGATGGGTACCTTAGCTTAGGCAGTATAAAGTCCTTCAAACTTATATTCTTCGGTTCTGGATCCGATCGGTTCAAATGAGACAATGTACAAATATGGCTTAGGCTAACTTAGTAGTGTCAGTCCTTATTCTTTATGTCTATAACTCCTCCTTTATATCAGGTATCCCCAGCATGCAATGGAAGCATGTTCGGAAGGTTCTGTTAGGATAACAGAAGTAAATTGTAGTGTTATAAGCAGGATGCCTAATGACTTATGATCTTGTAGATTATATACCAAAATGATTATGTATTAGATTGTTCAACTCTTCTACAGTTAACTAAAGCTTGGTATTCTATTCTTGATTCTCACGATCTCGCAAGTTCTGATTAGAATCATAACAAGTGTCTAATACTTCGAACTACATTTGAGATTAATTTTTAAGTTTCTGGGAAAGGAGTGTGTAAATTGGATGTGTTTGCCAATTCCCAAGATTGATTGAGTACAAACTACAATCCAAACAAGTTTCTTAGCATAACATTTGTATTATCTCCCACCCCTAGAGGAAAATACAAGGTTACGGAGAAACTTTCTTCCCAAGTCACAATCGGACTTGTTATCAAAGTATTGTTTTAAGTGTCTTCACAAATTAGATGGATAAGGCATCATGGATGAGCGAATAAGAGTGCTTCATCGTGTTGTCGCATCGGCCAAGTCGTTGTCAACTCTTTTTAAAAAAACAAAAATAATAATAAATTATTTATTTGCCAAACGGATGTAAGAGAAAATATGGGAAGTATAATTTGAATATAAAATAATTATTTTAAATATATTATATATTATATTAATATATTTAATAAAATTTAATAATTAAAATTAATTATATTTTTTATGATAAAATTATGAACGTAAATTATATCGAAAAATTTACTCGTAATGGCATGGTATAAAGAATTTTCATTAATTTATTTTCACTTTAAAAAATTATGGGATCAAATAAAAATAAAAAATAAAAAATTCATGTCAACTTATTTTATTTATATTTGTTAAGGAAAAAAAAAAAAAAAAAGGAAAAGGAAAAAGAAAAGCCAACTAATCAGAAGGTTGAAAGGAAACATCGCTAGAAAAACGATGGCGTTTGGGCACATCGCCTCCTGAAGGCAAAAGCCGGAAAAAAAGAGAGAAGAGAGAGAAAGAGCGAAAGAAAACGCATTGAATTCGCAACCTCATCTCATTTGACCCTAAACATACAAACCCTAACTAGACCCCTCTTCTCTTCTCCCTCTTCTCTCTCAAAATTCGAAATTCCATGTGTTAGGGTCCTATTCTTCGGCTCGATCCGACAGGGAGAGGTCAGCTATTCTTCTCCTTTAATTTTCATGGCGATTTTGATAATTTTATCTCATCTTTTTATTTTCGCTAAACAATTTCCAGTCGATTGATCTTAATTACTTTTTCTTTTCTGCCTTCATCAGATCTATCGCCTTTCCCCTGTCGTTCTCATTTTTCCTCTTGTTTTAGGATTTTTTTTTTATTTTTTTGTTAAGCTTTTCTTTTCGTTTCAAATTTCGTTACTTGACCAGAGAAACACGACGTTACACAAGAAAACTAGCATTAGGATTGGTATGAACGTAACCTCTTTTCTTCGTGGGGACATGGGGGTGATGTCTGATTCGTGAACTTTCTTTTTCTTAACCTTTCTCTTCAATCAGTTGGTGGGCTTTCGAAATCGTAATTTCCCCTTGCATTAAACTTGGGGCGTTGTGTGAGTTCTGCATTGAAAAGGCGAGTGTTATAAATTTGCCTGTTTTCCTGTCCTAAGATCGCAGTCATCATGCTTTGTATCATGACATTTAGGACCTTAGTTCGACATATTCTGGTAATGTGAAATATATTTTTCGTGGAGCAAGTATTTCTCGATTTCATAAGTTTCTGGTAATCTTTGTATTTCTTACCTTCTTATCTAAATCAGACTTCACATCTTCAACTCAGAATTTCACTTGTGTTCTTTATCGGAAACTACAGAGAGGGAGAAAATTGTGTGTATATCTTTTTTTTTTCTTCGTATTAGTTTTGGGGGTGACAATTTTAGTTGGGGTATTTGTAAGGGTGAAATTCTAAATTGTGATTCTTTTCTCTTTTTTTTTTTTCCCCCTCGGGTATGCAAGTGTTATTTTTATTCCTGTTAGCTTTTGAATTTCTATAACACGTTACCTAGAATGTCAGTTGCATATTTAATCATATGGATTTAAAAACACGTCAATGTTTATATGACTTCTATTGAAATGTTGACTCATCAACTGAAAGTACTTTGCAACCGGTTCGAAACAGTTTTCCTCTAATGTCATTTTTGGGTGTGAAATGAGATCCAAACTAGGTGAATGGTCTATAGTTTTCATAATGAGTCTGAAAAATGTTTAATAGGGCTGTTTTGTTTCGTTTTTCTTCAGATCTGGTAGATATTGAAGGTAATGAGGCATGTTTGATGGATGTTAACTATGCAGGTGGATAAGATGTCTACTCCATCTTGGGAGCGTGCCCAACACCTTTATGAGAAGGTATCTCTTTCATTTATAAAGATATCTAGCTCTTTCTAATTCAAACTATGGCCTAAGAATTCAGAACTGAAAGATGTGTTTAATAACATCGTTGTGGCTTTTTCACAATTTGTTTTAAATAGCATTTGCATGTTCTTATTTTGTAATTGTTTTTTTTAACTATATCTGACATCTATCTCTTGGACAGAATGTTGAACTTGAGACTAAGCGTAGAAGATCAGCTCAAGCACGTATTCCTTCAGATCCTGGTACTTGGCAACAGATGCGTGCGAATTATGAGGCAATAATTCTTGAGGATCATACTTTTTCTGAGCAACATAATATCGAATATGCTTTGTGGCAGCTGCATTATAAACGAATTGAGGAACTGAGAGCTCACTTTAGTGCTGCTTTAGCTTCTGCTGGTTCAAACCCATCTCAGGTTGGACCAACAAGACCTGATCGAGTATCGAAAATAAGACTTCAGTTCAAAACCTTTCTTTCAGAGGCTACTGGATTTTACCATGAATTAATTTTGAAAATCAGAGCAAAGTATGGGCTTCCTCTGGGTTTTGTGTCTGATGTTTCGGAGAATAAAATTGTTGTGGAAAAAGATGGAAAGATATCTTCTGGGGTGAAGAAAGGTTTGGTATCTTGTCACCGTTGTTTAATATACTTGGGTGACCTTGCACGTTACAAAGGCTTGTATGGGGAGAGCGACTCAAAAAGTCGAGAGTATGCTGCAGCTTCGAGTTACTATTTGCAGGCTGCATCTCTTTGGCCATCCAATGGAAACCCCCATCATCAGGTTTGTTATTATACTTAAATTGCTGATTTTTTATTCGACATAGTTTTATCTGCAGTAGCTTATTTTCTTTTTAATTTTTGGCTGAACTCTATTAAATATGTCTCCTTTCTTTCAGCTTGCCATAATAGCTTCATATTCAGCGGATGAGTTTGTAGCTGTTTATCGATATTTTCGGAGTTTAGCGGTGGACAGTCCCTTTTCTACTGCAAGGGATAACTTGATTGTTGCATTTGAGAAGGTAGTTTTGTTTTGCATTTTGTTAATGTTTATGAAAATAATATAACGTGCCTCCTTTTTAAAGATCTAAATTGTTAAAGTTAACAATTCAGGTTTGGCTCCTCATAATTATAGATGATAGATCTATTCTCATTACTGTCAGCTGTCGAATCTATATTTTTATAACCTGTTTCTTGAGGGGTAGTGTTAGACATTCTTGAAAGTTAACTATTTGTGAATTTCTACTACTTTCTGCTTTGTACAGAAGCAGGGAGATCTATATTTGGTCAATCGCTCCTATGTTTGATATTTCCATGTTTTGCACGTTTTGTTTTTCTTGACAAATAGATATTCGTGTTTTTCTGTTTTCAGAATCGTCAGAGTTACTCTCAATTTACAGGGAATGTAAAAAATTCCTCCATCAAAGAATCCACTGTTCGGTTTAGTGGAAAAGGACGGGGAAAAGGGGAATCAAAACTTGCATCAAAGGATGTTGGTCTGGAACCCAGCCCCCCCAAGGATAGAGAATCCACCCTTGAGGAGACATTTAAATCCTTCTGCATACGATTTGTCCGTCTGAATGGGATACTTTTCACACGCACAAGGTAAGCATGTTAAGCATTTTTCTACTTGGTATATCTTGACCTTCTCCTTTGGGGAATTCATATGGAATTTGATGTTGTTGCACTTTTCTCCAGCCTGGAGACATTTGGAGAAGTTCTCTCGTTGGTTAGCAATGGGTTATTAAGGCTTCTGTCTTCTGGACCTGAAGAGGAGCTGAATTTTGGATCAGATGCCCTTGAGAATGGTCTTTTCATTGTCAGAGTTGTCTCAATTCTTATATTCACTATTCATAATGTGAACAAGGAGAGTGATGGTAAGACATATGCGGAAATCGTACAGCGTGCAGTCCTACTTCAGAATGCGCATCTTGCAGTTTTTGATTTGATAGGTTACATATTGGAAAGGTGTATCCAACTGAGTGACCCTGCTTCTAGCTTCCTCTTACCTGGCATTCTAGTTTTCATGGAGTGGATGGCTTGTTGTCAAGAAATGACTGCAAGCAATGATGTGGATGAAAAACAGTCTATGGCTAGATCAAAATTTTGGAACTCATATATCTCCTTTCTCAATAAGCTGCTATCAACCGTTCCAATATCCGCAGATGATGACGAAGAAACTTGCTTTTATAATATGACCCGGTATGAAGAAGGTGAAACCGAAAACCGGGTTGCTTTGTGGGAGGACTTTGAGTTGAGGGGATTCTTGCCACTTCTTCCTGCTCAAACCATTTTGGATTTTTCAAGGAAGCCATCGTTTGGAACTGATGTTAATAAGGAAAAGAGTGCTCGAGTTAAGAGGATACTAGCTGCAGGAAAGGCTCTAGCAAACGTGGTTAGGATAGATCAGAAATCTATATCCTTTAACTCAAAGGCAAAGAAATTTTCTATTGGTGTTGAGTCTCAAGTTTCAGACGATTTAATTACCACTTCCCTCTCACCCATTCAGAACTCAGGAAATATTTTGCAAGAAACACTAGCAGAGAAAACAAATAATTTCGGAGTCTTGCAGTCAAAGGCACAGATATTTGTGGAAGGGGAAGAGGATGATGAAGTAATTGTTTTTAAACCAATGGTTACTGAGAAGTGCACTGATTTGATTGATCCGGCTGCATACGAGGGTACTGGACTGGGTCAAAGTGTTTCTGCTGGGGATCTTAAGTTTCATGGTGGTTCTATCTCTTCCCCACTTGAGAATTTTTACCACCAGAATGCTTTTGATGCAAATTCAAGGCCACCAGCAGTATCTGTAGGTAATATTTTTCCTCGCCAGGTGCGACCAGTTCATTCCCATGAACTGAAGTGGCCCGTGGAAGAAGCAGCATATCTTGCTCACAGCTTGAAAGGTTTGAGAATCTTGGAAAATGGGCATGCAGGGCAATCAGAGCTTCGAAAAGATATGATTAGTATTTCTAATTCTGCTGCTCTCTCGATTCCCATCCATCAAGCTGTCAATGGTACTGGTAGTATGTCTTACAGTGATAACAAGCCTCTACAAGCTGTATTACCACCACCGAAGGTAGATGCCATTGCCTCTTCTGGAAATATTACTGATCACATGGTTATGAATACAGTAACAAACTTGCTGCCAGGTATGAGAAAAAATCCAGTTGGTCGACCAGTGAGGCACCCTGGTCCCCCACCTGGGTTCAGTCCTGTTCCTGCTAAGCCATTGAGTGAAAACATGCCTGGTTCTGAATACAAAAGTGACAATCAAATAATGGATGATTATAGCTGGCTGGATGGATATAATTCTTCTTTGTCTGCCGGAAGCCCTGGGCTGAGTAGTTCAATCCATTATCCCACTCATTCAAACCCCCAGCAAATTAGCCATGGTAATGGGTTTAGTGGGCCAGTGAGCTTCCCTTTTCCTGGAAAACAAGTTCCAACCATGGTCTCTCAAATGGAAATGTCGAAGGGTTTGCAAGATTACCAGATGCTCGAACACTTGAAACAACACCATGAACAGCAGCAGTTCGAGCCAAATCAACAGCTTTCAAATGGTAATCAGCATTTCAATTTGCCGCCTGAGCAATTTCCAGGACAGTCTCTCTGGACTGGTCGCTACTTCGTGTGATGTCACTGAGTATAGATGGTAAGGTATTTTTGTACTCTCCATGCTCGAGTTCTTACTTGACAAATATCTGATCTAAGATAATGTTTTTGTTCTCGAGGTCTTCAAGAATGATTCTGGTGAATGTACTTGCCTCCTTTTGGTGCCTAGTTCAAACACCAAGCCTTTGTCAGTGTTGAATCTTTGTTGGAGCATTGGTGGCCTTGACTTCGTGCAGGCAATTGCTACTATAATGGTATTTCTACCTATTTTGGCTATCCTCGTTTTTCTTATTCCATACGTCTCTCTCTTTTCTTTTACTTGTTGACCCCTCAGGTATTAGTTTCGTTCTGGCACTTGTTGACCTTGTTTTGAACAAGTGTATGACATTGGTGAAAATAAACTTTTTGAAATAGCTTAATTATCCAAGAAAACTTTCTTACCTGCAGCAGACTATAACCTCTGGTGAAAATAAGCAAATACCATATATATATAATCCTGGTATTATAACCTTGGCCTCATATAGTCTGGTGATAAGTGAATCAGCGGTTTTGTTTGGAGCATTGAGCTCTATGTCAACAATAATTGAATTGTATTTGCTTAGATCACTAACTTTTGGTTTATTGCAGACTTTAGCCAAGCTCTCCAGCATGCAGGAAAAAGAAACGCGGATACACCTTTCTATGCTTTGGAGGTGATAAGAATGTAAATGCCTTGTCTGGTTACTGGGGTGGATAGAGAAGGGTTATAATAAGAAGATGCCTTGGTGGTTTCGTCTCTCCAGGAATTTGGTGGGGTTATAATAAGACGGTCTACTACTCAAGTTTCTACTTTAACTGTTGTGTTACAGTCTTTCTCTAGCTGTTGGAATTGCAGTTATCATCATCATCATCATGCTCAGAATTCTGAACCCAAATGCAACTCTACCTACCAAATTTCTTGTTAAGGAAACTTCAGGATGGTTAGAGGTACACATGGGAGAGGTAAGATAGCTCAATTCAGATGGCGAGTAAGAAGGTATCCATATGGTCATATAATACTTTGGCTTCTGCTACTAGCATTCGTTTTATGCAGAGGTGACTGCTGTTTGGATTTAAGACTTTAGTTGTTATTCTCTCTTACCTGTGAATGAGATGAAACTGGATTTCTTGCTGCTGGTTATCTACTGGTGTTGAAGTTCGCTTTATTTGTACTTAAATCATGAAATAATAATCTCTGCTTGTAGGGGGAGTGTTTCTCCGTTGATTTATACTGTGGTGTATTTAATTAGATGTTCAAATACCTCTGGATAATTTATGGTCTGCCTTTTCTTATCTCGAGGCCCAATATAGTCCCATTTAGCTATCACATGAAAAGGTTATGGCCAAGTTAAAAGTCTTTACGCGGCTTAGAAAAACTTAATTAACCATATTATGACAATTAACGATTTGAAATCAGAAAAAAATTTACATTTCCACCAAGAAAATCAGGGTTCTAGCGAAATAAAGTTATAATTACGGTTTTTTCTAGAACAGGCCCGGTGAAGTGCGGCAAAAGCCCCCAAAACAGTGCCGCAAGTCCGGCAGCAGAAAGCGCTACGAAACAAGTCCAAAGATGTCTCAAAACATACCTAAAGTGCCGCCAAATTAATTCCAGGCTTTTAAAAGTGCCGCAATAAACCCAAACGTGCTACACAATTCCATCCTAAAACACAAAAGTGCCGCAAGCTCCCAATTTCTTCGCGAAGGTGTTAAAAGTGCCGCGAATCAACGTCAATACAGTGCCGGCATATTTCATTTCGCACTTAAAGCGCCGCAAACCCCAAAAGTGACATTTTTGTTTTAAGTAACAGCATAAGGAGTGCCGCATAATATCCATCACTGAAAGCAGCACAAAAGGTGTCGCATGACAGACCCAAAGGGGCCGCATTTTTCAGTGCCACAAATTTCAACTTGCCGGTAAACTGCATGAAGAGTGCCGCTAATTTTCCATTTTCTGGAAACAGGACCAAAAATTACCTCAAAATCTTTATCGCTCAATGTTTTTTAGTGGGCTTGTTAAATGAAACTGGACTAAAACAGTGAACCGAATGGGGTCAAATAAAACCAAAAGAGGCGCACTAAAGTTTAATCCTTGCGTTGGGCGGCCGCAAAAAGAACCAGCTAGGCTGAATCCTTGCGTTGCCCAGAATCGGGCTGACAGAAACTATACGAACTACAGAGTGGGCTGACGGCCAACCTGTTAATATTGCCCCGAGATAGTAAAAGAATGTATAGGTTTTCACTATTTTTCAGTGTTCGAGGCTACAAAGACACCCTTATTTAACACGCAACAAATTTCCCCCTCTCTCTCTCTCTCACCATGAATGGAATCTCCCCTCCTCCAAGCAGTGATGGGAACTTGCTGGCCAGACACAAGTAAGCAATCAGCAAGAAAGCAGGTGCTCTGGAGTTGTAGATTTTCAGCCACTAGGCATTAGTGTGTCCCAGCCGGGTATATTTGCAGTAGCCTCATTGACCATCTTTACCAGCCTCACCTACGTACATACAATCCTTCGCAAAATATTATCTATTTAATGAAACTAGCTAGCTACATTTTCCTACCAAAGCATTTTACTCCCATTGCAAGCTATCATTATGAAACTTAAAAAGTCATCAAAAGAATAAATTTTGTGATTGATTGAACTTACCACACTTTCGGGAACTCCGGGAGGAGGTAAGGAGATGTTTCTGGGTGGAGGTCCACTGAGATGGGATCTCTTATCAAAGCGCCACTCCCCTATCTTCCCATATGTCAATTCACCCTATAGTAGTCCCAACAAAGAAATACACATTTTTCCCAATAGAATTATCTATCATATAATATAATGTGTATATATATACATAGGAGAACGGTGGGTCTGTACTGTAGATACCTTCATATTGTAGTCACATCCATAGGTATAATGGATGATGAACTTTTTTCCAACTTCCAAATCCCATGGAGGCTGAAAAACTTACAGTGAAACCATTAATAATCTATCCTTTTTAACTTTCATCAAAATAGTTGAAAGAAAAATATCATCATCCAATAATGCTCAAACCTGAAGCATAAAGTCTTTACGTAGAATATGGCGTACACCATGCAATGCCGATGCCACAGCATACGCATACCTATATTATTCAAGGGGGAAAAAAAACAAAAATTATATCAAATATGTTATATAACCCAGCTATTGTTACTATCCACTATACTGGTATTAGATAATTACAAGTATACAACTCACATTTCAAGCACCCATCCAAAAGCCTTATCAGTCTCTTGGTCATCTTTCATCCTCAAGGAAATATTGACCCATGTGGGAGCAATTTCCTCCAACAGGTTCTAAAATAGGGGAAAAAATTAGATAAAGATAGTTGAAGGAAAAGGTAAGGCAAAATCTTTATGAGAAAAACATCTAGAACAGGGTAAGGCCAATGACGTCAAAACAAGTATGAAGCTTACTTTCAAAAGCAATTTTCAGTACTCAATTTTCTTCTAGCTTCTGTCGTGTCACCATTTATACAATAACGATTTTCAGTTCAAACTTTGCGTTTCAAAAATCAAGCTGAATAGGGATGCAAAATGTTACCTTTTTGATAATTACGGGAGAGTTTCCAATAGGATCAATATTGGTTACAGGGCCATATTCCTCTGGATAGAACTTCCTAACAATTTCCTCGTGTTCAGCTGGTTTAATGTAGAAAAATGGGAACCCAGCTGGATGATCTCCATTTGCTAAGTTAGGCAAAGGATTCGCAAATAAGTGGTCAGGCTCTGCCATTAATATGTATCTGAATCATTGAACAGGTCGTAAGGTTTCAGACTTAATCAAAAGCAAAAGGAAAATATAACTTCTTGGAACCCAAAGTTTAGGGTCTTACTCTTCCTTTATGTTGGCCTTTTCAAGCCACTGCACAAAAGCCCACGGTCTGTTTAGGACTATGTAACCCTGCAGCCATCATGAAAATTTCAAGAAAGTTAATATTTAGTGAAACATAGCTATAGGTAAGAATTTCTCACTCCAAATGTAACTATATAATTTCATGATAATCATATATGCAGTGTATTCTGGTTGAACTAAGCTGTCACTCCTTGAACTAAGCTGTCACTCCTTGTTCACTGTAAGTTATCAATCTGATGAATTGAAGTGAAACATGTGAAAACTGCTGAAAGAATAACTCCAGTGAAATCAAACTGGATAAGCCAAATCCTAATCGTTAGCCATAAAGCCTAACTTTATCATAAGGCACGAAAAGGGGTGTAGATTTATATTTCAAAATCCAACATAAAAAAACAGACCTCTGTTCCTGCAGGGGGGGGGGGGGGGGGTATAAAAAGGGAAACAAATAACAAAATAATTCAATAAAAACAAGCTATATATCAAAAAGTTCTTACCCGATCTAAGCCCTCTGGTAGAGGATCAACCACAAAAGTAGGAATCTCTTCCATCAAGCTATCAGGCTTTCCCGAATGCAAAACCCGGGTAAACTTGCCCATATCTGATCCAGGCATTTCCTTTACCTTCTTATACCAATAGTACATAATCCGACACTGCCATTGACTATAAGGGGCATCAGTGGCTGTAAGAGCAACATGAAACTTCAAATTGAAATCCCCTGCCCTACCAAGTTTTCGACTAACCGGATCAAACAAATCAGAACCATCCAATACCCAATTCCCAGATGAACCTCTATTATGTATAATCATAGTTAGTAAATTATAGGTGGCGAAAAAAAACCCTAGTGCTAAAAGCACCAAGAGAATTGGTGATGGACGCCCCATTTTAACCCTTCCAATCATCTAGGTTTTCTCAATATAGGAACAAAAATAATTTAAAGAAGTTTCTGGACATAAACGCAATCACATCGTGAAAGAAGAACCCTCTAAATCAAGGCGCCTGAGGTCAAAATTCTAACGTGAAGGAAACCCCTCCCATTTTTTCTCCAATTCTCAGTAAGTCAACCACAGACCAAACCTGCATAAAAGTTAAAAGGATGACAAAAAGTCAATGCAGCATCCAGGTCAGTCCAAACGAAGAGTTAAAAAGTGAGATCTCGTAAGAGATGACGAAATCAAGTATCAGGAAATACCGTAAATTCAAATTTTACAATGAGGAAAAAAGGAATAACGATAGGGAAATTTTAAATCGCATACACAGATCTATCTCAAACACAATATAGAGCGTAAGAAAAAGAAACAATGTCTTAAGGGACAAGTAATTGTGGAAAGAAGAAGAGGGGGAAATATAAATACCAGCAGAAAGAATTCCAGCAGTCGGAGAGACAGAGGGAGAAAATCGAAGATCCAAATTCCAGGGCTTAATGCCAAAATCCAATCCCTAAGGCCTAATCACAGGCCGCCTCAAAAGAATCGAAAGATCGAAAAGCGAAAATCGCAAAGATTGCAGATTGCTTTAATTGCAAGAGAGAAAAAGAAGAAGCTTTGAGATCGTTCCACAGAGAATCTAAAGTTGAAGGATGGTAGGGTCATAATATCACCTTTTGGTCTCATGCGAAATGGGGGAAATGGAGTACGATTAGGGCCACATTTCAAATCGGGACAACTTTTGCTTTGTCTGATCCTCTAGATTTTCCTTAAAGCAACAACAACAACAAGACAAAATGAAAAGGACGCTCTGCTTTCTTCTATTCACGAACTCTATCCCTAGTTCACGAACTCTGTTTTTCTATTGGCTCTCAGCCTCAGAGTAAAGGAGGAATCGGCACCGGCGTTTAAAAATAAGAGTCAACCTTTTGATATGAAATGAACGGTCAAAATTTCTATAATCATCGGAATTTCTCGATAAACACGGTCGGCATTAGACTTTATTTTCTTACAAAACGCAAGTTTACTTAATTATCAATTTAAACCTCATAAATTTATTTATTTCAAGACATACACACTACTTTGAAATATTCGCGACAGTCTGTCTTATTAGTACAATCAAAGTGTTTTTCAAATTGAAATGAATTTTACATTACTTTTTATCTCAATCTTAAAGCATATTGCAAATAGTATTGTAATTATATGGTCGTGTTTGCAGCCCTTCGCAAAAGAATGAGGCAACAAAGCAGACGATAGAACAGAAAGAAGGCAAACATGATACCCACATTAAACCACCTATTATCCTCCTCTAGCCCTCTACTCTTCAAAACATCAACTCCTCTTACCAAGCACTGCTGCTGCACATTATTATCAGAACTCCAAGAAAAGCACTCATTTTTCACACTCCAATACTCATTTACCAACAATGAATCCAATGGGTACCTATACATGGACACATAGTACATAAAGATCCAATATTTTGGTATGCTTTCTTTTGGAATGAAATACCCAGAAAACAGGAAAAAAGCTCCAAGAACAGTACAGATGAGTGAATTCCCAGATATGAAATCAGATGATACTGCACTCAGGAAAAGGACTAGGGAGCTTGCCATTAGAACTATAAGCCAGACGACGAAAGTGAAGAAGATGAAAGCCCAGGGTGAAGGGTTGAGGCCTACAATCCAATACAGAGGAGTCGAGAAGATTACGGCCACTACCAATAAAAAGGGTAAGAAAACAAGTGTGTTGGAAATCATGTAAGAGGAGATTCTGTAAGCACCTCTTGAGGCTTCTTTCATCAGAACTTTTCTTTCTTTGAGGAAAATTGGAAGAGCTTCAACCGTTGAAGAAAGAAGGAAGCTTAAACTAAACGCAAAGAGGCCTAATCTTTCAGCTATTCCTTCTTCACTTTTTCTCACTTTTATGTACACACTTGCTAACCCAAATCCCCCAACAAGTGCCTGAGCTGTTCTGGCTAGGAATAGTTGCTTTGTTCTGTATAGAATCTTCCAGAATCTTGAGGACAGAATCATGATCTCTAACAAGTTTGGAACTAAACAAAAAGGACCCCCCATCATCTTTGTCCTAACTTCATCTTGGCTTTCATGAATTGAGTAATCTTCTTCTCCATGATTACCACCACCTTCTGCGTGGGTAACGGAATTTGAGTGGTTTTCATGAAGTTTATGGATAATTTCCATGGAAAACTCTAAAGCATTCAGCTGAATTGGGATTTGAAACCCCAAATTATGAATGCTGTCTTTAAGCAATTCAAGACTTCCGTGGTGGGCAACCTCACCATTAGAGAGGATCAAGTAGTTAGAAATGTATTGAAGAAGTCTATAACCAGGCTGGTGAATGGATAAAACTACTGTCCTCTGTTTTGATTTCGCCATTGATGAGAGAAGCTCAATCACTTGAAGAGCACAAGTGCTATCTAAACCGGAAGTTGGTTCATCAAGAAGTAAAATCTGTGGGTCGTGGATTAAATCAACACCAATTGATACCCTTTTTCTCTCCCCACCAGAGATTCCTCTGTTTTCTTCGTCACCCACAAAAGAATCAGCTACATGTAAGAGATTGAGCTCCTGCATCAAACTCTCTACTCTGTTTTCTCTCTGCTTTTCACTCATTTCTTTTAGCTTAAACCTGGCAGTGAAAATCAGTGTCTCTTTGACAGTGAGAAGAGGAAGAAGGTTGTCTTCTTGGGTGACAAATCCACATATATTCCTCAATTGAGGTGGGGAGATGATGGGTTGATTGCTGATGAAGATGGTTCTGGGCTTAAAGTGTTGGGTTTTGATTCTACCTGATACTATCTGGAGCAGAGTGGATTTCCCTGTTCCACTAGGGCCAACAATGGCGAGGATTTCAGAGCTTTTAGCTTCAAATGAAACGGAGTTGAGAATCTTTATGGGCTCAGGGTGTTGAAACAGGGAAGAAAATGAAGTGGGTATTGATCTATTTGGATGAATTGAATAGGAAAGCTTTGAGACGGTAAGAGTGGTGGTTTTAGGCGGTGGGGAGTGGTGGAAAGAGGAGGAGGAGGGAGAAGTGGATTCTTCAGGGGAATTGGATGTTGAGAAGAGGATGATTGAGTCATCCTGATCAATGCTTGGACGTTGATGAAAGCAAGCAGGCATTGTTAAGACCTTAAGGCTGTTCTTCTGATGTTAGTTTTTAGTGCATAAAAATTGCAGGGGGGGGTGGATTTAGTGCATAAAAATTGCAGGAGGTAGAATGGGTGAACCAACCAACTGACTAAAAGTTCACGGTTCAAACAAGATTTCTTGGGTGGTTGTTAAGGTAATGAAATGGTAGGCAATAAGGCAAGTGTTTGGTGAGCAGAAATTTTTCTAGGTGAACTTTCTTCTCAACTTACTACATAAAAGTTTAGTTTTGATCTCAAGTCCGTTTTGGCTTAGAGGCTCTAATGAAACTGTAAATTGCACTCTCTTCACTAGGTCTCATAACTTACTAAGAAAACAAAGTTAAAGAAGCATTCATTTGGTAAAAAAGAAAAAAAAATCATTCATTGCTTAAGCGACGAAGGTAGTGAAAACGACGTGACGGAACAGAGTGCTCCCCAGTGGAGCTGGCGCTTCAAAGGCTTGAAGCCAGACCTGGCCGCTCCTGCAACACTCTGCCTTCGCGTCCACTTGGGCCTCACTGTTCTGCACGTTATCACACCTGGACCACCTTTTACGCCCTACCAAACTCACCCATTTTTTACTTTTCCAATATATATTTTTTCCTCTCTCAAGTTAAATTATCTCAGAAATTAAAATATTCAAGTTCGTAACTTAACAAATCCTCTTAGTAAGATCAAAGATGGGGTTAAAATGTGAATTCATGCTGATTGACAGAGAAGAAAATGATGATGATGGCTCTTTTGAATGTGCGAGTCAGAAACTGAAAGGTATGTAACGTATGTTACTATCTATGATTTCTATATACGCATGTTTCTTCAGTCGTTTGACCATAAAATCAATGGACCAGAACACAACTGTTTCTTTTTCCTTTTTCCTTTTTCCTTTTTTTTTTTAACCCCCTTGTCTTCACTTGGCATCATTAATTACTTACTTGAAACCCATAATCCACAGTCCCATGCACCACTTAAGTCTCAACTCACTCTTTGTGTTTGATTGGTTTTAAGCCGACTCTGTATACTGACAGCACTGCTCCCTCTTGACAGCTTGCTTCTGTTAGAGCTTAGACAAAACAAATTCAAAATGCATATAAACTGATGAACTGAGTCTAAAAACTGTAGCAAAGAAGAAAAAATCTACGACATAGAAGAAAAGAAGTAAGCAAACATGAAGATAGGCTAGCTAGTAATTAGAAGATCGCAGCATAGGACCCCAGTTGGCCATCTGACGGGCCGGAGGAATCACCCCATTCCCATTGTTGATCGTGTTTACCATATCAACACCACCACCACCACCACCACCTTCATTACCAGCTTCACTACGAACGTTGTTGTTGTTGTTACTTGGCGGCAGCCGGTCAAACGATGGGTTCGAAAATGTGGTCACAGTAACCAACACGAGGCTGGCGGCAACGACTTGCCCGCCAACAATGCCGCCATAAATATGGCCCGGGCCCTGCGCACCGACGAGACTGATTACAAACGACGAGGAGTTATAATTCGACGTCGATACACAAGAACCAGAGAGGGAGAGGATAGTGGAGGGACCGGGACAGATCAGTAGAGTTTGCGGCGACGCCGTTGACTGTTTAAGCGTCACGTTGGAAACAGATCCGCAAGCGCTCAGTACGCATAACCCGACTCCTTGTTTTACACCGTACTGAATGATGGACTCCACCACGTCGTAACCAGGAGAAATTTCGATGAAACCCGGTTTCATGAAAGAGTAATCAGCGGCGATGACGGGCTTGGAGTTGACGACGGGGGGTTTGGGCTTGTTTTTGGAGCCAGGGGGTCGTCCTCGCTTTTTTGAGGAAACCTTTTTATGATCTTGGTCATGGTCTGAGTTGTTGTGTCCTCTGGGTGTAGAGGATGGAATTATAAGGAGGTGGTCAGCGGCGGTAGGAGGGATGGCGGGGATAGGGCTGTAGTGGGAGCCGGTGGAAGAGGGAGAGAGTGCAACGCCGCAGTCTGCCATTGATGAAACGCAAAGAAGAAGTCGAAAGTATTGGTACAGTAGAGGTAATAGTAGCAAATGAGGGTTTTATAAATTATTAAATATCTATAGAGGTCGGGTTTCTTGACTACTTTTCAGGAGGGATTGTAGGACC
This sequence comes from Coriaria nepalensis, assembly GCA_027186245.1. Classification (NCBI taxonomy): domain Eukaryota; kingdom Viridiplantae; phylum Streptophyta; class Magnoliopsida; order Cucurbitales; family Coriariaceae; genus Coriaria; species Coriaria nepalensis. The sequence continues at coordinate 10,713,282 of CP114491.1, read as the reverse complement.
GAATGGGCCCCATGAGAAAGTATACAGGATTTAAGATTTAGGGGAGAGAGAGAGAGAGACGGAAGAGAGAGAAGCAGGAGACCTGGCCTTGGCAATCACGTCTTGGTTTCGATACGGTACGAATTATATCGTATCATGTTTGTGTATATACTTAAATCAAAAGGGTGATACTCTAATTTATATGGTTACGATTCAAATCAAAAATTATTTTAATGTGACAGTTTTGATACTATAAAATGCAACTTAAACGGTGTTTTTGATAACATGATTTGAACTTTTTAAATCCCAATTTAACACATCAAAACCATATTCCTAGGAAATAAGTTGATCAAATTATCAAGTCTATAAATTACAAAGAATTATTCTCGTGTGAAGTTCTCTTCATAGAATGGATGCTTATTTTTTAAAACGTTACTAATCCTTTCTCTTACGGGGTAAGCATATTTTCAATCAGGACCCACCCGATACCTAATGCTAAAAATCATCATCAATCCCTCTTGATTATGATACCGTTAATTGAAAATATGCCCACCACTATTTTCTCTTCTAGATTAAGCATGAACCTCATATATGTTGGGTCAAGAAATAGTACGATCCTTGCTCCACAAGGAAAGCCCACAATCTTTTCAAATAGAAGAAGTTCCAACTCTCGTCTATTTTCCCAACAAGTAGGCTTTCCTTGGATTCCAACTGTTTTTCATGTTTCTGGTGCACTAATTTTGGGGTGGGTGCCTTTTTCAATTATGCTCTCAAACATGTATTGAAAATGGGTCTCAATCCGCCCCCACTGCCCATAAAATTCAACGAACTTTAATCATCTTCTTTTTTCTAACCCTTGATCTTGACCTGAAATCCATTACCCACTTGAAGATTCTTCCTAAAACCTTAACTACTATATTTTTAAGAACAGATTACAATCATTAGAACCATATTCAGAGAACAAAACACCCACAACTTCCAAGATTTTTACCTAAAAAAGTATAGATGGGTTTCAGACAAAACCTACAATTTAGCGATCATTTGGAGAAAGAGTGAGGAAAAATCCATAGAAATTGAACTTAGAAACTAACATGCAGAAGGAATGGTGGTCATCATAGCCCTGATAATGGAGGTTGCTGAAATTAAATGGAAAGCACAAAATACATCTAGACTTGAACATGTTGTTAGACAAGCTCCTATTTACGTTTAGAAGAATGCTCTGCTACCATAAAACACTCTTGATCCATCCCTCTTCTTCATCTTCTTCTTCTTCTCAACTTCTTCTTCATTGTTATTACTGCTACTATTATTCTCACTGCTTAAAATCACAACACCATCTTGATTTTCCTCACTCTCTGGTTTATCAAGATCCATAGGAAGCTTCATCTTCGCCAAAGACTCTGTAAAATGTTGCATACTTCTCATATACATATCCACTATTTGCTTTTGCATAGCAGATTGCTCTGCCTCGAGATTAATATTATTCCCTAATGGAGCTCCAAACACTTTACCAAATTTAGCACAATTTGACTTCTCTTCTTTCCCAATCTCCTTTTCCTTCTCCTCTTTAACGACAATCTCTGTAGCCTTTCTTGAAGTTGGAGTATCAGGACAAGAAACCGTAGAGTTGGAATTCTCAATATTCAAAGGTTGGATTTTTTTGTGAATCGAATCGGCTGAATTTCGATCCTCGCTTAAGCTTGTTGTGATAGAGCTTAAGAACCCAGAAGGAGAAGACAAATTCTGGATGGAGGAAGAGCTTCCATTTGGAGATATGGATCCAACTTGAAGGTCATTATTATTCGATGAGTTCGTAGTAGTCTGAGTAGGAGTGGGAGTAGTAGTAGTCATTTCATAATCATCAACAGCAACAGGTGATTGTTGATGATGAGAACGAGATGAGCCCAGATGAAGAAATGAAGCAATTTCCCCGTTTGAGTTGAAGTAGTCTGAAACCATTTGATGATTCTCTGTTACAACATTGATTTCGGGGAATTCAATACTTGAATAGTCGATTGGGTCAAGATGAATCGCTTGTGTGATTTTTCTATCAAGCAGAACGACTTCCGAAGATATGGAAGAAGAGGAGGAAGAAGAAGGATTAGGTGATGATTCCAATACTGAAAAGTTAGAAGAACCAATCAAATCAAGAGTTAACTGAACATTGCCAGCAGGGGAATGGAAAAGATCAGTGGAAGAAAGAGTATAATCTTGAGTGAGTTTCCCTTTTCCAACCAGATGTGAAAGTGGGACTAAAACAAAACCAAGAAGCTGATCTTCCATGTAGTTTCTAGCCCGACTAAGCATCCAAATCTCAAATTTAAGAACAGAGTCGACGTGAGTGATCTTCATACTGAAATTCTGGTCGAATACTGGGTTTTTTCCACCTCCATTGATGATCTTAGTAGTCAGTGTTTCATCTGGGTTAGAAGTGAGAGAGAATTTGGCATACACATCTTGGTTGTGATAGATGCAAATGTTGCGAATGTTTTGAGCATGATGGATGTAGATTTCCAGAATCCCAGAGAATTGGTTCTCCAGATTTGGATCATCCATGGTGCTTGAATTCAGATGATTGTAGCGAAACCCAGAAATGTGACCGAAGGAATCCATCGAAGAAAGCTTGAGCTTGAGGGGGGGGGAAAAAAAACAGAGAGAATGATTAGGAAAAGTGCATATGGAGCTTGCAGGTTAGAGAGAGAGAGAGAGGGAGGGAGGGGGGGGGGCGGAACCAGGGAAATGATGACGTTGAGAGTGGGTGGGGGAGGGGATTGTTTTGCTTTGCTTTGCTAGACATTGGAGCTTGCACTTCCCACTTTCTTCCACTCAGACTCCATGATCGTCTATTCGGCGCTGAAATTTGAGTTGTGTAATTGGTAATTTGCTTAAGAACCAATAAAATAACTTTGTATGGTCAGAGGAATTGGAAGAGAAGAAGTTAAGGTAAAAAGTTAAAAAAGTAAAATAACTTTGTATGGTCAGTAGAATTGGAAGAGAAGAAGTTAAGGTAAAAAGTTAAAAAAGTAAAATAACTTTGAACAAAAATAGTTAAAATAGAATGGTAGAATAAACCCATCTACATCAGCTAGACTAACTTGTTAATACGCACAGAGCAACACATTGCTTGCTGCTAAGTGTCCAATAGAGGTCTGTTTACTGGTTATGGGCTATGGAGTATGGAGCTTAATATAAATAAAAGTGGGCTTCCAAAGCTCCTCTTAATCGGCCCAAAGGGAGGTTCCAAGAGCAACCAGTACGTTGTGTAGTTTAGGACTTTCGATTGCATGCAATCTGAAGGCTTGAAATTCCACAAAATTAATATAACAAAAATATATATATATATATATATATAAAATAAGAAGTAACAAATAAAGAACCACATTTTTACCTGGAATGCATTCGGCTTCCTGTTCAATTATGAAACATTGTGGATCCGTCGCATCAAATCCTTACTTTTATATCATAATATTAATTATATATATAATTGAAATATATCAATTTATTATAAATACGAGCCACTTTTGGACATGAACACTAAATTAAAGACTAGAAAATGTAACATCAATTTTACTTACAATAATGTATTAACAAAGATCAACAATTCTTATACATGACACGGTAAATCTGTCTACACTTTTTTAATCAATGAAGAGAGATTAGAAATTTAATATCAACATCAATCAACTGACTAAAACTTGTATCATCTCCTTCCTTCATCTTTTTGCTTCGATCCCTAACCTAAAAACCCGACAAGGCGAGTACTTGATAATCCTACTACTCTTATTATGCTCCGAAATGGTCTCAAGCTTAGGGGACCAAACATGCACTTTACTACACCCAACAAGCTGATCATATTGCTTCTTCAACTCAGGAGTACTACAAAGAAAACCACTTGAATCATTCCCCATTTCGTCACTAAAATTACCTCTACTGTTACTAATTAACCTCATTATAAACTCTGGAACAACCTTAACTAAAACCGTTCCATTTTTGCCTTTCAAGTACTCAAATGGGCTGGGGAGAACCGGTTTTTTGGGGCTCAGTGAAGACGCTATTAAGGATGAAATTGAAGAAACTGAGAGAACTTTGGATGGGAAGAAGTCGATGGGGAGAATGAGATAGGTTTGGCCTTTGAGGAGTACATCATTCATGGAGAGAGCTGGGATCGGTTGGCCGATGAAGAATGAATCTGCATGGCAGACTAATTTGTCTGGAAATTCAAACATTATTTCTCCTGCAAGTATAATTTCCTTTGATGACTTTCTTGTGAAGATTCTTGTGTTTCTTTCGGAAACTATGAGTTTTGTTGATGATGATGAAGAAATCAGGTGATTTTGGTTGTTTTGGATCATCATACATGGGGATATGAGATTTCCCATGTGAGGTAGAGAGAGAGAGAGAGTTACTATGTTATGTCTTTTGTGGTGGATTTGGGAAGATAAGTGGATATGGGGATGGGGTTTAATTTATAGGTAGAATTGGAGAGGAGTTGACTTAGATAAAGTCAATGTTTGACCCAACCATAGCGCTCCCAAAAAAATAACAAAAGCAACGATTTGGCTCTTTCGTTTGTTAAAAGGGCAGGGCAGGGCAGGGCCGGTGGTCAACCATGCCGGCCTGAAAATCTCTCTGGCTTTTTTTCTTAGAGGTGGATACCCAATTTTCCTATAATTTGAGGGACCAATGTATAATTACCCAAAGATTATAAAGAAAAAAACGAACACAAAAACAAAAAGACAAACTTCTCACCTAAGCACAACTGAGTCCCAAAGGGGTCAAAATTAAAGACGATTATCGATTTAATAATAATACTTGAGAATGTCTATTCAACCCATCTTCTAGACATCCTCCATAATCTACAAGGTATGTGTACTAGATAGATGGTAGATTCTCCATTGAAGAACTGCCACGTCATGTTACTTGTCTCTATCTCGTTAGTCGTTAGATCTATTATATTATCAAAATTTTATCATAATATCGTAAGGTTTTCTTTTACCCCTTATACGCTCATGGGTTTACATGGCATAATTTGATGATATGATTCAGTAGGGCATAAGTCAACGAAATATACTCTTCTGGTCAGATGTGCATATGCATATATATATATATATATTTCTAAACAAACCGGTAAGCTCTAATTTTCTTTAAAAAATGAGTATACATTAAATGATAAAAATAAGTCAACAACAAATGTAAATTCTATTTTTTGCTGTCAAACTTGTATATATAATAAAATTAATCTTGTTTTTTTTATTTCCAAGATAGTTCAAAGTAGTTTTAAATTGTTACATCATACTCTATCATCGTAAGATGATACACGCCCGTTAATAGTCCCGCTAACGGCTATATATTTCACAAAGATTAGCCATGATAAGGAAAAAGGGGGGAACAATGTACATTTGTAGCTTTGTTTTGTAAATGAATTTGTAGCAGATGCAGTTCAGATAAAATGAAGTTTAAAAAGTTATGGGGGGCGTGAGGGAGAAGAAGGGGGGGCAAGCTCAGTCAACATCGTCATCCGATTAGCCCAACTAATAGCAGATCAGCATAAGCACTTTAGGTCTAGCTTCAATTAGTCTTCTTTGGCAACCCATGAATGTCACTATTAGGGCATTAGGCAAGTCTATTGTAAGTGGGGGCCTCTAATTATCACCGACTCTTCTTTTAGACTTCTTCTCCATTCCAAATAGTGGGTAACCTACTTTCCGACTCAGTTAATGATAGTGGTAATGACAAGGTCCCAGAGGAAGTTATTTCGAAAGGATACTACATCTTATTATAAGAAAGGTATATCAAGAAATATGTAGCATATATTTCAGCTTAGGAAGTAGCTTGAGAACATCCGGATAAAGCCAGTAACCACCACAACAAGCTGCTTGATAGCTGCTATGTACCCACGGGCCACGAACATGTTGCCAATGAAGCAATTCTTACTCGCTTCTGAAAATCAAATTAGACAGGATTATTCAGTTTCCACCCCCTATCTTCGATTGTGTAATTCATGTGCGATGTTTAGAAAAAAAATGAAGATAAAAGGAACTATAAAAACAGACCGAACATAATGCCATCTATATCTGTAAACTTTCATGTTGTGAAAGTACAACTCACTATATAACAAATTCCAAACCTTCATTCTGAGATAAGCTTCTTTTCATAACTTCCCAATCTCTGTACTCGTTCATAATTTTCCAATTCAATGTGAGCTGTATTCACTATATGGGAGGCTTTCATTTGTGATGTGGTAATGTGGAAACAAATATTTCCTTACCTGCAAGAAAATATGTCCAATCGGAACTAATTATGAAAAAGTCGAAATCAGAATGAAGAAGAAGAAAATAATGGAAAATCATAATTGGGCTATTAAAGACAGATATCTTTTCCATTGAGAATCGTATTGAATATGAGTTACAGGTAGAAATTTCAGATACAAGATCCTAACCCAAGAGCCAGATTAACAAGCAAACAAGGGAGAATAACTAATGCCCGAACAAAAGGCATTTTTCTATTGTTGCTTCAACATATAGCCATAGAGAGAAGTATGTCCCACCTTTAAGTACATGCTTGAAATGCAGCCTAAATAGGTATTTTGGACATTGACAGAAAACTACCTCGAAGAATCAAAACATATCATCAGGTACAAATCCCCTTTGAACCATTTCATCATGGATTCGAAATGCATCCTTTAATTTATCCTGGGTGACATAGCCATTTATCAGAGTGGTATAAGTGGCTCTGTCAGGATTTAGATTTTCTTTAATCATTCTCTGCAATATTGTTTCAGCTTCCTCCATCCTACCTTGTCTACAATATCCATTCAAAATTACATTATATGTAATAACATCAGGCAAGAATCCTTGTTTTTCCATCTCGTTAATTAACCTAAAAGCTTTATCCATATTCTCTTCTTTTACAAATCCACCTATAAGAGTATTATAGGTGATGCTATCAGGCATAGTTCCCTTTGAAATCATTTTGTTCAGGAACTCATCAGCCTTTGAAGCATCACCGGACCGACAATACCCCTTAATAATTGTATTGCAAGTCACAAGAGTGGGACTAATGCCACTTTCAACCATCAGGTTCCATAATCTGAATGCTTCCGACAAATTGCCCGTATTACAAAATCCGTTTATTAGAATGCCATATGAAATGTGACTCGGCACTGTATTTCTCGAGATCATATCATCCCACAACTCCTTAGCTCTCTCCATTTCACCTACTTTGCAGAACCCATCAATCAATGTGTTATATGTCACTATGTCTGGTTTGAGGTTTCTGTGAGTAAATTTTTCAAACAAATACAAAGCTCTATCCATATTACCATCCTTGCAATACCCCCGGATAAGAGTCGTAAAAGTATAAAAGTCTGGAATTACACCCCGCACCTCCATCTCATTGAACAGAGAATCCGCTTGATCAAGCATCTTCTCCCTGCACAAACCATTCAGAATAGTATTGTATGTAACTACATCCATAAGACAACCCTGTTCTAGCATTTCATCCCGCATCCTAAAGGCCTCCGAAACAAGACCATTTTGGCAAAATCCATCAATAAGAATAGTATAGATCACATTATCAGGCAGCAGACCAACACTTTTCATATTTCTAAAACACTCTAAAGCACGGTCAAGACGCCCATTCTTTGAATAAACCCGAATAAGAGAAGTAAAGCTAACCAAATCAGGAACAAGACCTTGAAGTGACATTTTATCAAAAATCTCTTCCACTTCTGAAATGTCATTTTCCCTACAACACTCTACAAGCAATGTGTTATAGGTAGCAGTATCAGGGCTTAACCCACTCTGCAAAATCTCATCCAAAACCACGAGGGCCCTTACATACTTACCGCTCTTACACAAACCACTTATAATACTATTATAGGTAAAAAGGCCTGGTTTCAGTCCCTTTTCAGACATTGAATCCAATATCTCAAAAGCTTCTTCAATAAGTCCTTGACGAAAATAAGCATTGATTAGGGTATTATATGTCACAATATCCGGAAAAACCCCCTTACTTTCCATGTCTGATATGAATAGCTTAACATCGTCGATTTTGTGATCTTTACCCAAAGCATTCACCATAATGTTTAGTGTATAAACATTTAATTGAACCCCACCTCTAACAACTTCCCAATACACTTGCCACGCGAGATCAACCCAACCTACCTTCACAAGCCCACCAAGAAGACTATTACAAGCATTTATAGAAACAGAAAACCCTAGACTCCTCAAAATCCTAAACGCTTCAGACCCTTCTCTTAACTTTCTAGCTTGCACATAAGTCCTAATTAACAAATCATAAACCAAACTATTCGACCCGAATTTTCTACAAGCTGAGACCAAGGATTCGACAATTTCAACCCTTGAAGCGCCGCTCTTCCTCACCATTCTAAGAATCAGAGCTTGAGCATCTGACAGCCTCCGACCACGTATCAAAAAGTAAATCACGGTACTAAACGACTGTGAAGAATGCTTAAAACTGGGGCAATTAAGAGCAACTAAAGTAACGAATTTCAGACCAAGTTGCAAATTATCACGACAGCGATAAAGAACTTCAACCAAGATCAAAGGATTTAACTGAAACAGGAAGGTACGTATAGAGTTCAGATCATTTTGCTTCAAGCTCCACAGAATCTTATCCACCAAGAATGAATCTACGACGGGAGGTGAAGAAATAAAATATTCTTCATTCGCAGCGTGAGAAGTTCCATAAGTCCGGATGGGGTTAAGAGCGTCGTCGTGGTTAGAAAGAAGAAGGTTCGGAGTATAATAGAAGTGGCGAGGTCTGTAAGGGAGGCCGCAAGCGTAGAGGAAAAGTATTGCAGGTGTTCTGCCACTGATACTTCGAGAAGATAGTAGGTGAGCGGCCATTCGAGAGATATGCAAGTTTTTTTTTCGGTTTTTTTTTTTTTTAATCTCGGGCAGGAGAATGAACAGAATCACAGTGCGCGCGGAAAAAGAAAAGGAGGGAATGATTAAAATAAATAAATAAATGAATAAATAAATAAATGAATAAATAAATAAATGAATAAATAAATAAATAAATAAATAAAACGGCTTTTCTAACTTCTTAGCCCCAATTTGAAAGGTCTGATCGAGTTAAAAAATGATAAATGTGAACTAATTATATTATTCAAAGTTGATTTTTCTCTTATCATTGGGGTAAAGGGGTTTTTTCTTTTATTATTATTTTTTTTCTTCATTTTAAAAAAATAAGTTAAGAATATTCTGATTGTTAATATCCGATTCATCATCACAAAGAAAGTTTAGCGTCTCCCTTTAGCTAACCTAGGAGATGATTCAGTGGTAGCGTCTCCTTTTTTGCTTATGGAATTTACATTGCAGATAGTCTCAACAATTGCCAGCAACCTACTTGTAGAATTTACATTTCTCATCCAATCACGTACCGAGAGAAAAAAAAAAAAAAAAAAGTAACAAAAAATGAAACTGGATAAAGGAAAATCAATAGACGAAATGGGGACAATTATAAAAATACACAATCAAGCCCCTCTAAAAAGCTCTCTACTTGTACCGAAATATCTTTTCCATCTATGCTTCAGAGTTCAGAGAATATAGAATCTAACCACCGATCAGTGAAACCACCTTCCAAAACCCGACCCTTAATCCGAAAACAAACAAATCCATATACAAACCATCCTTCTGATTCTTTCCACCGTCAATGAGCTGCCAAGTCCTCACTCCCAACACCTACACTCGACTTGTCAATTGTCCGTACATTGTATTGTTCGTAAACTCTAGCTCGATTCTCAGCCCACCACTGTTCAGCCTGTTTCTCGCTAAATCGCTTCCGACTGTAATATCAAAGATGATATGATGTTTAAATAAATAAACATAATTAATCTGCTCAAAGTTCAAGAATCATGCTATAACACTGCTAGTAAGGCCTATCATATGCAAAACAACACAGTAAGAGAATAGATAAGCTCTACCATGAGGGCTCGATCAGTATTAAGTTGACAGGCTTAACAAGAAATTAATTTGCTCCCACATATCTTAAGAGAATACAGAAGGCACCCAACTCGTACAGCTGTTTCTTTTCCATTCAGAATATTAAGGGACTCTTTTACACGCTCTCAAACTTAAGAGGAATGGTCATTGACTCGGAGACTAATTATCAACTCACTTTAAGCAGAGCCAAAAATAGGAGTGACAAAACCTACTTGGTGTGCTTAACTAAGTTTATCTATGTTGGGAAAAGACAGGGGGCAGATATTTAGCAACCGCTTGGATTTGAAGGGATCTCAAAACCAGATATCCTATCAAGACTTTCAGCATTATATTTAACCATGCTTTAAAATAGATACCTGAAACGAACTCGCTTAAGATCTTTTGCACCTCCTGGCAGTGAGGTAAGAGTAATATAAACACCAGATTCATCTTGCTCGACCCATTCTGATTCATGGCGAGATTCAATTTCTTTGGTTCTGACCCCATTTGAAATTGTTGACTCCACTTGGCCCAGTTTGTTGTGACCTGAGCTGCGGTTATTGGTGGTGCTTGACCCATTAGAGAGCAATTGGCCATTTGATCCACTTACATCGGGTTCTGGGGAAGTTGCTTGACCGTTAAATTGATTGTTAGAAGTGTTAATCACATCACTGTAGGTAGGACTAGAGCTAAATGAGGGGAGTATAGGTGATTTTATATTCCTGGCTGCTCCCACTGGCAGTCTTTCAGCCATTTCCTTCAACTGTTCAGCACACAAAATAAGCATTTCAGAATTTTCAGGTAGGGATTGGAAATGAAATCTTAGGGAAATGAACTCATGCAATCAAGACTAGTTGCCGCTATCCAGGAGAATTTGAGTTATTTATTGGGTGCGGTGCAGTCTTACTTGGGCTGTAAGTGACTTGATCACTTCTTTCGCCGCTTTGCATTTTGCTGTCTCTTCCTCTGCGATTGCTATAGCCTCCTTCAGCTGCTTACTCACTCTTTCCAGCTCAATCTCTTGAAGTTGGGCCTTACGAGTAAGATTTTCTACCTGAGAAACATACAGGTTGATGAGGAAGTTTGTTCATATTATGCATAGTTCTCACAGCTATGCATGTTACTTTTTCAATGTATAGGTGAACAGAGAGCATTACAAATCCCCACGAGTAGGCAAATAAAAAGCAGAAAACTGTTTACCTGTGCCCTTAATGTGATAACCTCCTGGCTAAGGCCATCATTTGCCCTTCTAGCATCATCCACAAAGATTTTTGGGGAGGTAAGTCCTCCAAGGGTTGGGGTTGGTGTTGTTGACCGAGGAGGACTGGACCGCCTTGATATTGGGGACGTAGCTCGGGAAACAATTCTGGATCCAGGAACAGAAGCTGAGAAAAACTTCTTGGATGACCCAAAGACTGGATTGAAGGATTTAGAAATGTTAAGCCCTCCCCATTGGGAGCTTCCATTTGGAATAGGTGAGACCCTACTGCTGTTAAATTCTAGTTTCTTGTTCTTCTTAGAAGATCTGCTTTCCACTTGCTTGAAGGATTCCATTGAAGAAAACCTAGCAAGTTGGGCACGAGATCTGGAATCCAGTTTCTCATCTTTCTCGACACACTCGGCTGGTCCCCTATTGACAGTCCCTCTTCTACTGGAAGATTGAGATGATGCATCTGTTTCAATAGCTTTCCAGAGTTTATTATAGCAGTTATCACAGACACGGTAAGGCTTGTTGGGATTTGGGGCCATAGAGGCTTTAAGAGATTTCTTACTGCTACATGAATGACAAAAAACAAGTCCACAATTGTAGCAATTATGACGTTTTCTTTTGAAGTTAAACGGCAAGCGGCAGCCTGAACACATAGACTGATCCACGCCTGAAACCCACTTATGAAGGCAGATAGCTGCCGTAAAATTAGTACCGCAAGCAATGCTTTTAACTTGCTTGTCTTTAAGAGCCTCAACCAGCGTAGGAGAATTTCTATCTTCTATGTCCCCATGACCTAACCGACCATTGGCTCCCTTGCCCCATGTGTAAACTTCAGTCCTTGAAGTTAAAACTGCAATATGATAAGCCCCACAAGCTATCTCCTCCACAAAATTCTTGGAGAGCTTTCCTTCAACACGGGCCGGGAGCTTGCCATCTGATTGAGGATTTCCTAGCTGCCCATAAATAGGACTGCCCATAGTGTAGACATGGCCCGAGGTTGTAAGCGCAACTGTCAAACTATGTCCACAAGCCACTCGACAGAAATTGGGTTCAACAAGAGCAGCAACACAGGTGGGCACAAGCTTGGTTTCTTTATCACCGTGCCCTAATCTCCCTTTGTCTCCATCTCCCCAGGTGAACAGTTTCCCTGAAGAACAGTTGCTGGAATTTGAATTCCCAACCATGACTTCTACAACAGCTGCAGTATGCCATACACCACAAGCGGCCCGTACGGTGCGTAGACCCTTGAGGGATTCCACCTCCCTTGGTATTGACACACTATTTCGACTTCCATGTCCTAGAACACCAAATGTGCCATCACCAAAAGTAAACAACTGCCCAGCAGAGGTTACAACTGCCGTGTGCCAAGGCCCACAAGAGATGCCAGAGACATGTATGCCTTCCAAGGGTCCATTTACTCTTTTCGGGACCCAGTGGCTTACTTCATTTCCATGACCAAGAAGACAAAAATTGTAAGTGCCGTCACCCCATGTGTACAAATCGCCAGAGAGTGTAACAGCGCAAGTGTGGTACTCACCACAAGCTACTAGCTCAATGTTAGTATTGCCGAGGGCATCAATAAGCTTTGGATGCAGAACATCAGAGTCTACACCATGCCCAAGCCTGCCTCCAGATTCCTCCCCCCAGGAGAAAATTTCTCCGTGCTTGGTTACTAAGGCAGCATGACGTCCACCACAGGCAATGTTCTGGACATCAAGGACCACAGCAGATTCTAAGGCTTTGGGCAACAAAGAATCCATTTTTAAACCAGTACTACTTCCAACTCTATTTGCTCCACCGCCAAGGACACCTTCTCCTATTCCCTCACCCCATATGAACACATCGCCCAAGGCATCACCATCATCCCCACCAGAACCTTGGCTTGATGAGCTTACAGCACTTGATAGACTGACTCTAAAAGCATCCATTGTCATTGATTTCATGTGTCCCTGCATGCTATCCGATCCTGATGACAGAGAGTGGACAGAACCACTGGCAGAATCAGAGGGAAAGAAACCCTTCGGAGGAACAGCATATAACATCACATCTGATAGAGCCTTATTCAGACCCTTCTTAGGAGGACTTTCATATGGGCTGTGAAGTCTGAGGTGATCTCCCCCGTCCTAAGAATTTAAAAGAAAAGACATAGTCACTTAGTTTACTTTTAAATAACACAGACAAAATAGGGCTAGGAAGTAGGAAATAACTATACCTTTTGCAAGCTATCATTACTGCCAAATGGAGAACTCAAAGGAGAACTTCTTCGTGTGTACGTTCTGGGACTATTTGCTTCTGACAGCAGTCCATCACTCCTTGATTCTGTTCTCCATTTTCTTTGATGGCTACGTGAAATTAATGCTTTCAAGCCACTGAACCAAACCTCAGCTTCATCTTTATCCTTGCAAATCTGGTTTAGAATGATCGGATCACTAGATTACTACAAAATTCAAATCAATAAATAGAAAACCCAATCACCATATTATGTGTCTACAGAATAATATCTTTTTTGAATCCATGAGAGTGTTTAAACTCAATAGCCAGGCACTGATGATATTGACATCGTTGATCATATACAAACAATCCAAATAGGAATAAATAAAAGTATACCATAAAACCGTATGCATTTTATTTCCTGATCTTTTCGAATGTGTATAGTCTAATAGTTATGTATTAGAGGTATAAGTAGATGAGAAGAAAGAACAGTAGCTTTCAAGGAAGATAAAAGGCACCAATAAAATGATATATTAGAAGCTAATAGCTGATACAAGGAAGATATACCATACCAAATCCAGTGATCTTTCATTATATATTAGAGAAAACGATTGATATTCCTTCTCTGGCCTTGGATACCTCTGGAATATAGGCTGGAAAACAGTAGAAAAGTTTTGCATTAGTATACAGCAACTAAAAACAATATAAACTGGTGATTTTTTCTGAATAATGGTCTCTTTAGAAAGGGGAAAAAAAAAAAAAAAAAGGATCCTTACAGTGCGCTGTCCCGATATAATACGAGACACATGGCTTAGTTTAAGATGTTTCTCCTCTTTTCCTGAGAACCAGATCAAAATAGACTCATCCTGAAAACAGAAAGATATAAAGACTCAGAACCTCTATTAGAAGGAATTTAATTACACTTCCTGAAGGAATAGTAGGAGACAGAGAAAGCTCGCAACACAGGGAATGCCTCAATAACCTATAGTGGCATGCTCGAAGATCATTATAATTCAGAAGCATCAAATATAGTTGCTCAGAAGTTCTCACACTTTTAATCATATAGAGATAGTAATGTTACAGGTTTCCATACATCTCTGAGTGTTTTACATTATATTACAAATTTAGAATATTTAGAAACTCAGCCACACTTACATTGGATAGGCGGAAGGGACAGAATTTGGGTTTCCCCCTTCTTCCATATTTGAGCAAGTAAGCTCCTTTTTTTAAAGCAGTGATGGCCTGTAAAAAATACACCACAAAAGTAAACTTAGCACATTTACCATACTGAGGTCAGGAAGAAACAACTATTCAGAAGGTTAGTGTTGCACTAGCGAAGACTAAAGTGAATATGCATAGTTACTATACTCCTCTTGTCAAATGGACATGAAAGAGAATCAGTGTTTCTTTTATACAAAAGCAGAAGACTCAATTTTGCTTGGCCAAGAAGAGTAACAAGTAAAATTGACACTAATGGATAGCAGAAACTGACGGTGTTGATTTAACCAAATGCAGAAGCCTAAATTTTTCTCGTAATTTATAACTCAAAAAGTAACTGATAATGGGAAAACTAAGCTTCACAATCCCCACCTCTGAACTAAGCGTGCCCTCACCTTGCAACATCACCATTCAACCCTTCAAATCTATTCAGAGTTCTACTTTGAATAATTCTTTAACGTTATCCATACTCTAGGACGGTGTGACTTTCTCAAGACTTCTCTAAATATAGTATTTAGTCTGTCTAAGACAAATGAACCAAACTGTGCCCCTAATAATCCATGTAACTCAATTTAACATTAGCGCTCACAATAAAAAGTCGATTGACTGCAGTGGTTCGAGTAAAAAATTTCCAGCATGGGATGATTCCATAAAAAGCAATAGATGAAGCAACTCACAAACAATCCAATGAACTGGAAGATACCAAGACAGTAGAAAGATTATACTTCCCCAAACAACGTTTACCTTGTTTCCTGAACTTATTCAGGCCTAAACATTAAAACTAAGGGAGGGACCTGAAAATATGCATATCTTGACGCAAATCTTTGAACAAGTAGCAAACAGAACGACAAACTGAAGAAATGGAGAAGAATATTACCTGCTCGGTGTCCCTTTCGCCAGAACTAGCCTTACTAAGATCTGAAGCCATCCTATCCAACCTCGACATGAGCAGAAAGAAAATCCACCTCCTATTGAAACCCCTAAACCTAAGCACTAATCTCAGGCTCAGCCATTTTCAAAACCAAACCCTTCCATTCATCAATCCGTCCACGAATTTGATCAATCGACGACTAGACCCCGAATCCACACACTCGTAAAACCCCAAACCTCCACCAGGACTCAAATCGATCATAACCGCTAAGCTCTACTCCAATTAGTCCAGATACAATCTCATGACTGCACTAGCAACTAAGTTTGAAGCACCGGAGCACCAAATCTTCGGGAAATTGATGAAATTCAGAGCAGTAAAGGCTGAGGAAGTATTCGCCGAAGTGAACTCTTATCGAACCAGCTAGGTATCTATAAAATCGAATTGATAGAAAACTAAGGTTCAGCTCCGCGGTCCAACAGCTCGAGCTGTGCTTCTGGCTGGAGAGAAAATCGGAGCAAAACACGACTGAGAAAAATATCTGTAACTATGATCCGTTCTGCATTGCAAGGTGGAGAGAGAGAGAGGAGGACGATACCAGATGATGAATTGAGAAATGGAAAAGGCAAAAAGAAAGAAAAAAAAAAAAGAAAAAAAAGAATGGTGTTGTCTTCGGCTGAGAGAGAGGTCAGTCAGTCTTGCTATGAGCAAGAAAATAAAAAGGATTAAATTAAATATATAAAGAAATAGAAAAAGAAAAAGAAAGTAAAAGCATCAAGGGAAAATGCCCCTAGTATTCTATCAATTTTCACAATTGACACTCCACCATTAGCACTAGACTAGTATGTTGGGCTGATAGGCAACCCTTTCTATAACATATATATATATATATATATTTTTTAGTTTTTAAAATAGGAAAAAATTATTAAAATATAATTTTATTTTATTTTTCAAATATTTATAATTATTACAAAAAATTATTTTTAAAATTAAATAATGAAAATTATTATCAATCAGATTTGATTTTTTTTAATATTTTCTTTATTTTTTTAATATTTTTATTAATTTTATAATATTTCTTTCATTTTCCGTTATTACATAGTGTTTGGCTGAGGAGAAAGTGATAGAAAAGGAGAGAGAGAGAGAGAGAGAGAGAGGGGACTTACAATTTTGGAGTTTCTCATTTATGGATGAACCCTGTTTGAGAGTCAATCAGAAACAACAAAGTACTACTTCAACAATTCTAATAAATAAAATTCTTACAAGAAAACAAAAACGAATTTTCTTACAAGAAGTCCAATGAATATGATTGGAAGTGATATGATTTTATTTTACTCGAAAGATAAATATTTTAAAAATAAAAATAATTTATTAATTATTATATAATTAAATGAAATTAAATAATATTATTTATTTTAATAATATTTTTAAAAATTGAACATTGAAGAAGCTATTTAAAACGAATTTCGATAATATATACTCTTAACGATTATGATTGTATTTGACCAAACAAACCTATGTAGGAATGAGAGATTTTTTTCTTTTTTATTTATTTATTTATTTATTTATTATTTATTTATTTATAAATTTGGAAATGAAATATAATTGAAGAAGCTATTTGTTGATTAGACATTGCCTAACATATTTTTAACAAGTAAATACTGAAAATGTCTAAAAACAAAGTATACAAAACATGCTTTTTTTTCATCACACTATTTACTATATTCTATACACTTTTTAAGGTTACAAACTATGTGTCATGTCATAAGATTGGGTAGCAATCTATCATACCATGTTTTTTCTTTCTCTCTTTTATTTTTTTATTATTATTGGCCATGAATGATAGATAATAGATGAAGGATGGAAAGAGTGAGTATAAATCAGTTTACAGATGAATGAAAAGAACAAACATATTATCCCGTTGAGTATGAGTGATTTTCTGTATAATATTTGAGATTATATTTTAAATTTATTTAATAATATTATATATATAATTACGAGATTTATAACTTACTTGAGAATCCTCAAATCTTTTTTGTTTTCCCCCCTTAGATGTGTTGAATTCTAAAACAAACTATAGAGGAATTTGGTAACTTATAATTTTGTTACTTTCAAATTTTTTTTATTTTTTATTTTTATTTTTTAAGAAATATATAAATTAAATATCCAAATTATTAATAATCATCTAATCCAATTTATAAATTATTATTATATTAAAAATTTAACATTTACTTTTTTTTTTAAAACCATTTATTATTATATTGCATATCTATATTTTAAAACCGTAAAAAATAAAAATAGAAACGGTTTTTATAGTTTCTTTGCTCTGCAGTATATATTTTAAAACCGTTAAAAAAAAAAAAACAAAGAAAGAAAGAAGGAGAAGAGGAAGAGAAAGGGTTTTACGAAACGATACTTGTTAGTCTCTCACCGCCTATATCTTTCACGATAGAAGATGGCGAGGGACGGTTGTTTGGCTCGTGTTACAGCCGGCGTTGCGGTGGGCGGCGCTGTTGGCGGTGCTGTAGGTAATCGTTTTTTCCCTTCCCAAAACCCTAGTTTTTTCTTTCTTTTTTATTTTTTGCGAACAATTTTGATATTCTGCCTCAAGGTCCTGATTGATTTTGACCTAAGCAATCATTCGTGGTGTAAATTGTTTAGTTTCTCTGAATTTGCAAGAACATTGAAAGAAATTTCAACTGTTTTTCTCTCCGACTGTGTTTGGAGTTTCGCGTCATCCTGATTTATCATACGTCAAGGTCCTAGAGATGAACTTGAATCAACTTAGAACTGTTTGCAGGAAGTTATTAAATGTTTACAGTGAATGAAGTTGTATACCTATAATGCGTATAATAAAGTTACTCTTGTTAGGCTTGAGCAAAATCGTATGTGGTGGTGATGGTTTGAAAGATCGAAGGACACTCAACTTGCAATTTATCACAAGTATATATACTGTAAACATAAATCACTTTGTAGCTCTCTCTGTTCATTTATGTGTATGGTTTTTTTTCTTTTTGGTTTTGATGTAATTGTTTGGGTCATAACATTCCTAAACGCGAGAGAAAATTCCTAAGTCGGAAAAAAATGAGTAATCTAAAGATGTGCACTACCAATCATCTTTAGAACTGATAGACAGAATGAAAACTCATAATTTCTTAGTTTATAAGAGCTCTCTGATGCCTTGTAGATCTTGTCTTGGGAAGTTTCTTCCGTTTGTTTGGCCTTTATATCTTACAGTCTCTATAGTTTTGCAGTAAGTAGGAGTATGAGCATGCTTGATTGGCTCTTTATCAATCTTATAACCGGCTGTACTTGTTTATGTAGGTGCTGTGTACGGAACTTATGAGGCTGTTAGGTTTAAGGTAAATCATCCGCTCTGATCCTAAGCGCACAATGTCTTCTTATCATAATAAGATGACTGTATCGTGAGTGATGTTTCTTTTCCTCCTTTGTTTTGGGAACTGTAGGTACCGGGGCTTATGAAAATAAGGTACATTGGACAGACAACACTCGGAAGTGCTGCCATTTTCGGTCTGTTCTTGGGTGCTGGAAGTTTAATACATTGTGGGAAATCATATTAGTGCTTCTGTTCTTTACTGCTCTTGAGAATTGCATTTTGTTTATGAACTCTATATTAATGCTTCTGTTTATCAACTCTAATCACCTGAAATGCATTTCGGTGTTTAGTTGCTTCTCCAAAGCAGGATCCGTATACCAATGTGGTGTTTCTAACAGCATCTTATCTTTCAATTCATTCCTTTCCTTCTCTTTTGCTGTGAAGTTACCTGTCACTCACTCTCTACTACTTTCCTAGCTTGAATGCTGATTTGAGTTTACTGTTTCACATCCGCTAGCGAAAAAGTAAAACGAACAGCATAAAGAGTCAAGCGTTCTACCAGAATCATGTCATCTAAAATCATAAGCAATCTTCGATTTAAAAGCTTGCAACTTGCAACTACAATAAATATATCTCACGAACACTGGAGTCAAAAATGTTGCAGCTAATCAAAAGGCTCTAGAAGAAAGTGAGCAGTAATAATTAAACCATTAGCCATGGAAAACAATGAATCCTTCTTGAGAAGCATTATATGCACAGAGGAATCAAACAGCTAGTTGTTTTACTAAAGCATCGTCTTCAGGGCATAGTTCAAATTCAACGTCTCCAAATCTCGAAGGAGAGGGTGGGGGGGAGTCCCAACGAATTGGCGAGAGGGGTGGTGAATCTAGTTTTGTTGAAGATTCCCGCCAATCAAAACACTCCGGCAAGAGAAGTTCAAGTGGATCGGGATAGTGGGGAAGAGCATCCAAATCGCTCTGAAGCACAATAAAGAGACAAAATAAACAAACAGAATGCTTTTGTAAGGGAAAATAAAGTAAAGCGCAACTTTAAGCAATATCCCCCACAGCCCAGCATTCGCTCCATATAAATGCAGATTTTTAAGCAGTAGTAATCACTTATATATATGTCTATATTCGAACCCCTACAAGACATGTATTAGACAAACTGAAGTAAAAAGAGGGAAGGAATACCATTGCTTGTTTGGACACTGGACACAATGTTTCAGATTCGGAATCTGCACAGGAAAAACCAACTTCCAAACTCAAACATGGTAGTCTGTGCTCAAAAGAGAAGAAAAATAAAAAAAAACATCCATACACATGTAAAGAACACTAGCTGATAACAACTAGAGGACAGAGGAGAAATAAGTACCGGGAAGAACCAAGTCCAAGTAAAAAGAATTCATGGCAATCTGTTGAGACTGAATGCATTTTTTGTGATCGTGCAAAAACCCTTCCTCAGCCACATTAATCTCCTCATTTGCTGATGAATCCTTTTTGCCTGATGATTTCTCACGATGAAGAAGAAGGGTCGTTTTGTTTGTGATGTCGGTAAGAGCTTTGCGGCTTCCAAGCCCTACTCCACCTTTTTTGGTCGCCATTTCCGAACTTTTCTTGTTGCCATCAACAACAGTCTCTACAGAAAAGAAAAAATATATTCCAGGATAACCCCCAACAGGCAATTTTAGTGTTTCAGTCATAATAATCATGGCATGCTTCAGAAACTATACTCATAACCATTGGAAAAAAAACAAAAAACAGTTCTCTGGAATTATAAGAATTACTTTTCTGGCGTATGGTCAGATTTCCCTTTGGGATGATCAGTTGTCCCCTGTTGACACGGCTAGCCATTTTTTGGTAATACTGCTCCTTTATTTTTTGAAGTGGAAGCTTAGATGATTATGCCTGAAAGAACACTCCGGTGATCAGCAAAGTTGCTTAAAAATCTTGATGACTCTTTTATCACTACTAACCATGGTCTTCACATATCAAATTGAAAAAACTTAATAATGAAGTAACCTCGGAAAACCTAAAATTTAAGACAAGAAAGAGTTTGCTATGTTTCTTCATCAAGATATATAGGCAGCAGTAAACAATTACATCTCCACTTAAGATATACAAAAAAAAAAGAAAAAAAAAGAAGGAAACAAATCCAAATTCAACATATAAACCCACCCCAAACCCAGATGCATTTAAGCACGATAGGAAACATAACAATCAATGAAGAATAAGAAGAAGAAGAAGAGGAGAGAAGAAATGTTACCTCCTCAAAGCTAGAAGACAGGCGGGTTGGAATCCGAAGAGAAAATATGGAGGAGTCCTCTTCTTCAAGTTTTGGATAAACAGAGAGAGCGCGAGAGGGAAAATGGAGAAAAGCCGACTGGAACTTGATGACGGTTTGCCCGCTCAAATCGCTTTTAAATAGTGTTTGAAATAAGCTCTACGCCACGTGCACTGCGCATGTAAACTCCGCATTTTTACTTTTTTTATTTACTCTTATACCCCAGAAGTTGGAATGGAAGAAAACAAATCCCCCCAAAAAATAAAAAGTTATATTACAGTCCATAGTTTACTGCGTTTTTGTACTAAGAAAAGTGTATAAAATTATAAAAATCGACTCTTTTTTTTGGGCGGAAGAAAAAAAAAAAGGCTTTAGACATAATTCGGGTTTGGATTCAGTCTAAACATGACATATTAAAAAGTTAACGGTTGAGATTGATTTTATTCAATCCCCACCACAAAGTCTAAACCGGTCTATATCGAATCTAAGTCCTTTTAATTCAAACTTAAGAAGTGGAGTTGTATGATTTCGAAACTCCCTTCAGTTTTCGATGTATAACATTTACGTTGATCTAAACCAAAAGACAACTCCTTTATTCATAAATAGCAACTTTCAGTTTATGAACAAAAAGATGTTGCTGTTTCTTAAGTGGGTGTTACATATTTTGTTAAATACGCTTTCTGGTATAAAAAGAAGAAGCAGAGAAGCTGCATCCCATCCCACTCCAGTTCTAGAGAGAGAGAGAGAGAGAGAGAAGATTAGAACTCGAACATGGCCACTCTTGTTGCTCCAAAGGAATTTTCTCCTGTTGAAGATGCTGAGAATATCAAGAAGGCTTGTCTAGGTTCTTCACCTTCTCATTTCTACTTTTCTTTCTTCTTTATCCTAATCTACTTATTCCTACTCTATTTTAATGAAATTGTAAGAATCAAATTTTATCATCTTTATCATTATGATTATGATTATATGTTGTTTAGGTTGGGGAACAGATGAGAAGGCCATAATTGAGATTATAGGCCATCGAAATGCAACTCAAAAGCGGCTCATCAGGTTGGCTTACCAGGAAGTTTATCATGAAGATCTCATTCACCAGCTCAAATCTGAGCTTTCTGGTCACTTTGAGGTAGGCACCTTAATCTACACCTTCTAATCAATAAATGAGCCGATTTTTACGTAATTCTATAGAATTATGTATACAGCTCTTAACTAAGTCAAGAAATGAATTGATTGTATGATTCTTAACTGTGAACTGGTAAATGTGGGGATGAATAGAGAGCTATATGTCAATGGACCCTAGATCCAACTGACAGAGATGCATTAGCAGCAAACACAGCATTGACAAAAGGTGCACCTGATTATCGTGTAATCGTCGAGATCGCTTGCGTCAATTCTCCTGAAGAACTTCTGGCAGTAAAGCGTGCTTATCACTTTCGCTACAAGCATTCCCTTGAAGAGGATGTTGCTTCCTTCACCTCTGGTAATATCAGAAAAGTAAGTTACACTTTCTTTCAGACATTTCATCGAAAAAGTTGTTTACAAAGAATCAGAAACCAGGTAGCTCCTTCACTAAAACTAAAAGCACGTTATATGGATTGGTAATGCAGCTTCTGGCAGCGATCGTGAGTGCTTACAGGTACGAAGGAGACGAGTTTGATGAATCCACAGCGAATTCAGAAGCAGAAATTCTGCATTCAGAGATCAAAGAGAAAAGTTACAACCATGAGGAGTTGATTAGAATCCTCAGCACAAGGAGCAAGATGCAGCTGCTTGCGACTTTCAATCGTTACAGAGATATCCATGGCTCATCCATCACCAAGGTTTAACACTTGTTGTCAAGAAAACGAGAGGATTTCGTTAAATTATACTGAAGAGGAAGATGTGGTTTTGTGTTTTACAGGGTTTATTAACCGATCCAGAAGATGAGTATCTTGCTGCATTAAGGGCTGTCATTAGATGCATCAGAGAGCCGAAGACGTATTACGCAAAGGTAAATAAAAACTTATAAATTTTGGACCTAAATGGAAGTATTTAATTTGATTGTTGGTTGAATTGGGGGGAAAAAAAAAGGTGCTGCGTAATGCGATAAACACGGTGGGGACAGATGAAGATGCTCTGAGCCGTGTGATCGTGAATCGTTCGGACAAGGATTTGAAGGAGATCAAGGAGGTCTACTTGAAGAGAAACAATGCAACTCTTGAAGATGCTGTTGAAAGGGACACATCAGGAGATTACAAGGCTTTTCTTCTCGCATTACTGGGGACTAATGAGCATTAGATTCTCATATGTACTGAACGAATTTACCCAAGCGACTTGATTTAGAACAAGGCTAGAAAGTTGATTTGAATGCCCTAATCTTCATGTTGTTCTTACTTCTTAAGCAATCAACTTGTGATACCAGATAACATAACCAAGTCATTGTAGTAATCAAATTCAAGGTTGTGCTTGTGTTTAACGAACTTGATTCCGTTGTAAGAAAGAGTTGATAGAGCCCTAAAATGATATTCGACCCGATTCGAATCGAATTCAAAACATTTATAGCACAGAAAAGCCAGCTTCATATAAAGTGGTCATTTCTGAACAAAGCCTGAAAAAACAGGGAAAATCCAAAACAACAGGATATGGGCAAAATTTGGCTATCTTTAACTATATTTTTCACACACAAACATAAGATAAATATTTGAAATAAAGGTGATCGTCAACTCAGAATCATCACATTACACGTCGAAATCGAAAGTTCGTCAAAGAAAAGAGGATTGGAAGACAAGAAAACTGATTAAACCAAAGTATGGTTGTCAGATATTGATTGTGTATCCAAGAGATGGCTTATTGCCTCACCTCTTCCGGGCCACAGCCGCTGCAATCCCACCAGCAATCAGCCCTACAGCAGTTGCAGCAATGCCTATGCCGATCACACCATCTATATTCCACAACAGATCAATACAGAAGTGATCAATTATACAAGACAAAACGAGAGAGAGAGAGCAGGAGGACTCATAATCACCTTTGGTAATCTTGTCTTCAATTGCTTTTTTAAGAGACAGTGCTTGTCTCCAATCAGGTGCAATCTGAGACATAACCATAAAACTGGTAATATAATCCAAACTCTTTAGACATGCTTGAGAATGAAATAAGGTAATACATTGATTGCCATTAACAGTGTAATACAGAAACAATAGAAATGAAATACAGTAATACATTGATTGCCATTAACAGTGTAATACAGAAACAATAGAGAATTCTAAAGACACGGTATGAATACAATTGAACATAGAAAAATATGAATATGTATGCTAACGTATATACACGTCCATATCAAAGCAGGCACACTTATGATAGTGAATCTGGTAACCAAATCAGATCAAGGGAAATAGAGAGCATACACTTAAACATTGTTCCACAAGTTCCCTACTCTTTGAGTAGTTGCCACTTCTGTAGTACCCAACAGCAAGAAGATAGAGCTTCTCCCTCAGTTGCAGAGAAGTATTATTACCAGAAAGAGAAGCTGCAAATGAAAGTTCATGTCAAGTCATTAAAGGCACTCTAATGATGAAACATAAAATTTAACGAACCAAACAGGTCTAGAGTCCAACGATCAGATTCAAAAGAGGCATTCAGGCTAGTTCAGCTCCTTCTTTACGAATTGTATACAGAGAAAGAGAGAGAGAAGTAAAGAAAGCTTTAGTTAAGAAAACAGTTGCTGACTTTCAAGCATTGCTATTCCACGCTGTACATCTTCAGATTGCCTTGAGTGAACCAGGGCCCATGATAAACGCAAAAGACACTCCTGCAGAACCTCATCAGAGGAGGCTTTTCCAGCCTCTGCAACCTCTCTTTCACACCCCTGCAGGCATGAGATTAGAAAACTCCAAAGAAACAAAATCTAGTGGGTTATACAGCATACCATCAATATGGGTCATACCAACAAATGGAACTACTCTTATCAAGCTTTATATATAGCTAAGCATTAATTTTCAAAATCACCATACCATTAATTTGCTCTCTTATCATATTACTGTTAGTACAAGTTCATGCAAATGAAACCCCCTTACTAATTTCAACTGAGTAGATGATAATAGAGCGTCTTCTTCATTCCTATCCATATTCACAAATAATTTCCACTTCTGGAAATCGAACCACGAAACTCTCGATCATAGTAAAAAGATTAGAAAAATGAAAACCTAACTATGACAGAGAATGATCGAAAATGGCTCAGTCGGTGAGACGGTAACCGAAAGAAAAGAGAGAGGGAGAGATTCAGGCTTACAGCGATGACATCTCGGTCACACCATGGGATCTGATCTCCACCGGAGAAGAAGCTGGAGACGGATTCGAAGAATTTACCAACCTTCTTTTCCATTCTTCGTCTCTGAGTTTCCTTGCAGCTAATAGGATCTCTTGTACTCTTAACCGCATAAAATGACGAAAATGATATTTCAAGGAAGGAAACTTAACCGCGTTAACTTCGGGCCTAAGATTTTTTATTTTTTTGGTTAAATACTTATTGGGCCGCCGGGTTATACCCGCCCGTATATTTATTTTATTATTATTATTAATATATTTTCCCTAAAATTCTATCTGACATAATTTTGTTGTATTATTAAGGAAAGCTTTATTTTAGATTTAGATTCAGTGAAAGAGTACCAAATAAGATTACACTTGCATGTATCCTAATCTCCGTACAATTGAAAAACATTCCATCCAACAAATTTTATTCCGGCTCCGGTCATGAATTATACGTTCTGAATAGTACAGACAAATGATGATCGGAATGAGATTCCGACATCTTTAAATCATGAAATGCTCGGTTTTAATTTCGATTATAACTCAATTGGTCTATCGATATTACTCTCAAAATAAAAATTAGGATTCCGATAATCTTTCTAACATTTTATAAAAGATTGAATTGTCGGAAGCATTATGCACTTTGTTTCAGCAACGCATACATATTTTTACATGAAAACATTTTACCAAACAAAGTAAGAGAAATAGGGCAAGGAAAATTAAGCATAATCTATCTTCAGAATGATTTCATTTCCAAGACATAGCTTCGTTTCAATTTGACCATCTGCCTGACAGCTTCACTGTAAGCCTTTTTCTCATCACCATCTCCATCAAATTCAACCTCTAACAAATCACCATCGTTTTCCCTTTTCTCAACCGTCTCGCCATTTCCACTAGGTTTGATTGCAATAAGAGTGGCGCCCCACATCACACCCCTTGAATTTGGCAATTCAAGCATAGGCACGTACCACATCTTTATTTTCAAATCTGGAATCCGTGTCCTCTCTCTTGATTCTTCTGCTCCAGCTGAAGATTCCTTCACTGATTTTCTTGTCTCGTTAAGCTCTTCTTTCCCCATATGAAGCTTCCCTTGTTTGCTTGAATCCGTCACCATCACGTTCTGAATCGTCGAGACTTTGCACACCAACTGTTTTATTAGAAAATGCCTCATCGATGCAGCAATTAAGCAAGAAATCGTCCACACAATCCGTGATTTTAGCTCTTCCTCTCCTATAATCGATTCAACTTCTTCTTCCCGATCTACATTTGATGACGAGAGGGATTCTCTTTGAAACGAAGAGGCACCGAAGATGACGCAACTCTTGAGCTCGCTACCGAACTCCGCGTTCCACTTGAGCAACGGATCGTCACCGCCTTTGCAACCGATTTCACCGCCATAACACGGAAGCGCCATATCGACGAATTTGATTTCCTTGAGCTCCTTCAAAGCTTCGCTCGGCGAGTAATACCAATCATCAATATCCGAATCCGACGGCGGCCTGCGAGCGATCGCGTGGCGAATGAACCGTAGCGGTTTCGAGATAAATTTCTGAGCTAAGAACCGGAGGAATCTCGGGGCCGGCAACCGGCGGTTGAGCTTCGGCTGTGAGAGACGACGAGGAAGGGAGAGGGAAACGGAGTCGGTTTGAACAGCGAGAGAGGCGAATCGCTTGGAGATAGAGAGGCAGCGGATGAGAGATTTCGCGTCGAGCACTTTGTTGAAGATGAGGTGAAGAAGAGCGTCCGGAAGAAGATCAAAATAGTCTTCTCCTCCTCGTTCTTCTTCTTCTTCTTCTTCTTGACTGTGATGTTGTTTCTCTAAAGGATCCATAGCCTTTTGATTCGATGCTGAACGAGTTTGTCACTGAATTTATAGATCTGAAATGTGATCGAAATATATATATAATATATAGGGAGAGAGAAAAGTCAGAAGGGGCGAATGGTTTCAGGTTTGGCTGTTTGACTAATGACTATGGATAAGAATAAGATTCTGAAATGCTGTGGACGAATCAGTTCGAATCTGATGTGCTTGAATGAATCAAAACGATATGTTATATACCGTGTCAATAACTGAGAGAGGATACGGTCTTTACTGAAGTACCGATGTGAGAACATGTTAATGTATCGATGTGAGAACATGTTTGCCCATTGCAAGTTGAAAGTAGCAGTGCATTATAGAAGATAACAGGGCAAACTGGTACAGTCCAAGCAGAGGAAATACAATGCTTTTCTCTTTTTGTTTTGTCTACAGAAGGGGAAAATGCAGGAACATATAATCAAATCCTGGAGGGGATGACAGGGATGCTATTCTGCAGATAAGTACAAGCAGCTGCAACTCCGCTTCCGAGCTTCACTGGATACCCCACATCCTTAAGTATCATCTCCACTCCAGCAAGACAACCCAACAATTGCAACTGAAATTAAGACTTTTAACATTTTCAGTATACGATCAAAACTCATTCGCATGTTCTTCAATTATGACATTGAAAATTGAGAAATTTTAAATTCTCTTACATCATTAAGGTTTCCGAGGTGCCCAATTCGGAAAACCTTTCCTGTTGCTTTGTTGAGACCAAGTCCTAAGCTTAGATTGTACTTCTTCCATGCCCGCCTAACAATTTCAGAACTGTCAATATATGAGGGAACAACCACAGCCGTCACAGTGTCACTAAACCATTCCTCCTTTTGCGTGCAGTTCTTCAATCCCCACGCTTCTACAGCAAGCCTGTATTTTCAAATCCAAACTAGTATAATGACATAAAATCTGGTAAATGCGAGCTCATGTTGGATTAATAGATGATCGATGTGGGTCCGGTCTAACCTTGTTGCCTTGCCCAAGCGGCTGTGCCTTGCAATGACATTATCGAGCCCTTCCTCAAAAATCAAATCCAAAACAGCTCGTAGTCCATACAAGAGTTGGATCGAAGGAGTGTATGGCCAATACGATCCCAGTTTATAGAACTTTAAGTAGTCACTCCAGTTGAAGAAAACCCGGACTGATTTTGCTATTTTTGATGCCTCTAGAGCTTTGGGGCTTGCACAAACAATGCCCATCCCAGTAGGGAGAGAAAGAGCCTTTTGAGAACCAGTTAAGGCCACATCAACCCCCCATTCATCCATACGAAAATCAAGAGCACATATTGAAGAAACCCCATCAACAAGAAAAAGAGCCGGATGTCTAAACTTATCTGAAAAACACAAAAAAAAAAAAAAAAAAAAAAGTCATAGAAGCCTAGTTTTGAGGAGCTAAACTTGTAGTACATTGTTTATGCTCTTACCGAGTATTGTTCTCACTTGGACCAAGTAGTTAGTAACCCCAGTTGCCGTCTCATTGTGCACGATGCAAATCGCCTTTATCTTATGTCCACTATCTTCGGCAATCTTGGATGCTAAAATATCAAGATCCGCACCTCGGCCCCACTCACTCTCGATCACATCAACATCGAATTTGAGACGCTGTTGTTGATCGATCCAGAGTAAGCTGAACTGTCCAATCAGGAAAGAGATGATCCTATCTCCTGGAGATAACGTGTTAGTTAAGGCACTTTCCCATGCACCAGTACCTGAGTCCCAGAAAAGTAGTAACATTAGTACTTAAACATTAAAACAGAGAGAAACACTAACAGAAGTACTACGAACTTTTTTCTTAAGACCATTTTTTTGTACCCGTGGTTGGGATGAGAAATGGGGTTCCAGTTCTGGTCTTGAAGATCTTTTTGACATCTTCGAGAAGAGTTTTGGTCAGTGCTGGGATGGCTGGAGAACGGTAGTCCTTGTTGTTTCTATTCATGGCTCGAATGACAGGCTCCAGGATATTGACAGGCCCGGGCACAAAGAGGTGGTTCCTTCCAGGCCCATAAGCATAGTCCATCTTCTTCTTCTTCCCTTCCTTGAAATTTCAATGTGGAAATGGGAATTTCAGCAAGTGCTGAGAAGAGAAATGTCCCTGCTGGAGAAACAGAGAGAGGATTCAACAAGTAACAATAAAACAATGAATTCCATGCATTCTTCTTGAGCAGGGAAAATCAGTATGTAGTGCAAAATTTATGTAGGCCTCAGGGTAGTTTACTCTCACACCATCTCTAACAAAAAATTCACGATAAACTTCGATAAGAGGTAGTTACAGACGGGTGGCAGTTTTATACATCTCGTTTTACTACAGACGGGTGATAGTTTTATTCATCCTCAATTCATCCTATTTTTGATAGTTTTATTCTTTTCGGGGGGGGGGGGGGGTTGATCTTCCGTTGAAAACATGTATCAAGGAACTGAACATACCCAGATAGATAAAAGATAATTAGGAGAAACTTAGCTCAGTTATTTATGTGTATATATATAGCAATCAAAACTGTATAAGAAGACCCACATGCTTATATAATTAATCAAGTAAGAAGCACAAGAGCATAGGATGGTTTAAGGAAGCTGACCTGAAAGACTGGGGTGGTTCTTCTGACTTCTGAGTATGTCTGAAACTTGTGCAGAAGCTGAGAGAAACAATGGACAAAGGAGAAACTCATAAATATAGAGGGAAATGACAAACAAGAAGACAAGTATTGTTTAGCGAGAGAAAGCCAATCAACGTGGCAGATGAGAGCTTAAGAAGATTGTTGCTTTGGGATTCGAATTTGCACTATCAAGTGTACATATTTTGATAGAAGATTTGTACTGATTAAATTATACGTCACACTAAGCTAAATTAATTCATAGTTTTCTATGCTCTGTGTTTGTTTTAATTTTTGTCATTCACCCATGTCATTTCATGAGAAATTTATGAACATGATTTATGTATCATTATATGATAAGTGAAATTGTGTGTTATTTCGCAAAGTCAGTTATACGTAACACAATTTCATTTATCTAACTACATGATTTTATTTATCTAACTACACGAAAATCATACAATAAATTATTGTAATATCACCTTGACCCATTTGTTATTTGGTTGAGGTATGGAAAGCAACTGTAAGGGGTAAAGTGATAATGGGTTGGTTCCAAACCACCCTTCGTAGGATGAGACGATGACCACACACCAATTTTTCATGCCGTTTTGTTCATTCAGCTTGTTTTCTTCTTCTCTTCTTCTGGCTTCATCTTCCTCCTATTTTGAGGCTGCAAAACACTGAAACTTGAGATTTTGTTTGTTTCTATCCGTTTCAGTTTCAACATTAATCTGAATTGTCCATATCTTTACACAACACCCAAACATAGATTTATAACATCATAGATTACGTTGAAAATGGAACAAACTTCTCTAAATGAAATACAAACATACAACCTCCAAAAGAAAATTGATCACTTTCTCATGGTTGTAGCAGATTACAGTTAGCACAGAAAAAAAAAAGTGGACAAGTCACATCAATTCCCGGAGCTACCGAACGACCTGTGTAATTAACATATATGTATTATCCCATATTTCCATGTTAATCTAGATATCAAAGATGTTTGAATAATTTCTAAAAGATTGGAAAACAACATAATCAGACGGCTTTGTTAGTATGCCTGAACATGTAAAGCTCAAAAAATGTAACTCGCTGAGACAAACAGATGGCTACCACAGGAATAAAATGTCTATTGCTATTGACCTCACTCTTATGAGACATATATTCAACTAAATATTCAACCGAAACTAGAAGAGTAAACTTATTTACTGCATAACAAAAAGTAACATACTAATTCGTATGAATGAAGACAAAAGTTTCTTACCTATTCCTACTGTTTACGGAGTTCAGAAAACCATTCACCACCTCCCTCAAAGTAGATAAGTCATCTCTATTTTGTTGATGCTTGTCATTAGCTCTTCGAATCATCTCCTCCAGCTTACAGTACTTTTCTCATGTCTCTGAACCTCCTCCTCATTTTTTTCCGAAGCACTTTTATTTGACCAAAAGGTTCTTTGGAAGTTGCATCATTTATTTGAACCTGGAACATCTCTCAAAGTCAGAGCTTACGGATTCCAGTCTATCTGCTTCTTGTATTCTCTGATGCAAATCATAGACAAACAAAATTCACATTAATTAAACCACTTTTCTAAAAGTGGTTAGTAAATAATGAAGATATCATTTCTGTGGCGTCAGGTTAAAATCTTACAGAAATATGTTGGATGTGATTATCATCAATTCCTTCACCGGCATTTCTGGTGGGGATCATTTTGCTGTAGGAATCGTTCTTTTTATATTCAAGACCAATGTCTTGAATCATTTTATGAGCCTCAGAAACATTCTTGGGACAAGCAGTGGGCTTAGGGAGTGCCTGATCAAAGATTTCAAGGAACTGACCAAGTATCAAATCGCTCAAATTATGCAAGCAATTCAGGTGAAACAAGTTTATCACAAACGATAATCTTGTATGAGTCTCACAGCCTTCATATAACTTCTGCTCTGTATCTTTCAAGATATCATAAAACTTCTCCCCTCTCGGATTGAATTCCGTCCTGTCATCCATGTTACCTCAAACCTGTTTACCCAACTGGCTGTCCATTAGTCTCCATGACAGAAATGGTCTACTTTGAAATTGTGAAATTTTTTTTACATAAGTTTCTTTTAGTTTCAACAAAGTCATAGCGAAAAAGGAATTGAATGAAGGAGCAAGAGGATTGTGGAAACAGATCTTTAATACATTCTGAATGCATCTTTAATCAATAGTATATCATTCAGCAAGGAAATTTCCGAATTCAATATACATTGATACCACGGCAAGTTCTTAAGTAAAGCCCTAGATTAAGATCTACAGAAGTATTTTCCTTGACCGTTTACTAAAAAGCACAAGATATCGCTGAACGCAAAGGTGGGAGATCTGATATCAGGAATGTACAGGACGAAGAATCACAAGACAGCTCGAATCTCTCAAAAAGGGGAGAAAACGAGACATATAGTAGGGTTCGAACTTTGAATTCTATGGAATCAATTTCGGGAAAAATGTGGAAGCAGAAAGAGAAACTGAACGAATCGGTACCACTTACCTAACCAGATAACTAGGACGCAAAACCGAGCTTGAGAATTTAGAAATGACACCACCGAAAGAGATATAGAGATAGAAGAAGAAGAAGAGTCTTCGTTCCATTTCCACATTGCTTGAGAGTTAAGCAACAATGGAGGTCGAGTTCTCAACCTTGTGTATCAGATTGAGGAAACCGACGTCTTAACTGAAACTGTTCAATTTAACGGGGAGAGACGCCAAAAGGCCCAAGCAAACAACGTGGCCCAATCGTAAAAGAACGACCCACTACCCCAGCCCAAATGCAAATACCAGGCACACGCACTGCACGTGTTCTCATATTATCGCTGATGTCATTGATATCTAGAAATTGACTTCAGTC
The DNA here is from genome assembly GCA_027186245.1 of Coriaria nepalensis. NCBI lineage: Eukaryota > Viridiplantae > Streptophyta > Magnoliopsida > Cucurbitales > Coriariaceae > Coriaria > Coriaria nepalensis. Next base: position 10,680,633 of record CP114491.1, on the reverse strand, counting down.
ATTATAATAATTTATAGTTTGATCCACAACTTTCGTCAAATTTATAAGAACATTCTCTAAACTTTCTTCTTTTGGCCTCAACAAAATCGTGCTGTCTGAAATCAGCTTTCCATTTTCTACTTCATCTTCTCTACTCTCTTCGAAGAGCTGTGGCGATTAGGAGAGAGAAAGACGTTGTGAAATTGGAATGGTGGCATTGAAAACAAAGTCTTTCAAGTTTCAAGCATGGATCTTTGTTCCTCTCTAAACCTTTCGTTACGCCTGGAATATCCACCATTTCTTAGCATTCTGTGTACTACTAGCAAGAGTGGAGGAGGGTTTCTTCAAGCTTCTGCAGTTTCTTACCAGAAATTCATTCAGTTCACTTAAGATTAGACCAAGATCCAGACCCATTTGATCCCTTCCCCTTTACAGGTACTTTTCTTCTCTTCTCTGTCCCGCTCTCTCGCTCTCTCTCTCTTATGGTTTGTACTTTGTAGGAGAAGTATAGTTCTGTGATTTCCATGGATGGCAAAGTAGAGCTTCAAATGAAATCATTCCAAGCTCCCAATATTAGATTTCTACGCAGTCTGTGTGTTGAGAGTGAAGCAATGCAGGTTTTTTTTTTTTTTTTCATTTTCTTCTCTCTATTTAGAATCCCTTTCGATAAATGCGTGTATAGATATTGGATTTTGCTGTCTTCCCAGAACCTGAATACGATGTTCCCATATTTTGTGCTAACTTCTTCAGTGCGAATACCAACATAGTAGTCCTGTAAGTTCTCTCAAAACTCAAACCTTGATAAGAGACTAGTCAAATTTAACTTTTTGTCGGACCAAGTTCATGTATAATCTGGAGCGTCCTTTTGTAGGGATCTTAGTCCATTGCATGATGTGATTAGTCGAGGTGATTACCGGGACAAGTACTACAAAAGCTTAATGCGTCTTGGTCTCAAATATGATCAGGTAATAGTAGTTTGGTTCATGCTGAAGGAAGTTACTGCTCTTGAAATAGTCATTCTCCCCTTTTTTCAAATTCTGTCTAAAAATTTCATGTTATGGTGACTGAACAGAGATTTCATGCAGCTTTTACCATGGGGAGGAAAGCTTACAAGCGAGTTGTCGAAATTTTTCTCGCCAATTGTGATATGGACCAGGCTTTCATCAAGCCAGGATAAGTATGATGTTTTATATTCTGCATTCATGGACTATTACGAGGTATCTGTTTTCTTGTAAAACTCTCACTCATAGAGTTATTTACTTTTAGCTTCTGCTTGGATTTTTAAAGGGTGGCTGAAATTTTCGGTTTACAAAATCGTTGTAGGCTTGGCTTAAGCTGATGGACTATGCTGTGGTGGAGACAGATGAATCTCAAATTACATGTAATCGCAAAGCACAACATAGATATTTGTCATGGCGAGAAGAAAAGGTATCTGACTAAGGACAAGAACATTAGGATACATGAATTGAAACTTGGAATCTTGAGCCATATTTAAGGATAGAAATCGCATACACTGCTTTTCATACATGTAGCTTGAGCTGCATAGTCCAAAAATTATGATCGTTTCTGGAAACACCATTATTTTCGTGACCGGTTTTTTGGAAAGTAGGATCCAGGTCATGGAGTTCTAAAGAAGTTAATTGGAGAGAGCATGCCAAGGTAAAGTTCCATTGCTTATCTGCTCAATTAGCAGGAAAAATGCTTGTTAACCTTTTGTAATCAATCCACAGGATTTAGTAAGGAAATTCCTATTTAATGGCATCGATGAGCTCGGAAGCAAAAGCTTTTTAAATTACTTTCTGGAATACCGCCGCAAAGATGGAAGTGTACGTTAGAAGAGAACTTAGAGAAGTATGATCGGTAAGTCGTTCGAACATCGTCCCTGGAATTCACAAGGCCAATTCATTGGCCTTTTTGATATTTATCTTCCTTTTCCGTGTACGATTTCTTTTCGGTGAAACCTTCATCATTCCAGAGTTTAGTTTATCGAAATAGTATATGTGAAACCTTCATCGTTCCAGAGTTTAGTTTATCTCAGTGAAAGATTTTGTATCAATATCTTTATATGAAAATGTTGGATATGGCTAACTCTATTTATGATCTTTGAAGAAAAATAAAAGAAGAATGAAATTGTAGTATTAGTGTAGCTATATACATATTTGCAAGCAATGAGTATATATGAATGTGAAAATACTCCCGGAGTATGTACTCCAAGCGGTTAGTATTGTGTCACACAATTGTAATTGATGATGTGGTGCAATCCTGACCGCCCGGATTATATACGGAAGCACCTTAAAATGCCTCGAGTATAATCATTGAGATTGGGCAGCTTTGAACAGTTCACTCCATTTTTGGGGATCACTACCTGGACCTTCCCCCTGCAAAATATTAATCAACTTGAGCTCAAGCAAAAAAGGAAGTTGGGCCAATAGAAGGGTAGAGAGAGATGTTAATACCTCAACTGAACTAATTTCATACACATTGCCTTGAGTGAAATCTATGTCAAGAGCCTGTATGCAAGCTTCTGCAACTACAATCCTACTTGCCTCTCCCACAAGTTTATCTCCTGAAACGAAAATAAATAAACAATCGACCGCAAAAACGTAGAATTTGATCTAGAAACAAAAAAAAGTCGGTTAAGAAATTGTTGCTGGGGTTCCCACCTTGACCGATGACAACGGCTCGTCTTTCTCCGGCCGTAGCTTTGAGTAAAGTATTAAGATCATATGAGGTGTATGGTCCATCGGTCAACCTACCTGGCCTGCTTCACAAAATTGTGTTAGACTTCCTCTAATTTGTTAATCTGTGAAGAAAAAGGAGGAAAACTGAACCTGATTATTGTAAACGGAAGACCGGAATTACGAAGAAAATCTTCGCCTTGTTTCTTATATTTGAGTACTCCAAAAAGGTTCATGATGCTACAGGGGAAAGACATCCAAATCCAATATAAGCCAGTCTATGTTTCATCAATGCTGAAGAAGATGTCGATTAATTAAGGAAAATAAAGCGTGTTGATTAGTTGATAAAATTCGTACTTCCAAGGCAACTCATTGAATTTGGTAACGCCAATTGAGGAAACAAGAACTACCCTCTCGACTGATCGGGGTATTACCGATATAACATTCCTTACACCCTCCCAATCTACAATCACAAAGCAGCTATATATATGTTTCGAATTTGAAAATATGTAGCTAAAAACTCGAGTAAACAATACTATTGATGACAACGATGATAACGATGCTAACCTACTCTTTCGGGTGTATTATCTCCATCCCATCTCTTGGAAGGAAAGGCTGTTGTTCCTGTGCAGCAAATCACATGTGTGACACCCTATCCCACACACCAATTTTAATGACAAAATAGTCAGTTTCTTGGAAATCATCGTAGGTATCTTCAAAAAGTCAAAAATTGAAGTACAAACCTCAAACATTGATGGGTCGAGATCGTCCGGATTACGGGTGTCGGCTTTGACTACCTATTGAGTTTGGAATTCTCTTATCATAAATAAAGTTTCTGGAACTATAAACCTTAAGAAGCAATGATTGTTTCAGTACCTGCAATATGTCTTCATCTAGCTGACCGAACAAAGCTTTAGCTTTTTCCGGGTCGCGTATTAATATCCTTGATTTGATTTTACGATCGAGCAATGATGCCACTACTAATTGCCCTGTAAAAACAGAGCATTAAAAAAAAGAGGACCAAATCTACAAAGAAATAAAACAAGTAAATAGGAACTGTATTGAAGGTCAAAATGGAAATAAGCTCCCTCGCTTGCTAGGCTAAGAGCTCACTAAAACAACATTGTATTGAGACATACAGAAAGGTTCGTGCATTCAGACATCAACGCAAACATGTAAGAAGCAAAGAATATATCATATCAGAAATAATAAAAATGGAAGCTACCAACACCGCCTGATCCACCAAGGACAAGAACAAATTTAGAAGAAGAAGGGGTAGTAGAATTGGAATCTTGGGTAGATTCCAATTCTGAATTTGGAGATTGAAGCAGTTCCGGTTTGACAGCACAGAGTGGTGAAGGTAAAGGTAAAGGTAACAAGCCCTCTCTAGAGCTCTTTGCAAAACTATACCCAGTAGACAAATTATGCAGTGGCGGTGGAAGAGAAGAAAATAGATGAACTCTTTGAGGGGTTTTGGGGAAATCTGCAAGTGAAATGGAAGAGAAACAGAAGAGCTTGCTAGCCATCAAAACCAGAGAGCATCAACACACAGGATAATAGTGAGGAAGAAGCTCACTATTTTGTGAAATTTGATTTGTGGTCTACTGGTTTTAGTGAGGAAGAAGCTCCCACGTGGCTTCTTTTCAGTATCGGCTTGTGATTTTGATTGGTTTAAGATAAACTCTGTTTGTCGTTTTTAAACGACATTCCAAACACAGGCTCGTTTATATATACAGAAACTACACGTCGATTGAAAAAGCTGGCTCCTTATTCTCTTCCAGTCCTCGCGTCAGTTTTCATAACTTGAGGAAGAGATAACAATGGCTTCTTCTTCTTCTTCAGCTCGATCACGAATATCCAATCTCAGTAGACACTTCCACCCTCCAGAAAACAGAAAGGTAAGAATTTTACCCACTACGCTCCAATCTTTTTCTTTTTTTTTTCCGCACTTCAAAATTCACTCACTCTCTCTCTCTCTCTCTCTCTCTCTCTCTCTCTCTCTAGGGTTCAAATTACACTCCAGGTAGGGGCCTGATCAAGATGTCTCCAGACGTTTCCGAAGCTTTGACTCGCGGCCAAGCAGTCGTGGCCCTTGAATCCACCATCGTCTCCCATGGTAAAACTCTACTTGGTTTCAGCTTTAGTTAACCCCACCTTCTTCCCAAGCTGCTTCTTTTGCTACTGTGTATCCCTTACCTGTATAGAGTGTATACATCTTTCCCATTATGTTTCAGGGATGCCTTATCCTCAAAATTTGGAAACTGCTAAGGAGGTAGAGGACATAGTTAGGAAGAATGGAGCTGTCCCTGCAACTATTGCGATCTTAAATGGCACACCATGCGTAGGTGTTTGTATTCAAACTCTCCCTTTCCTTTTTCCTTAAATTTCATGTAACTTGTAAATGATGCTTATATTTATCCTGAAATTGTGTAGCTTTCTGTTGATTCCCTTTTACCCATCAAAGTTCTTGTAGAACCTTTTTTTTTTTTAATAGACTTTTCCCTTGAAAAATGGATTTTTGACATGGAAATTTAATTGCATTGACTGTGGTATTGTTCTTGTTACCTGTAGAAATTTGTGTAGTAATTTCTAACGTCTAAGATTTCTCAATGCATCTGATTCTACTTCAGTTATCTGAAATGGCTTGTATTAAATTTGGCTTATTCAGGCTTAAGCAGCGACGAACTTGAAAGATTGGCTACTCTAGGAACTAAAGCTCAGAAGACGGCCAGGAGAGACATTGCACATGTTGTAAGTTATTACAATTAAAAGAGGCTGACAGAGGGGGGTGGAGATAGTAATAATCATACTTAATATTGGATATGTAAACTTTTGTATCTTATGATGATCAAAATTTCCGCAATGTCTTACAGTCATTCTTTTGATTTATGAAGGTGGCTAGTGGAGGCAATGGTGCAACTACTGTTTCTGCAACGATGTTCTTTGCATCTATGGTGATAGTTTTTCCTTGGCTTTCACATTAAACCTTTTATTTCTTCACATAGCTTGTGACAGGACATAAAAAAGTATTCGCAGGTTGGTATCTCTGTTTTTGTTACGGGGGGAATTGGAGGAGTACATAGACATGGAGAGCAAAGTAAGTCTACTTGCCATGTGAATGTTACAGGCAATATAAATAGTCATATAGCCATTAGCATCTATGGTTGATAAATTCACTTCTGAATCATTGTTTGCAGCTATGGATATATCTTCTGATCTAACCGAGCTAGGAAGGACACCAGTAGCTGTTATCTCTGCTGGTGTAAAATCAATATTAGACATTCCAAGGACCCTTGAATATTTGGTACTTACTATTTATATTGCCTTCAGATTCAAATATAAAAAATGCAGCTTCCAATATGTAGCATCCTCTTTCTTTGAACAGGAAACACAGGGAGTTTGTGTTGCAGCTTATAAGACTAATGAGTTTCCTGCATTCTTCACGGAAACAAGTGGCTTTCAGGTATTATAACCGACCTGTTCTTAGCATTTTATATGTTTTCTATGAGCTGGTATGAATTTTCCACTCAAAAAAGAATATCCGGTCAAATTTCTCTGTAGCAATGTTTTAATAACTGCAAATAATGTATCGATTTCTCTCCTTTCTTTCTTGTTAAACCAAAAAACAACTTTCTGTGTGCAATTGATGTTTATTGTTTGCTCACGATGATAAAAATCAAGGTACCTTGTCGTGTAGAATCACCTGAAGATGCTGCTCGACTCATCGGCAAGTGAATAAAGCTACTTTTAGTTTTAGCATTTCACATTTCACATTTATCATTTGGAACTTTGTTTTTCTTCTCTTGACTAACTTGTTCTTTCCCTGTACAGATGCAAATGCGAAACTTGGGCTTGGAAATGGAATTCTGATTGCTGTCCCCATTCCGAAAGAGGACTCGGCTTCTGGAAGCTCAATCGAGGATGCAATACAGAGAGCCCTTCGAGAAGCAAGGTTGATAATGTTGTACTTTCTCTCTAATCACTTAGACTGCAAAGTCTATGATGACATATATGTATATTAAGCTGTTTTGTATCTCAGGGATACGAATATAACAGGGAATGCAGAAACTCCTTTCTTGCTTAAAAGAGTGAGTGAGCTAACCGGAGGGTCCTCACTTGCTTCCAGTATCCTTCTATTTACCATTCTACGTAAATTTCATTTGGTTTAGAGTTCTAAACTGGAGTTTGGGCATAAAACTGGATTTTATGTGAGCTCAAACTAAAGTTACAAGTACTGAACCAAATGAAGCCTCATGTGCTTAATGTTGCAGAAACCATTGAGGTTTAAATTTTTTTTTTTGTTTACTTTTGTTGCCTAGTTTTCTTAACCAGATTTTATTAGACATTGCACTTGTAAAGAATAATGCTCTTATTGGTGCGAAAATTGCTGCATCCCTCGCCAAGCTCCGGGAAGAATATTATAAAGGTGACTTCTTTTCTTTTCTTGGTTTTTCTTTTTTTTGTTTCCTCCCCACTTTTAAGCATGTATTTTGTTTTTTAGCATCTTAAGATTCAAAGTCATCCTGAATCCTGATTGGCATCTTCATCTCAACTATTGGGCTCTGCTTTTACAGGCGAAGGCGAATCCAAACTCTAGACCCATTGAATGAAAGAGTCAAAAAAAGTTGTTCAATTATTTCTGATGAAGGAGATCCATAAGATAGTTTTCTTGTTTCTATATCTTCATGAAATTTCTGGCAGTGATGGGTTGCATTTCTTAGGATCTTAATTGGTATTTGGACAGAATGTTACTCGTAGTTTGGTCCAATATCTAAGCAACAACATCCCTCTTGTCCTGTTTATACCAATTTAGATAAAAAAATTATGTAAAAGGTACTTTTTTTTATATGTGAAATTGAAATTGTCATTGGATTTGACTGGAAGACTAAAAAGTCTCAAATTCTGATTCAAGAGTCAATTTTTTCAGGTGCGTACTTTCTGGATTGGCTTATAAAATGTCTCCATGAATATGAATATCTCTTAAGAAATTGGATTTGGATATGGATTCGGTCAAAAAAAGTAAGGGTAAAATAAGTCATTTAAGTCATTTTATTCATCCAATCGTGGGTTTGAATCGGTTTGCAATCCAAATCCTAAGAAATGACATACAAGACTATGCAATTAACAGATGTACGAAAAGTACACACTGTATTGGGAAAGCATCTAAAAGAGGGATAGAAGTCCTTGTCTTGCTTTGACAAGTAAGAAGAGTTATGAAGTTAAGACTCTTTCACCTACACCTTCTTTAAGCTGTTTAATTGAACGACACATCAAAGCATCAAGAGTCAATACCTCCTCCTAACATTCTCCTTGTCTTAGGGCAGATATCGCGTTAGTTCATGGCTGCTTGTGTTTTGGCTTGCATCATTGCATGTGTCATGGACATAGTGAAAGAGCATAGCTTTTTTCACATTAGTTTCTAAGGTATAGTAGCACAACGATCAAACTGAGGATAAATATAAATAAATAATTATTTATTTTAAAATAAGATATCAATTTTATTTATTAAAAAAAAAAAAAAACTAAATTTTAGTATCTATTAAATATAATGTCTTTATCATACTTTTAAAAATATCTCTATCGTTCATTTCTCATCCGAAGATCAAAATCGCTTCATATCAATTATCAACTTTTCTTAACGATTTTTGTCTATCAGCTAAAAACGAACAATTGTGGAAATATGGCTCACGTCTGGCCATCGGATAAAAAACGAACAATTGATATCTCTTCGAAAATATCTAGACATTATATTTAGTAAGCTCCGAATCTCTACTCCCTTTATATACATGTGTGGAAATATTTTGTTGTTATATTCCTTGAAAAAAGAAAAATTAAGAAACATATTGGAAGAAGGATACAAGAATGGAGCTAAGGGATTTTCAGTGGAAGGGCACCTAAGATTTATGCTCATAGGTAGAGATAAAAGTAGCATCTAGTTTTGGATGTTTGCTTAACCGCCTTGTCTCTTTGTCTTAAATGAAGAAGATAATACCAATTTGTATGGTCAGTTGGTGTTTGAAAAGCAAAGAAAACAAAAACAGGGGTATGTTTTTGGAAGGACGTGGCGAGGTTTCTTGCAATTGGCAAAAGCCCTTTGAAATTTTGAATTGATTGCCCCCACTAGAAAACAAAGAACACAGTAGGGGCTATCATTTTTGTCTTTGTTAGGACATGTTTGGATCCTTGCAACCTTTGGGAATATTGAAAAGTTTGAACAAAGGGCCAGCCCCAGCCCTTGTTGATTCCCTAATCCATCCAACATCAAGACAAAACCAACTCGAAATGATACTACAAGGTTTTAACTTTCTAAAGAGAGAAGGAGAGAGAAGTTATCCATCCACCTAAGGATGGAGAATTGATAAACTAGTTATTATGATTATTTTCTTAGATTTAGATTCGGTTTAAACAGTATGATTCCGAGTCGATTTGGATACAAATTGGGAGCTCATTTATAGTTTTCTACATATATATATATATATTTTTTTTTTTTTCGACTTTTAAAATCCTTAAATTTCGATATATTATTTTATTATAATAATAAGCAAAAGAAAATTTATTTTAATTTATCCAAATGCATTGAAACAAAAAAATTATTATTAACTTTAAAAAAAAAATAATAATTAATGAAATAAATGACAACATTTTCTCTCTTCCATTAACTTTTTTATTAAAAAATAGTAAATGATGAAATAATTAATTATATTCAATTAATTTAAAAAATAAAATATAAAACTTAATATGAAGTTATTTAAAAATTTATTAATTAAAATTAAGTTAATTTAAAAAAATTATAAATAAATAGTTTATTTTACAAAAAATATAATTAAAAATAATTTTATTTAATTATAATTATAAATCTCAATCTAACAAAAATAAAATAAATTTTTATTCAATTTCAATTACAAAAGTGATCGCGGGACCCAGCCGATAACCTATCCAAATCCAATTAGGTTAGCCATGAAGTTTTTGTTTTTTTTAACACAAAATCTATGCATTAGAAAAATTAGTGGGACGGTTTAGAGAGAGCCAAATATATATATTTAGAATTGGGGTCTAGAAAGAACAAAACGAATAAAGACAAGAAAGAAAAAGTCCAGAGAGAGTGGAGCCAAAATGAGGTGCTTACCAGCTTCCCTAAAAAATTCCATAATTCGCACCAAAGATGGAAGAGACAACAAAGCAATAACGACAAAGAGGACCTTCCCACGCATTGTCGACAACGTAGCCATAGACAACTCCTTCAACAAGCTAAAAAGCAAACAAAAAAAAAAAAAAAACAGTGCTTTTAGTTTGAACTCATTGATCATCTCTCTTTTCTATCTCAGCCAAAAGCAGAGGAAGAACCCCCTGAAACTAGCTCTCTTTGACGGAGAGATTCAAGAAAAAAAGCTTCGGAATTTTCATGGGCTTTCATTTGGGTTTTTGATCAATCACAAAACCCAGTAAGGGTTTTTCTTTCCTTCGATTTTACTTTCCTTCTCATCTTTTTGTTTAATTTTTTACGTTTTCCCCCCTTTGCTTGATCAGAATCGAGTGCTGTATTCGATACACATATCTTCTTCTTCTAATCACTCATGAGCTTTGTCCTTAATTTTACTAACTTCAGCTCTGCATATGATACCCTCTCACTTCTCCCAAAATCTATAGTTTCATACAAATGCGATTCTTCAATGGCAACTAACATCAGAAGAACAGCCCACAAGACATTAAAAAGTGATCTTGCTTGAGACTATTCATTTTCTTCACTTCATTTCCCTTCAATTCCTCAAACTCTCTCTCTCTCTCTCCGTTTTTTCAAAACAATGTTTCAAGACGAAGGCTCTTCCTCTGTTACTTCCTCCCCACTAGAATTCTTCTCCATGATGACCATTTCTCCCACTCTAGGCTCGCCCCATCCATGGCGGAGAGAGCTCCGATCAGAAGACAGAGGTCTCTACCTCATCAAATTCTTACTCGCTTGCACAACTCACATTTCAGCAAATAACCTGGAAAATGCAAACTTCTTTCTAGAAGAAATCTCCCACCTCGCCTCTACAGACGGGGACACGATGCAGAGGATCGCTGCATACTTTGCCGAGGCACTTGCGGACCGGATCCTCAAAGCCTGGCCGGGTATACACAAGGCCTTAAACTCGACCAGAATCTCTCTCATCTCGGAAGAGATTTATATCCGGAAACTGTTTTTCGAGATATTCCCTTTCCTTAAGGTGGCTTATGTGCTCACTAATCAATCTATTATAGAGGCCATGGAAGGGGAGAATCATATTCATATAATTGATCTTAATGCGACAGAGCCGGCTCAATGGATCACCCTTCTAGAAGCTTTTAGTACTCGCCCGGAAGGTTCACCCAATTTGAGAATCACAGGAGTTCATAGAAACAAAGAGGTGTTGGACCAAATTGGTCATATTTTAACCAAGAAGGCTGAGCAGTTAGATTTTGCCTTTCAGTTCAAATCAGTTGTTACCAAATTGGAGAATCTTGATATCGAGAAGCTCGGTGTGAAATCCGGGGAAGCTCTAGCTATCAGCTCTGTTCTCCAATTACATACCCTTTTGGCTTGTGAAGATGAATCATCACTACTTCTACGAAAAAGGTCAAAGGGTTCATGTCCAAATGGCCTTGCAGTAAATTTCCAAATGGGACTTAACCAAAGAACATTGGGGGATTTTCTAAGCCCTAGTCCGGACTCCGCCACATCAGCATCACCTCCTTCTGGAAAGATCGATAGCTTTCTTAATGCCTTGTGGGGTTTATCTCCTAAGGTGATGGTAATAACGGAGCAAGATTCAAATCATAATGGATCGAGTCTAATGGACAGATTATCAGAAGCTCTCTTCTTCTATGCGGCCATGTTTGACGGGTTGGAGTCTACTATGTCTAGGACTTCAGTGGAGAGATTGAAGGTGGAGAAGATGTTGTTAGGGGAGGAGATCAAGAACATTATTGCTTGTGAAGGAGGTGAGAGGAAAGAGAGACATGAGAAATTTGATAAGTGGATTAAACGACTTGATTCAGCCGGGTTTGGAAATGTTGGGTTGAGTTATTATGGGATGTTACAAGCAAATAGGTTGTTACAAGGTTATGGTTGTGATGGGTATAGGATTAGGGAAGATAATGGCGGGATTCTTCTATGTTGGCAAGAACGGCCGTTGTTTTCAGTTTCGGCTTGGAGATGTAGGAAGTTAGGGTAAGAAAAAGGAAAAAAAAAAAAAAAAATTGAAAAATATGTTACTATCTTTGAACATTTTTCTATCTTCTTCTTCTTTTGTTTGAAGAATTTTTGTTTGATTTGGAACTGTCCTTGTGAGAAACCGAATTCACGGGTTCGTTTTCTTACTTGAAAATGGAGGTCTTCATGGCTTATAACGACTCTCTGGAATTTGTAAAATTGTGTTCTCTTTAGTTATACATCTAAGCTTGAGAAAGGATACTTGATGTCTTTTCTTTATTTGGTTTGTGGTATTCGATGTACGCTCACAATGTAATAACTAACTATGAGACATCTTAACATATCGTCAATATATTCAAACCAAGTAAGAACTATTTACATTCTTCTTTCCCCTCATCCAGCCAATAGTGCAAGGGGATCTGGTCAATCAACTTTCTTATATTTTACTGATTTTCACACCCGTTGAATCTCACATTAGACTCCTAATCCATATTTCAAGACAAGCCGAATAGGGAACCCACCGGCCGACAGTGGGAATGATCAGGTGCCAAAGCACATCATTGATGATGTGCGCTGCCAATTACAATCGCGTTCGCATCGATAATATTTCCACGGGCGTTCCAAAGACCCGGGCCGGGATCTTGAACTACTTGAACTACGCCCGCACTTAGAAATAACGCCATTAAAAATATTTAAACGTTATTTTTTTTTACGTTAAAAAATAAAAAAGAGATTGAAACCCGCGCGCGGGCCGGACTGGGTTGGACTGAATTTTAGGGTTTAAGTCCAAAAAAGCTATCTGGTTCGATTAAAACCCCGCAAATCTGAACCCATTTTCGAGTTGGGATCTTCCCCCGTCTGAAATTCATCCAGCTCTCTCCATTCGGAGCTTCTTCCATATCCATTTTCTCTTTACTTAGTACGTAGAGAGCAATGAGCAGCTGGAAGAGTCTGCTTCTTCGTATCGGCGATAACGCCCCTGAGTACGGCACCTCCTCCGATATCAAAGACCACATTGTTCGTACACTTCTTCTTCTCCTTCTCGTATCTAGTTTATCCTGACTATGACGTGTGGTTGTTGATGTGTTGGTATTGCATATGCAGGAAACGTGCTTTAGTGCGATTCGAAGAGAGTTGGAGCACTCCGGGAATGATGTTTTACCGGTAACTAATTTGATTCTTTTGCATGTCTTATCTTCTAATCTTTTACTCTGCTTTTTGGTTTTTAGAGAGATGATAATTCTTTATCAGAATGTGCACATACTAGGTTCTGTTTTTATTTTCAGCCTCTTTTGGAAATTTTAGGATTAATGGACGTTTTGAGGAGAACGAAGAGTTGTTGATAATCTTCTCTTATGAAAATGTGTTCAGTTATTTGTGGCTAATGCTTTTATATTGAACAATTCCCCACCCGGAAAATGCCGGTCAGTAGTGTTTTCCACCTTACGGGATTATTTACAGGCATACTACATACACAGTGTTTTTGCATTCGTGAATTTTGACTGGACAATGCTACTCTGTTGTATTATGTGTTTACCAGATTGTTTTTTCTCTCATAATTGTGTTGAGGTATTCATTTCCTTCTCTATCCTTACAGTTCCTTCTCCAATGTGTTGACCAATTGCCTCACAAGATTCCTCTGTATGGAACGCTGGTAAAGTGCATTCCATCTTTTTGGCCTCCTTTTGCATTTCTTTGATTTCCTGTATATTATCTGTTCAAACTTACATATGGCTGATTTGAGTGTCTTGATTCTTCAATTGGACAGATATGCTATGGTATTATCTAATTTTTACCCCCTTTTATTTCTGAAAATTAAGTGACAATTTTTATGGTCCTAAATCTGCGTGTTAAAATGTATTGGCAGATTGGCTTGATAAACCTGGATGATGAAGACTTTGTAAAGAAGGCAGTGGAAAATACACAAAAGGATTTTCAGGTGAGCAAGTTCACATTTTGAATGTAATAGTTTTCTGTATGTTTAGTTTTAATAGATTGGTTGATCTTCTTCAAAAATTTCACAAGCAAAACTATACTCTGTTAAAATGTGAATTTTAATGATTTGATAAAATAAACATTTTAGTTCTATCATATTTTCCTCTCATGAGTTTACTTGGGCGCTAGATAACATGAAATGTTTATCTATCCATCAACTTCCTTATCCTTTTTTATGTCTATTATTGGCTGTGCACCTAGATGCTCTTTTCTTCATCTTACTTGATGATTATTCTACAGGAGGCCTTAGATTCTGGAAATTGCACCAGGATTCGGATCTTATTGCGCTTTCTGACTGTTTTGGTATGTCGGCTGTTGCTATTTCTGTTTGAATGCTCATGATTGGCTTCACTTTGACTTTTCATAATTGGGGCTAACCAAGTCAGCAAGAAAGAATTATTTCCCCTCCCACTCCTTTATATATTATGGAAGATAATCTGGTGTTAAAGAAATTTACTCATCATTTCCTCGAATACTGTTAGTGAAGTACATTCAATGGCCTTCATTATGCATTAGTTGATTTATTTGAAATGGCCTTCAAACTCTATATATACATATATTGTCTTTGCCTTTTCATCTTTTCGCTTGTTGGTTGTAGGTTATGGACTGTGTACCACCAACCTTTCTTCTTCTCCTTTCTATTCTTTCCTTTCTTTCTTTCACAAAATGTGGTAACCTTTTAATTTGACTTATTCCTTTGTTTCGTCATAGATGTGCAGCAAACTCCTCCAGCCAAGCTCTCTGGTGGTTGTCTTTGAAACCTTGTTATCATCAGCTGCCACAACAGTTGATGAGGAGAAAGGAAATCCTTCATGGCAAGCACGTGCTGACTTTTACATTACTTGCATTTTATCCTCTCTCCCTTGGGGAGGAGCAGAACTCATTGAGGTAATGTCAGTTAGTGTTCAATTCATTTGAATGACTGCACAGATTGAAACTCAAATTTATTCTTTATGCTCAGATGAATATTTTGTTTTAGTTGATAAAAACATTTTTCTCATAATTGTTTCCATGAGTATCTTGGTCCTCTTAGTAAAAGAAAGTATGTTTTACCCTCTTGCTTATGTGCTTTAACTTTCAGTCTACCATTAGTGCATGAATGATAAATGTGCCTTGCCATTAGTAGAAATTGTATGATTGGAAAAATGGAAATTATTATTTTCAAACAATATGTGAGATTAAGCCGATACTTATTTGCATCAATTCACCATTTAAGATGGCTATCTTTTTATAATAATAGTCAGCATGTAGTTCTTATTTTAGTAGCATTGTTCTCCCTATGCTGCTGCAAGGATGTTGAATGTAGTTTTAGTTTTGAATTTTAGGGAATTCCCTTTATTATTATCAGCGTATAACTTGCCTTACTATATGATCATTTTCTCTTCATTTAAACATCTTGTCATTAATACATTAGATGCCACACCTCTTTCTCAATAATGCTCTTGCATCATGAGCGCACACTATCACAGACGCAGACATGTAACTGCTGTTCTCCTACTGCTTTCATGCTCTAATTTCCTAGAAAAACTACTCTCATATACAGCAAGTTCCTGAGGAGATTGAGCGAGTGATGGCTGGTGTGGAAGCCTATTTGAGCATCAGAAAACATACTTTAGACAGTGGTCTATCTTTTTTCGAAGATGATGAATCTGAGAAAGGTCTTAGTGAAAAGGTATAAGTTTTCGGTACGTATTGACTATATGTAATTACCAACACTATCTGATTGATTCACAGTTAGGATCCAAATTACTATATCTCCTTTAAATTTATTGTATGAGGTATGGTATGGATTTGTATCAGGAAGATTATTGCCTTCAGGTTACCCTCAGAGGGGGGGGGGGGGGGAGAAAAATAAAATGTCAACCTCTTCTCTTGATTCTGATTTTATTTCAGGACTTTTTGGAAGATTTGTGGAGTCGGATACAAGTTTTATCCAGTGATGGATGGAAAGTTGACAGTGGTATCTTCTTTTTCCCTCCACTTTGTCTGTAGCAGTGTACTAATGATAGCGGCTGAGAATGCTGGTTAGCATGATGAATGCATGAAATTTCCCTAGTGTTTTGTTGTGCAAGATGCTTTGATTAAGTCTGTAACTGTAGAGCGTGTATATCAAAGGGGTAGCTTCCATTGACATTAATAGCCTAGGTGAAAATGAAAAAAAATTAGAAGAACTGGAATGCCCTTTCAAACAATGATACCTCCTTATTTGTGATAATTTGAAATGAATACACATACCCCCCCCCCCCCCCCCAAATTTACCTTTCTATTTTCAGTTTTTTTGCACCAATTTATTATCGTGCAGCTTCTATTATTTCTAAATCTGTGCTTATCCTTTTCATGTGCTAGTTCCAAGACCTCACCTTTCATTTGAAGCTCAGCTAGTTGCTGGAAAATCTCATGAGTTTGGACCTGTCAGCTGCCCCGAGCAACCTGATCTGCCTTCTACACTCTCTGTGATAACTTGTGGTAAACAAAAGTATGATGCAGAGATGAAGTATCCTCAAAGGATACGCCGGCTTAATGTATTTCCCAGAAGTAAATTTGAGGTAGTTATGAGCTCCATATCTTTTTGGTTTTGTGCTTATTTGTTTATGGATTATTATGTACTTTCGTTATTTGGTTTGAGGGTTTATATGGCATATTTTAGCATCATATTTCTTGTAATTACCCTTCTTGGGCAGACAGACCTTGAAAATATACTCGCTAAATTTGTATAAGTAATTGGACCTTTTATTTGAATTTCTTAAAGTTCTTGTAGTTTGCTTATTTAATATGGTTTCGTATTGAACAAGTAAGCAATGAAATTTTCTCATTGATTTATTCAACATTTCTTTGCTCATCACTCTGCATTTTATGTATTTTTGTTGAATTTGACTTTGTTTCAACCCCCTCCTTTTTTCTTTTCTTTTTTTTTTTCTCTTTTTCATTCTCTTCATTTTACCATTTTAATGCCAGGATCTGCAACCTATCGATCATTTCATTGTGGAAGAGTATCTGCTTGATGTGCTTTTGTTCTTCAATGGCAGGTTAGTTATGCCAGTTACCTGCTAATTAAGATTCTCACAGATTTGATAATTTCATTTGCTGAATGAATAATGCAATAGGCCGGAATTGAATGCCTGGTAAGTGGATGATAACTAGTAAATGAATGCTTCCTCTCTGCATCATGTAATCAAATGACTAGTAAGTGAATAATGCCGTAGGCTGGAACTGATAACAGTTTCGAACTAAAACCCTTTAGACGTATAAGTATGAACATCTAAATTTATGATAAAAATCAATCCCCTCACACTCTGCTGTGTAACCCTCTTTATATTTTAAGGTAATTGAATTTCTTTATCTATGCTTCTTAGTTTCCTTTGGTAAAATTCTTTGAAGATAAAAGTAATGATTCTATCTCTTGATTAATGCAAAGCTAGTCGAAAAGAATGTGCTTCTTTCATGGTCAGCCTTCCTGTGCCCTTCAGATATGAGTATCTTATGGCAGAGGCAATTTTCTCTCAGGTCTGTTCTTATTACCTTTCTACTGCAGTGTTTGTCAGTTTGGCTTATAAGAGCATAATTCCCATTGTACCTATGCTTTGCTACCCCTATGGAGATGTGGGAGTTCTGTGAAAGAACATAATAAAGGCAAGAAAACTAACAAAATGTAAATAATAATCTCTCTTGTTCACCTTCCACCCTGGAAACAAGCCAAACCAACACCCCCCCAAAAAAAAACACACACAAAACGAGGTATTTAGGTAAGGAGGTAATTCTTGTGGAATGGAGGAGAACTGGGGCATTTAAATGTGAGAGTTATAGGTTCTATGGTAAGTGAAGTGGCCATTGCACAGCCTGCAACCACCAAGTTATTCACAAAATTTACCACTATGAATTGACCAGAAATATTTTCCCAAAATGTTTCCATCTTAATATTCTAGAAGCCTTGGTAATGAGATCAAGTACTGATTGAACATCGTCACTCTGAATTAGGGATTTTCATGTTACAAGGTTTCATGTTTCTTTTGCAGTTACTCATGTTACCCCAACCGCCGTTCAAGCCTATGTATTACACACTGGTCATCATCGATCTCTGTAAGGTAACATGCTTACTTTTTTCTGTGCTTGGGGGTTCTTTAATTTATTTGTGTCTCCTGAAAAAACTAGTATATTCATGACTTGAAGCTTCATTTGCAAACCAATTTATTGTAATTCAGGACTGTCTGACAATGCATTAGAATTTTTAGGCTCTCCCTGGTGCTTTTCCTGCTGTTGTTGCTGGTGCAGTTCGTGCTCTTTTTGAGAAAATAGATGATTTGGATATGGAGTGTCGTATGCGGCTAATCCTTTGGTTTGCACACCACCTGTAAGTTCAGCACTTCATTTTTGGTGACGTTAACTATTCCAATTAATATCTTCTATTTCTTTCATTTTTGTCGTAGGTGAAAATTTTGTATTATTGCTCCGCTTTCTGTGTGAAGTCTAAGATGCTTCAAGTCATGTTACAATATTATTCTTGTCGACCTATTATATTCTTTTGTAATTGGGTTACATGTATGTCAGCTTTAATATTTTGCTCTACCTACTTATTATGCAGATCAAATTTTCAATTCATATGGCCTTGGGAAGAATGGGCTCATGTCTTGGACCTTCCAAAATGGGCCCCACAGCGGGTATTTGTGCAGGAAGTGTTGGAAAGAGAAATCCGTTTATCGTATTGGGACAAGATCAAGCAGGTACTTGGTCATTCTGTAGGATTTTACTTCATTTGACTTCTGATTTCAACTGTCCTAACATTTGTTCCTTCCGAACATGTTTTGTATACATTTGTATAGAGTATAGAGAATGCCCCTGGTCTGGAAGAGTTACTCCCTCCTAAGAGTGGTTCAAACTTTAAATTCAGTGTGGAAGATGCTAAGGAAAAGACTGAGCTACAAACACTTTCTTCAGATTTGTGCAACATGGTTAAAGGAAAGGCCTCTAGCCGTGAAATAATATCATGGATAGATGAAAGTGTATTTCCGGTTCATGGTTTAGAAAGTACTCTCGCAGTGGTTGTACAGACTCTTCTAGATATTGGGTCAAAAAGTTTTACCCATTTGATTACTGTTTTGGAGAGATATGGTCAGGTGATTGGAAAAATATGTCATGACCAGGATAAGCAAGTCTTGCTTATATCTGAAGTGGGTTCTTACTGGAAGAACAATGCCCAAATGACAGCATTAACAATTGATAGGATGATGGGTTACAGGCTTATATCCAACTTGGCCATCATTAGATGGGTCTTCTCTCCAGAAAATATTGGGCAGTTTCATACATCAGATCGCCCATGGGAGGTACACAATCACAATTACAGCAGAATTCTATAACACACCCCTTCTGTCTCACTCTGTTTATCTTTCCTTTTAACCTAATGACTTATGTACTGCTTAGACACTGAATTTGACAAAAAATATCATTTTGGCATGCATAACTGTTTGTTTTCTATGGGTAAAGTGATTTAATAATTTTCTCCCTTCAAATTGTTGTTTTATTTTTTATGGTTTGTAGGTTCTAAGAAATGCGATAAGCAAGACATATAACCGTATCTCTGATCTTAGAAAAGATATGTTCTCCCTCAAGAAGGGAATAGCATCGGCTGAAGCGGCTGTAGCTAAAGCAAAAGCAGAGTTAGAGGCTGCCGAGTCCAAGCTTGCTCTCGTGGACAGTGAACCTGTTCTTGGAGACAACCCTGTGAGAATGAGGCGGTTAAAATCACATGCTGAAAAAGCGAAGGAAGAGGAGGTATCAGTACGTGAGTCTTTAGAGGCCAAGGAGGCACTTCTTGCTCGAGCTCTAGATGAAAATGAGGTATAATAGTTAAAGATTAGCTTTAGAAAAAATACCACTCACATCTGTTCCATTGCAACACAGATCTCGCATCTTACTGAACTATATGGTTCTCTCTCCTTATCTGTCTTGTAATGACTGTAATTTGCATGTGCAGGCATTATTTTTCTCTCTATACAGAAGCTTCTTGAATGTATTGATGGAACGCCTCCCAGAAGCATCTAAAGCAGGAACATTACAGGAATTGAAGTCTACTAATGTTGATGCAGTGGCCATGGACCTTGAAGAACCATCGGCAATGGAGTTGGATGGCAAGAAAGGAAGACCTAGTAAAAGGTAATTCCAGTCAAGGAGTAAAAAAGAAAAAATACGATGAGTCTTGTTACTATTTCGTGCTAATATTACACTAACCTCAAAAAGAAATAATAAAGTGTTGACTATGTCGTGTTCATTCATATCAGCAGCCAGTTGAATGGTGAGAAAACAAACAAAGGTTACACCCTTGGAGAAAAAGAGCAGTGGTGTTTAACGACTTTAGGCTATGTCAAGGCTTTCTCAAGGCAATATGCTTCTGAGGTAAATACATGCTTCGATTGTCCACCTTGTGAACACGAAAAGAAAAGAAGAATAGTTTGCCCCAGTATCAAGCGCATCTGCCTCTGATATTTCACTTGTGATTTGCAGGTTTGGCCCCTTATTGAGAAGTTAGATGCCGATATGTTAACCGAAGATGTCCACCCGCTTATCAAGAAAGCAGTTTACAGCGGTCTTGGTCGATCAATTAACAGTATCTGATCAAGCAGAAATTTTCTGTAAAACATTTCACTCTTCTTGTTCGGTTTTGTAACCTAAGTTATTGTAAATTACCTGGATTAGATGAGTAGGACAGAAATCTAGGTTAGCTCCTAAGTGGATCTTCATTTAAGTTGTGTTTTCTTTATTTTTCTCAATATGTGAAGAAGGTGGTGAACTTGTAAGCATTACTAGTGTTGTATCTAGAGATTGACAAAGGAGGGAATGTTTAGATTCAAGTGTGCTTAATCGGTTCATGCAAGCTTTGCCATACCAAATTCAAGATTCCTAATTTCATATCACACGTCATATGATATGAAACACCTGGTATCTGCTCACTAACATGCGATGCTTTGCTTGAAGATTCAATTACTAATCTTAGCATTTGAAATTTCTTTGTGCTGAGTATGAATTATATACTGATAAATGAAATTGTGATATATATATTTTTAATTTTATTAAATGATAAGATTTCATTTATGTGAGTAGTAGTAGTAAAGAAGTTTAGCAAAGTTGAATGTCCATATCGCTCCAATGGATGAAACAACGGTTTGAAAGAGCAAAAGATTCGAGGAGACGTGGACTCTTTGACTGTGAAATGAAACCTTTCTCTCCTCGGTTCATCTTAGAGCCAAGACTGAGAAAAAAGAGAAACCTCCTCTAATTGGTACAACTAAAACCAACCCACCCTCTCTCTCTCTCTCTCTCTCTCTCTCCCCCCCTTTAAACGCTTTGTAGACTATTCAAAAGATCAAGAGAAGAAACGAGTTCGCCACTTTTTCCATTTTTTTTCTCTTTTTGTCTTCTCCCTCACGTTTCTTCGCGAGAGAGAGAGAGAGAGAGAGGGAGAGGTGGAGGAATTTTCGTGTAAGGTTTTGCCGCGGATCGGAGGGGGCTTCTTGGCGCTCCAATGGATTTTGTGGGCAAAACCGTGAAGAAAGAGTTCAAAGGCTTTGGAATTTCGTCGGGGATTGTAAAATCTGACGATTCGTCGTCTGGATGCTTCGAGGTTGAGTATGAGAGTGGTGATTCTGTGGAAATGGATTTCTCTGAGGTCTCTTTGCTCTTGGATGCTGAAGCTCAGCTCGTCGAGGACAGGTTTCGATCAGGCCGCAATCCTAAGAAACGCCGCCGAATGCACGTCAAGCGTGAAATTCGAGGTGAGTCGTGTCATTCTGGTGATAATTTGGTGAACGTTGAAGTGGATCATGCAAAAACCCTAGAAATGAACTTACGGATTAGTGTATCTGACTATGTTAACTCGAATGAGAATTCTCAATTAAATGACGGTTTGCATGATGGATGTTTGAAAGAAACTTTAGATGTTGATGGGAACTCGAATTTAAATTTTAGTACTGTTGATGTTAATAAGAGTGATAGGTTTGATCTGAATGCTGGATTTAACTTGAATGAGGGGTTTAATTTGAATGATGGGTGTGACTTACATGTTAGTCCAAAAAAGTCGAAGTTGAAGACGAAGGGTTCTATTGATTTGAATTTGGATGCCACTGGTGAATTTGATGAGGTTTCAAATGGTGGTGAGATGAGTAGTTTTGGTGGGAAAATTAAGGAAAGAAAATGTTATTTTGATTTGAATTTGGAGGTTGCTGATGAAATTGAGGATACCAAGGATGATAGTGGAGGGGAGCTGGATGTTAGCATATCTACTGGGATTGTTGAAGAAAGTAGAGAGATAAATGTTTGTGAAAATTCAGAGGGAACATTTACGGAAGGTGGGATTGCCAATGGGACTTTAAAGGAAGCTCAAGTAGATGATACACGCACACCCTCAGTGAAGAGTGTTTGTGAATTTCCTGAAAAGGCCTCAACAATACTGGTGGAAGGAATGAAAGAGGAAAACATTGTTTTGGGTGGAGATGTGAATGCTGATTCTTCAGTAAAGGTTTCAGATTCCATTTGCGTTAATGATTCTACTTTATTTGAAGTTGAATTGAAGGATGGCATGACAGATCCCAGTATTACATTAATTTGTGGCTTCAAATGTAGTAATGATAGCGAACATAAACTGCTTCATAGGCGGAGAAAGAGAAGAAAACTTTCGGATAACATGAACTCTACCCCAGAGACTGCTTTGAGGCGGAGTAAACGTAGAGCTTCTGCCCAGAACCGTATATTGATTTCACCATGTACATTTGATGATCCTTCGTTGTCTCCTGTGGTCAATGAAGTACCCAAAGAACAACGTGACACTTCTAGTTCTGTAGAATCAGAAAAGCCTGTTGTACTTCCTCTGAAGCTGCATCTACCTCCTTCTTCGCAGAAATTGAATCTAGATGATATTCCCATCCTCGATCTTTTCTCTATATATGCGTGTTTAAGATCATTTAGTACTTTATTGTTTCTAAGCCCATTTGAGTTGGATGATTTTGTGGCAGCACTAAAGTGCCCATCTCCTACTGCATTGTTTGATTCCATCCATGTTTCGATTTTGCAAACCTTGAGAAAGCATTTGGAGTATCTTTCAATTGAAGGTTCCGAATCTGCTTCTGATTGCCTGAGGTATCAATCTTCAATATCCTCTTACTCTTTCCATCATTTGTAAATTCTATTTTGTTATTTGAAAGACACTCAAACTATTTTATCTTTTGTTGTTGTTTATCTAGGAGTGTGAACTGGGATTTTCTAGACTTGATTTCTTGGCCAGTTTTCTTAGTTGAATACTTATTGATTCATGGTTCAGATCTGAAACCTGGTTTTGATCTTAGTCACTTGAAATTATTCAAACTAGACTACTATAAACTACCTATATCAGCTAAGGTTGAGATACTTCGCTGTCTATGTGATGACGTGATTGAAGGGGAAGTCATACGATCAGAGATTAATCGAAGATCATTGGCTGCTGAGCCAGACATCGTTCTTGATAGGAGTGAAAAGTTTGAGGTCTACAGGAAAAAGAAGTCTCCGGTGGATGTTTCTGGTGGCTCTTGTTTGGCTGATCAGGTTATGGATGATGCCACTGACTGGAATAGTGATGAGTGTTGTCTTTGTAAGATGGATGGAAGCTTAATATGCTGTGACGGATGTCCTGCTGCATACCATTCGAAGTGTGTAGGAATTGTCAGTGATCTTTTGCCTGATGGTGATTGGTACTGTCCTGAGTGTGCAATTGACAGACTTACCCCTGGGATGAAACCAAAAAAGTCAGTTCGGGGAGCTGAACTATTGGGAATCGATCCTCATGGTCGGCTATATTTTAGTACCTTTGGCTACTTGCTGGTGTAAGTTTTTTTTTTCTCTTTTATTAGTAGTTCGTTTTTGTTATGCTGTTTTCAAAGCCTACACTGTTACTGTTTCCCTAGTGGTATATTTCTTCTACTTGTGTTGAACAAACATATGCCTCCTCTAGTTTCATCTTTGGGACGTGAAATTTGCAGGTCAGATTCTTGCAATTCTGAATCTTCTTTCCACTACTACCATAGGAATGACCTGGACTTTGTTATTGAAGTGCTGAGGTCATCATATGTCTTCTATGGGGAAATATTATCAGCTATTTGCAGGCAGTGGGATATACCATTTAGCTCAAGTGAGAAATTGAGTAAAATGGACTCCCTATATCATACTAGTGGGCCAGATGTACTTACAAAGGGAGAAGCTTCAACTATTTCTGTGCCCTTCACACATTTGATATCATCAGACTTGTGTGTGGATAAGGACGATGCCGGATATTCAGGTAATTGTGGTTTGAACTTGTCAGATTCAGTGATGATTATGGATGGTCGAGATTCAACAACAGAAGAATCAGCTCCAGCCACACAAATGAATTCGGGCATTAGGAATCATAAAGAGAATGGGCAAATAGATTCAAATAGGTCCTCTGAATTTTTGAACAAGGATGCAAGTCCAGGAAATCTCCTATCTGTGGAACATCCTTCTCTGACCCATCCTGACTTAGATGGGAGACAAGGAAGAGCTAGAGACTCTTCTGGTCCTGATATTACTTCATCCACCATAACCATTAGAAAAGCAGACTCTCTGGAAGTAGAGAATAGAAATGTTTACATGAACTTGTACAGTTTTGCACAAATGGCGGCATCAGCTTCCGAGGAGTTCCTGCATAAATCATCAGATAAGATCAAGGAAGAGCCGATGATATCAGAAGATGAAATAACTGCAGCTCAGATGAAAGTCATTCTGAAAAAGACAACCAAATTCAGTTGGCCAATTACTTGCAGCATTAATTTAGCTGCGAAGAAAGAAAAGTGTGGGTGGTGCTTTTCTTGTAAAGCTCCTAGTGATGATGTGGATTGTTTGTTTAATGCGATTATAGGCCCAGTTGAGGAGGGCTTTAAAGGTGACAGGACTAGCCTTCAATTAGACAGTCACTCAAAAGGCCATCTCATGGATGTTACATGTCAGATTCTTTCTGTTGTGGATCGTTTACAAGGGCTTCTTTTGGGTCCATTGCTGAATTCTCAGCATAGCAAGCTCTGGCATAAAAGTATCGGCAAACCATATGATCTTACATCTCTCAAACATTTATTACTCACTGTAAGGCCTCCATTTGCCCCCACCCCCCAAATTTGGATGTTAGAGTTGCTTTAATTGTAGTCTCAGTCTTGCAGATATGCACATATTTTACCATGCCTGCACCATTACTGCAATTTTTGTGTCTCATCATATTACTTGTCATCCTTTTTTTTTTCCTTTCTTTCCTTGGGGGGTTATTTAATTTAATAATATCAAGATCGATTTATGTTATTGAGGGGACATACAACAGGTAGAATCAAATTTGCAACATCTTGCAATATCAGCAGAGTGGTTTAAATACGTGGATTCTGTGGTGACTCTGGGATCATCCTCTCATATCATGACTGCTTCAGCACGTGGCAAGAAAAAGGCTAGGAGTTCAGATGTTGAGTCCCATCCGTGTTCAAATCTTGCTGGTGGATTGGGAATCTTTTGGTGGAGGGGGGGTAGACTTTCTCGACAGGTGTTTAATTGGAAGGTTATGCCTCGAACTCTGGCTTCTAAGGCTGCCAGACAAGGTTAGCAAATCTCACATTTCTTAAATTTAGGTGGTAATACTTGCAGTTAAGTCAACTGAGTAATGATTCTGAATTTGTTTGAAGTTTAAAATTTTGCAGGTGGCTGTAGGAAGATACCTGGAATTTTGTATCCAGATGGTTCAGAACATGCCAAAAGGAGTAGATGTATTGCATGGCGAGCTGCTGTTGAGAACTCAATTAGTGTGCAGCAGCTTGCTCTCCAGGTGCAGATCTAGTGTTAGTATAAATACAAACAGAATGCTGATGGATTTTTTCTGGTGTTGCTACCTACTTTGTTATAGCTTCGGAGATAAATTTCACATTTTGAAGAACTAAAAAAAGTTGTTTCACTCTGAAATTTTTCTGTAGGAAGGGGTTTTGTTAACGGTATCTTGATATTTCGTAGATAGTAAGTAGTTGCTAGAGTTTTATATATTGGGAATTTGACAGATGGGTTCATGGATGTACCATTTTCAGATTAGAGAGCTTGATTCATTCATTAAGTGGGATGATATCGAAAATACGCATGCTCTTCCTACACTGGACAAGGAATCTAGAAAATCAATCAGACTTTTCAAGAAGGTTATCATTCGCAGGAAGTCGATTGAAAAAGGTGTGATCAAGTATCTCCTTGATTTTGGGAAGAGAAGAGCTATTCCTGATGTTGTTAAAAAGCATGGGACCGTTCTGGAGGATTCATGCAGTGAAAAGAAGAGATATTGGCTCGATCAAAGCCATGTACCTTTGCATCTCTTGAAGAATTTTGAGGAGAAAAGAATCTCTCGAAAATCTAATGTGGTTAAATCTGGTATCGATTTTGAAGTGGGTAAGAAGTTTTATCCTCTGCAGAGGAAAGGTTTTGATTATTTGTTCTCCAAAGAAGAGAAAATCCAGTTCTATCAATGTGGGCATTGTAACAAAGATGTTCCAGTCAGGTACATGAGAATCACTGTTCCTTCCAATGAGCATTTTATCACTTTCTATTGTATCTGCCACTTTACCTATTCTCTTCTTTGTTTTTTCCGATTGCTAGGGAAGCTGTGAGTTGCCAGTACTGTAAAGGTTGGTTTTCTCTTCATTGCTTCTATCTTTGTTCATGATTATATTCTTACACTGATTTCCAATTCCAAAAGTTTCTCAAGTTTGTAGAGAACAATGATGGTCAAATGCCTGTTATTATTTGCGTAGTTCTCATTTTTCTAATGCTATTTTAGGGTTCTTCCATAAAAGGCATGTGAGGAAATTTTCCGGGTTCATCACTTCAGAATGTACATACACCTGTCAACGATGCAGGGACAAAGTACATCTGAAGATTGATACAAAAAGAGAGAAATCTGAGATGAAGAGCGGGGGGATGGTGCAGAAAGAAAAATCTAGAAAATTTTCGGCTGATTATTGTTCTTTACGATTAAGAGGCAATAAAAAGGTCTCAAGGGCAGGACGGCCACTTCAATCAAAAAACAAGAAAAAAGTTCCTTCTGCTGTCCCTTTGCGCCGTTCAACAAGAAAAGTTAAATGTTTATATGTGCTGCCCAAAAAGAAAAGTAAAAAGGTTTCATTAGGTAGGAAAAGGAAGAGGACTAGATCCATAAAGGTGACCCCAAAAAAACAAAAGAGAATTTCTTCTTGGATGAGGAAGAGAACGCCAATGTATCACAGCTACTGGCTAAATGGTCTCTTCTTGTCTAGGAAGTCTAACAAGGAACGCATGATGTGCTTTCAGCAGAAAAAACTTTTTTCCCCATCTCAGCCCTGGTCTGCCATTCTTGATCAACCCAAATGCCATCTTTGTTCTCAAGAAGGATCACCTGCTTTAAATTATATTTCTTGTGAATTATGTGGAGGTAATTGTCTTTTTTCTATTTTGAATATGTTGGTTGATAAGGACAATGTTTTTTTTTCCTTGCATAATACCTTTTTGCTACATTTATATATTTTGCAGAGTGGTTTCATGGTGATGCTTTTGGGCTGGATTCAAACAAGATTAACCAGCTAATTGGGTTCAGGTGCCATGTATGTCGAAGAATGGCCCCACCGGTTTGCCCTCACCTGCCAGCTGCAAAGACTGATAGGTCCTTGTCGGCAGAGGAACAAAATGGTATCATGGTTGAGTGTTCTGAGGATGTGACTAATATTGCCTCCCCTAAAGATGTGGTATAACTGAAACACTTCCAACAACTCTGCATTGATATTCATGCGTAAATACATTGATCAAAAGGAGACTTTAATGAACCTTGATTTAACAGTATAGTAGTCCAGTAAACCTGCACCAATTGGGTTCAGGTGCACGCGAACAATATAGTGCACCTGAAGCTAAAATCTAAATTTTTCTTCCACCGACTCCAAATTTTCAGTGAAGCAACATTGAAATATATTGTCCGTATTTGGTAATCTTTCTTTAGTTGGTTGGCTGAAGGAGAAGACACAAATTTAATCTTCTGGAATAATAGTATCAACTAATATATTGCAAATTGCATGCAGTCGAGCTCTTTTGGCATTTGAGGATAAATCCTTTGCCAAATTTTGGATTCACTTCATTTCCATTTTCGTATGGAGGATGCTTTTTGGGTACCTGAAAGCTGGCAGAATAAAATGAGTTTAACAAAGAATGGGTTTCATAGGATTTTGACTCTTAAGAATCAATGTCTCATATCCATACAGAAGGGAATAGAGAAGAATTTGGACCAGTTAAAAGGACGCCTTTCCAGAGCAGAGACTTGCTCCAGCAGTGCTATGTACTTGAAGCATTTGAAGCAAGTGAACCTGTGAGAATGGATGGAGTGGTAATCCTTGTTCCTTGAAGAATTCTTGATTTAACTGCCTATGTGTTAATATCGATCTTATCTTTTTCTTTTAGAGACAATATTAGTGTTAGATTGTAATTATATCTTTCTAAGTGCAGGCTCCGCATTCCAAGGAGATCAAATTTTATGAAGACTGAGAGGTTCAGGTACCGTGGCCCCAAGGTGGGTTAGTATAGCAGCATTTAGGTTCAGGTTTCGATATTAAATTCTTACAAGATTGATCAAATTGAGGGTGGTGGCATCTGTTCATTATTTGTTAGTAGTTCACTTAGGCGAAGATGACAATAGTGGTAGACTAACCATAGAACAACACTTGTTACTTTAGACTTTAGAGATTGCAAAGCTGCCAAAATCAGGAATTTGAATTCTGTAATGGAAACTCAACAATAAAAAATGCTTCAACTGATGGTAGCTCCTAGGTTGAATTTAGGTTTTAACTTGTAGTGATTTTTTAGTAGATTACATAACATAAATACTGATGATTGTTGATCTAACCAAAATATTGAGAGATTCCCATGTTTTTTTTTTTGTTTTTTTTTTTAATTTTCTAATAAAAGCTCACAATTTTAGATGGCATGGCCAGATGGTGCATGATGGATATTGGAACACGATGTTGTCTTTGTTAATGATGTGTCTGTACCATAAGACTAAGAGGGAAAAAATAAAAAGAATTCTTACCATTCTCCCACTTGAACAGCTTCATCATTGTTACAAAGTGGACATTTTCATTCTGGTTCACGGGAAGCAGTCTTGAACTCTAATACATATTTTTCCCTGAGGTTTCAAACTCTAATATATATATATATATATATATATTTTTTTTTAATTTTCAATAGAACAAAAAAAATGGAGTTTTCCGGGAAAATGTAAAATTTTCTGGGGAAAATCTGGAATTTTCTGGGAAAGTGGATTTTTCCTGGACTGGTTTCCAGATACTGAGAATTTTCCAGATTTTCTCTGTTGATAGTAACTGAATATGTTCAGACAAGACTAACTACAAAGAATGAAAATGAAAATGAAAATGTTAGTAATGGAAAACAAAAGATGCATCAAAAAGCTTAACCAAACTGATATTGAGACACGATGATCTTACCCTCAACCAAACTGATATTGAAACACTCTTCTGTGCAAGTTCGAGCTTTGTGTTCACTACACATAGTTGAGGTGTTTAGTCCGTGGATTAAAGGCAATTTACGGAATTGCCGACCAATGTCTTTCCGTTCACGAGAACAACTTCGTCTATAAACTCCCGGCTGTAGTGCTAGCTGCAACAATAAGTATCCATGGCATGAAGCTTGAAATTGAACCCTCAGTGTGGCCCCCGTTTCCAGCCCAATTAACCGTAAGTATCCCTTTCTCCATTGCATGAAAAGATCATCTCTAATGGTCATTAAAAATTCCATCCCAAGAGAAATAGTGATGATATCGACCCCATCTGCTATAGCATCGTCAAATCCGGCTAAGATATCAGCGCTTTGGCACCCTCCTAGAGAACAAACTTTATACGCCACAATTCTTGCGGAAGGAACTCCGCCTCGTGCAGTGCCTTTCTCGCCAATCCGTAAAAGCTCACATCGTGTACGTTATTTCCAGCTGCTATAGATGAAACATGTATGTGTTCCATGGCCTATTTCGTCTCGAGGGAATTCATTCTCAGGACTTAATGTTAGGCTGTAATATTGAGCACCTATGATCTTATCATTGCAAGTGAAAATTTTCCCGCCAAACCAACTGCCTTGCCAATTTTTTGAGGAGGGCCGACATTTTCATCTGTGAAACTCTCTGATTTGGGCCAGATTCCCGTGTCGATGACTCCAATTATGACATCACTTTAGGAAGTACGATTCCGATTTGTTGTCTTAATAAGTAAACCCATGAAATCCCAATATATTGTCGTGTGTAGGAGAAAAATTGTTGCTCAGGAAAACCGACACAACATCCTCCACCTGAGCAATCATTCAGGATTCAGATTCAGTTAGACGGCCAACAAAACCGTTGAAACTTCTCGTGTAACTTCTTAACAAGATGTCGGAAAAGAAATCATCCGAAGTGACTTGTTCAATGATGCATAGGTGGTCGGAAATCAATGAATGTTTTTTGTCCATGTACACTACGTATAGTTTTCTTTCTTCCTCGTTAGCAGCGTACAACAATCCAGTGCAAAACATATAACACGATATAAAAAACAACACACCTTTACAAGATCTTGCCTTTTTTTTTCTCCTTTTTCAATAGCAAGATGAACAACCATTTGAGATGATGCATTTATATATAGATATATACAAATTTCCCTCTTGATCAAACTGCCTGTTTAACTTTGTCAATCATACTTATGAAACGGTTTCCATGTTTTTAAGAAATCCATTCTTTTCGTTTTCATAGTACTGTACGTGGGATCAAGTGTAAAGAGCGATCAATCCACCATCAGTTCTAATTTCTACAATTAAGCATCACAATTGCATTTTTTTCATTTATGATGTCATCATAATGTAAATGTTAGATAAGGAAATTGTAGCACACGTGGAAAGAAAAAAGAAAAGGAAAGCGAAAAAGAAAGAAGGGAGGTAGAAACCAGAAAACGTATGCATGGAGCGTATGATAGCATTAAGCGCGCATGATAGCGTCAAAACGAAGAAAAAAAAAAAAACCCTGAACACAAAAAACTAGCCGTTGAGAAGAAAGCAAGCATAAATAGTCGCCGCAACCAACAATCCAACGTTCGGAAAACAATAAAAAACCTAAATAAATTCAAAACCCACCTTAAAGGTCCCGTCCCTGCTATCTATATTAAGGAATCAAAATCCCTCAAGGCTCTCTCACTCAAACTTTGGATTCTCTCTCTCTCTCTCTCTTCAGAACTCTCAGAAAAAGGGTTCTGAAAATCTTGATTTGCAATCCGTTTTTCCCATTTGATTTCATCATTTTGGCTATAACCCACTTGATTCTTCTGCTTGTTCGTAGAGGAAAGATCTAACATGGCAGCCATTAATGGATACGTCGAAGCTACACAAACAACCTACCAACAACAAGACAACACCAACAGTAATACATCAAAGCAATCTCAACCCCCACCCAAAACTGTCGAATCTCATTCCGTTCTCAAAAGGCTGCAATCTGAATTGATGGCACTAATGGTATGTAAAACCATCCTCTGTTTCTCAAATTGTGAGATCAAATTTATAAACAATTTCTGACCTTTTTTACGTTTTCATTATGTTAGATGAGTGGAGACTCCGAAATATCGGCTTTTCCGGCAGAAGACAACATATTCTGCTGGAAAGGGACAATAACAGGAAGCAAAGAGACGGTGTTTGAAGGAACAGAGTACAGGCTGTCGCTTTCGTTTCCGAATGATTATCCATTTAAGCCTCCAAAGGTGAAGTTTGAGACGGGTTGTTTCCATCCGAATGTGGATGTATATGGGAATATATGCTTGGACATTCTTCAGGACAAATGGTCATCTGCCTATGATGTTAGAACGATTCTGTTATCGATTCAAAGTCTCCTTGGAGAACCCAATATAAGCTCGCCGCTAAATGCGCAGGCAGCTCAGCTCTGGAGCCATCAGGAAGAGTACAGGAAGATGGTGGAGAGAAGTTGTACAAGCCTCCTTCAACCGGAGCAGCAGCCTAGATAGTTCTTCCTTATGCAGAAGAAGATCAAAAGAACATAGCAAGAACTGCCAAACTTCTCTCTTATATGATTTCTGTTTCTTTTTTTCCCTATTTGCTGTCAATGAAAACAAATATTGTCCACGAAAACTATGATTACTCAAATTGTAACGATTTTCAGATTCTATTGTATCTCTCTGTTTTTCTCACAATACAACACATAGATCTCTCTTATAAATTACATAAAATGTCATATAATAAGTTTGCTTAACCTGAGCGGAGACAATTCGGTTAGACAGTACAAGTCTGGACCGATTCAGATCCAACTATTTGACTAGTTTAAACTCTATTTTTCTATAAAATGACTAAATAATATAAAAAAAAAGTAACAATTGGGATTGAATTATTCATATCAACCATTGGTTCTGAATGGGTCCAGACTGAACTCTATTCGGTGTAGAGTATATTGAAAACTCTTTATATCGGTCCAGACAGGGTGCAAGGTAGATAAATATATTGACTGAAAAAGTCACAAATGTATCCCGGATGCATTACAAGATGCTCAAGTGCGCAATCTAAAACCACTAAAGAGGGAAATAAGTAGAGCAAGGTCTTCTATGATGTAAGCTGCCTCAGGTTGTACTTGGACAACTCCTTGTACCTTTCCACCACTCCAATCAAGCAAATAGTCTGTCAGTCCAAGAACAATAATCTGTTATGCTTCTGATCAGAAACTTCATCGATCAGGTTAAATTGTATATTGTCTCAAAATATGTAAATTTACCGACTTATTGAAGACGAGAGGTATCTCCTTACCTTGATAATTTCGACAATAATGGTCTTTTCAGGATGGTTTAGATCAACTTTATGAGGCTGAGGAACAGATTTTGCAACAGCATTTATTATTTTCATCCTGTCTATACCTGTGTTTGCACGGGCTTCATACAGCACCGCAAACTTCAAAGATATCATCAGAAAGTTATAATAAAATACCACATAAAAAAAAAAAATTGTGTCTCGGTTCCATATTAATTATTTTGTAATCATATTTTAGCATTTGAAAAAAATTATAAATTAAAAGTGCCTCTGGCCAACTTTTTCGATACGATAAGCTCGATCATAAACATAAACATAAGTACCTTTTGAGGAGTCTGAGATTCTGAAGGAAAATGCTGTGATACAAGAGGCTTGATGGCCCTTGTAATATCCTCTTCCGAAGCATAGCATACCACTTCAACTGGTAAGACTCTTAATATGAACCTATATGAGAAAACTAATCATATCTTATCAAAGGAACACCAAAGCAGCAATTTCTTAAGTTTGCACTGCATACGATTTTTTCAAACAATCAAACATACAGACAGACCTAGACATGTGCTTCTTTGTCACTGAAGCTGATGTCATTAGATGCTGCACAATATCTGTGGGACTCGGTTCTGCATCCTTTTTACGCATTTGAATGAAGACAACACCATTGCAACCAGAATCAAGGCTGAAAAAATGTCTCTGCACAATCAATTCATCAACATTAGGAAGAAAATAAAATGCATAGTAATCAACAAAATTATTATAGCAAAATGGGCAGTTGCTATTCTAAAAAATAAAATAAAAAACCAGAGTTGTATCAAAAAGTTCAAGGACCAAAACATTTATCAGAACTCAATTCCGCTAAAAGCCTGAATCTTGAACCAGCAGGATTAGCTTATTCAGGTCATTTTCTACATTCCGGACTACTTCAAAAAAAAAAAAAAAAATCAATATTTGACATATGGTTGAATGTGTAAATAACTTTCAGTAGCTTGCCTTATTCTTATCTCCTAATTCCTCAAGTTCAGCTTCAATAAGCCTATCTATTGACTTATCGTCCAACTTAGGCTGGATCACGTATTTCATTCCCTGTGTGTCTAAGCATTGTTTTTTCATGGGTGGCTCCTCCGCTTCAATTTCCTGAATCCTATTGTCATCATTGGCCTTCCTCTCAGTTTCATTTCCATTTGATGGATCATCCTTTTTATCAGGATCCAACCCATCAGAATTTGCATTCTCTTTAATAACATCAGTATCGTTATTAGCTTGAATTTTCTCCCCTTGCTCTTCTACCTTCTCCTCCACCTCCTCATCTTCTTCTTCACCGTCATCATCATCACTACCATCAGAGTCGGAATCAGCAAACTTAATTTTTGTATTTAAAGGTTTATTCGGTATCCCCGCAACCTTTATGGCAGAAGAACCATTCCCATAGACGAGCTCTTCAAAAAACTGCGTGCATAGATTAATGTACGCGATAAAAGCAAAGCAGAAAAACCTAAATTTCCTCATTGTAGAAGATAAGAAACTCTCCAAAAATTAGAGAAATGAATAACCAGAAGGGGAAAAAAAAAAAAGAGAGCAAACATACAGATTCAATAACATTAATAGCTTCTTGACAAGCTTGGCGTTCGCGGCCACCATCGCAGGTGATGAAGAAACCTTGAACTCCTGGACGTAATGGATACGTCCCCTTCTTCTTCACTGGCTTCTGAACCGAAGTAAAGTAAAACACACATTAAGAAACCCTAATTTGGAAATAAAGACAGAGAAAGAAAGAAAAAGCTAACATTGTGAGGGAGAAAGCGCTGCTTCCCCCTCTTGCTTTTGCTGAATCTGTTCTTGACTGCGGATTTCGCTTCGTTCTCAGTCGCCATGAGCGAAACAGTGAGTAAGCTTAGCAGCAAACAGAGAGGGAGCGAATGATTGTGAATTTATACTGTTTTCTTTTTTCTTTTTTCTTTTTTCTTTTTATTGATTTATATAAATTGAGTAAATACTAAATAACAATAACAATATAAATAATTATTATTTTAAAGAATATAAATAATATTATATAAATATAGACAAACCATTTTTTATACAAATACATATATATATATATATATATATATATTGAAATGAATTGCTAAATTTACAGGGATTGCTTGTATACATCATCATATAATAAGAATATCTTTCTTCTTCTTCTTCTTCTTCTTCTTCTTCCTTTCCTTGCAACTGTATGTTGTATCCACAATCCTAGAATGAAGATGAATGAGAAGCAGCAACGAGAGCTGCTCCAATCCCTGATCCATCTTCACTGACCTTTAGAATTACGTTTTGAGCAACATCGTCTCCAACTATTTCGACTAAACCTTCATGCAAATACTCTCTAAACATTTCATAGCTCGTATACAACGCTCCTTCGATTGCTACTACGCTCCTTCTAATCTTGATATCGCCTCTACTCCTCCCACCGGAAATCCCGCCAGATCCATCCCGGCCAGTCTTCTTCAATATTCCAACAATCCCAGCAGCCGCCAATCTTGCAGCTCTTCGGGCTACTATGTCACATATTTTCACTACGACTTTTCGGACCTTCAGAGGGACATCTGGAATCTGTTTTTAAAATACAAAAAATTCCAGGTTTTTCTTTTTACCAAGATGAGAAATGTTAAGGAATATAATGTGTGAGTATAGATATACCTCCAATACATCACTTAAGACCTGAGATACTTCGGCCAAGTCCGGGGAATCATCCTCATGCATGGCAGCCATTAATGGTGTTCTGAAAATACCCAAATATACACAAGTTCAGCAAAGAATCATACCTTAATACAAGTATATAACCTTCCACATCGAACTACGCAAATACATGCTTCATTAATTTTCTTAATTTTCTCCTCTCCATAAGCTTTCTTTAAATTTTTATTTTCGATTGGTTTTCCTATTTGTCCAACCATCAGTTGGGAGGAAGAGAGAGAAAACCTTAGAATGAAGGGCATTGATAATCTCGGACAAACAGGTCCAAAAACATCAGATTCTTGAGATATCCTAAGCATCACTCTCCTTACAATGTCACCCAAATACATTCCGGATATCATTTTCTCAAAACCCTGCAGCAAATTCACATATAATTAGATTAGTCAAAGCATTATCATCAAGTAAGACAACAATGCTTTTTAATCATTAAATGACAACCGAAAAAAACAGTCACCTGATCATTCGGATTAGGGCTACCCACATCTAAATTGAAATCATAAGAAGTTCTAGGTAAATGAGACGACCAGAAACTTCCCCATTCCGTGTTGACTACCTAAACAAGAGAGCAATCACTTAAGACTATTAGTTAAGTTTTACAGTTGTATTAGAAAAAAAAAGACAATATTAGAGGATACCATCTGCCCAGACGACGTAAGAAGCCCTTGGCTCTTGATAATGGCGTCTGCTCGCTCCAAATAACAAGCATTTGTACCCGTACCAAGTATCACTGCAGCAACAGTGTCAGCATCGTGATAATGTCCAACAGCTAATGTTCCCACAGTATCATTAATCTGTTTTATGAAGGGGGGAAAAAAGGAAAACTATGCTCACAAACTCTATGTAGTTATGATTGGATTGTTTACGGATAGTAATTGCCCAAAATGATAATAAGACAACCAAGAAGTCGAGGGTAACATATATGCAATGAATTAGATCATTATGCTTATACAAGAAGCTAACTAAGGTTCTTTACCCATGTAGACAAGAACCCTCGCTTTTTATATTTAATAACCAACGGAATGCTTACCAATGCTGCCACCCTCATATTAAGACCCTTTCGATCCAAAGCTTGTTGTAGACATTCACCAAGCTCTCTTTCAACCTGGCAACAAAACAACTTTAGCACACCAGTATGTATTAACAGGACTTCGTACCTTAATTTTTGGCTAAAAATATAAGGAAATTAAGGTAATATCAAGCATGCTTCTTTTTAGGGGTTAGGAGGAGTTCGGTCTAAAAAAACAGCCCACCATTAAATGTAATGCCAGTTACTTGAAAGAAGCACCAGACTCAACTGATTAAAGTAGTGCTCCTTGGGGAAAAGCAACCATTGTTGCTAGTACAATCCAGTTTTGGCACCAGCAAGGAACTATATTTTTTATACAATCAAAGAAGAAGATCACGTTTGCATTCTGCACTACGGTGAAGCTTTTGAAAGCCCAATTTTTATTTAAACATCATCCAACTAACCATGTCTTCAATGGCAAATTCTTTTGTCCACTTAATTAACACGCCTGATGAAACAGAAGTTTGTTTGACTGGAAAAGAGAATGTAAATCCAAGCTGCCTCCTTTTAGACTGCAAATGCTCGGAACCACCTTCTTCTTTTGCAATAAACTCTTTCAATGATGAAGCAATAAAATCAAACAGATCCTGCCCAGAAGTTAAATGAAGTAAAATTCATAACATGAATTTGTAATATAAGAAGACAGCTGCCAACCAGCAGCAAAATCTCAAGCTACAAAGTAAATCACCTCGCTTCTGCTAGTCATCAAATGTTGGGGAATTGGTTGAGATTCCACATCATGTTTGAGATTAGAGGAGTTTCCACCACCAAGATGAACCCTCAAGACCCTAAAATTAGTACCTCCCAAATCTAAGGCATAATAAGTTCCTTTCTTACTCCTATAAGAAAAGGCGAAGAAAAAAAAACCAAAAAAGAGTTTGAGAGTGCAGGTATTTGAGAAGTGACCTTATACCCACATAATCAACATAGCATCACATATATTTTGAACGATTGATCAACCAAAGTTTCATTTACCGAAACCCCGTGACCACATACATTAAGAAGATTTGACTGGAAGCAGAATTTATATGACCAGTAATTACTAAATCAAAAGAACCTAGGTAACAACTGACACAGCTAGCGCAACCAGATACCCCCTGCAGAATCGTAATCACAGTAAAATCAAACAAAGAAAGATCAATCTTCTCTCTTTTGGTTCAAATATCTAAAGGGAATAAATTTGGCGTGACTGAAGTGGAAAACTAGCAAGTGCTTTCCTTTGTTAGTGAAACTTATATATATATTCATGAATGAAAAGAACGTTCACTTTGTCTACTAACACTCCGTTTTACTCAGGAAATCACATACGTAAAGCTTGAAAAGAAGCACTCCCATAAACAGCCCAACAAAATGATTGATTTTACCACATTTTAAATGAATGCAAAAACAGATGACATTATATGGATATGGAAAAAACATATCTTGAAAAGTGAAATTCCTTCTAAAGTGATTATACTTCTAACAGCCGAGTATCACAGTAACTAATCAAGAGCCCACCAAAACAATTAACAAGTCTGTAAAGAACAGGAAATAATGGGAAGGGGAAAAAAAAAGGACAAAAGCACAAAGATCTGGTGCAAAACTAGAACACACACAGAAAAGAGGGGCACTTTTTCGTTGAAATATAGAATGAAATGTGTAAAGTACTGAAAGAATAACATTAAACAGTGGGGCAGCAATATTAGTTAGACATAAATCAATGCCATTAAATTAACTCCGACTCACATGGAAATCAACTTATAGTAAAGCAAAAAGAAAAAAAGGAAATATATCAACTTGAAGAATTCATATTTTTTTAAAAGAGAAATAAAAATCACTGCTCATTTAGAGAAACAAAGAGACGCTCATCAAATCCAGTAAAATATATGAACATGATTCAACTAAACTACATACATACAACCCAAAGTAAATCGATAAAGAAAAATAAAAGAAGCATCCATAATTTTACCCATTAGGCAGTTTATCAACGAAGGTGAGTAACATTTTGAGCTTGGAGCCACCTTCAGAAGCCAAACCAGCATGCATCTCAACCGCTAAAGCATCCACCACCTGCTTCAACCTCCTAACAGAAGTATCGCAACCTTCCTCGAGCTCCTTCAGAATCTCCACCACCTTATTCCACTTCCTCCTACTCTTCAATCTCTGACCCACCACTACAGCCGC
The DNA here is from genome assembly GCA_027186245.1 of Coriaria nepalensis. Lineage (NCBI taxonomy): Eukaryota > Viridiplantae > Streptophyta > Magnoliopsida > Cucurbitales > Coriariaceae > Coriaria > Coriaria nepalensis. Next base: position 10,642,004 of record CP114491.1, on the reverse strand, counting down.
CAGCGCCGATGCTGCCACCGCCACACTCACAGCCACACCAAACACCACCTTCCCCATATCTCTCCTCCACAACCACTCAATCCATCCCTAAACGCCCCCGTTTCAGAAACCTCTTCCTCTTGGTCACAAGTACAAACCTTCTCCGCTTCCACATATAAATATATAATATTCCACACTGTTCTTCGTTACTTCCGCGCTTCTGGTTCTAAAATCTCTCACAAACACACGAACGATCACAACGAGTGGTCTCCGCCGGAAATTTTCTCCGGCGAAAAATTAATTTGCCGGGTAGTTGATGTAGACAAGCAGTTCGGCAAAAGGCCAGTGCGGTAGAGAGAGAGAGAGAGAGAGGGGATTACGAGATTTTGGTTTTTGGAACGAGGATTGTTGGAAAGCGAAAGTATGGGTTATTTATAAGAGAGTATGAAATGACGATTTTAACCTTGTTAAAATCATTAAATGATAGACTGTTGCGCTGTATTTGCGGCAATTGTTTTGTCATACCTGTTGTGTTCAAAGAGAGTTGTGGAAAGGAAGGATGTTTTTTTTGGGTCAAACGGTAATGATGAATTTTGTATTAATTACGGTTTCAGTACTTTATATTTTCAAACAGTCGGTAACTGGTAACTGGTAACTGGTAACTGGTAACTGGTAACTGGTAACTATTAGATTACGAGAATTCATCAAATACTCCAACGTGATCCGGGCGGCGGCGGTTAAGATTCACTCTTCTCATCTCAAATAATGATACGATGTTTTTAGAACATCTTTAAAATATCATCGCATAGATAGATTATTATTAATTAAATATTATTTTCTATTAATATATATATATATATATTAAGGTAAAATTCGGTAGATGTCTGTTTAATTAGGTATTAACAATATATAATATAAAGCACAACTTTACACGTATATTATTGTTTAAATCTATTAATGAAGAAGAAGAAGGTTCCTAACTTCAATTTTCACACCAACCCAAGGGTCTAGTAGACAAAAAGGAAGAAAGAAAAAAATAATAATAAATAAAGACTGAGACGCATGCAATTACGTAGTACTTGGTTTTATTATTTTTTTAATTAGGAATAGAAGAAGAAGAGAAAGGGTAAATGAGTAAATTACAAAATATATTTATTTATATTTATGGCAAGAGGAGGAGGAGGAAAAGGGATGCATGGAAGGGGGAGGTGGGACAAGATGCTTTAAGAAAGTGAGAAAAACGAGGGAAAAGGGGAGTAACGACGACGACGACGGAAGGTGGTGGGGAGGAGAGGGGTTGTGCGCCGCGTACATGGGCTCTCTCTGCCAGCTGGTTCTTGCTAACTTCCAGCTGTACTTTCAGACACACTGCCAAACATTTTACTGTTCTTTTTATCTATAACACGTGTTTTTTTTATTGGTCCAATCACCATATATATATATATATATATATATTTATATTTATATTTTTAAATAAAAAAAAAAAAAAGGTGGCTATATCTTCCGACACGAAAGAAAAAGTAAGAGAATGACCTGACTGAATAGTGATATCATCAATAAAATACAATAATTAAGTCAATTCTTGTAACGTTGAATTTGGGTTTCGATAAACATAGACGAAATTCTAATACTTATATATATTATATTAACGAGGTAAAAATTCTAATATTAAAACATAAATTTATAAATTTTTTTTTTTTTAAACCCATAAAACTTTTTTAGGCAATTGATACAAATTCTTAAAAAATAGTTGAATAATAATAATAATAATAATAATAATAATAATAATAATAATAATAATAATAATAATAATAATAAAAATAATAATAATAATAATAATAATAATAATAATAAAAATAAAAAGGAAAGGTCATTGTCCAACAAAATCATACTCATCATCACCCAACAATAGGCAATAAATAAGGGGGTGAAACTTGAAAGTGAAATTTGAGAGCACTAATAGGAAAAAGATCATGAAAAGCCACTTTCATTTAATATTATTGTAAGATTTGATGGGCCTTAAAAAGACAAATAGACCCTTAGAATTATTTTATTTTATTTTATTTTATTTTATTGACCATCACATCTTCTTCTATACTATATGGTATGTGTATGACTTGTCATGATGGACCAATCAAATAACGAATGCAATGGAGCAAAGGAGTGTGACATAGTTATGATGACGATCCTAATTCATATATGAGTACTACACAAAACTAATTAATTATTATTTTTTTACTTTGGATTAATAACAATACCCTCCAATCAAATCGCTAATTCAATCTATTTATTATATTTATTATATTTAATTATATATTTATATATTATTATTATTATTATTTCATAGGGTTAACCACTTGGCTCCAAAGGGTTAATTATATTTAAGAATTATTGTTATATAATTATTAGGAATATATTTAACGGTAAATACATAACTAATAATATTAATCTGATTCATAATCAAACGACAAATATAGAATAACCTATGATTATTATAATATATTTTTTCCACTCACCTATTCACGCGGACTTATAAAAAAGTGGAGTGGACTTATAAAAAAAAAAAAAAAAAAAAAAAAAAAAACAAAGTGGAGAGAATGAAGAGGTTGAAGATGTGCCGACGGCCGACCAAAAAGGAAAAAGAATAGACAGACAGCTACTGTATTTTCAATCCCTTCTTCTTCTTCTTCTCTCTCTCTCTCTCTCTCTCTCTCTGTGTCTGTGTCATGCGGGCCCAACTAAAAGGCCCAATAAACAGAAAAAGGTGAATCTATTCTACTTTTTGTGGTCTTCAAAATTGCATTATTCTTCAAGATGTGGGCTCCCTCCCTCCATCTATAAGTCTACTGATAAGGTTTGAGAAGGTTTGGCCCATTGGGCCATTAATTAAGAGTTAAAACCCATTACAAAATATGAATGCCCGAGTTGACACGATGTCATCATCATGGTCGTCAAAATGCAGTAAAAAATAAGATAGGTGGAATAGATAAAAGTTAGATGGGTAGATTTTAGCTAAAAAATAAGATATATATAAGTTAGAAAATAGATCGGATTATTAAATTTAATTTAATTAATTAATTTTTTAATGAAATTTTAAAATTAAGTTTAGATTATTAAATTAAAAAAAATTTAAATCTAGATTTAGAAATTATAGGAACTTAAATATTTATTTTTCCAAAAAAAAAAAAATTAAGAAAAGTTAAAGGTAGCAACTTCAATTATATATGAGGTTCATATGATACATAATAATATAAGAGCATGAATATAATATGTACGGTTGAAATGAATTGATTCATCGGAAAATTTTTCTTCCCCGGAGCTAAGAAGTCAAGTGAAAGACTAGTCTTTATCAAAACGAAAATTTATCAAATCTAAGGAACCCTTCACCAATCAATTTACAAATCACAAATGACCAAGCTGAGCTACAATTCTGGCAGCCGGTACCATGACCATTCTCGTTAAGAAGCCAAATTGACATCAAACACTTGTATTTGTTTATATAGAGACTCTTCTACTTTGACTTTTTTTCAGAGACCCTTGAAATAGAGTTAGGCAGACGATGAAGATGAAGTCGGGCCAGTCTTCTAGTTTGACATCATCAACTTGTGGACATGTTCGTCGAATTGGATTTGGTGTTGGAATTTTAATGAAACAAAGAGAAATGAGTTAAATATGCTAAGTTGAAAAATTATTTAATAAATATATTTTATATTAAAAAATTAGAAAAATTTTAAATTATTTATAAGTGATTGTAAATAATTAATATTTATAATAATAAATAAGAATTGAGGTCCGACCGGGACTTATATGCGTGCGGGTGGGTGTGAAGTGCTTATTAGACGTACTTGGTACTTTACATGTTACTTAAAGAGTGTGACCGTTTCACGAATATGTGTATTCATAAATTACATCTTATTCTATCTATTTTTCATATTGTCATAAACCGAACTTGTTCAAAAATAGAGTTTCATTATCGTTTGTGAAATTTTGTAAAATGTTTATTATATTCCGAAAATAATTTTCACAATAATTTATAACCAATCCGAGAAGGTAAAAATATCATTTTTTAGAAAATATATATATTCCGTATTTCAAGTCTCGATCATTAAACCATCAACATTTGGACCCATTAAAAACGGGTTCGATATTAATACATTCCGTGTAAAACACTAATTGCATTGTGGAAAACAAAATCATGGATGAAGAACCAGACAACGTAAGAAATGGATTAACACTCGAGTTGCAGTGATTGACGGGTGTCGTTGTCAAGTCCTCTTAGAACCAGACTATGTTATCTATATATATATCTAGCAACGCAAAGGGTTCATGAATTACTAGTACTACTAAAAAGACAACATGGCTTCTTCATCTTCTCTTTTGCTTCTTCTTGCAGTTTTGGTTTCTGCTTTACATATGATAGGTAAACTAGGTTCAAATCTTTGTCAATTGTCTCTTGTTTTCTTGCCTTAATTTGTTTACAAGTGTCTAATCTTATGGTGTGATATGTATGTGACTCTTTCTTAAATACAGCGGCACAAAGTGGTGTATGCTATGGAACAAATGGAAACGATTTGCCAAATGCCGCTGAAACTATCCAGCTTTGCCAATCTAACAACATCCAAAGAATGAGAATTTACGAGCCGAATCAAGAAACCCTCCAAGCACTGAGAGGATCGAACATAGAACTCGTCATTGGAATACTAAACGATAACCTCCAATCCCTTACAAACGCCGCCGCTGCGACAACCTGGGTCCAAGACAACATTGTACCCTACTCGGCAAATGTCAAGTTTAAGTACATCGCTGTTGGCAATGAAGTTCGCCCATCGGACTCCGCTGCCCAGTATCTCCTTCCCGCCATCCAGAACATTTACAATGCAATCGTAGCAGTCAATTTACAGGGCCAGATCAAGGTTTCAACAGCGATTGATACTTCTTTGTTGGATAATACTTATCCTCCATCTAATGGCGTATTTAGTGCTGCTGCGAGTTCCTTGATCAACCCAATTATAAGTTTCCTAGTGCAAAATGGGTCACCACTTCTTGCCAATGTGTACCCTTACTTTGCCTATGTTGGCGATCCTCAAAGCATTAGTCTTCCCTATGCCTTATTTACTGCACCCGGAGTGGTGGTTAAGGATCCAAATACCAATCTCGATTATCAGAATCTTTTCGATGCCTTGGTAGATTCTCTTTACTCAGCCCTTGAGAAATCAGGTGGACCCAACGTGCCGATTGTGGTGTCGGAAAGTGGTTGGCCGTCGGCTGGTGGCTCTGTTGAGACAGTTGACAATGCAGGGACTTATTACAGGAACTTGATTAACCATGTTAAGGGTGGGACCCCGAAGAGGCCCGGAAATGCTTTAGAGACTTATCTGTTTGCTTTATATGATGAAAACCAAAAAGGTCCCGCAGAGATTGAGAAGCATTTCGGTATCTTCTCGCCGAACAAACAGCCGAAATATCAACTTAGTTTCAACTGAAAAGCTGCACTAATATTCAAATAAGTATTTAGACGCATGTCTTTAAGCAATTTTAGTTCAAATAACAGAGCATGATATGTCAGCTCATGTCATTAGGGACATTCAGTACCTATCGATAAATGAAAATAAGATACCCCCAGCTACCATATTTTTCAATTTACATTTTCTCTTGAAATCTAATCAATAAAAAGTTTATCACAAGTTGTTGTTAAACACGGCGATCTCAAGTATCGAAATCATTTCGATGTCAGGATTGATTTACTTTATTAGGGGTCGAATAATCTATGATAATTTGATTGAACATGTTAAATTTAAAGGGAGTCTCAAGAAGCCTAGAACTGTTATAGATACTTGCTTGTTTTTCATTACAAGATTTTTGGACGCGGCTGATATGTATAGATACTTATATGTGACTTATTATTGCCGAACAAGAAGCACAAGTATGAATTGACGTTTAATACAAGTTTGCTCAAACATTGAACGCAGTGCCAGTTCCTTCCTTCACTGAGATGATGATGATGCTTGCTCCTTCTTTCTCAACGTCATCTTTATTTTCTTGTGGTTCTTTCTTACACGTCCATGACATTCAACTCCGTGAGTTAAGAGTCGGAAAAATTGTAAAGAAAGGCAGCTAAGCTAACTAGCTAAGTATATCAAAGTCAAGGTCGTCGGACCTAACATCCATCGATACATATAAGACATCGGACGAAGCTAAGCTACAATCTTCTGGCAGCCTAGCTAGCTTGCTGCCAAGGTATGATCTAAGAATCAGACCATTCTTGTTAAGAATAAAGAAAAACTAATATGGATCACAAGACGTGTTTTTGTTCGTATAAAGACAAGACTCTTCTACGTGAGAATATTGCGACGACTTGACTTTTACTCAGAGAGATCTTGAATTAGAGTTAGGCCGATGATCACAAGATGTGTTTTTGTTTGTATAAAGACAAGACTCTTCTACGTGAGAATATTGCGACGACTTGACTTTTACTCAGAGAGATCTTGAATTAGAGTTAGGCCGATGATCAAGTCATCTGGGCGGCCAGTCTTTCCAATATTGACTGCAACAACGGGTGGAAAGGTTCATTGAATTGGACAACTAGTGGGTTGGATATAAATGCATTTCTCATAAAATAGTAAAATTGTATTGTTGGAAAAAAAACCCATAGATGAAGATGAAGAGCTAAATATTACGATGTGATCAAAGAAGATCAAGAGGCCTAATCCAAAATATCTTTAGGATTTTTATCTTTATCTCTAAATAATTATCTTTAGTTTTTATTACAATTTTATTAGTTGTTAGTAGGTTTGTTTTATGCAGAGATGAATCAATAAATTGATATTTTAATTGTTTACAACTCCGATTTCAATCTTCTATGACGAAGAAGTAGATTTTGGATTCAACCGGTCAACACTAGCCGAGATGAAAAATGATCGACATTTACTTTTACTCATATTCCACATAAAATGTCAATTCGATTGCACTTTGCAGTGATTTACGGGTGTTATTTTCAAGTCATCCATCGCTAAAAGTTAGGCATATGCATACATGAGCATGCTACTTTGCTGTCTATATATAGAGTAATGTAATCATAGACATATAGTAGTACTAAGACAATTGTGGTAGATAATTACTTGTAAGCTGGTTTATTGATGATGGCTTCCTCACCACCTTCTCTTTTGCTTCCTCTTGGAGTACTTCTGGTCTCTGCTTTCCATCTGATAGGTTCGCGTGATCTTTCTCTCTCTCTCTTTTTGCCTGTCTTTGTTTTTGACAAGCATTATGTCATGTCATCAGTTGGTCTCGACAACGCTGCCATTTAACTGGTTTATTTGTAATTGCAGCGGCACAAAGTGGTGTGTGCTACGGAAGAAACGGAAACAATCTACCAAATGCTGCGGAAACTATCCAACTCTACAAATCCAACAACAGCAAGAGACCTAGAATTTAGAATCCGGAAACCCTCCAAGCCCTAAGAGGATCAAACATAGAAGTCACTGTGACAATACTAAACCCGAACCTCCAATCCGTTACAAATGCTGCCGGAGCAACAACTTGGGTCCATAACAACATAAAACCCTATTCGGCAGATGTCATGTTCAAATATATCGCCGTTGGCAATGAAGTTCATCCGACAGACCCTGCCGCACAATATCGCAGCAGTCAATTTGCAAGGCCAGAATAAGGTTTCAACTGCAATTGATACTACTTTGCTGGGGAATTCTTACCCTCCATCTAGTGGCGTTTTAAGTAACTCCGCAAGTTCATTAATTAACCCTTTCCTAGCGAAATTCCAAAGCATTCGCTTCTGAAAAAACTTGAACTAATTGTGCCACAGCTGAGCGTTTCTGTCCAATCGTTACATCAAAGGAGTTGTTGGAGGCATATATAATGTTTTCTGGAAGGAGGTAGAATCCGGAAGAACTGCCAGTGAATAGCTTGATGGGTCACCACTTCTTGCAAATGTGTACCCTTACTTTGCCTATGTTGGCAATCCTCAAAGCATTAGTCTTCCCTATACCTTATTTACCGCACCCGGAGTGGTTGTCAAGGATCTGAATACAAATCTCGAGTATCGGAATCTCTTCGATGCCTTGTTAGATGCTCTCCACTCGGCTGTAGAGAAATCAGGCGGATCCAACGTGCCAATTGTGGTGTCAGAGAGTGGCTGGCCGTCAGCTTGTGGGACCACTGCAACAATCGAGAACGCGGAGACTTAGTATAAGAACTTCAAGTTAGACTAGAACCCCAAAGAGGCCCGGAAGTGGTATAGAGACTTATCTATTTGCTTTCTATGATTAAAGGGTCCCGCAGAGATTGAGAAGCATTTCGGTATCTTCTCGCCGAACAAACAGCCCAAGTATCAACTTAGCTTCAACCGAAAAGGTGTACGTACGTACTACGTAGTACTTGAATAAGCATGTATGCACTTCCATGTCTGTATGCATTTTTAGTTCAGAGAGCTGATCAAAAACATATATATGCTCATGTAAGCGACATGCACTACGTACCGATGTAACAGAAAATACATATGAATAAGATGCTCAAGAAGCTGCAAGTAGGAGAACTCATGGCTTCCGTTTTTCTACTTCTCGCCAGTGTTCTGGTTTCCAGCCTAGGCCTCAACATATTAGGTTACTTCTCTCTCTCTCCTCTTTCACCGATTTGATTGTAATATCATTCCTGATGCATACGTTTGAAGATGGTGTGTTCTACAAAGCGCGTACTTTGCATCATATGTATTGTGATTTTCAGAAAATATTGAAGGAGCTCGTCTTTCAGCGTATGTTATGGAGTGAATGGTGACAATTTACCAGACCTCAAAGAATCTATAGAGCTATGTAAAAGACATGGGATTGATCATATTCAAATTTACGTACCGAGCCAAACAATCCTCCAAGCTCTTGGATGATCGAGCATAGGAGTCATGATCGGTATCTCGAATTCCAAACTTGAGTCTCTTACTGATCCTACTTTTGCAACATCTTGGGTCCAAAACAACGTACAAGACTAGACTACTCCCCAAATGTTAAGTTCCGAAACATCGCGGTTGGAAATAGAGTACAACCAACAGATGCCGAAACCATGTATGTTCTTACGGTAATGAAAAACATACACACTGCAATTGCAACAGCCAATTTACAAGAACAAATAAGGGTTTCAGCAGCAATAGAGCTGTCTTGGTTGAGCAATTCTTTCCCTCCATCTGCCGGTTCTTTTAGCACAGGTGACCGTTTAATTATCGACCCGATAATCAAATTTCTAGTGAAGATTGATTCACCACTTCTTGTCGATGTACATCCTTATTATTCCTAACTTGATGAATCCAGGTCAATCAAGAAAGTACGTTTCATGTTCTTTCACTCATGTGGTTTAGCAAATTATTGGGCAGTTCATCTCTAAGATCTTGTTTTTCTCCATGTTATACATGTTAGAGTTCGTCGAAAGTTGTTGGACCGGTACGGTGTATATAATGTAGTTTTGATATCCTCGACCTAACTTTTTGGCAGATCAATATTTTCATATTTGGTTATAATTTATTGACCCAAACTAAAAAGGCCCTTTTGTTTCGGCCCAAGAGAAATCCGAAATGGACCGAGTCGATGTCCATCTCAACGAGTCAATAAATTACGACTCAGTGAGTCGAGAGCCAGAGTCCAGAGTTCATCATCGTCTCTACAAAAGCGCTCTTTAGGTAAGTACAGTGTACAGAATCCAAGGATTGAGCTCAGTTGCAAAAGAAAACGCTTTATCAATGGCATCACCGTCCGATCACAAAGCCACCTTAATTGACGGCAAAGCAATCGCTCAAATTATTCGATCTGAAATCGCCGCTGAAGTTCGAAAGCTTTCAGAGAAATACCACAAGGTCGTCATCTTCAATTTAAACTGTAATACGAAGAATTTTCTCTCAAGATTTAAGGCACTGTTACTGATTATTGATTTCAGCTATGCGTTTTTGGTGAGGTTCAGGTTCCTGGACTAGCAGTGGTGATAGTAGGGAACAGAAAAGATTCACAGAGCTACGTGAGCATGAAAAGAAAAGCTTGTGCTGAAGTTGGGATCAAATCCTTCGACATTGATTTACCAGAGCAAGTTTCTGAAGCTGATCTTGTCAGCAAAGTTCATGAGCTGAATGCTGATTCTGAAATTCATGGTCTGTTTCTCACTTTTCTCTACATTATAATTTGTATTTACTTTGCCTTCCTACTTTTTGTTGAACTTGCTTAATTGGTACGTGAAATTCCTACTATTTTTTTGTTCTAGGCACTGAGAATCGCGAAGTTGTTTCTTTGATTACATGTTTTAGTTTCTCGAATTTCCTTTGATCCCATGCTTTATGAAGTTAAGATGTTTTTGCTTCTTTAATACCGTCATGTTCATATCATCAAGCTGGTCCTTTTACAGGTATATTGGTTCAGCTACCATTACCTAAGCACATAAACGAAGAGAGAGTGTTGAGTGAAATCAGCCTCCAGAAGGATGTAGATGGTTTTCATCCTCTCAACATTGGAAAACTTGCTATGAAAGGCAGAGAGCCCTTGTTCCTTCCTTGCACTCCTAAGGCAAATAATATAACCTCCTTTCATAAAACTTTTTATTAAAATTTCCATAGCTCGTATCATTTCTATTTAGGTTTGAGATTTTGTTTTTCTTTATTTGTAGGGCTGTCTTGAGCTTCTGTCAAGAAGCGGTGTAAGTGTTAAGGGGAAGAAAGCGGTTGTTGTGGGCCGTAGTAATATAGTTGGACTTCCCGTTTCCTTGCTTCTACTCAAAGCAGATGCGACTGTAACTGTAGTGCATTCTCATACACAAGACCCTGAAACTGTTATCCGGGATGCTGACATCATCATTGCTGCAGCAGGACAGGCAAAGATGGTACGGTTTTGAAAATTCTCTTGCTTTGTTCATTAGTAATATAGATTTTGATTTTACATACTGGACTTATTAACTTTCTGTAAAGAGGTTAAGGGAGCATTTGATTCGCTTGTGAAAATTATGGTTTAGTTCTGTAAGTTGACTAGATTTTTTGTTTTGGACTAATGGTGTTTATGGGTCGAAACTGGATTTGATGCCCTAAGGTTCAAGCTATATGGGTCAAAATTGATTGGTAGTCTCTTCCAAGATATTGCAGTCTTTTTTTCAACGCTAAAAGTATTGAACAAATAGATCCTGTAAGCCGCAGAGTGTAATTGTCAATCACTGTCCTTGATTGCTACTATTCTCTTATAAAAATTACGTGGATGTTTTGCATGATTTTAGATCAAGGGCAGTTGGATCAAACCTGGGGCAGCCATCATTGACGTGGGCACAAATGCGATCGACGACCCGAGCAAAAAGTTAGGTTACAGGCTTGTAGGGGATGTAGATTTCCAAGAAGCTTGTAAAGTAGCTGGATGGATTACCCCTGTTCCGGGCGGTGTTGGACCAATGACTGTTGCCATGCTTCTTCAAAATACTTTGGAAGGTGCAAAACGAGTGATCCAGTAATCGAAGCCTTGCATAATTAATTGTAAGTACTCTCTTAATAAGATGCAAATTTTATAATTTTTGTTTTTCTTAAAACACTTGAGAGAAAAATAAACTTATCTGCTAGAACCTTCTATTCTTCATCTTTAATCATATAAGCTATTATAGTGCTTTTAAAGTTCAAACATCTGAGAGCTTGTTTTTTAATTTCTACATCCCTCTCGAGCCAGAAGTGCATTGCATTCTTCACTGAGCTCATGATATTTCTCAGTCAAGGCTTTGAAAGCTACGGCCTTTTCCTCCCTATCCATCTTCTTCTCCAAAAGTGGTTTAATATGTTCGATCTTGTTCTTTAGCTCTTGAATTCTCATCGTCTTCTGATGGAGCTCGTTCTGCAGCGCATTCAACTCTTGCGTAGTAGAAGAGCCTACATTGTTGCTTCCATCTTCCATTTTTACTTAGTAAATTTCTGAAACTTAGATTAAAACTTTATATTTTTCAATCATCTTAGTGCGTAACGTGGGTTATATAGCTAGTGATGGGGAAGTAACACATGACCCATATGCAGCGAAATAGTCATGATAAGGTGGTTGGTTTAATTGCAAGGCATCATTCATGAGCATTGTGTATGTAATCCCAAAATTACATGAATTTTTAGCGCTATGGAATTAAGCTTAATCCTTCAATGAAATCTTATCATATACATATTTTAAATTTGTAACAGACTTTTACCCGTGAACTAATTTTAATTATGAACCATACACATCTCTCTTTTTAGCGTTTATTTGAAACTGAAGTTTGAAACTTGAAATGCTGTTCCTTATGAGGCCCAGCCCACAAAGCAATTATCAATATTTAATTCTAAAGCAGCCATTTTTACTTTTTACTTTCTCACGCCCAAGATGTTCTTGATTTCTATGTATATACCCAGAGGGATCAGAATCATTCCCCTGAGGCCCAGAAGTCCAGCCCATAAAAATAGTCGATTCCCCCGGCCCATACAAAAAGCCGGTCTGAGTCGTCTGATGATAAAATGTAAGCCCGCAATCCAAAATTTCATTACCTTCTTTACAGACAGACGAAGCGTAGAGAGAAAGAGAGTGACAAGAGAGATGGCGAACGCAGACGTAGAGGCTGTGGACTTCGAGCCGGAGGAAGATGATCTCATGGACGAGGAAGGAGCTATCGAGGTTGAGGCCTCCCCTCGAGCTCCCCTACCTAAGCTCAAGTCTGCCATCACAGGTGGCGCCGCCTCTACCTCACTTGCAGCCCCCAAGAAAACCAAGGGCCGTGGATTTCGCGATGAGTCCGACGCTGACAGAAACAACCGTCTTACCGGCTCCGACTTTGATTCTCTCAAGTCCGCCGACGGTCCTGGCCCTCAGCGCTGTGAGCCTCACCGCCCTCAACTTTTCCCTCTCCCAAGCTCTTCTCTTTTTAGGGTTTATGGTTTTTTTCCCCTCTCTTCTCGGGAATATATATTTAGTAATTAGATCTTAGGAGTTGATGTGTGAGCTTAAATTAGCTGCATTGGCGTGGTAGAGTTGTCAAGTTTAATTGGGAGTGTTAATCAGAACCTTGATATCTGCTATTGATATAATACTTTTTGATATTTGTGTATAGCTATTGAAGGATGGATCATTCTGGTAACTGGTGTACATGAGGAGTCTCAAGAGGATGATCTCCAAAATGCATTTGGCGAGTTTGGAGAGATCAAGAACTTGCATTTAAATCTCGATCGCCGTACTGGATTTGTTAAGGTACTCAAATGCTGTTTATAATTAATCTTGTGAATAACTCTCTCCCTACTGCTACTACTACTTTCCTGCAACAATGCAGTTGTTAGATATCATGGTATCAGTTTCATTGATTAGCATGTTTGAGTGAGTTTTCTATGCTTCCGGTACTTGCAAGTTAGAAACTTTAAACCTGAATGTTTTGCATATATGGTGAATGGTGATGATTTATATCTGACTATATCAATTTCTACTTTTTTGTTATAAGGTTGTGGTACTTACTGATTTGATCATCAATATCTTAATACTTACTCTTTGGGTTCTACTAGGGATATGCATTGATCGAATATGAGAGCTATGAGGAAGCAGAGAAGGCCATTGTTTCAATGAATGGAGCTGAACTTCTGACCCAAATTATTAATGTTGATTGGGCTTTCAGCAACGGACCCTCTATCAATGGAGCCCTAAGAAGAAAGAATACAAGGTCTGTCTCTCTATGAATCTTATGAAAGCTTATTAATCTATCTCATTTAAAAATGGGAGATGGTGGGAAATTTTATGGCATCTAGGTTGCCCAACACCAAAAAGCGCTTGGAAATATATATTTGGACTTTTGGTTTTCTTTATGGGTGTTTCTCTGCTTAAGGTTTTTGAACGTGTACTAAGCCATTTCTTTTGTCATTCACATCTTTGCAGACCAAATCGAGAGTGGCGCTCAAGGAGTCCTAGGAGGAGATTCTAATTTGTTTAATGATGGGATTTGTTATTAGGATCCATGGAAACTGGGAAAAGTGCCAAAGACTCTACTTTCTTTTGTTTAGCCTGACTTCTTGTATGTGTTTAGCTGATGATTTTATTCTCTTCTGGTTTTTCTGCTTTCTTATGCAATTCTAGTCATCTTATTGATTCGGGAATTTATACTTTTCTGATTGGGTTGTATTTTTCTCTTTTTTTAAAAAACCTTTGTAAGATCTTTTTTATTTATCTAATAGAGATAGAGCTTTGGAGATAAACCGAATCGTTATTGCATTTTATTGCATTTTCATACTCTATCATCCGTATCTACATGGCAAGAGAAAGGAGGAAAGTGTACAATATTTGCTTATATTATTAGATGGATTTCTTATATGCTACGTTGCTAAACTTCTAGTATCAGTGTATCTAACATGTAAACCGAAAGGTTATGATCTACTTTCATGATGCCAAACTGGTCCAGTAATCCGCTCCACATAAGCTTGTCGGAGTGCCGATTATCCGAGACCATACCCAATTGGTGTCTTCCACCTGTTGCATTTCTGCTAACTGCCCAAAAAAGAAAAAGAGGTTAAAATTTTCATCAACTTCAATTCATTTCTCTGATTTTCACAAAGAACAGTTAATTGTCTATACATAGCGCGCTTACTCTTTCATCTCTTAGCTCAAAGATCACAGTATTTTCGGTAAATTGAATCGGTCGGGTTGAAGCCACCTGCAAATTTCAAACACTCAGAAAAGTTTGTAAAAATGTTTTTTCATAGTAATGATGTCAGTTCAAATCCACCAAACTAACCTTTGGATCACAGTACTTCCCAGACCCATTTAGTTTTTCTTCATCAAGACAGACTTCTTCCTCCGTCTTTTCATCACCACTATACGGGAACCCGTAGTCCTTCCACTTCCACGATGTTTGATCGACATGTCTAAGGTAAACTCTACCATCTGAACCAATCAAGAACAATTGGTTCCCTTCAAAGCATGGTCCGGGCGCACCAACTAACTTAACATCATTACCCGGAAAACCATGTTCCACCCAATCCCATCCATCCCATGTATTCCAATGATACTCAATGAGCCCGCCATCTACCGAAATCATAAAAAGTGAACCCGAAAGAGTTAGTGAAGACGTTCTCATAGCAATTCCAGGCAATCTTGATAGAATCAAATGTTGAGATTGGAAATGCTTATGCCACAACTCGGTCACTTTGTTGTACTGATATAACTGCCCATTTTTTCCAACCACGAACACGATATTATCCCGGAAAATTTCTTGATCGATTATACCTGCAACTTTTGTTTCCGGAGGGTTCCCACAATCTTTCCATTTAAATTTCCTCAAAGCAACCTACACAAATACATTGTTAAATTATGACACAATTCCAATTCCAGAAACCAAACAAACAATATTATAAACTTACAGTGAATCGAAGTAATCTTCCGGTTTTGCTTACAAAGAAGATTGCATCTTGGTCCGTAACCTTATAACCGGGACCCGGCATTTTATCCCAAGGAGGACCGGAAATAACTTGCTTTCCTTTCCGAAAAGCAGTACAATTAACCCATGTTAGTTCATTGTTACTCCTTTCTCTAATGAGCAAACTCCCGTATGTATCAACTAAAAACAAACTCCCATTGTAATTTCCAACTGCACCTTTTACCGGGGTAGAACTCTCATGCCTCAACCATAGCCATATCTCTTCACCATAAAGATACTCAAAAGTGAATCCATTTTCCGTCACATAGAAAAACGACCTTCCGTTATGCATCACTCTGAGACGAAAGTTTTTATTACTCCAATTTTCTGGGACATTATCTTCTTCGGGCTGTCTAGCAACTATTCTAGTACTTTCTGGGATTAAATAACTTTGCTGTGTTAATTGGCTTCCCTTCGGCCTTCTTGTACTAGATCTTCTTATTCCCAATTCGTTTTGATCATCTTTCATACCGGCTATGCAATTGGAAGGTCCACGATCTTCCGTGCAATATTCCGCATTCCAACCCTCACTCTCAGGTGCATCTAATATAGACCATACATATTTCAAAGATGGTTTTCTCCTGGCAGAATTCTGTTGAGTGGGACCCAAGTTTTCGCCACCTAAGCCTGTCAGGTGAAGTTCCGAAAGTCGACCATCATCTAAGGCGAATAGTATCCGACCATTTTGAAATTGCAGGCCTGGAATTGCTCTTGCAACTTTCGCATTCAGCGGATGCTCATGGTTCACCCATGGTTCTAGATCACCTATACTTAGAGAAGAAAATTGTGACTGATAAATATAGTTTCTTTTTTAGCTGAAAATTTTTAATTTACCACTCCATGATTGAGTTCGACTGACCGGAAGTGCTCGGGATTCTATATTCGAAAACGGAGCCGAAAGAAGAGGTAAGGAATAGTGAGAATAAGTACTTTTGAGGATGATCACTTGATGACCCATCTTGAAGAACAAGAGCAATAGATGTCAAGTGATGATCTTTAGGACTTCCATGCATTATCCATTTCCACTTCCTTCTATGTAAACACCGCTCCACTAGATTACCACCCTGCATTCATTATTTTCCGAAATCAGATCTACATCCGATATATCCTTGATTTTTTCGTAATTGATTCAAATCATTACCTTGGTTAAAAGAAAGAGTGATATCGAATGCTCTTCGACCAATCCGTGTGAAGTACATCCTCTTATTGGCATAAGACTTGGATTCTTCGCTTCTTTGTCTCTCCATATATGCTTCTTCCAAACTGGCCTTGAGTTTTTATCATATTCATATAGATCACCTGAAGAACTGCATTTCAAACAATTTCTTGGCAACTAAGTAACATGTTGGTGTTTGTAAAACAGGATCGGTTTTTTTGCCGTTCGATTGATATTTACCTTATTGTATATACAACATCTGGTCTAATACTAGCAGGATCAGCTATAGCTGCAACATCAGCACCGGGAGGTCGACCGTGATGCACCCATCTGTTCTACAATCATAGTAGTCTCAATAGAAATTAGATTTTCACACATGAAAACAAATTTACGACTTTTCATTTTATTTTTTTTCCCTTTCTCAAGTATATATGATCTTTACCTTGGAGGGACCATTTCGGCCAGTTCTAACAACGTGCTGTTCTTTGTACAGAAATAGATTCTCCTAAGAAACAAAAAAACATAAGCAAAACATCAAAGTTGTAACATAACATAAGCAAAGTGTTTGAGAATTAAGATAGTTTTGTAAGATGTACTTACATGCCATCATGTGAAACAACACCGGATCGTATTCGAATCTCTAAAGTTTGAACTGATTCTTTATTAGTAGTGTGATCAAGTACTGGTCTGAAATCTACCCAAATCGGCTGAGAATTTTCATTGATATGCATCTATACAAGAGAAAAAGAATAATCAATCAACCCGAATCGTGTAGGATAAACAGTTGAAATGCATCTTTATATGGTCAATTGTCAAATCTTGGTTTACCTGATAGAGAAATCCAGATTCAGAAAGAGCAAGGATTGTTTGGTTGACAGGAAAAATAGAGATAGCAGGGCCCTCAGAAATGGGCAAATCATGAGGAGCAATAGCCCATTGAACTCCATTCCAAAACCTCTCGTAAATGGATCCACTTTCACCACTTACCCAAATAGATGTCTCTGAAATTCTGGTCAAAGAACTCTTTCTCTGAGGCAAACTAACCATTTTAGCCTTCTCCTTCTCCTCCTCCTCCTCCTCTACTGTTACAGTTCCATCTACAGCTTCTCTCCTCAAACTTTCCTTTTCTTCAGACTGAGCATCATATTCTTTCTTCCCCTTTACCCTTTGTTCAATCACACCAACTTTACTACAATTATCATTCACACAAGAAATTAGATCATAAGGAAGCTCAACTTCATCCCATCTATTGAACTCCTCTTTGAAACCCCAGAACCTATCACTTTTCTGCTCAAATTTTCTATTGCTTTGTCGAACAAACTGATGTGGGCACCATGGATTTGATGAGGCGACAACATGAACAGAACTTCTCTCTGACAGAAACACAAGGACCCAGATGGATATTTTTAAGTGATAAAGGCAGATGCTCATGGTGGGCTGAAGAACAACTCAACCAAGAGAGTAGTAATAAAGATTCTGAGCGAGATTTTTAAAGGGACAAAGTATGGTTAGTTTTGTACCTTATATGTGGTGACCCATCCAGAACACACAGGACAAAACAGGGGACTGTTTATATGCCATCCAAGTACCTACATATTTGGAAACACAAAGGGCTTGTCTCATGATCATCTAAGGGACCATGGGTCCTGGTTTGGGAAGATGAATGAAGTTTTGGTCAATAAAAAAGGTCTCTTGATGGGGTAGTTAAGCTACCGTATCATTTATGTGTGTGTGTGTATGATTCATAATTGTTGGTTGATTCTTAAGGTGGAAATTGTACTGGTCTTAATTTCTTACCTAATGCTAATGACCCTTTCTCATCAAGCCTTTTACTATATGAATCCTTATTGTATGTGGAAGATAGGTATAATAACCATATATTTAAGTTTACAAGCATAGATCATAGGTCATATAGGTCATAGGTCTTAGGTCATAGGCCATAGGGTATTGCTTTGCCTTTTCTCAAAAGTATCATCTTTTGGCTATAAGTTTGTGCACTAACTTGACTTAAATTATTGGATTTTTTTTTAATGAATCCAATAATAGTTCTTATACATTAAGGAGATATTAATTGAATTATATATATATTAATTGTGGAGCATCAGTTGATGTAGATACGAGTAATTATCAGGTGATGTAAGATGGCTCTAACTTTTCCTCTATAAAGAAACAAGTCATAAGAAGAGAAGAGAGTGGGGATTGATGATAATTTTTGTATTGGTTTCATAATCAAAGCTGAGATGACTAATGCAGCCATTATTTATCAATTTCAAGGGTGGCCCATGATACTTTTGCTAAAATCAATCTTCAGGTTGGCCGTTGGGCCCACCTGGAATAAAAAAAAGACAAAAGAGAATCTTCGCTTGAATCTCTTATGGGTCTGCCTCGTAAGATTCCATTTTCTTATCATAAGCAACCTTCTAATTTGACTTCTTGTGCACGTTGTCTTTGTTTTTACTATATATGAGATTCATGCACCGATTATTAATAGCAAGATTCCCAATTTTAATTTCATTACAAGAATCTTAACTTTAAGACTTTTGGAATTACACCACCCATCATCACACATGTCGAAGATTCAGAACCATTATTTTACTACACAGGAGATGATAACTTGAGAGTTGATTTTCTTTTTTTAAATATTAATTTTGAGGCATTAATCATCCATCAATGCATGCACTAGAACGAAAGAGTTAGTAATAACTAATACCATACCTTCATCTCTCCAAAGGGACGTAGCTAGTAATTTAACAACAAGATCCCAAGATCTATGCTTGAGATATGAATAATATTGTACTCATTTTTTCACAAAACGAAAAACAGTAGAGTTGAGACAATTACACTTTGTATACGAAAATTTTAATTGCTTCAAAATTGCAGTAATCACATTGTGCATCTTTCAATCACAAAAAGATTTGAGGGGAAGTGGTAGAAGTGTGTACTTTAACTGGCTCCCTTCTTTTGCCTCCTGTTCTTGGCCTTTACAGCGTCAGCTAGAATTTTCTTCCCACTTATTTGGGCGGTGGTTTCTGAAACCACAGAAAGTGAAGGTTGGTCAAGTTCAAGTGGTTGTTCCTCAGGTTTGGGTTGGGTTAAGATTCCGGCACCTCTTGCACTGCCTTTCTCCTTTTCGGGACTTGAAGAAATTCCTGCATGAACATTACATATAGTATAAGATTTAAGCATCTACGTCTCTCTTTACCATCCCCTATTCCCATCATTGTGCAACATCAAAAAAATGATTAGTTACAGAGCAAAGTACCAGATGAAGATAGTGAAGCTTTAAGTGACTCTATATCAACACCCTTGGAGTAAGGATCCCTGGGGGACAAAAAAAAGGGAAGACGAGAGTAATCATAAGAGAATGCTAAATGTACAAAGGAGACTTCTTTTAGGAACATAAATCATACCAACTTGAGGGCCCTCCAATAAAAATTTTAGACTCTCCATCTTTCTTGTTAGTTTGACCTTCAACGGTAAGGCTTTGGCCGGAAATGCTCTCCTCAGATTCCAATTTCAGTCTGTCCAGATGATGCCCATCATTGCCGTTCTGACCAGCAGATTTGTTTTTGTTTTCCTGTATATTACCACCTCCTCCAATATTCAAAGCAACTGAAGTAGGGTGGCGCTTGATTTTCTGTAATGCTCTTTCTGTATTATATGCCTCTACCTACACAATTTTTTTTTTTTTGGGTAGGAATTAGGAAAAATGAAAAAGAAGATCCACCGTCGCAAGAGGATGCTAATTCTGACCAGAAAAGAACCTTACTGCATTTCTTATCTTAGTTGTGATATCACCAGCTTTCACACAAGCAATTCGCATACATTGCATTATAACACTCTGCATTACACCCTCTCCTCCAGCTTTTTGAATGGCACAAACATCATTGTTTGCGTTAAGAGTAACAGTCATTCGCCCACCTATAACAGCCTCTTCATAGTGGGTTGGGTCTATCACCTGCATGGCACCCCTATCGAGATTAAACAGATTGCAGAATACAGCTAAAAGCTAGACATAACTGAGAAAGAAAAAACTACACCTGCCTACCACTATGCTTTCGTTGCTGAAAAATCCAAAGGTAACTGCTATAGGGAGATGGTGTACTATCAAGGGAAGTGGCTCTTTCACCTGTCAAAATTGCAACAGCCATAAACAATATTGCTTCAGGCAATCTCCTACTATTCTAAATGGCATCACATTATTCCAAAAGGCCATCTTTTCAAGCCCAACTCCTAAGAAAATTAAGGAGCCAACCTCAGGTGGATGAACTATCACTTCTTGACCATCATCTCCTCCTAACGAGCACTCGGGCCTTCGAAATGTTAGAAGTGCAGCCAAAGCAGCAATATTAGCAGCATCTACAAGGTTTCTGTTCGAGAATGTAAAAGATAAAAATAGTAATCGTTAATGGTTTGTAACAAGAAAATGATGTAGATACAAAATCAAAGTATAAAAACTTACCCCCCATTATCTAGAATATGAATATCAAGCCGGATCGCCCATACTGACTTCCCCGAAACAATACAAAGTGACTCTGTATCCACAGCTCTGCTTTCCCTGCACGTTAACTTTCAAATCAGTACATACTTCAATGCATATCTCCACTCTATTAAAATTTTCATAGAAGCAAGGAAAAACCATAAAGTACCGTAATCCACGGTCTATTACACGACCCAACTCAACAGCAGACTCTCCGGGACGACCAGTCTCGAAGGAAGGGTCAGCCATTGGAGAGAACTCGGTGTAGATAGAAAGCGAGCCCTCATTTGGACGATCATTATAAGGTTGAACTACCTGAGCAGTCACAAAGCTCATTACATGAGTCTGACCTAACTGTACTTCCGCAGAGCCATCCTCCCTGCACAATTACCGCCATTAATTAGAAAAAAAAAAGGTTCGAAATTTTGTTCAAGTACAAGAATGAAATGAAGCTGCAAGTATTGTTGCCTGCCGAATTTGATGGTAAGATTTCGGTAGTCAAAAGGACGGCGGCCGTCGATTCGGAGATCGGAGAGAAGTGCGGCCTCGATGAATTTCTTCTCGTTTACTGTCAGACGCCATGTGTTGGCTAACCTCTGCTCCATTAATTCTCTTCCTCTAGGTCTGCTGCGAAAGAATCAACAGGAAACAGTAATGAAGAAGGAAAATTAGGGGTAAGTGGCTAGGGTTTGGGACGAAATCCGTTAAACCCTAAAAATTCATTCTTTTTCAAAATAGGAGCGAAATTTCGGCGCCAGTCCGTTAACCACCGTTATATTTATCTATTTTAAGAAAATTATAAAATAACGAACATTATGGAGTACAGGAGAAATCAACCGAGAGCCCAATATTGATGCGTAATGGGCTTTCAGTGACATACTGGACTGGACTATATCTGAAAATAAAATGGGCCTCATTTTGCCCAAAACAATCGACTCATGATTAGAAAAAGCCCAAAATGAATTTCCCTAGCCCTCCCTATTCTTTGAAAAATACTTAGGATAAGGATATGACCATAATATATTAATGGTGTGAGACTAAGCTCAATTGAAATTTGAGAGATTCAAATTCACATTAATTTATGATAATTTAAAATTAATTAGCATAAACGACCTAAGAACATGCAACTCTAATTTATTTATTAACATAGACTATAGTTTAAAATATGATATGATAAACTTATATTATTAAAAATTTCATAATAAATAAATAAAATATATAAATAATATAGAGTATATATATATTAATTTTATATTTAGTTATAAGTAAAAAAGAAAAAAAATAGAATTTAAAAATTAAATATCCCATATAATCTAATTATGTTATATATATATATATATAAATACTTAAGAGAAATATTATTTAAATATTATTAATTTTAAATTATATATTTATTAAAATATTTGACCAAATTTAATTTTATAAAAGTAAAAACTTATATATTGAAAAGCTTATGAATGCAGTTACTCCGTTGCTCCCAACCTACATCAGCCCGTGTTAATTCAACTACTCTCTTGAACACTGAAAAGGCAATTCATGAGTTTCTTCAGCAATCTCCAGCTATGGGAAATGATGATCATCTCGTCGAGTTCTCAGAATCGTTACGAAGCACGTATTATACTTTTCATCTCTGGAAATGATTAAGATCTTGACCAAAAAGAGAGTTTTTTTTTATTTATTTTAAATTTACTTCTTTCACGTGAAATATGATGATCCTAAATGATATGTTTTATTATTGTGTCTAGCTGTTGCAAAAGCTTTAAGACGAGCTGCTGAAGGGAAGGCATTTGCTCAATCTGAAGCAGCTGAATGGCAGCGTAGATATGAATTGGAGAGGATGCGGAATCTGCGATTAGAGAGTAAAGGTTTTTATCTAGATTTATTGCAACAATTATATTTCCTTTCTAGGAATTTAACTCTTTTTTTTATGATCATTGGGGAAAAAAGAAGAAGTTGACTTTCATGTGGGATGGGAAATTTTGGTTCGAGTGTGAGACTTCTTCATCTTGTGAATAGATGGATAGTTTTGTATGAACTGGTAGGTGCTAATAGAAAACTTTGGACTCATTATCATCAGATTGTGGATCTTCTACTATCAGGGACCAAAATCTGTGAAAAGCTTCAAACTTGGTGGACTCAAAATTGTTCATGTAATGCAATGGAGGTGGTAAGATTTATGCTTCCATGTTAGTTGTTTGCGGCGATTTTCGCAAAGAACAGATCTTGGGAGTTTCTGAAGGTACTTCCTTTGCCTTACCCAGAATCGCCAGCCATATTAATGCTTCAGGTCGCTTAGTTTATGGGAACCTGAGTATTACTAGTGTTTTTTTGTTCCTCTTTTGAAGAACTTTTGTACTTAACGAAGTAATGGGAAAGAGGTTAATTGATGGTCCCCTTGATGGAGTTAATTTTTGGTTTATGAAAACCTCCATTAAGACCAAATCTTCATTGGGGTCAGAGGCTAAAACTCCTGTTCGGGTCTAAAATCCAATTTGGATCCTGTCGACCTTTTTGTTTCTCTGCTGTGTGTGAAATTGGGGCCTCTTTTATTTTCTCCGCCCCCTCTATCTTATGTAAAGCACATCGAGTGCGCCTAGAGTTTTTCTTCTCAAAACTTTAATCCATTTGTTTCTCCAATTTATGCTAGAGATTTTTAACCTTTTTTGTTACATTTTGTAATTTAAGGTTGGATTTATTTAGATCAAATCAAGGATATTAGTCAGCTTGTTGATTAAAAATTTATTCCCCCCTTTTCTTCATTTTGTATCCTAGGTGCTTAATACAGACATTTACGTAGAGCCACATGTTAGAGTTGAGCTTCTAACAGAGTCCTCTTACTTCAACTTTGTCAATACTTGGAAAGATGGTGAGTAGTGTATTGTTATAACATAGACATCTTAAGGCGACATGGATTGCTGATTCAAATATTATCTTTTCATGTTCATAATAATGTGACTTGTTGCTTGACAGATAAGGAAATTATGCTCCTCCACACGAGAATTGATCTTGTCCTTACTCTTGGTGGCGATGGAACTGTCCTCTGGGTAAGTGCCGACATGATACACATTCTGTTGGAGATCATACAATTTATAGATTTCTACTCTACTGTCATATTACACTATGTTACAGAGTGTTAGAGAACTTTATTATTATATTTGCACTTTACTCTCCTGTTTTTCTCTGAGGCCTTTCATTTCTTATTTGCAGGCAGCATCAATGTTTAAAGGACCTGTGCCTCCTGTTGTTCCATTTTCCTCGGGGTCTCTGGGTTTTATGATGCCTTTTTGTATCCTCCAGAATTGCTAAGAACCTTGCCATGCTATTACAAATAGTGGTAATATTTTGGAAAAAGAAGAAGAGAATAATTAATGCTGCCATAACTTCTTATCTCCAGGATTATATCTTTCCACTAAGAAAGAAAGCCCTTTTCTTTCCAGCTCCCTAATACTGTTTAATCTTGAACATGATTATTCAGACAGTGAGCATTACAGAGAATGCCTGGATTCAATTCTAAAGGGACCCCATTAGTATCACTGTGAGAACCGGTTGCAATGCCATGTAATTCCAGATTCAGCAAAACATGAGTACGAAACTGAAGAACCTTTACTTGCTCTGAACGAGGTTACAATAGATCGTGGGATATCATCTTACCTTACAAACCTAGAATGCTACTGTGACAACTCCTTCGTAACATCCGTGCAAGGCGATGGTCGTATACTCTCTACCACATCTGGTAGTACAGCATATTCATTGGCTGCCGCTGGATCTATGGTTCATCCTCAGGTACATTTATGTACTGGTCAATTATTGTATTCTACGAGCCTTAACATTTGAGAAAAGTCTGCCCTGTTGGAGCTGTCTTTGATCAATATTTGAAACTCCAGGTTAAGTCTAAAATCTAGTTTGGGCCCACTAAGCTCAAGTTTGTCTCGTATACTGATACAGATGATAAAAAATACAGTTTCATTGGATTGTATTTGGAATTAGTGTTGGAGACAAAATGGATGTATATATGGACTCAGATTATGTTTTAGACCCTAACCAAAAATGAAAGCAAATTCATCCTCTTAAATTTTCAGGTTCCTGGAATTTTCTTCACTCCTATATGCCCATATTCCTTATCCTTTCGGCTGCTAATATTACCTGAGCACGTCACACTGAGAGTGCAAGTCCCTTTCAATAGCAGAAGCCCCGCCTGGGCTTCATTTGATGGCAAGGACCGGAAACAATTATCAGCAG
The DNA here is from genome assembly GCA_027186245.1 of Coriaria nepalensis. NCBI lineage: Eukaryota > Viridiplantae > Streptophyta > Magnoliopsida > Cucurbitales > Coriariaceae > Coriaria > Coriaria nepalensis. The sequence goes on along the minus strand of CP114491.1, from coordinate 10,616,730 downwards.
GGGATGCACTGTTTTGCAGCATGGCTCCATGGCCCGTGCCTATGGCTTGTCAAGTCGATTCAACCAGCGATTTCCTGCGAAGCATCCATGAGGGCCTTCATTGGAATCTCAGAAAGACACAATCGTTTGACGGCCCTAGGGATAGTAATTTGTAAGATTTTTTTTAATCATCTTCCACTTCAAAGAAATTTTCTCCTGGAAATCTAACTAGCCATTTGATTTAACTCGGTGTCACCTCAAGAAGTGAAGGGAAAAACACACGATGGGTTACATGAGGGGTAAATCATTTAGTTTCTTATAGATCGATGATAGGTATTACGTTTTTGTTGTTAAGTAAAGAAAAATGTTTGATGTATATATGTTTGACAGGATATACACTTCACTTCTCTTTCTGAATGAGTAGTATTATACATAGCTTACTAATTTGTAAGCTCAATTAGTTGCTCCGATCACTCTTTCTGCTAAAGCGTGTATGTAACTACGTATATTACTTTGAAAAGAATAAAACTGCCTAGTTAGATAGAAATTGACAGAGAAGAAGAACCAACTGGCATGTCAATTTGTGCATGCAGGGCCTTTATATGTGTTAGAAACCTGTTTAACCGCAAACCGCTCACATTTTTTGTGTCAGGCCACGTGAAGAGCAAACTTGGACAGGATATGATTCTATGCTTAGAATATGTCATGATAACTAGCTCAGCTGTCTGCTGCTATATATGTTCAGAAAGAAGATAGAATACTTGCAATGTAGATGCAAAATTTAGTTTGTTTTAATAGATTGTATTATATCTACTCTTTCACTCATAATTAGTACAACCAGCACAATCCAAGATAAACTTGGTTCCTTATCTCTGGCATGTTTATGGAAATCAGCAGCCATTTTAGGGTTGATCGCATTGTTTGTCTATGGCTTCTTCCTCGCGACCGCTCCTCCAAATTACCAACGTTCTAATCTCCTTGCTAACATGAAGCTAAGATTCCCCTTAATCCTTAGTCCTACTAGACCGCCTCTAAGTAGCTCTAATCTAGTTCCTACTAATATTAGTAACATTGTGTTTGGAATTACTGGCTCCATATACACATAGAATACAGAAGATGTCACAGTCAAACATGGTGGAGACCGAACATAACTAGGGGTTATCTTTTTCTAGACAAATATCCGACCAAAGAGTACTTACCATGGCCGCCATCTTCTCTTCCTTTTGGTGTTAATGAAGACATTAGTAAATTCACAGAATCCCGGAACTTGATCACATGGTAGAGACTTTAAGTTTGGATTTTCAGGAAGATTGTGGAGATATTTAGAGAAGGGGATGAAGATGTAAGATGGTATGTGTTTGCAGATGATGATACCGTTTTGTTTCTTGATAATTTGGTTGAGATGCTGAGAACAATACGATCATACTAAGTACTTTTACATCGAGAGAAATTCGCAGTGTGTTAAAGTCGAATTATGATTTTAATTTCGATATGGCATTTGGTGGAGCAGGTTATGCTATGAGTTACCCGGCTGTAAAACTGTTGGCTTCAAAGTTAGATGGTTGCATAGAAAGATACTATAATCTGAGGGTTAGTGATTATATGGTGTATTCATGTCTTTCTGATTTAGGGATTCCCTTTAACTCACCAAAAGGGATTTCACCAGGTACTTGTTTCTTTCTTGGTTATGTGAGTATGTGACTCATTTTCACCTTAAATTTTGGTTAATTGAATTTCAAATGTCAGATGGACTTCCATAAGGAGGTATGGAGTTTTCTATCATCACATCCGCAAACGCCAGTCCTCTCTCTTCACCATATAGACAGCAAGTTGTCGATCTTTCCAAACATGAAGCTACCCGATACCATAAACCACTTGATGAAAGTAGCCGAAGCCGATCACTCGCGCTTACTACAACAAACTATATGCTATCACAAGCATAACAACTGGAGTGTCTCAGTCTCATGGGGCTACTTCGTTCACATTTATGGAAGTATTTTGCCTCAAAATTTTCTAAAACGACATCTAGAAACTTTTATACCATCTGAAAGGGCTAAGCGACCGATTTTTATGTTTAAACTCGATGGCTTACCAATAATCTGTGTGATGCTCCTCCTGTTTTCTTCTTGGATTCCATTGAGAGATCACTTTGAGGAGATCGTATCATCACAAATTATGTTCGGAAATGCCTTGGAATTTGCCTGCTTGTTCGGAAATCGGTAATCAAACTGCCGTCCCTGTTTCCAAAATACAAGTCTTTTCACCAGCAACAACGCCATTAAAGGTGCGTGTTCACTTATTAACTCGATGACAGAGATTATGGTGCAAGTTAATCTTTCTTTCTTATCTTCTTGTTAATTTGCAGGCTGGAGGAATAGAGTGCTGTGACATACAAATGGCGGACATGAATACATCACAAGTGAAATACAGGGCCTGCATGATGGGAGAAGTAATGGCCTAAAATGAAGCATCCTCTTCCTATATGTAATGTGGAATTGGGTCTAACTTAGCTGAACACACTTTCACATATTTGTCTGATCCATGAACTTTTGATCCGATTGTTCTAGTTTATTAATAGGCTCTCATTCTAGTTTACCAATCGTGGCTCTGGATTAGTCCGGACTCGTACGGTCTGCACCAAATTCAAATTCATCAAATATATTATGTATACAGTATACTCATTGATCAAAATATCATGTTGCAGTTATAAGCATGAATGGGAAACGGGAAACACATTTAACCGTTACATACCTATGTTTAAAGGTGTGATACTTCACTCATCAAAGGAGGTGAAAAAGTTGACTTTTTGTGATCATTTTTTTTGGCGTTGACTCTTGTTCCGGTAGCTTCCCTACATCAATTGAAACATGTAGGAACCAGTTTCACTCAGATCGGATCAAAGGAACTCAAATTAGATCCAAATCTGGTTTCTCTGCTTTTGGTTACTGCAGTGGGAGGTGAATTGAAGTTGGGCAGCTCCAACGGCTATTTTTTGTATTCAAGCAAGTTTGATATGTTGATTGAAGTGTGTTGAAGCTGCTGGTGAAGTTTGGAAAGCTTTGGAATCGAATTTCACCTTTTTGGTCATGACTAGTGTAGTTGAGTGCATTTTCCAGCTTTTCTGGTTTTCTTGTACCTTTTCTGTTTTTGATTGAAAGTAATGTAGGTAAGGTGATTGTAAGTGTTGCTTCTGCTGAGAATGTGGCCATTTAATGGTTAACTATTCATGTACCTTGTTTTATCTTTATGTAAGTATTTAGACTCTAATTTTTAATGAAAAAAATAGATTGAATGTGTTTTTCATAAGCTGAAGTTTATTGCTGTTTTTTTCTGGATTTTGGTCTAAAATATGTTCTTGAGGAAGTAGAGAGCAAGTCTTGAATCTTGTCTTTCATTTTCCAACATGGTATCAGAGCATTGTTAAAGATCAATTCATCTAGCCTTAACCTTCTCACTTGTTAGTTCCTAAACCATAAGCATTCGGAAAAAACCAGAAAAACACCATGGCCTCCAATCAAGGTGTTAACATACTTTCACCGCCAGTTTTCAGTGGTGAAGGCTATCCGGTTTGGTCAGTCAAGATGACTACCTATCTCCGTGCTCATGGACTCTGGGAAACAGTGGAAGATGGCTATGCACCACCATCTGAAGAGGTGGACTTCACACTTGAACAGATCAGACAACAAAAGATAGAAAAACAGAACAACTTCAGAGCTTTGGCTGTTATTCAATCTGGAATTGATGACAAGCTATTCTCTCGGATCATTAGCTTGTCTGTAGCTAAAAATGCATGGGAAGTCTTGAAAAAGGAGTTTCAAGGATCTGAAAGAGTAAGGAACATCAGGCTCTTGAACCTCAAAAGAGACTTTGAGAGGTTGAGAATGAAGGAGACAGAATCCTCAATGCTATTACTGCAAGATGTTTGGTCATATTGAGAAAAATTGCTTCAAGAAGAACAGAGAGAGAGGGGCACAAAAATCTCAACAAGCACCAGCACCTGAAGTTCAGAATGAAGAAACTCTCTTCATGGCTGCAGATTCTGACCATGGTGAATCCAGAGAAGGGCGGCTCATAGACAGTGGATGCACCAATCATATGGCTCATGATGAGAGCATATTCAGAGACCTGGACACAAGTTTCACGACTAGAATCACAGTTGGAAATGGGGAGAAAGTCAGAGCTAAAGGGAGATGTACAGTCTTGGTAAAGACTAAGAAAGGTACCAAGCTTATCACCAATGTTCTGTTGGTTCCAGATCTGAAACATAATCTGTTGAGTGTTGGTCAGTTGATGAGAAGTGGGTATGTCTTGCTGTTTCAAGACAATCATTGCACCATTTTAGATGCAAACAGAAAACAAGTGGCTAAAGTCCAAGTTAGTCATAATAGCTTTTTTGTGCAATGGGATCATCAAGTTCTCAGGTGTAAGGAAGATGAATCTTGGTCATGGCATAAGAGGTTTGGACACTTTGATCTCAAGGCCATTCAGAACCTGAACTCTAAAGGAATGGTTGATGACTTGCCCTCAGTCCAACCACAAGATGGAGTGTGTGAAAGCTGTCAATTTGGCAAGTTGAGTAGGAAGTCATTTCCTAAAAATCAAGCACACAGAGTTTTGGAGAAGCTAGAGCTGGTTCACTCAGATGTATGTGGACCAATGAGAGAAGTCTCATTGAATGGAAGCAAATATTTTCTCATCTTCATAGATGACATAACCAGATTTTGCTGGATTTACTTCCTGAAGGAAAAATCAGAAGTGTTCAGCACCTTTGTAAAATTCAAGAAGCATGTGGAGACACAAAGTGGGATGAAGCTGAAGACTTTGAGGTCTGATAATGGTGGAGAGTATACCTCAAATGTTTTTAAGCAATTCTGTGAGAATGAAGGGATCATCCACCAGCTGACAGTGCCTTATTCTCCACAGCAAAATGGGGTCTCAGAAAGGAAAAACAGAACCATTATGGAGATGGTAAGAAGCATGATGGTTGAGAAGAGGATGCCAAGGAAGTTTTGGGCAGAAGCGGCCAACACTGCTGTGTACTTGCTCAACAAGCTGCCTACTAAGTCAGTGGAAGGCAAAACTCCTCATGAGGCTTGGCTCAGTGTGAAACCTTCAGTATCTCACCTTAGAATATTTGGAGCTGTGTGTTTTTCTCACATTCCAGATGGTAAGAGAGACAAACTTTCTATGAAAAGTGAAAAGGGAATACTGATCGGGTATAGCACAGAATCAAAAGGTTATAGAATTTTCTATCCTGAAGTTGAGAAAATCTCAGTCAGCAGAGATGTGAAGTTTGATGAACAAGCAATCTTCAAATGGGAAGGTGAAGATGCAAGTGAGGGGCTGTATAACCTTCTTGAAGAAAGTCAAGATCAAACTCCTACTGATGATCCTGATGATGATGATGCTGAGCCAATAAATCCAAGATACAGAACTCTTGATGATGTTTACCAAAGGTGTAATTATGCTCAAGTTGAGCCATGTTGCTATGAAGAAGCTAGAAGAGATGAAGGATGGATAAAGGCTATGAAAGAATAATTAAGGATGATCACTAAAAATCAGACTTGGAGTCTGGTTGAGAAGTCTGAGAAGAAAAAAATAATCAAGCTAAAGTGGATATTCAAACTGAAGCTCAATGCTGACAGCTCAGTAAATAGATTTAAAGCTCGATTAGTAGTGAAGGGTTTCTCCCAACAATATGGAGTGGATTATGCTGAGACATTTGCACCAGTGGCCGGACTTGATACAATCAGGTTGATCATTGCATTGGCTGCAAGGAAATCTTGGTCAATTCATCATCTTGATGTGAAGTCAGCTTTCTTGAATGGAATATTAGAAGAAGAAGTCTATGTCGAGCAGCCTGAAGGGTTTGAAGAGAGAGGAGAAGAAGGGAAGGTATACAAGCTGAAAAAGGCTTTATATGGGCTAAAACAAGCTCCTAGAGCTTGGTATAGCAGGATAGATGCTTATTTGTCTAATGCTGGTTTTAGTAGAAGTGAAAGTGATCCTACTCTCTACATCAAACAATCAGGTTCATCCTTACTCATAATCTCTCTATATGTAGATGATTTGCTCATAACTGGAAATAAGATCAGTTTGATAATATAATTCAAAAAAGAAATGGAAGTTAATCTTTCTTTCTTATCTTCTTGTTAATTTGCAGGCTGGAGGAATAGAGTGCTGTGACATACAAATGGCGGACATGAATACATCACAAGTGAAATACAGGGCCCGCATGATGGGAGAAGTAATGGCCTAAAATGAAGCATCCTCTTCCTATATGTAATGTGGAATTGGGTCTAACTTAGCTGAACACACTTTCACATATTTGTCTGATCCATGAACTTTTGATCCGATTGTTCTAGTTTATTAATAGGCTCTCATTCTAGTTTACCAATCGTGGCTCTGGATTAGTCCGGACTCGTACGGTCTGCACCAAATTCAAATTCATCAAATATATTATGTATACAGTATACTCATTGATCAAAATATCATGTTGCAGTTATAAGCATGAATGGGAAACGGGAAACACATTTAACCGTTACATACCTATGTTTAAAGGTGTGATACTTCACTCATCAAAGGAGGTGAAAAAGTTGACTTTTTGTGATCATTTTTTTTGGCGTTGACTCTTGTTCCGGTAGCTTCCCTACATCAATTGAAACATGTAGGAACCAGTTTCACTCAGATCGGATCAAAGGAACTCAAATTAGATCCAAATCTGGTTTCTCTGCTTTTGGTTACTGCAGTGGGAGGTGAATTGAAGTTGGGCAGCTCCAACGGCTATTTTTTGTATTCAAGCAAGTTTGATATGTTGATTGAAGTGTGTTGAAGCTGCTGGTGAAGTTTGGAAAGCTTTGGAATCGAATTTCACCTTTTTGGTCATGACTAGTGTAGTTGAGTGCATTTTCCAGCTTTTCTGGTTTTCTTGTACCTTTTCTGTTTTTGATTGAAAGTAATGTAGGTAAGGTGATTGTAAGTGTTGCTTCTGCTGAGAATGTGGCCATTTAATGGTTAACTATTCATGTACCTTGTTTTATCTTTATGTAAGTATTTAGACTCTAATTTTTAATGAAAAAAATAGATTGAATGTGTTTTTCATAAGCTGAAGTTTATTGCTGTTTTTTTCTGGATTTTGGTCTAAAATATGTTCTTGAGGAAGTAGAGAGCAAGTCTTGAATCTTGTCTTTCATTTTCCAACATGGTATCAGAGCATTGTTAAAGATCAATTCATCTAGCCTTAACCTTCTCACTTGTTAGTTCCTAAACCATAAGCATTCGGAAAAAACCAGAAAAACACCATGGCCTCCAATCAAGGTGTTAACATACTTTCACCGCCAGTTTTCAGTGGTGAAGGCTATCCGGTTTGGTCAGTCAAGATGACTACCTATCTCCGTGCTCATGGACTCTGGGAAACAGTGGAAGATGGCTATGCACCACCATCTGAAGAGGTGGACTTCACACTTGAACAGATCAGACAACAAAAGATAGAAAAACAGAACAACTTCAGAGCTTTGGCTGTTATTCAATCTGGAATTGATGACAAGCTATTCTCTCGGATCATTAGCTTGTCTGTAGCTAAAGATGCATGGGAAGTCTTGAAAAAGGAGTTTCAAGGATCTGAAAGAGTAAGGAACATCAGGCTCTTGAACCTCAAAAGAGACTTTGAGAGGTTGAGAATGAAGGAGACAGAATCCTCAATGCTATTACTGCAAGATGTTTGGTCATATTGAGAAAAATTGCTTCAAGAAGAACAGAGAGAGAGGGGCACAAAAATCTCAACAAGCACCAGCACCTGAAGTTCAGAATGAAGAAACTCTCTTCATGGCTGCAGATTCTGACCATGGTGAATCCAGAGAAGGGCGGCTCATAGACAGTGGATGCACCAATCATATGGCTCATGATGAGAGCATATTCAGAGACCTGGACACAAGTTTCACGACTAGAATCACAGTTGGAAATGGGGAGAAAGTCAGAGCTAAAGGGAGATGTACAGTCTTGGTAAAGACTAAGAAAGGTACCAAGCTTATCACCAATGTTCTGTTGGTTCCAGATCTGAAACATAATCTGTTGAGTGTTGGTCAGTTGATGAGAAGTGGGTATGTCTTGCTGTTTCAAGACAATCATTGCACCATTTTAGATGCAAACAGAAAACAAGTGGCTAAAGTCCAAGTTAGTCATAATAGCTTTTTTGTGCAATGGGATCATCAAGTTCTCAGGTGTAAGGAAGATGAATCTTGGTCATGGCATAAGAGGTTTGGACACTTTGATCTCAAGGCCATTCAGAACCTGAACTCTAAAGGAATGGTTGATGACTTGCCCTCAGTCCAACCACAAGATGGAGTGTGTGAAAGCTGTCAATTTGGCAAGTTGAGTAGGAAGTCATTTCCTAAAAATCAAGCACACAGAGTTTTGGAGAAGCTAGAGCTGGTTCACTCAGATGTATGTGGACCAATGAGAGAAGTCTCATTGAATGGAAGCAAATATTTTCTCATCTTCATAGATGACATAACCAGATTTTGCTGGATTTACTTCCTGAAGGAAAAATCAGAAGTGTTCAGCACCTTTGTAAAATTCAAGAAGCATGTGGAGACACAAAGTGGGATGAAGCTGAAGACTTTGAGGTCTGATAATGGTGGAGAGTATACCTCAAATGTTTTTAAGCAATTCTGTGAGAATGAAGGGATCATCCACCAGCTGACAGTGCCTTATTCTCCACAGCAAAATGGGGTCTCAGAAAGGAAAAACAGAACCATTATGGAGATGGTAAGAAGCATGATGGTTGAGAAGAGGATGCCAAGGAAGTTTTGGGCAGAAGCGGCCAACACTGCTGTGTACTTGCTCAACAAGCTGCCTACTAAGTCAGTGGAAGGCAAAACTCCTCATGAGGCTTGGCTCAGTGTGAAACCTTCAGTATCTCACCTTAGAATATTTGGAGCTGTGTGTTTTTCTCACATTCCAGATGGTAAGAGAGACAAACTTTCTATGAAAAGTGAAAAGGGAATACTGATCGGGTATAGCACAGAATCAAAAGGTTATAGAATTTTCTATCCTGAAGTTGAGAAAATCTCAGTCAGCAGAGATGTGAAGTTTGATGAACAAGCAATCTTCAAATGGGAAGGTGAAGATGCAAGTGAGGGGCTGTATAACCTTCTTGAAGAAAGTCAAGATCAAACTCCTACTGATGATCCTGATGATGATGATGCTGAGCCAATAAATCCAAGATACAGAACTCTTGATGATGTTTACCAAAGGTGTAATTATGCTCAAGTTGAGCCATGTTGCTATGAAGAAGCTAGAAGAGATGAAGGATGGATAAAGGCTATGAAAGAATAATTAAGGATGATCACTAAAAATCAGACTTGGAGTCTGGTTGAGAAGTCTGAGAAGAAAAAAATAATCAAGCTAAAGTGGATATTCAAACTGAAGCTCAATGCTGACAGCTCAGTAAATAGATTTAAAGCTCGATTAGTAGTGAAGGGTTTCTCCCAACAATATGGAGTGGATTATGCTGAGACATTTGCACCAGTGGCCGGACTTGATACAATCAGGTTGATCATTGCATTGGCTGCAAGGAAATCTTGGTCAATTCATCATCTTGATGTGAAGTCAGCTTTCTTGAATGGAATATTAGAAGAAGAAGTCTATGTCGAGCAGCCTGAAGGGTTTGAAGAGAGAGGAGAAGAAGGGAAGGTATACAAGCTGAAAAAGGCTTTATATGGGCTAAAACAAGCTCCTAGAGCTTGGTATAGCAGGATAGATGCTTATTTGTCTAATGCTGGTTTTAGTAGAAGTGAAAGTGATCCTACTCTCTACATCAAACAATCAAGTTCATCCTTACTCATAATCTCTCTATATGTAGATGATTTGCTCATAACTGGAAATAAGATCAGTTTGATAATATAATTCAAAAAAGAAATGAAAGCTGAATTTGAGATGACAGACTTGGGATTGATGAGTTTCTTTTTGGGAATGGAAGTGTTCCAATCTGAGAAGGGGGTGTTTGTGTCTCAAGAGAAGTATGCTAAGAATTTGATGAAGAAGTTCAACATGGAATCTAGCAAATCAGTATCCACTCAAATGGCTGCAAATGAGAAATTCAGAAGGGATGATGGTTCATCAAGGGTGGATGAAACCTTATTCAGAAGTCTAATTGGAGGCTTGATGTACCTCACATCAACAAGACCGGACATCATGTATTTTGTATGTGTTCTATCTCGGTTCATGAATAATCCTTCTCAATTGCATATGGGAGCTGCTAAAAGGATCCTTAGGTACCTTAATGGATCCCTTTCTCATGGAATTCTGTATGAAGGGGGAGAATTGAAACTAGAAGGACATGTGGACAGTGATTGGGCAGGCTCTCTTGATGATGCTAAGAGCACAAGTGGTTTTTGCTTCTCACTTGGCTCGGGGATGTTTTGCTGGAGTTCCAAGAAGCAAAGTGTTGTGGCTCAATCAACAGCTGGGGCTGAATATGTGGCTGCTGCTCATGCCACCAATCAAGCCATATGGATTCGGAAGGTTTTACTAGAATTGAATTTCAATCCCAGCTCATCTACTGTCATACATTGTGATAGCAAATCTGCTATTGCAATCTCTGAAAATCCAGTTTATTTTGGAAGGACAAAACATATCCTAGTGAAATTTCATGCCATAAGAGAAAGGGTGAAGAATGGGGAAGTGAGATTAGTTCATTGCAAATCAGAAGAGCAAATTGCAGATGGGTTTACTAAGCCCCTGGCTACTGCAAAGTTTGAAGAATTCAAGTTTAAGATTGGTGTGATGAGTAATTGTATCAAGGGGGAGTGTTTGAAGGTGTGATACTTCACTCATCAAAGGAGGTGAAAAAGTTGACTTTTTCACCTCCTTTTTTTTGGCGTTGACTCTTGTTCCGGTAGCTTCCCTACATCAATTGAAACATGTAGGAACCAGTTTCACTCAGATCGGATCAAAGGAACTCAAGTTAGATCCAAATCTGGCTTCTCTGCTTTTGGTTATTGCAGTGGGAGGTGAATTGAAGTTGGGAAGCTCCAACGGCTATTTTTTGTATTCAAGCAAGTTTGATATGTTGATTGAAGTGTGTTGAAGCTGCTGGTGAAGTTTGGAAAGCTTTGGAATCGAATTTCACCTTTTTGGTCATGACTAGTGTAGTTGAGTGCATTTTCCAGTTTTTCTAGTTTTCTTGTACCTTTTCTGTTTTTGATTGAAAGTAATGTAGGTAAGGTGATTGTAAGTGTTGCTTCTGCTGAGAATGTGGCCATTTAATGATTAACTATTCATGTACCTTGTTTTATCTTTATGTAAGTATTTAGACTCTAATTTTTAATGAAAAAAATAGATTGAATGTGTTTTTCATAAGCTGAATTCAGTTTATTGCTGTTTTTTTTCTGAATTTTGGTCTAAAATCTGTTCTTGAGGAAGTAGAGAGCAAGTCTTTAATCTTGTCTTTCATTTTCCAACAACCTACAGCATATATGCCATTAAAATTATGAGGACAACCTGGTCTGTCTTCATATTTTTGGTCATATGCATGAACAAATACAGTAAGAATAAACCTGGTTCCTTATCTCTTGCGTGCTTATGGAAATCAGAAGCCATTTTAGGGTTGATCATGTTGTTTGTCTGCGTTTTCTTCTGCACTACTACAATTTATTAACTTTCTAATCCCTTTGCCACCAGAAAACTAGATTTCCCCTTAATCAATACTAGTAGGACTAGTATTAGTCACATTGTGTTTGGAATTACCGGGTCCGTAAACACATGGAAATACAGAAGAGATTGCAGTAAAACATGGTGGAGGCCAAACATAAGTAGGGGTTATCATTTTTCTAGACAAATATCCAACCCAAGAGTACTTACCATGGCCGCCATCTTCTGTGCCTTTTTGGGTTAGGGAAGACATTAGTGAATTTTCGGAATCCCGGAACTTAACCAATTGGTCAAGTTCAAGTTCAGATTTTTTGGAAGATATTGGAGATATTTAGACAAGGAGGTAAAGGGTTACAGGTGGTATGTATTTGCAAATGACGTCACTATTCTGTTCCTTGATAATTTGGTCGAGGTGTTGGGAAAATATGATCATAATAAGTTGTTTTAGACAAGGAGATAAAGACGTTTCCTCCAACTTTGAGTTCGGTTTTGAAATGGCATTTGGCGGAGCCGGTTATGCTTTGAGTTACCCTCTTGTACAACTGATGGCTTCAAATATGGATGCTTGCATTGGAAGATATTTCAACTTGAGGACTAGTGATTATATGGTCTAATCATGTCTTGCTCATCTAGGAATTCCCTTAACTCACCAAAAGGGATTTCACCAGGTACTTATTGAACTCTTTCTTTAATAGACATAGAATACTTTATAAATTAATAATCCCGTTTAAATAATATTTTTGGCCGGTTTCTACTTTCGGGATACTCCACTTTTAGATTGATATCTTCAAGGACTCGATGGGTTTTCTATCATCTCACCCGCAAACTCAAATCCTTTCTCTTCATCAGATTGACTACGTAAATCCGATCTTTCCGAACATGAACCAAGTTGATGCCATAAATCACTTAATGAAAGTGGCCGATGTCGAACAATCACGCTTAGTACAACAAACTATATGTTATCACAAGCCTAACAATTGCGGTGTCTCAATCCCATGGGACTATTCTGTTCACATTTATGAGAATATGTTGCCTCGGAGTATGTTAAAACGACCTTTACAAACTTTTACTGTAATGGATTGGGAAAAGGAACCATTTTTTATGCTTAATACTAGAAGAGTTACCAATAACTCTTGTGAAGCCCTCATGTTTTCTTCTTGGATTCTTTTGAGAGATCATCATTCCAAGAAGATCATGATCAAGTTGTCACAACTTATGTTTGGAGATGGCCTCGGAATTTTCCCGGAAACCGGCAATCATAATGCCAACTTTGTTTCCAAGATTCGAGTCTTTTCGCCGGCAACAACTCCATTGCAGGTGCGATGATGGGGAACCTATTGGCCTAGAATTCACTAAGAAAAGTCATATGGCGTGCTGAAAGCATGAGACAGTTTTGGTAGATATTGCTCCACTTCGAAATGTACTACACTACTTTTCTGGACCCAACTAATTAATTATACGACATCTTTAAGTCAACTCATCTTGCTTCGACATAACGTAGCATATACATACAAGTCCTTGTTTTGGTGTCTCAGTTTTTTTTTTTTTACCAACCTAATTCAGTATTACTTTTCCTTTTACAAAACTTACTTTAGAACAATTAAGGTTCCCGCGTGATCTTTGCCTAATTAGTTAGAATCTTCTCTAATCTTGTATAGAATCTTTTGTATATCTTTTAAATTCTTTAGGGTTTGCTAAAGTATATGTTCTAATTATAATTAATAAAAGTTATCATTATATGTTCTAATTATAATTAATAAAAGTTATCATTCTTTCTTAAACTTTAAATGGTATTAAAGCCTAACTCTCTCACGAGTATTTTATCTTGCTGTTAATCGATCCTACTGGTCGTTGTCGACATGACCACCTCGCCGACCAATTCTTCTGCACATTCTGCTGCCAAACACTTGGCACTCCTTGCCGCAGCAGCACCAGTGGAGGCTGCTCCCGCCGCCACCCCTCCTCCGCTGCCTTCCAGTCCGCTAACACACATCAGCAGCTTCCATTGTCTCTTACGACCACGAACTTCACATCATGGGGTGCTCAGGTGGAATCGATGCTCTTAGGTTATGACCTTTTGGGCTATCTTGATGGATCCGTCATGCCTCTACTGTCAAGTATGGCCGCTTATGTGTACGAGTTCCGCCAAGACAAACTTCACTTGTCCACCATTTTTGGATCCATGGCACCCGATGTGATGCCGTTAGTTGCTACCTCCTAAACTGCCGCCTCTGTATGGCATTCTCTTTTCCGTTTGTATGCAAATCAATCTCGCTCTCATGTTATGCAACTTAAGGAGGACCTCTCAAACTTCACCATCGGATCTCAATCTGTTTAGGCTTACGTTCACTCAATCAAATCCAAAGCAGACGAACTTGCCTTCATCGACAGACCGCTAGGTGTCGATGATATTACCCTTTATATTCTCAACAGTCTTGGTATCAAATGTAGAGACATTGCTCGTCCCATTCGCACTCGGATGACTTCATTTCCATTTGAAGAGCTTCATGATGTGCACATTACTCATGAAGCTTATTTAAAATGCTTATCAGCGGCTAACGCCATTATTGCCATAGCAAATCAGGCCGCCCATCACCTACTTCGCATGACAACTCCTACCACTCTAATCAAGGTACTTCTAACTCTAATCGAGGTAATTCTAACTCTAATCGGAGTGGCTCTCGAAACAATCATAGGAAAGGCCAGAATAATTGGTTGTTCTTCATCCTCCGCATAGGACATCTGTCAATTCTGCAGTTATCGGGGTCATACGGCCAGTATTTACCGTAAACTTCTAAGCCAACTCTGGACTTCTCTTTTGGCTAACTTGGAAAATTGTTCACATCACCAATCCAATTTAAATTGGATTCTTGACTCAAGTGCCTCTCATTACCTCACCTCGAACTTAAGAAAATTATCAGTTCATTCTAAATATGACGGAACCGATAAAGTCTATATAGCAGATGGTTTAAGTTTTCCAATATCTCATTTGGATCCTCCTTCCTACCATCTCCATCTTGCTCTTTAAATCTACCTAATGTCCTTTGTGTTCCCGCTGCCCATAGAAACTTGATATCGATTCATCATCTTACTTGCTAACAATGTCATTGTCGAAATTCATCTTTTATATTTTATTGCGAAGGATAGCAAAATAGGAGTGCCATCACTCACAAAGCCATGTAAGGATGATGTTTACCTTCTCACCGAACTGACATTTACTCCTCTCTCTTGAAATATGGCTTCCTCAAAACTGACAACTCTCATTGGTGAATAGGCTTTTCTCTTTTGGCCTGGCATCATCGTCTTGGTCAACCATTTATTAAAGTTACTTCCTCTTTAGTTCGTCAATTTAATCTTCCAGTAGTTAAACAAGTTTCTTCTACACCCGATGTTTGTACTCCTTACCATATTAATAAAAGTCAACAACTTCTTTTTATTGATACTTCACTATTGTGCACTTCACCTTTGAAATTTATTTATGTTGATATTTGGGAACCTACTCGTATTTTTTCTACTGATGGTCACATATTTTTTAAACTATTTGTCAACCACTTCACAAAGTATAGTCGTCGACATCGTCATATCGTTACAACTGGTCCCGCTCTCTTTCATCATGTTCACCTTCAAGATTAATTTTGGATATATGCCTTTCAAGTGGCTGTGTATCTAATCAATCGGCTTCTCACTCCTCTCTCAGAGTCCAAAAGCTTGTATGTTTACCTCTTTAATCAAGCACCAAATTATCTCAAGCTTATGATATTCAGATGTCTTTATTTTCCATGGCTAAAGCCTTATCGAGATAATAAACTTTAACTGTGTCTCGGCCATGCATTTTTCTGGGTATTCTTCATCCCAAAGTGCCTATCAATGCATGAATATCGAGATACGATGCATTTACTTTTCTCGACATGTTCGATTGGCTAAAGAAACTTTCCCGTCTCTAACTACACAGCCCATCTCGACTACTTCGGCTGCTCCTAATTGATGTCACCATGCTGGTTTTGTTCCGGATCTACCACCGGTGGTTGGTCGATCGTTGCCCTCTCATTCTGAATCTTTTTCCTACAATAAAATCACCCCATGCCCAGAATCACGCTCTCTAAACCTATAACACTGCCCAAACCCGAATTTTAACTTGCGCGGTTTTTTAGACCAGTGCAATGGCCCAGACTCACATTCCAGCCCAACCATCTCTCTTAGTCCATGCATTTGTCATGACCCATGTGTGTCTCCTGACCCGTGTGCATCTCCCAACCCCTATGCTACTCTAGACCCGGATCTGTCCAAAATAGTAGCTATAGACCTGATTATTAAATATTTTGAAGCACCCTCCTCAAAGAATGCCTCTGCCACCTCTTCCTCCTTCTATGGACCGAATACTCCCCCACAACCATCCAACTGTGCTCATCATATAACCATAAACTCTATGAACAACATCTTCAAGCCCAAGGAACTTCATCTTGCCATGAAATATTCGATTCCTCTTAAGACATAATCGACTTGCATTTCTCAAGCCGTCAAAGATCCTTAATGCGTGCCATCATGTCTAAAGAGTTTAATGCACTACTGCAACACGACCCATGGGATTTTGTTCCGGCCTCGCATGCTCATAACTTGGTTGGATGTAAATGGGTCTTCCGCATTAAATGTAAATCGTATGGTTCTATTGATCGATTTAAAGCCCGACTTATCGCTAAGGATTTTCATCAGTGATCAAGTTTGGATTATAGTGAGACTTTTAGTCTAATTGTGAAACCATTCACAATTTGTATGGTTCTTTCGCTTGCGGTCATGAAAGGGTGGCGTATTCGGTAACTTGACGTTACCAATGTGTTTCTTCATGACACACTTATTGAGGAGGTCTTTATATCTCAACCACTTGATTACATTAACCCGTCTCACCCGGATAATATATTCCACCTACATAAGTTTCTCTATGGACCCAAACAAGCACCTCAGGCATATTACCAAGCTTTTAGTGCTGCCTTGAAGCCTATGATGGTTTATTTCTTTGTCGACAAAAATATATAAATGATGTTCTTTGTCGATATAAAATGGATGGTGCCCGTCCGCTTCCTACTCCTATGGCCGCCCCCACCTCCCTCATCAAAGAAGACTCGTCTGGCACTATTGATGCCACCGAATATCATCAGGCAATCAGAGCCCATCAGTACCTCACTTTGACCCGACCAGATATTGCCTTTTCAGTAAACCGACTTGCAATTCATATCAGCTTCTACTGAACTTCATTTGGTTGCTGTCAAAAGACTTCTTCAGTATCTTAAGGGTACTCTTAGTCATGGGCTGCTACTTCGAAAGTCTGCCTCCTTTTCTCTTACAGCATATTCAGATGTCGACTGGGCTGGAAATCCCATTGATCGCACTTCTATATCGTCTTTCATCGTATTTCTCGACCAAAACCCAATTGCTTGGAGTGCACGAAAGCAACGAGCCATTGCTCACTCCTCCACAGAAGCAGAATATCGAGCCTTAGCGTGCTAGACTTCTGAGGTACAATGGATACAAAATTTGTTCTCAATTTTTTGATTTGGTTGACCAAACAAGCCTACTATTTTTTATGATAACATTATTGCTACTCACTTATTGCTTAATGTGGTTCTACATTCTCTGATGAAGCATATTTAGGTAGATATTTATTTCGTTCGTGACTTGGTTACTAAAGGTCTAGTTTCAGATTCCCACATTAGCACGGTTGAATAACTTACGGATCTCTTGACCAAACCACTTCATCGGACCTGTTTTCAGTTATTACGAGATAAAATTAACGTCGCCGATGGGTCGTCAGTTTTGCGAGAGCGTATTAAGGGTCCCACGTAATCATCTCCACCTAATTAGTTAGAATATTTCCTAATCTTGTATAGAATCTTTTGTATATCTTTTAGATTCTTTAAGGTTTGCTAAAGCATATGTATGTAAAGGTGATGAACCCTTCCAATTATAATGAAGAAAAGTAATCGTTCTCGTAAACTTTATAAGAACAACATACAGCCCACAAAACTTACTAAAAAATATAAGCAGAAAAAGATATGGATATATATATATATATATATAGGTGTCTGACTGTTCATAGTACATAACTCATGTTTCTTTTTTTTTTTTTTATTTAATGGAAAGAGGCAATAGCTAGCTAGAGGAAGTAAACTCTAGTTACAATCTGAAAACCAAACCAAGAAAAAGGAAATGCGGACAGGGCGATAATCCGATAAATACAACCTAGACAAGAGGCATTTTCATGACCATATGAACAAAAACAGTGGCGAGCACAATCGGAGCCATTCCCAAAACATTGTCGAGATAACATATCGGCAAGCTTAAGAATTACCGGCAAACTTAAGCACTTGCTCAAAATGGTGAGCCGTATCGGGCGGGTGGGGCTCCAACCTAGTCCGCTCCGGCACAACCCACCGCCCGTCACCATTCCTCACCATCCCCTTATGCTGATCCTGCCACCAAAACGGCGGCACTCCATACTCACTCCTTAAAAAATCACTACTCTTATTAACAAGTGCAATATCCCTCTTACTCGCTAAACGAAACCGTTGCCCTTTCCCATGATACCCATCAACCAAATGCAAATGAGCCTCGAGATTATGTGCACAGCCAAGATCACTAGTTTTCTTTAGAAATGGACTTTGAGTGTGGTCCAACGCGAGTTCCAATCCAACATGAGCATAACTCCATGGAAACGACATCGTTTCTTCTACATACTTTTGAAATTGGAACTTCTCGTTTGCTATGATTCCAGGCACTGTTGGAACTTTATCATGAATGTTGATGATTCTAAGTACTTTTACTCCAAGCTCGTCGCATCTCTCTTTAAACTTCAAATTTCCAACTCGAGGACCTACAAAGGGGATCAAAATAAGTAAACATGACTAGTGCAGTTATATATGTATACGGCAAGAAAAGATCAAGTACCCGAAAATGAATAGACAGTGATCGGTTTGCCGATATTGAGTCTCATTGCGGCGATGTCATAAGCACTAAGCAAAGCCAGGGCAGCTCCCAGACTATGGCCAGTGATTGTAATACTAAGTTCTTCACCTTTATACTCATCAGTGATCCTCTTCACTTCTGCCAAAACTTGTTCCCTGGCAGAAAATGAACAATAATTGCAACTCTTCTCCTTCTTGGTGTACAAATCATAAAACCCTGACTCGATCTTAACCGTCCGTTCATCGTCCCGAAAGTTAGCTGGTTTAAGTATGTCTTTAAGATCGTGAATCCACTCGAGATACGTCACGGTGCCTCTCCATGCAATCACTACATCACGCCTTCCCAGCCGTCGGATCTCATCCTCATCGACGGCTACGGCTACGTAACCCATCCAGTTTGCATGTGGGCTCCACACGGTGCTCATCCTCGACTTCTGGAAGAAATTCGGGAGATTAATATTTGATGTCGCGTATAGATATCGATTTATCTTGTATCCACTGTCCGACATGTCGAGTCGCTCGAAGAAATGAGCTCCTTGATACTTACATGTGCCACAATATTTAGAATGCGGGTCGAAATCAAATGAATCGTAGCAAGCTTGCGCGAATTCACCGTATCGGATGATTTCTTTGCGGAGAACGGGATTTAACGGGTCAAGTAGGGTTTCCCAATCACTGGAGCCTTGGATCTCTTTCCAGATTTCGTTAAGTGGAGTAGTGCTGGTGTCTACTTCACGGGAAGCTAGGGCTTGGTCTGCTTGTTCATCTTCTTCTAATACTGCTTGGGTTAGGCAGCTTGAAACAAGTGATGAACATTTGGTGATCATGAGTGTTTTGGCCGAGGATTCTTCTGGGGTGGTGGGTTTTGTTGGGAGGATCAGATTGATGAATGGTTTGTTGAGGTGGTGTTTGGGAAGACGGAAAGTTGGATGGGAAAGTGAGAGGGTGGTTAAACTTGATGCGTTGAGAGACAGCAAGTGAAAAGCCATTATACGTAGGTCGAAAGAAGATGAAGATAGCATCCATGTATATAGGTAGTAGTGATGTCAGATGTAATGGATAAATTATTGATGCGGTAAAAAAGGAGACGAACTTGAAGAAGAGGGTAAACTGGATGGCTCTGGCTGTCATTATTGACCTTCATATTGATCGTACCTTTCGCATTCTCTTTTTCTTCTTTTTTTTTTTTTTTTTTTTTGCATTATTAATGTGGACTCTATAGCACTAGTAATACGGACGAGAGATAGAGCAAGAACCTGTCATGAGATTGAAAAGCAAACAGCATCCCACCATGCATGAAAACACAAAACACTCAAATTTACCATCTACACTTAAAAGCGTTGCTCCAATATATTACGCACTTAAGTGTGATCATATCATATGTAATATGGTTTCATCCACTTACAACAAGCTAATGATCAAGGCCCCCCCCAACTTTGTTGCTGGTTGAGAAAAAGACTTGAGTGATTCTAAATTAAATTTGGATTATCATTAAGAATGTGCTAATATTATAGCGAATTGATGACTCCTCACTCTCAACTTTGAAAGTTATATAAAGTAGAACATGGATTAGGAAATGGAGAGACATCATTTATAAACATTGATCTTATATGTAAGACTTTAATCTTAATTACATTCTTATTAACTTTTAGTAATTCGATCTATTTATTTATCATAATGTTTTCCATATAATCATTTCATTAACTATTTGTTAGGGCATTAATTATGTAAATTTAATTAAATTTGGGCACATTTATCATATTTTTCTTTGGTGAGGTAGACGTGCACAATAACTTGATCATTATTACACTCCAACTTATAATGGACCTAAAAGTTAATGCTATTCTCATCATGTCAAAGATGTCTTTCTCCAATAAAAAAAAGACAAAACACAAAACTTATTTAATAGAAGTGTATAAAGATCTTATTTTAAGATAAATTTAATCATTATAATTAATATATGATAAAATATAAATTTTAAAAATAACATATTTTATTTATAATATAAAATTAAACGTTTTTAATTAAATAAATATCTTCTCAAAGGAGCCCAAATTTAGGAAAGGGAGTGGGTGAGAAGAAAATAAATATGTACAATTATATCTTAAGATACCCCACCACAGATATTAGTAATAGGGAAGAGATAGGAATTGGATTGATCTGATTGGATCATGAGTTACTTTAAGAAAAGATGACGTGTGAAGTACGACAGTATTTTTCTGTGAATTAAATTGAAAGATTGTTGGAACGAACTTCAATAAAAGGAAAAAAAAGGTTGTCGGATCTGTTTGCTTTTTTGGGATCTGATTTCAGTGATTTGTCGAGCCTTTAATTGTTAACTATACTCCTTGGGTTTGGGCTTGCACTTGTCTCATGTGGGCTCATCATCCATGCAATTGTTAATTCTTATCGAGGAATGAATGAATACATTGAAGAGCACACAGCACATGCAATTCTGACTGCATGGATTCTTAGCCCTTAGGTTTTGCTTGTTATGTATTCTAATTTTTGGAATTCAAAAATCAAATTTAGATTCTGATAAAATTTTCCTACTCGTTGGACAATTATCTTCACAAGAAGAGTAGCTGAGATGTTTTGTTACTACAGAAAGAAGCAGTGAAGTGAGAAGGAGAAGAGAGAAAAATGAGCAACATTGGAGCTGGAAAGGTAGTGTGCGTGACGGGTGCATCTGGGTATGTAGCATCATGGCTCCTTAAGCTTCTTCTTCAACGAGGTTACACTGTCAAAGCCTCTGTTCGCGATCCAAGTAAAGTCCTCTTCTTTCTCACTCTCTCCTTTTGGGTATATAGCATCATGGCTCCTTTTTCATTTTTCATGCATAAGTTAGCACTACCCACTTGAAAGTTACTGTTTTTATCGCATTCTAAATTTCTTTTGGGATTTTTGGGATCATTTGCTTTTTGACATGCATGAGATTGTTTTGATCTATTTCTGAGGTTTTGGGATGATTACTTTTGTTGTAGATAAGAGAATATTTTTCTTTCTTTTGTTATATGAGTTCTGTCTACTTTCTTCCATCTGCACAGATAATCCGGTGAAAACTATGCCACCTGCTTGAACTTGATGGAGCCAAGGAGAGTGTTGATAGGACATTCGTATTATATTTGTATTTATTACCATTCACATTATATTTATAAAGTGCTAATATTCTTTTTCACGTGTAAGCTTTCAATATAGAATCTGTGAAAGCCAAAAATCGTATACATGAAATTAATAATTTGAAAGATATCATGATTTGAATTTAAGACTTCTAGAAGAAGGTGTCTTTGATTCTGGCGTCGAAGGTTGTGAAGGCATTTTCCATACCGCTTCTCCCTATTTTCATGGCGTCTCTGACCCACAGGTTTATCCTTTAAAACATTATGACATGCCATGCTTAATTAACCAACTAAAATTTCAAATTTGTCACGAACTTCTCTGTTCTGTTTGTTTTCATCTTGCAGACGGAACTTATCGATCCTGCTTTGAAAGGAACACTCAACGTGTTGAAATCAGTTGCTAAGATGTCGTCTTGACATCTTCCATTGCATGGCTAACCACGTAGACCTGATGTGGTTGTTGATGAGACTTGGTTTTCTAATCCTGAGTTCTGTAAGGAATCAAAGGTGATGGAAACGCTTTTCTTTTCGTTCTTCACTCTCTTTTCCGAAAATATATTAGTTTTTACTAGTCTTTCTTTTGCTTAAAGTTGTGGTATGCCCTTTCAAATACTTTGGCTGAGGAGGCAGCCTGGAATTTCACAAGAGAGAAAGGAATTGATTTCGTTACGATTTATCCGGCAATGGTGATCGATCCTCTCTTGGATGATGATCAGCCTACTCTTAATACAAGTGCTGAAGCTATTTTGAACCTTATTATACCTTCCATATTTCTTTTAATCATATAACTCTTTAACACTAATGTTTAGTGTCTAAATGAAAAGGTATAAAAACGTGTGATTTCTTTTTTCAGGATCGGAAACTTATCCGAATGTGTCATTTGGATGGCTTAATGTGAAAGATGTTGCTAATGCACACATTCAAGCATATGAAATTCCTTCAGCAATGGAAGGCATTGTTTGGTTGATAATGTCACTCACTACTCTGAAGTTGTCCGAATTTTGCGTGAGCTTCACCCGCAAAAAAGACTTCCAGAGAAGTAAGTCATTTCAAAATGAACTTTCTTTCTACTTATTGAATATTCATCTCTTTTTTTTTTTTCTCTCGGGTTTTTTGTCGGAAATTTATGTTGCTGCATTGCATTGCATTGCAGGTGTGAGGGTGATAAACCGTTCGTGCCGACATATCAAGTGTCCAAGGAAAAGGTGAAGAGTTTGGGCATTCAATTGATTCCCTAGAAAGAGAGCCTCAAGGAAACTGTTGAAAGCTTGAAAGAGAAGAACTTTGTCAATTTCTAAGCTGCTGCTGCCTTGATGATATGATGATATCCAGCCTTTTAAGTTTGCTATGCTTATATATGCTGTTGTTGTTTCATGCTGTGGACCAAATATGAGTGTCATCATGAGTTGCTTTAAGAAAAGACAACATGTGAAAGTACACGACGATATTTTTCTGTGGATTAAATTTGTAAGATTCAATCAGGAAAGTTGCTGTAGGATCTGTTTGCTTGTTTGAACTCTGATTTGTTGGGCCTTTTGTTGTTAACAAATACTCCCTTGGGTTTGGGTTTGGGGTTGCACTTTTCTCATGTGGGCTCATCATCCATGTATGCCTGCCATCAGCTTGTAGCCTTGTATTTCTCAATTGATAAAAATCATGAAAAATAAAAAATAAAAAAGTATTACTTTAGAGAATGATTTGGAGAAACCTTATACTGTACGTCGTTGTAATTAACATTATTATTGCTTCTCTTCAATTTTAGATAATAAAATAAATAAATCTTGCAAAAAAGAAGAAAAAATGTTAGATACCTTAAATGCACAAGAAGGGTAGCTGAGATATTTTTGTTACCACAGGAAAAAGCAGTGAAGTGAGAAGGAGAAGAGAAAACGAGAGAAAATGAGCAACATTGGTGCTGGAAAGGTAGTATGCGTGACGGGTGCATCTGGGTATATAGCATCATGGCTCGTTAAGCTTCTTCTTCAACGAGGTTACACTGTCAAAGCCTCTGTTCGCGACCCAAGTAAATTTCTCTTCTTTCTCACGCTCTCCGCTTTTTTCGTACCCTTCTTTTTTTTTTTTTGGCCTTCTTCTCTCATGGGTTATTTATCCCTTTTTATTTTCATGCATAAATTAGGATTACCCACTTGAAATTTGCTGTTTTTATCGCTAGATTGTCTTGCGGATTTGGGATATTTGGGATCATTTGCTTTTTTACATGCATGATATCGTTTTGATCTATTTCTGAGGTTTTCGGATGATTGCTTTTATTGAATGCTGGGGATCATTTTTGTTCTAGATAATATTTTTTCTTTTTTTGTTCTTCCGTTATATGAGTTCTGTTTACTTTCTTCCACATGCACAGATAATCCGGTTAAAACTAAGCACCTGCTTGAACTTGATGGAGCCAAGGAGAGGCTCAAGCTCTTCAAAGCAAACCTTCTAGAAGAAGGCGCCTTTGATTCTGGCGTTGAAGGTTGTGAAGGCGTTTTCCATACAGCTTCTCCCTTTTTTCATGGCGTCTCTGACCCACAGGTTTATCCTTTAAGACATTATGACATGCCATGCTTAATTAACCAACAACATAACAATTTTGTCACAAACTCCTCTGTCCTGTTTGTTTTCATTTCGCAGGCGGAACTTATTGAGCCTGCTGTGAAAGGAACACTTAATGTGTTGAAATCAGTTGCTAAGGTGTCTTCTATAAAGCGGGTTATCTTGACATCTTCTATTGCTGCAGTTTCCTACAATGGCAAACCACGTACACCCGATGTGGTTGTTGATGAGACTTGGTTTTCTAATCCCGAGTTTTGTAAGGAATCAAAGGTGATGAATTTGCTTTTCATTCTTCACTCTCTTTTCCGAAAATGTAGAGTTTTTTCTGTATAGTCGTTCTTTTGTTTACAGATGTGGTATGTGCTTTCCAAGACTTTGGCTGAGGATGCAGCCTGGCACTTTGCAAGAGAGAATGGAATTGATTTGGTTACGATTAATCCGGGAATGGTGATTGGTCCTCTCTTGCAGCCTACTCTTAACACTAGTGCTGAAGCTATTGTGAACGTTATTAATGGTACCTTCCTTTTTTATTTTTAATCTAAATTCTAACACTAATGTTTAATGTCTAAATGAAAAGGTATAAATCGTGTGATTTCTTTTTCAGGATCGGAAACATATCCAAACTTTTCACTTACATGGGTTAATGTGAAAGACGTTGCTAATGCACATATTCAAGCATATGAAATTCCTTCAGCCAATGGAAGGCATTGTTTGGTTGAGAGTGTCGTTCACTACTCGGAAGTTGTCCGAATTTTGCATGAGCTCTACCCTCGTCTAAAACTTCCAGAGAAGTAAGTCATTCTTTTCATTATGGAGCTTCATCTTTCTACTTATTGGATGGTTATCTTTTTTTCTTTTTTTCCTTGGGTTTTTTGTCGGAAATTTATGTTGCTGCATTCCATTGCATTGCAGGTGTGCGGATGATAAACCATTCATGCCGACATATCAAGTGTCCAAGGAAAAGGTGAAGACTTTGGGCATTGAATTGATTCCCTTGAAAGAGAGCCTCAAGGAAACTGTTGAAAGCTTGAAAGAGAAGAACTTGGTTAATTTCTAGAGCTGCTGCTGCCTTGATGATATGATGATCTCTAGCCTTTTCAGTTAGAGCTATGTTTAAGCTATTGTTGTTTTGGATGAATGAACTAAAAAACAAACATAATAACCAAACATGATTTGGTGTCTCATATCAATGTGGGGCCACTTGAGCATGTATCATACTTTGCACTCATTACATTATTAAACTGATTTGGATTTAGAATGAAATTTAGCAAAGCATTCAGTACATCTCACATACCCAAGCAAAATTGAAGAACATCTAAACTTCTTAAGGTGCCGTTATGTCTTATAAACAAGCACAAATGTAGAAACACAACATATAATCTAGTGATGGAAAAAACACAACTTCCTTCACTATTTTATAAACAAAACAAGTGGCATTTCCAACTTTCATAGATCATCAAATCTTCATCACGACGGAAGAGCAGGAGTACCTAGTTAGGGGCAGTCTGTTCATCCATCGTTGGAATGATTCTCTTGCTCCTCTTGAAGGGCCCAACTGGAAGGAAAGTCAATTTCCTCCCACTTGATAGATTTGGAAGCAAGTCTCGAAGTCTGAACATTCTTCTGAAAAAGTTCAGTTTCATGAACTGGGCTTTGAAGCAGAGCACTTTTCATGAGTATATAACAGACCCTGTAACTTAGAATTACTGGCTGAGAAGTGGTTGAAGAAAGCTCTTCAAACCCACTGATCTTCACATTGAGGAGCAATGACTTAAGCAAATGAGGACAAGAGAGGGAAATATGGTAATTTGGAAAATAGTTGAAATAAATCGGTCTCTGTCCAAGGTGGGATCATCAAGCAAATACACTTTAAATTCTGAACTTTGCAAACAAGCTTTCTTCTCTATTGTTTGTATCAAGTAATCCGGTGAAGTGAAGTTGAAATTTTCCGTTTTGCGGATTCTCTTTTTGGGTATTTTGGGCATTTCTCAACTCTGCAAATCCATGGTGGTCGGGTTGTACTCTTCATTACTCAAAACATGAGGGTTTCACTTAGAAAACAGAGGCCTGTTCTGAGGCTCTAAAGAAAGTATAGGCGGAGAAGACGAAGTGCTTACAAAACATGAAAGGGTTGTGAGCTGAAGGGTGAGACAGGTTTGTTTTCAACTCTAGCACAAAGAAAGCGAGCCAGTATATAACGAGAATTTCTTATAAGATTCATGTATTATTTTCATAATTCGATAAATAAAATTATGCCAAAAATGATACGATTTATCATATTACGAAAATAGTGGTAAGAATACACAAAATGCCCCCATGTGGGCTTCCAGAATCCAGAAGAGTATCGCCCTTTTCCCTCTGCAACACATAACATCTTCCTTATTATTCCTCGCACTTTCATTCCAAGCTAGAAAGCAGACAGGCATGGTAACTAATAACTACTACCTTACTTGACAAGTTTATTTACGTGCTGGACAAGGTTCATGCACTGACGCACCGAGTGGTTTTTTTTTATTTTGCCCTTTTCTAGTTGATTAAAGATCAGGGATTATTTTAAAAATTATAATTCTCTCGATATTATTTTTGTTAAATTATATCCATCCTCATTTTTTAAATTTTTATCCTTTTGAAATAAATAAATAAAATAAAAAACAAAAACAAAAATATGAAATTACTTGTCAACTTTCGCACGCATTAAAGATATTAGTAATCTCTCTATTTTTCATTTTCTTCAAATCCTTAGAATTACTCTACGGATCGATGAGGTTGATGGAGTCAAGGTTATTCGATTCGTAGAGTAACTTAGAGTTACATGTAGGATATCAGTCTGATGGGGGCCCATCGACCCCATTGACTTCATCGACCTCATTGACTTCATCAACCCTATGAAACATAACAGTTATGCTAATATGCTTATAACCGCTAGTTTACTCTACGGATCAAAAACCTCATCGACTTGTAAAGTCGAGTCATAGGCCCCATCAACCCTATTAATATATGAGGTATGTTCAGCCTAATTATTAATTAAGTTATTGTTGATTTAAATAATTTTAGGTATAATCAAATTACGCAACTCATTCAACAATTGAAAAATAAAATTAAAGTGAAATAAAAAGAAATAAAAATTCAGGATTTAATTCGAAATTCACAATTAATATTAAAAATCAAATTTATATTAGCAATCTTAATTCAATATTTCAGTCCAAACATTTTGGTATGGACCAGTGTCTATTAATTCGTTTTCTTAGTTTTTTTCTTTCTTTTCTTAGATAAACATCCGAAATATTCATACAAAATAAAAATATACTAAATATTATGACAAAATAAAATAACAAATATAATATTATGAAGTGTTTTCAATCGGTACCGATAAAATCAGATTTCGACAAGTTTTCCTATTGTGTCCTAAATATCCGCAATTACCACATTTCTTTCTCCTTCGTGGTTGTTCACTAGTTGATGATATATATTTATTTTTTGGTATTCCAATCTATTTAAGCATGATGAGAGGTAGAATTACCATTGATCGGATCTTTTCAGAAATATCTCACTTGCTAGATGATGGTAGAGAATAAATTGATTCTGCATATGCGGCTTTCCAATATTCAGTAGAGTATAATGAATAACAACTATAATATCATATTGTTTCACTTCAAACATATCAATATCTACACTATCAATCTTCATTGTCAGATAAAATTGGAATAGATGAATTCACTCATACAAAATAAACAAACAAACAAATTTTAAGATCAATATTTAGAAGAAAAAAAAAAAGATATCGGTCAAAGTTTTATTAGACCGATATGTTGACATTCATTGGATCGATATAAACATGCTGGTCTAATTTTCATTGCACATCGGAACAATAAAATAAATGTCATTATGTTTCAGATTTCAAACAAGTGAGTAAGTTTCAATCGTTATATTTCAAGCAATTTCAATAACGAATGCGAGCTTAGATATATGTCTACCGTCCGAAAAAGAAGAAAGAAAAATATGTATCTATTATCGATAAAGAAGAAAGAATAAAAGATTAAATAGGAATTTTAATTTTTTTGAATGAACAAAAAAATTAAATATATATATATATATATATGTATTTATTTATTAAAAGAAATAATAAAAAAAATATAATTATTTAAAAAAAATATAATATTTATCCAAACGTCCCTTAAAGATAATAACATTGTTTATTACCCCTTATAAATATAATTACGTGAATTATTTGGATTCACGTGGGTCGATTATCAGTAAATAAAGATTCCAAAAAGTTAATGGCTGATAAGGAAAGAAAAGACTAAGGACAGTAATTATTGTGGAAAATACCAAGAAAAGTATGAACCTTGTTAGATAAGCTAAGAAACTTGCAAAGTATATATAATTTGTTATTAAATATAAGAATATACAAATAATGCAGGAACGAATTTAAAGGCTTATACACAAAATGCCCTGCCAAAAAGAAGAAAGCACTTTATCTACGTACATCACATCACATCACATCACATCACATCACATCACATCACATCACATCATTCTTTCCTTCTTTCCTCGCACTTTCATTCCAAGCTAGAAGAAAGCAGACATGTGACACACTAGCTAACTTGACAACTTTATCTACGTACTGGATAAGGTTCTTGCAAGTATCTTATTGGTTCTAATGTAATAATTCTCTTGACTTTTTTTAAATAAAAAAAAAAATATTCATTTTCTTCTTTTGGAATGACGTAAACCCAATTGCTTTCAAAAGCGATTAAAGATACTGATACAAAAAATGGAGCCATCAAAGTATGAACGAACCAACCCAACCCAACCCAACCCAACCCAACCCAACCTTGTTAGATAAGTTAGCAAACTTGTAAAGTAAAAAGCTGGCAAAACACTTTTTTGCATTTTATTTTTATAAATATAAATATAAAAAATTGATGTGATTCTAGAAGGTCATTAATTATCTCAACAATTAATAAATAGATTCCTTTTATTTAATTTTTTGTTTATTTGACTCAATGACTTATATTACAAGTCATCCTCGTAGACATTTGCCATTCATTGCCTAACTTCACCTCTAACAAATATTCTATCAAAAGAATTACAAAAGTACAAAAAGCATAAACATCTTAGGTCCCTACCTAAAATTAACCCTGTCACATAAGCACCGTCTCAAGTCAATATAAAGCGTACATCATCTTCTTCCAAAATCACAAACAACTTCAACACTACATTCTTCTACTTGCAAAAATAAAAAGAAAAAGAAAAAGAAAACAGATGTCTCTGCTTCGGAAATCAAAATCTTCACAGCCATCCTCAAAAGGTCATGTTCTAAGGCAAGGAGAGTACAATGCAGTCACCATGGATTTGCACAACTGGGAAATCCCAAAAGTTGCCCAAGCAAAGATCTACAAGAAGGAATTCTTCAAGCTTTTCCCTGATTACTCCATCCAATCAGTAGAGGAGAAACATCCTCTACGAGCCAATGAGGTAGTAGCCAAACTGCTCAACAGCACCAGCTTGAAGAAATACATAATGGACATCTTCACTTTCTTCAGCAATCGTGGTAGAGCAGGCAAGTACGGTTATGTTCACATTGGGATGGTCCAAATTGGTGTCAAGACATTGACAAAAAAAGCTACAAATGGGTCAGTCGTGTTATGCCTTCGTGATGGAAGAATTTCCAAGTTTGATGATTCAATTTTGGGTTTGGTTAAAGCCGGTTTGGACGACGGACCGATTTATTTCAACTTATTTCCAAACCAAACTCTTTCTCTTAGTGATTCTGACTTGTTTGAAGCTTTGATTCTTAACGTGTTTATTGATGGGGTTGATCAAGATGAGCTTCGCCTTAGTTCACAACCCATAATTCTAAGCTATAGGGTTTGTTATAAGCTCATGAAAACAGCATACGACAGTAAGGCTTTGGCTGAAAGCCCAACTGGGAAGACTCAATTCTTTCAAATGAGTCTTAAGACGGCGAGGGTTGTGGAGAAGAGTTTTGTGTGGGATCGTGATGTAGAGGAAGAAAAGCCTTCCAAGGGGGAGCAAAGTCCTCAGCCTAATGCCAAATATATGGTCGAGTTTCCTCCTGAAGAATGATCTGCAACTAAGAAAGAAGAGTAATGGCGAATGTGAGGAAGACGTAGTATGTTTGTATGTTTGTATGTTTGTATGTTTGTATGTTTGTATGTTTGTATGTTTGTATGTTTGTATGTTTGTATGTTTGTATGTTTGTATATTTGTATGTTTGTATGTTTGTATATTTGTATGTTTGTATGTTTGTATGTTTGTACGAGATGTAAGGGGGTCTTTTTTAGTGTTTTGTTTTTATGTAATGAGTTGTTATGGACTAGTCTAGTCTTAGTAGTTAGTATTAAACAAAGTATTTTATGTTTGCAAATACTTTGTACATGTGATCTATATTATGCAAATTATGCTTATAACTATTAAGTAGTTTTTAATGTTTGCAAGGTGCTTAAAATTTATTTACTTTTTAAGCAAAAAGTAAATGGTAAAAAAAAGTGCAAAAAATATTTGGTAAAATATAAGTTGAACAACAAGAAAAAAATATTATTGTTTAAAAAAATAAAATGTTTATATATTATTATTATTATTGTTTGGCTCCAAACATCATTTTAATCAAGTAATTAATTATATATATATAAAATAAAATAAAATAAAATAAAATAAAATAAAATAAAAAGACAATTTGAAAATATGATACTAAAGTAATAATTTCATTTGGTTTTATTTTCCATGGATATCTAACATTTTAATATATATATATTTTTTCCTAATTAATTTGGCTTACCACACTTAATAAAATACATATAATTTTATAAAATAAGTAGATTTAACTGCTTATAAAGACTATCGATAACACGGATCTTATAAATAAGTACTCGCTCTTTTAATGTATCTACTATGCTTATTTTACTAATTACGATGTACAACCTTAATTAAAAAAAGAGTCTTAAGAAGTAAAAGTCATTCCTTATTGAATCACTACATCATGGAAAACAAGGGATAAACACAAGGGTAGTACATCATTCTCATAATATGTGTAGTCTTCGTTCTGGAGGGAAGATGATCATGATCGGGAACCAAATTGAATCCGCACTCTACCAGCATATGGACCCACCGAACTTTCTCGACCACCCTTTGTAGCTTCCTCTTTCAGATCAGTCCAACTGCAAGTTTCCTGCATTTCCTCCCAAATCATACTTTGTGAAGAAACACTTGATGTTCGAGGATTCCTTTGGAAAAGCTGAGTCTTCCCAACTGGGCTTTCAGCCAAAGATTTTGGGTCAAACTCATTTTTCATAGCCTTAAAACAAACCCTATAGGTCAGAATAATTGGTTGAGATCCAAGCGGGACCCCTTTATCAAACCCATAAAGTTTGATGTTTAGAATCAAAGCCTCGAGAAAATGATAAGAAGAGAGAGAGAGAGTGCTGTTTGGAAAACAATTGAAGTAAATTGGTCCGCCATCCAAACGAGCATCAACCATTCCCAAGATGGAGTCTTTAAAACTGGAATTTCTTCCATCACGAAGGCACAAGAAAACAGACCCATTCGTATCTTTCCTTGTTGCTGTTTTGACGCCAATTTGGACCATTCCAACGTGCAAGTAGTCGTACTCGTATTTAAGATGCGTAATCTGGGAGCTGTCGAGCAGTTTGGCTTGTCCACCCTTTCCTGTTACAGAAAGTTTGTGCTCTTCTGTTTTGATCTTATGATCCGAGGAAAATAGCTTGAAAATTTCCGTTTTGTAGATTTTTTTTATGGGTATTTTTGGGATGGTCCAATTATTCAAATCCATGCTGACAGCATTGAATTCTTCATCTTCTAAGACATGACTACTCTTCGAATTACAAAACAGAGCCATTTTGGTGGGTGGTTGGGTTCAAGAGAAAACAAAATGAAAGAGAGAAGAAGATTGAGAAGATGATGATTATCCAAGTGGGTTTTGATTCGAGGTAGTGTTGAAGTGAGTTGAACTGAAGTTAGAGAAGTCGGTTTATATAGAGTGAAAGAGAGTTGAATTCTGATAAGGGCTAAGACAGTCATTCTAATTATTTTATAATTTTATGATGAATGATAATAATTTTTAATTTTGAGTTAAATAAATTTCTTATGTTTTTATGAAAATATAATGATATTATAGATATATTTTTTTATAATTTTATAAATTATATAACTCTAATCAATGTTAAAATTAAAAATCAATAATATTTTATTTACTATTTTATCTAAAAATAATAATTTATTTATTATTTTTATTCTCACTATATATATTTTTTCATTTGTCATCATCCCTAACCTCAATAATGTATGGAAGTTGAGATGCTCAGATCCCGAGCTTAAGCACTATCCATAGATGTTGAGGTAAAAAAATAAAATAATAAAATAATAAAATAATTTAAGTGATAAAAATAATAAGTAAATATATATTTTAGATAAAATAGTAAATAAAAAATATTTAATTTATAGTTTTAATATTAATTAAAGTTATTTATAATTTATAAAATTACAAAAAAAAATTATATATAATATTATTATATCTCAAAAGATATATAAAAAAAAAAAAAAAAAAATATATATATATATATATAAAACTAATTTTTATTAAATTATAGGTCTAGTTAAGAATTTTTTCTATGATAACTACGTGGAGGCAATGAATTACATCCATACCCCTGCTAAAATCCGAAAGTGAAAATAGGAATCCAGAAACTTCTTACATAAGTTTGTCCCCATCTATCTTCCCCTCTTTGAACACATCAACATCTCCTTTCAAGTCCTTTCCCACTGGCCTTTTTGATACTTCAAGCCTAAAGCATTAACTTACTTTACAAGTTTCATTTACTCATCAAACAAGGTTCATGATCTGGTTGGTCTTTGATTCCATTATCAAAAGGGAGGCTCCAAAATTGGGCTTTTTGGTTTTTTTCCCATTCTTTCTTATATGCCTAAGGCTCTATGTAACCCATTATGAAGAAAAAAGCCCATAACGATGTGGCCATTTCACGATAAACAAGTTTATGTATTATTCTGAAAATTTAAAATATTAAAAAACGGACTCAAAACTATGTTATCCAAGAATCTTTGATATCTTGTACTTAGTGAAAATTTTGATCATATCAAGTGCTAATTTAAAAGATTTCAAATATCGGATTCAATTGCATAAAACTGTACTAGTCCTATTTCGGAAAGCAAAAAAGACATGCCATATAACTTGAGCTCAAAGTTATGAATTACATACACTAGAAAGTGTCCCTCTTTGTTTAAATCTCAATGTTTTCACTTCGTTTAGAAACATGACAATGAAAAGGAATAACTACTCTACTATTCTGCCTATCCAAAACCGGTAAATTCCCAATATCTCGCAACGGTAACAATCGTCCATTACTACTACTACTACTACTACTACAAGATGTCAGTGTTTTCCTATCATTGCTTAAACCCTCCTTTCTCCGATTCCGGACATCCGGAATCCGACTGTTCTCCTTCAATCTACAAACTAGTACCCTCTTCTCCGTCTCGTTTTGTCCCTCCCGAGCAAACTCTGAACATTTCCCCCTTGCTCTTTCTCCATTTGGCCCCTCCCTCGATTTTTCAAGCTCTCCATTTAGTACTACTATTTGTGCTTGTAGATCGTTTGTTTTGCTTTCGGATGATATAGCTCTCTGTCTCCATTCTTCGACCTAAAAGAAGACATACTTCATCATACAAGATGCCATCTAAAATTGATTTTAAAATTTGGGGTGTTTCAAAAATCTTACGGAAGAATGTAGCGACCGGATTTGAGAGTCGGAAGCTAAAGCACGGGTTTCCCAATAATCTCGAGAAGATTGCAAATCTTCCATTTCCTCCCTTACTTGACCAAGCATCACCTGCATTTGGGACCATTGCTCGGTTTCGGCTCTAACTTGATCCATTATCCTTCTTATTATCTCCTTGCAACGTCCCGAGCACATATTGCTATTGTCATTTGACTGTTTTCATACCAAAAAACAACAACAAAAAAAAGCATATTCACTTTAGAATTAGTTCTTATGATTTGGTGAAAAAAAAAACATCATATGATATATTTCGAGGAGTGATTTTGTTTACCAGATATGATTTTTGCTTGGACGAAGAAAGATCATGCGACTCGATTCTCTTGGAAGTGGAGGCGGAGCTGCTAGCCGTAGATAACATCGATCCACAATCCTCCTTCATCTTCTCCAATAATGTACCGTTTGATAATTCATCCATTTTTCTCCTCAGAATTTCCACCTGCAAATTTTTCTCTCAGATTCATTAAAGAGAACTAAAAACTCTTCCACTTTTCATATAATGCGATACGAAAATGAACTTGTTCTTATCATGCTAAGTGTGTGTAGTGTAAGAAATTTTGATCTTAACTATTGTATTGTTCTTACAATGAAATGGTTTCTCGATGTTACATTCTCATCTACTTTACTTTTCGGTGTGATCAACAAACTTGCTTCGGCCATCTCCTGAATCTCCTTCACACACAACTTGTTGGATTTTCGTTCGAATTTTTCGAGCCTTTTCCGAAGAAGAAAGGCTTGTTTGTCGAAATTACAACTAGTACTGTGAGGTATGAAATCCTTCAGTTCTGAGCTTCTTTGCAACTTGGCAAGTTCTAATAACATCTTCAAATTCGTACCTTCACTAATCTTCTTTCTCCCCTACCAAACAAGTAAACCAGAAAAAAAGAGGACAAGTTCATTATCATATTAGCAAATTGAAAACCTAAAAAAGTAATGAGTTAAAGAAAGAAGACTAACAGAAATGAGAGTTTGAAAAGTCGATCTTAAAATCCTCTCCATTTGAGACTTCATTTTGTCCATCTTCTTAAAAGTAATCTCCCTCTCCATCCTCAACATATTACACTCTGCTCTTAACATCTCCGCCTGAAACCTCCACTTCTCCTCCTCCACATCCGCCTCCACCTTCTCTCTCCTCCTCTCTGTTTCTCCACCATAATGATTAGCCTTTGAAAAAACTCGATCTTGATCAAATAAAGCTTCCAGCTTTCCCTTTTTCTGGTCAAGAGAAGCAGTGGGTTTTGCTGAATGGGTGTTTGATGATCTCCTGCGTGGTTTTCTGGGTAAATAGAGGATTCTAGGGGTCGGTTGAGCTTGTGGGTATTGCCATTTCGGTCTCCTTGTTGAACTTATTGACGACATTTTTAATTCTTTTCTGCAACTCTTTCTGTTTTTTAGTATAACTCAGAAAAAGAAGCTAGAACTAGAGTTGCACTTTTTTAGTTCAAGATGATACTAAGGAAATGAATTTAAAGATATAGAGAGAGAGAGAGAGATGGAGCCTGGAGGAGTAAAGGGAGAGAGAGGCGTGCAACCTCGTGAAGAGCAAAGGAACAGAGATTTCAAATGAAAGCTGTTTGTGTGACTGTTTTTTTTTTTTTTTTTTTTTTGTGGGCTTATTTTGTAATTAACTATCTTCCTTTCCTTGGACTATGTTGTTTGAAATCTTCTGGTGATTTTAAAAAAGGATTGCTTGTTTAGTCATTAACCGTGTTTCTCAACGAGTTGTATAGTTGCATCTCTTAAAGAGTTGTATACTCTTACAAATAAAATTGAACATTCACGCAAGAGTGTCTAGTTGCTACTTTACACTTGAAAAATATGATTGCGATAAATGTCAACAAAATTAAAATAATAGATGATGAAGATGAAGACGAAGATCCGTGCCGTTGAAGGTATTTCCTTGGCAGAGCTTTAATTACTTATTAATTGGAAGGAATCTGTGTTTCCTCCCTCCCTAAGTTCCTCTCCCTCTCATTCAATTTTCAACGCTGACAACTGACACCTTCCCTTTCTTTCTTCTGTCTGCCCTTCTCTCACAGTCACTGGGGATTCTCTTGGTCCTCACGCCCTCCTTTCTGATTTCAACGAAACCACTCTTGTTCTTGTTGGAAATATATGCATAATAGTTGAAAATGGCTTGAGTACACCATATAAGATATATCAGCTATATATAGAATATTGATTCATAATAATGAATAGATTATTATTAAGTATTATTTTGCTTCTAATAAATTAAGCTAATTTTAAAGATACTATAATCTAAAATTGATATATAAAATACTTTTAATTTAAAATTTTCTTATAATAGCTAATAGATTATTATCAAGTATTATTTTGCTTCCTATTGGTAGTAAATTAAGCTAATCTTGAATTTTTGGGTATTAGAACTAATTTAAAGACTAATCAATCAAAGTAGTACTCATTTTGTAATTTTTAGTCGCGCAAATTGATGATATCTTACCGTTGTGGATGTAGGTTATATACTGTCGTATTTATTGGCCAGACCAACTCAAGTTCCAATATTTTCAAGTTGGTTTAGAAATCTTGAAAAAATAGACTTGTTCTACACAACATGTTGTACGATTGTTCTACATATGTATATGATATTTGCATCTATGTAGTTTTGAAGAAAAGGAATACCTTGTCGTTTTCTTAATTTCAAACAAGCATATTATTGATTATTGAACGTCGGAATAAGATTTTATTAGAATCAATGGCTGAATAGGAGACACAAATCCAAGAAACCTAAGGCATACAAAGCACAAACCAAAATAACAGAACGGGACGGTTTCAGGCTGTTGCTGAATAGTAACACCTCTGAGAAATCGAAGGGGTAGATTAGTTCTTCATTTCGCATTGGGCATCTCAGCCCCCAAAAAACAAAACAGAAAACGACTTTTTCAGAGCATATCATCATTCAGCCTCGCTAATTGATGAGCGTTCTTGTTGGGTGGCCACGTAATTACGAATGATTTCCATGGCTAATTGATGAGCGTTCTTGTTCTGGATCTTTGCAAGTTCATCAATAGCTTCATATGTTTCCTTATCAGCAAAAAGCTTCAAGTTGTAACGGGCCGGTACAACTTCCGGTCCTTCCCATTTGTCGACCAGCTCTCCCAGCTTTTCAAATCCCTGGAAAGGAAGAGCAGTTGACAATATTTTAGACAGTACACAGCAAAGAAAATAGCGTTCCAAAATTCTTAGTTGGCTTTTTTGTAACTCACCAGCCGGTTTGTGAAGGCACCAAATGATTCTTTTGACTGTCTTTTGCGCTTCCAATAGTAAAACAATGGTTCCAAGACATTTTCGAGTTCTTGAATCTTAACCTTATCCTTGAAGCTTCTTGCTAGCGAAGTTTGATTAGGGGTTC
Source organism: Coriaria nepalensis (assembly GCA_027186245.1). Taxonomy (NCBI): domain Eukaryota; kingdom Viridiplantae; phylum Streptophyta; class Magnoliopsida; order Cucurbitales; family Coriariaceae; genus Coriaria; species Coriaria nepalensis. The sequence goes on along the minus strand of CP114491.1, from coordinate 10,579,265 downwards.
CCCCCAGCCAAATCTTACATGCACGCACACACACAAATAATGAGGATATCTTTTGATTTACGGAAATTTCATACTGCAAGCCAAAAGAAGTTTGAGTCAAAATTCATAAAATACCTGGTAGCTGTTAGGACCATCACCAACAAATCCAAGTTCAGCCATGTAAGGTCTAGCACAACCATTCGGGCAGCCAGTTATCCTTACAACTACAGACTCATTGTACTTGAGCCCAACCTGGAAAAAAAAAAAGAAAAAAAAAGGAAATTGTTTATGACTCCCCTTTCTCCACCCTTGTTTATTGGGGAGGGGGGGCAGGGCAGGGGCACATGGATTATTCTATTTAAGATGATACCTTCTCAAATACAGCTCGGACACGTTTCAGGATGTCAGGGATCCCCCGTTCAGCTTCTGTTATGGCCAGTGGACAAAGTGGTAGGGCCGGGCATGCCATTGCAGTTTGGTTGAGGGGGTCAACATACCTAGGATGCTGACAAGCCATAACTAGTTCAGCAAAGTATGCATTATATAGAATAAAGTTCCCAAAAATAAGAAAATGTGAATTAGAAATCAGAACATATAGGGAAACTGACTTCTTCCAACTGAAAACATGACATAGCAACTGATGGACACATAAACTTAAGATGGAAAATTTGGAAGAATAAAGATGCTAACCTAAATGTCAGCAGCATGTTATCCAAGTAGAAAGAGACTATACCTTGAAAACCCAAACTTAATTAATTGATCGACTTACCTAATTCCTACCAGGCTGAAAAAAAAAGTTCACCCATTGATTCTCAGAGAACAGTAACTACTATCTTACCAGAAGACCAGCCTGCGCAAGGGCGGTAGTAATTGGGCGCTTCCATGCATTGCGAATATCACACAAGATGAGGTTTTGATTTGGTGTAATCCGCACGTTCAGGTTATACTTCTCGATTATCTCCCTTAATGTCTTCTTCATTTTACCTCCAACCCGACCATTATCCACATGTAACCCACAATATAAAAATCCATCACCCTAGACCAACAAAGAATGCCATCAAAGGGAAGGAAAAGACACTTAAACAAGAGCCCGGTTGTTATCAAAATTACTGATATTACATGTATGTTGTTAGCTACTAAATTAAAAATACAACTTCATTGTGTTACTTAGAGGGTTAAAAAGACATACTTATAGAGTTCATTTCAACTATAAAATGCATAGAGCTCATACTAAAAGTGGAGTTGAGATAACCAAAGTAACATTTGAAAAGCACCTAAATACAAGATTCATGTTGATAGAACAAACCTGTTCATGCCATCCCAAGTAACTATTAAATTCCCACTCAGGTAGTTCACGGAAAGGCTCAAATTTCTTCCCATAGTATTTCTCAACAACGCTTCTAAACTTTTCAATTCCCCACGAGTGAATCAAATATTTCATCCTACTGTACTTACGATCATCTCTTCTCCCATTCTCTCGTTGTGTAACAACAATAGCTTTAATGGCATACAAAATATCCTCTTTCGGAACATAACCCAAGGGTTCTCCTAGACGAGGAAAAGTGCTCTCCAATCTATGAGTTCTTCCCATGCCACCACCAACCTACAGTAAAAACTATGAGAAATGAAGAAGTGAAGAAGAAATGAAAAAAAAAAAAAATTATAATAAAAAATTAGGAAAACATCTTACATATATATTGAAACCTTGAGGCTCCCCATCAGCATTAGAAATAACGACAACCCCAATATCATTTGTAAGAATGTCCACTGAATTGTCTGTTGGCACAGTTACTGCAATTTTGAATTTCCTTGGCAAGAACTGAGTCCCATAAATAGGCTCGGGCGAATCAGGAAAATTTGTTCCATGAGAATTGTCATTCCGAGCTGCCACCACTTCAGGTGATTCTGCAGTCAAGACTTTCTCTCCATCAACCCACATATCATAATAGAAACCAGACTGAGGAGTTAGTAGAGCAGCAATGTCCTCTGCAGTTTTCTGTGCAAAAACGTAATCCTTTCTGACCAGCGGAGCAGCTGGAGCAAGAACATTTCTATTGAGATCACCACAGGCACCAAGAGTCGACCCCATGCTTCTGATAATGAAGCTCATAACTGTCTTGAGGTTCTTTTTCAGTACACCGTGGAGTTGAAATGTTTGCCTGGTGGTTAATCGAAGTGTTCCAATTCCAAACTGGTCAGCAAGATCATCCATTGTCAAATAGAGCTTGTTGGACACTTTCCCACATGGATTCTTGGTGCGAAGCATGAATGAGTATGATCTCTGACCACGCTCATCTCTGTCATACTGCTGATAGCTACCATGGAACTTGATGATTTGTGTTGCAGCTTCGTTGACATTAGGGGCATCTGTCAACAACTCCTCGTTAAGAGGGTACCTTATGAAGTTACTTTGTTCCTTGATTATCTCAACCTTGCTACGCTTTGTCTCAGTCACAGCATCGGGCTTTGTTGGCTGCATATAGACAATAGGAAAATTTTCAGGTGCAAGAGCCTTGTAGCTCAGAATGAACTATTCGAATCCCAACGACAGGATATTCTGATCCAAAATGCAGATTCCACGTGAACTTTTACAATATCAGGTTTAACTCATACTTATAGAAGTAAGGATAGAGGAAAAGTTCATTACAAACAACCTGCAACAAACCATTTAGCCTTTCGAACCAAAAGCTAAAGAAGTGAGTAAAAAGAGAGGGGAAAAAAAAAACTATGAAGGAACAAAAATAGCTTTTCGAACATTTCTTTCCCTTTTCAATCAATTTCACGAATCGATTTTTCGTGAACATTTTCATCAACCAAACGAGAAATCAACAGAAAGATTCATATGTTCGCTCGCCTATCTCTTTAACATCGAACTGAGCCTCAAAATCTAAGAATAGCACGGAAAATTTAACTCTGAAAATGCAAAAGCACGAAATTTTAAGAATCGCACCGTAGATACAGCTCTAATAAGCGAAGGTCTGGAAGAAGATGAAGTAACAGAAGCAGCTGAGAAGAAATGAACATGACTACTCAGAGCGAGAGAATCGGAAGACCTCAGCCCCTGGAAGCTTTGAAGTTGAACCTTCGTCTCCTTCAAAACCGCGGCGTTCGCCGCTCCGATCGACGTCGTCATCTGAAACTCCTAGGGCTTCCTCCGACACAGCAGAGCTCGAGTGAGGCAGAGAGGGGAGAGAGAGAGAGGAGTGCAGGGAGAAGCCAAGTGGGATTGGGTGAAAATGCAGTGAGCGAATATGAGAAAAAACTAAAAAAGGGAACACCAAATTTTGTTTGTTGGACCGCCAGATAATATTATTATAATTTTTAATAAAAGAACTAAAATACAATTCGGGATCTAAATCTTGGTCCCTGCTAACGTGCGCAGCCGTCACGCGCCTGACACGGGTACTTTTTTTTTTTTTAATATAATTTTATTGAGTAAAACCGGCGGTCATGGCTCCTGAACCGGAACTGGTGGGAAGTGGAAGTCTGGAACTGTGTCGCGGTTAAGCGAGCTGCTCCGCGCGCGCGTGAAGCTGATACTTTGTTGGAGCGCGTATCGCGGTTCACTGAACCGTGACGGGGATTCGGTTCTTTTTTTTTTTCCTCAACAGTAACTCTTTGCTGAAAGCAGGCTGTTATACGGCCGTTGCATGGATCCGGGGGCAGCCCTGCTGATTTAAAGTTTTTCTTTATTTATAAATTTTAATCATTTTTATAAATTTAATTATTAAAATATATATTATATTAAAATAATTTAAATTAAACTCGTATTAATATGAAAATTTATAAAACTAATACATGAGGCATATAATATAATTGACATACTGAAAATTTTTTCTTTTACACAACATGTCAAAATCAATTTCAGTTCGAGTTCTTTTAATTTTCTTAAATTGAGTTCAATTTTTTTTCACAGATTGAGTTCCTTTCCAAACTGAGTTCTTCATCTCCTCTTCTCATACTGAGTTCTTCATTTTCTTTCCCATATCGAAAACTATTTCTTCCTTCCTAGACCAAGATCTAATATAATATAATGTATCTCTGTCTGGATTCTCGATCTAGACCGAATTCTTGGTCTTTAAGGATAAAATCACCTTCCTTCCCAGACTGAAAACTTTTTCTTCCTTCCTAAACCGAGATCTAATATAATATAATATATCTAGATCTAGGTCTGGGTCTGGATCTAGATTCTCGATCCAAACCAAGTTCTCAATCTAGAAAGATAGAAATATAATCGAGCTCTCGGTTTATAAAGATATAAATATGTTTATGTCCTTGAATACTGAGAACTCGATCTAATTATATCTTGAAGACCGAGAACTTGGTCTGGTTGGGAAACTCAAACAAAAATATATTTTTGTCCCTCAAAATCAAGTACTCAGTCTGGGTTCCTAATCCAAACCGAGTTCTCGGTCTTCAAGGACAAAACCATCTTCCTTTCCAGATCGATATCTAATATGATATCTTTCGGTTTGTGTTTGAGTTCTGGTCCAGACCGAGTTCTCGGTCTAGAAAGATAGAAATATAACCGAGTTCTCGATCTACATGTGAGATCTCACATATCGGTCTAAGATACACAAACAGACAAGAAAGACAGAAATATAACCGAGTTCTCGGTCTACATGTGAGATCTCATATATCGGTCTAAGATACACAAACAGACAAGAAAGACAGAAATATAACCGAGTTCTCGGTCTACATGTGAGATCTCATATATCGGTCTAAGATACACAAACAGACATGTCAGGAATTTAGACAGAATATGTTTCTGTCTGGACCGAGGACTCAATCTGGACTGGGAACTCGGCCTGGACAGGAAACTCAATCTAAGTTCTCATCCTACTTATCAGTCTCTAGATTTTATATTCAAATCAAATATCGGTCTCTAGATTTCATATTTAGATCGAATATCATGGTCATCGTTATTCATTAATATTAAGAGAAAATGAGAGAGATGTTAGTCACAATTGTAAAGAAATACAGCTCATAAATTAGCTGTATTTCAATCGGTTTGTATGTTTATCATTTTTCTTATCACATGATACTCTTCTAATATTTGAATCAAAATAAATGACTGAAATATTATTATATAAACATACATGAAGAGAGTAAATAAGAACTGAATCCACTCTTCATTTAATCATTAAATTATAGTGTTGTAAGTTATTTATTTTATTCCTTATCATTATATTAATAATTACAAACACATGAATTTTCTCTTTATTTCATCTGCTTGAGAAATTTCAATTTCAATTCTACAACTCCAAATCTCAATCTTTGACCATTTGATTTTGAAAGCAAAGTGGATCCAAAACTAGTATTAACTCTAATAATCATTAATTATTAAAAAAAAATAAAGAAAGATTCTCAAGCACCTAAAGAAGCATCATTAAATTTACAAGGACCCAACAAACATTCCAAAAAAAAAAAAGACCAAATATTCTCAGACATGAAGCCAACCAACATTTTATTGTCTGTTTGTCTGTTTAAAATACTTTTGTTGTAAAAGTCGTATTAAGACTTTCTTATCAATCAAATTCAGCTTCAAAACTTGATCGATTTCTTTAGAGAATTTTTTGGGTAAATTATATATACAATAGATAGGCACAAATATAATATATTCAATCCACCCTACTAATAATCATCATGATCTGACTAAAAATTTCTCAAATTTTTAAGTACCTTCTACTACCATTTCAAACAACCTTAAAAACAAACCCTAAACATAAATTAGCTAGCAAGATGCTTTAACAAGAAAATCATGAACACTAAAAAAAAGAATTAAAATAAAATAAAATGAGATTAAAATAAAAATTCATCTTACAAGCAGTAGTTATTCAATTGCCCAAACAATTTAATTTTGTGGACTCAATCTATCTATCTACCTTCATTGGCTAAATGCAAAGATCCATCCCTAATCAACTTCAAGCTAAGATTACTAAATCTTTCTCTTGAATATTGCCTCGATACGTTCCTCCAATCCGTTCCCGCTTTCATCATTGTCGCGAATTCTTCGTAACTTATTTTCCCATCCTGAAAAAGAACCCTCCTCACATTATTTGAGATTCATACTATTTTCCTTTCCTATTATTTTCATGATCAAGGAAAACGAAATACAAACCTTGTCTGTGTCCACATCATGCATGATGGCAGCAATAACCTCTTCACTGCTGGTCTCATCCTCACTGTTTAACGCTGTTCTAAGCTCATCAATCTCTATAAAACCGTTCTGGTTTTGATCGAAGAATGCAAAGGCTTTCTTGAGGTGTTCATCATTTGTCATCTTCTTAAAGTGAACGGAAACAGCTACAAACTCTCCGTAATTTAGAGTTCCATCACCATCAATATCAGCCTGTCAAAAATTACATTAATCCTCACTTAAGCAAATCTCAGTAAAAATTTAATAAAAAATAAAAGTATCTTCCTGTTCTTACTGCTTCCATGAGTATCTGAAGATCTGCGTCTGGAATTTGCTGGCCCATCTTTTGCATTCCACTCCGAAGCTCTTCAAGGTTGATCCTCCCTCTTTTGGTTGTGTCCATCATTTCAAATGCCTCCTTTATGCTTGCTACTTCTTCCACTGATAGATACTCCGCAATCACCTGTGGATGTGAAATTAAGGATTTTAATTGCACAAGAATCCTTATACTATGGGATAATTGCATTATCACCCTCTATGTACTCTTGTAACTAATAACTGTCCTTATACTATTGGATTTAGCCACTCAAGTCCACTATTCGATTTAGCCGCTCAAGTCCCTAATAATTAAAATGAAATCTCTAAGATTAAGTGCCTAATTCTCATGAAAATGAGTTTATCTGGGTGACCCATTGGTTAGAGTATGAATAAGTTTTTTTCTATGCACTTGAAATTTTGAGGTTATTACCCTTAGAGCTCTTTTCTTGAGCTTGTTCATAACGGAGAACTGTTTGAGTCTTGCCTTGACAGTCTCACCCAACGAAACATTAGGGGCCTTTTTGGCATTCTGTATCCAAGGATGATCTGCAAACAAATGAAAGAAAGGACATGACACAATTAAAGGAGTTGATATGTAGGAGCATAGAACCAGATCAAATGACTTTTAGAACAAAGGTTTACCAAGCACTCCTTGAGCAGTAGGCCGCTTTTTGGGGTCTGGTTCAAGCATTTTCTTCACAAGGTCCTTTGCACTATCTGAGACTTTGGGCCAGGGATCTCTCTTGAAATCAATTACTGAGCGAATGATTGCTTGTGCTACTCCCTGTTCAGTTTCTGCATGGAACAAGGAAAAATTAAGATTTTTTTTTTCTTTTGTGGGGGGTGGTTCTAACAAGCCTTTTAAATTGGAATTGTGCAATAAATAGGGAAACAAACCAGCCCAAAAAGGTGGGACCCCACACAGTAGAATATAGAGGATAACGCCTGCACTCCAAACATCAATCTCGGGTCCATAGTTTCGTCTCAGAACTTCTGGTGCCATGTAATATGGACTTCCAACTATTTCATTAAATTGCTCGCCTATCGAGTATGGAAATAGCAACCTTAGTACACTTTTATACAGGTGGGATGATGATACAACAGATAAAATGCAGAAGAAAGGAGAAAAGAAAGGCATAACATTTACCTGGTTCAAAGAATACAGACAACCCAAAATCAATGGCCTTCAAGGGTGATGTTTCTTTCTTATTCGCAAAAAGAAAATTCTCCGGTTTGAGATCACGGTGCATCACTCCATGTTTATGACTCATCTGCAATCCAAAACATGCATGTGAGACAAGGTAGAAGATGGGTGATTATCTTCTAAAAGTCGTAAATGAGAAAAGAAATAAGAAGTTTCGTCCAAACACACAAGAGATTTTAGATCAAGGGAAATGAAGAAACAAAAAGGGTTATTAACATAGTGTGATGAGCCAATGTGAGTTAAATTCTTTGACTTTCATACTTTAGTAAAAACCTGTCTAACTCAGCCCATTTTTGAAACCAGTCTATATAGATAGCTAATCGGCACAACTCAATTTTTCATTAGTATCACTTCCAAACAAAAATACGAAAAAACGGTGAAAAAAATCTAAAGTGAGCGACTAACTTAGCCTAAGCAAAATTCAATTTTTAAGATGCTATGAATCTATGCAAAACCAAAAAGATCAAATCCATATAAATATGTAAAATATCAAAATCATAATCCAAATCCACCTAACACAAATAATGAAACGAAATTATCACCTGAACAATTTCAACAATGGTCCTCATAACGGCAGCAGCAGCTCGCTCCGTATAATGACCCCTAGCAACGATCCGATCAAACAGCTCTCCTCCCTCACACAATTCCATTACGATATGAACAGCTTGATCATCCTCATAGGTTTCCTTCAATGTCACAATATTAGGGTGCTTAGGCAAATGCTTCATGATCTCAACCTCTCTTCTCACATCTTCAACATCCACAGAGGTCCTAAGCTTCTTCTTCGATATGGATTTACAGGCGAATCTTTCTCCAGTAGATTCATCAGTGCACAAGTACGTAGTTCCAAACTCGCCTCTTCCGAGCTCATGGCCCAGATCATAACGTGCCAAAATTTCTTTGCCCGTTGGATTTTTCAGTACAGAAAATATTCCACCTTCATTTCCATAACTGTTATCAGCTGCAAATGGATTAGGCTTTTGCTTACCCTTCGAGGAAGGAGTGGAAGAGGTAGCACAGCAATTTCCCATAACTCAGATCCTACAAATGCAAACAGACCAGTCTTCTCTTCAGGACCTAACAATGCAAAAAAAAAAAAAAAAAAAACACAAGCAGATCAAAATCTGAGAAATGAAGTAGGAGGAAAACAGTGAGACAGAAAAAGGTTCGTACAGAAATGAAGAGATTGGACATAAATCAGCTGAAAGAAGCTAGAAATCTTAGATTTTGAAGAGCAAACCCATAATAATTTCTCCACGAAAATAGGACAACAAGGGAAAATAACTAAATAACTAATGCAGCAACACAAAGGGAGAGAAAGGGTTAAAAAAAAAAAAAAAAGGTTGGAAAGAAGAACACACCTGAGATTGATTGGACAAATTTGGTCAGCAAGAACAAATTTTGAGGCTGACCCAGTGGAAAAAAGTTACCCAGATGGGATTATGAAAGCTTGACTGGGACGAATATGAAAGGTTTTTGGGAGAAGTCGAGAATGTCAACAAAGTATGGCTGATAAAGGGAATGAATACCCCATGGAAGGATTTCTCAACGTGATTTTGAAGCTCATTAGACGCGCTTTCTCTATCTGCGAGTGTGTGTATAGTGTCCGTCTCTCTCTCTCTCTCTCTCTCTCTGATCCAGTTTCGTTCTCTCTTTTTTAAGATTCATAGACGAGGAAGGGGACAGAAAGCAAAAGGCCAAAAGCCTCTTCTCAAATCCAACCGTTTTTTTATTTATTTTTATTTTATGTAATTTTTATATCTTCTCTTTTTGGTATTTAGTTTGGTTTTCTCTTTTTTTCCTTTTTAGAAACAGATCAAAACTTCAGTTTGTCTTTATAAACTCAGTTCTAATCTCTTAATATTTTAATCTGTCAGAAGGGTTACACATACGTATATATAACTTTTTCTTTCATCGTTTTAGAAGTTATTCAAACTAATCTAAAATATATATGATTATTAACGACTAATCTCATCTTAAATCTCAAGCTATTGCTGATATAAAAATTTAGCTGATATAGAAAGAGAGAGAGAGAGAGAGAGAGCATCAATAATATGAAAAAACAAAGAATTTGTAACTCTGGCTTCCCAAAAGCTAGAAAAAACATCTGGCTCAATTATTGGGTATATTTTGGCACCTCGTCCAACCATTAACATCATCTAATTTGTGTTTTCTTAACACAACAAACCCACTTGCAATATGTAATTAATTAATTCACCCAAACCTTTAAATTAACCTAATTTACATGCCAAGGATCACAAAGGAATTATGGAAACCAAACATTAGACAAACATATGAACGACATCCTTAAATATTCAAATTAGATCTTTTAGATCTGGTAAAAACTATCCATGTCATCATACTTAATGAAACTCGGGGAGAGATTCTTGTTTAGGAAATAAGATTTTCTTCAAATGGAAGCAAGATCTGGTAAAAACTATCCATGTCATCATACTTAATGAAACTCGGGGAGAGATTCTTGTTTAGGAAATAAGATTTTCTTCAAATGGAAGCAATTGTTAAATGATCAGAGTATAATCAATAGTATTTTTCTTAACATTCATATATATGGTCATCCCGTAAAGCTGAATTCCGTTACGGAAGTTTTGGTTACATCTAAGATGCGGATTTGAGTCGATCGCATTTTGCAATTTCATGATGTAATGTTTTACAATCATACAATCGATTACTCGGAGTTATCGCCCCTCCTAAATAATCGTAAATTAGTACACACAGATCAATTGGTAGATATTTGAAGTCCACAACAAGCACTCCTTGACTTAGATACCTGATTTCTTTAACTTTTCGTGAAGGTTCATACACTATATTTGATTCTCATGAAGTAGTCTTGGACTGTCATGTTAGTACATTTTCCACCATAATACCATTCTGATGCCCATAACTCATGGGGTACGTAAAAAGTAAGGTTCGGCCAAACTAATTCAAGCTTCCTCGTGAAATTCCAAGCATCAACCTGACGAGTTTTGAATTCTCGTGCTGTAGGGTCCTTCCTTCTAATACCATCTTAATTACAATAAGCATTAGGCCAATGAAAGAACATTGCAAAATGATCTATCTGCTGATCTTGACTCTCACCTAAAAAGGAGAGAGTATGAAATAGTATGAGAAGAACATTATTAGACTTTCTAATCATTAACTAGCCAGAGATACCTTTCGGTTTTTTTTTTTTTTTTTAATTATTTTTTATAAATAGGTAGGTGGCTTTTCGGGGGAGATCGAGCCATGTTCAAGCTCCGAATACGTTATTACGGAGATTATTGATGCCAACTTTTGACAAAGCACATGGTGCATATGACAGAGCCAATAGAGTATGAAGATAATAAACAAAATTAACATATCTCTTAAAAGCTTCTAGAAACAACATCTTTGATCAAAATTGGCTATTTAATGTACTTAAACCATGACATTACAACTTTTTTGTACTACAATTGCTAATAATGAACTGAGTACCAGCTTTCTTGCTTACTTATACAATATCACAGCTTGAGGATTCAAAGGAGAAAGCTCTGAGAACGGCAATAGTTGCACAATGATTCCCTTCTGTGATTCTGTTGAAGAAGTAGTGGGAAATCCTTGCGGGAAATCAATGGCGGGCTTTATTACTGTAAGGAATAGGACGTTGTAGAAGATGGAGAAGATGAAGAGGATGACAACTGTGTTCGATAGGAAAGATCCCGAAAGTTCCGGTTTTTCTTCTCTCATTTCACTTCTTGTAAAATTCATTTCTGGAGCTGGTGAGGCTGCATCATCAAAGATTCATATCACAACAAATTCATGCCTTTTAAATACTCCTAGTTCCTTAGTCTATGATTAGTAATCACCCACAAAAGATAAAAAGGAAGAAAGAAAAGTACCTTTAGTCTTTAAAGGGGTGGGCTGTTTGTTGGAGAGGGATTCAAGCTGCTGGTCAAGCTCTTTGAGGGCATCTCTAGCCTTATCTGGGTCTACCTTAAATTGTTTTGAACCTTTCTCCACTGCATAAACAGTACAAGAAGAGGAAGATGAAGAAGAAGTCTTTCTTGGCTTGTAATTGTTGTGGGAAAATGGTGAGGTTAATAGTGGCTGGGTATGAGTTAGGAAGAGAGAGTACTTCAGAGTTAACATTTGAAGGTTTGAAGTAGGTAGAACTGCAGCCACTAAACAATACTGCCATCTTGCTCAATATTATCCTTCATGTAAGGTGAGTGTTTGTCAACAGATATAGGATGGACCCATGTGGGAATTTAGCTATTCTTCCTTTCCAATTTCCAAATTCCAAATACGGAAATTATGCATATATTGAAATTGTAAGAATAGGTCCATCTCCGGACTTAAAATGTGAAAAAACAGAAACTACAAGTCTATTACAAAAACAAACAAAATAGTAAAAACGGACAAAAGACCAAGCAACTAACCCAAAGACAACACAAAGCTAAACCCCAGATACAAACTCCAACCAAGACACAAAACCCAAGCCCAAATAAACAAACATGAATCGATACAAACATACGTACAAAAATATTTAAATATAAATCCTACTTTTAAATGTTTATAAATATAAATTTTATATTTTTATTTATGTTTAATTACCAAATTATATTTTGGGTGCTCGGGAACACTACAGTCTCTGATTTGAAGCAATTGCTAAATGATTGTCTACAACCAATAGCATGTCCTTCAAGATTTATACATATGATCACCCCCTCGAGTTGAACTGTACCACGATAGTCTTGGTTGCATCGAATACATGGACTAGTTGTTTTTCCCGACGAATGAATACCCTCATCCGAGGCAATCCAAAGTGCGATGTTCTCATGCAACTTTGTAAGATCAGAAGGTACATCTTCAGAACGTAACCCTGAATGATCAAATAGTATAACAAGAAAAACAGAAAGAAGAAAAAAAAAAGTGTTAGTAATGAATCAGAACAATACTATGATATGATATTAATATAGAATTTCATATATGAAATATAATATTTTCAAAACAATCCTTCACTTGTGTTATTATTTTGAGCTTAAGTATGCCGTTTAGTTTAATAATCATATGTTCGGTTTAATTATAAATCATATACAAATTTGAGATTTTATCTCAAACTCAATTGGTAATGAAAGTATTTGACTAATTTTTTATATATTAGATTTATAAGAATTTTATTTCAGATATGAGATATAATATTTTTAAAAGTAAATATATTATAAAAAGAATATGATGACGTACCTAAATCCCTTAATCTCTCACGAACAGTTCTATATTTCTTTGCATATGTAAGTGCTGTGTAGAAGAAGTCTTCTGGAGACATGTCAATGGCTTTCCCACCACCAATATTCCATTCTGTAGCCCATGATTCGTAGTGTCTGTTAGTAACTAGGTTTGGCCAAATTTGTTCTAGAGAGTCTGTAAAATTCCAATGGTCGGACTGAAAAAGGATCATAAAGATGCGACTGGTCATCATGCATGTGTATATATATATATAACAATACAAATGTTCATGAATTATTGAAATTTGTATAGATTTAGATCCAGTATAGACCATGTTCATACAAAAATATCCCGTCTTTTACGGCAAAAGGTACTATAACTCGTATTGTTATATTACCTCCATCTCATCGAAAAAAGCATGCTTCTCATTCTTAAGCGGAAGACTTTTCCCATAAGATAAACGAGGCCTGAATTCACCGATTATGAACTCCTGCGGCACTGGTTTTCTGCATATAACTTTTCCTTGATTGCAAAATGCATTAGGCCAATGTAAAAACAGTTCAAAATGATCTCGACCTTTACCCAGATGAAAGAGTGTGTAAACAAGAGAAATGAAGACAATCTTCCTCACATGCATCATTACTATATATTATTTGTGGGACAAACAAGTTTACAACTGCATAAAACCCCTGTCTTTATAAGCAACCTTGAACTCTATGTTCATTAGTTAAGATCAAAATGATTAGTTAATACTACACATGATAGTGACAATATGTTCCTAAGTCATTTTCTAACCACGAAGCAATTACCAATTACATTATAAGGTGCAAATATATATGTAACATCTATTTGGTGCTATGATTTCAGTCCATGTATGTTCTTTATAATGTTCAGAAGGGCCGGGGTCATTTCTCGATCCATGATTTCGGATTAGAATCAATTACTCTTTCAATTTCACGATGCAACATTTTTCGATCATATAGTTGACTGCTAGGACTACAGACGTCATGAATTTTAAGTCCTTCTTCAATCCAGAATTTCTTGTATGAATCATACGGCACTATTTTCTCTTACAACAAAAGATACTTATAAGTTGTGTTATTATCTCGATCCAGTTAAAAACATGTAGATTCTTACGTTGACGACTTACTATATTGGATGAATAAGACCTAAATTAACCAAATTTGAATTCCCTGCGGCACAGGTCTTCTACATATATAATGTCCATGTACATTCTCTATGTTCGGAATTTCCGGGTTCATAGATAATTATCCGTAATCATTTTAATGAATCCTTTCATCGTCCGGGGCCGACACTAGTTAATTTGTACATAATCATCCTTCGTAAATTTGTAATGTACTCTCCTTCCTCTATTGTTCTTACTTTACCCCTTTAATTGAACAGGTAAACTTTATTCAACTCAAGATACAATCACAATGTACAACACTTTTGAAGAGCAAAAGGCAAGTACACATAACACCCATTCTTTAATTTGATCACAACCATAATATAAAACATGCTATATGACCGATCTATAGCCTGATTGGATCCATTTATTAAAATTAATAATTAAGGTAGCTAATGAAATTTGAGAAGAGATCTCTTCGTAGGAACAAGATATTGTTTGAATTGTAACAATTGTAATACGATTGTGTACAATCAATAGCTACTCATGCACGGTTAAGACGTATGGTCACCCTGTAAAGTTGGATTGTACCACGATATCGGTTACATCGCATACACGGATTAGAGCCGATTACTCTGGCAATTTCACGACACAACATTTTCCGATTATATAGTTGACTGCTAGGAACTATTGCTTCTCCTGAATGACTTTAGATTAGTATTAAAAAAGTTCAGGCTAATGATATGAAATGCTAAGAATTATGAAACATAATAGATATACCAGATCTTTGTAATAGTTTATGAAGTGTGACATATATCTTTACAAATTCTATTATCATGTAGAAAAAGTCTTGTGCAGTCATGTTAGTACATTTTCCACTATAATGCCATTCTTAAGCCCATTAATGATAGATAGTATTTGTGAGGAATAAGGCTTCGCCAAAGGAATCCTAGATTTCTTGTAAAATTCCAATTATCCACCTAAAATAGCAAAAATATAAAAACTGTATACAACAAAATTACTGAAACTTATTGTTATCTCTTCTCTAGTGAAAGAAAGTTGATTTGTACGGGGAGGTGATTTTCCGTTGGCTGTACCGGTTCTAAACTCTCCGATTTTAAATTCTTGCGGCACGGGTTTCTTACACATAACGTCACCTTGGTTGCAATAGGCATTAGGTCAATACAAGAACATATCAAAACGTTCGATAATGTGCTCTTCTTCATTTTTCTCCGAAAAACAAAGTGTGAAAAAAAAAAGAACAATTATGATAATTTTCTTCAGGACTACCCTATTCTCTATATAAGTATACGATTAATAATAATGTGGTCGATCGTTAGCAAATCATGGATGATTGATACTTGTTGATAAGAACCATTAAATCCATATCAACATATTATTAGATATTGTAGAGTCATTTTCAAACCACTGACTAATCACCAATTACATTACTTCATTGTATGATTCATAAAATGCAAATTTGTACAATTCATGAACTCTGAAGATGTTGGAAAACGTTTTCCGAGAAGGTATCTATTACCAATAATATATTAAAATGATATTCATGATTGTCATGTGATTTAATATACCATATGATCATAATTCATACACCATGTTAAACAAAACCGTACTTGGATGAGGAAAAGGCAAGGATTACATAAGATGGTCCAAATTGACCTACAAAGAAGCGAATCAAGTTACCAACACACATGCATCAGAAGCATATAGAATTGGATCCCATCATGGCAAGCTGCGAATCATAACCATAGCCTACTTCAGAACAAACAGATCCTTTCTATCAATCAAATTGCATTTCACAATTACATCCTCTTATCCTTGTCAAACCAAACTCCAAACCACTACTTAAATAGATGTACAATTCAACACTTGAATATCTGGCAAAGGAAGAAGAAGAAAAGAAAACCACAGTTTTAACAAACCAAGCAAACTAAGAAAAGAAACAAAGATTTAAGCCTGTCATAGAACAGAACGGTCTGTGCCTCGGACCGGGGATTAATTTCCAACCTTCTGACAAAGGAGGCAATTTGGTTCCCCATCTCCTATTTATTTACACCACGAGCTCGAGAACAAAGCCAAGAATGATTTGCCGCCTAGCAAAATAGATTGCCAGGATTACTACTTCCACAGATAACCAAGAGATGTCCCCACTTTTTTCCGAAGGCTCATCTTACAGGCCCCACCTCCTGATGGGGGAGATTCATTGGATGGCAAGCCGTCTCTGTGAAGTATGGTGTGCAGAAACTCTACCATGTTGCTGAGCCGAAGAGTCTCCTTCCGCCCCTCTTTCACCAGAACAAGAATTATACATTGAGCCCTGCACACCACTGTGATTCTGGTAGGGTCCACCACGTTTCACATAATCCCGAGACTGACTCACTCCTTGCTGGCTGTTAGAGTTCCAAGTGTCACCTGAATCAGCAGGCAAAGGCTCGGAACCAGATGAGCTTGCAGTCTGTGATGAGTGAGCCTGACCAGACTCTCTGCTCTTATCTTTGGCAGAGGAACCTGCTTCGGTCCCCTTTTTCTCGTTTTTCTTGACAAAACGTCCTCCATTGCCTCTCACCCTTCTCATAGCATGCTGGTGGCGGGACTCATGAAGATATGGCTGTAAAGGAGAGTGTAAAAAGTGTCCAAAGATATGAAAAAGAGAAACATAAAAAATTTGAGGAAAAAGAAAAAATTCTTCTAGCTTTTAAGAAAAAAAGTTACCTTTCTAACTTTTATCAGCTTCTTCTCAACCTCTGCTTTTGCACGTGCTTGTCTTCGTCTCAGAATCCCTTGGTATTGTTTGGCATTCACAAAAACAGGCTCTTGTGCCATCTCAAGAGGCAAAGGCATTCTTGCATGAGGCATCCCAAGAATAGGAGGATACTGTCAACAATAGGTGTTTGTTAATAAGATTGATCAGTGAAGTGTTCTTACAATAAAAACAAAACTCTTTTAAGTCCTTGTATTTATGTCCCATCAAACAATTACTGTTAACACCTTAACGGTTTCTGCAACGTTAGTTTTACAACAGTTAATTGAGTTGTTAACCGTCATCTGCACTAGTCCTAGGCAAATGTAGGGAAACTTAAAAGAGATTTGAGCAAAGATAAAATGGATCCACCTCCGTTTTGGCGAACAAAATAGTTAAAATAGCAATGCGTCAAGCATAAGCTCAAGGTATAAATTTACGTACCATGAGGTGATGTCCATAAGCAGCCATCATTCCTCCATAATACGGATCCTGGTATGGATTTGATGCACAAGCCTGAAAAATAATTTCAATATATCAAGAAAAAACTTCAAATTTGAATTGTATCTAAATCAAGAGTTCACCTGCCATCAATAATTCTTTTTTTTTTTTTTTTAAGCAGCACATACAATAGAGTGACCAACAAGTTCGAGCTGTAGAGGTTGTGTGATACATTCCCCATGCATAGCTGCTTGCCCAGTGGATGCAACATGCTGTTGGGTATCTTGCCCATGATTTCCTGCACAAATAAAAAAACTTTATGTTCTTTGGCCACCCAACAAACAAAATGACTTCTAACTGCTTATGAGAGAGAAAATGACATATACTGAAAAAGCAACAAGTAAATTTTAGAGTATGAAGACACTTTCAAGACATACTAGAGCTGGGGGATCTGTTAGTCGGCGAATCTTTATTTGAATCACCATCTTCCACGTTCACATTATCATTAGACATAGATTGACCTCCATTGGACTCTGAACCCACATTTGGGCATTCAGACGAAGTTGAATTGGACCCATTTCCTCCACGTCCACGTACAGGTGGGGGATAAGGATTATAACCAATGCTGCTACGCCACCAAGGTTCACAGTAAATACTGCTTGGCACGATGTTGAGTTGATTGGGTTCTACTCGCTTTGTGGCTTCAGATTTTGACTGCATACCTTCAACTCTCTCTGTCAACCAAATGCGAGGAAAAAAGTGTTAAGCAACAAGGACATTTAAAATGAAGTCATCAGATCAACATACATAGCATATGCACAAATTGAGTCGAGTATGGAAAAAAATTGATCAGACATGCAGAATAAACGATAGAAGCAAATTTCGAAATCAAACATTTAAGAGATCTGCCGCACACTTTCTTGAGTCATGCATAAACCGATATACCCACATGCAGAAAGCACACCGAATTCCATCACACGGATCACAATCACAAAAAAAACAAAAATAATTTCGTTAGAAGATCGCAATCCTTCTCAACCCCACATTTTGTCGAAAATCAAACACATAAACTACTGGTGCCTAACCTATAAAACAAAATTCCCATACAAATCATTACATGCAATTATAGCAATAGCATAAAAACGAAAGAAAGAAAATTGAAAATTCCTAATTGAAAATTGATTCCTCCTCGACAATTCTCAAAAACCCTAGAAACAGCATACGACCGAGCACAAGTGAATCGATAATTTTCTGGCAGGAAAAAAAAAAAAAAAACCCTTACTTGCTGAGAATGATCCAGAATTCCAACTTGTGAAATTAGAGGGGTGGCCCTAGAATTTTGGGGGATCTGAGAAAATTTTAAAGAATTCAGAAGGGTCAATCCAGTTTCTCTGCAAGTTCTCACCTCTCGTACTGGAAACAGATTCTCCGCAAAATTATTAAAAAATAAAATAATAAAATAAAAACAAATCCATAATATACGGCTACGATAAACTAACCTGCACTAGAACCCATGTAGTCTCCTTCTCCCCTAATGTGCCCTACACGTGGATATCATGCAACAGCTAACTCGCTAGTCCCGTCGGTTACAATCGAAGAAAGACAGGGGAAACGAAACCGGTGGTCGACCGTTCCGGTCGAAAACCTGTGATATTAAAAGAGTTGCGCGGTGAGATTATCAAAGGCGTATTATGAGATTATTATATTTAAAATAAATAAAATTATTATTTTTGTCTCCACCCCAGTCCCCATGTAACACGCACTTGACTTTGCCGAGCCAGGAAAACGCGTGGCTGCGGAGGTGGGGACCATGCTATGAGTGCAAGGACACAGCGAACGACACGTGTCAGATTCCTTCTCTATGGAATATTTTTATTCATGGAAAATATATAAATACTGTGAATTTTAATTTCTTGATGAGTCAGATGAAAAACGATTAGCAAAAGATTAACAAGGGAGAGGTTCGAAACGACATCGCGAGGTGTCATATACATGTCGTTCATTTTACGTGGGCCATGTCGTTCATTTTACGTGGGCTGAAGACCGGACCGGGCTTTTACTTGTTTCTGGGCTGCTTTGTTCATGTCGATGTAGTTCTAATTTCTCAATTGAACCAATCAGTTAAAGACTTAAGAGGGAGATAATATTTATTTTTATAAATTTAAATATTTTAAAAAAAATAAATTATTTATATTTATTATATTCATTTTAAAATAAAATTTAACGATTCTCAATTAAATAAATCATGAAATGAATTAAATAATTGAATATATTTATTTTATTATTTATTATTTTTCATTTCATTTTTATTTTAAATATTTTCTATTTTCTCTTTATTATTTTAGTCTCTCTATTTCTTTTTAATTAACATATAAAAAATAGTATAAAGAGTTATAAAATAATTAATTAAAACTTTTAAAATTTAATATATTAATTAAAATTGAGTTAAAGAATTTGATAGCTAACACAATTTAAATACTTTAAAGTATTTAAAATTAATGTTTAAATAAATTTAATGTAATTTAATCATATATTTAATAAACTTATATATATATATATTATATAATTATATATCAATCAAATTTTTTATAATTATAAATATCATATTTATTAATATATAAATCGGCACATAAAAATAATAATTTAAATAATTATACAAATATATATATATATATATATATATATAAAAATATATTTCTTTCAACCAACTATACGCAACCAGAAAACACATATAGCTAGTTTGACTCAAAAGACAGAAGATAATCTCCTTTTTGTGGGGCCAGGTAATAACCTCGGATTCGGGAAAAGATATTGATGGTGACGATGAAAAAAAACAAATTGTACTTTAGTTACCAAAGTAAAAGCTTCATGCTTTAATAGCATATAATATATATATATATATATAAATAAATAAAATATTAGAGTAATTAATTTATAAGGGTTGGTTCAAATTATAAGATTTATTTAATTAAAAATAAAATAAAATAAAATAAAATAAAATAAAATAAAATAAAATAAAATAAAATACACATGTATACATTAATTTCCTTATTCCAATGTTACCCTCTTTAACCTTTTGTTTTCTTTCTTCCACTCACGCACACATGTATCTGCACGTACAGACATTATCTCTAAATATTGGCTTTGCGTTTCAAAAAGACAAACTTTGATTAACCTAATTCTCATTACTTACAACTACTTTCAATCACTCTACCAACGAAAAAACAAAAGTGTCATGTTATTATTACCTGTAATAAAATAATCTCATGTCTTTTATAAACGTTAAGTATCCAATTACTTAAACTTAGGTAACACTCCTATATGACTTTAAGAGATGAATCATCTCATGTCAAATGATCTGTGTGCTTTGCTGTGTGGCTAATGATTCCATTCCCTGTTTGCATAAAAGGTATAATTGATCATCTTTACTAAGATTGAATCTCATTGCCACATTTTTCATGCTTCTATCATTCCCTTAACTCGCTCTAAAATTTTATCAAACCACCGTTTCATTGCTCTTTTTTATACATAATTAATAGAAGAGACAGTCTTATAGCTAGCCAGTCAAAAATCCAAAGTAATTTTTAACTCATAATTCACAACATGATTTATATCAAAAAGGTTACAAAAATGTAACTACAAAAATATAAGCATATAGATATATTCCGACAATGAAATCATACTTTATCAAATAACGAGAATGATATATCACTACAAGCTTATTACTCACCTAATAATTTTTCCATCTCGTGGAAGTCATTTATTACTGTTTCACATCGCATTGATCTATATATACATGAATGATGATGTTGATAACAAAAACACTAGCTACCTAGCTAGCTAGTTTGTCAAAGAGTTAGGAGAAACCGGATCATGCATATAAAAAGATAGTCTAATATCATAAGTATGACATGGCTTAATTACTTTCTCATGAGGTTGACTAATCATCATACAATCCACTCCACACCGTTACATACTAGCTATGACTACTAATCAAGCAATCACCATCATCATCATCATCAAATTACTCCAAAAAGTCAAAAAAATAGAAATAAAATTGCGGATTGAAAAAAACAAACCAAAAGTAGCTAAGTTTACTTGGAGAATCCAAAGCTTAGGTCTAAGCTCACAAACATCACTACACAATAGTAATGCTACCTATCTAATCTCCCACTAGATAAAACTTATGAATTCCAATGATCATCAGGTACAAATAATACAAGATGACCATCGAGAAAAATCAAACTTTATTTATTTCAAACTTTACTGACTAGCAAGCTTATAATATTACTATGTATACTGATCATGATTCAAACAGAAATATGGTCAAAGAAGAAAAGCTCTAAATCAGGAGGAGTGAAGAAGGCGATAGGAGTTAATCTGATCATCATGTCCAAGCTGGTAGTAGAGGAGCTCATGCAATTGGAATTGAAAAACTCTAGTCTTTGCTTCTTGGGTGCAGGCGGGCATGTCGAAATCTCTGGGATTTTGAATCTCTCAGCTTTTGGTGTAGATAATCCACTTTTCATATCAACACCCACTTCTTCCTCCTCCTCCTCCTCATCATCATTGTCATGACGATGTTTCTTAGAAAACCCGGTGTTAATATTAGTTATGGAGGAGGATTTAGATGATGATGATGATGATGATGATGATGATGATGATGATGATGATGATGATGATACTTCTTCTTCTTCTTGATGATCAGTACTAGTCTGTGAAGCTGGGACCGTCGTAGTGAGATTCTTCTTCATCACCAACTGGGTACTTCTTGTGGTCTTTGATCTGCTGCTGCTGCTGCTTCTTCTTCTTCTTCCTTTCATAGGAGCCATCTGCTTATTAGTTTCTTAGATGATAAGAGTTGAGAAGCGTTACCTGAAATACTATGTATGGGTTTGGATTTGGGTTTGAAAGGAGGAAATATAAGATAAGGATTGTGATTGATTCATAGGACAACCTTCCCGCTGTCCTAGGCAGACGCAAACAGAGAGAGAGAGATAGTGTGTTCAAAATTTTATGCATTCTTGGGATATTAAATAGTCATAAGTTCATATTGGTAGGGTTTGTGACCTTTATTGTATAATTTAATTCTCCTTTTTTTTGGCTCTTTGGGTTAATTGTATTTAGGGAAAATATATTTTCCCCCCTTTAACTATCATTATATTATATTTAATCCCCCTAAATGATCAAATTTTGGAAATACTCCCAATTACTCTTAGGTCATAATTTTCTCCCTCTACAGTTGTTTTCTTAGCATTATATTAGGATAGTTTAGGGGGGGGGGAATTTCTAAATTATAATAGTGTGGAGTGGCTAAATCTAACATAAATAGTAGTTGACGAGGGCAGAGTTGTTACTCGAGAGGGGGAAATTGTTATATGAAGATAATTCAAGAGGAGTATTTTTATATTGTGGTAGTTCGCGTGGACAAAATCTAATAAATTATCTCTGTTTTTACTTTTTACCGTTGACATTTATACAATTATGAGTCAAACGATAAGAATCCATTTTCTAGGTAGCGACCGGTATGTATATCTATATCGATGTATGTTGCAGCGAATATACTCCTTACTATGTTGTTTCTTATAATCTAAGCCATCAAATATCTAAGTACTGTTTTGTGCATCCCAACATATATATACTTTTTTTTGGTAACATTGCATAAAACTAGGAACACTAACATTGATAGAAGAGTCATAAGGCATAGGAAGCTGTTGATGATGTTAAAAGAGATTCTCCATCAATAATGACTCCTTTATTACTTCTGACCTCTTTCTAGTTGTTTAGTTGCTTTTACTTTAGTTTTATAACATTGCACTGTATTTGAGTCACCCACTGCCCGTAGATCAAACGGTTTGTGAAATCCAGTTTCAATTCAACAACAGATTCAGTTTTGAGAGACGTTATGATCCAAATAAGCAAAATCTAAAAGGACCCAGAAACTAAACAATAGTACGGATGGATATATAGGAACTAGACAAAGGCGAAACTGTGATCGAACAAGGAATCATCTTCCTCGAACGACATCTTCATTCAACTCCTCCCTAGCTGAAGGGAACAGCTCGATGTAGCGATTTCCAAGCATCATCCTATCCTTAACCATGGCTGCTTTGGAATCTTCCTTACTAGCAAACTCCACATAAGCTTTCCCACTTGGTCTCCCTTCTGAATTCACCACAAAATGAACGGAATCTTCCGACAAGACGAAATCCCGAAAAAACTCCATTACATCATCTTTACTTGCTGAAAAAGGCAGCCCCCTCAATCTTAGAGTCCCAGTATGCTCAACCGATTCCTTCCCTTCGTCAGTTGATTTTGCTCTTACAGTGCTTCTTCTAGGCGAGATTCCATGATGAGATTCCGAAACCTCATTTGCTATCGCCTTGTAATATTCCTGCCTGGTCGTCCTAGAAACCTCAACATATCTTCTTCCCATGCTCTGTCTGTTCCTCTGAAGGGCGAAATCGACTTGAAGGGGATAACCAACAATGCAAAAGGCTTCCCCAGTGAATTTTCCTCCATCTTTGTTTATGAAGAGAATGTCAACAATGTCTAGACCGTGGAAGAACTCTGCCACATCAGATTCTGCGGAATCGAAGGGGATTCCACGCAGTTTAACAACGGGGAAAGGTGGAGGTTGGGCAGTATTGGGGAATGAGTAGGGAGTTGGATTGCACACAAAAGTTGAAATTGGTGGGGCCCCATAAAAGGGTCCGGGTCCTTGGCCTACTACTCTTTGACGCTTTGTACCCATTTCACAACCATCGCCTCCGTTTGGATATCTGGCCATGAAGAAAGATAATTCATTTACAGTTTCAAAACCCCATTTGGGTCAGAAAAGAAGAAAAGTATTCAAGTTACTATGATCTAAATGCAAATTCAGTTTTACCCAAGTTTTGGTTTGAGACACTAAGCTGAATGAACCATAAGCTAATACAGGACAAAAAATGGAGCTTTTTTATGGATATGGTAGAAGCTGAAAAATGTGAAAAGCATGAATTTTTCATCGAGACCAAATGAAGAAGCTACCCATTTTCTCATTTTTTTCAACATTTTTGAAGTGTTCAAAGCTCTAACAAACCCATAAATTCCAATTTTAAAAGGGAGAATCACAACTTCAGAGCCCTAAATTCCCATATCTTAGAACCTAAAACATGTATCTAGTACGCAATAAGGGTTTTTGTCTGTACAACAAAACTAAAACCCAGAACAGGAAAATAAAAGGATTAAAATTTCAACCCAAGGGAGAAAGAACGATCACTTTGAATTCCCTGGATTTACACAATAATATTTTTTTTACCCAAATAAAATAATGAGAAAGCAAAATGCAAAGAAAAATATGGAATAAGGAATTGGGTGGGAAAGTGAAGCAAAATGCAAAGAAAAATATGGAATAAGGAATTGGGTGGGAAAGTTATACTGACCCTCTGTAGAGCATATCTTGCTCTGTTCAATCAACAGAGAAAAACCAACTTCGATTTTCGTTGCCTCCTTTTCGCTTTCCTGGTTTCAATCCCCGCCTTCAAACTCCTTTTGTTTCTCCGAAGTGCGGCCTCGGCCCCTGAAGCAACAAGGAGACCTCTTTTTTTTTTTTAAGTGATTTGAAATGAGTAAATAATATAATATGGAAATTTACACATTTTTCGAAAGCTTTTGACACTACTTCTTAGAGAATATATTATATATTTTGAGATTTTAAATAATAATTATATATATATATATAATTATTAAAAATTAAAAATATATATTAATTTTTTTTATTATATTTATGAACAAATTTTAAAAAAATAAAAAATAAAATAATTAGTGAATTTTTTAAATATATTTTATTAAAATAATTTTTTCAGATATCAGAATATATATATATAATTATTTTTAAAATATATTTTATATTAAAATAATCTTAAATTTTAATTTAATCTAAAGTTTCAATTGATCACGAATTTATATATATATATATATATTATATAATGGTCCCACCAAATATTCGAGCTGATAAAAAAAAATACGACAATTTACATTAAACTGAGGCATCAAGACATCAATAGAAACGGTTGATTATAACAAGTTAAATTACTCAAAATCTCACAATTAGGAACCAAGCTTAAAAAAATGCACTTTATCAGCTCATAATTGGTCTAGTAGTAGCTCAATACATTTTGGACTAATAATGGTTGGACTAATAATGGTTTTGACCAAATTGAATTCAGACAGATTCACGTTCTAAATCAATCGAATTACTAGATTCAGCTAACCAAGAAATATTCATTTCTCTTCTCTCTTTGGCGTCTGTTGAACAACTAAGAAAGAGAGATAATTTAACATGTTCAATGATTTCTTACATCCTAACAAGCAAGAAAGACACTTTGCACGTGGCAAGAAACCCACCAAATTGGAGAACCGTCCAGCAAAAAGATTTCCTTCTTCTAGAGGCTAACAAAAATTTCGGACCTCATTATTTCACTGGTTCTGATTCACACACCTCAAAATCTCCCCCTCACCTTCCTTCTTTCCTTCCATTTTCCTTGCCTCAAAACTACTTTTGTTCTTCTTCTTCACCTTCCCTGTTCACATTTCTATATGAATCCTTGACCCTACTATCTATTCTCCAATTTCCTCGCATACCCATTTGCATTTTGGTGCTCGATTGTTGTGGGTATCTCTTACTTTTAACAAATTACGTTCCTTTTCTATTTTTCTCATCTGGGTATTCTGGTTTTTATAAATTTATTAGAGTTTGTCTTTAACTTGTGAAAGAGAGGGAAAGCGAAGGATGGTGGGAGCTTTATCTATTGTGGGATCATCGGTTGTTGATTCACACAGCGGGCCATGTTTGTGTTTGGATGCTTTGCCTACTACAAATATGAATCTCAAGAGCGGTGGAGATTTGGTTTTGCAGAGGAAGAGAATTCTGCAGAGGCCAAGATGCTTGGGTTTGAGCAGTTCCTTCATTGATTCCGGCCGTGAATGGCGGATCCGGGCTGAAATTGTAATTCGGAGCTCAAAAAAGCTAAAGCTTAGGAAGAACAAGAGATTGGTGATTGTGAATGAGTTGGCAGGACAGTATGAAGATAGTTTTGAGGATGTTAAAACGGTAACAATTTTCATATGAATGCATATTTTATTCACAGATATTAGGTGCAAATTGGAAAAATGAAAAGGTGGTTTCTTATGATTAGCTGATTAGAATTTCACACCCACTTGCAGCAAATTCTGAATTACTTCACATACAAGGCTGTGAGGACTGTTATGAACCAGTTGTATGAGATGAATCCAACCCAATACAGATGGTTTTACGAGTAAGTTTGATATTTCCCTCTTCTCAAATTCACTTTTACTTGTTCACAAGACTCTTATGTTGATGACTCTATCTCAATAGTTTCGTTGCAATGAACAAGCCGGGAGATGGGAAGCGTTTTATTCGATCACTAGGGAAGGTGAGTTCCCAAATCAACTTCTTTTCAACTTCTTTTCTTGCTGAGAAAATGCTGGCAGAGAAGATAAAATAGACTAGATTTTGCACGGGAGGGTCTACATGAAATTTGGGATCCCGACTGCAGTTTCGGACGCTAAACCAACTAAAGTTTCCCCGATATGAATTCCTTTTACTCACAATGGCAGGAGAAGCATGAGCTTGCGGAGAGAGTGATGATCACAAGGCTTCACCTTTACGGCAAATGGGTGAAGGTGAAGTATTTATAATTTTTCATTATCCTTGGTTGATAGGGACGAAATAGATATCTTATTCTCTGTGTTATTGTTGGTGAATGCGGTAACAGAAATGCAATCATGCGGAGATTTACAAAGAGATATCGGACGAGAACTTAGAATTGATGCGTGAACGGCTCATCGAGACTGTCATATGGCCTTCCGATGATACAAACACTGAGAAGATTGGTTGAGGACTTCCGTCTTCAAGTCTTGTTTATCTTCCTTGGTCCTTCTTCCCTGTATCTCTAGTAGGCTTATTTAGCGAAGCTGTCTCTCAATCATCATATTTTTATTCAACTGACTTGTGAGAAGCCCCTTTTCCATCACATTATTGTATTCTACATATAAAAAACTGTATATATATATATATATATATATATATGATAAATACTCTTAATTTTAGATATTATAGAGTAACAACTTACAATATCAACTTCATACTATTATATCATATATCATATCAATCATATGTAGTTAAAACAGATTGGTCCACGTGTTTACAATTTGCATGTAATTAAGATGGATCAATGCATAGCAAACATGATCAACTCAAGAAATTCTCTAGGGTTCTATTGAATGCTTGTGGGCAAACAGACATGTCATAATCAGACACTTCGTTCATAAGTGAAATTCCTTTGGGAGAAAACGAGCCTCGGCTGGCTACCTCCCTCAAACCTATCACCATCCTTCACATAACAATCAAGTTTAAATTTACAAGTGATATTTATAACTCAAGTGGTACACTAATTCAAGTCTTATGTAATGGCTATGGATCAAATATTTAACAGCACGGTAATGACTAATGAGAGGTTCGGAAAGGAACCTGATAAATGAGAGTCCCCAACTAAATATGATATCCCTCGCGCTGCCTCAACTGGAAAAACCTAAAGCAGTGAGCCATGCCTGCAAAGAGCGGCACCATACCAAAGAAAAGCAACCCTTTCGAGTAAGATCGTTGTAAAGTCTTGATAGGGACATACCATGTTGATGTAAGCCACCAACAAAGAACCCCACATAGATTCCACAAAATAGGTTAAGACCATGTACGCTTTTGTTTCTTCTTTATGAATGTCGTGCATAACAAAAATTTATTGCGTTGAGCTGTCAGTAAAGGCCATAAACTGTCCAAGTGCTGTTCTGACACGAAGCTGTTTCAAAAAAATGAATAAGTAAATGTCAAAAAATAAGAGAGAAAAAAAAGTATATATATATAATAAGTTTGAAAGATAATAACCTTGACATCTAAGCATGGATCATTGACCATGTTCTTTATCAGAGAAACTATCCCAGCATTGCGAAACCCTGTAAACCGACTTAGTGCACAATGGCTTGATGGTAAAGTGAGATTTACTACAACCCAGATGCAGGCTGTACGTAATTGGTTGTCATTGCTCTGTAAGAACTTGATCAAATATGATTGGATCCCGTCATCTTCTTGCCGAAAAAGTTGTTTCATGACCGCTCCCTTATGAAACTCATTCCCACTTGCAACATTGCTGAGCACATACATTCCCTGCATAAATAGAATGTTTGGAATTAAATCATAATCTAGGAGATGATAATTGGTATTCTTTTACCTATGCACAGGCTAGGATATGGTAACCACATATCCCAGGAGATGTAAGGAATTTCTTTAAAATTAATTATGTTCATTCCGGGAAATAAATCTAAATCTCATCTTTGTTGCATATCAGAGCAAAAATCCATTTAGCATATAGTACAAGCTTGATGTGAAGGTTAAAATAGTGTCACCTTATTTCATTGCCTGAAAAAAATCCTTACCTAATAGTTTCTGGACATCAGCACTTAAAAAAGAAGGTGTCACATAGTGATTAGTGATTATAACTTCCAATTGGACACTAAATAGATGTGATAATCCCACCTTATAACTCTATGTGTTGATTAGTATTTCCAAAAAGTCAGTTCCCTACCCATATACTAGGAGAGATTTCTAACCTGAATCGCAATTTCAGCTTTTGAAGTACTTTGTAATTGCCTTCCAATGGCTTCTATTATAATACAATCTTCAGCAAATGCATATTCGATGGAGTCTACGCATCCATCAACAAGATTACGCACAAGAGCCATAGCCTGTTCCTGGACAGAAGCCTCAGAATCTGCAGCATAAATGCAATCAATCAGCAATTTGTATATATGAACTCAAAGGCTCCTGGTAAGAAAGTATGTAACCAGCACAAAATAGAATGCAATCAAAGAATCATACCACTGATAAGACTTGCTAACAATGAAGCTCTCAGCTCTACAAAGATCCGTTCTTTATATATGTGGTCAGAGAGAAACATCAGGTTCCGCAAAGCCCATAAAGAGTTAAGCCTTATGGCCGAATCCATTGATTTTGATAAGTGACCAAGCTCTTTCACAACTCCACATTCTATAAACATTTCCCTACGCTTTGTAAAGTTAACAACTATGTTGCTCATAGCACCAAGAGCAGCAATCTGAAAGGGACAAAAACAAGAACATTGAAAGGAGAATAATATTTGAAATAAGGTGGGGAACTAAATGCATGAGAGTTTTTCATTCGTGAACTAAATGCATCAGAATATTATTCATAGAGTACCTGGACAGCATTAGATGGGTCATGAAAAAGCTGAACCAAAGGAATGACAACTTTTTCGTTCATGAAGTGACCTGCACTTAAAATCTGAATGACATTTCAGTAGGAAAGACAATAAAATGTCAAAGGCAAACAATGGATATAAAAACATAGCCTTCTTTCTTACGGCAAACCTGGATTGATCGAGAGACATTTCTTAAGCAAACGCAAGCGGCGATCCGTACATCAGCACTATCATGACTTAGGGCATCAATCATCAATTTAAAAACCTGTTTCCATAGAATACAAATCAGACCTTGTCAATAGATTATATACATGGAAGGAATTATGAATTGCAAGCTCCATATTAGAGATATGGAAAAAAAAAATTCACTTTTCAGGTCAACGACAGACACTGAAGAATAAATTAAATATGTGATTATATTCTTTTGAATATTAAAAAGATGCCAGAAAAGAAAGAAAGAAAGAAAAGGAAAAGAAAAAAAGTCATATGGTAGACAGCTAACATGCTATGGTACTGTTTAACAGGAGATTCAATTTGTTCCTATCTTAGGGTACCTTCAATCAGAGTACAGAATATTGCAAAAATAAAAGCTTCACGAAACAACAAACCTGCAAGGACAGAAAGCTTGATCTACAGCACTCCAACTTTGAGCATAGATGAGCCAAAGCCAGCAATACTCCCTGAATACGTTTAGGATGTAGTGAAACTTCTTGAAAGTGATTGTAGAGCTTATCTATTGCATTTGCCTCAAAAGCAAGTTTCTGTAGATCCTCCTTTTCTGCAATTAAGGTGGAAAAGGCAAAGGAAGCTTCCTCACCAACTCGACCAGGATCATCAAGAAGCTCAAGCAAATTATGTATCAATTTCGATCTGATTCCTATATCTTGTAGATAGCAAGGAGAGCTATTTCTAATAACAATCAAGCATATGCTGGCTAGTAATCTTGTCCGAGGAGACCTATCTTTCATTAACTCGATTATGGAACTCGAAGAGTCTTTACCAATAGGCTCCATCAACTTCGAAATGGCTTCAGCATTGTCCTTGAGGATTGTGGCAAGAGACTCTAAACTAGCATCCCTTTGACTTAAAGAACCATCAAGAAGGTCAATAAGCTTCTCTAAAACCCCAGCATGAAACAACGCTTTTTGCTCTGCAGCTGTCTCACATGAATGAATGATGATAGTGGCACCAAGTCCAGTGACATTTTCATTCTCACAATTTAGTAACAAAATAAGAAAGTCAATGTCTTTCTGCTGCAGAAAATCGTACTTAGGAGCCAACTTTGACCGATAAATCATTCTAAGAGAACGAGCCCCAGCATCCACAACCTGAAGAACCAAAAAGAACATAAAAATGAACTACAAAGATATTCTGTCTCGTTTAAACAATGTGAAGTAGTGAATTCAAAATAAGGAAATGGGAAAAGAAAAGTTTTTCATTTTAGAAATATTAATTTTATACATATATATCGAAACACCACCTCAGTGGATATAAGAAAGTAAAAAAATTTTAAACGCCATTTATAAGTCAAGCAGTCATTTTTGCCCTAGATACAATAACTCAAGCAGTCATGTATGTTCTAGAAGTTGCAGCAATGTCAATCCTTACAGTGACAACCCATCCTCCCGCCCCATCACACACAATAATTTCCCCTTGGAGGCAATGAAACAGAAAACAGTGGAAATGGCCGAAATTAGGAGCAATAACATGTGATTGAGAAGAAAGCAATCCATCAAAATTTTCTACATTGCACTTTGCTTCTTTTTCAATAAAATTCTGAGGATCCAAAGAAGAAACTAGGAATAAAAAACCGAGAAGAAAACTGACCTTCTCATCAGAATTTGATAGGAGGCGAATGAGGAGAGGGAAGGCGCCGGCTTCAAGAACCGCTCGAACGCCGGCATCAACGCCGCAAGCGAAGCTGCCAAGTGCGGCGGCAGATTGGACAAGGAGGTTAGGATCTGAAGCTGAGGAGAGGATATCGGCGACAGCGGGGACAGCGCCGAGCTTGATGAAAGTGAGCTTTTTGGTCCGGTTGCCGATGATCTGGTTCTTAACCTCCCTGAGAGCCTTGAGCTTGACGTCGGCATCGGAGGAATCAAGGCGGGAGATGAGATCCGAAGACGGCTTGCGAACCGCTGAAAAGGCTGAAGTTGGCATCCTTCTGTTGGTTAGTAGTCACCTGCCAGCTCCCCTAGAGGCTAGAGCTTCGAGAGGGAAGGAAGGAGCTCCAATGTGAGAGAGAGAGAGAGAGGAGAGAGTGACGGCAAATTAGAAACAGAGAGGAGAGAGAAATAAATTCCAATTAATTTTTGAGGGTATAATCATATCAAATCAAACTGCGGTTTGGTTTGGATAATCCAAAGGAAGCGTTTGAGTAGGTGGGTCCACCGCTCAAACAGGTCACAAGATCAGAAATGGACTGACCTAATTGGAACTTCTTATCACCCCCTAAACCGGTTCCCCTCCCACCAACATATTTACGTTTTTGCCGTTCGCTCAGCCGTTGCGTTCGCGCCTTCTCAGTTCTCTCCCAAAAAAAATTCAGACGACACAGATCCGAAAGTTAACTTCCCCGACAGGATAAATTTGGACAGCCACGATGTCGGATCGGGCAACCACGAACCACGGGATTGATTAATTTCTCTGAGATTAGATTACGAGAATTTCATTATACAATACATATACAACATATGATCACCGTAGACACAGCTTGTTACAATTTTGAAAATATTAACGTTAAGAAGAAAGTTAATAATTAAAATTGAAGATATTTGACAAAATTTCAAACTCCAATTATCCAAAATCAGTTTCAAATTCTCTATTTGCTCAATTTTCTACTCACGACCTTGCTCTTGTAATAGGCACAGCTGAATCTCACTCATTCTCCTCCTAAGAGTGGTCGGCAATTCATATGAAGAAGCTTTAGAATCTCACTCATTCTCCATCTCACTTCCTCAGCAAACAAACGCTTATAAAAAGAGACATTAGAGAATCAACCCAAGAATCATGGCCTGTCTTACTCATCAATTTGCAGGCAGTAGTAAATAGTGCTAATGTCAAAATTTCGGGTACAATGAGTAAAGTTTCTGCGCTAATTGAAAATAGAGAGAGACCTTATTTGTCTTTATAATAAATACCATTCTTCCGCCACGAATGGCTTTCCCTACAAGATCAAAACTCTACGAGAAAAAGAATCGGTAATGGAAAGATTAGATTAACCAACCTGCCTTAAGAAAAAGTAGACTAGAAGAACAAAGTAGATTTTTTGGGTATGAAATCTTTTTCTTAATAAGATCATCACCTTCTTCACCACAATCCGACTGCCTTCCACCAGACACTTCCAACACCGAGCCAAATAATCAAATTGACAACGGAGATAAGGAATCCATAGCCCCACCATTTACCGAGAGGGACGTAGTTTGCACCATAGAAGACAGGGGCTGACCCTATGCCATAATGGGTCAGACCGCCCATGAGGTTGGAGAGGAAGGAAAGAACCATTGCTGCAAAATATGGTGGGGTACCTAATGCGCTAGCAACTGACAAGAAGGCTGTGAACATCGCTCCGATGTGTGCGGCCCCACTTGCAAAGAAGTAGTGAGAGTAGAAATAAAGGATGACTAGAATTCCAAAAGAAGCCTGCCATGAGAGTCCCAGTCCACCAACAAACTGCAAGAGACAGTTATGCATGGTGAGTCATGGTATAAAGTTAATCAGTACGACAGAGATTTAAGTCGGATAAAAACATTCAAGAGAAAGAGAAAGAGAGATCTAAAAGGCTGAAGAAATAAACATCCAAGCAGCACAAGCTTGATGGTGACAGCCCAAAACTTGAAGCAGAAAATTAGGAAATTGGCTGTATGCTAGCATGCCTGCCTTTGGATAATTACTTTTTCTTTTTTTCCCCCGTCTTCTTAGTACTACTTAGATTCACTGCCATCTGACCTCAAAGTATCTATATGGTCAATTATATGCCATGCTAAAAGGTAACAGAAAGGACAGATTCAAGAATAGAGATTTCAAGTAGTGTTATCGCCTATAGCGCCTTGAGTATTAAAATTGTGACACTATGACAAGGTGATTAAAATATTTACAACTAGGCGCCTCTAAGAGATTAAAAAAGGGCAGTAAGCGGTAGGAAAACAAACCTTGACTACAGTTTGACTGAACCAGGAGATGAGGCCGTATTTGTTGAGATACCCAGCCATTGCAATTAGAGCAGCAAACCATGTTAGGGTGTCCCAGGCAACTGCTTCACTCAAGCACTCCTTCCAAGTCACAACCCCCGACACAAGAAGGACAGATAATCCCAAAATTGCAGCAGTAACAGCATCCACATTGATCGCCCCACCAAAAATCCAGAGTCCCACCTGGAACACAAAAAAGGGTGATTAGAAATTCATAACACAGTATAAAGTGTATTGGCCACTACATCTTCCAGTTGCTCGCCATAGCACACCTTTAGCTTAACCTAGACCAATTTGATATCTCCTAGAGTCAATTCACTCATGCCCAAAAAATCCTAAATAACAATACCGAGTAAAAACGCCCATCACCAAGTCAGACCTTAAGAAAAATACGACTCTTATAAGAAAACCACATATGAACAGAATTTGCGCTGCAGAATAACATTAACAAGATAAAAAAAATGAGCAGAGGCTAGTTTCTAATTTCTATCATGACTGTTTTGCGGCAAACAAGTCAAAGTTCTCTCCTTAAGTAGAGCACCTGAAATAACAGATATCAACACATTTAACAGGAACAAAACAGACGACTAAGACAACATCCATATTCTTTCTGCACTTCAATGGACTAAAATGGCTACTAGATATGACTCTAGTACATAAATGACAGAGACAAGGGTCGTTCCTGCCAACTGAAATAGATTAGATATTACGACACCCCCTTTAAATCCTGACTTTGTTTATCAGGATATAACTTGAAAATGACACAGTTGAAAGTAAATAGCTAGATGCTGCTTCTATTTGGGAGAGGAAAGGAAGGTGCTCTACAGGCAATGAGTAATCAGACCACAACCTAGAGATAGAAACAGACAAAGATCTCGAGCAGCCAGAAAATAAAAACCAAGTTTCAAGCAAAAAAATAGCAACGAAAATATTGAAACCATAAAAGCATCATACCGTTAGGAGAAGAGTCCCAGCCATTATTATCTCACTCTTGGTCATTGGCCCCATCTTTGCCAACTTCTCCCTTGCCAGCTTGGGTGCGTCTGGGCTGCTCTTCACTGTAGGCGGATAAATCACATACAAAATAAACGGCACCACGATTAATGACACCAGACCAGGAACAAAGGCTGCCTTAGCCCAATCTGTCCAGCCAATTGTCTGCTTAATTGTATTAAACGTTAAATTTGCACTCAAAGGATTTGCCGCCATAGCTGTCAAGAACATTGCCGATGAAATCACCGAAGTTTGAAAGCAAGTAAGCATCAACCACGATCCTAGCTTATGCTCTGTTCCGTCACCAACATTACTACCGCATGCAACGCAGAGTGATTTCACAAGCGGAAGGAAAATCCCTCCAGCTCTTGCCGACACTGATGGAATAGCTGGAGCCAACAAGGCCTCACTGAACACCAAACTGTATCCTAATCCTAACGACGAGCTACCAAACAAAGAGACGAATTGATAAGCAATTCTGTTACCAAGACCAGTCTTGATGAAGCCTCGGGCGAAGAAGAAGGCAAGAGCGATGAGCCACGGGATCGGATCTCCAAAGGCAGAGAAAGCAGCTGAAAAGGTTAGGGTTTTCGTGAGGACAGAGGCTCCGAGTCCCATCAAGGCCACAGCACCAAGAGGTAAAGGCTGAGTAATGATCCCGACGATTGTAGCGAGGAAAATTGCCAGCAATTGCCACGCATTTTTAGTCACTCCAGCAGGTACCGGAACAAACCATAAAATAACCCCTGTCGCAATAGACGCAAGTAGTGGCTTCATCGCCGCTCCTTGCCATGGCTGAGGTGCCGGAGCTACCGGCGCCGGAGAAGACGAAGCAGCTGCAGCCGCTCGAATCGTGCCAAAACTGAGATTTCTACGAGTTACACTGAATCCGCTAACTGATCCAGCTATCTCAGAACTGTTCAAACGAGATTGACTAATAGGAATCCCAGTTCCAAATCCGCTTCGGAGAACGGAAATTTCAGAGACCTTCACTCGAGGAGAGAAGCGAGCGTGTACTTTCGGAGCGGAATTCTGAGAGCGAGATCGAAGCGAAGGAAGGTAGGAGGTGGTGAGCACGACGGAGGCCATTGAACCGGTTCCGATCTACGGTTACGGCGGAGTTTCAGAGCACCGGCAACCGCATGGACCAGAAGAAAACGAAAATGAAACTGGTTAGTGATGGTGGGGTATATATACCGTTGATGTGTTGTTAGACGTGGACCGTTAGATGTTGATCGGACGGTCGATTAGCCGATTGGAATATACGAGCGGTTTTTTACATGGACCTCGTGAATGTCGTCTTCTTGTTGAAACTTCCGCCAAATTGGTCCGTTGGTACGCTTGAGAAAAAGTTGCTAACGTGCGCTGGAGGTAAAGTCGGAAACACACGTGGCGAGCAACGAGTGGCTTATGTTTTTTCTACGTGGATTAGAAAGAGAATGTGTGGACAATGAAAAAGCTATGTTGCACACGTGGCTTCCTTTAAGTGGGCAGAGGATATTGTAGTAGGATGAATTAGAGTGTCAGTTATGTTTGGTAGCTATTGAGTTTTGAAGAGAAGTCAAGAATGTCAGATATGATATGGTTTGAAAACCTTATGTTAAAGTTTTTCATGATTCTAGTTATCAAAATCTTTTTAAGTCCAAATTCTTTATAACTACTTTTTAACTTTACCGATTGGGCTTGGATGAATGAAAACTAATTCTTATGTTTATATTAAAAAATAATAAATTTTTATTTTTAATTTAGGACTTTGATATTACTAATTAATTTTAAAATAATTAAGATAAATTATTATTATTTTGGTATTAAAATGAGCTATAGTTTCCTGAATCAAGAAATTGAGATATTTACGCTTTTGCCCAACTTGGAACGTTCAAAGGTCGCGAAGTGGAGGGAATCTTTTCCCGCCAATTTTATCACTCTATTAACACTTCCCACTCTCTCTCATTTCCTTCTCTCTTCCTCTTTCGTCGCCTCCACCGCCAGATCTGGTCTTCCCCTCCGATCCGTCCGTATATAAATGGCTGAGACTCCAAAGAAGAGCATCCGATCCCCAAATAAAACAAAACGTTTATCTCCACTTAATCTCAAATCGACACCCTCCCTCACTCCTGCAACGCCACAAACCCTAATTCCTCGCCGATCCCCTCGTTGGACATCACTAAGGTTCGATTATGCCTTTCCTTCTAAACCAATCGATCAGTCTGAGTATCAAACCAGAGAATCAGTTAAGCCGTCAAGAGACGTGAAGAGAACTCCTCGAAGATCGATTAGCTATGCTGAAGAAAAATCCTCTGGAGGTTTGGGGAACACCCCAAGGAATGGGAAATCTCGTGAAATTTCAAGTCCTCAAACTAAAACTGAAAAATATGATGAATCGACTAAAGGGACTAAGAGTTTGAAGCGCAAAAATGGGAATGAGTCGAATGAAGTTTCCTTCTACCCGAAATCTCCAGAACAATCAGAGACTAAGAAGAGGAAAAGGAGTAATGGAAGAACAGTAGTTACAAGGGCTACAGCTTCAACGAATTCGATTACAGAGAAAAGGAAAACGAGCAGCCAGATTACATCAAAGAGACGGGTATACTACAAGAAGGTGGTGTATGATGGCGGCGAATTCGAAGTAGGGGATAATGTTTATGTGAAGAGGAGAGAAGATGCCAGCTCGGACAATGAAGACCCTGAAGTAGAGGAGTGTAGAGTGTGCTTCAGGTCCGGAAAGGCTATAATGATTGAATGTGATGATTGTTTAGGTGGATTTCATTTGAAGTGTTTGAAGCCGCCATTAGTAGAGGTTCCAGAGGGTGATTGGATTTGTAGGTTTTGCGAGGCTCGAAAAATGGGTAAACAGATTGAGCTTCCAAAGCCTCCAAAGGGGAAGAAAAGGGTCCGGACTATGAGGGAGAAGCTTCTTTCAGGGGATCTGTGGGCCGCCCGAATTGAAAGGTGATATCTTAATGTTTTGTAAATTTTGAATCTTCTCAGTTTTAGTTTTAACGTGGCTAACTGAGTTTATTGAATATTTGAGGCAAACAGCTTATGGAAAGAAGATGGTACCTATTGGTGCCGGGTGCAGTGGTACATAATCCCGGAAGAGACTGCAGCTGGAAGACAACCTCATAATCTGAGGAGGGAGCTGTATCTTACAAATGATTTAGCTGACATTGAGGTATCATACTGTCTTTTTTCCTATGTTCCTATGGACCAAATAAATGCCATTATGGTTGTTGTATAGGAAACCCAATTTCTTATGGTGATTCTTTTCTTCGCTGCGTTGACACCCTTCTTGGATTTTAAAGCAGAGACTATAATCAATGTCTAATATAAAAGGGTGTCTAAAAGTTCACTTAAATGTTGTCGCAGACAGAATCAATTCTTCGGCAGTGTCAGGTCATGATCCCGAAGGAATATGCAAAAGCCAATGAAGGGGATGATATCTTTCTATGCGAATATGAATATGACATCCATTGGCATAGTTATAAGCGTCTTGCTGATATTGAAACTGAAGAAGAGGTAAAGAATTGACAAAGTTTAAATATAATTTTTGTGATCCCAAATCCCATGGGATATTGGAAACTGGTTATCTTTTTTAACCCTAATTGGTAAATTCTCATTTGCTAGGCTGGGGTGGAAGCAGAAAGTGATGACGAATGGAAATTGGGTAAGGATGCGGACTCTGATACAGATGAAGATGTGGAATATGAAGAAGAGGAATTGACAAGTCTAAAAGCCAGACCGTCCTCAACTCAAGAGTTGGCTGCAGTACGGGTTCTCTCTTCCTCACAGATATGTTTATTTTACAGCAGGCGCTACTGAAACTTAAGTTGTGAAATTGTATGATCACCTGACAGAATTCAAGGAAGGGACAGTTCTTTGGACTTCAAAAGATAGGGACAAAGAAAATTCCAGAGCATGTAAGATGCCACAAGAAGACAGAATTGGAAAAGGCAAAAGCAACACTCCTGTTAACATCGTTACCTAAGTCTCTACCTTGCAGGAATAAGTAAGTGAAAAATTCAACCCTATTTTGTTGATCTGCAATTCTTTGGCTTGTTTATGAGAATTATGTACACGCTTGTCAGAGAAATGGAGGAGGTAACTGCATTTATAAAAGGTGCCATATGTGATGATGAGTGCCTGGGACGATGCCTGTATGTTCATGGTGTTCCTGGAACTGGAAAGGTAGAATCACCCGCCCTTAGTTGGTTAATTATTAGTTTGGAAACATATTCATATTCATATTCATAGAGTTCATAATGGTCTGATGCCTTGGAAATGCAGACTATGAGTGTCCTTGCTGTGATGAGGAATTTAAAGGCTGAAGTTGATGCAGGGAATATAAAACCCTACAGCTTTGTGGAAGTTAATGGTCTAAAGCTTGCTACACCTGAAAATATATACAGGGTAATGATGTACATGATCTTCTTTGTTAATCACTGTATCCTCTGGTTAACTTATATGATATTGTGCTGCTCTATCAGGTGATATATGAATCCTTAACTGGGCATAGGGTTAGTTGGAAAAAGGCTCTCCAATTGTTGACTGAGCGATTTTCTGAAGGGAAGAAAGCTGGTAAAGAAGACGACCGGCCTTGTATTCTACTCATTGATGAGCTCGATCTTCTTTTGACAAGAAACCAGTCGGTAAATGGAGGATTTAATAATGCAAAGTCTGGTGCTAGTGATTTTATTTCCCTATATCTCTAATATTATAGAATACTCAAAAGTGTATGATTGTTTCTTTCTTGCAGGTTCTATACAACATTCTAGACTGGCCCACTAAACCACATGCCAAATTGATTGTGATAGGTATAATTATAGTCCAATTATGGTGATGATATTCAGATGGTTTTAGAAGCATTGATAAAGGAATAAGCAAAAACAAAGAGATATAAAAAGAAGGATAAAAAAGAACAGAACTAAAATGAAAGACACGGAAATCTAATAAAGGATGGTACTTCCATTTTAGATGATGTTAGTGGGTAGAATCTTCTTACAAATGTTATATATTCTTTTTATAAATATGATTTCAGGGATTGCAAACACCATGGATCTTCCAGAGAAGTTGTTTCCTCGGATTTCAAGCCGCATGGGTATCCATAGGGTATGTTTTGGCCCCTACAACTATCAGCAGCTTCAAGAGATTATCTCTAGCCGCCTCAAAGGAATTGATGCATTTGAAAAACAAGCCATCGAATTTGCCTCAAGGAAGGTAGATCTCATTCATTGCACAACCAGATTGCATTTTAACTGTATAAGTGGCTATACATATTGAAATCATATCCTTTTGATATTAATTACAGGATTCTCTCAATCTCACTTCCATGGACTTTACAATTTTTCAGGTAGCAGCTATTTCAGGAGATGCACGTCGTGTTCTGGAGATTTGTAGGCGTGCAGCTGAAATTACAGATTATCGTCTCAAGAAGCTGACCTCGTCTGCTGATACTGTTTCAAGAGGTAATATAATCTTATAAAGTCACTGATCATTCATGTCCATACTGGTAATCCTTCAATGATCAATATGCCAAATAAAACAATGCCACAACACACAAGAAAAAATGTATATCTCTGTTTATCTTACTTAGAGGAGCATTTCTCTATTAAAAAGTAGAAACATTGTTATTTTCTTGGTTACAACATTGGATTCATGTCTCTACTTTCCCGGAACAGCGCTTGTTGGCATGAGAGAGGTAGACGCGGCCATTCAAGAAATGTTCCAGGCACCTCATATTCAGGTGAGCTATTAATTTATGTTCGTTGTGCAAAGCATGAGACACGTAACTATTATGTCCACGCATTGTATCATTGGCATCTACAGTAACAAATATTTACTTGTTTCTGTTTCACAGGTTATGAAAAGTTGCTCAAGACTGAGTAAGATCTTCTTGACAGCTCTGGTTCATGAACTCTACAAAACAGGAATGGGTGAAACTACCTTCGAAAAGGTCATTCCGAAAATTTTTTCTAGTTTGGAGACAAGATTGAATGTGCATGGTAGGTGGTTTCTCACAAGCTTGTTCTAATTTCTTCCGCAGGTTGCTGTGGCCGTCTCTCGTCTCTGTGCAGGCAATGGAGAACCATTTCCTGGATACGACACCCTCTTGACAGTTGGGTAAGACATACACATACTTTCCATTTCTGGTAATATATCTTGCAAAAACTTTGTTAACCAAAAGTACTTAAGGTGCTAGAACTTGGTCTTCTTGCAGGTGTAAGCTTGGTGAGTGCAGAATCATTATGTGCGAGTCAGGAGCCAAGCACAGGCTGCAAAAGCTACAGCTGAATTTTCCAAGGTTGGATTTAAACAAGTTCCTCCACTCTGGTCTCATTTTGCGTTGACATTTTTCTAACTCTAAATTGACTGTGGTTACAGTGATGACGTGTCCTTTGCACTCAAAGACTGCGAGAAGCTATCGTGGTTGGCTAAGTATCTGTGATGGAAGAAAGACGCGCAATTTTGGTTGTTTGGTTAGAAGAGATCATCATCATCATCATCATCCATTGTCCGGCCTTGTGTTGTTGTAAACTCTTTTCTCTATTATAAGCTTATAAAGACTAGCAATAATATAGTCAACATACAGTTAGAACATGATATTAATCTTTGTTACAAAATACATTTTGTTACAAAATTTCTTATATATTAAAGTAATGCTACATCTTGAAACATTTATCAAAGATATGAATGATGATTCACCATGTGTGCCCCAATCCATCACCATGCGTAAGTTATAGAGGGAGGGAAATGAATGTTGACCCACCATGCATGATTGCATGTTCCTTTTGGCCAAAAGAGGAGACGAGTGAGAAAGAGAAGACAGCGAGCTGATTTCATCGACATGTATCAATAACGGGAAGCTGCTTTCCTCCTCCATTCCGCTTTCTTCGCTGCTTCCCTACCTTCAAATAAAAAATAAAAAAATCTTCATTTCTCTCTCTCTCTCTCTCTCTTTTTTTCGTCCCTTCCATCCTCTCTTCGATATCCTTCTCTGAATCAATGGGCATCCCGACTGCGCTAGTTATAATTCCTCTGGGCGTTCTTTTCATTCTTTCTGGCCTCATCGTCAATCTCATTCAAAGCTTCTTCTTCATCCTTGTTCGTCCTGTTTCCAAGAAGATATATAGGAGGATCAACAAATTTGTTGCAGAATTGCTCTGGCTGCAACTCATTTGGCTAATTGATTGGTGGGCCAACGTCAAGGTTCAATTTTTTTATAAGTAAACTTCTTCAAATTGAAATTTGAAAATCATTAATCATCTCATTTGGCTAATGGAGTTGCTTCTGATTTGTGATTTGTTGAATGAATCACCTTTTATTATCACTGCAGGTAGAGGTATATGCAGATTCAGAAACCTTTCGATTGATGGGTAAGATGATAATGGTCTCTGTTCTTCTTACCCATTATGAGAATCAGACACAGATAACATCTTTTCGACAAATTTTTGTAGGGAGAGAACATGCTATTCTTATATGCAATCACAAGAGTGACATTGACTGGCTTGTTGGATGGGTCATAGCTCAGGTGCTTTATCTTTTTATACGAGCAAAAACTTTTGATTTCTCTTTCTTCTTCTTCTTCTTTGTTTGATTGATATTGATATTGATATTAATAACAGCATGCGGGTTGTCTCGGTAGCGCATTAGCCATTGTCAAGAAAGAAGCCAAATACCTCCCTGTAAGTAGCGTTATCGAGCAAACACCCACGTATAGTGAGTTGCTTATAGATAATGGTATTGCTTCTTCCGCAGATAATTGGCTGGTCGATGTGTTTTTCTGATTATGTCTTTCTAGAACGGACTTGGGTCAAAGACGCTCCGACATTAGAGGTGCCTTAGATTATATATATACATATGCATATGAGTGTGCAGTGTAATTTATACATGTATGCATAAAAAGGATTTGGGTTATTTAAGGTGCAGTCAGGTTTACAATGGCTAGAGGA
Source organism: Coriaria nepalensis (assembly GCA_027186245.1). Lineage (NCBI taxonomy): Eukaryota > Viridiplantae > Streptophyta > Magnoliopsida > Cucurbitales > Coriariaceae > Coriaria > Coriaria nepalensis. Next base: position 10,536,676 of record CP114491.1, on the reverse strand, counting down.
TTTTCCGATGCCGTTTTGGTTAGCAATTTTCATAGAGGGAACTCGGTTTACACAGGCAAAGCTTCTAGCAGCCCAAGAGTATGCTGCATCTAGAGGACTGCCTGTTCCTAGGAATGTCCTTATTCCTCGTACTAAGGTGGATCTGGTCGAGGGTTGATTTGTATCCAATATTGTCTCTACATTTTGATATAAACAATTGATGTTATGTTTCTGTAGGGTTTTGTTTCTGCGGTGAACCATATGCGTTCGTTTGTTCCGGCAATTTATGATTGCACGGTGGCTGTTCCTAGAACTCAATGTCCCCCTACTATGTTGGGGATTTTCAGAGCTCAATCCTTTGTGGTATGTTATAAATACATAACTAAGCACAATAAAAGTTCAAATATTAAAAAAAAAAATCTGTTGATGTGGGAAAATTTATAGGTGAAATTGCAAATCAAGAGGCATCCGATGGAGGAATTGCCCGAAACATCCGATGGGATTGCTCAATGGTGCAGAGATGTCTTTGTTACCAAGGTATCATGACCTTATATGAACAACTATATGTATAAAAACAAGGAGGTTCTTATGATTAATAATGTTTCTAAACCACATAGGATGCCTTATTGGAAAAATATAAGACCAAGGACACATTCAGTGACCTCGATCTTCAGAACATCTGCCGTCCGAAAAAGCCTCTAATTGTAAGTTTGATCTTTTCAATATAACTTCAAAACATAGATGTCAAATTAAAGTTACTGTTCTGTTGTTCGAAATCAAACAGGTGGTGATTATATGGTCATGTCTCCTCATGTCCGGAATACTCAAGTTTTTCCTCTGGTCTTCACTTCTATCCTCATGGAAAGGCATTACATTCTCAGCTGTTCTTTTGATTCTTATTGGAGTCGTTATGCAAGTCCTCATTCAATCTTCCGAGTCGGAGCAGTCTACCTCCGTCGCACAGGCTCCGCAAGATCCATCAAAGGAGTGGTTACTTAGTCAATGATCCGATTTTTTGGCAGTAATTCATAGAATTCTAAGTTCCATCCTGCACCAAGATGGGAAAATCAGTAAGGAAAAGTTTTTACTGTTGTCTATGTTGAATGGTTTTGTGTCTTATGTAAAGCATAGCTTGTTAAGAATACGTTAGGAGAGTTGCCTCTTAATGAGAAAACATAGTATTGTATATTCACATTAATGCCCAACAGTTACGCCAAATCAAATACTCCTTAGGCAACAGCCAAGAGGGCAAATTATTAACAAAATTTTAAAAATACCTAATTATCTATTACAATTTCTTAAACAAACTGATAATTACGATTGACAAATATAATTTGAGACAGATCGATGTACCGTTAAATGGGTTTAATTAAAATCTTGTCATTGTCTACACCATAGACTCTAACATAAGGTCTGGACTCTATAAACCAGATTGGAGCTTAACCCTACAGGCTATGCATTGCAATCTAAGACTATACCAAAAAAACACGGACAGAAGTCACAGAACACTAGCAAGTAGCATAGTAATATTGTTGGGTCCCACAGAATTTTGTATTCCACGTTGGATGGAACCGCATGGGTGAAGTGGAACACGTCATCAGCTCATCTGCTCTTTTGGTCTTTAGCCCAAATAACCAGACGGTCATGCATTAGATTAGTACATAGATTGTATGAAGATTGAAGCTGTCTTCTTTTTCTTCACGTAAAGAAGATTGAAAACTGAAAAGTACAACTTTTCCTTCGTTCAGAAAAAAAAAATCATTTTTAAAAGGGCAGAGTAGGGAGAGAGATAGAGATCAATACGTAAGATAAGTCGATCAGGGTCTAAAATCCTGTCAGATTTTGATTTTTGGTTATAGCAGCCAAGTTAAAGTAATCGAATAGATGGGTTCGTTGAAGAACGAAGATGGAAAGGAACAGATTGGAGAAGATGGGTCCCACGAGGAGGCGATTCGGTATGTTAATGGAGTTCGTAAAGTGTTGCCTGATGATGGATTAACCCATTTGACTCTTATTGAGTATCTAAGAGGTATTATTTTTTACTCTTTATTGTCTCTGATTTCGGTTGGGTTTGATTGAGTTTACTTCTTGTTTCATCTGTTTGGTTGCTCAGAAAAAGAAAAGGGGGCAGAAAGAAGTATCTGATTCTGAATTTAATTGGTCTGATTCTGTGTTTTAGTAAACCAGTAATTGCTAGATCATCCTGTTCCGTAACATGTAGTTTCTAAGACATACAATTGTTTATTTGTTCGTTTTGTAACTTTTCTTCTTTTACTCTCTTTTAGAAGAATTTGTGCTTGAAGCAAGGATCTGAAACTATGAGACTTTTAGATTTCATTGAGAAAGTAAATATTGAATACAAGATAATAAACTACATGTATATAAATAGTAAATTAATAAATACACTCTTATAATCCTTAAGATTAAATATGAGATTTTATCAGTATATTTCTCTTACTCTATTTACATAGCAGTACAAGAATCTTTTTTCCAAAAAATTTTGAAAAGTATAACTATTAAAGTAAAATAGAGCTTCAACTTGAATTTGAGCTCTACGCCTCCAAAACTCCTACGATCAGCAACAAGGCAACATATACTTCATATCAAATTTGCTTGCATGATTAAATTCATTGTAGAATTTAAACTTGGCTTGAGACTTGTTCTTTAAGTAAAATAGAATAGTCTAATATTGTAGTCATCAACCCGTCGACCTATATAGCCTTCGACTCGTCAACCCTGTCGACCCATCGAGACATTTAGATCTCGATCCATTGAGACCTCGAGCCATTGATACCTCAATATATCGAGCATCGAATCATCGAAACTATCAACGTCGTCGAGCCTGTCGACCCCTTCGAGCCATTCTCAAACTAATTTAATTCTAACAACTTTAAACTGCTCTTGAATTCATTCCTAATGACTCTCATCTTTACTCTTCGATCATAAGTTTTCAGGCTTCATAAATTCTAGCACACCTCCTTGAAGCTTTTGCTTATGAATTTAAGCTTGCTTCTAGAAAATCTGATGAGTTTTTATATCTCCTCCTTGAGTCGAAATCCCATATTTCTTAAATAAAGATTATTAATTCTCCCATGTAGAGTAAAAGAAAAAACTTCATAATTTGTTGCCTTACCAACTATCATTATGGTTGATGCAGCTAATCTTCATGTTGTAGTTGTCTTATCAACTTTCATTCGGTTGATAGACTCCAACTTCAACTATTTATTCCTCAATATTTGAGGTAATATCTTCTTCTATACCATGTTAGAATTTTGGTGTATGCTCACATAGAATTTATATGGAAGACAAGTTATGTTAAAACTTGTTTGCTTAAATTTGAACTCCTTCCCTTTTTTTTTTTTCACTTCTTCATTGATGTCATGATTAGCCTCTCGGTTTATTTGACTATTTGAGGAAAGGAACACTACTTGTGATGATTCCACTATGCTGAGAAGCTATTTTTTAACACTAGAACTTTAGCTACCTCAACTTTTTTGGAATCTGATATAATGCAGTGATCTTCTTTTAATAGCAACATATAGTCATTTCTCATAAATTATCCCACACTTAGCAGATTATATTTCAAGTTAGGGACCAAGAAGATATTTGCAATCAGTTTAGGACCTCTTTTTGTCTTCACAAACATTGTGCCTTTTCCTAGAGCTTTCACCTTCTCTCCATTTCCAACTGTGATTAAGGTTGTGAAGCTTCTGTTTAGATACTTGAAAATGCCTTTATCATGTGTCATATGATTTGTGTAACCACTATCTAGTCATTCATCCTTAGATCTATCTTTCACATACTCACTGGCCATTAGCATATACTCCTCTTTGACTTCTTGTTCTAATACATTTACTTGTTGACCATGATTGTCTTTTTTCTCTGCATTCTTCTTTCTGCAATCCTTTTCAATGTGGCCAAACAGTTTGTAGTAATTGCATTATGACTTTCCTTCCAGTAGCATGTTTTCTCTAAGTGGTTCTTCCTCTTGTAGATTGAGCAAGGATGAATTTTCTTCCTTTCAGAGTGACTTGAACCAGATGAGCTATTTCCTTATTACTCTTTCCAGCTTTTGGTTTTACCCTTGGTTAGGTAAGCTCCTTTAACTTACTCTTCTGATGGCTTAGGGTGTCTCTGCTCATTTGCTTTTAGAGATTCTGTAAGCTCAGTTAGGGTTAACTATCTAAGATCTTTACTCTCTTCTATGACATCGATCTTGAAATCAAACTTTGTTGGTATACTAACCAACATCTTATCTACCATAATCTTTTCAGTGACTATTTCTTCCAACACCTTCATCTGGTTGGTTACTTCATTCATCCTTCCTCTTAAGTCTCTCAAACTCTCTCTTAAGATTCAAGAGTCTAATATTTCTAACTCTTTTTGTACCTTGGAATTCTGTTTTCAAAATATCTTATGCTTTTTTGGCAGTCTGAATACCCATGATACGTCAGAAGAGTTTGTCTTCTATTATTGATTGAATAACAGACAACGCTCTGTAATTATTCTATTTTTCAATCTTGTGTTTCCTGATTTATTCTAACGTGTAGTCCACATCTTCAACTGAAGTTGTATATCCTCTTTCTACAGAATCCAATAACCCAAAAGTATGCAAATACGTGATCATTCTTACTGACCAAAACTTGTACCCTTCCCCTTTGAATATTTGAGGTGAAGGTAGATTTACACCATTTGACGCCATGGTGAATCTATGAGCTTTTGGTTGAGTATATTTGGGTAGAGTCTAAGTGTTTTCATTTTTAACACCATCTCTCACAACTTATACTATGATACCATGTAAGAATTTGTGCTTGAAGCAAGGATCGAGAGAAGAAGAAAAAAAAAATATAGAACATTTTTTGATCAGGAAACTATCAGACTGCACCTTTATAATCCTCAAGATCAAATCTGGGATTCTATTACCATACTTCTCTTACACTACTTACACAACTTACACAATAGTACAAGAACTCTTTTCTAGAAAATCTGAAAAAGTATAACTACTACAACAAAATGGAGCTCAAACTTGAATTTGAGCTCCACGCCTCCAAAACTCCTACGATCAGCAACACGGCAATATATAATTCATGTCAAACTTGCCGGCATGATCAAATCCACTGTAAAATTCAAACTTGACTTTAGACTTGTTCTTTAAGTAAACTAGAATAGTATAATACTGCAGTCATCGACCATTCGACCCATATAGCTTTCGACCTGTCGACCTATCGAGACATTGTGACCTCGATCTACTGAGATCTCAATCCATTGAGACCTCGATCTATTGAGCATTGACCCATCGAGACTATCGATCCCGTCAAGCTTATCAACCCTTCGAGGTTATTAGCCCCGTCGAGCCTGTCGACCATTTCAAATCATTCTCAAACTAATCTAATTCTAACAGTTTTAAAATGCTTTTGAAGTCATTCCTAACGACTCCCATCTTTACTCTTCGATCACAAGTGAAAAAGGCTTCACAAATTCTAACATCTTTGAAGAAATGTGTGAGTCTCTCTCTCTGTTCTTGAAGTCTCAAAAAGGCACTATGATCAAATTAAACATGCTCGTGTATATTCTTTTAGCCACTATGCAGTTAATGCTTGCTTGACTCCTCTCTACTCCGTAGCAGGGATGCAGGTAATCACGGTAGAAGACGTGAGGACCTGCAAACAAGGCCTGCATCCGGCCCAAGTATCGCACTTTCTTTCCGAGCAATTAAACTACAATGTGCAGAAATTTCAGTTTTAACCAAAGAAATTGTCTTATTAAACTGTATAGGAATCATTAGCCTCCTCCCATGGTTCACAATGTGGGTTTTGCACTCCTGGTTTTATCATGTCCATGTACGTATTATTGCGATCAAGTCAAAACTCCCCTTCTGAGGAGCAGACCGAAGAATGCCTTGCCGGAAATTTATGTAGATGTACAGGCTATAGACCAATCATTGACGCTTTTCGGGTCTGTGCCAAAACCGAAAACTTGATATACACAGACATGTCTTCAGCTGACTCGAGACTGGTGACTCTATATGTCCTTCTACAGGGAAGCCTTGTTCATGCAAATCAAAATGTGACACTAGTGTTGTTAAGACTGTTTCTTATAGTGAGATAGATGGAAGTAGTTATATGGAAAAAGAGCTGATTTTTCTTACCGCGCTGTTACCAAATAAACAGACTTTTTAAAAGTTGAATGGATTTGGCCGACTCGAGTGGTTTCGACCCTTATGGCTCCAACATGTACTAGAGCTAAAAGCAAAGTATCCAGATGCTAAGTTATTGGTTGGAAATACTGAGGTTGGAATCGAAATGAGGTTGAAGGGAATGCCATATAAAGTTCTAATCTCTATTATGCACGTACCGGAATTGAATGTGTTGAATGCTAAAGATGATGGGTTAGAGATCGGTTCTAGGGTGAGATTATCGGAACTTTTGAGTGTTTTGAGAAGAGTTTCATGAAAGCGATCTGCCCATGAAACTTCGGCTATTAAGGCGTTCATTGAACAACTGAAATGGTTTGCTGGGACCCAGATAAAGAATGTTGCTTCTATTGGTGGGAATATATGTACAGCTAGTCCAATTTCTGATCTGAACCCTCTTTGGATGGCTTCTAGAGCGGAGTTTAAGATTATTGATTGCAAAGAGAAGATTAGGATCATTTTTTCTTGGGATATCGTAAAGTGGATCTAGCAAGCAATGAAATTTTATTCTCGGGTTTCTTACCATGGACCCGGAATTTTGAGTTTGTCAAGGAGTTTAAGCAGGCTCATAGGAGAGATGACGATATTGCTGTCGAAGCTTCAATCTCTTTACCCTCTTCTCCCTCACCACCACTTTCATATATCTACATGTCTCCACCTCCACCTCCACCGCCTTACATTTATAATCTCCTTCTCCACCGCTCTACTCCCAACACCTGTTTTCTTTTATAATTCCCCTCCTCCTCCGCCATCTTCTGTTCACAACTAATTAAGCAATCTCGCCTGTAGTTTTATTTTAACAAAAGTATTTATTTCAAATTGCTTGATCAGGAAATAATGTCGCCGTGTTGGAGGATTAGTGGTATGCACTGATACCCCCCTGAAGATTGGTAGGAGTTGTCGAAGACAGGCAAAAACCAACAATGGAAAAATACCTGCTTAGTTTCATTCATATCAAACTGCCCTATTTATAGGGGTATTACAGCAGAAATACTCGATAAAATATTACATTTTTTAGGAATATTGCTAATATTGAGGGAATATGTTTTCTCATTGTTTAATGAACATGTTTTCTTGTCTTCAGGAAGTTGGACAACACTTTCAACTTCCAACAAGCTGCAGAAGTGGTGTTTCAACCTGGACGTTCTTTTGGTTTATTAGGTATCAATCGATAGATCAAACATGGAAATGCATGCTACTCTGTTCCTCCTTTCTAGTCAATGCATATGTTATTTTACTGAATTCACTTTATGTTATCCATGTCTTTTTCTTATACCAATCATGTAATTCCTCTACTTTGATAATGTTCATTTTTCATGCATGCATGCATGTAATAATATCGTACTTTTCTTACCATCTCTCTTTCACGTACTTTAGTATCACCCTTATCAAAGTCTTTCCAGTTTACAAGATCTTGGTTAGTTCCTTAAAAATTTCATTTCTGATTGAAACCATACGATTGGCCTGACCAATGCTAAACGATAAATAACATCGATCGTGATGACGATTGATCCCTCTTCGTCACGAAACCTTAGTTAGTGATGCTATCGAATATTCAAGATGGTTTGAGATTGCACCTTCTTGTTTGAAGAAGGTGAAACCATTTTTTAGTAAACAAGAAGAGTTATCAGAATTGACTGTTTAGATTGGATAGATTTTGGAATTAACTACCGTTCTTATAGTTGAAGAAAGCTGAAACAAACTTGTTGCAAGAAAAATCAATTAAATCGGATTAAAATTGATGGAGTTATAATCTATTATAGCTAAGCAGAATCGATGGGTCGAAGGACTCAATAGGTTAATGTACTCGATGGGTCGAAATACTTGATTGGTCGACGTTCTCGATGGGTCAACGTACTCGATAAGTCGACGTCTGTTATATCAGCAATAGCAGTAGCTGTAGTTTTGGTTTGTCTGTTGCTCGTTCAGCAAGGCAAGTCTGCAAGTTTAAATTCATTTTGATCCAAATCCGGTTCCAACAAGTTTGCAAGCTCATTACAATTGTGTTGGAGCATTTGGTGGAAGAATATATTCATTATATGATATTTTGGTCAAAATTTCTATTTTGATAACTTTACTAAGTTTAGAGTGCAAATCAGACGTTGTCTGCTTAAGTTTAAAGTAGCTGATTTGCTATATCTTTAGTAGACTTAAGATCAATTAATATTTATAATCATGTCTTAGATATTTTAGTTTTCAATTTGTAATTGTTATTTAGTTAATTATATTCAATCAATAAAGTTTTAAGTTTCAGATTTCATCAATCCTCTGCTGTTTTGTTTTCTTCGTTTCCGCTGCAGCAAAGTCTAGTTTTTTCCGGTTTTTTAGTTCAATCCAACTCAAATCTTTAATTTTTCCAGCACTTCTTTGCACGTTTAAATTCATCATAAATGGATCAAGTGGGAAAAACCGTCTATAGGCTGGCTTATAATGAATGTGGATGGAGGTTCTACAGGAAATTCGGGGCTATCTAGTGGGGGTTTGTATTAGCGTTATGGCTGAGGCAAAAAGGATTTACCAAAGTCTAAAGTTGTGTCATGAGCAAGTTATAGGAAACTAATGGTAGATAAAGATTCTTGTATGGCAGTTCAGATGGTCGAAGAGAAGTCTCAATGTATTCTCAGTTTGAGTCATGAAATAGCTCAAATCAGACTTTACATTTAGGCTTGCCAAGCCAGACTCTTTCATTGTTATAGGGAAGCTAATTAAATAGCAGAATCTTTGGCAAATCATGCATGCACTTTCAATTGAATCGAGTATATGAACAAGTTTGGAACCTTCCTTCTACTAGCAAAATCTGCATGTTTAATAACAAAACGGGTCTAAGTTCTCTTCGTGTCGTAAAATGATAGTTGGATTTTGGTTGTTCATTTATTAATTTTTTCCTGGTTGTTTTCTTTATGTTTTTCCTTCTGGAGATTTGGTTTTTTGTCCTCCTCTTGTTTGTTCTTCTTTTAATCTTCTTTATCCGAATGTGGAATGAACGGTTTTTTTTTATTATTAATTTGGCATTTTTAATCCAAATGAAGATGGAATCGAATTTGGCTTGGAGCCCCTTGACAGTTTTGTTGGAAAATTAAAGACAAAATTCAAGATTTGTATTCTACTTCCTCAAGAACAGAAACGTGTATGAACAAGAGAGAGAGAGATGAAGTCTGTTTTTTTCAGAAATATTCAATCTAATTTCCATTTCCATTTGCATAATCTAAATACAATAAACATGCAATTGAAAAAGTACATGGATAGAACAACATTAAATGGCCACCCTGATCCAGCAAAGAAAATTTACAATCATCCCATACTTCATCACTTACAATCAAAACAGAATTGTATAAAAAAAAGCAAAAAATCTGGAAAGTGTCACCAACAACACTACCTTAGACCAAAAAAGGTCAAATTCGATTATGTTCCCATTCAAGCTTCACCAGAAGCTTCAACATCCTCTAGGCAACATATCAAACTTGTTTGGAGCCAAAAACTAGCCGTTGAAACAGTCACCGTTGATTTTCTTCCATAGCAGTAACCAAAAAACAGAGAAGGTAGACTAGGTTCCAACTTGAGTTCCTCTGATCCGATCAATGTGAAATTTGTTTCAAGTTTCAATTGATTTAGGGAAGCTATTGGAATGAGGTTCAATGCCAAAAAATCATGCCAACAAAAAGTCAACTTTTTCTTCCTCCATTGATGAGTTGAGGTATCACTGCTTCAAACAAGTTTGCTAGTGGGAGCTGATGAAGAATTTCCAGATTTTCTGGAAATTCATGTACCTGAATCTGTTTTGATAGTAAGTATTTAGAAGTATAATTGATTGTAAGGTTTTCATCTATTATAGAGTGGTCATTTAACGGTTCACTATTTATGTACTTGTTTTATCTTTATTCGTGATTTTAATCTTGGTTCATCAAGTAATGAAAGTAGATTGAAAAGTTTCCAGCAACATTTTTTGTTTCTAGATCTCTATTGCTTACTTTTGTTCTTGTTGTATTTGAGACAAGCCCGAATATTTTGTTCTCGAAATCTAGAGAAAAATTTAACAACAGATAATTAAGATAAAAATTCTTGTAATTTCAATATCTAGCTTCCATTGTCATGTTACATTAAAATGATAAAATGAATGCTGCGTAACGGACACTTGCTCGCTAGTTAGATAAAAGAAAACAAACAATATTCCAAAAGGAACTACCTTATTACTCAAACTTCATATATAAATTTAAATTTTCAATAAACTTAATAACTTCCCAACATTAAGTAGAAATTCATTACTCGCACACTGGTGGAGGAGATACGACGTAGTAGTATGGTGGTGGCGGTGGCGCTGGATATGGAATAGGAGGAGACTGATAGTCATGAGGAGAGGGAAGTTAAGAAGATGATGGAGGTGGTGGGGAGTTGTAGATGTAGGGAGGAGGAGGAGATGGAGATGGTGGTGGTGGAGATTTGTAAACGTAAGGAGGAGGTGTTGAGGGTGAGGGTGGTGGCGGTGGTGGTGATTTATAGATGTAGGGAGGGGGAGGTGATGGTGATGTTGGTGGTGGAGATTTGTAAATGTAAGGAGGTCGAGGTGATCGAGATGGTGGTGGTGGTGGTGGTGACTTGTAGATGTATGGAGGAGGAGGTGATGGTGAGGGTGGTGGCGGTGACTTATAGATGTATGGAGGAGGAGGTGATGGTGATGGTGGTGGTGGTGACTTATAGATGTATGGAGGAGGAGGTGATGGTGATGGTGGTGGTGGTGACTTATAGATGTAGGGAGGAGGAGGTGAGGGTGGTGGTGGTGACTTATAGATGTATGGAGGAGGAGGTGATGGTGATGGTGGTGGTGGTGACTTATAGATGTAGGGAGGAGGAGGTGATGGTAAGGGTGGTGGTGGTGACTTATAGATGTATGGAGGAGGAGGTGATGGTGATGGTGGTGGTGGTGACTTGTAGATATATGGAGGAGGAGGTGATGGTGATGGTGGTGGTGGAGATTTGTAAATATAAGGAGGTGGTGAAGGTGAGGGTGGTGGAGGTGACTTATAGATGTATGGAGGAGGAGGTGAGGGTGAGGGTGGTGGTGGTGACTTGTAGATATATGGAGGAGGAGGTGATGGTGATGGTGGTGGTGGAGATTTGTAAATATAAGGAGGTGGTGAAGGTGAGGGTGGTGGGGGTGACTTATAGATGTATGGAGGAGGAGGTGATGGTGATGGCGGTGGCGGTGACTTGTAGATGTATGGAGGAGGAGGTGATGGTGATGGTGGTGGTGGAGATTTGTAAACATAAGGAGGAGGTGGTGAAGGTGAGGGTGGTGGAGGTGACTTATAGATGTATGGAGGAGGAGGTGAGGGTGATGGTGGCGGTGGTGACTTGTAAATGTATGGAGGAGGAGGTGATGGGGATGGTGGTGGCGGTGATTTGTAGATGTATGGAGGAGGAGGTGAGGATGGTGGTGGTGGTGGTGACTTGTAAATATATGGAGGAGGTGATGGTGGTGGCGGTGACTTGTAGATGTAAGGAGGAGGTGGTGAAGGTGATGGTGGTGGTGGTGACTTATAGATGTAGGGAGGAGGAGGTGATGGTGATGGCGGTGGTGGTGGCGGTGATTTGTAGATGTATGGAGGAGGAGGTGAGGGTGATGATGGTGGCGGAGACTTGTAGATGTATGGAGGAGGAGGTGATGGTGATGGTGGTGGTGGAGATTTGTAAACATAAGGTGGAGGTGGTGAAGGTGAGGGTGGTGGAGGTGACTTATAGATGTATGGAGGAGGAGGTGAGGGTGATGGTGGCGGTGGTGACTTGTAAATGTATGGAGGAGGAGGTGATGAGGATGGTGGTGGCGGTGATTTGTAGATGTATGGAGGAGGAGGTGAGGATGATGGTGGTGGTGGTGACTTGTAAATATATGGAGGAGGAGGTGATGGTGGTGGCGGTGACTTGTAGATGTAAGGAGGAGGTGGTGAAGGTGATGGTGGTGGTGGTGACTTATAGATGTAGGGAGGAGGAGGTGATGGTGATGGCGGTGGTGGTGGCGGTGATTTGTAGATGTATGGAGGAGGAGGTGAGGGTGATGATGGTGGCGGTGACTTGTAGATGTATGGAGGAGGAGGTGATGGTGATGGTGGTGGTGGAGATTTGTAAACATAAGGTGGAGGTGGTGATGGTGAGGGTGGTGGCGGTGACTTATAGATGTATGGAGGAGGAGGTGATGGTGAGGGTGGTGGCGGTGACTTATAGATGTATGGAGGAGGAGGTGATGGGGATGGTGGTGGCGGTGATTTGTAGATGTATGGAGGAGGAGGTGAGGGTGATGGTGGTGGTGGTGACTTGTAAATGTATGGAGGAGGAGGTGATGGTGGTGGTGGAGATTTGTAAATATAAGGAGGAGGTGGTGAAGGTGAGGGTGGTGGAGGTGACTTATAGATGTATGGAAGAGGAGGTGATGGTGAGGGTGGTGGCGGTGACTTATAGATGTATGGAGGAGGAGGTCATGGGGATGGTGGTGGGGGGGATTTGTAGATGTATGGAGGAGGAGGTGAGGGTGATGGTGGTGGTGGTGACTTGTAAATGTATGGAGGAGGAGGTGATGGTGATGGTGGTGGTGGAGATTTGTAAATATAAGGAGGAGGTGGTGAAGGTGAGGGTGGTGGAGGTGACTTATAGATGTATGGAGGAGGAGGTGATGGTGATGGTGGTGGTGGAGATTTGTAAACATAAGGAGGAGGTGGTGAAGGTGATGGTGGTGGAGGTGACTTATAGATGTATGGAGGAGGAGGTGAGGGTGATGGTGGCGGTGGTGACTTGTAAATGTATGGAGGAGGAGGTGATGGGGATGGTGGTGGCGGTGATTTGTAGATGTATGGAGGAGGTGGTGAAGGTGAGCGTGGTGGAGGTGACTTATAGATGTATGGAGGAGGAGGTGATGGTGATGGTGGTGGCGGTGATTTGTGGATGTATGGAGGAGGAGGTGAAGGTGAGGGCGGGGGTGGCGATTTGTTTATGTATGGTGGAGGAGGAGACGATGATGGTGGTGGAGGTGATTTATAAATATAAGGAGGTGGTGGAGGTGATTTATAGATGTAACGTGGTGGCGGTGGTGGAGGAGATTTATAAATATAACGCGGTGGTGGTGGTGATTTGCGATGGTGATAGTAATGCTTAGGTGGTGGGTAATGAGGTTGGTGGCGGACGGCAGGCGGTGGAGACTTCTTTTTCGGAGACTTCTCCTTGTCTGCAACAACACTCATTGCTAGAAGGCATATTGCCACTACATAGATCACTCGAGACCAATTCTGGCCCGGTGATCTCAAAGTCCCCATATCCCAGCTAACCTCTTTAACTCCCTCAGTACTTCTTAGGACTCTTGTCCTCTTAAATTAGATTGTATTCCAACAATGGCTTACAAGCCCTTTTATAGTGCTCACCGAACTCCATTGTCAACACCATCTCTGTTTAACTAATCAACAACAGCCTGGATTGATTCTCCAGAATACTAATTCTAATAAGCTGGCTCTTTTAGAGCTTTCATGACTGGAACTAAGTCTTTCATACATGTGGGGTTTGCATGCAACTGAAATTTGCACATTCGGAAGAGGTAACGTGGGTGATATGATATTTTAAAGCACGTCCGCGAGCCAATTCTGCGAAGACTTTGTTATGATTGGGTGGAAATGGAGAAACAAACAGAACACTAATACGCAGCAACCAATCTTGAATCTGTCGTGTTTGTACTATTTAGAAATAAGTTTCAACATTTCTATCAGCAAATGGCAACTTGATGTGATGTATTGTTTGAGGTTGAATTGGGCACTAACTTTATATATCATAATTTGTTCGAACCTATATCAATTTGAAAGTCGATCCAACCTCGTATTACTTAGCTGAAAATTAAAGACGTGTTTGGTTTCTATAATACTTTTGTGTCGTGTCTGTGAATAAAACAATTTTCTGGCTAGACCAAACAATACCCTTTTGTAATAGATCGTGCCTGATGTTGGCATTGAAATTCAATTACTAATAATCAGGGTATTAGAAGTTACAAAACACGTTGACCCAGACTGTGGAAACACAATTCTAAGACCACAAACCCCAGCAAAGTGTATTACACAGAGCAAGACTTCATACTAACATTCAGAAAACATTCATAAGTGATCTATTCTGTGCAAGTAATCATCAAGATTTCCTTCAAGGATTCACTTTCCGATATGTCTGTTCGTTGGTAACAAGCACTAAAGTCGAATAGGAGATACAATAGTAGATCTCATAGCTAATAGGAAGGTAGAAGAAGAAGAAGAAGATCTGGCTAGTTGAAACCTGATGTATTGCATAACACGTCTGATCCAGCACGAAACCAATTTCGAGTAAATCATTTATTACTCGATCTAGTAGAATGGGTTTTACTAAACAAGAAGAAAAGAGAGAAAAAAAACACTCCCAACTTTCAAATGATATGTTATGTTCTGTTCTGTTCTCTTTTGCTTTGTAATGAAACATCCCTAGCGCTTGAAGCATCAACAAACACCTCTGTGTAACATATGGGGCAAGCCTGGAATAAAACCAGAATCAGCATACAATATGCCTAATTTCTATAACAATATATTACTTACAAAAAAAAAGGAAAAGGAAAAGGAAATTACCTTGTTAATACTAAGCCATCTAGTTCCACAACCAGAATGGTAGATATGTTTGCACGGGAGAGTGATTCGACGGTCACCCCGTTTATATTCCATCTGGCAAATGACGCATCTATATCCGATCAAGAGAAATAAGTTAGAAAGAGGTGAAACAGAAACAAAGTAGAGGTATGCTTGAGATTAATGAAAAGATTATATATCCACATTAGATTTTTATCGGGGTTTAAGTCATCTAGCTCAGAATGCAATTTTCTTTATGTATCTTAAGAAGATGTTTTTAATGTAATTGATCTAAATGAGCTAGTCCTGATTTAAAGTCAACTGCTCATTCGAGAATAGCAAATACATTCATAAAGACCACGTCCAATACCCTCCATTCTTCATCAACTGTTTTATAACCAATATTATCTTGCAAGAAGTCGTGATATTAAGTGTACATAGAAGGTACGCTTGAGAAGGAGTGGAAGAAGATTCATATGATTAACAAAGCACAGGGCATAAGAGTAAGTATACCTCTCATGTTTTGATTTCTTTCGTGAGAAGAAGCCACACTTGTACTTCGAGATAGGAAGAAGAGCAATCAGTTCTTGCGAAAGACCTCGACTTTGAGTGCCAACCGTCTCGCCTAACTCCAGTAATTCCTGCATCTTGAAATATTTTTATCTTTCTGTGATTATCTAAATACATCTCAAAGTTTCCAAGCTTCTACTGTAAAAAAGAATCAAATGCTGACATACATATCATACAATTTTCCTCAAAATTCTTAACAGAATGATGATGTGGGCCATAGAATTGACTATTGGAATAGTTAATATAGCACTTTAATTGTGCTTAACTAGTTACAAACTTATTTATAGCAGAAAAATTAACCAGCTATTACTCATGAAGCTGGTTGTAAAGGGACATGCATGACAGCATGAGTACTGAAAAATAAAGATTGTTCTCTTATACAGAGCACAACAAGAACAGATGAAATCAATTGAAAAAATATATATAGATAGATGATGTTAGAGCTCGGACCTCATAAGTCATGTTATCAGGATCAATGTTGTCTTGCCAAACAACCTGCATGATATATACAATAAACCTTTTGGGTCAAAAGGCGCTACACATACACAAACACTGAAATTCCTGCACCCTTAGTCTAGCAACTAAGTATCAAAAGGTTGACGAACCTGATAATCTTGAGAACCATGGTGCCTCCGTGGACCTGAAAATTTGAAGGATGTACTAAAGTTTAGATATTAGATAATAAAATTTCTCATGATACTGGATCAGATTTATTACAGAACCACCTAAACTTAACAAGGAACTGACAGAAATGAAACCGAGTAAAAGGAGAATACTAGGAGCCACCATATCCATTTATTGTAAATGAGAAAATGTTAATAAGGAATCCATGTTTATAAGCTACCATATGGAAGGGAGAAGGGCAAGAAGGAGCAAAGAAACAATATGATCTCTTTCAGACATAGTTTTCATATAACCCTGAAAGGCATTAACAGATATATAACATCCGAAGACAAAAGCTCGTGGTATTATCATTAAAAAATATATAAATAACTAATATTTACTACTAACATTCTACATGGCTGCCTTGTGTGGTGGTGTTTGTACTTTCTTCCCAATCTGCATTTACATCAGACCTCTGTTCATTTGTCAATGTCGACAAGTTCTGTGGCCTCCTATAGTCATAGATTCTATGCTCATGATCGCGCACCTCATAATCTTGACCTCCATCATAATACGAAACACACCCCGAATCAGAAAACCCAAATTTGTAAAAACTCGTATTCATAGGTGGGTAAATGCCCTCCTGCATATATTAGATAAATTCAATAAATAAATAAAAACAAAAGGCTTTGTACTCAGAACTCAACTCCATTCTGAAAACAAATAGATCTAAAGATACCTGAGAATGTGAAGCACCAGAAAAAATGAAATTCACATGTTCATAGGTAAGACCTTCTACGTATTCCATAAAGCTCCCTGCTGTGTTATATGGGTAGCTGGTGTTGATGTACTGAACCTCCATGTGTGGGTTCCAACTCATTTTCAAACTACCTATCTGCAAATCAAGTTATCTGGACAATACAACTGTATCAATGATCGATCAATCTGTGTCACTAGTGATGAATCACTAAAAACCCTGATCTTCTTCAATAATCTATGCACGAAAACCCATTACAAAATTCCAAAGGATCAACAAATTCCCGTCAACTTTTCTGTCATTTATCGATTCCTGCAAATGTTACAAAGAACAGAATTTCCATCAAATTTGTCATGGCAGAGAAAAGAAATTCACAAGAAAAAGGATGCCTTTCATGCAGAGCCAGAGCGTAGAAATTTTGAAACTCAGACTTGAGAAGGGGAAAGATTATATCTTTAGAAACAATGTGATGAAATGAACGTGAAGAACATGAAGGGTAGAGATAGAAGGCATCATACCACGAAATCAGACGAATGTTCTGGCAGTTCTGGACGAAACAGAGCACAAAAAGAGAATCAGATTCTCGCTGTATCTGTTCCGTGCGAGACAAAAAACGATAATTTATTGGCCTTGAATCTCATGCAACGGAAACAGACATAATCTCACTTTGTTTCTCCCTCGACCCCAGAAACCAAACAACACTCTGGTTGGGAAAAAAAACTCCCGGCTGTCCGTGATTTTCGAGCCAAATTTTATCGGGAAGGTGAGGGGAGACTGGAGAGAGAGAGAGAGAGAGAGAGAGAGGAGAGAGGAGAGGGAGTTGAGCTGAAAGCCGAATGAATCAATGCGG
This sequence comes from Coriaria nepalensis, assembly GCA_027186245.1. Lineage (NCBI taxonomy): Eukaryota > Viridiplantae > Streptophyta > Magnoliopsida > Cucurbitales > Coriariaceae > Coriaria > Coriaria nepalensis. The sequence goes on along the minus strand of CP114491.1, from coordinate 10,519,112 downwards.
GAAACGAAGATAAAGAAGATCGTAACTAGAAGAATAATAAGAGAATATAAAAAAAAAATTAATAATTAAAAACAAATAAATATAAGCGATTAAAGAAACGGACATGAGAGCTTTTGTTTTTTACAGATTCCGGTTCTCTCTCTGAGTCTCTGACTCAGGCGTCTCTCTCTCTCTCTCTCTCTCTATATTGCCATTGGAGTTCACGAGAATAATTACACTTCTTTCTTCTTTACTTTATTATATATATATATATATATATCCAAATAATATAATTCAGATAATTTTTTAAATAAATTAAATTATATATAAAATAATTATATAAAATTTCTTATAATTATCTACATTATCGGAGTGTCAGAACCAGCACTATGATTTTGGTTGTTTGAGGACCAGGATGGTTGGAAAAAGGTTAACCAAAAACCAACCAACCAACCATTCAAGTGTTAGGTTTTCAGTTGGGGTTTAGGAATCTAATTTGATATCAGTTGCAAGAAACACATTATTTCATTTTATTTTTTTAATATATAGTTCTATTTTTCTATTTCATCTTTAAATTTATGTCAAGCTTTAATGAAGTAAAAGGAAATGTATACTCATTAATCATGTGATTGGAGCAACATTATGACAAGTGTGCTCTTTCATCAGAAAATTCATATGAGTAGGTCTCCCACCTTTCCTCTCTTCTCCATCCACCATCAATTACTCAAACCTTTTTTCTACTCTTTGAATCTTTTCATCTACCAAGAAAGGTAAAATTTTCCTTTTTCACCCCATGAGAAGGAAAAAAACGTACTTGTGCTTGAAATGGAAAGTTACTTTCTTTTTAACCCACAGTAATTTTGGTATCTGCAGAGAGCAGTAACTTGTGATGGGTGACTTGTTCTGTTTCAACTTTTGGTAAGGGATGAGTGGAAGGCAGGCACTACTACAGTAACAGCCCAGCTCTGAGGCTTAACGGCAAAGCCTTCTCAGACAAGAGAGAGAGAGAGAGAGAGAGGGAATAAAAGAAGGTGTTAGTTAGCAGAAAGCAGCAAAAGGGAGGGAAAGCTGGCGTGCAAGTGAAGTACAACATGGGATATCTGTATACATCTCTAACCTAACCTCTCTTATTCCCTTTTGTCTCGGAACATTTGTATTATAACAAGTCATTATTGAACATTAGCTTCAGCCTTGAGGAAGGGATTCAAGACCAAGACAAATTGATGTTTCAATCTTATGCAAATTTAACAGCCTGATTGAGGACCATTCGAAATAAAATTACCTTTTTATAGACGATTACCGTGTCCGAAAACCTCTACTTGTCCTAATAACATGGTTAGACAATCGTAGATGTCCTTTGGTTGAGGGTGTGATTGATCACGAACTATGAACTTGTAAACCGACCCGTTCACTTCGATAGAACTGCACTCAGGAATCTTTTTGACTCCTCTTTCTTCCATCATTTTTCTAACCTTCCTCGCCTGTTCCCACTTATCAGCATTACCGCACATATTCGTTAATAAAACATAAATCCTGCTATCTTTCGGATCTGACTGGAGAAGCTTGAACGCCGCTCTTTCTCCAATTGAGATATTCCCGTGAATCCTGCTCGCAAAGAACAACGCGCCCCACACACAGAATCTGCTTCAATTCTCATGCTCTCGATAACCTCCAATGCTTCTTTGAGAAAATAGGCCCGGCCCAGAAGGTCCACCCATACAAGAATAATGTTTTAAGCTGTGGAGAAATATTGAATCTAGAGCTCATTTGATGAAAATAATGACGACCCAGATCGACCAAACCCGCATGGCAACAAGCCGATAAGACCCCAATAAAGGTTATCTCATCTGGCACCAGTTATCTTCGAGAAATCAGATATGGCCTCATTTGCCTTCCCGTTAAGTGCTAATCCACAAATGATAGCGGTCCGAGTCATCGAATTTCGTCCCGACAAATCCCAAAACAATTGGAGGGCTTTTGTGATATTTCCACACTTGGCATACATGTCCATTAAAGCAGTTCCCAGGGCAACATTTAGAGATAGATTGTGCTTTTCGATATAATGATGGATCCATATTCCAACGTCAAGTGCTCCGAGTTGAGAGCATGCCGATTAACAACTGAGCACTGTCACCTCGTCTGGTTTTACGTTGCTACCTTTCATTTCTTGAAAGAGGGCCAGAGCCTCTTTGCCATTCTTGGCTTGAACATAGCCCCCTATCAATGCATTCCAAGGCACAACATCTTTTTCGGGCATCTCATCGAACAGCTTCCGTGCACTATCCAGAAACCCTAATTTTGCATACCCGACAACCATTGTCGTCCATGAGCCAACGGTCTTCTTTTCCATGCTGTCAAATAATGATTTTGCTTGCTCGATATTCCGGCACTTAATATACATATCCATCAATGAATAAAAAAAGAGGAATCGTCAACTTCAAACCGGTTTCTTCGATTAAGCGATAGAATTTCTTCCCGAGAGTCATATCTTCTAGTTGAGCACACGACGAAACTACTGCTATCATAGTGACCTCATCTGGGTTCACTCCATTCACTAGCATTTCATCAAAAAGGTTTAAGGCCTTATTTGCAAGACCACTTCGAACATACCCATTAATCATAGAATTCCAATAAACCAAATCTCTCACACAACTTTCATTAAACATCTTTTGTGCACAAACAACTTTCATTAATCATTGCATTGTGCACAAACAAATCCGAATCAAAGCCTGACTTTAAAACATGCCCAATTATCTCACTCCCTGTTGAATTTCATGATAAACTAGCACAAACTTGAAATAACAAAGGGTAAGTATAATTATCCGGTTTCAACCCGGCCTTCTGCAACATTTGCCTATACAAATCATGAGCATTTTCAGGGTTATCACTCTCTGAATATCCACTAATCGTTACACTCCAAGAAAACACATTTGGATTCTCAGAATTGTATAAAATCTTACAGCAGTAATCAAGATCTCTCCACTCCGAGATTGCACAGAAGGTGATAAGGCGACTCAGAGCAAACCCTTCTGCAACCAAACCCGTCAGAATCATTTGGGACTGAATCTGCTTCAAATGGGTCACGGAATTGCATTTTTCTAAGAGTGAGAGAAACGGGGTTGTCTGAACAAAGGTGTGAGATGTGTTCCAAGCGGTCAGCTTTTCTTTATGCGTTGGGAGAGAGCGAGTGTGGAGGGAAGAAAGCAGAGAGCTTTGGAAAATGTTGGTAACTAAACGCAGAGATTTGATCAGGTTTGAGATTGGAGACATAGAGTTTGCTCATCAGGATCCGATCACCACTCTCACAAGGCGGGAAACATCATGGTAACTAAACTAAGATTAGACAACTCTGTCTACGCTTCTCCGAATAGGAATACGCCACGTGTGATATCAAGCTAATTATGTAAATAACAGTATAAGTCTTTATTAATCACAGTAGTCCATGTACGAGAATATATATTTATATATAGATACAATATATACATGTCGTATATACATACATACATATAGATATGTATGTATGTATGTATACAACGTCGCAAAGAAGAACAAAAAATCATAACATAATTATCGTACAAAAAAAAAATGATACATAAAATGTAGAAATCAAGATCGAGTAATGCAAATTTCACAGTCTAATGCAACACAAGCGCAGCGACGGAGACGAAGAGTGAAAACAGAACCAAACAGCTGGAAATTCTCATCGGGAATCCATCTCCGGCGTGCATCGCCGGCAAAGGCGCGAGAGCGCTAACCTGTGCTTTCACGACGTCGATGATTACCACCGACAGAAGCACTGCGATGATCGTGATGACGGAGCGCAATTCCCTCCTGAAGAAGATGACTGCCGCCATGGATGGATTTCTAGGAAGAAGACGCTAAAACTGAAAATTTGCGCTGGAAATTGTGAATGATTGAATCGGTTTATTTATAATGTAGAATTTTTGGAATTGCGTTGCTTCGAAACTGAGCTAGAGAAGGAAGAGAATTGACCTGTTAGCTTTCAGTAGTTTCTAAATTACACAGAGTGGACCCCCACCCTGGCCTTCCCGTTGTGTCTAAGGTGAGATATTAAGGAGGGAGAAAAGCTCTTCGTGCTCTGGTTCGAGGCAGTGCGCGGTTTCATCGGACGGCATAGGATTGAGTTGGGAACATAAGATACGGAAGCAACGGCAATGATGAAGAAGTAAGTGTAAGGAAGAGAAGTGGCGCCAGAACAATTGCAGTGGGCTTTCGTTGTCAACGTGACTTTATTTGCAAGTAATGAATTGATGATAAAATATGGATTTGGGCTGAAAGCCCGCAGGTTACTTCAAGCTGGACTGGGCTGAGTTGAGTTGGGCCATAACTATCTGCCTCTCAAGTTATGATAATAATATATATATATATATATATATATTAAATTTTATAATAATAAAAATATTATTTTTATATATTATAAAATCTAATAAAAAAAAAAAGATAGATCATGAATGATATTTAAGAAAATATGAAGTAATGATCGTATGTTTGAATTTTTATGTATTGGTAATCGATTGTACCCACTCAACAAAATTTTCTACATCTATAAATAACACATTAAACAAAAATTACTAAAAAGTAAAAAAAAACAATTTAATTAAAAAAAAAAAAAAGTAACTCTAATCCAAGCTAGCTTTAATTTTGCACATACAGTATCATCATCTCTACCATCATGTGATAATATACCTCACAAAATCATGCAAGTGGATTGGACAATCATACAAAATAAAAGAACCATATCATCTTATATAATTCTCACACGTATATATAAATTACCATCATGTCACAATCCATACTTTAAAAAAATAAAAAAATAAAAAAATAAAAAAATAATATCATCTTATTAACCATTGTAAGTAATCAAATGGTTGGGCGTGAATTATGGCATGATATAAGTATATATGTATCCAATTTCTTCCTTTATTTAAGAATAAGGACAAAATTTTGTGTCACGGTACGTACTTGTCATATCCATATTTATATAATTAATTACATATTTATATGATTGATTATTTTGAGTTTATAGAAATGAATGGTCCGCCATTTTTTGCGCAGAATAAAGTGATCTCTAAAATGGATGCCTGCCCACCTCGGTCTAAGTACACCATTATTAGTAGTTATTAGTAGTTTAGAGTTTTATTATATATTGTAATTGAAAAACAAAAAGACTTTCTTGCGGATTGTGAATTCATGGCCGACAAGAACATGATGAAAGTATATGTAAACTTTTCCTTAAAAGTACTTACATTCCAACTCCAACCTTTGACACACTAAGTACTACTAGAGGCTAGAGCGTCTGTTTTTGTTTGTTTGTTTGTTTGTTTTTTTATTTGTAATAATATTAATCTATTTTTCATTTAGATTAATCTTAATTATTAATACATATACATGAGAGTTTCCTCGTTAAATATATGTATGTAAGTGAATAGGATAGAAAAATAGAATTTTGAAAATATATATATATATATATATGTTTTGTATTTTTACTCTTAAGGTGGTAGGGTTTAGCTTTTAGTGAAAATTGATATAAACATAGTTTCACCCACCAAATGATGGCCGACAGGAACACATTTGATGAATCTATTGAAAACTAAATAAATTAAAAATAAATAAAAATAAAAATAAAAATGGGGATTTGTTTGTTTAATAATGGGGGCTAAAAATGATCGGGGAGACTTGCTAATAACATCTACAATACAAATTAATGTCAAAAAAAGCTTGTTGCTTTTTTAATTTTTTTTCTTAAATCAACCCAAATCTCACCCATCACCCCAAATCCTATTAACCATGATTAATGAGCGTGATTAGTTTAAATTAATCTAACTCAATTTCACAAGCTTTTATTAGCTTAGCAAGTTTGCTAATTTCATTCTATCATATACAAAAAATCCTACTTGATTAATTTATATATATAAATAAATAAATATAAACAAAATACAAAGAATATTAGAATGTAGAGTGCGTGAAAGGTGAGCAAAATACGCGACAAGAGAATTTTTCAGAAAGAAATGCATAAATACTTTATGTTATATACAGCCCCGAAATCCAACGCTTCTAATAAGCCACCCTCTTCCTTCTTCTTCTTCTTCTTCTTCTTCTTCTTCTTTTATTATTTCTCTTCTCTCTCCCATATCTCTCTCTAGATTACAGACCACAGATGGATCCACTGTCTTCGCCGAAGCTGGACCTGAACAATCTTAGAGCTCTTAAAATCCTAGGAAAAGGAGCTATGGGCACAGTCTTCCTCGTCCACGATCGGCCAGCTGACCCCTCTGCCCGTTCCCCATTCGCCATTAAAGTCATCGACAAGGACTCCTTCCATACTAGACTCGACGCCCAACGCCGAGCTCGCTGGGAAATCCAGGTCCTGAACCGACTTTCCGTCCCCAAACCGCACCCGTTTCTCCCCTCCCTTATCGGTTCGTTCGAATCCGATGAGCTCTTAGGTTGGGCCGTACCTTACTGTCCTGGCGGCGACCTCAACGTTCTCCGTTACAGCCAAACGGACCGCGTTTACTCCCCGGCGGTCATTAGGTTTTATCTAGCTCAGCTTGTCTGCGCTCTCGACTACCTTCATACCATGGGCATCGCTTACCGCGACTTAAAGCCTGAAAACGTTTTGATTCAACAATCTGGCCACGTGACACTCACGGACTTCGACCTTTCCCGTAATTTAACGCCTAAATCCGCCACAGTCGCTATAACCGACGAAGAAGACCCACCGCCGGAGATTCCTCGACGACACAAGCGAAACCTGACTCGGTGGATATCAACCGTCGGTCCGGAGAAGAACAACAAAAAGAGCTTGAAGAAAGCGAAGTCGGCACGAGTCAGCCCGGTGAGTCGCCGGATACCGAGTTTCTCCAACGGCGAACGTTCCTTTTCATTTGTCGGAACAGAAGAGTACGTCTCGCCAGAAGTCGTGCGCGGCGACGGACACGAATTCGCCGTCGATTGGTGGGCCTTGGGAATATTAACGTACGAGATGCTCTATGGAACGACGCCTTTTAAAGGCAAGAACCGGAAGGAAACGTTTCGAAACGTTTTGGTAAAGGCGCCAGAATTCGTTGGCCAACGCACCGCTTTAACGGATTTGATCGGACGGTTACTAGAAAAGGATCCCACAAGAAGATTAGGATATCTTAGAGGCGCGAATGAGATCAAGGAGCATGATTTCTTCAGGGGAGTAAAGTGGGACCAACTGACGGAAGTCTTACGCCCACCCTTTATTCCGTCAATGGAGGAGGAGGAGGATTTAACCGCCGGTGGAATTGACATTAAAGAGTACTTCCAGCGCTTGAGATCACCGCCGTCAATTCCTCCTTCTCCGTCAGCCGAAGGGGAGAGGGACGTGTGGGTGACAGAATTCTGACACGCACGTGGAGGAATGCACGTGCATGCATGAGTATTAGTTTATATTATCATTATTATTATTATTATTAATTTCTACTTACCCTCTGTAAATAAAAAAAAATTAAAAAAAAAAAAAAAAAAAAGGTGGTAGAACGTGATGATGACGGCGTTACTAATATCATCAATTAACTAAATATTTGGCCACAGTTTTTGTTTAAGGCCAAAATTATGGCGATAATATTTGGAAATTAAGAAATGTAGAGAATATAAGTTATGATCATACATATTTGATGTTGTATTTAATTAGTTGCTAATTAATTAGGTCTATAATTAACATATTTTCACCTTCGCAAATGGTAAAACCAAAACTAGCTCAATAAGTAAATAAACAAAGTGAAAGAGAATATTTTTTTTCTTGTCTCAATCATCTTCATAAGACTTCCAAGATCATGAAATTCATAAAATATACGTATCAAGTTGGTTCTCAAGTATTAAACGATCACCTGTTGAAAAGTCTTGTGGATATAACTCAATAAGACACGATAACATCATATGATCAAATGCCGAAAACGAGTTCCTTTGATTAATAATAATACATGTTTATACACACAAATAATTCAGTATTTATCTCTTCCATTAGATGTTTTAACTTTCACCTCTCTCGAGCCCAGTGGCGTAACCAGGCCGCGCCGGCTGGTTCCTGGGAAAAGAAGAAAAAAAAAAAAAAAATTAGGTTTGCAACTCTTATCTTGGGCAGGTATGGAAGGAGCTGAAGGTTGAAGGAGAATAGAAGTCACGTGTGAAATAAAAACATAAATTTTAACATCTTTGATCAATAAATAAAGCTCATACAAAATTATTATCAGCCAATATAAAATAACTTAGTAAAGCCCAAACATAATTACATATACGGTAACACTCATCACCCCATGGCCCATGACTCACCGCCCACTGGTCCCACCATCATATTCACCCATTTCTTGCGTTTCTTCCTCATCAAGCAATCAAGCTTGAATCGTGAATATTCAAAACAGTGAAAGATTGAAAAACCTGACAAGGGTCCGACAATCTACACCCAAAATATCTAATCCCACTCGTCCGGCGAATCACGACTCATAATTTTCGAAATTTCTCATCCATCACCGGCCGCCGGCGACCACCGTGAGTCCGTGATTGTGTGGGTAAGGATTTAGTCTGCTCATGTATTAGTAGAATTGAATAGAGTTAGTAATATTCCAATTTCTCCGGCATGGTGTATTATGTATATGTTATCCCACTTGTAATAAGCATAGAATTTCCAGGATTAGACTAAGAAAAGCTGGGATTGGTTCCTTAATAAGTGAGTCACGTGAACCAATAATTATTCCGTTTGTCTGCTTAAAAAACAATGTCGGAAATTTATCTAACAAAGAGGGGCGGGCGATTCACATTCCACGCAATTAAACTACAAACTAAACAAAACACCGTTGTTTCTCTATCACGACTAACCCTGGTCCTACTCCATGCGATGTAAGAACAAGCTATTTCTCTTCTCTAGATAAGGAAGGAAAGGTCCCTTTTCAATTCCAATTCCAATTCCAATTCCAATTCCAATTCCAATTCCAATTCCAATTCCAATTCCCTCCCAAACAAACAATAAACAAAAAAGTGTACTAGCCCCCATACGACATACTTGTTTGCTTGTTAATTCTTCATCTCCTTGAATTGCTTCTATCACCCCATTGTTTGTCCCCAAACATTAACTTACTTCTTCCTTGGCTTACTCTCTTTTCCAGATAGCGACCGTCAGATTGCATGCTATTCGACAATGTTTATAATTGATTGCACATGGTGATGTTCTTTGCTGCAATCTTCTAATTATTGTTAAATTGTGTTGTATATGCCGACTCTTTATAATCTGTCCACTCTTGATAAAAGTAAATTATAATTATGTACGATATATTTGTTACTATGTAAACATATGTACTAAAACCTACTTAGTGGTTTTAATTAAGCTTCGTTGTGTTCTTTTTCTTGTTTGGGATTAGGCATTGGAAACCAATGTTAGCAATCATGATACTTAAGAGTTTAATTTTGACCTTCAAACCGGTATGATCAGCTTCTTTTCTTCAACATTTGGTTCGTCTTTTATGGCTTTTTAAAGATTTGAACTAGTCAAGTCAAAAGGGAAACTTACCGGAATTTTAGGGTTGCAAAGCAATGTTTTAACTTCCAAACACGACCGTATAATGATTGCTTTGGAGTGACTCAATGGGTTTTTGCTTTCAAATTCACATACTTTTTTTTTTTTTTTTTTTGTAAAATTTTTATGGCCAATTGTCTTGTTTATAGAGGAAAGAGTATATATAGCTTTTGAGCTAACAACATATATTATCTTTTTTGGTATATGATGCTTTTGGTCAATAAGCCTCGTACTTAGATTTTGAACGTTCAAGTTATAAAATAAAATAAAATGAGAATTTACACATTGAAATCAAATTGCATCCATCAGCACTTTTGACTCAAGGGATGATTGATTTCATCTGAGTTTGAATTAAATTAAAATAATTATTATTTATCTATTTAGTTCATTTTTATATAAAATGAAGAATTATTTTAATTTATCAAAATATTTAAAATAATTAATTAATTATTATATTTAAAATCTATATCTTTAAAGCATAATTAAATGATTAATTTATTTATATTATATTTTTTTAATAATATTTAAATTCTTATATATATATATATCATATAATTCTTTAAAAATATAATTAAGTAAGTCTTAAAATATGATATATCTTTTTTTAAAAATATATCAATATTACTCGTTATTTATATAATCAAATAAATAATAAGTAATCGGTCATTCAATTCTTATCTTATTATCATTTCCATTATCATTTTAATTATGGAATCAAATCAATCATCCTCTAAGTATTCCTTATAGGCTCGATTGAGAATAGTATCGTTTTGATTCTTAATCATGTTTTTTTTTTTAATTTCATTATCTATTGTATAGAGAATCATTTTAATTTTACAAAAGGGTCCGAAATACATACCCTAAGACTATTTTATAAATTCTCTTCTCACCCAATGCTCCTTTTTCATTCTCATTCTACTGTGTCCTCAATTGACTCCTTTTTAAGCCCACAAGATGTAAGGCTGTAAGCCCGATAAGACAATATGCAGTAAAAGCTTCAACCTTTCTTTGAACTTGATTCTTATCCAATCCTTTTATAAGAAATGTGATGATAAAAGCTGACAAACCCAATTGATACCGCCCCTAAATCACTATACCATTACCAAACAAGCACGCTGCACTAGATATTATGGGTTTCAGTTACGGTCCACAAAGTGGAAAGCTGCCTTGTCTTGCTTTTCTAGCCACTTTCAGGAAGTTAAAGAGGACTTCTGGTCAAAAACGTAACTGCGTTAATGCCTTTGGTTCATAAACCATAACCATAACAACGTTGATGCTGCTTGAATATGAGAGGACTGACCAGTGACCACATCTGTTTCATTCTTGATTTGGACTTTCTGCGTGATCGAAACCGACAGAGAATGAAACTGAACATGGGATAAAAAATCAAAATAATTCCATTCCACGAGGGAATCGAGATAGATCTATGAAATTGACGATTAAATTAGTGTGTTTAGTTGTTGAACCTTTTATATACATTTTATTATGTAATATTTGATTTATAAAGTACTCCTTATCCACAGCAAATTACTATTCTGTAAGTCTGTAAACTGTCCTAGTGTTTCAGAGAGAGCGAGAATGGAGAGCAGAGTAGTGAGAATGGTGATGCGGATGTCGCTACTGACGTTTGTACTAGATGTAGTAGGCTTTTCAGCCACTTCAGGAGCGGCGGAGATCACCGCCTCTACGGAGCAACTCCGTCGGAATCTGCTTGCTAATGGTCTCGGAATCACTCCTCCTATGGGGTCTGTTTACTTTACTTTACTTTACACTACATCTCTCTCTAGGACTCTGATTCTACTTGATTTGAGTACTTCTTGGCGTCATCACTTTTTTCCCACTTCATTTTCTACTCTCTAATTTTGATATACAGGTGGAATAGTTGGAATCACTTCGCCTGCCATATTGATGAGAAAATGATCAGAGCAACCGGTAAGCTTCATATTGTTCTTACTTCTTAAGCATGATGGTTGAGAGTTGATTCATGTTCCTTTTGTTCTATTGATTTAAAGTAAAAGAACTAATTCCTGGAATTTTTATGAGCTGATGTTATTTGGTGTTATTGGTTTTTAACAGCTGATGCTCTGGTTTCGTCTGGTCTTTCCAAGCTGGGCTATACTTATGTCAACATAGGTAAAAACTCATTCTCTGATTCTTCTTTCATACTGTTTTGTTCTTCTGTCAGCTGATTTAAACAATTTCTCCTTCATATAGATGATTGTTGGGCTGAATTGTCTCGTGATTCCAAGGTATTTACTCGTTTCCCATCAACAGTGGAGTGCATTCATATATCAGCAGATGGAACTGAAGTGTTTACTGAATCAGGTTTTGATTTCAGGGTAATCTTGTTCCTAAGAAGTCAACATTCCCATCCGGGATGAAATCTCTTTCAGATTATGTTCACAAAAGGGGTCTTAAGCTAGGAATTTATTCCGATGCCGGGTAAAATACGACGACTCTACTAGACATTGACAGAAGCTTAGTTTTGTTCATCTGCATAAATTATTTTCCCAATATCGTTATGTTTGCAGGTATTTTACTTGTAGCAAAACTATGCCAGGCTCACTTGGCCATGAAGAACAAGATGCCAAGACATTTGCTTCATGGGTATAACATTTTATGATTCCAAAATCATGTGCGTTTTTCTTTACTAGTAAGAAGAGGATGATTTAGTTTTCTCCATTAATTCATGTTCCATTCACAGGGAATTGATTATTTGAAATACGACAACTGCTATAATGATGGGAGTAAGCCAACTGTTAGGTATTGCAATCAATCTACAAAGATGAACTAAAACTTGATTTAATTCATTGTGCTTGATGATTTTAAACTTTCTTTTTTCCAATTCCTCGGCATCTTTCTCTTGGTTTATTCTCAATGTAGGTACCCGGTTATGACCCGAGCTTTAATGAAGGCTGGGAGGCCCATCTTCTTCTCCCTTTGTGAATGGTTATCTTACTTAATATTCTTCAACTCGGATAAATTCGAAATAATCTGGTTTTATTCATCCTAAATGTTACATACTTGGCATTTGTGCTACTTTTCCTCTGATTTAGGGGTGATCTTCATCCTGCTCTCTGGGGCGCTAGGATCGGAAATAGTTGGAGAACTACTGGTGACATTAATGATTCATGGAATAGGTAACACAATTTTTCTTCTTATTATTTTGTTTGTCATGAAATATATATTCACCTTAAATTAAACCTCTGATTCATCCCCCCTCCCCCTCCTCTGTAATGGGATTGTTTTGCAGTATGATGTCTAGAGCGGACTTGAATGAAATCTATGCTGATAAAGCAAGACCTGGTGGATGGAACGGTTAGCAATATTAACCTTTATCCAAACTTTTTGAAAAGTAATTACTCTCGGATAACAAACTGATTGTCTTATCTAATTATATCGAACAGATCCGGATATGCTCGAGATCGGAAATGGAGGGATGACAAAGAACGAGTATATAGTTCACTTTAGTATTTGGGCCATTTCAAAGGTATATATTATCACTGTAAATTCTTCACTTGCTTGCGTAAAATACATCCTATGAGGCTCTCTGTTTAAAAAACTTGAGCACAATTGGCATGAATATTCATTACAGGCTCCTCTTCTTCTTGGTTGTGATATGAGAAACCTCACAAAAGACACTCTTGACATCGTTACCAACAAAGAGGTTATTGCGGTTAATCAAGGTACGGTACGGAATTATATCTTCGCTTTATTGATTTATTACTATTATAAGAAACACTAATTTCAGTATGATCAATCTCAGAACAGATCCCCTAGGTGTTCAAGCTAAAAAGGTTAGAGGTGAAGGAGACTTGGAGGTAAGAAAAAGAAAGGGGGGGAAAAAAAAAGCATCAGTTTACCTTATCCGATTTTAGTTGCTCCTCATGGTTATGTTTTGTTTTAATGTTTTGATAAAAACACAGATTTGGGCTGGGCCTCTTTCGGGCTATAGAGTAGCCGTGGTCTTACTCAACCGAGGCCCGAGTAGTAATCCGATAACAGCACGATGGGATGATATCGGAATTCCTCCGGAAACCATTGTCGAAGCAAGAGATGTATGGAAGGTAATGTAAAAGTTTATCATCCTTAAATTTGAAGGTAGGTATACAAAATATGTATGTAGATCTTCCGTCTGTGTTTTAACTTCTAACATGTATGTTTTCTTGAATGCAGCACCAGACAGTAAAGACTATGTTTGTTGGAAATTTGACGGTTACTGTTGATTCTCATGCCTGCAAGATGTATATCTTAAAGCTGGTAGCGTGATCTGGATATGTATTTCTCATTATTAATCTGAGTTGGAAATGATCATGAGCTCCTTGATCTCTTTTCCTAATAATATGTATGGATAAATTTATTATAGAAACGAGATTTGGAGGAAGAACTTCCTCTCCTTCCTTTCTCCCTAAACATCCAAATCACAACACCATGGTTGAGCAAACAACTTACTCCAACACACAGATTCCCATACCTCAAACCGATACAAATACAACATCAATACTCAATACTGAATTTCCCTCTATCAATTTTCCGATCCAAACTATCACCGGCTTTGTCTCGGTAAAACTTGACAACACCAACTATTTGGTTTGGAGACATCAAATAGAACTTGCCCTTGCTTCTGCCGACCTACTCAAGTATGTTGATGGATCATCATCCGCTCCATACTTAGCTGACCAAACAAAACCAACAGATGAGTACTCAACTTGGATTCGTTATGACCGTTTCACATGTAGCTACATTAATGCTATTCTTTCGTCTTCACTCGCTCGGCAAGCCCTTGGTATCCGGTGTGCCGAGACCTTTGGCTAACCTTCGAAACACAATTTCTCCAGCAAGGTCATGCCAAGAGATCATTGCTTCGAGGACAACTTCAAACTATTCAACAAGGCTCTCTATCGATCTCTGGCTATAAATGACCCGGTTAATGACTCGGACATCATCATGTATATCTTGAATATTTTAACTCTATCCTACAGCTTGTTCGTTCATATGACTGAACATAGCACCAATCTTCCCATTGTTTCCGAATTCTGCTCGAAGTTGCTCCTCCACGAGCAATGTCTTCTCCGAGAAACTCAAATCCGGATCACCAATGCTTTTACCATGTTCGCTGCCCCCACAGCCGAACTTCCTATTTTCTAAACATATGAATAGAGTCAACAATCTCGTTCATCACGACCCAACAATTCTGGCTGCCATTAAGGAAAGCATTTCTCGAAAAACTGTGGCTCTCGTAATCAAGATCGGTACCGTAATAGGTCAACCAACTACGAGCAGCCATATGGGTTTTCCGGCGGAAATCCTTCATCTGACCCACAGTGTCAAATTTGCTTGAAGCACGGTCACCTTGCGTCGAAATGCTTCTTCCGTTATTCTGCTTCACAAAATAGCAACTCTGGCGGCGGCTACAGTTTTAACGGCCAAAACAAGTTCTCCAGAACGATGCTTGCTCCCTTCTTTCCCGATTTCACTACTGGAATATCACCTCCGACGAGTGGGTTCTCAACTCCGGTGACTGGATTCTCGTTTCCGGCAGCTGGGTTCTCTCCTCAGCCAGCGGCAATGGGTGTCCAAAATATCTTTGGTTGAATGCTTTCTCCACCGCCGCCTACCTCATCAACTGACTTCCGAGTCATCGCCTTGACAAAACTCGCTTTTTGAGCTCTTATTCTAATGCTATACAGACTATCTTCTCTTCCAGTCTCTGGTTGCAAATGTTAACATTTTCTTGGTACTACAAGAGCGGATAAACTTAAGTCTCAAATCAGCGGTGTGCATGTTTATTAGGTATAGCCCCTATTACAAAGTCTACAAGTGCTTTGATCCTCTCACCAACAAGTTCACATATCACATAATAAACCTCGTTTCCCTTTGTCACACAAAATGATATCTCCTCAACCCCCTTCTTACTACCCCCACCCCCCCTACATTTCCTTACCTCCTCCTCTCCCTCACTTACCTCAGTCACAACCATCTTTCTCCACCCCATAAAACCCACCTACCGTCCACTTATCACCCCACGACTCCTTATCACCACCCGGTTACCACTACTTAAATTCGCCTCCTTCCTCCTCTCTACCAACTTGCCATCCCATGGTCACTCAACTCCGTAATAACATTTGGCGCCCTCGTCTTTTCCCAAATCACCATCTCGACCATGCTTCCCACGGAACCTACATCTGTTTTCAATGCTCTTAAGTATCCCCAATGTTAAGAAAATATGAGATCAAGACTAAAAACACGTAATAGATATGTTTTCTAAAAAATGATATTTTTACTTTCCCAAATTGCTTTAGGTTACTGTGAAAATAGTTTTCGGGATATAACAAGCATTTACAAAAGATCACAAGCAACAGTGAAATTTTGTTATGGAATATATTCGGTTTCTGACAGTACAAAAACTAGGAACAAGATTATCTTTGTTCTCTACAGGTTTTTCTTATTTATAGGCAAATTTTGACACATATTCGTGAAACAGTATACTATTTCGTGAAACAGTATACTATTTCACGAAATACTGTTTCACAAACAGCCACACTTTTTCATTAAAACAGTTTAACTGTTTTAACGGTCATACATTTGAATTTCCGGAATTCAAACTATAACGGTAACTAACTGTTTTAACTGTCAACCGTTTAAATAGTCAATCAACCACTGTACGTGGCGACTGGCCGCCACAAGCCGCCACGTCGCAAACATGTCAAGTGCCAAGTGCTAATAATAAGTGCCAAAAGCGCCTCACACCCACAACACGTGTGCGAGTGCGAGTCTCGGTCAAACCCCAATACTTATTTATTATTACAAATACTTACTATTTACAATCACTTATAAATGCTTGAAAATGTTTATTCATTTCCAATGTGGGATGCATTTAATTGTATTTATTAAGCATTTTTTGGGCTTTGAGCCTTTAATCCATTTTACTTTAGCCAAGGAAAAAATCCAACACCCAATGGCATGAGGCAATGTAATTAGAATTGAATGCATTTGCTTCCAATCATACTTAGACTTTAATCCCTAGGCCTTTAATGCCAATATTGTGGGTTGTAAACGGATTTTCTGGATCAAACGCAATGTCGATGAAACCATAAATCGATACAAAGAAATACTTGTTGTAAAGGGATATCATCAAACATAAAGTATTGATTTTTCTGAAACCTTTAGTTCGGTTGTTAAATCGATAACAATTCGAGTTATTCTCCCTTTAGCCATATCTCATGATTGAGTTATTTGTCAAGTTGATGTTAACAATGCTTTCTTCTATGGCACTTTATCCGAACAAGTCTACATGAGTCAACCACCCGGTTTCACTTATGCTACCTTTCCCACTCATGTGTGCCGCCTTCACAAGGCTCTATATGGCATTAAACAAACATCTTGATCATTCCAACATCTCTCTAGTCGTCTCCTTGAACTCGGCTTTCACTCCTCAAGATTTATTCTTCTCTCTTTATACATAAAGATGGCTCCACTTTATGTCATATTCTCATATATGTTGATGATATCATTGTGACGGTGAATGATACTACCTACATTACTCACATCATTCAACTTCTTGATTCTTCCTTTTCCTTAAGGGATCTTGGTAATATTAACTACTTTCTTGGTATAGAGGTTATCCACACTGAAAACAAGGTCTTTCTCAAATAAGAGCAATATATTCGTGACCTCCTTACATGAACTGGTTTTGATAATGTAGTATCTCACTATTACCCACCCGGATATTCAATTTACAGTTAATAAAGTAGCTCAATTTCTCCATGCACCAACCGCAGTTCATTGGAAGGCGGTGAAATAGATCCTCCATATTCTCAAGCAAACTATCTCTCATGGCCTTGTTCTTCATCGTTCATCATCGCTTCTCCTCGAAGCTTTTTTTGATGTCAATTGGGGCGAGTGTCTTGATGATCGAAAATCTACAAGTGGCTTTTGTATTTTTCTCGATCGAAATCTCATAAGTTGGAATTGTAAGAAACAACCAATCATTGTTCGGTTAAGCACCGACTCTGCCAAATTGAGTTGGATTTCCTCCAATTCTTACCAAAATTCACTTCCGACCATCTTACCCACCCACACTATAGGGTAATAGGTAACAATATCGGTACTACCTACCTTGCCGTAAATCCATTTTTATATGCTCACACGAAGCATTTAGAGATTGATATTCACTTTGTATGTGATATGGTGACTCGCAAACTTCTCCATGTTCGTTTTCAACAATTGTAATCCAAACTCAACGTCACTATCCCCATTACGCTTGCGGGAGGATATTATAATATAATATAATATAAAAATAAGCTAAAACTGTACATTGTACATTTCTTTTTCTATCTTTATTCCAACACTATAAATAAACATTTGTACATGTCATTTACGTTGATTTGCAATATACAAAACATTCTCTATTCTATCAATGTTCCTATTTATCACAGCCCATCATGTTTTCCAAGAAACTTGTAACATAACTTTGACTCTTACTAAATACCTCAAATCATAATATATCATTCATTCTCTTTGAATATCTGGATTTAAATAATAAATTCAAATCTTATATCATGATGTTGAATTAGATATATATAATCCGATATTATTTTTCCGTTTCAAAAATAAAATGATCAAACGCATTTTATTAAAGAACAACGTAATGCGTTTGGATGAAAACAACTAGGGCTACTAGGGTTCATAACCCTAAAGTAAACTGTTGACTCCACTAACCATAACAGCGTTGGATGCTATGAGGGGACAACGTTGATGCTATGGTCCATAACCTAAATCAACATTCATATCATGTTTGTCCTTATTATGTAACCCTTAATTTCACTTTCATAGATCTACGAAATAGATGATTAAGTTAGTGTGTTTAGCTGGACCTTATATACGTTTTAACTTTTAATATAAAGAAATTATGATTAATTCTCAAAATTTTATATATATTATAATGAATTATTAAAATATTTTATAATTATAGTAATTTTTTTTAATAGATCAATTACTATTAATAATCTGATTGAATCTGATTTGATATGATTTATAAATTTTTATTTCTAAAATACTTATTAATTAATCTAAATTATTTTTTTCTACCCTACTTATTTTATTTTTCTAATTTTTTTTCCAAACGGCTCACGATATCATCTAACTGCCACCACCAATTAGATATATATATATATATTTAAAGGTGGTAATTGGTGGCGATAGTTGGATGATATATGATTTCTTGAAATAAATAAGTTAAAATTTGATCCGATTTCTCACATAAATGAAAATATGATTCATTTTTTTAATGAAAATATTGATCGGGTCGATTCGATTTCTTCATAAGAAACCAATCAGTAGATCCGATTTTTTTGTGAGAAATTGATTGAATTGTTCCAATTTCTCGCAAACAAACAGAATCAACCCGATCTAGATTCTTTGCCCGAAGAACTGAAACAAACCAAATATCATCCATATCAATTTAGATCAATTCATATTGGGCTCTTTGTGCAATAACACGGATAGAGTTCGTTATGGTTTCTTTGTGAGAAACCAAAACGGTTCGATCGGTTTTCCACGAAAAAATCGAATCAATTCATCAGTTTCTCGCAAATAAACCGAATTGATTTGTTGGGTATTTTTTTCAAGAAATTATATTTTATTTTTTGTGCTGGTGGTTGGTGGTGGCAGTTGGCAGACATCATGGGGTTGTTTTGGAAAAATTTAGAAAAATAAAATAAGTGAAATTAATTTAGATTAATTGAGTGATTATTTTAAAAATAAGAATTCATTTCTTAAACTTATGAGTTAAATCGGGCTATATTTACTTGAGTTAATAGTTAGGAATCGACCCGTTTAAAAATGAGGTTTCATTATAATTTAGTTTGAATTTTATGTATTTATTATAATTATAAAAGTTTTGGATATTTAATATAATTTAAGCTTGATTCTGGGTATTTATTATATTATTATAAACTATTGTGTGTTTATTAAAATTTATGTCAAACTTAGGGGTTAATAATAGTTTCTCCATTTTAAATTTATAAATTCTCCTCTTAGCACGTTACCATTCAGCAAGTCTATAACAACGGTCCTAGTGCTTAAAACAGAAAGAGAATGGAGAGAAGGGTAGTGAGAATGGTGATGCGGATGTTGCTACTGACTTTTATACTAGATGTAGTACGGGTTTCAGCCACTTCAAGAGCGGCAGAGATCACCGTCTCTAAGGAGCACCTACGCCGGAATCTGCTCGCTAATGGTCTCGGAATCACTCCTCCTATGGGGTCTGTTTACTTTACTCTGCACCGCATCTCTCTCTCTCTCTCTCTCTCGAACTCTGATTCTACTTAATTTGAGTACTTTTTGGCGTCATCACTTTCTTCCCACTTCATTTTCTACTCTGTATTTATGTTTTCAATTTCATGAACTCGCACTTGTTTTTTGTTTGAATCTTTTTTTTCATATACAGGTGGAATAGTTGGAATCACTTTGCCTGCAATGTTGATGAGAAACTGATCAGAGCAACCGGTAAACTTCATATTGTTCTTAAGCCTGATGGCTGAGAGTTGATTTATGTTCCTGTTGTTCTAAAGCCTGATGGTTGAGAGTTGATTCACGTTCCTTTTGTTCTATTGATTCTAAGTAAAAGGAGTAATTCCTGGAATTTTTTAGAGCTGAGGTTATTTAGTGTTATTGGTTTTTAACAGCTGATGCTCTGGTTTCGTCTGGTCTTTCCAAGCTGGGCTATACATATGTCAACATAGGTAAAAACTCATTCTCTGATTCTTCTTTCATACTGTTTTGTTCTTCTGTCAGCTGATTTAAACAATTTCTCCTTCATATAGATGATTGTTGGGCTGAATTGTCTCGTGATTCCAAGGTATTTACTCGTTTCCCATCAACAGTGGAGTGCATTCATATATCAGCAGATGGAACTGAAGTGTTTACTGAATCAGGTTTTGATTTCAGGGTAATCTTGTTCCTAAGAAGTCAACATTCCCATCCGGGATGAAATCTCTTTCAGATTATGTTCACAAAAGGGGTCTTAAGCTAGGAATTTATTCCGATGCCGGGTAAAATACGACGACTCTACTAGACATTGACAGAAGCTTAGTTTTGTTCATCTGCATAAATTATTTTCCCAATATCGTTATGTTTGCAGGTATTTTACTTGTAGCAAAACTATGCCAGGCTCACTTGGCCATGAAGAACAAGATGCCAAGACATTTGCTTCATGGGTATAACATTTTATGATTCCAAAATCATGTGCGTTTTTCTTTACTAGTAAGAAGAGGATGGTTTAGTTTTCTCCATTAATTCATGTTCCATTCACAGGGAATTGATTATTTGAAATACGACAACTGCTATAATGATGGGAGTAAGCCAACTGTTAGGTATTGCAATCAATCTACAAAGATGAACTAAAACTTGATTTAATTCATTGTGCTTGATGATTTTAAACTTTCTTTTTTCCAATTCCTCGGCATCTTTCTCTTGGTTTATTCTCAATGTAGGTACCCGGTTATGACCCGAGCTTTAATGAAGGCTGGGAGGCCCATCTTCTTCTCCCTTTGTGAATGGTTATCTTACTTAATATTCTTCAACTCGGTGGTTCAATTTGAAATAATCTGGTTTTATTCATCCTTAATGCTACCTACGCAACAATTGTACTACTTTTCCTCTAATTTAGGGGAGATCTTCATCCTGCTCTATGGGCGGCAGAGATTGGAAATAGTTGGAGAACTACTAGTGATATTAAAGATACATGGGATAGGTAACCCAATTCTGTTCTTATTATTTTGTTTTTCATGAAAAATAATATGATATTCACCTTAAATTAAACCTTTGACACCCCCCTCCTTGTATAACGGGATATTTATTTTTTGCAGTATAACGTCTAGAGCAGACTTAAATGAATTCTATGCCGATAAAGCAAGACCTGGTGGATGGAATGGTTAGCAATATTCATCTTTATCCAGACTTTTTGAAAAGTTATTACTCTCAGATATCGAACTGATTGTCATAACGTAATTATCTCGAACAGATCCGGATATGCTCGAGATCGGAAATGGAGGGATGTCAAAGAACGAGTATATCGTTCACTTTAGTATATGGGCCATTTCAAAGGTATATATTGTCACTGGGCCTCTCTGTTCAATAAACTTGAGCACAATTGATATGAATATTCATTACAGGCTCCTCTTCTTCTTGGTTGTGATATGAGAAACCTCACAAAAGACACACTTGATATCATTGCCAACAAAGAGGTTATTGCGGTTAATCAAGGTAAGGTACAGCATGGAATTATATCTTCGCTTTATCGATTTATAGTTATTGTAAGAAACACTAATTTCAGTATGATCAATCTCAGAACAGATCCCCTAGGTGTTCAAGCTAAAAAGGTTAGAGGTGAAGGAAGCTTGGAGGTAAGAAAAGGAGAAGAAGAAAAAAAAAAAGAAAAAGTGCATCACTTTACCTTATCCAATTTTAGTTGCACCTCATGGTTATGGTTTGTTTTAATGTTTTGATAAAAACATAGGTTTGGGCTGGGCCTCTTTCGGGCTATAGGGTAGCTGTGGTCTTACTCAACCGAAGCCGGAAAAGTCATCTGATAATGGCACAATGGGATGATATCGGAATTCCTCCGGAAACCGTTGTCGAAGCGAGAGATGTGTGGAAGGTATTGTAAAAGTTTACCATCTACGTAGATCTTCCATCTGTGTCGTAACTTCTAACATGTATGTTTTGAATGCAGCACGAGACAGTAAAGTCTAAGTTTGTTGGAAATTTGACCGCTACTCTTGATTCTCATACCTGCAAGATGTATATCTTGAATCCAGTTGCTTGATCGGGAAATGTATCTCATTATTAACCTCCGTTGGAAATGATCATTAGCTCCTTGATACGTATGGAGAAATTTATTATAGAAATAAAATTTGGAGCTAAGTGGAAGAGTTCTCTCTCTTTCCTTTGTAACACGAGTTTTACTCGGGAAGTTCAAGTGATAGTAACAAGTGATTTTTCGTATAATTTATTATTATTTTTGGTTATTTGGATTTAAATATCTAAAATTAGATATATATTATATAATTTAATTTATTAAAATACATATTAAATATATTTTCCGATCTTTATATCCGAAAAAAATATTTAATATAATTTAAGATAAAAATCAGATCTAAATAAAGAAAAATAAATTATAACCGTCTGATCTTATCGTCTCAAAATATCACCGAAAATTTAATCTTTGTATTCTATCTCACGTGACTTACAGTTCATCGCGAATACTCGCGCAATTCGTT
Source organism: Coriaria nepalensis (assembly GCA_027186245.1). Classification (NCBI taxonomy): domain Eukaryota; kingdom Viridiplantae; phylum Streptophyta; class Magnoliopsida; order Cucurbitales; family Coriariaceae; genus Coriaria; species Coriaria nepalensis. The sequence continues at coordinate 10,496,294 of CP114491.1, read as the reverse complement.
GAAAAATATTTTTCCGCCACTTTCAGTTTACAGGACAGGTGTGATCTAGTGATTGGCTAGTAATGTGATAAAAAACCCGTTTGTTTCTGAAACAATTCGTTTTGGCTCGTCTTCTTCCTTTCTCCCCTCTCTCCCTCTCTCTCTCTCTGTACTATTATTTTTCGACGCGGGAAGAGGAGAGAGGGCTTTGGCTAAAGAAGGAAATGCCCATGGACCGAGTCCAGTCCAACACCAGCAGCAGCAGCAGCCCAGACACGCCAAGCAACAGGCTGGTAGTTCTCTCCATCGAATGTCTCAAAGGAAGCTCTCGCGCTGAGGAATGGACCGCCGATATGCTCCAAACCGGAGACATAGTCGAGGAACTCCAAATAGGAACTTCTCTCTCCGTCAAATCGCCTTTCAAGAATGGTCGTGCCGGAATCCAGAAGCTCCTTCAATCCTCCTTCAAAAACAAGCAGACCTCCATCGTTGTACATGTTCGTCGAGGCCGCGACGAATTCTCCCAGCTTCAAGCTTGTATCGTTCCTAACGAATCCTCCGGTCGGAAACAGTACGTTCTCCGGTCAATCGGAGATCCGAATTACGTAGTTGGATTCGTGGATCGAACCGAATCGGAGTGCTTCGACCTTCAAGGTTAGCTTAGCCTAGCCCTGAACCGCTTTCCTCCGTTTTGTTTGACTTTCTTGTTGACTATATTATTTTACTTATATTTCTTTTACTAATTATCATTATTACTATTAGGATATTTTATTAATTACATTAACGAGTGCACGATTAAGCAATGATCATCTGAGGAAAATTTGTAATAGAGAAAAAATAATAAATCTAGATGAGTGGATGGGACCGACCCAACCCAATTGATTATGACTTTTATGGAATTTCAGTTCTTTTTCCTTAAGTGATAAATAACTTTGATTAACTGTTTGATTAACTTTGCTTTATAGATTTAACTTTTTTGAACCGGAAAGATTTTTTGTGAATAATATTGAGTGGCCAGCTAAAACCTATATTTGAATTAACCAGAGCTTGGAGGAAGACTTTAATAATTCAGTCAGCAATGAAATAAGGAACGCGGTGCCAAGGTCCTAGGTAGAAGAAGCGTGGGTCAATCTTTTAGCTATTCGTTTTCAATATAAATGCCCACCCACTTCCTCTTTCATTTGGGTCTATTAGGCAACTTGATGACTGGTGGGCCACTGTCATCCCTTTCTAAAGATTCTCGCACATCGTTTCTAACTTTCTATCATTGTAATTTGAATGCCTCCTGTTACATAATATATTTTTTTCTTTTTTGGGTTTAGCAGCAGCCCTTGTTCACATAGTTGAACACATAGTACTTCCATTTAGTTCTTCATTTCATACTTGTTTTCAACTCATGATTGCTGGAAATGGATTTCCTCAAGTTCAATACTTTTCTTCGTTTAAGTTTTTTCATTTTATACTTGTTTTCAACTCACGGTTGATGACAATGCCCATGAGGGACCCCTTCACACGATAATGTGGTTAGTTATGTGATGTAGCTTCACGGAGCAGTCGTATGGCGAATGCACTAACAAGGACAAGATTGCAAGATGGATACGTCTCGTACCGATGGGAAAAGAGAATGCAAGAGTCCCTTTCAATCCCTAATCATAGCTGCTTTCTTTCTATCTTATTGCTTCCAAAAGCTTCAAACCTAGTTGCTTCTCACTATAACGACCTAGAAGACACTCTGGCCCGTGCTAATGCCTGGCTCGTTTCCGCTCAAACCTCTGGTGTTCCCATCATCTTCATGAGCATCCAGACCGAGTCCCTTCTCACCAAGGTAATATTCTACACACTTCCTAATTATTCTAAAGAAAAATACCTTATCTCTTGTGGGTGTGACAGATTTCGGGAGAAACTGCCTCGTCAACTGTAAACGCGGGATCATTCTCGGACTTGACAAATGTAGCAAATGCCAGTCTTTATGGTTTTGAGGATTACCATGGAGTTGATATAGGCGTGGTTAGAGCCGTTAGGCTCTGGTATGCTCCCCTTGGAGGCGAGTTTGCCCATGAGATCAAGTTAAAAGAAGGTGATTCTAAGCTCGGGTTTGCAATTAGCCGTAGTGACGAGGTTTGTTTTCTAACTTAATCTACTATCATTCAACCCACATTAAAAAATAATTAGCGTAATGTTTTGATTTACAGGGATTTATTTATATCTCCTCTGTTATAGGGGGAGATGACAATGCACCTTCTACCCGGTCCGGGCTCAACAATCTCTACACGGAAGCAAAAAACGCGTCAAAATTGCTTGTGATCTCAAGAGTCTCGAATGAGAAAGTGTTACCATGGATAGTTTCTTCGACCGGAGCGATCCGCTGTTTTGACACTATTTCCCTTAGCCAGAAGCTGTCATTACATAAACACACTAAGGTTCCGATATCTCTCCATCTTTTTCTTTGGGACACACAGCTGACCGGGTTAGGACAGAACAGAAGCAGTACTAGAGCTGTTCACGTCTCATCATCTGTCCTGCCAATACCAAGTGAGGTGCGGTTAAATTCTCGTCCGAATGAGAATCGGATACAGCCTTTGCCACAATCTGAAGAGGATTTCGGTGAGGATGGGCGGAGTACAATTGGCGGTGATTCACGGCTCGAAAGAGACACAGCTGGGGATGTATCATTTAGATTCCATGATTTTTCGATCTCTAGCAACTGGGTTTAGCTCATTTTCTCTTTCTACATTTTGTTCCTTTTGATTCCTGTACAGCTTGTATTGGAGTGTGTGTTGCAGCTTGTATGGTTGAAGTCGGCTTAAACGAACGACAAGTAAAAAGGTGTCGAGACATTTTGTTTATTTGGGCCCAATAATTTCGAATGGATCCAAGCCCACTGGCCCAGTAGTACGTAGTAAGTAGTATTGAGCTCTAGGTGCATCATCGGCCCACCATCACTAAGCGTCCTCACGGATAGCGATCCGTAGCTTCATTCTATGAGCAGTTTTCAGCCGTTGATTATGTGATTTATCTGACGGTCCAATTTTCTCTTTCCCGTTTAAAGGAGGGAAGGCGAAAAAGTAAAATTACCTGAATTCGAAGTGAACTTCCCGCTCTTCCCGCTCTCTACTATATAAATCAACTCTCCTCAGCATTTTCCCACGAAATTGTTAAGATTTGTTTCCGTACTTCTCGTTTTCTGATTTCTTCAAGAAACAGAGAGCTTCTTTTACCCTGGAAATGGCGAGAACGAAGCAAACTGCAAGAAAGTCGACTGGAGGAAAGGCACCGAGGAAGCAACTGGCAACGAAAGCTGCTCGTAAATCAGCTCCGGCGACCGGAGGAGTGAAGAAGCCTCATAGATTTCGTCCTGGGACGGTGGCTCTGAGAGAGATTAGGAAATACCAGAAAAGTACGGAGCTCTTGATACGGAAGCTTCCGTTTCAGAGGCTGGTGCGAGAGATCGCTCAGGATTTCAAGACTGATCTCCGATTTCAGAGCAGCGCCGTCGCTGCACTCCAGGAAGCGGCGGAGGCTTATCTGGTAGGGCTTTTCGAAGATACAAATCTGTGCGCCATTCATGCCAAGAGAGTAACGATCATGCCCAAGGATATTCAACTAGCCCGAAGAATCAGGGGCGAGAGGGCTTAGATCTGGTCTACTGTTCCCTATTGAAGGAGAAAACAATGATGTTTGAACACTCGAGATTCAAATCCCGATCCGTCTCCTTTGTTCTTAGTCCTACAGTTTCCCGATATATGTATTGTGTTTATTATAGCTTGTTACTTCTGTTATCTTCAACCGTCCTTTTGATGATCATGTTGAAGCGTTAGTAGCAGCGATGTTTTTATTCAATGTAATATTTAAAATTCGCGTGATCTTCTGCTGTCGTTTCTCCAGATGCATATATCCCATATTATTGCTTGCTTATGTACCTCAGTTCTACCTTTTCTTTTCTCAGGAGATATCATGGCTTACTGGTTGCAAGTGCAAAAGGAAGGTAAGACCTACTGGCTGCTACCTCAATGGCCATTTTATATTCTATTGATTGATTTAGCACTAAAACCACATTCATTAACAATAATCAGCCGATGGTAATGAAGAACTGGCAGACATTAATGAAAAGACCTCTGTAATGGGCTGAAGTTTTGGATGTTTAATTTTTAAAAGGATGAGAATCGAGTTGAGGATTACATGATGAACTCACTTACGGCCAGATATTGATGCAAAGATGGTATCCATTTTCGTTGATTGTTTATTTTATTATACATATTACATCTCAATTGTGCAATGATCTTGGTAGCGAAGGTATATTATGTTTTATGTCACTTCTTTGTTATTGCTTTGACGCTTGTATAATGAACAAGGAGTTATGAAAGAAACAGAATTTGAAATGAAGTTAATTGGTCTCTGTACACTGATATGTTTGTGACTAATTATGTTTTTTCTTTCCTGCAACTTTACAGGCCAAAGGTTGGTAATAAGTTACGAAAGTCATCATCCTTCAACTGGATTCTTCAAACTACTGAAAACGCAGCGTTAATTTGTCTACTCAAATGAATACACGTCGTCTATACAATACAATATAGGGGCTCGGCACTCAAGATGACTGTTTAAACCTTCTGGAAAAGGAGCCTTGAAGATGATCTTTAGTGGAAATAATCTCAACTTCAACAAGAGTGTTGTTTCTGGGAGACTAGCAGCAAAGATGATTTCTGAAACCAAATGATATGTTGAGGTCGATTAATTTATTTCTTAACCAATATAAATCAGGAAACGAAATTATTATCTTCAGCCAATTAACATACCTTAGTTCCGGCAATGATGGTACCATTAAGAGGATGGGTAGCAGAAGCAGTAACACCTTCAGTCAATGGGACCAACCTGTTCTGCCTTTTCTGGTTTTGACCCACAGAAGAAGATTGCAAATTGTCATCGCTACAACAGAAACGATAACAAATTAAAATGCTGGGTTTTGCTAGAGGATGATCAAAGTTTCTGAGAAAGCTTCTTACATGTAGTCCACATGGCTAGGAGAGCTGGGATCCGGATAGAAATCCAAAAGATGAATGCCTTCCTCAGATGAGGATCCCACCACATAGATCTTCATGGTAAAGAAGACAATGAAAAAGAGATAAATCATGGGAATTTATTGAATCAAGAAAAAGGAATAACAAAAAAAGGAGGTTATATTTACTGAATTTGTGGGCAGCCAAGAAGGTTTTCGGAGATAGAGAAGATCGGCGGACATATTGGAATCATTCCTACTTCCACCAAATGAAACAGAAAAGAAACAGAGTGAGATCAAACACAAGTTACCAAATTTCTTCTTACTACAAATACTTTTTTAATGAAATTGTATTATTCAACTTCACTCACAACCAAGCTGGGGGAGGGCAGTGTACGTGGGTCACTTGTGACTTGTAAACATCCAGCACACCAGACCTGCGTTCGGTATCACAACAAATTGTTAGGCATGACAGACAGAGAGAAAGGAAAAGATTTTCTCTCTTCTTCCTGACCTACCAACCGTCATCAAGATGGAAAGCTAATTGATATGGGCAAGCTGGGTTGAGATCTATCGAGTGTATTTCACTTGCGATAATGTTCGATTGTTCCTGCATAAAAATGCAGCTTGGTTTAAGGTGAACAAACAATGAGAAAAAAGCCGATTAAAAAAAAAAATATATTCAAGTGTTACCTTCAGAGACCCAATTTTCTCTAGCATGGATGCTAACTTCAATGATGCCAGAGGTGGATGACATGTCTGTGAGAGAGACCAAATTTAGCAAGTGATATGATAAGCATAGCAAATGTAGACCGTAGGGAATGAGATCACTTAGAAGTACCTCCTTGGGTCTCTGAAAAGCCGTAGCGGACGGTCTTCCTCCACGAATATCCCACATATAAATGATTCCATGCTTACCAGCTCCAAATATGATCTACATCAGTCAGATAGATTACATGACAACTTCTGAGTGATAAGAAATTTGTCTGCTATCCAAAACAAATGAAACCTAAAAACCAATAATTTACCTGATTTTCTGCATTCAACTGGATTCTGTTAAGGGTGCTATGGGAATTACTAGTAAGCTCAAGACATGGAAGTTTACTGGCTCTTCTGTCCCATATATTGATTACGCCATATGTGTCAGCAGCAAACACCCTACCACAATATGTCCATTTAAAAAGAAAGGGTAAGTATTAAAATGCTGAAGAAAAGTTCCATAGGATCCCATAAGGATAAAATGACTGCCGACCGATTACCAAACCAAATTACATGTTTCGCTTCTCAAACGGGTAAAAAGATTTATGTGCGTAGATTGGATTCCTCTAACCTTGAATTTTCGAAGGTAGTAAAAGCAAGATCAGAAAGGCCTTTATGAATATCGGTTCCGCTTTGTCTTGCTGTTAGCACCTGAATTGATGGCAACCAGAATTCAATTGTTTATTTCAATTTCGGAAAGTAGGCAATTGCAGGATTTGTAATTTGAGAATTGGGAAAAAGAAAAAAGAGAACTTACATCAACTGGTTGAGTAGAAATGTAACTGATGTCGAAAATATGTACTTCATTACTTCTCATAGATGTACAGACCACCTAAAAACATAATGAACAGACTAATACATTAGATATCCACAAGATCTATCGACCAGATGGAAAAAAAAAAAAAAACAACTAGCAAAACAGACCTCATCTTGGTTAGCTGAATTCCACCGAACAAAGTGAAGTTGCTGATCCAGAGAGAGATGCAGTAATTGTTTTGTTTCATCTTCTTCTACATGAAGAGAGAATGAAGGAGTAGATAATAGATAATTTCTAAGTAGAGCAAATGTATTCATCTTGCTTTATTGTCAATATCTCAATTCTATTACAGAAAATAAGTTTAAGGGGATGATGATTCATTACCCACCAGAAAATGATTCATTACTATGTAAATAAAGACTTTCAAATTCATGCACTGTTAAACACCCTGATCTTGTCGCTGAAACCAGGTATATTCCCTGAGATTAAAAGTTCCAGAAATGATAAAAATAAATGTATTAAATCTACCAAGAAAAATCATCTGCTTGCCGGTTAAATAGTCTAGCATTCACCTTGTTGTCAAAGTCCAGTGCAGAGATTCCTTCTCTGTAAGATAAAGGGAAAAAGAAGAAAGAAACAATCATTATGGACAGAGATGGATGAAACCAGTGATCAAAGAGACTATAGATGGATAACGAAATGAGAGAGAAAAAAAAAGGAAATACTTCGTATATGGATGCTGGTAACCGAAATTTGCTACATTGATACCATGATTTCTCTGTAAAATTTGTTAATTAAAAAAAATTTAAAGGAGAAAATCCGTAAGTAATTCGGGAAAAAAAAAATTGGTGAAAATTGGAGATTCATACATGGGTTTTACAGGGAGCGCCATCAACATGATAGGAGTGCGGAAAAGCCCCAATCTTTTCTCCCACGAAAAACACAATTGAAATATTCAGACACCTTTCATAACCAAATGTAAGGAAGAAGGAAAACCCTAGATGAAGTTGATGACGAACCTGTGAATAAGACTCCATGAGAAGCCATGACAAATCATGTCGGTATTTCGGATCGATCCGGCCATTCAATTCTACAGCACTACGCTTCCATCTGGGCCTGTACACCAAAAAATCGAGACTTGGAAAACGAAGATGGGAGAAAAGAAACTAATGTGAAACTAAATACCTGAACAACGGCTTCCGATCTAAGATTTGAGGTTTCAGAGGGGCTAAGTACTTCTCCATTGCCGAATCTGAGCTGCTGCGTCAGTCTGGGTTTAATTTCGAGTTTCGTGCTTACTAATGGAGGGTAAATTTCATTTCAATTTTTTTCCCGCCAAACAAATACCGCCAACTTAAGCATGTTGCGTACTTGCTAACTTGCGCAGGTTTGCCAAGGCGCACCATAGTAACTAGTAAAAATCATTATGGAAGCTTTATAAAAAGATCGAACTCTATTCAAGAAAAATTCAAGATCAGAACAAGATTTAGATTTCAATCACTCTACCCACCGATAAAAGAAATTGTAGATCAGTAAATTAAAGTGAACGAAATTGAAACAAATATGATCATCCATTAGACTTAGCAGCAGAAACTCTTTATACACTACGTTTAACATGAACACACCAATCGGTTACACGATTTTCCTTCCAGATCTAGATTCTTCGAGCAAACAAAAGAGTTTGATAAGATCTACTACATGGCAATTGCGGTTCCGAAAAACTTAAGCTCTCTCGCCTCTGATTCTCCTTGCGAGCTGGATATCCTTAGGCATGATCGTAACTCTCTTAGCGTGAATCGCACACAGATTTGTGTCCTCAAAGAGTCCAACCAAGTACGCCTCAGCTGCTTCTTGAAGAGCCGCGACGGCGCTGCTCTGGAATCTGAGATCAGTCTTGAAATCCTGAGCGATTTCTCTCACGAGCCTCTGGAATGGAAGTTTGCGGATCAAAAGCTCAGTACTCTTCTGGTACTTCCTGATTTCTCTCAGCGCCACCGTCCCTGGCCTGAATCTGTGTGGCTTCTTCACTCCACCGGTGGCCGGAGCAGATTTCCGAGCTGCCTTTGTCGCCAGCTGTTTCCTCGGAGCCTTTCCTCCCGTCGACTTCCTTGCAGTTTGCTTTGTACGGGCCATTTTCGAGAGAGATGGAAAGATATTTGCTGTTCGTATCTCGAGAAAGAAGTTAAATTGCTCTGATTTCAGATTTGTAACGGCGGTGTAATATATAAAAGGGGAAGTTTGGAAAAGCGGGAAGTTTGAAAATTTGTGTGTTTGAAGAGTTATCTCAAACGTTGATGTTCCATAAATCGTACGGCCAATATTCGTTGGGAAAGAATGACACGGATCGTGATCCGCGGTCACAATGATAAACCGATCTAAATAGAGGCTGTGTTAGTTGGATCCAGAGTAGCATTGGATGATTGGACTTCAGAAAGCCTTGTTGGATCTGGCAAAAGCCCAGGAGGAGTTAGTAATAGAATACGTGACATCAGCCGTGGCCCATCTCCCTTGGGCCAAAAATGCAACTATGAAATGACCAATGAAGTAATTAAAGTCCTAATAATAATAAAATCACCAAAGATTAATAATACTACTTTATAGAGAGACATTTGGATCGATTCTCACGGTTAAAATTAAATCAAAATTAATAATATTTATGTATTTAATTTGATTATTAATTCTGCTAAAAATGATTTTTACTTTTTGAGAGGTAAAAACTCAGGATCGGGTGGATGGATTTAATTTCTGCAATATCTTAGTAAAAATGTAATTGAAAATGTGAGTGTGTCAAAAAAATTAGAATGGTTTTCCCTTTACAAAATAAATACATGTTAACTTCTAGGTATGTGAAAAGATTAAAGTTAATCTAATTTCGACTTTCTTTTCAACGTATTTACTAATGAGCATACTGAAATAAAAGTAATAAAGTAAAATTGTACTAAATGAAAGAGAAATTGAAGGTAAAAATACAAAAATAAATGAATAAGTAATGAGTAATGAGTACTCTAATAAAATGACGGAATTATAAGTAACTAATCTAATTTATGACAATAAATTAACTTTAAATTAGCTATACTCTTATGAAAGCGATAAATGAAAAGTAAAAAGAATTAATGACTGATAGATTGAGATTATTAATCAAGTAAGAACTCGGTGCTCTAATTACTAATTTTGAATAATATATCTAAGGAAATACATAATTTCTAGAAGAATTGAAAAAATAATAATAAGTATCGGACATGAGACGATAATTTCACCGGAGCATAAAGATGATTTAAAAGTGTTGCTCGATTTTTTTGTAATTGTCGGTAATTGTTGGAGATCAAAAGAATGTCTTTTACCTTCAACAAAACCTTATATTTATAAGCAAAGAATTGATGACACTTTTGTAAATAAACCAATATGAAATTTCAGCTATCCCACTTTGTGGGCCCCATTCGCATTTTTTGCGAACTGATCATTTCCTCTTTAATTTCGATCGAATATGGTCAAAATGAAATATAAGTTTAATGAAACTGACATTCACTTTCATTCCTTCCTTTTTTGGCCGAACTTACCCTTCTCTCCCCTTCGCTTTCAGGCACCTATTAAAGTGGGTGATAATATGATGATTTCCGGTCATTTTTTGGGGAAAAGCAAGAAATTTCCATTGAAGGAAATATTTTGTCCGAGACCATAGTATTCTTCTCCTGAAATATACCATAATGATCCTTTTGACTTCCTATGATTCGGCCAAAACTTCTCTATTTTATTCTCTAATTTCAGCCAACCTTTTATATGGGTAAAAAAAAATAATTGAAAAAGTTATTTTCAACACTTTTTGAATAAAATATGATGTATTTTTAAATTATATATATGTTTGGTCGATTTTGACCATGTATTTAACCAATTTTAGCCTTTAACATACTACTTTCTGTCACTCTATATTGTTGGCCGAAATTCATTTCTTGATAATTAATTTTGGTTAAATTTATGAGAGAAAAAAATAAAATTCAATTCATTTTTATACGTTATTTGATTTACCTTATTCTCATACGGATGATATTGAACTTTAATTATAACTAACAAATTTATATTTATTTAAAATTTTAAATCAATCAGATTATAGCATGTGTACACAAAATTATACCCAGAACCATTACATATTTATTAATTACAATAAAAAAAAAGAATAAAATTATTGATTTAATTTATTATTATTATTATTTGATTCTTAGTTAGGAATCGAATCAATCAGGAGATAAGCAATTAATATGATTTGGTAATGACATAACGGCCGTCCTATCTTGTCCCTAAGTATAAGTAGGTGAGCATGATATTGATAGGGGAAAAATAAAAACCGCGCTTGGCTTTGCTATCATCTCTACTTTTGTATTGACTCGGTTGCCGGTTTGGGATAACGGTGATTTTATAGTTTTGAATTTAAGTTTTTTTATATAATATTTAAAATTATATTTAATAATATTATTAGCGATAGAAAAGTTCTGTGCTTTTGTAATGGCTTGCTGTGTAGTGTTGTTGTCGCTGTTGTCGTGTTCTTTTTCACAGCTTCTCTGTTTTATTCGTTTCTGTAGTACAGTTCTACTCTGCTATAAACCATACATGTATATACTAACTACTCTCTTTACATATGCAGTATATATATATATATATTATGTGTAGAGAGAGAGAGAGAGAGAGAGTGAGAAATGCGAGTCATGAAACGATGAAAGAAAGACTCTTTTATGCATGTGGAGGTTGACAAACTTTGGTCACCTTTTCTTAGGAGTAGTTGGGTTATGAAGTTTAGTTCCATTTCCATCCAAGCAATGCCCCCTTTCTATCCAAAATCAAAACTTTGTTTCTTGGTAACGACCAATTCAATGCTCATTTTTTCCACAATCTTACGTGGAATTCCACATTACATACATATATAGATAGATATATATATATATATATATACTCACATGCATACATGAGATGCTTATACTTGCATATCTAGCTCCTCTCAAACGTATTTATGAAGTAATTATATTTGAGAGAAGATCTCTCTTAGATCTATCTAGCTCCTCTCAATAAATTTTCATAAGAACATCAATCAAAGAGAATCTTGTCGATGACAAACAATATATCACAATCTAACGTTATTCCTTGTCATAGTAAAACCAAATTACCAATAATGCAATCGATATGGGCTAATTTAGGTAACTATGGGCATTTTGGTAAAAGTGGTTCAGCCATAGCATGAACTACTACTGCACCAAAACAAACTCCTACTTCTCTTCCTTTCTACTTCACATGCTCTCGTTAGATTTTATCCATACACAAGAAAAACATAGGATTTAACTCACCTCCATTCATCATCTCATCATCTTCATCTTCATCTTCTTCTTCTCTCTCTCATTCTATCTATCTCTTCTGTTCTCCATTATCCTAGACCAGATATAATCTTCTTCCCTGCCAAAAAAAAAAAGAAAAGGAACTCACATGTTTCTGACCTGTATGATGTATATATACATGTAAGTACTCCCGTTTCTTTATATGTTTCAATGGATGCTTCTCAGGGTGAAAATTCTGGAGCTCAAATTTATCAAAACCACCATAAAGGTCACAATAATGAGGTGAACAGGGAAGAAATCCAGGTAGCCATTAACAAAGCAGTGGAGCTGAGAGCTTTACATGCTGCTCTGGTTCAAGGAAACAACCCTGCAGCTACTAATCTCAGCTTCTTCCCTTCTCCTTCCCCTGTTTCTCTCTCTGCTCATGACTACCCTGTTTTTACACCAGTGAGGACCTCTCTCTCTCTCTCTCTATATATATCTAGTTTATTTTTGAATCATGACAGTTGAGTGCGTTTTCCATATGACATTATAGACTTGTTACTGCCAAGCAACATAGACTTGGTGTGTAATTGGTTCAGCGTTTGAAACTGTAGTTTAGATGTAAACTGTATTTTAGTTAGATTTGTGATTTGTAAGGTTAATTTGATTTTGTATTCTTATTTGATTTCAGGGCCAGCTTGCTTTTGCAGTCTTAGGACTGTATTTCTAAAACTAGATTTGACCATAACTTTAGATTTAAATTTGTGTAATTAGACCTATTTCATTATTGATTGAAATTTTGGCAGAGTTATGAAGATGAAACATTACCGGGACAACTTCGATTCCCGACGAAATCTCGAACACTATCACAAAATTGGGACGAATACAATCTAGGAGGAATGGAAGACCAAGCAGCTTTATCAGATTATCAGAAAGACAATATATCTTCCAGAAAAGGCTTGTCCTTTCCCTCCGGGTTTTCTACCTTCGAATCACATCTCTGTCAAGACGAAGAAGACCATAAATCCATCACCAATTCAAGTACAAATCACATCACCGTGCTCCAAACGTCGCCCACGAATGACTACTACTTCAAATCATCAAGGAGAAACAGCTTAGGAGACCTAAAATCAGTGTCATCTTGCAATAGATGTAAGCCCGCAATCATATCGAAAGAGTGTAAGAATTCCAACATCATCATGCCCTTAACCGATTCTCATTCGGTTATTCTTTCTCAACCAAAAAACCGGGGCGTGATTTCAAGGTTGTTTCCATTTTCAAAGAAGAAACAAAAAGACAATAAAAACTCTCCTTCCCGATTTGATACGGTTGAGATGTTGAAGAGAGAATTGGTAGAAGCAAATGAGAGTCGAGATGATGCATTAAGGGAAGTTTCCAATATGAAATCTTCTTTCGGGGACTTAAAGAACAAGTTAGACTACTTGGAGAATTACTGTGAAGAGCTAAAGAAAGCATTAAGGCAAAAGGAAGGGAGAAAAGAGGAAGGAGAAGGAGAAGACTCTAACTCTATGCCGGTTAGTGAAGAAGTCATGGTTGAAGGATTTTTGCAGATAACATCAGAAGCAAGACTTTCGGTCCGACAATTTTGCAAGATTCTTTTCAATCAAGTCGAAGAAACCGAAGATTCTACATTAAAGGACAATTTGAATATGCTGCTTCAACCTTATAAGCTCTCTCTAAATTCTAAGTACTCTAAGGCAATATTGTACCATCTAGAAGCAATTATCAATCAAGCCCTCTACCAAGATTTCGAAAATTGCATTTTCCAAAAGAATGGTTCCCCAAAAAACTTAGAGCCCGAAAGAGATCGACGTGAACAGTTCTTATCATTCATTTCACTCCGGAATTTGAGTTGGAACGAAGTGTTGGGAAAGGGGACTAAGTATTATTGCAAGGAGTTTAGTAAGTTTTGTGATCAGAAGATGAATTGTATCATAACGGGCTTGAGTTGGACTCGGCCATGGCCCGAACAGCTTCTTCAAGCATTCTTTGTTTCGGCTAAATGTGTCTGGCTACTACATTTGCTTGCCTTTTCTTTCAATCCGCCTTTAAGGATTTTTCGGGTTGATGAGAATAGAAGCTTTGATTATGATTACATGGAAGATGTGATTATGGGAAGGGATAGGCAACATGTGAACGGTTCGAACCGGGTTAAGGTCATGGTGATGCCGGGATTTTATGTTCGGGATCAAGTTTTAAAGTGTAAGGTGCTTTGCAGGTATAAGCCTCTGCCTTAGTTGATCCTATGAGCTTTGTTTTCTTTTGGTTGGTTTTGTTTTTGTCAAGTACGTTTTCCAAGCAGATTAACAGCAAGCTTTGTATTTATCTGGAAAGAATTGCTTTGTTTAGATGAGTTTAGGTTTTAAACTTATAATAGTAATATTGAGTGTTAATATTTTAATTGAATTAATAATATTTTAATTAAAATAAATAATATTTTAAAATATTAAATAAATTGTATATCTTAAAAAACAAATAATTGCCATTTTATATAATTAAATAAAATATAACATAGAACCGTGATAGTTGGTAAATTATATCATATAATATATATCTATATATCATATTATATAGTCTATAATAAATATTGAGATTATATGTGAAATTACGTCGAGGATTAATTTTATAATTTTCTACAATATATTATATGATAAATTTTAAAATCAAATTTCATAAAATATATTTATTGTATAATTTATATCTAAACTTATAAAAATACTCGAGATTTTATATATTAAAAAAAAAATTTCTTAAAAATATATTAATTCGATCAATTTTTTTAGAACACTCCCTCATTTTATAATCTTATATCATATGAAGAATAGAGTAATATAATTATTTATAATAAATATTATATAACAATCACGTGGAAAGCATGCATTTATGTTCTTAGAAAAGAGTAGTTGATATATATTACTACAAATTTATTATTCCTAAGCCATCACACGTCTTCCTCTTTTTTTTTTTTGCTCTTTCACCGTCTTCACCATCTTCTTCTTCTTCTTCTTCATCCTAAGCATCCAGCTCCATCAATGTCAGACAAAAAAGAAAACATTGTCTTATTCCCTTTCATGGCACAAGGTCATATCATCCCCTACTTAGCCTTTGCCCTCCGTATAGAGGAAAAAACCAATTACACCATAAACTTTATAAGCACTCCTCTCAACATCAAAAAACTCAAAACTTCTCTTCCTCCACAATCTTCAATCAACCTCCTTGAAATCCCCTTATCCCCTACCGATTTCGGCCTCCCTCTAGACGGAGAAAACACAGACACTCTCCCTTATGATCACGTAATTCGCCTCATTAAAGCTTCTATTTCCTTGAAGCCCTCTTTCAAGCAAATCATCAAACACCTTTCTCCGCTTTGCATTTTCGCCGATATCTTTTTCGGTTGGACAGGAGACGTTGCTAAAGAGCTTGGTGTGTTTCATACCATATACAGTGGGACTTGTGGTTTTGGCTTGGCCTGTTATCACTCTCTCTGGCTCAATCTTCCTCACTTGAAGGTGAATTCGAATGAGTTTTTGTTACTGGGTTTTGAACAACCCGTTAGAGTTCATAGAACCCAATTGCCTGCTAATATTGCTCAAGCTAACGGTGAAGATGATTGGTCTGTTTTCCAAAAGGAAAACCTTTCATCTTGGCAGAATTCTAATGGGATCTTGATCAACACGTTGGAAGAATTTGATCAACAAGGGTTGTTATATTTCAAGCAAAATTTTGACAATATGCATGTATGGGCAATAGGGCCTATAGTTTTGTCATTAGATAGTCAAATACAAAGAGGAGGCAGAAAGTGTGGAATCACACTAGAATCTTGTCTACAATGGCTAGACAACAAGCCGGATAATTCGGTTCTTTACATCTCTTTTGGGTCCATGAACACGATCTCATCTTCACAAATGATGCAGTTGGCTAAGGCATTGGAGATTAGCTGCAAGAACTTCATCTGGGTCGTTAGGCCCCCAGTTGAATTTGACATAAATTCGGAATTCAAAGCCCAAGAGTGGTTGCCAAAAGGGTTTGAAGAAAGGGTTGTTAAAGATTCGAAACGAGGTTTGTTAGTCCACAACTGGGCTCCACAAATAAACATTTTATCGCACAAGGGCATTTCTGCTTTTCTGACACACGGCGGGTGGAATTCAGTGCTCGAAGCTCTCAGTCAAGGATTGCCATTGCTCGGATGGCCAATGGCGGCCGATCAATTTTCCAACGCGAAGTTTTTGGAAGAAGAGCTCGGGGTGTGTGTGGAGGTTGCTAGAGGGAAGAGTTGTGAAGTCAAGAGTGAAGAGTTAGCGAAGAAGATAGAGATGGTGATGAATGAAAAATCAGAGGAAGGAAATGAGATGAGAAGGAAAGCTTGTGAATTGAAAGAGATGATGTTGAATGCTTTAAGAGATGAAGTGGGTTACAGAGGTTCTTTTGTCAAGGCACTGGATGATATTTTCAGTACTGCCAAGTTATTCAAGGAGAAGAATTCCCAATTGACTAAGTGACAAGTTGTTCCTGTTTTTGTTGTACTCATCTTTCAATGCTTCAATCTAAAAGTGTTGATCATTCTTGCATTTGAAACATGATTGAAATCTTTGTCTTCATAACTATCGAATGACACAACGTAATCATAACATTACAAGGAATTGGTGAGAGCTCAGATCAAGTAACAATTGGAAATTATTAGGTGCTCAACCAACTCGGTCTAGTGTTAAAGGCACATGGCAATAGGTTCAATAAGGTAGGTGATCAGATGTGAATCATAAAGACTACTTTCGAATTAAAAATCAGGTATCAGCTTTTAAAGCAGGTTGAAAGTTGGAAAAAATCAGCTACTTTTTCCCCTTTTCATTAAATTATTTGTACTATATCTTCAGATTTTCTTCAATTTGCAAGGATAGCGCACAAGGATTGTCGGCCGGTTCATTACCAAAAGGGAGAAAAGAAGGGGGTAAAAAATAAACTCTAAAGAAAAACAGGGTAGAAAATAAGATAGATGAAAAGAGTAGGGCCACAGAAAAATGTCAATTTAACACAACAAGCTTTCTAAAATTTCAAAAAGTAGTAAAAAAGAATAACCTGCAAAGTGCAAACAATCCTTATCATATAAATTACTAAGCTAAGAAGACTATCTATACATCGACATTATAACATTGGAACAGAGTGAATCAAACAGTTGTATATGGGATAATAATAGGGCAGTTGCCCTGTTCTAAGAGAAAAACACAAAAGAACACAGCAAACAAGTACATTAGAAAAAGGATATTGATGTCAAGAATCGGTCGAAGTTTCGGAGTTACTCCACCAAAAGCTAACGGAAAAGCTTGTAGTTAGAGACCGAATGTAGTGCCACCATCTTGGTGGGATATAGAGCATTTCCCCTTCTTCTAAAATGCAATCCATAAATTCCAAATCTTTCACCTTTGGAAACTTTCTCTCGTCTATATTGTCTAGATCAACCTTCAAAATAATATTTTCCCTTTCAGACATCAAGTACAATCACAAAGAGACAAGTGTTTTTATATATTAGATATTTGGTCAGATACAATCCAATCTCAATACTAGATATTTGGTCATATGTATTTTTTATACTTGTTTTTAATATCGAAAAACCATTTCAAATCATAATAGTAGTATCTAAAAGCAAAGTGCAGTTCCAGAAAATAGTTACCTGGCTGGAATTACAGAGCATGGTTTCACTGTAAGGGTAAAGTTCCTCATTCAAAGAAGCGGCATAAAGCCTCACATACTTTCTGCCAAAAACCTGTTTATATAGAGATGAGAAGAATTCAAATCAGTTGAATATCCAGGAGGGAAAAACATTACTTACAAGCATTCATATCCACAAGAACCAGCAGAAAAAACATATTCATATATGTATGTATGTATAGTAGATAGGTGAAAAGGGATAGAGCCTGAATCTGATTGAATGCATATGGATTGCTCATAATCTTGAAAATGAGCTATGATCCAATTCTAAGTAAATGACATGAAGTGACGGGAATAACAAGGATGGTTTGCATGGGGTAAAGTGAAGGGAAAAATACTTCTGCATCTGAAAAGCAAAAGATACAGAAATTTCAGCAAAATGATAACCATTGACCTAATGTAAAGCCACTTCTTTTCTGCCCTTAAGAAAGGGGAAAATCAATTGCATCACATCTGAGGGGGAGGAGCGAAGACTGCAAACTGTAGGAATTTGAATAACCAGCATTAAATAACCATTGGAATATTCAGAACGAAAAGGCAAACTCCAGAAAAGTTGCCTGCTCGACAGAATGTTACTACAAAGCAAGATATACTTCTTACTAACCTGAGAAAGTATGTTATGATGAGGATCTTGGTGTAAAGGCGTGACAGTACCACCTGGACCAAACCAAGCATTAAGAGATCTTAGCTCAGCACCACCAGCAAAGCAATAATCAGGAATACAGATATCATTCCTCAGATCATTGATCTGCCATTGAAAATAGTGTCAATAGAAAAGGCTCCAAAAAGGAAGTTCCTAGGCAGAAATCTAATTTATTTTTATTTTTTTGTACAAGTACCTGATCAAACAATTGATGCTGAGCAAGATAAGTAGGGCCACCTGGAGGGTTGGACTGATGTATCCTTTCGAGAAACTGGGTAAATGTGATTACCTCTTGTTTCCATTGTGGGCATAAATAGTTCTTCCCAACCTGAAAAGCATCAACACTTTACCAGTTTTCAGTTTTAAACCGGCGGAGGAATTCAACAAACATGTAGTAGTAGAAATTTGGACTTCTATCTTAAAACCAATTGCAATAAGAGAAGTTGGCACATATTTGTTATACACTAGTTTTACAAGAGTTTTCTTTGGGATATATATATATTCTCAACACGCCCCCTCATGCATTATTTTGAGGCTACAAATGGATAGTTTATACGGGTGACACGAAACACATATGTCAGTTAGTCCAATTCGTCTTCCTCTACAAGGCCTTTTAGGGGAAAAACTATTCTACTCATTAATTTATCATGGTATCAGAGCTAGATTCTAAGCGGATGTGTCCACACTCCATTGGCAAGTGCCCCCCACACATTGTGTCACTTGTTGGACTTTTGGAATGAACAACCCACAAATAAGGAGTGTTAGAATTCGTCCCACATCATTTAGGAATAAAATCTCTAATTGATTTTTAAATCAAGATTTTCGTGTTATTCCGTAAGGAATTTTAAGGAAAAAAATAATTGGACTCATCGATTTATCATGCCTACTCGAGCATTGAAAAAAAGGGAAGAAAACATCGATACCAGCCCAGTACTTGATGTCAATATGCATTGAAAAAACTAGAAGCTAGAAACAAGACCCATCCATAAACATATGATAGAAAGATCAATCACCTGAACTGGAATTGTTCGATTTCCAGCAACCCTTTTTAAGTAATCCATATCACTCCATTTTGTCCTAGCCGGCCAATGAGCCATACAATCACTAATGATAACCGGAGAACCAGGCATGAAATATTCACGCAAGAATCCCTCCAAAGATAAAGCACACCTCTTTCCAACAATTTTACAAGAAAGAGACTTTATGGGTAAAGTCAGATGCACCTACAAGTTTATAACAACATTACAAATAAGTATAGCTTGCAGAATTATCGTGATCCCATAAATCAAGCATTCGAATAATCATCCCATTAATCAAAACCAAGTACAAACCACAAGAACAAACTTTTCTAAGTTGAACTTCGAATCAATTCAATCCTCTGATCCTAAAATCAAATATTGGACGATGCAGAGGAAAAAAAAAAGGAAAAGGAAAGAAGAAATCAACGAAAATGCAAAACAAGACGAACCTTACCTCCGGTCTGTTGCGCTGTTTGTTCACCAATGGAAGCTCCGATGTGGCGGCAAGAGAATCACCTTGTTCACCAGTATCTAAGACTCTATTCGTGCTAGCCTTGGTTGAAACCTGCTCGACAGCAGATTCCAAATCCTTCCTCAAAAGCGCACCTCCCATGATTAGCCCCATATCTAAAACCCTAAGCGCCTCCGTGAACTCAGAGCCAGAAAAATGAAATCTAGCAACATGGAGGCACGCCATTGAGTAGGCATCTTGCCAGATTGGCAGGACCGAGTGCCAGGGACCAGAGTGCAGCTGCTCCCAAGCCATCTCACGCGCCGCCTCGGCCGCACGCAAATCACCAGAAGCAGCTAGTGACGCCATGCTGACGTAAGCGAAACCGCCGTGCTCGGAGATAGACTGGAGGAGAGCAGAGGACTCGGAGTCCAGAGTAGGAGTCTCCAAATGGTAGGAGAAGGAGGACTCTCCGCCGGATACGGTGGTGGACGGCATGGTCGGCGGCGAGTAGCGGTAAAGGATCTACTGTCACACGGGTTGTATAAACTAGAGAGCAAGAGATAAGAGAAGCGCAGATAAATATTTGATTAGATATTATATATTTTTTGGTACGCATTTTTTTTTTTTTTTTAATTATCTTTTTCTGCTGACGAGCAAGAGCAATAAATTTTATTAATAAATTAAATAAATATAATCTCGAATATTTTAAATAAGAAATATCACGACACATTGTTACAATTTAATAATCGTAATAAAATTAAACTTATTTTTATTTTAATAATTTTCTTTTATATATATATATATATATATATAATTTTTTGTAACAATAGAAAATCGTAGTTAAAATATTTGAATCCCACCAATTAGTTTCCTTATACTTTTTATATCCGTTGACTTGCATATAAGTCCGAGTTCTTAGTCTGTATTTTAAGATCTCACAAATTCACATCAAGAAGTCCTTGTGTAAAATGAAAATCAGTAAATTACTGCTACGTAAAACTCCTTGTGTACAAATTAAATTAATAAGAAAAGAAATAAAAACCCCATAATTAGATCCATCGAGCATGTAATTTAAAAGGAAAAATGTATAAAAAAGATGAGAAAAACTGGTAATGAGAAATCAAATAATATTACTGATCAAGTTACTTAGTCCATTGATTATTAGGATTAAGGGCGGCGTGTAGGGCGGTTGTTGTGGTGAAGAGGGTCCGGCCCAGTGGGGACACGGCGGGCCGAGGCTTGCAGAGCTGTGAGTGATGATGATGAAACTCCTCTACCACTACCCATCAATGTCCTTCTGCTTCTTCTTCGCCCATTCTGGTTAATTATGATCAGATTCCAGAACACAAACGAGACAGACAGTGAGAGAAGAGAAAGAAGAAGAAGAAGCCAAAAAGAGTATTGTATATGTGAACTGTATGTATGTATGTATGTATGTATGCATGTATGTATGTATATCAGTATATGAACCTGCGTGGGTGTGGCTATTTCTCCTTCTTGCAGTTCAAGCAGATCTGAAAACATACATGAAATGGTGAGTGAGCATGATCAGAGACATTGACATTTGATCTGGTGACGAAATAGGGAGAGAGAGAGAGAGAGGGAGAGAGTGTTACTGGTTGTACAAGGTCGGAGAAATGGCAGAGAGACGTCGGCCATTAATAAGAGCATACAGATGACTGAAAAGCATGTTAGAGCTTTCACAGTCGACGCCATTTTTGTTTCTAAAGAAGTTAGAGAGAGAGAGAGAGAGAGAAAGACTGAAGCTGATGGAGCAAATGATGAGAAGGTTGGCCTGACGACGATCAGGATTCAAAAGTGGCAAAATAAAAATGGAAACTTTATACATTTCTAGCCTCTAAGAATAAGCCAAATTACTAGCTCAAGGAGAAAAAGAGGAGCGCATAATTTTCAACCGTACATATGATCGTTTCCGGAGGGAGAAGAAGGCCACGGTAAGTGATTTTGTAATGGAACTTGTCGGGGAGGGACATCCTCATAGGAAGAGGTTGATTGGTTGGATTCTCTGCCAATTTGACACGTGGCTAAATAAAGGACACCCACCACCACTAGGACCTACTCCTACTACTCAGGTCTGAGGAGGAGGAAGAGTCTTTGGACTCCGTATGATTTTCAGTGGGGTCCAGAGAAAGATCGCTCATTTGGGTCTCCATTGCGCATTTGTCGTTTTCTGCCATTAGACACGATTTCTTGACTACAGATCATATAAAAAGAAGAGAAAAGAAAGGAATGTGTATGAAACAGCATAGGAAGCACATAATATACCACCTTCCCATTTGATGAGAGATTTAAGAAAAGAATACATAAAATCAGTGAAATAGAGTGTGTAGATGAAGAATGAACTACAAACTAGTCAATCCATGAAAGCAAATACTACTCAATAGGAAAATATGACCAACTTTTATTATCCATATATATCCATTCTGACAAATCACATGGCTTTTTTACAGCAACCCCACGGTGTCTCATTGCTACTCTGAGAGAGAGAGGGGGGGGGGTGTGATAAACAAACTTGGCTTGCAAATTGTCCCAAAAAAAAAAAAAAAAAACTAACTGATTAAGAGAAACAAATTAGAACTAAGGAGTTTACGACCCCCCCCCCCCCCCCCCACCAAAAGAAAAAAGGGACATCTAACCATAAAAATTAGACAGCAAGTAAAGAAAAAAACGACCACTTACAATCTCTAGGATCCGAAACACTCCATCAAATCATCATCGAGCATAAGATCATCAAAGGTACCCGTACCATCAATTCCAAGATCGAAGGGGCTATCACTAAACCCTCCAAAGTCTAATGACAGGCTATTAATCGGAGACCCAAACTGGGTATCAACCGGTCTATCCGGTTCACTATGATTTATGTAATAATTCAACTCTCCTCCTCCATTAAGCACTACCTCATTTCCAGGTGGTAAGCCATTTTCAGCTCTTATCTGAGGTTGCTGCCCTTGCATACCAATCTGAGACTGGTAATCCATCAACGGATTATGATGATGATAATAAGCATTGTAAGAAATCCCATGATGCATCTCTGTATTTCGAATTGCAGGACCCAGTAACGGCCTTCCATCAACAAACATGCTCTGAGTAGAAATCACATCCTCCGAACCTAGTCCCAATAAATTATTGAAATCTGTTGTTCCCGCTAAATGCGTCTCAATTGCACAATCTTCCTCCATAGGAGGCATCGACCCATTAATCGTCTCGTTATGCCCAACTAATTGAACATCCAAGTGCTTAATATCCAGGGATGGGTTTAGAGGAGATGGGGCTGGAACTTGACCAACTTCACCGGCCGGGTTTTCGTTTGACTTGGTACGAGGTCGTTTCCTCCTAGGTTGTTTTTCATCCTGTTTTTTCTCTTGCACGAGCGGGTTCACGTCCACAGATTGACTTCTCCTATCATCTTTAGATGAAACCGAGCCAAGCCCATCTTCAGCACCGTCAACATCATAGTCGCTATCACTACTAACTGCTGCCTGCTTTCCCCTCCCACCACATGGAGGCGTCTCAGTTACTCCAGACGAATCATTATCACAGCTAGGTTGTCTCATCAAAGACTCTTCTCGGCTTAAAACCCCTAACCAAATCACACTCTCTTTTGCCGTCATCTTATCTTGCAAGCACTTTGATTGTCTAACGTGTCTTCTTATCTTGGCAATATCAGGCGACATATGCTTAATCACAGCTGTTAAAACTCCGACTTTCCATATCTTCTTCAAATCGTGTGGCTTCTTATACGGAGGGACCTGTCCGTGCGGCAGCCCGAGTTTGATCCACCAATCTTCGTTCCCAGTCGGCCACCAAGGCGGTGGGACCCCCTTCTCTAATGGAAATTTCCTTTGAGGTGGGTCGCAATGTTGCATTAAAGAAGACAAAAGAGACCCAAGAGTAGCATCTTGAAGGTCTTGAAGAATGTTCTGAGAATTCCTGTTCCGGTTATTCTCTGCCTCTCCCATTGCAAGACACTCCGCTTCATATTTGGTTATAGCAGCAGGCCCGTTCTTGTCAAACTTGACCTTTTCTTTCCACCAAGCCCGGATGTTATCAGATGAGCCGCTAACGGGCTTTCCCTTTTCTGGGATGATACCATAAACGAACCCACGGGCTTTGCAAACTTCCATCAACTTCAACATGTACTTGAGAATCCCATCTTGGGCTCTAGACATTTTCTTCCTTCGGGCCTGATCTGAAGTCTGTTTCGGTTTCTGTTGCTTCTCGGCTGCTTGTTGGGCCTCGAGCTTCTGTTTATCCTTGATCCTTTTAAGCTTGATCCGGTCCTTCCACATCCTCTTTTCCAATTCCTCCGGTTCGATTTCTTCATCACTAACGTCTTTTTCCGCAATGTTTTCAATCCTTATATCATCAACTTCTAGATCGGAACTATCGCCCAATGAGTCATCACCCATCATAAGTCTCTCCATTCTACTCTATTTAGCTGCTGAGATACTAATGGAAAGAACAGAAACCAAGTTCTGAGCTACAAGGTTTTGATCAATTTTTCACTTAAACCAAGCAAAAGTGATAGCATTAACCTAAGTAAGAAGTCCTTTCTTTTCTGTACCTTTGTCACCGGCCCACAAATACTCAGAATCAATAAAACCAAAATAAATTAACTATCAGAATCTGTTACACTAACGCTCAATAAAGAACCAAAATCCCTGATAATCTAAAAGGCCACACCTCAAAATGATTCCTACAAGGAAATATAAGACAGCGCTTGTAAGTTCAATTCACAAAAACCCTAATACATCATTACAAAGAAGAGACATATCTATAATATTTTTTTAAAAAGAGCCGTTTCACGCAAATAACCTACGCCCAAGGTTGTCAAATTTCTGGAAATCGACACAAAATTTCCCCCAAAACACATCCAATTCCAATATTAAAAAAAAAAAAAAAAAAAAATCAAAATTGGATATGCATAAATATGAAATCCTCAAACGCTTACCAAATCTCAACTTCGATTGCTTCGACTTCACCCATTAAGCAGCAGATGCAGGCAGAAATTCGAGTAGGATCGATTCAATCCAAAATAGGAATATGACGAAGCAAATTAAACAAGGTAATTAATTCTTGGAGACGAAAATGGCTGGCAATTCAACGCAAAAGTATATTTCCAGAGGGAGCGAGCGAAACGGGGGAAGAACCATAGGAAAAGAAATAGTTAAAAAAAAACCATTTGTTTTTTAAAGTTGTGTAACGAGAAATCGAAAATGGGGGAAAAATAAAAAAAACGGAGAAGAAGATGAGAGAGGGAAAGATTCTAGGCAGCCAAAAGGCGTAACGAATGGCCAAGATCCCCCACCTCCACCAAGTAGAAGCCAATTTGCATACAAAATTCTACAGGGTTCTAATCCTCTGCTCCGCACCTTCCTTCTTGCCATATTGCCCCTGCCATCTACGAAGTCAAGCGTGAGATTAACCAATCAGTTTAGTTCTCCGACATGACTGTATCGATATGACCGGAAACAGATCGGCGGTTTTTTTAGCTACAGAAAATATCTTAAAAAAATCGAAGGAATAAACGTACTAAGAAAAAATCGGTGACTTAAATTATCGAAATAATAATATGATATAACATCGACTAAGGAATAAAGGTCATTTTGGCCTCTTGATTTTTGTATAATTTTCATAAATTATGGGGAGTTTGACCAGTACATGAGCAAAAGACTCATCCTGAAACACTGGGAAGTGTGTTCAATTTTTTGTAGTAATTTTTTTTTTTTTGTCATTATTAAATACTTAGTGCTAATTGGAGAGATCCTTTCACTGGTTCCAACAATAGGATCTGGTCCTCTACATCCCTCCCCCCCTTTCTAATTATAGACCAACAACAGTGATCTACCCAACTCAAGACCCACAGAATTAGTGCAAAAATGGATACCAAATAATTGAGATCTCCCTCTTTGATGTAACATATTCATTTAAAATTTATTTTTATTTAGAAATCGAATCAAACGTACTCCAAATTTATAAAACAAAGAACGAAATTGGCAGATAATAAAATATGATTCATTTGGTAATATACGTATTGAGTCACTATTGACACTATTAGTAAACTTTGAAGTTTTAAGTATAAACTATTTAATGAGGTTACAAGTTATAACCATACTACAAAAAAAAAAAAAAGGGGCAACAATTTATTTTGCTATATATATATTCGAGTATTCATTTGTATATTATTGGTCATTTATATAATACCCCAAATAACACACATATTACATTAAGCACCCCGAGCTTGAGAATCTATTACTTAATAGTCCTTGAGCAAAGAAACACTAGATACACAGACAAGCACGCATAACCCTTCTTTTTTTTTTTTCCCCCTTCACCTTGATCTAATAACTTCTTCTTTCATAGCAAGAGAAAGTGCTTGCAAACTTGCTCCACTTTCAACCCTGACTCCAGGCATAACCACAGCTCTACTTCCCACAAATCCACCTTCTTCCACCTTAATTTTCCCAAATTTCACTTTCCCACCCTCACCTTCATAAATATGCCCAAACAACAAGGCTTCTCTTCCAACACACCCTCCTCCTTCAATCTCCACCATTTCTGGATTCAACAAAGCTCCCATGCTATCAACATATGTCCCATTCTCCATCTCAACATTTGAACCCATCATCTTCATCATCAATACAAAAACAAAAGACCCACCTGTCAATTCAATGAAATAATCACCACACAGTGTCTTAAAAGCTTGCCAAATTGTATCCATGAAAACCCCTCTACTCCAAATTTCTACTTTCTCATCCTCCTCCTTCTTTCCCACAAGTACCCATTTCGCCACAACACAAGAAACCGCAGCTAAAAGCCCTGATATGACCCAAAACAGAGGAAGCAAGTATTGCACTTCCACATCCTTTTCATCCTTCATGTAAAACACCCATTTCAATGGCCCAAAAATCACTAACCCCATTAGAAAATAAGGCAGTGCTGTTTGTAAGAAGGGTTGGGCAAAAGTGAGCCATAAAGTTTGAAACCAATTTCTTTCTAGTGTAACTTTTTTATCACCCTCACCCTCACCCTCTTTCTTCTCCAAATTTGCGGCCGTTGGACAGCCAGAAAGATCCACTTTCACATCAGATTGCTCTATAAAAACCCTCCAAGCTTCTGGAAGTGGGTCCCCATTTCTTAAATGCTGACATATTTCATAAATCAATGAACGGCCATGATCAATAGAAGCACTTTCAGAACATGATGAGGCCCTAATGACGTCAACTTCATGGCTTTTAAGGAAAGGGTTGAATTCCAAACTTTCTGATTCTTCTTTGGAAAGGATTTGATTGATATGAATCTCACCCACATCAGTGTATGGATACTTAGTTTCATCCCATGGTTTTGTGCAATCCAAAGCAATATCGTTCTCTGTTTTGTCATCTGAAACTGGCCTGAGTTGAAGCTGAAAAACATAAGTAACGCCAGAAGAAGAACTCACCCGATTCCGGAAATCTTCCGCCAAGAAAAGTAAGGGCCTTGCATCTTTCTCATTTCTGGGAATTGCTCCTGTTTCGGGTGGAAGAATAAAAAAGGGTTCGACTTTTCCTGAATCTTCACTTATACTTTGATCAAATGGCCTCAACTTGAATTTCACATACATTTCTTGACCATCATTGAATCTGAACAGCCTGCAAATATTAGAATAGTAATGCAAATCTGCAAAAGAATCGGCGTTACGGAGAGAATTCCATACGGCATCACGAACATGTGGGACCCGCTTGACATGTTCTTCTCTTGCGGATAGTCCACAGACAAGCCATGTAGCAAAATCAGCAATGGTCCGAGCGTAGAAAGCATTTCCGGTTTTCAATGTCAAGTCGAGAAGTTTGGATTCTTCTTTGCTCGCGGAACCAGAATCTAGTATCCTTATTGCAGCCCCTCGTGCATCGATTCTTGCATCATCATCTGCACTCAAGCTATTACTATGTCTTATAATGACAGGATAGGTTTTACCGGGACAGAAAATTTTATGATTCGGGAGGGATTTGATGTTGTCATAGATTTTGAGATTTCCCTTCCCACTTACTCCGATTCGGTGAAAATATCTGGTTTTGACTTTAAGAGTTGTAGCAGCCAAATTTGCAGCTAGATTGCCTACTATCTTTTTGTACTTCATGTCCATTTCTTCAATTCTTTCATCCAAAGAATGTGTTGTGTTCTTTATCATGATTGGAATATGAGAAGATCCGATGTAGACCCCACCTTTCCGGAGAACTGAGTTCATTGGAGAGACAGAGAGTGCTCCGAGAATGACGTCTTTTTCGATAACCGAACCAGGTAGGACTAGGCTCTGGCTTCCAATAACTGAATTGTCATGTATTTCAATCTTGCCATAAGTGAGTCCTCCATTTGAGGAAGAATAGAAAGAAGGGATTAACTTGCTGAAATCACCAAGATGAACACCAGAACCAATTTGAACTAGTTTTGGATTAGAAATCGGGTTGATGGCTCTAATTGAACAATGCTTTCCAATTTTCGCACCAAGAAGGCGGAAATATATGCAGAATGCTTCGGTCCCAGACAAGAGATGGGCGAATTTGATATGACAAGATACAATGATTCGATGAGCAAGCCATGTTCTTAGAGTTGTTTTTTGTTCAGTTTTTTCAGGTTTGTTAGAGAGGAGGATGCGGCTTAATGCACATGTTAGGGAGGTGAGGATAATGCCTTGGAGTAAGTAAGCAATGGAGAAGGAGATGGCAAAGTCAATTGGATTTGCAGGAAGATCGGACAACATGGTTGTATAGGCGACTATAGTGAGCGGGATCCAATGGAGAGATCCGGATAAGCAAAGGAACGAGTAGTGTTTAAGGGAAGGAGTGGTTTTAGATAGCCAAATGTAGGTGAAGTAGAAAATAGCTGCTGAAATTGAGCTGAGCAATCCAACTATGTATATGCCCAGAAAGTGGTAGATTGCATCATCTTCTACATTTCTCCTCAAACCCTGAAATCATGTCAAAGAAAAAAAAAACAATCAGATAAGAGGACTATATTGATGATATATATATAGAATTGAAAAAAAAAAAAAAAAATGTACCTTTTGTGCATTTCTAATCTTAGCCGATCTGGGTATTACTGGCTTGCTTGCTTCAGTCTTCTGCAAAGCAAGTACATCAGATTCTTCCCCCAAAACACTTCCTCTTTGAATAACTGAATAAGGACCGATCGAAGAGTTTCGCCCGATCTTTACCGGAAGAAAGCTCAAGACTCCATTTTTGATCTCATGGCTTTGAATCAAAGTGCCTTCCGCAATGACAGTTCCATCACCAATTGATACTAAAGCCGGGTCTGTTATGGCAATAGTATCAATCAAAACCGAGGATCCAATCTTCGCTCCAAACATCTCAAACCAGTACCTTAGAAAAACTGTTCCTCTTAAATGAACTGCTAGAACTTTAGAGGAAATTTCTTGTGCTTTGTATAGTGTCCACCACTTGATAAAATCAACCGAAAAGACCGAAATTTCGGAGTTCAGAACATAGTTTGGCCTTAAGAAGGAATTCCCAAAGAAAGATACGGATATGGACGAAGATACAATGCAAAGGATCCAAGCAAGAGGAGCAAGAGTTAAAGACACCACATAACTAGCTCCGGAAAAACCGCCTGTTAGTTTCTGTTCTATCGCTGAGATGGACCGGATGAAAGTAGAAACCGATAGATAAGCAGGAAAGATCAAAATTGAAGAAACAAATAGAAGAGCTAAAATTTGAAGTGCCCAGATTCCAAATTGGTGAAAATTGGAAATTTCCATTACGAAATCATTAGAACCAATCTCGGGTTCTGAAACACAAGCGGGCCCCGGCTCGTTGCTGGTTGGTTGATCAGATTTGGTTAGAAGATTCTCCGAGAAGCTTGCCAAGTCAGCAATGCAGGCTGCAGTGAATATATCCACAGCCCCGACTGGAACTCCTAAAAAGTCAGAAAGTTTTTGAGCGGCCCGGACTACTCCGATCGAATCAATCCCATAAGAAATTAAACCCTCTGTATCGGAAATGTCCTTGACCGGAACACCAGTTTGCTCTGAAACTAGCCGTTTCAAGAACTCCACAATCTCCTTGTTAGTAAACCTTGGGCTCGGACTTGTTGGCGGGAAATTTCTCACCAGCCGGGGCCGTGGGGTATTCCCGTCTTTACAAGTTCCGGTTGAAAATGACCGGACCAAAGATCTCTTCGAAAAGATAGGTTCCGGTACTAGATTCAATGTCCCGTCCGTAAACTGTTTGAGACATTCAAATCTCTTGATTTTCCCGGAAGTAGTTTTACTAATAGTCCTCGGCTTAATCAGCTTTACCGAAGCAACATTAACTCCATGTTCTTCCACCACCTTGGCTTGAATCTTCTCAATGATATCCTTACTGACCGGTTTACCATCTCTAACCTCCGCAATTACGACTAAACCTACTTGATCGGAATGGTCTTGAGAAGGAATCCCTTTTGCGGATAGAACTTCTTCCGGAACACCAATAACAGCACAACACCCCGGACGGATTAGATCCGATGAGGTCTCAACTGTCTTTTCCACATCTGCTGAGTAGATATTTCTTCCCGCCACAATGATAAGATCCTTTATTCTTCCCGTTATGAACAGCTTGCCGTGGATAATCCTGCCCAAGTCTCCGGTCCTAGTGTACTTTCTTCCGGGATGATTTCTCAGCTCGTTTAGAAAAGTCATTTGAGACAATTCTTCCTTACCCCAATAACCAATCCCGGCACTGGGACTACTAATCCATATCTCCCCTTCCTTTCCGGCCTCTTCAATCTCCTCACCTTTCTCCGGATTCACTATTCTTATATCAACATCTTCTTCATTATTCGAATCAGCATATCCACAGCAAACTCTTCCTTGCCAATCTAGTAAGATCGGCTTTCCTTCTCCATAAGCACAGCTCACAAAGACACAGTTTTCGGCTAAGCCATAACCTGGAGCCATCACCCCTTGAGACAAACCGAATGGACGAGTCACCTCAATGAATCTTTTCAACGTCTTTTGCCTTACGGGCTCGGCTGCTACCATGAGAAAGATCATAGAAGAAAGGTCATAAGATCTATCGGCTTTGCTCTTATCGGATTCGAGCCGTCGGATCATCAACTCGAATGCGAAATTGGGGCCTGCACTGTGAGTTGCCTGGTACTTGCTCATGGTTTGAAGCCATAGAAGAGGGTTCTTGATGAATGTCATTGGAGAGAATAGAATGGCTGACCCACCACTAACCAAGGCCGTGAAAAGCCCTCCGATTAGTCCCATGTCATGGTATTGAGGAAGCCAGCTTACAAGAATAGTCTTTGAACTACTCTTGTATATCCTTCTCATCATTTTCACATTATGGATTAGTCCTCCATGAGTTATCATAACTCCTTTTGCATCGCCTGTCGATCCGGAAGTGAATTGCAGAAAACAAAGATCATTGGGGCATGATTCGGACTGATCAAGTTCTTCAAAATTTGGTGATGAGTTCTTGGAGCTTTTGATCCAAGAATCAGTGTGTAGCCATGGAAGATTAGGCCAAGACCCAGAAGACTTTCTATTTTTCCGAGACAAGGAAATGAGATTCTTCACAGCGCCGGCTCGAACTGCAGAATGGTAGTTGACTGTGGATAGAATGGCTACAGCCCCACATGATTTGGCAATGTTTTCAATCTTGAGAAGTGCTTGGCCTCCTCTTTGTAGTGGGTCCGGGGGAAGAACTGGGACAGGCAAGACTTTAGCTCGTAAGCATCCAAAGAAGGTGTCGACAAAATCCAATCCTGGGACGTGGATTAGAAGAACTCGATCGTTTGGTTTGATGATCGGTTTCTGGCTCGTGAGGAGTTTGAGAGCAATGAAAGAAGCATTGTAATGAAGCTCTTTATAAGTCCTCTTAGATACCGGAACACCTTCTTCATTAATCCAAGTGTAGAGTATTTGATCTCGAGTTATTGTATGAGTTCCCCAATGCTTCAAATATCCGTCTAGAGATGACAAATCTGGAAACTCCACGCCTGGTGATTCTCCCAATTCTTTGGGTTTCTTCCTACCTTGCCATGATTCCACTTGCAAGGGAAATAAATTCTTCAAAAAATACAAAAAAAGTTTTCATTAGGTAAAGCTCTGTAACGATTCGTCTTTTCAGTCTAAAAGACATCTCGGGTATTGAATTACCTTAGTGTAAGGAAATACCGGCAGAGGATTGTCATTTGCAAAGTGCTTGCAGATTAAAGAGATTGCATATGAAGAGTTTCTCTCTGTTAGCTCAAAAGCCATAAGGCCGCCTACATAGTAAGTATTTCTTGAACCTTGTAGTTTTGTTTCCAATCTCTCATAGAACCCATCTTTCATATCTGTATCAAAGTATACCGGTCAGTCTTGATTTTCGGATACGAGTAATAAAATGTCCCCAAAAAAAAAAAAAACTGGTCATGATGAATGATATAACATACCGTTATGATGAATATGAGGAAAATACTTGAACCGTCTTTGTAAAATCACCTTCTTAACCTGTGCTCCCATGGATTTAACCGTCTCAATTGCTAGATCAGTAACATTTGGTCCGGTAATATTAGCCGAGTTTCCGTAAGACCAGAACAAGAATATATCACTGTCTGAATAGAATCTTTGCATTGCAACCGGATATCCTATTGTTTCCGGATCATCCATATATTCACCGAAGTAAAAGAATCCGATCGGTAAATGTTCTAAACCTTCAACCTTTAACACTGTGGTGTAGTAGTCAATAGTCTCCACTTTGCTAAATAACTCCTTCTCAAGATCACTCATATCCATCACCTCGTTTCCACTTTCTGCAATTAAAATTTCAAATACCTTGTTTTGTTAGAGGATCATGACCATAGAAAAGAAAAAGAAAGGAAAAAAAAAAAAAACAGATTTTAAGAACTCATCAAACCTGAAGAA
Source organism: Coriaria nepalensis (assembly GCA_027186245.1). Classification (NCBI taxonomy): domain Eukaryota; kingdom Viridiplantae; phylum Streptophyta; class Magnoliopsida; order Cucurbitales; family Coriariaceae; genus Coriaria; species Coriaria nepalensis. The sequence continues at coordinate 10,463,753 of CP114491.1, read as the reverse complement.
GTTGAAGTTGGTGATCTATAAGTTCTTCCATTTTTTAAATGAAAAGTACTAGAAATGATAATCTTATCGAATTCGAGCTCTTTGAATGCTCCATTATTGCAATCATTGACATCAACATGAACGACATCAGAACTCCGGTTAATTGCCAGCACTTCTGTGTTGAGATGAACTTTGATTGGAAGAGATTGACTGATCTTTTGCCAAAGGCATGTATATCCATTTTTGAAGCGACGGATTTTTCCGGCCATAGATGTTCGGGTGAATTCATGAATGTAAGCATAAGGCATGTCTTGGACGAATCCGTATCCGGAAGCAGTGTATCCATATTGTACAGATTTCGGAACGGATTTGATCCCACGGGTTTCGAGATATGAAGAACTTAAATCCGATGCAAATTCGCTCACAGAATGAATCCCACTACAGCCCGAATTCTTTGCCTTATCCTGGTAAGATTAAACAAAATAAATAAATAAGTAATGGTCTTAGTCTAAACAAACAGGCAAGGTAAATGTTAGAAAAGAAGTTCGTAGATCAAGTGAGTTAAGATTAAAAAAAAAAAAAGGAACTAGCCTGCAGTTCTAAGGTGATTGGGATCATAGAAACATAATCATCAGCCACTTTGATATCTTGGTATTTTCCGGTAGAGCTTTCGATAAGAGCAAGCTTGTGTGAGTCCATTTCCTCCAACTCAGACCCAGTTTCTTTTGCCAAGTGAAAGATAACTGGAGCACTGTTTGCAGCAAGAACTTGACCACCCAGATCATAAATCTTCCCTGTAACAACAATCCGACTCGAAAATTAATTCTGTAAATCAAAGATAACAAGTCATGTAATTAACTATCATATTGTTTCTTTTCTCTCTACCTTCAATTTCGACCGATTCACACATTCCTCCTACGGCATGATACTTTTCTAAAACGGTCACATTATCATAACCGAGCTTGGTTAGAGCATAAGCAGCAGATAATCCGCTTGGACCCGCTCCTACAATTCCGATTCTCGTGTTCGGGCGAAAACATGGATGTAGCTTCGAGAATTGATCCTCTATTGATTTTGTCGTGTCCATCTTCTTCTATATACTAACGTCTATATATTCACAGCAAAATGAAACAAAGATTAAACAAAGTTAGATCAATATGTCAGCACATTTCACTCTTCTTCCAGCTAATGATAAAAAACATGAACAAAAACTATCCTTCCCTTTACTCTATATATGATGAAAAACAGTAATCTTAACTACATCATTTTTTTTTTACAGAGCCAAGTGGGAGAAAAGAAACCTGGAGATAACGAAGTGAGCAAAAAGAGAGAGATGAATCCGAAATCTAGCGCCAAGTGGCGATCGAAGAGCACCATGAGAAGCAAATGATGGAAACATTCTTGGATTTAAACAACACAAAGCAGAGTCTCTTTCTCTATCATAACGTGTAGTAAATGACAAGAATCACTGTTCATATTTCTCACAAAACTCTCACTTTTCCTCCCTTGTTCATTAAGAGAATGTACCCAAATATTCCCATAAGTTTAAATCTATCCTTAACTCTTCCGAATTCGATCGAATGTGCTCGAAGATTAGTCCCGATATTCTTATCTGTACAAACGTTTTTCGGACATGTTTCGTAACAACTTAAGCTTTCGAAACCGACAGTATAATTTCCGAAGAAATTTAAGAATAGAAGTCGATCAAAGCAATGGACAGTTGGATTGAAGGGAGCAATATCAATTCAAATTAATTAAGTTTTGGGGGTGTGAGATTACTGATTATGGACGGAGTTAACGATCTAATTAAGCATGTAATTATTCATTTAAACACACCTTTGTTTTGTTGTGTTTTGTTTTTTAATGGTTTGTTTGTTTCTTACTATTATATATATGAGAAATTGCGCGGGAGTGAACATAGAAATAACCGGTGGAATAACGAACTTTACCGTTTGATTATTGCATTGACAAATTGATCACACGACATTGTTTCATGAAGATATTAATATTTATATTATTTAATGAAGATAAATTAAAATAAATAAATAAATAAAAATATATAAAAACTATATAATCAACTTGTGTAGATCCAAATAAACTGATTGAATTCGAAACTATCATTTTCATATTTGTTTTAGAATATAAATTAGTTGACAAATTCTATTCATTCAACCTCCTGTCTTTGATTCAATGCTACCATTTCCATTCAAACTTGTTATTATTTTTAGTTTTAGTATTTATAAAAATTATGTAAGCATAACCTCAAAGGTTGATCCAATGGAAAAAGCCGCAAAGGGTTAGGGTTTTTAGATAAGATTTATCTCGATATTTATAAATATTATTTTCTAAGTAAAATCATCAGTTTATCTTAAAAAAAAAGAGTTATAAATTATATTTTTAATATTAATAGTAATTTAAAAAATAAGTTTGAAATATTAATAATTATGAATATTTCATATTAATTCATATTTGCAAAGTCTCAAATCAGTATTTGATACATTCCAAGTGGGCCATTCATCTAATTATATGGCTTACATAAAACCACAAAAAATTAAAAAAAAAATAAAAATTATTATTATTTTGTTTTGATGACCTCTCTTGAAAATAACTAACAACCTGTTCCTCCTCCTCTTAAATATTTTCTATTTATTAAGTGTCTTCAAGAAATGGAAACCACTTTACAGTTTGTAATTTGTATTGGTTGTTTTAATTAACATCCTTAGTTTTTTCAATAATACCATATTAATCTCACTTTAATTTGTCTCCCTATCAAATGGGTGTTACATGGTCTTTGTCGATGACTTCACAAAAAAAAAAAAATTAAAAAAAAATTAAAAATAAAATCAATCGTATGGATATATAGTCATTGTATTCGTCATATGATACCACAATTAGTAGGATATTATTGTTAGGAAGTTTAATGATTCAATCGTATGGATATATAAAATACAAGATTTCCAATCAAGGGAGGTTTTGATTTTTTTTTTTAGTTTGAAGCTTAGAGTGAGCTTGATTCGGGTTTAGACGAGCATTTGTACTTTAGCTCGAGCTAATCCGGTCTAATAAGCTAGTAATTTGGTGCGAAAGAAGCAACATGATCAGAGGCTTAAGTGCAAATTTGAAACTTGGAAGCTAATATATACAATATAACAAATCGTAAAGAACAAATTGTAACAATTGTGAGAGTCTTGGCACAACTTGTACATAGAGAGGACAAATAATTCAGAACATGGTGTCTGATCTTGCTGGCAATCTCCTAAAGAAGTTAGCCGAGAAACCCGGAAGCTTCTCTCGGAATTTCGGATGTCTTAACATGTAAAACCCAAAAAGAAGGCAAACAACTTGAAAAGGAGTAACAAAGAGAACAATAGCTATAACAAAACAAAAAATCACAAAAATAATGCTTGCTCTAGGATCTCTCCAACTGATTAGAGACTGAAACCTTTCGCCTTGAGTCGCTAAGTCACCTACCACACTTTGAACCCTACCTCCAATACTTCTTAGCCGATCGTATCTCATCCGAACAACATCCGAACCTTTAGATGTTGGAAATGTATCAAACTCTTCATCTAGTTCATCGAAATGAGCCGAGTCAACTAGAGATAGACTTATGTCCATATGAGGAGGGTGTTTTGGTCTTGATCGAAAATTCCAAATGCCGATCAAGAAAAGGTATAGAAAAAACGTCGGTAAAATAAGCTCGGGGTAAAGAACCAATAAAACAAACAGGATGTGAACTAAAATTGTCGTGATTGGGTTCTTCCAATGACGGATATGGTCTAACCAGTTTCCTAGACTAATCAAACCATTAAGAACTCTCATGATTCTGAAAAAGTTTGCTTTACTTCTCCTCATACTCCACATGTGTGAATCTACATCTAGCATATATTCCACAACCTCTTTCCTCATTGGTGGCTCAGCCCGGCTCAGTCTAGTGCAAACAATATCCATAGCCTCGTGCCTCAAACTCTCCAGTTGAATCAAGGATAAGGGATGAAGATAGTGCATTTTAGGTAATAATGGGTGTGAATACTTTTGAAACATGTTAGGCAAAGAGGAGCAAGAGAACCTTACTGCCAATTGAACTTCACCCATTTTCTTCACGCCAGAAGAATGCAATACAAGAAGTGGATAAGAATGGGTATAAACCAGATCCGTTTCTAGCGTGGATAGCCTTATTCTCACTTTTCCTATTCTCAAATCTTTTCCTCCTCCTCCTCCATGTATATGACCATTATCAAAGACCCCAATAGTTACAACAGTGCAAGGGTCGAAAACCTCCCAAGTGTATTGCTCGTTCCATCTTGGACTAAGGCTATCAATTATAGTCCTTGTTCGGACCCATTTCTGCCCGAATTTCGCCGCACAATAAGCATCAGTGGTTGCTCGGGAATCTTTCGTCTTCTTCATTGCGGTCAGCCCATTGGCACTAAGAATCCCGAGCTCGAATGTTCCAATACTTGACTTCCATAGCTGTTTTGCGGTTGGCCTAAGATCACTACTATAATGAGTTGATTCATCTAAGACATGATACCCTCCATCCAAACAGATCCTCAAGTGGATTCTACTTGCAAACTTTGTTTCCTTCTTCTTTTCCTCTTCTCCAAACAAATTCTTCTCAAGATTAAACCAACGGGTATTTACCGGTTTGTGGTCTAACCTTCTCTGAACATTCTGCAATTTGATCAAACACTTTCCTAAAATTTCATCTTTGTTTTTTGCCACTCTATCTTCAACGGTCAGGATTAGAGGTTCATCAAATGGTTCGGCAACTACAAACATCAAATCCTCGTTCCAAATCGGATTGAGAGTCTTGTCATGGGATGATCTAGTTCTCAATGCTTGATTTCCAACACTCACTTCTACAGAAACTTCTGGGTTCCTAGTTTTATCACTTGGTACTAGGTCTTGAGCTTCAATCACATTCACCCTCACATACCATAGCTTAGGTGAAAGATATACCTATTACAGAACAGAAGTAAACAGAGATTGTCAAAAATTTTAATGGTCAAAATACAGACAGGGTTGAGGAAATTTAAGACAAGAAACGTATGGAAAGAAAAAAAAAATCACCTTTGATCGAATGTTACTAACACCGTCTGGGCCCACAGTTGCAGCATCAGAGAGCCATGCATTAGAAAAGGCTTCGTCTGCTTGAGTTCCAATCCAAATAGCAACCATAAGCTCCCCTTTAACCCTAACTCCCTTACGATCTTCAAGCTTATACCACTGGGGGGCCAGTGGACTATCTGGGGGAAACCGTTTCGGGATATCATTGAGCTCAAATATAATGCCACCCATGAAATCATCTACTACAAAATCTTTATCTTTCACTACAACCTCCAAAATTGAAGCTTGAAGCCGATCTTTTGAGAAGGCAAAAACTTGGTTCCACTCCGGGTTGGATTTCTTCTCGAAATGGCGGGTGGTTCCTTTGTAATTTCCGAGTTTCACTTCAGCATAAGGATCACAACTTCCACTTACATCTTTTCCGGGTAAATCCTTGGCTTTTACCACTCTAACATACAAGTATTGCATTTGCTCCACAAGGTCATAAGTGCAAGAGAGTTTATGCTCATTTGTAATGACGTTATAGCCAATTTTGGGTGAAGTCTCTTTCAGAGCAAAATCTTGAGGTTGTAGAGGCTTCTGCATCTTATCAGTTTACAGAGATCACACAGCAATTCTATGGAAATGCCTAGAAAATAATTTCTAAGAGAGACCAAGAAGCTAAGAATCGATTACAATGGTGGAGTGAGGCCCACCAAGAAAAAGCCTACAAGGAGGTAGAAGTGAGCAAGAAAAAAAGAAAACTCAAATGAGGTAAGCTGCCCATTTCAAGACACATTCTCATTTCTTTACGTTTTTAGTTACTATTTTTACTTCTCAGAAACCAAAAAGAGCATAAAAGCCGGAACAGAGAAATAATTAAGAAACTATACTAAAATCTTGTAATCTGCATAAAATCCAGGAAGCTCAAGAGTAGAAGAAAGCAAAAAGTTCAAGTAAACATTTGCACGTCAAACTTCAACACCTACTGCTAATCCTACAGGAAAGGATAAAAAAAAAAATCAGAAATCTCAACAACTACTTACACCAACTTGAATAATTTTTTCATAAATTGCTTTAGCTCCGTAGAAGAAATGAAAACATAATTCTAACCCATTAGAGGCACTTCTGCACCAAGAGAGATTCTTCGGAAAAAAATGCAGCATCAGAAATGAACAGCTTCTCGTATTTTTATGGAGATTTATTTATTTTTTGAATACCAATCAGTTATATTTATTTTATTTTCCAACATTAAACTTTGGACAATCCTATAACTTGAAGGAAGTTGATCGTAGAGCTCAATAAAAAAAAAAGAAAGTGTAAGAACCTAAACAAACAGTCTGTTGGGGCCAATACTGAAAAAAGGGGTAAAGTGTTGGACACAGACACCATCAAGTTTTATTCAGGTTTGTTGGGAAAAGTGGCAAAACTTGGACCGAGTCTGCAACTCTACATTCACAAGTCTAATGTAGATAAATTGAAGTTAGGTATGGTTGGCTTGAAAGTAAAGTCCTTTGTTTCCCTTTACGACTCAATAATTCTCACATTCATAGTCTTAATCTCTTAGAAGAATCATTTCCCATTTTTATGATAAACCCGATTGTAATTGTGATATTGATTGAACTCCAGAATAATAACCCCTAGATGAGATAGATATGATAGGATGATTCTAAACTTTTTCATAATTATTAATAAATAAATAATAATATCACCTCTAGTATCATATGTATCAAGGAAACAATTTGAATTCTATTTAGCATACCTGAAGTGGATTGAAGGAGATGATAGAAATATTTCCTTTTCAGTCTACCAGTAATCATTACAAGAACATGTACCATCTTTAAAATGGTGATATCTAATTCTATCCCGAACAATAATCTCTCTATCATAAACCTTCGAAATGAACTTTGTTGCCACGTGACAATCCCCACAAACTCTCAAATTCTTCACAATCCGAATTGGAGTTCCATCTTCTGTATTCATCAACCCAAATGCAATAGCTAATTTTTCACTGTGCACCAAAAGAGCTGTTTCTTTCTCCTCTTCATCATCAATATCAAGCAATACTTCTCCAGATTCTGGAACATACCCCGCCCTCTTCAGCTTAGTTTTCATCTCATCCAAGAACGAATACAGATTCTTCGTTTCCGGGTGGGACCTATCGCCAACAAGAAATTGATGGAACATTCCATTCAATTCAATTGAGCTACAGCCTGGGATTTTCCTTTTCCCACTTAATCCAATCTTCTCCCTCAGTTTACTAGCTTCGTTCCATCTTCCATTCAAAGAACACATATTAGCAAATAGAACATGACAACCAAGATGTTCAAAATCCAATTCTTTCACGATTTTTCCTATTCTTTCTCCCCTTTCAAAATCTTTATGTATTTTACAAGCACCAAGCAAAGCAACCCATGTAGCAGTATCTGGGGTCATTGGCATGGTGGATATAATCTCTTCAGCCTCGTTTAAAAGTCCGGCCCGTCCAAGTAAATCAACCATACACCCGTAATGCTCAATCTCGGGCTCAACTCCATAACAACTCACCATTGAATAGAAATAACCTCTTCCCTCTTCAACTCTATTTCCATGACTACAAGCATTTAACAATGAAACAAAAGTGACTTTATTAGGAGAAATATTTTCAGTCTTCATTTGTTCAAAAATTTCTATTGCTTCCTTAGAATTCCCGTGCATTGCAAACCCACCAATCATTGAATTCCAAGGCCAAACCTTTTGTTTTAATAGTTTCTGTTCATTGCTGAATATTTTCGATGCAAATTCTAATTCTCCGCATTTTGCATACATGTCTATGAGGCTAGCAAGCAATCTCTCATTGATTTTAATGTTGTTCTTTCGAATATAAACATGTATCCATCTTCCTTGATCTAATGCCACGAGATTTGCACATGCTGTAAGAGCACATACCACCGTGTACTCATTCGGTTTAGTTTCTTCTTGTAGCATCTTGTGGAAAAGATCCAATGCCTCCATGTAATTACCCGTCTACAGAAAACAGGATTGAAACTAAGATAAGAGATAGTGAAAACAATTATGAAAAAGTAAAGCCGAAAATTTCTTTCTTCCATTTCATTACCTGCACATAACCAGCTATTATAGTAGTCCACGAGATGACATCTCGTTCAGACATTTCATCAAACACCTTGATAGCTTGTTCCATTTCTCCCAATCTTGTGTAACCACCAAGCACAGTATTCCAAGAATATAAATCTCTATCCATGCTCCAATTAAATACCTTTCTAGCCTCCTCAATTAAAGCTAAATTTGCATACATTCCAATCAAGGCATTTGTAACAAACAAATTTCTTTCCAACCCTAATTTAATCGCATGAACTCGAATTTGTTTACCCTCAAAAACCCCCAGTCCATTACCACAAGCCTTGAAAGTGAATACAAACGTATATCGGTTTGGCAAAAAACCCGAGTCTCGGATCATAGAACGGAATAATGTTATTGGGGAAGTTTCAGATGAAATGGGTGAGATTGAATAAGCTTTTATCATTGTGTTGTAGAGGAAGAGATCTGGTTTGGAAAAATGACTGAACACATGGTGGGCATAACTTATAGAAGCAGAGCTCGAGAACGACATCAGCTTGAGGAGAAGTTTATTTGCTGGCACAGGGTGTATGATAAGACCTGTTGTGATCGTCTGGGCATGGGCTTGTTTCGTCTGGTCCATTGATTTGCATGAATCAAGTAAAAGGACGAGCCTTTGATTCGAACTTGAAGGGTTGTTGAAGGTAGAGAAGTAACGTCTCATTTTCTAACGGTTATAATTTTGAGAGGGAAAAACAAACTACCCTACAGGGAATAGAGAAGGATTGGGTTTTTAATTAAAATAACGCGGGAAGGAAGCCGATTGGTCCGTGGTTTCTGACAAGGAACTAAAAGGTAATATAGTAAAGAACTATTTACTGCCTTTAAGGTATTTTTGAAAATGCAACTATCAAGTATCGAGACTCGAGATAAAAAAGCTATTACCATGTCGGGTCAAATTCCGAACTGAATTATTGTGTGGGAATTTGTATGGTCCGAACTAATGGATTTGGACCCGAATGGTTTCCGGTCCGGTTTCTGAAAATTGAAACACTTTGCCTCTCATCTAGCCGTTGGACCGTTAATAATTTCATAACTAACTCAATAATTGCGTCAATAAAGACATCGATGAGTCTAGCCGTAAGAGAAGGAATAGTAAACATGAAAAAGGGAGAAGATACTAAACAAAAGAATGAAAATGTCCGAATTGTATGTTAAAAGGTATATATAGTTCTAATTTGATCGTCGGAGAAATATGACTCAAAATAATTTTAAATATATATTTATGTAATCTTACGGATTGTAAAATATGCTAGTCCGAGTTTTTTAGCCTCGTCGTATCATTTCGAACCCTAAATCTAACACTTTGATATGATATAATTTATTGGACCTATTAAAAAGGAGTGTAGAGATGTGTATTGAGTGAAAGAAAAGTCTTAATCAGATTATTTATCAATTGTCTAAACTCTGGACCTATCAACATCTTTATTTATCAATTGAGTTACGTGTTTTCTACTCACCTCTCCACAACCATATAAAACATGTTTGTCTCTCCCCACCAAACATCAAAATTATTGAGTTACATCTCTTTCAGAAATCTAAAGAGATGGAAAATCATTACAAGAATTGAGGAACTACATGGACCAGGTTAGGAGGGTTGAGCATCAGGTTGGATTGACCCGCCGACTATATATATCTTATATTTTTTTTATCAAATTAAATATCTAATCCGATCAAAATATTTAGTCACCAATTCGATTCGGTTTATATATATATATATATTTAATTTTTTTAGCCAATACGGGTTTTTTGCTCAAGTCTATATCAACGTAAATAAATAAGATTGAATCAGTTTTTTGCTTAAGTATAAATTAAGTAGTTTCATGTTCTTAAAAGTTTAAACCAACACAGAAAATAAAATGTGAATAGATTTATCTTCCTTTTAATTTTTAAATTTTAATTTTTTTTTTTTAAAATTAAGTACTTATAAATCACTTTCATGAAATTGAAAGGTACCTACATGAATATGATCGATCATCCAAATGCAGACAACATAAGAAGCTAAAAATGAAAAAAACTTGTCCTTAATATGGAAGTGGGCACATTTTATATTAATGGTAGGATGGTCCACATGCACGTGATGTAGTCCTTTAGGTCATACTCCAATCCAACATTACGATTTTCATTAACACCAATTCCATGTCTTGTTTCGGATCTTCATTTATTGCCATCTTTTGTTTTGTTTAGTTGAAAGCAATTTCGTCCACTCACATGTTCAATTTATTTGTATCGATTTGACTCTCAAATAAATATCTAATAGCTTGCTATGTTGAATCAATTCATTCATTTAGGTGACGCAACGGATTTCCTTCGTCATCATATGCATCATCGAAGAATTAACATAATCAAAGAAAGATGGTTTGGCTAGCTAGCTAGAACACACGATGGACAACACTAATAATTAGGAAACAAATTTTGACACTTAATTTTGAATAAGTTGAAGAGTGATTCTTGTTTATACAATGTATTATGATGTATATGGATACAAAAAAAGGAAAGCCCAGTTATTAGGGTACCGAAAGAATTGCTCTCCGCTGCATTGGAGAAGTAAATTTTTCAGCATCATCACTAATGATACGAGAATTGGATATCAAAAATTATTCAAAAAGAAAAAGAAAAGGAAAAAAAAACAAAACAAGAGAGACTCAATCCATTAGGGTTTTGGTGTACATAATTTTTTTTCTAAATAATTTGTTTTTTTTTTTTGGTTGATAGTTGATATTGAACAGTAATGTACGAACCGACAAGTCTTTTCAATTTCAAAATGGATTGCCATGTGTTTTTCATGAGCTGCAAGTTCCCTCTTACATGTAATAACCTTATCTACTCTGCACATTAAATTGAAAAGACAGACATAATAACAAAGGAATGCAAACTTTATGTTTATAGAAACGGGTTTAAATTAGTTGGAAGTTTAAACAAGGCTGATGTAGTTTAAATTTTGATGATATGTTATAATTTTTAGAACTTTTCGTTTAAGTTATTAAATTTTTTTTTTTTTTTTTTCATTTTTTAATTGGGAGATTTTGATTTTATCTTCCTCATTTATATATGTTTATTCTTTCTTTTATTTAAGAGAGATTTAGTTAAATTAATTTTTATTTAATTTTTTTTGTTAAATTATTTTATTTCTCTTATTATATATTTTATGTTTAATAAAAAAAATATGAAGTTACACTTATACCCTCTCCTTTTTCCTCTTTCTTATATTTTATTTCCCTCATTTCCCCAAAAATGTAGTTGATATCCTTCAACCGAAAAAAAAAAAAAAAAAAAAGACATAATTGCCGCAATCAGAAAAAACAACCGCCCTTAATTTGATTTACTTTCATATTTTGATTTGCTCAATCTTTCGTCGGAGAAGAAGAATTTGTATTTTGGTTGTTCTTCGTTGAAAAATGAGAAGTTTCATCGTTTTGACCCATAAAAAAAAAAATCAAAACTTCGGAGATATAATTTTTCTTTTCACTATATTTTTACTTTTTTTTTAATGGGTATATGCATGCCGTATTTATTTTGTAAATTTTAGTCATTTGATCTCAAAACGAGTTGTTAATATACTAATTTTCTTCCACTCAACGGAAATCTGGACTAAACTATTATTACTTTCAGATCAAGATTTGGGACCAATTAAACTTGGACATAAATTTATGTCCAAGATTTCGAACCAGCGATAATTGTTCTCAAAATTCTGGTTTGAAATTAATCACAATGATAGAAGAGTATTGCAGTTGAATCAAAAATCAGTTTTAGTGAGCTGTTAGAGGTCATGTACAATGCTATTTGTGTTGATCCGAATGAATTTGGTATGAAAATAATATACAAGTTGTTACTATCACTCATCCAATATTTATAGAAAATGAAGCTGTTTTAGTACATGCTTGTTTGGAAGCAAATTCATCTCCATTACATATGACATTGATTCCGAAGGGGAGAAGTGGTATTCATGTTTAAGAGCAACGTCAGGTACCTGATGTTGGTAATGATCAAAATGAAAAATATATGAGTTATGATGATGGTGGCAATGAATATCTAAATGACAGTCTGAATGTGAAGGAAAATGTTATTGAGAATAAGACTGAGACAAAGAATGTGGAGGAGGATGAGGGTTGAAAATGACGAGGGCGGAAGAACAAAGGAAGAATGTGGTAATCATTTATTCTAGAATGACTATTTTGCGAGAATAGTACTTATCTCTAATAAACCTGATACTTTATCTGCTCGAGAAGATCTAAATCTGATACTGGTTTCCCAACTTGTTGCCGCATGTTTTACCACAACTGAAAAATAAAATTGAAGATGAGGTAGTTCTATACTTGATCCCTTAAAAAATCTCTGCAAGCTCACCACATGTGATCTTATCATTTCCTTTGAACTAATACTTCAGGAATTTTGTATTTTTCTTTACTCTGCAAGGCAAGGCCGGTGGCATGTGACATCTCAGTCCAGTAATAAGAGTGAATTCTTTCATTAAGTATCAGAGAAGATGACTATTTATAATGTATCATGCCTCATACTTCTTTGTGAGAACTCAGCTTGACAGAGGACCAATGACTCGACTAACTGAGTGGAGAATGAAAGTCTCTGATCAACTTTTAGAAAGTGGCTCAAGCATGATTTGATAAACCTTTTTAATCATCTATAATTAAGCATCTCTTTAATATCAGAAATCACCTTCTACGGTCTCAAATAGTTAGTAATCGCGCAAATCAAATCAATGAAAACATGTCAGAAATCACCTCTTTTCAGTTGATAAACATGATTTGACTAATGCATGTTACATGCATGTACTGATCAAATATGTCCCGTTATTATTATTACTATTTTCTTGGTATCAATTACATTTAGTATATTTACAAAAAACATGTTTTTTTTTTCCCCTTTACCCTAGTGAGTTCCTGGAATGTACTAGATGAAGGTCAAATTAAAGATGACAAAACTCAGAACCAAGAGGGGCAAGGGGATCCACTACCCTTTACCCAATATCGTAATTTTGCTTCTATTTTATTAATTTTTTTAATTAAAAAAATATCTCCAGAATAAAAAGGGGTATATTAAGAGTTAGCCTTCAAAATATTGTTAAAATTGGAATAAGATATCTGTAGTTTTAATAATTAGTATGCATCCTCCATTTCAAAAGAAAGTTAAAGATAGAGCCTCAAGTCTATTTAGAAGTTAATGAATGATTACATCTTCTATAAATAGAAGACACCACAGGTTCTCTAGCTCATCCATATGTACTCAATATTGTTAAGCCAACATAGACATAATAAGAGAAACCAAAAGAACTGTTTCCCATCACAATAGCAATATTTCACAACAATGTTGAAGCCACAACTTCATCATCGTCAATCTCATTCTCATCTGCTTCCCAAGCAATTCATCCATGGAAATGGAGCCATAACTTCTTCTCCTTTTTCTTCTTCTTCACTTCCATTAACCAGAAGAGTAAGACCTTCATCCGTAGTAAAGGTTTCTATTGCAAATAATATTGCTAGTCAAACTGATGATCAGCATCATCTGAAATCAAATACTATTATTAAGGAACAAAATCATGGTCATGATGAGAAGAAGAAGACGAAGAAGGAATCCATCATTACTGTGAAAGCTGTGGTAACAGTGAAGATAACAGTAGGTGGGTTTTTCTCTAACATGGGTTTGCAACGAGGCCTTGATGATATTCAAGATTTGCTTGGTAAAACCCTCCTGCTTGAGCTTGTCAGTGCTGAGCTCCATCCCAGTAAGTACCTTATTAGTAATATTATTAAAAGGGATTGAAAATGATTTTTTTTGTAATTTTATTGACTAGAAATGCATGTTTTAATAATTTTTTTTATGTTTTAATAATTTTTTTTTCTTATAATTGATGTTTAATTCGATCCGGCCAAACTGCTAAAACCGATATTAAAATTATATATTATACCTAAATAACCTAAATTTAAATAGTATAACCTTCATTTAAATTTAGATTAAACTTTTTCTTTTAAAATTTACATTAAATTGTAATATTTATTTAGCTAACATATTTGACTCGAGATCATTAATCTTGAGATAGTCAGAAAATGATACTAATCTGATTGATTCAGCTACTTAATCAATTTTACTATCCAATTATGACATGACAAACCTTAATAGTCTCCCCGACTAATTTAGCTACATAATCAATTTCATATATATATATATATATATATATATATATATATATATGGAGCTGAAAATTTATGAGTCTATCCAATCTATTTTAAATCGAATAATTATAATTATATATATATTCATTGTGATAAATGATATGATATGTAACGTTAATATTATAAACCGAGTCTACCTTTTCGATCTAATCTAGACCGAGATTCGTCTTAGTATGACTAAGATCTAATCTAGAGATTGCGCCCCATATTAATTATATCATATCTATTAACGTAGGATGATGTGGTCCTTAAATCCCATGTTCTACTACTTTCTAGTACTTCAATTATTAATATATGAGAACCACAATTTCTAGCATCTTTCTATTTGTCTTAATTAGTATTCGATTCAATTAATAGTTAATACAAATCTAAATCGGTATCATAACAATATAGATGATCAATTAAGTAAAATCACGTACGCATGGATGCATTATTAGTAATTATCAATCCCCTTCGAACTTAGAATTAGAGAAATATTTGAATAGACCGTTATTATAATAAATCGATTAATTTTAATTATATATAATAATTTAAAATTTTGTATGATTAAGATGAATCGATTCACCATCATAAATATAATTCATCCAAAAGCTTTTCCTATAACTAATACTAGATTCTGTTTGATAAAATTTTGTTTTCTGCGTGCATGGGATTAATGATTGAGCAACGGGATTAGAGAAGGAAACAATAAAAGGATTTGCTCACAAAGGACGCCGTGACAAGGAAGGGATGAAATACGAAGCTGAATTTGAAATCCCATCATCGTTTGGAGAGATAGGTGCAATCTTAGTTGAGAACGAACATCACAAAGAGATGTTCATTGAAAACATTGTCCTTGATGGCTTCCCTGATCAAGACTCCATAACCATGGCATGTTCTTCCTGGGTTCACTCCAAATTCGACAATCCTGCCAAGAGGGTCTTCTTCACCAACAAGGTCCGATAAACGTCACTTAAATACATAATGTATAATCTTTCTACTTTGCTTAATTAGCTAGGTTTGTCTTTTCGTTTGCATTTAACTTTATAACTAGTAAGCGACAATTGATCAATGAATGCATGCAGTCATACTTGCCATCAGAGACACCAAGTGGGCTGAAGAGATTAAGAAAAGAGGAGCTGCTGAATTTACGAGGGACGGGGGAAAGTGAACGCAAGAGATTCGAGAGGATATATGATTATGATGTGTATAACGATATAGGGGATCCTGAAAGCCATTTAAAACTCCTAAGACCTGTTCTTGGTGGTCCGGAGCACCCGTATCCTAGACGTTGTCGGACCGGCCGCCCTCGCTGTGACACAGGTGGCCCCGTGCATATTATTTTGTCTATATCATTCATTTTTCTCTTCTTTTAATCCATGGTATGATGTCTATTATACTAAGCTAAATCTGTGCATGATTGGCTATGTTTAGTAGCCAAACCACGTTTAAGCAAGAACAGAAAAGGTCTATTATTGATATATTCAAATTGAGAAGATTTATCATGTCAATATATTTATTATTATGGTTTGCAAGTGTGTAGATTCACAGTCGGAGAAGAGGGGAAGTAGCAATTTTTATGTACCGAGGGATGAATGCTTCTCGGAAATAAAGCAAGTGACGTTTTCCGCGAAGACATTCTACTCGGTGCTCCATGCGGTGGTTCCCGCTCTCGGCGCCATCATCACTGACGACAAGCTCGGATTCCCGCACATATCTGCCATCGATTCTCTTTTCAATGAAGGTTTTAATTTGCCCCCTTCTTCTGAAAGAGTAGGATTTCTCAGAACAATCTTACCTAGACTTCTCACTAACATTTCTGAATCTGGTGGGGGACATCTCTTGCGATTTCACAAGCCCGAAACTATCAAGAGTAATGGCGATGTTTTATATAGTTTGAATACCTCTAGATTTAAGAAGTTTTCTTTCTCTCTCAAGAACTGTTTCTCTCTATCTTGATCCATGCGCAGGGGATAAGCTGTTTTGGTTAAGGGACGAGGAATTTGGTCGTCAGACACTTGCAGGGCTTAATCCTTGTAGCATTCGATTGGTCACGGTAAATCTCTAAACAAGAGTATTATTTTGAATTTGATGTAGCTTTGTTGCTTTAATCAACATGAACGATTACTCAACTATGTCAGTTTGGATGTCTGGAAACTAATGCAGGAATGGCCATTGAAGAGCAAATTGGATCCAGAGATCTACGGTCCACAAGAATCAGCAATCACTACCGAAGTGATAGAGCCAGAGATCAAAGGCTACATGACAGTTGAGGAGGCAATTAGGCAGAAGAAATTGTTCATCCTAGATTACCATGACTTACTATTACCTTATGTGAACAAAGTAAGAGCAACTGAAGGCACTGCACTGTACGGATCACGAACGTTGTTCTTTTTAACTCCCAACGGCACTTTGCGGGCATTGGCTATTGAGCTGAACCGCCCACCAGTTGATGGGAAGCCGCCGTGGAAACAAGTGTTTACCCCTTGTTGGCATTCTACTGGTGTTTGGCTTTGGAGACTTGCCAAAGTTCATGTTCTGGCTAATGATTCTGGCTATCACCAGCTTGTCAGCCACTGGTCAGTCTATGTTTCATTATCCATTCTTTGATCTGCATTCTTCGTTTGAGGGGTCGCTTGTTAATTGTTGTTTTCTTGGCCATTCTTATTACAGGTTAAGAACACATTGTGTTACAGAACCTTATGTAATAGCAACAAATAGGCAACTCAGTGTGATGCACCCAATCTATAGACTACTGCACCCTCATTTCCGGTATACGATAGAAATCAATGCATTAGCTCGAGAAGCGCTTATAAACGCAGGTGGTACTATTGAAACTGGCTTTTCACCGGGAAAATACTCCATGGAGCTCTGCTCTGATGCCTACGATAAGGAGTGGCGCTTCGACTTCCAAGCACTACCGGCCGACCTAATTAGCAGGTAGTCTTAATACTGAATTAAGCCTAAACACACAGGTTTGGAGTTTGGACAGACCTTAAACTAATCATTGGTTTTGGAATATTCACAGGGGAATGGCTGTTGAAGATCCAACTGCACCTCATGGCATAAAGCTCACAATTGAGGACTACCCATATGCAAATGATGGGATTCTTATATGGGATGCAATCAAACAATGGATTACTGATTATGTCAACTACTACTACCCAACACAAACACAAATCCAAAATGATGAAGAGCTTCAATCATGGTGGACAGAAATAAGAACAGTAGGCCATGCCGACAAAAAGGACCAACCATGGTGGCCAGTTATCAAAACACCTCAAGATCTCATTGAAATCCTCACAACAATCACTTGGGTAACCTCAGGTCATCATGCAGCTGTAAATTTTGGCCAGTACGATTATGCGGGTTATTTTCCAAACAGACCTACAATTGCTAGAACAAAAATGCCCAATGAAGATCCCACCGAGGAAGAATGGAAAGCATTCGCTAAGAAACCGGAAGTTGTACTGTTGAAATGCTTGCCTTCACAGCTTCAAGCAACTCAGATTATGTGTGTTTTGGACATTTTGTCTAACCATTCACCTGATGAAGAATATCTCGGGGAGAAAATGGAGCCTTCGTGGGGTCAAAACCCGGTTGTAAAGGCGGCTTTCGAGAGATTTAACGAGAGATTGAATGATATTGAGAGGATTATCGACGAGAGGAATGAAGATGAAAGGCTGATGAATAGAAATGGAGTTGGGATTATGTCTTATGAGCTTTTGAAGCCTTTTTCACAACCTGGTGTTACTGGAAAGGGAGTTCCTTATAGCATCTCAATTTGACCTTTAGGCTGTTAAGTAGTAATACTCATGTAACACGCTAGCCTACTCAAATAATTATCAACATAATAAATATTGTAGTGGGACTGTTGCAAATATGCAGTTGATCATTTGGAAGGCGGTGGGAATTAGATTAAGAACATTGTCAAATAGCTTGTGTTAAAGACTCTTTTTAGATAATATAGGTAAGCTTGTGTAACTTAATAACTTACTTTTATCTATTGGCTGCAATCCTTACATATATCATATGATTTCAAACCGTCGTACTCTATCTTCGGGTCAAAAATATTTTAATGTTGAAAAAATATATGTTTCATATAATTTATCAATTTCACTTATGTTGGGGATTGTTGGAAAATTAGTATTTTGACATGCTATGTTTATATTCAATTTTGAGTGGGACCCACTTTGTGTATGTGAAAAGTCAAAGTTAGTTCAGGTTCTCCTCCGTAAGAGTTTTAAATAGATATATGGTACACTCAAAATGATTAATTGGTGAATGAGAAATTAAATTTCAAAATGTAACTATTGGAATGATTTGAAGTGAAAAAATAAAGGAAAAAATTTTTGTCTCATATTGGAAAAAGAAACGAGTGGGAGAGTGTTTATATATAATTGCATATTTATTAATGGATAATAAAATATAAGCTAAAATGCTCTCTCTTATGCGCATATACAGTGGAGGTACAAAGCCGGACCATATTGGATTTGGCTCGTGTGTACCCGCACATGTGCATGCCGAATGTCGGCCCAAAAGCAACCCAGTTCGCCTTGGCTCACTTTTATTTTATTTTCTCCTAAATAAATAATCTTTCCACATGCAAAAAGTATGAAGATTAAAGAATAGAGTTTAATTTTTGATTTCATCATATTTAAATTTGAATTAAACTGTGAATTAAATTCCAGAAACTGCCCATATTAAATTCCTATTAATCTCTTATCTTCTTATGAGCCTATAAATTGGTAGTCTTCCTTCATTTAGAAACATACTAAGAACCGTATTTCTCTCAATTTTCATTCTCTTTAGAGTACTAAGTTTATATTGTGATAGAGTTTAGATTATTTTTTAGTTCGTCGAAATAATATTGGTGGTGGGCCGCTACTATTGTTCTCTATTGTATCTTGGAAGACAGACATCATTCAACTTTCAGCACCAACGAGAGAAAGCAAATATGTTTTAAGAATACTATTGCATAATAAGCCTCTGTTTGATTATGAGCTTCTTATCTTTCTAATTTCAATTTTACAAATTATGCATCTTATGTTCAACTTTTTTAATTACCTATTTTGTCAAATATGTAAATTATTTTTTATATATTATTATGAATTTTATTTTATAAATTATGTTTCTATGTTCTTATGTTTACTATTTTCTGTTACCTATTCTATTTTCTACTTACTGTTTAATGACTATTGAAAGTTTTTATTTACTATATATTACCCAGCATTATACATATACATACATATAGATATGATATCCCCAAATTATTGAACAAACATCAACATTCAATCAACTTGAAGAGAACCGATACATGATCTCAGATATTGAGAAAAATTCTAAACCATTGAGCTGAGAGTTTTGGATATCTTTTCAATCCATTTTTATAATCAACATAGTTAATTCCGAAGCGAACCGTGTAACCACTAGCCCATTCGAAGTTATCGAGCAACGACCATGCGAAATATCCCTTCACCCTTACTCCATCACTGTCCAAACAAAACAATAAACAAGTTTAATTATTACAAACTAATTGAATAGAAATGATAATATAATTGATTAGAACCTTCTTAATCTACTTACTTGATAGCTTTGTGAAGGAAATAGAGATGAGCGTAGTAGTAGTCGATTCTGTAGCTGTCCACAAGTTGTTCCGCAAGGGACAGTGAATCGTTGTTGTATTCATCAACTCCTGCACAATCATAGTTATTAGTACTAGTTGTTTTGTTTGAAAAGGAATTATTATTGAATCAATTAATTACTTAGTTACCATTTTCTGTTATATATATAACTGGATTGTTGTACTTTGTTTTTACATAGATCAACAAATCACGGATTCCTTTCGGATAAATATAGAGCCAGTCGGAAGCAGCCTGTAACGTAATTTCAAGAAATTTCATGCATGATTACTACTGCTTCTATGTAATCAAGTCATGATATAAGTTAATACTACCTTTGGACCGATGAGGATTCCATTGCGCTCCGCTGCAGCAAAATGTAAACATGGTTAGTGTTAAGAGATTCTTAGGATTCCATCAAACTCTTAGAACAATCGATAATTTAAGAATAAGTCTTGCTTTCAAATTACAAAGTTTTACTATAAGCGAGAGACTTATAATACTATAGATTAGTTTCGCGCCCCCCCCCCCCCCCCTAATTGTTGTATGATTTGTTCATACCCGTTTGATTTACTAGAGAGTCTGTAGTGTAACTTCCGTTATGTCCATTGCTAAGATGAGGTGCATAGGCAGCATAGTAAGAGGTGTAGTAGTTCAATCCAATGAAGTCAAATGACCCTTTTACTAATTCGGATTCTTCTCTCGTGAACTTGGGTAATCGGGTCCCGACTAGGGTTCTCATGCTGCGCGGATAATTCCCATTTGTAATCGGATCGAGAAACCTGTATCGTGTACATATCAAGTAAATAATTAAACACAAATATATTGGGAAAAAAAATCATATAATCATAAAAACAAGATACTTTTTTTTGTAGGAGGAGAAAAAGAACACTTACCAACCAAGCACAAAATCAACAGCTCTAAGTGCAGCATTACGATGGTGCTCTGCATCAGAATATGGAAGAAACCATTGTGCAACAAGTGATATTCCTATCACACCCTTTTGTGATTTCTGCAAAAATATTTTATGAATGGATAAATATTGATTTAAACATTTTGAATAGTTAAGACTGAAGTAACATTTTATTCAACCATTCTAATGAATTGAAACCTGATACTTGGTTCTGTACACGTTAACAGCAGCTGCATGAGCAAGAATCTGGTTATGTGATACAATATAAGGCTCTGTCCCAGAATCTCCACCGGTGCAATTTAGATTCTGCCAGCTCGAACATCGTCCCGGTGCAAAGAGTCCCGTTGCATAACCGCCATTACTGTAGCTATGTGGCTCATTGAGCGTGATCCAGTGCTTTACTCTATCTCCGAATTCCTTAAAACAAACCTCTACATAATCTCGATAATCGTTCCTGTTAAATTATTAACATATCCCAAATCAGTAACTGTGATGTTCATCACAAATTCTTATTTTAAACAGGCTGATCTAATTTGGCATGATATGAAGATGTATTTTTTTACACTATGTGATGGCTTAAGAAACCGCCATATTCATCTTCTAGGGCTTGTGGAAGATCCCAGTGAAAAAGTGTCACAAAAGGTTGCAGTCCTACAAGTTACAACTCGAGATTAATTACTAAAACATGTTTTTAAAAATAAATTACTATTATTAAAAACAAAAAAAAGGGTTGACTACTATTATATATGATACCATTGCGTAACAACTCATTAATGAGGCTGTTGTAGTAAGCAACTCCTTCCTTGTTTACGCCACCACTAAGCTTCCCCTCTGTCAGTTTTAATACTTATAGTTTTTAATTTCTTCCATTTACAGTAATTATATAGGGTTTGTTTAATGAATGAATGCTTACTAGGCAAAATTCTAGACCACGAGAAGGAGAATCTGTACGCATCGAATCCCATGTTCTTCATGATTTGAACATCTTCCTGTAGCAGTCAACATGAATATATAGTAATATTGAAAGAGATAAAAAGAAGTCGATCATCGTACTGTGCGTATATATATATAATCATGTTTTGAGTTTTGAGCAAAATGAAGAGCCGTACCTTGTAACGATGGTACTGATCAACAGCTACATCTCCATTACTGCCATCGGCTATCCGACCTGTCGTTTTATTAAGGAACAAAAAATAGTTAAATCTCCAAGGCAGCAGCAGCTAAGCAGCACGAACCCTCAACAAGTAGGATAGAGCGGGGACGACAATACCCAGTAGCTGTGATGGATAGTAGTTAGGAAAAGAAGATAATGGACCTGGATATTTGTGTGTATAAGTGTCCCATATACTTGCTCCTCTGCCTCCTTTATATGCAGCTCCTTCATACTGAATATAAGTTATAGTGGGGCTCAACTTAAACTCTTACGAAGAGTAAATGTCGGAAAATTATTCAGGGTCTGGGGGTGAAGTCTTACAATTCGGTAAACACTCACATTCCGTTTTAATGTGACCTAAAAGCTTTAAGAAATTTACAATTTAAACCTTTAAAAAGGAGAAATTCGAAGAAGAAGATTCATAAGGAGAAGCAGAGTAGCATCAAAAATAAAAAGATATGGGAAAATTAAAAATCTGGGTATATAGGAAGGAGCAAATAGTGAAATGAGATTTCATTTAAGGGAGCTTCCTCCATCAAAGAATCAAAGAAAGATACCCTCAAACAATTAGCCTCTTACAAGGAGAGAAAGAACGAAAGCAAGTAAAAATTGGGTTCTTTGGTCAGATTCGATTTGGGCTCTTCAAAAACTGGAAGTATCCCCCGGAAAAGGAAAGTATGAAGACAAGAGACTGATTTTTCAATTATAAATTATTAAAATAAAACGTCAGAATGGAAGTTAAGATAGATGAAGAAGATATTGTATATAAACAAGGAGAGTCTTCTTTCAAAGTCAAAATGCTACTCTGTTTTTCAGTCACGAATCTATCAAACCCCTTTTCAATTTCTATTATCTTATCAAAGGCTTTTAGCAAACCAGTGGTGGACAGAGAGAATGAAGACAGAGAGTCAGAGACGACTGATAAGTATTTATGAAGTAAGAATTGATGGGGGGGAGTTCTCTGCCATTTTCTCTGCCTAAACATCTGGCTCTGCCCCTGCTTGTATATATATATATATATATAGATGAAGAACCATGTATATCATGGCTGACTGACTGATTACCTGGTAAGAAGCAGAAGCTGTTCCAAATATAAAACCTTTAGGATAACTGGTCCGGTTGAGTGATTCGATGCCATGGAAAGTAGTACTCGAAACAGTACTAACTGCGAACAGAAGATGAAGAAGAAGAAGAGGAAGAAGAGAAGGAGGAGAATGAAGAAAGCCTTTCAACGCCATGACTAGTCAGATCTTAGTTAAGCGAAGCAATGGTGGAATAAGATCATTTGGCGCAAGGGTGGACTCCAGTCGTTGATTTCTATTATGGGTCATATACTGTATATAGTGGAGCAGAAGCGGTCAAGTTGGAAAAATTACAAGTCAAGAAAATGAATTACAGAATCGACGAAAATAAAGAGTGTGGCTAAGTTGGACTTTTTTTGGAATGCCGTCAGTTTGGAATTTGGATCATCGATTAGCAATGCATGCATTCATGTGGTGACTGGTGAGTCAAGATATATATGTTGACTTTGACTAAGCAAATGTTATAAAGTCTTCTTGATCAAGTATCTGAAAATTTACAAAGATATATAAGCCGTGATCATCATCTTCTTCTTCTTCTAATGATGATGATCCATACCTAATAATCATGATCCTTACTACTCAACTTTCTTATAATGATCTGTAATTTTTCTCCATTCTTTTACTTTCTTTCAAATAGTAATAACATTACTTGGCTTGTAATAAAAGGATCCGTGATGTGATAGCGAGACTTGTTGTCTTGCCGGCTGGTTCTGATAATGAAACTTCTCACTTAATTCACTCTCTCTAGAAATCCCTCTCAATACCGATAGGATAATAGGATTTGTATTATCCATACCCATGATAGATTATTAAGATAATATATAAACTATACTCATATAATATAATAAATAGATTAGATGAGAAATGAGGATGAGTAGGAGGAGTTGTGGGTCTCACTCCGCTATTTTACCGCAACGTCCGTTTCATATATCTTTTATAAGTGCACACATGATCATAAAGATGGTGTCTCCTATTTTTCATATAGGAATGATCATACGAGAGAAAGAAGGAAGAAAACAATGGACCTGGGTATTTGTGTGTATACGTATCCCATATACTAGTTCCTTCGTATTGATAAAAAGTAATGCATACCAGCTTATTATAACTCCATCAATGGCGGACTCGGGATTTGGAGGGGATTAGAGTAAAAAAAATGATTGCGGGTGCAGTACATCGGATTTCATATTCGAATGAACCCCGGATTTCATATTTGAATGAACCCCATAATAGTAAGAAAGTCGGGTTTCTAGTTAGAAGTCTAGCGAAAGAAAATTTTGGATAGGATAGGATCTCCTCCTTTCAAAATCGGACATGAAAGTTTATTTTCATCGGCTTTAGCAGTTACACTGAATAAAGAAGTTTTTATTCTATAAAATCTCAAACTACTCTTTCCTCGAGTTCTCAATTAAGACCAAGTAACATTTTATGGATTCTTTTGATTTTCTAAGTTCTTTGTTCTCAATTACGATATAAAAAATTAAAATGAAATGTGAAAATTAAACGTTTACTTGAGATGTTAAAAATCAATTCACTTTTTCTTTTTTATGAAAAATTGTTAAAATTAAAATAATAAATTAAAATAATAAAGATATATATCTATTTATGTTTGTGAAGATGGCCCATATTTATATCTATTACTAAGACATAGATGTGTATCGATGGAGGGACAACCAGTTATTAATTAAGGAAAGGAGTAGCTACTATATACTCCACCTAGTAAGAAGATAAAGGCTGTTCCAAATATGAAGTCTTTAGGGTAACTGGTCCGGTTTAGTGATTCAATGCCATGAAAACTATAATTAAGTAAAGGAGTAGTTACTATATATATGTATGTATTTGCTTATACAATATGAATCGCCAAATTTCTTACTTTTTATTTAACATACAAATATATGATATCCAAATTATTGAACAAATAATATTATGAATTAATCAACTTGAGAAGACGACCAATACATGATCTCAAATATTGAGAAAAACTCTAAACCATTGAGTTGAGGCTTTTGGATATCTTTTCAATCCATTTTTAAAATCAACATAGTTAATTCCGAACCGAACCCGTGTAACCGTTAGCCCATTCGAAGTTATCGAGCAACGACCATGCAAAATATCCCTTCACATTTACTCCATCACTGTCCAAACAAAACAATAAACATGTTCAATTATCAATACAAACTAATTAAATAGAAAGGATAACTAATTGGAACAACCTTAATCTACTTACTAGATGGCTTTCTGAAGGAAATAGAGATGGGCGTAATAGTAGTCGATTCTGTAGTTGTCCACGAGTTGTTCTGCAAGCGACAGTGAAGCATTGTTGTACTCATCAACTCCTCCTGCATAATGATTAGTTTTTGGTACTAGTTATTATGTTTCAAAAGAAATTGTAATTTGAAATTTGAAGAAAAATCAATCAATTACTTAGTTACCATTTTCTGTGATTTATATAAGTGGATTGTTGTACTTTGCTCTTACATAGATCAACAAATCACAGATTCCTTTCGGATAAATATAGAGCCAGCCGGAAGCAGCCTGTGACATAATTTCAATGAATTTCATGCATGATTACTATTACATACTTCTATGTAATCAAGTGATGATAAAAGTTAATACTAATGAAACTATTTGCTGATTACCTGTGGACCGATGAGGATTCCGTTGTGCTCCGCTGCAGCAAGATGTAAACATGGTTAGTAATTAGTAATTACAGAGTTCTTTTACTATACTCAAGAGACTAAGAATACTATTGATTAGTTTTTTCTTAATTGTATATGATTTGTTCATACCGGTTTGATTTACTTGAGAGTCTGTAGTATAGCTTCCGTTATTTCCATTGCTAAGATGAGTAGGCTGCATAGTAAGTGGTGTAGTAATTCAATCCAATGAAATCAAATGACCCTTTTACTAATTCGGATTCTTCTTTCGTGAACTTGGGTAATCGGGTCCCGACTAGGGTTCTCATGCTATGCGGATAATCCCCATACATAACCGGATCCAAAAACCTACATCATATTCATGTGCAGATCAAGTACATAATCGAGCACTAATATTTTAGGAAAACAATCATATAATCATAAAAACAAGCTACTTTTTTGTTGGAGGTAAGAAAAAAAATACGCACTTACCAACCAAGCATAAAATCGACAGATCTAAGTGCAGCATTACGATGGTGCTTTGCATCAGAATAGGGAAGAAACCAGTGTGATACTAGTGTTATTCCTATAACACCCTTCTGTGATCTCTATAAAATTATTCTATGTAATGGATAAATATTGATTTGAACATTTGAACAATTAAGACTAAAGCAAGTAACATATTTTATTAATTCATTCTAATGAATTGAAACCAGATACTTGGTTTTGTACACTTTAACAGCAGCTGCATGAGCAAGAATTTGGTTATGTGCTACGATATAAGGCTCTGTCCCGGAATCTCCACCGGTGCAATTTAGAATGCATCAAGTATGTGTTGATCGGTAATCGTGGCGGATCTAGCATTTTGATGTAGTGATGGCAGTATAGTAAAAAAAGAGGGGAGTTTGGAGAGTGGAGCCAGTAAGTGGGTAAAACATGTTATATGAAAGTTGAATGATGGATAAGAGTATATTTTTATGATAAATTTTATGGACTTATTTATAATAATTTAATAATTTAAGATTAAAAATTTAATTTTAATAAAATTGGGGTGGGCAATACTCTCCTTATTCACCCTTATCTCTATCTCTAGGTGTGCCCGACCAAATGAAGGGAATTGAATTCTTCTTCCATTTTGTGTCTTACAATCTTTGTATGTAAAAAGATTGATGTTTAGTGTAAGTTGTCCTTAAACTTCAAAAAAAAAAAAAAAATTTAGTATTTGGACAAAACTTGTATCAAACGGGTCGTTCATTTATTAGATTCTTACATACGCATAAGGGTGGTGTTCCTGGTCTGTGAGAACCCAGTTCAAAAAAAAAAAAAAAAAAAAAAAAAAATATATATATATATATATATATATATATATATATATATATATATATCAAATTGAAAAGTTAAATGGGCAAAGGATTAATAATAAAAGTTTAGGGATTAAAATATAATTTTTGAAATTAAACCCCTTTTTCCCCATTCAACTCATGGGAGAGCAGACAAAGCTCTCTCTTTCTTCTTTTCTCTTAATCCCTTCAATCTTTGATTTCAAGCTAATAACCCCTAAATCCTTGGAAGCTTTTTCAACATCTACTTTTACTTAGCTAAAATCATACTCTTAATTTCAGGGGATTGAATAATACCTCATCTATTATGAAAATTTGAGGAAACGAGCCTAAACTTCCAAATATTCGGATTTCCTTTTTTGACTTCAATAGAAGTGATTATTAACCTTGATATGCCTCAATAATATTAGGATTATAATAGGTAGTGGATGATTTAAATGATTTGAAGTAATTAGGGATTTTGAAAAAGTTGTGATTAAACTTGAAAGAGGATGGTATGATGAAATAAGATAGATGAAGATAATAATTTGAGTGTGGATTGAATTCGATTTGTTGAAATATGAGAAATTAGAGAATTGAGATTAAAGTCGGTATTAGTCAAGTTGTTGTCGTAATTAATCGTGATAATATTATAACAAATTACTTTAATAAAGTCATACTTACTTTAATTGTTTATAGTTGAGTTTGAGTTTTATGATAGTTTAGATACCGACCGCTAATATTAATATGTAAAGGGAGGTGTGATTAGTCTTCCATAATAATTTACTATTTATTTGTATTTAGGTATAGAATTATTGATTTCTTATTTTCGAAAATAGATTCGTCGTGGATCCCTTTATCTGAATCCTCTTGAGGCAATTCTTTGCAATCATTTGGTGTATTATATTTTAAATAAATATTATATGATTATGTAAAATATTTCAAAATCTTCATGCATGATAAATTATTTCATGAGAATTAATTTGATTGGATATGGTTGTTTATGATTTGGTCATTGAATATAAATGATTGGAATTGATGGTTCATCAAATAAATTGTTTTAAGAAAAAATTGATTTTAAAAAGGTTAATTGAAAATGCATGTATTAGGTGAGGCAAACATATAGGAAATTAAGTTGCACATTAATTTTTAAGTATATTTATGTTTTATATCATGGCCATGAATCTTGCTAAAGGTATGATTGTCCTAAGTATAGTCATCATGAATGAATCATATGACTAATGGATGTATTTATACATGTAGATTTAACTGCGATATGAATTTGCATATGTATGATTGGTCATCAGAATAATTATAGCAATCAGTAATGTTGATAGCTTTGGTGCACCTTGATCTATTATATATATGACGTGTGCATAGTTACATAAGAATATTATTATTATTATAGTCGTATATTGTGAGATAGTATATAACTCTGACGATTTGTATTTGATGATGTGAATTGCTTGTGTGGTTATACTATGATGTTTTACTTGTATTAAATTGTTAGTTTATTTTTTGAGTGTTCTTTTGATACAATTTGCATATGAGATTGTACATGCTCTTAGTATGAATTCGTTATGGCTTATCATGTGATTGATATGCTTGATATATATGATGAGATTTGACATAGATATGATTGTTGATGATATTAGATTGTTGACTTATTTATGTAGATTTCTTTAGAATGAAATTGGCATATGAGATTGGAACTTTGATACTTATTTATTTTATGGTTACATATGTTTAAGAGGAAACTTGTCATAAAAATGTAATTATTTAATATTTATTCACTGAGTTTCGACTCACCCCCTTTTTGTTAAATTTTTCCCTCCTCCAAATTGTTGATCGTGCTCGATTTGGC
The DNA here is from genome assembly GCA_027186245.1 of Coriaria nepalensis. NCBI lineage: Eukaryota > Viridiplantae > Streptophyta > Magnoliopsida > Cucurbitales > Coriariaceae > Coriaria > Coriaria nepalensis. The sequence goes on along the minus strand of CP114491.1, from coordinate 10,434,856 downwards.
ACTCGGGATACCACATTTGGAGTTGACACTTTTTTTTTGTTGACCACTCATTATCAGGTTGTTAGTAATAGATGTTGAATATATTCAACTTGTATATGCACTTTAGTAATTAGTTGAAAGTATTACATATATTTACTCTAAGTTTTTATTCTATATATATATATATTTTTTTTTTTTTTTGGTTAAGTTTAAGGCTTGGAAGCTTATGTGACCCAAGGATTGATTGATAGGACCACATACCGGTCATGTTTAGCTTGATCGTTGCATATATATATATTGTTAAGTTTAAGGCTTGGAAGCTTATGTGACCCAAGGATTAATTGATAGGACCACATACCGGTCATGTTTAGCTTGATCGTTGCAAATATCAAATGAAGTTATGAAATATGAAATTATGAATTGCAAAACAAAATAGCAAAGAAAATTACAGAATTGTCTCTATTATGACTCATAGTCATTAAAATTGCATTGGTCCCACTTAAAATATATTTGTCTTCGGTTCAGACACTAAAAATTCGGATTGATCTAGACTCGGTATTAACTTTTTTCATATGTTATTTAGTCATTTTATATACAGATAGAGATCAGATAAACAAGCCATTTAATCATATATATTAGATGATATGTCAAAAAATTGAATTCATATATATGTTCTTAATATAGTTTACTAATTAATCTAAATATGTTACGTATTGATTACCTGGTAAGAAGCAGAACCTGTTCCATATATAAGACCTTTACCCGGTTGAGTGATTCGATGCCGTGGCAAGTAGTACTCGAAACAGTACTAACTCCGAACAGAAGATGAAGATGAAGAAGAAGAAGAAGCATGAAGCGAAACCATTTCAAGGCCATGTGGTGACTGGTAATTTTATAAGAGTACAGAAAAACACAATGTAAAATATAAAAATGCAGTGATTCACGACATATATATGTATATACTTTGATTGTATATTAGGTAAAGATAATTTAGGAAAATAGTTGGAGAAATTTGTTCCGAGCCGTTGCATGTTGAAGCTTTTGGGCACTTGCTAGGACATTGTAAAGCCATTGCTTTCACCCAGTCATTTTCAACTAATATGCTGGGGTTGTTTTGTCCTTATGTTGAGTCACTATCTCGGATATCATATATGTGAAGAAGCTGCTGAAGGGAGTGTTATGAATTTCCAATAACATTATTCTGAAGGGAATGTTTAGTTTTGACCAGAATCTAGTTCAGGTCTCCTCTCAATCCATTTGGAAAGCCTTAAGAAGGTAAAGATCAGTTATAACGGGCTTGGCCCATCTCAATTTAATCCCAATAACGGGCCGACGAGACTTGACCAACACTCAAAAGCCTTGACCTGACCAGAAGGCAGAAGATAATATTGCAAGAAAGGAAGAAATGCTCAATCAAGCATATTTTACAGCATCAGAAAGAAAACAAAACAGAACTAATCGAAATTCAAAACATAATAGCACTCCAAATTAGCCGCAAAGAATTCTTGATTCCACACTTCAAATGCAAAAAAAAGAAAAAAAAAAAGGGAATTTAACTCAAAAGGCAGAAACAGAACATGTGGAAGCTAGAGATTTTCGCTACCCGAAATAAACAGGCCCCACTTCACTTGCACTCAACCCCCACCTCAGCGGCTCGACGGGGCTTGTTTTTCCTCCGGCTTCCATTATGCCTAAACCCGTTAGACTTGGTCGAATCATCAGTGCTAGAGCGCATCCCATTTCTGTTCTCTTCCTTAACTGAATCAGACTTCTCTTTCACATTCCTTTTCCTCTTCTTCCCATTCTCTGCTGGGTTTGGACTCTTTATCTCTTTGTTTGAATTCACAAGTTCATCATCTTCTTCTTCTATCTTTTCGATTTCATCCTCGTCAATCTCATCCTTGAGCAGTTTTTGTGGCCTCCCTCTTCGCTTCTGAGCCGGGATTTTTTCTTCCTCTCCACTTCCAGGATCCTCGTGATTAGTAACAGTGAGCTTCTTCCCTTTTCCTCTACCTCTACCCATATTCTATCAAAGCCCCCAACACGAATGATTCATAAATAAAAAGAAGGTACCTGTCATCCAAAGAAAATATATACAAATATATATCTATAAAGGTGGAATTCTTGGTAGATAATATAGATTCAATGAATAAAGGTATTCAATAAGAAAGAATAAGAAAGAAAAGTAGCAAACCATATTAGATATGCAAAATTGATGAGTAACAAGAGTACAGAGGTATTCAATGTATGGTAAGAAACAAGCAAATAATTTGCATTTTTCAAAACATTTGCGAGAAAATTATGAAGTTGCAATTTTTTTTTTCCCGTGCTTCAACCAACCATAATGAAGGTCATTAAACCCATCTGCGAATAGCAGATTCTACCTTATTGGGATAAGAGAATATAGAATGAAGAAAAACTACATATTATACCAGAGTCTAAAAATAAGTGAAATAGGATATTAATTCTTACTCTTCAGTTGCTAGCAGGAGAAAAACATAACAACCCATTACAGAAGATTTGCCTTAGGAAGTTAAAAACTTGAATCGTGCTCCAAATTTTAACACCAACTAGTCGGAACAAAGTTAAAAACTTCTAATCTGAACCAATTTTGTTTCAATAGAAAAAAAAAATACTTGAAACTCACACCAATCACAGACAAAGTAAAATAATCTGAAAGAGAACTGTCTCTATACAAGAACATAAATCTTAGAAATGGAAAAAATGAAGTTAGAATTTTCATACTCATTAAGCCAAAAGGATCAAAGATCAAAATAGAAGAAATCCCAGAGCAGTACCCAATCTTTAAAAACCAAGACGAATAAAGATCCAAAGAGAATTACATGAATCAGATTAGCACAAGCTATGAGCTTAATACTACACAGGGGGAAAACATCTTCTTTGAAGAAATTTACACATACTAACAAAGTCACACAGAGCAAAAACACAGTATTTAAGCAGCGGAGTGGATAGAAATGAAGCAAACCTGATGTGAAACAAAGCCGATATGCATCTTCAAAATATAACCCACTTATGTTTGAATCCGCTCGAGAAACTCAATCCATGAAACTGAAAAACATACAACGACCCATCTGGGTCTTTTGCTATTTAAGTGAATAGGCAAAAGTTAAAAGGTTGAGAAAGAAAGAATAAATGAAAGAAGAAGAAGAAGAATAAGGTTTTATGGGTAGAAAAGAATGATCTAGAGAAGAAATAAAAGGAACCCAGATCAGGAAAAATCAAGAATCGAATGGGATTAATAAAGGATTAGTAGGGTATAGAAGCAGCAGCCGGGAGAAACCTTGCGAAATGAAACAGAGAAGGAGAGAGAGAGAAGCATAAGAGAGATATTTGTTGATAGGCTCTTATGAAAACTCTCTCTGCGACTTTGTATACTGAAGTGTCCGCAAGTGTAAGAAACCGGAAATAGTAAGGGTAATTTGGTAAAATACTGATGAAGTACTTTGAACTGGGCTGTGTTAAATACCTCAAACTGGAGCCCATATTGCTGTAATCTGGGTTTGGAAACTATCCATGGAATCTATGGGCAGAAGAACCGGACAATACAGTAAGAAAGTGTCTGCTTGCAATTTAAACTTTTTTTTTTCCCCCAGATACATATATATAAGCTTGAAACTGCAGTTTAAATGAAAAATTCTAAAGTATACTATATTTATAATAAATCGATCAATCTTAATTATATATATCAATTTCAAACTATCACTAAATTATTTGTATAATTAAGCCGTAAATACCAGAAATCCTTGGGAGTAAAAAGGAAGAATAGATATGTTTGAGAAAAACTTCGAGACAAAATGGGCAATCAAATGGTCTAGAAAAAGTGCGAGAGAAAATGTTGTCCAAAATGCTACTATGCATTAGACTTTCTAGCAATGGAGTAATTATGTTCATTCTTTTCCTTGTCTTGCCTTTTAGGCCACATAATCCAAAGGAGGCATGCTTTTAGTCAGAAAACAAACTATACATAGAAGAAGTTGCTATGAATTTTACCAATTTATCCTTCTAGACAGAAAAAAAGCTCATGATTTTATGCGCCTTAGAAAAAGATTGGATGTGAAATAAAGTAAGAATTGAAGGCTTTGCTTGAAGCTTAGGTGGGAAAATGAGAAATTGAGTAAAAAGGGAAGAAAATGTAGTTGAGTAGATAAAAAGAGTGGTTAGTGGCTTTAACCACTCTTGAAACGCAGCCGTTTTTACTTAGCAGCAAAACTTAAGCCCAACTACAACCAGGTTTCTTCAAAACACTCTTCTCCTTCATAACTCTCCTCACGTTTTCAACCTGTTCCCATTGACCCTCACCTGCATAATGTTCGCTAAGGACACAAACCCTCCGGGTTTCTTCAAATCCATCTTCAAAACATCTTCTGCCATTGACTTGGCCAAATCTTTTCTCCCGTGCATTTTACACCCATTGAGAAACGAACCAATAATCAATTCCAGAACATTGACAGGAATCTCCTTTACGAATTCATATGCTTCGATCATTCTTCCCGACACAAAAGATCCAACAATGCAAGCATAATGCTCTTTACTAACATCAAAAGTATAACTTTGTTTTATAGACTCAGAGATCTTCAACCCCTCTTCGACTGAACCGTTATGACCACAGGCAGATAGAACACAACTTATAGTTACTTCATTGGGTTTCACCCCTTCTTCCTGCATTTTTTCAAACAAGTCAATGGAAGAGTCGACCATTCCATTCTTCCCATAACATCCTATCATTGCATTCCATGATGCAATGTTCTTGGCGCGAACTTCATGAAACACATTCATCCCATATCTTACATTCCTTATTAGGCTTAGTTTCAGAAAGCAACATGTCTCGAAACAATTTCAAGGCTTTTTCGGATTTTTGGGTATGGGAAACACCCGAAATCAATGCATTCCATGTAGCCAAATCGGAAACAAATCCTTCACTAATCATCCTATGGAAGGAATCTAATGCCCCGTCGCTATCACCTGAACGAGCATAGCCCCATAATCATAGCATACCAAGTATATTCATTAGGCTTGAAGCTTTCTACATTCATTCGTTCAAATAAAGATTTAACCTCCTCAAGCTTTCCTACATTACAAAACCCACAAATTTTTTGTAGTCCAAGAAGCAACATCTCTCTCAGACGTTCTATCAAACACCTTACGAGCATAAAACAATCTTCCACACTTACAGTACATGTCGATCAGAGCATTTCTCATTATCACATCATTGCCGAAACCAAGTTTATTCACCATAACATGAACTTCCTTCCCCTTATTCAATTCCATCAAACCAACACAAGCTTTGAGGATAATAGGCAAAGTGAATTTATTTCCAACAATTCCAGTTTCTTTGCTTCTCGATAAAATCCATTGAAAGCAGAGGTCCACACCATCCAATTGAACGCGAAAACATTAGGTCTTTGAATTTTTCCAAACTGAATCCTGGCAGATTTCAAATCCCCACAGCTCGCGTACATACCAACGAGCTTAGCAAAAGGTTTGAATCAGTTCTGGTTGTTAATAACAAGACGTGAACTTGCTTCCCTTGACGCAGAGCTTTTTCTTTGAGGCATTTTTGCAAACAGAATGCGAGCTGATCTGGGGACCATTGCGGAGACGAAGGAAAGTAAGGAAATCTCATTGCTTAGTGAAGTAAAGTAGTCCATGAAGGAAATCTCATTCCCAGAACCAATTTCTTATAAAAAAAATCGTCTTTTTATTATTATTATTATTTTATTTTTTTGGTGTTCGATTGTTTGAGACTTATATGACATAAATAAATGAATAAATAAGACAGGAGTAACTAAATATGCTAACAAATATATAGCAAAAATGATACTTGTCCTGAGAAATCGACACCAAAGTCTATCTATAGATTACTAGTTCTGGTTCCGGTTTGATTTGCTCTTAGATGCCTTTCTTAAGCTCGTCTTGATCAAGTTATGAACATATCCATTGCCGGCTTCATTAACCGGCTTGTTCGGATTTGATGACAATGAGGTAACAGAGACTAGAAGAGATCTCTTTCCAAGTCTTGGTTGATATAATGATCTGTTTCTTGAATGAATAACGGAGGAGTAATATTCACGGTGGAGAAGAAATGGTAGAGAAAAACAACACCATATGAGAATCAATGAAAAGAATGCAACGGGGGGTAGTCATGGACTGATTTTCATGGTGGAAAATGGCTGTTTGGTTGAACGGAATAATGCTAAGGAAATATTATGGATGTAAAAACTGATTCCTAGTGTTTGGATCTGAAAAATTGGCAAGAGATACGAAATGATCCACAAGAAGTAAACTTAACCAAATGATTTCTTTAATGAAACCCAAATGTTAATAACAAAAGAGAGACAAAAATCCATGTGATAGATCCGGATTTCTCTGCAATCTTTGAATACTTGACAAAGTACCTCACGTGACTTTTAACGTTACTTTTAAATAGGTAAGATAAGTCAAATTAAGTCTTAACAAAAACAGATTAAGGTGGCTGGTTGAGCCATGCTTTCACCATCATCATTGATCCTCACCACCATGATTCAAATTTCAGCCAGAGAACATTTTTAATTCCTTCAAGCAGAGCACTGGAAAAGGAGCACAAGCTAGAATGGGGATACAACAAATTATCTCATCTACACGATGAATTCACTTAGACTACTTATATATGCATAAACGATAACATTTTCTAACATACTCCATTTCTGGTGTGGTATGTGTATACATGGTTATAGAAAAGTTATTGACTTAGGAAGAACAAGAAAGCATACAAACACCTGGTCGATAAGCCCAAGCAGGGGGCAATCTAGCATATTTTTCCATTCCGGGTTGGTCATCGTAGGGTCGTTCCATAATCTTAAGAAGCCTTTGGACCTCTCCAAAATCACCTTGTTCTGCAGTATCAATGGCACTTTGACACAGATAGTTCCTAAGTACATATTTTGGGTTCACTGCATCCATTGACGCTTTCCTCTGCTCGTCCGATATACCACTAGCAGCTAGCTGTTCAAGCAAAAGGGGAAATTCTGAGACATGGAAAACATAGCCGTTCTTAAAGCAATAATAGTATTCCTAAGGAAAAAATTGGACTCAAAAGTTTTTGGGTCCATTCGCATCAGCATTTTACACTGGACCGGAGGAAAAAAGGAATTTGGAGAATTTGGATCATGTGTTTGGATCATGTTAGTTTGGGGCAAATCTAGATTTGAGACATAAACTAGATAAAGACCAGACAGTAGTAACTTTTACTAATCTACAACTCTACAAGAACAAACAAAGAATGTGAGCTTACTACCTCCCCAATATAGGTTTTCATCCAGCTGCTCCAAGACTCCTTCCGCTCCTTGCCAATATCTAACAAAACAGCTTTTAGGGGAATCAACAGCTCCCCTTCTGGAATGCTTGGATCAGCCTTAATATTAGACAGGGTACGGAAGAAATTTGTATAATCAACTTTGTCAACAGCCATATTATTTAGAAGTTTACTAATCAGCTGCTTATTGTATTTTGGCAGGCCAAGTTTCTTAGTCATTATCGCTTGGTACTCATCCATAAACCTCGTTCCATATCTGCAGGAGGAGAGAAGAAAATCTTCAACTAACTACCCAAAAGAAAAAAAGGCATCCTATTCTAGCCTACAAAATCCAGAAAAGTTGACCACCTTTCCATGGCATAATTGGCCTCTTTATCGTCTATTAACTGAGCAGTTTTGATGGTTGTGGCAAACTGTGCAATGTTCCATAAGCCAATATCAGGCTGATTTGCAAAACAGTATCTTCTACCGGGAAGATCTGTTGTGTTTGGAGTGTAACTTGGATCAAAAGCATCCAAAAATCCAAAAGGGCCGTAATCAATGGTGAGGCCCAAAATGCTCATGTTGTCAGTGTTGAGTACACCATGAGTAAAACCGACACCCTGCCAGCTGGCGACTAAGGAAGCAGTTCGCTCAGCAACCTCCACTACCCAGGCTGAAAAATAGCAAAGCAAAAAAGGTTAGAAAACAGTCATTCTGTTGGCTTCAAATGTTGCTTGTTCATTGCAAAACACCCAGTAGTGAATTTTGTTTTCTTTTTCTTGACCCCTATAAGAAAGATGTTGCCATAAACTACAATGGAGCTGATTCAAGATTTGAACCAGTAGCATGCAAAAATGCTCTTCAATTCTTTCAAATGACATAAATACTGTTTCCTACAATGATGCCCTAATTCTTTTATGTGTTGTGCCAGTACTATAACTAGTTTTATCCCCACTACTATAACTCTTATGGGAATTAACTTACCGGCATATTTGTTTGACGTAAGGTCCACAACGGAATTGTCTTCATCTCCTGTGCTGAAAGATACACCCTCACTTTTGCTCATGTTCTTGATGTGAGGAAAGTGGTGCCGAATGGCGTAATCTGCTAAAGCTTGAACAATTTCATAATCATCTTTCCCTCTAGAAGCATGTAGTTGGTATGATCCAAACCGCAAAAACGATTGTGCCACTCTACAGACAATTGCACCAGGCTCTTCCTTTGGATTCCCACTGCAAATGTAGACAAATAGAAAAAATAGGCATTTCATTAGAGCAAACAAGAATTTCTATTACGCAGATAACATGTGAACTAGATAAACGTTATTACTAAAACAAACCACATGAATAGTAGCACTCCAAACTTTTCACTTCTAAGGAAGACAAACAAGCCACATCTAAATCCCATGAACTAAGACTAATGAAATGAAAATTCATAACATAAAAATAAACCAGAAGGATGCCATACTCATAAAACATGTCTCGAGTAACAAATTTTCCTGTAGTCACTAGACAAAGTGCACGAGTCGTCGGTATTCCTAGACTGTTCATTGCTTCACTACAAAGGAACTCCCTTATACTACTCCTTAGCACAGCCAGGCCATCTGCAAATCGGCTATATGGCGTTTTACCAGCACCTTTGAGTTGTAATTCCCACCTCTCAGACTTTGAATTTAGTATCTCTCCAAGAGTTATTGCCCTACCATCACCTAATTGTCCAGCCCACATTCCAAATTGATGTCCTCCATAACATTGACCATAAGGCAACCTATACCACAAAAGACAAGCCAGGAAAAGATGAACAATAAAATTCTGGATATGAAGTCATATGAAATCAACTTGCGTTAGACCACTTACGTCCCAACCATAGGAGAGGCACCGGAAAATAAGTGGGGAAAATCTGGCCTTTCAAATCTGCAATGCAAAGGGAAGGACAATAGAATTGACTCAATTGGGTAAGAAATGCTACAGTGCTGGAACAGTATCCAACAAATATAAGAAAAATTGATTTCGCATGCAAGAAATAATAAATAAGAGTTCATAGGATCAAGATTTTTCCAGCATTGAATCTTTACAAATATTGATCAAGTTCTAACCCACAAGTTAGTGAAAAATAAGTCCAAGGGGCATCAGCGGAACATATTGGTGGAAGTTGAGAGAAGTTCAGCACAGGTAGGATCAGAAGGAACAAGAAAACTCACTCTTTAGGATCCAACTCAAGCAATTTGGCAGTTGGCTCAGACCAGGCAACAAGCTGAGGATTCTCCACTTTGACTGATGGCAGCACTTTGGTATAACAAGCATGCAATACCTGAAACATGTCCAATATAGCTAAGATATTCAGATTCTCGAACATCTCTTTCCAAATGAGTTCAACTACAGTTCAAATATGTCCAATATAGCTAAGAAAGTTCATAATCCTCAAACATATTCGGTTTCTTCAGCTTCATTTCGTTTTCTCTATTATTTTCCGCCACTTTCTAGCTAAGCAAACACAATACAAAATAGAAACAAAATCCCGATAAATATTCAAAAACCAAAAAAAAAAAAAAGGCGGACCTCTCGTGGAATATTATCGGTCCTAGGATCACCAGGCAGCTCTCTCACAAAGGAGTTATCCCAGTTTAGATCTTCAAGCTTCAATTTGACTTTCTGCTCAACTTTATCATCACCACCATCACGGAGACTTTCACGATCATCGCTCTCCTCCAGACTCTGATTTTTCAAATCATCCGCCAGGACCGCCACGGATTCGACGGACACAGACACATCCGGTGAGGCCCTGTCCATGGAAGAAACCCTGCTACCACCGGTGCTGACGTGGCATGCGAGGGAAGGTCCAGTGGGATAACCGAGACCGTTGGAGGGGCAGAAACGTAAACTCGCAGGCAGGCGGAGGTTAAGGCGGGGACGGAGGCGGGGAGCGGTGGAAAACAGGCGCGGAAGAAGCGAACGCGAGGAGGAGAGTCGGGATGAGAAATGTGAAAGTAGTTGCATATTTTCTTTTTCTTCCTTTGAATTGATCGGTCTGATTAATTAGGGGCTGTTTGGACGCGTGGATTACAGCTGCGATTTTTTTCCTTCATCTCCTATTGACACGTAGGCGATTAGCATTCTACTGTCCAAATGGGTCGGGTCGGGTCTAAGGCCAGCGACACCAATTTAAATACACAAATAACAAATTTGGCAGGCAAAAATTAAGTATTTCCTCACATAGTAGTACATACAAAGCAATAAGTCAACACAAACAAGAAGAAAGGAATATGGATTATGAACAAGCTGAGTGACAATCAGATCTGTCTACAAAGACATAATGAATTCGACAATAAGATTAACCATCCGAGAATCATAATCAGGACCTTCCATCTGGAAATGACCAGCTCCTTCAATGAGATGTGTTTCGACTCGTCCTTGGCTGAAAGCAACCTGTTCTTCAGCTGCTTCACACTTGTGAACCCATCTCCAGTACCCATGACAAAAAGTTTTGGTTTCGGAGAGTTTAAAATGGCCTTTTGATGCCGCCTGAAAAGGATTGAAGCAAACAGGCCGAATGGGTATCCTAGACTTACATAGCCTACGACTTGTTCTATTTGATCTAGTGATGAACCTGCAATTGGTGCACCTGAAAAGAAAGCAGGTTGTTTTCATAATGGTGTGATTATCTCAGAAACAATCTGATCAAAGATTAGGATTATAGTGTTTCATAGATTTGCTTGAACTACAATCAGATAACCACATGAAATTACATTATTTGGGTTGGTTCAATATCAACTTCAGCTCGACCAAATGCTTCAACAAGGATACTGAACCTTTTTTGACATGTAAAATTTTGGATAAAGAAACTCCCTGTTACAGTTCTTTTTACCTAGAAAGAAGAAGACAAACAAGATCTTGGTTCTCGCAGACTATCAGTTAAATGCAGCTTTAAAGAGGGTGAAGAAGTACATTAATCTATATACTAATTGACATGATACCAATCAGCATCTAGAAACAATCACAAGCCCTTTCAAAATGACTCTTTAGATTTTAGTCAGCAATCAGTCAAAAGCCCTACTTTCATATGAACTAGGAACCCATCAACTCTATTATCAGATAGAAAACATGAAGTTTAAAAATTTTACTTAACATCTAAAGATCAAATTCAAAATACTCACTCACTTTCCTTCATCCCAAACAAAAAACAAGCCATGTTCAAAATATTTTCAGTGGAGAATAATCACAAACACCTTACCCGCAGAAGAACCCACCAGCAAAATCCGACTAACAGAGAGATTATCACAGACCCATTTGCAAACAGCAATCACATCTTTAATCTCTGCAAACCCAGTAAGAGAAGCCTTTCCAGAAGATTTACCAGCTCCTCTCATGTCAAATGTCACGGCCTTATAGCCTCTTCCCACTTGCCCACTTGCCATCCCTCTTAACAGACCTTGAAACCCACCTAAAACCGAGTAGGGATGAACCAGAACGATTGCTACATCTGATTTCGTCCCGTCCTCCTCCTCCTCTCTTGCTGGTTTGAAGAGTCTTGTATGGAGCTCCACCCCATCGCCTGTCTCTACTTTGCATGACTCGACCGTGCAATCAGACATCACAGCACCAGAGAGCGAGAGAGAGAGTGAGAGAGAGGAGGAAGATGATGATTGATCAGATCGAACGATATTAAAACGCGGGAAGCTAGAGTTTGGTTGAACAGGCAGTTAATACTGGAAACTGGAAAATCGTTGCTTGTTGGGCTTGTTTTTGTTAAGTTGAAGGGTGCTTGGGCCTTAAAGCCCAATTAAGTTGGGTCAGGCCCAAACAATGTCGGGCGAGGGAAAAATAAAAATTACAAAAAAAGGGGAAAAAATATCTCCACGTAAATTGGCGAAATTGGAAAACCGAAAATTGAGGGCCCGCTTTCATTTTTGGCGTCGTCTTCATTCAAAACTTTTGAAATTTCTCTTTATATTTAAATTTTAAAAATCAATTTTATTTTCGGTTTCTTTCTTTTAGACTTTCCAATTTCAATCCCGATTCTTTGAATTCCTACTCAATTCGTTCGAATTGCTCTGAAGAACTTTGATTTTGCTGAAGAACTTTGATTTCTTTTTCCAATTTCATGTTTGATTCTTGAAATTAGGGTTTCCTTTTTCTTTCTTTTTTGCGTAACCATGAGTAAGCGAGTGAAGCGCGAGGCTCCGAGCAGCCGTGAAAGGGGTCGGAGTGCGGCCGTTGATGGCGGTGAAGCTGAAACCGAACCTGAATTTAGGGCGGCGAAGCGGGAGAGGGTGAGTAGGGCTGGAGTTGAATCGACTGAGGTGAGTCAGCATGACGTTACGAAGAGAAGAGTCCTTCGGTCTCAGTACCTTGCTGTTATTCATGAGATTACCGGTATGACTATTTTAAAAAAACCTTAATGCTTTAAATTCGTTGTTTCTTTGGTCTTTAATTGCATTGTGGGAGAAGTTTTATGTGTAATAAGTTTGGATTTTTGGTGCGTTTTGCAGAAGGAAGAGAAGATTTATGGAAGGTAGACTCTAATAAGTTCAGCGTCATCATTAATGAAGTAGAGAAGTTACACGAGCAAGGTATTTCCATATCATTAACTTTTTAGTATCTCTCTGATTTCTTTTCCTCTGCTTAAATGTAGTTTTCGCCTTCTTAGCTAGTTGCAATGGTGGAGCTACTGTAATGGAGACCCCAAAAGCTTAAATTTTCAGTTTTAGGGGTGTTTTATACAATTTTTCGAGTACTTCTGCTTTCCGATTGTTTTTGTGCGTATGATGATGGAATATAAGTTTGAACAACCAATTTGGTTTTCTTAGTTCAGAAGCCAAGGGAACAAGTTGCAGATGCAGAGGCCTTACAGGACATTGCTAACACCCTGGTGACCTCTATTAGGTCACAATCAAGTGAGGGTGTCACTCCTTCAGACTTCATTAGTTCTTTGATTAGAGAGTTTGGTTGTTCTAATGGTGCATTAACCGACTTGGAAAATTCTCAAATATCTGTCGATTGGAAATGTATTGGCCTTGGTGTTTCACCCATTTTCCGGAAGGGTCATGGATGCTGTACCATGTGAGCTTTTTTGTTACAAAATATTTTTTGCAGCGATAACTTGTCTATTGTATATTTTTCTTTTTCTTTTTTCACTTTCATGACTTGTCTAATTGAATTTGTGTAGGCTTGGACCTATGAGCACTCAGTTGAAGGTACGGAAGACTGCTGTTACAAGAAAACATTTGAAGCCAACTGAAAATGCTCGGCCTGAAGACGTGAGTTTCAGAAAAGAATTGACATTCTATTTAGTGAAGGAATTGCATGCTTGTTACCGTTTGACTTCTAAAATGCTTGTGATTTTATTTTTCAAATTGAAGCATTGGAATGTGAAATTTTGTCTTATGGAATTTACTGTCTATGCAGCTTGGTCATTGTAAGGCTGAAGGGAAAACTGATACTGATAAAAACATGAGTATGCTGTTTGAGATTCTAAGAAGAAAGAAACATGTTCGACTAGAGCTCTTGATTTTGAATAGAAGCTCTTTTGCACAGACTGTGGAGAATTTATTTGCATTGTCATTTCTAGTGAAAGATGGACGTGCTGAAATAAGTGTGGACCAAAATGGTTTCCATTTTGTGTGTAAGTTGAATCATCGAGATATTTTCAGTTCATCTGTATATACATGTATTTGTTTTTGACATATCAGAGCATAAATCTTACCCTTTGTTAAATGTACTGTTTTCAGCACCAAGAAATGCTCCTGGTGCTAATTCAATAATGTCACGTGAAGTTACTTTCAACCATTTTGTGTTCAGATTTGATTTCAAGGATTGGAAGGTATAGAAACGTTACACCTGTTGGATGATGATACTTCACTTAGTTTCTGTGCCTGTATCTGAATTGCAAAGCATATTCTCGTTTTAACTGAAATGAAAATGGTGTCTGGCTATTAGTCTTACTTAAGATTTGTGTATGATCAGATTTTAGATCCAAACTGTAGTTTTAAACATGAAACTTGAACCCTTAATGGACTCTTTTCCTTTGTGCCTGGGTTATACATGAATTCACAGTAAGAAAGCTTGTGCTTTTAATCCCTCTGACTGGATTACTATTGCTACAATCTTTCATTTGTTTGGACAAAGTCTTATTTGAATCGAACTTAATATCATGGTTAGCTATTTGCTTATGTATTTTTCCCAATATTAATGTTACTTTTGTGGTTGCAGCTAATGATGGATACAGTGACAGTTGGAGAAGAAATGATGCCACACAGAGGGTGTGCCAACTCATTGGCAACCCAGCAAGAGGAAGCCAAGCAACCAGAAAACAATTCTCGTGAACCATTACCTACAACCCCAATTCGTAAGCTATCCCGGAATCGTGGCCGAGTTGTTCATGAAGAATCTTCTATCGTAGAAGACTCTCCTGACATTGATTCGGGTAAACGAGGCCCCCCAATTCTTAGGCGTAGGCGTTCACTTACTCAGGAGTAGGTTAACCTTAAAAGAAGATTTGCTAAAACATGTAGGCCTTTTATTTTTGAGTCGTGTGATGTAAATGGTTAAATTACGTAGGGTATAATCTCATTTTCTTAGCAATAGGTAAACATTTTGGGAAGGTTAGGATCATACTCTAATTATAATGTATGCTTCTGGAGTAAGATGAAGATGGGCAATGGCTAAGTTGCTTGGTTATATCGTGTAAGATCCTCAATTACGTACTTTAGAAGTGTTTCATAATTTATATCTTCTAGTATTGATTTAGTATTTTTATTAGTTCTTTCTTAATATCATTTTCAATTAAAGAAAATTAAATTTTCATTAATCTTATTTATTATTTTATATTTTTCTCATTTAATATTATTAATTAATATACTTAAGAAAAAATATATATATGGATCATCCGACCGATTCGATTGTGTTGGCTCCTGTTGGATCTGAGTCGGATGGCATGGAAATTTGGTCATATGACTTAAATTGGATAAGCCGTCGGAACTGATCCGATTCGATAGTTGTTCAACACGTCGTTGTCTTCGAGTGGAACCAGGGAGCTAGCTAAACTAAGTCTAGTAGGCAGGTAGGGGTAGCGTGGGCAAGGGCGATACGTCTTTGTCTTCGAGTGCCGACATTAATGCAATAATATTGTTGGTTTTGAGTGCTGATTTTTTTTTATGGTAACTTTACTATTTCTGAATACCTGATTTTTAAGGAAACGTTGCTTAAACGCTGGCAACCAAATTTGTGCACAAAACAATATGAATTGCTCCAAATTAACTAACATTCATTCCTTGTACAAACAAAAGAGACTTTTGTTAGATGAGTCTATTCTATTCAACCATGTCTTATTCTTCTCCTCCTCCGCGATGGCCAGCCTTGCCACCTTCGCCATCACATGGTCTTCGTTGGTTTCTTTGTGGGTTTATATCTCTCCCGGTACTCATCAATATTATTATCTGTTTCATCATTATGTTCATCCTATGGTGGTTCAGAAGAAAAAGAGAAGAATCCGCACCAGCACCAGCAGCTAGAGCACGGACCAACTTACTATTTGACGCAAGATGGCGGTTCGGAAGAGACGGAGAAGAATCAGGACCTAGAGCATGGACCAACTTGGTTAAATATAAGGCTTTTATGTACAAAGCAAGTGATGAAGAAAAAGGAGAAGATGGAGATGGTGATGGTGCATGTGCTATTTGCTTGGACACGTTTAAAAATGAAGATTTTTGTTTGATGTTTTGTGTTTGTCGTCATTCGTACCATGAAGATTGCATTAAGAAGTGGCTCCGACGAAACAGCAAGTGCCCCTTGTGTCGGAGAGATGTTTCCATGCTAGGTCGAGATTTACTAAGGCTGTCTTATAATTAACGTTTAATTTGTTTCGTTTATAGTTAATTAATTGACTTTTCCATGAGTGACTAAACTAAAAGAAATTGGTTTTGTGCTAGTTGAAGTTTGTAGTAAAGCGGAGAAAAATCGGTTTCTTACGGGTTCTTCTTTTCCCTGACCACGAGTAAAGTCGATTTCTTACAGACTCTTTATCGTTATTTAAGAAGAAAAGATGTGTAATTGAGGTAATAAAATTAGTTTTGTGTGGATTATTCATTCTGCCGGATGGCAGCTTAGAATCAATTTTGTGCGGACTCTTATTCATCATTTTCTCTTACAGAATATTATTTATGGAAGAAATGAAACCTCTTTTGCTTGAAAACCAAGCAAAAATACTTGTCAATCAAGTATACTTGGTGAGCAAGTTTATGAGTCATTTTAGGAAGTTATACCAAGTTTATTACATGATAAAATAAGGTGAAAAAATTTCTGAAATTTTTCTTATCAAATTTGAAATTTACTATTTAGTTTTCTAATAATGTCTATTTTAGTGGAATTTCCTAAACAAATCTTTTTCTTTGTGGAGAGACCTTTAAAATTTGTTAAAAACTCTCTTGAATTGATCAAAAATTCCTTATAATTCGCTAAAAATTTTCTAAAACTAATATAAAAAAATGACTAAATTGAAAGAATGAAAATATTCACACAACCAATTGGGTCATACACTCACATGACTAGTTGGCCGACTCTGCCGGCCAAATATTGATAGTCTACCGAGTGGCCGACCGCAGCAAGGAGGAGGTGAGGAGGTCATGCCTAAGTAGTAGTGTTCATTAGATTATGTAATACTTACTTCCTAATGATTTTGATACTAAGTGTTGCATATTTGGTGCTAGGTGATCTGGATCACTGACTATGTAATACTTACTTCCTCAAAAATATTGTTTAAGTCCTGAGATCTTGCTTTGTGAAGAGGATTATTGGCTTGTTAAAGTAGGAGGACTTGTGTGATCAAAGGTTTGGTGTGTGGTTTAGGTTTTATATTATAAAATCATATATTATTTCAATATTGCTCCATATCCTGTACGACCGTTGAAATCAAGTGAGGTCAATATATTTAGAGTTAATAAGTGGGCTAGACTGGGCCCAACCATTCCGCAAGAATTGCACAAAAGTCAAATTCGGCCCAACTCCCGTTTCAACTTCAACATCTGTACAGAGTTAACAAGTGGGCTAGACTGGCCCACAAGAATTATAGCCCACTTAAAGCTGAAAGGCTTAACCATTCCAAAGCCCAAACAAGTCTAAATACAGTGAGCAAATGTCGGTTGCAACGCCAATGTGAATGGGACCAGATCCACTACACTCATCTCTAATCATCTCGTGACTCGATCCTTACAAAAGAAGGAAAGTGTTTCGTCCGCACGTGACTTGCAATGTAATCACTATTTCCAATTCTGCCCTTCTGTCTCTCTCAAAAATACGCCACGCTTGCCATTAGTCGCACTTCTGCGTCTTTTTTTCCCCCTTTCAAAAGAGGCCGTGTCATTACAGCCAAGAGTTAGGGTTTCCAATTTGTTTTCCCGCTGCTGCCATCAATAAGATATCTTTTCCCCCCTTTTTCAGTTTTTGTTTTAACTTCTTCTTCTGCTTGTTTGATTCTTCTTTTCTGTATATTTTTTTGTCTTTGGATCTCTGTTTCTTATTTGGAAACAATGGAGTATGGCGGTGGTATGCGCAAGAGGGGGAGACCTGATGGTGCTCTGAATGGTAATGGCGGGTTCAAGAAGTCCAAGCCTGGTTCGTCTTCCCCCCCCCCCCCCCCCCCGAGCTTCTTATATGTGTTTATTTCTCATAAAAGTTTTGCGCTTTCTTCGTGAGAAGAAAATTTGGATCTTATCCTTGCCCCTGTTCTAGTTTGCATTATTCTGTTTTCTTAAGTTTGTAATCGGCCCTTTTTTCTCACAATGAAACTTACTTTCCTTGAAAATTTTACTGGGCAAGTCTTATCATTTAGAAATTTTGGGAAGTTGTCTTTTTTAAATTGTCATAAAAACAGCATCTTGTCAGTGTTGATAATATATGGAAACATCATATTAGATGTTATAAGGTTTTTGGAAATTAATAACTCACCTGAAAGATGAACTGAGAGAAGTTAATTAATTTCTGCAACAGAAATGGACTCCTTTTCAACTGGTTTAGGAAGCAAATCGAAGCCTTGCACAAAGTTTTTCAGGTTCTAATCTTAACTTATCTAAAATGAATATAGTCCAAATGCGATTCTGTCTATTGCAATCTGTATAAATGTTCAAGAAATTGTATAATCTTTTCCCAAGTAAAATTTGAATGTGGTGTTGACTAATGAATTTGGTTAGTTAAAGTTGTGTACAGGTCTACTCTTTTGATCTAAATCACGATAACAAAGACAATGAACCGAAACGGTTGATTCACAAGACAACTAATCACTTGCTGGGAAATATGTAAATCCAAAGGAGAGTTGTGCTGGACGCAAAATTTATCACCCATCATATAATTGATTTAATGCGAAACTACCTTACAAACATACAAACTATCAGTCTTCTTTGGTCTGTAAGTTGTTGAGGCATTTTGATCACCTGCTTCTAATGGGTATATGATATGGTCAAATATTGTCCAAAGTCGGGATAGTATAACTATTTGCTTGATAGGTTTGGCTTTTTTTTTTCATTGTGTTAATGCTTATAGTGCTTGCTAAAGTTACAGGTATTGGAGTTTGTCTTGTAGATACTTTGTATCTGATATGGAATCTAGGTATTTGGAAGTAGTAACCACTTGGAGTGTAGATTCCTTATTATCTTAATATCTCACACTAAGCTTAGTCTGTTTGTATTATTTAAAGACTGTTAGAGATGCTTTTATCATGCTTGACTGCTTCTTCTTTAGAATGGTCTACCTAGCATCATATCAAATTTTGGTTATAGAAATTTCTTACTTTCATAGATTATCTGTAACAATTCTATGTTATTTTAATGCAGCACTTCAGGATGCCCATTTGGTGACGGTTGCCATTTCTTGCATTATGTCCCGGGTGGGTTCAAAGCCGTGTCTCAGATATTGAATCTTGGTCCCACTCCTCTTCCAGCTGCTGCTAGAAACACACTGGTCCCACCACCCTTTCCAGACGGTTCCTCTCCTCCAGCTGTCAAGAATCGGCTGTGCAATAGATACAACACAGCAGAAGGATGCAAGTATGGTGACAAGTGTCATTTTGCCCATGGTGAATGGGAGCTTGGAAAACCATCGTCCTTTCCATCCTATGAAGATCCGCGGGCAGTCGGTCCAGTCCCAGGCAGGATGGGCAGCAGCTGGGCGGACATGCCCCCATCAAGCCACGGTGTTGCTTCCAGTTTCGGGGCTTCTGCTACAGCCAAGATCAGCGTCGATGCCTCTCTTGCAGGTGCTATAATCGGGAAAAATGGTGTCAACTCGAAGAAAATTTGCCGTATGACAGGGGCTAAGCTTTCGATAAGAGACCACGAATCAGATCTTAATTTAAGGAACATTGAGCTTGAGGGCAGTTTTGATCAGATAAAGCAAGCGAGTTCAATGGTTAGAGAGTTAATCGGAAATGTCTCTGCCCCTGGGCTGCACACGAAATGTTCAGGACCTGGATCTTATGGTCCAGGAAGCGGAACTTTCAAGACAAAGATGTGTGAGAATTTTGCTAAGGGTACATGTACTTTTGGGGATAAGTGTCATTTTGCTCATGGCCCCGATGAGTTGCGCTGGTCCGGGTCCGGTATATGATTGCAGAAATTTTTATGCCTTCTCTATTAATCACTTCGGTTAGAATCTAAGTTGAAGCAAACTAGTATTGTCTCTAGGATTTTTAGATGTTTTGAACTTGGTTATGCATTTGTTCTAGTGCAAGGATAAAAGTATAGAGATTGCAATATTTGGATTTTCCTTTTGTAAGCTTTTTTAGATATTATTAATTTTCGAATGTATTTGGTTGGTTCAACACTTCCATGTCAGACTAAATTGTGAAGTGAGACGCGGACTAAATTGTGAAGTGAGACGGACTAATTTGTGAAGTGAGACGCGGACTAAATTGTGAAGTGAGACGGACTAAATTGTGAAGTGAGACTTGAGTCGAAGTTTTAGAATGTATGATGCATGACATGATTGTGAAAAGTTGACATGTAGGTCGAGAGGTATTGATCATCAACCAAATCTATATCTTATTGACAGAGGTGAAGACTGAAGATATCCATCTTTTTGACAGGGAGAGGTGAAGATATTTCAAGGGGGGCGTAAAAACCGATGAAGAAATTGACGAGTGTTTGGTTTTAGTGATTTCAAAACAATGCCATGCGCCCGTGTACACACATGCATGCATGGTAGATTGGCAGGATCCACCAAAAACAGAAAACTCATGACCAAGTCCAGGAAACAGAAACATGGGAACTGTCACCCCAAATGGTATAATCCTTATACCTTTTTTTATCCATGCATCCAATAGGCTTATGAGATTTGTCCACTACCAACATAATCATATACTACTTTGCATGCATATAAGGCTTCTTCTTCTTTTTCTCTGTCCCTGAACCCAAGTGAAGTGAAAAACACTTGCCTTATACAACATCTTAGTGCGAAAGTAACAATGGGAGCAGGCGGCGGATCCGTCCCGACCAAAACCATACTCCAAAGCAAGACAGACCCTTTCGAACGGGTGCCACACGCTAAGCCACCATTCACTCTTGGCCAAATCAAACAAGCGATCCCACCCCACTGTTTCCGGCGATCACTCCTCCGATCATTCTCCTACGTCCTCTACGACCTCTCCCTCGCCGCTCTATTCTACTACATCGCCAATTCTTACATCCAGACACTCCCTTATCCTCTTCCATACCTTGCCTGGCCCACATATTGGATTTTCCAAGGCTGCACGCTTACCGGCGTATGGGTCATTGCTCACGAGTGTGGCCACCATGCCTTTAGCGACTACCAATTAGTCGACGACACAGTTGGCTTAATCCTCCACTCATCTCTCTTAGTCCCCTACTTCTCTTGGAAATACAGTCATCGCCGACACCACTCCAACACAGGATCGCTCGACCGGGATGAGGTTTTTGTCCCGAAGCCCAAATCGAAAGTCCGCTGGTTTTCAAAGTACTTGAACAACCCACCGGGCCGGGCTCTGGCACTTGTCGCAACACTCACTCTGGGATGGCCTTTATACTTAATCTTCAACGTCTCAGGCCGGCCTTACGAGCGATTCGCAAGCCACTACGACCCATATGGCCCCATTTTCTCCCGGCGGGAATGTACTCAAGTTTACCTTTCGGATGCGGGTGTTCTTTACCGGGTTGCTTTGGCTAAAGGAATGGCTTGGCTTGTATGCATGTACGGAGTGCCGTTGCTCATCGTGAACAGCTTCCTTGTTATGATAACTTACTTGCAGCACACGCATCCTTCGTTGCCGCACTACGATGGTTCTGAATGGGAGTGGCTGAGGGGAGCTTTGGCAACTGTGGATAGAGATTATGGGGTGTTGAATAAGGTGTTTCATAACATAACTGATACTCACGTGCTTCACCATTTGTTCTCTACGATTCCGCATTACCATGCGATGGAAGCGACAGAAGCTGCGAAGCCGATCTTGGGCGAGTACTATCAGTTTGATGGGACCCCAGTTTACAAGGCTATGTGGAGGGAAGCTAAAGAGTGCGTTTATGTTGAGCCTGATGAGGATGGTGCTAACAAAGGGATTTTCTGGTACCAAAACAAGCTCTGATCATATAATGTTACTTAGCTACACGAGGCATTCTGTTAGAAAATGAAAGACAAAATTCAGATTTGCTTCCTACTTCCTCGAGAACAGGGTTGTGTTTAAACTCTGGAAAAAATATTCAATCTGATTTTCATTCCAATTTGCATAGACTAAATATAATAAACAAGAAAGAAAAAAGTACATAAAGCCATTAAATGGCCACCCTGATGTTGAAAAGAAGGCTTACAATCAGCCATGTCTAAGTCCTTTAACATCACAAAACAGAATAAGTACACAAAACCATAAAATCTGCAATTTGTTACTAACTACACTGCCATAGATCAAAAAATGTGCAAATCGATTCTATTGTCATACAAACTTCACCAGTAGCTTCAACATCATTCAATCAACATATCAAGCTTGTTTAGACACAAAAACTAGCTGTTAGAACAGCCTAACAACAAATTACTCTCCATACCAATAGCCAAAAAACTATAAGGATAGATAAAGGCTCCATCTTAAGTTTCACTGGTCTGATCGGTGTGAAACTTATGGGACAATTGATGTAGGGAAGCTTTTTTTATTGAGAGTCAATGCCAGAAAATCATGTTATCCAAAAGTCAACCTTTTGATATTCCTCCATTGATGAGTTGATGTATCAGTTCTTCAAACAATTATCCATCCTGGTGTGCGCAAGTCGAGTCCCTTCTCATAGGTTATGACTTGCTCGATTTTCTTGATGGCTCAACTCCGTGCCCGGATCGCTCCACTGATCCCACCTCACCCACACATTGGTATCGGCAGGACAAGCTCCTCTTATCTTTCCTTTTTGGCTCAATGACAGAACCAGTCATGTCCATTGTGGCCACTGCCACGACAAGCCGCGAGGCTTGGACCACAGTTTTTTACCTTTATGCGAACCGTTCTCGCACCCGTGTAATGCAGCTCAAGGAGGATCTTCCCTTGCAAAACGTGATCACAATCTGTCTCCGAATTTCTTCAAGGTATTAAGGCCAAAGCTGATGAGATTGTTGTCATCCGCACTAGAGAATCGGCCTTTTAATTCGAGGAATTACACGACTTGCTCGTCTCTCACGAGGCATACCTCCAGCGCCTCGACTCCGCCGCCGTTGGAAACTTGTTGACAAAGGCGAATCCGGCTGCTCGGTGCACTGAACAGCAGCAGCAAATCTTTCATGGACGCAACTCCCATAGATAGCAGTAGAACAGTGGCTTCTCTCATAAGCATAATGGGGGTTCATTTCGGTCAAACCAAAATCAGCGGTCAAATTCTAGAAACAATTCCAACTCCAACCGGCCCAAATCCATCAATAATAAGGCCTATCTTCTCAGCTCATTTGCCAATATTATGGCAGGTCAGATTGCAGCATTTTATCACAAAGTTCAGTCTACTTCCAATTCTGCCTCATGTTCATCTAACTCACCGCCCGATAATTTAAAGTGGTTACTTGACGCCGGTGCCACTCACAGCATTACATCCGATCTCTTCCAACTTTCCATGCATTCCGATATGGTGACGACTCAGGTTTGAATATTATTATACTCATGTTTGAATATTATTTCTTCTAATATTATTCTTCCCACTTTAAAGTTTCACGTATCAAATGTTTTATACGTGCCACGAATACATAAGAACTTATTATCGGTGTATCACTTCACTGAGGCTATTAAAGATTTTGTCGGAGTTTCATCCTCTTACTTTATTATTAAGGATTGAGTTACAGGGGCGATTCTAGTGCGTAGGCCGTGTGATAACGGAGTCTATCATCTTTTTGTTCCACCTCCACACTCTCCTTCCACGCATGCGGCATCCACTCTCACTGACTTGGGCCTTTCATCTACTCAAAAGGGCCCAATCCCACTGCTTGCTCACCAACTCTTCATGATCAATCAACCGGGCATACTTCACCATCCAGTGGCCCATCCGCTACTCTTCACACCCTACTCCTTCACGCGCTCATAGCATGGTAACCAGATCAATGCGTGGCATCTTCCACCCCAAAACGTTCAACCATGCAACTAAACATCCAATCACCGTTGATCAAGAACCCACGTGTGCACCTCAAGCCTCGAAGGATCCACCTTATCGTCGAGCTATGTCGGAAGAATTCAATGCGTTACTTCGACATAGCATCTAGGATTTAGTTCATGCTTCCTTTGGCCACAATATAGTTGATTGTAAGTGGGGTCTTTCAAATTAAACAGCAATGTGATGGCTCCATGTTATCGCTATAAAATATGTCTTGTCGCGAGAGGTTTCCATCAACATGACAATATTGATTACTCCGAGATATTTAGCCTCGTTGTGAAATCCATTACTGATTATTATCACACCTGCCGTTATAAATGATTGGTTTATGCGTCAACTCAATGTAAATAATAATTTATTCATGGAGACTTGAAGGAAGAGATTTTAATGACTCAACCCACTGGCTTCGTTGATCCTGCTCATCCTTCTCACATTTTTCACTTTCGTCGTTTCCTTTATGATCTTAAACAGAAAGATCACTCTCTCAGTGGTGCTCTCTTATCTCTTGGATTTAGGTAAGCCAAATTCGACGCTTCTCTATTTATTCTCCAACTGACCACCTCTATAACATACTTTTTGATGTATGTCAATGATCTTCTCATGGGGGTTCTTTTAAGCCAACAAAAATATATTACAAAATCTTGCACTATTATCAGATAAATGGTGTTCGCCCTCTTCATAATCCCATGTAGATTAAGATATCCTTATATGTTACTACTGGCACACCGTTACCTGACTCACTATCTATAGACAACTTGTGGGCATTTTCCAGTACTTGATTCTTACTTGTCCCGACATTGCATTCTCAGTCAACTGATTAGCCTATTTCATGCAACATCCTCACACTGCCCACTGGATAGCTGCTAAAAGACTACTTTGACATCTCAAGGATACTCTATCACATGGTGTCCTCCTTTGTCGGTCCTCTTCACTTGATAGTTCCGCCTATTTCAACACTAAATGAGTTGGTATTCTTAATGATCGCTCCTCTACTTTGGTTTTGTTATCTTTCTTGGTCCCAATCCAATTACTTGGAGTACACAGAGACAGCGGGCAGTCACCTGCTCTTTTACTGAGGTTGAGTATCATGCACTTGCTTGTGCTGCAGCCGAGCTACGATTCACAACTTATTCACCAAGTTGTCTATCCCTATTCAAAAACCGACTTCCCTATTTTGTGACAACATTGGCACTATTTATTTATCCCTTAATCCGATCATGCACTCCCAAATGACAAACATCGCTATTGACGTTCATTTTATCCATGATCTTATTACTAAGGGTCTTGGCATCGCTGACAGCTAGCCATTTTATGAGGACATATAAGAGAATCTAGTATAAGAGATTCTTGATCTCTCAATCCCACAAATATCTCCCTCCTTATTTCTAGCATAACCTCGTGATTATATAATCCTAACAACATTATGCAAAGCTATACTCTATATGTACGTGTTAATTCAACAGTAATAACATCAAGTATTCGGTTGTTTATATCGAGTATCAACCCTTCACCTTTTTCCATACGAGGATGAAAAATATCTTTGACGTACGAGTGTTTTTTATTTTTCACTTTTGTAACCGAATCTTTGACGAGTGTTTGGTTTTGGCAATTTCGAAGTCCCATGCGTCCCTAAAACATGTCTGACTTCTGCAAAAGCATTACAGAACACTTAGTCCAGCACTATCCTTGTTCCAATAACCAGTTCACAGAATCACACTGACTCTGACTTCTCTCTTAGTTCCTTTGTTCCTCTTAAATAAAGTTTCTAGTTCATACATTAGAAAACATTAGTTTATGTCAAAAAGTCCAAATGAAGCACTGGCATCTAAACAGGTGGGTTTTTGACAGAATTAAAGTGACTTGTCTTAAATTAGTATGATTCTAAACACAGTTACCCAAACCGATTCAGCTGATCAGTTTTATAGAACTGTACAAGTCAGTCCGAATTCCACGCATCATGCATATAGGTAAGTACGTGGCCGCGGAGGTAGTATATAATTCTACACGTTTCTAACAAAATTCAGACGGTGATACGTCGTTGCGTGCATGTAATGATGTAAACCCACCTCGTGGCGCCTAAACTTGAGCTTCAAGCGAGCTTTATTTACGGCTCTTGTGATCAGGAATATCATAGAACAGCAGTGATCAAAGACCTTGTAGTACTGTTTTAGGAGAAAGCATCTCCACCGCAGTTCTCTTGCCTAGCTAGCTCCCACGTGGGAAGAATATCAGTACGACGGCGCTACAACTCTGAGGTACTACTGTGGTAGTTTCAGATGATCAGTTAGTGTATATGATATATAGTCTACTACCTCTTTCTATATTTACTTGATCATCATGCTGTTAAACTATGATACTGGCAACTAACCGGATGATGTTCTGTGTTTTATAGAGACCTAGGCGAGAACAATGCAGGGAGCAGGGAGCAAAACAGAGCTCAAAAACAAGAAAGACGTGATGCCATTCCAAAGAGGGCCACACACCAAGCCACCATTCACTCTAGGCCAAATCAAGAAAGCCATTCCGCCTCACTGTTTTCGTCGGTCGCTTCTCAAATCATCCTCCTATGTCGCGATAGACGTGTCGGTAATCGTGCTCTTGTATTACATTGCAACAACCTACTTCCAAGACCTCCCTCATCCATATCCATACATCGCTTGGCCTATCTACTGGTTTTGCACAGGCTGCATTGGAGTTGGGTTGTGGGTTCTAGCTCATGAATGTGGTCACCATGCCTTTAGTGACTACCAATTGGTTGATGATACAGTTGGCTATATCATCCACACTATACTTTTAGTTCCTTACTTCTCTTTTAAACTCAGTCATCGCCGACACCACTCGAACACAGGATCGATCGAAAGGGACGAGGTATTCGTCCCGAGGCCGAAATCCCAACTCCCTTGGTACTTACAAAACTTGAACAGTACACCACCAGGAAGAGTTGTTTATCTTTTCCTCACTCTCACAGTGGGATGGCCTCTATACCTAGCTATCAATGCTTCGGGGCGACCGTATGATAGATTCGCAAGCCATTATGACCCCTATGGTCCGATATTCTCCGACAGGGAAACCGCTCTAATTTACTTCTCTGATGCTGGTATTTTGGCCATGGTTTACTTGCTTTACAAACTTGCCATGGTAAAAGGGATAGTTTGGGTTGTAAATGTGTATTGGATGCCATATCTTATCATGAATGCAATAAACGTTGCCATCACTTACCTGCATCATACTCATCCTGCACTGCCCCATTACGATTCGTCCGAATGGGATTGGCTAAGGGGAGCTCTGGTAACAGTGGAAAGAGATTACGGGGTGTTTAATACGATCTTCCATCACATAACAGACACTCATGTGGTTCACCACTTGTTCTCTACCATGCCACATTATCATGCGGTGGAGGCTACTAAAGCAATCAAGCCAATTTTGGGTGACTACTTCCGGTTTGATGACACTCCATTTCTACCAGCAATATGGCGGGCAGCTACAGAGTGCCTTTATGTCGAGCAGGACGAAAGTAAAAAGGGAGTTTATTGGTTCCAAAACAAACTCTGATAATCATAGAGTCTCTGTTAGCTGGTTGCTATTAATGTACGTAATATTTAATGGGTGTGTAAGTAAAAAAAGAAACAAAAAATAAAAGAAAAAATGAAAAATTTGTGCTTGGTTATGGATTTAGTGACGAATAAATGGAGTTGTTGTGATATTTGGTCAGTGTTGAAAGCTGTTTCTGTGTTTTGTTGGTTGAAGATTAGTTGCTTTGTCCAGTTTCTGTGTTATAACAATCTCTCTCTCTCTCTCTGACTATGAATCATTTGTGCGTGTTTTATTTGAACTATTTATGCTGAATCTTAATGAAATCTAAACAAGGAAAGAAGCATGATGATGAACTCTGTTATAAACAGAGTATGAGATGAAGAACTCTGTAATAAACAGAGTATCAGATCTAGACATCTAGTTCAACCCACAGACAGAGATGGAGATCAGTAACTAGAGAAATGTCTTTAGGGCAGAGCAAGTCTTACCCTCAATGCTCTTACGTAGGTTGCATGTATTTTCCATATCTGGCATGAGCTCGCATTACGTACTTATCTAAACCCAAATTTCAAATTTTGTATTGATCTTATCAAATTGAAAAAAACAATGAATTGTATACAAGGAAACAAAGTTCCTAATAAGGTAAAAAGCTAAAAAAGAAGTGTCATTCGAAACGACTAATTTATAATTTTTCCCATAATCTTATTCTTTCATACAACCTTGTGTGGGCCCACTACGCCTTGTGGGCCCTGTGAAAACATGCAAGCCTAGTCACCTCTTGGCGGGTAGTCAAAAAGTAAGAAGGGCAGTTTTGCATTGATGAACCCTTACCGTGTATTCGAGAAGCGGGTGGCCGGATTCGATGTCATTGGCGTTACAAAAGTGAAACGACTGCTACCATGCAGCATGCCATTGCCATTGCCCTATATCCGCCCACCAATTTCTATAAAACAAGAACCCATTTGCTCCATGCTTTCCACCACATTTTGCTGATCACTTTCGATGGAGTTCACTTTCAATGGGGGCAAATTCCTTTATCTGAACTCCAACTTCAACCAAAACCATGTGAATGAGGGTCAAAGCTTGACGAATTCTAGCTTGGACAAGAGGGCTCAACCAAGGTCTAGCATGGACCAATTGGCACTGGGTCATGTTGGCCAGCTCAGTCTGAACCATAGAATCAATGAGGCGAGGAGAGCTGATCATCTCACTCCGCATAGAGTTGAGCTTCGTACTGTCATTGACTATATTCCGACAGTTCGAAACCAAGAAAACTCTGAAGGGGAGAAAGCTGGTGTCACTGAGATAGTGAGAACCCGAGAAATTGTGAGGACTAAACTTGTTCCGGACTCTAATAACGTGTATGATCAGCTTTTCCATCCTCATAAACAGAGCCTTAATCTCTTTCAAAACATTGCTTCCCATCATCAAAATCATGATCTTGTCCACGACACCTGTTGTCATCAAAATCAAGATCTTGTCTGTAACCCTGCTAGCGATCAGCATGATCGAAATTTTAATCCCGTTCTTAAACCCGCTTATCATAATCAAAAGCATACTCTTTTTCATTATCCTACTTCTCACCATCAAACAACCCTTAATTATCCTAATTCCCATAGTAACATTAATCCTGGAGATCAGTTTGGAAACATGTTTTCAAAAACGCAAAATCCATCTTCATTCCATCCATATGGAGAAAGCTCCAAGCTTTTGCTGGATTTAATGGTTGATAAGCCGAAAAAGGGCTGTCAAACTCAATCCGATAGTCTCTTTAAAAACTTGTCCAACCCAAGCAGTATTGGTTATGATCGTCAAAAGTACCTAAGGCCGGAAAAACGCATCCAAGAATATTATCACCTTTCTGATGACGATAATAGGTGTGATCCCCCGATAGATCCCAACCCAATCGGTCTCCGTATCGATGGTCAATCTCACCTGCAAAGTATTAAAGTTCCATTTGGCAAACCAGCATCTTCAAGTGATTCTTCATATTCTGAGGATGAAGACGAGAGCAGTGATCGTGAGGAGGTACGAGAGATCACTTATGATCCTCATGATGGAAGAACACACAGCCTTCCTCACCTCAAGAATGGTCCCTATACATGTCCAAAATGCAAGGAAGTTTTCACGACACCACAATTCTTTGCATCACATATGGGTTCAGCTCATTACAAGTATGAGAGCTTTGAGGAGAGGCAGAAAAGACATGGCGTCAAGTACAGAAGGAAGAATCCCTATCTCAAAGTTGTCCAGTCACAATATGGACTGACAATCTTGCCTCATAAGTATGAATTCAAGAGCCCGGGAAAGAAGGATTGGAGGAGGAGAAGAAATAAAGGCGTTCAAATTGAAGCAAATGACCGTCAGGATTATGTTCATGTCAAGGCTGAAGCTGAAGGAAATCAAGTTGCTGGAACTGGAAGAAGCTATGGTCAGAATGCTACTAGGGCCGCTCCTAATTCAGAGGGTTTGTATGAAGTGAACGTTAAGATGGAGCTTTGATTTAGGAATAATGGGGTTTATGAGCTGCTTGCAATGTTTTATGCTGTTTCTTATCTTCAACTTCTTAGGTTGTTCAATCTCTCCAAGCACGTAATGTGTACTTCTTCCCCACATCTTAAGGAGGAGGGAATTAGTTTTTTTTTTTTTTTTTGTCTAATGTAATGTGGTTTGTTAGATTAATGCAAAGTAAGGCTTTGGATCTAAAAAGTGCAATGATAGTAATTTGTTAACCGTTTGGACAGTTAAAAAGAGAAAAAACTGTTTTAAGATCCTTCAATATGAGTTTACAGCGGATTGGCAGTTACATTACAATTAAAGTACTTACCAAAAGCCTAAAAACACAGTAAACACTCTTATCACTTTAAAATTAAAGTGGACAAACATCATTATTTTACAGCTTATTTGTACAGACAACAAAAACTGCCACTATAAATATAGAGATAGGTTTAATAGATACACTTTTTTTTCATGATTTTTTACACAACTTTTTAATAAAAAGGGGAAAATTCATTACCTATGAAAATTCAGAATTATATAATGTCAAGTTATGCATCTTCTCCGGAAATAATGACATATAGCTGCTTAGCAGCCCATGTAACTTCAGCAATACTTCTTAAAGGAGCTGCGATCTCTTTTCCCATGGTCATAAGAAGTACTCTGCACTCTGCAACATAACAAAAATAAATAAATGAAGAGTTTCAAAGTGCGGTCGGTCTACATATGAACCGGGATTTGGATTTGGTCCGAACCATACGGGTCAGGATCTATCCAAATCATAAATTCAATCCTAATTGTTATCTTTTTGACACTTCATTGAATCATTTGCAAAAAAATAGGGGTAAATAGGTTATTTAGGTCTCACCAATAAATGAGGTGTCAAAAAGATAACTTGGTCGGGATAGGCCATATCCTGTATAGTTGGGACCAAATCCAAACCCTACGAACCAATGGGAGAGAAGTTAGTGGGACCCACCAAAGGGTGGGGTGGGGACTGACCTGATATTTTGCTGAAATTGAGGAGAGACATGGAAGCAAGAATTTTGTGCTCAATTATGAGACCATTTTCCAGGCAATGTTTGAGCTGAGAGAAGAGAGTTGAGAAAGCAGAGAGCTGATACTCAGAATCAGACAATGTAGACAGAGCAAAGCTCAACCAAGCCACAGTTGTTAAACAGACCCCAACCATATCCATTTCTCCACAACTTAAGCATTTTGAGACTGTTTCTAAAAACGGTTTTCGGCCGCAGTTAAGCAATGAACCCGCCAAATTCCTCAACCATTCTTCACTCATCCGTTCTTCATCATCCTAATAGTGTGGTCACAAATCATCAATAACGATCAAATCTTCACGTAGCTATACCAAAAAAAGAAAAATAATTATATTTCAATCTAGAAGTTTACCAATTGAGCTTTGTTTTCAAGTGCTACACCCTTTTCTGAATTATCAAGTGAACTCATTTCACAACTGTTAATATACCCGGCTTGTTTTAGCATCCAAATCTCGATCAATAACTTTCCGGAAAAAGAGAACCGCCCTCCCAAAACAAGAATCGCTTCACAACACTTTTTCTGGATATTCTCATCGGTCGAGCTTCCATCTAGAGCCGTATCTAGAGCAGTAGTAATGACATCAACTGCTTGCCCTCTATATATGCTGTGTTTTTTAGATTCTACCTGCCATTTATTTTTAACAGAATTATCAATAATTACTCTTTAGTCCTAACTATTACATACTGTTAGAGTTATGTTGAAGGAGTAAATACCACAATATCAAAGTGTAACAGAAGCACTGCAAGGAGAGGTCTTTGTTCGGGCTGAGAGCTATGGAGATATTGAAGAAGAATACTCATTGTATCTTCTTGTTCTTCTTCCTTTAACAAGCCAAGTAGAAATGAAGTAACATCTTTTATCCTGCATCAACTCAATTAAAGAAAACCATGAAATTATCAGAAGATCCAAACTGGATTTTTAGACACAAACTGTAGTTTCAAACACAGAGGCACATGAAGGTAAGCATTACAGACCTCTTTAAGCAGATCAATTTGGAAAGAAGAAGCACAGCATTTGTTATGGAATCATTCTGATTGCTGTGAAGTAGACAAAGAAGACCCCTTTTATTAATCTCTCTTGCAATCTGCTCTCTACAACGAGCATCTGCTTCAATAAAACCAGAAAGAACCGAAACAATACGCGTCTTCTCTTCCATTTTCCCTGTTTCAAATCTTCTCAATAGAAAACTCAAGCCTCCACATGATAGAATATGTTTTACATTCCTTACTCCTTCCTCTTTGCCAAAAGAAGTAAGCAGCTGCTCAAAGACAAGAATCGCCATTTCTGTTTCATCATTGTCTTTGATTTTGCTATAAACCCAGTTCTCTAATATTTGAGAGGCGTAGGCTAATAGATGTGTACACCGATCAGATTTCCAGTTGTGAATCACGCGCTTCAAAACAAAGTTGACAAGAGGAATGGTTAGACTTTCCAAGTTCTTTCCAGTAACTGGACAGGTTTTATTTCCTTGATCAAACCATGCCTTGATGGCTTTTTGCTCGAAGGTCTGACCGGTCTCTAAGGTGACCGGATCTTCAAATAACTGTCCAGTCAGTGGGCAGATGAAGTCTTCTGGAATGCACAAGAGAGAGGATCTTTCTTCGAAGTACTCGTAATTTTCGTATAATTCTGTTCAAACAGAATGTATTTAGATATAAGAAAATAATATTAAGAATCACTTTATCTATATATTCATAGTAACTTATTGAATTAACTCACCATTGGAAGAGGACCAAGCTTTGATCGGCTGCAAAGAAGGACAGGAAATTATACAGGTCATTAGTAGCAAAACAAAATATAAATAATAAATTGAAAATCTGAATCATCTCATCAATACCTTCGTGAGGGAATAACTGGATGTTGATGCTTCACTAGAAGTCGAAGGACTAGAAACAGATAAATCTACAAGAGAACTGTTATACTGTTGAGATTCAAAAATGGATTTAGCAAATCTTTTCAACTTAATCTCGTTAACTTTTGCACGTGGCTTTGCAGGTCTCATCTGAAACTCTCTCACTATTTTCTGCTCTATCGTAGCAGTATTACATATTAATTCATCATCCATATCTTTCTCCAATGGAATATTCACTTCATACACCCTCCATTCATCTTTAGAAACAGTACACTTTTCCTGAAAAAAAAAATTACATTAGAAATAAAAGAGAGAAAACACTCCTTTCACATAAAGGTATTATATTTACCGGGGAGTCTCCAATGGAATCTTCTTCTTCTTCAGAGGCTTGGTCAGTATACTTGATATTTCCCAAATATTCCGAAACTGTGTGCTTTAACTCTGTTGAACCACCAGAGCTTCTCCTACAATCTTCAACCCTCTCAAGCGCCACATCATCATCTTCTGATTTTCTCGAGTTACAGAAAACAGCATCATATAGCTTTTTACTCACCATTGGCTGCGATGATAAAGAGTCATTACTAGGACTAGCTAGCCCTGAATAAATTGTATGACTTGTAAAATCATCTTTTAAGCATAAAGGTGGGATAGGAATAGAAGGCATTGAAGGAAAAGAATCCACCCCTCCTCCTACAAGCCAATCCTTATAGTAAACCGCAATTTGGCGAGTCCCATATTCCATTATCTCATTGTAGGATTTCTCGAGAGATTCAAGCTTCCTTTGTGAGGTTGGGCTTACTCCTACAGAATCAACTTCACCATCATACCATTCTTTCAAATGGGAAAGATGTGGCAAAAACACATAGTCCCAAAGCTCAGGTAAAAGCACCGTTCTTGCCTGAAAAGGGGAATCACTAAACACTTGCAATATATGTTTGGCCGATCCCTTGTCTTTCTTCAGTAGCTTGTAAATTATTCCAAGGTAGAGATGGGCACAAGCCGATAAATTCGAATTTGGAACCCCATCTGTGAAGAGTTCATCTTTCAAGCCTGTAATCATGCTAAGTAACAATAAAGCCTTTTTCAAAGCTCTTTCATTTCCTGCCTCCTCAACTGATTTTTCCACTATGTCTATTGCTTTATTGAGGTTGAATATGACTTTGTTTCTTCCACTTTCCCCTTCTTCTTCTTCCTCTCTTTCAACTTCTCTTCCCATGAAATTTAGGGAACAGAAGCAATTGTGTCTGACCATTGCTCGGAAATCTTCTTCTTTGAGAAAACGCCTAATATATCCTGTTAGGATAGAGACCAGGGCTTGGATGGCTGCTTTGTCTAGAGCCGGTATGGAAGATGATTGGACAAATTGGTCACTTTTTTTACTTTGACTTTGATTATCATCAAAGCTCTTGCTATACTCCAATGCTTTCATGCTTTTCTTACTATTAAGTGGATGCTTATTCAAATTGTTTGATCCTTCCTTTTCTGTAGTTCTCCTAGAATTGACTTCACTTGAATATATGTCCTTAAAACTTTCATTCTCTTCTTCTTCAAAACCCAAATAATTTTCTTTTCTCAATTTATAACCATGAATCTCTTTTTTTGATTCTTCGTCTAGTTTCTCTCTTTGTGACCTATGATTAGCTTTGATTTTGTCGCTAGTTGGAAGATCACCTGATGAACTGTATCGAGATAGAGCAGACCTTCTCATTTCTTTACTGATTCTATCCCCTGTTGAGGGATCGGAGTTGTGTCTATCATGAGAGCAGTTGGATGGAGAGTTTACAGCCGTTGATCTGAGTGAAGATCTCGATTGCATTGACCTTCTTCCTTTGAATCCTTCTTCTGCAAGAAGCTCCTCCAAAGATGATGCCATTTGGGTTGATTCTCTCACTCCTATAACCGAAAAATTTGAAATCGAGTTTTACTTTTCGAAAAACAAAATTAATTCATCCGAAATTTACATCTGCAAAATCCTACTTCTCAAACACTACAACATATATATTCACAGAAATCAATATATTACTTCAAATTAATCAGAACATGTACTGTATACATGTGATTTTCTTGTATCTATATGATAACAATCCCATATCCATAATTGAAACCCGATACAAACTTTGATCAAAAGCAAACCAAGTTCATCTTTAAGTAATCCATCCTCAAACAAGCAGCACATGAATCAGTTAAAAATCATAACTTTCGATACCTTTTCTTGCCAGCCAAACACGGAGTCCTTCAAAGTTTCACGCGAAACCAACAGGAATAAATCTCATAGACATTTCATCAAACAGTTCGGATGCATATAAAATGCCACATCCAAGCATGTGACACATAACAGGATCTAAACCGATTCGGACAACGTTGAATTCTAGAACAAGAAAACACCTTTTGTTTCTGTTTTTCGAACAAGAAAGGAATACCTAAAGCAGATTCGAGGAATGTTTTAGGATTCTTTAGGAAGTAACAAAAATAGAATAATGACCATTCTGAATGAGCAAAGGCCATAAGAGATAGAAACGGTATCTATATGGACTGCAATTTGGTGAGAAAAGCCAAATGGAGAATCAGAATGGGATTGATGAGTGACAAGTGAGATAGGACAAAGCAGAATGAAGCTGTTCAGTTATTACAAGCTTAAAGAACAATGTCTTTACAATACAAATCACGTACAATAAGGACTACGTCAAAGAAAACATTATATACGTTTTCATGCTCTTTAAACTGCCGTCCTCTCCCTCTCTCTCTCTCCACTTCTTGTCTTCGGTAGTTGGTTAATCAACTTCTCTTCATTATTTAAATAAACATAATTAAATAAAATAAATGATATGAGAATATTGAGGATTTTGTGGGTCCGGATTGATTTAAAATAAAATAAAATAAAATAAATAAAAGAAAAAAAAAAAACAAGAAGTAATTCCTAGAGATTGAACGGATATCAAAAAGAATTGTAGTAAAATTTTGTAAAATTTTAGACATACAATCTAGTCCATTAGATTTATTATCCTAAAAATTATCATTATTTTGCTGTAATTTAAACTAAATTAAGAGGACATTATAGGACAAGATATACATTTTTATATGATATGGCATAAAATGAAGATGCCATGTGGCGTCTAGAGGATACTTAAGCTCGGTTTTCATATTGTACTAGTTTTGATCTATGTGGGATGCACAAAGAGATTTAAGAGTGTTATTTTATTAAGTTTAGAGTTCATACAAACTCTAATTTTTAACACATATGTATGCATTCTAAATCAAAGGAATATATATCTACTAACATATCTTCATTTGGTTAATTCATCTCCCGTTTAGAGGAGAAAAAAAAAGAATAAGAAAAACAGTTTTTGCATTATTTTTTACACTCGATAAGAACATGATATTAACAATTTAATGATAAAAAAAAAAAAAAAAAATTGAAAAAAAAGTTGAAACAGTACATAAACTAAAAACAGAGTATAGAGTTGTCAGTGATTGTATGAATATGCTTTCATCTTTTCTGGAAGAATTGGATTCCAATGGTATGATAAAACAGCTCTCATATATCTTTATATATGAAGCATATTTTATAGTGAGGACTGATGGCCTCCTCTAATGTCTGGAATTAGTATTTGTGAGGCATATTATAGTGATATGGTAAGATAGTAAGTGTATTGATAAGCTATAGAGTTTGAGGTTGAAAATGACAAAAATTTGGAAGAGGGAAGACTTTTGGAATCCACTTTTCTCCGATTACATTTTCTTATTTATATCCGATAAGCTGCTAAGGTCAGCAAGTTTATTCTTATATTCGACAAGGGCATATTAAATGCATGATAATTTTATCTCTTACTATAATTAATTTTTATGATACCCGATAAGATTAACTAACTATTAGTATTATCCTTTAGATTTCATCCTTATTCACTTTTAACCTAAGCTTGACCTGAGATTTATATTTGATTCGAGATCATTTCATAGTCAAATTCATGCAAGCATATTTTAGCCGAATAGAAATCAAACCAAAGGAAGAGTAAAAGTTTCTTAACTTTATTCCATTCATCCTCCATCTCTAAAACAAATAACACAAAAGGGAATCTACACTTATCTTATCAAAGGGGAGTCCCATTTTTCTGACAATCAAAAAAACAAAGAAAAATAAAACAGAGCACATCAGAATCTTTCGTGTGATACAATACTACAAGCAGTATGTCTCCAACGGGATAAAGATTTATATGGTTTGTGGTTAAGCTTACAAATAAAAATTTCAAAAAGATTAAATAATCAAAATTAAATGATATATTAAATTTGTATTAATGAATTAAATTTAATTTCAGACTATATAAATTTAATTTGTCTCTCCTAATAAAACATAGCTTTATATACGTAGACGTACAGTATTTCTTCCAGGGCAACTAATGATACATGATCGTTTCCGCGTCCATTCCAAATGGGCCCCCATTTGTTTTATTTAATTCTTTATCACGAATCGATCTCGGATGGGGCATGTGGGGCCCAAGGCCCAACCATAAAGCCCATGAAAAGCGAAAAAAAAAAAAAAGAAGAAAAGAAGCCTAGAGTGAGGACAAAAACAAAAAAACCGACCATATATATATTATTCTCTAATCTAACCTTCTTTCTAAGGTAACTTTCACTCATCCACATCAGGACCGCATGCAACAAATGTGTTTTATTCACTCTGCCATATTTTCATCATCTTCCCTAATTGCCCTCCTAAACTTGCTGTAACTTCTTTAGAACCTCGGTTCAGGGCGGGTACGAGATCGACAATGGATAGCTGTCCTACAAAGTCTGAAGAAACATTTTGAAATTTATAAGGATAATTTTTGAGTTTTTAAAACTTTTAAGTATAAAATTTATAATTTTGATATTTCTTTAATTTTTTAATTTTTCAATATATAATTTGTAGAGACAAAATCCTGGATCCGAACCACCACCCATCTAGGGATTAACCCGTTATCACGCTCCGTTTTTATGAGACTAATCTAATTTTTTTGGTAAAGAGCATATTTTATTTTAGTTTAATTTCAGTGTATTCTTTTTGAGGGTATAATTGTCACGAGTTTCACAAACAGCTACTTTCCTGTTTTTTCCTTCCCGAATCCGGCTTTGGATTCTGTACTATAACAGTAACAATACCTTGTTTGAAACTGGATTCCAATCAGGCAGGAGTCCCCCCCTGTCCTTTCACTTATTTACAAAAATAACACTACGACAGTGTAGCTGCTACAGCTTGATCGATAAACCCTTTTCATCTTTCCATTTTCATTTTCACTACTTCAATTGCCATTTTAGCAATAGTCAATTATACAAATTGTCAGAATTTCTACCACTTATTACCTCGTAAGTAATAATACTCTACTAACTAACTAGGCACTTCAGTGGCATTCCAGTAGTTTTTCAGGAAATGCAGGCTCTTTTCATAACTAAATTCATTATCTTGACCCCACCAAGCTGTAATTTTACTAATTAACCCTCTTCTCTCTCTTCAGGGAATATATGAGCGTTAAGAGCTACACACCCGCTTTTTAGAGCCTCTCTCTGCTTTCACTTCTCTGCTATTCCGTCTACTTTAAGAATAGCTTAAAGTTTGGCTTTGGCCCAAAAAAAAAAGAGGAAGTAGCTTGAAGTTGCAGAACACTCCCTGTTTCCTTTTCTCTCTCTTAGGGTTTCCATCTCCGCTGGTTTTCTGGCGAGCATTCTCTTCTTTAAGCTTTCAATCTATTCCACATTTTACTTTTCTGCTTTAGATCATAACTGTTTGAAGTGTCTCTCGCGTTTTCTCGCTCTTAGGCGTGGATGTTGTCAGATTCTAAGCTTCAAAGCTCTCGCTCACTCAACTGCTAATGGCTTCGTTTGTCTTTTATTTTGGTTTTTAGGTGACGGAGTGTTTTTTTAAATACCGAGCGCATGGTAGAGTGAAAATATGTCATCTAGAGGTGGTTCTGGACAGCCTTCCACGCCGCAGAGGCGGCTTACGAGGACGCAGACTGCTGGAAACCTTGGTGAGTCGATATTTGATAGTGAGGTTGTGCCGTCGTCGCTCAGTGAGATTGCACCAATTCTTCGAGTTGCTAATGAAGTGGAATCGAGTAATCCGAGAGTTGCTTATCTCTGTAAGTGAATGCTGACTATGTCGAAATCGTAATAGCTACCATATTTGGAAGTTTTGACGTTCTAGTTTCTGGTGTGCTTGATCGATTGATCTGTTTTGTAATGCGTTTCTACTTTTGTAATGTTAGCTTCAGAACCTAGCTCCATATTGTTATAATTTCTCTGTACATTGGCCTGTCTATGCTCCTGCACATTTGCTTCATATGTACCTGACATTGAGTATGCTTATGAATCCTTGGCCTGTACTAAGAAAGTTTGTTCATCTTTCATCTGTGACAATGTACTGATACCTTATATTGTGAGGGCAAACATATATAGCTAATTTCCTGTAAGTTTGTTGCTTGATGAGGTATTGATTTTATATTGCTGACTATTGTAGGCCGATTTTATGCATTCGAGAAAGCTCATAGGTTGGATCCCACTTCTAGTGGACGTGGTGTTCGACAATTTAAAACAGCTTTGCTTCAAAGACTTGAGCGGGTAAACATTCATATTTTCTGGATAGTGCTGCTTGTTTACCTGTACAAAAACAGGTGCATGTATGGACAAATGTATATTCAAACTTCAAAGAACATATGCATAACACCCAAAGTATTAGTGGTAAAATGGTTTCGACCAGTAAATGTTAAGACATAGGTAGTTATGACGTATATTACTCAGCTCTTATACTTATGGTGTTAGTATTCAAAATTGCCTTGATGAAATCAAATCTTGCAATCTTGCTTGAATCCTTTTTTATCTCTCTACAAGTTTATTGTTATTTTATGGGGTCTATTTATATTTATCATAATCTTATCTTTAATTGCAGGAGAATGATCCGACGCTAATGGGCAGGGTTAAAAAAAGTGATGCCCGTGAAATGCAGAGTTTCTACCAACATTATTACAAAAAGTATATCCAAGCATTGCAAAATGCCGCTGATAAAGCTGACCGGTGTGTTCTCATTAGGGATTACTACTATTTTTAGCTAATAAAGCATGAAAAGTTTTCACTCTTTTGTTCACTCAACTTTGAATGTTTTGTATATTTAGTGCTCAGCTTACCAAAGCATACCAAACCGCTAATGTTCTCTTTGAGGTGTTGAAGGCTGTTAATATGACACAGTCCATGGAAGTTGATCGTGAGGTCAGATCATGAAACTTTCTCTCGCTGTTATGTCTTAATGAAATAGTCCAAGTTTAATTTCTGTTAATTCCAAGATGTTATAACCATCCTAGAAAGAGTTGATTGATCTTCCTTTTGAAACTATGGCTAATGGTGTCATAATTGCAATTTGAAAGATTTTGGAAGCACAAGATAAAGTTGCAGAGAAGACGCAGATATACCTCCCTTACAACATTCTTCCTCTTGATCCGGATAGTGCAAATCAGGCAATTATGAGATACCCTGAGGCCAGTTTCTTAATCTTCATTATTCTTTAATCACCTGTACTTGAGCATTAATTCATTGAGACGTTGTTTTTCCTGATTCTCTGAAATGATTTCAGATCCAAGCTGCTGTAGTTGCTCTTCGCAATACAAGGGGTCTCCCCTGGCCAACTGACTATAAGAAGAAAAAAGATGAAGACATTTTGGATTGGCTCCAAGCAATGTTTGGATTTCAGGTTACCTAGCTAATTATCTTCTATTTGTGTTGCATTTGAGTCTTGCATCACAGTTCTGGGTTTTTTCTTTCTGGTTCCAAACTATAGCGGTTCTGCACTTGTTTGGTCAATTTCTTGGTTACTTATGCTCTGATTGTTTGGAAATTGTCAATTTCTTTGTGCAGAAAGATAATGTGGCAAATCAGAGGGAGCACCTGATTTTACTGCTTGCTAACGTACATATCCGACAATTTCCAAAGCCTGATCAACAGCCCAAGGTTGGTTATTTAAACACTTATCTGATTAAGTAATAGTACTAATGATAATAATGGTATTACTATTGTTACTTTGTATTATTATTATTATTATCATTATTGTTATTTTTATCATATGTTCCCAACAGCCCTACCACATATTTCTTGGTATTACCAGTTTTGTTAAATATTTGTTCAAAATTTGACATGTTTTCTTCTCTATTGCTTAGTTGGATGAACGTGCTCTTACAGAAGTTATGAAGAAACTATTCAAGAACTATAAAAAATGGTGCAAGTATTTGGGCCGGAAAAGCAGTCTTTGGTAACATTTTGCTTACCTAAGGATGTGTGTGCATGTGTATTTTGGCCGCTGAAGTTATTCGCTGCTAGCGTAAATAGAGTGCTTGTTGTTCTTGCTTTTTCTGTAGATTTGTTCTATTCATTTGACTCCATGTCATTTTCTGGGGTTCCATAGGTTACCTACCATCCAACAGGAAGTGCAGCAGCGCAAACTACTTTACATGGGTCTATATCTTCTTATATGGGGTGAAGCTGCTAATTTGAGGTTCATGCCAGAGTGCCTTTGTTATATATATCACCATGTAAGGCATACTAATTTAGCAGTTGCAAAGCAAGCTCACTGAATAGATATTAAGATTACTCTATTGAAAAACTCTCGCTGTTAAATTCCTATTGTCCTGTTTTCTGCTTTATCGAACCTAACCTATGCTTAAGTGAATTACTATTCTTCTTATAGATGGCATTTGAGTTGTATGGCATGCTAGCTGGAAATGTTAGTCCGATGACTGGGGAGAACATCAAACCAGCATATGGTGGTGAAGAAGAGGCTTTTCTAACGAAAGTCGTGACTCCTATATATGAAGTGATTGCAAAGGTACTTTATTTGCATTTCTTCCCCTCACTAAACTAGGCCTATATAAATGTGAGTGCTGCATTGCACTTCTGCTCATATCTCATGCATTATGATCCTGCTTGCTAGGAAGCACGGAGGAGTAAAAGAG
This sequence comes from Coriaria nepalensis, assembly GCA_027186245.1. Classification (NCBI taxonomy): domain Eukaryota; kingdom Viridiplantae; phylum Streptophyta; class Magnoliopsida; order Cucurbitales; family Coriariaceae; genus Coriaria; species Coriaria nepalensis. Next base: position 10,393,067 of record CP114491.1, on the reverse strand, counting down.
GGAAATCAAAGCATTCACAGTGGAGGAACTATGATGATTTAAATGAATACTTTTGGTAGTCTGCATCTATGTCTTTTGAGTCTCCAACTATTCTTCTCAACTCCTTTCCATGCTAAATCTTATGTTTTGTGATTATAGGTCAGCTGATTGCTTCCGGTTAGGCTGGCCAATGCGTGCTGATGCTGATTTCTTTTCTTTGCCTGGTGAACGCTACCATGTTGACAAAAGTGCGGTAAGCAATGTATAATAGACACTCTTTGTAAAGAGTCTGGATGCCAAATAGAAGGAAAAAAAGGAAAAAAAAAGAAAAAGAAATGATGAAAATGGGCATGTAATTTTATTGTTAACATGCAGTAAGCAACTCTACCCAAGTAACACACCATACCCAAGCATTGTGCAGAAATATTTATTAAGGGAATATGTTGTAGAAATTAGGCTTCTTTCTTGTTTGGTCTTCTGTTATTATAGATTATGTTACTTTTTATCAGGTCTTAATTTCTTATTATTATGTTACTTTTAAAAAGAAAGGGAGAATGAGAGCGTTCATCATATACTCTTGTACATTTATAAGACAAATAAAATTGAAATTGTTCAGTTTCTTTGTTTTAGCGTGATATTACACACTTCTTTCATTATGTTTATTTGTTTTTATTTAGAATGTTTATGGGGAATGAACATTTTTTTTAATTTCCAGGATGACAAGCCACTTTCTAGAGATCGATGGGTGGGGAAAGTTAACTTTGTTGAGATTCGGTCATTTTGGCACATTTTCAGAAGCTTTGATCGTATGTGGAGCTTTTTTATACTATGCTTACAGGTTTGGAATTTTCCTTCCATGCGCTATGATGCATATAATATATATTTGTTGCAGTTGTTTTTGTTTGCATGTATAATCATGGCATTTGTCACTGAAAATAGCTATTACTTATTTTAAAAAGGCTATGATCATTATTGCGTGGAATGGCTCGGGGAACCCAAGTGCTATCTTTGCTGGTGATGTGTTCAAGAAAGTGTTGAGTGTTTTCATAACTGCCGCTGTACTGAAGCTTGGTCAAGGTAGGTTAAGGTTATCCTTCTTGCCACTGCCTGTGTGTGAGGACATATTTTGAGTTCTGTAGGCTTTCGTTGCTTCTTTGAAAGAATTTATGCTAATATAGGGGATTTGTCAGCCTCTTGGAGTGTGGAAGTGTAACTTTCTTGTAAGCATGTCTAAGTTACATGCTATTCCTGACAAATTGTTGTTAAAACAAATTCTGTTTTTCACTGTACAGCTGTCCTTGATGTAATTCTTAGTTGGAAAGCACAACAAAGCATGTCATTCTATGTTAAATTAAGATACATTCTGAAGGTGGTTTCAGCAGCAGCATGGGTGATTTTTCTTCCAGTTACTTATGCTTACAGCTGGGAGAATCCTCCGGGGTTTGCTCAAACTATCAAAAGCTGGTTTGGAAACAATTCAAATTCACCTTCCTTGTTCATTTTGGCTGTTGTGATATATTTGTCACCAAATATGCTGGCAGCCTTCTTGTTCTTGTTTCCTTCAATTCGCCGGTTTCTTGAGAGATCCAACTATAGCATTGTGATGCTTATGATGTGGTGGTCGCAGGTGTGCAACATGAGCTTCTGACCTTTTTGTGTTTTTTTTTTCACCCCCTTCTCTCTCACTCTCTTTCTTCTGGGAGTATGTTTAAAACTTTTTGTTTCACATAATTTGCAGCCCCGACTATATGTTGGAAGGGGAATGCATGAAAGCACCTTATCGCTTATTAAGTAAGTTATCATTGTTAGCTTATATATGATCGTTTTGGATGTTTTTATAATAATCACTATGTGATGATTTATTTGTCTCATTTTTGTCTTTCAGCTACACAATGTTTTGGGTTCTTCTCATAGTAACAAAGTTAGCATTCAGTTACTATATAGAGGTGCTGATTCCTTGTGTCATCATTGTTGCCCTATACCTCTTTCTTGTGGGAAAGAAACATATTTTTTGGATTTAATATACTGCCGGCTTTCTGTCTGAACTATTTTCACTTGATTTTCAACAGATAAAGCCCCTAGTGGGCCCGACAAAAGCAATTATGAAAGTTCGCATAACCAATTTCCATTGGCATGAGTTCTTCCCCCGTGGTAAGTGTCTTTGACTTGAATAGGAACTGGTTGTTATGGTATCTTATCCATTACAAAGTTGTTTAAATGTGGTTTTTTTTTGGCAGCAAAAAACAATATTGGCGTCGTGATAGCTCTTTGGGCCCCCATTATATTTGTATGGGTCAATCTTTATATTGTAGTTGCTAATCAGCTTTTCTTCTCTGTTTTCCATTTCAACCAAATCATGCTAGGTCTAATCAAGCATATTTTTCTAGGTTTACTTCATGGATGCACAGATATGGTATGCTATTTTTTCAACTTTGTTTGGTGGTATATATGGCGCATTTCGTCGACTTGGAGAGGTATGTGGAGCTTTTCCTGACTTATTGCAGTTGCTAGTTTGCTTCTTAACATAATTGTTTGCGCCTTCAGTTTGTAATTATTCATAAAATTTGTTTTGCTAATTTAGGCATGAAGCTCTATAGGGCGTCGCTATCTAAAGAATTACTTGTTTGGTTGAAATTATATCATAATTCTTGCTGCATCTTTCATTGGCATCAATTGAAGCAACAGTTATTATCTATTAACTATATAAATTATTTCATTTTCTTGTTTAGTTTGCCCTCTGGATTTTGAGATTTAGATTCTATTCAACTCCTTGGCCTTTTTTTTCCTTCCAGATTCGCACTCTTGGAATGCTTAGATCTCGTTTTGAGTCACTTCCTGGTGCTTTTAATGCACGTTTGATTCCCATGGAAAACAGTGAACCCAAGAAGAAAGGATTGAAAGCCACTCTATCTCGCCGCTTTGCCACTGTCAGTCTTTTTTCTTTATTTTTTCCTTTGTCCTGTCTTCCATTTTAGAAGCTCACAGATCAATAAGAATCCCTGGTCATGAGCTCTATCAATTTGGTTAATGCTGCAGATCCCATCTAACAAAGAAAAAGAGGCTGCAAGATTTGCGCAGTTGTGGAACAAAATAATTAGTAGTTTTAGAGACGAAGATCTTATAAGCGATAGGTAATTGGGAAGCTTGGTGCCCTATGTGATTAATTTGACTTCTTATGGAGTTATTTTTATTGCTGTATTTTATAATTTACATGTTTTGTAGTTCTCGAATGTCTTTCTGTCATAGTTGGATGATCTTGAGATTATAACATTTTCAGGGAAATGGACCTCTTGCTTGTTCCTTATTGGGCGGACCGTGATTTAGACCTTATTCAGTGGCCCCCATTTTTACTTGCTAGCAAGGTCCGGTTGCTACTCTCTTTATTCTTTGTTTCATATCGTGTGTGGTTAGCTAGGTACCATTCAATATCTTGTAGGCTACGGGCATGCTTCACCTGTGTCTGTTTATTAGATTCCGATAGCATTGGACATGGCTAAGGACAGCAATGGAAAGGATAAGGAGCTGAAGAAGAGAATTGAAGCTGACAGCTACATGTCTTGTGCTGTACGTGAATGCTATGCCTCATTTAGGAACATCATCGGGTTCGTGGTCCAAGGAGAACGTGAGAAAAAGTAAGTCTCTGTGACAGTTATGATGTATAAGATGGAAGGTGTGGAGAATATAATGCATAGTTTGTGCCTGATTTTCTGCTATTATACTTGAACTTGCATATGCTAATTTGGCCATAATGTCTTCTTAGGGTCATAGAGTCTATATTCGAAGAAGTCGACAAACACATAGAACTTGGTGACTTGATAAGTGAATTCAAAATGAGTGCTCTTCCCAGTCTCTATGACCACTTTGTCAAGCTTATCAAGATTTTGGTAAGAACCAAATATATTACTCTGTTATTGGTCTTCCCTATGTTTTGTTGGCCTAATACCTTCTAACAAGCTTATATTCGGTAATTACAGTTGGACAATAAGCCAGAGGATAGGGATCAGGTGGTGATTCTTTTCCAAGACATGCTTGAAGTAGTAACAAGAGACATAATGATGGAGGATCAAATATCCAGGTCTTTTTATTTATTTATTTTTAATGGAGTCCCCTAATTTTCAAATGTAATTATTAGTTATATTGCTTCTTTTGTTGATCAGTTTGGTCGATTCAAGCCATGGAGGATCTTGGCATGAAGGAATGACCTCACTTGATCAACAATATCAGTTATTTGCATCCTCCGGAGCTATCAAGTTTCCAATTGATCGAGTGACAGAAGCTTGGAAGGAGAAGGTATCTGTCAAAACTGTACATCCTTCTGATGGTTATGGTTTATATAGCCATTCAACATGCTTATGTGCGGATTCTTTTTATTTTTCACTGGATATCTGATTTTATACTCAGATCAAACGGATTTACCTATTACTTACTACAAAGGAATCTGCTATGGATGTCCCATCTAATTTGGAAGCTAGAAGACGCATGTCTTTCTTCTCAAATTCATTGTTTATGGACATGCCTGCAGCACCTAAAGTTCGGAATATGCTTTCTTTCTCGTAAGTAGCGATTGCTTGTTGCATTTCCCTGCATGCTCATCTCAACAAGCTAGAACATCTTTGTTAGAGATTTAATTGCTGTAGTTTTGTTCAAGTGGCAGCATACCTTTTCCCATTCAAACAATGTATCTGATGTGTTCTCTTCTTTTGCAATCTTTATACTATTCTCTTCAGTTGTCTGCAATGGTGTCATTGCTTTTGTTAGAGTTTCCCTGTCTTGGATGCCCCCGCCCCCCCCCCCCCCCCCCCCCCCCCTTCTCTCACCTATATAATTGTAGGTAATATTTAATGACATAATTACTTTTATTTTGTGCGGCATGTTCAAGGAATAGTTAATTTCAGCAATTTGACAATTAAACCTAGTTTTCCAAATTATTTTTCAAACTAAAAAGTTCATCCTTCTTCTTTATTTTCTTTTCCTTTTTTCTACTTTGCATCTTGTTCGATTGTGAATGAATGGTGTTAATGGTGGAAAGCCATCTTTCCTTAGATATGAAGGAAATGAATATCTTTAACAATTATTCCACAGTTGACTCACCTGCACTAATTTTATCCCATAATCTGTTAAAATGTGGTGTTCAACTTTGTTTGCATATCAAGTCACAGTAACCCAGACTAACTTGGGTTTTTCATATATTTTAATAAAAATATTCACATGTTAATCATTTGCTTCTACTGTGTGCATTACTTTTTTTTTAATTGCTTTGTTATTTATGTTTCTAATGCAAAATTATCGTTGTAGTGTTTTAACTCCATACTACACAGAGGAGGTTCTCTTCTCCTTGCATGATTTGGAAGAGCCAAATGAAGATGGAGTTTCCATTCTCTTCTACTTGCAAAAAATATTCCCAGGTTGCCTTTTGATCCTGCCAAAGTACACATATTTTAGATTATATATAATACACACACACACACACACATATTTATTTAAGTATTGGAACAAATGTTTGTTAAAAACCTGCAGATGAATGGAGCAACTTTCTTGAGCGAATGAAATGCAGTAATGAGGAGGAACTTAAACGAACTGATGAGTTAGAAGAGGAGCTTCGTCTTTGGGCATCCTATAGAGGTCAAACTTTAACTAGAACAGGTATGTCTTTTTTTTTAATGTACATGTTTGCATTTAATACTAAGATCTTGTTATTTTCATTTAACTTTGGGAAAATCTTTTATGAAAATGCCAGTTAGAGGGATGATGTACTTCCGGAAGGCTTTGGAGCTTCAGGCTTTTCTTGATATGGCCAAAGATGATGGTACATATTTTTCTCTGCTTGTAGTCACTAGGAAATTAATTTTTTTAAACTGGTTAAACATGTCATATTCTTTTGTGAGAAAGTAACAGTTTGTTTGTCTCATTGAACTTCACTCACTTGTTTCCCTCTACTCAGATTTAATGGAAGGTTATAAGGCTGTAGAATTAAATTCAGAAGAGAACTCCAAGGGGGAAAGGTCATTGTGGTCGCAATGTCAAGCTGTGGCTGACATGAAGTTTACCTACGTGGTATCATGCCAACAATACGGAATTCACAAGCGATCTGGTGATTCTAAAGCGCAAGACATCCTGAAGCTTATGACAACGTATGGACATATTGAAATGAATAATGTTCTTGAAACTATTTAATATTATAACGTTTATCATCTAATGTACTTCCATTTTGTAGATATCCATCATTGCGTGTGGCATACATTGATGAGGTTGAAGAACCTAGCAAAGACAGATCCAAAAAAATCAACCAGAAGGTTTATTATTCTGCTCTTGTGAAGGCTGCTATGCCAAAGTCCAAGTCTTCAGAGCCTGTACAAAATTTGGACCAGGTAATGCTCAATTCCAACAAGCATAAGATGTTGTGGGATCCAATGTAACTAGGACATTGTCAATTTTATGGTAAATCCAGCTTTATTGGACATCAGATTTGGGACTTAGAATTAATTTTTTCATAACCCTGTCCATTTTGTATTGAATAAATTATATGGTAAATCCACCTTACCATATCGTATTGAATGTTAGACTATGTTGAATTAAAATTGCAAATTTGTGGCATATTTCCCTCTTTTAGACACAACCATATTCTAATTGAAATTAGACTCTGCTTCTACATGCCCAATTTACACGTTTCACTCGACAAACTTTCTACCTGCACAATTGTCCACTCATCATGCTCAATACTGCATGCAGGTTATTTATCGAATAAAGCTTCCAGGTCCTGCAATATTGGGCGAGGGAAAGCCAGAGAACCAGAATCATGCCATAATTTTTAGTAGGGGGGAGGGCTTGCAAACGATAGATATGAATCAGGTACCTAATTAAACATCATTCATTTCTGTCACTTTGCATATTATCTATGGCTTAAAAGTTCCACGTTTGTTAGGATAATTACATGGAAGAAGCTTTGAAAATGAGGAACTTACTGGAAGAGTTTCTTAAAAAGCACGACGGAGTGAGATACCCTTCAATTCTTGGACTTAGGGAGCATATCTTTACAGGAAGGTCAGTGTTTTCTCTCACTCTTAATGGAGTTTTTTCTCTCACAAATGATGATTTTGTGGATAATTGTTTTTCTGCTGTTTGGTACAGTGTTTCATCTCTTGCCTGGTTTATGTCAAATCAGGAGACCAGTTTTGTTACTATTGGTCAGAGATTGTTGGCGAACCCTCTGAAGTAAGTAGTCCTTTTCTATATGTAGTTCTAAAGTTTTGAGAATATTTTTACGACAGATAGTGGTCAATTATACAAAGTTATTGGCATTTTTGGTAAGCAAATTCGTACCTTAGTTGCTTCTATGGTGCATCTGTGAGGTACTTGGGTCGCTGCTTTCTCTTGTCTAGATTGTCTCAAGTTGTTCTCTTTTGTTCTTTTCAAGTCTGAAATTATTTGCCTCTCGTAGTGTTCCACTATGATTGATTTTTTTTTCTTCTTTCTATAAAAATAAAAATAAAAATAAAAATAAAAATAAACCAGGGTTCGATTTCACTATGGCCATCCGGACGTGTTTGATAGGCTTTTTCACCTAACGAGAGGAGGTATCAGTAAAGCTTCCAAGGTTATAAATCTGAGTGAAGACATATTTGCTGGTATGCAGATTCAATATCCTTGTAGTTGTTATTATGGATTTTAGATTTTCCAGAGAACTAATGTAGTCGCAATGGATAGGTTTCAATTCTACTCTTCGGGAAGGCAATGTCACTCATCATGAATACATTCAAGTTGGTAAAGGAAGGGATGTGGGCCTTAATCAAATTTCAATGTTTGAGGCAAAAATAGCAAATGGAAATGGGGAGCAGACATTGAGTCGAGATATTTACAGGCTTGGGCATCGTTTTGACTTTTTCCGAATGTTGTCATGTTATTTCACCACTGTCGGTTTCTATTTTAGTACTCTGGTACTGTAAAGTCTTTACTCTTCTGTTGGTTAAAAAATATCATCTTCAATTGGCTCCAGATCCTCACATTTTTTCTTATCCTCTTCTTGCAGATCACTGTGCTTACTGTATATGTTTTCCTTTATGGTCGCCTTTATCTAGTTCTTAGTGGCCTTGAAGAAGGTTTGAGTACAGAACCAGCAATTCGCGATAATAAACCTCTTCAAGTGGCTCTTGCTTCCCAATCTTTTGTTCAAATTGGATTTTTAATGGCCTTACCTATGTTAATGGAGATTGGATTAGAAAGGGGATTCCGAACTGCATTAAGTGAATTCATTTTGATGCAATTGCAACTGGCCCCAGTATTTTTCACATTTTCGCTTGGTACCAAGACTCACTATTATGGCAGGACTTTACTCCATGGAGGTGCAAAATATAGGTCTACTGGTCGAGGATTTGTGGTGTTCCATGCCAAGTTTGCTGACAATTATAGGCTCTACTCTCGCAGCCATTTTGTTAAAGGTCTTGAGCTCATGATTTTATTGGTTGTGTATGAAATATTTGGTCAGACTTACAGAGGAGCTGTTGCTTATCTCTTGATCACTGTATCTATGTGGTTTATGGTGGGCACCTGGCTTTTTGCTCCGTTCCTGTTCAATCCGTCTGGTTTTGAGTGGCAAAAGATTGTTGATGATTGGACTGATTGGAATAAGTGGATAAGCAATCGTGGTGGAATAGGTGTTCCTCCAGAAAAAAGTTGGGAATCATGGTGGGAGGAGGAACAAGAGCATCTTCATCATTCGGGAAAGCGTGGTATAATTGCTGAGATATTGTTATCCTTACGGTTTTTCATTTATCAATATGGCCTTGTTTATCACCTGAACATAACAAAGCACACCAGAAGTTTTCTGGTAAGTCATTATCTGATGGTTTCATCCCACTATTTTCTTAATTAATTGTATCATAAATTCATTCTTACTCTATTTTCATCTTGATCACAGGTATATGGTATTTCATGGTTGGTGATCTTTCTGATATTATTTGTGATGAAGGTTAGTAACAAAAGCCTTTACTTTTCTTATTAATCTGCTTCTTCATTCCAGAATTTGCTTTGAGATTGGACTGTAGAAATCCCCAAGGTTTTGTGGTACAACATTCTAGTTGGATCAGACGATTGCTAGTTTAGATTTAATTTACTGAGATTTAAGTAAATAGTAATCAAATAGACTCTTGAAGTTGCAGATTTCAATGTAGATAAACAATTCGAGGTGGTGTAACTCTTGAGTTGAATTTATTTTGATATATAGCTTTAGATTCAATCTAGACATATTGGATCTGCACTAGTTATTTTAGCAGAAGATTGTATTCATGTTAGCTAAGTTTTTTTTTTTTTTTTTCCTTTGTTTTTCAGACAATATCTGTTGGGAGGCGGAAATTCAGTGCAAATTTCCAACTTGTCTTTCGGCTAATCAAGGGATTGATTTTCCTTACTTTTGTCGCCATCCTGGTCACTTTGATAGCCCTACCGCATATGACGGTTCAGGATATCATTGTTTGCATTCTTGCTTTCATGCCAACTGGTTGGGGGCTGCTTCTGGTGAGTAAAATTGTTCAGTCTTTCCGTCTTCCGCCAGTCTTATATTGAAACTCTTATTGGATGGATGTAGTCAAATTGAAAAGAAAAGAGAACGAGGGATGGGAAGGGAAATGGTGTGAGGGAGAGAGGTAGAAGCCAGTGTTTCTATTCTTCAGTGCGTTTGCAAGAATCAAATCAGTTAGAGACATTCTTTATGTACATGGTGCATGATCATCTAGCACATCAAACCCCATCGCAACCACAAATCACTTTTGTCCGTCACATTACGTTTGTGGTTGTGATGGAGTTTGGTGTGTCACGCGGCCATACACCATGTGCATATAAGAATATTTTCAAGGGATTCCCTTCCCTTTCCCCGACCAAAGGGTTACTGTTTTTCTGCTCCGTCTTTATTTTTCTTTTCCTTGCATCTAGTTGTTGAATATAGCTTCATATCAATCTCTCACACGTATACACCCTTTTTTTTATTGTACTTTTCAGATAGCCCAAGCTTGCAAACCTATTGTACAACGAGCCGGTTTCTGGGGATCAGTCCGAACACTTGCTCGTGGTTACGAGATTATAATGGGATTAGTTCTCTTCACCCCTGTTGCATTCCTCGCCTGGTTTCCTTTTGTTTCGGAATTTCAAACCCGTATGCTCTTCAACCAAGCATTCAGCCGAGGTTTGCAGATTTCTCGTATTCTTGGTGGACAGAGAAAGGATCGATCTTCTCGTAACAAAGATTAGTGCTATAGTTCCCTTTGATTCGATCATCACATTTGATGGGAAACAGCAGCAGCTTATTATTATTATGATATTTTTGTTCATAATATTAAGCTATTTTTGTAAATTATGAGGGTGGGGGCCACATTTTTATTTAATTATTTTTGTTTATTCGATTAGTCCTCATAACACCCCTCTCTGTACTATTCAAAACTGCGTATTACTGCGAACTGAAGTTGTATTGAAATTACTTTTATGTAATTAAAGGTTAATCATGCACACTGATTTTTCCTTATCTGAAGCTTTTAACTTAATTCGGGTTAGATATTAAATTTTTTTTAATTAAATTAAATTAATTTTAGTTAATATGTTAAATAATTTATTTTTGATTAAATTTTTAAATAGATAAATCTTTATCTAATTTTTTTATTTTATTTTTTATATATCATTTCAGAGAAAAGAAAAACCTTAAAATAAATATATCTTTATTATAATAAGTTTTTAAATTTTAAAAATGAACATTGTAAAGTTAAATATAACAGACCCTGATGTTTAGTTTTTTTTTTTGTTTATTTCTATTTAGTGTTTTTTTTTTTATATTCTTAAAAAATGTAATGAATTTGGACGTTGGATATGAATGCGTTTATCCTATATCTATTCTTATATGTATTTTAAAATCGAAATGGCGTTACCATTGGACCTTTATTCCATTAGATTCCTTTTAGCGCAACTTTACAAAAGAATCTGAAAAATGAAATCATTGAAAGAAAAAAAAGTCAATCTCATAACTTAACTGTAGGGAAACCCAGCAACGAAGTGAAACGGCGTCGTTAAGAGTTTATGTTATTACTTAATTCATAAGAATTCTGCTAGATCCTTAGCAAGTGGGGAAGAGGGATAAAAGTCGCCTGGTTTTCTTCTCCGCGTCGTTCCAGACCAAAATCGAGCTCTCACGTTCCCAGCTACGACCGGATATAGCCGGTAATTCCGGTTTTCTTACTATTCTCTTCCTTCATCGTCATTTCTCTCGTTTTGCCTCATCATTTCCTTTCCGCCCTGTTGTTTCTCTTTTCCTTTCACGAACCAAAAAAAAAAAAAAAAAAACCCCGCTCCATCTTTTGAAGTTCAAAACTGGACAAAAGCTGCTATAAGGAGAGGGTTGGAGATTGATTCAACCCGTCTTCAAGCTTGGTCTCTAGGGTCTTACAGTCGTAAATCTGGTACGCCATCTTCGTTTTCTTTTAAATTTTCTGATTGGTGTAATGTTTCATTGATCTAAGAAGTTGGACGTTCCGACTTTCTTTTGAATTCGAGGCCTTCTGGTTGTCTGATTGAAAAGAGGAGGTGCTCATTGTTTTACGCATTTATTTATTTTTATTTTTGGGTTCGTTGTGCTACTTTCCTTGCATTTTGTGGAGTAACCTAACATTGGAAAGACGATTCTTACTGTAAAAGCCTGAATTCTTTTTTTTTTTTTTTTTTTTCATTTTCCTGTAAGTACGTAGAAACGGTGTGGAGGTGTTGTTTGTGAATTGTTTATCGAGTTAGTTCCTGTGACCTTGTTGTACACTTGAGATCCTCAAGGACGATGGAGGCAAATACTTTATACTCTATACTGTATAGCATACCTATCTTTAATGTTGATTCTCCTTGATATTTAGTTGGAAATGTCACGAGCCGAGGAGTTGTGGGAGCGGTTGGTACATGCTGCTTTAAGAAGGGAGAGAACTGGGGCAGATGCTTATGGGAGACATGGTGGGGGCATTGCAAGAAATGTCCCCTCTTCACTTTCAAACAACAGGGATATTGATGAGATATTAAGAGCTGCAGATGAAATCCAAGATGAAGCCCCTAACGTCTCTAGAATTTGTATGTTATTATCTTCGCCTCCTCCTCATCTTCAGCATCTTGGTGATGGTTTTCCATTATACTTTCTACTTAAAAATTGTCAATGATTTTATCTTTCTTATTATAATTTCCATGCAAATTTGCAAGTGAATGTATTGTTTTGCTAGAGGGTTTTCTGTCTCAATTGTTCAAGTTCCAAATTTAAGTGTTTGTGTGTTTATTCAATATATATTAACATAGATAAACAAAGTGGAAGAAAATTATACTATGATATGTTTATTCGGAACTGCTTATGCTTTTGCTGTCTACCTGCAGTATGTGAGCATGCTTATTCACTGGCTCAGAACTTGGATCCAAATAGTGAAGGAAGAGGCGTTTTGCAATTTAAAACTGGTTTAATGTCTGTCATCAAGGTATAATTTCAATATTGAAACATAAACTTTAGTTTTTCTGAACACTCAGTAAATTAGTTCATGTATCAAGGATGATATGGTTTTGCATGAGTTGTGTTGCTAGACTATGCTTATCAGTGACTAGATGGGAGAAAATTTGTTGCATCACTGTTGTGTAGAGTCTTTCAATTTCTCAGATGCAGAATTTTGAGGGGGGGAAAACACAATTATTCTATATTATTAGGAATATATTCACTGACAGGGTTGTGATAGATTCTTTTCTGAGCAAAATTTCTTATGAGTTTCATATATCATATATTTCTCAAAACTATGACATTAAATCTGTGTAGTGTTTAATCTCTGACAATTTGAGAAACTTTCAGCAAAAACTAGCTAAAAAGGATGGGGGAACGATAGACAGAAGCCAGGACATTGCACTTTTACAAGAGTTCTATAAATTTTATAGAGAGAGAAATAATGTAGATAAACTCCGAGAGGATGAAATGAAGTTGAGAGAGTCTGGAATTCTCAGTGGCAACCTTGGAGAGTAAGTCTTTTATCCCAGAAAATGTTACTGTAATTGGTCTTTTCTGGTTGACCAGACTTTTCTCTCTTTAGATCTTTGTTTATTTTTCACCTTTACACCTTTTCTTATTGCAACACAAAAGCCAATTGTTAGTGTAATTTTGTTATCTTAAATTTTATTTGTCTTTTGGGTTCAGGTTGGAAAGAAAGACACTAAAGAGAAAAAGAGTTTTTGCCACCCTGAAAGTATTAGGGATGGTGTTGGAGAAACTCACCAAGGAAATTCCTGAAGATGTTAGATCTACCAGCCCTCTTGTTTTATTCATATGCTTGAACTTGCATTCCTCCTTTCTTATTGTTAATATATATTTTTTTCATTTATTTAATTACATTTGTTTTTGTTATTTCTTTAGTAGTCAGATTATTTGGCACTTTGCGCATTAGAGCATGCTCTTATTTAACAAGGAGCTTGGGTCTCGTTTGATTCCATTCATTAGGGCTGTTAATTTCTGCATATATTAATTAAAATATCTTATAATTATGAACCATTCATAGTTTTTCTATCTGTGTTGATTTCATTAAGGATAACAATGGTAACTATCTGCTTAGTTAATACCAAAACAAAATGACAGTATGTTGTAGCTTGCAGATTTCTTTTGGATGATATATTTTTTTTCTTGTTTTATTTTTTTGGTTCCTCAAATGAGTCATTTTATTAAACTAGTTCAATAAAGATCAATTTTTCATTATTTGATTCGGGGTTGTAATAAAGCCTCATTTTTAGTCATTTTACTAAACTAGTTCAATAAAGATCAATTTGTCATTATTTGACTCGGGGTTGTAATAAAGCCTTATTTCCTTCACATAATACTTCTTTTTATATATTTGCCTCTTCTTTCAGTTAAAAAAGGTCATGGAGTCGGACGCAACGATGACAGATGATCTAGTTGCATATAATATCATCCCACTTGACGCTCCTACCATAACAAATACTATTGTGTCCTTGGCTGAGGTTAACTTGTTTAATTATCATCTCAAGTTTGCATTTTCTATTCTTTACTCTGACACACCTTTCTAATTAGGTGCAAGCGGCTGTATCAGCCTTAAAGTACTTCAGTGGCCTTCCAAAGCTGCCTGAGGATTTTCCTATCCCAATTACAAGGAATCCTGATATGCTTGATTTTCTGCACTATGTATTTGGATTTCAGGTCCTTATTTTTACACTGGCTTCTAACCCGGTTTCGTGAATGTTCTGACTTAGTTTCACATTGCAAGTTTTGGGACATATCTCTAGGTTGATGAACTTTACAATTAGATTCTATTGCAAATTAGCTCATCATCTCTTTACAGTTGAACAACTTATGGTGTAGGGGTTGTGTTTTTCCTATTTCTGTCTAGTGCAAGAATACTGGAAATTTATAATTCTTGTAGTTAGATAATGTTGATAGTTTATTTGAGGTCTTATCATCAATGCATCTAATATTTGAATGGCTTTCAGAAAGACAATGTTTCTAACCAGCGAGAACATGTGGTTCACCTCCTTGCGAATGCTCAATCTCAGCTTCGTATTCCTGAAGAAACTGAGCCTGTAAGCATCAAATCCTTCTTGGCAATCATTGGTGTTTTTTTCCCTTCTAGGATACTATTTCCAAAAATTTGTACGGTTAACTTATTTTATAAAATAAATTGTTTTTGGAAAAGGACAATTTTTCCTTTGAAAACACAATAAAAAACAATCCTTACGGTCTGTTATGGGATTCGAAGAAATAACTTAATGCAGGAAGTGTCTGAAGAACTTGCACCAATACACCAATACACCAATTGTTTTTAATACTTGTCCTAAATATGCCTACACCGATTACTCACTCAGTTACTTTTTTCTGTTGGATTTAATCATGATCTGTTTCATAAATAATGGTTCAGAAATTGGATGAGGAAGCTGTCCTGAGGGTCTTTTTGAAGTCCCTCGACAACTACATGAAATGGTGCAACTATTTGTGCATTCAGCCTGTTTGGAGCAGGTTTGGATTCTAAACTGCTTTCTTCAGAGTTCTGTTGTCTAAATGGATTAACTTTATAGGTAATTGTGTTTGTGATTTTTTGTATGGCTTGTAGTTTGGAGTCGGTCAGTAAGGAAAAGAAGTTGCTGTTTGTTTCCTTGTACTTTCTTATATGGGGCGAAGCATCCAACGTCAGATTTCTTCCAGAATGCTTGTGTTACATATTTCACCACGTAAGTAAACCCTGGATTGAATTTTTAATAGAAACTAAAAAAATCCCATTTTGATACGGGTCCTTGTATTCTTACTGTGCTGGGTTGTTAGGAGGTTATCTTTTTTCTGTAGGTTTGTCAACTTTTATAATTCCAAGATTTGTCTATTTCTTAAATTCTGTTGATTTGGGGGATATGAAACATACTATCATTTTCAGACAATTTATAGCAACTAATGGAACTTTATATGTTCATAAGAATTAGCATGCCTGACATGCAGACACTAAGTGTCTTTTGTTCCGTCTGATAGAGTGCCCTCATCTTTAATTTCAACCCACTTTATCTGTCACTTAATTTGTATGCAGATGGTAAGGGAGATGGATGAAATATTAAGACAGGGGGATGCTCATCCAGCAAATAGTTGCAAGACGGAGAATGGCGTGTCTTTCCTTGACCAAGTTATATCTCCTCTCTATGAGGTTGTTGCTGCGGTAAGTCCTAATTCCCTGCATATACTAATATTACTAAATTATTATTTCTGATAATCTGACTTGACACCAGTTTGAGTACTTTATTTTTTTTTCTGGTAAACCTTATCTTGCCCCTTATTAGTTGTCGTCTCCGTCAAATCAGCTGATCTCCATTATGTTTTTCTGTCACTTATGAAGTCTCTCTACAGTGATACAAGCACTTAATTTTATTGAAGCTATTATTTTCTGATCTACAGCAAGTCTTAAAAAGTCAATCTTTGATTTCACAGGAAGCTGCTAGCAATAACAATGGCAAAGCGCCACACTCTGCCTGGAGAAATTATGATGATTTTAACGAGTATTTTTGGTAAGCTTCGTCCATTGTAGCTTACAGATTTTGCTCCCTCTATAATACTGAGCCTTTTCTTTCTCAGGTCACTTCATTGCTTTGAACTCAGTTGGCCATGGCGGAGAAGTTCTTCCTTTTTCCTAAAGCCAGCATCCAAGTCAAAGGTTGGCATCTTTCCTACCTCTGACCACTCTTGTCTTCTATCCAAATCTTTGTTCTGTCTTCGCAATTGTTTTTTACACAAACTTTATATGAAACATATGATAAATATCCAAAATCTTAACATTCTAATCACTTGCAAAGTGATATGTACCCAAAAATGTATTGAAGAGTCTTGTGTATGTTAGGATACAAAACCTGTATTGTAAAATATGAATACAATCTTACAGTATTAAGTTGCACAAGTCTACAAGAACTTAATTAGTATGACCTTTTGATCTGCACTAAAAACATATTTATGGCGGGAACATGTACAGGAGACCATATTGACCTTGTTTTCTGTATCCCTATGCAAATATAATGTATTCTGATTGCAGAACATGGTTGGGCGGAGTCAACGTCGGGGGAAGACTTCATTTGTTGAGCACCGGACTTTTCTTCATCTCTATCATAGTTTCCATCGCCTGTGGATTTTTCTGGTTATGATGTTTCAGGTTTGCCTGTCCATTATAATATCTTGTTCAGTCATCCTGCAATGCATTGATATCATGAGCTGAACCCCCAAACCCCTCCTCCCCTCCTCTGAATCTATTTCCTTTTTACTCAAATCACAAGTTTTTTTATATGAATTCAGCTTCCAATTTCCCTTTCCACCTTTGCCCTATAGAAATTATTAAGAGTGAGTTTAATTTTTCATATCAGGTCATTCTAAAATAACTTCTTTGATTTGTTTCTTCAGGCTCTTGCCATCATTGCATTTAATGATGATAAGCTAAATGCTAAGACTCTTCGGCAAGTTCTAAGTCTCGGTCCCACTTTTGTTTTGATGAAGTTCTTGGAGAGTATGTTTTCTTCATGCATAAAGTATTTGTTGTTGTGTACTCTTCACACACATACTGAATAGCTTTTGCTGTTATTGTACTGATAAAAAAGCTGCTTTGACTGTTGAAAATCTGTTATTGTGCAGGTGTTTTGGATCTTCTCATGATGTATGGTGCATATTCTACTTCAAGGCGTCTAGCTGTGACTCGGATTTTTATCCGTTTCCTTTGGTTTAGTTTTGCCTCAGCTCTCATAACCTTCCTATATGTGTATGTGTTCACTCACTGTTCTTATTTCACTAGTTATCTGGTGGATAAATGTCACGCCTTATATTAAAATTTTGTCAATGCCTTAACAGGAAAGCTCTCCAGGAACAGAGTAAACAAAATGCTGATTCTGTTATATTCAGACTTTATCTTATCATTGTAGCCATATATGCCGGTTTACAGATCTTTCTAAGTATTCTCATGCGCATACCTGCTTGCCATCTCTTGACAAATCAATGTGATCGCTGGTCTTTGATTCAATTTATAAAGTGGATGCGACAGGTTTTACCATCTGTAGCTTGCGTTCTTTCTTTCTGACTGAAAGTTTGTGCTTCCTTATTCAATTATTGCTCAACATTTACATTTGTTTTTTATTTTTCCTTTTGCCTCTCATGTACATACATAAAGGAACGGTATTATGTCGGACGTGGCATGTATGAGAGGACTACTGATTTTATCAAGTAATGTCTAAATCTCTTTTGTTCTTAATTATATATATCATATATGGGGCCTTTAGGAACTAATTTTTTATAATATATGAACATATTATCATTATGGTGCCCTTAAGAACTAGTTTTTTCTCCTTTCGACTTGTGAGTTCTCTTACATCTCTTACCTGTAAGGTTGTTCGTGCACAATTGTCTTACAATTTAGAATGTGTGATAAACTAGAAGAAGGAATATCGAATGCTTTAGGAGCAGTAGTTGTTATCAAATGATTTAAACAAAAAGTATGTAGCTGGTGGCAACAGAAACTTATTTTACAAGATGATTAGAAGGGAAATCTTTTATAATTCATGAAACATCTTTTATAATTCACAACTTTTATAATCGATGCTATCATTTTTCAGGTACATGCTGTTTTGGCTTGTCATTTTGGGAGGAAAATTTACATTTGCCTACTTTCTCCAGGTTCATAACTGGCTATTAGCATTTTTGGCTTAGTGCTGACTTGTCATTATCTGAATCCTCTCTATTGGTTTTTGCAGATTAGGCCTCTTGTGAAACCCACAAAGCTTATAGTAACATTGCCTACTATCCAGTATTCTTGGCATGACATTGTGTCCAAAAGTAAGCGATAAATTATTCATAATATGAATTTGAAGTTACATATCATAAAATCATCCCGTAATGGAAAAGCAATACAGATTATTTTTTACTGCGATTCTGTTAGCCACCAGGCAAAGATTTTATTTATTTTGCTCCCTTATACAAAATATGTACATTTACTCGCCTACTTCGGTTGGACTTTATTTTTCCTTTCCGTTTGTCTAAACTTATGTCTTCTCTTACAGATAATTATAATGCATTCACAGTCCTTAGCTTATGGGCCCCAGTGATATGTGTAAGTTTTATAAATATATAGCATGAGTAATATGCCAACTGTTGCTTATTTCAGCTTCTACATTCTACCTCTACAATTGTGTATGTCATATTTTAGAGGTCGATATGTTGCCCCTTCAAGGTGGGGGGAGGACTGTCTTTTCCATATGACCCTTATGCATCCATATTCACTGGATAATATATTTG
This sequence comes from Coriaria nepalensis, assembly GCA_027186245.1. NCBI lineage: Eukaryota > Viridiplantae > Streptophyta > Magnoliopsida > Cucurbitales > Coriariaceae > Coriaria > Coriaria nepalensis. The sequence continues at coordinate 10,374,301 of CP114491.1, read as the reverse complement.
ATGTGGATGCTTATACTTTTGAAGATTTAAATGTAGTAGGTTGCAGACCATGTGGCATGTTTACTTAAGTCAAAACTTAGACTTTTGCTTCAACAAAAAATTAAGCAGTTTAATACTTTTAGGACCCTTTTGTATGTAAATTTTGTGAAACAAAGAAATTCAAGGAAAAAAGAAAAAAGCCAATTTAAGCCTGAAAAAGTAGAAGTTAGATGTTTTCCCCGAGCTATTTTTGGAATATCCATGTTTTCATTTTTCGTTCATATCTTTGATCTCACTGGTGGTGCATTTTCCACTAAACAGATATACCTCTTGGATATTCATGTGTTCTACACTGTAATGTATGCTATTTTGGGATTCTTACTTGGCGCAAGATCTCGTCTTGGTGAGGTAAGTAACTAGTAATATCCTATTGCAGTCATTTTATTTTAAAGGAATGGTAATATGTAACTCTAGGTATTTAGTTACATGGTTCAGTTCATTGGCCTCCTTTGAATGCAATTAAGGGGCAGTTACTTTCGCAGGCTGTAGATTACCATTATAGTATTTATTTTAGAATGCCGCATTGTTTGAGCATCAGTCTATGTGCGATTTCCATTTTTGCTCGTTTATAAATTGATTATTCGGTTCTCGGAAATGAAATGTTTCATATACTCAAGTATATTGGCTGAATTGCTTGTTTACCACTCTTTTAAGTTGTACGATTTATTGTTTGTCGGATTAAAGTCAACCTATATGACGGATGGAATTCATTATATGTACGTATTTTAAAGAAGTTTCTTATCTGTAAAATAATGGGTAAATATATATTGCTGTCTAATTATAGTGTCATAGGCACTGTTTGGAACTTTATAGAGAGATAATTAGATTTGGTGGATCACTAAGATTCAGAATAATTGTACGTTTTCACCACCCATTCTGCACACTCTCACCCGTAGTTAATCATTAGTTTGCATATAGGTGGGAATTCTTTTCTCCCTTCATTTTGTTCCCTCCTTTCTCGCTATTGCTTTCTTACCTCTTCAGCATCACATTAGATTTCAGTGCCTCTAAATAACTGTCTTGAAAGGGGATATTGTTATGTTTGTCAAAATGAGATAATATGATTCCTGTGTGTTGTGAGTTGGGGAATGCACTTTCCCTGATAGAGATAGCACCTGAAAACAGATGCCATTATTATTGTTGTAGGCGATTGTTCTAAGGCAGCCAAAGGCACTTTCCTTGTCACAATCCTTGTAACCTCTTTCCCTCCTCCTTAATTTATATTTTTCTGTTCTTATGGATTTTCAGATTAGATCATTGGAAGCCCTTCACAAACTTTTTGAGCAGTTTCCTGGGGCTTTTATGGATAATCTTTATGTTCATTCTCCTAACAGGTTAATTTTATTGTGTTAGTTGTTGATGCCTTTGCCTTTTCTTTCTGAAATGGTAGTCCATTGTATATCTTTTAAGACATCTGTAATAATATTTTGTCTCTTTAACTAAATGTGTTTTGTTTTTCCAGGCATTCCTCCCAGTTTCCCGATGAGGTGAGTTTCCCTTCTACCCAAATGATTGATGTCTTGTGAATTTTGGTCCTAGAGTCCAAATGAGCTGATGGTTTTCTGGTTATTATAATCTGTTTTTGCTTATTTATCTTTAGCTTAGTTTTGGGCAGCCTTTTATAGAAAACTAATTGGCGTGTATGAATTAAGGTTCTTGAGAGGAACAAGATTGATGCTGCTCAATTCTCGCCATTTTGGAATGAAATTATAAGAAATTTGCGGGAAGAAGATTATATAACAAACTTGTGAGTTAATTATTAATAAAATTTTGCTCTTCTTTGATTCCCCCTCTATAACCAACCACACCCCACCCCCCACCGCCAGCGGCCACCCCCCTCACCATGTATTTGAGGAGTGGTATTTGCTCTCATATAGTTCTTGCTATTGTCGTCTTGTTACACATATCTATGTGATATGCAGGGAAAAGGAATTACTTGAGATGCCTAAAAATTCTGGGACGCTCTCCCTGGTTCAGTGGCCCCTTTTTCTTCTTGCCAGCAAGGTCTTGCAGTGTCATTATTTTTATTCTTTTTGCTCCTCTAGGCTCTACTATCCCTTCCATATTGCATAATGATGTTTGATTTCAATTCTTTCCGTTTATATTTTAGTTAAATAAAACAGTCTGTTTTTTATTCTGTAGATATTTCTGGCTAAAGATATCGCTGTAGAGTGTCGAGATTCACAGGATGAACTATGGGAAAGGATTTCAAGAGATGACTATATGCAGTATGCTGTACAGGAATGTTACTACACCCTTAAGCTGATCCTAGCAGCAATATTAGATGATGAGGGAAAGATGTGGTAAGTTTCTCTTTTACTCGATTTTTTATTTGTTGTGTTATATTTTGTGGCTGTCAAGATGAGCTATCTTTTGATTGCCTCATAATATATCAGGGCTGAGAGGGTATATGATGAGATTCAAGGAAGGCTTGGGAATAGGAATATCATTGTTGACTTTCAACTTAAGAAGCTACCACTTGTGATTTCTAGAGTTACTGCACTCATGGGTATTCTGGTTTGTACACTTCTAGCCTAGTATCTTATAAAATCTCGTAGCCTCATTTATCAAGTGTTACTCTTGTTTTATTGAACTTATTGATAAAGTGCATTTTACTTCAAAAGATATTTGATGCTTCCCCCCCTCCACCCTCCACTGCAGTCTTATAGTTTTATCTTTTCCACCACATTTGTTTTTTTGTTTTTTTCCCCAGAACTAAATTTTATTTTGTTACAACTTAGTAAATGGAATGTGAGTCGTGCAAATATGGAATTCACTTTTTTGCAGAAAGAGGGAGAAACTTCGGAAACACAAAAAGGTGCTGTGAAGGCAGTCCAAGATCTCTATGATGTTGTACACCACGATGTCTTCTCTTTGAACCTGAGGTCAGTATAACTTTTGTGTTTGGTCCTTGTAAGGCACATCTAATCTGTATTTCTCCTCTACGTCACTTTAGGGGAAACTTTGAGACATGGAATACATTGACAAAAGCCAGGAATGAAGGTCGTCTGTTTTCCAAATTGAAGTGGCCTGCTAATCCAGAATTGGTATATCCCTATTGCTAATTTTCTTAAATATTGTAGCACTCCCTCTTTCTCTTTTCCTTTATGAAAATGATTGATATTGATGGATTCACAGAAATTACAAGTCAAAAGATTGTATTCGCTGTTGACTATCAAAGATTCAGCTTCAAATGTTCCAAAGAATCTTGAGGCCAGGCGCAGGCTCCAATTCTTCACAAATTCACTCTTCATGGAGATGCCAGTTGCCAAACCTGTCCGTCAAATGTTGTCCTTCAGGTGATACCTTTTTAAGTCTGATTTTTTTTCTCCTTTTAATCTCGTAGTTACGTTCCTTGTTGTTGACTCTGTAATTTGTCTCGGTTCTTCCATCCTCATTTTATTCTTTTCTTTATGCAGTGTATTCACTCCTTATTATTCAGAGACTGTGCTTTATAGCAGGGAAGAACTTGAGAAGAAAAATGAGGATGGAATTTCAGTTTTGTTTTACCTACAAAAGATTTTCCCAGGTTTTCTGTGTGGCATTTTGTTTAGTAATATATTATGCAGATTCTCATTCTCTAAATATTGCAGTTTGCACTTGTATATTTTTGTTTTCATGTATTGTGTTTTATCAGTCTACCTTGAAAAAATTGTCTTTTCTTCTATTTTAGAAACAAGTTGATTAAGAAATTGGCACATTTAAACTATTGATATGAGTAAGATTTCGTGAATAGATTCTTTTCCTCCAATCCATATTGATATGGTATATAATTTCAGTTAGCTTTCTGTGGATACCTCCTTTTTTGATAAACGACATTAACTGCTTTATTTTGGATAACATTTATCTGCTTTGCTGCTCAACATTTGTAATGCTGGAGGATTTTGTATATAATTTCAGTTAGCTTTAATGCTGGAGAATTTTGTATATAATTTCAGTTAGCTTACATGCTTTGAATTCTTTTTTGTAAGTAATGTTTCATTTATCTTTTTGTTGATTCCTCCTTTTTTAATAAATGGCGTTGCTTTATTTTGGATAACATTTCTCTGCTTTTCTGTTCAACATTTGTAATGCTAGAGTATTTGGTATATAATTTCAGTTAGCTTACATGCTTTGAATTCTGACTTTTTGTAAGTAATATTTCATTAATCTTTTTGTTGATTCCTCCTTTTTTGATAAACGACATTAACAGCTTTATTTTGGATAACATTTCTTTGCTTTGCTGTTCAACATTTGTAATGCTGGAGTATTTGTGTGCTGTGCCTGAAGTTCATTACTTGCCTTATAATGTTTACATTTTTTGTTTGCCGTAGATGAGTGGAGGAACTTTCTAGCTCGAATTAATCGTAATGAAAATGAAGTTGACTTGGATCAATTTGATGAAAATGAGATTCTTGAAGTGCGATTTTGGGCCTCTTACCGGGGGCAAACATTAGCTAGAACTGGTAAGATTTTTGTTAATGCTATATTTTAGTTTACCTATTAGGATCTCTTACACTATTGCTACTAGGCTCTCTTCAGATTTATGAGTTGAGGGAAACAATCACATCCTAATATAGGGTAGATCTTGCAAATCTCTCGTACATTAGTCAACTAAATGTACATATTTTGAATTTATTCAATTTCTATAATAAGTTAGAAATTGCAGTTGGTGTAGCTCCAATATTATTGATATACTCGGTGAGAGTTAATAGAAAGTAGCCAACAAGATACTGGTTTATTTTGGTGATATTATGGAGAGAGATTTGTTTGATTGAGCACCTTGTTACTCTTTCTTTGTGCAGATTCTTTGGAATTTTATTATTGTTGAAAGTTCTAAATTCTTGGGGCTTAAGTGGTGTCTCTCTCTCTCTCTTTATATATATATATATATATTGCCTAGGTTTTTATTGACCATCGAGTTATATATGAATTGCAGTTCGCGGGATGATGTACTATAGGAAAGCTTTAATGTTGCAGACCTATTTGGAGAGAATGACTTCAGCAGGTTAGTATTTACAACTATTTTATGCTTGTTATGGCACCGTGGATTCAAAGTTACCTGATCTATATATCGATATTTAGATGTCGAAGCTGCTGTTTCTACTGCCAATTCTATGGATACTCAGGGTTTTGAGCTATCTCCTGAAGCGAGGGCTCATGCAGATCTTAAGTTTACATATGTAGTGACATGCCAAATATATGGAAAACAAAAGGAAGAAGGAAAACCTCAGGCTGCTGACATTGCAATGCTTATGCAAAGGTGGGTATCACAAAGAATATTACTCATGATTTTCCTTAAGAATTTAAATCATATATATATTTTATATTTGTATTTATGTTTATATCTATCTTTTCCCTTGTGCTTAGAAATGAAGCTCTTCGCATCGCTTTTATCGATATCGTTGAAACTTTAAAAGATGGTAACGTACGCACAGAATACTACTCAAAGCTCGTAAAGGCTGATATCAATGGGACAGACAAGGTATTTCTTTTAATTCCTTCATCTTTGATATTTATGTTTGTTACGGACGTTTGCCTTGTTATAATAGATGTGAATTCCTGAAAGCATATATTTTCCCATTCAATGTTTATTAACTGATACTGGGATCACAAGTAGTTTATGTTTTTGTTGTGTCTACGGAATGGATTTTTTTTTTTTTTTTGTGGGACTCGGCTTCAAAACTCTTTGGTGACTTTCAGGCAGAGGATGTTGATATCATTTTCTTGAGTGATGTGGACACAATTATGGAATAAGAAGCATTGTTGTCTTTTTCTTTCATTTCTTAGCACTATATATGTTTAACTGTTTATCATCCATTTATTAACCTATGTAGAGCACTTATTCCCAGTCAGATTGCAATTTCGAAAGAATTTTAATTAAATGGATAAGTCGCCTTATTCATCTAGCAAATTGTTGTGGGGTGTCGGGAATTACCTGTGGTATAGTTGCCCTAGTTTCTGGTACTTTGACACAAGTACTTTTTCAGAGCTATTTAAGTCCTATTTTCTTAGCATTATTTATTTTATCTTGTAGGAAATCTACTCTATCAAATTGCCAGGAAATCCAAAACTGGGTGAAGGGAAACCTGAGAATCAAAATCATGCTGTTGTATTTACTCGTGGGAATGCTGTCCAGACAATTGATATGAATCAGGTGAAATTTATGTAACCTGATCATGTTGTAGTTCTAAAGATTTTTCAATTAGAAATGCCAGTTTAATCCAATCGAAAGATCATCTGGTTAGAATGTCTTTGAATTTCAGTACTACAAGTTCTCCCCTTTCCCCCCTTGTTTCTAGTGTTTTTGGAGTTTAAGGTTCACAAGGTTATATCAGAACATAAATTGTCATATAACAACTACATCGCCAACTGTGCTTGCATACGTATGAAGAGCGCAGATGCAAGAGAGTTGACATTTTTCATGTTTTATCACCCATCACTCAGTATCACCAAAACTCTCGTTTATACCATACCACTGCTGTAATCCTGTAATTGTTTGCAAGTACACCCTACAGATTTAAAACCCATCCTCGTTAACATAGCCTAGTTGTTGGAATTGTCCCACATCGCTTATGGAGAAAATATATGGTTGATTTATGGAGAAAATATATGGTTGATTTATAACTAAAGAGTTCTCTCTTCCTCTACAAGGCCTTTTAGAGGAAAATATAGTTGGACTCTAAAAGTTAATATGTTATCAGAGTCAGACTCAGTAGATGTGTCCACACTCTATTTCGTATAGTGCCCCTTATGCATTGTGCCATTTGTTGGGCTTCGGGCTTTCGGAATGACCAGCCCGCAAGTGAGGGAGAGTGTTAGAATTATCCCACATTGCTTAGGGAGAAGATATTTGGTTGGTTTATAACCAAATAGTTCCCTCTTCCTCTACAAGGCTTTTTAGGGGAAGAAATAGTTGGACTTTAAAAGTTAATGCTAGTATTACACAGTGTTAGTTTAAACCAGGGAGTTCAAATCATAGTCTTCTTCTCCCTTTCCACGGGCTCAAGATGTGTTGCAATTTTAGTTTAAACTGTTTTGGAGCTCTTTTGGTTGTAATTGTTATGTCATACTTGCACTTCAGGATAATTACTTTGAAGAAGCATTGAAGATGAGAAATCTTCTCGAGGAATTCAATCATGATCATGGTATCCATCCACCTACCATACTAGGTGTTAGAGAACATGTATTTACTGGAAGGTAAGATTTCATTATATTTCATGATTTCAGTGCTTTTTTAAAGTGATTTCTCTTAGCACTTGAATGCCATGATTTTATGGTTATGTGCAGTGTCTCTTCTCTTGCTTCTTTCATGTCAAATCAAGAAACTAGCTTTGTGACTCTTGGTCAGCGAGTTCTGGCTACGCCTTTAAAGTAAGTACCTTCAATCATGCAGTGATTTTTTTTGCCTCCATTTGATCTTCGAAGTTTATTCGAAAATGACATGCAATATTGGTCAGGGTTCGTATGCATTATGGTCATCCAGATGTTTTTGATAGAGTTTTCCACATAACACGTGGGGGAATCAGCAAATCCTCCCGTGTTATCAACATTAGTGAAGATATCTTTGCCGGTATTACTCTATGTTCAGTATTATTGCTTAAGTAAGTAGTATAACCATCATACAAACAAAAAATCTTCAATATATGAGAATTATCTGTTAATACAACATCACCAGAATGAATTAGTCTCAATGCAATCAAATGTTACTAAATTGAGGGGCAAATCTTATTATATATCCATGTAAGTTTTTATGCTATTGCAGGATTCAATACGACTTTACGTCAAGGGAATGTGACCCATCATGAATATATTCAGGTATGATTGCTCATTTCCACGTTTCCTTGTTTGCGTTCTGAAATGCGAGCTGAGACTTAAAACTGAACAGGTTGGTAAAGGACGAGATGTGGGGCTCAATCAGATTGCCATATTTGAAGGGAAGGTCGCTGGTGGTAATGGAGAACAAGTTCTTAGTCGAGACGTGTATAGGCTCGGGCAGCTCTTTGATTTTTTCCGGATGATGTCATTCTACTTCACAACTGTTGGATTCTATTTCTGTACAATGGTATGCTATTTGTAGAATTTATATGTACTTCACTTGGATCTTTTGAAAGCTATGTAGTTCTAAATTCGTAACTAGAATGTTCACTGTTTATATATACTTTTTTTTTTTTGGAAGATTCCTTTAATTGTACTTCTAGACTTGTCTTCTTATTCTATCACATCCCTTGTACTGCACTATCCATTGGTTATATTTATATACCCACTTTAAGGTTCTTCGCCTTTTGTTTGTCACTGCCACTTTTGAAAATGAATGTTGGTATTGTTGTGTTTGCCTCTTTGCAAGGAAAAGATGTAACATGTATTCTATGTCCTTACAGTTAACAGTGCTGACTGTGTACGTCTATCTCTATGGGAAAACATATCTGGTGAGTAATATTTTTATTTTAATCAACTGTAGATTTTATTTTGCTCCTCTAACTATAGGCATTTGTTTATCTTACAGTTCTTTTGAGCATGTCTATAGAAGTCAATTCGCACATCATTTGTTTTTTTTTTTTTGTTTTGCCGATTTAACTTTGGAGTTTGAAACCATAGATCCCTTCCAAGTGTATGATCTCTGCTGTTCCAGAAAGCACTTCCCCACATATATTTATTTCTAAACATCAGTGATAAGTGCTTATATTAATCTGTATGTAAAACTCTTCAAGGCACCTAGTGATCTGTTGTTTGTGATACATGGGGTAAATAGAGCTGGGTGGAGTTAGGAGCAGGGTTTAATTTTACCGCAATAAAAATAAAGGAAGTGTCCTAACATCTGCTGTTTGCAGAAGTCTAAGACGTCTCCACTTTGTTAGCTGAAAACAGAAAATTGGTTGTCTCAGGCACTATCTGGAGTTGGCGAGGCTCTTGAGTTGACAGCTAAAGTAAATGATAACACTGCCCTGACAGCTGCTCTAAATACACAGTTTCTCATTCAAATTGGTATTTTCACGGCCGTTCCAATGATATTGGGTTTCATATTGGAGCAGGGTTTTCTCAGGGTAAATCATCACTTCATATGTCATTCTCTTTTTCTTTTTTCCATTTCTGATTAGTGAAGTGCCAAAATTTACTGCATTCTTTTTCTATGCAAAATGTATCTGATAGCTTTTTTAGAATTCTAATTCAGAACTTTTGATGGTTAATGGAGTAGAGCTATAGTTTCAATTCATCGAATGTAGGTTATTTAAAAGAATGAAGTTTCTAGATAAGAAATTCACACCCGTCTGTGAAGAAAACTGAATCAATATGTAATTGTTATAAACTTGTTTATTGGTAGAACTTATAAAGCATTTTATATTGACACTGTTTGTTATACCACATTATCTCTGCAGGCTATTGTCAGTTTTGTCACGATGCAACTTCAGCTTTGCTCTGTCTTCTTCACTTTCTCTTTGGGCACAAGAACACATTATTTTGGTCGTACTATTCTTCATGGTGGTGCAAGGGTTTGTTCTTCTGCTGCCTTTTGTTCTTTCCCTTATTTGAATTTAAAAATACATACATTAAGTCTTCTGTACTACTCTACAGTACCAAGCAACTGGAAGGGGGTTTGTGGTTCGTCATATAAAATTTGCCGAGAATTACAGACTTTATGCTAGAAGCCATTTTGTCAAAGGGTGAATCTCTCTCTCACTCATTATATTCGTCTCTCCACACACACTCTCTCTCTCTCTATCTCTCTAGATTGGTGTTGCCAAATTGTCTTAGCTCTCTACCCTTATGGCTTTCTTAATGTTTCTTGCAAAATTTGTTAGAGAATATAATTTTTATTGTTTACTCTCCTGTTGCAGATTTGAAATTGTCCTTTTGTTGGTTGTGTACATTGCCTATGGTTACAACTCTGGTGGAGCTTTTGCCGTCATCCTTGTCACAGTTAGCAGTTGGTTTATGGCATTATCGTGGCTTTTCGCTCCCTACATGTTTAATCCAGCTGGATTTGAGTGGCAAAAGTAAGTCCTGTTGCTTTCTCTACTCCTAAATTGGTTCTATTTCATTCTGATTGTTGACTGGATCCATCATCCTCTCAGGACCGTGGAAGATTTCAGAGATTGGACAAATTGGCTTCTTTACCGAGGTGGGATTGGAGTCAAGGGTGAAGAAAGCTGGGAAGCATGGTGGGATGAAGAATTGGTAATATCAGTCCTGTGATTTGTTTATTGCTCAATATTTCTCTTTCATTCTTTCTCGACTTGTCGAGTTTTATTGTAAAATATTTCAGCCTTGTATTCATTGAATGTGTTCTACATTATATATAGGCACATATTCGAACCTTTGGAGGGAGAATCGCGGAGACTATTTTAAGTCTGAGATTTTTTATTTTTCAATATGGGATTGTTTACAAGCTCAAGGTGCAACACTACAATACGTCATTAACGGTATCAACTCCTTTCTTGACGTTTCTTTCCTCTTTTCCTACAGCATCTACTTCAAACCGATACATCAGTTCCTATGTTTGCTAAGGATAGTTAATGCTACCTTTGCAAAAGGGGTGACTGTCTCATCATTCTCTTAGATGGTTTTTTCAGTTGAACTTCGATCTTTCTTCATATAGTTGAAATTGAATTCTGGAGAATATATTTTTGCACTAAGCAACATCTAGGCTTTCATTCATACCTGGTAGAACTGAAACAGCTTTCATTAGCTTCTTCACGACATGGATTGTTTTCTCTCTCTATCTTTATATTGTCGGTTTATTGCACTCAGAACCTCGTCGTTTCTAGCCATCTTTTTACCTCATTTATAGGCGTAGCTTGCTGTTTTCATGATTTCCGTATGTATCTTTAGGTATATGGACTTTCCTGGGCTGTGCTAGCGGGGCTTATTGTTCTTTTCAAGGTGAGGAATACATGTCTCATAGATCACATATCTCAACTTAATTTTCAAGTTCTGTGTTTTTCATCTGATTCTTCATTTCTGAACGTGATTCCACAGGTGTTTACCTTCAGCCAGAAGATCTCTGTAAATTTTCAGCTTCTGTTGCGCTTCATACAAGGCCTCTCCTTCCTAATGGCGATTGCTGGCTTAGCCGTGGCTATTGTACTTACCGATTTGACTATCACAGATGTACTTGCGTCCATTCTTGCATTTTTACCCACCGGATGGGGAATTCTTTCCGTGAGTTCTTTTATCTGCTTCTCTCTTATTATTTTCCTCTTTCAACATGATTGAGTTCCTGTTAGGAGATATAATATATATATATATATATATATATCAAACCCCTGTTTCTACCCAACACAACTTATCAAGTATTTTTCTCGAGGGGTTTATTTAGGATAGAATTTTAAACTGGAGTGTGGGTAAACTCTGATTTTGACCCTTGTAGTTTTCTTAGATCACCAGAAAATGAAGTTCTATTACTCTTAAACAGAATAACAGATGCAGTCTCAATTCTCCGATTATTTTAATGGGATAAAGTCCTTCTAATCTATCAGTAAATTTTCATTCGAACTTCTCTCGTCCTGACTTAAAATTGTTGTTACTCTTCAGATTGCTGCAGCTTGGAAGCCTTTGATAAAGAAGATAGGATTATGGAAGTCTGTCCGGTCTATTGCCCTCCTGTATGATGCCACAATGGGAATGCTCATCTTCATACCCATTGCCTTGTTTTCATGGTTCCCTTTTATATCGACCTTCCAAACCAGACTCATGTTCAACCAGGCATTCAGCCGAGGCTTGGAAATCTCACTCATCCTTGCCGGAAACAACCCCAACACAGGCATATGATCTGATATCTTCAGCTGCTGTAAATTATTCCACTGTGTAACTGTGAGAGCAACAATGGCAACAGTAGAAGCACTAGCATACCAAACCAAACATAATGAGTAGATTTAAGATTAGGTAGTGTTTGTGTCTTCATGGTTTTATCTTATTCATGTATTAATTTTTGTTAGGTTTTGTCATGTTTTTTATAACTCCATTGGACCATAATTATTTTATGAAATCAGTTGTGGTTGATTCATGGTTCTAGTTCTCTTTGCATTTATGGTTTTAATTTCAATATTGACCAATAGAGAGAGGCCACGTTGGGTCCTTTTTATTTTATTATTTTATTTTTATTTTTTAAATGTGGAAGCTTAAAGTAAAAAGGATGAGAAGGAAATCATTCAAGCAAGGAAGATGAACGTAAATCATTTTCCAAATGTACAATTCCCCTACAAAACACAAGGCTATATAATTAAATTGGATATATCCCATAATTAAATATAATAATAAAAAATAAAATTATTTCTTTGATTTAAATGTGAATTTATATTTTTGACCTAAAAAAAAAGGGTATGGTATATAACTGTTTAAATTCAAGGAGGATTTATTTATTTATTTATTTATTTATTTAAAAAAAATACTTTCTTGAGTCTAAATCTAACGGACACCTGTAACCCACGTGTGTACTGTCCTCGCCGTTCAAGATCCTATAAAGGCAACCGCTTGGCATCTGTGGACCACTCCAAAACGCCTTCTAAAAGAAATCCGGAGATTCCTTATCAGATTTCTAGAGCGAGAAAGAAAAAATCAGCAATAAGAACAGTAGAGAGGGAAAGAGAGAACGATTATATTATCACTTTCTCGGGAAAATTACGAGGGGACGGATATAAATATTAATTTTGTTTCTGGCAGATCGAGGCTTATTAGGTGAATCAAAGATTATTTTTAGGGTTTCGATCTTCGAATTTCTCGAGATTAGCTTAGTTTTCAATTTCGGATTTAGGCTTAAGAAAGTCTTTGGGGTTAAGGTAGGAATTAATCGATCTTTTTCAAGTTTCTGGTTTTGGATTCTGCTTAGAAACGATCTGAGAATTAGGATTTTTGTTTGTCAGTGAGAAAACATGAACGATCAGTCTCAGATGATGAATCAAGCTCAAATGATGAGTATGAGCCAGCCGCAGATGATGAACCAGCCTCAGTTGATGAACCAGGCTCACATGCTACTTCAGTCTCAGGCCATGAACCAGCAAGCTTATGTTCCTCCGCCTCAAAGGATGAAGCAAGCTCAGCCGATGATGAGCCAGTCCCAACCTGCAATGATGAATCGCGGTGGTTATCAGCAGGTATGGTTGCAACCGCAGCCTCCTGGAGACGCAAGCATGAATTTCCAAGGCTCGTTGAAACCTAATTTCGTGAATCCGAAGCAATTGCAGCAGCCTGGACGAAGTAATTGGAATGGGAAGAAGGATAAGCGAAAAGATTCTTGGAGAATGGAAAGACCAATGTCACCTCCTACCTCGATCAGTGGCGGTCCAAGCAGTTCTGGAGGGTATCAACCCCCTGCTCTCCACGAGTTACAGTTTCAGAATCGACTGAAAGCAAAGAAATTCTACCCGAAAAAGAAGTTTAATAACCGGTTTGCACCTTATGCGCCTCGTAACACTACATCTTTTATAATCCGGGCGAAGAAATCAGGCGGTATCGCCTCACTTGTCTCGCCTTGCCCTGTAACTCCTGCAGTTCTTCCCACTCCGATATTCTCTCCATCAAGAGAGGTCTTAGGGGATATGGCAAAGGAGGAGTGGGGTGTTGATGGTTATGGATCGATGAAAGGGCTGATAAGACTTCGATCTCCAGGGAATGAGGGAGAAATGCATGATGAAGAAGATGAGGAGGAAGGAGGTGGTGGTGGGTCGAGTGAGAGTGATGTAGAGGAGCATGTGGAGGTGGAGAGGAGGTTGGACCATGATTTGAGTAGGTTTGAGATGATTTACCCGAATTATGGGGTTGATTATAATAATGTTCTGGAGAACAGGGTTGATGATCAGGATAGCCATATAGCACAATTGGAAGAGGAGAACTTGACTTTAAAGGAGAGACTTTTCTTGATGGAGAGAGAATTGGGTGACTTGAGAAGAAGACTGCAGGTTCTTGAAAGACAGAACCAAGTTGTGGAGGATGTAAATGAGGAAGTGGTGGAGAATGGGTCTGAAAATGAGAGTGAAGGAGGGTCAGATGCTCCGGATATGGGTGCTGTGAATAACAATTCCATGGTAGAGTTTGTTGCAGAAAATGTAGGAGGAGATGTTACTAATGCTCCAAACAGGGATAATGTTGTAGTGGCAGAAAAAGATGTGTGTATGGAAGAATCTGTTCAAGATGGAGTCATATCAGATTTAAATGAGATTGAGCACAACAAAGTGAAAAATAAATCGATAACTAATGCAAAAAAGAACTGGAATGAGGAAGGAGCGAGGGATGAGGTTAAGTCAGAGAAATTAGGTGCTGAAGAAAAGGTCAGGGATAGAAATATGGCAGATGAGGTTGTAATAGAAGAAGGTATTGCAAGTGAAATCAATGCAAAGGAGGAGGATAATCAGAATGAGGTTCTATGTTTTCGATCAACTTCCGAAGGAAACGAGGTCAGTAGTGAAAGAAAACAGCAATAATTTTGCATCAGATGGAACACTCCCCAGAATGAATCCAAAGATGATGAAGTGTGAAGAAATCGAGCTCAGAGAAGAGAAATTGCTGCACTTGATCATTTTGTTCCGACGTTTTATGTTAGTCACTTCTCTGAAGGGGGACTTGTTAGGAACGCTTAGCAAATATGGGTATATCACTATTATTGTTTCCCCCTTGCTTTTAGTTTGTTAAGTCTGAGAAAGAACTGGATTGCTCTCTTTAATTTTCTTCTTAGTAGCATTAGCAAGTGTTTTGGAATTAGGAGGGGATATTAAGGTCTACTACTTCCTCGTAGTGTTGAAAAAGAACCTTGGATTGTAAAGGTGAATCAAATGACCCCTGAAATGTAGTTTGGTTTCATTCGTTAATGTTTCTAATAACCTTGTTATTTCCATGAATTGAGAAATATTATGGTCTTCTAACAAATTAAATCAGCTATCTTTTGATTTTTACTCAAGGTGAGAAGGAATTTCTTGTGTTTAATGATCTCTGTCAAATTCAGAGAAGAATTGCTTCTCTGTATCCTACCTTCTGCAAGCGGTTGACTGAGGTAATTTATCCTTCTTGCCTTGCTTTTGATCATGGGTTCATTAGTCATGGGTAATTGTAATATGTAAATGCAAGCTTCGAAAATCACATGCATAAGGTGGATACCATACTAGTGCTGCTTAGGGGAAGGTGCTAGAAATCAGATGTGAAAAGTTGCATTGAAGTTTTTTTTATTTTTTGTGTTTTCCTCGCCTGATTCAGTGCTGTGCATTAAATCTAGACTGTTTGTTTGAGTTATTTTTCTTAATCATATAGGGTTTTTTAAGCCTGTTGATGGTGGTGGAGTTGATGTAGGTTAGCCTAGCAGAAGCTGCTCCCACGGCATCATGGGTAAGTTTGGGGAAGTAAGCTTGTCTGCGCAGTTTTTCCCGAGAAAATTTTCGGTATAATTTGTGGTCGAGAGCTGATTTAAAATAATAAAAAATGATCCTGACTGTCATACCTAAACATGTTGAGGTAACATTTTAAATAGATTGATATCATCTCAGCATGTTTAATGAGGTCGGATGGTTAGTATCGATTCTTATTTTGAATTGCATCGACTCTTATCACCCTAAATCGTACTGAATTGCATGGACTCGAATTACACCGAATAGTTACTCATTTTTCCTATTGTTTTCCCATGGTACCCACTTCAGTGATTTCACATTATCGTTCTTGTTTCTCTCCCCTTTCTTTGAAATTGACATTGATTTTCGTTCTTATGTTTATGCGTGCAATTTCTCAGTCCACGAATGGTGATGTTTGGAAACACCAAAGGAGGATATTATTTTAGTAATGAAAGCTTGTCTGCTCTATTATTTATGTTTTGATTGCAGGGAGAAGGCAGTATCAAGGAAAAGAGATCTTGATCAAAGTGGATATTCGGTAAGGTCGAGATAGATCGTTCTAAAGTAGACATGACATCTATAAGACTAAATAAGTACTTGTAATAAATCTCTGTCAAACAAACAAAGAAGCCGCTCCCTAATCTTACTGAACAGATATCTATTTATCGGTATGATGTTATTATTATAAGCACTGATCGGCGCTATTGATCATAAATACTAAACACTACTCTATATTAGACACCCCACTTGATTACGCCATAAATTCAACTTTTCAGCAAAATCAAATCAAAGAAAGTTTTTTAATCGCACGGTCATACAACTTTTTAAAGAACACTCCGGTTTATTCTTTAACCCATGAAGTCATACAACTTTTTTGATCGCACGGTCATGATTCATCCACCAGAAAACAACTTTCTACCGGTATAGAAAACAACATAAATGAAGTGTGGTAAGTGCTCTCTCTTTCTTTTTAAGGTTCAAGAAAGACCAATGACCTTGCCTGTAGTAGTGTCGAGACCGATATCATAAAAGCAAGGCCTAGTAGGAAGGCCAGGCATCGTACTCATAGTAACCACGAGAGGGTATATAAATCCAGCCTAGCCACACATCCCTTATTGGCAGTATAAACCCACTCGGAGCTCCCTTTTCTGCTGCATTGTGCGAGAATGAGTATTGTGTTTTTTCCATGCATATTCAGTAGCCCCGAAAACCCTTGCTTTGTGTACATTTCTATCTGCTTCTCCGCCTTGTTTTTTCGTAAAACCAACATTGCACAAAGATAAGGAAATAAATCTTCAGTGTAATAGAATAATGCATCTTCAAAAAGACCTGCTAAGAAATTTCACTTACCTGCTCTGAGTATTCAACAGCGGCTGCACCATATGACTTGGCAATGGCTTCTATCTTCTCTTTGATACTTGTATCCAATGGATATAAGAATTTCAGTTGCTGCGTTACATTCTCACATGCTCTCTGAACTGCAATCCCAAGGTCCACCTCGAAAAAAAAAAATGTGACAGTGCAGTTTATCTCATCCAATCTAACTATTATACCATCTGCACAAACTCCAGTTTGGAACACTAAAACCAAATGGAGTTTTAAGTCTCGTGTATATACTGGTAGTTAATGGATTAAGTGGAACCCACTGCTCCCTTTCCACCATGAGCATGATGAGAACAAATAATAGCATCATATGCTCCAGCAGCCAGCGCTGCATTCCTAGCAGCGTTTAGTTCGGCTTCAGTATCAGTTGCAAATTTGTTCACAGCAACAACAACATTAATCCCATATCCCTATGGGCTAGAAATATGGCGGGCCAGATTCACACAGCCTGCTTCAACCAGGCCCATATTCTCCGTCACATAAGCACGATCAAGAGGTTTCCCGGCCACAACCTCGGGCCCACCACCGTTCATTTTCAAGGCCCGAGTTGTGGCAACAATAACAGCACATTGAGGAGTTAGCCCGCTATAATGCCACTTTATATTCATGAACTTCTCTGTTCCGATATCAGCACCAAAACCTGCTTCCGTCACCACAAACCCACCAGGTTCCCCCAGCTTCAAAGCAATCTTATCAGCTACAATGGAAGAATTCCCATGTGCAATATTTACAAATGGGCCCGCATGAACAAAAACAGAGGTTCCCTCTAGAGTCTGCATTAAAGTAGGGTTAATAGCATCCTTCATTAGAACAGTCAAAGCACCACCAACACCCAAATCATCAGCAGTTATCGACTCACCTGCGTTACTATTTCCAACAACCATTTTCCCAAGCCTCACCCTCATATTGGTTAGAGATGTTGTAAGGGCTAAAACTGCCATTATCCTACTAGAAACCGATATATCAAACCTAGTTTCTCTCACCATCCCTTTTTCCTCAGGTCCTCGGCCAATAGTAATCTTCCTTAAAAACCGGTCATTTATGTCCATTACCCTTCTCCATGTGATAGAACTAGTGTCAAAATCAAGCCTAGCGAATTTCTTAACTTCTTCTGGTGAGAGATCCTCAGGCCTTGTCTTGGAAATACCGAGTTTTTTCAAACGCCTATACATAATGTCACTAAAGCTCCTTTTGCCTTCTTTGTTTCAGGGGCAGAGGCGGTTTAAGAGGGCTTTATCGGGTTGGATTGACTCATGGAAGATACGGGTATCAATTGCGGTGGCTAGGAGATTGTTTGCAGCTGTTATTGCATGGATATCTCCTGTTAGGTGAAGATTAAACTCGTCCATTGGAATCACTTGACTGTAACCACCTCCTGCTGCTCCCCTTTAATCCCAAAAGTGGGTCCTTGGGATGGTTGTCTAACACAGGTGACAACCTGAAAACACAGAAAATTATTGAGGAATAAATTTCTTGGCATAACAAGTTATATTAAAGAATATTGAGAAACTATTGGTATGATAGTTTTGGATCAAATTGGCTATGTCCCAAATTTCAAACAATCGAGACCAGCTATATGTACTCAAATTTCAAACAATATTGAGATCAGCTATATGAATGTCTACTTTTTCTTTCACTTACTTTTGCTATGTCATGAACTCTCTATACATTAGCATCTTATGCTCATGTTATATCGGATCAGCTCACATGAAATGAATACATTTCAGCTACACAAGAACAACTTTTTTTTTAAACTCAAAACTGAATGAAACTAAGACAATGAAGGCCAGAAATTAAAACAAAAGAATAGTGTGCTACCTTTTTATCGAGAAAGGCACCAAGAGCTTGTCAGAGACCAACAGTAGTAGTAGACTTGCCTTCTCCAAGAGGTGTAGGAGTGATCCCTCCAAGATGTGAGACCCAAAAAAAATTATCATTAGTATAAACTGAATTTGGTAATAAGATCAGCAATAGAAGCAACTAGATTTTAGACCCAGAAAATGGATGCCAAAGAGTAGATCAATAATCAAATAATGAAAATATATAAACAAATAAAAACACCATATCAACTTGACTTTGTATTTTCCTTAAAGATCATAGTGGGAAGGAGTAAAATTAAGGTGGGTCGCAATCTCAGAGATGTGAAGAGGCTCCACTGAGTTAGCAATGTCTATATCTGCCGGAACTGGAGATACCACTTCCACTTTCCTCACTAATCCTCCTCTATTTGATGAAGAACTCATCTTCTCTTTTCTGGTCAACTGAGCTTATAGTTATAAAAGTAAGTAACACCCAGAAAGCCAATTCTTCTTCTCGTCCTTCTTCTCTGCTAGACTGCGTATCTGGGCCATCGTCACTGGTGGAGGAGGTGGAGTGGAGAGGAGAGCGGAGACGCGGGGTATCGATCCCCTTAATTGACATCCCTGGACAGCCCCTTAATTGACATCCCTGGACAGAAGAGCAATCCTTGTTTATTTTTATTATTTTCTTTTTTTTCTTTGAAAGGTATGGAGTGCATTTAGCACCACATGTTACTTTTGTCCGCTCTTCTAGGAGCAGCGGCAGCAGCAGTAGTAGTAAATATATGCTAAGCAAAAAATATTTAATATTTACGACATTTTATAGTGACAAAAAATAGGGAATTTATGTCATTTTTATTTTTATATTTTTGCCGGAGTGTTTTTAATTTTATTTATTATATTTGCCATGTTCTTCTCAGGAGACTGGTTCTATTTAGAGTGAGAGAGGAGTAGAAAGAAGAAGAAGGAGAAGGAGATTGTTGTATCGTATCAGATCGAATCGATAAGGTAGGGAAAATGGAGGACAATTCGAGTCCGAGGAAGGCGTTTTTGGGAGGGGATCAGTGGCTGAAGCGAGGAGACGGAGGGAGTGGGCGACGCGGACGGCTCAGTCGAGGCATATCGGTGAACTCACTGCGGAGTGAGTTCTTCGCGAGGCTCCCTGATAAGGTTCGATCAAGTGTTGGCGAGGTCGAATCGTTTCCTACGGATATTGATTTCTCTCGGATTTCAGGATTAGGCAACGGTCTTTCTCTTTCTCCCTCTCTCTCTCACTTTCTTGCATCCTTTCGAATCTACGAATTTCTGTTTGGCTGCTGAGGAAAACGTAGGATTAAGATATACTTCCGGAGATTTTCTTACCTTTTTCTTTCTTATTTGTTTACTCATTTAATTTTGTTTCTCTGTGTTTGGAACTTTTTCGGATTGAAAGATAATGACGAAGTAATATTTAAGAAGAATTATCTGTCGGTTGATGAAGAAACGTAAGAATATTTTTTCTTTCATATATATATTTTTGGTCATTTTCTCAGCTACCAAACCGAAGATTCTGCTCCCTGGCTAGGCATTGTTTGTTTGGATACTGCAAACTGAGAACAAAACTATAATGGAACAAAAAATTTAATTTAAAGAAAAAATAAAAATTGCTTCTTGATTTTATTACAACACAGAATCTTATCCTTGCTAGATAATTACTGCCTTAAATTTATTTACATTTTCTGAAGAAAAGAAATGTGGTTTTTTTTTTTTGGTTACTATTGCTTTATGATCTATAGGAGAGAAGGAATACTACGAAAAACAATTTGAGACCTTGAAATCCTTTGAGGAAGCTGATGCATTGGTGGCAACTGACTCTGTTGATGAGGAAGACCTTGAAGAGCAAGTTCAACATGAGAGAGCAATGAAGATCTCTAATTATGCAAATGTAGCACTTCTTGCACTGAAGGTTGTATATTACATATTTTTTATGCAACTTTCAAGGTTTTCCTTTATCATCATATAAATATTCATGCATCACATTGTGCAGATCTATGCTACGGTAAAGAGTGGTTCTTTAGCCATTGCTGCGTCAACCCTTGATTCTTTACTGGATCTAATGGCTGGCGGAATACTCTGGTTTACTCACTTATACATGAAGAATGTAAATATCTACAGATACCCAATTGGAAAACTGAGGGTGCAGCCAGTTGGCATTATCATCTTTGCTGCAGTCATGGCCACACTAGGTAAGCTAAGGGCCTATAACCAATCATCAGTATCTGTAGACTTTTATTTTTTTTTATCATTTGATTAGCTTCTCGGAATATAGGAATATTGACAGGTAAGTCAATAAAGTTAGTGGATGCCATGCGTAGAAGGAAGGTAAATATAGCTTGTTCTCAAGAAACAAAGTGGAAGAAGAGCAAGGCTAACGAATTAGGAGAATGATTCAAACTGTTTTATTCAGGAACAGATAAGAGTAGGAATAGGGTGGGAATAGTGGTGGATAAAACCTATAGGGATGCAGTAGTTACTGGTAGCAGGTTTGGGGATAGGATTAGGAGGTTTGGGGATAGGATTATGAGTATTACTTTAGCCTTAGAACCATAGATAGTGCATATTATTAGTGCGTATGCATCCCAAGTGAGACTAGATGATGAGATTAAGAAGGAATTTTGGGACTTCTTGAGAGAAGTACTGTTATTAAAATCCCATTTTCGTAAAAGATCTTCTTAGATGGAGATTTAAATGGTCATGTAGGTGGGGATAGAGTCGGGTGCGTGATGGTTCATGGAGGTCGAGGCTTTAAGATTCAAAATAATACGGGGGTTTCTATTCTAAACTTTGCCTTAACTAGTAATTTTGAGATAGTAAACATTTTCTATAAGAAGAGGGATAATTATTTAATAGCATTTGCGAGTGGGCATAATAGAAGTCAAATTGATTATTTTCTTGTTAGGAGACAAGACCTAAGTAGCTGTAAAAATTGTAAGGTCATACCATGAGAGTGTTTGACGACCCAACATAGGTTATTAATCTTGAATTTTTGTCTTATGAGTAAAGGTAGAGCAGACAAAGGTCAGATTAGGCCAAGAATTAAATGGTGGACTATGAAGGGAGATGTGAGAACGTAAGGTGTAAGGATAAGATTGATACTTTTGAGTTTTTTGAATATATAGCTAACTAGATAAGGAGTAGGCCGAGTGTAGAGAGGCTAAAGGAATGAGAGGACATGACAAAGAGACATGGTGGTGGAACAATGAGGTGCAACAAGCTATTAGGAAAAAGAAAATGTGGTTTAAGAATTGGCAAAAAGAGAGATCAGGGGTCGTATGAGCTATATAAACAAGCTAAAAGACTAAGTAGTAAAGCACTAAGGGATGCTAAGAAGAAACCGTATGATGATTTGTATAATTGGTTAAGTATAAAAGAATGAGAGAAAGATATCTTCAAGATAGCGAAAGCCAGAAATCGGAAACTAAAGACTTGAGCCATGTTAGGTGTGTCAAACATGAAGATGGTAGAGTTATAATGCAAGATAAAGCTATTTTAGGTAGATTGAATGATTACTTTGAGAAACTACTCAATGGGACAGGTGTAGAGGGGTTAAACTTACCGAGACCTGAGATGCAGGAATGGAGGCATCTACTGTTCCATCATAGGGTTAGTGTTAAGGAAGTAAGAAAGGCACTGAAGAGGATGAAATCGGGGGAGCCAGTTGGACCGGATGAGATACCAATTGAAGTGTGGAAGTGTCTAGGAGAAGTTGGACCAATGGCTTACTAGGCTTTTTAATAGGATTTTAGATACTAGAAAAATGACAGAATCATAGAGCCATGGTATTGTGGTGCCAATTTATAAGAATAAATGAGATATACATGATTGCTCAAACTATAAAGGGATAAAGTTTATGAGTCATACAATGAACTTTGTAAGCAGGTTATAGAATAAAGACTTAGGAGTATCACCACTGTATCAGAGAATCAATTTAGTCTTATGTCGGATAGGTCTACGATTGACGCAATCTTCTTGATTAGGCAAATGATAACAAAGTATAGAGAAAAACAAAAAATGTTGCATATAATATTTATTGACTTAGAGAAAGCCTATAATAGAGTGCCTATGGAATTAATATGGTGGATACTTGGAATGAAAAATATGCTTCAATGTTATATCGAGATCATTAAGGATATGTATGTATAAAAGTGTTATAACTAGTGTTAGGCCAGTATGTGAGACGTCTAATAAATTTCCTATTGCAGTAGGACTTCATCAAGGTGGGACTTCATTAAGAGTCGGCTTTAAGTTTAAACTTCTTTGCTTTAGTTATAGATGAGCTAACACAACATATTCAGGATGAGGTACCTTTGTATATGTTGTTTGCTGATGATATTGTCCCAATATATGTGGCGTGAGGCTCTAGAGAGTAAAACATATTCAGGATGAGGTTATTTGTATATGTTGTTTGCAGATGATATTGTCCTAATATATATGTGGCGTGAGGTTCTAGAGAGTAAGAGTTTTAAAATTATCCGCTCAAAAAGTGAATATTTAGCTTGTAATTTTGGACTCGAGGAAGGGGTAACCCAATTGATTGACGGTAAAGAGGTCTCAGAGTGTGAAACTTTTCAATTTTTAGGATCTATTATCCAAAAGATTTGAGACATTTGATATGATATATACCATAGGATTAAAGCAAGTTTGATGATATCAGGAGTCTTATGCGATAGAAGAATGTATGCAAGATTGAAAGGAAAGTGTTACAGAACGATCTTTCGATCAGCTATATTTTACGACTTGGAGTGTTGGGCCACTACGGGACAATATATGCATAAGATGGCGGTAGCAGAGATGCATATGCTAAGATGAATGTATAGTAAAATACGTAAGGATAGAATTATGAACTAAATGAGTAGGAGTTATCTGGGTGTAGCCCTTCTAGATGATAAGATTAGGGAAAGACGTCTACTATGGTTTGGTCATGTGTATACGAGACCAAGCACAGCTCCAATTCGAAAAACTTAGATGAAAGTGGTTAAGGAAGATATCTTAGATCTTGGATTAAGTGATAATATGTGGGAAGATCGTATAACTTGGAGAACTAATATTCGTGTAGCCGATTGCAAAAATAACAGAAATGAACTTAGACAATGATATTCTTAATCGCCCTGTTTTGTTTAACAACTATTGTTTATCATATACCACGTAACATAAGCAACTTCAGAAATATTTACATATAACTTAACAATTTTCTTTCAGGCTTCCAGATATTGCTCACAGCTGTGGAACAACTGGTTGAAGATGCACCCACAGAATCCCTGTCTGGGTCGCAATTCATATGGCTGTGCGTGATTATGGTGTTTGCTACTCTTGTCAAACTTATCCTCTGGGTCTACTGCAAAAGCTCAGGAAACGAGATTGTCCGTGCTTATGCTAAGGTTTTTGGACCCCATGTCTAACCATAAAGCTGTTATTATAGAAGTCCTGCTGATTGTTTCTTAATAATATCTACTCGTACTTTTCAAATAAGTAAAATAGAATTATAGAATTTTGCTGATTTTTTCATTCATATAATTTCTTCCATGATAATGCCCAGGATCACTACTTTGATGTGATTACCAATGTGGTTGGACTAGCTGCAGCTATCCTTGGGGACAAGATCCGATGGTGGATCGATCCAGTTGGTGCTATCGTCCTTGCTGTTTACACAATTGTAAATTGGTCTCAAACTGTTTGGGAAAATGCGGGTACTTTCACTTTCTTACCTTTTCTCTCAGTATCTCATAAAAGAGTACATGACTTTTACATGATATATTCTTTTCATCACTTTTGCATTATATATTGTGCTTGACATTAATACTTTACATGCTCCTAACAAGTTTCTAAACCAACTTGGGGTTATTCTTAATGTAGTTTCACTTGTGGGAGAATCAGCCCCTCCAGAATTCTTGCAAAAATTGACATATCTTGTCATAAGGCACCCTCAGGTCAAGCGCATTGACACAGTCCGGGCCTATACCGTTGGTGTTCTTTACTTTGTGGAGGTCAGTCATGTCCCTATAAATTGAATTCAATTACATTGAGGCTTGGCCTATGAATGGTTTGTATTCTTGCAAATCTTTGTGCATAGTAGGAAATCTGATTCCTAGAAATAGTAGCACGAGATATGCTATTATCTTAGCGAGAGTTTCTTTATTTTTGCTTCATTTTTTTATCCTAATAGTAAAAAATATTCTAATTGATCAAAACTGATTGACCAGGTCGATATAGAACTCCCAGAGGACCTGCCCTTAAAAGAAGCACATACCATTGGAGAGACCTTGCAGATAAACCTCGAGAAACTTCCAGAAGTTGAGCGGGCATTTGTGCATCTTGATTATGAATGCGAGCACAAACCTGAGCACTCTATTCTCAGCAGGTTGCCAAACAGCCAATCCTGATCTTTTCCAATACACTAAAAATTCAAGGTAACAAAAAAGAAAAGTTGCTCTTCCAAGGCAAATCAGAAGAATTTTGTTCGATATATACTTGTAGTTGTGTTCGAGATTTTTTAGTAGCTACTTCCTCCTACAACCTTCTTTGTTCTATTTTAACAGGTTAACAGGTTGACTCAACAAGGATCACCAAAATATTTTCTATATTGGGGTAGGAAATAGAGGAAAATCAATATCGAGTATGAAGGGAATATTTTTTGGCCAATTAAGGGATTTAAGAGTGTGCTTCTTTCAGCCTTTTCGGTGTGTTTGGTAGTATCTTATGCTTTTTCTTTCTTTTTTTCTTTTTTTTTTTTCTTACAGGTTTGGCTCGATTCTCATAGGGAATGGAAATAGGAATGAGAATGATAATGATAAGGTATCTATTTGATTGTTTAAGAAATAAGAATGAGGAATAATAATAGATTAAAATATAATATTGTGAGATTTAAGACACTTGTATCTATTTTGTGAAGGAATGGTTAAAATGATTCTCACCAAAGACATGTTTTGGTGGGAATAAAGGTATAATTTTTTTATTCAATTGGAAATGATTTTTTCATTTCAACTAAAATAAATTTTTTATTCTCACTCGTTGAACTGAATAATGAAATAAAATAAAAATTATTTCATTTCAAACCAAAAAATCAAATGCCATAAAAAAAAAAAATCATTATAGATTCCCACCATATTTAATCTGAATCTATGATTCAAGCCAAGACCTATTAAATTTCAATTTCCCCTTATATGACTCAACTGCGATTTAAAAAGCCCAATGAGTGTGCTGCCAATGAGACCCCAATATGACCCAAACCTGAGACTTACTGGATCCAGTAAATGTGCTACCACTGAGACCAAGACCTCCTACCCAGTCTCTTATGCTTTGCACCAATTAATCCTCAATAAAGAAGTGAAACTATACGATTAGCATGATTTTGCGGGTCTTGTGTCTATAACAATATCTTGCACAGATACATCATTATATCTTGGGCGTGCAACTACATTGGAAAATGGGAGTCAAGAAGAGATCATGAACGCCATAGCCGTCTGACTCGAATAGAATATATAATATCAATTCATTTAACAAAATATGTGCTTGCTCAAACAGGTCCAAGAGTGAGAAGTGTCGACAATTAATATCATTACGAAAGCCGTACAAGAGAAAATTCAAAATCTACAACATCAGAGGCAACGAATCTTCCCACTCTCAAGATACAGTTCGCCCATAACACAAGCAAGCAAGATACAGATTTTTTGCCCATTTTTCCTGCACGACAACAAAGAAACATAATTCATCATGATTTACAATAATAACAATAATAAAGTATTGGGTCAGTGCATTTGTGGACAGTTGCTTACCTTAACATGGGTGCTCGGAAATTGAGATGTACGCAGTGTTTCCTGGGTTTCATCTCCGGGTTTGCGCCTAGGAACACTCAAAATAAGAGCAGCTTGATCCCAGGTAGCAGCTGTTGATGTTATTCTATACCCACTGTCCCATCGTCTGTGAATTCCTTCACTCGGGTATAGAAAATCAAGTTCCACAACCTACAAGAAGAAACAGCAACCAAATGAGGTCAGTGTATTTATGTTTACAGACCAAAGTTCAAGTCGAAGCCTGACCTGGTCACTAAATCCGGCATTACGAGACATTACAACACCCCATCGGCTTCCAGCAGTGGCCATTGAGGTGACATGAAATCCTTCTCTCCATTTCTTGTTTATCCACTTGAAAGGAAAAGAGTCACTCACTTTGTAAGACTGTTGTGTGTATTGGGTGCCTGCAATAATTGGACCATAACTTTATGTATAGTGGACGAAAATAGGAAGCATGGCTGTGTTGACAAGAACAAAGATTCTAATTAAAAATTGTCTATTTGGGTAGATAGTTATAATAAAAACAGAGTGCATTTGGGTAGCACCAGAAGTCAACAAAAGAAATAAACCTTTAGACATCACCACAAGGGAGCTTCCATTGTTAGAACCAGCAATAGAACTAATGTAATAGTTCTTCTCCCATTGCTCCATGATCCATTCCTGAATAAATAGTGCGTTAAACATGCTGATTGGTTCAGGCTCAGGTTCTAGCATGAATACATGAGCAAAAATAAAATTTAAAAATATATATATAGATATATATCAATAACAGCATAAGAAATTCACCTTGTGCAAGAATAAGGGCGAAAGATCGTAAACTTGACTTGTAAAACCAGTTCCAGCATCCATAATAAGTGCCCAAAGGTTGGTACAAGATGCCACACAACTAATAAGCAAACCATCTGCAATCCCTCTCTCGACATGTTGCGCCAACCTTGTATCAGCTACATTATAGTGATACCTACACAAGGTTATTTGACAAGATCAAGATAATACATTTCACTCTCTCTCTCTCTCTCTTTTTAGTTTTTGGGTTTCGTTTTGGGAGAGAGGGTATTGGTGTAAGCATGCAAATTCTACCTCTGTTTCATTGGAAGCCTTGCATTATAGACTGAAATCCACTGCGTTGCAGGAACACCTAATCGAACCTTCTTTCTAGGCTGCCCATCATCTTCCTCCTCAATATTCAACCTACCTCGTTTTTGGCCAACTTGACTAATAATCTAGCAAGTTAGAAAAGAAGAACTATCAGTTGAATAACAATAATAAAAGAGATTTCATTCAAAGGGTTTATGCTTCACTTTTTTCACCTTTTGAGCACCATCAGTTTTTATTGGCCTTACAGCTGGATTTGGTCCAATCAGACCCTCAAATAGAGATATTAACTTAGAATAGTTAGGCTCCTCATCAAATTTCATGTTCACAACAATCTCAAGAAACTGCTTAAGAGGTGGGGGGCAGAAGCAGCACAGCATATCAGGAGATGTTGCCATCTTTTTTTTGCATACAAGAAAGGATTTGTTGTCGCCCTAGCAAAAAAGATGAAAATCAGGAAAAGTATAAATTCACATTTGATAAGGCAATCAGAGAACAGTGAATAATATCCTAATTCCTAACAGCAGAAATTTGTCTGTACCTGGTAACCTTGCCAGGGTAACCTGCCTTTATGGAGAAATATTAGGGTGTACGCCAGAGATTCAAGATCATCTCTTCTACTTGCAGTTCTTCCCAAATGAGCATGGACACTAGCATATCGAACCGTCCCTCTGGAACAATTTATGTGAAAAACATGTCAAAAATAGTGGGATGGAAGCTGGACAGCCAAAAAATAAAATCAGTAGAAAAATCAACTCACCTGAACATATCAGGACGCTGATCATATTCAACGTGCAGCCCATTAGAGCTTTCTTTCCACTTTGTTGCTGCAGTAATATTCACATTTAAGGACATAAGAATAGGTAAACAAGTAATGCTTCTACAGAAATAAGAAATACATCCAAAACGAATCCAAAATCCACTCGCCTAACCCAAGGTCAACAAGAAACAACTTCTTCTCTTGTGCGGTGGAAGGCTGACCCAGTAGAAAGTTCTCGGGTTTGACATCTCCATGCACATAGCTAAAACCAAACAGGGTCAGATGAATTGAGCTTAAAAGGGAACCAAGAATTAGAAGAATGAGAAAGAATTATCTTCCTAACGCATTTCCATTTATTTAAAAAATAGGAGAAAACCAACAACTAAATATGACAGCAAATAACATTTTCTTGATTACATACCCTTTGGAATGCATCTTCTCTAGAATTGATAGCGACTCTGCTGCAATACAAGCAACCATCTCTGAGGACATGCTGCAACAAAAGAGCCAGAAAAGATGATATCATGAACAAATGTGAAGATTTTTTATATTTTCATTAAAGCTGTTTGGCAGAAGGCAAACAGAGTACAAACAAAAAATACTCACGCTTGTCCTGAAGAGTTCCATACATCCCATAAGCTGGGCCCTAGCATATCCATCACCTGAAAATGAATAAACAAGGAATTTTAAGCAATATATTACTTATATCGGTCATCTTTAAGAGGTTTTCTGTTTTAAGATCGCAAGTGAAAATAACTATAATTAAGAGAGCATTAAAAATTGAGGAAAAGAAAATTTTAATAAAATGAGCCTCAGCGCTCCAGTTGATTCCAACAAACAGGTTATTTATGTAGTTCAGAAAGCTAGTTGTACAGTAGATCCAACAAGGGTTTGCCCTTGAAATGGTAAAAAAAAAATTGATGGCAGTAGTTGTCTTACCATTATATAGTAGTCTCCTTGCCTTCCTTTATAATGCACTTTAGGCACTCCATGACTACCACCAAGAGTGCTGCTTAAGAGAATATGCAATCGAGGTAAGAAGAATATACATTAAGTAAATCTACACTAACTACCAAGAAAGAAAGAAGAAAGGATATACCCACTTGTAAACCTGCCATTCATATGGAGGGCCATAATTACAACCTTTGCTATTCCTGTGCTCAAATTTTAGAGCAACCTGACAAGTAGAAAATACCAAAAGGAATTCATAAGAGAATTAATTTTGAGTATCTTTAAGATCATTTTATAAGTATTGCTTTCTTCCATGCATAAAAACTAAGAACTAAGTTCACCTCCATAGCCCCAGGACCTGATGTACGATCAGTACCACCTTGAACACGACGCCCTACAAACACCTGACCAAACCCACCTTTTCCCAGCTTCCTCTCTATCTTATACGTAGGGGAACCTCCTACTTGAACCTGGAAATGGAGTTTAAAACAAAACACAGTAATTTTTAGCATTCTATAAACCCACAATACATATCCTCAAATTCATTCAATTCATGGCATTTATGACATCAATGGAAAAGAATGGCAATTAGATAAATATATGTAGACGTATACATGCAGAAAATAATTTTAAAAAGCTGGTAAACTACTATCATGCAAGATTCTCTCATACCAATACGTGTTTCCGTCGCAGAAAAGCCACGGAAAAAGAACAAGACGATCTAACCAGCTCGAAATGTAAATCCAAACATAACATACCCTTTCTGGAAAAGGCGCTGTGCTTCCCTCTTCCTCTTGGCCAGCAGCCTTATTAGCACTCAATCCACCGCTATCAACCATCGCGCCCTTCTCTCCTTCTCCTTCTTCTCGTTCTTCTTCTTTTTCTTCTTTTTCTTCTTTTTCC
This sequence comes from Coriaria nepalensis, assembly GCA_027186245.1. Classification (NCBI taxonomy): domain Eukaryota; kingdom Viridiplantae; phylum Streptophyta; class Magnoliopsida; order Cucurbitales; family Coriariaceae; genus Coriaria; species Coriaria nepalensis. Next base: position 10,344,252 of record CP114491.1, on the reverse strand, counting down.
TCGACCTGCTTCCCCCTTTTGCGATCTGAATCACTATCCCGCTCCGATATCACAATCAACCTGTCCTCCTCAACCTGTTTTTTCGACTTTCTAGCTGTCAATCTCGTCCTAGGCCTCGCTCTAGCCTCAGCCGCTTCTCTAGCTACTGCAGCACGCGTTTTTACGTAATTAACCACCGGAGAAGGCTCCGATGGCCGGTGAGCGACCCTAGCACGGCCTCGGCGGACTCCTCTTCGAAGCTCCGGCATTGTTCAAACCCATAAAATAGTCGCTTCGAAACAACGCCAGCAGCTCGATCATTATCTTTAATTTTCAACTAAGCTCCGAAACCCCAGTCATGTCTGAAATTGACCGATTTCTAAGGAATCGATGCAGGAAAGAACAATGATTTGTGAAATGGATGATCAATTTGATTTTCGTTGAAATTTTTTTAAAGAAGTTTGGTGCCAGGAAAGTTTTTGATTGATGAGGTCCAAATTTGGGGGTTAGGGCTTGATACGGGAAATATAGAGAGGAAGCCTTCTCAACCGTACGATCCCGTACGATCACAAGTTTATAATATGAAGCCATACGGTATGGGAGAGATATTTGATTAATTGTGGGTCCAGATGAAGACACGTCAGTCTTCCTCGACTTATCGTTCGTGAATGTTTAGTTATTTAACTTTTAGTCAAAATTAAAAATAAAAATTTATTAAATAATCTCTTTTTTTTTTAATTATTAAATAACTATTATTTTTTAATAATTAAAAAATTATAATATTTATACTTTTTTTTATTTTTCCCCTTCCATTTTCTTACCTTCCTCCTCATTCCAAAAACCTAACGACCTACCGTAACAAAAAAATAATGACCAACTTACCACTGCCATAACAAAAAATAATAGCCGTCTTTGCTCTTATTGTCCGACTTTTACTCGATCTTTCATCAAATAAGAATAATATATAATTTGATAGAAATAACATATGAGGAAAAATATTAGATTTGTACTTTGGTATATATTTTCTTTTTCTATCTATTTTCACTTTTTCTATAATAGGTATACATTTCTTCTTTAAAGTATGCTTATTTCGGCTCATCTTCAACAAATTTGATTACGATGATGATGACATTATTTCAGATGAGATTTAATAGGTCATTTCAGATTTTTTTAATTAAATTTTGAATTAATAAATTATCTATTTTTCGGGAATATCGTCATCTGTATTTATAGCCATATGCTACAATATGGAATGGAATAATGATGAGAACACCTCAAAATATCAAAATCTTAGGTTCCAAAAGACTTATAATAATTGAAGGGTGTTCACAATTGAAATAAGTATTAGTTTTAATGAGTTGTTAGAGGTCGTGTACAATTATATTCGCATTGATCCTAATAAATTTGGTATGACAATAACGTATAAGCCGTTATTTTCTTCGTTCACTCATCCAATATTTATAAAAAATGATGCAGATGTGAAGCCATTTTTAGTTCATATCTGTTCGGCAACAAATCCATCTTCGCTGCATATGATGTTGATTCCAAATGGGATAAGTGATATTCATGTTCTAAAGCAATATCAAGTACATGACATTGGTATTGACCAAAATAAAAATTATATAAGTTATGATGATGGTGGCGATGAATATATAAATGACAATCTGAATGTGGATAGAAATATTGTTGAGCCTGAGGTTGAGGTTGAGAATAAGATGAGGACGATGAAGGGAATGATGATGAGACAGAGGAGGATGAGGTAGAATGTGGTAATTGTTTATTTCAGGATGACTACTTTGATGGAATAGTAATTACTTCTAATATACCCAAATTTTTATCTACTCGAGAGGATTTGGATTTGATACCTAATTTATCACAACCAAAAAATGAAATTGAAGACGGGGGCGATGATGAATATGCAAATATTCTTCCTATTGCTACTCAGCCCGGGGGGTTGAGTAGTGATTTTTACAATATTGGAAGCAATTTACTTCTAATTGCTTATTCTTAATCAATCGGAGATGAGTTTTATTGCACTCAGCTCTTTAAGTTGAAAAATGAGCTAAAGATGAGTCTACATATGCATGTTACTCGACTTCTTCATTTTGAATTAAAAATGAAGAAGTCGAGTAAGACTATATATGGTATCGGTTGTGTAGACTTGAATTGCAGGTCGATGCTTTGTGCTACGAAAAAGAAAGAATATTCATTTTTCCAAATTCAAACTTGTAAGGATCAACACATATGTAACTTCAACTATTTGTATGACAAATATCGACAAGCATTCACATTGGTAATTGGAACACATTGGATTAATAGTTTAAGTGGGAGCAATGAGATTCCTAACCTGAAAATAATTAAAATTTTAACTTGTAATAATCTCAAGGTAAATATTATTTACTGGAATATGAAAAATAATTTCTATTGCATATGATCTAATTCGGGGTACGACCAATGAGAGATATACAAGGTTGTCATGTTACTTTGTCATAATAAAAGTGGTAAATCTTGATATTGTAACTACACTTTTGACGAAAAACGAAGAAATCTTTCTTTATTATTTCATAGCTTTTATGGCATTCATTACGGGTTCTAAGGTGATGCGAAAGGTTATTTATATCAATAAGACATTTATGAAGTGCAAATACTAGGGCATGCTTATAACCACAACTGCATAGGATTATAACCATTAACTTTATCCGATAGCATGAGCTATAATCGACTCAAAAAATGAGGCATTTTGAACTTAGTTATTGACTAGGCTTCGAGAAAAGATACATGATGCCCCCAATTTAGTGTTCATTTCATAGCGATCACATAATATCAAAAATATCGTACAAAGTATTTACCCGAATTCAAAACATGTGCATATATTTGACACATTGGTAAAATATCAAGTAGAGATTCAAGAGTGGTGGAATGATCTCTCTATTCAATACGGCAGTTACAGTATATAAGCTATAAGAATTTAAGAAATACTTCAATGAGATCAAAGCATCATATCCTTATGTGGCAGTGTATCTGAAGGATATTGGTTTCGAACATTGGTCGAGAGCTCATTTCCATAGTCTTAAATATAATATCATGACAAATAATAATTTTAAATCGCATCATTTCATTAAAGAATGTGCATGAATATTAAATCATATCCTTGCTCGATAATGTTATGAATATGATGACGACTTTGTTCGACACTCGAATAAATGAAGTCAACTAACATACCGATCGGTGCAATTCTATGGTAGAGGAATTGATCATAAAAAGATATGATGAATCATTAATAATGAAGGTTATGAGTGTGGATGGTCATACATAAAAAGTGACATAAAGAAATATTTGTGTGGTTGTCAACTTAAGGGTAAAGAATTGTATATATAGGGTGTTTGACTTGGATCAAATTATGTGTGCATATGCCATAGAAGTTGTGCAGTCTAAATGTGTGAGTGTGTATTTATTGTGTTCATCATACTACTCCACTTTAAATTGGAGGGTCACATATGCATAATCAATTTATCATATACCACCGATTAGTAAGTGGAAGACCAACTACAAGTAAGTGGAAGACCAACTGTAGTTCTACCACTCATCATGCATAAACAAAGTGGAAGACCAAAAAATAAATGTATACTTTTAATCGGGGAACAAACACCGAGGAAAATAAAGGGAGGTAATTGCGGCAGTTTTGGATATAACAGGAAGACTTGTCAAAACTCGGTTCGACCAGCACCCATTGAATATACTTCATCATGTTATGTTTATTGTAAGAATAACTATTATGATAAAAAAACTACTATGTTTATTGTGTTTTGTTTTATTATTGTAATAAGACATGTTAAAATCTATTTTATGGTTTGTGTTTAGTATTTAATTTTAAGTTTTAAGTTTAAAAATATACCTACTGTCTCATACCGAAATTAGGGTTTCAGTCGGGGAAATGGATTTTGGCTTGACCATTTTGGACCGAAATCATGAATTCAGTCCAAATGGATAAGGCCGAAATCATGCACAAATCATGTTTTAGGTTTCAGTTTAGGTTTTTTGTTTAACATTTAATTTTATTATAAATTTAATGGTTGAATTGAAGTTTGAGGTTTAAAAATACAAAATATACTTACTGTCCCCGGACCGAAATCATAATTTTGGTCTTAAATAGTTAGAACAAAATCATGGTTAATTTAATTTAAAAATAGGTTTTATGTCTAATATTTTAAGTTTACATTTAAAGTTTTAAGTTTAGATTTAATGTTTAAGTTCAATGTTTAAGTCTATATTTATGGTTTAAAGCATAACGTTTAAAATCTAAGTTTAAGTTTATGTTTACGGTCTAATTTTAAGTTTTGTTTAGTGTTTAAATTTAAGTTTGAATTCTAAGATTTTAAGTTTAAAAATGTAAAAATATATTAATATCTCAGACCGAAATCATGATTTCGATCCAAAATAGTCAGGCCGAAATCAAGCTATTTTTTTTCTTTTTTAGGTTTATGTTTAGGATTTGTGTTTAACATTAATTTAATTATAAATTTAAGGTTTGAAGTCTAAAGTTTAATGTTCAAGTTTTAAAATACAAAAACATATTGTCTCATACATGATTTCGATCTAAAATGGTTAGGCCAAAATCATGTTTTTTTTTCTTTTTTAATTTAGGGGTTTAGGGCTGAGAGCTAGATCACTTGATGAGGCTGAGGGCTAGATCACTCGCAATGAGGGCTAGACAACTTTTATCTCAATCTTTATAGTATTATGATGTAAGTTTGATATACATAAGTTTCAATCACATTGATGAGGGAGCTAGCTAATCCACGTTCCCGGCTCCTCAACTTCGATCATGAAATGCTGGATATGTTATTGGGAAGAATGTGAGAAGGAGGCAATTATGGTAAAGTTAACCATTAACTGAATAAGGAGATAATTATGGAAATTTTCCTTGGAAGTAAGATTATAATTGATTGATTTTACAATTAATGGGACCCTTACCTTATAAGGGTGTTTAACCTTGCCGATACGAGGTTTTAAAGTAGAAATTGGTAACGCCATCTTGAATTTTAAGGAGATGATTGATTCAATTATTTTAGAAGGAATAAAATCAAAATGAATAACATTTCTCCATTTAGTTTGATTTTATCAAAATCGGAGAATCATTTTAATTTCTTAAGAATCTAAAATAGAGAATGAGTCATTTATTTAAAAACACATATTTGGAGTGGATAATATCTCATTACAGTAAAATATCGATAAATTAATAATTTTGAGGAAAAATAATTATATTAATTTAGCAAAATATTAATAATTTATTATTTTATCAATATATTTTAAATTTATTAAAACAATTTAAATATACAAATTTAGCTTGGTGAGCCTTGAAGATCATTATCGGTGTCGATTTTATCGTAATCTTCTGGAATTTTTTATTCTTAATTCATTATACAATTAAACAAATAATAAGTGAATAAATTATTTTATTCCATTTTATTCAAATTCAAATTCAAATTATCATTATCACTTTCAAATTCTTATTTGCTCATTCCTCACTTAATGATCGTGTTAAGCTTTCAGAGGGATTTCACCTTCCATAGTCCCCGGAGCTAAACAACTTCTATGGAAATTGACTTCGATCTTGGTCGAAAACATATCCAAATGAATGAATTCTATCCATTAAATATAATTTATTGACAAATCAACTAATTATCTTTACAAAAGACCTACAACATATCTAATAATTGTTAGTCAAAACACTTACACTCTAAAGCTATTGATGATTTCATTTTTCTTCGATCAAAGTACAACAACATGCATTTTTAGAGGAGTTCATCCAAGAGAAGGAAGGGGTAGGTAAAAAGTCCAAAGACCGATTGATCTCTCATATTATGATTAAAAAATATATATAATTTAATATATTATAATAAAATTTTTTAATTTTTAATTTATTCTTAAATTATATTCAAAAAATATATATGAAATTAAGACTGAATTTAAAATTTATTTAAATTTTATTGCTAATCTTTAATAATAGAACGGATGATACTTAAAATATTAAGAACTCTTTTGGAACTATCAAATTTATTTATTTTTATAAATTAAATAATTTTAGGTATTTTATAAAATTAAAAAAAAAAGTTTAATACTTAACATTTAAAAGAATATATATATTTATTTAATACTTAAAAAAATAAATATCAAATTAATGCGTGTCCAAAAATAAATATATTTAAAATAATTTAATTAATTTGTATTTATAAATATATATTAAAATAAATTTATATTTATAAGTGACTTGCCACGTATATATTTTTATACACTTCAAAACAATACTTTTTTAAGTTATAAACCGGATTTCTTCGACCATCCCAAATGCCCAGATGTCCCTAAAACTCCTCAACGTTCACAAACAGTCCATACGCGATGACGTCACACTCCCACTTTTCGAATTAATTTTAAGGCTCCAAAAACCCGGCTTCCCGCCCACCCCAATTCTTCAAATAAAATTTCCCAATCTCAGCGCCGTCTCTGCACTATTAAAGCGCCACTTTCTCTTTTCGCACACTCCCGCCCAGAAAAAGATAAAAGGCATTTTTTTGCGCTCTCCATCTCCACTCTACAGGGCTCTCTCCTTCTCTATCTCTCCCCTGCGGCGAGTCCTAACTGGTCCGATCAGTTGATCTCCATCGCTGCTACCATGCCTAGCACGCGCAGGTCTTCCTCTTCGAGGAAGGTGAATGGTCAGCTCGACGGAGAAGGAGATTCAAATGCTCCGAAAGTAGATCCGTCTCCTAAGAAGCAGAGGAAGGAAATCAAGACTGAGACTGCAATAAGGACGTCTAAACGCGAGGCGAAAGATGTATCTTCGTCTTCTGATGCGTTGAAAGTTGAGGATTCGGATTTGGATGGAGAAGATGCTTCTGCTGCATCTGCAGCTGTTTTGACACCAGAAGTGGCTGTTTCTGCGAAGAAGCGGAAGGGGAGGCGTACGCCTTCAGCTTCTACTCCGACGAAGGATGATGCTTCGATTTCGAAGAAGATGAATGGTCAGTTTGATGGGGAAGAAGCTTCTGCTACATCTGTTGCTACTACTACATTGCCAAAAGCGTCTTTGTCTCCGAAGAAAAGGAGGAATGAGACTGAGAGTGATGACGAGCCTACTGCTAGGTTTATTGGTCCCCCTGTTTCTGATGCAGAGGCCAGGCAGCGGTGGCCCAAGCGGTATATTAGCAAGGTAGTACTTCATTATTGTTAATTATTTCTTCTTACATTTTTGTTTCGTCGTTTGAAAATTTATACTGATCATTTAGTTGCTTAATTTGGGAATAGTAGGAATATAAGGTCCAGTGATGTTTGTCAACTGAAAATGTTGTCACTATTTCTGCAAGACAGCATATCGCTTGTTGAAATGCGAGTTAAAATGTGGTTGTACATGATTTAAGCTAAGAAAAGTATCGAGGAAACCGGGCCAAAATAAGTTGATGATCAGTCTTTGACCACTACTTTACAAGTCCCGGCACAGGGGCGAGCGTACCTGTGTTGCTTTTTTTTGCCATGTGCCACCAGGTTGTTGGTTGTTTTGCATGCATAGATGAAGACCACCTGGCCTTACACAGGTTTAGAACACATTGTGGGAGTAACCATGATTTGATCCATCCCAGACCCTTAAGTGCCAATGACAGTTCGTATGCCAAAGACATTGCCTCGCTCCTACTGCCCAATATTACATTATTTCTTGCTAATGTTACTATGGGCAATCTAAATGTTAATTTAGCAAGTGAGGCTAATTACATGTCAAACCCATTTACAAAGAAACTTGTTAGACATGTGTATTATGTTCCTCCATTTTCTATATTAATATGTTTGCCTTTTTTTTTTTCAGAAGAAGAATTACAGGGAAAAGAGCTCAGAGCAGTAAGTTTTTTCAGCGACGTTCTAAATTTTATTGCTACCTGTCAGCTTCATAAATTTTTTGACCAATCTTTGTCAATCTTTCTAATCCCATGCCATGCCATTATTTATGTGCAATCACGCTCTGAGTAGTTTTATTGAGATAATTTAAAGAATCAGAGAAGAGGTGCTAATTTAAGATACATTCTGTAAACAAAAGAAATCTTCCAGAGCTTGCTATATTTAGTTCGTTTCAACCTAAATCTTCTAGCTTTATTCTTTTCTAGGAATGACTCTGACGAAATAGTCCTAGCGCGGCGCCATTATGTGGAAGCTGAAGTTGATGGAACGACAGTCTATAAGCTTTATGATGATGCTCACGTGCAGGTGAGAGCAGTTGACTACTTTTCAACTTGTTTGCTGGATTTTATTCATGGCTATAAATGTAGTTGGAATATTACTTGGTGAAAGCATACGCACAGATTGAGTAGAAGTAAACTCTGATTATTAGTATTGTCAAGTTCATATCTTTTTTTCCTTAGAAAATGCTAACTGCGTCTGCCTTTACTTATCACATATTTTCTCAAATCTGGAATATTTCATTAACATTAGTTTTGCATTTTATGGAGTTTTCATATGTTCGTACATGCAACCATGCATGGCATGTGTGAATGCCCGTCACAGATAGATAGGCTATATATGCTAATTCAACTTTTATGGATGTTTTTTTTTTTCAAGGCTGAAGAGGGTGCGGACCCTTTTATTTGCAAGATCATTGAAATGTTCGAAGGTGTTGATGGGAAGTTGTATTTCACTGCACAGTGGTACTATAGAGCAAGAGATACAGTAAGATAGATGTCATTGATGTTAGCATATTTTTTCCTCACTATCCGTAGGATGATATGTAAGTGTATCTAACATGGTTGATTACTTTGTAGGTGGTAAAAGATCACGCCAATCTCATTGATTCTAAGCGTGTTTTCTTTTCTGAAGTTCGTGATGATAATCCATTGGATTGTCTTGTGAAAAAGCTAAATATTGCAAAACTGCCCTTAACTGTATGATCTCTTGCTTAAAAACCGATAGTTCTCTAAGGGTTAAGGATAATAGAAATGACAGTGATTGTTTCCTTTTCCTTCCAGGGATCGCTGGAAAAGAAACAAGTGCTCTCAAGTTGCGATTTTTACTGTGACATGTTATACTTGCTGCCCTATTCATCGTTCCTTAAATTACCTGAAGGTAATTCGTTGAATGGTGACGAATACATAATCTGTCCAATTTTCCACCGTATAAGATTTCAATAATTTAGTTCCTAGACTCCAGTTTGGAAATTGCTAAAGCAAACTTGCCACTAATATATTTTCTTTATCAATATGCAGATATGATAAAAAGTGCGAGTGATACGTCATCTACCATTTCCTCCGAAGTTGATATGGCGTGTGAAGTAAACTCACAGAATGGGGATGTTGGTCACACTCAAAGCAGTAAGCCTGAAGTCACACTACTAGATTTGTACTCAGGTTGCGGTGCAATGTCAACTGGCTTATGTCTGGGTGCACAGTTGTCAGACTTAAACCTTGTCACCGTAAGTAGCTCCTTACTAATGGATTCACAATATTTCCATTCTGTAATTTCTTTCTTCAGAATTTGCACAACTACTTACTCATTTTGTTGACTTCTGTAGAAATGGGCGGTCGATTTGAACGAGCATGCTTGTGCAAGTCTAAAGTTCAACCACCTAGAGACAGAGGTAAAATTCAATTGCCATTTTGACTATTTATTGTATTCAGATACACGGCTTCTGGTTATTGTATTATTTGCAATATAGGTGAGGAATGAAGCAGCTGAGGATTTTCTAAGACTCTTACGAGAGTGGGAGAAACTATGTATATGCTTTTCGTTGATTAGAAGTAACGATCCACAACCATACTCAGATATGTTTGAAGATGATATAAATGAAAGTGATGGTGAACATGCTGATGCCGGAGATGATGACGGCGAGGTGTTTGAAGTGGAGAATATACTTGCAATATGTTACGGTGATCCACGCGAGTCAGGAAAACGTGGATTATATTTGAAGGTAACTGAGTTTTCGGCATTTTTTTGTGAAACTGCAGACTCCTGTGATTGTATATGTACTTTCATTATTACAACCCATTTACCGGCGACATTTTTATCCTATACGTAGGTTCATTGGAAGGGGTATGGAGCTGATGCAGACTCTTGGGAACCGATTGAAGGGTTGAGGTAGACAAGCATTGAAATATTTTTGTGTTTCTGAAGTGTTGTGCATTCCCCGAACACCCTGACTTGAGCTGGTCATTAATGTCATCGCTAACTATAATTTACCAGTAATTGCAAGGAGCGCATAAGGGAGTATGTCACGAATGGGTACAAATCAAAGATTTTGCCTTTACCTGTAAGTTTGGTTTTTTTTTTACCCGAGTTTGCGTATGATTAGATTGATGTGTACTTAATCACCGAATTGTCCATCATTTTCTTGTAGGGAACCGTGGATGTGATATGTGGAGGTCCTCCATGCCAAGGTATTAGTGGTTTCAACCGCTTTAGGAACAAAGAGAATCCGCTGCAAGATGAGAAAAATAAACAGCTTATTGTCTACATGGATTTGGTGGAGTACCTCAAGCCCCAGTTCGTTTTGATGGAGAACGTGGTGGACATAGTTAAATTTGCAAATGGTTACCTCGGGAGGTATGCATTCGGTCGCTTGATAGGTATGAATTATCAAGTACGAATGGGAATGATGGCAGCTGGTGCATATGGACTTCCACAGTTCCGTATGCGTGTATTTATGTGGGGTGCCCAGCCGCAAGTGGTAAATACATAAATCACTTTTCGTATCATGTTTATTTATTTATTCTCAAGAAACATACAGGACTGCTACGGTATTGTCCTTATCGATTCATTCTTCTTGCATGCTGCAGAAGTTGCCTTCTTACCCGCTTCCAACGCACGATGTGGTTGTAAGGGGCGTCATACCTACTGAGTGGGAGGTATTGACATTCTTGTACCTACTGACATACATTAAACGATGTTTTTATAGAATTAATGATTGAAATGGTTACAGAACAATACAGTGGCTTACAACGAAGGTCATTCTGTTGAGTTGGAGAGCAAACTTTTACTCGAGCATGCAATTTCAGATCTTCCACATGTACCATCTATTTCTTTATCGATTGCTTCTCTGCTCTTAATTTTGTCCCAAAGCTTAGGTGTTTATAACGTCTTGTAACATGCAGGTTGGAAATTATGAACACCGGGATGAAATGCCTTATGGCGAAGCTCCCAAGACAGAATTCCAACGTTTCATTAGATTAAGAAAGGAGGGTTCGTATCTCCAGTTACTCTGAACTCTGAGAATCCTTATTCTTCATAAGCTTTCAAGTTAAAGTTGCTTGCCTTTTGAATTAAGCTAACAGTTATCTTTGGTTCCATTCTTGTAGAAGCTTTGGGTTCACCACCAAAATCCACCCCAACAGAAAATCTTTTGTTTGACCATCGCCCTCTCGAACTCAACAGCGATGATTATCAACGTGTTTGCCGGATCCCTCAGAGAAAGGTATTCTCCATTTTAACTTTACAAGGCCATTAGTATTAGGACATGGTCCAAATAAATTAGGCCAGCGGCCTTTATGGCATGCTTTATAGCTTTTAAGTGGCGGAGATCATCTTATACGGAGTATAGTATCTCTATTCTCAAGCATGTAATACTTAACTTTTCATTTAGGGAGCAAACTTCCGTGATCTACCAGGAGTTCATGTGCGTGCTGATAATAGGGTTGAATGGGATCCTGACGTACCTAGGGTGTATTTGGATTCTGGGAAACCTTTGGTAACAATCTCTTTGCTTAGCTAATGCTATTTGTTGTCCATCCTTCTTCTTGGTCACTTGGTAACTCATACTATATGTTTTACACCATCTCAGGTCCCTGATTATGCAATGACTTTTGTCAATGGCTCATCATCGAAGTAAGTCTAAATCATTGAGAAAAGATATGAATTGTCAAAATGTCTAATACCTGATATCTTTTTATTCTACATGGCCTTCTGCATTAATGATGCGAAGTATCTTATTGATTTCATAATTTCTTAACAATCCCTTAATGATTGATATAACATATTTAATCTTTTATTCAAGTTCTCTATTAATTTGACCTTATTATGTAATGCAGGCCTTTTGCTCGTCTATGGTGGGATGAGATTGTGCCTACTGTAGTTACCAGAGCAGAGCCGCATAACCAGGTTAGTTTGGCCCTCTTGCATTTTTATGTACGCTCCGCCTTAAAATGACCTGTTATGGTATCTTTTCTGAAAGGCCATTTTGCACCCGGAACAAGATAGGGTTCTCACTATTCGTGAAAATGCTAGAATCCAGGGATTTCCTGACTATTACAAGCTCCATGGTTCTATCAAAGAAAGGTATATACTTCAGCTTTTCATTGTTGGATTCTAGCATTTTGGTCGACTTATTACTCTGTTATATCTTGCCTCTACAATTTTCTGCCAATGTCTTCAGGTACATTCAAGTGGGAAATGCAGTAGCGGTACCGGTAGCTCGAGCCCTGGGTTATGCATTAGGCCAAGCCTTTAAAGGTACTGCCACACACGAACCTATCTTTAGATTACCATCAAAATTTCCCCATATTCCTGAAAATCAATCTCCTGCGTCATCAGAAAATGATGCTTAATGCCTTAAACAATCTTGTTGTAGCACTATTGGAATGTTGATGCCGTAAAGGCTTATTTGATTATTATTTATTTAAAACAACTGGAATCAGCCTGTTGCTGGTTTCACTTAGGTTTATGATTCTTCAAGTTTCATTGTTGCAATGAAGGATTGCATTTGTTCCTAATTCTTGGGAGGTCAGCTAAATATGTATATTGTAGCTTCTTTCATTTAGCTATCATTTCTTTGAGAAATTCAAAATAGCTATCATTTACCTATTTACAAGATGATAGATCTTAATTATACATATCAACATCGTACAAATTCTTAAGAGATTAATTCTATGTATGTTGTAGCTTTTTATATCTATCTATTACTTTATTTAGGGAAATTAGTGTATTGATTTATATGATTGATATTATATTATAGTATTATTTAATATGTCGATTAATAATAAATATTTAAGATAAATTGATTATTGAAATATTCCATTTTTTTCTTGGGAAAATGGTCGAGAGCTACAAGTTGAATTATTTGTACCCCTTACAAAAAATAAGAGTGCCTTAAAAAGTCTATGAACAATCAGTCTTAAAAAAGACAACAACATTCAGGCCCTTTAAATCATGGTACATGTTACAATGAAACATGTTACAATTATTAATATTATTATCATATTATTTGAGGTTCGATGATGTTTAGTCTTAACCGTAACTGTATACCTCAAATACATAGAGAACGTAAACGTTAACATTAAAATTTCCTTAATAATGTAGAACGTAAACATTATACTCCACTATGGCGTCTCCTGTGCTCCTATCAAACCATTGGGTTCTGGCTTCAACATAACCTCTCGCAAATCGGAAAAGTCCGCTCCCTCCGATCACCGCCATCTCTCTAACTTTACTCAGAACTGCATTTCTCCCAAGCACGGTGATCGTACTCCCATTGTACTTTCCTTCAACAAATGCGAAATTCATCACCATTAAAAGCCCTAGATCCGTCTGCGACGCCGACGCGTAGAACCCTTGAGCTTTCCCCAGCAATTTCGAGCTCAATTCTGGTCCTTGTGTTAATGGATTGTCAATCATGCGAACTAGGCCGAATCCGGCTCTTGTTGCGTTGAAAATTGGAGGTAAGATCTGGATCGCGCTCGGGTTCGAGCCGGTTATCGTGTCGTGCCAGTAGAGTCGGAAATGGCTGAGCTTCTCTTCCTTGAGTCCGAATTGGTTCTTGTTTAGAGTTTTCGCGAAGGATTCTTGTCGTTCTTGATCATCTTGCTCGGTCGATGAAATTATGGCGGAGGAAGAAAGGAGGGAGAAGAGTACGAGTTGAGTTGCTAAAAGTGATGAAATTGAGGTGGATCTAGCCATGGCTATGGATGCTATGCTTTTTGAAGCTCTTCTCCTCTTCTGGTGTGAATATATATATATTACTATATACAATTAAAGTTGTCTGAAATTTATCTAATAAATTCATTTCATAAATTAAATAACTTGGAAGGAGATTTTTAGATGAATATGTTCAATGGTGACACGATGTATCATCTTGAAATTTTTTTAATAAAGTGATGAAAATTATGTTATATCACAATTTTATTTTAAATAAATTATATGTATTTTTTTTAAAATAAAAATATAGTAATATTATAGATAGATTTCTGAAAGTCTTATAAATTATAAGTGTGATTTATTTAAGTTTTATCTTAGATTATAAATTATTTTTTAAATTATTTTTTAAATTATTTTTTTATCATAGTCAAAGAATTTTAATTATTATTTTTACAAAAAAAATAATATATTATTATTTTATCACATAAATTATATATTTTTCTTCTTTTTCACTAGAGAGGTTTGGGTGGAAATGAAAAACAAAATAGTTTAGAGGATGACATTATAAATAAAAATAGGTTGACTACGTTTTAGGTAAAAATTGGTTGACTAGGTTAAAAAATTAATTTAAAAATTATTCATAATTTAAAATAAATTTAAACATATCTATTTATAATTTATAAAATTACAAGAATCCACGTATAATACCTCATTTGGGTTGGGGTATAATACCTCATTTGGGTTGGGGTGTCTAATACTTTGGAAAGGAATTGCATCCCTTCATCATAAAGACGAGGCATTGGTGTTACTACGCCACATGTTCATGTCTAAACGCTAAATTAATATGAAATGCTTTAATTTAGGACTAATTTGAAGTTTTAAATAACAATTTGGACCAAATTCATAATACAAGAAAGTATGGGGGACCAAAGAAGTATAGACGGTGCGTTCCATTATACGGATCTATATAATTACACTTCGACGTCGTATTAGAAACTAAACTCTTTCTGAGATCTTCAATGTCTCTTTCTCACTCTTAGGGATTCTGAGATCCTCTCTCCTAGGGTTTGGTACAGAACTACATAGCCTACAGAGGGTTTCTCTAATGGTCTTCTTCCCTTGACAGTTTGTAAATGGACCCTGATGAGCCCGAGAAGAAGAAGAGACCTCATTTGAACTCGGCGCCATCTTTCATGGCGCGCAATTCGACCATCTCACCGTCCAGAAACAACAGCGTAAGTCCTATCAAACCGCTTTTCGTCTACTCTTAATAATCTGAATTTCTGTTTGGATTTCGAGAAACGTGCAGGACATTAATCGGAAACAAAGCTTTTGAGAAACATGTATTTTTCCAGGTTGATGCTCCGGCGTTGCAATATCAGAATCAGAAATTGGTGCAGCAGATAGACTCTCAGAGGCATGAGTTGCATGATCTTGAAGCGAAAATCAAAGAATTGAAGGACAAGCAAAGTTCTTACAATGAGACATTAATTGCGGTGAATCGGCAATTGAATCGGGTCAGTTATAAACACTACGCCCAATGTTATATTTGACACCTTCTAAACTTCTCATTTTTCTGCGCTTTAGTTGGTTGATGATTTAGTTCTTCTCGGAGTGCAAGCTGGCCAGTGCCAAGATACTTTTCAGAATTTGGAATGTGCTAATAGCTTCCGAGGTAATAATTATGTTTTCTTTCGGTATTCTTATTGCCTAGCATTTATCAACATTCTAAATTGTAATATTTATTATATGACATAGATAACGACTTGAATCTTCTTTAGGCTCAATTCCATCATGTCAAGCAGAGGAGATGTTTCTTTGTAGATTGCTTCAGAAAGATTGTACTGAACTATATGGTGATGAAGACGTTGTTAAATACGTTGAACAGTCACTTCTTTTGCGTCATGAATCTGTGGTGGAGTTATTTAAAGTCGTGGAGGAAACGATTGATAATGAGAGGGTGAAAACCGAGAACATTGCTTCGGGTTTGCATGGGAATCTAACGTCAGAAGGTTAGGGGAAACTTTATTTGGATTTACACGTCTAAATCATCAAAGACTTCACTTGGTTCTTCTGTAGTGTCTTAAGATTTTGGAAGAAACTTCGAATGAACTTTATTGTATACATGTCTAGGTTTTTATGATACGAGAGGAGAGTGCCTCTTGCCTTATAAACAATTGCCTAGTGATGCCATATACTGGATATCAAATAAGAAATGTCAAGTCATGATTCTTCATATCTCAAGATAGTAGCTTAGTCTTGAAATATGAATGTTGATAATCTGTTATTGTTAAACTTATGGTGTCCTCAGATGCTATCATTCAACTTTCTAAGATTGATGATATGATGAAAGAGGAGGCTGGCCATCTACGTAAAGTCACAGATATTCTCCAATTGAAGCACAAAGAATATGCAGATGAGGTTCAAACTTACATTAGTTGCCATTCCATAGATCAATCAGAGATCAAGCGCCTTGGAGGTATTTGAGATACTCTCTTTCCACATCTTTAAATGTCAATTGGTCTGATCATTTGTAAAGAAACACGCTTTTCTGTCTTCATTTGTCTCAGAAAAAAGATAAAAAGGATTATGAAAGGCTTACTTATCGTCAAATAGAGAATGGAAAGTTTCAAGAAAGTTACTTTTAAGTGAAAAAGAATATTGAAGGTCCAAAAGTATTTTTCAATAGAGAGGGAGGATTTTTTTAA
The DNA here is from genome assembly GCA_027186245.1 of Coriaria nepalensis. Lineage (NCBI taxonomy): Eukaryota > Viridiplantae > Streptophyta > Magnoliopsida > Cucurbitales > Coriariaceae > Coriaria > Coriaria nepalensis. The sequence continues at coordinate 10,327,684 of CP114491.1, read as the reverse complement.
TGATATTGTTTTTTTCTTTGTTTTTTGGTTAAAGTTGAGCTTGATGAGAGCATGGCTGAACTGGAAGAGAGTAGAAGAAAACTAGTCAATCTTACGATGCAGAAAAATGTAGCACTAGGAATGCAGATACCTACTCCATGTGTGAAGAATGGAGATCTATCACCTTTAAGGCCTACTGACCGAGCAAAGGGTTTGCGGGAGTTGAAGGATTCAATTGAGGAAACAAGGGTCTGTTACGTAGTTTAATCTTTTGTCTCTGTGTGTCTATTTATCCTTCTCTCACTGGATCTTTGTGTAACACTGCAGATAGTGGCAGCTGACCGTCTTTCTGAGCTTCAAGATGCACGGGAAGACAATCTAAACTTGTCAAAGCAATTGCAGGATCTTGAGGTTTCTAATATATATTCCTATCCAAAATTGAATAGCCGAGGTTCATTTTTCCTGAAAAAGATAAATTTTGTTTACTTTTGACTGATCTCAATCGTTATTTCTTGTGCTCTTAAAGAATGAGCTGAAAGATGACAAATATGTGCACTCATCCCGACTATATGCATTGCTAAATGATCAACTCCAACATTGGAATGCTGAGCTGGAGCATTACAAAGCAGTGACAAATTCTTTGCAGGTTGAATACTGTACTTCTTATTCTTGAACATGCTTCTATTGCTCGACATAAACATCGTCTTGTCTAAACGTATGGTTTCAGGCTGAGAGGTCCTTTGTGATGAGAAGGGAGAAGGAACTGAACAGTAGAGTAGAGTCGATAGATGCTGCACGAAATGCAGTTGACAATGCTGATTCTAGAATTGAAGAGCTAGAGCGTCAGCTAAAGAAGTGTGTTTTGGAAAAAAATGATCTTGAGATTAGAATGGAAGAAGCTGTTCAGGATTCTGGTCAGGTTTCACCTGTTTTATCAGGTTTTTCCTTTATGGTGCTATTGGGTGGAACTGATTTTCTAGGGTATTACCTGTTGTAGGGAGGGAGGATATTAAAGCAGAGTTTGAAGTAATGTCCTCGGCACTGTCTAGAGAAATGGAAATGATGGAAGCTCAGTTGAAACGTTGGAAGGAAACAGCTCATGAAGCTGTTTCCTTACGTGAGAAAGCCCAGTCACTGAGGAATTTGTTGAGTAGCAAGGTTTTGTCCCGTTCCCATTTATCAGTCTTTGTTGACTTCATGTCTCTTCATGTCATAATATAAATATGCAGTATTAATGAAAGCTAGGATTGCATCAGTACATCCCTTGATCCTTTCCTCCTGCAATGGAAATATATGTATAATAGCTTCCTGTATACTTTCATGTTTGTATCATTAAACTTACCAATTACAAGCACTATAGGGGTAATATATTGTCATTGGTTATGAAGTATGTCCAACCTTATTTCTAGTGCAGCACTAAATTCATGCTCAGGGAGAAAGTGAGTGCTAGCTGCCACATCTCTTTTTTACTCTTATCATTTTACCTAAATGCTAAAAAAAGTTGTTATTCTCCCTGTGAAAATACTGAACTTCACAGATGTAGGATTATTGAAATCCCCCTTTCTGCGGAATATGAAAAATTAAAGCAATTACAAGTCAAGAGAGTATGAGTGAAATTAAATTTTTTGTCATTCTGAACAGTTTTTGAAATCTAATTAAAATGTGTCTTGAGACTGTTCTTTTCTTTGTAAGGTATACAAGTTGCCATTGGTTTTTTCATTGCGAGTGATTTCTTTCCTTAACAATTCTTTTGTGTATGGTGTAGTCAAATGAACAAAAGATCTTAGCAGAAAGATTTGCTCAACAGATAGTGGAGATCAAGTCTCTCAAGGCGCTGGTAACAATTCACAGTTCTCATCTTGATACAATTTGCCTTTGTTCTTTTATAGTGGGTGTGAGGGAGACGGAGGAAACTTTGTTTTTAAACTGTAAACCCTGAACAGTTTTAGGTTTGCTCTATCTGCATCAGATCCAAACCAAATTGTGATATTTATTATTTTTGAAAAAAGATTTGATATACGTTGGATGTGCATCTATATTTGAGATGAGGGTTTGAGTATCTGTGCTTCATAACTGGGAATTATGTATCTCTATATTAGGCTCTTGTGTCCCCAACATTGATGTCTTCTATATTCAAGATTCAGTTCGAAGAAGAAATTTTATCCATTTTAGCAATGTTGAGTACGTTCTCCTCCCCCTGCACATGTTTATAAGACATAATGTTTCTTTGTCACCACAACATATCTACTAAATTATGCCCTTTTCTTCTATGTTCTTCAGCATTTTTTTTTTTTCAATCAACCTCCAGATCACGGCTGCAGGAACTGAGTTTAGAGTTCTTAGGATGCTAAGTCGAATTAATTTGGGAAGTTATCTAAGAACGTTTTGATTTTAAGAAGCTGCAACGAATTTAGATAATACATAGTAAGTATATATAGTAGAAAATGTATGAAATTCTTCTCCTATATAAAGTCAAGGGAGAAATCCGGAAAGTAGTTATCTTATGGGTCATCAGTGTTAATACTAGGTCACGTTTTCAGAACATTTTGGACTCTGTATATTAGAGCTTATATTAGCCAACTAATAAGGTGGAATTAGCAGGTTGAGAAGTTGCAGAAAGAAAAACTGGAGAGGGAGATGCTCTTGGACATGTATGGTCAAGAAAATTATGAAAACAGGTAGTTGTACACAACCAGAACTCTTATTTTTCATCATTTAATGGCACCATGTTTTCCCTCTAATATGGTGGGATCATTCATATAATCCTTCGATATGTTAAGCGTTAGATTTGAATCCAGAGATTTGAAGGAAATAAAAGATTCAGAATGTAGAGCTCACTCTCAGGCTGGAGTCTTGAGAAGCGCTTTGGAAGAACACAGCCTGGAGTTGAGAGTGAAAGCTGCAAATGAAGCTGAGACTGCTTGTCAACAAAGGCTTTCTACCACTGAAGCTGAAATATATGATCTAAGGACTAAACTAGATGCTTCTGAAAGGTCTGTTCTCTGTTTTAGTCTCTAATTTAGTAAATTTGTCCTAAAAATTTGTCTGGTTAATTTTGAGTTTGTTAACAGCGGCACTGTTATATTCTAACTGCAGAGATGTTTTGGAGCTTACTGAGAATATCAAAATCAAAGATCTCGAGACGGAGGCATACATATCTGAAATTGAGGTGTATATCTTTCTTCAATATTGTGATTACATCCTCTCTTTTCCTTGTTAGATGAGATCTCCCATCTCAATGCTAATTTTCTTTTCTTGTTCGCTAATTTTCCACAGACCATTGGTCAAGCATATGAAGATATGCAGACACAAAATCAAAATCTGTTGCAGCAAGTAACTAAGAGGGATGACTATAATATAAAGGTCTCTCATTGAATTATCTGTTCAGGAGTTTGTTTTTTTGTATGTACTGTTTTCTCCTTTCATTCTCTAACCATGTCATAAGGTCTTTATGCAGCTAGTATCTGAGACTGTCAAGACAAAGCAGACACAAAGCTCTATACTCTTTCAGAAGCAGGCATTAGCGAAAAAGCTTCAACAAGTTAATGCCTCTGTAGAAGCTGTAAAAGCAAGGATTGCGCATAGCGAAGAGCAAGTAAGAATGCTGTGTACCCTTTTCTCTTGGGTTATTAGAGTTCTTTCAGTTTGGATGGAAAATCTAGTCTGATGGACCATTGTAGCTTTCTTCATACACTAGAGGCTATTTCTCCTTGTTTATTCTTTTATCATCTGGTATCTGATGCTGCAGTTGAAAGCTTGTTTAGAAGAGGCTGCTAAATTATTGCAAGAAGACAGACATTTGGCTGTTAACCTGGAAACTGCCAGGTGGGATCTCTCTGATGCTGAGAAGGAACTGAAGTGGATTAAATCTGCTGCTGTCTCTTCTGAGAAGGAATGTGAACAAATGCAGCAAGAAATGGATGACGTTCAAACAGAATTGGAGGCTGAAAGGTGCTGTGAATCTCTGTTTTTTTCACCCTCTCTGAGATATTCCTCATCTGGGAACTTCTGATTATATGTTCATGCTTCATGCTTAGCTCTACATTTTGGAAGTTGATTTTATTTATTTATATTTATATTTTTTTCGTTTAGTTTTATATGTAGTGCTTCTAAACATCAGACTTATGTGGAACAGAAATTCAAGAAAGAAGATTGAGGAAGAGCTTAGGGAATTGAACTTCAAAGTGGCTGAGTTAAGTTCTGAAACTGGAGAGGCTGCAATTCAGAGACTCCAACAGGAAATTGGTGTTTGCAAATCCGTTTTAAAGTGCAGTATTTGCTGTGATCGGCCAAAGGAGGTATGAATCTCTACCATATATGCTTTATGAGTACAACACTTCTTTCTTCATATCGGTCCGGTCCCTATACGAAAAATTTTAATGACTAAGAAAAGAGAGAGGCCTAGGTAACCGGTTTTTATCTGGTCAAAATAAAGACGAGTTCTTTTCTCTTCTTCCAACCTGGTTTCTCAAACTGAATCGTAGTCATAGGTGATGCTGTAAAAATACCATATCTGAGTTTCATTTTTTTCTTTGACAGGTTGTAATTGTGAAGTGTTGTCATCTATTCTGCGATGAATGCATCAAGAAAAATCTCGGGATGCGACTTAGAAAATGCCCTGCATGTGGAACTGCTTATGGTCAGAATGATGTCCGGTTTGTGAAAATATGACCCATTTTCCCGCATCCATAAAAGGTAGCGCCATAGTTGAACGCTTTAGTTCTTGGATGTGTTTTTCGTTTAGTTTGTGTTGCTTTTGTATTATATATAGTAAACATTATATAACCATGTAAATTATGGTTGAATTAATAAAGTAGAAAGAAAATATTGTTCTCTGTTATTTTACGTCTCTGTCAACACTCCTCTCGGTTATGTAATAATGCATTGAGAATTTCTTAGGTCCACTGTGGATTATAATATCTCATCAGATTGACGATGTATACGTGATGTCTGATCTAAGTATGTGAAAATGATTTACACGAATTTGTCCATCATAAACACAATATATATCCCAGATCCTCTAATGAGTTGCTGTGAAGGAATCTATTGGTCTGTAAATAACAAATGATTAGTTTATCGTGTGAATTGCGTAAACCATCAAATGTCGTGTAAACTTCGGTATCATATGCGTATAATTATAAGCTTGAGCGTAAGCAAGTAATGAAAGCTAAACTCAAAGGGCAGGCTAACTCACTCATGGCCAATAAGTTTTTCCCCATCAAAATTCTTTTGGTTGCAGCTCAGTATCTGATTATTAGCACCATATAGCAGAAAGGTTTTACTTTGAAAGGAAGGCAAGTCTCAGAATATGATCATTCTCACACTGTCACACTCGATTCTCTGTTGCCAAAAACTACCTGCGCCACTTTGAATACTCCAGGCAAAAGCGACATGCAAATGAATTACTCTAAACTTCTAACACAAAATATGAACTTGAGGAAGAAATTAAGTTAATGTTAAATCTTTGAGCAGGTCCAAGAAATGGAATATCTCTTAAGCTAATGCACAAGCGTGGTCCTTGCTCTCCACTCGACGTTGTTCAAGACCGTAGAGATCCTCTAACACCCACTCATGGATTAGGCACGCCGCATCTTTCTAGAGATTCATTCATGGAAGTTAAGTAACAACAAGATGATCAATGATAAACCTGTAAAAAGATATGTTTGTATACTAATTTATCTAAGACTTCCTGGATTCTAAAGATCAATCTACATAGAAAAAATAAAATAAAAGGAGAGAAAAGAAATAAAGAATGATACAAAAGGTTCCTAGGTTACAAAAGATACATTACAATATGAGCAAACAACTCCTTTAGAAACTATATGGAGATTTTCCTGTATGTTATGCATCCCTCTCTCCTGTTTCTCAATCTCCAGAAAGAAAAAGAAGAGGAGACATTCCCTAATCAATCTCCACATATATATATATAAGTTAAATTAAACTACAATAAACAGAACGCACCATATCACTTGCAATGCCACACAAATTTGTCTTAAAGACCAATATCTCCTTCAAAGGTAATAGAAATTTGTAAATTACCCCCAAAAAACAATATATATATATAAATATTTAACCATATATATATATATATATATATATATATATAAGCTTGAGAAGGCAAAGTCACTCATGGCTAGTTGGTTATTACCTCAGATCTCTATTGCCTACAAATACATTAATGCAATACAGTATTAAATTTTCTTCTCTCATTAGTATGCATACAAAATCTTCGAAAACGATATGAAGAAAATCTTCGCTAACGCTGGTGAGGGCAATTATGTTGTCAATGTGGGTACTTGGCACTCCTATGCGTGAGCTTATGCTCGTAGTTGACACTAGTAACTATTCAATGCAGCAACAGAACCAGAACCAAAGATATCAAGTGAAAGGATAGAAGTTGGAAAAAAGAAGACTGCCAAGAAAAATATAGGCCAAGGAGTACACCCATATCATATATCCCCATCTCTTAAACTTGTTAGGAGAAACCATTAGATATGCGGCAAACCAATAGAGTGGAGGGTTGGCAGACAAAAACCGTGTCGCAACCTGCCAAATGTAAAATCCATGAAAATTCCTACTAATAAAACAAAAAAATGACAAATATAATAGTACCCGAAAATATTCCTCATGAGAAGTACCGAGTTAGAGTAGAAAAAAGTGTACCTGCACGTGCATGACAAAAAATGCAGTGGAAGCCATAAATCCCATATGGAGAATAAAGGGAAGAACAGAAGCAGATAAGTATCCTGGCTTTGTGGACAATTCATGTTCGACCTGGAGCACAGTAGGATCCTGACTGCTCAGTTGCTTCCTGCGTCTAAGACTCTGGTTTTCTGTTACCAATAATGAATTTAAAAAGGTTGTCAATATATAGTTCTGGTAACTTAAATGAAACTAATTGCTAAATATTGTGTCTCAAGTTCAAACCACACAGGAAATAAATAAACTGTATGGGCCAGCCATATACCCATAAGAAAACGAAGCTCTTATTCATTACTTCCATTTAGACCCATAATAGCGACCTCCAATTTAAGAGGCATTTTTTTTTCCAGCTATTTGGAAACAAAGGAAAAAGAAATAATAATAATAATGGTCCGAGTGTAATACCTTGTACAGAAGAAGGTGTGTCTATCTCTGCACAACGAGTTATGCTTGACCTTGGGACAGTCCCTTGAAAGTAAAATACAGCAGCAGATATTTTCTCCTCACTAGATGCTTGGAAACCCACAGAGTATATGATTTTGGGATTTGATTTTGTATAGTGGACAATTGAGAAGAACACCAAAGACAATACGGGAGAAGCGAGCAGGAAGTTTGGTAACTGTTTAAATTGGAAATATCTTAAGAAACCTACTCCCCTGGCATAAAAAAAGAATGGTAATTGAAAGGTTAATGTCCAAGTAAATACACTAGCTCTTCTTAGTGAGAAGGAAGGCAAATGCATTGAAAAGAATTATTACATTTAAGGAAAAGATAAGGATACCAATAATGGCTTTGAATAAAATTGTAGAGCAGAGGTACTCTTGCTTTACACCAAGGCCTCAACTCATCGGGAAATCCTCTCTGACAAATATTATAGTATCCATATGCTTGAAATGCAATAAAGGGAGCAAAAATACATATACAATGAAAAGCTCCAGCAATAAGAACCTGAATTGCCAGCTGCCAGAAAAACATGAATGTCTTTAGTATACAACCTTACATCATGCATCAACATAAAATAAAGATATTATACTCATTATACAAGTACAGTTCAAATTAGCAATAAGACGACTCTTTATTAGAATTTTTTAGTACTTTCAACTTCACTCTAAATAAACAATAGTTGTAAGACACAGCATGCATTCAAAAAGATGATGAAGGAAGGGAAACTCGTAAATAAATGCCCAACAAAAAACACTTACAAAAACATGTTTTTTCAGAAACAGAGCATCATAAGACCGATGCATAGTCTGGAAACACAAATAACCAGCATTAAGTACTCCATTAGACCTTGCACAACCAGAGAGAGCAAACCAAAGAGCAGAAAAAGTATTCCGGCCACTCATCAAGTGGCACAAACCCCCAAGTGAAAATAGGGCGTATAGACTCTCAGAATATCTACAGCCACCGAAAATCAAGTAAAAATATAAGATAAAACTTGGTTGCATTTCGGGCAAGTAACTAAATTTAAAGAAACAGGACTCCTACATTGATGAATAGAAAATAGAAGCTGGATTGAAGCAAAATAGAAGCGAAGCCCGTAATGCTGCATCTGGGTCCTTCAAAATAATAAGTGAGAGCCTGTTACAGTGATCAAGTAAAGGGTCAAATTCATGTCAATAATATTAACAGGAAAGTTAAAATGCAAATTAATTTTTTTTGAAAGATTAGACCAAAAAAGCTTCATTGTAACTCATTCTACTCGTCTAAAGTTGATTACAAGTGGCACATTTAACTTCTATTACTAATTAGCATTAGCCAAGTACTTCAATCTCAACAACCCACCTGTAAAAGTAAAGAGCCGCAAGAACAAAAGCGACGATATTGATTACATATGCAGATAGCCCCAGCACAGCTCTATGTCCAATAACCGGAATCAAAGGTGCGAAAACTGTAACAGTGATAAATTTCAAGCTCCTAAGAATGAAAGACCTCCATTTCAAATCAGAAAAGCGAGAGAGGAAATAACGTAAGAATGAACAATATAAACCCTAACCGGTGCGAGAGAGGAATGAGGTGAAGAGAGGAAGAAGAGGCAAGAAGGCATAGGTTTGCTCATACTCATAACCACATTGCGCTATGCGGACGAAGTAGACACCGTCCCAAACAACGCTGCTTTCAATGGCGTAAGCGATTCGAGGTAGAAGAAGAGGCTGATCACCTTGTGAAGAAGAAGAAGATGTTAGGCAACTTGGATTGAGAGGCGCGGAAGTGTCGTAAGGGCTGAGTACAGTCCGCCCTAAGATGATTAAGCTCAGCAAGAGGAATCGTGAGAATATTGCAGACTTCAGAACTTCACGATGATGGTTGATCTTCAACGGAAAAGTGGCACTACTAGGCGCCATGGCAGATCCGATACGATGGCTTGCTCTCATGTCAGTTACTTTCAGGAAAATGAATAAGAAAGCATTGTTTGGGCCGGGTCTATTTATGTAGAAAACCCGTCAAGTTTGGATCCAGTCATACACTTACAGCCCATCTGATATCTGTTGGCCCAAGATCAATCTGGGCCTGTTAAACAGCACTTGGAAAGCTTTCTAATGAACTTCATAATCAAGAATTAGAGAAGTGAAGTAGGTGGCGACGATTTATTGGATAATATATATTGCACTTACCATAGTTTAGAGGTCAGCAATGACAATGAAATACTACTAAGCTAATTATAACAAGCAGTTGGAAATTTATTAGTGTATATGGTTAGTTATTTGACAATTACAACAACAATTTTTCATTTAATTTGACGTACAACTAAACATAAAAATAATAATCTAATTAAAATATTATAAATTATTATATAAGTATAATTTATTTAATCTGATAAATAATAAAATTATATTACGTATATTTAATTATTTCAAATAATGTTATAATTTATAGTATGAATCATATTTATAAATTAATAAAAAAAAAGAATGATTTAATGGATGGTCCATGCATGAATCCAACATTTGATATTGTCTACTTTTTGGAGTTAGACCCATATGATGTTGTGCTACGTTTTCTTTCTTTTTTAGGTTGTTTTTGGGAATTTGATAAAGTTGGTATATTCATATATAGTAGTCTGTCACATAGGGAATTGGTTGCAATATGACATAGAAACAACTTATGCTAGTTGTTTAAGTGCATAGTTTTGATGAGATGACATAGATGTATTCTTAAACTTAATTTTTAATAATTTAAATTTTAAAATAATTAATAATTAAATATAATATTATAATATAAATTTTAAATTTTAATAATTTTAATAGATAATCAGTAAAGGGTGGGGGAGGGAGGGGGACATGATCATAATAATTTATTGGTAATCACGGATTGGCCAAAAAAAAAAAAAAAAACAATCACGGAGCAAACACAATCTCAAAATCATCACGGGTTTGTCAAAGACAGATTGGTTGATTCCCTTTTGTTATGTTAAAACTTAGAACCCATGTTCTTCTGATCTGTAAGAGAGAGAGAGAGTGTGAGCTTGCTTAATTCCCAGATGAATAAAAACATACATAAAAAAACAACAATCGATGGACATTAATTAATTTATAAGTAATGTAGTTAATTATGATCAATCCATAAACTCACGTTTTAGTTCAATTAATTTACCACACAATTTAATATGATATATAATATTATATAATTAAAATAAATTTATTTATTTATATAAAAAAAATGTTATTCTCATATATTTAATAACAACTCTTCCTATCATATTATTTCGAATTTACTAGACGACAAGGAAAAAAAAAATTACAAAATTTCATAAGAGCAATCAACCGATCTAATAAGGATATATGGAGGCTGGACCCCACATCCAAAAGAGTTTCATGCAAGCAAAGCATAAAAAGAGTCGATGCCAAAATTGAAGAAACCTCATCATCATCATCAGTCATCACTCTCTCTTCTTCTTCTTCTTCTTCTAAGTTTCTATCTCTCTCTTCTCTTCTCACCTTTTTCTACATTACTAAGGAATGGCCTGCAAAATTTCAGCTCTGGCCTTAACTTCATACATATTAGTACTAGCCTCCTTTTTCTTCTTGTCTTTCAATCTGGCAAGCTCAAGCATTGACCAAGACCAAGCGGAATGTGCAGATCAGCTAGTGGGGTTGGCCCCCTGTCTTCCATATGTTGGAGGTGAGGCTAAGGTTCCCACACTGGATTGCTGCTCCGGCCTTAAAACGGTGGTTCAGAAGAGCAAAAGGTGTTTGTGTATCTTGATTAAAGACAGGGATGACCCTAAACTTGGTCTTGATATCAACGCCACTCTTGCTTTAGCCCTTCCTTCTGCCTGTCATGTCCCAGCTAACACCACAGAGTGTGTTTGTAAGTACTTCTTCTACTCATTCTCTTGATGAAATCTTGTCCGTGTAAATGACCTTTTTTTTGTAACGCATGCAGCGCTTCTTCATTTAGATCCAAATTCAACAGATGCTAAGGTGTTTGAGGCCAAAACAAACAGTACTAAAGCATCTACTGCTCCTTCCCAAGTTGCCCCTGGTAATTGATCCATTTCGAGAATTTCTTAAATAGATGGTGTTATAGTAGATCGATTCATATCGATCATATATTAAATTATCTTCTTCTTCTTTTTTTTTATTTGCGTTGGTTTCAGTGACTGGGAGTTCTAGTGGAACAAGTGCGGATGATAAGAGTGATGGCGGAATGGGAAAGAGATGGTTGAGAGCAGACATGTTTTGTGGGATCTTAACATGTTTTTTCATGTCTTTTAATCTAATCTTCTCAGTTGTCTGAATGAGTTGAGAAAAACACTAGTATAGTATAGAGCTAGAGGTGGTGTCGACTGGTGAGGCTTGTCTTGTACTACTACTAAAAGAAAAAGACTGAATTTTATAAGACAAAATTGTGAGAGACTCTAAATTCCTGATTCCTCTATGATATGTTAATGTTACAAGTATTGTATTTTCATTAGTTATTTCTACCCCTTTTTTTCTCTCATTTAATTTTCCAACTAATTGAAAGCATATAAATTTGATGCCGTCTTGACCGTACGAGTCCGGATACCGGACTCTTGTTGAATTGAATAAAAAATAAAAGGTAAATCCGGACTGTCCAGACCGAAGGCAAATCCCTCAAATCAAAGCGAGGGAGATAAATCAAGGACTTCTAAGAGTTTCTATTGCATGTTAGTGTTATTCAACGATTCCCACTATATTTTTTTATTTTTTTATTTTTACAATTTTTATTTGTGGGCAATGGAGAGTCTCGTACTGAGGCAAGTAACCTCCTCTGCAACGCACAAATTCTTCGAATCGAGAAAATCAGGAAATCCATCAAACCGAAGTCATAGAAGAAGAACAGTTCGCTTCCCTATTTTGTGCTTTAGCCTTCTGATTTGTGCCAAACGGTCCCCCTTTTCAAGGTACTTCCTTACATACTTATTTTGTTTTGGTTGCTGAGAAAACCCAGAAGAGAAAATGAAACCGAGCTCGCAAGTTCTATTGCTTTTTCTTTCTGAAGCTCACAGTAATGAATTTGAACCCGTTTAAATGAAACCAAGCACTGCCTGCTATACTCACTAGCTGTAGTCCAGAAAACCTTAAAATCACAAAAAACTAGAACTTGTTAAAATTATTTGTAGTGGGTATGTATGTATTGCAAAGAAATAGTAATATAGGGTCATTTTAATCAATCATTTACAAACAACGGAAATAATTGCAACATAAATCATTCAATCTCCGCTTTTACTTTGGCTAGATTTTTGTTTATAGTCACTTCTTCTGCCCTTTTGAGGCCTCAGATTTTGAGGAATATGCAAAGCCTTTTACAAGCAACGGATTCACTTCCCCGAACCCCGAACCCCAAACGTAGTTGGATTGAAAGGATTCTTACACCTTTGAAAGAGGTAAAAGTAGCTTAGTCCTTATACAAAGCTTAGTCCTTATACAAAGTTGATATAAGTAGTACACAATACGGGTCAAGTTTAAGCGACTTGAATTCCAGAGTGCTCTTATGTTTGATTGATGAAAATGGTGACTCCATATTACGAAGAATACCTTCAAGCTTGATGCAAGATCGCTCTAGAGAAAGGGGTTCTGAATTTGATGATGAAACTCTCCATTTTCAGAGAAGCTCCATAGATGAATTCGCCTTTCTATGTCCCAAACTCGGAAGAATAGAAGCTGTCTGGATCAGTCTTGAATCAGGTTAGCTTTCTATCTCTTGTAATCCACCACAACTAATATCAACTTTGAATGACTTGTTTGAACATGTTTTAAGGTCGGGTCAATGGAGGCTTGGAAAGTTAAGCGTAACAGTTATCTGTAAACAACATCCCCCTTTATTGGAAAACCCCGAAAGCAAGGAATCTCAATATTATGGGCTAAGCTACAGCTTTTCATTTGATGATATTCTGGTAGGGGAAAGAAGTAGCAATTCCATGGTAGAACTTAGACCTTATAAAGTGACTGAGCTATTTGGATCCGATATCACCAACTTGCTAACCTAAAAGCACTTTAGCCAATGGAGTCGAGGTCTCAAGCGAGGTAAACATGAAGGAATATGAAGAGTTCAAGTTATCATTGCTTCGTTACGACACAATATTGATCATTATAGGCACATCTATTGCATCCTTTGTAGTTGGGGAAAATGGTGCATTTGCATTCTTAGCAGGTGGGATGGGAGGATTTGTATATCTATTACTTGTTCAGAGATTAGTTGACAGATTATCGGAGGTAGAATTGAAGAGCGGTGATAAATTGATTGGAGGGTATAGTAAGGGTGGACCTATATTGGTTGTGGGATTGGGGATGGCATTGGGTATATTGATAGGGAGGTACTATTATAAGGAGGAAGGAGGAAGGAGGAAGGAGGAATGGATTTTGGGTTGGTTTTGAGTGGTAAGGAAGTTGTGGTTGGAATGATGGGGTTTCTTGCTTGTAAACTTGCTGTGATATTGGTTGCATTTAAGCCTATAGAAATGGGTGGGGAAAAGGTAGAAGCAAGTAGAAAGGAATGAATAAATAAATGAAAAATTCTAGTTATGTATTTGGAGAAATGTATTCGGGGGAAAATAAAATGATTTGCGTCTGCCGGGAGTCGAACCCGGGTCTATTGCTTGGAAGGCAATTATCCTAACCGTTGGACTACAAACGCAAGTTGTTAACGCCTTACCAATGTCGACTCAAAAATCAAAAAAGAAATATCCCGATGAACTACTTAGCAAACATCTTAATGGCACTGGTTACCATTCTGCAGGACGTGAGAATGGAAATAGCATTTTCGATCCATTGTTTGGTTTGATTCTATGAAAAATATAGGTGAGTGGAAGAAATGCAAATTGACGTCGGGCTCGTTCCATCAATTTCCCACCTATTTTTATCCACAGAAAAATAAGTTAACAGAGATTTGAAATAACAGCAACCTAATGCATCAATTATGACGGCACAAAATTGAACTATCAAGATCCAATTGGAAGAGTCGATACACATTGGGGGATAAAAAAAATTAAAGCACCCATTACACAGAAGTTACGTGATCATCCCCTCTACAGACCCAAAAAATTAATAAAAAGAAAGGGCAAATGTAAACAGGATGCTTAGGACTAAAAGGAAAACATTGTTAGACATGGTACTTGACGCTGCTCTGCTATTGCCTGATCTAACGCTTGGTTCTGTAGAAACTGGAGCATAACAAACGGAGTAGAACATCTAAAACTCAAAATTGAAACACAACCTTGATAAACAGCCTTCAAGATCCACACCAGATTGCAGGCACTAGGGCGAGAAAATGACCAAAATCATAGGAAGTAATCTGGAGTTCTTCGAGTTACATCTGGCTCTCCTCTCCTTGGAGCTGGCTCAAACTGCAAAACAACCAGGATTTTCAATATTCAGTTATAAGAGCCTCCTTATCAATACTCACAATCATGCCCTCAAGTCATAACCAGCTTAGCCATCATTTTCATTCTTTTTATCAATTTGATGAAAAAAAAAAAAAAAAAAGCCAGGGGGGAAGCGTGAGGGACCTGAATGAAAGTGTGGCCTTTGCAGTCATCAACTTCCAGAATTGACGCCATGTTTCCACAGCGGTAACAGTAATTAGGTGCACTAAAAATGGTAACAACCTTTTGTTCCTGTCATAAGAAAATTGCATAACCATTCGCTACAAGCTTGACTTAAAAACCATCCAGGAAAAGAAACCACAGATACTGTATGCAAAAGCTTTATGTTCTGAAGTACTTACATGACCCCAGTTATATCCTTCCATTACAAGTTGGTGAGCTCTAGCAATCAGCTTTAAGTTATTAGTATGGTTAAAATTCTCCGATACGTCCTGTGTTAAAGAGTTGGGGGTAGACATTGAGTACGGAGGGAAAATGTCAAGTAATGGAACAACAAGATAGAACGGAATATTTACCTGACCAAAGGTATAACCAGCACCTCTGGGTGAGATACCCCAACCACATCTATCATCTGGGTCAGACCACAAGAGATCGCACATGGGCCCCTCATGAGGAACTTCTTGAACACGGTCAAAACTTCTTATGTTGTCAAGAGTTTCAACAGATGGGGACAATCCACCATGCAGACAAAATATTTCTGATTCAACCTGCAGAAAGGAGAGAACCATCAGACATAATATTGCACAGATATTTCAATAATATATCTAAAATTCAAAGAAACACAATCACAACTATCATCTAAACAGCCCTATATTTTCCTTGTTTGGACTAGAGATGTTATGGTATTCCTCACTGATTATGAAAGCAATTATAAATTGAATTGCGTAGATGATACTAACGAGTGCAGTAAGTGGAAAATAGTCAAACAGGTCGGTGAAGATCTTCCAGACATTGGCACTCCCATACCTGAAACAAAAGCATACACAGACAGATTTCTAGACTGATGCTTAATATTGCATCACAACTATATATGTATTTGTTGACTAAGAAACTCACTTTCTCAAGCATTCATCATAAAAGCCATAAACTTGTGTAATCTGCATATGAAAACCAAAACATTGTCAGGTAAGAGACCATATGATGCATTAGAAGTATTCATGGCTCCACACATACCTGACGACTTTCATGATTTCCTCTAAGAATCGTTATGCGTTGAGGATAACGTACTTTAAGGGCCACCAGCAGCTGTAGAGATGAGTCGATCAAACCATAAAATTAATAACAACTCAAAAACAAATATTGAGAGAACGCTAAATGAAACATCCTGTAAGATTTTGCTTCTACGTCAAAATAGAACTAGACCCTTGCTATAACCCCACCTCTTACTTACCGTGACAGTTTCGACGGAATAATAGCCACGGTCAACATAATCTCCCATAAACAAGTAGTTTGTGTCTGGACACTGAAGAAAGAGAAATTCAATTTAGGTTGAGAGAGAGAAAACAATTATTGTTTCGAAGTCCAATGAACAAGCTCCAACATAAGCAAATATGAATGCTTCCTTTACAGATCTTATTCTTCTCTTATGCAGAAAACAGGCAGAAAAATAAAATTTCCCACAGCCAGATCATATACCTTCCCGCCAATACAGAAAAGCTCTATGAGATCATGGAATTGCCCGTGAATATCACCACAGATCGTTACAGGACTTTTCACAGGCTGCAGTACATAAGAACCAGGAGATTAATGAAGATAAAAACACTTCACGATGATTACAAATCAACATCACTAATGACATCCAAGAACTTGAAAGATGCAAAGACAAGATAAATGAATGTTAACAACCAAGCATTGATAAGCATAGAAAAAAGACATACTTGGACGTTGCTTTCTTCCATTAATATCTCCTTAGCCTTCTCACACAGCACTCTCACCTGTATTAAAGAAAAATATGAACAACCACCTTGATTCAAAAGAAAATCTGTTTCTCTGTTCATACAGTGGGAGTAAACATTATAAGAAATGAATCCCAAGACAAAACTTCAACATGATCAGCTTAATTATGATGCCTTTTTTCTTCTTTTTGTCACAACTATGTGCCACAAATACAGATATTCAGCAATTCGAAAAAGATCAGCGCTCGAAGAACCCTAATTCAGCTAACCTCAGCCTAACCACATAGGACCATCGATCTGGTTCCAGTGAAACCCAGACTAAATCAAACACCAGTAAGTCACCCTAATCAAATTTCCTGAAACTAATTATAAATCCCACAAAATAAAACAAACAAGAATCTCCAGATCCAAGAAATGAGGGAAAAAAAAAGATATATATATATATATGTATGAAAATGTGAAAGAAAAAAAATTTTAGATTAATCGAAAAGATTACCTCTTGCTCGGATAAAGGTTTGCATTGCATGAGATGAGAAATCTGCCCATCCAGGTTGCCCGGAGAATTTGAAGGGACGGGATCCATAACTCGCTTGGTCACCCAATTTTCTCTTATCTTCCAATCGAAATAATCTACCGAATCAGACCGATTCAGAATTCAGATTACCGAATCGGAACCCTAAAAAATCACAATCTCAAAATTATGAATCTCCACTATGAAAACCCTAGAAAAATACTTATCCTGTTCTTCGTCCCCCTTGAGATTACAGTGCGAGGTGGTGGAAAAACCAATGCTTGAGCCCCCTCCCTTTTCTCCTTTTCTCCTTTTTTTTTTTTTTACCGTCTGATTACTCTCTCTCTCTCTCTCTCTCTCTCTCTCTCTCTCCTCAATTTGAGATCTTATTTCGCTGCTTTAGTGCGTGATGTTAACGGACAACTTTTGTGGGGAGCTTGTATCTGTACGCGCCAGAAAAGGCGTGGATTGAAAAGTGTGCGTATTTTTTAGATTTGACAAGTTATTTAACGACGGTTTGTTAAAAATTTATAACGACGGTTGTCCGATTAAACAGAGATAATTTCCTGAATTTATTTCGAGTTTAAATCCTCTTAACCATACATTCATAACCTTCATAAGTTTTTGTACAAAATTCATACTTGAAATGAAACAGATTTATTTATATATTTTTCAGTGATAATGTGAAATACCCATTACACCCCCTTGCACCACCAGATCTCACCGTTGAAACCCGGACAAATTCCACCACCTGCAAAAAAGAGTAAAAGATAAGTAAATAAATCATTAATAAATAATAATTGAAGAAATCGAAGCTACCTCAAATGGCTTCCGCGTTACTCCCTTGACAAGCCTTGCTCTTACAGACGGGAATATCCTCGAACTGCTTGGCCGGTAATTTCTCCGACAAGGCTCCGACGTAGAATTCAACCGTACCGGAACCTACATCAGCTTGAATACCAGTGACAGGGAGCCACAAGAAGAGCTTCTTAGCTTGAATACCCGACACGTCGGAAATAGAACCATAGCTCAATTTCCCCTTAATCTTCCTGTCGTAATAGACCAGGTCGTCGAACTGTACATAGCAAGTGGATAGGAGCTCGACCTGAAACGATCCGTCGTCTGAGAGGGTGAAGGATTTGACCTTGTTAGGTAAGAGACCCTTTGGTAGGCCGAATTTGGGCAGGATTTCGAAGATGTCTGCGTTTGATTTGAGGAAGACGAGATTTGATGGGGATTTAGGTTTGATTTCGGCGGGTCTGATTGAAAGAGAGTGATTGATTTGGGATAGAAGGGTGAGGAAAAGGAGGAGGAGAGAAATTGAAGAAGGAGATTTCAAGAGAGAAGCCATTGATGAAGATGAGAGACGGAAAACTTAAGAGGCTGACTTTTTGGTGGGATAGACGACTGATAGAGAGAGAGAGAGAGAGATAGCGTGTAGTTTCAAGTAAACTTCATATTAGCTTTATATTATTATTATTATATTATTTAAAATTAAATAATCCCATTTAAAATCCAAGTAAATGACTAGTTGTGATATTTACGAAGAATATGCATTTTTTAAGTACTATGATGTACTACTGTTCATATGAATGATGAGAAGCGTTAGAGCTAGATTTGATTTTACAGACTAATCATTCAAAATTAGTTTATATATTATGTAATTTGTAGTTTTAACCCTAAACACGGAAAGGAAAACAAAAAAGTGATTATTATCGTCCGAGTTTATTAAATCGGCTCGGCTCGTAAGCGCCCTTTAAAAGATAATCATAACAAAATTAAATTTAATTAACCGGATATAAATATACTTATTTATTAGTTTAAAGTAAAATTTCATGACAAATCTAACACTTTTTCATCAATTTAAAGCATATCACAATGTAAAGTTTCAATTAACATGGGGCAAATTTTACAAAACAGAAAGAGGAGGGGGGTTGGGGGGATAAAAGAAAAGAAAAGAGGCATAAATTGCAAAGTGTAGAGTAGTGTTAACGAGTCTTACCCTTTTTTTTGAAAAAGAAAAAAGATTCAACCACAACAAACAAGAGAAAGTGAATTATAATAATAATTATAATTACAGATACACAAGTTCTAAAACTCTCTTTCCCTTTTCACCTAATGAAACTTGAGGCTGGTCAAGATGTTGTTGTTAACTGGGTCAGCTAAGTGGTCCAACAGATTTTGGAAAGGCCCAACACCTGTAACTAGGGCCTGAATAAAGTAGCCCAATATTGCCAACATAGCCAACCTTCCATTCTTCACTTCCTTGAGCTTCAACTCCTTCAATGATTTCTCATCTTTTCCAAACCCAAGTGGGTTAAACAGAGGCCCACCAGGGTAAGCCGGTTCACCCGACCCACCCAAATATTTCTCAAAGCCCAAGAAATATTGCTTACCCATGGACCCTGGTTTGGACCAGTCTTGGAACCTTCTGTGCTCAGCGAAGCCCATCAAGGCCATCTCCAACACGAAGAGGGTATAATTGTCGGCCCAGTAGTTGTAGGTCCCAGCTGGTGGGATCACTCCAGTTTTGAACCAAGGAAGAGCCGTCTCTTCAGGGATCAGGCCCAGTTTCCCAAAAATTTCTGGTGCTATGGCTCCTGCTGCTCCCAACATGGCGAACCTTCCGTTGATGATCTCACCATAGGCTAGCCATCTGGGCTCGATGAACCCTCCTGCTCCTTCTGGGTCTGACAGGCCCAATGGGTCAAACCCAAAATCACCTGGAAGGCTGCCAACAAAGTGGGCCCAATACCATGAGTCAAAACAACACAATACTAGTATTACAATCACGTAAGATGTTAGTATAATCAAGTGATGTTTGTGGTTGTGATGATATATATAATGTGTACATTCGTCGTGTGCTTGGATTACCTGCCGTCCAAGTAAGAAAGACTTTGCTTGGATGCTGCCCACAATTGTCTATCTGCTCCTTGCTACAATTCAGAACCGCAGTTTACGTGAATTCAAACGGGGGTTTGAAAAAAGCTTAACGAATCAAATGAAGCAGAATTGATGATAATGACAAACCTTAGCAGGGGGAGTGGACTCAGCTCTGACTACAAAGGAGGATGATCTTCTAGAAGACCCAAATGGAGATTGGACTGCTTTTCCTCCTAATTTGACTGAAGAGCTAAGCAATGAGGAAACCAATGCTTGTGCTGCCATTCTCCTCTCACCGTCCCTTCAACTACTTCTGTTGTTTTGTATCTGGGTATGCACACTAACTGTTCGAGAAAATGTCTCAATGAGAAAAGTCTCTCTCAAAGGAAAGAATGATAAATGTTAGTAGAGAGCGTTGTGGAATTAAACTGTAAAATAAACCGCAAGAGAAGGGTGGAGCTAAGCCACTAGTTGAGAGGACAAGCTGGCATCAAGATTTTCTTGAGGGGGTGTGGGGTCCAGGTTTTGAGATTGGTTTAGGATCTTGTTGGCCAATAACCAGTGGACGTGTGGGTGGGTTGCTCATCGTGAGTCGGATAAGATATAACGAAATCCGTTGCTTCGTTAAATTCCCACGTGGCGCAATTTGACGTGAGGTATGACTCACCATGTATGCACCACAAAAAAATTAAAAGAATCCTCCTGGATTGCTTCTTGTCAATATGGCACCACCAGTAAGGCCGTGACAATGATGGGCCATAGTCCGATTCGGGACCGGAATTTCTCTCGTTAAAAAATAAAACGGGTTTGCTGGACTCACTATGAAGCGAGATCGGCCCAGCTCAGCAAGCTTTAAGTGAACGACAAGTCGCACAAGATGACAAAGAAAATATGTCATAAACGACCAGACCAGTTGCAGAAGAATTGTGACATTATAGGGACGTTCGAACGAGAAATGGTTACTAATATTTTTTTGGTTATATAGTAATAAAAAAATAAATTTAATTACTTATTAATAATATCGAGTAATTTGAAAAAAAATTTAAATAATAATAATAATAATAATTTTTTGAAAATTATTTAAATATTCTTAAAACTTAAAAAATATAAAAAGAAAATTGCATAAATGAAATAATTTTTCTTCATATTAACAATATATATTTTGAAATAAAATATAAATTATTTTTTTTAGAGGTTAATAAATAATTTTTTTATTTTTAGTATAATTAATAAATTTATTAAATAATAAATAAAATTTATTTTAATTCTACTCCAATCAAATAAA
Source organism: Coriaria nepalensis (assembly GCA_027186245.1). Classification (NCBI taxonomy): domain Eukaryota; kingdom Viridiplantae; phylum Streptophyta; class Magnoliopsida; order Cucurbitales; family Coriariaceae; genus Coriaria; species Coriaria nepalensis. Next base: position 10,306,580 of record CP114491.1, on the reverse strand, counting down.
TAACATAATAAATCCGAATTTAGTTTTACTGCAATTCAACTTGAACAGTTACATTTCACTTGCAAATCGATTAAAAATATTATTTAAATAAATTTATTAATTTTATTTTTTAATCTAAAATCAGAGTAAAATAATTATACTTAAATTATTACATATTTGATCCAAATATTTAGCCGTAAATCAAGCTTAGAAGTTTTTAAAACCCCGATCAAGTTGGGTTTTTTTTTTTGCGTCAATGCGAGCATAGAGAACGGCATGTCGGTTACTCTGATAGTTTCCTTCCCAAGGAAAAAAAAGAAGAAAAAAAACCTTCTTTTATTATTATTATTATTTTATTTTGGCATATTTTGAACTCTTTTAATGATAGATTGATTGATGTTGGCTCAATAGAATAGTAGTACGAATCTCTTTGAATTTTCTCACGAAGAGTAGTAAGTAGTATTTATCTCCTTCTCTCAAAACTCCATTCACCGTCTGCAAAACAAGCCTCAACCTCCATCTATCCCTCTCTCTCTCTCTCTCCATCTCCAAAAGACTCCATGGAAATTGAAGCACAAAAGAAACAAGCCTCAACACTTGATCAAGAACCGACGTTAGAAACAAGTCAAACAACAACCCACCACCTCCCAATCAGCAATCCTGCCATAGCTGGGGGTGGTGGCACCACCACCAAACCACCGCGGAAGAAACTAACGCTAATCCCACTAATCTTCCTCATCTACTTCGAAGTAGCAGGCGGCCCATATGGCGAAGAACCGGCCGTCAAAGCAGCTGGGCCGCTCTTAGCCATTCTGGGCTTCCTAATATTCCCATTCATCTGGAGTGTGCCAGAAGCCTTAATCACGGCAGAACTCTCCACAACGTATCCAGGCAACGGCGGTTTCGTCATTTGGGCAGAACAGGCCTTCGGGCCCTTCATGGGATCGTTAATGGGCACATGGAAATTCCTCAGTGGCGTCATCAACATCGCCTCTTTCCCTGTCCTCTGCATCGACTATTTGAAGCTCCTACTCCCTAGATTAAATTCCGGCTGGCCTCGCCGAATCGCAATCCTAATCTCGACCCTTGTCCTCTCCTTTCTAAACTATACTGGATTATCAATTGTGGGTTATGCAGCAGTGATCTTAGCCCTTGTTTCCTTATCCCCATTTGTGTTGATCACTTGTATTTCATTGCCCAAAATTCATCCACATAGATGGTTCAATTTAGGTCAAAAGGGGGTGAAAAAAGATTGGAACTTGTACTTCAATACTCTGTTTTGGAACCTGAATTTTTGGGATAATGTTAGTACTTTAGCTGGTGAGGTGGAAAAACCTCAGAAAACATTCCCTAAAGCTCTGTTTGTTGCTGTGATTTTCACTTGTTTGGCTTATTTGATCCCACTTTTAGCTGTGATTGGAGCTGTTCCTCTTGACCAAAATGAATGGGAACAAGGGTTTCATGCTAAAGCAGCTCAGATAATAGCTGGAAAATGGTTGAAGATTCTAGTCGAAGTCGGCGCTGTTCTATCAGGAATTGGTTTATTCGAAGCACAGTTAAGCAGCAGTGCTTATCAAGTTTTAGGCATGGCTGATATAGGCATACTGCCTAAATTCTTTGCAGTTAGGTCCAAATGGTTCAACACACCATGGCTAGGGATCGTGATTTCTACCACGATTTCGTTGGGTGTGTCTTACATGGATTTCACCGATATAATCTCTTCAGCTAATTTGCTCTACAGTTTAGGGATGTTGTTGGAATTTGCTTCCTTTGTTTGGTTGCGGCGGAAGATGCCGTTGTTGAAGAGGCCTTACAAGGTTCCATTGAACATGGGTGGAGTTGTGGTTATGTGTTTGATTCCATCTGCGTTTCTGGTTGTCATAATGGTTTTTGCTACTAAGATTGTTTGGTTGGTTAGTGTGGCCATGACTTTTGCTGGGATTTTGTGGTTCTTTCTCATGAAGTTTTGTAAGGCTAAGAAATTGTTTAAGTTCAATGATAGTAGTAGTAGTAGTAGTAGTAGTAGGGATTGTTCTTCATTTGGGCTAATGACTGTATGGATTTGGGTTCGTTCCCAACTTTACGGCTCCGTATCCAAACCCGCAGTTAGGATTGAATCTGAATCCTGATTGTATATCTTTAGATCAATTTGGATTTTATATATATATATCGGTTCATAAAATTGAAGATCTTTTTAGTTATTTATCTTTTGGCCTTTTGTTGGCTACCACCAAAAGTCAAAGTAAACATATACAAATTATATGTGGGGGAAAGAAGTTCAAAATATTGGGCTACTTAGTAAGGCTGGCCGGATATTGACATTAAGGAAATTATTTGCAAATTGATAGATGATGTATGTCTTTGACTTTATTCATAGATTTGGATTCGGTTCATACATATAAATCCAATTATTTAATTTCTGTGGTGTCAAAAAAATTAACAATTATGATTGATTTTGATTCAATCCCAACCATGGGTTTGGATCGGTATGGACTCATACAGTGAATCCCAATCCCTGGAAATCTCTAGTCCAATAATAAGAAGTAATTCAAACTTCAGACAAGTAAACTCAACTACTTCGTTGAGAAACATAATGAAGGTAAAATAATATCCCCTCCTCCCCAAAAAAGACAGCCAGTTAATTTCACAGAATTACAATGAACCCAAAGAACCTACCTACCTCAAGAAATGAGACTCTGCATAATGTTCTCTTGTGCCTTTGATAATTGGATTGAGCGATGTGAACTTTCTTAACAGCTCAATAATGAGGGTGTCGAAACAAAATGCTTTCTTCTTCTTCAAGTTATGGATGCAAAAATACAGAAAACTAGTGTCACCAATGTCATTAAGTGAAACCTCGAAATCTTCTGGTTTGAACTTTTCCCGGCAAATGCACCTGAAGGCCCAAATGCTGTAGGAGGTGACAGTCCACTACTCGTGTTTGAACTCGAACCGCTTCAAATGAGAAATGAATAAAAGCAATAAATTATAACTAGAATGTAGTTAAAAAAAAGGAAATGAGTGATCATATATATATCCTTTCCTCACCTTCCCAAATACATGCAAGACCCATGACCTGCAGGGAGTTCCCAGAATTAAAAAAAATCAGTCAGGATTGTGTTCAAAACAAGCCTGATTTTTGTGGGCTTAAACTGGATTTTAGACCCTAATTGTTGAAACATGAACTTACTCGGATCAACAGTAGTAGTCATGGCCGTTCCGTCAAAATCACATGTTCCACCTGCACTTTTCTTTTTCTGATAATAATCATTATAAGCATAAGAAGCATGGCTAGTAATATTATTGGGGAGATAACATGGCTGTCCCGATTGAATTGCAGTGCAACTAGCCCCTCCTTGGCCACAAGCCCAATTCAGCCCATCTTGCAATTTATCAGGATCCGCATCATCTTTTGCCACACAGAAAACAACAGAGGAAGAAGAAGAATTCCCGGTTATCCGGCTAGAACTCAAACTCAAATCATAAACCGTAGAACCATTAGTGTAAAGGACACCCCAACTCTTCTCCGAAATGGGCCCAGGCCTCTTATCTTCATTAAACAACTCATAAATATAAGTATTAATCGGCATAGATGGTTGACTAGGAGGCCCCGAACCATTCAAAACTCTCCTAATCAAATTATTATTATAAGTCTCAGCATTTTCTACGGTTGCATCCGGTTCATTGGCCCCACCAAGCCACGGCCAGCCCGTTTCCGTAATCAAAACAGGAATCCCGGAAAAATTCAGAGCATCAATCGAATAGTAAGTAGCATCAACCATAGCATCAAACATACTATTGTAATGGAAAAGAGTGTTTGGATCGACAATCTGTTTAATGGAGGGAAGTGGCCGAAAGAGAGCATAGTCAAGAGGGAATATTCCGTTCCCCTTGGTATATCCATAATAAGGATAAACATTCAACATGTAATAAGACTTTGTGTTTTTCAAAAACTGTAAGAGTTGATAAATGGTGGAATTCAAAGAAGGATCAAAAGTAGCCGTGGAAGGAGGAAAAGGCCTTGGAATTACATCCATAGATAAAGGAGTAGAAACCAAGACCTGACTATTCAGATTGGTAGCTACTAGAGCTTTATGGAGATAGTTCATGGCAGGGACTAAAACTGGAGCGAGATGAGGGATGGAGGTGAGGACTTGACTTCCGACAGAAATGGCAGTTATGTTGGTGGCCGGAAAATAGGCTGCCACATTTCTGTTGACCCAGGTGGCTGCGGCAGCGGAGGATTGACCAATAGATAGGACTTCTTCATTTGTGACCCCTACTATTACATCTATGCTAGAGTTTGCTAGGGCTTTGAGCGTTTGAGAATCAGCATTGTAGAGGCGGACATGTCTGATCTGATAGGCTTTGAGGATTGAGACTATGTCTGAGGCTGATGGGAGGTTGGATACATCTGTTCCGATGTTTATTCCCATGTATGCACCTATATGTTTTTGACAAGATGATCAAGGGTTAAGACGGATTCGAAAAGTTGAAAAAGATCATACTTGTATTGGGTTGAAATTTTTGGTTCTTTGTCATTGATTGGGAAAATCATTCATAAATATGATTTCGAGATATTGGAATTAATGAGGTTGAAATGTGATAAAATAATGCACAGCAAGGCTATACAAGATATAGGAAATTGAAGTACCCGATGGATGGGTAAACATGCCGAATAAGAGCAAAAGCACACTTAGGTGCCATCCTTCATGCATTGTCCAATCCGTTGAAGCTTAATCAATCAAAAGCTCCCCCCTCCTCCCTTCTGGTTTTTAGCCGAACTTGAATAACCAAAATTCCAGCAAGCACATATAACTACAGAAGAGATCTTTAGCAAACAGAAGCAAGTTCATCAAAATGTGATAACTCTAGAAAAGAACAAGGTTCAAAAGCATGTTGCTTTCTAGCATATATAAATAGTAAGAAAAAGAAGCAACCATACAAAGAATGATATTACTAAGGTAGAGAGTTTGGGATCACGACTAGTCACAAAAGGAGATAATGAGAGAAAATAAGATATCTGCCCAAAAGAAAACAAACCCGTAAATACACAATAACTAAAAACTAAGGCTAAGTGATTAAATGATGAATAGTGGGAAGACGAAAAGGCTTCTTTTTTTTCATTTTAGACTTGCAAAAGAGGAAAGCAGAGATAGACTAGAGAATTTGCTTAAATGTGTTAATATTCACGTCAGTTTTTAAATAAATTTAATAAATTTTAATTTAATTTTAATTAATTTCAAATAACTACATATTAAGTTCTTTATTTTATTATTTAAATCAATTAATTATTATATTTTTTATTATTTATTTAATAAAAGAGTCAGTGGAAGAGAGCATTGCTATTAAAATAAATTTAATGGGAGAAAAATAGAGTTAAAAAATATTATTAAAATAAATTTAACTATAAAAAATAATTTTTTAAATTTAAAACATCAATTTACTAAAATTAAATATAATTAAATTAGTGTGAGGTAAATTTTTTATAAAAAATAATTCATATTTTTATAAATTATAACTAATATACACATTTAACTGTGAATGCCCACTAAAGAGCTAATCTAATCATCTAACAATCCAGAAATTAAGCCAAAAAAGATCATGACAACATCCTGAAGAGAAGCCAGGTGGTATAAACACACCATCGTTTCCATTTTCTTCCAAAGGAGACAGAGAGGGAAGCTTTAAAGCATTCCAGATAACAAAAGAACAACATAAAACACGAAAAAGCAAAGAACCCAGATGCAGAAATGAAAAACCAAGTAATGGAGAAGTAAAGTGAAGTACCTAAAACCCAGTTGCAAAGAAAAAAATCCAGTGAGATCTTCAGCTCTCCATCACCTACCAAGTAATAAAACAAAACCCTTGAGAAACAAATAAACTAAAAAGCCCAGATAGAGAAAAAAAGATCAATCAATCTTACATCTAGAGAGAGGAGAGAGAGAGATTGTGATTTTGAAAACCCAGCTACAGTAAAAAAAAGAAAAAAAGAAAAAAAAAAGACTCTTCAATCTATTGTGTGGAAGCCAGAAGAGCAAGAAAAAAACCCTCCAAAAGCATATATATTTTACTTTATTTTATTTATTTATATTCATATAAAACCTTAATCTATAATCACAAATTCACAATAACAAGCAAAAAACCATACCCCACTTATTATATGCTATAAGAAATGAGTTGATATGGGAATTTATTACAACCTTTTTAAACTGACGAAGAATTAGAACCCTCCAGATGCTGCAGCTTCTTGCACTCATAAATACTGAGCTTAAGAAACAGAGAGCTAAAACAAAACAAATGCTAACTGCTAAGTCCCCTATCTAAACTCTCTAAAGTCAATCTTTTCCTACAATTTTTACGCTAAGAACAAAAACATCGTGATCATCGCCGTCCCTTTTGTTTCACCGATGTCGAGAATAATATAATACTATCATTGACCCCCTTTCCTCTTTCCGGTGATTTTTCTTATTTACTTCTTTATTTTCTTCAAGTTATTAAAACCGAAAGTCATTTGCTCTGGGATTGAAGGAAAAAAGGGTGGGAGTGGGGAAGTCATGGGCCAAGTGGGAATAGTTTGATTGGTCGGTTGCAGTACGTACTTTAACTGCAAAAATTACTTTTTAATGTCCACTTCGATTCGTATTATCCTATACATGAATCATGATTACGACAACAACTTTATTCAAATTCTTATTTAACTTGAAATCATTAAATGAAATGCAAGCTGACATATGTTATTGTGATAAAAGAATTCGGTTGGAAAGATATGAACTCCACAAGCACATGAAAAGAAAACAGAGAGCCAGCTAAGTTGTAAAAGGAAGAAAACAGTGAATAAGTCAAGAAGGAAAGGTCCAACCTTCTTTTTGCTTTTCTGAATACGGGGAAGAGATCAAAATTGAAAATATTTTACCCTCTACTTCATGCACTTGATCATAGGTAATAAGAACAGAAAAATCAATTATTGGGGCCCCCATTTCAGCCTCAAAAGGGTCAAAACTTAATATATTAGACAATGGGCAATAATAATGTCTGCAAACTAGAACGATTTTTCAGAAATTTTCAAATTTAGGACAACCCAATTACAAGCGATGAACACAAGGCACGCAATCTTCAACAAAGTAAACAATTTAACAGGAAAAGAAAATCCAGATTTAATCCATATGTTTACAGAAGGGACGAATGAAGCAAAATCTAAGATAACACGCTGTTGCAGACCCCTCCCAACAGGTCACTGACTAGGACTCCTATCTCCATTTGGTTCCCTCCTAACATACTCATTGCGACCTGGACTTGGGCTGCGGCTTGGGCTTCTGCTTCGGCCCGGGCCCCTGACTGGAGTCTGATTTCGGCTTCTAGAACCATTCAACCGAGGAGAACGTGAGTATGACCGATCTCGAACCAGAGGTGGGTATGCTGCCCTGTCTCCCGAGTATCTTCTTTCTTGGGGAGAAACAGATCTGCTTCGATACAAGAAACAATGTCAATTCTCTCTCAAAGCCATTCAAGCTCATTATAAAGAGGAACCCGTCAATGGAAAGTAGGTACATACCTAGAGTATTCCCGTCTACGAGGAGGTGGAGAATAGTACTCACGACTGTTGGATCGTGACCTGACATGGCGTGGAGGAGGTGAGCGGGAATATCTGGGAGGAGACTTTCTCCTATCATATCGACCAGCCCTGTTGCTATAGAAGGAGGTAAAAAAACATGTTTCAGCCCAAATTCTAAAATGATTCTCAGAATGAATGATATTACATAATCAGATAATGGGGAAAGTTAGTTCATAAAAATACAAAAGTTTACAGAGCATATATATACCTTGGGCGCTCCCTTGCTCTCATATCAGATGGCTTCTTCCTGTTTTCCTCAGCGAATACAACAGTCAGCTCTCGACCAAGAAGAACATATCCATCCATCTGATATTTAGCCTCTGCAGCATCAGCTGGGTCTACATATTGCACAAAAGCAAAGCCACGAGGTTCCCTGCAATTATAAAAAGAAAACAAGAGAATTAGGAAACATAAGAAATTTTGAGAGGGACACTGAGTTGGGAACTTGTCACACCATAAATCTTTCCTAGCAGAAAAACATGCCAAGATATTCCTTGTCATGATAAGAAGGCAAGCACTTGGCTGCTGACCTTGAATGTGATCAGTTTTAAGATGACTTGAAATTCTTCAAGACTTTGAACATCTTCATAATGTATTCAAATCCAACTTCGTTTCCAATCTTCACTACCATTAACATCATCTTCAAAAGAACTCTAATTACTTGACAGATGTCTTCAAAACTTTAGTTTCACTGTTAAATTTCAAAAACTTCAATAACAGACCCAATGTGATAAGAAAAATGTAAATTGCGAAGAAAACGCCCATCAACCAGACACATGTTCCTGAGTCTAAAAGTGGCTAAGGATGTCTTTTTAATAGTTGATAAAACTTGTAAAGGGTTGTCAAAAGTTCACAAACTGAAGTTTTTTGAACTATCCTTTATAAAATTATGTAGAATCAGAATAATGACAAAAAAATAAAAGTTACCCAAACAAAGAAGAGAAAGCTAAGATTATGTTTGCAAAACGACAGGGTGAAGGACTTCATAAATCATTCAATTAAACGGCAAAGGCTATTCTTCTGCTAACCAAAAATAAAATAAGACATTAACATAGAAATTGATATCAGCACTAAAGGTACTTCAACCCCTACTTGTAGCTCAGCCATTCTCACCCAGTATAATAATCCTTTGGCATGTAAACATCCTTGATTGCGCCAAACTGCCCAAATGGTCTACGAAGGGCATCCGGTCTGCATTAGAACGCATAAAAGAAGAATTAATCTACAATCAGATTCAAAAATTTTGCAAATGGAAAAACAGAGTTATAAAATTAGATAGACAAAAGTTTCAGCCATCATGTGTCACAAAAAACTTAAGAGTAATGTCCATTAGATGAGAACAATTGGAACTAATGAAAAGTTGCATATATATATATATATATATCAAACATAACAAAAACATACCTGCAGTCATGGCGAAGGTTACGGACAAGGAGACTAGTAGGGAGGTCTCTTCCACGACCACCACCATGGTGACCTCTTGGGCTGGGGCTCCTTCCTCTTCTGCTATAACCCCTAGGTGGGGACGGAGTGTAACTTCTTCCTCTCATTCTGTGAAATTCTTTTTGATGGCCTGTCTAAATCCAAGAAGTTTGTTACAGATAAAATCTTAAATGAAGATCCAGAACTTCAATCAACGTGCTAAAAGTAGAGAATTCCACACTGCAACAAGAATAACCACATAACTTAACTTGACAGAGTTAAGTGTTAGTCACCAAATAGTTAAATCAGCAATTCAACGAAGCCACAACCCAATAATTCAGTCCTAGTAGTCTTTTTCTTTCTCTCTTTAGAAGAACCCCACTAACGGCAGAACTTCTCAGATATTAAAGAGCACAAGTATATACTAATCTGACAACACCCAGATCATGACATTTATCAAACACTATACAATCACACAAAAATGTATCTTTTATCGAGATAACGTGAAACCAAAAAATTCACAATCGAAACATTCATCAAGTTAAGCAACTAAAGGTGGAAAGAATATAAGAGCAGTTCATGCTGAAAATGCAAGAATCTACGTCTTAAAAAAACGCAAAAATACTTTCTGATTTCATAATGATAAAGTATAAACCCTAACTTAAAGAATTAAGAGGACAAGAAACGGTACTGCTAAGAGAGAAAAAGAAAGACCCGGAGATAGTAAAAAATCGGCGTCGTAGGGAGGAGGTAGGGCTCAGATTCAGCTTGTTCTATGGTGACGGCGGAACTTCGTGTTGAGTTTAGGGCTTCCGAGTGCTCTCTCTCTCTCTCTCTCTCTCTCTCTCTCTTATCTTTCGCAATGTTACAAATACAATATTCTACGTCATTATAATAAATATACTAAATAGAGTCTAATTTTTCACAAACACCTAGACGGCGCCGTTTAACCTCGAAAGCTTTCTCAACTCAAGCTAAACATATTGACACATTGAAACCCCGATGGGTACAAATTGGAACCAAAGGTGTCTTACGAGGTCCTAGATATTGAAATCGAACTCATAAAAATTATTTGTCAGGAACAGTTATCAATCATCAGTCTCTAAGAAAAATATACAAATATGATAATATGTTATAACTTACAACAAGGATCAAATCGACTATGTAGCAATATCATACGAAGAAATCTTCATCTTCAACAAGACAATCTATATTTGGAATGTAGAGAAGGTTGAGATGAACTTTAGAAAAAAAAAAATACTAAAAAATACTAGCACGAAATTCTTCGGAAAAAAACGACAGGCCATGCCTATAAAGGTTGATCAAGTATTTGTCATAACAATCATTAAGAATCAATCAAACACCATCTAAACAAAACGGAAACTTATTTATTCTTCCACACAAATTAGTGAAGATACATCTATTATTTATGGTAATGTTTATTTTTCATTCTAGTTAGATGGAAGCTTCAAGCACTTTCAAGAACAACTGTGTGTTTTAACTTTAATGGGATTCATATGAATCTGTCGAAAAGTGGTATATTGATTCATACGGTGGAGAAATTAAGTTTTTCAATGAGGAAACATTATACGAAATATAATAAGGCTAGTAAGCTTAGCAGCAAGTGTTTGGTGTGCAGTCGAGAATGTCAAAGGGCACCAAAGAATCCAGAAAAAGCTATTAAATGTAATCGTGATGAAACAAGATATAACTGTCCTGCTCTAATTAAATTTCGATTACAAAATACTAGAAAGAGGAAGTGTTATGAGTTTTGTGATGACTATAATCATGAGATGGCTTCTAAAGAACTTGCGGACATGTAGTTATCACAACGTGTTATGACTGAAGGTGATACCACTGATATTATTCATGCTAAGGCATCTGGAATTAAGAGCAAGTTAAGTCATGAGCTTCTTTTTTGCAAAGCTGATGGCAGAGAGCATTTAGGTTTCTTAGAAACTGACATGAAGAACTACTTGGCTACTAAATGGAAGGAAGAGCTAAACCTTGGTGAAGCCGGAGCTATCTTGAACTATGTCGGAAAAAATAGAGAGATGAATTTGAGTTTTTTTCCCCATATACAACTAGATTGTGATAACCAACTCCCTAATATTTTTTAGTCTAATGCAACAATGAAAAATGATTATGAGATTTTTTGTGATGTCATTTTCTTTGATACTATATACAGAACAAATACAACATATCACCCTTTTAGGACATTCATTGGTATCAATCATCATTACCAACAAATTGTATTTGGGATATATTTACTATTTCCTCAAGCACTTTGAATGGATTTTAGATGACTTAAGATATAATGAAGTTAAGAGAAATTATGGTATAGAACAAGTCAAAAGTTTCCGCTCATCAAAGTCAATTTTCTTCTTCTTGAGCATGCTACTAAAGTTTACACTAACAAGATCTTCCTATAAATTTCAGGAAATATATGAGAAGGTTGATTGGGTAAAAATAATTGCACAAGCGGAAGATCAGGGAGTTTTGTTTAAGGTCCATATTTGTAGTGTTCACAATGAACATGTGAAAATGCAAAGAGTTTTCTTATTATTTTTTATGGTTTAATGCTAAGATGTAGTTGCAAGCTCTTTGAATGAATTGGTTTACCATGTCATCATGTGCTTGCATGTTTAGAGAAGTCCAACTTAGGCAAGTTGTTTAAACTACCGGATGTGTATGTGTTGAATAGGAGGACAAAGACAGCTCGAGCTTCACATGTGGGCAGACAAGTGGAGAGGGAAGTGCTACTAGATAAGAAATCGCAAGGTGCTTTTGATTTAAGATGTTTACGTCACATCTAAAATGGGATCTTGACTGAATTTGTAATGTACAAGCCTTGTGCCGATATTCTTTATGAAGTTATGGATAACTTGATTAAACAATGCTCATTGATGATATTGACATGTTTTGATGACTGTAATAGTAATGATGATGATGATGATAGTGATGAGAATGGTGGTGATGAAAAAAATGACAACGATGACAGTTCTTCTAAAGAAGGAGGTGTTCTCATACCAGGAATTGATGGAGAACGGGCAATGGAACTAAAGAAGAGAGATGTCGTGAAAAGAAAACACGAGCACTTTCGGATAAAAATTATATGGAGATACTTCACTCAAAATTTGCTCACCTCTACGCTGCAAACAAAACATGAATTTTTTCTTTTTCTTGTCCAGAGAGATTTCGAAGAGAGAAAAGGGAGGGGATTAGAGCACAGTTTGCACTTTCATATCCGAGAAGAACAGGGATTTCGGTTGAAGTAATATTTGGTTTGACGGTCGCATGATCTCTTCGCCGCCATCGCCTAACCTGCTTCTTCGCCGGAGATTATAGCGCTCTTGCCAATACTCTGTTTGGTGTCTCTTTCTCCCTCTTTCTCTGGCCTTAACATAAAATCAATAAAATAAAATAAAATAAAATAAAATAGTATGGTATTTTAACAAAGGCTATAATACGACATCGTGTAGGCTTAAAAGCTTTCTCATTAACAGGTTATCCCCTCAGCTTGCTCTGCATCTCCTCTCTGGGACCAATATCGACAACTTCTGGACGCCTTCCAGGTTTCTTTCTCCCTCTCTCTTGGAAAGGTTTTTTTTTTTTTCTTTTCTCTGAATCTGGTTTTCAACGGTTGAGAAATTGGGTTGTAGATGGGTTTTTCTTTGGGATGTGAGTATATATTTGTATCGATCAATGCATCCATGGCGGGTTTCCATTAAAGCCTCTCTGTTCAGTTTTTTTCAAGCATTCCATTGCTCAGAAGCCCTTCATCTTTCTCAAATTCTTATCGGTGCAAACTCGAATTGCCTTTTTTTTTTTCCTTTTTTTTTTTTATCAATAGAAGTTTTGATTTTTTTTGTTTCTTGGAAGATCTGGAAAAACCTATCCTTCGATTAATGTTGTTATCAGAAACTGGAGTTTAGGGAAATTGAATTTCATTCAAACTAAATTTTAGCTAGATTGTGAAGCACATCGATAGTTGAGATGAACTAGAGTTTCCTTGGGTCAATCAAACTGAAGCTTCAAACGCTAAACAGAAAGACCCTAAATTTCTTAACAAGTAGATTCTTGTTAACGGATATCGGAACCAACAGTGTTGGGATTGATGATTGTTGTTTTCGTTTAGTATAATTGATCTTCTTATACATACAAGCTTTGGATTAATTAATTTATAAAAAAAAAATTGTAGGTATGGACGAGCAATTCATACTCAGAGTTCCGCCTTCTGTAGCGGAGCGCATAGAACTTCTTTTGAATGAGAATGCTGCTCCTTCTTCTTCCTCAGAAGACAAATCATTGGATCTGTCTTTTTCCGGTGAGAATTTTATCTCCGTTCTTTATAGTGAAAACCTACATCTTTCAATTCTACTAACCATCGTTTGGCCGGAAAAAAAAAAAAAAATCTACTAACCATCTTCAAATTTAGCATTTCTTAAACTGGAGTTTGGGAAACTGGTTTATAGATAGATATGTAATTGGCTAACACCTAACGGTTTGGTAAACAGTTCAGCAATCAGCAGATTGTATGGTTTGCTCTGATCTTTGTATTTGGCTCAAAATTCTCAACTTGTGCGCTTCTAATATTTTCCCCAGATGATGGGAGAAGTGGCACTTTCATAATTGGTAATGAACATTTCCCGGCATCTCTCTTGGACCTCCCTTGTGTTGTTGAATCATACAAAACCTATGACGATAGTGTGCTAATCAAGACAGCAGATGTTGGTCAGGTAACTATGTACATGATATTGAAATTGTAAAATGATAGCTCAATTGAAGACATGGTTGCATATGGGTTGTGCTTGATATTGGTCATGTAACTGTTTCTTAGCTAATTGGTAATTTCTCTCCTACAGATGATTATGGTTAGAGAACCAGGAGATCCGGCTCCAGACGTGATAGAGTACAGGCACGGACTCACTCCTCCCATGAGAGATGCTCGTAAACGAAGATTCCGAAGAGAGCCTGATTTAAATGTAGTACAGAATTCTTGTTACCTTTTAATTTTTTAATAACACCAAATTGTAAATCTTATTTTGCATCTGAAACGGTAGTTTGGGTAAACTGCAGTTTGCGCATACTCCAACTTCGTTAGGGTGCATTTGGGTAGATTTTAGGTTAAACTGAAAATTTAAATTGGATTTTAAAAAACTTATTACAAAGGAAGAAAGATGAAACCTTTGTTATAAAAAGTTATTTTGGCTGATGCTTGTTGGTAAAATGGGTTTTTGTCACCTACAATGCCTTTTGTGAGTCATTCTTAACCCAAACTGGAGTTTCAATTGTTGCATACTGATGCAAGTTTCTGGTTTTTTGTAGCCGGAGCTTGTGCGGCGTGTTGAGAAGGATCTACTGAATATCATGGCTGGAGGGCCTACCGAAAATCCTGATATCCTTATTATTTACTTAGTTACTGTTCATTTCATCTATTTTTTTTAATCTTCCTCTGTTCTTCTTGCACTGTTAAGAGTTTTGTATGAACTTGTGTTTTACCATTTTGGACTATATGGTCCGAGATTTCTGAAATTCCTTGACAGAGTGGAGTGTTCACATGTGGAAGTGACAGAGCAACAAGAAGAGCTACGCCAAAAACCAGCATCCACAGCCCCTACAACTAAACTTGACCATGTCGAGGTTGGAGAAAACACTGGAGAGCCTGAAAGGAGCGATTCTGATGAATCCGATGATTCAATTGACTGAAGAGCATTAGAGATTTTTTTAATTTACCAAATAACCTATATTGTGTCGTGTTACTCTAGCCATAATCAAAACTGTTCTTGATAGAAAAATATAGTTAAGAGTTGTTGTGGATGTGAACACTGAAACACAGTACCGAACCCGTGAATGCTTCATGTAAATTTTCTGGTACTTTTCATAATGAGAAAGTTGTCAAGATTTGATTTTTCTATCTTCCCATTGTTTCTTTGTTTGTTGATTTCCAATCTAGGTACCTAAACTGAGGCATTGACAACAAGATGTTGGTCAGTTGGTCACTATATGAGAGATCCTGAATTTAAGAGAGGAAGCTTGATATGTATGATTATTTAATTGCAGATGAGTATCATAGGCACTGAATATAAATGGTTGCTTAAGTTCTTCATGTAATTAATGGCCTAGGTTTTTAGGATAGCTATAGTGTTTATAAAGTTACAACAATCTCAATAAACATCCATTGCCAACTTGCATAGCTGCGTAGTTGGTAAAGGGGTCTTTAAAATGAATATTATTAGGTGTGGACCTACACGAAGAGATGTGTGAGAAAAACGCGCCGGCGCCACTGCCGGACCGCCGCCCCGCGACTCACACAGAAAAGAAAAGAAAAGAAAAACAAAAGTCAAATGCTTACTCGATGGGCAATGAGATTGAATTATTATTATTTTTTTTTCTATTTTGATTCTCTTAGGGGGACAGTGTTAAACACGAAGGGCAAATCCACGGATTTCTAACTTTCTCAGTTCTGTAGTCAAACTGTGGTAAATGAACGAGACAAAGGCAGATAACGAGAGCAACGTTTTTCCTTGTTACCATCAAATCATCTTGTTCCACCGACCTTAGCTTTACTACTTCTTGTCTCCCTCCAATTCAATCTTTGTCAGAGATTCAGAGTTTACTCACCCTCCTGCTGCTTTATGTTTCATGCAATGCAAGGTCATATAGCAAATCCAGCAATAAATCTAATAAATGCCAAAAAAAAAAGACAATATGACTTACGCACGTACGTGTGAAAAGGAGTTGGACTTGAAACAAAAAAGTTAGTAGCCCTGTTTTCCATCCACTTAAGAGGGCCCTCTTACCAACGCAGACCAAGAGATATCGTCGGTGCCCTCCATTCTTCATGCCTGTTTTCTATAACCGCGTTTTCTCTCTCTTTTTTGATGTTGCCTGTATTGTATTTTATCTAAAACCCAACTTCTCCATCGTTACTCTTTTAAGATTTCATTCATAAGTAACAAATCTTAGCCGTTTAGTAACTATTCTGGTTGTTTAAGTGTTGGCCAGATCAGAATATACATCATTTAGGTAAAATTAAGACTCGGTTCATCACTTGGAACTCCTCTTCAAATCCCACATTATTGGAACACCATTCATTCATTCATTCATTATTATTATTTAGTGCTGCTATGTGTTTCGATCGATCTAAGTCATGCATAAGATCCATCAAGCCTGTTAGAGCTAGATGCGGCGGCAGGCAAGGGATTTGGTTGTCTGAGAATTTTGTAATGTTTGCACCAGTCGTACAAATACATTTCTGACACGTGTGATTAATTTACACTTCGTACGGTGCGACGTACCTATCTGTGATCTCTATATCTCACAACTAAACTAAATTTTTGTTAGTATTATTTTCTGCATGCAGATCTGAAATCATGATGTGTGACAGTTGTAGCTGACAGAGTCTTTATATTATTATTATTATTATTTATTATTTATTTTATTTTTTGGTTACTTTCGGATTTTCGAAATCACAAAGAGGTGGGGACATAATAATAATAATAATAATAATAATAATAATAATAATAATAAAGTAATATTATAAAAAAATAAAATATAAAAATATAAAAGCTCTCGAGGTTGAGATGGGTTTGACTTGATCATAAACGACGGCATCAAAAGTTGAAACTTAGGTTTTCAAGTTGTCCGAAAAGTGAAGATGGAAACGTTTGATTCTGATATTTACAGCTCATTCTTTTGCAAAATTCCAGGTTTTTGTAATAAGAAATTAATATTATATTAAAGATGCAGAAAGCTGCCTCGGACGCCGCTGAAACTATGAAATCGGTGGTCTAATCTTACTTTCCGACACATTATAACATATTAATTTTATTTTTCTTATTTCGTACCTATCTATGGGACTATGAGTTATATCTATAAATTAAGATTATAGATTTAAGTACATAGGTAATGTTTTGCATTATTCTTATTATTTGTTGGATAATACAATTAAAATTTATTATTTAAAAATAAAAATAATAAATGATAAATAAAGTGTCACACCAAGACAAGTCATGCGAAGCTTCCATGAATTTGATTGATCATCATCCGAACAATTATCACCAAAAAGAGACCAGACATTAACTGACCCCAAACCAACTAGCTCATGACATATTCCTCCAAAAATCTCATATTTTTATCATTTTAATTTTTAACCTAAAGTTGCTATAAATTAATGAACTTTGACTTTTGTGTAGAGTAGGAAAATTTCTTAGACAAAACCGTGTTTTTGCTCGTTGATTTTTACTCTACAGCAAGAAGCATGCAATTTAAACTAAGTCAATAATATAACATATACTTTTACTCAAAATTATGTAGTGATTAGTGAAATAGTAACTTGATTAAAACAATATTACATTAGAAGATAATATCTAATTTTGATTAAGAGGTATGAGTATATAGATTATTCCTTTTGTTTTAGACAGTTGAGACTATAGTTTCTGTATCGGAACGTATTTGGATTCTATTCGAACCATACTCGATTTTATAGTTTATGTAATTATAATTATTATATTTTTTTAATATATTATCTAATTATTTTATTAAGAAATAAATTAGTTAATTATATATATAAAATAAATAATAATAATAATATTAATTTTTTATTTAAATTACATGCATAAATTTGAATCTTTGCGGACCAATCCAACACCTTACTGAACTCCCATTTTGACTGTATAGATAGAATTCAAATTACAGCACGGTTTTTGTAGAATCAAGAGAAGACCACGTGGTTGGAAAGTTGGGAGTTGGAACTCTCTCTGTCTCTCTCTCTATAAATGAGTCGAACAGAGCTAGAAAGTTCTGTTAAGGCACTCTCTAACCTTCTCTATACAGGAACACCAAAATTCTTCTCTTCACAAGAAATCTCTTCTCCATTTTCTATACTCACCAATCACTACTAATCCTTACGAATCTCCTTGTTTGAAGGTAACTATATCCTTAACATATATACTCCACCTTCTCTCTCTGCTTTTTCTTGTTCATCCAAACTTTAAATCTCCATTTTCAATGAACTGTGCATCCTAGCTAACTCCAGGTTTCCTACATTGTGACTTCATGTCTGTAACTTTCAAGTTTTGTCAGATTACTGGTGTTGCTTTGTTGCTGTTCAGATCTATGTTTCTAGCAAATCGATTTTTTTCTTCAAAAAGTTATAACTTTTACGTTTTTATTCTGTTCTGTTTGAAACAAATTTGATTGTATTGATTTTTAGAACAGTCGTGTAATCAGCTTTTGTGTAATGTGTTTTGTTCGAACAGGAAAGACTAAAGGAAATGGGGACACTATTTTCTTGCCCATTTGCTGTATACGATGATTTGGACAATGGCATGGAAACCATCGTAGTGAATTCAATCAGTTTAGGACAAGACAACATTAAAACCCAGATTCGATCGGTTAGTTTCAGTAGCCTGGATTTAGAACCGACCATAATGACATCATTAGGTTCCGGAAAGATGACATTAGAAGCATCTGTTAGCTTGAAAGGAGAAGAGTTAGACAAGCTGCTCTCAATCAAATCTTCTTTACCAGAGGAAGACATAAAAAAGATCCCTTTTTCATCCACCAGTTTAGATAGTCCGGTGGCACAGGAAATCCCGGAATTTCCGGTTTTGGATCCAATGAATCCTAAACACGTGGCAGCAGTTAAGTTGCAGAAAGTGTACAAAAGTTTTCGGACAAGGCGAAAGCTAGCCGACTGTGCCGTTCTTGTTGAACAGAGCTGGTATGTGCCTTCTTTCTTCTCTTATTTTAGTTACTAATTTAGTTTCATCAAGGTTCAATCTAAATTTTCTTGCCTAAAACTTTTCAGGTGGAAACTGTTAGATTTTGCTGAGCTGAAGAGGAGTTCTATATTGTTTTTCGATATGGAAAAGCACGAAACCGCAGTTTCCCGTTGGTCAAGAGCTCGAACCCGAGCGGCTAAGGTACGGATCTATTCACATTCTTTTGTACATTAATCCCCTAAGTACATTCTGGAAATATTTGATCATTGTCCTTATGATTTCAGGTTGGAAAAGGACTATCAAAGAATGATAAGGCTCAGAAGCTTGCATTACAGCATTGGCTCGAGGCGGTAAGTCTATCGAATATTCAAATCCGAGAATAAACATATTAAATTAACATGTTTCCTTTCCCTGTTATATCTGATATTGATTCTCATTTATTTTTCTTAACCAGATCGATCCACGACATAGATATGGACATAATCTACATTTTTACTATGTTAAATGGCTTCACTGTCAAAGCAAAGAACCGTTTTTCTACTGGTATGTACTCTTTAAACAAGTTTGTGTGTTGTTCTTACTACTAATTATTTAATTTATAGATTACGAAAAAATGCAGGCTGGATATAGGAGAAGGGAAGGAAGCAAATATTGTCGAAAAATGTCCCAGAACAAAACTACAACAACAATGTATCAAGTATCTTGGTCCGGTAAGAATTTGATCCCTGCTCAATTGTGCTCTTAATTAATGTTTTCAATTGTCTTCATAATTGCTGTTTCAAGTCGATAATTTCGATCGATTACGGTTTCTTATAGATGGAGAGGGTTGCATATGAAGTTGTAGTAGAGGATGGCAAATTCTACTACAAGCAATCAGGCGATCTCCTCCACGCTGTCGGATCCAATAAAGATGCCAAGTGGATCTTTGTTCTTAGCACTTCCAAAACCTTATACGTTGGCAAGAAGAAGAAAGGTACATTTCAACATTCTAGCTTCTTGGCTGGAGGCGCCACATCAGCTGCTGGAAGATTAGTTGTCGAAAACGGCATCTTAAAGGTACCTAATCATCCAATAAAATCACATAATTTTTGTTTTTTTTTTTGCTGCTTATTCTTTAAAATTTGAATCACATCCTATTAATACTATTTCTTGTGCTTTTTTGACAGGCGGTTTGGCCTCATAGCGGTCATTATCGACCCACAGAAGAAAATTTTCGTGACTTCATCTCATTCCTAGAAGAAAACAGCGTGGATCTTACTCATGTCAAGGTAAAAATATAGTGTATATAGATTTGTTTCTTATGATGTCGAAATTAATTAATGAAACATATATTGATCTATCCACATTTTTCATGAAATTCAGATGAGTCCGGTAGATGAGGAGGATGACTTGCCGAACAAGCAAAAGAGCAGTCTTCATCTTAGAATAAACTCATCAGACGAAGATTTAATTCAAAATATCCCTGCACAAGAATGTTCTTTTGAGAAATCAGAAGCTATATTAATAGAACCTTCCGAAGCAAAGAAGTTGAGGAATCTTAGTAGAAAATTGACAAATCTCGAGATTCCGAGTAAGGACGAGTTAATTGAGCAATTAGAGCACGAAAGTAAAGAAACGGACTCGAAATCTATTGAAGATGGTTCCGAAGCGGATTACTTGTTGGTGAAGCAAAACTTGTTTGAAGAAGGAAGTGGCGGTCAAGAAGATGATGAAGCAGAGGCTGTTCCGGAAGAATCAATTTTGAAGAGGATAAATTCACACAAGGGAATGAAATCATATCAACTAGGGAAACAATTGTCTTGTAAATGGACGACTGGAGCCGGTCCCCGCATCAGTTGTGTGAAGGACTATCCTCCAGAACTTCGGGTCTTTGCTTTGGAACAAGTGAGCCTGTCTCCAAGAAGATCGGCTCGATCGAGATCGTACTTCTCACCTCGAACCGCAAGCGGTAGAGGTGGAATACCGGGACTATTTGACGAAGTAAATTCTTCATCTCCAAGAATTGTTCATCATTCAATACAAAAGTCTTCATTGTGTAGAGGGAAATCACTAACTGCAAATTACTAAATTTGGTATTAATTATTTTCTTTGTTTGAATAGCAAAGAGGAAAAATGAATTATAGGGCATTCTTTTTCAATCTTATACACATTTTATTTTTACACACATAAGAAATTTGTTGAATTTTTGGGGCATATTTTTTAATGTACCATACCACATATTTATGCTTAATATATACGACTTTAATTTATTTTTTACATTATATATATATATATAGTACATGTATATAATGCTTATCATTCTAAACGTAGCAAAGCCCAAAGAAAAAACATTTGGGCTTCTATGTTGACTTCTTTGATATTAGGCCCAAAATACTGGAGGAGGCAAGATATAAAGCCCAGTTATGTTTTTATGTATAATTTTTATATTGCAAAAATAATATATAAATCCTATGCAAATTTTTTTACATATATTACAAAAGCGAAGGATGATGATATTGGACCTGGCGGGAATCCCGTGCTCGAAAAAAAGACGAAAGGCGGCCCATTCTGATGGACCAGCCTTGTTCCCATCACCAAATGGACCATCACATGTCAAAATCGTGCACCAAAAGGAATACGAGAAAGATCAAACTGGATGATGATCAGTGTCCTAATAATAGCGTGCGTCGGATTTCGTTTACTTTAATGCTTTTTGGCAACGGCTATGAAATTCAAATCGGTAATTGATTGACTTAATCACTTCAATCATATAATATATAATAATATTTATAAATAAACTTAAATTATTCATTCTTTTCAAACACGATAAATATAAACATGCACGTACCATATAATTATAATTATATATATAATTTTTTTAAAATTATATCATCATTTTAAAGAAATTAAAATATAAAACTATAGAGGATAATTAGAATTTCTAAATTAAAACAAAATTAAAAGTAACATTATAAGAATTTAATGTTTATCAATATGGTAAAAATTTATCTTACTATAATATTATTTTTGAATAATTATAAATACTAAGTGTTACATTTTTTTCACGTTTAAATATATCTATTTGATAAATTTTCCGTACGTTTAACGGTTTAAAAAAAACAAAAATGTGATTAACGCATAATACGTGTATTAATACGTAATCGTAACAAACTGTCAGACGCATAGATAGTGCTGCAACGCGTGATTTGTTCAATGGATCGAATTGGGAAGGCGAGCAGAAGATAGTGGAAGAGGCACAGAGTTGGACGTGCTACCCAATTCCATATTCTGTCTCCACGTGGGTCAAAGCTTAGACGGTCGAATTATCAATTTAGTCTTCGTATATATTTATTTCTAACTGAGATTATAATATAAGAATTTATTTATAATCATTTTAAAATAATAATAATAATAATAATAATAATAATAAATTTAAGAAATGTTTTTTAATCATATAAAATTAAATATAAATAAATAAGTTAATTAAATAATATCAATAATTTCTGTTTTGGATAAGCAAATTAAATAATATATAAATCAGTAAAATAATAGGAAACAGTTTCTATAAGAAGCAGCTTCTTCTTATAGGAAAAAAAAAAAACTGTTAGCTACACAGCTAAGTTTTCAGTTTTCTATTTTCAAATCAGTTCTACTCTCCTTCACAAGGAGAGCAATAGAATATCTGCATAGCTAACAAGATCTCTTTCTGAATCTGGGTTGAGTTCATACTTCGCCATGTAAGATCAAGTTCCAGCTCTATCTTCTTTGATGAATCTCTCTCTCATTCACTTCTAGTGACCCTCTCAATCTAGCTCCATCTTGATTTTTCGCATTTCATTTGTTGTAGACCTGTTATTAGCTTTTCTTCTTCATATTCCATTTTCCAGTTCCTTCCACTGATTTTGTAGTCTGTTCTTGCTTTTGACTCTACTCTGTTTTGATTTTATCTTCAGATTGCTTTATCGGAAGCTCAGTTTTGAGCACTGAAAATGGCGAGATCTTCACTATTCATCTTCAGTTGTCTGCTTCTGACCAGTTGTTTAGCGGCTGTTACGGAAGCAGAGTACTTGAAGTACAAAGATCCAAAACAACCAGTAGGTGCTAGAATCAAGGACCTATTGAAGCGCATGACATTGGCTGAAAAAATCGGTCAGATGACACAGATCGAGCGTGCAGTTGCCTCTCCTGATGTTTTGAAGAACTACTTCATTGGTAACTATCAGCTTTGAAGCTTTCTGGATCTAATCGATTATAAGTTTTTGTGCAGCTTGTATTATCTTTAGAGCATGTTTGGTTGAACGTTTCTTGAGCTTCGGAAAGTTGATTTTATATCACCTATGTCAATCTGATTTAAAGTCATATGCGTTTGCCAACGTCTTTGTTCGAAAATTAGAGTTTGCGAGGCCTAAACTAGAGCTAGTTTGGGATTAAAATCTAGCTTATTTAAATCTGTAGTACCTCACATTTCTGTAGAGTTATTTACTATTCTGGTCTATGCTGTATTGTAATGTGCTGAAAATGGGTTTCAATAGGGAGCGTATTGAGTGGAGGAGGTAGTGTTCCGAGTACGAAAGCTACACCTGAGGTTTGGATTAATATGGTTAATGAGATGCAAAAGGGGTCCTTATCGACCCGCCTTGGGATTCCAATGATTTATGGGATTGATGCTGTTCATGGCCACAACAATGTGTACAATGCCACTATTTTCCCGCATAATGTTGGCCTTGGAGTTACCAGGCAAGTTGCAACATTTCATATCAGAACACTTCCATCTGTTATTTCTTCTATGATCTGTCTGTCTATATGCCAAGGAATCTGTTCTGAAGTTTTTAATAATGTATGCCGTTGTCTGCCAGGGATCCTGAACTTGTCAAGAAGATTGGAGCTGCCACTGCCCTTGAAGTCAGAGCTACTGGAATTCCTTACGTTTTTGCTCCATGCATTGCGGTATTTGAACATCGACATACAGTCCTATAGATCAATATAATGGAGCCTTGGCTTGGTCTGATAAGAGTGTCCTTCTTGTATTCTGTTTTTCTTCAGGTCTGCAGAGATCCAAGATGGGGACGATGCTATGAAAGCTACAGCGATGACCCAAAAATTGTTCAAAAAATGACAGAGATCATACCAGGATTGCAGGGAGAAATTCCCCCAAATTCTAGGAAGGGTGTCCCTTTTGTCGACGGAAAGTAAGATTTTCAACAACTAGCTATATATATATATATCTAGTAATCGACAATTACCTCTTAGTGAACTCTGTTAAATCAGTTTTGTGCAGCACAACTCGCGTTTGAAAATTTCTTACGGTGACAATTTTTTCATGTTTAATCGATTTCTCCAGGCTAAAGGTTGCTGCTTGTGCTAAGCATTTTGTTGGAGATGGAGGAACGACCAAGGGCATTGACGAAAACAACACAGTGATCGATTTTCATGGACTTCTTAGTATTCACATGCCTGGATACTATAACTCCATAAGCAAGGGAGTTGCAACGGTTATGATTTCTTACTCAAGCTGGAATGGCAAGAGAATGCATGCAAATCGTGATCTTGTCACGGGTTTTCTCAAAAACAAGCTAAAGTTTAAGGTAATGGTGAAAGATTTGATAGAAAATAAAAAGTCTAAGATAAGCATAATTCTCATATGGTTAGTAGTTTTTATATTCAAATATGAATCTACTTCTTAGGGTTTTGTCATATCGGATTGGGAAGGGATAGACCGAATTACCACCCCTCCTCATGCTAACTATTCGTATTCAGTTGAAGCTGGAATTGGTGCTGGAATCGACATGGTAAGAAGCTCATGTTCTTGTTTGTATTTCTGTCTTTTCTTTTTTCCCCTTCCCAATATTTCGTAATTTAATTAAGTTTTCTATTTGCAGATTATGGTTCCAAATAACTTCAACGAGTTCATTGACGAACTAACCAAGCAGGTGAAGAGTAAAAACATCCCAATAAGCAGAATCGACGATGCAGTGAAGAGGATCTTGAGGGTTAAATTTACCATGGGTCTATTTGAGAACCCATTGGCTGATTTTAGCCTAGTCAACCAGCTTGGGAGCAAGGTATTTTTTCTCATTTTCAACCATAGTTTTCAATAACGAGGATATTTTTCTTATAGTTTTAGAAAACGCCATGCAATTTTACAGGAACACAGAGAACTGGCAAGAGAAGCTGTGAGAAAATCACTTGTGCTGCTAAAGAACGGCCGTTCTTCTTACAAGCCTTTGCTTCCTCTTCCGAAGAAAGCTTCTAAAATACTCGTGGCTGGAAGCCATGCTGATAACTTGGGTAATCAATGTGGAGGCTGGACAATCACGTGGCAGGGTCTTAATGGCAATGATCTAACAGTCGGTATGTTTGTTTCTCTAAGAGCTTAATCTTGAAAATTTATAGACAATAAATCACACAATATTACTTAGTTGAGTCTCATTTGACTCGTTTAAACGCAACAGAAAATGCAGGAACTAGTATATATATACCTATCTCATACATTCCTACATATAATATTCTTCTGACTGCGCCTCTTCTTGTTAAACAGGTACCACAATCCTCAATGCAATCAAGAACACAGTGGATCCCACAACCCAAGTAGTTTACAACGAGAACCCCGACCCAAACTTTGTGAAATCCAACAAATTCTCTTATGCCATTGTTGTCGTGGGTGAACCTCCATATGCCGAGATGTACGGTGACAGCAACAACCTGACCATATCCCCACCAGGCCCTACCACGATAAAGAACGTGTGTGGTTCCGTTAGGTGCGTTGTCGTAATAGTTTCAGGCCGACCTGTCTTAATCGAGCCGTATATTGAGAAAATCGATGCACTTGTGGCTGCTTGGCTTCCTGGAACTGAAGGCCAAGGTGTGGCCGATGTTTTGTTCGGTGATTATGGATTTACCGGAAAGCTTGCTCGGACATGGTTAAAAAGATTGGACCAGCTGCCTATGAATGTTGGTGATAACCATTATGATCCCCTTTTTCCATTTGGGTTTGGTTTGACAACCAAACCTAGAAGTTCTTAGAAGTAAGAAACAACCATTTCCAATGCACACAGTCTATCAAGTATTTTGACAGGATAATATTCATTCATTTTAAATACTACGGTTCTAAACTTTGAGATCTGTGTAAGATTCGGATTTGCTAATCAAAATGTTTGCGTATTCCATTTCTTTTGATGATGGTACATGATGATGATGTTAATGTTACTCGTGATCACAATAATGTTCATAGAGCTACCATTTTGCTCTCCTAATATTCGCACCGTAACAAACAGTTGCAAAAATCACTCATCAAGCTCTAAAGGCTTGAAGTATCTACCATCTATGAGATAAGTTCCGATTGCAAGACGTACGGCCCAGACATCCTTCGGTTTTCTCGACACGATCCTGTTCAAATTTTTTCCATTACAAAACCATCCATATTTAGTAAATCTCCGAACCAATAAAAGAACAAAAAAAAATTACATGAACTTCGAAACTGTTTGAAACTGAAGTTTGGGGTATAATGCAGTTTGATCGTCAAATTGGATATTGCTTTTAAAGTAAGCTGAGTTTTAGCTCTTGAAAAAAAGTTTGGAAAGGAAGAGAAAAAGAAGAAGAAGAAAAACCTCCCAACATCACCAGGGTTGACTAAACCAGAGTTGACTCTGAGAGAAGGAACAGAAGCAGCAGTTTTGATCATTTTTGGAGCTTCAATAACGACTACAGGAGACCCCACTTGAAGCTTTGTTGTGCTATTCTTGGGCTCTGAAGAAGACAATGGCTGCTCCTTGGATTCACATTTTACTCTACTATTTACGCTTCTTGTGGGACCCTTTAAGCTGTTGAATTGAGAGACTGATGATGAATTTCTGTATAGCTTTGAACATGGAGTTGTCCCACAACATAGAGATGCTGTTGCCGCCATTAAAAAGTTGTTATGGCCGAAGAAAGAATGAGATGCTGCCATGTTTACTAGCTATGAGATGTGGATAACATATGTTTGGTTATGAGACAAAATGGGCTTCTTAGAACAAAATTTTTGGTTATGAGATGTGGATAATCTATGAATTTTTGTTTACTTTGATTAATTTTTTTATTTATAAATCACTTTTATTACTTATAAATATATATTTTTAAATGGGCTTCTTAGAACAAAATTATTGTTAGTGAAAATTTTAAATTTTTATCAATTAAAAAATAAGACCTGCTATTGAACTTGTTAAACATAAGAAAGTTACATTACAGCCTATCAAATGAAAATATGAGAAAAAATATCAGATTTTTTTTTTTACAGTTTACCCTTGCCAGCTGTCAGGGAAAAAAAAAAAAAACCAAACCCCTTTATCTTTCCATCAGAGATGCATAGTCCAGGTTTCCCTAAATCAATTGGATTAGTGCAAATACCAGATTTGCCAGACACAGGATTACTGAGATATTCAAGCCGGTAAATTACAGAGCTTTTTCCCATACCCTATACAAAAAAATCTATCATAGGTATAGCAGTAAGCTGTAAGCTTCCTCAGTTGTTGCTGAACATGGGAAACTTGCACATTTCCTGTTTTAGGCAGATCCATAGGCCATCTTGGATTAGCGTTATTACTTCTTCAAATATGTAAGATATGGATCTTGAGCAATAGCTAATACTTCTGGCCTATCTGTTTGGTTATATGTCAAACAGCGACGAATAAGATCCTGCATTGTAAATACAAAGCAATCTTAAGTCACCATGAAAAGTGGGAAAGAAATGTAGAACAAATTGAGCATTTTTAGATATATACTTTTTCTTATACTTTCAAAGAATCAATGAAGTACCGTCACAACAATTAACCATATACTTAAACTTCTATCCAATTTTCTTTGGATGTAAATTGAAAGGTGAAAATTTATCATCTAATTTCGTCTCTTAAATGCATAATTGTACGTCATCCCAAATTCACTTGAGCTGCTTATAGCCTGTCATTCTCATGCTCAAGCAAAAAAATTATTCTTTCGAGCCGAGGCATTGAGGTAATATATGCCACTAGAAAATGCAGCAAATAACAAGCTTAAGCATCATAACTCACCTTTGCCTCATTTGAGACAGCTGGTCTAGAAGGAAACTCAACTTTACGTGCTTTGATGATCGTGTCTTCCCGAAGTATTCTCTCTTGTGACTGGTCATGCCCAAAAGGACGTCTACCAAAGAGCATTTGGTAAAAGAGTACACCCGCAGACCAAACATCAACCTGTCCTCAAAAGATGGCGTATCACAAAAAGATTCACACCAAAGTTTAGACGGAATGAAGGATGATATATCAGTAGTCTTCTATTAAAAGACATTTTGGGAAACAAACTCTGGGTGGATTAGTATATTAGCTAGTAAACTAACTAAGAGGGCATCGGGATAATAATTAAATTTTCTAGAAGAATAAGGTAACAAAATAAAGTTCAGAAGAAACCAACCTTTGATGAAATAAGAGGTGTCTTGCTGAGCTCAAAGCATTCAGGAGGCAAGTACCTGTGATGGGCATAACAAATTAGGTGAATATCCCATGTAGTGAAAAGAAAAAACCGATGCTGATCTTTTTTAGAACCGGAAATTTGTGAGGTTCCATTTTCACCAATAATGATTCAAGTTTCGTTAGTGCATCATGTTCAAATGGTTTGAACAGAAGACTTGATAAGACATTGAAAAGTACAAAGGAAGCTTATATGCTAAGCTTGTCCACACACCAATATGTTCCAGCTCCCTGAGATGTAAGTTCCATACCCTGTGATCCAACATCATCCTCAACTATCTTACTAAGACCAAAATCCGTTACTTTTGCAACTCCTAGCTCATCAAATAGAACATTTCCAGGCTTTAAATCATAGTGAATAATCTTCTGTGTCCTTTTGTTCAAGTACACAAGACCATTGAAAACCTGAACAATAATAATCCTAGCTTCCCTCTCGGGTAATATTGGTGTTGCTTTGAGAACAGCATCAAGATCTTTCCCTGAAAAACAAAGCATATACAGAACTTATAAACACATACTACACTTGTATACAGAACTTAGTGGTTCAACCACCACAGTTCAAGATGAATGACCTGCTTAGCCAAGACTTGCTAATACTAAGCCACACAACATATATCACAGAAAATTAATCTATTTATTTCTTTATGACATGTGAAATTGAAGAAAGAGCATTTGGAATATAAAATAGTAAGAAGGGCATACCACTACAATATTCCAAAACAGTGCAGAATGTGTTATGATCGATCTCAAAAGTGTCCCACAACCGAACAATGTTATGATGGACTAATGTTTTGTGGATATTGTACTCCCGAATTGCATGCCGTATGTAACTTTGCTTCTTCTCTTCGCTCCACTGAGCATTCAAACCGTGCAGCTTGCATGCAACGTATCTATGCTCTACCAAGTCATAAGCCTGCTGGAAAGTACTTACTTCAAATCACTGCAAAAAGGTATATTTTTACAATTGCCAATATTGGCAATGGAATGGTCTAGACTTTGATTTGGCAACTCAATGTTGTGGTTCAGAATGTGGTGGATGTTAAATGACTAAATTAGCAGAAAATCTGACCTTGTAAACCTCACTGAATCCTCCTTTCCCAAGAAGGTTTAGTAGGGCATATCGGTGGTTAAGAATCTGAAAATTGTTAAACCGGGAACCGTCCTCATCTCGTATCCGTTTCATTTCACGTATAAGCCTTGCCTTATCAAGTTCATAGCGATCCCTCTCACGCAGAATAGTTTCCTCTTCCTACAGAAAGTCCACGGTTCAAAGATAATATGGTATATAATGAATTACTATCATCTCTACAGTTCTGAGTGATTAGAGGAAAATGGAGACTTTAAAAGCTACTATATCATGCAGAGCAAACGAACTTACACGTTTGATGCTGGCTAGACGGGATTTGTAGATCTCATCCTGAATTACAAAATCATCGTCTTGTATTCCTGCTTCTTTATCAGTTCCATCGCTCTTCTCTACAAGATGGAGGAATTATTGTTAATTCAACATAGATGAATCAATGAAAGTTTCAAGAATTTGAGATGTTACAGAATCATAGCTTTAGTTGAGAAAAGTGTGATAGGCAACGCGAATAAACATAAAAAAATAAAAAAATAAAAAAATAAAAAAATTCAAATTCAAAATCAAAATCAAAACTAAAAGAATGAATCGAGTAGAATTTCAAACATGAGACATACCAGACTGTCTTTTCTTCAAGGATTTCCGCTGCCGTTCAACAGTCTCCTTAGATTCTAGTAATTGTCGCTGAAGAAAAATATTAACTATGTTGAATTAGATCCAATTCCAAACTTTCAGAGTTCCATAAGCATTGGATGAAAGTGGAAAACAAAAAGAAAAAAGCTGGACTGATGCAAGAATGAAGTATCCGATTACTCGAGATAGAGGTAAAGGGAACTCAATAAACTACTCCAATTAACGAACATTTTGACTGAGTAATTGCTCATAAAAACAAATAAAAAGAGAAGCTAACAACATACAAGATGAGCATTTAGATCCTTCATCATTTGGCCATCCTCCCAGGTCTCAGATATGACAGTTCCAGCTCTGCAATCAACAAAGGACACAACCAATTATTTACAAACAAAGGGATAAAAGATCAATACTGGATGTGATTACGCTCCCTTTGGGTCAAATTATGCAAATTTCAATTTCCAACGTCTACCAAAATAAAGCCTTAAGGCTTCATATTAGTTACATTTGTAAAAGTGCATGGGGCATATTTCATAACCAACAATGCTCGTGAATATTTGTACATTGCCTTAATGAAGTACCTGATGATACCCACATTGCCGAGTCTCAAGGAGTCCTGTCGTACTTTCATCCTTGCTTCCTGTCTCTCAGCCTTTGAAACAGATATTAAGAGATCGGATAATATCTTCGTTCTCTGCATAAATATATGAGAAAAATAAGAGAACGAAAAAAAATTTTTAGGTGACATAATAATACATCAAGCACACACTCTGGTTTCTAACTGTTTTAACCAATATGATGCATTCTATTAAGCTAGATGGAAATGATGCTAAGCCAAGAGTCCTAAATAAAATAATCAGGCCTTAGACTTCATTTTCTGTTCAGATTCCTTCAGATCCTTTACTTCCTGCATAAAATTCAAAAGCAGAATAGAGAGAGATTTGTCATAATTCCACAGAAGAACATAATCACTGCACATCAATAAAATAAGCAGTTATCACTACCTCAACATATTTAGCCAGGAACAAAAGATACTTGAACTTGTAAAAGCTATATAGTATTATCTACGTCAAGTTAAAGAAAAATGCAGTCTGACTTCAAAAACTGTTAACCAACTTGGTCTTTCTTTATACCTTCTCTAATTGATGACAAAGATTTTGATGATCAGAGGCTTCTTGATGTGATTTATGCAAGTCCTCCTCCAATTTTGTAACTTTTTCCCGTAATGATGCTAACTCCTCCTAATCCAAATTTGATCAGAAAAACTATTAACTGTGAGATACCAAAGAAAAAAAAATTAAAAAATTAAAAAAGTACTCCAAAAACAATACCTCTAATGGAGCGCGGTTGTTATTCCTAAGCTGCTCTTTGACCCAAGAATCCTCCAAAAATAAGTAGTTGAATACCAAAATGTTTAAGATGAAAAGTGGAAATTATTCAAGAGCTCCAAAGTAGTTAAACCAAGACAATACATGCCCCTAACCTTAAGGAGGGGCGCACTATCAGTCTGACCATTTGAAGGCGCAACTGTTGAAAGAGAAATCTGGGATTTTATCTGATCGTTAACTCTTGACCCACGGCCCCTACCTGAGTGAGAATGTCCCTTTCCCCGACCTTGCTTTTTCTTATTTGTATCAAAATTTTCTTTGCTCTCTGTAGCTTCCACTGTAACTTGCCTTCCATCACTCATCGCCTGATAGAATTAAGTCTTAAGATTGCAATATACATTCTAAAAATCAAATCAAAAGAAAATCCTCGAGAGACATAATGAAACTAACACATAATGGGATCAAAACTATCAAACATATAACAAAAAGTAAACTAATAAGACAGAAGCAGCACAACTCAATTATATACACAATCAGAGACCATAACAAAGGCCAGACCTTACAACTTCTTGTTACATAAGTACCTACCTCAACATGCTCAAAGGTAGTTGAGTTATCATCCTCTTGAAGTTTCTGGCGTTTCTGAGTGTTAGCCTGGATAAGAAACTTGCCCCCACTCTACAATATATCAAAACCGAAAGTCAATAAACAAACCTTGCTATATTTGAATGAGATAATGAATTATGTGAAAGCTACATTGACAAAATAGTAGCCCTCATTCAAATTGTTCGCAAATTCAGCTCTCCAAGACCACGTTGCATTCTCCTCTGTAGGTCTTTTTTATCCGAAGCTACTGAACGTTTATCCAGTCGTCCACTAGAAGTCTAGAACCAACTCCCAAATGATCGTCTAAAAGCAAAATCCACCTACCCCACAATCTAATCAACATTCAGTTTAATTCGAACTACATATAACAGTTTGAAACCGAATGAACCCTTACAGAAACGGAGATTAGTCATTAAGATACACATCATGGCATACACACAAAACTTTGAATTAGAGCCTTACATCATCATCAGAATCACTAGAAGTGGAGGGTTCAACCAAGTCCCTAGAAGCGGCGCCAACTTTGGGAACAGAAGAGACGGGAGTCCAAGCTGGATGCAGCTGAACCAGCGAGGAAGGAGTGGCAGAGGATGCCTTTCCCACCATGCGAGCTTCAAGCTTGGCGATTTTGGTGGGCAAAGACTGGTCGGAATGATTCGAAGAATTTGAAGAGAAATGAAGCAGCATGTCATCTGACATTGCGAAACAAATCCGGCAATGCACGAAGAAAAAGCAGAAACGTGGAGCTAAAGAGTGTGTTTCAGATCAGATCATTCAGGGAAGAGAGTTGAGATGGAATCGAGCTTTGAAATTGAGATTACAACCCTAGGACGAATGATGAACGTAGAATGATGAGAAGAGAGAAACGGAGAGAGGTCAAGGCGGAAGAGAAGGAAGAAAGAGGGAGATGGTGTTATGGTCGGGGGGTTTAGAAATTGCTGAGGGAGAAGACTGATGGAAGGTTGATTTGATTTTGGTCAAGGAAAGAAAGAATCCAAAGGAAATGAAAATGATAATCGAGACAAAATGGATATACGAGGATGAGTCTGTGACCGCGACTCTGTCTATATGTTTGCCCTAGTAAATCTATTAATTTGAATTTGAATTTGAATTTGAATTTGAATTTGAATTTGAATTTGAATTTGAATTTGAATTTGAATTTGAATTTGAATTTGAATTTGAATTTGAATTTGAATTTGAAGAAAGCCTACCTGTATATATTCGGTTGGTTGCACCGTGTATGTATGAGATGAATAATACAATTCATACATATACTATAGAGGCAAGTATGAATAAAAGGCAAAGTCGAAAGTTGATAACCTATGGATGCTGAAAATACATGTGCTTACACAGAAGAATAAAAGAAGCCTAGATAAAAGGGAAAAAAAAAATATATATATATATATATACAAAAGGACTTACTTACCAAGCCGGTATGACCCAAAATGACCACATTTGTAACAGAAAATTTCTTTCGAACTAGCATCACCGGAATTAACACAACACAAATGGTCAAAGTTCTTACTGTTATCACATTGTATAATCTGATTGATAAAAAAAGGGAAATAGTTACCGGCCAGCAAAATTTAACCCAATACAAAAGAGAGAGCATGAACTGATTAGCTTATAAATTAGGAAAGTACCTTTCAGATCGTCAGCTAGATAGCGCCATTAGTGCATGAGAACATATCATGCCCAGAATCTCTGCATTTTAGACACACTTTTAAGCTCAAGGAATTGCCATTTTGCTTCTCTGGACAGTCTTGTGCCCGCTCTTAATACAGATAAAGCAATCTTGTGCCTAGAAGACAAAGCAATGGTAATTACATATACACATTCAAGTTCGATGAAACAGAAAGTACATACGTAGGGAGTGAGTATAAATAACCACCGAAACGATCAATAGCTTTAGATCTAAATAAATTTAAGTAAAAAAATTTAATATTAAATCAATTTAAGTCACAATTTTAAGGGAATTAACTTGTATACAATAAAAGCAGTTCAATCTCAACTTAACTTAACTCAACTCAAACGCCACATCCAAATTCCAAACTGCAGTTTTAGATAAATTCCAATGTAGAACTTTTATAACAAGAGAGATTGAACTTAACTTCACCTTGGTTTCTCTTCCATTGGAACGACAGTGTAAATGTCAAATCATTTTTTACTTCTTGTAATTCTTCATTTCGATCAGTCCTCGTTCTTTGTTTTCTGTAAATCTTGTCTCCCCGCTCCACCTTTTTATACACATAATCCCCAAAATACCCCTGTGATTTTATTCTCTCTCGCTCGCTCAGCTTCTCTTGCTGAATTTTGCTTCCACTTTTCTTCTACAGCGGCGAAGCTAATCTCAACCTTCCACCATGACTGTGGTCTCTCCTGTTCCTGTCGATGTATGTATTTCTCTTCTTCTTTTCATCGCTCTTTTCTATTCGAGTTTGTATGCATAGTGATTCTTCTGCATCCATTGTTTTTCTCCAAAAAGCTCGATTATAAATTGTTAATAGGCTATGCGTCTTCGTTTTATCGGTCTGTGAAAGTTCACGGTTTCGATTGAGTATTTCTGCGTCCTCTTCTCGTCGGATTTTTTTTTTTTTTATTTAGGGATCGGGGTTTGAATCCCGGGTTTCAGTGCGGGCCATCTGTTTTACTTTGCTGCCATTGACGTTTTTGGATATTTAGGGTTCTGTTTGGACTCTTGAGAGTTTTTGCTATGAGGGATCGACTATTCCCTTTTGATTTTGTGTGCTCTGTTTTTGCAGCAACAAGAGGATGAGGAGATGCTCGTACCGCGTTCTGATTCTGCTGAGAACAATCATCAACCTATGGAAGGTGATTTTTTTACTTGCGCTGTTTTTGTGTTTGGGATTTGTGTTTTTCTTTCTCTATTTGGTTCACAGAGAAAAAATGGGAAAGTATTACTTAATTGTTATTGGAGTTGATATCAAATTTACTCCAATTAGACATTTCTTTAGATTTCCTAATTATTTCCAAGTTAGCTCAAGCTCAATACAACTTCCCTTTCCCCCAGTCCTTATTTACTTATTTTCTTGGCACCAAGTTCTTGCTGTTATTTAGTTAAAGGTCTTTGTTTCATTCATAGCATTGAATTTTAAAAGTTTCTTTTGTTGGTTGTTCGTTTTCAAATCAGTAGTTACCCAACCCGAAGCAACTACGGAGAATCAGCCAGAAGATCCTCCATCTTCGAGATTCACATGGAGAATCGATAGCTTCTCCAGGACAAACACAAAGAAGCTTTATTCTGATGTATTTATTGTTGGTGGTTATAAATGGTACTTATATGTTTCTGTTATTATGGCTGTTAATTAGGTACATATCTGAAATATGCTATCCCTATCATTCATTTGCTTCTTTGTTTTGTAGGCGTGTGCTTGTTTTCCCAAAAGGAAACAATGTAGACCATTTGTCCATGTATTTAGATGTCGCAGATGCTCCGAGTTTACCATATGGGTGGAGTAGATATGCACAGTTTAGTTTGGGGGTGATTAATCAGATTCATAATAAATATTCAGTCAGAAAAGGTACATTCTCTTTTCATTTCTCTTGAGGTGATTAGGTAACTTTCCCTGGATATTCTATTTCATCTTATAGCTGAGCTACTAGTTACAGCACAGGAATATTCTAAGTGGATTTATTTTTTAGCCTTGGCCTTTGATTTTATGATAAAGATGTCTCAATAGGTTTGTCAACCATCTTGCGGAATTATTTTAAACCCCTTGTTATTGGTATTTTTTTTTTCTCTGCAATAGAATTGTGTGGGGGTTAACCTCGTTTAACATTTGTGATCTTTAACAACCCCTTTTAAGGCCTGCTTGTATCCACTGCAGCCATAGTTTTTTTTTTTTTTTTTTTTTTTTTTGCGTGTGTGTGTTTGTCGGTCCGGTCTTCTCTGCAGTTTTATTGAGTGCAATTTGGAGAAATGAAGACTTTGGATCGTAATTAAGCTGTTGTAATGAGAACTATTTTCAAATTCCATAACTGAGCTCAGTATCTTTCTGTAACCTATCCTAATTATTTGCCATGTATGGTTATGCTCTTCTACCCTAAAAATATAAGCTAACACTCTCACATCATGCAGACACACAACATCAGTTCAATGCACGAGAAAGTGATTGGGGCTTCACATCATTCATGCCTCTTGGTGAATTATATGACCCTAGCAGAGGGTATCTTGTGAATGATACTCTGATTATTGAAGCTGAGGTTATTGTACGTAGGGTTGTAGATTACTGGACATATGACTCCAAAAAGGAGACTGGTTATGTTGGACTTAAAAATCAGGGAGCAACATGTTACATGAACTCTCTTCTTCAAACTCTGTATCACATTCCTTACTTCAGGAAGGTTAGCTACAATGAATGTCATCTGTCATCCTTACTTGTCTATCTTTAGATTTGATTCAAGATCGTGGGATAATTATTTCAGGCTGTGTACCACATGCCGACCACTGAGAATGATATGCCATCTGCAAGCATACCCTTGGCTCTCCAAAGCCTATTTTACAAGCTCCAATACAGCGACGGCAGTGTTGCAACAAAAGAGCTGACTAAGTCATTTGGATGGGACACATATGAGTCTTTCATGCAGCATGATGTGCAGGAACTTAACAGGGTTCTTTGCGAAAAGCTTGAAGACAAAATGAAGGTAAAAGAATTGTTTGGATGTCTCTTCACCCTTTCCATGAATGCGAACTCTTTCCAAAATTTCTCCTTTTCAATTTGTCGCAGGGAACTGTTGTAGAAGGAACAATACAGAAGTTATTTGAGGGGCACCATATGAACTACATTGAATGCATTAATGTTGATTATAAATCAACAAGAAAGGAATCTTTCTATGGTAATTTCCTTGAGGATTTTAGAGTCAAGTTAATGTGCTTCGGCTTTTCAACTTCTTGGTGTTTCCTTGGCAGATCTTCAGCTTGATGTTAAAGGATGTCGTGATGTTTATGCTTCTTTTGATAAGTATGTGGAAGTTGAACGCCTTGAGGGTGATAACAAATATCATGCTGATCAACATGGATTGCAGGTAATCATCCTATGAATATTGTAAGGATGGATGGATGTTTTATGTTTTACTCTATGTATTAATGTAGAGATAGTTAATTGTTTTACTTATCAAGGAATTGATATATTAGCCTCTGGCTGTAGTACTCAATTTATTATGTGCATCAGTGTATTTTGCTATTTGGTTCTGGACATGAAGATTTTTTTGGCCATTCCATGTCTTACAAGAAAACTTGGAAATCAATTCTATTTTGGTTTTATGTGGAATGAATTTTCAGGATGCCAAGAAGGGTGTGTTATTCATTGATTTCCCTCCCGTTCTTCAACTTCAGCTGAAACGATTTGAGTATGACTTTATGCGGGACACTATGGTAAAGGTCAGTTCTCCGATCAGAGTTCTCTCTGTGATGATATTTTGTCAATGGTACATTAGTGATATTTAGTATGCGATTGTGGTTCTTATATGGATGCCCTTGCTTAAATTAAAATTCATATTTTTATATTTTCATACACGTAGAATCACCAAATATAATCTGTAAACTATTTTAACTGTGAATTATTTAAAAACTGTGGTTTTTGTGCTTTGAATGGCTTGATAGCTGGTGTTATATAGAGCAGTTATTAGGGATTAACTTTTATTTGTTAAGTTGCGGAACAAACATCCAGTTGATTTTTGGATAAGAAGAGGCCTTCTTCTTTGGAAATAATCTCTTGTGCAAGGGAACAAAAGATGTTCCTCGTGGGATCATTCTTATACCTACTTAAAATTAAGTTTGATGATGAGGTACTTCCTTTGGACTGCCAGTCCGATTGATTTATGTTCTTATGATGTAGATTAATGATCGTTATGAATTCCCACTGCAACTTGATCTTGATAGAGAAAATGGAAGATATTTATCACCTGATGCTGATAGGAGTGTTCGAAACCTTTACACACTTCACAGGTATAATAGATGTCAATCTAATTTCTTTTATGCCCTCTGACTGTTTTGTCAGATGTTGAATATTGTTGCTGTAATCGGTGTGAATCGGCTTTCATTGTGATTCATTTGAATCAATTTGTAGCATTTGATTGTTTAAAGAGACTTTTGCATCTTTAAGACCTACCCTTTTTCAGATTTATGTATCATAAATTGTATTCATCAGTATTTTAATGTAGAGTTGCTTTACTACTTGCAAGCGAGCGGATAGGTGGACCTCACCTAAACTGCATTTTGATATAACAAAGAAATATACATTCTTGGTCGACCATATTAAGGTTATTTGTATGCTTTACTTCATACGAGGTCATTAATTCGTGGGGGATTCAAGGACCCTCCTATACTAGGTATTCCATTTAAAGTGGGACATCAAGATTAAAATTGAGAGGTACTTACATGGATTTATGTATTATATTAACTCTATCAAGAGAGGGTATAGGTACCATGCACTTGAATTAAATGACTCTGTCTCTTTGACATTAAAGGCAATCTTTAAGACTTATGCCGTTATATTTGTTAAATTTGTTTACAGCGTTTTGGTGCACAGTGGCGGTGTTCATGGTGGCCATTATTATGCCTTTATCAGGCCGACCCTTTCTGATCAATGGTATGCTACATGGTCTAAATTATACAGTAATTGGATGTCACTGAAAATCTTGCTTATTAATTGAACTTTCTGACAATCTCAGTCTTATTTCAGTAGAGACAATTTTATCATGTGAACTTTGAGTGCTGCATTATATAGATTGTTGTGCCATTAAACTCTGGGCCTGCAGGTATAAATTTGATGATGAACGGGTGACAAAAGAAGATGTTAAGAGGGCATTGGAGGAGCAATATGGTGGTGAAGAAGAGGTACTGTTGCCGTTAGATCATTAATAACATTTAATTCGCGGTTTCATTTTTTACCTATGTTTTAAGCATTCATAGTGTTTCTTGTTTACCCCTTGTTGTTGAGCAGTTGCCGGCAACGAATCCTGGGTTCAACAACACTCATTTTAAGTTCACCAAATATTCGAATGCATATATGCTGGTGTACATTCGTGAAAGTGACACGGACAAAGTAGTCTGTAATGCGGATGAGAAGGACATTGCAGAGCATCTTAGGGTATGGTGGTTGTTACATTCTTCTTAGGGCTGAAATAAAGTCAAGGCGAGCTTGCTTTTAGGAAACTTGGCTTGCAGAAATAGATCTTAGTCAAAGGCAATAAGCTTGGCTCTTTTATGCCTTAAGGATCTGAAACCTAACACAGATCACATCTCAAGTATCTTGGTCAGTAATAACAAGAGCTTGTTGATTGAGTATTATTATGGAGAGCCAATAGATACAAAATCTCAAGATTCCTTGGTTTACCTTTATCTATGATAATGACAGAATCTGAAGCCAAGACCTTAACTTTCTTATCTTCTTTCTTTTTCCTTAAACTGTTTTGCTTCACAAGTTTGGGGCTAATGAAGTTTAGTGACTTACACCAGGAGAGGTTGAAGAAAGAGCAAGAAGAAAAGGAGCACAAGAAGAAAGAAAAAGCAGAAGCACACCTATATACTATCATAAAGGTTAGCAGTCCAAGTACTGATTGTTGACAAGAGTCTTCAAGCATCATTTGCGTACTAGTTCGGGATTCTCTTATCAATAAATTCATTGTTTAGGTTGCTAGAGATGCAGATCTTCAAGAGCAGATTGGAAAATCCATATATTTTGATCTTGTGGATCATGACAAAGTTAAAACTTTCCGTGTCCAAAAGCAGATGCCTTTTAATGTCTTCAAGGTACTATACCATTTTGGTCCTATCTGGGAAGCATTTCCTCTGTTCTCAGTGATATTATTTTCCCCCTTTGTCATATACTTTTACTGGCTAATGATTGAAATCAAGGTCCTAATGCTGGTTTTCTTATATACTGTAGTGCAATTAAATCAAATCTCATTTATCAGTGGCCTTTTTATCACAATATCAGTAATTGGGTTTAGTTTTTCACTCTGTTAAATACTCATTTTTGTTTCTTACATGTCATAATGCCAAATGCAGGAGGAGGTTGCTAAAGAATTGGGTATACCAGTTCAATTTCAGCGCTTTTGGCTGTGGGCAAAGCGTCAAAATCATACTTACCGGCCTAACCGTCCATTGACACCTGGGGAAGAAGCACAATCAGTGAGTAGTTTTCTGGCTTCTTCAATGTCTCTTCTATTCCTTGCTTCCTTTTCTCCTCAGAGTTGCATGGTATTTCAATTCTTGACAAATCTTCTGTTTTTATATGTATTTGTTCAGTTGAATTTTGCGAGTGATGTTTTTTAGACACTCTTTTTAGCATTAAAGCGAGTTCTGTTGGTCAACAGTATAGCCATGTCTATCTACCGGTTTGTTTTTAAGGCATTTGTTTTTTTGGTGCGTGTGTGTGTTCTCTGTAAATGTAAGTTCATGCTGACTATTTTACAAGGGAAACAATTTGTTGTAGGATTATTACTGTTCAATTCAATGCGTCAATTGGGGTTTTGCTCTGCTTTGTTGGCTTATTTTCTGCATCTTTACTTTCATGGAGTGCACAATTTGGAATTTTGACCTGGCCGTTTCTTTTCATGCCGATTCAGTCTCTCTGAAGTTACATTTTACTTCCTATCATATATTTTATGTTGTGCTGTAGGTTGGGCAGTTGAGAGAGGTCTCAAATAAGGTGCACAATGCAGAATTGAAATTGTTCCTAGAAGTGGAACTTGATCTGGTAATTATTTTTTAAACTGTATTATGTTCATTACTACATATATATGTTCTTTAAATAACAGCATTGCCTCATATTCTGCGGTGTCGTTCAGGATTTACAGCCTATTGCGCCACCAGACAAGACAAAGGATGATATTTTGCTTTTTTTCAAACTATACGATCCTGAGAAGGAAGAGCTATGGTAATTGACTGCTTGGCAATTTCAATACTTCTGATATTGCTTGGGTGGGGATGACTGAAAATTGATGTGGGCTTTATTTCTCCTGTTGCAACACCAGTTATATAGGAAGGCTTTTTGTGAAGGGTACTGGGAGTCCTTCAGAAATTTTGGAAAAATTAAACAAAATGGCAGGTTATGCACCAGATGAAGAGATTGAACTTTATGAGGTTTGTATTCCATTCCCACCTTTCTCTCACTTTCTTTTAAAGTGGAAGTATAGTTATTGGCAACCAAATTCATATATATCCACTATCCGGAATCAAAGGACCCATGCTTTGACATAATGCTGTATAGCATGATGAGCATTTGAGAGCAAATGAGGAGTTGGTTGAGCTTCCTCAGGTTTGCTCCTGATATTTTCATGCCATTTGGATGGGGCAAGACCAGCATTTTCTCAGTGTACTATTTGTATCATCTATCTAATTTCATTGCCTCCTTCCCCCTCTCTATCTCTTGGTGTATTTGTTTGTGCGTCAATTCAACTACTTATATCTGGATGCATAGGTTATTTGAAAACTTACATTTTTATATG
This sequence comes from Coriaria nepalensis, assembly GCA_027186245.1. Lineage (NCBI taxonomy): Eukaryota > Viridiplantae > Streptophyta > Magnoliopsida > Cucurbitales > Coriariaceae > Coriaria > Coriaria nepalensis. Next base: position 10,265,259 of record CP114491.1, on the reverse strand, counting down.
GACTTTACTTCTCTGAAGAAGCAACAATGATTATCGGGAGTTATTACACTAAAAAGTGATGTTTAATTCATATTTTTGATGTTCAGGAAATTAAGTTTGAGCCCAATATTATGTGTGAGCCCATAGACAAGAAAATCACATTCCGATCTAATCAGGTATTAGTAGTGCAATATGATATACACTAGCATTGTTTATCTGTTTGTTATCTGACCTTCTCCTTTTCCCTTGTAAATTTTCCTTGTACAGCTTGAAGATGGAGATATTGTTTGTGTTCAGAAATTGCCTCCTGCTGAAAATGGTGTACCCCACCATTGTCCTGATGTTCCTTCATTTTTGGAGTATGTGCACAATCGCCAAGTAAGACTTCCCTATAGATATTGTGCTCGAACTTCGAATCTATTTACTTTAAGTGCATTTGTTACTTTCTTTGGGCATTGGTTCTTTTTGGTGCTTAAATTGGAACCTTAACATGGCTCACTTTTGCTCATTCCTATGTCTTTTAGGTTGTTCATTTTCGATCTCTGGAGAAACCTAAGGAAGATGATTTCTCTCTAGAGATGTAAGTGCAGTCTTTATCACTTGCATTCTATTCTTGTACTGGTGATATGATTAATGGTTGGTTTTTTATTGTCTTATGATTTTTTCTCTTTGGTCTTTGTTCTAGGTCGAAGCTATATACTTATGATGATGTTGTGGAAAGAGTGGCCCAACAACTTGGTCTAGAGGATCCATTAAAAATCAGGCTTACATCACATAACTGTTACTCTCAGCAACCAAAACCCCAGCCTATAAAATTTCGTGGGGTGGACCATTTGTGTGACATGCTGGTCCACTACAATCAGGTATTAATTAGCAAGCTTGAAGTGATTTGTACTGTTAAAACCTGAAACCTTTTGACTTATTGCATTGTGGCAGACTTCAGATACTTTGTACTATGAAGTATTGGATATCCCTCTTCCAGAACTACAAGGTTTGAAAACTCTTAAAGTAGCTTTTCATCAGGCTACCAAGGATGAAGTGAGTACGCTGATTGAATTTCAACATTTGTTAAATTTTTTAAAAACTCTCCTGCTTTAAATTATTTATTCTTCTTGTTGTCAGGTTGTTATTCATACAATAAGATTGCCTAAACAGAGCACAGTAGCAGATGTGCTTGACGATCTTAAAACAAAGGTAGTTTTTTGCCTGGAATGTAATGATCCATGGAATTAGTTTCATATATAGAAAGAGTTAGAAACATGTTAAAGTGTTTGTGTCCCCTGACTTTACCTACACGCTCTCTGATATCTAGACTAACTAGCCTGCATAATTCTTGAACAGGTTGAACTGTCTCATCCCAATGCAGAAATTAGATTGCTTGAAGTTTTCTATCACAAGATATACAAGGTATGGTTACTCTCCCTGCATGCTATGGCTATTCCGCAAACTCGTATGTACCTTTTTTAACTTTGAATATGCTGAGATAGAGAAACAATCCAGTTAGCTCTCCCCTTGATAAAAATGGAAATGCATCTGCTTAGATACTGAAAATTGAAAAAACATTTTGTTCTCTGGAAAATCATTTGGATTGATATTGATCTCAATGGACACGTTTAACCAGCATTATTAGCTGTTAGATCGGAGACATCCACTCACCTCCTTGCTTCCCTATATGCTTAACTAATACATATGATCTTGTAATTTTTTTTTTCTTTCTTATTATGCAGGTTTTTCCCCCTAGTGAGAAAATTGAGAACATTAACGATCAATACTGGACATTACGAGCAGAAGAAGTCTCTCTCTCTCTGTCTCTCTAGTCTGCGTGATTTTGACTTTCATGTATTTGTTGCCGTTTATACAAGTTCCAGTAATGTGATTTTTTTCCATTGTTTTGCAATGTCACAGATACCAGAAGAGGAGAAAAATCTTGGTCCTCAGGATCGCTTAATCCATGTATACCATTTTACTAAGGATACAGCTCAAAATCAGATGGTAAGCAGTTCCCCATGCTTTTCTTGGCACCGGTATTCCACAATTAGGGTCTTTCATAAAGATGCTGACTTGAGCTCCCCTTTTTTTCTTGCAGCAAATTCAGAACTTTGGTGAACCCTTTTTTCTGGTCATACATGAGGGAGAGACATTGGCTGATATTAAATTGCGAATACAGAAGAAATTACAGATTCCTGATGAGGAGTTTGCAAAGGTGGATGTTATTCTTATTCATATTCACTCTCTTTACTTGGTTAGGCAGATAGAAAATTGTTTCTACTATTATATGAAATGACTTCTAAGATGAAACTACATGTGTCAAGAAAATAGTGGCTTAGGCTCTATTTGTTTATAATTTAAATGCTAGTCTGAGACTAAAATCCAATTTTGGGCCCACAAAATAAGGGCACATACTAAACTATAATGAGTTAGGGCACACAAAATCTAATTTAGATTCCAACTTTAACCATTTACTCAAATGGAGATATCATGGTAGAAACTCTAAACCATTTGTTCCATGTATATCATTTGGTCAGTGGAAGTTTGCGTTCCTTTCACTTGGTCGTCCAGAATACCTTCAAGACAGTGACATAGTCTCAAACCGGTTTCAGGTATGTCTTAAAACTTTTTACTGTTGTAAACTCTTTCCTTACTGTCTCAAATATAATGCTCACAGTTTCAATTTTTTGCATTCCACTAATAGAGAAGAGATGTTTATGGTGCTTGGGAACATTATCTTGGGATGGAGCACACTGACAATGCTCCTAAAAGAGCTTATGCAGCTAACCAGGTAAAATCATAAATGCCTGTACTTTTATACTCTTCATTTGGGTATGGTATTAGAGGTCAAATTGAGAGTAAAATCTAGTTTGCTCCACAAATCCAGTTTAGGCCAGCGTAATCTAACTAAATGCACTTACCCAAATGGATCTAATATGAATACAACGTGCAAGACATGTGCTTGTTTGGATTAATTAGAGAAACTAAATATTTTGTTTGTACTAAATAACATTTTTTTAGATGTCATTACTGTTCCTTTTTGTTACCGTTGTGACTTTATAAAACAATTTGTTTGCAGAATCGCCACACGTTTGAGAAGCCTGTGAAGATTTACAATTAGCAAAAAGTTTTTCCCTATGCATACTTTTGGATGTTTTCTTTTTGGCAATTTCGCATGCAGAAAAATACTGGATCAGTGACACCATCAGGTGGAGTTCCTTTTTTTGTCGAGTTTGTATCATCTACTAAACAGAGCTTTATACTGCATTCCTAAGCGGCGGTTTCTCGCTCTATTCAGTGGCCTTCACCATATAATGAGTTCATTGTATACTGTGGTTATAGTACATAAGGACAACATTTCCTTGAACTAGTGTATACAATGTATAGTTGGGGCTGGCTCTCATAAATTATTCTCCCCCCTTTGGTAAGTGATTTCGATTTTTGTTCGGTTAGAGATGGTGTTTGCGGTTGTTTATGGGGTTTGTAAAAGATACCGTGTCACAGATTTGTTGCTTTTGAGCTCTGTTTATTGTACTTCGTCACAGATTTCTTATCTGCTTAAAAATATTTTGTTTTAGTGAGTTTAAATTATGTTTTTGCGAATCTGGAGTTTCGGTTCGGTTATTACAACTTGTATGTAACAAAATTTAAACTGGAACCTCCAATTAGATTGGTGTTTTACCATTTCACATTTGCCCGAACTGGAGTTTAGTGTCCCGGATGAAAATTATCCTCATCTCTAACGTCATTCAAATTGTAATTTCAATTACTTTGTTATTGTTACCAATAACAACGGAGTTAATTTATGTAACCCCTATTGTTATATGTTTGGTGTGGTGATATGTCCTATCGGGTAGGGATAGACAAAATTTTCGGTCCTAAGACTCCCAACAACATAAGTCTTAGTTTTGAACTCGGTATCGACCCCATAAATTATTATTAATTATTCTTCTTTCCTCCTCCATCTTCTTCTTCGCCCTCCTATTGGGCAGTTGAGATTAATCCCAGTATCATCTCAGTCCCAACTGTACTGGTACCACCATTGGGCAACTGGATGCTGTATCGGAGAAATTGAAAATTTAGGGGTTCTATCTAGGTTTACAATAGTTGAGGGGAGTTATGATGTCTTATTTTTCAGTTTAGGAGGGGGTTTAGTTAATTATTATTTGTTAATTGTTTTTGTCTAAATACTCACGTTAACACGTGGAAGATGGTACGAACTAGTCCACAGCCTCTCTCTCAATATCCATGGCGACGACGGTCTCTCGCCATTGCCACTCACCTCATCATCTCTCTCCTCTCCCTCCTCCTCATCCTTCAACAAGCAGCACCTCAGCAATGTCCTTCTCCTCTTCTGCTCACTTTCTTCCCCAGCTAATCCCTGCAAAATCCGAAATCTTTTCCTCCATATCCCGCTGCTCTACTTCTTTTACTTGCACCAGTACTAATCATAGACCTAGAGCTTCTTCTCTAAGCAGCGGTGACCTCATTGTCCCCCCCATTTTACTCTTCGCTGGCTTCGATGCTCCTCTCGATACTCAGACTTTCTTGGGAGCTTTCAGTGTTTTGGCCGCCATTTCTCTCTCCCTCTTTCTCGGTCTTAAGGTATCTATCTTTAATCTCTACTCCATCGTCTTAGTTCGTTTTTAAATTTCAAGAGCCATAGATTTAGTTATATTTTCACCTAGTTGGAATCTATGCATGAAGTTTTCGAGGATTGAGGAATTCCAGCTGAAATTTCATTTTCACATTGTTGGTGTGATCAGTAATGTAAACATGATTTCGTTAAAAAAAAAAAATGAAAAAAAGAGGATGAGTTCTTCACTTCTATTCCCAGCAATGGAAATTGATTTTCAAAGAATGACGAGTTCTATTCCAAAGAATGTATTTCATAAAGTTCAGTGTGGAGTAAGTTTGGTTCCAGACAGTGGAGTTTCAAAATAGTGGAAATGGAGTTATGATTCAATTTTAAGGAATCCGTTCATGCTACAAATTGATTCTAAATAGAGTGCCTAGTTGTAACTTTACGAGCGGTGCACGGTTTTGCAGGGTGATCCTTTGCCTTGCGAGCTTTGTGCCGGAAATGGTAACTTTCTTGCCATTTTCTTCTTACGAAACTCTTCTGATTTCATTATTATATGAACTCTTTCCTGTAATTGAGTCTCTGTTAATTATAGTAATTGATGATAGTCATGCCAAACTTGATCCAAAAAATGACTAATCGGACATGTTTGAGTGAACTGAAACAAGTGCACCATTTATATTTTCATTTGTTTTAGGAGGAAACTCTTCAATTCTGCATTTTTCGAGTCTCTAGATGCCTTCCACATATTTTACTCTGCTTGTAGCATATCTCTATGCCTTTCTTTTGAAGATATGGTTAGTTTACTGAAAACTCATTTGGATGGATAGGTGGCACAAAATGCATTTTCTGTAACAATGGTAAGAAGAAGCAAGAAACAGGCTTGGTTGATTGCAGGGTGTGCAAGGGAGCAGGTATCAATCAATTGATTCCTTTTGAGCATTCAAATTTTTCTTATCAGAATTCCAATTTTATCATATTCTCGTTTCAACTGCGTACCGAAATGGGTAAGTTGTATCTCGATTTCCTGATTATGTAGTGTATGGAGTATTTCTCTCTCTCTCTGTAGGATTGATATTCTGCAAGAAATGTGGAGGTTCTGGATATTCTAGACGACTATGAATGAGCTTTACGGTCCGAAATTTTCCTGTTTTCTCGATCTGCCTTTTCCTCTATTTTTGCTGTCTATATAGCTGTCGATCGAAATCCCCAACTTGTATAATTGTATTATACATTCATATATTCTTCAACTGCTGATGTAAGTGATGATGTTATTACTTTCTTTGATGTTATAATGTGAATCTTAGAACCATCTCTTAGCCCGTGTACTGGTTTAATGTCTAGTTATAGATCTACTAATCTAGTGGCTGTAATTGTGGATAGTAACCGGTTTAATCGAGTAAATTAGTAGTTATAATTATGGATGTGTATCTAGAGATAATGGTTCATACATACATATAAATAAGACTTACAGGTTATAAAACAAGCGTATGAATCATGTCCGCCTGCAACAATTTTTCTTTTGAAAAACATTTAAAAAGTTTGAAATGCACGTCTCACGACCCAAACGGTCTAACCATTCGTTCATCGTGGCCGTCCATCTAAGTCCCTCTTCACCGTTCGATTACATAAAGTATTAAAATAATTTTCATTGATTTCAAATTCCCCCTCATTCCCTCTCCCTCTCGCTTCAGTCCCCATCGCGCCGTTCTGCTTCTTCCCCAAATAGTCACTGCTCCCCCTAAACCCTAGATTTCAGTTCTCATTTCGACCTTATTTCTTCCATTTACTTGCGGATCTAGGGAATTTTAACTCAGATTTTCTTAAAATGTCGTTCATGTCGGATACTACGAGTGCGATCAAGAGCAGGTTTGGGTTTCAAGAACATGCCTCGGACTCGGTTACTTCTCGTAATTCTCCGGATCTTCTTAAATCTGCTTGTAAGGATAATCAGGCTCAGATTATGGAAGTTCGTCGTATTATGGAGTTGAATGATGAAGATGGGGTAATTGGAGGTACTGGATCGTCCAGCCACAGCTTTGAGTTTCATGAAGATCCTTCATTCTGGAAGGACCATAATGTGCAGGTAAACTTTCACTCGATAAGTTCAGTTAGCAGTTTGGATTTTGTATATCCGAACCACGTTTGTACTCTAGAAAATGCTAATTGACCGCATTGTGCCAAAAACATTGGTTTAATTTGCTGTTCAGACGATAATTTCTTCGTTTGCTAGCCAGAATTTACTTTGTAACGTTAAGTGTGGTTTCTGCTGGATCATTTCATACTATTACAAGGTTCAACAATGGCATTTAGCTGCGACCTAGATAGTATATACCGTGAACAAAAAAGATCCAAATTAATATTTGTTTTAATTCTCTTGGTTGATGGTTGAAATATGATTTGTCTGTGAACTGTCATATTAGGTTATTATAAGAACTCGACCTCTTAGTAGTAATGAGATATCATTACAAGGATACAGCAAGTGCATAAGGCAAGAGAGCTGTAAGACAATTACGTGGACCGGACCTCCCGAGTCACGTTTTACCTTTGATCTTGTTGCAGATGAATATGTTAGCCAGGTATAGTTCTTTCATCTGGCATATTGTTGCTTGTTTTTGCTTTTCAATCAATTTGATTTAATTTCTTCCGTATAACAGGAGAAACTATTCAAGGTGGCTGGATTGCCTATGGTGGAGAACTGTATAGGAGGCTACAACAGCTGTATGTTTGCCTATGGCCAAGTGAGATCCTTACCCTTTTTTTTCCCTCCTTTGTTTTGGATCATTGGTGGTGAGGCTATGGTAATTTTGTTTTCATGATCATTACACTAAACACGATGGTAGTTTCTTAATAACTAATAAGTTATAATTTATTCAAGACTTTGGCATGTTTGAGTTCTTGAATTCTGTGGCTATAAAGGGATTCATTTGCCTTAATATTGTTCATATTGCAAATCTTAGTCAACATCCCCACGATTCTTTGTGTAGACTGGGAGTGGGAAGACTCATACGATGCTCGGAGATATTGAAGGAGGCACACGGAGACATAGTGTTAATTGCGGAATGACACCAAGAGTCTTTGAATGTTTATTCTCAAGAATTCAGAAGGTACACACCTTTTTGCGTAGCTTTAACTCAGGCTCATGCACCTTGGACATTCATGTACTGTAAGTCTTGAACTTTACATATGAATCTTACAATTTGGTCAACTAGAGATCTTTATATGATTATGATTAATCTTTTGCTGAAATTATTTTAGTTAGCAACCATTTTCTTGGGTTATTTTTTTCCCTCACAGAAATTATTTTACCAATCCTAAATATGGATATGTAGTGCTATACTGGTTCTCATCATTGCATGGCTCTGGAAGTCTATCTATTTTAATCATGCTCCAGTAGTGGCACCTTTGATTTGATGATGATGGCTCTTTGTATTCTGATAGTTGATATAAGATAATGGAATCAAAGTTTTTGTAAGAGATATTTCTTTTCTGCAAAAGGGTTAAAATCTCCATTAAAGTCTCTATCTGTCCTTTTCTATTATTATTATTTTTTAATTTCTATGGTATCAAGTTATATTCTCATGGGATTCTGGACAATAATTTCATCTTGCTTCGTTGTTATCCATAGATTTAAATGCAGGTCATGCTGATTCAGTTGTGCTATTGCAGGAAAAAGAGGCACGTAGAGATGAAAAGTTGAGGTTTACCTGTAAATGCTCATTTTTGGAAATATACAATGAACAAATTCTAGATCTTTTGGACCCAATATCTAACAATCTGCAGGTATGGTTTCTCTTTTTATGTTGACTGGCTCGAGTTTGGCATTTCATTATTCTATCTTTGTCCACCAAGGGCCACTACATTGGAAACAGTCTGTTTTGGATTCTCTTGGGTTATCTTCAGGATATTTCTGAACATTTTGTTTTACATCAAACTTATCAAATTGCATCCCATACTTCCCTAGTAGTTCATTCTAGGTATTGGGTTAATGTTAAATGAGCATCACAATGCATCATTTCAAATTTCGAATACTACCTTGAAACTGATAAAAAAAAATTTGAACCCTTTATCAATATGCTGATGTTTTGTGTGATATCCTAATCCTTTAAATAGTTTTGATGATGCATATCACCTATCTATAGTTGTGCTCCTAAATAGTACATTTCTAAGCTATTTCCTTTGTTCTCTTTGTATGGTTACACATTAAAGTTTCTTTATCAATGTTATAGATAAGGGAAGATATAAAGAAAGGGGTTTATGTAGAGAATCTGAAGGAGATAGAAGTTGGAAGTGCTCGTGATGTGATTCAACAACTTCTGCAGGTATAGAAGGCCTCTATCACGCTATTTCAGTTTTAGTTGGCAGCTAGTATTGTTTGTCACTAGTTTTGAATTCTCTGTAGAACAGGTTTCTTAGATACTCTGTTGTGACTCTCATCAAATTTCTTTTTTTTTTTAAATTAATTTTTATATTTGTTAGAAAGGGCTGTTAGTTTCTTGTAGAACCATCTACCTTGTTTTTGATAAGATATTAAAGGAAAAAGAATCTTTCATTTCAGGGTGCCACAAATAGAAAAGTAGCGTCCACTAATATGAATCTTGCTAGTAGCCGATCTCACAGTGTCTTTACATGCATCATTGAAAGCAAAGTGAGTACATACTGATCCCTTATCTTTATACACTAGAATCTCAGCCGTTGAGTCCCTTTATTCTCGTTTTGTATGCTTAATGTTTATTTATTTAAATTTTAATTGATTACTATTCTCCAGTGGGAATCCCAAGGTGTAACTCACCATCGTTTTTCACGGCTAAATCTTGTGGATTTAGCAGGCTCTGAAAGGTACATCAATATCTCTGCTTTCTGGTAATTAGGTGTAGTTTCCATGGTTCCACCTGATTATTCTATATGATGTTAGATCATATACACAATAGCATTTTAATCTATTCTGGTAATGGAACCATCCTATCTTCTTTCTTTCTATTTTTGCAAGAAGGTATACACAATAGCATTTTAATCTATTTTGTCATCTGTAAAGAGTAGAGTGTGAGAAAATTTCCTTCTCCTTCTCCTTATGCGACCTCTCATATACCAAGTAAAACATAGTTAATCTCTGATATATGTACGGATTCCAATGATAGGCAAAAGAGTTCTGGTGCTGAAGGTGAACGTCTTAAGGAAGCCACCAACATCAACAAGTCTCTTTCAACATTAGGGTAGGTACCGTAATAATTAACTATGTTTAAAATATTTATTTTTTGTTTTGTTGGAATGAAGAATTCACTAATGGAAAATTTTGTGATGTTTGTAGTCTTGTAATAATGAACTTGGTGAATATATCCAATGGGAAATCGCTCCATGTTCCTTACCGAGATTCCAAGCTTACATTTTTACTTCAGGTATGCACTGATATTATAGCCAGAGAATAGGTCTGCTGCTAGGCTTTTAGCTAACTATCAAAAGCTATTTAGAGAGTACTAAATTAACTGTTATTTAACTATGTTTCATAGAAAAAATATTAAGTTTGCGTAGGAATTGATTGCTTCGATAGTCCATCTTATCAATTTAGTCTCGCTGATCTTTTCTGCTAGAGAAAAATATTCTCATAGATTCTTTGTCATATTTTATCAGGATTCACTTGGGGGAAATTCAAAGACGACTATTATTGCAAACATCAGTCCTTCTAGTTGGTCAGTAAATTGCTGTCTAACTTCTCCTTTATCAGAATATAGTGTTCCTTTCAGTCCTCGAAAATATAATAGTTATATCTGCTTGTATTTTTTGTTCACTTTGTCGGGGTCCATCGCAGCTGTTCCTTGGAGACTCTGAGCACGCTGAAATTTGCCCAACGTGCTAAGTATATCAAGAATAATGTATGTAATTTCATCAATTTTTTATTTTTTATTTATTAAAAAGCAGAGGATGCTACATACATAATTAATGTCAGTAGAAGATAAAGTCTGTTAGATAGGTACTAATCTACGCCATACATAGGTGAATATGATGATTGGCTATAAACTCTTCTAGTCTGCCAATGTACTTTTGCTAGGATATCATGCTTTTGCATGTAAATAAATTCTGGTTATTGCTTATTGCCTGTAAATGTGCCACTCTATTTCAGGCAATTGTGAATGAAGATGCGTCTGGAGATGTCATTGCCATGAGGTTACAGATTCAACAACTTAAGGTGTTACATGAATTATACCCTTAAATGTGGGGATAATATTTTCTCTACTTTTAGTCTATATAGAGAAGTTGAAAGTTCCATGAATAAAATATCAGGGACTCCTACTTTGGAGTGAAATTTGGAGTCTTAAATTTCTAATTGCTGTACCGCTAGGCTAAGCCCCCAAGGGCAAGCTAATTGTTTCTTAATCCTGAAAAACAAAAAATGATGGTGATAGCAATCATTCTCACACATATTTTTATGTATTACTTTCAGAAAGAAGTATCCCACTTACGAGGTTTAGTTAATGGAGGAACAAATCATCAGGGAACTGATACTCTGGCAGCAACCTTTTCAGGGTCTACTGGATCCATTAATTGGGAAGGACTTCAAGGATCATTCAGTTCACTTACCACTGGTAAAAGGATGTCTCAGGTATTTACCACTTATTCTGAAGTTTGAGAAGCTTTCTGAATCACAATCATCTGTTGCTAATTGGCTTGGTTTCCCTCCAGAGAAAAGATTATGAAGTTGCACTCGTGGGGGCCTTTAAGAGAGAAAAGGAAAAAGACATTGCCCTGCAGGCATTAGTTGCTGAAAATCAAGCAGCTATGCAGCTGGTATGTATGAGTGGAAATGGGTTTTTGATATAGCAATGCGTATTTCCTTTTCATTATTGTACATGTTTTCAATGTCTTGGTACTTAAGAATCACTCTGAGAAGCAAATTCACGTCTTTTGGGATGATCAGGCTAAACAAAGAGAAGATGAAATACAAGGCCTAAAGATGAGGCTTCGGTTTCGAGAAGCTAGAATTAAAAGTTTGGAATCAGTAGTCTCCAGAGAGATCTCTGCGGAGACACATTTGCTGAAAGAGAAGGAAGAACATTTGAAGGAAATTGAGGTTTTACGAACACAGGTTGACCGTAGCCAAGAAGTGACCAGATTTGCAATGGAAAATCTGTGTCTAAAAGAAGAAATCAGAAGGCATGTGTTGTCTTTATGCATCTTGCATCTTCCTTCATTGCACAAATTTAATCATTAGTTTGTGTTCGTTGCTTTTAGGGTAAGGTCAATAAGATTTTAACAGTACCTGCCTTCAGCAGTCTGAAGAAAATTCTTGCTGTTTGCTTTCTAGTTTAGAAGCAGTCATGTATGTAGTATGGGTGGAAGTGTAAATATATAGATTTTTGTGTGGATTTCTTCTGTTCAGAATTACTATTTGAATTTTTTGATTGAACCAAGTCTTATATAGGAATTGGAAAATTTGACGGGTTATTTATGCTTCAATTTACAGGTTAAAATCATTTTATGAAGAAGGTGAGCGGGAGTCGACAATTGAACAGATTGCTGTATTACAGAACAAGGTAAAAGAGAAAATAACATGAGTCCTGTTAGTCTACTGTAAAATTTGATGCTCAACCTTCCAACCTTCTGTTTCTTGCAATTGAATATGTAGTTGCTTGAAGCACTTGACTGGAAACTCATGCATGAATCAGATACCCCGACAGTCCAGGTTCTTTCTAGTTTTTCTGTAATATTCCTGGTGAATAATGTATTTGCTCTCTAATTGTTCATATCCTTTTTCTGTTCTGTAGGAAGAAAACTCGAACACAATGCCTGAATTCAGAGGCAATGATAATCTGCTAATTTCCAAAGTGGTGAGATTGGGGACTTATTTTTTTATACTTAGGACTAGTTGTGGGCATCTTAAAATAAGAAGTTTAGATAAATTTCAGGTCATTGCTGATAAAAGTGGCATTAACAGAAATAATAACATTTCCTGTGGTCATAAATATTTCTGCTAGCAAGAAGTTTCATTAATAATTCAATTTGGCCCTTCACTCATGTGGCCTGACTGAAAACATGTTAATAATGTTTTTAATCTGTTGTTATGACTTAGGAGTCATCACCTTTGCAGTCTTCCATTAATGAGGAGAATGAATTCCTCCGAATGCAGGTAAAGTAATCTCATCTTTTCTAGGTTATGTTTGACTTTTTCAACAAGTTACAGAGTGCTACTTTATCAACTTTGTTTTACTTGTTAATTCTTAGCTCCCTTCAGTCCCACTCTGCAGTCATCTATTTTATTATCTATCACAGGCTATTCATAATCAATCTGAATTGGACACACTTCAGAAGAACCTTGAATTATGCTTTGTAGAGAAACAAAAGTTGGAGAGGTACTGCTCCATTTTATTCTCTTTACCTACTAAAATGATGGACTGGTTTTCTAATAAATCACTAATTTTTATTGAGGGAGAGATCTGATATTTTTGTGCCAATATTACATCATATTATGTTCCATTGATCAGTTTTCTCGATTTTATACCATGTTGAACATCAATATTAAACACCTTGTGCAGGCATGTCAATGATTTGGTTGCAGAACTTGAGGCAGAGAGATCTTCTAGAGATACAAAAGGAAGACAACTTGAGCTTCCTTCTTCGTCAACTGACATGTCCCTGTTCAACTTTAGCGATCAATTAGAGCTCAAGACAATGGTAGATGCCATTGCTTCTGCAAGCCAAAGAGAAGCAGAGGCTCATGAGACAGCAATAAATCTGTCAAAAGAGAATGATGATCTACGGATGAAGCTCAAGGTTTTAATTGAAGATAACAATAAACTCATCGAATTGTATGAGAAGGCAGCTGAGGATTGTAACTACAGGAATCTTGCTAAAGCTGATAGTACTCCAGATGCAGCTGAAGTGGTTGAAGTTCCCAATGAGAAAGAGACTGTGATTAAACAAGTTGTTGAGGACCTTGAGCATCAACTTGTGGAAATGCATGAAGAAAATGACAAGTTAATGGGATTGTATGAAAAGGCCATGCAAGAGAAAGATGAGCTTAAGAAATTGCTTTCCTCTCTTGAGCAGAAACAAGTTGAGACAAGAGGTGATTTTGATTGCATAGAAAAGCTAGTTGAAGTTGATGGAGGGGAAAGAAATGAATGCACAGAAGGTACTTTTGATGTTCCCAGGTTGAATGTTCAAAATGGGTCTAGTTTATTTCCAGAAGATTCTCCAGATAATGAAGAGAAAATATATGACGATACTAATAGAGTAATGGAATCAGATGTACAAACTGATACAGAACCATCAGCTGTTATTGTAGAAAGGCTTCATGAAGATTTGAATTTGATTAGAATGAAGCTTGAAAAGACAGATGAACTACTTTCAACTTCTGCCGAAACTGTTACCGTGTTTGGTTCGGTAGAGAAAATGATCTTCGAGGCTGATAAGCTCACAAGAGATATTGAAGCTAAGGAAAATGAAATTCAGGTCAAGAAGCACCAACTTGAATCCCTAAAAGTCAATTGGTCAGAAATGCAAGAAAAAAGAGATCTTGTTCAAAAGAAATTATCAGCTCTCAAATACTCCTTATCTAGTTTCTCTTCTTCATTAGTTTATTTTGAACAGAGAGAAGCCAAGGCAAGAGCAAGAGCACAAGCTTCAAAGTCTTATCTTGATCAGAAGAAAAATGAACTGACCACTCTTCAAGCAAGCCGGGATGAAATTGAGTCTTCCCGAAAAAAGGTTCAACAATCTGAAGTTGAAACAAGGAACAATCTCTTGTATTTGACATCCAAATTCGAGGAAGAGAAAAGAAAACAAGAGAGTGACAAGGTTCTGTTTGCTATAGAAAATGTTGAAAATGTAGACCCCACACAGAAAAACTGGCAATTGGGTGGAAAAGCTATGGAGTTATTGAAGGCCGAGGAAGAGAAAACCAAGCTGCAATCTGAAATCAAGCTGGCTCGAGAAAAACTCGAGGTTGTAAAGAGAGAGATTGAAAATTTGACCAAGAAATCTTCAAACATTGACTGTGAATTGCAAGATGTTCAAATGGAGATACAAAAAGCTTCCAAATTGTTTGAGGAGATGAGTTTTGCACTTGAAGGTGTTATTCAAGAGAAGGAGACATTGCTAGAGATGAAAGAGAAGGGGGAAGATGAGATTGATGGTATGATAGTGGAGTATCAGCAGTCTTTGTTCGAAACGGATTTGAAGGAGGAAGAGAAGAAGATGATAGAGGAAGAATTGGAAATGGAGTTTAGGAGAAAGGAAGAGTTAATAGTAGCAAGAATCATGATTTCTCAAAAGACATCTGAATTAATGGAGGCAAGGTATGGTTCAAGCCTCTTATCAGAGAAAATGGAAGAAGAGCTGAAGAGGGTCCAGTCTTCTGTTCTGGAGGCAAAAATCTTGCTTGAAGAGGGTAAGTTAAAATCATAAATTGTGTACTTTTTTTTATCTTTAAAATGAGATGTTTACCACAAGGAAAATGCTATTTTGACAAATGTAACTTACCAACTGTGATGATTTTGTGTAATGATATTGAGTCTATTGTTCAGTTGTGATTTCTTCGATCTTTAGTAAATGAAAGTGGACTCATCAGACTTGCTCCTGAGTTTGGATTCGGTCCAAACTTATCTAAGTGCATGATATATATATATATATAGATTAATGATCTCTATTAAATGATATAAATACTCTTTATTAAATGATGAGACATTTTATATATGGTAATGGATTGACTTTTAACTTTTATGATTCGGATCGAAGCCAAGTCCTTGCTCATTGTTACATTTCATTTTGATTTGAGAATTTGGGAAATCCTAGATAAGGCTTCTTATTAGTGATTTCCTTTCATGGGCTATGGCCCATAAATTTGTGGGCTTTTCAGCGGGCTTGATCAAGGGAAAAGACCTGCTTGCTTGCCATTTTAGCCAATACCGGTCCATTTGTGTTAGAAACCACTGTTGCTTAAAACCTCGTAAAGACAGTATTACCCTCAATATATTTTCTAATCACCATTTCAGAATCCCTCTGCAAGGAGTTCTGAAGATCCGCCATAAAACCCAAAACTCTCTTTTCTCTCTGTGCTCTAGAGAAAGTCGACGAGAAAATGTTGCGCTCGATTCTCAGAGCCGCAACCACCACCACCTCTAAATCTCATCTATACAACCTCCGCTCCATTCCGGCCATATCTCAGACGCTAAATTACTCTTCAAAAAACCACCAAATCGCCGGCTAAGAAGGGGAAGAAGACTACTAATAAATCCAAAACCGACTCCAAATCAGCCGACGATGCCTCCGCCCCCGGAGCTTCCGAGGACCTAGACCCGGCGCTTTTCGACGATAAGTCTCGAGCTCGCCGCCTGGCCTCCGAGGAATATGATCCAGCACTCGATGTTGGCCCCAATGGACGACCACTTTTCACTTCTACGCCGTCGCTATCTCAGCTCACTTGCAAAGATGCCTGCGCGTACTTCAAGTTCAAGTATGTGATTTCTGTGTGTGTATTTTTATTAGCGTGATTGAACTTATTTTTTTTTAGAAAAAATTTTTTTTTCTAAAAAAAAATGTCAGAATGAAGAGACTAAATGAGATACTGCCGGAGGGGTTTCCGGCGGAAATGATGAAGGAGTTTGAGGAGTCGATGGGAAGTGCACTTTTGGTGCGGCGGAGTTTCTTGGAACTTCGTGATAACTTTAGGCGTGTAGTGGATCCCCCATTGCGGTCCTCAGATGGTAAAGGTGAGGTCTCTTTTCATTGTTCCTCATCTCAGATGGTAAATTATTTGTGCTGTCTAAAATCTATTGGGACGCTCCATTTTTATGAAATTGCCTCTTTCAACTTTATCTACTTCAATCTCTAGTAGGCCTTGCACACGTTTTGCTTCATCTGAGTTTTAGCTTGCACATTGCACGCTTTTCAGCTAAACCTTCCATTAAGTTGCATTCTTGCTTGTTTATGATTAACAGAGTACCCTTGCTGTTGTAATTTATGCTTTTTCAGCTTCAAAGGTCAGGAAGCAGATTGTGCTGGATGGTCTTGTTAGTTGTGGGAAGAGTATTGCACTTTCCATGCTTGTCCACTGGGCTCGGGAGGAAGGTTGGCTGATCTTTTATGTGCCCAAAGGCCGAGAATGGACTCATGGAGGATTTTTCTATTAAAGCCCAGAGACACTCCTGTTCAAGGTGAAAATGTTTTAAAGGTATGGTATGATCTTGATTTTCTGATATGACTTGCTTTGGTTTGCCTCAGGCTAGACTCTTTTTTTTGGCCAAAAGCCTCAGGTTAGACTTGTAAGTCTTATTTGATGTGTCTGTTATGATATGATTTTCTGAAGTACAATGAATGAACCCATTCCATTGGGAGAGGGTACTGGTGTTGGCTGGATGAAAGGTGCTGATTCCAGGACTATGCCCAAGGGTTCAACTCTATATGACCTAATCGATACAGGAATAAAACACACACATGCAGCTGTTGGGGTCATTGTTCGTTTACGAAAAGAACTATCACTCGTGAAAGACATCCCTGTGCTTATTGCAATTGATCAAGTGAGACTGATCTCCTCCCATCGCTCAATCTTCTGTTTCTTGGATGAATTATTTCAGGAATTTCATACGAGAATAGTTGATTTAATTTTGCTGCTCGTGTTCAGTATAACAGCTGGTTTACCTTCAGCGAATATGAGGAGGCAGCAACTGTTCGATCTACTAGACTAATCCATGCTAAAGAGCTTGCAACGGTAACTATTTGATCAGACTCTTCTCCTTGCAATGGTCACTGTATTGCTCATCCATCTGCTATATTTTAATTCCATTCAACAGATCACCAAAATGAATCTAACACAGAAAAAAAATTACTTTCTCCATCAAGCTTCTGTTAGTTATGGTTTTGAACCCATTTTACGCTTTCTAATTTGCTAATGCTTCAATTTGATCAACCCGTACCTGGATCCCTTAGGACAATAAATTGGATTCAAACCAAAAGAAAGGATATGAAACATTAAATAATTGAAAACTGTTGTACTGGACTTGAATTTCAATATTTCTGTTGCAGGTGAATGCTTTTAGGTCTATGATGCATAATGACATGATGGTGGGTGCATTCTCCCACTCAACAGCAGTAGGAAAGCTATGTAAAGAGCTTCCAAATGTTCCTCCCGATGCTTGAGTTAATCTTCCCCGCTACAGTTTGGATGAAGCAGCAACTGTTTGCCATTACTACCTTAGGTATACCTTTTGGAACTACCACATATGATATAGGTAGCTATTCAGCTGACAGGCGCATATTCTTTAGAATTTTCTGTCTCAAATTAATGTCACTAACCAATGACATCTTTACTCAAATTCAGTCAAATTATTGTATGCCAGTTTGAGACTAAAATCTTGTTTGGGCTTGCAAAATTTATAAAACACTTATGGCTCTCATAATCTCATCAGATTTTTAGTTTACTCAAATTATAGTTTTAATAGTTTTAATAGTTTACGTAAATGAAGCCATATACTAAATTATAGTTTGCAGAACTCTACTTTATGCCGTCTATAACTTCGAATTCTGATCCGAACAAGTATATAGATGCTAACCATGTTGATATTTGCTTTGGCAGACAAAGACTGATGATACGCCAAGAAGCATTCTCAGAGGAAAATGGAAGAAAGTATACTACTTGTCAAATGGAAATGGAGCCGAAATGAGGTGATTAGTTCCTCTCATGCGGTGACTCAGGAAAAGATACCCAGAATACCATTGAAAGGATGATGAGAGCTTGTGTCTGGTGGCTGATTGTACTTGAAATCGAGTAGAATAAACAATAACATTTACTCGACCGGAAGTCATATTTTAGATACCCAGTTCGTATAAGGACGAGATGAGATCCTATATTAATCATTAGATATTTAGATCACATTTTTGTGCAGTCTTTGTAAGTTTAGCCAATTTGATTTGTATACTTTATGCTTTTGTTAAGGTTAGTATCTTCACTTCACTGTAAAGGTAGATTGTGTTCTTCTGATTCATTTTTCCGCACATCTTTGCATTTTAATGGTTAAAATGTTTTATTTTTCTTGTCCATAAATGTTGAGTTTCAAAGTAGTTCTAAATAAGAAACAAGTAGATTGGGATAAAAATCTCAAGCGAGATTGTTTTTATCTTTTAATGGTATACAGCTAATCTATTATATTGTGTACTTCTGTATTTTTTTTTTCTTCTTTTTCCGCCGGCTGCAGTGGTGGTGGCCGGCGGCACGGCAGCGGAAATAAAAAATTTAAGACTTTAAATTTTTAAAAATATTTTTTATAATTATTAAAATTTAATTAAAAAATAAAAAAATAACATAATTTAACATACTTATCCACGAATAACCAAATGGTAAGAGAGTTTTTATAGCCGCCTTACAAAATATCAGAATATAAAAAATGGATTTTTAGCCTTTTTTTTTTTTTTTTTTTCACAGGACATTATTCTTTTTGGGTTTCAGCTATTTTCTTCTCTCTACTCTCTGTTTGAAAGGAGGAACGGAGGTTTATTTCGCGGCGGACTGGACCAGATCGCCGTAGACAGCAATAATCAAATCACTCGATAACAGCTCTCCCTCTCTCTCTCTCTCTCTCTCTTTTGTGTACTTTCTCGCGTTTATTCAAAACGCAGCAGCTAGTGTCGTTTTCGGTTGAGAAGAGAAGCTCGAATGGGGAGGCAGAAAGGAGACGGAGGTAGAAGTAAAGCAAAGCCTTCAAGCAGCAGGTAATAAGTTCTTTTAATGTATTTCAATTTTGATTTTGTTTTTTATCTCTCTCATTATAGAGATCCATGGCCTTCCTAATCCTTATTCGAAAATTTCAACTAGTCTTGCTGCTTCGCTCTTGCCGTCGGCTTCTTCTGCTTCTACCGCCGGATTTGGTGGCTATGTTGGCAGCTCTCGCCTCGATCATTCTGTCTCCGGTGATCATGTCGCCTCCTTTTCGGTATGCAAGTTTCTACTCTTCCTTTTCGCTTCTTTGCTGTTTTTCTCAACACGCATAGACCACGTCTTCTCTGACCGTGAGTGAAATTCTTTGGTGAATTAATACACAATGCAGGACGTAGATGGTGAATTGGCACTGCATTTGAAGAGGCTTGCTAGGAAGGATCCTACCACTAAGGTACCATTGTTTTTTGCTTATAGAGTTATAGTTTTTGAAACTGTAGTTTGGACTGAAATATTTGTAATATATTTGCTTTGTACTCTTTTGTGTATGAGATCATGGAACTTTCTAACTAAATGTGAGTGCAATTGGTGTAGCTATTTGTTCACTCTTTTTTCTTTTTTTTTTGTCTTTTGCAAGTAATCAGACGAATAACAAGAACCAGTTGACTTCTGTTTTTTCAACAGCTTAAAGCCTTGGCATCTTTATCGGAGCTGATCAAGCAGAAACCAGGGAAGGACAATGTCTCAATCATTCCACAATGGGTATAAGTGGGAGATTCTGATGTGTGAAACATAATTCAGGCCTCAAAGACAACTGTTTTCATGGTCTGACTGTAAAAAATTTGGTGTCTTAAGGTTAGTTTCTGGACTTTGCTTTTGTAGGCATTCGAATACAAGAGGCTGCTGCTCGACTATAACAGAGAGGTTCGGCGTGCCGCTCATGAGACCATGACTAGTCTCGTTACCTCTGTTGGGTTTGTACTTTCTTTTCCTAATTATGTTTCCCCAACAGGATTATTTCCCAATTTTTATTTTTTGTCTCTTTTGTTCTGTTTTTGTTTCCCCAACTGAAGTATGAAGTGAATGTCACTTTGTTTCCTTTTTTTTTTTTTATAAAGTTGATGTTGCATCGCTCTTACCATATGTTTCTGAAATATATAACCTGAGGGCTTCTTCTGCCATGTTTATCTCAGGAGAGATTTAGCTCCGCATCTGAAGTCGTTGATGGGCCCATGGTGGTTTTCTCAATTTGATTCGGTTTCTGATGTCTCACAAGCCGCGAAGCAATCATTACAGGTTTCCATCATCAAGGATAAACATTCTCTGTTTTATTTCACATGGTTCAATCTAGAGTTATCCTTGATTCCTAGATAGTATTAGCTCTTTGAAAAAGACATAAAAATAAGATCCCATTATGAAGAGAAGCGTCGAAAGATGACTTTTTTTAGATGTCATTAGATGGAATATCGTATTTTTATGTCTTCGCAGAGAAGTATAAATAATTATTCTTCTTTAGGAAATTCAGGGTCCAAGTTAGTGCGACTTGTTTAGATCCAGATTGTGCAGCTATGCACTCATGATTGACCCAGCTCACTCACAATTTTTAGAATCAAGTAGTCTTCATTTACGTTGCAGAGCTGTTTAGCCTTTTGTGATTCCTTCAAAGTGCAAACTAAAAAGCAAAAATCTGTAGCAATCTTTGCATTTTGTAATATCTGGGTGACTTCTACATTGCTTGTGACTTGGAATATGTGTGAATAACAGGCAGCTTTTCCGGCTCAGGAGAAAAGATTAGATGCTTTGATATTATGCACAAATGAGATATTTTTGTATCTGGAAGAAAATCTGAAGCTCACACCACAGAATTTGTCCGACCGAGCAGCTGCCTTGGATGAAGTGGAAGAGATACACCAGCAGGCATGCATTCAAAATCTCCCTTTTCTAGATCTTCTTGGATTTTTTTTTTCCTTGGGTCAAAAACCAACATCCTGATTTGATATCAGTTTTAAAGATTTTTCCGTGAGAAGTCCTATATTTGTTCCACTATTGCGTAAACTGTTGCTTACTCACTTAACTACTTGCATGTGTTATACTTTTTCTTTTTTTTTTGGTTATGAATACTATCTAGCCTGGATCTGCATCCACTTATAGGAGATTGCTTCCTAGTTACATCCTTGTACCATGTTGCGATGGCTATATATGTTGATGTTCGTCTAGAATGATTCTTCTAGAAGCTCTATTTTCTTAGCCTCCCTACTTTACAATCTCCCTGACATGGCATCTTTTTCCCGTCAACTTCTTAGTCAACTGTATTTCAATATAGCTGGCCTTCCATTTACTCCTGGGGTGTTTTATTATCGTGTCATCATGTCTCATGAATGAATTTCTCCCGTCTCTGTATGCAGGTTATCTCTTCTACATTGCTTGCATTCGCCATGCTACTTGATGTGTTAATTCGTGAGCAATTAGAAAGATCTGGCACTGGAAAAGTAAGTGCTGAGCCAAGACGTGCTTCTGCTAGTGCAACTGCTATTCGTTTTGCTGAAAAATTGTTTGCTGAACATAAATATTTTATAGACTTTTTGAAGTCTCAGAGTCCCTCTATCCGATCAGCTACTTATTTGGTCCTAAGTAGTCTCATCAGAAATATTCCTCATGCTTTTAGCGAAGGTAACATGAAAACTATTGCGGGGTCAATACTTGGTGCATTTCTGGAGAAAGATCCTTCCTGTCATGCATCGATGTGGGAGGCAGTGTTGCTATTTTCTAAAAAATTCCCTGACAGTTGGACATATGTCAATGTTCAGAAAGCCATACTAGGTCGCTTTTGGAGTTTTCTTAGAAATGGATGCTTTGGGTCTCGGAGGATTTCTTACCCAGCCTTGGTTCTGTTTTTGGATACTGTTCCACCTAAAGCTATAGCAGGGGAGAGTTTTTTTCTCGAATTTTTCCAGAACTTGTGGGATGGAAGGAATCCATTCCATTCCTCAAATGCAGATAGAGTAGCATTTTTCCAGGCATTTAAAGAATGTTTTCTTTGGGCACTACAAAATGCATCGAGGTGTGAGTTTGTTGACTTTATACAAATTTGAAGAGTCTTCAAATTCCTTACGAATATATTTTATTTTTCTTTGTGATACCAGATACTATGGTGAAGTTGATTCTATCCATTTTCAAGCGACTCTTGTTGACAATATCCTTCTAAAGCTTTTGTGGGAGGATTACTTGTTTCTTGGCAGTTCAAAGGTTCACGAGAGATTCTTCTCCAAAAATCAATCCAAGGATGACAATTTTGGTGACAATAAAAAGAGGGTTGAAGCTGTAAATACTAAATATCCAGTTAGCTACTCACAGGAGTTGGGAAAAAGCATTGTAGAAATTGTTTTCAGCATTCATTCGTATGATCATAATATTCTCTCTAGTTTTTGCGCGGAGTTTCAGAAGAATTGCTTGGAGATTTTTCAGTTGGTAGAGACCATGGATAAATCTTCTGAGATAGAACAGGTTATCCAATTTATATTACAGCTGGAGGACCGTGCAAAGCAGAAAGGGGAAGATTGGCCTTTAGTTCTTTTGGTGGGACCAGCACTTTCCAGTTCTTTTCCATTGATAAGATCGCTTGTGAGTTAAAGTTGCTATAGCTCTTCTCATGAGCTAATCCTTTTTTGGGTTACTGTACCTACTTTGTGTGTGTGTTTATTTTTATATAGTAATAGTTTGAGATAGATACAGAGTAGAGGTCTTGTATTTTTTACTAGTTATGTGTTTTTGACATAGGATTCACCAGATGGTGCAAGACTTCTATTCATTGCTGTTTCATTGTTTGGACCTCGCAAAGTTGTTCGAGAAATTCTGCATCAATATAATGATCAAGGGAAGTTAGAGCAAAAGTCGGAGTTCGAGCAATTTGTTGAAATGTTCAAAGGAAGTTTTGTTCCTTGGTGTATGCATGGAGATGGTAGATCCACAAGTGCTCGACTCGATCTTTTGCTTGCACTGCTTGATGATGAATGTTTCTCTGAGCAGTGGCATTCTGTAATCACTTATGCAATTGACCAAGAAAATTTTGGAGCTGTGGCTCAGTCAATAGATTCTGACCGCTTAGCCATGTTGGCAAAGCTTTTAGATAAAGCAAGGCTAAAAATTGCAATTCAGGATGTGAAACGAGTAACCAATAATTGTCAAGGTGCTATCCCAAACCACTGGCATCATGAACTTCTAGAATCTACTGCTGTTGCCATTGCCCATTCCCACTCTCTCTTGGGGACTTCTTATTCCAGTTTTTTGTGGTATGTGAATTGTTTTATTGCCTTTAATGTCCACTTTTGACATAGTACCTGAGTATATTCTCTTGTTGTGACCACTGTTCTTGCTGATAATACTTCTTTGCTAACTTCAACTACCTAATCACGCATGGCCCCTATGGAATCCTTGACAGGATTCTGTTGTGTGATGGGTTCTCACCTGGGTACTCTTAACTTAATAGTTCCTTATTTGCAGTTCTGTTTTGGGTGGTTCGGCAGAGAGACAGCAAACTTCTTTCGTGTCCAGAAATGCACTGATTGTCATATTTGAAGAACTTTCTCACAAGCTAGTTAGTTTTATATTGCAATCTCCCGTCACTTGGGGTAGGAATGCTGGCTCTCTATTGGCAGCTGGATCACACAACTTTGGCCTGGAATCCGAAAGTTCAGACTTATTTGAGAGGGCTAAGTTTGCTCTAGAAGTACTTGATGGTAGCTTCTTTTGCTTACAAGCACTTGGCGAAAATAATGAGGTTGTTCCAAATATTTTAGCTGCAATACATATCATCGACTGGCAGTGTTACATAGGCGGAGTAAACTTTGGATTTGATGACTCAAAGGAAGAAAGTAAGGTCATGTTAAATCTTGGTAAATGGGTGCATGCTTTGCGTTGCAAGATGACCGATCAGTTCTGGAGCCTCAATAGAGACAACAGAAGGAAACTTGGAAATATACTGGTTCTGTCTATCAGATCCGCTATCTTTGAAAACGATGAAAGGCATGATGATGAAATTCCGTCTTTGTGCTGTCAATGGATGCTTGAAGTTCTCACTCATCTCTCTCAAGATCCAGATGATGAACAATTTATGTTGGACCAGCTTTTGACTCGGGGTAATTCATGGCCTTTTTATGTCAATTCAGAATCCACCCAAAAAGAGTCTGCTTTCTCAAATATGAAAAGTAGTTCTGTGGATATTCAAAACTTTGGGAATCAAAAGTTTGTTTCCTTAGTTAACAAACTAATATCAAAAATAGGAATTGAAAAGGTTGTTGTTGGTCGGTTTAATCATGTTCCTTCTCCCCTTGAGGCGGAAACTGGGAACCAGCTTACTTCTCGAGCCTGGCTTGCTGCAGAAATATTATGCACATGGAAGTGGCCAGGAGGAAGTGCGATTGACTTTTTCCTTTCTTCACTTACTGCATACATAAAGGGAAATAGTGATCCCAGGGATAACTTCTTAGATTCCATCTTTAACATGTTACTAGATGGTGCTCTTGTTCACGGTGGAGTTGGTCAACAGAGGTTCATTACCATTCAGCATTATCCGTCTCTTGAAGTGGAGGAGATTCAAGAACCCTTCTTGAGAGCTATAGCTAATTTCCTTGTCACTTTATTTAAGGATCATATATGGGGGGCAGAAAAAGCTACAACACTGCTTGAACTTTTGGTTGATAAACTTTTCATTGGTGAAGAAGTAAACATTGGCTGTTTAAAAATTCTTCCAGTAATAGTGAGTGTTCTCACTAGATCATTATGGCAAAGAAGTTCCGAATCTGATGGAGTTTCTGAATCTGATTTTGGGAAGGAGAGCTTCATACAGAATACTATTGAAGGATGGCTCCAAAGAACTCTTTCATTTGCACCCTTGATCTTGTGGCAGTCTGGAGAAGATATGGAAGATTGGTTTCACTTAATTATATCTTGTTATCCTTTTAGTGGAACTAAGGGTGTGTATTCATCAAGGCTCAAAAGAAAAATTAGCTCTAGAGAGAAAGAGCTCTTACTGGAACTATTTCGAAAGCAAAGACAAGTTTCTGGTGCATCACCTGCAGCTAATCAGCTGCCAATGGTCCAGATGTTGCTATCAGAGCTTCAGATTGTATCTGTTGATTATTGCTGGGAGCAATTCAATGAGGAAGATTGGGACTTTCTCTTATCTCAGATAAGGCGATGGATCCAAACCGCAGTGGTCATGATGGAAGAAATTACTGAAGCTGTTGATGATGCCATAACTAATAGCTTGGCTTCTACAAGCTTGGATGTTTGTAAAAAACTTGAGCAGATTGTTCTGGTATCAGACCCATTTCCTTTTGACATCGCACGGAATTCCCTTCTGTCATTTTCTCTGTTTCCTGAATCTCTTGAATTTCAACATGCCAAAGAAGCAGAAAGTATAAATGTGGTGAAATCAGATAAAAGAGATTCTGTGAAAGATCGGATTCTAGAAGGTATTCTTCGCCTGTTCTTTTGCACTGGCCTTTCTGAGGTCATTGCAAACTCCTGCTCTCATGATGCTGCTTCTGTTATATCATCTTCTAGATTGGAACGTTCATGCTTTTGGGACTTAGTAGCTTCACATGTTGCTCACTCCCCAAAAACTGCCAGAGAGAGAGCAATGAAATCAGTTGAATTTTGGGGCCTCAGTAAGGGGCCTATTAGCTCTTTGTATGCCATCCTTTTCTCTTCTAATCCATTACCTTCACTGCAGTCTGCTGCTTATGTAATGCTTTCGACAGATCCTATTTGTCATGTGGCCATTACTAAAGAAGAAATAACCCGTAATGCGGATTCTGATACTACCACTGACCAGGACTCCAGTCAAATTGATTTATCATCAGAAGAAACTATCCAATTGAAAGAAGAAATATCTTACATGATTGAGAGGCTGCCTATTGAGGTTCTTGATACGGATTTGACTGCACAGAAAAGGGTAATGTGCTTTATTTACTGGAAAATGTTTTCCTTTCCTTTTTGTCTTTGCTGCAGCCTTGAAATTTAATTTAATACCATCAGTCATTAGCTGAAACTGCTTTCGTAATTCATAGCATATCTGATGTGGAGTAAATTTCTAATAATACAGGTAAATGCCTTTCTTGCCTGGTCTTTGTTGCTATCACATATATGGTCATTGCCTTCATCTACACCTGCAAAAGAAAGATTGGTCCACTACATACAGAATTCTACTAGCTCCATGATATTGGATTGCCTTTTCCAGCATATTCCTGTAGAAAGCATGCTGAATATTCAAAAGAAGAAAGATGCAAAGCTTCCAGAAGGGCTATCAGAAGCTGCAGCTGCAGCGAAACAGGCCATTACAACAGGATCATTATTCATCTATGTGGAATCACTATGGCCTATTGATCAGTTGAAGATGGCTTCCTTTGCTGGAGCAATATTTGGTTTAATGCTTTGCATTCTCCCTGCTTATGTTCGAGGATGGTTTAGTGATCTACGTGACCGTTCTGAATCATCTGGAATTGAATCCTTCACAAGAGCATGGTGTAGCCCTTCTCTCATAGTAAATGAGCTGTCTCAGGTACGCTGAGGATATGAGTGGAGTCTTAAAATTATACTGCCCCCACATGTTTCTCTCTTTCTCTCTCTCTCTCTCTCACTTAACTCTTAAACTGCATAAATTGACATTATCCTCGGCAATTATAGATACAGCTTTTAGAGTGAGATAGATAAAGGTGTGACCCATGATTAAATTCTTACACCTTTTGCTGTTGGCCTTTTACCTAGACCAGCTGGAATGGATAATCACAAAAAAAGAATAATAATGAACCTGTTAGATTCTGGTCAACATGAATTTCTTGGAAAAAAACTGCCATAATTTGATCTGGACATAATTATTCTTTGATCTCTCTCTCTTAACTCTTCTCTGTCTCTCTTGGAGCCAACTTGACTATAATTTCAAGATGTTCCTTCTCATGCAATGAATATTCATTCTGTGTGGTGTGTTTTTCCATGTTCCGTGCAGATAAAGAAAGCTGAAATTGCTGATGAAAATTTCTCCGTCAGTGTAAGCAAAGCAGCAAATGAAATCGTTGCTACTTATACCAAAGATGAGACTGGAATGGACCTAGTTATCCGTCTTCCTCCATCTTACCCACTACGTCTCCTAGATGTTGAATGCATGAAGAGCCTAGGGATCAGTGAAGTAAAGAAGAGGAAATGGCTATTGTCTATGACATCATTTCTTCGTAATCAGGTATCTCCTTCTTTATACTTGTGTTGGCGTCTTGAATCTCTCTTCTCTAGATGAATATCAAAGCTTGTGGGATGAACTGATTTGTCTTGTGTTGATGTCTTAGAATGGAGCCTTGGCTGAAGCAATTGGGGTATGGAAGCGCAATTATGATAAGGAGTTTGAAGGAGTTGAGGAATGCCCCATCTGTTACAGTGTAATCCACACGTCCAATCACAGGATGCCACGTCTCGCTTGCAGGACCTGCAAGCACAAGTTCCATGACGCTTGTCTCTATAGATGGTTCCAAACTTCTCACAAATCATCTTGCCCCTTGTGCCAGTCTCCATTCTAAATTCACACACCAATTTTAGCCACGAGGTTTTGTGAATTCTTTTATGTGCTTAAGGTTTTGATTCGGCTGAAAGTAAAGAGATGTGGTATGAAATCGGTTAACAGGAAGGTGTGTAGATTCTATAGAATGCCCAAAAAAAGAAGGAAAAGTTCTTATCTTTTTGGAGTAAGTTATACCTCATGGAAAGATTATGGTATGATGTTTAGTGGGAATAATAGATTATGCCGACGACGGGTTGACTCGAGATGAGCTAATCACAGGCTTTCTTTCGTTTTCAACTTGGATTGAGGATGCAAGGTGAGAAGGATATGGTATAAACTTTTGCTTAAATGGGGAGCTTCCCAAGGTAACTTAAGCCTTTAGGAACTCAAACTAGTGAAACATAAATTTTATCTGGTATGTAATGGTAGTATTTTGTAGGTCTAAACGTGATTGTAGGAGCTTGAATTGAGGTTTAATTGAGTATTTTGAAAAATTATTGAGTAGACTGTATTTATATTAATAATTTATTTTAATTATATATAAGTTTGATATGATGTATGATAATTATGCGATTAAGATAAGTCATTTCACTAAGAAAAATTTTATTTTGAGACTATGGGCTATAGTCCGATTTTAGCATATAATGATGTGAATGGTAGTTTTTAAACGCATTTTAAATTCATACTTAAATAACTCCAAATTTTCATAAAATTCATTTTTAGGTACCATTTTTTTTAAAGTCTAACTTACACCTATATTCATAAGAGATGGTCTCAAATTTTAGAAGACACATTTTTCCAAGAATAGAAAGAAAAAAAAAATTACAAGAATTGAAACAAAAGAAAATTTTGGAGTGAATCGATTCCTCTCATAATATACGAATAAATCATTCACCGTTCTATCTCGAATGATTATCTATTTTAGTATCGAATATGATATTAAACAAAAAAAAAGGAGGGGTAATTAAGTAACTTCGAAAAAGCCGCATACCGTTTGTTCGATCCCTCCTTTTTTTTTTTTGCATTCCTATATTATTTTCTGAAATAGAAGAAAAAGTAACTACAGTTTCCTTTTGCTTCCTCAGATTCCCCTTTCTACGATTTCATCGCCTATTCCCAAATCGAGCCCTATTTTCATCAATCTCTTGAAGATTTGAGATTAATTCTGTGTTTACCATCTCAAATTGCGAGAAAGGATGTTTAACGGAATGATGGATCCGGAATTGATGAAATTGGCTCAAGAACAGATGAGCCGTATGTCAACCACCGACTTCGCTAGGATACAGGAGCAGGTTCTCTTCTTACGTCTGGATTTGCTTTCTCTTTTTTGGATCTATCTCTAATTTTCCAGAGATCTCTATTTCTTTGAATTGTCTAATCTTTTTCTGGACGCATGTTCATTCTGGATCCGGTGTTTTTCATTTCTTAAGAAATTTAGATATGAACGTATGCTTGATGGTAGTATTTGTTGATTTTCACTTGACCTGTGTTGTTTCAAATCTGAATTTTGAAAGCTATGGCTATGGGGGATTGGATGGGTTGAAATGAGATGTCACTTGTTTGGGTTTTATTTGGGTTAAGAGTTTCAAATTGGTGTTCGGGTTAGTTTGAGTCTGAAATTTGATTGAATGCTTAGATAAAGTGGATCTTGCATTTGTATCATAGAGGGTCATGGACCACGAGTTTCAATGGCTGGACCTAATGAACTGTAAACACTGTACCTTTTGAGACACTCCAACTCTAACTGCAATTAGTATGGCTTACCAGAATTTAACTGGGAGTGGCTCATAACTCATATATAATGTATTTCGCAACTCAAATTTTCTCTGCGAAGTGGATTTTTATTCCATTCTTTTGCTTATTCCTTTTACGGGCTTTTAGTTCTGCACAAGTGGTCATCTCATGGATTTTTTACTGTCATCATATGCGTTGGCCTTTCAGATGATGTCTAATCCGGACTTAATGAAGATGGCATCTGAGAGCATAAAGAACATGCGGCCAGAAGACTTGAGACGTGCTGCAGAGCAGTTAAAAGGTACCCGTCCAGAGGAAATGGCTGAGATTGGTGAGAAAATGGCTACTGCATCCCCTGAAGAACTTGCAGCTATGCGTGCTAGTGTTGATGGACGGATCAATTATGAATTGAATGCAGCTGAGATGTTGAAGAAACAGGTAACAATATCTATCTTGTCTCAATGTCACATCGATACTTGAAACCCACTGTCAATGGATGAATTGACGAAAAAAATTTAAGCTGGTATTTTAGTGGATGATTAAGGGAACACTGTAGTGAAAGGAACATGTGCTCTGAAGATTTAATTGTTTGGAGGGATTTTCTTACACAACCCAGGCAATCCATCAAATGCTACAATGCATGAAATAGTGCGAGAATAAAAATCAGTGAATATCCGTAACCTCAATATATCCAGTTAGTCAGATTTTCTACTTTCAATGAGCAACTATTTGATGACAGAGAGATGGGGGAAGATGGTCAATTATTGGAATTCTTTTGAAAATATAATTCATACTAACCTCGTGGGCTCTGTGTGTAATCAGTACATGGAAGCTAAAGAACAGTTAATTTCAAAATTATCTACTATGGTCCATGATTCTAATTACAAATATTGCTTCTACCACGCATATATATTGATTTCATTTTTTATTCTTCTGCAGGGAAACGAGTTTCATAGACAAGGTCGTTTCAATGATGCCCTAGAGAAGTATCTTCTTGTAAGTGTACTAGACTGACAATTCAATGTTTGTTTCAATTTTTCCGACAAGGGCTAAGATTACCCATCTCAGTTGTGAAATTCTGATTCTTTCTACATGAAATCTCAGGCAAAGAAAAATCTAAAGGGGATTCCATCTTCCAGAGGCAGCACACTTCTGTTAGCATGCTCTCTCAATTTGATGTCGTGTTACTTGAAAACAAGGCAGTATCATGAGTGCATAGAGGAAGGTTCTGAGGTAGGGAGAAGCTATTTTCTCTTATAATATGATACTAGAAAATGGTGATACTAATGATTTGTTAAAGAGTTCCTACTTGTTTGGAGAATGGAGATAATGTTATTCTATTACTTCAGGTCCTAGCGTATGATGCGAAGAATGTAAAAGCTCTATATCGAAGAGGTCAAGCATATAAAGAACTAGGTCAATTCCGAGTACGTTTTTTTTTTTTTGTTTTTGGATATTATGTTAATCACCGAGTGCATTACCCTTCTAAAATATGTTTGGTGTACACAATTGTCTGCTAATATGCATCTGTTATTGATCGCCTCTCTGATTATCTCAGAAAGCAGTCACGGATTTGACCAACGCACTTGAAGTAACACCTGATGATGAAACTGTTGCAGATGTTTTAAGGTATTGTTTCTTTCTTGTGTGTGAATTCAGGTAGAGGAGAATATTGTAGTGGATAGAATGTAGTGAAATATAGGCAATGCATATTGGTACATTATATTTTAATATGAATTGTGGAACATGTCAACTAATGACTCTTAGTCCCAATGTTGGATTCTGTTTTGTCATTGAGCATGTTTGTTTGAGTAAATGGTTATAAAATTTGTCACTCATCCCAAGTGATCAAGTTGTTTGATTGTAATTGTCACAGGGATGCCAAGGAGCAATTGGCCAAAGGTGGTGAGCGTGCATCTCAAAGTATGTTCCTTTAGTAATTTTAGTTTTTATTTCTCCTTTTTCTCCTTGTTTGATAGGGGAAAAAATTAAAAAGGAAAAAAAAAGGGGGGGATGGGTATCTAAGTCAGTTAAGAGTTTCATTAGTCAATTACAGGCCAGGTTAACCAATCTCTGACATCTGACTTTTGTTATGTAGATATTCTAATAGAAGAAATAACTGAAGAAGAAGAAGATACTGAGTCTGTGGAAAATGATAAAGGTTCCTCCAGCGAGTGTTCGACTGCTCAGCTACAAGAAAATACTGAGCTTTCTAAAAGTCAAAGTACAGCCACGAATGAAAGGCAGAATTTCATGTCAAATGCTGCTTCTAACTCCTCGGCTTCTTCAAGTTCTGGAAAATTTGGAGAGATTTCTCCTGACATGGTCAAAACTGCCTCAAGTATGATTAATAACATGTCACCTGAAGAACTCCAAAAGATGGTCGAAATGGCTACATCTTTACAGGGTGTAAACCCATATCTTGGGGGTGGTTCTTCTGCAGGTTCAAGTTTTGACAGTCAAAATTTGACACCTGAGATGCTTAAAATGGCGACCAATATGATGGGTACAATGTCACCGGAGGAACTTCAGAAGATGTTCGAAATGGCCTCATCTTTGAAAGGAACAGACAGAATTCCAATGGCAGCTGCTAAAAGTGACGCTGGCTTAAGTTCAAACTTCAGATTACCTGAAACCTTAAAAGCTGCAGCTAATGGAACTAGTTTAGCAGGTGAAACTTCTACTGCTCAGTCAACCTTCCCAAACTCGAGTGTTGATTTACAGGAACAGATGAGAAATCAAATGAAAGATCCAGCAATGCGTCAGGTGCGTTAATTTTACAAACCAAGTTTAAAAGATGTTTTATTTTTAAATTCACAATTCAAAAGTATGGGTTTCTGTTACTAATTCCCAATGGGAACATCCTATTATCACTAATGTTAGATATATTCCATTATTCCTGAATAAAGTTTGTATCATCTCATGCATATGCAAATCTCTTATTTTTTTCTGTTGGATGTTTGGCAGATGTTTTCGTCGATGATGAAAAATATGAGTCCCGACACGATGGCAAACATGAGCGAACAATTTGGTTTGAAGCTTTCTCGAGAAGATGCAGCTAAAGCACAGCAAGCCATGTCATCTTTATCACCCGAGGACTTGGATAGAATGGTACCTCACTTGATCAGTCTCACCCTTGAATTACTTTCTTTTATTTCTTACAGTATCTAATGGTCGTGGTTCTACGTAATAATATATTATGTGAAGTGAATTTCTGCAAGTTTGAGAATACGTAGCTTTGAATACAGTCATAGTTGGACTAGGTTCAGCATTTAATGTTAGCTTATATATGTCTGTTGTTGACTTGCCTTGAACTGTTCATGCAGATGAACTGGGCCAATAAGATTCAAAGAGGGGTGGAAGGCGCTAGGAAGACAAAGAATTGGCTTCTGGGAAGGCCTGGTATGATTCTGGCAATTATCATACTTCTCTTGGCTGTAATCCTTCATTGGTTTGGCTTCATTGGGCGTTAGAACAAGTCTTATAGCCCCAAATTGGGTAAAGATTTTGGTTTAAACCAGGCAAGTCAAATTCCGGGCTAACTAGTAACTCGAAAGCACCCAAAGACAGAGAAAGGGGATATCTTAGATGATAACCATTGTTGTGTATGATTTTGGTCGAGGAACTCTTTGATTTTTCATAAGCTTGTTAAATCCTTAAGAAAAAAGTGAAAGAAAAAATGTTGTGATGAAAACGTTGTAAAAGAGGTATATTTTTAAGATTATTTGATCTTTTTTTTCTTTTCGTAGGTTACTGATGCTAGTTGTTACAATGTGATAATTAGTGAATAGAATTGTTTCAGTAGGTACCATGTGATATTAGTTCTTTCATTCATTGATGAAATTGTTTTAATTTTTTGGCAGCATTTTATTATCTGCTAGATCTTAGTTACGTGGAATAAGTCAGTTTTTGAGATTAGTTATAAGGCAGAGGTGAAGGTTAAAAATAAAAAATAAAAAATAAAAAATGTTTATTTAAAATTACTGAGGGTGAAAAAGGCAGAGTGTGAAATGGGTAATTTGTATTGCTTTTAATTTTGATTGGAATTGAGTGCGAAGCAAAATATTGCTGAGTTGGAAAGTAACAGCTCAGCTGCTGCCTGGCAAAACAAGACATTAAAAATAACACATGTTGTCTTGTCTTAAGCTTTTATCCCCAACCAACTTTTTTCCATTATATTTATCTTTTTAATAACAAATTTTATATTAAAATAAAATTAATTTATAATTATATAATTTATATAAATAATTACTCCATCATCTCATTTATTTTTCTCAGCGCTTAGTTTCCATCCCTTTTTCACTCTCCCGCATCCAATCATCATTTTCCACGTGTCTTTCTCACCCGCCTTCCCCAACCGACACTCCCATTTTACCAACCCATAAAATATAATAAGAAAACAAAAGCAAAGCCACAGGAAAAACTACAACAAAATATATAATACTCGCTTATTTTTCTCACTCCTCTAAGCTCTTCCCCTCTCTCTCTCTCTCTCTCTCTCTCTCTACTGTGTCTGAATCTGCCGAGCTCCTCGGTCGCCATGGATTCCCTCATCTATGGCGGCGCTGCGAAGATATTGCTTACTCCTTACGCACTCCTCCTCCTCCTCTTCATTTCCGCTGGAGTTGTTTCTGCATTGCCGGTAAATTCCTCACCTAGGTCGTCTTCTTCTCCCGGGAGCTCGAGTCAGATCAACTCCAACTCCGTTCTCGTCGCTCTGTTGGACTCGCATTACACTGAGCTCGCCGAGCTGGTTGAGAAGGCTATGCTTCTGCACATCCTTGAAGATGCCGTCGGCGAGCACAACATCACCATCTTCGCTCCGAAAAACGAAGCTCTCGAGCGCGATCTCGACCCGGAGTTCAAACGATTCTTGCTTGAACCAGGTAATTTGAAGTCGCTCCAGACTCTTTTGATGTTCCACGTCGTTCCGACTCGGATCGGGTCAAACGAGTGGCCGAGTCACACTGAGTCGACTCAGCATCGAACTCTCTCCAAGCACGTTGTTAACCTGACACGGCAGAAGTCGGGCGAACGGACTGTTGATCTGGCCAATGTGATCCACCCGGATTCTGTTACCCGACCCGACGGAGTCATACACGGAATCGAGCGGTTACTTGTTCCTCAATCCGTACAAGACGATTTCAATCGCCGACGAAATCTCCGGGATATAACCGCCGTGAAACCTGAAGGTGCACCTGAAGTGGACCCCAGGACTCACCGGTTGAAGAAACCGGCACCACCGGTTCCACCTGGTAGTCCTCCTGTTCTTCCAATCTTCGACGCTTTAGCTCCTGGTCCCTCACTGGCTCCGGCTCCCGCGCCCGGGCCCGGTGGTCCACACCACCACTTCAACGGCGAAAGGCAAGTCAAGGACTTTATCCAAACCTTACTACACTACGGTGGATACAACGAAATGGCCGATATATTAGTGAATCTAACATCATTGGCCACAGAAATGGGTCGGTTAGTGTCAGAAGGTTACGTTCTAACTGTATTGGCTCCAAACGACGAGGCCATGGCTAAGCTGACCACGGACCAACTTAGTGAACCAGGTGCACCGGAGCAAATAATGTACTATCATTTGATTCCGGAATATCAGACGGAGGAAAGTATGTACAATGCGGTTAGAAGGTTCGGGAAGGTCCGATATGACACCTTGAGGTTGCCTCATAAGGTGGTTGCTGAAGAGGCCGATGGTTCTGTCAAGTTTGGGCAGGGAGATGGGTCTGCTTATTTATTTGACCCAGATATTTATACGGATGACCGGATCTCAGTGCAGGGTATTGATGGGGTTTTGTTCCCCCCGGAGGAGGTTAAGGCCCCTGCAAAAACTGTTCAACCCGCCAAGGTTGTGACCGGGCCCCGGAGAGGTATGTTAATTTTTTATAAGTAATTTATTGAACTTTGAGTTATTGAGTTATTCTTAATACTTTAAATTTTATTAATTGCTCTTCTTCTTTTTTTTCTCCTCTTCATATGTACGGATCATGTTTGTGAGAATTTTGTTTCAGAAATCAGAAGTAGTATTCGTGTTGATGAATGTATGTGTTAGGTGTAGATGTATCATCTAGTAAAAAGGTAAGAATTGCAGTTGCTTCAAGATTTGGGTTTATCGATGGTGATGACGGATCTGAGATGTGGACTTTTTTTTTTCTTTTAATTGAATCTTGGTTTTGAAGAAAAGGGTAAATGTATGTAGTTAGTGGGGGAAAATTAGTTTGTGTGGTAATTTTATAGGATGAAATTAGATCATGGTTATGTGAGGCTCAAGGGAGTAATTAACCTCTAGAACAAGCCTGCATACTTTCACATAAGAATTAGGATGATGTTATTATTGTTCTTTTACAGACACTGTTTCGGCAACATTTCCACCGGCATCATCGTCACCTTTATATACCTGAAAATATAGATGGAACAAAAACATGAATCTGTTGTAAAAGATTTGACGGAGTCTGATGACTATGGAGTTCCTAATTGATTATGCCTCGAAGATGGATCCATCCCAAATGGAAGGGGTCCCCCTTCTTAAACACCCAGAGGCAGTTTTTTTCCCCAAAGATCTAGTTTGAAATACTAATGATCTAATTTTATCTGTCTCTACCCAAATGTATGCAAAGCATAAGAGAACAAATATCGACCATGCTAACGACAATGGCTCCTCCTTAGCTTTTACTAGGAAGTAACTGTTTCATTTTTGGTATGCCTGTTCACTGTTTCATTTAAGTATTCTAGACTCGTGATTACTTACTTGATTATTCTCTAGGGGGCATTTTTTAAGCAACATTATTATGAAAATAAAGTTGGTCATAAGGTTGCTAGGTATATTGTGGACAGGATATGTTGTAACTTTCATTTATCTACATGTGCTCAAACTCAACTGTTTGTTAATATGACAGGAAAATTGCTAGAAGTTGCATGCCGTATGCTGCTTGGTGCCGTTGGACAAGATTCTCGTTTCACAACTTGCCAATGAAATTATCTGCTCCAAAAACATAAACCGCGTGACCAAGGTTCTAGACCAATTATCTTCTATTCCGCTCTGTTCTTTTCTTGGCTCTGTAAACTATTCGTTAGTTTGCTCTCATTGATTGGGTTATTATGCATGTTCATGTGTGTTGTATAGGCTTATCACCATCTATTTTTGTTGGTTATTTCTTTGACAATCAAATAAAAAAGTTTCTTGCACTTCAATATGAAGAAGCAGAATTTGTCTCATGAATCTGTTCTCACAATTATCCCACAATATGTTTACCCATTGTATTCTCATCTTACACAACATGAAGCTTTCTGGATTATTTTATGGTATCTTGTACTATCTTTATAAGTTAGTTACATATGATCTTGTCAATATAGTTTTAAAAGTAGACCTTGGTACAAATGTGAAGTAAATAAGCATTCTCATTGGATGCAGATGTGCCTTAGGTTTGAAGTTACAAGGTGGGCCATCAGATGGAGGGAGGGATAGCCATCTCATTTGCTTGCTTGCTTGCTATCTTTTGTATTTTGGTGGGTTTGAGAAATGGGAAGAAAAGAAGGGTCACTGTAAAGCTTCAAACACATTATTATTGAGTACATATAATTGCTTCCTTTTTTTTTTTTTTTTTTTTTTTTGTGCATGTGATATTTATACGTTTATTTTTTATATTTTTTTAGAAATTTTGGGTGGTTATGGTAGTGTGTATCTAAGCTGAGTGCAATTAATGTGGTTGGATGGGGGCAGGGAGTACCTTTCACATTGTTTCCTGCTCCACTCAAATAAAAACTCGAGCAGAAAATTGATCGAATAAAGCTTCTTTTTTTTTTTTTGTTCCTCTTCATATTTGCATAAAATCTCTCACCTCGATCTCCCTCCACCGAAATCTGGAGAACCCAGACGAGGGAGAGAAAAAAAAAATTTGAGGTTTTCACCAGAATCTGGAAATTCCGAGTTTTTCGCCGGAGTCTGGAATTTTTCATATTTTTTACTTAATTTATTAAATCTTCAGACATCCACCCGGATCTGAAATATTTCCTGACTTTTTCCCGAATTTGGAAATTTTCATGATTTTCAATGGGGTCTATAAATTTTCCAGATCTTCACCGAAGTCATAAGAGATGTATACAGATCACCGATGAATCTTGAAAATTTACCAATTTCGACAGAATCTGTAAGTATCAGCTACTTCACCGGAATCTGGAAGATCTGCAGACTCCGACAAAGATCCGCATACATTCCAGTTCTTCGCCGGAATCTGGAAATTTTCCTGAATTCACTGGGATCTGGAAATTTTGCAAAGAACTTGTATTGTAAGTAGAACTCTTCAAGTTTGAAAAAGTATTACCAAGCGTTGTTCCTAGACAAATTTTGGTATAACAATTCGTTAAGGAGAAACTGTCCTATGTATTATCTTCTCCTAAGATGATGTCACAGTACCTTATTCATGCTCCAAAATAGAATAACAGAAAATATAAAATAATAATAATCATGGAAAAGAAAAAATGGAACCCTTAAATCCACATGCCAAGTATAAGAACGCGAGCGGCCGGGAAAAGTTGTGCCATCAAATTATTGCAGAAAAAGAAAGATAAAAACAACTCCTCAAATTGGATGAGATGGATTCCAATATAAAAAAGCACACTGCTAAAGCATTATATATTTCAGGAGAAGAAGAGCGAACTGATTCTTATTTTTAGAAAGTGTCTGAATTTTGCTCCACGCTTTCAACTGCAGATCAAATTACCACCGACGTTCGGTCTTGTCTTGCCACCACTGCAAGAACTTAACTTGTGCTGCATTGGTGTCCAATCTGTAAAGTTGGAACCAATGATTTGCTACCTCATGTCCCAATGCATAACCAAATGCACCTCCTGCTATAAATGACAGTCCAGCACCTATAACAAGCAATTGCTGAAGTCAAAACCCCATATATTTTTCTCTACACATAATCATGGAGATGGCATTGATTAGGTAAAAGTACAGATTTAAGTATTTTCTACTAATGTGTCTGGCCGCTCAACTAGTAACAAACCCTATGTCAAGCTAAGTTGTAGAACCAATAGAAGCTGCTAAAGTGGGAGAAGTGGATGTCGGGACTGAAAACCATCTTATAGCATAAGGGAAAAGAAATAAGCAACTCCATGGAACAAGAGGGAGAAGAGAGTACCATGTGGACTCTTTGAGTACTTCCAAGTGAAAGCTGCAGTTGATGCTGCTCCAAGTACAGCTCCAGTAAGAGCAAGGTTTGAAGCTTCCCTAGTAGTCTTCAGCTGAACAGATACAGATGAAGTATATATAATATAAGTGCAATGGACCCTTCATGACAGTACACATATAAACCCAGCAGACAACTCCATTTTGAAGAAGAGACAGACAATAACATCAAATAGTATCATCAAACTATTACAACGGTTCAACTGTCATGGTAGTTGAGAAAACGAAATTATGTTTAACATGGAAAAATATAGACGATAGAATTTTCAGAATCGAAAATAAATTTGATTTTCAAGGCCGGATTCAAGTAAACTGTGAAAAATACTTGTTACGTATTGTCATGCTGCAGTACCAGAAAAATACTTTTTAGCTCCCAGAATCTGGTTTTTGTTGCTAGCCTTCTAGTTTCTAGTGGCAGATTAGTGATCAGATTAAAAAAGCAATTCATCATCTGTATTCAACAGAGAAATGTAACACCAATTGCGAGGATGACAATAAGATGCTGGCACTACACAAACTATAAGAACAGAGCAGTAGATTTTTTTCAGCGTAATATGAAGATTGATGGGAGACAATCATCTTCCAGGACGCACAGATTCACTACAAGATTACATAGAGTCTGAAACAGAAAACATGAAACAGACAGTTCAAGAAAATACCAATCAAGAGATCTAGAAAAACAAAAGAGGATCATAAGCCATTCCACCTTCAAGAACAGATAACATTAAAGTTAATAAAAATCAGATAGAACAAACTTACTTCGAAATGTCAAGTTAATTTTCAAAGCAACCTATAAGCAAGGCACATACTATCATTTCCATTATCATCAGAAGCATATCCACTTAAAAAAGACGGACAACAGAAAGATGATGGAATACTAAGCCTAGCGTCACATACTGACCTCTGAAACTAAGAAATACTGAAACGAAAACAGGCACGAGCATCAAGAGAAGCCACATGCATATCCATAGGGGAAATCAATCATATATACGGCTCAAATCGTAATTAACTACGATCTATACAGCTCAAAAAAATCCAGAGCCCAAAAAAACCCCCTAAAATCGTTAAAAATGAAATCCAAAAAACTTAAAACAAGAAGAGAAACAGAAGACAAGATTAATTTACAGCAGGGCCATGAACAGGATCGGAAGCAATGAATGCTTCAACATCGGAGCTTGACCAAAATGGAAGGGGCTTATCGCGCTTGACGAAGGGAGAATAGTTGTCGAGAAACGAAAACCTTTCGCTCCAGAACTCCTTATAGCCTTCCCAGTGCCTCCTCAAGAAGGATTGCGACGATGAATCTCCCATTTTCGTCTCCTTCCTGATCGGAAAAACCAGATAAAATTCGTCCGCTTCAAATCTCGACGAAGGATTCAATCCAAAACCCGCTCACACAGTCCTTTCCTTCCAGATTCCTCACTGGAGATGAATTTTTAACACATCTGATGAGCATGACCGGAGTGTAGAAGGCGATAATCCCCTGCAGTGAAGCTTAGCTATATGGTTTTTAGG
Organism: Coriaria nepalensis; assembly: GCA_027186245.1. Lineage (NCBI taxonomy): Eukaryota > Viridiplantae > Streptophyta > Magnoliopsida > Cucurbitales > Coriariaceae > Coriaria > Coriaria nepalensis. The sequence continues at coordinate 10,225,076 of CP114491.1, read as the reverse complement.
ACTACCAATATGTTCTGCCACGTGTTCTTTACTTGAGTCGTAATCAAATCGGATGAGAACATGGGGTTTAGCATTACAAGCAAGGGCCGAAAGAAGAAAACAGAAAATGGGTAGTGGGCCACTACAAGGGGAAGTTTTAGTCGGGTCTTGGGTCCTTTTCGGGTAATTAAATGCGTATTATATATTGGGCCTGCTCAACAATCAGTCATTTTCAAAACGGCCCATGAAATATAGACATGGATTTCTAGTGGGCCGAATTGTCTCAAAAGGAGATCAATCTTGGGTCCCTTTCTAGTGTCAAGTCATTTTCAAGGGTAGCCCATTTCAATCTTGTAATGGCCCTTTTCAATTTTGTTCTTGTTTTTTATGGTTATTAACTTTTTCAAAACTTTCTTCTGGTTTTGCTTTATTCAGCTAAGATCTCCATCTCTACCTAGTTTAACTACTTACACTATCGTATCGACTATGATGCAAATGCGTGTTTTCTCTCTTACGCGAAAAATTGTAAATTTCTTTGATAGACTGTTCTACGTTAAGAATCGTGGACCGCCATAATAGTTAGTAATCAGGTACATACATATATATATTGATTTTTATTGAATTAGTCCATAATTCTTAAAAATGAATTAAGTCGAACTAAAAATTTCTTTGAAAATTTCCGATATTTTCTTCCCTTTTTTTTTTTTTGTATTTTTTTTGGCGAGGGTTAAAATTGTGATTTTAGCATTTTAAGAATCATATGATGTTACAAATTGCATAACAAAAAAAGGTAGGGACACCAAAAAAAAAAAAAAAAAAAGACAGATACACAGAAACAAGAGATGGGCATGTGATGTTCTTAGTGAGGCACCCGAAAATTGAGTTTGTTGGGGCCTACCGGGCGAGGGGCAAGACTGTAAATGAAGCACTAAAGCACATCTGACCGTACATGAGTGGTCGCATTTACGACAGAAGGTGGTGGGGGGGGGGGGGGGGGATGGCTTCTTTGTACTCTGTCGTTTAATCATATATCCATGTAAGTGTCATCAAACTGTTAATTTTTTTTATTTTTTATTTTTTTTTAAATCTAACTTTCAAACCAGAGAAATGATTTTAAATATTTTAAATAAAACCAGGTCAGCATTTAATATTAAAATATATGATATAATTTGCTCTCGGGTCGATATTAAAAAGATACATCCATTTTTGTAGGCGAATTCAGTGTCTTGTGGATGCTCTCTAGTTAGATACGCCCCTTGCTTGGGGAAGTAAAAAAAAATTTATCTTCAAGAACAACAAATAAGATCTTTGTTAAGTTTAATATTTTAAATTTTATATATATTTATATTAATTTCATCATTTATTTAAATAATTTTTTTTTCGTCAAATTTTCCGAAACTTACTCTTTTTTTTTTTTCATCCAATAGTAGATATTATGCCAGTAATACATGTGCTCTTTTTTCTATTAACTTTTATTTGGCTTAATCCCTCTTTACTAATAATAATAAGGGAAAGGTCTTTTTTTCTAATCCTAGTTTGATTCTGATTAGATCCGCCCAATACACCGGCAACTCCCATCATATGAAATGAGTTTAACGTCCATTTATGAAACTCTTGGAAAAAGATGATGAATTGAAATATAACTGATATATTAAAATTAGACGTAAATAACTAAATAGACTGATCTAGTGGATAAATTAAAAATATATGAACAAAAATAGCAATTGGACTAAATAATACGATTCTGATTCTGATTAGATTCTTAGCGCAAGCCCTAAGTAAACAAGCTACCTTATGTGTGATTAGAAAAATATTTCCGAGAAAATAATACTTTGTAAATCCATATGATTCATTTTACTAATGCTAAGAACCCACAATTTTAAAATAATTATGATTTATCCCCTTAAATTTCTAAAACAAAATACTAGGTAATCATTCCATAAATTACCACACATGATCTTTTTTTAATTGAATCTAGCATGTAGGCAAATATGAAGGACGTATAAAAGAGGAGGGTTATAAGCATTAATATTTACATTTTAACCCAAAATATTTAGATATTACTTGGTCATTTAAAAAAAAAAAATTTGTTTTTTTCTCTTCATTATAAAAGTGAAAAGTTATTTAATTTAGTCCACCTTATTAATATATTATCCATAAGTAAAAAGTTAATATAATATCATTTTATATGTTTATCTGTTTATTTTATAATTTATAATTTATAACATTTTTCTTCAACTTTATTTTATTTTTTATTCATCTTAATTTTATACATTCTTCATCTAATTTTGCATTCAAATATTTTCATATGATGTATTTTAGTTTGTTTTGGTAGTATTTTGGAAAAAAAATTAAAATAATTACATATGATACTTAATGTTGGTAATATTTTGAAAATTTTAGGATGTATGACACATGATATATTATCTTACGAGAATTTTAAATATACTCTATAAGTATATAATATCAATGGTTTTGATTGAAACATGTCATCATAAATGATAACGTAGCTTTCATATATATTATCGAAAGTATATATTCTTAGGTATATTACAAATTCATGTAATCTTATTTATAAATTTTAAGAAAGATTTAAATAGGTATAATATGATAATTTATGTTCATATAATTTCCACTAATGCATATAATTATTTTTATTTTATATTAAATATAATAAATAATGATATATTTATTATATTTAAAGTTTAAAATTTAAGAATAAAAATAATATTAAATTTTAAAATACATATTATATTTTAAAATTTTAAAATTTATCGTAAGATCGTATCTTATACATATCGTATCCTATACATATCGTATCCTAGCTTCGTAGTCGGGACCGCGTCCTCTTTTAGAAGAAGCTTCTTGCAACCCAAACAGAAACTGTTGAGTATAAATTACCGTGATTATTAATTAATTAATTAATTATAGATAAAGGTAATTAATACATATTTTGTAATAAGAACACGGGATACAGCATCTTATGTCATGCCCTAGCGTAGCTAGCTTGCTTTCTCACACATCCCCAAATCATTCCAAAGGATCAAAGCATAGCGTAGATATATATATACATGTATGTATGTATACATCATCACTTCCCCCTCCTCGTCCGGTATAGAAAAGTGAAATAAGAGGGTTAAAAAGGATGCCTCATTCCCACCCACTCATTCTCTGAATCATAATATATACTACACCCACCTCCAAACCCTCTTACCCCACTCTCTCTCTCTCTCTTCTTCTCTCTCTTCTTCTCTCTCCTATCAACCATCTTTTCCTTGCCAAATAAAAACACTCTATCTCTCCATTTGTTTTCCCTAACTTTCTCAAATCTTTCCCGACCAGACACAGTAGTCCCATCTTCTTAACTTCACCCTTTCATGAGATATTCTTGAATTTGTACACATTATCCTTCATTATCTCTCCTACCTTCCCTGTTTTTATTTTTTTATTTTTAGTTCCTTTTGATTTGGTGATCCTGCTAGCTAGCTGTTATATACGTACCTTGAAGGGTTTATCATTTAATTAAAAGAAAAGAAAAAAAAAAGTGAGAATGGAAATGATGGCATCAGATCGAGTTTGTTATGTGCACTGCAACTTCTGCAACACCATTTTAGCGGTAAAAACCCTACACTCATGATTTATATAATTATATATATATGTATATATATATATATTTTTTTTTTTTTCTTCCTTCCAGCTGATTTGACAATTTGGGTTCTAATCATCGATTGCTAGAGCATAATACTATAATTATATATATATATATATATTTGTTTATTTGTTTATATATTTTCAGCTGAAGTGACTAGCTAATAAAGTTCGACTAAAAAAACAAAGATTTGACAGTTCAGTACCCAAATTTCTGGTATAAATCAAAGTTCCTATATAGATATATATATATATATATATATATATATGTATATATGCTCAAAACATATGCAGTTGTTTTGATTTTTTGGGGTTAGGGATCTTGCGACTCCAATAGATTTGGAAAGATTCTTTTGTCCATTCAAGGAAAATAATCTATAATGATCTCCAATTGTGTGTGTTTTTTTTTTTTGGTGATAAATTGCAACTATAGATTGACCTTATTTAGTCTTTGAAAATCAACTAATTGATTGTTCCTTAAAACAATAAACATTTACCGAACACGGCGATTGATGTCCGATGACTTAGATTTGCTACCGGAAGAAGAAGAAGAAGAAATATAGCCCTAGCTAGCCAGGTTTTTGAGATCCATTACGGATATCATATATTCTCAAGGATTTTTCTATTAAAAAAGATGCTAGGTAATCAATGATCATTGATTTTCGTTTTATTTTGGGGTACAATTAGATTTTTTTTCTTTGGTTTAATTCATGATCATGAGGTAGGTTAGGGTTCTTAAGAAGACCATATATGCAGTCTATTGACCTCTGTCATGTCTGCTTATGTGAGCATACATCAATATATGGAATTAAATGAGAAATAATTTATGTTTTCCTAATTAATTAAAATGTCTTAAAAGCTACCCAAATTCGATATTAATAAGTGAGAACTTCAAAATCATTAATCTGCAGTCATGAAAAAGTACGATCCATCAGACGGGTTCATGCATAAATGATGATCTGATTCAGTGCTCTATCTCTTTTTTCAAAACCCAACTTTGATTGCTTTTGCCAATGGTGGTCGTCTCCTTTATGGTTCCGTTTCATAGTCACGTCGTTGTCATGCTCTCTCCCTCTCTCTTTCTCTTGTCTTCCTCTATATCTAGCTTGATCTACTTCTGACCATTAGATTCTTCAATTGTCTCTTTTCATTGTTAATAAAATGGGTGCAGGTAAGTGTGCCATGCAGCAACATGTTCGCCATTGTTACCGTCAGATGCGGGCATTGTGCCAATTTGCTCTCTGTCAATATGGCTGCTTCTCTAGTTCCCACTTCTTCCCAAGAACATAACCAGTACGCCGGCCAGGTAATTAAGTTTCAATTAATTAGTTAATCTAACTGAGAATTATAAAAGAAAAGTGTATATATCTATTAGATAATTATTATAATTATAAAGTTGCAGAAACAACAGGTCAATATAACAAGCTCCGATCATCATGATCGCAATTCGATTTATAAGGAGATGACCGGATCATCTTCTAAATGCAACAAGTTGGGATCAGGATTGGATCAGTATGTTGTAGAGCATGATCAACAACCACCTAGAACCCCTCCTATCCCACGTAAACATTACCTACTTGGCTATATATCTATCTTTATATATACCCATGATTTCTAGTGAATTGATCTAGACAAGCTTTTGACAATAGACAAGAAGATCTAGACGAGTACTTGATGCATGTTTTGTCACAAAACAAATCTATAAAGTTAGCAACCATGCATATATATTGAATTTAAAACTGAGTTTACTCCGGAGAATCAATGTTGGGATCTCCCTCGAGTGCAATTGCATCCTAAGTGCATTTAAGAATACTTTGATTCTATATATATATATATATACATAATGGTTAAGGGAAGAAGAAATAGCAAAGCGGAAAGAAGAATTTTACCAAAGGAGAAAAAATAAAAAGGAATTTTGTGAAGGAAACTAGCTGATCAGCTTCCCCATATACATACAGAGAAGCCACCCAGCGGTGTTATGCATATATAGATAGCTACATACATAGATGGTGACCTTACATATACATGACACATCATGATCATATATTGTTATTATATAAATAAGAGTGCCCTATTACTGAAGAAGTACCTCTCCTGATAATAATTGTAATCGAATGCATTAATGCATGCAACTTTTTTTGTTGTCTTTTTTGTTTGCCATATATGACCAATTCATAGAGAAGATAAGCTTTTTGACATTTTTCTTACTTTTTTTTCCCCCACCCCAAGCTATAGGGATATGATACAAATCTTATTACACTGTTACCATATATATATATATATAAAGAACGTACGTATATACTACTCTAATGGCTTTATCTTTTGATTCTTCTTTTCCTGCATTTTTTCAGCACCAGAGAAAAGACAACGGGTTCCTTCTGCATATAACAGGTTTATCAAGTAAGTACATGCGTCTCTCTCTCTCTCTCTCTCTGTCTCTCTCTTTCTGTGGGTATGTTGAAATGTCAAAGATTCGATATATTAATATTGATTTTCTTTTATTTTTTAATATATAAAGAGAGGAAATTCAAAGGATTAAAGCTAGTAATCCAGAAATAAGCCACAGAGAAGCCTTTAGCACTGCTGCCAAAAATGTAAGTAGTACATAATAACAATTAGTAGAAATGTGGCTTTAATTTAATCAAGTTTTAATATTTAAAAAAAAAAAAAAGTTGTTATAATTTTGACTAGTAGAAATTTATACTACAAACCGCAGTTTAGACTATATGTAGTGGTTTATTAGATAATGAGTATGATTGCAATGCCTGCAGTGGGCACATTTTCCTCACATTCACTTTGGGCTAAAGCTGGCTCATGGAAATCAGCAATCAACTTGAATCAAGCTCAGTGTATATAAGCTAGTGGGGTTCTTCTGATCTCTCTCTCTCCCTCTCTCTCTCTCTCTCTCTATTATTGCTATGATTAGTATTTATAATTGTTGTCTGAAAATGATAATTCATAATGTATGACTTATAATCTCATATCTAAATAAGGCAAAGGCCCTGAGCTAGCTTATAGACTATATGAAGAACCGGATGCAACTCTTATCAAGTTTACTAAGTATATTTGAAGGAAATTTATAATCTTAGATCCTTAAGTAAGGCCTCATATAGATTAATATATGCGAGAGATCAATAGTATAAATCTTTTTTTTAAGTATCACTTAAATATGAACTTGAAATAAGTTGTATCCGAAGGTTAAATATAATTAATATCATATATGATGCTTTTAAATTTATTATTTTTTTAATATATATATATAATTAATATAAATATTTAGTTAATTTGATATGAATACTCACGCAATAATTAAATTAATATTAAAAAATTTAGAAAAAAAATTCCTTAAAATATATATATATATATATATATATATATAAATGCAATTTTGTATATATAAATATTAGACATCTACAAATGCTTATAATATTTGATAATAAATTGTACTCTAAGCAGCAAGTAATAAATGTTGAAAATAGAAGAAGGTCACTACTAAACAATTATTATTATTGAAGGGTTTCGTTGAAAAGTGGAAATATTGAGAGATGAGGTAACATTGAAAATTTGAGAAGTTGAATAGTATGTTGCTTCTTCCTCGAACCTCAATTTTTACCATAAGCTTCAAGAATAACTTTGTTTTTTTCCAAGGAATCAGCCGGCTAGGCTCGGCCACACCGTCTCGTGCCGGCCTAATTCCGCCACAAGAGTATTTACGTGTAATTCAGTAGTGTGAATAATAAGACCCAGAAAGAAAGAGAAAGAGATGTTGGTGTTAGTTTAAATGGGAAAACACAGGTACAGAATCTGAAACGTCAAATCATTCAAGTTAGTTGTGAATGCGTGGTCTTGTCCTGAAGAAAGATGAATGCATGCTTACCTCTGCCCTTTTTAAAAATTTGTCTAGAAGTCAATCATAAATACGTCTGCTATAATTTCCCCACTCATGTCCAGTCGTAATCTAGCTCTGAGTCTCTCTCTCTCTCTCTCTCTCTCTCTCTCTCTCTATACAGGCAGAAACTTGAAAAAACTTGTAAAGAATTTGTTCCCTCCCAAAATAGTACTTTTCATGGTTAGACGAGTAGGTTTTGGGGCCATGGCTTAATTGCCCGATTAATATTTGAATGTATGTATCCAGCTTCGTCATCATCTAACTAAATAGAGCATGCAAAATTACTATTTACGTTGTATTTTAATAGATGATTCAATCTCGTGATATGTTTGTATATACGTAATAGTAATTATACTAAATCTTATTATAAATATCAATTTTATTTTCATATATCATTTTATATATTTATAATTATGATATGATTTTATATACTGCAGCCATATTACAATATATAGATGAACCTACAAGCAGATGTTTGTTAACTGGAACACTAATGATTGTATGGTGGGTCCTGGTTTAATTCGGTGCCTAAAAGTCATATACATCCGAAGGGAAAAACTATAACTGTGGTCCTACGTCTTTAGCATTCAGCTCTTTGGGAAAAGGCAATCCTTTCTTCCAACCATTTACTCTGTTTCTTACAAACTTTGCAGTCTACTTTAGTTGTTCTTGATCGTTTTAAAGATTTTAATTGAACTCTACGCACACAAAGTTCTGCAAGCAACAGTCTGATTAAGAATTTGGACTCCTACTTCCATTTTCTGTATTCTTGAAAGAAACAATTATAAAACAATCGCCATAATCCAGAAGTGAAGAAAGCTGGGTCTTTAATTGATTAATGCCTACGTTTTTCCACTTCATACAATTAACCAGACGGATTACAAGCTAAACTGAAAAAACAAAAAAATTCATAGTAGACCACATAATGTTGGAAATAAACCCATGATAAGAGAAACTAAATTAATAGAATTGATGATTCCTCGTATCATAAACACGGCTGCCTGGGAAAGCTGCACCTCTGGGCTGCTCCAACCCATGACCTCCAGTGGGCCTACTTCCAAGAAACCTAGCCCGATCCCTATATGACTCGTACTGATCAGAAGAATCATAACCTGTTTGCGGTTCTCCAACGGCATTCGCAGCCATACCTCCACTGAATCTGTAAGGATCATTAGGGTCGACCATAGTGTTGTTTGGATAAGGGTTATTGCTCATTATAGCTTTCTGGTACTGATGATGCCGTGCCTGTGATTCCTTCTGTAGTAACTCATCTCTATGACCCGCATGCCGGGCACGCAAGGCCGTTAATTGCTCCTCATACTGTGCATTGATTGCATTTATTTTCTGAAAGAGAAGTGCAAGAAAGAAAGTTGGGATCCATCATTCTGCCTAGACTACTATTTTTAAGTTAGTTAGAATGCGAAATGAGCCAATTAAACAAACCTCTCTGTGGCGGGTGTTTTCAGAATCTTCAGCATCGTTCTGTTCCTTGGCTAGTTTCAAGATATCATTAAGGAATTTCTGCTGTAGACCTTCAAAGCTCTGTGGAATCAACATCTGATCACCTCCACGTCTGATTTCGATATCTTCTCCATGGGTTTGGGATCTGGGATCACTGTTGCTTCCTTTATCCATACCTAATTTTGGGTCTGCTCTCTGATTTTGATAGTATGATCTTGATACATCACCTCCTTGACCTGTATTAGAGTTGAAAACTTTGATAAAAAAAGATAGACGGCTTGAAATATAGACATGAACATGTAGGAGGGGGGGGGGGTGGGTGGGTGGGTGCTAGAAACAATGTTTTACTTTTTTACCTTCATCGAACATGTGGGATGGTACAGGATTTGACATTTTGGATTCATCTATCTCCCATCTCCATTGCCTCTGATCGGTTTCTGAAGAAGCATATGACTGCTCTCTCTCTGGAGTAAAAGCCTCTAACCGTCCTTGGAATGGATTGGGCTTGTGCTTGTGCTCCATCCTATGGCCAGAAACTCTATGCACTCGAGCAGCGCTATATGGATCCATGTTCGAATCAGAATATTGCCCCTGCCTCCTCATATCTGGATAATTTATTGAACAACTTGGCCAATAGAACTATCAATCATACCTGGCACAAAAATGAAGACAATTTATCAATATGCTCATGTAAAGAGGGAAAAAGATCCAAACTTGATCAAACTTTAAAATTGGAATAACTAAATATTTGACACATCAAATATGAAGAACCGCATAAAATGTGAATCCCCAGAAATTAATTGATTAATTTCGAGATGCTTTCGGAGATTCATGCTATCTGGATTAAAGAAACCCAAATGCTAAATTCAAATAAGAAAAAAAAATTGATTCTCTGTCAAGTTAATATTCATTGTGAAGTACATACAACTTGGCAAAGACAAATAAGTTAACCATATTGCTGAATTTATGAATCTCTTCATTAATAATGGCTACCTCTTGTATCCTCATAGAGATATTTCTGGCAGCTCAAGCAATACATAGTCCGCAAGGTTCTAATGTTAGACGTTTTATCAAGCACATAGCAATCACTCTCGCCACAGTTCGAACCAGAAACCCTAATAAGCGACTGATTAAGGTGAAGGAGAAAAACTTCAAGCCATACTAGTATCGGAATGAGAGAAATTTACTTACCCGATTTCGATTTCTCTAATAAATTCACAGGCTGCTTCGCAGCGAGAAAAGGAGTTGAGAAGATACCACTATAGACAGTTCGAGTTCCAACAAAAAACCTCGCCTTGCGATAGGTAAACCTTCTAAGATCTCTGTTTCAGCTCCTCTGAGTATGTATGCGATAGGAAGAAGAAGAGGAGGAACGAGGATAGGGAATTGTGGAGCACGGTGGTGCGGACTCAAATTCTTGACTCACTGAGTTGAAATTTGACTCGCTAAGGTGGATTTCGAGGGAATTTGGGCCCTTTTTTCCCTCCCGCCGGAGCCCATTTTGTTTCTTATAACTCCGTATTTGTAATTGGGCCGAATTTTCTTTTTGGGCCACATCAGAACAAGTGAACAACGGTTTCACGCGCCCTTTTTGTTTGGGTCAAAATTTCAGCGCGCCCTTTGCACAAGCGGAATGAAGACATTCAAGTTTTCAACGGTGAGGATGGATTAGAATATCAAATCTGACGGATGAGGAAGCATAATTCATTAATTCGTTACGTAGGAGGGAGCATGATCTTATCCAAACCGTTAAATACCGGACTCAACCTCTTTTGTTTGTTGAGTTAATAAATGAATAGTTTAATACCGCACACCCACACGCCCCGCTAGTCTAGTGCGAGAAACCGTCATATCAGGCTACTAGCTCCTCTCAAACTGTGAGAAACAGACGGAGTGAGAATTCCACGAGAGAGAGAGAGAGAGAGAGAGAGAGAGGAGGAGAAACGGAAAATGGCAAGTGGCGAAGTGAATGCGGTGGAGGAACGAAGCGATGCTGTCATGATAGAATTACCAGCTCCACAAGGCTGGAGGAAGACGGTTTGATCTGCTCTCTCTCTCTCTCTCTCTCTCGCGTGAACTAAACTCCCGCTCTTTGATCTGTCTTGCTTTGCACAAATTTAAACAATACTCCGGCTCTTTGATTTTTCTTGGTTTCCATAATTTGCTTGGTTTTCTAGCTCTTGCATTTGAAATATTCGGTGTTTGATTGTTCTGGAACTCGCCGTTGACGCTTTTGCTCTGAAATTGTGCGAGGATTTTCGACAATTGTTTTTCTCTGTGGCTCTTTTTATGTTTATGTTTGATCCGGAGTGTGGTTTTCGAGTTTTTTTCGTGATTTCTTGGTTTTTATTGGGATTTTTCTTTTCGCTTGAGTTATGATTTTCCGTGTTCATTAAGTCTGTTTCGTATTTTAGGGCTTCTTTACTCCGAATTTCTCATAAATTATTTTGTCTAGTACTTTCCTAGTCCGTACGCCCTTTGTCAGAGCGCTGTCCTTGATTAATTCTTTTTCCAAACTAGAATATGATTCCAGCCTTTGTTCTCGAATGATGATGTTGTTTAGTGTTGTTATGATCCGTCCTAATTTAGCTATGCAGTTCCTAGTTCAGGAGGCTACTCACATTTTAATTGTCGGCTCTTAATTTAGTAAATGAAAAATAGTTTTATTGACAACCAAACAAATATCCAGCTAAGTCCCAAGATCTGTTGGAGAAAAAATTGTGATGCGATATAATCAGGATGGGATCTGTGGGATTTGGTGTTTCATTTGACGAGATGTGCCGGCTTAGTGGTGAGTTCCCTCACTTGCAACCGGGAGGTCTCAGGGTTCAAGTTACCTTGGGGATGAGATGGGTTGGCTTAGCGATAAGTCCCCCAAGTCTCCTCGGGGCAGTAGGGTAACCTGCTTTGATCCTCCAAAACAAGGGGGATATGCTGTTTTATTTGTTGGAAACTCTTCTGAAAGCTGCTCATTTGATATATATCCTCAATGGATATTATTCTTTCACCCCATTGTTGGAACTAAGTTATAACTGTTGGGAAAGTGAAATTATATATCCTAGTTGTTAGGTGTGCAGTTTGCCATGGAAGTTAGTTTACGAATCTACTTCAATAATGTTGTTTTATAAGCTTTCGTCTCTTCCTGCATTTGCTGCAGTTACCCAGAAAAAGTCGGACACCAAGGAGAAATGAAATAGTTTTCATAGCACCAACAGGAGAGACGATCAAGAGTAAGAGACAGTTGAACCAGTATCCCAAATCTCACCCTGGTGGTCCTCCAGCCTCTGAATTTGACTGGACTACAGGTTTTTCCCTCTCTCCTTCCACCTTATTAAACTCTCCCTCCAGTGTGTGTCTGAAGTTTTCAAATGGCTTCTAACACGTAAAATATGCAATAATGTCTCTTCAATAAAGGCGGAACTCCAAGGCGATCTCAAAGATTAAGCGGCGGAAAATCAATAGAAATGGCTACACTAGACAGTGGCCCTCGGAGTAAAAGGCCAAATAAGTCAAGCCCAGAGGAGGCAAAAAGGAGAAGAGACAATCCAGATGGTGAAGATGAAGCCCCTGAACAGAAGGAAAATGTGGTTGCAGAAGATCACAAAGCAATGGTAGAAGAAGGAGCAGATCCCAAATCAATGGAAGAAGAAGCAGGTCCCAAATCAATAGAAGACGAAGCAGAGATGAAAGAAGCTGATGAAGGAGTGGCGCACAATAGCAAAGCTGAGACTTCGAATGAGGAAGAAAACGTTCGATCAGATATGGAGTTGGAGCATAGGGAGGATGCTGATAAACAAGCAGAAGGAGGGCCTGAAGCTCCTCAGAATCACGATGAAGGTAACAACGATAAGATAACCACCGAGGAGAATAAACAGGGAACTGAGGAGAAGCTAGTTGAACCCAGTACAGCTCCTACACAATCTATTAAAAAAGAAGAGAAATCTTCTGAGAAAGAGAATAAATTACTAGATCCCAATTTGGAGGGAGAACAGAAATCCCAGAATGGTAAAGAGCCTCTAGAGAAGCTTGATGAACCCAACAGTACAGCTGCTTTGCAATCTGTTCAAAACGACGAGGTGCCCACGGGGAAAGAGAAGGGATCACTAGAGCCCGATTTCGAGGGAGAGCAGAAATCCCAGAATGGTAAAGAGCCTCCTATCGAAGAGATTACTACTCGAGGATAATCATCATTCAGCCTCAAGATCTGAGCGTCAGGTATAAAAAACCCTTTCATTATTGCCTTAGTGTTTGTGTTTTTGGCTTACCCCCTTCTCACACTAATATATTTTGTCTTGGTATAACTCTTATCAGTCAGGTACTATGATCTCTTTTTAGTAGTGTAATGATTAGTGAAGTGATCTCTGATGTATTATCAACAAATCGGTTCAAAATTATGAGACTACATGAATTAGAAAGGTAAAACTTATAGCCTTTTTTTTAAAACCCTTTTATTAAAGTCCACAACAACAGTTCGTTCAGTAGTATACTTGCTATCTATCAAGACAAGACAAGCCCATTTCATTCAGACAAAGAAGATCCAAACCCGATCTTGAAATTGAAGGTAATGCATGTCAACTGCTTGTTGCTTTTATCTTTAATAGTCATTTTAAGCGTGTAAGAACCCTGTTAACATTTCCAGCCAAAAAAAATCCATAGGAAACAAGCGGTCGAGAAGAAATTGATCAACAAAAATTGGGTTCAAGTGTGAGAGAAACTTACTGGTGGAGTAAGAGCAGGAAGAGTTTGAGAGTGAGACAGCACGAAGTTGCCTGAATCGATAGGGCATTCCGATTTCTCACAAAGATCTTGTTCTTCAGTATGGACATGGATCCCAAAGTAAGAGACCTCTATCACCACCTTCCCTCCATCTATGGCCTCATCTATTTCAATCAAAACGCAAAAATCTAATCAGAATGACAGTTTGTTGTTACAAACTAGAAACTGCAGTTTTGGTAGAATGGGTTTGAGATATGGGGATTTCGACCGGTTGAAGCAGAGATGTTAAACGTGGCTGGCTGGCCGCTCACCACCGGCTGCGGCGATATTTCCACTCCCTGAACCTTCACTGCATAATCACTCTTCTTATCTGAAAATCGTCAATCACAGTCCATGTTTAGTACTATAAACAAAAGAGAGATTAATAAGAAGTAGCAGTCGGAGGAGAAATTGACCGCAATACTTGACGGGGTTAGCAAGAGTGGAGAAGGGTAAGAGCAGATACAAAGTAGAGAAGATCAAGAGATGGAACTTTAATCTACGATCCACCACAGCCTGCATGTTTTTTTCCTTTCGATAAGATTAAGGAAGAAGCTGATCAGTGGTAGAGAGAAAGAGAGAGACGAAGGCTGCTCAGCGAGGAAGATAGAAATTGAAACATGGGGTTTGTGTTTATTAAAGAGTCATAAATACCAAAACGACAATAGATAAAAACAACTTGTAGCGAATATTATAAAAACCCATTTTAACAGCTGGAAAATGAGGAAGAACACGTAGGTGGATCCTACCATGAGTTGCAACCGAATTAACTACAGTACTTGGACACGTCACACGACAAGGTAATGTTTTACTGTTTTACCCCCTTACATCCCACTTTCCCCTGCTTTCCTAAATCACGCAGAAAAAGCAGTCTTCAACAACTACTATTCTCTTTCAATCTCTTAATACCGTTAGTCAAAGGCCTCAATATTTCTAATGGCTACTACCATCAACAACCACCGTCGGATCCGTAAGCTCAAGCTTCAACTCCTCTCATGGCTTCTCCGCCCTTGTCGTCTTGGTACTCACTCCTATTCTCTGCTTCCTTTAGATCACTGTCATATTCTCGGCCTTAGAGGATTTTCTACGGAACATAAGAGGTCGTTTTACCTCTCTCACTCTTTTTGTTATCTCTCTGGATAAGCTGTTAGAATTAATTTTAGTTAAGTGCTTAACATAGTCTGTTAGTTGACTAAGTCTGATAGTTAACAGTAACTCAAGCTACTTGGTAGTTTACCTTACTTTGTATATATCCTAGAGCACTTGCTCCAGAATCATATTTTTTTTTTCCCAAATTCAACTATTGATTTCAATAATCCTCCGTTCTTGCATCCCTCGGATACGCTAGGTATTGTTCTTGTTTCACATCGATTAATTGGAACTGAGAATTATAGTATCCGCAGTAGGGCGGTATCGATCGCTTTACTTGCTAAAAACAGGTTGGGATTCATCGATGGCACATGTAAAAGTCAGAGAATTGGGAGTTCGTTTCAACAACAATGAGATAGGTATAATGCCATAGTTCTCAGCTGGATCATGAACTCGATATCACATGAGTTATTTGGGGTGGAGGGCTGCATGATTGATTAAAAATAATAATAAACGGATCAAGAATTTTCACGTGATTAATACCCATGTGTTATGGGACAATTTCAGTTTATCATACAAAACTGAAAATGTTATGGGATGAGTATTCTTCTTTGGTTCCACCACCAAGCTGCAGCAGTGACTCTTTCTAGAGTAAGAAAATCAACAAAAGCTTCTACAGCTTTTGAATGAAAGTCATGCAACTCAAAAGAAGTCATAATTCTTTTAATGAATCTGTTACCTTCTGTCAATGATGCCTACTCTATGTTGGTTCAAGATGAAACTCAGAAAGGGCTAGGAGTTTCACATAATCAAGAAGTGGAGCCAACCACTGTTTTCTATTCCAATAATCATGGTAAACAAAATTCCACATATAACAAGAATTTTGAGTGTGATCACTGTCATATGAAGGGACATAAAAGAGATTCTTGCTATGAATTTTGGTGGGAAATATCTAACTCAATCATAAGTTCAATAAGGGTAAAAAACAGTCTCAGAAGTCATCCAATGGCACACTGTGTAATATCTTAAGATCAAGCTAGTGAATCCAACGTGGTTTCAAATGGTCTACAAGTTCAAAATTGTTATGCTACTTCCATTCAAACTGGTTTTAAACAAGATAAGTATCAACAACTTATGAAGTTAATTAGCAAACCCAGACAACACAAATACTCAGAATGATCAAATCCATCACTGCTAATCTGGCAAGTAATTCAATTAGATTTTTGAGTTTAAATTCATTTGTTGGATTGTTGATACTTGAGCTAGGGTTTAACCATATGACTTGCTTGTTTGAAAATTAGAGATAATCCCAATAAATTATTAAACTAATAATTATACGTTTTCTACATCACCTGTATAACAAA
This sequence comes from Coriaria nepalensis, assembly GCA_027186245.1. NCBI lineage: Eukaryota > Viridiplantae > Streptophyta > Magnoliopsida > Cucurbitales > Coriariaceae > Coriaria > Coriaria nepalensis. The sequence goes on along the minus strand of CP114491.1, from coordinate 10,208,891 downwards.
TACTCGGCTCAGACATTTGATTCAATGGATTCGAGATTCTGAGTTTAATCGTTCGATGAGCAAAATGGTGGATCCGGATTTAGGGAACGGTGTCGTATGTTTATTTGAACTTCGAACATGTAAACATTTTGGTATTTATAGATGATATAAATAATATATTTATTTAATTATTTTAATTATTTTAATTATTTTAATATTATCACAATTTTAAAATTAAAATAAATGTCCGAATTTCTTACGAATTTCTCAATTTCATTTCATCTAATTAATTGTAGGAAGTTTAGAAGAAGGATCTAGAATAAAAACCGACTATAATAGAATTCTAGACCCTTCCTTCTTAAGTACGAAGATTCAATCTCAGCCGTTCATTCCATTACTCCTCCCTATATAACCAACTTTGTTTTAAGATTCATTGTCTCAAGGTGAAAGTTTCCGATTATAGACGACTGAAAAAGTAGGATTTCTAGGGCTTTTTCATTTTTCCTTCTTGCTTGTGATTGGGTGAGGATAATTTGATCGGAGAGAAAAGGAAGGTTGAAGAAGATGTTTGGAAGAGCGCCGAAGAAGAGCGATAACTCGAGGTACTATGAGATTCTAGGAGTGTCGAAGAATGCTTCGCAGGATGATCTGAAGAAGGCTTATAAGAAGGCCGCCATTAAAAACCACCCTGACAAGGGCGGTGATCCCGAAAAGGTACTACTGGATCCTCTTGAGCTTGTTTTCTTAGATATCTTATTTTTAATAATTTTTTTTCCTTCATAAAATTGATCGGTTGGTGATAGATTTATAATGATCAGCTTAATTGCTTTTTGGAGTCTTTCATAGGTAGAACTTGTCCGTTTCCTTGGCTGAGACCTTCAGTTAGTTCGTTATTTTCCTTGGCTGCATTTGTAATGGAAAGCTACTCAGCGTTGGTTAATGTTTATATACCGGCTGTGCCGTTGTCTTCTTATAGACTGCTTTTTGTTTTATTGCTATGCAGTTTAAAGAGTTAGCTCAGGCATATGAGGTTCTAAGTGATCCAGAGAAGCGTGAAATCTATGATCAATACGGTGAAGATGCACTCAAGGAAGGGATGGGTGGTGGTGGTGGTGGCCACGATCCATTTGACATATTCCAATCATTCTTTGGTGGAAGCCCATTTGGAGGTGAGAACTGCTTCCCCTCACAGTTACAAAAGAATTCTATGAATTTGAATGACCAACGTTTCATCAGTAATACCTCCTTTTCTGCAAGCAGGTGGTAGTAGCAGGGGAAGAAGGCAAAGAAGGGGAGATGACGTGGTTCACCCACTCAAGGTCACTCTAGAGGATCTTTACCTTGGATTAACAAAGAAGCTCTCTCTATCTCGAAATGTGATATGCTCTAAATGCAATGGGTAAAAGAATTAATTCCATTTCCATATTTTCCTGCTAATGCCAGTGGCATATATCAACTTTAGAGGTTAACATGTGATTTGATGGCAGGAAAGGATCTAAATCCGGTGCCTCGTTAAAATGTCCTGGCTGTCAAGGAAGTGGTATGAAGGTTTCAGTAAGGCAACTGGGTCCATCAATGATCCAACAGATGCAGCATCCTTGCAATGAATGCAAGGGGACTGGAGAGACCATCAATGACAAAGACCGTTGCCCACAATGCAAAGGACAGAAGGTTGTCCCAGAAAAGAAGGTGCTGGAAGTCTTTGTGGAAAAGGGTATGCAGAATGGACAGAAGATTACTTTCCCTGGCGAAGCAGATGAAGCGGTAACGAAGATAATCATATATTGTCAAGTGAATGTCAATAATAATCTAACTTTAAGGTCGTGCTTGTATTGAGTTGTTGGGTGTTCTATTTGCAGCCGGACACAGTAACAGGGGACATAGTGTTTGTACTTCAACAAAAGGAACATCCAAAATTCACTAGAAAGGGAGAAGACTTGATTGTGGAGCACACTTTGTCACTTACTGAAGCCCTTTGTGGTTTCCAGTTCGTATTGACTCACTTGGATGGCCGCCAGCTTCTTATCAAGTCAAACCCGGGCGAAGTTGTCAAGCCCAGTAAGGAAACAGAATCTTAAAGTTCCTTCTAGAGATTGTGTTCTATTCTATTTGCAAAACTGTTCACCATTCGTATGTCCCAATTTATTTGCAGATTCGACGAAAGCGATTAATGATGAAGGGATGCCGATTTATCAGAGGCCATTCATGAAAGGGAAGCTGTACATCCATTTCACTGTAGAATTTCCAGATTCTCTAACCTTAGAGCAGGTCAAAGCTTTGGAGGCGGTTCTTCCACCCCGACCATCATCTGAACTGACGGACATGGAGTTGGATGAATGCGAAGAGACTACGCTCCATGATGTGAACATGGAGGAGGAGAAACGGCGGAGACAGCAGCAGGCACAGGCCGAAGCTTATGACGAGGATGAAGACATGCCTGGTGGTGGGGCTCAGCGCGTGCAATGTGCCCAGCAGTAGAAAGCAGAAGACTACTGCTCTTTCTGTCTCTCTCTTGAAGAAGACTGCCGTTGCTGTTTGATGGAAGTTTTATCAACCTTTTTTGGGGTATTATAACAAAACACATTTGGTTTGGGGGTGGGGGTCGGTAGGAATATACACACTATCGCACGCGTTTTAGGGTGTCTTCTCCCTGTGAACGGGCTTCTTGTCCGAACGTATTCAGCTTCTTGTTAACATCTTTCTTTGTAATAGATATTTTCTACCTTCAGGGAAATTAAATAAATGAATCTTTCCAACTTTATATAGTTATAATTAATATTTTAACATAAAAAATTATTTATAAGTAGTTTTTAATTTATTTTAATAAATTTGATTCAATGTTCTAAAGATCCTGTCCTCTCTCTTTTATTTTACGATTTATTTTAATAAATTATTTACGTAATATATACGTTTAATGTCTACGTGGATATTATTATTTTATTTTAGATCCGACCCAACTCTGCCCTCTTTCTTTTTCTTTTTTTGTGTCTCCCTCATCTTCTTCCTCGATACAGACCAAAACAATGAAGAAGGCAACCTTCTTCATTTCAACCCATCAATCGTCGATTTCGCTCTGAACGAAGAAGAATCTCTCCGACGAAACTTGATTTCATCTTCGTTCGACCCATGCGATACAACCTCAAGGTAAAAATCCATCTCTCTCTCTCTCTCTCTCTCTCTCTCTCTCTAGCTGATTTCGATTTTAAGGGATTCCTACTGTTATTTTCGTTTTTTATTTGTAGCTGTGAAATTCTTCTGCCTCTCTCACTCTTTGTCCTTCACATTTTGATTTCTACTGCCATACATTTGAGTTTTTTTATTGATAAATACTTGTAAGTCGTATAATTTATCTTCTGTGATCTGAAGGAAAAACAAACCCAGATCGAGTTCATGTGAAAGGTTGCTGCTAACTCTGGAAAATTCCTCTCTTAATATATATATCATCTTCATTCTTATCTCTCAGGGCAGCTTCATTCGAGTACCTATCAGCCAATCGAACTGTCTTCACCTTCTCTTGCATCTAGACAAGCATAATATATACCATACTAGAGAAACTCCTCTAGTGTCATTTTTGGATGCTCAAAAGCTGGGGGGGGACTCTTGGATTTTCTTGCTTGTTATATAATATAGTCCTGAAAGCTGAGTATTAGTGGGGGGTTATCTGTTATGTTCATTGGATTCATTTCTGAGTAATTATGGAAATCATGTGGTGCTAGACCCTAATTAAGTAATTTACGATTAAAAAAAAAAAAAAGAGGTTAAAGTAATATAATAGCTTTTTTTTTTTGGTCTGTTGGGGGGGTAAACTAAGCGTGGGGCCACTCCCAAAATTACACGTCCCGTGATTGACTCTACATCCATGCGTGACGACGACACGACAGGGTCTCTTCCTTCTCTAAACGCCGTCGTTTTCTCACGCGTTCCAACTTCCGACGTTCCTCCTCTCTCTTTCATTGGCTGGCTCCTCTTTATCAAGTTGAAATACATTTCATTACCTATATTCTTGCTAAGATAGAACCGCGAGAGAGAGAGAGATTTTTGAATTCTGATTGGTGATCTTCAAGCTGAATCTGGCTGAGAAAGTGAGAGAGGAGCTTAGTGGCGGGGGTGGTGATGATGGTGACGGTGGTGATAGACTACTTTTGACTGATCAAAAGATCAGACGGATGAGAATCGAGAAGGTATCTCTACCTTTCTTATCTTTCTTCCACTGTATCTGAATTGACGTCCGCTTGATATGACACTCTCTCCTGCTCAGTCACTCACTCGCTATAGCTCTACTTGATTTCTCTTTCTCTCACTATAGCTGAATCTTCAGGTGAATTCTGCTTCTTAGGCTTTCGATCTATCTAAGTGGATCTGAACTGTTTCAATGACTTTTCCTTTTCTTCAACTTCCGATTCCATCACATCTTCTACTTTTTGCTGCATTTTTTATATATTCGACATTTTGTCTTTTCCTCTCTCTCTCTCTGTGACATTGATTCAATATCTTAGAAACTTGCTGCATTTCCTGCTCAATCTGGGAATTTGAATTCGTGAGTTCCATGCTTGCATTTGTATTTGTGAGCCTTTTTTTTTATTTCTCTCTCTCTCTCTCTCTATTTCATGTTCAGGTAAAGAGTCCACTGCTTTAAAATGCTGTTTGATTCTGGATTTCAGTATAATCTGGTCCATTTTTGTTTTCGTTATACCATATTATATATATTTTTGTCTTATTTTAGTTTTGATGTGTACTTTTGTTTAGTGGGATTTAATTGCTGTGGTAGTTGCTTTAATTTAGTGCTGTTACTTTTTCGCCCAAAGCATTATTAATAGGACTTACTCTTTTTCAGAATTTAAAAAAAAAAATTATTCTTTGGATTCCAAGTGTAGTTCGTGTACTCAACTAATAAGAGCTTATCAATGCAGGTCTTGTATATGATCCAAAGTATTTTCCACCATGGGTGTCTCGGGAAAATGGATTAAAAACTTGGTCGGTTTTAAAAAATCCGAAAAATCGCCCTCTTCAGAGAAGGGTGAAAATGTGAGCATTTCCCCCTCTCCTCGTTCCACTGATTTTGTGGTGATAGTTTTGTGTATTAAAGAGTACTGATTCATTCATTGGGGGCAGCGAAGTTCCCATGTTTTTGAAATGGTATAGTGAGTGGAGAGAGTACTGTAGAATCAACCGAGTTTATTGTTATTTTATCCATGAGGATTTCTCGTTGTTCATTTGTTTCATATACCTCGTAAATGACTTCACGTGATACGTTTTCATATATAAGTTTGGTGCATCTGTCTTCTGTAAGTTTGTTATCTTCAATCATTGTAGAAAACATCTGGAATCAAGTTTCTGCATCGGGGAAAGAATTCGGTTGAGATTGATGCAGACACACAGAAATACGGGTTTGATCAACAGTATAGCCCATTAGTTGGAGAAGTTAAAACCCATTCAAATTCAGATGCTGCTGGTTCACCTTCTAATTCAATTCCCTTACGTGAAAAGTCACATAGTCAGCTGATTGATAGAGAAGAATGGGCTGCTACACGCATCCAAACAGCGTTCCGAGGATTTCTGGTATCTACCTCATAGGAATGTTTAACATTGTCTTATCAACAAAACATTGATACTGTTTATATTTTGAAACATGATGTCTAAGATCCATCTATTGGAGTCATTTTGTGACGTTCTTTGCTAGATTCTGGCTTGTTTCCCTTATGTGGTTCTTGAATATCTAGAATCAGTGACATGTCATCCACCTATTGACTGAGAACAACTCCTCATTATCTTCCTAATCAGATTTCCATCTTTTGATTACAACTTTCAGGCTAAAAGAGCACTCCGAGCTTTGAAAGGATTAGTAAGACTTCAAGCTCTTGTCAGGGGACATGCTGTCAGAAAACAAGCTGCTATAACTCTTCGCTGTATGCAAGCTTTAGTTAGAGTCCAGGCTCGTGTACGTGCAAGGCATGTTCGTCTTGCACTAGAAAGTGAAACAGTGCAACAAAAACTTCAACAACAACATGAAAATCAAGCTCATGTTCGAGAAATCGAAGTATGAAACTTTTGTGACAATTACATATATTTAACATGCTTGTTGTTAATAGTTTACACACATGTTTAGCCTCTTTCTGAATACTACTAGTGATTTTCACTTACTCCTGTTTAGCCTCTTTTTCGAGCCTAAAACTTACATGTGCTCTTTTAATTGTCTAAAATTTGTGCAGGAAGGGTGGTGTGATGGTGCGGGATCAGTCGAACAAATTCAAGCCAAGTTGTTGAAGAGGCAGGAGGCTGCAGCTAAGCGCGAGAGAGCCATGGCATATGCTCTAGCTCATCAGGTAAAACTCTGACAGCACACATGTTTTACTGTGCTATAAAGGTCTAACCTCATCTTTCTGTTTCTACAGTGGCAAGCAGGATCAAGGCAGCGATCTACTCCTGGGTTTGAACCTGATAAAAGTGGGTGGGGTTGGAATTGGTTGGAAAGATGGATGGCTGTTCGTCCATGGGAAAACCGTTTTCTAGATATTAATCTAAGAGATGGAATGACGGGAAGTAATAATGAATCAGTTGAAGGTAAAAATAATAATGGCATTCAATCTCAGGTAAAACCTGCTACTGGCAAGAAACCAAATGTATCAACTGTTCATTCAAATATCTCAAGCCAGAAAACAGGCCCCTCCCACTCAGATGGATGTGGTTCCTCCTCACCAAACAAGTCGGCAAGCACAGTAGAACAGAACGGGGCGCAGTTTTCAAAGCCAAAGTTCAAGCCTCTTGATGAAAATACTGTAAAAGAAGCCAACTCAAGATCCAAAAGTAATCCGAAAGAGAGATCCAGAATACCCAATAAACCAGCCAAAAAGCGTTTATCTCTTCCTAATAGCGGTAAGTTTCATTATCTTTTTACCTAAACTTTCTTCTTAGTTTATGAATGTTTTCCGCTTATTCACCAATGTGAGTACTGATAATGATCCATTATTAATCCTTACGGTAGAATCAAACTCTTTGAGCCATCTTACTCCCAAATGACTTAATTTATAAGACTCTTAAAGCCGATTGCTTATAGGTTCCTGTTTATGAATTTGATTTGGTTCAAGTAGGTGGAAGTCCCAGAACCCTGGCTCTCTTTCAAGGATAAATCCAAACTCACCGGAAGAATCAAACCAAACACTACAAAATCTATCCCACAAGCCATTGATATATAGATTTCAACATTCAGAGATGAAGACTGATTCGGTCTTGTACATAGTTCCAAACTTCCATCCTTGCATTCAAGTGACTTGTTAACCTTTCCAAACTTCCAATTTAGCTCCATATTATTGTTAATTATGAACCATGTGATTTGTGCTTTCCATATGATTGCTGAGTATTATTCCTTACTTGTATTATTATACAGTTGATGAAGATTGTGGGGGTGAGCTTGTGACCTCACTTGAAAGGAATGTGACCGTTGTTGTGAAGGTTTTTCCTGTGATGGGACCCACTATATATATTCATACATCTGTCTCAAATTACCGAGAAAAGAGATTATGGAGATACAGACATGCCAACTACTTTTTAAACACGATACAAGATAGCAATAAAGTGAACGATTTGGTCCCCATATGGTGTTATTATAAACAACTAACCTCACACCTTAATTAGGTACAATATTATAAAGTTTTTCTTTTTCATAGATTAAATTTTACTCAAAACTGACTAAGATCATAATTCGTTTACTTCTTAGAAATTCGTTAATATGTTTTAAGTAAAGTAATAATTAATGAACATTAAACTATCTTAACCTTCTAAAATGGGTTAGATTCTTTGATTAATATACAAGACAGCTTGTGTGGGCCCATACAATCATATATATATATATATATATATAGACTCGCAACTCATGTGAAGCCAAAACCTCTTTTCAGATCACCAATCGTGATCTGATCCGCACCTAATCAAAACCCTCTCTCTCTCTCTCTCTCTCTGGTGTTTCAGTAGTCGGAGTTCATGACTCAGGCTTCTCAACAAACTCTAACCCTAATTCTACTTTCCCTCTAAATTTTTTTTCCATTTTCCCTCATTTTCCATCCCTCTCTCTCACCTTTGTCCACCATCAATGTTCTCAACCCACGTAGTCCTCACTTTCTCCCTCCTCCTCACCCTCCCTATACTCTTCCTCCTCGCCCCTCGTCTCCTCCCTTCCAAGCAACCCCCGCAACCCGTCCCTATCTCCCTCCCCGACGAGCTCGACGATCTCTCTCTCTTCCACCGCGCCACCTCCCAGTCCTCTTTCTCTCGCCTCGCCTCCTCCCGAAACCCTAAGCGTAAGATCGCCTTCCTCTTCCTCACCAACTCCGACCTTCATTTCGCTCCCCTCTGGAACCGTTTCTTCCCTAACAACTCCGCTCTCTACAACATCTACGTCCACGCAGATCCCACCGTCAACATCACTCAACCGGGCGGTGTCTTCCATGGCAGGTTCATCGCCTCCAAGCGTACGTTCAGAGCCTCCCCTACTCTCATTTCAGCCACGCGCCGCCTCGTCGCCACTGCTCTTATTGACGATCCCGCTAATTCGTACTTCGCTGTTGTCTCTCAGTACTGTGTTCCTCTTCATTCCTTCAAGTACGTCTACAATTCACTTTTTGTTTCAAGCAAATTCGACTCATCTTATTCCTCGACCGAGTCGGACTCCGAGCTAACTCAGCACGGTGTCCGAGTTAAGTACAAGAGCTTCATCGAGATCATCGCCAAGGACCGGAATCTATGGAAGAGGTATAGGGCAAGAGGCCAGTCCGCAATGATGCCGGAGATTCCATTTCAGAAATTCCGAGTCGGATCTCAGTTCTTTGTCGTGACTCGCCGGCATGCTCTGACTATCGTCGGTGATCGGACATTGTGGAGCAAATTCAAGTTGCCGTGTTTCAGAGACGATGAGTGCTATCCAGAAGAGCACTATTTTCCTACACTTCTATCAATGGCGGATCCAGATGGTTGCACTCAATATACTCTCACTCACGTCAACTGGACCGGCACAGTTAACGGCCATCCTTACACCTATCAGCCGGATGAAATTTCGCCGGAGCTGATTCATGGCCTAAGGAGATCGAATTACTCGGAATCCTACCTCTTTGCCCGGAAATTCACACCCGGTTGCTTGAAACCTCTGATGAAGATTGCTAAGTCGGTCATTTTTCGTGACTGAGAGAAGATCTTCACACGGGTAAGTCATCTCCCGCTTTTTCTGCATATCAATTTACATTTTGATATTCTAATCTAGTCGTGAGTCGAGCCGCGAGCCGCGAGCCACTCAATTAGTGGGTTGAGATATTTCCGGTGAGGAGTTTTGATATACCCTGGAAAATCTGCCAACCTGAATATTACGGCGAGGTAGCTGCCTGCCGGAAAGAATCCTAGGCCCCCCAAAAAAAAAACTCAATTATAAAATATAATATCGCCTGATATCTGTGTCAGGGTTGTTATAGGCTGGCAGCCAGATTCAACTCGTTTTCCTTTTTCAAAATGTTGTTCACATGTTTGTATGAAAATTCGGCCAAAGTCGAATTTATACTATATTAGGATCCAAGATGGTTGTTGTGTGTGATTCATTTTTTAACACTTGAAACCCGTGTCATTGATTTATTCACACAGGTTATGACTTAGAAGAAGAAAGCTCAGGATTGCTATAATTTCTTTGGCTATTGTATATGTTCATGAAGAGGCGTCAAAACAGAGCCCTCGACACTGTATCTGCCCAAAGATTGAAAAAATAATGCTGCAAAGTAGAGTAGAGTCACTATGAGTGCGGTCCAGAAGACAATTTGTATATATAGAGTCAAGATTGAGCAGTGTCGGCTGGGGTGAAAGAGAGAGTGAGAGTTCAAAGCAATGCTCTTTGCAAAGGTACAAAGTATTTTTTGTTGAATTGTAGTTTCGTTTCTTTCTAGTTGATCGGATGATGAAATGCTCTGAAAGTAGAAATTACTACTTACTAGCATCCAGCAGGTGGGAGTACGAACGAGGACTCCTTTCTTTTTTACTTTTTTTGTTTCCTTCTTCCCAAATGTGTACATTGTAACTTTAAATAAAATTTTATTCCATATAATTAAAATTTATCTTATATTAACTGTAAATTTTACTACCTACTTTGGTTAGATCTCGCCGTTCTAAACCAATAATCTTAATAAGTAGTCTCTGAAAAACAATGAAGGTGACAATGTGGTAGAAATCGATGGAGTGCCAGTGGGGACGAGTACTACAATACGACATGTCGAAAACTACAATATAGAAATGAATAAAAACAAAACAAAACAAAACAAAACAAAACAAAACAAAAAGGGTTGGCCGCTCGAATCTCTTTTTTATAAAAAAAAAAAATTAAATTCAGGAGTTAATGGATGTCACGAGTCACACGTCGTTTACTCCTGATTCCCGAGGATGCCGATGCTCCTTGTCTTGTCGGTGACAGTTCTTTGAATTTGTTCGCCTGCTGCCGAATAGTCACGAGGACGGGTACTCAACTCTTTAAAAGAAAGTGGGACCCACAAAAATAAAAAAGAAAAGGCAGAAAATGAAATCGAAATTTCAAATCCGTACGAGTAAATATACCTACTTTCCCCCTCTTTCAGTCTTCACTGTTTTCACATCCTCACATCTAACAGCTTTTTGCTCAACTCCGTATATTTCCATAACAGTAACTAGAGCTCCAGAAAGAAGCAACAATGGCGACGATGAGGACAATGCTCGAGTTTTGTATGCTTCTGTCGATGATGATGATGATGACGACGACGACGACTGAAGCTGAGAATACGAACTCCGTTTACCAGCCCTGCGGGGATACGAAGATTCAGAGAAATGACGGTTTCACTTTCGGAATTGCATTTTCCTCCAAGGATTCATTCTTCTCTAACCAGACGCATCGGCTTTCTCCCTGCGATCGTAGACTCTCTCTCTCCTCCCTCAACTCGCAGCTCGCTGTATTTCGGCCTAAAGTTGATGAGATCTCCCTCCTCTCCGTCAACACCTCTACTTTCTTTCCGGTACCAAAACTGCTTCTTATTCTATTTTACAGTTCAATGCAATATTCTACCTATGAAACAACCTAAAAACTTTCAGAGAGGAAATATAGCTGCGATAGATCTCACAATGTTGAGCTTAATTGCTATTCTTGAACTGAAAACTAGGTATATAGGATCTGTTCTTTATAGATTTTGTATATCAGTGTATGCTGGATATCTAGAGCAATCCTCTTTGCTTAAGGCATGCTTTTTAAGTGCTTTGAAGTTTAACCAATGATGATAGTGAAGTGGTTTACCTTTGGTCAAAAAGTACTGTGGTTCTAAGTTCTAAGTAGGTTAGTAGGATGCTAACTTTATACATGAAAATGGATGTTATTAGAGGAATCTAGGTTATGTTCTGCATGCCTAATCTTCTTTCAGCTTGACTAGATTATGATTTCACCGAAGATGAAGTTTTGATAGACCACGGAAATGAGTATATTTATCTGTAGGATGAAGCTTTTATTTGTGCATACAATGGTGGCATAAAGGGGATCTTACTTTGTTGCCTAGAAAGGATCTTGAGAGATAAACTAAAGATGCAAGGGTCATTTTTACTCGAAAGGTGATCAGACTACATTTATGGAATTATGGGTGAAGGTTTCCGAATCCAACTCAAAAGCAATATGCAGTCAGCAAAATTTGATTTCCAAATATTTGGATGCTGCATATGTACATTGAGTAAGCCCTAGGCTGTTGAGGTTTTGTTTTCACCATTTCATCTCAACTCTTGTTTTCTTATTCCCTTCAAGTCTTGGAATTTTAATCAGCACAAGGGCTTTCAAGGGGACTTTATGTTCGAGACTTTGAGAACTCACCTTTCCAACAATCGGAAGTGAATATCTCATACTCGCTCATCTTTCATATCCATGAGTAAGGTGCATGTTAAGCATTTAGATGGGTTGATAGAAAATCATCATGGGCCAAAAGGTGTATAAAGAGATAAAACTAAATGGGGATAAATTTCTCACTATATTTATGTTCGTTCATATTTCCCAATAAAATCTGAAGTTTGGATAAAATTTGTGTTGTTCTCTCTCACACACTTCTCTGGTATTCTCTATCATATCCCTCTCTACAAATTGAAATAACACTTGTATGATATCATGTTTTCTTCCAGGATTCATACGGTGGGTATATGGTGGCTTTTGCTGGAAGAAAATATGCTGCAAGGTCTCCCCCTGCTTTTGTTGCTAACGGCACATTCATTGTCACCAGTTTTACGCTGGTAAAGACATTGGTGAACTCTGGTGGCTGGTCCTTGTATCGTCTTACCTCTCTCTTTCTACTATCTATCTAATCAAGCAATAGTTTAATTTGGTGAATACAGGTACTTGAATTTCACAAGGGTAGGCTTCAAAACTTGTATTGGAAGAGAGATGGGTGTGTTTCATGCAAGGGGAAGTCCAACTTCATCTGCCTAAACAAACAGGACTGTGCTATCCGAACCTCGAGCTGTAAGAACCGAGGGGGATCTGCAGACTGCAGTCTAGGAATACAGTTGGCATTCTCTGGTACAGACAAACATCTTAGAGTGCTCAATTCATGGTATGAAGTGGAAAATCTAAGGCAATATTCTCTCTATGGCTTATATTCTAATCTCAGGGATTCTCTTACTAGCCAGTACAACAAAATCTTTTGACCTGACTGTTTCATTTCGTGCAACTGTCCTCGGATTTGATTAATTCTTAAGAATCTGGAGATCCTGTAAAGCTATAACATCCATTATCTTTCTTACTTCTTCACCTTCAGATTTTGGTTTTTATTTTTTTTATATTAACTCAATGTTTGGCTAGAAACGAAGAAAGGGACAAAGTGTATGGATTTGTGTTCGGTCCAGATCGTGATCTGAACCTATACTTTCTTTGCAAACATGTAGAAGTAAATAAATCATTTAATTGATCTTTATACTAAATGACGCATCTGGATTGATAGGGATCTGGACGAATCCAAATCCCAAGTGCATCACTGCAAAGTACACATTTAGTACACACTTAAACGACGTCCAAGCTCATTCTTATTTACCTTTAAAAAAATAAAGAAAGGAATTGCACAAGCAAGAAGCGATAACAAAAACGCAGAGGTAAAGCCAAACATACTCGTCTTCTTCTTAAAACACATACTAAGAGTGCGACTCGCTCCCATCTCTCAAAACATTTCCCCTCCTCTTTTTTATCGAATTTGAATCTCGCTGTTTCACCCATTTGATAGTTCCTATCAAACCTTACTAGCTTGTTCAGCGTTTCATTCGAAAGTAGGGATTTGGATATGCTCAGCTAAGAGAAATGGGAGCTCAGAAGAGCATCCATGCCGGAAAAGGTCAGTTTATATCCATTATATTCGTGCCCCATCTTACATTATTCATTATAGAGTTGGAAAGTGACTCTTGGGCTTTCATTTCATTGTTTGACAGCCAAGATTGATGTTAATGTTGATCTCACTCACAAGCTATGTGCAAGTTGCTTAATCCTTTCAGGTTTTCTTTTTTCCCTTGCTTAATTCCTCGTCCAGCTTCTTTTGATTGCTTTTTTGTTTATGGGTTGTTGAATTTATGCTGAGATATGTACCTGTTGCTCATTTCAAACAGGAGCTTGGAAGGTAATTGTTCTTGCCTTTTTTTTTTCCCCCTCTCTTTTTTGTTTTCTGTTTGGTTGATTGGAAATGCTGTAAGGGACATGCGGAAATACGATAAATCTTTTGTTTGAGGAATTACATGGAGTATAACATATATAATTGGGTCAATTTTAGTGCAGCCTTTGCTTCAAACACCCGAATTTATTTGGCCAAAGTGAGAAACTCGATATATCGTGGGATAAGGGTCTCTACGATTCAAATGTCTTGATTGCTTATAGGAGACCCAGACCTGAATGGCTTGCTCAAAATTGTTTCTTCGTTCAGATAATTCGATTATCTCAGCAAATCCCCAGTTTTGATGAAGTTTATTATAAACCTGACTGCTAAAGTATATAACCTAACTTGTGAGTTGTCACTTCTCAGCATTCAATTTCACCAGAGATTGGGGTCCATGGGATAAGCACGGACAATTTCTCCTGTTCGGGTAGTGGTGGTGTGAATTTGTCCCAATTAATTATCAGTTGGGATGGATTTGAACGAGCCTTCAAGTTCCAAGTGGATCAGCACTACAAGCATTAAATTTAAGGTTCTTTATTCAATTATACACTTGTTTGATATTGACTTTATTGAACCAAATATCGTCTTTTGGCTGCGCTCAACTTGATATCGAGAAAATAATGCAGCATGTTCGTCCAATAAATGATGATGGCCGCTCTATCAGTAGAGATGTTGAGAGATTTCCCGTCACTTGCAGGCACTTGACCCTTTTCAGGGTCCTTTTTTTTTTTTTTTTGGTGTGTGTGTGGGGTCAGTTTTTAACATTGTGTTTCCAAATTGTGGTTGTGAAGTGGAAGGTCCCATCACAGTATGGTAGTTTTGAAGCAAGAATCTCGATATGCCAAGGCAAATGACAACAACTTTTTCCGTGTACGTAACGGATCTTCACTGTACTCAAATTTGTGCTCGATTCATACTCTTCAAGTCCACTAAACCGAGTAACTGAGAACGGACCCTTTTTGTAATCAGTTTAGCTTGCAAATAGAACAAGGACTTTTTAAAGTGGGGTCCACTTTCATTTTTGACCAGCTTGACTGGTGGTTCTATAGTAGAAGACATGGGTCCCTTTACCAAGCATTCGCTATAGGAGGACTTGGTAGCGTACGAGGTTATGGTGAGGGAGCAGTTGGATCAGGGAGATCCTGTCTCGTTGGTAATAGTGAATTGACATTTCCCTTGGTATGTTGTGATTATTACTTTCTTTTAACATTGCTATATGTTAGTTACAGATATTTTATTACTGTACCCAACTACCATTAGCTGAGCCGGGAAACCCTTCATTTTTGTATGTTTGTAGAGCGAGATGCTGGAAGGTGCTCTTTTTTCTTACTGTGGGACCGACTTGAAATCCAGTCAACATGTACCTGGTGAGTCATCATCTGAGACTGAAGAAAATATAGTTTGAACCCAGAAAGTGCCAAGCTCCTTGGTTGTAGATCCATAGTTATGATTTTTGATCCTTGGGTATGGGGTTACAGGAATTCCATCATTGAGGCGGACAAAACCCGGATCGGGGTTCAGATTTGGATATGGACTTAGGATGAAATCCCAGATTGGTCACTTCCAAGTTGATTATGCCATCAATGCTTTTCAGCTAAGAACTTTTTTCCTTTGGCATCAGTAATCTTGTTTCCTAGAACTACACTACCTCTTTAAGTGCCAAAAATAAAACAAAACAAAACAAAAATGCCGAGTTTCTTTATAGAAAAATTAGATTTTAATTTAAAATTTTCAGTAATTCTTCCATCATCAACTCCTTTTCCTTTCTCCATTATAAATTGTTGACAAATTTATACTTTATGATTGTTATGTGAAGAGCTAGTTGAAATGCAATTTCAGGTTTCTATTCTTTCTCCATGTTCTTAGGATCTCTTCTTGTAATGATTCTCCTAAAAAGAAACGTAGAGTTAGTCATGTGATTTGGATAACTTTTCCCACCAAACACCCATTACTCTACACTATAAAAAAGAAAACCTACATTGTTCTTTCCACCCATCATCATCTCAAAAGATGAGGAATTCAATTACTCTTCATATACTAGTTCTAGTGGCAATTGTACAATTGATTCAACACCATTGCCATGCACGCCTACATGTTCATATTAGGAACAGGCTCGATGCGGGGCGAGTCTAGAATCTTCACTGCCAATCAGGAGACAACGATTTAGGCACTGTTGCAGTACAAGACGGCGACGAGTTTACGTGGAGTTTCTCCGTCAATTTCTGGGAGGCGACATTGTTTTGCTGCAACGTGCTGTGGGGTTCTCATGTCTATCCGTATAGTTTTGATGCCTACTCCGCTCAAAGAGACTGGCAACGATGCCGTTCAGAGTGTCTTTGGATTATAAACCAAAACGGTGCCCTGTTAGGTTTACTCCTAGAATCGTGATCTATGGGAGGAGTTCCCTTTTTCAGCGCCTGGCCTATAGAGCTATCTCTTAGTATACAATATTTTCATAGAGGATAAGGTAAATTAATACATCTTAATTATATAAATAATATATAATATATTAATATAAAATTAATTTATACAATTAATATCAATTATTTGTTTATAAATATATATTGGATTCTTAGTTATAAATGTAGTGAGTATGGGCAATAACTACATTGAAATAATGAGTAAATTTATATATTATTAACTTAAATTTTTATTTTATTATATTTGAGCCGCCCAAATTTATAAAATTATAATTATAATTAAATGTAAATTCCTAATTTAAAAATATTATTAAGAAATTAATTAATTTCGTTATAATTTTATTTTAATAATTCGACTTACTCATATTTAATAACATAAATTAGCAAAAATTTTAAAAACTGATCCGATTATTATTATTAAAATGAAGTGAATAATAGAAATTAATTAATTCCTTAATTAAATCTTAAATCAATTATCTAATTTTAATTTATAAAATTTGAAAAAAAACGTACATCTAATTTTATAAATTATTGAATCCTAAATTTTATAAAATAAAAATTTAATGAAATAAAGATTAATTTTAACTCTCGTATAATCAATAATCACAAAGTTTTGTCCTTGTGCAAACACCGTCGGATTGTCATACCAAAAAGGGACTAGTCAAGGAAATTCGTGTAAGCATGTGAGATCACGCCCTTCTCCCGCGCGCGTTACCCTGCTTTGTATGACCAGAAGTACCGAAATACCCCATCGAGTGTCTGAGGAGCATTGAGCAAAGCGGCAAAAACTCGTTAGAAAATTCGGAACCGCTTACCGGTTACTCCGTGACCCAGTTGGCATTCCCGTACACTTCCTATCAGCGAAACAATAATTTACACGACTAGCATTTTTTGTTTTGTTTTTCTCTCTCCTCCCTTCCCCCCCCCCCCCTCTCTCTCTCTCTCTCTCTCTCTCTCTCTCTCACTTTGATGTGTGCGTGTTTGGAGAGAGAAAAATGGAACACAAATGCTGAAAAGGCGAAAACCTAAAAAGGAGAAATAATTTTTATTTCTGTCGCGAGATTTCTTCTCTCATTGCTGCATCGTCTTGAAGATTGATGCAATTCTGTTCGAATTGCGAAGAGTTGAGGATGTGAGTTAGGGTTTCGATTTTTTTGTTGGCGGAAAATTATTCCGAGTTTGGATTTGAATTTCGTGAGCGGATGCAAATGTCGTTTAGATTTTTTAATTCGTATGAATTGTAGTCCGATCTTGAAGTTAGGGTTGGAATCGAAGAATTACAGCGATGGATGTGGATTCGTCGATGGTGCCAGAGGCCGATCAAGATTCGGTGGCGGAGAACCACACTGCAGTTGCATCTCCGGCGGCAATGGAGAGGGACCAGGTAGGGGACCAACCAGAAGCTGGAGGTAGATCTTCAGAACAGTCGGAGCTACCTCCTCAGCAGCAGCAGCAGTCCACGGTGGAGGCTCAGCAAAATCCAGTGGTTGGGCCAAGACACGCGCCGACGTACTCGGTGGTTAATGCGATTATTGAAAAGAAGGAAGATGGGCCAGGGCCAAGGTGTGGGCACACCTTGACAGCGGTGGCTGCTGTTGGCGAGGAGGGGACTCCTGCTTATATTGGACCGAGGCTGATCTTATTTGGTGGTGCTACTGCTCTCGAGGGCAATTCTGCAGCTTCTGGGACTCCCACGTCTGCTGGAAATGCTGGCATCAGTATGTTTATTTGCATTTTTATTTGTCTTTATAAGCGGTACTACAACTTCATAAATTCAGAAGGAAAATGGTTGTTCTGAGGTCTGTGGTGATGATGGCTCTGGTGTTACTTCTTCACTTGTTCATACTAACTTGGGGTTAAATATAGGAAGTAAGAACTACTGCCACGCTAACTTCGATAATTTTATTTCTATAGGAATAGGTATGATGGTTGAATATCTTAGGAATCGGCTAAGGGGGAACCTAATACTATACAAAATATTTGAACCCCCTAGCAATTTTGAAATTTAACTGAGCTCTATAGTAAAATCAATGTTAAACTCGCTTTTCACTATTTTTATATAGTTCTAGACCCCATCTAATAGATCAGCAAATTATTAGGTATTGTGGCCTCACCTTGATCGAGATGAATAATTTGCAATGGATATAACCCTAATATACATTGCTTATATGATTCCATTGTCATTGGGGTGCCGATAATTCTATTAGAGGTTGAATTGAGGTAGTAAGGTATCAGGAAAATTCTTTCAGTCGATTGCCATAGTTGAGGCATGATCCGAGTTTAATCTTACACTTCCTTCTTTATAGATGGAGAATATCTCCATGGAATCTTATGGTGGTAAGATTTTTTAGCTTAAATTCTCAAAATGCTTTTATTTTCCTTAATTTGTAGGGTTAGCAGGTGCCACTGCCGACGTTCACTCTTATGATGTTTTAACTAATAAATGGTCCAGGTAAATTTTGGAACTTGTCCTTTATCACCTGATTCCTTTTTCTTCTTCTTCTTCTTCTTCTTTTATTTTTATTTTCACCTTGTTGATTATATTTACTCTAGTAACTATGTTAACAATTTTGCAGGCTTACTCCTCATGGAGAAGCACCCACCCCAAGGGCAGCCCATGTGGCAACAGCGGTGGGAACTATGGTAGTTATCCAGGTTAGAATGCTGGAAGATTCTCCTAGTTAATTTTTAGTCTATTACAAAGTCATGGTTCATTCTATTTTTTTAACTCTTAGGTTTAGGATTAATATCTGATCAGAGTCCTCAATACAGGGTGGAATCGGCCCAGCTGGTTTATCTGCTGAGGATCTTCACGTTCTTGATCTCACACAGCAGCGCCCACGATGGCATAGGTATGATTGTAGGATCTTTTTTTGCTCATTCATTGCCTTATTTTGTCTGTGCTATTCATTTGAGTCTTCCTTATTTTCCTGTAGAGTTGTGGTGCAAGGCCCAGGCCCAGGTCCACGTTATGGACACGTTATGGCTTTGGTGGGACAAAGGTATCTCATGGCAGTTGGTGGGAATGATGGTAAGTCAATTTACAGATCGTAATGTTTTCTTCTTTCAAAAACCATTTGATCTTTTTGTCTCCACAAAGTATCTTATGATTATGAATAAATAAGATACAAAATCTTTTCCTGCACTTCCAGGAAAGCGTCCTTTGGCTGATGTATGGGCACTGGACACGGCGGCCAAGCCTTATGAATGGCGTAAATTAGAGCCTGAAGGGGAAGGTCCGCCTCCATGCATGTAAATCTCTCTCTCTATAATCTATGTGTTAAGTGTTACCGTAACTATAAGCACTCAATTACTAATCAAGAGTCCCTTTTGAGTTAAATTTCCATTTTATTAATCATCTTGACAAAGCAAACATTGGAGAGAACATAAATTTGCAAATGTTGTTCTTTCTCTCCTCTGATGGTATCCAAATTTTTGGAGTTACATTTTGAACTTTTGGCATAATTTTACATAAGATTTTATCTAATTCAGCCTTCATCTGACACTTTATTTTCTTTTGACTAGGTATGCAACTGCAAGTGCACGCTCTGATGGTCTTCTTTTGCTCTGTGGAGGAAGGGACACAAACAGTGTGGTGAGTCATACTTGCACAGAATCGGCCTTTTTGACGGCCGGTTCTATGCATAGTAACACTTCATGTGATTTGATGTAATTTAGTGCTCTTTGGCCATTACTCTTTATTAATGGCTGGGAGTTGAAAGCAATAGGAAAATGGAAGTGTTAGAACGTCAAAGGAAAATGGCGTTGATATCATCTACGCGTCTTAAGTCTTCATGTAGCATACTTGATTAAGCACTTTAGATTATCCTTCCCTCTGATATTTGCAGCCTATGGCAAGCGCTTATGGACTTGCAAAACATAGAGATGGTCGTTGGGAATGGGCCATAGCTCCAGGTGTCTCCCCTTCTCCAAGATATCAGCATGCTGCTGTAAGTTTGTTATCTTTTTTACTCTCTCTTTCTCAAGAAAGATCAGTAACTTCCCCATGTTACTTTTCAGGTCTTTGTAAATGCTCGGCTCCATGTATCCGGCGGGGCACTTGGTGGGGGGCGCATGGTAGAAGACTCATCAAATGTCGCGGGTACCTGATTATGATGCTTGATTATTTTTTGTCTATGTCCATTTCATTATAGAGTGCTTACTTAGTGGATTTTTTTCTTCTTTGATGGTCAAACCAACTCATAGCCCTCATGTCTTTCATGTATATCCCTGGAGCCTGTGTGGCCTTGCAGAAAGTAGACTTTATCTAGTAGCTATCTTATAGTTTTTTTTTTTTTAACCTTTTCCTTTGTGTTTGTTAACACTTTATCAAAGAGGTTCAATTTATTTCGGTCTATTGTTTCATCAGCCCCATTGTGCTTCTAATTTCTTATGTTTCTCTTGTTTTTAGTGTTGGATACTGCAGCTGGCATCTGGTGTGATACAAAATCTGTTGTTACCAGTCCGAGGACAGGTAGATATAGTGCTGATGCTGCTGGTGGGGATGCTGCAGTTGAGTTAACCAGGCGTTGTAGGCATGCAGCTGTTGCAGTTGGTGACTTAATCTTTATTTATGGGGGTTTACGTGGTGGTAAGAGATAAAATCATGTACTGGATCTGCTATCTCGATTCAGATTCAATTTCTTCAATTATGTCAATGCTTTGTACCAAAGCAAGGACTGCAAGTTTATGTCAGTTTGGTCAGTAGACAGTTGTATATCACATTATATAAATATAAAGGGACAATATCTGGTGAAGTACCGAGTAGTAGAAGTAATAGCTAGCTATTTCTCTGAGATAGTGAAATTGATGTTGGTGCATATCTTTCTTGAGAATTTTTGTTCATGTTCCTGGTTTCAGCTTTATTATCATACAGTGATTTCCTGACTAGATATTTTTCTTCAGAGTGCCTCCCATCCCAGTTATGCAATAGTATAGTAGGGTAACTATTAGATTGAAAGCTAGTTTGGCAGCTAGCATCCTATTTCGGATCATTAAGTTTCATGGTGTAGTAATTTCCAATATTGCAATATGATAGTGTTTTATTGTATTGTATAGGGGTGTTGCTTGATGACCTTCTTGTTGCCGAAGATCTGTCTGCTACTGATACTACTGCTTCTGACTACCAATCTGGACGGCTACCTGGAAGATACGGATTTATAGATGAAAGATCAAGATCAGCAAGTCCTGAAGCAGCTCCTGATGGTTCAGTCGTACTGGGAAATCCAGTTGCACCTCCTATTAACGGTGACATGTATACTGATATCAGTACTGAAAATGCGATGCTTCAAGGCCCTCGGTAGGCCAATAAGTTTAGGAATTTACTTTTTCAATGAAGGTTCTTATTTTAGTAATACATGGGATCCTTTATCCAAAAGTGTATTGAGTGTAGATTATTATGCAGGAGGATGAGCAAAGGTGTTGAATATTTAGTTGAAGCATCAGCTGCAGAAGCTGAAGCTATCACTGCCACATTAGCTGCGGCAAAGGCACGGAAATTTAATGGTGAAGTTGAACTCCCTGATAGGGATCGAGGGGCCGAGGCAACTTCTAGCGGGAAACAGTTGACGAAGCCTGATTCTTCTGGGCCAGGTGGCATTGTTCCTGCTGGAGTGCGACTTCATCACAGAGCTGTAGTCACTGATCTTGCTTTTCTAGTTTGAATGCTTATTTCAGTCTATATTTTTCTGTTGTAGTTTTGTCAAACGAGAGAGATGTTAGATTTTTGTGTTTTGTTACCAGGTCGTTATAGCTGCTGAGACTGGAGGAGCTTTAGGTGGCATGGTCAGGCAGCTTTCAATTGATCAGTTTGAAAATGAAGGTAGGCGCGTCAGCTATGGGACCCCAGAGAGTGCAACTGCAGCAAGGAAACTGTTAGATCGCCAGATGTCCATCCACAGTGTGGCCAAAAAGGTATGAAATATTTTGACCTTTGGGATATATGCTTCAATATTCAATGTAAATGGTAGTTTCATGGACTGAGGCTGCAAGAAATAAGCACCTCCTTACCGTAGGTGATTACGAATCATTATTTGTTCACCATATATTTGGGTTGGTAAAATATATTAAATAATAATGATAGCATTTGTGTGAAATATTGGGTAAGGATTGTCTCTAATATCTTTTCACCTCGGAATTTAGGTCCCTGTTATGATTTAATTATTTGGAGTTGTACAGTACAGAAATTCGGAGGTCAGGAATTGTTTGGTGGAAAGAGGTGCATTAAAATAAGCCTAGTGTTCTGCCACCTCATTTGTTCTGATACACTACATGACCTTAAGCAAGGGCAGTGTATTGATTTTTAAGATATGTGTTTCACATTGGGAAAGATTATTTCCCGTGTATTCCACTTTCTGGTTTCTGGACTAATATCTTTCAAGCATGAGCCTTGAAGCATGATTTTGGGAAAGAATCAAATCTTATATTTCCCTAATTTTGTTGCTTAATGATATGATATGTTTGCATTATTGCAATTTATAGTGTCTGCTTTCATCAGGTGATTGCAAACCTTCTAAAGCCACGCGGTTGGAAGCCTCCTGTTCGGCGTCAATTTTTCTTAGATTGCAATGAATTAGCTGATCTCTGTGACTGTGCTGAGAGGATATTTTCAAGTGAACCTAGTGTCTTACAGCTCAAGGCTCCTATCAAGATATTCGGTGATCTGCATGGTCAATTTGGGGATCTCATGCGTCTTTTCGATGAGTATGGCTCACCTTCAACTGCTGGGGACATATCGTGAGTGTTTATTGCTTCTTTATTTTTTTATTTTTGATTTTTTTGAGGTTGTCATATAATAATTCTGGCTATTGTGATTTAATATGGAGATCTTGTTAACTTATTTGTGCTGTTCTTGTTTCATCCTTGACAAGTCAGTGTTAATTATAACATGCTTTTTGTTTTTCAATGTATGATCCGCTACCTTCTCATTTCTGTGCTAGAGTCATTATGTTTTAGTTTTCCATTATGCTAATTTTGAATAAATGACTATCAGATATATCGATTATCTCTTCTTAGGAGATTATGTTGATAGGGGGCAACACAGCCTGGAAACCATCACCCTTTTGCTCGCTTTAAAGGTTTGTTATGACCTGCTTATGTATGTCTACATGTATTGTATACAATTCTGTCACAAAACAAACTTCTCGGGGCTTGAGTGGATAATATGTATGCTCATGGAATTTGCAGGTTGAGTATCCTCAGCATGTACATTTGATCCGTGGGAACCATGAAGCTGCAGATATTAATGCTCTTTTTGGCTTCCGTATTGAGTGCATTGAGCGAATGGTATATTTTCCTTCTATACATTCTAAATTTGCGCTGTAACTCACTTGTGCAATCGGGCTGCAAGTACTAATCATAATTTTTCGGACAGGGGGATAGAGATGGAATTTGGGCATGGCATCGAATTAACCGTTTGTTCAATTGGCTTCCCTTAGCGGCTTTGATTGAGAAGAAGATCATATGTATGCATGGTGGTATTGGTCGCTCTATAAATCATTTGGAGCAGATTGAGAACTTACAGCGTCCAATAACCATGGAAGCAGGCTCAATTGTGCTTATGGATTTGTTATGGTTAGTTTAGTTCTTAACTGTGCAGCTCTCTTTTGCACTTTACCAACAATCATGTGGCCATCTGATTGACAGAATGATGCAATTCTTTTCAGGTCTGACCCAACTGAAAATGACAGTGTTGAAGGACTACGACCAAATGCTAGAGGTCCTGGTTTAGTTACTTTTGGGGTGAGTGGTTATTTACGGCATGGTTATGTTTCTAGTATTTTACGTTATATAATCCTTGAATTTATCTTTTTTATGCTGTTTAAAATAGCAAAGAAATCTTGAGCATCATTTTACTATTTTATTTTTTCTGTTAATGTGTGGGAATTCTCTGTTATTACCAACTGCTGAGTGAAATTCTTGGAGCATTTTATGTTTTCTAAGAGTGTCACTCTACTAACATTTGCACATAATGTCTATACCTAAAAGCATTTGTTTCTGCAGCCTGATCGTGTCATGGAATTCTGCAACAATAATGACCTTCAGTTAATAGTGCGTGCTCATGAATGTGTAATGGATGGCTTTGAACGCTTTGCCCAGGGACATCTCATCACACTTTTCTCAGCCACCAATTACTGTGGTAATGTTTCTCACATTACTTCATTTTAGCTTTCTAGATCCCCACACACAATCTAGTCGTATTGTTAATTTCACTCCATATGTATAAAGGCACTGCAAACAATGCCGGGGCAATTTTAGTTTTGGGTAGAGATCTTGTCGTTGTTCCAAAACTCATTCATCCGATACCACCTGCCCTGTCCTCGCCAGAGGCAACCCAAGATGGACACATAGAAGATACATGGATGCAGGTGGGTCCCATTAACACCCTACATACAATAATTTTCCAACTTAGCCACATCGTATGTATTAATCCTTTATGTTCTGGGTTTATCGTGCGGTACAGGAGCTTAATGCTAACAGACCTCCAACCCCAACTAGAGGCCGTCCCCAAGTTACAAATGAACGGGGCTCACTTGCTTGGATATAGTAGATGCATTACAGCACTTGAATTGATATGATGAACCTGCCACCCTAGCTTTACGATGTTCTGTACATATAGCACAAAAGGCCTTGTTATAGTAAATTGGCCATGACATGATCTCGAGAAAGTTTGCCAATCCAGATGCCAAAGGGCGGTGAGTTTAGCCCACATATTCTTCAATCCAGATGCCAATCCATACTCTTCAATTTGCTTTGCTTTGCTTTGCTTGCTGGGCATCTGTAAATTGAGTTTCAGGCGGGTAGAGTTAGTCTTGGTTGGTTATTTTTATTTCTATCTTTCATGTGGGTGATTGTGATGAGTGTATTTCCAATTCATTCTCGTATTTCCAATAGTTTTTTATTTTCTTTCTTTTTATTTTTTCACAAAAAGAGGGAAAGAAAAAAAAAAAATTTGGAATCTTGCATCAGCGTCCTTGTAATATAGAATTTTGAAATTTCTGTTCTGTACAATGCCAACTTGTGAGAACGTACGGGGACTATTTTGAGCAGAGAAAGCTGAGATTGATTTCTCTTTGTTATTACTATGGATTGCACTTTTACAATGTGTTAAAAGAGAGATTTAGGGGGGTGGGGGGGCTATACGGTGAATTGGAATGGAAATGAAAAATATTGTTTATTTCGTTTAAATGATATGTTCTTATAAAGAATAACTCTTTTTTTTTTATTATTGAAAATAATTTTGATTTTGATAAAATCCATTTAACTCTCCTCTTTCTCAAAAAATCAAACCAAGCGGTATATTATGATATGAAGATACCAACTGATATATAATGGTTTCTAAGTTTCTGTGATTTATGTAAAATTTCAAGCTTTTTCTTAAAAACTCTTCTTTTCCAAAACAATGGCCAAAAATAAAAATGTCAGATTATAAATTAAATTTTGCAAGCCTACTCCATATTTTAACGCCAGTCAATAGTTTGAATCGGATGAATCTAGGTCTCTGAACCTGCAGTATGGTATGTCTGGCTTAATTAAGAAATTTTACAGGCTACAATGCTATTTCAACGAATACAAAGATTTACACGCTAGCGGATTGATGATTCAAACGTCAGTCGACATCTAAAGCATTCTCAAGATTAAATTTCGGTGCAGTTTCTAAGCGCCCAGGAGAAATATTTGAAAGTGATGCTCGTTAGTTAGTTAATCAACCGCGCTTGACAGGCCGTTGGACGTAAGATTTATTAGGGTCTTCAGTCTTGAGTTTTGGAGGTCGAAGTTCCCCTTTCTTAACCTGCAAATCATCAATTCAATATTACACAATTATCTAGTAGACCTTCTACTTGCCCTTCTCTAGTAAACTGTAAATAAACTTAGAAAATTACTAACGGCAAGAAGAGTAAACAGACGGGGGATGGGATAAACTCACCTTTTTCCCACCTTTCATAAAATCACGCCAGCTTGAAACCTGATGAACAATTATATATATTAGTCAGTTTCTGAAGTTAGAGAAGTTAATGGAGAATGAATTACCAAAAACATGCGTAAGGAACATAGTATAGGCAACTTGGTCTATATAGTGTAAACCATTTCAAAGTTAAAACCTAAAGATGCAAAGTACATGGAGAGTATGAATGGAAATAGAGAAAAGAGAGAGAGTTATAAACCCGCTGCTCTCTTGTTCCTTCCCATTGCTCCTCATGCTCACGCTTTCTCTTCCACATTTCTTTGGTTTCTTCTTCGTCCTTTTTCAATCGGCCTTCCTCTTCGGATATCTAGAGGGCCAAATAATCAGTATAAGATGCTTAAGTACGCAACTAACCCAACCCCTAACAGGGAGAGGAAAAGAAAAGAAACAAAGCTTCTAGCTTAAGCTTACTCTCTTCTGCATTTTTCTCCTCCGCCATTCTTGGTCTGTTAATATTTCTCGAACTTTCAGTTTCAGCTCTTGCTTGAACTCTTCTGTTTCCTCGTACAGGTGCTCATATTTTCCCTGTGACAAGTCAACAAGGCATAGAAGTTTGGTAGGCTGTTGCGAAAGCTTCAGGAATATATTGAGTATGAACAAAATATTATTGTACCAGGAGTCATAGCAGGGGAAGAAGCAATTTGACTAGATAGCTGTAGATACTATTTTCATCTAAAGATGATACGCCAACACACGATATGAAGTACGAGAATAGAGTTGTTCATATTTAACTTTAAATCACAGGTCAGCTGTCTTTATCATCAGTGGAATTAACACGGTAGATAACAGTTCTATCTGAGCCATTCAAGTACTTCCTTTCCAAGTGAGGTGTCATAAAATAACTCACCATATGAACATACAAATGAAAACTAAGGGAAGTGGGCATACCTCTTCAACCAATGATTTTACTTTACTAGCTGTATCTTTCTTCAAATGCTTCTTCCTCTTTGCTCTAAGTTCTTCTGCAAAAAGGGAAAAATAAAAATAAATTCTGAAGTTTTAAATCAAATATTAAAAACCTATACTCAGAAGATGTAATATAGATCTAAAAGGCCACGATCCATGGTTGCTGGTTGGGATGAAATTTTTTGTTCCCAGGGCCAAATTGGTGATGCCAATAACAGGGCCAAGTCTTCTTGGACAGGCCCAATGTGGTTAACATCACATGGTTAACATATGCACCGACTTTTGTTTTTTCCTTTCTCCAGCCGCAGCTGTATGGCCATTGATGTAGCAGTTTTGTGGATAATCTAATACACAGGCATAAGTCCTACTCATACCTTAATGAAATTGTCACAGCAGGTCGGCCAAAATCCATGGTGATAATATTATGCCAAGAAAAAGAAGAAAAAAATTCTAGGAATCGGAAATTCAAATAATAGTAGTCAATACTAAGAGCTCACCTTTTGCTGCATTGACTTGGCAAATGATATAATCCCTTTCCTGTTGATCAAGTAATAGCTGCTGCGCCTTTGCCAATGCTTCTCTCATATAAAAAGAAAAGAGAAAAAAAGAGGATAATTAAGGCATAAATTTAAGAATAAAACAAGTTTCTCACCTGTATATTGGAGTCGCAATACTTAAAAACAACAATAATATTGATTTGTTACTCGGTCCATACAATTTCAACTTCACCATGTTGTCTCGCCAAGAGTTTCCATTCAGCAGGTATAACAGAAAAGGGTACTTATAACAAGCATAGACAAAGTTATAATAACGAGTTTGGACTTTGGACTTTAGCCTCACTGTTGCATAACCTCTTTCTCTCTCTATCTCCCTAGTCCCCGCCAACAACCACATGAATAGAAGAAAGGAGAAAAAAGTAGGCACAGAAACCAAAAAGGGCAAAATGAAAGTAACAAAATAAATTGTTTAGCTCCAAAATTGATGAGAAACTCAAGCTTAACAAAAAAAATATACATCCTATCTAACAACAATAGGTAAGTCACCTATCAATTTGTTTCTCATGTCCAAACATATATTACTCAAAGCAGTATAAGAAACAATAAATAAATAAACAAGACAAAGCATAACGAAAACCAGGTACCTCCAAATGCCTCCTTTGCTTGAGGATGCTTGCATTTATCAGGGTGAACAAGCAAAGATAACTACAGATTCAAAATAAAGCATGTAAGTTGATGGTGGATTGAAAAGTCAGAAAAGTCACTCGCATGTCTATTGACTCTATTCATCCATACAAAAGTTACCTTACGATATTGCTTTTTCACTTCTTCTGGTGATGAATCAAATGGTAAATTTAGATACTCGAATGGATTTAACTTGAAGCAGGACAGGATCCTGCAGAAGTTTATATTTTAATTGATAAAATACTAATAAGAAACGACACAATATAGCAATACAAAAAACATAAGATGTGATCATAGAAACATGAAGATAAGATGTGAAGGAAGAACACACAGACAATCACCCATCACAAATAACAACGAAAGTTTCTCCAAGATGGTTCTTATCTCAACATAAGATAGAGATTGGAATATCTATCAAGGTGCAACATAAAGCTAGACCGATAAAGCGTATGGAGGCCCAAACTCCAAGTAGTTGCAAAAATCACCCGATTAGGAATCTTCAGATGCTATATAAAATTAATTGCCATAGTATGAAGGTCAAATAGAGAAAAACGAAGAACCTAACGAATATTATAGACCGATATACAATACCAGCTACAAGGAAACAAACACGAGAAATGGAGCTATGTACGAGCAACAAGAAACCCTAACCAAACAGTATCAGATGCGGAGAAATTTTGAAAAACAAAACTCTCAAAGATAGACTGAAATTCTTGTACATATCCACACGAGAGAACATCGCTTTCCGATTCTAACTTAGCCGACGAATATATAATTGGAGTTACAGTTCTAGAACCGAAGATAGCGCATATCAGCTAACAAAAACACTCGAGGAATCGAGCTCCTATGAACAGAAAAAACCCTAACCAAACAGATATCAGATGCACGGAAAATTCGCATAAGAAAATGCTCGAAGATACACCAGAAAATTCATAGAAACTATCCCATACCTGCGGACCTCGTTGTCCCTCTCAACTTCTCCGACTTCCGCGAAGAAGCTCTTGAGGAGCAAATCGTCATCGACGGAGCTATTCGTCTCCCCCATTGGAGCTTCTCTTGCAAGCTTTTTCACGCTCTCTCTCACCAATTGATCACTGATCACGATTTCCTCCTTGTCTCCCCTCCTTAGCGTTGGTTAACCTCTAGAATCTGGATAGTGGATTCAGCTCATCTGGACCTGGTCCTGATCATGGGCCGAATATTTTTACCATAATGGATGGGCCTTATAGCCCGGATTACCTCAACTGAATAGTTTGGGCCAGGTCGAATAGTCAGGCCTGAATATGAAAATGCCCGGTCTCAGTTTCTCAAGGCCTGATGTATAAAGTTTATTTATAACACGTTAAAATCATGGGCTATATTAACAATATTGAAAGAATTCTTAGCAAAGGATATAATAAATGTAAATTATGAATACAATTAGGACTTGCTGTCGTTTTAAGTGTGTCACGTGTCCTGAAGGAATACATAGTTGATAAGCTGATTATGGACAAAAGAGGAAAAGTACCTTTTCTTCAATAAAGTAGTGTTGTTATTGCTGTTCGGGAAAAAGAATCTCAAGTCCATGTTCTCTTCATATGGTATTATTTTATGGATTAAAAAAATTTAAAAGTTGTGTAATCAAACTGATATTCTCGTTCATAGACGTTACATTTTCAACACTAATAGTAATTAGAGAACTAAATGGTGTACTAATCGGGTCTTAATCAAACTGATATTATTATGTAATTAGTTTTAACATTTTCAAAAATGGGTTTCGTTTAAATATCATTTTAATAATTTAAACTAATATAACCGTTAATTAATTCATTACAAACGGTCTTTGTATAAAGGAGTTGATCAAGGATTTAAGGATCGTGAGTCAAACATGTTGTTGACAAAAATATCAATCTCATCCAATAACTTTATTATAGACAGAGAGAGGCAAAGGAGATCGAAAGATGGATCGTGATGTCTCCAAAATCAAGATCAGTTAGGCATGAAATGACAATAAAATGAAACCCTATTGGCTAAAAAAATTAACAACAAGAAAGCAGATTGATTAATAACAAAGTTGAAAAAAAAGGGAAATCCATATTAATTCTTCATACTTAATATACGGCTAGCCACAAAAGTCACTCCACTAAGTCAAACCATGACGATGCTTTGTAATAAGATTTTTTTTTTTTTGTTAATTAATTTATAATTTAATGGGGTTTAGGACCTTAGGTTATTATTAGTATTATTATTATTATCATTTATTTATTTTTTTGTTCCAATCTTTCACATGATGAAAATTGATCAAGATGTGGCTATGCAATGGGGCTCCATGAAAAGCAAGGATCTTCTAGTCTCCTTGCAACTATTTGACAAAGTAACCAAGTAGTCATCGCCATTGTTGCTCCTCAAAACCACCAAATTTTGTTGATCATTTGAATCCTTGTTCTTTGATGACATCAACTTAGTACTGCCGACGGTAGGTGGCAGTTTCCGCCAGTAATACTCGTACGCGTTCAAAGATGCTGCGGCGGAAATTGGCGGCGGTGAAGGTATGAACCGTCTTGGGGTCACCTTGGGACGCGGTGGAAGTGACCTAGTAACCTGGGTTG
Organism: Coriaria nepalensis; assembly: GCA_027186245.1. Taxonomy (NCBI): domain Eukaryota; kingdom Viridiplantae; phylum Streptophyta; class Magnoliopsida; order Cucurbitales; family Coriariaceae; genus Coriaria; species Coriaria nepalensis. The sequence continues at coordinate 10,178,195 of CP114491.1, read as the reverse complement.
GGTCCATTAGCATCCCTTTTTCATTTTTACCGCCCTCTTCAAATCTCACCACTTCATTGAACCTAGGCCATGTTGTGTTTTTGGCATTGGCTAATTGATTGGATTTGTTCATCATTATTGCTAGCCTATGAACATTAAGCAACCCACCTGACAATTTTGGTACAATATCCATTTCTTTGATTTCGTCCTCGTCCTCGTACTCATCATCATCATCATCCTCATTTTCAGATTCTGTTTCCGTTATTTCATTCTCTTCTTCTCGCTCGTCCTCGAAATTAACAAACTTTTCCTCAAACTCCTCTTCTCGGACATCTTCCGACGAAATTGAGTTGTTAACGAGTGAAAGGACGAGGCGGCCATCTTGTCTTTCGGCCCGGAAGTTGTTTTGCAGGGGGACTGAAACTGCTTCCAGGATCAACCGCCCGTTATCGCGACGGGATTGCATTCGAACCAAAGCACCATCTGGACGGGATAGAGAAGGAAGAGGTGGAGGGAAGGAACGAGCTGGAGCTCCCTTGTGGTTAAAGGGTCTCCATTCATCATCATCTTCCCTTCGAAACGGTTGTTCGATTTTCTCGAATTTGGAACGGTCCGTTAGCTCCTCTGCTTTGTCTTCCTCTGCTACATCCTCTGTTTCAGAAGCAGAGTATGAAGAGAAGCCATCCGAACCAGTTTCTGAACCAAGGCTTTCGGTACAGATTTTGAGGCTCGTTTCACTCAAAGAGCTTTTCGATCTTTTCACAAGAGGATGAATGTACGGAGATGGAAGAGCTGAGGATGGTTTGGATGAATTCTGATCAGAGTCTTTAGACAGAATGGAGCTCCACAGTTCAAACTCCCCTGCTTTCTTTTTCTCTTTCTCTTGTTGAATCGACCTCCAAATTTCAGACTGTGTTCGCTCTTCATCTTCTTCTTCCTCCTCGTCTTCTGAAGACGAGGATGAATCGGGACGAGTGCGATTGGAAAGAGAGAATCCTTCAGAGGAAGAGATCTTCTTCATGGGAGAGATGAGTCCGTTTTGAGCAATCCATTTTTTGGACGACATGTCAGCAGATAAAGTTCTTCGTAAGGAAGCTACTTCCTTGGTGTCGGAGCCGAGGATGGTGACTATGCCTTGCTTCTGATCAGTGGCGTTGATCTTCACTGGAGGAGCAAAATGGAGGCTCTTGCTTAGTGAACCTGACATCTCTTCTATCTGCACATATGAAACACAAAATAGTAAGCGACAGGAATCATTCCAGAGGGAGAAAAGACGTAAGAGAAGTGATAAAGTTACCTGAGAGAAGGGATGGGAAATGAAGCAACTGCAGCAACCAACAGAGGTCTAAACTCCGAAGAGGGGATCGCTGGGTGCGAGTTGCTTAGTTGCAGCCTTGCAGGAAGATAATTGTAGAGAGAGAAGAGAGAGAGAGAGAGGATGATGATATGAAGATAGATGTTTGAGGAGGAGCTGATGGGCTAATGAAGGATGAAGCGGAACATGGGTATTTGTAGGGGGCCAAAAGGCTCCCCTTCGAAGGGAACCCTGTTCTGGGTCCCACGCTACGCCACCATGAAAAGAGCCCCCCCCCCCCCCTTCTTTATTATTTATTTATTTATTTTCCTCCTCACTTTCTTTTTCTGAAAATATAAAAGTTTAATTAATTGATGCCTATGGCGGCCCTCTCTGAAAATTCTTGAATAATTTGGTTGGTATTATGCTGTGTTTTTAGTAAGAGGTTTTTAAGTTTTTTTCTCCCCTTAAGATAGGTTTGGGAGAAAAGAGGTTTTTGGAAAATCTCTTAATAAAGATTGATCTAAGCTTAAACGATCAATGACTCCACTTCGAGATGATCCATTATTGTATTAGATAAGAGAGATTGTAAAAACTACGATTTCGAATGGGTATATAATAATAATATCTTTATTTTAGTGTAACATATTGTATTTGACCTAATATTACTATTTATTGTGGTATTGCATAAAAGATTATATTTTTCTATGTATAAATATATAGTGTTAAATTTTTTGGATCACTTATAATTTCCAGATTAGCACATGTTTTTGTTGGTTAGGAAAATAATTGGGAGACAAGATTAAAACTAAACTTAGATAAAGTGAGTTACATGATAATTATTCATACTAATTAGTTATTAGCGGATCAATCATATATACCACATGTTTAATGAAAATAAAGTAATAATTGTCTACATAATATATAGTGAACCCATATTTAGTTTGTAACATCCTTTAAACATGTCGCAATAAATACTATGATGATATGGATGATAATTATTATATCTTGCTAAATATTGAAAGAGCAATGTGATATTGTGGAATGAACTGTCCCACCATAGTTTATGCAATACTACTATTCATCATGAAAAAGAAGAAGAAGAAGAAGAAGAAGAAGAATTCTAAAAAAGAGGTAGCTAGCAGCTATGCATGCACAAGGAAATGTTACCCAATTAGGGCAGAAAACGACATTGATAATTGGGTTAGAGATTCGCTTAAGAAGGAAGCAAAGGAATCACTTTCTGGGAAAACCAAAACATGATTGGATGGCGAGAAACCTCTTTCAGAGTTTTGAGTGAGAGAGAGAATCTGTCATCAAGCTGTTTATATATTTTTTATATATATTTAAAAAAAATATATATTAATTGTATTATCAGAAAAGAATAATAATAATGTATGTGAAAACAATCGAACGCGTCACGCATAATTCTGTCTGTGTCTGATTATGTGGTGAGAAAAAGTTATGTGGTTTATATACGGATTGTATTATATAATTTACATGGATTGAGAGAAGGATAGCTAATACGCCCACCGCTCATGCATGTATACAAAAAGGTATTGACGTTGATGTATTTACATCCCATTTCGAATTTAGCGTTTTAGGACTTAATCTATCTTAATCTTAAATCTTAAAAATTAACGTTGTAATATTTTGTTTTTGTGTGTGTCATGTAAGACAACGGTTACAATTGGAGGTAGCGACATGTCGGTCAACATAGAAGGAAAGATATACTATCTGGGGGTTACATGCAACACATCAAGTATACGTACATTCAGCTTGAGAGCTGATAGTAAAATTACTTTTTTAATTATTTGAGGGGATAGATGATTTGTTTTGAAGAATAAATTTATCTAGAAAAATATGCTAATTTATATTGGATGTTAATACTTTTAAACTTCGGCCGGCAAATTGAAGTTGAACGTAAAGATCAATGCACATAAATTTACACTTATTGCGTTGCACGCCGGCCACCGGACTCCTCGGAGACAATCATTTTCTCTTCTTAAGTATGAAATTTGATGAAATATTGATGTTTTATTTGAAATAAAATGAAAGAGAGTGTGTGTATGTGACTTTGTGTCTGTGTGTCTGTGTGGGAAGAGGAATAATGGTTTGCCACAAACTAAAAAGGAATGAAGGGGAGAGAGCAGTGACCAAGATGCGCGCACCTTGTCTGCCTATAAACCAACACCACTCAAAAACTAACCAAAACCAAGCCTATCTACAACTAACCCAACTCCTAAATTGCTTCCTTGTTTTACTATGAAAATTATCAAACGTCCTTAACCCTAACTACAAACATGATCTAATGCTAATATGTTAGTAAAAGGTATATATAAAACATACATACTAGGATCTGATGTTAATTGTCACGTTGAATTGATTATATATAGAACAATAGTCCGTAAAGCGAAGTTCGTGTAATATGTGGTTAAACGGATGGTAAGGTAAACTGGATTTTATAGAGTTCGATATATAATATATTGATGTTAATTATCATATAAATAGAATTACAGAAACAGTACAAAATATATATATATATATAATAAACAGTATGTAAAAACAATAAACTGTAACGTAAACCAATAAACTATATATATATATATATATATATAGTTGGTAGTGTTACTAATTTGCCTCTAATCAATTGTTTATAGTATATAGTTTAAATGGCCGTTCTTTTAGCTATTTATATTGAGTCAACTAAAACTAAGTAAGTCAAAAGATTTTATCGTCATCAAGTCAAGGTTGATTATTGCAGATAAAGTTATTTATTGATTATATTGTACGAAAGTGCATAATGTATCACAAATATGTATAAAGTCAACGTAAGAACAATGAAGAATATTTTACATACCATATCAAACTCGTACTATAATTAGTAAAAAATTAGTAATTATTTTGTAATTAAAAAAAAATGAATTAATTTATGTATGAACTAATTAGCTAAGCTAACCAGCTTTACGTAAGAGCCCTTATAACTAATGGATTAGGACGCATATTATTCAACATTATTCTGTATAGAAGAACTTAATGGATTAGGAAGCATATTATTCACTAATTAAACTTTTTTTTTAATTTATTTATTAATTAAGAAATAATAATTAGGCGATTGTGTTTGACTTAATGTGATAGCCATTTGTCAAATTAAACAGTACCCGTTTAGGAATACTTTCACGGAATTTCTTTTAGGTTTACATATATAATCTTATCACTTAATGATGCTTAAAGCTTTTTTTAGTACATAATATATATATATATATATTTAAATAATAATACAAAAGTTGACCTTCACGTTGACCCGGCCATATAGTATTACGAAGCTTTAAGCCGGGAATTAATTAAGCAAAGCATATATATATCAGAGGACATTTGTGAGTGACGTTTATTGTAAGAACATTCTTTTACTGTAAGAGAGAATGACATCTGGATTTTCTTTTTTATTTTAAATAAAAATTATGAGAATAAAGAATCTTTTTGTTTCCAATCCGAATCTACTATATACATATTTAATAATAATAAATAAATAAATAAATAACAGCAAAACATATTCGTGAATCAAACTATGAAAGACAAAGAGGCACACGGTGCTAGACAGAAAGAATTAAAAATAATAATTTGAGTTTCATATTGCTTTTTAATTTTAATAAAAATAAATAAATGGTTTTATTATTGCATTAAAAAGCTTCTTAAAATTGAAATATGAGTGGGCCTCTTCTTTAGAAGGAAAAACAGGAACAAATGGAAACAGGACACGTACGTAGTAAGTAGACTAGTAGTAGCGTAATAAAAAATTGTCATAAAAAGGGAGACCATAAGTCATGGAAGAGAAAGCATATGGTTCTGTCTCTAGTTCCCTCCCACTTTGAAGCGTGAACTCCTTCCCTTCCGCACACTGAAACCCTAATTGGGATATCGAGTGGGAGCACAAAACGTAAATATTATGTTATGCAAAACCCCTCACGCATGTCATCTCCTTAGTACTTACGGTTCAAAAATTCATACCTGTATCTACAAGCTGAGACTCGAGCACTTGAGTGCAGCTGTAAAAACCCGTACGAATAGAACAAAATTTTCCACTACAACCTAAGACTCCACTAAATTAAAAAAATAAAAAAATAAAAAAATAATATATTTATTTGTGGTGCAGTGGGAATATTCTCTGCAGTAACTCACCGTTAGTGCAGCTGACATAATCTCTTTTCTTGATTTTTCTTACAAGTATGAGTACCACTATTCGCCAGATTGGATTGGTCTACATATTTTCTCAATAATTGTGAGGAAAGAAAGAGCGTAGGATGGTTGCTAGCTATAGCTGGTTATAGAGTGTGGCTGATGATCAAGTTGCTTTCTTTCATTTGTCTAGAAAAAAACTGACACCAAGATCATGCACTCACCACACCACTTCTTTTTTTCCCTTCTTTCTAATTTCCTTTTATTTTTTTTAATAATTAATAATTATATATAGATGATGCATGTAATTAATGTATGCCGTTGAATGTGAATATATATATACGTACGTGGGATTCACAAAACCACGTTAAGCTTGGCGTTACAGTCATAATAATAACTAATAAGGAACCGATCTACAAGGAAGGCATGCATGCATGCATCTTTTTATATCTTGCATGGGGGGGATCAAGCTTATGACCAAATACAAGGGTGGGAAATTTTGTTCAAGTAAAAATATAATAATAATTAATTTTAATTTAATTAATAATTTATATAAATAATGGTGAAGAAAAAGGGGAGATATTCGTCTACAACATGCAATTTTAACTTTGAGGAAGCTTTTTATTTGTGAATATAATAAAATAAAATATAATAAAATAAAATAAAAGCCACGGTCCTTACCGCCATCTTTTTTTTTAATATTTAAATAATAAATAATAATTATTTGTAAATTATTATTCTCTACCTTCATTAGATCTCCTTCCATCATTGCAGTGATTAGGTCACAAATTTCAGCTGGCACTAAAACAAAGGAAGAAAGAGAAAGACCAAAAAAAAAGAAAAAAAACAGAACAATTAAGTAAAGTGATTAGTGATTGATTTAGCATTCTGTAATGCTAGAATATATTTGGTTTGGTTGGAAAAATTCTTTCTTTTTCCCTTTTAAATATCGCGAATGAGTTATTGCCACGTGGACAAAGTCGAGGAGACACGTGGGTTTATTTATTTATTTTTTTAATTTTTTTTTCCCGTTTTCTAGAGGGTTTCTTGAATAGTCACGTTCATCTTTTCCTCATCTTTTTCTGTAGTTTTTTTCCCTTTTGGTGTAAAGTCCATTTCCTTAGCATTATTGTTGTTTATATTATATATTATGTCAAAATTAGTTAATACTAATTAAATTAATTAGTTGAAAACGGGTCGGATCCCTGTACGTGGGCTTGGATTGTAGGGGCCCTAACCTACTCAGTCCTTGAAGAGAAATATTCTTCTCATCCACCAGCTATGGGTAATATTCATTCTCTCGAAGGGACAAAAATACTTGTACGTGTGAAAATCTTACACTTGTGAACCATGCACCTTTTTTTTTTTTGGTCTTAATACTGTTTTGATGAGATATACCGATTGAGAATCTTGAGATGATGTTATATAATTTTATATGGATTAAGAATAGTTTTATTAATATTCTGCCAAAAGAGAGTTGATATATATTGGCCTCTCAAAATCCAAAACTCTATCGTCTTCAATCTTTTTTTTCTTCTTGATTGATTCCTATTCTAATTCTACACTGCGTCTTGTGCAGTGTATATCCTTCCAGCTGGTTGTTGGATGCTTACTCTATAATATATATATATATATACTATTTATCAAAAATTTTAAATATATTATTTTTAAATTATAATAAAAAATTATTATTTAATTAAAATTCATAATTTACTAATATTTTAATCATATATAATATTAATATAATATATAAAATGATTAATATAAAATTGATATAGATCGATCTATTATAAATATAATCAATCAAATAATTTATAATTTTGAACCAAATCTACCCTAATCGATATTTTTAAATAGTTAAACGCCTTAAAAGCTCGTTTTACTAATCAATTATATTATTAATACTATAGTTTTCATAATATATATATATATATCAAGTAATTGAGATACTATTTTGCCTCACAAACGTGTTGATGGTGAAAAAAATAATAAGAAAGGAGCTAGACTTCCACAAAGTTTTGGGTGGGCAATCAATGGGGGGGGTAGATCCTTGACCATATGTCTCACCAAAATCTTGCAAAATCTTTTTTGTGCACAATTCAAATTTAAACACTTTCAAGTGATCATAATGGCCACCCACTAGCCACTATCCAAAAATTTGGAGGAAGAAAAAAAAGAGAGGCAGTAGGTGGGTGCTAACGAATATGCCAAAAAAGAAAAAAAAGAAGCACTAAAAAGAAAACTCACTCAATTGATATATTTGACTACTAATTGGACAAGAAAGCCAAAGAATGGCAAAAAGTTTTGGATTATGGATAAGAGGTTGGGGCACAAAAATCAGTCATTTGTGATCACGTGGTCGGAACGTATTTATCGTGGTACATTCAAATTTAAGGCTCTGATCTTTTGCCATGTTCTATTAGTGTTTCTTCATTTCGCTGCATGCTTAATTAGCCTTAAGAGATTACATACTATTTGTAGGAGTTATATCTATAATAAATAGAAGAAAAAAAAAAAAAAAGGTCATAAACAGTAAATATAAATATAATATAGTAAATAATGATGCTGTAAATAATAAAATAATTAATAGAATAGTATCTATTAATAATTAATAGTACTATAAATAACAAAAATATAAAATATAAACAATAAAATAGTAAATAGAATATAAATTATAAATAGTAAATAGTAAATAGTAATGTAATTAATGGAAATAAAATCAGTAAAAATCACAATTAATAGGATTAGAGATAAGAAAATGAGAATCAAACCAAAACATATTATGCAACAGTTTCTTTAAAATAGATTTGTCATATCACATTAGTGCAGAAGGTTGAACGACGTTTGTCTCTCAAGATACAACGAAGACGAATAATAGTGATGCACCATCAAAACTATTATGGCAAACTAAAAAAGTGGCTCGAACTCTACCACACTGAAAACTTAGAACTCTAGAGGAGAGGAAGGAAAACTAAGAGAGAGAGAGACTTCATTTTCTGTTGGTGTGTTTCCAAATGGAAGGAAACTGCCAATTTATAGGCTCATGAGGGGAGATGAGATTAATAAAAATTAATTTTAATACAAATTTAAATATGATGAAACCGAAAAATAAATTATATCTTTTCATCTGCATACATTTTTATAGAAGAAGAATAAAAAATCAGGAGAGAAATAAAAGAAATGTCAAGGCAAATCATGTTATTTTTTGGCCGATATTCGATGCACCCAATGCGGGCACACACGAGCCAATCTCAATTTAGACTCTGTCTGCACACCTCTGCAACGCATACAAGGAAGAACATTCTAGCTTATATTTTATTACCTTTTAATAAATATACAATATATAAACACTCTCTCACTTATTATTCTTTTCTATGTGGAATAAAAAAAAATTTCTTCTTTCATTTTTTTTCTCCTTCAAACCATTCAAATGATTGCACTTTGAAATTCAATTTCTCATTTACCCATTAATCATTTTGAGCGTACCATATATTAATTCAAAGATCTCACGGAGGTGAATCCGAATTAACTTTAATTTTTTATTTATACGAAGTAAGTCATACTCAAAATTGTCGATGCATAGCGTAGCTTTTAGGTCGGGCGGTTTTCGAACCGCTTCAAAATAGCCCGACCCCGACTAGATGTTCACTTCTAAGTTAAAGTAGGAGACATCAATAAGGGGGAAAAAACATGTCTTAAGAAAACCGTGTCATGTGAAATTTTGGGCCTGAGGAGCGGGGTGCTGTTATACTAGGGTATGTGGAATGGGCTATAGGATGGACACAAAAGATACCATGAGCCCAATGGGTCCCCATCTTCCTTGGCCCATCAATGACCTTGAGAAAAGTCTTGCAATAACTATGGAGATCGTTGAAATAGACATAACATGTTGGATATGGGCGCGACGTAATGTCAGCGTGGTTTTGTAAGCTTTGATTTGGAGATATTCTTTTATTTTTGTTAAATGCGTTAATAAATTTAAATAAAAATATTTATATAAAATATTATAAATAAATAAATTTTAATTAAATAACAATAATATAATTTTAATATATGCTAATAAATAAGTGTGATGCCCGAATACTTGATATTCATTCCAAATCTCACATCTCATATAGTTTAAATACGAAAATTTATATAAATGAGTTTCTTTTAGAATAAACTCTTCATTAGACTTTAATATAAGATTTATTTATTTACTATTTTCACTATAATTCTTAAATCTATTTATTTAATATGTAATAATTTTAAATAAAATATATTAATTTATAAAATAAAATAAAAAATTAGTCCTCAACTTTGACGGTTATATATCAAAAGCAAAGGCAACGATTGAAGAAAAGGAAATGATAAGAAGGATGTGGTAGCAATAATTAAATGTCACTCTCAAAAGTGTCCTAACTAATTAATTATCCAAACCAACTTGTAAAACTCCCTCTCAATATGTATATATACATATTTGAAAGCATTTAATTTAATTAGTAAGTTACTAATATGATTAAGTTTGTTTTCATTAAATTATATTGACCATATATTAATTAATAAAATATTTTTATATTTATATATTATATTAAATCTTATTATAATTATAAATATTATTATTATATATCATATCATATATCACATTATAATTATATTTGAAATATCACCGAATCATATAATATCATGTTTATATATAAAATTATATATGTATGCGTGGGTGAAAGTTTATTTATAAATAACCCATTTCTCGATGATCTTTGATTAGTCTTATAAAATATATTTAAATTTAATTTAATTGGCAAAGAAGTAAGTGGAATTCGGTCAACGCATGCACGTAGTCGGTGATCCGAGTCGAATACATAAATGTATATATATATATATAAGTACAGCTAGCTGAAGCAGATTTATAATAAAGACAATTTTTTTAAAAAAAGTCAAAGTCAAAGTCAAAGTCAAACAATTACGCTAAGCTTATAGAAACTAAAAAAAAAATGAAGGCTGGATCAGATCGCAGTCACAGCTCGATCCTTGCAAAGCTCGTACATAAACTCATGAACTTACATTGACTGCTCTCAACCTTTTTTAATTACTGTTTTTATATTCACAATAATAAACAATATAATTATGTACTAATTAACTAATCTGATCTAATCTAATCTAATCTAATCTAACACTGAGTTGTAGCAAGAAGAAAGAAAGGGGGAAAAACACATACACATATTTGAATCTCAAAGTCAGTGACATGGAAATGTCAACTTAGTAGATGTATGAAGTTCTCTTTCTTGTGGCTATGAAGAAAACAATGTTCTATTGTTGTGTTCTTTCTAAGTGTTGAAGTATAGGGCAGGCATATATATTGCTTTTTAATGCAACCTACACTAATAGTTGAGTTGAGTTTTTGACTTGTCGATCTTAGAAAAACTGTTTTTTTTTTTTTTTTTTACTTTAATTAGAACCACATAATCAAAGAAGATTCAGGTAAGAGAGAAAAAAAAAAAAAAAAGTCAGCGGGATTTGTGGCGTAAGATAAAGGGCGTGTAAAAGTTGTAGCCAAAAATTTTTGTCAACTTGTTTTTTTCCCTGTTTTGAATAATAGGGATTAAAAATTAAAAAAAAAAAAAAAAAAAAAAAACAGGTATGCAGCAGTTACTATCTATCTGTCTTCTAATCATTTGTTTCCCGAATTTCACCAGTAAGATTGATTAGTAAGAAAATAAATTTTTTAATAATTATGAAAAATAATTAATAAAAAAAAAAAAAAATTACTGCCTATCAGAATCTAAGATATATAATAAAGTTACAAAACATATAATATTTACATTTGCAAAAAAAAAAATAAATAAATAAATCCTAAATATAAATATATCATGCAAGGGCATTACGGTTTATAGTTCACTAGGAGCTTATGATATGAATATAATAATATATTTATATTCACTAACCCTAAGAGCTAGCTAGAGTAATTAATGATATCAAAATCTATAGAAAAATAGTCATTAGATCATATATATGTGTATATAATAAGATTTATAAGATTTTTGTCTTAAGAGCAGCAGCGAGGAAATGCATGGGAAGAAGACCCAACTGTTTGTTGTCTGTCGCGTGGCCTTGTTCAGAAGCTGTCGGCACCACCTATCCATGCAAATTGCAGAATGCAGTTTCCAGCTAACCTAGCTTCGACCTCGTCTACGACTCACAAAACTAAATAAGATAGAGATAGAGAGGTTAGAGAGAAGATGATGTTGTTATGTTTTAGAGAGAGAAAGTCAAAAAGGCTCATGTTGTAACGCCGACGCTCCTACCTTCAAAGACAAAGCCCCATATTTTCATTTATTACACACTTTCATTATTTATTTTTCTAGGGCTCGAATTTGAAAATAAATAATTTAAATAAATATTAATAATTAATTATTATTCATCCCTCCTTCCAAAACCTTGGAAAAGGTCCTATGAATTCACATTCAATTATAAGTATTCTTTCTATTCTCTCTCTCTCTCTCTCTCCTATCTTCATCTCTCCCTGAATTTTCCGTGTGTTGACTTTCTCGTTTTGAACAACCAACTTGCAGTGAATTTGTTCCCAACGTATAAAAACTCTCCCCTCCTACCTATAAGCCCACTACTACAAACTCCAACGATACTTCACGACTTTTTAGATCACATCTTTATTGTTATGAACTTTCCAATAACTCTCCCTTCCTTTTGCTAAAAATAAGTTCTTCCTACAAATTACCTCTTTTTGTTCTCTCTTCAAATCTTTGATCATATTATCAGAAGATGGAAGATAAAGTTGATGTTCCGTCTCATTTCCTATGTCCAATCTCTCTACAACTCATGAGAGATCCCGTTACGATCTCAACCGGGATATCTTACGATCGAGAAAGCATCGAAAGATGGTTGTTTTCATGCAGAAATCAGATATGTCCGGTAACAAAACAACCCTTATTAGATACTACAGATCTAACACCAAATCACACGCTACGTCGATTGATTCAATCATGGTGTATTCTCAATGCATCATCCGGTATCGAGCGAATCCCGACACCGAAACTGCCAGCCGACAGAACCCGAATCGTCAGGATTCTCAATGAAGCAAAGAAGTTTCCGAACTCAACCCTCGAATGTCTTCAAACACTTAGATCTATTGTTCTAGAAAGTGAGAGAAGTAGAAGCTTCTTGGAATCGTCCGGAGGGGTAGAGTTCTTGGCTTCAGTCATGAAGAAGTATCGTGATCATGAAGGTGATTTGACTGTCTTAGAAACAGCCGTTGAAGTTCTTTTCAACCTTCACTCTTCAGAAAGCCGTCTCAAGAGTGTCGTGAACAATGAAGAACATGAGATTATAGAGTCATTAACACAAGTATTGAAGATTGGGAGCTATCAATCTAGAGCACATGCAATAATGGTAGTGAAGTCTATCTTCCAGGTAGCTGATCCGATTCAATTAATCAATGTCAAAAACCAACTTTTTATTGAGTCAGTAAGAGTGTTGAAAGATCAAATTTCTCAACAAGCATCCAAGGCTTCATTGAAGCTTTTAGTAGAGCTTTGTCCATGGGGAAGAAATAGGATCAAAGCGGTCGAAACAGATGCGGTTTTCGTGTTGATTGAGATTCTCTTAAACTCGTCCGAAAGGAAGGTTTGTGAACTTAGCCTTGTGGTTTTGGACTTGCTTTGTGGGTGTGCAGAAGGGAGAGCTATGTTCTTGGAGCATGGTGGCGGGATGGCAATCGTGGGCAAGAAGATCTTTCGGGTTTCACATTTGGCAAGTGATAGATCTGTGAGGATTTTCTGTTCAATTTCTCGGTTTTGTGCAAGTTCTAGGGTTCTTCAAGAGATGTTGCAAGTTGGTGTTGTGTCAAAGTTGTGTTTGGTGATGCAAGTGGATTGTAGTTCGAAGATGAAGGAAAGGGCAAAAGAGATTTTGAATTTGCATTCTAGGGTTTGGAAGTATTCTACTTGTATTCCTTCTTATTTGTTGTCTTCTTACCCATCTCATTGATTGGAGATTAAAGTAGGTCATTTGATCTGTATAGGAATTCATGATCGATGCTACTATTAATGATCACAAAAGATGTTTTCTTTTGAATTTTTGAGCTAGAGATGAAAAGCTTGATCTTAAATGACAGAATTTGTTCAATGTAATTTGTTCGACTTCAACTTTAAAACAAAATTAACAATGACAGATGTTGATAAGCTATGACTAAATTAATAACTTATAAACAATGTACTTGACTTTGATTTTTCATATACGTCCCATCATGAGCAAAACATGAGTCAAAATTCACCTGCGGATTGAATTGAGATCTCGCTTTTGAAAATCGACAGTTTAACAAAGTTTCCTTTTTTGACATTTTCTAAAACATGAGGCATTAACGGTCAAAATGGAGAGATTATTTCGTATATATATATAGGTCAGTTTCTTATTACTATATCATATAACAAATCATGTAATTAAGTTGAATTAGTGCATCGTAAACCAAAAAAGTATCCGACTCCTGTAACTTTCTTTCTACTATTCCAGAATCCTATTTTTTGTAGCATGTATGATGCATGCATGCATATATAAAGAACTATATACATATTGACTCACTTAACCGGTCATCATTTAGGTATTAAATTATTTTAAGTTTGATTAGGAAAGTAAGGTTGAGATTTTCTGAGTTGTTTTGTTTGAATTGGTCATAAAGGTAATTAATTATAACAATTAACACGAAAACGTGCTTAGAAGCAATTTTGTAATGGAACATTTCTTGGTTACTAGATCAGCAATCCAAGATTGAAAGATTCTGCAGTAAACACAAGTAGAATAACTCTTCCTTGTAATGGAACATTTCTTGGTTACTAGATCAGCACTACAAAATCTTACACTTCCATTGAATTGGTTTGGGAACTTGTTTATGTACGTGCGTACGCTTCAGTTTTGATGACAAATTAATGGAGCCTGTGAGTTGCTGAATTCTTCAAAATCCAGTCGGTGAGACCTGGCAGTTCGCGCCCACCTGCCTCACTCTCTTCTATTATTCTCTCTATCCTGCGATAAGTAATACTATAACAGAAGGCTCTCAACTCGTAGAATAACTGATGAGAAGTTAATTAATAAGGACCATAATAATAAATGGCTAATTTTCATAATCAGGCGTCATCGCCACCCCACGCATCATCTCTCAATTTTTGCCTTGTAACGATCCGATTCCTCCTGTTCTCTTCTTGCTTTCTGAATTCTCCGGTACTACTCCCAGTAACTGTAGACGGCAGTTTCAATCCCATTCCCTGAGCGATCAGCCTCTGAGCTGTTCTTGCTGATGTCTTTGGCCGCTGTCGAGGTGGTTCTAGATCTGAAAAATCAATTAATTTAAATTATTTCCACATTGCTTAATAACAATTAACATGTATCATTGATATATCTAGGCAGGTCCAATAAAGAGCATATATACATATATATTCAGTGATCGGGTTCAAAAAAACTTATCTAAAGTTTCTCAGTTGCTTAGACTTAGCTAGCACTGAATCCTTTAAGTAGTTCTAGTTATGAAAAAAAAAAAATGCAGTCCAGTATTTGATTTTTAAAGGTAGCATGATTCAAGAAAACGCGAGTGTTTAACCTTTTTGTGGAATTGAGCTCAGAAGGATATCATCTTCATCAAGTACCCGCACAGTGAATGGACATCTAAGGTGGTTATGAGCCTCAAGTGCTGCATTAGAAAATAGAGGTCATTGGTTATTAAAGTTGATTTCAACATGTAACTATAAACCATGTTCAGAAAAATGGGGAAGAGTAAATATATTATACGAAAGGACATAACACGTTATGTTCTATATTATGGGAACCATTATGGATGGAAAGCCAATTTATTTAGTCGCCTCCACCCGAGATGTGAAAGAATAAAAAAGAAGTCGAGCATTTATTTCTCGAGCTCAAATGTCTCAAACATAGTCAATCCAACCTTTCTTCCATTAACAAGTTTTGAAATAACACATCGCTAAAGAACTCACAAGCTTCTTATTGAAAAAATTCTGAATAAACGAATGAGTAAGCTATGGACTTACCAACTGGTGGTGTTGGAAATACTGCAAGGGCAACTGTATCATTGACCCACCGAACGACAACTCCACTATCTCTAAAGTCATCGAATAACTTTTCTAGCTCGATTGTCCTAGTACTTGGTGAAAAACCAGCTAGAACAAGAACATGGCGAGTACCATATCGTGCTGAATTCACCCCAAAAGAGAAAAGAAAAGGGTTATATATCCTACATGATTTTGACTAGTATGATTTCAGACTTGGTTAGATTAATCCATGAAGCTCACTTACGGTTTCTTGAATTTCTATCCGACTTGTTGTTAGAAACATCTTCAGGCCCTGTGTCATTGATAGAAGACTTATCAGAAAGTTGTTCACTGTATAATTCATCCTTCTTATACGAGAATGTTCCCCTTCCACGTCTCTTAGGGGTTGGAGCTTTAGCATCTTCCAATGAAATTTTGGACACTCCAGGTAAACATTGTGAGGAGAGAAGCTCATCAGGTGCACGGTCTGCTATAGCTTCCCAATCTATATAGTTCATTTGCAACTCGTTTAGACAACAATCATAACATATTGTCATATTATACATAGTCTTAATCTCAATAAGTTGCCACTATAAGCACTACATCAGACGATAAAGGAAGACGGTACAGGATAAGTTAAGGTATACTTGAAACATGGTAGAACGAAGTAAGTAAACTTAAGGAAATAGAAAAGTACCATCATCTGAAGATCTCTCACAGGTAAAGGCATTGTCAGGAGATTTTGTTGATTGTTCTCTTAAATCACCTTCGAAAGAAAGGTACCAACGTGAATTTCAAAGAATCACTAAACTGCATTCATGATTCTCGATCTATCATATAATGGCCTCGAACAATTTACAACTTTTCAAAGTCCAGAAAATCAAAAGAACGTTGAAAACAAACCATTTCTAGAGGAAGAAGCATCAAGAACCGAATGATCGCCATGAAAATAAGTTTGATCATCCTTCTTCACGTTTTCTTTCACAGTCTTCAAAACACTGTAACGAGGAAACCACAAGATATGAAATCATCAAGCTTAACATCGTTTCTACACTAACTTACGAACAGTTAAAATCAACCGCAAAATACCTAGAAGACCGGTGAATTTTCTGTTCTTGTTGTTGCTTAAGAGCCAAAGATTTGGATTCAATCTCATCGGCTTTGAGGGAGAAGCCCTGAGAGGAGTGGAGATTTGCCAAGACGGAGAGAACAGAAGCTAATTGGGAATCTGTGTCCGAACTGACAGAGGATTGGAGCTTAGATACGACGGAGTTAAGGAGAGAGACAGCCGCGTCGGTATCTCCATCGGCGACTAGGTCTTCCACAGTTTCGCTCCAGTTGTTGTGCCGCTCTTCTTCTTCACCTTTCTCCTTCTCCATTGCTTTCTCGTCTCGTCTCTTAACGGTGGGAACGTTCTAACTATTTTGTTCAGGATGATGGCAGGAAAATACAATAATGGAGTTAAAACTGGTTTGGGCTTTTATCATGGGCTGGGCTGCAAACAGCGGATCAAACAATTTAACATAATTCACGGAATTAATGTGAGCCTTTGGGCCTGGATCCATAATTCAATAAGGGTCTCTACATTTATTGTTGGTGAAATAATGGACCAAGAATCATGCCCGTATGTTTGAAACAATGTATTAATTTATTTTAATTATATATATTTATTGGTTATATAATTTATATAATTTATAATTAAAATATATCCATTCACCTAAATATAATTTTCTAAAAAAAAAAAAAAAAAAAGAGAGAATTGTACTTGATTGATTGTTGAATTTTCCATAAGATTGATGATGAATGATTGTGGGATGGAGAAGGGGGCAAAGTGTAATTATCATGTTTTGTGGGAAGGGTCAGAATCAATTTTAGTTTCTTGAAATCTTGAATAAATGTTGTGTAATAACCCCATCTCCTCTTGTTGTTGGAAACGATCTTGTCCTAAAGTGGGTTAGTGATTGTCTTAATTAAATTAACTAGACATGTCTCCTCTTGGTTTAATGTCACTTTCAAGTTTCAACTTACTTTATAAATACCGGAATATTAAATGCTTTTTGAAATGTATATTAAAAATATATATAATTAAAATTATCGATAATTAATTATCTACTTATCAGCCAAAACGATTTATTTATGAATAAGATTTCCGATACCAATTAATAACTAAGACATAATTTATAATAATAATAATTCAATTAAATTTAATTAGATAATATATTTGTATATTTAAAATCAAATTTTTAAAAACTTAATATATAATTTTAAAATTAAAACTTAGATTTCTACGTAAAAATTGAAATTGAGTCTCAATTGATCGGCTAGTACGTGAAATTAAGAGTAAAGTAGATAACAATGTAATGAGAATGCAAATTTCCGAGCCGTGCTGGGAAAAAATGATTGAGTTGCCTGCCATTTGCATTTGCAATCATAAAAATGACATCATACCAACACACATAATAAACACATTACAAACATGTCAAAAGTCAACCAAGTAATAAAGAAGGTAGTACTGTTTCATTTCAACTTTCTCCACCGCCTTTGCTATGCTTCCTATCAATCTTTCTGAACCCTTTTTTCCCTTTGCCCCAACACACTCATATATGGTACACACCATCAAGTTTCCTTTCATTTTAAGACACACTACTTACGAGTCTAGAACAACTAGCCACTACTGTATTCATGCTTCATTATCTGACCCAATATTTATGAAGACAGATCTAAAATATGAAACATCATGTGTAATAATTGTGTTTGATATCCACACATATAAAAGAGTTTGTCTTAATCGTATTAATTCCACGTGTTGCATGACGTGGCATGAACCACGTGTTCATTTCATTACCCTTAAATATATATATTTATATATATATATATAAATTCATTGCATGTGAAATGGCTTAAATTAATGTGGTTCAATACATTTGACATTTTATAGTAATATTTAAAATTTTAATAATATCATACAATTTTTTTTTCTTCTTTTTCTGGAAATTTCCAACCGAAAAGAAAAAGTGAAAAAAGATATTTGACATTGGCGTTACATGAAATCTATAAGACATGTCCCTACTAAGATATGCTAACTATAAGAGATTGACATTAGCAGAAAGCGAACGTGACAAAAATATAAGATATATACTTCTTCCAACTCTATCAAGATGTCCACAATCTCCAACCAATAGTCTTATGCTTCCCACTTTCTACAAGTTGAACCCAACCAATTGGATTTTACGGTTCGTTTAAACGCCTCTACCAACCTTTCCTCATATATATATATATATATACACATATTGTTGAAGTTAAATTGGGCCCCGAGCAGTAGGCTCACTCTCGATCTCACTTGAGACGGAAAGGACTCGTTGGGGTTATAAGCCAAGAACTCTTTTCGATGATTAAGTTAGATTTTATGATAGAAAGATGGGGAGAGTAGTGAACCAAAATGTTCATACCTCTCCCGATGATAGTGTACAACTTTTGTAACCATTTTTCAAGGGATAATTCTCGTGCTCTTACACACATGACCCCTTTTTGTTGGTTTGTATTATGCTTTAGTCAGATGATCAAGCTATCAACTCCCACTCTAAGACATATTTTTTGTTCCACTCAACCTTTGAGGTATTGGTTGCCATAGAGTACATTTCATCCTAATATTTTCCCTTCGATTCGGATGGTTTGATCGTTGGATATAGCAAGAGGTTCATCAGGTTGGTTAGGGAGATTATTGGCCTCGATCGTTTTTTATCATGGATCTAGAATGAGTTACGTATGTAGGATGAACTGGGGTCGATAACGTCCTCCGTTCAAAATGAGGTTGGCCTTGAGCTCGGTCCGAGTGAGATGGGTTGAAGCAATCTTGAGTTTGGTATAGGCAGGATTAAGGCTTGGGCAAGAGGAATTAGATAGAAAATGAATTTTTGTGTCTAACATATTTAATTATATATCGATCAATCATAATTATATATAAAATTTAATATATTTATTATTATGATAAAATAAGATGTATTTTTATTCAAAATTTAATAGTATATGAATTAAAAAATATAAATAAAATGATAAATATGAATGCATCATATGCTATGGTAGTTCTGATTGAGTAATTTATAAATCTTTATTATTAAACTATATAATAATAATTAGTAGTACTCAGTGGGTCTGCATACATAAGAGTATATAGATAGAGTATAGGGAAGATAAAAGAATATAAACCTCTGTCCCAAAAAACTCTTAATAATTAATTAATTAATTAATTAATAATTAATATTACTCATTCAAATGGAATCTCTTTTACTCGTTTCCCCACAAAAATTACTAATCAACTATCACGAGTAAAAAATAAAAAAAAATAAATGTAATTAAAATAACACAAAGAAATGCTTAAAAAGAATTACTCCCTCCAAACTAATATTGAATTTAATATTGAATTAAAAATTTTAAAATAAATCTAATCATAAATCTAATTTAACTAAATATGATAAAGGAAAGAGACAGTAACTAGCAATGCCAGTAAAAAACAACGTATTTTTTGTACCATATAATATAATATAATATATGGAAAATTTTCACATTGAACAAAGAAAAAGAAGAAAGTTAAAAATAAACCTAAATGATAGGTTATAGGTGCAGCAACAGCAACATGAACACACTAGATTATAACCAGTACAACAGCCTAGAGAACACACAGCACGATTACACACCAACCATTGATCAGTCTTGACCTAATATATAATTAAAGTTTTAAAAAATAATAATGAAGAACCAAAAATTTGATATATTTTTATATAAAAATATATTCAGATTCAATAATCTTAAGTACCGTAAATTAACCCCCCGGAGCAAATGAGCATTAACTATTTGTTAATAGCATGTTTATCTTATAATTAATCTCTATTAACCAGCGCAACCACTAATCATCATTATGTCATTAAACTATTATCTTTTAATTAATTATATGTATTTATTTTCCTAATTCGAACAATGAGCATTAAATAGTTTTTTTTCTTTCTTATTTATATATATATATTTTTGCAATAAAGAATTTTAATGGGAGGAGATATTAATAATATTCATTGGATTCCTAAGTAATTGGGATTTTAGAATGAATAAGTAAGTAGTAGGATTTGATGGGTTTGGGGGGGGGGGGGGGCTGATCTTAACATGTTTTAGAGACCAGATATATACATTTAGTTAGGAATCATTTGATGATCTCATTTTAATCAAACGGTCATATATCTATCTATTCTCTTCCACTTCCCCATGCTACTATATTTTGCCTTTCAAATTTATTCACCCAACCTCACCTCTCGATCAAACCTCCGATAATGGTGCTTAATGATATGTAAATTAAACTAAGATTACAAACTAATGATGTTACCATTCATATGTTAATTTTATATATCTTAAATTAAATTTAAAAAATAATCATTAATTTAATAAGCATATAATATAAAAATATCATGTATTAATTGTGTCCCCCCCCCAACCCAATAGAAATAATATTAATTGTAGTTGAATGATTGATTCTCTTTCATAAGTGGGTCCCATACAAAGAATCAAATGTGGGGGGAGAGACTAAAAAATCTCCCTTTCATCATCAACTTTGTTTTTTGTTTTTTGTTTTTTATTTATTTATATTTATATTTATTTTTCCTCTTTCTATACTTTATTTAACTAGATTCATTATGATTTTATTTTTAATTTTAATTAAAAATAATATTATAAGAATAATAAATAGAAATAGAATTTATCTGGAATATTCTTTTCATTTGAACCTCCCCACGTGTCGATCGTGACAAAATAAAGGCACAATGACAGTGCTGTAATTCTACAGAAAAGAAAGGGGCATTCTATATCTGACGTTTCGGGATAGCAACCCGCACTACGCTGTGACGAATCACACACCACCACCTGTCCCAGAAACCTCTGTCTCTCATAGCGGGTAAAGTTTTTATAAGTAAAAATAAAGATTAATAGTGGTGTGTTTGTAATTTTAGCTGAAACGGGGGGCCTATTTTGAGACACGCTTTTTTAGTAGACACAATAAAAATGGTAAAGGGAGCAAACAAGGAAGAAGAAAGAAGAAGAAGAATAGCAGAAAAGATACCGTGAAAGTGAAAGAGCAGAGCTCCTTCAGATTTTTCTTTCTTTTTTTTTCCCCCGCTATTTTTCAGTGAGTTTGTTCTTCTTCTGTTCCTACTTTTTGTCGAGCTAAGAGATGGCGCAAATCGCTACTGTCTACAAGCTTCAAGCTTGTGGAATAGTGTAGAGGTTGTTCGGGTCGCTTTATCGGCTTTCGCGACGGTGCTAGAACTTTTCGATTGTCGTAGTATGGCTTGCTGGAAAATGATCTCAGGGAACTTGGATCCAGAGAGGAAGAGGAGTGGTGGTTTGAGAACGAAGCAGGCAGGTAGAGGATCTTGCCGGGGAAGTTAGGAAGGAAATGTATGCTCTCCAATATTCACACTTACTCTCTGTGTTCGTGCATATTTCGTTGGATTTGACTTTGTTCGAGCAACGACGGCTTGGATTCCAGCTCTGCTGCTGAAACCATGGGATTTCTGCTGAAAGAAGCGCTCAAGGCTCTCTGCCGTTCGAATCAGTGGTCTTATGCTGTGTTTTGGAAGATCGGCTGCCAAAATTCTAAGTAAGTTTCTCGATGGAAATGAATCTTTCGGTTTCTGCTCTTACATTTCTGTTCTTGTTCTGGTTATTGCTCTAGTAAATTAGTCCTGTTCAGCTATGCTTGAATCACTAAAGGACGTTCTTGCGCTGCTCGTATCGTACCTCGAGAAGTAAAGATAATCTTTTTCTTCTCTCTTCTGATTTGGTTCCATGGGTAGTTCTAGTGTTAAGTTCCAGATAGAGAAAAATCCGAACTTGTTAAATTGGATCAGTCTATGAGTAGAATTATTTTGTTATATCAGTCTAGACTCTAGAGAGTAGCGTAGAAAAGTTTAGGATTTATGTACTTTCCTCTTTTTTCCTGTGCTTTATCAGTGACTAAACAAATTGTACACACATGAAACCATAAATATGTTTGCAAAGAGTAGAGAATCCAAGGCGTTTGTGTTTGGATGGAGATCTGTTGGGTAATATTCCTTCTTTCTATTTTTGGAACTTTCTATCTTTTTGTTGGTTCCGCTTTGTTTGGAAGAACCTAGGCAAAAATGTGAAAATCTTATTAGTACATGTCTGCAAGACTTGCGCTTTATCCAACTGGTGTACTACTTGTATTAGAGTGATGCTAGGTTCTTGCATTTCTTGCTTTATTCTATTGGTTTTATTTTAAATTTTTGTTTTAAGATGAAAAGGATGTAAGGCCGTAGACCAATATGTCAAGAATATTGACAATGCTGTTTAATTGATTAGTTTTTAATTTGGGTCATTTTTTTCATGTTTGTTACCAATAGAAGCAGATATTTCTCGAATCATCTTTTGTCTCGTTGATCTCATATTTTGCAATTTCTTTCCATGTAATCAACATCAAGAAAAATTTATTGTTCCATTTTCTTATCTCTCTCTGTCATGTTTTTTTTTTTTTTTTTCATGGCTTCCGTTGATGTTTTATTTTGTTTTTATTAGTATAATAAAACATTGGTTTATCTGAGAACTTAGAATTTCTTTTTGTATGAGTTTGAAAAAAGGCCTTTTGTATTTGCAGGATTTTAATTTGGGAAGAATGTCACTATGAGAATTGCTCCCAACAACTTGGGATTCAAGAAGACAGAGTTCATTCATTAATTAACAGAATGATGTTGAATAATCAGATTATCATCGTTGGAGAAGGGTATGATCATTCAAGTAGAATTGGTTCTCACTTTTAGTTGCTTTTGCTCCTGCAACTGTGTGTCTCAAAGACACATCTTTTACATTTTTCCAGGATTGTGGGGCGAGCAGCATTTACTGGAAACCGTCAATGGATTTTGTCAAACAATTTCACCAGTGATGCCCATCCACCTGAGGTATAAATAAAATCTGTACCTGCACTATTGGCACTTTGAAGATGGATTCTGGTTCCATCTTTTTTCTTTTTCTTTTTCACATTACCTGCCTGGTTTAGGCATTTGGTTGCCTTTTGCGTATTTCTTATAAATTATAAATTTCTCATGTCTGTCACTGAATGCATAACATGGTGGTAATTTCTTATTTTCAGGTTCTAAATGATGCGCATCAGCAATTTTCAGCAGGCATGCAGGTCTGGCATTTTATTTTTCTTCTGCTTTTGAAGCTCAAGCTTCTCACTGTACAATTACAAAAATATTTTTGTTGGCTTACAGACAGTTGCAGTTATACCTGTTACTCCACATGGGGTTGTTCAACTTGGTTCTTCCTTTGCTGTGAGTGATCTAGCAGCTCTTCGATTTTTCCTGTAGAATATGATTTTAAGCTACTTGAATATATGTTGGAATGATAATTAGTGACCTAGCAGTAGTGGCTTCTACATATTCATGTTGCATTGCTGCTGCCCTGTTCCTTAATTGATATGTTGCCTTTGCTTCTTCAGATCATAGAAGATATGGGATTTGTAAGTGATGTGAAGAGTTTGATCCTGCATTTAGGAGGTGTCCCTGGTGCTCTTCTATCCAAAAACTATGCAATGAAAGACCCTACCGAAAAATTAGGGGTACCTGTCGGTCTTGGAATGCCCATATCTGTTGATGCATATGGAAATTGTACGGTGATAAAACCTTCTATATTTACTAACAGCTGCAGCGAACAAGGCAGTTCTTCTCTTGCTTCCAGGCCTGTTGGTCAACTATCTCATTCTTTGACCGGGGATATTCAAAATAATCAGCATGCTACCACATCAACATTCCAAGATCCTGGCCAGAGCCAAAATTTGTTCAAATTCCATGATGGCTTTGGTAGTCCTAAGTTTACTCCTATGATGAAGGCAAACCCTTGGTTTGGAGAAAGTGTAGACTATGGAGATGTAAGAGCTGAAGTGATTCCACCAAAGCCTGATCCATGGCTGAATCAGCAGGCTTCTTCAAGTTCTGCTGTAAATTATACATCTGGTTTTGGTCACTCAAATGCTGGTCATCACAGTCTGAGATTGATCGAACATCGAATCTTGTCTAGTGCTTGCCTACAACATGATAGTAATAAAAGCATGAGTGCATCAAATAGTTTTAATGCATCTCTGATGAGGACAAATGGAAGCATTAACCCTGTTCTCGGAAAAGTTTCTACTGCAACTCCGTTGCTAGAAGTCAGCCAGTCAAGCGAAATAAGTAGTCATAAAAAGGCAATTCCAGCTCCATTCTCTCTTCCAATCCAAGAGAGAGTAGCTGATCCTTGTAGGATTGAGCGGATTGAGCAAATTGCTGACTTGTCTAAGGTGGAGAAAGCTTCTCTGTCCAGTGTTGTAGATAATCTAACAGCGGGTCACATGCTCTCAGGAAATTCTGATCACACAAATTATGGTGCAGATGTGAAGCAGGTGCAAAATGGTATGGCTCCGACAGAGGATAAATTAGATGATGATTTTTTTCAAGCTCTTAACGCAACATTCAGCCACCTGGGTGGCTTTATGTCTTTCAATGACTGCAGCCATGAAGATGGAAATGAGAGGCAAGTATTTCCAAATGTTAAGAATGAAGGAACCCCTGACCTACCTCCATCTGGAGACGACTTGTTTGATATATTGGGTGTTGAGTATAAAAGCAAACTACTTAATGGGAACAGAGAAAATTCAGTCAGTAATGGGTCGAATGAGAACGTGAAGAATACCAATGCGGGTTCTTTGTTGATGAATATGCATGAACTTGGCATGGGTTCTGATATCTACTCTATGAGTGATATGATATCTGATACAGGTATATTCTCTGAGGTGGCTTCCGACCACCTTTTGGATGCTGTAGTATCTAGAAGTCACTCTACTGCAAAGCAGAGCTCAGATGATAACGTGTCTTGCAAGACAACATTAACAAAGACCAGTAGCTCCTCTGTTCCTAGTACTTCTCCCGACTATGGACGGGCTAGTTTATCAGATCGCCTGAAAAGTGAGACTCTCAGCTTTCCTTATTCCGTGGGTAAGGCAGGGACTTTAGATACTAGCTCTTTCCTATCTGGGGGTAGCAAAGATGACAAGGGAAGCTCTTCGCAGACTACTTCTGTTTATGGATCTCAGATCAGTTCATGGGTTGAACAGGGAAGTAATCTGAAGCGGGACAACAGTGTGTCAACAGGATATTCTAAGAAGCCTGATGATGCAAACAAGTCAAGCCGGAAGAGACTCAAACCCGGAGATAACCCTAGGCCAAGGCCAAAAGATCGCCAGATGATTCAAGATCGGGTGAAGGAGTTGAGGGAGATTGTGCCCAATGGGGCAAAGGTAAATCCGATCTATCTCTTACTCTTACATCTCTTCCAAATTTTCTTCTGTAGTATATATGTAATTATGACTGACACAATTCTTAATTCTTTATATAACTACAGTGTAGTATTGATGCACTTTTTGAAAGGACCATCAAGCATATGATTTTTCTGCAAAGTGTGGCAAAGCATGCAGACAAGCTGAAACAAACAGGGGAATCTAAGGTGAGAATGATTTCATTAACACCTCTACCCCTTAGGATATCTACATTGACAGAACATACATGATTTCCTGTATAGAAGCAGAATATATAATTGTATTTGCTATATAGACTTAGTTTGTTGGAAGTATAGTATCTTTTTTTCTCCCCCCCCCCCCCCCCCCCCCCCAAACAGAAAAAAAAAACATTTGAAAGAATATCTCTAAGATGATCGATTGTTTCCTTGGCTGAATATGCAGCTGATATGTAAGGAAGGTGGATTGTTTCTAAAAGAAGGCTTTGAAGGTGGGGCAACATGGGCTTTTGAAGTTGGCTCCCAATCAATGGTCTGCCCTATCATAGTCGAGGATCTGAATCCTCCACGCCAGTTTCTTGTGGAGGTAAAGCCTTATATTTTCACAAAATGCCAAAAATATTCAATCTTTTTCTGTTAATTCCTCGAACAGCAATTTTCTTAATAACTTATTTTCATCCACAGATGCTTTGTGAAGATAGGGGTCTCTTTTTTGAAATAGCTGATTTAATTAGAGGACTGGGTTTGTCCATCCTGAAAGGTGTGATGGAGACTCGGGATGACAAGATATGGGCACGGTTTGCAGTTGAGGTAAATTACTGAAACTCCAAAGCATCTTTTATGCTTTACTGTTAAAGCATAACTTCTGATTATGGTGAGATTGTAGTTTTGTACTGATGCTCCGTTTAATATGGCAGGCTAATAGGGACATGACGCGGATGGAAATCTTTATGTCACTCGTTCACCTTTTGGAGCAAGCAATGAAAGGTGGTAGTAGTGGATCATTGGGGAATGGGAATGAAACTAACCATATGATGGTCCATAATGGCTACCCTCAAGCTGCCCCTATATCAGCTACAGGCATGCCAAACACTTTGCAGTAAGGTGGTATGTTGCTTTCCATTTTCTTGGTCCGGACATGTTGAGAGCAAGCTATGGTTTTTTTTTTTGCTAGCCATGACTAACATGTTTTTCCAGTCCGAGAAAGATGTCCCGGGTGGTTCTAACTTGACTGACATTGCGAAATTAGAAAGCAGATTTGTTTCCTTAGTTTTTTAAGCTCAAGAATATCCAAAAATGTGGTGTTTCTAGGGTTTTTCTCGTCATTTGGGTGGTTGAAATTGTAATGAAGAAGGTCGGGATGGTATCTGAGCTTTTACTAGATACCGTATCTAGTTTGGTGGTGATGTATAGAGGATGTGAACCGTGTGATTATTTTCCGTCTGATATCACTTGTTTCTAACGAAGTTACTAGTTTGAGATGCTTTAAAACTGCATGGTAATCAAACATTAAGTTTGAAAATGAGAATGAGAAGAGAATGTCAATAAAAATTGTGATTTTATTGTATTTATTTAGTTGAATCGAGTAAGAACAATTGATTTTGATTTTATAATATCAAAATTTTAATAATATATAATTGACTTTACCGTTATTTTATTATAAATTCAAATTAAATAGTTAAATATAGTAAATTTTTTATATTGAATTATATAAATTTAAAGCCGATGTAAACAGCATGTGTCCGCTAGCGTTGCGTTAAAATTATGCTACAATCCTTGGGCTATATTTCCTTACGTTTTGAGCTTGCCGATCTTACAGTTGGCCTGTAATTACTTATTCATCTTTTGAGCCTAGAAACAGATGAGGGTGCACTAACATCGTTTGGGAAAACCGAAAATAACTAGACTCGCTGGCTCCCTGACCACTTTCCAAACGGTATTTTGACCAAATGAGCGTTCCCACCTTCACAGCCACCCCACCGCACCTTCCTCTACCTCCGGTGGCCGCATCACCTCACTCCGAAAAAACTCGAGTCTCAATCCGACAAGACAACAACAAGAACAACAGCAACAGCAACAGACCAATCGACCCTGTTGTTCTATGGACCTCCTCCATAGCTCGCCTCTGTAAAAAAGGCAACTTAACCGAAGCTGCCCAAGAGTTCTCACGCATGAGACTTTCCGGCGTTGAGCCCAATCACATCTCATTCATAACACTTCTCTCCAGCTGTGCCGATTTTCCGGCCAGAAAAAGCTGTCGTTTTGGTGCTTGCATCCACGGTTATGTACGGAAATTGAGGTTGGATAAAGAGAACGTAATGGTGGGTACGGCTCTTGTTGATATGTATGCAAAGTCTGGTCAAGTGGGTCTTGCTAGATTGGTTTTTGATGAGATGGGTATGAAGAAGAATTCCATGTCTTGGAACACT
The DNA here is from genome assembly GCA_027186245.1 of Coriaria nepalensis. NCBI lineage: Eukaryota > Viridiplantae > Streptophyta > Magnoliopsida > Cucurbitales > Coriariaceae > Coriaria > Coriaria nepalensis. The sequence continues at coordinate 10,149,957 of CP114491.1, read as the reverse complement.
ATGATCGATGGGTACATGAGAAATGGCGAGATTGGTTTTGCAGTGAATTTGTTTGATGAAATGCCTGAGAGAGATGTGATTTCTTGGACTGCCTTGATTAATGGGTTTATTAAGAAAGGAAAATTTGAACAAGCATTAGAGTGCTTCTACGAGATGCAGTGCTCGGGATTGGAACCGGATTATGTTACCGTAATAGCTGTTCTGGCTGCTTGTGCTGATTTAGGAACGCTAGGTCTAGGGTTATGGGTTAATCGGTTCGTTATGAGGCAAGAGTTTAAGAATAATACAAGGATAAGTAATTCTTTGATAGATATGTATTCTAGATGTGGGTGTATAGAGTTTGCCCGTCAGGTTTTTGAGAAAATGTCTGAACGAACTCTGGTATCATGGAATTCAATCATCGTAGGGTTTGCAGTTAATGGGGAAGCAGAAGAAGCTTTGGAGTTTTTTGAGAAGATGCAGAAGGAAGGCTTTAAGCCTGATGGGGTCACCTTAACAGGAGCTCTTACGGCATGTAGCCATGGGGGGTTAGTTGATGAAGGGCTTAAAATTTTTGATAGTATGAAGAGAGTTCATAGAGTAAGTCCTAGAATCGAACATTATGGATGCATAGTAGACCTGTATGGTCGAGCGGGGAGATTTGAGGATGCTCTAAATGTGATTCAAAATATGCCCATGAGGCCTAATGAAGTTGTGTTGGGCTCGTTGTTAGCGGCTTGTAGGACCCATGGAGATGTCAACTTGGCTGAAAGGTTAACAAGTTTTCTTCTTGAACTAGACCCAGGTGGTGATTCGGTTTATGTGCTCCTTTCGAATATATATGCAGCCATGGGCATATGGGATGGAGCTAATAAGGTTAGGAGGTGGATGAAGGCTAAGGGGGTGAAGAAGAAACCCGGGTTTAGCTCAATTGAGATTGATTGCTGTAACCATGAATTTGTGGCCGGTGATAAATTTCATGCTGATAGTGAAGACATATACGCGATGTTAGACCTTGTGTTTTCTGAATTGAAATTGTGTGGTTATGTTCCCAAAACCAGTGTAATTGTAGATGAATGTCATGTCGAAAACTAGGATATTTATATGAACTCATTTTGTTCCTACAAACACTTGATTGTGCTATAAACAATCACATTGATGCTACACTAACTCATGTTCTTCCACGAACCTTCTCCAGCATCCGCTCAGCCATGTCAACTTTCCCGTGGACCCTACAAGCCGCCAACAAGGCTCCCCACAATGCCTCATCTGCCTCCATCTTCTCCTCCATTTCTAGAATCAACTCCTCCGCCTCCTCCACCTTTCCTACCCTCCCTAACATATCTACCATACACGTATAATGCTCAACCCCCGGCCTCATCCCAAACCTCTTTACCATCATTTTGAAATACTCTCTGCCCTTCTCTACCAACCCTCCATGGCTACAAGCACTGAGCACGGAAGTAAAAGTCAACTCATCTGGCCTCACGCCCTCCTCTACCATCCAGTCAAACAACTCGAAAACTTCACCAAACACCCCATGGGCCCCATAACATCCCATCATGGCGGACCAAGATATCTTGTTTCTTACACGCATATTATCGAACACTCTACGAGCGCAATCCAAATCGCCACATTTTCCATACATTGTAATCAATGAGTTTGAATTGGCCAAATCAAAACTGAACCCGTTGACCAAAACGGCTCCATGAACTTGCCGGCCAAACCGTAGGGAGGATAGACAGGAACATGACTTGAGCACGGCGGGCAAGGTGAAGCGGTCAATAGATTTGGAGGAAATGATCATGTGGTGGAAGATAGAGAGGGATTGGTGGAATTGGCCGAGAGATGCGTGTGCCCGAATGAAGGTGTTGAAGAGGAATGTGGGGTGGCGATTGGAGAATGAGAAGAGAATGTTGGCTTGGTGGAGTTGAGAACAAGAGGCGTACGAGGAGATAAGCTTTGTTCGAATGAAATGGTGGTCGGAAAGTCCAAGGGCGATGATTCGGGCATGGATTTGGAGGAGTTTACGGAGGTTTTTCGTTGAAGAGAAGGATTCTAGAAGGGTGGAGTATAAAGATATGCTGTTATTGCCTATGGCGGGCATAGTTTTTTTTGGTTTATTTTTCCTTTCCCTTTTTCTTTTCTAGGGTCAAACTATTGTATTGATAATTTGAAATTGTATATTGTTTATTCAGGATGGAATTTACGCAACAGATTAGAAAAAGGCTGGAAGTCAATGGATTAGATTCAATTGCACGAAAATACCTTTACTTGTGTGAATATTTAAATATCGATAGATCATAAGCTCTGATCATAACAATGTCAACAATAGGGCTCACCAGATTGGAGAAGGTGAGGAGGATCTTCCAGCAGTTCGACGCAAACGATGATGGAGCATTGAACAGATCAGAAATGGCGGAGCTTCTCTTCGCAGCAAATCCAGGGATCAAGTTCAGTGAGGAGCAAATCAAAGCGGTTACCGATGAAGTGTTTCGAGCTTACAGAGATTTCTTCCACAGCGAGAAAGGTTTGAACTACGAGGGATTATTGAAGACTTACGATGACGGCACGGGTAACGTGGACCATGACTTTGCCGCGCTAGGGATTGAGCTTGATAAAGCGGTTTCAATGGCATCGGAAACGGAGACAGAGATGAAGCAGGGGAGCGCATCGGCGGCAGTGCTGGCGGCGGTTTCGCCTGATTTCGGCGTGATGTTTGATAATGCGTGGGAAATTGATGATGATTTGGAGCCGTTGGTGACGTGGTGGAACGGAAACGGGAAACTGAAGGGGGATTGATTAGTAGTGGTTAGTGGTAATTTAGTAATTAAGTGAACATCGAAGAGCTTTTTAATTAATACATTTTATTTATTGAGCTTTTACTATGTCTGTGTTATAAATTGAAATCACTCATAAATAATCGGCACATTTCACAATATTTAATAAAACCAATATTTCTACCTCAGAACAAAATATTTATTATTTTTTCTATTTTATATTTACCAAAAAGTAATTTTATAAAAATTAATATTATATACAATTATATTTACTTGTAATAAAGGAGAAAAGAAAATCAATAATTATCCATATTTACTTGTACCGACACTTCGGAAAGAAACGGCGCGCCGAGCCGAAACTGTTCCCGAAAAAATCGGATGTCAACGTCGTACTATTTAACCACGAAGTAACTGCAGGGGGGTGCATGTTAGCAGAATAAATAAATAAAGATAATATTGCTCCGCCCGCAGCGGCGGAGTGGCGGAGGGGGAGAAGGTTGAGCACCCAATGAGCAACCGCACAGGGTGGCAGTCTGGCATCTGATGATAATCGGTAAGCCAGATGGCGTTTGTAGTTTGATCACGTGGGAAACATGTGGGGGTAGATCTTTGAGGCAACGTAAGAGTCATTGGTTCGCACATGCCACATGGTGTTATGACTTGTCAAAGAGGTACAATTAATGCACCCTATTAGCTACACCACTTCTATTATTATGAATTATGAAGCTTTATAATATAGTTAAATATCAATTATCATGTAATTAAATGTATGCGACTCTACCTGTGCTACTGACGTTTTCTATATAGTATATACACTTGTAGCCGGCTATATATCATACTAGACCCCGATCATATTATGAATGTAGAAGTTAGATAATATTCTGGGGTGTAGAACGGATAAATTTAAACTTTTTGGGGTACTAATTTGGTCAGAAAGAATAATATGCGGAGGAAATGTAAAATAAGAGAAGATGAGGGACTAAAATAGATGTAGCCAATGTAATTTTGGTATGACAGTAAAAATAACTAATAATTGACATCATACTATAGAGTCTATAGACCATATAGTATATAGTATAGATACGTATACTATATTTATACACAATCAAGTACACCAAAAAAAAAAAAAAAACTATATGTTATGATGAGAATATCATCCTACAACCAAAAATGTTAGCTCCATTGACATTGCACGTATAACTTATGAATTACAAGAAAATGTTATAGTGAAAGAAAAATAATTTTATAATATTATTTATAAAAATAATATTTATAATTATAATATCATATATTTATTTAAAATTTACATATAAAAATGTAAACGAACGCTTCCAACAAGCATGAGTCATAGTTTAGTAAATTTAACAATCTTTTTTCCTCATAAATTATACACAGTAGAGTACACTAAGTGAGAAGACGGAAGAGGAAGGGAGATGATAAAACTAGAAAAAAAATTCCGAGACAGGAAACAACACGAGCAATGAGTGCAGAAAGCGAAATCAGTGATTGTAGAGAAGTAGAGCCTTGGTTTCAATCCTTCGTACAGGTAGTTTTCCGGCACTCGGCGGAGAGGTTCATCTGAGGTAGCAAAATCGGCGAATGTGTTCATTTCCGCTGAGAATCGAATCAGAGCTTTGGTGTTTTCTTCTGGTTTGATTTACTGATGGTGTAAGGGAGTAGGCAGAGATCCGGAAACTGAAGCGTCTTCTTCTTCTTCCTCTTCTTCTGGAAGTCTTTAGCAATGCTTGTAAGCGAGCGGTAGGATTTGTTTCGCTACTGGAAGACGATAGTCTGGAAGTTTGTTAGCTGTATTTCTGGTTCGTTTTTGTATTTTGTAACATTGGAATCGAAGAGATCGAGAGCTATGGAGTCGCGCATGGATCAGTACGAGATCATGGAGCAGATCGGCCGCGGAGCCTTTGGAGCTGCCATTCTTGTTCATCACAAAGCTGAGAAGAAGAAGTATTTTCTTAAGTTTTTCTCTCTGTGGGAAGGTTTGGAGTCTAATCGTCTATTTTGGAATATGACTGATTGGATTCTTTGGAGTTTTCAGGTACGTGTTGAAGAAGATCCGGCTGGCGCGTCAGACGGAGAGGTGTCGAAGATCAGCTCATCAAGAGGTGAGATTGAACCGTTTCTAATCCTGATCATACTTTAATGCAAATTTTGTTCCGGTTTAATTAGATTTTTCTTAGTGAGTTAACGTTTTGGATTTGGCAGATGGCTCTTATTGCTCGACTTCAACACCCTTACATTGTCGAGTTTAAGGAAGCCTGGGTTGAGAAGGTGAGTATTACCCTTCCTCCCTGTACTTTTAAACAGTGTTTTAGCTTCTTATACAGTATATATTGCCTTTGTAGCCTTACGACCTGGAGTATGAGAAAATGTGAATATCTATTTGCCAATGCAGGGTTGCTATGTCTGCATTGTCACTGGATATTGTGAAGGTGGAGATATGTGAGTCCGGAAACAACTGATGTATGATGGTTCTGTTGATTCCAAAGGAGAGGACTTACTTTTTTTTTTTTTTCTGTTAAATAGGGCTGAACTGATGAAGAAATCAAATGGGGTGTATTTTCCTGAAGAGGTATTTATATTTTGTTGTGGTGTATATATAATCTGTCTTATTTTGTAAGCAGGGTTTAGTCTACTCAAAATTAATACCAATTTTTGAAAATTATTATTTTTGATTATTGGTAATTTCATCCAGAAACTCTGCAAGTGGTTCACACAGCTACTACTGGCAGTGGACTATCTACATTCAAATTATGTGTTACATCGCGACCTTAAAGTATGTATACTTGCTTTTGGATAAGTATTCTTCTGCATATCTTCATTGAAAATATTGTAAGACTCATGTGGTGTGCTCTTGGCAGTGTTCAAACATCTTTCTTACCAAGGATCAAGATGTTCGTCTTGGTGGGTTCATATATATAGTTCTTGATCAAGTACAAATCAAGTAGATCGTCTATTTGTTGTATTGATTCTGTTTGTTCTGATTGCTTTTCATGTAGGGGACTTTGGTCTTGCCAAAACTTTGAAAGCTGATGACTTGGCTTCTTCGGTATGTGTCATTGATAAAGGACTACCTAGGACATTGCTTTCGTACTTCCTTTCCAAATTTATCTACTTTACAAGCTTGCTTTCTTTCTTGTCTTGTTTTTTTTAGGTTGTCTTGTTAGTCACTAAGAAGTAGTACTTGCTAGCTGTGTATTACATTGTATCTGCTGGATTGGATTTGATGGAAGATGATCCATATAGATGCATATGAGAAATTCGTCCAACATCTTTTGAAAATTAATTTAATTTACCTAGAGTGGGTGGTAATTATTGTATTTATGCACAGGTGGTTGGAACTCCAAATTACATGTGTCCTGAACTCCTTGCTGATATTCCCTATGGCTTCAAATCTGATATTTGGTCACTTGGTATGTATTTAGTAATATATATGCTGAGATCTTTTATTTTCTGTGGCTGAGCTTCTCATTGTTGACCAGGTTGTTGTGTATATGAGATGGCTGCTCATCGTCCAGCTTTTAAAGCTTTTGTAAGATTCATTTCAGTGTTTACCCCCTAACCTCCACTCCAGGATTCTGGAATCTGCAGTTTCGATGATATTAATGATGCAAAAATTGTGAAATACATTCCGAAGTTGTATGGTGTCTGATCATGTTATTGTATGTGGTTTCAGGATATGGCTGGACTCATAAACAAGGTCAATCGCTCGGCAATTGGTCCTCTGCCTTCATGCTATTCCTCGCTGTTGTAAGTTAAATCGGTAGTTATATTACTTTACATGGTCGTAGCAAACAGAAATGAGGACTTCCAATATTTGAACAAATTCCCTTGTTAGCAAATCTATTATGGTTAGACCTGCAACGATATGGGGGGGTAATTGAGATTCAACAAAATAGGCAATAAACTAGTGTCTTCATGCTTTGTTAAGTTCCGGATACTTATAGCATGATTATTAAGCTTATGAGGTTTGCAAATACAGGAAAACATTCATCAAGGGGATGCTGAGGAAGAATCCTGAGCATCGGCCAAATGTAAGTTTTCTACAGAAGCACATTGTATTTAAAACTATCACTAGTGGTATATATTCCTAACAATTTTGTATTTGCATGCTTTTTTCAGGCTTCTGAGATTTTAAAGCATCCATATTTGCAGCCTTATGTCTTACAATATCGCCCGTCCTTCAATGTTAATGACTGTTCACGGGAAAAGTCTGTATCTACTCGTCATGATTCTAGGAGATCTATAGCAGCAAGTCAAATCAGTAGCTGTTCAAGCAGTGATAAAGAAAGTTTCATTTCAAGTGAGAAAAGCATTCCAACAATGATGGGAAACTGTGATAATAAAGCTTGTGAAATAGATCTTGCTTCTGTTGTTGATGAAGAAGGCTCTGAACACCACCTCCTTCCCTGTGAGGAAGAACAGGCCCACCAAATTTTTGGTCTCAAAGTGAATGATCAAGAGATGATGAAGCCATCTCCTGGTGAACAGAGAACTCATATTGAATCAAGACAACCAAAAGCCATTAAGAACATAATGACAGTTTTAAAAGAAGGATGGGCAAGAGAAAATTCTTCCCCGATGAGAAGCAACCGTATTAAGAGTGAAGGTGCATCAGCCCACAGAACTGACATAGAAACATTGCCTAAAGCTCCCAAACCCAGTGCTGTGGCTTCTAGTTACAAATCAAACGATTCACCAAATACACCTGCAAAACCAATATATGACTCAACCAAAAAGTCTAAGGATTCTTCCGCCTTAAAGCATCAGGTACAATTGATCCTTAGTTTTGTCATTTTGTAAAGCATTTGTAGCTCCTATTTGGGCCTAAATTTTAGTTTTAGGCCAGAAATTGCTAAAATACAGTTTGCACAAACTACAGTTCCACATAGGTATGTGCACGGTGCCATTTCGGCACCACACCAAAATTTTGCGATGCGAACCGCCTGACACCGCACCACATTTTTGTACTTTGGACACCACCGACCGCACCGCACTGGTGAATTTCGGTGCGGTGTGCAGTTTTTAATTCTTTTTTATTTTTATTTTTAACGACAAAAAAATATTTTTTTAGTAGCATAAATAATATGGTAATAGCCTAATAGGTAGGGTTATCGACCCATCGACCCGTCGACCTGTTGAGTATCTCGAGTATCACCCCATCGACCCGTTGAGTATCTCGAGTATCATAATGCAGTATTAAGGTTTTACTACACATAAAGAGAATGGACGACAAATGCTTCCATTCGATCTGAGGCGGAGTCAGGGGAGGTTGTTGCTTTCATTCGATCTGATGAGGCCAGTGGAGGGAAGGGGGGAAAAAGGGCTCGTATCAGCGGTAGGAAGGGTTTCCTATTTTTATTTATTTTTATAAATAAACTGTATTACTGTAATTCTGTAAACATATGTCGGGCCCTGCTCACCGACTGGATAAAAACCACACCGCATGTTCGGTTGCGGGGCCCTGCTCATCGACATGATAAAATTTTTATAGAATCCGACCGCACCTCACAGAAACGTGCGGTGCGGTGCGATTCAATTGGATTTGGAGCCACCTGCGCACCCCTAGTTCCACAAGCTGAACTAAACGCTCAATACAAGCCTTCATTTGATTTCTGCAAGTTGACTTAGAACATATCTCATTGTTTTTTATTGTGTAGTTACCTATCCATGATGCCACACCAAGGACTAGACTGAGACACGATAGTACTCCTCCACCTGGTCCTATGAAACAAGTTGAAGATGGATTTCCTGCAAGACAAAGGCAAAAAACCCCTCCTACTATGGTAACGCGACCTTCATTTCCCATCAGGATGAAGCAAATGGGTACTGATGTTCCAAATCCAATGACCAATTCCTCGAAGTGTGGTCCAATCCAGCCATCTCGAGAATTGGAGAGAACTCCTCAACTTCCCAATGGTTACGTTAAAAATGTAGCTAGGGAGATCATAAAGGAGACTCAAAGGACACCAGAAAGAGGTTCCGGAGGAAGGCAAACTGACACTAGCACTTCCATGTCATCTTCAATGTCAATTCAAGGATTTGAGATCTGTGACGAAGCAACATTTCCTTATACCGAGTCCTCAGAAAAAATTCTTCCCTATAATCAGATCCTTGAACCTGGTAAAATTGGCAAGGAACATAATCCTTTGGATTTGTCTGAACATAATTCTGGGGAAAACCATGGAGATGATAACAACTCCATGAAACGCTCTGAAGATCTAAAGAACACAGATGATGAAAATGATAAAGTAAGCTCAAGTGTTGCACTTGATCTCCCTGCCCCACAATCTGAAGGAAAATTTGTTTGTGAAGATTATGCCTTGGTGAAAAGACCCACTAGTACAGCTGATAATACAGTGATGCAATCACATGTTGCCTCTTCAGGTGGGGATGATAAATTCACAGTAAGGGAACTTTTATCATCTGTAACAGAGAACAATACCCCTTCCATTGCCTCCTCTCCCATACCAATTCCATCTAACCAGTCCAGTTCTCAGTTAGATCCCAATCCTGTTTTGCAAAACCCAACAACCAAAAAGACTCCTCCAAGCCATCTCCATCCTGTTGTTGATGATGTCATACATGTAATAAGGCATAGTAGTTTTCGTGTTGGAAGTGAACAGCCAGTAATTGATACTGTTGAAATGGGAGTACAGAATATAGATGTTGGAAAACTGATAAATGCAGTGAGGGATGAATTAGACATTAGAAGCTTGACTGCTCCAGGAAATATAAAGCCCTCAAGCTGTTCTGATCACTCTGGCTCGGGTATCAAGGAAATGGATGTGAGAAAATCAGAACCCTCCAATCAAACTAAGTCGAATTCTCTGGTGGTTGATGAAGAAGCACCCGCCAAAGAAATTCTGGATGTCAAGTCTTTTAGGCAAAGAGCAGAGGCTCTTGAAGGTCTACTAGAATTGTCTGCTGAATTATTACAGCAAAACAGGCTTGAGGAACTAGCCGTTGTCTTGCAGCCTTTTGGCAAAGTTAAGGTTTCTCCCAGAGAGACAGCCATCTGGCTGGCCAAGAGTCTTAAAGGAATGATGATTGAGGATAGCGGACGGAGCTCGTAAGTCTGGCTTATATGGTATGAATATGATACCCTTTTTATTTCTCTTCAAATTCCTCTTTATAGTTTTTGCTGATTGCAATATAAAGAGGACGACTAGACTGCATTTTTTTTAATATTTGGGCTCCTGTTCTGCGATTCTTTTAAATGCATTATTATGTTTTGTACATACAGAGGATGATTCAGATTAAATTAGGATTCTCTTTTTTTCTTTTTCTTTTTTGGCTAAAGCATTCTCTCTTGAAATGATATATTAACTTTGTAATTGCTGCTTGCTTTTAATTGGGTAGAGACAATTGTGATTTAGCTTCAAATTTTGTTCGAACCATGCGGTCTTAAGACAAACCAGTTTTCTTCTGTTGGTCAAATAACTGGATGTCTTCGAATGATTCTACTCATCTCAAACACAAAGTAAAAACTAAAAGCTATTCGCATTATTGCATAATAACTATGAACTTGTTGATTGACATGAGCAAAGAAGAACTACAACGTGTCGTGAAGTGATATCTACTCGCATTTTTATTTTTATTTTTTTGGCATAGCGAAAATCTACGAACAAAAAGTTTCAAACAAAAAGAAGTTTGGTCTCCTTTTAATTTGTAATGTAAGCATCAAACCCAAATCTCAAATACAATTTCTGTAAAAGAAATAATCTTATAAGTAAAGCTCCACCTCATCAAGACAATTCCCCTTATACACCGACTTGTAAATCCCCTAAATATACTCTTCACATTACTTCACCTAAATAAAATCTTTCCTCATCAGAAAATGTACTAATGGTAACATTGACATTACCATAGTATATATATATCTATGTAATGTACCAGATTCTATTTTGTAAATCAAGAAACCGTGGTGAACGGAGATGATGTAGTGGCCGATGATCAACCGGCACAACCGGACGTAAACTCAGACTGCAGACGGGCAAATGGTTTTGCAGTGTTGGTTGTGGTGTTTATCTTTGGCTTGTTTCTAATACTGTTTCCCTCTGCTTGTCGTTCCATACATGTCCGACTTGACTCGCTCACTATTTCCGACAACTCGACCCTGTCAAATTGGAACATCGAGTTCTCTATCACGAACATGTATGGGAAAAGATGCCCTTCCTCTATCTATCTTATATTACACAATTGTAGCTTCGATTTATCACAATGAAGGCTTCCTATCTTCAACAACCAATCACGTCCAACCATTTGTTCAATACCCAACGAACTCGTCAAGGGTGAATCTTATCTCATCCCCTGCGATCCCTTTTCGAGAAAATTCTACAGCCAAAGTCATTGACGATGAAGTAACGCTTTAGTTATGACTGATGTTGGAACTGAAGACGAATTGAGAGGGATCGTAGAAGCGTTTTTCGATCTAGTGAAAGTAGGGCCGTCCCGTAACAATTCGACAAGTGGATTAACAATGTTGGATAGTTCGAAGGAGCGCAAAGAGAGTTTTTGTCTTAGGCCGGGGATCAATTCGACATAATGTCGGTTTTCATCGATTTACATTCAACGAGATTATTGTAATTGATAATGATGAGTAAGATGAGAACTAAATTATTTTTCTATTTTTGTTAGTTTTTGGGATATTTTCTATTTTTTTAAATTATGTTTTAATTATAAATTATAATATGTTAAGATTTATGATATTATTAGGATTTTTATTTTATAGATTTTTAATTTGAAGATATGCTTTTTTTATAAGAAAAAAAAAATAAAAATTAAATATTTAGAATTCTATTTTTTTATGAATTTCAGTATTATTTAATGTACATTTGAGCGAATTTCGAACAAATATCATTTCATATATTTTACGAAGCAATTTTTTTTTTATTCGCGCTTTAGCATCATTAATTTTCTCTCTCTACTAGGATATAAGATTGTACATACTTTTTTTTTTTTTTTCATTCTCACAAAATTTCATGTTAAAGTATTATGATTATTAACACTTAATTAATCTCACCGGGCGTCCAAGTCTCGGGCTACGATCGACATAAATTAACCATTTAAAATTTTAATTCGATAAAATTTTATTTACATTTAAATACAAATAAATGTTAAAAAAAGATAATTTCACATATGAAGTGAATATAAATAAGAAATTCAAAAGATACAATATAGTTTTTACTATACTGATTAATCATTTAGTTATCTCTCTCATGCTATAATTGATACTGGAAGTTTAATATGTCAATCTATTTTCGAGACTGATATTCTTTATTTTATGAGATATATGACATTATAACTAGTGAATGAATAACTTTTTTTTTTCTCACTTGAGTTCAGAATATCCGAACTACTAACACTTGATTAATCCCTTCATTCAGCTCCTAGACTATAGTTGATATTGAAACTTTAACGTCAACCTATTTCGAGGTTGATTGCTGATTGGCCCCAAACAATAGTGTCTCTGTAAGTTTCGAACCCAAGATTTCGAGATAGATCTCACGTAGGGTCTTACACCTTTTGTCCATCGGACCTCGAGATGGATAAGTAACTGAATCCAATGGAATATCTCTTGCTTTCTATTATCATCTTTTTCTTTTTCGGATTCCTTTTTTCCATCTTTGCATCTTCTCTCTTTGGAATCCCCCACAAAGCAAGCATTCCTCTTTACTTATTTTAAAATTGTAATGTTTTAGTTCCCTTTATTTCCAATGTTGATTTGTGTCATAGTTATGTACTCAAACTGATTTGAGTTCAATTTGAGCAGCTGTTTCCCTCATGCTGTCTTCATTTGACTTAGAACTTGGTTCCATTAACATTAGGTGGGTCAAAGAAAAATGAAGTTAGATCATGCCACACACACACACACACACACCATCTTGTCATGAAATTTGAGAGACAGCGGCAATAAATCTACAATTCTAGCTTTAAATGGTTGCATTCAAATTAGCCAAAGCCATGTCGCTTGGCAAGCTAAGTTAATCAACTAATTAAATTAGTAAATTGTTAATTAACACAAGTCAATGATCATGACCTGTATATGCTCATGCATTACATTATAGTATAATGATTATATCTCTCAAGTTTGATGTAATGTTGAGTTCATGTTGAAGAGAATTTGAGTGGGTCCCGATCAAGATTGTTTTGTTTTCCACCCTCTTGTCCTCTCTTCAAGCTCAAACATCCAATCTTATAGATTCTAGATAAGGTTTCGCCAAACAAGGCTTTAACTTCATATCATAAAAGCATAAACCTCTCCATTTCTCATTTCTCACCTTCTATCCCTTTCTAATTCCTTCTTCCCTAAACCCCCATTCATCTCTCATCACATCAAAACACACTCACAAACTTGTCAAAGTTTATAAATTGACCATTCTCATAATTCATCGTTAGGAGTACCTTTTACAATAAAGAATGACCATCAAAGATTGCGGCCACCATCACGACGAACGCCACAAGCTCTACCGCCGCATAGCTTTAGGCATTGCCGCCTTTCTGGCCCTGATCGGCCTCGTGGCCATCCTCATCTGGGCCATCTTGAAACCATCCAAACCTCAGTTTACCCTCGAAGACGTGACCCTCTACACCCTTAACACCTCCTTCTCGCCACCAATCACTACCCTCTCCACCACCATGCAAATCACAATCTCCACCCGAAATCCTAACAACCAGATCGGAATCTACTACAGAAAGCTCGACATCTGTGCATCGTACCGTGGCCAACAAGTTACCCTCCCCACCTTATTGCCTTCCACATTTCAAGGACATAAGGACATAAGCATTTGGTCCCCGTATTTGTACGGAAACCAAGTTCCGGTCCGTCCAGATTTAGCCGCAGGGTTGAGCCAGGACTATAATTTTGGTTCGGTTTTATTCAATATCAAGGTTAATGGATATGTGAAATGGAAAGTTGGCTCGTGGATTTCCGGGAAGTATCATCTGAATGTGAACTGCCCAGCATTTATTCGGTTTGCGGGTTCTACAGTCGGACCGGCCATGAAGTTTCAGATTGTTCAACGCTGTCACGTGGAAGTTTGATCACCAAAAAGATTAATTTAGAATGTTAGTGTTTGTTCTTCTTCTTCTACCTTTTTTTTTTCGGTCTTTTGTTATGGATTTTGCTCTCTTGAGAATTACCAGAGAAACTGTCAGTAAACTAACAAAGATAAGGAGGAGAAATTATGGCATATGGGTCATCTGACTTTTCTGTTGGCTTTTGTCACGGCATTTAAACTCAAGTTTATGAATTATGGGCTATATTTATGAGTTTTGTATTTTTCTGTGGCGTGTTCATAAATTATTATTTGTTCTCTTTCGTCCTTTTAGTTTGTAACTGTTCAATATTAGTCATTAGCCAATGTTTTATGTTAATTTCGTCTTAGCATAAGTATAAGACAGTAATAAAACAAGAACTAATGACTTTCAAGTCTTCAACTCTTGGAGACTGTTCAACGAATTTCTTAACGATGATTATAAACTGCAGTCCAACCAGCTGCCGCCTGGTGGGGGCATTTTTTTATATTTTATATAGTTTAAGGACCACCGTTTGCAAATTAAATTAATCCGATAAGCAACATGCTTCCTTTCCCACTGAAATCTCGATAGAATTTTTTCATTTTTTAAATGGTTTTGCGAAGCACAGATTTTGGATCATGTCCAGTGGATACACTGCACGTAATCAAATCATCACGTTCTCTCTCTCCTCTCTCTCTCTCTCTCTATATATATATATATATAATCATATATAAACGAATCAAATCAGGTCGGTGAAGTTGAACCAGTCTTTGGTTTCTTTGTTGTGGTCAAGGTCGTTAATATATAGGTACATAACTCAATTGTGTTATTACTGAATCTTGGAAACAGATTCTTTACAATTCAGCAAAGCAATGTAAAAGTAAGTTCAAGATGAGATTAACTGATTAATAAACAAGACAGTAAAATCTAACGAACCCATTAAGCAACATATCATCTTTCGCGGATTATACTACACGTACACGCATTTCCCTAACATACAATGTTACTGCTCTTTTGCCCTTTTTCGGGCCAAAAATCGTTCTTTAGCCGCAGCAACAGCATCTTGACCTCTCCTATGATGGTCGCGTTTTGGCTCTTCCACCGGTGGTTGTTGATCCGAAGTGTCCTCTCGTGCCGTTGAGCTAGTTCCAGGCTTTGCATCAGATGACTCAACACCTGTGTTTGGATCTCTAGAAACTTCACCTTCTTGTTCTTCTTTCATTATGTTTGACGGCCCCACAACAGGTGGGCCTGGGAAATCTAATGACCGAGGTTTATCCAAAGATTCAGCAAGAGTTTTCTCTTCATGCTTCTTCTTCTCTGGCACCTCTGGCTCAGCCTTCTTCTCTGGTTTCCTTGGCCCAGCCTTTTTCGCACCAAAAGCAACATTCTTCTCAAGGTTGAAGTAAAAATCACTCAAGTCGCTCTTCTTGGTAACCTAAAAAAAGCCACAAGGAAAAAAGAATGAAAAATATTTTTTTTTTACAGAGTCAATATATGGACAGATAGGATACCAGAAGTGATGATGAATTAAAGAAGTTAAAAGAAAATGTTACACATACATCATCTTTCTCTTCTCGAAGCAAACGCAAACGTTCTTCCTCCATCCATTTTGCTTGCTCTGCAAGTTTCCTTTTGTAGGCGCTCGTAACAAATTTGTCCTTATCCGCATAGAGGTGATCATCAATGCTTCTCTCCTTAGCTAGTTTCTTCTCATACACAATTTCACGTTCTTTCTCACGCTCTTGTGCCTTCTTCATTAAGGTCTCTATATATTTTGACTGCAGCAGAAGTGAATGCATCAAATTAGTTGAAAATATTCAGGACTGCTTCCATTAAATTAAAAATCAATCGTCATGAAGAATTTGGTAAATTTCCATATCTCCCTACAGAAAATCCGAAAGTAACTTCTTCACTCATTGAGTCAAACTTTGGACACTTGAAATCAAAACAAAACTCTTAATCATCAAGTGTATCGAGCTTTACTCGATCATCTACTACAAACTGAAGAACAAAATCATATTTACTTGAGAGTATCAACATCAAGAAATATTCATTCATACCTTTCTCTCTTCACGCTCCTGTGCTCGAGGACGCACAACTTTTTCTTTCATATCGTCATATACTCCATCATAATCAAATACAGAAGGATCCTCTTCAAGGGCCTTTTTGTGTTGTTCCTCAATCTACAAATCAAGTTTCAACAGTTAATAAAAATATCCAACTCCACAAAAGAGAAACCAAAAATAAGAATAGTCCTATGAAAGGTTTCTTACATCCTTGAGATTCTTGTTCTTACTAGCCTGACGAGAAATCTCTCTCTCAACATCGTTGTCATCATCATCTTGAAAGACAAGAGGATTTGGACGGGGTGGCCTTGCTGGTTGCTTTTGTTGCGACGGCTTAACCCTAAGCTGTAACCCGTACTTGCTCATTTTTCTCCCTCTTTCTTTAGCCTCTGAAGCTACTTCAATTCTGTCCAATTCTTCCTTAATGCTAACTAATGTATTTAGCTGTAAATCAAATTGCTCCAATGGATTTACCCAATTGTCTAATGCTAACACAAACCATATCGAAAACAAAAATTTAACTAAAGCACATTTTGCACAAACGTCAGCTTATCCACACAATCAAATTAAAGTATTAGGTGATACTTTAAAAAAGATTGAGCAGCAGTGCAATGATTCACATAGGAGGCTAGCAAGAGGCATGAAATCGAATAGACTCACAGAAAGCAATGAAATTTTAGTAATTGAAGAGCAAAAGTGAAGAGTTTGATTACAATCCAAAACGCGGAAACTGGTTTGTGAATCAAAACCCTAATTAACTGAAAATCAATCAGGCAAAAAGGAAGATGAGAGATTGAAAACAGAAGAAATTATCTAAATATAAAACTCACATTCTGGTGTTCGTCCAATCTGTGTAGAACCGCGTAGATCCTGAAGTGCGATACCTAATAGCGATGAAGATTATTATTGCTTGCTCGTAGGGCTGTTCTCGGGTCTGGTCGGATCGTTCTGACAGACCCGGCCTTGTCAGTGCCGAAAGCATAAACGAATACGACTGGATCCACTAAACGAACGTTTTCGGGTTCTGTATCTGTTGTTCGGACGGCACCGGATTGAAAGAGGATAAGATGTGGATTACAGTCCACAATCTACAAGCATCCAAGTGTCATTTGAAACCCAGCCCGTAATAAATGAAGCCCAGCCCATCTCAGAACAGTAATGAGCCCGAAAATGCCAACCCTATATACGGCGATGAGCCCAATTTTTGGTTTGATAGTATTCACACTATTCAGTACCGTGGAATATAAATAAGGTTGAAAAATTCTTAGATAGATTATTAGATCAATAAGATAAATATAAATTGATCAACATATTAAAATTTTGAGATTTAATTTTTTTTAATATTATAATAAAAATTAAAAAAAAAAAAAAAATATATATATATATATATATATATATATAATTATCTAATTAATTAATTAATTAATTCGAATAAAAATAAATAAATAAATAATAAATAAAAATCTCTTATTCCCATTAAAGTATTAAAATAAAAATATCTTAAATTTTACGCCATCACATAATATCTATCAATATTACATAAATGAATCAGATCTATTCATTGAATTCTGGCATTAGTAACATTAACAAGACTACAAGTCTAGAATGAAGGCCTGAAGTCGGAAAAAATGGACCATAAGTTTGGACAGATCAGCTGTATTCAATCTAAGGGGACTAGTCTAAGGAAAATCAAGGATCATGACCTTCCTCTTCCTTGATCATCGATCAATCTTATGAGATATAATATATTAAATTTCGTTGACAAATTAACTATCTTAAACGATGTTTGGTGTAAAATTAAGGACACTTAATACCATATGATTGCATATATAATCACCCCATTTTTCATTTGATCAGAAACTCAAAAGGTCCCATTGACTCTAACTTAATCAAACCAATATCGTTTAATTCCAAAGATAAGGAATCAAGAAATGTACATTGTTCCACGTAAACCCATATGAAAGTCGAACAACTTAATCATACGTATATCTATGACTATGACTGATGTTGAGATGCATGTGACTCGCACATGCCACAGCTCATCAAACTTCCAACATCATGACGGACCTCCTTCTATCTCCTCCACTACACGGCGGGCTTCTTCGCAGCGGAGAAGATCATCAACCGCTCGGACACGACCAGTTCATTCCAAATCTCGGTAAAAGCCTTGACGATAACATCGTGATGGTAAGGAGAATTCAGCTCGAGAAACCGGTGAAGAAGCTCTTGAAGCCCGTTTTTCGTGTAGATCTCTTTCTCTACGACCATTTGCTGGATTGAACTCTTGAAATCTTCATATGGGTCGTTGGAATCCTTCTCCACGGAGATGCTTTCCATTACTTTACGGGCTGGGGTCGGGACTACCGAGCAGTAGTTTGGGCCGGTTTCGGGCGAGAGGGTGGCGGTAGAAGTGTAGTTTTCAACGTCAAAGGAGGTTGAGGAGGAATTTGAGATGAGTTTTGAGACTGGTTCGATCACTTGGTCTGAGAGCTTTGATGATTTTGTACTACAACCACATGTTGCATTGGCTATGAAGATTGTTTTGAGAAGCCTTTTCTTGTTCTTGTTGGGATTAGACATGTGATGATAAGTTGTTTGGAGGGAGAGAAAAGTGTGTGACAGAGGGAGAGTATTATGAAGAAGGTGGGTTTAGTGGGGCTGAAGAAAGGAAGGAGTGAATGATTTGGTTCTCAGTCTTTTTCAGATACAATAGATGGATTTTGAAAGATAATACATGGTTAGAGGTATCCTTTGAGATAAGGAGAAGGGCAAATTTTTTTTTTTTTGGGAGATCCAGAAAGTGTGTAATTAGATCTCTTAGATTTTTTGGAAATGAGTCTTTTTATTTGATGCTGTTGAAGTAACTTGATGATATGGATCCAATGATGTATTTGACTAATCATTGGCTCTCTCTCTCTCTCTCTCTCTCTCTATATATATATATGTATATATATATATATATATTTTTTTTTTTTTTTTTTTTTAACCTCATTACAGTTTTGCCCTTAAAATACTCATTTAAACCACAAAAATTTAACCAAAATTTTTTAATTTTTTCATAAATTTATCCAGTTGATTTATAAATAAAAAACTTATTATTTTTCTACGATTTTTTAATAAAATAAAATAATAAATTCTCAAAATCTAATATAAATTATAATAATTATGTATATATTATATAATTAATTATTAAAATTTGAAATTTAATTAAAAATTTTATTTTGACCCAACTAATAGCCTAATTTGACTATTTTATATATTTTGAATAGAATTAAAAATTTATTATAATTTACATAAAATTAGATATTTATTATAATTATAAAAAAATTTGAATATTAATTATAATTTATACTAACTTTTAAAAATGTATTATAATTTCCCCACTGGTATAAGAACCACAGATCCGTAAATTTAATATGCTTAAATTTCAATTTCTCGATCATTAATCCATAAATGGTGCAAAGCTATCCAAGGGAAATCTAACTGGTACATTTTTGAGACATCCTCTCTGAGAAGAACATAACATAAACTGTTCAAGTTGAAACAACAACGATGAAAACTTCACTTGTATCCCACAACCATCTATAATTAACAATGTACTAAAAATTAAGATGAGTCCAATTGTCCAGGACGAAACTGGGGGTAATTTTTCTAATCAACCTTAATTATCTCCTAATCCTTGAGATTACAGGAAGTCTCTAATTAATCAATGTCTTCTTTGTCTTCTTTTGCTGTCACCTTCCATTATTCCCCTTCAGCTCTGGCATTTGGTTTTTGGCCGGCATTTTTTTAATACGTTGAAGGCAACAACAAACAAGATTCCATTTGGAATGCAGTTTGATAAAGAACACTAATATTCACATTCAGTTCCAGAACATACTAATGCTGTACAAGTTTTTACACAAGTAGACTTAACCCTCCACCAAACTAATGAAGCAGACATCAACAAAGCAAGCCAAAGAAACACAACAAAAGCAACGCCTCTAAGAAAACGCCCAACTCTGGACTGGGTTGAGATAATACTTACCAAACATTTTCCGGAATGTTTGGAGCTCAGAGCTACTTTTTCAGAAATGCCACTAGTTCCCACGACTTCTGTTTTCTTCTCTGCACGAAAACTCCTCCATGGTCTTAGCTTCCCCAAATTGATTCTTCTGTTTGCAGTGCCTTGGAGAGGAAGCAATTCCGTCGCAATAGCTTTGTCACGCTGTTGAGATTTTTCTTTTCCCTCTGGTTCGGGCTTTTGGGTTATTAGTGGTGTGTTTATAGGAGTATTGGTTAGCGAGGACTCATCTAGCTTTATAATATCATCTTTCAGAATGTCCGCATAGAAATCTTCTTCATCATCAGAATCCTGAAAACGTAATCAGAAAGTACTAAGAATTTGATTTGGATTACAGCTTTTTTAGAGGACAATGAAAATAATGGCGAATAAGCTTACCACCCTCTGATAACTGGAAGATTCTGCAAGAGTAACCTCAGCAGGACCTCGCTGATTAGATTCAGACGTGGAATCTACATAGTCAGTAGGGTGAGAATCAAAACTATTACTGCACTCCTTTGAATGGCCTCCTGCTTCAGCAACTGCATCAGTTGGTCCGTCCTGCCGAGAGGGTAGATGTCTTCTGCTAGAAGAAGGCTGATTTGTAGTGTCATTAAGGCGAAACTCACTGTTCTTCCTTAGCCGGCAAACAACTACAGAATCCTGAGATTTAAATCAACTATAAAATTCGACTAATCATACATTTTTTTTTTTTTTGGTTACTACGACAGAATTTGACCGTAAAACTCACATGAGATTTCTGATTAACACTGTATTCATGCATAATCCACTCTGTTCTTTCCCCTTTTGGGGCACGGCCTATATGGAAAACAAGAGTTCTCTTTGTGCCAATCACGTTCGAACCGGACTTTATGTTTCTCTCTTTCCCTGTTGCTTTCCAATACCCTAACTCAGTTGCCCTCTTGCTCTGTGTGCCGTTTGGATACTTCCTTCCCCGCGGAGAAAAGAAGAACCATTCATTTTCCGATTGCACAACAGATTTGGCTGCTTCGAGAAAAAAACATACAAACAGACAAAAACCAGCTCACTATGCCCCGACCACAGAAAAACTACTCTAAGCAACTTTCCAGATAACTAATAAAAGCTTGAAGAAACTTGTTAAAAATTCCAGGTTTTCTCATTATGAATTCTTCTACCCTTCCATTTTCTTGGTAATAAGGAGGTGTCTGGGAATGAAAAGGCTCAAAATAATTGCAGTTAAAGTATCCCTCTAAGAATTCCCCCCATTAATGAACAAGCAATCAGCTAGAAAATAGCACGATGAACAAGAGCTACAAAGCAAGCAAAAAAACTAAACACTGACCTGGTAAATCCCAAGGCTCGTATTTACAAATCTCGATTTCGGAAATGACATGAACACTATTCTCGCATCCCTCTAGCTTCTTCTTCAGGTAAAACGAAATCAATTCCACGTCGGTGGGCGAAAACCTAAACCCAGGAAACATAGACGAAGTAATTATGGACATCTGCTCCACCTCTCTCGAATTGCCCCCTGCCATCTTCTCAAACCTTCTCTCCCCTTCTTCTTCTTTCCCTGAAAAAGTTGGGTCTTTTCCCGGGAAAACAATAAGGAGAATCAGTGGGAAGTGATTTAAGGGGGGAAAAGTGTTATTTAATTTTGGAGTAAATTCTTTTCTTTCTCGGTTTGTGTGCCTGTTCTTGTCGTTGCGTGCGTGTCAAGAGGGTAGCTTGCGAGTTGGATTTGGGCGGGTGTGAGTGACACGTCGGATATGATGGACTTCACGTGGCATGCTTTGTCAGTTCAAAACAAACAATATAATTTCATTGGCCCTGAATCTGATCTGCCAGTACTGCAAGTGACAACTGTACAGACTGCTTGTGGGCTCCACGTAAAACATCCACATTTTTTCATTTTCTTTCTTAAGGTGAAACCAACCAAAAAATAAAGGTTGTATTGAGAGCATGCAATATGTGGAAGGAAGGTAGATAAGAAAATGTTGTAGATAAGAAAATGTTGTAACTTTGGGTAGAAAGAAGGAAGGGAAAGTGACGAGGTTAGTGGTTGATGCTGTTTAGCTCGAAAAGTAGTCTTCTTTTTTTAAAGCCAATTTTCCCAAAAGCAATCCCAATTCTCAAATTGAATGAAATTTCATTTTGCTTTATAACAACGTGGTCATGAAAACTACTTTTGGATTAAAATAATAAAAAGCTACTACCAATTGGCTCACGATCACCGACCACCTCTGCGACATTACTTACCTCTCTCTCTCTCTCTCATCGAAGTCGGAGATGGTTGAATTCAGATAAGAATTTCAATTTACAAAATCTTACTACCAATTCACACGAAATAAGAAAGTAAATCCAGTAAATAATTAAACCATGCATGCAAACGTAGGCACGTATATAGTATTTGACTATATCCTGATCTACTTCTGTACGTACTAATTGTTCAGTCTGTTCTTGACTTCTAGTTATGCTTCTGTACGTATAGTACTGTACTTATGCACTGTTCAGATGTAAGAGAGGAGCTCTACTCCTGCGAAAATTACCATCTCCCTCAAGAATTCGCATCATTGAAACAAAACGAAGGAAAATATAGCAACAAAAATGGCAACTCTTCCAAAAACAACACATAATCTATCCAAATCCCTTTCTATTCTCTTCTTCCTCTCTTTCCTCTCTCTCTTCATCTCCAAATACTCTTCAAACCTCTCTCTCCCTTCCTGATCCCCTCCTGATCTCCTCCTCCTCCTCTTTCCACTCTCTATCCCCCGTTTCAAAATCTCTAAACTCTCTTTCCCCTCCAAAAGCTTCCCCTCCATATCCTCCACGTGCATACTCACCTCCCTCACGTGCAGCTCCCCTACTATTACCTCGCACATGATCACCACCCCACACTCCACCCACTCCCTTGCTGATCTTCCCGCCATTATTGTCGAGTACTTCAACTCCACATCTCCGCTCAGCCAGTGCCTCTCCACTTTAACCGCCCTCCGGCTCGATATATTACCTGCCCTTTTCCCTTCCCGGTCGATCAAGATCCAGCTAACCGTCAGATTCTCCTCTAGGTGCTTCAACCACGCCCCTTCATTTTTACTGCGAGAGCCGCAGCATTTTATCGAGGTCCGAACCGTTTCTTTCGGGCCGACTATGTCGACCCGGAAAAGCGAGCGGAGGAACCAAGCGGTCTTTGTCTCAGTGTATTGGAGCTTTGAGAATACGAGCTTGTTTTCGTAGTGGATATCGACAGCGGAGATTAAATGATCCGATGTTTCAGATGATGGGCGGCTTCGATAGTTTCCAGAGCATTGTAACGGATTACGGTGATCAAGGAGAGGGAAGGAGTCGGCGTAGAAGGACCGGTGACTGGAGATGAGGTGGAGTACACGTGGTTCGTTGATAGAAGGCCATGTGGATATGCAAAGTTGCCGCCATAGATTTTCTTCAGTGGAAAGGGCGTGTAGTTGGGACGATGCGGATGCAGCGGAGGCGAGAGACGGGCCATTGAGACGGCTGAGTATGTGTGTCCACATGATGTCGGAATGCATGGTGGAGATTATAGTGCCGGTAGTAGTCCCGCCCTTTCGATCAACGGATGAAATTGAAGCAGCCGCCATGCATGCATACATGAGTGATAAGATCTATACACAAATGAAGGGACTAAATACTGGTAAAGATAGGTTTAAACTTTAAATGGAGGAATCCTATCTTCCTTAACAAGCAAAAGTCAAACTTGTCCGCCTGGGTAGTGTAGATGTATATCCAAACTTTAGGGACGAAATTGATTGGTGTGATCCTATTTTTTATCGTTTTTCACTTCCATCGTAAAGAATTTCTGGGCAGAAAATGAAGGTACGAAATTGACATATACAGATTGATTAATTGAAGGCACAGTTTACCTACCAATTTCTCTCATCATAAAAGTATAAATCACTTCGTCAAGTCAACTTCTAATTTTGAATATCAAAGCCTCATATACTTAATTATCAGACCGTTCAATGAACTTGAAGGACACCTTAAAACACAGTATCAATAAGCACTCACTTATCATTGACAATAATGTGAACTCAATTCGGCTTTAAGCCATTTTCGGCCCAAAAAAGTTGACCCAAAAGTGAAACGATCGACTTAGTCCAAAGTAGATAGCTACAACACTTCAGTACCCAGAAGAGGAATTTTGCCGAACTTTTCTTTGTTTCGTTTGTTAGTGTTAATCACCCCAAGTTGATGGCCGGCCCATTCCCACTTCATACACTGGAGTTGACTCTAGATTCTGGCCTTTGCCCTGTTTATTAGCTTTCCTTTCCTTATCAGGAAAGGTTATCACCTTGAAGTCTATATTCTTTTCCTTCAAAGCTTTCTCACTGACCCATTCATCGTCAAGATTTTCCGAACCGTTTCCGGAAAAAAGCTCTGCAAATGAAGCTTCTGATAGTCAATTGCATCGAGTCCTTCCTTCTTCAATTTCCTCTTAGGCTTCAACTCCTTTTCGGATCCAGCTTCTTTCTCTGTGATGATGTCTTTATGGGTTTTCTTCCTTTTCTGCTTTGCTTTTTCTTCTCCTCCTCAACTGGTTCCTTTTCAAATGAAGCATTATTGATGAAGTTTTCAGTTATATCGTCTTTCTTTTCATGCTTAGTGTTATGGATTGGTCTAGCATTATAAATCTGCAAGTTTGGTAATGCCTTCTGAATCTGCAGTTGCATTCTCACACACAAGGAATGTAAGTGAAGAGAAGGCCGGATTTTAAACAAAAAAACAAAGAAAAGAAGGAACGGTGCTTGTACCTTTTTGGCTAATTTAACATTTTCAGCAATAGGGTTTCCTTGCAGATTGACCAAGGAATCCAACACCTAACACAAAAATATGTAAAAAGGAGATCCCAAAAGAAAGGTACAAAACCAGAGAATACAAACATTCATTTGTCTAACCTTCACATCTGACCACCTCATGATCCCATTATTCCCCAACTCCAAATTCAGTAGTTTCTTATTATGAACCAAATCAGATGGGAGAATGACATTTTGGATGGAGGAGGGAAGAAGATTATATTAGTTTATTTTAGTAAAACTTTTCATTTTAAAACGTATATGAATGAATGAATACCTTGATCTCATTATGAGCGAGGCGAAGCTCCTTCAATTCGGAACGTCTTGAGTGAGGAACTAATGGACTGAAGTTTGCAATTAGAGAGAGAGAGAGAGCTGAAAGTGAAGCCGGGCAAAGTTATAACATCTCTCTCAGCCAGGTTCCAATGAAACTAAAGAAGACAACAAGTTAATAAATCGAGAACTACGTGCCTTTTTCATGGATTTCACCTTGAACAGAGCATCACCAATATCATGAATTGGATTTCTCGAAAGGACTGCAAAAGCATCACCAAACAACTTATAAGAAAATGAAAAGTGCATGACAGCATCTGATCAAGCCGAGTGAGAAGCCGTACCAAGAGTATGCAAGTCCTGCATCTGACTGAACTTGCAAATAGACTCAATCTCATTGTCTGCAAATTCAAGGAAAGAGTATAGTATAGTATGAAGAAGAGAGGAGTTTTCTTTTTATCAGAAATGAATCAAATACATAGACTTACCATTCAAAATTAGAGCACATAAGCTAACAAGTGGCATAACTTCATCCATTGATTTAAACTTATTCTTGCCTGCGTTCAACACTAGATTTATCAAAGGCAGAAAGATCAACCCAAAAAAAGCTACTTGAAACTTAAAAAGGATAAAAAATATCGCCATTGATATTTGCAGTGAGCTTGGAAAGTCCTTCAATTCCTCTCAAGCTTTCAAGTTTGTTCCGAACAACTGACAGCCACTTCAAATTCGAGCACAGCTTCAATCCCTTTCATTAAAAAATCCAAAAATTTAGCTTTATACGTAGATGAACAGACTTTAGCTTTACTATTATAGAACCAAAGAAGTACCTCGAGCGAGGTGAGGTTGTTGAAAGTAAGATCAAGCTTCTCCAAGTTCTTGAAGTTGCTTAAGCAAGAAACCTTCAATTTTCAAAAACAGAACTTGATTATTAGAGAGAGAGAGGTAACAGAAGGAGAATCAAAAGCGAATCAAAGTATAAATACATCGGAAAGAGCTTTTTGATTCAGCTTGAGAGTGGAAATGGCAGTCACGTCTTGCTCCTTATTCTCCTTCAGAACCTGCTCGGAGCTCAGGCGAGTCATAGTGAACACGCTTTGCCTGCGTAGAATCACAGTTCCGCGCATAAACCCCTAGAGGTTTAAGAAAGACAGTATGATAATTTCCCGTCTGGGAATTCTCTGGACCGGATATCTACTCGGACCGGATCTTTCCGGTTTTTTTTCATGGTAAGATAGTGAACCGGCGTCGTCCTCACTTTAGATATTTTTTCCGGCAGTTGGATATAATGAGAGTTTCTTTCGCGCGGTTACAGAGCTTCACAGACTCTCGATTAACAATGGAGGCTTTCTCTAGGGTTACATGCTTTTCCGCCATATATAACCCCAACATTGCTCGTTTCTCCTCACGTAAAAATGCTTCGCTGCGTTGCTTTCGAAAATCGAAGATTTCCGTCTCTGCAGGTTAGTTCCATCCTCTCTAGTCGAGTATCGAATTCTTTCGTTTGGCTTCAGAGAGAATTCGAGGCGAATTCTTTAGGTGTATCAATCGTTGATTATTTTGAAAGAGAGATTAGGAATTCGATTGAATTAGTAGGCAGCAGCTTGTCCATTTGATGAGTAGTTTTAATGTTTAACACTTACCTGAGCTGATGACTTGATTTCCAGTGAGTGAAGTTGCTGCAGAAGAAGAAGATGTGTTGCAGAGGTTCTTTGAGGAGAGAAAATCGAACGGTGATTTTATATCGAAAGTTTCTGATTTGCTATGGCAGAGAGAGGTTATGAAATTCATCGATGCCAATGCTGATAAACTTGTAGACACTTCTGCAGAAGAAGAAGAAGAAGAAGAAGAAGAAGACCTGGTATAGCCAAAAGATCCCAAACTGTGCATTGCATTTGGATTTGGATTTGCATTTGTGTTTGTTTATTCTCAATCGTCGTTTTCTAATGATCCAAAACTTGAAGGGTGTAGAAGGTGATGCAGATGGTGGGTTTCTGAAACTAACAAGTACCCGTGATTGGGTTTTAGGAGGGAATTCCGCACCGGCCAATAAGAAAGCCATCGCAAAGGTATACACAGTATATACACATGCATTATTCTTATCGCAGTTGGAGAAAGGAAATCTTATGAATGCTTTGATAACAGGCATTGCAAGATGAAAGCGAAAAGAGGAAGAAACTGAACTTTCTCAAATATGAAGCTGTATGAATACTTTGAACTCAATATCTTTCTTGGTTATTTCTATCAGTCATTGATATTGTCACTTTCATCTGCTTACCCTCATTATGGAGATCTGAGGGTAAAATTTCATGTTCTTTTTTGTTTTAAATCTTCTGTCGTAGCTCTGAATTCTCATGGCGGCTTAATAAGTTGTTGATCTATCTATACACCTTGCCTTTAATGCTAAACGGAAGATTTTCCATATATATGATTTGTCAAGATTCGTGGAAGATGATTATTTTTTCCCCCCACCTGTTCTTCCCACAGCTCAAGAGGGAGTTGACGTTTTTATCTGTTAGCATTGGGACTGCTTGCAGTGGATATTGTTTGATCGTCTTTTCATTGCAGGTATGTGTCTCATCAAACATATAAATATTGTCAAGCCCCACTCCCTTTTTTTAATTATTATGAGCAGAAGTTTGATACTCGAATTATTAGGAATACCGATATAAATATTGTCAAGCCCCAACTGTACCAGTGTTATATATGACCATAAAAATGCTTGCAAATTTTGTAGGATTTTACTTCACCCTCTCTGCATGAACTATGCAATGCTTTCTGCTACCAATTTATTCAATGCATGAAATCTATATGCAGGCTGCTATCAGTTATGCAACTGGAGTTCTTTTCAGGTAGGTCTGCAGAAGCTCTGTAAGCTTACTGTTAGATTGAAGCTGTTCTCCCTCCCTTTCCTCATGCCCTCAAAGAAAAGAAATAAAATCATTAATTTTAAATTCACCATCTTCTTGACAATGGTTGTGCAAATTGGATTAGAAATTTAAGAATCTTCAACAGAACCTTGGTTAATTTGTACCTCATAACTTTCTGAGGTACGCTATTTAGTTTGCTGAAGAGGCCTTTTTGTTGTAATATCCAACCGAAAAAAATTTATGTGCAGCTGCTTGTACCTTCAGCTCTTATACCGACATGCAGACAACCTCTCAAAAGAGATGGTTCCTGACATCTTCACCCAAAAGAAGGCAAAAAAGTAGGAACTCCCAAATTTTATTTGCCACTTCTTGTATCTGTATTGCCACACTCCACTTTTTCTTATCCTGTTTGGACTTGAATGCGTCTTTAATTTTCAGAATTGGAATAAGAAGTGAGGATGTAGAGGATTTTTTTGAGAGATCAATTAAGGGAAGTGGGGTTGCTCTTTCGTCTCCTAGGCTCGTGATCCCCGCAGCAATATATGCATTGTGGATCCTTTCTCATAGATATCTTGCAAATGATTTCTTTGATTTCCAGGTAACTACAGAAATATATATTCCATGAAACCTGTATATGTCTTCAGTGCTCCAATAGGTATAGACATAAATACTTTGCCCTTTAATCAATCAAGTTTTTCTTATCTATGACGCAGCTTGTTCCGGCCATGCTTGGATTGTTTGTCTATAAAGCAGCTGCTCTTGTTCAAGTATATAGAGATAACGAAGACCTTAGATTTATCTTTCCAGATAGTGAGGATGGCTCACAATGACCCTCCTACCCAAATGTCATGACCATTCTATTTTCTACATCAAGTTTCGAAGTTAAGAGTAGGCTGCCTTCGATTAGTCCTTGTGTAACTTATGAGTTCAAACGTAGCCAAATATTTCATAACATGCTTCTTCAAATTTCTTGTATTATGGGATTACTGTGTACACGATCATTACCCTTGATGAGTAAATATTTGATGCAAGATTATTATTTTCTCGTGGTAATATCATAACCAGCCGTAAATAGTACCGAACTACACCGGACTAAATTACACACAATATTTTCTCACCTTCGATGAATTAGTAAGAAATGCTTTTAAGATTGAACGATGTATGAATGTCATGGTCATAGAACATTCACATCATTCAGAATCAGATAACGATACTAGGAAAAGTTCATATATTTAAAATCAAAACTTGCATTTTTCGAAACTTCATCAAAGAGCCTATTATATATATCTTCCACTCTCAAACTAATCTACCCTTTTATCTCATTCATTCAGTTGCCTTTCCTTTCCACCTCCTACTACTACTATTTGCCGTCTCCAACAAGTAACACACCATGGAATCCACGTCATCGCCAAATATGCTGTAAGCTTCCATAACCTGGAGGTAACTGAACCCCATAGAGAGAACCACTTGCATGCTATTATTGCTCAAGGCTGATTCTTGCACAGCTCTTTCTCGGTCTCCTATCACCTTTGTCTCCTCGCTCTTTGAGGATCCTATCAATAAGAACATACTTTCAATTATAAACTACTGTCCCGACTCAGGTAAAGACTATATAGGCAGGCCCCCAAATGAGGTTCTATGAGCCTAAACGGGGTGTCAAATGTTTAAATTATTCATATGGGAAAATCAAAGTATACTAACTGGCTGCAGAAGAAGATGGTTCAGCACCAGAAGTAGAAGATTCTATAGAACCCATTTGCTGCTTCAAGACGTTGTCAGCAATATACTCTGCCCGAGAAGCTTCCATTACCATCCGCTCGATCTCCTTCTCAGTAATCTCGAGATCAGAATAAAAACGACCCTCAGCTAGAAGTGCCTAATCAGTTGACAAGCAAACAGTATCATAAAAATAAAACTCAAGTTTCTTTACTTGGAACTGTATAGGTATGCAAGTTTAATTATCCGGATGCATATTTTACATTATCAATCTGTTGATCTTGTTGTGCTTTGATTGCAGCCATCACTTGATCCTTATCAACTTTACTCTGTAGCCACCAAACAAAAAAAAAAACAAAAAAATTGGGGGGCTAAAGTTTACTTGTTTCTGAACCTAAAAAACAAAGACATTTTTGGAAAAATGAACAGGTAATAATGTAGGGGCAAACTGGTAGAATACCCCTCGAAGAGAGCTGAATCCAAGCCCTGCACCAATTGCCAAGCGACGTGGATCAACAAGGGAGTTGTAATGATTTCCATGATGAAAGCTAAGGCGTATGGGCGGTGTGTCTGTGTGATAGTTTCCATGGAAGGTGTTGATAGGTTCTGTGTTCATAACAATTATTAGTGAAAGAATAAAAAGAGAGAATACCAACAGATTCAACTACCTCCCCAGAACCACCATGCAATCAAAAGAGAATGGAACCTGTGCTATAGGAATAGATATGAATAGGCCGATTATATATCTCAGACATTGCCTGGATCTCCGCATTATTCCCATACACCTGCAGGACATAGACATACATCCATGTAATTGAGTAGATGAGAAAAAAGATATATATATGAATCAAAGAACTAACTTAGAACGGTGAATCCATCTAAATGACCTACGGCATCCCAAAAGCCTTACAGACTACAGGAAGTATGCTATTAGTTCTAATGGGTTCTCCATAGGTTCACAGAATCCCTACTTATTTTTAAAGTTCCAAGGCAGCAGGGAAAAGAAATCATGTCCTTTTGAAACTAAAGCATGCAATCAATGACTAGCCACACCACATTACCTTGTCTCTTCTCTTCCGCTTGCAATAAGATGTGAAGCCTTCAGTTATAAATGGGGAGAAGTGGTCTCTCTCCTTCTCCTGAACATATAAACAACCAGTTTTACCCTAAGCATCATTTAAAAAAAATAATATTGGCCAAGAGGTATCCTATAAATCTTTTGTTTCAATTATCCCTTATCTGTCCCATCAGATGACCACCCAAATAAAGATTATTGGAAAACCCTATTACAGATGAATATACCATACCATATAATCTATGCACAGCTGTCTGACCAAATCATAACCCTCAGAATCCCCATATACTTGATCAGCAACAGCACGAAAGAGACAATTCCCATCCTCCATCATCCTCTTAACTTCTAGACCCTTTGCTCGTCTGATCTCAATCTCAAATTGTCTCTCTCTTTCCTGCCATATGTCCAACATTCCGGGTCATAAAAAGCAAGCAGACAAAAGTAGTGCCACATAAACAAAATTGTTCCAGGAATTTTTTTCATCAAAAAGAAGAAAAACATAACAATAACCGTTTTGACTTTGTAAATTCAACCAGAAAGAATAAAAGATCCATTCTCAAGGGAAAAGATAGAACATCATTTCAATTTAAAATTTTAAAAAACCAGAAACTCACCATATCATTATAGAACCCAAAGCAAGGGTTCTGCTCATCTGCACTATTGTAACCCTCATTATCAACAAGGGATCTAGGTGACGAAGGATGTGAACCAGTAGGTGAAGTCCGAGTTGACACAACAGGCCAAGGGCCCACTCTTCTTGTGGGATCACGCACATGCCTCCTTACATTTTGGTTCCCTGCAGAATGTTTAGGTGGTGGGACTGGTGGTGGAGGAGGGGGATACAAAGATCTCTCACCAGCAATCTGCGAAGTATCTTCAGTAACAGTTTTCTCACAATCTCTAGCAATTTCCCCTAGACCTACATTATCCTCCTTGCCATCTTTCTCACCATCTCTTTTCATTTCATAAATAGAACTCTCCTGAACACCATGAAAGTTTTCAATGAAAATATCATCGTTTTTAACAGGAGTACTCTCATTACTCCCACTGCACTCTGAAAGCTCATCAGCATGAACTTGCTGTTCTTGAGTCTCCTCACCAATTTCCTCATCTTTCAGAGGAGACTGATGAGAAGTAGAGACCTGCAATTCAGTACGGGCCAAAGAAGCGCGGGTTGGGTTCGAAGAAGAACCACCGGTGGAACCTCTTGGAATCAGAATCCTAGTCATTGGACCGTAATAACTGTTATTATTTATTCTTATTTCCTTTATCACGAGGAAATCAAGCTCCAATCTTCTTTCCAAACAGTAACTCAGAGATCAAAAACCCAAGTCATTGGTTTATCACGCGTTCTTGCCTTGGGAGCGGTGACACCTAGCCCTTGGCTGAATGAGTTGTTCTTCCAGCCCAGGTTCTTCTGCTCCTCACGAAACGATTTCTGCATCCCCCTGACAATTCTCATGAGACCCAGACCTCGAACTTTTAAACAACAAAACCCTCTTTAAGGAGTCGAATTTTACCAGGGTGAAAATGTCGTAAAAAGTCGCCTTCAAAAGCCCAAGCTGCAACCAGCGCCACAATTCCAAAGAAATCAACAACAAAATGACATCTTGCTCAAAGAAAAAAGGTAGGAATTCTTCCCTTTCTTTACAACCACCAAAAAATAAAAGATAACCTCCCAAAATTTAGAGCCGATCAACTACTTTTAGCTTCAAAAGACGATAATACCCAAAAAAAAAAAATCCAGCTAAAAATAAACACCTTCAAAATTCAATCAAATAACAATTTCCAGCACATTCAAGATTTCACTCGTGTTTTCTTGCTTCGCTCAGAAACGATGAAAATCCAAATAAAACACAAAACAAGCACCGAAATTAGATTCCGATCAAAACTCAAACGTTATACTCATTCTCTAACGTAGTTCGGATAATTAACCAAAAAAGAAAAACAAAGAAAATGAAAAAGAAGAAGGGAAACCTAGAGTCGAGTAGGAGTGAGTTCGACGTTTCACCTGAGGGAGAACAAATTAAAGAAACCAAGGCCGTCGGAGAATCTGAGATCTGCAAAAGAAATACCAAAAAACGTCGGAAAATCGATTTAGGGGAAAGGGTTGAACGAAGATTTCTTATTTAGGGTTTTTGAACAAGAAAATGGAAACTTAGAGGCCAAGGAGAGAATTTTGGAAATTATTTTTCGTTGTTTTTTGAGTGAGAGAGAGAGAGAGCGACTGAGAGAACGAGAGGCTGCCTTTTAATGGTGGTGGGTGTAGAAGTGACGACTTGAGAGGCTGCCACGTGACGTGGAGGGTGGTGCCTCTGACGGCTCGTCCACGTGGCGTACCTTTGACGGTTTGCTTATCACGTGCGATCCACACGTTCTAGGAATAGTGGTATCTGACATAAGATACGCTTATAATAACATGGGCTTTACCTGCGAAAAGACAACTGCAATTTTGGTGCATTGGGCCTTATGGTCGGTTAGTTATACACTTGTCGATCCCTTCTTGGTAGTTTAATAGCTAAAATCAGACCAGAAATCTATGTATATATGAAATAAATTTTAATTATATAAATTATATTCGTACAAAAATTTCTCTATCTAGAGTTGAAAATTTCTACATGACAACTGAGTTCTGATCAGCATTTTCTTATTCTTGATAGTAACTGACATAAAATCTGTGACACAAATTTACAGATAATATGAAGATAACAAGTCTCAAGAAGATCACAAACCCTCTCCTTAGTTCCTATTATACAAAGCCGCATTGAAAACCATCTCAACACCTTGCGAGGCGGAATAACTAAATCTCAATGGTGGAAAAAATTGTGGGTAATTTCCTTTCCCCTGTATATTTTCTTATAGTGTGCAGGCCGTGATTCTCAAAAATTTGTAACTTTCAAGATAATTAAGAACCATCGGGTCAAAATATAATAGCTATCAACAAAAGTTCTATGGCCGTAGTCTCCATCCACGTTCAGCAAGTGCCTTGTGAACCCGACTAGCCGCTTCTGCCGTGTCATTTAATGGAGGATAGCTCCAGCTTTCCGATATCTGAAAATTTTAAGGGATTTTGTAATATAGCTTACATGTAGCAGGTTTTCCCACTTAGTTGTTTGCATTCTTATGTTTTTGTGAGCATGTACGCATATATGTTTGTGAGACAAAACGAAAAGAAGTGCATGACTTACATCCTCAGAGCCAGTAAAGGGGTGGATCACACCTCGGTCTCTAAGAGACTTGTGGAAGGCTGAATACTTCCAGGTACAACGCTCACTTCCCATAACATAGACAGGCTTTCTGCAGGAGCAAGAGTTTGGAACGTTCATAACCAAAACTAAAAAATGTAATCTAAAATATAGTTTTAAAAAGAAAAGAGTTGCCCATTTAATGCCATTTCGAACAAGATTCCAGTTTAAACTGCTTATCCAAAAGCATATAAACTATAGGAGAAAATTCTGTAAGCATACCCAGTGCTGCAAACCTCACTAATCATGCTGACTGAATCTGCTGTCACGACAAAAGCATCAGCCCAAGCTAGGTGCCCCATGTGTGGATTTGGCTCTGAAGAACATTACGAGACAAAAATGAGTTTTACAAGTTCCTTTATGAAAACTTCACAGATATAGAACTCAGGCTAAAAATGTGTTTACCTTTTCCATCCCAGATGTAAACTTTTGGATTCTCTCCAAGTTCTTTAACAATGATCCTACTAAGCTGTTATTTAAAGGCAGAAGGAAATATAGATGAAGGAAAAGGAGGACGTTTATCTGAATTAGTGAGAAAGATTTAGTGTTCACTTGCCAGTACCTTCTCAGGAGTTCTATTTGAGAAGGATATCCTTACACTCCCACAGCTAGTAAGAACTTTGAGTAGACTGGTCACTAGCTGCTTTGCAAGATCCACACCATAACGGCAACATCCTATAAAGAACAACAAGAATAAAGTCAAAAGGCTCAAAACACAGGAGCTTAGGGAAAACGATTTACAAAATAGACATCATCTGAATGACATATTTTTCTAGTCTTGACACCCTTGAGAAGCATAAGGTTGTGGGAATCTACAAAAAACCCTCCGAGGTTATCCATCTTATATGATGACTTCATCTCATGGCAATAGGAAAAGTATGTGTGGTTCACTGCATAAGTTCTACACTTGTGAATATCTACCATACTTACCCCTATAACTCCAACAATTCTTCTTATAAGAAAAGAAGTTTAAAATGTCATGGAAGAATTATGTATAATACAAAACCACACATTGTTTTCAGCAAATGTGAAGAAAATAAAGATGTTGAACCAACAGAAGTAAAATCAAACATTCATCTAGAAAGCGTAACAGCGAAAATATTTCAGTACTTGCTGATAAATGTCAAAGACTCAAAGACTCCAGTATGATGGAAAGTTACCTGTGGGCCCTCCAATGTTGACAACAAGTAGGGGCTTTGGGAGGGGAGAAAACTCATCATGCCATGCACTAGCAGCACTACGTAGTGCAGCAAAATCAATTTGATGTAGCGCTCCAGTAGATAGGACCTGAAGTTAGAAATTTTTAGAACATTTCAAAACAAAGAAGCTAACAATTAAGGTTAAAATTCTCGAATAAGTTAAAAATTACCACATGGCCATCAGGAGGTTCACGAGGTGTAATCCATTTCCTTAATGGCCGAGGAACCTGCTCTTGTGCGTGAGGGGTCAATGGATAATAGTCATGATGAGGGGTAATGACCAAGTCAAACCGCTCCAAATGCAATCTTGGATGTTGTATCTAGAAAGGAAACATAAAAAGCTTAAGTAGAAGCGCCATTTTGAAACATTGAAATGCATCCAACTCAGCAACTTAATCTAATGTCAATTCCGAATTGGGCGGATACACTTGAATTTCTATTATAAGATATAGTAACCCTCAAGCTGTTCACTGCAGATAGTACATTAGAAGATTTTCCATCATACCTGAACCACAAAAACATTTTCAGATGCTAGACGTTTAATTGAACTTGCAATAGAAATGGTATCTCTTCCAGATGCAACCACCAGTAAGGGTCCATCCCTAAGAAAGAAAAAGATTAATCCGTGGAGGCACTTCAATTCATAACCAAGTAAAATCCCTGCTTTTAATATTCAGTTATTTCCATTTAACATGAAGCAATCAAACTTTTAGTGAAAAAATGGAAAGATGTAGAAAAGGATTTACTTTTCATAAGTCTCATGGGCCATCGTTACAATCTGCTTTACATCAGCTTCTAAAATGGATAACAAGCCTGCACTTCCACCATTTTCTGATAATAGAGGCATAGCTTTCTCATCTTGTGATCGCAACAAAATACGAGAGTACACACGGATCTGCCTCACGACATAATATAATCTTTTGTGAAGAGAAACTGGGAGCCAGTGGAACCAATCATTTATTCCTCCTCTTGGCCTCGTAACCCGCTACCAAATGTTGAAAAAGAAGAAAAATAAACCAAATGAAAAACAGAAAAAATGTATTAGGCCAGAGGCTAGAGTACTATGATGCTTAGATACTCATATAATTTGGCGACTAATTTGCTCGGAAAAAGCACGTTACTTGATACTAACATTAATATGGATGTTAACAGGTTGATGTTCATCCAGAAGAAGCACGTCTTCTTCCAAAACAAGTATATTCAACAAATATCATCCCAAGAGAAAAACTCTTGATCGACAAGAGTTCAAGGAATTCAGAATTTGAAGAATTTTAATCTTCTAAATTGAAAATTTACTACTCTACGGGAGATAGATAAACAAGGTGATTTATGAACATAAGCAAATAGTAGCTTACATAGAGAACGTGCTTGTCAGATAAGCCCAACGCACGAATCAATCCGATACTCTGATTTTCAGAACCAGGAAAACCGTTGCCGATAACAATTGCTCGGCGGACGATGCCGTATACGCCGCCTTCGAAGATTTCGGGTTTGCTCCTGGTAGGGCTTGGCGGCTCCGGCAGCCGTATCGGCCTCATCGATCGGGGACAGGAACAGTGATTATTCAGCGAAATTTAATAACTAGAAGGATCTATAAGAAAAAAATTTGGGGGGGGGGGGTGTTAGAGAGAGGGAACTAGAATTTTGGAAGATCGAAGTAAGTTTTTTTCCGACTTGGCGTTCTTTATTTTGAGAGAAAAGAGAGGTCGTTTCGCTTGGTCTTCATGAAAGCCCAATAAGGCCCAATAGGCCAAGGATAGATTAGTTCTGCTGCCTCTTTCCATCATATAGAGCGTCTTCTAATCCACGTGGCAGGGCCCAAGCGTAGCATCGATGATGGATCAGGCCCATTTCACAAAATGTAAGTTCGGTGGTTTTAGATTTTAGAAATATATTTTTAAAACAAGTATTTAGTTGGACTCCTTTAGCTGGAATGAAATTAAAATATTATTTATCGGTTTGGTTCGATTTCTAATTATATCGAGAATGATTTTCATTGTCGGAGGAGTGAAAAAATTAGTCTCCCATATCCTTCGCAACATATATATTTTAGTGGGAATGAAATTGTTTGTTTCATGTCTTCGCAACATATATGATCCAAACCATATCATGAAAATTTGCAATAAAGTTGTTTTTAAGACAAGGTGAAAAGTGAAACACTAGCAAAACTTGAAAGTACTATCAAAAGATCACAAGTCCTCATCATATGGTTTCAAGAGCTAGTTTACTTATCAATCTAGCAAGCGGTAAAGGACATTTGGTGATGATATCGAAGCGGGACGAGAAAGAGGCGTGTCCGAAGAGAGACAAACTTAACAAGACAAGCTCTCTAAGACTCAATCTTGAAGAGAGAAAGCCTTGCCAGTAATAAGGATCCAAACCAAAGAAAGCATCAAAGAATGTCCTAGTCCCTTTCAAATCAAGCTTCAATAATGTCTCCATTCCAAAAGAGTAAAACTCCCTAACACATCTCCTATCAACAGGCCACAATCCATTCCAAGCTCTACTATAGAGTGTTTTGCCTCTAATCATCCTAGTACTTCCGAGACACTCTGCGATCACTTGAGCTACAACCGGGGCTAACTCCAAGCTTCGATTCACCATGTATCCAGTTGAAGGGTGAACAATCCCCGAATTCCCTCCAACAGCCATCACATTCTGTGGGATCTGAGGTAGGGGCCCGCCCATCGGGATCAAGCATTTCTCGTGTTCTAAGATCCTCTTCACCCTGATCCCCAAATGTCTTAATCTGGCAACCATCCTTTTCTTAACTTCCATGTAAGATAACACTGGCCGACTGACTAAAGATGTCTCTTCTAAGAATATCAAGTTTGAATCGAACGGCATGGCATATAGAAAAGTAGGGAACCTAGAATTGCTAGTACGCAGATATGGCTCATTTCCAAGATGGGAATCTCTCCAATCCATCAGTATCATCTTGTCTGAATTGAAAGGGTGTTCATCTACTTCGGCTAGAATCCCATGAGCAATTTGAAATCCATGGTTTCTAGGCTTATCATACTCAATGAAACTACTAGCAAACCCACTTGCATCCACAATTAAGCTTGCTTTTAACTCATTCCCATTATCACAAATAATCATAGATTCAAACTCTTGATGTTCGATTTTCCAAACTTTGGCTTTATGAAATCTCACCCCATTTGTCACACATCCTTCTAGTAACTTTGATTTCAATTTCTTCCTACTAACCTGACCATAAGGTCGGTCCAAATACTTGGACTTGTTATCATCAATAAACACACTAGCCATTGGCCAAGTTTTGTGAAAACAATCCTCAAGGCCCAAATTCTCATACTCATCAACCCAAGCACCATAATTGTTAGGCCAGGGTGAGAGTGGAGAAGGATCAACACAACATACCTTGATC
Organism: Coriaria nepalensis; assembly: GCA_027186245.1. Classification (NCBI taxonomy): domain Eukaryota; kingdom Viridiplantae; phylum Streptophyta; class Magnoliopsida; order Cucurbitales; family Coriariaceae; genus Coriaria; species Coriaria nepalensis. Next base: position 10,111,473 of record CP114491.1, on the reverse strand, counting down.
CCGTACCAAGAGACTTGCTCGGCTAGCCGGAGTCCAGCCGGTCCGGTGCCAATTACGATCACATCAAACCGAGCCCAATCAGACCGTGGGTCAAACCAGGGAAGGTCGAAATTCAGAAACTCGGGCTTGTATTCGGGTTTGAGGTCAAGAAAGTTGCCAAATTTTCCGGTGCTTCTGATCTTGTGTTGATGCTTTCTTGAAGATGGGTGATGGGTTTTGGGAAAAGAGAGCGGAAGAGTGACTGAATGGAGGAATTGGTTGTTTTGAGATGTAGAAAGTGGAGTACATAGACTGGTAAGAGTTGCCATTAGAGAGAGAGAGAGAGAAGGAGGTGGAAAGTGGGTCATTATTCAAATGGAAGAGAGAATTGAGGAGAGGGACACATAGTATAGACAAAGAGGTATCGTTGGATGCTACTATGAAAAATGATGCTCTTTTCCTGCAACAGACTTTAAGCCTGTTTCTGGCGCAGGTTTTGAAAATGGATCCTGACTATTTATGAAAATTTGTAAACAATCTTTTCGCCTTTTTCTTTGTCCTTATTTGGAGAATTATTGGTTGTAGGGGTGAAATTTGAAAATTAGTGAAATGAAACGAGTGCACTAAGTACTACTTAAATAGTTGATAGGTTGTTCAGTGGGCTTGGCCCCCACCATCACCATCACCATCACCGGCCTAATGAACTACTAGGTGGAGTCCAAGACATGAGTTCCATTGTTTGTTTACTTTCTTGGAACGTGTCACCTGCAAACTGGAGTCCAAACTCTTCAAAAAGTCGTTTCAGCCAGTTTAAGAATTAAGACTAAACTCCAATTTTCTTTACAGGCGCATATATTGATCAGTTTACGGCGTACAAACTCTTTTTTGAAGCATGACAGGACGTATCTTAAACAGAAAGTCATGGTGGATTCCTATCAGTTCTCATGCTTTCATATCAAACAACCAACAAAATGAAAATGACTGACCAGCTACAATTGAACGTGTAGAAATAGTTTAGGAAGAACAAAAAACTTCTGAATAATTAATGAAGTACTAAACATACTGAGAGAATTTACAGAATACACAGGTGCTCTCAACCATTCACACATACAAAAGAAAAGTCCATAACTTTTGTAGATATATAAATGAAAAGTATATTCATTTTCCTGCCAAAGAAAGAAAAGAAAAATCTATATTTTGAACCGCCATTCTCCGATAAAAGGTGACATGCATAGATATCTCAGCATAACGTAGCAGAAATCACGGCTGGTAAGGGGGCAGCCGATCAAGATCGGCAAGAAGGTAGAGTAATGCCCCCACAACAAGCAGCAATTATTATGTACAATAACACCACGATTAAGCATGTCAACAAGGCCCTGTGAAAAGAGATCATATAAGAGAGTATGTTAAGAATCGAAATGCACAGAGGCTGTCGGGTGAAAGAAAAACAACTATAGATATTTCACATCAGTTTCTGCTTAATGAATCAAAAGGTAACCATTTACTTCAGCAATTTTCGAGGTTACTCTGGGTCACATTATCTAATATTGGATGATTGTATCATCAGTTCACTTCAATTTTTATGACTTTCCTTTGTAAACTTCTAATGTCCGCTCAAAATATATTATTTGCAATTAGGGAAACAGAGATATGCTTACAAAAGCTTGGCATTCTTCATCCAAATAGCCTGATGAAGACGCTTGGACTGCTTTTTAAAGTGAAATGAACTGTCTTGCATTGTTGAAGTTTTGTCAACAAGAAGCTCGATGCGGTCACCTCTTTCCAGTACTTTCTCGATGTTATCCACCATTATTGTTCTTATCTGCACACCAGATTTGTTTCTCTAGATCAGTATGATGACTAACAAGAAAATAGTAGTTAACCAAAAGTAAATACAGCATGTTTTCAACGTAAAGAAAGTCATAGTTACGAAAGCTAAAGCTACCAGCGTAAGAGGGACTAAACCGCCCTCTGCAAGAACTATCATTCTGAATAGTAACAAACAAGGTATATATCAAAATGATAGAGTAACACTTTTTTTCTGATATTAAAAGAATAACAGACATATATGGGGACCTTGATGGCAAGATACTTGCCTCACTAACTTCACCCCTGACACAATTAAGAGTATCGGCACGAGGATTACTGGAGAAAAACTCCATTTGCTGATGTAGAACTCTTGAAAACTCGTCGTTCATTGTATAAGCAGGTGCATAATGCGCCACTTTTCCATAATTCTTCATGAACCTCATATGAATATCCTCTAAATATGAAAATGGAATTCTCCCTGCAACAAGGAATCAGGTGATGCACTTAAATACACAAATTCATCAAGGAAAAAAATATTTCCACTCAAAACTTGGAAAGAGAACAAACTTATAGAGGAAAGATGAACACTGATTTTCAACTGATACACAGTACATATATAATTTAGAAAAAAAGATTTATTTTTGTTTTCTTCAATAACTGTTTTGACTCGGTGCTTCTCATAGGTTGACGATGGAATCTAAAAGCAGAATCATCCTTCCTACACGATCCTAAATAATGTCAAGTCAATAAGAACTACGCAACGCGTTCAAAAAATTGTGATGAGAGTTAAAATTATTGAAACAAAGACTAAATTCCAAAACAAAATTTCTTCAAAGAAGTCAAATATAGCTCCACAGGCCATCGACTTCATCACCGCCATGTGCAGATTGATCAGAACTCAAAAAGCTCGGTAATTGCACAGCGAGAAAACAACAAAGAGAAGCTGAAACAAGAACAAGAGGAAAAGACTTACTGCCAAAGGTATCGTTGGCCATGCAGAGGAACGTGAGGCCATCGGATCTGAGAATGTGAAAGATATACCGATCCTGCGAGAAGCATAGCCTAGAATCAGCATCTGCCGGCAGCTTCTCCAGGATCCGGCGAGTCACGGCTCCGATGTTTCCAGACACGGCGCTGAACTCGGCTAACACCACCGTGCCCCTCGCCACCACCGCGTACAGAATCGCCATCTCCCAAGGACCTTAGGCGGATCCTGAAGAGTTTCTTGATGGAGGCTTAGATCCTTCGAGATCTCTCTCCCTCAATTTCAATCTGATTCCGGTCGAATAAGAATCATGTTGGTTGGACCTTTCAGAACTGATTGCTTAAATATAGAGGACCAAGAAACTGAAAGGGAAAGAAGAGAGCCTGACCGGCTAAAAAACGAGACAGAACGACCCTCGTAGTTTGGTTCTCACCGGCGAGTCCACGGTTAGTCCAGCCTTCGGCTTTGATAAGATTACATCTACCACATGGACTTCCCGTGCAATTTTATATTTTATAAATATAAAGTTTTAAAATACTTTTATAAATATTAATTTTTAATATTTAACATATTAAAAATATTAATAGTAATCTGAAATAATGAAGTGATTATTATTGAGATTTAAAGTTACAAATAAATAAAATGATAGATAAAAAAATAATTTAATTAAAATCGTAAAATAATTTTTTTTAAATATATTAATTTTAAGTATATTAACATTAATTAAATAATATGAGATAATTTTAATATTCATAAAATTTAAATGTTATTAAAAACTGCATGATACTCTTCGGACTTCATCCGTAGTTAGTTATGATAACGGTTTTCATTCACCGGTGGTTAGTTATGCAATTCCGACGTATGTATCTCGGAAAGAGGTAACTGAATCTCTTTCGGGTGGTGAGTTTGTTTAATCTTTTCTGATATGAGATCTTTGATTGTATGCTGTTTCCTACCATACCTGATTAATTAATTGATTGATATGCCATATGATTGATTTATGACCATAAGGAAGAAGACAATTGATTTAGATAATCCATCATGTTAATCTGCATCAAATTCACTTCTTCTTTGAGAATTATTATGGGTTTCAACTTATCAGAGGCATACAAACAAAGAACATATGATACGTATAAAGGTTGTAAAGAATTCATAATCTTTTCTTATTATCATATCTTAATTTTGGCTAACTCTCCATGATTCTCACCACTTTATCATTCCTTGATTCGCGGCTCCGATTTTTCCAGACATGGCGCTGAACTCGGCTAGCACCACCATGCCCCTCGCCACCACCGTGTACAGTATCGCCATCTCATTAGGACCTTAGGAGGATCCTGAAGAGTTTCTCGAAGAAGGCTTGGAAGAAGAATCATGTTTATTGGAATTTTGAGAATTAATTGTTTAAATATAGAACCGAGAAACTGAAAGGGAAAGAAGAGAGGCTAACCGGCTAGGAAACAAGACAGCTAGGCCCCAGGAACTTTTGTTCTCACCGGCGAGTAAGTCGAGCCTTGGGCTATGATATGACTACCGTTAAAAAATTTATAATGGTCGTCTTGATTAATCTGCACATTTTGTAAATCCGAAACTATTTTCAAAGATCCGGATGGTGTCTATCATTATAGACCATCCAATAGTCCCTCGTTATAGCACAGTGAAAGGAAGCAAGTAAGAAAACAGAAAACAACTCATGCATGTCAAATTGCAAATAGGAATAGGTCGCATCATCTCAATCTTTGAGAATAGATGCTCCAAGACCATCCAATAATAATACCTCCTTACAATATAGCGAAAGAAAGCGAGTTAGAGAACAACTCATATTTAATAATCTATATCAAAATATTAGATTCGGATTTAAATCTCCGATATCAAATAAACACGGCTTTTAAAATTAATATTTATATAACCGAACACTAAAATAAAAATAACGTGCTGCTTTAAAAATTAATATCTATATAATTGATCTCGAAAATAACAATAATAATCAATAATTGGCAGTAGGGAAGGGTTTAGATGACAAACCAAAACGAAGTAGCCTTTTCCAGTACAGAGTACAAGGCAGACCGGTCTTGGACCCAAAATGCTAAAATCTATTGTCCTGAACTCCAAACTGCACACTATGGATCCGTGTACAGTACTATACCCCTTCCCATATGGATCGTTATCCTTAAGTAAAGATGATTATTGTATTCATAAAAAATAAGAAAAGAAGTGACATTTTTTTTTTCCTACCTATAATATATACAGGCATTCAAACTAGCTAAAGCTAATTCCCTCTTATTTTTTTCATCTTTGCAAGGAGAATCCAAATCCTTGTTGGTATGCATTTGAAACGGTTTGATCGTCCTGACGATCATAGACCTGTTTGGAACGTGTTGGCAACCCAGCCGTGTTGAATGGGTTGACCGGGCGAGGCGACATGAGGAGTAGTAATGTCATGGATACTAGACCTCTTCTTCTGAACATGCTTAACCGAATTGAGACGGAGAAAGTACTTCTGAGCATGACTGGCCACCTGAGTTGGTGTCCTTGAAACGACAGCGTTTCTTGATATACTCCTCCAATCCCCCTTCCCATATCGTTGTAGCCCCACAAGAAACAACCTGTCCAATGACAAAGAAATCATATTATGAAATTGTCCAAAAACCCCCTTTGAACCATAGGTTGATTCCAATTTCTCACCTTGGAACTATTATTAACATTTACACTTTCACCTCTAAAATATAAAGAACTGGGCACTTACATCCCTTTCCAATGTTCAGAGGATCAAAGGACTCATCTTTTTCATAATGCACGAGTAAATTCTAAGAGTTTTTTTAAGCTACAAAACATAACTTTAAACTATATAAATTTCGTAATTGGGCCCAAAAAGATGATAGTTTGACATAAATACCAAAAGAAATTTGAAATTTCATCTGTACAGACTACAGTAATCTTACCGATGTTCTTCTTCAGTCCAAGGGGAACCTTTCTTCCTCTCAGAATCCTTTTCTTTTCTTTTCAGTCCAAACAGAATCTTCTCGTCTTCGGCCAATTCATCACCATAACTCGGTAAATCAACTCGGCCAGACTCAATCTCCGACAGATCGTGAACCAAATCGTCGTAGTGTTGCTTAATCTCCAACGGTGACTTCCCCGGGACTTGACCGGAAATCTTCTCCCACCGATCTGGCGTGTCGTCCGGGAAGACAACAAGAGCTCGCTCGAAAACCTTGTCCTGGAGACGAGACCAAGAAGATCTAGAGCCTCCGCCGTTAAAATCGCTCCAGCTCTGGTAATATCTCTGAAACATGACCTCGGGTCCTCGATTCTATGGCGGTGGGGATGATTTCTCACCTTTTCAGTGCTCCTTCAACTTCTGGCTTAGCATCTATGGCGGCGGATAACGGGATTTTTTTGGCAACTATGATGGATTGATTTATTATTATTATTATTATTATTTTGGCTTGACGGGAAGAAGAAGATGCTTTTGGATTGTGTTCCTTAGGGAGATGATTCTGAGAAGCCAGACGGCGGCTTATAATTTATATATAAAATAGCAGTATTTTACCCAAAATAGTATTTATTTATAAATAAATATTAAATATCAGATTTATATTAATATATAAATTTACACACGTGTTTTACGTTTGCTTTTCCTTTTTTATATTAAAATTCCTTATTGGGTTGAGTGCTTGGTGTCGGCTGAGATTACTTTCCGCTTCATTAGTTTCTAAAAAAAAAAAAAACCAAAAAATATTTGGGCTGGCCCGGAAACTAGCTACTTAGCTAGGCCCATTAAAATAACAACCGACTAGTGTTTGGGTCTCAAATATTTTCTGACTCTTTGGCCCATATATAATTTCTTCTTTTATTTTTATTTTTATTTTTAAATTATTTTCAAATTATTTTCAGATATGTTAATGGTCAACGTTTGAATAGTAATAAGTTGACCATGGAGTTTTATTTACAGAGCTAGCATTACACGTGGGACCCACGTAATTTAAGACCAAACAGACAGATGTCATTTAATTAAACTCCATTTATTTTCATTAATTTGATTAAGACTTTTAGGAGAAGTGGACATGTGTCGGATCCGAAGACTAAAAAACAGCCACATCATTTAATGACAAAGGAGGTGGCTTATTTTAAGACAAAACAGAAGTGCGTGGCTCGTTTTTTAGCCGTGAAAAACGTAAACAGCTTGCGAAATAAAATGAGGAGTCATCTTGAGAACATGGCTCGTGAAGAAAAGGGAAAAGGGAAAGAAAAGTATCTTTGCTCTTGTGTCGTGTGTGAGTCTCTTTCCTTTATTTATTTATTTATTTATTTATTTAGTCCAAGTTTCATGGGAGATTTAGACAGAGGTGGTTGGTAGTTTATAAATATAACTCATTATCTAATTCTAATATTATGACTACTTGACCAAACGGAAACGACAAGTCGCAAACTCTCATTAATTATAAAGCACTGAACTTAACAAACAACATATTACATATATTACAACTCATATTTTATATATTATAAGATATGAAGAAGACACTTGGATCGGCAAAGCAGCATCTGAATATAAATTTCATGCATATTAATTAATTAACTACTTAATCAAGGGATGCCAAAGATGGGGAAAAAGGGGAGATAATAGCTAGAAGGAGCAAGTCCCCATTCAGCTGGAAGAGGAAAGTCAATGGTCTTAGAAGCTCCAAATTGATTCATGGAGGCTACACATTTCGATGCTTCTGATAAAGGGCATGTACTGGAGAATTGAAGTGGGGTTGATATGGTAAATAACTCATGATCATCATCATGATGCCTACTCTTGACAATCTTTGATATCATGTGGCTCATCTTCGCGTATATTTGGGTTGGCCCACCTACAAGCTTGGCTACACATATTGGATGGTGATGACGACGACGACGACGACGATGATGATGGTGAGTGGAGTCCAGCACTAGTGATGATGGAAGTTGTGTCTGAAATGAACCATCTTCTTCTGTGATTGCCATGGCTAACTTCTTCACTTTGTCGCATTTTATTACCACCTTGTGACCTGCAAAATTTATAACAAAGATTAACTAACTTGAAGCATATCTACATCATATATGCAAAATGCTTGTGACAGACCTGAAAGATCAAAGTCAGATTTGCAGTCAAGGCAGGAGATCTTGCCCTTGACAACTTTGCTTGTTGCAAGGCTAGTATCAGCAAGAGCCAGTACAAGCAGTACTGGAAAAGCTGCCAAAACCTTAGAAAAAGCCATAGATAGATATTATTTCTTCAATTGAAGTCTGAACTTAGAAACTTAGAATAAGATGCATGAAGTAGTACTACACCCAGCAGCTTATAAATGGAGTAAGGAGGAGCTCATTCTTTATTTGCATGGTCCCATGCCGTACCCTAGTGGTTGGTCTTCATCAAGAGCACTTAATTTCATCCGGCCAACTCCTTTTTTTTTCCTTCTTATTCTTCTTCTTCTTCTCTCTTTTTCTCTGGTAAAAAAAATTACAGTCTGTTTCTCGATCACAGATACCCACTTGATCAAAATGTAAGATATTGTACCATGTATATGTTAGAATGTGGGATGAAAAAGTACTGTTCAGAATCAATTGGGTCACGGATTTAGACAAGGAAATCTCAAATTAATGAATCAGTACTGCTAGTAAGCACAACGCATGCATGATTTGTCCAATGGGTAATAAATTCAGTTGTCTGTCCTTTTAACTAGCTAAGATGTATGATTTCCGACATTGTTGATGAAGCCTAGCTACTAGCAAGCATTAGATAAGTAATAGTAAAGATGAAGGCTAGTTAATTATATGTTGCCCGTCATACCTACTTGAAATATTCTTGAGCTATACCATTTTGAAGATGACTTTAATATTATAGATCCAGGGATAACATGGCCAGGTTAACACCACGTGCGAGTTTGGCTGGGTTAGTAATGGCGTTGGGCACAAGCTCAGAGGATGCAACAGGGCCACTTGGATGTTATGGAATCATTGATCCTGTTTTGAATTCTTGGTCCCCAATTCCTATTAATATGTAGTAATCTTTTGATATAGATAATGTTATACTATATGAATTAATATTCAGTTATTATTACTTATAACAAGATTAATTAAATCGTTTCAACTTAAATTGAGAAAAAAAGAAAGTAATTAAGAACATAGATTTATACTCTCAAGATCACAATTGGATAAAAAATGTTCCGTTCACTTCGAGGTTCAACAAATTATTGAATCTTGATATACTATTTAAGATTTGATTATAACTCTCTAGTCACAAATTTACACACTCACGTATAATACATAGATATAGATACAATAATCATCATTACTTCATCACATATCAGAATAATGCATATATAAAAAGATTCTTACTTCTTAAATTATACAAATCATTACAAAGCAGATACTAAAAGATCAAAACATTCAAACCTTATGAATGAACTAGATTATGTCAAGTCAAGCATAACATACACACACCTAAATCAATATCACACATTGAGAGAAAATCGGAGACAGCTAATTCGCAAACCCTAATATGCTAAGTTACCAAGAGAATAAGAGATTAAGTATCAAAAATAGAATATTGAGATAGGATAAAAGATTTTAATCCAACCAGAGTTGCCTCATTATAACACAGTAATGTTGGGCCAGCTCAATAAACTTATAGGCTTCAACCATTTAACCCAACAGATAATATATATAATCACACACATATGGGTTATCCTCCTTGCGGTGGCATGGATTCGAATCTGCACTCAAAACTTTGAGACAAATTATCAAGTGCTTTGGAGACTCATTCTACCAACTAGTTGTGTTATAGTGATTATACACGCACGTAGGGTTGCTTTCTATTCTGTAGAGCACATCAATACATGTTAGCTAGGTCTTACAACCAGTTCACGATTATTTCTCAATTGATGATGACATGATGTGGGAGGAAAATAAACCCCAATTTACAAAATTTGGAGATTCTTAAAACAGCATTTAAAAGAATTTTGGCCAAAAAAAAAAAAAACAGCATTTGAAAGAATCCAAAAGGCATGCATGCTATTAGCCGAGGCACGAGTGCAGGATCTATGCCCTCTGACAGAAGGTTTGCTCTTGAGAAGATAGAGACAAGAATCATTGATGAGCTGTTTGAGTAGGAAGTAGAAGGTTTTTGGTTACAAGTTTTTAAGACATGAGTTGTGAGAAGATAGAGACAAGAATCATTGATGAGCTGTTTGAGTAGGAAGTAGAAGGTTTTTTGGTTACAAGTTTTTAAGACATGAGTTGTATGGGTGGATCATTGCAATCTGATACAATAAATAGTCTCCTCAATCTGCATGTTCTTTCCCATTTTCTCATAATGGCAAAATAACCACACACACACACAAAAAAAATTCATGAAACAGTCAACAAGATAAATAAAATTTATATTTGCCTTGTTTTGTTTTTGTTCCTACCAAACCAAAACTCAACCACTTGTCAGTTCCTCAATTTTACATGAAAAAATTATTGAAGAGTGATCATGGCTACCAGTCTTACAGTACTACTGTCTGCTGAAGATCAAACCTAACCAAATATTGAGGCTCATTTATTGCCTTTTTGCCACTAAAGCTTTAAGGGGATTTGTGAAAAATGGGGTAAAATGAAGGAAGAAGTGAAAATTTATCTGACCAATTCATAGCATACATGGGCACATGTTGGCATCAGCAGAAGTGAATGATTACAAAAAGTGGGACCTGCGTAACATACACAGCCCATGTATTCCTAGTACTCACTCCAAAAAAATCTATCTAAGAAAGTTGAACCATGGAGAAATGAATCATTGATGATATTCTATGACCAATTAGGCAAAAAAGGTAGAACCCTCAAAAGTCCTCTCGCTATGAAGAAATATAGAACTTGACATGTCTCTGTATATCACCAAATCAATGGTCCGGTTTCAGTATACTTGCAAGTGTTTAGTGTTTTGAGTTTTTGCTAAGGTAATCCACTGTAAATAAAATCATTCCCCTTGGCCTTCTAAGGAAAAACTATAATAAACTAGTATCAAAATCCAAGCTCAGAAGTGTGCATTGAACCTGCAGTGCCAGGCACTCGGTTCTGCGTTGTCCAAGACAGAAATGAAGATCAAGCTGACATTGAGAACTGATCATAGTTTCATTAGTTCAACAAAGTCTTCTCTACTTAAAATAACTGGATGTAACTCCTCTCAAGTGCACTTGGGATGTAAGTGCACTTGAGAAAAATCTCCACCAGTGAGATACCACATATATTTACGTATACGTGGGATTAATGATGTAGGTTCTCTCAAGTGCACTTGCATCCTAAGTGCACTCCAGAGCAATCGAATCCGAAATAACATAATCTAGTCTATAAGAAGAATACTATGCAGCCAACAGCCTTTCATTTCTACGTCACTCCAAGAGGCTCTAGACATATCAAACATCAATAGGGTGAATGACAAGAACACTAGGAAAAATGTATTGAACAGTTAAAATTTCGATAGATGAGAATCAAGGTCCCTTTTCAAAACAATACGCCTCCAATGAATAAGCTATATGTTCTAGTTCAATTGTCCAAAAAGTGGTCACTCTGATTATCTATAACTATGAACATATACACTGTTCAGAGTTCTTGTACTTTCTTTATCCCCTCAAAAATTTCCCAGAAACCAAACATGAAAAGAAAACAAAATTGATTCAGCTTCATTCACACTCCATGTCAATAAGAAAAGAAAGAATCTTTATTTATTAGATCTAACACTTTACCACTTCGAAATTCACAGATACTTCATATCCAAGAAGCAAACAAAAAATAATAAATCTTTCCAGGAGAAAAGTACAGGAAATGCGAAATCATCAATCAAGAAAACCTGTTTGTCTCCAAATTGCATTCCGAACCTGGCGAAGATCTCTACCTTTCAAGGTTCTTCCAGCGCCTTCAAGAACCGAATAAGCCAGCATCTGCGACTGAGGTGAGCTTCTCGCCACAATCTCGTGGGGAGGCAACATCTCCGCGTCTCGTTCTTCGTCATCGTAATCATCTGCATCGCATTTGCGAGTCCTCCTCATTGCCGGCACATTCACCGGCGCTGATTGATACCTAAACGAACGAGATCCGTTTGGCACCAGCGACCGTTCCAGTTGGGGTTTCAGAATCATACGCGAAGACGACGTCTCGTAGAGAAACGAACCGTTTTGGATACTCGTGGATGCCTCGTTTTCAGGAAGCGCGGCGAGAATTCCAGACGTTTCTGGTTGAGCGAAACCCTTGGGAAGGAACTGGTGACGGCGAAGAGATGAGAAAGACGAAGTCAAAGCGGCCGCGAAGTTGTGATTATCTTTGTGTTTCGATTCGGCGGCGTAATCGCCGGTCCAAAATACATCGTCTTCGTTGAGCTCGTTATCGTCGTCGTGGAGGACGCCACCGTTGGAGGAGTAGGAGGAGGAGGAACTGCTGCTAGGATTTGCGCAGAGGAGGCGCTCAGCGGGAGTGGACTTCCGGTAGCCGGACCGGGACGATCCGTTTCTCGCGTTCATGGATGGCGGTCGGGTATGACCGTTATACGGAACGGCAAAGATCCGTTAAGTGCTAACCCTCTTCCTCTTTGCGGGTGTAGCACATAAGTTCGGGAAAACATATTAACAGATTATTAACGAGGGAAATCCCAACCGTCGGTTAATTTCTTTTCCAGAACCTTTTAAAAGGTACGGGTTGATGACGTCATAAATATGATAGTTATTTTAATTCGTAATAATTATGGAAATATATATTTAATTGGTATTTATAATAAGGGTATATTACACTACGCCCCCTTAAACTATGGTTTTTAATAGCTTATCCCCTATAATTATCGAAACTCTCCCTATACCACATTAAACTATAAAACTTGTAATCCAACTCCTCATTTCAGTCTTTGAAAGCCGGCTCTCCATCTACTACTAGGGTCCTTTTATATATATATCAATATATATATATATATATATATTTAGTTAGAGAATTTAGCTGAATGTAAAAATTATACTCAAATTACATGCTTAGTTAAATGAAATATTCTAAATTTATTAATTTTAAATTTAAACACTTAAAAAAAAAAAATCCTTCTAAATTTAGGACCTTATTAAGTGATTGCTTAATTTATTTAAAAAAAGAGCTCGCTCGTGACCTAACTTATAAAAAATAGAATTCTTGAATTTAATAACTTAAGATAATTTAATAAAATGCGCTCCTTCAATAATTATTTTGCTAAATGACTTTCTTTTTAAATTTATTGATAAATGACTTAAAAGTTTATAAATAAAATTAATTAAAAAACAAAAAAATGGTGGTAAGACAAAATTACCCTCCTTAAAAAACTGTCAAACCACTATATTCCTCTCGTTCTTCATCGCCCCTATACCACACTATCTTCGTCTTCGCCGCTCATTATCTTCCTCACAAATGAATCCTAAACCACCAAATCGGTAATCCTCTTCCTTCCCCTCCATCCTCTTGAAGTTGATTGGTTTCAAACCAAAATTTTTGTCCAATAATTTTGAACTGGTTCCTGATATTATAAATAAAATATCATAAATATAGATTCTTATATCTTTTTATAAAGTCCATGCATATTTCAATATGAGTTATATAAACCGAGATAAATTTTTTTGAAATTGATTGGTTCTGGATTAAAATCATGATTTTAGATTGAACATTCAGACCAAAATCTTTGTCTAACAATTTTAGACTAATTCTAAATGTTATAAAATCTTAGAAAAATATATCATAAAAATAGACTTTTATACTTTTCATAGAGTTTAGGAAATCTTAATTGAAATTCTATAACCCGAGATTAAAAAAATATTGAAGTTGACTAGTTCCGGACCAAAATCATAATTTCAGACTGAACATTCGGACTGAAGTCTTAGTCCAACAATTTTGGATTGGTTTAGATGTTATAAAATCATAGAAAAATATATCATAAAAATAGATTCTTATGGATTTTTATGAAGTCCATAAACACCTCAATTAAAGTTATATAATTCGAAATAAAAATTATTGAAGTTGACTAGTTTCAGACCGAAATCTTTGTCCAACAATTTTGGAATGATTCTAGAAATTATAAAATCATTAAATATATATATAATAAAAATAGGCTCTTATATATTTTCATAAAATCCAAGAATACCTCAATCAGAATTATATAACCCGAGATAAAACTCTTGAAATTGACTAATTCTGGATGGAAATCATGATTTCCGATTGAATATTCAGACCAAAATCTTTGTTCAATAATTTTAGACTGATTCCATATATAAAAAAATGTATCATAAAAGTACTCTTATAGCTTTCTATAGAGTTCATGAACACTCAATTGGAGTTATATAACATGAGATAAAAATTCTTGAAGTTGATTATTTCAGACCGAAATTTTTATCCAATAATTTTGAGTCGGTTCCAGTTATTATAAAATTATAAAAAAATATATATTCTTATAGTTTTTCATAGATTTTAAAAATTCATTAATCAGAGTTATAGAACACGAGATAAATGTTATTGAAATTGACTAGTTCCTGACTAAAATCATGATTTTAGTCTGTTTGTTCAGGCTGAAATGTTGGTTAGCCTATGATTTTGGTCAGGAACCAATCAATTTCAAGAACTTTTACCTCATATTATATAATTTTGATTTAGGTATTCCTAGACTCTATGGAAATCTATAAGAGTTTATTTTTATAATATATTTTTTCTATAATTTTATAATATTTGGAAATAGTCCTAAACTATTAGATAAAAATTTAGGTTTGAATGTTCAGTCTGAAATCATGATTTATGTCCCGAACAAGTCTAACTTTTAGAATTTTTATCTCGAATTATATAATTTCAATTGAAGTGTTTCTTGACTCTATGGAAAGCTATAAATATCAATTTTTATGATATTTTTTTTCTATAATTTTATAAGATTTATAACTAGTCCAAAATTATTAGACAAATATTTCAAATTGAAACTAATCTCGATCATGGTGTTTTAGTCTAGTATCATTTTTTTGAAAATATGATGTTTCAATCATGGTGTTTCGAGATCTCATTGGAATGGAATATAAATCTCATTAAGGATGAAGGATCAACAAAATCGGAATACTTGAATGAGGAAAACATAATTTGAATATTGAACAAAAATAGAATAAGAATAAAAATTATTTTTTAGGAGGAATAATGCGGATGAATATGAAAATAATATAATAATTTGCTAAAAATAAAGTCATTTAATACAAGTTTTCAAAGTTTAGTCATTTTTCAAATTTTTATTCATTTAGCTAATCATTTCTTTTAACTTCATAAGAGATGCTAGCAAAACAGGGAAGCTCATCTTAACCAAAAAACAGGTCATATTTGCATAATGGGCCATAAGGTGACCACGGTCACTTTCTAATGACCTCCTTCCGAACATATTAAAATTGAATAAATTAACAATTAAAAAAAGTTTTGTCGTTTAATTCACTGATTAAGAGCCTAGATATAAATACATATATTATCATTAAAAAAAAAAAGAAGGTATATAGTATATACTTAATTCGTAGGAACGTCTCCCTCCGTCAAGAACGGCAAAACTTAGGGATCATCTAACAAAACTACTCCCAGCTGGTCACAAACCTACACAAACACCCTTTGATCTCCTTATAAATACACTAAATCAACTATACAATCATATTGCAAATCATCTAACAGTACTTGAAAAAAGAACCATTGTTTCCCATACACAAGTTACTAATTACTGATCTCCAAAATATGACTTCCACAATGTTCTTGACAAACCTTGCACTTCTTCTCCTAGCCCTTTTCGCCGCCACCCAGATGGCGGAATCTGGTGACCCCCACATCCTAACTGATTTCGTGGCCCCACCAAACATACTGTTGATGGATCTTTCTTCATGTATAGCGACCTTCGAAGCATATTCAATCAAACCGTAGTCCCACAAGCCTTCAAAGTAACAAAAGCCAGTCTAGCGAAATTCCCCGCTTCGGGCAAAGTGTTTCCCTTGCCGTTCTAGAATACCCAACTGGAACCCTAAACCCACCGCACACCCACCC
Source organism: Coriaria nepalensis (assembly GCA_027186245.1). Classification (NCBI taxonomy): domain Eukaryota; kingdom Viridiplantae; phylum Streptophyta; class Magnoliopsida; order Cucurbitales; family Coriariaceae; genus Coriaria; species Coriaria nepalensis. Next base: position 10,095,653 of record CP114491.1, on the reverse strand, counting down.
TCGTTCAGCCGAGGTACTCTTTGTGGTAGAAGGAAGCTTGCAAGTTGGCTTTGTTGATACTACTAATAAGCTCTATAATCAAACACTTCAATTAGGTGATATCTTTATTTTTCCTAAGGGATTGATTCATTTTCAGTTCAATGCTGACCCTAAAATTGGTGCAGTTGCTGTTTCGGCTTTCGGTAGTGCTAATGCCGGCACTGTTTCCGTGCCTGTCACTATTTTCGGTACTGGTATTAATGATTTAGTTCTGGCTAGAGCTTTTAAAACTGATGGTCCGATGGTTCAGAAATTGAAGGCAGGGCTTGTTCCACCACCTAAGCCTTGATCAGTTCCGTGCATGCATGAGAATTTCAATTTACGTTCATCGGTGCATGACAGTGATGTTACTTGCATCAAATAAAAGGTGTTTTCATGTTGTATTAATGGTTAGTTCAATCGGGTATGGTCAATTTTTGCTTTAATAAAGTTGAGTTGATGGAATTTATTAGTGAAGATTGTGATAATTAATTTTAAGTGTATGCATGAATAGATACTTCCATACAAATTCAAAACATTAATTAATACAAGATAAAAGCATATTAATTATTAAATCATCAATGTCCGGTACCAAAAACACTGTCTTAATTTCATGAATCTTAATTTTAAGGCTTAGGCAGTGGAGTCCACATTGTCTTCAGCTTCTAAGCAGTAGCAACATTCGTCTTAAAAGTTTTAGCCAAGACTAAATTATCAATACGGGTACCGAAAATAGTGACAGGCGCAGATACAACGCCGGAATTAGCACTACAAAAAGCTGAAAATATACCATTCCCTTTGGAAAGATAAAGATACCACCAAACTGAAGTGTTTGATTATATAGCTTATTAGTAGTATCAACAAAGCCAACTTGCAAGCTTCCTTCCACCACAAAGAGTAGCTTGGTCGAACGTGGGTGGGTGTGTTGTGGGTTCACAGTTCTGGCAGGGAACTGAGCACGGCCAATGACACACTTTGACCGAAAAGAGCAGGAAACTCGGTCAAAGCAAATTTCGATACTTTGAATGTCTGTGGGGCCTAGTCGGACACGCAATGTAAGCCGCTGTACGTGAAGAACTCGGATGTAGTGTTTCCTGGTGCTACAAAGTCGGTCAGGATCACCAGATTCGACCATTTGGGAGGCTGCGGCGAAGAGAGCTAGGAGAAGAAGAAGCTGTGTGATATTGTTTTTGGTAATCATAGTAGAAGCCATGATTTGTGAGTATTTAGTAGTTGTATGAGAAACTTGAATGATATTTTACAATATGATGTAGTTGATTGATATCAAGACACTTATTCGATATACGTAAACATAGAGATCTAAAGACATCAAGGATTAGAGGACCATCTAAGTAGTGAGAAGGAGATAACAATTTAACCCACAAACAACAATTTGTTACTTTTATAAGTATAACTCATTTAGTTGTAACACAAATTATAGTGCTTGAGCTACGGAAGAATCCATCACTTTATGCACTATAGAAACATTAATGTCTATTTTATTTTAACAATCAGACACTTTCCCACAAATTGGAAACCTTAATACAAAATAAAAAACATCATAATGATTAAAAATCATCAATGCCGGTACCATAAACACTGTCTTAATTCATGAAACCAAAATTTTAAGGCTTAATTAGGTGGTGGAGTCAACAATGTCTTCAATTTCTGAACGGTAGCAACATCTGTCTTAAAAGCCTTAGCCAAGATTATACTATCAATGCCGGTACCAAAAATGGTAACAGGCACAGAAATAGTGCCGGCATTAGCACTACCAAAAGCCGAAATTGCAACTGCATCGGCTTTAGGATCAGCATTGAACTGAAAATGAACCAATCCCTTTGGAAAAATAAAGATATCACCCAATTGAAGTGTTTGATTATAGAGCTTATTAGTAGTATCAACAAAGCCAACTTGCAAGCTTCCTTCCACCACAAAGAGTAGCTCGGCTGAGCGAGGATGGGTGTGTGGTGGGTTGACAATTCCGGCAGGGAACTGGAGCACAGCCAATGACACACTTTGACCGAAAAGAGCAGGAAACTCGGTCAAAGCAACTTTCGATGCTTTGAACGTTTGTGGGGCTTGGTCGAACACACCACGCAAGCCGCTGTACGTGAAGAACTCGGATGTAGTGTTTCCTGGTGCTACAAAGTCGGTTAGAATGTTAGGATCACCGGATTCAACCATATGGGAGGTGGCGGCTAAGAGAGCTAGGAGAAGAAGAAGCTGTGTGATATTGTTTTTGGTGAACATAGTGGAAGCCATGATTTGTCAGTATTAAGTAGTTGAATGAGAAACTTGATTGATGTTTTACAATATGGTGTAGTTGATTGATCATAAAGTGTATTTATAATTAAGGATGTCACTCCTGGCCAGCTGGAGTTTTGTTAATTTGATGATCACAAAGCTTCTGCTTGCTGTTTATTTTGTCAATATCATTGTATTGTCATGGAGAGGTTTGGATATGTGGGTGCGTGCATCGATCAATAGGACATGGCCGTCTAGCTAGCTGGTAGCTATAGGTCTATAAAAACAATGCACAACAAAAGAAGATTTGTTTTTTGTTTTTTTTTTTATAGGAAATTCTCCTAAATATTTAGATTAATTTGAATTAACGATCTTTCAATTATATGAATATTATGATTAACTAATCTTTCGTTCAGCTTTCAAATTATTAATAATATTGAAAATATAACATTTATTTTTTTAGAAACTGATTAATGATTAACTTCAAAAGACTATATCACTAATCTAGAAGATTTGTTTGTATTGGATTAACGATAATCACCATGTAGAAGTAGAACAATACATAAACGATAAAAGATACAAGCCAAAACCAATTTGTAACAAGTTAAAAGGGAAAGAAAATATCACAGCAAACAAAAACAATTGGAGAGTACTATATCATGTAATGGAAAGAACAAGCGTTTTATTAGTTGACTGCTCCACATGTTTTTCTGATCTCTCCGTCGGTTCCGATTAGGACATCAACCCTTCCCAACTTGACCATAGCTGCGCTGAATTTTGAAGAGAAACCGAATCCGAATGCGGTCTTAGTTACTAGGTCCCTTGTTTGAGGGTCTAGGGCTAGATCTTGATCGATCTGTAGAATTCCTCTACGTGCTACTATTTGTTGGTAATATGATTGATCAACAATAAGTGAACTTGCCCAATTCTGATCTAAGTTAACAAAGTTGCCTGATGAACCTTGAGGGCATCTAAGTCTCAACTGTCCGAGTAATGTCGGGTCCATCGTCGGGTCCGGTTGGCCTGTATTTTGGAAATTGTATAGACGGTCTTGGAAAAGAAAACAATGTGCTATTCCAACGGTGTGACCACCTGCATATTTACGGTATCATCTATATTAGTTCGCTCCATACAATCTTAAACTAGTAATTACTTAATTAAGAGTGGTATATATATGTACCGAGAAGATAAACCATATCCGTCGCGCTTATATTCTTCTTAGCAAATGCTGCAATGGAATCTGAAACCGATATAGTAGGACTCGGAAGATCGACATTACTAGCCAGAGATATTAAGCCATCTCTCCTACCCGTCTCTACACTGTATCGAAATCCTCCAGCCTACAACAATATGATTACTTCACATATATCAACTAATGATCAAGATTAAGTAGATGATGTATCATAAATCTGAAATTATCACATCTTGTATTAAACAATTTACTTATTTACGATAACATTTCTTACCAAGAAAACAACATCTCTAGTAGCCATGGTAATGATGTCGGCACATGAGACGACTCCGGGACATTTTGCCTCTACTGCTGCTTTTACAGCATCAATAACATCATACCCTCTTACACTTAGATTTGGTGGTGCAGTTTTCTCACTCGAGTTCCCATTCAGTAGAATGGATGCATCACAACCCTGTATAATCAAATAAAGTGAGTATAACTAGTCAATGTTCTAATCATGTCACTTCAATCTAGTATCACAGTTATAATTATAAAACTATCTTTATACAAGTAAACATAGCAAGGATTTTAGTAAAATCCCTGATTATAACCCTTGATAAAACCAAAATGGCGAAGATGTGATTAACTCTAAAACATAGCGAGAATTAGTAAAACTCACATTGACGAAGCAATCATGAAACTGCATGCGAAGGAGAGCCGCGACAAGTGTACGGTCCTTGAAGAATCTATCCCGAACAAGGGCGAACACAAGAGATTCAACATCCGTAAACCCACATTTCCCTTTGTAAAATCCGACTTGAAGTGCACCATAGCACTCTCCCCTTAAGCTTACCAGCATGACAAGAAGCCCTAAGGCTAGTTTCAATGCACATAGTTTGTTCATCATGATATGCATTTATATGCTCAACACTACTTCTCAATATGTATATATATGAGCATGAGAACTCTCACATTATTTCTAGGCTATTTATACTAAGAAGTAAACATGGAAGATTTTGCATGACAGAATGGAGAAATGCTTGGCACGACGTACGGCAATGAAACTAGACGTGCAGTTGTTATGAGGAGCTGACTAGAAAAATCCTTAATTAATGTGCCGACAAGGTGTGGTTTTAATTAATTAATGCAAATGAAATTCAATTAGTCAAATAGTATGGTTTTATATGTCTAATGTGATGCGTGATTAGCTTTTCGACCACATTCTTTTCAAATTTGACTTTCAAATTTATATATATATATATTTTTTAGACACTAATGAATTTTATGATAGTAATTCATATATATTATAAGATTTTATATTAATTTATAATTTCTTATTTATTAGTTAACTTTGAAAAAAAAATTCTCTATAAATTAATATATATCTTCAAATTATAATTAAAAAAAAAGTATTATTCCTTAAAAATATTAATTTATCGAAATTGTATTATATTCTATTAATAATTCATATAATAAGGTATATATAACAAGCATGATTTTCCTTATAAGAGCAATTTGGTTTAATTAAGAACATAAAAAATTATGTCAATAACACCTTTTGACAAGATTAATGTAATATATTACTGCCAATAATTGGCATATGTCAATAGTGGACCGTTAGAATTATGATTTTTAGTTTATGATGGTCCACAGAAAGTCGTTAATTCAGTTCCATTTTAACTAATTGTGAATATATATATATATATAATAAAAAAAAGGGTTTCTTGTGGGCCTTAATCTCATTAGGAAACAGAAAAGGGTTTCTTGGGCCTGATACGAGTCTAGGCCCATATTAAAACTCTCTCCGCTTATGTGTGTCTACTGTCTACAGATGTACATTGTCTTGGGCTGGGCCCAACACTTCAGATAGTCACATTTATTTAAGAAGAATGTTGAGCCTCAACGCTAAGAAACGTCAAGCCCCAACCCAAAAAGCCCAAAGATTAATAATAATTAACAAATAATAATTATTATCAGTAAAGAAAACCGTAAATATTGTCAAAAATGATAATCATTTCTTTTACCCCAAAGTGTGAATTGTGATCGTGTCATGCACTGGAGAGGCTAATAATGAGGAGGCAAAGCGTGATCACAAATAAAGTAAATTTTTGAAGCGTGATTTCAGTACAAAGGAAGTCAAAAAAGTGTTAAGTGTGTCAAGTACTTAATTTACTTATTACAATGAAATTAATTTAATCATATTATATCGATCATAATTATTGACTTGTTAGGGTGATTGTAATTTTAAGAATTAATAATCTAATGGTAAAAAAATTAAAAATTATTTATATATTCGAAATTTGATGATATTTTAGATTCTAATTATCTCTAAATTAATTATTATACAAATTATTGATCTATAATTATTTATATTAAAAGTCAATTCTTTAATAATTTATGAATATTTAAATTTCTTTAATATGCAATTTAATTACTACCCAAATTTAAAAAATGCCGTCCAATAGTTATAATAAGGGAGGTTTAGCTAATTGACTTTATGTCAAATAAATTTTTTTTTTTTTTTAAGTAAATGACTTTATTTTATTATATATATATATATTTATTTATTTAATAAATAAATAAAAGATATCTTGTCTTTCTAACGACCTTAATCGAAAAATTGCTTCCCTTACTCCGATTTGTTCTCATTATTTCACCTTTCTATTTCATGGTTTTTCTAACTATTTTGATCTCATTGCGACACTCTACAAATTGAAATTAGGATCTCGATCTAGGACAACATTTCAGCATGAGCAAAACAAATCGAAATCATGATTTTGGTTTGAATTAGTGAGGCCAAAATCTTATTATTTTTATTATTATTTTATTTTAGATTTAGGGTTTATATTTAATATTTAAGTTTAAATTTAAGATTTTAAGTTTAAACTGTAAGGTTTTAAGTTTATAGGTTTATAATTTTAAGTTTAGGTTTATATTTTAAGTTTAAGGCTTATATTTAGGGTTTAAATATCAAATTTAAATTTTAAATTTAAGATTTTAAGGTTTATGTTTAGTATTTAAGTTTTAAGTCTAAGTTTAATATTTTAAATTAAAAATATAAAAATTCACCTATGTCTCGTATCAAAATTATGATTTTAGTATGAACTAGTCAAGTCGAAATCTTAGCCTCTAGATCAAAATCATGATTTTTTATTTTATTTTTATCTTTACGATTTAGGTTTTATATTTAATTATAAGTATAAGATTTGAAATCTGAGTTTAATATTTTAATTTTAAGTTTAGGTTTGCAGTTTGAAGTTTAAATTAATGATTTAAGTTTAAGATTTATATTTAAGGCTTAAGTATAAGATATAAAGTTTAAAGTCTAAATTTAAGATTTTAAAATTTATATTTAGTGTTTAAATAAAGTTTAAGATTAAAGTTTTAAGTTTAAAATAAAAAAATTTATATCTATTATCTTAAATCGAAATTATAATTTCAGTATAAATTAGTCAAATAAAAATCTTAGTGTTTTTTTCTTCTTATCCAAAATGACATTCTTTATTATATTTTATTAATGATTATACGATGAAAATTCCTCTCAATTTTTTATTATTCTTCGAATCAATGTTATTCTATTAAGAAGTGATTGAGATGGTCGAGATAAAAATGAAAAAAAAAATATTGGATAATTAAATCTTTTAATATTATTTTTTTAAATATTTAAATATTTATTTATTTTTAAAATCATATAACAAAAAATAAATATTAAAAGAAGAATATTTTATCAAATTATCTCCTATAATATTTAAATAAAACGTAAATACGATCTCCACATTTTTATTTATTTATTGTTTTTTTTTTCTCAATATTTATTTATAATAATGCTTACAATTACTCTCCTTCATTACTCTTATCTGCAATTTCCCACCATTTTCTTCTTTCTTCATTACTCTTATTCTTCTTCCTCTCTCTCTCTCTCTCTCTCTCTCTCTTTCAATGCAGCTCAGAAAAATATAGAAATATTTGGATGAGTTAATGCTTCTCACGTCGCCATTGTTTTTCCTTCAAAGAAAGATATCTGCTGTCAACATTGTCCTCTTACCAGGACCAAATCTTCCTCCCCATTTTTATATACAAAGAAGAAAAAAATAGAAATAAAATTAAAAGAAAAAAGAAGGAATTTTTAATCGATTACAATGACTGAGGTCCTTCGTTCGCCATCCCATTTCGATTCCTCCTCGCCCAGAAACTCGTACCCCTCTCCTTCTTCATCTCCTTCTTCTTCTTCGTCCTCTTTACCTGCATTTACGAATCTACCTGATGTAGTAGGGGGAGAGGATTTCAACGTCTCCGACTGGGATACAGAGGAGGAGGAGGAGGTGAACGGCGACAAGAACAAGAGGGAGAGGAGGAGAAGTGATCAGCTTTCATTGTTGGCTTTCCTCGTGACACTTTTCAGGAAATCTTTGATTTCTTCTTGTTCTAGTGATAGAAGGGAGCTCTGTTCTATGGAGATTGGCTGGCCCACTAACGTTCGCCATGTCGCGCATGTTACCTTTGACAGGTTTAATGGTTTCTTGGGTTTGCCTGTGGAGTTTGAACCTGAAGTTCCCAGGAGGGTTCCTAGTGCCAGGTATCCTTTGTTGTTAGGTCTTTCTTAGTATTTCTTGTGGCTCTTTTGATTGTCTTTTACTCTTTTTGGATAGTTTGAAGTGTAAAATTGTGAACTTTGATTGATGGGTTTAGTCACTTTCTGTGTATTTTCTTTCTTCCTTTGAAATAGCACTGGTTTATGCAGTAACTATCTTCCTATTATTTAAGAAGGTTTGATTGCATTGCATGCTGTATTGGGTTTGTTCAATTCAAAACTAAGGAATCGGGTGATGTGCATTTTTTTTTTCATTTACTTCGCATTCATATGGTAGATGCAGATGATATCCAATACAGATGATTAATGTGTAAATTGAACAAAGTCGAATTTTTGATTCCATATGGACTGAGATATCTTATATAAACTATATGAAATAAATGAGATTTGATTTGTAGATTTTCTCTTTTTTGTTTCTCTAGCTATGGACTAGCTAAGTTTATCTTGATTCGGTAAACTAGCCGATATTTGTAGTTGACTCATCAATGGAGAAGAAAAACCTATTTCCATATCTTGAAATTATTTTAATGCTCCTTTACCTGTATGGTTTTGTTCTCTTTTCGTGAATCATTCTCTGTCTCCCTGTTTTATAAACTTTTGATCATTGTAAGTCCTCTTTGTTAATGAAAACTTGAACAAGTTAATAACAGGATTTCTGTCTTTAGTTGCATTAAGATGAAGATATTGTTATTGTAGTCATTGGATGCATATACAACAGGTTATAAATAAAACGCATGGCTGAATGTGAATATTTTGTTAGCATATATATCTCACACCCATTGTAGTTTTAGTTAAAAAAATTCCTTTATTGATCTTTGATCCTAATTTTTTGTCTGAATATAGCACCACTGTTTTCGGAGTTTCCACAGAGTCCATGCAGTTGTCATACGATTCTAGAGGGAATAGTGTGCCCACAATTCTCTTGCTCATGCAGCAACGCCTATATGCTGAAGGTGGCTTGCAGGTTTATTTCTCTGTGTCTCTTTCTCTCCCTACAGTCTTTGTGGTTTTGTGAAATTGGACAGACATATAAAACCTTCTGGGTTTCTTAGATGCCATTGCACTTATCGGCTATCTGTGAGATTATGTATGCATATTGAAAACTGTCCGAAATTGGAGTTAAGGAAACTAGGTTTTGGTTAGATTGTGAAGTAAACTGGATTTTTCATATAGAAAACAGTGTTGATAATTCCGGATTTTTATGTAGGATCTATTCTCATTATTCTTTCTGGTAAATATTAGCTTTAATAGTGGATTTAAACCCATTCTAAATTTGCACGTACATAGGCTGAAGGAATATTCAGAATAAATGCAGAAAATAGTCAAGAGGAATATGTCCGGGACCAATTAAACACGGGTGTAGTACCAGAAGGTGTGGATGTACATTGTTTGGCTGGCCTTATCAAGGTAATATGTTTTTCTCATTTACTTGTTTCACCATTTTCTTATTCACTTCTATTTATTAATCTATTTACACTTATCTACTTCTTAGACTTGGTTTAGAGAACTCCCAACTGGTATTCTAGATTCTCTATCACCCGAGCAAGTAATGCAATGCGAGACAGAAGAAGAGTATCTCGTGCTTGTAAGGCTTCTTCCCCAAACTGAGGCCGCTCTGCTGGATTGGGCTATTAATCTCATGGCTGATGTTGTCCAAAACGAACATCTCAACAAAATGAACGAACGGAACATTGCCATGGTTTTTGCTCCTAATATGACTCAGGTAGAATCATAATTACACTTTTAACTATGGGATGGACTCTTCTTGGACCATTAAATGATTCTAAGCTACTTTTGTTACTCAGATGGCCGATCCATTAACTGCATTGATGTATGCTGTTCAAGTGATGAACTTTCTTAAAACACTCATCTTAAGGACTCTGAGAGCGAGAGTTGACTTGGTGGTCAACCCTGCTCTACCCGATTTAGAGCCGTCTGATAAAAACGGACACCCTAGCCCTTCATGTCCCCACCTAGAGATTGTGGCACAAGGAGACAATGAAGAAGAAGATGATGCCGAGCCGGAATTCACCATTCAAGAACAACCTGTTACTGAGGAAGAAGCTTACTTTACAAGCTTGAGACATGGAGATGATTCAAGTGGTGAAACTTCTGTCTTGGAATCTGATGATGATGATGAGCTGGACAGTGGATATGAAGCAGAAGATGGGAAGAGTGGTAAGAGCTGTCGATCGAGCAAGGCGGATCTTGAAAATAGTCTTTGTGAAAAACCGAGTTTGCAGATGTTAGGAGCTTCGGAAGTGGGGCCTTTTGAGAAGGGTAATCATAAAGGGATAAGCAGCAACCTTAGCAGGATTGATTCAAGGAATGAATGGATTGAAGCATGGCGGTGAAGTGGGGTCCTGCAAAAAGAAGGTGGAGTCCAAGCTGATTCTGTTATGATGATGATGGTTGTTGTGGTTGTTGTTGTGTGTAGTTTCTTTTACTTGATTTGCTGACTGGAAAGAAAAACTGAGCTAGATTGATCTAATTGTTTGGATGTTCAGTTTATGCAAGTATGTCGTCTTGCATAGTATGAAACTAACATTGTTTATGATTTCTCATGATCTGGGTGGTCAATTGTTTCTATATCTTTGTGAAATTGTCTCTGATTCTCACTCTATTCTGGGTTTTATACAGCGTTTTGGTCTGATAATCCAAGGCATAGTAAGGAAGTCAAACTCTTGAATATAATTCTCTCTTATCTTCTGTGACATATCTTTAGCTGCTTGCAAACAGGACAGTACTAGAATCAGTTCCAAAAAACGTTTGACCGTAAATTAACGTTCCAAGAAACGTTTGTCGTGAAAGAGGAACAGAATGGGGATATTCTCTCATGACTCATGTCAAAGAGACAGGAACATGAGGAACTAGGAGAGACGCAGAATATGATGCATGGCTGTGACTAGTGGCTACCACAAAAGCCTCCCCTACTTGTTTTCTTTTCTTCTGTCTATGGAGCGGGTCCATTTCTTGGATTTTCTCTAATCCGAAGTCCCAAGTACCAACACGCAACACACAAAAAAACTAAACTTTATCCTACAGAATAAGATATGTATAATATATCCGACACAAACTTTTTTATCATTCCCGGATGTATTCAGATTAGTTTAGAATATATATGATTATTAAAATCCGATTCGACTAGTCCTCGTTCAGCTCCCAAATCACCGCTGGTGCTAGCGTATTTAGCATATGGTGGTTTATTATACATCTTTTTTGAAGCCGACTGATATCTTACTCCGAGAGATGGCCCATCTTTGTGGTTAAGAAAAGTCTTATCTGTAATGGGATGTGATGGGATCCTAACTCCCAATTATACAGAAATTGAGGCAAAAACAGAGAAAGTGAGACATTCTTGTCCCTTGGAAAATTTTCATTTTCAGTGTTGATTTTTATGCCTTTGATTATGATTCATGTTACCATTTCAATTCCAATATTGGATATTAAAGCCAATTTTTCTTAAATGAAGTCAACTTGTATTACAAATAAGATTAAAGAATCTAGAAAAAGGTAAATAAAAAGAACCTTTTTTTTTCCCCTCAAATTTTAAAAATAGAGAATTATAACCACCAGATCTCTAAACTTGGCTCTACAGCCACCCGTCCTTATTCCACTCTCCAACTGATAGATGAGTGTCACCCCAATTAATAGCATCACACGCCCTTGATTTTTTCCAGCTTTTGTGCAATCTCTTTTCCCACCCACTACATAAAAAAAAGATTCATCACCCATTTGATTCCCTCTTTCAGAAAAGAAAGCCATTCTTTCTTCATTCTTTGTCCCCAAAAACAAAAAGGCTAAGCTGCAGAGAGCCTATCCATGGCTGCCTGTGGAAGCCTCCAACATATCTTTGAACCCCAATTGCCTGAAATTCCTGCCACCCTCCTTGATTCCTTCTCTTCTTCATGGAATCAGATTCAGCCCATTAAACCAAACTCGCCCTTTGATCATCTCCCTCATCACAATCAATCTTCTTTCACAGAAATCTTTGGTGAGCTTCATTTCAAAGAGAAAACTCCTTCTGGTTCCAATGAAGAAAAGAAAGCAAACCATTATCCTTCTTCTTCTGCGAGCAGCTTTGAGAGCTTGCAATTGTGCACAGAAGGGCTTGGTTTTGAGAGCTTAGATGATGATATAAAGGGTGAAGAGATGATGATGATGATGAATGAGAAAAAGTGTAGGGAAAATAAGGAGGAAGAGAAATTGGTTAATCATCGTGTTTCAAAGAGGTCAAGGAGATGTTGGGGTGCTTTCCCTCCTCCTATTTCTTGTATAGGAAGAAGTGGGAAGCCATGGATTTGCTTTCAGTCTTATAGAATTGATGGTAGGTTTGTTTTGAAGGAAGTCAGGGTTCCATCTCAAGAGGTCTTGCAATCTTGTCGTGAAAATGGCCGTTTGAAGATGCAGTTCATTCAAACGACTGATGATGGAATTCTAGATGAAGAAGAAGAGGAGGAGGAGGAAGAAGAGGCAGCAAATGAAGATGATCATAATGGTGAAATTGAAGAAAAAGACGAGGAAGTTGTAAGGAAGCCAATATAGAATGCAGCTGGATTTTTTTGGTTTTTAGGTTTGATTTTTCAATGTTAAGCTATGAAAAAGACCATTTGGATAGATACTTTGAATTTCTCCTGTTTTTGTCTTTCACTCCAAAAAACTTGTAAAAGAACCCTCCAACGAAATATAATTTATATATAACAAAAAAGTTTTAGGCTTGAGCAGACTGTGCATTTCACTTGATATGGGTTTGGAATCTACTATAGATGCTATAAAGTTATGCATATGGTGAAAAATTAACAAGGTATTTTATGTAACAAACATGCTCATGATACCTGATCAACATAAGGGTCGAGATTCGTTCCGAAAGTTTTTTCTATCACAGACTTGATCATGGTTTTCTCATTTTTCTGATTCATGGAGAAATAATACAGAATTAAAGCTTAACATCTGTATTCCTTACCACTACAACAAGGCAAGAGCAGAATTATAATCTTCATAATGTGGGATTACTTCCATCTGAAGTTAGAAGCACCTTGTATAAATTGGGACGGCGATCTCTAAACACTCCCCAGCTATGTCTCTTTGACTTGATTTTATCCAGATCAAATCGAGCTACAAGAACAGCTTCTTCCTTATCATCAGCAAGTTCAACAATTTCCCCGGTAGGTCCTACCAAAATTAAACCGTACAAAATTACTCTGTTGTCATCTAATCACTTAGTTTAGAGATGTATTTATACTTGTAACGAACCGATCTATATATATATATATATATACACTCAGTTGAATTACCTGCTATAAATGAATTTCCATAAAACGTGATCTCACTTTTACCATGCTCTGTCTCAATTACCTCCTTTCCTATGCGATTTGAAGCCACTAGAGGGACCTGAAAAGAACACAGCAAACAACAATTTTGTACTCGATGGAAACTAACGAATTGATCCTGAAGTTGACATATACGATGAATAAAATTTTGTAGAAAATAAAATTTACCAAATTAGCCCCAGCGTGGCCTTGCATGACTCTCTTCCAATGGTCACGAGAATCAAGACCTTGATCTTGGGGTTCGGAACCAATAGCAGTTGGGTAAAACAAGATCTCTGCGCCTTGAAGAGCCATAGCTCTTGCTGCTTCCGGAAACCACTGGTCCCAACAAATTGCTGCATTTAGACTTTATTTGAGTTAAGAGTTTCAAGAACTTAAGCTTGGACAACTGTATTTTGGTTCTATTGTAAGATAATCTAGATTTGGTTAAAGATTTCTCACCAATTCCAATCTTTGCATACTTGGTCTGGAAAACCTGTTAACGTACGAGCAAAGGAACTACTATCATTTCCAAAGCTGCCAAGGAAACATTACTAAATAATTTAATGAGATTATAAAAAGCATCAACCTTAAAGCCGGTATCTCCTGGATTGAAGTAGAACTTTTCCTGGTAGCCTGTAGAGGAAGGATACTGGTAAAAAAAATGACAACTTTACTGAAATTTCAAAGGTTAAGAATATTTTAATGTCAGACCAACCAGGTCCATCTGGGATATGGGTTTTTCTGTAGAGACCAAGGTCAGTTCCATCAGCATCAATTATGGCTACTGAGTTGTAATGAGCATTATTTGCTTCTTCAAAGAAGCTAACAGGTATCACTACACCCAATTCTTTTGCAAGTTTCTGCATCCTAGAAGAAACATGGCAGACAAATTCATACTTGAATTAGCACAAGTATCCATGAAAGTTAAAACTGGATAATATCATAAATGTAGATTGGATATTGAACGCTATCTATCCAATCGAGCACAAAGGGGAAAAGAAGAAAAAAAAGAGTTTGGCTTCATTATTTTGATTTTCTGATACCTAAGAATTGTTGGGTGACCCTTATAAGGCTTAGCTCGCTTGAAGAAGTCCTCTCTTTGTGCCTGACAGAAGTAGTATCCCTCAAAAAGTTCCTGAAAATTGAACCACATTGAAGAAACGAAACAGCCTTATTACTTAATCTTAACTGGTGTATGCGAATTGATCGTGCTATATATCATCTAGAAGCACAAACATATTGCATAATCCAAAACAATCCCAGATGCCTTACTTGAATGAGAATGATGTTTGCACCCTTTTCATGAGCAGCTCTAACCAGCCTGCATATCAAAATCATATAAAAAGCAAGTTCTCTAACTAAAACTAATAAAAACGTACATAGCTTGAAACGATAAGATTAAGATGCACCATTTTGAATTAAAACAAAGCATACTTCACATGAGAAAAAAAAACTTTACATATAATTTTGAATAATTACAGAGTTAAATCAAAGCAAAAGCTACGCCATCACAACAAAGAAAATGTTTTTCCCTCATAAATTCACCAAGGTGAAGTAACTAGAGAAACCCACATCTCAGCACGTAAACATACAATCAAACAAAGCCAAGATATAAATAGATTCTTAGATGAGGAAGAGAGACCAACAAATATTCTGGGTTAAGCTACAATTCAATAAGCAGAGAGAAAGAGATATAAACTTTTCAGCGATGGCGATGTTGGTGGGACCGTCATCGGTGCAAGCAAACTGAAGAGCTGAGACCACTACCTCTCTTCTTCCTCCCTCCATTTCTTTACTCATTGTTGTTTCGTAGAGGAAGAAGAAGAACCAGAGTGACAGCAGCAGCAGAGTGACGCTAATTCGGCTCGCTTTTTTTAACCATTCGCTCGTTCATTTTGTAAAGGACCATTTTTAGAACAAGGCCCAAATATTTCCGGACTTAGGCCCTACTTATCGTTTGGGCCCTACTTTTACCGCGACCGCGAGGCCAGAAACGGCGCGCGTTTAGGTTTGCGTAACTATAAAAGCGTTGCTTCATAACCAACCCTAGCTCTCTCATTCTATCTCACTCGGAAGCCACAAGATATTCCTCTACCGCCGTCAACTTTCAGCTCCACCGCGAACCAGTTCCTCCTCTACTAAGCAACATGGTAATGAATCTACGTCCTTCAAGCTTACATCTTTCCTCTTTGTATTTAATCGCCTAACAATTAAGGAAAATTTTTTGCTTTTTGCTTTTTTTCTAAGAATCTGCAGTCGGATAAATAATAGTGTAAGAATCCCTCGTTTTGCCGCTCAAAATTTGTGATTTGTGGTGTTTTCTCAGCAAGCAAACAGAATAGAAACTGTAATCTCTATATGGATTGTGAATCTGTTGATGAATTAGAGATTTATTTTATGTAACAACTAAGTTTTAGTTTTTTAAGTCGTGATTTAATCAGCTCTTGATTATGAACTGAAGTAAAAGCTCATCTGGTTTGCGTATTTGCGAAAGAAGATACTGAAAGTACGAGTTAGGAAAAAAAATTATATTTCACTAAAGATTGAATATTATATGTTTCATGGTGAAATATTGTTCTTTTGATAGGCACCGAAGAAAGAGAAAGCTCCTCCTCCGTCCTCAAAGCCTGCCAAGTCTGGTGGAGGAAAGCAGAAAAAGAAGGTAATACTAATTTGGTAGGTTTCAAATTTTGGGTACTTTCTGTGTAGACTTGCATTGGTCTTGAATTCTTTATATTTGCTTGTGGTGCAGAAATGGAGCAAGGGAAAGCAAAAGGAGAAGGTCAACAATATGGTCTTGTTTGATCAGGGGACTTATGACAAGCTTCTTACAGAAGTTCCAAAGTACAAGCTCATCACTCCTTCCATCTTGTCAGACAGATTGAGGGTATGTTCCCAATTCTATCTATACTCTTTAAAGTTATTCTGTGATGATATTATCTTCAACTTTAGAGAGTTGCAACTTGCAATGTTTAGTTAGTTGTATATACATGGTAGCTTATAAATCTGTAGTCATACTTGTTGGATTCTTCTTTCGGGTTCCTAGTCCATATTGTTATCTTAGTCTATCATTATTCGCCTTATCTTGTCTTTTTGATATATCCCAGCAGCTCAATTTTCCTGTTATGATCATTCATTGCATAAACTCTCATCAATTTCACCCATCTCATTTCTGATTTGATATAACCCATTGCATAACAATGAATTCAGAGGTCCTGTTATAAAAGCTAGAGTTTGTAATTATTTCTCGCATGATTGTTGTTGATTTGTTACAATACTATATTAAAAAGCGATATCTTGCTTTTGTTTCTATCATCAGGTGAATGGTTCACTGGCACGTCGGGCAATCAAGGATTTGATGGCAAGAGGTTCAATTAGACTGATATCTGCTCATGCTAGTCAGCAGATTTACACCAGAGCCACCAATACCTGAACATGGATCTCCATTTTTCAAGCTAGTTACAATCTTATGATGATGTTTGGAACTGTTTCTCTTTTATCAGCATCAGAATGACTGTATTTCATTCTTTTCTACTAGTTCTGTTATACTGTTTTGGTTGATTTAGATCCTTAAAGATTTTGCCAGTTAAATCCTTAATTCTCGCTCTCTTATAGATTTACTTTATAAACATGAGTAGTATCACAGATGTGACAAGAGGGGCCTAAGGGAAAAGTAATATTAAAGTGAGTGTCGTATGTAAAAAATAATGTGATCACCAATGAATAGGTATAAGTAATGTAATATGTTAGGCTCCCCTGTTAGTTACGTCACCTATAACGGTCGATCTCTCAAAGAGGGTCAAGTGTACATATTTATGCATTGGTTTAGTTTTAGAGAGATTAGTAATTCGATTTCGTGCAAACAATATAATTTAACAACAGTTTAAACCCTTTTATCAATTTCAATGAAACTTATTTTTTTATAAAAATTATTTTGTGAATCAATCTTAATTATATATATTATATCAATTTTATTTATGTCTGATTAACATAAATCGATTTATCCAATAACTTCTCAATTTTTGAAAGATTTCATTAAACTGGATAACTTGTAGTTGTAGATTGGTATAATGCGACGAACTCCTTTACTTGCACGACAATTGAACTTTGACGTGCATCAAAATTGAACTACAATCTAGATCGTTTAGTTAGGTTGTGGACCATTTTGCTGTCTGATCAGTTAAGCGTATACATACATCAGATGTCCAATATAAATATGTGATATCTGTACTTGGAACTTCTAACTTTGGTTCATACACCAGCCTTTTATTGTCTTGCCCATTTTCAAATACCGATTACAAATCAGCAAGTCTCATACAAAGAGAGGTATGATTTTTCGTTAGTCTTATGATATTACTCTTTCTACTTTCGGGATACATTAGTCCTTATAATATATATAGCATTTTTTTTTTTTTTTTTTGGGTATGGATATGGTTTATATATAGCACTTTTATATGAAAGGTAATATTATGCATAAGATTGATGTTTGTGTTTGTAATAAGATTAATCTTGCCACGTGGCTATAAACCATGATGAACCAAAAATGTCTCTTAAGATTTGTTATTCATGAAAGGGGTAGCCTCACTTGATAGGTTAGCCTGGCTCTTCATGTAATCTACTATTATAACACAAAATTATGGGTAATTAATCGGGTAATTATTTTTATTCGAATATTCTTAGTTGGTAAAACGAAAAAAGTAAAAAAAAAAAAAAAAAGTTAAATAAATATATAGCCATTAAGCATTGGGTTCTAAAACGGTAAGTAGTGGGTTTACAGCAGCAACGCTGAGCGTTTCTACACCACTAATTCTCTGCCTTAGACGTCAGGGAAACAAGATCTCACGTAGAAAGTAAAACATGATGCTTCCTTCCCTCCTGCCAAAGTCCAAACCATCCCCTTCTGGTTTTTTTTTTTTTTTTTTTTTTTCAGGTGGTCCCTCTCTCTGAACAATCGAACAAACGCACGTTTGATGTTTTTTTTTTTCCTTCTTTTAATGATTTATGTTTTGTTTTGCTTTTTTGTCTTTGCTTTTTTTCTGGGTTCATTTCTTGTATGTGGTAGACATTATTATTATTATTACTTTCTTCTGCATTTCTATAAAGAGCCTGCACATAGCACGATGAATCTTGCTTTTCACAAATTCAAAAAAAAAAAAAAAATTAAAAAAAAAAAGCATTTTCCACAGATCTAAAAAGTTTTATAATATGTTAACTGTAGTATATCATCAATTTGACGTTAATATACATATTATTAATATAATATATAATTTAATAATTTAAAATAAATATATATAATTAAAATTGATGGGTTATTATATAAGAATTTATGGTAATATGGCCATGGCATTTATATTAATATTTAATGTTTATGTCGGTTTTATATCTTATTTAAGAAGGGATGATGAACCCTAGCTAGAATGGTTTTGGTAGTTCACTGTCTAAAACCCCCCATTACATTTCTTTCATACATATTCTGACTGTGTCTGATTGATGAAATTTTTTTAGTGTGGATCTAGCATTTGAAGAACATTTTTTTTTCTTCTTACAATGCAAACCAAGCAAGAACAAAATGGTGCCAGTTTCGATCCGAGTGCACCGCCTCCGTTTCGAATAGCCGAAATCCGAGCCGCCATCCCGAAGCATTGCTGGGTCAAGAATCCATGGAAGTCTATGAGTTATGTATTGAAAGATGTCCTTGTGGTCTTTACTTTGGCTGCTTCTATCATGTATTACTCCAAAGTGTCTCTGGTTTTCTGGCCTTTCTATTGGCTTGCTCAAGGAACCATGTTCTGGGCCCTCTTTGTCCTCGGACATGATTCGTATGTATCATCTATGTACACGTATATATATGTATGTATGTATGGATGTGATGGATAGTGGCTAATATTTTTTGTTGGGTTATGAAATGGGCAGTGGGCATGGAAGCTTTTCAGACAGTGCAATGCTGAATAGTGTAGTGGGACATATCTTGCATTCTTCAATTCTTGTGCCATATCATGGATGGTATGTATGTATTTATATGGATGTTTTTGTCTTTTTTTTCTTTAAATAAATTAAAATTTGTTGAGAATGTTTGTGCAGGCGAATCAGCCATAAAACTCACCATCAAAACCATGGACACGTTGAGAATGATGAGTCGTGGGTACCAGTTAAGTTTATTTTTATTTTTCTCTTCTATGAGCCAATTCTCGATTCTTTCGAAGTCAGCTACACTGGTATATATATATCAATAATCAGTCTTGTTTAAATCTTGTGATGATCAGTTGACTGAGCAGAGCTACAAGAGATTGAGTTATTTCACTCGGATGCTTAGATTCACCATTCCTTTTCCAGTATTCGCCTACCCCTTTTATCTGTGGAAGAGAAGTCCAGGGAAGAGTGGCTCCCACTTCAACCCGCACAGTGACTTGTTCGCCCCAAATGAAAGGAAAGATGTAATCACCTCTACTGTGTGTTGGACCATAATGGTCCTTTTACTTGCCTCCTCTTCCTTTCTATTTGGCCCTGTCCGAGTCCTTATGCTCTATGGCATCCCTTACTTGGTAAGCTCTATGTATCTTTTGCGGACGTATCATGACAATGTATCTTTTACTATGAATAGGATCTTCTAACCGTACATGTTTCTTGTTATAGGTTTTTGTAATGTGGTTGGATTTTGTTACTTATCTGCATCACCATGGTAGTGATGGTTATGAGAATCAACTTCCTTGGTACCGTGGCCAGGTACTAAATGATTGTTCGAGCAATACCAGAAGTAGTCTTTCGGATTTGTTGATCAATATATATGAATACTCTTGTTCTAATTAGTAATTATGCACAGGAATGGAGTTATTTACGAGGAGGGCTAACGACCGTCGATCGGGATTACGGGTTTTTTAACACGATCCATCACGATATCGGGACCCACGTCGTCCATCATCTGTTTCCTCAGATCCCACATTATCACTTGGTTGAAGCAGTAAGAAATCATGAAACTTGATCAAATGCTATATATATATATAGTCTGATTTTTGGTTCCGGAAAAATTTTACCCGTCTTATTTCTCTTTGTTGTTTTCGCAGACAAGAGCGGCAAAACCGGTGCTCGGAAAGTATTACAGGGAGCCACAGAAATGTGGGCCCATTCCATTTCACTTGATCAAGATTCTAGTTAGAAGCATCAGACAAGATCACTATGTCAAGGACAATGGAGATATTGTTTACTATGAGTCAGATCCCCTGTTAAGTCAAGTTTCTAGCTGCAAATCTGATTGATTAGCGATTTTGATTTTTCTCTTAATCTATTCCAAGTTTTATTTTGCCGTTATATAATAACAATTCAACTATTTTTTTTTCTTACGCCATGCTCTATTATATCATGGTTTGAAAGTTGTAATTCTTCTTATAGTGAATCTAGTGAAAGTTTTGACATTTACTTTGATCTGTTAATAATTGGATAATTTCGGATTGTCTCGATCGAGCTCAAAACTTGGCTCGAGATGTGGCGGATCATTCTCGTTTATTCACGAGCTCGATTAGCTCTGTTCGGGTACTCGACCAGTCGAGCTCAAACGAAGTTTATTTACTTTCAAGCTATAAACTTCCGAGTTTGAGCTGAAGTTAATCAGATATTACAATTAAAAGATATCGAGGAGTAAAGAGAATAATGGAGTTATCCAAGTTCGTCGTTCAAACGTCATCTTGAGAATTTGAGATTGAGATCTAGATTCACAAATTCAGTTTAAGACTACTCATCGACTAGTACTAATTATGCCATGTCAGCATTATACTTTTCTGATTTGGCACATATGTAGAACTATAAGGTCTAGCTCAGCTAACATACGCCGGTCGTTTCCCTCCCTCTAACCAACGCGCGCAAACAAAACTTGCTCCATTCTCTGTTTGTTCCCGAGAAAACGAAGGAAAGTGAGAATCAAATCACGAACAGTGGAGATTCTTCGCTCGTCTGGAAAATGGCGGTGAGAGCCACAGTATCTCGGTTTCCGATTGATCCCGACGCCGAGGAGAACTCAGGCTTACCGTGGGGAGTGACAATTACTCCGTTTGCGACCAAGGACGAAAACGGTCAGCCGCCGGTTTACGGATCGGATGGGAACCTATTGCCACGGTGCGAGAACTGCTGGGCGTACTTCAATACATACTGTCCGCTCGATCAATGGGCCTGGTCCTGTGCTCTTTGTGGGACCCTCAATGGCCTCACCTCTCAGGCCATTGCTCGTTATTCTCACCCTCAGTCTTGCCCCGAGATGATGTCCTCATTCATAGATCTCGAGCTTCCCGGTGAGTATGCTCTATGAATTTCTTCGTTGATCATTCATTTTCCATTAGTATTTGGTTTAGCTTCTGGGCAAATTGCATTAGGAATTCGAATTTCTCCTCCTGTTTACATCTAATTTCAATCGAATAAGTGGAGCAGTGGCCTTGTATTGGATCCAAATTTTCAATTATGAATAGCAGTAGAATTTTGGTTTTACTGTCCTACCTACAGCTTTGAGCTTTGTTTCTTTAGCGGAGAAAATGAAGAATAATACGAGGAGGATAAAAGTTTTGATTGGAGTTTTAAATGAGAGGAAGGAGTTTACTCTTCGGAGACATTTTTCTCTGTTGAATTTTCCTTCGATTTAATGATGGGAATTGTGCCTATTTTGGTAGATGAAGGATCGGGAGGAGAAACAATGCAAACTCTACCAGTTTATGTTGCCGCGGTTGATTTGTCATGTAAAAGCATCACCGTACTATATTATTTTAAACTCTTTCGCTATAATCCTTTCTATGTTTCTATATTTTGATTTAGGGGGATCTCTTTCTGGTCTACAATGCAGCTTCTGAAGAGTTCATAGAGCATACTAAAAGTGCACTCTTGGCAGCTTTGGAAGGTTGATTAGCACTGGAACAACATGTACACAGAATATTTTCTTTTCTTTTCTGCATTATTTTTTCCTCTAATCCTTCGTTTCATTCTTAAATTCCAGCTCTTGGCCCTGGTTCACTATTTGGGCTTGCTACCTTCAGCTATAAACTAGGTTTATATGATGTTCAAGGGCCCATACCCATTGTAAAGAACGTCTTCATTCCTCCTGATGCTGAAGGCACCCTACCAATCGAGCTTGAAGATGTCATGCCTTTATTACAGTTTTTGGCGCCGGTATGACAGTTTTTAGGCCCATTTTACACAACGTTCATCTGGTAAAGTGTTTCTCATTGAAGAGGTTTTGAGAAAAAAAATTTTATGGCGTGCTTTAAAAAGGATTTAGGATTAATGCTTTATAGAGTGCTTAAAAAATGTTCCTGTAATCCTTCTCTATTTTAGTGATTATTGTGTACACTATCAACTACAATGAAATCAGATTTCTCAGTATTAAAATTGAGGGAAATGCTAGCTACATTGCCATTGCCGCAGGTTGATAGCTGTAAAGACCGTATTGCATCTGCTCTCGAAACACTTCGGCCAACAACATCATGGGAAAGAACGGCAGGGGCAGGTCAAGGGATGGATGGCATGTTGATTGGTGGAAGAGGTTTTGGAGTAGCCATGGAAGCTCTTTTTAATTATCTAGGATCCGAATATGGGAGCACATTTGCATTAGGTGTGTCCTTGAATCTTGAAGCCCGTATAACAACTATACTCTTACTTATCTAACCAAGGATTGTGCGAAGGAAAGTATGTTTATATTTTGTTCTTCAATTCAGAGCGCATATTATATATTATGTCTCACTATAATTTCAGCTAGAGTCTTTGCATTTCTGTCTGGTCCGCCGGATTACGGAGCTGGACAACTAGATACAGGGAGGTACGGTGAGCAATATGCTAGTAAAGGAGAGGATGCAGACCGTGCTTTACTTCCTGAGCAGACACCATATTACAGAGACCTGGTAATCTGGTTCAACTCCTTAAATTCTATGTTCATCTCTATGGGTTGGGAAAGAAGCAAGAATTTTGAACATAAACTTTACAGGCTGCCGTTGCTGTTCAAGCAGGTGTTTGTGTGGATATATTTGCTGTTACAAATGAATATACAGATTTAGCATCTCTGAAATTTCTCAGTATTGAAAGTGGTGGCTCATTATTTCTTTATACAAGTACTGATGACTCAACTCTGCCTCAGGATATGTGAGTATCTATCAAGCTGTACTAACCTGATGCTGTTATTCTGATCTACTCGCAAGTTTTACAGTCATTTCAGAAAATTTTGGCACTGTGTATCCATAAATTTGAATTTCAAATGCAAAAAAATCCATAATATGCTAGTGAAGATGGAATAGGCAACTCATACTAGAGGAAATACTAATTTTTTAAAGTACTTAACATTCAAATATTTAGATTGTTTATTTTCTAGTCTTCTGATATCTTGTAAATAGTTCTGTAAGAGTTTCTTGTTTCAGGTATCGGATGCTAAGTCGACCATATGCTTTTGGTTGTATACTGCGTTTAAGGACTTCTACTGAATTCAAGCTTGGCCATTCTGTGAGTTTAGATGTTTGAAGTATCAATTTTCCTTTTTCTCTTCTCCTTCTAATTGTGTTCTGTTTACAATTATGCAGTATGGCCATTTCTTCCCAGATCCACAGTATGAAAATGTCCAGCACATTATTTGTTGCGACTCCTATGGTACATATGCTTACGACTTTGAATTTGACAACAATGTTGGATTTTCAAGGTAAGTAGACTAATTATGGCCGCTGTAGCTTTACTTGAACTGACACCATCTTATATCTTCAATTATTGTTATTGATCCACTTCTAATTGTAATGTAACACTGCTAACACAGATAGTGTTGCAAGTTGCATGTCAAATGTCATTATTTCCTTGTTTTTCATCCATTTGCTTGGTTAACAGTCAGAGTCAGTTGATTATCATCCTTCTGCAGACATACAGAGGAACTTCCTACCCTGCAGATTGCTTTTCAATATACAGTTGTTGTTCCCCCTAAGGAACTTTCTGGTTCAGTGACAGCTTCTGCAAGTAGGTATGATTTAATTTACTTAGCAACTATCAGTTAGTAGGTTTTGTGCACCTGTTTTTTTGCAAGTGAATGCTTCCTGCATTTTGTTCATGGACTAAAATCATGGTCCTCTTGGTAATTTTTTATATTTCGACCTTTTACAAAGTTGAATTCATTTGATTTGCAGAAGCAAGCATTCTCTTAAACGAAGGCTGAGGATTCGAACAGTACAGTTTGGAACTGCTAAAGATTTTTACGAACTTTACGACACTGTTGATCCTGATGTGGTTTTATCCTTACTTGTTCACAAGGTAATGAATCTATTCCCTGCCAAAATTCTATTAGATCTTCTCAAAATCCTATTACCACTGTGTAGAATGAGAATGGTCTTGCATATACACGTGCGTCAAGATTTCACTCAATGTCATGATCTTGCATATACATTGCTTTTCCATTTTACTTCCATTAAGAGGATGATAATTGGCAGCACTCCTCATGTTAATCGTCTTTATTTTCTCTTAGGTTATATTAGCCTCTTTGGAGCAAGGTGTCCGAGAAGGCAGGGCTTTGCTTCATGATTGGCTGGTAATCCTCACAGCTCAGTATAACCAAGCGTACAAATTCATTCAGTCAAAGAATGGAAGTTCATTAACCTCTCAGGTTGATGTTTCTTTCACTCAATGCCCTCAACTTCAACCTTTACCTCGCCTGGTTTTCGCTTTGCTCCGGAACCCTCTTCTCCGTCTTCATGAGGAAGGTGTTCATCCTGATTATCGCATCTACTTGCAATGCCTTTTCAGGTATACTATTTATTGCCCATCTAATGATGAAAAAACATTATTGTCTATGGTAGTGAATCTGATTGCATTCTGTAACTTAATTTGTGGCAGCGCATTGGAACCGAGCTCCCTTCATCTTGCGATATATCCAATGATGAAATCATATACTACCCCGGATACAGAAGCATTTCCACGGCATTCATTGAGCCGTGCTGCACTACTTACAAGCAACAGTCCGATATTCTTCCTTGATGCGTTCACAACCCTTATTGTCTTCTATTCCTCCACTGCAGACCCCACAGTTCCTTTTCCTCCGCCCCATGATTGTAAGTTTTCTGCAACGTCTCCTTTTGTTTTTTCATATCTCTAATTGAGACAATAGTTTGAGTAAACTGAAGTTTGCGTAAATTCGGTGACTTAACAGGTTTGTTGAGGAGAACAATAGCAAAGATAAAGCAAGACAGATGTATAACTCCAAAGCTTATGTTTATAAGAGGAGGACATGAGGATGTAACAGCGTTTGAGAACTATCTTATAGAGGAGCAGGATGTTGATGGGAGCAGTTTCGCTATTGTTGTCGGTTTTGTTTCGTTCCTTGAAGAAATCTCTCAGAGTGTGTTGGATTACCTCAAATAGAAATAACAAAACCTCAAACTTACTTGCAAATCACATTAGGGAAAACATGCAGCTTATTCACCAATCAAGAGCGGTGTCAGGACCTCCACAGTTGTCCGGGAATCAAGTGATGAACTTTTTCATTTGTATCAATGTACCTTTGTTCCCCCCTTGAAAGACTTCACTACACTAAGATAACTCGAGTACAGAATACAATTTTTTTTTTTTTTTGGAAGCTGGTCAGAGCCATCGTAATTCGTGGTTTAATCCAAGCATAGGAAACTATACTCGTTAGAAATTGGCAATACGATTCTTTTTTTTATTATTACTATGTGAAATTTATTCGGGTTAAATTTGGGGGCGGTGGATTGATCAATCACATCAATCTAGTGTGTATTGAGATTGAGATTTTATTAGGCCTACTATATACAAAATCTATGTAAAAAACGCTACCTTATATTTGTTCTTTAGGGCTTGATTGGTTTCATTCAAGATATAAGAATAGAATAGATTTCTTCCCATTCTACTAGCTGGTTCTGGTTCCAAACTTCCAGCTCTACCTCTCTTTCACGAATCCCTTCTTCTCCTTCCGACAAATCCCTCGCGTCCAAAAAGCGCAATGCAGGCTTGCCCACAGTAACAAATTCGGAGTATCAAAATGAATATTTGGTTGTGTCACTAAAGAAGCAGAGCATATGCTAATATAACAAGATGAAATTTCAAGAGACAATGTGTATATGTATATGTATATGTATGTGTATGTGTATGTGTATGTGTATGTGTATGTGTATGTGTATGTGTATGTGTATGTGTATGTGTATGTGTATGTGTATGTGTATGTGTATGTGTATGTGTATGTGTATGTGTATGTGTATGTGTATGTGTTTAGCCTTAAATAACAAACTATTCAGGAACCAAACTACTAAGGAACTACACAGAGCAATTTGAGCCATATCAGCCAAAAAGTATCTCATCTTATGAACCCGGCTCATACCCGCACATAAAAAGGTGGTGGGACCCGCTATCCCCCTCATATAAGGGGTATGAGACGGGTTCATAGATCCTTTTTCCATGTCAGCCGGTCTTGTGAAGTTGGACATCAAAACACGTAAGGGATGCAAAAATCAGAACACAACATTACAGTAACACTCTTATCCATCTCTAAACTCTAACCTCACTACATGAGATCAACTTTTGCATGGTTTACCCACACACTTGATCCATATTTCGGTAGAAAGCAAAGAAATCCAAACATACCAGTGAAAACGCCATTCAAACTCACAATCGACTGGTACTGATCCTGCTTAGTCATTCACGCATCATCATCAACATCACCTTCTTCTTCCTCTTCTTCTTCTTTTTCATCCTCTCCATCCTGTTCGCTTTTACCAACTTCATTTTTCTGTGATGGCTCCTCAATTTTCCTCTTCTTTTTCTGTTCTTTCGCTTTTGATGATGATCCTTATTCTCTTTCCAGCATTCTTACGCCTGAATTCTGAAACGAGTTCATAGGATAAAATTCTGATTTAACAAGAAAAAATGGTCCAACAAATTTGAAGGAAGAGTTCAATTCTTTTTTTCTTTCAGGAGAATATCTCCTCATATAGTACTTGTAGTTCAACTAAAGCTTCCAATCTTCAAATTCTCCAAGAAATAAAAAACCGGAATACTAGCATTGAGTACGTCATCCTCATATAGTACTTACCATCAAGGGAGGCCCTAAGAGGCTCGAGAAATTCAGGAAACTCGATATCGTCAAGAGCTTTGAGTACGTCATCCGCATTGATCGTCTGCCTCTTCGATTCCTTACAGATATCATTAGCCCTGCGTATTTTTATTTCACTCGATTTTTCAAATCCCTAATTTTGAAAGCGATGATGATCTCTGGATTATAATGTAGGGGGGATGATGGGGGAGGGAGCTTACGTTGCTGAGAGGAAGTGGATAAAGATGCGAGCGCTTTCGGACAAGGCAAGGAGGGAGTCTTTGTTGACGGAGATGTCGTGATCGGGGGACAAGTCCGAGAGCCTATCCTTCACCACTCGGCGCACGATAGCCCTAGGAAGCTCTTCAGCCTCCGCCGCCGCCGTCGCTGCCACTTCCTTCTCCGCCATTTTTCTTCTCCGTTACTGTTCTTCCCGTCGGAGTAGCTTTCTTCAACTCAGTCTAGGCTGTTATTCGCGTTCAAAAATCTGAGTCGCTTCGCCGGTCCGGAAAGGGATTGTGCTACCCTTCCATTTTAATCAGTCATATTTATAATAATAGTTAGATTTGAAGTATATTTCAATTATTTTAAATGAAATAAATTAATTCGTTTAATAAGAAAAAAAATTAATTAATATTTATTTTTTAATAAATAAATTTTCTTTATTTTCTTATTACAAGAAATATTTTAACTAATCAAATTTTATAATATATTTCTATTTATAAATGAAAAAATATATATATTTTTGTTACTTTCAAACGGCTGTTAATCTAATAAAAAAGGAGGATTTATTTTAATTATTATTATTTAATATATATATATATATATTTTTTTTTTTTTGGTAGAAGGAAAAAGCCATTGAAAGTGACCTGATTATGAGATTAGCTAAATGTAATATGCAAGCAAACCAATGGGCATGTAAGAATATTTCTTTTAAAAAAAATACAAAATTAAAATAAAGAACAAAGAAAAAAACGAAAACCGTAGGAAATGTACTGATTACAAACCCAGGTGAACAGATTTCAATTTCCTAACGATAATCTATTATTATACACTCGAAACAGGACAATATATCCGGGCAAATTCCTTCTCCGTGCTAGTCACGATTAGTTCACATGAGTAGTTGATCACCTGTCGGCAAAGTACTTGGAACACTTGCCTCTTGACCTTCAGGCACTTGTGGCGGGATTGGGATCTCTGATCCTACCACATCATTCCCAGATGTTTCTTTCTGAAGGTCAGATGATTCATGATTGTTAATAGGTGGTACTGCTACCTCTGATGATGGCTCTTGAGTACTTGTCGCCTGAACATTATTTTCTCCTGAGGGATCTGGGACCACATCACCCGGTCCCGGTGAAGAAGTTGGCGGTTCTTTATCATCAGAAGCTTTCTGTGCATCCGAATCTACCTGAATGGGCACAACTTCTGGTCCCTGTTCGGTCTTACTTGGTTCGGTTGTAGAAGGAGCTGCTGCTAACAACAACAGCTTTCCAGGTTGCTGCTGCTGCTGCTGCTGTTCCATCATAGAGCCTGGTCTTTTGGGACCAGAGATAGGAAGAGAGATAGAGGGCATTCCTGGAGGAAGAATTTCAATGGGCGGCTTCTTTCCGGCTTCTGCCAAGCTAGTAAGTTTTGGTTCTTCTAAAGAAGCTAAAAACGCAGCTGTAGCATCTGTTTTTGTTATGGTAGTGTGCTCGATCTCCTTCTGCAACATTTTGTTCCATGACTCCACCAAGTTCTTCAAAGTAGGGCGTCCATGAGCCTAGACATAGACAGACAGATATGATATATACCATGTTAGAAGGCAGAAGTAAATGTATACAATTATGTAGAAAACGAAGATAAAGATTTGTACTTGAGCATGAAGTACGGCTTCAGCGAGCATTCCAGTATCTTGCCAAGACTTCTCCATAAGTGCATTATCTCCCAGAACAGCTGCTGAAAATGCCGCTTCTCGGCCCAACCCAAGTGAGATCAAATTGTTCACTAGATTCTGCAGGATTATGCAATAACCTTTAAAAGTGTAACTTAAGAATGAAAAATCCCCCTTCCAATATTATTTCAGAATTTCTAATCAGATATCTATACATCCTAGCATATCACTCAAAGTTGAATTTAGATTTAACAGTCCATGTTATTTATAACTGATCTTTCATGACGTAGTAGGATAAAATTTTGTATTTTTTAATCCATATATATGTAAAAAGAAATGGAAGGCTAAAACTAACATACACTTAGCCGTGTCAATTCTCCATGATTTGCAAGTCTTAAAGCCAGTCCTCTCAATTCATGACCCTGCAATGCACCTTTCACGGAACCAGCAGCAGCTAATCTCTTGAGAGCTTCACGGGCAATATCAGCCTGTGCAGTAGCATCTGCAGCATCAACGAGATCCAGAAACTCTTTTGCGAATTTCACTATTCCTTGGACAGCTTCTACCATATTTTCTTTCTTGGCTGTCATACTTAGAATGTCGGTCAAACCGAGCCCGGCAGTATCCTGTCCTATGTCCCTGCTGTTGCTCATTGTAAGAAGACACTGAAGAGCTCTTTTCAAATCATTGCTTTGAAGGGCCAGATCAAATTCAAACCTGCCGTAAGGATATAGATGATTTACAAAACAAGAAATGAAAGCATATGAATCACTTGAAAGAATTTTGGATAAATGATAAGTGGACAGATTAAGGTGAAATCCATGCAAATACTCCGGCTGCATGAAAAAAGTGACAGAAGCATGAAGAGGCAAGACTGTTAATCAAGGGCAACTAAACAAATGAAATTGAAATGTAATGACAAAGAAACAGTAAGGTTTGTGATTTTATATAGAGTTTACCTCTTAGATATTCCAGGCAAATGAAGTGCTTCAGTTGCATAACCCATTCCTAGCATAAATTGAGCTAAATCATCGTGATGTTCTCTGCCAAGTCTACTTGCCCTGTACAAGGAATTAAATTTAGTTCACGAAAAATTTTGATCCAAGATTTTGTATGTACATAAACAAAGAGGAGAGGCTATACCATTTCACTGCACTAACAGCATCTCCATAGGCAGCAAGACACCGGCAACGAATACCAGGATGACTTAGAGATAATGCATGAGCACACATGTATCTGATGAAAGAAATTTAAGTTGTATATGAGCCCCGTCTTAAGGTTCACTCCGAGATTAAAAATTACATGAAGATAACGAACACAAAAACTAATACTGATTGCTAGATTACTAATATATGATGAGTAATCCAATTACCTGTCAACTAGCCAAAGAACACCATCTCTGACACCCACCACAATCAGAGGTCCAATTGGCCGTTTCTGCTCAGATGGAAAACGAGTGATTGCCACGGACAGCCCTCCACCACCAACAGCTACCTCATTGACCTTTCTTTCTTCCATCTCTTTTGGCATAGAATAATCCCCATTAACTCTAGATTGTCTGGGAAATGTCAAGAAAGGTGGCACAGAAAGCGAATGCTGAAACGAAGCTAATCGGACCACCTGAAGGGTTGAAATGCACCCAATCAAAATATGGGAGAGAAAATTTCTGTAGACAGTGGGACTTACTAACTCAGTCTCTGCCATACCCACATTAGTAGAACTATATAGAATGTTGCAAATGAACATGTCTAACGAAGTTTCTACCTGTAGCATTGGAGGTCTCAATGCTATCCTTTGTTGCTTAACAGTTTGGGGACCATCTACTGCAATAAGAGCTAACTGTCCATGCTCAGCAATGGCTTTTTCTTGGGCCTGTTTCAGCTTCATTTCTTCTTTCATCTTTTTTGTTTCAATATCAATCTGTGCAACTCCAGCGTCCACAAAAACACATCTGAAAAACAGCATGACAGGACATGACTTGAAAGTGATTATGATAAACTTTTAATAGCTTGGTTCAAGAGTTTTTCCTTTCAGTTTCGAAGTGACCGCAATGGGCAGGGCGGGAGGGGACTGAGATGGGAACTATGTATGTATTACTAATTTGAAAAACTATATGTTCACTCTAATTACCAAATCTGATTTTCTTCTCACGAGGCCTTGCATTTAATATTTTACATTTTACCGAACCAAATTTATTTATACACTTAGAACAATAGAGTATGCAGAAATCAAATATGCAACAGAAACCAGTAAATAAACAAGGGATGGAAAATGCATATATATCGTACTCAATGGTAGTTGGTGTAGCCACAAACAGCTGTCTTCGCTGCCAAACAGCCCCAGTAGCATATGGAATAGCAACATCTCCTAAGTACCTATACTGAGGGCGCAAAGAAGATATAACGATGTAGTGCGGATATGCAAACGCACAATACTCAACAGTCTGGTCCCAGGCAGTCCATTCCGGCTGGGGAAGAAGACCCCCAACTGGCTCAAATGTTTCCCAGCTGCATGATACAACATTACTCAGAACAAACTAAAGAGGAGATAACAGATTTTGGGGGGGGGTGAGGAATTAATATCATCTATCAGCTCATACATAGATGTTTTTCAGTGGGGTTTTAGAAGGCTATCTGCAAGTGCGTCTAGAAAGCTAAGAAAAGTAACTTGGCACTGCATATTCTCCAGTTGAATATAAATTTTAA
Source organism: Coriaria nepalensis (assembly GCA_027186245.1). Lineage (NCBI taxonomy): Eukaryota > Viridiplantae > Streptophyta > Magnoliopsida > Cucurbitales > Coriariaceae > Coriaria > Coriaria nepalensis. Next base: position 10,063,689 of record CP114491.1, on the reverse strand, counting down.
TTACCAACATCCACAACCAAAAGTCTTCCATCTCAGGCTCAATGATTTTAACCATGCAATGACTAAATTGCAACAGTCCGTGTCGACGAAAATGCAGTCAGTCAAACAGAGCAGAACACAACAGGCATACTGCCTCAAATCAATCCAACTTCACCCTTTAATCCCACAAGTTAGTATGCATGTGTGGTGTGTGAGTGAGAACAAGAGAGGAAAATACCACTACTTAATCATGTCAAGCACATTCAAGGAATTAATCATAGAATATAAAGATCAATAAACGCTCACCTGTACAGCTGAAAGTTCTGTGGTGCCACCTCGGCTGATGATTTATTAGAAGAAAATCCATCATCAAAAGTAGAAAATGAAGAAAGACCACTACTGCCAAATCCTGATAAAGGCATTGTTGAAATGGCTGTTGCAGCAACAGGGCTAATTCGCCTAGATGTGCGATAAGTAACACCAAGTAGTGCACCCCCATGCAAACCAATAACCTATAAGAAGTAACTTAAAGTAATGACAAAAACTCAACAGAGAATATGAAGGTATATAACTGAAGAGAGAAAATAAAGTAAAATAGAAAAGTACCGGTTCACTTCGGCTACCAACAGATGACATCAAAATGTTGGAAGTCCCATCATCTAGCAAAATACGAACTTGAACACGGGCTGAGGACGCAGCTGCTGCTGCCGCTTGTGCTGCAGCTGCTGCAGCAGCTTCTTTTACCTTTTTTGATGATCCTCCCTTTGGAATTACAGGAATTCTTGGAGCCAAAGCAGATTCCAGTATAGCAAATTTGTCATGACATGAATCCCAAGCTAGAATCCTTGCACTGCCTGAATCGACGATGGACCAATCACTAACTTTGTAGACAGAGAAATATGGAATATCAGGCCACACAATTCCAACATACCTGCACTCAGATTATGTGGAAAGAATAAATAGGATGACAGGAACATCTGAATCAACCGTCTCAAAAGACAGGCTCAAACTTAGTTGAACTGTGACATAAATTAAAATAAAAAGGAAGTGACAGATGAAACTCACTTTCCAGAACTGCTAACCGAAAGGACCGAATACGAATCATGTGGAACTGGAGTACTAATGTGTTTTTTTATTTGCTTGATTTGTAATGGTTCAAATGAGTCTCCTTTTAACCTTCCAGCTTCTGATAAGGAACCATTATTTCCAAGAGATGGATTTGCTGTCTGAGCCAACTGAAAGTTCAGTAACTTCAGTTCTCTTTCAACAATATAGACAGCAGAATGCTCCCGACTTCCAGACGGTGTTGGCAGAGGAGCTACTGCTGGCAGAGATTTAGAATCAAATTCACAGATGATAACACCAATATTGGTTCCAGTAGCAACGAGATGCGGTTGTAAGTGATGGGCAACCATGCAGTAAACCTGCAACAGCATTACTTGGAACCTTTAATTGTCATCTTTACTTAGAGTTAGATCCTAAGTTCAACCATGATCTTAGGCAAATCATGAAACTCTAGTTGACAGGTTCACACATCCCATGTGGGATGTTAGTCTTATTGGCCACAAGATGAAGCATAGAAGGGGAGAGTCTCAAACATTATTATCTTCTCATTCTTCATCACTAGTCGATAAAGCTTTTCCCATATTCTAAGAGGGTGTCAGCTGAGATCACAATTCTAAATACACTAAAAATTATTTTGGAAGAGACAAGAAACGTACCCTAACTTTCTTGTTCAGAGCAATTGCTTGTGGAGGGATTAGGGAGGAAAGTTCACATAACGGCCTTGTCAGAGCTGAGTAAGTGGGGTGTTCAATAGCCCTGCAAGAAGCTAATGTGTTAATTTCATGTGCCTTGAGAAAACTATAAAAAAAAATAGCAAACATACAATCTTATCAACCAAACAGACCCTACTATTTCTATAAAGCATTATCCTCAAGCTTGTTATTTGTTATATACATAACAGCATACAGTAAAGAAGAAAATATATTAATGATAAAAGACAACTTTGGAGAAGCAAATTCATACCATATATGAGAATCTTTGACACATGTTAGAATATCAAGATTTGGAGCTCGAGGATGGCACCAAGACGCCACACTATGGCAAGCTAATTTTGGAACAGGTTTAATACGCCGCAATTCCTGAGAAGTTGGAGCAGAACACAAATATAATATATATTGAGAGCTTTAAAGTTGGAAGATGTAGAAACACCATTCAAAACTCCAAATATGTTAAATGATTGGCATGCTTACAACTTTATAGAATAGTATACCTTAAAGGAGATTGTATCCCATATAGCTAGCGTCTTATCTGCACCAATTGTAATAAGTTGTGGAGCACCTCCGACCACTCTAGAAAGCTCAACACCAACAACCCCACCATCATGTGCCTAGAAATACCCAAACAACAATTATCATCTTTGTTAATATATCTGGTTTTATTGAATAGAAATTCATACTATTATCTGCAAAGACCAATTAAAAAGTGCAAATAAGAGATATTATAATATATGAATAGTCAGAGAGTACAAGGGAATCCATGAACAAACTAAACATAATGATCAAACCAATAGCTAAGGGAAGGAAAAGTGGGAAAAAAAATGTGAATAGCTGTAATGAAGGGATAAGAAGGTAGATACTTTCAAGCTTAGTTTCGGTACAAGTTCTCGAGAATCTTGACTGTGGTCCGCACTCCAAAGTACAAGCAAACCATCGCTAGAGCCAGAAACCAAAAGTGCCTAACAATCAAGTTCCATAAACAAACAGAAAAAACTTTAAATTAAATAAATTAATTAAAGTATAGCATCAAGTAAAATGATATCATTTTAAAGATCTACCTCACTAGAAGAAGCCATAAATGTCATCAAGCAAGAAATGGATCCCTTATGACCTCCAGTATATCTTCGTACAAGCTGCAGAAAGAAAGAGTTCTTACACAACAAAATTAAACACGCGGCATTTAAACTTGGCAAACTCTGACAACTTGAGAGCCACAAACCTTCCATGTTAACATTGAAAGCACTCTAATGACACCGTCTGATCCACCAAAAGCAACAAGAGGACCATCTCCTGCTGCAGATCTAGAAAGAAATTCCATACTGCAATGTGGCCATTTTAAAAGTAAATAAATAAAACAAAAACCAACATTGTAATATAATCATATGATTGCAGGTAACGTAAAGACTTCATGAAATTCACATATAATAACAACTTTCCAGAGAAGTGACTTGTTGTCAAGTTCCTGCTTGGGTACATCACGGCCGCGCATTGTCACCAGATCCAGAAATATGGCCTTATTCTCACAGCAGATAACAAGAAAATGCCTTCCTTTTGTTGAAGTAACAGAAGAATTAAAAGCAGATGTAACATGAGTGACAGCTGATGGAGCCTCAGAAGCTGCAGCACGGTTACGCCAAAGTTGCCAAAAGCGTACATCGTCATCATAAAAGCTCACCTGCTTGACACTTCAAGTAAATATGTGCCCCATAGGAGGTTTTAGTTTCTCCAGATAGAATCACAGAAGCCAGAATAAGATAAACATGAGTAGCTCTCATTACCTTCCTCCCCGTATGGCTTCAGTAGGTTTCCCTCTAGATTCTAATAACCAAGGATACAAGCCATGAATTAGAAGTATATCAGAAAATTATCTACTTACAACAACAGCAAACATTCATTTCATAAGTTATCACCCAAAGTATGTCACAAAACAAGCAATATCACATATAGTAGTAGAACAACCAGTTATCTGTTTATATCATACCAAGCTGGGAAAAAAAAACCAACCAAAAATTCCAGCAAACACCAAAGAAAATAATGGGAAAAATGAAACTGGTAAATGACGAAAATTTCTTACGAAGAATCGGAAAACAACCACCAGCATAACTGCTACTTTCTTCAAGCATAAGAAGACTCATTCTTAAAGAATTGGGAAAAAAAATCGAGAAAACGTATCTACATGAAGCTTATACAACTGAAAAATAACAATCAAACGTATCTAATTGAAATATTTAGAAGTGTTTCAGATTATTCTAAGCTACGGCAGGTTCATCTATACATATTATCAGTTTCCAATTGAATTCTGCAGTTTCCAACAAGACTTTCACAAAATCAATCGGATCATTTCGAGTTCAAAACTATCTAACAGCCCTAGAGCAAAACAAAAAAAAACAAAAAAAAAACAACGAGGAAATGGGAGGAGATAGAACCTGTATCACCCTCCGCGAGTTTCTCCAACTTTGCCCCGACGAGACGCCGCTCATCAACACCGCCAGCTTTAAGCTCATAAATAACCTGTCTATGCTCCCAATTCCAAACGGAAACATTATCCGAAGCATCAGCCGTAACAAGCCATGGATGAGTTGGATGCAGCTGTATCTTCACGATCTTCTCGTTCGTCGGCCGGAATGCTCTCAACCTCAGCATTTCTCCCCCTTTCTCCGATCACCTGGATCGAATTACTCTGATCGGAAAAGATCTGAAAAGAGGAACATGAGCTAGTGATCTGTTCCCCAGTCTATGTTCCCGCCCGGCCTATGTTATTATTCCTCTTCTTCCTGTTCAACTTGATCGTAGTCGTCTTTTGTTTTCAACGACATGACGCTCAACGATACTTTCTTATCGACGTATCGTTCTCACATTAGGTTTACCAGATCTAAAATGTTCATCGTCCAAACGACGTGTCGGAAAGTAGGCAGAAAAGTCGATAAGGCGGTAAGTTACCAGAAACTATATTTAATTTAAAAGCGGTTTGATATATTCTCTCCCCTCTCTTGTTCTACCTCCAAAAATCTCCCTTTTCGCTCTCCCCTCTCTGGTAGCAATGTCCTCTTACTATGGCAACTCGAATTCCTACGCGCCATCTGCACCATCTGCTCCATCGCTACCAGATTCATACGGCCAACAAAAGCCGCCAGCCACCGCTGCACCATACTATCCAGGTCAGAATCAGCCGCCGCCGCAGCAGCAGCAGCCGCCACATGGAAGTTTTCCCGGCCAGGTTCCTTCCTACGCGGCTCCTGATTTTCCACCGGGAACTCATCCGGATGTGATTCGGAGCTTTCAGATGGTGGATAGAGACAGGAGTGGAATGATCGATGAGTTTGAATTGCAGCAAGCTCTTTCTTCTGGATACCAGAAATTCAGCATCAGAACGGTTCGATTTATCCTGTTCTTGTTCAAGAGCCCTAGAGATCCTCTGAAAATGGGTGAATTGCTGACATAGTAGTCTCTTCTCCCTTACTTTTGTACAACTTCAATTTCTTTCATATAATATTAAATTCCATCTAATCAAACCAGGAGGCTATAATTGTTAGTATAAGAACTTAATATGTGTTAAATTGTCACTTTCTTATCGATTTTATTCGCAACCAAACACAGTGTTTTCATCTTTCTAGCTTTCTAGCTTTTTCAGTGAAATGCTAAACGTGTTTGCCGTTAAATTGAACTGGAAAGTTCATTTGATTATAAAGTTGAACAAGTTGAAAATTCCTTCCTGAACTCTATGAAACCAAAATTCTATGTGAAGATTTAAACTTGAGCTCACGTTCTTCAAGAAGCTAGTTAGTTAATAATGTCATTTGCTTATGGTTTGACCTTTACAACATTTATTTTTTTCCTCTCAGCTCAATTATACTTCTTCCATTTGTGTTTAATTTAATATTTAAACACTAAATTATTTTGGATTCTTTCCACTTCAACTTGTCGGCTGAATATGCTATGCTGTCTACAACTTACAGGTCCTCAAGAGTTTGCTGCACTATGGCCTTGTCTTGGCCAATGGCGTGTAAGTCAATATGCTAGTTCCTATGTTTTCACACCTATCATTTCTGTTTGGTTGCTTGGAAATAATAAGGGAAAATAAACGTACGCAGACAGAATTTCTGGGCAGTAAATTACTTCTTGATGATATAACTGGATTAGATAACACCTTTTAATTTCATGTGCTTTATAACGCTGATTAGTATTGTTGTCTGGGGACACTAGGAAAAAGGATTGGCTTAAAATCATTTAGATGAACTCCAGCTTTGCATATTGAAACTTGAGTTTCTAACCCTGGATCAAACTCTCTTTTGACATGTAGATACTATTCAGTGTATTAATAACTGAAATGACGAAATTAGAATGAATGTCACTTGATTATTGCAAGGATAACTAAAATGGAAATTTCACTTGCAGAGCGTTTTCGAGAGATATGATAGAGATAGGAGTGGGAAGATTGATGTAATGGAACTAAGAGATGCTTTCTATGGGCTTGGCTATGCAGTTCCCGCTTCAGTTCTTCAACTTTTGATCTCCTTGTACGGTAATGGAAGCGGTAGAGCTATTGATTTCAGTTTCGACACTTTTGTTGAGTAAGTGCTCTTTCTGGCATTTACAACCTTCTTTGATTTAGAGATTTCTGGATCACAAATGTAGGTGATGTCTCTGATATGAGTGTGTTTTTTTGTTGGCTGTACAGATGTGGGATGCTTATAAGGGTGAGACATTGAAACTTGAAGATAACACAGTTTATTTTCGTTTTCTGTTTTTTTTTTTTTTTTCTCTCTTTACCCATATGCTTATTCTGTGTGGCATGCTCTATCTTCAGGGTTTGACTGAAAAGTTCAAGGAGAAGGATCGTCGCCACACCGGTTCGGCAACATTTACTTATGAAGATTTCATGTCATCTATCCTTCCTTTCATCGTGTCGTATAATTGAAATGTACAAGATGTTATGTAATGTAAGGAGGGAAGCCTTGTATGAGAGTATGCGTATATCCTTATTCCCCCCTTTTTTTTCCCTTTTCCGAAAGCACTTGAAAAGCAGAGTTTGTGATTACTGTATAATTATTTCAAGTTCATTTAACGCTGTTTCAAACCACGTATTTATACATCGGTTGTGGAGGGAATTCTTCCTAGTCATCAAATTTTGTTATTTTGGATTTGTGCAATTGATTTATTTGGGCTTAACTTGCTTTAGCATTTCTCTAATTCCATGAAATTGCTAGGGTTCTTCCTTTTGGAATCGCTAGATTACTATTTACTAATGACAGGATGTTACTGTAAAGAACAGAAATATGAAGTAGTATAAATTACAATCAATCAAAAGCTCATCAAACCAAGCCAAGCCCTAGTAAAACATCACACAGAGTACTTAAACTGGAAGGATTTTTTGTATATATATGATCATATGATATATCAAATATCATCATAATAATAAATATTGATATCATATGACTATATATTAAATTCTACATTATTCATATGACCATGTCCAAAGAATTAGTAATCCCTCCCTCCCCCCCCCCCCCCCCAATCGGGTAAAAACATGAACTAAAACTATGTAAGAATATATGTGTATATATGTCCTCAATCTGTTAGTAAATTATGGTTTCTTCCCATCTTCAAGAACAATCTCATGCATCGAGTTTCAGCTGTTGAAGAGAGAATAGTGGGCCCCACCCCCCACGTTTGACTCTCTTCCTACCAGATACATACATACATACATACATATCTATGCACAAGATCAATGAAACAGAGCTTCTTCTCATACTTCCTAAAGGGTTTTTGTACAGCGCCAGATTTGCTGTAATGTTGTTGTTGTCTCCTGAGCAATAATAAATGTTAGTCACATTATTCGAAAACAAACCATAATCTCTTGGATCTTGAAAAACAAACAAAAAGTGTTAATAAATGAAATGGGGACGTGAGATCTGAATTATATTTTCCCCAACTACTGACATGTTCTCTCATTAAATACTCTAATTTTCATTTTCACTTGAAAATTTGAAGAGATATCATTACATATATAAATTTATCCACTGTTAATACTATTTACAAAAATTTCAAATTTATTTAAAAGAAAAAAAAAAAAAAAAACCGAAGAGTATGGAAGTGAGGTGGAATTGTCTACCTGTCAATCTTATCCTCAATCCTCACAACCCTTTTTACTATGATGATATAATAAGAATCTTATTATCTTAATGTTGGGGGTGATATGGCCCACAAGGTTTAGAAAGCTACAAAATACTTTTCAACCTTTTCTGGCCCATCTCAACTTGCCCATCCTATGATGTCAGAAGGAGTAGATTTCTTTTATTATGTGATCAACTTGAAAAATAAAAGAAAAAAATAATAAAATTGTGTTCAAATGAAGGAGGAGAGGATGTTCATGGTGAGGTGAGAAAGTCTGAGCCTATGATTAGACAAAATTGTTGTTTTGCTTTGAAGTAATCACCAAAAGACACAGCAGGTGATTCTAGTAGCAAATAGAAAAGGGGGATTGATTAGTAAGCTGGCAATGACACATAAAGATCAACACATCTTCAAACCCCACCATAAATGAAATTGACATTTTGAGGGTCGTCAGTTTCCACCTAAGGCTGATGCTGCAATCTTTTCCTAACGAATAAACAGACAAAATTTGTTGACATTTTGCTCATCAGCACCATCTTAGAGATAAGAGTTCTTTCTTCCTTTTTTTTTTTTTTTTTTTTTTCTTTTTAAATATATATGTAAATGGTCTAAATAAGGAATTATTATATGAGTATTACTCGAACACGATTTTGTTTATTAGATTACGAAAATAATACATCCTACGGCACTTTCTCGTCCAAAGGGAGCAGTCACTCTATAGTCATAACTCGTAATTAATTAGGTGTTGAAAACATTAGTTTAGAGATAAGAAGAAAAATATTTGAAAGTCATAATCAAACCCACTTCAAAACGCACTAAACTTAAAGAGATTTCAAGTTTGGTGACGGAGAAAAGAATAAGATAATAATGGTTAGCTGATGACTCTAATCTGATGGCTTCTCATACATGACAGAAGCCATATTGGACTTTTGTCAGCCTGAAGACATAGAAGAATCTTACTAAAATAATCTCACGTGTGCTTAATTTGAAAGTGGGAGATAAGGTTGTTATATATAGAGAGAGACCCATTACCACAGATAACTTATTTTAATAAACAAAGAAGTTAAAAAGAAAAATGAGATTGTAGAAGAAGCTTGGAATCTTGTACAACACAGTATCTTCTTAATGGTCTTTGTTTGTGTGTTTTGCCCGTCCACTTGGTTCATGTTTGAAGTTGACAACAAATGACAATTCAGTTCTATAAAGAACAGAAAGATGCCCTCTTTTGACTCTCTTTCTTTCCTCTATACAGGGTTTGATTCCACATTTTGACCCCCTTATGATATTTTTGCCTATTGCTATATGATTTCTATATCTCATCAGTAGTTTTAAACAGTTTAAACAGGTAAGAAATGGAGTCTTCTTCTTTGTTGAGTACTAAGTATTGACTAAGTAAAATATTTAAGGGTTGTAAGAAAAGTAAGTTGCAGTGAAACCTTGAGACATAATGAATAGACATGTCTTACCTATAAGATATCCATCCCCCTTTAAGATCTTCTCCCTCCATAGTTCTACTTCTACCTCCTTCAGTTAGTAAGATATTCAGAAGCTCTTAAACCCATATCGAGCATGCTATCGCAGTGATAATTAGTAAACCGAAAACTGTCCGGACCTGCAACAAAGAGAGAAATCACGAAACATATAGAAACAAATTAGATTCACGATCTCAAGTAAAGATGATTTATTTATTATTATTAATTTTTTTTTTCCAGAAAACGGAGTTTGAGAAGAAAAGAAGTAAAATTTTGTTAACACTTACATTTGATTTGGAAGAAGTAGAGTACATTTCAGGGAGATAACCCTGAACACCAATATTATAAACAGGAGTACCATTAGGATAATAAAGGCCATAATTCCTCTCAGAAGCAGGGCCAGGTTTCAAATTCTCATTAAACAGAGCAAAAACAAAGATATCAATAGGAACAGATGGATTTCCAGGAGTGCTTTCTTTCTCCTGTATCCTCCTCAACAAATTGCCATTATACAATCCAGCATTCTCCACACTAGCTCCAGGCTCATCTGAATCTCCTTTAGATGGCCACCCTGTTTCAGAAATCCTCACCTGAATATCAGTATGACCCATTCTCTTAATTGCTGAGTAAACAGCATCAATCTGAGCATACAACATGTTGTCATAATGCAAGTTGGTGTTTGGATCAGTCATGCCTTGATTTGGCTGAAACAGAACATATTCTAATGAAACTTCATTTGGACTGTCTTTATATGCAAAGTAGGGATATGCATTTATGAGAAAAGGTGAATTGATTTGTGCGTGGAAATCTAAAAGGGGTTGCATGTATTGAGCTAGATCTTCTCTAAAACTTCCGGATGAAGGTGGGTATGAATTTGCTAGAATTGTTAAGGAATGAGCTGTTGTTACTGTGACTTGATTCTGAAGACCTAAACTGACTAGGGCTTCGTAAACAGATTGCATTGCTGGAAGGAGGTTGGATTTAAGCTGTGCGTCATTGCTGTTGAAAACTTCATTGCCTACTAAAATGGCGGTGATTTGGGTTTGTGGGAGGTGAGTTTGGACTTTTTGTTGGATCCATGATTGCGCTTTAAGTGGGTCTGACATGTTCTCAAGTAACTCATTTCCCAGTCCTATGATGAAATTCACATTGGAATTTGAGAAAGCAGAGAGAACGTTTGGATCTGCATCGTAGAGTTTTACTCGGCTTATGTTTAGAGTTTTGAGGAGGACTGATACGCGAGAAGGGGAGGGTAGGTTGTTCGCGATTTGGCCGTAGTTAATTCCGATTCCCAGGCCGTGGATTGGAAGTGCAGAACCTGAGGAAAAAAAAAGGAGTTAATGACAGATCAGAACTGTTTGGCACTCGTGAAATAACAAGAATAATCCAGAACAAAAACAAAATAACAGAGCTTATGGTGAACTTCAATCCAAACATGAGAAGTGAAAGTGGATTGTCAGGAATTAAATACGGAGGGGGGGAGGGGGGTGATTTTAAGTGATGCATTAAAACAAACACATGGTGAACTGTGCGATCGCTGAAAAAGAAAAAAAGACAAAAACAGAGTATACAGATTTTCTGAAACAAATTCTTGGCAACCAAACAAGATTTACAGAAACAAAGTAGTCGATAGCTGAGAGAACATAAAAAAGGTGGGGGGACAAATGAGGGAACTGAGTAATGAATAACATGATTGTTTTGATTCAAAATCCTGCAGATTCTGAGGAACCGAACAAGAGGTACAGAACAAACCTAAAAGAGTGAAGAGCATAATGAGAACTCGTAAGAGGAAGGATGAGCTTTCCATGTCAATGAATCCAAAAACTTGGTCAAGAAAGATCAGGGAAAGAACACCTTCCTCTGCTCTTACCACCTCGGCAAGTGCAACGAACGATGTATGGTTTTCGTTGCAAACCTGAGAAGTGTGCTTAATTTTTTGTAGTACTACGCTTTAAATAAGAGACGTAGATAATAAAAATATTCCCATTTTCTATTTTTTATTGTTATTTTATATTTTATATTTTCTATTTTTTATTTTTTATTGTTATTTATTATTTATTATTATTTATTAATTTAATTTTATTTATTGCTTACACGTATTGAAGTTGAAAAACCAGTTAGTGGCAGCTAACCACATTCACATTGTTTATTGTTAACAGTTAAGTTACAACTTAAGCACCCGGTGATCATATTTTTGGCCCATATCTGATCATATTTTTTTTAGTTTTTGGCCGGGCCCCCTCCTTTTGTGTGTCATATTCGTTTGACCTCAATTCCGAATCCCATTTCAAATTTATATAGCCTATAGACATCATATAAAATATAAACGCATGGTGCTTACAGCTTATATCTAATAATAAATATCTAAAGCTAAATGGGTTTGTATATAAATTACATATCTGTAATAATGATCACATCATTCATTATATTATAGCTTAATTGGAAGTATCTATGTAGCAAGCTAATGGCTGGCCTTTGATTCTGATCAAAATGGAACGTATTGTGAATGAATATGTGGAGCTAAATCGATGCGTACTGGCCGAAAGAATCTTTTGTTTGGTTTCTAAGAAAAAAACCAAAAAGGAAAAGAAAAAAATATATATATTATATACTTTTTTTCCCCCCCTTCTAATTTGTCTGTCTGTGTGTTCTCAAAGGCGGTGGGGCTGAACCATATCATGATCAGATACGTTTCCAGGTCCGAAAATGAAATAATATAATAATAGGATCTTGATATTGGAGGATTAGGACTAGTCCAGCACGCGTTCGGATGATGACTCGGATCTGATCGGAGCTCACGTGTTGATTCCGTCAGGGGCGGTGTGCCACGTGGGTCTAAAAAAATCACGATTTTATCTGGGGGGGAATAACGTTAATATAGGTTAGTGTTTAGATGAAATACGTGTTTTGTTTTGTTTGACTGCATATGCGTATTGGGTTCATGTTTCATGTGCCTACTACGCCTACCACGCCTACCGACCAGGACTTAAAACACGGCATGTTTTGAAATCTGTTTGTAATGGTCGCATTCACTTCGTCAAATAGATGTCCCACTAAACCAAGATGCTTAACTTCAAGAACAAGCAGGAGAAGAGAGAGAGAGAGAGAGAGAGAGAGAGAGAGAGATTGATAAGTTTCACTATGAGCACTGTCACTTCTTTTCACTTAAAAATGCAATCCACCGGACAACAATTATAATGTCCAAAACTTCTGCCTAACTATCATTTCAATTTTGATTAGACATTGTACTATAGGGTAATATTATTTTCATTTAGATTCAACATTTGTTGATTACTATCACCGGAAAAGATAAGTGATCGAGAGTATTATATAGTCAGTAGGGTTTGACAGTAGTCCTATCTAGCTGATTAGGTCCACAATTCCACATTCTATGATCCATGCAACCAATATGACCTCATTTTATTTTGTTTATGAACAGTTGATTCTTTGGCTGTCATTCCTTGATAGTTAAGTTGTTACGCACTAGATGATAGGAAAAAGAAAAAACCCAAGTGAGAGAAGAAGAAGAAGAAGGAAAGTATCTGTTGTTCTGGTTTTGATTAATGGCGAAAATATCACGTTTCAATTACGTAAGTTCTTTAGGAGTCTCTTTAACTCTTATGAAAAAGAAAAATAGATCCTATGAACCCCTCTCTCATATAAGGGATAGGAGACTGAGTTAATAAATTCTTCTTCTCACATATAAGGTATACGAGACGAGTTCATATAATACTGTACAAAACTCATTTGTCAACTATCACGGGCCTGCAAGAGTTTGTTCATAACTGGGCCTGGTTATATCGGGCTGGCGCAAGACCTCAACGCAATAAAAAATATATATATAAGGAATAGAACAACGCAAAATAGAAGGTGGTCCACACCATCCATCATCTGTTTTCTTTGTCCGTAACACAACTAAACAAAGCAACAAGCCAAGAGTACCCAAAAAAAAAAAAAAAAAAAAAAACCTAAAACTGATTATAACAAGGCAGCAGCAAGAAAGCATTTTATTTAGTAAAGCTCAGTTTCCTTGTGTGTGTGAATCACACAATCTCCAGTTGGGTAAGAAACGCAGGTGAGAAGATACCCTTCTTTCATTTGATTATCATCAAGGAAAGAACCGTCGGATTGGTCAACTGATCCAGCTACCATTTTCCCAGCACAGGTAGAGCAAGCCCCTGCCCGGCAAGAATAGGGTAGCTCAACACCAGCATTCTCAGCTGAGTCGAGGATGTAAACATCATCTGGCGCCTCAAACTCATGCTCTTGCCCCTCTGGTGTGATCAGCTTCACCTTGTATACTGCCATGGCAGAAACTCGGAATGACGGAGAGGATTTTAGACCGAAAGCTTTGGAGAAACTCTTTATGGAATTGAGTGAGTGTGGGCATTTGACAATGGCGCTGGTGAATTGGGTCCTAGATGTGAATTTGAGCATGCAGGGGGAAGTCAATGCTGCTGTGGACATGGTTGCCATTATTATTCCTGGTGCAATAACAAAAAGTTAGAATAAAATAAAGAAATCAACTGATTTGGTGCCTAAACGAAGCATCTGGTGCACCATTTTGAAGCTAATAAACGTTAAAACAGTCATGGGTGCACCATTTGAAGCTAATGAACCATTTTGAAGCTGTGAGGAGGCTTATTTTGTCTGTCTCTTCAAAGATCTAAGAAAAAGGAACCAGGTTATCCATTTCTATATAGAGGCACTTGATGTATGGAGCACTATGAGAAGAGGCAAGCAAGACGCTTTTCTGCTCTTCACTCGAGGCTCTATTATTGATTACTACTCTAATTCAAATGTTCCAAATACAACCAAGGTAGCCCAATTGATACCAATGAGACATGCCGTACCAATATCCAATGGTGACTTAACAAGTAAATTAAAGGCATGAGATAAACAAGATGTTAAAATCCAAACTCTAAAATATTGAACCCATCACCATATGTTCGTGGTTTCTTCTTAAGAATAATGCATGTCGAGAAAAAAAAAAAAAAAACTCATTCATGTGATGACTCAAAGAAAAGTCGATCAGTTCTCAAGTGTTCCAGTTTTGAAAACAAGAAAAAGGCGAAGTGCTAAAAATGTTTTGGTGTGCCAACTATTCCTATAGACAGAAATATCCGTGCGTAGTACGTACAATATACATTGTAAGTTGTTCAGAAACACAGCACAAACAGCTAAATCTCAAAGAACAAAATGAAGTAGGAACTAATTTCAAAATCCATGTGGCCGCCGTCTTTCTCACAAAATCCAGCACTTACATATCTAATATATTTAGGCACACAAGATTACAAGCTATAAGATTAAACACTACAACGTAATCCATTTTTCCTTCAAAAATATCATTTCGGATGTGAATCCCAGCTGAAAACAAAACACAATTTTTTTCCTTCAGTATTTCTAAAAGAACAGAACAACATTAAAATTCCAAGACCAAACCGAAAATCTCAGAATCCAGAAAACAGTAATCCACCCCTAAGCAGCCAAAAGAAAAAGGTCAAACTCAATCGAAAAGGAAAAGGAAAACGAAAACGAACAAGAATCTATCAAAAAAACCAGTATATCCACCTCTAGATCGAAACTTTCATATCAAAAGATAAGAAGATGATTCATAAAAGAAAATACACCTGAAAAAGCTAGAAAGAGACAAGTGAAACATGAAGCTAAAAACAGGCTTGAAAAAGTAATAATCGGATCAAAGAGATCGTAATCAAAGAAGGATAAGAAAGAGAGAGAGAGAGAGAGAGAGAGAGCTTACAGAAGAAGAAGAAGGGGAGGTGAAGGTTTGGCAGAGAGCGGAGAAAGCGAAGTAGCAAAACAGCAACATCTCTTCTGAATCTGTCCCCCCCCCCCCCCCCCTCTTCATATATCATATTAATTAATTATCAATTAATTGAATTATTAAAAAAAGAATTAATACTTTTCCCCGTGGCTTTTCGCATCTCTGAAAGGTGAACGACGGTGGTATCAAACGATCAACGGTTGACTTCGAAGGTTGTTAGACCGGTTGAATAGGATGATTTTGGCCTTAAATTTAAATTTGATATAATATTTTAAATTATATTTTAAATTTATTTAATAAAATTATGAATTTGACCATTCTCTTTTTAAAGTTTATAATTATTATCAAAGATATATGGGGGAATTACTCTATTCAAACAAAAAAATAAAGTATACATTATTTAAAATAAATAAATTAATTAATTAATTAAATTTCAATTTGGACCAAACGAATTTGAATTTCTATATGTTAATCTGCCACGATAATAGAAAATTTATTGCGCTCGACCTAAGATACTAATTGAATATTACTTTTAACTCAACCTCCGATCATGAACAAAAGAAGAGCATATAGTTACGAGTAGAAGTTGGTAAAAATTTCGAAGAAATTGAATGTAAGGCAAACCTAACATTTAACATTTAAGAGTGGGATAAAACCCTAAAAAATTGGCTGCCAACTCAGTTTTATGTTGAGTACTTGTTATTATAATGAATTCTTCAACAAATTGGAAAATAAGGTGGTGTGGTCGAAATATGCAAACTAGTTGGGTTCATTTGTAAATAAATAATAGGTTATGACTGAAAGCTAGTTCAGGTTTATATTTGTATGAGTCATCTGGACTGAGAACTATCAGATACGAAAATTTAGGTTTCAATAAGATGGAAGACCGAAAAGATCCAAGGAAGAGAGAACACGAGTTTCAGAATCCGACAATGGTAGACTTGTTGTACATAACAAGTTTTAATTTAGCTATGCCAATCGTGTTCTCATCAACGGTAGTTGTAAAGTCAATGGCTGGTTTCGGACAGCATGTGGGTGTATATAATTGTCTAACAATGTAAACATTCTGGAAAAGTCAAAATAAGTATGAGCAAGTCATCTAATCCAGCATCCGAACGGGACAAACAAAAACTTTTCAACTCCAACAGGATAACACAGCTCGTTACTGAGGCCAAACAGCCTAAAGAAACAAGCCCAAGAAGAAGCAAAACTTGTAAAAGGACCTTAAAAGACACGGTATGCCTTCCCCATGGTGCTCTTTAAGTACAAGCACCTTACCTGAAAAGCAATAGAAAACAATCCATCAAAAATGTATTAAAGAACATGTATTAGGATTTAGAGTAAATGCATTCTGAATGCATTATTGCAGAGAAATATTAATGTAACATTCAACTCACATTTTGCCAATTTTTCTTTAGCAAAGAAACAAGGAAGTTGACACTCATTTGCACGTTTTGGAAGACTTGCTTCTCCTCCATGGCAAGATTTCCAACGGCGACTCCCATGCAGAGAACCTTCTTCAACTGAAACTTAACCATCGCCTTGGTCTCGTTCACTTTAGACTCAAGGGACTCTTGGTGACTAACCAGTGTTGGGAACTTACCTATAACAGTAGTACAAAGCATAGGCTAGCACAGTAAGAAAGGTAACTCAGAGCAAGCTTCCTTGCAGAATTTGCAAGGTTAAAAGTAAAAAATATTCAGAGAGAATTAAACTTGCCTGCTTTGTTGAGACCAGGGCCAAGAAGACGAGGAATTTGCTTGATAACAGCCTCAGAAGCTAAGAAAGCATGGTATTTCTTGGCAAGCTTCTTCACCAATTTCTTGTTCTTGTTCAGCTTCTTCAAGCTTTCCACGTCCATATAATCTAAACTTATCTTCTCTGCCTGAAAAGTGCATATTGAAATTTCATTAATGGGCAGCCACAATTCACAAGTAAAACAATAATATAAGATTAAATCATTCCCTAATTTAAAAAACAAAAGCATAACAAAATGACACAAAATCAGAAAAATAAAAAGCACTGAAGCCACTTTAAAATGAATGTCCAAAAATTCAAGAAAAAAACAACTGTCAAGATTGATGTACACAGCTTCAGACACAAGAAACAGACAATTGCTAGTCATAAACATGATGGAAGAGCCCCTTACTATAGCATAAGAAAAGGAGAAATGACTAAGTAGCCAACTATATAGCAAAACAATAAAGAATAATATAATGGAAAGGGGCATAACTAGTACATAGGGCAATTACCTCTTCAACATGCTGAGCATCTCCAAGCATGCAGATCTTCATTTTGGGGCGGGGGATGTGTGGCAACTTAACTGAACCACTGAAACGCTTGTCCTTTTGAGGATCATAATTTTTCAGCCCAATCTGAAGTTCAACAGTCTCAGTAAAGTTGCGCTTCTTCTCCTTGCAATCAGTGAAAATGGTTGAGATGGCTTCTCTCAAAGCATCACTCTGAAGCTTACTGTATCAAGTAGAGAAATCGAATTAACATCAGACGCACTAATAGAACACACGATAACATTTACATTAAAAAGTACATTACATGCAAGACAGATTCAAAATTCATTTTTTTAAAATACGAATCAAGAGTAATGAACAGTTGTATCATCAATAAAACGCATAAAAATATTGAAAGTGGTTAGAATTTACAAATCTAGCTAGATCATTTTATTGCATTGTGAAATTCCAATATCATGGAAAAAGATCAAAATTACTTTATTGACGAATCAACACTGTTACTACAAATTCCAACATGTAATCTACTTAACAAAACTCAGATGAAAAACAGAAAGAATTCTAGACAAGCGAGACACCGTAAATCTACAGAAGTATTGAGTGAAGCACACACACCTCATTTTCGAAGCTCTGCTTTTTCCAACGATCCCCTACAGATTTTCCACCTGTAAACAAATGTAAACGAAGGACAATCGAAGATATAATTTCACTTTCTCGGAAAACAATCATAGGAGTGCAAGATCTGGAGAGAAACTGAATCTGCACTTAAGCGAAAAGAATATTCCAATCAAAGAAACGAAGAGAACGAGAGAGAGAGGGAGAGAATATGTACCAGAGAGAAAGAAGAGGAAACGAGCTAGGGTTTGAAGCGGCCACTGAGAAATATGTATATATAAGGATAGATAACAGAAATTGAGAGGTGCAGGCGTTAAATGATAAAACCCTAACTATGGAGTACGCACATTTATTTCCGACAGGGCTAAAGCGGCCCAGTTTTATCGGGTTCCTTGATCAAGCCCAGCCCAATTTAAGAGGTCGTAGGCCCAGTTTTTTGGGTCAGGTAATTGAACCATAGTTCGTTTATATAAAGTAAGAGACTGATCTAATAGAATTCGTATACATACTTTTTTTTCTTCCTTGACACAAATTACTACATCATACATTAATCTTTACATGTAATTAAGATACAGCAGCATAACGTGATAAAAGGTATACCCATGAAATTCTCCAAATTACTAGCACAACTTAACCGAACTAGGTCCCACTGCTTAGAAGTAATTCATGATGAACATTCAAACTTAAAAGATGAAAGGTAGGAGGTTGCCGTAATGACCCAAGTCAAAAAGGAGAGTTCATCTATTATAATCTCACAGGTCTATATTCAAAATGTCCAATTTTCATGATTGAGCAAAAGTAAATTATACAAGACATGCTCAATTCCCTCCAAGATATCACGACCAATATTCCAAAACCAGTTATCGGATGTGTGATCCACCATGCAAAACCGGATATCGGTTTCGAGAATTTATGTCTTTCCTCTCTGAAAACCCCCCCAAAATAAAAAGTGTTGAAAAATAAATTCATGTGTACAAAAAGTGTTAGATGATCATCTTTCAAAATGTATACAATGAGAGTTATAAGTTGTCATTTCTCTATTGTATTTTCAATCCCCAAGGGGAAAAAGTTTCTTATAGATACTAAAATCTTCAGAAAACAACCATTAGTACCTTCCTCATTCTCTTTGAACCAAAAAGAATGAGAGAAAAAGATTCATTCGCTTTTAACAGCATGGTATATATGTTGAACAAACATGAAAGAAGCAGGGAAACTTATCGTACCAAGCATAAGGAAGAATGCATAGCATATATACAAGCATTATAGCCTATAAAGAAGCAAAGCTGGAAGATACTATCCATATTCGACTTCATGTAGAAGTAGATGCAATAGCCAAACATAAATACTGCAGCGGACCCCCCAGACAATATAGATCTGCAGGGTAAAAAGGAAGCAAAAAAGAATTCAACTGCGGGAAAATTGTAATCCAATTCGAGCTTGAACAGGTTGATTAATATAAATCTTTATATTACAATGCATTTGACTTGGAAGAGCTTCAGAAATTTCACATAGGTGGACATTTTCCAACATGTAGGCAAAATTTTTAGTAGCAATAAAGAGGGAAAAAAGAGTGTATACAATCATACCGCCACCACCATTGATGATCCTCAAAAGCGAGCTGAATATTAGTAAACCCAATACTAAAAAAAGCAGTCAGTATAACAAGGACGACCAACATAAGGAACAAAATGCCAGGAAGAGTGTAAATTTTGTAACCCCAAATGCTCGTGTACAGGTGGTGTAACTCGAGGAATATGGCACTGAAACATAAGAGACCCCCTCAATAAACATCTGACAAGGCAGTTTTCGGTACCAATTTAATGATGGGATATCTCTAGGGAATCACTTTGTAGCACAAGGAGCTTGAAATTCAGATCTAAAACAGCGATTATCCCACCCAACACAAGTAATGGAACAGTGATAAATATATATATGATGATTATAACTAAAATGAAGCCAATTGGAATTGCAGCAGTGGTCCGTAAGATACAGCAATAATGTTAAGAAAGAAGAGTATCACGAAAGTGCGGCCCGTGTACAGGATTCCAGTCAGAAAAACGCTTCTTTTCTGAAATTTATTATAAAGTCGTGTCAAAAAAAAAAAAAAAGGATGATTAAACAGAGATTTATACTAGAGTGTTGGATTAGTAGTAGTTACCCATCTGGTGGTCTCAGTAAACTGGCAGTGAAGCGAAGTGGCTGCGTACCCAGTAACGACAGATGTAAGAGCATAGATCATTACAATAGAAGTGAATGGTGCCCCACGATTGTATGGATAGAGAGTTCCAAGAAATGCCAGAACAAATAGGATGAAAAACCTATTGGGGAGACAAGAGATAATGTAAATTATAGCCTATCATAATATATTAGGATCTAATGCTAATACAAAGGTTAACAGAAACTTACAAGGTTAGTAGCTAGGTACCGGTGCCCAAAACAGCAGAAAACAAGGGCATATTTGGGGGATTTCGGAAAACATCACCATGGATGTACTTCCAACCAACCTCTTTATCATCCTCTTCATCACCACTAGAATACCTACACCATGAATGCAAAAATGCATTATAGTTCCACTCAAACAGCAAAAGAAAAAAAAAAAAAAAAGAGAGAAGAAGAAAAAAAATATATTACTTCTTCAAATCATTCTTGAGGTGCCACCTAAAAAGCAGGGTAAGCAATCCAATTAACACCGCGATAATAGCAACCGAGTTAAGAAATGAGAACCAATGAACCTTCTGGCTGGATGGAAATACTGAAAATCTTGAATATTTGTTCATTCGGTCCTCAAATTGAATGAGGCTTCATTCCAGATAACTGAATAGATGAACTTAAGATCGATTTCAACATCCTGTGTTATATCAATAACATGATTCGGATTACCAAAAGCTGTAACTTCAATAATTTGGTTCCCATTGTAAAGGACATCAAACAAACTGAACATGATTGAAACTAAAATATTTTTGCCCCTCCCTGCCTACAGACCAATGCTGTTCTTCAATTTTCCCAATAAACCCCCATAAAGGAAGATCATCATAATACATCTGGAAGTAATAATCATCCCTGACAGCATCCCTGAACTGTGCAACTTCAGCAGCTTTTAGCTTCTTCTCACACAGTATCTCACCATTTTTGTTCTCCCTGAATTTCACCTCATACAAGGCATTGGTCAAACAATGGTCATTTAAGACTTCCCCCAAGGTTGCTCTCTTCTGGTTTGTTGGATCTGCAAGTCATGGAAAAAGATATTCAAACACTCTTGATAGAGTATAGTAACAGAAAGCAATATGCATAGCCTTACTAGGAAACGGCGCATAGCATACATTCCGACTTCTAACCACAGGGAAAACAGGACAATTGAACTGGCATAATGTTGAGATACGAGCCCCAGTCACACCCATTTACAATTTTTGATACTAAACTGACTCCCAAATGACTCTTCATATAATTATAGTCTATACTGGATTATTGCTCTGAATCTTAATGCTAACCTGGATGGAAAAATGGCAAATCACAGTATTTGTAGGTCACACTGCAAGAGAATATCAATTGAAAAGGGATTATAATTGGAAGGAGAACCTGGCCAAAAAGAAAGACCAAAAACTTAACAGTAAGCTCAGCTGCAAGGTATATTAAGAACTAACCATGTCACCATAGATAATTAAAAGGTGTAGATAAAAAGAGCACCACTTTTCGTACGTACCCGATAAGTTCTTCCAAGGAGAAAAACTGACAAGTTATGCTGCCCAATTAGAATCCATACACAACTTCTTTAATAAGCCGAAACAGACTCATTTCTCACCAGATTTTCTAAAATCAGAGATTCCAAAACTGAGAAAAATCAAAATCCATGATTTATATACGCAAATGCCAGAAATTTCAAACAGCTCCTTTAATCGTTAGATCAAATGCTCGGAAATTATTTCCTAAAAGCCACACTCAGATTACATTCAGCAAAACTCCTTACCAAATGGATTTTCTGATAATTTAAACTCAAACAAAGATCAATTGTAAGAATATTAATACCTAGGGTTGTTCAAAGGTCCAATCTTATTGACGAAGAGTGGGACATGATCTACTACATTGTAACGATGACCCAGAGAAGCAGATGCTGAGAAACGATCCGAGAAGAAGCCGAGAACGATGACTAGAAACAGAATGAGCTTCATCTCAATAGTCATAGATCGAAGACGAAGAAGCTAGAGAATTGACCTGACAGACCTGAGGGAGGGAGACAGTCAACAAGGGACCACCTTGCTCTGGTTTCTTTTGCCTTGCAACTCGAGGCTTGCTGACGTTGATACGGCGCGTGATAAAATAATAATACTTTTTTAACGCTAGATCAAAGCTATGGGCTTTTAAGCACAAAACGGGCCACACTGATTCGAGCCTAATATTGTAATCAGCCGAGTCTCTCTATTGTCCGATTCGAGCCCAATGTCTAATATGGGCCTAATAAGTATTGACCGAATCTATGAACATGATTAAGGGCCCGACCATTTAGACGGTGATTTATACACGTAATTAACTTTTTTTCATTTTAGGAAACTGGAAATTTTGATATTTATCTGTTTAGTTAGATTGTAAAATAAGATTGGGATGAGTTTTCAATTTCTATTTAAATAAAAAATAATTTATTAATTATTTATTAAATAAGTATTTTTCTATCAATATAAATTTATTCATTCTCATTTTTTTTCATATTTCACTTCGGATATCTAACTAATCATGCTCTAATCTTGTATTTCGATACTTGAGGACTCATTTGGAAGTGTCATATATATATATATATATATATGTGATTAGTGATTAGTTTAGCAGTTGCCACGTAGGTGGGATTAATGCATTAATCAGGCACCTCACTTTAGAAAAAGAAAAAGAAAAATTCCATAAATTCATGCCGTTACTTGATGAAAGAGTTGTGCACGAGAAAGAAAGAAACACAAACGACGATGTTTTTGTGTAACTGACCAACAAAAGCATTGGAACTTAGCAAGGGACAGTCTTTGTTACAGAAAAAACGAATTACCACCGACTTCCCCCCATCGTTTCCTTGTTGTTGTATACATTTTTCCCATTCCCTTTTCCCCTTTAACCACTTCCATCTACCCTCCTCTCCCTTCACTGTCCCAATCTTGCGTGTTACTAGACAAAAAGAAAATATCTAAAATTCATGGAACTTATTCCAAACTGCAGTTTACTTTGAATCAATGTCACGTGATGCAATGTTTTTTAGTTTCATGTTATCTTATTGCAATAAGAGAAACATAATCGTTATTTTGATTCTAATACAAACCAATCACCATTGTACTACAAGAAATAGACGGAACCGAGAAGAAAGAGAGAAAAAAAGTTATGTATATAATATGATATGATATGATATGATATATAAACACTTTGAATCATTCAAGTTTTAGCCTAACCCATCAAACAATATATAATTTTTGGTCGTTTCTTTTAATTATTATTATGTATTAAACTACTGTCCCTTTGTAGGCCAATCATTGTTAAGATAAAGGAATAATTGGTAGACGGGCATACTGCCTCCAAAAGTAGTAGATGAACATGACATAAAATATATGCCCTCAAGCCTGTTATGAACAAGATTACAGGTCCACTACTTGAAACCTCCCTGCTCTCTCTCTCCCCCCCCCCCCCCCCTAAATTCTCTCTCTCTCTCTCTATCTCTTTTATATTATCAATAATGAATGTTGGTCATAGATAGATATCTAAACTTAAAATTTATTTTATCTTATCTTTTTATCTTCAGCTTAATTTATACTTCTACTCAAAGTAAATGGTTCATGCTAATATATATATATATATATATATATATATAAAAG
The DNA here is from genome assembly GCA_027186245.1 of Coriaria nepalensis. NCBI lineage: Eukaryota > Viridiplantae > Streptophyta > Magnoliopsida > Cucurbitales > Coriariaceae > Coriaria > Coriaria nepalensis. Next base: position 10,039,857 of record CP114491.1, on the reverse strand, counting down.
GATCAAATTGACATATATTAAAGAAATTGGGGTTCAAACTTAATATGAGAAGTTTTAATTTTTGGAAAGGTTGAAGAAATAAACCAAAGTGTGTTAGGACATAGGCAAGAAACAAAACGCACCTAATATTGTTGGAATTAAGACCCCGATCGATTAGAAAATTGTGGAATATAATCTCAACCAAAACATTATGTTAATAAAATATTAATTCTAATTATTCACGAGCAATCAAATTTATGTTCTTATATTATATTACAATAATATAATATATGAAATTAATGTTTATAATTATATTATTATATGTATATAAGAATGTTTTAATTAAAAAATCCTTAATTTATTTTTGGAAATATAATTATTTAATTAATATAAATAAAATTTTCTATTAATGGAAATGGAATCTTAATGTGGCATGGTTTTAGGTGATGACAGGGAATGGATGTTGACCCCTCAACAAAGGGGATAATACCAAATAAATCAATATCAAATTAAAAGGGATTAAAAATAAACAAGTGGGACTTTTGACTTTTTTTTTTTTTGTTGTTGCTAATTTTAAATTATTATTCTTAATTATTAAAAAAATATTTAAAATAAATTAATCATCTCTGTTATTATTTTATAATTTAAAATATAATACTTAAAAAAATTATTTATAATTATAATAAAATTTAATATATTTATTTAAATTTATATTCCCGCGGTGTAAAAACTTAAACACTAATTACAGGTGCTGTGAAACTTTAATTTTTACCTTGGGGGGGGGGTAAAAAATCATCTTTTTTAGGTTATTTTTCTTTATTTTCTCTTACTTTCATATTAGTCAGTGTTGAAATTATGGAATATAGTTATGATGTAATATATATATATATATATATTAAAATTAATTAATTAATTGGACTCTATGTACCAGCTGCATTCTCATAGAAGCTCCAATAAAGGACCAATAGAAAGTCACAGGCGGTTGAGAGAGAGAGAGAGAGAGAGGGTGGAGTTGGAGTCTCTGATTTCCTTTTTCTTTTTGCTAGTGCCTTCTTTCGTTTATTTTAGATCTTTTTTTTTTTTTTTTTTTTGTATTTTTGTATCATTTATTAATTATATTTATCAATAAACTAATGAGCACCAGGGCAGGTCTGAGGTCTATGCAGCTAGAAAAGGACAGGATTTCCTGCTCCTGCACCATTGAATGAGTTTAAAAAAATAAGCTCTAGCTAGCTGCTGATAGAAGAAGAAGAAGAAGATCAAGAAGGAGGAGAGAGAGTGAAAGAAGAAGCTGAAGGCTGAAGCTGATCATGTATATATTATATATATCTGAGAAGGAGACTTGACCCTCTCTCTCTCTCTCTTTCTCTTTCTCTTGTCTGTATAAAAAGATTTGAGCTTGAAGAAGAGAAAATGGTGGGAATGACATAATAATGTATATATCTTATTAAAATTATATATATATATATATATAATTAAATGGCGAGTCGTCATGGAGTTGAAGAGAGAGCAGCAGGTCTATCAGAATCATCAAGACCAGCCAGCTCCATTAATCATCATCATCATCTACCAGCGTATGCTCTTCTCCATCACGGGCTTTCTCATAATAATATTAATCCTCCAAATAATTTCATGTAAGTGCTCATCCACTGCGTATATCCGTACGTACTTTAAAAATTCAAGCTTTATCTTTTTTTTTTTTTTTTTAAAGCAAGTTGGAATGATATCTGACATGGCTTCTTCTCCTTCTTCCTCCTCTTCTTTGTTCTTGATTGTTTTTCAGTTCGAGTGGTCAAGAAGGATCAGGAGCTTTTGATTTTGGAGAGCTGGAAGAAGCGATTGTTCTTCAAGGAGTTAATAATAAGACTAATAATCTTGTAGATGATGATGATCATCATCATCATACTTATCAACCCAAAGCACGTATGCAATCTTACTCTCTCTCTCTCTCTTTTTGACGGTTTCAGAGAGAGGAGAGAGAGAGGGTTAACAAGTTACCATTTTCAACGTAGTAATGATTCCAAAGAAAGAGACTTTAATGGTGTGAAAGATAGAAATATATCTGACCAACTCCCCTGCTGCATGACGTTCATTTCTTTCTTTCTTTTTCCCAACGGCTAAATAGATGGATTAGGTTTCTTCTTCTAAACTATTTCATTCATACATAATTTGATGTGATTTCTGTTGTTTTTGTCGTTGTTCTAGTTGCAGCTTTTTACACAGCAAAACCTTCTGCTACTCTGGAAATGTTCCCGTCATGGCCAATTAGATCATTTCAACAAACTCCAAGAGTATGTTAATTGGTTGATTACTATTTTTTTTTTCTTTCTAAATTTTCATTTTTGACCACTAAATTTTCATAAAATATATAAAAGTGTGTATTTTTTGGATACCCTTTTGGAAAAAGATTGATTTTTTTTGTGAATAAATTATGGTGGGTAATTAACTTTTCAGGGAAGCTCAAAATCAGGTGGGGGTGAAAGCACCGATTCAGGATCAGCTGTGAACAATCTTACTACAAGCAAAGCAGCAGCAGCAGCAGCTGCTGCTATGGCCCACTTATTAGAAGAAGAAGAAGACCCTGAATCTCCAATTAGCAATAATCATAGAGACATATCATCATACTCTAATTCAGATCATCATCATCATCATCATCATTATCAGAGATTTGGTCAGAAGATATTGCAGCCTGAGATGATGACCACAGAAGATCGTGATAATCATGAATCTACTTCCAAATCACTACAAGATCAAAAGGTATCCTTAAATCATTCTTCTTCCTTTTACTAAATTCTGGATAAAGTTTGCATCTTTCTGGGTTATGATTGCTGTCCTCTCTCTCTCTCTCTCTAATTAATTTTGTTTTCTCTGTTTTCTTTCTCTGAGCGTATCTTCATACTTACGGCACAGATCCGAACAAAGTGTGAGAAAAATAGGCAGATCTTTTCTTTTTTTCCTTTTTAGTTTTCTGATTCCCAAACGATCTTCTGATTCTTTTCTGACATGGAAAGAGAAAGAAATAGAGAGAGAGTAAAAAGGAAAGACCGTAGAGAGAATCTTTACAGTAGTTTCACTGCTTCTCTCTCATCTCATTTATTATTACATCGCTTCTCACTCTACTCAATCCTTATTTAACTCAAAAAAGTGTACTTTAAAAAAAAAATTGAAATCAAGCCACTAATTAAGCAGAAAATATCACCAGAAAACTAGCCATGGTTCTGTAAACAACTTGTTCATTATTTTATTTCTAATTTTCCTTTCAATTCTCAGCTACCAAACGCTACCAACTGCGTCTATATTCACTGTCAATCAAGCTTAATCTTTTTTTTTTTTTTTGAATGATTCAGAGGAAAGGATCAGCTGGTTCAACTTCAGAAAAGAAACTGGATGCTAAGGTCTTAAATATTTATTACAATTTATTATCATTATTACATGTCTCAAATCACTTTTAACTTACTTCGCTTTTTCTTCTACAAATGTTTGTTTTTCTTTTCTTTCAAGTTGTGTAATTTCTGGTATAAAAAATGGACCGCATTCACTAAGTGCTAACAGTTTATATATATAATTAATATTGTGTACTGTTTATTCAGACACTCAGACGATTAGCTCAAAACAGAGAAGCAGCAAAGAAGAGCCGCCTTAGAAAAAAGGTATAGACGCCTACATATATGAGACCTCCATAATTCACTCATATATATATATATATTACTAGTTTAGTGTGCATGATCACTACTAATTAGGATATTATATGAATATTAGGCTTATGTACAGCAACTAGAATCAAGTAGACTTAAGCTCAATCAGCTTGAACAAGACCTCCAACGTGCTCGCTCTCAGGTTTCAAATTTCAAATTTTATATGTTATGTAATATATCTAAATGATTATTAAGTCTTAATTTCTTTTTTCAATTTCTAAAATGTTATTATGAGTGGTGCTGGATTTTTAATGTATATAGGGGTTGATTTTTGGTGCTGCCGGAGGCAATATTAGTTCCGGTAAGTCGGTCAGTTTTAGACAATATAGCCCGTTTAATTAGTTGAATCAACACTAGTAAATTGAAACAGTGAATGTAATAATTAGGGGCAGCAATATTTGATATGGAGTATGCGAGATGGCTCGAAGACGACCACCGTCACATGGCGGAACTAAGATCAGGCCTACAAGCGCATTTAACTGATGCCGATCTTCGAGTTATCATTGATGGTTATATCTCCCACTACGATGAAATATTCCAATTAAAAGGGGTCGCCGCAAAATCCGATGTCTTTCATCTCATCACCGGAATGTGGATTACTCCGGCCGAGCGCTGCTTCCTCTGGATGGGCGGTTTCCGCCCTTCTGACCTCATCAAGGTTTAATAAAAAAAAAAAGTATCATTACAAACTAGATATCAATTAGAACTTTAATTAATTAATATGATGGTGAATTGAACAGATGCTGAAAGTACAGTTAGACCCGTTAACGGAACAACAGATGATGGGGATATATAAGCTACAACAATCGTCACAACAGGCAGAAGATGCTCTTTCTCAGGGGCTCGACCAGCTCCACCAATCTCTCGTCGATACCATTGCGGCGGGCCCGCTTATGGACGGAATGAACCAGATGGCTCTTGCTATAGGCAAGCTATCCAACCTAGAAGGCTTTGTTCGTCAGGTATTGCATGCATTACTATATATACAACGATATACATTCATGCACGTTCATCATGTTATTTCATAAGTTTATATATGGCTACACATCATACATACATATATCTATATATATATGTTATCTATCCTTTGGCTTTTGTAGCCGGAGACTTGCGTTTAATCTTTCAAATATCTAGGATATTTGATTGTTGCATCAGGTCAAACCTGAATACATGTTAATCGCCCCGTGTACGGTGCAGGATTGGGATCTATATATCGTTGCTTTGCTTCTAAGGACTTCATTAGTTAATCCCGTTTTTTAAAATATATATTTTTAGTATAAAATATTTTTCATGTTTCTATCAAAAGCTGGTTTGAAAGTGATGTCTTGTTGAATTTTAGAACCCTATATCTATATCCATTATATATAGTTTGAGCTACCAGAAAAGAACAAAAAATGTAAATCAAACTTGGATTCGAGTTGTGTTACTTTTAATTCAAAGTCTTTATATTGAATAGTTCAAAATCATATGTACAAGGAATTTTGATATATCAACCTTGTGTGACATTTTGTCTTCCAATTTGAAGGCTGATATTTTGAGACAACAAACCCTACACCAATTACGGCGAATATTGACGGTCCGGCAAGCTGCGAGATGCTATCTCGTTATCGGAGAGTACTACAACCGGTTACGAGCCCTTAGCTCTCTATGGGCATCTAGACCTCGAGAGTGAGACATTATATATTTCAAAATCTATTACTAATTATGACTGAATTCGTAAATTATTTAATTAATATTGATCGGCAGGAGCTTAATGAACAATGAAAACTCATGCCAAACGACGACGGAGCTACAAATGATTATTCAACCTTCACATAATCAATTCTCAAACTTTTGATGGGTGATGATGATGATGGTTAGGATTAATTGCACTAGCTAGTAGCTGATTGATCATTAGATATTATGTTAGCTCATGTTATAGAGTTTTTTTAGGAAGAGGGAGAGTTTTCTACTTGCGTTTTGATCCACATGTTATGTTGTAAATGTAAATTTATCTCATTTATATAATTATATATGCATGAAGGAAATTCTCGTGTATTATGTATATGTATGTATATGTACGTAATATTTACGAAGGGATATAGAGCTAAACTAGGTTGCAATCTATTTCTCATCAACCATTATTATGATATCGGGTAATCTCACTCGTCGTATAATTTATCCTAACTAAATATGATCATACGTGAAATACCGTTATTTCTCTTCGGAAGTAGATTGAATCCTTAACGTTATTTTTCTTCGGAAGAAGATTGAATCCTTCTTATATTCCATTCAGAAGTCTCTGAACGTAGTCTCTTTTTTATAGACCAATTCATTAACATATAACCAAATCATTTTCTATCAAAAAACCTTTATGAAGGCCGTGCTACTGAATCAATTGCTTTGCTTAATTTTTGTACCAACAACTAAGAATTATTTCCCTGAATTGAATGAAAGTGCACATATACATCATACATACATAGAGAGACATAGAGTGAGAGCGAGAGCGAGAGCATTAGGATTATGTATATGTTAATGTAGAAAGGACAAAAGGAGATGAAGACAGTAAAATAAGAACTTCATCTTCATCAATTAATGAAAATAAAGTACATATATTAGCTGAGAGTCAGAAAGTGGGGGAAGAAAGAGAAAGAGACAAATAAAATTAGGTTGTCGTTGTTCTTCCACTTTCAAATAATTTGAGGTGGGGTCTGCAAATTGTTTCTGGTTCTATCTATTCTTATAGTAGATCTAAAAGATGGTAGGCAAGAATCTACAAGAGGTAGATACATTTTCTGCTTATATGTAGAAGATGTAGCTAAGAAGAAAGAGTTTGATTATTATATGATCAGATGAGCATATTTAACTCAGAGAGATCATCCATTGGTATTTCAAGCCCAACAGAATCATGATCTTGCACCCCTTCAAAGTTCAACCAGGAGCTCAGATCCTGATGATCCTCGGTCCCACCTAGCCCTTCCATCGGATCAAGCGCCTCCAACTCATCACCGAGATCAACCATAGGCCCCTCCTCCTCGACTGATAGATTTTCCTGCCTTTTCTTGTCATTATGTTTTAACTCCTCGGGTTTTTCCGCTGAGAAAGAATCACTTCTTGACTCCTCTTGTTTTCTCTTTCCCTTTATACCTCCTCCTAGAGGCAAATTTGACGTAACCCTAGAGGAAGCACTAGCAACTATTTCATCAATCCGTTCTTCTCTCTTCTTTGTCCTGTTCACAACAGATCCATGCCCTGAAGTATTTGCGATACTAGCTCTGAGCCTTTCTGAAGAGCTAGAAATGGCACCTGTAAGAACAGAAGATGGGAAACTCAGTTCGGGTTTAAACATTCAAAATTTTCAGTTATGTCTCAAAAGCTTGTCCAAATGAAAAATAACCTGATCCTTGGGTGTCTCTTTGATAGGAAGCTTCATTTAATGTATTACTAGCCGTTCCGGACCCAACACAGTCTAGAGATTTTGTAGCGTTGTTGCTTGGAGGTGATGAAAGGATGATATCCAACATTGCAGGATCATTGAAGCAACTGATTCTGGAATCTTCAAACTTTTGACATCTCACAAGAGTCCATTTTATGAACTCCAGTGCGGCTTGCCTTGAAGCCTTACGGACTGCACTTTTTGATGCATCATTCCCACGACAAGCCTGTCGATAATTAAAAAAAAAAATTATAAGAGTTCAAGTCCTTGTTGACATGAAAAAAGAACAGGAAAAAAAAAAAAAGAGGAACAGTTGAACCAATCACCAATCGTTTTCTGTAAGCCATTTCAACTAGTTGGTCCATTGCAACCCGTTCAACTTGCCTGCAAATGAAATCACAGCATGGCTAAGTAATCCGGGAAACTGTTTACTTAAGTTGTATGATGTCAGTTACACGACCAATACAACATTTACCATTTTTCAACTTCTCTTCCTTTTTGAATAGATTTATCAACTTTTCCCAAGTGCCTCTTTTTTCTTCCGATCTATCAAGTACAGAACATTATTTATGAGAACCATGAGAGATAAACCAAAATTTAAAGAAAATGCCACCAAATAATAAAAAAAGAAAAACAAGACGACATTTCAAATTTGAACCTGTTGAGAGATCCCTTTCTTGAGTTCCATGATTTCTTGATTAACAGGATCCTCTCCTGCCAGAGCAGGCTAAAACAAAAACAGAATTGTCAAATTTAAGAAATATTGGTAGAAAACCATGAGAACAGCCAAAAAAAGACCTACCAATGTGTCTGGATATAGTCCGATACTCTGAAGCTCCAGTATAAGTCTATCATCAAGACCCATCATATGATATGGACAGTCGGGGGTAAAACCAGAAGAAGCATGTAATTCTCTAGGTGGCTGCTGAGCAAAATCATTCGAATATATGTCACCGATTTGTCCTGCGTAAGAATGTGAGAATTCATCCTCTCCCTGCCACTGTTCGAAGCTATGAACAGAACTGGACATGTTTTGATTCCTATAGGAGTTGGACACAGTACTTCTATCACAAGAAAATCTGTCAACCATGCAACTTTTTGGTGACTGGAAACCCACTCTTGATTCGGCTTCAGAATCCATTCTGTCCCAATCTCTTGGTTCAAAATCAATCTGGTTACAAGAGCCACAATGAGAATCATCACTGCCATACTGTAGAGACATGTTCTTCCCTTCTGTTTGATGGTTATATTCGTCACATTCATGCTCTTCAATCAAAGCGGAAAGGACTCTTTGGTACAATGATGTGACCTTGTTAGACTTGGATGGTTCCTTACGAGGACAATTGAACTCTTCTTTATTTGTAACACACTTGAGAAAATAAATTAATAAGTAACACACATTTTCGGTTCATTTTGAGTACTTTTAAAAGATGAAGGTACAAAAGCCAAGAAGTAATTAAATATGAGGAACATGTCAAGTTACCGATTGTTCTAAAAGTTCGAACTGGTAGAAAATGGACCCAACTATGTTATCTATCATTAAGACTCTTAACAAATAGCAAACAAAGCCCAAGAAACATATCATATGCAGAAATAACAAAGGGAGGAATAACCGTGATTTGAACTCGAGACCTCAGCTCTGATATCATATTAAGTTACCAATTGTCCTAAAAATTCGAACTAGTAGGAATCATGCCCAGCTATGTTATCTATCATTAAGGCTCTTAACATAACATGATGGTATTTTACCAGGACATTGCCTTCAAGGTCAAGCATCTGAGACAAAGCTTGATCAAGCTCCTTTGCCAGATTTATCTGATACAATATAGGACAAGGGAGAGAGTCTATGAGGACTTACTCATAAACGAAAAATGTATGGTCCGTAACCTGATTATTACCTGCTGATTTAAGTAGGCTGTGTCCTCTGAATTAACTGAAGCAAAAATAAATTCCATTTTCTTCCAAAATGGACTGGAACTGGCGAGGCCTACAAAGGATAAAAGGCTGTACTTTTTCAAGATGCAGAATGGAAGAGAGCCACTTTCAGGATATTTAAAGAAACAAGAGAAAGTTGCATACTTCTAGCCCTACGAGTAGAATTAGCAGCCACCAACAGTGCCTCCTGATCATCATATAATTCACCTGGAAAATGATTTTCCAATCATGTTCAAGAAAGACTAGTGCACAATTTGATGTCCTAGATTTTGAAAAGAACTGGTTTTACACTTTTGGACGGAAAAGAGAAAAAAGAAAAAAGAAAGAGGTTGAAGAGTGAATCAAATGAAGCTAAGAAATATAGAACATTAATACCTGTGAAATCAGTGGAACCACAATTTGGCCCACTACGAGATAAAGACTTGCGATCTTTCAGCTTTTTTGAAGGGGGGCGACCTGATTTACTGAAATTGGAAAAAAGAAACCAGAAAAGCCAACAATGAAACTTCTGGTAAAAATAAGAACATGGTTCATCCCAATTCAATCTTAGAAGGGAAGACAAGCTTTTGAAACCTCTTATTTTTATCATAACTAGGCCTTATGCCGTTAAGTGGCTTAGTAGTTGGTAAACTCTCTGACTTCTCTCTCATAGTAGAAATGTCAAGTCTTCCTAGTGACAAACCCATTCCACTCTTTTCTTGTCTCCTCACGCCATCTCCAATTTCATTACTCATCATCTTATTCTTCCTCGTTGCGACAAAAGACCCCGCTTCATTAGCTGCTTCTGTATCTTTTTCTCTCACTTTACGATCCCCAGCTCCTGATTCTTCACTTTCAGACATCCCAAATGGAGAAAAAGCATTCTCCACTTCCTTTTTGTATTTTGGGGTACCGTTGTCAACACTACCAGCCTTAAACGATCCACTTGTTAAAAATTTTCTTGCACTCAAATCAGAGTAAGCAGTGCCTTGAGATGGATTCTCAGTATCTCCATGGTTTGACATAGGGCCCACTAAATTTGTTCTCCTTGTGCGTGAATTTTTAGGCCTCTGGCCAATCCACTGGGTCATGGGATGTATAGATGAGCCAGTTGATAGTGGCTGCTTTTGACTATTAATTAGAGTGGGAGGTTCTGAACCTTGATAAGCTCCAGATGGAGAGTGAATATTAGATGAGTCTAGATTCATGATGGAACCAGTTCTTGGGGCTCTAGATATTTTTGCTTTTGTCACTGCATTTGCAGTGCTCAAGTGGTTGTCCTCCTGGACATTAGCCCTGAAGAATGAAGATGTAAGCAACTCAAAAACATTAACCACCAAAGCAAAAGCAAGATGTTCACAATATTCAAGAATGTTCTGACACAATATTACATACTTGTGGTGTCCCTTTTCAAAAACTTTCTGCTCTAAGAGAAATGTGCGGTCCTTAAGAGGAGGGGCACTTTCAAGTTCATTCTTGAGTATAGTACAGGCATCTGAATTAGTAGGCTCTGCAGAACTATCCAACCTACTAATTCCACCAATTCTAGGTGAAGACTTTAATCTGCAGATATTAGACAGCAAGCAGAACTTAAGCACAACCAGTTTCACAAATCAGAAATTAAGTCGGAGTGGTACAGAACAGTACCTAAAACTTTGAGCATCACAAGTTCGCAATCTAGGATCAGCATTTAGCTTTGTAGGAGTAGTAATAGTTCGTACAATTTCCCTTTCACTACTTATAACTCTGTTACCAACTGCACCAACAGAACGTTTCTTTTTTATTTTTTGGGTCTTCTCTTCACTCCTAACAGAACCTATGCCAACAGACTGGATTGTGCCACTGTCCTTTCCAGTGAACATATCTTGCCTTGAGTTATTGCCCAACCTGTTTTCTGCCTGGTAGCATGAGAAAATGAATAAGATAAAATTGATTAAAGGGGAAAAAAATCAAGAGTAAGGAAACTTTGCATTGCTTAGTTCATGGAGCCATAACATGTGAAAAATGAAATCGAGAATTATAATGATTACAATTATTTTGCAAACAATTCTATTAATAAGTACTTCAAAAATCTATCAGATAAATATTTATTTACTAATTCAGTAAACGAAATGAAAAATATTGCAAACCTGAATGTCAGCTACTGATGTACGTACACGTTTTTTCAACCTCTCACTCTTTGCTCTGTCCTCCATTCTCCGAGTCATAGGGTCCTCAACATTTCTATGAGTCTGGGTTCTGACCGTATCGAAGTTCACTAAACCTGGTCTTTCACTTGATGAAAGCTCACTACGTTGTCGCTTCTTTGAGCTTAATGCTTCCCTATACTTATCCAACTTGAATAAGGATTGGCGCAACATTGTTGCCCTATCCCTGGTAAATAAAGATGCCCAATTATTTATAAATGGGGGCTGGGGGGGGGGGGGGGGAATATGTTATGGTTCTAAAGTGAAAAGCAGAGTCAGGACCTACGTCATCAAATATTGATTACTACAGTATCACTAATTGATGGTACAAAACATGAACAATTTGTTACCTGGCCTTTCTAGAAGTATCTTGTACACCCTCTTTAAAGTGCTTCAGGTCTTCTGTTGCAACTGGACTTGGAGGTTTTGAATGGGCGGCTCCAAAAGAATGATCTTCTGATGATACTCCAAGAGGAAAACCAAGAGCCTTTCTTAGCTCTCCCGTTCGAATATGTTTCTGATTGCCTAGTATAATCGGATCCAATGCCAAACATTGGGGCAGTGATGGCATGTCTGATGGCACTGGTGCACTACTTCGGTTCACATGATTCCCCAAACCTAGCATTATGCACTTAATTCCCACACCAAAAAGCTTCTTGTAAGCCCCCCGTTTACCCAATAACTATTCAAATTCTTACTTCCTGTCATCATGCAACCAAAATGTAGAAGTCATAATTACTCGGATGAGATTGCATTTATAAAACCAGTAATAATGCCGTGAGATAAATCAGAAACGGGAGTTAACAGAAAACAGCTAAATAAACAACAATCATAAACAAAATTACTCTTTTTCCGCTCACTTTCTTAAACATGTATACTTTTAACAAGATGTCTAGACCTTTAACCTACAAATGCAGACAACAATGTAAAGCTCATGACTACTAGATCCTAGTTTATCTTAACCATTGATGCAAATGCAAAATCTAGCTCCAGTTTACGCAATGATCCACTCAGAAACTAACTAAAATACTGTTTACACAACACCAGTTCAACCAAACTTCAGTTTCAAATGCACATTAGCTCAAACAGCCTCAAACAAAAACATTTGGGAACATCTGTTATTATTATTATTTCAAAAGATCTCCCAAATAAGTAACTTCATCCCCTGCTTGAGAGTTCCACAGAAAAAAAAAAAACCATAAATTTGCAATTTTCATCTTTCTTACTTGTGATTTTCCAGGAAACCAAACAAAATCCGAAGCCAAATGGATCAAGCTCTAACAGCAAGTAAATCAAAGTATCACAAGCACAAAACCCTAGTTTTCAGCTGTAATCTCCACGAAAACAAAATCGAGACTCAAGAGTGATAGATTGATTAGAAACGAAGGTGAATTCGAACGCAAAAACAACGTCAGAAAAGTACCTGAAAAAAAAATCAACGAGGTCAATTGCTGACGAAGCTCGGAAATTCAGATCAACCCGAATTTGAGAAAAACATAAAAACCGGGAGGAGGGAGGACGACGAATATGTTGACGTAAACGTCGCGTTCACTTTTAAGCATCTATAGTCGACGCGCTGATTCGTGCTCTTCTTTATCATCTCTTATCCTTGAATCTAAAAAGTTCATATAAACAGTAGACTGAAAATTTTTGTGGGTTCAAGTTAGATTATAGATTCAGACGTTGAATGAACAAAACCCAAATTGAGTTCATGAATCTAAAGAAACAGATGGATCATAAATCAGAAAAATAAAGAATCTACATAGAAACAACAAGAACTAATCTTTTTCAAGTAGCAAAATGTAATATACATGATCATTTTTTCCTTTTTTTTTTTTTTTACATTCTCCAAAAAAAAAATCATCTACTTACAATCAACAATTTTGGACAATGATTGTTTAAAAATATAATCATTAACGAAGAAAAAATAATTGTAAAAAAAAAAAAAAGCCATAAATTTATACTAGGTTGCTGCTGCTGCTAAAAGTCTAGGTCTATATGAAACAGATTCTTCTCCAAGCAGAAGGGCCCTTATAATGGCCTCAAACAATCCACTATAATGAACTAATAGATGTCCTCCATCCGGAACTTCATGGTACCGGATCCAAGGCAACTTTCTGGAAACAAATCTTTGAAGCTGAACCGGAACAACCTTGTCCTCATACCCCTGCCATATATGCACTGAACTCTCATTTTGTGGGAAAGGATTGCTTAGATTGATAGGATCAAATTCCCAATTCCCAAACGCTAACATGAAGTCATTCCGGAGCGTTTCGAAAACACCCCGTTCTTGTAATTTATCCTGCCAAAAGAAAGAAAAAAACTTGTTAAGTAAATTGCAATAATGGATGAAAATGCAAACCCATTTCGCCTCACAGTGTAATAAAAGATGACGGTCTATTCAAACTTCAATTTGAAACTCTAATAATGCTTAGTTTGCCTTAGCGGTTTTAAGCCTAAATTTTTGAAACTGGGTTTTTAGTATAGGATAAGATCTAAACTGGGTATTTAGTATAGGTTAACTTAATTCAAACAGGTTTTTGAAAATGCTTAGGCAAACAATGCTTAAATCTAATGACCCCAAAATCAAAGCATCAAACATATATCTTGCATTTTCCATAGATTGTTACAACAACTTGTTCTATATATTTTTCTATAAAAGAAAAAGAAAAAAAAAATACCTGGGTGAGCATGGGAAATCCGGGAGCGGACCTCAAAATTTCGATATCCCGATCACTAAAGAAAACTGGGTTCCGCTCAAGAACGGAAGTAGATGGGAGCCATTTCTGAGTGATCCACCAATGGACTAATCTCGGAGCATAATTTGAAAACCAGAGAGACCATTGCACAAGTTTTCTTCTATAATCTTCTCTTATGAGATTATAAGGAAGTGAAGGCCACCAATAATTAACAACTGGGACCACTAATGCTGCACCCGCTAACCTGCACAGCTAGTTTCCAGTCAAAACCCAAACATGTTAAGAAAAGCTTCGAATCGAGTTTTGTGTTAAGGGTGTTCTTGCCTGTTTGGTATATATTTGAGGCAACTCCAAGTGGAGTGCGACCCCATTGAGACGCCCAGTACATAGAATTTGGATCCTATTTGTAAGTGATCGGCAAGTTCTTGAATGTCGAATGCTTCACGTTTAACCGAAAGTTTGGGGTCTGGATCACTGTCTCCGTACCCAGGCCGATCAAATAAGACAAAGTATATCCTCAATTCATCTATTAGGTCCTGAAAACTAAAAAGCACTTGTCAAACTCGCCACAGTTTTTGCTTCCTTACAAATATAATAGGGTTCTTCTTGGATATTCATATTGGATTGTGAAAATGATTCCTGGGTTATCAAACATCTAAACATAAAATTCAGTTTGCCTCCTAATCAAACTAAAATCAAACTCCAATTTATCCTAAGTACCGTTCAATCCCACAACCAAATCCAGCAGTGAGCAGAACTATTCAGACCATAATGAGTCAATGGCAACAACAGATTTAGGTTTAAGTGTGATCAAGCTTTGATTTTTATCGCTTTGAGCAATGCAATTTCATCGAAATACTCTTATCGGATATTGGTTTATGAACAGTAGTTTAAGATTCCAAAATGGCGTTTTCCTCAAGATTCCAAAGTGTTATAAGATGCAGATCCATATAACAAGAAAATGAAAAAGAGATTAGAATTCTTTACTTGGGAAGCTAGAATAGTGGTATCTTTAGAACCTCCGAATCCATGGCAGACAATGATTCTGTAATTCGATTCATTCTTGGAAACCCCCTTTTCTCTGTACGCGAGGAATCTTCCATCTCTCAGTCTGATTCTCGGCGAAGAAGAAACCGGCGACCCACCATCCCTTTGCGGCGGCGGCAGTTGCGTTGCCTGATAAACCATTCCCAGAAAACCCGTCAGCAATACAACAATTGTTCGCGAAACCATCCCTGAAGAAATCGCGCAGAAAAAGGGGGGATTTTTGTTTTTGTTTTTGTTTTTTTTGTTTTTCTTCTTTTCTCTTCTGAAGTTGACCAGTGTTTGGCAGCTGGGAAATTGGTTAGAGAAAAAAGAGCGAAAGAAATTTCAGCAGTGAAAATGATGGCAAGTGTGTGTTGATGGTAGATTGTGTGTGTTATAGAAGAAAGAGAAAGTAAGAGAAGAGAGCTAGAGGGGCCATGTCTTCTCTGTCTTGGTGATGTTGGCAAATTGGGATTGTGGGCTTCTTGTCTGAAAAACAATTTCTCAACTTTCCTCCCTGCCAAACAGGTATGCCCCTTTTGCCTCCCTACTTATACTCTCTCTCCGAACCTCAAATTTCAAGAGAGACAGCAAATTCGATATTTTTTTTTTTCTCACTCTCAATTTATCCAGATACTGCTTGCCGTTTCTTTCACTATTTTATACTGCCTTACATTTTTTTTTCACTATCATTTTTTTTTCTTTATATTATTTTTTTAATTAATTTATATTTTCTTTTTCTGGCGTTGAATGATACCTGTATGTTCCTATATATATATATATATATATATATATCTTATACAAAGGAAGGTGGATGAGCACTTAAATGCAGTGAAAGGAGAAGTTGATCTATTATATGTTATGTTCAAGATTGTTCGATTTTTCCGAACTTAATATTTCTTAGATCCTGATCTAAAGGAAGATCGATGAGCATTTCGAGAAGAAAAGTTGATTTATTATATGTTATTTTTAAGATTGTTCTGACTTTTCCGAAATTAATATTTCTTAGATCTTAATTTAATATCTCATATTCATAAATTTATATTCCAATGTAATGGGAGGAGTTTATACGACTTTTTATTTTGTTTTCTTGATTTGAAAGGAAAATAATAATTTTTAAAAAAAACTTTAATCCGTAAAAGAGAGAAAAAAAAATGTAGTGGAGATCTCTCATCCATATACGATCACATCGTCAGTCACAAAGATGACAAGCAAATATAGTGGCGATCGGTTTAAGAGTTCAAAACAGAGGAAGATGCTTGATTCCATTTTGGGGGTGGACCAGATTCAGTAACCAAACAGAGAATATTGGAATCTAAGGATATCCTAATTTCAGGATTGGGCTTTTTTTTTTTTGCCATATTCGTTCGCGGATTGGATCAATCAAAGTACTTATACTAAAAGCCCAGTTTGTTTCTAGTAATGGGCCAACCTAGTACTTGCACAAATTTGGGCCAACCGGATTGGATCATTCAAAGTACTTATACATAGGGACCTGATTTGGTTACATGTGAGGGTCCCACCTGATTGGTATGGAATTGAGATTTAATGCGCACGAAATAGTATGGTTGTGATTCGCAACTTTTGCAAACCAATTTTTGTGTTTTAAAGTATGAAACATGAAAATATTTTTTCCGTAATTTTTTTTGGCTTCAGATTTTTATGTTAGAAAAACTTGAAAACCAGTTTTAAATTTTTACTTCGTAAATTGATAATAAATGTGAATAGATAAACTGTAATTAATTAATTAAGTAGACATGGGCTTTGATTGATCATTCTGAACCGAGAAGTACCCTAATCATGGCTTCAATCTTATCACTAGTAAAGAAGAAAAGATGTACAGCTCTTGGGATTTCTTGATAATGCAGCCATGGAAGTTTATTTGCCACGAAACGGTGTAGTTTTACATCAATGATACAGTTATCAACACCTTGTCAAAGATGAACCGACCCTCCATATGATGATCCTCTAGTTATTCCTTCATCATTATCTCCTCTTGTTAACGGATTATCCCTTATGTCCAACGGATCAAACTCCTATTCCCCGTAACTCACTATCATGTCCCGATGAATAGACTCGAACGAGCCTTGTTGTTGACTTTTTTCCTAGATTAATTGCCATTTTCAAGGTTAATTACAACACTTCACTACTATTAAAACAATGTTGATTAACGAGGAGATTGATTAGTACCTGATCACGCAAAGATTTCATCTTTAGGATGTCGGAATCTTGTCGGGTGAAAACACCATCTTTCTCCTCCATGCCTAAAGTTGGGAACCATTTTTGAGTCGACCACCAATAGAAAAGCCAACGGGTGTAATGTGCCACTCTAAAGGCTCATTGGTTTGCTTTTGGTTGCTTGTTGAATGCTTCTCTTGATAAACTCTTAGGAAAACATGGCCACCAAGGGTTTACAAGTGGTGCCACCAACGCTGCTCTCAACAGCCTACAAAATCACAGATTTGTGTTAACACTGCAGTTTGGATTCAAACGCTAATACAAACTGACCTAAAATCTGGGTTCACGTAATTTCAACCAAACTAGACAGGTTTGCATTAAAAAAGATAAAAGAGGTTTCCTTTGAGGTATGTAATTGAGGCAACTCCAAACGGGATAAGCACCCAAAGAGAACCCCATGATATAAAACTTCTCCCCAATCTGCAGTTTGTCTGCTAATTCTTCTATTTCAAATGCTTCCGTCTTAACCGAAAGGGACGGAAGCGGATCGCTCTCTCCATAACCCTCTCGATTGAAGAACAATAAATATATTTTAAGCTCCTCTATAAGTTCCTGACAAAATAACAATCATAATGCATACGATTTAGTCTAATATAATATCCGGAAAAGAGTATATAGTAGAGATTAATGATATTATACAGGAGGGATAGGAAGGTCAAGTTCTTTGGCGCTGTCATATCCATGAACCATAACAATCTTGTAAATGGCTTCTTCTTTTGCAACTTCATATTCTCTATAAGCCAAGTGCCTTCCATCACTGAGTGTGATTCTGGGTGAAGTTACAGAGGGACCATTACTTACGGGACCCGCATATCTTTTGTCGGAGGCGGCTTTAGTGCCTTGTAGTAAATCGAGCTCATTAGTTCCACGAGCAATGCTACTCCTACTGCAGCCTCCATTGATGATGATGATGCAACGAGGAAGAAGAAATAATTTAGAGGACGAGAAGAAGAAGAAGATGATGATACAATGTAATAAATTAATGAGAATCTGATTAAGTGGGTCCCGGATTGATTTTAAACATATTTTACCACACATAGAGTCATGCGATTAATATTTTTTTTTGGAAGTTAAGTCATGTAATAATATTCTTCATTATATTACATGCTTGTGTATTCATTCGCAAAATAGTAACGGCTGTAAGAGGTTAGAAAAAACGGTCGAGAAACGGACAAAGGGTTTGTTTTTTTACTTTATACACCATTTTTTTTGGGGGCCAAAATGATCAATGGTCTATTGAAGTACGTAACAACTGAGAATGGTTTATGGGTAATATCTACCCATTTGGTTTTGTGTGGGATCCACAAAATACAATCATTCCGATTCACTCTATTGTGTTTGTAATATTTATTTTTATTTTTATGGGAGTGTGGTTAATTGATTCTTATGTTAGTTTTAAGGGGGTAAAAAAAAAAAAAAGAGTTCTACTTGAGAGGTTGAGATATATAATCCGTAAGATGACGATTCGTTATAGAAATCATGTTGATTGATTGCATAGAAAATTGAAATCTTTAGCTACTTAATTAACATATCTTAGGCTGGGAATATTTTTCCCAATTCTAAAAATAGATAAGAAAAAGGGATCCATCCTTTTTCATGTTTTTATCCGAGCACAAGTGCTCTAACAATGGCTTCAAAATGGTGGCTTTCAAAGATGAACAAATGCCCTCCATTCGGAACCTCGTGATAGCGAATCCATTCAAGTTTCTCTGACAGAAATTGGTTTAGTGCACGAGGAATTATCCGGTCCTCATTACCTTGCCAAATGTGAACTGATCCATCGTTGTTTGGGAACGGATTGCTTATGTCTGTTGGATCAAACTCCCATTTCGCATAACCGGCCATTATGTCTCGGTTAAGAGACTCGTGATTGCCTTGTTGTACAATCTTTTCCTGAATTTGTTAATCAAAAAACAATATTTAGATGAGTGATTCAAGCAAACTGCAGTTTTAACATAGCCAAAATGGAGTTCAAGGAAGAGACGTACCTGTCCGGGACTGGGGCTTTCGGACAACCTCTTCAAGATCTCTAAATCATGGTTGCTAAAGACATCCGCGGACATAGTTAGCGATGGGAACCATTTTTGAGTCATCCACCAATGAAACAACCAAGGGGCATAATGGGCAATTCGGAACGTCCATTGATAGGATGGGGGTAATTTCATAAACGCTGCCTTTGATAACCTTGCTGGGAAACAAGGCCACCAATAGTGTACGAAAGGAACTACTAGAGCCGCTCCTGAAAGCCTGTGTGGGATGTATTTTAGACAACTCCAAACGGGATAAGCTCCCATTGAAACTCCGAGTACATAGAATTTCTCTCCGATTTGTAATTTGTCGGCTAATTCTTGAATGTCAAATGCTTCGGTCTTAACCGAACGGGATGGAAACGGGTCACTCTCTCCATATCCGGCTCGATCGAAGAATAAAAAATATATTTTTAGTTCCTCTACAAGGTCCTGAAAATCAAAATATGACCCCATCAAAGATTTTATTAATTATGTTACTACCAATTGGAAATTTAGGTGAATAACGCTTAGCTTAAACTGGAAACTTATGGTGGGTTTTAAAAACTGTGCGACAAAATGTGGAAAAGTAAAGCTTTCTATGTGTCATTTGGATGTACTTATTGGTAAAACGATAGAGCCAATTACTAACCAGCAATCACAATCTAGAATGTAGATAATAAATCATGAGTAGAAGTAGTAGGAATGAATGATCGTACTTGAAGAGTAGGTAGTTCAAGGTCTTTAGAGGCATTAAAGCCGTGAATAACGATGATCTTGTAGCGGGCATCGTCTTTGGGAACTCCTTTTTCCCGGTAGGCTAAGTGACGGCCGTCGTCGAGTTTGACTCTAGGTGAAGTTATGTGGGGCCCACCCGGCGATCCGCATATCTTTGGAGGGGGAGGTTTTAGTGCTTGATAGACCCACCCGAGAAGACCCACCACTAAAGCTGCTGCTATTGGTGCAATCATAGCTGGAAGATAAAAAAGGAGGAAGTAAATCTCTATCTGGGAAGTAAGCTAGGAACCTTATCAAGTTAGGAGAAAAATAGTCTGCCTAAGAAACAAGGCAATGGATTCAAAGTTACCTATTCTTAACAGCTGAGCAACATAAATAAACACCAATTTACAGTTTGCTAGAGTGAGAATTCAATGGTTGAAAAGGAAAAAAAAAAAGCTTAAAAAGTAGAACAAACAAGAAAAAAGAAAAATCAGAATCATGAAACAAAATAACAGAATTGCAATGGACCACTGTAACCAGTACTAGTAACTTGCCAAAGATAAAAAAAGATTACCAGAAGTCACTTCTTTTTTATCTTTCTCTATTTGACATTTCTTCAATTCATGGGGCACGGGACAAAAAATCAAGAACCAGAACTTTGAAGATAAACTAGGAGATATGAAGAAGAAGAAAGAAAACGGGAAGAAAGCTTACCTGGTGGAAGAGATAAGAAACTGGGATTAAATGATCCAGCTTCAACTTTGCATCAAATTAAACCCATCTAGACCTACTCTTCAAAGTTCAAACAGTAATCACCCACCTGCCATTACTTAGTGTTCCCAAATCTGAACTGAAGAAGTGAAGACGACCCACCATAGAAATGGGAACCGCACACTTGTCTACATGGTCCCCCATGATAGCGCCCCACGATTTGTCGCTAATATCATATCATCATACCACCCTTTTTGTGGTAAACATGGAAAAATACGGGAAAACGTGCACAAGAACCAAAGACTATTCAACCAATTCAATGAAAGGCTCGTATCTGGATAAAAAAAATCGTATACGAGTACCAGTATATTTAGGAGAGTGGTAAGAAATATAATATTTCATTTTATAATTTATTAAGGGTAAAATATTATTTTAGTATCTTTATATTTAAAATGAAATTATCTTTTGTATTATGCATATCAATAAAAGTATAATTTTCTCTGTTCTTATTTTTTGTATTTCTCTTTATTTCCTTTAATTATTTCACATGGTATTATAGCAAAGTTTTATGAGATGAAACTTAATCTCAAACATAATTTTTGCAAAACAAACTGGTATTTGTTAATCTCAAACACAACTTAATTTTTTTTGGAGCGACCGTATAATCTGATATTCGTTATTTTTCTGCAATATGATATTCATTCAGTTTATGCAATTTGATATTTCATTTTCCTTTTTTTTTTCTATCTAGTTTTCTTTGTTGTTTTATTATGGCTATTGAAAGAGACGATTCATTTCAATCTGTGAATGTGAGGTTGGATGAAAAGAATTATTCGTATTAGAGTCACGTGATGATAAATTTTCTTAAGGGCAAAAAGATGTGAGGATATGCTAGTAAAACTTCTGTGAAACTTAAGAATACTGATGAGAGTGATGAGGGTTATGCTGCTTTGATAAATACCTAGGAAGCAAACAATGCAAAAATTATTACGTGGATTAATAATTCTGTTGGGCATTCCATAGGTACACAGTTGTCAAAGTATGAGATAATACAGGAAGTTTGAGATCATCTACAAAAGTTATTCACTCAATCAAAATTTACAAAGTAGTATCAATTAGAAAATGACATACGAGCTCTTCAGTAGAAGAATATGAGTATTCAGGAGTTTTATTATGCTATGATAGAATTGATTCTTACAGAATCGATAGAATTAAAGGTATATGATGCCTATATTGATCATAGAGAGCATCAACGGTTGATACAGTTTTTAACGACACTTCACTATGATTTTGAAGGACTTAGAGGTTCAATTTTGCATCATTCTCCACTTCTTTCTGTTGACTCAATTGCCACTGAGTTATTGGATGAAGAAATTTGTCTTACGTCTTATTCTGAAAAGGGAATTCTTAAATTCTTTATAAGAAATAAAGTTTTTGTTTCTCCTTCTAATCCTTATGTGTTCGCAGTACCTTTTACACCACTCTCTAATAATCAGAATAAGCCTTACACAAGAGTTTTCTTCAATGAATGTAGTTTATATAAGTAGAAATGTCATTGGAAGGCTTGATGTCCTAAGTTGAAACAACAACATCAATCGCAGTAGCAATTACAAACTTGGAAGCCTGGCACCCAATCACAATCTAATGCTCATAGACCACCTCAGGGCTACAAACCACCACAATCTAAGACTATAGCAATAATTTCATCAAGTTATTTCACTGATCCTAGTACTTTGGCTGAGCAATTTCATAAGTTTCTCTCATTACATCCATAAGCTATATTTGTTTCTCCTGTTGCCTCATAGTTCTTTAAATATGTCACATTCTATATAGGTCTTGGAATATGGTGCTTCTCATCATATGTCTCCAGATTCTTTATATTTTACTTATGTATCTCCTTCGTCTTCTATTCATATCATGACTATTGATGGCACTTCTATGCTTTTAGCATGTTGGTTATGTTATCACACCTCGCTTGTCTTTCCCTAATATTTATCATATTCTGAAACTCACATTAAATTTTACGTATGTTGGTGAGTCATATGATTCTGGTAATTTAGTCACATTTTCCTTTTCTTCTTATTCTATATAAGACTTGTAGTCTCAAAAGATGATTAGGACATGGCGTAGGAAGGAAGGATTATATATTTTGGATGAGTTAAAAGTACCAGTTGTTACTGCTATTAGTGTTGATTTGTCTTTTTTTCGTTTGAGTAATTCTTGTTCTAGTTTTTATTTATGGCATTCTCGTCTAGGTCATCTTTCGTCTTCTGGTTTGAGATTTTTGGCATTCACATAAGTTTTAGGAAATTTACAAACTTGTGATATTTATGATTATAGTAGATGTAAACTGGAAAAATTTTCAACTTTACATTTTTAATTGAAGTATATCTATTTCTTCTTTTGCTTTTAATTTGATTCATTCTGATGTATAGGGACCTTCTCCTATTGCCATAAAAGGAGGGTCTCGATATTTTATTTCTTTTATTGATGATCATACTTGTTATTGAGTTTATTTAATGAAATATCGTTCTGAATTCTTTGAGATATATACAACCTTCGAGCTCTTGTCAAAACTCAACATTCTGTAGTTATCAAATATTTCAAGCGTAATTTAAGTAGGGAATACACTTCAGATAAATTTTGTGAGTTGCTTGCCTTAGATGAAACTATTCACCAAACTTCGTATACAAATACTCCTTAGCAAAATGGTGTTGATGAAAGAAAACATAGACACATTGTTGAAACTGTTTGTTCTCTCTTGTTGTCTACTTCTTTTCCTAATATGTTTTGAGGTGAAGTTATTCTTACTGCTGTAGGTTTGATTAATACAATCTCATCTTCTCATATTTCAAGTTTTTCTCCTTTCAAAAAGTTGTATGGGTATATGCCAATGATTATTCTTTCTTTAGAGTTTTGAGTTGTACTTGTTTCGTTCTTCGTCCTTATGTAGAACGCAACAAGTTATCCTCTCGATTAACTATTAATGTTTTTCCTGGTTATGGTTAAAGTCAAAAAAGGTATCGTTGTTTTGATTCAATAGCTCATAAACTTTATGTGTCTCGTCATATTATTTTTCTCGAGCATATACATTTATTTTCTATTCCATCCACTACTCATAACTTGACTAGATATGATTTTATTCATGTAGATCATTTTATGAAGATTCTGATAGTTTGCTATCTCAAGTTCCTAGTACTTTAAATACACCTTCTCGACTAATTCATACTGATCATTCTATAAGTATTGACACTTTACTCTCTGGCACACTTGAAGCTCCCTCTTCTCTTATGGCCCTCAAGCTCCATCTGATATAGTGGATCTGATCTACCTTTATGTCAATCCATACACATTTGTCAGTATACAAAGTTACTAGATTTTTCTTATTCTTGTTATTCTTTATCTTTACTTCCTTTTTAGTTTCTATTTATTGTCTCTTTGAGCCCTTTTCCGATAAAGAGGCAATTCTTGATCCTCTTTGGTAGCAAGCTATAGATGAGGAACTTTATGCTTTACATAAGACACGTACTTGAGATTTGGTTCATGTATCTCATGGTAAGAGTGTTATTGGCTGTCATTGGGTGTATAAGAGTAAGACTAATTCGGATGGATCTATTAAGCGATACGAAACTAGGTAGGTTGCAAAAGTGTACTCTCAACAATATGGTATGGATTATGAAGAGACATTTGCTCCTATTGCAAAAATGATTACTATTCGTACTCTTAATTACAGTAGCTTCGATTCGTCAGTGACATATCTCTCAACTTAATATTAAAAATACATTCTTGAATTGAGATCTTCAAGAAGAAGTTTATATGGCGCCCCCTCATGGTGTTTCACATGACTCTGAGTATGTTTGCAAACTCAAGAAAGTGTTATATGGTCTCAAACAAGCACCACATGCTTGGTTTGAGAAATTCTTTGTTGTGATCTCTTCCATTGGATTTACTTCTAATAGTCATGATTCTACTCATTTTGTTGAGTGCACTAATGCATGTCGTATTATTCTGTCTTTATATTTAGATAACGTGATTATTATTGGTGATGATGATATTTCGGTTTTGAAGACAAAGTTAGCTAGATAGTTTGAAGGATTTAGGTTCTCTATGATATTTTTTGGGTATTGAGGTAGCCTACTCATCCATAGGTTATCCTTTTTCTCAATCGAAATATGTTGCAAATATTCTTGAGCGGGTTAGACTTACTAATAATAAAACTATAGATACTCTCATTGATGTTAACGCAAAGTATTCTTCTTCTGATAGTTTATCTTTATTAGATCTTACTTCATATCGTACTATTGTTGGGAGCTTAGTATATCTCATTATTACTCATCCAAATATTGTATTTCATGTTGTTAGTCAGTTTGTTGCTTCTCCTACTACAATTCATTGAGCAACTGTTCTTTATATTTTGCAGTATCTTCGGGGTATAATCTCTTATAGTCTTTTACTTGCATCCACCTCTTCATTGGAGTTGTGTGTATACTCTGATGCCAATCATGGCAGTGATCTCACATATCACAAGTTTGTTACTTGTTTCTGTATCTTTTTTGGATGATTATATAATTCTTAGAATAGCAAGAAACGATTTATTATTTCTCAATCTTCAACTGAAACAGAATATCGTGCTATGACATCTACTACTAAAGATATTGTTTGGTTACGTTGGTTTCTTGCAGTTTTGAGAGTTTCTCCTTTTCATCTCACTCCTATTTATTGTGATAACCAGAGTTCTATTTAGATTACTCACAACTCGATTTTTCATAAACGAATTAAGCATATTAAGATCGGTTTTCACTTAAATCATCTTTTGCATTATGTATATTAATGAAACTCCTCTTTTCTTATTTTTTGTATTTCTCTTTATTTCTTTTGATGATTTCACATAGATAACTTTGTGGTCCACCATTTTTTGGGTTATTAACATCAGTGTACAAAATAATCTACAAGCAAAAACACTGTCTAACATAACAGATAATAGATATATGGCATAGTAGGATACTTAACTTTCTCTTCTTTGTGCTTCAGATGAAAAACTTGTAGATCCCATTTATTTACCAGTAGTCATTGCAGGAGCAAGAACCATTCTCGAAATGATGAAACCGGTTTTGATCTCTGCCAATGATCTGACGATCATAAACCCTCGAAGCCAGCTTCATAAAAGAGTGACAATCACAGCAAATTCTCAAGTTCTTTACTATATGAATAGGAGCCCCGTTATTGCTTATGTTGATAAGTCCAAATGCAAGAGCCATCTTTTCACTATGAAGACTAAGCAAGTCATCTTTTTCCTCCTCTTCAACATCGAAAAGAACTTGAGTCCTATCCGGCTTGTAACCTTCTAACCTCAACTTAGAAACCACTTCACCAATATATTTCACATCCATTATTTCCTTCCCAACGAGAAATTCGTGAACCTTCCCATTAACAAAAACAGAGCTACAACCTGGAATTTTTCGGACTCCTCTTCTCTTCATCACTGATCTAACTTTATTCAACTCATCCCATTTTCCAGCTTTAGCATAAATATTCGATAGTAGAACATAACAGCTTGAATCTTCTGGGTCCAACTCTATAGCTTTCAGGGCAGCATTTTCTCCAATTTTGACCTTGCCATGCTTTAGACTGGCACTAAGAATAGCCTTCCAAGCTAGAACATCAGGCTCCATAGGCATACTGTATACTATCTCAAGTGCATCCTCTAAATATCCAGCTCGGCTCAGAAGATCGATGATGCATCCATAGTGTTGAATTTTCGGAACCAATTTGTATTTTTCCTCCATGTTTTTGAAATAAAATCGGCCCTCATCAACTAGACCTCCATGATTACAAGCGCTTAACAGTCCTAATAAAGTGATATGATCTGGTTCCAGTTTGGCCCTTTCCATCTCATTGAAGATCTTAATAGCTCTATGGCCAAGGCCATGGATGCCAAACCCGGAAATAATAGAATTCCAGTCTCCAATCTTCCTTCTATGAGATACAGTCTTGAAGATGAGATAAGCTTTTTCTATTTCCCCGCATTTTGAATACATGTCAATAAGAGCTGATGCAATAAATCCAGAACTCAAGTTTATGTTGTTTGAAGACATATAAGCATGTACCCATTTACCTTCCTCTACAAAACCCAAGTCAGAAATGGCTGAAAGAACATTAACAAGTGCTGGAGTATCAGGCTGAACTCCTAGACTTAACATTTTTCTGAATAAACCCAAGGCTTTGATTGGATGGCGATTGAGTATGTATGAGGACATCATTGTAGTATAAGTAACCACATCTCTGTCGATCATCATCTTGAAAACTTCTTCTGCAAGCTCTAATTTTCCAAACTTTCCACACCCATCAATCATAGCATTGCATGAGACTGTATCCCGCTTGGGCATTCGAACAAACAAATTTAGTGCAAATTCAAACTTGCCCATTTTCAAATATCCAGAAATCATTGAGTTCCAAGATATTATATCTCTTTCAGTCATTTTATCAAATACTTGTCCTGCAAGTTCAGGTTCTCCTAGCTCTAAGTACATCCGGAGTATCGAATTGGATATAAATGGATCGAAAACCAAGCGGGTTTTCATTATATGTCCATGAACTTGCTTCCCTTCTTCAAAAGCACCCGTCTTACCACAAGATTTCAACACATAAGGAACTGAAAATTGAGCACTGGCTAGATCTTGAATGTAGTGAAGCAAACGGGCATAGAGAATTACAGACTCTAAAGGGTTCAAACTGTTGGAAAAGGCTTTTATTAAAGTGAAGAAGACGGATGGATTGGGTTTTTCGACCCGAGAGAGAACGCAGAGGGCATAGTGTAAGCCATTGGAGAGATCTGGTTGAGTGTAGAATGTGATGAGTCTAGTTGCTATGGACTTGTGCTTGATGAGGTTTGTTTTGATTAAGTGGGCGTGAATTTGGCGAATTTCAGCGACTGTTTTGCATTTCTCCAACACTAAAACAGTTGGATTCTTTACTAATGCAGGAGAAGGGTTTGAGATGGTAATCATGGGTTATTTAGAGTTAGACTTTCCCGCCTTGTTTCCAGTGGCATTAAGCCCAACGCTTCCATTATTAAAGTCCAACAGTTGAAAATTGGCCCACAATTATATCGTAATCAGTGTTGTGCCCCCAATTTAATAGAAATAATAAAATTTCCCCATCCTTTTAAAAAATTAAGAATTAACTCAAATGGTTGACTTTGACCATACGTAGCATGCTCACTTTAGTTTGTTCTTAGTTATAATTTGAAGAACTAAATGCTAGGATATTATGTTAAATTATAAATAATATATTTATTGGTTTAAATGAAATAAATTAAATTATGATATACTTTTATTTTTGAATAGTATTGTTAACATGACAATCACATTGAAGAATCGTTGAGAAATATAAACGATATAAAAATTTGTCTTATTTTATGTATCCAAAAGCTAGGTCCTGATTAGTAATAAATTATAAATATAAAAATTACTTTTTTTAGTCATCAGTCACATTTGTTAATTATTTTTTACCTAATTTTTAATATTTAATTTTTAAAACAATAAAAAATCAATTAATTACGTTTCTTCGAAGATTAAGAGTAAAGAACCAATATAGCAATATTGATATATTGGTATGATTTCTTATGACTTCTTGGTTTATTTTACATGTTCAAGCCGATTCTTTATTACTCCTACAAGATTTTTAATCTGAATATGAAATAGCAATCGATAGATATACTAGATTTATCGTCGTTCCTCAAAATCTTATACATCCACATTGAGTTCCATTCAAACGGTTCTCGTTGCATTAGTAGATAGTCAGATTACAACACTCTTACATGCAATCACACCTTTACTATATAAACAACATAGTATCTCAGATCTAACCATAACAAACCAGTGAGTTCATAAAGGAGAAACACAATTCTTAGATCTAATAGATTATAATCAGAAATTAGAAAGATGATAGAAGTGATACCCAGATCACAGAGACCAAGAAAGAGAGAGAGAGATCACAAAAAGACTTCGGTACCAAAAAACCCTAGATTGGCTGAACGAGGGAGAGAGGAGATTATATAAGGCCGGGAAAAATGGAGGGCTCAGATTTAAGGGCTTATAGAAGATCAAATGATCCCGATTGCATCTATTAAATCAGATTAGCTTAAAGGGCCATTCAAGGTTTATAAGCTTCATAGCAGAAACGGGCCATCATGGTATAAATCCAAAAATCTCCACCTTGAAGTTCATAAAAGCTCTTAACTCCACCTGCAGTCAAATATATCCATTCTCTTCTCTCATCTCCCTAGTGCAATAAGACCATCATTTTGATACCATCATTGCTCTAAGTACCAACAATTACTTTATGTGAAGCAAATTCAAGCAATAATTGAATTTACTCACAGTGGCCACCTTGGTACTTATATCTATAGGATTTTCTTCGATTGGCACTTTGGATACCTCTAAAATACCAGCAACTAACTTATCCATGATAAAATGGTATGTTACATCAACATGTTTAGTCTGCTTGTGATGAATATGATTTTTACATAAGTGTAAAGAACTTTGATTGTCAGTATACATAATACATAGAGACCCTGTATGGTTTTTCTCTCTCATAAGAGACCTAAAACCTAAATTACTTTTTTAAAGACATTTGTCACAATCATATTCAGTGGAAGAAAGTGCAACAAATGGTTGTAACTGAGTTTTTCAACTCACACAATTTCCACCAAGCAGAACATGATAAGTTGTAGTAGATTTCCTACAATCATGATCACCTGCATAGTCAGAATCTATAAAAGCAACTAACTCAAAACAGTTAGTCTACTTTTTAAATAATAAACCAATATCACAAGTACAACTTAAATACCTCAAGAATTATTTTAGAGCAATCCAATGTTCTGTTCTAAGGTTAGACATATATCTACTAAGCAAGGATATATCAAATGATAGATCTGGCCTTGTATTAACCATAGAATACATTGTTGACCCCTATTGCATTTAGGTATAGTATACTTTTCATTTTTATTCTCTCATAATATGTTTTAGGTGATTGTGCCTTAAGAAACAACTTTCATCAAATAATATTTTTGATGCAATCTAAGTTCATTATTTTTTATGTTTCTAATGATTTAAATTCCTAAGATTTTCTTAGCACTTCGTAGGTCTTTCATGTCAAATTCATAACATTATTTTAAATTTAGTTCATTCATCTTAGACCTAGATTTACTGATTAATAACATATCATCAACATATATTAAAAGATAAACAAGAATATCACTTAAGTAAGAAAAATAAAGACATACATGGTAGTTGCTTATAGTAAAACTTATGCTAGTTATAAATGAATCAAACCTCTTATACCAATACCTAGGTGACTGTTTATAGACTATATAAAGATTTATGTAAATTACATACATAATTTTCAAGCATTTTATCCACATAACTAACAAGATTGATTCATATAGATAGTTTTATCTCATTCACCATATAGAAAAGAAATTTTGACATCCATTTGATCTAACTTTAAGTCAAAGTAAGTAACAATAGCAAATATCATTCTAATTGTTTTAAACTTCACAACAGAAAATTTTTCATTATAGTATAAGCCTTCTTTTTTAGTAAATCATTTTACTACTAAGCTAGCTTTAAATCTAATCGGATCAGTTTTAGATATACATTTTTTTAGTGTGAAGATCCACTTACAATCTATTACTCTTCTCTTTTCTAGTCTCGGAATAAGAGACTATATGTCATTTACCCTTATGAAGTTCATTTCCTCATCAGTAGCGGTCTTCCAATGCTTAATTTCTTTTGAAGATATAGCTGCAGAAAAATTAGTAAGTTCTAAATTTAACCCTCATACTTTACCACAAGAGCTATAAATATCAAGTCAGCATAGGAATATTTAATATTAGGTTTAAGATCCATTTTATCATTATATCTTGCCAATTGATAATCATTAAGATCACCAAGGTTAGAGGTTTCCAGTATTTCAATAATATCTTGTACATTCTCATTTCCATCAGTAGTGCAAGGCACTTCATCATCTGGTTGAAGATTATTAAGTGCGCTACCCTCCTCCTCCTGTCTATTTTGAATAAGAGAGGCTGCATACTCCACCTCAATTAATGTGTTCTTATCAGTTTGCATATCATCATGAGAGGTGCTTGCAGAAGAGTTAGATAATTTGTAAAGAAACATTTTTTTATTGAATATTACATCTCTACTAATTATTATTCTAACTCCTATAGACTCTTTTTCCTAGAGCCTATAGCCTTTTGTATTCTATTGATATCCTAAGAACACACACCTTACTGTTATCGGGTCCAACTTACCCTTTTTTCTATGAGCGTAAGTTGCACAACCAAAGATTTTTAAATGGCTCAAAAAAATATGATTTATTAGACTAAATCTCTTCAGGACATTTAAAATTCAAGACAATAGATGGACTTCTATTAATAAGATAAGCAGTAGTGTGTAAGGTTTCTCCGTAGAAAGGTTTAGGTTAACCTAGAAGCAAACATCAAACACCGAACCCTTTATGACAAAGTCCAGTACATATGTTCATCTATCCCATTTTGTTGAGGTTTTCTAATTATTTTTATATGTCTTTCTATCCTCTTCATTTTAATGTAATCATCAAATGTGGTGTTACAAAATTCCAACTCATTATCCAACCTTAAGGTTTTAATTTTTTTTTTATCTATTTGTTTCTCAACAAAAAATTTCCAAACCTTAAAACCTATAGCACTGGCGACGTCTTCGACATAAATGCAAAATTTTTCTAAAGTTTTATCTTTAGTCTTAAGCATGAACACCTAAACCTTCTTGCTCTAGTCATCTATTATGGATAAGAAAAATATATTCCCCTTATGTGACATGATTTTTTTCGAGACCTCATAAATCAACATGTATATACTCTAAGCAGTTCTTAGCTAGATGTATTCCCCTACTAAAAACTCAACCTACTATGTTTACCTCACATACAAGTTTCACATACATCTAGAGAAGTAAATATATATATACCAAGCAAGCCTTGTTTACCCCAAGCTTGCATACCCTTTTGGCTCATATAACCAAGTCTTAAATATCATATATTTGTTATATCAATCTCTACAAGTGCAATATCTATTTTACTAACATAATAATATGCACACATAATATACAGACTATTCTTTTTAGTTCCTTTTGAAATAGGTTTATAATTCTTGCAAACAATCATATAACCATTCTCAGTAGAATATGTGCAAGAGAAGTTAGATTTCTTTTTAATTCAGGTATATATCTTACTTTAGTTAGTAATGTTACATTTCCATTATGCAATTGAAAGAGATATTTCGGATTCTACACATAATATTTTTCCCATTAATACAAAACTATCACTAATTCACTATAATCAGAAAATCAGTCCTTAATAGGACTCATATGAAAAGTGCAACCAAAGTCCATTATATATTCATTGACAGTTATGCATTTAGATATAGTAAAAAATTCAGAGAAACATATTGTGTTGCAAGCATTCACAGTACCAGTATTATCATTACTAGATTGACCTTGAGTCATATTCTTAAAAGAACAACAATTTTTCTTAATATGACTAGTTTTACCACAAAAATAACATTTCTTATCGTCTTTAATTTTCTTCTTATATGTGAATTTCTTTTTAGTGAATTTCTTATTAGAACTAACATTGTTACTAGCTCTTTTATCCAATTTTCCTTTAACAAACAAATTATTATTAGTTATCTTTCTTATATTCAGCTCAATTTCCCTAGCTTTTAAACCAGCCACAACTAAGTCAATATTAAGAGTCACACCAGTATAGTTTAAAGAGTTTTTCACAATAGAATATTCATCAGACAATGATTGAAGTAGGATCATAGCCTTACTAGTATCACTAATGGCTTGGTCATTCCCTTTTATAATTAAGGTTAATTTTAAGAATTCATCTAAATTATCATCTAGTGATTTATTCATATCCATTTTAAGGAAAACAAAGTTCCTTTCTATAGTACTCTCCATCATATAAATTGAGCATAATAAGGTTGTATGTGTCCTCCATTATGAGTGCATGTTTCTCCAAAGCAGATGCATACCACTTTTTTTCATTGATATCCAAAGCTACAAGGAGTCTCTCATGAAAAAGTAGGGACCATATTTTCTTTTTCTAGGTACCAAAGTATGAGTTCCCATAATAACATGGGATTTCCATTTTTTAAGCACTCATATTTATGTCCTTACACACTCAAAGGGTTTATGCCAACACAGAATACCAACTAATTCAGAAATCAAACAACACACAATCACAGAATCTTGATAAACCGATTTGGATCCAATTTCTTAGTGAGTTATCTTACAGAAAGATAAACTTTAAATTTTCAGATCGAATTAGGATTTAAAAAAAAAAACTAACCCTAATTTTCAAATCAGTTTCACATAGATTCATGAAATCCTAAATTTTAAGAAATTGGTTTTACAAAATATAAGACTCTACAAATTTCAGGAATCAAACAATCAATAGATCGCAAACAACATGCGATATGCAAGATCGCAAAAAACGTGGTTTTATGACTTCTTGGTTCATTTTATACATTCAAGCCGATTATGTATTACTTCTTTTACAAGATTTTTAATAAGAATATGAAATAGCAATTGACAGAAGCACTAGATTTAACGTGGTTCCCCAAAATCGGATATATTCACGTTGAACTCCGTTCAAATGAATCTTGTTGCACTAGTATATCATTCAAATTACAACACTCTTTCATGCAATCACACCCTCACGATACAAACTACATAGTATTCATATCTAGCCATAACAAACCAACGATTTCACAAAGGAGAAACACAACTCCTAGATCTAAAAGATCATAACCAGAAATCACAAAGATGATAGAAGAGATACTCAGATGACAAGATCACATAGATCACAGAGAGCAAGAAAGAGAGAGAGATCGTAAAAAGACTTCGGCACCAAAAAAACCCTAGATTGGTTGAATGAGAGAGAGAGAGGAGATTATATAAGACTGGGAAAAATAGAGGGCTCAAATTCAATGGCTTAGAGAAGATCCAAAGGTCCCAGTTACATCCATTACATCCGAGGACTATGAGCTTCATAACAGAAATGGGCCATCACGGTATGAATCCAACATATATGTAGGTACTTAAATTTATGGTTTGGTAGTTTGCATGTTGTACATTTGAATTTTAATGTTGTAAGGAAGTAAGGTTTGTCACACATGAGTAATTGGTCCATATATAGCCCATGCTTGAAACATGATTAGCAAAACATAAACTGATTAATTAACCCTTGTCCTAATTACCCTAATTAACATACATTGTGCAATTAAACCGACCAAGATTTATCAGACATGGACTGGGTCATATTGATGATTCAAGAGTACTCAAGTCATTCCACCTAGCTATCTTGACTCGACTTACAAACATCCTTTTTTTATTCTTACCAATAACTTGATTTTAAGGATACCGTAATCATTAGAGTTGAAGATCAGCAAAACTAAGCAATAGAAATTAACGTCAGACTTGTTGTTCTAGTTCAGTTTATGCCCTGAAACAAATTTCAAGTCCTCCCCTTTGAAATTACACATACCGCGTTTGGTATTCTCCCATCTTTTTACCTACTAACTTAACGGTTCAAACTGTCACTTGACGGGAAAAGAGAGATATATATTAGGTCAAGGTCAACTAGTCATATACGAGAGGTATTCTTTCCAGCTTCATAACCATTTTACTCTTAACATCTGCTGACATAACTTGATTATAACTTGATTATATTTGTTGGAGTAGAATAATACTCTTCAAGTATGTAATAATTTCTCCCTTGAGCTATGTAATATAATCATAAGTCAAAATACTGAGCTATTCAAAAGGATTCCGCCATGAGATAATCATATCATCATCATCCTTTTAACTGTATTATCATAATTAACCTACTAATTTTAAGGTCTAAGTAGGTTGGTTGAGATAGAAAGAAATTAAAGGGATGAATGAATGACTTTTCCATTTTTTAGGGTAATTACTAATTAAAATTCAAAAAAAAAAAAAAACCAATCATGGAATAGGAATACATAGCATGAAAAGTAATGTGAGTTATGCAGTCATATTTGATATACATTTCCACATTCATACCAATATTGTCTAATTTATCATTCCTTATTTTACGGACCAAAACTACATGTGTATATTGGTTTTTTTTTTACCTTTTGAAAAAGTTGTCGTTATTATGATTTTCCCTTTCTGGCTTTCTCAAAACAAACCTTATCTCTTTCTTAGATATATAAGTATGAAAGCGGGTGGATAAATAGTAATTAGTGACGGCAATGATCAAAGAATTGACGTTATTAGGTGATAAGTAAAAAAGAAAAGAAAAAAAAAAAAAAAGAGATATTTATATCCGTTTCTTTATAATTTTTTTATAAATTTTGATTAATAATTTAATTAATATATTTTCAGATAATTTAATATCAAGTTTTTTTATTTATTTATTAAAATTTGTAAATTAATTAAATATTATTATTTTTAAATAAAATAATTAATGAAAAATATCATTTATTATTATTTTAAATAAAATAATTAATAAGAAAGAAAAATTAATAATAATTAAAATTTTATCACTAACCTAAGTATAAATATTGTTAAAAATAACATATTTACGTTTGTTTTTAAATTTTAATAATGACATATCTAGCTAAAAAATAAAAAATAAAAAATAAAAAATAAATATTAATATTGTCGGCAATTACTTAACTTTTTTCAAGTTAGTGGTGTCACGGGAGTATTAGCCTGCATGATGAACGACATGAGTAAAGTTCCACTTTTTTTACACGTACAGTAGAATTCAATTAACCCTACTCTATATTATCAATTTCACTAAACTATATATCTATATCTATATCTATATAAAATATGATATGATTAATGATATATAATACCTATACACACTACATCCGATTTTTTTTTAATAATTTATTTTAATTTGAATTAATTTGAAAAGAAAAAAAAGTTTTTTTTTTTAATTGATGTCTTAAATTTTTAAAGATGTTAGGAAAAAAATTATAATAATTTAAATATAAATTAAAGGGACTACCCTAAAGTTTGAATATTTTTATACTAAACTTTAAAGGTTCATTTTAAATTATAAAACTTAAACTTTTCATATTATACCATAAAGCTTAAACTTTCATATTGAATCTTAAATATTATATCTTTCATCTTAAACTTAAAGTCTTCTTTCATCTTGAATCATAAAGGTTGAACTCTTCATCAGTAAATCTAGAGATTAAACCTTTTTATCAAACCCTAATATCCAAACATTTAGTCTTGAGCCAAAAAAGATGAATCTTTCATCTTAAATCTTATAACTTTTTTTTTTCTTTTTTATTAAGAGTAAGCTAAGTGTTACAAATGAAGAAAAAAAATTCAAGTTAAATTTTAAAATTCTTTTCCACTTTAAACCAAATATTAAACGGACCTTAATAAGTTGTTCGTGCAGGTCCAGTTTCATACTTTATCTCTCCTTTTAAATTATTTCTTTTTTCTTTTAGGTATTGACCAAATATTTGATCTCTCTCTTTTTTTTACAAAGAAAACTATACATGCAATATATATAATATGTGCGTATTAATTATTACTAATATTAAGCAGAGTCAAATCCTATGATGTAAATTATGAAGAAAGATGAAGAACAAAACCAAAAACAAAAATGTAATGCACGAGATGTGGTAACAATAATTCAACCTATTCTAGGATTCTCTACTTTTTATGACTAATTTGATCATCTTTGCATGTCATTTTCCCTACCATTACCCCACCATTACTCCTAAATAAATAAATAAAAATGGGAGTAGAAAATATATAAAGAAAAGGAAGAAAAAAAAGGGTAAAAAGTTGAAAAAAACAAAAAAAACAAAAACAAAAACAAACCAAACCAAACCAAACCACCGAATATTCATGAACATTATTTAATCAATCCTTATAAGAGGTTATGAGTGGGAACCAAGCTTCATGGACTCATAAAGCTAATTAGTGTGATCATTGTTAGTTACTTTGGATGTGTCATGAATTGATTAAACCCTCTGAAGAGAGAATTCATTCAAGTAATACTGAAAAAAATTACTCTCTCTCTGATCTCTCTGATGAAGATGGGTTTAATGAATTACACAGACAATCATCAAGAAAACAACATAACTTTCATTGAATGGCTCAAACCCTATTCGTCGCCATCCTCTTCTTCTTCATCTTCTTCATCTTCATCATCTTCATCATCATCATCTTCTATCCAGTGTTTGCCTCTTCTAAGCAGCTTCATGGAAACTAAGAAAGGAAGAGTTGAAGGAGAAGGAGAAGAAGAAATTGAGAAGGTTAAAGTGGGCTTGCAAATTGGGCTGCCAAACATTAATGAAGATTGTGGCGATTATAATTCTCGTCCGAATTATAATATTCTTAAGAACGAAGAGGAAGAAGATGAAGATCAAGTGATCATTAAAAGAAGTTTTCATGGTTTGAACTCGTTTAGAAGCGAGAGTACGAGGTTTTGGATCCCAACTCCTGCACAAATCCTTGTTGGACCAATGCAGTTTGCTTGTTCTATTTGCAGCAAAACATTCAATAGGTACAATAACATGCAGGTAATTCCTTTATTATTATTAACAAAAATTGCGAATTTATTCTTTATTCTTCTTCTCCTCATATATAATTAACTAGATGAAGCTAGTTAATTAATCATATTATACGATCAAATTAATATCTGCATCAAGAGTGAGCTTGGAACCACTCACGGTGGCAACGGTCTCACATCCGTACATAAGTACGGTTACATTGTCAATTGATTCTGAATTGAAATATGTTCGCTTCACATAGCCATGAGGCGCTATGGAAATCTGAACAATTAATTCATGTCACAATTATGATCGATTAACAAAATTTAAATTTAAGATTGAATTATATTAATGATCTGAATGTGAAATCTAATATTTACAGATGCATATGTGGGGACATGGATCCGAATACCGAAAAGGACCGGATTCACTAAGAGGAACACAGCCAGCAGCAATGTTGAGGCTACCATGTTACTGTTGTGCACAAGGTTGCAAGAACAACATAAACCATCCAAGAGCTAAGCCATTGAAGGATTTCAGGACACTTCAAACACATTACAAAAGAAAGCATGGGGCGAAGCCATTCTGTTGCAGGAAGTTATGTGGGAAAACTTTTGCTGTCAAAGGAGATTGGAGAACCCATGAGAAGAATTGTGGGAAGTTGTGGTATTGCATCTGTGGTTCTGATTTCAAACACAAGAGATCACTCAAAGATCATGTTCGATCTTTCGGAAACGGCCATTCACCAATCCCTC
Organism: Coriaria nepalensis; assembly: GCA_027186245.1. NCBI lineage: Eukaryota > Viridiplantae > Streptophyta > Magnoliopsida > Cucurbitales > Coriariaceae > Coriaria > Coriaria nepalensis. The sequence continues at coordinate 10,001,913 of CP114491.1, read as the reverse complement.
CTCTCGATCATGATGATGATCATAGATTTGATCAAGATGATAAGGAGTGCATTACTGGGTCTGAAGATGATCAGTAATAGTAGGAAATGTCACTTATCCTATTTATATTATAAGCTTGTGCTCAGTAGCAAACAACTCCCTAAAAGAGAGAGGTTTGCTAGGGAGCACTGGCTGGAGATATGAGGTAAGCTTTAAGATTTGAACTAGCTAGTTAATCAGTAAGTGATCTGATTAATAAGTTGATTGCCTGATTAGGTACTGAAGCAGATGAATTTTCTTTCTTTCTTTGAGGGAGAAAATTTGTCAGCTTCACTACTATACCAATCTGTGTAATCCTTTAATTTACGGAAGTGTATTGTGGTTGCCGGTTGTGTGTTAAAAGATTCTTAACATAGTTGAGACTTACAGTAAATACCTTAACATGATATCAATGTCGAAAATCTTTTTGGTCAATGAATTGGAAAAAAACGCGCGCGACAATTGAGTTTTCTGCATCTTTTTTTTTTTTTTTTTTGTTCAACTAAACCTAGAGCATCACTTTCACCAACTACTACTATCAAAATATAAACATCATAAACAAAAGGAAAGAAGTTGAATGATGATCCATGGTGATGGAGGAGAGCAGTAGCGGATTGAAAAAAAGGGGTTTCTTTTTGAGGTAGGCTTGACCGACTTAAGGGTGTGGGAAAAAAAGTTGTTTGAAATAAAATGTGTTTCACTTTCTTCAAGATAATGGGTGAGAGCCTCCACTATCTTTTGTCCGGGTAGAAAATATTTTCATTCAGGTTAAAGAATTAAAAAAACTAAAAATAAAAAACTAAAAACTAAAAATAAAAAACTAAAAACTAAAAATAAAAAACTAAAAACTAAAAATAAAAAACTAAAAACTAAAAAAATAGTTTGTATATATTCGTACTAATATAGTTAGATTATGTTTGGTTATTAGATTTATTTAAGTGGAATAAAAATAAGAATAAAAAAGAAAAATTATAAATTTATTATATATATTTAGTAATTATATGAGTTAAAAAGATTAATTTTGATTCCGTTTTTTATTAAAATTATGTTTTTATTAAATTATGTGTTCGGTTATTTTAAATTTTAAAATTTATTTAAAAGTCATAATAAAATTTAAATAATACCTTTAACACCTTGTATAAATAAATTCACAAATTAATTCCTAATTTATTATGAAATCGAACCCAACAATAAAATACATTTTCATTACCTCTCTCTTTCTACGGGCCTTAGCCCGGGGAAACATGCACGGTCATCATGGGCTTTAATAAACTATTTCTTAGTAATGGGCTGGGCTTCAAACTAGGCTGCAACCCGTTGTTGTCTCACAGAGTCTCCATGAGACATTGGGCCTTGACTTCTTTTCCGAGAAACACAAACCACTGCGTCATTAACGATTAAACATTGATATATAATTTTGGATGTATATAGTTATTTTTATCTATTACCTTAAAAAAATCAGTGCGTTATATAGCTTATAATTTATTTTTAATTTAATTTAATTTAATTTAATTTAATTTAATTTAATTTAATTTAATTTAATTTATATCCTTCTTCTTCTTCTTTTTGTCAAAGAAACTATCAATTATTATTAACGAACAGGAAAATATTTTTTTAATTATTAACGAAAGAAAGAAAATTATTACGATTTTCAAGTATAAAAATCGTCATCAAAATAATTTACATAAGAGAACAGAGACCCATTCCAAGAATACACAAACCAACAAGGTTAGGCCCAATCGGTCCGGTCTGATCCATAAAAAGAAGACTACTCTTCAAAGACCATGATACTCCGCATGGCTGAGATCATGTCGAGTTTCTCCGCTTTGACGATCGGATTCGCCTTTATGATATGTTCCTTGCCTATCCCCTTGAAGTCAAACAAACATGTGTGCTGCTCCGGGTACCGGTGGGTCTTACAGAACGTCATCCCGCAAAGACACTTGAAACCCATTACCCCTACTCGCCGTTGGCACGTCAAGAATTTGTTAGGCTGCGCCGCCGCCACCTGAAGGACCTCCTCTGCTGGCCTCGTCCCCACCTTGTCACCGACAATCACCTCTTCGGGGTGTGAAAACGGAGTTGCTATTACTGACGAGGCGTTAGAAGAGTAGGAGGAAGAGGTGGATGCGGTGGTCAGAGTTTGGTTCAGGACGAGTTTAGCAGAGGAAGATTGTTGTGGTTGGACCCAGACAAACGTTACTTGACGGAAAGTTCATGCATTTCAGGTATTTCCTTCATTCTCAACCGTTTCTTTTTTCTAATTCATTTTGGGTACGCTTACTAATCGTTTTTTTTTTCTTTCTATGTGCTTGCCATATATGAACCTCATCATTAAAGAAAGTTTGAGACTGGCGAACGATTCTATCATAAAGATTCGCAATGGGGTGAAATACATTCGTTCGTTGCTTTCACGAAAGAGTACCTTCAAGGATTGTTATGAACTAGTAAGTCTCAATGAAACTATACTTACCTTATGCTTAAGAAGGCAGCACCCTATCGTATGATATATTCTAGGCAAGTTTACTTTAAAATTTTGTAGCGAAGTAGTTTTTAAATAACTTTAAAATTATTTTTACTATAACATTTATAATTCTTTATGCCGGTGCAGCATGCTAATTAATGATTTATCATTCACAGCCGCTCGAGGCGCTCGAGGAACACAGACGATGATAGATAGTTATATAAACTTCTTGCAAACTTTGTTTACCGCCTCCAAAAAGTTATTTGCTACCAAAACTCTTACTGCCCACTTATTCTCCCAGCAAATTTTCCTCTTTCAAAATCTAATTAGAAATATGCAGGAGACCCTTATACAAAGATGCTAGCAAATTTTATGGGCGTTAAGGTGGCTAAATATTGGCTTGATTTGGATATGTTGAACTTGCTTTCTTGCATTGAGTTGTTGTTTGATCCTCGCAAGAAGCTATAAAAATTCTATTTGAGGACAACAATATGTTGATATAATGATTGATGATTCCCATATGTTGCTGCAAACTTTATACGATTTATACGCAGCCAAGCAGCCTACTCAAGGAAGCGAATTATTATCGCAAAATTGATGGAAGAATAACGAGACTCGATATCCAACATTAGTGCAAATTATTAGAGATATTTTATCCATCCCCATATCCACAGTTGTGTCCAAATCAATATTTAGTACTAGTGATATGATCACCGATTGTCATAGCAAACTTTTACGTGGATAAGCTTATTTGGGTGTAGAGTGGGCTCACGAGTATATCATTCAATTTAGCACGTGTCATTGGTAAATTAATTTTTTTTAAACATTGTTGCATAATTTATTTTATTTTGACCAGTTATATATGAACTTAGTTACGGTAATGCGTGTAATGTTTCCAATCCAGATATTTATAAATCTTCCATCTCTTGTTCCAAGCCTCTCGATTAGTAACGGATTGATATGAACCGCGTAAATTCAAATTACATCTAATAAGATCCAAGAAAGAAAAAAAAGTAACCAAAGAAACGAGATCTACAGATCTAACTGGAGAAGAAGAATTTACCTGCTTGCGAGATTTGAATATGCGATAATATCGACGAAGGAAGGCGGAGATAAAGAGCAAATCTGATTCTTATTTTCCTTTCTGAGTCCTATTTTGCGTGTGTTTGGGAAACGAGAAAATAAAACAGGAAAGAAAAGAAAAGAAAAGATAGAGAGGAGAGGAAGATTGCCGTGGAAGGATAACCAGACGAATCGGAATCTTTCTCCTGAAGATATAATATTACTAGAAGAAGAGGAGATTAACCGTCCGATGCTCAAGCAGTCTTGCATCTTTGCTGGGACCCACTTCTACTGACGGTCTAGATTTATGATAGCCACGAACCGTCTAAAATAGAAAGCTTCAAGTTTACGGATCACGCCTTCCTGGACTACTCCTATTTTCTCATTATTGGAGATATAACAAAAGATTATATTATTATAATGATTATTTTTTTCCACTTCACAAATTTATACTTCAATAATATTGGGAGGGTGTGTTAATATTTAGAATATTTTAAATTAATTTAAATAATAATAATAATAATACTGGCATAATGCATTATGAATAAAGATTTGGTAAGAAGCCTTGTTCAAAAATTTGAGAGAAAAGAGATCACTAACTCAATGTAAAGTTCACTGAAGAAAGAGATCTGGGTATGAAAATTTTCACCAGAACTAAGCAACAGCTACGACGTATGCATTCCAAGATTCTGTCTGCTGGAAACTTTGGACCTCTTCATATTTCAAATCTCGACCAACTCCGAACCCTTCAGTGCTTCTGATTTCTTTAGTGTCGGGCATTTGCCGAAGCCAAAAGTGAACGGAACGGAATCCAGCCTCTTCTAAGCAGTCTTGTATCTCAGGTAATGACCACCTGACCAAAATAAAATCTATTAGTGTGATGATCTTATAGACAATAATAATCATGGCCAACCTGAAACTAGAAAGTAATACTTTACACTATGAATATCAGGCACATTACCCTCAAAATTGCATTTATGTCCATTAATAGGGGAGTTCATTTCATAAACGAAGAGAGAAGAAGATTCCTCATGAGTTTTACTTCAACAATTCAGGAGTTGTGGATAATTAACCCCTTCTAAATAAATAACATATGTGCGATAGTAAGCACAAACTTACAGCCTCCAGCTATATGAAAATGCATGGCGAATTTTCTTCTGCTGCTTCAGAAGCTGAAAATGGAGGCTAATCCTTGTTTTGCGCCCAATCACGTCAAATTCAGCTTGCTCCCACATATACTGCATATATCATTGTAAAATTTCAGATTATAACGAATTTTCTCCAAAAATTTAATACGTAACAGCTCAAGAACTATGCATAGCTCGGTCATGTCTTTACTATTGGAGAGAAAAGAAACTTCTATTTCTAATAGATAGCTACCTTCAGAATTGAAAACAGATAGCTCCTTTTTGGGTCTTAAAAAAACCCCCAAATTACCTGAATTGCAGTTCAAATGCTGAAACAGAATGCATCCTAAAAAATCTCAGAGGTTTCTTTATAATGACAATCCAATGGAATCTACTTATAATCAGTCAGATGGTTGTTATAAAGGAAGAAGATTTTGTACTGTAAAATTGGCAAATCTCCTTTGAAGCTTTAACTTGCGTTCAGATGAGGTACCACCATATAAATCCATCACAAATATACCCCCTTTCTTCGACAGAGAATCCCAAGCATGCTTGAAATACAGAACCAAGTCAGCCCGAGCATGGAGGCAACAACAGCTGTAGTTTAAAGCACACACAATGTCCCTAGGAGGATACGGAAAGCTCCCCTTTAAGTACTTATTATCAATCAAAGAAGCAGATTCTGGCTCATCATTTCCATCTTCTAGCGTGACTTCTTTTACAAGCTCGTCTGGCTCAAACCTGACTAGTTTGGCTTTATCAGGCTGTAGTACGTTTCCATGAAAGAGGGATATTCTAGAATATCCATCTGCTTTGATTTTGTTTAAGTTGTTATCTACGCACCAGTCTAGTGCCTCGAGGTCGAGATCCAATCCTATGACTGTTCTTCTTGAATCGCTTCGAAGCCATTCTGTACTGTCAAACACAAGGAAAGTTTACAGGCTCGAGTTAAAGATAAAGTTTAGTATATAATGATGATCATAGTTCATCATTTTGAATCACTTTCTAGTAGTGTTGTTTACATGTTCTTGCTTGAAGAATAGAAGGATAGAAGAACAATTTTACCTCAAAAGAGCAGTACCACAGAAATCTTCTTGAAGATGGAGGGGAAATCTACCGCCCACATACATCAGAAAGAATTTCTGCAAATAGCTTATGTCTCCTTTTGGTGACTGCAATCATTTGTAAAAACTCAGTTAGAAGAACCTCTTATACAATTCTGTTGTGTGACAACCGAATCTCCATTGTTGCACACCGAACAAACAAGAAGAATCAGCTAACATTTTATACCAAACATTTTCTCAGTAACCAAACAGGCAGTAAGAGAAATTGAACTGAATGAATAATGATCAAACCTGAACGGACTGTTGATATAGTAGAAACTTAGATGGAGCATCTTTAGATGAACATCCGCCATAATCATCTTCCTCATCTTCAACCTCCTCCTCTTCATCAGATTCGTCCTCTTCTTCTTTGGGTGGATTAAGTTGGAAACGCTCGAAATCACCACTGTCATTTAATCCATCCTCTTCTCCATGATTAAAGTTATACACTCCTCGACGAGAATTTCTGGCTTGATGTTTTTGCTTCTTGTCTCGCTTTCCCATCCTTTTTCCCTCCTCCTCCTTCGCGCCGCCGTCACGTCGAGCACCCGCCCCTTTCAGTTTTCACAAGTCTTGTTGACGGAATTGATTCTATACATTTCTGGTGTTTCTAGTGAGGCTTTATTGACCGTCAGATTCGCACGTGGCAAGCTCATCAAGTAGATCGGACGCACATCCATGCATCATTACTTTTTTCCCACTGATCGGACGGTCTTCTATTTTAGAGGCAACTAGACAGAGAAAATAAATAAATAAATAAGAAAAAGAAGGAAAGTAAGAATTAAGAAGCCGTATAAACGCGATACAGCGCAGTTGCCAAAATCATAAAATCGATTTTTTACCTTTCTTTCGCTCGTCTCCTCTCCTCTCCGCTCTTCTCCTCTCTTCTCCATTACCATCTGAAGAACGTTCCTCCACAAATCTGCTCACGCTTCTGTTCCGATACCTGAAAGATCATCACCGATCAGCTTCCGATTCGAAATATCAGGTCGAAAGAAATCAAGATTTTAATTTTCTAGGGTTTTGAAGCTGGTTTTGCGATTTGGTATTCCAATATTTATATGTGATCTTTGAGAAATCCTACCAAAAGATGTATAGCAATTTCAAGGAGCAGGCAATAGAGTATGTACGGCAAGCCGTACAGGAAGATAATGCTGGAAATTATGCGAAGGCTTTTCCTTTGTACATGAACGCGTTGGAGTACTTCAAGACACATTTGAAGTATGAAAAGAATCAGAAAATCAAGGAGGCGATTACTCAGAAATTCACCGAGTATTTGCGCCGAGCTGAGGAGATCCGAGCTGTGCTTGATGATGGTGGGCCTGGACAGGCCTCGAATGGAGATGCGGCAGTTGCGACCAGGCCGAAGACGAAGCCCAAGTTTGGGGAAGGTGGAGATGGGGAGGATCCGGAACAGTCGAAGCTTAGGGCTGGTCTTAATTCGGCGATTATAAGGGAGAAGCCGAACGTGAAGTGGAATGATGTGGCTGGATTGGAGAGCGCTAAGCAGGCTTTGCAGGAGGCAGTTATTTTGCCTGTAAAATTCCCCCAATTCTTTACAGGTTTGATTGATTAACCCTTTCTGACGATATCCTGTTTCGTGCATTTGATAATATGGTATTGACTTTAGAAAGAAATCTCATCATTCACTTTCTACTTGGATGTAAACTGCAACGGTAAACTTTGTAAAGCTATAAAGCAAGCAGGATTCATTGTATTGCCACGAAGGATGTAAATCTTTTTATCTTCGGTAGCATTAGGTGGCTTTTCTTTTTTTTTTTTTTGCTCTTCTGGGTATGTATATGAATGTTTATATGTTGAATGACAGTTAGATTAGTAGACATTCAACTTATGAGGCACGTTTCCTCTGGGAAAAAAAAATCCTGTAATCTCTCAAAACATTAATTTTATGAATGATTTACTGAAAGCATAAACGTGTTCAAGCTGATTCCTGGTCTGGATATGGCTAACAGAGTTAATATGTTTAAAACCTAGGAAGAATATTTTGCAACCGTTTGTGTATGATTTTGATATTAGACATTTCTACGTAAACACAGTTTCATGTCTACTCCTGATTAGAATTAGTTTTAATACTTTCATTTTTTTAGGAAAGAGACGACCTTGGAGAGCTTTCCTGTTGTACGGACCTCCTGGTACTGGAAAGTCATACTTGGCCAAAGCAGTTGCAACAGAAGCAGATTCAACATTTTTCAGGTAATATTTTTCCTTTGCTGTCTATCGACTGGTTGCAATTGTCGTGCATAAATTAATGAAAAAACTCTGAAAAAGCCTACAGTTCTACGAATCTTCAATATTTTGTTTTATTTTGGTAGTATTTCTTCTTCGGACCTGGTTTCAAAATGGATGGGTGAAAGTGAAAAGCTAGTTTCAAACCTCTTCGAAATGGCCCGTGAAAGTGCTCCCTCCATCATCTTTATTGATGAAATAGATTCATTGTGTGGTCAGCGTGGAGAAGGCAATGAGAGCGAAGCTTCTAGACGCATCAAAACTGAACTTCTTGTGCAGATGCAGGTTTATTATTTAATAACTTATATCACCCACTTCTGGCCTGATCTTTCGTCAGTTGAAAAATAGGTTTCGAACACATACTGAAAGAAATTATGGAGACAATGTGCTGTGATTGTCTGATTCTCACCTGTTCCCACATCCTTTAATTGAGTATTGCTGATATGGTTTTGATTCTAAACTGATAAGTTGTGGCTTTCAGAATCTATGATGATTTCAGAACTATCTTGTTCTATGATCATTACTGCATCAGTTTTGTGGACATGATTCATACCATGTAATTATGGCTTATGAGATGTTCTTTTCTACTCCATTTTCTACCTATTCCATGCACTATAGTTCCTCGAGATTTATTTGCTGTTGATTTATTCCTCCAATTGCCTTTTGATATCCTCCTTACTTCTTACACTTTAGGGTGTTGGAAACAATGATCAGAAAGTTCTCGTTCTTGCAGCAACAAATACTCCCTATGCTCTAGACCAGGTAAATTCATATGGGTAGTAATTTCTCAAGTTGTGACAATCAAAGGCATATGGCTATTACATGAATATAACTAACTAATTTTCCTTGTAGGCCATCCGGCGGCGTTTTGACAAGCGTATATACATCCCTCTACCAGATTTGAAAGCGCGACAACATATATTCAAAGTATTTGCAATTATGCTTGATTTTTAACCTTAAACCTTCAGAAAACATCATTAAGAAGAGAGGGGGAAAAAAAAGTCATGCAACCCAATGATGTAGCTTGATATTTTTGACCAGGTACATCTGGGGGATACACCTCACAATTTGAATGAAAGTGATTTTGAAAGCTTAGCTCGCAAAACGGAGGGGTTTTCAGGTTCAGATATTGCAGTTTGTGTAAGTAGTGTATGACAAATAACAAGCCAACCCTCCTGAATCTCATTCGGTTTAGTATCTCTTACCATGTGATTGTTGATTGAATACAGCTTTACTCTGCTTCCTCTGTATTTTGGGCAGGTTAAGGATGTTCTATTTGAACCTGTCCGTAAAACGCAAGATGCAATGTTCTTTCTTAAGAACTCTAATGGGATGTTTGTGCCCTGTGGACCAAAGCAACCAGGTGCTCTCCAAATCTCCATGCAAGAGCTTGCAGCTCAAGGGCTTGCCTCTCAGGTGACTCACTTGGTCAAATTATGTGATTATTTGTGACATAATGTGATCTGAGAATTAATCGCACTTGGCTTGTTTTATTTTTTATTTTTGTTTCACTACATGCAGATTCTTCCGCCTCCTATCAGTAAAGCAGATTTCGACAAGGTGCTTGCCCGACAGAGGCCAACAGTTAGCAAATCAGACCTCGACGTTCATGAGAGGTTCACAAAAGAGTTTGGAGAAGAAGGTTAATGAATAGTCAATGTAATTATATATTCGCGTTGAGATCTCTCCTCTTCTTTGCCCCCTTTGGACTCTTCTCGAGTTATACTTATTTGTAATTGCTTGGATGGATCCTAATTAAGAAAATTCTTCACTTCATCGATTTCTTCTTCTTCAAGTAGGGAAGCATGACATTACTTCCCCATCTTCACTGTACCGAGTTAGAAATACTGGAGTTGTGCTTTTTTATGTTTCTTTTAAGTTGTCTTTTCTCGAACCTGTGTAAATTGCTCTGAGAAAAAAGAAAAGAAAATAATGCTTGTTACTTCTTGTGTTTTCTGATATAGAAGAAGAAGAATACATGCTTGTGATTAATACTCACCTGAAATTATATCAAATCTGTTAATCAAGACAAGATTGTAAAATTGAATTAGGAAACTACAAAACAAACGGCTTCTTCCGATGATAAAATATTGGGTGTAATTTAGTTCAGAGAAATATACTGAATATCATAAATTACGAAGACAAATAAAGACGCTCGTGCGTGAGAGAGCCTACACTGCAGAGGAACTGAACTGCGCATTCATTACAATTTTTAGGTCTATTTTTAGACCTAAAAAGAACATGTACAGAGGGATAGATTTTCTCCATCAATTAGCTGTAAAAAATCAAACCTTTACAATTCCGCTTCCATATCTGATCTCTCTCTCTCTCTCTCTCCCTGCTTTTTAATTTTGCCCATTGACACAAAGCAAAGCAGCAAGTTTTGCTCGTAGCCAAGACCCACCAAACATGGGGGGGGTGGGGGGGTGTGGGGGGGGGTGTGGGGGGAATTGGTTTGACCGTTGATTAAAAGAGGAAAGAAGAAGTTACTCCTCGATTTTCTCCTTCTTTCCCTTTTCCAACTGCCTTCTTGTTGTCTTTTCTCTTACGCTTTTCTTCTTTCTTTCTACTGCTTGTTCAAATTTTTAGGGTTTTTTGTTTTTTCTCATATACCCAGTTGCCTTTTTTGGTCACTGGAATCATGTGATCTCCTTATATTAACTGTGAGAATGAATTAAACAGTGTGAAGTAGAAGAAAGAAAAAAAAAAAGAAAGCGGCTTTAGAGCGGAGAGAAGAGGCGAAGATGATTGCAGAGAAACCCAGCTGGGTTAAACATGAAGGAATGCAGATATTCTCCATTGATGTTCAACCTGGTGGCCTTAGGTTCTCTACTGGTGGTGGTGACCACAAGGTATATATCTCTCATTGTTCTCTCCCGTCATGTTTTTTTTTTCTTTTGTTTGGCTGCTTAGAAACTTGTGGTAGTCGGGCAGGAAAGTGTTAGGTTTTCCATTTATTTGGTATTCAGTTAATTTCAGAAACTATCGAATAGTGATAGGAAAATTATTACACAATTGAATTTTGAAAACAATCCTTCACATTCTTCATTGTTAGTTAAGAAAGAAATATAAGTGCTCAATCTTTTGATTTTGTTGCTTCTCGTTATGTTTTGGCTACTATCGCAGGTTCGGATATGGAACATGAAATCTATTGGCAGGAACTTGGAAAATGACGAGTCAACACAGAGACTTCTTGCAACTCTTCGTGATCACTTTGGGTCTGTTAATTGTGTTAGGTGGGCCAAGCACGGGCGCTACTTAGCATCAGGGTCTGATGATCAGGCCATTTTAATACATGAGAGAAAGCCTGGTTCTGGAACCACTGAATTTGGAAGTGGAGAACCCCCTGATGTCGAGAATTGGAAAGTCGCCATGACATTGAGGGGGCACACTGCTGATGTGGTAATGGACTCAATATTTATATATCGAATTAATATGAATTTTGATGGGACCTTAGTATGTGCCTGACCCTGGGGTTGCTTTTACATGCTTAAAGTAGGTAGATCTTAATTGGTCTCCAGATGATTCAACGTTGGCTAGCGGGAGTTTGGACAACACTGTCCACATATGGAATATGAGTAGCGGAATATGCACGGCTGTTCTTAGAGGTCACTCTAGCCTTGTTAAAGGAGTTACATGGGACCCCATCGGCTCCTTCATAGCAAGTCAATCGGATGATAAGACTGTCATCATCTGGAGAACTAGTGATTGGAGTCTTGCTCACCGGACTGATGGTCACTGGGCAAAATCTGTACGTTAGCTTGTTGCTTTAGTGAAGTTTTTGCATACCTAATATAATAGGGTCATTTGGTTGAGCGTTTGAAACTCCATTTTGGGTCTAAAATCCTGTTTGGACCCATGAAATTTGAGTATGTTTTAACTGCTGATCCAAATGCAAAATCCATTTTACTTAGAATCGAACTTCAATATAAGTTGCACAAACTTCAATTTCGTTAAGTTACACATGAGGGCATGTATTCTAATGTTCTTTGTTCTTTTCTTTTCCAGCTAGGATCTACTTTTTTCAGGCGGCTAGGGTGGTCTCCTTGTGGCCATTTTATTACTACCACTCATGGTTTCCAGAAACCGAGACATTCTGCACCTGTTCTTGAGAGAGGGGAATGGTCTGCCACGTTTGACTTCTTGGGACATAATGCTCCTGTCATTGTGGTGAAGTTTAATCATTCAATGTTCAGAAGGAATATTACCAATTCTCACGAAGTGAAAAGTGCAGCGGTTGGTTGGACCAATGGGGCTTCTAAAACTGGAGGAGGCAAAGAGGCGCAACCATATAATGTCATTGCAATTGGTAGTCAAGACCGGACAATTACTGTATGGACAACTGCCAGTCCCCGGCCCCTTTTTGTTGCAAAACATTTCTTTTCTCAAAGTGTTGTGGATCTATCTTGGTATGTTGCTCTCATATTCTAACTATCATGTAAATTATTTCGTTTGCATTTTGATTTTGATTTCTCATGCATCTCATGAGACATACGTGGGTGATCCGGGACTAAGCTTAGTCCAGGACCACCCAAGTCTATATGCAGCTCATAGTCACTGCAAGTGGTTCAATGTTTGAAACTGTAGTTTGGCTACAATAGAGTTTCTGCAAATTATATCTTATTTAAACTAGAGTTTTCATTTCAACCAATATTTGGGACAAAATAGAGTTTCTGGCCTCACTCAAATTTCAAATATTTAAACAAATACATCCTCAGTCCCGCTTTGTAACTTTAAATTGTTCATCGGAAGCAGGAGCCCAGATGGATATTCACTCTTAGCTTGTTCCTTGGATGGGTCGGTAGCCACTTTTCATTTTGAGGTGAAAGAACTTGGAATCAGACTTAGTGATACTGAGCTCGACGAGTTGAAGAGAACCCGTTATGGTGATGTCAGAGGTAGACAGGCAAACATAGCTGAAAGCCCGGCTCAATTACTGCTCGAAGTAGCTTCTGCAAAGCAAGCCCCAAGCAAGAAAGTGGTTTCTGAAGTTCAGAAAAAACAAGCACACACCAAATCCTCTGTAGATGTTGAGGCTGCAACAAAAGCCTCTGATCCTCAATTTGACAATGGGAAGAAAAGCAGCGTGCCTGATGGAGTCGGGTTGAACAAGCCTTTGACATCTAACAGGATTTCTAGTCCAGTAAAGCAAAGAGAGTATAGACGTCCTGATGGAAGAAAGAGGATCATTCCGGAGGCAGTTGGTGTGTCAGTTCAACAGGCTGGTGTGCCCCAGCCTAATGCACTTGACTTTTCATCGGGGTCAGCTGATCATAGAAGGAATGATTTTCCTTCTGATTCCATTAGAGATAATTCGATGAGGGGTACAATTCACAGAAACTCTGAGTCAAAAGAGCGCTCGGGCGTGGCTGCTAGGGCCATGATCACAGAGAGTTTGGTCATTGACAAGGTGCCAGTCTCTGTTGGTAAAGATGTAAATATCAATGTTGAACAATCAGGGAGTGTGAAGTCGTCTAATTCCTTAGCTTCTTGTAATTCTCTTATTTCGGTTAGGGTATTTGATAAAAAAGAAGGGGAAGATGCCTTACCAATTTGCTTAGAAGCTAAGCCCAAGGAACATGCTGTGAATGACATTAATGGCGTTGGAAACACATTCATGATGAAAGAAACCGAAATCTCTTGCACCAAAGGGTCTACTACTCTGTGGTCTGATAGAATTTCCGGGAAAGTGACCGTTTTATCTGGAAATGCAAATTTCTGGGCAGTTGGGTGTGAAGATGGATGCTTACAGGTAAGCCTTTTTTTTTTCTCCTTTTTTTTTTCCCCCTTTTTTTTCCCTTTCATGTCGATCATTTATTGCCTTTCTTTGCCCTTGAGAAGGTTTACACAAAGTGTGGGAGACGTGCTTTGCCGACCATGATGATGGGGTCCGCAGCAACATTTATTGACTGTGACGAATGTTGGAAGTTGTTGCTTGTGACCAGGAAAGGGTCCTTGTATGTTTGGGATCTCTTCAACTTCAAATGTCTCCTTCATGACTCCTTATCATCCCTCATACCTTTGAACCCAAATGCATCTGCATCGGATGCAGGTACTTGCTTAACCTGAACCTTGTAGAGAACTTTTTAGATAAGCCAAAAGTACTTACTTTTAGATTACCAACAAAAGTACTTAAATAACTTAGTAGAGATCTGATCTGATTCTGATGTCACTATAAAATAGCTTTTGATATTTATTGTGCATAGCTTAAGCCTAACAGGTTCATAACTCTTTCTCGTAACTTTTTTCGGAACCTCTTATGCTTTTAGGCACAATTAAAGTCATATCTGCAAAGCTATCAAAGTCGGGTTCTCCTCTTGTTGTTTTGGCCTCTCGACTCGCCTTCCTCTTTGACATGAGTCTCATGTGCTGGCTAAGGGTTGCAGATGATTGCTTCCCTGCTTCTAATTTCTCCAGCTCTTGGAATTTGGGCTCCATTCAGAGTGGCGAATTGGCTCCACTGCAGGTTGATGTTCGGAAATATCTGGCTAGAAAGCCTGGTTGGAGCAGGTCTGTGCTTTGTTCCCTGATGAAATTTGCAAGTGAAAGCCTTAGATTCAATTGGTTAAGCAGTTGGAATTACTGGGTTTTGTGTGTGGATCGACATTTGAGTTTGTGAGCCTAAATTGGATTTGAGATCCAAATTGGAATCTCAAATGTTGAACCAATTGAGATTTGAATGTCGTGATTTTCTTGTCAACAGTTCTTCCTAAATTTTTGGTTATGTGTATACTCTAGATCACCAAAGTTATTGTTTTAGCTTTAGTTCCCTATAAAATCTTTTTCATGTATTTTGCTCTTTGGTCTGACATTCTTGTCTGACAACATCTCAGGGTAACTGATGATGGGGCACAAACCCGAGCTCACTTAGAAGCTCAATTGGCATCTTCACTAGCTTTGAAGTCTCCTAATGAGTATCGCCAATGCTTGCTCTCATACATCCGCTTTTTGGCTAGGTAACTTCCTCTTACTAAATCTCTTATGTACATTTGCATATGCAAGGTTTTATAGACGGAGTTTGAATCTCTGTATTTTGTTGATTGTAGAGAAGCAGATGAGTCTCGATTACGGGAAGTTTGTGAGAGCTTTCTTGGACCTCCTACTGGTATGGCTGACAATGGCTCATCATCAGATTCAAAGAATCTCGCCTGGGATCCTGTTGTGCTTGTAAGATTCTCTTGCCCCAAAAATTTTCCGTTTACAATATTCTTAATATTACAAAACATATATAGATGCTGATTTTACATGAGAGGCTATTTTGAGTTATATTTCCGTCTCTATATAAACTTTCACAGGGAATGAGAAAACACAAACTCTTACGAGAAGATGTTCTCCCTGCCATGGCTTCAAATAGAAAAGTCCAGCGTTTGCTCAATGAGTTCATGGATCTCCTTTCCGAATACGAAAATCTTGAAACTACCCTAGAGCAAAAGAACAAACTCACGCCCGGAACTGCACTATGCCCTTTAGTTTCTGATCAAGTAAAGCCTACTACTCCACCATCCAGCCCAGGACCCAGTCTAAAGGAATCCACCAAGCCTACAACCGAACAAGCAAGCATGGGTCCTCTTTTAAATGAAAAGATCGATTTAGAACGACCCGTTTCCGATCTAGTCAATATGACCTTACAAATAAATGATGCAGGTTCTTGACCCTTAACCTTTTCTGGGTCTATTCGTACCCAACTTCATATCTCTAGCTTTTTCTTACCATCAGATTTAGTGCATCTCTAGCTTTTGTATACTTTGAAAGTAAAAATGTGAAGTAGATGGAGGTCTGATTTCCTTTCCTTTGATTATAGTCTTTTAGAGTTTTGAAAACGCTGTAGTTTTTACTTGATGTCTGAATATGTGACAGACAGACTATAAAATGTATATCTTTATGTGATTACTTTGATTAACCTAGTTGGTGCATGAATTGGAGTATATTTATTATTTTGATTCATGATGATAAGATTGAATTCGTCCCCCTCGCTATTTAGGTAAGAAAATTTTTAATTGATTTATACAAATGGTAGCCAAACTATTTTTCTATTACCCATTAGCTGATAAATTATGGTATTAATATAATATATGTATTATTTTCATATAATAAAAAAAAAGGGAGCTAGTTAATATGTTAATACATGAGTTATGATCATATAAAAATTTATCGCTTTAGTTTAGATTTTTTTTATTAACTAGTTCTCTGTCATTCTCCTTCAAATGGGCACAAACTTAGGGACAAGGTATTAAAGTCTACCCTGACTTCATCAATTAACCTTTACGAGCTTAAAATTTACTAAAGAAATGGATGAGACATGGCACATGGCACATTAATAATGTACATATCCATGCCGTATAAATTTCAAACCCCTCCAAATGGGGGGATCAAATCATCTATCGTGCAAGTAATGCCCTAAATTAATATAAACATAACATGTATCACAATATTTTTACTTCATAATATTTTTAACACAATGACGTTCATATGAT
This sequence comes from Coriaria nepalensis, assembly GCA_027186245.1. NCBI lineage: Eukaryota > Viridiplantae > Streptophyta > Magnoliopsida > Cucurbitales > Coriariaceae > Coriaria > Coriaria nepalensis. Next base: position 9,985,418 of record CP114491.1, on the reverse strand, counting down.
ATTTTGTGGCTTAACCCTACATTAATAGTAAGGTTGGTGATTCACTGATTTTTCCATAAATGAGTTAGACCCCACCTGCTCCACTCTTCCTCTGCATTTTGAAGCCACTCAAACAAGAAAATCGATCAAGTAAAAAAAGCAAATATATTAAAAAAATGGATGGTAAACATAATGAGCTAATCAACCTCATAATAAGGTCTTAATCTGTATATTTAAGGGGTTATAACATATACAGAACTTGAAGGAAGTTTCGCCTTAACTTTTGGGAGCTTGCTCAAGTTTATCAATTTCATAAACAAAAAGAAAAAAACAACAACAGCAAGTTTCTGTCGTCTTGATTACAAAAGTAGAAACAAAAAAAACAAAAAAAAAGGTTTAATAAACCCAAAATCTTGAAACAAGCATACAGCAAAAGTTGAATACGATACTCAGAACGTCAAAACAAGTTGTCAATTTCTACAAGATGAATGCTTTAACATTTATAATTTAATGTTTTTCTTTTTTTTCTTTCTCATTGGTGACCTAATTTCTTCTTTCTTTTACACCAAACATGATTTTACTAAACCCACAATCACAAGTTGATGAATTCTTAGTTAGTGTTATTCTAGATAATTATAATTTTTTTTTTTTTTAATTATTTTTTTTTTTGTTTTTGCAAATAATTGAATTTAAAACAGCTGTGACCCTAAAAAAAACACTAAAGAGGACCTCTCGGCTAATTCTAATAACAAAACAAGTCCTACGCAAGTACGTTTGGTAACGTTTTTTAAATGTATTTTTTACATTTTAAAACATGAAAATCAGTTTTAAGAAGGAGATAATAAGCTTACTTAATAATTGTTTTTTATGTCAAGTGCATGCACGAAGGAATCGGATGTTTCTTCAATAAAATAGACGTTCTTTGTTGAACTTTCAAATCTACGTCCATATCGTTTCATTGTTTATTAACTTATGTTGGTCATCATAATCAACCTAGCTAGCTATTACTGTTGGAAACTGCTGTATCAAACCATACCAACTTATTCGTATATATGTGTATACAAATACATGAGCAATTTAAGTTTTTATCTTAAAATTAATTAACGATGAGAAAGAGTTAATTAATTTTTTTTATATTTTAATTTTTCAAATGTTTCATTTGGAATATAATATTCTCGATATACCACACTACGTGTAGCGTTATTTTGAGTATATACGTGGATATTTTTTATATAAGTGATGCAGAGTACGTGTAACAGTTAGTCTAATTATATGTTGAGTCTAACTCTAATATCATAATAAATTGATAAGTTTAAAAGACATAACTTTTAACCTAAAACCAACTAGAGATTTTCTTTATAAGCAATGGTGAGACGAATTCCGATTTAGATAAACTCAAATATAAATCAGATCAACTATCCATCTAGCACCTAGTTCATGCTATTCCATACTCATATTTTAGTCAAATATTTAACTGAAACTTGAAATGTCGACAACATCCGACCTATATTTGGCCAATCTCGTGCCTGATGTAATAGTATAAAAGCTGACATATATGACATGTTTGATTCAATTTTTTTTTATGTAAATGAAATGAAAATTTCATTACATTTCAGTTTTGTTCAAATAAATAATAAAATATGAATGAATCTTCATTTTTACTTAAATGAAAAAGTCATATTTTTCATATTCATATTTAAATAAGTATTTTTAGTGAGAATTAAAATAAATATTTATTTATATTAAAAATTTTCTATATTTTGAATTTTTTTTCAAAGGAATAAGAAGATAAATTTTTATTTTTATTTTTATTATTAACAGTCGCATTACTGCCAATGCTATCACTTCATAGTCTGCACATCGCAGGTAAGTTTCATATTTACTTTTTATATAATTAAACTGATAAAAAAATTTATTTTTATTATTTTTATTTTATTTATATTCTTATTCTGCTGAGAATTGAACTAAATATGTATATTAATACAGTAGAAATAGATGAATTTACGTAAAATTTATCCAATAATTTTTCTAAATTAAATATATATATATAATGATAAACTTGTCAGGATGGGGGATTAAATAAGGTGGCAGAGGGGTAGGTTGGTTGACCTATCAAACCTCAACACACAAGCATACTTCCTTTCAGCTTATTTATTGTTCTTTAGATTTAGTCCGCTGGTTGGTCTCAACTCTCAACTCTCACCCATTTACAAAACGCTGCACCTAGTCACCTACAATCTTTTTCTACTTTGACAACTACTACTCCATACATACATACATACATACATTGCAGAGTTACATATGAACCGGATTTTTATAACGTTGTAAGTTGAGAATACAAAAAGATAATACTTGCGTGCACTCTACCAAAAATATTGCCCCTAACGTTTTATGATACCTTTCATGTTTCTTTATTTTGCCCATACTATTTCTTCTATAAAGTTTCTTTTCTATACACACACATACACACAACACAGCCATAGCTCAGAAATATCTCTCTCTCTCTCTCTCTCTCTCTCTTTCTGTCTTTGTGTAGTACTTGGTCCCTTTGTCTTCAATGGAGTTGGGTAGTATACTTGAGTTTCTTGACAACAAGTCCATTCTAATCACTGGTGCCACTGGCTTTCTAGCAAAGAGTACTTCCCCCCCCCTCTCTCTCTCTCTCTCTCTCTCTCTGTTTCCTTTTCTTTTTCTTCCATGGATGGATGTATGTTGATATGATGAGGGTGCAGTTATGGCGGAGAAAATATTGAGAGTTCAACCAAATGTGAAGAAGCTCTATCTCCTTCTACGTGCTACTGATCATAAAACTGCCACACAACGTTTCCACAGTGAGGTACGTACATATATATACATATACATATACTGATATACATATATATGTGCGCGAGTGTATATACATACAATATATCCATGAAGAATATATTATCGATAAATAGAAGCACGTCTTTCTCGTTAACATCTCGGAAATATTCTGCCGGGCAGTTAAGTATGAGCTATAATTAATGTTGGTCGTTCTATCAATTTTCATTTGAAAAGTATAGATAAGAATTGAATATGAGGAGGAAGTTTACATTACGTGTTAATGACTAATGATGCAAGTTAAGATCACATACTACTTTAAATAGATACATATCAAATAATAATTAAACATTAAACACGTCGTAAGTGGTTGTTAAATTTTGGCGGCAATAAATTGTTTGATCTTTTATTAGTTTTCTGACTTCCTTATGTTTGTAGATAATAGGGAAGGAGTTATTCAAAGTAGTAAAGGAAAAATGGGGTCCAAACTTTGGACCTCTAGTTTCAGAGAAGATTACTTTGGTGCCTGGTGACATCTCTGTTGAAGACTTACTGTTGAAAGATTCATCTCTCATGGAAGAGATGCACAATCAACTTGATGCCATTATTAACTTAGCTGCCACTACTAATTTTGATGAAAGGTGTCATTTTCTTTAATGAAAGTAGATGATATGTCACTTTTTTATACAATAAAATAAATCAATATATATAACATTCATACTTCTCCTCGTGATCAGATTGTGTGTTTACTCGTGAATTTGTAATGATATTATTGCAGATACGATGTTTCGCTTGGAATAAATGCAATGGGAGCTAAGCATGTCTTGAACTTTGCTAAAAAATGTGTTAAAGTGAAGGTGCTTGTCCATGTATCCACTGGTTAGTCTCATATCCGTAAGACTCTACGTATTTCTCACCGAGATAGCTCCAAGTTAGATTTCAATTAAGGAGCTCCGTAAAATCTACATATATTTAGGTTCCACATATAAATTTTACATTAAGAATCCAAATACATTGAAGATTTTACACTAACCGGAAACTCCTGGAGTAAAAACCCAACTTAAAAGCAGCTCCTCCCTATTTCTCACACTATTTCCATCTCTATCTTAACTCCTATGTTATTTAATACTATAAATACTACGTACCATAGTTTTTATAATATTCTCTCTTTGACGACATGTCAACAGTTACCTCTTTTCCATCGATTGTCTAACTTGCTCATTAATTGATCACCTACTTTACTACAATATTGCACGGCAGACACATGAATGTACTTCATAACTATTATCACGTTGTGACATTATTACAATGTGTGACCGAAGAGATACAAATGTGCCCAACATCATGGTATGGCACTGTAATAAATAGGTGATCGGACTTTGTTTCTAGTTTACTAGATCATCATTCAATACTCCCATGAAATCTCTGATCTACATTCATGCATCGCATAAAGAAAGTCTCGTCCGGTATACATATAACTATAAGTCTTGTGTTCAAGCATATATTAATTGGGTCTTCCTGGCTATCTCAAACGGTTCCTAATTACACTGTTTTATAACTTTTATCAAATTCTTAATTATGCATTCAAATCAATCTAGTTGCCATTAACTTGTTATACATAATCACATTATGATGCAGTATGATCCTTACTCTTTATATATTTGATTTTCTTTTTGATTAGCTTATGTATGTGGGGAGAAGGATGGGCTTATTCTCGAAACTCCTTATAAAATGGGTGAAGCCCTAAATGGAAAACCCGGATTGAACATCGAAGCAGAGATGAAACTGGCGGAGGATGCATTAGCTGACCTTCGTGCCGAGGGGGCTAGTGAAGAAACGATTACTTTCGCCATGAAAGATTTGGGTATAAAAAGGTTTGTCTGGAGCATATTCTAATTCAAATATAATATTAGTTTCTGCTTATTGATATAAATTAGGCAATTCATATATAGTATTAATTACTAATTTTATTGCCTCTCTTTATTGACCTGTCGTTTGCACTAATTCTCCATGTTAAGTTTGTCTCCTCATCGGTTCTCACATGCTTTGCTTCTAGTAATAATTTGCACATGTAGGATTTCGAACCTTAAATGGGATTAGGAGAAGTAATCTACCTTGTATGTCACAGAAGTCAAAAGCTAATTAAGATGTTTGGTAACTTAATCACATGTCATGCTAATCCGAAGAGGAAAAAAAAAAACAGAGGAAACCTTCCTTATATGGCAAATTGATATTAGAAGGGAAAAGGGATAAGGGAAAAAACAAAAAACGAAAACGTTGACTAGTGAATAAAGTGGGAAACATGATATGTCCAATCATGTGAAGCTAATTAAGCAACTTAAAAGCTCATAACCTATACGAACCGAATAGGGCAACACTACACACCACGAACCCTTCCAAATTCCAATTAAGTGATGTAGACCTATTATACTTCACCAAAAAGGGCAATTGTGCCTATTAAACCAGCTAAAAGAATTATTAAAATGAGTTTAAATGAAAGAAAAAAATTGTTAATAAATTAATTCCAATTTATGAATTATTACTCATCAAATTTTGTTCTAGAATCTGATTCGAGGTTGTCATGTTTTGAATGAAACTTCTTTATCTAACTCTCATTTTTGAGTAGTTTCTTTGTTCTCTTATTTGAAAATAAAGAAAAAACTTTCCTTTCTCTTCTTTCTTTTTTCCCAGCCATGAGCCGAGCCAAAAATTCTTACCTATTTTGACAGCTCTAATATTAAAGATTGTGGACAAGTTTAAGCCTAAGACATTAAATGTACATCAGAAAAGTAATTGACATATGCTAGCAATAAATCTTATGATTATTTGATTCATCTCAATTATATATAATATTTGAAAATGATTTGTAATGGGAGTCACGATAATATAAAACTAATATATACAATTAAGATGGATTGTAGTCTACTCATAAAATTCTCCAAACTTTATATAAGAAGTCAATGAATTTTTCTTTTCTCCATATTTTTTAATGTGTATCTAGGAATGTCTTATGTTATTATTATAATTTACTATAATCGAACATTTCCATTGATATCTTGATGAAATAATTAGGGCAAAGACATATGGATGGCCAAATACATATGTATTTACAAAGGCAATGGGTGAGATGTTGGTAGGTGATCTAAAAGAGAATGTAACCGTTGTTATTTTACGCCCAAGCATCGTTACAAGCACTTGCAAAGAACCTTTCCCTGGTTGGTGTGAAGGAGTCAGGTACATTAGTCCATATATATATATATATGCGCGTGTGTGAGACATGATCATCATCAAAATTCACTGTACTAATTTTACGTTTGTAATAACATGCAGAACCATAGATAGTCTTGCTGTTGGTTACGGAAAAGGAAAATTGACCGCCTTCCTTGGCGATGTTAATGCACTTATCGATGCAGTACGTTGATTAATTAGTAATTTACTTATTGTCTTTTAGTAATTACTAGCAAGTTGATTAGAACTATTTGAATGTAGATACCAGCTGATATGGTGGTGAATGCTATTATAGTAGCAATGGCAGCTCATGCAAAGGAAGAAAATGATGAGATCTATCACGTGAGCTCTTCCGTAAGCAATCCGTTGAGATATGGCGATCTTCAAGACTTCGGGTTTCGCTACTTCACGGCAAAGCCATGGATTAACAAAGATGGAAAGCCTGTTAAGGTTGGCAAGATCACTGTCTTGGCCAACATGCCTAGCTTCCATAGATACATGACACTTCGCTACTTGCTCTTTCTAAAGGTACGTATAACAATAAACAACTTGTTAAAAATAATTGTTAGATAAAACTTGCCCTAAATCAAGTCTAATGGCAATTGATCTCCACTTGGATCCTATGTTTAGGGGTTGGAAGTGATGAATGCGGCGTTCTGCCACTATTTCCAGGGCATGTGCACCGACCTCAATAGGAAGATTAGATTTGTGATGCGATTAGTTGATCTATACAGGCCCTACTTGTTCTTCAAAGGAGTGTATGTATATATATATATATATATATATATATATATATATATGCTTTCCATATATTATTTCTCAATCTTAGAACCTTAATATTCTTTTTTCTTTGCAGGTTTGATGACATGAACACAGAGAAGCTCAGAATGGTAACAAGAAAGTACTTGAACGATGCAGAGAAAGACATGTTTTACTTCGATGCTAAGACCATTGATTGGGACGACTACTTCATGAATACCCACATTCCAGGAGCTGTTAAATATATTTTCAAATGAAAAGTTTTCACTAAAAGTGAAATAATTTACACGTTTTAAATATTCTTTCCTCGTAACGAAAAAAAAAAGTGCATTTATGGAGCAATTTGATTATTGTAGTATCCCTAGCTCGTGTTCTACCAACTAAAAATTAAGAGTCTTGATTGCTGCTTTCTTTTTTCTTGTTTTGCGTATTGAATGTGATCATGCAATTATCTATATATGTCATTAATTTCCAAGCATCATTATAGGGAAGTAATTCAAAACAAGCTCTGTACTAATAGCCATGATGGATAAGGTATGTACATACATACTTTTAGATTGAATGAAAGAAAACACCAAAACCGGAAACAAAAAACAGCGAGGCCGAGAGAGAACCGATAGAAAATTAAACTAAATATGAACGAAGTAGCCCACACGACTGAAGACTTGTCATCTCTGCTAATTATCTTCGTTCGAAAGTGAGACTAAGTGGTAGCATATCTTTAAAAATAAAAAAATAAAAACCATAATTTTACAAGTAACATGTTCTATAGTATATGAATTATATGACAAGTTTTACATTATCATATTAATTTTATAAATAATTGAAATAAATCAATATATTCTAAATATGATCTACTTCAAAAATTATCATATAAAACATCAGAACTCATGCAGTGCACCAGCACAGGCAATCTCCTATATGTCTATCTCTTAATTCCTTTAAAATTATACACAATCTTGCACTCTCTTAATTTTCTCCTAATTTAGGTATCGCTTACTTCATTGATCGATGGAATTGAGTGGTAGTGTACTTGATTTTCTTAAGAACAAGTCCGTATGAATCAATGGTGCCACTGGCTTCCTAGCAAAGAGTATATACCCTCTCCCTCTCTCCCTCTCTATTATAAAAGGGTATTAAGGTGGGTGGTTGTTGGGTAATGTTAAATTGTCGATAGTAAAATAAAACTCCAATTTTTCATTATTATAATAATAAAGTATTTAATTATGTAGTTAGAAAAACTTACATAATTATACTACATAGTTACATACTCTAATAGTCTAATTACGGTCAAAGTTCCTTTCATAATAATTTTTAACGTGAAAACAATTTCGTCGTGGATGCCTTTACTAATGTTAGTACTAGTAGTGCTGTTTTTTTTTTTTTTTTTTTTTTATATAGTTTTGAGAGTTCCCTTCCTCCTTCTTCCATGATATATTTTAGTAGCCATTTTCTTTAAAATGAAAAAAAATTAATGCACGTCTCTTTAGCTTATTAAAATGATTAATTAGTATGCATTATAATTGCAATCAATAGATGCCACGTCATATGGTAAATGCCGATATTTTATGATATGTATATTATCATGCCATGAATTCAATGCCATGAATTCCAATACTTTCCCTTTCTTGTGAGATGGTCATTATGAATGTCCAATAAGTGACACAATGAATGAGGAGCATGGATTGTTGACACATTCGCTTAGAGTCTAATTCTGATATAATGATAAATTAATGAATCGAATTATTTTTTCCCTTAAAAAACCTTTTAAAAGAAAAAATTATTAAATTCATCAATCAATCAGTATCCATTAAGAATATATTACCGATAAATGGAAGCATGTATGGTTCATTAACATCTCGAAAATATTTCGCCATAGTTAGGACAATTAAGCATGAGCTATAATTAATGTTGGTAGTTCTATCAATTTTTATTTGATAAGTACAAGTTGGATTCAATCCAAATTATATATATCTAAACTCGTTCAAATCTATGGTGTAAATCAATTTAAATCTTATCAAATAATTTATAAATTATCACATCATTTAATGAAAAATATTTATATCATTTTTTTTTCTCTCTTTTATTATATGATATAAATATTATTCATTATATAATATAATATAATATTTTATAAATAATTAAAAGATATTATAAACTTAAACAAGTTCGAATATAAATAATTCGGACCGAATCCTACCGATAATTATAGACAAGAATTGAATATGTGGAGGAAGTTTTCGTTACGTCATGTTAATGACTCATGATGCAAGCTAAGATCACGTACTACCTTAAATAGATACATATCAAATCTTCATTAAACACGTCATACGTAAGAGCTTGTTAGATTTACCACTTAATGATCACATATTATTATATTTTGGCAGCAATAACTTGTTTGATCTTTTATTAATTTTCTGGCTTGCTTCTGTTTAAATATGGATAATAGGAAAGGAGTTATTCAGAGTAGTAAAGGAAACTTTGGACCTCTAGTTTCAGAGAAGATTATTTTGGTGCCGGGTGACATCTCTGCTCAAGACTTACTGTTGAAAGATTCCTCTCTCATGGAAGAGATGCACAATCAACTTGATGCCATTATTAACTTAGCTGCCACTACTAATTTTGACGAAAGTTATATATCATTTTTCTTAATGAAAGTAGATGATATGTCACTTCTCTATTTATATACAACAAAAAATTTATGGGAAGCGAAGCCTAGTTTGATTTTATGGGGAAAAACTGATCGAAAAAGTTAGAGTTTTTTTTATGAGAAAAAGATATCAAAATGATTATATTTATTTATGAGATATTTAAATTAAATTTATAGAAATTTAGTCAGATCAATCTAATCCATGAAAAGTCATATCACAATTATCTAAATCTAATCAGTCTATTTTTTCGTGAAGAATATAATTGGATCGACTTAATATTTTACAAAGAACGGAATCCAATCGAACAAAATAAAAATTTATTAGAAAGATGAAGATGAATAACAAACAAAAAAAAAAACTTAGAACAAACCTCCATTAATTCAGTTCTTCTTCATGAACCAGGGAAAAAATAAAACAAAAACAAAAAAAAACTTGAATGAACCTCAATTAATGGAGGTCTAGTTAGAAACCATATCTGCTTCAATGGAGGTATGCTTAAGTTTTTTTTAGGTTTTTTGGCAAGCAAAAATCGAATGAGTCAGATTTTGTTCTTTGTGAAAAATTGAATCGATCCGATTGAATCCTTCATGAAGAATCACATCGATCTAATCGAATTCTTCACAAAAAATCACATCAATCCAATTGAATTCTTGACAAAGATCACATCAATCCGATCAAATTCTTTATGAAGAATCAAATCAATTTGATAATTTTTCTCATAAGAAATTTAATTATTTTTTCTTAAAAATCGGACCTGGTTTCATTTTTTTTTTCCCCTTAATTTTCCTGTAGTAAAAAAAAGATTATGAAAGAAAATAGAAAATTAATAGGGGTAAAAGTGGATATAATGAAAAACTAAGGGTGAAAGGCTAATAAATTTTTTTTTTCTTTGTGGCATGAGCACCGTTGTCTGACATGACTAAGAGTCTCCTTTAAACTACAGAGTGATTAAAATTTGGCGGGAAACTATATAATAACTAATTATTAAAATACGAACTATACCTGGACTGAAAAGTGAACTAACCTAAAATTTCTTTTTGTTAGATTAGATTTCATTTTTCGTGAAATATTAGATTGATTCAATTGAATTTTTCACGAAAAAAATGGATTGATTCAATTTGGATCGTTTCGATCCGACTTTCATGGATTAGATTGACCCCCATCGAGTTTCTTATAAAAAATCAATTCGATTTGGATATCTCATGAATAAACCAAATCATTTCGACTTATTTTATTTGGCAAAAAAGGCCGAATTTTTTTAATCCTTTTTTTTTTCAAAAAATCGAACCGAATATCATTTATCCACTATTTAATTTTTCAATTTAAAAAATGGATTATAAAAGAAAATAAAAAATTAATAGAGGTGAAAAGTAAAAATAATAAAAGATTAAATATAAAAAATAATAAATATATCAGCATCGTTGGCTGAAATTCGGTCATACAATTTTAAAAATCTCATTTAAACTATAAATAAATTAAAAAATTAGCATTAAACTATGCATTGACAAATTTTAAAAATACGAATTATACATAACTAAAAATTGAATGGACCATATTTTATACTATGATTATTGATTACTACATACAACATGTCAAAAACTACCTCTCTTCCATCAACTTGTCTAACAAGAGCTGAGCTAGGAAGAAAAAGTTAAAGAGGAAACAAAATGTATTAAATAAAAATCAGTGCGGACAAAAATATACATTCATGCACTAATTATACATATAAGTCTTGTGTTCAAGCACATATTAATCGGGTCTTCCTAGCTATCTCAAAAGGTTCCTAATTACACTATTATACATAATTACATTTATGATGTTTGATATATGATCGAGCTTACTATTTGATTTTCCTCTTAATTAGCTTATGTATGTGGGGAGAAGGATGAGCTTATTCTCGAAACTCCTTATAAAATGGGTGAAGCCCTTTGTGGCAAACCCGGATTAAACATCGCAGAGATGAAATTGACGGAAGATGCATTAGCCTACCTTCGTGCCGAGAGGGCTAGTGAAGAAACAATTACTTTCGTCATGAAAGATTTGGGTATAAAAAGGTCTGTCTAGAGCGTTTTCTAATTTATAATATTTCAGAATAATTTGTGCTTTTAGAATATTTACATATTCAACATTGAGATAATTTGATAATATACTCTCATTTCAATAGTCATTTTACCAAATAACTCTTTTTTCTATTTTTTTGATATATGACCTTAAAAACATATAAATAAAATAAAATGAAATAAGAAAAAAAAAGAAAGAAAAAACTAAAGAATAATATACCCTAACATTAATACGATAGAAAGTAAAACATAAATCCCTCTTCATCTTCTTATTTCTTATTTTTTTTCTTTCTTCTTTCTTATTTCTTCTTCTTCTTCTCACATACATATTTCAGATAGAGTTTCCACCGTCTCTCACTCTCCTTTCTCGCCCGTGAAATTACTCACATTTTTTTTCTTAGTTCCGACTATCTCTCTCTCTCTTTCTCCTTTCTCACCCATGAAATCATCTACAACGCCAATCCAAAATCACCTATGAACTTCAAGTTCGAAATCATCAACGACATTAATGGAGGATAACGAAGGACTTCGGGTCAAGGAACATGAATATCGCACGGTATGTATTTATAATCAAAGTTAGAGATTTAATTTTGTGAATCTGAGTTTAAATTTAATTCTGCTGAAATCTTTATTTGAGAAATTTCGGTCTGAGTTTGATTATTGTGAAATCTGATTTTTAGTCAGAGATCTTGTCTCAATTAAAAAACTTAGCAATATGTTTGTTAGGATTTATTCACTAACATTTGAGATGTTCAGAAATAATCGATAACTTAACAAAATAAAGTAACATTAAGTCAAACCGTCTATCTTCTATTGAATGTAACTAATTAATTTTATTTCATCTCATTAATGACCTAACGTACACTAGCTGATCTCCGCGTAAAGTTTGTCCGCTCTTCGGTTCTTCACATGTCTTGCTTCTAGTAATAATTTGCACATGTAGGATTTAGAACCTTAAATGTGATTAGGAGAAGAAATCTACATAGTATGTCATATTAGTCAAAAGCTAAGTAAGATGTTCTATTGATACCGCTTCAAAATATATAGTTTTGGCCATCCAACATGACTTCCCATATTGGAGGTTGAGGAATATTTGGAATGTTAGTTAAAATTTGATTTCTGTCTCAATTTAGATTAATCATGTCTTCAGATAAAATAATTTTGTAGCGGACTCTTTAACTAATATTGATAATTTTTCGGATATATTTTTTTGTAATAAAAAGGCTCTTCCTCACTTTGTTAGGTTCTGTCTCTAGAATGATAGAAGTGGATTACCTTGTTTACAATTGTAAGTTTCTCTTTGGTTAATTGATACTAGATGGGGGACAAGGAAAAAACAAAGAGCGAAAACATTAACTAGTGATCATTAATGAAGCTAAGGAACTTAAAAGCTGATAGATAACCTACGAACCGAACGGGGAACAATAGAGAGCACGAACCTTCCAATTAAGTGATGTAGACCTATTACAATTCACAAAAAAGCAAGGTTTTTGTAGTCAATCTAAACAGTAAAAGTTAGAATTCGTTTCACATTATTTATGAAAAAGATCTCTAATTGATTTATAAGTCAAGAGTTATGTTTTCCTCTATAAAGTATTTTAGGAAAAAATATTATTTGACTCATCAATTTATTATAATATCAAAGTTATATTTTAAATGAATGTATCTATATTTTATTGGTAAGTGCTCATCATTTATTGAGTTTTTAGAATAACAAGCCCGTAAAATTCTAATATTATGATAAGTCGATGAGTTTAATAATTTATCTTCCTAACAAATTTTGTAAAGGTAGATGAAATTTTTTATTTATAAATCAACAAAAAAATTTCTTTCTAAACCAGGTGGGACGATTATCGCCCTCTTGAGAGTTATGTTCGTAGGTAGGTTTACATTAAATGCAACTAGAAATTACGATGATCTTATGTTTCTTGGCCATCAGTATAAGACATTAATGACTGTACTGGACAAGTTCAAGCTGTAAGACATTAAATGTACATCAGAAAGTAATTGACATATGCCATCTTAATTGTATAGTTTTGAAGTGATATAGGATGGAGTCAGACAGCGTGAACCGGAAAGTTAATGATCATGAATTTTTTGTTTTTCTTCATCTTTTAATTTGTATGTATGAATGTCTTGTGTTATTATTATAATTTGCTATTATCGAACATTTTCATTGATATTTTGATGAAATAATTAGGGCAAAGATGTACGGATAGCCAAATACATAAGTATTTACAAAGGCAATCTTCAAAACTTAATATTCTTTTTTTTTTTTTTTTGCAGGTTTGATGACATGAACACAGAAGCTGATAATGGCGACAAGAAAGCACTTGAATGATGCAGAGAGAGACAAGTTTTACTTCGATGCCAAGGCCATTGATTGGGACAAACTACTTCATGAATACCCACAGTCCAGGACTGTTAATATATTTTCAAATGAAAAGTTTTCACTAAAAGTTCCATAATTTACATATTCCTTAATTCCTCGTGAAATTATTGTATAAGAAGAAAAAGAAGAAGTGCATTTATGAAGCAATTTGATTATTGTAGTAGCCCTAGCGTGTATTCTACCAACTAAAAAGAAAGTATCTTGATTGCTGCTTTTTCTTGTATCTTGTTTTAAGTATCTTGATTGCTGCTTTTTCTTGTATCTTGTTTTACGTATCGAATGTGATCGTACTTTTTCTATACATGTCATTAATTTTCAAGTATCATTATTAGCCATGATGGAGTTATTTAAGAAACAATTGTATTATATAGTATTTTGTATGTATTTTTGGATAAGCTAAATACATACTTTTAGATTGAATGAAAGAAAACACCAAAACCCGAAACAAAAAACAGCAAGGCCGAGAGAGAAAGGATAGAAAACGAAATTAAACATGACAAATATAGCCCTCACGACTACAGACTTGTTATCTTTGCTAATAACTTTGTCGAAAGAGAATTGAGTAGTAGGGTATCTTTAAAATGTAATAAAAATCATAATTTTATATGTAATATGTTATATATTATGATGGAGAAATTTTGGTATGCATCATTATATATTGCTACATGAGATAATAATATAATCTTAATTAAAAGTATTATTTTTAATATATAAATAATACATTCAAGAGTCTCGAAGTACAGCATGAATATAGACCTCATGCATTAATTACAAATCGAACCTCACCACCTATTCCCGTACACCGTATGCATGTTACACTATGCAGAAGCATGTGGAAAACAACGTGAAACCAACAACATTTCCACATAACTACGTCTGAAACTCTGCAAACATAGTAATCAGTCAAGTCGGTCTTTAGATCCTCACCCTGACATAGGCCGGTCCAAGCCTTAAAGACTAGCCACCTAATTGCAGTACTATTTATATTTATGTATCTAAAAATAGATTGATTTGAACTCACGCAGAGCAGCTAGCACAGCTAGGCAATCTCCTATTTATACGTCTATCTCATAATTCCTTTACAAATTCTACACACAACTCTTTGTACTCTTAATTTTCTCCTAATTTTGCTTACGTATTTCATACTTCATTGATCGATGGAATTGAGAGGTAGTGTGCTTGAGTTTCTTGAGAACAAGTCCGTTTTAATCACTGGTGCCACTGGCTTCCTAGCAAAGAGTACGTGTACATACCCTCTCTCTCTGTGTTTTATTTATTTACTTTTTACCATGGATTTATATGCATATATCATGACGAGGTTGCAGTTATGGTGGAGAAAATACTGAGAGTTCAACCAAATGTGAAGAAGCTCTATCTCCTTGTACGAGCTGCAGACAGTAACGCTGCCATACAACGTTTCCACAGTGAGGTACATTTATATATACGTATATAACCTATAGTTTAGACTGCACTATATATATATATTATTTATACTTGCACGTTTGCAGATAATAGGGAAGGAGTTATTTAGAGTAGTAAAGGAAAAATGGGGCGCAAATTTTGGACGTTTAGTTTCGGAGAAGATTAGTTTGGTGGCAGGTGATATCTCGGTTGAAAGCTTGCTGTTGAAGGATACTACTCTTGTCGAAGAGATGTACACTCAACTTGATGTCGTTGTTAACTTAGCTGCTACTACTGATTTTGATGGAAGGTAAAACTACATATTACAACACATAATTACACTATGTCACATTAGTTTCATATAATTAACCACATTCTATATATATATATATATATATATATTAACATTTAAAAGCAACTGCTTTTTTTCTTTTTTTTTTAATGAGAGATGGAGTAACAAGAACAGATATTTTATCCTTAATTAATATGTTTTGGTCTGTTCTTGGGCAGATACGATGTTTCGCTTGGAATAAATGCAATGGGAGCTAAGAATGTCTTGGAATTTGCTAAAAGATGTGCCAAAGTGAAGCTGCTTCTCCATGTCTCCACTGGTTAGTTTCAATCCCGGTCTAATTACCACACACTTCTTTCACTTTTCCCTTCCATATTTCAACATTACCTTCTTCTTCCTTTTTTTCCTTTTCACCTACTTTGGAAAATTTCGTTAATACAATTTCATTGGCATTAGCATTGGATCGGATAATGGATTATCCGATCCGATGGGGTCGGTTAACCTATATAGGAAAAAAAAAAACTAGTTTTTTGGCCAAAGGTTGTTGACTATTGGGTAATGTCAAATTGTCAATAATAAAATATTGAGTCCATTTTTTATTATTTAATAAAATATGTATAATTAAAATGACATATAACTATACTATATGGTTACATACTGTAATAGTCTAATCACTACACCATAGATTATAGAATTTAAGTTAATAGTCTATACATAGAAAAGAGATCGAATATAAATATAATGTAACTTTATTTTTACATTTATACTTATTTAGTTATTTAGTTTTATTTTTCAATATTATTTAATAATTAATGCCATGTAATCATTTTATGGTTAGGTCATTTAAAATAATAATAATAGTAATAATAGATCTAACATATCGAAAATGAGAATAGCCGATCGGTTAGTTAACCAACTGATTGATTTTTTCCGGCCAAGTTTTCCGACCATAACCTATCCGAACCATCACAGAAGGTTAATTAGCTCAAATCTATTATCTCATGAGTTCTATGTTGTTTAATATCATTACTACCATACATATTTAATATCATAACTTACGTACAACCTCTTTAATTTGATTTTACTCGTCCCCTACATGGTATTACAACACCGCACCTTCTCTACAACACATTAATTGATCAAGCATGGACCTCTTATTTACCTTTTTTTTTTGAAAGAGTTAATTTATATTTTAGTCTCCGTATGATTTGATTTTTACGAATTTATCTTTGTATAGTCTTAAGACAACTTTTTGATCAATGTATCTTCAAAATCAGATATTTTAATCTATCCGATTGTATTTTTTAATATTTCTCGTGAAAACCTGAATTTATCTCTGTATAGTCTTAAGACACCTTTTTGATCAATGTATCTTCAAAATTAGATAGTTTAATCTATCCGATTGTATTTTCTAATCTTTCTCGTGAAAACCCAGATCCGATGAATCAAGAACAACTGGGTCCGGTTTTGGTTCTTCGCAAATATATGCATAACATGTTCATGCATGTACATATAGTGTATCTATTAAGATATATATGATCATTACTCTTTGTTATTCTTCATTGTTTTTCCGTAGCTTATATATGTGGCGAGAAGGAAGGAATTGTTATAGAGACTCCATACAAAATGGGAGAAACCCTAAACGACAATCCTGATTTAGACATTGAAGCAGAGATAAGACTGGCTGATGAGACACTAAATGACCTTCGGGCAAAAGGGGCTACTGAAAAAGCAATTACTTTGGCCATGAAAGATTTGGGTATAAAAAGGTTTGTCAAGTGTTCTCTTTTTCGTATGGATGTTACACATGTCGATCAATAATTAATGCGTCTCTTTATCTCACCAAATTGATTAATTAGTAGTATAATTGCAATAAAATAGGTGCCACGTAATATGCTAAATATTGGTATTTTATGATATGTATCTTATTGCTATGATTTATTAATGTTATTGAGAATGAATTTATAGAATATTTCCGGTGTATTTTCTCCCAACAGTTAAGATTATACCATACTATCTACATAATGACTAATGACGTAGTAAAATCCTAGCGGCCGAGAATATATATCTGTATCTCTCGTGTTATTTGCTATTCTTCATGATTGATTGCTACCTTGAATGAATAGGGCAAAGACGTACGGATGGCCGAATACGTATGTGTTTACAAAGGCGATGGGGGAGATGCTGGTGGGAGGCCAGAGAGAAAATCTACATGTTGTTATCATACGACCGACTATCGTTACTAGCACATACAAGGAACCTTTCCCTGGCTGGATTGACGGTGTCAGGTACAAATGCTACAATAATTTATCTACTTATTATTTACTATATCAATCAACTGTTAACTAATTAATTATATGTACGCAATGAAATGTGCCACATTTAATTACTGTGCAACTTATGCAGGACCTTCGATAGTATAGCTATTGGTTATGGAAAAGGAAGACTTACATTCTTCCTTGGAGATGTCAATGAAACACTCGATATGGTAGGTTACTAATGACTTTATTTATATATATATATATATGATATGCTAACAGCGTTTTAGAGACAAAAAGACTATCATCCATCAAATCAGAATCTATATATAATTATGAACTTGTAATTGAGGTAAACCGCTCAAAAAAATTTCAAAATATTGATATAAAGAAGTGGATGCATACATACATATAATTGAGAAGAAAATGAGAAATAAAATGAAGTAAAGGGACCAAATTTAGTATGGATCTAACAATATTAATATATGTTTTGGTAATTGCGAGTACTTTTTTTGAAAAAGTGAAGTTTGAGAATTGTATGTGTAAACTACGCAGATACCATGTGACATGGTGGTGAATGCTATGATAGTAGCAATGGCAGCAGCTGCTCATGGAAATATTAATGAAGCACGTGATGATGATGATCACCTTGCTATTTATCACGTGGGTTCGTCTGTAAGAAACCCTTTGAGATTTAGTAATCTTCAAGACTATCTTTTCCGCTACTTCACTGCAAAACCATGGATTAACAAAGATGGAAAGCCTGTTAAGGTTGGCAAGCCCAAGATCTTGCAAAGCATGGCTAGCTTCAATACATACATGACACTTCGTTACTTGCTCTTTCTAAAGGTAAGCCACATATTCATTTTGACCCGTTTTAGCACTTACTACAAGCTCAACTGTTATGATACGGATTCAACTTTTTATTTTATATATATAAACGTTACTATTCACTCTACTCTCGACCATGTCAGTAATGTATGTTGAGTTATCTTCCTTACTATAGGGACTAGAAGTGGCGAATATTGCATTGTGCCATTATTTTGAGGGAAAGTGCAGTGATCTAAACAGAAGGATCAAACTATCGATGCGTTTAGCGGAGTTATACAGGCCATACTTATTCTTCAATGGCGTGTATGTATTAGTTCTCGTTCTCCTGATCCCTACGCTTCATCGTTTTGCTTAATCCTATGTCTCAAACTTCAAACAGTACTAATGTTATTTTGATTTCCTTGTGGTTGTTTCTTATGGGCAGCTTCGACGACATGAACACAGAGAGACTAAGAATGAGAACAAGGGAGTACTTGAACACTAGGGAGAAGGACATGTTCTACTTCGATCCGACAATCATCGATTGGAACAATTACTTCATGAACATCCACATTCCCGGAGCTGTTAAATTTGTCTTCAGATGAATTTTCGTCGCAAAATGATATTTATAGGGTTTTATTAGTAGTCCAGTCTCCACGAAATAACTCGAAATTCTTTTTAATTCTTAAAAATTTTAAGAAAGTGGTTTTTCTATAACATTTTGATATTGTGTTTTAGATGCTTTATTTTAAGTAAATGACTGTAGTGTAGGAGAGTTACATTACGCTAATCTATCGACCGATCATATCATCTAATTTCTATCAAACCCGCTCTACATATTTTTTTACGGCAGAACAGAACCACTTAAAAGTTTTCAACAAATTTTTTGTATCCGCAATACGTGCTGACAGCGATATGAATGCCCCATTGGGCTAAGGGCCGAGCTGCGTCAAGATATGATCGAAGCCCAAGTGCAGACAACAAGCTCAAGCCCATGCAATTTGGATGTCACTTTCTTTCGTCTTTATCAGTAATGGAAATCGGGACCCGATCAGGTACGGTACTTCTTTCACAGGGGTCATGTACATGTCTCGTCTTGAACAAACAGTGAATGATAATTAATGAATGAAAAGACCCGATTGGCTTTTATAATTTGATCGTGTTCTGAATCTAACACATTTTCCGGTGTGTGATGGACAATCGACACCCATTTAAAGACCTCGTTTCGGGGAGCTGACTCAATATTTTTATTTTTTATGCATAAATTTTGATTATTTTTATAAATTTAATAATAAAAATAAGTGATATTAAAAGTATTTGTATTAATATAAAAATTTATATGGTTAATATGGAAACCGATAATTTTTTCTTTATACAATACGTCAAAATCATTTTTAGATATATGAATTTTTTTTATTTTTTTTAGACATAGTTCAATTTATTGCTTTATAAACTGAGCTCTCTTTTAGACAGAGATCTTTTACCGAGTTTAATTTCTCTTTTATCAGATTGAGCTACCTTTCCAAACCAAATTTTTCAATTTTCTTCTGAGATAATTTTTTCTCCCTTCCCATACCGATATCTAATATAATATACTTTTCAGACTGAGTTTTCTAGAAAAAACATAAAGATGATCGAGTTCTTGGTCTATGGTCTCATCTCGAGATCACATATCAGTCTGAACTGAGATCACATTTTGGTCTGGACCGAAATCACATGTTGGTCTGGATCGATAACTCTAGATCAAGATCACATGTTTGACCCTTCTACCCTTCGACCATAGACCCACATGAGATCTCGATCTATATCGCTCTGCTTCTCAGACTGGCATGTGAGATGTCGGTCTGTGTATCTTACATGTAACTCTAAGATGCCCTTCGACCCTTCGAAGGGATTCGAATTACGCGAGACATCGGTCTGAGATGCCCATCGACACTTCGACCCATCGACTATAATTTATGTGAGATGCTCTTCAACCATAGACCGACATGAGATATCGGTCTGTATCGTTATGCATCTCAGACTGACATGGGAGATGCCTTTCGACCATTCGAAGGGATTCGAATTATGTGAGACATCGGTCTGAGATGTCTACCGACCCTTCAACCCTGTGACCCTTCGACCCATCGACTTTTTGATCCATCGACCAATCGACCCTTCGACTATAATTTATGTGAGATGTCATTCGAGCACAAACCGACATGAGATCTAGGTCTATATCGTTATGCATCTTAGATCGATATGGGAGATGGCCTTCGACCCTTCAAAGGGACTCGAATTATGTGAGACGTCGGTCTGAGATGCCTACCGACCTTGTGACCCTTCGACTCTTCGACCCATCGACTCATCAACCCTTCGACTATAATTTATGTGAAATGCCCTTCGACCACAGACCGACATGAGATCCCGATTTGTATTGCTCTACATCTCAGACCGATATGTGAGATGTCAGTATGTGCATCTCAAACCAACATGCCTTTAATCCGGGAACTTGAGAACTCAGTATGAGAAAGACCAACATGTCTGGAACTTGAGAATTCGATCTGGACTAGGAACTCGATTTAGACCGGGAACTTGATCTAATTTTAGATTTCAAATCGGGAACGATCTGGACCGAGAACTACATATAGAATATCGATCTCTAGATTTCAATTCAGATTGAATACTAATAATCTCTATATCATATTTCAAATATTCACATCAAATATCAGTCTTTACATTTCATATTCAAATCGAGTGTGAATGACCATCGTCATTCGTTAATATTTAGAGAGAAAAAGGAGTCGCAACTATTAAAAAAATGAGAGAGATAAATAATGAAATACGACTCATAAATTAGATGTATTTCAATTTAATTATGTTTTTATCTTTTTTATTATAACATGGCACACGTGTTTTAACCATTAAACCTCTCAGAATAATCGAGATTTATGCATAAAGACAAATCTAAAAAAATAAAATAAAAACTGAATCCGCTCATATTTTAACGACAAACACATTGACATCATCACAAACCTTCACAATTGTACGGCGTTGAAACTAAGAAAAAAAGAAGTTAGTTGGATGAATAACATAAACCTGTTTTGATTATAACTTTTGTGATCCATATTCCATTGTAAGTTGAAACGCAACATCAATAGCAAGTAACCTCGAGTGGATGGGAAACAATTATAAGCACCTTTTTCGGTATATTTAGTATATATTTTTCTCCTGGGATGCCTGCGCAGCTCTTGCCTGTGTGTGCGTGCATAATTATGGACCGGTCAATATTGATTGGATAATTTTAAATAATAATAATAATAAAATATAATTTATATATAATATGTTTATATATTTTTTCATAATTTTATTTAAGACCGCCCGATTAAGGATTGAGTCTAACTATTTATATAATGAGTTAAAACTTGTGTACGTGCAGTACAAAAGTCACAGACCTACTCTCTGATCTATATATAGATCTCAGCCTATAACTTATACGTTTAATCTATATAGCTGAATTTCTTAATACCTTGTCTGATATCCATGGAATTGAAGGGTAGCATTGTTGAGTTTCTTGAAAACAAGTCTATTTTAATCACTGGTGCTACTGGATTCCTTGCAAAGAGTACGTACCCTCTCTCTCTCTCTCTTTCTCTCTCATTTAACACCATGGATATATATTAACATAATGAGGGTGCAGCTATGGTGGAGAAGATACTAAGAGTTCAACCAAACGTGAAGAAGCTCTATCTCCTTCTAAGAGCTGCAGATAATAATACAGCCACACAACGTTTCCACAATGAGGTGCATATATATACATATATATGTGTGTGTGTATATTAAATGGTAATCGACCTTTTTTCATGACAGTCATTTTTTTTTGTAATTATATAAAGATAATAGGGAAGGAGTTATTTAACGTAGTAAAGGAAAAATGGGGTGCAAAGTTTGAATCTCTAGTTTCGGACAAGATCACTTTGGTGCCTGGTGATATCTCCTCTGAAGACTTGCTGTTGAAAGATTCCTCTCTCATGGAAGAGATGTACGATCACCTTGACGCCATTGTTAATGTAGCTGCCACTACTAAATTTGATGAAAGGTAGCTGCATATATACGTATATACATACATATATGGCGTATAAATTTCATAATAAATTTAGATATCTGTCTTTAATTAATATGGTTTTGGTCTGTTGTTGTGCAGATACGATGTTTCGCTTGGAATAAATGCAATGGGAGCTAAGCATGTGTTGGAATTTGCTAAAAGATGTGGTAAAGTGAAGCTGCTTGTCCATGTCTCCACTGGTTAGTTTCAATCCCGACCTAACCACACCACACGTTTCTTTTCACTTTTCCGCTAGTATTTACTCTCAGAGGTTTGGATTGTACCACACCATCCCAAATGATGACGTAGAGCAAATTCTAACCGCTGCGAGTACATACTGAAGTAGCACCTTAATTAAAAGCATAGCCTTATGATCGTTACTCTTTGTTATTCTTCATTGCTTTTGCTTAGCTTATGTATGTGGCGAGAAGGAAGGACTTATTCTTGAGACTCCATACAAAATGGGAGAAACCCTAAATGACAATCCAGAATTAGACATTGAAGCAGAGATGAGACTAACGAATGAGACATTAAACGACCTAGGAGCTCAAGGGGCGACCGAACAAACAATTACTTCAGCCATGAAAGATTTGGGAAAGAACAGGTTTGTCGAGACTCTAATTATCTTCTAATTTGCAGCTCTAGCCTCTTTGTATATTAATAAAATAAAATAAAATCTAAAAAAAACTCGGTATAATAGTCCTCTTTTCTAATTTAAGTACAATAAAATAATTAATTTAATTTAATCTCATCTCTATGAATCCTTCTATCTCTGTTTCTATTACTGCTTCTCTCTTTATAATTTTTTTTTCACCTTCAAATTTCTTTTCTTTTATAATTTTGAAAATCTCAAAATATCTAAATTATATTTTAAATATTTTAAAATATTTTTTAATTTATAATTTTCATTATTTAATCTATTTAGACCTCTTTATTTATATATATATATATATATATATATATAGCTTTTGTTTTGCTCACAATCCAACTACGGATGATAAATAGTAAAGTTAGAAGAAATCACAAGATAATTGAATAGATCGCAATAGAGTACCATATTGATTATAAGAATCCCTCGTGATCGCTACCTTCGATTAACAGGGCAAAGATGTACGGATGGCCAAACACGTACGTGTTTACAAAGGCAATGGGGGAAATGTTGTTAGGTGACATGAAAGACAAACTACACGTCGTTATTATACGACCGACAATCGTAACCAGCACTTTCAAAGAACCTTTTCCTGGTTGGGTTGAAGGTATCAGGTACAATGTATCGATCTACTCGTGAAGTTCTGACTACCATTTTTTTTTTTTTCCTTTTTTTTGTTATTCATTTTGTGAAACATGGCCGCGTGCAGAACCTTTGATAGTGTAGCTATTGGCTATGGAAAAGGAAAAATTCCATTCTTTCTCGGAGATGATAATGAAATAATTGATATGGTGGGTCCATTAACTTATTAATCTATAGACTATCTATCTGTATATATATATATATATGTATCTGTAAGAACTTGAAAGGGTAAAATTTGAGTATGCAGATACCATGTGACATGGTAGTGAATGCTATAATAGTGGCAATGGCGGCAGCTGATCATGGAAACACAAACGCACGCAATGCCGACCCCGATCACCTTACTGTTTATCACGTCGGTTCGTCTGTAACAAATCCTGTAAGATATAGTAGTGTTCATGACTATCTCTTCCGTTACTTCACTGCAAAACCATGGATTAACAGAGATGGAAAGCCGGTCAAGGTTCGCAAAGCCACAATCTTGACAAACATGGCGAGCTTCCATAGATACATCACCATTCGTTACTTGCTCTTATTAAAGGTAAACTGTCAAATAAAGATCAAGTGCTCGATTCAACAACAATGTATATGTATATATATACGTCTTCTTCCATATTGTAGGGGCTAGAAGTGGCAAATGTTATATTTTGCCACTATTTTGAGGGAACGTACGTTGATCTGAAGAGGAAGATCAGATTAGTGATGCGTTTGGTGGAATTGTACAGGCCATACTTATTCTTTAATGGAGTGTATGTACAGGGCATATATACTTAGTGCAATGGTGATTGTCAGTAAACGTATTGTGATAAATGTAATAAGCCTTTCTTGCTATTCTTTTGGGCAGATTCGACGACACGAATACAGAGAAGTTGAGAACGAGAGCAAGAGAGTACTTGAACAGTGGAGAAGAAGATATGTTTTGCTTCGATCCCAGAAACATAGATTGGAACTACTACATGATGAATATCCACATTCCAGGAGCTGTTAGATATGTCTTCATATGAAATTTCATTATAGAGTGATATTTAATTAGCCTCTGTGATATTGCAACTTCATAGTACATGGAGTTGTTTATTACAACATATGTCTTTCAATAAAACCTTGTTTTACACGAATATCGTGTAGCTGTTTATTTCGTAAGTCAAGTGAGTGGAATTTTAGTAATAAAGATATGGTTAAATTATTATTTTCGTTTATATTTTACATCAATTATTTATCTTGAAAAAAATAAAAAAAAAACTATTAAATATTCTTAAAGTAATTTTCACTTAATTTTTATAAAACAAAAATTTTCTTATTTTCATTCCCTTTACTTTCATTTTAATCTTATCATCGTCGTTAAAACTTTGTTGCTGCCACCGCCGCAGCCCTATCTCCGTTGCTGCCGTCTCCTCAATTCCGTCGTCCCACCTCCATCATCACTGCCACCGCCCCACCTCGCCCTCTCCACCGTCAATGACAGCGTTACGATGGAGGTGGAGCAATGGCAGCAACAATGACTAAGGCAAAGTGAAGGTGTGGCGGCGTGAGAATGGCGGCAACGACAAAGGTGAAGCAAAGGTTAAGGTGAAATTGGGATAGAGGCAAAGACGGAAGTGGAGCATCTACATCGATGTCGGGAGGATATTGGAAGTGAGGCAGCGACGGTCAGTGACAAAAAGAGTAAAATGGGTATAATTTTATTATTTTATGCTTTTGTGACTAAAAGATGATACAAATATTGAGTTAAACAAAACGTGGCTAAAATATTAATAACTAAACCCAAAGGCATTTAATAACTCTAATTTTAGATAATTTCTAAGACAAATAACCGATTCATCTCATCCCACAAAATTTATTATTTTCTTAAGCCGTGCTCAATTCGAAAAATTCTTGCATTAGTCAATCAAATCATAACATTTGCCGGAGTCAGGTATATGTTATATCATTTTTTTTTTATCAGACTAGTAATAATGTATAAATACAAACTCATGCAAGAATTACCCGGTCCATGAAGTCCAGCCTAATACATCGGCCCCAAGAGTTCATATTCCAAGTATAACTAAATTCTGAAGAGGACAATGTGGTGATGAGTATCATCTGTTCAAGCGTGCATCATTTCCTGAAAGCCAAATTCAGCTAAAGAGAAGGCAAGCAAATAAGCAGAGCATAAGAGGAGCTCCAGCTAGGAAGGAGATAGTGGCCTCTCTTTCCGTTTACCGGTTGTAGCCCTATCTTTGTTGTCTGAAACGGGACTCCAGCAATCCTTTATCTCATCACTGCATCTTACACTCCCAGCTGATGAGCATGAATACAAAGATCCATTACAGCCATTGAAGGTATGCCCCTTTCCAGAGTTATCGTGATTGACCGAAGCTTGATCTAGTGGGGAACCACTTGGCCTGGTTATACACAACCAGGTTCTAGCCGATTCCTTGGGGCATTCACCTGCTATTGGAATATGCCATGATCCTCTTTCCGACTCCTGTTATATATATAGCGATTAGAAGTAAGTTACATTATCTAAGAAGCCAAGTCTTTAGCCTATGTGATGAACATTGCAAGAGAGGAAAAGGAAGCACCTGGATTATTAAGGAATACTGGGGTGGCATCTCAAGTTTCAGATTTCCTTTAACAAAAGTATAATGAACCTAAATTAACATTGACAGCGCTTATTAGAGAGATTATAATTAAGAGCTTCTTCCTATCAGTCTCGTCATTCCCACCCGAATTCACATGTTAGGTGGAGAGAAACTATAAGTGACAACTGAGATATTATATAAAACGAATAAGAACTAGATTAAGTGACCGGAACAGGATCTTAAACAGCACATACTTGATGTCTCTCTTTCCATTTGAGAAAAAAGCTGCTTCCTAAGAGTTCAAAAATATGGTCTCGCATTTCATCATTTGTCACAAGCAAACACTTGAGTTTAACAGCAGCGTAGAGCCAATACCTAAATGTAGGAGAAGATATAAAATCAACCACTACCACACTAGGAGACAAAAATAATATGGATTTCGAAACAAGGAAAATAAAAAGGGGGAAAAATTATACCAATCATCATTGGAACCATTGGGTGTTGTATAGAGGACCCCTTTATCAATCCACTCCTCGACAATTTTTCTGTGAGAAGGATTATCCATAAGGGGTCGAACCCGTTTATTATGCAAGACAACTAGGGGCCATTTCTTCCCACTCCGATTATACAATTCTCTAACAACAGCATCCAGCTGCTCTATAGAAATTTTGAGAATGCTTTCACAATTAGTTATCTCAATATAATGGCAAAAAACGGGAAAAGAATCAGAGAAGGAGGGGAGGGGGGGAAAAAGGAATTTCTACAACCTGAGAAACACTAAATCCACCATCTGCGAAGTTCTGTTGGTAGAGACCAATATTTGCTCCATCTACAACAGCTTCATACTGAGTATGTTTGTCCAGCCAGTCCTTTCATAAGAATAAGGAATATGATTGCGTTTACACTAATCATAAGATATCTACACAGCATTTTACTGCAAGGATCTACATTTTAAGAAAAAGGAAATATTTTCCGTATAGATTCATGTAATTATGCAGCAACTGCTAACCTGAAACACGCTGAAATTAGTTTGAACCTCCCTCTCCATAGCCAATGCAGCTACAGATTGAGCAAACCTCTCTGTATCATCACAATCAATATCAACGCAAACCAATTTCTCACCACAAGAACAGCATTCCCCACTCGGTCCAACATTCCCTCTCTTCACGACCCAATTCCCCTTCCCAATCCACCCTTTTCCATGCCACCCTCCTCCATTCCTCAGAACCGTCTTCTTAATCAAACCTTCATCGAAATTAATCTCTTCCACCTCACATCCCTTACTACTACAAAACCATTCCTCGATACTCTTCGCAGTGGAATCACCAACGCACCTCAAAGAGCTCCTCATCTTATGCAGATATTCATACACCTTCTCTCCCTTCCCCTTTTCCGAGCTCGCTTTCAAGAGCGCGTTAAGTTCTGGTTCTTCTAAACTTATCCTCATCGTCTCCATGTGCGTCTCGACCTCATACGCCTTGTCCACCTCCAATTTTTCACAGAAGCAAAACAGAGCTGGATCGTAAGTGCGTAACCTCGGCGTAGCGCTATATTTCCCCATGCTTTTCACCAAATCGAATGCGTAATCGCCGTCCATCTTCGCGGCGGCGAGCCTAGCGACAGCGGTGATCGTCGCCTCGTTGGGGGCCACATTGATCGAGATCATGTGATCGAAAATGCGAAATCCGTATTGTAGAGAGATTTCTTTGAGCGATGAATCTGTGACGGAATTGGAACAGAGGTAGAGTAGTGTATTGAAGTGGTGTTGATTGAGGCGCGTTTTCTGAAAAAGTGCCGTTTCGTAGAGCGCGACGGCTCCATTTAAGTCCTTCTTCTTGGAGCAGAAGGTGAGTTCCAAGTGAAACTTAGTCTCCGGCGTTTGGTTCTTCTTCCTCTTCGTGGTTGAACGGTTGGAGATATCCATGGAAGGAGTTCAGAAGCCCCGTTAACTGTGGGTAGTCACCCTGGATCGTGAACCCTAATAGCTATCAGGGAAACCGGATTTGTCGTATTGGGCTTGGGCTTGGGATTGGGCTTGGTTATCCAGCATCCTATAGTCCAATTGGGTTTTGTCTTAAATTGATGACCACGAAGTCCATAGGAACTTGCCCAAAAAACGAAGCCCATTTATTTATTTATTAATAATATGTTAGTTCAGACTAGTTTAGATAGCGGAAAATAATAATAATAATAATAATAATAATAATAATAATAATAATAATAATGATGATAACAAAAAATAAGGATTTGTGAGTCCGAGAGCACTAAAAGTAATTAAATGCAAATTGGCAAGGCAACCACATGAACTCATATATGAGTTGGATCAATGGTAAGACCACAGTGTAAATTGATGTTATAGCAATGCAATATTCCCGAACATCGGTGTCAAGGTCATTTTTTATTTATGAGTTGGATTAAATGAGAGTTCTGAAAAAGTTTTTTAAGGTAAATATCGTGATCTAAACAGAGGATGATTCTATTTCAAAATAGCATAAAAAAATCATGGAATGGAGACAGCATTATAATTGTAACCGAAACATAGCATAAAATTCATGCAAAATAACGAGTAAAACATGTAGGTTTCAAACCAAAGTATCCAATCATGTACTAAAATCCTAATAATTGTAAACATTTAAACACGTTTTTCATTCATAAACCACATTATCCGATGAATCATGTTAACCTTAACGAGGTTCTTATCGCTTATTATTACTGTTGTATCTCTAAGTCATGCCCACAAATGTACGTATGGTAGCATAGGATCAAACTCTATATTCATTCTGATAGTCAGGATCCTCCCCCCATAGGTAAGTGCAGAGCATGCTTGAATATTGTTTATTCGTAATTTCTATAAGAATTTAGAATAGACCTGAGTATTTAAGAAGGAGAGAAAGTGTGTTAAGCCAACATGATTTTATCGATCGCAATATATCTTATAATGGCCATGTTCATTGTTCTTAAATGAGAGTAGTCTGTCCTTTTTATAGGCAAAGGCGAGTACTCTAGAACAACATAACTGATTATAAATAGACAAGATTTGACAACATCAAGATCCACCTGATTAATATAATTATAAATTGACAAACATCTTCTTAAAAAGTAGTCGTAGAAGTAAAGCATACGAATACATAAACTGACAAAATAGAGGCATAAACTAACAAAATAGAGACGGTTGAGGATGATGGCAAAATAAAGGCAGCTGGTGCATAGAGACCTTTTATGAGATGGCAAGGAATCATCTAGAGTTCTGTGAAGCTGATAGGTTGAAATTTTCTCAATCCTTATGGTTCGAATCAATGAGTCCATTGAATTGGTTATACCACGGGTTGGATGGTCTTGAATCGTTAGTTGGATTACAGTCCATAGGATCTGGTGAGTCTTGGTAGTATTCAGTAGGGTAGCAGGGAGATGAGATGAATGAATGTCTCGTGTGGAAAGTCTGTCTTTACATTATTGAGTTCAAGGAGGAAGTTGCAAAGTGACGTCCTGTTTTTTAGCCATTGGTTGTCCATATTATAGATGGTTTGATATTCATAAACACTATTAATGGACTAGAATAACTTGGCGTGATGATTGAACATGCAAGGTCTATGAAAGATGTAGATACGGTCATATTCTCCCTAAGGTCATCCATCTTCTATACATTATGATAACCTATCAATTTTGTGAGCTCCTTACGCGGGGAAAAATCATTGGAGAAAGGTCTAGATGAGAGAGTCTTGGTTATTTGGGTCATGAAGATGATTGTAGAGTTTCATGATAGGAAAAGCTATGGAATGAGAAAAGAGGATAGAGAGACACTAGAGGTACCAAAAGGTCATATTTGGTGAAGATTGAATTAAGTAGAGCTAGTTTGATGGAAATAGATAGACATTTCTCTCCACGAGAGAAAAAATATAACTCGTACGACTTTAATATGAAGATGCGAATATTTTTTGGAGATTCACTGAGAGAGATAACTTATGAATTTAGAATACAGTCAATATACTATTATGATAGAAAAAATAAGATAAAATAGTTGTCAAATCCAGCAGAGATCTTAAAATACTAATAAACTGCTTGATAATTTTTATGAAAATCTTATATCTTTTCAAGATATTATAAAAGTTAAGAAGCGATAAAAAAAAATTTTGTGATGGGAATATTTTTGAGAATATAAGTATATTCTAAGAGGTTATTAATGTCAGAGGAATTTACTATTATTTTTGGTTATGAAAGAAAGTATGGAGGTATAAAATTAATATTTAATATTAAAATTAATATTTAATATTAAAATTAATATTTAATATTAAAATAAACTTATAAGAAAATTTGTAAAAAGTGGGTCTGCTATATAATCTATCTCAATAAGAAAAAAAAGAAAAAAAAAAAGTGTGGACGCTACTTGCTCCGGACGATGTTGAAAGTGGCCCAGTGGGGCAAGATAAGAGCTGTCCCTGTGTTTTGCGTTCCAGAGCTGTCCTTTTTGAACTGCTGGCTTCATAAGCTGTCTAGATATCCTGACGAGTGACATAAAACATGGACTGCGAAATTGCGGCTGACAGGTGCTAAGCATGTTTGGACTTTTTTCGGCCTTAAAAGACTCGTAACAATGACGTGCTGTGGGTGATTGATTAGTTTCGTACACACCATTTAAAACGTGATTAATATGCTATATTGGAAAGTTATAAGTAATAACTTAATGCTCATAGCATAAGCATAGTCTTAGATGGGTTGAATTCATGTGGGTTAAAGTTACTATCACCCGTTTTCTATAAAGTCAAATAGTAATCGTTAGGAAATTGTACTAATCCATAAAAAAAATCTAGATAAGCTGGATGGAAAATTAATTAGATGAATATTTAAATGACTTATTTCTTCACCCAATTAATAAAGTTATTTATTTATTTATTTATTTTTTATTATTAGAATTAGAAAAGAATGAAAAGACATGTTTGGTTTGTAGGTAAAGAGGAGGGGGGCCCATCATAAAAGGTGTTTGAAATGGATAAGATAACGCATGAGATGAGAGGCTAAGCACACACACGTTAGTTTCCTCAATTTAGTGTCAGTATCATCTACAGTCTAGTCTTAGCACTCCTTATCTAGATCTACACAATATGACTTGATCTTTTGTTCTCTGTTTTTATTCACTTCAATCTCTCCACTTCTTCTGTCTTTGCCACCTGTATCTGTTCTTCTTCTTGTCTGCATATATAGATTCCTTTTACCCGCTGACTGTTGCCGAAATAGCTTACTTGAAGTTTAAGAGTGATGCGAAACCAGTAAACGTACTCACTGGACGGAGCAGCAGGGGTGCCCTTGGGGGGGGGGGGGGCATGACGGAGCCATCGAGATACCCTACCTGATAAATAGGGATTCTACCTACGCATGCCACAACGAAAAATTGCTCGACATCAGTTGGAGCGGCAAGTGCTGGTGGGCATTGACGGCGATAAGGGGAAGTCCAGTTGATCATAATGCGCGGGCTGGAGGTGACCGGAAAGTGTTATAATATATACCTTTTACTACATTATAATATTTTCCTGTTACTTTTTCGATCGGACCCTTTTGAGATATTGTTGCTTTTGATTAAGATCCATATCATATAAAAACACTTATCATTAAATGTAAGGGCTCTGATCACGTGCATTACCCGTGGCTTATGAGTTATACAAGGAATTATTCGAATATTAATAGTCAAATATTTGAGATTAATATAAATATCTTTACAAAAGAAGAAAAAAAAAATCTCCATTATAATATATGTAAATTACTGACCCATATATTATTATAATAAGATAATAAAATATAAATTTTTATAATATATATTAATATTTTATTAAAAAAGAAAAATATATTTCAATATTATAATTTAGTGATCTTAATTCTTACACGCATGAATAACAGTATAAGGCTAATACTTTGGAATTTGGATTATAAGATTTAAGAAAAGCATACTTTGCATCAAAATTTCCTTACCTGATTCAAAGATGATAAAATAATGTTTTAACAGAGCCGACACCCAAAAAAAAAAACAAAAGAAGAGCAGCAGCTCACAAGTCACAGCTGATGCCTGACTGTAACATGTAATTAATGACAGAGACAAATTTAAAATATATAAGCACGTGGGTAAGAAATTGACCTGCCCCCTGTTTTTGTGACTCGTAAATAATTTCCGCACGCGTTAATCATGCGCTTTTAGTTGTCAACTTCCCCGTGTCAAACATGCAGCCATAAAGACCACACCTCTCCACTCCAGAAAAACTATTATATAGTACACACACTTCGCCTGCTGTTTCATAACTTCATCATCTTCCTCTTCATCTTCTTCATCTTCTTCATCTTCTTCATCATCTTCATCTTCTTCAATATTTTCAATTTTAAGCTCAAATTTTAAGCCGAGTGGGTAGAAATGGAATTTCTAGAGTCCATGGCAACGACTTTCTGCATCGTCTTCTTCTCCTTCACGGGCATCTTCTCTGCCTTCTCTCTGTTCGTCTTCATCACGAGAATCAGACCGTGGTGCAACTGCGAAGTCTGCAAAGACTACATGTCCTGTAGCTGGATGAAGCGACACGACAATTTCTGCGACTGGTATTCTCACCTTCTCAGAAAATCCCCAACCGGAACCATCCACGTTCATGTCCTCGGCAACATCATCACGGCAAACCCAGAAAATGTCGAGTACATTTTGAAGACCAATTTCGCAAACTACCCAAAAGGCAAGCCCTTTTCTGCAATCCTCGGCGATCTTTTGGGCCGCGGCATCTTCAACGTCGACGGCGATTCCTGGAAATTCCAACGAAAGATGGCCAGTTTAGAACTCGGCAGCGTTTCCGTTCGTTCCTACGCGTTTGATATCGTCGGTTCCGAGATCCAATCGCGATTAATTCCTCTTCTCGCTGAATTTTCCGCCAAAAAAAGTGGTGCGGATTCCAACGGTCATTTGGATTTACAAGACGTTTTCCGACGGTTTTCTTTCGACAGTATTTGCAAATTTTCGTTTGGGTTGGACCCGGGTTGTCTCAAACTGTCGTTTCCGGTTTCGGATTTGGCGGTTGCATTTGATTTAGCGTCGAGGCACTCCGCCGAGCGAGGAATGTCTCCGTCGCCGATTATTTGGAAAATCAAACGGGCATTGAATTTAGGAGCTGAGAAGAAATTGAAAGAAGCTATTAAAGTGGTTGATGCTTTTGCCAAGGAAATGCTCGAACTGCGACGGAAACTGGGTTTCTCGAATCAAAACGATCTCCTTTCACGGTTCATGGGTTCGATAGACAACGACGTTTTTCTACGAGATATAGTTGTCAGCTTCCTATTGGCTGGTCGTGATACGGTGGCTTCCGCGTTGACTAGTTTTTTCTGGTTGTTATCACAGAACCCGGATGTTGAATCCAAGATATTGGAAGAGTCAAACCGGGTCATCGGTTCGGGTAATTTGGACAAGCCCGCTAGCTATGAAAATATCCGACAAATGCATTATTTGCATGCGGCCGTTCACGAGAGTATGAGACTTTATCCTCCGGTTCAATTCGATTCCAAATTTGCTGAAGACGACGACGTTTTACCGGATGGGACTTTTGTGCAAAAGGGTACAAGGGTAACTTACCATCCCTACGCAATGGGAAGGATGGAGCGGGCGTGGGGCCCGGATTGTTTGGAGTTCAAGCCAGACAGATGGTTGAAGAACGGGGTTTTCTCGCCCGAGAATCCGTTTAAGTATCCGGTATTTCAAGCCGGGTCGAGGGTTTGTTTGGGAAAAGAATTGGCACTCATGGAGATGAAAAGTGTAGTTGCAGCTCTCGTAAGACAGTTTAAAATACGAGCTGTTGGATCAGATCGGTTTCCCCGGTTCGCCCCGGGTCTCACTGCTACCTTTCGAGTGGGGCTTCCGGTCCAAATCGAAGAAAGAATAACGTGAATTAGTAGTCTATAATTTTTTTTGTTTTTTGTTTTTTGGCCAAGTTAGTAGTCTATAATTGAGTAGGTTACTTTCGCTTGTATTAGAGTTGATATTTATATAATTA
Source organism: Coriaria nepalensis (assembly GCA_027186245.1). Classification (NCBI taxonomy): domain Eukaryota; kingdom Viridiplantae; phylum Streptophyta; class Magnoliopsida; order Cucurbitales; family Coriariaceae; genus Coriaria; species Coriaria nepalensis. The sequence goes on along the minus strand of CP114491.1, from coordinate 9,950,841 downwards.
TATTTTGTTTAATTTTATATGATCAACTTTGTAAATGATTTATCATACTCTTCATTCTTCTCTCCCACTATTTGGTACATAAAAAACCCAAAAAATAGATATTAATGATCCAATCATGTCTTAATTTTTTTGTTTTCACAAATGTTTAGTTCTTGAAAACTAGAACTATAATTCAAACACTTATAACCAAACTTGTCAGGGACAGCGGATTGGTATTGAAAGTAATAATTGTAAAGATGGGTTTGATCACATGAATTTGGTTGTATTATATACAATTCATTGATAGATTCTTCATATACCCAATTATTATGGGGAGGGAACTAAGAGTCACATGTTTCTCTATAGATCTCTTCCCGCACCATGTTTTAATTTTAAAACCACGTGTAATTAAGTGCATCGTACATCTTAATAGTCGAAACATATAATATATATTACATATTGTATGTAACTGTCAATCATTCATTTGTTTATGTCCCCTTTAAACCATGCCACAACACTTAATTAATGTGATTTATTTAATTGATTCATCACATGGAAACGTTTCCTGCAATGGGTGCACGATGAAGAATTAAGAACATGTAGAACCGACCATACAATATATATAATCATTTCAAATTGTATGCATACAAAACAAGTTAGGACAAACTAACTTCTTTATGAACTAATTTGAACACTAATCAACGAATAAGAAGACAAATTAATGGAGAACGGGTATCTATCTCTTAATATTGCAGTACATAGAACAAAATGCAAGTTATCATCATAGATCTTGATTTTGCTTCCTTCTATTATTAAGAAGAGACAAATTGTATTAAACAAAAATTAGAGCCAAAACTCGATGTTTATTAAAGTTCTAGGATTTATATACAAAAATTTAACAATATTAGGCCAAATATATTATTTTTGAAAAGTTGAGAGTGGAACTTATATATTATTCTTATAATCTATAAATGAAATCTTATTACATATACCTAATGGCTAGCTCTGCCAAATGATATGAGAATAGTGTCATATATTGCTACTAAATGAAATACAGTAAAATCTATATAAAATAAAAAAATTTTGATGAATAAATTTGTTAGTTTAATAAAATTAACATATTATCATGAAAAATAAAAAATTATAATTTAAATAAATTTATTAATTTATGGTGATTCAACTCTAATTAATTATAACCTAATGCCCTTGTTCGTATAATTTCAAATCATTAATATCCTGCATTTAGGGGCGGAGCCAAGGTAAGTAAGGAGTATTGCCGCCCTTCAGTTTTATTAGAAGATTAATATTTGACTTAAAAATAGTAAAATTTTGTATATAAATTTTTAGAAATTTTATTAAAAGTATATTTTTACCCACCCTAACTTTGATTTAATACCTTTTGCCCCCTTGATTTTGTTTTCCTTCCGCCCCTACCTACATTGCAATTTGCAGCGGTTGCCGATAGGAGTACTTCGCCTACTACATATATTTTCAAGATCAATAACTCAAGCGGTCCTCCACCCTCATGCAGTATCCGGTACGTCGTTTTGAAGAATTGAAGAAATTGAAAGCGAACTAATCAATTTAGACCACGAAAAGAGAAATAAAAAACTTATTTATTTTTTTTTCCTCTTCAATCGTTTTCAAAATTAGGGCCAAGTGACAAAAACAGTGTCAATATCAGCACGTGGGTGTTTCAGTTTCATGTTTTTGTTTGTTCTGTGTCTAAGAGAAGAAAGCGACCATGCCATTCATCATAGCTCAACTGAACAAAATTTTCGGGTAAACCTTTTTGTTTGGGTCAGAAACAGCTGGTCTGGTCCGTGGTCCCTCTAATTGCAGGCAGCGGTTGGTGGTAAGGAAGAGCCGATTGGCCCAATTCAAATGGAAAGGCCGTTGGCCTCAATTAGAATAAATTTAGAGTAATAATCCTATAGAGAATAAGGGATGAAATAAATAAATGGAGAAATAATAATAAGATTGTATATTCTTTGATATATAGAAAAAACTGTTTATGGTAAGTTCTTATATACTATACCAAAAATGATCATTGTAGGACTAATAAAGACTTTGGTCAATTACATTAAATTAAAAAATATGTTGCTTTGTTTTCCTCAGGTGATTGTGTGATTTGTTGGCTTGAGTTAGTGGAATTTCCTTTTACACGCCCCCTCAAGCTTAGTAGGACTAGGGACATGGTAAGCTTGTCACGGAGGATTGAGAATTTGGAGGCCACGAGGGGCTTTGTAAGGATGTCGGCGGGTTGATCGGTCCCGAAAATGAATTTGACACGGAGTTCGCGACAGACAACTTTTTCTCAAATAAAATGGAAAACAATGGCAACATATTTGGTTTTTGAGTGTTGGATGGGATTAACGAGTAGATAAATTGCACCGATGTTATCGCACGATAGGGTCAGCGGATTTGGAAAGCGAATACCCAATTCAGAAAGAAGACTTTCCAACCATCAGATTTCAGCAGTAGAATTTGCTAGGGCTCAATATTCAGCTTCAGTACTGAATCGAGCGACTGTTTGTTGTTTACGAGAGCTCCATGAGATGAGAATTGGCCTAAGGGTTACCAAGTATCCAGTGGTTGATCGTCTATCATCGGGGCAACTGACCCAATCAACATCGGTAAAGATGTTGAGCTCAAGAGAAGAATGTGGACGTATATGAATACTGAGATGGATAGTTCCACATAGGTAGCGTAAAATCCATTTGACGGCAATCTAATGATGAACAGTGAGGCAGTGTATGAATTGGAAAACTTATTAGACGGCGAAGGAAAGCATACTAGAGAGCGCCGACTGTGCTAGGGTATAAGGTAGGATTATTGAAGGCATAACTGTCGAATAGTGAAAGCTTAGTGGCATTTGTCATAGGACTGGATATCAGTTTTGCTTCAGATATATTGGCATGGCAAAGAAGGTCGGTGATGTAATGAGTTTGGTTGAGATAAAAGCCGGTGGAATGACGATGTACCTCTATACTAAGTGTAAGGGACCTAAGTCTTTGATGCAAAGCGAGAGTGTAGCTGAAGGAGTAGATCTTGTATGGCCTTTGTGGAAGAGCCGATAATTATAATGTCGTCCACGTAGACTAGTAAGTAAATTATGTGGGAACCTGAAAAAAATAAACAACGAGGCGTTAGCTTTGGAAGAATGAAAACCTAGAGATAATAAGGTGGAGCTAAGTTTAGAAAACTAAGCCCGTGGGGATTGCTTGAAGCCGTAAAGTGATTTTTTGAGACGACAAATATATCCTGGAAATTGAGGATGAATAAATCTCGATAGTTGAGTCATGTAAGCTGGTTCTTGAAGATCCCCATGGAGGAATGCGTTTTGAACATCCAATTGACGGAGTGTCCAATTAAAAGAGATAGCAAGGCAAGGACGACTCGGCTTGTTTGTGGTTTAATGATGGGGTTGAATGTTTCATCAAAGTCAATTCCAGCTTGTTAGTGATACCATTTTTCCACAAAGCGTGCTTGTAATGGTCGATAGTGCCTTGTAATGGTCGATAGTGCCATCGACTTGTCGTTTGATTCGGCAAACCCAACGACACCCAACAATGTTGGCGCAGGAGGGAGGAGAGATGAGCTCCCATGTATTGTTGCGAAAAATCACATCAAACTCGAGGTTCATTACCATACACCACTGCGGATGTTTCAAAGCGGAAGAAAAACAAGTTGGTTCAATATCTGTAGGGGAGAGTGTGGCAGAAAAGGTTTCACTAAAAACCGTGCCATCAATAAATCGGCGAGGTTTGAAGATGTCATTTTTAGCGCGAGTGGTCATCGAATGCTGGTTTCCAACCGAGGGAGGTGAGGACGGCAGTGCAATGAGCGGAGCAGGAGAGCAGTCAGCTTGGGAGGGTAATGGTGCAGATGCTTGCATGGGGGCATGCAGGCTGGATGTTGGTGTAGTGAGCTAGAGGATGAGGTAGGGGAGACCCAATTTGCTAAAGGTGGGTGCGAGTGGGTAAGCCTAGAGATGATGGGTATCACAGGTGGTGGGCTGTTTAGGATTTGGGCAGAAGGTTGGAGGGATGGTGGATGAAATAAGGAAACGGAGAAATAATAATAAGATTGTTTGATATATAGACAAAATTATACATGGCAAGTATTTATGTACTATACCAAAAATGATCGTTGATGATTGTAGGAGTAATAAAGACTTTGATCAACTATATTAAATTTTAAAAAGACAGTTGCTTTATTTTCTTGAGATGATTGTATGATTTATTGGCTTAAGTCATGATTACTGCTATTTATTCCTCTTATAACGATTGGGCCAATTCAAATGGAAAGGCCGTTGCCTTTGTACTATTTATTGCTCTTATAAGTGACAGGGGAATCTAGTGTGCCCATTTCTTTAAGCTTTTGAAAACAGTACACGAGGCAAAGTTAACAAAACCAGAATAGAAGGATGAAGACGACAGATATTGTAAACAATGAGGAACAAACATTTGTGTTTTTTTATATGTATATGTTTTGTAAATCTTATTCATCAAGTCAGATACATGCAACCTTCTTTGTTTCCGAAATACAAAGCTTATTAATTCTTTTATTCTTCAAAGCCAAACTAATTAACAGGCTTGGTCATGGACAACGTTATTTAGCTAGAAGGAAATCACATATCATCAATCTATCTCTTGCACACAACTCCTCGGTCTTCAACTTCACTTGCACAATTCATATTAGCATGTTCGAAGCTTTCACTAGAATCCCCACTCGTGATTTCACCGCTAAATCGAGCAACAGCACAATCGATAGAGAAAAGGCTTGAAGATGCAAATTCTCGATCACCACCCAAAACAGGCATGAGCACACCCATCTTAACCTTACTCATATAGTTGCTTGCATATGTTTGGCCTAAAACACCATTAACGTCACCGCTCAATGAATAGAACTTGAAGCTCAAATCAAGATGAGCAAGGCAATCCTCTTGAGTGATTCCATACTTGTGGATTAATGAATCTTTTTCCGTTATGGGGACCACCTTGGTCTTGATCTTGAAGTTTCCTTCTACCTCGATTTCAACGGCATTTGTATTGCGAGTTCTTGTGATGGTGACGGTTGGGGTTGAAGTGGATCTCCATTTTGCGTCTTCTTGGTTAGGAAGGACGATGGATTCGCCGTTGAAACTGAGAGAAAGGCGGTCATTGGAGTCATCCCATATTGAGGTTTTCTTTGCACCGATGAAGAGTTTGTGCTCTTCGAAGAGGATTCCAAGAGATTGGACCCAAGTGAAGTCTCTCTTCATGTTTGAGTTTCTTTTTCCAATGAAGTGAGCGTTGATGTGGAGGTTTGAATCAGAGACAATGCAAAAGTCCTTGTCTTTCTTACCATGGAAGTAGAAGGTTATTCCATCTCCTCCGATGAACCGTGGGTCCTGGCATACTGCACCTGGTCTGTTGCAATCTGTCCATATAGAGGCATATAAAAGAAATGGAAATGATCAGTATGGTGTATACTCCAAAGTTGTAGTCATATCCAAAATTTGAATTACTAATTAGAACATGTTTAGTATATTGTATCAAAATATATAGAGATCTATTTAGTATGTTGTATGTTATTATAAAGCTCTAACTAACAAGCTGCTAAATATATAACAATAAAGAAAAGATAAAAGGTCAGGGTAACAAATGCAATAAGAAAAAACAAATTGGAATAAATGAGTATAGTTGGGGGTCAACTCTGTTTATATATATGGATCAGAATGAGGCTCTTACCGCAAACGGCCTTGCAAGTGACGCAATCAACCTCACATTGATTAGGGCAAGCGCTAGGACAGCTTAACGCCAATCCATAGCATTGACCGTAATTCCTGTTCTTACATTTGGCCTTTTTCCCATCTACTTCTACACTAGGAGGAGGAGGTGGAAATGTTGTAGGGGTAGAGGTAGGAGGTGGAGATGAAGGTGGGGGAGATGATGGAGTAGTAGTTGGAGGAGGGGTTTGAGTCGGAGGTGGAGATGGAGTAGTGGTTGGAGGAGGGCTATTTTGGTGAGTGGGAGGTGGTGGTGGAGATGAGTAAATGTAGGGTGGTGGAGGAGGTGGGGGAGAATAATACGGATATGGGACGGTGTTGGGAGGAGGTGGTGATTTTTTCTTAGGAGGAGGTGGTGATCTTATCTTAGGAGGTGGTGGTGATTTCTTCTTAGGAGGTGGTGGTGATTTCTTCTTAGGAGGAGGTGGTGATCTTATCTTAGGAGGAGGTGGTGATCTTATCTTAGGAGGAGGTGGTGATTTCTTTTTTGGAGGAGGTGGTGGTGGAGATGGTGGAGGTGGTGGTGGGGCCGTACATACGGGTTGGCAGGTTGAACAATCAGGAACACAAGTACGTAAACAATTGTCCGGACAATATAAGTCCTTATGGTAACAAGAAGGGAACTTCTTGTCTTGGCACTTGACTTTCTTAGCCTTAGAAGGCCCTCCTTGTGCTACAACAATGAGGCTAAAAAGAAGCAAACAAGCACTCAAACGAGCAACCAATTGGGTACCCATTTGAGCTTGAAATGATTAAATCACTTGGTGTTGATTTTTGTGGTAGAACAAATGCATCAAGGGGTTCCTTTTTATGGAGGTATCTAAGCATATAGTTTATGTAACCTTAAATTTAGCATTTTTTGTGCCTTCCCACATGGCTATCAAAAAGTCAACATCAAAATCTGGCCTTACTATTTTGATCCATTTTTTCATATAAAGTTGCGTCTTTAGGAAATGATGCTTACTACGTACTACTTACATCATAGAGATGGCGTATAGATCCCATATTAGAACCAAAAAAAGAGAAAGAAAAGGAAAAAAAAAAAAAAAAAAAAAAAACTAGATTCAAAAATTTTCTCCATCTTTTCGACTCTAATTTTGAAACTTTCCTAATTATATCAGAATTTTTACTCTAATAAAAATATATATATATATTATGTCAAACTTTTCTAGTTAAAACCTCCCCGGGTTAATTAGTCAAAGTCATACACAAATTATTATGCCTCCAACAATAAGAAAATGGTTTCTATCAATGCTGTAGAATGAAAAATATAACCAAAATACTCTCTGTAATAGCGCACATAGAGTAAGAATCCTCCCTCCCTCCCCAAGCTTAAGCCTCTTCGTAAGTAGTAATTAATTAAGCAATGAAAGAACGCTAACGCCTCCCTAGCTATGACCTAGAAAGCTAGCGCTCAAAAGAAGACAAGGGATGCCTTCTATGTTCAGGTCCAACACGTGCATGGATGCCCGGTGGGCCGCGTGCTTGCTCGGCTCGCGATTCTGTCTTGTTGAGCTGACCCTTATTATCATCTCTATTTATATATGTTTAAATTTAGTATACAAATTATCAATCGGTTAAGAATATAATCTTAACATAATCAAATCTTAATTTCAAATACCGCTTAAAAAGTCGTCCACTAATACCATTTAACCTACCCTCGTGATCTAAGATGATCTAAGATAGTTTAATATTATTAAAAGCTTAAATGTCCAAAACCTAAAGTGAAGGGGGAAAAAAAAAAAAGAGGCATTTTTATTGAAAGCTTATTAAGTCCTTGGATCAAAAAGGTTTAGTTGAGTTGGTCAACTTTTCTTCGTATAGAATGAAATAAGAGAAAAAACGAGTAAAACCCCCTAAGGATGCCCTATAAGTGTTAAGATCCTAAGTGGGTTAATACTAAGACATAAACATGAAATCTATGAGCAATATTCAAAGAGATTGAATGTCAAGGAGGCTAGTGGCTAACCAATCGAGAAGATGATCAAGGAGGTAGAAATATTGTGTCCAAACCCTAAAGTACTGAATGTAGCAAATGCTTAATTGCGTATAGACAAATCCCCATTTTGAAGATCAACGCTATAAGCCCTATATTGAACAGCTATTATACGTACACAGAGATGGATCCAGATTAAGATGCCATAGCTTTAAGTACAATCTGGTTCACTCTTACTTAATTACATATCGAAACCTATCCGGCCAATTATGAAACCTTAAATTTGAAGTGTATAATTAAGTAGAAACTTTAAGCTACACGGTTGAGTGTTGACCATTTTATAGTGGCCATGTGAGATGACGTAAAATCCTTAAAAGGAAAATGTAAGTCATATTATTCTCACTTTAAAACACACCATAAGAGGACACCCTTTGATCTACAACAAAATTGAAGTAAGTGATCTTGTGCTTTCTAGCTCGATCTGAAAATGGCTTCACCAATGGTTTCTCGTTTGAGCGTTTGCTTGTTGCTCCTAATTGCCATCTTCTTCATTGTAGCTGAAGGAGAAGATTCCTCATCTAATAGACAACAGGGAGGAAATGGAGAACAAGGACAAAATGGACATCAAGGAGGAGATTCCTCATAAAAAAAAATCACCACCACCTCCGAAGAAGTCTCCACCACCACCAAAGAAAAGATCACCACCTCCACCTCCTCCCAACACCGTCCCATATCCTTATTATTCTCCCCCACCTCCTCCACCGCCCTACATTTACTCATCTTCACCTCAGACTCCAACCCCTCCTCCAACTACTACTCCATCATCTCCGCCACCTTCATCTCCAACTAAACTCATTTATTCCAATTTGTTTTTTCTTCTTGCATTTGTTACCCTTTACCTTTTTTCTGTTCTTTTCATTGTTATATATTAAGCAGCTTGTTGGTTAGAGCTTTATAATAACATAAAACATACTAAATAGATCTCTATATATTTTGATACAACATACTAAACATGTTCTAATAAGTAATTCAAATTTTGGATACCACTACAACTTTGGAGTATACACCATACTGATCATTTAGATTTCTTTTATATGCCTCTATATGGACAGATTGCAACAGACCAGGTGCAGTATGCCCAGGACCCACGGTTCATCGGAGGAGATGGAATAACCTTCTACTTCCATGGTAAGAAAGACAAGGACTTTTGCATTGTCTCTGATTCAAACCTCCACATCAACGCTCACTTCATTGGAAAAAGAAACTCAAACATGAAGAGAGACTTCACTTGGGTCCAATCTCTTGGAATCCTCTTCGAAGTGCACAAACTCTTCGTCGGTGCAAAGAAAACCGCAATATGGGATGGACTCCAATGACCGCCGTTCGCTCAGTTTCAACTGCGAAGCCATCGTCCTTCCTAACCAAGAAGACGCAAAATGGAGATCCACTTCAACCCCAACCGTCACCATCACAAGAACTCGCAATACAAATGCTGTTGAAATCGAGGTAGAATAAAACTTCAAGATCAAGACCAAGGTGGTCCCCATAACGGAAAAAGATTCATTAATCCACAAGTATGGAATCACTCAAGAGGATTGCCTTGCTCATCTTGATTTGAGCTTCAAGTTCTATTCATTGAGCGGTGACGTTAATGGTGTTTTAGGCCAAACATATGCAAGCAACTATATGAGTAAGGTTAAGATGGGTGTGCTCATGCCTGTTTTGGGTGGTGATCGAGAATTTGCATCTTCAAGCCTTTTCTCTATCGATTGTGCTGTTGCTCGATTTAGCGGTGAAACCCCAGGCGGTGATTTGGGTGAGAGATTTAACATGCTGTTGGTTGATATAGCATGCTCCTCACGTGCCAGAATCTTCCACCTCATCTCGTATTTCTTTCATGCATTTTATGCAGCTCGTCATTTAGTTTTATCATGATTGCCACATCATCTTTCTTGTTATAATGTTCTCTGCTTATTCATGTGTAAATGACGTAATGCTTCCTTTCTAGATTTTTCTATTGAGCTGTATAAGTTCAGAGCTGTGTGCTCCAGTAATGACATGCATGCCAATCATTTGAATCATTGCATGAATTCACTCATCTCCAACTAAAACATGCTAATATGAATTGTGCAAGTGAAGTTGAAGGCCGAGGAGTTGTGTGTAAGAGATAGAGTGGCATTCTATCTCGCGCTTAACCATATATAATGTCAAACTCTACATATGTTTGAGAACAAGAATAAGAAACAAAAGGATCATGCAAAATGGTTTTCCTCTTGATTCAAATGTAAAATCAAAGTTGATGATGTTCACTAATGAATAAGATTCTATATATAATAGTGAATAAAAGTTTGTTTCCTGATCAATTAATGTTGCTTAAGCTTTTATGTATCACATGATTTTAAAATATGCTTATATATATTATAAATATAAATATATTTATAAATAAAAAGCTGAAAAAATACTTATGCTATTTTTATAGCATCCCTTTGATGCTCATAAAAATAAGAAGAAAATATATTAAAACAATTTTTTTGGACAAAAAATAAACACTTTTTAAGTATTTATAAGTACTCTCTAACAGACTCTTAGAACTTCTATTGAGATTCATACCGTAAATTTACCTTTTATAAAATACTCATTTACTTACTCAAAATCCTCCAAAGTTTACAATTTATCACCAAAAAATGAGGAAAAAGAATTCCCCAAATCAAAAAAAAATTTCACCCTTTTCTTTTCGTAATAGCCACCTAATCCAGTAGCATTACTGTTATCTGCCCGTTGGACCCACCGTTGGACCCAGCAAATCCCCCCGTTGGACCCACCGATAGCCCGCTCGATGCTATTATAAGATGATTTTTTTCTTTTTGTTACCATAGAGATATATATATTCACAAAATCAGAAATGTTATCGGCCCCAGAAAAAAAAAGAAGTTTATATCGTGACTGTCTCAACCCCTCAAGTCTCAACCCCTCAAGTCTCAACCCCTCAAGTACTAGAGCCAGTACATATACTGAAGTGATTTCGGAGATCTTACGTGCATTCAATACTAATTTGAGAAGCGTTAAATCATAAACCCTAACAAAATGCCCCATACGTGTTAACCTTCTAATGGATTAGTATAAAATAGAAAGCATGAATATAAAATCTTTGAGCAATCTGCAATTAAAGAGGTAGGATATCAAGGTGGCTAGTGGCAAATCGAAAAGATCGAGGAGGTAGAATATTATCTCCAAACCCTAAAGTGAAGGAAGGAAAAGGTTGAATGAATGTAGACAAAGCCACATTTTGAAGAATGATTTTGAGCCCATAACGAGCAGCGCTATTAGCCTATCATGTAGTCATAGCTTTAGCCTTTGAGTACAATGTGGTTCACTCTTATTGACGTGTATGTCAAAATTTAAATATATTTTAAAATTCAATTTTTTAAAAATATTTAATGTAGTAATTATAAAAAAAATATTTTTTTAATTAGAAAAAATAAAAATCACTGTATTTTTTAATATTAATTTTTTTTACCCTTTTTTAAAAAATAAAATAAATAAAAAGCAATTATCATCTAGCTAGCTACGACACTTTTAGTCAAATTGTGCAAATAGGAATATATATATATATATATATATTTTAGGGTTGACCATTAATTTTTGAGGGGTTGAGTATAACTTCTGCATGGTTAAGTTACATTTATAAAGTGATAGAAATTCGAATTTATATCTAAAATTTTGATATGAGTGTTTTAAAAGTTCGTAAAGTCAACTATTTTAGTGACTATACGTATGAGAGATGATGATATGAAATCTTAAGAAGGAAATAAGAATAAAAGATGATGTAAATTGCTTAATATTATCCTCCTTGGAAACACTATAAAAGGATCTCTTTGCTACATGTTCTCTATAACAAAGATATAAAGTAACAAACACAAGTGGTCTTTTTCTTTCAAGCTTGCTCTCAAAATGGCTTCCCCAATGGTTGCCCGTTTGAGCGCTTGTTTGTTGCTTCTTTCTCTCTTATTCATTGTTAATGTCGTAGCACAAGGAGCTGATTCCTCGTCTAAGAAAAAATCACCACCACCTCCGCCTTTGAAGAAAAAATCACCACCACCACCTCCTCCGAAGAGAAAGTACTCACCATCACCACCACCACCACCAAAGAAAAGATCACCACCTCCTCCACCACCGAAAAGGAAATCTCCACCACCTCCAAAGAAAAGATCACCACCTCCACCACCACCGAAAAGGAAATCTCCACCACCTCCGAAGAAAAGATCACCACCTCCACCTTCTCCCACCTATCCTTATTTTTCTCCTCCACCTCCTCCACCCACCGTTTATTCCTCTCCCCCCCCACCTCCAAGCGCTCAAACTCCCCCTCCTTCATTTTCTCCTCCACCTCCACCTCCACCTCCACCTCCCATAACAACTCCTCCTCCTCCTCCTGCTACAGAAGTAGATGGGAAAAAAGCTAAATGTAAGAACAGGAATTACCCTAAATGCTATGGCTTGGAGTTAACTTGTCCTGCCGCTTGCCCTAGTCGATGTGAGGTCGATTGTGTTACTTGCAAACCCATTTGCGGTAAGAGTCATTTCCATTAGACTTCATGTCTTAGTACCATATAGCAAGTTGGCATTACGTCTCCCTATCTAATTCATATATTTTTTAGCATGTTTTCTATATATCTAAGCTCTGACATGCATGCAATACGTGTAGTCATTAACAATATATAATCTTTATACTCTATTTATGTCCTTGCGCGTAGATTGCAACGTGCCAGGAGCGGTATGCCAGGACCCGCGATTTATTGGAGGAGATGGAATCACCTTCTACTTCCATGGCAAGAAAGACAAGGACTTTTGTATTGTCTCTGATTCAAACCTTCACATCAACGCTCACTTCATTGGAAAAAGAAACTCAAACATGAAGAGAGACTTCACTTGGGTCCAGTCTCTTGGAATCCTATTCAACGAGCACAAACTCTTCATTGGTGTAGAGAAAACTAGAGTCTGGGATGACTCCAATGACCGCCTTTTGCTCGATTTCAATGGTGAATCCATCCTCCTCCCTAATTTTGAGGATGCAAAATGGAGATCCACCTCAACCCCAACCGTCACCATCACAAGAACTCGCAATACAAATGCTGTTGAAATCGAAGCAGAAGGAAACTTCAAAATCAAGGCCAATGCGGTCCCCATAATGGAGAAAGAATCGTTAATCCACAAGTACGCGATTACTCAAGAGAATTGCTTCGCCCATCTTGATTTGAGCTTCAAGTTCTATTCATTGAGTGGTGAAGTTGATGGTGTTTTGGGACAAACATATGCAAGCAATTATGTGAGTAGGGTTAAGATGGGTGCGCTTATGCCTGTTTTGGGCGGTGATAGAGAGTTTGCTTCTTCAAATCTTTTTGCTACTGATTGTGCCGTTGCTCGATTTAGAGGTGAAATCTCAAGTGGGGATTTGGGTGAGAGCTTTGAGCATGCTAATATGAATTGTGCAAGTGAAGTTGAGGGCCGAGGAGTTGTGTGTAAGAGATAGAACTGGATTTAATTTGGTATTGAAGAATTGAAAATAAGAGAGGAAAGGGGCAATAGAGTTTCCCTCTCGAGTAAAATGTACTTTGAAAGTTGATGTTGTTTGATGAATAAGACTTCAATAATAAATAATTTATTGATTTCCTAGATAATTTCTAATATAAACTCTTATGTATCAGCATTTAGAACTAGATCCAGATTCATACCAATATACCATAGTCTTATCATTTATAAAAATAATAATTAATATTATAACATTTGATTTGATTTATATATATTAGTATATATTAGTATATATATGTATATAACATCTCTTCATCAGCCATACTTGGCTTACAAGTAAGTACAAGCTAAGGTTGAACTCATCTATTGATGTATCCACCACGTACGTACTGCTTGTTTTTGTTCTAGCTTAGTATGATAGCTTTACTATAACAAGAGCAAGGCTAATTCATAGAGATTCAATATCTTAATAATTAATTATCTCTTGCACACCACGCCGCGGCCATTTGAGCTAGCGCAATTCATCACCATGTGATCATACTCGAAATTCTCCAAATTGTTGTCCTCAAACTGATCATGTTCGTTGTAACGCGAAACAGAGCAATCAGTGGCAAAGAGGTTGGAAGAAGCAAATTCTTTCTCACCACCCAAAACAGGCATGACGGCCCCCATCTTAACCTTGCTCACATAGTTCCTAGCATAAGTCTGACCCAAAACACCATGAACTTTATCGCTCAAAGCATAGAACTTAAAAGTCAAGTCAAGATGAGCAAAGCAATCAACTTCTGTATTGATCCCATATTTATGTATCAAAGAATCTTTCTCTGTAATGGGCACAACTGAAGCTTTGATCTTGAAGTTGCCTTCAACTTCAACTTCGATAGAATTTGTGGTGTGGGTTCTTTGAATGGTGATTTTTGGTGAAGTAATATTCTTATAATTGGAGGCTGTCCATTTGGCACCTTCATTTTCAGGTAGGGTTATGGTTTGAGTGTCGAAAGCTAGGGTTAGGTGGTCGGTAGAGTCGGACCAAGTCGAGGTTTTCTTGGCACCAATGAAGAGCTTGTGATTGTCAAAGAGAACTCCAAGAGATTGAATCCAAGTTAAGTCCCTCTTCATATTAGGGTTTCTTTTGCCTATGAAGTGAGCATTTATGTGGAGGTTGTTGTCAGATACAATGCAGAAGTCTCTTTCTTTCTTGCCATGAAAGTAGAACATGATACCATCTCCTCCTATGAATCTCGGGTCCTGACACACTGCACCCGGTCGGTTGCAATCTGTTGATGGAGGTACAAATTAGTGTTAATGGATCAGTCTTGCATAATAGAATTGGAATATAGGTTCAAAACACTCTATCATTGTACATATATCCTCCATTCTAAGTTATCGATAATCATTAAATTTAATTTACTATAAAGTCGATCGATTCTGCAACGACAGAATCCAACGATATTTCATTAATTAGTGATGATTGACGTACCGCAAACAGCTTGACAGAGAACACAATCAACCATACATCGTTGGGGGCAGGCAGTAGGACAATTGAGCAGCTGTCTATAGCATTGAGGGAAACTGCCATCTCTGCAAAAAGCTTGCCTAGGAGGAGGCGGCGGAGGCGTTACCCTGGGTGGAGGCGGAGGCGGAGGTGGAGGTGGAGGTGGAGGCGGAGGTGGAGGTGGAGGCGGAGGTGGAGGCGGAGGTGGAGGCGGAGGTGGAGGCGGAGGTGGAGGTGGAGGAGGAGGTGGAGGAGGAGGTGGAGGAGGAGGTGGAGGAGGAGGTGGAGGAGGAGGTGGAGGAGGAGGTGGAGGAGGAGGTGGAGGAGGAGGTGGAGGAGGAGGTGGAGGAGGAGGTGGAGGAGGAGGTGGAGGAGGAGGTGGTGGAGGAGGTGGTGGAGGTGGTGGTGGCCGTAGCCTTGGTGGTGGTGGCGGCGGTGGAGGATTCCTAGGAGGGGATCTTCCCTGTGCTTGAGCTAGTACTGTTATAGTAGCACAGATGATTAGGAACAGGAAACATGAAATGCTTAAGCGAACCATAGCTTCGGCTCTACAAAGCTATGAAGAAATGATTGTTTGTGACTATGATGTGTTTTTTCATGTAGCTTGAGGTATCCTTTTATAGCGATTTTTTTTTTGTTCTTAGAGAACCAATTATAATTAGTAGTTAATCATAACTTAGAGCTAGCTTGAGCCATAAGATACAAATAAAGTATTAGATCCGACTATCCGTTACATGTGATAAGCTTATAGAGCAAAAGAAATAGAGTGGAATGATTAACACATGACATGAAAGCCAGCTTACATATATATATATATAACGGAAACATTAATTCCGTGAAGCTCAAAATTTTCACGTTCCTTCATGTCTCTTTTTAAGTGCTGGAGTTATGATATTTGGGTATTTAAATATTATTTTTATAATTCAAATGTCAAAAATTGGCTTTTATGAAATAATGATATTATAGCTTTGTGTCTTAAATTGAATATTGATATATATATATATATATATATTTTAATTTTTAATTTTATCATATGAATTAATTCGTGTTATTTAAAAATATTGAATGTATTTTGATGATTTTTAGTTGAAACATAAAAAATTATTTTATTATTATTTAATTAATTTTTATTTATTTATCATATTTTAATTAAAATGATCGTATCTTTTTTATTTAAATTCAACTATTTTTAAATAATAAATTAAATTAACTTATTTAATATATTTTTAATATATATATTAACGGCAGGGGTCTCCCAGTAATGTTTGGAAACTACAGGGATCCACTTCTACCTTCCATTACCCCAAAAATATATAAAATTATAAAACCGTTGGTTCGCAAGAAATTCACGGGGTAGAGTTTTCTTTCCGCTGCCGCCAAAATTTCATCTTCTCTTTTCCCCCAAATTTTCTGTAATTTATCCTCAAGCGTCAAATGGCGACGACCGTACACCATGCTCTCGTCGATTTTACTTACTTCAAATTCGTCCCCGCGAACAGGGCGGTGAAGGCCACTAGTCACCGCGCTCCAGGAAAGCTCCGGTATAACTCGGTTAGCTGCTCAGTGGCAACTGACAAGTCCGACCATCAAGTCACGGTTAAAAACGGGAACGATTCACTGGAAATATGCCGGGTCCTGAACGGAATGTGGCAGACGAGCGGCGGCTGGGGTAGAATCGACCGAGACGACGCTGTTGAGGCAATGCTCCGTTATGCCGACGCCGGCCTCTCTACCTTCGACCTGGCCGACCACTGTATGTACTCAAATCACAGCCCCAATTTACCCCTTTTTTTTCCTGCTTACGTGGAATATTATGTGGTAGGTGCCACGTACATTTTTCCTAAACGTGTTAATTTCTCATTGGCATATAATTTGGCCGTCGCTAGGCTGTCATAAATCCACGTTGCACGACGTTTCTTCATACCTTTTGTTTCCTTATCTTGAAATAGTGACTCTGAGGTTTCTAAATTTTCAAATTTGCCCCACCTTTTTTTCCTAACCGAGCGCGGTAATCTTAGAACAGAGAAGCAGATAGGATAAACCTTAGCCCTCCTCCCTTGAAGTCAAAATGGCAGAGTTCTTACACAACTCCATTGGCATATTCACCTTCAGCTCAGTCATAGCAAAACCCAGATTTTGTCCCGAAAAGAAAACACTGAAAGTAAGGCCATTTAGATGTGTGCTAACTGAAGATGGTAGACAAACCGTGGTTAAGAATGGCAAGGATTCAATAGATATTACTAGGATAGTAAATGGGATGTGGCAAACGAGCGGTGGGTGGGGCCGGATTGATTCTGTTAGTGCAGTTGATGCCATGCTTAAATATGCCGATTCTGGACTTACCACTTTTGATATGGCTGATATATGTATGTCACTAAAGTAGCCCATTTTCTAGCTCCATAATTTTCTTTCAATTTCATTTGAAATCTAGTATATATATGCTAGGAATTTGATCCCCTTATTATGGACGTTGTTGCCTAAAAGACAAGAGGTGCTTATGACTTTGGGGTGCAATTGAGGTCATTATTAGATATGAATTGAGTTTATGGCATTGTATCCTTCAAGATTGTAGGATTCTTTGGTGTTCTGCTGCACATCTATGTGATTGTTATTTGTTAAGATGTAAGTTAAGGTGCATTTAGACATGGTTTAAACTAGATCACGAGTGAACTGGAATTCAGGTAAAAGATCAAATGGGTACAATCTAGTACTGTTTTAGATAGGTTTTGCGAGCTAACAGAAATATTGGCTCAAACTGGGATTTGGTCTAACTTACATTGTAACATTAAGAGATCATTAATTTTACAGATGGGCCTGCTGAGGATCTTTATGGCATCTTCATCAACCGAGTTCGTCGAGAGCGGCCACCCGAGTTTGTGGATAAGGTCAGAGGGTGAGTTACATGATAATAGGATGTTAATTTTAGTCGGACCTTTACTTTAGACCCATATTTGTTGGCGGGACTTGTAAAACTCTTGGTTTATTTACTATATTTTGCAATGCAGCCTTACTAAATGGGTCCCACCACCAGTTAAGATGACTAGTAGCTATGTAAGGGAGAGCATCAATGTTTCACGTAAGAGAATGGATGTGGCTTCTTTGGATATGCTTCAGTTCCATTGGTATTCAATCCTTCATTTCGCTTCTCTATCGCTCTGTTCTTTTGCCTTATGATAGTTTTCTATTAGACTATTGATATGAGAATCATTTAATGCAATTAAAATTTCCTAGAATCATAATATCTTTGAACCTGTATATGAACCAGGTGGGATTACTCAAATCCAGGTTACCTTGATGCACTTAAACACCTTACTGATCTGAAAGAAGAGGGTTAGCTTCATTCAATCCTATTGGTTTCAAATTTATAGTCTTTTCCCCACCTTCTCTAGTTTGAATATTTGATGCTTTGCAGGAAAAATCAAAACCGTTGCTTTAACAAATTTTGACACAGAGAGATTACAAATTATCTTAGAAAATGAGATTCCTGTTGTGAGCAATCAGGTGCATATTCAAAATCTAATAAACGGTACCATTTTTTCCCTTCTTTTCTATAGTGTCGTATATTATTCACATACATCTCGTGTCATATATTACCAGGTGCAACATTCAATAGTAGATATGCGTCCTCAACAGAAGATGGCTGAGCTTTGTCAGCTTTCGGGAGTCAAACTTATAACGTCTCTCTCTCTAGACCCCTTAGACTTTGACCTTGAATCATTTTTTCTTCTTGTTCTTTCTAAACTAGATTTTTTATTTTCAAATGTAGATATGGTACTGTGATGGGTGGTTTATTATCTGAGAAGTTCCTCGACACCAACTTATCTATTCCTTTTGCTGGTCCTCCATTAAACACTCCTTCCCTCCAAAAATACAAAAGGGTATATCATATTCTTAAAGCTTTTCATCCTATTATATCAATTTTCTCGAAGCTTGAAGCCTCTGTTATTAAGATCTAATTGAATCCATATAAATGGTCAGATGGTTGATGCATGGGGAGGGTGGAGTCTATTTCAAACTCTGCTTAAGACACTGAAAAGTGTAGCTTCTAAACATGGCGTCTCAATCCCAACTGTTGCTGTTAAATACATTATTAATCAGGTAATACAATTTATCTTCAATTTTCTATTCTTATTACTAATATTATTTTAGGATCTTTATATTTTTGTGAATTTTCGGCTCTGTGAAACGACAGCCAGCAGTGGCGGGATCAATGATTGGAGTTAGACTCGGGTTATCTGACCACATACAAGATGCAAATGCTGTTTTCTCCCTTGTTCTTGATGAAGAAGATATGAAGAGCATAAGAGAAGTTTCCGAACAAGGGAGAGATCTTCTTCGAGTGATTGGTGATTGTGGTGATGAGTACAGACGTGCATGAAGATGAGACTCGCCCATTCCAATCATTATCATCTTTTGTCCGGTGGAAAAGAATACAATGAATTCTCTCTCTCTCTCTCTCTCTCTCTCTCTCTCTCTCTCTCTCGGTACTTGTATCATATATGAGTAGCAAGTTTTGTGTATTTTAAGTACAGAGATATTATCTATTGGAAAAGAAAGGGAAACGAAACGTATAGGTGAAAGTGTCTTTTCCCGTTCTTTTAAAATACAATAAATTTACTAGTATACAGTGTTTCCAAACTGACAAAGATGAAGAAAAATGACAAAATTTAGAAGAATGGGGGAGAAAGAAAAAGATCGTCAAATTTAGGGGTCGTGAAAAAGAGAATTCTATGTTTCATTTTTCTTCCCCTTTACTGCTCTAAACTACCCTCCCACTCGTAGCCAGAGCAACTCCTCGGAGCAGAACTTGCAAACGCTTCGTTGCAGTCGATCAGGTGGATACCAATTCTCGTTCTCGTATTCGACGTAAAAAGCTCTTCCTTGCGAACACAGGCCACTTTCTTGTCTGTCCATTTGCTTCATTTGAATTTGTTTCTTCACTCTGCTTTTCTATGCTGAAACTCAAAATCTGAAGCATGAATTGAGAAAGGGTTCTTTTCACTCTATTCCGAAACATCCTTCAGATTAATCAAGTGTCCATTTGTTTTCTTCGTGGATAATGCTGTGGAGTTGGTACGTTAAAGTAATGCCTTCCACATGTTTAATTTTATGCTTCTGAGAGTGTGTGCTTGGATTCCACTTCGTATTCCTTGTTTTCCTTTTCCTCTGTTAGAAATGATGAAGACTACCCTCTAATTTTCAACTATTTTTTTAACCATGTTAGTATTCATAGAGCTAGCCATTCATATTTTGTTAAAAGAAAATTTTCAGATTTATTTATTTTTTAATGTGTTACCTAGTTTCTTTCTACTTGGTTTCAGGTTTTAACTTTATCGCGTACTCGGAAAAATCCAGCAAGCAATCATGGATGGTATGTGAACAGGCACTTACCATTATCTATACCATTACAGAATCTTTTCTGTCTGATCGTTTACTGAGTTTCAATGGACTTGGAAATAAGGCTGCTTATTGATTATTTTTTTATCATTTTCAATTTTCAGTCGGTTCCCAGCCAGTCATGGAAGAAACCATTTTGGTCGGTGATGATTTTATGTTGGGCCCACCATCACCTATCATTCCCCCATAAATTGCTTCACATGTCCTAGAAGGTGTTGATCTATGCGATGGAATTTTGAGGACTCTATTTTTGTGTATGTTCGTTGCTTTTTTTTTTCACTTTTCCTTTCAATTGTTTCAGTAGAGTTTATCAACTCCATCTAAAATGTTGATTCTGTCATTGCCTTGTAGGCTTGCAAGTAAATGACATTGAACCTTTCTGTCAAGATGGGCTTGTCTTACTACGGAGTGCGCTGAAAAGCAGGTGAGAATATATCATGTTCATGAAATTGCTTCTGTCTCTATTACTTTGATTCCAATTCTATTACCATCTCTGTCCAAATTACAGGATAAGATTCTTAGGCAACGGCTTGAAGACAGTGAGAGGAAGTTAGGGTCGTCCATGCCTCTAGATGAAGCAAAGAACAGATCTTCCCAGCTTGAAGCTCGGGTCACATCATTAGACAGGTATTTTATCCTGAGATTACCAGTAACTTGTTTTCACACTTTGATATCAAAAAGAGAGAGATGTGACCTGCGTAGTTAGATTATGAGGTGGAATGGAATTTGTATTTTGGATTAGCAGTGGGGTACAAAATGAAGTTTTTGCGGGCTCAACTAGATATTTTAGATCCAATTTTCTGGTCACCAAGTGTACCCTTTTAAATCTAATAAAAGCAGTCATGTCTCCTCTGTGGTAGGCGCTTGATTCTTGCTAGTGGAATGGATGGCATTGAAGGATTTCGCTAGAGATGGAGCTTGCATGGTCAGCTCACAGGCACCAAGTATGTTTTAACCTGACTAATCTAATCAAGAACCCTGCACTTAACCTTTTACTGTAACTTCAAAGTTGGACTATCTTTTAGCAAATGTTTAGCTTCTATTGAGGTAAACGAGATTGGTTAAATAATAACAAACATATAGGGGCTCACATGTCGGTTTGGATCAGAAGAGGATGATTTGTGTTGCCTTCTTTCTTAACTGAATTACTATCACTATCCCCTTTCTTCAAAGAGTTCCTATGAGCCTCTTTACTCCTGCAATTCTGTGCTTATTTTGCCTTTTTGGGTGCAGAAAAACACCGGAAGCCTTAAAGAATGGAATGGAGAATAGGAAAGTCGACGAACCAGTGGCTAAGGAATCAACAACTGCCACCAAAAAGAAATGGTCCTTCTGGTGAAATAACTTTGCTTCATTTTCACTACAACTCTGCCTGGTGTGACAGCCGGTCAGAAGTCCGGATAAAGGAGGAGTAATGATGCTACGTCGGTGACATCCTAGCACCATTAAAACATATCACCGCTGGTGTTAAGTTTATGATAGCCAACCAACTAAAAAGATTAATACAAAATGTTAGGGTGTCTCTCCCTATAAATAATGCGATTCACCTATATTTGGGTGTAGTGCAAACGCTACAGCGGCGTCCGGTTGTAATGATAAATAGACAAAAGTTCTCGCACCATACCAGACGAGGGCATGGATAAAGGTGAGTAAAGAAATTAGTTCATACTAGAAATAGAAAGATTTGATTAACATCTTAGAATATAGGAATATTGATGGACAAATCAATGGACAAGTCAATAAAGTTAGTAAAAGGTAAATATAGCCTGTATACAAGAGACAAAATGAAAATGGAGTAAGGCTAAGGAATTAGGAAAAAAATTCACTTTTTCTATTCAAGAACAAATAAAATTAGAAATAAAGTGAGAATTGTGGTGGATAAAAAGCTATATGGATGCAGTAGTTATTGTTATGAGGTTTGGAGATAAGATTCTGAGTATTACGTTAGTCTTAAAATCAAAGATAGTTATTATTAGTGCATATGCACTCCAAGTGATATTAGATAATGAGACTAAGAATGAATTTTGGGACTTATTAGAAGTAGTTAATAGAATCCCTTCTATGGGAAAGATCCTAGGTGGAAATTTAAATGACCATGTAGGTGAAGATAGAATCGGGTATGAGAGGGTTCATAAAGGTTAAGGTTTTGGGGTCGAAATAACATGATAATTTATATTCTAAATTTTACCTTAACTAGTGATTTTGAGATAGTAAACACTTTCTATAAGAAAAGAAAAAATTATTCAGTAATATTTGCGAGTGGATATAATGAAAGTTAAATTGATTATTTATTATTAAGAGACAAGATCTAGGTAGCTATAAAAATTATAAAATTATATCAATAGAGTACTTATCGATCCAACATATTTTATAAATCAACTATATATATTACTTAGATCAACTATTTATAAGTTCTAAAATCTCCAGCCTTCTTACTCTCAGGGAATATTTACTCTCAGTTGTGCCGTATCATTCTAAGTGATAATGTAACGAAATACTCTTAACTGCTCGAAGAACATGTTCTAAAAATACCTTAAAAAACATAGGGTTGAAGGAGCATTATTATTTATAGAAAGAAAGAGATAAAACAAAGCATAATTACGGAATTTCCGAAGCAGTGTCTCTGATCTGGATCCCAAACGGGTGGAGCTTAGCCCATGATAATTTTCGTTTTTTGGGTTCAGCCCACTATCCATCTATCCGTATGTGCTACTGCGGCCCAGCTCATCATCACCTCCGAATCCAATAGGAAAACCTAACAATGAGCAGTATATAAATCTTCCACAAGGCATTTTTTTTGTTCTCAAAACCCTAGACGCGATCGGTCTTCCGAGTTGTATTATCTCCCTCTCGCGGATCCAAATCTCTCAGGTATTCCCTTCATCATTCATTTTCTCCTTCACACCGCATTTCCTTGATTCAAATTTGTTACTGAAATCTTTTCGTTGATTGTGTTCTGGATTTGCACAGAATGAAAGTTGTCGCCGCATATTTGCTTGCTGTTTTGGGAGGGAATGCTAGCCCCTCAGCCAAGGATTTGAAGAGCATTCTTGCATCAGGTACTTTTTCCGCTGCTTCAATCCGTTTTCGATTTTCTTTTTCATTTCCTTGTGTAGATTCCTTTGACGATTACTTTTCCGTGTTAATGGATTACTTTCTCCATGTGTGTACCTAAGATTGTTCATCACTGTTTAGCACTCGTTTATTGGACTCCTCTTTCATAGCAATGTATATAAACATCTCTATTTCCTAATCTATTAGATTCGATAAAAATTGACGATGAGATAATTTTTAATAAATTTATAATTGATTCTCCTTTATACTTTTCCATAATAAGACTATCTTATGCTTAGATGCAGATCAATTGTGAGGTTACGGACGTTGCCTTTTTAGATTCTTTTACTTTTTTGATAATATACACTCTGTGGAAATTCTTGGGAGTTTCTTAACTGGTTGTTTTTTCTTACTGCTTATTGTACGACGATAGTGCAATTTCATCGATGTGCTTTTTGTTTGTTCTTTTTATTTAGAACAAGATCACTAATAATGTTGGATCACTTTTGATTATCAACTTGTTTGGTAGTGAAAATTATGAGGAAGGTAGAAGTAATAAGGTTTTCCAGAAACAAGTGCGTTACTTTTTCTACAGTAGTGAGAATTTTCATTTTCTTAAAGTTTTGAGCAGATAGAAGAAGTTAATCTTTTCAAGAGACAAGTACATTAATATTTCTATTCTTTTCCAGTTGGAGCTGAGGCTGATGATGACAGGATTGAGCTTCTCTTGACCGAAGTTAAAGGAAATGACATCACAGAATTGATTGCTTCTGGACGAGAGAAGTTGGCCTCAGTCCCCTCCGGTGGAGGTGCAATTGCAGTAACTGCCCCTACTGGTGGTGCTGCTGCTGCCGCCCCTGCTGCAGAGCAAAAGAAAGAGGAGAAGGTTGAAGAGAAAGAGGAATCTGATGATGATATGGGTTTCAGCCTCTTTGACTAAGAAGAGGATTCTTTTCACCTTTTGGCGTATTTTAGTTGCGTGTGTTAAAAGATTTTGGTCTCTAGATGAGTAGGTGTAACTCTTGAAATTTCTCAGGATAATGAATTATTGACTGCATTTCAGAGTTTTTTTTCTTTTTGTATCACGACTCAGCTTGTTTTTAAGTTTATATTCTCAATTCAATAGATTTTTGTTTTCCTGTCTTTGCTCTTTCGCAGTATTTACCCTTTTGGTTGCACTTTCTTGGGTTGCCTATGTTACTTTGATCGGTACGGTAAATTTCCTAAACATTTTTTGGGTCAAGGCTGTAAGAATAAGTAATGATGACTTATTTTCAACTTGATAACACAAAGCGTTCTCTTGGGTTATGTGCATAGATCAGAATGTCTGAATTTTATTGTTCAGGTATCCGTGGCCAACTAGCACATTTATATGATAGATCCGATCGGATATCTGTGATTATCTTGGTTTTTATTTATTCGGTAAATCTATCTCAATGAACACAAATCGGATAGTATTCATAAATTTTTTACGCAGCAAGTAACGTTAATTTTCTAGTAAGCAAGATAGAAGAGACGAGCAGTGAGAGACACGGAAAGAGAAATTAAGAACCCGAAGGAGATAGGGAGAGTGATACCCTATTAAACTGGGGCAGCCGGCGGTGGTGAGAGGCGAGAAGGTAAGTTCATGCTGCTTCGAGGAGGATAAGAAGTTATCGAGAGATTCTCAATTCTCAAAAGAGAGTCCAAATGGTCAATCAGGTCAAGTACTATGGGCTTCGACAAATTGGGGAAGAAAGAAGACGACAACATAGGGTAGAGATCATGATTCATGATTCATGAAACTTTCACGTTTCCCGGTTCTTTGATTTTTTAAAATTTTTTATTCTATAAGTAAAGCCACCCACCCAATATCGGACACGAATATCGGACCCACGTATCCAATATATATTGTTTTGGGCGGATATCTTCCAAATAACGCAATGATAGCACAATATCCAACCCGATTCACTCATATCCCATTGGGTCGGACAAATATTTCGGATCTGGATATCATGAGCATCCCTAATTTTGGCCAGCGACGATGAGATTTAGGAACTAATATACAGATGTATGATAGCTTTAACAGAAATTATGTCATATTAGACCATCTATAAAGTAGAAAAATGAATGTTAAGAGTTAGATCAGAAAGCGAAAACCAGTAATATAAGGCAAAGCTACAAACTTGTATACGTATAAATTTAAGATGTATAAACGAGCAAAAATTAGCTCAGATTTAGTCCAAATTGATTAGAACTCAAAAACTAAAAATCTCCAGCTCCAAGGAGAGAAAGTACCGATCGCATCAATCTCCTACATCCAGTGTACATTGTTGGGGTAAAATCCTAACTCGGCCTATTCCCTGATCCTGAAGAGGCCAAAGTGATGGACCAGGGCTCAATAATTATATCCGATCCATGGGTTAAGGTGAGCCCATGGGCTGAACCGAACCCAAGGGGTCGAACTGGACTCGAAGGGCGGATTTGTCTCAAAGCCCGAATAAAAAAAGGGGAATGACCAGGGTCATTCGTCAAACTGAGGTAGTTGGCCTAACCAAGTAAGGTGTCCGTTCGGGGACGGCCATACTACAGCCCAATAAAGAACGGGTGATCAGATCTGAGCTGACCAATGGGATCATAGCCTTTAAATGGTTATGCACGAGCTGATAAATGCAATTTAAGGAAATGTAACTGAACCGAAGATCGGCGGCGACGATAATATCTTTTGGCGGTTACAATATCCAATGAGCAGTTAATAGGAGAGATGTTGAGACAAAGCTATAAATATGTTTCAATTTGCAGAGGAGAGGTACATTGACAAATCATTTTTCCAGCGTCGGAGGGATATCGCCAAAGAAAATTTGTGTGTTTTTGGAGGTGTTCCGGTCAGAAAGCATACTGTTGAGACGGACTCGAAATTTGGCATCATCAAATGCCATCGATGTGAAAGAAAATACATATATATATACTCCTACATGTTCATATCATTCAACTTTGATTCCACAGTTAAGAGCATATTCATGTTCATCAAACTGGGGTTCATCCGCTTGGATTACCTACGAATTTCTTTCTAATCTGAGGAGAACTCTATTTTTGGAATAACTATGCAGAAAAAAACTTTTAAAATAAAACATGATAGATCGAAGAAGGCAGAGAATTGAATTTACTTCATGTTTAAACAGTGTTTTTCAACGACAATGGTACTTCCAATTATCTGAGAAGGAGCACAGGATGCAATCCAACCATTTACAAATAGCGTTTTCCAGCAATCAATGCCCTCAACATCTGGTCCAAAAAAGTGTCACAAAAACAAGCATTAAAAGACTGTTAAATCAAACAGAAATAAGTTGATGCTGCTATATTGTAAAACAAATGACCAAGTTATCATGAGAGAGATTTTGTTGTAGAGCCATGGCCATAAGTTTCTGAATTAAAGGCTTCTATTTATTTTGTAGATTGGTGATGCTTTGCAATACGAAGAGGAAATTGAGCTTTGGGATACAGAAAGGATTATACCAAGAATCGTATTACTTTTTTTTTTCTTCCGACCTTCCTTTTTCAATTTAGAAATTTGAGATGACAATTACCTGACAAATATGTGTAGGAATCCGTTCTTAAGGGCATCATGTTCTTGTGCTTTACCCTTTCGAATTCAAGAACGGACCTGAGAGACCATATTTTATTGAATGAAGATATGGAAAAGAAGAAAGCTGACTGTTTAAGAAGTACCAAAGATATTAAGATAAGAATTACTATCCATTTACTACTTTCTTTCATTCCATTAAGAGTTATGTATTTTCTATTCAAAGAAGATATATAGCTCAAAAAGTGCTTGAAGTCCATAGCAAATGAATTCTGAACACATACAGCAATAAAGTTTCCCAGGAAAAATAAATGTATCAATAAGGCGGTAATAGTATCACATATTGTACCAGATAAAATGCATTAGTAATTTTGACAGTAATGGGTTTAAAGAAGTAATAGTATCAATAAGAATATCTGCAATTCCAAGATTTAAGCGATACTAAACTTACTTCTCCTTGTTCTTACTGTCACAAGCATCCCGGAGATCACGACAAGCATACACCAAATGACGACCACCAATACTGTAACAACAATCAAAGCAATAACTTAAGGATCCAACTCAATTTAAACATGCTACCAAAAGTATCATGCATCTTGCTTGATGGTCTAGATGCCAACAAATCTATAGCACCACGCACTCAAGCGAGCGCGTGTGTTATCCATGTTAAACTTAACAAGGTCTATTTCCATTTATATTGCATGTGTTCTTTGTAACGCTAACAATACTAGTAAGCCACTGCTAATGATTGATATTAACCAATCTAGATAAGTGAAAGTAATCTATAACAGATAGATAATTACTTCCGACTGTTTAGAACATGCATGCAATCCGGGAAACACTTTTGCATATCATGACAAATTTATATTTCATGCCATTCTAAGATGTTGCTCTACCATGGTATCCTGCGCAAGAAAACCACTTGGTCAGAACTCATAGCAAAGATGGAAATGAATTAGTCATCCACAAATCAGAATAACAGACCCAAAGTAACAGGTCATGACAAAAATCAAGGTGCGCTACACTTATTTGAGCTGTCAATATGACAAGCTAATATGAACCTTCACTGCATTATTTCTCAAAAAGGGCTAATGAAATAAATGCTCTGGAAAGTAGAGAAAAATTCCGGTACCTGAATAAATAGATTTGATGTTTCTTGAAACACAGTAAGAGAGTGGGATCCGTCAAAGGCTCTCTGCTCTCATTAGTATTCGGAAGTAATTATTTATCGGTTATTGATTAACTATGACTTATCTAGGTTAATTTATATCAATCTTTAGCTATGGCTTGCTAGTATTGCGAGCATTACGAAGAACACATGCAATGTACATGTAAGTAGATTTGATGAGTTTAACATTGATAACACACACGCTGCTTGAGCTCGTGGAGCTACACCATGTATAGATTTGTCAGGATCTAGACCATCGATGCATGATACTTTTGGTAGCACGTGTTGGATCTATTTTCCTCTTTATCATGTAGATACCAAGCTCTATTTCATTTATTACTAATAATTTTCCTGGACAAATAAAAACTGGGAAGATACATCACTGATATATGGTAACAAATCAATGACTCTCAAATTTATGGTGCATTAATTGAAATGCATTTCTATCTGGATTCCTAAATGGTATATGATATTCCTATATATCTCTATAGATTCTTCTCTGATCCATCTGGCTATTGTAGTTATTATCAACTGATCTTTAAGTTCTTGCTTCGATTGTTGTTACAGTTTGGCGGTCGTCGTTTGGCGTATGCGTGTCGTGATCTCCGGGATACTTGTTTTGATATTAATGAGTTTAAAGAAGTAATAGTATCAATAAGATGGTCGAACATGAACATATGCAGTTCCACGATTTAAGAGAACCTAAACTCACTTCTCTTTGTTCTTACTGTCACTAGCATTCCGGAGATCACCACACGCATACGCCAAAAGAAAAGCACCAATAACTTAAAGATCAGTTGTTATCATGTATCAACGATGTATCTTCCTAGTCTTTCTTTGTCCAAGAAAGTTATTAGTAATAAATGAAACAGAGCTTGGTATCTACATGGTAAAGAGGAACATAGATACAACTCAATTTAAACGTGCTACTAAAAGTATTGTGCATCTCGCTTCATGGTCTAGATCCCAAAAAGTCTATACATGGTGTAGCTCTACGCACTGAAGCAAGCGCATGTGTTATCCAGGTTAAACTCATCAAGGTCTACTTCCATTTATATTTCACATGTTCTTCATAACACTCGCAATACTAGTAAGCCATACCTAATGATTGATATAAATTAATCTAGATAAGTCAATGTAGATCAATAACTGATAAATAGTTACTACTCAATGTCTATGACACACATGCAATCCGGGAAACTCTTTTGGATATCATGACAATTTTATATCTCATGCCATTCTAAGATGTTGCTCTACTTTGGTAACTTGTGAAAGAAAATCAAATGCTTGTATATATTTCTAAACCTGAAAACTTTTACCAACACTTTCCTTATACTAGTTGAATGTATATAGCAGGTAATAAATACAGAGCAAGAAAGTTAGTCATGACCAACATCAAAATCTCAATATATCACAAATTACTCAGAAATAGTTACTTGTGAATTACCTAGAACTACCTCCCTTTATCTGATGAGCAACATCAATCACCGCTATTTCGTCCATTCGGAGAGGGGGATGGGTGAATGAAGAACGCAGAGAAGAGTGAAGAACTCCGTCTCCTTCGTTGGCGTTTTATAGAAGGAAAGGCAAAACCTAGAATGGTTGTCCCTTGTGAACAACGTTGAGGAGTATTAATTGAATCATTACAATACAAAAATGCATTAAAAAAGTTCCTTTTCTGGAAGAGAAGATGATGAGGTTTTCGAGTCCGTTTCAATATCATCATCCTGGAATCGAAACTGGCGGTTTCGCCTTTCTACGGAAGCCTGCAGCTTGCCCTTCACCTTTACTTGGAGGTACATGTCAATTTCTGTTTCTCTAGTCGAACACCGTTACCAACTCCCCTTTTCTGCCTCTTTGGCGCTCCCCCCCTTTCAAAGCGCGTGTATGTTACGAATATGTGGTGGGCCCCACCCACATAGGCCCAAAAGGTTTGGATAAGAAGAAAACACTTCACCAGTCTCCCCCCACAACTACTATATATATATAAATAAATAAGACACAAATTTGTTTATCTTTCTTTCTTATCAGACAATAATAGAGTAAACTTGTTATGACACCCTTCAAAGTTCCTGAAATTACACATTAGTCTACCATACTGACATAATTATAAAAGACACCCTTGTTTCAATCAATTAACTCAAGTTAGCCTCTTTAAGATTTGGGAACGGTAACGTTGAGGATTTTTACATCTTGGTATGGCCTATCTCCCTTGTCTGTCTTCACTTTCTCTATTGCCTGTAAGACAATAAAACAGATCATTTAGCATCATTTAAAGTAACATAAAAGAGAGACGGACATAAAGACACTGCAAGCTAAACGATACCTGTACGACATCCATTCCTTTAAAAACTCGCCCAAAAACCGTATGTTTGTTGTCTAGCCAAGGAGTAGCCACTGTGGTGATAAAGAATTGGGACCCATTTGTGTTCGGGCCCGCATTCGCCATGGACAATGTGAAGGGCCTATCATGTCGTAAACTGCAAGGAAGAAGAATAGTTCATGATTATTTACCTTGCTAGTCTTCCTGACGCACAGAAATGGCCAAAAATAGTTCATTCATTACCTTTTGTGGAACTCATCTTCAAATTCTCTTCCCCATATAGACTGCCCACCAGTTCCATCTCCTAGAGGATCTCCCGTCTGTACCATGAAGCCTTTGATGACACGATGAAAGATGAGATTATCGTAATATCCATTACGGCAATGCGTTGTAAAGTTCTCCACGGTTTTCGGACACTCTTCTGGATACAATCTCATGTGAATGTCACCCATCGTTGTATTCAATATCTGAAGCAAATGAAATTTAAAAACAAAAACAGAAGGAACAATATGAATTTTGCCTCCAGTTAGCGAAACTTAGAAGTCCCCTCAAATAATAAAAAACCTCTTAAAGACAGCATGTCTAGGCATCTATGATACAGGGCTTTTTTTTTTTGGCCAAAGATTAGAAGGCTTGTTAATGCAGTAATGATTGAAGTTGCAGAATAAAGAGACAGTGCGAAAAAGGATTACCCACCACAGTGTCAGGAAGAGATGTCATGACTGACTTGCCAATATCTGAGACAGAAAGAAGTTCATCAGCTGGAGGCTTTTCATTAAACACATCTCTTCCTTTTGTTGCATCTTCTGGCTCCTCTGGCTCTCTTCGACTTTAGGGACCATAAGAAGAGGTTAGAACTCATAGCAAAGATGGAAATGATTAGTCATCCACAAATCAGACTAACAGACCCAAAGTAACAGGTCATGACAAGCTAATATGAACCTTCAGTGCATTATTTCTCAAAAAGAGCTTAAGTATCAAAACGCTCTGGAAAGTAGAGAGAAATTACAGTACCTGAATAAATAGATTCGATGTTTCTTGAAAGCACAGCATAAGAGAGTGGGATCCGTCAAAGGCTCTTTGCTCTCATTAGCATTGGCAGCAGCTGAAGGAATTTTTCTTACTTTTTTACTGCTTCGGTCACCTTGGTACAAGGCAATCCTCAAGAACCTGTCATTGTTCTCCACCTTCCCAAGTATCCTAGACACTCTATTGGTGTGTAAGTTTACCACCTGTAGATGTCGGAGAAAAAGACTAGTTCCTTTAGTGGCTTTTTTAAGGATAAACTCTTATTTGTACAGGTATCAGCTTCCTTAATTTATTATCGAATTCACGGAAAATAGTATCTCACTTTTATTCCCAATAGGGTTGCATAGATCAGGAAGTTAGAGCTCTCATCAAACACTGCATTTGGTTGTGGGGCACCTTCTGTCTTCTCAATTTCCTTCTCAACAGCCATTCTTCGCCCAAAATCAATAGCGTCCAGGCGATATAAGGGTGCGTCACTTCTCTGTAAATCTTGTGCCACCTAATTAACAAAAGATATATGAATCATAAAATTTAGAAAGGAAAAAAAAAACCCTGTCAATCAAATTTTACCTCAAGAGATTCATCATAAACTCGTCTTAGTTTACCCGTTCTAAACCAGAATACACGTATCCTTCGATCAGGAGACGTAACAGAAAACTGCTTCCCATCTGGACTAACCTGAATACAGTAATGAGCAATTGGGTTGAAGAAAGAATCAAGAAGGCAGTTCCAGATTCCGCAACGAGAAAATTTTGGAAATCTAAGTAAAACAATTGTTATTCACCGTCAAAAGTTCTACTACATTTACAGATAAACTAAAGGTTATACCTCAATAGCAGAAACAGATGTCTTGCATTTAACGATTTCAAAGAGGTTAGTATCACTTTTCACCCTAAAATTAATCCTGCAAAAGCCAAAAAGTACATGAATTAGGAAACACGAACTCCCAGGAAGATGTTAAAATTGATATATTCAAACAGAAGTAAATTAAACACATCTTCCTGGTCAACTCAACATAAAAAATGCTGAAGCAAATAGTTATGTAATGTTCTCCACCAATTAGTCCATGCAATTATTACAAAGTTTCTACCATCTGTATCACAGCTTGAATATAATCAAACTACTATTATAACATGTCCACAAGCACATACCCATTCTCGGGGAACTGAAGTGTGGCAGGACTCCAATACTCAATGATTCCCTTTTCATCTGCAGATATAACGATATCATATACATGATTGTACCTCATGACTTTTACCGGGCCCAAGTGTACCTAGAAATAGAATGATATGTTGGATCATGACTAGAAGCATGAATATCTTCAGACTGATGGCATAAAAAAGTAGCTATCAAAACCTCTCTTGAAATGATAGATTCATTTGTCCCAGCTCGTGCATCATATATGTAAATAAGTGATGAGGCCCGATCGCTGATGGCAAGCCTAGCTTTGACATCCCCTTGTTTGTAGACCCATTCAGCCGCACCAGGAATAAATGGAGCACGAATCATGACCATCATATCATAATTCACTACATCATATATCTTCACGGATCGATCACTTGAAATTGTACAGCAAAGCAAACCATCCACGCTAACCTGCAAAGCTAATCAGGTCATGTGGATTGATAACAGATCAAAGTAAGGATCAATCTAAAGACAATACTTTGAAAGCAAGAAGAGTAATTCTAGATGTAAAAACTCACCGACAAGCCTTCGATAGGACCGAGGTGAGACCTGAAATGCTTTGCAAACTCAATCCCAACAGCCTTCTTCTTCCAAAATTTCAAATGCCCTAGAAAACGCAGAGCAGGAATTCGTTTAATTGGCCATGTATTTAACCAGTATAAAGGCTAGCATGATATAAACCTTACCATCAATACTTCCGGTCATGAAGAAATCTACTCCCGAAACAGCAACATGAGTAACCACATCTCGATGCATGTAACTTTTCTCATACCTGTTTTAAAAAACAGATAATCAATCGCCTCTGGCACTATTTTCGGTGTAAATTCCAGACATCTAAAACATCGATTTAAAACCGAATTCTAGTGAACCAGAATAAAATTGGCATGAACTCGAGGTTTCCTAAACTCCCATTTTATCGTATAAGGCTATAACTCATGAAACCTACCACATTATACTTCAATACTCTAACCCAGAAATCGACATCCATCACTTCAAAACTCCGAACATTTCAAAGTTCATTTGCACTATCATCTAAGAACTCACATCACAATAGTGATCATTAGTTTTTCCCAAAATATTATGCATACAAAAAAAAAAAAAAAAAAATTGATACAGATTTCAAAACCTAAACCCATAAGTAGAAGGAAAGGAAAATACATGTTAGCAGAAGGCAGGGAATCGAGATAAGCCTGCTCAAACTGGAGTGGACGCTTAATCCGGCCTCGAGGTGCCGGTCCAGGTCCGACCGTTGTCTCATCGTCGGTCTCCGCCGCTGTTGCTGCCGGCTGGTTAGCGTTACCATTCAGAGATTCCTCGTCCATCTCCTTCTCTGTTTCTAAACTTCTAGAAATGGCGAACCGCTAGTGAGAAATAGGGAGCTACGCCAGAGTTCAGAAGTTATAACTATGGTTTCTCAGAAAGCTGCAGTGTTGAAGGTCGTCCGTCAGTCCAAGGCTAACTTAAGAAGCTGGCTTGTTCTCACTTCTCAGGGATGATCATATAAGATACGATTTAAATGTTTTTTTTTTTTTTTTTAATTTTTAAAAGTTTAAATTAATTCTCCATTTTGGTAATGGGCCCGAATCTGGTTCGAGGCTCGTTGAGAATACGCAGACTTGCATAACTTAGTGGGCTGAGATTCATCGAATAGTGGGCTACAGAGGCCTTGCTAGAGCCTATTTAAAATTTAAAATTAACTATATATTTTTAAGATATAACAATTTTAAATTAGATAAATTAATTTAATAAAATAAAAAATTAATCTCCCAAAATAAGAAGCATCATAATCTCACTCCGAACGCACCCTTACTAACTTGCACTTTTATTATTTCATTTTTGTTTAGTATTTAGGCCCAAAAAACGTGGATTCGAATACATTCTCAGTAGTAAAAAAAAAAAGGTCTGATTAAGAACATAAGAGGGAAGGAATATAAAATTAAAGTGAATCGAATTAGACCTCCATTTTTCTTAGACCATATGATGCTCTGAAATGACGTGAAAAATCATGAGCAGGGTAGAAGTTTATTTCAACATTCAAAAAAAAAAAAAAAAAACAAGCATTCAAACAAACATCATAATCAAACCTTCTTCTTAGTTCTCTCTATCTGCCAAAGAGGCCTAATTTAAAACAATAATCATCACCATAAAGCATCCATGATGATCGATGATGGCTTTACATTTTTAATTTAAAAAAAAAAAAAAGCTTTCTAATCACCGACTTAAAACCAAAGCAAAAATTTTCACCTCTTAACCTTTTCCTTTGTCCCCTAAAGTTGTTGTCTCCTCGTAATAATTTTTTACGAATTTATTTGCAAAAGTTAAGGTATTTTATATTAT
Organism: Coriaria nepalensis; assembly: GCA_027186245.1. Classification (NCBI taxonomy): domain Eukaryota; kingdom Viridiplantae; phylum Streptophyta; class Magnoliopsida; order Cucurbitales; family Coriariaceae; genus Coriaria; species Coriaria nepalensis. The sequence continues at coordinate 9,916,074 of CP114491.1, read as the reverse complement.
TATTTTAAATAAATTTCAAAATTTTAAAAATATAAATACATTTTTATCCACTTAAATTTGTTTTTAAAATTTATATTTATAATTATGTATCTAATCTATAATTTTGTTAATAAAATGATATTTTTGTGTTCGGAAAAAACAAAAAAAATCATATATAATCTACTTCTTTTTAAATAATATAATGCACATTTTACTATTTAAATTAAACTTAATTATAAACTATTCATATAAAATTTTTTAATAATATATTTCGACCCAGCACCCTTACAAATTTTTTTCTATAATTTACCTTATAAAATTTCAATTTAGCCCCGCTAGAACAAGAAAATCTTGGCTCCGCACCCGTTTATTTGTACTTTCTAGGCAAATTAAATGCACAATACCTAAAATAATAGGCTCATAAAATTGAAAAAAGCGGATCACGTGACCGTAGAAACCAAACCATGTTTGGTTGGAGCGGAAAGGGAAATGAGAAGGAGAGGACTAGGAACATTTAAATTTGTAGGGATAGGGAACGGGACTATTGCTGTCTGTTTGGTGGGACAGAAAGCGAGGGAATAACATAATAACATCAATTAACAAAAAAAATTGTAAGAAAAAACAGATTTTTTAACATTTTCCATTTTCTTTCAAAACAAACAGATTTCTCGAGCATGCATAGAGTTATAAATATCCAATTTCCTTTTTGCGCCATTTTTACAGGGGAGGAGAAAGAAACAGTAGTAGCAGTCAACTAAAACTCTCTTCTCTGTAGCACTCACATTTCTCGTGATCATCATTTTCAAACTTTTACTTTTCTTTATTCGTCGATCCTTTCTTTCTCTCTCTCTCTCTCTCTCTCTGTCACTGAAAACCCTAGATTTGTAGGTTACTCTGTGAGCATTCGGACTGAATAGGAATAGTTCGTGATCAACCTCATCTAGCTTCTTCAGGTAAGCTTTCCTTTGTTTTGATATTCTGCGGTCTTGTTTGGTTTTTGGATATGGTGGCATAAGCTAACTGTTCGTACTCAGATTTATTGTTTGGTTGTTTGTCTGGCCTATCTTTTGCATCAGATTTCATACACATTAAACCTTGAGTAAATCTACATATTTTGCTATTTCAGATAAGATGGAAGCTGATTCACAATATGTTTTCAAGTTTGTTCTCACCTGGAATTTATGGAGATCACATATTTTCATATCGTCTGGATAACTTATTTGCCACTCCATAATTTCCTTTGTCTAAATTGCAGGTAGAAGAAGCTTCATACTTATCCTGGGGATTGTTGTTGCCTGGTAGTAGTCGTTGTTGTCTGCAAATCAGCTTGCTTGAGATGAATTTCAGAGGACATATATTTCCGGGTTTTGATGTCTATGCTTGCATATCTTCCTAGCGATTCCTCTTAGAAATGGGTTAGCTACTACTAGTCACTGCTATATCTAACTTCTGTGTAGAGTTCAATATTCTCAAAAAGATGGGAACGCTCATCAATACACCTGAAATAGTTGAGTCAGTGGAAGAATCAGATTCTGTAGTAGAAACAAACGAAAATGCTGCAAATCACTATATACAAGACTCTGGAAAAAGGTGCTCGATAGAGGATGATATCAATCGTCTATTTCAGGGAATAGATATCAAAACGTCAAGTAGAGATGCTTTGCGAAAGAGTGCAATGAAAAGGCCAATTAGGCCAGGTTCATCTCAAGTGTCTGGGATTGGAATTTCCGAGCCAGTGAGTTTAAAACAGGCTCTCAGAGGATTGTGTATCTCTCAGGCAGCAGAAACAGCTGCTATGAAGAGATTGTCAAGGTCCACACGATCTTCAGGTGTGTCAGATTCCGGAACAATTAAAAGGTTGTACAGGGCAGTTGTAGTTGAGGCTGATGGATCTAGTGTTTCTATAAATGTTAAAGGTAAGGGGAATTTGGTTGAGTTCACCCTTGTTCCCGACCCCGTCAGTTCAACTTTTTCGAGGGAGATTTCTAAGTCCTTAGAGAATTCTTCCAAGGCAGAGCCATCAAATTCAGGGTCTAACACTTCTTATCCTTTGAATGACTCAATGAAACTGAAGACTAACTTGCAAATGGAGGTAGGGTCAGAATTACCAAAGGAGTTTGAAAAACTGAAGCCGGTCGAATCTTCTTCTGTTTCTCATTCTGGCAAGAAAGTCCTACCACTGGATGAAAGTATGCCAAGCAAATCGAATTGCAATAGTCCACGTTTAATCAAGCCTTTATTCAGGACCAAGAGTTTTGTGAAGAAGAAGGCAAAGCTGGAATCAAGCGCCTCCTCCAGTGCTTCCACTCCATGTATGGGAAAATCTGACACTGACTTGGGTCCCACTACAAATGATTTGGGGGTCCAGACGCCTTCTGATGCTCTTAATCACGAAAACAGGGGAATTGACAAAGCTTCACTGGAGAGCGGTGAGGTCAAGTCGAGTATGATGGAAATGTGTTCAATAAGACCGGGTCTCTCTTTTGGTTGCAATAACAGAACTAGATCACTAGGGACAAATTCTGATGAGACATCAAGATTCAGAGAAAAGGGTGAGTTCTCTCAAAGCTCGAAAAGTAGTATCGGTGATTTTAGCAGTAGCCCAAGCATTAGCGGTGAGAGCATTCTTAGTTGGTCTAGTCGAAGCGGGAATAGGGCCCACCTATCAAAAGACTTGAGATGGGAAGCCATCCGCCATGTTCAAAAGCAGCAGAAATCTGTGGGTTTCAAAGACTTTAAGATTCTTAGGAGGCTTGGTCTTGGGGATATAGGGTCTGTGTACCTTGCTGAACTAAGCGATACCAAATGTCTGTTTGCTTTGAAAGTGATGGATATGGATTTTTTGACAAGCAGGAAGAAAATTCTCAGAGCCCAAACGGAGAAAGAGATTCTTCAAATGCTGGACCACCCTTTTCTCCCTACCCTTTACACCCATTTCGAAACAGAGAAACAATCATGCTTAGTCATTGACTATTGTCCAGGTGGAGATTTACATGTTCTCCGGCAAAAACAACAAGGCCGGAATTTCCCCGAGCAAGCAACCAGGTAACATTTCAATAACTTGTTATCTATTGTTATTATCTGTTAATTGGATAGAATATTTGCCATCATTTTTTAAAAGCATATTGTACACTTTTCATTGCAGATTTTATGTTGCTGAAATTCTCCTTGCCCTAGAGTATTTGCACATGCTAGGAGTAGTGTACAGGGACCTCAAACCGGAAAACATCTTGGTACGAGAAGATGGTCACATTATGCTCACAGATTTCGACTTATCACTCAGATGTGCAGCCAATACAATGGTTGTGCTTAGATCATCTTCTCCCCCCACAGTGGAGCCCACAAAAAAAACCCATTATCCATGTGATGGATCTTCTTGCATCGACCCTTTCTGTCTTCAACCATCCTGGCAAGTCCCATGTTTCACTCCTAGGCTTCTCATAACCTCGACACCACCAAAAACCCGGAAGGTGAAATCTGACCCCTTGGCCCAAGTCAGCCCACTTCCTCAGCTTGTAGTGGAGCCCACTGGGGCCCGATCCAACTCGTTCGTCGGAACCTATGAATACCTTGCTCCTGAAATCATAAAAAATGATGGGCATGGTAGTGCTGTTGATTGGTGGACTTATGGGATTTTTCTGTTCGAGCTATTGTATGGTAAGACACCCTTTAAAGGTCCCGGAAATGATGAAACTTTAGCAAACATAGTGTCACAAAGCCTCAGGTTTCCAAATACCCCTATTGTTAGTTTTCATGCACGGGACTTGATCCGTGCCCTACTAGTGAAGGAACCTGAAAATCGGTTAGGGTCTTTGAAAGGGGCGGCAGAGATAAAGCACCATCCTTTCTTCGATGGGCTTAATTGGGCTCTGATACGGTGTGCTGTCCCCCCTGAGCTGCCCAAGTTTTCCGATATCGGAGTTGGTGGACCGCAGTTAATGGGCTTGTGGAAAAAGGATGGACCCAAGCAATCAGAAGTTGAGAATATGGGGGTAGATGATCCAGTGTTTGAGATGCTTTAGGTAATACTTCCTTGATGATGGAAAAAGTGAAAAAAATTTATCTTTGTTACTGATAATATATAGCTTATTATATAGTATACATGTTCTTGTAAAAGTTAGAGAAAGGGTGAAAGTTTGTAGAGTGTAAGATACATGAGCAATGAAACAAGATCAGTTTGTTTAATGTCCAAAGTTTCTACTCTTGAGAAAGGAGTAGTGCTGTAATACATCTCAGATGTGAATCATATGAATGAGGATTGTGGGTCCCACATGGTAGAATATTCTCGCCTGTTCGGATGCTTTGATTGAGAATATGTGAATCATGCGTTAACTAGTCCACTAAACTCCGTTTTCTCTAAACTGCAGTTGAAAAATCGATCAAGCAAATACCTTTTTTTTTTATCACTTACCATCTCACTCGGCAAAAATGAAGGTTCTGTTCAATAGAGTGCTGACCAATCTAGAATCACCAGTTCGCTTCCATTCTCACTCTTCTTCTTCATCATCATCGCCTCCATCTCTTCTTCTCCTTCAGCTAGTAATCCAATACCCACATCTTGAAAACTCAGCCTCTTCTTCTCCAAAACCCCACAAACTCCACCTGTCTTCTCCATTTCTAACCAGAGCTTCAATGGCTGCTGCTTCTAGTAATCCATCAGATACAGAGACCAAAAAGCCCTTTTCTGTTCTGTTTGTGTGTTTGGGCAACATCTGCAGAAGCCCAGCTGCTGAAGGAGTTTTCACGGACTTGGTCAAGCAAAGGGGTTTAGATTTCAAGTTCAAGATTGATTCTGCAGGCACCATTAACTACCACGAGGTGAAAAAAATTCGTAAAGTATAGACTCTGTTTGTTTCCTGAGGGGAAAAAATCAGTGGAAAACACAAAGGAAAAAAAAAATGTATTGTCTAAAAATGATTATTATTGGTTGATTGTAGGGGAACCCAGCGGATCCAAGAATGAGAGCGGCCTCAAAGAGTAGAGGGATAGAGATAACATCTATCTCGAGGCCGCTCCGGCCCTCCGATTTTAGAGATTTTGATCTTATTCTTGCAATGGACAAGCAAAACAGAGGTATTACCATTTTGATGATATGCTATGATCATTGTTATAACCCGTAGATTGAAAAAAAGAGTGTGCAAAACTGTATTTTAATGAGAAATTTGTAAAGTTCATGCTAGTTCTTAACATCAAGTTAATGGTGTTGGTGCTTGTTTTGTAGAGGATATATTGGAGGCTTATGAGAGGTGGAGATTCAGAGAAACCTTCCCTCCTGAAGCACACAAAAAGGTTGCTTTTTTTCTCCTTTTTGGTTCTCCCAATTATTACTATTTAGTATTAACGAAGGGGAGGTCATGTGGGAATATGGATATGTAATATGCAGGTGAAGCTGATGTGTTCTTATTGCAAGAAACATGGTGAAACTGAAGTTCCGGATCCTTATTATGGTGGAGCACAAGGTTTCGAGAAGGTAATCTGGATAAGTGACGATCCATTCCATGTGTATAGCCATATAACCTTATGATCCTTTTGATATTCAGCCTTATGATCTTTATCGTTCTGCGAGCAGGTATTGGACTTGCTTGAAGATGCCTGTGAATCACTCCTGGATAGCATCTTGATAGAGAACAAACATATTCTGGATTCTTAACCTCTTATCTACTTCTTCAATATTTGAGAATTTGTGTCTGAACACATCTTGTGCAACAAAAAGAGATACATTAACTGTATAAATGTTTCCTGGAGTACAGTTGAAATTACAATTTCTTTGCTGCCAAATTGCCAATGTAGTTATCCTGAAACTGGAAATGAAAATTATACTCTTCGTTCACTTCCTTCTCTCCTGATCAACTCACCCATACCAGCCTTGTTTGAATCGTTCGATAGTTGGCCCAATGTCTGAGCAATTTTTACAAACCCATCAAGTGAAGTTTGGATCTTTGATACATACAAAACTCACCTACAATATGAAAACTATTTTTAAAATTTGATAAGTTGTTTTTAAATGATTGCATGGTTGTTCACATTGAATTGATTGACTATAATGAATGTTATAATTATTATAGATGTTGCTTTTAGAAATTCTTAACCAACATATATCCTCATGAGACTCATGCAAAATTTATTTCATTTTATATTTCATGTTAGGAAGAGGTATATGAAGATAAAAAGAAATGAGATAGAATAGATAAAGATGTTACATAAAGGGGTGAGGATTGGAGGGGGTGCACGTTCCTAAGTTTACAAGCATAGTGTTAAGAGTTTTACCTGTCAGTGAAATAAAAGGTTTCTTCTACACCATCACCATGATGCACGTCTATATCAATATACAAAACTCGAGGATGATATTTTAGAAGAGATCCCCAAAACCAAGTCGTTGATGTAACAAAACCCAGAAGCTTCACACTTCTTGGCATGGTGCAATCCACCGGCCCAGTTTATAGCTATGTCGCAAAGTTAATTATTTAATCTGCGAGCAGCATCTGTCACAAAAGGTCAAATAAAAATTCCGAACTTGCATATGCATATTCTTCAATTTACCAACAAAAATTAATCATGAAGAATAAACAGTCATCAAAAACTGGGTAAAATTCAAACAAGATTATCTGATAAATAAAGAATAAACAGTAATATATCAGTTAAACAAGTTTTAGAGATAGAAGAGAACTGCTTTGCCAATTCCATAGCCAAATCATTTGAGAATAAGTGTTGAGTAATTCTGTTCAGAAATTCTACATAGTCAGCGAATGGAACTGAGCGAGCTCAGCGGGATAAGCCTTGTATGCAAGAAAGGTAAAGAAAGAATAACCATAGTCAGATGATATATGGTTACTGAAACAAACCAGAAAATTATAAAACCAGGCAGAAAATAGGGACTGAAATAAATTTCCATCTTCTTATGGAGTTCATATGAGAGCACGAGATGGTGAGTCATACAAAGGCTGTGAGGTTTCATTGGATGGTTCGGCCCGAAATAAACACTCCCCACATCCCCTGCAGAAAGCATCAGGAAAAAAAAAAAAAAAACCTTTTAACTTTAGAACCTAGAATACATTAAATAACACCTACATCGCCCGTTTGGTTCCTCAGAATATCAATTAACAAACAATACAGAAACACGATTTTGCCTTTTTCACTTAATTTCAGGTTTCCATTTTAAACAACAACTCGCCTCAAGCAAGCAAAATAGTTATGGACACGCACGTACAGAGGCAGAGATCAAACAAAAAACAAAGGCTTTGACTTTGGCACAGTAACAAGGTCAATCACTAGAGCTACAACAGAAGAAATATCGAGCATTCATAGAAACAAAAATGGGAAAAAAGAGGAGAAGAAGAAGAAACGGAGCAATGAACGAAAAAATGATGTCAGGTTAGAGGAGAAGGTAAAACAATACCGTTGTAGAAGTAGGAGATTCTGTCCTCGGAGCGCATCTTAACGAGAAGACTGTAAAAGGAAGAAGAAGAAGAAGAAGAAGATACGATGTAGTATTAACACATAATTAATTAATACCATATATTGGGCTTGGGCTTTCAATGGGAAGCGGGCCGAAGAGAATATTATTGCGGGCTTGCCAAATCAACAACACGGCCCACGAAAAAAGGGAACAATCCTTCCCCCTACCAGCATCTTCTACACTCATCCGTTGCCAACATGAATAAGAATAATTAAGGCTAATAGATACTTGTTCTTAGATGCAGCAGCAGATTGCAGAATGACAGAAGCACCGTTCAGACCGAGAGAGAAGCTGATAGTGAAGCAAAAGTATTACCAAAGCATCCACAAACCGACCTATCTGAAAGGGCCATATGATAAGATCACCTCTGTTGCCATTCCCCTTGCCTTGGCTGCTTCATCCTTATATCTTATTGTACGTTTTTTTTTTTTTTTGGTTAATTTATTCGTTCCATATGTCGTTCATTTTATTGATCTTTGTCACGCATGTTTTCAGGGGAGGGGGATATATAACATGGCGCATGGGATCGGAAAGAAAGAGTGATGTTGGAGCTAGCTAGTTAGCGTGCCATTACTATACATCACCTACTTATTTGTGATGAAGATGTGAATATTAAGTATATATAATCTGTATAAAAAAAAACAAAATTCTAGATGGGTGTTATACTGTAACAAGCATTTTTACTGTAAAAATGATTTTATTTTTATCATAAGCTCTGTAATGTTTGTGTGTAAATTTGTACGTCTTGAATATATATATTGTCACATGGTCTATAGCAAGCTAATTGTTTTATATATCTCATATTATTATAAGGTAATACATTTAATTCTGCATTTATCACTTCATAAGCTAATGCCCGAGTTAGTTCATCGCTGACATTAGCACATTCTGATTCAGTCGGATAGGGCTTTGGTCTCTCACTTCTGGGTATGCTCTCTCTCTCTCTCTCATGAATACAAACGTAGAAGTTGAAATCGATTATCGCTTAGTACTAGGAGCAGATTCTGATTTCTGGGTTTTCTTATTTTCTTGTTTTCCTGTTTATAGTTTGGTGAGTAGGAAGTGAAATTTCAAGGATAGTGGGTCTTTTTCACACGTAACAATTAGATACCTCATCTCATTGTGCTTTTGTGCTCTTATAATTGCAATTTTTTTTTTTTTTTTGGGATGCTGATGGGTTTCTTAATTATTTGACCAAGTATAGAGCTTTTTCTTAATGATTAATCCCTGCTTCGCGCCATCTTTCTCGCAATAAGAGCTTGGGGAATGAGTTTGTTTGAGTGCTCATTTGAATCCTGAATGAGTGATGGGTCCTTAAGATCAGGGTCGAAAAGCATGTGTTTTTAGTTTCTGAGTTACAGATCATTAGTCGTACGTTTCCTTTCCAGCGATTCTATCGTATTTATCTCTATTGTCTTACTATAGAATGATTTGGAACTCCAGTTTAAGAAAAATGCCCAAAGTGAAGACAAGCCGGATCAAGTACCCAGATGGGTGGGAGTTGATCGAGCCTACTCTTCGAGAGCTTGATGCTAAGATGAGAGAAGGTCAATCCCCTTCTCATGTCTACTTTACATCCAGTTGGATTCATATAAAAAAATTAATTCTCTTTTTTTTTCCCCTTTTTGATGCTTCATATTCTTACTCTTTTACACTTTCTCTTGCAGCTGAAAATGATCCAAATGATGGAAAGAGAAAATGCGAAGGACTTTGGCCCATCTTCAAAATCTCACATCAGAGAAGCCGCTATGTTTTCGATCTATACTACAAGACGAACGAAATATCCAAAGACCTCTATGAATTCTGCATCGAACAAGGCTATGCTGATGCCAACCTCGTTGCAAAATGGAAAAAGGCATTTTGCTTTTTTTCCCTTTCTCATTTTTCTTCCTTATTTATTACACAAAGCAGCTCCATTTCCATGTATTTACCATTGAAATATTTTGTTTATAACTTTGCAGGCAGGATATGAACGGCTCTGCTGTCTACGCTGCATCCAGCCACGGGATCACAACTACGGAACAACCTGCGTGTGCCGGGTTCCAAAGCATTTGAGGGAAGAGAAAGTGGTGGAGTGTGTTCATTGTGGATGTGGAGGCTGTGCTAGTGAGGATTGATCTGAAATCTCTTTATACTATGAACCACCTTTCTTTTTCGGATCATTTGAAGTGGAGGAGGTTACAATAGGATTTTCTACTACTACTACTACCACCACACGGCAGATAATAGGGACTTGAATTTAGAACTTGTTCTTAAGTTTAGCAAGTTGGCCTATTTGTTCTTATTAGTATTTGAAGAAGAAAAAAATGGGAATGTACGGATTGATAAGCCCATGTTATGTGTTGATTTCGTGAATCATTCTTAGTATGCTTTGAACAAGGTTTCCTGAAGTCGGGGACTACCGCTCCCCCAGGGTTTAGTCCCCATTGCTGAAGGTGCGTGGGTATTAAAAATAAATAAAAAATAAAGAGATTTTAGGAGGAAAAAATTATGTAGGCCCAATAGACAGAAGATGGGCATGTAACTACGTAGGCCCATCATCCAGAAGTGCGCTAATTTACCTGCATAAACATTTGGGCCTTTGGCCCAATTATTAGTTAAGTAACTGCCACGCTGAAAGAGAGCGCGCGCGCGCGAAACGGCGAGAGAGGGAGATGGAAGGAGATACTGATCCAACAGGAGCTCAAAACCCTAGTAATGGAGGAGCAAAGCCGAAGGTGGTGGTAATACTGGGTCCCACCGGTTCAGGGAAGACCAAGCTGTCTATCGATTTGGCCTCTCACTTTCCGATCGAGATCATCAACGCCGACTCCATGCAAGTCTACCGCGGCCTCGACGTCCTCACCAATAAGGTCCCCTCACACGAGCAAAACGGTGCGTACCTTCTCTATCCAAGCGAACACCTTTCCATAGTTTCTATTTGTGTTGACGGTCGGAATGTGTTGGTGCAGGAGTTCCTCATCATCTTTTGGGTACTGTAAGCCCTAACGTCGAATTTACAGCTAAAGAGTTTCGTGATTCTGCAATTTCTGTAAGTTCGATTACGACGCTTAACTCTTCTTCGCGTTCTTTCTATTGTCCATGCTCTGCGATTTTGGTAGATTAGAAGGTTCACGTTTCGGATTCCTATTTGATTTTCAGGTGGTTGATGAAATATTATCTCGCGATTGCTTGCCGGTTATAGTTGGGGGCACAAATTACTATATCCAGGTTGGATTGACGTGAAATGATTGTTAATGACATATCTATTCATGCTATTTGTTTCCGTTTTTGTTTATCTTTTCAAATTGTATGTTTTATGCAGGCACTTGTAAGTCCGTTCCTTCTAGACGAATCAGCAGAAGATATGGGCGGAGACTGTTTGAATGATCCTGGTAAGTATCAACTCTACTGTTTCGAGAATGTGATTGATAATGTGATTTGGTGTAAATTCATTGTATGTCCAATGTTTTTCCATGACATGAAGAGCCAGAGTACGAGTTGGATATCCAAAATGAGAGTTTCAAGTATAGCTTTAACCATCTGAAAGAGATTGACCCAATTGCAGCAAACAGAATCCATCCCAATGACAACAGAAAGGTGGGTGTCAATTTATGTCGCTTTTGATGATAAAAAAAAAAATCCATTCCCGTTTAATTTTGATTCAGCTGCATTGCAGATAAATCAATACCTCAGTTTGTATTTTCGCACTGGTTTTCTTCCTAGCAATTTTTTTCAAGGAAAAGCTGCCGAGGTTTGTTATAATCTTGATTTCTCTTTTCTCTCTGTACATTTTTATTTTGAACTGATAACCCCAAACCTCCCGCCCCCTCCCCGCCCTCCCCAAGAAAAAACCCTTTTTAAATGTTGATATTTGAATGTGGCAGGACAGAGGTGGGGTCAAGCTGATTATTTTAGATACGATTGCTGTTTCATATGTGTGGATGCATCTCTCTCTGTTCTAGATCAACAGGTGGATCAACGAGTAGACAAAATGGTGGATGCTGGATTACTTGACGAAGTTTTTGACATTTACAATCAGAATGCAGACTATACCCGTGGTTTGAGACAAGCCATTGGTGTTAGGGAATTTGAAGATTTTTTGGGACCTTACATACAAGAGACCAGATGTGATAGTGATTGTGAAATGATTGAGGGTTCCGAATTGTTGAAGTCAAATGATGAAACTGATAAGATCCTGAAAGAGAAAATGCAGGCAATTTTGAATTCATCAACTAATGAGCAACCAAAAATACTGTTAAAAGAAGCCATTGACAAAGTAAAGTTGAATACCCGAAGGCTTGTTCGTCGTCAGGTATGCATAATCAATGAAAGTTCTTTATTAACTTTAAGGACTCTAGAAAATTGAGTTTAAGGTTTATGATCTGAAAGCCTTTGTGAAGGTAGTAGTAGCTAAGTAAGTAACAAAGTTAACTCAGTATTGCTTTAATTAAAAGTTTGAAAAAATGTCTCATAAAATTTTTGCTGTTTTACAGAGGAGAAGACTAAAGAGATTACAAACGTTATTTGGATGGAACATACATTACGTTGATGCGACTGAATATATATCATGTATAGCTTCTGGAATAAAACCTTATATTGTCTTCTCTCACCCTCCCTCTCTCCCAAGTCGTATAACCCTTACTTACACATCATATTAAATTGCAGGTAAATTGGATGATTCATGGACTGTCCATGTGGTCGAACCTGCCATCAGATTAATTAGATCCTTCCTTAGCCGGAACACTAGTCCGATAAATGATTCAGAGGCACGACTTGGTTCCGCAACAAAAGTAATCCAGAGGGATCTGTGGACTCAGTATACATGCATGGTCCGCCCATTTCCTGGAATTCATAGAGAATCGCTTCCATTTGCTGTGTCTTACCCTTCCTTATTCATTGTCATTCTAACATGACCTGCCTCTATTTTGTATCAGGCTTGTGGGGATAGAGTACTTAGAGGCGCACATGAATGGGAACAACATAAACAAGGCCGTGGACATAGGAAACGGATATCCCGGCTGAGGAAATTGGAGAGTTTCTCCTAACAGTATTAGCAAAATCACTTCGTAACATTTTCTTGCGCTGGGATATTGTTTTACTTTCTTGATTTGTAGTCAGAATCTCAGATCCAGTGAAATTGAATCCCTTACATTATTTACTTTTTCTCTTGTTTCCTTGCCAATGTATTTTTTGTCACTGTCTTGTCCGATGTAGTCTACACTGTATTTATCTAGACATGACATGTGTTACTGCAAAAATTTAATTGTGTTTTTAAGAAATTATTGTAGAAATAGTATTCATATACTATTTTTCTGATAGCTTTGTAAACTTATAAATATTCGAGAAGAAACTATTGCATGAATAACAGGAGTTTCTCGAATATTTATGAAGTTTACGAGGCTATATCATGGAAAGGGAGAACTTTTTCTTTCTCACGGGATATGATCGTTTTTTCTGAAAACGAGATCATAGAATGCATGCATTTTGGCTCCACTTTTTCTTCCACTGCCATGTGCTTTTGGTACTACTAGCTGGGTACTTAAATTATTGCACTTTTAGCTAGATATAATGCAAATAAACGTATAATATAAGTAGGGACCCTTTTTCTTCTTTTGAAATAAAGGTGAAGAGCTTGGTACAATCATGAGATGGTGATCGGATCGGAGACAGCCTGGATCTCTTTTTTCACTGATTTCTTGGCCCCTACCCTGCATTATTTTTCCTTTTTTTTTTTTTCATATATTATTATAAAAAATAAGAAGAATCAGCAGCAATAACTTACTTATCCAAAATATAGATAATATTTTTGAGACTAAAAAGTACAAAATAATCCATATAGGACAAAAAATCATATATGGATAATTTTATTGACCACTTGTAGGATAATTAATTATGTAATAAAACTAGAAGTAAGTACGGCTGATGACTGATGAGAAGGACCCAATTTCATGTGGTAAGTCCGGACAGTATCCGACAATGGCTGATAAAGAGAGAGGGAGGGAGAAGGGGAACATCTTTTTGGACCATTTCTTTATTGTTATTATTAATTTGTTTTCTTTTTCTTTGGTGGGCCATTTCTCGATTATATTTCTGCATAATATCTATATAATAATGTTAAATATTAAGAGTCTGTTTATTTTAAAAAATAAAAAAAAAATAAGGAAATACAAAGGAGAAAGATGAAATTTTTATCTAATTAAATATATATAAAAAATTATCTTTCATTATTTGGTTGAATTTTTAAGAAGAAAGAGTAAAGAAAAATATGAGAAAAAGAGGGAATTTTTATCCATTCAAAATGTGAGAGAAATGTGGAAGGAAATGAAATATTTTTAAAATATATGTATTTTTATGATATTAATTTTATTATATAATTAAATACTTATTGTTAGATTGTAGAATTATAAATATATTATAATGTATTTTTCCTTTCCTTTTTAAAATTATTCAAACAATAAAAAAAAATTAATTATCTCTTTTATTATTAAAAAATAAATATATTTTAAGAGAGATATTGATTTTAAACTAAGTTTAATCTGTTAATAAAGATATATCATATAACGGATAAATCGACCATATTTTGAATGAGGCACAATCTTCTTACTATTGTTGTTGTAGATTCATCCTAAGCCACTCAAATCTCTATATCTCAGTGCTACGTTTTAAATTGAAGGGTAAAAAATTCAAAGGCATATGAGATACGTACGATGAATCTTGTAGTTTTATAGGCGATGTCCATAAAATCTAGGGGCATATCCCCCCTTAATGGACTAATTGGGTCAGTGATCGTACCCGACACGAGTGCGGGGAGGACAAAAATGGCCGATGGCACGTGGGCTGTGTCAGTGACACATAAACAACGTGCTTATATACAATGCATGCCACAACCCTATCTTGTATATATTTATATATATATATATACGCATATAGATGAAGTAATAATTCTAATTGAAATTGAGCTGGGGTAGCCATGGGAGAGTTCAAACACTTGGTGATTGTTAAGTTTAAGGAAGGTGTTGTTGTCGAAGACATTGTTAATGGGATGGAGAAGCTCGTTTCTCAACTTGATGCTGTTAAGTCCTTTGAATGGTACGTTATTTTGCTTTCTTGATTGCTCTATTATGTTGTTCCGTGTGCTTAGATATGTTTGGACGTGTAAGATTTGCACTTGGATCTTATATATCAAGCGCTCGTCCTAACAACGAACGGCGCTTGGCATGCGATTGTTTTAAAGCTGCTAATAATGATGAGAACGAGCATGGTTTTGGATGAACAGGGGCCAGGACATAGAAGGGCCAGATGTGCTAAGGCAGGGATATACTCATTACTTCTCAATGACATTCACAAACAAGGAAGAGTACCTTGCCTTTCAGGCTCACCCAGATCACCTTGAATTCTCTGCTACTTTTTCTTCTGCAATTGACAAGATTGTTCTCCTTGATTTCCCATCTGTTCTTGTCAAGCCCTCACCTGCAACTACTGTACCAGCTTGACATATCATGTCATGTTGCTTAGATCATATCATGGTTTTATATATGTATGAGTGAGATTGCTGTTTTTTTTTTTTTTTTTTTGTTGGATTAGTTTAAGAAATTGGAGCTCTTGTCTGGACTCTAAAATTTGTACTGTGGTCTTCTATTTTTAAATAATGGGCCCTATCTTAATTATTTGACCCACTTGAATTTTTAAAGTTGGTTTACCAGAATCCAACGGCCCAATATAGGTTGAAGACCTAAAGGATTGGTTGTGGCTTGTTGACTGGTTTACTGTTTTGGGCTTTGACCAGAATTTTTTTTTCCTATTCATTAAATAGTAACATCTTATACCTTGTTTGGTTTGATTTTGGATAGTATTGAATCGGTTTTCATTCTTAATCATCTACTTGGTTCCATTTTTTATAGCGAAGAGAAGCCCTAAATTAAGAATGAAGCATTTCTTATTAAACATGTGAGAATGATGCGGAAAAAATAATAATAATAATAATAATCCATACCAAAATATACTATTTTTCCTTTTTTTTTATTGTTTACAGAATATATTCCCGATTTTAAAAAATATTTTTAACTAAATAGATAAATGAATTAAATAAAAAATATAAATATTATTAATTAACTTATTTTATTCTCATTCTCATTTAAGAGGAAACGGCGCGGCGCGTTAATGTAATTAGAATAAATATATTATTTAAGGAAAAGAAAAATGGAAGAAAAAATAAGCTGCCCCTCAATTATTGCAACTCATATTTGGCTTCTTACCTGTTCTTTTCATTAGAGAATTTCAATGTTTGAAAACCCTCTCACTTTGTCAACCTAAACCCCCTAATTAGAGTAATAAAGTTTGCGCTACTTCCACTAATGACAAAGGAAGTTGCTCCAACTTGTGATGTTACAGTACACATAAGAAACAAATGAGCAATCTTGAAATGCACAAAAAAGTCCGAGGTCTAATTGGCAAAAAACATATTCCAAAGCAGGCCAGAAAAGATCAAGACTTTTATGAAAGTAAGAATCATTGCTTATTTTCTGCTGCTCAACCAAACGGCAGCCATTTTGATCGATATGGGTATCATCGACGAAGCACGGACCATGTCTCAACTAGGTAGGGCTATTTATTGTGTTATTTACTCTCTGTTCGATCCAAGTGTTTGCTCTGTTTCAACTGTGCTTTATGAATGCTAAGAGACCGAATATTTTCTGTAAAATATAAATAAAATAAAATAAATGAGAGAGAATATGAGGAGTCAAGGAAGAAAGGGTGAAGTGATATGATGAGATTTGAAGTAGAGGTTGAGAAATGTGGTCCATTGAGAGACAGAGAAGGAAAAACAGAGTCTTGAACAATGAGTGCCTCCTGACCTGACCCTTGAACAATCTCAATATGCCATTCAACCTGACTGTCTTCTAAGACTAAAAGCATCCACCTATCTCTTACTTCTTCTTTTGGTGCCCTTCAAAATTTTGCTCATTTGCTCCGTCTAGATTCCACCAAGAAAGTATCCGATGCATCGAGTGTACATAACTCTCGAGAGAGCTGAATTCGGATCCTTCATATGAGACCCACCGTCCCCTCTCGCAAAGTGTTACGTAAACCCGATGTATCGGGTAACTTCTTACTCCCCCTTTTCCTTGTCATTGTTTCTAGACGGCCATAGTTATCGCTACAAGACCGTAGATTCTAAGTTTTTATCGAGATAGACATCATTTTTCCAATTTCAATCTTTCTACCTAAACTAGCAATAACTTATTCAACTAACCGGGTAAGAATTCATTTATTGCACTATGTAGAACAAGTAATGATAACATACCAGATTTTAGTACCATATTATATGTCAATGAAAATTTGTTCTTTGAGAAACAAGATATGTTTGTTTACAAGTAAAAAGTAAACTAATTTGGATCTTAGACCAATGACAGCCTTGTTAATCGGAACAGTTTATTATTTGCTTTAAAAGAAAAACAAAAAAGCAACAATCAATTCAACTAAATTGTGCAATTTAGGTTACCCTTTAGAGCTGACCTAGTATGTCATGACAAGAATGTAGTTCCAGATGATTCTACCATCTGATAAGTCATAACTGTTTGAAAGACAATTAAGAGAACGAAAAAGGAAAGGATGCCCACTCTTGTCATGAAGAATGCGCACACTTCTCTCTTTCCTCTCCTTGTTTTGTAGGTCATCTGTGAAAACTTCCAACTTATAACGACCTTAGCGTTGGCATTGGTGGATCATAATGGTTTAACAACTCAACAGAGGGGGACCATATGAACATTCATTCATGGGAAACTTTCTTCTTGAATCATCATTCAATTCCAATCAATTTAAGTGAAGTTTTTTCTTTTGTTTAATTAATTACATTTTCCAAAACCAAAAAGTATTGACCTTGTTTATCATTTATGAAGATGTCTCAAGACATAGGAATCAATGTTTTGTAACATGTTTTAAGAAAGTTGATTATCAATACCCTTAAATTTGGAATTTAAGTTGTTTCTGTGTACAAAAGCATATTATATATGCATATAATTCACATTTATCATTTTTGTCCTAAGAAACCCAAAGGATAGATAGATCATGTTACCCAAATTGTCCAATTTAACTCTTCATTTCTCTATTATCATAAACAATTATAATTAAATGGAAAAAACAACAACTAAGAACCTAAGAATAACAAAGGAAAATGAATGGAAATCAAAATTAAAAAAAAAATTTTGAAAAATACAAATGAACATGAACAATAGTTTATTTTTTTTCTATGGTTATGAAGAGGAAGAAGTCTTACTTGCATAAATCAACAAAGAAAACTCTAAATTTTCCAGTTGATTATGACCTTTCTGGATCATCTTCTCTTCCAACCACAACCTACTATCCAATCCGCTCCTTGTCCTGAACAAGAACACAGAATTCCGATTTTCAGGGTCAAAGAACCAACCATGAACATCCCAAAGCAAATCCACAAGCAACCCATCAACAAAAATCGTCTGATTCCCTCTAAAATTCCACTGCAATCTCTTCACCCTAATCACTGTCTTCTTATCAATAAAAACAGACAAACCTGGACTCTTACCATCCCCACTGCATTTTATTATAATCTCATGAGGAACGCCATTTTCACAAAACAGAGCTTTTGTTGAATAAAAGAGAGTATTTCCAGAACAATGCTCTGTTTTCGTAATCAAAGATGTTTTGGCAACTGGGTAGTCTTTTTTGAACCTCTTTTTCCCGAATTCTTCACCCAAATCGCCTAAAATCAAGCCAATTTCTGAATCCACCGTGATTGCCAGATAGAACCCACTTACAGGCTCTGCCCCTGACTCTGTTTCATACTTTGCGTTTGATAGATCCCAGAAAAATTCGATCTTTGTTGAAGAAGCAGATTCGTACACTTTGTTTCCTTTTAGTTTCCTGAACAGGCGTGAATTTGTGTTGATTTTGAATGAATCTCTGTCTTGTTCTTCTTCTTCGCCGAAATGGATGGTTAAGCCTTGAGCGGAGTGGGTTTTGGAC
The DNA here is from genome assembly GCA_027186245.1 of Coriaria nepalensis. Lineage (NCBI taxonomy): Eukaryota > Viridiplantae > Streptophyta > Magnoliopsida > Cucurbitales > Coriariaceae > Coriaria > Coriaria nepalensis. The sequence continues at coordinate 9,897,656 of CP114491.1, read as the reverse complement.
CAAGTGATTTTGATGAGCTGCTTCTTCTGGGTTTTTGATGGGATCACTCTGTAGATGAAAGTGACTGAGTTCTGGACCGAAGGGATGAATTGGGTATTTGGAGAAACGAAATTTGAAGCATTTGAGTAGGTTGAACATGAAGGGTGAGAGATGTTTATTGCATTTTCGTTGAAGCAAGAAGAAACTATGTCTCTCATTGTGAAGAAATCTTAAATCTTCTGGAAAAGGAAAAAAAAAAAAATGTAGAGTGTTTTTGGGGAAGAAATCGAGTCTGGGTAATGGGTTGTGATAATATAAAAGGGAAAACTAATATAAGAGAAAAAAAAAAAAAAAAAAAAAAAAAAAAAGGGGGAAGGTAAGATGGAGAAGATGATGAGGTGCTTTTGAACTGTTACTTTTTTTTCTTTTTCTTTTTCTTTTTTATATATCGGTTGAAATAAAAAAAAGCTAATAAAGTTTTGCCGATAAAATAATCGATTTATTATCTTATCTTTATTTTATTTTATTTTATTTTCTTTTTTTAATATCAACTATTAATTTACGTATATAGTCAATATTTTAGGTAAAGTTTTTCTCTAGACAATGAGTTATATAATATAAATAAATATTGAAATAGATAATTATTCTTACTTAGAGCTTACCAAATCTTAGATTATGTAACGCGTTACTCAAATTAAAGTTTTATCCAATTTTTTTAAATAAAATAGAAACGTTTATAATATTTATATTTCATAAAGATCATATTAAAAGATTTTTAATAACGTATTTATAAATTCTAAATAATTAATAATTAATAATTAATAATTAAATTTACATTCACTTTTATATTTACGTTCATATTAATATTTACATTTTCCTTTATTCTATAATAAAATCGAACCAAAGGGTGAAGGAAAAACGTGGGTTTCTGACAGACCCATATGTAATCAATAGGATGTTTCTAATTCTAACCTCGTCTAAACTAAAGAGTCGAAGGAATTGAAGTTAGAGAAAAATTGTAAGTGTGTTTTGCCACTTCAACTTCAATTGATATGATGATGTAATAAATAATATTAAAATAATAATAAAGTCTGAATTTTCCAGCACAGATTTCTGACATGATCATGGTTGCTTTATTAAATTCATCCCCACTGATTCATAATTAATATCATTACAACATGTTAATGTAATTAATGAAAACGATCCGGCATTGTAGTTGATGGTCTGGTCGATGGTCTGGTCTCTCGAATATTTTTAAAACTAACTATTTGCATTTTACACGGTGGAAATTATAATAAATTAATTTAATTTTTTTTCAAAATTTAAATAAAGGAAAAAAAAACTTCATCTCTTTACAAAATTACATTTGAAAATTATAATAAAAGTAAATAAATAAAATTAAATAATAGATAACTTGAAATGTAAGTTAGAAAAGCTTTGTATATTTTTTGTTCTAAAAAGTAGTGCACAAAGAGGCATGCAAAGCAAACGATCCAGAAATAGGGCACAGAACGTGAGAGCATCAAATAAAAAGAAGAGGCCCCCTCCTCCCCTTCCTTATGTCCTTTTTATTCTCTCACCGCCTCTTTTTTTGTCTTTAGCCCTAGAAAATTTCAGTTACTTACTTACAAACAAAACTGAGAGAAATATTTGTAAGAAATTCTTCATTTCGGACATCATTTTTACGAACCCAAAATTGTCGATTCTCTTTATATTAGACAATGCTTAGTGCATACGTGATGCATTTTTATGTAATATAACATGAAAAGTGCATTGTTTTGTCACTTGGGTGAATTCGACAACATAGTTAGCTCAATCAATACCCAAATTTCATCTTTTAAACAGTTTGATTGTGAATATCATATGATTACTTTTGATGATCATGTTAAATAAGTAAGCGTATAATACCTGTCAACAATACATAACCATCCGAATTAGTTGGTTTTTGATCAGATAATTTGTTCATGCCTAAATGCTAGATTAACACAGCGGATCAATCATGGTCCAATTTTAAACCAATATGATCAAACCCCACCACCCTCATAACTTTACAAGAAAGAAATGGCGAAACCCAAATGCTAGATTAACCAAATGGAAAGCGTAATAAAAATAACATAGGGTACTCCATTATTGATCCACCTCCTCAATTGCTACAACAATCATATTCATATATATAGACTAATTATTAATGAGCTTCTCAAATCATGACAAAAGGGTAATGATAAAAAATTTATAAAAACATATTATATGGCTATGTGATACATCAAAATTCATAGCTAACACAAATATGTCACTTTCTATCCCATAAACATATATACCATAACATAAACATGTATGGATAACCACGTAGGAGTCGATTCAATTAGGTTTGCATCAGAATCTTAAATAATTAGGGTGTATATCGTGTAGGCTTGGTAGGGACCAAAGACACTCAAAGATGAGATCGGTACGTAATAAATTGTCTTAGAATTTAAGTAATCCCATCAATATAAATGCCAGCAATGAGTTTAGGGGGATATCAGATGTTGGTGAAGAGCATGGATTTTGTCCATCAATGTGACCCACTTAAATAACACCCATAAGTGCCAATTGTTACAATGTAATAATGTATAGATATCATCATGCTTAAGTTCTAATTACATATTTGCTCTCGCTTTCTTGTCAATAATGGATTAAATTGTAACATTTTAAAGTCGAAGAAATTTAAAAAACCATCTTAATAATATAGTAAAATTTTAAAAATATATAAAATAAATGTCTTACCGATTCCTACTAAGGATTTTAAAATTTACTTTATTAGAAATAAAATGATTTGTTACCCATAGAGTTGTTGATCGTGATTTAGATTTTAGTACATACATATTAGTAAAATTTTATACTTCTAAGAAAGAATAAGATGGGAAGCTTGCCTAAGATACAAATCAAACAATCTTAGAATTTGGTACATTTTCATTTGGTCCAAAGCTTTTTTTTTTTTTTCATTATTAGTAAATACTAAGCATGCATTTGGTAAAAGATGACTTGCACGCAATTTATGACAATAAATAAAATAACACCCTAATATTTTATTTATTCTATATTCCATCTCTTCTGGTTAACCATGAAACCATGAAAAACAAAGAGAAATAATGGAAGGGAGAGGGTTAAAACTTAAAACGACATCTTAGCGACTAAATCATGTGCAAGTTTTGGTCTTCCCAAGCTAATGGGGACACATAATCAAATCAGAAGGTGTCGCGGTTTGATATTATTACACTTGCTGTTATATAAAATGAATAGAAAGTCAAATACATTTTATAAGGGCCTAATTTAACCAAAAAAAATCAAAATCAAAATCAGAAGACATTGAAGATTTGATGTGGTTTTTGTTGCTTCACGGAAATTCGTTAGAAGTTAGAACGACATCTTCTTGTTGTTGTTGTTGTTAGACAGAAAATACATATTAATTTTATGAAAACGACACTTCAAATTCTCTACCATTTCAACGAATATTTTTATACTGTTTAGTTGCATTGACTTATAAAGAATCTGTAACTAGTTGCTAATATTTTATCACCAAAATAAATGTAAAATTCATTTGTATCAACAGCTGAGACTGCAGTTCGAGCAAGTTCTAACAGAAACAAGTGTATCTTAAATTGATTCTGAAGGCCAAACACTAGGGGAGGTGTAGCTCTGTAAGAAATACAATTAAAACCGAATCTCAACTTGTTTTTTGTTTTTTTCAGACAAGAAAAGAAAGAGAATTGTGCAGAAGAACAGTAGTTTGTGTCCAAAGAAACAATTAGCGAGACAATACAAGAAGATTGTAGCTGCGACGTAGATAACAGATTGTAATAAGATGTCAATTCCATCAATGTCAATTCTTGATACCACGTGCAGGTTTTTGGAAGATTGTGATAAGATGCGTAGAGCAACGTGAGACATTAGTCACTTTCTATCAATTATCAAATTTGCTTATGACCAAAAAATTGCAGGTCCACATAGCAAATGGTTAGAAGTACACCATGTGAGAGATCATTCAGGTGGAGGCCTAAATTTCAACTGATAAGCAAGTACTAGTACTTCCATGTCAGCTATTTCGATTCCATTCGAATCACACCACTCGTTCATCCATATGAAAATTTGAATTTACATATAAAAAATGTAAATCTGAGAATCCATTATTCATTTTAATAAAGGAAGAGAGAACAAGGTTTCGTTTATAAGAACAAGATTCAATTGAATGTGGAGAAATAAGTCGTCTCCATTTCATAACTCAGAAAGTTGGAGGCTCTATAATTATACCAAAAATTTGATACTTAATTGGAAGCAAATATATTCACCAACTGACCTCTGAGGCAAATTCTTGCTGTCAATAGAAACAAAGAAGTTTTGACATTCGATCCCACAAGATTATCAATTCAAGACCAATAGAAGATAACTCTCTTCAGTCTTCTTCAAGAATACCACCTCTAGATGGGACTGAGATAATTCACAAATCTACCTGTCATCGGGTTTAAAGAAAATATAGTCATAAGTTTATACTTCTCCAATTCGATCTTCCAAGTACTTTGAAACTGTAGAGATGAATTATCTCATATTCTCAGCCAATTCAGACCAAAAATAAAAGAGAAAGAAAGATATCTCAGCAAGCAAGCAACTACCTCACCAAAAAAGAAATCTCCTTGTAACGGAGTACAAGCTCTATTAAACCCACAAATTTCTGTTACAAGGTAAGTTTGTTTAAATTAATAAACTGGAGTGAGTTATGTGATGATCGATACATACAAATCATGGAACTTGAGAGACCACTCTAAAGTATGTGAATGCACTAGTCTCTACATCATCTGCATTATTTTCTTATCCAAGAACTCTATACTCCAGAGAGAAAATTGCAATACAAGATTTTACTTATTAGTCATCATCCTAGGAAACTCACTTCTACAGCCAACTTCCTAGGAACCTTGATATATGATTAATAAGCCCCATTTCGGTATGAATTATCTCTAAACTCTTCTCCAGAAAGTTTGGAAACCACTACCAACTTGAAAAGTACAAAAAATGAATCCATAATAGCGGTCCAAATTCTCCATAGTCCATACTCCATAGGGATGAATTATCAAACTAGTAAACCGTATATACTGCCCAGTACCTGGGAACATCATTACATATAATAGCCCACCCCCCAGCTATATCAATTAACCTTAGAGCTCTTTCCAAGAGTTTCTAAATCATTCAAAAAGATTTAACATGCTAACAATTTTGAAAGGGATGAACCATCATCGAATCAATCTTCGTAGAGTTTATCCTTGACGTTTTATCACTTAATTCATAATCAATGTCATCTCTTTTTGCCATCTTATCAATACTTGTTTCCAAAGGACCAGAAACTACAGAACTTCAGACAAATGTCACTCTATTCAACTCTTTTTTTAAATAGACATGTACCGAAAGTTGGACCTAGAATCTAGTTTCCACCTGCTTTTCCTCTAAACAATACATGTTTTTAGTTAGTTTCTATTTATCAGCTCCTGTACTCTGTACTACACCATCAGCTCCATACTGATTTCACATAAGAAATGATAAGCCCATTAAAATTGCGCCTGCATGAAATCAGAGAGAGAGAGAGACCTTCGATGGAGGTGCTGGTTTCTGTGGGAAGCTTGGAGACGAGGCAAGCGGATGCAGTGGCGCTGTGGACAGGTAGAAGAGAGCTCAATTCTCGTCGCAACAGCCTGTTGAATCATAATCGCAGAGAGAAGTGAGAATCAGCACTACGAGCTTGAATCCTTGAAAATGGTGGAAGAAGAAAAGAATACCTCAAAGGAGGCGGATAAATTGGAGTCCTGAGAGGAATGAAGCTAGACCGAACCGAAGGATTCACTGATGGAGCTGGAACTCTTCCCCTCGCTGAATTCGTTGATACTCTGCATATCGTTCGTAGAAAACTTGATCTCCCTGCAATTGAAGAAGCCATTGGAAATTGGAACCCTAAAACCTCTGCAAAAACTTTCACAGAAGTTGCAGACACTGATGAATCAGATGTAAGATCCTGCTAGACTTGGATCTGCCCCTTATGCCACCAGCCCAACAAATTGTGGATCATTTTCCTCAACTTGGGCCCTGGCCCTTATCCATACTTCCAACTCTTAATTTAAATTTTTTATAAATTTAGCCCACCTCTGAAAATAAGAGTTTGCAAACTGATGTTTAGATTTCAGTTTTAAAGTAGCAAGAAATTCATGGTAGCATATTCCTTTTATTTCATTCTGATATGGTGATATACAATATGATCAGCTCAACTACGTATTGATATTATGTGGGGGCCCCAAAAAATTATCTCTTACATGGTTCAAATTTTTTGATACATTTTAGGGCTAAAATTCTTCATCATCAATGGTTGATCTAGTGATTGGAATAGACCATCTACCCAAATGGGCAGTGTAATTTATGCACCTGATAGCACCTCTTCCATTAGGCCCATCAGGGAAATCGAGGACACTAACACTGCCTGGATCAAGATGAAATGAGCCGATCCATTCTTTTGTTAGATTTAGGCATTGCCCGAGTAATGCTACAAGGACTGAAGGCTGCCCAACTACTACTACTACTTTTTCCAGCTCGGATTCATCTGCTAGCTCGATCAGAAGAGACTGCCATGCTTCACCTGATTGATTCCATAGTTTCGATATTGCCTCACCTCCAAGTCCACTTAAGTAGTCAGATTGAGAAGGGACAGGTCCAGGTGCACCCTGTACAAGAAGAGAAAAGCTTTGAGTACATATAGTTTATTTCAGTCTTATTAAAATACAGTTTATTCAGACTGCAATTTACCCAAATTACAGTGCAAACTTCAAATACTCGACTAAATGCACACTTAGTATATATGGAGAAGAAAGAAGTTAAGGGCCTCTGCGATACCAGAGTACCAAAAGTAAACTCTAGTAGACGACCAAGTACAGATATCTTGCCTTGCTGTAATGCTGAATAAGATTTTCAACATCAAGGCTTTGCATCTGCTTCACCTCCACATAGCGTGGCACACAGTCAGCTCCCAAGCAGTCTGCTGCTTCCTGTACCTATAATTAAGAGAGCTATTTTAGGAGGAGAAGAAAAAGAGATACAGACTTGCATGTTGAATGGGAAAAGAAAGTCCTTTGACTTTCCAACATTAAATTGGAATTCCTATGCTTAGCTTGTCAGAAACGTACTTTGGATATGGCCATGGCTGTCTCCACACAAGCTTTCTTAGGACTGCTAATTATGGATCCCACTTTCAAGTCAAGAAGAAGCTCTGCAGTTTTCTGGGACTGTCATGCATCCACTAAAATCAGATCTCATGCAACATCCCAATTTATCTTACCAAACAATTTAGATGCTGTACCTGTATAACGCCAAGCATGTTCATTGACTCATCTCCCAGGAAGGTAAGGCTAGCCTGCAAAAAATCACAAAGCGTTGAGAGGGCTGATTCTTTTGTTGATGTTCAAGTATCTTGTAGTGCATGTTCATCTTCTGTAAAGATGTATGTACTAGAGTTGAACTAGCAGCCTACTGGATCTCAGAGAAATAATTATATGATTTGTAAGCAACAATGTAAACCTGAATTGGTTTATTTGAGGGATCAAAAGATATACTGCTAAACGACTTTACTATACTTACCTCTATATTGCTTTGGTTAACTCCATGACTGACAAGAATAATCCGCTTGCTGGCTTTTCTGCCTCCAGAACTTCCAGAAACAACAGGTGAATTTGGGGTCTGCATCGAGAAAAGCATAGCATCACCTCGACATTGGACCATTTCACAATTCAAATAAGGAATTTAGTCCAGACACTTAATTTTTCCCTCTTTACAATTAAGCTTCAAGCGAAAACTTAAGAACAAGTTAAGTTGGACCAGGGCATCAATTTCTGGGTCACAATCAAGCAGTCTTGTCTATTTACTTCTAAGAATAGTATAAGATCTGACACGTGATAATATTTGCTCATAAGAGTGCAAGAGAAGTATGAATGAATAGCTTAACTTATCAATCGTCATCATGAAACAATGTTATGTACCTGATTTAGACGATTGAGACAGATATATGGAGACCCTCCCTCTGCCGGTATAGTGAAATCTAAAACGCTCACACCACAATTGCTCTGAAGCAAAATCCTGAAGTACTCTGTTCCTAATCCTGAATTTGAAGAGAAAAAAACAAGAAAACCCTCAAAATGAAATTTGCTTTAAGTTATCTATGCAAAAGCAACTTCCACAAACATAAATGGTACCTAAGGCTGTAGCGATAAGAGCCTGATTAACAGCGTTGTGAGCAACCACTAGAATAGACCGACCCTTATGGGCGAGAATTTTGTCCCAGCTGCTTCTACCACGTTCCCATAACTCCCTCACCGGATAGTGACCGTCAATGTTGAAATTTGAAGCATCTACCTGCCATTGACGGAAAGCCGCACCAAATTTAGCTTTGCCCTCTTGCTTCAGAAGACCCTAAGCTCAAACAACAAACCAACCCATCACAATAGTTCCACAATGATTGCCCATGTATAATCCATATTACTGAAGAAGATCTAGCAAAATAGAACTTACTTGAAATGAATACAAGTCAATTTCCCGCAAATCAGATTCCAGGATCATTTCCTCCTTGCGGTTACCCCATATTATTTCAGCAGTTCTCTTAGAACGTATGAGAGGACTGAAAAGTACCAACCCATTTTAATCATGTTATTTGCAAGGCAGTCTCCTCCAAAAAGAAATAAAATAAAATCAAAGAATGTTAATTACAAGAATGAAATTTATGCATCTACAAGCAAATTGCAAGAATGTTAACAACTAATACAGAATCAAGTGTGTATGACAACGAACCTGCTGAAACAGACATCGAAAGAGTCGTCAAGGAGCATCTGGCGAGAGGTTTCGGCCTGAGCCTCGCCCTTTTCAGTAAGCACCGAGAAATCGGAGCTCCCTTGAATCCTTCCTTCCTCATTCCAAGTGCTCTGACCATGCCTGACCAGAACGACTCTCTTCGCCGCCGTTATCGGAGGGAACGGGACCGAAACATAGATCTCCGAGGTCAAATTTCGCTCTTGATCAGAAGCTATGGAAGTCTTCTCGATATCTTGGACGCTTGAAGACGATCGGATTGCAAAGAAAGAATTTCTAGCATCTGGCCTGGAAGTGGCCGGGAAGAAGGTGAGATTTTTGTGGAGGAGATGAGCACGGAGCTGGGCCACCACTCCGATTGGAGGAGCCAGAGAAAACATAAGGTTTCCCTTTCTTTTCGCCCTCGTTTTGGCGCTAATTCTCGGCCTTTTTGGCGGTTTTTTATTTTTTTTATTTTTTGGTGTTTTAAAATTTTAATTATTTTGAATGAATGGTTAACAACTGCTCAAAGCAAGAAGAAGGAGACGATGTGACGATATAACTATTTTTTGTCCAAGTAATTAAATATTTGAAATAAAAATAAATTTGTCATCACCTACTGCCACATCGGATTGGACCATTTAGTTTGGGCCTTAAATCCGCCCTCCTATGCTTCACTCATCGATGGCCCATGTTTCAAGCCCGTTGATTTTAATTTTAGCATGATAATATTTTAAATAATATAATATATATTTTTAATCGATAAATTAAATTAAATTAAATTTTTTATTTTTTATTTTTTATTTTTTTTAAAAAAAATATATTGATATTAATTTGTTATAAGGTAAATTGATTGATTTCTTTTTCTTTTTCTTTTTTTTAATAAATAAATTGTGTGTCCAAAACAAACACAAGTTTTGGAAGTGATAATTTATGATTATATATTTTATAATAATTCATTCACATTAGAATATCTAAATATGGGGAGTGATAAATAAATTTCTAGCACAATTTAAGGCAAGAATCTAGTCTCATTGAAGGGACATTGAGTTATCGGTTTGATAAAAAAAATGGTCTTGACAATGAAGTACTTGCAACTCGTGTCTTGATCATATTGAAAAAGATTAATGTAATAGAGTGAGTATCCTTATTGATACGCAACTCGTGTCTTGATCAACGTACGTATCTAATAGGGTAATTGGTATTTAATATTTCGATATTTATTCATATTAAATCAAAAATTATGAAAATATGCTCAATTTATACATATAATTTTAATGATATATATTTAATATTTATAATTATAAATGATCAGTTTCGGCTCGTAATTTCATTGGCTATATTCTATTAAGAAAAATTAACGAACTCGAACCGAAAGGCCAAAACTAACCGTTGCTTTCCTTTCTTCCATTTAGTGTATTTTTTCTCACCTGGTTTGACACCCAAATCCAGCTACAAACCCTTTTAATTATTACTCTAGTTTTGATTTGTTTGTTATCTCTATCATTCAATTTGCTTACGTTAATGTGAGAGCCTATCATCCTTCTTCTTGTCTTTTTGTTCGATATTTATAGCATTCAAATCTTACACGTGCTTATCATATGACTTGTATAACTACAAAGTTCTTTTGCCTGGCAGTGCATTGAATTTTCTTAATAACATGTATTTGATTTGCTGTAATAAATTTAAAGAATTTATTATATGATTTATATATTAAATTTAACAGTATTACCTAATATGTAATCCATTACACATTAATTCAATGTAATAAAGATTGCATTTACCGCCTCATTATTCGGAAATCAAACCAGCTTATTATATAATAATATCTATAATTAAATATATTAATAAATAAAAAAACGCGGTTTTAGATAGCTCTTCCTAATCCTTGGCTCCACTGCATTGCACTGCTTCCCCATCTCTCTCTATCTCTTTCTCTCTCATCTCTCTGCATTCACGCTCATAACAGACACTCTCTCTCTCTGACTAGGAGACTAGGCCTAACTAGGGCTCCACTTTGCATTACTGAAACAAGACTCGAACGAGCTCCAGCCAGAGTTTTAGAGCTTCAGATCTGCGCGCATTTCTAAGCGCTATGCGAAACTAATTTCCATCACTCGAAATGTCGAGTTCCGACCCGAAGCCTTCACAGCGTCCGGGTCCTTGGCCGCCAGCACCGGAAGCTCCGGCAATGCCACCTGCCTCTTGGGCCAAAAAGACCGGGTTCAAGCCCAAGTACTTTTCCGGCGAGACTAATGCAAGCGATTCGGGTCAGATAGCTCTACCGCCAAAGTCTAGAGAGCCAGATGCACGCTCGGATCTTGAATCCGGTCGGGCCAGAACAAATCCTCCTCCTTCACTTAATGGTGACCCGGCGGAGAGTGCGAAGGTTCCGCCAAAGGTGGAGAAAGATCAGGTTGTGAAGAAGCGGAGGGATTCTAACGGAGTGACGCCAAAGCTTCCAGTTCCGGGTCAGAATGGGCAGATTCCGGTCCAGCCAGCTGACCCGACACAACAGACCCGACGCCAGGCCCGGAATGAGGAAGTCGTTGATGTTTTGCCTCAGACAGTTGAGGATGATGGGTTTGTGAATAGGCATTCGCATATGAAATATGAGCTTAGAGATTCACCTGGTTTTGGTAAGTTCCTCTGTTTAGATCAACTGTAGCGCGTTTAAGTGATACTTCTCTAATACGATACCTGTTTATTTTCTTAAATTCTCAGTTCCGATTGGTCTGTATGGACTCCAGCATTATATTTCAATGTTGGGCTCGTTGATTCTCATCCCCCTCGTTATGGTTCCTGCAATGGGTGGCACTTATGTGAGTAGCTTGTAAATTTTAGATTGGAAAATTATATACAATCATATGCCATTTCTTTTTTGTAGTATTTGACTGAATTTAGTGGGTATAGGAGGATACTTCAAACGTGGTATCAACAGTGCTCTTTGTGTCGGGAGTGACCACCCTTTTGCATACATCTTTCGGATCAAGGTTACCCTTGATACAAGGTCCTTCCTTTGTGTTCCTGGCTCCGGCATTGGTAATAATTAATTCTCCAGAGTATCAAGGACTCAAGGGCAATGTAAGTCTCTTTTGCTTTCGGGTTTGTTAAGGATCCATTTAATTTAACATTTGAAGCTAGATTTTAGGCCAAGTTGAGTGTGTGCAAAATGTATATTAGTCAGATTGTGAAGGCGATTGGAATTTTTCTTGTGGTTCAGTGTTTGAGAGAAATTACAAACTGAATTTAGCCCCAAATCGGAGATTCGAATGTGGGACTTAATGGAACCTAGATGACTAAATCATTCATTCTTAGTTTCTGTTTGTCATCCTTAATGATGGCTAAGCATACATATTTGGTCTTTTTGCTAATGGTTGAAAAGATCCTTTCGCTCTATTGATACAGTCTTACATTTTAATAATGAGACTCCCACGTGGGTAAAAATTGACATACTAAAACTGATAAAACTTGTTTTGCCTTCCCATAGTCATATTCACTGAGAGATCATGCAGACAATAATCTTAGATTATGGTTTAACTTTGTGGGGAAAGTCTTTAAATTTTTCCTCATTTTATAATTATATCTATATCTTTCTTCGGATGTTCCACATTTTAGTCACGCTGTAATTATCTAAAGGTAATTGGTGATGTCATCTATGGATCTGTTTTATAGCTCTTAAAATAACAACAATAGTTGTTTTTATCTAATTTGGCAGAATTTCAAGCACATAATGAAGGAGCTACAAGGAGCTGTAATCATAGGTTCAGCTTTTCAAGCACTACTTGGATATAGTGGATTGATGTCAGTACTTCTGAGGTATGATTTGGACATCCCCACTGCATTCAGCGTTTAAATATTGTTATGTCATTGTTACATTATAGGCATTCCGTTTACCATTTGATAAATACAAACTAAAAGGATAAGGTATAGGATCTAAAGATAGTATTGAAGAGTGAAGATCAACAAAAGGGTGTCAATGGCTTACTCTTGAAGAGTTTATTTTTTTATGTTTTCCTCAAGATCCTCTTTCATCACTAATCTAGAAGATATGGACTAAACCCATCTGATTGGCCTTATTGGGTTATCAATTCACATTCTTTGAATCAATTTTATTAAAAACATAATAATAATGAATTCAAAAGCCATTTGTCTCTGGTTCATTTACCTTTTCCTTTTTCAGGTTGATACATCCCGTAGTCGTGGCACCGACAGTTGCTGCTGTAGGGCTTTCCTTTTATAGTTATGGGTTTCCATTGGTTGGTACATGTGTTGAAATTGGGGCAGTGCAGATATTACTGGTTGTTATTTTTTCCCTTGTAAGTGCAGATAATCTAGTCTTGTCCATATGTTTGTAATCTGTGCATATGTTTGTATCTGAGTTCTGTTCAGAACTTTCTGACAATTCTTTCTCAAACTTCTGTAGTACCTTCGGAAGATATCTATCTTTGGTCACCGTATATTTCTTATATATGCGGTAAGTAAATTTTTTTATTTTCCTAAATTACACGTCCTCTCAGTCTCTCACTAGATCAGCCAGTCATTTCCATATTAGTTAGAAGGTTTTGCTCAGTACTTTTGTAAGATTAGGGCTTCACTGGCATCGGTGTTTGAAACTCCAGTTTGGGTCTAATTCTTGCTGACTAAAGTCCATATTAAATCTGACTCTCTTCCAAATGTAAATCTTGTTTGTCGCTACCTAATCAAAATTTAGTTGGCCCAGACTCTAGTGTTCCCAAACAAACCTTAATTTGTAGATCTTAAATATTGTTTCCAGGTTCCATTGGGTCTGGCTATCACATGGCTTGCTGCTTTTCTGCTGACTGAAGTAGGAGTCTATAACTACAAAGGATGTGATACAAATGTACCTGCCTCTAATATAATATCCGACCACTGTAGAAAGCATATTTCAAGGATGAAGCACTGCCGAGTTGATACTTCTGACGCACTAAAATCTTCACCATGGTTTAGGTTTCCTTATCCATTACAGTGGGGAACTCCTGTCTTCCACTGGAAAATGGCTCTCGTCATGTGTGTGGTTTCCATCATATCATCAGTTGATTCGGTTAGTATTGTATCACATATCGCAATATCTACAATCTCTACAGAACTATGATGATTTGTATGTGATTTGATTATCATTGCTTTATATGTTTGTTGTTAAGATGATTATTATCATTACTTTGTGATCTCAATTGCTTACTTTGGTAGATAAATTTTGTATGGTTTGCCTAGAAAATTCCCATTATTATTTGATCTTTTATTATTCCCTAGAAAATTTTGTATGGTTTGCCTAGAAGGTGCTTTTTGACCTTTTATGTGAACTTAGTTAATTTATGTGTTCTTCGATTACTTAGGTTGGCTCCTACCATGCATCTTCACTTTTGGTGGCATCTAGACCTCCAACCCCTGGAATACTTAGTCGAGGAATTGGAATGGAGGGTCTTGCCAGTGTCTTGGCTGGCCTTTGGGGCACAGGAACAGGGTCCACAACTTTAACTGAGAATGTGCATACTATTGCTGTAACAAAAATGGGAAGCCGTAGAGCAGTCGAATTCGGTGCAGGTGTTTTAATAGTATTATCCCTTGTGGGTAAGTGCTTATGTTTATATTGCCTAAATGCTATTGATTCCATGACACTGAAAACAACAATTTTTGTGCTTAGAATTCATGAAGGTCTTGTAGTAAGTCTTGTAGAGAGAATTCAGGTATTATTAGTCATCTCTAATTATTATTCCTTGGATTCAGGTAAAGTTGGGGGCTTTATTGCTTCATTACCTACCGTAATGGTAGCTGCTCTTCTTTGCTTTATGTGGGCCATGCTTACTGCTCTAGGCTTATCGAATCTTCGTTACAGTGAAGCAGGGAGCTCTCGCAATATTATCATAGTTGGGTTGTCTTTATTTTTCTCCCTCTCCATTCCTGCCTACTTTCAACAGTATGGCATCTCTCCAAGTTCAAACTTGTCTGTCCCAAGTTATTTTCAGCCTTATATTGTCGCTTCCCATGGACCCATCCACAGCAAATCTGGGGGGGTATGTTTCCTTAACACCTTTCCTAACAAGAAGATCATATTTTGTTCCTGTCAATTGAGTTCCTTTTTTCTAATTAACAAATAAATTATTTTACTTTCATTTGGTGAGATGTAAATGCAGTGGTATGTGCTATGTTAGAGCAAAGTTTGGTATATTGCATGCCAAACTAGATTTAAACAGATGTGTATATGACAATATGTTATCTAAACTCATGTTTCGGAGGTCCAAACTTCCGTTTCCTAATAGATACTCTTAACCAAGTTGGGTCCTGGTAGATTTGTAATACATCTTGGAAATTTGATCAATCAATTATTATCTTTTTTTCCTTTTTGACAGCTAAACTACGTTCTTAACACATTACTATCACTACACATGGTGATAGCCTTCCTTGTGGCTGTCATTTTGGACAACACCGTACCTGGAAGCCGACAAGAACGAGGCGTCTATGTCTGGTCTGAACCCGACACTGCTAAGAGAGAACCAGCTGTTGCCAAGGATTATGAGCTTCCCTTCAGAGTTGGTCGGATTTTCAGATGGGTGAAATGGGTCGGAATTTGACCAAGGGGGTGTTTTTGCCATCTCGGGCACTGTTTCACTGGCTATCACTTGTTCAAAGAGTGATACGACCACTCTGTTTTTACACTAAAGCAATGAAAGCAAAACTTGTTAGGCCAATAGAGGAGTTCGTTCTATAGAGGGATATTTTGTGTACATTTTGAGGATCCAAAATATGATCAGTTAATTGTGTTGTAATTTTATATTAAGGAGGAAAGGAAAACAATGTCTGTAGTTTCGAGTCATCTGAGGAAAAAAAAAAAGGTCCGATGGACTTGATTTTTTTTTTTCTTTCTTTCTTGGTGGTTTGTTGCGAGTTTTCCGGGGATCGCCCAGCCGGGTCGTGTATATATTTTTACATTTTTTTTTATCCTTTCTTTAACTAAGTCTCTTCAGAGTTCTGGATTGTTTATGCAAAAAAGATTGGTAGTAGTACATGTAATTCAGATTATTACATTATCTGCTTTTTTCTTTTTGTTCTTTCCGCTTCTTTTGCTATCAGATTAGCGTCAAGTGTGTGTGTTAACATTGCTAAGTAAGTTGCACTTGACCTAAAAGTTATATTAATGTAGTCATCGGCGAAGACTTGATCTGTCAGTCCTTTGTTGTTCTTTCATCTACTACCTGTATTTTTGGCCGTTTAGTTATGGCTTATTCACCATAAAATTCCTAATGAGCTGGTCAACTGGCCCTACAACTAGTAGCAAGCTCCTTCACTTAACAATCAAAACACAGGAATGAACCAGTAACCCTTTTAGGTTAGTTAAACTATGGTTTTCATCTCTATACTTTATTATCTGAATATTGTTCGTTTTCGTCCCTCTACTTCATTTTTATTCATTTTAGTCCCTAACGAGTTATATTTGGTTCATTTTAGTTCCTTAACTTTTCCTACAAAAAATTAAAAATGAAAATGATGGAACGCGACAAAAAGTCAATATAATTTATTATCTGATTATTAATTATGACCCAAAAATTCCTCTTTATTTAATAAAATTTAGTCACTATGTTTTGGTGCTTGGTCCATGTTCACACTTTGTCAACTGTCGTTCATCGGGTTGCTTTCTATATGTTCTTCTATTACATTAAGAACTTAAACCAAGTAGTTAGAAAAGTCTCAAATTAGGTATTTGATAATCTTAACTAATAAGTAATTAGCTACAAAAATCTCAGTTAATCTCCTTTCTATATCTGAGAATAAATATGTGATTTACCATAGGATATATGCTTTCAATTACCATTATGATCATCATCACTATCAATCAAACTAACTAACAAAAGATGAAAACCTTAATTAAAAACATCATGGTCAGATTTAGAGGCATCTAGTAACTTGTACAAAAGTCTCAAAAACATAACAAGAACACCCATTTTGGCCTTTTCCGATATTTGTTGCACGTGTTATGCAAAACATGGGTCAGAAAAACGTGTCTTAGTACTTAAATATTGATTTATTACAGCATGTAGGTACATGCATATAAGCTTACTGTAATATAATAAATTTGACCCAAATTAAACTGTGGTTGTTGATACAAAGAAATTTCTCTCTACTTGCCTTCTTCCTTTTCACCTTTCTCTCCTTTCTCTCCACTCACCTACCAACTTAATCTGCTGCCGTGTAAAGTTCAACATCATAAACTCCAGCATGTAGGTACTGTCGTGTATACAAGTATTTGTAGACAAAACGTGTAGTTTAGAAGAAACAAAGGAGAGAGAACTGAGAAGTCGAGGAGGTAGCTATAGATTCAACGTCAAATGACAGGGTAAATGATTTAATGTTATTTTTACTCAAAAAGAGTTTTAATATTAATTTCATGAATGCAAGAAATTATGCCGATCATCATCATTAATTCAATTTTTTTTTCTCGATTTTTGGCATAAATATATATATATATATATATATATATATAAATTTTGTTATTATACATGTTACATTTTCACCTTAAAGTTCTTCCTCTAGTGAGAAATTACTACGTAACTTACATGCATGGCTATGTTTTGTCGCTACTCGTCCTAAAGTAAGGTATAATTTCCCGAGATCTTCCTTATGGTCAAAGAAGCTTCATTTTATTTTGTCTCCAACTGCATTTTAGAGTGTTGAACTTTTGGTAGAGTTGGAGTACAATGGAGGAGTATATGCGTTACATTCATGTACTAGTCAACATACAACTAAATTAAGTCTATTTTATTATTATTAATTAATTAATAATAAAAATAAATAATAAATAATGGAATCATCGCTACCTGTTAAATAAAAATACCGAATGCTTTGATATATGGACACGTGCATATATTTTTCTAAAATTGGAAAAAAAAAAAAAAATCCTTATATGAAGACGCAAACTGGGTAGGTGAAAAAACTAAGGGGACACTTTTCCTCTCACTTTCCCTTCAAAAGACTTTCGAAGACAACTGCCCCAATCCCCGTGTATATAAAAACACCACTCATCTTCTCCATTTTTCTCTCAGCTTGACGTTCTTCAAAGAGAACATCCAAGCAATCCTAAAATTCCTTTTACGCATTATCGTCTTTTTCTCCGATCAAAATCTCCACCATGCAAACCCTTACACCGCCATCTCCGCTGCTCAATCCCAAATCCATAATTCTAACTCGTCCCTCACCCGCTCGAATCGCCACCACTCACTCCCAGCGACCAGTCAAATGCGTTTACCGTTACGATCACTCCGTTAGCTTCCCCAACGGCGTCGGCTCCAGCCGCACCGACTGGCAAAGCGCATGCGCTATCCTCTCAAGCAAAGTCGTCGTCGCACAGGATCAGCATCCTAAAGACAATTATGGCGCCGGAGGAGATGCCGGCCACATCGCCGCCGTAAACGGCCACAAGACTAACGTGGAAAATCTCAACCTCGTCCCGATCGATAATCTGATCAGTACAGAGGTCGAGAAAATCGACAAGCCGCAACCAAAACCGCTCACCATCACTGACTTCTCTCCAGCTCCGACGCACGGATCGGAGCTCCGTGTCGCTTACCAGGGCGTTCCCGGAGCTTACTCTGAAGCCGCCGCAGGTAAAGCCTATCCGAACTGCGAAGCCATTCCTTGCGACCAGTTTGAAGTCGCATTTCAAGCCGTTGAGCTCTGGCTCGCCGATAGAGCCGTACTCCCGGTCGAAAACTCACTAGGCGGCTCGATCCATAGGAATTATGATCTATTGCTCCGTCATCGTCTCCATATAGTCGGTGAAGTTCAGTTACCCGTTCATCACTGTTTATTGGGCCTACCTGGAGTCCGAAAAGAACAATTGACCCGAGTCATCTCGCATCCACAGGCCCTGTCCCAATGTGAGCACAGTCTAACCAAATTGGGCCTAAACGTGGTCCGGGAGGCCGTAGACGATACAGCTGGAGCAGCAGAATTCGTTGCCACGAAAAACCTACGCGATACGGCGGCTATTGCAAGCGCACGCGCTGCGGATCTGTACGGACTCCAAATCCTAGCAGACGGAATTCAAGACGATTCGAGTAACGTGACCCGATTCGTCATGTTAGCCCGCGAACCCGTAATACCACGTACAGATCGCCCGTTTAAGACGAGTATTGTGTTCGCTCACGAGAAGGGAACGTCTGTTTTGTTCAAGGTTTTGTCAGCGTTTGCGTTCAGGAATATAAGTTTGACGAAGATTGAGTCTAGGCCGCATCGTAACCGTCCGATCAGGCTGGTTGACGATGCTAATGTGGGGACAGCGAAGCATTTTGAGTACATGTTTTATGTGGATTTCGAAGCTTCCATGGCGGAGGTTAGAGCGCAAAATGCATTGGCCGAAGTTCAGGAGTTCACTAGTTTTCTGAGGGTGTTGGGGAGTTATCCTGTGGATATGACCCCATGGTGTCCTTCTGGTGGAGATTAATTTTACACCGTCGTTTATTTTGGGAAAAAAAAAAGATTTGATATGAGAGTTAAAAAGAAATTGAGATTGAATTGGATATTCTAAGTCATTTCTTCTTTAAGCTTGGGAATTTTAAGGATTGGTTGTTGTCTTGAAGAGGTACAGTTAGTAAGTGAATTTCATACGTCTTAATTTGTAAAATTATTCTATAATAAACTCTTACCTATGTTTATACATTCGGTTTATCAAAGTTCTGTGTGAAATTTCGATAATGAGGTACAAACTTTAGAAAAAGCAGGATGATATATGTATGTAGAGGCAATTAGAACGTGCATGTGAACCATGTGCGTGTCCCCTACCTTACTACGTACATGCATGGTTTTGGTGTCTTACGAGTTACGACCATATACGTGTATATCGAGTTCATGTCCCTAACGTAGGTGGCCCTCTAACTGAGGTAAAAGCTTGTGAGTGGTGACCAAATTCTATATCGGCCACGGTTTGATTTGAAGTTTCCATCAGTTTGACAGAAAAAAAAAAAGCGTCGTCGTTACGACAGCCTGTTTGATGTACATCTCAAAAAATTTGTCTCGTCAGCTATTTAATATCATCGCATCTTCTATTCTTTATTTGTTAAAATATTATGAATTCTGATTGTTGACGTAGTAGGGCAGCATTCATGAGCTGTGGCTGCAATGCATTTGTTTTGCACTGGATCACGATTCATTGACTTACAGTTTGATGCTTTGACTTCCCTATATCTATCTACAAGTCATGAATAATCAGGATTCAGACATGAATGGAGAATCTATAAATCTTGCTTCGAAATTTAGGTGTGGTGATTCCTTAACTTGCTCATAATTAACACTGAACTAAGGTTAAAAGTGCAGATAAAATTGAATTTGAGTGTGATTAGATTAGATAAGAGCTTATTTGATGTAAAATCTATCAGCTTGTCAAAGTAGAGTTAAAAAGAGTATTGGTTTCTTGTACACTTACCTTTCCTGCGGTGGGGAAACTATAGTATACCTGATAATCTAAGCATCCTTCATTGTTTGGACAAAGACTCAAGCATCCTTAGTCATGCATGTACTTGTTTTCGATTTATTGGAAAAATTAACTGTTGAGCAGAGGCGAAGACTAGGAATTACAATTTTAACCTTAAAAGTACTATAAATAAATAATTAAATTCATCCTAATTTTTATATATTATATTTTACCCTCTAAAATTGTTGTCTGGCTCCGCCGCCGCAGTGTTGAGATATGAAAGAGCTGAGCAACTCCTGAAATGGTGAGGGGCTGGGTTTTCCTTTCTTTTCTGTTTGGGCCTTTGGGATTGATTGGGTTGAATTTAAGAGAAGCATTCGTACTAGTTTTTGCCAACTTCTGGAACTAACCAGATATAGGAGTGGGCTTGAAATTATGAAATAAGATTAATGTTTAGATAAGCAAAAATATTAGTTTTGTTGAGAGTGGGATTTGAACCCACGCCCTTTCGGACCAGAACCTTAATCTGGCGCCTTAGACCAACTCGGCCATCTCAACATTTACAAACCGATGATTGATTACTTATTAATATAAAAAGAAATTTCTAATTAACAATTAAAGCTATCCTTTAAAAGAGAACCAGGCTTGAAAACAGCAGCAGTAGTAGCATATACAGAATATACTCGATCCATTGATACTGATGGACATCCCACCTGCAATAAGATTCAATTTTAATTCCTCGCGTACATGTGCACTATCTTTAAAGCAAGCAAGCATTAACTTATCTCTCTTCTCTCCTTTTACTTTTTTACTTCCTTTTTTTTTTTTCTTTTTAAGCATTTCAACAAAGTTAAAAAAAAGTTTGCATGCACCATGCACATTGAACAAGCTTTAACAATGGTGGCAAGAATGGAGCTGTCTTTTCGAATATTTCAATCAAAAGGCAGCTACGGTTCTCTATATACACTTCACCTAAAACCCGGAAAGATTCCCCACTTCTTTCTGCATGTACCCTTTTTCCCCATTATCTCATGGGTTTTTCCCTAATTTAAGGTTAATTGATAATTCATTTTAAAAAAATAATAATTTATATAAATTAATAAAGATAAACTTTATTTAAAATCTTAAACCTTATATCGTTAACTAACCCCCCTCGAAGTTACGTGGTAATGTAATTAACTTTTATTTTTCTTTATTTTAATTTTGGCAAGGCCATGAGTGGAGAAGTCACTTTTTTTGGCACAATAATTTAGGGCATATTCCTCCATTTTTGAAGGTTTTATAAGCCTTTTAGGCTTTTGTCCTTTGCTGCTCACATGTTTCTATTCATATGTGTCTGTGTGACATTTCCTACTAATGCTGCTGCCTCCTATAAATTAAGCAGGCAACATAGTAACTAATATATAACACAGTTCATGGTCATACCATTAAACAACGTGAGTGGGGTTATACATGCATATGAATAGTAAATAGTAATTAAGTTCATGAACTATATTGCCTATTGGCGACAAGTTGTGTTACGTGTGCAAATAGACAAACCAATCACTATCTTTCAGTACTAGTACTAACAGCACTACCCACTCACTTGCTTTTGGAGCAAATCCCACTTTCCCCTACCATTTAGTTTATGAAACTTAATTACTCTTAATTAATTAGTAATCACTAATCAGTGTTGTGATTACTATGTCTGGAAATAAACACTAAAATGCACATCAGATAAACAACCCAATATACGAATTCTTTACTCTATATAAACTATATATAGGAATCTCAACCAAATAATTGTCTCGGTGCATTGGAATGTTAGCAAACTCACGAGCTAGCTGGCTAGCGGGAGAGAGGACATGTAGTCTATATAAGAACACCAACTGGCTAGCTGGATTAATTAATTAATTAATTAATCCATTAAACCAAATAAGAACATGTTATGAAACCACTACTTGTTCCATTTGAAGCAGACACGATACTATTTTTCAATAATAAAGAATCTCTCACACTGTTTTCGATCAGAGTACTTAGAATATATGGAAATGCTTCTGATCTTGAACCAGTGAAAGATTTCATATCAAGCAGAAAAGAAGATCCTAATCTCTGCTTCTATTTAATTAATCCATTATTCCTTTAGAAAATTTGATTAATTAAACGCACATTTGCAAATCCAATAAATATAGTACATAGAAATTAGAGACAAGTGTCAATTATATGAAACATATACAGTCAATTTATTAATAATTCAGACCGAATAAAATATTCGAAGTTATTTAATAAAATAATAATTAAATATCAAATAATTATAAATATTATTATCATATAAATAATATAATATATAAAAATAATAATACTCGTGATAATAATAAACTTTGATGTAGGTAGGGACTTGGGTATACGGTAGAAAGACAGGACACACATGCAAATGAATAAATGCAGGTGTCAAAACTCAGAACTCAAAAAGAACATGGAAAAGGAAGACACGTGAAGATGGGCTACAGCTGTAACCGAACGATGTCGAAAAGGTTGACTTTTGAACTCTGTCAGTGAATTATACTTTTACTATTTTATTGCCATTTGATTTTGAGTTTTCCCAAGTGTTCTAAGGCAAGAAGGTAGAACTTGGCCGTGGTCCCATGGATCACCACCATCCATGGCAGACACAGACACAGACACAGACACAGACACTCATCAATCAAATAATAAAGCTCTTCACTTTAATTATTATTAATTATCATTAATACGTATTAATTAGACATATACTTAGTGCTGCATGCAATCTTAAAAAATCTACAGATACGGTCTCTACATTATAATATGATTATATTATAAGATATTCTTTCGTACGTGCTTTCTCACCGTGTATGTATCTAGCTAAGCTATATATATTTATATCATTTCTTCTCAACTCTCAACTCCTCCAATTGATCTCACACTTTACACTTACTTCATCTCTCTGTCTTTGTCTCTGTCTGTCTCTCTCTCACTTCTCTCACTTCTCTCACTAGCTATCGATCGGTTTGTAATCTGATACTTATACAACTTGCAATGGCGAAGATCATATTTTACAGTGCTTCTGATCTTCTTCTCTTCATCTTTCTCTTCCTGATCCTTTCTACCGCCAAGTTATCTGCTCGTCCCCTTGTTTCCAAACAAGGTATAAAAAAATATACCATAACGGCCTATTTTGCATTTGTCATCTACCTTTCATTTCCACCATTTACTTGATTTACTTTGACATGTTTTACCAGGGCAAGAGATCAAGGCAAAGCTCCATGATCAGATCTCGATTGGGATCTCTTTGGAAGAGGATGAAGTTTTTGATATGAATGTAAGCCTCTAGTTAATTGATAAATACACTATATATAATAATAATAATAATAATAATAATAATAAATTTAATAATTAAATTAATATGCAGAACCTAGAGGGGGTGGAGAAATGCGAGGAAGAAGATGGAGAATGCTTAGAAAGAAGAATGGCAAGTGAGGCTCATCTGGACTACATCTACACTCAGCACCATAGACCTTAATTATATGATGATCTAGTACTTATGCAGTAATTAATCTTCTGCAGCAAAAACTTAATAGACTTTACTGAGTAATTAGTGGTACATGCTAATGCTTATAGTTGTAGTAGTACTAGTACTAGTACTAGTTTATCCGAGTTACTAAGGTTAGTATGTAATACACATTAAAATAGAATGTGATATAATTTATGGGTCCATGTTCCTTCTAATCAATTAGTTAGTTTAGATGGGATGGGACTAATATATATAGATAGATACAGCTTCTCTGATCTTATCTCAAATGTATGTATTTCGTTAATATAATATCATATAATAAAAAAAATATGATATGAATACTTGGCATAAAATCTAAGATATACTTATGTGACATTGTATTAACTATTAAGTTTAATTATTTAATTAAAATATAAATAAGTGAAATATATTTTTAATCAGTAAACAGAATTTCTGTAATGAATAAGGTATAAAACTTGATACCACTCTCACCGGAAGTAGTTCAGTAGTTGAGAGGTCTAGAAGTAATGAGTTGGTTGTTGAATTTAGGATTGTACAATTTAAAGCTATTTAATAATAATGCACAGTTGAGGAGCTTAGTAAAATACACAGCCTCGGTTTGTTCAATAGAAAATAAAACAAAAAGGGAAGTAATTACTACATAAGCGAAGTAGTTCTTAGGAGGCCCATTGTTTGCGTAAGAGCCCATTATATTTTCCAAATAAGCCCACAAAAAGCCCAAAAAATATGGTCGTGGACTTCTTTTAGCCCATTAAACTTTCTCGGACTTGCAACTTGCAAAGTTTAAAATTTAACTTCTTCTGCGTAGTCTATCGGCGTCGTTTTTTAATGGAACAGATCAGGTGAGGATGGCGATGGAGCTGATTACGAGGCCGAAGACTGTTCCAGATATTGGATCTTATCGGAACGTCACTGGAAAGTGACGAAGTTGCTGCTGAAAATGACGATTCAGGGGAGTCTAGGGGCAGTGCAGGTGGTGATGTCGCCGACGTAGTAGCGGCTGCCTTACGGCAGTACTCGTAGGAAGGTCGACGGCCAATGTTGCAATACCGTCGATCCTTCATGTTTCGATCTCCATTACTCGCAGTTCAGCTTAGAATGTCAGCCACGAACTTGTTCTGTTTGGACGTGATGACACGTGTAAGATGGTGATTTCTTGACTGCCTTTTTGTTTTCTCGTTTGGCAGGCTTGAATAGGGTGGAGAAGTTGATGGATTTGGGATCATGGAAATTTTTCCTCTGTCCTAAAGCTTGTCTACACGACGGCGTTGGTAGTGGATTTGCAACGACGTCGTCTTCTTCTTCTTCTTCTTCCTCATGCTCGAAGGAGGCTGGGAAGGCTTTGAAGACTATACTTTATGAAGCCCAAGCCTTAAACCGAAGCCCACGCACATCACAATAGGACGCGTCTACGGCCCAGGAGTCACAGTTTGGGCCCGCACAAAAGGAAAGAAAATAACGAAGTGAAACCCTAAGTTGGGGGTCCCAAATTACAGGGCGGAAAGGCCTTTATATGCCCTGCAGTGCAGCCCCTATTTATCACGCCTCTCTACGCTTTCTGTATCTCTCCCTCGCCTTAAACCCTTTGAGAACCCTAGCGCCCCGCTATCTCCCCGATTTCTCGCAGACATCCATGGAGTTCTGGGGTAAGCGTCCACTTTTTCTTTCCTTCTGTAGTTTTTCGTTATTCTGAAAGATTTTTTATGGCGCTGTTGCGATGTTCTGTTTATCTGTCGCTGTTGCCATTCTCATTTTCATGGCGCTGTTGCGATAATCTGTTTCTATGTCCCTTTATTATTATTATTATATTTTCCTTCTACATGTTTCTGGTTTTTTCTGTTTTGTTTTTCTTTTAAGTGTCGTATGTGCTTCGATTCTATTTTTGATGGCAATCGTCGGATTATTATTTCCATTGGCATTCCTTCGCTTCTCATTTCCATAGCGTTACTGAAATTCTTATTTCCATAGCGTTATTGCGACTCTCATTTCCATAACGGTATTGCGATTCTCATTTACATAGGCTTACTGCAATGCTCATTTCCATAGCGTTATTGCGATTCTCCATTCATTCTTTACATGAGTTATATGATTTTTTGTTCTTGTTAAACCTCTATTATCTGTTTACTTTGTCTACTTTACCATGTCTAAATTCAAAACTATTTTTAGGAGATCTTCAGCGTTATATTTTTATATTTGTACTATACATAGTTTAGGACGTGGCTTCCTTGTACGTATGGTTGGACCTATATTTGTAATATTCCTGGTTCAGTTTGTTGTTAGTACTACATGTGATTTAATCATCATTTTCTTCGCTCATATATTTGTATGTGTTTTGTCTTTGAGATATTGGTATAATGGATAGCAGCCAATTGTTTTTTCTGGTGTGTATTTCATTTATTGACCTTTTAAAATTGTGTATTTACTTGAAGTTCCTGCTGAGAGTTTGTGCCCCTTATTTGTTTTTCTAAGTACGCCCCTAATCTTATACTGCATAGCCCTTGTTTTGCCTGGTTGTAGTCTCTTATCTAATTTTTTTTTCCTAGTTATGATTTAATTTTTTTTATTTTTGCATTTGAATTTTAGGTGTGGAAGTAAAGGCAGGGAAGCCTCTTAAAGTGAAGCCTGATGACCATAAATACTTACATCTTTCCCAGGTGAGGATTATTCATTAGTTCTAAGGAACTTTTGTATTACTGTTCTTGTCATTCAATCTGTTGCTTTGTTAATCTTGTTCAATTTTTCAGGCGGCACTTGGCGAAACCAAGAAGGGAAATGAGTCTGTGACCGTATTTTTAAATATTGGGGACCAGAAGCTTGTCTTGGGAATTCTTTCTGCAGATAAGTTTCCACAGCTATCTTTTGATCTTGTGTTTGAGAAGGAATTTGAGCTCTCTCACAACTCAAAGAATGGGAGTGTTCACCTCTGTGGATACCAAACTTTTGGTCCGGAGGAAGGGGAGGAATTTTCTGATTTTGATTCTGATGAAGAGGAAGAAGAGCTGATCCCATTACAGGCCACTGATAATGGAAAAATTGCTCCCAAAAAGGAGGAAGCTAAACCTGCCAAGGCTAATGCTAATGTTGGAAGGACCGAGTCTTCTCAAAAGCCACAGGCTAAGCCTGCTGAATTGAAGAAAGAGGAGCCAGATGAAGAAGACGACTCAGATGATGAATCAGATGATGAAGAGGACTCTGGAGAAGATTCTGATGAGGTATATACTCGAAAATATAAAATATGTTCAGCTGATTGTGAAATGGTCAGTTTTAAAACTGCTATGCAAGTGCCATATAATTATCCTTATCTAAGATGTAAATGGCAAAGGAATTCGTAATTTATTTGAACATTTTTTTATGGGTAAATCGTGAAAAGTTGGTGAGTAGGAATTTTGGTTACCAAGTTTTAACTCAATTTGATATTTTTGTGAATTATCATGTTTGTAGCTGGGTCATATGAAGAGTCTGTAAACTAACGATGCCTGATTCATTGCAGGATATGCTTAATGGTGATACTGATGATGATGAAGATGATGACAGCGATGAAGATGATGAGACACCAAAGAAGGTAAATTGGTTTTTACCTGTGGTTGTGGTGTTCAAATTGTCGTTACTGATCATACTAATTATCTTTCTCATGCTGTGGTTTACATTTGTAGGCCGAAGGTGGCAAAAAGAGGCCCAATGACTCTGCAACCAAAACTTCTGCTTCTGCCAAAAAACCAATGACAGCTACTCCTTCAAGGACCGGTAATTTTCTTAAAAAATTATTTCCAATTGTCTTTTTAAAAATTGTGTTCGCTTCTTATCTTTCTTTGGTGTAATGTAATATTTTGTGATTAAATATCCATGAGTTATGAATTTGTTACTTAAATATCAGCAGATGGTAAGAAGGGTGGCCACCAAGCTACTCCTCACCCTGCCAAGCCAAAGACCGGGACACCAAATTCGGGTAGCCAAGTCAACAGCAAATCTGGCAAAAAGTATGTGTTTTCGCATTTTCGCTCTTTTAATATCTTTATTTTCCTTGAAAATTAAATTTGAATTCTTCCAAAGATTGAAGACATGAGAAATATATTAAACACTGATGAGTTGCTTTGATGGAAAATATTAGACCCTTTGCTTCGGGTAACAGGGCAAAACATGGTCGCAAGTAGACAGACGGGAGCGACGATTGTAGCGGCAGGGTCACGTCAATTATTTGCAGTATTGCTTGGCCCTAAGGTTTTGGCCTATATGGTAATATAGTAGAGAAATAGGTTCTTTATATTTTATTATAATAGCCTGCTATGGATTTTTTGTGTACTCTTGTACTGCTTAAAAGGATTGAGTTAGTTGTTTCTGCACTGTTTGATCGATTGAGAGTAGCGTATGGATAAAGATCCGTACAATGCTGTACTAAAATACTTTTAACGTTCCACTGGATAAATGTGCCGTTAAGTCTTTTTCTGGGCCGCCAGATTTTAATTATGGCCACCTTCGTCAAAAAATAATTTCACAAGTTGGTTAGTGGCATATTAAGAGGATGGTCATTTTTCTAGATCTCACAATTTTTCCTAATGGTTTTCGGAAGTTATCAAAGTCACTAAAGAGAAAAGAAGCATACCATACTTGCCAAAACAGGTTAATACCCATACTGTGTATACTGTGTATACACTTCATAACTGTTCTCATTATCATTTTTCCGGCCACTATTATCTCTTTCTGTTCTCTTTCCCTGTTCCATTGCTCAATTTTGGCTCGTCTTTCCTCGCTGCCTTCCCTAATTGGACTTATATTCCTCCTACTTTCAAAGCCTCAGCTTCTGCTTCTGCTTCTGCTTCTGCTTCAGCCTTGCTTGTTAACAGGACTTCGACTTTCATGATGATCCCTGTCATCATACCTTTGGCTTCGACTCTCACGATGATCCCTTTCATAGATCCGATGTCTCTATGTCTGTAGGGACTTTGGCTTCTACTGCAACTGTGACTGCACCTCCTTCGATACATCGAAAATAACTCATGCCACAACTCTCCCTGACAATATATAAGATTTTTAACTCTATTTCGAGAACAGAAAGGAGATGGGGGGAAAAAATGAAGAATAAGACAAAATCAAATACATTATACCTGCTGATCCTTTTCAAGTGCATGAAATTGCAGTATCCACCCCGGTTGCACAAGTTCTCCTCGTATTGTCTACAGGTGGCTTCTCGGAAGTCCGTCACAGGAGAGAATTCAACAATGATTGGGCGCCCTGTAATGATTAAAATTCCCATGGAACATGGATATTCAGCAAATTACAATAACTAATAGCTATATGTTTGACAGATTAAACCAACAGAAGATTTCAATTAAAATTCCATCGGTTCTATAAACACTAGCAATGAATAGGCAAAGCAAAAATAAGCCTGATATCATTCATAAACAGTGTCATCAGACCCCAAAGATGGAATTTCGATACGCAGATCTTATTTCTTACAGTTTTAAACCCAACGATAAACAATTAATACTCCATAATCAAGTCCATTTCAATAGTGTCATCAAATCCCAAAGACGGAATTTTGCTACACAAATTCTTATTTCTTACAGTTTCAAGCACAATGATAAAATAGTAATACTCCATGGTCAAGTCCATTTCAGTATGATCTGAACCGCTCCAGACTAATAATGTAAGACAGAAAGGAACAAAAACTCACCAGCATAGTATCTTCCACTGAGTTTTTGCAGCGCTTTTACAGCATGGTCTTCCTCTTGAAACTGAACATACACATTACCCACCTGCTCATACATATCACGCGAAATAATTATTATCCACCACAACGCAAAACAATCAAACGGTATATAAATCTAAAGTGATAACAGCACTGATACCATGTGGTCAGCTAGATTATCACAGACATTCGATTTCCCCATATTTGCTCAGCTCCTGGAACAAATCTTCATAAAACTCCTGCAATTTTTTACGAAATGATTCCAAGGTTAAGATAATCCCTAAATCCCAACATAATCAAAACTCTTTCGAATTCTTCATTCATAAATTAAAACATAGAGAACGAAAAATCTTAATTAGGCGGACAACATATGACGAATGCAAATTTCTGTGAGTTAAAAAATACATATCTGATCCGAAAACTCGCTAAAGAACACAAAACATGCATAAAAGTTTCAAGTTCTTCTAACTTCTATTTCAGCTAACAATCAAATCTAAAATATATCATTAATTTTTTAGTTTTAAGGAATCAGAAAAAAGGGAAGAGAATGGAAGAAACCTCGAAGTGCTCCTGCATCTTACGAGGATCGATCGGTTGACCCTGAGCATCAACGCCGGGGGTGATCATATCAGGACTCTGGTACATTTAAGAAAGTAAAATCGTAGTACTAATGCTAGGCTTCGTGTGCATCATCGAGCACCGATCGCCATGCCTACACGCTCCGATCTTGAAATAGAAGGCGCAATTCACTCTGTCTTTCTCCGTTCCGAAAATCGACGCCAATTGTTCCGCCATCTCTTCCTCTCACCGTCCGTCTATCTGCTTGCTTCTTGCTTTTCTCTCTCTGAGATCGCGAATCAGAAACGATAATGGCGGAATAGTTTTTCTATTCGAGAGTCTTCGATCGAGGACAGAATGGAAGGACGGCGATCGCGGTTAGATTCTACATTAGTCACGCAAGTCGTGTGTTCTAGAAAGAACCCACATGTATTTTAGTAATATATAACATTGACGATTAGACAGATCAAAAAGCTGGTTTGCCCGAGAGGTTAAGGGGGAAGACTTAAGATCTTCTGCACAAAAGTGCGCGTGGGTTCGAACCCCACAGCCAGCACTTTATCTTTCCTACATTTCGTGATTTTATCTTTACAATTTTACTAACTTTAAGAATTTTATCGGAGAAAAGTGTATAATAATCGTGTCAGTACAAATATTTAAGTATCAATTTCCACTATACATACGCTCAGTAACTTTACATACTGAAAAAAAAAAGAAAGAAAACGAACAAAGAGGACAAAACAGTTCTTACCTGCAATGTTTAAAAGGTAAGTAAACGCCGAACCAATCTTACATCATGCGTCTGCCGGGAGTCGAACCCGGGTCTATTACGGGCAATTATCCTAACCGTCGGACTACAAACGCCGTATTTGCCTAGCTTATAGATTAGGAGGAAAATACCTAACACCGTCAATTTAATGGGTGCATTATGTGACTTTTTAAATTATTTATAATTATATTTGGTTTTTTTAAATATAAATTTAGTTAATTAAGTGATTAATAGAATAATAAAATATTTTATTTAATACGAGTTTTATAATATGTGATATAAATATAAAATTTTATTATGAGTTATTGGAAAACTTAATTACGGTTAATAGAGTTTTAATTATGTTATTTATATAAAGAATTGAGTTTTAGTTTCCAATGCTAATTATTTTATTTTTTCCTTCTTAATTCTTCATTTTTTAGAGTTATCCATTGAGAGAGATAGATTAGTTTGTGGAAGACCTTATATCAATCTCGATAGTTTATGCAGAATTTATGAGATTAATATATAATATATATTTGTTATAACAAGTGTTATCATAGTCAATTTCATATTATATTATTATGATTGATTATATTGATCATGATTAATGAATTTTTTGTGTTTATATTATTTATAAACATAATTATATGTTTTTGTTAAATA
Organism: Coriaria nepalensis; assembly: GCA_027186245.1. Lineage (NCBI taxonomy): Eukaryota > Viridiplantae > Streptophyta > Magnoliopsida > Cucurbitales > Coriariaceae > Coriaria > Coriaria nepalensis. Next base: position 9,866,218 of record CP114491.1, on the reverse strand, counting down.
CACATGATTTAAGAATTTGATTCATAATTTTATATATATAGTTTGTTTTAGTTTTTGTTAGTGAGCTTATGTTATTTATTTATTCTCAAATTTGTCAGTTACTATTAATACTACTAATGTTATTATCAATATGAACTCAATCTATGTACTTAACGACATAAACTTTAAGAGATAGATAGAGAAGATTTTGTTAGTTTTTGGCTGCTTGAATTTATACTATGCATTAAGAAAAGAGCAATTTATTATTTTTATAAAAATAGATTCTACTAAGATAAATTTTGAAAAGTGTGATCGTTCTAATCACCTAAATCTAATAATGTTAAAGCACGTTATTTCATAAATATTCAAAGGTAATATATTCGATTAAAGCGTAGTATTTCAGAAATATTCAAAAATAATATATCAGATAAAGTATCTGTTAAGGATTTCTTTTCCCTTCAACATACAGCGGTTTGAACCAAACTGGCCAGCCAGTCGTTTGTTGGGGTGTTATTATGAGTAGATGTTTGGCATATGGGTAAATTTTATAAAAATTCTTAAAGACACTGATTAGCACTCATTTGAGACAAAGCATGAAAAGGGCCATAAAAATGCTCCCACTACATGCTAAGTTATTAGTGAGCAAAGTGTAGTTATACTAATAATTAGTTATTTAGTTTATTTACAGTCCGCAACCTTTTTTAACTCATAAAGTAACAATGGCTGGTTGGATCAAAGAATGCTTCAAGTTTAGTCAACACTTGATTTGTCTTCAAGTGTGGTGATTAGTGACTTACCTCACATTTGGTCCTTGAGCATAAATATTATTCCCAACTAATAAAAATAAAAAAATAAACAAATAAATAAAAATAAAAATAAAAAGAGAAAAAAGAGGATTTCATAATCTTGCAAGCAATCTATTAAAAAATACAGATAGTGTCCTGTCTCTAGAGCTATGATGTCTCGTCTTCTTTTTCCTTGACATTGTCTAAATATGTATGATTTGATGAATTATTATTATAACACATGTTGGCCTGCTTTTCACTAACCAATCTTTCTGACTAAGGGAACACACCAATAAGAATGTTTGTTTTTTTGTTTTGTTTTTTTTCCCTAGAAAAATTGAAAACTGATCTGATGGCACTTTCTTCGGACCATTTTTACGAGCTCGGAATAATGGTACCGATGTAACCAAATCCTGCAATGAGGAAAGAGATTGTCTGTAGAAAAAGGTAAATGAAGTAGTTGTTCTTGCCATGAACATAGTCATAGCATCCGCATATGAAAAGGAACGCTCCAAATCCTAGCTCCAAGAGATGAATCCTGTTACAAGTTACTTCATTCGTCACATCGACCGATAAAGTTACGAGTTGTATTTATAGAAGAAATAAAGGAGTAATTTACTACCGGTCTCCAAATTTGAAGGAAAATATTCTTAATTTGGGCACTTTTGAATTAACTTTGTTCTTGGAAGCATCATTTGCTTTGTTTTTGAGAGCATCGCCCAATTTTTCAGTGACAACCCATTCATTGACTCTCCCAGCTTCGAACAAACCAATGAATGTTGCTTTGGTCCGATGCAATGACATTACATTCTCAAAAAGAATCCAATAGAACAGAAGATGAATCGACCTGTAATTTTCCCCAAAAAACCATAAAGGAAAAAAAAAAAAAAAAAGAAAAAGAGAAAGATATAGAGACATATTTGAGTAGTCGGGGCTAAACTTAGTGTACTGGTAAAATAATGTACCTTGGAGTACCAACTGAATTAAGAATGGTGATGACAGAAGGAATGTAAACAGCTCCCCAGATGGGAACAGAAACTTCAGGAACCAAAATGGTTAAGGGAAGAACAACACAGTAGAAGGAGAAGGTGACCCAATGAGCTATGATTTTCCGTACAAAGAAGAAGCTGTATATCACATATACTTTCTTCCACACCGTCACTTTCTGCACAAATGTATTCGATTTAATATCAAGTGATAGATTAACAAACAAACAATATATATATCTATTTGAACATATTAATTCTAACCTTAGTTTTGATAATCTCGACGAACATTTTGCGAAAGAGATTTGCCGGCCCACAAGACCAACGGTGCTGCTGAAAGCGGAAGGCTTTGAACGTGCTGGGGAGCTCACTTTTGGCCTACAGGGATTGAAATGCAATAATTTAGTTATGTGTTGCCATAAAACATAATTAGCTTAAAGTTAACAAGTAGAGAGTACAGTGTTATTCTCACCTGGAGGTCACCGAGGTACAGAAATTTCCAGCCTCTGAGACTTGCACGTACGGCAAGATCCATGTCTTCCACTGTCGTTCTGTCTTTCCACCCTCCTGCTTCATTGATTGCAGCAATTCTCCATACGCCAGCAGTTCCTGCAATTTGAAGTGAACTTATCTAGAAACGTGCCTGACAAATCCTTAGAACCCTAATTTGAATTGATGAATAGGATATATATTTTGAAGTGAAGCGAATTACGTGAGATAATAAATTTTAATATAATTATAAATATAATTTTATTTAAATAATATTTATATTTATTATAAAATTTGATATATCCTAAATTACATAAATATAAATATTTCCGTGCCCCCTAATTTTTGGGGAAAACAAAATTGGAATGTTACCGTTGAAGCCAAAAAATGCATGGGTAGATGAACCCACTTCTTGTTCCACAGTAAAATGGTAGTCTAATGACATCTCTTGCATCCTTGTCAACAAGCACTCGTCTGCATTCACTGCAAAAACCAAACCATAAAACTAGTAATTAATTATTAAACAAATCTTTATAACTAATAGAACCTAACACGTGACTTAGTATAGTTTAAAAAATATTAAGAAATTTTTATATGCATAAGATATATAAGTATATGATATACTAAATTTTACCGAACATCATTATTATAAAATATAATTATCAGACATATACATATATGTCTCAAATATATTGTAACACATGCAAATCACGTGGACGTTACTTTGACCAAGTTATAAAATGTTTTGAGTCCCGCAATAGGGGGAGTTGCTACTTGCTAGGATATTTTCTACTAGGACCCACGAAGGGGCTTGTAACTAAACAAAACCAAACCAAACCAGTGGTTCCGAGACCGCGAATCATGGGCTTATCCTTTTCATGGGCCCCATTCAACCCACAACAAACCCAATCCCACCGACGACAAGAGGGGGGCAAATTCAGTAATCAAAGTATCTAGCACCACCGACGCCCACAGTCAAACTTTTAACTGCTTCACACTTTTCTGTCTAGACCCAGTTCGGTCCTGAAAACAAACTAACACTGAATTCAATTGAATGGAATTGAGCATACCAAATCTCCAGCGAGCTTGAACAAGAGCAAGTTCCGGATTGTGGATCAAAAAAGGGATAGCCCGTTTAAGATAGTCCGGTTCGGGTCGGAAATCAGCATCGAAAATGGCAACAAATTCACAGTGCTTCACATAGCTTCGTTTTAGACCTTCTTTTAAAGCACCAGCTTTGTAGCCTACTCTGTTCTCTCTAATTTGGTATCTTATGTTTATTCCTTTATTTGCCCATCTCAGACACTCTTGCTCCACCATTTGCTATAATTAACATTATTTAAAAAAAAAAAACCATTTTCACTGTTAAAATAGATAGATAGATAAATAAGATTGACCAAAGTGAAAGATGAAACAGATTACTGTGTTTTTGAGTAGTACCTTGATTGCAGTGTCAGTTGAATCATCAAGCACTTGAATTACGAGACGATCCGACGGCCAGGAAAGATTACAAGCTGCTCCAATGGAGATCTTGTAAACCTGCCAGTACAAAAAAATAATTAAAAAACACAATCTAATAAGGCTTTTTTTTATATACAAGAAACCCGGATGAAAAATGTGAGAAAAAATTAACCTCTTTTTCGTTGAACATTGGGATTTGGACAAGAACAAAAGGGAAATTGGAGCTGCCCAGCTCCAAATCTTCTTCGATGGGTTCGTACTTGTATCGCTTTTCAGGTTTTTTAAAAAAGAGCTTGACGAGGATGATGACAATGCCCATGTAAACTCTCTCAATGAAGAGCATGAGTGACATGGCTAAGCAAATGTAGACACCAAATCTGAGCAGAGGAACTATTAATGGCGTTTTGATAATGTCCCAAATCATTAAAATTTGAGCCGACATTTCGTCTCTCGTGCCCGAAAATGATTCGGGGAGTAGAATTTTCGATGAATTTTCCGCCATCTCTGCTTCCGAAAAAAAAAAAAAAACAGAGCAGAGAAAAGCAGAGAAAAAAAAAACAGAGGACAAAGTGATGAATGAATAAACAGAGTGTGTGGTTTTTTGTATCTCTTTTACTCTCTGCCCTCAGTTTTTTTGTTTCTATCTCTCTCTCCTCCCCTGAGTATGGCTGTTGAGGTGCCTTTTCTGTGGGGGGGGAAAGAGAGAGAAACGACGTGGGTGTATTTATAGTTGAGTTGCTTCTATTAGGGCAATAAGACTATGTACTTAATTTGGCATTAAATTTTGATTTCGAAGGAATGTTTACTGTTTTTACTACGATGTATAACGATAAATTAGAGAAGAAAATGAAAAAAAAATGAAGAAAAAGAAAAGACGGAAAAAGTGGGTGAGCATTTTAAAGCACGGATCCTTGCTTTGAGCCTAGAGCCTTGTGATTGAGTCACACGCAGCACGCCCAGCTCCCCTTTCTTATCTCTAACTTTTAATTACAATCATCATCAAAGCATTTGGCAATGGAAATATATTTACGCGGATATAAATTATGTTTAATTTATTAATAAAAATATATTATTTTATATTATTTTTAAATAATATGATATATATTTTTATTAATAAACTAAATCTAATTCAAATTTCTCTTCAACTTAAGCTTGTCAACTTCACTTCTTCGTCAAAAAACAATTCAGAGCTTGACTTTCTATTAGTGCTGGAGATGAAAGCCACTAATTAATACGCTAATTGCTGCCTTGATTTAAGGTTTAATTTTGTTAGCTTGTCCAACCCTTGATTTAAGGTTGTTGTTTGTGGTTTTTTGTCAAAATTTTCGACCCACATTTTTCTCTCTCTTTTTTTGGTGAAAAAAAAAAAAAACAATATTTTCTCAATATGTGTCTTCTAAAAACATCAGTGTTTGTAGACAAACCAAAGTGTGGGGACAAAACCCACAATAGTAGACAAAAGAAAAATATAAAATAATTAAGGGTTTTTATTTATTTATTTATTTATTTATTTATTTGGGTTAGGTAGTTTAGTGCGTTAGTATACAGTTGAGGTCAAACCGACAGTCCTTTGCAAACTGTTTGGATGCCGGAAAAGTTGGTACGACTTCTAAATTCTAATGCACTGAGAAGGTAAAGCTACTACTACGTACCTAAAGCATACTGTATCTAATACACATCTAGAGATTAAAAACCAAAGATAAAATGCCATAAGATTCAAAATTTACTTAGTACATAAACTCATTTCCTTAAACAATCGTCATTATCCCCTAATGATGGATTGGCAAAAATAAGTCACAACTAATGAAAAATTATTGAATGTATAATTACATGATATAATTTTTTTTAAAATTTTATTTTAAAATTTGTTTAATGTTGTCTTAACTCTTGAGTTATTGATATTCATCACTGTCGGTGATTATAGAGAGCTACGGTTCTTTAGCTAATTTGATAGGTGAAGTGTCCTGCATATAAAAATTGTTTTCAAAAGGAGCGAATCAAATCAATAAACAAGATTTTTTTAGGTTTTATTTTCTCTATTTTTTTCGTGCACTCAAACTCCAAATAATTTATGGTTCTGAAAAGAATATGCCTATGGATCGAACTTCCCTATTATAAACAATCATTGAAATTTGTATTCTGAAAAAGGATAGTCGTTCTACCTCTCGACCGAAACCTTGAATTATAACACTCCTGAGACTCAGTAACTCCACGTGGTTCAAAAAGAGGGGATGTAGCTCACATGGTAGAGCGCTCGCTTTGCATGCGAGAGGTACGGGGTTCGATACCCCGCATCTCCATTAAATACAAGAAAATAGATAATTAGGCAAATTTTTTTGTCGTATGATTCTATCATGTAATAAGCATGGACATATTATTACGTAACCTATATTTATTTATGTATTAAGTTATTTTGAGACAAATTTGAATGCTTACACAATACAAGACATTGCATGAAATGCGGTATAACCATATTAATTGGCCAACTAAGTTAATAAGACCTAGTAGGCTACTTACTGTTAAAGTAGTACTAATGTTTGTATAACTATATCATAATTCATATACCTTACTATATATATCAATCTAGTTATCCTGACATGATATCCACAAACAACATCATCGATGTCACATTGCTTTTGGTTTAATATTTATATAATCAATAAGCAAAAAAAGCTTTTTTTCTCCTCTTTCTTTAGGAATCAATGCTTTTTTCCTTTTGCTTTGATTATGTGTACTACTTGAATCTTTGATCTAGATTTATCTCTTGTATAATTATTCTCTAAGTAGTAATTATGTCAATTAGTTAAAAATAACTTTTAAATGATGGGCCACATAACCCAATTAACTAAGCTCATAATGATTAATTAGATATTAATAATAATTATGATATTTTAATTTAAATATTTTAAAATTATCTTAAAATAAAATAAAAAAAATCACAATAGTTATAAAAATTGTTTTTATAATTAAAAATAATAATATAAAATATAATTAATTGAAGGTTTGGATTAATTATATAATTCATCATCGTCTCATTGTCCCCGTCTAGATTACAACTTTTTATCATACCGTACTCTGACTTGGGAATTGAAATAATTAATTAATTATTTATTTATTTATATTTATAATCACGAAAAATATAGTTTTAAAAGTCATTAACGTTGGCACTTTAATCTGATCCGGTCCGTATTTTCTGTGTATTTGATTATTTTAATTTCCGTCATTCGCGTTCCTTAATCGATGATTGCCTTTACGTTTGCTTAATCTCTACGCAAAAGCAATTATCCCTTCCTACTTCATTTATGCATCTTAGGTTTACTAGCCGATACCATTAACCTCGAACCCACAAGCAAAAGCTGAACAACAAGGATATATTGAAATTTTTTGATATGCAAGACATTATTAGGTGGTAGTCATGGATTCAAATTCATACCCATCTCAATTTTCTTTTATTTCTTAAGGATTTGTGTCGAGTTGTCCCGTTTATATATAGATAGAGGAGAAATGAAGATGTAAAGTTATGTAGATTGTAATTTTATTGTATTATATTTCTAGACTTCTTTCTTCGATCTCTCTCCCGCTGCTTGATGAATCTTGATCTCCAGAGCGGAATGAAGAACATAAGTACAATATTTGCATGCTTCTGTGTAACCGGATTCCACTTATACGCCATTTTTCTGCTTCCTTTTGCTACAACGGTTAACGAACAATGCCTGCCTTTTTTTTGTCTTGTTTTGTTTTGACTGAGAACTGAGAACTGAGAACTGAGAACTGAGAACTGTGACTGAACAGAGCATAAATTGGAAACTTGCCCATGAGTTGGCTTATAGGAAAATAAAAAAGAAAGGCTTAAAGTATCTGTATAGATTATTAGTGTGATCAGAATGGTGGAAGACTACACGGAAAATAGTATACCATTTCGAGGAGGCATTGTTCTTGGGAAAACTTGATGGAGCCTTTTTTTCAAACTCCACGAAAGAGAGTCAAAATCAATGGATGAATGTTTCACCCCAAACAAATCTGTTCTAGGAAAAACAATTGAAAATATTGGGGATCCTGGGGATACATGGTTCAGGAAGGAAAGGAAAATTAAACCCGCAAGCAGATTGGCACCGATTTTCATTCCATGTCATCTAAATGTCCAAACAGTTCTTTCCAGTCCGATGCTGATTCTTCTGGGGTCCGAAATTTCCATATATGAGGTTTGGATTTCTCACGGTTTTCGAGAATTTCCTGCATTCAAAGATCGATCTTCTTAAGAAGTGAATCCATTCCTTGTTTTTAAGTCTATAAAGGAAATGATCGAAGAAAGATTGATCCGTGTTTAAACAGGCATGACATACACATATAGGATTTAACTAAGATTAACTTGCTCTCTAGATATAAGTTCAGGTTAGAAACAGACCTGAACTTCAGAAGACCTTTTTGTCTTCAGGTTCAAACAGTCGAAAAGGGCAGACCATTTTCCATAACAGTTATCAAAGACTCCAAGCCTATAGTATTGCTGCATTTGATAGACTGGAGCTGCGAGGATGAAGAAATAGCTTAACAAACTAATGGAAATATTATTGTCAGTATATCAGATAAAAACCACAAAATAAGGTCAGGAAATGGCAATAAGACACATGTATGTGGAGAACCCCAGAAGTGTAAGTTGAAAGATTTCCGACAAATTAGAACTAATTAGATTTCTTCAAATTACTTGGAATTTTACATAACAAGGGAAGAACAAAATCAATTGAATGAGGCAAAAGGAGATAGATAAACCAAATTTAAGTGTTGGGAATAGGGGGGTGCATACAATAGCAAAATCCGAGAGCGTCGAAGTAGGCAGTGCAAGACAAACGTCGAGTTGTAACCTTGGCATCATTATCTGTTGCCATTCTGCCTTCTTATTTCTCCCTACAAAAGAGGGGGAAAGAAATAACTAAGTGTGAGTTGTGTAGAAAATGAAAATAGCAAAATCAATCAATTAAAGATGGTGGAATCGAAGAGAGAGACAACGGCAAGTGTGTGGAGGGACGGTTAATAATGGTGACGAAAAAAACTCGTATTCTGATACCATTTCGATGCAAGAAAATTACAGAAACCTAAGAAAAATTTCTATGAGTGAAGTTGATGATGCATTATGTTAAACAATAAACAACTATCATCATCAAGTTGCTCCAGAATGAATCTACAGCTATTAGCACTAGGGAGAATGCCGATCAATACAGATCTCATAAGTATTCTTCAAAACAGCAAAATCAAACAATTGAAAGAGCCGATATCAGACCTATTTTCCAGTAATCTTCGTAAATTTATGAACTAACTTTAAACCCAATCCCTAACTATAAGTTTGGAAGTCGAATTGAGAAATGACGCCCATAACGGAGTAAGCGAGGGACAGAAAAATGCACCTTTTTCACTTCAGCGACTGAGATTGAGAGTAACGCGAAGAAGAAGAAGAAAACGACGCCGGAGCGCTAAGAGTGAGAGGGAACCCGGTTGCCGGTGAAAGAGCGGAATCAAGGTTACTTCGGCCGCGCCGGAAGCCTGTCCTCAGTATTTATAAATTCCTCGTTCAATTTATGATGTAACTTTACAAAGGAGTATTTTTATAGTACTTTTTCCGGGCAAATCTTTCTTATCACTATTTCCGGTAACTGACAAATAAAATCACAGTAACGGGACAAATAAAATCGCAGAATCATACGGAGAAATTTTTTGGCCGAGCAATTGCAAGTAAAATTGAAACATTCAAACCATTGAGATATAAATATTTGTTTAGTACAATAGTTGGAGATCATTTAGCGTTGTGAACATGTTACTTGTTCTTCTGTTCTATGTAAAAAGCATCTTCAATTCTTCAATACGAGCTGACCGGACTTCTTGATCGGTTAAGGCACCCGAAATCAGTAGCTGCTTCCGTGCTTGAACTGCCTCCATCCGTTCCCCAACTGTTCCCTGAAAGCTGTACTTCTTTTAAGTATAAAGGCAGAACACAACCAGTAAGCTTAATTTGTTTCCCGCCATTTTTCTTTTTGCCCTTTTCTTATCATTTCTTTTCTTTCCTTATTATTTTGATTTGCATCAAATATATATGAACTCAAATTTCGATTGGGTCATCCAATTGAAGTTATAGATGAAGAAATTCAATCCTTTCACCTGTTCCCACAGATCACCTGCTACTTGCCTTAACGTTAACACAGTCCCAAATATATATCGGCGAGGGACGGAATTGTTCCCAATTCGAATCACCTAAAATTTTTTCGGAATTCATATAAAGAAGAAAAGAGTAAAGAAATATTTACAAAATACATCATAAGATTCTTTCTATATAAAATTTTGATTCACAGTAATATTCCTCTATATATTTTTACACAATTATAATCTCGTATAAATTCACAGTAATAACAACAAGAAGAATCAGCAACATAAGATGATATAATGCCGACTTTCCCTCTTTGCTTGATTTTTCGGAAAACACAAGGGAAAAGAAAGGAAAATACTCCCAAAACCAAAAACGAGAAACGTCAAAAGAATGTTGAAGAAGCTAATTACCATCAAGTACTTTCCTTTCTTCTTCCTGCAATTTCCCAAGTGTCCAAACAAAGGTTCCTCCTTGGAATCATAATAGCCATCAGATGAGCGAAAAACTTTTCCGATGTTTCAACTGATGAGGATTAGAATGTGCCTGCTCAACAGATGCTCTCGGGGTGGGTCCCGCACTTTCAAGAACATCTGGTTTGGCATCCGAACCACTCGGAAGAAGCTTGCACCCAATCCTTCTAGCTATTAACCGAGGAGAAGTAAGTGAACTATTTGATTTAGACACTCTCTTCATCTCTTCCTTTATTCCATTAAATTCTTGTTCGAGTTCTCTAACTCTTGATCTAATATTTTCCATATCGACCCGTAAAACTTGGTTTTCTCGGACTATAGATACCCACCCATCTCTCTGTGTGATCTGGGGGCCCATCTCTGATGGGCCTGCTAAAGAGCCAACAGGAACATTTTCAGTGTCTAAGATGTGGAGACAGCCCGCCAGAGCTTTCCTTAACTGTATCTGTTCGAAGAATAAAACTTGAAGAACAACTCTAAGTGGGAGCCTGTCATTCTCGGATGCATGAGCACAAGCATCAATGGAGAGCTTCCCGTAATCGATCAAGTTACAAAGCTCTTCTCTCTCGATCTGAGAGAGCCATGGGTGTGCCTGCAGAATGCTATTCAGAATTATAAACCCTCAAGCATTCTACTAATTTTAAAACCCTGTTTCGATTTAATTTATTAAATTTCCAAGCATTTTATAAAGCGTGTTACATCAATTACCTTAACTCGAATCTAATATTAAAAATCTAATTCCAATAATCCAGTTCTACAAGGCGCGCTAAGACAGCCATAGGCTATGTGAAATTTTGTTTGTTATGATTTGGTATATTTAAAGCTTGATGGACGATGAACTCGGTCCAAGTCCAAAAAATTCAAGTTGATCTCAAACTCCGATAAAAAATGCAGAAAATCCTAACCAAAAAACAGTTCACCTAGACTCCATTTTCACGAGACTCAAGTTTGAAACTCTAACCCAAATGAATCGTGAAACGTAAATAAGATTGATCAAGAAAATTGTTACCTTGAAATATATGTCGAGTGCTCTGTATAGGCCATCATGCAAAGGGCGTGAAGATTCTGGAATGGCCTCCATAAGAGATCTTAGTTTTCCGGGTTTCAAATTCATATCAGAAGCAACCTCTGCAATGTAACTATCTATCAACCTTCCAACTTTTCTCATTGGTCCAGAAGATGGAGATACTTCAAGGTCAAGGGACTCGGGCGATAACGATTTTAAAGACAAAGGTTCAGAACAGGTAAAATGATGAACAATTCTTTCAACACAGTCCGTATTATACAAAGTATCAGATTCCGAATAGGTAGGAATCAAAAGACCATCCAAGGTAGCCATCTCCAGTTGCAACCCTATTCTCCTCTCTAATGAATCCATGCATTTTTTATCCATGCCCAATATCAAAGCTACTCTAAGAAGACCAAGTAAGAATCGACAAAAAGATTTCTTTTTCCTTTGAGGAAGAAGCTTTTCCACGCTTTCTAGAAGAACTCTTTGATCAACAGAAGCAGGTGTTAAACTAAAACTCGTGACTGTTCTTCGCTTCCCACTAAGCCTGCCTTGCCATCTGCCCAGACCTGGTAAATACTTTCTAGCATAATACATTACAGCACCCAGCAGATTTTCAGGTCGTATGCCTCTTTCTTCCATTGCCTTGACAAGCTTCTCAAACAAATTTACACTAAGATATGAGATATCTTCAAACCACCAATCAGTTTCTGAGCTATGAATTCTTGCACCCGTGTTAATTCCATTCCATAAGATGCTTCCACCTGGGCTTTGTAAACTTCCATACATTTTCATTGGCCAACCAAACAAACTAGGATCTGTACATACCATCATAGATAGTGAGTTTAAGCATCTGCTTATTAAATGGAGCTTTTCTGCCTTAGGCATAACAGGCTCTGAGTTTTGAAGCGCCAAAATACAATCTTTCCAGCTACGGAGTATGGTCTTATGCAAGTAACTCTCTGACTTGGAGAATAAGTTATCCTCTTCATATTCATCTGTCATTTCAAGGTAATCAGCTGCACAGTATATGAGAGCTAGGTTTCTTGGAGTCAGTTCTAATCGGGAACCATAGCAGAATTTCACCACGAGAAAGAAAGTATCGGGCCCTCCGGGGAATTCTTCGAAAACTGCTTTGAAAATTTTCTCATCAGTAACACTTTGCGATTCTTGACACAGTCGTGCTACTTTCCCACATTTTGATATCAGAGGAAACTGGAGGGAGAGACACATGAGTCTATGATAAATTCCAATGCATAATATATTTATTGTCCATCACAAGAAAACATCTCTTTTAGGGATAACATTCAAGTCCTGCCAGGAGGCACTTTCTTCTTTCAAGTATAAAATTAACTTCTATCACGTTACATATACAAAAAAAGTGCATTGCTTGTTTATGATTATTAAGCAACACGTACTTATTAATCCTCACAAAGATCACAATATCAGGATGAGCCAAAGGAATTAAGAATAAGATCAAACCAAAAAGTTAAAATCCATTTTTGGTGACCCCCTAAACTATAGGCATGAAAATCAAGCAGATAATGAACAAGAAAACGGAGAGAAAAAAACCTCATTTTGCTCCAAAAATCTACAAGAGAAGATGAAGTACCTTGTGAAGATGAAAGTTTATATCCCCCACAGAAATAGTGATATCACTGGGCAAACTCGTACTGCAGTACCTGAAAACCAATGAAGATTCATGTCCATATCCCATAATAAGTTATTACAGCACTTACAAAAGCATTCATCCAATTCACTTTCATCAGATAAATCTCTCTGTCTGCGATAATATATAAGGTTTAAAGAACAAAAAACATGAAAAACAACAATAGTAATCAGAACAACACATAAGAGAAAAATGGTATAATATTATGGGTGTGCTGTAAAGATTACCAATCGTTCCCTTCTTTGTAGAAATTAGAAGCTTTTCCTGCAGGAGCCATGGCGGAGGAACGGAAAGACGAGAAATCCTTTGAAGCCTCTACCAAATCAACCTCATTTCCAGGTCAAATCACAGAATTATTCCATTTTAAGGGAAAAGAGAAGAATTTAAACACAACCCAATTCTAACGGGTAGGTTTATGAGTCCGAGGGACCGAATCGCACTGAGTCACCAGGTGTCGTAGTGTGACAAACTTTGGACCTTTACAGCCTGGAAATTCCAACTCCACTTTTCCATTATAGACCAATATTCCACCATAGATGATTATAAAAACTATACCAAGAAAAGGGAAGGAATAAAATAATGAACAGAAACCTGCTCGCGAGTGTCAACGTACAGCGAAGCAATCAGAACAGTATGATGGAGTGAAAAAAAAAGGGAACAATTCAAGGGTGAGGAATTGAGTTAGGGTAAAGTGAAATTGGAGACAAAAAGGAGAGAAAGGTAATGATTTGGTGTGAAGGTGAAGGGAGAGGGGGAAATGATTTTTGCCTCACGCTTTTGTCGAACATGCTGAGTGCTTGTGAATGCCGAAGAAGCCATAGCCATCATTATGCATCACCATAAGAGACATAGAGAGAGAATTTTGAGAAACGGAGTTGATCGAGTGAGCTGACTTTCTCCTTGAAGAGGGAGAGAAGATCAAAAGAGTTGTCTGACAGGATTAATGCCTTCAACAGTGTAGAGCCGGTGGGCCATACGAGGACTTATGTCGGACTTATTGATACGACATCGTTACTGCACACGCGAAACTTCGTAAGGAAGAGTAGTCGATGTGGGTCCGGGTCGGATCGAGTTGTTGCGGAACGTGGACTGTAAACAATAGTAATGAGTCGGGTCTCATTTCGGATCACTCAGGTGCAAATTATTTCCGACACAATTTTAGTATTTTAAACCACTCTTTATTGCATCTGTAATATAATGAGCAAGTACCTCCATTATAGCCTAAAACTCCAATTTACAAACTGTATAGCATTAGCCCAGAATCTCATACATAAGAACAAGTGGATTACATGGAATGAATAAATAAACAATATAAAGAACAAGGGCCAGTGAGTACCAGGAAAATAGTACAACACTTGTGACACAAAAGAACCCCATAAAAGAGAAGCACAAAACATCTTTCTTTTTTCCTTGCGTAATAAGTAAACTCATTTGGTACCCCAGAAGCAAGCTTTGCTACCACATTTACTAACAACAAAAAACTATACTATATCTATAATAGAAACCCCAATATTCTCTTAAATCTGATCGGAGCTACTGACCACTAAGAAACGAAAACGAACAAGAACCTCAGTTTTTTTCTTTTCTGGTAAGAATGTTTATTTGGTCGCGGAGGGTTTTGCAATCGCTTGCTTAACAGCCTCAGCATAAGTTCTATGTTGGTAAGTGAGGGTCGATTCAAGTAAGTCCCACAGTGAAGTTTTCGGGTTCCAACCTGGAAGTTCAATGAGATAGCCAATTAAAAATTCTGTTTTGTAGATCCTCTAAATGTCAGGAATATTTAAAAAGCGGAAAAGGAAAATTACCAAGTTGCTTATTGATAATGGTCATGTCTGGGATTCTCTTATCACTGTCATCGTATCCAGCACCGTAAAATTCTTGAGAGCTAATATCAACAGTTGGAACTTCAAGTGAAGGCTCACCACTGACCTTTGTGTAAACCTGTGTAAGGCCAAAACTATAAATTTACAGTCCGAGCAGAGAAAGGAAAGCTGACGACAATTTTCATAACAGAAACATGCATTTACCTGGGTCATCATTTCAGCAAGCTGCCTAACAGTTACTTCGTTGTTCGGATTTCCCACATTGAAAATATGACCATTTGCCCTTGCTGGATTTTCCTGGAAATTAAAAATAAAATGATCATGAGATGGTTCACTGTTTGAAGTATATTTTGAGTAAATTGGACTTTGTGCAAATTATATTTCAGGATGTATTTAGGTAACCATCCTCAGATGCCAGTTTGAGACTGATTTCCAGTTTGAGCCTAAAAGTTATAGATAATGCAGCCTAAGTTAGATTGAGGTACACCATATTCTGCATTTGGATCAGTGCTTAACACAAATGGAGTTTCATGTGTCCAAACTAAAGTTTCGAACACTAGAAATAATGCACCCTACATCTTCAGTATTAGGTCTAATGAAATAACTTGAGTATTAAACTCACAATCATCAACATAACAGCTTCAATAGCATCCTTTATGTAAACAAAAGTTCTCTGGGAATGGCCACCATCAACCAGCTTAAGAGGCTCATGACGAAGGAGATTCTACAAGAAGAGAAAGAAAAAACAAGACAAACATTACAAACCAAAAACCCGAAAACAAAAATTTGCATACCTATCGAAAGAAAGAATAAGAAAATAAAGAAGACGCACATTACTGAAGCAAGCCAGAACCCGAGGAACACCTTCACTAGGGCCATCAATACCAGGTATAAAATCCATCCTGGGACCAATCCAATTAAAAGGTCTAACAATGGTGAATTCCAGGGCATTTTCAGCACCCTCAGCTGGTATGAATAAGAGAGAAAAATTGGATGTCAAATTTATACTTATGGTAGATTAGAAACAGATGGGTAAACAAAGAAGACAGCAAACAAACTCACCATAAATCAACCTCTCTATCAATTGCTTTGCACAAGCATACGACCATCTCTGCTTCTCAATAGATCCAAAAATGCAAGGGGAGGCATCTTCTTTTAGAATAAAATAAGCCGGATCCTACACAAATAATAAAGTAAAATAAGGACTCCACAACCAAACAAGCACAATCTAACAACAGCTGTAATTCAACCTTCATTTGGTTCAATAGAGAACAAGCATCAGATCAAGATACTTATTGAGACAATTCCAGAAAAGACTCGATACCTGCAGAAGGGGACTATCTTTAGGAAGAAAGCTTCCAATTGTTTTCCCATACACTTCACAAGTAGAGAAGTGAATCAGACGCTTACTGTTTTCCGAACAGTATTTCACCTTTTAGGAAGAAAAAAGAAACTCCAAATCAGCTCACATCAACTTCAGTCAACGGCATGCTCATAACAAACAAATCTCTAGAATGCATGAAAAAACAAAACAATTCAAGCACGAATTTCTAAAAACCAAGCAACAAAGAGCAAAATGAACACACACCACCGGAAGTGCATCAATGAAATTGCTGTAAATCGTGTCCAGTGGCCGCGTATTATAATCCGCCGGAGTACAGATCGCCGCTAGATTTATCGTCTGCACCAAACATTTATAAAACTACTCAACCACAAAACAAAAACAAAAACAGAGCAAGAGGGAAACAAGAAAGAAAGAAGAGAGAGAGAGATAGACGGTGTCGAACCAGATCTGCCATTTTGATGAGACCTTCGAGCCTCGAGTCGTGCTTGATATTGAGGCGGTGGAATTGAATCCTATCAGTCCAAGGAAGAGAGTCCGGTTCGAGAAGGTGCTTGATCTTGTCATTATAGACGTCGAGAGCGAGAACCTTGTGCGGAGTTTCTGCCATTAGCTTCTCGCAGAGGTGAGACCCGATGAAACCACCGGCACCAATCATGCAAATCGTCATCGGCTTTATCGGATTTCCGTCGAGATCTATCCTTGTTGAAGGTGAAGAAGCCATTATTCTGCTCTCTTATTAGTCCCAGTGAGTCTCTGTTTCTTGATTTCACTCACTGCGTACTAATATCGGGATGTGATTTGCAGAGTATTTAATGCATGCGGAGTCGAGATACAGAGACGGAGCCAAAAAAAAAAAATATATATATATATATATTAAAAAGGAAAACAGAAACAGATTTGTTAATTAAAGTGTTTAATTATTATTCAATAATCTGGTTCCCAAAAACGAATTAGTACTAATTAAATAAGTCGGGACCATTTCCCTCGTATTTTCCTTTCATTAGTCAAAAAGCTCAGTGCCCCGCTGGCCTTTTTTTGTCTGAGGTGGTCTCAATCCCTCAAATTTACACGATGCACCGACACGCATTCTAGAAAGGAAATACCAAGCGCTTATTAGGCGCGTGTTTAACGATAAAATGATCTTGCTGCGATGATTGGGGTCAGAAAAGGAATAAGTAGATGGTGTAATTTGAGTCGGTATAATTTAATATGATTTATTATTAATAAATTTTGAGTCAGTATGCTATCATGGAAGAAGTTGAAGATATTGTAATAGTTGGAGCTGGAATTGCAGGCCTCACCACATCCTTAGCAGCACTTCACAGGTTCTCCTTTTCTTTTTCTCTTGTTTCGCTGGTCATGTTTTATATTTCATCGTGACGGAAAATGATGAGTACAAGATATAACAGGTTAGGGTTTAAGAGTATAGTATTGGAATCATGGGATTGTTTGAGAGTAGCAGGATTTGCATTAACCACATGAACTAATGCTTGGAAAGCCTTGGATGCCTTAGGCCTAGGCGACACTCTCCGGGCAAGAACATCAGCTTCTTATTGGGTAATGAAATATCACTTTCCATCTACTTTTCCTGGAACTTGCCTTATCTTCATAAATGAGACTGATTCTGATAGTCATAGTTAGCTTCAATGTTTATGTATTCAACAATGTAAAATAGTGCAAGATTGATAAAAAAAATCGTGCAATATGCATGTGATTTTGTATAGTGAAACTGATGAACAGAGATTTCCTTGCAGGAACATATAGCCACCTCTTCTGTTTCTGGACTTCAAACTTCCGAGTTTTTGTTCAAGACCGAAGGGAAAGAGTAAGTCAAAATACTCGTCACTCATACATTTCAAGCCAAAATTTCTTATAATTGATGAAATGCCTCTCCTTGCTATGTAATTGCTAAAGTGGAGTGTTCAAAAAGTTGAAATCTTTTGGCGATGAAATTATAATATTACAGTGGGGAGTGAGAAACTCGATGTGTGAAGAGGAAACTACTGTTAGAAGCTCTTGCAAACGCTCTTCCTAGCGGCACAGTAAGATACTCCTCCAAGGTGGTTTCTATTAAGGAATCCGGCCTTTATAAGCTCGTGCATCTTGCTGACAACACAGTCTTCAAAACTAAGGTAACAAAAAAAAAAAAAAAAAAATTACTCGTGAATCTTGCTGTGAAAACTTGACTGGTGGATTGATGTGATGAGAGTTATTCTGTGTGGGGTAAAAAGGTTTTGATCGGGTGTGATGGAGTGAACTCTGTGGCAGCGCAATGGCTTAGATTCAACACACCTGCTTGGTCAGGAAGATATACTGTTAGGGGCTATTTAGATTGTGAATGCAGCCATGGATTTGACTCCAAATTCTCTTGGTTTTTTGGGAAAGGTGTTAGGTCAGGTGTTTTCCCTTGCAATGACAATACTCTTTACTGGTTCATCACTTGGACTCCTCCCCTCTACTTTACAAGGCTTATTCACCTCATCAGTTTTCAGACATCCTCATTCAATCCTGTGCAAATTTTATACAGGTTGCTTTACCCTTATACTATCACCTTAACATAATATACATGTAGAAGAGTTTATTGCATTGATTGATTACACTTTTTTTTCTTTCTGGGCAGAATCTATATGCCTTGGGAGCAAGGAGGATTGGCATGACGTCACTACCACCGATAGGATGTCTCCCGGCAAGTATTACAATATTTGGATCCGACAGTAATGAATGTGTGAAAAAGTTGAATAACGACGCTGTTTTGTTCAACAATAAGCTCAATGCCACTTCTCAAGGGTTGGAGAAGAAGCTTAAAGACCTCAAACTGGTGGTCTTCGATATCTTCTATCAACCTCTCTTTGATCTTGTTACAAAGCCTACTCAGTATGGTGTGTGTCTCTGTAATTAACTTTTGGTTTAAGCCGACAAATTTTAGTTTAGGCTTGTACATTTCACTACATTTTTTATATTTTAGGTTTCTTTGAAGCAAGGAATGCATGTTGCGGCACGGGACATGTAAGAATGCGTCGGAGTATGTGTTCTGGGATGGTTTTCATCCATCCGAAGCTGCTAATAAGATCATAGCTGATGATTTGCTTGAGGCTGGCCTCTCCCTCATTTTCTAATAATTAAAAAAGTTACTCTTTATTTATTTTTTATGTTGAAAGCATAAAGCGCATCGTCTTGCACATCTTCTACTTCCCACCCAAACAGCTAATTCGGCGCCAACGCGCAACAAAATTACAGAGTGAGTCTTGAGAGAGTCGGCCAAAAAAAGAAAAAAAGGTTTCAGAGAGAGAGGGTCTGATGGACTACAGCTTAGCAGCATTGAAGCTGATGTGCTCGCAACTGAAACAGGCGAGGGAAACCCCGACCCCGACTCAAAACACATTCACTCTCTGTGGAATCCTCTTTCAACGCACATGGTTACAGGTCCCTTCTCTCTCCTCTCTTCTCATCTCTCTCGACATTTCCAAACATACCTCTCCCATACTTCACTATCCTTCATCGTTGATAGTGGATTCGTGCACCTCAGGGAATTCTGGTCTGTCTCCTATGACGATACTGGCTCTTTCCATCTCGACAATGGCTCCGGCATTATCGAGCTTTCACTCTCCAGCGACTTCTGTCTCCGCCCTTGGAAGCTTGGAATGTATGTCATGGTTGTTGGAGGTTACATTCTCTGTACTGGAGAGAACCCAATCATCAAGGTAACTCATCACTCTCCGCTCTCTCTTCATCTTTATTGAATTCATTGCAGTTGATAAAACCAGAACGGTTTTTGATATCTTATTTCGTAGTTCTAATTTTAAAAATTTACCTAACTTTAAACATGAACAGCTAAAGGGGGGATCATCTAAATCTGTAACCTGTATGTTTATATTCTTAGGTACACAAGATTGTTGATCTTTCACCATCTCCAGACCGGGAGGCGGTCTGGTATCTTGAAGTTGTGGAGGCTTACAAATTGTTCTATGAACCTCTCATTGAAGAATTTGTATAAAAGGTATTCCTTAAAAGTTATCTTACAGGTTATGGCTGCTTACAAAGTTTGTCATTATTGAACTTGTTAGTGAAAGACTGGAGACTTTGTTTTCAAATGAGCACATGCATCATCTTCTAGTTTTCCTACAATTTTTAAGCTAATGGAAACAAGAACTATCTTTATTACACATACCTCGAGCACAGCTTAGTTTGAATATTTACGGAAAATTTCCAATAGCCTACCGATATTCAAATCTCTTTCACTATCTTTGTCATGATTCTTCAAAGCAGTCCACTGATTTAGAATACTACTTATCTTCTGTAGCTGTTGCAAAAGATTAAGGCCAAAAAAACTGATATTTTAAAGAAGAAACCAAAATAAACATTAAATAATCAGTTGATTAATGAAGATTAGGATACAGATATGGTTCTAGCATTCGGTTTCTGAGCAGAACCGGTCGAGTCCTCTAATTGGTGTTCTAGATGATCATCTTCGATGAGGTTAGATTTTCCAGCTAGCACACAAACATACTGGAACAAATTTGGTTGGCTCATATCAGTTTCTTGGACTCGAATAAGCATCCTTGCAATAACACTCCAAATTGCATTCCGGGCTTCTACATCGTCCGAAGTAAAGGGTAATATATCGAGTACACCCTGCAAGAAAGATAAATCTGGGCGGGGGCAGATCCAAAGTCTCAAGTTCTTACAACATAGTAAAAATGACAATAGTAAATATATGTTGTCGGAACTTACCCCGTGATAACTCAAAAACTAGATCAGTTGAATCGGAAAGAATATTCGCAATTATTATTCCCGCCGTAACACACAAATTGGCAAGCTATAGAAGAAACTGGACCTTTAGTGTTAATGAGAAAAATTAAAATACATAATTAATGTAAACGACTCGGCATAACATATCTCAAACAACCAACAATTTTTACCTCAACTTTCTCTGGGATTTTGATCAGATCACAAACTAGTTGAAAAAGCTCCCTATTTGAACATATTTCTTCAGAGGATACATCTATCACAGAAAGACCTTCAATGGAACGAAGCAGTACATCAAATATCGGGCATCTGAAAATCAATTTACATAAAATTAACGTAAGTTTTATCTTCAGATTTCTTTTGTCACAACTACTTAAAATCTTCTGAAAACATCTGAAATAGAAAAGACAAAAGAGATTACCTTTCAAGTATTCTTTCACTAGTTAATTTTGTCATTTCATATGCCAAGAGATTAATAAAAAAACTTGGCAAACCCAACTTCAACAGGGGTGGAAGCAGAACATTCATAATCTCCAGTTGACTTTCCAAGATGGCTAACAATAGTCCAACACTCTATGAAGGAGAGAAACAACAAAACTAATTAAGCCGATCGAGTCACACTATTGTGTAAAATGGCTTAAAATTATATGAGTTACATCACTAATATCCTAATTGATACCTTTTCTATAAGGAGTGAATTTAAGGTATTCTCAGCAATCCATAAAATACGAGAAAGAACTTGTTCAGATTTTAATGCTTCTGCCCAAGTAACACATTTGCTACTCTGGAGGCCCAAATTTATCAATCTGTTCATGAGGGGAAAATGAAAAGAAAAAATGCATGAGTGTACACAAATAATTAGGTAAAAGGTGATTATAACCTTCAAATTATGTACTTTAGAAAGAAAAGTTTTGGTACCTGCAAACTTCACATAGGCTTTGAGCGTCATCTAAAAACAGTTGGCTCATAATTGCTTCCATCAATTCTTTTGAGGAGGCTAATTGTTCCATGGGTATCTCATGGCAAGCCAGATTTCCAATAATTCCAATGCAAATCTCCTGAAGTTAGGAAAACAATTTGAGCGACGAATTTGCAACATTCTCATTACTATATTTATTATTCGCCAAAAGAAGTCGAGTGATAAACGACATACTATTGCTCTTGCAGACTGTGAAACCTTTAGATTTGCCAAAATAACTTCAAGTATAAGGTTTTGAACCTGAACCAAGTTGTCAATGAGCATATATAATATTAATCCACATAAAGCCACAGCAATCACTTTTAAGAAATAAATAGCCAGAAAAACATCATAGGTATAAGTTGGTTACTGGTTAAAAGAATATAAAACTCAATTACCATGAGTTCGGCATGAGATTTACTAGCTGCAAGATCCCACAAAACGCACCCATACTCTTCCCAAATATCTTCTTCTCCTCTTTGCATCAAACTTGGTTGCTCAAATTTACTTGAAATATCATCTTTGCCTTCTTGATTGGCAGCTTTTACATCAGATTCCTCGATACATTCCATGTGATCAGAATTTGAAACTTGGCCAGAGGCATCAGAAACTCGGAGTCCATGAGTATCGTCCCTTCTATCTTTTGCACTGGCTGGTACAAGTTTCCTTATCAGAGAGATTATATAACTCAGATCAATCGTTGTTGAGATGTCAAACAGCTGCATGATATGATATAAACCCCATTTTCTGATCAGCCTCAAGAATTAACATAAAACCATACAAACTTCATAGGTTAAAAAGCAACTCTTGGTGTTCCAATTGGTACAGCGTTTGAAACTCCAGTTTGTTAGAAGTTCATTCATTCATATCTCTCTAGTTCTATCAACCAAACAGCTTCTATAAGTTTAAATGTGTAAGATTGTAACAAAATGTAAAAATTAACACCTCCTCTTGAAATTTGCTCACTGCACATATTAAGACTTGAGACCATATCTAAAAACTATTACGACCTCAGACCATATCTAAAAATACGAAAAAAAGACAAGTATTACTAATTAAAGTGACAGGCGGGACGACTGACCTCATTAGGCGGCGCCACCGGGTTATGAGCTGGTCCAAGACGATCTTCTTCTGTAGGGTCTAACCCTGAGTCCAGCGCCATAGACAGATCACTGAATCGTGTAGAGGTTTTGGACAGGGACGATATTCTCTATTTTGGTTTCTATCAGCGTTCGAACTGTTCTCCGGCCTCCCTCCTGAAATTTTCCCGGTCTTTTTCCCGCTGTTTCTTTTCCATTTTCCCTGATAAACCCGCGAAATTTTCTTCATTCGGGTCGGACCTTCGTCCATTAAATCGGGGCAGTGCTTGTGAAAAAAATGGGCCCGTCATTCGCGCTGGGCTCTGAAAGTTCGAAGTCCACAGAGATTCTCATTTCTCAGCCATCCCTTTTGAGAAAGCTGGCTTCCATTTGTGAGGTTCCAAATCAACACGAGATTCGACGAAATAAGGGCCACACGTGTTTTTAACCGTCATCTTACCGCGTTAAGCCGTTAACCAATCAGATAACCTGCAAACACGAAACATTAAATGATAAACTATTTATCTAAAAAATTATATATAATTTTTTCAAAATGAACTGTTGAGCTACCAAACCCAATCGCCAAACCCGGAGCTCAACTCACTCCCCTTCCTTTCTTCATGAACGCAACCAGAGCTCGCCTCACTCTTCAATGGCGTTAACTCAGTGGCCGAATCTCCTTCACTTTCCTCTTCAATCTTCTTCTACATCGTCTGATTGCTACCGTTCTGTTCAAACTCCATGGATTCTGTCCTTCTCTGCGTCGCAGAAGAGTAAAATCGCGTTGGTTCCGTTTGTGTTGAAGTTTGCGTCGAGAGCGAAGTGCTTTGCCAAGTCCACAGAAGATGAGAGACGGAGTGGATCGGAAACTGCAGATGCTGATGTTGACGAAGTGAGACAGAAGGATCGCGATGATGACATCAGCACTGTTCAGCATCAGAGTTCTGTAGCTGCAGAAACTCCTCTGCAGAGGTTTCCGTCATCTTCGTCTAGTGATTACCTCTCGCTTGGTATTCGTGAGCCTGTTTACGAGGTATGCTGTAGAACTTAAGTCCTCGTTTCTGTATAATTTGGATGCTTATAGACAGGAATAGTCATTAGTCGTTACTTAGTCAGGTATTAATATAGTGAAAGTACTGTATCAGAATGAAAAATGAATAACAAATTGGAGGAGCAGGTTGTGCTTTATTTCTCATTGCAGGAAACATGTTAGTCTTGTTTTTCTTGCTCCGTTTAGTGATTTTGTGTCTGTATAGGTCGTAGAAGTGAAGCCAGATGCAACAATATCTACTAGGAAGATTAGTAGACGTCAATTATTGAAGTCAAGCGGTGAGTATATATACAACCCAAATATTTGCAGGTTCTCTTTCCATCTTCCAAGTGTATTGAACTATCACTCTGTTTCAAACGTGCATTTCCTAGACTCTTGAATCGCTATTTTCGTTTTTAATAAGCATGGCGTTATGAGTCCTTCTTATGATTTTCTTCTCTTGAAAGTTCATTTAAACAGTGATTTACTTTCTTTGTCCTCATTTTCGCTACCAGGTCTACGTCCCCGCGACATTCGGAGTGTAGATCCGTCTTTATTTCTTACAAATTCCATGCCTTCTTTAGTGGTATGTGTTTCTGCTTCATCAGATTTATTATTTAGTGCTCATATGGCTGTGCATCTTGTCATTTTTGTTATCGACGTCTTAGGTTCGTGAGCATGCTATTTTGCTCAATCTGGGTTCATTACGTGCAATAGCAATGAAGGAGCGTGTTCTCATATTTAACTACAACCGGCAAGTAACTTTTACTTCTTCAAGGAGGGCGAATTCTCTCATACTATCAAGTTTCAGAGACACTAAACTTTTGCCATGTTTACGTGGTTTGCTATTTTTTTAGTAAAGGAGGGAAAGCCTTTATCGAGTCATTGTTGCCTCGATTGAACCCAAAAAACATTAACGGAGGACACACTATGCCATTTGAGCTCGAGGTTAGTAGTTCTGTAAATATCTATATTCTGAATGGACTTGCTGAAACTTCTGATGGACTGATCCATACATGTGAGGACACTTATTGAGCTGAAAAAACCCATCTGTTAAATGACCCCCATCTGTCCACTCTCCATGTATTATATATTTGATACTTTAGTTTAGAAAGCGCATAAGGCAAGGCCACTATTATTCAATTAATTTTGTATTTATATTATGCATTATAGGTTGTTGAAGCAGCTTTGCACTCACGGATACAACGTTTGGAAAATAAGCTTATGGACTTAGAACCTCGTGTGAGTATGGGAACCCTGTGAGTAATATATTATTTTTCCAGTTTTTTCCGATTTCTCCTGTTTCAATTTGTATTTGACAAAGAGTTTCTAAAAGCCATACTATCGATCTGTCTTCTGGGATTTGAGGTCCATTGCTGCTTCCAATGCAATCCAACTACCTCTCGATGGTTATGTATTTCTAGGACGCTTGTTCATGTCGTTTTTCTGTTTCCAGATTTCAGTATCATTTCAAGTTCAGTACTTGGAAAAAAAACTCTTTAGTAATCAAATAAGTTTTACAGATGCATATGTGTCTCTCTGTTTGTCACTCTGTTCTGCTGCCTGTACTTGGTCTCCCAATTATATTGCTTTTGCTTTCAGGTTCAAGCTCTACTTGAGGTCCTCCCAAACCGATTAACGGCTGACGTATTGGAGCAACTTCGTATTAGCAAGCAAACGCTGGTATATTTGGACTCACTCTAGCTGACTAGCTTGTCCCTTGTTACGTTAACCAACAACAAAGTTTGTATTTTATATACTCTTTTCTTGGTCCAAGGTTGAATTGGGTTCTAGGGCAGGGGCTCTCAAACAAATGATATTTGATCTTCTTGAAGACTCTGATGAAATACGTCGGATATGTATAATGGGAAGAAATTGCACGGTTAGGAAAGGAAATGGCGATATGGAGTGCTCTGTTCCTCTGGAAAAGCAGATTGCTGAGGGTAATCAATGAGATACACTTCTTCTTTTGTTGTTATCATGATTTTCACCAGCAACATTTCTATCCTGCATGGCACACAAAGTATTGTCTTACTTATTTTTTGACATTGATATGAGCAGAAGAGGAGGAAGAAATTGAAATGCTTCTGGAAAATTATCTTCAAAGGTAAATTATATTGGGCAAACTAAGCCTTATAGCTTACTTATGCTTTGAAGTTGTTGAATTTTTAATGATCGAGACTTGAAACACGTAATAGATACGTTTTTCAAAAAAATGATATTGTCACCCTCCCGGATTGCTTGTAGGTTACCGTGAAATCTTTACAAAATTTCACAATATCACAGTATAGGTATGTGTTCGGTTTCTGACAGTAAAAAAACGGTATAAAAGAAAAATATATTTTTCTTCTCTATAGATTTCTCATATTCTATTTCACGAACAGTCACATATTTGGTGCAAAGTGTGCCTCACGCCCATGCCGTGTGCGCGTGTGCGAGTCCCGGTCAGACCCCAACCCTTATTTATTATTATAAATACTCATTATTTACAATAACTTATAAATACTTTGAGAACTTTCTCCATTTCTAACTTGAGATGCATTTAATTATATTTATAAAATATTTTTTAGCCTTGGGCCTTTAAATCATTTCAAGAAAAGTCTAACATTAGTTACACTTCTCTGTTAATTTATCAAGGCTGATATTAGGAGTAGAACATTTCAATAATGAGTTTGTTATATCTATCATAAGCTGAAGTGCTTATATTGTACTTGCAGATGTGAATCTTGTCACGGTCAGGCTGAAAGGCTTCTCGACTCTGCAAAAGAGATGGAAGATTCTATTGCTGTCAATTTGAGGTATCTTCACATTTTGTTTTTATTATTATCGGGTTCTTTTTCTTATCACCGTGTGTTTCCTTAATCCCCACTTCTCTTAGGCCTCCACTTTATATCAGTCTCCTTAATTACTAAATACTATCTTTTATCAGCTCGAGGAGGTTAGAGGTTAGCAGGGTAGAATTGCTTCTCCAAGTTGGGGCATTTTGTGTAGGAGTTGGTGCTTTAATTGCAGGTATGCTCTCAGCCAGAATCATCTATTTGTGCCTTGAGCCCTGTTAAGTCATTGTGTTCCCTTTTCTGGTTGCAGGTATATTTGGCATGAATTTGAGATCCTATTTAGAAGAACATGTGGTAAATGATTCTCTCAGATCCTGAAAAGTGTTGATTCTCTCCCTTTCTTTCAAATGCACGGACTGGATTCTTATATCCCTTCTGCTGATACTATCTTATAATGCAGTTCGCATTTTGGCTGACAACAGCTGGGATTATTTTCGGCGCCGTCGTGGCGTTTTTCCTTATGTATTCATATGTTAAGGCAAGAAAAATTCTGTAACTAAAACCGCAATTCCAGGTAAAGAATTATAGTAGATAGATCCATGATTATATATACAACTTCCCTATTTTGATCTATACTTGTAATTACTTGCAAGTATCCATCACCTTATATGCAGGTCAGTTTCATTTCGGATCACATTCAGCTATCCATGACGAGGATCAAAATTTGAGGCCCATGTGAATTAGTTGTAATTCCTTGTTCCTAGCATAGTTGTGATGATGGCCATGGCCTTATCAGTTACGTGGTATAGAAGATTAGATCAATCGGTTCTCGGTGTTTTTACTCCAAAGTGAAAGAAAGAGAGAAGGGAAAGGCCGATAGAGATAGAAATGGGATTAGAAGGTCGAACAAGGTTGGAGTTATTCATGAACTTGTGAAAGTCTTATAATGTAAATATTTTAAGATTTGATCAATTATAGAATGGAAAATACACGTGGCCTATACGATAAAAAGTATGTTTATAAATGATCAGTAATTTTTGAGAACTGCCTGGTTTTTTCCGTGCCTGCGCCGCTTGTGAAAGAATCCAAGCCGTTTATTTTTCATCAACGGACGTGAGGAGTGCCACATAATAACGAGATATACATTCATCTATTGTATTTGCTTTTCTTGTTCGCCATTATATTCAAACGAGTGTTTGTATTCATCATATATTTTCTGGGTTTGAAATTTCAATGGCAGCCTAGTGTAAATTCGATCACATGTGCTGGGGTTTTATTGTCCTTAAGGTCATAATTTCATCAGCAAAAGTTGTGGGACCCACACCACTGGACAGAAGGTATCTCGTTATTACGTGGCACTCCTCACGTCCGTTGATGGAAAATAAACGGTTTGGATTCTTTAACAGGCAGCACAGGCACGGAAAAAATAGGCACGAAATATTTATAAATAAAAATGAATAAAAATATTTAAAATATAATATCTAATTGATATTTATGAAAATAACTTTTATTTTTAAGAAAATGAGTATTTAGTATTTATTAAATAATTAAAATTACTTATTTTATAAAAAATTAAATAGATTTAATTGTTTATAAGTATTTTTAAATGAGCTCTTACTTAGATTTAAATAATAGTTAATAAACTATTTTAAAATGAAATAAATTTTATACACTGTTTTTATATATATTTTTTAGTTTATTAAATAATTTTAAATTTTAATAATTAATAATTAAAGGTAAATATATTAATTATTAAATTAAGTTTAATTTAATAAACTAAAAATGTGTTCATAAAATCTATCAATGGCACAAATGCTATATCAAGGAAATTATTGTTACCGTTAGAAGAAAATTAAATTAAAATAAAGGAAACGCTACTTGTACATATAAAGATTGAACTGAAGTTGGAGACCCAAAATTACGTTGCCGCGTTTAACTTGCGCGGTAACGTAATTTCTAATTCTCTATTTTTGAAACTTCGTTTCATAGTTGGACCCTTTCCCTTCCCCTTCCCTTCTCCTTCGCTCTCTATCCAACTCTCTCTATCTCTCCCCTCCGCGAAACTCTCTCCCCTCTTTCGGCAAGATGCAAGACTGCCTATGTCTTCGTCTGCTTCCCCTCTTCGTCATTGTGCTGTGCATTCTGCTTGTTTTCGATAATCTGGCGGTTGACATTCCGATATACAGAACTTCAGTTGGGGTAGGGAAATGGCGGCGACTTTTCGTGCCAATGCCAGAATCTTGGTTGCAATGGCGGTGATTTTGGCTCAGGTCGCGGAGTTGTGTAGTTTTCCAGCGACACTGCCTCTGGAGAGGGCTTTTCCGACGAATCACGGTATGGATCTAGATACGCTTGTAGCTCGAGACGTATCCAGGCATAAGAGAAGGTTGCAATCTTCCGCCGGGCTCATCGATTTCCCTGCATTGGGCTCCTACGATCCCTTTCACGTTGGGTAAACTACATCTATGTAATTATTATCATTATTAATTTTTTTTTCGATTTTCACGTGTTTCGATGAATGGACTCTGTGTGAACTTGGATACGATCTTCGGATTAGGAAAAAGTAGATCTCCATTTGACGATTCTTGATTAATTTTCACCAGCGTTTGATAAAGTGAAAGTCGATATGCTGTTCTCCATTTTATATTGAATATTATACATGTTCAATCTCCACCTCTTATTTAAGGTCACTATTCCAGTTATAATAGGTTCAGTTGGAATTATGTAGGCTTTATTATACGAAACTGCGATTAGGCTCTCCTCCAAAGGAATTCTATGTGCAGATTGATACTGGAAGTGATGTCTTGTGGGTCAGTTGCAGCTCCTGCAATGGTTGCCCTAAAACCAGTGGGCTCAATGTAATCTTCTCTTCTCTTCCATCATTTATTATTGCTTATATCAATCCGGAGCCATTTTTTCCATTCATAACTTCATGTTCTTCAATTCCTTCTCAACAGATTCAGCTCAACTTCTATAATCCCAAAAGCTCATCAACTGCTTCATCAGTCCCTTGTTCGGACCAAATATGCACTTATGCAGCTCAATTCACAGAGTCCAAATGTTCTTCAAATAATCAATGCGCTTACACTTTCATGTATAGTGATGGAAGTGGGACTTCAGGTTACTATTTCAAAGACTTGATTCATTTTGATGGGAATTCCAAGGCTTCAAATTCTTCTGCATCTGTTGTCTTTGGGTGAGCAATTACTCTGTGGATCTATCGTATTATTTTAGCTCTGTCCTATCTATCATATTATTTTAGCTCTGTCCTATCCAATTTTCCTGCTTGAAATATTACATTTTCAGGTGTAGCACCTTACAGAAAGGGGAGTTGACAAAACCTTATAGAGCAGTCGATGGGATTATTGGATTTGGAAAGCAGGATACGTCTATAATCTCTCAACTTTCTTCAAAAGGAATTGTACCAAAAGTCTTCTCTCATTGCCTCCGAGGGGATCAAAGTGGTGGTGGAATATTGGTTCTTGGTGAGATAAAGAAGCCAAATATAGTTTATACTTCATTTGTCCAATCACAGTATGTTCTTTTCTCATATATTGCATTCCTAGAGCACTGCTTTTATAGGTTAAAATTCACTACAGTACTAGGTGGCTCCATGTGTAATTTTGCAAGTTAGTTGTGGATATATATGATAATAAATATTTGGAGACTTGAATCAGGAACCTAGGAAGGAGCATAAAGTTTGCTAATCATTTGTACTTTCCAAATTTTCAGGTCTCATTATACAGTGAATCTGCAGAGCATTTCTGTAAATGGGCAAGTATTATCTATTGATCCATCTGTGTTTAGAACATCAAATACTCGAGGAACTATATTTGATTCGGGTACAACTTTGACTTACCTTGTTGAAGAAGCTTATGACCCTTTTGTGGCTTCTGTAAGTTTCAGCTTTTTAACTTCTAAAATGTTTTTAAAATCTAAATAATGGTATAAGCAATATTTTAAACTAGTAATGCAAGTCCTGGATATGATTAGAGGCATTCTAGCCTAGTTACACTGTTGAACTAAGTCTTGTTTGT
Organism: Coriaria nepalensis; assembly: GCA_027186245.1. Lineage (NCBI taxonomy): Eukaryota > Viridiplantae > Streptophyta > Magnoliopsida > Cucurbitales > Coriariaceae > Coriaria > Coriaria nepalensis. The sequence goes on along the minus strand of CP114491.1, from coordinate 9,835,442 downwards.
TTAGATTACAGAATCTGTTTCACGATCAGTTGAAGCTGTTAAATCCGAAGGCAGACAATGTTATATAATTCCTTTCGGTTCCAGGTTTCGAAACTTCTCTATTTTTTAATAAGGACACATATCTAATGACCTAAACTTCTCCCTTCTTACTATTAAATTATTAATCATTCTTTTTTTCTCTCTTTGTAGGAGTGTCTCTGAAATATTTCCACAGGTTATCTTAAACTTTGCGGGTAGTGCTTCCATGATTTTGAAACCTGTGGACTACCTTATAAACCCGGGTTCTGTAGTAAGTCTTCAAACTCTGTTTCATCAGTAAGAATTTCTCGCTAGAAAATTCCGATAATTTCAGTGATTGATCAATATTTAACTTGCAGGGAGGTAAAGAGGTCCGGTGCTTGGGTATTCACAAAATTCCAGGTGATGGGACCACCATTTTAGGAGGTATTATAACGATCTTGCACATTGTTAAACTATCTATTCAGTAATCCTTAAGACATTATTGTGTTTTGATATATAAACAAGTTAAGAATACCTTCTTCATCGACTTTGCAGATCTTGTCCTAAAAGACAAAATCATTGTTTATGATCTAGCCGGTCAACGGATTGGATGGGCTGACGATGACTGTAAGTCTCTAGAGCCCAAAAGCTGAAAGAAGCACCATATTACTATAATACTAAACCTTGAAATAATAACACAGACACGAGCTCACCTTTCCCCCTAACGCAAATCACATATATATATATATATATCAATATTGTCTTAGCAAATAATATGAGTCTGGACCTTGAGTTACGTTATGTATACGTTTCATTACACACTTGTCTTTTCTATATGGACAACAACCTGGGCGTTTTCTTATCTATGTTGCAAGAAAATGTGAAGATGACAACCTCACCAAACAAAACCTATAAGCTGGAAGAAAATCTCAATAGAAATTTGATGAATCTTCTTAAAACTTTTAATTGACTTCTACAAGAGCGCAAGTCAGAGTTTCGTTTCATGTACTCTAAAAGCTTCTAGTTCTAGTCTTTTTCTCACCGTGTGAAAAGCTATTGATTCCTTCAATAATGTCGGGAGTTAAAAAATCAACAAAGGAGGCTTAATTATATAATATGGTCTTAAGTTGCTAGTCATATGACTCATATCCCTCCTCTTCTTAATTATAGAACCAAGCAAAGCAAGTTTATTTAGCTTCCATTATTATTTAATTAATATTTTCTCACGTCATTATTTTTTTTATTATATGCTTTTCTGTCCCAGTTATATGCCACGTGGAAGAGAAGAAATGATTGACTTCCCTTCCTATATTCGATTACTTAATAGACGTTTTAAGACCGAGTAGACAGCCTCGTACAAATCAGACCAGCAGGAGTTACAGGATTTTGCTTAATTTATTATCTAGATCATATTAAATTATTTTAAAATTAAATCATATTAAATTATTTAAATTTATCACCAAATAATATGATATGTGTCGCTATTTATCCGACGGCGTTGGGTCAAAGTTGCTGCCTTGGAATTTGAAAAATATAACAAAGTCGTATCTGTTGTGTCCTGATAAAAAGATAGAGGTAACTTAGCTTCTAAGTTTCTTCAAAATGTCAACATTATCCTCCTCGGCTCACATCCTAAATCACCTATCTAAAAAAAGCAGAAAGCATGAGGGACAGATTAGTCAATTTTCCTCTAAAAAGAATGGAGTCTGTATTAGTGTGTTTGTGTTTCGTGTGATCTGTGAAAAAGTAAAAGAAATCAAGAGTACATTTTTGCCCTTTAAAGTGACCGGAGTCCGGAGTCCGTAGTATGAATGATTGGGTATCGGTTTGTGTGAAAGCAAAAGTACATTATATAAATCTAAATTCTTTATACCCGAATCTGGATTTATTATACATAAAAATAAAGAGGGAATCATTTAGGGTACGATTCTTCTACTGGCCCGTACCCTATTTCATTTTTTAAAATTATTAATATATATTTATTTTAAATCATATGACTTATTTTAATATATAAATTAAATTTGTTAAATTAGTCTCGAATCACATCTTGATCATATTTTTTTTATATAATATAAGATAATAATTAAATGATAGGTGATAATTTAATTATTGATATTTCATTCATAAATACATATCATTTTATAAAACTTAAATTTGAGTTTGATTAGATGAAAGCTCCTTATCAATATAATCATATTTCTTGTGGGCCCACAAAAAACAAAAAAAAAAAAACAAAAAAAAAGGGAAAAGAAAGAAAGAAAGAAGGTTTGACTGTTTTTTTCTAGAGAAAGAAAGATGGTTTATGTAAAAACGTCATCAATGTTTTTTAAAAGGTTTGAGAAAATTGTGTGGAAGTTTCTAACGTACATGAATGAATTGAAGAGGTGTTCTATATACTCTTAATAGTTTTTGTTGGTAAGAAGTAGTATTATTTACATTACTATTTTCCATAATATATAATAAGCTTAAGTATTTTTCATATTAAAGTGAATCATATGAAAGCACGTATTCGGATATAATATGTATTAGATATGGTGATACAGTAAATTAAAAAAAAATTTAATAATCTAGATAAAAGTTTTATTATTATTTATAATGGCATAATTTAATTAAAATTATTGAGAATATTTTTAAAATTATTTATAAAACATATTTAATATATTTGTAAAATTATATATCATATATTACATATTTAAAAATTTATGAAATATTTTTAATATTAAATATTATATATAATTATTTTAATTTTTTATATCAAACTATTGGAACAAATTAAAGTATATTATATAAAAATAATTTTAATCGAATAAATATTATATTTAGATGAGTACAGATAAATATTTATATTAAATACAAATATAATATAAATACATAAATTATTTTAAAATATTGATTATTCATAAAATGAACCAGATGTTATATATATATATATTAATAGATATATATAAAGAAAATATAGAATATGATAAAAATGAATTGTAACCACTTCAGAATTAAAGTCAATGATTAACTAAACAGCAACCGCTTCAAAACCAATAATATTTTTATTTTTATTTTTTATAATAATAATTTATTAATTCCAGCTTTTTTTTTTTGGAAACTTCGTTTTATATATAGAGGGAACTTTCCTTCCTCTCTCTCTCTCTCTCTCTCTGTGGGAGATGCAAAAACAATAACACGTAGGTGTTTGCCTGCAGCTTTCTTCGTCGATATTCTGATTTCTATAATATTTTCTTGTTTGATTTTCCCGATAATTCATAAGCTGGCATTCACCTACATATGTACATCTATTCGTGTTGAAATTTATTCTTCGATTTCGGTTAAAATATAGAATTAGGTAGAGAGAGAGAGAGAGAGAGAGGGAGAAAATATGGCGTCGAATTTTCGCGCCGGAATTTTGGTTTCAGTAGCAGTGGTTTTTGCACAGGCAGCGGCGGTTTTGTGTGGTTTTCCGGCGACATTGACCCTCGAGAGGGCTTTTCCTACTAACCATGGGGTGAAGATGGATGGACTCATAGCTCGGGACGCACTCAGGCATCGCAGAAGATTGCAGTCCTCTGGAGGCGTTATTGATTTCACCGTTGCTGGTTCTTACGATCCGTTTCAAGTTGGGTAATAAATCGCTCTCGACTCTTTATTTATTTTTCTTGTTTTTGAATTTTTGATTCTATGCGTTCTTTCGAGTTGTTTGTGGAGTATTTTGTAAGTCTTAATTGCCTTTTTTTACTCAGTGTTTGTTGAAATTTCTATTCTTTGCTTAAACATTCAAAACGTGTTGTTTCCTAATTACGTTACCTTTTATCTTTTCTCCTCTCTAGTCTCTCTGTATGTTGTAATCTTTTCTGACTTCATTTTATTATGATTATTGTCGTCTTTTTAACTGGTAAGTTGCTTTTCATTCTAATTATAAACATTGAGCTTGGATTTTTGGTGGAATTTACGCAGGCTCTACTATACAAAAGTACAATTAGGTACTCCTCCAAAGGATTATTATGTGCAGATTGACACCGGAAGTGATGTTCTATGGATCAGCTGCAGCTCCTGCGATGGCTGCCCCGGAACCAGTGGACTCCAAGTAAATTCTGATATTCAACAAAATGATTTCAATTCTGATCTTTTTTGAAGAAGCCAACTGGGAATATGTTCCTTTTTTTTTTTTTTTGACAGATTCAACTCAATTTCTATGATCCTGGAAGCTCATCAACTGCTTCGTCGGTCTCTTGCTCGGACCAATTATGCACTTTAGGAGCTCAATCCTCAGATTCGGCATGTTCGTCTCAGAACAGCCAGTGTGGTTACACTTTCCAATATGGAGATGGGAGTGGAGCAACTGGTTATTACTACAAAGACTTGATGCATTTCGACACAATAGTTGGAAGCTCCGTTACTTCAAATTCTTCAGCTCCTGTAGTCTTTGGGTGAGTAAAATTTTCAATCAATCATGAATCTATCAAAAATGGAAAAAATAATAATATGGAATTCTAACTAATTATTAAGTGTGTTGATGAATTTAAATCGGGCAGGTGTAGTAACTCATTGACAGGCGACTTGACAAAATCGGATAGGGCAGTCGATGGGATTTTTGGATTTGGTCAGCAGAGCATGTCAATAATCTCACAACTTTCTTCAGGAGGAGTAGCACCAAATGTGTTCTCTCATTGCTTGAGAGGAGACCAAAGTGGAGGTGGAATTCTTGTTCTTGGTGAGATTGTTGAGTCAAATATTGTTTGGACTCCTCTCGTCCAATCACAGTATGTTTCTTATTTTGTGCATCTTTTTACCATAGCCCGACTCGTTAATAACTAAGTTTACATTTCAATTTTCTAATTTTTCCTCTGTTATGTGGTGAATTTTCAGACCTCATTATAATTTGAATCTGCAAAGCATTTCTGTGAATGGCCAAGTTTTATCTATTGATGCAACTGTTTTTGCAACATCAAGTAGCCAAGGAACGATAATTGATTCGGGCACAACTTTGGCTTACCTTGCTGAAGCGGCTTATGACACTTTCTCGACAGCTGTAAGATTTCATCTTACCTTCTTTATATAATATAACTTATTATATTCCACTAACCTTCTTAATTTAACTTATTAATCATTTTTTCCTCATTCAGATCACTAATATAGTTTCGCAATCTGCTCAGTCCATTGTTTCCAAAGGAAATCAATGCTATCTCACTACCTCCAGGTTAATTTCTTGAATATTTAATCCACTTTTCTCTTTGGTCAACCACATCATAGATTTAGACAAGCTCAACTCATATTTTCAAATTTTTTTTTTTTTTTGGGGTGGAATCTTTTTGTTGCAGTATCAATGATATATTTCCGCAAGTTAGCTTAAACTTTGCTGGTGGTGCTTCCATGATATTAAGACCTCAGGACTACCTTATACAGCAGAACTCAGTTGTGAATCCTCTAAACTTCCACTTCATTCTTAACTTTTTCCTTTTGTTTCACTTTGGATTGGAAATTTTGTGTCTGTAATGATCTTGTGTAGGACTTGAAGGGCATAATTTTATTGCTGATGCACTACTCAGAAGCTTATATGGGAGTTTATAAATTCATTGCAGGGTAGTACTTCTGTTTGGTGCTTGGGTATTCAGAAAATTCAAGGTCAAGGATTAACCATTTTAGGAGGTATCGTAACCAAATATCTTGTGCTTTACTAATTAGTTTTTTTTTTTTTTTTTTAATAAATTTTTTATTGGTCTAATTTGTGTGCATCGTCGTGTTCAATAATACAAAGTTTCCTTACTTTATTTGACAGACCTAGTTCTAAAGGACAAAATTGTTGTATATGATATAGCCGGTCAACGAATTGGATGGGTTAATTATGATTGTAAGTTTTCCAGAACTCTTTACCTTTTTCTTATAAAATCTTCACTTTTTTACCAATGATTTTTCCTAATATATTGTGTATGTGTATTTATTTACCTTCTTAGGTTCAACATCAGTGAATGTATCAGCAACTAGTACTTCCGGGAAAAGTAATTATGTAAACACAGGTGAACTAAATAAGAGCAACTCAATACAAAATCTGCCACTGAAGCTTCTTCTACATTCAAGCATCATACTATTCTTTATACAATTATCATTGCTCGGTGGATTCCGGTTTTTGTAGCATATAAAGTGTTAAAAGGTCTCGGTTTTTACCATTCTTTCTTCTCTCTTTTTTTTTTTTTTTTTTTTACTTCATCAGTTAATTTTTATTCAACAGACACTTACTGTTTAGCAAGTTTAGATTTGCATCATCAGGATGCTCTCTTTGTGCCATTTAACAGGTTTCGAGTCTTTCTTCTTTCAACATATTACTTCTGTCATCATCCTTATAAAGCCTTATTGTTGTACATTTATACTATACGGCTATACACGTACAATTATTGATTAATACAAGATACTATTTATACGTAGCAAGCAATCTGGCGACTTTATCATGTTTAGTGTTTTTTTGACTGACTAGATAAACTGAAAAGAACAGAGAAAAAAAAACAGAATGTAAATGAAGTCAACTTCTTGTACGTTATTACCATGCAAGATGTATGTACTGCATCTAATACTACATAGAAAACATTCGAACACTATAACAACACCAACATATATGTGTATATGATATAACTGTCGCTTACAGAGTCTCAAGAAACTGTTTAGTTTAGGTAAAGAAAGCATATATCATCATCCCAAAGAGTTCTCAAGCAAAAAAACACAAAAAGAGGTTACCTATGCTACATCAAAGGGAAACCAAAACCTCCCTCTCCGTTCCCATAGAAGATAACTATATACTGAAGTTAGCAATAAAACATTACATTCTTCACATTGTCCTTGATACCGGGAAGAGACCGGACCTCAAAATTCTTACTTCCACTAATCGAACCACCATCTGATGTGTCTATATCGATATAATGACGGGCCCGAAAAGCAGCTAAATGCGCATAATAAGCTGGAGGAACTGCATATTTCAATAAATCCAAACCTCTTTATGTTAGTGGCAGCAAGAATGAAGAAGCACAACTAGACAAAGTACATATAACCCTACACTTAGATTCAATGAAAGCAAGTTAAAAAGACTGACCTATAGACACAGATCGAGTGCACCTTACATATCTGAAAAGTGCACATATTGACAAGAATTACAAAATCACATCGAGCTGCTAAATAAGATTTTTAAATACTATAAGAGTAAAAAAAAAGAAGAAAAGGTTGGATATTTACGTGTAGCACAGATTATAAGTTAGAGTTTGCATAGCATCAGCTCCGAAGTTATTTTCATCGTACAAGACATGGTAGTGAGTTGGTCGACTTGTACCCTACATTGTACGGGTTATATTAAGAGATCCCAGAGAAGGTGAAGGATAAAAGGGAAATTTTGGAGTCTCTTACCTGGATTCCAGCATGGCTGTTAAGGTAAAAATCGAATTCTGTGGGATGGCAAATCTGTTTATCAACAACAGTTCCTATAAACAGAGACAGATAAAATATAAGTACGTATAATGGAAATGGGGACAACAGAAGGATTTGAAAGTGAAAACGAGAAAAGGCTTGAAACCTGGTTGAATATTTCCGCTCTTGTCTGTCTGATTACGGTTTCTATGATCAGAAGGGAAAAGGCGTGTATGGTGCCGTTTCTGGACAACCACAAAGGTGATAGGGGGTTGGTATCCTTGTTCCAGGGAAGCACATGCCTACAAATGTATTTAGTCCAAACCAGACTGTAAAAAATTTATCGAAAGACTAGAACATTTCCCCGTGAAAAATTGACCCATCAAACTGTTTATTTTCTTATGCCATTTCCATTCAAATGCGTGATGCTTTTCTAGAGGGAAACTAATCACTAATTAATCTTATAGATCACTTTACCTCCCTGATAGCAAGCACCTCGTACAACAACACTTGGTTAAATTGACCCTCACTAACACCATCCCTGTGAAACAAAGCCCAAACAACATCAAGACCTACAACACAAGATTAAAAACTCCATTCTGGATATTATTTGAGGGGAAAAGAACCTGTAGAATATAATTCTTTCTGGCTTACGACCAGTTGATCTTCTAAAAGCCATGAACATTTCCCTGCAAAAATTTCAAAGAATTAAGAGGAAAAAAGAAAAAAATACTTCCCTTCCAACAGCTATGGAAAAGACCAGTCACCTGATCATTCCTCCATGTACGAGTCCCTTTTGAGGATCTGTATACATCGTGTACAGATCTTTGATAATTTCTTCACGGTGAGTCTGAGCAGAAAAAAGTCCTCTGTACTTGCTCACTTCTGGCCAATCCATTGATGCCACAACAGCTGCAACTGAAGGGCTAGCATCCTCTCCAGGTTGTGGATGCGTCACGTCCGCTCCAAATATGATTGTTGGGCAATCAGATACAAAAGGAATTTTTTTTAAAATCGCATCATTTAATACCACGTTTCGACCCCCGACCTATAAGTTGGTAAATGAAAAGATATCAACACTAAACAGAAATAACAAGGGCATAACAGATGATAGTACAAACCTTCACATTGATCTTAAGAGCCAAATTCTCAAAATACATCTTGTTGAGTTTTGGCACTTGCTTAGGTTCACAGCATTGAGTAACAATACCTAGCTCTGTCTCACACATTCTTTTTACCTTGCCTGTATGAATGGATTCAGCTTATAAGCCCCAAAGATATATAGTAGTTGATAGATTGACAAAAATGATTTGATGCTCTATTTTACATTCGAGTGGAACTTCTATATACTCACCATAAGACCCACTAACATCAGGTAGAATTACAATTAGGAGCTGAAGCCATTTCCCTTCTTGGCCCATACTTTTGAGTTTAGCCACAGTCTGTGTTTGAACTCCAATTAATGACCTTTCAGTAGCATTAGCACTAGCAGAATGTATGGGAATCAAAGGGGTGGGATTAACATCCTGTCAAGACGTTCAAAAATATGAAGGGTATTTAGCCATCTAACACTCGGGAACAGACTGGAAAATAAGAAATTGAAAGACAAAAGGATAATAACTTAGACATACCATTCCCATTCTTTTACAGACATCGATCAATAACGAACAGAATTGTTGTTGCAAACCTCCTTTCACATATGAAGAGAAATTCACACAAGTCCAGAATTCTAATTTGCCGCCATTGATCATTTTCTGCAACATCATTGTTAGAACAATTAATTAGTTTCCAAAATGTCATGAAGAATAAAGTTAACGGGAAAACAAAGTCACCTGTTTTGTCATATTCCACTGCCCCATAACAGGTTCAACTATTGCTTCACCTGTACCAGAATACCTAAGCTGCAGAAATCAATGAATCAAAATATTACTGAACTAAATACAAGAAAATTCCCCAAAAAGTAAGGGAAAAATAATTGGCTAGAAATTACCATTGGAGGAGGTAAAACTCGAGCATCAACAAGAGTTAGATCCTCTTTTACTTGAATGACGAAGTCCTTTCTTACAGGACAGTCTCGGATCCTGTCATTGGGCTTAACCATCTGTGAAAGTAGATAAAATAAGGACCAACAGAACATGGATGTAAGAGAAAACCAACAAATGAGTTGCAACATGCTAGTACCATTTTAATACTAGCTTCCCTCTCAGGTGGACGTTGACAAGTTGCTTTCAGTAATTTAGTTACTTGACGTTCATTCAACTTCTTCGTATACCTCTGTCCTTCTACAATTTCACAGCACTGCCATGGAGAACATTTATTAAGCAGATCTGTAAAGTACCATATAGTTACGAAAGAGGACGCAATTTGGGATGAAAGACACATACATCCATGGGTAAATAAATGGGCTTCGTATCACTCCCAGACTGAATTGCAGGCAGAGAGACATTTTCTAGCGCAATATTGTATTTCTCCCGGAAGTATTGCACAACTGACACCTTTTTGTTCTGATCATCTATGAACCTAAAGGCACGATGTATTAATGAGAATTGTTATGGTCCTTATGAATAATTATGCCATCACCATCATACTATACTTGAAATCTGACATTGTCAAGAACAAACATTCAGAGGAATATAAGAAGCTCACGTAAGTTGGCTTATTGGTAGAGCTGTTATTCCTGTGACTTTGTATGTTCTTACATACTGCCCACGGATATGTTTCACCTTGACTCCTCTTAATGCTCTCTTGACCTGATAAGTAAGAGAAAATAAAGGAATTCACAGTGAAAATAAGTTTTCGCAGTGCACAAACCCATACATAAGAGTAGGAAGAATACCTTCACCCTGTCAAGATCACCTAGTGACCTCGAAACATCTCGATTGAGATATTTTGCAACAAAATCCGATACCCTTATAGGCTCATAAAAAGATCGGGATGAGACATCTAATGAAACAGTAAAATGTCAAGAAAATTTGCAAGATGGTCAAGTCACTAACCCATCTCAAAAATCAATTACAAAGGCAATACCAATATTAAGAGAAAGTCCCATTTGAGTCGGCCGAAGGCTTTGATAATAGCCCCTCCAATATTCCACACCATTAGCAAGTTCCCCGCTTTGCCCCAGATCATTAAGCGAGTAAAAAGACCTCCCTACACCAGTATACCTACAATACAAATTTAAAACAGTTTAGATGATGTAAACACTGAGACACTTAGAATCTTAAACCAATTAAAGGATGTTACATTTGAGATGGTGCTGCTCTAAGAACTACATCAAGAGCTTGTATCGTTTCTTGTGGTGCATCCAACTGTTTTCCCAGTAAAAACTGCTGTAGATGATAAATGTCTGGCTTCGAGGCAAACTTGATAGTCACCTTGAATTCACGCTCTCTTCTGCACGGCAAACTCAGAAGGATATTCGAATGAGATAACAGCAAGAGGCAGGGGACCATGTTCTGAAAGTGGCACGGAAAAGTAGACAACGTACCTTGCGGAAGTAGATGATCCAGACCCATCGCTATCAACTAACTTGATAACAAAGTCCTTAGAGGAAAAAGGAAAAGGGCCGGAAGTATACACACTTTTCCTACCGTCATATGCTAGCCTCCTCCCACCTAGATGAGATTCACGATACAAGTTTTCCAGCTGAAGCATCACATCTCTGCATATCTTCTTAGACGTCACTTCAGGTGTGATCGACACCTAAAACACCATGGAATAAGAATCATAAGGTCGTTATGCTCTGTAATAGATATAACCAATAAAGCAGAGGAAAACTCAACCGCAGAAAGCTAAAAATCTGAGTAAATCTTCTTAGAAATCCACTTTTCGTAAGAAAGCAAGTAGAAACTAAGGTGGCAGGCTCAGAAGTAGAAGTATTTACATACATCGTACTGATGGAGATTAACGTCTCCAATGTTCACTGGAAAATGATTCGCTCGAACAGTTATCCGTCTTCCGACGGTTCCAAAACCCGGTCTGTTTTTGTGAGTCAGATGCTTGGACGACGACGGAGGAAGAACTTGAGCCGGCTGCAAAGTAAGTTTATCGACATCACCGGAAAGAGAATGAACAGAGACTTGAGCCAAAGACGAAGTCGTAGAACTCGATGCAGCGGCAGTGGAGATCTCCGGAGCAGCAGTAGTAGCACCGGAGTCCGTACCTCTCCCGCGACCACTTCGGCCTCTTTCACCTCTACCACGCTGAGCCAGTGCCGGAAATGGCTGGTCCCGGCCAGATTCAACACGTCGGCCACGTTCACGACGAGACATTGGTAAACTCACTTTGATCGGAGCTAAAGGAGAAACGGAAGTTTTGGAAAGGAAAAGGGACTGTTAATGTTAAAACTTGAAAGAATGTGAGGAAGGGTGCGACGTACGAAGCGTGGGTTGGTAGTTATTCTGACGATTTTATCCCTGAAAAGGTCGGCAAGTGGGAGTAAAAAAAAGAAATAAAAAAATAAAAATAAAAAAGGAGGGGGGGGAAGACAAATCGTCCCAAGTTTCGGGTTCATATCTTAATATTAATCATTAAACCAACAGATTTCTTGTTTGTTTATGTTCCCCCTCTTTTCTCTTTTGTTCGGATTTGACTTTACTTTAAAACACAGATAAAACAAGAACGAACAAAGTGGGAGTGAAACAAAAACAAAAAAAAGAGAGAAAAAGAGGAAGACAAATGGTTGTGTCCATATCTTAACGTTAATCATTAAACTGCCGTTGGTTGTTTAATGTACCGGATTTGAAGTCGGTTTATATGGATTAATAGTCCCGTTGGGATTTAATAAAAATTAATTATATAAAATAAAGTTTAATAAATTATTAATAATATATGGATAAAATAATATAAATAATTACTAATTAAATCAATTTTTATTTTTATTTTTTTATAAATTCCTTAATTTTATATAATAAATAATATTTAAAAAATTAACATTTTGATTTTATTCAAAAAAAATAAAAAGAAAAAGAAAAAAGAATCATGATCCGTATCGGTCCGTACGATATGGGTCCGTCCGAATCTAAATCCGAACGTTCCCCTCTTTTTCTCTTTTACACGCCTTATTCTTATTGGACAACGCAATTTGTAAGCAGTTACTTGCCATTGTTTGTGAATAAACTATACTCGCTGGAACTATTGATTTGAAGCGAACTCGAATCTGCTCCGACAGTAAGATTCTTCTTAAAAGGAAGACACGTGGTACCAGTTCTGGAGCGAGTATAGTTTAGAAAAATGGGGTATGAGAGGGATGAAGCAGATTTGACAGATCTGTCTTTTCAGCTTCTAGGCGGCGATTGCATATCAGATATCAAGAGAGTGTCAGCAGCTGACGTAATCAATCAATCTCCTAGGTCGAAGGTAAGATTGGGACCCACCCCCTGTAAGCACTTACTTTTTTTCACTAAACAGAAAAAGCGTCCCATACATAATTTGTATGGAAACTGAAAAGGATGAGAAGAGATAATGAAGTTCACATAAATTTTAAGTGAGTAAAGCAAAAGAAATCAGAAGAGCAGATAAACAAAATATAATTATCAACCATCAAGTGTTTGAAAACCCAAAAAAGGCCTACCCTGAATCAGTTCCTTGATAGAAAATAAGATGTTGACCAAAGTCAGCAATAAAACATCACATCCTTGACATTCTCCTTTATGCGTGGAAGAGGCCGAACTTCCAAATTCCTATTTCCGCTTGTCGAACCGCCATCAGAAGCATCATTCTCAATCAAATGGCGGGCCCGATAAGCTGCTAAGTTAGCATAATAAGCTGGAGGCACTGCACATTCATTTGTAATGTTGGTAGCAGCAAAATTGGAGAAAGTAATCCAAATTAACAAGGAAGGAATCAAAACAAGTCTAACCTATGGATACGGAACGATTGCACCTCACGTACCTGAGAAAGGTGTTAATATTGACATGATGTTATTACATAAGACATATCATATAAACAACTAGATTAAGATGTAAATAAATTGGAAGAAGAAGTTTTAAGTGTCTACGTGTAGCAGAGATTATATGTTAATCGGTGCATGTCATCAGCGCTAAAATTATTTTCATCATGCAAGATGCGATAATGAGTGGGCCGGCTTGTACCCTGCATTATACATAGATAACGATATTTGTGAGAAAATTAATAAGTAGAGTATAAGGGGGAACATTTGGGAAATTCTTACCTGAATTCCAGCATGACTATTGGGGTAGAAGTCGAACTCTGTGGGATGACAAATCTGTCTGTCAACAACAGTTCCTATTCACATATATTAGAACACAGATGAGTAAATGAGTACCTTCCACAATTAGAGAGTTCAAATTTCAGGAGGAAGAAAGCTAGAAAGAAACCTGGTACTATGTTTCCACTCCTGTCAGTGTTCTTACGGTCAGTAGCAAAGAGGCGGGTATGGTGTCGTTTTTGGACTACAACAAATGTGATTGGAGGTTGATATCCCGGCTCTAGAGAAGCACATGCCTACAAATTATATAGAGTTGGAAATCGATGTATAAGAATAAATTCATAATGTCAGTTAGGAAAAGCCAACATAGAACATGTTCCTGAAAAAACAAACCATCTAGAATTGGTTTCTTGAAACACTATGTCAAGAGTGATTTCGTTCAAGATATATATATCCAACTCCTTATATCATATGTAAAAATTAATCACTGTTGTAAATCGCTATACCTCTCTGATGGCAAGCACCTCATGCAACAGGACCTGGTTGAATTGACCTTCACTTACACCATCCCGGTCAAATAAAAGACCAAACAACTTCAATAGACTACCAATCAAAATAACAAACTCATTTTGGATAATCATAGAAGAAAAAAAAAAGAGGAAAACCTGTAGAATATGATTCTCTCTGGCTTAAGATTAGTTGATCTTCTAAATGCCTTCATTAACTCCCTGTAAAAAACACAAATATGATATGAGAAAACAAAGCAAAGAAACAGTCACATTTCTTCCACTAGCTATGAGAAAAAGCCCTCACTTGATCATTCCTTTGCTAACCACTCCCCTTTGAGGATCTGTCGTTGGGGACAGATCTTTGATGATTTCTTCACGGTGAGTCTGAGCAGAAAAAAGTGCTTTGTACTTTTTCACTCCTGGGCAGTCCATTGATGCCACAACAGCAGCTATTGAAGGGTTAGAATCCTCTCCAGGTTGTGGATGGGTCACATCCGCTCCAAAAATAATTGTTGGGCGATCAGTGACATGAGGAATTCTTCTTAAAATCGCATCATTCAATACCGAATTTCGGCCCCCAACCTATAAATTCAAGTCTTGACCTTTAAATCGGCAGGATTAAAAAGAAATCAACATCCAATAGAAATAATAAAGTGCATAACAGGTAACAGTACACACCTTCGCATTAATCTTAAGAGCTAAGTTCTCAAAATACATTTTGCTGAGTTTTGGCACTTGCTTTAGGTTCACAACATTGAGAAACAATACCCAGCTCAGTCTCACATAATCTCTTTATTTTGCCTGTATGCACACAATCATCTTTTGAGCACCCAAAATACATAGCAAATGATCTTAGTTCAACTTTTAAGCTTTTATTACTCACCATAAGACCCAGTAACATCTGGTAAGATAACAATTAGGAGCTGAAGCCCTTTCCCCTCATGGCCAGTACGTTTGAGTACATCCTCGGATTGCGTGCGAACTTTTTTTTAATGTCGTTTCAATATCACGAGCACGAGCAGTTATGGGAATCAAGGGATTGGGGTCAACATCCTGTTAAGAATTTGAGAAATATGAAGGGGGTTTGTTAGTCATTTAACATTCATGACAGAACAGGAAACAAAGAATTAAGAACGGAGAGCACAAGTTCTTAGCCTTACCATTCCCATACTACTGCACGTTTTCATCAATCGTGAACAGAATTCTTGTTGCAATTCTCCGGGCACACGTGAAGAGAAAACCCACGCAAGTCCAGAATTTTAATTTGCCTCCATTGAACATTTTCTACAGACAACGCAACCAGTAATTCAATCAGTGTCCAATAAGTATTAGCAATAATAAATCGTGAATAATAACTGACATACAAATTGGCACCTGCTTTGTCATTGTCCACTGCCCCATAAAGGGCTCAACCACTGCATCTCTTCCTTCACCATGATATCTAAGCTGCATAAATGAATGAATGAAAAATAAAAAATGGAATAAAATACAATTAATTACAAGAAAAGCAAAAGTATAATTCATTGGCTGTAATTACCATTGGTGTTGGTAAAACTCGAGCATTGACAGTACTTAGATCATCTCTTACTTGAATTACAAAATCATTTCTTACAGGGCAGCCTCGTATGTCCTCATCGACATCATCGGGATTAACCATCTGCACGCAGTAGTCGAGATATAGAGCAAAAGAAAATGATATAAGAGCAAACTTTTCATAGAACTATATTGTACTTGAATCACAAAATCCTCCCTTACTGGGCAGCCTACGTATGTCATTCTGCAACTCAACCGGATTAACCATCTGCACAGAGTACACGAAATATAGAGCAACCTTCTCGTAGAACTTAGATACACTTGTATACCTTTTTGATACTAGCTTCCCTCTTCGCAGGGCGTTGACAAGTTGCTTTCAGCAGCGCAGTTACTTGTCTTTCAGTCAACTTCTTAGTATACCTCTGTCCTTGTACGATTTCACAGTACTGTAACGAAATTTGTTTATTAAGCAAATCGGTACAGTTTTTTACAGTTCAGAAAAGATAAGGAACGACAAAATGTAATATTAAAACAGACATACATCCATTGGCAGATAAATGGGCTTTGCAGCAGTCCCCACTTGGATTGCAGGGAGATAAACATTTTGTATCGCCATATCGTATCTCTCGCGGTAATACCGAACAACTGACATCTCTGTTTTCTTATCATCAAGAAAAAACCTAAAGGCATAATGTATTGATGAAAAAGTCAGTATAATTCAATAATTTGTTAAGATTAAAGTTAGCAAAAAATGAAGTCACTTCGGAACTTTTTTGTTTTATTTTCCTCTAACTCTAGACTCTAAGGAAGGTATTAAGAAGAATATAAGATGCTCACGTAAGTTGGCTTATAGGCACTGATGATACCCCTGTGACTTTGTAAGTTCTTTCATACTGCCCACGAATGTACTTCAGCCTGATTCCTTTGAGTGTCTTTGTGACCTGATGATTGAAAGGAACACATTATCCCATAAAAGAAAAGAAGATTCATGATGGGCATATTTATTAGAAATAAAAAATTATCAAAGAAAGAAGGTGGCAACCTTAATCCTATCAACATCAGGCAATGGTCTTGAAACATTCCGATTTAAAAACTTTACGACATAATCCGACACTCTTATAGGCTGGTAGAATGATCGGGCAGAGACATCTACACCACAAGGGAATTAAATGAAAAAAACAAGATGTTATAAAGCAAAATTGCAAAATGGTTGTGTTACATACATGAATCTCAAAAATTCATTGTCTCAAACGCAATACCAATATTAAGTGAAAGCCCCATTTGGGTAGGGCGAAGACTTTGATAGTAGCCCCTCCAGTATTCCACACCATTGCCCAGCTCACCTCCTCTACCAAGAAGATTCGATGAGAAGAACGACCTGCCCACAACTGTATAGGTACACGATACAAATTTAAAACAGCTTAAACGATGCAAATATTATCATACTTTTAAAATCTTAAGAAACAATTTAAACAGTTTTACATATTAGATGGTGCTACTCTAAGAGCCACATCAAGAGCCTGAATGGTTTCTTGTGGTACATCCAGCTGTTTCCCCTCTAATAACTGCTGCAAATTATAGATGTCTGGCTTGGAGGCAAATTTTATGGACACCTTCTATAGGACAACAAGCATATGGTTCTTATGGGTCAATTATTCATTCAATGGAATCCGTTGTTGGATATTCTCCAGATAAAAGTCAGAATATGGTTCTTATGGGTGGTTTAACAAAGCATGTACCAATTACAAAAATCTTTTTTTTATTAGGGACACTCTCTCTTTGTGGTATTCCACCCCTTGCCTGCTTTTGGTCCAAAGATGAAATTCTTAATGATAGTTGGTTGTATTCACCGATTTTCGCAATAATAGCCTGCTCCACAGCAGGATTAACCGCATTTTATATGTTTCGGATCTATTTACTTACTTTTGAAGGACATTTAAACCTTTATTTTAAAAATTACAGTGGAAAAACAAATAACCCCCTCTCTTCAAGATTGAAAAATGAAAACGAGGGAAACAAAGAGAGTCAAATGTTCGAACAAAAAGCACAAAAAGGGTGATCTACCTTGTGGAAGTAGATGATCCAGAATGATCCTTGTCATGTAACTTGATGACAAAGTCCTTGGAGGAAAAAGGCAGAAAACGAGCGGTATAAAAGCTTTTCCGGCCATCAGAGGCTAGCATTCTTCCACCTAAGTCAGGTCCACCATGCAATTTTTCTAGCTGACACATTACCAATCTGGAAACCTTCTTGGAAGTGACTTCAGGTGTTATGGTTACCTAAAAAAAGGCGTGATAACAGAATCATCATATACAATGCACGGTGCTCTGTAGAAGATATAAACAAAAAACTAGCAGCTAAGAAAAAAAAAACACACCAGAAAAATAACGCAAAAGTAACAATAGGTTTAAAACTATGAGATATCAAAAGTACAGTTCATATAGTCCTGTAGAATGATTTACGTCGTAATGAAAAAATAATCAGAAAAAAATTAAAATTAAAAAATAAATAAAACAGTACTTATGATATATAATGTATATATGTGAAAAGATATCAGCAAATGAAAGGAAGATATCGTCGGGAAAGAAACATAGAGAGAAATATGGTTAAAGGAAATTTTACATCATAGTGATGGAGATCGATATCACCAACTTTCACCGGAAAATGATTCGCTCGAACTGTTATCGGTCTCCCAGCAGTTCCGAACCCAGGCCTCTTTACAACACTCAGACTCTTCCCCGAAGAAGGAGGTAGAGCCTGCACGGGATGTAAAGCAAGTTTCTCGACATCACCGCTGAGAGAAGCGACGTCAGAGGCTGAAGCAGGAACCGGTGGAGCCTGCATTGGTGCAGAAGAAGAACTACTAGACTTCTCAGCAACCACAGTCGAGGTCGCCGGAGCTGCAGTAATACCGCCGTCCCTGCCTCTCCCGCGGCCAGCACCGGTTCCGACTCTTCCACCTCGGCCACGCTGAGGTAACGCCGGAAATGGCTGGTACTCGCCAGATTCAACTCGGCGGCTACTATCACGACGAGATATTACGACCTACTGCGATCAGAAACGAGAGAAAAATGAGAAGTTACAGGGAGAGAGAGAGAGAGAGATAGAAACGGTTACTGAAAAGAAAAAAAAAAGTGAGCATGAGAGGGAGACAGTGGGAGGGAAGATGAAAGGAGTGGGAACTGGGAAGGTGGAGGGAGGGCAACTAACGGAATGAAAGCGTGGCAGGTCGTTGCCTTGACGCTTTTACCCCTATCATTTGATGTCTAATTCCGCGTTATTCCCGTATTTTTATATTTTTTATTTCTTTCAACTTTGAAAGAGGAGGGAAAGGAAGGAAAGGAAGGAAAGGAAGGAAAGGAAGGAAGGGTTTCCTTTCCTGGCCCAAACATATCTTTCCTGGGCTATTACTTCCAGCCTATAAAATTAGTAAAATGGTCCACAAAATCATGCACTACCGTGTGTGTGTGAGTAATTTTTGGGTAAGCATATATATATTAGATGTGACATAATTAATGGTAGTTAATACATTATATTATTTTTAATAAATAAGTGATATAATAATGATATATATACCTCAATCCAATTAGTGATGACATAAACTTTTATCAACTTCATTGATGTTATTAGCTGATTTGAAGCCTTGTTGAGTCGGTATGGTCAATAGATCTGAACTCATTTTTTGATATAGTCTTATAAATTACATTATTTAGTAACCTTCAAAAAGGAAATTAATAAAGTCACCATTAGAGGCATTTCAGATTTTGATAATAAGCCACTGTCATACCCCTTTTTGGCATTTCAGATGAGTGAAATTTTGTTCTACAGAAAAAAGAGGCTTTTGAGGATGTATATTACAAAGCCATTCACCCATCAACTGATCATTGCTCATCCAGAAGAAGAGAGGTGCAGGAAAGAAGAGATGTTAACTCCTCTTTAGTTGCCACTCCGGTGCTTTGCCATCTTGTCCTTCCAAATTTGTCGACCAAGAACATATACCTGCACCATGGTGACGTTACTAAAGTGCAAACTAGAGGAGGAAAATTTCATATGACTAAACAGAATTAAGAAATAAATGAGGTTTTCTACCCAGTGAGAAGGTTCAGTATCTTCAATTCTTTTCTGATGTCATAATGGTCGCCAAATGAATATACAATCTGCTTTTCAAGTGCATTCTTCTTCTCCCCATCATTCTTTGTTTTTCTTATTTTCTTAAGCAGCAGTCGCTTCATTGGACTCCCACTTAAGAACTGAGAATCTATAAACGAAATCTGGGTAAGATTCAAAGAGGCGTTAAGTAATTATAGGATAGAACCAATTTGAGGACAAAGCTTACGGAAAATAAAAAAGGTTTTTGAAGTATAAAATGAAAAATTTTAGTACCTCGTAGAGCTGTGCATCTTTTGAATTCGTAAAAGCATCAACAAAAGGCACACTCCAAGATTCAATCATTGTCTGTTAAGATAAGAATATCCATATTCTAGAAACAGTTGGCAAAAACCCAATAAACAAAACTTTGAGATTATAAATGATATAGCATTTACATTATAAAAATTGAAAATAATACCTGAGAGTTTGCTCTGAAATAGTAGAGATGCCTTGGGGAACACTATATTCTTGTTATCACCTACACTGGCATCGAATCGAATGGGAATTAGTACTTCAAAATCATGGTCAATTACTTCAAAATCTGGAAACTTATCAGCTTCCATGGCAGGTATTAGTACCTTGTTCGCCACAGAAATCTACCAAACCAAAGTTTCGAAATTTATTTAGCTACTAACTTTAAAGCTTGTTAGAGAGAGAGAGAGAGAGAGAGAGAGAGGGAAAAAAAACTTAGAAACTTTACGTGTACTTGAACAAAATAAATACATTTAGTACTACAGCAAATTAAATTACCTTACCACCATGTTTCTTGAGCTCTGAAATATGTGCGAAGTATCCTCTATTCATTTCATCTGTACTGCCGTAACTCACATTAACAATGCTTATTGAATTTGAATGCCCGATGAACTACTGATCATTACAGAGAAACCAAAATGCTGAAACTTACATCCTAGCTCGCTCTTTATCCATTGATTCTTTGTTTACAAACTATAAAAAACAAACCAAATTTGAATATAGTTCACATGTATACTCTCTTTGTTTGGTTAATGAGAAAGCAGAAGAAACAGTGGCTCCATGAAAATACGGAAAATTTGCATTCACCAACTCCAAAAGATTTCTCATGAAAAGAACTAAATGAAAAAAAATTGAGTCAGAGATAATAAAGTGTGCAGTACCTGGTAAAGATCGAGAAATCGATTGGAAGTCTTCCGAGCAAAATGCTCAGAAGGAAGAAGAGAAAGCTTCTCTCCATTGCTCAGTAGCTGAAAGCTTAGAATCGAAGCTCTTATGGAGCATGCTTGAGGTATCAGTGGTTTCAAACTCAACATTTCCTCGATCTAATTCTGCTTCCCTCTCCCTCTCAAGAATCCTAATTCGAAGAATTGTTGTATGATCGTCTCTGCAATCTGGATTATGAGTCGACAGTTCGAACTGGGCCTATTATGGACCCAGAATGGTAACATCTTTGCTTTTGGGTCGAATGTATGGGCCAAACGAATATTTCTCAAAAAAACACAAGGGCCCATCAGCATTGGATTTGGAAAATAGTTTTCATCACACTATAGTAATTGATTATAATAGACACAAAATATATAGTTTTAGTTCTATGATATGATGATTACAATATACCCGTCATTTGTCATATAAATATGTGTTTATTATATATATATATATATATATACTAATAAGTTACTATCTTGCTAACTGAATGCAGAAAGATCAGCTTGGTAAGTAGCGAGCTAGTTTTTAATGATATCAACTTCAGTCTTCCTCTGCATCACTAACCATTCGGGGTTGCTTGTTTTAGAAAAATGTATGTCTAATAATTAATTAATTAGTTTCTAATAATAATAATTAGTGATTTACTGGCAAGTATTAAATCTCTTGCTAAGAACTGAAAGAGCGTTGGGATGGAGAGCAACTTCATCAATTTCATTTCCATGATTTACGTATCACTTCATAGCAACTCTCACTACTTTCCTACAAGAAAGATTATTGTAATTAAATGCTAATATAAATAATATTATTATTTGTTTAACCTAAAGTCTTTGGTTACAATTGAGTAGTAGCTCTCTTGAGGAGTCATGTCATCAAAGTAAAGGATTGGAGCTGAAGAAGCAAGAGCTCCGACAGCAATATTGCGGGTACTTAAGCCGAAACCACGAAGCAAGCACTGCATATAAATGCACATTATTAATCGAGACTGATTGTTAAGTATGTCAATTGTCAAATGATTACTCACTTCCACCATAAGAGCCTCCCATGACAATAACCGGAGAGCTCTTAGCCGATAAGTTGCTCTTGATATGCAAGATCACTGCAGCGTAATCTGCTATCGCTTGGGCCGAATTGAAGTACCCCAAACTGCTTGCATTTTTCATAGCTTCTTCTCTCAAGCCGAATGGTATTGTGATGGACCGGAACAGAGCAATGGGCCACAGAAGAGCGAGCGGATCCGCAAGGAGAATACGAGGCTCGTGGGGGTACATACAGTAGCGCAACCCATACATAAGTGATTAGATTTACCTAGTATTATTAGTTGTTATTCTTTTAGTTTCCTTATTCTATTGGTTACTATTTCCTTTAGTAATTTCTTAAATTATCATAAGGTTTAATTGATAAAAAAGTGACATAAGACATTGTCAAGTTTTTATGAAAAATTACTTTACGAAAGTAAGAGTGTCTTTTGGCACTATAAATAAAGAAAAAGTGTCTCCTAATACCGTGAATTAGGAATAATCATTCTCCGAATTATCATCTATCATATTAATTTCCCATAATATCGATGCTACAGAAATTGAGGATCGATAAGTAGTAAACAAAATCATATGTACCAATATACGATGAATTACCTCTTTGTAGACCAAGGGAGCATTAAATTGAGGAGCAATGTCAACAAAGAAACCAATGGAGGGTATGTCATCATACTAAGAAGCTTCTGCTCCAAAGTAGACAAAGATTGGAGCAGTAGAATTAGCAGCATCTTTCCAATACTTAGAATTGATCATGTATCTTTGGTCAAAGGTGGTGTAGCTTTCAGGCTTGTAGTTGAAGTGGTGAAGTATTTGGCTGAAATTTTAAAGCTTTCTAAATCCTTGTAGATGTCAGAAGTTTGACTGGTGGATGGGATTTGATCTTCAGGTTTGTTTCTTGGCACTGTTCCAAGCCTTGGCATCTTCAGCTTGAGAGCATGAGAAACACAGGCTGTGAAAATGAGCAAGAAAGTTAGTAAGAGGAATTGAATTGAGTTTCTAAGGGAATCCATGGCTTAAGGATTGTTTGTTTTTTGTTTTTTTTTAAATGCAGAGTGAGATATCTTAAGTAATTTATACAGTGTAAGTTTTGTTGCTATTATCATTATTACCATTGATGAAGTTTAGTATGATGGTAATTAATAAGGTTTTGGGCCCACCCACTCTGTAGAGGGAATATACCAATATGATCAAATGGGGATTGTGGGAACAACTAACTACCACTTTTCTTCACTTTGTCTTTAATGTCTTTGCGTGCAAACTGGAAATTCATTTTAGGAAATTCAGCAATATATTTTTGCTTCTTCTGAATGGAGGCTTTTTTTTTTTTTTTTTTTCAAATTTTAACTCAGACACTTGATTATGGGTCAAATTCCTCTCAAGTTGAATATGATACAATTTCGTACTATCATGATAGGAATTATAAGAATGAAATTGATTGAATAAATAAATAAATAAAAGGAAAAATAAATCATGATTTACACATGAAAACCCATAAAAAATATAAGATGACAGAAAAAGAAAAAAAAAAAAGAAGGTGGGATACAGTATAAAGCAAGTAAAACATGGAAGGACCAAATGATGATGCAAAAGAAGATTCAAACATTCCAACATGACACTGATAGCTAAGTCAACTATCAACTTTTCGATAAGCTTTTGAGCACTATATCAGGGGGGAAAAGAATCAAGTAGTGCCTAGTGGGGTTGCACCATTTTTATCATCCTTATAATTTTCAAAACCTTAATTAGCACATATACCCAGATTGATCATTGTTTGTGCAATAACTTGTGTGCAAACTATTGTTATACAATATATATATATATTTTCTTTGGTCTCATCTACCAAGCTTGGTATTATGTAGTCAATCCAACCTTCAATGATTTCTCATGAGAATTGTTGTGCTCACATGATTCTTGGCAGACACTTGTTATGGTAACTATAAGAAGTAGAAGAAGAATGGAGACTTGTTGAAACGACTGTCGTTCTGCCACTTATGGATGATAAGAGCACGAGTTCCTTGATCAGTTGGACAGATTACATGGGTTAGGATACGTGCAAGCTACATAGGCTTTTGTTGCTAAGTATATAATTATTGAGCCATTCTTGTTCAAATTATCCATAGTAACCCATGCATTCCGTAAGATCTTCATAGTGATTGAGTTTAACCATACCGACAAAAATAAAAAATAAAAAAAAAATCCACGTATACATGTCTTGGAGATCAGTAAACTGGAACTTACATCGAAGCAAAATATACAGAATACAAAAATTTGAGCACAACAAGAACACACCAGCTCATAAATTTGCATGTAGAAATACAATATTTACACTCGGCACAGATGACAAAAAGAATCATTGAGGAAAAAAAAAAAAAAGAGAACCTCAACCCCACAAAAATTCGCACACTATTTAAGTAGTAGTACTAGTAGCAGTAGTACATAAAATACAACGCATACGGGACCTACCCATTTGATCATCATCATCATCATCATCATCCAAATCACCATTAACATACTTAAATTCTGATATCGCCTCATGGGAAGTGCGACCATTCCCTTTCGTCGCACTGCTAATGTTATAGGTGGAATCCATGAGACAGTCCATATGATAAGCATGACAACAGAAGAAGACGACCACAGAGACATTTTGGATTGAAAAGGGATCGAAACACATGCAACACCTAGCACCTCCTCTAGTTTTTGACTGGACTCCCATGAATTGGATGCTAGGTTTTTCAGCTGTCTGAGAATCCCAGCTCTGGTCTCGTTTTGTTCTTGCTCCATCCTCCTCATTGGTCAAGTAAACACCATGCTTGGCTTCTCTGTGGTACTTGATTAGGAGGTTGACACAATCGGCCTGTTTCACAATCAGAACAATAGTGTTTAGCATTGGGAAGTTTGGTGAGTGAGAATGGGAATTTGTATGAGAGCCAAATGTGATACCTTGAGAATATCATTACATCCATCTCTAAGGGATGTTTCAGTTCTGTAATCCGTAATAATTTTGACTAGCCGATTCCTAAGCCTGAAATGGAACTTCTAGTTCAGTAATATATCAATTTCTTTCAAAATATTATGAAGGTGATGATTGAAGAGATGACAGATAAATAAACAAAACAAAAGGAAAGACGTGATAAAGGAAATTAAAGACACTAACCGAGGTATTTCTAGGCCATTGGGAACCATATTTACAATGTAAAGAGGATCGAGATTACCAACTGTGTGCTCCAACAACATTCCCACCTGGCATTAGCAGGTATTAGTGGTTTTAAAGACTAATAAATCAATTGACTGAGCTTTATTCATACCATTTCAGGCTTGTAAAGACATTGCTTTATTAATTCTTCCCAGAGCTCGTCGTCATGTTGCATACTCACAAATTCCACAGCCTGCTTATCGTTACATAGTATAACATCAGCATTAGATTTACATGAATAAAAAGAGTGTCAGAACGAACAGCTGTGAAGTAATCCCAATAGAGAAGAACCTCTTCCACCAACGTTTGTGATTACCTCCTCAATATCTCCTAAATTATTAATTATGACAGAAAGGGCTTGTTTTGAATTTCCCATTCTTCCAAGAATGAATACTTGCTCCCTTAAAAGATTTCTTTTGATGCAGACATCGTATGCCTGAAAATTATTGTCAGGACGTTACATCAAAATTTAATGCATGCCACAACTGAACACCTATGGACAGTTCTACTATCGAACCTTCTCAAGTGTGTAATGTTGACTACTGCGAAGAAAAGGAAGCATCATCTTTGCATCATAGTCAGCATAAAGCTCTACCTGCAAAAGTAATGAGTACATACAAAGCTTTATACAATGAACAGCTTTTTTCTAATTACAAATAGAAAACAAAAATTCAACTTTTTGGCGTGTTTGTGCATTTTTTTTTTTTTGGGGGGGGGGAGGGAAGGTTCAAAATATATTTTAAGAGTATACAAGCCTGCGCTTTGGGACCAGTATATACATTTGCACAGTAAAAACAGGAGCCTATTAACCATAAAGGAGTATAACCTAGTTCCATGGTTACCCATACCTGCATGTCGTGATAATCCTTTCCAGCATGAGGATTTACTTCAAATAATGAATGCAGATATAGGTGCAAGAAATATCTGAAATCACATGTAGAACTGGCATTGAGAAGTTGTGAAACGACTTCTTGTGGGGTTATCAGGTCCTTGTTCTGTATTAACAATGAAACTGCACGTTTGCAGTCCAGCATCACGAGTTGAACAACCTGCAAGGACATGAATCAAACATTCAATTAGAGATGATGACAGATAACAGAAACATTGTTTTCTAGATAATGCTTATGAAGCTGTTTTACAATATGGAGGTAAAAAAGTCTTATTGAGATTATCTGTGTACTCAATTTGGTCAGTGCGACCAAAACTGACAGTATTGTCCATGTAATATTGAAAATCCCAAAATATTGACCTTTTGATTCCACAAACTTGACCTTCTCAGATAGAGGATACTCAAATGAATTAAATTTATTGGAGCTCAGATGTGAACTTCATTTCCGGGGGCAACAATTGCAGGAAACATAACAGCACTGTAGAAGCCAGATTTAGAAGTTCACTTGACAAGGAATTACCATACCTTCTCACGAATAGCATCATGTAAATTGTGTCTCTCAATGAAGTCAAATATTTCAGGCTGCAGAAGCTGAAAATAATGATAAAATGTTAATAGGTAGTCGATGCTAGAGAAAATCTGGTTAGACAATGATATAGGTTCAACGCCTATTTTTAGAATATCTCAGAGAGTAACCAAATCTAACAATACCATAGGTGAATTTAGCATTGCATAATTCATTTGACATGAATGAAAATGATAAAAACTTACATCGGCATATAAAGAAAAAGCTTTCTCATATTGCCCATCAATCACATACAACTCAGCCAATGCCTAGTGCAGAAAAAATAAAAGAAAAGAATACAATTTGTACATTAGAAACGGCAGTTGAATGCAAATGATCTGAAGTAGACAAACAGAAATTGCTCCACCTCTTTAAGTGAATCAGTCATCAATGAAGTATTAAGTTGGGGTTCTATTGCTGAGATAACAGGCAACACAGAATAAATCACAGGTGGCCAAGACTTAACAGTCAACAAAAGGTCCTTATGAAACGCCGGATTTGTAGCTAGAGCTACAAGAGCAACCTGTGTAATAAGAAACAAAAGCGAGACCTAAATGTAAGTCAATATACCAGAAATTATTTGAAGAGATTGATGAGCACTATAAAACATGTTTTTCTAACAGACCTCATAAGCAGTATCACGCAGTCGAGGGCTTTCAGTTGGTATGTATTGAACCAATACAGGAAGCTGGCGGAGATGAGCAAAGTGGAAAACCCATCTGCAGAGGGAATCCTACCACGATTATTTACAAGAATCATACACAAAATTCATAAATGACTGCATAAGATACCTCTCCCAAGCAGAAGCAGATCTGCGCAACAATTTGGGACATAAAGATGCTGCTTCAGCATATTTTCGTTCCACGATCAAATGATCAAGGTACCTAGATCCCACCTATAAAAAAGTAGAAATTTAATAATTTATACGAAACTTATATGAAAAAAAAAAACCATAAAGGGAAACAAGCCAGTAATTTAAAGTAACTGCTCTGTTTTTATACGATTTTGGCCTTTAGCCATCACTTGTTTAAAGATTTCTCTTTTCAAGAATCATGACTATAATCTTCAAGGATTTTCCTAAATTCACGCTTTTTCGGGAAAGATATACTAAATTCAATGGAAAGAAAAAATTACTAATGCCAAGAAAATTACATAAGAATGAGTACAATGAGAAATTCTAATCAATGTCATTTACACAGGAGCTTGTGAGAGTATTAGCTAACACTAATATTAGGATGAAAAATAAACTATTAGAAAATTCATAATGCAAATATTGATGAGTTCAGAGATTTTATCGTAAGAAGTTTGATGACCTATTAGTGCATCTGAATTTCAACAACAGATTAAGTCTAAGAAAAAAGATACCTCATCAAGGAGTTCAGTTCGTCCCTGACCTGCCTCAACTGCTGCTAAAGCTTTTTCATGCCAGCCGTGTTCAAGAAGCCAAGCAATATGATCTTCAGCATCCCTAACATCAATTAAAGTATTCTATTCTCAAATCAAATATTCCCAACTTCTGGTTTATACAAGTTGCAGAAAACTTTCAAAGAGATAACTATTTATTTGCAAAATGGAAAGTCAAATTGATTATGTCCATTAGAAATTCTCCTAGGTTGCAAGAATCAAATATATTACTTTGTGAAGCAAGGAAGCATAGCATGTACCATCATAGTTTATCATATAACCAATTTCATTAAACAATTGGGGGGGGGGGGGGGGGGGGGAAATCAACTCTAACCTGGGTTTTGCAATGACAACATCCTTGGGGGATACGATATAGTACAGTGGTTCATCCCCGGCAGTCCACTGACCACCAGCATAGCTGCTACCTACACTTGGATGAAAAAGCATTTTAACATTCATCATAATTTACCTCTTGTAGAGAATCATAAGCCTCTACAGGATATACATCAACCTGAGAAAGGAACATGTGCTAGGGAATAGTCCTTTGCTTTATAATGCTCAAAACCATGAACAGGCAGGGCATCCGTTGAGAGTTCATCATTATTCCAAGTTACTATACGCACTTCTGGTCTTTGTGCATTTCCCTGCTTTTGAATAGGTTTTTGTAAGTTAAGACAATTAAAACTTTCTAGCATACCTAGAAGGATCTCAAGCATGTTTGCTTCAAAAAGAGAGATGATAAAAAGCAGCAGTAATTAGATCATAGACTATAAAAGGCTGCCCCGTGTTTGCCAAGGCAGACGGTCTGTTTGACAAGAAAATCAAACTAGTACTAGTGGAACAAGTATTCTGAAACATAATGTATTTTGAAATCCAAGCCTGCTAATTATGAACATGACTTGCAAGACACATTAAAAAAACAAGCATGCATGGTATAATTCTATTAGCCCATAAGTACTAGTTTGAATTAAAGATTAAGATTTTATGGATACAAACTACACACAGAGGATAAAACATACAAGGTTGGGATGGTGTACCCACCAAGAGAACAAATGATAAATACAAAACGGTGGGAAAAGTCAACAAAAGATGATACAAAAACCACAACACAAGAACATCTCAAACCCCCTCCTGCACATTTGGTACTTTAGGAAACAATTTAAAGGGACATATTGACATGTTATTCAAATTATCCAACATGCTTATTAAACTGAAGTAGCCATACCTGCCGCGACGGAACAGTGACACTAAAATCCTTCTGACCATCCTCTTCCCCAGGAATGTAAGCTAGAACAACCAAAGAATCGCCAAATGGAGCAATTCCCGAAATGAAATAGCTGGTTTGGAAAGAAGCCACTATGTCCACCTGGTTCATACTGGACATCGGAACATGCTTATATGTCCCATTGATTGCTCGACTTTGATTTGTTCTTATACACGCAATCTTCACAGATGTTCCCCAGCCAATGACCAAGAATGTATCATCCTGCATGCACAGAGAAGACAGTAAGCATTGGGCAAAGAGACTTTAGGAAAAATGGCAGACTATTAGAGCTTTTCTCCTTGGAATTACTGTTCACCAAAGGAAAACTGTTGAGATACGAAAATACACTTACACAAAATATGTATTATGTTTTCTGTAATGTGTACATATGTTAGCTACTACATCTTTTTTCTTTTGCTTTTTTTTTTTTAATTCTTTTAGGTTTTAATTGGCTCTGCAAAGCCTTTGACCTGCAGTCAGGGAAACTACTTAGGATATTTGCACTCCAGATTGTCAACTGCATCAATCTCAGACTAACCTGCCAAACCAAGTGAGGGATCAAAAGCTCAGGATGTGGACTTCCTCGTGGTCTTTCAATATATGTTATACGCTGATCATTGGCAGTATCATAAACTTTCACACCTGCATCATTAGCCCAAGCAATGAGACTTGTTCTCCACTTCACTGCATGTATCGGACCTTCACCAGAATGCAAAACCTAAAGCCGATACAATATGAACTTGAGAAGTCCGAAACAAATATTATGGATATTGCATAAACCACAGGAAATTGAATAGAACAAACCTGGTCCCTATAGCCTAGCCATTTCTTCGAGTTAAGATATAAATGCCCAGCTAGGCCACCAGCTACAAATCTTCCCGATGTTCTTCTTGAATAATCTGGATCCACAGCAATTGCCTTCATTGGGCGATGATACTCAAACTTCATTTTCTCATCAGAAAAGAGGCTGTTGATCACAACAGATCCATCATCTGAACAACTTCCAATATATTCACCATCTATGTCAAAGCTGAGATCATTGACTACTGAAGTATGGGCAGAAAATTCTTTAACCTGTAAAGAAGAAAATGAAGTACATATTTCAAAATTTAGCAACCGATTCAAGAGCAGTAACAAGAAACAAACCCAATCCAGTGATTGACAAACTCTAACACGTATCAATACTTAATGAGTGACTTATTCAGTGTGCTCAAGAATAAATTCAAAGGCCTCAAGCCCACATCAGGTGCAATTGACAAATAAAACAAAGTTTACAGCTATAAACTAGAAAACCTGTGAAACTCATCTCTAAAGAGAATCAAAGTGCAGATGAGCTCCTCGATTGCCTTAAGAACAAGATACGATAACTTAGATAAACCAGTGAAGATAAGCACACTACTTGAAAACTTATGACACCAAAATGACCAGCTCTTTTCTAAGCTCAATGCAGTAGACAGTAAACAAAGTCCATCTCAATGCTCAACTCGTAACTTCAGACACTTTCAGCTCTTATTGGATTAAAACTCGATAATCATCAAGTAATGAATTCCACCGCATTAAAATCGAAAGCTCAATACAAAAATCAGATCTAACAGCTCGATGTGAGGTACAGCATCCTTCTTTCGATAAAAAAAACCATAAACGCATGACAAAATTCAGGAAAATATTCCCGTTCTCAGCCCCTCCCCTCCACAATAAACAAAATCAGAATTTATATCAAAACAAAATTCTAAGCAGGTCCCGACCTGATTCCCGAGAAAATCAAGAATATGAACGGTGCCACCGTGAGTCCCTAACGCAATCATCCGTTCCGCAACAGCGATACACGAAGCTCCATCCGTAGCGAGAAGCGAAGGTATGCTTCCCCCCATTCTCTGATACTTAAGCCTCGGCTCCTCCTCCTCCTCCTCATCTTCTCCCTCCTCGTCGACTTCCTCTTCTTCCTCCTCGTCCTCCTCTTCTCTCTCATCGTCTCCTTCGACTCCGTTCTCTGATGGAATCGAAGCCATTGTTATATACCTCTTGCTCGTCTTGTTCTTCTTCGTTAATCCCCTCCGAGATAAAAGGAACCTGAATGTTGATCGAGCTAGTAACAGAGATCTGTTTCTCACTCTCTCTTTTCTTTTTTTTTTCCCGTGCTAAATTTGTTAAACGGTTGCCTTGGATTATTTATTTGCAAGACAACAAAACATGGCTGACTAGCTGAGTGGCCACTGCCACCCGTACAGCTAATGATCTCACCGGGGCGGTAAAATATACATTTTATTTTTTCGCTCTCATTTTTTACCAGTACGGCCAAGTGGTTGCACGAAATGACTCTTGACTCTGACCCATACATTATGGGCCAGGCCCATAATTTTCGCTTGTTTATACAGGCAAAGAGCTACACATCGCTTTCTGCCGACGGCGTTACTCTGTTCATAACTCACGCTCGATCGTCACCTCAAATCATGGCAGTGATCGGTCACTACTGCGTAGTGTAGAACGACATGTTGTTCCGTAAGTTTGGAAGAACTGCGCGTCGTGTTGTTCAGCCGAACACGTATGTGTATTAACAATCTATTTTAAATCTCTTGTTGACTGGATGTGGTCAATATTGACAATCAAATAGTAAAAGAAAGAAAAATCAGAGAGAAAAGTAATATGATCGCAGTTTAAGACCTATTTGGCCATTTATAAATAATGCTTTTGTAACTGTTTTTCTTTTCTTGTAGAACAAGAACAAGTCGTAATTGATGAGAACTGGTTAACGTATACAAGCTCAACTTGTCATCATACTTGCTGGAAATAGACACAGATATCAGCAGCCATGCCAACTTCAGCATGCAGTTTCTTCTCTTGCCTAATTTGGTTCATAATCTTTTCCTTAAAAGCCTAACTTTTTGCTAACTTTTGAACATTATGACAGAGGCCTTTGTATTAGACCAATCCACTAACATCAAATACTCTGATCCGTATATATACCCCTCTTCGTTCCTCCATTCTTCTCCATGCAAACCATTCATATACACTTTCACCACCTTTCACAACTCATCTTCTTCTTCTCCTTCTTAATCGTTCTATCTGCTCATAAACGAAAATGAAGTCCCTCAAAATGTTCCTTTTACTGGGCATGCTTATTTCCACCCTGATTGTTGCTAATATGGCCGCAACACCTGATCCCGAGGAGGACGAGGAAATCCATTATGAGAATGGAAAGTTGGAAGAGCAGGCCGGCTCGCTTAGAGGATCGGGTCGGTTCTTAGCCGAGAAGGTCCGAGTAGTGGCCATGACATGCGACAAATATCCTAGAGTGTGCCGTGGGAAGAACAGCCCGGGGCCTGACTGCTGCAAGAAGAAGTGTGTGAATGTGACAACGGACGGACTCAACTGTGGGGCGTGCGGGAAGCGATGCAAGTACTCGGAGATATGCTGCAAAGGGGCATGTGTAAAGCCCATGTCCAACAAGAAACATTGCGGAGGCTGCAACAACAAATGCAAAAAAGGGAGTGCATGTGTCTATGGCATCTGCAGCTATGCCTAGACATGCACATGATCTCTGCGCTATATTCATTTGCTCCTTAATTCTATAAATATAGGTACATGTGCGTGTGTGTTAGCCTGTCATTAAGTTGATTGTTCTTCATTAGGTTGGGTGTAAGTATAAGGAGTTTGTATTGCTAATAAATAAAGCAGCTAAGACGTGATTCATTAATGTTTCCAAACCAATAAAAGAAAACAGCAATGAAATTCATTGATCATTTGGGTAACTTCAGTTCTTAAATCTAAACGTAAAACAAGATAAGTGTAACTTATCCTCTTCTTCTTCTTTTTATTTCAAAAATGTATTCATGCGTAATAATGCAGAATATATATAAAAGAGAGCTATAAATGGAATAATTGTAAACATTACGATTTACGGCAATTGAATTCATAAGATTATGGGTGCTCTTTATTATTGATTTTCTTACTATTGCTTCTATTGTTGGCCAAGATTGATGTTGATTGTCTGCGCTCTGATTATGGCGGGAATTAATGCCTGGATCTTTATCCCGTATATCATGAAGCTGGTGACTGTGTAATAGCATCTACCATCTCCAACACAACGCATGGTTGATCAACAGGCACCTGTGTTCATTATTCAAATGATCAAAAAAGTAGGTTATAAAGTAATTTGGTTGCATGTTTTATCCAGCAATACTACGTAAAATTGAAAACTGTATAAAATGATGAAATATATGAGCAATTCTAAGGCAAACTGAATCTAAGGGCTTGTACTGATGTGAATGGAAAGCAATTGGAGTAAGGGACATGTCAGGCAAAGGTCAAACTGATCTGAGTTCTTACACTATTACAAGTAACTGTTCAGATTTTATTTTTGTTTCGTTGACTTCACAGACAAAATTCATTTTCAGATCGTGATCAAAATTAATAAAAATTGGATATTGATTATCTGCAGCTATTTTCACTTACTGGGTTTGACTTGAACATAACCCCATTCTTCTGATCCATCATGGGTTTTCAGTGCTCTGGTTTTTCCGCCATTGTTAAAGAGTGGAGAAATGAACAGAACAGAAACAAGAAGAAGAAGAAGCAGAGAAAGGTAAATAAAAATATTAGAAAAATTATGGGGCAGTTGCCTTCACTGCCCCAACCTGCATCCACCCCTAGTATTAAGGGTTGATGAAGCCTGCTAATTGAGTCGTTAATACTGTTTCAGCGAGATCGCCGGGGAAAAATGCATTTGAATATCTTGTTGATTGGTGTAAGCGTAAGGAGTTTGAATTACTGACACATAAAGCAGCTAAGACATTCATTGTTTCCAAACCAAAAAACAGAAAACATCAATGAAATTCATTAATCAATTTAGGGTAACTTCAGTTCTTAAATCAGGAATTACTAATCAGGAAATATTAACGGATGATTCTCTATTTTGGCCAAACTTGAGTTCTTAAATCTAAAAGTAAAACAAGATGAGTGTAACTTCTCCTCCTCTTCTTCTACTTATTCTTCTATCTTTTTATTTCATAAATGTATACGCGTTGATCACTGGATCTTTCTAATAGTTATTGTAGGCTAGTCATGAAGCCGGTGACTGTGTGATCGCATCCATCATCTCCAACGCAACGCAGGGTTGATCAACTGGCACCTGTTTATTATTCAGATGATCCAAAAATTAGGTTATAAATTTTTTTGCATGTTTTTTTCCAGCAATACTACGTAAAATTGATAACTGTATAAAATTACGAGAGCTGATCGTATGAAATGAGAAGCGATTGGAGTAGGGGACATGTGAACAGGCAAAGATCAAACTCTAAGTCTTTACACTATTACAAGTAACTGTTCAGATTTTATTTTTGTTTCGTTGACTTCACAGACAAAAGCAGTTTGACCAGAGAGCCCTCAGCTGTACTATTGTCAGTTGCGTAGAGATGAGACATCCGACATGTCAATCAAAGTACCTAAATGGTCAATGGTCAACGGTCCACTCACCTTTTTTGTGGCTTTATTTGAAAATAATGATAATGATATATAGTAAGCGGGTTTAAACTTACAAAGTGGCCAGCCCCAAGAATCCAGTAGAAATGTAGGTTTTTGTATGACTTGGTGAACCCTTTGGTAATGCTGCTACCACCATCTTTCTTACAGAATAGAGGTCTCCTTTTTGCACTTAAAAAAGATGGCAACCCCTCCCACCTGAAGAAATAATGATAATAACAATAATTCAATCAGTTGATAAACATAAGGCACATTATTTTTTACCCAATTACAAAAAAAAAACAAAAACAAAAACAAAAACAAAACAAACATACTTAAGCCTTTCAATCCAAGCTTCAGTTCCCTTGGTCGCACAAATAACATCAAGCTAGAGAAACAAACCAACGATGAATATCATAACAAAGAGTTAGAAAACCATATATACATATATATATATATATGTGAATTATTCTACAATATATGAGAAGAAGATAACAGTTTGAAAAATCATATAACTGATTCTAAAAGTATCTGAAATGAGCTTACAAGATGATGGGGATATATGTATATATAACATCATGATTCGTGTTCTTATAAGATTTATCTTAAAAGAATATTTATAAGGGAAGGGGTCTTACTTGCCCATTATACACGGTCACATTCACTCCTTTAGACAGTAGCTCATCAACCTCATTAATCCTTGGTCTCATAAAATCTCCTTCAAGGTTGTTGAAAACAGATTCCGACTGCCCTCCCCATCTACACTTACCAAATTGCACCGAATAATATTTTAAGAGGTAATTAAATCATAAGTAACAATATATAAGTAAGTAGAGTACTACTCACGTGACATGATGTGGAATGATCTTAAGTTTTGACTTAATAGGACCATTCATTAAGGTATCCAAATCACCATCATCACCACCTGGAGTATTACTTCTTTTTCTTAAGGAAGAGAGATATGTAGAGTATCTTCTCATGGTAGCGACCCCTTTTGATGATTCCATTGCTGCAGCTGTACTACTCATTGATACAGGATCCATTCCAGAATCCAATAGAAAATTATAAAAGTCCTACATAGTATATATACATATTAATGCAAATCAACCATATGCTAATAAGTAATAAATGTACTATATATATATATACACACATATGACTCGTAAATTATTTCCGTTATTAAATAAATAAAATTATATCTTATATATATATATGTTTCTATTAAATAATATAATTTTATTTATTAAATTACAAAAATAATACATATATCATTCTCATGCAAGAAATTATTTATACGAACCACATGGTTGCTGCGGGAGCTAATCACATTTTCTAGTGTACTCCATGTGTCCGTAGCGTTAGTGAATTGACCATCTTCGATCTGTTGCTTAATCTTTTTAGCTAAACTGTTGATTTACTGAAATGGGGTTCATTAGCTCGCTAATTATTGTTTATGATGATAATTAATGACTACAAAAGTGGATAAATCATGGACCTGTTTGACTCCAGCAATCCCTTGTTGTCCAGCCTTGACACGTCTTTAAGAAGTGGACCCCATGAAAACTAAAAAAATATGTTAAAATTTGTGAATTGGACTAAATAGAAATAATAATAATAATAATAATATACGCATATTACTTACCGTAAAATCT
This sequence comes from Coriaria nepalensis, assembly GCA_027186245.1. Classification (NCBI taxonomy): domain Eukaryota; kingdom Viridiplantae; phylum Streptophyta; class Magnoliopsida; order Cucurbitales; family Coriariaceae; genus Coriaria; species Coriaria nepalensis. The sequence continues at coordinate 9,799,068 of CP114491.1, read as the reverse complement.
TCAGGGGATATCCAACTATCTCCTAATGCTACACCTCCTAATTGAAGGTGCAAGGTTCCATGATCAATGGCGTCAAGAGCAGACAAAGCAAGAGTGACAGCATATTTGCCGCCATAAGACTCTGCCACGATGTAAAGAGGACTTTTCTGGAGCTTCTCATTCCGATTGAAGACACCCTCTAACAATTTGGTCAAATCGGCAGCTGCTTCTACGTCAGATTTCACATACAGCTTGTCATCTTCTACAAAACTGTACCCTGTTCCAACTGGATTATCCTGCAAAATTTTAAAGAGTGCTTACTACAAACGAAATTTCTCACAGTTCATTGCAGCAAAGTTTCGAAGAAGTTGATTACCACAAATAAGAGGTCGGCTTTAAGCAGCCATGTTGAGTTTCTTGGCTTCAAGAAAGTGTTTAGAGGTCCAACTTCTTCAAAATTACCAATTCCAACCCCTGAAGCACCCTGGTTTATACAAATTTAGTCAGAAAATTGAATATAGACTTGTTTTCAAATTTAAAAACAAACTTACAGGTCCTCCCTGCAACCAAAGAACGATAGGCCAAGGGTTGGAGGGATTATCAACTCTGTATGGACTTCTATAAAGCCACCAGAACATATGGGCTTCTGTATTAATTAATTAAAAAGAAATAAGCAAAATTCAATTTCTGATCACGATCAGAATTGATAAAAATTGGAGATTGTGATTATCTGCAGCAATTTTCACTTACTGTGTCTGACTTGAACATAACCCCATTCTTCTAATCCATCATGAGTTTTCAGTGCTCTGGTTTTTCCGCCATTGTTAAAGAGTGGAGCAATGAACAGAACAGAGACAAGAAGAAGAAGAAACAGAGAAATCTTCTCCATTTTTTTTTTAGAGAATAAAGGAGAAAAGCTGTAAAGGCAAATTTTATACGTGGGGAAAGTTATGATTAAAATCAACTAGAGATATAATTATCTCTAAACGATATGATACAAATTTCAAAAATATATACATAAAAATAAGTAACAACAAAAAAGGCGAAGCATAAGAAAAGAAAGTTTTCCTTTTTTACCTTTTTGAGTAAGAGCCTGGACTCTGGTGATGAGTGCTTATGGAGATGAAAACAAAAAGAAGAACAAGAAAGAAAATCAAATGAGATCAAAAGTTACACAAACAAGAACGATCAGACGCAGAGTCATTTTCATGGAGAGAATGACCAGAAAGAGAGACAAAAGTGATCCATAGAAAAGTAGAAGTTAAGTAGAACCATAATTAAGTTAAGATTAAAGGATATGATATATGTAGATGTTAAAAGGGCGTTAAAATTCTTCACCAAGTGGGTGGTTACAGATTCGTACTGCTCTAGATTTGGTGGTCGTGGTTTTTGGTTGGGGGAAAGTGAAAATAATGTTAGTTTTGGGGAAATAATATAAATAAAGGAAATGTATAGGACTATTAAAGAGAAGTACGTTATCGGAAAGTTTTATACTCATAAAGTCCATGATTTCTCCCGATAAATAATAATTTTTGTATATATCACGTTATTACAAAAATAATAATTATATTTATAATAAATTAATTTATCAGTCCATAAATTATATTTATTTAAGAAAATTTCTTTATTATTTTTATCTATTATAATGTTTATTATATAATAATAATATTTAGGATAATCAATACAAAATTTTAAGATATATTCAATTTACATTAAAAATTGTTAATTAATTATATATATTTAATAATTTTTATTGGACTGATTTATAATTTTTTTAATTAATAAGATTTATTAAAAAAATATCTCATATATTAAATATGTGATTATTACATCATATATATATTGACTAAGAAAAACAAAAAACAAACAAAGTGGGCGAATCGGTGATGTTGAAGGCAAGTGGAGGAGCTTAAAGTGGTGGACCTCCATGGTTCCATAGCCACTCGTTAGTACTAATAGATCCAATTTTATGAGCTCTAAATCTGAAGCTTTTTTTTTTTTTTTTTCTTGGATGCCGTTTTTTACTTAGATCCAAAAAATGTAGAGTTATGTGATAGTTAATTTCATCTTTTTACTATTGACAACTTTTTTTAACTAGTCATAGTCATAGTCAAAGTCAAAGTTAGAAAAAGACAACGTAAGTTTTCATCATTTCCAATTTCCAAAACACACGACATTTTGAGATTATATTTTACCTCATAATTATTAGTATACCATGGGTTAATATTGTCGTATTTTCAAACACACGACATTCTCGTATTTATATATTATTTTTTAATTTAAATAAGTAAAATTATATTATATATATTTTATTTTATAATTATAAAAATAATATATAATTACAACTTATTCTCATCTTAATACTTTATTATTTGAGGTAAAAACAAATAAACTATAAAAATTAGGATTCAAAATTAAACAATAATATATTAGGGTGATTTCGAGTTTTAGGTAGAACAAATGAGTTTCAAACTCCCTTTTAATAAGATCCCGGTAGAAATTCCGAAAAAAATAGAATTTCGAGAATGATCAGTATATCTATCAGTAGTAAGATTATTTTTTATAAATTTTATTAAATGGGTTTATATAAAAGCTTTTAATAAGAATATCACAACTTAAATAATTCTATTTTAATATGTTCATTTTTTTTTAATAAAAAATAAAATAAAAAATAAAATTTTGTGTTATATATATTGTTTCTTCCTCAACTCACATGGGCGATTAATTAAACTAATATGCTTAAATGAGAAATGGGGATTGTGGATTGATTCCAATTTATGTCATATTTTCTCTACTAATCATGTGATAAGGTTTACATGTAATTTGAAACAAAGCTCCAAGTCTTAAGACAACCCAACCCTGGCATGTCTGTCATCTTGTATGGATAGAGAGCAACAAACACATATGCACTAATTCTCTCTTTTTCTTCGCAAAAACCAAATTATAATAATGAACTCCTTCACTTGATCATCTCATCTCATTCCTAATCCACCCACCCTATGTGCCAATACTTGCCAATATCGTAACGTGACAAAAGAGTAATTTACTAATTTCAATTAAATACATAATTAATATTTTAAAATATAATTTATATACGAGAGTTTATGTAGAAAACTTCAGATAAATGTGATTTAAGATATAAATATATATATTGAATATATAATCAACCAAAAATATTATTAAGTTATAATATTATTAACCAAAAATACGAGAGACATGTGAGGCTGTTTTCTCTTCCTTCTTTTTCTTTCCATCACAGAGGATTAATTAACTCCTTAATTCTTGTAGTTATTAACTTTAATGTTGCGTTGGAGCTTAATTAAATCTTGTCGGCAGAGTGGCGCAAGTGTAAATTGTTCAGAAAACAACACCCATTTTGGACCACATCACCTTATAATTCCTTCAATAGTTCAATTTCTATACCAAGACATATAACATAATCTATATCACTCGTCTATGTAAGAATAGCGTCTCAAACTTGAGTTCTGATTAAAGAAATTCCATCCAAACGAATACGACCCATCAATTTTGTATTTAATATTGATTTGCATGTGTCGGTCCAAACCGTGATTCTAGATATATAGAAATTTGTAGAGAGATCTAACAGCTTATCCATCAACATCATATAGGAGTTGAAAAGACAGAACAGATGTGAAGAGAATTGAGATATAAGTTTGAATGGGTGTATGTATGTATATAAACACTTAATTGGTGTATATTTGAGACCTAAGATTGTTTATAATTTTTTGCAAGTTTCATGTGTAAAAAGACCTTCCATGTAGGCGTGGATATGAAATTGACACCCAACTTACATGTTTCAACCAATATTAAATGCACTAACCATATGTTTAATCGTTAACAATTTGTCGATAAACATCTTTAAGACATGCTAATTAACTTTGTTGATGTGTTCTTTCTTTTGGACATTAAATTCAAGTAACAAATGAGGTCGATTTAGGGTCCTAAAGGTGCCCTTTGAGGAACGCCTTTCCTTTTTCTTCTTGAATTGGAGTAATTTGATGGAAGCATTGTTTGATAATTTTGTTCTGCTCTTGCTTCAAGCAATTCTTCTTCTCCCTTTGATTCTGACATTGCTGATTCTCCTTCCCTTCCGATTCCTCCTTTTGCTTCATGATTATTCTTAGCGTTTAAGATAAAGCTCTCCTCACCATTCTTCTTGATTTCCACAAGCTACATAATCGTTGACAAAGAAGGAAAGAAAAAAAAAATCAGGCATTTCTTATCAATCAATTAACTAATTGATAAATGCATATATACTAACATAGTCAGACGGAGACATTTCAATAATTAGATATCGTTAAAGAATAAGCTCTCGATCCGAATAATAAAATATAATAAAATATTAAATTATCAATGAAAATTATTTTATTATATTCAAATTGTGATCAACAAATTTAATATTTAAATAATTTTATTAATTTATCGAAATTTTACTGTATATAATTTAATTTATAGAACTTGATCCACTAACTTTAAGGTCTATGATATTTTGACATATCTAAAATTCGAGGGAGGAAAGGAGGTCCGATCAATTACTTGGTAAGATGAGTTTGTAGCCGGTACAATATGATGCGTTGATAAATAATTTTGTAATTAATGGGAGATTAATTAATAGAAAACTAACCTTACATCCAAGTGAGCAGAAACGCAAAGGGTCCAAGAGAGTTCTGTAACATGTTTCACATACATGAGAGCTGCCCCCTTTACCATGATAAGAACCTTTGTGCTGAGGCCTCTCATTCAGAAACAAAACCCTAGCATTGTTTATTACATATGTCTGGACTCCACTTATGTCCAAAACATTCTGGATTTCCGCTACCTTAACCACATCGTGATATGACGATCTCCTAATCTGCAACATCAAATCACAACATTATAATCCAATGTACCGGCTTTGATCAGTTTCAACCAAACAAGAAAAAAAAAAAAAAAAAAAAAAAAACCCTACTTGAAGAACTTGATGATTGATGTGTTTGGTTGATTTGCAGTAGAAGCAGAAAGGGCGAATGTTGCAATCAAGACAGAACATGTTGCATTCATAGGTACGAGGTGAGTCTTTGTGAGAGGAGCAGATGGTGAAGAACTTAGATGACAGTAGAGATTGAAGCCATGGCGGATTATTAATCAACATTACTGCAGTAACCATTTTCTGGAACCCCCTCCCAAAAACAAAAAACAGCAATTAATTAATTATTAAACTGAAGAAAATTAAACAAGTGGGATTTACGTTACAACTACATCTATATTATATATATATAATAGCTAGCCATGACCATATAAGGAAACGTGAAAGCAAAAAGGAAACTACAAGAAAAGGCTGAAATTTGAAATGAAGTTTTGATTTTGGCAACACGATGTTTGGTTAATTACTTAAATTATATTAATCTCTAAAAATTATAAAATAATTTATCATAATCATAAGATTAAACGTTACGTATATTACATGTTGAGGTCGACTCCATATATTTCATTCTCCTTCTTGGCGTCCCTTCAATTCGACAAACACAAGGTTGCCTTAATTGATTGGATTATTAAATTGTACATAAGACTATGGTTGAGTTGGCAACAGCTAAACCCAATGAATTTCGGACGTGGCCGATGTTTATTGGTTCAAGGCTTCAAGCTATTGCATGAACATCTGTATAGTGTGAGACATGGTTAACGTATAAAATGTTTAAAATTCAAATTTAACTTTCTAAACTGCAGCCAGATTGAAATTACTTGAACTTAATTAACTGCTTTTGTCTTTTTTTTATTTATTTATAAATAATAAATAAATTACTGCTTTTGTCTAGTTAGGAAAAACCGAAGAAGCTTTTAGCTATGAGAAAAAAATGCATAAATGTATTATCTAATAAGAATTTTGTCTCTAATTATTTTTTAAATATCAATTTATTACAATTATATATATATATATATTATATTATATTATTGTATTGTATCGATCCAATACGTAATTAATATAAATAGTAGTGATAGACAAGTCCCCATAAAATTCTATTTCACTTTCACTTACACTTAATCTTTACCCAACCATGGGCCACGTGGCTACTGTATCGAGATGACAATGACGCTTGTCCTCCACTTGTCCATCTGTCGCAACTTCCCATCCCACTTTCACCCATGCAAGTATAACTCTTACCACTGTCACAATTCAATAATCTCCCTCGTTTTTCAATCTTCCAAACACGAGAGAGAGAGAGAGAGAGCATTAATGGCTCCAAAGCGTCCGAAGAAGAAGATGGTAGGCACTGTAGTGAAGACGACAAAAAAAGTGCTACAAGAAACAATCCGAGTCACTGTAGTTGCTCAAGAAAAGCCCATCGACGGAGAAGAACTAGTGCAAGAAGAAGATGATACAACGGTTACTGAAGATTATGATCAACCTCTTTCATTCACTGAATCAGAACCCAATTTAAGAACAATTCCTGTCGAAGACAAAACCCCACTACCAGAGAAGAAGACAGAACAACCACCACCACCACCCAAGACAGAAAAAGAACCTGAAGATAAAAAACATGCCAAGAAAACTACTACTAAAGAGAGGGAAGGCAGCGGTCAAGAACAGAAAAAGAAGAGGAAGAAAAGGAGGAGAAATGCTGAAGGAGGAGAGAGTTATAGAAGATATGTGTTTAAGGTTTTAAAGCAAGTTCATCCGGACATGGGTTTGTCTTCTAAGGCCATGACTATTCTTAACAACTTGATGGATGACATGTTTGAAAGGCTGGCAGGAGAGGCGAGCAAGCTTTCTAGATATACTGGGAGGGTTACTCTCTCATCTAGAGAGATTCAGGGTGCAGTAAAGTTGGTTTTTCCTGGTGATCTTGCTAAACATGCCATTGCTGAAGGAGCTAAAGCTGTTTCTCACTACATTTCGAGCAGTAATGATAATTAACAAGATCAGTTTCAGTCCTGTGTATATTTTTTTGATTTCTAGTGTTATGTTGTTCATATGCATGTATAGTTGGCTTAGTTTAGGTTCTTACTGTTTCAAATGGTCTCTCTCTTGCATAATCATTATGTGTTAAAACGACATGTCAACATTCATTTATACTAAACAGGCTCGTGAACACAAAGATCAAAATCACATTCAATGAGACTCTAGATATGAATCTGAAAACAGAGGAAACCATGGATCTAAGCCCTCTCGCCTCTGATTCTGCGAGCGAGGTGGATATCCTTTGGCATGATTGTGACTATCTTAGCGTGAATAGCGCAAAGATTCGTATCTTCAAAAAGCCCAACCAGATACGCCTCCGCCGCCTCTTGAAGGGCGGCCACCGCGCTGCTCTGGAAACGGAGATCGGTCTTGAAATCCTGAGCGATTTCTCTTACCAGTCTCTGGAAAGGAAGCTTCCGGATCAAGAGTTCGGTGGTTTTCTGGTACTTTCTGATCTCTCTCAGAGCTACCGTTCCTGGACGAAATCTATGAGGCATCTTTACTCCTCCGGTCGCCGGCGCTGATTTCCGTGCTGCCTTCGTTGCCAGTTGCTTCCTCGGAGCCTTTCCTCCGGTCGATTTTCTTGCCGTCTGCTTCGTTCTCGCCATTTCTAAAAGATTAGCGTTAACTGAATCCGGTTGTTGCTTGAGAAAATGATAAGATTTGAAAATTCCGGGTCAATTTTCGCGTATTTTATGGGACAGTTGAAGGGCGGGGAGCGGGAGGTTCTAAGATTTTAAAAACAAGTCAAGTAGATGGGTGCCACGGATCGCGAACTACTGAGTTGTGGCCCAGTCCAAATGTGACAGCCCACAAGCCCACATTCATTTAACGAAATACTTCATTAGTTATATAGTTAGTGACGTGATTATCAGTTATTTAACTCAATTTGAAGTTTAGTGGAGATCAATTATCACTTATAACATGTAATAATCTTAAGATCTTATGGATGAGTTCCTAATCGTATGGGATCATGGGTGTATGAGCGGAGACACGTGGTGGGTCGGTATTGCCCACCTTCAAATTTATTAAAATTATACTTTTAACCTTAAATTACTAAACTACTATAAATAAGTCCTTAAAATTTTGTATTAAAAATATACTTTCATTCGTCCTAATTTTTATATAATATATTTTCTCGCTCCTATCAAATTTTTTTCCTAACTTCCACCTCCGGATAGTTATATACACGCTTTATTCATTTTAAGTTTATAATATATGTTCATAATTATTCATCTAATCTTACTTTTACAAATTATTCATTATTTATCATACAAATTACAAATGTACGTACTAAAGAGTTTTATGTTGTGATATATATACATATTATAAGATGAAGAAACTATGCAGTCACGTAGGCTAATCATTGACTCATTATCTTGTTAGCTCCCATTCATTTAGCAATTAATTAAAAAACGTAGATTCTATGATTAGTAGATATTTGAATGTATTAAATTATAAATAGGCACATCAATATGTTGTGTAGACTCTGTACATAAGACTAGGTTAAACTCATCATCTGCCAAGTGGGTTAGCAACATAATTTGAACTTTCAATATTAAGACAACTCAAATCATATTAATCTCTTAATTAAAGTAAATAATTTCGATAATCATAGATAATACACAAGGTTTCTTACATCCTTGATTGTGTTTGTGGAAATTAAGGAAAGTGACATGAAGGTGGAATGATTCAAAGATATGTCTAAATTATTTTTACATCCAAAGTAATAGGATAGGTTACATATGCGAGTAATTTCCATTATTCCACGATTGAGAAGAGAGGGAGGAAGTGTTAAAAGACGTAAGACAACGACATGATCTTCATCAATTAGATGCAACTTTCTAGGTGTCCTGTTTTTTTTTTTTTTTTTAAGGATAGAAATTGATAATAAAAGCACCGATTACAAAATTAACAGAGATTAAGGAATGTAATTTTTTTTTTAAATTTTTTTGAGCATCTTCGTAACATTAACATGTACATTTTGGCGGCTTCAAACGAATTTTAGTCAACCGCATTGGAATTGGACTTCGTGATGGTCTCCTTTGCCCCAACGGCAACTGCACGTGACTAAAAAACATACATATATATATATATATTTTTTTTTTAATAAATAAATAAAATTTATTATGTTTACTACGAAAATAATATATGAGGCAGGTATAAATGTATAATGTCTCATCTTAAATAAATTTCACTAAATTTGACTGGAAAATGTAATTAAGTATAAATCTCACTATATTTTATTTTGTAGACAATAGTATTTAACTTACACCCGGCCACATATTTGAATATAAAAAAACCCTAAAAATACGATATATATAATAATAATAATATTATTATTATTATTTTAATAAATATTATCTCTATTATACGTCGCATGTACTCATTGACCATAAAAAAATTATCATATTCTATTTCTAGAAAAGAAATATAAAAAAACAATTGTGGTCCAATGATTGACCCTTTTGTCATGGCATGTCATCACTGTATGTTCCATCCATCTTCTTATCCGACCCACTTTCCTTCAGATTGCCTCTATATATAAACAACTCCCTCCCTTCCCTCTCTCCCAACCAAATCTCCCGATTTCTCTCTCTCTTTCTCTCTCTCTCTCTCCGATCAGTCTCTGTATTTCTTAGTTCAAACTCGAAGGTCAAAAATGGAAGCTCAACATCATAACCGTAAGCTACACTTTCAGTCCAATACGGCCCAATCCCCACTCGCTTCTACCGCCGAAAGCACTTCTTCCACGACGCCGTCTTCGTCAGAAATACCAGCAAACGCTCCCTACAGCTCCAATGCCGCCATCACGTGCCTCGCCATCTTCGCCGGCATCATTTTCTTCGCCCTCTACCTAACCTACATAACCCTTCATAAAAGTAACGATGAGGATGACCAAGATGATGGTAATCACCAGACAGACCAATCCACGACTCCATCACCTCTTCCTAAAGGTCTCAGTATCTCAGCCATCCGTTCTCTGCCGGTGTACACTTACTACCGTACCGACGCGACGTACCAGAACGACTGTCCCGTTTGCCTCGCTGAGTTCGACGATAGCGAGAAGGTGAAACTGCTGCCGTCTTGCAAGCACGTGTTTCATCCTGAGTGCATTGACACCTGGCTCGTCTGTAACGTGTCTTGTCCCGTTTGCCGTTCGACCCGGCTCTTTGACGACAAGGACTGTAGCTGTAGCTGTAGTAGTATGGACGTAGAAAGTGGTGGGTGTTTGTGTGTGGGGGAGGGGATGGAGGATGAGGGTGTGAGTGAGTTGGGAGGGAGATCGACGGCTGCAAATGATGACACGTGTACCGATACCGCAGCATCTCGCCTGAGGAGGATTACTAGTTTGTCCAACATTGCAGGGAGAGTTTCAAGTGCGTTGAAACGGACGGGCAGTTTCTGATTACAGCGCACGTGTGACGTGTAAGATACCAGGAGGGCCCACTGCATACGTGGTATACAATTGGATGAATTATGACTTTTGAGGAGACACAAATTATAAATTTATATTAGTTAGGGGGGTTTAAGTTGTAATAAGAAAATTTCGTGAATTGTAGATTTGAGATACCATAAAAATTAAGGTAGAACACGATTTTACATAGAAATTATGTTGTTTTTTGTTTTGTGTTTTTTACTTATGTTCTAATTTTCAAAAGCTTCAAACTACCCAAAAAAAAAAAGTAATTAAACATACAAACAATGAGCTGTTTGATACAAGAAAAAAGAACTGATGAAATCTCAAATCTTAATGCAGAACAAGTATGAATCACTCGTGAAACTGGATCCTGAATCCTGATCACAATGTACACTTTCCTTCTACCTTTGAAATCATATGGATAACTTCAGTGCCGCCGAATGGATTGCTGCAACTGAAGCTGCATATCCATGCAGGCCTCGAGCATGCTCTGTAAGTTAGCCATCCTCTGCAGTATCCTATCCATGTCAATCCTCAAATCATTCACGGTCTGAAACTCCTGTTTCCAAATCGAAAACTCAAATATTATTAACAAGAAGATAAGACTTCAAATGGAGGTGCGAGGGTAACCGGTTAAGTGACAGGAGTGGAGCAGATAGATAATATATGATACCACGGTAATACGCTCTTCATTAAGTCTTCTTTCCATGTGTTCTGGTGATTCAGGACTTGACTCAACCCCATCTGGCTCCCGGCTATCATCAGTGAGGTTTTGTCTTTCCATGTATGATTGTATCAGTTGGTTAAGACTATCACGAAAATCACTGTTAAGAAGATTGGAGACAGTTCGCCTGAAAATGTAACAAAGTTAACATGAAATGATCGCCTGATGATGAGCCAAAAGATATAAATCTGAAGTGATTTCAGTACCTGTTTAAGAGATCTGTGATTTCAGTATCATACACATTATTATTGTCAGGAAAATTTACTTCACCCAGCCTTTGTGCCGGAAAAGTTTCCTGATTCAAAAGTTCTACTGGTGTAATGTCTTGAAATCTTCCATGTTCATCCCGACCCTCTGGGGCTTCTGGGAGATGAGCATCTTCTCTATATTCGGGTATAGCATTATCAAAATCGTGTGTAAGATCTGATAACCCATGCCTGTCTATTTCCTCATTACTTGGCTCCCATTGTGTACTAAATACTTCATTGTCATGTGTGTTTGTATGTTCTTCGGCTTGTGCTTGTAATGTCCCACCACCCATGAATCTGTCCACATTTTGACCACTGTCATCTCTTCTCTGAAGCGTTTCAATATTCTCTAACTGTTGGCTATCTCCTTCATCATTTAGTGAAAATCCTTCTTGCCACTCTTCCAAATCTGATCTCACGTTCAATAAACTGATGCTGCTCACACTTTCTTCAGAGTTACTTCTTTCCTTGATGTGCATGGGTTGCTCACTATGCTGCACATCAGGGAGCCAAAAACTACTCGCTTCATATTGTTCAGTTAGGTAACCATTTAGTTCACTATCAGATGTAGTAGCAAACTCAGAATTGTTGCTCTTTGCATGATCCTTAACCAAATTCTCAAATCTGGAGAACAATACTTCCCTAAGCCAGAGAAACAGCTTTCATTGTTTCATTTCCATAAAGTCTTTCAAAGTGACTAATATAACCAAATCAAGTAGAAAATAATGTGCATTGTTAGGGTCAACACCCACTTCGACAACAGTTAGTACTTAGTAGATTGAAAGCATAGGAGATACAGGGTTAAAATATGAAAGTAATGAGTACCTCAGGCCAGAGACGGTATTCCTTTGCCTTAGTAGGCCTAATTCACCTTCTGCCGGAGAAGTAGGCCGTTCACCTTCAGCCAATCTATCATTTCTCAAGAACCTAATTTTAAGTAATAACTGCCAGAATAAACATAATAATAATAAGAAACAATAAGCTGTCATACAGCAATAGACATAGCACACTGAAACGTCAACAAAATCCGATCTACTGATTACTTAGCACAGCCACAACAAAGTGTGCAATAACGTAATACAAACCTGAATGCGGTTACTATGAGCAAAGTGTGATACGGCTCGCTGCTCTAACAAACCGTTAATTTCTTTCCGTCTTTCAACCTCAGCCTTCTTCAGCATATCAAGTAGAGCTTGCCTACCACATAACCTCCGAAATCCCCTCCTGTCATGTTTGGTTTGCACATGCTCACTATGAGCATCTTGTTCTTCTCTCCCATCAGCACAAGCATGGCTCTGCTGGTTATTGATTTGTACCCACTCCCTTATACTTCTCACCCTCCCTTGCTCTGTTTTACCAAGCCACTCTCTCTTCAAATTGTTGTCCGTATGGGAAATACTAGGAGTATTATTTCTCATAATGTTGTCATTCCATTCCCGAAAAATTTCCCTGATCCTTTCCCTTTCTGTTTCGCCGAAGTCAAAAAAATGTTTATAGTGAATACTTCTGGGATCTTCGCTACCACGAACAATCACACTCGTGTTCTCAGAAGAATCAAGCACAGAAACGTTGCATGGACCAACAATAGCCATCTTTGAATCTTTCCTTTCTCTACTTTATAAAGAGTATAAGATGCAGAAATAAGAAATGGAATCAGGAATTTCTCTTCAAATTGGATCACCAAATCTGCATTATGACAATCACGGTCAAGCTTCATTGAACTCCTGGATTCTTTGTCGTTGTCATAAAGACATTGACTAAGGAGCAGAGCAGATTAAAATGAAAAATAAGAATCAATCTGACTATCATTCAATTCTAAGCAAGCTCAACATTTATACCTCAACTAGACTAATGAAATCTCGAGCACCTGTCATTTTCCAAGCAAATTAAACAGCGAAAGAGAGAAATACAAGAACCAGAACAAATTGATCGACCAATACTGAATTCACAATCTAATATCCACAGTAATATAGTAAGCTAGCTCTAATGACAGTAGAACAGAGAAAAAGCGTCAGTAAATCAGTTGCAAAAAAAAAAAAAGGGAAAAGAAAGGAAGAAGAAAGTACCGCTCTCTGTAACTAGTAGTAGAAGCTCTCTGCCTTCTGGTTCCGAAGTAAAAGGCTGCGACATTCCAACAGCTTAAATAGTTGCAGAGAGGAGGGAGAAAGGGGTAGATGGAAATTCAAGAAGGATGAGAGGCAAGAAGGGGAGCCAGTGACATAACGACGTCATTTTAGCTGTGTAAAGGTGTCGACCTCCAACGTTCGATTATTTTCTTAACGGGAAGTCGGGGATTGATTAATTCATGATTAATTCATTAATAAGTCGAAAGTGATCCATCGGCGCCGTTCTTGGTCAAACTTATTTGGAAACTAATCTCGTCCGCTCGATTAGTTTATTCAAAATGAATCAAGCTACATATGTCTTTTTGTGGGAAACAATAAATTTAAATTTTAAATAGTAAATAGTAAGTAGTAAATAAGTAAATAATTACTCTCAAATAAATAAAATCTTAAATAAATAAAAAATAAAAAATAAACATATTTGAGCATATACTATGGGAATAGAATCTTGATAAATATGGCGATCATCTTCTAATTATTGAAGAGCATAAGTAGTATCTCTTCGTGGAGTCGTTTAAGCATCGACTAAAATCCTAATCAGATGCTAAGTTATTGTACCATGTAATAAAATCGAACAGAAATTTCTTGAGCATATTGTGTTTACGGTAAATTGATCAATCTTAGCATTTATATATCATATTAGTACCGTTACATCAACTTTCTCTCCTTCCTATACAGGCTAGTGGCTGCTGGCTAGAGGATGCATGCATGCATGCATGCTACCTTCCAAGTTAGGATTCAGTTCAAACTTCAATCCAAGGCCTTCTCTTTTCCTGTTGATTAGCTTAACTTGCTAGTTATAAAGCTTTTTTTTTTTAAATCTCAAAACACCTGATCTATAGGATAACTGAGAATGAGATAAAGTGGTAGACAATTAAAAAGAAAGAAAGAGAAAGAAAATCATCAAACTCCTCGAACTCTCTTAGCAGCAGCTTGCTTTTTACCATTCACCTTTCCCTTTTGATGTGGATACACTGCATTTATGTTTGCATGCATGCACGTTGATATTTATAGCTGATGATTGACAGTAGTGTTGCATTGATATTAAGCAAAATGCATGGCGAAGCAGAGCTTGAGCTCCACAAAATGATGTCGGTAAAGAATGAACCCCATTCCATAGTTGAGTCTCTACCTAACGGCTAAGGGGGTGGGGTTATCTATAAAAGGGCTCATGATCTTTTCCTTACTTCGCAACTTGCATGCATGCATGGCAACTCTCTAGGCAGCAGGTCCCCCGGTGAGCAATACACAAATAAGCTCTTTATTATGTTTATCAAATATCTAAGTTTCGAGCATTGAGTCTACAACATCCTGATCCAAATGCACCAACTTTATGATATGATTAAATCTATATCATGAAAAGCTAGCTCTCTTAATAATGATTCATGTATATTTTCATAAAGAAAGGAGAAGAAATGAAAAAGATCAGTACATTTGTCAGACATATACAATATTACAAGGAATTGTTTTTTTACAGGGAATTGAGCAAAGCAAGAAGGTTATTATGGAAGGGATCGGAAATGTGGTCCAGTAAATTCTGCACCGGACCTTTACCGGTCAAAGCCGCTTGAACGTAAAACCCTAACCAGGCAACCATTGCTAATCGCCCGTTCTTAATCTCCTTAACCTTTAACTCCTCAAAAGCTACAGCATCCTTAGACAGGTTCAAAGGATCAAACAATGCTCCTCCTGGATAGTTAATATCACCTGGTAAGTATATCCCTAGAGGCTCCAAGGCCTCAATCCCACAATATCTTGCATATTCTGGTCCAGCCTACAATCCAAATATTGCACATGAAATTTATAGCCTCAGTGCAGATAGACCTCTATCTAAAACCTTAATTGCAATTAGACCCACCATGAGTAGGGCTTGGCAGATTGCAATGACAATCACTCCTTGGCTTCCAGCTATGTGAAGCCCAGGGATTCCAAGGTAGTCTAGAGTATCTCCCTGTTTCAAACAAAGGGGGATGAGCATATTAGTCGATTCCACACATTTTCTTCATAAAAGTTCCCACATACTAATTACCTTTAGCTTTGAATAGCCAACTTTCCACCAGATGGGTTCGACAAAGTGAAAGACTCCTAATAGGTCTAGTACTTCTGGAACAAGAACCCCAAGGGCAGCCAGCATGGCCCAACGTGCATGCAATATTTCAAAGCTGAATAAGAGTTTGACATAATTGGAATTGAATTTCAGAAATTATACAGGATCAGATACCAATCTTGCATTACAATTTAAGATTTTGAGATTTGACATACTTGAAGTACTTCTGGAAAGCAATGGGATCCTTGCTTAGACCTGCAATGTCAAATCCATAGTCACCGGGTAGTTCTCCGGTAAGATGATCGGGATAGTCATATGGTATCGGACCAAGCCAGAGCGGACGTCCTTTTCCATACCAAGAGCTGCCAAAACGGAGGAAATACTAGAAATGAAGGATACTACAGTAAGTGGGTTAACCATTAATCTAATGAATATTGGTGATGTATGTGTTGCCCAAACGCCAGTTGGAGCATTACCACATGATTAAACCTCTAATCTAGTTCGAGTCCAATTTTTTTTTTTTATTTATTAAAATACATTTAGACCAACAGAATGTTAACAAGATTGCAATTTTTGCCCAAACTAATTTGAGCTTCAAGTACTTGCCCAAATTCACAGTCTCTCGGAAACAAACAACATAAGGAAACTCAGTTGACAGTGGAAAATCTCTACTGGATGATAAAGAGTATGGAATTAAAGCAAAATAATCTATAATCAAAATACTAATATATTATACAGTTGATATCGCTGCATATGGAAAAAGCTGAGATAGGAATGTTAGGGGAGCCTTTTGCAACACGAACAAAAAAGCTTAGCTCGATCGATTACCTATAATTCCTAGCTTCCTTAGTTAAGGCCTTGAACTTGGAAGAGTTCTCCACTGCAAATTTCTTCCTCTCTTGCAATCGCCTCTGCAGCGATTCACCTAGTGAGCTATTTGCGAGTGCTTTTACGGCCGTGAAAGGAATCGCCGAGAATATAAGAACTCCAGCAAGCTTTAGGAAAGATTGAAAAGAAGATGGAAGATAAAGATGAAATCAGAGAAAAAAAGGAAAACTTTAGAGTAGAAGAAACAACGCAGGTACTATGCATTTGTACAATTGTACAATTGTACTTACCTCTTGCCATGAAGCTTTGAAAATGGAAGTGGATCGAGTGAGTTGAATTCTTCGAGGTTGCAGCGAGTAAAGATTGGAGAGGAGCTTGTGAAAGGAGATTGGATTGAAGGAGAAGGAAGACGAAAACGGAAGCGAGGAAGAAGAAGAAGAAGAAGAAGAAGAAGGAGAAGACTGTGGAAGAAGCAGAGCCATAGCCATTGGATTTGCGGGAAGTTAGTTCGTTAATGGATTCGTTAGTCATATTCTAGAGGGAACAATATCCAACGGTTTTGGGCTTGGGCCTTGATTCGAACCCAATTAGAACTGAAATGGATTCAGCCCAACAATATGGACCCAATTGAAAGCCGAGTGGCTGGCGCAATTGTCGGTTGTTCAAAATTGAAGACGCATTCATCTGAAATTCTACTCAATTCATTAGAAGACATCAAATCATCTGTTTTCACCGTACATCCCAAATTCACAAATATTCTTTCTGGGCTTAAATAGTTTTTCACTCACTCTCTCATATACTTCAGTAATAACACTCTCACTTCAAATTTAATCCATCAACTCCGCAAATAAAATAAAATAAAATAAATAAAATAAATAAAATAAATAAAATAATAAAATAAATATTTGATTTCTAGTACAGCTGCGGCTAAATAAATGAAATATTTTAGTACATTATGTTTGTACGGATTTGAGTCTCATAATTGGTCCAACGGGCCGTTTGGTTAATGTATGGAGTTGGGCTTCTTAGACTCAATCTGTTATTGGGCCTACTAACCATAAACTATTAGACAGTTAATTGGACTATAATTATATTACTGTAGTAACGAGATTTCAGGGATTAATGAATTTAAATTACACTTTTCTTGATGTTCATATTTAAGGCGGGAAATTTCGAAAATTGGAAATTCAAAAAAGTGCCACAAATCAAATTATTTAAAAATATCTCTACCTATTTTAGAATTTCATAATTTAATATTCACCCCGCTACTGTGCCTAATTTTGCGTTTACTCTCTCGATTCTGTTTCCCCGCTCTGTTTTTTTCTTACTCATTTTGATTCTTTACTCTCTCGATCGATCTTTGAATTTGTTCCATTCAGATTTAGTTGCTACGCGATTAGGATCAACTTTTCGGTACTTTTCTTATCCATACTCTCATTTTTCTTCTTCTTTGAATTCGTTTCAGTTCTGGCAGAATGAAACAAACCCTAGTTTATTATTTCTCTGATCAAGCTAATTTTTCATCAGGCAGGGAGGATGGGGCAGATTCAGTACTCGGAGAAGTACTTCGATGATACTTTTGAGTATAGGTGATAATTGTTTCGATCAAATTTTCTTCTCTCTTTTTTTTTTTTTTTTTTTTTATTCGGAAATTTTCTCATATTTTTATTGATTTTTACTGGAAATATTTGTTCGTATAGGCATGTAGTGCTTCCTCCTGAAGTGGCGAAACTGCTTCCCAAAAATCGCCTTCTATCTGAAGTGAGTACTTAGGTTTCCTGCTCTGTTAGTTTTATCTACGTTTTTTGAAAGGATCTATTCTGTTTGGTTTTGCGGAATTGGAAGGAAAAGATGGATTTCCGGACTTTGTAATTAAGATTTGCCAATTCTTGTCTGCTGATGCATGTTTTACATTAGCAGTTGAAGGAATTGAACTCAATTCTAATAGGTACCTAATGTTACGCTTGAAATTGACTCGTTTAAAATCATATCCTTAATGATTTCTTCATGATCATCCAGTGAGTATTTTGTTTTTTTTCTCTCTTTGTTGTTCGAATACTGCTTCATAATCATCTGCTAATCGCTGCAAGTAAATAACAGTCGTGCCAGAGGAGGTATAATAAATGTAGTCACCTTTCATCAGAAGGACATCATACTGGCTTTGCGATTTTGTGGATGGCTTAAATCAATAGTTTGCCCTACTGCTCTTATTGTTTGCTTATTCTTTGTTCTGTACTTGTTTACAGAATGAATGGCGTGCAATAGGAGTCCAACAGAGCCGGGGATGGGTTCACTACGCTATTCATCGTCCTGAGCCCCATATCATGTTGTTCAGAAGGCCTTTGAATTATCAACAGCAGCAGGAAAACCAGGCTCATCAAACTGTGGCTGCTAAGTGACAGTGTCAGTTGCATTAGACCACTCATCTAATTTCATCTAGTCTCTACTCATCAAATCCAGTGTTTGGATTGTTTGAACATTTTCTGAATTTCTCTTACTTTGAGAAATCCTATTATCTATGGTTAATGTTAAAACATAAACTTTGTTATCGTTTGCTTAGTTGCGCGAACAGATTTGAAGACGATGTGGGTTTACCAGTCGCGTTTAAAATCAATGTTGGGGTTCCTTAAAATGATATTCCGTTATTATGCTTTCTGTTAAGAATCATAGAAGCAACAAAGATGCTCATCCGTTGACACTGCTCATCATATCCTTTTAAACGACTATTTTGTTATCAAATCATATGCAGGGTGCATTTGATGTCTAACAGGATAAACAGATTAGTTGGAAGTCAAATCTGAAAACCTAATTAGGCCGCAGAAAGAATAGAATCTTTCACCACATCGATTCGTTACTCCCCTAGCTATAGCTGCTAACCTAAAGCTAGCCTTCCACCCAGGCTTTCAACGTATACGTTGGGTAATAGGTGATATGCGTATCGACACGGGTATTGTTTCTTTCTATAAGAATAGTGCGTTCCAAGTTGTGAAGTGAAAGAGAAAGTTGGGAGATTAGAGGCTTAAAGAGAAAGTTGGAGGATTCTAGCTTGAATTCGAGACAAGCAGAAAAAATCTCATGCCTACTTTTCCAAATTCACTTAAACTGATCACCGATTCAACCACTTCCTTGTTTGGTGCTCAAATTTGTAATTGGCTAACGAAGATAGTCGCCTTCTGCTTGAATTCCTCTACTTGAACTCAACACTTTGTTACAAAGCAAAGCCACAAAGGCTGCCAGGAATCTCTTAATAACTTGCTTATTGGATAAGAAAGCAAAACCAAACACGGAAGCTATCCGCTTATCCCTTGCTTTGGAATTCTCGGACATTGTTACGTTGCATAAATGGATTGAGAACAATAAATTGCAGCAATTGGAAGATTGAAGACGATGTACATGGAAATTCTTTGAGATAGAAAGCCAGTTTCAATTTCATTCAAGATCATGATGAAATTACAATAGTTAAATAGAAGGATATGGTTCATAAAAAAAAAAGATCTTTACAACTAAGAACCCTAATCCCTAAGTAAAAATATAAACTAAAACACTTTCAGAATCAATTATCGCAAACCAGATCTAGGAACTAGTAAACTTAGTGACAGCCTTCGTACCCTCAGACACAGCGTGCTTGGCAAGCTCACCGGGAAGAACAAGCCGGACGGCCGTCTGGATCTCTCTGGAAGTGATAGTCGGCTTCTTGTTATAACGAGCGAGACGAGAAGACTCCTGAGCGAGTTTCTCGAAAATGTCATTGATGAAGCTATTCATAATCCCCATAGCCTTGCTGGAGATTCCGATATCGGGATGAACTTGCTTCAGCACCTTGAAGATGTAGATCTTGTAGGTCTCGACGCTCTTCTTCGTCCTCTTCTTCTTCTTCTCAGACGCTTCCTTCGGCAGCTTCTTCTCTGCTCGTGGCTTCTTCTCCGCCGGAGCCTTCTCGGCTTTCTTCTCCTCCGCCGCAGGCTTCTTCTCTGCTGGCTTCTTCTCTGCCTTTGGCGCCATTAATTCAGATATAGAGCAGATTATGAGAAAACAGAAAATAAGAAGTTAAGGAGACGATTGGTTTGGGAGTGAAAAGATTGTAAATGCGATTTTGGTTTTTATACAGAACGAGAGGTGAGATGTAATTGAGTATTTGTGGAAGACACGGATCGATG
Organism: Coriaria nepalensis; assembly: GCA_027186245.1. NCBI lineage: Eukaryota > Viridiplantae > Streptophyta > Magnoliopsida > Cucurbitales > Coriariaceae > Coriaria > Coriaria nepalensis. The sequence goes on along the minus strand of CP114491.1, from coordinate 9,778,580 downwards.
ATGTGGGTCGTTAGATTAAAAAGGAGCGGCCATCATTTGACGGATAGGATCGGTTGTTGTATTAGCGGGTGGATTCGACCTCCTTTTTTGTATCTTTTGACTTTTGGTACCAAACATCAAATTTTCATTGAAGTGAAATTCAAAGTTACGCGGGTGGGCTTCGCGGACCGGGTTGGGCCGTAAAACGAAAGAAGGTTGAACAGATCACTGATCCAATAAGCCCGGCTCTTTGTTCAAATATCCAAACGAATTTGTAACATCAAAATATGTGTATTTTAAAACTATAGAATTATTTCATGTGCTATAAGCTAATGTTTATAGGTCAAGTTAGATTACTCCGATAATTTCTGATATGATAATAAATTATATATTATTTTTATAATCTAATAAATAAAATAATATTTTATTTTATTAAATAATATAATTTTATTAAATAATATAATTTTATTAAATAATATAATTTTATTTATCATATTACTCAAATAATTAAAATAATTAAGTCATGTGATAAAAGCATTTTTTCATCGTATACTGAATTACTTAGAAACATCTTTGTGATTTAAAATGGTTCTATATGTATTAGAATGAGAGGCAATATTTGTAAGTAATCAAAGTACACATGTAAATTTACAATGATAAAAACAAAAATAAAGAAGCAAAAATAAAACCAAAACCAAAGCAATGCATATACAATGTACATACCTAGACCTAATGATGATCTTGATGCTCAGGCTTTACCATGGAATTGACAACAGGTGAATGCCCCACAAACAAAGCAACATGACCCATAAGTTTATCCTTTCTGGAAAACGTAGTCCCACAAGAACACAACCATTTCAAATCCCCACAATGTTTTTCATGGGTCCTCAGGTCAGAGAGAACAGAAAACTGTTTGCTGTTACATCTCTTGCAGATATACATCTTCGGACAATGACTCCTCTTGTAATGATTCTTCACGCAAATCATTGACTTCAGCGGTTGGAATTTCGCGTGCTTTTGATTCCACCGGCACCCTTCCTGCGGGCACGAATATTTCCTCGGAAAGTTAGCCGAACACTCCTCATTTTGCCCGGGCATCACATTATTATTATTATTTTGGTTGGTACTTGTACTATAGTTACTAGTACTAATCCCTTTGCTCTTCATGGGGTTGATTAGGGCGGCACTTGTCTTGTACTCATCTCCATGTGCTCTCATATGCATTCTCAAATTCGCATCTCGCTTAAACCCTTTACCACAAATTTGACAATAATGTGTGTACTTTGCTAATAAATCGGCTGCGTTTAATTCGATAATATCGAAATTATTATTACCCATGTTGTTGTTAATATTGTTGTTATTATGTTGACTTTGTGAACCTAATTCATGATTAATTTCAATACTACTTATCCCCACTTTGCCATTAGTGTTATAGTTTTCGATGCCATACCAATTATCAAGTTGATTACTAGAATAGAAAGGTTGCACGCTTTCTTGGCCATGATCCTCTGCGGGAAGCTTTGAAACTTGATGGTGCATGAACTGATCACGACCTCCATGATGGTGATCAGTAGTAGTGTTATTAGTAGTAGTTGTGGGGTTGATGTTATTACCTGGGGTGGGACCAAGAGAAGTCATTTCTTGGCATGTGAACATCATAGAAGAAGAAAGCATAATGATTTCTTGGAGCAGTGAATTCATAGTGGCAAATGCTACAGATGATTGAGTCTGATGTTGATGAGGAGGAGGAGGATTGAAAACTATATCGGCCGTTGATTGAACCAGATGAACCTTCTCTTTGAGGATCGAAAGGCTGTAAAGGAAGGTGGTTGACTGGTGATCAGCATGAGTAGTAGTAGGAGTAGAGTTGTGATCATGATCTTGATCTGGGGCAGGATACACTTGAAGAATTGCTAATTGGGAAGTGGTCGCCGCCCCAGAAATCATTTTCTAAATATGTTTTCTTCTTACTAAAACAATAAAGCTAAAAGCTATATGCTTTTGGAAGAATGGTTTTATATGGAGGAAGAAGATATTATATAAAGCTACATATGTTTTCTGTTTGGCAAATGAGAAAGTGTAGATTAAGTTTATCCTATCACCCCTAGAATCTAGTTGTCATAATCATTGACAGATACATGTTTGGAGAGAGAGAGAGAGAGAGAGATACTTAGGTCAACTTCGAGAAATGGCGTAATAAATCATCCCCACGTAAGTCCTTCCTTATATATCACCCATCTCGAGTTACAAGAGAAAAGGTTGATCTAGTTTTCTCTTTCTTTTTTATTGGTTATTATACATATATATATATATAGTGGCAAAATTATATTTGTAGTCCTACGTGGACTTTTTCAGTTATTTTATTATATATTAATGTTTATTTATTTATATAGATACTTGTAATCTATGAATTGTGTACTAATTATTGATAATATTTTTGGTGTATGCATGTTCCACACTAATTTAAGATCAGATTCATGTCCAAAAGAATAGAACGAATAAACAAGAAGAGTTTAGGTTAGATTAAACTTTTTAAGGTAATGGGTCATGCATGAGAAAGCTTCTTGCATTACTTACAAAATAATAAATAAATAAATAAATAAATAAATAATGATCCTTCCAAATATTTTCTTAGTAAAGAGATTTTAGAATATTAATAAATATTTAAAGTCTTATACATATAATTATATATAATAATAAATATTTAATCTCACGTCTAAAATATTAATATGAATTATTCTTATCTTAATAACTAATTGCGCATGATATTTCTAACATTACAAAAGAGGCATGATGCCTACCATTTCATGCACGTTGTCAGCTAAATATCAAGCACAGAAAATAAAATTTGAGGAAGCTATGTCTTCTTCTTTGTAACGCCACGTATGTCCGCAAATTGGACCACAAATCATGTTCTAATCGCATGAAACACGAAATCTCTATATTTTAATTTAATTTAATTTAATTTAACTTTTTTAATTTTAAATTAATATAAATATTATCAGAAATGAAAAAAATACTACCTAGGGGGTATCTACGGAATTAGTACAAGGGATAACGTGCCGTTGTTGCTTTCTTAAGGTTGGACTGTTAAAGTATACAACTTGGCCCATGATTAATTCACTTTAAATGACTTAAACTAGGCCCATGATTGATATCATTTTGGGCCATCGGCCAATTTGGCCCAACTAATCGAATTGTAGTCCAAGTTATGTTTTTCAAAGGGCCGAAATAATTTTAGCCGAAGTTGGAAAGTTTAGAAAAAGGAAAGTAAAATGATATAAACACAAAACCAGCTAGCGGAGCTGGTATAGATAAGATCATACTCATTGCTTGCACAGGTGCAGTTGCAGGCGGAAAATGGCGTCTACAGCAGCTTCTCTTTCATGGAGTTCTTCCATGGTGGAGCTGGGTTTACGCAGCTCAGCTGGATACATCAATGAAACTGGGTACGTCTCGTACAGAGCCATGCCGATTGTGGCTCAAAAGAAAGCGCAGAAGACTCGCAAGGTAAGATTCAAAAGCTCTTAAAATCCATTTTTTGAAATGCTCTTTGTTGCTCGATAGGGTCTGAAGATTGAAACTATCATTGCTTAGAAAAATTCCAATGTTTCTTATAAATTTCTTACTACTTATTAGTCAGTAGTATGTAGTAGACAAAAGAAGAGCTTGATTTTTGACAATTGTGATTTTCGGTCAGATAATTCTGAAAGAGGATGTGGCTGACCTGGGAAAGCAAGGGCAGCTTCTTGATGTTAAGGCTGGGTATTATAGAAACTATCTGCTGCCCACGGGCAAGGCCCAGATTGTCACTTCAAATTTGATCAAGTAATGTAGATATCGAAAAGTATTTACTTTTTATTCAATTGTTTATCTGTTCTGGTCATATTCTTTGTTCAAGATTTTATTTGACTACTTAGATTTGCTTAAGCAAGCCCGATTAATCTTATAAATGAGTTAAGCTTAGCATTCATCAAGTTCTCATGGGTTTCTTACGAAACTAGATATTATAAAAGAGCATAAAGCTCACTATTGTATTTGATTACTTGGGTCTTGCCTTTTTACTTATTTACTCTGCCTATTTAATCTCTATACAAGGGAAATGAAGATCGAAGAGGAAAGAATTGAGGCTGAGAAGAAACGGGTAATTATCGCTTACACCTGATTTTGTTCTTATTTGTTTTGTTACATGGACTAATATGCGTACATGTTTTCAGGTAAAAGAAGAGGCGCAACAGCTTGCTCTTATTTTCGAAACTGTTGGAGCCTTCAAGGTTAGGCGAAAAGGTGGAAAAGGAAAACAAATTTTCGGAACGTAAGCTGTGGATTGAGCGCAATCTTATTTAATTTACTTTTTTACATTTTTTCCAGCATATATGTGTATAATAGAGATATATATACAATGTCTTTTTCTTTCCAGTGTTACTGCACAAGACCTTGTTGACATAATCAAGGCTCAACTTCAAAGGTATGTTTTTTCCCCCTCAACTTGTTATGGTTTTTGGATCTTATTAATAAAAACAAAATCATTTGAGGGGATCCAGTTCATGATTTTGCATGGATTCTAGTGTAATTATGTATGATTTTTCTTCACCATACTTTTCCTTTATCTCTTGTTTAATGGTTTTGCAGGGATGTAGACAAGAGAATTGTGTCTCTTCCAGAGATAAGAGAAACCGGAGAATATATCGCTGAATTGAAGCTTCACCCAGACATCTCTGCTCGAGTCAGAGTGAATGTTTTTGCTAACTAAGAGACCAAGTAAAACTGGGACCCACTGTACAATTCACGAGTTTACAGCAAGTTCCCGTTATTCCAAGGTAACTTTAACAAATTTTGCCTTTTTTCTCTCAATTCAAAAGAAGATTGTCAATTTTGTTGGGGAACAATTAGTGAGAGAGAAAATTTGGCCGAGATGTAGGGGAAGATAAAGAATTTTATTTGCAAGGTGAGTTCCCTAATGTTATTATACAGTGTAGTTATAGGAATGGGCATTTTCTTTGCAAGAGTCAAGAGTTTGTGAGAGATGCTTGTAGAAGAAGAACACGAACGTTATCTCATGATCAGAACTTGTTAGAGATGTAGAGGAGTATAGTTCTTGATGCTGTATGAATCGTGCAAAGCCATGAGCAACAAAGCATTACAGACAGTTTTTGTAATTGACTTTCATTCTTATTGCAACCTTTATATACTAATTCCGATTAGCTTACAAAATCTCCTACCACTCCCTCACTCTTTGATTGATATTTTTATTCATATGATATCTAACATGTTTAGTTGATTAATCATTAGGAAATATGATGATCAAGAAAAAAATATAACTAGAAAAAAAAATTATAACTTGCAATGCAAGGGAACTTGATGCGTTTGGTAGCTCTAACAGTTGAGCCTAGAAGGTATGATGATGCTTTTCTTTCAATAAACGTTTTTGTTTATTTAATTTCAAAAATGACAATCCACCAAAACTGAAGCTGAAAAGCCTAGTGAAGTGGCAGGAAACTGAAACTTAGTGTCACGGTCGTGATCACCTTCCGGCGCCGGAATGTTAAGATCCAACTGAAAAGCATTTCTCTGTAACCTCTTCTTTCTCCTAGTAGCCATAGAAGGAGCTCCTCTGTGCTTCCTCATATGCCCCCCTAGAGCTTGACCCGACATAAATTCCAACCTGCAAATCGAACACTCGTGAACTTTAGAACCCACTGTCGGAAAGTCTCTGAACGGAGGGCTACTAATCTTGTTGGGACCTTGGGCTAAGAGAATCAGGCAATTCGCCATTTCTTCCGCCTCTAGCTCTTCATGGCATGATAACATTTCTTTCATTGTACTCTTGACTTTGATAAGCATCCGGTTCTAAGGCAAGCAAAAGATGGGACCCTGTTATATATAGAGAAAGATGGTGTCGTAGAGTCAGCCTTTTTTTGCAAAAAAAAAAAAAAAAAAAAAAGGGAAGAAAAATTAAGATAGCTGCCTACGGCCTGCCAGTGAGTAGTAAGTATAAGCTGGTGTCGCCGAAGTGTTCATTTTGCCAACTCAGAGTTTATAAAACTTAAAAAGCGTTACTAACAAGAAACTTGTGTCATAGCTTCACCATACAGACATATAAGGTAGTTTTTTTTCTTCCAAAACATATATATATGGTAGTTGTTAGTTGTTGGAGTATTATGAAAGTCATTAATTGAAATATAAAAAAATATTTAAAATAAAAAAATAATGAATAAACCGGATATAAATGCTCGGTTTTTTTATAATATGTACCGAGCCGGTTCATTCCCAACTCAATTGAACCGAGGCGGTTCAATATTTTATCACGCTGTGCAATTTTTTTTTTAAAGGCAATAGAGCTGCGCTTCAAAATTGGCGCTTTTTCTCACTGAAATCTGTAACCAGAAAAGGAGAAGAAGGTATGGATCGTCGTCTTGATTTCGAGTTAGAAGACCCACTTCTCTCTTCCGTCGCTGTTCCTAGCAAAAGGTTTTCACTTTTCAATCCAATTTCTCTAATTTTTTTTTTCCTTCCTGTCCCTTTTTATTTAGTTATGAAGTTTTCCTTATAAATCCTTCTTAGTGCTCTTGATTTTAATCTGGGTTTTTGGTGCTTATTTTCCCCCATTTTCACTCGTAACTAGTCTTTGCACGATTTGGGGCTAGCAGAAAGATTGTTCCCTTCTTCTTTTTTTCCCAGGGTCAGAGCAGTAATTTACTTTCTTTCTGGTAGTTGTTGTGGAAATGGTGTTTCTTTAAGTAGAATTGTTCTTTATATTGGAAATGAGGAGTTTTTGGTGATACATGTTTAATTCTTTCTCCTCTTGAAATTATTACATTTGAACTCAATCAGGAAAAAAATTATTGGGTTGGATGATCTTCTGACTGATTTCTACAAGGAGAAGAACCAACTAATTGAGAAGGAGTCTAAAAAGGCAAAGACTAAAAGGAATTACAATTCGGACGAAGATGATTTTAGCAAAGAGGCTAAAGTCTCTGAAGTTGTTGATGAATGCCAAAATAAGGCAAAAGTTTCTCCACCTCTACAAGGCCCTTTTAGATTTATTAACTTTTTCTTTCTATGATGAATGAAACAAATCAGTTTTTCTTTTTCTTTTACCTAGATGAAACAATTAGGCGATGACGAAGATGTCTCCACATGGGGCCTACGGTTTTTCGGAGAACAGGTTTTCTTATGGATAGCTAAAGCTGGATAGATTGCAAAAATTTCTGAAGATTTTATTTATATTTTTAATTTTATTTGCTCTTTCATTGTTCATTTTCAGAAAACTCTCCCAAAAAGTATAGTCTTTCCGGAAGCTAAAAGCTGCACCCTTCTGCATAATTTCATTGATTCTGAACTCAACAATTTGGTGGAATTGAGTACAGAAAATGGTGCTTGATTTTCTCCCTTTTATTGACAAGATATTCTGATCGTTCGGAACAATTAGCTTGCATTGAGATAGAAAGTTATACCCATTTGCTTCTTTTGCTTGTTTTTACAGAAGAATCCTTCCTTGAAGGGCTATTGATAAATGGCTGGCTTTCAAAGTTGGCCCTCTCTTGTCGCCCTGTAGAAAAATCAATAGCCATATGGACTCTAAATTTGAGTGAGTGTAATCTTAATATAGATGGATCTTAAAAGTGATGCGAGGTTTTCTTTTTCTTACATGCTTCTATGCTTTCTCTTTTTATTCCTAGTCTTATATTCATCAAGAGAAGAGTTGAGAACATCAGCATATGACTTTTGGTGCACTATTTTGTCCCCAAAAAATGAGGTGATCTTGAATAGTTTTGTTGACTAGTCACTTCGGAATTTTCTCTTTTCCTACATTGCTTAAATAATCTCCTAATTTCTAACCAGGTGAGTCAACTTCCTGTTGAAATCGACTGGTTTCCTACCTATACTGAACTAAGACAAGCTCTTGAAACCTATGGATTCCTATCCAATTTTTCATCAGATGTTGAACACATCAACAATGGTGAAAGTGATTCGAAATTTCATCCCATATGCATCTTCTAGCACTCTCATTTCTTATTCAAGTCCAATCCCATTAACCTTATAAGATATATTCTAGTTTATTCTGATCACATTTTTGTGTTAACATTTTAGATTCTGGTCATGGTGGGCCACCGCAGAATATAAACACTTGGGTCAAAGTACTATCCCTTTGCTGTCAGATAAGGTAATGACCAGAATAGTTCTTAGACAAAAAAGTTCTTAGACCAATCTTTTTAAACATTGCTTTTGCAGGCATAAAAAACAGATCTTTTCAATCTCAGAAGCCGAAGAGCTAGTCGAAGTTATCATTTCTCTATTCCTAGATCGCCAGTTACAAGGCTTCGTGATGCTTTTAAATGAATGTTTTCATTCACTTCTCAGTTACTTCACGGACGAAGAATGGAAAGCTTGCTATGACAAAATAGCAAAATCTCTTGCTTTCAGGTACAAATATATCTACATTATAGCCTTTAATATGTGTGTACTGCTATTATATCGAACTTTGAAAATGATGTTATTTTGTAGGTTTCCTAAGGATCTAAATTGCTTGCGATCAGTGGAGTGCATATCGAATATTGATGCTCGTAGTAAGCAACTTAGAAGGACCATTGCCTATCACATTCTTCTTCTTTGTTTCGATAATGAGGTACCCAAAAAGGCTTTTTAAATTATCATTTATCTATTTTTGCTTCCGAAATCATTAGGTTAAAATACCTCTTGTTGTCCTTGTTGTTAGGCTTCCAATGAAGAAGAGATACTGAGATCACTCATCTCGATCTCCATAAAAGATAGAAGCTGTGATTTGTTTAAGGTATATATTTACTTGGTTTTGGCTGAGAATTGGATCTTGCCTAATCTAATGATTGAAGACAAGCCCGTAATCAATGAAATGTGGGGCCTTTTTCTTCGGAATTGTTCTTGCCAGATCACCAGTACTGACTTGAGGTCTTATGCATCTAAGGTCAGTAAAATCTCCATCTACATTCCAGCCTTTTCATTAAACATCCATGATCAAAACATTTTTCTTAATTCCAATTTGCAGGTCCGGAACAAGGCATCGTACATCTTACAAGGCTCTGTGAACAAATAAATCCTTAGAAAGGTAGAAGGATTAAACAACTTAATGAACTTTTTAATGTTGCGAAGTCTAACAGTATAGCTCCTATTAAGATGTTACGTAACATGTCAGAGCTTGTTATAACACCATGGCTGTTTGGTATTTACTTTTTGCAGAGATGCTTTGCCAATGAAATCAGTATATGAAATCAGTATATGCCAAATTTAACTATTTTACTAAATCACTTTTGACACGTTAAGTGTTAAGTATTACGTTTACGAGGCTTTTCAAGGTGCTACATGAGAACGTACTTCCGATGGTCAAGATTTCGCCACGTTATTATTTGCAATGGTGTGGCGCAATCGAGACCGTGTGGAGTACTACTGGAATATTTTCTAAATTCTCTACATGGACACGCAATCATAATCAAGACTTATCATGTGTGGGAGATCAAGTTGTTTGTTGTTTGTTGTTTGTTGTTTGTTGTTTGTTGTTTGTTGTTTGTTATTTGTTATATGTTGAAAGTAGAAATATGAGGACGATATTCTTGTAATAAATTAGTAATATGATTCCAAATAAAGAAAGATTTTGGTTTTTCCGACCAGTAAAACGGGTAATAGATTACGAATATTTGGTCGGAGCGGCGAAGCCTGACAGGAAGGTTTATTTTGTTTTTTAATAGAATATATTCCCCTTGAGAAAGACAAAAGGTCGTTAATTTCAAAATGAGGTTCGGACTCGATTACAAACCTTTGTATTCTGCTTCGGAGAGCCGTTGTGCTTCCGAATATCCAATCGGGCCCCTCTTTCACTTCTTTTCCTTTTAAATCTTTTTTATTCTAACCCATTTCAGATCTTCCACCTTCTCTTCTTCTCCTCATCTTCTCGCATCCAAGATAGAAATAGATAGTTTTAGAGAGAGGGAGAGGGAGAAGGAATTAGGGTTTGTCACGGTCCTCGCTCTCCTCTGTTTCAGATTTGAAAAACAGTCTTTCTCTCTATAGGGGTTTTTTTTTTCGGTTTCTTTTTTCTTTTATTTCTCTGGGTATTTTTTGAATACCCATTTCAGATCTTCCACCTTCCATTCTTGTCTTCATTTTCTGGGTATTTGTTGAATATCCATTTCAGTTTTTGAAAAATCGAAGAAAGAGGTATTATCAGGTAATAATGAAAGCTGAGAGATTGACGAAAAGATCGTCTTTTGGGACCATAATCCGAAACAGAATATCGGACATTACAAACTCTCAGATAGCCAAGGGTCGTAGTAGCGTTAAAGATGATCAAGACCCGCCTCAGAATTTGCACTCCAATTACAAGGACTACATTGACCAACTCATGAAGGTACCACACAATTAAATCTCCCCCGGATTTCTTATTCAGACTTAATTTCCTCTTCTTTTTTTCCCCCTTTTGGCTGATGTATTTTTGTTGTCCAACCCTATTGGACCAGGAAAAGTTTGCCTTGGCCAAAGTCATTACAGAGAGGAAGTATCCACCAATTTGGACTCTTCAATTCTCTCTCTCTCTCTCTTTTTTCCCCCTTCAGAATCTGTGATTTCTTATATGCATATGAACCTATGAACTTATCACTAATTAATATTCCAATAAGAGGGGAAGGGTTTGGATTTGTCCTTAATTACAATTGGAACAGTAAAATAATTGAAATAAGCGGAGAAGAACTGCAGAAACTTAGGGTCAGTGTTCAGAAATTGCAGCTGCAGAATTGGAATATTGCTCAATCTAATACCCAGATGTTAGCAGTATGAATTTTTCTCCTTTTTTTTTTCTTTTTCTTTTTAAGCTTAAGAATCAACTTTAATTTCCAAATTATGTTTCGTAACATCAACCTTATCTCTATTCATTATTGTTCAGGAACTTAATTCAGGAAGAGAGAAGGTGAAAATTTTTTCTATTCATTCTTAGCTTTCTTCCCTTTTGTTTTTCCAAAAATATGTGATGCTGAATTTGTTAGTGTTGAATAAATTCAGCTAAAAACACTACATCATGAGATTGTATGCAGGGATGTTCTATTAAAAGCGAAGAACTTGGAGCTTGAGGTTAGATTCTCAACTCTTACTTATATATAAATGTAATCATTTCATACTTTATGAGAAGAGATGTACTAAGTCCTCTATTTTTATTTGGAAGGGAAAATTGAAGCCGAATAATGTAACGGAGACTGAATTACAGGAGGGAGAGAATGCAGAAGGGAAATCTTCACATATAGTCGATTATGAAAGGAAATCCAGTGATAAGAATAGAAGAAAAATTCTGAGAAGTCAATGTATAAACGCTTGAAAACTCTCCTCATATATATATATATATATATATATACCTCTTAATCCAGTTTCTAAGATATATATGATGCCTCTAATTTTACTTTCAGCTATGGGCGCTTCTACCGCAAACGAAACCGTGGCAGATAAAGACAAGGGTGAAAACAAAAGGTATTGCTCTAAACTTATGATGCTTCTAATTTATTTAAAAGCAAATGTAGTGTTAACTACATTGCTTGCTTTTTAAAAATTATGTACAGGCCTTGTTTGAGAAGACAGTCTGCTAGATATAATAAATCCCATAAGAAGGAAAACACGGAGAATTTGTTCGAGATAGAAGATGCTAAATTTCCATCAAGTCAAGCACTTGAAACTCTGATCTGCGAAGAAGATACTAGTAATAGGAAGCTCGAGGAGGCGAAAGAAAATAGCTCTGCCTCGAGACAGAGATCTTCTATCGGAAGACCGGTACGGAAAGCCGCAGAGAAGGTTCAATCTTATAAAGAAGTTCCTCTGAATGTTAAAATGCGAAGAAATGTGTAGTGATCTCATGTCCTCTGCTGTATATATATATATATTATTGTTTGGTGTTGTCTGTGACTCTGTGGCACTAATGTGTACTATTACATTGTTTTTGCAAATTTGATTGTTTGTAACAAATCTCTGTTTAGGACTAAATTTTAAATTTTAAAAATGAAAATGATATAAGTAAAATTTTTAAGGAATGATTAAAGAAAATGACAAACACATATATAACAAGAAAAATAAAAAAATAAAAAAATAAAAAATAAAAAATAAAAAATAAAGATAAAAGGGGAAAAAAGTGAGTAATTAAGATAATAATAGGCCCAGTAGTTGGTATATACCAAATTGGGATGATTCATAATTTTGTAAGTGGGCCCAGGTGAACCTAATAGAATCATTAAATGAGATCAGAAATTAAGCCCAAGCCCAGTCCTTGATTATATTTCACTTAAAAACTCTACGTCTTTTAACCACCGGACCAGTTCTTAAAGTTATATGATACTATGAGAACGAGTGATGTCTAAAGAAAAATTAAAATTAAAACTATTTCTTACCTTCAAATATCTCCATCATGTTCTATCTAGACATAGAGAGACGGTGCAAGGATACAAGAGAAACCGTGTGGGGCCCTTGCTTTTGGGCCCCTCCCCTTATTTTGTTATTGGTTAGATCGATATGATCGATGATGATGCATGTCATATCCCACATGCCTCAATCCATTATGCTCTCTGGCCCTCAAATCTCTCTCTTTCTAATTTTTCGTAACGTGATCGATGTCCTTTTTATATAATAACATATAGATTTTGTAGTTAATAATGAAATATTGGTGTCACATTAACTCTTTAAGGACTTTGTTTATAATTTAAAAAATAAAAAATCTCTTCTTCAGATTTTCTTAATATCAATCGAGTATATATTAACTATAATCTTATCTATATAATAAGGTAGCTCAAATATTAATAATGGATAATTTCTTAAGTCAAAATCAAGATAAATATACAGTAAAATAATTTCTCAATTATTTAAAAATCCGATCATATAATAAAATATAACGATTTGAATTATATTCTCGTATGTTATTTATTTATTATTATTATTATTATTTTAAGTCAAGAAATAACATGTGAAGAAGTTGAATACGTGTATTAATAATAGTACTATTATATAGTATAAGGAGAAAAGCTAATTGGCTATAATACCAAAAAACACTTAGCTAAAATGTTTTGTAGGAAAAAAAAAAAAAAAAAAAAGAAAAAGAAAGACGAAAGCAAAGATTGAATCTTTGTGATATGAGCACTAAAAATTTGATAATGGGCCTCCAAAAAAATCTAACAAAGATATCTATCTGATTGCCGAAAACTTATTGGGCCAGGTGGCAAAATCCAACAAACTAGAACTAACTAGTAACTACTAATCCGCCTTTCACATGCAAACACGACAAACGGGCCGTCGTTTTACCCGACTTTTATTGTTATTATTATTTTACCCAACTAGAAATAATGCACCATATACTTTTCTAAAAAAATTCATGATCATAGTTGTAATTTGAAATTTAGATACATTTTGTGTACTTATTTATATTTTAAAATTAATGTTAATAAAAATAATATTATTATATAATTATAATTAATCGATCGTATTTCAAATTAATTAAAAATAATTTTAGGTTAATTTTAAAATAAATAATCAAAAATTATTATGATAAAGCCACGCCAATATTTTTGTTATAAATTGTTAATATTTAATTTTATTTCTAATAATTATTAATTAATTTTTTTAATTTTTTTAATTTTAACATTCTCTCAAACTTTTTTTTAACGGCCACTTGGGATTCCCAAAGATCTAAGAAAAAAAGATATGATTTGAAGTGGAATTGACGAGCCACCTAAAGAATATAAAAAGAGTCACTATTCTAATACTATGACCCATTTTGATTTTTCCTCATCTAATTTTTGTTTTATTTATTTTAATCTAATTAGGGTTTAATGGAGCCCACACGGTTTTAAATAAAGTTTGGCATCTATGATTTTCTAAAGGGCCGACAAGACAGGTATTAGCAGTTAGGACCCCACCAGAGTTGGACTTGGTCACTACTGTCTCTTTGTAACTTTTCTCACTTGATTCTAGAGGAGGGACATTCGAGCTTCGTGTAATTACTGTTTTGCCCCTTCCCGCGAAAATTGTTGGAAGAATCAACTTAATGAGTATTTTTTTTTTTAAATAAAAACAATTTATACCAGTGAGCAAAGTAATTGAAAGTAATCTAACAAAATTTTATATATGATTTGTAAATAATCTTTAGCTTGAATTAATATTTAAGTAGTTAAAATAATATTATAAATATAAATATAATAATTATTTTATTTATAATTAATTAATTAAGAAATTATATATATTTTATATCAAAATAACACTAGAAACGTGTTAAAAGTATCATCTCACATTCATTCATGACTAATTTATTCCCAGTGACACCTAAATCTTGCTAAGAAGTTTACGACCAAGTAAAAAAGAAACATGTTGGTGGTAGTTTCACTTGTAAACATGTTGGTGCCCACTAAAGTGAACAGGTCAAAAGAGGAACAGGCTATGGTTGTTGGCTTGTTAGTTATATGTAGTACTGTCTTTATTTTGTCTTTTTGAAGGGTAACAACTATATAGATCAAACACAATCTCCTTAATATTAATTAGATTCCTTAATTAATTAACAGTACAAAATCATACTTATATTTAATTTCTTATGTTCCTTATTTTCTTCTAGCGTTTGCTACTTAGAATTATATATATAAAGACTACACATCCCTTAATATAATTTATATTGAGCAATTTTATATTATTAATCATATTTTTTTATATAATATGAGAATTAATCATATTGTTGCAACTGCTCAAATTGCCGCTTCCGCTTGGTATACCATTTTTCACTTGTATGTGAATCGTTCTCGCGCTAGAGTCATGAAACTCAAGGAGGGTCGCTCCCTTGCCACTCTTGGTTCTTAATCCGTATCGACATTCCTTCAATCCATTAAGACCAAGGTCGATGAACTTTCGGTCATTGACAAAACTACTCATCGATGATGACCTTACTATCTATATATTAAATGGTTTTGGTGTTATATATAAAGAGATTGAACCCCGATCTGGACACGTGAATCCCCATTATGGTTCAAAAAACTTAATGACTTACTAATCGCACATGAAGCATATCTCAAACGTCTCGACTCGAGCAACTCGTCTCTCATTGCCACCGCAAATAATGCAACTCACCAGCCTTCTTCGGCACCCCATCGCAATCCGACCAAGTACTCTAACTGAGGCCCTTCTAACCGTGGCTATAAATTCAATAGAGGGAAACCTCATAACTAATACCGCCATACTAGTGCTTCATATACAAATCAGTAGGAAGTTTCCATTTGACAACTACGATTATCGTGGGCATATGGCAAATGTGTGCCGTAAGATCCAACTCGGCCACCCCACCAACGACATGACCAATTGTTCTCCCACTGGCCAACAACATGACTCCAACTAGTTATTAGACTCGGGTGCTTCGCATAGTCTCACCTCCGACTTGGCATAGTTTTTTATTCGGTCGGAGTATGATGGAACCAATTAAGTGTTCATAACGGATGGTTCATGTTTGCTGATAATAAATATTAGGTTCTCCTCATTCAAATTTCCATCTCGAATTTTTCACTTACCTAATGTGCTATGTGTTTCTATTGTTCATACAAATTTATTATCAATACATGATTTTACGAAGACTAATAAGTTTTTTGTCAAGTTTCATCCGTTACATTTTGTTGTGAAGGATCAAACAACAGGAACAACGTTAATCTATGGACCATGTATGAATGGGGTTTACATGCTCAAAGAACTGACATTATCTCCACCGCTGATGACATTCCTTGGTGAGTGGACTCCTCTCTCCGCTTGGCATCAATGGCTTAGTCACCCTTCATCAAGAGTTATCTCTTTGTTAATTCGTCAGTTTAGTCTACCTATATTTGAAGGGATTTCTAATACACTTGATGTTTGTCTTCCTTGCAATATTAATAAAAGTCACCAATTACTATTTCATGACATGTCTCTTACAAGTTCTTCACCATTGCAATATATTTACTCCAACGTATGGGGACCCACTCGTTTGCCGTCACTCGCTGGTCACCGATATTATTTGTTGTTTGTTAATTACTATACAAAATATTGTTAGTTATATCTCCTCTAAATATTTTCGGAACTATAAATTCCATTGTGCCATTCGCCTAATATTTTATGTGACAACATTAGCGCCACTCATCTATCTCTTAATCTAGTTCTACACTCTCGGATGAAACACATGTTGGTGGACATTTATTTCGTGTGCGATTTGGTTGCCAAAGGTTTGATATCAGTCTCTCACATCAACACCATCAATCAACTTGTAGATTTGTTGATCAAACCTCTCTGTCACTCTCGCTTTCAGCTCTTACGTGAAAAAATTAGCATTGCTGACAGGTCTTCTTAATATTAACGGGAACATATCTTCTTAAAAATTAACATCATCAATTTTACGGGAACATATCAAAAGATCAAACACAATCTTCTTAATATTAGCGAGATCCCTTAACTTACTGCACAAAATCATATCTATATTTAATTTATCATTTTTCTTACTTTCTTCTTAAGGTTTGCTACTGTAATTATATATACAAATCATACATCCCTCTAGTATAATTAAAAAAAAAATTATATCATCAATCATATTTCTTATAATATATACATACGTGTATGTTACATATCCTTAACCGTCCCACAAAGAAATTCGTTAAAATCCTTTTTGTAAAGATACCCCTCTAACTGGTTCTCGTACTAGGATCATGAACAACTTTAGATTTACCTTTCATGCAAATGCCTATAATACGCTATATGTCCAAGTTGTTAGATTTGCATCTCTTTCTCTCTCTCATGTTTTTTTTTCTCTCTCTAAAAAGATCTATGATAGTACTACATGTTTAAAGTGAATTAAGGTTATTCGCCAAATTATTCTTCACGCTGAAGAATAATTTCTATGGCCAAATACGCCGATCGAGTGAACTTATGAGCTCTAATCCACTTAATTATACTCAATAGTGAAAAAGTTATGCAATGAACAATAGTTCTTCTTACATAAATTAGTATGGTACGTCTCATTCGTAATACATTATATTAAATTAATTGATAATTTAGCATAATACTAAATATCGTCACGTTCGAGTTGGTTTTATTTTTTTGACCATTTAGGAAGATATCGAAGTCTAGTTTAGAATACTGTCAGACTATTAATATTTGATTAGTCTTTATCTAAATTATAGATTAACTTTTTAAATATTAACTAATGATTGAAATCTTTTATGAGTAAGAAGATGCTACACATGAGAGAGAACTTTGATTACGGTTAATACTTTCTTTACACTTTGTTTTTAAAACTAATTTAACGGTTAACTTAATACTAAGTTGTTATTTTTGCTATATTTGTCAACGGAATCAAGATGGTTGGTTATAAACTTACAACTACTAATCACGATGACAAAAATATGGTTATAAAACTCATCATAACTAATCACAAAAATTTAATGAATTGTGTTGTGCATTTTCTCAACCAGATGATAATACTGTTAGGGCATGTTAGATTGAGGAGGCTTTGGAAATACGATAATGTTGAGTCCAAATGCAAAAAAAAAAAAAAAATAGTCCGACCAAATTAAAGCGAAAAAGAGTGTAAAATTAGGAAGATGTGACCCACACAAATTAATTTTTTAATAATAATTAATTAAATTAAATTAAATTAATCAATAAATAAATAAACATTAACATATGGTTCTGAACTGCTGATGCTTAATCCCGTATCAAATGGATCAACTTTATGTTAGAAAAATATGTATAAAATTAAAGCATAATACATGGTTATGTTGGCAAAAGTGATCATGTAATAATAATTTCTGTCCCCCCCTACCCTTTTTTTTTTGGTTGTATGCGAGAGCTTTCAAGCATCTCTCTACATGCTAAACACAACATGTCATGTTAAGTGGATATTCTCATGTTCATGTTTTTCTTAATTTTATACGTAATGGATAAGTTTCTTTTTTTTCTTTTTCATAATGGCTGGTTAGTATTTCGCGGTATAAAAAATATGAATGATATTCTATCCAATTCTAAATCATCATCAATTAATTCCACTATTTCTCTATCCATTCTATATTTATAAACGGTTGATAATTAAAACGAATGTTAAAATTTTAATCACGATCATTTCTCGACTCAAAACACTAGGATCAAGATTATGATGTTAAATCGTAAAGAGAGTGAGAATAAACAATACGATCACGACTCAAAACACTATAATCAAGATTATGATATTAAATCGTAAAAATAGTAGGAATATAACAATATGACTAAATATAAATATTGAAATTGCGTTTCTCGTACATATTTAATATCGAGCATGATGTTGTGAGATATGATATTAATTAAAAGTAAAATAAATTAGTCTTATGGAACTAAGTTAACATTTTAATTTGCAAGTTGCAACTAAATTCTCGAAATCAAAGGGATAGAGTTTCTTTTTACCTTTACTAACTATGAGATATAGTTGACAGTTACAAAAATGATGAACCCACATGTACTACAACTATGATCGTGCTTATTATTGTTGCATAACATGCCGAGTAGAAGAGAGTGAACAAATAGTGAATGAGGAGTGCTCATTATCTCTTCTTTTTTTTTTTTTTTTTAAATAAATAAGTTTCAATAATAGGAGAGGAACTATATAGATGGGTAAAAAAATTATAATCCAACGGCATTTAAATCAATTATAAAATAAAGAGAAGTGAAAATATCTATGACTATATTTTTAAAATTTTGAAATTTAAAATTTACTTAGAATAATAATAATATATAATTTAAATTTGAGAAATATACATTTAAAAAGACTACATATTGATATAACGATATTTCTTTGAAATAAAAGCCAAAAAATCTTTCAAACTACTAAAACCCCAGGAAAAGATTTCATAACAAATACTGTAATATTTTTTTTTTTTCTTGAAAAAAAAAAAAGGGTGTGATGCCTTGTTATCTAAGATATCTTGCGACTACTCATAAGCTTTTACATTATGCAGCAAAATCGTTTATACCAATCATATGTAGCTATTTAAGCGTGTAACCGCAAAGCAACCTTAATTATATCAAATGCATAGTGATCACTCTACATTAGGATTAGAGGATCCCAATTCTTGTTATGATGTCGTTTTAAGAATATCGATGATTAGTACCATCTTTAATTTTACAGATTATAAAATGAAAATATGCAAATTAATTGCCTTCTTATTATATCTAACAAGTATATCGTTTCAAGTACTATCATAATTAGGAGTGTAGTCTATGTGAAATATCGTTGAACTTGAGCTTGTCTAGGCTAACTTTTACATAACTTGAGCTCAACTCACACTCGACGAGCTTCGAAAAAGTTTGTTTGAGCTCAAGCTCATTCTAATGACCTCTTGTGCTTGAGCTCAATTAAGCTCATAAATTTAATGAATTACAACTCTAATCGCACGCACTCCTAAATTTAATGAATTACTTGAAATGTATAGATTACGATCCTCTCGTCTGTAATTGGTTATAAATTTGGTCAAAATAAGCGAGACTTGTTACAATAAAATATGAAAACTGAAAAGACATCTCAAGCCGGAAGTTAACAAGGTGGGAAGTGGGAGAAGTTAATTGGAATATTGTTTCTTGTGTTTGTTGGCTCGTGCTTTTTACTTGCCGCTTCCTCCTAGAGCACTGCACATAGTAGAGATGCCTGCAGCTTATCATGTCAAACTTCAAACATAAACCCAAGCACTATTTCTACCTCGGATAAGACATAAAGGCACGAAACCGCATGTTCTTTAATATATTTTGCGTAATTTGGCACATCAATTTGGATGCTTCTCCATCTACTACTCTTGGCATATTAGTTTTTTGTTTTTAGTTAATTTGGATTAGTAAGACATTTGAAATTATCTAAGGATAATTAGTATTTAAATTTAGAAAAAATTATATTATAATCATAAATATTATATTTATAAGATAGATGATGTGATGTAAAATTATTAATTTTTAATTACCGGTTACTAATCTAAGTCAATTAGAGGAAAAGCTTACCTACTTAATTAAGTTTGATATACTAGAAGGAACCGATTAAGAGAGATGAGTATTGCACTTAATTAGTCAAAGAGAAGCTCCTATTCATTTTCTCAAAAGAAGTGACTTTTTTTTAGGGAAAATTATTGGTGGGAAAGTTTGGTTACCCGCTTCTTTCTATGACCTATGGTCGAAAGAAGCTCGTATTGACTCTTAAGTAAGCAAGCATGATCAACATGTCTTTTGATAGTGAAAGTAATTTGAAATGAAAATCTAAGAACTTTATACCAAAAAATTCTTTAAAATTATAGTCCTATGGAGAGAGCATGTAGCGCACATGCACAACACTACTACTACGTCCTCATTTTTAAGTCAAATTTAACTAAACTAACATTTCTAACACACAATATATGTTTTGTCAAAGAAGACATGCTGTAAAATGCTTTTCTGGTCATTTTTTTCTATGACAACTAATTGAAAATGAAATCTTTAAGTCTAGACGTAAATCATTATTTTCTAGATATATATTTAGAAAATGTCACATTCATTGAAAAAGTAAGATCAAACAAAATCAGTAAGTATCAATAAACAGGTTTAGATACAATTTAGGTACATTATTAGTAAATATTGAACCGGATATTATGATAAATGTGTTTAGATAGAATTCATTCCCAAAATTAGCTTAAAAGATAAAGAGAGAGAGACAGTCTAATAACTTTGAGATGTATGACAACCGGAAACAATAACAAGTATTTTTACTATAGACTAATTATCATCGAGCCCTTGTTTATGAATCAACGTAGTTAATCTTGAAATGTGTATTAGTAGTATTATAGAACTTGAACATGTCATTTATAATCTTGTTAATCCACGTTTTGAAGTTTCCAATGCACATGTTCTTCATTGTATTTTAATTTTTACATATTCTTTGTATTTTAATTTTTACAGAGTTACAAGAAAGTAATAACAAAAATTCTCTTGGAACTATAACGTACACTTACCCTTAGCCTTATAAATTTAAAATAACATCTTGAATTCTATCTTGTTGCATTAACACCTTTTATGCATCTAGCCCGAACAATGTTCGTGTCCGTGTTGATTGTCCTGCATCTTATGGAGTCCGTGGATGCCGAATGCTCGGATTCAAGATTATATTTGGTTGTTAAGTGTATAAGTTGTTTAATCCAGGATATGGCAAAAATGGGTACATATATTATAGCAAGAGATTCTTATGTGTATAGTCAGAAACTTCTTAGAATAAAGGCGGAAATTGCAGTCTTACTTGAACTTTGTCTTCGGTTAGAAATCAAAAGAGCAAGGAAACCCAAGTGGGACGTATTCAAATTCAATCAATTGCGAAAAGAAAAACTAAGCACCAGAACCCTTGTTTGGGTTTATTCGGGTAAGGCAGCCTACGTGAGTGAAAATTCGTGATAAATTCGAATGTTGATTGGTGAAGCTTCCATTTAATCACCCCCAAAAAAGCAAAATTACTAATAAGAAGATATATAGTGTATATACCAGTAGACCGATCAATCTTCAACCGTCCGTGGTATACCATATACGTATATGTATATATATATATATATATATATGTGTGTGTGTGTGTGTGTGTGTGGAAAGAAGAATGGAAATGAAGAAAATCATTAACGAATAGAAGATAGAAGACAAGAGGTATTTTAGCTCCCGCTTTTAACGCTGAAATGTGATTACCCGCGCTAAGTTTCTTCTCCGAATGGTTCCAAAAATAGTTAATAGACTCTGTTCTGGACAAATCAAACTGGACTCTGTTTTGCACTACTCACTTCTTAGAGATAACATCATACGCATTAACACATAGCTCTAAGACAGATGGATGCATAGTCTTTTAGATCTATAGCACTGAATTGGCCTTCTGTCGCCTTTAGGCCTTTTCTTCTTTTGTCTACCACCCATTTGAGAAAAAGCCCACATACTACCAAAAAAAAAAAAAAAGAGAGTAAAGAAAGCAGTGACTCCTACTTCTTGCTTATAATAACTTGCGCCACCACCTGCTCAAAAACCCTGTATCCCTCTCTCTCTCCTTTCCCTCGCTCTGAAAATCACTTTCTTCTCTGCCATGGATAATTCGCGTAACCCTCTGCTAAGTTGGAGTTTCTTCCTCCAAGGGAAGGTAAAAATATGATAATAGAAAACAAAAACGTTATAATTTCCTTTATATTTTACGAGTATGATGTATTAATAACAATGTAGGCTTTCTTTTTACTGGGTTTTGTCTATTTTTGTTGAAAAATTTACAGAGCATGGAGGAATTGAAGCATTCTCTGTTATGCACAACTGTAGAGCTTGAACAAACCCGGATCGCAGTTCAAGAAGAGTTAAGAAAGAGAGATGAGCAGGTAATTCATCTGAAAGATCTACTAAAAACCGCCACGAGAGAGAGGGATGAAGCTAATGAGAAATGTCAAAGACTACTCCTTGAGAAGCTCTTGTATGAACAAACACAGCAAAATGGTGGAGGCGGCGGTCCAAATTCAGGAGTTTCAAGCATTGAAGATGAACAAAACCCTAGAAGAGGAGACAAAGGAGGGGGAATCTCTTCTTCAGATTGTGAAGAAAGCATCGTCTCTTCTCCAGTTGGAGACCCATTGCAATTGCAATCACAAGCAGCTCCGATTTGTACTTCTTCAATGGAGTTGATGCCTGAAAAGCCATTGCCGGAAAAAGGTAAGCTTTTACAAGCAGTAATGAAAGCAGGTCCTCTGCTTCAGACTCTGTTTTTAGCAGGTCCTCTGCCTCAATGGAGACACCCTCCACCTCCACTCGAGTCTTTTGAGATACCACCCGTCGCTATCCCTTCACCACCGCCACCTCATCCTCCGCCTACGAGTGCGCCGACGCAGCTCCTCCACCACCATCACTACCATAGCCAGGACTCTTTCAACACAGCTACCAATTATTGTGGCAGAGTCAACAGGAAAAGGGTCTTTTCTGAAGACTATGTTTCTCCTACTGACACTAAGTATCAAAGACTTGTCCTTCACTGATTGCTTATGATTTGTACTAGCCTGATTAGTGTTATGCTATACTACAAAAAACAAAAAGAGATTTTAGTGCTTATGAATTCCAAAATTCAAGACTGATTTCTAGCATCAGTTTGTACAGAGCTTGACTGAGCTTTAGATGATGATTTTTGTTTCCTCTCTTTTTTTGGGGGTAGATTTTTGGTTTGTCTTTATGATATGAAATGGTTGGGGCTTGATTTGACTGGAAAATGCAATGTTTGTGTAAAAAATGTGAGTCAATTAGGCAAATTTATGAGGTTAGGCTTTAGTGTGTGAGTGAAGTTTTCTTTTTTCCCTTTTTTTTGTTTTTGGTGTGAAATGTATTGAATTAGAAAGGGTAGATGGAAACACAGTAAAGAGTTTGGGTGTGGGCTTGTTGAAGAAGAAGAAGAACCGGGCTTCTTTTGGTTGTCGGGTTTAAGCGGGTCCCAGAAATCAGAATCTGGATCTGCTACCGGTGTGTATTGTATGATTTGATTATTTATATAAGATTATGAAATGAAAATTATATTAAAGTAAAAAGCTCTTTGAGGGAAGTATGATTGATTTTAAGGAGTCTTTTTTATCTTTTGTTTTCTTATAATCATTTCATTTCCCCACTCTATTTGTTTATACTTAGTAAGTTCTATTTAACATTAAAAAAAGAAGGTAAAAAAAGAAAAAGAAAAGATGTTACCGAGAAAGGGTCGGGTTCGGGGTGCTTACTATGAACTAATGAAGTGCATCAGCCGTTCCGACACACTTCATAATAGACATCAAATTCTTTGTTGATGTTACTAATTAGTGTTAAATTTTGCGCTAAATTAGCGTTTGGAACAATTTTTTATAAGATATAATTTGTAAGGGGACATAATCCGGCGGTGTAAAGGGAGTTCAAATGGCGTTTTAAAGTTAAGGTTTTGAGTTCAGTTTACAATTTGGGTAAACTCCGAATCAAGTAGACGTCGGTTTAAATCTAGTTTTAACTTCTAATTATCTCATTTTGAGTCCATAAAAACTAACTCAAAAAAAAAAAAAAAGAAAAAAAAAAGTAGGGTTTTGACCAAGAGATAATGTCTTAAGCTCCTTTACCCGGAAGCCGATGCAGATGGAGATGTGGGGCGGTTTCTGGCTCTGTGCCCCGGTCCACAGGGCAGACTGCATTGGCATGCTGCCTTCCATCAATCATCATGATTATAGTCCCATCTCTTAGACCCTTGACCTTGACCCTTGACCCTGACCCTGACCTTTACCCTATCATCTTAACTCACGAGGTGACAAGGTCCACACATCTATTTTGGCCCATTACACAAGTTCCTAAAGCCCACGTATGTCTAAAACTTACTTCCATTGTCCAATGCCCAATGGACTTATTATGGCTCCAACTAAATTTTGTGGGATTTAATATTTTGATGACAATACTAATTATATTTAGTATGTTTGTTTGTTAAGTGCAAGGAAAAGGAAGTGGTACTAGGTGGTTGGTTTCAACTTTTAGGACAACAACGGATCAAAGAATGAAACGACAATGGATTGAAAATCGTATTTAACATTTTCCATTTGTTTAATTATTTTCACATTTGATTTCATTTGTATTAATTAATTTAATTTAATTTAATTTAATTTAATTTAATTTAATTTAATAAAATTAATATATATCATTAAAATTGATCGACGATATACTCAATAATTACTCAAAACAAACTTCCATTTGCATCATTTATAATATGTTCAACACCTTTTACAGACACAAACAGACACGCTCACGCACAAGCTAATATCACCTAAAACTCTCAAAACGCTTACCCCCAAATTTATCACTATTGATCTTCTTCACATTCAGACGATAAAACTCCATCTCACTCTTAGGCACCGTCAAGTCCTCCCTAAACCTCTTGTAAATGTCACTCCTATAAAACGACCTCGTTCGAATCGCCAGCACCAGTGCCGACACCGCCCCTAGAAACGTAACCGTCGCCAATATCGCAAACGATTGCGCGAAACAGTGGGCCCCGATACACGTTAGCCCTCTCCCCGTTACCAGGTGGGCTCCACCCTTCACCGCTTCCTTATCGTACAAAATCCCAATCACCTCCACGTTCAACAAGTAAGACCCAATCGGAACAAACATCTGCATGCAATTGAACAGGAGCGCAAAATGCCTCAGCCCAAATAACTCCGACACGATCGAGAACAGACACGTCACTTCGGCCCCAAACGTAAGCCCAATTAACAATGAGGCCACGTAGACAGAGTGGCTGAATGGGAAAGCGATTATCAAATGGCCCATGCAGGAGATTAGAAAGACAATCGACAAAACCAAAGGTCGAGGAAATTGATATTTGTCGAGTAGAAATTCCGACAGGAACCCGGATAAAATCCGACCGAAGAAATTCCAAATGCTTACTAGAGATAAGATGAAGCCTACGGAATGGGTCGGGTATTTTAACGACTCGCACACTTGGCCCAAGTTATCAATGGCGGCGAGTGTGGACCCACTTCCGAGCACGATTGATATGATTAGAAGAAGCATGTCCTTACTGAATAAAGCCTGTAAGATTGTGTAGTCTTCTCCTCTTTCTGGCTTATCCCATATGTTGGAATAGATAAACAGGGGCTCTTCTGGTACTTCATTTCTGGGTTCGTTATCGATGGATTTTACTGAGGTGGCAGGGGAGATACATTTTTTGTTGTTCCAGATCTCGAGCTCTTCTCTAATGGCGATAACTAGAGGTAGAATAAGCAGAACGATGATCACAGCGGCACCTCCGACATAAGCGTTCTGAGAAAACTCTGTCGTTTTCTGGGTCAGGCCCAAGACCATGAGGATGACAGCGAGGAGAATGGACATGTAGAGGAACTGGTAAAAGGCTCTGAGCTCGTTTGGGTTTTCTGAGTAATGGGGTTTAACTGTACGGATCGTGCAGACGAAGATCAGGCACAGAACCGAAGGGAACCAGCCCAGGAATAGGACTAGCGTACCGGGCTGGTCCGGTCCATAAAAGGCGTAGTAGAGCTGGGTCATGATGGCGCCACTTAGGCCTACGAAGCCCTTTAACAGGCCCAATACGATACCTCGTCTCTCCGGAAAGTTTCTTACGCAAGAAACAAGCACGGCTGTGTTTACAAAGTTTTGGGAATTAGTTGCTATGCCAATGTAAGTACACATTTCCCAGAATTTTGGCTGGGCGGACCGGTGCGTGACGGCTAACCACATTAAGAAGTAACTAAAGAAGTTGGTGGTGCCTCCGAGTACGAGGAGGCCCCAATCCGGGACAAACTCGGATAGTAGACCGGATATGATGCCCATGTTCGAACCGAGGTCTTTAGCGAACCCCATTGTGTTTATCTTCTTTTGGTTGTAATCGAACGTGGTCTTTAACATTTTTGAATAACTTCCGAATAGGTAAGTCGCACCGGCCCCAACCATTATACAAAATGAGGCGAAGAGGACGAACCACCGGCCTCTTACCAGTTGGAGCGAGAACTGTAGCATTTCGTCTCTGTCCATGGGAACTTGTTCTTTTTTCTTTTTTGGCCTAAACTTTGGGATGAGAATTGGGGCATAGAATTGTAAGGAACTTGTTAATTTATATATTAAATTATGTGGTGTGGTTCATATTAAGCAACTACATTTGGTTGCTAGTTAAGTTTGATATTGCTTTTAGGTTTGATGTCTGTTTTTTTTGGTTTGAGGGAAATGGTGGGAGGAAAAGATGACAGTTAGTGAAAGTTAAATTTCTTAGTGTATATGTTTATTTGTTTTATATTTTTTTTTCTTGTTTAAAATGAACAGAAATGACTAATTAAGGGTTTGTTTAAGGACTTGGTTTATTGACAACTCAAATCCTTATAAGCTTTTACTGTTTGCTCTCTCAAATCAAGGATGAACATTGAAAAGGAATAGCATAGCACCTTCAAACAAAACTGAATACAGGAATTAAACTTGATTATATGTGAAACCGTTTTGGACAAAATCTCGATAAGAGCATTTGGACGAGAGAAATGTTTCGGTATGTTTGATGCTTATGACGAGTATTGTGTCAAACTAATATAGAAGTAATATATCATCACTTTTGCATCACTTTGAGAGATTTTCAATAAAGTTAATATGAGATATTCATTTAAGATTTAGCTTGATGTGTTTTACTTGCAACACAAGCGAAAACAACCTTTCTGTAAAATCATCTAAGAGTGCTTTATTTTTTCATATCAACCTCTTCTACCTCTAGTTCTCAATGTTACAAATATAAGAACATATTTTCCGATTTCTGAGTATCTATGTACACATCCGGGTCGACCTGAAACCAATTTGGGGTGTATATATATCTCGACATCCATGAATATGAAATATACATCATATCTAATCGTACTGCCCTCTCTTATTGACTTGGTTAAATCATCCGTTTCCCTTTGTCTCATCTCACTTCTTGTTTTTGCTAAGGGGCAGTGACTCCATCTCTTTTTCGGTCGTATGCGCATCATCTCTAAACTTCTTATATATATCACCCTGATAAAAGGATTCTCATCACCAAGACCAGAGAAGCAAAGAGCTCCACACAATGTCATAGAAGCAAGAATAACAGAAGGGACTTTGTAACACTTAGCCCCCAAGGCAAATCAGCTCCTTCCCTGATGGTCTTTTCATACCCGTATGGCCTTTTTTCAGGGCCATATGGTCGTACAGCCTTCCGGTAACCTGCACATTTAGTACATACGATCCTAAAGGAATAGCCAATTGTCCTACACTGAACAATGTAGCAAAATGCCCAAGGCCAAAGAGCTCAGAAATTGTTTCTTGAGTTAAGTAGCCCCTGCTCCTGCCATGATTAAGATAGTGGGAAAAACAGATAACCATCTTCCCTTGAGAAAATACAGAGTATGACCACCTCTTCCTTCACCCATCTTTACTACATCCTCTGCTTTCATGTAAATGTAAATTTTTCTACATGGATTGTGATCATTGCACACAGAATCATCAAGTCATGTGTGTTTCTGGATAAAAATTATATCTGGATCATGAAAAATGTTGAATTATGTCTGGATCAAGTAAGCAAAGGTTGACGACAGGGATGTCCGACAATTAAGCCGACTAAAATTGTTTGGTACTTGATAGATTAATTAGAGATTTAATCACCGCAGAAACCAAACTAATCAGGAACGCCAACGAATTTTATCGCAGAAAACAGACACCAAAAATTGTGTAAAAAAAAAAAAAACTAATCTTGTAATGGATTTTCTTCTTCCTTTTGGTAAATCCCTAGCTGTCCGTCCGTGACTTGAATATGTAGAGGAGACAAAACCCGAAACTAAACAAAAAAAAAACTTAGCAAAGATTCATTAAACGACATGCGATGAAATAGACATTTCTGTAAAGTACAATATAAACCGACATGAGTCTCTGTTTTAAGATTCATCAAACGACGTGATGTGAAGTAGAACTTTATTCGGAATCAGCAATTCATAAATTTTTTCTTACCTTACATTATTACCACAAGCACCGAACTATTTTTCTGAATCTTTTCCGACAGGTTTGGGCAAATCCATATCTTCTCCGACGGCTGTTACATCATCTCTAAACCGTTTGTAAATGTCCCCTTTGTAAAACTCCCTTGTCCTCACCACCAATATCAAAGAAACAACCGCTCCAAAGAAAGTCACGCCTGCCAAAATGAGAAAGGGCAGCCTATAACACTGACTCCCAATACAAGTCAGCTCTTTGACCGAATCCCGAGTCAGACCCCTCTTCGCCAGCTGTTTCAACGCCTCCCGATCGTACAACATTCCGGTCACCTTCACGTTCAAAATATATGTTCCCACAGGGCTAGCCACTTGCCCACAATTGAACAAAGTAGAGTAATATCTTAAACCAAAGAGCTCGGAGATAATCGCAAAAAGCAACGGCAACTGGGCACCGAATGAAAATCCGATGATCACGGAAGCAACATAGACCGAGCCCGGTGCCGGAAAGGCGATGAGCAGATGGCCCACGCATGATAAAAAAAGTACAAATGTCATAATAAGAGGTCTTGGAACCTTCCATTTGGCAAGAAGAGTTTCTGAAACAATCCCGGAAAAGATCCTTCCGAAATAGTTCCATATGCTTACCAGTGACACAAATGAGCTTATTGCTCTTGTAGGGTACCCTAAAGACTCCCCAATTTGACCTAAATTATCCACGGCCGTTAAGCTCGACCCGAGCCCACAAAAAGTAGCAATGAATAGAACCAACATGTCAATGCTTGTAAGGGCTTGTAGAATAGTATAGTCCTCTCCTCTTTCGGGTTTATCACAGACATTTATGAAACAAGATACCTTATTAGTTGATCCAATAGGTTCTGGTTTTTCAACAGAGACCTCCATATGAGGAGGAGGAGGAGATGGGGGAGGAAGGGGAGGAGGGAGCTTCCAAAGAGCTAGCTCTTCTCTAATAGCAATGAAAAGTGGGAGAAAGAGAAGAACACAAACTACAGTAGCACTTCCAGCATAAGCTTCTTTCGAAAAGAGGATAAACTTCTGAAGTATAGTCATGACCATGAGGAAAAGAGCTAACCCAATTGAAATATATAGGAAATGGTAGAAAACAGAGAGCTCATTTTTCTGCCTATAATCAATCTTCATAGTCCTAATAGTATAAACAAAAACAACAGACAAAGCAGCAGGGAGCCAAGCAATAAGAAGAACAACAGCCTTGGCATCATTCCCATAAATGGCTAAGTAAATTTGGGTCATAATGGCCCCACTAAGCCCAGTAAAGCCCTTCAAAAGCCCCAACATGACCCCTCTGCTTTCGGGGAAATTCTTGATACATGTCACTAACGCCCCTGTATTTGCAAAATTCTGAGAATTCGCTCCTATACAAATATAAACACACATCTGCCATACTTTTGGTTTAGCGATTTTTCCCGTTATTGAAAGCCAGATCATGAAGTACCCAGTAAAGTTCATGGCTGAACCTAGAAGAAGGACAAACCAAGTGGGCGTTACCTCATCGATTAGACCAGAAAGGACCCCTACGTTTGCGCCTAGATCCTTGAAGAAACCCAGAAGGTTGAGGGTTGTTTGGTCATATCCCAGCGTGGATTTTATCTGCTTGGAGTAGATTCCGAAGAGGTAAGTGGCTCCTGCTCCTGCCATGATTAACAGAGTGGCGAAAACAGAGAACCATCTTCCATATAGAAAATGGATGGCGAAACTGGATTTTTGAGCTTCCCCCATTAATGGTTTTTTTTATTAAGAAATAGGAAGGAATATTACATGTTGAAAGTGAGCAGTCTGGTTTGAATGTGGGATGAAGAAGATGATGAAAGAATGTGGGTTTAGCTTTTTTTTTTTTTTTTTTTTTTTTTTTTAAGAGGTGTAATGCGGGTTTAAAAGGTAGAAGAAGACATAAGCATATAGGGATGAGAAAGTTTTTTTCTTCCTCTTTCTTTTCAGTATAAAATTTAAGAACTTTTGGACGAGTTGCAGAGCAGAGTCATCTTTAAGGGTGGGTTTATGAGAAATGGAAACCTCAGAATAAATAAAGAGAAATGGTAAATTTCAGTGTATAAATTCGTGCTCGTATAGTTTATTTGTTACTTTTTTAGTTTTAATATAATTTAAATACTATTTTTAATTATTTTGATTAATTATTATTATTATTAAAAAATATATTTTTAAGCCCATGTTTTTTAAGGAACTAAGACTAAACCAGAAATTTTAAACCCCGAGATTAAACTCAATACAGACCGATCCAGATTATCACCTCTAATTCGAATTCGAAGTATAAAAAATCGGTTGTACTATTTAGGAACATAAAATAAAACTACCATCAGTCTTATAGAGTAGTAGTGTTAAAACCGTGGCTTGTTCTTTTGAATGTCTTCTTCTAATCGTTTTGGATAAATGCTATTTTATCGTTGCTCCATATTTTATACACAAAACTTTGAATATCAGTCCATAGTTAAAAGACTTTCTCTTTGTAGATTATATATAAAGATAATAAAAATAAATGTGTCATTGTCAGCCTTCATGTACTAACAAAAAGTACATCAATTAGCTTATCATATCATATTAATATGTTAATTAATTACATAATTACGCACTAATAACACCAACACGTGAGGAAGTCAACACAAGATAGATATCCACTGGGAAACGAAATCATTGTGGCTGTGACTTAACTACCCATTACCATTAATCAAGCCTCATCCCACGGGGACGGTAAGAGACGGACATGATCACTGTAAGAATTGTGACGTATATATATGTCACGTACTGTTATGTCCCGTCATCAATCATTGGACAGTTTGGACCCTTTTTGACCAGCCCGTTCAGTGATAGTGCCATAATGTTGGCCCAATGGGTTGGTCTATTTGCTTCATCAGTTGGCCCATATGTGAGGAACAAAAGGTCTATAACATTTGTAAAGGTCCACCACCTCCACTTCTGTCATTTATTAATAATATATTTAAAATATAAATCTATGTACAAAGGTAAAAGGCAATCCCATTAATACATATGGTTAGGCTCATATTAAATCTCTTATTGTCATCTAATGCTAAATGCTAATCACATTGGTATTTCGCCTACTTCTTTATGTTTTGCCCTTTTTTTTACTTTTCAAATCATTGCTAATGGAAATAGATCATGAATTTAGATAGATTATTTTTTTATTATTTATTAATTAAGTAATTTATGTAAATAATTATTACGTCATCTTATTTTATTTTTATTTATATTTATCATTTTTTTAAAAATAAATATAATTTAAAGTTAAAAAGTATAAAATAACCAAGTAGAGGTGTATAAAAATGAATATTGTTTTTTTTTTTTATATCATAAAGTTTAGTTTTTTAGGAATAATTAAATTATCAATTGTTTTCTTCTTTGTTTTTTGTAACCAAATTAACCGCATCAAACATTATTATAATAATAATAATAATAGTAAGTCGTTGTTAAATCATGAAATACCAGCAAACTCGTCTCATCATCTTCTTCTTCGATATTCTTCAATATTTGTTCCTTAGCCTCCACTCCATCTTCAATCGCACCAGAAATCGAAAGCCCTCCTACAACTAACGACCCCTCCCCACCGGCTCTTCAACCTCTCTCCATTAATGAAATGTCAGAAACCCAAAAACCTCAAAAAAACAGAGGATCCTACGTAAAAATGAAGTTCTTGTATCACAAAAATGGCGAAAACAGAACACAAGACAAAAAATTATTATTCTTCTTCAAATATTACAAATACCTCATCTTCATCTCCTTCTCCCTCTCCCTGTACATCCTCACCTCCTGTTCCATCCCCTATAATCACAGACTCTCCTCCTTCTCTGTTTACGACACCCACCGTTTTCCAACAATCTCGAACTCCCACCTCATGATTTCTCGCGCCTTAATCGACCCCATCAACTCAGAAACCGTCCAGAAAAAGCCTTCACTCCCTCCATCGTTGAAAGACGTAAAGATCTTCGTCTACGATTTGCCGCCAAAATTCAACACGGACTGGCTGTCCAACCCACGTTGTAGTAACCATTTGTTTGCGTCCGAGGTGGCGATTCATCGAGCGTTGTTGACCAGCCATCAGAGAAGCTTTGACCCGTACGATGCTGATTTATTCTTCGTCCCTGTTTACGTGTCGTGTAATTTCAGCACCGTTAATGGCTTCCCTGCTATTGGACATGCACGTTCTCTTTTAATCTCCGCCGTCCATCTCATCTCCGAGGAGTACCCTTTCTGGAACAGGTCTCGCGGCTCCGACCACGTCTTCGTCGCCTCCCATGATTTCGGCGCTTGCTTTCACACCATGGTAAAAAATATTTTTGGATATTTTGATTTTATTATTTTGATTTTTTTTTAATTAATTAAATTTTTTTGTGTTTTCGG
The DNA here is from genome assembly GCA_027186245.1 of Coriaria nepalensis. Taxonomy (NCBI): domain Eukaryota; kingdom Viridiplantae; phylum Streptophyta; class Magnoliopsida; order Cucurbitales; family Coriariaceae; genus Coriaria; species Coriaria nepalensis. The sequence goes on along the minus strand of CP114491.1, from coordinate 9,745,719 downwards.
AAATTTGAAGGAGGATGTGGCGATAAAAGATGGGATACCGGAATTTTTGAAGAAGTCGATAATATTACAAACATTCGGAGTAAACTATAAGCACCCATGTCAAGAGGTTGAGCACGTTGTCATACCGCCGTATGTTTCGCCGGAATCCGTACTGTTCACCGTTGAGAATTCTCGGGCGAATGGTCAGAGAGATATTTTCGCTTTCTTTCGTGGGAAAATGGAGGTCAACCCCAAAAATGTCAGCGGTCGATTCTACAGCAAGTAATTAGATAATAATGATAATAATATTGTTCATGATCAAACTCCCATTTTACCCTTCATGATTCAAACTCCCTTTTTTTTTTTCATCTTGTAGGCGTGTTAGGACTGAGATTTGGAGGAAGTATAACGATGACCGGCGGTTTTACCTGAAGAGACAGAGATTTTCCGGCTACCAGTTAGAGATTGTGCGGTCGGTTTTCTGTTTATGTCCTCTAGGGTGGGCTCCATGGAGTCCTAGACTGGTTGAATCAGTCGAATTGGGTTGCGTGCCGGTTATAATTGCCGACGGTATCCGGTTGCCTTTCCACGACGCAGTGAACTGGCCAGAGATATCCTTAACTGTGGCGGAGAAGGATGTCGGAAAACTCGGAGAGATTCTCGAACACGTTGCGGCTACCAACCTCAGCACCATACAAAAGAACCTGTGGGACCCGAGTATCAGGCGGGCCCTACTGTTTAACAATCAAGTCCAAGATGGTGACTCCACATGGCAGGTCCTCCGTGCTTTGGCCGCGAAGCTGGAGAGGTCGTACAGGCGATCTAGGGACGAAAACCAATCCCTATCTTCCACGTAGCGAACATCATTCAGCAAAACAATCAGCCAATCGGGTATTCCTATGCGCTTACGTGTACATAAAGACTAAGCACAGCTGGATTTTTCTGGACTGCAAACGTTAGAGTTGCTGATGTGGGTAGTAATGCTTATTGGTTGGAATGAGCGGTGTTGGGTTTTTGATAATATAAAGTCGATCATAATGATGACAAACTGACTGGCTCATGCTGTGTACTTAGATGTAAGAAAAGATGAGAGATTCTTAAATTTGAGGAGGTGACGGGGGGGTGGCGCCGGTGGGGCCCGAGGAACATAAGGCTAAGTTGGATGGTGTAAATATTAAATAAGACTCACTAGAATTCAGCTCAACTCTTAGCAAGTGAAAAAATGAGCTGGCCTACTATCAAAAATTTAAGAGTGGAAATGTGACGGAGCATAATTTTTATTTATTATTATAATTTTTTTATCATATAGTCCTCAAACTTGGTAGAAGGGTCATATTATTGACATTAAGAGAATATATAAATAAAGATTAATAGTTACTAGAATTTTTGGGGAAGACAAGCAACTCGTGAGTGAGTTCTTGGTTCGGACATATTTTCAAGCACTTGGGTCTATAAATTACGATGCGGCCCACCTACTTTCAAACCATTGGGCCTTCAATACTTTTTTTTTTTTTTTTTTTTGGGGTTATTCGTTTTGTTATTGTCACTTGGCTCGACAGTATAATCTTAATAATAAAAATTATTTTTATTATAATATATGAAAATAATATTTAATATTGAATTTTACGGATCTAAACTCATTTAAATATATATTATGAATTAATTCAATATATTATTTAATAAAAGAGTTGAAATACTTATAAATATCGTTAATTCAAAACCATACATTCTTCAAATGAATTCAGAATATGATTCCAAACTCCTTTTTACATTTCCATGTACATTTCGGTCTAGTTAATTAAGCATAGGAATGTTTTTGTAGAGTAAGTTCACGTGCCACTAAAAACTAGAGATAGTGGTCCAAAATTATGTAATAGTTCACGTGAAGTGGGAGTAGGCTAGTAGTTCGCAGCACATGCAAGCCTTCATGCGTAGCTAGAGACAAGCAAGATTCACAAGCGTGCACCTGCTCTCTCTCCCTTTTCTCCTCCCTGTCTTGCGATGACTAAAAGGCAAACTTCACACTAACAATCAAACCCCCCGTCATTTTCCCACCACAAGCAGCGACTATTCTTCTCAGACTTTCTTCAGATTTTGTTTCTAATCATTCAGATTTCAAACAGTGAAACTCATCGGATGAAAGAACAATAGTAAGCGAAATGCAATGGTATACGTACAAATTACATTTTACCCCCTTCTCAAAGACTTTTGAGACAAGTTAACTAATGACCCACTAAGTGATTGGTAACAACAATAGTAAGCGAAATGCAATGGTATACGTACAAATTACATTCAAATATTGGTCTTATTCATAGCATGAAAGAACCCTTAATCATCTTGACCTTTTTTGTTAACACTCAGGTACAAGTGTGTGGTCTCTTTTAGGATCATGACAATAGTCATAGACCAAGTAATTCCTCTGCACCCAATCCATGGCATTCTTTTGCTGCTTACTCAACCCACCTGAGAAAGCCGATGAGGGTGAAGGCGGGCGGCACGAGGAGGGGCCACTCACCGTGCACCCGCCTAGTTTGAAGTTGTTGTACCTTGCAATAAACGGTTGGTATTGATAATCAGCTTTGTATTTTCCGTCCTCGGTTGCCCATGATGACGCGTCCCATACTGACCCGTATACCCACATTGGCCTCTTTGGAAATGTGGCATTACTCTTTCTTCTATACCTTCTCACAGGTATATCATCTACCAGGAATCTGCATATTATAGACTCATTGTTAGTCCAAACACTTAAGGCTTTTTCACTCATATAAAGTCCATAAATGAAGACTAACATGATCTCCTTAGGGCTCCATGTAATGGCATAGTTGTGAAAATCCTCTGTTGGATCAAACCAGAGATGAAACCTCACTTCTCTTCCAATAACATTTACATCCCCACTTCCTCTGATGAACACATTAGTTTGTAGAGTATACGGCTTATCCGGAGTTGTTCCCAAGAACTCGATGTCAATCTCGTCGTGGTTTCCCGGATAATCTTCACTGTTTGAAAGCTAAACAAAACAAACCATATACACAAATCTAAAAAACAGAACCTAAAAACATTTAAAAAAAAAAAAAAAACAAACTAATAACTTACAATTGAAGCTTACATAAAATGATGTAATAACTCCTGCAGTATAACCAGGTTGAAGCTTAACAGCAGCTCCAAAGTAACCAGATGTATATGAAGTGAGAGACTTGAATCCACTACCTGTGCGTCAAGAAAATAATACATAAGGCTTCAACTGTCAGGAAATCGATTTATCGAGTCGATGCAGTAATGTACGTAGAGAAAAAGAGACCCGAGCTAGTATCAAGCCAGATTGTTAACAAGTCTTGGTCATCTGTTTGGTGTTGAGGACCCCAAAGGTTTCTAAATCCCTGATCAAAGCTTGTGGAGTTGATTTTGGAACTTGGGTTGTAGCCAGGTGAGGGTGGTTGGCCATGACAATTGCTCGAAGAAAGCTCAAGAAAGAGGAAGACTAGTGTGAAAAGAGGGGCCATGAGGAGAGGAGTGGATGAAGAAATGGCATAAAGCATTACAGGAATTCAAAGAACTTGTGCAAGGTTTGGTATAAATAGTGGAGAGTAAAGACCCCCCCTTTGCAAAAATGATTAGTTAGTTAATGGGCAAGTTATGATTGATTTGGCCATAAATTAGGCCTTAGGGTGGAAACCATGATGTTCTATATACATAATGTTACTTCCCCCATTTTGGTTTTTCCTTCTACAAGAGAGATATTATGTATTGGGTAAGTGTAAAAATGGTGCAAATGATGTCGAGTGTTTAAGTTAATCCTAGCTGTTAAGTTATTGATTGTATTAAAAATAAGTGAATTAACATTATTTAAATTGGAGACCTCAATTTTGATATTATATTAAAGTATTGATTATTTTATAAATTTGAAAATTTAAGAAAATGGCTCAAGATATTATTAGATCATGTTTGTTACATATTTAGGAATTAAGCATGATTAACTTAATGGGATTTGGTTAATGATAAAGCCTAAACAATCTATCTTCTGTAAAATAAAATAAAAAATAAAAAAAATAAAGGAATCGGACCAGAGTAGTTAGCAAAATGTTGGGGTAAGTACTGTGAATCAGAATCGGATCAACTACCAGCTTATTTACAGTGTTATTTTTTAGTGGCAGTTATTTTTGTCTCCCTCCAAATATTTCAGAGATACGACAAGTCGGTTCTATTTTGAAACGTTGCGTCGATAAAACGCCATGCCTACCGCGTACAAAAAATGGCTTTGACTTGAATTTTCGACGAATCAATTTTCTGTACAGATCATTGAATTGACGATTCTCGATCATATTTCTGGATCGAAGAAACATGGGAAGAAGACTTCGATTTCCATTATTCGGTAGAAAGAAGAAGGAGGAGGAGGAGGAAGAAGAAGATTAAATTCAGAGGTGGAGAAGATGAAGAATATCCTAAAGCCCAAACCTAATCCTCAGCAATTGGTGAGGGATTGGCAGCGGCGTCTTCGCCAAGATTGCCGTCTCATCGAGCGACAAATCCGAGGCATTTCTTCTTCTCCTTCTTCCTCTATTATTTCTATTATCGTTGATTTCATTCTGTTAATTTCTAGGTCTGAAACTGACGCGTTAAATTTCCTTGGATCATCAAACTTTGCTTGCTAAGTTGCTTTAATTTGTGTAATTTCGATGAATCTGTCTGGTTAATTTTAGTTTTCTCATATGAATCTGGATCAGATATTGAGAGAAGAAAAAAATGTACAGAAGGCTATTAGAGAAGCTGCCAAGAGAAATGATATGGTGTCTGCTAAGGTAATTTATCGAATCTTTCTTCACCTAGTCTGATTTTCAATGATTTTTTTAAAACCTCTTTTCACGATTTACATCTAGTTTCTCTGTATTTTGCATTGAAATCCACCATGATCAGCGCTTAACAGAGGAGGATCTGGATTCTTACTGTGTTATAGTTTACCCCAAAAGTTTAGTTTCCGATTTCTTCTGTTATGCAGAGCCTTGCCAGTGAAATTGTGAGGTCTAGAAAAACCTTAAACCGTCTCCATGAAAACAGGGCGCAACTCAATTCGATATCAATGCATCTTGGGGAAAGTGTTGGTATGAAATTGCAAAAGCGTATTGATCCTCTTTTGTTATTTACAGTAGAAAATGCTGTCTAAATCATATAAACATGATTCATTCAGGATGCGTTTTATTGTGACTTTCTTCAATGCCTTTGATGTTATATTTATGTTCTGTTAAATTTCACAGCTATTGCTCGAACAGTAGGGCATCTATCAAAGAGTGCTGAGGTTATGAAGCTTGTCAATACTCTTTTGAAGGCTCCAGAAATGGCTAAAACCATGCAAGAGTTCAGCAAGGAAATGGCCAAGGTACAGTTTTTCTACTTCAAAGAAATAACAAGCTTATGTATAGAATATCTTGAGGTATTTAGGTTGTGATGAAGTGTCAATAGGTCCTATGTACGATCTTGTAATTCATAAAGCTAATAAGCTGTTCATCTTAATTGAATAATATCTTCAATATGCTTTCTATAGGCACGAGCTTGAATAATATCTTCCGTATGCTTTCTATAGGCAGGGGTAATTGAAGAAATGGTGAGCGACACGGTTGATTCAGCACTGGACTCTGAAGATATGGAAGAGGAGATAGAAGAAGAAGTTGATAAAGTTTTAACAGCTATAGCTGGTGAGACTGCTTCTCAGCTTCCGGAAGCTGCTAGGAAGGAGAGGGTGAAGCAGCCAGTTCAGTCGGCTGAAGCTCGGCAGGAGGAGGAAGCAATTGCTGAGGGTGTTGATGCTGAGGAAGAGTTGGAAGAAATACGGGCCCGACTTGCTAAGGTTCGGTCATAACAAGGTAAATTAGTCATAAACCGGAGAGAAATAGAGAACGAAGAATTCTGGGTGTGTGTATAACCGTAAACCTTCCATTTAGCCTCTGATCATGATTAAGATTTCTCACTGGGAAAGATGATCATTGAAGAGGCAGTGTTCTCCGTATAATATTGATAAATTGCTCTCCTTACAATTATGAATTTATGAATATGCAGTTTTTTTCTTCCTTTTTTTTCCCCAGTGATGTGCCTAACATTGTTTTCAAGTTATTATTTTAGTTGTCAAACAGAAACACCATCATATTTCCAATGGATCGGCCCCAAATATGTACATTAAATTATTCGCTTCTATAATGGGCTACTCTTATCTCTACTTATTGTCATTGAATGAAGGCCCACTTATTTGCAGTCTAAATATGAACTAATGGAAGAAAATCTGACCAACATGGGAGTTTGAGAAAAATACTTTATTATCCTCTGAACTGCACTGTTCAGTTTGGTAATGATGCACTTGTTATCTTTCAATCATTTTCGATTGAGTTTTGACATTTGCACTGAAACTTGGAAAAGCTTTAAATTTTAACATTAACATGCCATTTAAAGAAATGGGTTTCTGATATAACCCGACCCGTTGACTAAACAAGTGATGATCGAAATGTTGACTGATTTTGGGGTCCCACCGCATGGTTGATGGTTCTCCACTTCTCCTTCCAAACGTTCAGTCAGTGTCTGTGAGTATGAAAGGAGAGGCGCGTGAAACAACGGCGAGTGGTGGAGTGAGAGCTGAAGGCCCTCCTGACACGTGGGAAACCTCCGTCGGGTAGGAACACGGGAGTCGAGGCTTTGAAAGAAACACGTTTAGGGGCGGGGGGGGAGTACATAAGGCAATCACGAATCTAAGAGAGAAGGAGATGAGGATATTTGCCCGCCATGTGCACGCAAGTTATGACATCATTTTCTCAGAGACAGCAAGACTCCAGTTTCCTCTGTCCAATCCCACCTATGTGGACCCTCTTTGACTTTTTTTTTCTTCTTTTTCTTTTCTTTTCTTTTCTTTTTTTCTCAGATGCTATAACGTTTTTCACCGTTAATTCAAACACCAAAAAAAAAAAAAAAAAGAAACCTCTTGATGATCTTGAATTCGAAACCACCGATAGTTCATGATCTTGACGATCAAATTAGAAAGAAAGAAGTTGACGTTAAATCTTTAGCATTAACAGTGATTTGAGAATTAAACAGAAGATTAACTGCGTATTAATTAGTTTGCCAACCAGGTTCGAGAAGTGAGAAAAAGTGAAAAACACAAGTCCAAAAGTCTTCAAATCTTCACCTCCCCTCTCTAAATGTCAATGCAGACGATCGTGGCACCTATCTAGATCTTTTGGTCATTTTTGTTTTTGTTTTTTTTTCCCTCGTTATATATATATAATTTAATATTATTATTGATGTAATTATACCATTATCTAAGGTACCTTGTAATTCAACGAGACCTCCCTACCCATCTCTTTTGATTTGATAGGTTATTGATTTAAATCTTTACTTAATCCCCAACAAACAAGAACACTGAACACCTACAAAAAAGGGGTGGGGACAAAAAACAAGATCCAATGATAACTAGGAAAAAAAAAAAACATAAACATTAATTTTTTTACATGTATGTATATAGTACGGTACTTGGAACGTTGAAAATGATGTGAAGATTCAATTCGATGTGCAAGTAAAAGGATAGATAAAATAATCCATTCCATACGTCGTATTTGGAGCGTATGTCATTATTGATTGATTAGTTATCTTATAAAGTTAAGATCGATTAATAGTATACTAATCAAATTATGATTCTACACTCTAGCTAACAATTTCTACCATGATGTTATAAGAGTTAGGACATGCCGACATGATTAGCATCTCAGCCGGATTAGCAGACTCTACCCGTGTCGGGAGGCCGACATCAAAATCGGATGTCCGTCCATCATCAATTTCATACTGTGTCATTTACTTATAGTCTTATATATGCAATTATATTGATAGTTGCTACATTATTGAGGCAGCATCCTAGCCTCTAACAAATTATTCCTTACGTGATTAAAAATTTGCAAAGATGCATCAGGCATGAGATGCTTTATCCAACATTTTTGAATTAACGGTATGTAATTATATATACATAATGATATTATGGCATAAGTAAAGTATATTATATATTTTATAAGAAAGATGTATGGCATAAGTATATATCTTGCGAATCACATCAGAGCTAGACATGCAGAGTAGGGTTATGTTCATATTTGTTTGGATGCTGGTAAAGCTTTTTATGATTTCGTTTTTCTTTTTGTTTTTCTTTCCCTTGATTTTGAATGGAGGACAGAAGTCGATGAGAAGTTGTTGAGACTTGAGAGGCCAGGGTCTATTCTCCTAGTCTTTTTCTTGGCATCATCTGCCTACCTCTACTACCTTTTATTATTATTATTATTATTATTATTATTATTATTATTATTATTATTATTATTATTATTATTATTATTATAATAAGGGAAAAAAAAAAAACTCCTTGCGCATAGATTCATAATTGGTTGAGTGACGATTCAACCTCGCTCTTAATATGATTGATCAACATCAGAAGAAAATCACAATCATCAGGTCGATAGGTTAATACAACTGTTGATCTGCTTATCTTGTTGTATATATCCGTAGGGGATTCAATCCTCGCTCATTTTATATTCGTAGTTATAATAATATTCGTTGAGACTCGATTTAAATATGAAATCAAGAGATACTTGAGTTATTGGTCCAAACATAAATATGTTTCTATCTGAGTTCCTAGTATATTAGTCTGTGATCTCTAACTGATAACTCAGTTATGTTTATTTCTTTTTAGACCGATAACTCGATTTGGACCGGAAATTTGGACATATATCAAAAGATATTATATTAGATATCGGTCTGAAAAAAAAAAGAAAAAAATTATCACTATAGGAAGGAGAATGAAAAACTTGATATGGAAAAGAAAATGAAAAACTTAGTCTGGAAATAGAACTAAAGCAATAAATTAAACTCGATATAGAAAAAGTAAAAAATCTATGTTTGGGAAGAAAGCTCGGTCTATGAAAAAATAAATTAAACTTGATCTAAGAAATATAAAAGAACTTAGTCTGAAAATAATTATAATATATTATATTAAAAAAACTCAATATATTAAATATTTTATATAATTTATATATTAATTATATAAAATTTTATATTAATATGAGTTTAAATATATTTCATATATAACATATTTTAATTATTTAATCTAAATTTTACGTACAAAATTAGATAAAAATAACGGAACAACAAATGAATCTACTCCCTTATATATATCAGGTAGTAGCTAGCTGGCTGGCCATTAGTATTCTAATTATGATTTAAAAAAAAAAACCAAGTTAAGACTGTCGGGTCATTCATGAAATAATTAAAGCTCAGATATTGGTGTCAAGTAGCTACTAATTGATTGCTACCTAAGAATATGCATCATGATCATTCTCATCTATGATTCTATATGATCCATCATCTAATGATATGGGTAAAAACGTGTAGCTATATAGCACTCGACATTCTAAAATGGTATCTACGTACCTTCTTTGCCCACTAAACAATCTAGCTATAAAATATGTAGTACGGTCTTGTTCTTAATTCAGATTACATAGTATAGGCTTTTTATAGCAAGACATGCACAGTGAATTAAAGGTGCTTGGCATCGTTTAGTCACTCAATCTCAAGCACTCGATTACATGAACTTCACCCCAAAAAAAGAAAATCAATTTGCATGATGATCTATCAATACATACATCGATCATTCTCATCAAAATTTTGTCTCATCAATTATTACGGTCTGTATACGCACTTCATTGAACAGCAAAATAATCATAATTTCATGCACATTGGTACTCCAACCATGCATTCGGATCGTGTCGATATATGTATGGGAAATGGATATTTCTTTTTCTATGATATATATAGATAATATATGGTATAATACATGATATGCAGTCACTGTCAATTTGAGGCATGCAATTAAAAAATAATGAATCAGTTATGTGATTCCCAGTTTATAAACTATAAATATATATATATATATGGTCTTTGTTTATTAGTATATATCTTCTTAATATCTAATGGCGCCAAGAGCATATTAAATAACTATCTATATAGTTGCTTTACGTATTTAATTTAATCAATTTTTATAATATATATTAGGGATCCTCCTGATTTAGGGTTCACGTCTATAGATACATTATATATATATATATATATATATGTACGTATAAAAGCTTATAATATCTCTCTGGCTTATTATTAGGAAGTACTTTTCGGACACTTTTCAACATCTTGACTTGTCTCATTATATATATATATATAGTACTTACGCGGCCAACAATTACCTTCATCAGCTCGTGAGTTGAAGCTTCTGGGTCTTTTTAGAAGAGAGGGAGAGAGAGAGAGAGTAGAAGAGAGATGGGAAGAGCTCCTTGCTGCGACAAGGCAAGTGTGAAGAAAGGGCCATGGTCACCTGAGGAAGATGCAAAGCTCAAGGAGTACATAGACAATTTCGGTACTGGTGGCAATTGGATTGCTCTTCCTCACAAAGCTGGTAAATTCATTGTTCTTGGCTCAAACCAAAGAGACTAGCTAGGTTACATGATTTTCCAAAAAGTAAAAAAAGAAAAGAACTTTCCTCCCATATAGGTATCTAGGGTTTACAAATTTTCAAATTTTTTGTTTTTTTTCAAGGTTTGAAGAGATGTGGGAAAAGTTGCAGATTGAGATGGCTTAACTATTTGAGACCCAATTTAAAACATGGCGAATTCTCTGATGAAGAAGATATGATCATCTGCACTCTCTTTTCTACTATCGGCAGCAGGTAATAATTAATGTTGAGCTGCTTAATTTCCAATACATATATCTATCCATCTATCTATATATATATATATATTTTTTATTTTTTTTTTCCTCACATTATTTACCTAAACATGCCCCACTGCCCACAAACTGTTTCTCTAGATATTTCTCCTCCTTCTCCTTCTTCCTCCTCTTTCGATCTATCAAGTCTTGTATATCTACAACAGGGCCCCTAAGAGAAAATGGGAAAAGCTATATATTATGATCTATGATTTTGTCTTTTTACTACTTTGAAAACTGACTTACCTAGAATCCGCCATTTTTGGATAACTTTTTGCATGCTACTTACTTCATATAAATTTACTCATTCAGATTGCCGCCTTAGAGAAAAAAACCCAGTTTTTTTTTTTAAGGAATGTTACCAAAAAGGGAAACACTCTCCAAAAATGGTGTATGCCGCTAATTGCGTCGAGCACACGGTATTCTTTAGTAAGAATAGTTCGCTTTGGGCTCACCGCGCGGCTGCATGAAAAAACCCAACCCAGATGTTAATTAATATTATTATTTTTCTCTTTTTAGACAGAAATAAAAATGACATGATAACATTATGCGATGGTTAGAACGCATGGCCTGGAGAAATAATGTTCGAATAATCGAATCCGAAAGCAATGAGAAGAAGAATGAGTTTAGATGATCATAATAATATAAAATTGACATTATTTCTCACTTTGTAACACAATTTACATAAATAAAATATGCATTGGCTTAAGTTTAAGTTACACACATTATCACACAATTTAACCAAATATCCAAACTCTAGCATGAAAATAACTAGACCAAACAGATTCTATATCAAACTTTGTTTTTGGTATAACTCTTGCTTGATGCATAAATTGCAGGTGGTCTATTATAGCAGCACAGCTGCCGGGAAGAACAGACAATGATATAAAGAACTATTGGAACACCAAACTGAAGAAGAAGCTTATGGGAATGTCTAATTCTACATCAATTCAAAAATCCAGAACCCCACAAATATTTCCATCTTCTCATAATCATAATCAGCAACCATCTCAACTTCTCTCCTTGCCACACAAATTAGACTCCAACTCTTCCAATATTTATATTAATCACCCTCAATCAATAACTAAATCGCCATCATTATTAGGCTTTGATCCGTTGAGTTTTTCAAGTGGCGGTCGTACTGGTGGGCCCACCGCAGCGGCGGCGGATTTGGACCCGCCATATCTAAATTTCTCAAGGGAAGAAATGAATAATCCAGTGCATGGTGCAATGGCATCTTTTTACTATCCATCTTATGCGAAGCAGCTGGACCGTAGTATTAATAGTAACAACAATAACAAGTTGCTGATTTTTGGAAGTGATCAAACGGCTACAAGTTCATGTAGTAATGCTTCAATTTCTTCATCTGATCATGTGTGCAGATCAGATATGACGAAATACGAATCTGATCAAATGGGTGTTCATAATTTTGATCAAGAACTGAAACAGAAGTACATGCTCTCGGATTGTGGAAGCTGCAGCTACAATATTGTGGGAGGTCATGGTAATTATAACTATAATTATCATCATTATCATCACCAGAAGCAGAACCAGATTAGTGGGTGCAGCTATTTTGGAGAAACCCTAATGGATTTTGATGACAGTAATCTCGTAGAGCTTCAGGATGATCATCATCTGGTTACTAATGGATCTTGTTCTTCTTCTAACAGCTTGTTAGTGTTCGGTGTTGACGAAAACAAAACCGAAGATCAGAATGTTATGCACTTTCACTACTGAAATTAACTGACAGTAATTACTATACAGAAAAAAAGGGAAGAAGAAGAGATCAGATCAGATGATTTGATGGGGTAAGGGGGGGAGGAGGGAGATTGTTTTGTTATTTCTGATCAGAAAGGACCTTTCTGAGCTCCTCATGGGGGTTTGTGTTCTTTAAATTAATGAAACGTTAATGTCTTTTTTTCCCTTTGACAGAACATGGGTGGCAAGTACGAAGTGGTCTAATGTGGGGTTTTGTTTGTTTGGTTTTTCAAATTAAAATATTGGCGAATTGCATGAAATCAAGGCGATAGAAGGAAGTTATCTTGCTGTGTTCTTCAATTAATTAATAAATAACAAGTAATAAATATGACATAATCAAACACCAGCCGGACCGATAGGCTTTAAAGTATACTCAAGCACGGCCGGTCTATAATGAGTCGGGCTTTTTCATTGGGACACAGGCCGAGTTTAGTTTTTCAAATTAAAATATTGGCGAATTGCATGAAATCAAGGTGATAGAAGGAAGTTATCTTGCTGCATTCCTCAATTAATTAATAAATTAACAAGGAATAAGTATGACATAATCAGACACCGACCGGTGCGACTCAGCCCGATGGACTTCAAAATATACTCGCGGCTTAATTATAACGGGTCGGGCTTTTTTATTAGAATTATAATAAGTTAAAACTTTTCGGCCCGATCCTTTAAAATATATTCAAGTTTGGCCTATCTATACCGGCTGAGCTTTTTGACAGCCCTACGATCTCTCACAATTAATTATATTTATACGATATATAATCATTTAAAAATTACTTAATTCTAAGATTTTGGGCCTTTTGGGGATGACAGGGAATCCTTATTGGAAAGATGGAAATAGTGTGGGGCCCGAATATACACGATGATCAAATTATGTATGCCATTTGAATGATTACACACCACCATAACATTATCTTATCCATATTAATTACCATTACAAAACAAACAACGTGAATTTGCTACAAAACAAACAAAAAACAGTACTACACATAAGTTCCGGTCTATATGATCTTCATTCAATAGGTATGAGAACTGGCTTTTCTTACAGCTTGAAGATCGAATGTTTCAATCCTAACCATCCGGATCCTTTATAAATGCTACTCTTTTGATGTTTACCGTCATCCGGTGTCTTCAAAAACTCAATGCCTAGTCGTTCCAATCGTTCATATGCCTTGTACGTATCATCAACAGTCATATGCCAATATGTCCTGGACCATAAATTTACACATACACCACATCTTGATCAATGGTTGACTGAATCTCAAATATTTCAAGCTACGTTATCTAATTAAGGAGTTATTATATATCGATCAGTTCGGAATTCCCGTTGTGGTATCCTTTGAACTTGGAATCGTTCTCAGTAACTCCAATCACTGTAACAAGTATTGAAAACCTGTTAGAACTAGTTATTGCATAATCTATATTATTAGGCACATTTATGTGGAAAAAATAAGTAAAATGAACAAAGCTGTTACTAATATAGCTCGGTTATAGCTGGTCTACCCATAGTCCAAGCTGTTCTGTCAAGTGCATTACTCAGCCCTGAATCCGGATCCTAAACCCAATCCAAAAGAAAAAAAAAATGTTATGGCAGCCAGAAAAGTTCGGTCTATTCGAATTCCATTGATGAATTACCGCATAAACCAAGGTAATCTTCATGTCAGCAAAATCCAGCCTCTTGAGATATCGACCATTTCATTAAAGCCTGTTCTCATCATCAATTCTACAAGGCATAAATTCTTACAAAGAAAGTCAAATACGCTAGAATAAACAAGGAATGACAATAGACAAAAAAAATAAAAAAGAAGAGAAACTAACGATATTCCCAAAACGTGAGTAGAAATCAAGACTGGCTTTAGGATCCTTGATCCAAAACATCTGCGATCCAATGCGTAACATGTGAATAAAGAGAAATGATGGTAATGAAAGCAAAAGTTAGTTAGAAATGGAATCACGAGAAGTTACAGTTTGCTGCAAGATATATATAGTCCTTGGTGGCTTCATCACGAGTGGAATGAAGTCCGAGATTCCTGACCAGAGATTCCTTGGATTCAGAAGCAATCAAGAATGATCGGAATCGATTTAATCCCTGCAGTAAAAAGCCAAACAAGCACAGTCAAATCGAAACTAGATTAACGGAAGAATATGATCCAAGGAATTGTAGGGGATTACTTAGCAAGGAAGTCAACCTTGGTTTTGCTGTTTGTGTGAAAAATGGAAAGTGAAGATGGAGATGATGTTGACTGTTTGGATATGAAAAATCCAACTTACCTTTTAGGTTTTGTTTTTAACATGTTACGATTATGAGCAAAGGGGATACTATAAGTATAAGGACAAGAAGGATCACTTTTATTTTATCATCACCTCTCTCTCTTTACACCTCATATTACCTGGGCATTATTATTTTTTTTGGCGAATTTATTTCTTAACAAAAATTGAAATCGTGAAACACGCTTTCCGCGGTAAAAACCATATGATTTATCGAAAAGAACCAAGATCTAGAAGAGGAAAACAAGAACACAAATCATATCTTATTCCTCTGTTTTAAAAGTAAGGGTTCACAAGGTACCTGGAATATGTGCAGCAGAAGTTGTGAACACAAATTCATAATCACAGTTATTATAAAACATTGTAAGAACTTTGGCTCAAATTACATGATAAGACTCTAGATCCGACTGAAACAACACAATAAAACAGGCACCTCAAATAAAGCTTAGAAACGAGCACCGATCCTCTCCAAACAAAAAGTAGGCGATCGTTATTTTGGAACCGCAGCAAGAGTCCAAGTTCGAGCTGGAAGCAGAACTTATTTACAGTTTGCTGCATAAAATAGAGTGGCCATGGAGACGGTGGAAATTGAGAGTGTTTCGATGCGAATCGAGTTAAATCGAGTTAGTTTGGGAATGAGTGAAAGCGAAGAAGCCATGGAATTTAGTACAGCTGGCGAACGAGGAGAGGTGCGTTTCTCTCGGCCTGTAGATTTGGGCCCTGATAAATTTGGATTAGATTTGGGAGTGAACATTGGGCTGGGTTTCTCTCGGGCCCACCAAAGTGAGTTTTATAAATGGTCCAATTGCCTTCTTTTATGAATTTGCTTCTTCTTCTTCTTCTTCATTTTTTTTTTTTTTTTTTTTTGTGGAGGTGTTTAAGTTACCTGTAACAATCAACAATCAAATCTTTTTTGAGTAAAATTGAATGGTAAAAGGTCTTGATTTTGAATTTTCTTAGTATTGACTCTTGACCAAACAAATCAACTAAATACCAAACCTACTCTGTTTTGACTACAACACCAACGCATGCTTGTCATTCCTATAATTAAGATTAAACAGAGTTGTAGAGGCTAAACTGTCGCTTGCATGCAATTATCTTAACGACTATCTTTAATCTAAATTTATTGCTTCGTATATTACATCGACACATTCTCTCATAATCCATATCTGTGTATCTTGTTCATCACCCGACTCAGACTGCTAGTCCTTATCTTTTGCTTCTACTTCTTCTTTCCGCTTGCTTTGTCTTCTAATGGAGAAATCCGGTTACGGTCGAGACGGCATATTCAGGTCACTTCGACCCCATATCCGATTCCCTACCGACCCTAACGTCTCTATGATCTCTTTCCTCTTCAGAAACTTACCATCTTATCCCAACAAACCCGCCTTAATCGACGCTGAATCTTCTGAAACGATCTCCTTCTCCCAACTCAAATCCTTAGTAATCAGAGCCTCCCATGGCTTCCTCCACCGCCTCGGCCTCACCAAGAACGACGTCGTTCTCATCTTCGCTCCCAACTCCATCCATTACCCCGTCTGCTTCTTCTCAATCATCGCCGTCGGAGCCATCGCCACCACCTGCAACCCTGCCTACACTGTCGCCGAGCTCACCAAACAAATCAAGGACTCCAAGCCCAAGATTATCGTCACTATTCCTCAATTATGGGATAAAGTCAAGGATTTGAATCTCCCTACAGTCTTTCTTGGAAACATAGATTCCTCATCTTCAATCTCCTCGGAATCGACGGTCGTAAATTTCCACGATTTGCTCAATTTATCTGTTCCGGCGGTTTCAGATTTCCCGACGGTTGATATAAAGCAAACAGATACAGCGGCGCTTTTGTATTCGTCGGGAACAACTGGGACTTCTAAGGGTGTGGTTTTAACGCATATGAACTTCATAACGGCATCGTTAATGGTCAGTGTGGATCAAGAGACATCAGGTGAGAAACACAAAGTGTTCCTTAACGTCTTGCCCATGTTTCATGTGTTCGGTTTGGCTTGTATCTCTTACGCGCAGCTTCGGATGGGGAATGCGATTGTGGTTATGGCTAAGTTTGAGTTTGAGAAAATGTTGTCGGCTATAGAGAGGTATAAGGTGACGGATTTGTGGATTGTGCCGCCTATTGTTCTTGCTCTGGCAAAACAGAGTGTGGTGAAGAAATATGATCTTTCTTCTTTGAAGGCTATCGGTTCTGGGGCTGCTCCTTTGGGTAAGGATTTGATGGAGGAATGTTGTAGGAATATTCCTAGTGCTGTGGTTAAGCAGGTACTCACTTCAAACTGCAGTTTAGATCAACTGCTGTTTTATTTATTTTGCAGTTAGATTGTTAACTAATCAGTTTGCCTTAACAGTGTTAGAACCTAATTTCTAAAACTGAAATTTGAAATTTTATAATATTCAATTCAAACTGGATTTCATGAATCCTTAGACAAATCAAGCTTTTAAGTCTAGTGTTTGAATTATATGGCATGATTTACTTGTCAATTGATTCTATATTAAGTTTGTGAGGACTTGTGATTGATGATGAGCTGTTTTTAAGTTTTGGAGCACATAATTTGAAGGGTGTTTATATTTATTTGTGGGTGTTTTTAAGGGCTATGGTATGACTGAAACTTGTGGGGTAGTGGCCATAGAAAACACACTTGTTGGAATCCGGAATTCGGGGTCGGCAGGGACACTAGCTTCAGGGGTTGAAGCTCAAATAGTAAGTGTTGATACATTGAAGCCACTTCCTCCTAACAAACTTGGCGAGATTTGGGTCCGTGGACCTTGTATGATGAAAGGTATTTTAATTGGATTTGATTTAATTATTTTGATTATGTTCAGGACAATGCGTAAGACTACTAACAGAACTCGTCTCTTTTTAAGGTTATTTGAACAATCCACAGGCCACTCGGGAGACCATCGATAGAAACGGATGGGTCCATACAGGAGATCTCGGATATTTCGATGAAAATGGGCATCTATTAGTTGTTGATCGAATTAAGGAGCTGATCAAGTATAAAGGTTTTCAGGTAACTAACTTTATCAAGCATAAAGATTGCAAAATCATGCCACCAATTTAAGTATTGTTTACTCGTTAATCCATGTTGATTGGATCACCCAGTGCTTCATTCACCCGTGTTGTCGAATGTCATAATCAGGTGGCACCAGCTGAACTTGAAAGTCTGCTCGTATCTCACCCTGAAATTTTAGATGCTGTTGTCATCCCGTAAGTAAAATTAGGAGCCTTGTTGCATTTTCTGTTGCCTCTTTGACATTTGAATTATTGCATTTGACATATGATCCATGCAAGAATTTCTCACTCGTCTTTCTGATTTTTTTCAAATCTTGTCAGATTTCCGGATGCTGAAGCGGGTGAGGTCCCAATCGCGTATGTTGTTCGTTCTCCAAACGCTTCTCTAACCGAAAACGATGTTATGAAATTTATCGCTAATCAGGTCATACTCAGATCAGATTATGAATAAGCAGTTTAATTTACATGAATCTCTACTAAGTCCTTTTATTGACCCGCCACCACAGGTTGCTCCATTCAAACGGTTACGGAAAGTGACGTTTGTTAACAGCGTCCCGAAATCGGTATCAGGGAAAATTCTTAGAAGAGAGCTGATCCAGAAAGTTAGATCCAAAATCTGAGAAATGTCATGTCATGATTGCTTAATTTGAACTTGGGTCTCGACATGTCTTTACAGTAGAATCAATACGCGTATTTAAACTACATAACGTCCGATACTCTCATAAGTTTAATGCAGCAAAAAATAACTTTATTTAGACATGTTATTTGGATCTTAAAGTTTTGTATCGAAGTTTAGTGTAAAGTTGTCTATTCTTCTAGATCCGGGCATGGGTACGCAAAAACATCTACAAGACATAATGAGCTAAAACTTGTACGGTAGCTACTTGACTTGCCGACATTGAACATAGTTATTTTGACCCATGAAATAATTTCTTAAAGTCAGAGCAATTTTTTGTTCTTAAACATCACACATTGACGATGGATGCCTTACTTCATATGAAAATATCATCATGGAGATCTCTTCGACTACCATCATACATATAGTATAGTATGATTAAGTTATATAGTATAGTATTATAGTATAGTATGCTTTACACATTTCATGGGCCGTACGTACGGTCCAGTCCACCTCCCTTCAAATTTCAGGTAAGTTTCTTTGCAACGTCCCACTTCCCACTAAAATAGCTTAACTGAATTCGTTAACACGCGCTCTCACTTTTAAATACTACCCCCCACAATATTTTCGCAACCGTTTCCATTTTCCCTTCTCCATCTTCAATTCGAGGTCAGAAACTGTCTCAGTAATGGCAGAAGAGGTGAGTTTTAATCACATTCCATTTTCTGAACTCGATCTTGTTTTTTTTTTTTTCCTTCTTTTTCTGGAGTTGCGTATCTACTTTTCCTTATTTTATATTTGATTTTATTTAATTTTTTGAACTGATTTTCTGCAGAAGGAGAAGAACGATGGTGAAAATAACAGAAAAGAGAAGAAGAATGGAGAAGGAGATAAGAAGAAAAAGGAAGAGATGAAGTCCATTACCGTGGTGCTTAGGGTCGACATGCACTGTACAGGCTGTATGAACAAGATCATCAAATATGCTAACAGTTATAAAGGTATATATTCATTCCTCACGATTTTGAAATTTTTGATCGGTTAATTTGAGATAACGTTTATGAGAAGAGCGATCATTCTGTTTCTGCTTGATTTTTGGCAACAATGTCCCCCTCAACATATTTTTTCTCATTCCATTTCCTCGCTCTGTTTTTCATCCATGTTCAGGAGTAGACAGAGTGGAAGCAGAGAGCGAGACGAAGAAGCTGACGGTGGTGGGAAGAGTAGATCCGTGGAAGCTTCGAGAGAAACTAGCTGATAAGACGAAGAAGAATGTGGAACTGATATCTCCACAGCCGCCTAAAGTGAATGATTCCTCCAAAACTTCTAAATCCGATCAGAAAAAGGAAAAACCAGATGAGAAGAAGCCCAAAGAGGTAAACTAATTGCTAGATTAGTAACTACCTGCAGAAACAGAGAACGGCTCACTTTAGAGCAGTTCCTTGCAGTGGCACACTTTAGCGAATCATTCTTCTTGAATTTCAAATTTGAACGAGTGTTTCTTGTGGCAGGTTCCGGTAACGGTGGTTTTGAAGGTGGCATTTCATTGCCAGGGATGCATTGATAAGATTAACAGATTAATATCAAAGATCAAAGGTAATAACAATAAGGTGGTTTAATTTCTTTTTTATTATTAATTTTCTTTCAAGGTTGGTCTAATTACGTAAATTTTGTAGGAGTCCAAGAAATATTATCTCTGGACAAAGAGAAGGAGCAAGTGACGGTGAGGACGACAATGGAGGCGAAGGCTCTGAAAGATTTTCTGACTCAGAAGCTGAAACGGCCGGTCGAAATTATTCCGGCGAAGAAGGATAAGGATAAGGGCAAGGACAAGGACAAGGACAAGGACAAGGATGATGATAAGCACGGTGGTGTTAAGAAGGAAGGTGGAGGAGGAGGTGGTGGCGGCGGAGGGAAGAAAAAGGGTGGTAATGAAGAGGAAAAAGGTGCTGGGAAAATAGAGTACGTGGCAGCGCCTGGTTATGCTGTGTATGGGTATGGACTCGGGTACGGGTATGGACCGGATCATCCGCCTCAGATGTTTAGTGAGGAGAACCCAAATGCTTGCTTCATTATGTGATTCAAACTTGGCAGCTTTAATCGTTTACAGAAATGGAGGTTAATAAGGGGGAAGAGGTAGATTTTAGATATGTTTTTTTTTTCTTAATACTATATTAATTTGAATTTCAGTAGGAATTTATGGTACTACAGAAACCATATTTTAGTTCATTTTAGTCTTTTACTTACTGATTAATATACTGGATTGGATGAAGTATATAAGCGTTGGAACTCCAAACAAGTTCTCTTTGCAGTTTACTTGTTAAAAAAATTGCACTTTCTCGTTTACAAGAAACATCATCTGTGTTTCGCTTTCATCGTAGGCTATAAATGCAAAACAACTAATAACATTTGCAGACGATCATGGTTATACTAATGAAAAACAAGCATCTTCATCATTTTTTATAGTACAACAAATTCATATACGAAATCCACAACTCTTTAAAAAGTGAGAGAAGCATACTTGATTAGTAACTAGGGGGAGACGAATTTTCACCATTATCATCAAGAATGAGTTTAACTCCACTGTTCTTGAGAGCATTGACAACAGCCCAAATCTTGGTCCGGTTTTTAAACCCTTTCTTTTCGACTTCCTTATTAACATCAACATGGATCCCTCTTCCTAGTCCCTGTTCAAGACCTTCTACTTTGAGTCGCATAGCCAGTACCTCTCCGACAATTGTTGCTGACTTGGCATTACAGGACCGACCGCATTCCAACGAGCCCTTGATCGAATGCTCGACTGTTGATGCTGTGGCAACAATCCGGCCATTGTTCCGGTCTACTACGTTTGCTGTTATGTACTTTATTGATATGAATAACCGTAGCACGTATCGCTTCAAGACTGTCATTCCTTCTCTTTTCTTTTGGCAACTAAGATTTCATATAATCAAAGGATAAGAAAGTAACTACATATGTTATGTAATTGACCAGAACGAAAATTCCAGAACCCAGATGCGATAATGAGAGATTAAGCTTATCGAAACATTATTTGATTATCTAATGTTGTGCCATTTAAGAATTTCTTTGATACTCAACCCCATTTACGAATGATGCCATGAATAATCTACCAAGAAGAGAGAAAAGTGGTAAATCTAGTTGCATAAAAAATGAAAAAATAAAAAATCCTAAAATCAAATGCGCCTCTTTCATGTTTAAATAAAAATAATAATCAGATTATTGAACCAAAAAAAAAAGCTCTTAAAATCAAGGCCGAACTGGTGAGCATTTTCAAAAGAATAAATCTTGATAGCTAAAAGGAACTCGATATCGATTCTGTGTTCCGCAAGATATCTAGGGAAATCAGCCATGAACAAAGGTTAGAATGAAATTGCTTTATTTAAGGAAGAAGGAATAAAAGAAAAAAAGAACCTGCGAGGGTATGGGTCGGAGCTTGATTAACGGTCCTGATAATGGCAATTCGAAAGAGAGAGAGATAGAGAAGATTCCGCGAATATTACCCACCGGAGAGTTACCGGACGGAGGAGGTAGTGAGCTGTAAGGTAGAAGAAGGGGAAGATAGAGGGCGGCAAAGTGAAATGATGTCGTTTCAAGTTAATGTATACTTTCGCCAAATTAATTTAAAAAAAAAAAAATATCTCTCTTCTCTTTTGTATCGACTTTAAACGGTATATTTATATTAGATTGATTAATTATAATTATAATTATATATTTACATAATTAAAATTAAATTAATTTATCATAAATATAATTTATTTTAAAAATTATTATCTTAAAGTTAAAATGATTATAAATCGTTAGAAATTTCGTTGAATTGCACTTTCATGTCACACAAAATATTATACAAAAAGTTTCTAGACATGTTATGAAACTCAAAAACATAAATATTACACAAAAAGTTCCCAAGAAGAGAATAACTTCCCAATAAATTTTTAAAATTTTTGAAATGTTTGTACGAAAAGTGTAATCATACGTACAAAGGCAATCTTTATTGCTAAAATATTACACAAAAATGAAGATAGAAAAGCTTAATTCTCAATAATTAGACAAAAATGTATGGGCCTGGGCACATCCCTTTAGGCTCCTACCCTTGTTCGAAAAGCCTCTTCAGCCTGTGTTTCTCTACTAGGTTTATGAAGTCAGAAGGAACTAACTACCGCATGTGTGTTATGATATTACGCACACACACACACACATATATATATATATATATCAGCTGTGTATATAGAAGAAATGGAGAAGCATGTTACAGTCACAGACAGAGTAGGCTGTAGAAGACGAGTGGTATGAACCCATTGTCAAGCTGTGTCGTGTAGGCCTCCAACAGGCCACTAACAGTAACAACTATGAGAAGCAATAACCAGTGCTGTAATAACAAGCCAGTATTCAAGATGTCAAAAAAGGAAGAAAAAAAAGGTGCATCAATGCAAAAAGGTATTGATGTATTCTTTTGAGAGCGAGAGAGAGAGAGACCTCAGTAAGTATATATCCAGTTGATGCTAAAAGTGGTAGCAGCACAGAGCAAGCAGCCAGGGCAGATGTGATACCAGCTGCTGTGCCTTCAATGGTTTTCCCTACAAAATGCAGAAACCTTATATTTAGAAAACAAGGTAGTAAAAGCCTATGTGTACATAAGTAATACAGAATAGTCACTCCCTGTTTTGCTCCATCTGAGGACGCCATACTTGTGGCCAACCATGGATGCCTGACCATGGAAACAAAACCCATATGAAGATCAAATATAAGATTTGATGCTATTATTTTGGATCATGCTCTGTAATTCGGTTGAAATATACAAGTGTTGGAAATTATGCAAGTTAAGTAATTTTGAAATTTTCATTCTACACAATTAAGCTACGCCCCTGTAAAAAATAAAAAATTTTAACAAGCTTTTTTTTCTTGCTTTGCTTCTGTTCCACTTCAGTGCAATGTACTTGATAAACCCAGCCTACCACCTACCGCCTACCGCCTACCGCCTACCGCCTACCGCCTACCGCCTACATTACTTATTTACTCTTTTAAGTATATAATAAACCCAGTTTTATTTCGACGTCTATAGTCAATTATTTCGAAATTTAATTATTTTCTCAGTGGGAAATATTTAGCTCACGAATCACGCGGGAAATATGTAGTTCGGATAATATATATATAAATCAATTTTTTTTTTTAAATCATTATTTAGGATCATCCGATTAACATCAGAAGGTCCACAGTTGCGCAGGCATGAGCGACCTCGAATCCACCTGACCGTGTTTATCTTAAAATTCTGATAATCCATCCTGTATCGAATATGAAGAAAGATTTAATTATATGGAGATGATCATAATTTCTTAGCAGACACAGTGGACATGGAAGCACTGAATACTTGCTCATAATAATAAATAAAAAATAAAGAGAGAGAGAGAGAGAGAGAGAGAGAGAGAGAAACCGAGCCATATAAACCTTCTGTTTTCATGGATTTTGATACTGATTATAACACTGGAAAAATTTATGGAAGTTAGTGTTTTTGGCTACTCGAAGAAGCAACGAAACAAACATGAGGAACCGATAAGCGACCGCTAGAAGAAACAGAACCAACAAGTTCTCCCATTTCGAGTTGCTGTCTGAAGATATATCATATGCACTATGAAGAGCTTGAAACCCAGATATACTCCTTACTTGTCCCACCGCGAAGTTTGTCCCGAGATACTCATTTTCCAACAGCCCCTATATAATAACATCACAAATAACCAACTTTTAGTCACCATGCTTTTTCTGGAATTGCCGGAAAAAATTATATGATTATGGGATATATACTTGCCTGGATAGAGTATGTATGGAAAGCAATGTACGACAATGGATATGTCCAAACAGGTCCCGGCATTGCGCTTCGGATTCTGAAATATCCCCCGGAAAGCATCATTACCACGTGAATGGAAACGAGGGTTAAGACGCTCCAATAGACGTCTTGGAATAGAGAAGTAACGAGCAGCATCATGCCTTCATTGACTAAGAGGCACATGAAGAAGTTCAGAACGAAGTACATCAAGAGGCTAAAATTGTCTTTTAATCCGACGAGGAAGTAGAAGACTAGGCTGGATGAGATGGAGATGAGGAAAAGGAAAGGGATGCTTGAGAGAAGTTGGCCGAAAAGAAAGACTAGTGCTCCCGAATGATGGTTTGATTCTTCACTAGCATATATCTGTGAAAATTTTGAGCACTTATATGGTCTTATACATATATATGTAAGCTATACGGAATGGATAGTTCTTTATACTTATAATAAGTATTACCTTGATTTCTCTCCTAAGTGCGGGTACTCCAGCAATGCTTAGAAGAGATGTAAACGAAACAAATACAAATATTGCTCCAACTCTTGTCTGAAATGAAGGAAGCAAAGAGAGAGAAGAGGTGAATTCCGAGCTTACCCAAGTGAAAAAGAAAATAGAAGCATGTTCTTGTAATAGAGTAACTCACCACAACGGAAGACAGGGAATGGCCTAAGCCGGAAAAGACTGTGCCAATACAAAGTGTTAGAAGCATGTAGAGAATAAGGCGAAGCCAATAGTATTCCCATTCCCTTGACATGATCAGTAATGATCTATAAAGCAAGACCGCAATCCTTGTAGCATTTCCCGCCTTCCCCTTGCTTTTAAGAGTTGGACCTTCCTGTAAATCAAATACATACAGATAGTAATGCAACTTACTCAATGAGCAAAGAAGCATCTATAAAGCAATAGAACATGAAACGATGATTCAATAAGTTAATGTATACCATACCTTCTCTGTGAGTCTCAAAATTGTACTTTCAACTGCAGCTGCATCTGCAGATGATTTATAAGTTGCTTCTAGGGTTCTTATAGCAACAGTAGTATCCATATTCACCGCTGAAAAGTTTCCTTGGTCATCCTGTTATAATGTTTCAATCCTAAAAGTTCGAATTTGTAGGAAATGACACAACTATGTTATCTATCATTGAGACTCCTAACACTCCTTATATGCAAGCTCATAACAATATGGGTCTTCCACGTGCAAACAAATGGCAAACAAAGTCTAAGAAGCATATCATACGCATAAATAACAAAGGGAGGAGCAACCGTAATTAAACTCGAAACCTCAGCTCTGATACTATGTAGAAATTTAGATTTTGATCTCAAAATCAATTGCCAATGAGAAGTGTTGGCCCATTTTTCTTATATACTAATTTCTCAAGTGTTCCATCAAATGTAAGATATAATATTCTCAACACGCCCCTCATGTACGGCGTTATTTTTAGCCTACACGTGAAATTTTTTATATGGGTGACGCTGAGCACGTGTGGCGATTAATTTAATCACGTGTTAGGCCTAACTCTAATACCATATAAAAATCTGGACATTTATCTGATACCATGAGTCTCAATGATAGATAACATGTTGGGCTCGTTTCCTAAAAGTTCGAACTGTTAGGAAACGGGCCCAACTATGTTATCTATCATTGAAACTCTCAACAGAAAATGCTTAAAAACTTTTCTTTTTTTCTTAAATGTCTTGATAAGAATAGATCGACAATTACCAATTCTAGTATTCAAAGGTACCTGCCAAGATTTGCACATGGCAATGATCCTGTCAAAATCGGTATTGATGGCGCGCAGAAAGTGATCAGAAGGACTTTGCATAATTGGGCAAGGAAATCCGGCATTTGAGAAGTGCTTCATCAGAAATAATTATGGTAGTCAGAAATAATCTATAAACATTCACTTCAGTTTGAGAGAAGTTAAATCTTTCTTTAATTTAATAAGCCTGACAAAATTAGAGACTAACCTGCAAGCAAGCCAATGTTTCTCCAAAGAACAGCGTATTCCCATTTGAAAGCAAACAGATACGATCAAAAAGGCCAAACACTTCAGTGCTGCTCTGATAAATGGTGAAGATAAGCGTGCATCCTGTGCTTGTAAGTTTCTTTAATGTGACCATCATCAAAAGTGCAGAGACACTGAAACAAATAAATCAATTCACAAAAATTAATACATTAATTGAAAATGCAAGTAAAGGATAGCATTCACTCATCAAAATATAAAAGTACCTGTCTAGATGATAAAGCGGCTCATCTATGAATAAGATCTGAGGTCTCATCACAAGCTCCCTAGCAATGCTAACCCGCCGTCTCTCCCCCCTAGGAAGCCCCTTCATATAGCAATGCCCGCCTATAAGCTTGTTCGAATAATCACCCAGCGACATGGCCTGGATGGCATCCTCTACCACTTTCTTTTTCTGACAAAAGAAACCAGGAAGCTGTAGAAGAGCCGAGTAGTATAGAAACTCACTTACAGTAAGCGATCCTATCAGAGTAGTTTCCCTCTCCACAAAACCCTGAAAAAAAAAATAATTAAAAATACTTCAATAATAACACCAAAATTCAACTAGTAATAGTTTATGCTTATACACAATTTAGAACACTTACATATGACCCATAAGATATGTTCGATTTAGCTCCGTTCACAAATACTTCACCATACATTCTAGCTGAATGATGCAATCTTCCTAAAGACCAATAAAATAAAATAACATCAAAATCAAAACTTTGCACAAAAAGCAATAATATTTTCAGTTAGAAATGACAATATTAAATATTAGTCTTTCTAAACCTGAAAGAGCCCTTAGTAGAGTGGACTTTCCCGATTTGGCAGGGCCCATGATAACAGTCATAGTACCGGGCAAGGCATAACCATTAGAACTTTTAACAACCTTGTCTGAATACTTCCTTTTCCCTCTTATTGTAATGGTCAAATCTTTCCAAGCAATAGAAGCACCTGCAATCTTCCTTGCAACCACGGCACCTTGAGGCAACAGTGGGGACGGGAGAGACCCGCTATTCATTTTAGAGAGAGAAGGAGAAACCAGGGTGGTTGCTGCATTGATCAAATCGCCTGCCTCCTCTACACGAACATCCTGGTCCGTGTCATCACCCCATTCGGGTGAGTCCTCAAAGGAGATGGGTTGTCTTAGTGAACCCAGTTTTCGTAAGTAGAAGAAGTTACTAGATGGGACCCGGTTTGCTGGACTGCTTGCAGAAGATGATGAGGACCTATGGTTATCGGATTGTGACAGTATTTCTTCCATGTTTTTTCTTCGGATTTTTCTTCTCTTTTTTTGGGTGGGATTGTCAAATTGCGTTGAACATGCTTAAGTAGATACTAAATAGGCTGCTTCTTCTGATTGAGATTGAGCGTTGATTTTAAAGAGTTAGCTGTTTACACACAAAAACCAAAAAAAAAAAAGAAGGAAAATTAATGCCAGTGTTCAATACATATTAAATGGGAATAAGCTATGCTGCATTAAATTAAAAGACAGTAATATATACAAGGTGATAATTATGGTTAGCAATGAAAAAATAAAGATCACAATCTCCCAACAGTGCACCAACTAATATAATGAACTAAAAAATTTCCGGAAAAAGAGACATAAAATGGGAAACAAATGCTCTGTATGTCCAATCTATAACACAATGAACTTGCCTACTACTTCTTCAAACCAACTCCATTAAAGCAAATGAAGATCATTTCACCCAAAAAAAAAAAACCCACTTGGAATAATAAAGGCAAATTAAAGAGCTTGAGTTTCGTTTTTCATTTTTCTAGAAACCAAAGCACCATTGAACAAAGAAAGAAAAAACACACCTTTCTCTTTTCTCAGCTACTAAACAGAGAGCAGAGCCGACAAATTAATAATAATGAAAAGGAGACAGAAGTGAGCTGCGAAGACAGTGAGAGAGTCAGACCTGTGGATCTGAGTAAAAATGCAAGACACAGTGTTTGTGTGTTTGATTTCTTGGGATGTTTCACACTGGAGAAGAAAATTGATGAGAGAGAGAGAGGATGACCGTATGAAAACAAGATGGGAAGATGATGGATTATTTGACCCGCTTCTAACGGGCTCGGAGAGGTGGCAAAACTCTTTTCGCATCAGCACGACTCTTTTAGATCCATCTTAAGTACGGCTCAAAAATACTTTATAATTTTAAGAATTCCTTAAAATACTTTAAAGTTTTGATCTTTAAACTCCTCCTCCTCCTTCTCGTGGTTTGCTGTCTTGTTGAATAGTCAGTTATGGTAAGATTCTTTAATCTTATTTAGTATTCGCTTAATTCTTTAATCTTACTTAGATTGTTAACTATTTGAAGTACTATTGCCCAAAGAATGTTTATACTATTTGTAAAAGTTTATTAAAATTATAAATATTATTTTATCCATCATATACAAATAATATTTATAATAATAATAAAATTTAAATATTTATAATAATATTTGTAAAAGAATGTGATGTCGTAATTTGTCCTTACCTTGAGAAATGAAAATATTAAAAAATAAAATAGATCAAGGGACCCACCTCAAGTTATATATCTCTTTTGCCATAACCAAGATAAGGGACTCCAACAAATTTGGGGGAAGAACCGATTCAGTTGTTATTCTACTTAAAAATGGAGCTTTCTATTTCCATACCCACCTCCTCATCATTTGCCCACTTTTCTAAGAGTAAGCTTCACTTCTTTTCAATTATTAACTACACTATTGGACTCTTAATTATTGTTTTTTTTTTTTTTTTTCAGAGCAGCAAGTAATAAGAAGAGTAACAACAACATCTTCTGCTCTACCGGAAACGGCGGCTACCGTGGCCATAACTGCCACAATCGTCGGAGCAGCGGCTACCCTTCTGGTGAGGAGAAGCAGCAGCAAGGATTCTGACACAGTTGAGGTCAAGATATTTCATATTCTATTTGTGAGGCTAAATTGATAGGAATTAGTAACTTCATATTGATGATCTTTTTAAATTCTTCCAGATTCCGTTGAGGGATTGCGAAGATTGCGGTGGTTCAGGCATCTGCTCTGAATGCAAAGGTGAAGGCTTTGTGCTTAAGAAATTATCAGAAGAAAGTGCCGAAAGGGCAAGACTGGCTTCTAAGAATGCAGCGACTCGTTATACTGCTGGGTAAATTTCCAAATTCCAGTTTCGTGAAATCCAGTTTCATACTTTCATGGAACTCATCTTTTTGTGTATTTTTAACTCTGATAGGCTTCCTAAGAAATGGAGCTACTGTACAAAGTGTTCTTCAGGCCGGAATTGTAGTACTTGTGGCGGCCTTGGGAAGTTAAGCTACTAACCTTGCCGTCAAGACGAAGCAGAAGATAAATTCCCGAATATGAGATCCTTTTTTTCCTTTTTTTGGTTCTGGGTGTAGTTTGATCGATATTTTCATGTGCATCAGTTTTGGTTTTCGGGATTAGATACCAGAGAACTTTCACAAAAATGCCAAATAATATATCAAAAAGGACAAGAGTATACGACATGTCGTCATATTACAGTGAAAAACTTGAACCGAACCCAATACAGGGCCTGCTCTTAAGCTACCGGTTTACAGTCATGTTGGCCCATTTATATGTTGGCCTATGGAAGATGGTGAACATGGACCTATAAACACTGCATGAAACTAGAAAAAGGTTCCAGCCCAACTGACGTCCAAATAAGAATTATGAGCGTTTTGGGCCTTTCACACGCTTACACAATGGCCATGTATTTAAAATAATCCAAAATATCTATACGTAATAACGGCCAGTTTCATTGCTGGCATTCCATGAAAAACCATGCATACAATATAACAACTTCGAAAACCATACATACATATATTATATATATATATATATATATATATGTCTGTATATTAGCATGTGTAAGTTATTTTTCTGTTGGTCTATATATATATATAGTTAGCTGTCTGAGATTGCAAATTAAGTATATTCATGTTGGTGTAAGATTCTACTCAGTCCCACGATTTTAATACTATGTCCGTCAATATACTCTGTACTACAAAGGAAATAAGGAAAGGGAAGGTCTGGGTTATAATTGATGGAACCCCTCCTGATTAAGTTAGAGAAATTAAGACAGAATTTTTGGTGGTTCCAATTTCCAAGAACTTCAACCTCACGAATGGGAGTTGAGGTTTTTAATACCGGTACAATCAGATTTATTTGCTTATATGGCCTCTCTTGTAATAAATATATAATCGAGATCAATCTAATAAACTCCTCATAGACCATCAAAATTTCATAAAAAAATAATAAGAACGATGTACTTAAATTCATTGCGTTAATTAGAAATAGGTATGAAGTTTTCCATAGACTAATTTATCTTTCTTAATGAATCTCACTCAAAGATGGAGAATTAAGAAGAAGATGATAGAGTGATTAGCTTTGGAGACCAAAATCCCTATAAGGTTTCTTATATAGGTAACCTAATTAGAATCTCACTAATCCTAATTAGGTTTTTTTTATTAAGTATTGCATATTACAAAACTCATACTAAATAAAATATCTTATTATTCTAATATAGTAGATCACTTAATTAACCCAATTAGAATAGAAATCCAAATATAATAGCTAATAATTTAAAAACTTACATTAGGTTATTAAAATAACCCAATAATCTCTCACTTGGGTTACGAATCAATTCCAAAGATAATTATATTTTATAACTATAGGTGCGCACAAATTTGTTATTTATTCTTAAAAACATTTTTCGAATCAATGTAGTCTATTTCATATACCATCATGAGACCAAGACGACCTTTGTTACATTTCATCGTAACACTCGATCCATCGGATCACCATATTAAATATATTCAACAACATAAATCAAGTATGAATGTATAGCTAGAAATTACATGTAATGTGATCTCAAACATGTCTATTTCTAATTGGTCTTTGCTTTATCTCGTAGTGAGATTAAAATTTAATCTTTCAAACTTTATATTAAATCACAATTGAAATATAACACATTCAAAGTAAAAATGAAAATAAAACCATCAACTTTATTATGCAAAAAACTAAACATATATATAAGTATTTTAATAATATCAAATAAAATAACTGAAAGTAAAATACAAACTCCAACTAAAATTGGATGTCAACAAATAAGACAACATCCATATGAGTTATACGCTCACGAAATATCTTGTACAGTAAACATGTAGTAAGTGGATTTACAATTATGAAGTTTATTTTTATATATTCAATTGATAATATCTTACTATGAATTCGCTCATTAATAATTAGAAACTTAATGTCTATGTGCTTAGACTTCAATAAACTTCTATTATTATTTGAATATAAAACTATTTTTAGATTGTAACAATACACTTTAAGTGGTCATTCAATAACATTCATTATTTGCAGTCCAATGAAAAGAATTTGCTGTTATATCGCATGATTGATTTAAGTTACGAACTATGTGCCATGGTGGAGAAGAAGAGTGCATGCATTTAATCCGATCTCTCAAAATTAATGTAAGTTCCATATAAATATTAAATAGTCGGTGGCTAGCTAGGTAGGTATTGAAAAATGGCTCATCCTCGGCCACAATATAAATTGACAATGAATGATAAATTGTCGTCGTTCCCATAGTTCACGTGGGCACGGTGGCCCTTTCCGTACAATTTCCTGCAAATTTTCCTTGGAAACAAACAACTAAGGCCCACGGTGATCCCATGTGACAATGTCGTCTCCTAGCCCCCTCTCAACTTCTCTCTTTGATATGTTATTTGTTTTCCCTCCTCTCTCGTCTATCCCTTTCTGACCTACATCATCATATAGTTGCAACTTCATTGAGCATCCTTTTACAGAAGATTTGAACTGATCATTATAATTTTCATCATCTAAACTTATTTTTGCTTCCAAAATATCGGCTTCAGGAATATTAATTTTTTAAATTATATGATATCCTCAATAATTATCATCATATAACTCAGAATTTTAAAATGTCTTCACCCACTGCCTTAATCTGAGTTTTTACCAGCCTACTTACTCTCCGGTTTAGAAAGATCATGTACTGTTATGATCATTTTGCCTAATGAGGAAAAAAACAGGTAATGATCATTTACCGCATGATCACGGATCATAATCTAAATCAAGAAAAGAAAAAAGTCGAAAAAGAAAATGATTATAGTTTACTCCTTGTCAACTCCGAAATGATGATATCTTCATGGTTAAAAAAAGTGAATAAGTATCGAATGAAAGGTCGATGCAGAAAAGGGTGTCAGAATTATTTTATGGACGAATTAATATTAAATAATATACAAAATTGACTCTTTTAATTCTAGAACCATTAGCTCAGGTTAATATGTGCTTAATTAAGCAATTAGTTGGCAGTAATGACTGATTAACAACATTCTATGTTGTCAGAAACGCTCCTAATTAACGTAATAAGCTTGAGCGAATCAGCCGTATCCAACACTTCGGATCGGATATAGTCAGATAAAGTGGTCGGAAGTTAACTGACCAATAACAGTTGGATAGTTATCTGTAGCAAGACCGGGAGAAACTATAAATTAGGGTTTAGTCGAGTATAGTTGAGTTACTTAAGTATGTATAGAACAACATATGTAGTAATGTATATGGACAGGGGCAAAGTGAGGTGGGGGCACGTGGGGTTCCGAAAAAAAAAAAAAAAAAAAAACGTATATTATTTATTTATAATTTTGTGAAACTCATTACTCTTGAAAACTGAAAGGGATATGATTTAAACAAAATCTAGAAATGAATTATTGGACAAAATTTGAATACTCTTGACGTCATTTGTGTCTCAGTGCCTGTGGATTATGGTTACAGAAACCTTTAATTTATTGTTAAGTGTTAGTAATAGAGACTTAAAATATTTGAGATTTAATAGATTGATTTTCTATTTTCTATTGCTTAGGTTGTTTGAAAAGGACAGGATTGAATAAGATTCAAGAGCAACGAGCCAGAGATTGTATTAGATAATGCTCCTAGATAGAATTTAATAGATTGATTTTATGTCTAAGGTAAGTTAAATGAAATTGAATTTTTTTTTTTTTTAAAACTATATATTTTATATGAGAATCTCATGAATAATACAAAAAATAATTATAATTTATTAGGTATTTAAAATGTGCATATTTATATATATATATATATATATATATATAATTTAAATTTAGTATTAAAAAATTTTGAAAAAAATTCTATAATATCTTTCAAATATATGATATAATATTATCAATATGCTCATTCAAGTGTGACATTATTTTGAGTCCACATATACACATTTTTTATATGGGTGACGCGGAAGACGCGTTGGCCTTAGCTTTAATATCATGTAGAAATTAGAGTTTTCATCTCAAAATCAATTGACAATGAGAAAACTTGGCATATCTTTTTTATATATTAATTTTAAGTATACGCTTTCAGATGTGAGATATATTATTCTCAACGAAATTTTGACTTCTATCTCAAAATTAATTGACAATGAAAAGAGTTTACATATATTTCTTATATATTAATTTATAAAAAATTCTTTCAGATATATAATATATATATATATATATATATATATTCTGAACACGTCATTCATATATGATATTATTTTAAAATTAAATTTAAATATTTTTTATATAAATAATACGAAATACATGGGATAATTTATTTAATTACATATTAAACTTAATATTATATAAAATTTTATATTTATATTTTAAATTTAATTAATTTTTCAAATAATGAAATATATCGTATAAACTTCAATTTAGCCAGCCGAATGCTGGCTCCCTGTATATGATGAACATAGATACGGCCGCCCGGTAGGGTAGTAGGTTACAGCTAAGCAATAGCCAATCACGCACTCACACTTCATCTAATAAAAATTGTGGTTGCCGCATCTGCAGACTATATGTATATATAGAGCTACCTCTTTCAACAATCCCATCTCCAGTCAGTGTACGCCTCTTCTCTCTTTCTCTCTCTTCCTTGTGTTCTTTTCCTGGTCTCTCTTTTGCTGTTCCATTGCCCTTCTAGGTTTCCTTTTGGCTTTTACTATCTTGATTTCCTTATAAAATAATATGAACTATATAGCATTGATTTCTCATGTTTATTTTTCTTTTTCCTTTTCGATAATTTGAGACGGTACTATATATGTATCAGTGAGATAGCATTTAGTAGTGGTATTTAGTGCATGGGAAGAAGTTATAATCAACAGTTGTTGCTTGCGGGTGTAGCATCATCAAGGTTCACATGCAGATCTATATATGTATCAGTGAGATAGAATCTTGGGAATCAGAATCTTTAAGATCTCTCAGAGATATATATAGCTAGTCATGCTTTCTTTCGGAATGAGAATCTTGATGATGCTGCATCAGCATCAGACAGCTAGACTGTGAAGACTGAAGAGACATTGTTTTGGACATCTCCATTGTTGTTAAATAGAACTAGGTTTGGAGTTCTTAATTCGTTGACCTTTTTTGTTTTATTTTTTGTTTTTTGTTTTCCTTTTGTGTTGCTGACAGGTGAGATCTGTTTTAAATCTATAAATAGATATTTACTGGCAAGGAAGCATGCATGCAATGATGCAATATCATATGCCAGCACTCTGACAGATCCCACTTTGATTATATATATAACATGATTCATTTTTGTATACTCTCAATTTCATAAATAGGAATGGGGTGGATATTGGAAGCTCGAGCAGTATTATTATTATTATGGTAATTATTTTGTTAATGGGTACTCTTATGATCCGACCCGTAACAAGTTAATTAGTGGGTTTAGTGCCAACACGTAGAATGTTAATGACTGGATACACCAAGTCAGCACGCCACATCAGCAAATTTAACAGGTTAGACAGAAATTTGGATGGGGGAGATTAACTTGCTAGAATGAGTAAACATAGGAGGTGTAAGTGGCTGCGTTTGAAGACAGTATACTGGGTGCTAACTGCTAAGTTGCAGAACCTTAAACACAGAGGGTGTAATTGCATTTACCCCTATATTATTATATGCTTCTTTATCGATATATTATGTGATTTTGGATGGTTTCACTATATATGTATATCTCTTTAATTTGTCTTAGCTGGTTAACTTTTTACTATTAAAGGTTCTAACGTCCGCATGGTTAGTTACACTAAGTATATATGATGAATTTTTGGATGCAATACTATTATATATTATATCAATATTAAATATATTTAATCGATCGGCCATAAATATAATATACTCTTATAAACTCTCGTACATTTCTCAAATGAGCAGGCATTGTTGACTTTTGAACTGTTTCTATACAATTGGAACCCTAACCAGGCACTAATGAAGTGATTTGTAATAAGATTAAGATTGTAGAGACTTATGTTAATGATGTTACGTACAGCCAATACTATTGTTGTCTTTGAGCTTTTAAGCCTTTAGTATTCATATCTATTCAGTGACCATCACTCTCATAAAAATGGGACCATGTTTACATCTTGGTTGTCCACCATGCACTTTTTTCCTCTTCTTTTCCCTTTGTTCACTTTATTCAATTGGTCCACTTGTTTCTTCATCATTCATTCACTTAATCCAATAATAGTACCCTCAAAGAGAGAAAAGTTCTCACTAAAAATGGATTCATACCGTGCATATGCACTGTGCATACAGTACTGATAGTTCCAGTCATTCAAGATTCTGGAAATCTGTGTGCATCCATCCCTATCAACCCCCACCTAGCTTTAATGTTGACTGGACCTAAATTGTACATATATATATGTTACACGTTTACTTTACCTAGTAAAGTGGCAAATTTATTGCATGAATATGTCGCGTTAATATAAATAAAATAATATTATTTAATAGAATCTGACACAATTTTATTTGTCAAATTAACTTATTAGATATCACTGATCATAAGTGTATTTTAATATAGCTGGTGACATTTCCGAACCTATACTTGCTTATCAATACAATATGGTACTACGTAGTACGTACAAATTAAACACAACACATGCATGCACTTAAACAGCCATTGCTAGCTACTGTTGATATACTCAATGAAATCGAGGGAGAGAACTAAGAAGTTGAAAAAAGGGAAGGATGAAATAAACTATCTAAAAGTGAGAAACAAAACTTTGGTAACTGAATCTAGCGCTGAACACCACCAGAGAGAATAGGATCAGAAGTAGAAGATCCATGCTTTTCCAAGGCAGGGCTAAGAGACCGTTCCCTCATTTTCAAATGCCCGGGGGTTGGCAAGCTACTGTTCCTTTCCCTCCTCTATAACTGCAAGAGAGTTGTAATCATTCGTCTCGCTTATTCTACTACAATTCCAAACAATTAGATCCTCATTCAGACTATACATTTCGCCTATTTGCTTGTGATCAAGGTTTGATGTTTGGTCCACATCTCTTCCTTTCGATGAAATCTCATTTTCGTCCTCTGGCCGGTACCCGTTCTCCTCCACATCCTGCATAGCCAGATCATCATACTCTTCATCGGACTTAGTAGATTGTTCGTCAACCGACCCCACCTGCAAATAACGAATATGTAAAACTCGAGTTCGAATGATAGTTTGTGAAGTATGGACCGTGTTTGAACTTTGAAGTTCTTACAATGATACTAGCAAACTGCGAGAGAAGTTGTTGGCAGTTTTTCACAGTTTTCTTTAAGACGGGTCATCTATTTTAGACACTCTTCTTTGAAATAGAAGCCAATCAGTAGAAAACAGAGTAAACGAATATACCTCTTCAAGGACATGTTCATCACCATCATCGCTAAGATCTTCTTCATCACTGCCTGGCTCAGGAGGATCACCAACCTCTTCGTCATCACTCCCATACACGGAATTATCCTCCTTCAGCTGGAAGATTATAAGAACATCAAGTCAAAATTATGCAGAAACCTATTTACGTGTATTAAAGAAAACCTTACAAATTATCATCTATCGCTTACCTCCTTTGAGAGCCCATCTGATGTTCTTGGCGAACTAGAGCAAGAAGAGAGATATCTACTATCAGTGCCATCAGCCCTCGACTCATCAATACTCCCAGCACGACTAGTGCCACCATCACTGGGCCAAGCACTGATCCCATAGAGACCGAACTGAAGATTAACTAGTTCGGCTTTACCAATCTGATTCCCTATTCCAGTCTCATTTCCATGGCTGCCTAGTAAAGGCTTCCCATTACTGTCAACTGAATCAACAGGCCAAGCTTTTGCCACAGACCCATCAGTATTAACAAGAGCCATTAGCTGTCTAGAAGAGCCTTGTCTCTGAATCAGCTGAAACATCCCTTTTGAACTCAAGGAATTGGCTGCCCTTTGGTTTCTATACTCCTCATCAACCAAAGTAACAGTATTTCTTACAGGATCATAAAGATGTTCCCCGCTTTCACGCCTACGGAGGCATCCAAACACTGTTGCGTGGATAGCTGCTACACTCTTGTCGACATTGGTGTTGTTTACTTTGGGGACAAGATGCTTGTCAGCCCGGTTACACAAATATTCTTGGATGGTCCTGATATTTCTGATGTACTTCACGTACTTGTTCTTTTTTGGGTCCAATGTCATATACTTTGCTCGTACGGCAAATCTTTCCAAGTGCTTGTCCTCATTTGTGATGTAGATCATGAAAGGTATGATTGATGGATGTTTATTCATAAGCCCCATCTGCAAAATCGGATTCAGATTAGGTTCATATAGAAGTACAAAGGAGAAAATATATATGAAAAGGAAGATGACTACTAGGAGAACGGAAATATAACTTACCACAAAATTCAGGCTTAAGTGAACACCCTCGACAACAACTGATTCTTTCCGCTCTTCCCAGGCAGTGATCAAGCGATCAAGACTGTCAATCACCATTTCACTTTGTGCCTTGAATCCTTCAATGGCCATCTGCTTAAGACTAAGTAGCTCTGCTTTAGTAGAGTCCTTTCCTAGTGATTCTCCATTCATTGAACCATCAGGTACTTCAGTGACAGGTGAGTGGGAAATTCCTGCCATCTTTTTAGCTTTCCTTTTCGCCTTGGCTTCTGCAACGGCTACAGCATCCAAAAACTCCCCAGCATGGTAGGTTGATGACCAGAGCAGAGGATTCTGTTTCTCATCTACAAAACTTCTCATCATATGCCGAATGGAGTCAGTTGATATTACTGTTGTGATTCCCAACCTGCTAGCCTGCAAAAGGGAGCAGAAGTTTGAATATTCTGTAAAAGAACCTTATTAGTAAGGAAGGATTTCTACACCCTAAACTGAGATGGTATTAAAGGCTCTGTCCTCTCGGGGAAAAAAATGGACTTTATGAAAAATAATTACAAATGGCAAAACAAGACTTAGTATCTTAGTATCACTGACATAAGACATACCAGCAGCGCAGATAAAGTAGATTTTCCACAGCCACTTGTACCACATAATAGCACAGTTACTGATGCTTTCCTCTCCCGAATTCTGCAGGAAACAGATACCAAGCTCAGTGCAGTACAAAGAGAAGCATAGATTAATCTTTAAAGAGAACAGTCTCTTTCGTATCCATATTAAGAAACTAGAACAACAGTCATATTCTTATTTGCACCATTATCGGCCAACAACAAGCAGTAATGCCGTGGCTCCATAAAACAATTAATGGAGTATTGGGAGCTATATTCTCAGAGCTTGCTTCCATTCTAATGGAACGCCTAATAGAATATAATCATAGCCCAAGTTGAAAGGACATATGTACCCCCTGTCCTACTTTATAACTCGTGCTAGCCAAAAAGAATTCATTTAAAGAGACATTCAGATTCCCAAATTTCATACTTTGGATGGTTCTAGTTGGTATATACATAGTCATGTCCCGATAAATCAAAGATGTTTACCTGCATGCCAATATCAAGTCAGCCCTCTGGTTGGGACCCACATACTTGTACTGAGCTAGTGCATCACAAACAACGTCTAAGAAAATCTCTCTTCTGACAACAAGAGTTGTGCGTCTTTTGTACAGCTCAAATGGCATAGAATTACAGCTATCATCTTCTGCTGAACTCAAATTATTGTGAACTTCAGTTTCACCCGAGCAGATACCACCATGACAACCACCTTCTTCCTCACAGTGATGTGAAGCATCACTTGAACTTTCCTTTTTTATCAATTCAAAAACCCTTCGACTTATCTGATCAGAAAATAAAAGCATATGTTCTAATTGTTAATTTTCCATTAAAATAAAAAAGTCCAGAGCTCGCAACAAGTGCATATACGGAGCATGGGTTATAATAAAGTCGAAAGATAAAATGTGTTTTAAGGCTGTGCATGTCATGAATTTTCAATACCAGAAGAATAACATTAACTTGAGGGAAATTTTGGGGTTATAAACTCTCCCTGCCTTCGATAAAGGCGGGAAATTATGAAAAACTTGAATAATTGATTTAAGCGTTTCACTCAATACGGTTAATCTACGAAGTAACAGAAGGCCAAAAAATATCCTTATTTAACTTTTCTGGAATGAGAGATTCATCTAAACTGAAAAAAAAAAAAAAGAGAGAGAGAGAGAGAGATTAGTTCTGATGCTTCTTTATACTGAAGAAATAAAAAGAAGCCTAAACTGAAGAATATGAATTAAATATCGGCAGGTTGAAGACAAAATAACATCTTAATCGCCATATACAACATGATTGATATAAATGAAACAATGAACTGTTCTATGAGAATGACATGACGGCACAAAATTTGACAAATTAATCTGTCAGGAAAGTGAATATTCCCAGGTGCACCCGTCAGTCGTAGCTGGAACAAGCCTTAATTGACCCGATCTAGAATTATATCTATTTGAATCGATTTTGAACAAAACTTTGCTGCATATATAATTTTAGACGCCAACCAAATCCACCATTCTAAAATACCTACAAAGTTAAAGAGACGACATAAAAGTAGCGTAATCCCTTTACTTTGATGAGAAAAAAATTGACCAAATCAATCTTGGTCAAAATTTTGACCTAACTGCAAAATATGCAAGGAAGGGAAGATATCACCGATTTATATGAAAAGTGCAAATGATACGGGAACGTATGATGACAGAAAAGAAGGTTAATTGATTCAAATTGAGCACCTTGAAAGCATGCCGAGCTTTACAACCCATAAGTTGCAGAGTGCTCTGAAGCAAGGAGCGCGTGTACCGGAAAGATTCTTTCCCTTTCTCTCGTTTATCTTCCTCATCCACCACCACTATGTACAGCAGCTTCCCCACCTCCGCCATCTTTCCTAATCACGTTGCTATCACATTCATCAACAAAACGAAAACGTCAACAGCATATCTTGTGCAAATCAAACATTCAAAGAAATAAAAAAACACCGAAAAAAAACAAAGAAGACATTCAAACGCAGTCAATAGAACGTTTCCGCAACGACATTTCTTCGAGGCGATCGCCTAAAAAAAAGGTGATCGATCGGATCCGAGAAATCAAACACGAAATCGCGAGAAAATTACGAGTTATGACGGAACCAGCATGCAATGTGGATTTTTTTTCTGAAGCAATTAATCGGAAGAAAAATGCGAGAGATTGAGCAATCGAACCTGAATATCCAAAAACCAGATGGATTCTCTAAGACTCAAGGAGCAAAACACAGAGGCGGAGAGTTAAATAGAGAGTGCCGAGGCGAGGAGCGAAACGTTATGATCCGCCATCTTTGAACCAGAGAGCTTCTACCTGTTCGTCCTCTACTCGTCGCAGCTCGATCCCGAGCATTGCTCTGCCACCTCGCTTCCACGCAGCGAACGAACCGAGCTCCACGACTCTCTCTCTCTCTCTCTCTCCCTAGCTCCCTCTCGGTCTATGAGATTTTATTGCAATGACGGATGTGACCTTGCATGCGAGAGAGAATTGCAACTGTCCGCAAGGGACGTCTTATGTTGGAACCCTAGGGGGCTTTTATAGCGGGAAGTGATGACAGTTGGACAGGTTCGCGGCAGGCGCGAAGTCAATTAGAGGCTAAAGTTGGTAATTTGCTTAAAGAACGAGGGTGATTCGTCCCCGTTCCTCGGTTTTTGATTAGAAAACTCGCTTAACTGATTTCCAGTTTTACGCTAGCACCCCTCAAACTTTATTTATTTTATTTCGAACCCATAAAACTTCATATAATACACGGTTTCATAAACGAAGAATCTCATTGCAGCTAAATCCTATATTTAAAAATTAAAAATAAAATCTTATATCTTATATCTTTTATATATATATATATATATATATATATATATTTTTTTTTTATTTAAATTAATTTAAAATATTTTAACTATTAATATCTAATTAATTTTCCATTATAATCTCAAACTGTTATAGATATTTAAAAGTATAATATCTATATCGAGATTTATCATAAAAAATAAAAATAATATAACAAGGATTTATACATTTTTATCTATTTATTCATGAATAAAAATTTTATTATAAATAAATTTATTTTCTATCTTGAAATATTCAGAAATTCCATTAGATAAATTTGAAATTTCTTCAATTTTTTAAAGTTAAAATCTAAATTAATCAATCCATTTGGTCGAATATCGTTTGTTATTTTTCTTTTGTTAGAACGTCATAACATCATGCAAAATATATTCAATAAATAAATAAAGACTTTCTTTAACTTTTGTTATGTTTTGATGAACCACCGACAAGCGGCATCCGTTTAAACAATCTGTCGTTATTGGCAAAGTTTGTCATTCCAAAAGTTGAAGTTAGTTTAATGCTATGGGTTGAAAACGTAACTTTTAAAGAATATAGGGCGGTTTGCAGAAAATTAAAAACTATCTTTAACCGAGTCTTTTTCCTCTTTTCTCAATTATCATTTCTTCTTTCCAACTCCTACTGGTCGACCAAATGACTACATATTTCTATGTACATTGACTAATCCATATTACAGTTCGGACGCGTAATTATCTATGTCATTTTGATGAGACAATTTAATAAAATACCATTCTTTTAGTACTTATTTTATTAAATGACTACTCTTATAGATTTTAATAGAGTCCAGAAACATCTCAATTTGAGTTATATAACACGAGATAAAAATTCTTGAAATTGTCTCGTTCCGGACTAAAATCGTGATTTTGATTTAGAACCAATCAATTTCAAAAAAAATTATCTCAGTTTATATAACTCAAATTGAGGTGGTGTTCCTGAACTATATGAAAAGCTATAAAAGTTTAATATTATATATATATATATATATATATTTAATGATTTTATAACATCTCAAACAATTCCAAAATTATTGGATAAAGATTTCAGTCTGAATGTTCAGTCCGAAATCATGATTTCGATATGAAACTAGTTAACTTCAATAATTTATATATATTGTTATATAGCTCTGATTGAGATATTTTTACACTCTATAAAAAATTATAAGACTTTATTTTTATGATATATTTTTTTATTATTTTATAATATTCAAAATTAGTCCAAAATAGTTGGATAAAATATTTCAATCGGATAAAAGATCGAGGAAAATTTGAAATAATGGAAGCAAGGCAGAAGTTTTATATCTAATTGATGTCGGTAGAATGAGAACTGGTTTTTGTACTTTTTTTTTTTTGTATGGTAGCATTAGTTATTTGTAAGGAAATAAATGATGAGGATGAAGGTGAGAATATAAATATAATTTATTATTGTATTTTATTTATTTATTAAATATAAATATATAATAAAATATATAAAGTTAGTTAACAAAACCTTAGAAAAGTAAGTCATCTCACAATTTTTTCTAACTCCGCTCTCGCGGTCACCATCACGAGGTCTATAGGTCATAATAGACAACGTCGACATAATAATGTTTCCATAGTCCATTCCGACGATATTTTGAACTATATAATATAAAATATTTAAATATATGTATCTTCGTCCACACAAGGACTAGGAATTTAGGATTAACGTCCATATTTCATGTATAGATTCCAACAACCTATTCAATTACGTTACATAAAGTAATAACCTTTGCCTTGTTGCTATCCACAGTCGACGTTTAACGACATGTTTGAGTAAAAATTGACAAAGTCATAGGGCGCAGATTTTTTTTCCTAAGATTTTGAACTCTTAAAAATTTTGTGAGTAATTCGAATTTTTATTTTAAAAATAATATCAGATGATTGGTTAAATTAAATTTAAATTAAAAATATATATTAATAAGATAAAGAATTTATTATATAATTATTACGGTTTTTTTATTATTAATATATATATTTTTATTTAACAGAATTTAGATTAATATTAATATTTTCTTAAGTTAGAAACTTTTAAATGAAGTAAGGGATACAAATTAAAAGGGTTACGCGGGAATCTACGAGGAGTAAAGAAAATGTTCTAATGGGTTCTAGGGTTGTAGCAATTAGCAAGAAAGTGCAGCTAGCTCCTGTTCGTAAAGAAAAAGGTTTAAGCATCAAAGATAAAAACATCATGAAACTTTGCCTTTTTAAGATTTTTATGTTTGAAACCGACGGTAAGATTTGATCGTTGATCATGAATAGTAGTGAATACGTCCGGATCAAGAGCATTAATTGTCATATTCTGTTTTGCATTAATATGAGAAATTCCACAAGCATATGGTGCTTTTTCCTAATGACCTTTGACTCTTATTAAAATCAACGGCGGAGATGCCGTGTTACTATAATTGAATTTGGTAATCAATCTGGCGTTTCCAATTCCGGAAATTTAGAATTTTCCCAGATGAGATTGACCGG
Source organism: Coriaria nepalensis (assembly GCA_027186245.1). Classification (NCBI taxonomy): domain Eukaryota; kingdom Viridiplantae; phylum Streptophyta; class Magnoliopsida; order Cucurbitales; family Coriariaceae; genus Coriaria; species Coriaria nepalensis. The sequence goes on along the minus strand of CP114491.1, from coordinate 9,701,835 downwards.
AAAATAGGGAAAAAAAAAATAGTAAAGATGATGATGATGAGGGTTATATTATGGTTTTTAAAACATCAAGGGGCAAATCTTAATTTTCATATAGTTTTACTTTAGATGCTATTTGAATTAATAATCATGATGTAGTGTATGTTAAAATCAATCATAGTATTTTCACTTCTGCATAATGAGTACGGCAAATAGTGCTGTCACGTGAAGAACACGTGTTGTTTATTTTAAATGATGCGATTGGAAAGAAGGCATTGAGAGGCAAAGGAACCATGCCATGCGACAAGAAGGACCACAATAAATCACCACATCAACCTTTTTCAAATATGTTCAATTTTGACAATATGCATTTTTGGTCATTGTTCTTGATGAAGGTTATGACCATGTGGGCCTTCATTTCATATACAGGTTTTAATTGTTGCCTCAATTTTTGATTGCCCTGTCGTTGTTGTTGTTGATGTTGTTTCTCTTTTTTCATTTTTGCCTTTTTAATCTCACTTACTTTACTGCAAAAATCACGGATAGTATTGCAAACCCAAATGACTAACAGTGCTGAATTGCAATTCCCATTTATGATTAGTTATTGTTCTAAATCCTTACAAAAAGAAAGGCACATCTAACAGGTCCCACACGAATATCTCATCCAACTTGTATCAAGTATCCAAAATCCTAGAAAAACTAGCAGCGACAATTACCGGCAGATTTAAACAGAAAGACCTTGTGGAGAACCAGCCACGGCAGACTTGGGCTTGGCCTTTTCAACAACAATGGCCTGTGTGGTCAAGACCATTCCGGCCACTGAGGCAGCATTCTGCAAGGCACATCTAGTTACCTTAGCAGGGTCAATTACACCAGCCTCAACCAGGTTCTCATATTTGTCTGTCATTGCATTATAGCCAATCTCCCATTCCTCCGCCTTGATCTTCTCCACAACCACTTCCCCTTCAGCTCCCGCATTTTGAGCAATCAAAGAGGCGGGCGCTATCAGTGCCTACAATCAAGTAGGCATTAAATTAGCCATTACACAAAGTTAGTCATAACATATTAAGTAGCTGTTTTATTATACGGTACCTTCTGAACAATGTCAGCACCTAGTCGCTCATCAGCATCATCAATTCTGTCCTTAATGGCGGGAATGGTAGTGGAGAGGTGAACCAGAGCAGCACCACCACCTGGTACAATTCCTTCCTCTATGGCAGCAAAGGTAGCATTCTTCGCATCCTCGATACGGAGCTTCCGGTCCTCAAGCTCAGTTTCAGTAGCAGCCCCCACTTTTATGACAGCAACCCCACCTGACAGCTTGGCAATTCTTTCGGCCAGTTTTTCAGAGTCATAGACAGAGTCTGTCTCGGAAAGCTCCCTTTTCAACTGGGAGATTCTGGCTTGTAGTTCATCTTTTGAAGCTGCATCGGCTATGATGGTCGTAGAGTCCTTGGAGATGGTTACTTTTCTGGCTATACCCAACTGTTCCACTGAGGTGTTTTCGATGAGTAGACCCAGATCACTTGCTTGGAACTCCGCTCCTGAAATATAGATGAAGCAAAGGAAAATTCAGTACATTATTCTATTGCCCTGGAAAGTTCCATTTTAACTAAGAGAAGAATTGAAGAGAAAAAGTTAAAGCACTCATATGAACGTGCAAGCTTTTTAAAGTAGATGCTTAAAGATGCATTCAGTTCCATGGATCAAACTGTAGAAAAGACTTGGAGTCTAAACTGTAGTTTAGATTCTCTGTTTCTTTATTGTTATTACCTGTCAGAATCGCAATGTCTTGAAGCATGGCCTTTCTTCGCTCACCAAAACCAGGAGCTTTAATGGCAGCAACATTCAAAATACCCCTTAGTTTATTCACGACAAGGGTCGCTAAGGCCTCTCCGGATACATCCTCAGCAATAATAAGTAAAGGGGATCTCAACTGGGTGGTCTTCTCTAGCAGAGGAATTATGTCCTTTATAGCTGAAATCTTCTGATCAGTGACCAGAACCCTTGCATTCTCAAACTCAGCAATCAATTTCTCAGGGTTTGTAAGAAATTGTGGGGAAATATAACCTCTGTCAATCTGCAAGTCAAGCAGCATTGATGTATACATTAGACTAGGGTCAACATAATCCATCAGCATATATACCAATATGATATTCATACCTCCATGCCTTCTTCAACTTCAACAGTAGTTTCAAAGGAAGAAGATGATTCAATGGACAGGACACCATCAGGGCCCACCTTATCGATGGAATCAGCAATCATTGTCCCAATAAGCTCGTCATTTCCCGCAGAAATGGAAGCAACCGCTAAAAGAAGATACACAGAGGAATTAGCCCAAGGAAAAATTTGGACAACAGATAGAAATCCAGCCAATCTAAGAAGTGGTGACGCCTTACCTTTAATGTCATCACGGCCTTTCACTGGCCTAGCTTTCTTCTCTAGCTCTTCTACCAACCCATTAACCGTTTTGTCGATACCTCTCTTTATTGAAACTGGATTTGCCCCAGAGGTGACACTTAAAAGGCCAAGTTTGATCATTTCTCGAGCAAGAATTGATGCAGTTGTAGTTCCATCACCAGCTGAATCGTTAGTTTTACTTGCAACCTTTAAGGAAAAAGCAAGCAAGTCAACAAAATAAACTTTTGAATTAGAACTTCTTTAAGGTCATAGTGAAAGAAACAAAAGCTTACCTCCCTAATGAGAGCTGCTCCGGCATTCTCCATGGCATCAGGTAGCTCAATGGCCCGAGCTATTGTTACTCCATCATTGACTACTTTAGGGCTTCCAAATTCATCCAAGACAACATTCCTCCCTTTAACATAGAAAAAACCAATTATTCAGTTGGTTGAAAGTTGAATCGTTCAATTTGCATAATGAAGGTAAAACATTATAACTATAACAGTTGAAGATAAATCATTAAAATCATAACAGTTGGTTAAATCGATCAATTTTTATATATTTAAACAGAAAAAATTTCCCAAAATCCCCAACCCCATAAATCTCCAATATGTGTCTCAAATCAATTTGGCCCATAACACTTGAAATGCTAATCCAAACTCAAAATCCATAGTTTGACTCACAATCCAACAATACAGTTTGACCACAAGGATTCACAAATATATTTGAAACCTAAACCGATAAGTATAAAACTAAGGCTGTTATAACATAGTATAAAGTACAAAAGAAGTTACCCCTTGGGCCAAGAGTAAGCCCAACAGCATCGGCAAGCTGGTCAATTCCTCTCTGAAGAGCAGACCTCGAGTTCTGATCGAATGCAATCTCCTTAGCAGTAGCCCTCACCCCAAACCGGCTTCCAGATTGCTTATAGTTCAGCCTATCGCTCTGCTGCTGATTGACCTTCCCTCTCAAGCTCTGACCACGTATTAACAAACAGAACATATTACATACAATCATTATAATGCATCGAAATTTACAGCAAGATTTCCCCAAACCCGCACAAAATTCATTTCCATTTCCACAAGTTTTTCCAGGAAAATGAATCCGTTTCATGAGAGTATATACCTGTTTAGGAGAGCATAGAATGGAGGCTGAGGAAAGAGCATTAGCAGACGCCATTTTTTGCCTATCTTCCCCTCTTAGAGCGATTGGGGAGAGAGAGAGGGGGGAAGAAGGAGGTGAGTGTGGATAAGGAAAGAGGCCGAAGAGCTAAAAGGACGTGTTTGTTTAGGTGAGTGTATTTTTAGTTCTAGGGTTTTAATTTTTATTGAGGGGGGTTAAGACGTTCCAGAAGATTCTTTCTCTGATTCCAGAACAGTTAAGATGTTTAATTTACTCATTTTAGATAGGATATTAAGTTATGGTGTTAGTCTACGTGAATGCATGATTCAAGATTGTTCTTAGTTACTTGTTACACTACGGTTGAGTCATATGGGCCCAACTGAGATGTGCAAGCTGACTTTTGAGTTGTAATAGCAGTCACATACATATAGGGCTTTTAAATCTTTTGGGCCCAAACGAAGAAACAGTGAAGTGGGCCGTCTTCTTAGCGTCGTCCATTTCAGGGAAGAAACGTCTTCTTATGACTTTTCATTATTTATTATTATTATTATTATTAGTATTTAATAATACTACTTTTTTACCTGCGTTTGCACGTGCAATTTTTCTGATTAAAATTGATATTTAAATAAAAATAAAAATAAATTATTATGTATAAGATAATTAATTTAGAATTATGTTAATTTCTTTTATTTTTAAACTTGAAATATATATCTACTCAAAAATATCTTAATATCTTATTCAATATTATTAAATAAAATTAGCTTTCTCTTCTAAAATAATAACTAAAAGTCTTAAGTCTAAATTAATAAGTTTTCTGCTAATTAAATATTTTATTATTAACATAAATGATAAAACCAAATATCTAGTAACCGCTAACAAACGTACCTCTAACAGCATTCCCTCCCGCCTTTAAATTTCCCTCTCAAGCGCACATTACGTCTTTCCTGTCTCCAACTCTTCCTCTCCTCCATATTTTCCTCCGAGAAAAGAAAACACCAAATCCGACCTATCCCCTTTCTCCTCCTCCCTTATCCTCTCTTTGATTTCCCTCTGTTTCTCTCTCTTTCTCTCTCTTTCACCACCTACACCGTCTCAGCTCGCTTCTCACCGTCATCATCAATCATTCATTTATCTGATTATAAAGCCTTTGATTTCTTAACCATGCGCGCTGTTTATTAAGCTTTGTCGATATTCCAGGGTATCGTCATGGACAGAGAGAAGAAGCAGAAGGACGATGATGAGGTTCATGCGTATTGGATTCTCTCTGTTTCCATGGTTGTTTTACTTCTTTTCTCGAGCCTTTTGCAGCGTGTAGAAGCTCAGGATTATTCCGATGATGGTGGTACCAGTTCAGGCAGAACAGCTTCCGCGTTTGACGATGAAGTGGCAAATGATTTCATCGAACAGCAAGTAAACAATCGCCTTGCGAATATCACACCGGTATTCAAGGCGGAGATGAAGAAGAATTTCGCTTTCTGCATCGTCGACGAGTCGGTCTCTTCTATTTTTAGTTTTTCTTTCCGTCCTAATTCTTTCCTCCTTTCAGTTTTGTCGGTCTGTTTATTTTCTGAGTACGCTTGGCGATTTTCTCTTTCTTCAGAGATAAAGATTGGGATGATACCTTCAATTTCACAAAAAGATCTGGTTTCATCGCAGCTTGTTCTAGAAAGACCGGAGGTACTACCTACTACATTCTCCCCTCTCTAATTACCTTCAGAGTGCTTCTAACAATTTTCACTGATTTAGAAACTGAGACTTTTCAATCATCCGATATCTTCCTTGATATGCTTGCAATGATTTTTGATGGATCGATAGGAGATATTACGCGGCGATTGTGCACAGCAGCAGAAATTAAGTTCTTCTTCCGCAGTTTCTTCAGTGATGGGAAAGCAGAAAAGAAAGCAAATTACTTAAAACCTAACCTCAATTGTAACTTGTCCTCCTGGGTTCCTGGATGTGAGCCTGGGTGGAGTTGTAGTAGTAGTCCAGATGATAAAATCGATTTTCAAAACGCAAAGGACATGCCCCATAGAACCCTTGATTGTGAACCTTGTTGTGAGGGATTCTTCTGTCCCCATGGTATCACCTGTATGATACGTAAGTAGGTCGAAGTTCGAAAGAAAAATACACTTCTTCTGATTTATTTGCAAATCCTTAGTTATTTGTTGTCATTCCAATTACCTTGATTTGGAGATTCTTCGAAGTTGTGAAGAAACCTTGCTTCTTAATTCTCGAATTGTACAATCTTTGTCATCTAACGTTTAGTTTCTTTTCCAATCTTTGTTGAATCATTGCAGCTTGCCCACTGGGTTCTTACTGCCCAACTGCCAAACTTAACAAAACTAGTGGTGTATGTGAGCCGTAAGTTTGTACCCTCTTTTTTTTATTTTTTTTCCCTTTCTTGGCTTGACTTGATGAATCGAAGATAAAACTGGCAAAAATGTTATGCAGCTACCGATATCAGCTGCCACCATCAAAGCCTAATCATACTTGTGGGGGAGCAGATGTCTGGGCTGACATATTGAGCAGTCGTGAAGTATTCTGTTCAGAGGGATCATACTGTCCATCTACTGTCCAGAAAAATCCTTGCGGTAGTGGGTATTGATATTGATCCCATACCTTCTGGCTGGTCTTTCTGTCAATTTCATGCTGTACTTTTTTTGGGGGGATTTAAGCATGAAATTCTGTCAAAAAAATTGTCTTCTATATTAATGCTATAAATTATATCCTCTCGTGCAGATATTACTGTAGGATGGGTTCTCTCTCTCAAAAAAGTAAGTGTTTGCTTGCAAGTATAACACTCATATTAGGGAATTATTGATCCCCGTTAAATAAGAAAATCTTGAGTCTGAGCTACCAGAGTTGAATTTTTGCAATGAAATTTTCTTATGCTGTCTGTTCCTGCACACTGTTAGGCTCGCTCCCTAACAATTATCATTCAATTCTAATCCACGCCCTAATAAATGCAGAATGTTTTGCGATGGCAAGTTGTAAACCAAAATCAGCAAACCAAAACATCACTTCATATGGTATCCTTGTTTTTGTAAGTGGTATTTACTTTCTTAATCAATAAATGGATAGCATATATGAGTATGTTTGTCTGTGGTTTGTGAGAAAAAGTGATAAACCTTAGAGGTCGGCTGTTTAAGCCTGTTCAAGCACTTATACACGGATTGATCTTTAGTTATTTACATCCGAAAGAAGGGTCATGTACTCTATACATAATAAATCTTTCTTCAAGGAGTAAAACTGCATATAGGGATGACTCAGATATTTCAGAGGCTTTTGAATTATTTCATATACGGTCATCATTTTAATTATTACATGTGTGCAGGCTGGGATATCTATCCTGCTTATCATAATATACAACTGTTCCGACCAAGTTCTTTCAACTCGGGAAAAAAAGCAAGCAAAATCTAGGGAGAAAGCTGTCCAGAGTGTAAGAGAACATGCACAAGCACGTGACAAATGGAAATCATCTGCTAAAAGCATCGCCTCACAGGTTACACGTACATTTTCTCGCGTGAGATCTTCGAGGCAGCACGAGCCTTCAAAAGGTTTGGGTCAACCCAAACCAGGAACAGATGCTGCCTTAGGATCTTTGCCAATAGGTATTCCAAAACCACCTGAGCAATCTTCTGCAGGTTCAGAAGGGAAGGAGAAAAGCAAACTCGCAAAGATGACGCATGCAATCGATCAAAACCCGGATGATCAGGAAGGTTTCAATCTAGAGATAGGAGATAAAAATATTAAAAAGCAGCAACCACCAAAGGGAAAGAACTTGCATACTCAAAGCCAAATTTTCAAATATGCATATGGCCAAATTGAGAAGGAAAAGGCTTTTCAAGAAAAGGCTAAGGACTTAACATTTTCCGGGGTGATCTCAATGGCAAGTGAGATTGAAATTAAGAATAGGCCTCCTATTGAAGTTGCTTTTAAAGATTTGACTATTACCCTGAAAGGGAAAAATAAACATCTAATGAGATGTGTGACTGGAAAGATATCGCCCGGTCGAGTTTCAGCTGTCATGGGGCCATCTGGGGCTGGGAAAACAACATTTCTATCTGCTTTGGTTGGAAATATTACTGGTTGTACCATGTCTGGTATGATTCTTATCAATGGTAAAATGGAATCAATCCACTCCTACAGGAAAGTCATTGGATTTGTCCCACAAGATGATATTGTGCATGGGAACTTGACAGTGGAGGAGAATCTCTGGTTTAGTGCAAGATGCAGGTGCGTAACATTTGGTTAAAGTTATTTCTTCATCTTTATATGTATGCACTGCTTCCAAATTGAACATGTGAAGATCATTACGTAAGTGGAATATTTAATGCGCAAGGTATATCACTCATCATCTTTATGTGAGATTGCAGAAAACACACACTGTTATTATGTTAAAAATAAATAACCATTTTCCATTATCCAACAATGAGTTTTCTTTCATTTTGATTGTGTTCAATTCCCACTTTCCTTTGAATGCAAGAGGTTTCTCCCATTTGTTGCCTTCTCTTCTCTTGATCACATATTTTAGTTGGAAGAAGAAAATTCTTTTTTTTTTTTTTCTGACTTTAATTTTTCAATTTATTGCAGACTCTCTGCTGATCTTTCAAAGGCAGAAAAGGTTCTTGTTGTTGAGAGAGTCATCGAATCATTAGGGCTGCAGGGAGTCAGGGATTCTCTAGTTGGGACAGTGGAAAAGCGAGGAATCTCTGGTGGTCAAAGAAAGCGAGTCAATGTTGGACTGGAAATGGTCATGGAGCCTTCTCTTCTGATATTAGACGAACCCACATCTGGTTTAGATAGTTCATCTTCTCTGTTACTACTCAAGGCACTCAGGCGCGAAGCTCTTGAAGGTGTAAACATCTGCGTGGTTCTTCACCAGCCGAGGTAACTTTCTTCAAAGAAGTTGGCAACTGACTTTCATTTTTTTTCCCCCCTTTCTTTCTCTTGCCCAAAACTAATCCGAAGCTTATTGATTGTTCTTTTCTTTTCTTCGAACCTTGTTCGGATGCTTCAGCTACACCTTGTATAAGATGTTTGATGATTTGATTCTTCTAGCTAAAGGAGGACTGACAGTGTATCATGGATCTGTGAGAAAAGTCGAGGAGTACTTTGCCGGCCTTGGGATTACTCTCCCTGAACGTGTCAACCCTCCTGACTATTTCATCGACATTTTAGAGGGCATAGTAAAACCAAAGAGCAGCTCAGGAGTAACTTACCAGCAACTTCCCGTTAGATGGATGCTTCACAATGACTACCCAGTTCCCATGGATATGCTTGACCTTATTGATGGCAAGGGTTCAACTTCTGGAAAAGACAGAAACGTTAAAGCTGATGGACAATCGTTTATTGGAGAATTTTTTCAGGATATTAAGTTAAATGTAGCGTCCAAGAAGGACGATGTAAGGCATAATTTCTTGATGATCAGTGACTTATCTGACCGTAAAACTCCCGGTGTTTTCCTGCAATACAAATACTTTCTAGGGAGGTATAGTTCAGAGTTCTATATTCTGTCTCTCTCTCTCTTTGCAGCACTTCACTTACCTTGAATACATAGGACTGATGATAATTCAATACAACAGGAGCCTTTAGAGTATAATCTGTGTTGGCATTTCAAAAATTAAACTGCGATACCAACTTTCATAATTGCAGGGCTGGTAAGCAGAGATTAAGAGAATCCAGGGCACAAGCTGTAGATTTTCTGATTTTATTACTGGCCGGAATCTGCTTAGGAACACTAGCTAAGATGAGTGATGAAACTTTTGGGATCCTTGGTTATACATACACTGTCATTGCTGCTTGTAAGTAAACATAATCTCCTACTAAATCTTTACTTTACTACTTAATTCTCTTTCTGAGTTATATATACATAACTATATGATCTGATTCCCACCCATCTAAAAGAACTCTTTGAATTCCAGCTCTGCTGTGCATGATTTCAGCTCTTAGAACGTTTGCTAATGACAAGTTGCATTATTGGAGAGAGAGTTCCTCTGGCATGAGCACCTTGGCTTATTTTTTTGCAAAGGATACAGTTGACCTTTTCAACACTTTCATCAAGCCTCTGGTTTACCTCTCTATGTTCTATTTCTTCAACAATCCTAGATCCTCCTTCTTGGACAACTACATCGTCTTGGCCTGTCTGGTTTATTGCGTCACCGGAATAGCTTATATTCTGGCCATCTCGTTCCAACCGGGTCCCGCACAACTGGTCAGTATTTTTCCTAATTAATTGACTTGGATTTCAATCAACCCCAATAAAAGAATTATCATAACCGCTTTTATGTTTTCATTGCAGTGGTCAGTACTTCTTCCAGTTGTTTTGACTCTAGTGGCAACCCAAAAAGATAGCGGCAAAGTTGTAGATGATATAGCTAATCTGTGCTTTACAAAGTGGGCATTAGAGGCATTTGTGATCTCAAATGCTAAAAGGTTCAAACCTAACCGACTGAAAAACTCTTCTCCTTTTTTCTTTTGTTAGTATATTAGTGTTATATACATATTTTGTACCATTGTCTGTTGTTCAACGTGCGCAGGTACTCAGGGGTGTGGCTAATATCACGTTGTGGTTCACTGTTACAATATGGGTATAATCTCCATAATTACTACTTTCGTTTGATCTTGCTCATTGCTACTGGTTTTTGTACACGCATCGTTGCATACTTGTCCTTGCTCGTTTCCATCAAGAAGTAAAAACAAAAAAAAAGGTTGAAAATTGTGAAGTCCGTCATTCTCTTTCCACATTCTTTCTATACATAAGAAAAGGATAACAATGAGAGTGCGAACCTCTAAGAAGGATGAGAATTGGAAGACACCCAGACAAGGTTAGAATCAGACAATATGATCTGTAAATGATGTTTTCATTATAGGTTGAAGACAACAAGATAGGCGTGTTAGAATTTATTGATGCTACATATGCTTAAACTGTAATTTTATTAAATTTTTAATTTTTACTCAACTGTAATTTACTACATATTTTTTTTAATCCTGATTATTCATTTGACAATTGCCCGAAAAAGATCGAGGGGTGGATTGAAACTAGAATTCTAACATGTTCAAAATTTTAGAGTCCAATTATTTTTTTATAAATATTATCTCATTAAGCGATATAAAATAATTTAAATATTATATCTCACTTGTGAATCGGTAATTTTAATTACTCACCAAGTGATTTAATGTATAAAAATATTATAAAAAAAAAAGAAAATTATTTAATTATAAATTAATAAGATATTATGAATTATATAGATGCTTAATGATTTGGAATGCATTTTCAACATGCACGTAACTTAATTAGCTCTTTGTAAAAATATTGTTATTTAATAATTGTGTTATTTTGACGTGATGAAATTGCAAATTGTAGCATGTGACCATGATGGTAACACGTCGTATTAAAATTGTAATAACATGTCTCATTCATCAGTTTGATTGATGTTTCACATTACTTTTTATCTCTTATGTTCCATTTATTCGGGAAGAAATTAATAATAAGAAGATGGGATGGGGAGAGGAGAAGCGTTAAGGGTAATATAGTCCAATCGGTAAAAGAAAACATAATGGAGAAAATAACAGTGTCGTTAATTACGTAGGAAAACCGGTGGTATAATTTAGAAGTAACAGTGACGCCCTATAGAAAGATTATAGGGTTTCTGTTCTGACGTAACAGGAATGAGGTCATCAATCAAGGGCTTCCGTCATTCAAGATTGTTCCTTTTGCTGTGTCTCCATCTTAAATTATTAATTAATTCAACTGAAACTGATTAATGGTATTTATTATGAATAATATTCAAAACTTTATTACATAATTATTTGATATTTATCTCGATTTATGTAATGTTTGTTCTGATTTTTAAAATAAGTTTTTTAATATATATTATTCGATAGATTTTTTAATATATTATATTTAAAATAAATTGATTTATTTTAATTTTATATATTATATTATATTCATATTTATATAATAAACTAAATACAATATAGGTAATAAAATATAGTAGGATTAATAAATCTGTAAAACATGTAATCTACGTTAAACACATTAGTAGATTTGATTCTCACTAACGTACGTAAGTTGATCGTCGTATCAATTGATTTGATCGGACGATGATGCGTCCAGGAACGGATTCTTTTCACTATCTACCCCTCCCTCTACAAGATTAGATACAGCCTCTTTATTCAGACCATAATCTCTTTTTAGTAAAAAAAAAAAACATCTCTAACTTAATATTTATAGTAAATTAATTTATTATAAAAAAAAGTTTTAAAATATTTTTTTATTTTTATTTAATTAAAAATTCGATTTTTTTTTTAAAAATTATTCTAACTTATAATCATCACATAAAATCCCACGTAATTGCATGCAAAAGTATACATAAAATTTTGAGAGCAGACATATTATAATTCGAATTATTAACGATATATATATATATATATATATATAATTTGATTTTAAAATCCGAGATTGAAAATAGTGAGAATAAAGTTAAATGAGGATGATGAATAATTGCATGCAGGTATACGTACACTTAGTAAGGAGGAGGATACAGTCTACATACAGGTAGTAGGGGGACAAGCGTTTGATAGAGTTGTAGAAAGACTGCCACGTGGAACATAGTTAACTCTTTCATTCTGTCTCCCGTCACCTATAAATCTCGATTTTTAAGAACAAGCTTGCCATTAAAAACCGAAGACCACGTGGGTCAAGCCCAGCTACGATATGTCTGACTTTTACTGAACTCACAGTCCCAAGGGGCTAAACCCGCCTTCAATCACTCACACTCTCTGATTGGACACTTACTCAGTAGTTAGGGCACATATTCCCATTTAACTATATCCACCGTCGGATCTTGATCCAACGGCTTCCCTTACCCTCTCTCTCTCTCTCTGCTCTCGCCCTGGAATCGATTTACCATCATCCTGTACACGTAAATAATAATAATACACTCGTCTTGTCTTTACGCTTTTGCAATCTTCCTTTTAACGTTTACGTGTACTCTTTCGCCGACCGTTGGATGGGGATCTGACGGCGAGGATCAGGGGATGAATTAAATCAACTCGGAGTGAGACTTGAGTTATCTGAGAGAAAAGAGGATGCTTTTATTGATTACTTACTGGTCAGCAGCTTTTTTCACATTTCTTTGTTATTTATTTGGAGTATTATGGGAAAATGAGAATAGAATCATGGTCCCACGCAAAAGATCTGGCGGTGGACATTCAAAGCTGCCCGCAGGTGATGTAAGCTCCAGTTAACCAGTCAGTTTGCTCTGTTCGATGTTTTCTTTCTTCTTTTAATTTATTTAAAAACAAAAACCAAAAAACAAAAAGAAAGAAGATAAAACAATCAGATTTTCCACGTAAGCGAAAGTGTGTTCAAGAATAGATCCGTCGTATGATACATAGGAGAGTGTCTAATGAAAATTTTCCACGAGCAAAATGAAAGCCTCTACATGTATATATATAATCACTCAAAGCTTAGGATCTAACAAAAATTCTGACGGTCCATCATGCATCAAAGAATTAAGAGAAATCTATACATACAGACAGATGATTATTTTAACTGAAAATGAAACCTTATATATATGTATAGACTACTCTTAATTATTCAATACGAAATTTCTCAATAAATACAAGCAGGCATAGGACTCCTTGAATCCTTTCTCCTTCTCGGCTTCTCCTGTGGCCTTTTTGCACACGTATAATGTTGTGATTTACGTTCCATTCCGGGTCAAGTGTTTTAGTCAACGTGTTGAGTGATTCGTCATTGACTTAAACGAAAGGGCAGTTTAGTCAATTTCCGTATTAAAATGGATCATTCGGTCGGTCGTCCTACGTACTACTACTACGTTGTACGCATTAACGACAACGTTAATAAATCCATCCTGGTTGGTTACAATGGCACGTTACGTTAAATAGTTACTTAACTATACCTATATTCATTTCGACGATGATAGACCTTGCATTAAATTTTCAATTTTCCTGACCATTCGTGATGGGTCCCCGACCGTAATATAACGTCGTTATATTTTAACGTCTGATTCCCCGCCTTTTCTAACGGCATTAGGCGCGCTCTGTTAACGTGTTAAAAAGCTTAACGGCGAATCAGTGCTTAGCAATCATTGTTCTTTCCAAGCTCCTCTCACCTCTCTCTTATCTCTCTCCTCGCCGTCATCGATCCTTCTAACCTCCGAACACCGCCGGCTGAAACGCCACCCGGAATCTCACCCGGAAGTATCATGTTTGGGTCTGTAAATTGAGATCCGAGCTCTATCAACCTTTCTTTCTAATACTTCAGTACGTAGTAATTGATGAAGGTACTATAAAAAGAAGATCTACTTTGAATTATATGTTGTGAACTCTTTTTTCCTTTTTCTTTTTCTTTTTTTAAATGGATTATGCTTACAAATTTTTGTTTCATGTTTTGTTTCGATTATTTGCTCAAAAAAATCAAACTCTTTTGTTTTTTATTTCCGTGCTTAGTTTTTTTTTTTTCCTTCTTCTTGTAGTAGTGTACTGTATAATTATTCTGAATCATTATTTGGAGGATAGGTAAGGTTTTTGGGTCGTCGTTAATTTAGCTTCTGTGTCTCGATCTGTAAGTAAACTAAGTTCTGTGATTCATTCTGCATGTTTTAGCTAGTGATGGTATTTTTTCTGCTTGGGGTGAATTAGGGTTTTAGCTGTTTCTAAATGGTCCGTAGTTACGTGTGTTTTAGACGGAGCTTGAATTTTAGCTGGTACTATAGTAGTGATTATGTAGTTTTGAGTAATAATTATGCGTGTCAACGGATGAAAAAGTTGTGTATAATTGATACACTTCATCAACTGTTCATTGACTTGTAGTACTTGACGGTGTTCGCCGCCTGTTCTAGAACTGTCTTAGTTGCCGGAAAGTATTCTGGCTTACCTTGGATTCGTTTAGCTATTGTACCAGCTAAGCCTCGCTAGCAAGCAGCTAGTTCCAAGGGAATTTTCTAAAAGATGAAAAGGAAACAAACACATAATAAATTGCTTTTCTTTTTGTTTTTAAGTTTAATTTTATATATTATTTATAGTTTCACCCCTTAACTCATGTCATCCTATTCTTCGTTTTTGCTTATATTTGAATTGGATTTTATATATATGCATGCATTTTATATCGATATTTTTTATTAAAAAATAAAAAAAGTGTTTCCTAAGCTTCTGTAGAACTCCATTTTCACATAACCTAAAAATGCAGTTTTGTTTTGCAATGTATTTTTCAGGAAACCGATTGATTGAACGAATAGGGGCTTCGATTTGGATCTTGTTGAGGAACACTTTATGTTTTTGATATATTGGGCAGCCATTTGGGAAGGTATATGTAATTTGAGTAAAGAATAGAAGAGATCATATACACTGAATCATTGGATGGATATAAGTGGATTTGGTTCTGAATCACATGTTGCACAACGAAGCAGGCGTGATAAGTTGAGAGTTCAGCTAACTAGTTCAACATCAGCAAAACATTTGCCAGTATTCCCCGGTTCGAGTTTTCTTCATAATCACCAATCTTTGCTTCCCTCGGAATTTATCAATTTTTCGACGGATGACATGATGGAAAGGCAAGGTTTAGGTACTGCAACATATCAATCCGGTGCTAGGCCGATTGTGGGGCCCGCCTCCGAGGATGCCAGCTCCTTCATTGCCGCCTCCTCTACTCTCCCTTTGTCTTCTCCACATTTCAACTCTTTACCCAAAGTTCCTCAACATCATGATCAACTTCAAAATGACTCTACTTGGAAAAGCTTTTGCTCTCATCAAAGTTGTGATAATTCGATGGTGACCTCTGAAGGTGATCAAATAAATCCGAACCGGATGTTAGTAAAGCATAGCCATCAGAATTTTGGAGATGTTCACTTTGGTAGTACTCCAATTTACCGAAATATCAATGACATCTCCGTCTCGATGGAAACCCAAGGTTTAGAGCAAATGGTCCCACTTGTTCATCACAACATGGGAGAAATCCGCGACCAAGGTGATCATGATGATGATCAATGGGATGCAAATGGCAGTGAACTTGCCCTTCTTCCTGCTTTTAGCAATCAAGCAAACGTGCTACGTAATTTTGATAATACCGGTTCAAATTGGACGGATCGTAGATCGATTGAAAGTGGTGGTGATCACTTGGGTTCTTGGTCAAGGAAAAATGATGAAGAATTGAGGACTCTATTGACTGATTCCAATCCACAAGGCTTATCTCTATCCCTCTCCTCAAATCCACATTCGAAATTTCCCATTGCTCATTTTGAAGATCAAGGATGTGGACCGAAAGATGAAAACCAAAGAAGCGGATTTTTCCGGAACGTTCGTCAAGAATCTCAAACAGCCAAGTCCATTTATAGCAATATATGTCCTATACCAAAGCCATCGATTATTAGTAAAAGTAGTGGCAGATCTCTTCAAGACATAGTAGGAGTTTCTACAAACAGTACTACTTATCGAAATACGGGCCCGCTTGGCCCTTTTACGGGGTATGCAACCATTTTAAAAAGCTCGAAATTCTTGAAGCCGGCTCAACAACTATTGGATGAACTTTGCGGCTTAACCAGTTCGAAATTTGGCAAAGCAAGTTCATTGTCTGAGAGGATATCTAGTGGAGAAGTCAGCAATTCTTCTTTGGCTGATCATGATCGTCATATGTATGCTGCTAATGCAAATATCGAAACTGAGGTTAATGTAAGTAAGGGAAATAATAATAACTCGTCTGCTTCATCTTCAACTTTTCACAGCTCGAGTGAAGTGTATGGTGATGGATGTGGAACAAGGAGCAGTGTTTCTTCGGAGGCTTTGCAGCCTGAGTTCCAGCAAAAGAAGGCGAAACTTCTATATATGCAGGAGGAGGTTTGTTAAAATCTAGCTGGTCATTTTGGCTAATTAGCTTTTGTTCAAAAAAAAGAAGTAATTACTTTTTGAGCTTTAATAATCGAAGTGTCTTAATTACAGGCACACTTTATCGTTTTAGAGATCTTTCTGTAAGTGTAGGACCATGGAAAAATGGACATACTCTGATCACCACTTCTTTTTCAATCACTTTATAAAAAAGTTGACTTCTCCATCTGAAAATTTTTGTCTTCCAATGGCAGTACTAATACTGTTGGAAAAGATTTCAGTAACATAACATGTTGAACTTTTTGTGTTGTCTGCTTATTGTAACTTATGGCTAACACAAGCCCTTTTAATTCAAAGATTTGCAGAAGGTACAAGCAATATCAGCAGCAAATGCAAATGGTTGTTTCCTCATTCGAATCTGTAGCAGGGCTTAGTTCTGTCGCTCCATATATTTCATTGGCTCTCGGGACAATTTCGAAGCACTTTTGCTGTCTGAAAAATGCGATTTCGGAACAGCTAAGACATGCTAAGAAAGCATTAGGGGAGGATCGTGTTATTATTTCATCCCCCACCACCAAAACAAGCGGCAGCAATATTGGTGATACTAATCCGGCCCGAGTAAAATACATGGATCTTACAAAGCACAACAAATCTAGTGGGGTTAACAACATTGGGTATCTTGAAACACAACCGGTTCGAAGACCTCAACGAGGCCTACCGGAACGTTCCGTGGCTATTCTTCGGGCTTGGCTATTTGAGCATTTTCTCCACCCGTAAGTATATGTATGCCCTGATTAAATGCAATATATGTACACATTGATTTGAATAAATTAGAGATTTCTTTGCTTTCCAATTTTAATAGGTACCCGACTGATACGGATAAGCATATGTTAGCTAATCAAACAGGCCTAACACGTAACCAGGTAAATACAGCTTCTGTTTTCTATTCATCATTCTGTAATACCAAATTTGTATGAAATTTTTTGATCAACATCTTTGATATCATATATGGGAATTGTGTTTGCCAAAAGACCATCTGCTTTTTGTGTTTGGGTTTTGAATTTGGAAACTCCTCAATCATCTATTCTAGTGTGTAAAAAAGTCTCACTTTTCTGTTTTCTTGAATGAAGTGTTATTACCTTAATGCGGGGCCCTTACTATCCCTTTTATTTTGAAACTAAATACTTTAATTAGGTTTGTGTTTTCAATGGGATGATTAGAGAAAAAATTATACGATCATTTTAACGTTATAAAAAGTTAACTCTTTCGAGTTTGGTAGCTGTAGTGTTTTAGCATCAAATGGTACATAGTTTAATGATCCATCATTGTTATGTTGATTATGTCTAATTTGATTCATGTAGGTATCAAATTGGTTCATCAATGCTCGGGTGCGCGTTTGGAAAACGATGGTTGAAGAAATACATGCACTGGAAACCAAAGGAGGCCTTGCTGAATCAAATCAACATCACTCGGACAAGAATGAAGTTGTTTCCGGAGTAGAAGGTACTACTAGCTGGCGTCTACCTGGTGACCCTAGAGGATCAAAAAACCCGAGTGTGAATGTCCTTCATGTGGATCAGTCATTGGGTCCTAGAGAGGCAATTTATGATCGCCCGTGGACCCAGGAAAAGCGATCGAGATTAGATGGTCATGGGGTCCATTTGAATATGATGGACGGGGCATTGACGAGTTTCATGCCTTATCAGAAAACCGGCGAGTTAGGGGGTCTCGGAGCCGTGTCTCTAACATTGGGTCTCAGGCATCGAGTCGAGGGTGCCTCTCCTCCTCAGCAGTTCCAACAACAAGACGGTCATATTTTACGACAGTATGGATCGAGTCAAATGATTCATGATTATGGGGGGTAATTTTTATGTTATCATGTGTTAGAAACTAAAAGATGAAAGAAAACTTCGAATCTATCTATGATCGATATAATAAAAAGCAAAAGTGATCGATCGTATGTAACCGTCGATTTGATTTATCTTAATGTTTGTTTTTGTTTTCTTCAAACAGTTGTGCTACCACAGTACTGTTGTTGAGTTCCCATGAAAATTGTTGACATAATTTTCATGGGAGGACCATTGTAATCCACAGGTGGATCTAGGATACCTGATTTTCTGAGTTTAGCAATAATTCAATGGAGATAATGAATTCCTTTATTAACAAGTCTTATACATATTTATAGAAGACCGATCAATATTAATTTTATATATCAGTTTTATAATATCATATTATCTCAGGTTTGCAAACATGCCTCCGACAAAAAATCCGTCTTCAATAACCGTGAATCAACTTTCTTAATACGGATTAGTCAGCAATTAACATAACAACATGCTAAGACAATATCACAGATATATATATAAAATATGTAAACACAGACCCAATACTTTTGCTTACGTACTATATAACACATATATGTATAGCCAGCCATATATATATATATATAATACACCATCACTTATACATATCTTAAAGGGCTCTAATCAACCTCATTTCCCACCAGAATTTCCAGTACCACCTCCACTAAATTTCTCCCTGGGAATATAATGGTGGTCACTCTCCCCATCACCTTGGTAATCTAATCTCTTGCCGTTCTTCTCACCGTCCTCTTCTATCACGAGTCGACTGTGACGTTGACCGCGATCATCATCCAATTGAGAGAGCTTCTGCTTAGTTTCCTCCATGAACGCCTCCCTGTCTTCCCGGTACAGGTGCATGCAGCCGGTTTGATTAATTACTACCATCAAGACAATAGCTAACACAAGCATCCTCATGATCCAACTTCTTAATTGGATGAAACCTAACTGTCACAAATAACTGACAACTAACAAGTATGGAAGATAGAACAAAGTTAAGTCTAGTTATATAGATGAGAGAGGGTTAGGAAAATGAATGGTGTAATCGATTATAGACCCACCAAAGGTAAATGGCATGATAGATCAAGTGGTATACATAATCATTAACTATCAATTATTAAGTTATTTTAAGCGAATTAAATGGAAGAAATTCAAATGAAGTAATTAAGACATTAATTCTTCCATTAATTTTTAATCTGCCAAGAAGCCACTAGAAATACTGAAATAGGGGTTCTCCACCAGGCTTGTAATTATAACCACCAAAGAGACAATTGATGGGGGTTGAGATTAAATGGAAGTCAATCAAGAGACAGTGAATTGCCTGCTCCTTTGCTTAATGATGTCAGATTTTAAGAATTTTGAAGTTTTATCTCCCAATTTCAAAGATATACCTCTCACATGGGCCTTGATAGAAAATTGGGCCAAACTTTCCAATCTTACAAGCTACAGCCTAGAGGCTATGGCCCAACTCTTAAGGCCCAATAATTATTAGCTTAAATTAGGGATGCCTTTTTCTATCTGGGCCTGGATGGAACTATTTTGGTCTTATATCTAGGTTCCTTCTATATGTCAAAACATATAGGGGCTGTTTGGTCATTTCAAGTACTACCAAAATCAAGTCAAATTTATTTTTCTGAAGCAGACCAAAAAATCTGTACATTGATATAGTATTCGCGCCAAAATAATGTAATTTACTTTTGTTGTTGATTCATAAAAGCAATAAATTCGAGGACATAGTCGTCATTCAACTCAACAGAACAGTACAGGTTAAAGCGTAAAAAAAATAATCAAATATTTCCAAGAAAAATATTCGTCATTGAAATTTAAAGGCACGCTTTTCGTCTTTCTTCGTTTTCTCAGAAAATAAAAAAAATATTTCCAAGAAAATTTTAGAAAGTGATCGATTCCCTCTTTATTACGATCAAAGTAGAAAATCTCCAGAATCCCTAGCTCCGTTTTCTCTTTTCTGCTGACTTTAATGCAGGTTAGTGAATCTTTTCTCCTGTATTCGTGTGATTTGAGTATAAATTTCCAGTCAGGAAGAAGCTGGTTGTTTATTTTTAGGGTTTATTGTATTGATCTTTAGATGTTCGACTTCGGAGATGGACGTCCGTGTTGTTTTTGTTGAAATATTTGGTTCTCTGTATGTTATAGCAGGGTTTTAGGGAGTTTAAACTCTTAACATTCTTGCTCTGAGTCTAGGAATAATTTTGTTTGCATCACATATTAGAGTGTTTTGGTTCTAAATTAGTTTTCAAAAGCTGTAAATGAAGTATTCGAGTGTAATTCGGCATGACTAAATTGATGTGTAACCACGAGGATGTGCATACTGTGGTTGATTATATGAATCGTCCTATTTTAGTTTGTATTTTTCCTCTCTGGTAATCACCGACATAGTTGACCACATATTTCTTATGTCCATCATTTTCATTGTTTCTAAGAAAGTCTACTTTTGAAGGCATGGCAAAAGATACCCAATCTAGTTGCCAAACAAAGGGTGAGGAGAATAGTAATGCAAAGGGGAAGCAAGACAAAGGATCTACTCCAACAGTGGATATATCTGTTCCTAGGAGGTTGACGAGAGAAATGGCATTGAAGAAAGTGGTTACTGAAAGCACTTCAAGCTCTCGGAAATCTGAGAGACTTGAGAAGAAACCACCAATAATTCCTCCAATAAACAGGAAACGTGAGAGAATTGAAAAGCAGATGGTGCCAAGCCCTCTCAGGAGGTCTGAGAGGTGCAAGGATCTCTCCCCATCAATGTCATCAGGATCTATGAAATCTGATAGAAGCTCAGGCTCATTGGAGACAAAGAGGAAAAAAGAAAGCAAAGAGAGGAGTGTTAAAAGGTTGACATTTGAAAGTACAGAAGTTAGGAAAAGTAATAGCAAGGATATGGAATCTGGAAAGGCTAATAATAAAAGAACTGCTCGTGCGTACAAGACACAGTTCAAGAAGCAAAAGGTGAAAGTTAATGTGCCAGTAGGTGAGTTGTATTTTTGCCAGCTTTGCTATTATCTTATCCTTAAGGGCACACCCATTATTTGTTATTCTTTGGCTCCATTTTAGTAGACTTACTAAACTGATGATCAACAAAACTGACATTACAATAATATATTTGAGCTATATTTGTGGGGTCTAAACTTGATATTGTGAACTTAACTTTGGGCTTAAATTGGAAAAGAATTGAGTGCTCCCAAATGGACACTTGAGAAATACTGAGTAGAGAATGGTTTAAGGGTAGTTTCTAGTCATTTAACTATATTGATAACTTTTTATTTTTTGAATTCGGAGTTAGTTTTATATGCACACACAATCATCATTTTGTGGATGGTTTTCAATGCTGGAACCGTTATTTATCATATCTACTTTTGATTTATTTATCATTCTGAGAAGTTTTATGTTATGATTGATTGTAGATAATCGCAAGAAAAAAAATATACCAGATGACTCCACACATGATAGCAGCAGCAGTTGCAAGAATGAACTTGGAGGGGAAAACGAGCACCGTTCAAAGGGGGAGGAACTGAGAATTGAATCTCAAATGCCATTGGTTGGAAGTAACCATGGAGTGAAATTGTCCCACTCAAGCTCAAAGCACTCCTCCAAGGAGGAAGTTAGGGAGACTGAAGATGGAAATGACTCCAAAGTTTGTAAAAGTTGTGATTCTCCTCTAGCACCATCCCATGAAGGTGTACATGGGGAATGCTCTGTAAAGGAAAAGTTGCAAATACTAGATGGTAGGAGGCGGGAATGCTCTGTAAAGGAAAAGTTGCAAATACCAGATGGTAGGAGGCCTGATGATGATGTTAACTTAAAAACGCATCGTGAATTAGTGTCCTTGAAAAGAAGAAGGAACTCAGGGGACCTTGATTCTGATGCATCTGTGATTGAAAGAACAGATATATGTTCCTCTGCTGCAGTAATCCCTTCATCACCTTCTTATGAAGGTGGTGATCTGACACAGAAATGCGACACATGTTATAAGATGCGAAGGTACTGCTCTACACCAATTTAGTAGTAATTTTAGGTGTATCATTTATGGAATGTAGTTTTGGTTGTTTTTTAGGAGAGGTGGTCATTAAAATTAAAATGGGGAATGAGCTGCTCAGTCCATCCCATTGATTTCATTCTCACTCTTAACTGCCTTTTTGAGAATTTGATTCTCATTGTATTACAATATTAAGATGGTTACCAAACCAAGAATCAAAATCATCCCCTTCATTCCGTTCTCTTCCAAATAATGAGAATCTAACCAAATAATACAATGATGCCATCTTAATATTGCAAATAATGCCATCTTTTCTTTCTTTCAAGTATTAAATTGCTCACCTATGGTTTGAAGGTTTATATATTTACAACAAAATTTCAACTGAAGCTAATTAGAAAATTGTTTACTAGGTAGTGGATCCAATTTTTTTGTAGCTGGATATGTAAACTAGAAACTGTATAGGGTTACCTGTTTTTAGTTATTCAGTTGTAATTTAGAGATTCCTGGTTCTGATCCCCTTTTACTGAAGAATGGGGCCACAACTCATTGATCAAACATATCTTGCAGGACAGACGATGATTTGACAAAGCAGGAGTGTTGTTCTTGCCAAGAATTAAACCAGCAGCCTTGTGATGTTCCTACAGATATGGTTCGTTCGCTTTATCTTTTGTTCTTTCTCTTGCTTTGCTTCCTGTATTACTCTCCCAGTCCCCCTCCTTTTTTCCCTCCTGTATACAGTTAACAATTTTGAAAAACAATCTTCATTATGAGTTTGATAGAACCTATGACTTGTCAATTAATTATATATAATTTAGATTTATGTTTTTGCTTGGGCGATAATACTACCTTATATCACTCATAAGTGATGTCTTCTTCCGTCTAGGAGACCTTTTATATCTTTGTTAATGTTTGTTTCCTAACTGGTCAAAATTTTTATTTTTATTTTTATTTTTAGATACTGTGTGAGAGGCAATACGAAAATTGGACGAACTGGAGAGGCCCTGCTCGTTTCCATAGTGCTCATTTAAGTGCTTAAAACATTTCATAATGTAGAGTGTTTTGGTTAATTATCTGATTTTATTTCTCTTTTTCTTCACTTCTTTTTTTAATTATTCTCAAGGGACCTAGTGAGTGATGAGTTAGTACGTTTTAACCTTGATCTTTGTGTTCCTTTCTCTTGCTTTGACACACACACACGATCTCATTATAAATATTATTTTCATTTCTGGTTATTGCCTTAGGATAGAAGAGAAACCGAAGTCGGCATCACAGCCGCATTTGGTGGGATTTCTGAGAACAATGTGCCGAAAATAAAGCCGTATGTTGATCTTCAGCCAGATGCTGATCAAAATACGTGCTTGGTCTGCAAACTTGGTGGCAAGCTCTTGTGAGTGTCTTTTTCTATTCACTCAACTATGATATATCTCTATTTTTACTACATACAAACACGCTTATCTCTGTATAAAATCTCTCTTTCTGTACATGCAAAAACATGTATAATATTGAAACATAAATGGTATGTGTCTGTGAATTTTGTTGTCTCATCTCAACAGGGCTATTATTATAGTCGACTTAAGGGGGTTCTGAAAAAAAAAAAAAAGTGAAGAGTGTTGTTTTGTGTTTTCTTCATCAAATTAAATTTCATATTAATTTGCTGACCAATTTTTTTTTTTCTGTATGTTGGTGTGCACTTATCTTAAATTTGCTTTTAGATGCTGCAAAGGACGAGAGTGCAACAGAAGCTTCCATCTTTCTTGTCTAGATCCTCCTTTGGAAGATGTTCCGCTTGGAGTTTGGCATTGTATCTCGTGCACTAAGAAGAAAATGGAGTCCGGTGTACATTCGGTATCACAGGGTATAGAGTCCATCTTGGACGTCAGAGAAGTTGTGGTCTCAGGTAACAGTGGTATGTAGGGAATTGGTAGATAAAATTTCCTTGTGTCATTACTCAAAACTTGCATACACACTCCATGGTAATGCCAGTGTTTATTCACTTTTTTAATTGTTTGCTCTAGTTTTTTGTTCTGCCCACTATGTTGCTATTGGATGACTATTGGTCATTGTAATTATTTTCCATGTGCTCTCTCTATAGGGCCAAAGAGGCAGAAGCAGTTTTTTGTTAAATACATCAATCTTGCACATGTTCATAATAGATGGGTAACAGAAGATGAGTTACCTGTTGAAGCTTTGTCGCTAGTTTCGAAATTTAACAGGAGACACCAGGTTTGTAATTTTATTTGCCTTGTGGATCATGGTTGTTTCAGTTTTAGCAATTAGCATAGACAATAAGGATGAATCCTATAGACACAATAAGATGTGTCCAATGAATTGAAGCCTTTACTTGTGATTAGAACACTTGTCTTTTGTGCATCACCACATTCAGAAATAGTGTGGACGGTGGAGTTTGGTAAGATTGTAAGATGAAACTCGAGTCTGGTTTGAAATGTTTGGAACAATGTTTTCGACATTTTGCATTTTGGAGTCTCAAACACTTTTCCAATCAGATTATCATAATATACGCGTCCTTTATATTGCAAGGATGGATTATACAGGTATTACAATGCATTCATTTGTAGGGGACATATTTCATTTTGTCGTACTTGTTCTCTCTGTTAATCAGGGTTCAAGGTGGAAACAGGAGTGGGCTGTGCCACATCGTTTGCTTAAGAACAGATTGGTTGCGCCTCCCAATCAATGCGATGAGTATGAGAAGCAGCTTTCTGAGGATAGGTTGGGTTGCCAATATGAATGGCTTGTAAAATGGTGCGGTCTTGATTATGACCATGCTACATGGGAGCTAGAAAATGCTCCATTTTTTACTTCCCCAGAAGGCCAGGGACTTGTACAAGAGTATAAAGATCGTCGTGAAAAAGCAAAGATTGCTTCTTATTTCTCTACCGGTGATAAGGTAATCTCTTTGTAGAGTATGGCTCATTAGCTTTTTTCGTTTATACATATACTCTTGGAAGGCCTGGAAGTGTAAATGCTCTCTCTGTAACCAATTTTGTGATGGAATTCAAACTGATTTCTAGATCCATTTTCATTGTTCTGCAATATCATTAGAAATGAGTTAACCTTGAGCACGATTAAGACTCCATGCCTAGTTGATTGTTTCTTGGGATGTGTAACAATTCTTGTTCAGAGCATTAGGGTACAATTTAAATGATTTTTTATATCCTTATTAAATTGCTCGTGTCATGAGCCATACTGTTAATGTTAGTTTCTACTGGTCTAGTAATGGGTCACCTTATGAGAGTATATTCTTTTCCATTCCTTTATGGGACTTAACATTGTTAAAGTCTGTGCCCTGCAGACAGTGGAGAGGCAAGATACTGTGGGTATTAAACTATCACAGCTGACATCTGGAGCTTCATCTGGGTTTGATAGTAATCACCTCCATTATGTTCGCATACTGTATGAAATTTGGCAGAAGAGACGCAATGCTATTGTAGTAGATGACCAGGTAAGGTTAATCAATTGTAGCAGCTTGGACTAACGTGATATTTTTGCTGTTAGTGTTGCTGGTTAATTAATTAGATTTAACTTTGTTTTTGGTTAATTGATTAGATTTCTTGTTATGTTGCGTTGTGAAATCCAGTTATGATATGTTGATTTGAAGTAATATTTGATCACTGCCCAGTAATGTGCTTGTTTGCTTCATTCTGATAGCTTTTCTAATTTTTCAACTCTTACTGCTATCCTCGCTTCTATATCTTCATACCAAGATTATTTTGGTTCACACAGAGTTTTTGTTGCCAATAGAAGTATCTATAATAATAATTAACTTTGATTCTGATGATTTTTGTATTAATTTTTATTTTATTTTGTAGGAACGAATTGGGAAGATCATAGCATTTATTTTGACTTTACAGCCTGATGTCTTTCGGCCTTTTCTTGTCATCTCAACTTCTGCTGCTCTTGGTTCATGGGAGGATGAGCTCCTGCATTTGGCACCATCTATGAATGTCGTGGTCTACAAAGGAAACAAAAGGACACGTGAAAAAATTAGAACACTGGAGTTCTATGAAGAGACTGGTTGTGTTTTGTTTCAAGTTCTTCTAGTCTCACCTGAAGTTCTTGCTGAGGTATTGCTCCAAAGAATAATACTACCCCATTACAGAGCACTTCTCATAAAAAAAACTATAATAAAATAAAACAAGCAGGCCGTTTCTTGTTGACATTTTATGTCTCTCTACAGGATATAGATGTGTTGGGATGCATAGGATGGGAAGCAACAGTAATTGATGAGTGCCAACGCACAATAATCTCTTCACATTTTGAACAAGTTAGGTTGCTTACTACAGATATGAAGCTTCTTGTTCTTTCTGGTCTACTAAAGGTTATTTTCCTCTTAGCGTCTCAAGTCTTTACTGTAGGGTCCCATCATCAGGTTGACTTATGCAGTGCTTGTTGATTTTGCAGGATAGCAAAGATGAGTACACGAACATGCTTTCTCTGCTTGACTCTAAAGTAGAATTGAGTGACAAGGATGCCTTAGTAACCTCATCCGATGATGATATTGCTACACTGAAGGAGAGGCTGTTCAGGCATATTGCATATAAGTGTGTTTCTACCTTTGTTGAGTATTGGGTTCCTGCACAGATAGCACCTCTTCAGCTTGAGAAGTATTGTGCTACTCTACTTTCAAACTCAACATTATTATGCTCATTTTTAAAGAATGATGTTGCTGGAGTAATCCATGATGTTCTTATCTCTGCCAGGAAGGTTGGGTTTAAATTATTCCTTAATTGCCTTTCATCTAGATACTCATTTAAATAGCAACTTTTGAGCGTCATCCTTTGGTGTTTTATTGGAGTTGCTGCAGTAACATTGTTCTATCCTTTACCCTATTTTTTGCTTATCATTGATTTTATTTTTGAGAATTTGAAATCTAACTCTGTTGAAATGAAATTTACTTTTGAGTTTTAATCTTATTTAGATGTGGAATGGTTGGGAGTTCCTTGGTCACTTCTTTCCTAGGGCAATCAATCAGAAAATGTTGCTAAACGTTTAGATTTACAATTATGGTTAATTTCAATTTAGTGTCTCCGCATAAAAATCTATATTAAATGAAAGCCCTAGCATCTGCAATTGTACTTTGATAGTCATACTCCTTTTTTTTCCCTTCAAATTTGAACTTTAAAGAAAATTGCTTGGATGTTCTCATTCTTTCAGGAAAAATTCAAAACATATTTTTGTTTCTTGGCGCTTGTAGTTGGTTAATATTTTCTTAATGGCTAGTGAAAAGAAGAAAGATAACAGAAAACTTTTATTCTTGGCAGTGCTGTAATCATCCCTATACAGCGGATGTTTCGATTCTAGGTGGGCTTTATAAGAGCATTTCAAGGGATGATATTTTAGATGTTGGAATTGAAATAAGTGGCAAGCTACAACTTCTCGGCACGATGCTAACAGAAATGAAAAGTAAAGGTCTAAGGACTCTCATACTTTTTCAGGCAAGTTATGTGGTTTAGTACTTTAGTTGGTGTTTTTATTTATGATTGTTTCTGCTCTAGTCCTGCAATATATTATATGGAAGATCTCTTCTGATAAATACTGACTAAACATAGAATTCAGATTCAGGGAATGACATTCTGTAATGTAATCAGTAATGCATAAGTTGTGGCAAAAAAAAAAAAGTAATGTATAAGCAGTCATGAAACCACAAAGCAAATGTTAATCAACAAATCAATTAGAAGTTAAGAATGACAATGGGTAGTGTGTCTCCCTCTCTCTTCTTTTGTGTGTTGCAGAGTTGGTGGTCTTGTGCATGTATATTCTGGCACAACTCACATTATCTTGTAATTTTGGTTTGCTAACATTTTGTATTGCAGCCCATCGGTGGTTCTGGCAGGGATAACCTTGGAGATATTTTGGAAGATTTTCTGGGTCATAAGTTTGGATTGGAGTCTTATGAACATGTTGAAAGGGGTGTTGTACAGTCCAAGAAGCAATCTGCCATAAATAGGTTTAACGACAAGGAGCTAGGGAGATTTGTGTTTTTATTAGAACTCCGTGCATGTCATTCTATTAAACTTTCATCAATTGATAGCATCATCATATATAATGGTGACTTGACTCCAATGAATGGTATAGGAGCATTGCAAAAACTAACACTAGATCCCCAGTTGAAGCAGATAAAAGTATTTCGACTATATTTGTCTTGTACTGTGGAAGAAAAGGCTCTAATACTTTCCATGCAAAATAAGATCCCCGATAGCGATTTACGGAATATCAGCCGGAATAACTGTCACACGTTACTCATGTGGGGTGCATCCCATTTGTTTGATTTATTGGAGAAGTTCCATGAATGTGATATTCAACTGCCCCGTGCTGCTAGCTTGTCTGAAGAATCAATTCTGAAAGATGTAGTGCATGATTTGTTGTACATACTGCCTCAGAATGCTGGAAATGGTGATGAACATGATTTCCATGTTATTTCAAAGGTTGAACAAAGTGGAGGAGTTTATAGTACAAACCATCCACTATTTGGTGAGAAAAAGCTTCAACCGGTGGATGAAGCATTACCCCAACTTTTTTGGACCAAATTGTTGGAGGGTAAGCATCCTCAATGGAAATATCCTTTTGTATCTTGCCAAGGAAGCCGGAAAAGAGTTCAGCCTACTGATGAAGTTTCAAAGATATCAGCCCATGCTGTTAATGAAGTTGTTAAGAAGCGGAAGGTTTGTAATACTAATATTGATCAAACCTCCATTAGAGATGGGCCACATGGAAAAATGAGTGATAGGGAAAAGGAAGGTAGTTAAACTTACTGGAATCTTTTTTTTTCCCCTTTCTTCTTCTGAGGGCCTTCTATAATCTATCTTTTATAATTTGAAGAGGACTGGAGCTTTTATTCCCTAAGTTTATGTCTAATACATCTACTCATGCAGATGGGTCTGAAGTTCCAACCAGTGTGACTCAATCTTCTCCTACAACAACTGCTTGCAAGAATGATTCACTTATTGAAAACCATGCATTCAGCTTGTCACCTGCTGGAAATGTTAACATAGAGACACTGGAAGGTAACACAACTGAGTCTGAGGAGCGAGGAAATATTCGTGATGTGCAGAAGAGTCTTCATATGCATTTGAAGCCAGAGATATTGAAATTGTGCCAAATTCTGCAATTGCCAGTATGCATACCTTCTCCTGTATATATTCACTTGATTTATATACTCTGATATGCGTTACTAGTAATTGTCCGTTATAATCGATTTTGTTTGTTCCAAGGATCTGAATGGTTGAAGAAATATAAGGATGCCATGGTTACACTTAGAAAACCCTACTTATTAGGAAAATCAGTTTTGAATGTTTGAATTGAAGTTTGATCCTAAGATAGTCAATCCATCTACTGCTATGCAGGAAAATGTCAAGTCTATGGTGGAGATGTTTCTTGAGTATGTGATTACTAATCATCGTGTTGACCGGGAATCATCGACAATACTGCAGGCATTTCAGATATCTCTGGTTGGTGTTCTTTGTTTCTAGAAGTTTCTTTCATTTTATTGGCTATTCTTTATTCTGTGAGATAGATTGGCAGATTTAGGTAGTTTGGCAGGTTGAGAATTTTGAACTCCACTCAGAATTGTGTTTTAAGTAATTTGATAGGTGTAAATACTGCTTTGATGCTTTCTTTTTCACACTTCAATGTATGCATAAAACTTGTTGAAAATTTCCAACTGATGACTCTGCTGTTACTGTGCAAATTGCAGTGTTGGACTGCAGCTTCGCTGCTAAAGCACAAAATTAAACACACAGAATCCTTGGCTCTTGCTAAACAGCATCTTAACTTTAACTGCCAAAAAGATGAGGCGGACACAGTTTATTTCAGATTAAGATGCCTCAAGAGAATGTTCTCATACCATTATTTAGGGGGATGTAAAATCACGGAAAATTCAGTGCCTTCACCCTCGCCTGCTCAACGGTTGAAACCATCAAACTTGAAGATGATGAAAGTTCAAGAAGAACGATACTCACTGAATAAAGAATCCTTTGATGACCAGGTCTTTCCACTTCCTGGTTTGGGTCCAGAGTTTAAATTAGCAAAAGAATTAGCAAAGAGTATTAAAGACATAAAGAAAAAGAGCAGCAAGGAACTGAAGAAACTCATGCAAAGGCAACAGGAACAAAGGGATGAAATAAAAAAAGAACATGAGGAAAAACGGTTGCAGCTTGAGAAGAGACGTCAATTGGACTGTGCTGTTCTTCATACTATACATAGTAATACTTCCATGGGAACAGAGAAGCTTAAGAAATTGGAAATTGAATTTGCAAAAAAAATTGAAGAGGAGGAACGTCAGTTGGCCATTCATCTTGACAATCTTGAGAAAGTTCATTTGCTTGCAAGAGATAGGGTGGCTAAGAAGAAGGAAGATTCACTCGAAAATTTGCTTTCCTGGGCTCGACTTGAATTATTGAACGAGGAAACATCAAATGGAACTTTTCAAGGGGTGAAAAGCTTGCACCCAACCAATAAGGTTGGAGATCAAGATGATACTGAGAGTGCTGCTCCTATCCCTGGTCATCATTCAAAGGAAGTGAGTCCCAACAAAGTTGTAAATAACTTACCACCAAGAGTTAGGGAAGGAAATATTGAAATTCCAGAGATATCATCTCCTTCTCCAACAATGCACAATGATAAGAGCAATGGGTTTGAAACGATGGGTGCTGAGGAAACATGTACTTCTAGGGTTGGTGAACAGAAGAGAGATGATAATACAATTGCTATTCAGGAGAATGCAGCTTCTACCAATCCTTGTTTGATGATGGAAGTGCCTGATGAGACCACATTGAGCAAACCAGCTGGAGAGGTTCTTGGGAAAGTACCTGTAAATACAAGTGGTGGAACAGACGAGGCAATTCCTGTTGATGGGCACACATCTGAGGAAAAGTTGTCCAATGAGGTCTCTTTAGCCATCTCCAATGAAGGGGTTCAACAGAAACCGCCTCCTGTCACTGTCGGTTCTAGTGATGGTGTAGAAGGAGTCCCTGTTTTGAATTCATTACCTGATGAGGAACAACATATCGTCAGTGGGACTATCACATATATGCAGGGTGGGGAAGTTGTGGAGGGTGCACATGGTAATATCCATTCCTGTGATTTTGAAGATACTGGTTTTCCTGTAAACATCACTAAATCTTCAGATATCTCCCCAGTGAGCCTACTTGATAATTTTTTGGAAGTGCCTGAGGCTCTCAGTACTGGAGATGGTTCTGAGAATCTTCTCTCGGCTGACCCAAGTGCATCTGAAGAACAGATTCCTTGTGAAGCTGCAGTAGCCCTTCTTGATTGTGAGATTCCATTGGTAATGAATGAATTGGACGGTGATAATCCCAACAGTCAAATCAATGTAAGGGATCTCATTGTTCCGGATGGTTCTGATGCAAGTCAACAGGATGCTACTGAGCCGGCCCCACAAAATTCACCATTGTTGCAGCCTGTGACAACACTGATTGAAGATGTTCCGGTCCCATTAATTCAGGTACGTATAGCTCTTTATATATACTAATTTGTGTATACACAAACAGATTCAAATGATTTCCAGCTTGTTTACTATATTATACATCATACCCACCCAAGAAATTTATGTTGCATACGGGGTATAATAATGACCCTATTCCTCTTCTCAGCAGATCTTCAGGATGCTTACCTATAAATGTCTTACAACTTATAGATTCCTTATCAAAACTACGATAAATTAATAGCGCCGTCAAATTACCGTTTTGTTAATTTTCATCCAGCGTCTTCAAGATGGAAGTACTCAACCGTCCCCTTCTACCAGTTTGCAAGTTGAAGTTACACCAGTGTGTACAATGGAGAATACTTCCCAAGTTGTTCAACCTACAGTTTGTCAATCAAACCATCAAGTATCATTGACAGAACCTCAAACTGAACCATTTCGACCCACAGATTCATTATCTGGTTGCACCCTGCCTGATTTACCAGTTGCTGATGTAAGTGAACATTATCCTATAATTGAAGGCAGGGCCTCTAATCGATATGCACAGATGCCAATGGAATTAGTTGAGAACTCTGATCAGCTAAACCAAGCTAGTTTTCAACCTGGGACAAGTATTGCGCTACATCATCTGCCCATTAATACTGCTACAGTGGATTTGAGAACCCATATTTCTGACCTTAGAACCACAACCGGCCTCTTTGAGATTGGACATGATGATAACCGAACTACACAGCCTGTGGTGTCCCAGGTTACTCCTCAATTGTCACAGGATCCATTACAGAATGAATTGCTAAGAATACAGAAAGAAACACATGAAATCATTAAGTTTTATGAAGAAAAGGTTAGAAGTATTTGAAAAATAAGATATTTTTGTAGTAGAGTATCCCTAATGTTATCCTGAAGCTGAAAAATCCTCTTAGCAGAGATTGCAGGTGAAACTCGATTGTGAGAAGGAGATAGAGGAGGTTGTTGCCCAAATTCGCAGAAAGTACGAGGCCAAAATGAAGGAACCGGAAGCTGAATTTGTGCGTAAGAAGAAAGAGCTGGATGCAAATCGTAGCAAAGTTCTGATGAATAAGATATTGGCTGAGGCTTTCAGGTCCAAGTGTATGGATCTTAGGGCATCCAACACACCTGGGATGCAACGAGGTTTGCACCTAATCTATAAAACCTTTAAAGTTATTACTAGTTATTCAAAATTTTCCTGTTTATGTACGTTTCTTAATTGTTCCCCCTTGCGGGACAGTTCAACTTATTTAGCTAAGCTTTCACTTTAATCCTTATACTTTGCATATTCTCAATTTGCCTCCCATGCTTTTTTTCTTCTCATTTTTGTCCCCAAGTTTTTCAAAGTGCTCTCCTTTACTCCTTCAGGTCAAATTTATATATTTTAAGCTCTTACATATGCCTACCAACTGTTATTAATTCTTATAAGCATCACAAATTTTTTTTCCTTCTAAATTCACTCATCTTATACTAGTTTATGGAAACTGAAAATGTATTATCAAAAAAATTAGTTTTTTATTTGATCTCCAAGCCACCTATATTTTAAATAGATAACCTCATTAATTAATTATTACGAAATTGACAATAACTAATTAGTATTTTTTGATTAGCTTAAATCTATTAATTTCATATAGTGTTATATTAAAATTTGGAAAGATTGGTGGTCAATTTAGGAAGCTAATTTTTTTGTCTTCTGAAATTTAGATCGTCATAAATGTAGAATAATTAACAATCTAACTTCATCATCATAAATGTAGAATAATTAACAATCTAACTTCATCATCATAAATGTAGAATAATTAACAATCTAACTTCATCAAAGTTGGATTAAAGAGTAAGCCATGTAAGACGATAATGAAGATGTTAAGTGATTGAATTAATCCAAGCCAAGTTAAAAAAGTT
Organism: Coriaria nepalensis; assembly: GCA_027186245.1. NCBI lineage: Eukaryota > Viridiplantae > Streptophyta > Magnoliopsida > Cucurbitales > Coriariaceae > Coriaria > Coriaria nepalensis. Next base: position 9,668,270 of record CP114491.1, on the reverse strand, counting down.
GTAAATTCAGGTGAAAAATGTAGAATATATGTAGAAGAATGTTAGAAATAGATAATAACAAATATTTTACCTTCAATTTATTTAGATGTTTGATGTGTTAGATATGAAAAAAATGAGGTGATATGTTAGATGTGTTTGTATGGCTGAAATATGGGTACATTAAATATTACCAGATAAGTGAATCTCAATGAATTTAAATTGTGGGGTTCGAAGCATTAACAAAAGTTGGATGAGGTTTGCACTATATTAGAATACCTCTCACATATATCACTAGTTCTTCATTATGTTTTTCCTGTGTGCCCTTCAGCTCTCACATATAGCACGTTTCTCTATGTGCCCTTCAACCAAGTTACCACTTTTGCATCAAGTTCTTTCATTCTTTTGATTTTCTTTCAACTTTCCTTCACTGTCTTCTCTGCAGATCTAAGTTCCAGCTCTACCCAGCACCCGCTTCAAGCTTCTCATCCATGGCAAGATATTCAAAGGCCTTCTTCAGCACTCCCTTCATCTTCCCCCATCCCTCCCTCACCGAGTCCTCATACATACCCCATACCTACTGCCAACCTCCAGCAGGTCTCCACATCTGGACCCAACTGGCCTACCAGCCTTCCAGCCCCACCCGGCCCACCGCCACCTATACATGGTGTACATACATCTGTCCTTCTCTCGAGCAACCTAACTAGACCGCCACCTCATATCAACTCCATCCCTCCAACGCCTCAACTCAGGACAGCAATTCGGGCCCCAGCACCTCACCTCCAGCCCTTCAGAACTTCAGCATCTATTTCCGCAACTTGCCCTCCTGCCTTTCAACGCCACAGTCCGGGCTCCTCTACTACAATCTCTCCTTCAGTGTCTCAGCTTCCACCATTACCATCCATTTCACCTCGATCAGGTCCTTGTAATAACAATAGAGTCTTTGAACCTGAAATGTCGGGAGGGTTGCTTACTCCTAACATTTCATTATCTGCATCGGAGTTGTTAAGGAGCGTTGGTGCTCTAGCCGGTGTGAATATACCAAGTAATTTGTCACCATTACCTGATTTAGTTCCAAACATTAATCCACGAGTAGGGCCTGGAAATAGTGAACAGGGTAATGCTATTGATTCCGGTGATTCTATGGATGTTGTTTGCTTATCAGATGATGAGTAATTGACTGACTGACCTCATTGATCCGTAAGTTATTTAAAACTCAGTATTAACTTGGGGTTTAGGAGCAAGTTGTGTACCAGGTTTCCTGGGCGTAAAATTGTTATATGTTGTGATATATGATGGGGTCCAGGCAGAGAAAAAATTGTTGGGAAGTGCCTTCCAATGTAAATACCCCCATTTTTTAACAAGACAGGTTTTCCTATTCTATCTTGCTTCGTGCTGGGAACTTTTTCTCCCTTTATTGGATGATGATTGCAGCTGATCTTAAATTACCAATTGGGTCTAATAGATGAGGGAGGATTGACCGTGAAATTACGTGATTGACTATGGTGTTAGTTTTTCTTTGACCCAGATATGATAATTAATAGAGTTGGATTTTTGTTATTACTTTCATATTTTTCATACCAAAAACACCGGATTTATTAAACAGAGAAAGGAATTATATCATAGAGGAACGTCTGTTCTATCATTTATTGAGCCAGATTGTTGTTAATTATATCCCTAAAAACAGGAGCTGAAAAAAGCTTTCCAAATAACATGTATAATGTTAATGTTATTTTTGGCCTAACATATTTCAAGCATTAAGTCGATAATTTTACCCTCACAAATAGCTGAGAAGACCTTGTCAAACTCCTCTCCTGGGGACTTCAGTTTCTCTCCAGTCAGAAATTCAGCCCCTAGTTTTTCCCTCACAAATCTATAAAATGGATAAGACCTATACTCCTTAACTTTATTACCAATTTCTATACCCTTACTTTCAAACCCTTTAGGCAAAAGGGTCTTCAATTCCTCCTCAAAAGCTCCAATCTTCAAAAAGATTGACCCACTAGGATTCCTCAAATCTTCATTGTTTATCAATGCATGTTCAACAAGCACTTGCCACAACTTTGAGGCACTTGCCACAGCTTTTGCATTAGTGGGTAAGAAGGCATTGCATGGATCATCGATGTACCCAAAAACATTCACACAATCCACAACTTTGAGCAAATCTTTCTCACAAAATCTTGAAGGATGAAGCTCTCCGTCGACTCCCATTGTTAGTACCTTCTTAGCCACTTGGCTCACACTCTTCTTCACAGCATTCTTCAGGTTATCCTCTATATGCCTCAAATCTATAGCTTGACAAAGTGCCACCAAAAAAGTAGAACTCGTGAGCTTCAAGATGTCTACGACTTCTGCTGTTTTCCCCAAAGAGATCAAACCCAAAGAATTCACATCTTGATTGTGTTTCTCAGCACTTTGGACATAATTGGTAACAGGGTTAGCCAGAAACTGGAGTTCAGAACAGTAGGCTGCCATCGTTATTTCGGCTCCTTTAAATCCAGAATCCAATTTTGGATTTCTCCCTCTCGAAAGATTTTATGGCAACCCATTATTGTAAAATTCATTAACAAGCTCGGGGAATTGAGCAAACACGAGTTTTCCAACCGAAGCTATAGCTAATCTTGTGTTATCCATTGAAACCCCAACTGTGAATCCTTGAAAATTCTCACCATGAATTGCCTTGTTCATAGAGACATCAGTCAATGGATTATCATTCACTGAGTTAATCTCACTCTCAATGGACTTAGTCGACTTTCGGATAACTTCGATCTGAGGACCTAACCCTTGTGGGGAAGTCCGGAAAGCATATCGGTCTTGTTTCGGCTTTTGGAGAGGATCAATCTCATGCAACTTTTTTGCTTCTTTAACATAAGGGCTCCCATCCAATATGTATTCCATTATAGCTGCAGCTACAGTTTGCCGATAAGATTTCAGATAAAACGATCAAAATGTTTGCTTCAAAAAGGACTACAGAAGCTAAGCCATACCCAACTCCCGTGCCGTTAACAAGTGCAAGGCCCTCTTTTGGCTGCAACTCAAAAATACCGGAAACTATACTGGCTAGTCTAAGGGCCTCGTGGGCATCAATGGGTTCGCCCGTTGGTCCGATGACTTTTGGAATTGGGCCTGCAGGTTAAGAGGCCAGCAATGTAAGCAAAAGGGACCGAACAACATGGTGTTATGTTGTGGTTAAGAAGCTTTGCTATGGCTTCAAGGATCTCAAATTTGATGCCTGAGTAGCCCTGGAGAAGAGTGTTGATTCTGACTAGCATTGCAGCTCTTGTAGTTGTCTTTGGCATTGTGTGAGTAGCCGCTTCTTTTCCATCTCCAAAGATTCCAGCATTCAAGAATCTGATCATGCAAATCAAATCAAATCAAAGATACTTCCATAGAAAGTACAATATGCTAGGAGAATACCTCCCAGAACTCAATCCACTGGTACCCCACCACCGGTTGCAGTGGTGGGCCCTCCCTGCCCCATATATAAACTCTAGATTTCTTGGCCTAAATATTAACAGCCTAACAGGTGTTATAATTGGAATTTGGAACCTTCTTATTCCTTCTCATGATCATGTTCGGTCCCTCTGAAGTAACTAAGAGACACGATACATGGCTAATAGCCTATGTATGAGAGAGACTAAATATACCAACCGAGCTATCATAGTTGAGAAATTCTTGCGTGTACCGTGTTGTATATGTTGTATGTGATTGAGATAAATCGGTTTATCCAAGAATTTCTCATCATAGTTAATAACCAATTAACAGAAAGATTAATCCTGATTAAGAAATAACTCAAAAATTAAATCAGTAAATAAACGAACATCACCTAATCAGCTCATTCTGTAAAGCGCCCCCTTGCTTAGTCCTCCTGTGAGAAGTTGCACCAAATCCAGTAGGGACCCCATAACTATCCGTCCCTCTCTCCACACTCTCCGCCACCCATATACTACTCTCCTCCACGGCCACCCTTGCCGAATCCTCCAGCTCCACCACCACCGCCTCTGCTGCCGCCACGGCCGCGACTTGACCAATGGTCAAACTTTTTCCCGCAAGCTTCACTACTTTCTTCCTATAATCCTTGACCATCCTCTGCACCTCCTCTAAATGGCAGCCCTTTAGAGAATCCGCCGCCAATCCCCAACTCAATGGGTCATTAGTATTAATTGTACTACTACTGCACATGCTTTTTTGTGTCATAACATTAACTACATGGCCATTTTGTAATTTTTCTTTTATTGCTTCCATTTTGTGGGGAACGAAGAAAATGGAAATTAAGATCAATGGTGGTATATTGATGTGTGTTTGGCAGGTGAGAAAGTGAAGAGGAAAATTACAAGGAGACAAGAAGGACTGTATAAGAGAGAAAGATACTAGTCGAGCTGTAAGTGGACGAAGAGCTAATGGATTGTATAAGTAGAGGAGGAAGAGCTGTATGGAAGGGAAGTTGGGTGAGTCAGTTATCAGAGAACTACAACCGTACGATGATATTGGATGGTTGCGATGTGATAACGTACGTGGAAAGTACAGAGGCAAATAGGAATGCATGATGTCGAGATCGATGCATGGAAATAATAAATTACATTATTAATTGAATGGCAATTAAAGATGGCAGTCTTAGAAAAGCATTACTTTTCAAAAAAATCTATCTTATTGTCGGAGTGGTATCTCCGTAAAATAACCTTCTTACTTTGTTTTGCAAGAGTACATGTGAGGTGTCTACAATCAAGTAATACTTACATAGGAGAAAATAACAAATCACTCAAAAAGGTCAAGGAAATCCCTCTGCTATAGTGTTATAATTTGATAGTGAAATCTGAAACTTATTTCTTGTACAAGTTTGAAGGTATGGATAACAACGAGAACCAAAAACTCAAAAGAAAATCATATTGCGGAGCTTCATTAAATATAACCGAGAAAGGACATTGTTTGTACAAGGATGCCGTCGGTAGCACATTAATAATGAAATTAGCAGTTGTAAAAGCTTTAACCCGATATTTGAAAGGCACTTTAGCTTGATATAACATAGCTAATCTCAACCCGACAATATGACAATGACGGCGCTCGGCAACACCATTTTGTTCCATTGTTTGTTAAGTGAGTCACAAACTGAGAGCTAGAGAATTCACCACCTCCATCACAATGAAATATCTTGATTTTTGGATCAAACTGATTTTCCCCAAGTTTTTGATATTGACAAAAAATATCAAAAAAAATCCAACTTTTGCTTCAACAGATAAACCCAACAAAAATGAGAGAAATTATCCACAAATATAACATAATATCGAAAATTCTGATTAGATAAAATAGGTGCAGGCTCCCAAAGATCACAATGAACCCTCTCTAGAGGTGCAAAAGTTCAAGAATTAGAAATACTAAATGGCAATTTAGAAGATTTACTCATTTGACAACTCTCACTAAGTCCGTGAGTATATTTATTAATGCTAATAGTCTTACTATTATGCAATGAAGGTAAGACTTGTGGGTTGGCATGCTCGAGCCTTCGATGCTGTATATCCTCGCTCGCACATCGTTGTCTTGATGAGAACATAACAGAAAACTTGGACTCAGGCGACCTATATATCCCCCTCATGCTTTCAGCCCTTGATCAGTGTTTGATGGCTCACTTGATCCTTCACAGAGACACCATGTTTATAAAAAACAAAGTAACACGAATTATCAGATGTAAACTCTGACACAATATGGGAAATAGACAAGAATTTTCCATTACCAACCATCACAATTTCAGTACCATTATAAGGAGTGCAAGTAAGAAGTTTACCGGTGCTATCAGTTACATGGGCATTAGCCCCGGTATCCGGAAACCATTCAACGCCTTGTGGATCAGCAATGTGAACAGCAGCGAGGGCTTCAGGAATGTCCTCGTTTTGATAGGAATGATCGAACCGATACCAACATCACAATGCATAATGCTCTATATTTTTGCAAACTTGACAAGTACGCCGATTAGAAGAAGCAAATTTAGAAGAATTACCTACACCAGGTTGTTGTGAAGAAAAATAAGGATTTTTCAATGTTTGTTGAACAAAACCTCTGCCACGAGAAGGGAAACGCAAATTTCCACGACCACGATTTCCATATCTGCCGCCTCTTCCATTAGTTCTCTGATTAAAGAATGCTTGATGCTCAATAGTGTCATTCAATGTTTTCTTATTACGTGCTTCAAAAGCCTTTAGGTGAGAAACAACCTCATCATAAGGAGGTTTGATGGCAAACATGGTGGTCTTAAATGGTTCGTAATGGGAACCAAGACCTTTGAGTAATGGAAAACCTTCATATTTTTCATGAGTGATTTGTTGAGTGATGTGCGATGATCACAAATACTTTTAAATTCATGCAAAATAATATGGAAAATATTTTGAACTTTTCTCTAACTGTTGAAGTTGTGAAAGAAGATCATACTCTCTGTTTTCAGAACGCTGATCAAATTGATCTCGCAACGCTTTCCATGCTTCAACCGACGTGTCAAGACCTACTGCATATCCAAGGGCATCTTCTGAAAGAGTACCAAGTAGCTAGGACCGGACAAGCTGATCATTTTGAACCCATGCATGACTCATAGTCTGGATTTGGAGGTTCAAGCTCCACTTCACCTTCCTTGGTTAAGATTGATGACGCCGAATGAAGAGTCATCCCAAAAAGGAACCCGCTCGGTTTTTGGCTTGCAATTAAAGCAACGAATTTAAGTCTTCCAAAGTAGAAAATTGGAATCATTAAGCTTAGTGGTGACAGAGTTGGCAACATTGATGGTTAAGGGAAATGGGTATTTAGTGGTGGAGGAAGGGGCAACCATTTTTGCAAGTTTAGTGAAACTGGCGTTTTTCTTTTTCTTCTTTTTTTTCTTTTTTCTTTTTTTCTTTTTTCATGCGTGATGCCGAGTACGTGTGAGGTTACTACAATCAAGTAATACTTACATAAGAGAAAATAACAAATCACTCAAAAAGGTCACGGAAATCTCTCTGCTATAGTTACAATTTGATAGTGAAATCTGAAACTACTACTTCCTTCTAAGATTTGGATGATAGATGTGTTGGCATATTCTTTATTCAAACTTGGGTCTACGTTGCCTTCATGCTGAATCAGTCTATCACCGGATTCCATACGGTTCCGATTTAATCCGATGGAGTCCGGTTGTCATTTACGAGGTCTTCGAGTGATTTTCCAGAACCAAAAACCCTTAAACCTAAAGATATAATCAAATCATCTTCAAGATAGATAAATATAAGCAATTTGATTTGAGGAAGTGCTCTTTCTCCCGAAATTACAGAACTATTTTGCCGAAATCCTTTAAAAGAGTTGTCTTGTGTCCTGGTTAAAACCGGATCGAGAATTGGGTCACAAAATAGATAAAAATATTCACATAGAGCAGTTGTTCTATGTTTGGATAGAAGTATCAAAGTTGAGCGTTAAATTTCTTGGAAAAATGCAGAAGCAATAGATAGTAAAACCATTCGGTGAAATGAATGTAAGAACGTTACCAACATTCATGTATAGCGATTACTAATAATATAGTACGTGCATGAAAAAGTGGAAGAAAATAAGGTTGATGGGTTTGACCCTTTGACTGACGCAGAGAGTGTTCTTCACTATCTTCACAATTATAGGTTACGTGTCATTGATATAATCCATATAGGGTGATTGGTCGGTCAACGTTTTGGGTTAATAATCACTTCTACCATGCATGCATGCATGCATGGGAAGAAGTCTCAAAAATATCTATAAAATTATTATATATAAAAATATGATAATTAATTTAATTTAACTAACCACTTAATATTATTATCTTAAAATACAAAAAAAAATTCTGAAAATTTGAACTGAAAAAAAAAAAAAAGTGTATACATGAATCCTCAACCTTATAAATAGTTATAAGGTGGATTAAGTAAGTAGATATTGTATATAAAAATATGAATTAAAATAAATATAAATAAATGAAAAAAAATTTAAAAAATTAAAAAAATTTTAATTTGTATTATTTTATATAATTTAATCATTAAACATGTCATCAACTTACTGTTTTGTCTTGTTTTCACACGACATAACACGCATCGTTTTACTCTACAGCTTAATGCATGCATACCTGGATTATTTTCCACCCCTTAATTCACCTTTACATTGTTTCTATACATCACATGTAATGTAACGCTTTACTTAAACTACACGTTGTTTTAGAAGCCATCTTCAAGTCTAATATATTCAACGATGTGTTGTTTAGACGGATCATAAATCTAAATATGACACAATGTGCTTTACTTCAACGCCCAGACAACCAAAAAGATCCAATCCAAACCATAACTAAGAAGAGGCCAACACTACACGTATAACAATTTGAATCAACAAATAGTTAGTCAAACAATTAATAAGTTTGACAACTAACATCATCCTTAAAAAAAACATCATTCACGGAAATCTTCTAGCTTAAGCACTATCAAGTATATACAAATTCATAATTACAAGTTTATAATAATATAATTAAAATAGTATCGTGATTTGATAAGAAAATTATGAACGGAGAAAACTTTTCTTCGCGATAAAGAGTTGGCCAAAAGATAGTCTGGAGGGAAAGCGATGCTGGAGAGAAGATATGGGAGGAGAGGAGAATAACGATAGTTTTTTCTTGGCATTTTTAAGTCTTAAGATATTTTTTACATTTTACATCTGCATGAATTTTAGATTTTAGATTTTTTTTTTTGTTTTGTTTTTTCGGATTACGAATATCTTATCAGATGTCCATAATATCATATACACGTAATCCGATATATCATATCCATATCCAATGTGATCAAATTTTTTAAAGACTAGAATCTTATTTTAATCCATTAAATTATATTAGATTTAAATATTTTACTCATACTTATATAATACTATTATTTTATTTTATTTAAATTTATCTAATTTTACCTATTACTAGTTCTTTTTTTGTTTTTCGATCATAAGATTTAAATAAAATAAAATTTTAAAATTATATTATTAAATTATTTTATATAAAGTAAAATAAATCGGTAAACATAAATATTGTGTGGACACCAAAATTTAAAAAGGACAGAAAATTCAAATTTAGATTGAAGTCAATTGTCATACATACATTCAATAGATGTGCCCCATTTTGTCCACCCTCTCATTCTCTATCTCTAGGGCGCAGCCGTACGTATTTACTCACATGAGCTGTCAACGAGGAAAAGTGCTTCTTCTCAGTTCTCACGCCTCTCCACCCTCTCTATATCTCCACACCTCACCTCTTTAATCATCCACTTATCATTACTCTCTCTCTCTCTACCGAATTCTAATCCACCGTTACCAAATTGTATCACCATGATCATCGCCATGTCTTATTAAAGGGAGTTGTTGTAGTGAAAGAAGAATTAGATCTCTAATCTAACAAGGAAGAGAAAAAAATGGGGGGAAAATGGAGGAAATTGAAGATGGCTCTTGGCATGCACGTCTGCCTCTACGTTCCTAAGACTCTAGACGATTCTTCTTCCCCTTCCAGTTTTAACTTACTAGCCTCTAGATTCTCCGACGCCGCCGTTCCTGCAATCTCCTCGCCCAGTCATGACACTCCGATTTCGTCTTCTTCGTCCACTCTCTCTACCAATACTGGTCCTAGATCCTCTCAGGTTCGCAATTTATTATTATATATATATATTTTTTTTTACTTTCTCATTTAGATCCATATAGAATACATATTTCTGGTTCATGTATTGGGATAAAGCGACTAAATTTGGAAGATATAGAACAATTTTGGCCATTTAATCTCTATAGATGCAGATTTTATTTTTTATTTTTTGTGATGTGGGGTAAAGAGGAGGGGAGGTGCAATAATGTGATATAGCTAAGAATTAGGATGAAGGTGATGGGTCTTGTTTGGCATGTAAATTTTTTTCAACCCTTAATTTTGGAGGGTATCAAGTGGAGTGGATTGGAGTGGAGGAGTAGTCTATTCTGTTTAGGAAAAGACATTAGAGCATTGTGGGCTTATTCATGACTACCTCTTCTTTTTATGAGCTTTATCAATATGTCTTAACTTGCTTTTATGTCATACTTTTCCTTTTCTGATGGTATGTGTTGAGAGCATAGAGCTTCATCATTTGGGCTGAGACTTTGTGTAAATTGTGTAATTGATAGCTAGTGGGGTGAAGTGGACTGTATTTGTGTTTCAATCAACATGTATGGTAAAGAAAAAACAAAGAAGAAGATTAATTAGGTTTGGAAAAACTAAACTGTCGACCGAAACTGGAGTTTCAAACATTGAACCAAATGAACTCGAGTATTCTTCTCCCATTGACTTACTAATGCCCCATTAACTCCCTCTCTCTAATTTCCTTGTATATGTATGTTTGTTTGTGTTTGTTTTGTTTTGCTTATTGCTTGTGTGAATTTTACCATCCTACTTTTGTTGGTGGTGCATAATGCATATACTTTTTATTCCAAAAAATTCTCGAGATCGGAAAGTTCATGTGGTATATTGATTGTGTCTTTTGACTCATCTTTTCATGTGCTGGTCCCTTTAGTGGAGCTGCATCATGGGACAGAAAGGTTCACTAAGGGACTCTATAATGTCATCTGTGACTTTTTAAAGTTTCACATATACCCTTGAAAAAATTGAATATTTTCAAGATGGTCCTTTTCTTTTTTCTTTTTCCTCTCTCTCTCTCTCTCTCTAACAAATTGGTGGGGTATTATGAAAAGTAAATCAATGAGCCCCTCTCCCCCCACCCCACCCCACCCATCCCTAGATTTAAAGGCATGTTTGACAAAACGGAGTGCCTTTTTAAAGTGCTTTTCATTTGAAAATTTTCAGGTATTTTCTAAAAGTTAATTTCATTTGGTTGATATGTATTCTTAGCTTTTCGACTTAAAAAAAAATATGAAGTACATTCTCTGAATTGAAAGTATTCTAATTTGATGGGTAAGAATGTCTTTCAAATACATTCTGGAAATAATAACATTCAAGATTGCTTTAAGGTTTAAGTTGTACAGAACATATATAAGCACAAGCATCGACTTCATTAGTGAATGATTGAATGTTATTATTGGCCTATGGTTCTGTATTGGATTTACTGTTCGTTCTTCCACATTATTCTCTTTTCTTTGGGTCATGGTTTTTTTTTATTCAACATTATTTATTTTCCCCCATTATCTTTTGAGGAGTTAAATTAATCCCAAATCTGAAATCACACATATATATATATGTATGAATATTTAAAACTGGCCTAGGTATCTGAATTTTCACTCTTCTATGATTCTTTCATCCTCATTGCTTGTCCTTCTTCAATGTAACAGAAAACATGTGCAATATGCCTGACCACAATTAAGCCAGGACAAGGCCACGCTATCTTCACCGCAGAATGCACCCACTCCTTCCACTTCCACTGCATTACCTCCAACGTAAAGCACGGTAACAGAATCTGCCCTGTTTGCCGAGCAAAATGGAAATATATTCCTTTCCAAAGCCCTTCTTCTCATCTTTCTTCGACCGGAATCCCAAGATTCAATCCTGCAGGTTTGCCCCAAGACAATAATCCGATGACTCCTCTAAGAAGACTACCTTCTTCCCCTCTCATCCTTTTTCATGGGCCTGAGGCCACTAAATTTGACGACGATGAACTCTTAGATCATCAACTTGAAGAATCCGATGTCTCCCAAACTTACCCGTCTGGTAAAGAACCTGCTCGTAACAGGAGCTTGGGTTTAACAATACAGGTCAAGATGTTTCCGGAAGTTTCTGCTGTTCCTCGATCAAAATCTCATAAAAACTTCACGGTATTAGTCCACATCAAGGCCCCTTTGAGAAGTCAAACCCAAAACACTTCCGAATTTGGTCAATGTTCTCGTGCCCCGGTTGACCTTGTTACACTGCTGGATGTTAGTGGGAGCATGACCGGTACAAAACTTGCTTTACTAAAACGCGCCATGGGGTTCTTAATACAGAACCTAGGCCCCAGAGATCGGCTTTCCGTCATCTCATTCTCCTCTACAGCCCGACGCCTCTTTCCTCTCATAAGAATGACCGAGTCAGGACGGAATCAGGCATTGCAAGCTGTCAATTCTCTGGTTTCAAACGGTGGGACCAACATTGTAGAAGGGTTACGGAAAGGGGCCAAGATATTAGCCGACCGTAAATCGAAAAACCCGGTCGGAAGCATCATCCTGCTATCTGATGGTCAAGATACGTACACGGTAACTACCCCTATCGGGACCCATCCTCAGGTAGATTACCGCTCACTCCTTCCTAAATCTATCCACCAGAATAACAATGAGTGGTTGAAGATTCCAGTTCATTCGTTCGGGTTCGGTTCTGACCATGACCCTGCCTCGATGCATTCAATTTCTGAGCTTTCTGGGGGAACCTTTTCGTTCATAGAAGCTGAGGGCTCGATCCAGGATGCCTTTGCTCAATGCATTGGAGGTCTACTAAGTGTGGTGGTTCAAGACATTCAAATCAAAATCGATTGTATTCATCCAAGTCTTCATATGGGCTCGATATATTCTGGAAACTACCAAGCCACCATTAATGAAGGGGCAAGAACGGGTTCTATTAATGTTGGAGATTTATATGCCGAGGAAGAACGGGACTTTTTGGTTAGTATAGATATTCCCATTGATAGTTCCATTAACGAAATGTCGCTGCTGAAGGTTCATTGTGTTTATAAGGACCCCTTGACGAAAGAAACGACGAGTTTGTTTGAAGCTAGTGAAGTGAAGATAGAGAGGCCGGGTGTGATTAGAGGAGATGCCGTTGTGTCTTTGGAAGTGGACCGGCAGAGGAACCGAGTCCGAGCCATTGAGGTGATGAATGAGGCAAGGGGCTTAGCAGAGCATGGTGATTTAACAGGAGCGGTTTCTCTCCTCGAGAAATGTAGGAGGGCATTAATTTCTGAGACTGCATCTGGACGAGCTGGAGATCAGCTATGTGTTTCGCTTTGTGCCGAGATGAAGGAATTGCAAGAGAGGATGGATACTAGACGGACTTATGAAGCTTCCGGAAGGGCTTATGTTTTGTCAGGATTGAGTTCGCATTCATGGCAGAGAGCAACGGCTCGGGGTGATTCAACGAATAGTGGGTATCAAACACAGTCTATGGTGGCTATGGTGACCAAGTCTCAGACAATGACGTTTAGAAAACCGGCAAATAAAAGAAGTCTTCAGCCAGCTCAGTCATTTCCGGTTCGAAATCAAGCTCGTTGATTGTTAATTGCATTCTCTGAAATCACGATTATAATCATCTCTCTTATCAGGGATCCTTTTTTTTTTTTGGTGATATTGGGGAATGGGAAAGAAGAATTGGGTATTTTTCTTATGGTAGGTATATTTCCTTATTTGACAATTGTAAATGAATAATAATAATTATTATAATAAATGGAGATAAAGTGAGACACTGAAAAGGAAATTTGGGGAGGTAAAGTTTTAATGGTGTAATCTGGGGGTGGGTGACTGGGCGTTGTATATTTATAAGATAGAGCCGTAGGCTTCTAATTGTGGGGATTTGTAACTTTTTAATGGATAATTTGATGCATCTATTCTTAGATTTCTTTTCTTTTTGTCTTATTATGTTGTTGGAAATGAACGATTGAGATCTTTCAATCTCAACTCTCAAATTAGATGTCTTGTATTACTTGGGTTCTCTCAACTCTCAAATTAGATGTCTTGTATTACTTGGGTTCTCTCAACTCTCAAATTAGATGTCTTGTATTACTTGGGTTCCATGTCTACAGGCTAATCAAGACCGTTTGTTTCACATAGGACGGTCACTTTCGGACCGTCAGTCATGTTTCTTATGTACTATACAACTAGGTACTTGTATCGAGCAATTAAGGAGGGGACCTGAGGTGACTGTCTTTTTCTAAGCCTCAACTAATTGTTAGACTTGCACAATTTCAAGTTGCAGGAGAGAGAAGTAGACAAGGTCAAGGTGGAGAAGAAGAAGACTTGTTTTTTGGTTCACGACCACCTTCTAATTATACATACTTCTTCTCCAAAACTGCATTCATGAACTCAAGTAGCTGGCAGTGAGGTATGGATTCATGCATTTGTCTTTAGAACCTATCTATCACCACTCCATTATCGCTTTTTGAGCACGAAAACATATTTTATTTATTAAAAAGAGGAAAATAAATAAATAACAAATAAACAAACATAGAATGATCCGTCCTATATACACTGTTGAAACTTCAAACCGTATCTATCCTATACTCTGGTTTGAGGTTTGACCACTAAATTTCCAAACACAGTCAAAAAGGATGTCACCATCTTGCATCACTCTCTACGTTGTATTTTTATTTTCTAGTATGAAAATTTTTAGAGTACATAACTCACTAATTTTGCAAAATATAATAATATAAATTTAAAGTAATTGCCACTTGAGATCCCGAAGAACAAGTCAACGTGAGCAACATTGTGATTTGTGCATTAAGTCAGTGTTTGTGAATATTAAAGTTTTCATTTTTTTTTTTTAATAATATTTTTACAGGAGAGGAGTACAAGAATAAGAGTGGTTAAATCTCCCGGGAAAAATACGTATCAGCTTCCCCAATGGCCGATAATCCAAGTAGTCAGCATATTATTTAAATAATTCTCTCTCCTTCCATCTCTTTCACGCTTAATCCAGTCTTGGATAGAGAGAGAGAAGAGCATCTGCTCCTCCTCTCTGAAGCTTCTCTGAGGTTTGGACTGACTTTCCCGTCCTCCATTTCTCTGTCTCTTTCTCTCATTTATCATTTATGGTGGCGTGTTCTATACGCTACTGGGTTAAATTATCTTTTATCATATGCATAAACAATATTTAATTCAGCTTATTTTCTTTTATGGCGACAAGAACAAGTATGACAATTGGAAAAATATTTATATATCAGACTTCTTCCATTTTCCCTCTCTTTCTCTCTCTGTCTCCAGTTGAAATCATCTTGTGGGTTATCTCTGTTTTTCTTCTGCAGGCGAAGAAGAATCGGAGGAGGGGAAAAACAGAGGGAGCTTAATAAGGAGGAAGGACTTTCGATTTCTTCATTCTACTGCTATACTTTCTAGTGGATGAGAGATAAATTATTGCATGTGTTTGTAAGTTTTCTCTCTCTTGAATCTAGATGAGATTACTGTTTCTCTTTCCTGTTCTGTAGGGAGGGATCATTGTACTAAACTCATGATACCCATTTTTTAGAAACTTCTTTTGACTTACTTTTTTCTTCTTGTTTATTTTTCCCTTTCTACTCCATGACTTATCCAAACATTGAAAAAATACTGCTTATCAAAATCTTGATGCAATGCCTACCTTCTTGGATAATAAATGTCTTGATGTTAAAATTGTCACATGTTAAAGATACACGGTTGGATTTTAGGATTTCACATGAATCATAGATTCATGGAAGAAAGTCTTTCTTCTATTGTGGCCTTAAACTTCTGTCCGGTCCTTTTTGGTTTGAATCGAGACATTTTGAGAATCAATTTCTCGACAGCTTGATAAATACAAATCTCTTCTCCCCTTCTTAGCAGATTAGTTTCGGTCCAAGAAGAAAACCAAAGCTATCATTTCAGAGGTTCACCATGGGTTATAATAATTCAAGATCCGTAAGGTTTGTTCAAGTCTGTACACCTTTATAGCATCCTATCCAACCTATCCACTTTCAAATTCATAACTCAAATTTGTTAAATCGGTTTTTCAGATTCCGAGATGACGATGATGATGATGATGAATCATTAAAGCGCCCTACTAAGCTCAAGGTCAATATAGACGGGACGAATATAGCGGACTCAAGCAATGGGAAAGATGAGAATCCTGTTTCATGGAAAGCCGGGAAATCCTTGAAAGCCAAAGTATTGTCTAGAGTCTTTTCTGAGGACTATGAGAGAGTGCAGAGGAAGATCCTGGACCCTAGAGGGGAAAAGATAAGGAGATGGAACAAGATCTTTCTAGTAGTTTCTTTAGTTTCTTTGTTTGTAGACCCTCTATTCTTTTACTTGCCAGTTGTCTCTGATGAGATGTGCATTCGAATCGGGTTCCATCTTGAGGTTATTCTTACAACTATAAGATCCATGGCCGATGTTTTCTACTTGGTCCAAATCTTTATTAGATTCCGAACTGCTTATGTCGCACCTTCTTCCCGTGTTTTTGGAAGAGGAGAGATTGTCATAGACTCTTCCAAGATTGCCTTAAGGTATCTTTGCCAGGGTTTTTGGATTGACCTCTTTGCTGCTCTTCCCCTCCCTCAGGTACTTATAAATTTCTTTTTTCTAGCATTCAGATGATCGATTAAAGCCAATTGATGTTTTGTGGGCCCCATATGAAAATGTGTACCTTATGGTCTCAGCTTATGTGCATAGGTTGTGATTTGGATTGTCATTCCGAGCCTAGGTGGTTCTACGATGACAAACACTAAGAACTTCCTCCGGTTCATACTTATATTTCAGTATTTTCCAAGACTCTTCCTCATATTCCCTCTCTCTGCACAAATCGTTAAGGCATCTGGTGTTGTCACACAGACGGCTTGGGCCGGTGCTGCTTATAATCTCATGCTTTACATGTTGGCAAGTCATGTAAGCTTTATTCAATGACTTTCTATGAAGCTAAAATCTGTAAGAAATAATATAGCTATAATTTTGAGTCTACTCTTTATTTAACAGGTTTTAGGAGCTTGTTGGTACCTTCTATCGATCGAACGGGAGGAAGATTGCTGGAGGACAGTATGTAAGCTCAATCCACAATCTTGTAATAATAATTTCTTCGATTGCAATGAAGTGGGCAATCCTAGTAGGAGCTCTTGGTTTATATCGAGCAATGTTACAAACTTATGCAACCCAGATGATAGCTTCTACTCCTTTGGGATATACGGTGATGCAGTGACAGATCATGTCACGACATCTACATTCTTCAACAAGTACTTCTACTGTCTCTGGTGGGGCCTCAAGAATCTAAGGTAATATTTTGTTCGTAAAAACCTTCGTTTTGAAACCATAGATTCATGATTTTAAATTTTTTTTTATCTGTTTATTGCAGTTCCTTAGGACAGAATCTTGCCACAAGCACTTATGTTGGAGAAATTACATTCGCCATAATTGTTGCGACTCTCGGGCTTGTTCTCTTTGCATTGCTCATTGGTAACATGCAAGTAAGTCAATATCATATAAATCTTAAGTTCAACCTCTTGATATTCCTGTATGTAATTCTGATTGCACATTTTAAAACTGGACAGACATACCTCCAATCAACAACGGTCCGATTAGAAGAATGGAGGATAAAGAGAACAGATACGGAACAATGGATGCATCACTGTCAACTACCTCCAGAACTCAAACAATCCGTACGGAAGTACGATCAGTACAAGTGGGTAGCAACTCGAGGAGTTGATGAAGAAGCTCTTCTAAAAGGCCTTCCTATGGATCTCAGAAGAGACATTAAACGCCACCTTTGTCTAGACCTAGTCCGAGGAGTAAGTCAAATTTTCTGATCCAAAATCAATCATCTTCCATTCATAATCATGATACTAACCTTAGTATGTAACAAACAGGTCCCCTTGTTTGATCAAATGGACGAGAGAATGCTCGATGCAATATGTGAACGGCTTAAACCGGCTCTATGCACGGAAGGCACGTTTCTCGTACGAGAAGGGGACCCAGTCAATGAAATGCTGTTTATTATCCGAGGCCACCTTGACTCTTACACTACTAATGGGGGACGGACTGGGTTCTTCAACTCATGTCGGATCGGACCCGGTGACTTTTGTGGCGAGGAGCTTCTGACGTGGGCCCTGGACCCACGTATGAGTATCATCCTACCCTCCTCCACCCGTACGGTCAAAGCCATTTCAGAAGTTGAGGCATTTGCTCTCATTGCGGAGGACTTGAAATTCGTAGCTTCACAATTTAGACGACTTCATAGTAAACAACTCCGGCACAAGTTCCGGTTTTACTCACACCAGTGGAGAACGTGGGCTGCATGTTTCGTACAGGCGGCCTGGCGTAGGTATAAGAGACGGAAGCAAGCGTCCGAGCTCAGGGCTAGAGAGAAGTCTGTTGTTTCTAATGAGGCAGATTCAGCCCCACCACCCTTTTCGTATGTCTCGAGATTGGCAGCTAGTACTAGGTTGGTGGGAAGTACGAGGAGGGTCGTTACTATGACACGTTCGGGTTCGGATCCTGAGGTTAGCTCGTTGCAGAAGCCGGAAGAACCAGACTTTTCGGTTGTTGAATGAAGTATGGTAGTTGTGTGAGGGACATTGCATTTATACATGGTTTTATGTGTAGTTAGGGATTTCTTACAAATGAGGACATAAGGATGTACCTCTGTATTGTCTTTCCTTTCCTTTTCATTATTTATTTATTAATTTATTTATCCATGTACATTAGAAGAAGAATCAAGTTACTTTGTTGTAGTCTCGTAGAGGAAACAATTTGCAAGGACTAAGTGTTGCATGTGCAATATATTATTATGACAGGAAACTATATGTTATTGTTTTTTCTCTCTTTTCTGGCTTATGTTTTGGATGAAAATAACTAGGGCTGTACAGAAAAAATCTTACCTATCAAGGCCACTCTGGACCAATTCCATCCGGGTCGGTATTGCCCTTTAAAAT
Organism: Coriaria nepalensis; assembly: GCA_027186245.1. Lineage (NCBI taxonomy): Eukaryota > Viridiplantae > Streptophyta > Magnoliopsida > Cucurbitales > Coriariaceae > Coriaria > Coriaria nepalensis. The sequence goes on along the minus strand of CP114491.1, from coordinate 9,649,713 downwards.
TTTGTTTCGGTCGGTATACTAGTTTCAGTATATCGATCAAGATATTGAATATCTTATTATTTATTTTTTTCTTACTTTCGCAAACCATCCCGTTTCGCATTCCGGTTGATTTGAATATTGTTTGATTATGATATTTTGGTAAACTGACTTTTTTTAGTGATCGTTATTTTTTCTTGAAACAGTGTTATATGAAGATAATTTATACCCAAAAAAAAAAATTAAAACAGGTAAGGGAAAAAAAAAAAAAGGGCGATGCACAGACACCGATCTAAGATGGTACGGTTTCGGTCGGTGGTCACGGCCAAATCCGGTATCCGTTTCGATCGGTGTCGGTGTCCCATAAAACCGTAGTTTGCTCGAGCCTAAAAATAACAAGGAATATGTTTTGTATGTGAAGGTATAGAGCTTAATCAAAGGAACGTCCAATATAACTCTGTTACTTGCCAAAAGCAAAAACAGAGCTCGACTGGCAAAGAGACCAAAATGGGCTTCTCAAAGAATGAAAGCCCAGTTCTAGAACTAGTCCAACTCAATAATAAAGACAGCAGTTCAGGCCCTTTAATAAAATGAGCTTAATAGTCGATGATAATAATAAATTTTTTTTTTATTTTAATATATTATTTTTTTTAAAAATAATTTAATACTTTATTAAATTAATAAATTTGTTAAATATTAATAATATAATATTTTAATTTATTAAAATTTTACTGTAAATAAATTATTTAAAAAATAAGTATTTTAAAAAGGCATTCAGTACAATACTTATAAAATATATTTATAAATAATAAATAACTTATAAAGAAAATATTTTAAAATCTTTTATAAGTCAAAATTAAAGTACATTTATTTTTATAAGTATTAAATTTATTTATTTTTTAATATTTTCAAACGGACTTGTAAACAACTTATATAGTGATTAGATTAAGAGGATAGTGATAATTTCATGAAAAATTTTAGGATATACTTTATCTACTTTAGATCAAAGTAATCCTAAACTCATAATCACACATAAATAAATTAAGTATAATATATAAAACTTTAAGTTATAATTATAATTATGATCCATCTACGTCGTACATAATATTCCCACGAAATTCCTCCAAAAGAAAAAGAAAAATTAATCCTCTTTAAACTAAAAAGTGGGTCCAGAGACAAAACTCAGATCCTCTAAACCTTTTTTGAGGAGACACAAAAGTAGGCCCCACCTGCTGTCATGATGTAAGAATGAAAATCATTCATACCAATTCCTTCATTCCTGCTCTTAATTGTATCCATATAAACAATTTGGGCCCCACTTTGACCGCTTGTTACATGTAAAGTGGTAGTCAAGTTTTTTAAACATCAGATTCAAAGGTAACATCTGCTTCCTTCCTTAAACTAAAAAAAAGCTCCAACAAGGCTTTTCTTTTTCCTAAAAACTTAAAAAAAAAAAATAAAAAAATCATATACTTTCTATGATTTATAAATATCTGGGTCAATTTGATTAGTTTTCTATAAAATTTAATTAATATTATTTTTTTATTAATAAAAAAGAATAATTAAAATAAAGAAAAGTTAACTTTAGATCAAACTTTTAAACAATTCCAATGCTCATAGTCTTATTGTACAAAGAGAGATTAGCAATGATCTAGTTTAACTAATATAGTTAGATTTGATGGATTGGAACGTATGTGAACGAACAGCAAGCAAAATGATAAAGCTAGCTATTAGTTAGGAGTTTCATGAATAAGGTGTACTACGTAAGTTAGGTTTTCTAAAGCAATGGGAACAGCAAGCACAATGATGGCTACCAAATGTGTTGGGTGGAGAAATCAACGGGTCAAGAAAGCAAAGTATGAATGTGATTTGTCAAATTCAATATATCATATCATATTAAGCCATTTTCTTTCTTTCCTTTTTTTTTTGTTTCTTTTTGGGACAAGGCACAAGCACTTTGAAAGAGATATTTGCCTTATCCAACCAAGTACTTAATCCTTCGGACAGCTTAATGTTGTATGTTTCTTTGACAAGAATACAATTTGTGACATTGACTCTGTCCCGAATATATATCATGTATCAAACCCCTCCTTGTTCGTAACAATCACTGTTCCAAGAATGCAGGGTAAAATCTAAACTAATTAAACATACAAAAATAAAATTAACGATCAATTGAAACGATAATCCATAAAAGCATGCAGTGAAACATCGAGTAGGGGGCGGAGTGGGCTTAGGAAGATTGAGATATACAAGAATATTCTTTTTTTTTTTGCAAGTTGTAAGAGGGTTTGTCTTGTAGTTATGATGGGAAGTTTAATAAATTACAAATCTAATCATTAGAATAAATTTTTAGAGCATATTGTTTGCAAATAGTTGTCGTGTCATGAAAACTATGGATTGAGCTAGAAGGGTCTAATCTAAAGAATAGTTATAAGGTGTAGGAGAAATCCCTGAAATGTGGGTAAGCTCTTGCTTACTGCTCACATGTGCTGGCTAGGCATTAGGTATTAGGTATTAGGTATTAGGTATTAGGTATTAGGTATTAGGTAACATTCACATTCTGTAATGTAAAGGTAGAATTGGAGGCTAGCCATCCCCTAGGCAAAAGGGTCGGGCCCGTTTCCCTGTTTCCCCAAGGTATAAAAATGTCAACATGAAAATGACTTCATTTTCGACTACTTTCTATTCATATAGTGATATATTGATTCCTATCATAAGTCAATCTTAATTTAACAGATCGGATTTGATTTTTTGGACAAAAATAAAATTTAAAATAAATAATGAATTAATTTATAGTGTATTGTTTAATTGTATTAAAGACTGATTAATAATAATATTTTTTTTTTAATTTTGTTTATTTATTTTGTGAATTACATATATTATAAAGAATTAGTTAAAAAGTTAAATAATTAATTTAAACTTAGGCTTAAACTATTATGTCTTTGTCTTAAACTTAGGCTAATTTTATCATATCATGGCCTCCACCTAAGTAATTTCCCTATTTTATTATCAATTTAAAAAATAAAGTCAAAAAAATAACACGTCATAGCAAAAGCAATGGTTTGATTGGTGGAGAGAGAAGACAAATGGGTGATATATAAACCATATTATTCCTCTGTCCGTGAAGTTATGGGGCGCGTTTATATAAACCATATTATGAGTGAGATTTGCGCATGCCAAATATTCACGCCTCTCTTTCTTCCTTCCTCCTCTTCTTCTTCTTCTTCTTCTTCAAAACCCGTCAAAGGCAAAAGAAATCAAAACTTGAGACGCACTGAAAACGGAGGAGGAGGAGGAGGAGGAGGCTTTCTTGCTTGCTTCTTCTCTGCTTTAGTAATGGAGAGAGAGAAGGAATTGAAGGCTTCTAAATTCAAGAGGATTTGTGTTTTCTGTGGAAGTAGCCCAGGCAAGAAGACCACTTACAAAGATGCTGCCATTGAGCTTGGAAAAGAGCTGGTAATAATGGGCCGTTTCTCTATTTCTCTTCTTCATTTTATTTTTCAAAAATGGGTCCTCTGTTTAATGATGCTTCTCTTTAGCTCTCTCCATTTCAAGTTATTTTCTCAGATTTCTCAACACACGTTTCATTTTTCTCTAATCCACTTTTTTCTTTTCTTTTCTTACTGTGATTACCGAAGTGGGTTAGATTACCTTTTTATTTATTCATTTTTGAATAATTTCAACAATGTCTTCATGCTTTCCAAGTGTTTGTTTCTTTCCCCCCTTACAATCAGTGCTCATGGCGTTTTTCTCCTAACCATCTTTCCTTTTTTGAATCCTCTCTTTCATCCCTCATTTAGCTTCTAACCCACTCTCTAACTACTTCCAAATTCTGGGTGAAAAAATCTATAAATATATGACTAAATCTTTTGTATCATTCTTTCAATTAGGTTTCAAGGAATATAGATTTGGTTTATGGAGGAGGGAGTGTGGGGTTGATGGGTTTAATATCTCAAGAAGTCTACAATGGAGGTCGCCATGTTATTGGGTGAGTTATTACATTTCTATTACAAAATTCATTTCATTTTTTTTTCTGGAATCAATTGCAAAAACAAAATAATCAATCTTGGGTTTTATTGATTTCATATTGAAATCTGTCTGTGCAGAGTTATTCCTAAGACACTTATGCCAAGAGAGGTATGTGTTTAATGTTTACTAGTTCATGCTCTTTTGCTCTTTCTTATCAATGCATTTCATTTATTTCAGCTAATGGAAAATGATAACTTCCAAACTGCTAGGGAGAGAGAGAAAGAACTAAAAATATAAAAGCATTAATGCATTATCTACATGTTCAATGAATTTGTACCTCAGCTTTGTTATCTCAAAAAATAATTTCTTATTGTTTTTTCTATTTTTAGTTTCTGGGTTTCATGTAGAATATGATTGGGGGGAGATCTTTAATTTCTTGGTCCTCACAAAATGTCTTTGTATACATGCTATGTGGCCTATTTTGATCCAAATCCCTCTCAACCCACTTAACTACACTGAGGGAAAGAGAGTCAACTTCATATTTAAAAAAATATATTTAGTACACTTCACAAGTGCCACTTGGTATGTCCATGACATATGATCCTTAGAAAGGTGGAGAAAAGGATTGGTTTTTTACCTTTTTGCCCTCCAATTTTATCATTTTTTCTTTGTTTTCTTCTTTCCCCTTTTTTTATATTTTATTTTTTATTTTTTGAATTTTGCCTGGCGAGGAAATTGCCCATGCTATGTATATAGAGGTAATATATTATATGTTTATTAGGCCCCTATTTTCTGAACCACTCATCATTGCTTCTTGTCCCAACAAATTTGATGTGTTTTTGTGGTTTTCCATCTTGTTTTTTGTTTTTATTTTTAAATTTGGATTGATATGGGTGGGCGCTGCTGAGGCTTGCAGATAACAGGAGAAACAGTAGGTGAAGTAAAAGCAGTTGCAGATATGCATCAAAGGAAGGCTGAAATGGCTAGACAGTCTGATGCCTTTATTGCTTTACCTGGTTAGTCTTATTAACACCTAAAATTAACCCACTTTTTATATTTCAATCTCAATTTTGAACTTCATGCTTCTTCTCCAACACTAACCATGTTGATTATATAAGTTTATAACTCTTGTATGGGCATTGACGTACGTATATTAGAGTGCTCTGGTTCTAAATTAGGAGAGAGATTTTGATAGTTCGGGACTAAGTCTATCCCAAACCACCCAAAAAAAAAAAAAAAACTCTTTATCAAATAAACTTGCATTGATTCTCTAGGAGTGAAACTAGTATTCATAATATTATTAAGTACATATATTTGTTCAGGTAGGTACTAAATTAGGTTTTGTGGATTTGTCGTGTAGACAAAAATATTGTAGGTGGAAAAAGAGTTACTTGTTACATAGTCAACTAGGTTGACATATGATGACACATGTGCTCCATTATTACAGAAGAGCTGTTTTACACTTAAACGGATGTTTAGTTTGAGCCAAACAGATCTGAAGTAGACATTATAACAGATGAGGACAAATTCAAAAACAAGTTGAACAAATTTGGACGGAATTAAGAAATGGCAGGTATTTTGATTTGTTTAGGATCCAACCGGGGGCACATACAAGATGGACCAAAATGTTATAGTGGTCCCATGAAACCGTACGTCTGACCCATCATCATAATCATTATCATCGGAAGACTTAGCCTTTGAAACTGAAAATTAGGCTTTTTTGGATGGAAGGGACGGGAATAAGGACCCTTCCCTTTTTGTTTTTACATGCTATGTCTACTGTTTTTGTTGTTTACTATGTAGTGGTGCTCTCACCCTCATCAGTTTTTCTTACATCATCATCTTCACTCTGCTCACTTCATTAATTTTTTCATTTTCCCTAAATTAAGAAAAACATAATTTGTGGGTCCTATTCCTTTTACCAATTGTCCTCTTTCTTTAAATTTTTTTTTTTTTTTTGTTCTGAGCCAGCTGTCATTATCACCTGCAACAAAACAGAGTACTCCAAAATTGTTTTAACTTTAGCTTTTGCCTTCAAGGTACCTACCTCAAGTTTTTTTTTATTTTTTTTTTATTTTAATACAATTTGTTTAGACATGCAGCCCAATGGGCCATGCTGCCTTATTTGTTTGGGCTGGGCTAACGAGAGCCCAATAATTTCAAGAATGGAAGTGTTCGTTTTTAGGCAAAAGTTTGATAAAATTTTATTGAAGGTGGGTATGGAACTCTTGAAGAGCTTCTTGAGGTTATTACTTGGGCTCAACTTGGCATCCATGATAAACCGGTAATGTTATAATTATATTATTAGATAAATTATTAGATAATAAATTTTTTTTTTTTTTTTTGTCTTTTTGAAATGTTTTTATTACAACAATTTTTCAGGTTGGATTGTTGAATGTAGATGGGTACTATAACTCGTTGTTGTCATTCATAGACAAAGCGGTAGAAGAAGGCTTCATCAATCCAAATGCTCGCCATATCATTGTTTCTGCTCCCACTCCCAAAGAACTAGTAAAAAAATTGGAGGTAAAAAGTAAATTTTAACTTTTCACGTTTTTACTCCTGATTTTTACCATATTCCCCCTTTAAATACATTTATTTATTTAAAAATTTTCAGGAGTATTTTCCTAGGCATGAAAGAGTAGCATCAAAACTAAGCTGGGAAATAGAGAAGTTGGGTCACTCACCAAAATGTGACATTTCAAGGTGATCATCATGATCAATCACAAATTTGAGGACTCTTATAAATTTTATTAATTAAATTAAAATCATATAGATAGATATATATATATATATGTATATTTAGGACACGCTTTAATCGGTGATGAATTGAAAGCAGTAATTAATTCAAGATTAATTCTACTAAACTTTGGTAGCTTTATAATCATGTAAAAACCTACACGTCCGCAAGTTGACCTCAAAATGTGTATCTCCAATTTGAGGCAGATCTTGAACAGGGCAAGAAGAAGAAGAAGAAGAAGAAGATATTAAGATTTTTTCATTTATTACAATCTTAAATCTTAATAAGAACCATTCAACGACCATTTTCTTAAACCATAATTTAGCCAATATTATAATGTTAAAATAAATGGTAGTAACACGTTAATTAAGACCATAATCTTCATTTTGACTTGATGGTGAACTCGATCACATGGTGATATGGCGATACGTGTTTGACTTTCTGCACATCAATTCAAATAAATATTATTATTATTATTATTATTACTTACGTGGATTGCACTTAGACTCTACTTCATTGCGCTTTTTCAAGATTCAGAGAATGATACAAATTTCTTTTTTCAAACTAACCTGAAACTCAAATTGACTGAATCATGATCATTAACGGTAATATTTTAACTTAAGAGGTTAAAACATAATAATAAGAGATATAGAGTTAATATAAGTTGCATGGTAATTACTTTTACATGCATGCATGCATGCAAGTATGCAACTGGAAAGAAAGAAGTTAATCGACTGAAGAAGTGTTCTAACATATTCATCGATCGAAAAGGTTTTTCTATTCCATTCATTCGTATTCAGATACTTCCCCTTTTTAACATACTCATCAATCGGGAAAACCGATTGAAACTTAGTAGATAGTACGTTAATTCTTGTTAATCAAGCAATAATTTTCTCACAAATATTTGTCAATTATATTCTTTAGAAGCAGACTCCGCGTACAACTCTTTAGTCTTTAGTGCAAACTTACCTGGAAAAAAAGAAATTACGTGTTATTATTATATAATATTTAGTTTTTCTTCCTACAGTGAAAGGTACCCGATTCATTTGAATTCTCCTTCAAACGGATCAAAAACGGCTAATTATAATGATCTCTTGCCCAAGTTTGGCCAGAAGCCATAGTAGACGAAGATCATTCATTCATTGTTTCTTGGCATACATAAAGTCAAAGACCTGTCATGAAATCATTCCTCACTTTATTTTATTCTTCATTCTCTGCTACTCAACCCTTTTTTTTTTTTTTTTTTGTTGCATATGAGATTGATTGTTCATTCTTATAGTAATAAAGCTTCTTAATTTGCTGGAAGAAGAAGAAACAAAGAAACAAGAGAAAGAAAGAAAGAAAGAAAGAAAGAAAGAGAAAAAGGTTTGCTGCTATTATACTTTGCTTCTTTTTTACTTTCTCCTTTTTTAATTCGCCATTTTGCACCAAATCATGCCTTGAGAATTGGGTTTCACAAATTTCTTATTTGCAAGTTCAAGTTTGTAATTTGATCTCTATATTGAGCATACTTTGCATTTTTTTTTTCTTCCAAATGTTGACTAAATGCTAGGACTTATATCTAGTTCGAGTGGCAGAATCTACTCAATATTTCATGTTTTACCCGTTTCGCCTATTGCGGTTTCGTACTTTCGTTCGATCGGGTTAGCGTATACACGGAAGGTTTCGGTTTTGTTATATAATTAATGGAAATTTGTAGATTTAGTAATTTATTGAAGTAGTTTAAAGTATGAACACATAGGGAGTAGCGTGAGCTTTGATATTGATTTATATGATAATGAGATTATTCCTAATTAGCTTCGGAAATCAGAAAGTTGAATCACTTTTTTCTGGGAAGGGAAGTGCCAAAAACGCAGGGGTAGCCCTTTTATGCTGCTTTAATTCTGGCCTCTTAAACATGTCTTAACAATGAGAAGAGAGAAAAACAATAATGTAAGAAGAAAGAACTAAAAAAGATAAAAGAAAAGCAGTGAAGTTAAAGCGTTATCTGCACTAACAGAATCAAGCTGCTAATAATTTATTCATTAACCCCATGTGAACCTTTGATGCGATTTCTCATGGATGCTCATCTTCCTCTCTCCCTACATTTTTTTTTTTTTTTTTTAATCTTCGTCCCACCTTTTTCAAACTATATATATATACAAAGCCCCACCATTCCTTTTCCCCCATTAAACTTGCAAAACAAGAGTTTCAATACATATCATTTTTGGTTTATATCTCAATAATCTTTTTTGTCTGCTTGTTGACAAGGTGTTTGCTGAATTGCCTGACTGAAAATCTGTATTATTTTCACGTCTGGTTTTGCAGGAATGAAGATGGGGTTGTCGCGAAACCCGAGCACGAGAAGCAGCGGAGATTACTTAGAAGGAATGCTTGGTGATTATGCCGGAGGAAAGTCGAAAACGAGAAACAGTACTTCTCAAAGAACAGTTTCCACCCGCCTGGTCACGGTCCTCACTTGCCTGCAATTCGGGTTTGCTATTTACGCCACGTTCTTACTGTACTACATGAGTCCGACAATCGATTTACGGTCGAATCCGGATTTCTCATGGGCTTCTAGGATCGCTCAGCAATGGAAACAGTTCACTATCTTTCCCACCCATCTTTTGAACCGATACCAGTTAGAAGCTTCCAATTCAATTCTATTATCTGAACCACAACCTATAACTCCTTCACAAGTTTGTGAGCATGAAAAGATCGATTTTGTGCAGAAGAAGTCTAATGATGCGCAAATGATTAAGCTCAAAAGAGAGCTCTACAATGAGGTTCTAGATTTCCAAAGCAAGTCGTTGAGAACAGAAACTCTTACTGAGCTCATGACTATGAAGTCTAAATGGGACTTAAGAGGTCCAAATCCAACGAAGCCGAAAATAACAGTTATTTTAAACCATTTCAAGCGGAAAACTCTTTGTGCACAGCTCGATTCCTTGCTCGAACAAACCCTTCCTTTCCACCATGTTTGGGTGCTTTCTTTTGGAAGCCCAAATGAGCTCTCATTGAAAAGGATAGTAGAGAGTTATAACAATTCAAGAATAAGCTTTATCAGTTCGAGCTATGATTTTAAGTACTATGGAAGGTTTCAAATGGCTTTACAAACAGAAGCCGATCTTGTTTATGTTCTGGACGATGATATGATTCCAGGACGGAAAATGCTTCAGATTTTGTCCCATGTGGCCGGAACCGAGAAATATAAGAATTCTGTTTTGGGAAGTATTGGAAGGATTCTTCCGTTTCGACAGAAGGACTTTACATTTCCGAGTTATCGGAAGTTCCGGTCTAAAGAGGCGGGGCTTTACTTGCCGGACCCCGCTTATGACATCACTTTGGATAAGATTGTTCAGGTTGATTTTCTTTCCAGTTCTTGGTTCTTATCGGCTGAGCTTATTAAGACACTTTTTATCGAGACACCATTTACGTTTGCAACCGGAGAAGATCTTCATCTTAGGTATGATTGCTTATAATTCAATTAAAAGGGTTAAAAAACAAAGTAATTTGGAGTTTCTTAGGCTCTAATCACTGCTAAATTTGGGCTTAAGCAAATCAATGACTATATTATTGTAATATGAATCTAATTTTTGTCCTTTTCAATTCAGTTTATTATTATCTTTGCTTGAAATTATTCAAAAATCAACTTCCAAAGAATTTTTATTTCAACTTGGTGAAATAAAATTAGCCTTTTTCCAAGGGATAAAATTTTATACTACCCCAGAATTATTTGTTAATTACAGATTACTCCTCTTGTCTAATAATTTTTCCCCTATAACAAACATTATTCACGTCATGCAGCTATCAACTTCAAAAGTACAGAAACGCTGGCTCATTTGTGCTTCCAGTCGATCCAAACGACAAAGAAACATGGGGTGATAGTGAACATAGACTAGCTTATGTCTCAGAAACAACTGTAATCTTCAAAGACATAGTCCAAGTCCGAGACGATCAATGGTGGAAGGCCCTCTCAACCGGTTATATAACCCAATGGGCCGCTATGAACCCCCAAAAAATCGACGCTATCTTCTACGCCCATTCGGTTGAGGAAGTCAAATCCCTTGCACCTCTTCTGGAAAGGTTCCGGTCGACGGTCGGGAAGAAGGCTTACATTGTTGTCTCGGGCGGAGACTTCTGTGCATGTGAAGATGCTGCTCTGGCTCTTAGGTGGCCGAAATCGGTTTGTAAGGATCGGCGGTTCAAGATATTTGACTTGGCGGTAGGAGCTGTTTTGGGTATTTCGAATTCCGAGGTTCCCGTGGTGCAAGCCGTGTATGCTAGCATGAAAGGGTTGATCAAGATTCATAACCCGAGTGTGGTTATAACTGTGGCCCATGTTGATTCAAATGTGAAGAAGGCTTTAAAAATGGCTACGGAGAGTAATAATAACTCTAACCGTACGACGCTTGTTCTTTTGCCAAGGGCTTCGGTTTCAAAAGTTCTTTGGATGGCCGATCTTCGATCAAGTGCTCTACCAAGTAAGGCTTAGTTTTGGCTTAGCGGTTATTGAACTAGATTTTTTAATATAAGATTAGATTTAGATTGATACAATGTATTCAATTTTTGATTTATAAATTTATTTGTGTGCAGATTGGAATCGGATGAGGATTTCGGTTAACATAATTACTCAAAACCGGGCTCACTCATTGAGAAGGCTACTAAAATCTCTTCAAAATGCATACTACCTTGGGGATGAGATTCCTATAAGCTTCAATATGGACAGTAGAGTGGATGGTGAGACTATCAGATTAGTGAACTCATTTGAGTGGCCTCATGGCCAAAAAATCTTAAAGAGGAGAATCATACAAGGAGGGCTTATCCGAGCCGTCAGTGAGAGTTGGTATCCATCTTCGGACGATGATTTTGGGCTCCTTCTAGAAGACGACATAGAAGTCTCTCCTTACTATTACCTCTGGATCAAATACGCTCTTCTGGCATACCACTATGACCCCCAAGTTTCTCTGCCCGAGATATCATCCATCTCTCTCTACACCCCGAGAATCGTTGAGGTAGTGAAAGAAAGACCAAAATGGAACGCAACCGAATTCTTCAAACCGATCCATTCCAACACGCCTTATCTTCATCAATTGCCATGCAGTTGGGGAGCGGTTTTCTTCCCAAAACAATGGAGAGAGTTCTACGTCTACATGAACATGAGGTTCACGGAAAACGCAAAAGAAAACCCAGTTCAAATCCCAAAATCCCGAACCAACGGATGGCAAGCTTCATGGAAGAAGTTCTTAATCGACATGATGTACTTGAGAGGGTATGTGAGTCTCTACCCGAACTTTCCGAACCAAGCAAGCTTTTCAACCAATCATATGGAGCCAGGTGCTCATATCAGTGCCAAAGACAACGTTGTTAAACATGATAAGGGGGATTTTGAGGTACCACTTTTGAAAGATGATTTTAGACCACTGTTGCCTGGTATGAAGTTGCCTCCTGCCTCGAGATTGCCTTCTTTGAATCTATTTAATCGACCAGTTTCTCTTAAGGGGCTAAAAGCAGCAGGGGCTAAGTTGGGGCAAGATGTTCTTAGGTGTGATAATGTCACGGAGATTGTCATGGTTGATCACGAGACTGGTTTGCCTTTACGTTGTGCAAAATTCTGAAGATAAGAGTTTTGCTTATTATACGAGTATTATTCTTTCTTTCTTTCAAAACGATGTAGTTCCATGATAAAAATTTGTTTTTTCTCTTTTCCACCCTTATTTTATTTTATTTTTTGTCAATTTTCAGAAAAAATAAATGTGACTGCTCATGTTTCATCCCGGAGTAGAAACTGTTGGCTGAAACAAGAGATCAGCCCAAATGGCCCAATCAAATATAGCCGTTTTTGGGCCCAATAGTAATGGGGGGTGATAGATAGATATCCTTTCATTTTCTTCTTCTTTCATTTGAAGGGTAAATCTGACCTAACAAAGACTTGTTGAGTTAGAGGATGGCAAACTTTCTTTGTCCTTCTTCTTTTTCATTTCTTGCTTGCAATGGGAGATACCCTTTAGATCTCCTTATAACATTAAAAAAAAAGACACGTTCATCTTACCTTCCTGCCTTGCCTTGTGTCCTAAGCTTACTACTCATGTTTTCTAACTATACATGAATTAATATATATATCTGAATAATAATAATGGCCTTTGAATTGAATTATATATGCTCTTTGTAGTATACATATCTAATAAACTTCAACTTGGTTTTTTCAGTTAGCAGTAGGCACCAACCAGTAAACCTAATAAACATAAAAAGCCTGCCAAACGGCTTCTTCCTCACAAACCATAGAATCTCTCTCTCTCCATCAATACAATCGCAACTCATAGTTCATTTTCCACCATTGTTTTCTAGCTATAGCTCTTCAATCAAATTCCAAACTTATATTTTGGTTATTCTTTTTACTCTCTCTGAAAAGGTATATACTATTTACATATACTGCATATATATTCAATTAATATAATGTATATATGAAAGTTTTTATTGTTTCTAAATTATGTGTGTAATTGTTAATTTACAGAGAATATAATAATGGGAGAGATGTCGAGTTTCCAGCTCGGCGTGATCAGTGCTCTCTTTCTATCGGTAGCTTCCTCCGTCTCCATTGTCATCTGCAATAAAGCTCTGATGAGCAACCTTGGCTTCCCTTTTGGTACCCTTTTTGTTTTAGTAATGACTTAAATCTTTTAATTCCCAGTTAAGCTAATTAGGGATTAAACAATCACGTTATAATCAATTTGCTTCTTTTTATTAAGCAACAACACTTACTAGTTGGCACTTGATGGTGACATTTTGTACGCTTCATGTGGCGCAACGCATGAATTTCTTCGAGTCCAAGTCTATCGACACAAAGACAGTAGTGCTCTTTGGAATCTTGAATGGTGTCTCTATTGGCTTTCTCAACTTGAGCTTGGGATTCAATTCCATCGGCTTTTACCAGGTTTGTCTGGTCTATCATAGAGCGACCAATCACAATCCATACACGATAGCTTTCATTTTTTTTTTTATCGTATACAATTAAAGCTAACTTGATTTTTTTGGAGGGGCAGATGACGAAGCTTGCAATCATACCCTTCACAGTCTTATTGGAAACATTTTTCCTTAAAAAACAATTCAGGTAATACAACTTTATTGAGACCACTTGATATGGATTTCTTGCTGATCTTGTTTTACTTTTATTTGCAGTTCAAATATAAAGTTGTCTCTCTTCCTCTTACTCATTGGAGTTGGCATCGCTTCTATAACTGATCTCCAGCTCAATTTTGTCGGCACAGTTCTTTCCCTTCTGGCTATCATCACTACTTGTGTTGGTCAAATTGTATCCTTCTTCACATACTCCATTACTATCCATTTTTGTCTGTTAGATAGGAATAAATGGGTTGGTTTCTCTTAACTTGGGTGTAAAATGCAGTTGACAAACACAATACAAAAGAGATTGAATGTGTCTTCTACGCAGCTTCTGTATCAATCAGCCCCGTTCCAAGCAGCGATTCTCTTCGTCTCGGGCCCTGTCGTGGATCAATACCTTACCAAACAAAGTGTCTTTGCCTTCAAGTATTCTCCATTAGTTTTGGTATGCTCCTCTTAAAAACATATCATCCCTTCATTGATCATTGACAAATAAAAGATGTTAATTTGCAAATTTTTCATAAATGACATGTGCAGGCATTCATCATCCTGTCATGCCTGATAGCAGTGTCAGTGAACTTCAGCACATTCTTAGTTATTGGGAAAACATCACCTGTTACATATCAAGTGCTAGGACACCTAAAGACATGTCTTGTCCTTGGCTTTGGCTATACTCTTCTTCATGACCCTTTTACCCACAGAAACATCATCGGCATTCTCTTTGCAATCTTTGGAATGGGACTATACTCTTATTTCTGCACCCAAGAGAACAAAAAGAAACAACTCATTGATCTCTCTCTGGCCTCTGCGGTACTTTATGAATATAATAACATGTCGATATCACTTGATATAATAATATTACATTTACTTATATTAAATTTTAATTAACGTGTTATACTATATAGTAATAGTCATATGATTTGATGTAACTGTTGAGAAAAATATGTAGTTTTTTTTTTTTTGGCAGATTAAAGATAAGGATGATGCACCATTACTGGGAGGGAAGAACAACATGGGTCACCAAGATAAAGAAGCCCATGAGGTTAGAAAGCCCACAAAGGATTCTCTGGTTTGAGGCTGATATGGGCTTCTTCTGGGATAAAGTTTTGTTGTGTAATGGTCTCATTTGAGTAATTTCTTGTTCAGACAATTTTTTTTTTTTGGGCTAGTGTAAAAGGAAAAAAATATGATGTGGATTCTTTTGAATAAAATCATTATGGGCCTCATCGTAACCTGGCCCAATAATGTAGGTTTACATAATGAGCAATGCAGTTGAAGATGAATGAAGAGAGGTCTTGGTCCTGTATATTTTGCCTACCACTCACTATTAATATAATAAGAAAAAAAAGCAATCTTTCAAGATTCAAGTTTTCTTACGACACAAATTCTAATTTTGCACGTAAACATTTTTATACGTAAAAGCTGACATCTGCTTATAAACTTACTCAAAGATTTGTCTGACGTGAGAAAGTGACGACAAAAATATAAGAAACTACAAACTGTCTTCCAACCAACACTTTTTGTAGTATTTTATAATTATATTTTTCGGATATAAATTGAATATTATGAGAGAAAAAATAAAAAATAAAAAAAAATAAAAAAAATAAATGGTTAGATCTTCTATTGTGTAATATAAATGATAAAATTTACCTTAGGGGATATAGTGGTAGTATTATACGATATGAAGTAATTTCATATTTCCAATTCTTATTTCTAACATATATAGTTAGTTTTTAAAATTAGCCCCATTTTTCTTATTTTAGTTATCATTACCGGTTCCGATACATATACTATAATCGGTACTTAAAATTAATACTAATGCCGAGTTAAGAACTGATACTCTCATGAGGATCAAAACTTTTGTGTACTTGTAAATTTTCTTCAAATTGCTTTTCTATTGATATACAACCCGTAATGAATCAAAAGTTGTTTGTGACCCATATATGTATATATATATATATATATATATATATATATTTTGTGGCATTGGGGAGGAATATGAATCTTAGTAGACGTATTACTTTTTAGGGTAATGACCTATCTATCTACTAGTTGACTATTTGATTCCACTTAGAAAAGGTGAACAGTCACAAATACCTCTCGTTACACCTAAAAGGATAAATAATAATAATAAGGAAAAAGAGCAGGAGTTGAACAAGTAGGTCGTTTTTACTTATTTATGGCTCATAAATTTGTGTATGGAATAATATGAAAAGGATATTATTATTCTGGTGACGGATGATTGATTAGATGACCTAAACAATAAGTTCAACCTCATTTTATTGTTTTTTTTTTTCATAAACTCATTCAGGGATAGAAATGTCATTTGACATTATACTCTTTCACTCGCAATCTTTGTCTCACCTGCGGCGGCACTTTTGCTTTTTTAACAGATAGAAGGAAAAGCGAGGGAGAATTTGTGCCAGCTATGGAATAGCTTGCACTTTTTCTCTGTATGGTAAGAAAAAGAAAAAGAGATTCATTGATTCTCTGATTCTCTGATTCATCTGGACAAGGCGATTAAGAAGTCGCAATCAATCTTCTTCTCTCTTCTCTGGTTTTTCCGATGCAAATTCCAACTGAAGAATCGGACATCTACTAGTTTTTTTTTTTTTTTTTTTTTTTTTTGTGGCATCGAATTTTTAGTTAATCTGGTGGTTTGAAGGATTCTCTGAAATCGATCGGTTCGGTTTTATCGGAATTTCGACTTGCTTGATGGACACGTCTCAGAGTCATGGAAGAATGGAGGGATGGCTTAACCTCATTCGTTCTAATCGGATTGGATTGCAGTACTCGCGGAAGCGGTACTTCGTTCTTGACGGTCACCTCCTCAAGTGCTTCAAATCCATGTCGGTTTCAATGAATCAGGTTTGTACTTCTGCTTTGGCTAGGTTCTTATCTTTTTTTTCTTCTTTTTCTTTTGCGCAGACATTGAAAAGGCTGATGTTATTGAACTGAATTTAATGCTTTCGTTAATTTTTTTTGTTTGTTTTGGATTTATCGTTTCTGTATTTAAGTTCCTTTTAGTTGTTTATTTCTGCTAATAGATTTGTAGAATGGATATTGTGATTGAACTTCATTCATCGATTAACGTTTATATCAAGTTTTCCAATGCCAGAGTTTTTTTTTTTTTTTTTCTTCATCTTGATTTACTAAGTAGAAACTTACTTTATAGTGTTCAGATTCTATTTGAATATCTCTCCCCAAATCCTAATTGGATATATATCAGTAAAGCTTGATGATTTTACATTGAAGTTTTGTGCAATTGGAGTTTGATTGTTTGAAGGGAAAGTATTGCTCTATATATTTCTGATCCTTCAAAAAGTAACCTATGCAATCAAAGAATTGCTTCAAAAGGGATTCACTAACTTTTTCTACTGTCTTCTGCCTTCTTTTTCTTTTTAACTTTTCCCTTGTGTTGTCATGCTTTTCGTAACTGATATGCTCATACATCTATCTATATTTGGCTGTATATCTTAAGCTGTCATACAACCAATAACAAAACTCCCCTTTTTTTTTATAAATATTTCAGGATCCAGTAAGAAGCACAATTCTTGGTAACAGTATCCGTGTCACAGACCATGGGATGGAGAACATTAAAGGAAAAGTATGAGCGTTATGCACAATGCTAGGCAGCAATGTATCTAGCAGTCATTTATTTATATCCTTATTGGTCTCTTGTATAATTGCATGACAGTTATTTACTGAACTTGCAGGTTTTCTTCGTATTCACACTTCAGAATCCTTCAAACCAACTTAAGGTGAGTAAAGTGTCCGTCCGATACATATGGTGCTTATTACATAATTCCACATTTTGAGCTATGCACTATAATCATTGTAGTTAGGAGCAAGCAGTCCTGAAGAAGCAGCAAGATGGACCCAATCCTTTCAGGAAGCAGCTCTAAAGGTTATAAAGTGGATGATTGATTTAATCTACAGCTAGATGGCAATGCTTAAGCCCACAACAAGAGACTTATACTTGTGCAATTATGCAGGGTGGCCAAGATCCTGAAACTAATGTGATGGACTATTCCAAGAGTAGATGGAAGCCTTTTGGGTATGTTCTATTATTTATAAAAAAAAAAAAAATCGTATTGAACAGATCTCAGCTTGACTTTTACTTGGTGATCTTTTCTAAATAGAACCGGACCTTTGTTGTTCCTAATTTGTTGTAAAGATTCCTGTGTTTTTGGTGCCATATATTTCTGCATATGTGATTTGGTACTCAATAGAGTTTCATGCACCTGTAGTGTAGAATGGACTCTTTCTTCTCCCATCCGAGTAGATCCTGGGACACATGATGTTATTGCCCCTTCAACCTGGACAATATTTGATTGCCAAAATGGTAAGGAATTAATTGCAAATTATACTGGTTTAAGTAGCTGAAGCGGCAAGTTTGAAATCACTCTTTCGTGCAGGTCTGCGAATTTTTAAAGAACAAAAAGATAGGAATTCTTGTAGGAAGGTTAGTAGGACTTTCACTGATCGCTTGTTCATTATGAAGAATTGCTCATCATATAATGGCTTCTGCAGTGGAATGGTCGTTCTGCAACAATGGCTGTCGGTGTGGTCGATGGAACCTCTGAAGCCATTTTCCAGATACTTATGTCTCTTGGTCCCTCAAGATCTGAGTAAGTTTGTGGAAAGCTCCTTATTCTCTCAAGCTCAATGTGGATTTTATATTGCCTAAAAATTTACCAGCATGGTTTGATTTCAATGTCAAAGTCCTCTATCTTCTAAAGGAGTGCCAACATTAACGCAGCCTCTCAAAAGTTCTCTGGTTCTGGTAATGAATCATATGCTTTTGTCGGGGCCAAAATGTTATTAAAACCTTTTCATTTTGGTCTGGTAAGCATGTTACATCATCAAGCTAGAAATTAAAAAGTTAGAATTGTTATCGTAAGGAAATAGCTTTGAAATGAGATGAAGAAAAGAAGAGAGAATGGGTATGGGTGGCTGAGTAATTTCATTCATGAGCAAGGGACTTCTTTTTTGTTGGTCTTGTTTAATACTTTTTTCTCCTTTCTGTCCCAAACCTTGGATATTGATTCGGATGACCATGTCATACTGTGGTTAGTGGTATTTACAGAACTAGTATTCCTTAAGCTAAAACATTTTATGCTCTTGGTTCAAATCCTGTATTTCTGCAGAGTTCTAATATTTTCAGAACATGGTAGTTGCAATTTCTCTGATGCTAAATTATAATTTGAATTGGCCTGCAGATGGGACTTCTGTTTTTACAAAGGCAGTGTGGTTGAGCACCATGATGGTCATACAGATATTATTCACAAGCAGTTGTCTAGAGATTGGTTACCTTGGTCAGCTCTAGAGTTCCTGTAGTTTGATATGCATTTTAGGAAGCTTTCAATGAACTTATTGAAAGTACTTTATAGTCACTTGTTATATTTTTCAGGGGGGTGAGAAAAAGAGATCTATTGTTGCATCGTTATTGGAGAAGGGAAGATGACGGGGCATACGGTTGTAACATGCTGGAAGATTTATATTGATTATTAAATATATTTAGAAGATATATCTGACCTAGAACATAACTTCCTTGGTTTATCCTGCCACAGTTATTCTTTACCACTCTGTGATTCACAAGAAGTGTCCGCCTCAGAGAGGCTATGTCCGCGCCTGCCTTAAAAGTAATGTATGCTTAAGATTTATAACTAACAAACTTCCTAGACTGCATGGAGTTTCTTGTCTTGCATGCTCTAGTTAAGACCAAGTTTGGTTCAGTGTTTTCTGAACTGGAGTTTTTTAGTAACTGAATTTTGAAAATCTGGATTGTG
This sequence comes from Coriaria nepalensis, assembly GCA_027186245.1. NCBI lineage: Eukaryota > Viridiplantae > Streptophyta > Magnoliopsida > Cucurbitales > Coriariaceae > Coriaria > Coriaria nepalensis. The sequence continues at coordinate 9,630,135 of CP114491.1, read as the reverse complement.
GATATGTTGTGTCAAACTAGATTCAAAGAAATAAATTTGGCTGACCATTTGGGAACCATAACAACTCTATGCTGAATTGGATTCAAACTGAAGTTTGGCAACTGCTTAGCCAAACTAATCCAAATAAAATAGCTCCTGATTTCTTCAACTGATAGCATCTCTGTCTGAATGTATCATCTCCCATTTTTCTAAGCCAGCGTTTGGCATGCTAAAATAATTTTCATCATTATCATTAGACGTTTCAAATATAGATATTGAGAATTGATATTTTCTCTCTTTTCAGGTGGAGGATATGTTGTATCACCTTTGAACCAAGGAAAACAATCCATTGTAAAGCACATGCTTGCTATTGATTTTAAATCTCATCTACGAACTTCAGCACATCTGATAACAATTAGAATGCTCGAGAGAGTTGCTGGTACTTCTCAGGATTTAATAGAGTTTCATACCGTGTCAATCGTGATCTAGATATTGCATTGAAAGTTCGTGTTGTTCTCAAGTGTTTACTTGTATTTGTTGTGGCAGCCCTGCGGGAGTTGTTTAAGGCAAAGGGAGGACGTTGTCTCTTTTCTGATGTTAAATCAGGAATTTCGGGACAAAATATTTTGTTTCATCAGCTTGATGAAAATAATGAGGTTAGTCTTCAACCTGATGGGAGTAATAAGGAAAATATAGTTGAAGTAGAAGATAAATCACCATCAGATCATGGAAGTCTTTCTACCTTCAATGATGCTGCTGATGAATTCTTTGATGTTCCTGAATCATCGGATCATGATCAATTTGAAAATGGCTGGACTTCCGATTTTGGTCAAGATATGTGTTCCCAGGTGTGAACTCTTTCAAACTAGCTTTTGTTACCTCTTTTATTAGTAGATGGATTTCATAGTTTGGATAGAAGAGTTCTCTGCTTGTGTATGGAAGGAAAATGGTTTTCAACAACTCAATGAAAGCTTCATCTGTAACTATTGACTTATCTTTGCTGAGCTTGTTATTTGCTATTAATCATTTGCATCCATTTGGGAGATGCAGGATCCATGTCAATCAAAGTTATCAACTGCTGCTGGGTTTGTGAAAAGATTGCATGATCTTGCAGGTGGCATTTTTTGCTAGCATTATTATTTCAATTTCGAGTGATTTTTCCCTTAATTTTCGTCCTTTGTGACCTGACGATTGTTAGCCTTTTATGCTGTAGTTCATAAGAGGGGCTATGTGGACTTGAAAGAAATGGCGGGAGAACACGGTATCTCATGCTGCTATGGCTCCACTCTTCTAAGAGATACATCTTGTACTCTTGCTTGTAGTTGGACTGTTTCTGATCCTTCTACATATTTAATTCGAGGAGAGAGTTATCTAGAAGACCGCAAGAAGGTAAGAGATGAGACTGTTTTTATTATGGTGAAGCTGAACTAACAAAACTGACTAAGGGAAGCCAGAAATTCTTAACCATGTCACAGCTCAATTCCTTGTTCCATCCAGATTAAGGCAAAAGGCACACTGATGGATATGGTTGCTGCCGATTGGTTAAGATCTGACAAGCGAGAAGATGATGTAGGAGGTCGTCCCGGGAGCTTTGTACAGGTAAACTTTTAATCTCACTGCAACTTTTTAGTATTAGTTTGACTGCTTACTGTAAATTCTCACTATAGACAGAATAAGTCAAGTGAAATTTCACAAGTTCTTTTTACAGAAATATGCAGCTCAGGGTGGGCCCCAGTTCTTCTTCATTGTTAACATACAGGTTAGAAATCCAATCCGTTTGTATTTTCTAGTGTTAGCATTATCAGTACTGCCCCTTCAACATTATATTTTCAACGAATAGGTCCCAGGTTCTACAACATATAGCCTAGTGCTATATTACATGATGACTACCCCAGTAAAGGATTCACCCTTGCTGGAGAATTTTATCAAGGGAGACGATGCATACAGAAATTCAAGGTTTAAGCTTATACCCTACATATCTAAGGTTAGTAGCTTGGGTTCATGAATCCAAGGGCTGAGATGCAACAGTATTATAATGAAGAGACAGAAACAGATGATCATAAAAGGAATTTATAATAACATGAGAACTCACTTCCCTTCCTCTTAGGGTTCATGGATAGTTAAGCAGAGTGTTGGAAAGAAAGCATGCCTGATTGGTCAGGCACTTAAGATTAATTATTTTCATGGGAAGAACTATATAGAGGTAAATCTGACTAAACAGTCCGTCTTATATAGTCTATGATAATATTAGCTTTCATCCTAATCATGAGATGTTTGAATGTCACTGCAGCTTGGGGTTGATATCGGGTCATCAACTGTTGCTAGAGGAGTCGTTGGTCTTGTTCTTGGATACCTCAACAACCTGGTTATTGAGATGGCATTTTTAGTACAGGTAAAAACCCGATAAAACTCTTCTTTAATAGATTTATTTAAATTCCATTTGGTTAGAATTATTGAACTGTGAAAGTGTTCCTTGCACGCACAGGGAAATACATCGGAGGAGCTCCCAGAGTATCTTCTCGGAACGTGCTGCCTTAATCATCTCGATGCATCCGAATCAGTTTTAGTGAAATCATGATAGTTGATCAAGTTTTCATTCGCATTCTTTTCACCTATTAGTGGTCAAAATAGGAACGAATGGATTCATTAATAGCTATTCTTTTGGTTCAAATTGAATTGCAAAAATGCAGCAGTTTATTCATTCTGGTGTGTAGATATCATTGATGTGTAGGGTTGAATAAGCGTTTGGGAACTGGAGTTTGGGAAAAAAATTCTAGTAGATTGTGAGGTAATTTCAAATTGGGAACTTAATGAATTATCCTTTGTGTAAGATCCCTCTTTGTTATACAACAACCAATCTCTGTTCTTCAATGTTGGTTTGCAGTTCGTAATCTTACTCCTTTTTGTGTCCTTCTAAAGGAACTGAAAACAAAAACTCTAAGTAGAGAAGGTGCAGGAAAATGGAAATCAGAGACCTGCAAGGAAAAAATTATTTGATATAGTGCAGGATAGGCCCTATAGGCAGGTAACTAGCCGACTAGGAGATCACGTTGAGACGTGGACTACTCGCAGGAAATATTCTTGGCATCTTCGGTAATATTATAAAAAACTAATTTTCACCGTCCGACAGGCTACAGGCGACAGGCGACAGGTGTATTATTAGATAACTTTTTTTCTGTTAGAATTTGTATGGTTTTATGCAACTCATTATAGTGTTTACGAATTTAGTTTAAGCTACAAAAAATTTTGATTCTCAGTTGTAATGATTACTAAAAACATGTATAGAGAACCAAAAACCACAACGTTAGCTGAGATGAGATTGTTTGTTTGCACCATTTTGTTTCACTTCTCATATCATTATATTGCAAAAAAAAAAAAGGGGTATTACTTTGCTTATTATGATCTTGACCACTGAGGATTAAAAGAGAGAGAAAACATATTACCAACTTCGAATCATGAGTTCACATGGCATGTGCTAATGGCAGCATTTTGTGGTCTAACATTATTACACACTTGTGGTCTTAAAGAAAGATGATTTCAAACGTAATTTGGATAATTCATAGAGTGATCGTATGTTTGATTTGAATTGTCTCATTGCTTGCCCATTTAGAATCATGTAATATTAAGGTTTCTTCATATTTGAGGAAAATTTAAATTTCGATGTTTCTAATAATTCATAAATGAAAAGTTATAAATTTAATATTAAATATATTTTATTGTCATGGAAATTTGTTCTCTAACATGGTTTTAAGATATAAGGAATCAAATAAAAAAAATAAATTATATATATATATATATATATATATATTATTATTATAAAATGTAATAAGGTAATGTAATGAGGGAATGTGAAAAAAACCACATGGATGCAGCCTAGGACATAATATTATAGAATATATATATATATATATATATATACTCAGGTTTTAAAAAGAAAAGTATAGAATATCTTATTCATAGATCTAGATTCTATATATACACTCATTCAAGACAAGATTTGATATGTTATGGAATCCGTGAACCAAAAGCATAAGACAAGAAAAAATGTCACTTTTGATTTGCGATGTTAATTAAGTCAACTAATTAGTAATTTCCATCAATTTTCTAATAAAATCAGATCTAGTTTCTTTAAACAAATAGTGGGAAGGGAAAACATGTAATGAGCACTCACGTTCGATAATAAAAATGGTAAAAAGACGACCAGACCCATAAGGTATAATAAGCAAGCTTTGTGAAGACAATAATGAAAAATAAAAAAAAATAAAAAAAAAAAAGAAAAAAGAAAAATTGACTTTGAATTCCTCTTTCTTTCCTTATAATATATGTGACCCCACGTCCTATCACGTGCACGTATTCTCTTAATTAATTAACTATTTATTTATTTTAATATAATTATAGGATTAAATTGATTTTTACAGTTTTAGATGGTGGTTTATAAATAATAAAGAGTGTAAGAGAAGATAGATGGACAAAAAATATAATTAATTATACGTTACCCCGACCCAATTAGTATTTCAATCAAATGAAAATATAATTTGAAATACTAATTTAATTATATAAAAAAAAACAAATTAATGCTAATCTGTTCATAAATTCATATTTAAAAAGCAATAAAATAAATAAATAAACAAAAAATCAGAACCCTAAAGTGATGTCCTAACATAGTACGTAAAGGGAGCCCTCATGCTAACCCAGCTCCTACGCCAACAAAAAATATTACGGAAAAAAAAAAAAAATACTTTTAAGCTCGGACACTGAGATTCACAGCAATCCCATCTTCTCAGCTCTGCCCTTCTCTCTCTGAGCAAAGTTCTGACACGAAAATGGTGGCGACGGTCGCCACCCACGGTTCCACTGCCTAATACGCCGTTGCTAGATATCATTTCAAAGAAGCAAGGCTGCAAGTACGAAGCTAAAAGGTCTACACTCCACTTAACTACAGCTTCATCCATTTTCTAGGGTTTTCATTAACTCTTACTCCTCATTGTGTTTGGTACCATACGGTGGTTTATCAAAAGGCTTTGTTCTGTTTGCATGTCGATTTTTGCATTTTCGTCTCTGTAACGTGAATGTTTGGCAGCGCATTTCTACTTTCTTGTTGTTTCTTCTCTTTTCTCGGGAAAATGAAGAAATAATCGGATATTATGATTATCGTTCTTACGGTTTGAAATGAGAATATAATTTGGGCGAAATACTCGTCAGATTCTGTGAAATTTTCACACATTGTTGGTTGAGTCGCTTTCTTACACTTTCTCAGTATCCAAACGTATCCTTGGGGTTTTCCACCAGTCCTCTCCTTTATCTGCTTAGAATTTCATTCTCTCGAAACGACGACGTACACACGTCATCATCTGACCACTTTCAAATTTTTGTTCGATTAGGAAAATTTAAATGACTTGGAATATTCTCGAATTCCTAATCCTTTCTAGTAAGTTTCGCAAAATTTGAAAATTACGTCTTAGAAGAAAAAAAAAATAAAAATTCTTATCTTAGATTCCTTATACGAAGTGTTATTAGAACTCTAGGTGAGAATGATAAGAACGTCTTCTTTTGATTTATTGAAACCAGATATTAATACCATGAGTGCTCCTTGGTTTTCTGATGAAAGCTTCAATGGTATCTCCGACAATATATTCGATGATGTCATCGAGCTCTTGGACTTCTCATTGGAACCATTGGAGGAAGATATGGAAGAGAATGGTGAAGGAGAAGATTGGGACGCGAAATTCCAGTGTGTTGACCCGCCTCCTTTGGATATGTTAGCAAGTTTTTCTTATTCTGGCCATCATAATAGACGCCGGAATGACAATGCCATAATTCAGAAAAATCTCCCTACTCCGGTGAGTATGTTTTGACTCGAAAATTGCTATATTAGTGTTTACTAACATAATTTTCACTTGTTCAAGTTTGGAAGGAGTAGATATGTGGGCAAAAGCCTAGAATTACGTTCGGTGTATGTTCAATGTGAATTAAATACCTTCTTTTTTTTTTTTTTTCTTTTTGTTTGTTGTAGCAAGTGGGATTGGTTTAATTGTTACTTAAAGGTTTTGAGTCGGCGCTTATTTTTTTCCAGTCCAAAATCTTATCTGAATCCAAAAGTGGAGTTCTTATATATATATATTTCAAATAGGCCAAATAGAGAGAAGATGCTAGAAAATGTCTTGGATGATATTTGCTTATATCTTGCTATTATTTTCCATGTTTTCCTCTGTGGGAAAGAAGGATTTAGACCTCTGAATATAGGGACCGAAACCCATTGTGGTACCACTTGACCATAACCCACTTTATTTCAACACTATTGTTGATATCGCTTGTTCATCAATTGTAGTCACAGTATTTATAGAATAATCTAGACAGTTGATAGGGGTTTGTTACATTTAGATATTGAATAAAACTGACTTCAAACCCAATTAATGCCTCTGATTATTCATGTGATAATTGTCAAAAACTTCATGCGCTGTTGGTGGTAGGTGATAATGATATTAAACTGTTGGTTTTATGTTCTGGGATATATTTGGTCAACCGCTTGTTTTTGGTCTTTGTCTCATCTAACATTTTCATTTGGTTGGTTTTTAATTGGTGTATGTAGTTCGAAGAAACTTCTAATCCAGATAATCTGCCAAGAACCACTGAAGCTACCTCCTTTAGAAACATTCCCCACCATCAAAACTCATCTGATATCAAGCATTCTTCCCTGTTTCAGACCTCAAGCCCAACTTCTGTCCTGGAAAATATCGCCTCTTCTGCTTTAAACCCCAAAATTTTAATCCCTGGAAAACGCGCTAGAACCAAGCGTCCACGCCATACAACCACCAATCCATGGCCCACAATAATCCCTACGTTCTCCTCCCCCACTTCCCCCACTTATCAATCAGGATCAGTTCCCTTCAACCCACAAAAGAAGATACAGAACCCTATAAAACAGGACTTGAAGAAGCAACTAAATCTCTTGCAGCTCTCTAGCCCCCCAGAGACATCAAAAAAATGCATGCATTGTGAAGTGACAAAGACCCCACAATGGCGCGAGGGACCAATGGGGCCCAAGACTCTTTGCAATGCATGTGGGGTCCGTTATAGGTCAGGTCGTCTTTTCCCAGAGTATCGTCCAGCAGCAAGCCCAACCTTTGTGGAGTCAGTGCACTCTAACTCTCACAGGAAGGTCATGGAAATGAGGAAAAAGGATGGTGTGCAGACCTTTTCTTCTTAAGCTCTAGGAAATTCAAATGGATAGATATATTATATCCTGGTTATGGTTAGTTAATTATAGTAGGAAACAGCTAGTTGGTAGCTTTTTCTTGGTTCTCCTGTTTTATCATCTCCGGTCGTTCCCCCCTTCCTCCTGTAGTCCTGTTACAATATATTAATGAATCAAGATGTGGTAGGAGAAACTAGACCTGCCTTGGTAGAAAGAGCAGATGCTAAATAGAATTCAGACTAGAAAAATCTACGAGGATCAAGAGCCGGCCTATATCTTTGATGTGAAAATCAACTTTTGCAGGTTTGTTTTTCCATTATAGGCCGATTTAAAAATTGTTATGGCCCAATAAGGCCCATTAAGTGGCAAATAATTTTTTTGGCCCAGAATGTTTTTACGACCCATGTTAAGCCCAATAAAGATTTAATCTGGAACATTTTTAGATCAGCGTCCATTATTATTCCTGTCGCTAAGAATCTTAGTGACGAGGATAAGCAATTTTATCACCCAATCCCCACCCCCTACCCCATGGTGGATATTCACTGTACAGACTACGGAGCAGTCATTTGCATCAGAAAAGTGATCAACCAATTTCCATGGTCATTGAAAGAATATAATATACCCACGAAATCACTCCAGAACGGCAACTTCTTGATCGACCCTCCGGTAGTTGGCATCATTAAACTCCTTAATCCCAGCCCCACTCTCATCTGAACTCTCCTTTTCAGGCACCTTAGTGTTAATGTCTCTCTTCAACGGCCCTGCTTCTCCAACTATTCCTTCCTTTAGAGCCTGATCCATAGCTTCCTCAGTACCTCCTAACTCCACTCCTACGAATTCAACCTCTTCAACACAATTAAGGTACGGGAACTGCCCTCTGACTCGTATCACTGCCCGTGGCTCCCTCACCAGGATCCATCCTTACTGGAGACCCATTTGAAAGAATGGATTTCTACTTGAACCACCAACTTCGGAAGGCCTATCGTCACCAAATGATCCCTCATTGTCTGTTGTCTTGAACTGAAAGAAATCGAAAGTATGCGATGCACTTGGCTCATCCGGACTGGAAGATTCATTGGGAATGGTTGCGGGGCCCGAACTGGTGCGTTCAGCGACAGAATGTTTTGTCCAAGCCCCGACCATTACCTCATCATCACTGCTGCTGTTACCACCTTCATTTGGATTTTCATTCAAGTTTATGTCATCCATCATATCTGATGACGATGTGCCAACAGGTGTACTACCAATTCTGATGTTTTGGAACGCAAGCAATCAGAATTCGTGAATAGATTGCTGTATCGAAGAAATCTCCATTAAAGAAGGATCTATTGAGAATTCACGATGCAAACTTGATGTCAAGAGAAATATTTAAGGAAAAAAAAAAAAAAATTCCAACTTCAATTGCAGGCACTTGGGTGAGTCTCCATGTTAATTGAAATGTTTGACCTACTTATTCACTATTTCTCATGCAATAATAAAGTAGTGAAAGATGGGAACACTTTAACAGTGACAATATCCAACTATCAAATAGCAGGGTCAGCAATCTCTCTACCTCGTTGGTTTCACCCAAAACAACGGGATTTTTATCCGTACAGACAAATCTTTCAATTAAACTCCATCTCTGAGGATATGATGAACAACAGCATCACTCTTGCTTTCCAAACAAGAGAATATAATGCTGTCTACATGATGATGTAACAAGTTATTATATGGGAACCTGAATTAGATGGATAAACACGGTTTTATGAATAGTAACAAACTCAGCAATCTTGGAAAGATAAAGAACTTACCCAAAGAAAAGATCAATGACTCGTTTAATGGTTCCGGTGCTGACCAATTCCTTTTCTGCTTCATCATTGCCAGTTTTAAGTAGCACTGCAATGAACTCCACAATCTGCAGTGGATTAAAGAGTAAATTGGATAAAATATGACAAACTCCAAAAACTAAGTGAAAATTTCATTTGCAGTCAGTTTATAAAGTTTCTACAACGGTAAAACTGTCAACGACTAGAGACTGAGAGTTTAGTGAATTTATATTGAATATTCAACCAATTATGTGTTGAATTCCTCGACCATGTAAAAGTTTAAACTGTGGATTTTAAACCAACCTTTATAAGATGCTTCCCAAGAGGTGGCCTTAGATCTCCATAAGTGTTGGGCAATACCTTCTCATGAGATGACACACCCAAGAGCATTAACAAATCACTTGAGCAAGAAGTTGTATTATTTCCCAAAAGCTTTATTTTTATTTTTATTTTTATTTTTATTTTTATTTTTAAATATGGTGGAAAATGAGAGTTCGGAAACGCTCATGTCATCACAAGGACCTCATAGTAATATGAATCAAGTAAAAGTACCAAGCCCATTTCTAGATGAAATAAATATAGAAGGAATCAAGGTGCCCTATGTTAATATAAAAGAAAATAGGGAGAAAAAAAATAAAGATCCACGAGAGAACAAATTAATAGTACACTGCAATCAATGTTCATACACTAACCAAGCTTAGGGAGTTGGCACCGATGGTCTCTGGATCAACAGGGATTGGATACTAAAACATATGTTGATTTCGAAAAGATTGAAACAAAGGAGGATATGTTGTTGACCTTTTTGGATCCAACAAAGAGATGCACACAGAAAGTGAGTGTACAAGGCTTGATTTTGAAGGCGAGTCTTCTAATACATGATCAAATATCATCGTCACAACAAAACTGCATCCATCATCATAGTCAAATATGTAAAAGTCAGTTTCAAAAACTACTATCCATTTACTATATCTGAAAATGCAACATAAATAATTTGCAGACCAAATATACCCAGTTGAAAACTACATTGGACTAAAAAGTTTTGTAGCAAGTGGTGACGAGGCATTGCGAGATCACCAAAATTGCATATGATAACGGACCTAATTAGGGTAATATAAATCAGGTCAAAGTTTCTCTCTTCATAGCATGAGCTTGATGTCTGTCTTCATGTGATGATGTAGAACCAGACATACAAATATTGCATATGCACTGGACTATGACTGGATACGAAATGGAATGAAATATCAGTGATGGTATGTATCACTTACAGCGGAGGAAGGATCGCAGAGAAGAGGAGTTGCAGACAGATTAGATTGGAAGAGAGAGACAAAAATGACAGATTAAAATAAATAATAATAATAATAATAATATTTTGAGAATTAAAAATTTTCATTACAATTAATCGATAAAAACTATCAAACTTAAATTCTCCATTTCTATTTGGTGATTTCTTCTGATTTAATTTTTCAACATTTACTCTTCCTGGTTTTGCATAAACTGGAGCGTGAGAGAAAAATGAAAGAACTTTTTGTGAAGAAACAAAGAAAGAAAACAGAAGAGTATATATGTCCTTCCTATCAAGTATTATGCCAAGAGGAGAAGATAAAAAATTTATTTACAAAAATGATAACCTTAAAAGCATTAAGCACAAATAAATAACTAAAAGCTTCAGCTGAGATCGGATATTATACAATACACTGCAAACCTTGGGACGAAGAGGAGTTTGGATTTTTGCAAAAAAATTTAATGGGACGATGGTTGTTTTGAGAGATTGTATCAAACAGTTCACACGAAGGACCAGTTTATGAAGGAGAAGGCTAAGCAATGAACAGTTTCCTCCTCTGCCACAGTTACTTTCCATGCAACAGCTTGTTCATATGAAACATGGCGGCCCATTGTAGACATGCAAATTCCGGCCGGTAAGTAGGCAAAACCCTGTCAAAAAGTAGAAAGCATGGATGTAATACTTAAAAAGAGACTCATAGTTGTATTAGTTTCTTCAATTATATATATATATATATACATATATGATTCGACCATGTTGGGCGATATTTGTATTTTGTACCCTCAAAGTGGTTGCTAAATACTAATTCTCAACTCCAATTTGAGATCAGAAAACTCCAGTTTGTCTCTAACACTTAACCCTAATGCGAATCAAATCTAAACCAGTCTAAACCCCCAATCGGTCAAAGTCCAGTTTGGAACTATAACCCGAATGAATCTATATACTAAAAAAAAAACAAAGCATGAATCTTTGAAGACAAAATGGAGACTTGTCAAAGGAATACCTGCTGCATTAGCTTTGCAAATTCACCAAAAAGTGTTTTTCGTCCAGATTCATCAAACATCTTATCCAGAGTGATGTCTTGTAAAGCAACTAGGGTTGTTTCCAACATGTCAAGCCCAGCTTGATTTGCAAACATGAACACTGGCTGTGACTGCACCAAATAAAAGAGACAGATTAAACATTAACATGTCTGAAGAACTTTCTGACAGGAGTGCCCATTTATTTCATCTTATATACCTTCAATGAGCAGCACAAAATGGCATCTTGATGATTCCACAGATGTTTCAACACTCCATCATCTCCGACCAGAACCAGTCTTAGCAATTCTGCTCCGAGATGGTAACTACAAAGAAAAGGTAAAAAATAGTATCATTTGCTTTGCCATTTGAAATTCCAGTTTATGCAAAGAAATCCAGTTTGAACCCACAAAACCTGAGTTTCTGTGGACTGTTGTTCCAATTCCAATTTACCACGATACCCAACTAAATACAGTTCACACAAACTCTAAGTTACCTATAGCTCTGGCAGATCCAGTTTGCCAGAGTGCTTGCTTCTGGGGAGCCTGGAGATAGTTTTGGTCCAAGTGTCGGGATAGATCCAGAAGGAGATATGGCCAAAGCAACCCTCTGCACAGAGGATATCACACTCCGAACATACTGTCTTGCCATGGTTGCAACATTGTCCCGCAAGCTGCTCTCGAAAGGAAACTGGAATGCAATAGTTAAGACGGATCTAGAATTCTGACAAGGTGACAGCTCCCCTGAAGTTTGGTTGGCTGAGCCAACTTCAAGACTAGATGTCAGATCCAAGGTCTGATGATGTGCTGTCAAAGTTTTCCTCGATTCACCCTGTTCAAAAGAATTCGCGTGCTTTTTGGTCAAAAAGTGGATCCAAATTACTAACAAAAAGAGGAACGGGGTTAAGATTTTTTTGTAATTAAACTCAACTGATTTGGAATCCACTGGGATGATCCGGAAACCAGAAGGAAGCAAAGGGGCATCATCTGGAAACATTTCGTCAATTGGAGCAAAAATAAGTTCCGAACAAGCTCCCACAGCATTGTCATCTATTCCACAACATACCTGCCCAAAGGAACAAGCCATTTAAGATTTGATTAAACACATAAACGTATGAGGAAACCTTTAAACAGGATACAACTAACTGACTTGATTCTCCATCTCCAATTGAAGAACAAAATTTGAGATGTTTGAGAGTCAAAATAAAGCAGGAGTTTGTGCAAAAAGAACCTGCAAGAGATGAATATCCCCTGATGCAAAACAATCATCTTGTGCAAGCGAATGGCCTTCTAGTCGAACAACTTCGAGCAACTGAATAACTAATAATTAGTTAAAAATTCCATGCAACCCAGCATATAGTGTAACTGTGTTAAGAAATAGCCCAAATTCTTTGCGCCTCTTACAAATGTAGTATGAATAAGCTCTTTAATACAAGAGAATAGGTCATATATCCATATATCCAAAGGATGAATCACAGGCCTATGTAAAAAGCATCTCCCATACCTCTTCATGTTCAATTGTGTGGCCAAGTGGCATGATGGTTTGACTCCCAGTAAACCTTGTTGGCCTCATCCCAGGATAATTATATGAACCAACTTTCAACGATGTAGCAGAATAAGCGTCAACATTGAAATCAGCCCACTCTGAGCGGTGTTCCCTCAAGAAGCGAACCAGCAAAGCAGGAGGAACATTCTGAAAGGAAGAAAGTGATAAACAACCATTTAGGCTTTCTTTCAGTTTATTTTATTCTACTCTCTTCTTTTCTTCCATTTAGACCTAACCAGCAACCTCGGTTGAGTTTGCATCAGTCAAAACTCTAACAAAAAATTTGTCAAGTCAACTTTAGCCAGTATATATAAAAGATACTAGTTGAGGTTTTAAGAACTCTTCAAAAAAAAGTATATGATCGCCAACAGAAAAGAATGCACTCTCAAACATGAAACATGAAATAAGTCACAGAGATAACATACTGGTGGTTGGTATAAGACATGCAATATGAGAGAGAGAGAGAGAGAGAGATGTCAATTCTGTCAGAAATGGTATTAAAGAAGTTTCTTGTCATGACGAGGATTACACAAACGTACTTGGAGTAGCATGGAAGCCTTTGCGCAGATAATCCCTCCAAGGAACATTAAAGAATCCGGAGGGTTAGAAGTTGTACTCAAATTCTTGGTTGAATTTACAGCAAGTATCACATCCTCAGCACCATCACAGTTATTAATCAATGACCAGCCATCATCATTAAAGCAATTGACAGCATCATTAAAGCCCCTACATGAAAATAAAATTAAAGAATATTATCACAATTCATTTGGATCTCTCAATTTCAAGTTTTAAGGTGGATAATGAAGGGGTGTAGAAGGTAAATCACATATCTACCTGCTCAATCTTTGGCTAAAAGTTCGAAGAACAGCTGGTTGTCTGCCCAAACCATACACCACTTCACCACTGAATTCCTGAGCTATCTGCCTGATATAGCGAAGAGCCTATACCCAGAAGGTTGTGGTTAGTACCTTTACACCTCGCCTTCTGTGTTCACTATTAATTAAAATTAATTAATTTTACTTACAGCAATAGTCATTCTCTGACCCACCACTTTTGATGACTCATAGAGTGGTCGCAGAACTTCTGGTACACTCCATGCCTGTTTAGAATAATTGTTGGGTGATCAAACTTTCCCAAGTGAGAAAAATAAAGAAGTGAATAGTAAAGAGTCTTAACCTCCAGATTCATGTGGTCTACAATATGAATTATTGACCCTCCACCCTCGCATGGGCGAATTAAATAACCACTCGGAAGCATTTCTGCTCTCACAAACTGAGCCGCAGCAGCTGAATTAGGAGCAGCACCAGAACCTGACAGAGATCTCTCACAAACCTGAAGACACAGATAATAGCTATAATAACAAATGGATGATTCCTAATGGTAATACTAGGGTTAGGCCCCAGGAGAACTTCTTTCATGCATAGATAACGAGGACTTACCACAAGGCTTCCATTGTCCAAAGTTGTAGTGTATCTAAGAGTCCAGAAATCCCGGGCAGAAGCCAGTGTGGTCGGAGCATATACCTGAAAGCACTTGGGTGTTATTCATCTATAGATAATAGCAAAGGTGTATTTGTTTCAAAGTATTTTTTTAGTTCACCTGTGTGTAAACTAGTTCAATGGTCCCTCCATTTCCAGCAGGAAACATGGTAAAAACTTCAAGGCTCCGGCAATCCCTGAACCAAGATGGGCGATCTTTAAGGATCTCTGCAATCTGCAATAAATAAATAAAAATGGTGAATGAACATTACCAGAATTTAATTAGCCCACGATACTAAAACACAAGCATTTTTCATTTTTCAATGAGATGCACACTCTTACCTTTGTAGGCTCTAAACCTACAAGGCCGCAGGCTCGAGCTGCCACTCCACCACAACTTGGTAAAATGGCGAAGATTCCAACTGAATCCGGACCAGGCTGAAAATAACAAAGAGCGGATGCGTTGTGCTTATCTTGATGTAGAAAGGAACGAAATAGAAAATCCAACAATCATTGAGATAATTGAGAAAGCAAGAACCTTCATCCCAGGCATCTGGACCCAATCGACAGCAGTTCCTGTAGCCTTTGAAAGGAACTCTGCCAAGATTTCCTCTGCAATGGAGAGGAGTCTGCTTAAAACAATTGCAGAAACTTAATTAGACCTAAAAAAGCAATCAATCACACTGAAAGTGCAAAAAAAAAAAAAAAAAATTTTGAGAAGGCAAGAGAAATGTTGCTAGTCTTTACCCAGCAGGATTATTCGCATCTCTAAGAGTATGCTGAAGAGTGGTAACAGCAGAGTCACAACTCGCATCTGTATTTGCTACAGAACCCTGAAAAAAATGAATGATCTGTAAAAAGACCGTTTCAGGAGATAAAGAGGAAATACAAATTATAATAAGTAAAAAAATAAAATAGAGTTCCTCTATGGAATTAGCCCATACAGCAATAGATCTTATCGATGATGGAAAAGAATCAATTCCACTGCTGTGCAACCTTTCTCCCTATTTGAAAAACGCAACAGGTACGACCCTAAAAGGCAAAAGAAGAAGACCATACCGGTTGCAACTGTTGCCGCATAAACCCATTTTCACACACAAGCTGAGACACTTGTTTCTGCAATCGATCATTCTCCTCCATTAACAGCTTGTTCATAGCAGTCAATTTCCGGTTGACTGATTGTAGTCGAGAAGCCTCTTTCCTCTGCTTCTCTCTACACCTGCATGCCAAAGATAATTGCTTTATGAGAAAACTCCCGAACACAATACCACAAACATCAGTTTAGTTCACAGTCTCTCTAAAACTCACTAAAAGAACGTATACCTCAAAAAGGACCACTTAAATCACATCTCAGAAACTCACTCGTATGACATAGGAAAATAACACACTGCCACACTGGTACGAATCAGATTGATCGAGTAGCGAATTACAAAGAAATCAAAGAGTTTTCAATCAATTTAAAACCATAGCTAGATTTTTGGCCCCTAAAAAAGTGGAGTGTTCCTATAAAAAATCAAAATAATTGAGCATGAACCGAAATCTAATAAGTGCTCGAACCTTCGATTCTGAAACCAAACTTTGATCTGCTTGGGGTCTATGTTGGAAAGAATGGGGCACTCCCTGATCAGTTGCTGCCTCCGCAAAGAACTTGGTTTTGGACACTCTGCATAAACTCGTTCGAGTGCTTCAACTTGCTCTGCAGTGTATCGAACGTATTTTCCAGTATTATCAAGGTGTCTGTTGATACTCCCACTACTACTTTCTCTGTGTTGAGCTACAGCCATGGTGGCCATCTTTCTCAACCACAGAAAAAACAAACTTGAAACAGCAATGTACTGAAAAAGCAAATCACTCAGCCAAAGAGGTAGAGGCTCTTCGACTAGTCTTCGAGAACAACTCCCAGCTAGATTTCTCAGAAAGTTCAAAGGTGGATGGAAATTCGTCGCTGTTCTAACCTTAAACCTTCTCTGTGTCTCTCATTTGCCTTCCGCAGTACGAAAATCTTTTGGACGTTCAATATGCTTCTGCTTTTAAAATGAACAACTTTAAAGCTCTTCTTCTTCTTCTTCCTCAAAAATTTCAGGGACTAGTTTCAGCTGGAAACTTTCTCGAGAAGACGACGAATGGACTGCCCTCTCAGGACCAAGATACAGGATCGCGAAGCATCTATGGCTACTAGAAGCATCTATAAGCAAAGACTCGACAGAGAAGGAAACCCTAATCAAAAGAGAAAAGAGAAGAGTGATGAGAATGACAGTGAAACAGAGAGAGAGAGAAGAGAGCTCAGAGCTGCATGTAAGATTCTGTAACTGTGTAATTTCATCGGCACGCGTAACGACAAGCATACCAGTAATGGCTGTTTTTTTTTTCCCTCTTAATCTGTTCATTTACATTTAAATCCCTGTGGTTTCTTAAAATTGCGCTGTAGACCTGTATAGCTGTAGGTCTTAAGAGGAAGGCCAATCTTGGATAGCAAAATATTTATAGAATAGGTTTAGAAATTTCGGATCGAATGCACGTATTAATGCTTGTTTGGTTGCCATTATTCCGAAAATAAGAAATAATATTTATTTTTATTTCATTATTTAGTTCATTTGATCATAGATCTGCAAAAATGAATTGTATTGGCTGCAAGTCCGGTTGCAGGAAGGAATCGCCTATCATAGTCCATTTGTCGGAATTGCTAGTTAAAAGTCACAACAGAGATATGCGATAGAAATAGAGGAAGGAAAATATATCATCAATTTTGGGAAAGTTTTGATAATAGAGTTATAAAATTGATGAATCAATATATCGATTATTTGAGTAACTAAACATATAGAATGCATTATTTATTCTCATTCTTATTCCAACCGTTCTCATTTGAATCATTTTATTTAATCATTTTTCTCATTTTCATTTCACTTATAAATAAAAACCAAATAAACTATAAAAATTATATAGCTACATATATTTTTGATTATCCATAAATATAATTTATTTAATAATTTAAATAAAATTTATATTATCAAAATATCTATTTTTAAATTATTTTAAATTTTATTTATTTAATATTCCCAACTCAAAATATCGAAACTTGGTAAAGAGGGAAAGAAAATAAAAACAGTACATATCCAATTTCATTATTTTATAATAATTTCACTGTGTATTTACTATTTTTAGCTAAAATAATGGGTTTTAATTTTTTTGAGTGAAACATATTTCGACTGCTTTTTGCATGCGTGAAAAGTAGGATCACGTGCGTCCCATAATACAATATCACACAGTGAAAATCTATATATATATATATATATGTATATGTATATGTATATGTATATGATTTAATATAAGATAAGATATTTAAACTAATTGTATAACCCCCCCTTATATCTTTTATTAATAGGCTTATCTAGAAGCAACGCTCAAAATAGATTGGTTAAAAAAATAAGAGCATTGATTATTATTATTCTCTCATTTTCTTGAATACATTCATGCATGTGGCTGAAAATGTTCTTTTTGATACAACAATGATTGACAAGTTTGGCTCACAATTAAATATTTCCAATGTTTTTATTATATAGCTTACTTTGGGTATTTTTTAATGTAAAGAAGAAAAAAAAGAGGCATCGCTTGTGACAAAAATTTTCATTATAATTAACTTAATCCATTTCATAAATCATAGTCCATCATCAACAAGGAATCCATAGTCATCATGCCAATTCTAAAGTGAAAATATTTTATTGTATTGATAGTTAAGTATATATATATTATAAAGAGTATAGTAATAAAAAATTAGATTATAAGTAGTTTCTTTGATTCTAGGAATATATCAAAAGATAAAGAATTATGATAATTGTGATTTTGTTGTACGTCCCTGCAAAATCAGTGAACTATCTACGGCAACAAGTTTGTTTTAGAGAAGTTGAAAGCGGGAGCAGTAAAGTGATTTTGTGAGCAAATATGCTAATTGATCGATAGTGCTGATATGAAATATGAGAAGATAGCATTTAGTGACGAGATCCCAAACAAAGTAGAAATCAATGGCGATGTGTTTCATGCGGGAATGCATGATAGTATTAAGAGATAGTTGTGTTGCCCCAATACTGTCACGAAAGAGAGAAGGAGGTTTGGTAAAGAGGATGCGAAATTCTATAAAGAGGTTGTAACTCCACTTTAGTTCGGTCGTTACACATGCAAGGGCACGATATTCCACTTCGATGGAAGAGCGAACGACGACTCGAAGTTTTCTCGTGCTCCAAGCGATAGGATTAGGGCCCATAAAGACAAAAAAAATGCATAAGGTGATGTGTGATCATCAAGATTTCCCGCCCAATCAACATCTGAATACTATGTTATTGATAGAGATGGTGATTGGCGAATGAGAAACCCATGGGAAACAATGCCTTTAAGATACCGAAACAGTTTTTTTTTGCTGCGATCTAATGGTCATTGAGAGGCCTTTGCATGAATTGAGCTAAGCAGTTGATCGGAAAGGCAATGTCTAGCTGAGTGAGCGTGAGATATTGAAGGGTTCCAACAAGTTGTGGGTAAGGTGCGACATTAGGTAGAGGGGTACCATACGATAGAGATAGAGACTGTTTAGATGACACCAGGGTTGTGAGAGAGCATGCTTAAGCTATGTTGTGCTTATGAAGAATATCAACAATATATTTTTGCTAACTGAGCAAGACACCTTCAGTACAAGTAATGACTTATATTCCAAGAAAGAAAGTTAACACCCCGAGGTCTTTGAGGGAGAACATAACACTGAGGCGATTGACTAATTGAGAGAGAAGTTGCGGGTCACTCCCAGTAAGAAGCAAGTTATCAGCGTACATAAGAAAATAGGTGATGGAGTCCACACGCTGAAGAATAAACAATGATGCATCGGTCTTGAATTGGGTAAACCCGAGTGAGATAAGGGTAACATTTAAGGCGTGATACCATGCCTGTGGCGCCTGTTTAAGGCCATATAATGACCAACATAGATGACACACATGTTTAGGTATAGAAGGATCAATGAACCCGGGAGGTTGAGCCATAAATACATCCTCAATCAAGTCACCATATAAGAATGTGTTATTAACGTCCAATTGACGTAAAGATCAGCCTTTCATGATGGAAAAAAAAAAAGAATAATTCGAATGGTGATAGGTTTCACGACGGGGCTGAATGTGGTGGAAACCTTAAGCCACAAATCGGGCCTTATACCGGTCAATAGAACCATTGGGTTTACGCTTAATCTGAAAAACCCATTTGCACCCTATAATATTTCGGGCCTTATGAGTGGGAACAAAAGTCCAAGTGTCGTGGCGGAGTAAAGCGTTGAATTCATCGACTATGGCATGACGTCATTGAGGATCCTTCAAGGCGTGAGAGACACATATATACTCGATAGGAATGATTAATGGATGTTTAGAAACGACATTAATTTACTTTGGGTGGAAATCCCATGCATGGAGTGGGTTATCATGGAGTGCAGACATGTATGAGAGACAGGAACAGTAGGTGTCGCAGGAGATGATGATAACGTGTTTGGAGAAGAAGATGTATCAGGTACATGTTGTATTGTTGCTGGATCTAATAAAGTATGCATGATAAGGAGATAGAAGCCCGAAGTGGACAGACCTTATGAGGAGTTGATGATGGGCCAGAAGATATAGCCTACAAATTGGATGGAATAGCTTATGTTGGAGAAAGACCAATACAATTAGTTGGATTACAAAATGACGAAGGATGAGGTATACTGAAGGATATGTTACAGTAGTGTGGCATGCGAGATGCGCCAACTGAAGGTTGGGCCACATGGGTTGGGACATGAAATGGAAAAGTATCCATAAATTTAACGTGTTGAGAGAGAAATAGCTGAGATGATTCAAGATCTAAACACTTGTAGGCGCTCTACGAAGTGGAATAACTAAGAAAAATGTATGAGCGAGATTAAAGTTTGAACTTATGATGATTGTAAGGATTCAACCATGAGAAGCAAAGACACCCAAAAGTTCATAATGATAAATAATTGAGCCGCTTGCCAAAAAAATCCTCAAACGGGCTTCACAAACCAAGCAGAGGTATTGGTGAGCGATTAATGAGGTAGACATCAACCTCAGAAGCATGGGCCCAAAATGTAAATGCGAGGTAGGCATGATGAAGAAGTGTGAGGTCTGATTGGATGAAATATCGATGGCATTGCTCGGCCGTCCCACTTTGCTGTGGGATGTGAGGAGTAGTAGTGTACCAAATAATACCATTAGAGATAAGATATAGGTTTAATTTTTGAAACTCCCCCTATTATCGCTATAAAATTTTGTGATCATATAATCAAATTGATTTTCGACCGCCGACTTGAATTTCTGAAATATGTCGAGAACCTCATATTTAGTAAGTAGGAAAAGCCAAATGTACTTCATATAGTGATCAATAAATATAACATAAAAATGATAGCCATCAAGAGAGGTGATGCGAGTGAGCCCCCAAACATCCAAATAAATATAATGAAAATAATGTAATCTATGAAGTAACAAATCTCAAAAAGGAAGTTGCATGCTTTTATTAGAGTTGCAAGAAATACAATTATGATGGGAGAATAAATTTTCCCATTCAGATGGCAAAGAAAAATTCTTAATAATATGAAAAACTATCTTTGAAGGCTGATGACACAAACGGCGATGCCAACCGGTAAGACTTGTCCATTCAACAAGATAAGCTTGTAGTTGCGGTGGTGGAATACTCAAACGATAGACGCCATGATCACATGGTCGTGAGCTAGAATCTCCCTCGTGGCTAAGTCCTTCACAATAAAGGAAAATGGATAAAATTCAACTGAAACATTGTTAGCCTTCGTAAAATTATGAACCAATAAGAGATTCTTATGAATACAAGGGACACATAAGACATTTGATAATTGAAAATTTTTCGTAGGAAGAGCAAGTATAAACGAACCAATATGCGTTATTTTCAAACCTGAGTCATCTCATATTATTATTTAATATGTTCCATCATATTCATAATGAATAGAGAGGTTGAAGAGGTAAAAAATAATATGATGAGAGTCACTACTATCAAGAAGCCACTTGGAATTAGAAGAAGGTGAAGCGGATGAACCGAGTGGCTGAGTTAGCAGTGACGTTGAGCTTCCGGCATGTGGTGGCAGTGTGGCCCTTAAACCCACGTCATTGACAAATAACAGGGTGTGAAGCAGATATGTGGCCATAAGCTTGCTGGATGGCAACCTATGTGGGATATTGAGATGTTTGAGGCTGTTGGGGTGAGGAAGCTCAGTTAGAGGCAGTCCAATTAGGAGAAGCCTAATTGCGTGGACCTGCACGGGTGTGAGATTGGGCTAAAGAAGAAGTCCAATTGCGGGGACCATCGGATTTGGCGAATTTCCTATCCAATGAGAACACTAATGGCGTGAGTTGGAAGAGCGAGGTTGTTACGGGTGGATGCGTTTGTAATGGCAACCAAAGAGCCGACATTGTTGTCCAGATGATAGAGATAGGCCTCGTGGGAGATAAGAATATCATGAATTTCCTCAAACACCATAAGCCTCGGACCAGCAATGTCGCAATACTCGAGACCCAAACTGTTGAGAATATAAAGGGTTAGATCGTCCGATAAAACAATTTTCTCAATGGCGACAAGTTCATCAACCTTAGCCTTGATGCCGTGAAGATACTCGAAGACCGTTTGATTGCCGCAACTTGCAAGAAACAAGTCATCCTTCATATGCATTACACAAGTGCGGGATCAGTTTGCATATTATGAGTATGTGCCAATAGTATACTTAAATTAATTAGTTAAAAGATGACATATTATTACTAATATATATAGAGAATTTTTTAGATAGATATTTTTTTATAGTATATCGATTCATATTATTCGTATACATAATTAATGTAATATATAATTTAATAATATAATTATAATATACAAAATTAAAATTAATCGATTTACTATAAATACGGTTCGGTTAAAATTTGCTTCAATATATATATTATGTATAACTATAGTACGTCATAAAGCATGCTAGGCCATGTCATTTGAGAAGAGTATATACTACAATACTATAATAGTTGATCTACCGTTACACCCACTTATGTGCAGAGTGGAGACGATTTTCTCAATTATGTACTTAAAAGAAGAACAATACCAGACCAGCCCACAGAGGAACAATCAATCCGATTCTGATCAGAAGCTTTCATATTTTTAAGGTCAAAAGACTCAAAAGAAGCAAAAAAAAAAAAAAAAAAAAAAAAAAAAAAAAGAAGATATATTTCTGTCACGTCTAATTAACAACCGAATACCACTCTCAAGCCTAACTGATAATTTGCCGTCCTAAGGTAATGATTGAAAAACAAGTGGGTCGGTCAGGGAAAGCACTTGGTAATATAATAGGTTGATTGGCTCCTTGCTTGCTTTTGTTTGTTTTCAATAATCATTTACTAATACGATCACTTAAAATTAAAAAGATAATAATAATAAAAAAGAAATTATTAATGCTCATACTTAATTAATTCACACAGTCTAAATCTTTAATGTGGGGATCATAATCCAAATGTATGCTAATAACACTTATATGACTCAAAATCAAACTTAAATAAGTATATATTAATACTATTCTTGATGATAAATATGTGGAACAACAATCAAGGGCAAATGATGAGCAACAAAAATTGATAAAAAAAAAAAAAAAAAAAGAAAAAAAAAAAAGTCAAATGGTTTATATTATATATTTTCCTTAGTAAACTTTATATATGATGGGGATTAACATTCCTCCACTTTGTCCCCCTCATTCCCTTAAGTTCTATCCCTTTTGTGTTTTTTATGCTCTTTGCTTTTTCTTTTCTGTTTCTTCCAACTCTCTTTTGTCATGAGCCATTGCTTTTATCATAGGAAAAGGAATATTTGCCAGTGCTTCTTCCTTAACTCTTTTATTGGGCCCCCATTTGAGGTCCAATCACGTGGGCCCATATTGTCAGCCCCGGCTCCTAAAAAAGAAAACAAGGGATGTTGCGTAAAATAATAGGCTTGCCGACGTGGATTGCTTTTTAGAAGGAGTTGGGAGGAAGTGGTGGTGCCCAAATTCAAATTACCCACTGAGCCTCTAGGGCTCTCTCTCTCTCTCTCTCTCTCTCTCTCTCTCGTCATTCTTTTTCGTTCCCTTCATTTTTCCTTTACCAGCAAAACTGAACTTACAAATTTGTTTACAAATTCAAGACAATTGTGATCAACAGAAAAACTTAAGAACAGAGATCAGATCAAGTTTTATGAGTAAATGATTATGATTAGAAGAACATATACCTCATTTTCATATGTTTTATCATTACATGTTTCTATAATTTATGTCAAATCGCTCTCTCTACAAATCCATTATAGCTTGTTGTTGGGCAAACTTATCATTGTGTCATATTCCGATTTTTCTTGCATCATTTTTCATTTCTGATGCTAAGGCTTTGTTGTTAATTTTCAGAAGAGTTCAATCATTTATTTATAGACCCCACTAATATATAAATAGATGGTACTTGTTGTTTTTTAGTTTAGAGTCTTCAATTCAGATTTCGAGTCTGTTCTTGATATCCACTCAGTTAAGATCTAGCGATAACGTCGTGTGTAAAATTAATGAGAGTAGTGGTTCATATGCAAAGTTTCAAGGCCAAGCCAAGCCAATCCTTAAAACGACATTAATATGTACTCTGTAGTTTACTTTTGTAATTTTAATAAACGTCACTTGTATTGAAATCTCATTTAACTTATTACTTGTCATGCTATATATTATTATATAAACAATGAAGTGCAAATCCATTTGATTTACATAATTTGATCTACTTTAGGAAAAAAAAAAATATATTAATTGTAGATCAGGTCTCATAATTAGCTGGGGGTCCATACCCATCAGCTTTAAGGTGCGTCCATTCACGATACCTAATGCATTATGTTGAGAGAGATATAAAGCTAATAAATAGAAGGGCCCAGGCCTGTCTTTCCAGAAGCTTAACACCATTTGCACACAAATATATATATACTCACATATAAATATATAGACTTACTTTTCTCACTGTCTTGGTAATAATTGAGTAGCCTTTTGTCTTTCATTTGATCCATTACTACCAAATATATGCCCCCCATCCGTCAGTCATTCCCCAAATAAAGATTCATACCGATCTCAGTGGAACATTTAACACAACTGAAGTGCAGAAACCAAAGTATGTGTCGTAGAGAAACTCTTCCAATTACAAGAGGCCATCTGGATGACTAATCATCCTACGTGGATCTTGTTATTGGTAATCTACCATGCCAAGCAAAAACATTAGCCACCTTGCAAGTCGGAAGCATCTTTAGAGGTACCTTAGAGCTGGTTTTGGATAGGAACCCAACGGCTCTTGTAATAATAATGACCTGAAAAATAGTACAACAAACTCGAATGGTAATAATGTGTTGACAAAGTTGCGGATCGGTGACGGTAGAGAACTATTGATACTACATATTTTTTAACCTCTAATTAACTGTATGTTTAAAGCATAAGAGCTCTAGAAAGGTAAAAAGGTGAAATGAGAGAAGGAAGAAAGTAAAAACTATGATCACCACAAAACCAGATAGGAAGCATCCCTCCCTCTTGAATTACATTTATCCAAATTCCATCAGATTTTCAGTTCATCAAGGCTTTGTATTGTGCTGGTTTCTTCTAAATCAGTAGGTGATCTAGTACGTGGGGCAGAGGGAGTAACAGAAGTAGAATCTTCGCTTTTCGTAATGAGAGAATCTCCATGTTGAACAACAACAGGAGGATCTTCTTTGTGTGCAGGTGGAGAAGCAAAAGCCGGGATTGCTTGTCTGATAGAAACAGGCTGAGCAAATCGTACAGGGGGAGGGGGGGGCCCCGGCCTTGATGGTAGGGGAAGAGGTGGTGCAGAATAAACAGGCATTGCAGTTCTTATTGTCACAGGTGGGGCAACACTGCGGCAAGGAGCCCGAAATTGTTGAAGAGGAATATAAGGTGGTGCTCCAGCAGCTGGAAACTTGAGGGGGCGGGTCCCACGACTTTCAAGTGGGCCATTATTTGGTGTTGTTGTTGATGGTGGTGGTCTGGGTTTAAGAGTTGATTTTTGGAAAAATAAGGGGAGTATTTTAGATGTGGTAGTGGAGGAAGCTTGAGGACTAGTTGGTCTTGGGCTTTGAGTTGAAAGCTTCTTGGGGAATAGTATTTTAGCATTCGGGTTAGCTAGTGCTATTTTTTCCTTTAGGCGATAGTTCAATAAGGCCCGTGCTATGGTGATCTGCTCCAGTTCGTCGTTGATTTCTGGTTCTGATGAAGAATTTGCTGCATCTTTTGCCACTTCAGAAAAAACAAAAAAAAACAAACGCTATTAATGTTAAAGATACAGATACAAAGAGCATTAGCAACGGAAATTGAAAAGGTCGGTCCAAAAGGAATTATCTTATAGTCTCACTTCTTGAAGTTGCTACTAACGGAGGGAAAAGGAGGGTTGAAGGTTTTTATGTGGTAAAAACTGAAATCACTCATAGGCACAAAAAGCTTTTCCAGGTAAAATTATAAATGAAAGCTACTTCTGTGCTGCACTTTTATAACTTGGGATCAATGTGTAAAAATGATTACTTACTTTCTCTGTAGAGGGGGGGGGGGGGGGAGCTTTATTTCTAATGCTCTTTTCTTTTTCGCCCTTACATTAAGCCATTTTCAACTACCTTTAAAATTAAAACATCGAGAAAGGCTCACATTGTTTTAAGGATGACCAAGCTGCCATCGCTGCATTCTTCTCTGCCTGTTTCTTATTCTTGGCGGCATCACCGGTGAAAATTATTCGGGCCAAGTCTACTGTCCCTGTAAAAACAGGTAAGTGCCCAAGGCCCGACCTGTATGTTGTATATTGTGGCAATGGGGCTCCAACTCTTTGGGCGATTTCTTGTAAGAGATTTTTGTAGACCCCTGTCTCATCCTAGCCAGTTTCAAGGCTAATTAGTACAAAAATGCACAAATGTGAAAACAATCACTTCATCAGAAGAAATTCCAATGCAGAAATTTAGTTAAAATATAGCTCAAGGTCACCAAAGCTCTTAACCCAGGTGTGATACAACCCTTTCTCAGTCTGTAGTCTAAGAGAACGGACATCGCTTGCATTTGATTTCATAATGCATATGAGACAGACTTGTAATAATGTAACTCAATTTATGAAAGTACGAACATTTTAATTTACAGCCTGTGTGTGTTACTTGTTTACAGATGCAGAACTAAGAGTGATAAACTTAAGCTAAGGTATTAGAGCAATTGAAATTATTCCACCAAAAGAACTCTGTTTCTAGAAAGAATCTACTTAAAAAATTTTATGACAAAAATATGCAAATTAAGTCTTACTTTGTAAGAAGTATTATATCCATTTGGAAGCAACCTCAAAACAAAAACTAAAGAGGAGAGCTGCATCTCACTGTTTCTTCTATCAAGATTTGTAATGGGGATAGGGATAGGGATGCGAAGAAGCTGACAGCGTAAATCTTATACTTTTATTTATCGAGGACAATTTTCATGACATCAAGTGAGATCTCCTTCAACTACTTAATCATGTCGAATAAAACTCTCAACTCTTAATTACTTTAACTTCCCACATTTTCTCTCACTCTTCCTTGCAAAGTGTTCAGCAATCAATGATAAGGGAGAAGACAGTAGTTTAGTAAAGGAAACGGCAAAGACTCAGTTGAAAGCGTATAATGAGTGACGACTTAGTCTTCAGCTTATTGAAATTACAGAGCTCAGAAATGGTGAAGCCATGAAGTACACAACTAACAGCTAGCCGAGAAGTAAAGACCGAAGGCAGAAAAAAAAAAAAGAAAAGAGAAAGTAACGGTAAACTAACGGCGTTAAAAATCTCACCAGAATTCTCGCAGCGAGTGAATGAGAAGGACCACGGTTTGAAAGCGAGTTGAGAGCTACTTCAGCGGCGGAGTGCTCCGCCTGACGGAGCGTGGAGCAGTACTGAGGACTCTCGAAGATCTCGCCGTTGAAATTAACGGTGGATTTGAACCTCGGAGCATGGTCCGGACCTTCTCTAATGCATGTGTAAGAAGGAAGGTTGAAGCAGCTTCTCTGCGCCAGCTCTTGCAGCTGGTTCTTATACATTTGGCCCCCGAATTGGAGTATTAAGCACAAACTGAACCGAGTGAGTAATCTTCTCCCGAGTGAGAAATGGAGGTCGGAGTTCGATCAGACGGAGGGACTAAACATTGAGCTTGCTTGAGATCGGGTCGGAGCTTCCTTCGCCGGAGAAATTAGTTCCGGTCAGATCAAGGTTTAGGGTTTTTTCTTCTTTCGTTTTTCTTCTTTTTTGCAGCTGGCTTTTTTCTTCCTCCCTTTTCTCACTTTTGCTTTCTTTTTTGCAGAGAGAGAGAGAGTAAAAGGGGAAGGCGTGAAGAAGAGGGAGCGAAAGGGAGGTTGTTATCAATTAAATTAAATTAAATTAAATTAAATTAAATTAAATTAAATTAAATTAAATTAAATTAAATTAAATTAATTAATTAATTAATTATAATTAAAAATGGGAGTCAACCGAACGGTAAACTGCACAGTCTGCACGGATGTTATCTTTTCCCTACATTTTCTACGTTTATTTATTAAATTTCACACCTTATTTTTTTTTGTTAATTTATTTAAAATTAAATAATCCCCTTATTATCATTACCCTTAATAATCGACATCAATACCAGGTTTCAAAATCGGTATTAACTAAAATTTCTGTCCCCCCTTATTTTTTATATTTAGAGTATATTAAAATATAAAATTTTATTAAAATAATGATAAATTATATAATTAAATTTATATTATATAAAATTATTTTATTAT
This sequence comes from Coriaria nepalensis, assembly GCA_027186245.1. NCBI lineage: Eukaryota > Viridiplantae > Streptophyta > Magnoliopsida > Cucurbitales > Coriariaceae > Coriaria > Coriaria nepalensis. The sequence goes on along the minus strand of CP114491.1, from coordinate 9,602,001 downwards.
TATTTATTAATAAAATTAAAAATATAATCTTAAATATTAAATTCAAGACGTTTACAATAATTACCAATCAATATATAATAATAATATTTGGATATCAAATAAAATATTAAAGTTGGATAGAATGGTTGTACTAACAATCTTTTTAATTTTTAAAAATAATTTATTTATTTTACTTTATTAAATTAAAAATATTATCATTTTTGTTGGGGATATATAACGGTGATAGTAAAAAGGTCACAGGGATTTCAATATTGTATTGTCAAAGAAAACAAAATCAATAAAGAAGACAGAGAATTGGTTCAACGTGCTTAATGGGTTAGTTGAAGATTAATTGTCCGAACACGCTGATTGGGTAATTAAATGACATGCTCTTGTTGTTGTATTTATGTTGTTAAGAAAATAATAATTATTATTAGCTTTCTAATAATCTCCACAATCAAAATTACCAATAAATGCCACACTCTCCTCCTCACATCATATAAGCCTACTTGTTTAATTATTGAATTATGGATCGTTTGTTTTTTTTTTTTTTTTCTTTCTTTATATTTTTTGAGAAATTTAAAGAATAAATAATAGAATTATAAAATAATCAAATAAAAGTATTATGATGTTTTTGATAAGATTGAGAATATGAATATTTCAATTATAAATTCATTTATTTTAAATAATATGATATATTCTTACTAATATATTATATTAAATACAAAATCACCCAAATTTCTTTCGAGAATTATATCCGTCTAAATTAGGAATTATCGAAAAAAAAAAATGTCAATGATTTTTCTTGTTTTTTCAAAATTTCACGCTAAAGTTGAAAAGAAAATTTGTAGAGGTAGAATGTTTATTTCACGACATATGATGCTTCTCTTAATTAAGTTCTGCTGGAGCACACAGAAGCTTTGACTGAGAAAAATTACGGAACTGCCACTATGGAGTTTAATACTCGATACAAATGGACATTGGACAACATGGAGGGGACACTAATACTATCACACTAATAATGAAACATGGAGGGGGGGGGCAACGTTCATGAATAAGTTTCAATAAGGTTTGCCCTCTTTTATTTCTTACCATTCATCATCTAACGCATTTAATGGAATTTATTAAGGCAAAAAATAATGCAAAAATATCATAACTCTGTAAAACAGTAAATTTTGATTAATGAATTTGAGAATATAAGAATCATAGATCGATGAGTAGAATAGTAACGATTTTGTATCTGTTATATTGATGAATTGTTATAAGAATCATAGTTAAAATTCCACCAAATTTATAAAGCTTCTACGATTAAAAAAAGAAAAAAAAGAAAAAAAAGAAAAAAAAAAAAGGAAAAAAATGTCAACCTGAAAGCCATATGGAGACCCGACGACTATACATACATACATACATACATACAACCTCTTCAAGTCTTAAACACGGTAGCACACCTATGCCAAGTTGGCACAAAGAATCAGTTCGCACGTACCAAATTTAGTGTGTCAGCCTATAGAATGTTAGAATTCAACCTAGAGCTATTCGGGGACATTTTTTTTTTTTTTTAAATACTTAAAAAAATATTTATTTTGATATAAATAAAAAATAAATAAATATTCATATTTTTTAAAAACAAAATATAAAGTAATTTATATACCTAAATCTGCCGTTTATAAAAAAAAAAAAAAAAAATATATATATATATATATATATATATTTAACTATTTATAAACACTCCTCTAAATAAGTCAATAAGAAGTTTGAAAAATCTTACTACACTGATGATGATTGATGCAGGTCAAAATGAAGAAAAAAATAAAATAAAAATAATTGATTAAAAATCCATCCACCAACCCACCCCACCGATAATGTGTGACCATTTTGGACATGGGTTAAACAATGTAGAGACTAGAGATCGTTGTCATGTTTCCTTCAATACAATCTCATATAACGGTGCTGAGCTCCACTAGGACCACACCCCCCCTGTGGGGGCAAAATTGCATATAATGAACTAGTGAATAGTGATTCCGTGTATCTAATCTGACAAAATCTCTTCCCGAACCAAGTGGAATAGTAGAGGAAATGAATATGATAGACAGTCTTCAAAGTTGAACTACAACCACATCACCTTCCATCCTGTCACTTTTGCTTCAAATTACCAACTTTCTAGAACACTCCAGAGAAATGTAACGAAACTGAAAAAGAAAATCCTGGAAATTCTACAAAAGTTATATAACTCCACTGTATCAAGTAAAACAGGTATAGAGTTACCAGAAAAATGAAAGTATAGCAACTGTTTACATTGACCGTTTACAGGTCATACGCATCAGAAAAGACGAAGAAGAAGAAAAAGGAAGATGAAATGTTAATGAACCACCATGGCAATTCAATTATTTTCAAGCACGATGGCAAGTACGCTGTATACAATGAATTAAAACTACTATGTATTGAAATGAATCCGTGCCGAGTACTACTGTGCTACTAATATGAGTGCTCTTACTATTTAATATGACAAGCACTATGAATGGTGAACTTGAACATCATGCAGAGGCAAATTTTGAAAAAAGAAAGAGTTGGGGGTTGGGGATCGCAAAAGATTTTCGCAAGTAAACAAAACTACTATATCGTACAATAACGTGTTACAGGCTATAGTGGGATATCACCATGAGAAGGGGCTAGCTCCCAGCAAAAAGATCTCGTTTTCTACGTCCTTCACCCATTGACAAACCCGATTGCAGGTCTTTATTGCCAAAGCCTGCACCAAATATTTCCAACTCAGAATATATCCAACAACAGAGTTAGGTGAACTAATTACATGCACCCATGTTAGATATCATATCCATCTAATTTCCTAAAACTGTCACTCGGAATAAGTTTCATGTATGTACGATCTTCAGATTAAGACTCTTGATGAATTATTAATAACACTCGCAAAAGTATGGATGAATAGGATCTTGAAGAAAAACTGCACCTTATCCGCTAGTGGATCGAATGCTGCATAAAGTTCAAAATCCTGGGTGACCCAACAAAGGAGAACTGTAAGATTAAAACCAGTAGTTTAGTTTCGCTCGATCCTCTAGCATATAAATGCCTATATGTGTCTTAACACAAGAACAATTTTACGACAGTAGTAAGGCTAAACTGCTGGTCTCATTAATGTAGAATTCAAATTCATGCTAAACTGATAGACCGGTTTGACATATGGTAAACTTCAAAGGGCATACATTTTTGGCTTTGAAAGAAAGATTTTAAATATAAGTTATCTACAAAGAAACTAGATTCAGCAGACATATGAAGTATCGTGCAGAATGCAAAATACCATAATCTTCATCCCGTCTAAACTGAGTTTTGTGGGGCCCAAGTCCTCTATCATGCATAGAAGCATATAATTTTTCATATGCTCTGTATAATCTGTGAAAAAAAAGAACCCGCTTGTCTTCTTTACAATTAAAATCAGATATATATTTTTCTGCAAGGAAAATTAAAGATCATGCCTAGAAAAGTTTGAAAAAGAGTCTGATGTCCAGAAAAGTAACCTTTTCTGCTGTTGGTGACTGACAATTGGTGGCAAGAACTCTGAAGATACATATTGATCAAGAAATATACTGCGATATATGAAATGCCAGAGTCCAGTGGGACCACCGGCACCAATATGTGATTCTTTGAACCTGTCAGGAAAATCTGTTGGAAGTCTTTGTTGCCCAAAATGAGGAGTCAAAATTCCAGTGCGTGGTAAAGGATCAACAGGCAAATCCTCAACTCGCATCCCACCATCTATCAGGGATCTCTGAACTTCACTAAGAACATTTGACTTCAAGAGGACCTTTTCAATACGAACCCTGTGAAATGGCAGCCAGATTATCCAAACACTCAAGAAGGACAAAAAAAAAAACCCTGTAATTTTTCTTTTTGGAAACCGGGGGAACTCCTCCACGCGCCTTCAGCGATGGGATATAAACTCCTCCACGTGCCTTCGGCGATGGGATATAAATCCCAGGAAGTTTTCCAACTTATTCATCAACACAAGTAATTCCAAGATAAATATTTTCTTTTATCGAAGTTAAAAATTCATTGCTTGCCTGCAATCCTTGAGATGATAGAAGGCATCTGAACTAGTAGTAAGCAACATCAAGTAAGTGTCAGCCTGCCACAGGTAAAAGAACAATTAAATCCCAGCCCCCAAAGATGTATTTAGATCAGAATGAATATATCCACAAAATAAAGATATATGATGTTATTTGGTAGCAGTAGACATTTTTTACTCGCAACCACTGAACTGTTCTTGCTCAATTTAAATTTGCTAGTCAAAACAAATTCTCTTAACTCCAGACTCACTCACATCAAAATAATGAACGTAGGCATATAAAAATGCCATTGGGTTATATCTTGGTAGGCATATAGGAGAGAAAGACTCGGATGTCCTGCAAAAATGGAAATTCTTAGACCATAGAGTAATAAAAAATGGTTTTCAATAAGAAGATTCCATTAGAATTATATCCACACCAACCGAACAAAAAAAATAAAAAACTATGGCCTCATGTTTCACGAGCCTTTCATTAGCCACAGATGGTATTTTACCATCAAAATGGAATACTCGAAAATTAAACATGAGATATAAATCAAATCAGAATGCATAATGTGAACATTCTAGTTACATGGAACATAAGAAGGGTTCTTAGTCAAATTCAGTTGGTTTTTCTATAGGTAGGGAATAGGTTCGCTTGATTTAAGAAAAATGGGAACATCATAACCATGTGAGAAGAGAGAATATCATAATAGAAGATGAAATACTGGGAAGAGATCAGGTCCGAGAGAGAGAGAAGGGGAGGCAGGGAGGTGATTAAGAACGAATAACTTAATTGCTAGGCAGATCACCAAAAAACTAATGATCATTTACTTCCCGAGAGGTAAATTGTTCAGCACTATTTTTCCCTAATTAATCAAGGACATATTGCAAAAGCAAACAGCTATATAGTGGACCATTCCTCCTTGTAAGTCACATCTATTCTTCGATTCTTCTATACATGTCCATGCCTTGTTTATTGCTAGAAGATGACATAAATTTATGATGAGCACGTTCAACTTGCCTAAAGGATTCTGACGAGACAACAAAGTTGGCAAGCAGCAGCATATCATCAGGATGAAGAGATGCTTTTTGAGCACCAACAAGGCTAATAACCTGCAACCAAGCACTCACAATAGAAAATATGTTTCAAGGACAGACAGACAAAGACACACAAAACTGTTGAATTGGACTAGTAATGTCCTTGAAAGTAAAAGGCAGGACAATGAAGAAGAGGGGTATGGACACCTTATGTTTGCACATCAATATTGCAAATAGGACGCCTGAATCTGCAACATCTTGCAATACGGCACCTGCAGCTTGCCTTGTAGCATATGCTAGAGGAAGACAAGTGTATGCATGAAGAAAAGTAGCAGGATTCCTGAAGTCCAATCGACGAGCAAAATAATTGATATACAAATCACAAAATTAAGGTTGATTATGGACTACCGCGTTAACTATAAAATCACTTAGATTCACTCTACACTATTCACTAATTAGCATATATGTAGAGAGATTATCTATGAATTTATGTGTCATTGGTTTCTATAATCCAGTAGGTCCATTTTCACTTGGGAGGCGGATAGGATAGTGTATAAATCAGAAGCGTAACAAATGGAGTTCATGGATTTCAGTTGCTAGGGAAAAGAAGTTTAGATAAAGGACACCACAAATTAGGAGGGAAGAGAGTTTTCTTAAAGAAATTAAGGCAAGGAAATAGTGCAATGAAACAAACCAACTGAATGAATGGATGAGCGAAGAGAAGACAACATCTGTTCCTCCAAGCAAAGGGGTCATATCGAACTTGGAGTTCTTCTCAAAACATCTATTTACTGACTTTGTTAGTATAAGTATCATCTGCATCAATATAACACATTCAATTAAATAAGGAAGTAAAGCGACCATCATTAGAAATAAAAGGTCAGCATTGACGCAAACACTAAACAAATGTTATTCAAGTAATTGACAAGGTCGACTAGCACAGTATGTCTAAATCTTACAAAAAATATCATCTGCAAAAGAAAAATCTGCAAATGGGAAGGGGAAAAAATGAATCTTAGGTTACCTGACCATAAATAAGTTCCAATTGTCCTCTTAACGACTCATAAGGCTCTTCAGTGCAGCTGATGCAAACCAGGTATATTGGTCCTTTCACAAGAAAGACCACCTGTACACATGCAAATTTGATGGCTACTCAATTTATCTTAATCAAATACAGATATCGAAAAACTTGTCAAGACAAAAAATAAAAACTGTACCTGGTGTTTTCCTGCCCTAACTAATTTAACCCGATCTCCCCTGGAAAGGTAAATTTACAAGATAAGTTGTATACTCTTCACAACATAGATCAAAAGTAAACATTGCCTACCTAATGACTATGTATATGAAAGGCTTAGTATTCTTAAACTAAAAGCAACCAAGCCCAGTTCCAGCCATTTACCCATTCTCCACAAAGGAAATGATAGCCTGCAAAGTTGCTGAAAATCCAGCTAGCTTGTGTTCGTCTCCATATCTATTTTATCAAAACATCAAAGATCAGAATATTCGAGGATGACCTGTACTGGATTTAAATGAATACAGTTATGCCCACTTTAACATCAGTTTTTGAGGCACAAACACAGACCTGGAATAAATTGGTTTTCCAGAATGACTCAGAACAAAGAAATGCTTCTTCCTTTTTCTCCATGATACGGAAGCATCATCCTGAAATACATTAGCTGTACAATCAAACAAAGTAGGGTCTAGATACTATTTATAATTCTTAGACTGCAAAATCAATACATGCACTTATGATATGTGCGCAAATAAGAAAAAAGAAATAGAAGAAAATGCTAGTGCATTAGTATCCACAAGCATGAAGCAAACAAAAAGAGCTGCAAATCAACTTAATTTAAAAAATAAAATTATATGTATATATATATATATATATATATGAAGCCCACCGAGTTTATGCAAATAAGCGATGAACTAAGAATTATACCTCATCTTCATGCCGCTTTCCTGGAATCCATGAAGGTTGAGAATCCGAAGTCTCGCCAACAGACTCGTAGTTCCTCAGTTCCTGTATTTCATCTTCCGCAATTCCATCAATCTCCAACACGCCACTACTGGCACTACTAGTCCCTCTTTCTCCAGCATAACCACTACTGCTCGGGCTGGAAGGTCCATCTACGTCTATCTCTGAAACCGTCCTCCCCCACACAATACTATCGCCACCGCTACCGGTAGCAACTCTCTCTAAGCTCTCGCTCACCTCTGCCAAAAGTGGAACTGCATCTGAATTGCCCTCAAGCTCTACCAGTTCCTCAATTTCATCCAATCTCACTTTGTCTAGATGTCCTTCCATTTCTTGGTGAATGCCTTCACTCACCGATCCATTTACGACTCCATTTACGCCTTCCTGATTTGCCGATGCCTTGATATCAGGCTCAATCAATGTCACCGACGCTAATTCATCTTCAATAGGCTTAGCTGTAGGGCCAGGCCTAGGGTTATCGATCGGATCGTTGAACTCGTCGCCATAGGCTATGGAGTACGAATCGAAGGACATTGACGAGCTTCGATTTAGGTTTTTCTTCTCACTCTTTTTGGTGGAATGTAGCGAACCTCCTCGATTCAGTTGGAGATAGTTTTAGAAAGAGAAGAGAGAGAAATAGTTGGCCCTCAATGGCTCTACCAGTCGTTGTGAATCGCTGGAGAAGGACAAGTTGGTGGGTGGATCCGACTCCTGTGGCGCGCAGTGAAACGGGTGGGGGTTGGTACTATACTAATTTTGGCGGGAGTGGGTCGAGGCCAATAAAGGAAGATTTCTGGCCCAATTGTTAAGAAGAGGGAATTTTTTCTTTATTTGTTTGGCCCAATAAGCTATCTTTCTTTGTACGAAACTTCTGATCGGTCCATTTCATATCTAGCCCAATCACAATCCCAAGTACGACGAACAATCGTGATATACGAATTCAGTCCTTGGGCCAGCTTTGACCAGAAGAAAATTGAAAGGTCAAACAGGAGAATGGGATCACATGTTTCATGTAACTGTAGGTAAGGAAAGATTAAAGAATCCACCAATAAGGTGGTACCATTTGTTTTCCAAGAAGGAAGACGCGTTATCATGCACCTTTTATGCCCAAGTGAAGCCAACTTTGCACCAAATTGGCCTACTTTTCCCCTTTAATCCCGGATTCCCCCCCGCTTCCTTAAATTCTCATTATCCACCTAAAAAGTCTAAATTAGAGATTTATTTTATTAAAAAAAAAAAAAAAATATATATATATATATATATATATATTATAATTTAAATTTAAAATTTAAAATCCATTTATCATCTTGTTTGTAAAGTACCCTTAGGTCCATATCTCTGTCAGATTAGTCCATAACTACATCAAACACAATATATTAAAATAAAATAAAATAAAATAAACTAGTAACGAATTATTAATAAAAAATTACTTAAATCTTCAGTAATTAATGTGAAAAACAAATAGGAAAAATTATTAAATAAGATCATGTTTAGAGTGAATCAATCTTAAACATCAAGATCATCAATAAACAGTCTACCTAAGGAAAACTTAATGTAATCCATATCCTTATTACTATTGTGTAAACTAAATTATAGGTTTCTACAACAATAGAAAAATACATGTGAATTAAAATTGTCTCAACTGAATTCGAATAGCCTCCGTGTTAAAGAACACAAAATCAAACACTCAAAAATGAAAGAAAATCAATATCAAAACTTAGACACAAAAGGAATCAAAACGTTTTCATTTTAGTCCTCGAACCCAGTTTTTTCCCAAATTGCATTTCGGACCTGGCTAAGATCTCTGCCCTTCAAAGTCCTGCCAATCCCTTCGTGCACCGACAACGAAGCGATCCTCGTCCTCACCAAAAATTCGTGTGGCGGAACCCTAACTCCGCCGTCGAAATCATCGTCCTCGAAGTTATCATGTCTCTGGTGCTCTCTGTACTCCTCTCTCAAAATCTTCGACCAGTCCGGGATGTTGACTGGCAACGATGAAGCAGTCGATACTTTCCGGCCACCTGCGGAGGCTTCAGCTCGCTTCGCCGACGGATTCTTCGAGATGCGAATACTAGTCGCCGGTTTGAGAAATTGATCCGGAGAGTTGGAACGCGGCGAATAGAAGATCTCGGACTCGTTGAATTCGAATGCAGCAGATTCGAAAGCAATCGTCGGTGAATGGTCACTTCTTTCACCGGAAAGGAACCGGTGATTAGGTCGAGAAAAGTAAGTCTTGCTGGTCGTCATTGAAGCTTCGAAGAAATTCGCAATAACACGTATTTGATTTTTTCTCTCTGAATCCGAGATCTTTGGGCACTCTCTGGGCTTGACTATTTTTTATATAGTTCGGGCTGCCCGAATGGATAAGAACCCGCTTACTTTTTCCGTGCAATTTCATTTCGTGATATTACCGAAATAACCTCACAATTGAAGTAATCTGTACTAAATGACACGTCGGATTTACGGATTTGGCCACAATACGCGGCAAGATACTGACTGCGGCTCTCGGTTCTCAGATATAGTCATTTAGGACAAAAGGGAAAAAAATCCGCTTAATTTAATTTTTTATTTATTAATTCTTGTAATAACAAATCAATAGCTTTCATTACAACACGTGTCCAGATTTGCTTGTACACGAAATAGAAGAGACTTGCGGTTCACGCCTCACTGTTCACCTAGACTAACGGTTATAGAAAAGTGGTCCTGTCCGTAGAAGCGTTCGAGAATTACCGACAGGTTTTTTTAATGATCTTGTTTTGCTAACGCACTAGGCCCTGAACTCTATTTTCTTTTTGGGGCTATCTTTTTTATCTTGCCCACTGGGCCAACCCAACAGTACAACTCATTGGGCTGTTTTGCTTACGCACTAGGCCTTGAACTCTATTTTCTTGTGTGATGGCACGCTGTAACTATATTTAGAGGTGTAAACGGGGGGGCACGATATGGCAAAGAAACGGGCCGGTACCGACCTTTACAAACTGATGCTCAGGCACAGAGGCCCATGAGCTTTTTCCGTGCCGCGGGCCTGATTTTTTACTTACTTTTTTTTTTTTCTGTTTTAAATAAATAAATTATAATTTGTTATGAGTTCTGTATTTAATTCTTTAGTATTTAGAAATTATATAAAAAAAAATTATTAAAGGGGTGTAGTAAGAGGAGGGTATTTCTAGGAGAATTTGAAAGGGGGGCCAAGAAAGTTTTGAAAATATAAGAGAGGTAAGAAAATAAATGGGGATAAAAATTTAAAATTAAAATAAACAAGATCTTGATAAGGCCGATAAAAACTAGGCGAAGTCCAATGGCAAGCATAGCCGTGCCTTTAGGCAGACCAAAGACCAGGTCACGGACCGGCCCACGAGGTACGGCCCGCATTTATACCTCTAGGCTCTAACCGTGTTTCACGTGTGAAACTGTTTTTTTTCAAGGAGTGGGTAGTTTATGACATAAAATTAACGCAGGGGACAAAAACAGAATCTTAATCCTGTTAAATTGAAAGACTGTCGAGTAAATTAGAGCTGTTATGCATGTGATTAAAAGTGAGTCCATGTGCTTGAACGGTGGAAATTGTGTTATGTTTGTTTGTTAGTTGTTTTAACACTAATAATCTGATCAATTCAATGGATTAGTTCACTCATTCATGTAAAACCAAACACCTTAAAGTATACTTAAATCATCTAAATGATTCTCTGTTCACGAGTTCACGAGCTTATAGACTATATAACTAGGCAAAAGGCTACATCTAATCATAATGCTACGCATAAGTGGCATTATTAATATATAGAATAACCTAAACTACTCTGACACTACCAAATTGGAGATTTATATACATATATATATATACAAATCCAAGCTGATCCTAATCTCCACTGCAACAACTAATCTTCCCTTATCAACTCACTCATTGAATCAAAAGCAAGATCAAGTTGTGAGAAACATAATATCAAATATCAATGGTTTCTTCCTCTTCCTCTCTTTCCTTCTTGTTAGTCTTCTCTTGTCTAACATATTTTTCAGTGGGTACAGCACAAGAAGTGTCTCCTCATGGAGCAGCTTATCAAAACCCTCTAACTCTCTCTGAATCAGCCTTCGAATTCTTCAACCCGTGTAATTCGTCGCCTAATTGCTCCTCGAAATCAGTCCCTCTCCCTCGGGCTGCTCAAGTGCAAGCTGCTGCTACAGATAATGATCAACCCAAACACATTACAATCCAGAAAGGCAGTAGTGCAAAAATGGGTGTTGGAGCAATCACTGGCATCGTGTTTGGTTCTGCATTTGCTATAGTAGTAGTTGCCATGGGTTTTTACGTGTTGATAGTTCGTCGTGGTGCTAGCATGAATCATTTACGGGGAGTTTCCGATCACGAGAGTCAGCAATCACTTCCTCTCTCTAATCTTTCTCATATCTAGGTCTATGTCTTAATTGTTATGTTTTATATCAGGTTTTGGTTTGGCCGTTGTGTTTATAATCCTCAATAAAAAATATATGTTGTAGAGTTATTTTACTATTTTTATGGATCTATTAAGTTTCTTATCTAAAGTTTTTGTACATATATGGACTGCATTGTATGTTTAAAGTTCATTCTATAACAGTAGAAAAATTATTAGGTAGATTCATACATTATATTAATTTCATGAACGTTTGAGATAGATCCTATACTTCAAATTTGGTACATGCCTGGTTTAGGACAAGCTGGTCGGACCATCTTTGAGATTAGGTGGCCCGATAGAGTGTTATAACATTATGAACACATAGATACTTAAACTAGAAAAGGTAAAATGAACACAATATCAACTTTATTTTTTATTTTTTGGAGGATTAATGAAAGAGAGGGTTTTGCATGTGAAGCTTTTAACCAAAAAGGAAGTAGCAAGAAAACCACAACACTTCACAATCAACAACAGCTAGGCTGATAATAAAGAAATCACGTGACTCTAAGTGCTGATACCACCTGTATATAGGTTTGGACTGGTCCCCTCTCTAGCTTGACTTTCTGATTAGTCCTCCTCTTCCTTGGATTAATTAAAAACAGAAGTGTGATAACCAGTACTCTTACTACAGTCACGTAAACATCATTGTAAGAAGAGATTTATACTTCTTTTGTACCTATGAACATTCATAATACCACTTTGTCTTTTGGCTGTTTCTTTTCTGGGAAACATTTTTCCTTCTCGTCTTCAATGCAAAAATCTAGTACGAGTCCAGAAAAGATGATGCTCTCCTCTGCCAGCTGAAGAAAAGATTCCTCAGCTTCATCACTTGCTTCGTTAATGGCGGTATGTTCATCTCTCTCTCTGACTCTCCCTCTCCCTCTCTAAGCATATATATCTAGCTTTACATAGTTTCTGATTCTTCAAAATATGTTCTTGTTGTTCAATCTGTTGATCAGTGGCTAAAAAGGAATGCAATTTAATCTAACTAATTAATGGGAGGCTTAAGATCGAGTAGAGGTGATATGTAAGTACAATGCGATTGTTTTGGTGGCAAAAGCTGCCGTTGCTTATGCTTATTCATCTCTTACAACCCAACACAACAAGCCATAACAATAAGATTTATGGTATCGAAAACTCTTCCCCAATTTCTTACTTATCGAATACAATCATTTGCAAGTATTGATTCTTTGTTCTTTTTATCTTCTCCTTTGCTGTTATACAACCATGAACATAGCTGAAGCTCTACTATCATTCAAGATCTCTTTGGGCAATCCATGCCTAAGACAAAGGGCGTCTTGTCCCTGTCATGAACTGAAACACCCACTTGTTCCTTTGTAAGTCCTCTCTACCTCTCTCTCTCTCTCTCTGACAAACTTCATAAGGAAGAGATGTATACAATAAAATTTTCACTTTAGCAGATTTCCCAGTATCTATACGCTTGATGTGCAAGATAAAACAGAAGGGAGGAGGAGGAGGAGGAGGAGCATAGCGGAAGCCGATGATGAAAATAGTAGTGTCCCGACATTAACGCCTTCACGTGATGCTCATGTCAAGCAACCGAGAAACAAGAAACTCGCCGCCATTTTGGGTGGGGTCGGAGCGGCTGTTCTCGTGATCGTCATAGTCTTCCTTGTCTATCTTCTCTTGATGCATTTAAAACGGGTTTTAAGACAGCAAGCATCGGAAACAGCATCCTCTGTACCCTCTCCCAGTGAGTCCTTCTTAACCCGAATAATTGTATACGAACCGAAAAATAGCATGATATGCTCATCTCTCTTCTTATCCAGTTGAGTTAGAAAGAGAGAACACTTCAACACTTGCAGGTACTCTCTCCCCCTATGAAACACGGGATCTCAGACAATTAGCAGTTTCTGAACTCAAGCAAGCGACGAGCAATTTCAATAGAAATAACATCATTGGTGAAGATCGGTCCAGTTTGGTTTACAAGGGATTGCTTCAAGATGGAAATATTGTCGCTATCAAAAGGCTCTATTTCCCTACCCCCAATTTCTTTCATCAGGTGAGGTGTTGTAATTATGTACTTATATCGAGCAAGCACCTGCAATAACATTAGCTCTAAAGTTTATGAATGTATTGATTTTTTTATTTGAGCAAGCACCCGTTACAGGTGAAAAATATATCTCGGGCAAGACATGTTCATCTTGTTCGGTTTATTGGTTATTGTGATGCCGGGAATGTACTGCTGCTTGCTTATGAGTACATTCCGAATGGAAATGTTGGGAATCACCTATATGGTACTTCATCTCTGTCTCTCTCTCTATTCCCACCATATTGGTTTGGTTTTTTTTTTCTTGATTTTAACTGCTGCATTGTTTTATCAGATAGTGAAGGGTTCCCTTCTGGAAAGTTGAACATGCAGCAGAGGTTATCAATTGCTCTAGGAGCAGCCAGAGGACTAGAATATCTTCATAGCTTGGTGCCTCCCCTTCTACACATGCAATTCAGAACAAGCAATATCCTTACTGATGACAATTTCACCCCGAAATTATCCGATTATGGACTTTCTAGACTGATAACCAGAAACAGCCTCGCATCATCATCATCTTCCTCTTCAGCCATAGATTTCTTTCTCGATCCAGAGTATGTATGATATAATCTCTCTCTGAAACAACTTTCAATTCAGATAATGAAAAAACTAGAAAATATTCGCCGTTCGCGGACTATAATCTAAGTTCGAACTTTCTTTCTTCAAGGTTAGATCTATCAAGAAAGTTTTCTGAGAGAAGCGATGTGTACAGTTTTGGAGTGTTCTTATTGGAATTGATTAGTGGATGCAAAGCAAATTTCAGAAGCCAGTCTAACTCAAGAGAAAATCTAGTTATCCGGGTATTCATATATAAACTTATGTTAATTGTGCATGATATCTACACTTCCTACCATTGAAGTGCTTACAATCTCCACTTGTTTTTGAAGGCTAAGGAAATAAATGGCATCGAAAAGTTTGTCGATAGAACATTAGGAGACGACGCATCGCTGCTAACGGCAAAGCCGATAATGGAATTAGCACTAAGGTGTATAGAAACGGATAGGGGAAGACCGATGATGAAGAGGGTGGTAGAAGAGCTAGAACGGGTTCAAGAGAGAGCAATGGAGGTTAAAATTGAAGAGGAAGAGATTGCTAATGTAGCTCTTGGAAGTGAACTCTTCAGATAATATTATGTGTGTTACTTGTAATACTTCATTATTTTACTGGACAGAAACAAGAAGGGTTAATGGATTACAGTTACATAAATATGTGGCTTATTGATTTAATCAAAGTTGTTTATAATAATATGATTTATGTTTTGAGGTCATTTTGTGAAGTCTAAACTGGCGGCCCAAACACTTTTTATCAATCTGAGTTCTTGGTTGAATTTGGGCTGAGCTTTTCGGCCCACTTCTTTATCGGGCTAAATTTATAAATACTAAATTATATAAAAATTAAAAAATAAATTAACCCATAATTTACTAATAAACTGAGTTATTCGGTTTTTTACCAGAGGTCGACAAGGACGTAGGTTTGGTGAATAAATTTGAGTTTCAATTATTTACCGGTCCATGAACAAATTTCTCAAAGCAATTAAGAGAGTCCAGATGATGAAATTTACCTAACGTTAATTAATGTCGTTATAGTCCAAACTCCAGTTTAAAAAAATGTTTATGAAAACTCATGATTGATAAAAGACAATATCAAAGTAGTAACAAGCTTGTCTTCTTCTTACATTTCTTTTTCTTTCCTATTTTCTACGTATTATTATTTAGAGAATTAATATAAATATAATTTATTCATAATGGGAAAATATGAAAAAGAGAAAAAGTCAACAAGACGGAAACGCCCGTTTGTTTCCCCGTTCTTTCTCGCACCATTTGGCCTTACGTCCCCAACAATCTAGGCGCCTTCTCTTTTCCTTCTTTTAAAAAAAATTATTATAAAAAAAAATCAAATAAAATTCCTCAGTTTCAGATCCATTTCAACTAGTCCTCTTTTCCGCCATGGATTGATTGGATTCCCACTACTTTCAAAACTCAGCTCAATCTTAACTTCCATTTTAGTTTTTTCAGATCTGCATTTTGTATCCATCTCCCTCCTTAATTATTCTCTGCAAAAAAACAATGGCGAACATTATCGTTATTCCTCGATTCTGTTTCTTCTATCTTTTCGCCTTAATCTTTTTACATTCCGCTGTCGCTCAGAATCCACCGACAAACTCACCAGCTCTTCCTCCTGAAGCACCTGAGTCTA
Source organism: Coriaria nepalensis (assembly GCA_027186245.1). NCBI lineage: Eukaryota > Viridiplantae > Streptophyta > Magnoliopsida > Cucurbitales > Coriariaceae > Coriaria > Coriaria nepalensis. Next base: position 9,586,276 of record CP114491.1, on the reverse strand, counting down.
CTCCTCCGCCGATGCCTTTAGTCTCACCTTCCGCGCCTGTTGAATCTCCTTCCGTCATTCCTCCGATCTCGACTAACTCACCTCTGAGTAGTACTGCTTCTCCTCCAGCGCCTCCTCCAGTAGATCTTCCCCCTTCATCTCATTCTCCGCCGACACATTCACCTTCTCCACCGGCACATCCTCCCGCCAGCGATGTTAACGACATAAATGCCACGGACGGCGAAGATCAATCCAAAGATGGATTGAGTGGAGGCAAGAAAGCTGGGATCGCTTTCGGAGTGATCGGTGCGGCTTGTTTGGTTGGATTTGGTGGAATGCTGTACAAGAAGCGAAAGGACAATGAACGCCGAGCACGGTACGGATATACAGCGAGATCAGATTTTCTGTAGAAAGAAGAAAAGCTATGCCTAGAATCATACGAAAATGATTTTTTCTTTCTTTCTTTCTTCCTGAATTGGATTAACAGTGATCGATTAATAATGATAATACTACTGTTTTAGGCTAATTCTAGTTGTCTTTGGCAATTAGCATACTCATGATTGTTATTCAGTTTTGTTCTGCAAAAATTCATCCTCATCTTCAAGTTCAAACTTTGTATTGATTCTCGCAATGCTGTTCGTTCGGAATTTCAGATTGCCGTTTGTAATTCCCATTTGGATCCAAACTCTTTTATTTATGTATTAAAAAAATTACATATACGTCTATCCTCGTAAACTTTAGAATATAAAATATAAATATATCTCTTATAATTTTATAAATTATAAATAAATTATTTTCAATTTTTCTTATGAATAATTTCTTAAATCAAGTTTATAATATATTTTTATTTATTATTAATTATTTAAATTATATATATTTTATTATTTTTACTCAAATATCTATTATTAATGGAAAGAAGTCAAACTCAACCTCCAATCTCTATCAATAAAGGTCTGACTTCGATCCATCAATAATAGTTTAAATGAAAATGAACGGGGCCCACCGAACGCTATACCATGACATACGGAATAAAATGTGTATCCATTATTTATTGTAAGTACATAATGATTTTCCTGATCATCAATGATCGTGCCTACGAGTTAGTTAATAAACTGAATAATTCCAAGAAACCTGTAAGTATATATTGATTAAATTTTTCTCACTTTTAGTGACAAATCAAGCAATTTAATGAAATTATATTTGTAATAAAATATTTAAATATATATATATATATATAATAAAATTTTATATTCTTAATTATTCCGAATTTTGTTCAGAACAACATTCACTTAATATGTAATAATGACAATATCTTGGGTTATTGCATTCTATTAAATAAAATTTTACATGAAGGCATTATTACAATGGGGCCGGTTCATAATATTACAATTAAAAAATAATAATAATAATAATAATAATAATAATAAATAAAATTACACGTATTTGATTAAATTCAAAGTGGTAAATAAAAAAACTTGTATATTATTCTGCAAACGTATCACCTTCATGTAAGTTGTTTGAAAAACACAGTCGAAATCTAAACATAAATTGGGATGCACTTATCTACATCCTTCCCGAACGGATTCACCTCTTCTTATTTCCTAATCTCACCAATCATAATTCATAAGAAATCTCGTCGGATCGATCCTCTTACTCTTCTTCGGTAGGAGGGTCCACCCAACGGCCGTGATCTTTAATTAGCTGGATAAGAGCATCGGTTGCTCCCTCCATGGCAATTCCACGCTTCACCACGTCCTGAAACAAATTTAATCTCTCATAAGAATCGATCATGATTTCCAGACATAAGGATTACGAATCATAATGTGATGATATCTCTCATATAGGGACGAGAAAGAATTCATTGTGAACAGTACCTTGCCAACGTAAAGATCTATCTTTCCAGGGGAACCACCCACATACCCGAAATCAGCATCAGCCATCTCTCCAGGGCCATTCACAATGCAACCCATGATTGCAATCTGAAAACCAAGCACAGTAGTTACTACAGTTAATGTGAACTACTACTCAATGTGAACTAAACAGAATATTAATTAATTTAAGTACCGAAACACCAGGCAGATGTGAGGTCTTCTCTCGAATTTCAGCACTTATCTCTTGAAGGTCGAACAGGGTTCTTCCACAAGAGGGGCAGGAAACATACTCCTGCAATGAAACATACCCATTGATGTTATATATGGTTTAAGATCGTGTTTCAAATAGCTAGCATCGCATTATTATTATTATTATTTTTTTGCATGATTGAAATTCCTACCGTCTTTGTATTTCTCATTCTGCAGCCTTGTAGTAAGTTGAAAGATGTATTTCTAAGAAATTCGAAGTCCTTGTCTGAGGCTTCCAATAGGAGACCATCACCAAGTCCATCAACTAATAGGGCTCCAGCATTCGCACCAGCACCAATAACCAAGTCATCCCTATAAGCAGGTAGAAATATATATATGAGAGACAGTAAAAGGAGGAAGAGAAGAAACTGAAATAGATATGGGGATTAGAGGTTGATGAGAAACATTGCTCGGAAGTACCTGTGGATTCCAGATGGAAACTGAATGTGATGAATCACGGGGAAGTTAAGAGCATTTTCGGATAGATACTCAAATAGCCTGCAACAATTTTTCAATTGTTTAAGTCATCCGTTTAAATCCAGTATTCCAAACTCTAATTGAAAAATACTAGAGGAAACTGATCCTTAGATTCAAAATTGCTTTACATGAAGCACGTGTATTGTCCAAGTAACCCTTTTTTTTTTTTCCCTTTTTACCTTCTTGCTGCATGCACTCTGCTGGCTTTTTCTTCAGTGTGGGGTAATTCATGAAGTAGCATGATGGCATCAATGCTTTTCAAGGCCTCCAACTCTTCATAGCTCTCATCACCACGTACAGTCACAGCCAAGCGTGTGCCTATGAGAGGATTGATTTTTGTAAGTACTAGGGGTGAATCTTTAACAAATGAAGAAACTGGAAAAAATGGAAATAAAACAAAGGAAAGAAGGAAAAGGGTGTTCAACAAGAGTTTCCTTATTCATAATGGCGCAAAGCTATACCTTCAGGCAGAAGTTTGTGGGCGTTGGATGATAATTCCTTAAGATTTACTAGAACAATGGCATGGGGCAATGGCTTTGTAAGTTGCTCTGATAAAGGAGTTATAACACCCATACTGATATCTATCAACCTCTTGAGAGCTAGCCGCTGATCAAGACACCCAAAAAAAGGCCATGTCATTCCCCTTTCACAGATAAATTAGATGACAATAGAGAAAAATGGATTAATACTACAAAGAATAAGTGTTATCTTTCTTTATGACGGGAAATTAAGATTCTTACAGCATCATGATCGTCTACCGGAGGAAGTTCTCTCAGCAAGATCGAATCAACTGTTGCCAGATCCTAAACAAACCATGTTAACAGAAAAGTGTGAGAGAAGAAGTCCCAGAAACTTGGAAAGTAAAAAATCTATGATACAACTAACAGACTAAGGACAGACCTTAAAGGGCATGCCAACCGCCAGCTTAGCTGCAAGGTCCTTGTACAAGAGTTCGGGATTCTGTTTTGAGGGGAATGTGAAAAAAAAAATTAATAGTTGAGGTAGTTATTAATATTACAAGCAAAACCACCTCGTCCAGAAACCAAGGAGAGGCTGGTAGAACAAAGTATTAAATCCAAGTGTTACTACCTTCAACTGATCCAGTGAAACTGACATGAGAACAGATCCATCACGGTGTAGAACACCTCTATAATCGACTTCCTCACCCTGTAGAAAAATAAATTTTGACTTCTCTACAACAGACAAATGAAAAATTAGAAGAAAAGTATCATGACGATCTTACCTCCTTCTGCAGAGGCAGCTGACCAGTTCGCCTCTGAAAGTCAAAGTAGCGTCTGTGTTTCTCCTCGAACGGGGCCTTGTATAACAAATTGCAGTCAACAGTGTCAGCTTGAAAAGGTATTCAAGAATCTGCATATAAAATTGGTCAAAGACATTGTAGAATCATACCACTCCTTGCTCTAGATCAGCTGCTCTCATACCAAGGTTGGCCAGCCTCTTGCAAGGAACAATCTCCTCTATTGGGGGTTCAGTGAGAGAAACCCTGATAGTATTTCCTAAACCATCCTACATATCGCAAAACAGTTTCTTAATTTTCAACTAAATTCAGATGATTGTGATCAACTAACAACTTGACTTTCTAGATCGTACTTTGTCTTTTCTAAGTACAAAACCCACAAATTATAGAGAAAAAAACTTTACAGTTACTGGAGATTGCATTATTTCATAGTTATGTGGATACCTGAAGAAGGGTTCCAATACCAATTGCAGACTTCATCCGCCCGTCCTCACCCTCTCCAGCTTCAGTGACTCCAAGATGTAACGGATAGTCCCAACCATTAACATACATTTCAGCTACAAGTAAACGATATGCTGAGACCATGATGACTGGGTTGCTAGCTTTCATTGAGAAAACGAAATTGTGAAAGTCCAATTTTCGGCAAATCCTTGCAAATTCAAATGCAGATTCAACCTGCCCGGGGAACATTCAAATAGGAGGATATCAGCTTGAAAGTAGAAGAATATAAGCATCAAAAGTGCATGGAAGAATGAGTGTGGAAACTAAATCTTTTACCATTCCCCTAGGAGAATCACCATAGTAGCTCATAATACGATCTGAAAGACTCCCATGGTTTGTTCCGATACGCATTGCTCTTCCATACTTCTTACATTTCTCAACCAATGGGGTAAAAACCTGAGACAATGATAATAAAATTGCAGATAATCACTATACGTTGAATTTCTTGTTTGGAAAAAGAGCAACCCCTTCATGAACATAAGGTAAAAAAAAAAGACATAATAAATCTCAGTTTTTCTTCGTTTTCAAGCCGCTACAAAATATATGAGAGACCTTACCTTCTCAATATGCTCGAGCTCTTTTTGATAGTCATCATCTGTGTACTCCAGCTTCTCAAATTGAGCACGCCTATCAGCTGCAACCAACCATTTTGTTATATCCTCCCTAACTCTTGTTAAAAATAATTTGAGAAAAATGAAAGAATGGCAACCAACATACCGAAGTTTCCAGGGTTTACACGGATTTTGTCAAAGCACTCCGCTACTCTCAGCGCAACAGTAGGAGCAAAATGAATATCTGCTACCAGAGGAATATTATAACTGCATAAAAAGACAGTTAGAATCTCGAAAGCAGATATTTACTAAATGCTCAATCAGTACCCAGAACTGCTTGAGAATAAGTAAGCCCTACCCTTTCTGCACAAGGGAGTTCTTGATTTCAAAACATGCATCTGCCTCTTTCCTCCCTTGAACTGTTATACGAACAAGATCTGCACCCTGGTCTGCAATTTTCATTACCTTCGAACAGAAAAGCAGTTAGTTAGACATGCATTACATACCCCAAAAAAAAGCCTACCCTCAGATGCCACTAATGCAGATATATATTGAGATAAGACAAAAAACAAAGGCACAAAGAATAAGAAGTAAAAGAGCCTACCTGTTCAACTGTTCCAGCCACATCCTTAGTGTCAGTTGTAGTCATTGTTTGAATTCTAATAGGATGATCACTACCAAGCGGCACATTTCCAACCATCACTGTCCGTGTTTTCCTCTTGACAGTTTTGTTAATGGATTCACAATACTTCTGTCGAGGAACTACACTAATGGAAAATATTGTTAGCAACTTAGAAATGAAGCCAAGTTCTATATAACTTCGTTTTCTTCTCTTGTAATTTATTGGGTGCTGAACAAAGTATAACAGTTGAATAAAATAAAAGGCTCAATAACTCCAAAATTACAGTACGAGACTTTTACCTAACAGAAGGCTCCCCTCTGATGCGGGCTTAAGTTCGATTTCAGAGCTCGGATTTGAATTCCGAACCACAAAAACCTTTGTTCTGCGAGAATGAACCCTCTTTATATTAGCAACTCTCACAAAATCCATATTTTTACTGAATCCCAGACTCATTTCTTTGCTCTTGAATATGGAAATCGAAGTTGGTACTGCTCCGGTAGCCATCTTCACAAACAGGAAGCCTGCTTCAAAGTCAAAATTATGCACCTCAGTCAAAGAAGTCAGCTCAACAAAATAAAATAAAGAAATATTAAAATAAATAAAAAAAGTCTCGGTTGAGAACCCAGCTTCCTGCTTGGATGCTGAGAAAATCAGCATAGCAGGAAAAAAAAAAAAAAGAAGAAGAAGAAATTTCACGTTTTCAAAAGAAAATTCGACTCATTGTAACTTCAAATCATATCGGTTCTCACGATTCACCGGAAAACAGAAAACAATTTCCTCATACTTCAAAAAAAATTTAAAAAAACTCCATTCAAGCATCGATAACCAGTAGCAATAACCTCAGGAGATTTCTCGACAGACTGAAGAAAAGAAGAAAAAAAAAATTGAAGCAAAAATGATCATAAAGCTTGAGCTGGAGCTAAAGATGAAGCTTATAACTCACCTGCACCAGAAGGTAAAGAGCTTAGATCAATGGATGAAAGAAATCGACAGCGAGAGCCAATAGGGGAAGGCCCCAGAAGGAAGAAAGACCAGTGTATGAAACTGGTGGGGGGGTTAGATGAGTTCAAGACTCTCTCTTTCTCAGGATTTCATTCTCAATTTTGGTTCTCTTCTATTTATATATCTAAAGTTTAACATTTAATATTAAACGATATTAAATAAAAGGATAAAATAATTAAATTTAAATAAAATTAAAATTATTAAAATTAAAATTTTATATTATTTTTCATTATTTAATTTACTGTTCATCAACCATTAGTAAAAAATAATATAGAATTACTCTCCGTATTATAAATTAAAAAATAATAATAATAAATTAAAAAATATATATATATATAAGAGTTGAATTTTGGATGAGAAATTGAATATTTGAAATGAGAAGCACGTGGAAGGTGAATAAAAGACAAAAAACGGGATCAACGGCATCTTTTTTTTTACTTGCTATATTTTTATTCATTATAATATATTATTTTAATATTTAAATAATATTTATAATGGAATGAGTCATAAAAATATCAATCCGTCATATTTATTACTTATAAGTTTGACCATTGACTTTGAATGATGACACCAAATGGAAAATTGAAACTCATTATTTTATGTATTTCAATTTTGAAACTGCAGTCTAGCAAGCCAAACTGGTACGATGACTTGGTCCAAGAGATTTTTGTAATATTTTAAGGAAAAATAAAATAAGAGTCTTATGACCGATTAGTAGGAGAAGAACAAAAATGGTGACTTTCCTTTTTGTAATATCTAATCCTGATTCCTTGAATGTAGATTATGAAACTACAGTTTCTAGAAGTTGGTGTTCTTAAATACCTAACATTTTGCAAATACACGTGTTAAATAAATATATATATATATATAAAGAATTTTCATCATTCAATAACACTTCCTAGTAATTTAAAGCTTGTATTGTATACATACAATCATGTTTATAGGATTGTTCGTTTTTAGGATTGTTTTTTGGGTCTTTTGTATATATATACAACACAATTTATAGAAACCACACGACAAGAAAGAACCCTTCTACTCGAGATTAAAAACCAGCAAACACATCTGTAACTTTTTTGTTTTCCAGCTACCTAAAGTAACTTTATAAGATTATGAGTGAGAAGGGTTCAACTTCCACTAAAGGTTTCGGAATTTCCGACTTCACTTCGACGATTCTGACCGGGAAGGCTTGTTTGAGGAGGTGAGTTTACTGTCCTTGGGACTTGGCTTGGTCTTGAATGAATCAAGTGTGAATCATTGCGTTGATCAGAAGAAGCTTGAAGTCTTCTTCTCCATCTCAAAAACTCGACCAGAACAGAACTAGCACCCATTAATACACCAAACCCGGTAAATGTAGCCAGAAGAATTGACAGAACGGCTTGAACACCCGCCTATAAACAAACCCACCATAACATAATTAAAAAAAATGCATCTTCCTAAATTGGATCCTTAGATTATGTGATCCAGCAGATTCTACTGGCCTAGATTGGAGTGGGCCAAAACTGAAGTTAAAAACGCCTGTCCAAATGCACTTACCAGTGAGTAAAATATATGGGCAAAGAGAACCACCAAGGCAAACTGGAATGAGGCATAGACCCAGACGAATCTTCTCTTCACTGGTAATGCATAAGTTATATATATATATATATATATATATATATATATATAATGTTAGAGCAAGCCAAATTACGATGCATAATTATATACTCGGCCTACCCATGGTTGATGAGGTCATAGATGAGAGGAGGCCCAAAACACAAGAAAATGGAAGAGATATAGCGATTGCACTGCCACCCATTTTTCCAACCTGCAAAAGAAAAAAGATATATTAATCAAGTAATGAGATATGCTGATGAAACTTAATTAATTTGGGTCGAGAAGTCAGTAAATCATACCAGCAGTTGCTCGAGAAAACAGAAGTAAGCAAGCATGCTGACAATGACAAGCACAGGAACTTCTTGCCAAACCCTGATAAGAAAATAAAATTTGATGGTTTATTTTATCTCAGGACGTCACAAGTTGATTGAAAATAGATAACATAAAGTAGTATGAAGAGCATCCAAATTTTAGGCCTATATTTTGTTTCCGTCAGAGTTTAAGACCGAAGTTGAGTAAACTACATTTTAGATGGATTGCGAGATAACCTTGCATTTCATCCAAACTGAATTCTTTTCTAGACTCCAAACTAGAGTTCTGTGTTGTAATCTTATACATAATAATGGTGCACGATGAACATTTTATCGTTATGACATGTCTAGAAACAAAATCAATTAAAAAAAAAAAAAATTGATTTAAGTAGCAACATAGACTACTGACCTGTATCCATTGACATCTCCTTGCATAACACCACTGCTTCTAGCCCGCATGCTTTGGATCCGTAAAAGAGTTACGGGTAGATTTTGAACCTCTTTCTTGCACACATCACAAGTCTTATTGCCCTTGATGCTAAACCATTTGACGGCACATTCTCGGTGAGCCAGAGCAAGTTCACCTTTGCAACTACATTCCATCTTAAGTGTCTCACCTCCTTCACACAACTCAACCAAACAAATTCTACAAACTGCTTCTTCTTCCAGTATGTCTTCACCATTAGCAGCATCGTTTTCTGAACCGTAAGACTATGAGAATGAGAGACATTGATTGCTAATCTCTATACAAATGCAGAAATTATGGTTTTTGTTCACAGAAAATTAAGACAAACTGAAGTTTTGTGGGCCCAACTGGATTTTAGTCTGAAATTGGAGTTAAGAGTACAATTCAAACCAATTCTAGCAGCCATATATGGTAGAAAAAGGAAGTTTCAACAAAACACACCTGATTCCACCATTGAAGATGTAGTTGGTGTGAGCATCCCATCCTTGATTTGTGGAATAGAAGGAATTATACGGAAAAATGAATCCACCCTCCTCAAGCTTTTCTCTTTGGTATTGAGAGGGACTGAAAGAGAGCGCGCTATCTGATGCTGAGCACCTTTTGTCTACACAAAACACAAACAACTGTAAACAACAAGGATTTATTTCGTTCAAGCTTTAAACTTTCAATTTGGTTTTACACTTCAGTTTGAGCCTATTGAGCTACAATGTGTCTCCGATACTGATCCAAATGCAAAATCCATTTCACCTCACAATTTAATGAAAATACACTTTACACTAACTCCTTTTACCCAAACTACAGTTTCACAAACTCAACCAAATATATAAAACATTAGAAAAATCACTGTTAATCATTTTAAGGAACAAGGATGGTTAGGTACGTACTTTTATGTTTGGCGTCCCACTTATACTTTCATCACAAGACGAAACCAAATCTACATGATCAACTGGTAATGATGATGTTCTCTTAATCCTAGGAGTGAACATTTTCGTAAGAGACAATGACCTTGAAATTAGAGGCTTCAATGGTGTTCCCACAGAGGAACCTTCATGAGCAATGATAGGAGTAGTAGCCTTCTCAACATCCGAAGAACTTCTATAGATAAAACTCAGTTTTGGAAAGAGCGCTTTCTTTATAGATGGCTTTCCTTTTGATGAAGAAGGAGGGGGGGACCAAATGGTATTTACATTGGAAGAGGTAGGGGTCAAGTTGAAATTTACTTTCTTAGGCGTAGGACTTGGAGTTCGAGGCATTTTTATTGAAACAAAATCTTGAGATGGAGGTTCTAGGGAGGGTGTCTTTGAGGGTATCTCGAGAAAGAGATTCTGCTGCTTCCAGTTATTAGTATTTTCAGTTTCTTCAGTTATTCCACTTGAGCTCTCCTCCTGCGGAGAATCCAACAAAAAAAAACATTCAAATCATCAAATGAAGAAGAGCAACAATTACAAATCTAGGCCTTCCTCGTTTTATTTGCGAAATTCCACTGAATTCAAGTCAATCCCAAGAAACTGCAAAGATATGAGCAATGCGAGAATAGAAACAGCAAAGCTTAGACTCCATATGAATGATTTGCAATTGGCGTTTGTTCAACCAAAATATTTTACTTGAACTCTGCAAAAATTGAATTTTGTGGCTTGAAATTGGAGTTCAAGCATTGAATCAAATGGACCCTTAATTACAACAAGTAATGTTCAACAATCCTTCTGAATTTTCCAAACTTTGTTTCTCGATTACAACTTATCCATAAGGTACTGTTGTCTAAGCTATTAAAATAAGGATTCAACAATGCAAACTCGAACATTATCATATAAGAGCTCTATTATCAGTAGCACCAAAAAAAAAAAGTATCTGAAGTACGATTTGGCGCATATGGAATTCGAATCCAAGAGCTTGAACAAAATCCTCAGCTAAATAAAAGAAAAACATGATATCAAAGAAAGAATTCATCAAAATCTTTTTTTTTTTTTTTGGTTCATTCACTTATAAAAAGGAGATACATGAAAATTTGTCACAATAAAAATGAAATCAAAGGAGAAAAAAAAAAAAAAAAAGGCAAATAAGAAAACCCACCTTCTGAACTGGAACACAAACGGTGTGTTCGGAAAAGCCGACTTCAATTCCGCCATGAACAGGCTGCTGCTCCTCCTCCTTTCTACTTTCCATTTTTTTCCCCCAGAAAACATAGAATTCAAAGGAAAACCCACTTAACCCAGATGCTCAAATTGAAGAAAAGAAGCTCAACCCAGAAGCGAAAGAAGCTAAAATCAATACAACATAAAAATCAAAACACACACACAGAAGAAAGAGAAAGGAGAAAGTGTGAAGAGGGGCAGTTTTTTATTTATTGAGATGTGTGGAAAAGGAAGAATAAAAAGTTGATGGATTTCACATTAATGGCAAAAGGTAGTGGACGGTGGGACTTCTTGTGCCTGGGCCACTTCCACTTCCATTTCCATTTCCATTTCTCCCCCCTTCTCTCTCTCTCTCTCTCTCTCTCTCTCTCTCTCTGTGACATGATTTTTTTTTACACACCCATTTTTTGCGCGGTATTTTAGGATTATATTGTGGTGGAGTCATGCCAATCACGCTCTTCCTAATCTCCTTTAACTGTTATGGATCCTCATCCTGTTGGATTTAAAAACATCCAAATTCTTAAACTCCACTAACTAAGATTAAGACATTGTTAGTGCTAGATGTCGTTGCGAGCAGCCTCCAATCTTTTGGGGTTAGTGGAGTATGGTTAATTACTCTTTTTAAGTCGCAAAGGCAATGGTGACTTAACTATGTTGTTATATCAACGCTGTAGAAGAAGATAGGCTACTTATTACATCTTTATCTTAACAGAAGAATTTATATTTGATTTAGTTTAATGGGTGAGACAGTGATGGATGCACTATCTACTACACCAATTTTTTTCGTCTTAATTTGCTCATATGTCCCCCCCACTACAAAAAAAAAAAAAAAAAAAAGGTTCTAGCTGTCTGTACATCTGCTTGCTGTGTTGCATGCTGTTAAAAAGAAGAGAATGCCAAAAAGAGCGTAGGTTTCGAATGAAAAAGTCATGCAATTAAGCGGGAAAAATAATAGTTCAATATTTGTCTTTATTATTATTATTTTTTTTAGATATATACAAAAAGCTAGCAAGGTAGCTGTTTTTTTTTTTTAATTAAATTTTTTATGTTATAATATGCTTGACATGAGAGAGATTTAAATGATATTAAATTAATTTAATCAGCTAATTAAAAATATATTATATTAAATTTAACTCAAGATCATCCAAATATATATTCACATTTTCACATGTAATTAATAACATGTTTTTTAATTACTTAAATGGGCCTCGGGTGACGATGGTCCATTACTAGCAAAAGTAGGTGAATCAAGACGCCCATCAGCTTCGAAGATATGGGCCCAAGGCGCGAAGCTTGAAGATAAGTTAGTTCAGGGAGGCCCACAAGCCTCTTAATAGATTCCCTATAAAGCACGGATACGGATATTTAAGATAATACGGTAAATTTTAAAATTTTAAGATATAATATGATATAGATATATATTTTAAAATTTATTATTATTTTATTCGTAACTCTTAAATTTCAATTTTAAATATAAAAAAATATATAATTTTTTAAATATTTATTTAACATTTAACAAAAATATACATACGTAGTATGTAAAAAGTAAAGATAAAGAATATGTAAGGGTAAGATGACTACAAAATAAGTAAAGATAAAAAAAAAAAATTATATATTATAACTTAAAAAATAAGGAGATACACGAAGAATATATAATACAGAGATCTATTGTGTTCTTAACAATGCTCATCCCGAAACTGATATGGTAGAATACTCACTCACATGGGATCTATTATGTCTCGGTTCGAATCATACGGGGAAATGTGATAAACATCTTGGGAAAAAAAAAAAAAACCTCTAATATTATATTTTATTCTTTATGAAAAGCTTGGTGAAGAAGATGAGCATTAGCTAGGGCATCCGATTGAGACAGCTCTATATTCTAAGAATACAAAACCATGAAATAGAGCATATAATAAGAATTTGTTGGACATATATATATGATAATATAATAGCAGGCCTTATAAGAAAAGGGAGATGGAGATTAAGAATCAGAACAAGTTGATTTGTACAAGCCTCTTACAATTTTTCCACACTTGGATATGCGAATTTAAACATATTCACAAGAGCATAATCATGTTAATCAATTAATTATACAACAAGATGACAAAAAAAATAAAAATTAATATTAATACAGCTACTGGAATATGTACGATCATAGTATACTGATAGTTAATCAGAATGAATTTATGTATAATTAAGATATAATAAATTATTAAGATTAATTAGGACAACACAGGCCATATCTACTAGCTGTGAAGAATGGAATTGAAACAAGTATTGGGTCCGTATCTAGAGTTATTAGACAAGAGAAGAACTGGAGGAACGGATGGAGGATTAATATAGTAATGGCTGTCTGCTTATGAACAAGTATAGATAATCAGTAGCGGATTTCGATAAACACGATTTGCTGGTGCATTGATATGTTGGAACTAGCTCGTTATACCATATGAACTCCTTGAATTATTATTAGCAAATTGAGATGACAGTGCTTGAAGAAACATGTAAGGTAAGATGATACTGAAACAGTACCAAAATCAATCTACTTAGCTTAAAAGCAAATTGAAAATAAAAGCACTGAGAAAATAAAATCCCAGACACAGGCACATTCAGAAATGAAAACACATAGAGGAAAGACAATAAGAGGTTGAACATACCAGAACCATCTTCCATGGTCAATCTAGGAAGATCTCTTCTTATTTCTTTCAACAACCCATAACAGCACAGTTATAGACAAAAACACCAACATGCTCTTTAATTCCAAGAACCTTCCAATCCAAAACACCCTTCTTGACCCCTGATTTTGGATGCCAAGAATTGAGCACAATTCCTTCACCTTCTGGGCCTCTTTGCCCACCCACAACTAGCAGTTCCTCACCACAAGCCTTGAAAGCTAAGCCCCATCCATTCGAAGAATCGGCTCTTACCGGAAGCCTTCCCAACACATCCCAAGAGTTATTCACTTTATCATACTTCTTAACCATGTTGGTTAAATGCTCAACTGCATATAACTGGTTATCAATAACCGCAACCAAGGGAGGTGCCTGAGCAGCCTTATTGACATAAGGGTACATGCCGTCTATCTTCCTCCATTTCCTTGTCTCTAGATCATACTCCTCACCACAGTTTAATGAGATGGTAGGACTTAACATCCCACCAATCACATAGAATTTTCGGTCCATGAAAAACCCCGAACAAGATCTACGTGGCGTATGCATGTTGGGTAATGTTTCCCACCTACCAGTTGAAGAGTCGTACAATTCAGCAGATTTTAAAATTTTGCCATTTTTATCAGTCCCACCTGCAACAATGGCAATTGAGCCAAGGCTACCTGAGCCAAACAGGCAACGAGGAAGGATCATTTCTCGACTCCTAACCCAGCAATGACCAATCAAACTATACTTCCATATGGCAAAATCAAAAAACTCACGGCCAAAAACCAATAGCTCAGTACCTACAGCCAATGACTCCTTGTCAGCATGGTTGAAACACTCATCACAAGGCATCTTTGGCAGTGTCATCCATTTATTTCTAAGAGGATTGAACGCTTCCCACCCCTTCAGATCGCATACTAGATACACCCAATACTCCACAACCCCTAAAAGCTTCCTCACTTCGTATAAATTGCCACTCTTAATTAACTTACTGAACCTTTTGTTAATACATGATATTAAAGGATAATCAGATCTACACACCCAAGCAAAACAATTCAGAGTCACGTCATCGATAAGACCTGGGAGCAATGAATCGCTTGATCTGAATCGATGAACACGACCATCATTCACTCCTGCTCCTCTCAAATTGGAATGAGAAAGATTATTTACTTCTTCATCCCCCATATGAATATCAGTACAGGCTTTGTTCGTCACGTTAGCAGACTCTTAGTATACCCCCAAAAACCAACCAAATTCTCAAAACAAAAACCATCAGAAAGAAAATAAAAAAGGTGCCCCAAGGAGTTTATTAAACCACAACCATTGAGGATTCTCTCAGTAACCAGGAAATAGATTTCGATAGTTGCACGCAATCAATTTCCATAATTTATTCTCTACTTGAATTCGAAAAATCAAATTGATAATCCAAGTCATACTTTGCACCCAAAATCGTCCATTTGTAGAACAAAGATTACATTATGAGTCCAATTCTATACAGTTCTCCGGAAAGAAAAGGTCAGTTTTCAAGCAACCAAATTGATAAATGGAAGCAAATAAGCACAAAAAGCTTAAATTTTCCGGTTATAACAGCAAATTGAAGGAATTTTCCCGGAATCTTTCTCAGCTGCTTCCCGGAATTCTTAAACAGAAATCATCTGAAAATCCATAATCATCGACATTTATAAATAATATATAAGAATTCCGCAAGTACTTTCGGATCCGAGAAAATAGGTCGGATCCGAATAGAATTACAGCTTGGATCCAGCAAAACAGACGCAAAAGAAACTAATTACTTGAACTGGAGCATAAAAAGAATGTAGTAGAAGAAGAAGAGGAAGACGAAGCTCGTACCGGAAATTGAGCTGGATCTTAGATGTACGAGATTCCGGGTAACGTGACCGGAAATAGTTCCCGCCAAACATGTCGCCCGAGTACGCCTTGAAGAAGAAGAGAGAGAGAGAGTAAGAGAGGAGGGTGGGGCTTATAAGAAAACAAAAAAGCAGAAAAAAAAAAAATATAAAAAAATAGGTTAGTTTTTTGCAGCGAAGACCGTACATTTCGTTATTTCCTACTATTATTCCCCCTCGCTTTTTCCATAACCGACTTCTCTTTTTCTTTTTCTTTTTTTCTTTTTTTTTTCCCAGTACAATTATACAAATAAGAATGTATTGGTGAATAAATTATTTTAATTCCTAAATTTTATATGATTATTTATTTATTTAATTAAATCCACATCATTTTTAATTTTAAAATTTTAAAATTTCCAATATTATGATCTATGCAAGTGTATTCATCTCACGTGCCATCTCACAATTTCTCTTTTTTTTTTTCTTTTTTTTTTTCGAAAATTCATATTAAATAAAAATATTTTAAATTATTATCATTCAACTTTATTATTAATAGAAAAAAATTATTGCCATAGAAAAAGAATATAAATAAATATAATTTCTTTTTGGTTTTTTGAGTTTCAATGGAACCAGATAAATATTATGCTTTTAATAATATAAAAAATAAAAATAATTAGTAATATTAACATTAAAAAAAGATGCACTAAGAATCTAATTACTTTTCTTTTGCAACAAACTAACATCCCATGTTTTGCCACTTGTCAACGTCAAAAGCCTCTTTCCTTTTCTCACATGTAGAATTCTCCTTTTCAAATAATGATAATAATAATATGTGATATGACTAGGGTCGACCTACATAAACCCACGTAGCCCGGTATAATCTGGACCGTTGATTCAGGTTCAGTGTCTCGCTCAAAGACGAAATACACGAATCATCGAATTTATCCTCTGTTTTCTTTTATTTATTTATTTATTTTTTATTCCCTGCTTTCTTCTATTTTCTTTTTTTTTTTTTAATCTCCATTTTATTTTCTTTTTATTTATTTATAGGAAAAGTTATGAACTTTATTGTAAGGTTTAAAGTAGTTGTAAAGGCTTGTATTGATTTTAAGTAGCAGAAGCAAAATTTCATTGGATGTTGTCAATAAATAATTAAGTTTAAATATTATATTTGTGAAATTGCAAAGCTCCAACTTCCATATGTTTGTTTCTACATGCTTTTCATTTCACAAAATAGAATGATTAAAGAAAAGTTTATAATAATAATAATAATAATAATAATAATAATAATAAAACTTGTGAACTCCAACTGATCTCCGGATTCCTTGTCATTTCTGATTGTATCTAGAAGAAAAGAAAAGGACAAAAAAAAAACCCAAAACCAAACCAAAACAAACAAACAAAACTCTCCCATCACAAAATTTATCTAAGTCTGGTAAGCACTCCTTTCATTGTCCTCTTCATCATCTTCTTGAAGGAAAGTTGATTCTCCCCTTTGCAAGCTTTTAGACTTGCACCAGCACAGAAACTGAGGGATCAGACCAGAGTCTCCAATCAGCCATGGATGTTCGGAAATAGCTTCTAACGTTAACCGCTGTTTCGGGTCTACATAAAGTAAACAAGGCTACAATTAGCAGGCCAGAAGATTCCTCCTACTTTTAGATGAAACAATCTACTATTAAAGAAATAAAGAACAATTGTTGTCATAATGTACCTTTGCAAAGAATTCCTTCCAGTAAGTTCCTCAGTTGGGGATTTATGTTGTTTGGGAGTACTAAAGGGTGGTTAATAATCTGAAGAAGAAAAGGAAGTATGATTGTTTAATAATCTGAAGAAAAGGAACTAAAGGATTTATGTTGTTTGGGAGTACGAATGTTGGGTCTGGAAAACTGTTTGAACAAACTGAAGATTTACGTTTTAACACAAAGGCCGTCAACGCCAATGCATACCTTATCATAAGTATCTTGTAGGCTCTCTCCCAGAAATGGGTAATGTCCTAGTACCATACAATACAGAGTTACTCCAACTGCCCAAGTATCAGCAACTTTGCCATGATATGATACACCTGTTGATTATAACAAGTCCAAATATGCTATTGTAATATTATTCATATAATCTTTAATGCATTTTTTGTGCTATAACACATTTTCAGATTCAAATTACATTTGACTGACCTAAACAGCACTCAGGTGCAGTGAAGACAGGAGTCCCAGGAGACCGGCGAAGAACATCATTGTCATCCTGCCCAAGTGATTGTGAGATATTAACAATAAGGATGAATGTACTAAAACAATGACAACCCCCACTCTTATGACAAGAGAGAACATAAAAAAATAATATTATTACCAGATTTAGATAGGAGAAAAGCATCCATATTGGCAATGTATTGTGATGATACTGAACTTTACTATATATTATCTATTATAACATGATCAAGAGAGACTCTATTACCTCAAAAACCTGGCTTACACCAAAATCCCCTATCTTCACAGTTCCATCATGAGTTACAAGGAGATTATCAGGTTTAATATCTCCATGTATTATATTCTGTTTCCAAAAGAAAGAAAATGAGATTCGATTAACTTTGTAGTTCAACCCATTTCGTGCAGACTACAGTAACTATAAGGGAGTGAACTATGAACATAAGTGCAGATCAGAGTAACTATAAAGTTTATAATAATTATCCCAATATTTCTTATAGGCAAAAGCTACTATGTGTTTGCTAATTATTTCATCTTCACCGCCTTCTTAGAGAGTAACAGATCTTTATACAGCAAACATAACTTATACATGAGCCTATGAAGGAGGGAAAGATGGTGAGAGAAAGTTAACTTAAGAGTTGATAGATAATCAGAAGTTTAAGATCGTACATGAGCATGAAGATAAATTAGCCCAGAGACTATATCACACAAGTATTTCCGAGCAGTATTTTCCCCCAAAGCACAAGGCGGACCAGAACCCTTAAATACCCATTTGCTTTCCACATACTCAAGAACTGAACATACAAAAGGTACCCACAGTGAAAATTCAGGCCAGCTGACTATTACTTCAAAAATTCAAGAACATATGTCATGAATGGCAACCCAAATGAGAAAACAGAAGGCCATAATACCCATGTAGAATTGATCTGCTTCTGGGTCATCAATCACTTCAATCAGATTCACTATATTAGGATGTCCCACCATTTTCATAATTAAAACCTGCATAGAGTTTCATAGAAACCTTGACTCAGTAATGCTTAAATGTATGGTTTAAAACAGGTTTTGTGAGAAAAAATGTAAAGCTTCAACTCAAAAGAATGTCACATAACCATTTGGCAACAGTAGGAACAAAATCTCACCCTTTTGAATACTTGGGCTAAATAAGAACTAGAACTATTCGTCAGGAACCTTTATCAGGAGATACAGAACAGGCAACAATCAATAAATAAAAGCAATCAAATTCTATCTGCTTTCTGCACGAGAATTGTCGACTAAAATTAAACAGAAAATAGCAGAAGCATGTGCTAAAAACCATGGTAATTGATTGTCTACATGGGCACTTGAAATTTAATTCAATATCAATGAGAATAAAAGAGAGAAACTAGGTACCTCGCGAAGAACATCAGTCATTGCAGTCTCTGAGCGTGCTACTCTAAGCTTTTTTAAATGAGACTTATGAAACACCTGCATTTAAAACCTTGAGTCATGAAGTTGTTACATATCAAATTCTTTATAGCTAACTTGATGCAGAATAGTGTTAATACAGTTTTAAGGGCCATAAAAAAAGTAGAGGCAATGGAATATCATCATAATAGGGCAATCACCTTGATTGCATAGTGCTTTCCATCTATACGACTTCGATATAGAACCTGTTGCAAATGCAGGCAAACCAAGATGAAAGAACCAATTCTACTAAACCATGAATTCAAAGTTATTTCATGGACTATATACGCACCACTTTCCCATAGCTACCGGAACCAATCTTGTACTCCGGAACATATTCGTTGACCACCTTATTCCCATTCTCATCCTGAACATTGGATTCAAAGAAAGAAAACAAACCAAGACAATTGCTCATGTACTATAACATGATCTACTCAATTTAAATCTGATAAATAAATTTCACAGAAATAATAGGCCGGAACAAGTGTTTGATCATTATCAGTGCAACATTAATTTCCCAGGAAAAAAAAATACATTACCTCTGTGAAAACCACCTCGCAAGTTTCCTTAACTGGACATTGCCTGCAAATTAATCCACTCTGTATTCTATACTGTAAAATCTCTTCAGGACATCTGACGTGGTTTTGGAACTCACTTTCGTCTCCATTTGTAGTGCTTGTAACATCTCCATTATAAGAGCAGTTGTCCTCATCTTCTATATCTTCACCCAGTAAATGATCACGAGAACGGCGATACTTCAACCCAGCAGTCGGCCTCTTTCTTCGTTTGCTTCCAGTAAATCCAAAACAGCCACAACAGTCCATCATTTTCAGCAATCGTTCAATTCGTTCCCAAAAACAAAGGACCTGAACTCGAAAAGTACTTAATAACCCATAATGGCCAAAAAACAAAGAAAGTCTTTATTCTCAAAACCTGTTACTAAAAAAAAAACCGACAGCATACTCAGATTCAAATACTAAAACTTAAAAACTAAAAACTAAAAAAATGGTCAATTGAAACGTCCTATGGTTATTTAGCAGTTTCTATGGTGCTCAATGGTGCAGAGGAAGAAGGAGCTGGATTTCCCAGATTCTCAATCAAAAAAAAAAAAAAAAAAACCTCATTGACAGAGGAAAAAGGGAGCTGGATTTCCCAGATTCTTAATCAGGAAAAGAAAAAACTTCTTTTGAAAACAGAACAATATCATTAACCCAGCTGCAATTATAGGAAATACAAACCTCGTTGACAGAGGAAAACGGAGAGGGCGGCCAGGCCCAGTCGGCTCTTTGCTATTCCAGGGGATGCCATTCAGCCAAATGAAAGAAACAGCCGGTGATGATAACAAAAATAAAGTCGTCGTTGCATTTCAGGCCAAGCATATTTGCTTTGACTACACCTTTTTATAGCGATTAGCTATTACCAATTCAGGCTCACAAATAATTTGACTTTGTTTTTTTTTCTTGTGATTAGAGGCGCCAGCGAGAAACCAAGAAAAATATAATATGATAAATTTTTAGCTCGAGCTGGAAACAGGCAATATCAAGCGTGAATGAAAGAAAGCGCGATTTGCAGAATAATCATTGACTGGAAAAAAAAACCAAATATAAATATATCAATGATCTGAAAACGGTAGCTCTCCCAGTTCCGGCACAGATCAGAACAAATTTCTTGAAACTTGCATTCGCTTCAAGGTTAGGAAAAATGGCGTATTCAAATCAAAACCTTAGATGAGAATTTAGCGACGAGAGGGAGGAAGGTAAAGAGCCCTATATTGGAGACGATGATCCGACGGAAACTGGACGGTTCGAAGATTTCAGAAAATGGTGGAACGTGTTTTCCTTTTTTTCCGCCAAAAAGCAATTTTGTTCAACTAAAAATTAAAATCTCAAGAGCAGATTTAATTTTTATTCACTCCCTCTATATTTGTTTTTGTATTTTAATTATTTATTTTGATCAAAAAATTAAAAAAATATCACATAATAAAAAAATATATATGTATAAGCTAAATAATACGATTAATTTTTGAACTGTATTTAACTATTTTTCTCTTCTATTTTCTTTAAATGTTAATGAATAATAATGGTCATCGACACTCGATCTGAATCTAAAATTTAGAAATCGATATTCGATCTGAATTTGAATATGAAATTTAGAGACCGATATTCGATTTGTAAGTTAGGAACTCAGATCAAGTTCCTTATCCAGACCCAATTATCGGTCCAAACATAAACATGTTTCTGTCTGAGTTTCTGACATATCGGTCTGTGGTCTTAGACCGCGATCTCACATGTCGGTTTATAAACTGAGAACTCGGTCTTGAATTCAAATCACGGTTGATCCTCCCTTTATTATTTCCACAAATGATATGTTTATTGGGTTTCATTTGTCATTTGTTTGCACGTTTAAGGCCTATATTATTATGAGCTTGCTCGTGAGAATGAGTATTAAGAGTTTCAATAATAGATAGCATAATTAAATCAATTTTCTATCAATTTAAATTTTAAAAAACAATCGGTAACTTAACTAGCAGAGATCCCTGCAGATTCCGTTATCCAACTCCACCCTTCGTCAAGAGCTTCCGAGGAATCCACATCACCCGCAAGATTGACGCGTGAAGGAAGGCATCATAGTTTCCGAATTAATCTGTTTCGGGGGGGGGGATATATTAATTGGAAATGAATATAACAATAAATTATTAAGAGTGAAGCACCGGAATGAGGAAGTGGAGCACCTTTGCAGTATTAAGGACTACATTCTTGCAGTCTGGTAAGATGCTGACTGACCATGCAAGCAACTGATATGAATTGCCATTGAAACTCATGGTTGCATCCTTTTGAAAAAGTTGTGTCTATTTATAGGTTACATGATATGTGCAGCACAACGAAAACATTGGGGCCAATCATGAAAAACAAGTCAGCCTAACTGATTTTTCTATGAGAAATTTTCCGGTTTGCAAGTTTCTTCTGATTTAGTACGTTATAATAGCAGTCGTATTATTGCATGATTGGGAGTTAATAATGTTTTTCCTCAAGGGAAGAGGTAATACTTCTACCCAGATATTTTAAAATCCTTGAATCTAATCATGTTTTAATCTAATGACACGAAAAATAATTGATTTTAATCAGCCAATATCCATATATCTTAACAATAACCGACCCCCCAGTTTCGTTCATAGAGGTTAAACCCAAGTTTAGAGATGAGATGTCATGTAATGAAAGTTAAGAAAGTTGCTTACCGTGTTAATTCAATACTCAAGCAAAGTATGTCCATTTATAGGTTACATGTGATTGTGCAGCCCAACGAAAGAATTGGACCCAATCATTAAAACAAGTCAGTAAAAAGGCCCAAAACTAAACACCCTCAAATCCATGCCCCAAAATGAGCAAGGCCCTTTCTCAGACTACAGAGATAAAAACATGAGAAAGTAGCAAGCACAAAAACTTAACTAATATTATACTATCAACCCTGTGCCTCTTCTGCTCCTTTTCATAACATGTAGAAATTAGCGTTGAAAAAACATGAATATCGGCATCAAAGAGCCCTATTTGTAAATCCTGCCGCAATTTCACAGCGAGGAAAACATTACTAAGAAGACCGTTAGACACAACAGCGGCAAATCAGAACCATGTACAACCCATAGTTCCAGCCATGGAGAAAGTTGCTTTCAGTAAAACAAAAAATACTACTTGTGCATAGAAGGTGGTGGTTGTTCCTTTGATCCGTTAGGATCTGAAAGCATGTCTAAGTCAATTGTATGGGTTTCGGGATTAATGGGTCTCGTCCAAATTTTGACATGTCCTTCCCGACAAGCTGTTAGGATTGATTCTTGGGTGAATAATAAGCCGGAGAGTGGTTCGGAATGGACTTGGTGGGAGACTACAGGGGAGAGCTTAGGGACATCTCTCATGCTCGGAGCAGGTTGGAGAGTTCCGACTGGTAACATGTTGTCCCAATGTGACAATGACCGACTCCCTGTACTCAATGTAGGGGACCCGCCAGGTGGGCACCGCCTTAGCGGCACAACTATCTCATCCATTGATAGGTCCCACAGTAACAATTGTGTGTCCTGAACAGGACAATTTAGTTCTAAGAAAGTTAGGTCGACCTGTCAAAATTAACGATCTAACTAATATACAGGTAAGAGTTGAACAACTTTATAAGTTAACAGTTTTTTTTTTTTTTTTGTCTTTATATGAGTAAAATAGCATTAACATTGTAAATCTTTTTCTCATTATGTAAACTTATTTTGGTTATTTTTCTTGGACAGGTGAAAAAAAGATGGGGGTTTGAGAGTTCAAGCTATTACCTGACCAACTGAACCAAAGCGATACACGACATTTTCTTCCAAGTCATCTGAAGTTGGTGATGACCAGTAAGAGTCAAAAGCCACAGCACTGACCTGGAGCCCGAAAGCCAAGGACACATCATCAAATGGCTTGATTTTAGATCCATAAAAATAATGCAACTACAAAAGCGGACATGGTGAGACACTATTTTCTACAGAAAGTATGAACAAATTTAGGTGACAGTTTGAGGATACACTTTACCCACGAATTGTGTCCCTCACCCCATGCCACTACTTTCCGATCTTCCATGCTCCATACTGTAACTAGATCATCTTCTCCACCAGTCAAAATGTAGTTTCCATCCCCACTGAGAAACATCATCGAAAGATCATATCTGATTTATTCATTTAATTTTTCATCCTTTCTTTCTTTTCTCCCTTTAAAATTTGAAAACAGGTTTTCATTTACTTTTTAAGGGAATACCAATGAGAAGATACCACAGCACATGCAATTATATTTCGCTGCAACACAATTAACAGTAACTTAACATCTCCTCCCTTTTTTCTTACCTCCATGTGCAACATAGAAGAGCCCCATAGTAACTTTTTCCACCACATATTAATTGTTCTTTTGAGTAGTCAAACACCCGTAGATACCCTGCATTCAGAACTTAAAATCAGTACTACAAACTGGAGGTACTGATCCATCATATAATGAGAGGGATGAATAAGAAATGATACCATCTCTACCAACAGTTGCTAAATATGCCCCATCAGTAGAGAAAGCGATTCCATTTATTGAACCTTGGCAAATATGCCATCTCACAATTGGATTACTCTGCAATAAACCATAAGAAAGAATGCGGTTTTCTTTATGTAATACAACTATCAGTTGAATTGAAGTATCTACATAATAGAATTCAGAAGAGTGAGATATAATTCCCAGTCTAAATATAAACACCAAGCAGGTATATACTATATACCAAAGAATCAATGGAATAACACTCAAATACTTGATCTGAAAACAAGTAATATTAATAAAACCAGTTTCAACCACCTTACTGGACCGTGCATGCACCACAGAAAATTGAGCATGATCCTTTACAACTGGGAAGGAAGACTCAACACTAGCATCCTTACTCTGGAGTATAAATAAATTACAGTATTAGTTTATCCAATAAAATAGAAAGATTAGTAATAGCAGGAAAAAAATAGTTAGTTAATTGATTACTGAAGCTTGCCTTTTCATAAACATACAAATTTCCATCGGCATGAGTAACAACAAAGGAACCTTCACCTTCTGGAACCCATGCAATACCTGTACATCGACTGTTAAAAGCAGCTAGTTAGTTTGAAGAATCAGAAACTTCACAATGCGGATACCTCAAAAACACTCGAGAGAAAGAGATCAATTTTATCTAAACAACTAAACAATGGAAATTTCATAACAGTCTCTTATCTTATACTCCTTAATTTTAAACTACACTGACAGATTAGATTGCCAGAATCAGCTTATTGATTTTGCAAAGGTCATAGAGATTTAGTGGATAGTAATACAACTACTTCAATCATTAGATAATATATACAAGTATAAGAAATCTATATGCTCTGAATTCACAGAAAAGAAAAGGAAAAGAAAAAAAGGTCATTCCTGGCTCCCACACTTTTTATGGAAGGAGTTGCACCAGTTTGGTTGAGTCGAAAAGAATTTTCCCATAGGCACGTTTCATAATATAATCAGTTACCAGATTAAACAGAAAATTTTCCAAAATCCAGACTGCAGATTGAATCTGAAAATCTCGCCTGTTATTGATAGAACCCTCCTTGTTGTAGTGTTGGGCATTGACAAGCTTCTTCCCAACATCTTGCAATTGCTGTCTTAAAGAGACCGAGTACACTACAATGGCAACCATAACAAGTCAAGAATGGCCACCTTCCAAGAAATTCAGTACAGAATATCTGAACAATAAATACTTTACCATCTCCAGAATTCAATCCAATGAGAAAGTCATCCCCATCCTCAGATTCAGGATCAAAAGCATGGCAAACAGGGTTTGAATTGCTAAAATGTATCGCCTTTATAGGATCCTACATCTCAAACAATTAAATTCCAAACCAAATTCAACTAAAGTGAGCGAAAAGTCAGAAAATTCAACATAGAAGATTGCTGAAGATGGAATCACCTTATCCTTAGAGTTAAGATCGCCGATAAATATCGTATCACCAACATTAAAAATTAAATATGTTCCTTTCCCATCATAATTAGGATTAAGTATAGAATGACTTCCATTTAAACCTCCCACTGAACCACTTCTGCTAGTTCCATTTGCAGCTTTACTTGTTCCATTCCCTCCTGTAAAACTAACCGAACGCACCCCATTTCCACCCCCTACTCCTAAGAATTTCGCCGCTGCATATCTCATTCCGCCACTCGCAGTCGAACTCAAGCTAGAACTCAGCGCTGGTCCACCCTGAGCTGGCTTTTCCTTAAGCCGAGCCATAGTTATCTAAATCCAAAGAAAACGAGATTCAAAAGAAACAAGTGAATAAGATGCTAAACCAGTTTCCTTTCACCCAACTCTCAGAAATGAAAATTCGAGAAAACAACCTGAGAGATGGATTTGCCATGGAAAAAGTGGAGGAAACCAGGAGGATGAATCTTCTCGGAATGGAGCTTATACCTTCCCTCAGGGGTTTTGATGTAAGTCTTGAGCCCTTGCGATTGAGCATTATTCGTCGTCGTCGTCGAGTTCGGTGCCCCCGTAGATGAAGACGTCGACGCGTTCGATATCAACCCCGTCGAATTGTTGCTGAAGCCGTTGTTCATCGCGGAAATCCTCATTCACAAAATTTTATTACTCGCAGAAGAAACAATCCATAATAAAAATATATATATACTCTTCGATCTTCCCGTGCCCGTTCTTGATAACTTCTCGTCGTCGTTCCGGAACGGTGCGATTCGCAGAAGAATTTCGTGCGGAAGTTTCGATCTATAAGAGGTGTCAGTGAATTTCTTTTGAGAGTGTTCGAATGCTGTAATTTGGAGATGGTGGACTTCTTGGAGGTTGATGATGGTCAGCAATTTGGACGGCTGTGATATCCGCATGGAAGAAAGAAACGGCGTCACAATGATATAAGTGATGGAGATAGTATGGACCGTTCGATTGAGCGACTTCCTCTCCTCTTTGACTTGGTAAAATGGATGACGTGGCGTAGACGGTTATGATATAGTTTAGTGAGAATATCCAGTTATAAACCTCGGACCAAAAAACAATTTGAAATGAATTTACAAGGGCATTATGGACAAAAACTATTTTTTCAAGGCCCAAATTTGAAATCTGTCACTACTCTTACTACTGTTAAGTTGGACTTAATTTAGAGTTGGACTATTTCATATATTTTGGGCCACAAAGCAAGTTTTGTTTGATGCATTTAGGAGATGTTTGGCTAGATTATTTGAGAGTAAATATTATTATTTTTATTTAATTTGATTATATTAAAATTAAATAATTTTTTTTATTTTATATGAGGAATGATTTAGGGCATGTTTGGCTGGCTATTTTTAAACATGTTTTCAAATATATTTTCAAAACATTTTTTTTTACTACGTGATTTAATGTATATCAAAATATGTCTCCATTTTTCTAATTATAAAAATACTCTTAAATTTTTTATATTTCTATTTTAACCCTCTTCTTAAAAAAAAAAACAAATAAATAAATTCATCTCCATGAAGCTTGAAACTCCATGGCAGTAGGTTCGACCTACCCTCCACATGAAATTTTTTTATTTTATTTTGGAAGAATGAAAATATTATTAAATATGATTTAATCTGGCATTAAGATAAAATATATATTTTTCAAAGGCTAATTAATGATTAATTTCAAAAAATATTATATATAATATCAAATTTTAACCTTAAATTTTACCACTCAAGAAATCTTTTGAATTTTGATTCAATTGAAATTTTATAACATTCTCTATAAAATGGATTTAAAAATAAAAAATAAAAAAAAATAAAAAAAACCTATTGAACTTATTATCAAAGAACTTCACAAACGTCTTCCTTAAGATGACGGCAAAGTTGTTCTTCATTATTTTCTTTTTGCAGCAAAATCATGATAAGTGTAGACAAAGCAATCAATGATACACATCTTTTTATTTTATTTTAAATTAGTATTTTTCCTATACTCACATTTTTCCACTTATCCCACTGTTTTTCCTGCCTTTTCAAGCAAACCCTCTTCTGTAGATGAAACATGCCAACTGCTAATTGCTAAGCTACAAATCATGGTTTTTGTACCTAAAATAAGGTCGCAACTTCACACCTACTTTAATGTACATATTTATTGAAGCAAGAGGACCACTCTAGCATTACAAAGGAAAAATAAAAAGACCATTTCACAAAAATGATCAATAAGATCCCTCTCTTTATCCTACCTCTCTTCCTCTTTCTCCAAATTCCCACAATTTTATCCCAAGGTCCGGCTCAATCCCCAACGACATCACCACCGGCCGACTCAACTGCTGCAGCCCCAACTGCACCCGCACCCACCAATGTGACCAAAATCCTTGAAAAGGGCGGTCAATTCGGCATCTTGATCCGGCTCTTGAAGAGCACTAAAGAGGATGACCAAATAAACTCCTTGCTCAATGACACAAACCAAGAGTTGACAATTTTTGCACCCAATGATAATGCATTCTCTAGCCTCAAATCAGGCACTCTCAATTCACTAAGTGATCAAGATAAGGTCAACCTCATTCAATTCCATCTCCTTCCAACTTATCTCACACTCTCTAACTTCCAAACCTTGAGCAATCCGGTCCGAACCCAAGCAGGCGACTTGTACGAGTTTCCATTAAATGTGACTACTTCGGGCAATTCAGTAAATATAACGAGCGGACTTACCAATACAAGTGTTTCGGGAACAGTTTATACTGATGGACAACTGGCGGTTTATCAAGTTGATCAGGTTTTGAAACCTATTGGGATTTTCAGCCCGCGGCCCCCGCCTCCGGCACCAGCACCGGAGAAGCAGAAGAAGAAGGCAGCAGATTTGGAAGACGGTACTAAAGCGAAAGCTAAAGAGGATGATTCGGGTGCAATTAGCCTCACTAGAAATGTGATGATATCTAATGTTGGAGTAATTGCTTTGATTGGAGTACTATTATTGTGACAGTAAAGTAATGTGAAGAGTCCAGATGTGCTGATCCGACGGTGGTGAATAATTTTGAATCGATAATGGATGTTATATTGTGAGTGCTTGGATTAAGAATTGTGATTAAGTTTTTGGTTTTTTTTTTCAATGTAATTTTCTTCATACGTGATGCGTCCTGGTTTAGTCATTTTTTTGTACGTTGGTACTATGTTCGATTTGATTGGTATGTTTTTTAATGTTTTTTTTACAAAGAGTTTGATTCTATGTATTTAATTGGCAAATTTTGTTCTATCTTAATATATAATGTATCATACTGAACAAACCATTAACAAACTATACACATTCCCAAAGGTAGCAAACTGGACCGCATGGCACGGCTGTGCTCATGTCGGCCTTAGAGGATATTCAAGCATGGCACGGTGTCCTGATTGACTTTTTGCTATGTCATGTTTGTTGGGTGGGCTTAAAACAGAGTTTAAAATGGGGCCAGTTCATGTGCCTAACCCACGTACCATTTTTTAATTGAATTTATAAATTTAAATTTGGAAATAATACAACTCTAAAATAAATTTTGGACTAAATAAAGGCTTTATAGGCGGTGATTGATTCCATTTCTTGAGTGAGAGTTAAATTAAAATAATTATCATTTATTTCCCCTTCATTCTCATTCTCATATGGGAATCGAACTAATCACATCCCTTATTGTGTATTAAAGAATAATTGGATAGTTCTGTTAAAAAAAAAAAGACTTCTCAACATTAAGGAGGAAAAAATGGAACCTACTACATGAAGCCATAAATCTATAATCTATCGACTATGATCTATAATCTATAAATTATTAGAAATAATAAATTTTCGAGTCATGATGGACTGACCCACCGTGCTTAAGCTGGTTGGCACGCTCAGCCTAACTAGATTCATATAATGGAAAGTGTTGTGTTGGCCTGATGTGCCCTAGAGATGTTAAAAGGGCCCGAGCTTTTTGGCACGGTCCGTGACCCATAAAAAATCTATTATGCCTAGCTTAGCATTGGCTTATCTAGGCCTGACCCTCTAAATTTCAGTTTTTGAAAACTTTTTTGCATTTTCGTTGGTTAGATGGGTTACGAGAATATTAAAAAAAAATAGTCATTATAATTTTTCTTTCTTTTATTTTATCTTATTTCACATAATAATTTTTAAATTCTCTCTCATCTCCAAATTTAGTCACTTATACATTATTTACTAACATATAATGAAGACTTTATTTAATTAAGAGTTTATTTATATATTTATTTGTATATGACATTTTTATTTTTTATTTAAAAATGGTTAGATCTATGGACCCAACCTATATTGGGCACATCTCCATAAGTTTGGTTCTGCACGACACGAGTATATATTTATCAAACAAGCCAGATTGAGCCTAACTTTATTTCTTTTTTTTTTTAAAGACCGACCCCGACTCAACCCAATCATAAATTATAAAAATTCTGGCATGAGTCGGACCGGGCAGCTTGTTGAGCTCTTATTGTGCCCCATCCTCTGACCGAGCACGGCCCGAGGTCGACCATGCTGTGCTTGTTGGGAATGATAATTTATCCGGGACATAATCCAAGTCAACATACCACGACATTTAATTTCTTGGAATTACAACTTTGCCACTGTGTTATAGATTCTCAAAATCTACAGCTGAAGAAAAAGACATTTAACTTTTACTTATTAACGAAGGGTGAAATGATGCCATCTTCGTTTGTGATGGTGGGTGGTTGCCGTTTGATTTGGGTGGGGGGTAATGTCCATAGTTAGCATTCATACTTTAATATAGTTGGTAAATCATAATTTGTAAATTAATATTTGATTTTGACATATGAATCATACTATATATTATATATGGAATCAAATAAAAAGCACATAAATGTTACAACATAAAAGATAGGTACCTAGTCCAATCCTATGCAATAATAAAACATGCTTAAACCACAAAAAAAGTTGATATTGATACCTAAAATTTTGAAAAACTTCAACACCTTCGTTTTAGTACTACTCAAATCCTTACTATATAAAAGGCTCTCCTCTTCTTCTCCCTTCAACATTATCAACATCATTCTTTCCAGTCAAAGCAAATTAAAATGATCATGAGATTACCTCTCAACTCACTTCCCATCATCCCTCTCTTCCTCTTCCTCCAATACACCACAATATCAGCCCAACCGGCCCCGGCCCCAGCCGCTGCAGTGTACGCTCTCCCCCCAGCCCCACCAGGCCCACCCAACATCACTAAAATCCTCGAAAAATCGGGTGATTATACCACTTTGATCCGGCTTTTAAAGACCACTCAAGTGAGCGACCGAATCACCTCCTTACTCAATGATTCGTACCAGCGGCTGACCATTTTCGCGCCCAATGACAACGCATTCTCGAACCTAAAATCTGGAACCCTAAACAAACTCTCCGACCAAGATAAGATCAACCTTGTCCAATTTCACATTCTCCCTACTTACCTTAAACTCTCCAACTTCCAATCATTGAGCAACCCAATTGGAACCGAAGCAGGGGGTGCTTATGAGTACCCGTTAAATGTCACAACCTCGGGCAACTCGGTCAAAATATCCACCGGGATTGTTAATACAAGTATTTCTGGGACAATTTATACGGATGGACAGTTAGCAGTTTATCAAGTCAATCAGGTATTGAAACCGTTTGGGGTTTTCGATCCGAAGCCTTTGCCACCGGCTCCGGCTCCGGAAAAGCCAAAGAAGAAGCCAGTGAAGGGTTTGGATGATGATGATCTAAGTCCAAAAGCAGATAAGGAAGATGATTCATCAGGTGGAGTTATTAGTCTTACGATCACTAGAATTAATTTGATGGTATCTTGTGGAGTTGCTTTGATCAATACTGCTGCCATAGTTCTCTTACAATAATGAACATCATTCATGAAACTTATATATACATATCATGAGTGCTTGTAATAAGTAAGTGCATGTCATTATTGATTTTTGTTGGATATTAATTTGTAATTTGATTGTGTATGTAAATTGTGGATTGATTAAAGCTTTCAATTTGTAATTTTCACAATTAATGTTAATTGTGAAGCTTAATTATAAAAAGAGTCGAACCACTTAGCATCAAATTTATAAGCTGGATAATCATGCGCAGATCAGAATTTATAACTTACATTCGATCATACATACGTAGCTGGTACGACTCATCTGCAGCCACTTAACATTTCTAATGTTGATCGATCCAATAATGTAAATTCTAAATTCAAGCGAATCATCACAATTATTTATTAATTTTTTCATATTAATTATCAAAATTTTATTTTAAATAAATCGAGTATAATTTTTACTATAAACATCTAAATATAATTTAGAAAGATAAAAAGAAATTTACAATTTTTATATTAATATAAGAACTTCTTACATGTTAAGAAAAATTAGAAATTATATTTTAAGAATGACTTATAATATATTTATTAAGAAATTATTAATTTATATATTACATATGATTTATATATTAATAATGTTATAAATTTAATATATTATTATTAAATTAAAATAGATTTAAAATATTATATTAATAAAATTATTAATTTATGGATTATTAATATTCAAAAATTGGATTCCTCCATGGGTATAGACTGATATAAATTGGCCAAAGTTTATTGATCGACCAACATCAGAAATGGAGCCCAAATTAATAAATCAAGAAAGTTCATGAGTATTAGATTTCTACCAGGAAGAAACTTCTTGTGATCTCGAGGATTCCATTTGCATTATATATATTTAAATTTGTTTGAATTTATGATATAGATTAAATCAAATTTTAATTTAATTATTTATTAAATATCATGTTATTTAATAAAAAAATATTTATATTATTATTTTAACATATTTATTAAATTATTAAATGATATAAAAATTATTTATCTAATAATATAACATTATATAAATAATTAGAATAATATTTACTGGACAGATATTGAATTGATATATATAGTTTCAGCAAGAAATGATAAATTGTGAAATTAGCATCAAATTGAAGTCATTAACAGTCAACACATAATATTTTGACTTTGGGTCAATGAAATGAAATTATATGTAATAGAGAGAGAGATCATAATGTTAGAAAAACGAGTTCTTTATAAGTTGCATTGGGTTGACATACATGCATGCATGATAAATCATCCCCAACAGGTTACAACATAGTACTGTAATAGTTTAATGTCTTAAGCTCATGATCAAGTTGATGACAAAGTGCACGAGCTAACAAAATCGACCAAAATGCCAACTTTATCTAATTTCTGAATTTTTCAAGTTTAAAGAAACAAAGAGAGACAGACACAGAGAGAGAGAGAGTCACAGATCGAGAAAGACAACACGTGACAGCTAAATTAAAGGGTCACGAGATTGTGTTACTTTAGGGTTTGAATTACCAACACAGTGAAGTACTACGTAGAGGTTCTACCGAAAAAAACAAAAACATGAAGGAGAAACAGAGAAGAGAAAAGGAAGAGAAGAGAAGAGATGATCAGTACCATGCACATGCATGGAGGGTCCAAATTGCTCTTTGTCTTGTTTGTTTGCCAAGTCTCTTTTTGTTCAGTCAGTCTCTTCCAACATGCACTGCGCCCACACCCCCCCGCCCCCCCGTGACCATGCACTCACAATACCTCTCACTCTCACTCCTCTCTCTCTTCCCTCTTTCAAATTGTATTTCCCGATTGAGTCGACCCTTCTTTCCTTTTTACAGTTGCAACTCTTCGAAGAAAGACCTCCATTTTCATCATACGAAGCTATTGTCCAAGCACACAAGCTAGCTATAAATTAACTCAATCAACTCATGTCCCACATAACAGTTACACAAGTCACCCAATAAGCCAACCAGGCAACCATACACGTAGTCATTGACTTTAACTGTTACATCATATGACATTAATGTTATGTACCGTAGTGATTATGTTGTGCAGGAGTAGCAGCAGCACCATAGTAATGGCTCAAATCCATAGAATTAGAACCCATCGTAGCAAACCTAGCAAGCTCATTTTGGAAAAAAGCTGTCCCACCTACATGATTTATATGATCATGATCATGATCCCTTCCTACTCCAAGAAAATCTCTAGTCTCATTCTCATGATGAAGATCTCCATCTGGTCTCAACTTACTAGTGCTACTCATCATCATCAATTGGTCAAAATTCTTAACGTTACAGCCCATATTAAACATCGAGCTTGAGCTTAAATGGACATCACCTTGTAACAATAACGACGACCCATTAACGTGATCTCCAATCATTTGATTATAGCCCGTATTCATATTAGGTTTTGGAAAATCGGAGAAAGCCCTAATTCCATTGAAAGCCGGTAATTCGGCAGTGGACGACTGTGTCGGACCCATCTGAGCAGCTTTCTGCAAAAGCGTGCTGGCCGACATCTGATTAGTAGTACTAGAATACAAGGAATCATTATTCATTCCGTCTTGATCTTCTTCTACTTCTTCCTCTTTTAGTACTCCTCCACCTCGACGCACTAACGGCGGCATAGAGAGATTGCTAAGCCATTGTGTAGCACTTGGAGAAGATGATCCAAACATATTGTTACTCATAGGAGTAACATTCAATGATGATGACTGCATTACCTGATGATGAGGGAAATTTAAGGGGGTAGAATTCGGTGGGTCAGTCCAGAGGGGAAACCTATTAACTGATGGCTTTTGACCAATATCTGAATTAGTAGCAGTAGTGGTAGAGCTCATATTGAAGTTGGCAGCCATTGATGGAGAATCTGAGCTTGCAATGAAATGATGATCTGTGGGTTGAAAAAGTACTTGAGGATTGAATCGATGAGGAACATTAATCATGGTTCCTTGAGGATTTGAAAGTGCAGCAGCTGTCCCATTTATAAAGTTGTTTCTCATCAAGCTGGTCTGATCGATAGATGATGACATAATTGGATTGAACCTACCACTTTCTTCGGCCAATGCATCACAAAATGCCCTGTGGGTGATATAGCTATCCTTCCTGTACATGCAGAATGATCATGAGACATTCTTGTATCAAACCCAGAAAAAATAATTACGCACCTGGATATAAATTTATAAGATACGAGAGATATCAACCAAAAGTAATGAATTTTTTGTGTACATATACATAAATGTGCAAACTTTAATTCTGATTATTAATTATTCAGGCCAAGCTCATAAATATTGGGATGCATTAAATTTGTAACCTCTACGTGGGAATTATTGTAATTCACATTAAATTCTCAACAAATTAATGATATTTATTATTATTATATAGTACGTATATATGTACCTGGAAAAGATAGTTCCACAGTCACATTTATACTCTCTAGTCCCACAAATCTTACTATGAGCCTTCCAGTCCGACTGAACAGCATATTTCTTCGAACATTTCTCACACTTCCACTTTTTCTCACCATGTTTTCTACTATAATGCTTCTTTACTCCGGTGAGGTCGCCTAGGGCTCGGGACGGATCGTTATGAACGCAACTCTTTTCCGGGCATACATAGACCTTTTTCCGAACCACTTCTTTGTTTGATCTTTGCCGGAGCTTCCACGGCAAGTTGTGACCTCTTCGGTGTAGTTGTAAGTTCTGGTCCCTTTGAAAACCCTTGTTGCAAATTTCGCAAATGAATCGGTTTGTAGCCATAAGTGATTTTGGTGATAAGGCTATGACTTCTGCGTCTGGGTCTGCTTAATTAATAAATAGATTAAACAAGTTTAAACTGTTAGAAAAATTGATGTCTGAATAATAATAAATATCGAACAGATACAGAAAAGTGAAGATGGGTATGATTATTAATACTTGCCTGGTGTACCCGGTAAGTTTCTCTTCTTCTTGATTGGGTTTGGATTAGGGTTTCTCATGATTGAATTGGGGTTTGTTTCTTGAGTAACAAAACCATTAACACTGCTGATGGAAGGAGCTGAAAGGGAATGAGAATGATCCATTTCAGACATCATTTTGAGATTAAAAGTTTTAATCTAAACCTAACAAGAATAGAGAGAGAGAGAGTGGATATTTGCTTTGAATTTGTCTCAAAATTCTTCACTTTTGCTAGAACTTGGAAGAGAGAAAGAGATGAAATCTAAAGAGCATATTTTTGTCCCTTTCTCTTTTTTTTAATCTCTCTCCTTATCTAACCCGGCTGCTCTCTCAAAGTCGGTCAGCCATAGACTCAACTGGACCACACATAATATTCTCTCAATATATATTTATATATATATATAGATAGATACATAGATACGTAGATAGATGTAAAATCAGAGAATTTTCAAAGTGAGTAAGCTGGCATAATGTAACGTGCACATGATATGAACTAAAAGTTGCCTATATGTATATGTATTGTTTTAAGAAACGAGTGAAAATATCAAATCATAAGGGAAAAAAAAGAAGGAGAAACCCCACATAGAATTGAAGAAAAGCGAGTTGCCTTTACAGCCGGTTAGGCATTTGATGAGATTAAAATGATTATGCTATAATTGTAATTATGACCTTGGAGAGAGAGAGAGAGAGAGAGGGTGGTGCCACCCGTGAAGCCTCAGTGGGGGACCTAGTAAGACTATGGGGAATGAGATGTACATAGATCATTATGCATTCAAATTCACAGTTTATAATAAATTAAATAAATAAATAATTAATTAATTAATGATACGTAATTTAAATTTAAATCTTATTTTTAATATTATTTTAAAATTCTATCTATTTAATTATATTATTTATCAAACTCTTGATAAATAATGAATGAGAAGGCGATTTCAAATTTGGAAGAAGAATTTGAGAATAGAAAAGACAGAGAAGAGACTGGTACCCACCTTCCCTACTCCCTAGTCTACTTGACATGTCGACCACATAACTTGACATTTTCCCTGCTGATCTATTTATCACCTACTTCTCTGCACTACATACACTTGTCTCTTGATTTTCATTCAAGATTGATTCATTCAGATTCGTCTTCTTCGTGTCTAATGTCTTCGAAAGAAATGGCTTGTACGGGTTGTGCAGTAAGAATTATTTACAATTTACAGTAGTGGATACGAAGTGAATAAACTACAAACATGGTGCACGTGTTTTCATAAATTTACCGTGGGGGCATATGATATCCTCACTATTTACCTTTCACCCTTTTTAGGCAAAGTGGGAAACCTTTTCTCTCATCTTTCTGTCATTTTCATGCAAGTTTATACAATTTACCATTACCTAATTGATTTCGAAAAAACGAGGGAATTCTACGCATTCTTTTACTTTCTAGATAATATATATATATATATATATATAAATTATAAATATTATTTTATATAATATATAAAAAGTATGTATAAGTGAAAAATATAAATAAAAAATAATAATTAATTTAAATGATCTTTTAATGTTGTTAGAATTTAAAACTTATATCCTAATTTTTATATAATATTTTATATATATTTTTAAAATTCTTCAAATTTTACCTTTAAATAAATTATATAATTATAATCATATATCATATTTAATAATTTCATAATCATATATCATATTTAATAATTTCATTATATATTTATATATTTACAATATATAATAGTGTTTGAAATCACATGTAGTAACTAGTGCATGCTTTTGACGTGGGAAGATTTTTTTTTTGGAGGTGTTGTCCTTCTCTCGCTCGTGATAATTTGATCCCCTTTTAAATTATTACTTGATTTCTTAATTAATTAGTAAATAATTATAATAAAATAGTAGTAACTAATGTTTCTGTTTTCCTTACTTCTGATTTCTTGGGATTCTGAGGCGGAATCATCATTTCACTCGCTTGTGACACAACCTAATTATAATCACCCACTAGCTCTGACTTCAGCAGCTTCTGTCCAAGACTTTATTTTCTTTGGAAATAATTAATAATTAAAAAACAAATTATATATATCAAATAGAATTTTCACGGGCCTATTGGGCTCGACACAGTTATTCCTCTTTTAACAATTTTATATTTTAGACTGGCCCAATAGATTTTATTATCTCCGGCTGTCAGATTTCATCACGCCATGTCATCATTTGGACCGGTGCCGGTGCTGGTGCTGGTGCTGGTGCAGGGCAATCCTGGCGGCTGAGAGTAAATGCATGCAATTGAGAGAAAGAGAGAACACGCACGCAATTGATCAGTCTAGAATACATCTTATATCAATTTACCATCAAATTTTCAGTAACAAAGTAGAAGGAAAGCACTGAGAGAACACAAATAAATAAAAGAAACAAAAAAATACCCAAATTCTATACTTCCTATTCTACAACTGCCCAATCTATCCCAACAGAAGCATTACATGCCCCTCTTTGCAAGGGATAATGGCAGTATGCAAAACCATGTTACATACATAACAACATCCTCACTTCCCCGACTTCCTTCCGAACGAAAAATCATGTGACGCGATATGAATCTCATGCTGCTGCAGACCCGGCACTTCAATCGCCAGCCCGGGCTCAGTAACCTCATGATGATCAGCCTCATCTTGATGTACACTGTCGACATTACTCAACTCAACTTGGTGGTGATCGTGAGCAGTAGTGGATGAGCCATCTTGGGATTTGTAGAAGTGGTGGTGGGAGGGAGAGGGGGAGTCCGTTTCGGGCCAGTGGTCACGAGCCGGGGATGCTTGGAGGCTGTCCATCTCGCTTCGGTAGTGGCGCAAGAGGTGCACAGGGGACATGTTGTGGTGCGATGGGGTGCCTGGCCTGCTTGACATGGGAGTAACTGATCCTTTGTTCTGTTTTATGTGCCTCTTCGCTGTGTGGTGCCAGTTCTTTAGTGCTGCTGCTACTCTTTCGTTGAATATCGTTGGCTTCATTGACGATCCCATCTGCAAGTTTTTTCAACAATTGATTATCAATTCTATATACATATATACTAAATTTGAAGATAAGTAAGAGAATATATATATGTATATGCTTTTTCATAGGTACGTACCTGTGTTACAAGGGCATAGAGAGGCAACGTGACATAGCTGCAAAGGATTTGTACTAGGATCCTGATTAGAGGAAAACAAAAAAACAAACATTACTTGCATGTGATTATGTTAATTACAGGATATAACAAGTCATGATCGATAACGTAGCCGAGCCTTCGCATATAGGAGAAACGGACGAAGGCATATATGATTCAAGTTATAATTAATCGAGTTTATGAAAAAGATTCAAGTGCAAAGAAGGCTTAATTACCCCATTGATATTCTGATCACCAAATCCTCAGTGTGTTCATGAAAACAAGATTGCAATCCAAATTCAAACTGAAAAAAAAAAAAAACCGACAACAACAACTTAGTACGTATATAAAAAGTAAGTTATATTGTATGTATGATTTACTAGGAACGTGTTTTTGTCTTACCCAAGTCCAAGCAAAGAAAGCGAGTTGAAAGGCATTCTGCATTAACAGTGAAAAAACAAATTATTGATTAGATTAAATCATAAGTTGATCTGTAAAAAGAAGAAGATGATTAGTAGTTAATGAAATAGTAATTAGTAATAAGTACCTGAAAGAGCACAAAATTAATGAGGTAGAGGATTAAGCGAGGGCGATTAAACCAGAAGAGGTCATCACCAGGCTCAACAACTGGCACTCCCTTTACCACTTCTCCTCTCTCTTGTATTCTTATCGCCATTTTTGTTATGATCACCTGTAGCTTTGTCCCCACCAGTAGCAGGATCTGCATTGATCATTATCAGCCGTTAGATTTACCCACTGGACCCACCACTCAATCTAGCAATATATCATTTTCTTCTTTATATATCAAAGATACTTACAATTAATGGGATGAATGGTAGCCAGTAATAAGAGAACCAGCCTACACATTTTCAGAGGATGGGAAAAAAAGTCAAACGGTTGACTCGGAATCATAAAATATGAAGAATTTATTAAATTGAGAAATTGTATCTCTCACCATGAGTGTTGAATAGAAGGAATATCACTGCTAGGAACCAGATTGGAGGACTGAAAGGACAGAAGCAAGATATCAAATTGGGGTTAGTTTTTGTATATTGTTAAAGAGAAGGGACTGAATTGCTAATTATTTTTTACTACCTGATTCCCACTACAACTATGAAATCCTCTTCAAGTGATCGGTAAATATATTTTTGGAAGTCAAATCTCTGATGGCTTTGAGGTGCCAAATGTGCCTAAAAAAAAGATAAAATAAACATATATATTTTTTAAAATGCAATATTTGTATGATTAATCCGGACAGATTAAGAAGATATTAATTAGGTTAATTGCTTATTACCATAATAAACCCATGTCTTAAGGTCAAGTAATCAACTTTAGGAACTGATCTAACAAATTGCCTGAAGAAACAGACCTGAAAATAAAACAAAACAGTAACATTAGTTAATTTAGTTGCATTATTATAAAACGACATATAAACGGAGAAAGACTTAACTCCATTCATCCATTCATCCATTCATCCATTCATCCATTCATCCATTCATCATATAAAATATGTCAGTTTAATAATATGACATATGTAAATCGATAGTTTTCATAACCACCCAAATATATATGCGGCAAAAGAGTGTTTCTTACAATCCACATGAGGGAAGGTGTCTTGGTCCAAAAGCTCAAGTGCCTTCTCCCGAACGAAGTGTCCCTTGCAAATCTGAAACGCTCTGGGTCTGTGACACGTGTATGCAAAATTATTCCAATATGTCAAACTTGTGTTTATATATAAAAACGTGATTTTCAAACGTTGCATACGTAACACATTATATTAAAT
The DNA here is from genome assembly GCA_027186245.1 of Coriaria nepalensis. NCBI lineage: Eukaryota > Viridiplantae > Streptophyta > Magnoliopsida > Cucurbitales > Coriariaceae > Coriaria > Coriaria nepalensis. The sequence goes on along the minus strand of CP114491.1, from coordinate 9,545,941 downwards.
TGCTAATATAGTAGTAGTTACCGTGTGAATACTGGTATTCGATTGTTCTGGTTTCCTTTTCCCACGTCTTCCAACTTTTCATCTGTAACCAAACACTCCCATTATTCCTCGTTTCATTTGCGAAGAAAACTCAAAAAACGACACCGGATAACCCAAAAAATAAAAATAAAAATTGTGAATTTGATGAAATTAAACATTTACCTTGAGCCTACCCAGAGCCAGAGTAAGAATACAGTACAAGACGTGGAAGACAGCCAACACGAATATGAAGATATGGAGTTGATGTATTCCGTAATTCGACACCAATGAAACCTTACCACCCTGCACACATTAACATCGCATCCAAACACCCCCAACTTATGAATATATATATATATATATTTTTTTTTTTTTTTGCATGGTAAAAGAAGGGGGAAAAAAAAAAGTATATTTCCGACGTGATCAAAATTTATTATGTTTTAAAAAATGTGTGGTCCCATTAATTTAACTGAAGAAAATTCAAAATAGACCGCACCATGTGCAACGGGGCTAAGCGCAGTTCTTCGTTGAATGATTTTTCTATATGTTACGCGATTAAAATAATTTTGTGACCACAAATTCAAGATTAATAAATGATTGGAAAATGACATTGCAATTAAGTTTTGAGGCCGACATATGATTCAATATGCATGTACCTCCTTTGTGCATTTGTCAACGCCGGCGGTGGCCAGGACACGGCGGAAACTTCCACCAACAAAATCATCTCCTGCGGAGAGCAGCTTCCGTCTAGAGGAGTCTTCATCAGACTTTTCTTCTTCTTTCTTACTACATGGATGCCACGTGGCAGCTACGCTCTCTGGTATGCAGATATCGGCGATAACTCCTTGTCCGACTGTTAGGAGCAGCGATATGAATCCCAACAGCATCAGCTCTTCATCAACAAACCAAGAAATACGTCGTCGTTAGTTAGCTCCAAATTATATTATATTATTAATTTTCTCTTTTCGGTATCAAAAACTTGATTCATTCTTACGTAACATGAATTAGTACCTGATTTCACCTTCTCTAGCGATTCATAGAGTGATTTTTTGTTCTTCTTCTTCAACCACTGCAAGAAAATCAATTCCCATTTCACATTCTATTACCGTTAAATAATGTGACGTGAGTCGTGACGTTATGTATACATGTATGTATGTATGTATGTACGTACCTTTCCGATGAGATGGATGATGTGTTCGATGATGATCGAGATCAGAACGAGAACGAAGCAGACTACAGCGACAGCCCATGTTGAAGTTTCCTCCAGAGTTCTTTCCTTCTCTCCGGTTGAACCTGCCATGGAACTATGCCGGCTTTAGCTCTCCCTCTCTAAACTGTAGAAAACTGTGCAGTATGTACTCTGTCAGAGAGAGCGAGAGAGAGATGGAGGTAAGGATTTAATTAGAAAGGGGGAAGGGAAATATAGTTTATACATAAGGCGGGGATGGAATTAACAAAAGAAAGTGTAGAAAGTTTCGCGCTAGCATTAATGGCGTCATTGAATTGACTTTTGACTTTCTTAACGCGTAGGAAAGAGACTCGTGACTCTCTACATATAGTTGATGTTTCATAGTGTGGGAAAGAGCCTGACTTGATCAATCATATCAGATTAATCATATTATTAATATATATATATATATAAATGGTAATGATGCAGTTTTCTTTGACCGAATTTTTTAAAGTTTTTTTTATTTTTTATTTTCTAAAAACAGAATGGTCACTGTTTCATTACTTACGTTTGGAGTTGTACAATAGAAGTATTAGTTTCATGATGCCAACATTTAACTAGAATCTTGGATTATGTCGCTTAATTATTGACTGTTTTTTATATGATTTACTATCGCTATTTTTAATCAGGGCCATTGATCTGTAAGTCAAGAGTTTGCTTGATTGGTTCATCATAATCGATGATGACGCTTTTTGTTTTGTTTTTTTTATATTTTTTTTCTTAAATATATATATAAACTAAGACTTGATTGACTCATTCTTCTCATGATATCAAAATGATTAGGGCACCTCGTAGTTTTATATTTCCCGATCCTTTTTTGTATCATTGTCACGATAATCAATATAGTTAAAATGGATTGGCTCTAATCAGAATAATCTAATTGTCCGAGTCTAATTTACTGTTCTCTATTACAGTTAAGATGTTAACATCAATGAGTATAATTTACCCCCAAAAAAATGGGAGACCAAAAGGAGATGAGAGTGATCCAGATGTTCCTAAATTAGGTTTAATCCCTAGTTAAAATATATGTTTATGACAATAATTCTTACTAATATCTTATATATAATACTATATGATACAAGTTCCACGCTTACTAAAGACACTTTCTAGTTTAATCTTTGAGATTTATTTCTTTCTAGATAGGTTAGAAGAGATGTTTTTGTTTTTTATTTACTTGTTATTGAAAAGTACGTATCGTACAAAAAACATGCATTCCAAAACATTATTACTATATATATATATATATATATTATTATTGACATTAACATAACACCATGTCGTTTCATTTTTCAAATTTAAATATTTAATTTATAATTAGGTTATACTTAGATGCTAAGTCAAAGTGTTATTCGCTTCATCCTATAGGAGAAACGTTTACTTAGTAGTTTTCATTTCCAGTTGCTAGCTGCATGCATAATTAATACTATTAAATATTTAAGGATCAAATGGGAAGAATATTTCAACCTCTTGCCGCCCAAATTCATGGATTGCCGTATCAGGTTGAGATTTAGAGGATTTTTTTTTTTTTTTTTGGTGGGGTCGCTAATATTTAGTCAAAATAATAAAGAAAGAAAATTCAAAATTTTTTTTTTTTTTTTTTTAAATTTGCATATCGACCTCTTAGAATGTTATTTCGCCAAAGTTATAATTAATAGTTTAAATTTAATAGAGATTTAGAAACCCTAATCAAAATTAACTAATTAACTAATCAATCGCGGCATGGAATTAAAGAACGTATCAATCATATATTAACTAACTAATTAATACCATTTCATTTATTATTACGTTCTTGCAAGAAAACTTGTTGCTTGATAAGTAAACAGTCTAATTCATATTCATTCATTATGTTTCTTAAATTATCATCAACTTTATGAATTTGAATCTGTAATAAAGGTAAAAGTCATGGACTATATTCTTTGTAATGAATAAATGAATGAATGAATGAATGAATGAATGAATAATGGGTCATGATGTTACAGATTATTATTATCAATACAATGAATATGCATGGAGAAGCTTACAAAAAATGTCAAATTTCGAAAGTCTCTTACCTAACTACTACAAGATAAAGTCAAAATAGATCCGTCCATATGTATAACTCTTTACATTTGATTGTATACGGATGAAAAACGGTCCAACTTGGCATGATGAAATGTCATCAATAATAATAGTCTCCAAGAAAAATAAAAGCTCGAACGAATTAAGGATAAGTTTAACTGATTCTCAGAATCTCATATAATGAGCAAAAGAGATAATCTATAGATACATTCTCAATCATTCATAAATATTGATGAATTCCTTATTGAAATTTTCATTTGTTATTATAATTCTTATTATCAAAAATTTGAAAGACTGTTATGTTAAAGAGAGGATGGGTGTCCATGTCCCATCTTAACACTACATAATACATATTTGTACACATGTAACAATAAAATGTCAATTTGTTTGAAAAATTAATAAGAGAAAACTACAAGTTGGGCGGCTAATCAATCGATTAATTACTATAACCTATTGGATCTAGGCAACATAATGAACGGATGAAAATCACCGTCATAGGTTTTGCAAACACGTGAATCATATATTATATAGTTAATTAAGTCGGCCAAATATCATATTTTAATTTTTATGTAATTAACTTGTACTAAGATGAATTATTTGTGGAATTAAAATATTTTAGGTGATCCTACATATTGCACTAAATTATTTCATTATTTTGAAATATACAAATTATAGATAGGAATGAAAATAGTGGTGACAATTCAGACCGAATAGTATGATTCATCACGGGTTTAGTGTTGGCCTTTTGTTGGGCGTGGGTGGATGTGGAATATGGACTTGGGTCCGACCCAGCCCATCTGCTTGTCTCTTTTATTTATTTATTTATAAACAAATTTCTTTAATAAATTTAAAGTTATGTTTTTGCATAAATTTGAATATTGTTTTGATTTATATGTTTTAAATAATTTTTTATGTTCAATTATTTGGATAATTGAGTAATTAATAATTTAAATAGTAATAAATTAGTAATTAGAACAATTAAATATTTAATTAAGAGAATGACTGTAGAGATTAGAGTATATAATACATAGAGAGAATGAGAAAGTTGAAGAAAAAAATGTACGAGATGGAGTATGGCATTTACCATTTATAGGAAAATTGAAGGGGGGTGGGAATTTTCATATTTGTTAGGAAAGAAGGTCGGTGGGTAGGCGTGCTTGGGGTGGGCCCAAAAATCTGGGCTCCGGGCCGGTCCAGATAGCCAGGCTCTGAATGACGAATCTTTATCCGATGAAATGGGCGCATTCCCCCGAATGACAGCTCTATATAATTAGAGACGACAAATGTCCTAAGTCTCCATATCGGAACTTATTTATTCTGGGCCCATCTGATCTTGGTTAATGGTCTGGACCCTTAAATTGGGCTAGAGCGTCATAAGGCCCATTAGAGAATACTACAACTTTTTATAAAAAAATAATAGGAAAATAAACTTTTAACAATAATATATAATTGGGAGTGGTTGATGCTTGATTTTTTCAAGCCTAACGATGTATTTGACGCACTAGGTCCCACGTGATGTCACTTCATTATCTGGGTTAGTGTCATTTTCATTTATATATATATACTAAAACCATCTCAAAATTTTATTTTTAAAATTTACGAATGTTATTTTTTAAAATTAATTATCAATTTTTTAAAAAAAATATTTAAATCTCTTATTTATAATTTAAGAGTTAAAGGGAGAATAATCAAATATTAACATTTTAAATATTTCAAATTAAATAGAATATTTTTAAAAATAAATATAAAATATAATAATAATAATAATAATATAATTAAACAGAACAGACAAGACAAGACCTTCACCAGTGCAAACTCACTTTACTTGGTTGACTTCTTCTTCAATGAACAATATTCAAAGTCGTCGGTGCATTCATTTAACGGCTCTAGCTTTGAATTCTTCTTCATTATCAACACCTGCTCTGCTGCCGAAAAAAGCTAATAAATATCTCTTTCTCTAAACTTAAAGAAAGAAAGAACAAGTCGGAGATCATAAGTCGGTAGGCAGTAGCTATGGCGGCCGCCGAGGATTCACTGCAGCATACGCCAACTTGGGCCTTAGCTTCTGTTTGCCTTGTCTTCATCTCTCTCTCCATTTTAGTCGAGCATATAATTCATCTCATTTCCCATGTAATCACTTCATTTCTTTCTCTCTCTCTTTTTTTTTTTTTTGTATTTATTTGTTTTATAAAAAAAAAAATAGTTCAATTTACTTATACATGATTGTATAAAACTCAAACCCAATGTCTTATTATGATGTTTAACAGTGGCTCAAACGTCATAGAAAGACTGCTTTGTTTGAGGCTGTTGAGAAGCTCAAGTCAGGTGTTTTTTTTGTCTTTCTATTTTCTATAATTATTTTTCTGTAGAAATACAAAATTCAATAACTAAAACAAGTTAATGGGACAATTATTAAAGTTTTTAATTATTGAAATTTAGTGTGATTCTTGGTATTACTTACTCTGTTGTTCTTGTTTGCAGTGCTGATACAATTAGGGTTGATGTCACTGATTCTAGCAGTAACTCAAAGACCCATATCAAAAATCTGTGTACCTAACCACATTGCATACAGCATGCTTCCATGCCACAGAGAATTAGAACCTGAAGCTACTACAAAATCCACGTTACATTCTCAGCATTCATTTCCATTCGTACCAGAAAGACTGCTAGCTTCATCCGAATCTTCTGATTACTGCTCGGCCAAGGTAATAAATCGATATTAATTAATGTCAATATCAGAATAATTATCGATACAAATCCAGTTTCAATGTGTTTAAATTTGTTAATTGGTGTATATAATAATATATACACGTGATCAGGGAAAGACTTCTTTCATATCGATCGAAGGCACGAGTCAGTTGAACAATTTCATCTTCATATTAACTGTTATGCAGATCGTCTACAGTGTGCTTACTATGGCTTTAGGAAGATTCAAGGTAATAGAATTATATATGCATTGCATATTTTTTTTTTTTAAGTAATGTGACAATTTGGATTTAATATTATAATAGCAAGCAAGATTGATGATGAAAGTTACAATGAAGATAGTATTTTAATTTTACTGATCTAGGTCAATATTTATTTATTACGTCACAACAAACATGTTGACTTTTTAGATGTTGACTTATGCATGAACTAGTTGGGTGCAAACATTAAAATGGTAACTGCTTTGTTTAATGTTACAGATGAGGCGGTGGGAAGCTTGGGAAAAGGAGACCCAGACGATAGAGTACCAAGTGGCTAATGGTACGACAACATTAATTAAGTTAATTTTCATAATCTTTCTTCTCTTTTTCTAATTTTATTACACGACTATGGATATGGTAAAATGTACTTTAGATCCGAACCGGTTCAGAATCACAAGACAAACAACGTTTGGACGTCGACATGTAACTTCTTATACAACGACAACAATTCTTCTTTGGATTGTAAGTTTTTTTTCCTGAAGATATTCAGATGATTCTAAAATATTCCGATTCTTAATACCCGACTAATCGATGTCTAATATAAATTATTTGCAATCTTCATGTTTAATATTGTTTGCAGAAATGCTTCTTCCAACAATTTTTTCATTCAGTGGAAAAAGTTGACTATCTGACCCTACGTCACGGTTTCATTTCAGTCAGTCTCTCTCTCTCTCTATGAATATGACTACTTCTTCAACATGATAATGCTTAATTACACGATTAGATTGCTCTAATCTAAATTAATTAATTGCAGACTCATTTATCGACCAACACTTCATTTGATTTCCAGAAGTACATAGAACGGTCGTTGGATGATGACTTCAAACTTGTGGTCGGCATCAGGTCTTCTGTCCAATGTCCATGGATACAGTTTGAGTATAAACCGCAGTTCGAACCAATAAAGTTTATTAACTTATTTCATTGTTTCTGATAATTGGGCAGCCCTTTCATGTGGTTCGTGGTGGTAATTTTCATTCTTGTGGACGTGCATGGTGAGTTTGATCAACTTCTTCTAATCATATGCTAATTATATTTTTTTCTTAATTAAGCAAACTAATAATCGGTAATAAATGATGATAATCGGCAGGTTGGAATGTGTATCTCTGGGTTTCATTTCTCCCACTAATTGTATGTTTTTTAAAATTTTTTTCAATACTACCGATTGTCTTAAAAATGTATATGGATACTCATTATATTATTTGATACTCTTAATAATTAAGAAAATAGATGCTAATTAGTTAATTAATTAACTTAATTATATATAGATAGTGCTAACTCTTGGAACCAAGCTACAAGTAATCGTGGCTAGGTTAGCCCTTCGGCTTCAAAATCAAAACACAGTGATCAAAGGAGCTCCGCTTGTTCAGCCTAGTGACGATCTCTTCTGGTTTAGTCACCCCACTTTTGTCTTGACACTTGTTCATTACACTTTGTTCATGGTATTTAATCTATTAATTTTATATTAATTAATTTAATTTCACTTAACATTATGAACAAGTTGCCTTAACTACTAATCATCATCTTTTTCTTTTTTTTTTCCCTCTTTTTCCTAGAATGCATTTGAGGTTGCATTCTTTATTTGGGTTACGGTACGGTTTAAAATAATTATTTAATAAAATTAAGATTTGGTTTAGACTATACGGATCCGAACTAATCCATGCTTACAATTGAGATTAAATTTTATTTAATTTCAACCAATTTGGATCTGTTCTGAACTTGTATAGTCTAGACCGAATACAAATCATGTTTTATAATCTTCATTTATATATATATTTATTTATTTATTCTTCAATTCTTTGTGAACTTCAGTTTGAATATGGAATCAAATCTTGCTACCATGAGCACGTAGAGATCATTGTAGTAAGGATGGTATTAGCGTAAGTATCATTTGCATACATATTTTTTTTATACATTTATTATTTATTTTATAATGGAAATATATCTAAGGTTTCATTTTTTATTAACTAAATATTTTACAGTGTGACAGTCCAAGTGATTTGTAGCTACGTCACTCTTCCCCTATATGCTCTTGTCTCACAGGTTTGACTTTGACCATATCATATACACATAATTAAGTTTGAAATTAGATATGATATATGATTAATGGAATAATATGTTTCTCTCTATGCATGATACATAACAGATGGGATCAGAGTACAAAACGGCTGTGTTCGAAGAAGAGAGTGTGAAAGCAATCAAGCAATGGCACGAAGAAGTGAAGCAAAAGAGGAAAAAACAACAGAAAGATCAAGATGGAAGCAGTACATCAAAATCTAATCATGATTATGACAATATGGTGGTGACGATCAACTAGACAACTATGATACTCATCCTCCTCGATCTCTTACTTTCGAACGTTCACCTTAGATTATTCCGGAACATGATTATGATCGTACCGAGTTTACGTAGGATAGTTTAGACAGTTTTGAAATGATTGTCGAAACAAGAGTAGACGATGATAATAGATCAAGTTCCGTAGTTTCAAAGTAATTTATATAACCTAATGCCTTAATTTGTTGGAAAATATACTTATGAAATCTAACATGGACTATTACATGATTAAAACTACATATATTATGAAGGTTAATTATAAGTACACAATTAATGACGACCCTAATGAGTAGCTAAAATGGTAGTAATAAGTGATTTCTTAAAGTGGATCTGGATTTATAAATTATGTGTATGTCATTCTTAAGACAATTCTTTTAATTTATCCAGTGAGGAAGTGACTTTTACTGTTATTCCAGAAATTATATCATCTCGATTACTTGATAAATGGTGTATACTTGCAAGCCGAATTCGTTTTCTTACTATTACTTGATCCATGGACTGTGTGCTCATGGGAGGACTAATAATGCTAGGGAGTTGCTTGATGAAATGATGGGGAAAGGGTTTGTTCCGAACGGGATATCGTATAATTCATTAGTGAATGCTTTAGCTATTAGTGGAGTGGTGATATAAGCTGTGGGTTATTTGTGGGAGATGATTGAAAATCAGAGATTAGTTGATTTGATTACTTATAGGACGTTATTAGATGAGATAAGTCGGAAAGGACGAGTAATAGAGGCTATGAGCCTGTTAAGACAGTTGCAAGGGAAAGGGCTTTTAGATAGACGAACTTATAAGAAGCTATTGTTAGTGCTTGAAGATGACTAAGGAAATTCAGTTTGAAAGTAAATGGTACTAAACGTTTCCTCTTTCTCTTTTCATTATTGTATATTTATTTATTTTTCCTTGGTATAATAGCATGAATTGCAATGTTTAATAGTTCAGATGATGTATTTCTCTCTTGTATGAAATTCTTTCTTTAAATGACATGAGAATTGGATTGCGGGATACGTATACTGCATTCTATGCCCACAATGAGAATTTATTGGTAAACCGTTTTTCCCGTGGATTGCTCCATTTCAACTAGACATAAGGTTAATATGATATATAATATGATAGTATAAAACTGACATATACAATTGTGATAGATCTATTTATCAAAAAATTTCATGCCAACAATTTTCTCGAAATGTTATGAAACTTGACCTGAAAATCTAGTTAGCTTTTATAATCAAGGCTGCAAGCTTATTATCATTGATTCATCTTTGTAGTATTGAGTCAAACCCGAGATTAACTAAACTAAAAAAATGCAATTAGTGGAGTTATACATTGGAAGAAGATAAGGGCAAGCTTGATTCATGGGCAAGTTTGAAATGCTCCATTTGAAGAAAACTTGAAAAGTAACAAAAATTTCAATAAAGCAGCATTAGCTTAAATAACGAAAGATTCGAAAGAAAAAAAAAATCATCCATTAATATTTATTTATTCATTAAATTTACAAAGACACCCAAATGGGAATGCTTAAAATCCAAGTTTCATTGCAGTAATGAAAGCCTAAAAAGGCCAGTAATGCCATGAAAGCAGGTAGTGCTTGCCATGCCGTGCTTGAAGAAGAGGTACAACTTTTCGTTTTTGAAGTACGATTTTTTGGTTTTCAAAGTACGTAAAATCAATGGACATGTTAATTTTTTTTTATCATCTTTTAATTCTTCCTAGGTTATAAAAAGAGTAGAAGTTAGTGTGAAAATAATGGAAGATAGATGAGCTAAAAAGTTTATGGCTTTCATATCTGGTGTTAATCAACTACTCTTTGAAGGATTAACCCGTGAACTTCCCGTGTAAGTTCGATTATTTTTCTTCTTCGTTATGTAAATCAATCGTTTTTTTAATCCTTTTACAATTCAATGGGGTTTTTTTTTTTTTCAATGTAAATTGCAGAATAGGATATGTAGATGGTGTATGGATCGTAGGGATAGTTGATGAATTAAGAATACCTCTTTCTGGAAATGATGTAAATCCTATGTTAGTAGATACAAACACCCGTGCTCGAGATACACTTCCACCGGACCCACAAAGAAGAAATGGAAAGTATGCTTCATCTTCTTCTTCTTCATCATTTAGATATGGAGTTCTTCTAATCTAATCATCTTATTTTATATGTTGCGCAGGCTTCAATTAATGATTTATAAGTATTTGTTGGACAATTTGATCACAACTCGCTTTCCCTCCACACAGTTCTTTGACTATTTCTCATGGAATCCTCATTCTATCTTATCAGAAGATATTAGAGAGGCCACTGCTTCATCAGGCGTCGAATCTAAGGAAATATTCTGTTTCTCATCGCGCTTAAAAATTACCTTAAGGTAGGTATATTTTCTTATTCATATTTTCTCTATACAGACGCTTGAAGATGTGGTTAGAAGCTTCCGAAACACATGCAGTATGCTACCTCCTGCTGACAACATGCTTTTGTTGATGTTAGTTCCAAAATGTGTGACCTTCTCGGTTTCTTAATACTATTTATATATCGAAAAACTTAAGGCTTTTCTGTACATATATTGGGCAGATAAGAGTCATAAGAGTAAGCTTGATAACGGTCTTCAGTTCTGGAAAGGAGAGAGAGCGGCAACCTTTACTCCCGAGGAAGAGCGTTGGAAATGTTGGTCTTGTCAATTCGCTTCTCTCTGCCCTGCAACTGCTAATCTCGATAGTTCAAGCGGCTCTTCGTCGGACACGAACAAACTATGAGGTGTTCTTCTCTGTCTTCAACTCTAGCGACCTTCTAGCGAAAGAAGCTTCATTCTTTTCTATTATTTTTATTATTTTTATTATTTTTTATTATTTTTTAATTCTTTTTCAGTTTCAATGGTTTACTCCTTGAAATTTTATTTCAGCATATTTGTTGGATGTGATAAATCCAGGCCCATAAAATAATAAAAAACAGGCTTATTTCTCAAGCCTTCAATGGGCCGTCTGGACCTATTACTTTGGGCCCGTAACGAGTCTTATAAACTGAGTGGACAAGGAGTATAAATACAAGTTTAAAGTGGCGACCCAAATGATTCACTATTAAAGCTTGGCGCCATAGTGGAGATGTTGAAGGGGTCGAAGAAAATATACTATCATACTAGAACGATAAACCCCTGAACCTGAGTTTCTCCCTTCGATCTAGGGCCCTTGGATTCGATCAGGTACGATACGACAGTGAATGCGACTACATTTCAGGCTTCAAATCCTTATCAATCCCGTCGACGGATGTAAGGGGCTAAAAGTACGTTGAGTCGTGGTTATTGGAGATTGGGTTCATCTTTGATTTTCCTTTTATTTTTTTGCTCAGATAGGTTGTTGCCTCGGGACACCTATCTTCCTCAACGTTTATCGTGGCCATGTATGAGACTACGAAGCAGTTCAAGCAGAGCTTAACCGAGCTTGAATTTGAAGCTGAGCATTTCTTCTAGCTCTAAATGAGGTAAGATTCGACTTGAAAAGTTCATCTTTGATGTAGAAAGTGTCCAAAATAGAATCGGGCTAGTTGGATCCCTGGTTGACAAAGTACGTAAGAATATAGGGTTAGTGGTTTGTGTGGTGGGAAATTGCATACAGGTTGTTGAGAATGATAGAATGAGGATTGGAAACGGAGAAGCGTTGACTTCCTTAAGGAGAAGGGCTCGGACGACAAAGGCTAGTGTGCCATCTGCATTTGAATTGATAATGAACGAAATTGAGGGTCCTACATCAAGGCCATTGGTGAGGGAAATGTGTTCTGCCTGTGGGAACCATGACACTTATGAGAGAACATGGATGATTTTCCCCTGAATGTATGTGTTTGCTAGGATACCATTCCATGCTGCGCATACTATCTTGGAGACAGGTATCAAATTTTGTTTAACTTGTTCTTAACCCGTGACTGTTAGTGCTTAGAGTTGATTATTAGCTCGGTTGCGTTTATAAGTCCTTTACTCCTTTTTGCATAATGCAGATCAGGAGCGACTTGACTTTGAGGTAAAGAAACTACAAAGCGATGCGAAGGATAGATCCCTTCTGCTCTCAGAAAAAGATGCCCTTGCTGACAAGATCAGTCCAAATAGTAACCTTAACGATAACCGAACTAACCATGGCCGAGGAAACATAAATGGGGTTAAATCATAGTTATAGTGGAAACGGGAGAATGAAAGTGAGAAGAGGTAAGTAAAAATGTACAAGGGTGGTCACCTTATGTAAACTGAACGTAACATATGTGGCCTATGATCTTAGCAATGGTATGATTTGGTTTCACCCTAGAGGGTGTAACCGGAACGTGCAAGTAAACGAGAATTATATCTTCTATTGAATATACGTAACCAGACAAAACCAAGTTGGAGAATTTTAATAGTTTTCGACCAACTTTCTGAAATTTCAAGAGAAAGGGATAGATAAGGGGAAAAATGAATATCTTACTCCATTGGACGTAATTTTTCTCAGTGTAAACTATTGAAGTATGTATACACATTGGTATGTTCAATTTCTGAAAAAGATCTAGACAATCATATTCTTCTTGCTCCATGTGAGAACCACATCTGCTTATATGTCTTTTCCCTCCCCTTTTGTATCACCTTCTGAGATAATTTGACTCTTATCCATTTCGAGTACGTTGCTACCGTACAGTGGGCCCTGTGGTGTTCCAAAAAGCGTAGTGAATATTTGTCTATGGCATTCATCACAAAAATAGATGTAGGTAAAATGGCCTTCGTATGGGAGCTTATGCACTGCAACTCCGGGAAGAACCCGGTGCACAAAATCTGTTACTGATGGCGGGACCACCCGATCATCCATCCCCTGTGTTGTAGACTGGTGTACTTAGATTTCAAATGCTTAACCAAATGAATTAATCTAAAAGAACAAAAAAAAAAATAAAAAAGATTCGACAACAAGGGCAAGACAGGTTTACGAACCTGCCATAGGTGAATTGGGCCGAGGAAGCCTGTATATTCATCCTGAGTCTTGCTTAGCATGGACTTGATCCAATTGACAATGCCTTTTGCTCTCTGCTTCTTTTGCAGTTTAAGGTCTGCGATTCTGAAACCCCAGTTTGATACCTGCAGAACAGCTTCTTCCACAAAGGGTCTTGCATCTCCTTGTCTGATCGATTCTTCCACATCCCGTTGCCAGAATTCTTCATAGATGGGGTCCTCTATCAAAGCTCTATCCTGCAAAAATGATCATATCCCTGTTGTTTGTTTCAAACATGTAGTAAAAACACTCAAACTGGGAGCCAAATTACTATATATCAGCTCTGGCATTACAATAACTCTATTATGATTTATGACAAAGTTGTCTCACTCTATTTTCCAGAGAAAAAGACAGCCATTTATCAATTTGACCATGTTTCCCAGAGAGGAAGCTTCCACGGTAGAAGTAAGCAAGAAACTTAGGAAATCTTCGAGCTAGAAAGTACATAAATTTCCTTCTTCGGGTCCATTTTTCCCATGTCTTACGACTTTCTAGTCTTGTCATGCACGGATCATAAGGATTAACCATCGGAGCAAACATGGCAGCACCTACAAAATCACATCAGTATAAGGAAACCTCATTTTAAAATATACAAATTAGAACAGTGTATGAGATTAAGAGGCGATCGAGGACCTTGCAAATAGCAAGAGATAGTTAGATAGTTACCTGCAAGTTTATCGGGAATATATCGAAGTGCAGCCCAAGCATGGATACCTCCGGTCGAATATCCCAACACCCAAAATTTTCCATTCACACCCACAGAATTTGCTAAGAACAACATATCCATAGCAGAAGACTCGAGATTTCTGTTGGGATGAGGGTCACTCTCACCAAATCCAGGAAGATCATATGTCAGCAAATGAATTCCAAATTCTTCCAGTAATGAAGCCTTCAACCCAGGTATACCTAAATAGATAGAAGATGTTATACCATAATAAAGAAAAATTAGTCTCATAGTCTTTAAGTACTCGTTTTTTTTTTTCTTTCAAATGTCCGAATAATGATGTTGTTATTCAACCTGCAATTCGAGAGGAAAGGAAAGTGTGAGGAGCAACCATGGAAAACCTAGCTCGATCAGCAGGAACACCTTGCTCCTTGTATGCCATGTTTCTACCATCCGGAAGCAATATCCGACTAGCACTAGGCGGATGTATGTAAACTTTCTTGATTGGTTTGTTTGGAGTAACTTGATGTTCAATATTTACAACCAAAACTGCAGGAAAGTTAAAATAAAAGCAAAATAGATTTAAGCTAGTCTAGAAAAAAAAAAAAATATATATATATATAAAAAAAGCAGCGTATTTTCCCGCACTTTCTCAGCAACAAGACAGTAGGAGTGTTTACCTGCAAATGCAATCACGGAAACGAAGAGAATCACAGACCAGAGATGAACAGGATCCTTATCCTCAGGCAGATACTGATCAAAGAACTTCAATTTCCCGACCACTCTCTCGCAACTGCCTCTGATTCTCCTCTCAATGTACGATCCCTTCCCTAATTTCCTCATGATGTACGAATCCTCATTCCCTAAGCTCTGTACAAATATATCCCTACATCCTCTCCCGAATTCTACTCCCATCTCCGCCGCAGCCTTGAGAAACTCTGTAATTTGATCCTTCAAAGTCTCGGAGCGATCACTCCCGCTGCCACTGACGGCCCTATAGGTTAGGGCAGAGCTCCTACGGTACGAATCAGTATCCGACATTTGGTCCAAAATCAGAACATGGAGTAGAATTTCTTGGTAAGCGAGAAAGAGTGTCGGAGAAAAAGGAAGAAAAAGATGATAACGATGGTGAAAGCGACAGAAATAAACTAGAAAGGAGATGGAACAGCCATTAGTGAAAGCTTGAGGAGAACGCAGGTTGCCGTAAGAGGAGAACGAGGTTGACAATTAAAAGAGGTAAAGAGAAAATGGTTGTTGTTGTCTGTTAGTCTTCAGACTCTTCACTGATTTATTGGTCTTTTTTTTTTTTTTTTCACTTTTTGTTTTTTCGAGTTCGGATATTGTTTTTCATAAAATTAATTTAATTTACAATTTAATTAATATGTAATTTAAAGAACTTTTATATTTTCTACATATATTTAAATAAGAAATAATTTTTACTTTTTATATATTTTAAATTATAATTAATACATATTTTTAGTGAATCATGAATGTTTTTATTTATAATCTGTTGTTGTAGAAAATAGAATTAATCTGAATCAATTATATTAAAATTTAATATAATATATAATATAATAAAAATAATAATTTATATAATAAAAATTAATTTATCCGCCCGCCCTGTAAACACAATACACACAGAAATTTTCTCATAATTTACACATTTTAAAGAAAATAATCTAAAGCTTGTGTGGTGGCGGCGGCTGTGACTTGTGAGGGTGAGGTGGTGGCAAATGATGAGGTGGGTGGGAGGAATTGAAAACAGAGCACTGTCTCAATGTCAGATTGGATGCTTTGTCTGGGCCCCTCACACAAAACAAAAGGTAGTATGAAAACTGAAAAGTGGTCCCTACCCAACTTTAAAATTAAAAAATGCAGACCACTGAGAAGTTTCCATGGATAACCACCAACCACATGCATGGCAGTACAGAAACAGGCTCACCAATTTTATTACTTTATACACATTGTAAAAAGGAAAGGAAGGAATCCAAAAAATTCCTCTCCAACCTCAGAAACAAGAACATTGTCAACATTTCAAAAATATGTACTACTTCATATGAAAACTTATTCATAAATACAATCTTTGTAGCTATATATGCTTATATCAATACCTTGAAGATCAAGGCATAACAAACTCGATCCGACATCATATATCCCGAATGATGTTGTGCTCGTCCCATATTTTGCAGGAACAAGTAGCTTTCTTATTCTTCCACTCTGCTCCACAGGTGTAGCAAAACTCATATCCACATCTGCAAATTCAATACAGGGATGTGAAAAGGTTGACTACATGGGCAAAGCCGATATCAGCAAGAACTTGTAGCTACTACATGGGTATATTATGTTTGTCTCTCTTGAGTCTTTTCACTTCTAGAAGCATTCAGCAGCTGTTCATTTCGAGGTGCATGATTAACATAAATACGCATAAACAGAGACTTAAACTAAAACTACCTGCAGGTGATATGGTAGCAGCCTTCAGCAAGTTCAACCACATTATTGCACCTTGCACAAGAGCCCCATTGTTTTTCCCTAGCCAGAGATTTCAACTTCGCATCATTAGAGTTTGAATCCTTGTTCGACGTACTGAAATCATAGCAAGTCATGCTCTTGTGCCACGGGACTTTGCAAGTGATGCAGAAAAGGTTATGGCATTTTGTACATTTCCTAACCCCAGATTGTTCAGCATTTACAAGTAACTCTTTTGTGTACTTTAAAGCTTCGCTTCTTGACATTAAGGCAGAACATCTAGGATAAGGGCAGTAAACTTTCTCTATAACTGGAATAGAAGACTCCTTCAGGCGTTGTTTCATGACCTCAACTAATTTCGGGGCTAAGAATTTCCGGCAACTGTCAATAGTCAGTTCTGAATTGCAGGCTTCTTCAGGGCACTTTGCCACCATTCCATTTAACAATTTTACTTCTACATGTTGTTTCATACAAGAAAAGCAGTATCTGTGTCGGCACTTGTTGATTGTGAACATCTGATCAATATCAGTATCTTCTAAACAGATGACACAAGTCTGCTTTAAGGGCTTTCTTTTTGGTAAGGTGATCTGGGAAAGTATCGTCTCTTTTGCAGATTTGAATGCATGCTTGATGTCATGACGTGTGACAAGTGATGGATTGCAGCTAGTGAATTCTCTTTGACGAAGTGCCACTTGGTTGACCAACTCTGCAACCTTGGACCGTTTCGGCTCCTGTCTGCCTGTGACCTTTTGTTTTAAAAACATTATTGAGTGTCAGTCAATCCCCACTAAGCTTTCTACTTGAAAACGGGGAATTAGACTCGAGATAGATGCTATAAGCATTGATCTGTACAATATATAATACATTGAAGCGATGATACAAATGCTTTAGCTCTATAGGTGAGGACAACTATAAGAAGTGACAATAGATAAGAAATGGTAACAATTATGCGAAAACAGCTCACTGATAGTTAATTGGAAGACTACCCTGCTTTTCAGCATTACCAAACCTGATCAGGACCCATTAATTTCTAAATTTACGCTTCCAAGACCAGAAATCAACTCTTTGATTCTGTAAGACCCATTAAAAACCAATAGTAACTGTTCTAGTGTTCTTCATGTCTTGTTAATACCATAATTATATAAGTATCTGGCCTTTGCTACTTGACAATTTGATAAGGGGACAAAAGAAAAAAGATTGTATGTCTTAGTAAAATTACTCACATATTGGTAGAGCATGTAATCATCACAGAAGAAAGTGAGCCTTTCCAAGGGCAAGTCAAGAGCCGCTTCAAGGCCTTCAATCAAGGCCTCAAGCTCAGCAACCTCGCTGCTCAGCACCTCACCGCTACCTTCCGAAGCTTCCAATGGCTTCTTCACCTCAAGTATCATATTCTCTCTCGAATCACATATCGCAGCTCCAATCGCCGCGACCATCACCTTCGTATCTCCGACCTTCTCTTCGCTCACCAGTCCTTTGAAGTACAGTCGGAAACACTCCGGCTCAGCCAAATCGGCGCAAGAAGACGAAGCTACTTCAGCACCGTACGGATACTTCTGCTCCCACTCATTCACGAGATCCTGTTCGTGAATCCGACGGTCCAGATCGTCTCTCACGATCATCTTCACCATCTCCATCTCGCTCTGCTCGCGATCCTTTTGTATCTGCGACATCTTCACCAAGTCCTGCAGAATCAGAGCTAGCTCCCAATCATCCAAAGCTGCGTCGCCATTTTTCTCAACATTTTCAGGAGGTGAAACAGCGGCATGGTGGAAATAGTGCTGCTGTAGCTTAGAGGAAGAGTGTGAAGGAGCCAAGGAAGCATTAATGGCTTCTTGAATCTGTAGGTCAAAGGCTAGCTGGTCGTCATCGTCGACGACGTCAAGGTCGCCCGAGATGATGAATTTGTTCGCCATTACTAAAAGCTCTGTGTATGAACTACGCGTTCTGTGTACAAATTACTACCTCAAGCTTCCATTTGAAACAAAATGGGGATAATTGCAAAAGCTCTTTCTAATGATGGAAGAACGACTTAAGTTGACTTTAAGTAGACTTTTTACTTTACTCTGAAAGGTGATAGCATGCGGGTCCGATCTTACACGACACAGCGTAACATTGTCTAAAATTAAAAAAAAAAAAAAAACACACACACACTTAAACGACATGTCGTCAACTATCCAATCAAAATTCATATCCACATCTGTCATAGGGTTCATCCTCTAATCTTTCATTCGTCGCCTCCTCCCGTCATGGCGTATTATATTGCACTCGTCCCAAACTGGACAGCGACAAGTCTGCTTCTTGTTCTTCCATGGATCCCCGCATGTATAGCAAAACTCGTATCCACATCTGTCATAAAACGAACAAATACACTATCCGGAGGAACATAATAGTCAACAGAAGGAATTAGCAGGGAGGAGGGAGGGGGATTATAAAAAAGCACCAGCAAGTGATGTCGTAGCAGCCGGAAGAGAGCTCAACCATATGGCTACACTGAACACACTGCCTCCATTTTTGCTTCTTCGCAAGCGAAAGCAGGATTGCTCCTTCCGCCGGCCGCTTAGGATTCGACCTTTTATAATCAGAACAGCTCATATTATAATGCGAGGGAGCCTTGCAGTTGATACAGAAAGAGAAACTACACTTTGAGCCATTTTCTGCCCCCACATTGTTCTGCTCCAAGGAATGAAGCCAACGAATATTACAACACCCCGCCTTTCGACATCAACGCAGAGAACCTGGAATATGGACAGTAGACTCTTTCCGAAATGGGGATAGGATAGAAGCCTCCTTTATTAGCTGGCCCATAACCTCAATCAGTCTAGGCTCCAAGAATCCCCACAACTATCAATATTCACCACAGATTCACATCCTTCATTAGGACATTTTTCCGCCATTGCATGAAGCAACTTCACTTCCACATGCTGTTTCATGCAGGTGAAACAGAATCGGAGATGGCAGCCCTGGATAGAAAACATTTGATGGGAAGGAATGTCTTCATAGCAGATTATGCAAGTTTCTTTCAAGCACTTCCCTTTGTTAGTTTCTGCTGTCCCGGTGATTTGGGAAACTACAGCATCTCTGGCATATTTGAAAACAAACTTCATTTGGTTGCAGGCAACTAAATTCGGGTTGCAAGAAGTAAATCTTCTCTGGAGAAGAATGACATCATTGACTATTATTGAAAGCCCATCTCTAGAGAAGAAGCAAATCCTGATCTTCCTTTGGGCCAAACAAAAAAAGTTCACCACCCATATTGAACAGTAATTTTTGAAAGCCCAGCCTGTCAATAAATTAGAGGAACTGAAAAAAAAATATATATCAGAATTGGGCTGTCAGGGTTTCTCTTGTTGAGCCCAATCCTGAAAACTCACAGGCCCACCCCATTCCCCGTAGTTTTCCAGTCTGTTATACTGATTCACGTTCAATTTGCCATATTGATGTGATATTGATCTTTAAATTATCAACTAATCGTAAATCAATTAGAATTCTGTCTGTAACTAACAATAGGCTTAAGAAAGAAAGAGAATAATATATGAACAAGATATCCTACAACAAGAAAGGAAATGATTAATAAATGACTCCCGAACATTTGGTAATTTCAGATATATCGATACGACTCCGTTTCACTTAAACAGAAAAAGGCTTCATCAAGATAAATAGGAAGTATACCAAACCATGCATCCTTCCAAACCTGTAGGAGAAAGAAAGACATGCAAAACTGGACTAGTCACTATAATTTCCTGTCGGGAAGCGTTAATTTTCCAACTTCCATCAACCTAACAAAGTTGTAATTTCGGAGAAGCTTAGCAAAACCAAATTTCATAACGTGTTTGTGATAACGAAATCTCCACTAATTTTGACTTAAATAGATAACATCAATAACTAAACTCGATAATGAACAATAAGATAGGAATCCTTTAAAACAATACAGTATCCCCACCGTCAATGCCAAAATCCCTTCAAGTAAGTTGGGAAAACTTGACGTGGTGGCAAGTGGTTATATATTTCTTTCGTCAAGAGTCATAAAATTGTTTGACCAGCAAGAAAACAAAAGAAGAGCCGTGAAAATTGTTGAAAAAAAAATAGGAATAAATAAATAAATAATATGTATAGTGGAGATTGAGGTTAAAGAAAAAAAAACAAAAAAGGTTGGCAAGAATGAATAAGACTTGAGCATAGAAGGAAGCCCAGTCCAAACGGAAGCAGGCCGGAAATTGGGTCGTGACAGAAGATTCAAGTCAAATTCAGAAAAGTCCGGCTCATGCAAATTTATCTTCATTCTGATCAAAACACGGCTCTAATTAATCCAGATTAATTGTTAACCTTTTTTCTTAAACTATGTTATTAATATTAACATGAGTAGAGTAGAGTTTATAAAACGTTGAGATATTATAATAAAAGAGAAAATATCCAAAAAGTAAAACAAAATGGTCCGAGAGAAAGAAAATCAAAAGTTAACAACGTATGTACCGACATCCTCTTCTTCTTCGACTCTCTCTATATATAACGTGTTCCCATTTCGTGGGGTACTAAGGCGCTCAAATCCTTAAATATTTGAATTTTAAGATTTTTTATATGAATTTTGACAGAATTTATTAATTAAAATAAATTATTTATCTTTCTATTATATTAAAATATACTCATATTTAAGAATTTTAAAAATGATCAGATATATATATTAATTTCCTAAATTCCCATTTACCGATGACTAATTACTATATTAATTTTTGTTAATAATAGAAGATACAATCATACGTGGATAAGACCGAATCTAATTCAAGGAATTTGACTAATACATACATACATTCATATATATATATATATATATATACTTATAATTATTTTCAAACTTACTTTTTTGTCAGCTAGTTGTATGTAGTAACATTTAATAAAATAAAATTGGATTAATTTTCCGAATGAATTTAAGTTAATTAGGTGGCATCCAAGTTTGAATCCAACCTAATTCCGCTATGCAGTGATCATCTATCGATGTAGACTGATGATCAGCTAGCTGACCCCAGACTTACAAGCTTACAAGATGCTAGCTAGCTAGCTTGATAAGTGTTAAGAATTTGGAATTAATCAACACGTGTTATAACATTAATCTACAAAGCAATAGCATTGACAAAATAAAATGAAAAAACTAATGTGATTAGCTAAATGCTAGATTAAAGACCTAGGATTCGACATTAATCTTGACAGACGTTAAGTAGCTGTCCTGTCTATTTGCATGCATTGGTCGCGCACGAATCACGTGTTCTCGAGTAGTTTACCGGAAAAACCAAACTTCTCTTAAATTAATTTTTAAACCAAGAGTTATAAATTAATATAATATTTTATAATATATGTGAATTTTTATCATAGAATTCATATGTAAATACTAATAATACGTGGATTTTATATTAACTTATGATTTCCGATCTTATAATGGTAGTTAGAATGTGATTGGAAGTAAATTTTGACTTAGAAATTATGCCTAAGTAGACTAGGTTAGAGTCATGGATAAGTAGCCTATATATATATATATATATATATAGAGAGAGAGAGAGAGAGAGAGAGAGAGAGAGAGAGAGAGAGGATGAGGAAAAAAAAGGTAGTGTGAGATGGGTCAGAATGTAGAACTACTAGTGTTCCCCTTCAACCATAGAAAATAATGACATGTTGGTCGAGTTTGTCTCTCAACTGGGAGTGAATAAGAAATAAATAAGAACAAATTGTTATTATCAACTCTAGGTGCCGACAGGGTGACAATATTCCGTTCGCTAGGCTTATTGTTTGATAATTTGTGAGATTTCAAATTTGTAATTTTGAGTCTAACTTCAGTTTTACTTCATTATTTGATGATCTACGAGATTCTAACTCAATTATACAATCGTATATGTTCTTGACTCACTTAAATCATTCTTATAAATAACTATAAAATGTTAGGGTTATTGAAGGAAGTTTGAAATCACGTGGGATGCACATGATCCCCAATAAAAACTAATAATGACCCTAAAACTTTATAAACGCGTATGATTGGAATGTTAAGAAAGAAGAGAAAAAGAAAAGAAAAGAGAATGAGAAAAATGATCATCATGACTAATTGGAAAAATTATTCAACGATAATCAGTGTCGATCACGTGACGCGTACTCGATCCAAGGTTCGTTATTTTATATTATTACTGTAATAATAAGGTACATATAATAATAAAATTCTTCCATATGATTGTCAACAAAAGACATTTTAACTGTAAGAAAAGATGGGCTTCCTAACCATTTATTATCACAGGCCGTAATTTTGGCTAAACTAACTTAACGACAAACCGATTGTTAAAATAAAAGTTTTTTAATAATCACGTAAGTGAAGATAAATTCTCCTAAGAATATAAGTCATGTATTATTTTTATAATATGATAAATAAATTTATTTATTTTTTGTATATTTCATAAATGAAATATTTCAAATATTATATCAAAATATGTTAATATTTTTAATATCAAATTTAATTTTAATCTTTTAGAGTATATATCTTATGAATCGAACACACACACATATATATATATATATATACAGAAAGGAGAAATGTGAAATACAAAATTAAGATTGAAATTGTTTATATTATATATTAAGGATATGTTTAGAAACAACTTGATCATCTCCGTCATGAGAGGAAAAAAGGACCTATATTTACTTTGTCTAGCATAATACAGAAAAATAGATCCTCTAGAACTTACATTATAAATTTAATTTCCCTACTTCCCACCTTAATTTATGCCTAAAAAAAAAATATATATATATATATATATATATATATATATATTATTCTACCAAATAAGTAAAAAAAAAAAAAAAAATCTTATTGAACATCTTCTCTCCAATAACAATTAGCTATATGGTAGGAAAAGATTGACTAGTTTTGATGATATCATGTCCAAAGTGGCTCCCACAGGGAACCCAAACTGTTGTCCTCCATGAAACTTGGATTAGTTTGATAGTTATTTGGACTAGAGTTGATGAAACTGTCTAGATCACATTGATGATGATCACTATAAGGAGATGCTTGTGGAGAGACTGAGAATTCCCTACAAATTAGGGCAACGAGGTTCGCTTGTTGCAGTTGCATGTTGACGAGCTCGGCTTGCGATTTGGCTAACTGTTCTTGGAGCTCATTCACTTGCTTCTGGAGTTGACATATTGCCCCGGCACATCCATACACCGGATCTCTTATCCTTGCACTTGCTTCATACACCATGCTGCTCACCGCATCCGCTCTTTGATATTCAGGCAGTTCCTATCAAAAATCACAATGTATCATGTTAAGTTATCGATAATTTAAATTATTTATAAATTTAGATCAAACACTAACATTCTCGATTACATAAGTTTTTATGCATGAACGTTCGATATATGTATATTATACATGACAACTAGATGGGCCCCCGAAAATATTTATAGTTCGAGATCGTTTCCTTTATAATTATATCATGTTAACTTAATTATCAGGATATAAGTAATTAGTGATCAAGCTAATAAAAGGAAGATGTATAAAGAGGTGTGAGGCCCATGTAAAATTGATTGCTTACCAAGTTCCTTATACGGCACTAGCTAGAGCCCCATCGCTCAATGAGTCTCAACCCCACACAATGCCTCGACGTCACAAAATTTTATTAGTTAGGGATCCAACTAACTGACTATGATGTCTAATAGTTTTCCCATTTCTAAACAACTTCCCACATCATGTTACTCATAATTACCGTTTAGTAACTAAATACTTACTGTCGTATAGAATTGAGAGTAACTACTAAAATTTTGTGAAAGAGAATTAACATGGTTTTACATTACGTTAAAGATTAAACAAAATGTGATTGTGCGTATTTACCTGCAAGAACTTGATGATGTTGCTAGCACCGAAGACACGGTGGGCGATGGTGAATTTGGTGGGCTCGGTGGGAGGAAAGTATGGAGCCAAGACACAATTCTCGGCACACCGCCGCCGCAAAATCTTGCAGGCGGCGCAAGGACTTAGAATTATAGGTGGTGGGAATTGAGTGATGTTTTTTAGTCCAGATGATATCGAAGAAGGTGAGTGATGAGTAGTTGTTATGAGAGGAGGGCTTGATGATGAATTAGTTGTGTTTGTATTTGTGTCACTGCTCTCCATGATCCTTATCTCCTCTTAGTTTTTTAGCCCAGAAAGAAAGAAAAAGAGAAAGAGAAATGGGGTTTGCTTTTTTGAGGCTGCAAGGACTAATACATATATATAGAAGAAGTCATGAAGTGGGCAAAGGGGTGATAGTTAAAGAGGATGTCACTGTTACGTAATTTATATACTATTATTTTATGTTGAAAATTATATGGTTAGGTTTTGGGGGTGGGCTGCATACGTTTTTATCAAATTTGTTATTATTATGATTCATGGTCATCAATTTCGTTAGGTTCCAAAACTTGTTCCCACTGTCCTTTTACTTTGGATCCGAAATCAAGTTGAAACTCATAAAATCACAATTAAAGTCTCTTTTTCTAATCAAACGAACTTTAAATCGAGACTTTGATTTTTAGTTTCCATCTATAAATTCATTAGTATTAGAAGATGTAGTATTAATAGTAATTCATATATAATAATTAGTTTTTTTTTTTTAATAGCTAATTAAGTAGTCTAGAAACATTATCTTGATTGCCTAACTTTTCAAAGTCACTAAACTTTCTCTATTTGCAAGGAGGACCCTTGTCTCGTCTCGTTCTTTCTCTCTCTCCAACTCTGTTGGACACAAGTCAAAGTGTTATTCTCAAGTGCTTAGTCTATCGGCCGCAAGACTAGTAGTACTCCCTTGTAGAAGGACGTGTATCGCATTATTTGACTAAATTGATTTCGGGAAGAAAAAGAAAAAAATTCCATTTTATTTCTTCTACCCCAATTCGACAACTTATACTTAAGATTTTCCATGAGCTCTACCCAAGAAAAAATAAAATAGAAAATCTTAGGTCTAGCCCTAGAAATGGATAAAATTCCCGATCATAACCAGATTACCAGTTTTCGACCTAATATTAATTTCGGTTTTAAGTATCAATAATCTTAATATTATAAAAACGGCGATTGAGATCGGATTCAATATAAAATTGATATCCATTTCGAGTATCAATATATATATATATATTATCATAGTCTTCTTATCTTTTTCTTTTACTATTTTTCTTATAAGTTTACTATTAAAAAAAATTCTCATACCCAAAAAATCGAGACCGGCGTTATTCTATTCGATCTCGACCGGACTTTTGCCGCCACCACACACTATAATGAAGCTAAAGAAGCATCGATCAAAACTGCCTATGCAATAAATGATGACATGTGGCTCACACTCATACTCACTGAGTGAGTAATTGCTGCCCTTCCGGACAGTGCTATCTTTCTACCACTCTAACCACCACCTGATGGCCTTGAGAACGACCCAAATTAGGCTCCGTCGCCTATTTACCACTCTATCTCTACGGGTATAGAGCTAATTTATTTTACTTTTTTCTTTAAATATCTAAATTTCGAAAAGATTTTTAATAAATAGAAATTTATCTCAATCTTCACTTTAAAAATAATATTTAATCGACGATTGAGCTAAAAAAATAATATAAAAATACATAATTAAAAAAATGTGTTTTGGTTTATGGGAGGCTGCGTATTGGGGTGTTGTTGTTTCTTATACGCAGAAGAAGTTGACATGTTCTACTAATAGTGACAAGTAAGTATGTATTATTGTCATTTTTAACTGCATGTTTTATTTTCTTTTTTCAAACTTAAATGGCAAAGTTTTCCACTACTTAGAAAAATCAAAATTTTTTAAATTTTTCTACAAAGAGTCTTTTACGTGCGGACCTCAACTTAAAGAAAACTCACTGAGAATCCAAAATTTACTTCAAACCTTACTCAAACTGTACCAGAACAAGATCATGTTCTAAAGACTATAAACTAGATGTTAGAATTAGTTGCATTAAAATAAGATTTTACATTAAATTAAGCTAACTTTTACTCTACCTATTCAAAAAGCCATGGCGAAAAAAGTCAGCTCTTAAACTCGATTTCGTGTTTGGCCGAAGGAAAAAAAAAAAACTCTATTTCGTGTAATAATTAATTTTTTAATTATGATTAGTTATTGAATTTGAGTCGGAATGTAAAGGAACAAACATTGAATTGTTCTTAGAAGATGAAGATGCAATGCAATGATCGAAAGTTTTGCCTTCCAGAAAGTTCAGACATTGTCATTGCCGATTTGGAAAAATGTCCAATTTGTAGCACATTATTATTATATTAAGCCTAATAAAAGGGGAAAAAAACTGTACGGATCAGTAATATGTTAGTGGGGTTTCAACTAGCTATCAAGATTTGACCATCTAACATACTACTTGAAAAGGAATGTTTCACACCCATAATCACATTACTTGATGTCTCTATACCTTCCGAATCTTCTCCGGTTTCCTTATAGCCTCTCTTTCTCCTATCTCACTATTTTCTTCATTCTCTCTTTCTCTTTAGATTCTCTACATATCCGAAATCTATTCAAACTTTAAAACTCATGTAAACTCTGAAACTTATAACCTCAACTTTCTCATACATGGTAACTGCCATCTAAATGCTATGAATGCAAAGTTGCTGCACAACAACATGGTAAAAAAGAAGGGGGAAAATGCTGTGAATATTTTCACTGTTATATTACTCGAAGTAAAGCAGTTTTAGTTGATATAATCATCTAAAAGGTCCTGTGGACTGGAAATCATGCTAACAAACTTGTAATGATAATGCCCTTGGCGCTTTTATGAAAAGGAGTACCCCCCCCCCCCCCCCCCCATCATGATTTGAAGGCCAGGGTCCTTATGTGTCCCAGACAACTTGTCCTGCCCTCTAAGGAATGTCTTTATCACACTCTTCTCTACTCAAGTTCAATTGTCCTCCTACTATATCTCTGTATTACATGGCATGCATGATCCACCATATAATGTTACCGTACAATAAGCCCATAAGTATACGTACGTCAAAAATAATTTTGTTTAGTTGTTGGATAAGTTTTGGATGTTTGAAAGAGGTGGGCCTTCTCACTTCTCTTATGTTACAATCCTCTTCTCGGTGAGCTCCCTTTCTCCTCGTTCCATAGAGATAAATTATGTCGATTTTGTCTATTTATAACCACAATATATATAATGTTGTACACTTTTTACTCTAGTAGAACTTTACTTAAACTCGAGTGAGACATAAATTAATCACTCAATTAATGAATATTGAAAAGTTTATTAAGAGTGATAATACTCACTTGAGCTTTTAGAAATTTTTTAATGGATATTCGTTTGAGCTTAAATGAGTGAGAGCTCTTGAACTAGATACCCTTCAACAAAGGCAAGAAGGAAAAGTAGGTAGCATGCTTCATAAATTTCTTGGAAAATATAAAAACACCCATTTATGCCACGTGCATATATTTAGTTACAAGCTTAGACCAAGACCAAAACAACCTAACTAAGAAGACTTGACCCAAAAAAAAAAAAGAAGAACTTTCAACACTTTTTGCTGTTTAATTGTAAGGGACATACGTAAGTTGTAACCCTAATTAATGTGCAAAGACACGTAATTAGTGATGAATTGTGACAGATATAAACCAGAAGGGCACAACTTTTGAGTCTTTGACCAATATCGAGCGTTCGAGTTGTGATCTTCCAATATCGAGTTCGAGACTTTTGGTTTACTACAATTCCTGTTACTCGAGATCGACTTGAATAGCTGTAATCAAGTTCAAATTATTGAATGAATCGTGATTAAGATAAAATAATTTATTTATATATATATATATATATATCAATTTTATTTATAATTTAAATAAATCGATTAAATTAAGCCTAGGAAAACTCTGGACATCTTGTTTGGCCTGTTTCATAAAACAAGCTCTTGCCGGGAAAAACACGTGTGATAACGACTGCCACGCCAGTATATGGTTAAATTTTTTGATGTGCCACGCAAGCAGTACGACATACGTCGATTGACACAGAAACTGCCACGTCAGAATATTTCGTTCATTACGATTCGACTTCTGACAAACGGACAACGACAAAAATATGAATCTGCATTCCGGCCCATAAAAGAGGTAGAAAAATGGACGACCCAAGAAAATTTAAAAAGAACTTTCTTTTTGGGCCGGCATTTGGATTTTCTGTGGAAAACAGTGTGTTTGGTTTCACAAGGCCGCCATTCAGCGCGCGATTCGCATTTTTGATTTGTCCTCTGCAGAGCATATTCCTCTCCCTGTTTGGTCATCGTCGCAGTGAGTCAAGGAGAAACGAAAGCAAAGAGGAAGGGAAGACGAGCATATGCTGCTGCGTCGTCTTCTTTTCTGACTCTCTTTCCAGATCCTTCTCTTTTCTTGAACTGCATTGAATCTGTTTTTGAGCTTACAATTCCAGTCAAATTCGCGAGGTAGAAGAAATCTGCGTTTGTTACAGAAAGGGAAGTCCCTTGAAGATGGTTCAGATCAAAGAATTGTATCTCGAATACTTTCTCTCTCTCTCTCACTCACTCTCTTTGCTGTTTCGATTTTGTTTTTCCCTTCATTTTGTTGCCTAACTTGTTCAAGAGATAGATTTTGTTGTTCTTAAATTGTTGCAACTTCACTTCACTAGATTATGGTTATGAATAGTGAAAGAAAAATTATGCGTTTGGTTACTAAGAGTATGATCAAAATATCAGAAGTGACGGCAATTGGGATTCTGTTCTGATCATAGCATTTTTTGGGTGGATATCTTATAATGAGCGAGCCCTAGCTTTTAAGTATTATTGAGCTAGCAATGGTATTAATATGTGGTTTATCTAAGATTAAAGCATTTAGTCTTGATTGTGTGAGAATTGCAGGACTAATCTCGTAGTCAAGTAATGGATTCATAGGAGCTTTGGTTCTGGCATTCTAAATTTAAACACTCGCACATATTTAGAATATCATTGCTGTATTTTCTTAACCCATATCCTTGTTATTTGGGGGTCCTGTCTTGAAGTCGGATCGTCATGCCCTTTACATTGGAAGAGGTAAAAGAATTCAAAACTTATCTGAATTGTTTTGTCTCACTCTAGTACTGCAGGTAGTAGTTCTCATTTCAGTGGTTTTTCTCTGCAGTATCAAGTTGCTCATCTTTACACGGTCACAAGAATGCAGCAGAAGAACTCAACCAAAACTGAAGGGGTAGAAGTCCTTGAGAATGAACCCTTTGAAGATGATGTTCTTGGAAAGGGTCAATACACCTCCAAAATTTATCGCTTGCAGAGGTTAGAAAAAATATTATGTGGCGGAATTGAGTATTTACACCATTGAGGAAAAGAAAAGTGTTTCATTGAACTGAGACATCTTGCTGTTGTGTATGAGTAATTATAGCACTAGTTCTTACAGAAGTATACTTTGTAGTTGATCAGTAGTGTCTATGTTTTATAGTGAGGGTAATAGTCGCGTTATGGGGAGGACTAAGGGGATGTGAATTTTTGTGATTAAGAGATTTATCCACAGGAGCCTTGAAATTTGTAATGTCCAACTAGACCCAACTTCATTTAAAACTGGAAATCTACTCCAGTGATGCTTAGTAGAGAATATCACATATCATTTTGGGCTATAGACACCTTATAGTTTGAACTATAAAAGTTATAATTTTTTGTCTTACACTCCATTTCCAGCAAAATTCCGTCTTGGATCACTTCTATTGCTCCAGCAGATGCCCTTATTATGGAAGAGGAAGCATGGAATGCATTCCCTACATGTAAATCAGGTCCGGCATTCATCATAAGCTCCTTGTTGAGAAACAGTTTCTTTCCATTTAACCTGAGCTAATACATTTTTGGCTGGTTGTCTTAAAATTCATGCCAAATTGTCCAGTACTTAAGGTGTGCCTTTTTTCTCTTTCGTATGATCATGTGTTCTTCATGCGTTGCATGATTTCCAGCTATGTTATTATCATACTGATTACTTGTGCATTTATGTAGTGCCCTCACTTTTCAAAGTTTCAACTGACCATTGAGACTATTAACAAGGCTGACAATGGGCAATCAGAAAATGTAAGTATCTCTAAAATGGAATTACTGGATTTGTTTGAGACAAACTAAAGTTTAATGTGCCAAACTGGATTTTTAGAGTTTCAAATGCTCAACTAACTGCACCTTTAGTATTTGATAAAGTATAAATGCTCCTTTTTATTTCCTTGTTGGCTGCTTCACCCATTTTTCCTTAACCCATGGAACTGGAACATTAGGTACATGGTTTAAGCGAAGAACAACTAGCTACTAGGCAGGTAGAAGTTATCGATATAGCTGCTTCTAATGGACGTGATTATTGGAGTTACATTATTGGAAGCTCCAATATTGACTTCACTAAATTTAAATCATCAAAAACAGGACGGGGGCCACTTTTAGACGGATGGCAGGTTTGACTTCATTGCTTTTATCATTTTAGTAAAATGATCAGGCAAATCCAGTTCATGAAGTTTGATCCTGACTTACAATTGATTCAGAACACATGTCGTCCAGCTATGACAGCTTACAAATTGGTAACGGTAGATGTACCATACTGGGGCTTTGGTTATCGACTTGAACAAGCTCTGCTTGCGGTAATGTAGCTTGTCTGTATCTTTGAATACTTTTTGGCAAAATTGAAAAACTGTTGATCTGATTAAATTGTGTATGCTTTTTGGAAATAGGGTGAAAGGGCTCTTTTTCTGGAAAGTCATAAGAACTGCTTTGCTTGGATAGATGATTGGTTTGGGATGACAATCCAGCAGTTACATCAACTTCAGCTAACTAACACCTCCTCGATCAATCTGGACCATGAGGTAATAGAAAATAGAACGCAGAATTTTGAGCAATGAAGTGTTCTTATATATCTATATATTCATTAGCTTTTGTGTTTGTATTCTTGTGCCCCCCCAAAAAAAAAAAAAAAAACAGAAATTGGTGGAAACGACAAGTTCGGTGATAGAGAGTGAAGATTTGGTCAAGAGCTCGTGAAGATGACAAAACCACAAGCTGTTCTTAAGACAGCTATGATAGAGACTAGAGAGCATTGGTTGAATTCACTTATCATAACATCCAATGAAAAATTTGCATAGTTTATTATTATTATATTATAAATATGTATTTATACTTTATTATTGTTCATCATAAAATCTGTCACCTCTTCCAATTTCCAATTCGATTAACCAGAATTCATGTTAGACCTCCTCCTTGATACTGACGGGTTCTTATCATATTAGATATTAATATTTTTATTATTATCTTTTCCCCCCAAAAATAAAAAATATTACACAATAAATTATATTGAATTGCCTCAAAATATCGGATCGGATCGGTCCGGTCCGGTCTCTAGCAGAGAGGAAAGGGTAGGAAAGGAAAAGCAAGAAGGGAAGAGACAACTGACGAGCATACGCTGTCGCTGCGTCTTCTTTTCTGACTCTTTCCACATCCTCTTCTTTTTTTTTTTTTAACTGCATTTCAATCTGTTTTTGAGCTTACAATTCCAGTAAAATTCGCGAGATAGAAGAAAGCTGGGTTTGATACAGAGAAAGAAATCCCTACAAGGTGATTCGGATCAAAGAATTGTATCCCGAAAACTCCCTCTCTCTCTCTCTCTCTGCTGTTTCGATTTTGTTTTTCTCTGCTGTTTCGATTTTGTTTTTCTCTGCTGTTTTGTTGCCTAAGTTGTTCGAGACACAGATTTTCCCTTCCTTCTTTCTTTTAATCAATTTCGTGACTGATTGGTCGATATAATATGTGAAAAAACGGTGCTTAAATTTCTGGCTATGATACGTTGGTTCTTCAAGATGTTGAACATGCACACACGCTGTTCGACAGTTCGTCTGTGAGAGTGAAAAAACCCAGTAAAAATTGGTTCTTCACTATTGTTTTTGTATTGGATACTGTGAATCGAAATATGTCAATTGAGTTAAACAACTTTATTATTCAATTTCTGCATTCCATAATTCTATTTATTTCCAATGTATAGATTCAGGATGAGTCCTAGATGGAAAGGAAAGGGAGCAGAAGCAAAATCCATGGCAGATCCCATGTCAAAGATAGTACTTCAACTCCAATTCTCTCTACTCCAATCCAACAGTCACGCAACATTACTCGGCTCCACTATCCTTCTCCCTGCAGAATCTGAACAAATCAATCTACTTAACCGTTCATCTTTTGGCAGACCCATAGCAACAGCCGAAAACAATAAACAATGGTTTCAACTAGGTTTAGAAGAAGCCTTTTACCTCTCACATTCCCTAAACTGTCTCGAAATCAACTTAAAAAACAATTCTCCAAAAAATAACGAGGAAATATGGCAGGCAATGAAGTCAAAGAAGCCAACTTTCCCTGATCTATACAAGGCTTATTCTCATCTAAGAATGAAGAATTGGGTGGTCAAATCCGGATCGAGATATGGGGTTGACTTTGTTGCTTATAGGCATCATCCGAGTCTTGTCCATTCTGAGTATGCAGTGCTTGTTTTGTCTGAAGAAGAGAGTGGCAGTGATGTAATTAACGGGAGGTTGAAGGTGTGGTCAGATTATCTTGGAACGATTCGGCTTTGTGGAAGTGTTGCTAAGACACTATTGGTTCTTAGGATCAATAAACATGGAAATGATGATGTCTCTTCTCCAGCATGTTTGGAAAGATTCTCTGTGGATGAGTGCACTGTTACAAGATGGAGTCCGAAACAATGCCGGGAAGATCATTTGCCTGTTGAATATGACTTCTTGACTAGTTTCTTTTCACTGTTCTTCATTAAATGATCATGAAGTTTTTCGGGTTGTTTTTTTACTTAGTATTTATTTTCTTGGTCCAGGAAAAACATCCAGGCAAAAGGATATCGGAAGCTTCTAAAATTGAACCGGAGGTCCCACAAGCTGGAGACGATATGAAGGAACTACAAGACGTGCCTTCAAAGGTTGAAGAGGCGATGTAGAAAGTTGTGGAGTGCAACACACTAAATTATCATGTACTCATTAATGGAGCATACAAGTATGTGTCTATAGAAAATTTTACAGGTCTGTAGATGATTTTCCTACTTAACATGAACATTCATGTACGACATCAGCTTTAAATGTTCCAGTTTGTCGTCAATAGTGGAACTTGACAGTTTTCCGGTTTGTCTCTGGCAAATTCAGTTCAGTTTTCTTCCCATTCTAATTAGAACTCCAACCCGAAATGAATTCAAAATTCAGAATTTACACCCAAAATGAAACAGAATTCATATCCAATTTATAAATACCGAATGAGAATGTGAATGCCAATGAGAATTGAATGAAAATAAGAACCATGATTTTTTTGGTGTCTATTTTGCTATAATGAAAATGAGAATAATAATTTTTTTATGTTCATTTAAAAAAAAAATTATATAAATTATATAAATATCACAATAAAATTTAAAAAATATGAAAAAATATATATGTAATAAATACTATGTTACAAATATATTGTAACAACGAATCCAACTAGTAATCAAGTATCACAAAAACAAAATTAAAAAATAAAAGCAAAAGCTATGTTACAAATAAAAAATGGTCCTTTCTTCTTTTCTTCTTAAATATGGATCCTACTAGGTTGTGCCTTAGTCATCCTTGCGTCTCCATGTGACTCATCATTATCCATTCTCCGGTTATTACGGAACGCAGCGAAGGCAATGATGTAAACAATCACGAGAATGATCAAAACGACGATATTTATAACCGACGCCTTCCTCCAGCTCTTCTTGATGCTAGCTAGAACACCGGCTTTACAAGAATCACAGGAATAGCAGAGCTGTTGTTGCTCATTACTCCACCTCGAGCAATCCGCATTTGCTATGATTTGGCCTCCTCCGGCTAACCAGACCGTCTCATTCGAGTAGGTGAATCCACAATCTGTTGGGGGCTTACAGCAACCAGACTACAAGAACAAAACGAAAATCATAAGAGACTACAACCTTAAAACACAAAACAACAACTTTTGCCTGGTCGGTTGGTTTTTCTTTGAGATGGTCCAAAACAAACAGCTTGTGCTATATGTTTACCTTCTGTTTCCATCCTCTGGGTAGAAAGAAAGAACCTACTTTTTTTTGTTTGTACTTGATAGAATATGCATGTCATAAGAAGTGGGGATAGATTCACAACATCTTGTTTGTACTTTACACAATTACATTTTGACCACAACCAACAAAAGCAAAAGGAGAGAATTCTATCAAAAAGACTAGAGAAAAGGCAACCAAACGGTCCCTTACTATTCTTCCTCTGAAGTGTAAAAAAGAGAGTAAAGAGACAAATTTCTTCTGGGTGTCATTATTCTTTAGAGAAAAAATAAAGTTAAAAAGGAGGTTGGATTTTGGATTACTTTTAAGCTTAGTGGTGTCTTCTTTTGCATCGTCTATCCAAATTTAAACACCAAATTGCCTCCCCGCCCTAATATTGAGACACGAATCTATGAGGTTTAGCTTTATATTACTTCAATCTAGACCACCACCTACCTTTGCTTGAAAATTTTGGCTCCAGAAATATAAATTTATAAGAACAGCTCACCCAAATGTTCTACACATCACAGGACAGGACTACCCACGAAAAGAGATCTACTTTATTAATTAAGATAAATAATCAGTCACACATCATACCTGAATTAATTACTCTTTTCATAATTTCAATTAATAATAAATAAATAAATTATCATATTAAACAAAAAGAAAGAGAGAGAGAGAAGGAGAGACATGCCTGAATAGGGCTGAGCTTTCTGTGATAAAACATATCAACAGTCTCCGGCAAGCCTCCGACAACTCTCCCCATCTTTGCACAAACCTTGGAATCTCTAACACAAGAACCGATCTTAACCCAATAGCTATCGTCTCCAACCCGATCCTTAAGCCAGCCCGAATAGTCCTCCAGATAGTAATCCAAGTAAGACCGATTCGCTTCGACCCGACCGGATCCTTTATCGGTAACGGCGTAAGCGAAAATGATGAAACCCAGAAGAGCGGCGATGATGAAGAACATGGTGAAGAGATAGACCCTCATGAGCATGGTGTTCCGGTAACAAGCTCCGGCGAATCCGGCGAGGGAGATGACCATGATGGCGGCTCCGATTATGATCAACGGCCATTGGAGAAACTTGAGGCAGTCTGTGTTGTTTGCTCGGCTGCTTAGCCATATCCCGCCGCCTAGGATTGGGATTGATAGTAAGAACGTTAGGAAGTTCAGTAGCCCGATCAAGTGGTTGCTTGCTCTCATGATTTCCAATCTGGTTGCTTTCTTTCTTCTTTTTCTTCTCCTTCAACTACTTTCTTTCTTGGGAAGTTTCAAGTTTGTAAGCTGGAGTTAATAATGTAGGGGTTTTAGATGCGGTACGATTTTTTTCCTCCTTTTTGGGGTACTCGCGAGGGAGAGCCAAAAATTCGTATCCGATCCGACTCGGACCGATCCGTCGGATCGGTTAACGATCTGATCGATTTTCTTAGATATACCCGACATGTTTAAAAAAAAAAAAAACTCTTTTCTTTTAAAAAACAGCCGCCATGCTCCAATACCCCAGATCTCATATTTCTCTGGCAGCCCTTCCATATCCAAACTTGCCAGTCAATATTTTCGTCCTCGCCTAATTGACTTCACTCATATTTTCGTCCTATTATGGTGATTTGGCAAAGGAGATCAAGAAAAACCAGAATCAGTTCAATCTGGTTCATCAAGAGATATTTGATGGAATTAATCTAGTTGTCTTTGAAGAAACAAGATTCATCTGATTTGGTTCTCTTAGTAAGGAATTTGATCGATTCAATCTGAATTTTGGAGAAGAAATCAAATCGAGGGATCTTGTTTTTCCTTTACTATTACTACCCGATCTGATCCTCTATCAGGTCGGATAATAAAATGTCTAAAAATTTTGAGCGCATCAGATATCCAATAAAATTGGATTGATCCGATGCTCAACCTTAGTACTCGCTTTGAGATTTGGCCATGTGGTTATCTCTTGCACGAGAAAATAATTAAAATATCTTTAAAAGAAAGAAGATAAGATATCTTACTACTAAATTAAAATATATTATTAGAACACTAACATTTTTTGAATTTCAAAAGAGACAAGGATAAGTTAGGGAGAGAAATGTAATTTCCAAAGAGATATTTGGACAAAAGATTTGATGATAACAAGATACGGTTGAAATAAATCGATTTATTATAAATATAAACTATATAATAATAATTTTTATTTAAAATATAGATTATAATCCCAAAATTTAAAAATTGTATTTAATCTCAAACTTTAAAATATGAGTTTGAAACCCAAATTGATTTCTATTATTTCATGGTTAACATGATCAATCCTATTTGAACTTGATATTTTTAGAGACGTACTCTAGTTTCATTTTTTTGTTTTGTTTTGGGTTAAATTTGTTTTTGGGAAGTTTGGAGTACTCTATTTTTCCCTTTTAGATTATTAGATGAATTGAAAAGGAATCAAAGTATTAGTTTGATCAATATTTGAAGTGTAGTATAGAAGAAGTGAAATCCGAACCATGCTTAACCAATTTAGTAGCCATGGCCCAACCAGTTATGACTTATAAGTGAAAAAAAAAGGTTATGGTTAGTGGGACGAAGTTTCCTTATTCCACACTCCACTATTCCTTCCCATATGTTGGCCATGTGCACTTACGTCAAGGATTTATGTTGAGTGTTTGATCAATAAATATCTAGTCATAAGGTGCCAACTAGTCAATAAGGTGTTGAGGATGAGGATGAGGATCCGACGAAGAAGGTACATGCATCATTTACATAGGCTGAAGAACATATAGGCTTGATGACACAGGAATGCCATTTAAAAAATGGAGTCAAACAAGGTCCACAAGGATATACAATTGGGCCCACTTGGATCCTTGTGACAGAGAGCATTGGAGATTTTCTCATTTTAATTATATTTCATAAATGGGCCCATCCATCTTCCGAAAATGAGATGGGCCATGCAGCAGCAGCAGCAGCTCCAAAATGGCCCAATATTTATTTACTTAAAAATTGTAGAAAGTACTCTAAATATGTTAAATAAAATAAAATATATTTAAATATGTTAAATAGTATAATTTTATTTATTAAAATATAAAAATAAAAAATATAATTCTAACTATAATACAATCATATAATAATTAAAAGTTGGCCGAAACTTAAATCGAATTTGTAAAATCGAGATATATAATTAATCATTTCATATAATAAGATTATTAATATTAGTCCTCACCTGAAACGACAAACCTGTACGTCGTTTGTCTGCTTGCTCATACACTTCCTTCTTCTTCTTTCTCTAGCGAGAGAGAGAGAGAGAGAGAGGAGAGGACTCAGAAAATAAATATCTCGAAAACTGCGTGAAGACGAAGAGGCGAAGGAATTATAGAAGAGAGGGCCACTATTCTGTTACTGTACGTGGTTTCTTCTTCAATGGCGATCACAATGTACTAGTCTACATTTTATAATTAACAAAGAACGGTGGAGAAATATTCTCACTTCTTACAAGGTAAATCTTGCTCTCTGTTTTGAAAAAAATTCAGTCGTTAGCTTGTTTGGCTGCTGAGAAAATGGTGGAAGAAGAAAGATCAGGTAGATAGCATGAAAGAACTATGGTTTTCATCTATGTTCTGTCCTGGAAGTGAATTTCGTTCTAACAGGAGTTGCTTGTTGCTTTCCCTCATTTTATCGGCACCCAAACAGGAAATCAAGCCTTTTTCCTCTCTCTAAGCAGTAGTTTTTGCTCGTTCTTGTTCTAAAGCTATGATATTGCTGTAATTCTGTTTTGAGGCCGGTAGTTTGCAGATCTCTCAGGTCCTACGTCTTTTCCGTACTTCCTAAAAGCAATTTGAAGCTCTAAAACCTCTTTTGTTTGTACATTTTTGCTCTTTTTCTCAACTTTCATCTTTTCCATGGTTCCAAAAAGGTGAAAACGACTGCTTGCATTTCTTTCAACTATGACAATCTGCATTCCTCTCCTCACCTTCATTTTACAACCTAGACACCGATTTGTTTTCTTTCTTTTTTACCTTTTGATGATGCTTTCTGTTTGTTTCTAGGGAAAATTAACTACCAACAGTTTTCTGGATTTCCTTTTCTTCTTTTCCTTTATTTTTCCGTGAAGCTTTGAAAATGGTGTGAAAAAAAGAAAGACAAAAACAGAGTTATGACTGATGATGGTGTGATGCAGGCTGTTTTTCCATTTTCAAACCGACCCCGCGGTAAATTAAATATAATTAAGTATGATCATGTTCATGTCCTCCTATCACGGCCAAAATGAAGGATGAAACTTGACCTAACATAATTAAGACATAAGAAAATGCACCTGTCTTTGTCCAGCATTCTGGCTGGCTTGCTGGTTGAATTCTCGGATAAAGAGCTAGCCTAAATCATTCTATCTGTAGTGGGATAAGGGGCATTTCTGGATTTTCACCCTGTTTCTGTAGGGTCCCTCCCGTGACCACAATCATGGGGATTGAATTGAAACCATAAGACATAGTTTCATTAAAGAAAAATCTTTCTGTTGAATATGTAATGTATTGATTTTTACTGACGGTTTGCTTTTCTGCAACCAAAAAAAAAAAAAAAGGTCGGACGTTTAATGCTTATGCATTGATGATGATAAGAAGCTGACATTGTTCGTGAACCCCATTTTAATTCTTGTTATGGGAATTTACTTTGGATCCCATTTTTTGGCTCCTTGTGATTTTTTCTCCTGCACTGTTTCAGACTTGGAAGGCCTCGTGGGTCACCGACGCATTAAAAAGCCGGGAAGCCCAACATTTGCAATTTTCTTTGCTGCTTTGTTTCTGAAAGTGAAGTTATGCAGACCCCAAAATCAAGGTAACTTTCAACCTTCAAGTGCATTTTACTTATGGTTGCTCCTTTTCTTTCACTCTTTCATTCTTTCTTCATTAGTTCTGTTCATTGGTTCGGTAGATTGAATATGTTTGTTTCTTTTCTTTTACATGACCTGTTAATCTCGCCCTCGTAATTAGATTGCTCCTCAATCATTTCTGTGATTTGGGCATACTTAATAGTGCTTGTCTGTCTTAACTAAAAGATATAATATTATGAGATGTATCTGGCAACAGTCTTGTTGTTTCTGCCTATGATCTTGTTATGTTCCAAATATCTCCTTAAATGCCATTTTCTGTTCTGAAGCTAGATACTTCAAAACACATAAAATTTAACTTGTTTTTGGGAGCAGAAATTGCTCATCAGAAGCACCGCAGAAGGTATCTCCAAGAACTGCATGGCAGCTCAAGCCTACTGCACTTCAGTGTGATTCCACATCTTCTTCAAATCAAGCAATTAGAACACCGAAAGAAAGAAGCCCTAAAGTTATCGAGCGCAAGTCACCCAGAAGCCCATTATCCTCTGAGGTACTCTTTCTAACATGACCCCCAGTAAACGTTTCAAGTTTTTTCAGTTTCAAATTTTCTAAGCAAGTAGTGTTGATTATCCAGAAAAAGCGACCAAGCAAAATATCCGAACTAGAATCGCAGATTTCCCAACTTAGGGAAGATCTCAAGAAAGCAAAGGAAGAGTTGTCTTCTTCTGAATCATGGAAGAAGCAGGCCGAGCAAGAAGCAGAGAGATCCAAGGATCAACTATCAGACGTGTCCTTAAAGCTTGAAGAGTCTCAGAAGCAACTTTTAGTTCTATCCGCTTCTGAAGAAATTCGCATTGCAGAAATCCAAAAGCTCTCTGAAGAAAAAGAGCACTCATGGAAGTCAGAGCTAGAATCCATCCAAAAGCAGCACTCTTTCAAATCTTCTGCCTTGGAATTTTCTATGAGCGAGATTGAACGACTTAAGCTCCAGCTCGAAACGGTTAATCCTGAATCTGGGGCTGTTCAGACAACATACGACGAGCCAGAAAAGGAAGAGCTCCGGAATTTGAAACGAAACTTGGTGGAGACTCTCTCTCTTGTGGAAAACATGAAAACCCAATTGAAAAATTGCAAAGAATCAGAAGCTCATGGTCAAAAACTTGTTAATGAAACTCTGCTACAACTTGAAAGTGCAAAGAAAACAATGGAGGCGCTCAGGCTTGATGGGATAAAATCAAAGGAAGCCGAAAAATCAATTTCTTTGGAGTTAGACGAGTCAAAGGCAAGAGTGAAATCATTAGAGGGAGTAGTTAGCAAACTAGAAGCTGGCTTAGTCAAAGCTAGAAACAACTCTTTTCATAACTCTCCTCAAAATCAGACAGAAGAAGAATTATATTCTCTGAGGCTTGAAGTTGAAAGATTGAAATCGTCATTGGAAAAGGCAGAGACGAAATACAATGAAGAACAAATCCAGAGTGAAGAGAAGACAAGAAATGCGTATGAACAGGTTGAGCAGCTAAAATCAGGGATAATGCCAAGAGAGGCTGATCTAGAGAAGGAACTTAAAGAAACAAAATCCATTATTGAAGAGTTAAAGGCCAATCTAATGGATAAAGAAACGGAATTGCAAGGCATCTCAGAGGAGAATGAAGGGCTGAATTCAAAGCTTGAGAAGATTGTTTCAAGTGAGTGGGAAATTGAATTGGAGAATGAGGTAAAGGAATTAAAGGAACATCTTGTTAATCTAAAAGCCGATCTTATGGATAAAGAGACTGAATTCCAGATTGTATCAGAAGAGAATGAGATGCTACAATCAGAAATTAATAAACGGAAAATAGATATAAATGGTAATGTGAATGAGGCGGCTAATGAACAAGAAAATATGGTAGAGGCTGCAAGAAGGGCTCAAAGAGAGGCTACAGCAAAGCTCTGGTTGGCTATGGAGGAGGTGGATAAGAGCAATGTGAGAGCTGCTGAAGTGGCAGAACAGTTGGCAGTGGCACAGGCCGCAAATGCTGACATGGCAGCAGAATTGAAAAGGTTGAAGGTTCAGTCGGAACAGTGGAGAAAAGCTGCTGAGGCTGCTGCCTCTATGTTATCTGTTGGAAACAATGGGAGGTTCATGGAACGATCTGGATCGTTGGATAGCAACTATAGTCCTGGTATCGGGAAGATCAGCTCGCCAAATCTGGAAGACGATGAAGATGATCTATTGAAGAAGAAAAATGGTAATGTGCTAAAAAAGATTGGGGTGCTTTGGAAGAAACAGCAGAAATAGAAAGGGGTCTATTACCATATAGCTGTTATGGAATCCTTTTCTTTTCAATCATTACTATTATGTTTATTTGTTTTTGGTTAAGATGCAATATTGTTTCCTTTTCTGATTTGCTTGTTACGATGCAACTAATATATATGATTAGTAATGTGTTTAGTGTTTTAATTATTAATTGTTTTCAACTCTTTGCTCTACTCTTGTAAGTCATGTTTGATAGTTATGGTTTAGAATTTCTAATATAAATTGTGTACGGTATATCTCAATTTACATATAAGTTAACATGATATGTGTCCTGATGCCGTGTCATGTAACATGTGAATTTGAATTTCTCAGTGTAATTATTTCTTGAAGGATTTTATAGATCTAAACAGGAGAAACAAACTGAGCAACAGAAAACTGATAATCCAAACAACGACAACATCATCAATCTCACAACGCCAATTTAAAACTCCAAACTGGGTAATTGAATTATTTTGAGATGGTTTATTTAATCTCCGTGCATGCACCATCTCCATCCTCATATGAACCCTGCACGTACTAGCTAGCCATTAATCACAGCCATACTCTTCAACACCTGAGTCTCAACAGTAAGACCAGGACCAAACCCAAAAATCAGGCCCCACTCC
Organism: Coriaria nepalensis; assembly: GCA_027186245.1. NCBI lineage: Eukaryota > Viridiplantae > Streptophyta > Magnoliopsida > Cucurbitales > Coriariaceae > Coriaria > Coriaria nepalensis. The sequence goes on along the minus strand of CP114491.1, from coordinate 9,503,504 downwards.
AACCCTTCACCCGTGGTGAGATCTCCACCGTCCATTGACTTGTTCCACATCTCATCCAAAATAAACAAAACATAAGTTCCCGCCATATTCCCATACTCCCTTAAGACCTCCCTACTCGCTCTTAACTTCCCCTCCTTAAGCTCAAGTGTTTTCTCCATGTTATCAAGTATGGCCATACCACCTGGATGAACTACATAGAACAAATCATTCAACTATAATATTCTCTATTTTCTTACCGATCAACTTAGGATTCTTTTCGGACAGATAAATCGACAGACCAGATTCGCCCAAGTGTCCGAACACAGCATCCTTAGATTCAGGAACTATTATCTGAAAATATGACATTATTTGAAAAAAGTACACGTTCACTATTTTAAAGAGAATCGCTTGGGCCTAAAATAACAGCTACTGTTCCGTCTGAGAAGATCGCTTGGCTAACCAGAATGTCCAGCTTAGTCTCACTTGACGAGTGGAAGATATACGTGGTGATTTCAGCGCACACGATGAGGACACGTGAGTCTTCATTTGCACGGCTTTCTATTAAGTCTCTACTAGTCTTAGAGCGGTCCCACCAGCGTAGCAGCCTTGCATGTAGATCATGTAACGTTTGGTTGATGGGTAGAGGCCGAGAAGCGTTGTAAGCTGCTGGTCTGGGCCGGGCATATTGATGCACCTAGAGGTGCGGAAGATGAGGTGGGTGATTTTGGATATGGGCTGGCCCCATTCTTTTATGGCCCTTTGTGCCCCATTCTGTCACGTGCAGGTAACGTTTGTTTATAGCTGATTTGTTGCCTGTTACCAAATCAAATCAAATCAAATCATATTTCATAGTACAATATTAACACACGACATTGCTCATAGAACATTTGATGCATGCTTTACATATTGAATTTTGACATATGTATTCGAAGCTTACAGATAACGCTTGAGCTTTTCTTTCAGTTCTGTCTTGTGCCTACTCCCCGTGACCCGGAAATAGAAATCGGGATAATCGGATTGTAAGTAGCAGTTGCTCGGATTTTCCGTACCGATGGCCAGTATTGTTGCTGTACAACCTTGTGCTCTGATCTTCTCCTCCCACCCCGTTTTCGCAGCTAGGTAGCTAGACGCTACAGATGATATGTACACAAATTATAAGAGTGTGTTTCAATTCGGGGATGATTCAGTGAGTTCAGTTCTCATCTATTTATAGGTAGTGTAATTTGATTAAACAAATAATTACTAATTAGTAGTTCGGGTTAAGGGATTAATAGATCGTGCAATGTTTAGACTTGTAGCCCACACGTTGTCATAATTAATTATGAGCCAAAAACTTTTAAATATCTAAGAGAATTAGAGATTCAAATGCATTGAGCTTGAGCTATAGGGCAATGATTGGGGAATTAAAATTAGACAAAACTTAGATAAAGTGGAGTGAGATGACAATTATTTATATTAATGACTTAATAAATGATAATATAAATAATTGATATTTTATCTTATTTTATTTAAATTTTGTCTAATTTTAATCTCTCTACAATTTTTTTTTATATAAATATAATAAAGTCAAAATTAACTTATTATTCGAATATAAAACTCGTTGAAACTTCGATTCGAGTAGAGAATAGCCGGGCTCGAGCTATTTTCAACCGAGTTTTATGTTATCATATCAAACCTAGCATGTCGATTACAAAGTGTCTTAATAATGATAAGAAAATAACACAATAATTTATCCATGCTTATTAAGTACTAACAACCGAAATGTCTGTTGATATGTTGATTACGCAACAAGGAAAAAATTAAATAAAAAAAAAAAAAACCCCCAAAAACAGCAACAAACAAAATGTCTGACTTCAAGGATGCCATATTATTCTTTCACATTAGACCAAATATATATATATAGAACAGTAATATTAGTATCTGTATAATTGTCTTTAGGGTTTTTATATTTAGTCAAGCACGATGTTGGATCTCGACATAGATTTTTTTGTCCCCATGCTTTTATAATGTACATACTACATATATCCAGTTTTTCGTGTTTTTTTTTTGTCAGTAATACACTTTTTTTTAACTAATTGATAGAATATTATTTTTTTTTTTTTTAGTTTTGAGTACCTAAAAATGTATTAAAGTAAGATAACTACTGATTAATTACTGATCACGTTGGATCTTCATGCATGCGTAAGATTAAGATTAAGATCCTAGTGGGTAAAACCCAAATGGGTGCTCACTACTGATCATGCAACACTGAAAATAACCATAGCACTAATTAGGATTTTACTGCTTAGGGCGAAGACAAGATAACCTAGTGTGACATAATTAATTACCATCCATGCATATATATAAATTGCTAAAAAGAAGTGTTAACGTGGTTTAATTTTAGCCATTCAAGTACTCATCTCTACTAGTGTTTTGTTAGATCATGAACTTAATCAACGAAACTAGACCATATGATTCAAATAATTAATCAAACAAACTCCCTTCAATTACAACAAAACTTAAGTAATTAGCACTCAAAATGATCATTAAAATTAATATTAATAAAACTCTATGCTTTTCCTAGCTAGCTAGAAATTTTCCTTCAAGACAAATAGTATTACTTTCTACTACATTAGGGGAATATTGAGAAGGCCATGACCATGAGGCCAAGATGAAGAAGCAGCAGCATTAACTCCAATATTATTCCAGCTCTGATCTCTAACTCCTATATGATCATAGCAATACTCACCCTGCACCTGATCGTTTCCTTGATCCCCATTCATGAGATTGAGCTGCCAATTAGGAAATCCCCACAAGATTCTATTCTCATCGTTTTCTCTCCCACCAAACATCTCTTGCTTCACCCCTTGTTCGACGTTCCTTGAAATTGCTTCACTCCCACTTGAATTTTCCAACATTTCTCCAATTTTCATCCCATTATACAACAAATGATCTAGATGATCAGCATTAGCATCACTTATAACCTGGAAGCTTTGATCAACAAACCCATTTCTAAATGCATCAAGAAAATTAGGGTTTCCCAGAAAATCATCACAATTGTTAAGACCCAAGTTAATATCAGAAAGATTATGATCATGATGGTGATGGTGATCAAAATTACCCATTTGCCCACCACATCCATTAGTCTGTTTTTGAAGCCTGGCCAAGGCAACACTAATCAGCTGATCATGATCATAGGAGCTATTAGTTAAGGGTGGGAGGTGGGTAGTGATCATATGTGATGAGTTAATCAGGGAGTTGGGTATGATGGATTGATGATCTTCATCTGGGGAAGATCTCTTTGATGAAGAAGATGACGACGAAGATGATCTAAGTTTGCTCTTCCGGCACCCTCCACCCACCGGAACATTCCTCAACGTGCCTCCTCTAGTCCAATATCTTCTACATGATTTGCAGAAGTACCTCGGCTGAGAAAGACTGTAATTGTTGTAGTAGCAAAACTTGGTGTTTGTTGAATCACATCTTGGGCATTTTAGGGCTTGTTCTGGCTGAGGCCTTGGCTTCTTCATGATGCTCTGATCTTGACTCGTACTACTAGTGTTTGTCTTTGAACAATCCATCATGTTCTCCATCACCATCGAGTGATTCATAATGTTCTCCTTCATTTAATCAAATGAACAAAATTTAATTAACTAATTAGAAGAAGAAGAAAAAATAACAAGAAAAGCAAGTGCAAACTTAATTGAGTCATAACACCATGTATTGCTTACCTGGTGATCCATTAATTCATGCACTGAAGATGACGTAGTCTCTTTCTTTCTTTCTGCCTAATATGGTGACTGAAGCTTTCTTGCTAGTAAGTAGAAAGATAGAGAGCGAGAGGAAGAAAGGAGAGGGATGGGTTACTTAGTGTGAGAAGGAGAGAGAGTAGTGCCAAGTGATGAGTACGTAGATGGAGCTACCACCCCTTCAAATATATAAAGCAAACTCTAAGAGTCAAGAGATAACTATAATTTAATAATTAATTAATTCAAAATATAGAAAATAGTTTTTTTATTTAAAAATAATTTAAGCAATCAAATTTATTCCAATACTCTTATCTCCCTCTCTCTTTCAAATGGTCAAGTGGAGGGAGAAGAGACATCCCTCAGTGTTTTGTGGGGACCCCTTTCCCTGGCGTGAAATGAAAGTAAGTGTGGATCCTAGTGTCTTCTCTTCTTGGTCCACATCTCCACTCTCTTCAAAAAAAAAAAAAAAAAAAAAAAAAAAAAACGTGGATCTAGTAACGAAGCAGTGATCGATGGAGTGAGAAACAAAAGATTTTTGGGGTGAAGAGAAGGAATCAAGGGATCAATCGGAACACGAAAATCAATCATTCTTTTCCTTTCTCTTTTTTCTCGAATTTCCTAGAAACAATAGAAGAAGAAGGAAGGGATCACTGTGTCTGTCTGGAGACAAGGAGAAGATGGGGCCTACGATCTATAACATATTTCTTACAAACTGATTGATTGGAATGAAAGCATTAAAATTTTATCATCAAATTGTTGTTGTTGTCTTTTTTTGAAGATTCTGCTTCTATCTCTCTGTCTGAACTCGAATTCATGGATGTGGGGACTTGTAGCATAATGATGATGTTTCTTTTCTTTCATGAAACACAAGATATTCATATTACTACTGTCACCCCCTCATTTATTCATGCATATTCTCTTGTATTTTATTTTGTAGCAGTTTTATTTATTATTATTTTTTTTTCAAAAAAATTACTTAAATACTTATTTTAAAAATATATATATATTAAAAAAAAAATTCCTATTTATTTTCATAAGTATAGTAACCACATGATATGGAAATGTGGTTTAATGGTAAGAACTTGTCAGTCTACAGACAGGTTTGTTTTCATGAAGATCAATTGCAATCACTAAAGAAGATTCGCTAATCAGTAATCAAAAGATGGAACTAATAGATAATTAGTTAACTTGTTTCACATTGGGATGATTATTGGATAAAATATATAATAATATGTAATTATTATATGAAGATCAAAACAACACACGACAACGTGCCGACAAAATTTCCAACTTCTCCCGAATGATGATCTCTATATCTGACCATATAAGATCAAGACCGTAATATTTTATTGTAATAATGAACTTGTAATGATTGAATCCACTAAGTTTGATTAGATATCCTCTGGATTCTATCACAAATCATGTGTCTGTCCGATTAGGATTACGATCATGACCGTATCATTCTCCAACCTACATACTAGAGTTTGCTTTTGTTCTTTTATAGATCAAAATTTAGTAAAATACAGATTTATTTATATTATCTATATCTATATATATATATGTGTGTGTGTGTGTGTGGGGGGGACAAGTTCCGGAGTAAAATTATTTTCTATTTTATTTTTCTCGTATTTAAAAATAATTTAATTATTAATATATAAAAAGAATAATATAGATCCTATTTCCTTCTTTCTCACAAAATATATATATCCGTTTCATTAAGGTACAGAATCCGAAGGGAGGGATCGATAGATGAAAACGAGAGGCATGATAGTAGGTAGGTAGACCAGTCAACGTAATCAGTCAAAGCAGGAGATAATGGTAGGGTCCACAGAAAAGTGAAAGTAAGAGAAACTGATCAGTATAGTACAGACAGATGAATTCACATTCTGTACTGCCTGTGGCTCTCAACAAAACACCGTCATCTCTGAGACTGATGCGACTGATGATTGGTACCGAGAGTGGGACCCGACGGAGTTTATAATTTCTGTCTAGATAATTGCTAATTGAGAAGCCACGTGGCATGACAAATGCGGCTAAGGAGAGGAATATTATTCCAGTTTTAAAAGTAGAAGGATTAAGGAACCGCATCAAGGTATGGCTGAGACAGTCGGACCGGACAGAGATACTGTCCATAATCCACTGAACTGGGCCTAGGCCCATATCTAGCGGGCTTGGACTTGGCCCCTGCACTTCCCCTTCCCAGTCTTGAGATATGAATCTTCTTTCACTGTTTCTGCATCATGTCTCTCTTCTCTTCCATTTAATTCGACTAATCAGATGGTAACATAAAAATATGTTGAAATCTTACATTTTAATGTAATGAAAGACGTTTACAATCTCATTTCATAGCACATAAACATAATTTTGTTAGTTTCATACTAAACTCCCTTATTTCGCAGCCAATTAATCCTTTCATTAGCCCTAAGATTTCCTCTTCTCATTTCCGAAACCATAGACGGAATCACTTACTCTTTCACAGCAGAGAACCATAACCCGTCTCTATCTCCATCTTGATCTTTACTCTGCTCATACCAACTGCAAATTGTTCTTGCCGTACCTGTAACATATAGGCCACAATCATACCCATTTTCCTGCTGTGGTGATTCCGTAAACTCAAGGTATCTCAGACCCGTTTCCGAATCGGACCCACCAATGAATCTGACAAGTGCATTATAGAGTCTCTTAGCATGTCTTCTATTCGTACCGCTATGGCTATCACGATGAACAGACGCATTAACAGCTCTATCATACGCAAATAAACTCCAGTGGGACCCACCTTCGGCTCGACCCATATCCTCATTGTCATTGACCGGAAACAGAACCAGCTTCTTGTCAGGCAGGTGACGGGGTTGTAAGAAATCTATTAGAGATTCGATAACAGGGCAGTTCGTTGCATAGAAAGAAATGGAAGGTGGGACCAGTAGGATGTCTTGAGAAGGATAGATTGATGATAGATTGCTGAAGTAGAACTCTATGATACGATCATTAAGAAAATATGGGCCTCTAAGGATTTCCAAGTCTGATCTTCTTAGCACGACATCGTTATAGCTTAGGACTTGTTTGTCATATTCTCTGGCCATCTCGTAGATTGGCAATGAGTATCAATCCAAATAAAATTAAACTTTGCAGCAAATTAATTAGTCCGGAACTTTGTCAGACAAATCCTATGTGGAAAGTATGACTTCAAACTTCATGCAAGAGGCAGTACCCATGTACAATTTCATAATTGGGCAGAACTTAGCGAGTTTCAGTGAGATTATACCCTCCTTAATGCCTATTAGTAGTAGAAGAACCTGCCCAAATAAAATTGAAAAATTAAGCTGATTCAAAACAACATTGTAACAAATTTGATCGTGGAAACTGATCATTGAAGCAGAGTACATGTTCTTGAATAACCGAAACAGGTTAAGAACAAGCACAGATCATTTTGAACTTAAAAAAAGTATATATTAGCAGAATAATGTCCCCAAATTTTGTGTCACAAAATCGAATTTTATCGAATAATCTATTGATCAAATCAAGTGTAGTATACTCTTCTCCTTGTTTTCATTTAGACTAAAGTTAATCCCAAATTCCCGTCCTTCTTATGTCCGGTTAGTTTAAGCGGTTCGTAAAACTCCAGTTTGGATGCAGTTTAACGTACGATTGAACGGTTAAGGAAACACATTGACATCCATTTAAATCCAATTTCGCACAAAAACAGTTCCAATTTGGGAACGAACGCATGATGCAGTTTTTGAGTTGAGAAAGGAAGGTGGAAGGGGAGGGGAAGTCTAACGAGAATTCAGACAGAATAGACGAATTACTCCCACGAAGAAAGAGTCGGAACAAAAAATCGATGCGATGCTAAGGAGGGCAGAGGAAGAGGACTGAGAGTGAGAGAAGAAGAAGACTTACAGCGAGCGATTCGACGGTTCACAAGCTTCGTTCACCGGAGCTCCGATGCAGCGGAGAAGCTCGTCGGGATCTGGCTGCCTGCTTTAGCCATTTCCCTTCTCGTCGTTATTTTAAATTAGACTTAAGTCCTTAAAGTTTTATTTTACTAAATTTAAGCACCTCATACTTAACCAGAACTATGTCTAGGTCCCTAGTTTTCGAATACCATTTAAAATCTAAAGAACCATATCTAGTTCCCTCTAGTTTTCGAATACCATCTTATACTTCTTTATCTCTTAAGAATCTTTTGCTATAAAAAAAATAAAATAAATAAAAGCTAAAATTATTATTTTTATTTACCTTTGTTTAGAGTGCAATGAGTAGTGCACATATTTTCTTGTGTGTCAAACAAACCTCTCACATAAATATATTTTGTATACATCTAAGCCTTCTCAATGTTTTGGTATTTATAAAACTTAGTACAAACTAGATAGTAACCAAAGTTAAGCACTCCACCAACAACTATAGCCCAATAAACATTATCATCAAGGCTTCCATCATCTATATCATCCGGCAACCATCCGGTAACCCTCCGAACAAGATCCACCAAAGCTGTGCTTACATAGTATGCAATTGCAATAACTATGGAGATCATTGTAGTTGCTTTGCTTTTTAATGAATCGGGAAACTCCTGATAATACAGAGCAACTTGTTCTAGAAAGTGAAATGCTTCTCCAAGACCAACCAAAACTAGTTGCGGAATAAGCCACAAGGCTGATATAAGCCGGTGATGATGGTTGTGGGCTAGTTCTAGTCTTTTTGTCTCCAATATTGCTGACACCACCGTACTTAGTATGTTTAACATGTGGCCTAATCCGATTCTTTGGAGCGGTGTCGGGTAAAATCCAAACAGTTTTCCCCATGTGGGAAAAAGAAAACAGTTAATAATGGCTAGAGAGAAGGAGGGGTGAAAATGACTACCACTATGAACGACCCGGGTTGAATTTTGAAGTTCGAGCTGAGATAGCGGTCCTTTTTTTTTTTGGTTGGAGGATTTTTAAGCTCATTTGGATTGCGCTATTGGAGTGGATAGAAATATAGTTGTGGACCAGAGTGGCAAGATTCTGATTAAGCTTTTGAAAACTTCTACTTCTTGTACCTTGCATAGCCTCCAAGGTTTTGCAATTGAGCCATCAAGGTTGACATCTCCTTCCATCTTAAGTGCTGAACAAATCAAAAACCTGCATCAAAAAAATAGTTTATCCGTGGAAGATTAATCAAATCAAAACGTAATCCGTAACTGTGAATACCTAAAGCTTTGAACAAATCAAGGTTTTGCAACACTTGCCTTTCTTTTCCGTATAGTGGCTACAATAACACGGGCTAAAGCCGTGAAAGGGCTCCCCCGAGGCTTATCAAGTGGGTAGAAACAGTAACCGAACAAGAAAATTGCTGAGCCGATGATGTTAGCAACAAGACACACACCAAACCCCCATCCCCAACTTACATTACCTTCTATGTAGAATATAGCCGGTGCACTAATCATGGAAGCCGCATAGAGAGTGAAGAAGTACCAATTGAAGAACACTCCTTGGTCTTTAGGCTTGTCGAATTGGTTTGCACCTAGTGTAGATGCCGTATAGCGCATGCCTCCCAAGCCAACCAATGCCAGAGTGAGACCCAGGTAGAGTATGGCATACTGTAGATTTGTTGGAGATTGGCATGAGCTTGACTCAAGGCAAGGTTGAGGCCTCAAGGAATTAATCGTTGCAGTCCATGTTAAAACAACTGTGCCCCTTATAACAAGCAGGTGCGACTCTTAAGTTTATTATCTGTTGCAATTTCCCATGAAGACAGACAACCAATGGCATGTTAATGTATGTAGATTTCTGTAATCTGACATGTTTCCAAACCTTTTTATTTGCAGGTGATGAAGAAATTGATTCGGCTTTGAGGGAACTTGTATGTGTAAAGATACTTTTGTGTATGAACAATACGGCTGATCCTCCACTTTTTTTTTGTTTTTTTGATTTCCACCATATGTTGATCACGTGAGGGTATGCACAGCTTCCAGAAGGGCGGCGTAACTTGCAATATATATTAGTTACTCCATTTCTCTTCCCCATATTTACCCTCTTACCTTCACCTTTTAACATGACCAGAACCCTCTTTCTCATGGAAACTGGTACTTCTAGAACGTCCCAAAAGAAGCCGAAGACAGGTAATATTAACACAAGGCTTCCTGCTCAATTTTTAAGAGCTGTCTGAATTCAGCGTCGTTCAAGACTAGAACTGCATTTGCCAAAATCAGTTCTAGCTCTGCCTCTAGTCCTTCTTCAACCCCTCCTTCTCCTCCACCTCCTACCGATGATGAATAAGCTATACATGCTTATGTGATTAGTACTTATGGTGTCAAACTGCGGTTCCCACGTTGCAACGCTTGACCAGAAGTTTTCACCCCATAGGCGGTGCCCAACAAGCGGTGCAACTGATCTGTTCCGTTACTTACATCATGCGCAATGCTTTCCACTCTCACTGTCACTGCCACTGCCGCCACTGCCACGTAGTGTATATAAATACATTATATACATATGTGTGTATGTATACATATATAAGGATATGGTCCAACTTTACATATATAGTGTATAGAAATGAACGTTTTGTGTTGTATTTTATTCTTTTAAAATTCCTTAAATAGAGTATCATATAAACTAGAGGTTGCTAAGTATCATGTAACGACGTAGTTCTGTCCAATAAAGACATCACACATAGGAAAATAGCGAAGCCCTTAAAATCATTCTAAATGTATACCGATTTCTCATTTGAAAACATAAATAGCTCAATTTTGAATCACTGAAATCGCTCAATTTTTAGCCAATTTGAAGCGAGATTCCGATTTAGAACGACAACTCATAATTGAAATCATTATTCTAAATATCAATAGCATGAATTTGATATTCATTTCATCATATCATATCATGATAATTTAATTATTTAATTATAATTTTTAAATTCTTCTATCATCTAATAATTGATCTAAATTATTTGAACTTATATATTATTAGTAGACTAAATTTTATAATATCTAAAGCAATTTGTAATTATAGTATAATCTTGATAAAATAATACTCAATAAATCAATAAATTCGTTTAAATATTAAATAAATTTTCCAAACTTAAAGATAATATACTAATTTTTCTCGATAATTTAATATTTTTATTAAATTAATAAATTTATTAAGTCCCTAAAATATTAATTTATCAACTTTTTATTGTATATTTTCATGAATATTTATTATTCAAATCGAAATTACAAGATTCATTACTCGTAAAATATTTATCTTTTTAGGATTTAGTTCCTCAACTTTATAACCCTCTAAAAAATTACAATAAAATGAACGACAGGATGGCATCTTCAAGGCTCACCAAACTAAATTTTTAATTTATTTCTACGTATAGTTCATAAACTAGAAATAGCTAGATAAATTAATACATTATTAGGTAATAAATAAATAAATAAATTATTAATTTTATAATAATATAAGATTTCATTAAATTAATAAATTTTATTAATTCAAATATCATTAATTTATCAAGATTTTATTGTTCTTTATGATTAGTTACCTTTATCTTAAATATATTTCAGTTTAGTTTATTAAAAGTTAATTCACTTTTTAGTTAATATGTAACTCGATTCTTATAAATTATTAAAAAATGATAAGATTCCAAATAATGGTGTTGAGGTGTCATGCTGACATATCATACCACATTATTAAAAAATTATTTATTTTTATTTTATTTTTAGTCTTTTATTATTTTAACTTTATCCACTATTAGTTTATTATTTTATATTATAATCCAATTATTTTTTTAAGAAAAAAAAGTAGAAGAAAAATGAAACCGATCAATAGATTGAAATAATTGATTTTTATTTTCAAGAAAAAAAGATTGAAACGATCTAATTTCTTCATGATCGAATTGATATTTTATGAGAAACCTAATAGAATCGATTATGTTTTTTCTCGTAAAAAATCAAATCTGATCGATCCAATTCATTTTCTTCGAAGACGTTCTTGAACCAGATTAAAAAAAAAGTAATTAGACCAGACTTCCATTTAAGGTTTGGTTTGAAGATTTGCACCAAACCTCCATTGGAGGACCGGTCCGATTTCACTATTTATTTTTCAAAAGCTAGTTCAATACCAATTTTAAAGAAAATGAATCGGATTGATTCAATAAGGTTTTTCACCAAAACTTGATACGATATAGATAAAAGTTGAAATAATGAATAATATATTTTAATAACATATTATATTATATCAATATAATTATATGAAATTTGATTATATAAATTAAAAAATCTAATTTAAAAAAAATATAAATTAAAATATTAAATAATACTAAATATAAATAAATTTATAAAAACTAAATTATATAAAAATTAAAAAGTAAATTAACTTTTTACTTTATCTTCTTTTATATTTTCATTCTATTAAAAGTTTATTTTGGTTACGTAGGTTCGGTAGTTTAACTATGTAAGAACCAATTATTGTTTAAAAATGAATAAAATATTTCTTATTGTTTGCAGGGCCAATTTCAATCCTCTACTACGCATTCTCATTACTCTTAGTTCAAGGAACTGTGTCACGCTTGAGGCACAAGGAACTAAGTAAAAAAGGACTAAAACGTCCCCTCTTCTACAAGCATAAAACGTTCACACCCTTGCTTTGTTTCTTGTACCTCTCTGTTCTTCTCCACTCTCCTCCTCTGTTTTCTCCCCTGTTTTCCATTTTCCGAAGCCCAAGCCAATTCCTCTCCAAAATGATTGCAATGGAATCCAAATCCTACAAAAAAGTTTACAAGCACAATCAAAATCCTCTTCCAAGAAGAGGTCAAATCAAAATTCGGATTTTCAAGTGCCTCGTGAAATCCATAGCCTCAATCGCCGTTGAGCTAAAATCCCGCAGCCGCAGAATGGACGGAGCTTCCCTGTGCTCCGCCTCCACCACGGCTGCTCCGACTCCTAAGGGTACAGTTCAGATCCTCAATCTGATTCATGACGGCCCTTCCCCACCTTTTTCTTTTAACTAATTCAGGGTCAACCCGATGTAGAATGATTATGGTTTTTTCCTCTCTATATACTTTGTTCATGTAAAATTTTCAATTTTGTAATTTATTTTTTCTTCTTCTCGGTAGAAATCAACCAAATTATTGAAGCCCTGGATTTTGGTTTTTCAGCTGAGACTATGTAATATACGATTTGGCATTTGTTTTTGTAAGAACAAAAAAAAAAAAAAAAAAAAAAAGAAAAGTAATGTGTTGGAAGAAGGCAAGTGAGAGAGATTCTGTATCTGAATCTGATACTTCTATTAGATTGTTCTCATGTTCTTATCCTGTCCTGTAATGAAATGAATCTTTAATGATCAGTATATGTTTTGTGTTTTGTCAATATGTATCTCACGTGTCGGTTCGTTATCATTTTTACACTTCGCTAAACCGCTGCAACCATTTTTTAAGTACTATTTTTTTTTTTTTTTTTATATGGCGGAAAAGTTTTGTTAGATGATTAATATGTTCTCAATATTATCAATTAACGTATAATATACATTATAAAAAAAAACAATTCATGGGGAATCCTTTCCTTTCTTGATCTCCAAGGAAAAGGCATTTCTGGAAGCAAAAGGTTGTGGAGGAACTAGTCGCCTTGACGTCACGACTTTGGACCCCTTTTTTACTCTTTACACTTTTCCTTCTTCTCCGAGTCCAACTCGAAGAAGAGAGAAGAAGAGTGAACATAGAGTCAGGACAAAAAAAAAAAGAAGAAGATGGATATAGAGAAGGAATCTATGGGTATGGAGGAAACACAAGGGGTTTCTAAGTATGGAGGGAAATACTTTCAGTACAACATTCTCGGCAACATCTCCGAGGTCTCTGCCAACATCTTTGAGGTCTCGAACACGCCTAAACCCTGATCATAACAAGCTCGCATGGAAAATTAAGTTCAACAAATTTCAAGACTAAGTACCATAATCAAGTCCTTAGATGTTTCGATGAAGCTCTGGATACAAAGGTGGAATAACAAATTCCTAGTGCTCAATTTCCCCAACCTCAATTTGACAGGCATAATGACATGAAGCTATGTTTCATGGAGGACCTCCTCTTTTGAAGATGATGTGCCTGGACGTTTCTCGTTTTGCTGGTGAGAATCCTTCTGCCTAGATCTCTCATATTCAACGTTATTTCAATAAATACCACACTCCAGAACCCCATCGATTAACAATTGCTTCATTTCACCTCTGCGTTGACCAACACTAGTTTGAATAGTTAACTAATAAGATCACAGGTGTTCCTGAAAATCTTTTGATTAATTGCTTTGTTTCTGGCCTGAAGAATGAGTTGCATAAGGATATTCAGGTATTCAAACCTCAATCTCTTATACAAGCTATTGGTTTAGCTCATTTATATGATGATAAGGTAACAGATTCCAAACCAACCACCAAAACTTGGTATTCCAAGTCTCAACCGAGCATGAGGCCTAGTTCACTGGCTCCATTACTGCCTATACACCACATATTAATCCCTCACCCTCCCTATTTCCCCTAAACCAAGTTACCGTGTTAACAAACTTACTACTGCTGTAATGATGGCTAGAAGAGAGAGATGCCTTTATTATAGCTTATAATCGCGGTGAGAAATTCTCAATCGGCCGTAAGTGTGTAATGGGAAACTGTTTATGTTGATGATCAATGATAAAAAAGACGATGTCTCTAGCCCTGACAGTATCACTTCTCCTACTCCAACTAACGCTGAATCCAATCCTCCTAATATGCCTGAAATCAGTTTTCATGTCATGGCTGGCCAACTTTACCCTCATACACAAGAGTTAAGGGAGTCATTGGTGGTTTAGCTATTCAAACATTGGTTGATGGGGGTAATACCCATAACTTTATCCAAGAGAGGATAGTCAAGTTGTTGAAACTGCCTATTTGTGCTTCACCCCATTTTCAGGTGCTTGTTGGTAATGGGGACTCTATGCATTGTGATGGCTATTCTCCTCAGGTACAATTGAACTTGATGGTCAGACGTTTGTAATTAATTTCTATGTATTGCAACTCTATGGGGAAGATGTAATTTTGGGGTCCCATGGTTGGAATTGTTGGTAGAATTACCATAGACTAGGAGGAGTTGTACATGGAGTTCACTTGGCTTGGGATATCAGTCAGACTTCAAGGTCAAAACTGATGCACTGAGAGCAAGTCCAATTAACCAAATTGGAATCACTCGACTAGCCAAAGCCATTTTCTTCCCCAGCTTATTGGTTTTAAAAAAGGATAGACCTGGAGATTTTGTATTGATTATAGAGCCTTAAACTCAGCTATCGTCAAAGACATATTTCCATTCCTACTGTTGATGAACTTCTAGATGAGTTACACGGTGTAAATTTTTTTTCCAAAATTAATTCGAGGGATGGTTATAAGTAAATTTGTGTCCATCCCCATGACATCCATGCGACTGCTTTTAGGATTCATGAGGGTCATTATGTGTTTGTTGTCATGCCTTTTGGCCTCACAAATGCATCATCCCCTTTTCAAGCTTCCATGAATTTACCTTTTAAGCCATATCTCAGAAGTTTGTCCTAATTTTCTCTAACGACATTCTAATATATAGCAAAAAATGTGATGATCATTTGATGCCTTTGGACACTGTTTTGTCATGTCTTAGGACAATTCTTATTTTTGCCAAAAAATAAGAATTCTCTCTTGCTCAACCTAATATTGAATATCGTGATCATATAGACACTGCACTGCTTTAGGGGTGGAGCCTGATCTTGGATAAATATAAGGCATCAAGGTTTGACAAATTCCACAAAACCTTAAAGTTTTGAGAGGGTTCTTGGACCTGTCTGGGTATTATAGAAAATTTGTTCAGTCTTATGCTTCCATCGCTTCCCCACTGACTGATTTACTCAAGAGAGATAAGTTTGCTTAGTCCCAAGATGCACAATTAGCTTTTGATAATTTGAAATCAACTGTTATCCATACTCCTGTCTTAAAACCTTCCTAACTTCACTGAACCTTACACCATCCCAACTGATGCCTCTAGTTCTAGCATAGGAGTTGTTTTACTCCAAAGTAATCATCCAATTACCTTCTTTAGCAAAAAGCTTTCCTCTTACCTTATCCAAATCCTCCACCTACTCCTGTGAACTATATGTTGTAACCCAGACCATCCTTGAATGGAGATAATATCTCTAAGGATCTCATTTCTACATTCAAACTGGCCATCACAATTTAAGAGACATCCTGAAACAAGAAATTCAAACCTTCGAACAACAAAAAATTTGGTCAAACTGATTGGATTTTGATTTTGAAATCACTTATACACCTAAGCAAATTGAATTTTTTTTGTTGATGCATTATTTAGGCAATATCAATCTGACCAAAACACTCTGGCCAATTTTTAGCAATTTCTGTAACAATCTTCTCTGTTCTAGATCAACTTCAGCTGGAAATACCTTCTGACCCTTACTACCAAGCTGTCACAGAGAAAATAAAATTAACCCATGACCCTTTTTATCATTTCACTATTAAAGATGCCCTCATCTTTAAACACAATCGCATCACCTTCCACCCTATTTCACCCCTAAAACAAAACCTTCTATTTGAGTTTCACTCCACGCCACTTGTAGGTCACGCAGGGTCAAGAAGACATTGTCACATTTGTCTTCTAATTTCTATTAGAAATGTACGGAAGGTGATGTTAGAAAATCGTCAAGATGGCCCGAAGATTAAATATTGTATTCTTTTCCTAAGTGACTTTATAAATAAAAAGAGAAATTTATACTTATAAATTAATTACGTTTTTTCTTCGAGCATGAGATAAATTTTAACACTTCACTTTATTTGTGAGTTATCATTTTATGATCCCAACAAGTGATACATTGCATAAAAAATATTTTATGAAATGACGTGTGAATATATATACTTTTAATATAATTATGATATCATATTAAATTTTAGAGTCTAAATATTTTTTTTTCTAAAATATTTTATAAAAAAAAAGATAAAACTCTTTACTTATAAACCATTCGAACATCTTTTCTTCTAGGGATATTTCAACTGCTATAACTACTGGTCCTTCACATTAACTTTGTATCCCAAATAATGTGTAGGAAGATGTTTCCCTACATTTCATTATTAGCTTACACATGATTTTTTTTAGTGATTTTAGTTGTTTTGGATGGACAATCAAATATGGCCATTTTGGTTCCTTAGAGATGATACTCTCCTTGCATATAAAACAACTCCATCAAAGGGGATATTCACCACAAGAATTCAAAGATCATGCAATGAATAACTAAGAAACTATGAAGTTGATAGTCTACTAGCAAATGAGATAATTTCGAAAAAGGCGTCACAATTCCAAAATCAGAGGTGTCGCAATTTGAAAGCTAGAGATGTCACATCAACAAATGTTCATCACACAATCAAAACCTATTTATGAGGGAAACCTATTTATGAGGGAAAACTCATGGATTTTAGAAAATGTGGTGAAAACTAAAGATGATACTCTCCTTGGATATAAAACAACTCCACAAAGAAGTTGCAGCTAGAATTGCGCCATCAAAGGGGATGTTCACCATAAGAATTTCATGATCATGCAATGAATAATTAAGAAACTTCGAATGTCAATAGTATATTAACAAATAGGACAACTCCTAAAATAGTGTCCCAATTCAAAGTCAGAGATGTCTCATCTTAAGATCGTTCTTTGACGGAAAAAATTGAGTACGATAAAACTCATATCTGCTTGATTGGGAAGAAGCAATCAGAAGTAAATCGCTTCTAATGATGGAAGATCATTACTAGATAATCCGAGCTGAGTAGCAATAGAAAAAAAATATTAGCATAATCATCATCGCCCACCATGCTTGGGATTTCATTTTGTGATTCTAGTAAAACATATGCCAACAAGTTATGATTAATATTGGATTCGGATTATCTAGAGCATATAAAGTATCAGTATATGAGAGGTAAATATTACTCTATCAAAATAGTCATCATCGAGCAACTGAAAAATTATAATTCATTTCATTATTGGTACGATTAATACATTCTTCATCTGTTCTTTCACCTCTGTCATCCTCATCCTCATCTTCAACCTCAAGCTCGGTGTCAACCATATGTTCTGCTACATCCACATTCAAACCATCATTTCGATACTCATCATTACCATCATTATTATTTATAAGATTCTAATTTTTATCATTACCACCATCGAGTACTTCACGTTGCTTTTGAACATGCATACTACTTCTCATCTTTAAAATCAATGTCGCATGTAGTGAAAATGGATTTCTCGAATATGCATAGACTAAAAACGGTTGCACATCATCATCATTTTCTATAAATATTAGATGAATGATCGATGTGAATAGCGGCTTGTACGCTATTTTAATCTCAAATTCATTAGGATCAATAAGAATAGTTTTGTAGACACCATTCCATCTTTGCGAGCCTTTCAGAACCTAATATTTCGATAGTTTGGAGTTATCATCCTCATTCCATTTCCTATCGAAACATAAAACAATGAATATAGAGGACGTCATTTCCTAAAAAACAAATAATTTCATATTAATATCTTGACCAAATCCTGAAGAAAGTATGAAAAAAAATATATAATTCTAAACCAAATAAAGTTTAGATAAGATTTCGGTTAGAGACTAGTCCAAACTTAATTTGTATTAGTTCGGAAACGAAATCTTAGTATGAAATGATATTTTGGACAAAATTGAGCCGGAATTATGGAGTTTCAAACTTGTTTCGAACTACCAATGATATGGAGATCTAATCAATCGTTGCTCGTTCATGAGCAAAACGAAGGAGCAAAAGAACAAACTTGAAACCAACCTCGAGAACAAACCAAACCAAAACAAAGCTCGTGTATATCAGAAGATAATACATACTAAACTTGCGATGAGTTGCTCATATATGTCAGAACTCAAGCTTTTTCTCCAACAAAGTATAAATACAAAGACCATTCTTTTCCGATGAAAGATCAACCAAATAACGGTCATTTTCTTTTTGTTGAAAAAATGATAATGAGAGTATGAAATGAATTTTCTATATTCTTTGATTTTTTTAATTAAAAAAAGTAATAAGAAAAGTTAAAATTCATGGTTTTTCAAAAAAAAAAAAAAAAAGTAAAAGTAGCAACAACTTTTACCATTTAATCTCATTTAACTAAACTTCCCCCGGAAAAGAAACATCCTCTTATTAGAAGTCCTTGAATTTGGTTACAATATTATATCTTCACGGTAGCATCATCTACTTACTTCATAACTTTACCATATATCATCAACATGACAGGATCTTGACTAATTTTTCCATCCCTTTTTATTAATTGATATACTTAGTGATTAGAAAGTAGATGTGACGTGACTAAGGATCCCTTTACCCATTTTGACACGTATCATTGAGATCTCAATCATATGCAATTTTCATATAATATGAGCGTGAAGAGTATTAATAATGCATTTAACTTTTTTATTAATAATAAAATAATTAATATGAGAGGGAAAATAATAATTAAATAAATTTAATTTTATTAAATATATATATTTTTTAATTTAAAAAAAATTAAATTAATAAAGATAAATTAAAAATAACTAATCTGATAATGTTTTTTTTTAACAAAATTTATCTATATATATATATATATATTTTTTTTTTTTATAACAAAAATAACTAATCTGTATTAGTTAGACATTAGAGAGTAGAGAGTTCTTAATTTGGCAAGAAAGTTTTCAATTTCACATCTAATCTTTGACCCAAAAAAGTAATGATAAAGTCAAAAGCAATGGGAGCATTTGGCCTCAAATTTCAAATCACACGACGCCAAAATCCTCTTTTTATTAGCTACTTAGCTTTGGACTTTATCGCTTTGCTTTGCTTTTCTTTCTTTCTTTTTTCCTTACACTTTCCCTTCTTCTCCGCTTTCTATTTTCCTTTACTCGAACTCGAAGAAGAGAGGGGAAAAGTGAACATATAGACGGGAAAAAGAAAGATGGATACGGAGAAGGAATCTATGGCTATGGAGGAAGCGAAAGGGGTTTCTACGTATGGAGGAAAATACGTTCAGTACAACATTCTCGGCAACATCTTTGAGGTCTCCGCCAAGTACGTCCCTCCAATTCAACCGGTTGGTCGTGGTGCATACGGCATCGTTTGGTACCTCCTCCTCCTCGTCCTTCGTCTTCTTCTTCTTCTTCTTCTCGTGCTCTCTCTTTGTCTTCTCTCTTCCTAGATCCTGAGATTTCTTCTTTCATGCTTGCTGTATCGGTGCTTGTTTGGTTCGATTCTTGTTTAGTTTTAGTTTAATCTAGCTGTATATGCTTTGTATTAGTTTGGATTATGCATTTCGTTCTTCTTAATCTACCTGTTTGGTTGCCGAGAAAAGGATAACTGAGAGGGAGCGGGAGTTGGAATCGGAATAAAAATCCATTTCAAATTGTGACCTACAAAACAGAACTTTCAATATTAAATTGCCTAATTAACGGTTTAGATCTTAGCCAAGTCCTCTCAGTTCGATTTCTAATTCATTCATAGTTGGACGAGCAATTAACTGATGGCGTTTTTCTTGGTGGTACTGAGATTTTATACTCTCTGCCCATTTTCAGCTGTGCAGTGAATTCCAAGACGAAAGAAGAGGTTGCAATCAAGAAGATAGGGAATGCATTTGACAACAGGATTGATGCCAAGAGGACTCTTCGAGAGATCAAACTCCTCTGTCACATGGATCATGACAATGTAAAGTACTCAGAAACTGCGTCTTAAACTCCTGAGTTTCGATTACATATTCACTTGATTTTCTGCTAATTTGAAAGTGCAATGCGAATTTGATGCTCAACATGCGCGATAGTTGCTAAGCTTATTAAATGAGTAATGATCTTTTTTTTTTTTTGTTTCTTGTTATTGTACAGGTGATCAAAATCAAGGATATCGTTGTACCACCTGAGAGGGAAATTTTCAATGATGTGTATATAGTATATGAATTATTAGATACTGATCTCCATCAGATAATTTGCTCTAACCAGGCTCTTACAGATGATCACTGTCAGGTAAACGTCAAAACTAATTTCCACTATATACCTATATATAGTGGCCTCTGGCAAAGGTCGTCGATTAAATGAACCTGGCCTGTAGCTCTCTTGATAACACTAATCTTACTCATCCATTAAAGGAACCTGCATCTCATAAATCTGAAAGTTCTAACAGCTTGTCATGTAATTGATTCAGCATTTTCTTAGAAGTTGGTATTTAATGCTTCCTATTTTTAGTTAAGAAAATTTATTGCTAAAGTGCCAACAAGATAAAATTGCATGTTAAATTATATACAAATTGGAGTTTCGGAACTCTGAAGCAAATTAAGCCAAGTGTGTGAATTCTTGGACAAACTATTCACGACCAAATTTACTCACAAGCTGATAGGACCCAGTATTACTTGACCTACATGATAAACATTCTGCATAGAATTTTGAGTTGGTTGAATTGTTACTGGGATGGCATAGTATGTTTAAACTGGTATGTTTTGAATGATTTTGGCGGAAAATTAATTGCTAAAGTGTGAACAAGATAAAATTGCATGCTAAATTAGATACAAATTGAAGTTTTGGAACTCTGAAGCAAATTAAGCCAAGTGTGTGAATTCTTGGACAAAAATATTCACAAACAAATTTACTCACAAGCTGATAGGACCCAGTATTACTTGACCTACATGATAAACATTCTGCATAAAATTTTGAGTTGGTTGAATTTTTACTGGGATGGCATACTATGTTTAAACCAGTATGTTTTGCATAATTTTGGCAGTATTTCCTATATCAACTATTGCGGGGTTTGAAATACATACACTCTGCCAATGTGTTGCACCGAGATCTAAAACCAAGTAACCTTCTTCTCAATGCAAATTGTGACCTCAAGATCTGTGATTTTGGGCTTGCAAGGACTACCTCAGAGACAGATTTTATGACCGAATACGTTGTAACACGCTGGTATAGAGCCCCTGAATTGCTGCTAAACTGCTCAGAATACACAGCAGCAATTGATATCTGGTCAGTTGGGTGCATTCTCATGGAAATTATAAAAAGGGAACCGCTATTTCCTGGTAGAGATTATGTACAGCAATTGGGTCTTATAACTGAGGTACTTACTGCCTCCTCTTTCAATTTCTTCTGATTCTGGACTTCATAATGAGGTACTGTTTAAAAGACTAATTGAAAAGAATTTTTAAACAGCTACTAGGTTCGCAGGATGATACTGATCTTGGATTTCTGAGAAGTGATAATGCTAGAAAATATGTTAAGCAGCTTCCTTACTTTCCCAAGAAACCCTTTTCCGAAAAGTTTCCGGATGTTTCCCCATTGGCACTAGATCTTGCAGAGAGGATGCTAGTCTTTGATCCAAGCAAAAGAATAAGTGGTAAAAGATCTTAAGCCTTTTCAATCCTAACCTTTTTTTTTTCTTTTTTTTTTTCAGTCATCTTAAACAAATTGTATGATGTTTTTCTTTCATAGTTGAGGAGGCATTGACTCACCCTTATTTAGTTAGTCTCCATGAGATCAACGAGGAGCCTACCTGCCCATCCCCTTTCGTCTTCGATTTTGAACAGACATCCTTGGGTGAAGAAGATATCAAGGATCTTATATGGAAGGAATCTCTCAACTTCAACCCCGAATTTATGGAGGAGTAATCACCTTGATATTAGTTCTTAACTGGGTTCAATTAGTTAGCGTGTAAGATTTGATTGAATGTTGCGTGTATTCGCAACATGTATAGGGAAAAGGGTGGAATTATGAGTTTTTGAATTTGTGATTGGGAGAAGGTTTGTATTTTTTTTTTACTATAATTGAAAATTTTGTTATTACAGTTTTATAGTATAGAGGGATTGGAACATTATAGAGTGATGATATAAAACATGTATCTGCCAATTTTTTTATAAATTTTTTGGTCGTTCCTTGACTCGTGAATTCCAAATTATTTCCTCCGTGAATTTCAAATGCAAGATAAACTCCGATCTCTCTAAAAGAAAATAATAATAATAAAAATTAAATCAAAGCAATAAAAAGAGTTTCATCCTGTACCATTGAAGTTCAGCCGTTTGGGAAGAAATATTTACCGTTGGATAAGGCGCCAACAGAATCTGATAGCCGAAGCACCATTTTAGTCCTATACACGTCAACCACACCAAATCACTTTTTTTACCCGACGAGCCAACTATCAGCGTTCTCTACTTCTCTTCTCCCTCCCACTCTCTACAAAGTTCCCATTTCTCATCTTCCTCCTACTCCTCTTAGCTGGAAGCAAGATGGTCTTCCGATTCATCTCTCAAGCTTCGAAGAGCCGGAATTCGAACCAAAGATCTCCGATTCTCTCTCTTATCTCGCGCTCATTCTCGCAGCTCACCTCTCAATCCTCAGAGTTCGTTACTCCTCCAAACTTCTTCTTGTTCTTTAGATCTTTTCCTTTTCCTGACGAGAACTTGATCTCAATCGGTTTTGTAGGGCGTTGTTTGGCATAGCGTTTGACATTGACGGCGTTCTACTCCGCGGCAATACTCCCATTGGAGGCTCTCCTCAAGCTCTCAGACGACTATACGATGATTCTGGTGATATTTTTCGTCGTTTCTGAGCTGATATATTAGCTTTTAGGTCTTTAAGCTTACTCTTTCAATCTTTTCATGGTTTTCATCGAAACAAGATTGATATATAAGCATACTGTGAGACAACATGATTACTTCGAAGCTCGAAACTAATTTCCAGAATCCTTCCGAGATTGAATTGCTTGTTTTCTACATTTTTCGTGGGCCAGGTACACTAAAGATCCCATACATATTCTTGACAAACGGTAATTGTTCTGGTTATGCTTCAATGTTCAATTCTTACTTCAAATCAGTGGGGCTGCATTGCTCCATGAGGTTGTATTAAGCTGATTATTAGTTTAGTACTTTTATTTATGATTGTCTGTGGTTCTTTGATAGCAAGCTGGTCATACTTTTATTAACGCTAAATACTCTATCTAGATCTATAGTCTTTCGCCTATTTTTCAATTTATAAATTAGTGGCTGAATCGAATTCTAATTTAAAGATAATATGATTGAAGAATGGTTGTTAGCGAAAAGATAGGTCTTAGAGCTCAATGACCGTCTGTTGTATTACATTCTTTTGTTCAGACAAACGGAGCTACGTTTTTTTTTTCTTTTGAATTTACAATCACCAGTAATTTGAAGACTCCAAACATCAAAAGCCAAATGCTTATTTTTAGATGTTATGATAAACTGAAACGACTTTTTCAAACTTCAACAGGAGGTGGTTTCCGTGAATCTAAGAGGGCCTTAGAATTAAGTGAGCTTCTGGGTGTAAATGTATCACCTTTACAGGTATTGATGAGAAGCACTATTTTAGTAGATTTTTTTGACCTAGATTGTCTGGATTGATATGCTTTGGAATTTCGAGCAGGTTGTACAGGGCCATTCACCTTTTAAACAGCTGGTGAACAGGTACTGACTAAACTGCGGTTATAAGTACCTTATACTGTATCTAACCTCCAGTGAAAGCCTGGGAGTACCAAATAATTGGACTGCACTTTAAAAACCCAGCCCATAAATGCCTCTGGGCACTTCATTGAATACTAGCCCACTACGAGTCTATGGTTCTAGAATGGATGGTGCAAAAATTATTGATTGCTAATGTCTCAGACTTGAGCATCAGATTTGAAGCAACCCAATGATAAAAAATGTGAAAAAATTGAGCGTTCAGGATGAGGGGTAGAAGAATTGATCCAAGACCTTGTTTCATCTCCTCAATAACTACCATTTTTATTTGGCAGATTCGAAAATGAACTCATAGTTGCTGTGGGAAAAGGACAACCTGCGGCGGTGATGGCTGAATATGGATTTAAGTAAGCTTTTGGTCTGATTTATCTGATATCATTTGTGTATCTTGAGCTTGTCATTGAGTAACATGAAGTGTCTATTATGACCTGAGTTTTGACTCTTATTCCCAGGAGAGTTCTCTCTATCGATGAATATTCTTCCTGCTTTGATAACATTGATCCCCTGGCTTCGTATAAGAAATGGACACTTGAGCAGGAATCTAAACAGGGCACAATGGAGGACACTCAAAAGAAAAGAATTTGTTCAGAGAGAGTTCAAGCTGCATTTATAGTTAGTGATTCTGTTGACTGGAGCAGAGACGTTCAGGTTATCTTTTTAACTTTTTGTCCCTCTGATAAAGTAAATTCTTCACATACATAATTCTTTTTCAAATTCCTCGTAAGTTATGTGCACATTGTTCTGTGAATCGACCAAATTAAATGATTGTGTCAGGTTTTATGCGACATTTTAAGAACTGGCGGTCTTCCTGGAAGGGAAATTGGACACCAACCACCTCTGTTTTTTGCGCATGATGACCTTGAATACCAGGTTAGTTTTGATTTACTATTTAGCTTACCAGAATGATGTTATATTATCTCTGTTATTTATGAATTGACAAGGTGCCACTGAAGGTAGGCTAGTTTTCCTTGTACGCGTTTCGGTATGGGAGCTTTCAGAATTGCATTGGAATCCATCTTCAATAGGTTTGAGCACAAAATCCAATACTTGTAAATATTCTTGTAGGTCCACCTATTAGATGGACCATAATCCTCTTACCATAATATCTGTTGATCATGTGTTATATATAATGTCTTCTTCGATTTTAATAGTCAAGCTGTGTTCTTATATTCTATGAGCTTAATGAGGCAGAATTCACCCTCATCCCCTGAAGTACACATGCTTTGGCAAACCCAATCCACTTGCATTCAAGAATGCTGAAAATGTTCTTAAACTGGTGGCTAATTCCAAAGGCCTTGGTTTCAAAACACTCTATATGATAGGAGACAATCCTTCTGTCGATATCAATGGTGCAATACAGGTTATCTTCATCATCCAAGATGGAATTTACCTTTTGGTGATTTTCTTCACTAAGAGTAAAAGGTTACCATATATTTATTACATGTGAATTCAATATATCTTGCATTTTTCAGGCTGGGAAACCCTGGTTTTCTATTCTGACAAGGACTGGCGTTTTTAAGGGAAAGGAAAATCATGCCAATTTTCCAGCACACCTCGTAGGTGTATTCGCCTTATGCTATGGTTTCTTGATTGCTTTTCTTTTCTGATCATAATAAATTTTAGAGTTGAGAAGGAGGAACTGCTGGTTCAAGTAAATTGCTCTTTTTCTGCAGGTTGTTGACACAGTGGAAGAAGCAGTTGAGTTCATTCTCAAACAGGAGGGAGTCAGCTCTTGAGAAATCCGGATACATAAAAAAGAAACGAGAGATTTTTAGATGGTCGACCGATATATCTTAATCGCATATGTCAGATTCATATCAGCATATTATATATCACCTCAATTTATAGAGTTGAGATGGATTGGATTTATCTATCCAAAAAAATTCTCAAAACTAACTTGTATTCCGATATATCTATTTTTTGCTTTCGTTTTCTTTTAACCTTTTATGTTTTACACCTTTATTATTGGTGGATGTGTCATACAGCAGAGTGTTGATTAATTTTTTGTGGATTGGAATATTGATTTTGACATTGAAGCAGGTCCACTTTATCGTTAAAAATATAGAATATTGGTTTCGTGTTAGGTCAGTATAGAAGAAAAATTTTCCCCCTTTTATCTTATCTTAAGAAGAAAAAGAACAACAATGAGGCTAAATAATCGTTTGGGCACTCCTATTTTTACGTTTTTCTTATTTTAGTCTTTGTACTTTCGAATCAATGTAGACTTTAAGTTAATATATAATATATATATATTTTTGTTTTTTTTGTTTCAATCCTTCCGTTTATTTCAGTTAGTATTAGTAACGGTAAGAATATATGTGGCATATCAAATTTTTTTTTTCAATTTTCTTTCTTTTCCTGTGTTCTCTCGTATTTTAGAAAAAACAAAAAACAAATAAGACCTCTACTAACTTTTGAAATTATGGTAGAGCATATTGATCTGAATTGCTAAAATCGAATAGGTCTTTCTCTTTCAAACCACTGCCGCTACACCTTCCATCCTTGCTCATCGGAGATACCATCACACAAGATCTTCTGAAATTAGGTCATATCCTTTCTTCCATCTCTTTCATCGCACAAGGTAAGCTCTTGTCATATCCTTTTTTCCATTACTTCTGCATGCTGGAAATTTTGTAGGCCCAAACTGAGTTTTTAGAGTCAAAATCTAATTCGTCCAATTTCCTTGTTTAAAGTACAATTCGTCCAATTTTTGCAATAATTGTTGGAGTTTTTTATTTGATTTCTGTAATATTGGGTTGCTCTTGCACAAATCTGTTCAAATGCATCTCCAGGTCTTCAAGAAAGAGGCTGAGTTGATTATATTCATTCATTCAAAGTACATTCATTTTGTGTAATATTGGGTTACTATTGCACAAGCATGTGTAATATTGAGTTTTTTGTTTGATTTTGTGTAATATTTGGATGATTTTATTCATTCATTCCAATGCAGTGAAGTTCAAACAATTGATTTGAAGTTGTTCATGCCATATGCAGATTGACAATATATGTCATTAGAAGAGGATGATGGAGCTTAAAGGAGAAATTGTTGAATGAAGAAGTAAAGCTGTTTAAGATTAGGGGGAATGAGTTATGAAACTAGGAAATAAATATAATGTATATTTGTTTTGAATGAAATTTGTGTATTCTTCTACACTAACCTGATTTGAGGGTGAAATATTCTTAGCATGAGTGATGTTAAGCAGTGTATAGTGTGTATGCTAAAAAGTGAGAGAGATGGACGGAGAGCAACATAACAATACTAAATAAATATAATGTATGAAATATTTCTAATGCATAAATCGTTCCAAATACATAGATAAATTTGTTGTCCAAACTCAAAATACATTAACCAATACAAACTTGTTTTTCATGACTGTCAACCTGCCACCAACATTATAGATCAAAATACCCATAATCGCTTCTTTAAGTTCTTCTTTTGCCCTCTTCCCATTTGAATTTGCCCATGTCCTTCGAAGGCTTATTATATATAACATGTTTTGACCTCTTACTCACAACTTCCTTCTCTTCACTGTCATTATATTTTGTGACAAGTAATTTTGGTATGACTTATTAAGTTCTCTATTGACCCATCACGGTTCTAATATTTTTCTCAGATTCTGTCGTTAACTTAAATATCACAATTATTTGTCACTTCATCCAAAACTTCAATATTAATATCAACAACAATATCAAAAAGGACGTCATCATTTAAGGGATCCTCACCATCAAATCTAATCGCTAAAACAGTGTTATTATCATTGCCCTGATTTCAAAAGTTAACGATGGAGGTCTGAATTTTTTTTTTTTTTTCCCCTAAAGAATAAGATAATGATGCAGGAGAAGAAATAAAAGTGAAAAGAAGAAAAAAAAAGGATAACGATCGAATGTAAATGATGATCCTAATGTGAAAAGAATAACTGAAATAGGAAAAGCGCATTAATATTCAAGGACTAAATTGATTTAATCAAAAGTACAAAGACTAAAATCGGAAAAATGTTAAAATAGGAGGACCAAAACGATTATTTAACCTAATAATTACTATTAACTAGGTGCGGGATAAATTGGGTAAAACGGTAAAAGTAAAAAAACGCTGGATAATGTGGACCAATCAGAACGTATCAGCTGTGAAACGACGCCGTCACTATCCAGGTAATAATTAGGGTATAGGAGATACGCAAACGACTGAAACGAGGACCTTTTACTGATCACAAATTACGCCACGTGGTGAGATTCAGGTGAAGAGGATCGTATACGATTCCACTCGCTCTCTAGCCTTCCAGCTTTTGATTTTCGTCCACGTCAGGAAAACAACCGCTGATTCTGCCCACGTATAACGCCACCAGCATCCTATGTGGAATTTCGTGCCCCTCTGGACCTGCATTTCTTCCACGTCAGCATCCCTCGAAATAATATCTTCTCCAACCCCACTCTCTCTCTTTCTCTCTATGCATTTGGCATTTTCTTAACCAGTCAACATATATCTTCTTCAACTTTTTCTTATTAAATTGAAAAAAAAAAAAAAAAAGGCTTGAAGATTATCATCACGAAGCTCTAATCCTTTTTTCTGAATCGAAGTTTTCAGACTGGAGCTCTGATCTGGTGCTTGTATAGTCTGCTGAGTCGAGCTTAGCAACGCCTGTTTGTTTGGTCTTCAAAATAGGTGGTGGGTATTTCAGATATTCTCACAAAATTACAAATTGTTATGAAAATTTGTTTGTTTCGTTTGTAGTTTTCTTTTTTTCGATTTTTAATTTCATTTGTTTGAGTGAATAATCTTCTCGGATGCTGAGAAACTGAGAGGACAGTAATGCTTTGGATCTTTAGATCTTGCGTTTGTTTGGCAGCGTTGAGAGTAAAAGGGAGCTCAGACGAGTTTTTTGCATTCCAAGTCTAAACATTTATTCTGATATTTGGTCGTTTCTTCGGTTTTTGGCCAATCAACCCGACTTCAATATTTTATTTTGCATTTTTCATCATTAAATTTCAATTTCCATGTGCTATCGCTTATGACTGGTGTGTGTAGAGTTGGTCAATGGTTTCTGCTTATGAAACGTCTAATATTTTTTAGACTAAAACAACTAGTTTGTGTTTTTGGAGGTGGATTTATGAAACAACACCCTTCCTGCCAATCCCAATCACTGTTCCAGAATAAGTGGTAGAGATATAATCAACACATAACAGTATGTGTCATGAGCAAAAGGAAGTCAATAATGAGGCAGTGGAGGAAGGACAGGGTTTGGGATCATCTGAAGAATATGAACCTAGATTCAATGAGGTGACTCAAGATATAAATACCGGGCCTGTTGGGCCAGTTCAGGTTGGTGAGGGGTTGCAAATACCACAACAGCAGCCTCAAGGGAACGTGAGGTGGGATAGATTTCTTCCTGTCAGATCATTGAAGGTGTTACTCGTAGAGAATGATGATTCAACTCGCCATGTTGTCACTGCTCTATTAAGAAATTGCAGTTATGAAGGTTTGTCCTCACAATCCTTGCCCAAGGTTGGATTGAAGAGCTTGAATTTTGCTCCTTGTATATCTTTGATATTTATCAAATTGCTTGGCTTGGAATCCAATTCAAAGCAACCATAAGTTTTAGCAAGCTATAATTGAAGTTAACACTTGTATAGGTTGTTATATGTGTATAACTGGACGGATGCTTCATCATATAGAGTTCAGTTTCGTATGTCTCAATCTAACATATCTACTCTACTTCATCATGCCTTTGGATTTTGAATCTGGCAGTTGTAGCTGTTGGTAATGGTCATCAAGCATGGAAAATCTTAGAAGATGCAACTAATCATATCGAACTGGTTCTAACAGAGGTAGCATTGCCTGTATTATCTGGAATCGGTCTTTTGTGCAAGATTGTGAGCCATCAAAATTTAAAGAACATACCTGTGATAAGTAAGTTTTGTCTCATACAAATTTTTTTAATTGGATTTCTACAAATTTTTTAAACTGATATTTCCTTGATAATTACTGATGCTATTCTTTTACTGGTGAGCTACCCTTACAGTGATGTCATCTCATGATTCTATGTCCACGGTCTTTAAGTGTTTGTCAAAGGGTGCAGTTGATTTTCTAGTTAAACCTATTCGGAAGAATGAACTTAAGAACCTCTGGCAGCATGTTTGGAGGAGATGCCACAGTGTGAGTTGCTGAACGTCCATCCTTCAGACATGTAGTCATATGTATTGAATTATGTGTTTTGTTCACTCAAGTCTCTTTTGTGGGAAATTTTCATGAAAATGTTAAACTACATCACCTCTCTATTATTTACCAAAGCAGCTCTCTTTTCGGGTTGATTAAGATGGCACACCTTGTAGTTTAGGTTTCGTAATGCTATTGACTTTAACTACAAAGGGTGCATTTCAAGTACTAATTAGTTTTTGGTGGAAGATTGATGCACTGTTATAGCTTATATCTGAAACTTCAACAGTCTAGTGGCAGTGGGAGTGAAAGTGGGACACAGACCAAAAAATATGTTAAATCAAAAGGTAATGATGAATCTGAAAACAACTCTGGAAGTAGTGAGGAGCATTATGGTGGAAGCAATGGTCCGAGTATCAGGGGTGGGAGTGACAATGGGAGTGGCACTCAGGTACAAATGTCCTTCCATGATTCTGGTTAAGCATTATACCAAACCCTTTCTTGATTTTATCCTTGTAACTTGATAAAAATGGTTCTTTTGTTCTTTGCTGTTTATTGAAATGGCTGTGCTGACTGAGGACTCTCTACCTTGCCCTTTTCTGAGAAACTTCCTGTACTATACACTCTGTTTCTTTAATATTCCGATGGGTCTTACAAAGAAAATTAACATCAGAGTTGTAGAAAGCTATAATAGTTGACTCTCTGATTTTGTAGAGTTCTTGGACGAAAAGGGCAGCTGAAGATGACAGAGCCCAACCAACATCACCTCAGACTCAGTGGCGTGATGCTCCTGACAGCATCTGTGCCCAGGTGACTGATACAAAACCTGAAAAACATAGCAACATTGAGATTCATGCCACTGAAATGAAGCAGTTCCTAGAACACGCTGATAAACTTGGTATGAATTGATCTCGATGATACCTGCTTTTGGCGTAGATGTGTCATTCTTGGTTGGAATTTATCTTTTATTGGGGGTTGATTATTATTGTACTGATATCACTATCTCCATTTTCTTAGACAATGTTTCGATAGGTAAAGACTTGGAATTGGGAGTCTCTAAAAATTTGCATTTACATTACACCTATCAACAAGAGAAATTGCCTATCCATTCAACGAGCAAGAAGCAGAATAGATCAACTGAAATAGATGGTAAACCATTTGATAATGGACAGCTGGAACAGAATGGTGAGAACTTAACTGGAAGAACCAGAAACCAAGCTCCCAATATGGTGGGTGCAGTCTTCAATTGTGCCAATCCACATGGAGAAACCAGAAACTTTGAGAAAACCAGTAGGCTTTGTGATAACCCACAAATTAAACCGGAAGGTGATTCTGAAGGACTTCCATCACTTGAGCTAACTTTGAAGAGGCTCGGAGGAGTAGGCAATGTTGGAAACATTGCAAGTGAAGACCGCAATGTCTTGAGACATTCAGGTCTATCAGCATTTTCTAAGTAAGAAGGAATTTGCGAATTTGTGAAATACAGTATACCCATGTTTCCATTGTTTACACATTTCTTATCTAATTTCACTTTGTTTTCAAACATCATTGCAGATACAACTCTGCCTCCTCCTCTAATCAGGTAATGTAATTTAGAAGTTTAAACAAGCTGCCCTCTATTTGTTGGGCAGATCTAACTTTTCTTCCCATTCTTTGTCAGGCTCCAACAGCAAATGCAGGAAGCTGTTCTCCACTTGAAAACAGTCCAGTTGCACCAAATAAAGCTACCCCACTAGATTTCCCATCTATTTCCAATGGCACTGATACAAATCATCAGCCTAATGAGAATAATTGCAACAATGAGACGACCTCTACCAGTAAATGCACCATCCCTAAGCCAGAAACCATAAATGAGAAGCCAGAATCAAGATCCACATTTCTACCTTTTCATTCTTCTGGCGCTAGTAATTCAACCCAGAAAGCACCCATGATGGGAGAAGATACTAAAATGGTTCAAGCCCAAGCAACTGTTAGAGACTCGCAACCCCCTGTTCAAGTCCAACACCACCACCACCACCACCACCATTACCACCACCACCTCCATAGCATGCAACATCACCAACCAGAACAGACAGAGAACAATGATATAACGTTGAATAACATGGAAGAAACTGCTCAGCATTGTGGGTCGTCAAATGATTTTGGGGGCAATATTGAAAGCAATGCTGGCAACTATAGTGTCAATGGAAGTGCTTCTGGTAGTAATCATGTAAGCAATAATGGACAGAATGGAAACAGAATCGCTGTTAATGCTGGAACAAGGAATGTGGAAAGTGATAATGGAGTAGTAGGGATAAACAGTGGAAGTGGAGTAGACAAAGATCGGGCTGCTCAAAGAGAGGCTGCCTTGAACAAATTTCGGCAAAAGAGGAAAGAAAGATGCTTTGAGAAGAAGGTAAACAGTTTTGACTTGAAAATGGAATCTGGGACACTGGGTTTTGGATAATTTCTGCCGTTAAATTTGTCTATATAACGTTAGTTCAGGTACGATATCATAGCAGGAAGAAATTGGCTGAACAGAGACCTCGAATTCGTGGACAATTTGTTCGACAAATAGTGTATGATGCATTAATATTAAATCTTAAGTACTTTTTCTTTCTTATTTGGCAAAGGATTAGAATGGATGAATTTGGAATATGTACTTGTTATCAGGTCCAGTTGCAAAGAGGAGAAAGACTGTGAGAGCAAGAACGTGGCATCCGGAGAGAATTCTTGCGATGATGGGGAACAATAACACAGGCAAGAATTCAGATTCTCTAACTCAAAAAAAAAA
This sequence comes from Coriaria nepalensis, assembly GCA_027186245.1. Taxonomy (NCBI): domain Eukaryota; kingdom Viridiplantae; phylum Streptophyta; class Magnoliopsida; order Cucurbitales; family Coriariaceae; genus Coriaria; species Coriaria nepalensis. The sequence continues at coordinate 9,470,386 of CP114491.1, read as the reverse complement.
AAAAAAAAAAAAAAAAAAAATCATATCATGAAATGTGGCATTGTAGATCTTCTGCTTGAGCTTGTCCTAGCTGAACTTCTGGTAGAGAGATCTCACTTTTATTTTTCCGAAGAGACGCATCTTATTTTGATTTTCTCTTGATTACACCGAGACTCTAAACTGAACTGTTAAATGCAGTTTTTGAAACGCTGAAGTAATTTAATTTACGGGATTTTGTTTGATCTTTGTACCCATGTTGTCTCAATGGAAGTCAAATGTCAAAGCGATCTCTCAAAGAGCACAGTGTATGTCTATTTTAATGCACGTCAACATCCTTTTATATAGTGTGAAACAGTACAATCGGAGAAACATATGTCCGCTGAATTTATGTATAGACGAGTAGTAAACTGGCAATCCTACTGCCTGCTGCCTACTGCCTACTGCCTACTGCCTACTGCCTACTGCCTACTGCCTACTGCCTACTGCCTACTGCCTACTGCCTATTGCCTATTGCCTATTGCCCACTGCGTATTAACATTTCTGTTCGACTGTTTGGGCAACAATTCGGCAGTAACTGGCAACCCTACCAGGCTATGAAAAAGACAATCTTTTTTCTTTACATAATATTTTTACTGGTCATAAAATATTATTTTTTATATTTTTAAATTAAAAGAAAAAAAAAAAAAAAAAAAGCAAACCTGACGTCGAGGATCTGGCAGCTGTCAAATTTCAAACGTGCTAAAAAAAATATTAGAATAAAATAATAAAATGGTCAAACTAAAACCAAAATAAAATGAGGGTGTTATATAATAAAGTATACGGTGAAAGTGAGTGAGCAACAGAACGCGTGGATCACCGTTCCACCATCTGTCTGGCTGCCACAATAACTGTTAAAAAGTGGAAAAAAAAAACTATTACAATCTGTGTATGGGAAACGCGTAAGCTATAGTGGGTCCCACTTAGTTTTTTCTTTTTCCTCCAACATTGACATTTTCAAAATATTTTCTAATATTATTATTTTAACCCTCCAACTTTTCTTTATTTCTCAATTTAATCCTTATCTATATATATATACTTATTTATTTATTTATTATATCTCACTTTCCATAAAAGAAAACATGCCCATTTCTAGTCATTCACATTTAAACCCATGAGTGATCCCATGTTATATCTCTACATTTGTTTTGGTCAAGAGACACATGTCTACACGACTTCCATGAACTATTAGTGTAAAGAACAAAAATGATAGTTTTACAAGTATTATTTGTATTATTTTAATCCTTGTAAAATTCAATAAATAAAATATTTATGAATTTAGCGACTAATCTAGCTATTTTAATTTAGGAATCTAAACTAAGACAAGTGGGATGAACTCATACTACTATGTTGAACAAGCATTAAATACATTATTTTTAAAGAAAATTCAATAAATAATTCCATGGGGTTCAAATTGAAAAATAAAGTAAAATATAGGGGAAAAGTTAGTATTTTAACAACTTTTATTTATTTTTTTCCTGGTTTGGAAATCAAACGGTGATGGAAGCGCCGGTTTGACGAAGACCATCTCACCTACCAATCATAACACGCCACGTCGTCATCAGTAGCTGACCACGCGCACGAGACAAAGACAATAACAATACTCCCTAGAACACATATTTTACCTAACTACCCTCCCCAGATGACGTGAGTGAATTTTGTAAGAACGTAACAATGAATTTCAACTAGCCCCACAGGTAAATTCACTCCACCCCGTACATTTTAAAATTACTAAAAAATTCTTCTACGACACGTGGCACTCCTATACGCCATGAAAGCGGAGAAGTATTTATTATATAGTACTTACCATTTTATCGCAACCCTAAAATATGAGAAAAAAACAACAAAAAAACGCAAAAATCTTGTTCAGAAACTGTCAAGAACTCTTCTTCTCTCTAGTTCTCTCTGAATTGAAACACTCTCTGTCCCTGTCTCTCCCTCTCTCATAGATGCTCTTTTTTGATTTTCATTGTTTGTTTGGTGAGCTTCTAAACAGAGAGGGAGGAGAGGGAAAATAATTTCTGTAAATGGGTTGCTTTTGCTGGAGTGGAAAGTCGAGCAAGAAAACAGAGGATAGCAAGAACAGCTACAAGCCGGACGGTCAAGCCGCTTCAGGTGAATTAAACTTATGGGCAGTTTACTTGATCGTTTTTTGTTTCTGGGCTTTTCTTCAAATTTTGATATGTGGATCATTTTCCATTTTCCATACCTTCACCCTCCAACAAAGAGAAAAAAATAAATAAATAAAAGATGAAATTTTCCTTCTTTTTATTGAAATTGTCTCTGGGATTGAATACTTGGATTAGTGTAGAATCGTCCCGTGAAAGAGCTATTACTTATATGATTTCTTGAATTCAAGACTGGCTCCGATTGTGAACTTTTTAGTTTTGCTCTTTTGTCTAAAGTTGAATTTGGTTACTAAAGCTCTTTTTGGGAATTGGAGGGTTTTTTCTTTTTAATGTTCGCGAACAATTTGATATGCTTTAATCCTGTCTCTCTCTCTCTGGAAAAAAAAAATTGAACAAAATAGAAGATTGAGCTGATATTTTGGCCAAAAAAATTTATTTTGATTTTTTTTTTATTTGGTTGAAATTGTTTTCTCTCCCTAATAGTACTGTCTAGGTACTTTTCAAGATGCTAAAAATTTTCTGGGTAATAACGAGCCATTTGTAGGTCAAAAGTCCTTCTTGATAGAAATAAGTTTGTCAGTTTGTGTTTTCTTGTTTCAGTCCCCCCAACTATTATTGTATGATTGAATAAAGCCAAACGAGTGCTCTTTTTAAGGATGTTGATGAAAAAAAAAAAACCTAATGCCTTATTCTGTTTTGTTGTGGATGACTTGTACAGAAACCTTGAATACTATTTCAAAGTTGAATAACAATGTAAAGAAGGATTCAAATGTAAAGGAGGTAGTAGTCTCTAAGGATGATCAGTTAGCTTTAGACTTAAAGGGATTGGATTTGAAGCATGTCGTCCATAATGACGGTAAGAAGCGGGCCCAGACATTTACATTCGATGAACTCGCAACAGCTACCGGTAATTTCCGGTCCGATTGCTTTCTAGGAGAAGGTGGATTCGGCAAAGTTTACAAGGGCTACTTAGAAAAAATAAATCAGGTTAGTAAAATTAAGCTGAGTTTTTAAGCAATAAATCAAGTTGGACTGGTTTAAAAACTCGGTTTTTTTACTTTGTTTAATAGGTTGTGGCTATAAAGCAACTAGACCGAAATGGGCTTCAAGGGATAAGAGAATTTGTCGTAGAAGTCTTGACGTTAAGTGAAGCGGACCATCCCAATCTTGTAAAATTGATCGGCTTTTGTGCTGAGGGAGATCAAAGACTATTAGTTTATGAATACATGCCATTAGGTTCATTGGAAAACCATTTACATGGTATGAATGAATACTCTCTCAAATAACATCTCCTTTCAAGTTTTCTTTTCTTTATTTATGTAACTTTAATGATTTTTATATATAATTTAGATCTTCAACCTGGGGCAAAAGTTCTTGATTGGAATACACGAATGAAAATAGCTGCGGGGGCAGCTAAGGGTTTGGAGTACTTACACGATGAAATGAACCCTCCAATCATATACCGGGATTTGAAATGTTCCAATATTTTGCTCGGGGAAGGGCACCATCTGAAACTGTCTGATTTCGGACTGGCTAAAGTGGGCCCCAGTGGGGACAAAACCCATGTTTCTACCCGGGTTATGGGAACATATGGGTATTGTGCTCCAGACTATGCCATGACCGGTCAGTTGACTTTCAAATCGGATATATACAGCTTCGGGGTTGTTCTTTTGGAGATAATCACGGGAAGGAAAGCAATTGATGTTACAAAATCACCAAGGGAGCAGAATCTCGTAGCATGGGTAAGAAATAAATATTTAGTTAATAACTGCTTTTTTATGGAAATATTTTTATGTAATATAACATTGTAATTGGGATTTATTTAAATTTAATTTTTTAAAAACCATTTTAGGCTCGACCCTTGTTCAAAGACCGGAAGAAATTCTCGCAAATGATCGACCCTATGCTACAAGGTCAATATCCGGTGAGAGGTTTATATCAAGCTCTTGCAATAGCTGCAATGTGTGTTCAAGAACAGCCTAATATGAGGCCTATTGTAGCTGATGTTGTTTCTGCTGTAAACTTTCTTGCTTCCCAAAAGTATGACCTGCAAAAACATTCGGTTCAAAGCTCTTCTAGGCAGGGCCTGCCTTCGGGTAGAGAGAGAGGGGACTATGATAGAAGACAAGTTGCAGATGATGGAACCGAGTCGAATTAAAGGTGAAGAACTTGAGTTAAAATATAATAATAATTAAAAAGGTTGATAAATATTATAAATTTATAGAGTGATTATTAAATTATCTATATACATATATATATATATTATGTGCCTGGTTATCAATTTTTGGGTCATAGCTGATAACAGGTGCTATTTACTGTATCATCCATATGCACAGAGAACTTCTTGACCCCATTTGCTCTTCCTCTTCTTCTTCTTTTTCATCATGTACATGTGAGATAGGGGTTCTTTTTTGTATCTAGAAATATGGCTCTGTTTAGGAACTGTGCTGCCCATTATTAGTTTTTATCAAAAAGCTGTCTTCATTATGAATGTGAGTTTGCTAGCATTTCAACAATAAACCAGTCTCCTCGAGCGAAATTAATTAGCATATGGATCACAAGCCAATTGGAAGTGTACATGTTCCTTACTCTCAAGTCCCATCCAATATTACTCCCAAAGTGGAGGTTGAAAGTTCGAATCACCGAAAAACTTTCCAATTCAATTTCTTTTTTTTTTTTTTTTCAAAAAGGAAGAGTACATATGGTGCAATCTTAAGCATTCTTTAGAAGGCAGATTTACGCATCTAAAAAAAATGTATTTTAGATGGGTCGATGGAGATTCCTATGAGAAAGGGTAACTAAAATTGCCTCTGTCAATTGATTTGTTTTCTATATTCCCTCACACATACTTTCACCAATAAAAGAGTTAAAAACGTTTAAACACAGAAGATAAATTGCCTATGTTTCCTATTGCTGTTACAATCCACTAACCTCGCCATCTCTACAGCTTCCAACCCATAAGTGCATGCTTCCCCTCTTTCTTGTCGGCATAACTCTACAACAATCCCTTCTTGGTGGCTGCAAAACAAAAATAATATATGAACCCCAAATTAATAAAAAGAAGACAATGGAACAAAGTTTTCGTGGTATTTAATATCACTTTTACTTACCTTGTGGCACCTTAGAGGATCCGGCCTCTTCTCTACGACAACAGTCTAGATCTTTTCTGGATAATCCATTTTCCAACGGCAATATGGTGTAGGAGATCTGCCTCTTCCATAAACTCCCATTGTCTTGTTCCTCGGTCTATCATGTCTAATCGTGTGCGCATAAAACACAAACGGTTTGACAGGGATGTTTTGCAACAGGCCTAGTGTTGAATGCATAAGCCGGGTAATCAGCTCTTCTGTACTAATTGAGGAAAGTTCTTGTGGAAATTTCTAATTCTCGTGGTGAGATCACTCCTCGGTAGATTTGAACAACGTGAGCCCCACGAAAACTGAGATGGACCAGAACCGTTTTTTGTCGTAGCAGATTGTGTACTTGACGGTTTGTGTACTTGAATCTTCTAGTATCAACCGAGATATGAATTTCAGGGAGATTCTCATTCCTTCTTACCCTCACTTTTCTGTCTAACCAAACAACCCCTCTTGTTTGATCAGGCTTCCGCCATATTTTGATGTACTCTTTTCTTTGTTCTCACAGATTTGCAGACGCTGCTATCCCGAAAACCTCGTGTTTAAGTTCTGTCTTGAAATGTCTATTCGGATTTTTATCAAACACCTGCCGGACAATACCTTTTTGTTCTTGTTTTCTATCTTCTTCTTCTAATTGAAGGGGAATGGTGTTGTTAGTGGGGATTTGTAATTCTATTTGGACATGGAGGTCTGGATTGTTGTTACATTCATGTAGGTCTGTGGAGAGGAAGAGATAGGTAGAGAGGGACAATGTAGATTATACAAGCTGTCAGAGATAACAAGATTATGGTGTTTTTGACCAATCCCATGATTTTAGGAAAATGGGACTTTTTTTTTTCTTTTTTCTTGTTCTTAATTCAATCCTTTCGTTGTCGATTTGCCATTGTTTTGCTGATGATCACCTTTGAAGGTATTTTTATTTCGATTTGGACGAATGCAGAGAAGGTTTGGATTGAAGAATTGTTCGTATTGAGAAGCGAAATGAATGCGGGTAAGTTGGATGCAATGGTTGAATGATTGCTACATCAGTTAAGTTAAGAGTAGGCATACGGATACGAGCTTGTGGTGGTTAATCACTGCAGTCTACGCCCGTATAATTTGAATCGGTATAATTAATATTAAAAAATTATTTAATTTTAATTATTTAATTTTATTAAATATAATAATATGACATTAAAATTAATTGATCAAAAATCGATTAAATAATAGATGATGAAAATTGAACAATATTGATATTAAAAATTAAAATTTTTTTTTTAATTTTTACGACAGATAAATTAATAGCACTGAATTAAACCCAACTAAATTGTATCAAATATTGATTTTAATAGCACAAGTAATGGAGCCCATGAATTTGATCCAAGCCCGGTCCATCATTACTTTTTGGCCCAAACAAAAAAAGAGGCTAATTAATTAATTTATTTATTTATTACCGTTTTGCTTTTAAATTGTTAATCATATCACATTCTTCTTCCATAGATCCACAGCTCAGACTAGCTCTCACTCTCTTTTTCTTTCTCGGATTCCTCTACCCCGCCCTTTCTCTCTACTTTCCCGGAAAATTCTCTCTCTCCCCCGTTCCCTCCCTCTACTTTTCGGATTCATCATTTTCCTATCTTGGATTCCAAACAAGTTTTCTTCGCCTGTTTATCTCCGGTCCCACACTCCCCCCTTCACACTTCGCACACTATCCCGTAAAAAATTCTTCTTGCACTTTCTTGATTCTTAGCAAGGAAACTCAGTATTTAGGGTTCTTTCCTTTTTCTTCTTTGCGAGCTTCAATGGCGACTGAGAATGCATTAAAATCCAGAGAGGTCTCAGCGATGATAAAGCAAGGCTTCATCTCTGACACCTCACTTTCATTCTCACCTTCAAGAACCACCACTCCGACAATCTCAAGAGTTTGCTCTCCCTCTGCCTCACCCTTGTCTAAAACCTTGTCTTCTCCTCCACCGCAGTTCTCCGCCTCAGCTCAGCCTTCGAACCGATCGAATCAGAGCCAGACGCTCTACGAGATGATGACGGAGGAGCAAATCCGAGAATCGAATCTTTCTGAAGATAAGCGACGCAGGAAAGACGATCGCATTTCCAAGCTCTTGGAAGAAGCTCCGTTTCGGAAACCTAATTGGGGAGTATTCGGTGATGTGAGGCTCACTGTGGTTGCAAGGGACGGGTACAGAGTTTCCATGGATGTTCACAAGAGCGTTTTAGCCGAGAAGAGTCGGTTTTTCGCTGAGAAGCTTAAGAGAGAGAGAGGGGTCTCTCACTCGGTAGAGATCAGTGATTGTGACGATGTAGAAGTGTATGTGGAAACTGTGGTCTTGATGTACTGTGAGAGTTTGAAGAAGCGATTGATGGGTGAGGATGTTTCCAAAGTTCTTGGATTGCTTAAGGTGTGCCTTGCTTAGTATTATTATTACTATTTAGTTGGTTTCTGTTTGGTTACCGAGAAAATTGGTGAATTGGAAAGAATATCCTCATTCGGGAAGCTTATATATGCCTTCTGCTAACTAAATCCATAATTGTCATTTTTCTTTACCTGAAAACTTTCCTGAATTAGTTTAGTTGAATTTTTCGCTGTACTTTTTTGCTTTTGCTTTGTTTGTCGAGAAAATGTGGGAAGGAATTTATCTGGGTTGACATGTGTTTGGATGTGAAAAAAGAAAAATATGAACAATTTCCAGATCTAAATTATCAAAAATAGAATTATTAGGTGTTTTCTTACCGCCTGAACCTTTCATAAATTAGGTGTTTTCTTTCTGCCGGAACCTTCCTATGAAATATATTTCTGTGAGACTTTCCAATCTTAATCATTTCCGTAGACATCTGTATGAAGATGAAAACTTTCCAAACTGAAATCTTAAATCTTACAGGTTGTAATATTACTTTTTTTCTTGCCATAGGTATCAGCTGCTATCATGTTTGATGCGGGGATAGTTGCATGCATGGAATATTTAGAAGCCGTACCATGGACCGAGGATGAAGAGGAGAAGGTCTTATCCCATCTTAGTCAACTACAACTTCATAGTCCGGAACTCTTGCAAAGGGTCTCGTCTGAACCATCCACTTCTACTGGTCCAGATGACATCTTCTTGAGATTACTACCTGGCATTCTTCAAGCCAAAGATGATAAAGCTCGCCGAGAAATGAAATCCATGATCTCTCGCTTGCTTAGAGAAGACAGACCCTCTAATACCCATAAGCTCGATGTTTCTAAAGACACCCTCTATCACCTGTTGCATGGATGTCTCAGTTCCCTAATCTTATGCTTATCAGAAGCTACCTCCATGGATGAAACAAAAGGCAATAGAGGTGCTTTAATGAGTGAAATAGCTAGAGAGGCTGACAATATGCAATGGATTGTTGATATTCTAATCGACAAGAAAATTGGAGATGAATGTGTGAAACTGTGGGCCGATCAGAAGGAACTTGCTACTCTCCATTCGAAAATACCCCTTATGTACCGGCATGAAATAAGTCGAATCACTGCTCAGCTTTGTATTGCAATTGGTAGAGGGAATATTCTGGTCCCAAAAGAGACCAGGTTTTCCTTGCTGTCTACTTGGCTTGAAGCGCTTTATGATGATTTTGGTTGGATGAGGAGATCTTCCAGATCAGTCGATCGGAAATTGGTGGAGGATGGACTGAGCCATACAATTCTTACCCTTCCACTTGCTCAGCAACAGACAATCTTGCTTAATTGGTTCAATAGATTTCTTACAAAAGGAAATGATTGCCCCAATATTCAGCGAGCGTTTGAGGCTTGGTGGAGAAGGGCTTTTATTAGACAATATGGTACTGATTCTGATGATTCCCCGTTGCAGATGGCCATTATGGATCTTCCGAACTGAATAGGGTGTGTATTCATCAACAAGTGTATAGGTTATTCATAATTGACTCGGATAATAATCATCATCGTCATCCCACTGATTTTCTTGTTCTATTATTCATCTGATTCTCTTTTCTTAGTTTGTTTCCAAGACAAGGTTGTCGTATTGTAGGAGGATAGTGATCAGTGTTTTAGGGCAGATATTATTAAATGTCTTGGCTATTCTCGGAGTTTGCCTTAGAAAATGTGAGAACATGAAACACGATCAGCGCTAAAAATTTGTTTTTTCAGTTTAACACGATTTGGGAGCACATCTTTTTCTTTCGGGTACATTTTTTTCTATGTACCATTTACAATATCTCCTTCGAGCGATATAGAGCTCGGAGCATAGAGCATAGGTTGATGTTTGTATTTTCTTTCTATTAATTATTTATTCTTTAACTGGTGATACAGGGGATGAGATGTTTTCTATATTAGCATAAAGAACTAAAATTTTGTGAAAGAAAACAAAAGTTCTGGGCTTCTCTATTTATGTACATCTCTGAATCTCGAGTATTCTGTTTAAAGAAAGGATAAATGCTTTCACTCCATAATGTCAAGCCAAAATTGCTTCCGGTCCATAATGCAGTTCTGCAGGCGCAACTCTGCAAGGAGAAGATCAAAACCATGAACTGAAAAGCATATAGAAGTTCGTATAATCACATTGTTTCCCATGTCGACTGAGCTCTCAAAGCATGAAACATTGAGCTTGCTATTTTTTTCAAAATTCTTTAACAGGTCCTCGTTTTCCAGGGATTCATGTATTTAACTAGATACGAAGGGAATTCATACCTCTGTCTAACTTTAAGCATGCCAGTACCAATCTGCATTGGTATGCCCATAATAATGCATTCACTTACTCCTTCAATTTTGTCGTCCCTCCCACTCACAGAAGCATTAAACAGATGATCAGCAGTCTTCTCGAATGAAGCAAGCATGAGTACACTTTTGTCCATTCTTTGAATCCCAAATCTTGTGATTCCAAGAACTTCACCCTGTTATGGTGATAATTGCATACAATTATACATGTAAGAGCCTAGTGGAAAAAAAACATGAATTACAGCTTCCTATTTAAGAACTAACCCTATAAGTCATGAGATCTGCCAAAAGCATCATATGACGTATGTCTATGCTCATTCCATGACTTTCCATGGTGTATTTTATCTCATTGATGATACACTTCCTTGCAGCTTCAATTCCAAGTGTTTGCTGCACTTCAATGACATGATTACTAGTTGTGTTGCGTCCGTCAACTCCCTCAATGCCCATAACCGCCTGGAGTCCTGTTCTGAAAATAAGCAATTCATATGTTAAGAATATTTCTCTCCGTTGCATGGACATTGAAAGGGAAAAACTAAAAAAAAGGAAACTTACCCCTCTACCAACAAGCAAAACTTTTTCTTCATATTGGAATCCTTTTCCTCCTTGATGACAGCACGTTCAACTGTTTTTACACCCTGTCAAACAAAACAGCGATAATGATGATAACAGAGTACTTTTTTTTCTGTAATAGATACAAACTTGACATGAGTAGAACTCTTTACCTTTACAATAACTTTGGGAAGCAAGTTTTTAAGAGAGTTGAGTTGAAAACAAAGTTTATCTCTATCAGCTTCTGGAGGAAAGACTTGTAACTTTCTAGCATCCAGTACATTAATATGCTGCAGAATAACAGAGTTAAGATTTCTACGACCTAAAAAGGCCGAACAAGCAAAGAAACATGTGGTTCTACTCACCTCTAGCTTAAGCTTTATTCTTGGAGTTTGTAGAATTGATTCTTTCACATGATTAGCATCTATATGTAATTCGGCATCTCCGATTCTCTTCAAGTCGAGTTTTATTTTTATTACTGCTGATCTTGCACTCCTTACACACTTTATGCTCTCCGCAATCTACTCCAGAAGAATACAGCCAAAAAGATAATTGAAAATAAAAGCTGCTACATTCCCATTGCAAAATTAGAACATCATAAGTTTCATAGATTTACTGAGCTCTCGACTTTTCAAGATCCATCATCCACATAATAAATTATAAATTTAAAAAAAAAATAACAATAATAATTCCAATATGTTCCAAAAATAAAATGTTTTTTTTTGTATATATATTTTAATCATATACCTGTCCTAGACTTATCTTCTCTATCCGAGCCCTTACAATCCGAGCTTTATTGATATGTTGATCATCCACAAGTGCTGCAGTGATAATTGGTGTGCTAATCTTTTTTGCTCCATTTATAATTTCCTTGATACGTGGAACTCCAAGTGTGATGTCTATCAGAAGGTTAAGGAATCAAACAAAGTAATTAAGAAACCAAAATTCAAGGGCCCTTAAAACATTTAGATTTTCATCTGGAATTCGTAATTTAGAACAGAGAACATAATAAGGATACTCATGCTAGCAACTCCAGCAAAATGAAAAGTTTTCAATGTCATCTGTGTCCCTGGTTCTCCAATACTCTGAGCTCCAATTGCTCCAATGGCAGTTCCAGCTTCAATTTTTTTACTATGGTAACGTGACATGCAAGTATCCAAGAAAACCTAAGGAATAGTAATTTTTGTAAGACTAGCGAATTTTAACTAGGGAATACTCAATCCGATATTCAAGAACTTCCCAGTAAATCTCTGGGTTCCAAAAATCAAATGCCACAAAATAACTAGGGAATACTACAATTACTAGAATTTTTATCCATTAAATTCTCCTTTTTGTTCCCCCTTTTTTTTGTTTGTGAGGGAGGAGGGGGGGGGGGGGGGGGATGAGAAAAGAAAAATGAAAGTCAATACAGCAAGATATAGTGCATATTACGTATCAGTGTGCATGACCATGATGAGAAAGTGAACTACTACTGAACTGGAAACTAATAAAACTGAGAAGGAGCTAACGTTTGTGATGCCTCAAACTACAACATAAATATCTGCAAGATAAAATAGATCAAGAAATGGTGATACCTCGAGCTGCCTATGAGTAACTCCACGTATGTTTTGAACAATCTTTTTCTGAACTTCCAGATTATCATCACCGTCAACATTTTCAACTGTTTTTTTGTAGGAATCTGATTGATTCTCAACCACAAACGTGTCCCATGTATTTTTTAATGCTTCAATATATTTTTTCAGGAAACTCTTCAGAGTTCCTACAAAGGCCTCAGAGCCCTCCTTAAGGGTCATATCGTTTTCTGGAAACCTTTGTTCCACAGCCTCAGCAACTTCCACAGGAGATAAGACTTCAATTCCTTTAGCAGGAGATGAGGCCTGTAAGATAAACAGTAAAACTTCCAGTCAATGATGTTGAGCTTAAAAACTATGAGAAAGGTAAGTTTTCAAACCTTGGCTTTCAAGAATAGTCTGTCAAAATTTAAAGGGGTACCGCTTTTTCCTTCCATAGTTGCTGGATCCATCCCATCATCCCCATAACAAAATTGAATTATACATCCACCAGCATTGCGCACTGTGTTATCATATCGAATGGACAAGTCCTCTAAGCCTTTTATCAGTCTACGAGACATGTACCCAGTATCGGCTGTTTTGACCTGCAATAGTCACAAAATCCTAATAAAAAACTTTTTGCGAAATGAAAGTCAATACAGCAAGATATAGTGCATATTCCGTATCGGTGTGCATGACCATGATGAGAAAGTGAACTACTACTTTTTGAGACATGTTCATTTTCTCACTTCCCAAACCAATATATGGAAGATTTACGGGATAAAGCCTGGGTGTATGATCCCATCACCCAATAATTTTGAGGTGTAATTCCCTTGGCTCAAGCAAATACAGCTAATGATAGGCTTAAATAAGGTTTTCCACCATTTGTGCAGGTAGATGACTGTTGATGCAACATTTTCCTATATTCCCTCTAGTGAGCAGTCATTGACTTGTACTAGAGTGCAATGTGTTGCAACCAGATAAAATATAGATAAGCCGTGCAATGAGAAAAATGGCATGAGCTACCCCCAGTGAACCACCTAAATAACTAATATATATCCACATTGATACTGTAGTTAAGAAAGTTGACAGACTATAGTGAGAAGCAGTAGGTACCGCTGTATCCACGAGCCCTTCTCGCCCTCCCATCGTATGGAAGAAAAACTCTGTAGCTGTCAAACCGCTGTAGAAGGAATTTGCAACAAAACCCTTTGCCTGCATCAGAATATAACATTTATCCTTCAGTTGTTCAAAATCTGTGGATTTGAACATAAGTAACATACTTGGCTGAATACATAGCAATTGATATTCCTGTCATAAATATATGCTTCCTCAATCATGAATATGATGAAAAATGATACATTGTACTATGGCAGTATCTACTATACAATACATTGACTATAAGGTTTACGAGCAGATTACTACCCCATTCACGACAAACCTTCCATTAAAAAACATAATCTTATATGGATGATAAACAACTCCCCCAACCCGCCCCTCTCCCTCCCTTTTCCTTTGAATGGGTTTCAACATATCTGTTACCACATGTGACCACGTATATCATGTACCAACTGAAATTACAATAATAAGTTGCAGCTTCACATGCTAGTCAGTGGTTCAAATGTACCTCCCCTCCCGTAGGTCCTCAAACTGAAACTTAGATAAGATAACCGCAAATGCTTGAGAAATCAAAGAAAGAGTATTGCTTAACTCACAGCTGGAGTTTTTGCTTTTCTGGGAAAGTGAGGAAGACTACGATCTATGAATCCATCAGGTGCACGGCGGCCTCCAACAGACTGTTGACCAACGCAAGCAACCATTTGACTAATATTAATTGGAGATCCTTTGGAACCACACTGTGACATGATCAACGGACTATTTCTCCAATGCAAGTTTTGCATGCACACCTACAGGAAAGTTAAAAAAAACAATTTAAAAAAGAATCAGTGTACTGTATACAGGAAATGCAATGAACAGGACCCTGGATGGGACATAGACCATCAAACATAAAAACTAAGGGGATGTTTGGCTGGACGTTTTGAAATATGTTTTGTGTTTTAAAACGTGTTTTGACGACGTGTCACAATTTAAGGAGGGGGACAAGCATCAAATCATGTCAGGTTTTTGTCTTTTAATTAACTTTTAATAATTACAAAAACAGTCCTAAAATTTTAAAAATTATATCAAGTTTTTTCCTCAATTTCTTACCGCCGCCGCTGCCAAAAAAAAAGCATCCATTGATGCTCCATTAATGGATACTGTTTTTTTTTCTGGCAGTGGCGGCTGTAAGAAATTGAAAAGAAACTGAAAATATAATTTTTGAACTTTTGGGGGTATCTTTTATAATTATTAAAAGTTAAAACATTTTACTGTATATCATCAAATCATGTCTACCAAAAAGGTGTTTTTTTCAAAACACGTTTTGAAACTTGTAGGCAAACAGGGCCTAAGTGTTTTAAGAAACAAATACAAACATTATTATATAATTATAACGTTCCAGGTGGTACTGCATATACACATTCCTATTACACACTAAAAGGACACAATTAACACTACCCTAGAGGTAAGCCTTAATGGTGGCCTATTGGACCTAGGGAGACAAGGGATTGCCGCCTGGGTGTCAAGAATTCAAGCCATAAGCAGGATCAGGGCTGCATGCATCTAACCCCAAGGCTAGAACCCCATGCAGTGGACTGCCCTGGAAGCAGTAAGAACTTGCAAAGATGCTAAACTTTAAACAAAGATTTAGGAGCTTACATTTCCCGTTGCTTCTCGAATGTCATTCAAATTTTTACTTATCTTGGCCTCCAAACTTTGGGCAGCATCACAACCAGCTTCAGGTGGTAGGCTTCCCTTATTGTACATATGTATTAGGTTATCACAGTTCTGATAGCCCTTCAAAATGGTTTTTTGTTTCTGTTCATTCAAATACTTTCCTGGTTGTACATCATCAATTCCAATAGAGAAACCATGATTACCTATCCACCGAGCACTGTATTCAATCAGATAGTGACACAATTAGCATCTTACTGCTGATTCTATAGATACAATTGTAGCAACATCAAAAAAACGTTACATAGTAACACTCAAGTTTTCTGCTGCAGCGTTAAAAAAAATTTCACACAGAATGAAAGAATAAAAGAAGCCTCGATAGATAAGAAAACTCTGTATTTTTGCTAAATTGACCCAGTGGTATAGTTATTAATATAAGATGCCGTCAACTAAGATCCTACTTTCAGAGAACTGATATAAGTTTAAACCGCAATCCAGTAAATACAAACACGTGCACAAAGCTGAGAAAAATAGCAGGACGAGGCAGCCAACAAGAAATTACCTCAGTTTAGCTAAACGGTTCATGCAGGAAGCAGCAGCATGTGACTTGTAGTCTCTAAGGAGTATAGAGAAAAGTCCATCCTTGTTTCCATTTCCTGTAATGGTATTATGAATATAAGAATGCAAGAACTGATACCAAAAAAGGATTTTTGCCACATAGATGGCATCTCAGCATACTACTTGGAAAGAACTATCTGAGATAAAAATTGATATAAAATAAGGCAAATGACACACAAAAAAGGCATATGGACAAAAATGAAAAGTACATAGAGTGATGATAACATTAAATTATGCCAGGATATCATAGAATATGTCTAACATTTTTATGATGTACTGACAGTTACAGAAATATAGTCTTTTTCCAAGTAACGTTAGATGTATAAAAATAATATTATATAAATAATTCATGCAGTTTCTGATTGTAAATAAGGGTCAATTAAAGGGCAACGCATTAGCAATAGCCCTTTAATTATCAGGAGAAAGGAATAATATTGAACCAATTTGAACATGAAAGCTATTTAGTGAGATGATTTACAAGCACTCCATGTCAAAAACCTAAAAGAGTGGTAAGAGTTACCTAGAGTAGTTTTCCCAACTTGCCCAGATATTAACTCGCTATTGCGGAAGTATACAAACCCATCATTAGGGCACATGGCTTCTTTTTCTTTTCCATCTTGAGGCTTGGAGTAGATTTTCTCCTTAACAGTAAGATTCAGGTAGACTTTCACATTTGCATGAGGGCGGACTAGAATGCTAAATAATTGTTTTCCAGTCCACAGCTCAATTGGCTGCAAAGAAGAAATTGCACTCACTTACAGATAGAACTCTTTATGATGATGTCAATCATTAGCTTTCACTAACCTATTCTACTCCAATGGTCTGATACATTATAAATGGGGTCCAATTCAATTCAAGAACAGGAAACTATCAGCATGATATAAATTATTATAAATAGTTGAACACATCATAAAACAAAAATATATCGTCTTGGAAGGAAGAGTGCTTTGGTGCAGGCCCAAACGTCATGTGAAATTTGAAAATCTTATTAAGAATATTTACTGACCTTGATTATTGAAGGTGTAGGAAAATCAATCATATCCATGCCATCACCCATGTAACAACACATATGTGAAAAAGTTGCACGGTCATAAAACGTGTCCTTTCTTGTTATAAGAAATGAAGATGTCAAAAAATCTTGAGTTGAAGCAACCAAAATTTCTCCATTTTTTGGAGTGCATAAGTTGTTTTGCACCTAGAAGAAACAAATTGCGTTACAGATGATCAAATTAAATTGTAGAGGAACTCAAATCCATGTCAAAAGGATGCAAATTTATCCCAAGAATATGGTCGTCATTTCTATTATTCTCAATATTCAGAACTAGCAATACCTACAGAATTTATTTCCTCACCCCCCGCCCCACAAAAAAAGATCCCTACCTATTTTCAACTTTTAACAAATCACAGTGGTTCACCTATCAATGCTAATGGACAGGCATACAAATCCATATTCCATATAATATGGAAAGACAAATCAAAGAACAATAAAACTTGGACCAGATAAAAAAATCAGTGCCAATAGACAAGAATATAAAATATATTGATTTCTATCTAGATTTTACCCCCATCAACAAAATAGCCTCAGTTCGAGCCTCCTCTGTTTGTGGACAATGTAAATTCATCTCATCTCCATCAAAATCAGCATTATACGGGTTGCAAACAGATTCATTAAATCTTAGTGTTCTCCAAGGCATCACTCTAATCTGCACCCGCAAAGTGATAAGTTGTGGTAAGATATGGGTTTAACTAATAGAAAACCAATTTGGTCCGTTGAAATTATGTTGTAATAAATAATAGGCACCCTGTGAGACATGATAGACATCCGATGCAAGCTTGGTTGTCTGTTAAAAAGAACAATGTCCCCATCTTCCAGATGACGCTCCACTGTTTCTCCATATTGCAGTTCATCAGCAAGGCGCTTTCGTGCAGATATGTTCAAGTTCCTAGAGCATAAAAAGACAGGCATACAAGCACCATTAAATAAATAAAAATTTATTCTCTAAGAGAACAATAATCATCATATCTTTAACCTTGCCTCGTAGAACCATCATGATGTCTAATATTCCTTGCACCAGGATATTTATCAGGACCGTTACTGACACACTGTCTCAACTTTTCTATGTTGTGAGGGGTAACACGTTCAGGATAGGTCAGGATTTTAGCCATGTGGATAGGAATTGCCACCTAAATCCAAAAAATTGAAAAATAAAAATAATCAACAACATGCAATGATCAACAGTTCATCTAGCTCAACTCACAATTCTTGACCTCTGTAATTTTAAGATTAGGATCAGGTGAAATAACAGTCCTTCCAGTGAACTCAACACGCTTCCCAGACAAGTTCCCACGGAATCGTCCCTGCTTCCCTTTGAGCCGCTGAACAAAACCAGCTAGT
The DNA here is from genome assembly GCA_027186245.1 of Coriaria nepalensis. Lineage (NCBI taxonomy): Eukaryota > Viridiplantae > Streptophyta > Magnoliopsida > Cucurbitales > Coriariaceae > Coriaria > Coriaria nepalensis. The sequence continues at coordinate 9,452,531 of CP114491.1, read as the reverse complement.
GGCTTGGAAGCTTGCATATTATATGGAATACCACGAATATCACTATTGATATATTGTGCAACCTCAACTTGAAGTATTTCCCAGCCAACCTAAACAAATATCCCTTTATAAGATTACTCATATCCATGAGATGATGTCCACAGTTGAATTCAATTTGCCATAGTAATAATAATAGGAGAAAAAAAGATTTGGAATATTAGCCTGAGCTGCACCCTACCTTTTAACCACACATTATTCATATAATGTCAAAATAAAGAATAATGCTAAACGTTACCTAAAGAATAAAATGGAATATTTGCAAGTTTCTAAACTACATAACATTAGATATAAATTGCACGTATTTTAATAAGAAGAAACACAAAAACTGTTTCGCTACAAGGATCCTATTGTGCACCCATGCAACCATCACATTTTTATGCTACATCAAACAAGACAAAGAAAGGGTTCAAAATCCTTATTGTACCAATTGTTTGAACATTGTGGTTGGTGTTGATAATTCCTGGTTGAGGCTAGCATTAGCTTGAATAATTAGTTTTAATCGCTCAGTTATATCATTTTCATTGCTGCAAGAGGGGAAACAATAAAATCCCGTTAGTAGTTGTACAGATTGTGCATTTTATATACAAGGAACGCTACGGGATATATATGTTGCTAGTATTGTGGAAGAAGTATGTATTTTGATCATGGTTCTATATGTTCCAAGCAAACCTTTGTGATCCACCATCCATGATTACTGAAGGACGAACGAAAATAGGTGGCACAGGAACATTTGTAATGATTAGTCTTTCCGGTCTATCAGATAAATTAAGCAACTCACAGTCCTGCATCACAAAAATCAAAAAGCAAATGACTTCACCAAAAATAATATTAATGCTCATACGCGAGTACAAAACTCCACAGAGATCTAAATAGCAGGAGTCAAATGGATTCAACACTGTACCTCATCTAGCATCCTTTTGAAAAGAGAAAAGACTCTTGCAGGGTTAAGATTATTATTAGCCACTGATGTGGACTCAGCCTTGGCCCCATCATTAGATTTTGACCGAGAATGGATAATGTAGAATGGAGACTGCCTTTTTATTGAACCTGTGATTGAAAATTCATGTCAAATATTAGTTATCATGAGGAAACACCAGTCCTAATAAAAATAGCAGATATATTACCAATGACACTAGGAGCTAAGTTTTCTGCTTTCTATGCCTGTAAAGGCATCAAACCTACTTTGTAATTATCAATTATCAAAAGTAAGAAACTAAGGCATACAACATTTCCAAATCTTACTGTGACCCTCACCACTTCAACCAAAGCCTGGGCTAAAGCGAAATGTCCTTGTATATAACGATACACATATAAAGCAAATGAATAAGATGAATAGTACAGGGATGGAAAGAGAGAGAAACCCTTAAGTCAGGCATAGCTGAAAATCCCTCAAATGATGACCCTAACTGAGTGGAGACGGAGAGCAGAAAATGTGTATATGACATAGGTCAGTCTAGAGAAGGGACAGCATCAAGTGGAAAAACCATAGAAGAATAGAAAGGGATGAACAATCCTATCAAGTGCAAAACTCGAAAAGTAATTGCTTAGCTTGACAGTGAGAAAGAGTTTTTCCAATACGCATCAACATGCTTAATGAGACCCTGTATATTCATCATTGCTCAAGATATTTAGCATTTGGAAAGAAGATCCTTAAGGAAAAAAAGTTATCAATGCATTGAATGAAATATAAGTCGAATTACTTAATGATATCAAAAGAACAACAATAACTTCAACATTTTCTTAATATTTACCATAAATGCCAACCTTTCTTTGATCAAATATTCATACTCCCGAACAATCTTGAAGCTATTCTACAGCTATGCGAGGTGGTTAACCAACAATTTACTATGTAAGAGCATCCAGAAAATATTGTGGAGGATTTCAAGAGAGTAGACAAACCATTTACATATCCACATCTGAAGCATTTCACGTTTCTATAGTTACTTGTCAATGCAGTGCCCTTCTTCACTATCTTTTTCATTAGCTCGGCCTTCTTTAAGGCCTCTTTGAGATTTCTCATTCTTCTTAGATGCTCTTTACAAAACTTCTCCTCCAAAAGCATGCGAGAACAAGACTGTAAAGCGACCTTGAACATTCAGAAATTGTCTTCCTAGTGTAATAATGGGAATCGAGACAAAGGTGTCTGAAGAAATATTTTTTTAATGTCTTACCTTACAGATGCACTTCAATATATCAATTATGGTACTTAGATATCCAACATTAAGAACAGGAAGAGCGAGCTTCAAATATCCATAATGCCCTGGACAAGTGCCATAGTCTCCATGGCATGTTGCGCATGTAAGCTTCTTATTTGCAGGGCCCTAAAACATAACGAAGGGAAAATAAAAAATAAAAAATCATAGCAAATAAAAGCTAAATTTAACCAGTTATTTTAGAAATAGAACTTAAGGATTTGCTTAAGACAAAAAGAAAGAACGAAAAGATGGCAGCGATGAGCATATTGCTGATAAACCAACATAATCCCAAAAGCAACCAGCAATAAATGATGGGAGAAAACAAGTCAATAAACAAAGAAGAAGTTAAGGCCGCGAATAAGAAATACCGCATCACAAGTTGGAATCAGATGTTCGGTGGTGACATTATCTTGCACCTTAGATCATTTTATTCTAGTCACCTCTCGTTCATAAAAATTGTTCTTTTAACCATACTTTTTCTCATTTCCTGTTAGACCATGGTTGGTAGCTTGTGTATTGTTTCTAATGCCAAACTTGGAAAATGATACAAACATACAACTATACAAAGAAATATTCATCAGAAAATTCTTAGCAATTTGGCTTTCTGCATCCATACACATTTTATTTCACAAATGTTTCATTTTTACAGAGGAGTTCTATACAACTTGATTCAACAAGAAGCTTTCATCCATTAGAGAAAGGAATAAAAATAAAAATAAAAACCCTTATGACTGGAAATCTACTCAATTGCCTTCTACTGAGAAAAACAGAATCAGAGGGAATAAGAGTACCAGTCTGGGATCCAACAAGCCGCCATCAATAGGTTTTTTATTGATATCATAATATTGACCTTTAAAAACTTGAACTTCAGCAAGCTTGCTGATCTCTGATTCGGAGAAGGCATCGAATTGAATGCTTGCACTACAAATTAAGAAAAATAAAAAGGAAACATGAAAAATCGAAACCTCAACAAACTCCACAAATTGAAAATTCCCATTTTTTCAGAGAGAGACTGACATTTTTCGAGGCCCCACATCCTCGATGTACGGCTCCTTGGTGAACACCATGCCTTCCACTTGAGCTTTATTCATCCTGTGCGGACCAGTCGACAGGAATTAGACCTCGGAGTGGAGTTGAAATGATGAATAGTCTAATAATTAGGGCTTCTGAGAATGAATTGGGGAAATTTTCTGAAGATGATAAACCATGGGAGAAAGGTAGGGGGTTTAGGGCGGAAGGGTTTTTGGTTTCGACGTGCGGTGCCGAAGTAGGTATTCTTTCATACCAATAATGGGTTCCGACTTCAGACCAAGTGACAGGACGCTTTATGAGTTGGGCTACATTAACCTCACTATCCTCTTAGAGCGACAAGGACTTTTGGGTCGCCCAAGCTTTAAAACTACAACCGTATGTCAACGTGCGATAGTTCGGGCCGGTCTTAGATAGTGAGCCCATTTATTATTTTCTATACAATTTTTAAAAAATTTCTTAAATAGAGAGTATATACTATATATGCGGACCATTTTCGTAAGTATAATCCACTATAAATTTTTCACATGACAGAGTAGAAGACAAACTGACAAAGTGATCAGTTTCATGTACTAACGTTAGTACTTACCCTCGATCAAAGTCATGGTTGGTTTTGGTTGTTTATTTTTTGGTTTTTTTGGTTTTATTTTATTTTATTTATTTTTATTTATTTTTATTTATTTTTGTTTTTGGGAAGAAATAGTAGGGAGTTGGTCCCTTGTGCATCAACACCACATGATGATCACCTGATGAATTATAAGTGGAGGGTATTATTCCGACCGTGATTGGATGAAGATGATGATGGTAAATATGGATCTCGAAGCAATATCATATACGTCACCATGGTAGAGAATGAGAATCCTAATCTTATTCATCCGGTACATGCCACCATGTTGAGAAAAGATGGCGAGTTTCATATGATAGGTCTCAACTCAACTCTCTTACATAAAAATACACATGTAGGAGATCTTAAATCTTAATAGACACATGCAACTAGATAACATAATGTAACTCAATGTCAAAGAAGATAGAGTTTAAAGTGTAAGTACCCAAACAGTTAAAACTGTGTTGAATGTTTTCTTGAATCGTGGCATCAAATACACAAATCTCTCTCTGTCCCCTAAGCCCTTCCCCACCAGGTCAACAAGAGCTACAAGTTGTATTCTAATCTTGATCTGAAACTGGAGACAGCAAATTGAACAGCACTAACGCCCTCGAAATGAAACAATCAAGAAAAGAGAATGCTAATATTTTCCAGCTATCGTGCCTAAAACTTATAACGGAACCAAAAAAAATTTAACAAATGGATAGGTGAAAGGAGATAGTACATATATGAGCAGTATATATTATGTACACAACATCATCTTACCACTGCTATGTTTTGTTTTTGTCTACCTCTTCTTTTAGTTAATAGCAGTGAGAGGAACTCTAGAGTCTCTTACTGATTGAGTAGGCTCGTATGTTCCGGCGATATGTTTTACATCTCCATTTGCTTGCTTTGCATATTTTGAATCCCAGAATGACTTCAATAGTTCCTCAAAAGCTGGTGTTCTTAGTTCTTCAATGGATGAAATGCTTGGTAAATTGAATGACCTCTTCCTTGGTGTTGAACAAGATGGCTCATCCACCTATTAGGATCCATGTTAGAGAACACAGTAAAAAGGCAAATAATTTATTTGCTATTAAGCGGGTTTGATTCACAAAATTGTCTATACAAGCTCTTTGTAATATGATTCTCAATAACCATTATCGAGTATAAAGTGTTCATTTATGTTAGAGTTTTATACTGGGGTTTGGGAAATTATGTTTTGGTTAGATTATGAGGTAAAATGGATTTTGGGTTTGAACCAGCAAACTGGAGTTTTGTGAATCCAAACTGGATTTTTAGACCCGAATTGGAGTTCGAAAATCTGATTCCAAATTCAACCTAGACTGTGTATATAACATGCATTTTACCACATGATCTTACCGCGTATTCAGTGAGCAAACATTTGCCGGCATGGTCGGTAATTTCTACGATCTTGTGGTAGTGCCCACCCTTCAGTTCTCTCAACTCCCCACAACAAGGAAGAATCATAGAATTTAGATTCCCACATGCTTCATGATCGAGTTGTAATGAATCTGTATGTGCTTAGTTTGTTAGTTTATAAGATTTAAAAATTTATAATGTTCAAACGAATAATAATATGCAAAGGTGAAAGTAGATACTGACGGTCAATAGATGAGAGGATGTTCTTGTTTGCATTGTCAACATCTGCAAGTGCAGCAGACAAGGCAGTAGAAAATCGAGCACGGAGAATTTGATTGGCTTCCTTCCCTCCCCTTATTTGACAGTAAAAGTAAAGACAATTAATTAAGGATGTACTATTGATTATTGAATCTGAATAAGAAAATCACTATATGAGTCAAAGTAGTGCACCTGACAATTGAATCTACAGAAGCGACACTGTTCTTTTCTAGACCAAGTAAGGATTCTTGAGCGCTCTTCCATTGCTGTGATCCCATTTTTGCCTTATTCAAACTGCACAATAATATTCGATACAAGTCAAGGGAATAGGGAAAAAGTTATAAAGATTCGTGCAAGGAAAGTGCACGTCATAATCAGTAATAGATAGCTGCCCATACCAACTCTGAAGAACCTCCTCCATGTCTTTCTTTCCTTGTTCAACAGCAGAAGTATCTTCAACGTATTGGGACTCGGTTATTTCTAGGTGAACTTTCCATTCATCTTTAACAGTAGAAGTAGACCCCTGAAGGGTTGACATTTCATTTTGCATTTTACTAGTTCTACCAGTGGCACTTTCTCGAAGATCATTCACTGCCATTTGGACCTAAAAAAAGTAACCCAGGATGATTATTATGACTATGCTTATAATGAGTATTGATAATATTAAAATTAATAATAGTTGTTATTATTATTATGCTTCCCCTTGGTAATAATAAAAATAAAATAAGAAACAAAAACAAACAAAAATAAAAACCAAAAGTACCAGTTTTTTCTTCCTAGTGTTTGAATTTTCTAGCAGCTCAGCCACTTTTTCTAACAGTTGCTTTTCTTCATTAGCTGCACAAACCTACATATATTTGAAAATTGAAATGCATTAGAGTAATATGATAGAAGCTTCCATCATAATTGCTATTCAAGATCACTGTAACAACCTCAAACTTCTTCTCAAGATCAGACAATTTCTGATCATTGACTATCTGTGCTTCTTCCATGATGTCGGTCAGTTTGGAAGCATGCATATCTAGAGTCTTAAAGAAGTTCAGTGTAATTTTAGAAACCGAGCGTGAGGTCTCCACTACTCTGGCATGTGCCTATTTACATAAGTCAGATCAATGGTAAGTTTATCTAGAGTAAACTATTTTAAAGTTGACCGAAATAATTGGAACGCCAATCAATTACTGACATCTCGCTGCTGTTGTGCATAAGCAGAAAGTTTCTCGTCCTGCTTGTGAAGGTTACTTTGAAGATCATTGAGTAGTGCATCAGCTTCCGAAGCAATGCCTTTGAAGAGCTGAAACCGATTAAATTAGTCAAAGTAACATAACAGAGTTGAACGATTACTTGATTGGAAAATAGCTTACATTCTCAAGGGAAGACGAGTGCTTAGAAACTTCAGAATTTATATCACTAAAAGTCGATTGAGAATTTCCTTCGAGCTCCCCAGATATATCATCCAAAGCTTTAATTCCAGAACCATATGTGGTTTTTACCTTGCCGAGCCTTTCTCGAAGTTCTTCAGTAGCCTTCAAGCATTAAATATAAAGCTCATATTGACTGATAGCACCAATTCATACGAGTGTAATTTGTATTACTCATCAACCCTTACCTCTGCCTTTGTTGATACAAAGGATTGCATATCATCCTCCATTTCTTTTAGTTGCTGCTCTTGTTGTGTTACAGAGGCAGCTACAGTTTTATGCAATAGTTCAAGCTGCTGAGTCAATTGCAACTGAAATTTCTGGACAAGTTCTCTGTTCCCATCTTCGATTTTCTCTTTTCGCTCTGAAAACAGGAAACCAAATATCATCAGATGTTGATAATGCCTAGGTCCTGAAGAGGATAATACTTGAAATACAAATTCAGTAGCATAACATGTTACAAACCAATTTTGGAAAATAAACCGGACACATCGGATGCAGCATTTTCTAACTCTGCTCGAAGCTCGAATGCACGATCCGTAAGTGTTTTTTCTACAAACATTGGCCAAGAATACTTTAGTAATCCATAGCTAAAAAATAACATTATACAAAAGAGAACTAACAGAACTCTGATCCCAATATTCTTCTGTTTAGTCATTTCCTACAATAAGGTAGAAAAAAATATGAAGTACCAAGATAAAACTTTGCTCACCAGACTTGAGTAGATTAGTTATTAGAAATTCCTTTTCTTTGATTGTTGCATTCGCTTGTCGATCTTTCTCTTCAAGATCGAATAAGGTGTGTTCGGTTTCCTCAAGCTTGTTCTAAATTTGCATACAACAACATTAAGTTATGACAGAGATAAGAGTGTCGGGAGAGGCACAAAAAGATGGAATATTCTAAGTATATGAGACCTCAGTTCTTTCTAGTTTATCACTTAGTTCTGCAGCCACAAACTTCTGAGAATTGTAAAGCTCTTGAACCTCCATCAATTGCTGCTTACAATACAAACATCATCATCATATAAATTCCCAAGTTAAATAGGAAAGAACACCGAGGAAACGAAATCAGAAGCTGCAACATACCTTGTCCTTTGAGTCAGAATCAAGTTCCATACGCTCTATTTTCTCAGCCATCGCCTAGGTAGAAAATAGAGAAGTATAAATAAGCAACATCTCCAATTAATTCATACAACTTGAGCTGGAAAGTTTTCCTCAGTCCAACTAAGTAGTTAGATATGAACCTTTTTCTCCGCTTCTTCACTAAGGTACCGATCTCGAGGTATGTAGATTCCATTCTTCTCTCTTGCAGCATATACCTCTAATTGCATAAAGAAATGAAGAGATTACTTTTATAAATAAAATGGCTGAGAACATCAAATAATTTGTCTTGTATGTGTAGCAATAATGAGGAACCTTGCTTGAGCCGGTCAATTTCAGAATACAAGTCCTTGATCAATGCAGATTTCATCATCTTCTGGTTGATCTGAAATGCATAATAAAGCAAATTAGGGATGTCATGAGAAAAGAAGATGCAACAACCAATGACATAAACGTCACGCCCGAAGAGAATTGAATGAAAAACTTGTAAATTTCAGACTACAGACCTCCGGTTTGTTCTTGATGTTTTTAGCACGATGTGCATAATCAAGCGTGCTAAGCGTTTCTTCCAAGCAGTGAACAGATGGTGATATTGTAGCGATTATGCATGTCTTTGTCTTTCCTCCCAAGGAATCCCTCAACAATCTAGTTAATTTACTATCTCTGAATATTCAAATCAAAACCATAATGTTAGCTTGCCCCATTTTCAACTAAGCTGAAACTTTGATGATAATCTACTGGGTAGATTACAATCTGTACCTGTATGGAACATGACCAGAGTGCTCAACTAGTGCATTAATAACACGTCCTAGCGTAAGTAAACTCTTATTTATCTCCCCAGCTTCTCTTGCTCTCCCCTGCAAGTGATGATTAAGATTTGTCAACTCCCAGAGGGGAAAATTTAGAAGGTGAATGCATAATCAGCAGTATATGTGTTCAAAAGGGAAGGAAACCGGAAAAAAAAAAAAAAAATCCCTTTTGTTCGTTTAGAACACTTGAGATTTAGTAAATTATTTGATGGAAGTATGATATAAACAGAAGAATGCTAGTTATGCCACCTCTCGTGCACCAGAGCGGGAAATATTCTCAGAACCAGCGAGATCAACAAGATTTAGCTTCCCGCATTTAATCATCTCTTCCCCCTCTGGAGTACACTCCTTAATGTGAATTGTGATAGAAAATATCGAGTGAGAGCGACTACTTTGTTTGTTTAAAAGGGTCTCAGCTGTACGCCTCTTTGCAGAGCCTCTCTCCAAGATTTTGTAAATTTCGTTGGCGGTACATACTATCTCTTCTTCCAAGCCCCTTACAAAAACACCCCCTTTCCCATCTTCCATAAGAGCAATGGGTTTTTTAGATTTGTCATCTAGAAATTTTGAAGTCTCCTCTAGGGCCAAAAGATCCGAAATCTCTTCATTGTACAGCTCTAAAAAAGTGACTTTCATGTTATACTCTGCACTCTGAGCTTCTAAAATGTCAAAAATTTGTTTAACAGCTCGTGGGATAACTCCTGCATCACTGGGAAATTCTCCGTTCTGAAATTATAAAAAATTTCTGTCAAATAAAGAATACTAAAGGAAGCAGAGACTGCAGAGTAATAGAGCGTTGAAAAACAAGTAAACCTTCTTTCTTGCTCCTCCTTCCATTGTGTATGTTTTCCCCGTTCCTGTCTGACCATAAGCAAAGATGGTGCAGTTATACCCCTCAAGTACTTCATATACAATAGGAGATACAGCTTGGTCATATAATTCCTTCTGTTTGGATGCCGGACCAAATACCTAAACCGTATGATCCACAATTGTGATTATTCCCACAAGGAACGTAATTAAGACTCTTGATTTATGTTCTTGATTAGTAAGAGAGCCAAGGTAAACGAGAAAAAGCTAGAGCATCCAGCTGAAAGATTTAAAGTTATAAAAAATGACACACAAACCTTATCAAATGCGAAGGTTCTATCAATCTGCTTGTTGGCTATATTCTGGACTGCAGAAACTTCCCTTCTATTCTCATTACAGGAAATCACGACCGGCGTTTGTACCCTCAACTCATCCTCACTCAATGGCCTAGAAATGTAACCAATTCACAATTTATGACAGGCAAACAAAAGGGAGGAAAAAAACACTCAATTGAAACTTGCACTCTAACTACCTGCAACGAACAAGAACCTGCACATTTACACCCTTATCTTTATCATGCTTGTTACTCGAATTCGAATTCGAATCCCCAGATCGTAGATCTCGGTTAGACTTGTCTGTCGACCTCGGTGTTTGTGATGGAGATACTGGCACTAATCCTCCTCTTCTTGTAGAATCCATAGTAGCTCTTCCGCCCTTTAATCTCAAACTTTTGAATCAACAAGACTCACTAAGTCTAGCCAAAAAAAAAAAATTTAAATTAGTTGTTGTCCGAAGAGATATGAAACATTTTACCAACAATGTGACTCTTCCTCTCTTTACCTCATGAAATGATAACCAGAAAAAACTAGAATCGCATACAATTCTCAAAATCCATATTCACGCAAGCAATTGAACATTAAATACACAGGTTTGAACAAACCAAGAACGGTGAAAGATTATCCTCAGCTGATAAATATCATAAATAAAAAATAAAAACACAAACGCAGATGCAGATGCAGCCTAAACGACATTGAATCTGAGTTGGATCGAAAATGACAGATAGATCCTGAATTCTTATAGATTAGATCAGAGATAAAAGATTAAAAAAAAAATACAGTGAAGAAATAGAAACTGACAATGAAATCCAATGGCCGGCCTTAGAGAACGAAACTTGATTCTGAGAATTCAAAGAGAACAAGATTCTGGAGCAATGGCAACGGTTCTAGATAGAAACTAAACACTAACTATGAATGTGAGAGCTAGAGAGAGAGTGAGTGATCGTAAGCGAAATCGGATTGGTGGATTTGTTTGATGAGGGTTGGATAATAAAATAAGAGAGAGAAAGCTTGGGGAGTGAGAAAAATGGTAGAGGTGTGATATAGAGAAGGGATGTAGTAATTGTTTTTTCGTATTAAGAGCTATGATGAGCTGAAAATATGAAAAATTAGAATGAATAAAATAAAAATAAAAATAAATGACCCTAGTAATTTTCAAAAAGGATTCAAAAAGACGTAACGGGGTATTTTTTAAATAGGACGGCAATTGACGGCTGAGGTTAACGGCGCCAAAAGCTCCGTTTCCTAATGGTAATTTCGGACCGTTATAATTTATGAATAGACAAAAGAATTATATTTTAAAAAATTAAAATTGAATAAGTAAGTAGGATTTGCCCTTGCCTTTGCATGATATTACGGTTTTTTAGTATTAGATTTTAACGTTTCAAATTTTGAAATTTTTTTTTATTATTTATTTTTTTCTAACATACCGTTTGGCGATAACTTTCATTTTTTTTTAAAAGTAATTTTTACAATTTAGAAAAAGAAAATTCACTTTATATACTTTTAAAAAAATTTTAATTTTTTCTGTTATAAAAGTGATTTAAAAATATATAAAAAAAAATTATAACATATATATTTATTAGCTCAATAAATTAATTTTCGTATTTATAAATATGAAAAAAATAAAATAAATAATATTTCCAAACACTATTTTAATTATGTTTAAAAAATAACTAGGAAAATTACTTGTTTTGAAATTTCAAAGTGTTTGAAGTTTGTGAGGTTAGAAAGGGTAGCTTGAGGGAGCAGCGCTGAGGCAGGGCTTCTTCTAGTAGTTCAAGGAATCCTATTACAAGATTTTTGACATATAGAAGAATTATGAAAACTATGATTATCTTCTTATAAAGGTTATGGTATATATTAATGCTCAAATTTGATATATAATGGAATATTAATTAATATATGATTAATTTATTATAAATACTATCTAATTAAAATATTATATAAATATTTTAACCCACAATATTATTAAATAAGTATATAATATAATCTCAAATGTTATATATAAAAGATTTAAATCCAAATTACTTTATATAATATAATAGTACTAAGCCACGTGAATTAAAGTGTGATGCTAAGATGGCACATGCCTTTAGGCCATTGGCCGAAGCAAAACTATGTGTACATTAGAGGGAATGTGACGACTCCTTTTATGCAATATTTGAAGAAAAATCTCAATCCATTAATTATATGGTGAGAATCTTAAATAAAATGCTTCATAAAATAATTAACGGATGAGATCACTTTTTCAATGCACTTATTACAGGCTACACATCAAATGTTAACAGACTTGCACAGCTCTATTTATAATCTTATTAAAAAATTATAAAGTATTTTACTTTATCCTAGAGTCATATCCTTGTACCTATCTATCTCTTTGCTTATCCTAGAGAACGGAAAATTTCAAATTTCAAATTTCAAATGAAATAATTCACATGATAAAAATATTGATAATTTCTCAATTTATATATATATATATATATATATATATATATATATATTATTCTGAAAATGACAACTTAATGCATATATTTAAAAAATATTTATTTATAAAATATTTATAAATCAAATTTAATTATAAAATATATATATATATATAATCTTTTTATTAAAATAATCTATATTTTTTATTTATTTATTTAAGATCCGAAACTCATAAGAATTTATCTTTTTCTTAAAAAAAATAATATATATAGCACCGTTTGCATTAATGTCATGATGCAAAATTAGACGCCGTTTGTTTTCGGACGTATCGTAGTCTAAACGACATGGTAAAGTACAATTGATTAGTTCTGGAAATTAATAACGTTGGCAGTGACAATGAATGGACAACCGAACAAGTAAAGTTGGTTAATCAAGTCAGAATTAAAATTTGGCCTTTTTTTTTTTTTTTTTTTTTTTTGAGAATGAAAATGAATTTTAAGCTACAAATTTTATAATAGTAAATAAAAATATGCCCAGAAAAATTAATACTCATATTCTATTAAATTTGCAATAAAATAAAAAATTATAGGAAAGATAAAAAAAATTTTAAAAAAGAGCACATAATTATCGAGCTATCATTTTATCATAATTGATTTTGCTCATTTCAATTTGCTTGAACTGCGCAGATTCCGGATTAATTGCGGTTTATCCTCAAAGACTTGTCACTTGTAGACTTGTAGTCCATTTTTCGAGAGACAAAATCCCATCAAATTTCCAAAGAAAGGACCAACTCCTCCATCTCCATGCATGTGTGTCGTCCACTGAAAATGAGCCTTTTTTTGGTTTTACTTGGAACGTACTCCATTCCATTCCTCTTTTTACGTATGCTAGCTTCTTCTGCGTATAATGTACTTCTTCACTCCTGTTCATAATGTGATACGATACTTCTTACTCATACATACCCCCTCCTATTACTATCCTTTTTATAAGTGGTTACTCTGAAAGAGGAATCGATTCTTTCCACTATCGTTTCATGCTTCTTCTAGCTTACGCCAATTTCAATGAAGAGCTGTTTGTTTTCTTCACACATGGTTGCTGCAGCCTTACCACCCTGAAAAAAGCTGGTCGTTGTTCCCATTTTACGATTTAGATTCTTCTTCTTCTTCTTCTTTTGCGGTTTATTTAGATGAGAAAACAGAAGTTACCGATCGAGTCAATGCAATATTTATACGCTGTTTAGTTTTCAATCACATGCACATGTCATGTGATGATACACCATCTCAATAAAGAAAGTACAGTACATTATCTAATCTAAGAAACATGAGAGAGAAAAGTCAGCGTAGCCTAGTAAGAAGATGAACAAAACCATCTGGTCTTTTTACGTGGTTCTATAAGCTTTGTACCACATGTTACATCTCGAGTATCGTAATGGACTTGATCATTTCGTGTTGACTCGTGATTTAATTGGTATTGACTCGTAGCATAATCGTTATTGTCACTTGATTACTGGTGGTGTCGTTATAATATATATTTTGGCCCGCAAAAAATTGGCTCTCTCCGAAGGAGTCTTAAGTCGGGTATCCCTGTTAAGAATTTTCTTAGGGTTCTATTTAACTAAACTTATAAGAAGGAATCTTACCATTGATGAATTGACAGTATCACAACATTATGCCGGTCCTTCTCGAAATTCAGTTTTCTGTTGAGACTTCTATCCATTCAAGAATTTCCAATGAAAGGGAGGTTGAGTCTCATTTATTCTTACCAGAACTCATAACTCTTACGGACATAATTAACCTACTATCTCAATAACTGTATCGTTATAATTAACTTAGTAAAAATTAAGTTATATAATAATATGTCACGTATTATATATTATATTAATATTAATTATAATTAAGATTGATCAAGAACTTCGATCCATAGATACAATATGCTCAACTAATTATCGTCTTCAAATTTTATTCTTGGCCAAATTCAAAGTTTCTTACTCCCTTGCCATCTCAACTTCAGTTACATTATCTCTATGTGCTCAATTTGAAGAAGATAACAAAAGCTAGTGACGGTCGACATAGACATTACGACAATAAACGACAATATCCCACGTACAAATAACATTACAATGCTCAATACACACAAAAAAAAAATTAATATATTTTATTTTATCAAATTAATTAATATGATCTAATTATAAATAATTAGATCCTAAATAAAAAATCTAATAATTTTAATTGAACTTTACTCTTATATAATTAAAATTTATTTATTTATCATATTTTAACTATAAATTTTAATTTTTTTTATTTAAAAATTAATAATTTTAAATAAAATAAATTAACTCATTTAATAAAATTAAAACTAATACCACAAGATCCAAAAACAAAAAAATAAAAATGAAGTCATTAGTGGGGGAAAAAAATTAACAGCCATCTAGAAAGTTAGAAGCCACGTTAATCAATAGTACTGTAACAAATCATTATCGCCCTATCAACAATAAAAAGTAAGAACCTTCTTCGTAAGTGGCAGGTTGCCACCTTATCTCTTCTTTCTTCCTTACCCAAAATTTCGCACTGTCACTATAAGTCCCCCACTAAGCAAAATCCCCTTTCGTTCACATCCACTCACAAAAAAAAAAAAAAAAAAAAAATTCAAAATTAATGGAGACCCATAAAATCTTCACAATCCCCCTCCTCATCCCCCTCCTCCTACTCTCAATACAAAAAACAACGTCGTCTTCGCCAAACACAAACCTCTTCAGGGAATACATAGGCGCAGAGTTCAACAACGTTAAATTCTCCGATGTGCCCATAAACCCAGGTGTCGAATTCCACTTCATACTCTCCTTCACAATCGACTCCAACCCGTCAGGCTCCACGTCGACTAATAGCAACTTTAACATCTTCTGGGATACCGATAACCTCACCCCGTCACAAGTAACCTCCATAAAAACCCGCCACTCAAATGTCAGAGTTGCCCTCAGCTTAGGCGGCGACAGCGTAGGCAAAGGCTACGCTTACTTCAACCCCAAATCCGTAAATTCATGGGTCTCAAACGCCGTCGCTTCGCTCACCAAGATCATAGCTCGATACAATTTAGACGGGATCGATATCGATTACGAACACTTCAAGTCCGACCCCAACACTTTTGCCGAGTGTGTTGGGAGGTTGATAACAACTTTGAAGCACAACCGTGTGATCTCATTTGCTTCGATCGCGCCGTTCGACGACGATCAGGTGCAGGCACACTACATGGCGCTGTGGAAGAGATACGGGCACGTGATTGATTACGTTAATTTCCAGTTTTACGCCTATGATAAGGGGACGTCTGTGGGGCAGTTTTTGGGGTATTATGAGAAACAGAAGGGTAATTATGTAAATGGGAAGGTGTTGGTGAGTTTTATCAGTGACGGGAGCGGCGGTTTGACACCGGAGAATGGATTCTTTAAAGCTTGTGATAGGTTGAGAAGTAAGGGACAATTGGACGGAATTTTTGTCTGGTCGGCCGATGATTCTAAGGCTCTTGGATTTCGATACGAAAGACAGTCGCAGACTTTACTTGCGGCTCACAATTAAGGAATCTTTGTGCTTTATACGAACTACGAATCTGTTGTGGGTCCCACAATATTTCCCTCGTAGTGTGTATTTATGGGAACATTGTAGTATTGTACTAGTTATGTAACGTATACTATATTATATTGCATGTTTTAGTATGTTCGTACTTATTTCGTGAAAAATTTACATGATATTAAATTTAATTATAATTATAAATATTATTTTTATATATGTAATATAATATATATCTTTGTATTTTATACATTATTATGATAATATTATATATATATATAAATAAAATAATATCTCATTTTTATGTTTGCAACTGCAGGAAAATAAAAAATAAAGTGGTACGTGAAAATAAGAAAATAAAATGGTACGTACCATATGATATTTTATAATTAACTAATTATTATAAGATTAATTAATGGGAAGATATATATAACAATAAGAATTAAGAGGGTTCTTTTGAATGAGTTTGATTGGGCCCAAAATACACAACCTAGTTTGATTGATCGAATAAGCCTTTAAATTTATTTTGTTTCTTGGGTTTTGATCTTTCTTTTCGGTGCCTACATTTAGTCAGGCTTGCTTCATTCGGGGTATTGAATAATTTTGTAAGGCCTACTACAATAATTTTGATGGGCCAGGAGCCCAGCCCATATAACAACTATTAATTTATTACCATTTAATTGTACAAATTATCTCACTTTATAAATATACTTAACACGCTTTGATTGGTAAATGATAAGATGAGCCTTAAAATGATTGATAGTTCATATTATGGTCTTTAAATATATGATCGAATTTGAATTCATATTATTATATATAAGTACGTGACTTAATCTAATAAAGAAATTATAATATGGATTTAAATTTTTGTTAATGTACATAAAAATGTGATTTAATCTTGTAATAGCACGCGTGAATGATATGATATGATGTAGATTTTTATTTTTATTTTTTAATTTACTTTTATATATTTCTTTCACTAATATCTCTTCCACCACCTCATTTTCAATTTCTACTACTAAGGTCCTGAATTATTAAGTCAACAATATGAATATGTAGAAACTCGGCAGTGCAAGAATGGGAAGGCTGAGTGCCTGACCTGACCTGCCCTGCCCTGCCTGCCTGTATCAAAGTCCATTTCAATCAAAGACTTCTTTCATTACATTCATATATTCTTTCATTGACAACACTCCATGATTAGAGACCTAACCAACTAAAACCAAAAGTGAAAGAAAAGCTAGAAGGAAAAAAAAATAAAAATGGAGTTGACCCGTCATTCATGTCTTTATTTGATGAGAGAAGACCAAAACTATAATTAAGACCGTTTAATACTCATCAAGAAGTCAAATTATTTCATTAAGTAAAATTGAAGTTGCGAAAGGAATCATTTGATATGATTTGACATACATAACAAGGTCATCATCCATATATACTCATCTGTGACTGTCTATAGCCATTGTTTTCTGTGATACGGAACAGTTAGGGGAAAATTTTGTATGAGATGAATGTTACGTGCAGAAACACCATTGAGTTAGTATATGTAGAATTATAATGATGGAAACGTCGTAGCTAGGTAGGGACAAAGTACATCGAGTAGGGAGGGAGAGGAGCACTATGCCATATACGTTCTCATAACGCGTAACAGAAGTGCATATATTGTCGATATGAGACTCCCTAAACTTGAATCCTTAGTATATATATAAATATATATGTATGTATACTGCTTGGTATTCATGATATAAGTAAGTGGGATACTGAAGTGATGGATGGAGATCAGTGGGGGAGTCAGGAGTGTGAGAATCAATAATTTGGGGCTGGACCCAACAAGGGAACGAAACGTCAACAAGCTATAACTAGTTGCTAGTCATAGCACACCCAATTTTAGTCACTTTTTACTTTTTACATTTTAGCCCCACTGCACTGCACTGCACTGCACTTCCCCATTCTGCTCCAAGTCTTCTTCTCAATTGATCGTTTCTCTGTTTTTCTTTGTGATTTGATAGCGATGATTCTCTTGGTCCCACTCAATAATAAATATTCTATGTAGCCTACTGTTTAGTACTTAGGTCCGCCACCCCCACCCGGACCTCCTGCTATTCAAGTAATTTTTTTTTTTATGTACATGAATTGAATTATGACGGTAATATATCATCAAAACTCATTCTAATTATTGATACAAGAAATCAGCTCAGTTGCCTCCTCCAAGTATAACAGTATGTCCGCCGTCGAGGAAATAGATGGAGGAAATATCCTCTTTAGCCTCCGATGAAGTAGAGTTCCGGTAGAGTTAAGCTTTGTATCTAGAAAAAAAAAAAGCTAGACTCGATCGCTATCCCTAGCTAAGAAGTGTCTGTCAATGTACATTCACTTCAACTCAGAAAAAGTTTCAAATGGCCGGTGTAGATAATATATGTATACTCATTATTATACTATCATCATGAAATTATGTTTAAGTCAATGATAGTCAACATCATTCTTTAGACTCTTAAAGAGTTAAAGATATAAGTTCAAAATGCTTATGAGTTATCATAAAATATTTCATCGAATTGTTATTAATTTTAAAAGTTTTAACTTATAGAATATGATATTAATTTTATTAATATAATTTATAATCGGGATTTAATTTAAATGATTAAAATTAAATTATTATTATTATTTGAATTTATTAAATATATCGATTTAATTTATTTAAAATATTATATTAATATATTTAATAACTTCAGCGGGTCATGATCTAACTTATTTCTTACACTGAAATATACGGACCTAATTGCACCCAAAACTTAGGCGCCACTTACATGACAGAGAAACGACATGTCGTGAGAGAGAACAGTTACATGGTTAGGCGCCACTTAGGCCAACATCTTTTCTCGTCGCAAAAGTTGAAAATCAAGAAAAGTCAACGCTCTCCTCAAACTTCTGACGTCATTTTCCACGTCACCCTCCAGTCCCACTTTCCACTTTCTACTTCACTCTCTCTCCTCTTAAGTATCCCCCTTCCTCTCTCTCTCAGACAATCTCTCCTACAATTCACTCCCCTCTCCCAACTCCCACTCGACATGAACGCCCACTCAAACCCTTCATTCTCACGCGCCGACGAGTACTTCCCGTTACTCGACTTCACGGCGCCGTCGATTTTCCCGTCAGCCTCATTTCCCCTACCTCCTTACACTTCGATCGAACCCGACCAACTAACGGGAAACGGGTCGGATTCGGTCTTGAGTACTTGTAGCAGCGGCTGCAGTAGTTACGGGTCCACTCAGTCTAACTCGCTGCCGAGTTACTTAACCCAGCGAGCGAGTTTGATGCAGAGAAGTCTCAGCAGCCACTCGCTCCTAAAAAACGGGTCAAGCCCACGACTCATTTCGTCACTTTCCCAGTTGCTGGATTCGGAGGGTCCGGTTAGTAGAGCTTACAGCACCGGTGATCTCCAGGTGTGTACTGAATTGACCGAAATGCCCACGTCTATTTCTGCATGTTAAATTATTACAAGAGATTAATTTTGGAACTACGTTATATATCCGGACTTTTGGTCATGTAGCTAGCGTTACCAATTTTTACGTACTAAAGCATCAACTTAAAGTCTCTTGTTTCAATAATTAATGAATAATTAAGTAATTTTAATTTAATTGTCAATGTGGGATGAAGATGATGACTACTGGTTGGCAACAAAATCATCGGTCGGAAAGTACATTGTCATCGGAGAGCAGTTTGATAATAGAAGGAATGAACCGATCAAGCCGGTACAGTCCGGAGGAGAAAAAGGAGCGAATCGAGAGATACCGGAGCAAGAGAAATCAAAGAAACTTCAACAAAAAGATTAAGGTTTTTTTTTTTAAATATTTTTCTGAAATTATTTTCTGACATGATTCCTGAACATTTTGAGTTTTTCATAAAAATTCGATGAACATATATAGTGGCAGCAAGCACTACTTGCTAGTTGTAACATAATGCACTCTAAAACTCACTTTATTGATCTTTATGACCAATAATTATGTACGAAATTGACTGATATTTTGGTTATGTAATAATGCACATAATTACTCATTCTCGGTTTCATTTTTTTGAGATAACATGTTGCACGATTCAATGATTAATCAAAAGACCCTAAGTGTCTTTTTCATTGTCAAGTCATCCTTCACTTTTGTCTATAGTACTACGTACTCTGCCTAGCTTCACTATTCTACGTTAACTCATTAAAAAAAAAAAAAAATTCTTTACATGAAATCTCACGATCTAATTATTTATTTATTTGTGTTTTTTTTTTTTTGTTTGTTTGGAGGATCAGTATGAATGTAGGAAGACGCTGGCAGATCGTCGGCCCCGCATAAGAGGACGGTTTGCGAGAAATGACGAGATTGAAGATCAGAAGAACTGTGGCGTAGAATGGAGCAATGTCGATCCAACCGGCGGGGGAGTAATTGAAGATATGGAGGATGGCGATTATAACTGGATCAACTTTCTTACTACATATTCTGCCAATCTATTTCCCATATGAACTATAATTAACAACATCTTGCATCTTGATAACTATTATATGTAGTGCAATTAGTCTAAGCATCTAGCTAGTTCAAGTGTCATAGTTTTTTTAATTGATATGTTTGATCGTAATTAATTATCAATATTCAATTATCAAGTGACTTATCATAGCTATTGTGTGGACATGATCCTGGTTTTGTTCGAGAACTTTCTGCTAATAAGCATGATTCAAATACTGTATATATTGTGGAGACGTGTTTAGGTAGTCTTAAACTAAACTTAGTTCACAGCATTAAAAAGATAAAAGATTACATGTATATAGATACTTAGGACAATGATGTGTAAGTAGTTAAGCTAGCCAGCCAGCTAGCTACATTGGGTTTACGTCCACATGGACTATGGACCTTGTTCTAGTGCTTATGATGGGTGATAAAGTAGAAGATAGGTCAACAACATGAAGACAATGTCATTATCGTTGAGAGAGAGAGAGAGAGAGACGGAACGATCAAGGAGATTGATGATTGTTTTGTGTTTGTAACAATCACCGTCTCTTGTTTTAGAGGTATTGTAATGTAGCTAATTTTAGTGCTTCTCGCTTTCGATTGTTGTGCTAAGACTTTATATATATATATGTATAATGTATTGATGTATAACTATCTACACCTCTTAACTGGCTATACCTACCTACCCAGCCTACTCCATGCAACTTGGTGACCTACATTAATCTAGATCAACTTGGGATGTAGCTAGTTAAGATCACAAGTGAGTCTTTGGTACGGAGAACGTGTATACATACATAGTGCGCAAAGTGATTATATTTTCTAAAGCCAGTTTCAAAACTCATCTGTTATAAAACATATTGCTAAACACTTTTATCTTCTGATTTAAAAAAAATATTGCCAAACAGAGCCTTAAAACTTTTTTTCACGGATCGATTACGTTTGGGTTAGAAGTCCAGATGATTACGTCAAGGTTAGTAGGTGTTGATGGAGGGAGTAATAATATTCGAAGAGTTTATTGTCCGAGAAATTATTGTTATGAGATACTCATCTTTTTGGCCATGGATTATATTAGAAAGATACTTAGATACCTTCTATACTAAATAGTGTATTAGCGTGCTACGACATGAGGAATTAATCATGTTGTCTATGAACTTTAAGAAGCTAGAACTCATAGAGTAATATCCCCTCTAAATCAATATTTTATGATGTGATTATTATAAACAAAACACTCGAAATTTAGTGTTATTCAATCTGTATGGTAATCATTTTGTCGATCATGTTACTAAATCATTAGATGAATTAAGAAACTTATTATTATACAATTAAAGAATTAAAACATATAAACAAGACCTTAATTAATTAGATTACAATATGTTAATCTCACTTTAACAAAAGGCTATATGGTTAATTAGATCAGGCAGGTCGGCTGTCGTGTCTCGGTAGTTGTCTGCCGGCGGTGCGTCTCCCATTAATAAGTAACTTTTTTTTTTTTTTTTTTAATTAGTTTAAATCAAAGTAAGAGACAAAAGCTTTAAGGAAATTTCCTTGTAATGAACTTAAGGCCTAGTGTTATTTTTTTTCCATCAATGCTAAGTCTTTAGATGTAGCCCCCAATTAAGTTGGAAAAGACATGTCAGGCAAGATTCCAGAACAAGAAGAGGAAGAAGAGGGAATCTGCGATTACTATTCATTTGAGCATGAGGAAGAGTGGAGACATTGCATGATTTCTTTTTATTATTATTTATTATTATGATATTTATAATTTTATAATAAAATTTAAATATATTATATGATTATATTATAAAAAGCTAGAAATTTGTATAAAATGAAATGAAGGTGCTTTTATAGAATGAAATGGAGATTATGGAGTAGCACGTGGGTAAAGTAACTTAGCTTAGGTTTTAATATTACAATAAATAAGGGGCAATTTATATTATCACTGTAAATGATACTGTTAAACCTAAAGTACAATTTTTTTGAACAACTAACCACATAAATTTAAGCTTAATTAATTAGTTAAAATATATTACTTAAATTTTAATTAATGGACTAAATTTAATCTTAAACCACATAAATCTCTGTCAAAAGAGTGGTTTTAATCAAATTTGGCACATATAAAAGAGACATGGGTAATGTTATTTGATAATGCAGAATAGCAGGGAAAAGGAAAATGCTTCTCTTGCCAAATGGGGGCCCTGAAAACTCATGTACTCTCTATATATGTATACGTTCTCACTAGCCACTGAACCTCAGTATGAAGAAGGTACTTGCATCTTGCATCTTGAAATGGCTTTTAGTTTTCTGAGCCTTCTTGAAAAAGGTATAGGATGTAACAAACGCTTGAAAGGAAATAACATAGCTCGGTGAGGCGTCCTTCGTTTTGCTTTGAAATTCCCTGTAAATCATTTCAAAATAGTAAGACATCAACAGGTTAAGAAATAGAGGAAGAAACCTAACTAAATGCAATTTAAATAGTTTTACTTACATTAACTGTAAAAACTAACACAAAAATCGAAATCAGATGAATGGGGAGATAATAGGAGCAGCAAAATAAAAACAATATGCCACTGCTCTGAATAAATGGCCAGCAGCAAGATTCTTATACTTACAGAACATCCATATTCATAAAAGTAGTACCTGATATTCGATATGCAAGGTCTTTCGTTATCATTTGTTGACGGAATATTTAGCTCCCTGGAAGATCTGCAGTTCTCTAATTTCCAATCATGAGTATCTGTCCCAATCAACAGAGAGTTTACATCTATCTAACTCATTTGTTTTTTCCTCCATAAGAGTCCTAGAGATTAACTTATCTTCACTAGCTTTCTGTTCATTTGTCTTTTGCTCCATAAAAGTCTTAGGGATTATCCTATCTTCACTACCTTTTTCACTTCTTTAGGATCAGTAGAAACATTGGCAGAGTCGGATGCTGAAGTTAACATTGGAGAATTTTCTCTATTGGGGCTATTTTGTTTAGATGTGTCATCGCAAATTGAACTTTGAACTGGTTTGGGCTCACGATCCAGAAGCTTGGGCTCAATAGTTTCAGTCAAAGACAAGTCTGTATGACTGTTCACTGATTGGGTTAATGCTCCTGGTCCAAATATCAAATCCATATCTTGAAAACCCAGGGAAGATATGCTGTCAATAGCAGAAGCAAAATCAATGGCTTTCACAGGTTTTGATACTTTGCTAGAGGCGTCAAAAGACTTTGCCATGTCTTCCAAAAGCAAATCGCCTTCACTGCTCGATATAGGATCCCATTTACTAAGCTTATTCCCTGACCATGGGTCCTTCATATCAAATTTTTCACTTGATGATATCACTTCAACTTTAATTGCCTCCTTGTAAAACTGTTTTTTCCTCTAAGCCTTTGCTATAAGAGTGCTGAAAGACATATATCGCAAATTTCCAGAACATTAAACATTAATATGTTTGGCCATCAATTTATTAATTGCTGTATGCAATAGTGAACAAAATAAGTATGCATACTCTCAATCCATTGCTTATAGATTGAAATTAATTAACGAGTGTCTACATGCATCTGTCCATCACTTTTGCTATTTCTTTCCATATGTGCTTGAGAATCAAGTATTTCTCTGTTGAAGGGATAACTGATCAACAGTGAATCTGAAAGTGTGATGCAACAGGTAGTAAGGCATCCATCACATGCAAAACCGACCTATTAAGCTGTCCTTTAATACGTTCTTACCATCTTTACTCCCATGTACTCTACCTCCAACAATGTGAGTTTAATGTAAATCCATACAAGATTTATGCAACAAAAGATGAGAAGTCTAGATGTTTGTTGATATTTGTAAATCCATACGTTCTTACCGATCGAATGTTCTTGATATTTGTTAAACTTGTTGATGTTTTTTAATTTGGTGAATTTATTGATATTTTTTTAATATTTCACGAGGCCGGAAATTCGACATCTGGCTAGTGGAGGAGGAGTGAAGTGGATCAGCGATTTGATCTATGAGGAGACTTGAAGAGTTCTTAAGATCTTCTTGTAGAATGTGATCCGAGATGTTGTGACTTACATTAATCATGCGAGGAGGAAGACAGTGACGGGCATGGATGTGGTTTATGCCCTCAAGAGTTAAGGACAGACTCTATATGGTTTGGGGGTTAGGGTTTTTAAATTTTCTTATGTAAGTAGTTTCTGCCATCCAAACTGATCCTTTTTTTTTTTGCTGTCTTTCTTCTCTTTACATGTAATTCGATCTATGAATTTCAACTTTAATATTATAAGGATATTTTTATAGTTGAACCTATTTCTTAATAGAACTTTTATAAGAACATAAGTTTTAACTTTAAATCATTTTGGTCTAGATCCAAAATTCGAATCCTAAAAACTAAGGATTGTTTGGCTGATTATTTTAAAATGTGTTTCATGTTGTAAAGCTTATTTGAATGATATATCATAATTTAAAGAGAAGATAAACATGCCAAGTCCTATTAGATTTTTACCTCTTGCTATTCTTTTTCCAACTGCGAAAGAAAGAAATAAAAACAAAACAAAATAAAATTAAAAATATAATTTAAAAATTTGTAAAGATATTTTTTTATAATTATTAAAAATTAAAATATTTTTCTATAAGATTTTCAAATCATGTCTAAGAAAAAGGTAATTTCTTTTCAAAACAAAAATACAGGCAAATAGGGTCTAAATTTTTTGTAATACATTAGCTATCGATTATAACAAAGATAGATTATAGAGTAAAATAGTAAATTATTTAACTTTTGTATCAAAAAAATAATTGAACTTTTTTATCTATTGGGTCTAAATTGGTCCGAACCGGCCGAATCCTAAACAAACCGAACAGAACAAATTTTCAAGCAAGTAATGCCAAGCAGACAGTCTAATTGGCAGCAAGCTCCTCTTTCGAAAGGCACCCTCTTAATGTTCACTAATAAAATTTGACAGAAATTCATAGCTGATAAGAATGAGACCTGGAAAAACGGCCCTGGCTACTTATGCTTCTATAATAATTTTAAGAAAAAGTCAGTTGAAATCAATCCAGTCACTACACGGATCTTAATAAGTCCAACTGATACTTTTCAATACTTCATATGTTGAAAAGGGTCAGCAGGAAGATAATCAATATTTTTAGTCGATCCATTCTTGAGTTCCTTCATACTTCTCTGATGCTGCTCACTCTTCTTTGTCATCCTTCACGTATTTTCTTGGACGAGAATCTCTTAATCCACTGGTACACCTTCCAATCAACTTGAGAACCTCATCGATGAGAATAACCGGTAAAGAAACAGCCAGAACCAAGAGCCATTCATTCAGACTCAGAGGAACTATACCAAACACTTGGGCAAGGAATGGCACATAGAGAATCAAGAAGTGCAAGCCAAAAGAAACAGCCATGGCTAAAAGAAGAAATGGGTTGACCCATGGGGGCATGGTCAGTAGACTGCCATCCTCGGAAAGGGCATTTAGGGAATTGAACATCTCAATTGCAACCAAGACGGAAAGAGACAGAGTTGAGGCCTTGATTTTTCCAGACTTGAAGTACTCGCATGGATTCGCATCAAAGTTAAACACATCAGATCCAGCTGTAAAGGGTGAGACCGTAAATCCATCCCAAGTGTGACACTGATCCCAGTTAGCAAGTTGAGAATATGAGACAAGGGTATGTCCGTCTTTGGTCAAGTCAATGCCCAAGAATGAAGACTGTGTGTACCAGATCACAAATGCACCCACTGTTGCAATACCAACATACATTCCAATCACCTGTATAAGCAAGAATAAAAATTTAAGAGAATATTTGCCATTCATAGTTAAGAGTAGAGAGTAATGAAAAACCTGCAAAAAGTAGATGGGTTTAGTTAATACCAGATAGCGTATCAAAATCCAAAGGGTAATCAATGAGTCATCGCTTCTTCTAGGTTGCTTCTTCATTATATCTTTGTCAGGGGGATTAAATCCTAATGCTGTAGCTGGGGGCCCATCAGTAACAAGATTGACCCAGAGAAGTTGGACTGGGATCATTCCTTCAGGAATACCCAGTGCTGCAGTTAGAAATATAGAGGCAACCTCACCGATATTTGATGAGATCATGTACCTGAAGAATTCCAAGCAAAGGGAGAAGGATGATTCAAAAAGTGTATAAACTGTAGTAAGGTTATGACTACTTAGGAAACAAGTTCAATTGATAGAAATTGCAAAGTGAGTGTAGCATAACCTGATAAAAGCCTTCATATTGTTGTAGATAGATCTGCCTTCACCAACGGCTGCAACTATCGTGCTAAAGTTATCATCTGCTAGGACCATGTCTGAGGCTTCCTTTGCAACCTGGAAGAAGAATTACAGGTGAAAAAGCTACCTGATTGCTTTGTTGTGCACAACAGAAAATCATATATATTTATTCATTAACCAAGCTTATGTATTCTAAATCAGGATAAGAAAGTTTTGTCATCATAAGAAACCAATATAGATTTCAAAGCAACTCGAGAAAAGTAGCTGTAAATAATATTTTGAAGTTAGCTATCTTGAGGCATGTTAAGAAGGGACAATGTGGCTTAATCTCATCCATTGCGAGTAGAAACTGTAAGACTAGGCTAGAATTCCCCAGCTATTTAAACCACTGCAAAAATGATCCATGTCAGTGACAAAGTAAAATAATCATCTTGAGAAATACCTCTGTCCCAGAAATGCCCATTGCAATCCCAATGTCAGCCAATTTCAAAGCAGGTGCATCATTGACTCCATCTCCAGTCATTGCAACAACTTCACCATCTTCCTTAAGCAATCTCACTATTTCTTGTTTATGCCTAGGTTCAGCCCTCGAGAATAGAAGTCCTCCGCTTTGTCTTAGATGATTTTTCTGATCACAAGTATCCAGGCACATGAATTCTTTACCTGTTAAGCTTTTTGAACCTATATTTTCATTACATTCAAATACGCCTATTTCGCGGCATATGGCTTCAGCAGTATTCTTATTGTCTCCAGTGATGACCATCACTCGAATGCCAGCAGCTCTGCAGTCTTCAATTGCTTGACGGACCTCTTTCCGAGGAGGATCCTAGAGAAGTAGTAAAGTAATCTTAATGGATGATTAATTGGATGTAAATCCGAGTGATCGAATTGATAAAATTAATAATACTATTTCATGAACAAAATTATGCTCACCCTCAAACCAGCCAAGCCAACAAAAATCATGTTACTTTCAATGGATGAGTAATTGGATGGGTTAAGCAAAAGCTCGTGAGCTGGATGATCTTCATCACCATTATATGTTTCAAACTCTGGAAGCTCATCCTTGTATGCAAAACCCAAACATCGTAATGCACCTGTCGACATTTCATGAAGGCTTTCTAAGACAAAATTTCTGGAATTATCATCCAGCTTCACAATGGATCCATCAAGCAGCAGAATCGATGAACTTCGTTCCAACAAATTCTCAACCGCACCCTGCAACAAGTAATTATGATTTAAATTTTGCATGTCACCATATACTAACAAACAATGAGAAGAAAAACAGGTTTGGCCCTTCATTGAACTGACTTCTTTTTTTTTTTTTCCCAGTATCAAAATCCTTTTGGAATACAGACATGGAAATGAAAATCGTGGCAGTGCCTCATACTATGTTTTTTACTCACTGTGGAACAAGACAGATGAACTTTTCACATATAACTTTCTGCAGGGGGTATTTACTCATCTATTTTAATGCAATCTTGTAAAGGGGAAAAATAATCATTGGAAAGATGTAAATACAGTCCCTAGGCAAGTATCAGTTGATTGATAAGAAGGGTTGGCTTTATCAATGGTGGATCTAACCAGCCAATCGTCTTCCTAAAAGAGGCTATAATGTTGCTAATCATTACCAAATAAATAATAAAGAGCAAGACACAAAAGGGACTGGAAGAAGAGGTACCTTGACCAGCAACAACTTTTTCCCAGAGCTAGAATTTGCAATAACTCCCATAGATTTACGATCTCGATCAAACTCAAGGGTTGCAATGCGACGCTCAGTTTCATTCCATAGTTGACAACATCCTTATAAATAACAAACAGAAAGCACATCAACAGAAAAGAAAGGAATGAGATAAATAACTACAATTTATCAGTAAATATGGTACATACGCAGGACATTCCCATCAGTGGACCTTGAATCAGAATAAACTCCTTGAGGATGTCCCATCTTCTCCACCAGAACCTGAAAAGGAGAATAACTGCATTAGAGGAACTCATGTCACAACGAATATCTCTAATAGTACTAGTCAACCAGAACTTTGGATAAGCCAACTATCATCTTCAAAAATCACATGCTTGTTCAGTGCTTATCTAGCACAATTGACAAACCATAACAATGAAGAAAGACACTTGTCATACAGGTTTTTGAAGAAAGATAGTTACTATCATTCCTATTCAGCCTATAAGAATATCCAAACTCAAGATGGCACAGTGAGTTGCATCTCAATTACAAACCTATATCCATCCTCCTCCAATTAAAAAACTGATCACATAAGGGTGCACAGCAGAACTTAAATACATTATTTGTTTAATGATTCTCAAATTATTGTTTGATTGCCTGTTGAGTTTGTACTGCTTGTTGAATTTTCTTTCTATGTAAGGATCTTTATTCTTACAATTTACCTGCACGATCTCTGAGCTAGAATTCTTTCCAGATAGGATTTTTATTAATGATATTTAAGTTATAAAGTTCGTTGTTTTGCTTTGTTTAATAGGAAGGACAGTATGGACACGTCTATTCTTGTTCCATTTGAGCTCTAATCTCGGTCAACAGAATCCTAGATAATGTAATGGAAGCACCGAAGATAAAAACAGAACCAAACTGAGATATACCAAAATGGGTAAATAAGCCATACTTTCAAAGCTGCCTCAGTGGGCATTCCACTAGCAACAAAATGATTCCCAGACTGCTCAACACCTGCATCATTACAAACAGCAGCAATTTTTGCAACCATCTGAAGATTAGCATCCATTTTGCTTGCTGGCCAGCCATGTATTTTTCCATCACATGGATCATACGAGGTCCCTTCAACATCAAAAGCTCGGAGAGAACCAGCCCTAGAACCCATCGCGACAAGCTTTGACACAGCCATCTGATTGGTTGTCAGAGTACCTGTTTTATCAGAACAAATCACAGTCGTACAACCAAGTGTTTCAACGCTGGGAAGCTTCCGGACAAGTGCGTTCTTTTGAGCCATCTTCCGTGTTCCAAGAGCCAAGCATGTTGTAATAACTGCTGGAAGACCTTCTGGAATAGCAGCAACAGCCAATGCCACAGCAATCTCAAAGTAATATGTACACTTCTCAAAAGAGAACTTAAAATTTCTTGGCCACCCATCAACAACTTCCCATGTAAGAAAGTACTTCAAGTTAATAAGCCAGACCAATGCACAGACTAATCCGATTATCACAGTTAAGAGCTCTCCAAACTCATTCAGCTTCTTCTTCAATGGGGTATCGTCCTCATTTTCTGATGCTTCTTGAATCTGGGAGTGCACCTTTCCTAACTCGGTATCCATCCCTATATGGGTAACCAAGCAAATGCAATTCCCATTCACCACAGTTGTCCCTGCAAAAACCATACATTTCTTGCCCTGTATATCTGCATTTTCTGGAACAGCCTTAGTAGTCTTGCTCACAGCTTCACTCTCACCAGTCAATGACCCCTGCTCAGTTCGGAAAGTTGAACTGATTAAACTCAAGACCCTCATGTCAGCAGGAACTTTATCACCGACCTTCAATTCAACAATATCACCAGGTACAAGCTCCTTTGCAGGGAAATTTGGAACCCGCTTACCATCTCGAATCACAGTTGCCTGCTCAGACTGAATTTCTTTCAAAGCTTCTAGTGCTTTCTCAGCGTTGCTCTCCTGCCAGATCCCCACAATGGCATTTACAATTAAGATCAGAAAAATCACAAGTGGCTCTACAAAAGCTGTAATTGTCAGCTCACCCCCTTCATCACCATCGTACCATGCAAGAACAAAAGATACAACTGCCGCGGCTAATAGAATCCTAACCAATGTGTCATCGAACTGCTCCAGAATCAGTTTAAAAATTGAAGTACCTTCATGCTTCTCCAGTTCATTCAAACCATATATTTTTCTCCGCTTCTCAACTTCTTTGGATGATAACCCTACGTGACGACTCACTTGGTACTTCTCCTCGCATTCTTGAACGTCCTTCCCCCATGCAGGGAAGGTTTCTCGTTCTGAAGAGTCGGTATAAACGGTTTCTTTTTTACCATAATCTTCACCTCCTTTTCCCATCGCAGCTTGTTATAGCAATTCTGGAAGAAACCAAAGAATAATATAACAATTCCCTCCTCTTCTCGCCTGAAATTTTCAACCAAAGATAAATAAAAGTAGAAATGCCAACACAGGTTTATCATCATCATCGAAGTAAACAAATTCACGCTTTAAAAAAAACTGAAAATACGAAATTCTTACAACTTTTAGCAAACAAAATTCACGGAAATAAAATCTCCAAAAATCCCTTCCTTACCCTAGATAAAGCAAATCAACCACTCGTATTAACTAATCTTTACGTCTCCTTCGCTCAGATCCAAAAACAAAAAAAAACCGTGACTACTCCCATTTTCCTCCAAACTTTCTCAGCAAACAAACAACGCAGGAAATGAAATCGAAGAAACTACAAAACGAAAAAATAGCAACAAAAAGAAAACAGAATCCATGATCCGAGCAATAAAGCACATAGAGAAGTTATAGATTTACCAGAAACGTAGAGCTCCGACGGCGGAAGGTTTTGTTCTTCCTCCCCTCTGAGACACTATGAAAAGCGCCTGAGGGCGTAGAAAAATACGAATAGCAGCAACAAGAACAACAACGAAAAGGAATCTTCACATCAAAGCAGCGTCTCCCTTGTGGGGAAAGTATATTTATTAAATATAAAACGGCCAGGGAGAGCGATTCAATTGCGTGATCTAGTGCATCCAATGCTACTCGTCGACATCACAACAATCAATGAGATTACGCCACGTTTTCGATAGGACCGGTCTTTATCAGTTGATTGGTATTTGGGGAAAACTGTATATGACGTGGCAGGAGAAAAAGGTAGTCGAGCGTGTACGGTTAAGTGAATGTGGCCATCTAGAGAAGAGTATACTTTAAACGGAAAGTATTTTGTTGATTAAAATATTTTACTTAGGAACCTTCTTGTTTATTTCCTTACTACCTAAGTTTGAGATTAGGAATGGTGACATCTTTTGCTTATCATGTTTTATTTATTATATTTTGAATTGTATTGTTAAGAAATTTTTAAATAATTCGAGAGTATTTATTTATTTTTTGGATTAAATAGTGTTATATTATTATATAATTTAATAATAAATATTAATTAAATAATAAACCTAATATAATAAAAAATATTTATTTTAAAAATATATCATTCTCGTTTTTTCTTATTTCTTTCGCAACTTTTAAATAAAAAATAAGATAAAAATTTTATTTCCCTTCTTTTTTTCACTCTCTATTTTTTCAAAATCGAGTCAAATAAAAAAAAAATTCTTTTCTTTTCCTCCTAACTTTTATATATTCCAAACTGCCTAATTATGTCTCTTGTATTCATCTACTTTTAGTCTTTTAGTCTATTGTTATTTTCAACGGATTAGATTTGTAGGAAAGGACTATCTCCTCCCGGGGGGGTTGACATTATTATTATTATTATTATTATTATTATTATTATTATTATTATTATTATTATTATTTTATTATAGAAATCGACGTGTGGATGTAGACTACAGGAGTGGCTGCTGAATGAATAATTCAGAGGCCAAGGGGCCCTCTTAATTCAAGATGGGAAGTACTATTTCAAGTCAAAGATGGCAAAACGTTACAAGTTGTTTATAAAGTAGTGAAATATAAAGAATGGCAAGACATTATTCCAAGTACTAAAATTTGTATCTAAAAGTAATGTTGACGAGTCAATCTTACAAACTAACTAGACACACTAATGTTATGTCGCCAACCACCATCTTAGAAGTAGTAGGTGATGTTCTGGACATCGCATCTGTAAAAGTCTTTTTGTCTATTGTTGGTCTTGGTGATATCATCTCTTACTTCTCACTGTATACATCATCTCTTACTTCTCACTGTACGTGGTCCTTTCAATCTGATGCATTTATTTTTGATGTGATTGTAACACAAAGCAAACAATTTTCCTTGAAAGATGTAAGGGGCCTTTCAATTTTTTCTTGGGTATTGATGTTATTCAAACGGGTGAAGAAGGTTTGTTCTTTATCCCAACAAGGGCACATTCGTGAGCTACTGTCAAGGATGTAAGAACACCTATGTCCATCACTACCAGTTTACATATCATGAATGGTGGTATTGCTACAATTGATGCTATAGAATTGAGTGGGTTAACTTGTCCCGACATCAGCTTTGCTGTGAATAAGCTGTCCCGTTTATGCATAACTTGGTATTTTTACCCTATCGGACTGGTAATTCAGTTGAAATTCATACTACCGATCAATTAAGTTTAAGCATGCACCGATTATTTTGAACCTATCTTATGTGTACTATTTTGTATATTCGTCGTCTTGGGCCGTAAAGCCTGAGCGTTCTTCTACAACAAGGTTTTCTTTAGCCCTATTTGAAAAAAGGCTTATCCTTCTGGCCCACGTTTCAAAAGCTAACGGTCCACTCCTTAGGCTCCCTCCTTACATCAACGGCCGACAGGGCTACTATAAAGCAAGCCCAGAAGTTACGTCATTACAACTTCTATGATACACTATTTTATGAAGATTAAATAAATAATAATAATAAATAAAATCTCTCTCATTTTCATTTTTCCGTCCTGTCTTCCCTGATCTGAAAAGATAATAAAAAAGAGGGAGGGAAAAAAAAAAGAAATTTTATTTAATTTTTATTATTTTAAATTTAATTTTCTTTTTAAAAAAATATGTTTTTTATTATATAATTAAATATTTATTAAAAAAAGAGAAAATTTTATTTATTTATTTTAAAATAAAAAAAGGGAAAACTTATTATTAAAAAATAATCTTAGGGCAAACGCGAACTCGCTCCTTCGACTCAGAACCCATTTCTCCCTCCTGATCTGCGTC
Source organism: Coriaria nepalensis (assembly GCA_027186245.1). NCBI lineage: Eukaryota > Viridiplantae > Streptophyta > Magnoliopsida > Cucurbitales > Coriariaceae > Coriaria > Coriaria nepalensis. The sequence continues at coordinate 9,419,028 of CP114491.1, read as the reverse complement.
AAGGTACTATCTTTCTCCTTCTCTCGTTCACTCAGTCATCGAGAACGACCTGATCTCGATAATTTCTCAACTTCGATATTCAGTCGCATTGATTTCACCTCTTCTGTGTTTATCCGTGTTTTCCTTCCCCTTTTTGGTATGCAATCTTCGTCTTTTACTCGTGATTCTTTTTCCTAAGAGATCTGTCGATTTTTTCTTTTTCTTTTAGATTTCGCAATTTATCTATTTGACTGAGATTTGTCAGTGTAGAGTAGAGTCGTAGCCAGTAATGCGAATTTCAGGTTGTGTTTTGTTTCACTGCCTAGTTTGTAAGAAGAGGTGGAGGATTTAAGCTGGAAATTCATTTTTCCCTTTTAGAATTTTTTGATTTACTAATTTTTTTAAAAAAAATTCTGGACAATTATGTTTAGTTCTTTTCCAACGGTCAACTTAGATTATAGGATGAACCCAGAAGTGTGTCCGACCTGAGATGTGGATCAATATCTCCTCCCTTCATAAAATTCTCTCCCTGAGATGTGGATCAATATTCTCTCCCTCTCTCTCTTGACCATACACAAACATCCGTATAATTCACATCTGGTTCTTCATAAAATTCTTCAAATTTAGCATAACTTTAGCAAATAGGCTATCTTTTTAGATTTTAGCTAATGAATATTCAGATAACTCTACATATGATTCTCAAGTCTATTATTTAGCTTAAATTCTAAAGAAGCTAGGAACCACTTTAGCTTCTTTAGATTTAGAGTGAGAAATAGCTATTGGATGTGGACAAATTTTGTTCATATTCTTTAAATTATAGCTAATTTTTAAAGAACCGAATGTGAATGCTAGCTACACTTAATACATATGTGTATGTGTACTTGTCTTTTTTTAAATGGTCCTTTTTCAAATTTTGTATCAACCTTATGAGTATTTAAATTGTAACTGAAGGAGGGATGCAATTTTATGTTTGATTAATTATATTTTAGAGTATATGTTGCTGTTAAGACTGGTTTCTGTTCATTCTTGACTTGCCCTTAACTCTTTTTTTTTTTTTGGAGTTATCTCTCACTATCGTTGGTCTTTTCAGGTTATATTTCAATATCTAAAGAGAAACTTTTCAAATCATTCGGCAATATATTGATACACCGTACAAGGAAGGGCTCTTTCCCTGCAAGGAATGATATTTTGTACAAATTATTGATGCTCATTGATGCTCATTCAATGTCGGGACTACTAAATGTATTGTCTTTTTTCTATCCATTTCTTCCAAATTTCTGAAGTAAGCATTTGCTCAATATCTTGATTACATGTCTTCACTGAGTTTCAACTGATACGTGTGGTTTTTGGACACGAACTTGTCTGTTGTGCATTTGTTTAAGAAACATCACACATATCTATCGATCCTCCTACTTTGGTATTGTTGTTGTTTTTCTTTGTGAATGATACGAACTACATGTTATTGCTCTTCAGTCCACAACTTTGTTACTACTTACGAGATGTGTGAAATTTAACATGTTTCTTCATTATGCAAAAGTGGGTGTTTTATAATGGATTATATGATGCTGGTACAAACGACAGATTTCAATGTTACAACCTGGGGAATTTCAGATGTGTTCAAATATGAGAAACAATAAACACTGTTGAGTTGTGTTTTCATCATATTTTCAAAGCGATTTGGAGAATTTTTTTAGGTCTAGGGTATCATGATATCTCTGAATACAAAGAGATAGAGGAGCTGCAAGGTTACTCTATATATTTGTAGTTAAGATCATAATGTCAGTAATTATACATTTTTTTGGTTATATGTGCAAATGATTTATTTTTTTCTTCCCTTCATATCTTCTTTTTCGTCTTCATCATCTTGTTATTAGGATTCTTTTTTCTTGTTGGTGCATATATTATATTGGAGTACACAGGGCATACCTGAAAGTATTTTATATGTTTTATAAGTCAAAGTCGTTTTCGTCCGTTTGCAGTCTTCTATTAATGGATCAACATCAAACCTTCAAGATAATAGTGGGCGTTCTTTTGCTACATCATTTTCTGGTCAGTCTGGTCCAGGCTCCCCAGTATACCATCACACAGGTGGGGGTAGATAGCAGTAGACTTAGTACAGTTGTGCTGACATACTTCTTACAATTTAATCAACCCAAATGTTTCTGTTTTCAGGTACTATGCAGGGGCTTCAGAGCATTCATGGGAGTTACAATATTCCCAATATTCCAGGTACGCTAACATCAAGAAACTCGACAATAAATAACATACCATCTGGTGGGATTCAGCAACCGACCGGAAGCCTCTCTAGTGGGCGATTTGTGTCAAATCACCTTCCTGTTGCTCTCTCTCAGGTACTTGCTACATTCTAGCCATTTTTTTTTGTGTGTGCATATTATACTAGTTCTCTCTCTTGCTTGTCCTTACTTTTGTAGTTTGTATATTAAACCCTCTGCACTCTCCCTGTTTCTGCTGCAGTTGTCTCATGGGGGCTCCCACGGGCATTCAGGAGTCACAAATAGAGGAGGTATAAATGTTGTTGGAAACCCTGGATATAATAGTAACACAAATGGAGTTGGTGGTTCAATACCTGGGATTCTCTCGACTTCTGCTGCAATTGGTAATCGGAATGCCATTCCAGGATTGGGCATATCCCCAATGTTGGGAAATGCAAGTCCTCGAATAACAAGCTCTATGGGAAACATGGTTGGTGGAGGCAACATAGGGAGGAGTATAAGCTCTGGTGGAGGTCTTTCAGTACCTGGTCTTGCATCTCGTCTAAATCTCAGTTCAAATAGTGGATCCGGATCCTTGGGTGTGCAAGGACAAAATCGTTTGATGAGTGGTGTGATGCCGCAAGGTATGCCAAGTGACCTCATGTAGATTTATCTATGGCCTTGGAGTTTCTGCCATGATATTCTGTGTATAAAATTCTGTTTTAAAATTACCGAACTTCATTAACTTTCCTTTAACATATCTGTTCCGGTATGTATGATGGATGGACTACCTCTCTGATGGAGAATTGTTTGTTAATATTTACATAAACCACCGCAGCAACATAGTTGTGTTAGGATCTTCAAGTAGTTTTATATGTTTTAATTTCTTAATTTAGTTCAAGAGTTCTTTCATAGATAATATCCTGTTCGATTAGGAATCTTAATTAGTTAGTTGCTATTTTAAAGAGAACTCTTAATGGTCAGTTTCTTATTTTAATTAGAATTCCTTTTTATTTTGATACTTACTTTCTTAGGACTCTATGGATTAGTTTTTTAATTTGTTAAGTTTCCTTACTTTCTTTTTTGTCTGTTTCTAATGAATTCTCGGGCCGATGGGAACATTGAAGAAATTTTAGTTTTGGTGCCTCTCAATCTTTGAAAAGGGTTTGAAAATGGGATGACTTTCTGAACTCTGTGGCTTTCATCTTCTAGGTGCGATTCTTAGAACTTATTACCGTGGATAGTAGTTAACTGGACTGTTTTTCTATGTGTAGACAGATTCAAAATCTCTTCACATCCTGCATCGGTCTTGCTTTCTGACAATGGTGTCCTCATGTGTGTTGTCTTTAACTAAGCTATGAGTTCTGTCTGTTGTTTTCATTAGTTTTCTTGATATAGTACAATGCATTTTGATACATTGACTATAAATATATTTGCTTGTCCTTTTATTGTGGAAAACCCGGACCATTTGATTTCCCTATAATTCCTTGGAGCTGCTTATAAGTTATAATCTAGTGGTGACTAATTGAGCCGGTCAATTTGGGATGGATGCTTTTGTTAAATAAGTTGAATTAAAAAGTTGGGATAGAGGCTATTATGTATTCCTCGATGATTATATGAAAGTATTTTACACTTTCTTGGTTGAGTTATCGGCGATTTAATTTTTTTTTATTTTTTATTTTTTGCCGCAGGATCACCACAAGTCCTATCTCTGTTAAGCAATTCTTATCCTTCTGGTGGAGGTCCGCTTTCTCAAAGCCATGTGCAAGCTGTGAATAATTTGAGCTCGATGGGGATGTTGAATGATATGAATTCTGGAGATAGTTCCCCTTTTGATATAAATGATTTCCCTCAACTGACTAGTCGTCCCAGTTCTGCCAATGGGCCTCAAGGGCAAATCGGTACGGCGATAGCATTTTGTGAGATTGTATTTTGAGTCGCTATTTGCAACTATGAGTGGAATCTAACTGAATGAAAAATTTTAGGTTCGTTACGAAAACAAGGACTTAGTCCAATTGTTCAACAAAATCAAGAGTTTAGCATTCAAAATGAGGATTTCCCTGCTTTGCCCGGGTTTAAAGGTGCAGATATACTCTCTTGACTTAGTTTAGAGCATTTATTTACTACATGACTTGCGAGAACCTTTTATTGTTGCTTTCAGTGTTTTATTTGGTAATCTGAAACCTTTCTATAACTATGTGATCTGCCGCTTTTTCACTCACTTTTTACTCACTTTTAAACCTTCTTGTCAATGATGTTAGATGTGGTTGAAATTGGATCTCTGGAATTGTAGTGAATCGATACATAGAATTAGAGGAATAAATAGAGCTAAAAATGACTGCTGGTTTGATGTCTGAATTTGAAAAGTTCAGTGCGTTGTATAGTTGGAAAGTTACGGTAAAGAACATTATGAAACTAACTTGCTGGCTCTTAAACTCTTTGTTAATACATTCATATATTATTTTCCTATTGCTTCTGGAAACTTACATTTTGTTCTTTGGTTCATTTGCATTTGTACAAATTTGCAAAAATTCTATTAATGACTGTAGTTTTAGATTTTGTACAGCTGGTGATTCCGATTATGCAATGGATATGCACCAGAAAGAGCTTCATGACAATAACGTGCCAATGATGCAATCACAGCACTTCTCTGTGGGTTCTTGGTTCTGAATTTTTAATCAATATCCACTTTTTCTCCCCCTACTTAATATTATTATCTTCGCCAAGACTATGTTATAAGGCCTAAAGTTTGTGCTGTAGATGTGCATGGGGCTATATTCATGTTTTTGGGTCTTCAATTTGCAGATGGGAAGGTCATCTGGATTCAATTTAGGGGGAGCATATACATCTCATCGTCCTCAGCAGCAACAACATGCTCCATCAGTTAGTAGTAGTTCAGGCTCTTTCTCTCCCGTAAACAACCAGGATCTTCTCCATTTACATGGTTCAGAACTCTATTCATCTTCACCTTCATCCTATCATTCACAGGTCTCCAAAATAATAGTGCCATGAAATGCTTTCGTACCATAATCTCTTTCACATATTCTGAGTTAGTGTAGGTCAAATCAAGTCTTGATATTCTAATTTCTCGTTCAGACCAGTGGTGGCCCCCCTGGGATTGGGCTAAGACCTCTGAATTCACAAAACTCAGCTTCCAGTCTGGGTTATGAACAACTTATCCAGCAGTATCAACATCAGAATCAGTCCCAATTTCGTCTTCAACAAATGGCCTCTGCCAGCCCATCTTCATTTAGGGATCAGCCCTCCAAATTAATGCAAACAACACAATCTGCTCCTGACCCATTTGGCTTACTTGGTTTACTAAGTGTAATAAGGATGAATGATCCTCACCTTACCTCTCTCGCTCTTGGAATTGATTTAACGACACTTGGGCTCAATTTGAACTCAACAGAAAATCTTTACAAGACTTTTGGTTCTCCATGGTCCGATGAGCCAGCCAAGGGTGAACCAGAATTCAGTGTGCCGCAATGTTATCTGCTTAAACCACCACCTGCTTTACATGTGAGCTTCCTGTAGTCACTTCCCCTCTTTCTAGTTGATTTTAAGTTATGTATGTATTAAAAATTCTAACATCTCTCATCCCTTCTGTGGATTTTTTTATTTGTCATGTGCAGCAAGGGTACTTCTTAAAGATGCGGGTGGAAACATTGTTCTATATATTTTATAGGTTTTCTCTCTTTACTAAAAAAGATAATAGTAGTCTTGTTCATTCTCTTTTGTTTATAAATGCTAATGCCTTTTTTTTTTTTTTTACCTCCCAGCATGCCAAGAGATGAAGCGCAATTATATGCTGCAAATGAACTGTAAGCTCCCTATATATCTCTGCACAAGTGAAGCTTAAATTTTCCATAGAATTGAACATTACTTCAATATTTTTCTTTTCAACTTAGACCTGAAAACAGAATTCTACTTGACAGCTATAACAGAGGCTGGTTTTATCACAAAGAACATCGATTCTGGTTCACGAGGCTCGGAGAGCCACCTGTCAAGGCAAACACATTTGAGAGAGGGTCGTATCACTGCTTTGATCCTAACACATTTGAAAAGATTTTCAAGGTTAGGAGGAGGGATCATCATAATAACTCTGTTTCCCCCATCTTTATGCGTATACTTTCTGAATATTTACCATTAAAAAACTTCCCATTTATATTTCGCATTCGATATTGCAGGAGGATCTTATCATCCATTACGAAATGGTCGAAAAGAGACCCGGAGTACCTCAGCATTAGCCGGAACATCCTACCCTTTTTTTTTCTTTCACAAATGTAAAGTTTCTTTCATTATGAAGGATTCTTTTAGGACCCGTTACTTATCCGACATGTTTCTGAGGCTTCTCTAATTCTCTCCAATTGTAATTTAAAACCACATTTGTCCAATTAGTGTGTTGCACAGTGATTACCCAGTTAGTTTCATAGAATTTTATTATCCTATGACATCCCAACTTTCTATGTTAAGTTGGTTATGCATAGATCTAGGATAAAGAAATGAGTTGGCTAAATCAATGCGCCTAGGTTCACAAGCCTATTCTTTGTGCTGTGTACTTTATGTTGATATATACCCACATACATATATATACATATATATATATCTATATGCCCATTGGACCGTGAAGATCGGACTTACTACAAGATTTTTCTTTAGGCCCAAGCCGTATTAGCTTAATTGACTTATATTTATCTAGTATAATATATAATATGATGAATATGTTATTCAAGTTTCTGAACCATATAAAGTCAATAAATCAAATCCTAATGAACAATGAACAAATTTTGTTTTTTTAATTTACGGCAACAAAAATATTCTCCACGTTATCCTCTTTCAAGTTTTATATGCATACGCATGGATAAAAACTATGACGTGGAGTGAGAGATCCTCTTCGGTCGGCGGCCTACACGTGTCACTCTATTACTGAGCATGCTTACCACGCAAATAAGAAGGCGAGGAACCCCCCGCCGATGACAATCCTTCTACCCCGCCGTAGAATATATCCGACAAGTAGTTCCCAATATTATCAGGGGCGTATCTGAAAACCCAATCCGACCCTACTACCGTCAACAACCCGACGCGGTGCTTATCATAAAACCCGCCGTACAAGTGCCCGAGTTTCTTACACAACGCTACCTTTATATCGTCGCGAAGCGTCGGGTCGGGTACGACCCACGACGACTGCTTCCTGTGCGTTTCTTGAAACGCCTTGTTGAAATTTACGAAACACTCCCTAGCTTCCTCCGGTGAAATTTCCGCCGTGGGATCGTCCGGCAGTGATCGGAACACTTTACTCCATGCCATCCGTTCGTAGTTTGAGGCGTACTGCTTCACCTTATCGTCGTGGTTCTCTATCCAATCTTCGTTGAGAATCAGCTTCAGATTTGAGTTCCTGACTTTGTTCACGACGTATTGAAGATTATTGGCCAAGAAAATGTAGGACAGACCGACGTCGCTATAGAGCTCCGCCTTGCCGTCAAGTTTGCAGAGGAGGACGAGGATAAACCACGCGATCCTTACAGTGATGGAGTTTTCGCTTGAATTCAAGCTCTTTCCGAGGTAAGATTCCGGTAACGGAGACTGTAAATTTAACGGCCAATCCGCGAAGATCTCGTCGAGTATTCCGATATGTTCGGAGAGGAAAGCGATGTAATTCATCACGTAACGCGTCAGTGGATGGACCGCTCCGTTTGGAACTGGAATTTTGGATGTTTCTTTCTGGATGGCAGATTCGAAGTCGGCGAGCATAGTACGGATGGCTTCTCCAAGCTTGATTAGCGAAGTGTCTGCTTGTGATCGAACGCTTGAGGTTGATTCGAAGGAGAAGATGGATTCTATGTCAGGCCATAATGAGTAAACGGCATCGTATAGGTCAAGAACAGTGAAGATGTTCTCGAGAGATTTCTTGTGCTTCGAAACCAGCTCGGGGAAGCTAAACAGAGTCAGAGCTCCGTTTTTGGAAATTTCTGCGAAGCTGGTTTCTCTGATCGAAGCTGATGATGAGAAAACGTGATCGCACAAAAACCGTTCTCCATCGAAAAGCGTTCTGACTGCAGTTTTCACGGCGTACAGCCATTTCCTGATCTTCTCCTCCAAAAACTCCCAATCCATCTTCTGAACCTGAGATAACCTGAGCCTCTCAACTCCAAGACGATACAGTGTCTCATCGACGATCGATTTTCGTACGATATTATAAGTCTTCACGCACTCCTTACCATAGCCAGACGAGAGCATACAATCCGCAATAGCTTTCAAATCCGCCAGTGCAGTCATTGAAGCTCGCTCTTCCTGAGAAATCGTTTCATTAGCGAAACGGATCTCGTCCTCAGACTCCTCCTCGAAATCAGAGTTACAAGATCTAGCGGCAGCCTTTGACGACCGGCTCGAAACAGATTCTGGATGAAGAGCCGACCTATTCGCTGACAAAATCTGATAGAACTCTTTCTGAAGCCTTTTCATGGCGGTTTGCATCAGATTCTGCGCCCGCACAAGCTTCTCTGAACTAGTATTCTGAGACTGTAAATAAAACTCCATGGCAGTCTGCAAATCCTTAACAGCTTTCAAGTACTGCCTCGCTTCGAAACGATCATCAAGAAACAGAGGGGTGATTTTCGCATAGGATGAGGTTGATGAATGAGAATCGTAGCTCCACTTGCTGATGAGTGATTCCGCAATTTCGAAGTTCTCGTCCATCAACGATTTGGTGAAGGTGTAGCGCGGCGAACGTGGCGGTGTAGCAGCTTTCGAATGTGAAGATGAAGGCGTTGAAGATTTAAAGCTATTATTACTTCTCATCTTTTCGAAAAAAAACTTCCTCAAAATTAAAACTTTCCAGAATCAGAGTTCCTCAAATTATTGGGTTAGAGTCTAGAGATGAAGAATCTTAGAACGGGTAATCCAAGTTTTTGGTTTATGATGATTTCGTTTGTGCTGCTCAAACTCGATATTTAAAGAGGTGAGCGGGAAAACGCCACGCGGTCTTTCTTGATTGCATTTCTGACGATAAGTCAGCCATCCCGTCACTAATCATCCGACTCAGTCTACGTGAAATGGCAAACTGAAATCTTGTCTTTATCAACTTTTGTCGAAAAGTAAGACTGCCACGTGGAAATTAACGTAAAAATAGTATTATCTATGTTTCCTTTCAATTTCACTTTGACTATCATTCACGAGCAAGACATTTTTTATTTTTATATATATTTTTTTGAACAAATCCAATAATCCATAATTAACTTAAAAAAATTAATCGAGAATTCTAATCAAATGGAAGGAAAATAATTCTCCTGAACTCATAATTAATTTTAAAAGTATTTATTACTAAAATTAGAATATAAAATTAAATAATCAAATATACAAGATTAGACTAATAATATATGAATTATAATCTAAGATGTAGAAACTAACCTATTAAATATAATATATTTATTTTCTTTTTAAATACGAACCAAATATTTTGGCTGATTGGAACTCATTTAGGTAACGATAAAGCATGGCATTTCTCTCATGTTTTCCTTATCAATATTATTGACGTGTTGGACCAATAATTCAAAGTTTTGTGGATGTTGGACCAAGTCGTATGATTGGTGAGACTATAATATTTCAAAGTTTTGTGTATTAGGTATATAGTATTCTCTCTGGTCAGACAAATTGAAGTGCTATTAAATGTGATATCTACTTTTTGTGTGGTCTTCTTCGTTCGACGAGTGCTTTGATATTTGAATCAAATGCTTCCAAGTTTCAAACGTAAGTTCAATAGGTGTATATGTAAGAGTTGCCAGATCAGCTTACTTCAAGTCAACGGTTCCGTCCTGACTATTTGGGGGTGTAATATTGGTCGGGTTGGAATGCTAGATGAATGAGTAAAACTCTCTAGGAAGTTGGCATGTTTGAAAAGCATAGTCAAATTATTTAGGAGTGTTTTTATTTGTTTCGAAAAGAAAAAGAAAAAGAAACATGTGGTTAGTTATTGGTAGTTATCAATTGGTTATAAACTGGAGATGTATGTATTTATCCCTTCTTTCTTTCTTAGAGCCCATAAAATTACTGGGCCCAAAAAACTTTTATTGGCCCTAAAAATCCCATTCTATGGAAACCAGTTTTTAGTCCAAAAAGCGGCCTCAATGACACCCATAATCTCTCTCTCTCTCTCAGCGAATTTTTCACAGGAGGAACAAATCAGAGGCAGAGGGAGCTACTGAGCCAGTCGAAGGATCTGTAAGCAGAGCTCGCTTTCCGACGAGTTGCTGCGATGCTCGGAAAGCTCTTGGTCCTGGATGTAAAGCCTTCTACTCTTTTTTTTTTTTTTTTTATCTCTCTTCGCCATTCTCACGAACATTTAAGCTGCTTGCTTTCCGTTTGGATTTTGATTATCGTCTCTTCTGCCATGTTTGTTCAAATTCACAGTTTTAGAGAAGCCTACGAAAAGAATTGTTCGCTTTTACTGGACCTTCCTCAGTAAGAACCTGGTATAGCTTCCTTCTTCTTCTTCTTCTTCGTTTATCATGTCAATTTCAAACTGGATCGAGTTTCGATAAAGTTCCTGCTTTGTGATGATTTCTCCAGTACCTTCAATCGTATTATATATTTTGGATATGATTAGCTCCGATTCTTATTGAGGTCAGAGCAATATCGCTTTTAGTTCATCTGGAAAGGAGAGATGAGATATAGGTTATGCATATCATCGCCTCATTTTTAATTAGGATTGACTTGTAAAAAAAAAAGGGTAGCTCCAATGAGGAAGAATGCAGATAATTTCGATGAACATAAATTAATCTTATTTTTATTTGGTTTTATGAAACAGAAGGCAGTCCAAAAGAATATAAATTAATTACCATGAAATCCATGGCGTCTGCTTCATCCAAAAATCCCCTCAAGTTCCGGATTCCCACTGCAGAGAATCTAATTCCAATCCGTTTAGACATTGAAATTGATGGTCAGAGATATAAAGATGCATTCACATGGAACCCTGCTGATCCCGAATCCGAGGTGGTGATCTTTGCCAAGAGAACAGTAAAAGACTTGAGGCTTCCTCCAGCATTCGTAACACAAATAGCTCAATCTATCCAAACACAACTTGCTGAATTCAGATCATTTGAAGGGCTGGATATGTATACAGGCGAGAAGATTGTTCCCATAAAGCTTGATCTAAGAGTGAATCAAACGCTCATAAAAGACCAGTTTTTATGGGACCTGAACAACTTGGAGAGCGATCCCGAAGAATTTTCTATGACACTTTGCAGGGATTTGGGCATTAAAGACCCGGAAGTGGGACCTGCAGTTGCTTTTGCTATAAGAGAGCAACTGTACGAGTTTTCGGTTCAGAATGTTGCTACGGTGAGAGAAAGCAGGATGAGTAAGAAGGGGCGACGGGGGTTTGATTTTGCCCCAGTTAGTAGAGCGGGTGTTACAGCAATGGACTTGTATAAGCTGTTTGGTCAGAAATCTAGTGTGATTCGGAAAAGAAAGGAGTGGGATGCTTATGAACCTGTTGTTGATCTTCTGTCTAACAAGGAAGTGGATGCTCTTGAATCAAGAGAAGGGAGGATCCCTAGGTAAGTTTCTTGATATCAGGGATGATAGAAAAGAAGGAAGACATAGTCAAGGTACCAGATTTGTAGGAAATTTAGGTGGTCTTGCAAACTAGATTATTGTTTGTATGAATTTCAGTTTTGTTTAGAATTTGGCATTCATTGTTGGCATCTTTCTTCTGCATCTCTTTGATCTGTTGCAAGTTAGTGTCTCCCTTTTCAAACAATCCCTTGATTTGCTATTGCTATCATTAGGTGGTCTAAATGAAAGAATGAGAGATCAAACTTGGGCTGTGGAGATTAGAAGGCTGTGGATTTGATTGTACCGCAGTTTAATCAGAAAAAGGAGAGAAAAGCGCTTTTCGGGCGGTTTTCACAATAATAGGTTTCCCTATCCCCCCTAATGATTGAGAAATCAAAACAGATAATGTGAGAGCTAAAATTGATTTTCTATTACAAACTCAATCAAGTGTCTCAAACTAGCATTTTAAAGCCAGGACCCAAGTTTGACTCTTAAAATCCGACATGATTGCATTTTCACAACTCCAACATGATTTCATTTATCAAAATACCGGAATAATACATGAATCGCTAGAATCCTTATATCCCCCTTCTTTCTAGTTTCTACCCTTAAAGAAAACCCAATATGGACTAAAACATTATCTTTGTATGATTCTTTGCAGTGATGTTAATTGTTAAGGAATCTATTTCAGAACCCCAGGTCAATGAGAGAGAGAGAGAGAGAGAGAGCTGAATAAACACATTAAAATTTGACCAATTAAAGAGAGAAAAAGAAACTAGCTTTGATAAAGAGAGCTTTTTTTTTGTACAGGTGGGGTCCTTAAATAATCGCTCCTTTAATGGCGTGATTATTAAAAAAATGAATGTTATGGAGATCTTCATGATTGCACATGAAAATTAAAAAACCAGTATCTTAGATTAGAAGATACTGGTTAAAAGCTTAAGAAGATGTTGTCAAATAAAAATAATGCTAATTAATAACCAAAATTTCTTCTCACGTAGAAAGTAGAAACTTCTAATTAGATAGCTTAAGTTCGGAAAAGTTCTTAAATGAATACGATTTATATATTATTCTCGTAAGTCATAAATAAAATGGTGCTATTATTCAGGTAGGAACTTTGAAAGACGATCTTCATAATCTTGGGCTCGTTAAAGTGACGAGTATACTCTGTGGAAGTACATACACAAGAGTTTGCCCTAGGTATAGACCATTCTTTGGCTTGTTATCACTTCCAATGTTCGATGCACTTATCTTTGGATTAAGGTACGTGCGTACACAAATTTTGTGGGCCTCATGGCTAGTGGAGGAACCCTAATCAAAGGTTAGGGTGGAAAGGGAAATAAGAGAAGATAGTGGATTCAATGAGTGAGTCTCATTTAATATTCTCTCATATAGTATATATGAATGAGTTACCTTGTATTTTTTTTTTTTTTTTTTTTTTTTTTTTGAGAAACAGGTATTATAAATATTCTTTTAAAATTAAATTTATATTAAATTTTTATCGAATAACTAGTTTAGTTATCGGATAGTTTTTTTTAAAAGAAAATTCTTAAAGGGTCTAATAAGAATTTTTAGATTTTTCGATAATTTGATATTATTGAGTACCATATCAATTCATTGTTTTGACATAAATAAATATGTTAAGCATAAAATGAAGAAAAATTATTCAATATCTATCAAGTTTTGTACTTATCATGCTTACCAAGAAATCTCAGCATTCATTTTTCAATGAAAGGTAAAAAAATGTGCTAGATCGATCAATCATCGGTTCTCATCTAAGAATAAACCGGGGACTGAAAATGAGCCGATAAGATCCCTTAGTAGACATTATAAGCGCAAAGTTAGCTTCGAAGTTAGTAAACCAATTTATTCGGGTTAGCTGAAAATCAGTCCAAAGACAGAAGAAAGAAGTAAGACTGACCCACACCCGCTAGGCTGCCCACTTTATGAGTGGAACACACATCAGCTTTTTTTGAGGTTTCATCATTACAACCCATGTAGATTTTAGATTTAGATTTAGATTTAGATTTAGATTTAGATATGGATATGGTAGTTGCATTCGAATTCTACTTAGTGCAAAATCACTGTGGAAAAACAGTTGCTTTACGATTGTATTTCTACCTAATACAAGTTGTTAGTTGAATCAATTCTAACTAACACATTTCTAAATCCACAACATATTTATGTGTAATATTGGTAGATATCATTTTTGTTTAAAATGATATTAATTCTAATTGCGTGAATTTAAAATTTATATTATGATATTACAATAAATTATTGATTATTATAAAATTTTGAACTTATTATATAATTATTATATGTTATTTAGAATTACAATTAAGTGATGATTACTTTCAAATATTGCAATTCCTTCACGGTAAATACTTACAGTGAAAATCAATATTCGCATGATTAGGTGATAATTGAATATTTGAATTGTATGCAACATGATATGCCAATAATGACACAAATTACAATGAGGTTAATTTCTTCTTGCTATTAGTCTACTTCTAGTTAGTGCTAGTAATGATCATGTCATACAAAAAGTTGTGTAATGTCATACAAAGTTGATACACAACTTTGTCTAACCCCATCTTTTCTTTTACATTAACAATAAGATTTTAAAAATGTTAAAGACGACACTCCACGCTGCTCACATTTATTCTAAAGAGAGGTCATCTTTTTTTTTTTTTTTTTTTTTTTTTTTTATAATCGAATGTTTAATGCTACTATTTATTTTTATGAGATTATATATATATTTAAAAAATTCTTAAGTAAATTATATTTATAATAAATTGATCAATTTTAATAATAAATATTAATTTTATATAATTATATTATACATCACATTCATTAGGAGTGTAATAGAGTCGTGATAAATATGAGACATGATCTATGCATTAAATCATATATATATATATATATACATACATACACACACAAAATAGGAGATAGGCGCATCCAAATAAACTAGCTAGCTAGCTATCCTCAAGCTTGCTACCATGAAGAGATTAGATTTTTCTTGTGCATCTCCAGCTTCAATAGCTATATGTTCTAGCCTGGACCATCGTTCTAATATTGTTAACCATGCTCACAAATCCATCAATCATCACCACAAATATAGTCACCTTCCCGGATCGAAAGGAATTGATAATATTGTCCGGCCATGTTCATCAATATCCCATTTACCCATTAACCCTAAGCCTCAATATGAAAACTATCATAAGAAATCTCCCAAGAAAAGTACTACTCCAATTACCACACGCAGAAAAAGCTCCAGAGAGATATCAAATGATATACAAAAGTCCCCTAGTTCTGGTTCTTCTAGGTATCTCTTGACTAATCATGCTCACTCAGATTCGTCCTCCGTTGACAATTTCTTATCAACGTCGACTCCCGATCGGCATGCTTCCTCTATGGCACTAGTTCCTCTTGATCACCAATCCGGAATGCCAATTAGGACGCAAATTAAAACCTCGAGCCATTATCCTCCGGCCCTACGATCATCTTCTTCGGCTCGCAATCATCATGACCAGGTTGGTGTTACAACGTTCATTATTTTTAAAAAGGTAATGAAAATCTTCTATTAAAAGCATGCAATTTCATCACAATTTTGTTGTTCACCTTTTTAAATTAATACATAATTTTATCTTAGCAGTTTCAAATGTTTGGTTAAATATATAGTTACAGGACTGCTGCAAGTAGTTGCATGCATGGTTGAATTCGTAAACTCCCTTTTCTCAGATCAAAGTATATGGATGAAATCAATCTGATCAATTTTTGTCAAATTAACATTTATGAATGTTCACTTGTCCCCCCATGGAAACCAGTTTTCGGGTCTGTAAGCGCAAAAACGATTCTTAAAAAACGTTGCCGAACAAAATCGAGTAGTTAATTAGTTTGGTATTTGATCAAGTGCAGGTTGTGATTTTGAGGGTGTCATTGCACTGCAAGGGGTGTGAAGCAAAAGTGAGGAAACATATTACAAGAATGGAAGGTAATCACTGCATAAAAATACATATATACATATATACACACATGCTATTTAGTATCAAATTATCGTAACAAAAATTTGATGGGATTTCTGCAGGAGTGAGATCATTTAGTATAGAGTTTGAAACAAAGAAAGTGACAGTGAGGGGGGACGTGACCCCTTTAGGTGTACTTGCCAGTGTCTCTAAGGTTAAAAACGCACAGCTTTGGTCTCCATCTTCTTCTCGATGGTCAGCCTAGCATGCATGCGTATCGATTACTGATCCTGATCATAAACTGTTATATATACGGCAACAATTATATTAGCTAGGTCTTGTCCTTCTTTGCTTTTCTTGCTGTATCGAAATTCCCAGATGTAATTAGCTTTGTGTGTGTATAACAACAGTTCTTTCCATCAGTTGTTGCATATGATAAAAATATGACAAAGCAGATTATGCTAGTTATGTTCTAGTTGGACAGCCATTGTTTGGATTGTGACAAGTGAAACTTTCGTCATAAAGAAAATAGGGCCAACAACTTTCACTTCACAAGCAAAGTAACAAGTACATACACACGAGCAAACTTTCCAATACAATAATTTTAAACATACTGGGAAATTAATCCAACATTTCAATCCTCATAACTAGTAAGCAAGATAAACGGTAAACTGCAAAAGAGTCTCCAATCCATCAGTGTTATGCTGCTGGCCAATATTCGCTGGAAAGGTCTTCACCGTAGCATACCCACGTGCGTCAACAAATTTTCCAGTCCCACCCATAACTGCAATATGAGATTCTGATACTTGAGTCCTATGAACCCCAAACAAGCTAAGCGTATCAACATAACCCCCATTCTCAAACATAACCGTAAAAGCCATAGTCTGGCTTGTTCCGTCTTCCGAACTTCCGACGTAAAACCCTTGAGCCTTACCCACCAAACCTGACCCAAGCTCATGACCTTCTGTCACTTCATCATCAAAAGCCGTTAATGTTCCGAATAGAAGCTTCTGGAGAGTTAGACCAGGCGGAAGCTGAAATCCACTGATGAAGTTGTTGTTGTTGTTGTTACCATTGTTTTGGATCACATTGGCTGTGTTCCCACTTAGCCCCGTTAAGAACGGGACGTTGTTGTTGTTGATGATTCCGTTGTTATTGTTCTGTTGGATCCCATTATTGCCCGGTAGGACGGCACCGTTTGGCTTGGCGAATGGGACTTGACCATTGACTGCTGGGTTGGTGACGACACCTGTCACAGCTCTGGCTGATGGGTTTGACCCTCCGAGGATGTCGTGCATGAAGAAAGTCAAAGGGTGGTGAGGGTTAATGTTGTTGACAGTGGGGGCAGGCTGGACAGGAAGTGGAGGAGAGACGGGATTTTGGTCCTCGTCGAGTATCCGGACAGAGGCAGAGGATGTTATGATGAGAGAAAGAATTAGTAATTGGATTATGTTCTTGAAAGGGATAGAAATGGATCCAAGGGTTGCCATAAGGTTTTCTCTTTTTTTTTTTTTTTTTTTTTCTGAAGAGAGATGGAACTCCGATATGGTTTTAGACTTTCAGTTAGTGTGGCGAACAGATTGGAACGGTCATTATATACATACAATGATGGACTGAAACATGGGCAATGGAAACTAAAATTTGGAGAAGATGGAGTCGATGAGATGGAGTAGGTGACAGCAAATCCATACCGTGGTGTGTTAGTTAGTACCAAAAACTGGAAAGAAAATAAAAGAAAAAGGCATTTTGCTTGTCTTTAAGAATAATAAGGTAGTGTTTCAGAATGTAAATATACCTGTATTAAAATTCGACCCACAAATTGTTATAGAACTTTCTAGGAGAAGCAATCACAATCAGCATATACTCCAGCATGCAAAATTTCCATCTCTTGTTCATATCAGTAATAAATCCTGACCACAAGCGTACTTGTATCAATATCCTGACCACAAGCATCCATAACTAAATTTTGCCATGCATTAGCATCAAGTTCCATCTTTCTCTTTTCCATCTCTTCCGAAACAAAGCAAGCACAATCGATTCTCCCACATTTCAAAAGGCCGGAAATTAAGCAAATAAATGTTTGTAAACGTGGATGATGCTTATTGATCAACATGGCATTAAAGGCCTTCAATCCCCCATCAAAATCTCCAACTTGGCAAAACCCATCCACCAAAGTCCGATAAGTAGCTGCATTTGGTTCACAACCTCCTATTTGCATCTCGATAAGAAATTTATAAACTTCCAAGACTCTCCCTTGCAAAGATAATTTATCAGTATATTATAAGTCACAACATCAGGTTTAAACCTTCTTTTCTTCATCTCGTTGAGTAAAGATTTCACCGCTTCAATCTCCCCTCTCTTTCCCAAATCACTCATCAAAATACCATAATTCAAAAGCTTCGGTTTACACCCTCTATACTCCATATCAGACATCATCTTCTTTGTTTCCTTGTACTTTCCTATAGAGCACAAACCTCCCATTAACAATGCATATGTAATCTGGTTTGGATGATTCCCCTTCTGAATCATATCCTCAAGCCAACCCATAGCTGAATCCACATCCCCTTTTCTACACAGAAAACCCAATAGACTATTATATGTCACTACACTAGGTTGAACTTGCTTCTCAAGCATTTCACGAAACACACACTGTGCTTTTACCCACTCGCCTTTTTCAATCCATCCCTTTTATCAATATATTGAATGAAACCAAATTTGGACGTAGACCCATTTTGTAAGACCGATTAAACAAGTCAATTGCATCACACAAAAAATCATTATTAACTAGAGTATTAAGTAACGCATTGAAGGATTGTAAACCACGAGTGCAATTAAAAGGAGACATCTTATGGAAAAGCTCGATGGCCTTCACAACTAAATGGGATTTCCCATAATGTTAAATCAAGGTAATAAAAAGGGTCTCCTTGCACCTAATGCTTTTGTTTAGAACATCACTGAGAAGTAACTCCACAGCTTCAAATTTACGAGAACGAGCCAACTTGTAAATAAGAGAGGAGTAAGAAGGGTAGTCGTGTTTAAAGCCCATTTGGTTATATTCATGGAAGAGAGACAAGGCCTCATCTGGTTCTTGTGCCTCTTCGACATTTGTTATGAAAGGAACGGGCCTTCGAAACCTCTGTGTGGGCTTGTGAGGTCGATAATGACATTTGGTGCTGAGTTTTCTGGGTTGAATACTACGGCATAGGTGAAGATGTATGAGAATGGTGAAACAGCGAAATAGGATTTTGTTCGGTTGATTTCTATCATCATATCTATCCACTACAAAAAGAGGTTGCTCAACAAACCTAAGTTTTCTTCCGCTTGCTTGGGTGTATTGGTCATTATGTCGGTCGTTTTCCTCATTCCTGCATCGTCTTCTAGATGCACACTTACCTGTACAAAGAAGGCATGAAGAACTAATTTCGGTTGGAAAAATGTAGTTTCCAAATTGCTTCAATTTCAAGTATTGTCCTATCTCCAATTCCAAAAGTAAAACAACAAACTATAGATTCAGAAACGTATATTTATCTTTCATAGAAAACCATTAGCTCATAAATTACCTTAAGAACTGTTCTTAGCAAACGTCAAATATTAAGCCAAGCAGAACAATAAAAATCAAATTATCATCGATGTTTCCTGTACCGAACCAAACAAACTAGAAGCTCGAAACAGAGAATAGGAGGAATAAACCGAACGAACACACAGTTGGAGAGTGTTGATGCACTTCCAAAGCCTTCCCAGTTAACAGGAGATAGCGGACGTAGATCAATCTCGCAAATCAAAACTAAATCAATAAATGAACAATTTACCTAGTGGTGGCGGTGGATAGTTTCATCGCCGGTGGATATCCGGTTTCTCGACGGCGCAAAAGGCGCGCACGTGAGAGAGCGAGAGCAGATGAGTTGAGTGCTCGACTCGAGGGAATCATCTTTTTTTGTTTTTGTTTTTTTTCTCATTCCTTTTTTTTTCGTTTCTATCAATAAGATTTATGAAAATACATTATAGATATATATTGTCACGAAAATACCTTAATGTTGTAATTTAAGATATGAATCTCCGATTATAAAAAAAAAAACCCGTTAAACCTCCAACATTAACGAAAAATTAATCGGGGATTAATAATCATAATAATCCGGGAATAGCAAAAAGGAAAAAAAAAATCTTTGAATGTTCATTTGGGAACTCTAAAATGGAAGGAAGAAAGACGATTGCATCACATGTTCATGCTATATAACAAGTTAATTATAAAAGAAGAAAACAATAAGCAGATAATTACTGTAGCAAAACATCCAAGAAATAAAAAAAGAATTCTCTTATTAGCTTCTTTGGTTATATACTTGTATATCCACATTTCCCTCTCAGAAATGTTACTCGTATATCAGCCTGGTTGTTTTAATATGCAGCCTTGTGGACTGAAAAAAATTCAAAGCTGCTTATCGGCTTTTTACCTGGTTTGAGAGGTTACCAAAAATGGGAAGAGATTAGAGGCTCAGAAAGTCAGAGCAGCTGCTGTTATGGATTTATCTTTAATGAAGTAGAGGAGGATCCATTTTGTGTAGTTTCTGTAAGTGATGCCTGCTCTTCAGGTGTTTTCTTCAAGAAGCTTTTAGCATATAGGGGACCAAAAACAATAACCTGATTAAAAACAAAAAGAGGGTATTTAGTTTTAAGAATAATAAGTGTGAAATGAAATTCAAAATATGTATACGAAGATGATATGGTCTGAAGAAGATGGCTTACAGCTCCGATCAACTGTTCCCAGCTAAGCGGATGGGAAAACCACACGCACGATAGTAGGATGCTTACCAACTAGACATCAAGATGCAGAGAATGTTAACTAAACTAAGATCATTTGCAAGAAAAAGATGCAGTGAAGTTGAATGGAAAAAGAAGATTCAGTGTAGTTTTATTATTACCTGTCTTGTGGTCATTATGGTGGCAAACGTGAGAGCACCAAATGTGCGAATTGTGTAAGAAATGAAAAATTGACTGACAGTTGCTACCTGAAAAAGTAAGAGCGGATACCAAATTACTTGGGTCGATGATAATTTTGACGTATGGAACTAGAAGTCATAGCAGAAAGGAGTTAGAGCACTCACTGTGGAAAGAAATGCAATGTCGAGGAAACAATCATTATGGCGATGAACAAAATCCACTGCCAGAAGGAGATGTCCTTGTAATATAAGACCTAGAAGAAAAAACAAATTAAGTTTGGAAGTAGTATAAGATATTTGTGAAGTGATAGAATTATATGGTTTGGTTAGAAATCTAAGATAATTGAGAAATGTTCGGGAGAGACAGAAATAATAGACAATAGTGAGAACTGACCTGTAAGGCTAAGAATGCAGGAACACAATGTTGTGTAGAATATTTGATTATGTATATCCATATTATAGCCTTTAAATAGTTTATCTTGGAATGTGCTTGTAAAGCCGTCAAACCTGTTAAACACACAAATCGAACATAAGAGCTGATATAACTATATAAGTATCATGTAGTAATAATTGATCAAAAGGGAAATGTCCAAAATGTCATTCAAGTCATCCAGAGAGAGAGGAGAAAAGTATATCTTCCTTATTTCTGTCCTTTCCTTTCTCCACAAAAGAAAGACTTGAGAAGACACAATTTTGGATTCTATACTTATGATGACAGAAATGAGTCTCAATCAGTACCCAAGATAGCCAAGCATTAAGAAGATGCCCCAGACAGTGTTTTCCCTTCCATGATATGGACTAATGTCAGATGCTGCCTACAACAGGCAGAGGGAAAAGATTAGTTCAGCATATACTACTCGACTGAAGCTCAATGCAAAGTGAACTCAGGATCTACTATACCATCAAATGGAACTATAATACAAAGGTTATGTGAACCAATTGCAATGATACCTTCCTTCATTCACAAAACATAGTTAAACAAGTGTAATTCATGCTGCTCTATATTCAGCAAAAGGAGCTTGGCTAGTGTACTAAACTATTAGCATGTGTAATATAAGGGAAGATGAAGAAGTTGGAAGCCAGAGTTCTTACAGGATACAGAATAAAAATAGCACAGCCCATTGTCACAAGAAAAGCCAATAAATAGTCATGACCCTTGTATTTCTTTTGCATTATTAGAGTGCCCCACACCTGTTAACAGGAAGGAAACATGTTATTTAGTATAAATTTGCAAAGACTGAATTTGGAAAAACAAGGATGCAACAAGTCTATAGAGTAATCCAATTCATCAGGGGAGGAGAATATCAAAAGTAATTTGATGCAGTATGAACCTCAATTCAAATATAAACTTACCATTACGGGTATCATTTTTGCACACTTTGCTAGTGTTTGAACAGGAAAACTGACGTACTTGAGGGCCTAGAGTAAGATAGGATTACTTAGAAGTTGTAAATTGTATGTCATATATGTAACATGGTGAAACCAAAACCACTAATCCAGAAAACCGTTACCAAGAATCTTATGAATAGATGGTTAGCTCTCCTTAATAAGAATACAAAGCTTACCTCATACTGACATGCGGTTGTTAGTATGTTTGAAACTGATACAAGGCAGTACTTATAAACTGGAGCTACAGGGTCCAAGGCTTTCTTACTTGCCTAGGAAAAATAGAATCAAGAAATCAATGGAAGTTCTTGAAGGCAAGTAATGTAACAATTACTAAACTTTGTCCGCAACAATTACCTACCAATAAAGCTCCTGCAGAGACAGTAGATGTCATGATGCGGTTACAGAAAACAAGAAACAGCGAGTACTTGAAGTATTCCTTATTCACCCCATATGGAACTCTCATTATCTTTTCCTGCATAAAGAAAAAATATATGTAAGTCCTACCAAATAATACTGATGATGCAATTTCTACCTCTAATTGAAGAAGATGCTATTTTAAACTCCACCATTGTATAAAATGACAGAATGGGTGAAATAATCATATAAATTAGATGACTGAGAGGACAACATACAGAGGAAAAGCTCCTCCTTTTCTAGACATCCCTGCTATATTATGAACCCTACAAAACCGATCCATTCAATCGTACCACTACAAAAGCGATCTCTATCAACACTGTTCGTGCTTTACATCAAAACACGTATAATGGAAAATTGGAACCAAAAAGAGAAAAAATTTAAATCGGAAATATAGATTAGTGTAATAACCTGCAAGACGCCATAAGTGACGAGGGTGATCATGATTCCGGCTACGGCACAAACGCCTTTCCACAACTTGCTCTCCTTCGGATTAGTTTCTTCCTGCTTATCTGCCATCAGCGAATCCACACTCTCAACCTCAACGAATACCTATCTCTTCGCTTTCCCTCACCAATTCCAAAACAGCATCTAAATCCACCCGGTCACAATTAATGTGAAAGAGTATCTCAAGCGAGAGCGGGATATATCTGACCGGAGACGAACAGGCACAGCGAGTAGTTACAGTTACAGAGCAGGAGAAGATGATCGGAGATACCGCCGCCGCCACTGTTTCGGATCAAAGAGGTTGCTCCGAGAAACCTTGCTAGTCAATTTCGCATTTTCCCTCTAACTAGTGGCACCTGTTTCTGACGACGTTAATTTGTAGTCAACGAAGACTAATAAGTGCTTACGTGGACCCAAAAAAAGTGTTAGGGATTGAACTTAAATAATAGATGAATTCATGATCATTTATATTATTATTAATTAAATATTTAATATAAATAATTATCCATTTATATTTATCATCAAATTTTTATTATTGAATAAGTAATGAATGTAAGGGCACATTTAGTTGATTTTTTTAATAAAATGATAATTTTTTTAATTTTATTTTACTATTTAATTTAAATAATAATAAATTATAAATAAATAAATTATTATTTTTTATTCTTATTAAAAAATATATATTTAATAAGAATTATTATAAACACATTTACACATTTAGTTTAATTCTATTAAAATTGGATAATTATTTTCAAAATTTTCAATTCAAAGTCATTGCAATCAAATTTACTGAAAATCAAACACAATATATAATTAATTCTAGGAAGAAAAAAAAAGACTTAGGAAAGAAAATGTATAATTAATTTTTTATGATTTTAATAAATTTACTTAAAATTAGTCCGACCAAGTACACGATGGACTGCCCATATGAGATTTGGAACACAACAGATCGGTCATACAACAAACTAGCCCCCGACATTGATAGATTTTCAAAATTATAGATTACTTTTGTAGTAAGTTCAACAATCAAATATTAGAAGACTCATAAAATAGTTGGATCTTGAAGTGAAGTTCATAATCACAAAAAAGATAAGTTTGAATTGGTCAAAAAAAAAAAAAGAAAAGCAACTCAAACCACTTAAATGATACCTTAAAATTAGAAAAGTGGGTAGCACAAAAATAAGAAATCTGATCAGGTACATAAGCTTGGCTCATCAAGTAAAGAAAGAAGTTGGATAATGAGCACATTACATTCAGCTGGAGAAAAAAACAAGCATGCAGACTTACGATTGAGGAAAATGGTTACTTCCCATGCAAGTAACTAAGGAAAACTAACTATTTGGTTTCATTTATAAATATGACTCAAAGTCGCACTACCAACATCAACTTCTATAATTAATTCATGTTAAGTAGATCAAAAAGAGAAAAAAGATTGAAAACGCAAGCATTTAGCCGGCTCCAATCATTTTTGATTCGTATAAGTCGGATTTCTGATCTTTTAATAATAATATTCAAAATTAAAAATAGAATTAATTTTAAAATAACCCATGTTCTAAATTCTGATTAATAGTAAGAGAAGAATATATATATTCTTTTTCCTTTTTATTTTCTATTCAAGCAAACATCAACAACCAACGGTTTTACATCAATCATCATGGGTAGCAATAATTTGATAGTAATAAAGCTTAATCTCTAACCATGCAAGCATGGAAGCTAAGCTAGCTTATTTGAAAATGGCGGCATTTAATTATTTTGATCCTTTTGCGGAGGAGCACCGGGCCCACCACGGCATCTGGTGATAGGGCTGCAACCGCGCTGCCAGGGGGCAGCTGCAGAGTCACCTGGAAGAGCTTTAGTCCCCGACGCCTCGACCTTGATCCTGGCACTGCTAACTGCTAGCACCAAGCTAAGGATTATAGCAAGGCAGATAAACAATGCTGACTTCTTAGTATATGCCATACCCAAACCACTCAAACTTATAGTGTGATAACACTGAATTTTAAGTTTTGCTTGTAGGGTTTTGTTGAAGAATGAATATTTGAAAGGGGAAAAATGTCATCTTTATATACACAAAAAATATGTGATCAACATGGAAGTTTATATAATTTTTTGCTAGAAGAGAAAGAGACAGGTTAATATAATCCATAAATTACCAAAAATATTTGTATTATGATAACTTACCAAAAATATAATCCATAACTTACCATAAATATTTGTATTACCAATTTTAAAAAATTTGGATATTTTTTTTATTTAAAATTTAATGATTTTAAATAAGAAAAATTAATTCATTCGACAAAAAAAAAGATTAACTCCCCTAAACCGAAATTTTGCCTACCTCTAATCTTTCTAATTTAGGTTCCATAAATTTTGTAATCACTAACAAAGAAAGACGCAAGTAACATGGATTCATCTTTCCTGTTATTTTGCTTGATTACCACCTCAATAAGAAAGGTAATGAATAAATCTCTTTAATCGAAAATACAAATTCAAATAATAATAAAAATTAATAGGCAATTATTGTAGCCTAATTTAATTAATAAGGCTAATATTCTAGGTTAATGTTTAGAAAATTCTTCGCTAATTAATAAAAATTTGTAATGATAATAATTAGATATCCTCAATTTAAGAGAGTAGAAAATGGATTAGAATTGTTTCGGTTGGAATGAAAGAAGACGATCTTGAAAGACTCGATCTTCCTCTCATGTCTCTCCACACTGAAAACGAAACGAAGACTCTTCAGCTCCAACTTTCACCATCACCTTGGTAAAAAATAAGAAATAAAAATATAGCACCCCACTTTTTTCTTACTATTTACATGTTTGTAATCGCAATTTGTTGGTATTCGCCATTCTAGGACCCGAAAACGGGAACGTTTACAGAAATATCGGCTGAATACAGGACAAGGATGGTTTTGGCATTGTCATTTATAGAGTCTAAGCCGGGACATGTGTTTCCACTCAAGTATACAAATGGTAGTGTTCTTAGACGAGTTGGTCACACCGAGGCTTCAGTCAATTTAGTTTCTCTAGCCGGTTTGCATGCAGTTTCAGTTCTATCGGAAGTTATCGATTCAGATGATGGCTCAATAGCTTCGTTGCCGAGTTTAAGGAAGTTGGCATCTTATCATGACATTCCAATTGTCTCAATAACCGATTTGATTAGGTATCAACGAAAGTGGGAAAGATTATTAGAAAGAAGTGCAATTTCACACGTCTACCAACCAAATGGGGTCTATTTTAAGCCTATTGGTATAGTTCAGAGATTGATCAGACAGAGCACATAGCCCTAGTACAAGGAAGAAAACACCCACTTTGCTAACTTTAATTCTCTCACTCTTACCATTCAATTCAATTTTTTTGTTTGTTCATTTTAAAGGGAGATATTTGGAATGGAGAAGATGTTCTAGTAAGAGTGCATTCCGAGTGTTTAACTGGGCGTTGTGATTGCGGGAACCAGTTAGATCTAGCACTGCAAATTATTGCTAGAGCTGGCAGATGAGTCCTTGTCTACTTAAGAGGGCATGAAAGCAAAGGGATTGGGCATAAGCTCAAGGCCTACAATTTGCAAGACCAAGGCTATGACATTGTCTTTTCCTAACTACTTAATTTATCAAAATATCTTCAAAAATATAAATATAAGTAATAGATGTATTACTTATTAATTAATTTGAATTTTATTAAAATACTCTAATATAACTTTGTATAAAGTTATAAAATTAAAGATCTTAACCTCTCATTTCTTTCCTTCTCTTCTCTTCTCTTCTCTTCTCTTCCTCACTTCACTGTCGGTTCATTTGTTTTTGATGAAAATTATTCATGGCCGAATAGGCCTTTATATAGTAAAGGGAAATGTTTTATTGTTTGAAACCTATTAGCCACTAATCCTCCTTGCATGTTTCCCTAAAGACATTTGTTTCATGAATTAAGACACACTTGAGGTGTCTTACGCCACTTGTGTATGAGGAGGGTTTACCCGGAACATCAAGCTTGGCCTCGAAGTTGATGCTCGTGAATATGGAATACCAGCTCAGGTCCATTACTTTCCTTTACCGCTATTTTATTTTTATTTTTATTTTTGGAATTAATTTGGCTGTATTTTTTGAGGTAAAATAGATTCTGAGAGACATAGGAATCAGAACGATGCGTTTAATGACAAACAACCCGGCAAAGTTCACGGGCTTGAAGGGATATGGGCTATCTGTTATTGGGCGGGTTCCAGTATTGACGCCCATTACTGAAGAAAACAAAAAGTATCTGGAAACAAAGCGTACCTAGATGAGAGACCATATGTGGATCAGATATATAATTGGCCCATGGGCCCTACCATTCACCTATCCAACTGTATATAATATTTATAGCCCAGGCAGGGCCCACGTGAAAGTGAGAGAAGCCCAAATGATTCTGATTCATCATTACTCATGATAATAATCTAGGAATTAAAATAAAATAAAAATGACTGCCGAGAAAAATCTTTTATTAGTGTTTTGTGTGATAGTAAAAACACAACTCAGATTACTCTATCCAAACAGATTGTCCGTTCATTCTGGAAGTATTTTGAAATGTCGCCATTGTAACAATCTAGCATTTTGAAGGAAGTAGGAGTAGGAGCTTCGTTCCCTACCAGTTCCGAAAAAGATTGAAGACAACACAACTTTAGGGTTTGCATTATTGACTTGAAGAAGAAGGAGAAGGATGCCGTAAAGAACAAGTATCTCATACTAAGACTTGGAAACCTGACACTTTGATCGGGTCAGTCTTTTCCACTCTAAATTGAATTTTTTTTTCTACTGTTCGAGAAACTTCTTTTTAGATATTGAAATTGAATTTTTTTTTTTTAAGTCAAGTAATTATAATTATATAATATATATATAGATGGAATATGATAAATAATATAATATATAAAATTAATATGTATTATTATAATGAATCTATTTATATCTTAATGAATTTATTAAAAAATTATGTAATAATGAATCTATTTATATTTTTTAATTTTTTTATGTATTTTTTTAAATATTTATGTAATACATGTTAGATAAAATTAAAGAGACATTGGTTTATTTTTTTTTCCTTCTTTTTTTATTTAATTCAAATTTTATTATTTATTCATATATATGATAACGATGGAATTAGTGACTTCAACTCAATTGAAATATTACTCTCAAAGTAATAATTAAGTTCGAATTACTAAAAATCTTATTGTGGTCAAATTTCATCCAAACGTATGTCTATTGAGTTGTACCTGCAAAAATGGAGAAAATATGAGGAGAAAGTAGGAGTTAACACCTATAAACCTTATATGATGCTTAAGTTAGTAAGATGATCAGAGTGTTAAAATATATTGAACAACTAGAGTTGTGTGTTTGTGATCGTGTACTTTAGGTGTCTCATAGAGGGAGTATTTATAAGGTTTACATGATGGAGTCTCTTTGAGGTGTAATTATTGATTGGGTAAAGTCTGTGAAGATTTCCTTTAATTTGGGAAGGGGGGAGGGGGGATTTTTCTTGATTTTCAGGGATTTATCTGATGTTATGGATAATGAGTCAAATCATCTCCCACAAGGCGAGCTTGAGACCAATGCGTTCCAAGCCTCTTAGGCGATGTCTTTAGAAACATATGTGGGCCAATAAGGGCTAGGTCTTGTGAGCTATATATTTGATTTCATTTTTGAGCTCATAAGTCACTCTGATCATGGTATGAACTTAAGTCGCCTTTGAAAGATATATTTTTATAAGTACTTAAGGAGAGGTGTTTTTAACCCCATCATTTAGCCAATTGACACAAGTTAATACTGAATATCAGGTTGTTACATAAATTTGAATCTATGTCATTGCGAATTGATTAGTTAGAATTCATAGGATTGAGCTTTTTCACTAGTTCATGCTAGAGGAGAGAGAATATAAATATATTCAAATTTATTCCCAAATTTATTCTTCTGCGAATATTGTGTGGCATCGAATTCTCTATATTAAACTTTTCAAATAGGCAAAAATGGGAAATGTGGATCTTTTTCATGGAAGATGAAGGAAAAGAGGAGAGAGTGAAACAAAGTCTAATAGTTGCTAATCTCATTCAAAGGCAAAACTATATCCCCCTTCCAATTTACATCAGTACCCCATGAAAATGATTTCTCTTCCCCCCCTTTTTCTTTACAATGAAGATTAAAAATTAAGAATGAAAAAGTAAACATTTTAATCATCTTCAAAATCTCTGTCTCTTGCAAGCAGGAGGTTGATGATAATAATTAGTACTTGGACTCTGCCCCACCATCAACCCATTATTACCATAGCAAGAAGCAGAGGAAGCTGGCGGCCCACCACCTCCATTGAAATTCAGCATAGCAGCAGAACACATCTGAGGATTCCCTCTAGAAATCTCACCGTAGTATGGAAATGATGAAATGCTATTATTACCACTAGTCAATATTCCCTTATTCTCATCACATCCCTTGATCGAAACAGGCGGGATCTTAAATGGCTGCAGAGGCGGCGGATTCCGCCACCTAGGCAGCGGTCCCGCCACAAGAAGTGTCTGAAGCAACGGCCCTGCTTCCATTACAGATTGAAGAAGCTTCCCCTTCTGAGGCAGAGCCTTCCCCTTCACGAAATTATCAATTATTGCAGTAGCTGGATCATCGTCAGTCTTTGCTGGCACAAAATGATACATTTGAGTAGAATCCATATGAATATTGGAGAAATCCGGGGAAGAATCGGAATCGAAAAAGGAATCTACGTGCGAAGAATTGTGTGTTTCGGACAAGCTGTTTGACTCTGTTATGCTTGAGTTTGCTTTTGTAGTAGTGGGAGGGATTATAATTGTTGGGCTTTCTGGAAGGAGGAGGAGATTTGGTGTCATCTTGTTTATGATTTTCTGGAGCTGGTTTCTTGCTTCGTCTCTTTCTTGATTTGCCACTTCTAGGAGGTGGAGTAGATTCTTTACATTCTCTTTGTTCTTTCTGGTTTCTTCACTTGCTTCCATTTTTACCGACTCCAATTCTAGCGTTGTGAATAGCAGCTTCTGCTTCACTTCTTCAATGCTCTGCAATTTTCAGACAAAACCCATTAGAATTATAGTAAAATCATGATGCTTAGATTAATGGGTTTTTCTTAATATTTTTTTTTTTAAAAGTTTTTTTAGTCATAATAAAGATGTGAAAAGAACATGCTGTAATCATAGAAAGATAAGGAAAAGTGAAACCCAACAGACCAATTACATGAACATGTTGTAAACAGTGAATCAATGTGCCTTTATGGACTTTTGTTTTTTTTTAATAAAAAAACGACCTTTGGTTATGATAAGGGAAGGAAAAATAATTTCAAAAAGGTCCAAATTTCATGAAATCCTTCTGGTTAAATTCATGCTAAGCAAGAATCTTCTTCATAAAATTCGACGAGTTTAGAAAATCAAAACAGAGAAGGCGGCAAGTGAGTGAAGATTACAAAGGAATGGATTTGAAGTAGAAATGAGTCACATTTTCAAGAAGAAGAAGAAGAAGAAGAAGAAGAAGAAGAAGAAGAAGAAGAAGAAGAAGAAGAAGAAGAAGATGAAAAGACATTGAGAGGAGCAGAATGAGAACAAAAACGCACCTCTTGATAAGACCATAAAGAACTCAATTCCTCCATTGTCGTAAGCTCTTTAGTGAGACAAGAGAAAGAGAGAGAGAGAACGAATCAGACGACTAGGGAGTTGAGCAAGGGTCGATTATGACTTATTTATAGAACAATGAAAAGAGAGAGAAAAATGATTTTCTCATAAAGTTCCAGAGAGCCCAGTCGACATCATGATAATAAATTAATTAATTAATAATTAAAAAAAAAAAAAAACCTTTGCTTATTGAACAGAAATGGGAGATTCCATTATTTATTTTTATATTATTTTCATTGAAAACCTTGCCATTCTTTCAGCTCCATTGTCTCTTTCTCTCTCTTAGGCCTAAGGTTAAGCAGTAAAACCCGGTTCGGTTTCCTTAATATGAAATTAACTTGGAGTAATAAAATATGTTTTTCCATATTGGGTTCTTCGTTTTATTTATAGCCTTTTTTTCTTTTTTTTCCCGCGGTTTTCACTAAAAAGTGGAGGGAAATAAGAAACGTAAAAAGAGTCAACTCTCCCGCATTGTATGATAAAATAAAATGTATTTAATTTTGTCAGATATATTATTTTATTTATTAAATTATAAAAAATAATACGTGAATATTATATTGAAATTGATTAAAACTAATTTTAATGCAATATTTTTACTATTTTTTTTTTTTAACTTTAGTTATGAAGTTTAAGGTATTTTAGCTATTCATATATACTTTTAATTCATCTATTTTCATTTTATATTTACCAAACTAAAATTTTATATTTAATTTATTTTTAAATAAAATAATAAATTATTAATTAATCGATAAATTAATATATTATTAAATTAATAAATTTATCGATTCTCAATATTATTAATTTATTGAAGTTTTATTATACTCTGCTAATCCACTTTATTTTATTGCCATTATTTGTATACACCAAAATATAAATATAAACGTGAATTAAACAAGCCAAATTATTTTTTCTTTTTATTTTATTATTTTGGTGAGCTTAAAATATTGAACTAGGTAGGAGGTGGACAAAGCTGAAAATTAAAATATAATAACTTGTTTACGACAAAACGGCTTGATTAGTATTAACATAAACTATATTATATATGTTGGATTCTCTGTGTTCAATGTATGTACATGGATTAATACCTCAATTATTTGATCTGTGTGTACGTGCTTTTAAATTGTCGAATCCTTAATTTGTCTTATTATTTGGGTAAACATGTTTTTATAAGTTATTGGGTAACTAATAATATGAAATGTCTATGTTGTTTACGTAATTAAGGTCTTTTTCTTTTTATCTACTAATTACTTAATTGCATCAAAGCATAATGATCAGTGTTGTATGGAATCAAGAGACATCATGCATGCATGTGATCCCTTCATTTGAACTTTTTTTCTCGTAACATTTTGGGTAAAAACAAAAACAAAAAACAAAACAAAAACAAAAAATTGGTAACTTGTAATTTGATTATGTCCCCTAACTTATTCTTCCAATCATAGAATTATGACATGAACAAAATTTGAGTACAACATGAGTACTATGTATAGATATTAGGTAATGTTGGAATTTATCTTATATAATCCGGAGGGAAGAAAATTATAGATTTTGAAATTTAATAAGATATCAAAATTATATTCAAAATAAATATGACCGGTTAAATTGAATAGTTAAGTTTTTAAAGTCGGGAGCTAGACTGCAATAGTGTATCTCAGCGGACTTCGCCTTATACAAACAAAAATGGAAGCTTCAAGAACAAGTCATGAATCTAATGTGTAATTAGGAGGAAAATGGACTCTGAGTCAAGCCATATCAAAGAGGACTTCTACTCTACTTTCATGATCCCACCCTCAACGGGTCGGAATCTGTAACTTATCGGCGTTAGATTTCCGACGATCAATACATGTCACCCCTTGTCGTCAAATTACAGTTGATGGTTCCTAACTATGTCATGAGATTATGTACATATACCTCCTAACCAAGAACTGAAACTCTTCAAGTCAACCTAGTTATGAAAGGAGGAGCAAATTTGTGGTGGCCGGAATGCTGCATGCTCAAACAAACGTTTTTCTTTATTATTTATTTATTTAATTTACTAATGTACTTCAGAAAATCTTGTGGTCCTTCATATCTACGATCAAGTACTAACAAAATCCCTTTTGTGAATACTTTTCTCAATTTCATTCGCAAAAGAGATTATTCTATGATTTGCACTTCCTCTAGTTTATTACGTGTAACAAATGCTAGATCCTTGACCATCCTTTGATTAACAAAATTTTCTTGCAAAATACATATTATGCAAAGGAAGTCAACAACTAGACGTGGTCCATACTCTATTTTAAAAATAAATAAATAAATAAATAAAGCTCTAAAAATAGAGGTCACCGTCATAAATGTAAAAATGATGTTTCTTGTCTGATAAACTGGTTAAGCCAATAAGAAATTTTTGATCGCACAAAAGAAAATGCTATTCAACCGACGAATGGGTGAGCACTAATGGTATACACTACGTAACAAAGCATTTTATAGTTACATCATTCTCATTTAGACATTACTAACACCGAAAAGCAATCTAGGAATATGGAAGAGTGGAGACCAACTTCCCTTATTACCTCCACGGCTCCCTAAGTCCAACGACTAACGACTTTACCTGTCGACAGGATCTAATTACAAATAAACAAACAAACAAACAAACGAACAAACAAAACTAAACATTACCCCAAAAAAGCCTATTAACGTAGATAAATAGTCATTAGAGTTACAATTAATTTATTACTTAAAAATTACTCAAAGAGAGTATTTATAATACACATATATACACTAATAATATGATTAAGTAGACTTGATTATCATTATAGAGGTATTTTTGAATAGTTTAGGAGTAAATATTCTCAATAATTTAGTTGATGTCACGTTATTATTTATAATGATATTGTACCATTTAAACTTCCGGAAGTAAATACTTTAGACACTTATAAAATTTACTATTCATTATATCATTTAAACATTATGCAAATGAAGTGTATTTTTTATGGGTAAAGTAATACATCAAAAGTGCTACTATGTTAGCTAAATATCACAATGTACTCAAATATTAGATAAAAGTGAAATTATATTGGAATCATTTAAAGTTTATTGATATTTAGATGAATTTTCAACAATAAAATGTATATTCCTTCAAGTTTTGCTTTACATTATAAGTACATACGTAACTCCAATATTACACGTCTCTTCAAATTGAGCCAAACAACCCTTCAATACTCAAAATTAAGTGTACAAATATATAAAAGCAAAATGCTACCTTTTCTTGCTAATTATAGAATTAGATAAAATAAAGCTAAATTAATGTCATGAACTTTTAAATTAATGTTTCACTTTTAATTTTTAATTTCGTCATTAGATTCATATTTAGAAATATTAAGGATAAAAACAGTTTTTTTTTCCGATCACTCAGTCCGGCCGCCTGAGTTCAGATGAGTAGGATCCGCCTTTATCCTGCAGTGAAAACTGCACATGGCAGTTACGTACTTAGTAGGTCATGTGGGGACAGTCGGCGTTGGGACACGTGTAGAAACCTCCAACGGAGTAAACGTCTGAAGCACGTGCCGTGCATGACGGTGAATCAGGACACTTGGCACCTAAGACGTGGCACATGCTACTCTCCCTCTCTCTAATCTATATTCATTGGTAGGTTGCACGTGTTTCCCGACTGTTGACTCTACCTATTACTCACTAAGTTCAAGTATTTTTTTGTGTGTGTGTCATTTTGGGAAGCAACCTTTTTCTTTGTTTTCCGTTTTGATAATAATCGATATTATATTTAAACAATTAATTATATATCATTTTTATTAATTAAATTAGTTATTATTTTCCTTGTCGAAATTTATTGCAACTTCAGATTTCATAATGCGACAATAATAGAATCATATTTTTTATATGTAAATTTGTTCTTATATATATATATATATATATATACAAATTAAATATATTAAAATACAATACAATTCGTATTAGATCTATCAGGGTGGGTCGTCAATCGGATAATAAAGGAATTATCTTGTTTCCTTATCTCTAATCCAATTGTCCTTAAGTCATCACCATCCATTTGGTAGTCATGGAGGTTTAGTTTAGAACAAAATTATGGGTATATATAAAAAATGAACCCATTACTCCTCAAAGTGTGATACTTAATTACATGTCGTTCTAAAGTGAAAATCACAAGCTTACATATTTTATACTAAATTTATATATAATTCTAATTTTAAATCGATGTGAATTGATAAAATGGAGAAAAGTTGCTTTCACGTATAAATAAAGGAAGTATCATGTCTTACATATATTCAAGGAAAAATCTATCATCCGAATAATAGATCTCCTACGTTCTTTGAAAAACAAGTTATTTTATTAAAGGTATATATAGCGGTCAAAAGATGTTAAGTCCCCCCAACCAATCGAAGTTGCTATCAGATTGTCCGCGTACTACAAATATATAGTTGCTTGGAGTTCAATTTCCATGATCATTAATTAGGGTTTGCAATGAGGAAAAGTTGCAATGTTGGTGTGAAGAATCTTCATTAATGAGTCAACAAAATATTGAAGAACACAAGAATTCCAACATGTTGTAAAGGAAGGCATAGTCGTAGCTATTATTGCAATAATGTCGGGCAAATGAGTGTTATGATTAAGCTTCATTAGTAGGGGGAATACAAACTTACCCTTTTTTCACCCCAAGAAAGCGAATGCAAGTGTAAGGTAAATGACAGTCTTACGCGTTAATAAAGCATGCAGCTGGTTCAAAGTTTGAAAAGAAGGAGTACCCTTTAGACTAATGAGTGTCTTTGGTTGTAGGGAAACTAGAAAGGCACTTGACAATGAACAAAGTTGATCATGGACAGCAACGTTCTTGAGGGGGAGGCAGTTTGGTGTAAAAGTAGGTGTGAGACGGCAAGGTGAAAGGGAAATAGTGAACCTTTGCCTTTTTTTTTTTTTTCCTTTCTAGATACATTAATACATTAACACAATCTAAGCCAATAACATTAGTGTTAATAGTACCATCCGATCGAGCATAAGTTTTGGATTATGAAAATATTATATGTTTTGTCTCTTTTATTTACGGTTCCTTTGCACGTGTAAGGTCCGTATAATTATATTAGGTCTGTATAATCATTTGTAGAAAAGTGGCATCCTTTATCTATACATACAAATACATATGAGGTTTCATTCTCTAAGCTTAATCGTGTTGTTTATTCTTTATGAAATACTTCTAGTAACTAGTAAGGTTGCTTTTTCTTCCTTTCATAATCATTAGATTTGGAGCTAAATGTGATCATGATTAAGAAGTGCAATAAACTTGAAAGTCGAGGGAAAAAGCTAATATGCTTTTTGCAATTTCATAAAAAGAAGCGATAATTATACGTTTTGTTCTTTCTTTTTCTTTTAGTGTTGGGCACTGTCACCTGATCTGATTCAACTCATGAACAATCAACTATACACGTACAAGCAATGAAACTATGGCAAGGAAATGAAATTTTCAATCATATATTAGAGAAACATTTTTAACTTAATATTGCTGGATTTATAATTTGATCAATAATTTCTCTTTGGATTGAACAGTGAGTTACTTGATAAGAAGTAGAAGTTGGTAATGCGCCTACAATTGTAGAAGTGGGTGGAGCCTGCTTGAAGATTCAACTATTTCACTGGGCCTAATTAGCGAGCTTGCTGCGAGGACAAGGCTTGAAGGCG
This sequence comes from Coriaria nepalensis, assembly GCA_027186245.1. Taxonomy (NCBI): domain Eukaryota; kingdom Viridiplantae; phylum Streptophyta; class Magnoliopsida; order Cucurbitales; family Coriariaceae; genus Coriaria; species Coriaria nepalensis. The sequence goes on along the minus strand of CP114491.1, from coordinate 9,382,800 downwards.
TAGATGCCAAGATTTGGGCCGTCTATGCGAAGAAGCCCAGTATGGGTTGCTGATCCATTAGGCTCTCACCATTTTTTGTTGAATAAGAATTTCTCAAACAAAATGAAACAAACTCTTATAACACACACGTCTTTCCAAAGGTTTAAATTTAGCAAACTAATTAGATCAACTTTGAAACCATACTATTTCCCAAACTGCAGTTTGACTTCTTTTGATAGTATTAGATCTATGTATCATTATTACTTTGAAAGTTATTAATGGTTAAAAATTTTTACTATTGCACTAATTAACCAGCTGTAACGTCCACTTAGAAAGAATGTTTGATGCCAAAAACAAAAAAAACAAAAAAACAAGATTTTTCTAAGAAAGAAAAACAGAATGGTTAAGACTTAAGGGTTGTAATTAATTAAGATTAATTTAGAAGTAAAATTCTATTTGGCTACTAAGGAAATGGTGGGTCTCATCAATTTTCCTTGAGATTTCTATCAAACAACTTTGTTGGAAAATGAAAGCAATCATATCCATTTTTGTGCTATAATTATTCCTTGTACTATGTTATATTATATATGTGTCATATTTTCAGGTATAATCAATCGTAATAATATACAAGATGATGTAATAGATATGATAAGTGAATGTGATGTTTGCAGGTGTAATTGATCAGTTTACCGTTTATAATATACCGAATCTACCTAAATATGTCTCTTAACATATATAACTATATATTGCATAAGGGTTTTCTCTTCTTCTAAGAAATGAAAAATCACAGATACAGCAGATACAATGAGTGATTAAGCTTAAGCACAAGTTTTATTACAACTATTTATACATATACTAGAAACTGCATGAGAAATTCTTCTAGAAACCCCATTATGTATAGTACTGTACAAAAGGCGGACTTAGATTTTGAAATCAAATCTCTCTCAAATTCACTTACGATATAAGTGCGCTTGAAAGAAATTTACATTACTAATCTCACACATATATAAGTGTAAGGTCTAACATAGTAGATTTCCCTCCGACTGCACTTGAACGCCAAGTGAATTCGAGTGCTTCAGACAACATGAACGTACACTTACCAGGCACCAGCACATATTAATAATTAATATTAACAAGTTTTAATGAATGAAATTTCTAGCTAGACTATTATTGTTAGCAGAAGAAGTGAATAGGTGCTGCTCATGATGATCACTTGCATGAGGTACAAACATCTTGTTGTCAACATCTTCATCAATCCTCCACAGTGAGTCCGGACAATACCCCCAACAACTTGGAGAAGCCTCCACAGATATCGGAGGGCCGTTGATCAAATCATCAAAAACTAAAGATCGTTTCTCGACCGCCGAATAGTCTTCTATATCTTTCCAAATATCATCCATAGAAACATAATTATAATTACCCTTTTGATTGTTAACACCTTTTTCTTCTTCTTCTTCTTCAATGATCTTCTTCTTCTTCCCGCCCGTATCGTAAAAGCTTTCTTCTCCGGCCTTTGATGTCGTCAGCCTCAGTGAATCAACGGTCGGGTTGGTCGATGCCGATGAGCAACAGTTGGAAGATGAAGATGGTGGGGACATAGGTGATGATGATGATGATCTCGTCTTCATCTCCTGTGCCTTCTTCCTCATGTGTGTCCTCCAGTAATTTTTTATCTCATTATCTGTACGTCCCGGTAACTTACGAGCAATTCTTGACCATCTACATATCAACGATCATAGTTATAGGCATACACGGTACATATATATATATATATATAAGTTAATATAATAGGGTAACAATAGTAAATATTTGAAATTACTAACTATGGACCTTTTTGTAATTATATATTTTCTTGGGGAAAGGATGCAAGTACCTGTTGCCCCACTTGGCTTGAAGTTCGAGAACCAGACGTTCTTCTTGTGGGGTCATCTTCCCTGTTTTGAGACCAGGATGAAGATAGTTAACCCATCTCAGCCTGCAACTCTTCCCTGTTCTTTTCAACCCTACAAATCAAAATAACCAAAAAAAAAAAAATATTGTCATGAAAAAAACTCTGGCAGCTCCTTTTAGAAGAACTACCACCTTTAGTCGTGCATGGGGAAAAATATATGAAAAGCCTAATTATACCTATGTTATTTTTTGTCTCCCGCCAACCTTCAAACCTGAAACTTTAGCTATGGAATCCCATCTCCGATCGCCGAACATGGCCACAGAGTAGACTAGTTGAAGGTCTTCCTGTTCTGTCCATGGCCCCTTTCTGACATTTTCCTCTTGCGCCATGTCTTCTCTACTTCTCTTTCGCTTTGTCTTCCCCTTTTCTTCCTGATCGTTGCTTGCTGCCTTTGTGTGCTTTCTTCCTCCTTGCTGATACTTTATGGGAAAGGGAAAGATGCTTCCACTTGTATATATAATAAGAGTTACGATAGTGGCCGGGCTGATAATGTTTTTGTTGTTGTTTTATATACCTTTTTTTTTTTTTTTTTACAGATTTGAATCTCAACCGTACATCTATGTCACGCGTAAACATTTTATGTGATAATATAATTGATAAGGAACGTTATGGCATATGAGTGTCACCCATTATAATACAAAAATAATCAATATGTGAGATTTTGATACGTTGATGTAACTTTCATCACTAGTAGTCCTCCCCTCCCATATTATCAATCACAAGCTATATATAGCTATATATATATGTTTTTTTTTTTTCCTCTTAAAGAGAAAAAGGAGGGGAATCCCAATTTGAAGAGGAAATGGGGAAGAATCATGAGAGTATTGGTATGTGAGAATTTAAAAAAGATTACATATACATATACATATGTTAAGATCTATATATTTCTTGGTTTAATTAGTTAAGATCTATATATTTCTTGGTTTAATTAGTTAAGATCTTATACGTGATAATGGGATTGTATTAGAATAATTACATATCCTTAATTGCATATTTGTGAGTTGATATTCAACTATCCGAATCTATAAGTACATTAATAAAATTACAAGATTACGTCTTATCAAGTTACTGAATTGTGAAATATATCATATAAAAAAAGGGTTTGTATTGACCGTTTGTATTTACCCTATACATATATATATATCTATGTAATGCATGTTTCCCTAAGTCATGGAGTTATGATCATCAAAATCATTGCCAACATCATTTTGAAAGGTTATGTTCCTGTATAAATATAATGCAACTTTCTTGATTAGAGTATATGAAGTATCCAAAAGCTGAATGAACATAAGGAAAGATGCTAAAAAGTTACATATATAAAGGCTGAAGGGAACAAGCTTATATATATATATATATATATATATGGGAGAACCCTCCTTAAGTTAGATTTCAACTTGAGAATCCTCATTTAGTGTAAAATCAATAGAATGTATGGGATCCACATACAAATAGAGTATTTAGTGGTCTTATAACTAAATTGAGACTTTCAAGTTGAAACCTTGAGCGGAGTTTCTCCATATATATATATATATATATATATATATATAATCACTTAACTTGCTTAGTTGCTTCTCTCCGAATCCAACATGAGAGGGGGGGAAATAATAATATTAATGTCAATTATATATTAATATAATATATAATATAATATATAAATTTGATAAATATGATCCTAATCAGAACTAAATTTACCCAAAATTTCATATTCTATTTATATTTATATTATGATATGTGGAATTTATATTATTTATATAAATACTAAATCTAATTAGTATTTATATTTATCGTATACACTTTTCTCTTCCTTTTTCTTCGTTACGTGGCTGCAATCGTGTTTTGGTCCTTTGGCCATGTAAAAGGAATGATATAATTAAAATAAACCTTTGATAAAATTATAGTATAAAGTACTGGCATCATTGTTAACTTGACAGCTGGAATGGGGCTTTGGAATTAATTAGGGAAAAATACAAAAAATGAAGATAGTGGAATTTTAGCGTCATATACGTCCCTATAATTTATTATAATTATACTTCGGACCCATTATTATTATTTATTTATAAATGTGATACTGAAGGACCTGATTTTTGTTAAAAATAAGATTGACCCAGTACGATCTGGACCTCACCAGTTAATTGTGCTCACTCCACTTAATTTTATCTCTTCTCATCTTAACCATTAATTAAGTAATGATCTCTCTTCATCATTCGTGCCCTTGTCGTGTACATTATCATGTTATCTATGATCGTCATGGAAGTAGTTAATAATAATTTCTCCATTAAATCAACTTTCAAATATATATTTTTTATTATTCCACGTTGATCATTTGGATCTCTAGAATGCGTTTATAACACTTGGAAAGATGCTTATATAAGCACGTGGGTCTTTCAGTCATCAAGATGTAATGTAGATGTTGGTCCAATTCTAGAAGCACCATTAATCTCTAGACCATTCTCTCTCCCTCTCTCTCTCTCTCTCTCTCTCTCTCTACATATATATTCCAACAGTAATCATAATGCATTAATAACCATGGTGTGTAAATGTAGCGTAGATTTGAGGCTACTACTAAAGAGAATAATACTAGAAGTCCATGTTGCTTGTCTTTTTCCCTCTTTTGATTCTTGTCCTTCAAACCATGGTGTGTAAATATAGCGTAGATTTTGTGCATTTGTCGCCCTTACAGCTTCATGAAGGGAAATATCAATCAGAATTAGTGTCATGTCAAGTGGAATTGAAATTATTAATATCGGTGATTCACTGATTTTTTTTTTTTTTTCTGATTCTTTTTGTGGTGATGTTTCCCTTTCATACGTCGGATAACTTGCACTACTTATCTCACTATATCAATACTACTGTCGATGTCAAACACCCACACAATAACAGGTCGGGATTTTATGATCTCCACTATCATAGAATAAAACACAATATTACATATTACGAATGAACAATAGCAAAATAAATTTAAACAAATAAGAAAAGAAAAAAATTCATAACCACAAGCACACCTTAGTTACGTTGATGAACTATCACAACGGACAAGAGACCGAGCTATTAGTGTGTGGATGATTGATATCATCCATTACATGATAATAACTATTGAAGGGGATTTTTGCTCGAGCAGAAACGAAGAGAAAACTTGAGTAACTCATATCAAGCTGGTAACTTATGATCGGTTGAGATAGAGTCCATTCATGAAATGAGAGATCGAAGTATAGATGTGCCGACCAGGTCATGTCGGCATTTAAGTGCAAGACTTGGTCGGATATCCATGTCTCAAAACCTTATTTTAAGGATCTTATTAAAGAGAAGGCTGCCTAGTGTAGTTGGGCCATTGTTTTACACAGAAGTAGTAATGGAGGTTAAGAGATAAGGATTTTTTGACACAAGTAGTAGTAAGTAAATCTCTGACTATATCAGGATATAATCAGGAAAATAGCATAAATATGAGTACTAGGGTGACTACTAGTATGCGCCAATTAGGTCATGCTCCGTGTAAGGGCTCAACTAGTGTGGTCCCCCATTTGAATAGTATAAATATCAAAAATCTAAATGAGTTAAAGGTTAATGATTGTTTACAAACCAAAAACTCTCTTTATTTTCCTAAAGAAAACAACTATTCTCCAAAAGTTAACTTAAGTATTAGAGGGGGTATGTTGGATACAACCCTGGCTTGCCCTTCCTTTTCATGTGCAGAAGTAGAGGCCTAGCTGAGGAGTATATTGTTATTATCATGATCAGATTCAAGCGTCAACAATTTAGCGCGGACCGTGGAGACTTTATAGTTCTTCATTTTTTTAGAGTTTTTTCAGTTAAGAGTTTCGAGTTGGGTGTGAAAAGGAGTCTGGAAAGATGGAGCAAGATGGACAAAGAGGCGTTGGAGGAATTGACTTGGTCTGCTCAACACCCTTGTATTTGCTCAACCCAAATATGTTTTCTTTTTCTTATGGGCTGGGTTCTTCTTTTTTCGAGCATCCTCTTGTTTAGTTGCCTTATGTGTGGCCTCAAGCACGGCCTTCTCCTCATCCCTCTCAACTTGGGCTCTAGCTACGACTTTTTCCATCATTGGGGAAGTACTCATTCCTGAGAGCCAAGGAAAACATTGATTTGTGAGTCGGAAATAATAAAGTAATTGTATTATGGGCAAGAATATTCATAGAAGGAAAAGCATAGAGTAAGCTTATCAAAAACATGACTAAGGGGTCAGTTCGGATCCCTACCCTCATCAAGAATTTCCTCTTCGTGAGTGGTTTGAAGGGAGTCCACATCCAAAGGAAGTGTCGAAATAAACCCAATGTCTCTTAATCTTTATGGGGTGACGATCACTTCAAAGTGTCTCTCCTTCTCGCTCATTAGATCCATGAGATCCCAAACTCATATTTCATCCTCAGATAGTCTAACCCTAGGCATCTTAACACCTACAAGAAGGTACAAACATAAGAAGGGGATCTAGGGAGAACAAGTAGGGAGCCTATCAAAGAAATTGGATTATGCTCTTCTTAATAGATAGATGGAAGTGTTTTCATCCTAGGAAACTCATATGGTGAGACTCGCCAATTGCCAGAGATCACCACTCAATGTTTAGCCTACCTTTTGTTAGAGTCCGGAAGACCTTTTATCAGAATGCTATCATAGTGTGACACATAAAACCATCTCCGACCATCGAACTTGAGTATGAAGGCATTTATAAAGAATCGGGGATTAGGGTTTCGACCAATCGTATCTCTCTAGAGTATGAAGGATTCGACTAAAAGCTTTCATAAGTTAGGGCCAGGATGGCCAGGGAGAATCCCCATGTTCCGAGAAGGTTTAAAAAAAATGGGTGGAGGGGAAATTTGAGCTCTCTGTCAAAGAGCTCACTATAGGCAACAGTCTCACAATGGTCATTCTTACCTATTTTGACTATGGTCTTGCTCACCTCAAATAGTCTAAGTGAGATGGTATCAGGTAGATCCCTAAAGGAAAGAAGGATGTCTAACTCATCCGAAGTAATGATTGATTTAATAGTGGTAGCCTATTCTAAAGGAGCGCAAATTTTCTTTTTAGTTGATTAGGATGGGCCGGCCTGATTATGGTCAAAATTTTCTTGAGACATCTTAAGCTTGGGAGGAGGGAAGGCCCGAGCAGGGTAGGTGTAACATGGTTGGCATTATCAGCTCAGTATCTACGTTCAAAATGTGTCAGTTGGGTTTGATATGATCAGTCTTCAAAGTTTGAGCAAAAGGTGCTCGGACTAAACAAGAACATCAAGTTCAAAAGTATTCGTAGAGAATAATGATTACTAGATTTTATAACCTAGGTCTAGAATCAAAGCCTAAGGTTCACCAGAGGATGTTTAGTCTCTAAGAAATTTCCTAAGCGTGGAGCTCAGAAGCCGAACATAAATACTTGGCAAACACCTAACCTATAGTCAACAATCATAATTTTAAATGAAACCCTAACTTTTTTTTTAATGATGAAAAAGAGCAAAGAAAACATGAAGAATAACAAATAACTCTTTGAATTTACTTGATTATCTAAAGAAAAGTTTAGAGAAACGAGAAGGAGCGGTGAAGCAAGCGAGCGATTATGAACAAAGAACTTGTGGAGGAAGAGATTGCCAGATTTGATGACAAAATGGAGCATAGAAGTGGTAATGGTGAAGAAAGCTCTGAGATGTTGGTTATTGAGGTAATCGTGAAATGGAGAAGAATTAGGGGAAAAATGCTTTTATATTGAAAAAAAAAAAAAAAAAAAAAAAATATATATATATATATATATATATATATAATAGAAAGAAATAAAATAACGATGATGATATAGTTTCTAAAAGGAAAGGTGAAGAGCTGCGATATAATTGAGAGTAAGGAGTGACTGGTGCGTTGATTGATGACTAAGGTTGGATACAGATACCAGGGTTGGTGATGTAGTACCTCCCTTAACTCCGTTTAGATGAGTTGCTAAGGGGCTAACTATTGAGAAGGATTCTCACTTTTGCCCGAGCAGAAATAAGGACGAAACTGGAGTAATTCATGTTGAGCTGGTAACTTCTGATCGGTTGAGTTATGGTCCATTCACATAATGAGAGATCGAAGTATGGATGTGCCGACCAAGTCATGTCGGCATTTGGGTGCAGGACCTAGTCAAACATTCATGTCTGAAAACCCCTATTTTAAGGATCTTGTCAAAAAGTAGGGCAACTAGTGTAATGGAGCCATTGTCCTACATAAGAGTAGTGCTAGAGGTTAAAGGGTAATAATCTCCGGTGCAAATCTCTGATTGTATCATGATACAATTAGAAAAGTAGTAGGAGCATAGAGCCACTATCAGTGTGTGCCAATTTGGTCATGCTACGTATAAGGGCTCAGCTAGTGTGATCCCCCATCTGAGTTGTATAAATATAAAATCTTAAAGATTAATGACTATTTACAATCCAAAAATTCTTTTTTATTTTTTTAAAAGAAACAACTCTTTTTTTTTAAAACTAATTTAAGTATCGGTGATATTTCGGATATAGTTTCAACTTGCTCTTTTTTTATGTGCAAAAATAGATACTTTTTTATGTGCAAAAATAGATACTAACTAAAGAGTATGTTATTAGAAATGAAGTTTGATTTTGTGCGTAGCCATAGATCATACTATATAAAAATTAAATAAAGATTATAAGTATACACAAATTTCAGAAAAAAGAAAGAAGTAAAACAAATTCTTGTCAAACAGAAAGAAAAAACAGAGCAATAAAGATGGCGATAAAATCATGGCATTAGCAAGCTATAATGTCAGTAGTTGGTGTACTTATCTTGAAATATTTGAGGCCAAAAAATGACAAAATGCTTACGAATTAATGTGGGTAGGGGGATAAAATGCACTAAAAATTGGTGGCTTATGACCACCCAACTATTTACCACTTTCTTATATCTTCATTGCCATTAGTCCTATATGTCCAAGCAATCAACATAAAAGGGAAAAGCCAGTCATCTTTCATCTTTGTCCTTTTTCTCCTTTTAAGATTTTTTATTTATTTGTTAATTTTATTTAAATTTTATTCGAATTTTAACGATAAGAGGATTTTACAAAGTGGGCATGTTGTCAAGTCCTCCTCACTGTGGGGGAAATTAATTATTGGAACGCACTTTTTTAAAATTTTTTATCAAGTAAGAAAAATTGGGCAAGTGAGCAAAAGCTTGTGTCAGATTCTGATTCAAGTGGAACAACTGTTAACAGTGTCCATTTTGTAGGGAAGCATACTCCTAATTTGATGCAAGGATTAAACCATTTGGCAAATTTTTTGTTTTTGTTTTTTTCTTCTTTTTTCTCCCATTCGGACTCTAATCCCAAAAGAAAGGAACGAGAGACCAAAGAGACGACCAATATAACAAAGAAGCAAGTAAGCAACTAAAAGCAAGTTTCAGTTGTCCTCCCACAAGCAGTAGTTGATTAAGTTACAGTTACAATCTTTAAGATCAGCTCGACCGGAATATGTTGTTGCATTAAACCTGTTTTTGTTATCTATGTTGCAACTTCATGCACCCTGTTTCTCATTCCTTACATTTCCCTAGTTCAATAATAATCTTAAACATGTTATGTTATTAAAACTATTAATATTTGACTAATCGAATATCCGATTTTTTGAATACCGTTAGTTTTGAAATTTTAATACTTAAATCTTTTTTAAGACCGACCGATAATTGTTGTGAATATCGAATTCATAACCTCAAAATGGATCTTATTTTTAGAGTTTTAGAGTTTTTGATCACTGGATCATCCCTTGGAGTAATGATAATAACAATACAATTAGAGCAACTGCAAGGATGTGTGAAAAGTGTACAAACTATAATCTGTATCCACTTACATTTACTAGCAAGTTTAAATATGTTTTAAACAACTCTAGTCAAGGCTTTCTTGGTGGCCCAAATAATATCCATTTGGGCTATATATGATTTGGGAGCCCTTTAGGCAACATAATGGGCTTTCTTTGGAATGTTACATTGCCATAATATAGCACTGATCATTTCGCCCCTTCTAGCCCAACTTTTAGTAAATTGTTTTAGCCTACCCCTATATAGAACTCGCTCCTTATTTTAAACATGGACCTAACTTCCATTTAAAAAAAAAAAAAAGTAATAATAATATTCAAAGAGTCAACGACGTTTGACAGGATACGGGCCGGTGAAGGTTTCTGGGCCCACCATCTCGGCGAATAATGAGGGTACTCTTCCACATGCAAATACGTGTCGGAGAGAGCATGGGAACTCGTCTTACGTTTTCATTGACCGATCTTTTCCCACACTCTTGCGTTTTCATTAAAAATAAATATATATATAAATGTCACGGATTTATATACTCTTACTCGAGTACTAAAAGGACGTAAGCACTACTAAACGACGACCGTCTGATCAGCTGCTGGAGAGAATATCACAAGGACTACAGTGCAGAACAGTTGCCTAAAATAAAAATATTTGCCTGCATATCCTTCCAGATCATGACACTCAATCTGGACCGTCCAATGTACCTGATTTTGTATCCGAAATTACGAATGTTAAACGTGATAGGATTTTTCGAATCTGTAAAGGGTCAGAGGTAATAGGTGGATGGACGGAGGAGATGTGGTAGCAGTGTACGGTTAAGGAGGTGAGTTGTGGGTCCCTGTCCGTACTCTCGAAGACATCTTAGTTAACCTTTAAACGAAAAGCCCGCGGAAATTACGTTGATTATACATAAAAGATAGAGAAATTTATGGGTCAAAGTTAGCTGGAGACAATAAAGAAGGAAGATTGGTCAACACATGATCTTTCTATCTCGTGTTTTTTATAAATTTCTAGGACAAATATTTGAAATGTGACGTAAGAAGCCACTCAGTTGTTGAGAATAGACAGATGATGCTCAGGCATCGTGGCAAAAATGTTAAAAGGTCAATCAGTATGTTATATATGATTTGCAAGTAATAACATGAAATACATCCTATAATTTGATCATTCAAAACTCACCCATGTGATGATGTGAATATCACGTGCGACGAAGTAAACAGAGTTTTTACTTTTCTTAATAATAATAATAATAATAATAATAATAATAATAATAATAATAATAATAATAATAATAATAATAATAATAATCAAAATAATAATCAAAATCAAAATCCTCTTTTGTTGTGTAGTTGTTGTCTGCCGCATCATCCATTTTTTAAATTCTCTTCCCTTAAATTTCTCCCTCCCCTCCCAATTTCCATTACCCCCCCGCCCCCCCTCCTCTATAAAACCAAAACGTCACATTCCTCCTCTCTCTCTCTCTCTCTCTCTCTCTCTCTCTCTCTGGCTCATTTTTTTTCTTCTTTTCCCTCGGTAAATAGTTTTCCCTCGTCGATGAATTGTTTCCCTCTGGCCAAACACTTTTCTTCTCTCTAATTATATTTAACCAGTATGTGTTGTTATTGATGCAGAGTAGTGGAGAATGGCGGTCGCATCCAGAGGAAGATCAATGGACCTTCTTCAAAATCCGAAGATGAGGAAAGACAGTGAGACCAGTCCCGAACGGAATAGAGTTTGGATTGAACCCAAGCTCAAGTCCGACAGGAGAGTACCTGTTGTTTACTATCTTACCAGGAATGGACAGCTTGAGCATCCTCATTTCATGGAAGTTCCTCTTTCTTCTCCTGAAGGACTCTATCTCAGAGGTAATCTCGTGATAAATGTTGACCAAATTGCTTAATTACTCAATGTCATCTCATGTATTTGGCTACCCAGAAAGTGAGGGAAAACTTGAGTCTTACTAAAATTTTCCTACTCTGTCATCTTAAATTAATTTCTCTCTTTCAATCTGCTTCGCGTTCAGACGTGATCAACCGCTTGAACATTCACAGAGGCAAAGGCATTGCGGATTTGTACTCGTGGTCATCTAAACGGTACACACTCACCGATCTCCTAACCATCCGATCTAATTAACATTTTTCTCCGATTTTTGTACCTGATTTTAGTGTTCAATCAATGTCGTAGGAGCTACAAGAACGGCTTTGTCTGGAACGATTTGTGTGACAACGATTTCATATATCCAGCTCATGGCAAAGAGTACGTTCTTAAAGGATCGGAGCTTCTCGATCCGTCTCTGATCAGCAGAAACGATACGGCGTCGTCCTCCTCTAGGTCTCACCGACCTCCAGAAATTCAGAAATCCGGCGAGGAGTCCGATTTCCCGGTGGTCAATCGCCGGAGAAATCAGTCGTGGAGTTCGATCGACCTCCACGAGTACAAAGTCTACAAGCTTCCGGAGTCAAGCTCCGAGTCAGCCGGCAAATGCGCCGCGGCCGACGCGTCGACTCAGACGGACGATAAACGGAGGAGAAGACGAGCAGTTAGAGATGCAGAGCGGGAGGAGGAAACGCGGGGAGAGAAAAGTCGAGAAGAAATTAATGAGGTTCAAAGCACTGAGCTGAGTAGAGGCGAGATTTCTCCTCCACCGTCGGATTCAAGTCCAGAAACCTTAGAATCGCTGATGAAAGCCGATGGACGGCTAATTCTAACCAACGGCAACATCAACGAAGACACGTGTGCAAATCTAACGGCCCAGAATTTCCCTAGCGGGAGGATGAAGGCGTCATCTGTTCTTATGCAACTGCTATCGTGCGGCTCACTCTCGTTCAAGGACTGTAAGCCCACATTAGTTAAGGATCAACAGTTAGCCTTAACTGGGCCCTGTAAGTCAAAGCTACCCCTCGGTGCGGGCAATCAATTTTCTAAGGAAACTGGGGCTTGTCCGGAAATTAATTTTCCCGGGGTTAGATTGGAAGAAAAAGAGTATTTCAGCGGGAGCTTGATCGAGACCAAAAAGGCTGAAACTCCTAATCTAAAGAGGTCCTCTTCTTACAATGCAGATAGGCAAGTACTTTCTCATCTCTATCTTTTGTAGAACGGTGTGTCATGATCTGGGAATCCATCTTAATGCTTATCTTGCCTTTTCATATTTTTCGTAATCGCCTTTCCATCTTTTATACAGTAAAAGCTACTGGTCGGAACAAAACAAATTAGCTGTTTCTTGATTTGGTGAATGGATAATGAATACATTCTGTTTATCTATTTTGGTTGGCAGAGGTTTAGAAATGCAATATTCGAGAGAAAAAGGGATGGATGGAGTGCGTGCAAAATGCATACCTAGAAAGCAAAAGTCACAAAATTCAACGAAGAAAGTAGAAGCTAGTGTTACACCGACGGCAAGGATGGCTCTCGATGCAGTAGTAGTACTAGTGTAACTACTCAACATGGAAGCAAAAGACACGGTGAATGCAACAATTGATTTAGAGAAAATATGTTTTAAAAATAAAATAAAAAAAAAGTTGTATTATAATTTATATCGATATAGAAGGTAGGACGGAATAAGCGGTGTGTGTGTCTGTGTATGTGTGTGAACTGCAAGTCACTGCACCTCACGTTTTTTTAGCAAACGGCGTTTTGGAGATTGTCGGTCCATATGGTATTGGTTTCTGCTGTAATCTTCTCCAGTTTCAAAGTGTTATCATTAACTAAAGGATTTTGACTTCGAAGCATGCATTATTGGAAAGAAGGGTTTCGGTCTTTTGGAGTTTGGACTATGTGTTGACTTGTCCTCTTCAACGCTGGCCTTTTCGCAGTAGCAAATGCTCTGTGGATTTATACTTTATAGTTAAAAGAGTCTAGACATTCCTGCTCACTTTCACCTTGTCTCCAGACCATTGCATTCTCACTTGGGAAAGTCAAAATGGGTGTGTAGTTGGACCCCAACACTTGAGCTCCTGTTTATGACTTATGAGGGGCCCAAACTTCAAGCCCAATGGGTACCTTCATGTTACGACGGAAAGGAAGTGTTTTAGAGCACAGTGGCCATTGATCTTTTAACCTGGCCTCCTAATATGAACCAGGCCCAGATGCACTCATGCATGCATGAAAGTGTAAATCATCATGTCTCCAAGTCTTACCATTCGAACCCGTAAGTAATAAGGCCCAAAAGCTTCGGTATGTTTACGTTAAGAGCCCAACATTGACTTTCGGTCAAAATTCAAGAAGATACGAGTAACCACATATGATAATTTCTCCTTTTTCTTTTATAGAAGCATTCTCTCTCGAAATCAGAAGGTTCATATAGCTAGCTTGATGATTATTTAACCTCATGATTGTTCTTTTCCCTCTATATACACCGTTACCGCTCCTAGTGAAACTCTTTTTCATTCCAAAGTAAAAAGAATCCAAACTCATTTCAAGTGTATTCCATTTTAACTACGTTTCACAAAGATTTATGTCATTGATCTCACACCTATATAAGTGTACGTGATATTTCACATAAAGGTGTAAGTGTATGTATTTGATTTTCTATTACTTAGTCGCATCTTGTTATCTTACGATACTAATTCTATCAAGTATTACATCGCACTGGAATCAAATGATAATAACGTCTAAATTGTAATAATTATTCGTCTCGTAATTGAAAATCTTAGCTAATAAAAAGTGTATTAACTAAATAAATTCATATAAAAAACAATTAATGAGTAATTGAAGGGTAACGAATCTCGTATATTCTATATAGATATTTGATTCACCATTAACGTAGTCATACTAGGGAAGATTCTACTAATAAACATACGTGTATGACCTAAATTCTTATCACCCTAGAAGATTCTAGATTAAGATTCTTCTCTTCTAATGAGTCAGTAGGAAAGTTATAGTCATCATCATCATGTGTAAACACTTCACAATAGTTATCTAGTTACCATAATCCGGTCACAACAAGTAGAACAACACGAGGGCATCGAAAAGTACAACTCGTGATGATAACTGTTGAGATAGTTTGGAGTGTGAAAGGATAGAGCGGAAACCGCGGTTGGTCAAATCTTAACTAGTCAAAGGAAAAAACGACGTCCGAGTTTCTTGTGAGGCACGTTTGTCCACTTAGATTTCTTGCTCGCTTTCATATAATAAGGAAAAAAAAAACCATTATTCTCCTCACGCGCCTTTGAACGACATTACTAGGGAAGGTTCGATGTTGAAAAAATCTTGGGACAGATCTAGTTCATTTTAAGAATTGTGGGTTAAATTTAATTGAAATCGATTTGAAATTATTTTTCTATAATGTATAATAAAATTTCTATGAATTAATAATTTTGAATATTTAAAAAAATTATTAAATTAATTTTAAAAATTAAGATTATTTTTTATTTATTTAATTCATGTAGAAGTTAATTAAATATCGAAAGAAAAAGTAATTATATTTTAATTATAATAATATAAATCTCAAATTTAAATAAATTATTTAATTATCTAAATAGATAAATTTTTCATATATTAAGAAATTATTACTTTTTTTATTATTTATATATATATATATAAGTTTTTTTTATAAAATATTATTATTTTATAAATTTAATAAATTATAAATTAAATATATTATATAAGTTGGTATCGATTAAAATATTATTTAAATAAAAATATTAATTTATTAAAATTTTATTTATATATAATTAATTGGTATTAAATATCAAATATCTCTATCAAATATTTAAAGATATTATTTTTATAAATTTAAATATAGTGTTTAGATATGATTTGAATATATAAATATTTGTGATTTAGATTTAATTTAAAAATTAATAATTAATTAGAAAAAATATTAAATTAAAAAAATAAATTTATTAAATAGAGATTTATTGAATTTATAATATATATACATATTTATTTATTTATTTGGCTCTTTGTATAGTTAACTCCGGGCATAAAGCTCGGTTGTGATTTATAGATGCACAATTTCCATTCTTACAACTCTTTTTAAGTAAAACATCAATATAATCATCTTTTATAATCAATTAATATTAAGTTGATATCCTCAAATTAGAAGCGAATCAAATCCCCTTACACTTTCTTATGTTATCACTAGATTTCATGCATAAGTCTATGCTTGACAGTTTTATAGGAACAAAAACCCATTTGGTTCACCTTTGTGTAGAACCGATTTTGCAGCGGAGAAAAAGGTAAAATAATATTATTTCAAATGAAGAAAATGACTCTAAGTTTAGTTTTACATTTTGATTTTTAAACATGTTTTAACTTCAAAACAAAATACATTTTTTTTGTTTCCTTTTCACATTAAATCAATGCCAGACAGATTGGCCATTCTCTCAGAACTGTTTTTGTTGTTTGCAAAAATTTAAAATACATTTTTATGATGTGTTGGCAAATGGCAATACACGCGCCTTTGTGTGCACGTTGAGCTAGGCTGCTGCGAAGTGCAATCAATCTAGAAACGTCAATAAAGTCTCACAAGACCTTCTCTTAGGGTTTTTTTTTTTTTTTTTCCTTGGCCAAATAAACCTTCACTTAGTTTGCCTTACACCGACCGCTTTACCTTCTTTCCAAGTACGTGCCTACACCGCTACGCGCTGACACAAACGCGGCCAACAAAAGGCGGCGCTAATCCTAGTTCCTCTTTCCTTATTCACTCTCCTTTCCAATTTCCATATTCAACTATCCAAGTTTAAAAGGTCAAATCCGTCATTTCACCAGTCTCCTTAATCGACTCCGACTCCGACTCCGACTCTTTTGGTTTTTTTTACCCTTCAAAAACCTTTATATGTACCCCCCCATCTGCCACAAAACCACAAACAAATTCTTTGAACTCTCTTTCTCTCAAGTAAGATCAAAACTTGTTCTTTTTCTTTTTCTTTTTACGACCCATGACGATGAAAAGAGCCATCAAGGGAGAGGTAGAAGACGGTGAGTTCGAATCGGCTCATCGCTTAATGTCAATACTATCTCAAGTTGTGAAAATATCCAACAAGCCGGCCAAAATTACCCGTCCCACGATCGGTCCCACCAGTTCGAGGGCGTTTCGGTGCAAGACATGTAACCGGGAATTCTCATCGTTTCAAGCGTTAGGAGGCCACAGAGCGAGCCATAACAAGCCGAGGTTAATAGACCGTGCTGGTGGAGAGCTAGATTTTAACACCCAATTACATGAGGATAAGAAGTCTACTAATAAAAATAAGAGACATGAGTGCTCTATTTGTGGGGCTGAGTTTGCAATAGGGCAAGCACTAGGTGGGCATATGAGGAGACATAGAGATTCGGTTGATAGTCGTTATATGAATCAAGGGCAAGAGCAGCAGTCATTGGTATCTCCGGTACCGGTGAAGAGTCTTCCGATTATGAAGATGTCGAGTGGTAGAAGTACGAGGATTTTTGGAGTCGATCTGAGCTTGACGCCTGACATGGATAATGAATTGAAGTTGCGTTTGTTTCTGTAGTTAACTTGTGCTTATCCTTTTTTTTTCTTCTTCTCTTCTTTTCTAGTTTGTAGTAGGGAGTTTAGTAATCTGATTCTTTTGATTCAATTTGTAGTTACAACTTCTCAGATACGTGACGGGACTGATGCCTACAACTTTTTGTAACAAATTAACTACGATTAAGGTCCAGTTCATCGAGTAAATATAATAGAATTCTTGGATAAACCATGGGTTAAATTTGAAATTTTAGGCTTTTATCTCTTTATAATTGATCATATCAACTAATCGAGACATCATATATGATTGATTGGATGCAACCTAAGGCTCAAATTCACGTACGGTTTATTCAAAAATTTATTTGTGGAATTATGTAATGATTTTAAAGGTTTTTTATTTATTTATATATATTATTTATATATATTTTAAGTATATATTATAATTGATTACGTGCGTTTTCTCTTTTCTTATTTGTTTATTATTATTATTAGTATTTTTTTTTTCCTTGATTTTTAGGTCGATGGATTAAGAAATTGCTAGAATATACCTTTGATCCTTTTGAGCCTTGTGAGAAGCGATTTGATGATGTGCATGTGCATGAGATGATGAAGCGCACGATTCCAGCTGCTGTAGTCGAAGAAGTTGGGACGGAGGAGATCTATATAATTTTTTAAAATTTATATAATTTTTTAAAATTTATATAATTTTTTAAAATTTATATAATTTTAAATATATAAAATATTATATATGTATATGTATATAAAAATATGTCATTCTATATTTGGTTAGTGTGATTCTATTTGTTTTAACATAAAATGGATATATCAATATGTTTCTAACTTTTATATATATATATATATATATATAACTTATTTATAAAAAATTAATTCATATGATAATAGACATAATCGGTTCACGTAAAAGTACGTGTAGAATCCAAAATAAATTCAAAGCAAATTTTAACAATACAATTATGACACGTACATATGTCAGGTTATTATCTTAATATATTAGGAAAAATATATATAATCTTATGTTTATAAATTATCTAACATATTTTAATTTATTGATACTACTATATTTTAGGGTAAATTCAGTTTTAAATACATATATAATTTAATTTATATAAATTTATTTATGTGTAATCTATTTATAATTTCTTTAATTCATATATAATTTAAAAGAGATTTTTTAATTTATATAATTATATTTTTTTTTATTTCATAATTAATATATTATTATTTCTATTTTTTTTTAAATCGAAATATTTTTATTTTTTTAAAATAAAAAATCGATTAAAATAATTTAATTTATTCGTAAAATATTTAAATAGAATAAGTTTTCATAAAAAATTAATTTGATTTGAATAATTACACGAAAATTTCAATAGATTTTTTTCATAAAAAATGGAGTCACTAGAGAAAAATAAAAATAATAAAAATAATAAAAATAATAAAAATAATAGAGAAATCATTTAATTTAGCTTATATTTTAAATGGATCATAATAACCGTACGATTCATTTTTTTTATAGATTAAATTTTACAATCGTAAAATTAACTAACTAACATCTTGTTTGACGTAAATTATATAAAATTATAGCGAGCAAAAATTACACCGTAATCTCGCAATCGAAACCTAGTTTAATATATATATATATATATATATTTTTTTTTTTTTTAATTCTTTTTTCATTCTGGGGAAAGATTGGGTACTTCTCATAAATCCCTCTCTAAGCTGTTCCTCAACTACCCATCGTCGTCGTCGGTGATTTCCGTTTCAGTGGTTTCTCGCCGGTGGGGAATCCATCACTTTTCGAGTAGCTAATACGCTACGCCAGATCATATCTCAGGGTCACCTTCGAAATGGTATGATTCTTGATCTTTCTACTCTAGAAAGGTAGAAATCTTTTCGAAATTATCTTTTCAGTTTCAAGTGAGGGTTTGGTTTGCTAGGAGAGCCTGTCAGTTTTTCAAATTTTGTTTTTTGAAAAGTTTTTTTTTTAATTTTTTTTGGCGTGATTGAGCTTGAAAAAGGTGAATAATGCTCTCTCTTAATAAAATTGAATTTTAGCCAGCTTTGCATTCGTAATCTGTTCAGACACAACATAAGAGATTGTGAAGAGTGGTGCAATAGCATGCATAAGATTCTTCTTTGAAGATTTAAAACATTAGCTGACATCTTTTAGTATTCTCGTTGTTGGATCTGTCATTCTCATTGGTATAAACTTAAAATTTTTAGTTTTTATCCCTAATGTGTTTATGCATTAGAAGTGTTATTGCCAAATGAATTTTCTTTTTTGAATTTTGGATGGTCTATTTCGAAAACTCCATAATCAGAAATATAAACCATTTCAAGTTGCAGTCTCATGTTTATATTAAAATACTGGCCCATTGGCCCTCATTACTTCTACCTTGTAGGATTTTATGTAACTGTTATAAAAAAGATTTTCTGTTTTCCTGTGACTATGTTGAAGAGTTTTGTTAGTGCGATTCTAAGCGGTAGAATTCATTTGAATTCCTGCATTTTATAATATTTTGTTGTCACTTTAAAAGTGTTTTTTTGTGATAGTGTACAAATACATTAATCGACCTCTGACTTACTGTATACAATGGTCTTTCTTTCCAGAACAAGGGATATTGGATGGCAAAGGGAGCAGGCCATATCTCTGATCCAAATACATATTTCGATAACCCTTCAAGAATAGAGTCAAAGCGGTCAAATGCATGGTTTTTAGATCCTTCTGAATCAGATTTTTTTCCCAACAAGAAGCAAGCAGTAGAGGGTCCAGATGGAAAAAAAAATTCTGAACCATCAAATCCAGATATTCCTACTTGGGAAAATACATCCAATTTTCAAGCCCCAAACCAATTTATCGACCGATTATATGGACCTGAAATGGGAAGGCCTATTGGAAAGGATAATTTCAATCTTAGAAGGCTGAGTTTTGATGATCAATTTAGAGATGATGCATCTGTTGGTTTGTCTATTGCTCATGCTATGGAAAATACTGAACTGTTTCCCAACAATGGTGGAATTAGAAAAGAGAAAGTTGGGCAGATTCTTCACCACCCTCCTAAGGAGCAACATAGTTCTGATACAGATGAAAAACATAACATGTCCAGAGAACAAGCTTATAATAGAGAAGTGGAAACGGGCTATGCACCACTAGAGCAAGTCTATTATAGAGGAGATTACAGTGTTAAACTAATGGGTCATACTTACAACAGAGGTGGTGCACATATGAGGTCACTTGATCCCAACTGCTTGAAGGGTGATGATATTTCCATATCAATTGGCGATTCCTATAGTAAAGGAGATGCAACTGTAGTTTCTTTTGGTGGATTTCCTGAAGAACAAGAAATTATTCCAGTGGGAAAGCCTCTAGGAAGCTATGATGTGTTTTACAATCAATCTACATTTCAAGCATCAGAAACAGCTTGTGAGAAAATCTCGGATGCTAATGCAACTATAAATAGTAGTCGGGTAGCTAAATCAAAACCTGTAAGTATATCAAAGGGAAAATCAGAGAATAAATCTACGAGGAAAGAAGCCCCAAATAGCTTCCCGTCAAATGTCAGAAGTTTGATATCTACTGGTATGCTTGATGGGGTCCCTGTTAAGTATGTTTCCTTGGCACGAGAGGTAGATTCAAATCCCTCTTTTTGTAATTTCATTTCTTTGATTTGGGATTGCTGTTTAATGACTTGTATATATATTCCTGTATTTGCTAGGAGTTTAGAGGGATTATTAAAGGTTCAGGTTATCTTTGCGGGTGTCAATCTTGTAATTATGCTAAGGTAACTGGGGAGTTGTGGTGTTTCTGTCCCATAAAGGGTATCGAGATTGGCTAATGTGTGATATATTGTTTTAGGTGCTTAATGCTTATGAATTTGAAAGACATGCCGGGTGCAAAACAAAACATCCGAACAATCATATATACTTTGAGAACGGAAAAACTATATACCAGATAGTGCAAGAATTAAGGAGCACTCATGAAAGCTTATTGTTTGACACAATCCAGACTGTGTCTGGTGCACCCATCAATCAGAAAGCCTTTCGCAGCTGGAAAGGTAATTGTCATCAAGTGAGATATATACACCTCTCCGACCACCTTTCTTTTTACAGGTTCGGGGTGTTAATGGTCATTAAACATGCATTTGGCTGAGCATTTGAAACTGTAGTTTCAGCGAATCCAAGTCTCTTGAGTATTTAATAGTAGTTGTGGATTTTGAGGTAACTTCGATTTTGCACTTCGTCGACTCAAGACAAACTGAATTCTGAGTTCCAAATTTGAATTTTAGTTGCCCTCTAGTCACCATTTTGTCCGAGGTCCTTTTTTGGTTCTTATTCTCCTGTTATCTTTTTATTTATTATTCTCCGTGATGTCTTTTTTCAGAATCATTTCAAGCAGCTACTCGAGAGCTTCAGCGTATTTATGGAAAGGAAGAATTGAACCTCTAAACAGTAATCTTTGTGTATAGCAACAAGTTTTTCTTGCTCGAGATTATGCAGCCGGTAAGATATTGAATGATGTGATGTACTGTTTCTTCCTTGAAGTTATACCTTTGTGATTTGTCAATACAGGCTGGTACCTACTGTAGTAGTTGCATCCTTCTGTACAGCGAGCTAGCAAGGGGGTGGTGTGTGATTTCTGATTAGGTGCGCAATAGAATTACTACTTTCTGACTACTACGTTCCCCTCGGCCCTTTTTTCTTCATCTGACGGTAACTGTAATATCTAGATTGGGGTTTTGTATGCTTTCAAGCCTTTACAGAATCTCAAGTTGTTTTTCTTCATTATCTTCAGATTTGACGTTGTAATGGCATTACTCTTTCTGATAGGTAAAGAGCTCAAGCTGTTTTTTTTGCATTTAATATTTCCAGTTCCTGAAGTGGAGCAATGCATACTGAAAAGTACCTGTATAGGTCAAAAATTGAGCAAAGGCGTACATATTCTCGTACCTGTCTCAAAACTGGGAACTTATTCAGCACAAGACTAGTAAGAATCTTCTCCATGTCATAACTATCAATGAAATTGTTACTTTAACTTCACTACATCCAGCTGCATACGGGATGTTTTTTGACTCCTCTTTCTTTCATTCTTAAAAAACCGCCCCCCTTCCAGTTTCCAGATTCAGCATATATACTAGAGAGTAACGCATAAGGTGAAGAGTTTTCTGGATTCAACTCAATCAACTTCTCAGCTGCCTTTCGACCCCAAGCACCATGTAAAGTCGACCAAATCATAGCACTCGACTCAAAATCAAGTCCTATAAACTCCTCTGCTTCTTCAAGAAATCCCCATCGCCTGAGTAAATCAACCATGCAAGCATGATGATCTAGCCGTGGCCTAATCCCATAATGACCAACCATAATCTTAAATGTTTTACACCCTTCAGACACTTTCCCGGCGGGACTACAAGCTGTAAGAACGCCTAGAAAAGTGACCTCATCAGGTTTTACATTTGTTTTCATCTCCTCGAAGATTTTCAGCGCATTTTCTGCATACCCATTTTTGGCAATCCCAACTATCATTGAGTTCAAACTGTTGTCCTAGCTCTAGGGCCCGAATATTTGCACAAGCACTCACAATACTGGCTAAAGTCACCTCATCAAGAAAAATCCCATCCATATTCATTCTTCGGAACATTGAAAAAGCTTGGTCTTCGCCCTCTTCTTGCACATACCCCACAATTATTGCATTCAACGATACATTATCACGGTTTCTAACGAGTTCAAACTGTTTTCTTGCCCCTTTCATATCCCTAGATTTAGAGTACATATCTACCAATGCATTACCAGCAAATAAATTTCGAAGCAAATTTGTTCTTAACAATGGCAACGTGCAATTGACGACCCATTTCTGAATATTCCAAGCATCCACAAGCACTCAAAATAATAGTGTAAGTAAATTCATCGGGTTTAGGACCGGATTCTTTCCTATCTGAGAAGAACTTTCCGAGCATGACCATTTTGTGCATAACCTCCAAGCATTGCATTCCACAAGACAATACTTCTCTCATCTAAAGTACTTCTTTAGCGGCATCCATTATCTCGCATTTAGCATACATATTCACCAAAGGACTACCCACGTAAACATTGGCATTTAATCCTTCCATAATTGCCTCGGCATGAACAGGCAACCCATAGTGCAAAGCTGCTAAACTACCAATAACACTCAAGATACTTCCAAGTGTAGACCTTGTTGATTTAAGACCAGATTTTCTCATGCTGAGGAAGAGTGAAATAGCATCCTTCTCATTGACCTGTCTTAGCATGCCCCACATTCCATGCTACAACATTTGGGCCTGGCATCTTATAGAATAGTTCACGAGCATTGGTAAGCTTGCCGAGAGCAAGATATGCATTCATGACCGTCACATATGCCACCTGGTCAGGTCCATGTTTGACCTTCGACTTCTCTTCCAACACTCTAATGGCTTCTTCAGGGAAACCGGATTGAACATATCCTGCAATCATTGCTGTCCAAGAAACCATATCCAAATCCTTAGCTTTGTCAAATATCAGGCGAGCATCAGTCAAATAATTGCACTCAGAATACATATCAATAAGTGCACCTTCACAAAAAGAAGTCAACTCAAAACCCATCTTAATAACACTAGAATGCACCTGTCTACCATATTCAACATCCATCAATCTTGCACAAGCGGATAAAGCCATGACATATGGGAATTCATTCGGCGAGACCCCATTGTTGTTCGATGAGCAGAAAGATTGTAAACCTGAAGCAGAAATCCTTGCATCGAGTACAAAGAGATCAGTGAATTCCAGGAAAAGATGTCTCCGCTTTCTCAGCAAATTCTGCGTGGTCACATTTAACAGAGAGATCAACAATGGAATTTCCAAGTAAACCTTTTGAGCCAATCCGACATTTCAAAATGTTGGCATGAATGGTCTTTCCTGTTCTTAGAGCCTGAGCCACTCTGTGAGGCATTTTGTAACTGCGTGCTCTGATTTTCTTGCATTGTTGTGAGCAAACACGAAGTAGCTGAGTATATACTTCAGGGTCTGGAAGCTGAACGCGTTCTGGGTTTCGCGGTGGAACGGTCGTTGAAAACTTGCGTTGGGAATGGATGATGGGCAAAACTCTGAAGGAGAAGGTGGGTCTGAAGCGCATTGACTTGGTGTGGAGTCCCACATTACTCGTTTACGCCACCAAGTTGTTTGGTTGAAATTGAGAAGACGATATAATTCTAAAGGAAGTCTTAACACTTGCTGCTTGAGTGAAGATTTTGAGTGATTGGCCTACAAAATAGATATCGGCATTCTGGAAAAAGGAAGAGACGATGCTTAGAAAGAATTGAGTTCCTGAACGTCAAGTCAAGATTGACGAAGAAAAACACCAGACCGGAGAAACAGAAAGGAAACTAGTCGTAGTCGAGCATAGAGGTTATTCCACAGAAATCGCCAGAAGTTGAAATAAACGGAAAGGAAAAGGCGCGCGCACGCGAGAGAGAGAACCTTGAGCGATTGAAAAGAGAAGAAGCTGCTCCTCTTCCACCCAAAATCCAGATACGCTCCTCCAGTTAGCTTTCTTCCCTATTCTGTACTCTTCTTCACCTTCGTTCACAGAATCAGTTTCCGGGCTTGAGCTTCTCAGTCTGGTAAAGCATCGAAATAACGACCAAATTGGACGAGCCGAGACAGAGCATAAGCGTTTTAAAAAACTAATCTTTCCGCCAGGCGGAGTCTTCTCATTGGACGATTGATATGTACTTGGATGTAGAGGATAGTAACTTATTCTTTGAGCTGGCATCCTAATCGTTCACAAGGATGTCTTAATTGTGTTTTTTTTTTTGGCGGCCAAAGATGTCTTAATTGTTAGGTACGCTGTTTTTATAGAACAAGATTCTACTTGCTTTTAGTAGATATATAAAACTACTAAGTATCATAGTAACACAAAACTTAAGAAATGTCCGCCTTAAATAAACTATATATATATATTATTTTAGAAAAAGGTAATCGAGGCCAACTAGAACTAGTTATTGCTTTAAAGAATATGCTAAGAAGATCCCCCCTCTCCTAAGAGCACAAAACCCCATATCGTTACTTTCTAGTTTCTACAGCCCCAAATCACCAACTTCTGTTTCTTTTTGTTTCAAAGCAAAAAACAATCAAAATCCTCCATGGCATGCAGAAGCAAGAACATGGGTGAGGATGGGGATGAGGAAGACGAGGAGAGGGAATCGTGGCCGTTGAAAGAATAACACAGAGCTTTGATGATCATCATTTTGGGCAACTAAATACCCTTTGGCAGAGCATGAGCATCATTATTCATGTCTCAGTTAGTTAAGTTACTCATTCTTCTTTTTCCCCCTTTAATACGAAAGAGTAAAAAGTTTTAGGAGAATTTCTTGCATGCTACGGAATAGTGCCGTGCCATAAATGATTCATGCAAGAATCTATTGAAAGTTTAGAAGTTTCTTTCAACCTCTTTGCTTCCTTTTCACTCTTACGTTATTTCTAGTCTGAGCATATTTACGTAATGAAGTGTAATATTGTCGGTGATTAGATATGGGCTTTGGACTATCATATTGCAGCTCTGAAAATGAAGTGTTAATGGCTGTATACAATGTGATTTACAAACACGTTCGTCAACCTTATTAAAACATGACAAAGGTTTGTCAAAAGAGAGGTTAGGTATAACCGGTGGGTGGATCAGTTGTCACTTTCCTTGGTTAGTGATAGAATTAATGCTTAGTTAGTCATGATCCTCTTAAAGATCTTTTACCTCATCAGTTTCAACCAGTAAGATGTTCTTATTTTTCTTGCAATCCCATACAGTTTGGACAGAATACAAATCCTATGGATGGATTTTGACACCCGTAAGATATATAAAATAATAACCCTAAAGCAATTAAGAGAGAACGCTCTTCATATCATCACCCAAATAGTTATGTTGCACATTATCCAGAAACTTCATATTATCAAACTTGCAACGTAATAAGACATGGAAAGAACAAATCCCTACACCCTTTGGTTGATATTGAGAGCAACAAAGATAATATTAAAAAAACCAAGCCAAGCTACAAACTACTCGATGGGTAGATCAAAAAACTCCCTCAGTAAAAGAAACCGAGCACTTTCCCGCCTACGTTCTTCCTTCTAGCTTCTTCATGATCCATGATGCCAGCAGATGTTGTCAGAACAATATACCCGAACTGCACATATTTAAATTTGGTGTAAGCTTAGAGAATGTAATACTATCAGTAAGAGGAATGAAACTAATTCAAACTTACACATCTTAATTTGGCTCTGTAAGCTTAGAGAATGAAATACTATCAGTAAGAGGAATGAAACTAATTCAAACTTACACATCTTAATTTGGCTCCAAATTTGATCGCAATTTTCAAACCTAATTCAACATATTGGTCGTGGATTCATATAAAGAATCTTGAATAAGGGAATTTTGAAGACTAACCTGTCTTGAGGGGAGAAGTCTAGCAGTCCATCCTTCAATCTCTTTGACACCCACATCAAAACGAGGGCTGATAACCCCGCACTTGTTAAGCCTTCCATTCAGCTCAACGACAATCTTTCCAGCTCTGTGATCATCGACGTACTCGAATTCTCCAATATATCCTGAAAAAACAAAGCGAATAAGAAAAGATGATGTAAAAAGATGCTCTCTCACACTAAACAAGAAAGTGAAATTGACAGGGTGTTAAGAAATCAAACCGTGCTTCTGCATCACGATAAGAAACTTGATGATGACTTTAGAGGATGGCCTAATCATCACTTGTCGCTTTCCCCTCTTCTCTGCATTGTACATGCTCTTAAGTGCATCGTTCAAGACACTGACTCTCACCATTCTTCCAAACTTAAACTGCAATATTCCAGGTACTTGATGAAGACGGTAAAAGAATGGTCAAAGATGGTTACAGAAAACAAGGGCATCATGTATGTTATCTTTTAACAGATTAATGTGAAGAAAATTTACGTCAAAGTTTAGCCAATTTTAAATTATAGACTGATCAGAGCTGATAAATATGAAAACGTGAAGATCAACGTGAGATATTGGAGGGAAACCAAATCAATACAGCGGGGAAAAGAATCTTGACTTGTTTTAAGCACTATGTTAAAGCCACATCCCATACATTACTTAATATAGATCATCCAAAATCCACTGTTTTGGATTTTAATCTTTTTTTCGCTTGCTACTGAATGCAAAATAGATAGAAAACCAATGTCTCGTAATGAAAAAATTCCGAAACTTTAATTTCACGAATTTGAGCAAAAAATAAATCAGAGAATTATGTGATCTACTGTGCTTCAAAGAAGATCACACAGAACAGAAAGAAAATAGATGGATCTATTGGTCGTTGTAGAGAGGCGAAAAGCTTTTACCTGGAAGCAAAATTGGCGGCCGATATCGGCAGCTCAAGCAGAGAGCGGGTGGGTCTGAGAGTGAAAGAGAGGGAAATCTTCGATTTGGAGGCGTTAAAACAGGGGGAAAATTTTAGGGTTTAATAAGGTATGACCAGCCGTTTCACTAAAATACCCTTTCCACGAGCCCAATTAAACTGTTTTGGATCTTAATATATAATGAATGGGCCTGAATGCAGGGACGAGATATGGTGATAGTGATGGGCGGATGGGCGGATGGGCTGATGGGCCCTTTCAACCTACACTCTAATGGGCCTAGGGAAATATATTCTCAAATGAAAAGTATGTAAATCGTGGATGCATGATTCTGCTCAACTGCATCCTCGGTACATGTCTTCTGGTCAAGTTTTGCACAACGAAAATAAGAGAGTTTCGGGGTTTGTGGTTGTTGTTAAATCCCTTCCGATGCTCAAGTTAGTCGAAAGAGAAGATTAGAGTGATACCCTCAAATGTGAAAAAATGTAGAGAGATTTGTAGAGTGAGGGTTTCTAACCCTTGAATATGTGTCGATATTTATACTATCTCGAGGGGGCAAAATCTGATACCTTCTACACTTGCTGAATTGCAGTCTGCCCTCTTAATGCTCCTTCACCCCCCACATTCTTCTGCCCTGACGGTGACAAAATGAGGATTTGCTCTCCAATACTCGTGTCAGATGTTCTTATCCCTTTCCTATCTGAGTCATACTCAGACTTCCACCCCCCCAGCTCAGCACTCCCCTTCTGCCACGCCTCATTTTCATGAGTTTGGACATGTCATGCTGCAGCTGAGCTGAACAGATCATGCCCTTACACGCTGGGAAGACTTTGGCAATCGTAACTTCATCTAACCGACGTCGGTCATAAAGGCTGAGCTGAACAAGTGCCCCCGAGATGAAGAGGTATGATCTTGGATCTCTTTAGCCTGGCTGACCATTCTTCTCTTGGCCTTTTCGGATCAGCTGAGGCTGAGCGGCGATCAACTCTCCCCAACATAAATAAAATCGATTGAGGAGTATACTCGAGCTTAACCAAACTTAGTATGACTCGAAAAGTATTTTCTACATCGAACTTGTAATTGCTTTCCTTATACTCTCAAGTTGATTCATGAGGTACTAGAAATCAAAAGAAAATACTTAAAAGCTGAACATATTTCAAGACTTTCCATATATCGAGCTTCTACTTACAAAGCTAAACGAGCTAAGTAGTCTCGAGATCGACTTATCGAGCCAAAACAAGGTCACAAAACTAGTTAACTAATTGTGTTTTGCTACAAACATTTGTAAATGATGCAATTTGGATACTTTACCCATAGGAGGAAAAAAGAAGTTTACTAACAAAAGTAACAACATATGCCTGTCAAGATGTATGCACCAAATCAAAATGACATTACATTAACATCATCCAACAGAGTTGAAATCAATCTTGAGGAGGAGCAGTCTCGGTCTTTGCAAGACTGACGCGAATGTTTCTGCCATCTAGCGACTGACCATCCAAATGTTGGAGGGCAGAGAAGGCAGCTGTTTCACAAGTGAAGTGGACAAACCCATATCCTTTAGATCTCCCACTCACACGATCACATATCACTTTCACTGTTAAATTCAGAAAGGGATCAAGTAAGTAAGTAGGCTGCTGATTTATGTTTTGCCATTTTCTACAGCTAAAGATGTTACCTTCAATTATTTCACCATGTTGTTTGAAACAATCTTTTAGAACAGCTTCGTTGGTGTCATATGAAAGCCCTAGAAAACAATACACGGATTGAATCGAAATTCACCCAAAGCAAAAAATGGAGAGAGAGAGGGAGGGAGAGGGAGAGGGTTTGACCTCCGACAACCAATTTGGAAGAAGAATGTCGGGCCCACAACCATCCTACCAAGGGGGGTTTTGTACGAGAATGGAGAAGTAGCCGAAGTGAAGCGAGCATTTACTCTTACTTTGGCCGGAAAACAAAGTACAACGCGGTGTCGTAATCGCCGTACTTGTGGGCAGCGGGGGGGAACGGTGGCCGGCGGGGTTAAGAGTGAGAAAAGGAGGAAAATTGGTTCGGGCGTTCAAAAACCTCTTTATCCGTCTATAATTTAGTCAAATATTTCTCACCGCCTTTTCTGTCTGAGCATTTGGAAAACGCAGTTTGGGTCAGACGGTCCAAACAGAAACGTTAGTTACCACAGGTCCACAACCCCAACTAGGGAACTGGTCAGTAAAACATCTGAGATGCAAGCAATTGTTTAATTTCATATAATTTAAATAAATTATAAGATTAATTTATTTATTGATATAACAAAATATTAACAATTAAATCAAATTATATGAAATTATTACGGAATAAAAACTGCACCGAATAATTTTTCAATGAAATTCTCATTCCCTCTCCGATAAAGAATTGAGAAGATATAAGAAAAGCAAAAGTTGGCAACGAGATTCCTTCTCCAACATGCAACCCATCATCTTCAATCCAATCCAAGAGAATCCAATTAATTTAAAGAAACCAGTGATTTCATTCAATTGATAACTAAACAAACTGCTACATCAAACAAATCTCATAAGGAAGAGAATCCAACCAAAAAGAGCATCCAGTTATTATTTTGTTTGCTTCAATCCAAAATACATACAACAAATTTGATTCGAGGGTAATTTTTCCAGAGCAAGGTACTAAGCTTTCTTGGGCGATTTAGTAGACTTTGCAGGTGATTTGGGTTCTTTAGTAGCTCTGCTTTCAGATTTATCAGTTTTCTTTGGCAGTAGAATTGGATTTATGTTTGGAAGAACACCTCCATGAGCGATTGTAACTCCAGCAAGTAATTTCCCAAGCTCTTCATCGTTTCTCACTGCTAATAACACATGGCGAGGGATAATCCTGTTTTTCTTGTTGTCTCGAGCTGCGTTTCCGGCCAATTCCAGTACCTGCATTTCACATCCATCAGCTACTTTCAATAAGCAGATATATTTTGAAGGATAAACTCAACAGATTAGCTTGAAAGTTCATGAGAACTAGTGTTCTTGTGGATAAATCGCTGAATCATAAACCCTAGCTTCGTGTTCTCTGCCTCCTCGAATTGCTAAGTTCTCACGAGCTCAGTTTCAGCTCAGTTTAAAACATATGGCGAAAGGAAATTCAGCTGATATCTTGATCAGAAGAAATAACAGATCTGATAGGCAAAGGAGGAAAAAAAGCGAGGATAATCGAATGCTACCTCAGCAGCTAAGTACTCGAGGACGGCAGCGAGATAGACCGGAGCGCCGGTACCGACACGCTGAGCATACCTCCCTTTCTTCAGGTATCGTCCAATTCTACCAACCGGAAATTGCAGACCGGCCTTGATGGACCGGGAAACCGGCTTCTTCTTTGGTCCAGCTCCCTTTCTTCCCCCCGCGCCCTTCTTAAACTTCCCGCCAGCATCCATCTGAGAGAAACCTTAACCTTGTTGCTGGAAATCCAATCACGATTTACCAGAATATATTAGCTCCGACTATGGAAAGCAGATGAACGAGACTTGGATTCTCGCCAACTGCACATGGTTGGTTATATAGGGAGGGGTTATTAACGCAATGCAGAATACGAATGATTTTAAGTAGTGTCAGAAATGGGTGGATGATGACCGTCAGATTTAAAATTTATCAACGGTCTTCCGTTTATCTTAATGGCGATCTGTGTACTTCTAAATTAACCAATGACAACCGAGCATTTTTGTTGCAACACTTTCTTAATTTTTTTCAATATGATTTATTAAGAGGCCAAAAGCATTCTTATAAATACTTTAAAATGCTTATTTTTATAAAGTGAATAGTTTTGGATATTTATTCTTTTTTATTTAAATAAGTATTTTTTATATTTATTTTTTTTAAATAAACTGATATATATTAAAATAAGTATTTATTAATAAATATATATTTTTTAAGTACTCTTGAACCAAGTCTAATATACACCCTAAATTGGTAAATACACTTCGTGATCTAATTATTTTTAAGAATATTTTTAATATTTAAATTTGATTTTATAATTTATTTAAATCATAACTTTATTTAAACTTATTATTGAGATAATACTTTTAATTTTAAATATTTTAATTAATCTATTAAAAATTTCGTCCAACTAACATTTTGGTTGGTTGAAGCTTAATTAATTTTAATTTTAATTTTGAATTGGACTAAAAAAAAACACAAAAACACAAAAATCAAATTCAACCGAACTATATATAACCTACATATTTGAGTAAAACTGGCATGTCATTGCTAACTTACATAACGATTTTCGTATTGAAATCCTCTCAAATTGAGCATGGTTTCATTTTATACCATTTTACTATAAATGGTAAAATTTTAAAAAATTGTGTTAAAAGGTAAATTTTAAATACATCATAAATACACCCCTTCGGCACGCAATCGGCTCTTCACGCATCTTTTCCAGCCGTCGATAAGCATTCCCTCGCAACCCAATCCAACGCGCCAAAACCCGCCATGTCATGTATCCGCGCCACTACTATTTACCAATCAAAACGGCCATCATTCCCATTATAAAAAAGATAACCCTCACCGAATATATCTCTTCATCCATAACCACTCCCTCCTGCAAACTCTCTCCCCAAATCAATCTTAAGTTTCCCCCAGTTTCTTCGTTGAATTTTCTACTACCCCGTGATGGCACCCAAGGCAGAGAAGAAGCCAGCCGAGAAAAAGCCAGCCTCCGAGAAACCGGCTGAGGAGAAAAAGAACGTCGCTGAGAAAGCTCCGGCGGAGAAGAAGCCCAAGGCCGGAAAGAAGCTGCCGAAGGAAGGCGGTGGCGTCGCTGCCGGAGACAAGAAGAAGAAGAGAGTGAAGAAGAGCGTCGAGACGTACAAGATCTACATCTTCAAGGTGCTGAAACAGGTTCATCCTGACATCGGAATCTCCAGCAAGGCCATGGGGATTATGAACAGTTTCATCAATGACATCTTCGAAAAACTCGCTCAGGAGGCTTCCAGATTGGCTCGTTATAACAAGAAGCCAACGATTACCTCTAGGGAGATCCAGACGGCCGTGAGACTTGTTCTTCCCGGTGAGTTGGCTAAGCACGCTGTTTCTGAGGGTACCAAGGCGGTTACCAAATTCACAAGTTCTTAGATTCCGGTTTTGGTGTTAGGGGTATGTTTTGAATCTGGTTGGTATCTTGTTGGATCCTTAGGAATTAGTCAGTTTTTGGTCTTAGATCTTCGTCTAGATTGACGAATCTCTGCTTAGAAATTGTGTACAGGATACGAATTTTCTATATTTCTGCCATTTTCTCCTGTGTCTACACTGTTGGTGTGTATTTTGATCTTTTCTGAATGCAGTTGGAATATAATTTCTGAAATTCGCTTCGATGCAGAATCTTTAGTAGTATTCTTTCTTCTCTATTCAGAATATTTATAGGAACATATCATTACTTAATTACATTCCCTTTCGTATTGAGTTCCAAGAATTAGAAACATTTTAGTGTTAAGAATTTGATAATATAACAGAGGAGAGTCTATTCAAAGCTTAAACAATCACGAACAGGCTGTTCTAGTAAACAACGGTCATCTGTCTTCTTCCTCGTTCAAACCGTGAATGGTTATTCTTCATCATAAACATCGGTTTACTTTCAAAACAGTATTTTTCGGCGAAGGTTGTTCAGCAGCATATTTTCAGATGATAATTCACTGTAGATTATAGAGCGATTAATGGTTTGGTATGATAAGTGGGATTTGGTTTCTGTTCTGACTGCGTCATTTAGCTGGTCTGGACAGATCCAAACCTGTATGGTCGGGATTGAATCCAAACCCGGTATGGGATTTGGCACGTCCCATCTGACCTATTGTTGGTCTCATCTGCAAAACAACCATCCTCTATCTGATACACTGATGGGTGCAGTGGAGTTGGCGTTTTCCGAATTCTTTCTGTTCCCCGGCCCAGTTGGTCTCATCTTCAATTGCTTCCCCTTTGAGCTTTTGTTAGGTTATAGTGTAGCTAGTTTATTTGGAAATGCAGGTAGAACAAGGCTTGCGAAAGATAATACTTGAAGTAATCACCCCCTCTACAGTCTTCTTATCTCTCAATCTTCATGATTCATATTCTCACTCTTCCATTGCTCGAAATGCTACTGTTGGTTCTCGCTTTGGTACCATAAATTCTAACACTTAGAAAGAAATGCATTTACAATTTTGTCAAATCCAAAGCCTCCTGAGAACTCATAATTCAATCAACTTCTCTCTCCCGTATGCAATACGGTGATGCACATCCACGCCGTTTGAGGAGGAAGACCAATCCAATCTCTCTTCTTCTGCCTCTGTACATGCTGAGAAAATAGGTGTAAAATTCAGACTCGTCAATGAGGGTCCATAGCTCAGTGGTAGAGCATTTGACTGCAGATCAAGAGGTCACCGGTTCGAACCCGGTTGGGCCCTTCCGTACCCTTTTTTTTAAAATTACTCTTCGAAGAGTAAAAAGAAATATCCAACGCGATAAGTATAAAATAAGTAAATTCAACACCGGGATAATGAAGTGCTCTTGCCTCCGATATTTCGGGTTTTTTCTTAACCCTTCCTTTTCTCGGCCGCCATTTAATTTCCCCTCGATCAAACCCTAAAAAATCTCCTTCTCTCTTCTTTCGGACTCGCCTTCTTTCTCTCCTTCTATCGGAGCTCGGGTTTTTATCTCTTCGGAAATGGCTGCTCCTCTTGACATGAGCCTCGAAGATATCATCAAGAACAACAAAAAAACTGGATCTGGAAATTCTAGAGGCCGCGGAAGAGGTTCCGGACCTGGTCCTGCACGTCGGCTTCCCAATCGTGGCGCTAACAGATCTGCGCCGTATTCTGCAGCTAAGGTGATGATTACGGTTCTAGATCTGCGTTCTGTGATTTTGGATCTACCAGTTAGATTCTATTTCTCTTTGAGATTTACTTTTAAGAAAATTAAACGAAAAAAAAAACTTGGGCTTTAGGCGCCAGAGACAGCATGGCAGCACGATATGTTCGTCGATCCGAGCGCAGCGTTCCCTGCTCAGGGGGAAAGAGCCTCTGCCATAGAGACCGGGACGAAGCTTTACATATCGAATCTAGATTATGGAGTTACGAACGGTGACATCAAGGTACTTCTTTTTTTTTGTTTCCCTTTGATTGATTCTCTCAATAGCTGTTGTTTGTAATTTCCTTTAGCTCTCTTTATACGCTTTTGGGGTAGATGATGGTGGGGTTCTTAATTAAGTGGGTTGCTTAAAGGCTGTTTTATTTGATCCAGGAGCTTTTTTCTGATTGTGGTGATCTGAAACGCTATGCCATCCATTATGACCGGAGTGGAAGATCGAAGGTACCTTGTCAAGACTGATGTGTATAGGCCCTTTTGATTATTACTTCCACGTCGTATAGTAGTTGAGGAAAAGAAATATATTTTTCTAGGGAACAGCCGAAGTAGTATTTTCAAGACGAGTGGATGCTGTTTCTGCTGTAAAGAGATACAACAATGTTCAGCTTGATCGGAAACCCATGAAGATAGAGATCGTTGGAACAAACCTTTCAACTCCGGCTGTACCTGTTGCTGCTAACGGTGCTTCTGGAAATTTTATTGGATTTCCCACTGCAGGGTATGTGTAGTCTGGATAAATCGTATCTTAACTTCCTGTTCTAAAAAATAGTTTTATCTTTTTTATGCTTTTATTTTTTTTTTAAATCTCTTATGTAAACTAGCCTTGTCATCTATAAGCTTATATGAATTTGTCTCACTTTTCATAAACAGTATATAATTTCCTTAGGATTTCTTTGTAAGAACTAACTTTTGTTTATAAAATTTTGAACCCCCTAGTTAAGTTATTTAATAATGTTGTATTTAATCAATTATTTTGTATATAATCTCTAATAAAATCCTATTGATAAGCACATAAATTGAGCAAGACTGTGAAGCTCGCTGATGCGAGCTTCAGGTGTCTTAATTTTGGATTACAGATATTTGTTGTTTGGTGTGGCAATCATCTGTGTAGTGATCAAATTCATATATTGATCTTAAATGACATGTGTTATGGTCCTTGCACAGTGGACAAGGTAGAGCTGGTGTACTTGGACGACCGCGTGGTGGCAGCATTAGAGGCCGTGGTTTTGGAAGGGGCCGAGGAAGAGGGAGAGGAGGAGAAGGTCGTGGCGAAAAGGTATCTGCTGAAGATCTTGATGCTGATTTGGAGAAGTATCACTCAGAAGCAATGCAGACAAATTAGCTGTTTGTTTAGATTTATTTGGGGATCTTAATTTTAGATGCTTGGTGAGAGATAATACCCCTTCTATTATGTGTATTTCGACCAGAATTACCTTACCCCTTTCTCTAGAAATGGGTATAGTTACCCCCTAGAATCTTGTTTTATGAGGCTGTTGTTATTGACTGTTCACGTGAATTGGGTATTAAACTATTTGTGGGTTAACGGACAACGGTTTGTAATCTGCTGTCAGACACTTGGTTTCATTAGCTTCAATTGCCCTCTTGAAAAGAGTTGGGAATGAAAGTGGAGATGATTGCTCTCATGTCTGTCCATATCCAAGGCCTTTCTTTACCTTCAAGTTGTGAAAAAAGACTGATGCATGCAGAAATGAAATGACCCATTCCTTGGCTTTCTGCTGCAGTGTACAATGGGAGACTCCAGATGAGGTAATACGCTTTTAATTCTCTGTACTTGAACGTTCTTTCATCTGTGTTTGTAGATTGTTATTTTGATATAGCTGGTTATTAGTATATTTGTTATCTCTCATTTTATATGGTTTTCAGGGAAGTAATTCCCCTGATTTATGCATTGTTTTTGGCGTTGTATATAGTAGTGAATCATTATGGAATCTCTGAGCTTCAGTTCTACATGATTCCTGGTGAACAAAAAGTCTTCTAGGATGACTGGGATAAACAGGATTGATGCACAGAATCATGCATTTTCTACAGGATACTTAAGTCTTGCATGGTGTTTCATTTACACACCTGCTTGCCCGAGGGGCTAATATCCTGTCTATGGAACTCTTTAAATCTCTTCTGACAGATGGGCTATTCACATGTGATATGCTCTATGATGGAATTCGTGATTGGTTTAGGGCATTGTTTCAGGAGATAGTCAGCAGAGCCCAAGACAGTGAGAATTTAAGCAGATTTCACATGTAGCATAGGAGTTTTCTTTTGTGGTTTGCCTTTTCGTTTCTTTCATAATATTAACAAACAAATCTTATGGGTCTTTCTGTTCATAATTTTTTGCCTTTAGTTCTAAGTCTACAAATTTGAATGTGGGGAGTGGGGGGTTTTATGGTTCTATGCTTTCTGCGGATCAAAGGCCAGAACCACAAATAGTGCACATCGGAACTATTTAAAAGGATCTCAGCTAGGCTTGGAACTGTTAACTCTCTTGTCCGGTTGGAGGGAGTTTTCCATTTCTGATGTTTGTCAAGTTTCACTGAAGCTGTATTGCTTGCGAATTGGATTAACATAAATTTATGTTTTATCCTGACTTTGTTCTACTTTATGCTTTGTAGAAGTGATAGGTATATTTGTGTTGTGTTTATGTTTCTTTTTGCCTTATTTTATAACCTCACCTTGTGAAATCCATTGGAAATGGGCCAGTTGAAAATAAGAGATGAATAAACACAGTAATCTTAAATAGCTACGATTTATCTTTGAGCTTTTTTACCTTGTCGTGTTCGAGCTTAATGCCTCATTTTAAACCGGACGAATCAGCTGTATTAACTAACTAATTCTAAACGTCAGAGGTGGTTTTTTTTTTTGTGCCTAGAACGCACGTTAGATGAGTGTAGGCAAAACAATTGCTAAAGAAATGAGGTGTAATAGGCAGTCCAATTTTTGAATCAATTTAATCAGGTTTGAAAACCCAGCAGAAATCTATTTTGTTGAACCCTGAAAATTTTCTGTTCTGTTGAACCCAGAAAATCTGGGTTTAGAACCAAGAAAAATCTCTTTTGGAATTAAATGGATTCATCACGAACCCAGAAAATCTGGGTTCACGACCCCTGTAAATTTTCCAGATTTTTCTGTGCTATCTGGACATATCCAAATTTTCATGGCAATCTGGAAATTTGCAGATTTTATCGGGAATCTAGAGACTATCATATTTTCACACCCATTTGGAAAATTTTCCATATCTAACCAATTTGTAAAATTTCTCAGAATCTTAGAAGTGACAAATCCTAAAATGCAACGATACCGCTGCCCTGCTAAAAATAGGATGGAAAATAAAAGGGTACAAGATGTAATGTACAGAAAATTAAACTAATTTAACGTCCCCAGTCAAAAATAGGATGGGGCTATGAACACAGAGAAGAAAAAACGGAATTATATCCCAAAAAAAAAAAAAACGTGTACAATATAGACAGACAAATACATTACATCTCTCTATGACGACTTCTCTCGCAATTTTTCCCAGCTTGAAAAGATGAAGCGTAAAACAGTTAAGAGAATAGCATCAATCCAACCAATTATGAAGTTCCAACAAGAAGAGGGCCAGTACCATGGATACAGCAACCGGAAAAACAAGCTTATGAGATGCCGTGGATATCTCCCAACCTGCTACCACAAAAACATGTTATACAAACGTGCACTTATATCGTCTATATATATGGGCAAAGAAGGTGAGTGGAAGGAGGAGATGTAGGTTTTGACTAACAGGGAAGAGTAAATCCAATGCATCCCAAGCAGCATGACGGACAGCTCTTGTGGGATACATTGGACCGCCTGGAGAGGTGAAGCTATATAAACAAGTCTTTAATCTTGTACTTGTTGTCATCCTTAGTTCCATGCCTGCTTATAAAATTAAATCTTCATATTAATTAAGTAGTTGTAAGACCAAATAAGCTGATAATTTATGGGAAAACTTTCAATAAAATTGCACCTTGGAGAACTCCAAGATGTGAAAGGTAATGCAGCAGCACTGGTTCGACCTTTAATTTTTGAAGCTGTTCAATATAACATTTCAACAGTGTCATAATCAAGGGCAAAATATATACACATGCAGAGATAGTATGGATGTCCATTTACCTGATCTGATAGTTCAGTGACAAATACATCAGCGGTACCTCCAACCAAGAAAGCATTCGGTAAAGCAGGAAATTGCTTTAAGAAGCTTTCCAGCTTGTCATCTGCAATAAACTGAAGGAATTAAATTTCAAGAGTATAGAGCTTAAGATTCCAGAGTGCTATGTAATTAAATAAAGTACCTGCATTATAGAAAATTATGAACCGCGACAATAAAGAATATAGATCTCTCTGAACCTGAGAATTAATAAAGTAAATAAATATATTACTTTTAAAATTCAAGGTTCGTTGGTGAAAGATGTGCTACTGAGTTTTCATTATAACAACCACTAAAGTGCAGGCTGTGTTAATAGGCTGTGTTAATGTAAGAGCAACAAAGAAACTATGGCCTGAAAGTTTTGAGGATGGAGTCAAAACACTCACTTGCGTGGGAATTTTATTCATCTTGATGGGTTCCAATGCAACTTCTTCAAGAAGATACTAAACACAATAATTTGAAAAAACAACAATTAGTACGACATTGTTCAACATCGATTCCAGGGTGTCAACATTTGATTCTTCAAAAATGACTTACATGAAAGAGAGATTGAAAAAGCCTAGTGTTAGTCTGGATGTCAATCCTGCATAATTGTAGATGGCCATGAACAAAAGTAAAACGTATAACAGAAAAGGAAGAAAGACGACAATATTAGACAAGTATTATAACATGAGAAAAATAATGTTATCTTCATTTTCTTCTTTCAAACTAGCAGCATCTTTGACAGGGTTTGATACTGAAAGCGATTGACATCATTGAAGGAATCTTTAACCCCATACCAGAAAACGTTGGTAGCACCTTGAACAAGGGCAGATGAGTATCGGAGATGAACTTCGGAGTTGCCAAGTTCAGCTTCAAATAGCTGGAGAATAGGCAATATTAAGCACTCAACCAAAAATAAAAAACTGTTTCTATGACTGGAAAGTGCTAGAAGCAAAAAGAAGAAGAATTAAAAAAAGAAACGGAGAAAACAAACAGCAAACCAGTTGCAAGCTTGTGTACCCATTTGTGGAATAAGAGAGCAAATATATGAGAAATAAAAGACTGGCTCCAAAGTTTGACAATCAAATCTAGGATGGGTTTCCCACTCTCTGGCACCAGTACATAATAATCAGCAAGCACATCATAAAAGCATAGTTGACCATATGTACTATCCTCTGCGGATGCAATGGCATCTTCTTCCCTGCTGATAATTATATCTGTTTTCAATTATAAAGCAGAAAAAGAAAATGAGAACACAACATGGTAAGCTAGACATGCTCATCTCAGTTGCTAATGAACAACAACAATCAACTGTCATCACTCTC
Source organism: Coriaria nepalensis (assembly GCA_027186245.1). Lineage (NCBI taxonomy): Eukaryota > Viridiplantae > Streptophyta > Magnoliopsida > Cucurbitales > Coriariaceae > Coriaria > Coriaria nepalensis. The sequence goes on along the minus strand of CP114491.1, from coordinate 9,342,927 downwards.
GTGGGTAAAATCATTAGATGGCTCCTAGAGAGTCAATTTTCATTTTGTATTTAACTCCTTGCACTAAAGCTGTAAATGAGTAGTGATGGATCTGAGCCCATATTATGATAAAATTCCCCCAAAAGATAGAAGTCGAAAGAAAGAATATCTACTCCATAACACCAAAATGGATATAGTGAACATATTACTTACATAACTCCAGGAAACCACAAAACTCCAGAATCAGAAAATTTCATCCAGTTCTAAGGGAAAACGGATAGATAGCATAGAGTGTTAGTTTGATACAACATTTTCACTGATGGTCAGATTTTTTTTTTTTTATCCAAAGGATGTAGGTGTGTTGTTGTTAAGTAGCAATTGCTGATTGGTAAGAATGAGAGGTAAACTTGGCGTTTAATCTAAAACATTTGAAAGGCCAAATTGGTAGTTTTGCGTCCAGATGGAGGACACGATAAACTCATCAACCTAAGAGCAGTAGCTATCATGTATATGTGAAGCAAGATCACCTTAGAGGAAACATCTTATATCCAAGGCAGGCAAGTGAATAATATATTAGATTCCACAAAGAAAGAAAGTTATCTTCTGTAGTAAATATAAATAAATTCCAAGTCGTAATACGAAGTTACTAGCCACACTTTTTATGGTTCCTGTTTCACCTCTTTAAACACCGGAAAACAGACAAATAAATTATTTTGCAAAACCTAGACTCACCTCTGGCTCGTTCATCAACCTCCAGAGCTACGTCAGCAAACAACTCCTGCAACAAGTCTCGTCTCTGCGACGTCGAAGCTAACGCCTGCAGAAAATGGTAAGACAAACCGCCTTAGAGTAGTGTTCAAATGCTTTCTATAGACAAAACTTGGCATCCCATGCAAGAAATTAAAGAGTTAAATGTGCGATGTTATCACGATTCAGAAGCAAAATCAATTCACGAATTAAAATCCACAGCTGAGCAATCAAGATCATTGAAATGCTCAAACAATCTAACCAAGAAAACAGAAAATAAAGTAGAAAATTAAACTGAATTACGCACCAGCTGAAGCTTTTTCTCAATTTCCTGCGAGAGAGCGGAGAGGTACGCAGAGCTACGAGACGTGGAAGAAGCTCGTGGCATTCTGAATTCTGATTCCGATAGAAACCTGATTTGGTTGTCCTCTAAGAAAATCGCACTTCAGAAGTCGCAGACGAAGGAAATCACAAAATCTGGAATCCCTAACACCTCAAAAAACTCGATCCAAAACACACCACTACTACACCCTTGCTAGATTAACAGCCCGTTACAAGCTTTGCTTGCTTGCTTGCTTCTCCTTCGTCCTACTTCAAGTGCAAGCAAGAATTTGCAGTCGGCGTTACGACCAAAGAAAATCAATTCTTGAATTGACGTGAAGAAAACATTTAATCGAATAATTGGTATTAGAAAAAATAATAACTATGGAGAGAGAGAGAGCTGGGAGGGGGAAATGGATGAGCGGGTGTTTGTTACGATAGAGGCAAAATGGGGTATTGGGTGGGGGGCTGGAAAGAGTTGATCATCAGGAGTTTGCGTGTTGGAGTGATACTGATGGCCCTTTTACACGTCTTTTTTTATTTTTTATTTTTTATTTTTTATTTTTTATTTTTTATTTTTTATTTTTATTTCAATTTATCTTTTTTTATTTTCAAAGAATTTCTTGACGGAATGAAATGTCAAGCGCTTATATGCTCATGAATCTGGAGAGGCAGTGGACTCATATCGGGCCACTTAATTAAATCCGCTTCTTCGACCCGACAGGCCGGGGCCCCACTGGATCACCAACCGTTTGGTAATATTTATATGGAGCCAAATTTTTGTTATAAAATAAACAGCGTATTTTTTTTAGAAATAAGAAAATTTCCAGCTTACTTTTATCAGTATTAAATTAATACTTATTAATATAAATAAATATAATTAATTTTTATAAATATATTTTAAATTAATTTTTACTTATTAATATTCGATACAATTAAGCTCGATAAACATCAAATATTTAATAAAATTAAATATGTTACTTTTTCTTATTATAAAATTTTAACCATAAATTATACCGTATTAAATTATATATAACATTTTCTCAAAATCAAGCTACTATATTTTACTTAATTTTTATCTGGAAAATTACAATAGTTTGTTTGGAATTACAGACCATGTCTACATTTTACTATATTTAAATCGATCATATAAAGGGAATTAAAAAGGATGCAGGCCATGCTCATATAGAATCTCCTAGACAACATACTATGAATAATCCCATCTCAACATATATACATGTATACATATATAATTATATATAGATAGACTCACCAACCCATCAACATCCTTCTAACTCGATCTACGATCTGATTCCTAGCAACCATACTCGACAATTGAAATCTGCAGTTCTCATCCAGAAGAAATCTGTAAACCTCCCATTCATGATCTGAAGTTGAATGCCTTCCTATCTCGGCCTGAAAAACCCAAGACCCCGAAACAAAAAGATGCTATGTTAAACGAATAATACAACATATATAGGAATAATTTCAGTAATCGCCAGTTTTCTGTTTTCCTACCGAGAAAACGCAGATGCCAAGTGTTTTAAGCGCGAGGGTAACATCATAAAAGACTCGAGGCCTTCCCCTTCCAGATAGCTCAACAGGATTTGCAACTAACAGTTCATAATCAGGCCCTCGATTTGTAAGAACAACTCGTAAAGGATGAAACATTTCCACCTTCAAACGAGAACAGAATGTGCTTTGTTTATCACTGTCCACAATCTTCTTCCCATCTTTTTGCCGGATAAATAAGTCAAGATCTCGATACACATCTTTCTTCGGAGAAAATCGACCAAAAGCAATCTATTTAGCAAAAAAATCAGTAATTGCCAAAAATTATATATATATATTAAGGAGAGAGAAAATTTTTTTTTTTTTTTAAAAAGGCCATGTATACCTGAAAATTGAAGTCTTTGATTGTTCTCATGATGTCGTAAAACAGGCCCTTGTGATCAGCACAGTGTATTTGAAGTAATGTGTGAGCAGGGCTCAGTGAATTGTCTATTGTTACGCTGGCTTCTTTTAGTTTATTCATGTCTTGGCTAAGAGCTTGGGAGCGTGTTTCCTTTTCGGATGATTCACAGCTGAATAACTCATCCTCAACCATGGGAGGATGAGTAAAGATGGTCTGATGGTGTTTGTATTCAGGACCCGCCAACTGAAGCTCGCAGCTTATACATGATTCACCAAGAACAGCTTTCAGTTTCTCCAGCGTTGAATCTTGTCTGTCCTTTGTGTGTAGACTCTTCCTGAAATTGAAAAGAATGAGACTCTTAGCCACCCTAGAGTCGTCAAAGTAAGAACTTCTCAATTTATATTGAAAAATTCTTATATGAACCTTAGCCATGTGAACTCTATAAGTCTTGACATGGCATATCGGCCAATTTATTCAAAAGACAAGACATTCCACCTAAGACAAAAACTCACATGTTATCGGTTATGAAGAAGAGATCGAGGACTCTACTGTCGGGGGTAGTCGTGACTTTCACTCTTTGAATAGTAAGCTCGAGCTCCCAAAGAACTTGAGTGACATCTTTATAATCATCACGAAATAAATTACAAACTGTTCAGTATTGTATTCATAACACAATACACACACATACAAAAAAGAATTAGTTATAACAAACCATGTAACAATCCTCTTCGGTCAAGGCAGAAGAACTTCAACAGGTAAACTTGAGGGGAAGTAGAGCATGTAGGCTGCTCGTATAGCTTATACGACATGGAACAAGACGGGCAAACTGATAGAAGTTGGTTCTTTAAATTCGACCATTTTACAGTAAGCGATATCGGATGAGGAACCACCCACAGCACTACATAGCACCATATACCATCTGTTGAAACATCTATACATAACACCAACAAATAGAACAATTATTACACTGCCCGTAACAAGAAGAAGATTTTTAGTTTGTCAATTCACTACCTTTGAGTTCTCTCAAAATCTAATAAAGCCAACCATCAGACCAAACTAAAATTGCCCTAAAAGAAACTTAAGAATCAGGATTTAAGAATGACAGTGAAATTACCTCCTTTTGTGATGTAAAGGCCGAAATCAAGGATGATTCTACAGATATCGCAACCAAGGCCGGTCTTATCAGGGCAATTGACAGTGATAACACAAGGGTCACATGGTCTTCTACCGTTCTGAATCAGAACGACGTCGTCGTTTGGAACTCCCATGACCGGCCACCGGTAAATATCAGTCCCTAATGCCGGAGTATTCCCTGCGTTTTAATCTCCGATTTCCGGCTGAAGCACCTGCCTCCGGCAGAAGCTAGGATTAGCTAGATCAGTAGGTCGTTGGGGATTGTCTTCTACCATAGTCTAGAGGGAGAGAGAGAGAATTGGATCGTCACTGGATGGTATCAAGGAAAATCCACGTCAACACACGAGATACGTGTAGCGATAAGGGTCGTAGAATTAAAACGACGACGTCTATTTGATACCAGAATTTAAGTAAGTTTTACTCTCGGATGATGTTAAAAGCTTTTAAAGTTACGGTCCGAGAGTAAGTACTTTTGGTGGGAAAATACTTTTCCGTCATTTTCCCAGCAAACCAAACATCACATAAGGGAACTGAATAAGATGAGAGATCCGGAATCAATCAAAGGGATCACGAATTTACGATTGTGACGTATCATAAAAAAGCTATATCCTGAATAATCGAATCGACTTTTCAGAAGAATCGGTAGAAGTCGAAGGAGAAGAAAAGAGAAAGTAATAGATCTTAGATAGAAAAGCATATCTTATATTAGTTGAAATTTTGAAAATGTGATAAAACTACAAGCAGGATCAGCTGGACAGAAACCAAGCAAGACCAGACCTATAGCCAAGATCAAAAGCGACAACCAAATCTAAATTGGAAACGGATCTAAAAAATTCTTAACCGCCGAAACCGTATAGAGTTCTCCCTTGCCTCTTCAGAGCATAGACGACGTCCATTGCGGTGACCGTCTTCCTCCTTGCGTGTTCAGTGTAGGTCACAGCATCACGGATGACGTTTTCCAAAAAGATCTTCAGGACGCCTCTTGTTTCTTCGTAGATCAGGCCACTGATACGCTTGACACCACCTCTACGAGCCAGACGGCGAATGGCAGGTTTCGTAATTCCCTGAATGTTATCGCGAAGCACCTTCCTATGACGCTTTGCTCCTCCCTTTCCCAATCCCTTGCCTCCCTTTCCACGGCCTGACATTTTCTCTAAGAATTGGGTTGAAGGTCTTAGAAGATAGTGAAACTGATTGAAGAAGGTATTTCTGTGTATTTGACGAGTGAAAAAAGCGGCATTTTAAGTTATTTATAAAGTTGGGTTTTTGCGTATGGGATCTAAAGATGGGCGGGGATTTTGAAATTTTGGTCTTTTTTATTTCTTTTTCTGTTCGTTGGATGATTAAATATGGACGGCTAGTAATCTCAATCCGTGGGAGGTTTATATGTTATTTTGTGGGCCGTTGATAGGATATAAATCAACGGTGGAGACTTCCCTAGTTGTTTCTTCGCGGATTGACTGTTGAGCATGTTATGGAGAAAGCGGCAAAAAGGCGCTCCAAAGTACAGAATTTGGTTTATTTGGTTAAAATTGTAATTTTAAGGAAACTGAAGAATATTATACGTTACTTAGGTTCAAATTATTTAGAGCACCCACCCACGTCAACATTTCATAACTTTTATTAGATTTAAGTTAATTTTAAAATTTTGATATAATAATACTATATTTTTTTTATTTTATTTTTAAAATTAATTACACATCATTATTTATCTTTTTGTTTCTTATTTTTTATTAAAAAGTTAATGATAAAATATTATTTATTATTATTTAATAAAATAAATAATAACTAAATAAATTTAATTTTCTAATTATTTACACCCCACTAAATATAAGTGGCTTATATAAATCAGATTTTCCATTCTCTTTATATTTTGCACTTCTTTCTTATGCGAAGAATTTATAAAATATTTGAAGAGTATTTACGCTTCTAATTTAAACTGTACAGTACTGTCTTAATAATGAACACGACAAAATACTGACCAGGAATCAGGGATGATCCTTAAACTCATCAGATACGAGCTGGGTAATATATATGAAAAATTAGTCTCGGATATTCGACATATTAGGATATCATTATTAAAGAAAAAATAATTTATGAACTGGATGAAGAGGAAGACCTGTTGCACATGCTTACCACAGCACACCCGACGCCGAGAAAGACCATACTAGCTACGCCACCGGCCGAAGCAGGATGCCCTCTACCCGACGCCATGGAAGACCGGCAAGTTTTGACGAGGAGGAGGAGGAGGCGAGATGTTGTTGTGGATCTTCTTGTTGTGGGTCTTCTTCTTCTCGCCTTCCACCCGATACCGAGGAAGATCAGCGAGTTTTGACGAGGAGAAGGAGGCGGCGAGTTATTGCCATGGGTCTTCTTTTTCTCCTTTTTCTTACTTTTCTCCTATTTTTCAACTTGCTGCAGATGATTTACTAAAATTATAAATTAAAAAATAATTAGAAAAAAAAAAAACCTGAATACCCAATTATTCAATCCTGATTGATACTATATAAATTGGATCGAAAATATGAACAATACGATCCGATCCGACCCGTTACACATGCCTACAGAATATAGTATATAGACTCCGGGCTCTGCATATCATGCCTCTTGTAGAATGACATTTTGGTGGCCGACATACCATCTGGCAGTGCCACATGTCATGATTGACTATCAAAAGCAACATGCATGAGTTCCACGTACTCCTCCAAACAAATCGCTTCTGCCTATACGTGAAAGAAGCTCTGGTTATTATTATAAATGGCTGAAAAGTAGATCCAATACGAGCTCAGATTAAGAAAAAACATGGCTTCAAATCTGAACCCAGCATTCGCATACACAGTAGTTTACGTTAAAGACGTTGCGAAATCGATCATTTTCTACTCAAAAGCCTTTGGCTACAAAGTCCGTCGATTAGATGAATCAAGCAGGTATGTGTTGCGTTATAGATCAAGTTTTAATGAAACAAAACTGTATTGTATTACGGGATATCAAGTGATTATGAAAGGTGGGGAGAGCTGGAAAGTGGGCAGACCACCATAGCCTTCACTCCACGGCACCAGCAGGAGACCGACGATCTGACCGGAGAAGTTCAGACGCCGGGATACAGCACTAGAGATCGGAGAAACCCTCTTGAAGTTTGTTTTGCTTATCCGGATGTGGATGCAGCCTATAAAGTAAATTTTAATATCATATTTCATACAAGTAATTATATTTTGAAATTCATTTTGATGGTTTCACTGTTTTGTGGTTGGATTGTAATTTTGGTGAAGAATGCGGTGGAGAATGGAGCGGCTCGCGCCGGAGGAGAAAGAGTGGGGGCAGAAAGTTGGCTATGTGAATGCTATTGATGGGGTCGTGGTCAGAATGGGAAGCCACGTTAACCCTCCAAAACGACACTGATTCACTGTCGTCTCGGCTCTTTGAGATCCTGCTGAATTTTCTATTGATAATGTTTATAAAAAATTATTATAATTTATTAATTTTATTTAAAAGTAAATTAATGAAATTTTAGTTTAATAAATATAGAAGAAAAAATCAATTATATTTTAATAATAAAATTGTAAATTTTAAGTTTAAGTAAATTATAAAATATTGAAATTGAATTTATAAAATAAATGTTTTTGGTTTCTGGTTTTTGGTTTTTGGTTTTTTCCTTCTTCTTTGCCAAATAGAACAAACAAAATAAGTAAAAGAAGATGCTGAAAAAAGCAAAGAAAAATAAACAACAGAAGAAATAAAGCTTGACATGATAAAAGATATTCTTCTAGGAAAAACCATCCATCCCATGACATTGCCTGGTAAGAACCAGGATTCCCTCTCTCACACTCCCATTTACTTTTCTTGATCAAATAAGAGTATAAAACTCAGGCAAATTCAAAATGACGATGAGGATGACGATGATCATCATAGCATTTCTTGTGATTTCCTCACGCATCGACCCACTTTTCTCTTGAATTCATCTCTTCTCTCTCTCCATTCCTTCTGCATATATCGACACACAAAAACAACCAGTTCATTGTTGTTCTTTGAGCATGCATATGTATAAAATTAAAAGCTGTTGCGCGATATTAACAAACAGACGGTTACTTACAGCAGCTTCCACGTTTGCAGGGGATTCGTCATTAGGACTGGACAGCATAGATATGACGCTCAAAACTATGCTTTCAACCTGTAACCTCATTCCCTCATATTAGTAATTCATAGCATTTGGACAGTCTTAAACAACGGAAAATCAACTATAAGAGAAAAGAGTTCGCATTCATCGTCAAATGAAAGTTAAGCTTGCTTCCGAGAAGGGGACAAGTCTAATAACTAAGTCATAGCATTCACAAATGCTCTCTTCTTGAATGCTCTCCATTCCCTTAACCAAAAACCACTCATAGAAAATGGGAAGACAATACAAAATTCTAGCATTAAGGATAAAGACATACTGTATGGACAGGTGTCCAACGCTCACTTGCTAGCTCATAGCCATTGGGATCATCACCAGGAGGATGAAGGATTGAGATGCAAACACGCCCATCTGGATAAACTGGAAAGCCATGATGAAGTATGATTTTGTTACTAGAGAAGGAGGGAGGGAGAGAGAGAGAGAGAGAGAGAGAGAGATAACTGAAAGAAGACAAATTACATGGTAGAAGTAGCTAACCATTAGGATGCCAAAGCTCGGAAGTGAATTTCACAGATGGAGGGCTGTTAGGATAATTGGAAGGAAAGCTCATAATGGCATTGAAAAATCCCCCCTCACTGCAATTACATTAGTGTAAATACCCATAAAATTAACAAAAGAAATGCACGCAGTAGCATTTTAACCCACAAAAGGGATGACATAATACGAGAACAGACAGAGAAGGAAGAAAGAAAGAATGGAAATACAGGATTATTTCAATACATCGCCCTAGTTCATGACAAATTATAAGATGACAAATCCAACAATTTCCAAATACTACACAATGTTAACATTGAAATTATAAATTCAAAGATATTGATGTAAGCAAATACAAAAATTTCTCGATAGAATTAGTAAACGACCAAAGAAAATCCTGAGAAGTGACTAGGCTTTACAATAAAACCCCAATGAATCACATCAACTAAGTTGCTATGGAATTTTAAACCAGATGTAATCATCAAAACAGAAACTTTGTCAAACATAAAATTAAATCCCTAAAAAAATAACACCTAAAACCTTCGAAAAATCACAAAATTTCCAAGAATAACAGGATGAAACGCAGAAAAAATGAAAACCACTCTATCAATTTATTTATTAAAAGAAAATTAATGTGAAAAGAGAAAACTTTCAAAAAGAATTCAAGAAAGTAAACCATCTCAAACCCCTAATCCCATAATAATAAAACCCCAAACCCTAACCAAACGATCTTCACTAAAAAAATTGAAATTTACAGCTAACAATAAATCAACAAAAAAAAAAAGAGAAATGAAATCACATACTAAAGCGTATCAGGCGGTCCAATAATAGTAACGCTCCACTCAAAGATATTGCTCTCATCGACAAGACCCGCCGAGAATCCATCAACCGGATTTCTGCAAAGATCTGAAAACCCAAAACAGAAGATCAATCGCAGACCGCCCACAATTAAATCTTTAAAAAAGAGACAAAAAAAACAGAATTTGAGAGATAAACAGGTAAAAGGATTGAATTCGATCACCTTTCAGCTGCTTCTGCAGGAGCAGGCTTGCTTGGGAAGTCATGAGAGAGAGAGATAGAGAGAGTAGGGGAGGGGCTCGAGCTCAGCGATTGAGGAGGAAGGAAGGAGAGAAAGAGGAGCGTTAAGAAATCAAGGACGCTGTTTATTAAGGCCGACACTTCCTCTATTCTCAATAGTCTCTCTCCTTTTTTTTTATGTTTAATTTCCAATTAATTTTATTTTTAATTTATTTATAGATGGGCAGAAGGTCCTGAACGGCGAACGAAACCACTTCTTTTTAACTCTTATTCAAAGCTCGTTTGGAGGTTTTGGAGATCTGATTTTTTAATAGCTTCGGTTTAAGTGGAGTTCAAAAGAGTTCAAAAGAGTAATAAAACTCATAAACTAAAGATTTACCCTAAAAAAGAAAGAAAAAATTTTGATATCACGGAATTGAAGGCAAATATCAAAACTAGTCTTCCACCATCTCATCTATCCATCGATTCCAAACCTCAAACCGATAATTTAGTAAGAAAAGAAGGAGCTAGATTTGAAGTCGTCGTCTTTCCTCCTCCTCAAACCGATACTCCAGTGTGTACCCCTGCAAGTGGCCATTTGGTTTCTGTTACATCAATCCATTTAACCGAGTCATAAGATCTAATAAACATTAATCAAATAGCGAGCCTATACCATTCTCAAAATACAACAGTTTCACTCCTTCACGACACAACAATCCATCTCTGGAATCCCATGTATTGACCTAGTATTATGGTGAATCAGAAACTGCCACGTAAGAAAAGTTGACTTAGACTGGTCAATAGGTCGGTACATAAAGAGGTTCTAGCAACTTCTTAATTGTAATTCGTTCCAAGAAATTTGGATTTAGTTTCTTAATTGGGTTGACTAGTATTTAGTTTTTCTTGCTGACCTTTTAAATTTTAGGAAAGATAATGAGGTTTTTACTTTATGCTATGACATTGATTTTTCTGGCCAATTACTATAAAGTTTCCAAGAATAAGATGTATAATGTAACGTTTTCATATGACTTCCTACTCTTTTAGAAAAGAGATCCTATCTCGGTCACATGGATGGATTATAATGCTCACATTACATATATATTTGGGCCCATTAAAGCCCAGGATAAAATGTGGTAGCTGGGTTGATTAACCATTTCGGTTTTGTTTATATTGAGTCGTGCCGATGCAATGGTTTAAGTGATGAACTTTCTTAGAGATTCCTTATATAAATCATTAATGGCGGATAAAGAATATCGGTATTGCGAAGAAGGACCTTGTCCTAGTCCAACATCACATTTCTCTTGTTCCACAGTACTGACTTCGGCTTCAATTATAAATCTTTTGAATCGTTGGTACCCGGAGTAAACCGTTCATTGCATAAGAAATAAAGACCTTTCTCCCGATCTTTACGACGACAACGGCGTCGCTCAATGTTTCGGTTTCTCAACCGAATCTCAATGTTAGTGAAAGGATTTTCAACCTATTGTATTATCTCTTTGAGATTCTTGCATAGTTTGGAACACTTCATCAAATCTTTCGAGAGTATCAATATGATCACAATTATAATCCATATTGAATATCCATAACAATCAAACACTACTTCTTCATTAATCTCCTAACACATTCATGTCTTAATATATACAGCCCTTAAAAGAACTATTTAATTAACTAACTAATAGTAATTACATAATAAACTGCTTAATAAGATAACTATTAGGTCATGCAATAATAATAATGTTATTTTTACTTCTCCTACATCCGCTTAGAAAGTTTTTTAAGATGCATCCTTAGCATTTTTTACCACGGTAAGATGTCGGGGATTTCTCATAAATTACTGTAGTAAAAGTTACCTCGTGCTGTGTGCAGAGATTCACGTGATTGATTCAATTTGCAGACATCACAATCACTCACATATTCCATCATTTTTTGCGGTCAACATCTCATAAGACATAAATCCAGACAATCTAATTAAGAGTTAATCAAGAGAAGACCAAACTAATTGAAGTACTAGAGAAGACCAATCTACATCATCGTCATTCGTCGTCATCTTAATTATTTTATTTTTATTTTTAATTTAGTTTTTTAATGACAGAAAATGACCTTAAGTTCACGTGGCGAAGAACATTCATGCATGAGAGTAGGACTATCATGAGCATAAGTAAACGTCGCAGGACAAGCGTGCTTGAATAGCCGCGAGAAGTTCGACGGCCTACATGTCGCCGGACTATTATAGTGGTTCCGACAACACAGTTCATCGGTACGGTAAGCTTCACATCCACTCTTGCAACCCACCACGCTACTACCATAACGTAGCTGCAGTTCGTGAGGACACGTGGCTAGCAGATTTGCACGGCAACCGACGACAGGGCAGACGCCTTTGCCCTCGTGTGGGGTCACCGTCATGGGGAGATTAAATCCGTCGACGAGGCTGACGCCGTAGGAGGAGAGGTCGTTGTGGCCGTGGTGGAGGGTGAACTGAGCGAGGGTAGCCGGGGGGCGCCGCCTGCGCCGTTGCATTCGAGTCTGCCGCTGCAGTCGCCGGTGAGGCAGGAGAAGCGGTTGTGGGAGTAGGTGCAGTGTGTTCGGGCCCAGAAGCGGCCGGACCAGTGTTGCGTTGGAGCGGGGAAGGAGAGGTGGGTGAGGGAGTGGAGGACGAGGCCGCCGCGTTCGAGGACGGGGTGGCCGGAGTTGGGTTGGATGGCGGGCCAGATGGTGAAGGGGCAGTTGTTGACGAGGGTGAGAATGAAGCCGGGTGGTGGGGTGGCGTAGGAGAGAGTGAAGAGGAGGGTGAGGAGGATGAAGGTGGTAGTGGGGAAGAGAGAACCGGAAGACGCCATTGATGGTGGAGTAGACTGGACTGTGGAGGGGGTGGGGTGTGTTTGATGTGGTTTTTATAGAAGTAAAGGTGAGGAAGAAGCAGCATTTGAGTGTTTTTCCAACAGTAGGGGCATTACTGTCATTTGACTGTTGGTTTTTTTATTAATTGTTTAAGCAGAAACAAATGAAAATTGAAAACAATATATTCTAATTTTGATTATTCTAATAATCGATATATTGATTCTTTAAAAAAAATTGATTCAATCTTTTAGTTATGGGAAAAAATTATTTAATTATATTTAAATTCTAATAATTGTACTGATATCTCATATATTTGTGTGATTAATATGTGAGATATTGGTATGCGATACACAAACTCACGTGTGAGACGTCGGCCTGTGCATTTCAGGATCTCACGACATTCGACCAATAAAGTAATTCTAGTAACTCTAAAAGGTTGAAGGGTCATTCACATGTTATCTATTATTTATCTTACCTTAAACTATTACAGGGTCAAGTTATGATACTTGACGGATCGAAAGCCTAATCGACCCGTCAAGTAAATTAAAAATTATGATCAACCCGCCAAGTAAATTATAAACTATGATATTTGATGGGTCGAATGCCTCATTGACCCAGACCCATCGAGTGAACTAGAAATTATGGTACTGACGAGTAGTTTACTCGATGGGTCAAATGCCTCATCAAACCATCGAGTAAACTAAAAGTTATGGTACTCAACAAATTGAATGCATCATTGACATATCAAGTAAACTATAAATTATGGTACTCGATGAGTTATTGGGGTCTTCGACCTTTCAACCAGTAGATGCACATACTGACATTTCACAGGTCGACTTAAGATTACATACCAATATCTGATATGTCGATCTATAGTCTTAGACAGACATGCGAGATATCTATCTTTGCTTCTACTGGTCAAAAGGTCGAAGATCCCATTTATCTATCAAGTAAACAAAAAGTTAAGATAATCAATAGGTCGAATACATCATTGACCCATTGTGTAAACAATAAGTTATAGTATTTGATAGGTTAATAGGGCCTCTAACTCGTCGAGTAAACTATCATTTGATATTGATATATATTAATTATACGATTGAACATGAAAATCATTGTGATAATTCATAAATTATCTCATAAATTATTTCAAAAAATAAATATATACATTTATCAATTAATACATAATTAATATATATATATATATATATAATCTAAAATTATTTTTTATTCTAGATCTTATTCCGTGATATATTTTATAACTAATCAAACGACGATTAAAAATAATTTTATTTCTTGATTCCCCACAACCAAACAACGAATTTTTTTAAAGATCGAGTGGGACTTGAGAATCACGTTTGCATAACAGGATAAGATGCAGAGTTATTTATTTATTTATTTTTATAATACCTCTAATTTGATAAATATATATATAAGAAATAAAATAAAACCTTAAGCCGAAGGACGTTTCAAAATAATGGGCCAGGAAGGTAGGAACTACGAATTAATTTTGGGCCTGACAAAGTGGACATCTTTTTGATTGGTAGGATTTGATTGCACTGCCCGTCTCCAGCCCAACAGAAATAAGCCCATTACAGCACCCTTATCATCTTATGCAACACAGTGTTCGATGCAACAATAGTAGGCGGCGTAAAGAAATTTATTTTTTAAGCAGTTAAATATGACGTCATAAAACCATATTTTTAGGGGTAATTGTTTGTATAAGCAACCAGAACCACTTAACCGACGTTTATGCGTAAAAGCTAGGAGGTGGAATGATTAGCAGTTATGATTAGTTTTCGATACGGCAAAAGTCGAAGCCATCAAGATGCATATGAAACATATCTACTATCATGCACGATTTGACTTCAAGTAAATGACATTATTATAACCATTCCAACTGTCACACCAATTAATTACGGCCAACATTAACAAACGAGCGAATTTGGTGTTAACTGATTTGCCTGCAATGATGTATTAAACTTAAAGTTTCCTCGGTCCATTTCAGCTTACAATTTCCAACTCGTGGGGGAATAATTTTTTGGCAGATCGAATATATGATATATTAATATATTTTAATTTTATATATAATTAAAATATATTAATTTATTATAAATATATTATAAATTCTTTTTTTTTTAACAGCTGCACGATATTCTTAGTAAAAAAAGAAAAAAAGAAAAAAAAAAGTCGATAAATTATTGTTTAGACTATAGACCAATAACTAGGTGGGTCCCAAAATACCATGCTGTGAGGAGTGAAGATTCAGTGGTTACTATATTTAATGCTTATCATGCTTCCAAATAAAATCCATCCGTTTATTTCCTACTCAATGGCTAAGAAGTGCCCATCAAAATCAGCTAAAAATTAGCCGACCCCATGAAGACGGCTCATTTTTAGCCGATCTTAACATGGCGCTCTTTTAGCCATTAGATGGAAAATGAACAGATGGATTTTATCTGAAGGTATGGTACCTTCACTCTGCTGAGAGTTGCCGACAGAAGGGCAGAAGCAGTCAAAAACAAAACAAAGAGTAGATAGTACTTAGAAAATTATCATGATGGATGCAATGATAACTGAGAAGAAGTCAAGACACAATGAAAGGGCAAGCCTCTAAATTCGTCATCTCATCACAGTGGTTATGCAAGTAATGAGCATTGGATTCCCTACTAAACTATTTAACGAAACATTCTCCCAAATTGTTCAAATCTGCTCATGATTGAAAATGATCTAATCATCAGCCAAACATGCTGCCTAGTGCCTGTATAAAAAGCCCCTACACAAACACACTTCCCTGTTTTAGTTCCAACATACCCAAGATGAGAAGACTAACTGTAATAATCTGTCTTCTCCTAACATGGTTTCTGCTAGGACCTTCTATTATGCAAGATCACTCCATGATTGTTACAGCTCAAGCTATCGAATCAGGCAAGACATCATTTTGGGTCCCCATTTTCTATTGAAGGGAAGTATATCAAGTTCTTCAATCTTTTTCTTTCCTGTTCCTAATTATTTTGTTTTGTTGCCTATATGTAGCTCACTTAAAGCTCACACCTTCTCAACCAAGCTCAACAGTTGGGACTTCAAATGTAAGCACATAAGTTTTAATTACCTTCTTCACTGGTTTAGGTAATGTGTTAGGGTGTGCCTGGTAACAAAATTCAAATGCTGATTTTTTAAATCAGTTCTTGATGTTAGAAAAAGTAAACATGGCTGACACAATGATATGGAACAGGTTAGAGAAAGGAGAACTCGTAGATCACCATCAGGGCCGAACCCAGCAGGGAATCATCGCCCTCCGTCTAAGAACTGAATACATATATATTTACGTATATATACGTATGAAAGGAGTGGTTAGATAGAAGGGGAAATAAGGTGTGCTGGATTTATTGAGAATATTAAGGATCATCCTTTTGGGTATTGTGGTTGTACAAAGAGAGGAATTCAATTGAAGATTCTTATTCTGGAAGTTGTTGCTTAAAGCTAATTGTTAGTATATTTACAAGTATTTTATTTCTCATACCTAGTTCCAGCGTTAGCAAAAGAGTAGAAGAAGCATAAGATTAATAAGTCAGCTCAAGTATCAAATGATAAAGGTTCATAATTTCTTGATGATTGCAAATACATTACTAGCCTTTTCATTGTGCAATGGGTTACGACATGACAATTAGGTTTTGAGTTATAGGGTTTCTCAATTTCTACAAGGAGTGGTTTTTTTTTTTTTTTGGCCAAATACAAGGGGTGGTTAGTATCTCAAATTTAACTACTGTTAGAGATGGCAGAGAAACATGTAATAAATTTAATTGATTTGCATTATATGGTAAGATGGATTGATTAGCTAAGACAAAAATGATCACTAATGTTAACTATAATACAATTTGTCAAGAGATAGAAGGCACGGGAGGGCTTACCATACGATTTTTTCATACAGCTCTCTTTCGCTTTGAACGCTTGCTTCTTTTCGGTCTGTTATAATCTGGGATGCTTTTGCCAGCATTAGAAGCGTAGGCTTCTTCCACTTCCACACCCTGTCAAGAGGCTTCAAATTAATCTTCAAGTTTCAAAATATGTTAAATTTAAAGCAGCCGAGAAAGAAAGCAAAATACATTGTAAAGGCATTCTCCTTTCTCAAACGGATTTCAGAACAACTTGCAAATTTTGTAAGATAACATTCGTCATAGTAATATTCTAAGTAGAAAAAAAAATGAAGGGTCAACATTTACCTTCTCCTTAATATCTTCTTCTGAGCCATCTTCAGAGTCAGATTCAAGAGCCAGAGTCTCAATCACTTCAGCCTGTACGGGCTTTCTTGATTTTTTACTGTTCTCCTGTTCTTTTAACTGCCTAAACCTGTTCATCACTCTTTTCTGTCAGAATTCTAACAGTTAAACAAGCTGAAACTGTCATATGTGTCCTTCTTTGAACTTACTTATCACCATCCCGCCCTGACTCTAAAGCTATTCTTTTTGCCCGTCCTGCTGTTATGATTCCACTAGCATCCTCGTTCACAACTGGCTTCGCACCTCCCATTTTCCGTAACCAAACTTGCTGTGCTGTGCTAAGAACATTATTTGTGAACCTGGAAAACCATATCGGTACGATCTATGAACAGATGCATCAGATAATATCCTAATATGTAAGTATTGATTGATAGGAAGGGGATAAACCAACCAATAAATGGATAATCCAGACGGAACAGATAAGGAGAAGTAACCAATCATGAGTGGAAGAAACTTGAAAACAAGAAGTGTATTCTTTTGAGCTGGATCATCAGTCTGGAAGAAGAAAAGAGCTATTAAGGGTTCAATATGCTTGGGAGGGTAAAAAAATACGAAACATAGAAGCAAAGGCGTAAGTGAAGTAAAATGTTAGATAAGTTTTTGACCTGGGGAGGCTTCATAATTTCCATCGATACATACTGAGAAGCAACAAGGAGGACAGGTAGAACAAGGTATGCTGCAGTATCTTGCCAGCCCAATGGTGGATGGCCATCCTGCAATAGAATAAAAAATTCAGTAGGTATTAATTATTTATTATACACAATCTAAGAGAATTAGTATGCAACTGGAGCTGTTCACTTCTTGAACCGTGGAAAGGTAAGAGATTCTATTACCACAAATGGTATTAGCCATGAAATTCCTGCTCCACTTTGTCGAGCAGCAATTGTAGTTGGGCCACCTAGGGATGGTATCCAAAAGAAACCTTCTGTCAACAATCCCTTCAAGCAAAGATTTTGCGATCAGCAAATCATCAAGTGGTAAATATGTCTAACAACAACATGTCAAAGACTATGTCATATCAAAAGCTGAATTACCTCATTTGCCACGTTTGAAAGAGCTTGGTATAGTCCTATCCAGACTGGTATAGTGGCCAAAGTAGGTAAACAACCTACAGCAACAAGACCAGCCATAGTTTAGTGACAGAAGCATTGTGCATGATCAAAGAAGGCAGAGAAGCAGTCGCAAAATGATTGACTAACAAGATCAAAACTGGAAATAAAAAGACAAACCCCCCCTCCCCGGCGCATGCCCCTCATCCTAAAACTGTAGAGAAAGCAAAAGTACTAAGCGAGAAGAAAAGGAACCAGTCATCCAGTGTGTGCAAAAAGGCAAGCTATTTCGATATTTCAAAATGCAAAGAATTAAATATCAACTAATTTACATGGTACAAAATTTCCAATCAATCATTTTCAGAAAAATGTGCAGTTGTAAATCTGGAATACAACAAGTGACTAAAAAACTTAGTTACCTGCTAGCGGATTCACGCCAGCCTGCCTATAAAGCCGTGATGTCTCAAGTTGTATTCTTTCCTTAAAAATGACAAAGGAAATGGCAGGATGAGTAGAAGAAAAGCATACAGCACATCTACTTGAGCTCAAATTCAAAACTCTTGAAAAGGCCCCGCAGAAGGGCAGGTGTGACTCACTTGATTCCCAGCATATCTTTGTTGGATGGCTTTAATCTTTGGTTGGAGGTTTTGCATTGCCAACGTGGATTCAACCTGTATGTCACAAATACACACCACACTCATCAGATGACACTAATCAATCGAAAGAAGCAAATGCCATCTGCAGTATATAGTAAAAATGTAGAACTACTCTTTAATTTGTCGTGGCAGAAAACATTCACCTGCTGCTTGGTAAGAGGCAAAGTGGCAACTTTAACAATAACAGTGAGCAGTATAATTGCAAATCCATATGCATAAGGCACGTGCACGGCTGTAAGTCCATCTTTCAACACCTGATACAGTATTAATTGGCAACAATTAGACTCTGAAATCAGAGAAAATTTTAAAATTCACACATACAGCATCTAATAAGTAATGAAAACTCAAACCATTTCTATTAATTCAACCAACCAAATGAAAGTCTAAACGACGCTAAAATTGACCTTGAGAACGAATTCCATTCCGTCGGAGATAAATCCGAACCAGCCACCATTCTTCTGCACGACAGCATCACCTGTGGAAGTAGCTGCGTCGCCTGAAGCCGCCGGATCAACCGCAACTGCAGCATCGGCGAGCGTATAAATCAAGCCTTCAGCTCTGCTTACAATCGCGTTGAAATCAAAGGCAGCGGAATCGAAAGAATGGACAGGTGGAATCTCATGGAGACTGAACTTGACTCTGGTTGCGACGAGTCTACGTTGAGGTAGGCTCTTGAGGCCGCCATGGCGAGAGAGGGATGATGAAAGTGGAGCGCCGACGAACGGTGGAGATGAAATCAGGACTTTCGCCATGGATGTATAAGATTTTCAAGTTCAGCTTCTCATGAGCAGAGCAAGAGAGAGAGAGGATGAGAAGGGATTGGTTGTAGAAATCTGATAACAAAATGGGAATGAGACTCTAAAGAACGTTCAGGGCGGTAAGTGTTCCACGAAGACAGTATCAGCCAATGAATAAAAGCCACGTAGCAACAAAGGATTTTGGGGAAGCCGTACAACCATCACTATGATGTGTCGTATGTTCATTGCCTGTCTTTGCATTAATCCGTCTTCAGTGGCATCTTCCCTCCATAAGTTGGTAAATTTCGTTAAGTCCCTTTTTCTCTGAGCTATGTACTACTCTACTAATGGCCACTAATATTAACACAGGCCATGGCCCATTAACTAATGGGCTGGACTGCAGATTGTTGTATATCTATTTGGGCCGGCCCATTTCACATGCGAAGACAAATCGATCATAAAGTGAATTAGAAAAAAGAAGCAAATCAAGAACATACAAAAACAGAATAATCTAATTAATTAATATCAAATAGTATCAGAATTTCAGATAGAAAATATCGATTTATAATTAAAAAGTTCGATCCCAGTTTCTTTATAAGTATAAGATTGGACTTTAAAATGAGTCAGATATCAGTTTCAAATCAACCAGCTTGTCCACTGAAGATGAAAGTAACCGTGATGATGATCCGAACCTTAAGCTTGTTCAATCCCAGAAGAAGAAGTAGTTGAATTTATGAGTTCGGTGCCCTTCTTGCTTTACAGATAAAGTAGTTGAATTTTCAATCCCAGAAGATGATGATCAAAGTAACCATGATAATGAAGATGATGATGGTCCGAATCTTAAGCTTGTTCAATCCCCGAAGAAGAAGTAGTTGAATTTCAGCAGAGTTCGGTGCCCTTCTTGCTTGTAAATCTCCGGTTGGGTGCATATGAAAGAAAGGCAGCGTCTCTTTCTCTTCCTCCTCCCCGGGGAGTCGGGAGAGTTAATTTTAAGGCGGGCGGGAAAAAAAAAGAAAAAAAAAGTATACGTATAAATAGATTTTATAATTTTGGAATTAGTAAAAATTATTTTTTGATAAATTTATCAGTATTTAATTTATTAATTTAAATAAAATTTAAAAATAATTGAGAAATTAGACGAAAAAAGACAAAAATAATAGGACCCGGATCCCTTATTAAAATTAATGCTTTTATTATTAAATTATTATATATTTTCATAAAAATTATTCCAATTATATATAATTAAATTATAAATATATCATAAACTCAGTCGAAAATTGAAGACACAAATTGAGGGCAGCAAGCTGGGGACGGCAGTGCCATCCCTCGCCCGCCTCTCACTCTGCCTCCTCCTCTTCGCAGCAAGTACTACTAGTAGTACTATCTCTAAATCAATAATCCTTAACCTCCTCAAACCTAAGTACAACTACTACTGCCACCTCCATACCTTGTCGGATTCTCCTTTCCTGTTACTTTCTCACTCCTACTATATTTCCTCTATACCACATTGTCCGGTATAAGCACCTTGGCCTGATAATGTTGTGGTGGGTACATTCCCAGATGGTTCAGCTGAATGTAATATGGACCACACACAGCTGCAAAAACATGTATTGCATCATAATCTAGAAAGCCATGGGAATAGGAAACATATCGTTCTGCCTTTGCCTTGCCTTGTGATACTGAAACCAATAGAAAACATTCTTCCCTTCTATGTGACCGTACACTCTAAGCCTACTTGTTATCTGTTGTATTTGGTCAGCGCTTGGTATTCTCAATCCTTGCATGTACAAGCTCTCCAGCAAGTTTATCTGCTCCTTTGTCGGATTCCATCTTGAACTTCCCGGAGCTCCGATGATTACACGTCCCGGACCCGTTTTCGTTTCCCTCTCAGCCTCCATGTTAGGTTGAGGCAAGAGGGTGTTCTCAGCCTCCTTTGAAAAGATGAAGTAGGGTTGGGCAATGGAAAGAGGGGGATTGGTTTGAACTTTGATGAATATTGAATTAATAATAGAAAAAATTATCTGGGAAATGACAAATTAATTATAAGGAAGGAGAGCAGCGGCCAAAAATGAAATCAAAGAGTACGCAGTAGGATTACGAATAGGATGGTGTTAGTGGGAGAGGAAACGACAGACATGTTAGGGTTTGTATTGTAAAGGGTACGTAATAGGTAAGGCCTAGGCTTTGGGAATTGAAGTTATAATAAGCAACCAGATTTGCAGATACCCAGCAAGCTAGGGTCTGTTTGGATCCATAAAGAAGTATATATATATATATATATTTAATGAAGAATTATTTAATTTTTAGTTAAAATATATTTAACATAATTGGCTTAATTATGATAAAATAAGGTATATATTAATTTTTATAAATTTAAAAATCTAATAAATAAAAAAAATTTAATTATAATTTATTCATTACCGTTAAGTTTATTTTAAATTAATATCTAATAGTTTATAATTAAGCGGATAACTTCACAAAGGTGGGGGATCAGTATGTGTGTTCGTTGTTAATTTAGAACTTAGAAGTGAAGGTTATTAATTAAGCCTTGTATTTTGTTGTAAGTTATAATCAAGAGTTGGGGATGCGAATGAATCAAATTTTTTTTAAAATTTTGATTTCCATATAATTAAGAGGTTGGGGATGTGTGTATACAAGAAGTTTTGGAGTAACCCATATTTATATTGAATTTATATTATCTTAATTATATATAATATTAATATAATTTATAATGAGATAATATAAAATTAATTATAAATATTTTCACAATTTTATACAGAAAAAAAAGAGAGAAAAATATGCTAAGAATAATTTTATAAAAAAAAAAAAATGAATAAGATATACAACTTTATAATGAGTTAATGAATAAATATATTATTTATAATATTAAAACTCTCATAAAATTATATAAAAAAAATGTTGATATTATTTTTTATATTGACATATTCATTCGAGTATTTTAAGTGTGAATTAAATATAGGTGGAAGGGTGAAGTTAAAGTCAAATCAAATGGGGGCAGAAGGAGCAATAATGGCAGTGGTTCATGCGGGATTGAGGAAAGGAGGTGGCTTTGGCTGACTACGATGCATATTATAACAACGGATTAGTTAAATGTTAATTGCAGCGGAAAAGATTATTCAGGTGTCGCCACCTTAAAGCGCCGCCTCGTTAACCACCCCACCAACACTATCACCATTCACCGCCACGGCGACGCCGAATACGTCGATCCAGATTGCAGCAGCTTTACTTGTTCCTTACTCCTCTGATTTGATTTTTTTTTTTTTTTTTTTTAAGTCCGTATCCGACAAATCGTCTTCTTTCAACCTTGTCTATTTGGCTTCATCACATTGTTGCTTGCTTTTCAGACTTCAACCCCTGATTTGGTGGGAGTAGTCAACGCCTCAACCCCTATGTCACTCTCCTTCCACGTGTATATATATTTACAATCTACCCAGTTCATATCCACACTTGTTATAAAAATTACTCATCACAAATTGACAAATGAGAAACATGATCTTCTGACATTTGATGTTAGTTAAGCATGTATCTGCAGTCTATTACAGAAGATATGATATGAATATTGTTACATATGTAAGAAATAATGGTTCACTTGCAAGATAGTTTCCTTGATACACATCTCATTCCTCAACCTTTTTGTCCAAAATTCTTGCCCCAATTTCCACCCTTGCTGCCTTTCTACTCTTCTTTTTGTGGATCAATTTCTCTTTGAAAGTATAGTCTCCATCCCACGCAAACAAAAAAAAGAATTCAACTTGCGGATTGAGGAGGTGATCTTCCACCTCTCCCCTTTAGGGGCAAAGCTGCCTCTTTCAATACGTGAAAAAAGAAAGTAAGAAAGAAACCGAGCCAACGGAGAGAGAGAAAGCAAACAAAAACCTCAGCTTTCAGCAGCATCTGTTGAGGAGGGTGGTATCTGGGTTTGAGATTGAGCCTCCGCTTCTACCTGAGCCTGAGCCTGTTTTTGCTGCTCAAGAAACCTGTTCAAACGCTCCAGCAATTGTGCAGCCTTTCTCTTCCCTCTATCCGTGCCATTCTGTGCCAAATCTATTAACGGACCCACCACTCCCAACTCCTGGGCCTCCACTAAATGTTGTTGATCCCCCGCACAAAGGTGCACCATAACAGCAGCTGCATTCTCTCTATTCCTTGGGGATCCAATCCCAATCACCTCAACCAAGACAGGCACTGCTTCAGCAGCTCCAATGGCAGCCTTCCCTTCCGGATGGCTAGACAATATGGCTAAGATGGCTAGGGCCTCATCAACCATCCCTCCACCCGGCTCAGTCAAGAGCTGCATTAGTGTGGGAACAACACCAGACCTCACGGCCT
The DNA here is from genome assembly GCA_027186245.1 of Coriaria nepalensis. Taxonomy (NCBI): domain Eukaryota; kingdom Viridiplantae; phylum Streptophyta; class Magnoliopsida; order Cucurbitales; family Coriariaceae; genus Coriaria; species Coriaria nepalensis. The sequence continues at coordinate 9,319,262 of CP114491.1, read as the reverse complement.
TTCCCTTATTCCCTTGGTAAATGCACAAATTGAAAAGAGCCGTAGCTGCATCTTTCTTTCCCCTTTGAGTACCTTCACTCAAAAGCGTTACAAGTGGAGGGATGGCACCTGACGCACCAATAGTAACTTTATTTTCATCTATAACTGAGAGGCTAAAAAGGGTAGCAGCAGCATTTTCCCGAGCTTCCATGCTTCCCTTTTTAAGCACATTTACTATACCCGGAACGGCCCCGGAGGAAATGATGCTTCCCTTGTTATCCTCGCATATGGAAAGGTTAAGAAGTGCTGTCACTGCATGCTCTTGAGTACGGGAATCTGGGGTTGAAAGGAGGCCTATAAGAAGAGGGATTGCTCCGGCCTCAGCTATGGCAACCCTGTTGTCTGCATTGCGTTTGGCAAGAAGGCGAATTTCACAGGCAGCAGAACGATGGTCTTCTTGATTGGATGAGCTTAGCTTGCGGAGGAGAATTTCGATCTTTGTTCGTTCGGCAGGCGAGCATGAAGATAAGGTTTTAGTGGGTCGAGAACTGCTGGGTCGTTTTGGAGGTTCGATGCCGTTAGCCTCGCACCATTGGGCTATGAGACTACGCAAGACGTAATTTGGTGTAAGAGTGGTGCTAGAGAGGGTTTGCTGGGTCTTAGGACATGTCCCATGCCCTGCCTCAAGCCACTTTTCAATGCAGGAACGTTCATAGGTCTGCAGAAGACATAAGAAACAGAGGAGGATATAATTAATGTGAGGAATATAGGTGCAACCAAGTTTTAACAGCACAAGTTAAATGGCATACCTGCCCAGTTGAAACTATTACAGGATCCTTCATCAACTCTAAGGATATAGGACAGCGAAAATCATCTGGTATGACTGTGGCCTTTTGAGTCATGTCGGTGTATATTTGACCAGAGAAACCCGAAGGAAGACTCGTTGATCTTTCAGGAGTATCCATTTCAGGGTTTTCTGTTTGAACAAAATCCTTAATTTGCTTTAGTAGCATTGACATCTTCTCAATGCTCTCTCCTGGATCACCACCACTCGCAGCAACCATCTCATGCAAAGCTATTGACTCTTGGGTGAGGTCAGATATTCCCACTAATTGTAACTTCCCAGCCAGTCTCCTTAGGACATCTGGATCTGTAGAAGAATCATTGCTCCTATTGTAAAGGGACAAGAGATCTTCATATAGCTCAACATCAGGCACATCAGCCCTGCCTTTGGCTCGTCTGAACTGGGCAAGAACAAGCTCGACCTGGATTCCCAGTTCAATAACATTTAGCAAGTACAAACAATCATAAGAACATATAACTTCAAATACCCAATATGTGGATCTCTCAATCCTTCGCATAACATTAAGAGAGCTATCTGACAATGTAATGATAAATTATACAAACCGCCAGAACAAATGAAAAGCCAGAGACCTCTGATTAAAGGTACGGTGGTATATTGGGTGCATAGTAAAAGTGTCCAAAAAGAAAGGGAAACCGTGAATGATGAATTTCTACCTGTTCCTTAACTTCATCAGATATGTCAAGTTTGTCATATGAAATCCCACTCAAAGCTTGTTCTAATTGTGCTGTTACTTCTTGGAATTTTTTCATTATGTTTTCCCTCTCTAGGACCTGAAATTACAAAAGGAGTTGTTGAATATAAAACAATACAGAGATAGAGAAATGGAGAGATATCAGAGCCTAATTGATTGATTGACCGGCAGTTAAGTAGTAGCTATGTTGCTTTACACAAAATATATCTATATATATATATTGTGATGATATTTAACAGTGACAGTAGAAAATTTCAAATTGCCTAGAGATAGATACACATAATTGGACCATGCTAATGACAATCCAAACACTTAATATAACAAAAGCCACTTTACCATTCAAACCAATTTTTAATCATACTTCATCTAGCCACTTGAAACCTCAATTCTTGCAATATCGAATTCTAGCACTAGCAAAGAATATGCGGCAGGCAAAATGCAGCACTCCCAACTCTAGTATGCTTCCAATTAATTATCTCGGAATCAAATCGCTTATATCTACTCCTAGTCTAAAAAACCATATAAGGAAAGTCTTTGCAGCTTAGAAAACGCAGTCAAGCACAAGCAAGATGACTACTTCAGAAAATACAACTGAAACTTGAGGCTTAATTTCTGAATTTTTAGTTGAGAAATTCCAATGCTAGAAAAACTCTAAGCTATGATTTTGCTCCAAGTAACAGTGGGGGCAGGGATTCATGAAATCAAGTCCATCGCAATTGGTTTTCACATCAACCAAACAGCAAACAGCAAACAGCAAACAGCACCAGTAAGCAAAGTGAAAAAGAAGAATAATCAGGAAAACAATTGAAGAAACGTGAAAGAGTGAATAGCAGCAAAATCGGAAACACAAAAACGTACCAAGTATATCTTGCTCCCCTCGCTCCCAAATCTAAGCGACTCCTTAGCTGACTCTAGAGTATTCTTCAACGAGATCAGAGCATGCACCGTCTCCTCAGGTACAATCTCTTTGCAATCCCTAATCTCCTCGAACATCGGAATTAAGAGCTTCAATCTCCTAACCAGATTACAATACTGCTTCTTGACCGTACACCTGTAATCCGAGATCGAAGCTATCTCGTTCACAACGTCGACCAGTTTCTGGGCGAGAACACCTTTCTCTTCCTCCATATCTGCTCAACTAACTCTCAGATCTCACAGTACAAACCCTATAATAACGAGCACCATACACGAAGCTTACTCAAAGATTTGGTACCTTTCGTCCTAATTTCGGCGACTTTTCACCGAGTTTTCGCACGTTTCCAGGTAGACTTAGCTAAGCAGGTCGGAGGAGAAAAGTCAAGAGACTCGTAGTCGTCCCCATAAGAGAGAGAGCGTCTGCAGAGAGAGAAAGATGAGAGCGTCTGTTTATCATGGCGCGCCTGATTGAGCTTAACTAAGGTTAGCTTGGAGGTTAACCTGGGGTAAGTTAATGAGCCTCTTATCAGCTAAACTGTTTAGGATAAAATACGGAGCGGCGGCGGGAACTCAACGAACGGCTGGGTTTGTCAGCGTGGCTTAGATGAACAGCTCAGTCAGCCGTCTATGGCTTGAGTTTGTTGATACGTCGCGGGTAAGATCCAAGAGTACGTTGATTCGGTTAAAAATGAACGCATGCACGTAAATAAAACACAAATGCCGTGAATGTGATGGCTAACATTTTTTTCTTTTTTCTATAATTAAAATTTATGGATTCCATTTTTAGTGCACTTATTATAAGTAAAGAATATTCTAAATATAAAAATTTACCCTAAAAATATTTAAATTATTAAAATAATTATTTAAGTTTATGGAGGTAGCTTAGCTGCCCCCAAACTGAATGCTTGCCTCGGCTTATATACTCCATGTGAATACTACCTTATGACCATAATATTACACTATTAAGCCGCAATTTACCAACTAACCTACCATTGGATCATTTGTGTATTGGCAAAAATACTTCATAATTAAGTATTTTTGAAGTCACGATTCTTGAAGATTCGATATATGTTCTTTTAACTCTCTAAATGAGGCTGTTTCCTGACGTCGAAGATGTTTCCGGTGACCAGGTGGTAGTGTCGCTGCTGTTGCAGATGAAGATGAAAGCCTGTAAATGAGGAGAAACAGGAAGGAGATCAGAGGGGGAACAGGGTGAAATCTTTTGCAGTAGTGATCAGTTCCATGGCTGCCGACATGTTTATCTTCTTTCATTTGTACGATTTTTAGAGTAGTGGTTGAATGAGATGAATGCATTAATGGGAGATAGATTTGTTGTGGCTTGTTAAAAAACGACGTGATAAGTGCGTTAAATTAATATTAATTTTTGTATCTTTTAATTAATTTTTAATAATTAATAATTAATAAAAAAATATTTTTAAAATTATATATTTATAATTTCTTATCACTATTTTCGCTGCCCGTCTCCATCCTAAGTGAAATAAGAATCAAAATAGAGTAAGAATTGAAATATAATGTAATGACGCGTTTGATTATAACTTTATTAGCTTTAAAGCGATGTAACTGGTTCATAAATATAGGTGTTACCAAGCACATCCTAAATGGGTCGCTTCTACAGTACAAAGAGTGTGAAAGGAGGTCAGCTCAAAAGTGGTGGGAAGTGCTGCGGCACATGGTCGACGTCCGTAGAGGTTATTTTTACACTATTCTAGTTTAAACAAGTCGTGAAGTTGGGGAAGATCTAGGCCGTCGGATTGGATCGAATGAGGAATGGTAGAAAACAATTTTTATATCCAATGTGAGATTCTTCTTTTGGAGGTGGGGACCACAGTTAAAGGATTGAAAGCGATGCAGGTGCATGTGATCCGCCGTAAGGACAGCTAATATGCGTCCAAGTCAGCGCCTCGACATTTAGCGTAAAGAGCTTCCTTAAAAATTGATCCGATCACCTGCCGATGAGATTAAGGGGTGCTTTCCTCTTACGGCAAAAGTGCGGTGCAGGTCTATCCAAATTGTCTGTCAACTAATCAATTTTTTTTTTTTTTTTTCTTCTACCTCGTTAATCTCATTGGGTTAAGAGTTTAAATCCTGGATTAATTTAACTAATCTCCTTTCATTTGAATGAATTATCCGAATTGCTTCGTGGATTTTGTGATTTGAAGATCAAATCTCGAAATAAATAATATAATATAATATAACTTGACAATTATTCATTCCACCACCACCGTATACAGCCCAAACTTGAAGTGTCTTTGTTTAAGGATTAAGGAGGAACTTGGGCTAACTTAATGGCCCAAGATTGTATTAAACACCTCCCCCTCTTTCTCCTTCTCGTCAGTCGTCATTGGGTGTCACAACAGCTTGGGCCCGTTAGGGGTTAGATAGGAAGACGATGTCGAGTCCCGACCAGTCTTTTTCCAAGATAACATTCATTAACATGATGATATTTGTTATTTAATAAAATAAAATAAGGGAAAAAAGAAAAGCACCGACATCATGTTTCCTAGAAGCCTGTCCACAAAAACCAGACCACGATTGGTCATTTGGTCTGACAATTTTAAAACTTAAAAAACAGATCATGAGCACTCATCCCCATAAAGAGAAAATAAAATAAATACATTACAAGATGAAAACACAATGAAATCAAGAAGATTCAATGCCTCTAAAGATATGTGCAAGGAAGTATGCTATTTTTTAATGAAAATATATTTTGGTAAATTGTGATGTGTTATTACTTTCAAGTATGAAATAATATTTTAACAAATTTATAAGGAAAGAAAAATTCTACACATTCTGAATTGTGATGTTTTTTTGATAATTCCTTTTAAAATATGAAATATAATATTTTTAATAAATTTCATATTATTATATATATTATATCAGTTAATTTCATACACCGTAGCGAGAAATTTCAAGATTCCAAATAATAATACAATTCGACATAACATTACTCTATGTTTCATTCTATATTTACTATAATGTCTGATCACATAATGAAGCATATATACAAATTACATGCATAATCTATAGGATCTTATATTTTTATTAATCTATGTGTTCTATAACGTTTACTATTTGATATGTATACTTTGCTTTGGCTTGCACACTAACGTCATCTCTGATTCTTGGCCAAAAGTAGGTTCTAATTAGTTGTTTAGAGATTTAAAGTATATCTCTAAATCAAATAAAGTGTGAGTGAAAACTACACTTCACCAATACTCTAAGGCTCACATTATAAAATTATAATAAGATTCGAGACTCTTTTCTAATTAACTCCATTGAAGATTCCTAAAACCTACTAATTAACAACCCTTTTATTACTATTTATGTTAGTTATACCAAAAATATCTAACACTATTTTGCACTATAAAATAAGTTAAGCAAAAGAGATTGACAAATTTTATATGCGATTAAAATTAATCAATTTAATATATATATATATATATATTTAAATTAAAGGTCTTTAGATATATATATTTTTTATTTTACTCATCTCATAAATTAAAAATTATCATTTAATTGAAGCAAAAATCAGGGTTAGACAAAATTTTGATTATGATAGGAGTTCTAGTTCCAAATTCAGTACCGGTACCGTTCTCGATAAGAAAATAGTTGGAAGATCTAAGTTATAAAAAATAGATTGATTTTGTTAATCATTTATTGACTCATTAATTAAGTAACTGTTATAATTTGTTAACATATATCCCCACTCTATCTAATTTGTGCTCGCTCTCCTACGACTCCTCGTTCAATAATAGTGACAAAAACTGGAAGCATGATTAATTTTAAAACCCGATCTCAATCTTAAGACCAGTTAATATATATATATATATATATATTTCTTTTTTTCAGCTAAAATATTTCCTCCTTTAGGTCGCCGGGCTAACATCAAATTCGTATCGAGATAGATAATTCCTTCTTCCGATCCCAACGAGTATTAGAGATATTATTTAAGATATAATACTCCTAAAATAAAAAACAAAAATTGTTAGAAAATTATAAGCGAAAGAAAATTAATAACACCCACGAGGTGGCCAACTACTCTCAACTCACTTAGTCATGCGTCCGATTGGAAATAAATTTTAAATATAAAAATAAAAAATTTCCATCATTAATTATATTTAATAATTTATCTATTTTTTAAATCGGTAACAAATCAATATCACAGAAATATAAAAAATAATTTTTTATTTTTTCTAATTACAAAAATAAATTTTTATAATTATTATGAAAAATGGTTTTAATAAACTGAATTATGCAAAAATGGGCTATTTAGAAGCTTTTTCTAACAGTGTGACTGGAAAGCTGATATTATCGATTAATAAAACAGTAACTAAACACCTTATTTTAAAATACTAAAATTATAATCTAGTTTTTGTGAAAATTAACGGCTAGAATTAACGAATATTTTCCATTTAACGGTTGAGATATCCTTTTAATTAATATCAGGCCTTAGAAAAATTAACGACTAAATTCATTTATTAGTATGTGTACTTACATGTAACATTCGGGAATCTAACTGCCCGCTGAATTTCTGCCTTCTGCCCGAACTCTACCAGGCTTAAACGGCAGCTCCCTCAACCTCTCTCTCTCTAGGCCCCATGAGTACTTAAGAAGCGTGAGCTTCTTTTCCTGGTCGAGCAAAAGAGAGGGTTCGGGGCCACGACTCCCACGGTGGAAGGTGGAGGATGGTTAGAGCTAAAGGCTGCCCACTGCCTTGAGCGGTGGTGGTGGAGTGGTAGTAGAGACAGAGAGAAATGGGTCAGGGAGTAGTTAGCTGCAGAGCAAGCAGTGAGCGTGAGCTATTGAGTTATGTACAGGTTGGTGATTTAGAAGCTCTGGTTTCTCTGCTTCAGAGACGCCCATCTCTCTTGCATCAAACCACACTCTGTGATCGCTTCTCTCCGATTCATATCGCCGCTGCTAATGGCCAGATCGAGGTGGGTTATTTAGTAATCTTATTCTTTCATTTTATTTTTGGTAAAAATGGATTCTTTTGGGTTTTCATGATTATACATTTTTTTAGATTCTTTCTTTGCTGTTGGAGCGATCTCTGAATCCGGATTTGCTAGATCGTCACAAGCAGGTGATCTTTTTTCTTTTTCTTTTTCTTTTTTTGAACTTCTCAATGTATATATTTAGTTCTAGAAATGATTTATTGGTCCCTGTTTTCGAATTTGTAAAATTGCTCAGACTCCTCTTATGTTAGCTGCAATGCACGGACAACTATCCTGTGTTCAAAAGCTGCTTCAAGTAGGAGCAAATGTAAGCTTTTTAAAAAAAATATAAAAATAAAATTAAATCATCAAATTATGTTCTTTGCTATCTAATCAATGTTCCTATGAATAAATATATATATATATATACCTTTCAGATTTTGATGTTCGATTCTCGTCATAGAAGAACATGCTTGCATTATGCAGCCTATTACGGCCATTCCGATTGCCTTCAAGCCATTGTTTCAGCTGCCCGATCGAGCCCGGTAGCAGTATCCTGGTAAAAATAATTTCCCCCTTTTAAAATTGATTTTAATCAAGTTTTTTCTCAATCGGTATGGGGAAATGATAGTGAAACTTCTCTATGTCGGAATTGAATGATAGGGGATTTGCACGGTTTGTGAATATTAGAGACGGTAAAGGAGCAACCCCATTACATTTGGCTGCTCGGCAAAGAGGAGCCGAATGTGTTCGTATTCTCTTAGATAATGGAGCTCTTGTTTGTGCTTCAACTGTTCGATACGGGTAACTAAATCTTCTTATCTCAAAGTCTTAGTCATTATTCTTAGCTTAAAGAGTTTTATATCTGTTTAATCTTTTGTTAGATTGACTAAGGACTTTTTTTTTGTTACAGCTGTTCGGGAAGTACTCCTCTTCATTTGGCGGCAAGGTCCGGATCCTTAGATTGCATCCGGCAATTGCTCGCTTGGGGGGCTGATCGTCTTCAGAGAGATTCATCTGGGTAAAACTCCAATTTCTCTTTCCATTCTTTTTATCACAACAAAAAGTCAATGCTTAGTTTGAAATCCCAGTCTCTGAAGAACAAAATTGTTTCGGGTTTTTTGTTTATTGTTCAGGAGGATCCCATATGTTGTTGCATTGAAGCACAAGCATGCAGCATGTGGGGCCCTATTAAATCCTTCATCGGCCGAGCCACTTGTCTGGCCCTCACCCTTGAAGTTCATCAGCGAGCTTAATCTGGACGCAAAAGCTCTGTTAGAACAAGCCTTAACCGAGGCCAACAGGGTGAGAGAGAAGAAAATCTTAAAGGGAACTCCATACTCATTTCCATCCCCCTCACACTCCGATCAAGCAGGAGCAGTGATCGACGATACTACCTCCGAGGTAAAATTCCCAACCGCTTTTTTTTCTTTCCCAGTCAAAATCAGTTTACAATTTTTCTAACTGTAATGAGTAAACTGGAATCACTAAAAAGCTACTGTTAATACTTGGAGTCTTGGATCATATTTTTATAATTTAATGTTAGGCGAGCGATTTGCATTTATGTTCAATATGCTTCGAGCAAACATGCACTATAGAAGTCCGCAATTGTGGGCACCAAATGTGTGCACATTGCACTCTATCCCTATGCTGCCACAACAAACCGAACCCAACCACACCAGGCATGACCCAACCTCCCGTTTGCCCGTTTTGCCGGAGCACCATTTCCCAGTTAGTGGTCCCAATGATCGAGCCGAATATGGACGAAGCAGAGGATGAGGCAGGATATGTTAGCAATTGGAAGCAGATAAGGAAGGGGAGGAAGAGTAGAAACTTGAGCGAAGGTCAGGGTAGTAGTAGCTTCAAGGGATTGTCATCAATAGGGGTGGGGTCAATCGGAAAGCTTAGCAGCCGTGGATCAGGGAAGATAGCTGCTGAGAATGAATGGGTTGAGAAGGGTGGACCCATTTGATGTGAATAGGAAGGGATGTATGTATCTGATTATCATGTAGATTTTTGGAGATAAGCAAAGAAAGAGGGAGGAGTGTTTGTGAGCGAGTGGTTGGTTGGTTACTTGGTAATTTTACAAGTCTGTCTCTCTCTTTCTGGGTAATGTTGTAATACTTGGCTACTGCCTGAGCTTTTAAGGAAATATATGTATATGATTGGTTGATTGTATGTTTCTTGTTTAAGATCTGTTTGGATATTCGGGTCGTGTCATGTGAGCAAACTGAGCAGCATTGTGCATTTTTTTGGATTGATCAATAATTTTAGTGTACCAGAGGAAAGCATCCGAGGTGGGGACTAGTGAGAAAAATGTGCGGACTTGATATTGACACGTGGAAGGTAAGTGTAGGGCTAGGATTTGGTGAAACCTGTGACACAAAATCAAATACGTGTTCCGATCTGATGTGTCCCAACAACCTGATTTGGTTGGTTGGATTATGCAGTTTGGTATTAGAGATAATGTCTGGTCCCACCTCTGATCAATCTAATAAAAATATCTTAGCATCAAGACGTATTCATAATAAAATTTACATTTTAAAGATTGGAATAGAAAAATTCAGACCAAGCGCATGTTTCCATGTTTGCATGTTTGGTATGGTATTTAAATACTGTTTTTGTAATTTAAATATCAAAAATTAGTTTTTATGGAGGATTAATTAGTTTCTATGTCAGAAACACTGAATTTCAAAACTCAACACCAAACATAGCCTTAGGGCATGTTTCAATAACCAAAATTAAACACTATTCCAATCAGAGTCTAAGTTCGAGGTTGTCCGTTGACCGAGTTAGTCTAGTCAAGTGCACAGTGAGAAGGAGTCTGACTTCATTGTTTTAAGGTCCCCTCCTGCTGTAACTGGTTATCTCACAAATCGATCCAGTAACTTTAAACAAACAAACTAAACTCATAATGAATTGTAGTATGAAGATGATGAAGATTGAAGGGCATGTGTTATCGGAATCAGTGGACTTCTTCTTCCTAGTTACAATCAAATCAGTCCGAAACATGTCGAGCATGAACAGTAATGCTGACCATGATTATTAACATGATGATGGACCGAGAATCGGATGTGTATACCGTTCAGAACATAATTGTAAATAGAAAAACAGATCCTGAGACCCACCTGAATATTCTGAGACAGAACCCACATGAGGGAAAAGAAAGAAAGAAGACAGCATGCATTGCAGAGGTTTGAATCTGCTATAAGAGCATATGACAAAATATAATTTATGTATTGCTGTTTCAGCCCCATGTGTCTTTGCAGCTCTTTGTAATATCATGAAGAAGTGTCGTTTTTTATTTTTATTTTTATTTTTATTTTTAAAATTTAAAATTTACAGATTTGACTGAGCAATGACAACACCTTTTTTTTTTTTTTAAATTAATAATTTAATATATTAGTACGATACATATGTGTTTTTATATTTAACAGTTTGTAAATCACTAAATTATTATTTTAATCTCTAAATTTAATTATTATTAATTTCATCCTCAAATTTTTAACGGTTTAATTTAATTTTTAATTATTTTAAAATATTTTTATTTTAATCTTTTGGATCATATTAAATTATATTAAATTTTAATTTAATCTTTATATTAAATTATAAGAAAAATTAAATATTTTAAAACTTTTTGAGAATAAAATAAAATAAATTAAAAGTTGAAAGTCATAATTTTTTTTTTGTTTTTTAGCCACCTCAAATTTACCGAAAGTAATCAAAAAGGCCAGAAGAAAACAGTGACGCAGAGGGAGAGGGATAATTGTGTCTTTTCAAACAGTATTGGGCTCCTGACACGACCCGTTGGCCCACAATCTCATTCTTATCAGGGCCCACCTAACCTAATATGCCCTTGGAAATATCTTCGGCAATAATTGATATGACATAATTTGAATAGACAGTTGTTCTCTACGAATTGATGTTCAGCTTTCATCTCCCCCAATCGAACCACTTTTGTTACAGTAACAGTAAGAGGAGGGACATGGGCCTTTTTTTTTTTTTTTTTTTTTACTATTTGAAATGGGCCTCAAACAATTTGAGTTGCACTTGAGTTTTGAACTAGATACAATTTAACCTGATCGAGGTTAAGATAGATCTATCTCGAGATCACGATTTTGGCACTACAGAAGCCATAATAAGGTATTTTTAAAAAAGTTAATCATCAATCAGTTTAAAAGAGGTGGACGTTTCACTTTTAACGTACAAGGTGAAGTAACGTATAACTAATCAGATGTTGACACTTGTAGTAGCATGACTAGGATGCAATTTGAGAAACTTATAAATATAATTTAATGGTTCATCGTACCAAAAACATTCTCTAACATGATATCTCATATTTAAATTGGGATGAAATAAAATGTACTTAATTTTTCTCTTACAAGACATACTTACATGACATAGTTATATCAAATCAAAATGTACTTATTATCGTGCAATATAAGCCAAGATAGTCAAATAAAAAACTACAATCATGAATGGAAAACATGCCAAGTTTGGTTATGAATTAATAAATGAATACACCATACCCAACTACTGTCATCCACCGTTCAATCTAACACTTAATTAGATGTCTTTGATGTATAAACAAGTGTTCGTAGTATAAGAGAAAGATAGGTGGGGGGGCAAAAAAGCATACACACTGAAATTTGGGAAAACCCAAAAATGATTAGGCTCTTCTTGATATTTTTCCCACTTCACTGAACCACTGGATAAACAACAGTCAGAGAATGTTGGTTACTCTTTCGAAAAGTCAATAATACTGCTTTTTTTTTTTTTTTTTTTTTTAAATTTATAAGAAATTATATATATATACTTTCGTGAGGAGTTAAAAGTCAAATGCAAATTATGCAAATTTTGTATCTTTCTTTTTTTGTTGACATTTAGAGGGTGACTTTCACTTCTCTTTTCAACATTTTTTTTTTGAGTACTACTGCTTTAGATTTAGATCATGTTGTTGTGATTTATATTCAAGTTACGAGATAAATTTATTTTACTAGTTAAGTTTATAATATCACGGTTTAAGAGGTAAAATATAAATACACGAATTTCAATTTGTTAGATTTTTTTTTTCTATTACTTAAGATATATATTTTTCGAGTAAATCTTAAAATTAAAAAAACCCGATATAAATTAATTCTTCGGACTTTCCATCCATTTTTGCTTTAGATGCATTTTCTTTTGTAAACAAAATAAAAAACTATAAAAAAATTTCAAAGAGTGGAAACATAAATAATTGCAGTTATGTATATCATTCCTAAATGAGGTCCCATTAATTACTACAAGCAAATAGGCTTTGCCATAGGGGGGTCCACACATTATGAGATTCAAATACTTTTAATATATATATATATATATATATATATATATATATTTTTTTTTTTTTAAATTGAAAATTATTTGAAAAGTACTTAATTTTATTGTTCGTTGAAATGTGAAAATAATTATAAAAAAAATGAAAGAGTTAGTGGGATAATAATTAACAGGATAATTAAACGATATGATTTTGATATATAAAATTTTTAAATATATTTTATATTAAAAGAGTATTAATTTTTAGTTTGACCTAGCCCCGCGTTCATCATTTCTTACTACAAGTAGATAAGGAATCCAATGTGTTCTATATTCATTAATGCTTATAATTTCTTCCACGCAAATTGAAGTGCCTAGCTAGGTAAGGTAAACTGCTAGATCACCACTCTTACTAAATTCACAACTCAAAACAAGATCAAAATGAAGACAAACACAAACTGGATCAACCGAACAAGAAAAGAAAGAGACAGGTTGAAGCTAGAGTATAACTATCGAACACCATCAATCTCTATCTCATAGATCAAGTTCCGTCTTATATGGAATATATGTTTTGAGTTTTGACATCACTAATTAACTCAATGGAAACTAGAGAGAAACACAATGAATTAAGTAAGCTAATTCATTTAAGTAACCTATTTCATTCATAGAACATCATGTATAATGAGAGAGAGAGAGAGAGAGAGATATTAATTAGGGTTGATGTTTCCTCTTCTAACTTTCTTAATCTTACCACCAAGCTCCGCAAGAAAATCCGGGGAGAATAATGAATCGATCTCACTAGACAGATCGAGTAAAACTCGGCCTAGATTCGCCTTCCTCTTTGTTAATGGAAGTGATTTCGGTTTTCTTGGTGCAGGTGGACACTTGAGAGGATGATGATGGTCGATAGATGTTGGAGTCTTGAAACCATCTTCATTATTATCTTCTCCTTCTTCCTCTTCTACCACTTTTAGTTCTCTTGCACAAGAAGAAGATGTAGAGGTAGATGGAGAAGAAGAAGAAGAAGGCAATTTGAGTTTCAAGGAAGATATCAATCTATCAAAAAAAAATTCTCTAACTTCTTTTCCTTCTTCTTTAACTTGTTCTTGCATGAGATCACTATGCTCTTCTTCTTGTTCTTGATCTTTCTGTTCTTGTTCTTCTGATCTTGGGCTTGGAGACATGCAGTACTGATCGAGATGCCGACCTTCGATTTGGAAGGAGGGATTTACAATGAAATCAAATTCCAAATCACTGTCCGCAAAAATTATATCTGAATTTGAGAGTCCGCCCATGAATGTAATTGGGCTGAAGTAATTAGAGTTCGACTCCATGCACGAAGAAGAGAAAGACCGTCCTCAAGAACAAGAATTCACTGCAAAACCCTAGTAAAATAAATCAGGACTCAGGTGTAATATATATATATATATATATATGTAGGAAATGGTGGTATAGAATTATAATTACGAAACCAAGATCTTGCTTCCTTGTCTGCTGGGCATATCATTCAATCCTCTCTTGCTTGTTTAATATGGACGTCACTTCTGAAGGTGTTCTTATGAGACTGAGAGAAAGAGAGAGGGGAGAGAGAGAGAAAGCAGCTAAAAAGAATTGAAATTATAATTTACCCACTTTGGCGAAGGATCCAATGCAATAAATTATATAAAAATCTCTCTCTCTCTCCTTAAAAGTATCACTTTCTCTCACTGTCATCTCCTAGCAGAAACATGATCTACAAAATTCTAAAATATTTCCCAAGTGTTGTTATATCTACAAAAATGTATTTAAACTTTCGTTTTAAGGAATCCACCTTTTTTCTCCAGATTTCTGCCAACTTTGATGCATCAATGCACGTGGTTTCCTACACCAAAACCATCTTATGATGTTAACGTGCACGACTTCTTTCTTTCTTTTCTTTTCCTCTCTCACGAAACTTGTCTTAGATTAGTGTTTGGTTCGTGATAAATTAGGTAACTCTCTCTCTCTCTCTCTATATATATGTATAAGTGATTTGATTTAGCAGGAATTAGAGGAAAGCTAGGTTGTTTGTCATTTTGTAAGAGAAATTTCCTTCTTGGATGCTTTGCCGTCTGGTAAATATTAGATGTTGCATGGTTTCAGATTGATTAGTATAATCCGCCATGCACGCTAGCTGCCCTAATCCTTCTTGGCTCCTTATCTACCCAAGTACATCCAGGCACGTTTTCATCACATGGGTCCCACCCAATGCTTTCGATTTCAACAGATTGGATTCTGATTTCTTAAGCTTTGGATTCCATTCCCTCCTTTGAATGTGGAGAAGTTACAGATATTAGGTTTATCTACAAAAATATAATATTTGACAGAAAAAAAAAATATATATATATATATATTACTTGGTTACTTCTCTAAACTTGATGTGTCATCTCGTTAAAAGTGATCATGATATTAAGGTAATTAATGAATTAATTAAGAATAGAAATGGGTAGATTACTTAGTAAAGATGGATGGAGCCCACTAGATTGCTTGGATTTCACCGCATGTTGGACACAATCAAGATCGAGCTCAGCAACAGAAACAGTAACATCTACTTTCAGGACCACAACTACAGTAACTACTACTAACTACTGTCGCTTTATCATGATTTCTATCTCTCTTTCTATTCGCTTCTTTTTTCTGGGCTATCTTTCCGCTTCTTGAGATTTTACTGACATTTATTAGTGGAGTTGTTAACAGCTTTATCTCACTCTCTACTTAACACACATTATATTTATATATATATATGTGTGTGACGTCATTTATCGAGTATTAAAAAGATAATTAGAGAACAAAATATAAATGATTAATTAATTGGGATTAATTAGGAAGTAACATGATATGATAATGTGGGGTAGTATTATATACTCTCTCTCGTAACGGCATGAATAATTGTCTCTGATCATGCATGCTCTTGCTTAATCATTTTGCTTCCCATCTTACGTTCATAATGTATATTCCTATTCCCAACAATCATATTCATATACTATATACTATATACTAATTTAATACTCAGTATTATAAATTAATAATATTTTTTGCATATTATGGTACACATTAATTATTATATTTGCTTTTTTTTTTCTCTAGCACCTCTAATTTATTTATATTATATTTTATATATAATTATAATTTATCGATTTATAATAAATTATATTTACAAAGTCGAAGGACAATGGGACACATGGCCCCATAAGCTTTATAAAACTTAAATTTTTATTCCAATTAAATTAAAATATTTCAAATATTTTTTTAATATAATTTTGCTCTAATTTTTTTTAATAAATATATAATTTAAAAATAATAAAATTAATGTGTTTTTAAATATGAATTTAAATTTATTTCATTTAATTTTTTAAAAATGTTTGAATGCAAATAATATATATTATTTTTAAATAAATAGCATAGAGTTATATATGGCATATTAAATTTCTCTAAGTTGTATATCATGGATGTGTTTCTTATCTGTTTTAGGAGTAGTCTACTTGATCTTAGTTTTTTCATGACATAACTTAAATGTCACTCTCTTTAAATAAAAAATATTATATAAAAAAAAAAAAAAAAAAAAAAAAAAAAACACAGAAGGATGTGCCTGACTAAACGAATTGAAATGGGATCCACCGTACATAAATACTTTTTCACGCCTAACTAAAAAGGCTTTACAAGAACACAATCGCTTCTAAAATCCCACAAATCACAATCAGATCCAAATCATATTTGGGTCATCTAGTTAAGTTTGGTGTTTTTAATGGGCCGTATATATAAGCCCAAATTATAGTGGGCCAGGCTCACATGTTGATAATTCAAGTGCTCATAAATGGTCTTAATAGTATATTAAGTCGGGAAGAGATAATTAATTTAATTTATATTGTTTGGATAGTTGTATGAAGGAGATGAATGAAATATTTTAATATATTTATAATAATATATTTTAATAATAAATATTTAATTAATATATATAATATATTTTTTTTCCTTTTTCTCTATTTTTGAAAGGATGCAAAATTAGATAAAAACTTCACTCTCTTTCACTCCCATTCACTTACTCTTAAGAATCTTCTTTTAAAAGTCCAACCAAATAATAAAAGCAAACTTTCTTAAAAAAAAAAACGTTATCTTCCCTTACCCTTCTTCAATACAAAAAAACTCTTAATGGAAAGTTGGCACTAGAGACGGTCCACTTCAAAATTTGATATTTATAAGAAATTAAGTGGTTGGTATTGACTTAATTGACCACACATAAAAGTTCCCATCGCTTTCTAATCGGTAGATATGGTAATAAGAATTTGGGAAAGAAATTAAAAATATAATTTTTATAATTTTTATAATTTTTATAATTTTTAAGAGTATTTTTTATAATTATTAAAAATTAATTAAAAATAAAAATAAAAATTTTGATATAATATTTTTCTTCTTTCTTAAATTATAATAAATAGTTAAAATATATTTTAAAATATTTATTTAAATAAAATCTTAATTTTCACATTTTAAAAAAATAATTAATAATTAATCTTAAAAACGGTTTTTACGAATTTCGAATACAAAACATCTTATCTCAGATACTTAGGTTGTTTCCCTTCTCCATTAACAATTCAATACTATTTTCAAGGAGGCAGTTGGACGATCCGACATATATATATATATATATAGCTGTGTCATTCGATACCTAATTGACCATAAATTTGCAATTGAAAGATTCCCTTACTTATATAACTAACACACATTTGCATTTCGATAGATACGAACTTTCACACCATACTAACGGAGGCAAATAAATAAGGTTAGTTCATATTAAAATTAGGAAGATTATGAGAAAGCTTATAATAGAGTGTTTAAGGAATCAATTTGGTGAGTACTCAGAAAAATGTCTCAGTGTTATATTGATATCATTAGAATATGTATGAAAAAGCCATAACGAGTGTTTAGTCAATATGTGAGATGTTTAATGAATTTCTTATTATAGTAGGACTTCATTGATAGTTGGATTTAAGTTCATACTTCTTTATTTTGGTTATAGATGAGTTGATTAAACATATTCAAGATGAGATACCTTTGTGTATTGTTTTTGCAGATAATATCATCTTAATTGATGAAACTAGAGAATGTGTAAGTCGAAAATTAGATAGATGACGTAAAACTGTAGAGAGTAGGAGTTTTAGAATTAGTTGATCAAAGACAGAATATCTAGATTATAGGTTTCGTCTCGATTCTTGAATGAATGATAATCCAATTGAGATCGATAGTAGAGATATTTTAGATTGTGAAGCTTTTCGTTATACAAAAGACGAGGGATATTCAAGAGAATATAAATTATATAATTAAAGCACGTTGGACGAAATTGAAGATTGACATCGGGAGTTATATGTGATATAATGATGCTCACGAGGTTGAAAATAAAGTATTAAAGATGACCGTTCGACCTTATATTTTATGGTTAGGAGTGTTGGACTACTACATGATAATATATGTATAATATGACTGTATTATAGATACATATGTTAAAATGGACGTGTGATAAAATATATAAGGCTAATATTATGAATGATTTATTAAGAGTTATATAAGTATAGCACTGACTAGAGATAAAATTAGGTTAAAACATCTAATATAATTTGATAATGTGCAGATGAAACCAAACACGATTTAAATTCGATAAAATTTAGATTGACAGATAAGTGATGGATTTAGACGGAAGAGTAGGTTATTAAAAATTTAGATAAAAGCGGTAAAAATTATATTTTAAATTTTATATTATGTAATAATATGTAAAAAAATCATATAAATTTAAAAAATAATATTCACATAATTAACTCCAAAAAATAATAAAAATAATCTTTAACGATGACGACGACTCATTGCTTTGGTACCAACAACCAGTTACGCTCGTCAAGTCTTGGTACCAACCAACTCCTTTATTACATTACACGTACTCTAATTACTTAGTTACAACCTCAAGTATATTTCCATACCTAGAAATCCATGGTTTAACTTTATAAAATTAAACAAATTCAACTACCTAGATGATATGCTATTGACAATATTAGAAACAGGCAGTAATAAAATTCAACAAAGTAATGTAATATTCAAAACGATAGTTTGACTAATTGACACCATGATCTAATTGTTATTCCTAGTAACCTTTATAATCCTTTAAATAATCATTATCTTACCATACTCTGTTTCAGAAAAATAAAAAATTCTGATAATAAAAAAAAAAAAAAATGCTCTGTTTCAGAAAGAAGAGCCGAAGATGAACGGAAAATGGTGGGCTATAAATTAGAGAATATGAGAGAGAGAGAGAGAGAGTCCGTCCGTATAGATAACGTTAAAACAAAAAATTCCCAGTCAGATTGAAATAGACACCCACTATTATTCTTATTATTACATTAAAAAATCAATATGCCGAACCCACTACTCAAAAACTATTTCCATCATCATCTTGCTCTGTTTCTGATCAATCTTTATCCGATTATTGTTCTTGTTATTAACCTACCACAATGGAGCTCTTGAACCCATTATTACCATCTTTTCCATCTTCTTCTTCTTGTTCTCTAAGTGTGTTTGATACTATGGCGGCTCCTAATTTGAGTGAAACGGTTGAGGAAGTCGGTTCCGGCGGAGTTGGTGGTGGTGATATCGTATTTGTAGCGGTTGGGAAATCTGTAGAGAAATCTGTGAGTTTACTTCGATGGGCTATTGGTCATTTTGGTGATAAGAAAATCCGTCTTCTTCATGTCCATCGCCCTTCTCCTCTCATTCCGACTCTGTGTAAGTTTTTTCTTTTCTGTTCTTTGTAAGTAAGAAATCATAAATTTTTACTTACCCATTATTTCATTCAATCAAACTTTCTGAAAGGGATCCTTATAATATTGAAATAAAAATGTAGAATTTCTTACAACTTGATGTTCTATATTGATGTCATAGTGGGGAAGCTGCCTGCAAGTCAAGCAAATGATGTGGTGGTGGATGCGTATAGGAAAGATGAGTGGGAACGCACACGAAAGCTTTTAGACAATTACTTGGCCATTTGCTCCAAAGCTGAGGTATTTTCTTTTATTTTCATCCCAATTTAAAAAATAAAAAAAAGTTATTTTTTGAAGTGTAAGCATTGCATCTGTTAATACGTGAAGGGCAGCTTAGTAACAAGTGAAGCTGACCAAGTTCAGAAAGGAATTGTGGAGTTGGTCAACGAACATGGAATCAAGAAGCTTGTTATGGGAACTACACCTGATGATAAGTAAGTGACATTCATTGCAGATTTACAATGTATTCTTTTTGTTGCTAATTAGTAATTCTTAATCAATCTGGAATCTGGATTATTATTCAGTTGCATGAAGGTAAAAAAGGGGTCAAGAAAAGCAAACTATGCTGCAAAGAATGCTTCCTTGCTCTGTGAGATCTGGTTTATTAGCAAAGGCAAGCATGTTTGGACAAGAGAAGCTGTTAAAAATTCAGACCATACCCTTGACAACAACTCAATCTCTGTCGGAAATAGCGACTGGATAGATGGAGAATCGGCTTTGTCGTTCGCATTGTCAAATTATCGAAGCAGAAGTTTTTCGAGTATTGATAATCAAAAGAAGCTAACTCATTCTAATTCAAAGGTTGATGAAGAAGGTTTGTTACATGCACAGGTCAGAGAAGCTCTCATGGAAGCCGAGTCTTCAAGAAACGAGGCAATTGCAAAACTATCAAACCGGAAAAAATCAGAATTAGAAGCTATGATAGCCATGGATAAGGTACTTGAATGAGATGTTTCTTTCTACATACATTTAAGTTGTATAATAATCGTCTCTTCTTTAGGTTAAGGTCATTGAATCGACTTATCAACGTGAAGATAAACAAAAAAATGAGGCCGAAAACAAACTGAGAAATGCAATGCAAGAAAAAGAAAAGCATATAGTAGAAAGAGAAAAACTCTGTAGTGAGCTACAAAGAACGAAGAGAAATGTTGCTCTACTAGATAGCCGTTTACAGGAAGCAAATAACCGGCACGAGGAAGCATCGGAAGAAATAAATCTGATCCAATCATCCCTTACAAATCTATGGCAAGAGAAGCAGACTATCCGACGGCAGAGAACAGAAGCCCTACAGTGGCTTGATAGGTGGAGAAGAAGGGGACAATTTGGACAGTTAAATTGCTATAGATCCACCGGGATTCAGTATTTGGCGGAGTTTTCATTAGCGGAATTGAAAGCTGCAACTTGCAACTTCTCGAAGAGCTTCAAGATCGGGCAGGGAGGTTATGATTGTCTTTATAAGGGAGAGATGATGGGTAGAACCATCGTTGTGCAAAAGCTACACCCCCAAAATATGCACGGACCATTAGAGTTCCAACAAGAGGTGGTTCAAGTTCTCGGGAAATTACAACATCCTCATTTGGTGACTCTGCTCGGTTTATGCACGGAAGCTTGGTCCTTAGTATACGAGTACATTCCAAATTGGAACCTCCATCACTACCTTCTCCAAAAAGGCAATAATACGCCTCCTTCCTTGACATGGAAGGCACGGACCCGTATAATTGCTGAAATCTCGAGTGCGCTTTGTTTCTTGCACTCATTTTCGAAACCAGAAAAGATTGTCCATGGAGACCTAACACCCGAGAATATACTTCTCGATTCCGAACTTAGCGTCAAGATATGTGGCTCTGGAATATGCAGACTAGTATCTGAGGATAATCTATGTTGCCCAAGTTTTCGTGGGAGTACTGAGCCGAAAGGTGCATTTTCATATACAGATCCTGAATCTCAGAGGATCGGAATAGTGGGGTCCAAATCTGACATTTACTCGTTCGGGCTGATCATTCTACAGCTACTCACTGGAAGGTCGATAATTGGGTTAGTGAGTGATATTCGGAGGGCAGTTTCATCCGGACAACTTAGTTCACTTTTGGACTCATCGGCTGGAGAATGGCCTTTAGATGTTGCAAGGCAATTAGCAGACTTTGGCTTGCAATTTTGTGAATTGAAGAGTAAAGATAGACCGGAACTCACCCCAAGCATTGTGAGGGAATTGGAACATTTGCATACCTCGGAAGAGAGGGCGGTTCCTTCATATTACCTATGCCCCATCCTTCAGGTGAAACCGGAATTTGTACAAACTGTATTTTAGACAGATTAGGACTGGTCAGATAAACTTAAGTTTGTGTGAACTTTGGCTTTTGTTTGTCTCAGGAAATAATGCATGACCCTCAAGTGGCTTCGGATGGGTTCACATACGAAGGAGAAGCGATTCGAGGGTGGTTAGGAAGTGGTCATGACACTTCTCCTATGACCAACTTGAAACTGAGTCACTCGGAACTAATCCCGAACAATGCTATTCGGATTGCGATTCAAGACTGGCTTTGCTACTCATACAGAACTCCAACTCATAATCATTTGAAAAGGCTATAAATTGTATGTATGTTGTGCATTATGTTACTTAGATTGTTATGTATTGTAAGAAAATGCTAATGCGAGTTAATATAAGACATGAAATCTAAAATGCTAATGCGAGTTAATATAAGACATGAAATCTAATTGTTACAAGAAATGGAAAACACCTTTTTATTCAAACTTCTTTCAAGTACATGACTTTCTTTCCACTCAAACTGGTTTTGTCGATTCAAGAAAGCAGTGAAATACCGGTTTGGATTTCTTGGTCACAAAAGAAGGGACGGTCTTAAATCTTTATATAAAATTTCACATCTCTTTTAAATATATTTATAGGTTAACTTAAAAATAGTTGAATCTGTATCCAAACGTGCAAATCAAACAGAGTTGGCAATTAGTACCTAACCATCTCTATTACTATAAACATAACATACTTTGTGAAGTCAAAAGACTAAAAGCTGATGTGAAATGATTGGTTGGGCCAGGCCGAATTCGGAATCATGTTTGAAGGGCCCATTGATGGATTTGGGCTTGTCTGCAAACCGGACCGGGTTTACAATTTCCCTCCACTTCAAGTATCGTCTAGCTCTAAAATCTGAAACCGCCTTCTCCCTTCCTTCATTGCAACCATCTTCATAGCTTTCTAATCTTCCCTCTCTCACTTTCCTCATCGTCTCTCTTATTTTTCTCATCAGTCTCCTTTTTTCTTTTTTCTTTTTTTTGATATTTTTCCTTGTACTTTTTCCAGCATCCTGTTCATCTCATTGAGGTTCGCATATCTGCTCTTATTTCATGATCAAAGCTCATACGTGAGATTTTATCAATAACTATATTTGTTTGGTATTGTAATTGAGTTGGCTGTAAGGTTTTCCATTTCGCTGATTTTAAAGGTTTGGTTTGTAGCTGAATATCTCCTCTTTTGCAGGTTTGTTCACAAGGTGTTTGTTAAAATGTCTCTGTTACTTAACCTTTTCTGTAGCTAGCAATTGTACTGCAATCACTAGCTATAAAGTTCGAGATTTCTAGTAGTTGGACCATATATTTGACTTATACTGGCCAGTTTCGTTTCTTAGGACATGAATACTGCAATGGCTTTTAAATAAGCACTCACTAAGCACCCTCTCTCTCTCTCTCTCTCTCTCTCTCTCTCTAATGCTAGATTTTTCTTTTGAGTTTGCTAACGGACTCTCAAAGCTATGTTTGAAACGAGTAAATGAATGTTCACAATTGTGTACATTTTTTTTTCCCGGTTTTAACGGTATGAATATGGCTAAACTTGAAGTGCAATTCCTACTGTTTGCCTAATTTTTGAGTAAGACTTTACCTACTATGAGTACAGCTTTCTCTTATTTTGCTTGGCAGGAATGCATCTTTCTTGACAGCTCTGCTGAGAAGATTTACTTTTTTATTTTTTTAATTGAAGGCCTCTAGCATAAAATGAAAGAGATCGACAATTAGCTGGTTCGTGTTTGGGACATCATGAATTTCTTAAACTCATGGAGATCTTGAGGGAGGGACTCTGAAAGGGAGAAAAATAAAATGTGGGTATGCCGAGTGGAACCACTCTGGCACTTGAAAGCTTGGAGAAATTCCTTGAAGATTCCATGGCTTTTTTCTATTTCTTCATCTTACTCGGATTCTCCCATCAAAAAGTCCAAACTTGCCCCTCTGCAGGTTTCTCAACTGACCTATCATTTTATCCTGCACTCTTACATGACTATATATATACGTGTTTAGGTTTTGTGCCCTTTCTTTCCAGGAGAGAAGAATGATAGACAGGTTTAGGCTGCATGCTAAAGGAGGTGATGGAGGCAGTGGCTGCCACAGTGTTCGCCGTAGCCGTCAAGATCGTCATGGCAGAGCTGATGGTAGTTTTTTTTTTTTGTTGTTGGATAGTAATTCAGCATTTATGATTGTTGCTATTTACAGTCATTCTGGTAAAATTGACCGATTTCTTGTTGGTCTTTTTAGGTCCAGTAATGGGATATTATTAAGTTTTTCCCCTTATTATTTGGAACTTATGTAGGTGGGAACGGTGGAAGAGGTGGCGATGTGATCCTTGAATGCTCCCACTCACTATGGGACTTTAGTGGCCTACAACATCATGTTGTACGTTACTCTCTTTCTTACCCCACTCTCGTAAAATTCGAACATCTTGATCCTTACATATAACAGGATAGAGCTATTATTTGCTGTATTACAGACTGCAAATAGAGGTGGACATGGAACTTCAAAAAATAAAATAGGAACCAGGGGTTCAGATAAGGTCTTTGCCTTTTTATTCTTTCCCCTTATTTTTCTATTGTGTTGATTTAGTAAATCATATTGCAGTTTTATGTGGATCATTTTTATTATTATATAGGTTGTCCAAGTACCAGTTGGCACTGTAATTCATCTCATAAAGGGTGAAGTCGCTTCTGTTGCTGAAAATCAATCTTCAACAGATTTGGACCCCTGGGAAATCCCCGGCTCACTAGTCGATGATCTACCTGGAACGCAATCATCCCTTTTTGACCCAAATGCAACACAGAAACTTAAATCAGCATGTGATAATGGAACCTTATCACTCCGTGCTGAAAGAAATATGATCAAATCAACACAAAAGAGGCAGACCACAGAGGACATTTCACAATTTTCTCCTCTCCGTGAAATTCCCGAAACACCCTCTGAAGAAGATACCGACAAAGAAGAAGAAGAAGTGCAGTACAATGTTGCAGAACTAACAGAAGAAGGCCAACGAGTAGTCATCGCTTGTGGAGGGGAAGGTGGTCTAGGTAGTGTAGTTAACTCCAAAATTTCAAAGCTAAAATCCATCAAGCCTGGAGGGGCCCACATGGATAATCACATAGTTCCAGAACCATCTGATGAAAACCAATCCTCCCTTAGTTCCGGTTTGCCTGGTAGTGAAGCTATCCTTATACTAGAGCTCAAGAGCATTGCTGATGTAGGCTTTGTGGGGATGCCAAACGCCGGCAAAAGCACTCTACTCGGAGCTATATCACGAGCAAAACCGACCGTTGGCCACTATGCCTTCACTACGCTGAGGCCCAATTTAGGTAATCTAAACTTCGATGATCTATCAATCACAGTGGCTGATATTCCTGGACTCATAAAGGGGGCCCATGAAGATCGAGGACTTGGACATGCATTCTTACGCCATATTGAACGGACAAGGGTTCTGGCTTATGTACTAGACTTGGCCTCTGGTTTAGACGGTAGAAAAGGGATTCCTCCATGGGAGCAGTTGAAAGATCTGGTGTTAGAGCTTGAGCATCATCAGCAGGGCTTGTCAGGGAAGCCGTCTTTAGTTGTGGCGAATAAGATCGATGAAGATGGGGCTGAACAAGTGTATGAGGAATTAAAGATGAGAGTGGAAGGAGTTCCTATTTTTCCAGTGTGTGCCGTTTTGGAAGAAGGGATATTGGAAGTTAAAGCGGGTCTTAAGAGCCTCGTCAACGGTGACGTATCTTACAGGCTTGGTATAGATAAGATTATGGTCGATTGAATGGCAAGAAACTTAAGTTATCAAAAGATTCTGCTATAGCTTGTTGGTGATAAGGGTTATATTATAAGTACCTCATTAATTTACATTATCACATCATAATTCGAAACCTATAGACATTTCTCGTCCTTGGGAACTGCGTACTCTCAAGATTATGTACATTTTCATTTGAATTTGTCATTTATTTATACTGCAGGTCGGTCCAATGGCAATAAATATAATGTATGATAGGAATGCGGTGCAATCATCTTCTTCACCACCTTTCACTACAAAAAACTGTCCGATTGAATGTTGGGGCTATCCTCTGTTTCTCAGCCTGCAGCTTGTGGCCAAAAAGGAAACTGATCAGCCACATCTATTTCTTGTTCTTACAGTCTTTCTACTATTGTCATGCTCACAACAGTGAAATTATGAAATAAAGGCATGTGCATTCATGCAATGCAGAACTACTCTCATCCTATAAGTATTTCACCTATCTTTGGAAACAGAATTCATAATCAATTAACGTACTCTGAAAACAAATTAGATGACTTGTGACATTGATTATGTAGCATACTACTTCATTTGCTTCATTCTATGCCTCCTTTCTATTTTCATTCTCCATTCCTTTTAAAAACTTTCCGGTACCGAACCGACCACCCACACCCTTGATCCCCTCCGCCTCCTTCCGAGCCCCCCAGCACTCCCTCTAATTGGTCACCTCCACAACCTCCTCTTCACCTCAAGCACGTTCGAATCCCTCCACAACATCTCCACACAATATGACCCTCTACTCTACCACCACTTTGGAGCAGTTTGCTGCCTCCTCGTCTCCTCCGCCTCCATTGCATCTGAAATCTTCAAAATCCAAGACCTCACCTTCTTATCTCACCCTAATTTTGCTTTTGCGGATGAACTTCCGCTGCCGCTCCATATGGCGAGTATTGGAGATTCATAAAGAGGTTTACGATGAATGGACTGCTTGCACCGCGTCATTTCGAACATTCATGTGCTGTTCGGCATGAGGAGATTGTTTGGTTTTTACGTAAAATCATTGAGTGTGCGAAAAGGAAAGAGGTTGTTGATGTCAGTTTGGAGCTTTTGAAGCCTAAGAATAACAGAACTTGTCGGGTCGTGATGAGCACGAGCACTAGATGTTCGGAAGATGGTAATGTTGAGATAAATGGGAAAATTGTAACTTATAGCACTTCATTCAAGACTAGTTCTAAACATTTTATATTTGAGGCATCCTTACTAGATAAAATACTCTATGGTAAACTGTGTGATCACAACCATACATATCGGCCTCACACTCTACAACAACCGTCATGTGTGATTGTGATCGCTTAGTATATAAGTTGCATTTATA
Organism: Coriaria nepalensis; assembly: GCA_027186245.1. Lineage (NCBI taxonomy): Eukaryota > Viridiplantae > Streptophyta > Magnoliopsida > Cucurbitales > Coriariaceae > Coriaria > Coriaria nepalensis. Next base: position 9,292,329 of record CP114491.1, on the reverse strand, counting down.
CAGGAATTTCACTTTCATTGAAATATTTAAAACGTGGTGTTTACTTTTTGGTAGGTAATGAAGCAGAGAAGATTATGGGATTGGTGAGGGAAATATTTAAGAAGGCTGTGAAGGTTTCTTATGGGGATGTGTTTGGTTGGCCGTTAAAGAGGTTGGCTTTTTGGGTGTATGGGAGACAGGTAGTAGATGTTTGTTTAGGGTTTGATGAAATTTTGGGAAAGATTCTGAAGCAACATGAAGAAAGAGGAGAGAGAGAAGGCTTTGTGAAAGAAGATAAAGACTCGTTGGACATGTTGTTGCAACTGTATAGAGATGAAGATGGGGAGGCTGAGTTCAAGATTACAAGGACCCATGTCGAGGCTCTTGTGCTTGTAAGTTATTGCCTAATTATCTCTCTTATTATTATTATTATTATTGTTGATTAAAAAAAAATTAAAAAATACATGTTTGGTTGTCGCTCTTTACTTTGCTCGTACCGTTATTATATTGTGTATGTTTAATGGGCTTGTATAAGCCATTAAGCCCATTCATTGTGGACTCACCTATTGGACTTCTGTTCAAACTTGATTGGACTGCCCATCTCTTCCAATGTACAATGCTGAATCTTCAGAAACAAATGGGCTTGACTTGACACATTCCACGTGATGGGGTTTGAAGGATGTTGTAATGGAGAAGACACAGACCCATGTTCTCTCTTGTTCTTAATTCCATTATCTCCTCCAACCTTAGTCCTCTTTGTCAGAACTAAAACCTCCATGCATGCCTCCATGCATGTTTCATTACCTTATACTATATCTATATGACAACTCATTAAAAATCAATATGGCCCCCCGGCCTCCTATATAAGCAATAGCAGTAAGGCAACGGTGAGGAAACGGGGGGCCCGGTGACAGCCTATCGGAGGTGATGAAGAAATTTAATCAGTGATTGGGAACGAAACGGATTGGGACCCACCTTTATCCAATTGCATGTGTTTATTAAATAAGGCTTGTCTATGAGGATTCAATTAGAGGCAAAAAAGATTGATTGTGACTACAACATTACATATGCCAAGTATGCAAGAATTTGAATAAGCTGTCATGGATTAAAAAGATTTATAATGATGGAGATCATGAAATCTTTGGATTAGGGAAATAAGTATGTATGTGAATAAAGCTAATTTAGGCATTATGTCATATATCATATCATATACAGATATCATATCATATCATATATCTTAATCAACCGTAATTTTATTTTATTTATTTATTTAGTATCATATATTTAATAAGATGAATTTTTAATATATTTAATAATTTTTATAATATGATTTATGTCTAGATATTTATGTGATACGCCACAATAAACAACTGTTTTATGAGGGCCATACTTCACTTACTATTCATAGATTTTTCATCTCAGAGAGAATCACTTGTAGCGTAATGTTTTTTGGAGTTCATTTTTGGGCTAATTGGTAATTACACATGTTTTATGAGGGCATTTGTGTCCAAAGACAAACTCCTTTGTTCTACTTAAATAGCCCATACACGTAAATCACAATACGTCCAGAAGACATTTTTGCTTTTCCCCAACGCACCACTGATGATAATGGGAGCATTATTCAAAATCGCTGCCGTATATTTTCTCGCCATAATATCCACCGTCTATTCCTGCCCGCCTTCGGACCTGTCGGCACTCTTAGCCTTCAAGGCCTCTCTCAATGAGCCTTACTTGGGAATATTCAAGTCCTGGACCGGCAATGCCTGCTGTGTTAACTGGTACGGCGTTAGCTGCGACCAGAAAACCGGCCGAGTCACCGATATCAGTCTCCGTGGCGAGTCAGAGGATCCTATCTTCGAAAAAGTTGGTCGGTCCGGTTACATGACAGGTTCCATATCGCCTGAGATCTGCAAGCTCGACCGCCTCACAAACCTCATTGTTGCTGACTGGAAAGGAATCTCCGGCAAGATTCCGAAATGCATGACTTCGCTAAGCTCTCTCCGAATCTTAGATCTCGTCGGGAACCAAATCTCGGGCGAGATTCCCGCTGATATCGGAAACCTCCGCCGATTAACAGTTCTCAACCTCGCCGATAACAAGATCTCAGGCTACATTCCGGCGTCGATCGTCAATAACAACCGACTCATGCACCTCGACGTGAGCAACAACCAAATATCCGGCGAAATTCCGGCCAATTTCGGAAACCTTAAAATGCTAAGCCGAGCTCTTCTGAGCCGTAACCAACTCACCGGCTCGATTCCATCTTCAATTTCACAAATGGACCGGCTCGCCGACTTGGATTTGTCCAAGAACCAAATTTCCGGTTCGCTTCCGGACTTTTTCGGAAAAATTCCGGTTCTCTCGACCCTCAGTTTAGACGGTAACCGCATTTCGGGTCCGATACCTCCGAGTTTGTTACGTCATACCGGTCTGGGTATTTTAAACCTGAGCCGGAACGGACTAGAGGGAACGATACCGGATGTTTTCGGATCCAATTCATACTTTATGGCGCTTGATTTATCGTTTAATGCACTGAGAGGTCCGGTACCGGGATCCTTGTCGTCCGCTAAGTATATCGGGCATTTGGATCTGAGTAACAATCACTTGTGTGGGTCCATTCCCGTAGGATCACCGTTCGATCATCTTGAGGCATCGTCGTTTTCGAACAATGATTGTCTGTGTGGGAACCCAGTCCGGACTTGTCATTAAAAAAATGTTGTCGGATTTGCAATGCATGCATGGATTAAAGAGATCTAAAAAAAGATCCTATAAAGTGTGTAAGACTGTAATTCTCAAGTTCATCAATCTAAATCAAATGTATAATGCAGTGATCATATAAATAATTCGAAATCATAAATTCATGTATACTTATTTTTACCTTTTATTTTAATTATTTAAAGGATTAAATAATTTATTCATTTTAAATAAACGATACAAATTGATACACATAATTATGATCATGGGATGTTTTAATTTTTCTTTTCTATTTCTTGGGATCTACTAAACAGAATATACAAAAAAAAAAAAAAAAGTATATATTCATTAATCTATTACACGACATTGTTTATTAACAGCTCATGAAATTAAAGATGGTAGTTGTAGGCATGTGAAAATTGTAGGTTCACAATAATGGATACGCAATAATTTACATGCATAGATGATAGAGGATATCAGTCATCAGGCATTCGTAAATCAGGGGTTAACTTGTACAGGAGAAATGCAGCAAAGACCAAACCATGTTCTATGAGGACTAACTACTTTTTCGTGCACAATTCATAATAAAATAACAAACCTTATACATGCTAGTTAATTAGAGAATCATATTCGGATCGAGTAGTTTAAATCCAAAAATGATTATTACATCATAGTCATCTAATTAGCAACGACAAAGGATTGGTTCGTAGTAATGATAGTTTCTATTCCAGTTGAGCTGGGCCTGGGGAGGCCCGAAGAGTATTCCGAGTTTGGAGCCAGTCTAGGTCCAGAAAGATAAAACTATGCCCGTGAATCTAGCAAATAAGTGGGCTTAATGGTAAACCTCTATTCTCTCATCACTCATTTAAATGGGCTCGAGCACAGGCCTGTATTAGGTTCTTTTTTCCACTAATATCAAGCCCAAACCCAGTGCTAGACAACACACTCCATTCGGCATTTATTACTACTTTAATGGGTAAAAATCATCATTTTTTCTCCTTGTAGAGAAGTGAATAAATACCGTCAAAAATAGTAACGTGGCATATTTAGTTTTTATGAAAATTTTGTATTATGACGTCATCAATTCAGCATATTTATTATTACATAGTTCTGTTGATCCCTGAGGCATTATGACGTCACATTCCACAGTCTGATTTTCAGACAGCTTTTCATTATTTTGTTTTTGGGTGAATTTGGAAGACAGCTTTTCATGCCACTTGAGAAGGTCCATAGCACATTATATGTAGTCGCTACCGTAAAAATAAAAAAAAAAAAAAAATTATAGTAGACGCCACTGTATACGTCACACTCAACTACAGCCGTCAGATCAGACATCCATCGAGATGCTCGGCTTCAAAAGCGAAAACCGATTAGCTTACGCATATGTTCCCATCAAACCAACTTTAACCGGGTCCACTGCGTCAGACACGTGGCTACACGCGTTGGGCCCCACAATAAGTCAATCATATCCAGGCTGAAATGAATTATATCCCGATATTTTGTACTCCAAACTGCCCGATATATCACGACAAGAATTAAGAACCGACGATCTGTCATATTGGTGCTTTTATATGTGTAAGAGGACGATAAACCCCCGTATACGTGATCATATTTTCAGCAGCCTGCCATCGCAATTTCAAACCCAGGAAATGTATACAAAGATTACAAACACAGTAGATGTCGTTCTAATATGATGGACAACAGCAATCATTTATTTCCAGCAAACCAAGAGCGAATATAATAGAGGAAAATAAAATGAAGAACAAACAATCAAATCAAAATGAAAAAAGAAGACGATAATTATCGGAGAGAAATATTGATCTTCGTTTACAATTCCTCGTTCTATCTCTCTCTCGACGAGGAGTTTCTCTCCCTAATGGATCTATAAAATCTCTGCGAGAGATCGCGGGATCGAGCTTCCATTTTCCAAATTTATAATTCACAATTTGAGTTTTTTTTTTTAACGTCGTGTGGTACGTAATAATGAATCGCCTTCTCTGTTTCTTTCATGAAAATCAAACTCTGACGATCTTCGCCGCCTTCACAACCGGATTTTCCCTCGCGATGGCCTCACGACCAGCAGTCTTATAATCATAGCTGCACTCGTGGCGATCTGAGTACCGGTGATCTGCGCAGAAGAGCTCACCGCACCGACACCGAAAACCGGTCAACCCGACGCGTTTTTTACATCCGGAGCACCTATTCACCTCTCGCTTAGCAGATTCGTCGGATTTCGGCCGATCCGCCGTCGTAGTCTTGCTCGTCTCCGCCGATGATACGAATAATCGCTCCGGCGAACGAGAAATGGTAGATCTCGGACTTTGATCGCCTGAGAACTTATGAAGTGCGGCCGCAATTCCAGAAGCGGAAGACGACGGCGTCGTAGAGGTCGTGGAGGTTGCTGAGGTGGTGGCGCTAAAGCATTTCTGGCACATATTGTTCGTGGCCGGATTTCCGGTGAGACCGCAGTTATTGACGCAGAGCGTGATAGTCTCCGGAACCTTAAACTCGGTCTCCTCTTTCTCGGTTCTCTGAGCCATATCTTTACGTCGACTTGTAATTCTCGAAACGATTGCGGAGAGAGGGAGACAAAATTAGTTCAAATTTTCAGAAAAATAAAAAAGAGAGAGAGAGAGATGGAAGAAAATGTAAAAATGGATTGAAAGGTCGGTAATGGCGATGGAATATGGGCCTCATAGAGACGCGCATCAAAGACTATTTATATTACGAAAACGCCCTTCAGACATTGGAGTATTTACCTTCGACTTTTCTTCTTCTGGATTGGTTCTGACGCGTTCATCGTAATAATTGAGGACAATTTTGGGTGCGGGAAAGACTATTTTAATATTCGTGGGACCGCTATATTACGGCATCTTAAACCGCCTGAGGCTTGTTATTGGCTGCAAACATTATAAAGGTCAATATTTCTTCTTTTTTTTTTTTTTTTCAGACATTTAAAGTTTTAAATCATTAAAAAAAGGAAATTTAAGTCACAAACTGTCATAAGCACCAGACCACCACAGTACGGTCCCACTTTTTGTAATAACCCATTTTGTTTTTGGAATTCACATTAGAAAAGTCAGATTAGGAAATGTGGAGTAATTCGTACTTTCCGACCACGTTCAATGAAAGAATTATCATCTTTTTGTAAACAAATCCCACTATTTTAAAGATTTGATGAGTAAAATTTAATATTATTTAAGTTAATTAAATATATGTATTAACTATATTTCATTAAAAATATAAATAATTTTATATAAAAAAAATATTATATCAGATTAATTTTATTAAAAGTATATTTTTAAATTTTAAAAATTATTTTAATAATATTTTATCTCTTTTTTCTCCTCCCCTCCCCCCTTTATATTTTGTGAGATGCTTAGATTAATTAGCTTTTGATTAATTAGCTTGTGTTTATAGTTTTTACGGAGTTTCATTTATCACATTTAAAAAGAAAAGAAATGAATGATCGTATTCACAACAATATATTCTTGCTCCCCTCCTCCTCTATCTGCGGGCTTATCACTTTACAACATTAAGGATAGAGAGTGCTTTCACTTCCTCCTCTTTCTGATAGGGATGACATTAGGACAATGCACTTTTGGGGATAAGTTATTATAGATGCATTTTCGTTTTTCTTTTTGCTCGTTTTTTCTCTCTTCTTTTTGCTATGACCATTGTGAGCTTCGGTTTGTTTTCTTGCTTGGTGGAGCTGTTCTCCTTGTTTTGATGATGAGCTTCGGTTTTTATGAGCATATTAAGATGAATATGTTGTAAAATTCAAAATGATAAAAATTATGGATAAAATGATAAGGAGATATATCTAAGAGTAATTCGGTGACAACATTATAGAGATATATTGTAAAAAGGACACCAAACACAATCCAAATTAGTCAAAATTTAGATCAAAATCAAAATTTAGACATCAAAGCATACAACAATCCTAAGGTCAAGGCAGCAGAAGAAGCGAAAGAAAGAGCACGAGCACGAACAAACAGAGAATTAAAGTTCTTGAAAACTTGAAGACTAAGAGTCAGAATCTGCAACCTACCCTGTTCTTCCATCTTGTTAAAGAAGAACATCGGCTTCAATGACTGCCGCAATAGGAAAGCCAGCGCGAACGGAAATCCGAACGCCAGAAAGCTCTGAATCGAAACCTCTGTGATTGGTGACGAACGCGTTGTGTATGAAATCCATGCTCCCACGCTTAATTGAATCAGCCCTAGAAGAGCCATCGCTTTGCTTAGCCCGTAGACGTTCTTCATGGTCGTTTCGATGACTTGTCGAGTTTCGTTGGCAAGAGGTGATGTATCGCGTTCGACGGTGGGCCCTTCGATCTCTTGGTGCTTGAAATTAGGGTTTTGACTTGGGTATTGACTTGGATCTGTTTCCAGGGGTTTTTGTTTCTCTTGTTCTGATGATGAGAATAATCTGGTGGTTGAGATGGAGGGTGATTTGATGAAATCGAGATTGGAAATTGGGGATTTTGTTAGGGTTGGGGAAGAAGTAGAAGAAGGTATGAGATTTGGTGATTTGGGAAAATGGGATTGAGGGGTGAAGGGTTTAGGGTTAGCGTTTTGGATGATGTGGGAGATGAAGAAGGAAGAAGAAGGATAGCATTTTAGAAGCTTTGAGCTTAATCTGCGCGAAATCATGGCTGCTGTTATTGTTCTCCCCCTCGGGAGCTACTTCCCAAGTTTTGTTTTTGATTGTTGATTTTCTTTCACGCAGAAAAAAGATAAGAGCTTTTTCAAACGCCGTTTTGGTTAGCTCCCGACCTTTTCATTTAAAAAATAAAAAATAAAAAATACATAATATTTTTGAAAAAGGAAATATCGCATGATAAATAATAGACAATGTAGTAGTAGTGGGTCCAAATATAGAAGAAAGTTATTGAGATGGAGTGAAAGTTATAAATTAAATATGAAAAACAAATTCTATCATAGTTTAAATTATGAGTTTATTATTTTTAAATATGATTAGTATTATTTAGTTTTAGAATTTACCATAATATTGAACCCAAAAAAATAAAGAGATACGCCAGCTTTTATTGCAAAGTATAGAATAAACGGTCAATTACCGTACATATATTAAAATATTATGAAAAAGGTATACAAATCCAACCATATAATATCTCTTCCTCTCTCTCGTTAACTAGTAATGATGACTTCGAAATATTTATTGTAAGTAGAAGGCAGCGAAGGAGATGACTGAGGCGCCAAGGAGCGAGCCAATAGCTGGGATTACACCAGCCGCGTCACCGCTTGAGCTTGTTCCCGGCGCCGTTGCTGGTGCGGAATCGGGACTTTGAGCCATTACGGCCGTGATTGAAGCAGCAACAAAGAACACACCGCAAGCAATCCTCTTCATTTCCATTTTGGGATTTTTTTATTTTTATTTTATTTTTTTCTGAATTGTAAATAAATAAGATCGGTAAAAATGTTCTCTTGTTTTAAACCAACGAGAGAAATTATTACCGACGAGAAATTAGAAATGGCTTTGTAATTTCTGCCTTGAGGTAACTGCAATGGGAGGGGGGAGGGGGCTTTTATATGAATTAATATCATGCCGTTTTTTGGTAATTTTCTTTATTTGTCGATTTGGACATTCTGTTTTGGTTAATAATAGACCCGGTCCGATTCAAAGGTTTGGTTGTTCGATATTGTTGGAGAAAGTGTAGGAGGTACTCTAAACAAACCATCATCTCACATCAACGTTTACTTGTTAACGGTTAATCAGTTATAAGCGGAACTAACCTCATTTAAGTTTAGGGGGCTGAAATAATTAGAAAAAATATATATTAATTTATTTATAATTTATAAATTTTATTTTAAGTTATATTGGATTTATTAAAAGTTATGAGTTCAATTCCTTTCATATTTTTTTTTTCTTCTCTTTTTATTATTACTTATTCAATCCTCACTAATTCCCCTTCTAAATTGAATAATTCTCATGGATTGAGCTTGAATTGCGGACACATGGGGCTTTTGCTGATTCGTTTGGTTTGTTTTCAAAGGCCTTGTGATTTGTGGAAGTAACCAGGGATTTGAGCATGGCCTTGTGATGATGTTGCGTACTTGCATCGCTGGTTAGATTAGATCCTCATATTGTGCCGGAATTTGATGCTTAGTTTAGTATTCTTGATTTGTTTTCACTTTTCTTTTTGTTGAGTAAACATGACGAGGCAAAAATAATCTTGTTTTTAGCAATTTATGGAGTTCTAGTTAGGAATCTACTTTGGCCAAAAACAAAGCACAAATGTCTATATATCTAATGACTTTCATTATCCGAAATATACAAGAAGTAAAATGACAATCAGATAATGGTGTTTGTTTTGATAAATGAACTTAAGTATATAACTAACATCCAAAAGCTTGTTCAGTGGAGATATATATATTCTAATAGATCAATATCTTTCAGATGCGGGACGAGATAACTGCAAGTTTGCCAATTCTAACACGTTCTTCATGTATTACCAACTAGTTTTTGGTTACAATCCTAAACTTATCTGTTTTACTATGTGAATATCACATCTAAACTCGAAATTACTATAATGAGGTCACGGGTAAAATACTAAGAGCCTCGTAAGCGAAAATGATATGAAATAATCATTCAAAATAAAAGAGTAATTTGGCTGTCACAAAATTTAAGAATCTTCGGCCTATTAATTAAGAAAGCCCAACATGTCATGTCCTCCTCTCCAACCTTTTTTGATCTCCTCTTATGTCCGAGAGGTTAAAGTTTTTGGTTTGTGTGGGATTACATAGCCGCTTAATGAGTAGTAATGAATATTGACTGCTATTTTATCTTTTGAATAAGGTTATCGGTCGGATTATAATTCGACACACAATCTGACCGTAACAATAAGATATCAATTACAGAATTATGTCTTACACCGCTTAGCAAATTAAGGAACATCTTATACAACTCGTTGACATGTTAGATCAAGGTACTTCTAAGAGATAAAACAACTTTTGATTATACCAGAATACCTCCAAGACAGTAGTTTAGTACTTTAATCGACATATTTGGTACGTATAATCACTCCTTTTACACGAGTACATAACTTTACTGTAAATAGTAGACAATGAAAGAGATCAATGAAGAACCAACGAGCGAACCAAGAGCTGGGAGGGCAACAGTGCAACCGCTGGTCGGTCCTGGTGCAGCTGCCGGTTCCTGAGCAGCCATCGCAGCACTGACCGAAGAAGCACAGATTAGGACACAACAAGCAATCTTCTTCATTTCCATTCTGGTATTTGTCTGGAAATAATTGGATTGCTTGTGTATTGCACTTCTTCTTGGAAAATTGCTTCCTCGCTTGACGAAATGTGGAGGGGCCTTTCCTGAGTTTATATAGCTTTACACTTGACCTATTTTTAGTCTTTTGGGTGAAGTTTGTTTCTCTAACTAAATTGGTTAGATCATAATTAGGAGAAGTAAAAGTTAATATACATTATTACTAAAAGCTACCACAAATTTAATTATAGAATTTGATGTAAAAAACAAATTTGTCCTAATGTATAGAAGATGCGTTTTGTGTAGTAGTTAAAATTTGAACATACAACTAAAATTTGGATACAATTGTGAAGTCTAATGAAAACATAATCCTAACAACCAGGCCAATAGTATATTATAAATATTTGATTACAGTCTCCAAATTGAACTATAAACTTGATCTAATGTCACAATCGGCTGGCTCTAGCTCTTAGAAGAAGCTGCCTATTGTCAAAATTTGCAATGAAAATTGAAAGAGGTCACATATGTCATGTCGTATGATCATTTCTGCCTTGATTGGTCAGGTCGTCAGTACACCAATCACTCCTAGTTTGCTTTATAGTGGAAGGGTGTGAAAATAACGCAGTTGACTTGATCCTGCACTAGTGGTGTACCACGTGGAGTAAACTATACCTTTTTGTACTTATTTTTCATTATTCTATTACTTAATACTATACTTTTCTGGTAAAAAAAATGTATTTTTAAGTATTATAATATTATTTGAGCACATGAAGCACGAAGCGTTTCAAGCAAGATGGGAGCCGTCCAATATTTGCTAATTTATGTAATTTAGGGATTTGAATTCGTCCTTAATATTAAATAAACGATTGAGATTGAATTAAAAAACTAATTATCTTTTTAATATTACATTTATTATTGGGACATAAATTTACTATATCATTTTATGAAATAACACAATAAAGTGTTAAAAAAATAACTCAGTGAAGTCAAATACTATATTTGGTACTTATTACGAGCATGATCAACGGTGATTACAGCATATTTTATTATGAGCATGATCAACGGTGATTACACAGCATACATAAAATATCGAATAAAAAAATCACATGTAACACTTCCCAAGATAGTTGATACACAGCAAATGAGGACCCCACCAAAAAATGATGGGTCAGCGGTCAGCCAAAACCATACCCACACATGGTGCCCGAATCTCTCTTCTCCACTAATAAAAAGCAACTTTCGCCCAGTGGCTCCAAGCCCTCTCCGCCTCTGCTCCACACGAACTGAAAAACGAAAAATCGTCCCTTTCCCCCTCCGCAAAACTCTCGCGCCCGTTAATCGTTCGGGAAGGTATAATGATTTCTTCCTCTTCCTCTTATTTCGGATCTCAGATCCCTTTCATTTTTAATTTTTCTTCTCTTCGATCTATGCTTGTTTTCTTATACATCCATTTCTAGATTGTGTTTCGAACATATTTTCAAGGTAATTGAACTTCAGATCTACGCAAGTCTGAGATCTGTTTTTCTTTAGTCCGTCTTACGACTCCCTTTAGATCTGATTTGTTTCTCTTTCGATTTTGGTTTAGATTTGCTGGTTCGATTGTCTTGGATCATTTCTGTGTGTTTCGAACTAGATCTGTATGTTGCTGATGAGTGTGCAGTGTCTCAGATTTCTTTGATTTATTCTTTCGCTTTTGCGATCTGAAAAGGATTTTGGACAGTTACTGAAGAATAACGTCCAATCTCTTCGGAAATTTTAAAATTTTACTTTGTAAATTGTCTAATTGATAATAAATTTGAATATTTGGTTTATCTATTAAAGTTCATGGTTTCGATCTCTGTCATGATGTTTCCTAGTGTTTTAAAAATTTAAAAGTCGCACAAACTTGGAGATTCCTACTATTTCAAACTATTTAGGTATTTCGTAAATTGTTTCATTTGTGCTGTCGGATACCCCTAAACAAGCCTCTTCATAAGTGATTTGAACTTCTATGTTTGCCTTCCCCTATTTAGTTTGTATATTGTTTTGTTGAAATGGACTCTTTGCGGTATTCTCAAGATTTCTCGTCCCATGCTGGCAAGACACTAATTCTACTTTTAAATTAAGAAATATTTAATGATGATTATAGTTTTATTTTTGGTGCTTGGAAAATCTTGTTTTTTTCATACAAAACGAAGGCTTCCTTGTCTGGTGCTTTTTCTATCAACTGTTTTATTATATTGCTTAGTTTCTCACGATTCTTACTATTTCATTATATTGCCTAGGTTCTCATGATTTTTACAACAGAAAAATGATGAATTAGCTACTTCGTTATATTGCCTAGGTTCTCATGATTCTTACTATTTTTGTACATCTTGTTCTAGTTGTATGTGCTCTAAGTGGCATTAACTTGTGAAATATTGCAGGGAAGATCATAATGGTTGATCAAGTTCAACATCCCACTGTCTTTCAGAAGATGGCTGGAAGCCTCCACTGCCAGTCCACTCTTTCAACTGATTTTCAGGGTGACTTTGGCTTCCAGAGACCTGCTTTCCATCAAAGACGTGCCACCTTCGGGAACTACTCCAATGCTGCATTGGTTCCATCATGCAGGGCCACTGTTGATCTATCTAGCGTTACCTCAACTGCTTCCCCAGTTTTTGTTGCAGCCCCTGCAGAGAAAGGGCACTTTCTGATTGATTTCCTTATGGGTGGTGTCTCTGCTGCTGTGTCCAAGACAGCTGCTGCCCCAATTGAACGCGTCAAGCTTTTGATTCAAAATCAGGATGAGATGATTAAAACTGGCAGGCTTGCTGAACCCTACAAGGGCATTGGTGATTGTTTCAGCCGAACTATCAAGGAAGAGGGTTTTGGTTCATTGTGGAGGGGTAACACTGCTAATGTCATCCGTTACTTCCCAACTCAAGTGAGTAATGTTTCATTTTACCTCCTAGTATGACTGCAGGTTAATTTTTTGTCAAGAGCTTATATCCTAATGCGTGTGTAATTTTTGCACCAGGCCTTGAACTTTGCTTTCAAGGACTACTTCAAGAGGCTTTTTAACTTCAAGAAAGACAAGGATGGTTACTGGAAATGGTTTGCTGGAAACCTTGCATCTGGTGGTGCTGCTGGTGCTTCATCACTCCTCTTTGTCTATTCTCTTGACTATGCTCGTACCCGTTTGGCCAACGATGCTAAGGCTGCAAAGAAGGGAGGAGAGAGGCAATTCAATGGTCTGGTAGATGTATACAAGAAGACATTGGCATCTGATGGCATTGCTGGGCTTTACCGTGGGTTCAACATTTCATGTGTTGGTATCATTGTCTACCGTGGTCTTTACTTTGGAATGTACGACTCTCTGAAGCCAGTCCTCTTGACCGGATCGTTGCAGGTTAGTCTACCGTGGTATCATTAGTAACTACTGCTTAAAATGGGCAGCTAGATCATGGAAGTATATAATGCTTGTGCTGAACATATTACTGATTTCAGCAGACAAATGACATCCATCTCTCTTATCTGATGATTACAGGATAGCTTCTTCGCTAGTTTTGCACTAGGTTGGCTCATCACCAACGGTGCAGGGCTTGCTTCCTACCCCATTGACACAGTCCGTAGAAGAATGATGATGACTTCTGGAGAAGCAGTCAAGTACAAGAGCTCTTTCGATGCATTCAACCAGATTCTGAAGAATGAGGGAGCCAAGTCTCTCTTCAAGGGTGCTGGTGCTAACATCCTCCGTGCTGTTGCTGGTGCTGGTGTGCTCGCTGGTTACGATAAGTTGCAGGTCATTGTGTTCGGAAAGAAGTACGGATCTGGTGGTGCTTAAGAAAAGAAAGGGATCATAAAACCCTTCTCTTTCCCTTCAATTTACTCTAGCTTTAGACGGTGATGAAAATCTTTTCCGAGTTTTGTGGACGTGTTTCGGCCAAAAAAATTTTCTTTTCAATAATTCAATTTTTGGAAGGGAGTTGATCCCCAAACCCATTTTTTTCTTTTGGATATGGGTATTTGATCCCCATAGATGCCTGATTAATGTTAAATTTTTTTTTTTGAAGTTTTCCAGTTTAATACTTTGTGATCATATTTAGTAATTATTTTGGTCTGAAATTTATATTTTAGCCGTTGCCCAGGTAATCCAGTAGTAGACTATTAGTACAATTGCTATTGTGCTATTATTGCTCAAGGTTTGCTTGTGGTAGCTAAGATTGATTTGAGATTGCAGGAATGACAATGATACGTTTGGAAAGCTAAAGAGCGTCGGAGAAATTTCATATGGATATTTGGTTTAAAACGTATAGTATTTGAGCGACAAAGAAAACAGGCTTCACATGCAAGTCTTACAATTTCAGCCACAAAAAGCAAAACTAAGAAAGCAGGCAGAAAAGAAAACGGAGAAAGCGAAAATTGAGGCGATGCATTTCAGCTACAAGCATCCTCTGATGTTCAGTGAAGAACAAGCGAATGATGGGGAAGAAATGAAATGCTATGGATGTCAGGATGCAATGCATCATGGAGGTCCTATCTGTAGTATGCCACTTCTTTCCTCATAAGTCATGCTTCGACTTACCCCGTGAGACGACTATTCCTTTACATAAACATCCTCTCACTCTATATTCCGTGGAATGAATGGTATTGTAGCTTGTGTGGACGTCAGACTCGAAATGGCTTCATTAGAAATCTAGTATATATGTGGTTGGTTTAAAAATTTTTTTCTAAATTATTATGTTTAATTTCAATTATTTTAAGTATAATGAAATTATATAATTTATATAATAATTACAAAATAAAGTATAATAAAATATAAATATAAAAATTTATTCTTTAATTTACATTTTAAATTAATATTTATATTAATAATTTCGACCAATTCAATATTTATATAAAATCCGTTTAAATTATCCGATAATATTTAGGACGGGCATTATAGCATGGATTAATGGCAGTGGGCCTAGTGATCGCGATTCAGATATAGAATGAGAGGCGTACTTAAGATAAGCAAACAAAAGTGACTAGTAAGGAGAAGAAATTTTAGGTAATACTTAAATTTGATAAATTATTATTCATAAGATAAGGACAACTTTTTATGATTGGTCATGCATTTGAAACTGCGTAGTAAAAAAAAAACGTGCTTCAAAATGAAAATTTGGGAAATCACTTTTTCTGTATTATAAATGAATACAAAAAGTAATTAGATCTGTCTTAAAAATTAGACTATACTACCCCTTCATCTACCCCTTCATCAACTCAATCAGCCTGATCACTTGACCTCAAATTCAATTTCCAATCTTTTCTGAAACTCTCAAAAATTTGTGAGGTGCTCCGAAATTCAGAAGAACTCATGTAATTGCGGTGCACTCTTTTGCTTAATGATCACTACTTTTGCAACCAATATATTATTGTATCTTCCTTTCTATCTCAATATACTCATCGTAAACTACTAAAAAGGAATTTTTAAAAATGGAGTTTCAACACTTTAGTCATGAGCATCCTCTGATTTTCACTGAAGAACAAGCGAATGATGGGAAAGAAATTAGATGCTATGGATGTCAAGATGCAATACATCTTGGGGATCCTACTTATAGTTGCTCCCAATGCAACTTCTTCCTTCATAAGTCATGCTTCGATTTGCCCCGTGAGACGACTCTTCCTTTACACACAGACATCCTCTTTCTCTATGTTCCAAGTCACAGTATCCCTCGGGAACATGGGAGTGTGATTTGTGCGGACGTCTTACTCCCTTGGGGTTTCATTACCATTGCAAGATATGTGAATATGATGGTCATGTAAGGTGCGTCTTCGCAGACTCATTTTTCATCGAGAAAAGTGAAAAGTTTGCACATTTCAGCCACGAGCATACCTTATTCTTCCATGAAGAGTATGACTATAGAGATGAGCAAGTAATGTGCTCTATATGCGGACTATCAACAACATCTGGCCCTACCTACGGTTGTTCAAAATGTAGCCGTTTTCGTTGTCACAAGGTATGTGCTGAATTACCCACAAAAATGCAAGTTCCGTCGCATCCTGACCACCCCCTATTTCTCTACACAGCTTTCCTTCAGGAGTCGAGACAGATTGTCAAACCTATAAGATGCGATGCTTGCAAGCATAAAATATACTATGCCTATTACAACTGTTCGCAATGTGATTTTAGTATTCATGCTTCATGTGTGTCGCATGTTCTTGATAATGAAAACAATCACCAACACAACTTTATCGAGATTCGAAAGAATGTCAAATTGACATGTCGAGCTTGTGGGTAGGAAAACGAAGCGTTCCCTTGGCTTTGTACTATTTGCCAATATTTTGGTCGACAGATAGTGTGCTGCAGTACCGGGTACCCTTCGAGTAAAAAGTCATATTAAACATCGCTTCCGTGTTGAATACTCCCTTGCTCAAATGAATGAATCTGGAAAATTTTATTGTAATATCTGCTACACACCGATACAGAAAGCATATGCCGCTTATAAATGCTATGAATGCGACTCGTTTATTGCCCACTTGACATGAGCAGATTATGATGTGATACATGATGAGTTTATTTGGCTTGAAGGAGATGAATGGGATATTAACTCGGGTAAACCATGTAACTCATTTGAACTCATTTGAAGAATTCTTAGATAGTTTGGAGGTTGATATGAAAGTTAGAGAGATTTTGCATCCTAGTCATCAACATACATTATCAATCATTACTCATGAGGCGGAGGTTGGGAATAAAAGATGTTGTGAAGGGTGTATGCGACCCATCGATATCTCAATCTCAACTCCATTTTACAAGTGTGCACGATGCGATTTCTTTCTCCACAAAAGATGTGCTCATTTACCGAGTAAAATACGACATCACCTTCATCCAGAGCATGAGCTATTCCTCAGATCAAGTTATGAGAAAGGCAGAAATATCAAACACGCATCCTATGCTTGTAATTCATGGTCTCAAGGCTTCTCCTACTATTGTAAGGAGTGTGAGTTCAGAATAGACATTCCATGCGCCTCACTTTCAAAGATGATTAAACATCCACTTTTTCTTGCCAAAAGAGCCAAGAATAAAAGATGCTCTAGTTGTGATGAAATACATTGGAGCATGTGTTGGGTATTTGCCTGTATTGATGACTGTGGTGATGACTTTCGGATGGAGTATAGATGTGCAACTCGACCTCTAACAATTAAATACAAATCAGACCCACACTGCTTTAGACTTACTAACATTGCTGAAGATGACGACGACTCCGAAGCATGTTACTGTGAAATCTGTGAAGAAGAGAGAGATCCCCAGCTTTGTCTTCTTTAATTGAAGTATGACAATGAGCAGAACATTTGTTTTGTTATGATTCAAGAGTAAAATATGAATAAATAAAATGAATGAAATGAAAATTATTAAACATAGGAATGAAATGAGATTCTTAAAGAAACGAAATAATAAAAATAAGAATTAAATTTATATATATATTTTTTAATTTTCAGTATTATCATCTCATAATAAGAAGATTTGATTTTTTTCTGATAAAAAAATAAATCATTTTCATTTTATAAAAAAAAATAAATAAATAAATCGATTCAATTTCTTAATTTTGTAAAATCACGACCAAACTCCCAATAAAGAAATGAAATGGAATCGGATGCTCTGTCCGTAAATGCAGGAAGCGAATAAAAGGCGTGCCTCGAGATAAATGGGTGTATATACGTCTGCTGGATGCACGTGCCCTTCACATTTAGTGTTTCATTCAAGATGTCGACATCCATCTCATAACGAGTATATAAATACAATCCGGGTTATTGAATGGAACAACGTCCTTTGTTCACAGTAAAGATGCAACTGTGTATTAATGTGTTGATATTGTAGTCACTTAACTTGCATTTCCCTAAGTTTGAGATGGGCTGCATGTTACTGGACGTGAAAAATTTCATACACCGTAACATATATACATTACAATGATGACTGTTAAGGGTCTCCTTCGGCGCCATCTAAATGAAGTAACTGTAAGGTCAATGATGACTGTGTACATGCAGTATACGATGAAATAGACACGTGTAAACAGATAGACTATGAATTCGGAGAATAGACGCAGTACATGTTCGACATAATACTAAATCCACTTTACAGATGTTAACACAGAAGAGATTCCGGAATCGTTCGAAGCCAGTATTTATTAAATGGAGTCTACAGATGTCAACAAATGTTGTGGTAGAAGAAATTTCATGTGATCGTGAAGGGACTATCCAGTACTCACTAAATCCAACTCATTAGTAACCAAGCAACCATAGTGAAAAAATGAAAACAACTGACAACATTTGATATGCTCATCAATATATGCAATATTGACAGTTTCTTTTACTCATCAGACAAGTGAGGTGTTAGTTGCCATGGTAAGAATGCACCGATAGCAAATGATGTCATGAGTTAGCTTTTCTCAGACTCAAACAAAAAAAGCTTAGATATTGGTTAGACCTAATATAGAGGAACTCATCTTCAAAGGGGAAATTTATAAATGAAAGAGAAAGATCCACTAACCTTGATCTTTGATCTCTGAGCCTTAAGGACCTGTCCTCCTCAATAGCATGCGAATCTGGACTGAAAACATCTGAGATGGTTAAAAACGATTTACGTACAAGGGATACAAGTATTAATGGTGACGAACGGATATGTCAGAGGAGCTTACCGTCGGAGCGAAGCTTCAGGCGGAGGTCGAACAAGCAGAAACGATTCGGTCAGGCCATTGTTGTATGAGCTTCTGGAGCTTTCAAAAATAAATGAAGATGAAGTTATGAGACTGAATGGAGAGTTTCATGCAGATGAAATGAAAAGACTTCATCGGGGGATGGGAAAGAGAAGTCAGAAATTAAAACATGAACAGTTGAAAATGGTGTTAAAAACGGTACGAATCCAGAATCGAAATACGAAAACTTCAAAAATCATTTTAACGTATTTTGAGACACGTCTTTCAGTGTCGACTGGCACAAAATTTTGAGGCCAAACAGGTTGGTCGGTCCACTAAAGCGTGTTTCCCGCTTTTAATGTCGAAAATCACTCTTGAAAGCCTTGGTCAAGGAGGGCCTAATACATAACACTAATATACAAGCACTATGATGAAGCCGGTGCTCAAGAAAAGAGGGCTTTCACTATTTTGTACATATATCTTTTATAAAGCTTGGATTAGTGGTGGTGGGCCTAGTGATCGTGATTGAGTAGTGGAATGAGAGGCATAGAAGAGTCCAAATGAGGGCCTGAAAAGGCCCAATCACATTAGCTTCTGTCATTTTCTCACAACTCTCGATGACTATTCAAGATAAGTACCAACTAATGTACTGTATGTCTATACCATTTCCACACTGCAATTAATTTGATTCTTGGGCCTATTCCTGTAACCCAAAAAGAGTCTTGGGCTAAGACGGCTAAAGATTTTGTTGGGCCCCAAGTAGAATCACCGCCTTACTCGATAAGACCAATATGCAGCCCAAGGCGCTATTAACATCAAAAACGGTATTGAAAACTTTATTCGTCGCCTGAGAGATTCGAACTCTCGCGGGGAAACCCCATGTACTTAGCAGGCACACGCCTTAACCACTCGGCCAAAGCGACTGATTCTGCTTCTCTAATATCATAAACTCACATGTTATACACCAGCTAGCTAGAAAATTTAAAACAGGAGTTGGCTTAGCATTTAGCAATACTATAGTGAGACCTAACTACCTCGTTTGATATATCAATGTCGAATCCCGAATTTGATTCGTTCAAAGAATACGCTAGTCACCAAACATCGATATATTTCATCTCAAAATTAATTATTAATTAAATAAATGATATATATTTTTTAATTATATTATATTATAATATCAATCCCTGTACGTAATATAACGTGTATGTGATTTCAATAATTTCAAGATCGATCAGTGTACATATAAATCAAACGTAGGAACTCACAAATTAGAAACATGTACGTACGTACACATATCCTCGTTGCAACTTTATTATCAACATGCATGAGTGAAGCCAAGCACTAAGGTTTGCGATCATCGTGATGAAGATCAATCACAGCAAGTGTATATCTGAACAAAATCTATAGCCCATATATACTCTTGTCTCTTGTTCTTGCTGTGGTTAAGACTTGAATGCTACAAGTACAATACCTAATTGATTGTATTATATTAAGGATTAGGGTTCCAACTCAATATATGAAACACTTTACACGAAAGAAATTAGAGATGATGGAATTAATTAGTGGCAAATGTGGGATTCAGTCTTTTCAAACTAGAATATGGATTGGGGAAACTTAAGTGGACTCACATCTTTAATGTAAAATACATTAATATGTATATATCGTGCCTTCCACGTGAAAGCACCATGTATGTATTAATCTAATAAATGTGTAAGATAATGATATGTGTTTGTACGTATATATATTAAGTGGAAAATTAATCAACCAATTACTGGAAACATGCATTTTCATTCGTGCAGTGTGCTTAAAATGGAGATAAGGATAGCCTTATCTAATCTTATAATTAAGGCCAAAACCAGCAATCATTTCCCACTCATACTACTACCATATTGTTTATACACCCAGGAAAAAAATTAATGTTCTCTTGTCTTTTTGGCTAGAACTAACAGAGAACGTACTTTTCAAATAAATGGAAGCATATATTAAATATCTCAATATACATGCAAAAAGACAAGTCATTAAGAATATAAGAAAGGTTAATTGATCATAACTCATATAATACTACTTTTCTATAAGAAACAAAGAAGTACTTCTTTTGAAATACTTGCTGTACGGTTTGATCTGAGTGCTCGTCTAATTATTTGAAACTTGAATGAAGAAAATTAAGAACAAAAAAAAAGAAAAAAAAAACACTAAAAAAAGTACAATTTCTTCAAAGAAATATTTAAGTATGGAGTGAGAAGAAATATGAGTGGAATTGAATCTAATCAAACCACGTTGATTTGAAAAGCATGCATGCGCACTTCATATTGCTATTGGCCTAATTAACCTACATTATCATTTCTGATTCCCGTTAAACTAATCAAAGATCATGTGTTGCTTCATTTAATATTATGTATTTAGCTGGTTAATTGCGTCGCGTTTAGAAACCGACTCTCTTGCGATATTGAGCTTGATCATTAATCATCTATAACAACTAACTAAATCAAGAATTTCCAATAAGTATCATATATATACATTGAGCTCGATAAGATTCGAGAATTAAGTCTCCATTCTCGGCTTCATTAGAACTTTCTTAGGGTCAATAATATCATTAACCGAGCTCGATTGTGATGACATGAATATGCACGTACTTTTCCGACAAACCTGTGTGCAAAAATGACATTAATTACTACTCATTTTAAGATAGGTTTAGCTAGCTGTGTAAGGAGATCCTTCGGACATGAATATAATAAGGGGGAATTGGGTATGATAGTTGCAATATGAACCGGAAAAAATTAGGTCGGAAGGGATTGAAAAATTGAGACAGGCAGGCATGCAGATGGAAGTCATAATTGGGAATCCTACTTAGACCGCATTGCCAAAATGATTTGATTATTTACCAACAAAACCACTTCACTTTGTATCTCAAAGTAGAACAATTCTTTTTATGTATATATGCTATGTTTTATAGCATCTTCCCTCTTTGGTGGAATAAACACGTTTTCAATGTTACTGATTTAGATTTTTATGTCAAATATCTACAACTTAAATATCTATAAAAAAAATAAATTATTATTAATTCTAATAATTCACTAATAGTGTTGTGAAGTAGTATTTGCATGAGGGCCATTTGTTTGTTTGTAACCTTTGTTTTTACATGAAAAGTTTGATGTAATGCTTTGTGTGTGTGTGTGTGTGTGTGCGTGTGCATATAAATCAGGTGGCAACGGTCAGAAAGATGAAAACATAGAGAGCACGTCTCTTTCTTTCTCTCTCAAAACAATTCTTCACAAGTTGGTAGAAAGAAGTAAAGCTTTTCATTCTTACTCATCATCATCATCAAGTGATGAAACTCATATCAAACCCATGAAAGATTTATAACTTAAGGTATGCTCCTTTAAGATAGCTAGCTCCTCCTATATCCTATATGTGTATATTATATTATATTATATGCTAAACTAATATTAATGTATAGATCGTTTCGTCTTGAAATGCTCCATGGATCTTCGTTTCGTATAGATCTTATATCCTATAACTGTCACACTATATATGTATAGGAAGTATATGTAGAAACACTTTAAATTAGATATAGAAGCAAGCATGATTACTTGGTTCAAGTAAATAAGCAAACGTATAGAAAGTATATATATATATATGAAATCCCTTCTAATAAATTTGTACTACTTAATCTAATTTTCAACGCATGATAATATTTCATGCACTCCACTACAACATTAATCACTTTGCCCTTAGTTAATGGCCAACTAATTACTACCCAATTAACCAGTAAAATTCAACCACGTGGCGAAAAGTCGTTTACTAATTACGTTAACCCAAACACCCAATTACTATTTCTTTAGTAGAGTCGGCGTGGATTGAACACATCAACCGACAACCCATGTTGTTGCAGTGAAGTTCTCAAACTCGAAGTTCACAGCAAGAACATTGAACCCGAAGACAAATTTTCACTGATTTGGGAACTAGTTGTGTTTAATTCGTGGATCCCTTTACTGTGTTTTGTTGCTGTCAAATAGGCCACATGCAAAACTAAAGCAAATACCCGGATTGAATGGGGGTTACAGATTCTTTAATACATAAGTAAATAACACCCTCTACGTACCCACCTTCTTTTTAAGACATGCCAACAAATTTGTTGAGATTCGAGATTCGAGATTCTTGAATGGCTGTTTTGAAGGGTCACTGATTCATGCTTCACACCGAATTGAAAACAACAAGAGGATCCTCGTACTTACCTTTTTGTGGATTTTTATTGAATTATATAAAGTTGTCATTAGGAGGGGTGACTCGCTGAGGACGGTTTCAATTCACAACAGATCAGATAGACTCGTTATGGATTTATATAAGGACAACATTTTTTTACATCAATAATTTAGGATACAAAGTATACCCCTAATAGTGATTAAGTACCATTATTGACAATTGAACTTGGTATGAAGCTTTTTCATCATTTGTAAATTTGATGTAGATGGCTGGTTGTCTAGAATGAGTGTGAATGGATAGCATGAGTGGAAAAAGTATTTGGTGAAACTGATTTTTCTTTAAATATATAAACAAGTGATAGAATAGACCTGACTGTAATTTTGATCGATTCATGCACAGTTTCATCCTCCCCCCGTATGAATTGTTTTTGGTTAAAATGATGAATGAACAAAGTGGGTCATGATTACAATCCAATCGAATCATAAAATATGTATGTAATCAGACTCTACACAATATCATTTTGATAGAGATGCGAGACAACTTGAAATTGAAATTTGAAACAATTCAAATTTACGTAAGATTATGTAGCTTTTAAGCGAATCTATTTTGGTTGGATCATGTAAGTCTCAACTAAATTTTATGCGTCCAGATTGTATCAATCACTCTTTTTCTTATGATATCGCCATTTTAAAATTTTTTTTGCTTGACAGTGAAATTAAATTTAGAGAGCTGATTGTTTAGAGGACAACTATCAATCACTGTTCCAACAAACAAGTTCCTCCTGGTCAAAAGCTCCTCACATCATCATTGCCCAGGTTCAAATTCTAGCAGGTGACAACTAGACAACATGATCTTCTCTCAAATTACAAAAGTTTTAATGAGTTTTCATTTCAAATACCTTCTTTTTATTTATTTATTATTTTTTTAATGACTTCTGATTCTCTTCACTGAAGAAATTACATACACGTGGTCGTTAAAAGAAATAAAGTATACTAAAATTAGAGAAAATTAGTAGGGTATGGGGATGAAATTTTGCAGTAAACGTATATTATATACTTGTAATAAATTTATCGAGATAAAATTTCTTATATTTTTATTTAATGGTGATAAAAATATAAATTTTAGAAAATTTATAATGGAAGAATTGATTATTAAAGTGAAATTTAACATGTATGTGATAAGAGAAGCAAAGAATAAAAAATTAGAGAATGTGGGGGCAAGATTTTTAAAATTATAAATTTTACCCTTAAAATTTAAAATTCAAAATTCACCCCTAAAACTTTTGAAATGATTTTTTGGGGTAGTGGCACTGCCCCCATGGTAAATCCACCCCTGGTTCTACTGCTTAAAACAAGTAACCGACGTTTTCTCTCTTTTTGCCTTTTTTAGGTTGCCTCATGCAAAATACTACTACCTAGTTCTGCATCTTATCCTCAGATCACGTTAATATATATTGTGTAGAAATTTATATACTCAGTTTTTTGAGATAATTTGGAGAGCAAAAGAGAACATTATGGCTGAAAATCATGATGGCCTGCAAATCATAAGAAAGAGCAAATGGAAGATGCCTTTAGGTGTGTTCTTCGAAGATGCAAGGTACGCAACATCATTTTCAATGATAGTTCATGGGTTATAATGTATGTATATATTGATGCTTTTTTGGGTTCAGACATGTGTTCAAGTTTGACAAGCTTGGTAAGGAGATCTTAGGAATTGCATTCCCAGCTGCTCTAGCTGTTGCTGCCGATCCCATTGCTTCTCTTATTGACACGGCTTTCGTCGGCCATATAGGTATATATATATATATATATATTACATATATTGTTAAAAGTATCATTGGCCTTAAATGGTTAAGTTGTTAGGAAATGGTTCAACTGTGTATATCAAATATATATGAAGGTGTATCGGATCCTATATATCCTATATTTCATAATATATAGTTTAAGCTATTTAGAAATGATTGCCAACTTAACAAGGGGATTTTTGTTTTGGGAATAGGACCTGTGGAACTTGCTGCTGTAGGAGTATCAATTGCAATATTTAATCAGGCTTCAAGGATTACAATATTCCCACTTGTAAGCATCACAACTTCCTTTGTTGCTGAAGAAGACACCATCCGAAAGGCCGGGTTTGTACAGACAGAAGCTGAGAATTCGAAAAAGATCGCTTCATCCGAAATTAGTAGTGATAAAGAAGCTATCCATGCAGAAGACGATAAGACACAACTCGAGGACGCTACAAAGTGTGCTGCAGTCAAGCAAGACTCTGAGAACGGTGAGAAGAAAAAAGGTTATTTTGTTCATGATTTGGAGAATGGTGAAGGAGAAAAGGAAAATTCTGACAAATTGGAAAAGAATCTTGTAGAATCCAATGAAGACGAAGAGGCTTTGCAGAAAGGTATATCATTTTGACATTTTCTTACTCCCTTTTGTCTTTTACTTTTGTTTTGGATGAGTAGGAAAAAATTTACTGATAAGTACTTATTGATGTTTTGTTTAGAAGAAGATAAGAAGACAGATACAAGCAAGCTGTCCTCTTTAGATGAGACGTTAGTAGTTAAGACCAAAAAGGCCAAGAGACATATTGCTTCAGCATCAACAGCACTAATCTTTGGTGCTATTCTTGGCCTCTTGCAAGCTGTATTTCTTATATTTGGAGCTGAAGTTCTTCTGTCCTTAATGGGTGTCAAACATGTAAGTCATCTTTGTTCATTATTATATAATCGATTTACATTTCGGGAGGCCTCTCCAAATCCGTAAAGAAAAACGAAAACGAAATGATTAAATCTACAAGATTTGATATATAGTCACTAATTATAAAATCAAAATCTCTATATCTAACTTATATCGTTATTTATTGATTTTTGTGATTATAATTAGAGTTCCCCCATGTTAGCACCGGCTCGGAAGTACTTGGTGTTGAGGTCGATCGGAGCACCCGCTGTTCTTCTCTCTTTAGCCATGCAAGGGATCTTTAGAGGATTCAAAGATACAACAACTCCTCTCTATGTCATTCGTATGCCTTTCTTCTTTCATATCAATCATAGTTTACTAATAATTACTCTCATTATGCCTTATTCATTTTGTTTTCCTACTTTTGGCCTTGATGTAGTTTTGGGGTACACAACAAACATCATTTTGGACCCAATACTTATATTTGTGTGCGGGTTAGGAGTCCGCGGTGCAGCCATTGCACACGTTCTTTCACAGTAAGTTGCATATATATATATATATATATATATGATCTTATACATTGTTGTACTCGTTTCTAATTGTATTATAATCTTTAATTAAGGTACTTGATTGTAATGGTACTCTTATGGAGATTGATGCAAAAAGTTGATCTCTTACCTCCAAGTCTCAAGGATTTACAATTCGGTCGCTTTCTTAAATATGGTAACTGCTTAACACGGCCGAAAATGGCTTAAACCTGAGTTAATCTATTCTATGATTTTTAAGGTATTAATTAAGGTTATATATTGTTGGGAATATAGGTGGTTTGTTATTAGCAAGAGTAGTAGCAGTGACCTTCTGTGTGACCTTAGCGGCATCCATGGCGGCTCGGTTGGGTGCAACACCCATGGCTGCATTCCAGACTTGCTTACAAGTCTGGATGACTTCATCTTTACTCTCCGATGGTTTAGCCGTCTCTGGTCAGGTAGTACTTTGAATCAAGAAAAATCTCTTATATTTTTGTCCCCCCTTTTCAATCTATGATTCTACTTATGCTGTGTGTTAATTTAGGCATTGCTTGCCTGTGCATTTGCTGAGAAAGACCTTGTCAGGACCACAGCAATAGCTACAAGAGTGTTACAGGTAATCATTCACTTAATTTGGATACCTCACCTGTCAATCTTAATTTCGGTAAAAACTGATATTGAAATAAGATTTTGTGGATCCATCATGGATGTTTTTATACTAAAAACAATCCTTTTTTTTTCTCCCCCCTTGCAGATGAGTTTTATTTTAGGGACAGGGCTTGCTCTATTTGTAGGAGTCGGAATGTTCCTTGGAGCCGGAGTCTTTACGAGAGACATCCATGTACAACATCTTATACACATTGGAATCCCAGTATGTATTTTCTTTTCTTTTCTTTTCTTTTCTTTTCTTTTCTACCAAACAGATTTATCTATATAATTAACTTCATTTGTTAATGATCAGTTCATTGCGGCAACACAGCCGATAAACTCGTTGGCATTCGTCTTCGATGGGGTCAACTTCGGAGCATCTGACTTCGCCTACTCCGCATACTCATTGGCAAGTCCCCGAAACATCATTAATCACCATGATCAAATAAATTAAGATTAAGTAGTAATTAGTTGAAATTAATACTTTACCAGGTTCTGGTGGCGATTGCCAGTATTGTATCATTATTCATGCTCTCAAAGAGCAACGGCTTTGTTGGAATATGGACTGCTCTTACCATCTACATGGCTCTGCGTACGTTTGCTGGTGTTTGGAGGTATGTGTATACACGTGTATATGAAAAAAATATATATATATATATATTTATATATGTTTTTTTTAGTGGAAATTAATTAATATGAAATTGTTTGATATGACCTGTAGGATGGGAACTGGAACAGGACCATGGCGATATCTAAGGGGACAAATGTTGCCCAAGTAGAAATTTTTACTGTTCGGACCATTTCGACACCGTATAAAATAGTTACTGCGCCTGTCCTGTGTGCGAAAATATTTTTGTATTATGCTAATATTAAATATTAAAATATTATTTGATATATCAAAGTAATTATATACTAAATATATATATATATATATATATATATAAAAGAAAGTGAAGTAGATAAAATTTAGATATATCATTAATTAAGTACTTAATATAAATATTAAATCCTTCTGCCCATTGATGTTTTTTCACTAACCTAAAACCCTTAGTTTATAAAACGTCATGGAAAACCCAGTGGGCCCCATAATTAAAAACACTGCTGATTATGTGATGGTAATGATGGTTTCAAAACTTGGTTATTCTGCTAACTTCAACTTAAAAAAGAGTATCAAAATACTTGAAACTTAAGCAAAATCTACTTTCAGCCGACAACTAAAAGCAAAGAAATTGGAGGCCCACAAATATGGGCCCCATACACACGTGACACATCATCATATTATCAACAACCAATAGAGACCAAAACCCAGTCACCTTTAATGGGCGAGAGACGAGCAGTAGGTTATAAAGCATCACATGTGGAACATGAGAAACCCTTTCTAACCCCACAATCCATATGCTTCAGAATGTATCAAGTTTTTATTACAAAACCCCTCCGACCCCACTGATAAATCCTATCCCTCATTTTTGTGATCTTGTCCTAAAAAGGATCGGATAGAGTCCTAAAAAAGAATCACTAGTCGACATTTACACATCACACATCTCTCATCCATATCAATTCCCTTTCCTTAAACCCTACGAATGTTTTTTTTTTTTTTTTTTAAAGTTTATTTCAAGAAGATAGCACAAATCTAGGATCAAAAGAACAATAGCATTGAAATAATAATAATAATAATTAATAACAATAGTTGGGAATAAATTCAGATAATGAAGTTTTACACTTTTACATCACCAAGCGAGCATAAAGCAGCTTGGTTTTTAATATTAGGGAATCAAAATGAAGATAATAAAGGATGAGCAGTGAGCAGCTTCGTTTTTTTTTTTTTTTTTTTTTTTGAAATTTCAGAAGAAAAAATTACAGTAAGAAATAATATCTCCTATAAATAAAAGAAATGCTTGGGAGAGAAAAAAATACCAAACCTGGATTAATATTTGGCCCAGAGAAAGGCTTACTCCCCACTTCTTCAAACTCTTGCTGTAAACAATAAATTGCAAATGAATTGAATAACCGTTTTTTTTTCTTCCCAAAAGAAATCAGTCACCCACCTCTCCTCCACGGCCTTAAGGTTGTTACACAGCCGTGCCCCCATCGGAAAATTAAAAAATATGTACCCCTTTCCAGATTAAGTAAATAACCTATCTTGATGAGTGAAGTGAAAACGAATTTCTTTGTACTAGACTGCAAGCTGATCAAGCTGCATCTGCTCGAGCCAAGTTCCTAAAACAGAGTGATCAGTAGACTCAACTTGGGGATTGGTAGTAGTCAAACCCTCACCGGATGCGGAAGTACCTCTAACCGGAACTGCCAACTTCCCTTTAACCATCTCAGGTGGAGATTCCTTGACAAGAGATTGGACCCACGACAAGTCCGGCTCCTCCCCGTTATTCCCAAGCTCAAATGAAGATCTCTTAAGTTGACCAAGTTCATCCCCATTGACCGACCAATCTGCTTTTCCATTTGGGGATCCCCATTTCGACCAAGAATTTACTGGAGTTCCAACTATTGAAGAGGGGGTGTTAGATCCAAGTTCCCCAGAGCTTAAGCTTCTAAATTGCTGTTGATGATGATGCTTCTCGCGCTGAGCCAATGCAGCTAGCCTAGATCCCATGGGCGATATAGGCTCAATGCTTCTAGGCGACATCCTTCCAGGAGATGAGACTCCTAAGGGGCATTGTAGTAGAGGATGATCAACAGTCTTGGGGGACAAATTGTTTGTAATAATGGGTGACAACATGCTTTGCTGATGTTGAAACTGATTCAGGACAGCAGATTTACGGGTAGGGGAGAAAACAGAGGCAGAAGATGGGTCAGCAAAACGGGGTGATGAAGAGATCTCAGCAGAAAATAGCTCGTCTAGGTACGGTGAAGTTAGAGTTCTAGACCGGCTTAAAGAAACGGGATTAGTATGAGGCTGTGAAAAACAGGTCAGGTCATTTAAAATTTGTTGCTGCGCATCATAATCCTGCAACATCTTCAGATCCTCTGGAGGGATATCCCGAGCACTAAGAGATGACCTGAGACGACTGGATTGGAAATTGCTTCCAGGGAGATGAAGGGTGGGTACATTTGGCAGAGGCCAGGCCACAGGAGAGTGAGGAATGTTATTAGAGGAGGGAGACATGGGCTGACTAAAAGGAGAAGGAGACATTGCAGAGACTGAAGATGGGGAACCAGGTAACACACTCATTGCAGTAGCCATGTCCATGATATTTGGGGCAGACCCAGTTGACCTGGGTGAAGGGACAGCAGATCCAGTAGAGACATACAAGGGCCGCAGCTCGTCGGTTGTGTGGGCAAAGAAACAGACCCGCCTATCACAGCTTGTGCCATCCTTGCAAAGACGGGTTCTGTATTGAGCCGGATGTAGCCAGCATTCAAAAACTCCATGTGCATATTCACACATATCCCCACGCCTGCAAGCACCCTTTCGGAAATCAGGGCAAGGAACACAGCTGTAGTGAAACTTCCTTGGATCTCTTCTGCGAGCATTCTCTCCTGGGTGGACAAAAGGGCACTCAGTCCAGTCATGAGAATAAGCCCGTGAACAAGGCCGGACCTTGAATGAAAACATGCGGAACTCATCAGTTGAATAAATACTGTTCTTAATGTCAGGGAGAGAATGGTCAATTGGATATTCTTTCTTCTCCAATGTAGAAACGACAGGTCCATCAGAAAATTTGAAGGCCGTCGGAGAAGATATTGAGTCTGAAGGAGATGGGAACCCATTATCTGGGGATGATGAGAGCGGTGTTGACTCAGAACTGGATGTAGCAATGGATAACCGTAAATTAGGCATATCAAGTGATCCGGGGGAAGCATTGTTGCCAAGAAGTTCTTCAAGTCTAACCTTCATGTTTGGCAACTTTGGATGTACAACAATAATATCAACCGGGCGATTACCATTAGCATCCACCAAATGTTCATCTGCCCCCACTGATAGCAGGAGATTAACAATCTCAACTGCATTAACAGATCCACTCGACGCAGCACAATGAAGGGCAGTGCTTTTATCCAGGCCAGATGAGAGATTTACATCAATGTTTGATTGACCCAGTATAAATTTAACAACATCAATACTACCATAGGTGGCAGCAACCATTAAAGGAGTTCTATGCTCACGAACAACCTGTCTCGAGCCTATCTGGCGAACAGACCAGAGTCCAGTCTTGTTAATAGAAGACAAATCACTATCAATTAATTGTTTGAAGCCTTCAGCATCATTGTCAGAAGCAAGTTCGAGTAACTTGTATAATGAATCATCAGTTTCAACAGTTAGGTAATCCATGTCTTTTGGGTTAGGCGTAGATTCTGCGGTGGGTGAAGTCTGATGTGATGCAGATTTTGATTGCTCTGGACCACTACACATCCTTCAAACTCTGAATCTAAAAAAATATACTATACCTACAAAATTGTAGCAGGGGAAATGGGTCAGCCGATTAAATTTAAA
Source organism: Coriaria nepalensis (assembly GCA_027186245.1). Lineage (NCBI taxonomy): Eukaryota > Viridiplantae > Streptophyta > Magnoliopsida > Cucurbitales > Coriariaceae > Coriaria > Coriaria nepalensis. The sequence goes on along the minus strand of CP114491.1, from coordinate 9,261,287 downwards.
AAATATTTTTGAAAAGAAGTATTTTATAGATCAAATGTATGCATGCAGATCTCACTTCCATGTTCAAGAACCACAGCTCAAAGCAAACTGATTATTCTTTTGACTCCCAAAAATCTCCAAAAAGGAAATCATATATAATATATTGTATTCAGATATTCAAGATTTCTCTTTTTTACTACTCTCTACTACCATGCAGTTACATAGGACAGGCAATAGATAAAATCAAAGCAGTTCTGGCAATCAGTTCTATCAACCAATACAGCTCCTGAAGAGAAATATCACTAACTTCCGACCAACTTAGCATAAATATAATATAGGGTAGAGATCCTATGAATCATTCTAATACTAAGTAAAACAGGACAAACATGCTAAATCTTCAGCCACAAAAAGGATCTCGGATAAGTAATATATCAGATCTGGAGGATGATATACTATCACTTAAAATAGTATTATTGAATATTTAGATTTATATTTGCACTTGTTCTCACCCAATAAAAAAGGATACACCTTTTACCAAAAAGGGTCGGTGAGATTAAGAGAAAAATCATCTCTAGTGAAGAGGAAAATATGATTTGTAAGAACAAAGATCTAAACGAGAAAAACCACTAATATTTTAGAGAGAGAAAACTACATGAAGACAGAGTGGAAACAAATTAGGCCGGCCAGGACTGTTTTAATAAAAATATCTTAAATCGTGATCCGGAAACCAGAAAACATATCAATATTAAACCTTAACACAGAAAAGTTGATCAGATACGGAATAAATTTGCTGTGAAAGATCAGCTCACTTGCTTAGCAAATAAATCAAAGAGATCTTCACAGAAGATGGAGAATATAACAATCTATGATTCTATCACCCATTTTTCAGTCAGATACAAATCGATTAACACAGAGCGTTCAACTTCACGGAAATTTTTTTAAAAATAAAAACTTATGACAGATTACTTAACAACTAAGAAGAAAAAAGAAAGCAGAGATATTCTCACCTGCTAAGAGAATCTGAGGCTAAGATTAGGAAGAGATCTGAAACGAAAAAAAGTAAGGAGCAGTTTTACAAACGCTTGCTCATCAACCAGAAACTAATAGATCAAGGGCGAAGAGTCAAGAGTCATCACCACCGCCATAGAATACAGGAACTGGAAGACGATCGTAGAGAGTGAAAGCTTACAGCCTCCATCTCCAAGACTCCAACAAGAACACGGTGAGAGAGAGGCGTTTGTAGAGAGAGAAAGAGAAAGTACCGCCGCAGAGGAAGAAAATTGTAATCGAAATGAAATGATGAGGAAGAAAAAATTGGGGAATTTAAGTTTATGAATGTCGCAAAGTTCTAGAAGAAGAGGAGAAAGAGCATATTGAAATTCACAGTAAATTAAATGCAAATGAAGTTCAAATTTGAAGTCGAAATGTCAAGTGGGTTAGGAAGGGGAGACTGGTTTGTCCGGTGGGAGGGAAAACGGAGTTTAGGTAGAAAGATAGGGGAGTTGGTGACTGGTTTAGGCGGTAGTCAGTTGAGCGGAATCGATAGTTGGATTTAAGTGGATTTGAATTCCAGATTTTGGAGTCCGCGAATGAGATCGGACGGCAAGGCAGTGTGTGGGTGGGGAAAGGGAGTCATCAATTTCTGGGGGGGAAGTCGTATGCTGCAAAGATCTTTGGATTTAAAAATTTTGAAATTTAGTGGACTATCACATTTTGCTAATAGATCCTCATATTTTATAATATATTAAAATGTAGCCCCAAAATTTCTTTTTCCTTTTAGTTTCAAGTTTCAACTAAATATAAGGTATTTTTAAAAAATGATCCTTGCATTTTTTTAGGTCACTACACTGAGTCTACGATTGGGGGCACGGGCATTTCACTCCTAATAATTAATAGATGTCTCATTTTAGTAGAACTTTAGCCTTTAGGGCCACATTTTGTTCCCTCAGCATGGAATTGATTTGATTATCTTTTTTATTGAAAATTCACTAATTTTCATTTCATTTTAATTTTATTATATTATATATGTTATCATCGAATATGATATTTTATAATGTATGTATCATTTATAGTGATGTTATATTTTCGTGTACTAAAAAAGTGTGTGTAATTATAAGATAATATAATATAAGATAAGATATAGGTTGGTCGATGTTTTCTATCATCACCAAATCCAAAAACACACCATTATTTAAAAATGTTATTTATTTACTATTATAACTTATGAATCCTCATTTCATTGCAACCAAAGAACATATATATATTAACGTGTTGTCGTTAAGTATAAAGTTTATGTTCTAATTTGTACATACGAATATTTTTATTTGACTACATATAATATAAAATATTCTAATTTTTTATAAATTTTATTATACTATTTAGCATACTCACATCATTTTTTTTAATGAATTTAATTTACTAAAATATTTGATTTATTTAAATATCATAATTAATTTGTAATTATTTAAAATATTTAAAATATCATAATTATTTAAAATATTTTAAAGTCATAATTATATGTAATTAATTTGTATTAAACTATATAATAATTCTTACAAAATACACTTAAAATAAAGTAGAATTTATTCCGTAACAACCCCTCATATTAGATTGTGTTTTTTTGGAGTCAGACTCCACAAATAACAGTTATATATATATAATCATTATCTACTCCATTCTCTAACAATATCCACATACTCTTGCGTGCTCCATTAATAATATATAACATTATTTAGGCATGCAACACTAAAACCTAATTGGACTGAAATGGCATATGATATAATTAATTAAGTAATTAAGGATCGGTTCAATCTAAAGATCACTAATCATGTTTTAAGAAGATCATTAATCACGCAGTTATTTATTAAGATGAATAATTAAACATTTCAAAAATTGGCATTTGAAGGCAAGAAGGCAATCGGATCTATTAGCTTCGCTTTGATTAACGCTCGCGTGAGAGAGTTTTAAGGTTGTGTAGTTAGGCGTACCATCTATTTTTAAGAAGATCCATCGACCGATAAAGATTGTCATGTAATTTAAAGAGAATTGACCCCAAAAAATAAAATAAAAAGATAACGATAATTTTAGAATTAGTTATATGGATATTAATTTTTTATAATATATGGTTTTTCAGTTTATTATCACATAATTAAAATCTAAAATATGGTACGAGATTTAGCATTTCTCAAACCAAATTGAAAGGAAAAAAAATAATTTTAATTTTATATTCATTTTCTGAAAAAAAGAAAAAAGAAAGAGAATATTATTTATTGGCCGTGTTTTGGAGAAATATAAGAAAGAAGGGTTGGAGGGGAAAACTCCAGATTTAGATGTTTCTGGGCAGTGGGCAGGATGGATCTGAACCGTCTAATCCTGCTGGACTGTTTATGATTTCTGAATCATTGTACAATCAGCCATCATCAAGGACCACCATGTTTTCGCTTTAAGGTGGGCCCCATCAGTTAAAAAAAAAAAAAAAAAACTTTTTGTAGCTGATTGCTGAATTTTTTCTGAAACGTTTACGAACTCAAATAAATAAATGGGTCCCACTTATGGATCTAATAACGGGCAAAGAGTGTCCAAATCAAACGAACTGCAATGTGTTGGTCGATTCCATTACAAGCAATTTTTTTTTTAATTTATTTTTAATTTATTTTTAATTTATTATTTATTCTTATGGGGGCACTAAAAACAACTTTTTAAAAAGTAGTATGCAGTTTCAGAAATAATAAATATCCACTACTTTAATAACACGAAAGGTTGTAAATAAAATTTAGAGTTTATAATTTTTTTTTTTTTGGAGTTAATATTTTAAATATTTTAAAAAATAATAATAAGAAAAATAAAATAGTATATAAATATTTTAATTAATATTAAATATTATATTTATTATATATTCGAATGAGAAATAAAGTGTTGTAATCTTCTAAAAAGGATTTGATAAATATAATATTTAGTTTTATTACCAAATTTGAGGCCTGTACTAACAGTGAGGGCCCAATCAAATGAGATTGTGGGACTTTTAATTTTCATTAAAAAAAAAAGAAAAAGAAAATGAAAAAGAAAGAAAGATCGACCCGGCTCAGTCAGGCCCAATCTTTAAAAGATAGATAACGATTGGGTGGGAAATATTACGAAATGACGATTCGTGTAAACCCTAGCGATTTCCAGAGCGCGAACTGCATTTTGAGGTATTCTCTCTGACTCTCTCTCTCTCTCTCTCTCTCTCTAAGTGACAAGCAATTCGTAAAGTCCCTGTGAAGAAAATTTTAGTAATCTGAAAGCAGCGCATGGAACTCTGAACTCAGATTTTTCTGGTATTGGTGCTCCCTTTGATGCAAAGTTTCAAAATTTGCCGAGGTCGAGGAACCAGACACAGATTTCATGCCCTGACGGGTAGATACTAGGCACTTCCGAGGGATTAATAATATAGATATATGTTTTCTTTTTCGGCCCACCCTGACGCTGAAAAATGGAATTAAGAAGGGATGCATTCCCATTTCATTTCTCTTGTTTGGCAACCATTTTGGAATGAAATGAGAATGGGACTAAAATTCCGTTTTTTATTTTTTCTAGTTTAGGTACTTGACGAATACATGGCAGATTGTGGTGCAATAAGCGATGCAAGATCTTCAAAAAAGGAGGAAGAAAGCAAATTCAATTTTTGGTTTTGATAATCCATGGTGGAAGCTTGAATTAGCTCAAATAAGGAATTAAATGCTAGGATTTGACAATCTACTGCTCAATCTGTCGAAGCCATTCCAGAATGAGGTTCTAGAGGTTTCTATTATTTGGTAAAAGACAGGGTCAAAAGCCGTTTGATGCCTTCTCTGAACAGCCTGAGGATCATGAATCCGGAATGTGTTAGCGAGCTACTGTCTCTACTAACAAGCATTAGACAATGTGACTGAAAATGTCTGTTGGCGATGACAATGTGACTGAGCTCAAGATTGATGACATAACAATTACAAAAGATAATTACTCGAAGTTTTGTGGTTGGTACAACTTATAAGTAGCTGTACTTTTGGTACTGTAATTAAAGCACGATTAAGCAAATTTTATCACAGATGTACACGAAGGTTAAAGATGCATAGTGAAGTGACAATCGTTTTGCCTTCTTTTTCCAGTTGATTTGTCACATTATTTGTTGCTGCTCCTTTTTCTAGCAGTGTGTCCCATTACAGCTTTGCCTGTTCTTGAAGTTGCTCCTAATTCATAAACCAGATAATGCATCAGATTATAAAAATTGAGAGAGAGCGAGGGAGAGGGCAAAGAGGAAGACTGACCTCAGTCACAAAGAAGGCATGGAACCCATATGGAACTCTATGAGGCAAGTCAACAACTGCTACTGGATCGGGTGCCATTGTTTTTGCATCAATCACGTGTACTTCTGATTTTCTGCATGCATTCATTTATGAAATCCTTAGTGGACAAATTGTATTTTATCTTCATTGACTTGAATCTTTTAAGCGTGTCTTTGGTTTAGAGATGAAGAAGTAATAATACCCGGTTTTCTCGTCATGAACAAAGAATATCAAGTACCCATCATCTTCTTCGGAATCCGTTCCAGGCACACGAGGGACAAAGATAGCCTCACAACCGAATCTGTCTGGTCCCAAATCATAGAGACCTTGGACATTTCCTCCAACTTCAAGCTTTGTTTTTCCGGTCTCTGGTTCAGCTTGTAGGTCAAATTTGATAATCCCAGTCACTTTTGCTATGCTGTCGAGTGTTGTTCCATACACATATCGTTGCTTCCTAATCCGGAACAAGGTAACCCAGTGAGTAGAGAGAAAGTGTTATGCCATGGAACTTGATCTAAGCTTTATCGCATATACCTTCCAGTGTAGCTTTCGTTCACTCTGGGAAAGTCTACAGCAGATACAGAGAGGTGCTTCTGTGAAGCAATACCAGTTTTCAGATTGAATCTCATTTCATACCTGAAAGGATTAACAATAACTATCAGGAGAGGACTACTTTGAAATCTGAGATGTGGGTTTTATTTATCAAAATTTGGGGAAATGGTCGATTTTTTTTGGTCCTTACAGCTCGTTTTTGAAATCTCCAAGATTTTCTTTGACAGCGCCACCCACATTGTCCAAAATTGGATTCTCAAGACGGCAAGTAATCAGAACAACTTCATCTCCCTCCTCCCATGCGTTGGCTAGAAAACAAGTAGTTAAGAGACATATCGAGCTAGACAGATTCAAAATAATTGGGAAGAGAATAAGATATCACAATCAGAAAATCATTTTATTAGAACAGAGAGAAGGTTAAAAAAAGAATCACTTTCTATTGAATACGTGAAGAAAATAGTTTAGACTAAAATCATCTATCCAACTTTAAAACTATCTTCTATCATACCCGATTTTCGGCATAATAATGCAAGAAACTCCTGATAGATTTCATCCATCTTAATCGTTAATCAATTGTCACACATTTAAACTAATCATGAGTCCAATAAAGGAGATCAGGACTGTATGGTACTGTATATGACATTCGGACAGCGATGGACTGAAAAGAATCGCACCATTATGAAAAATGAAGCAATTTGGAAGCTCAAACCATCTGATTAGCAACTCATTCTTTGCGTAGCGTGGAAGCACTCCAAACCGAGCTTTCTTTATTGGGTCAAATGTGAAAATCAACTTGTTCTCCTTCACCATTTCCTAATAAAAGTATATGAAAGGGAGATATATGTTTTCAACATTAGGAAAAGATTAAGGCTCCTTCACCATTTCCTAATAAAAGTATATACAAGGGAGATATATGCATTCAACAGTAGGCAAAAGTTAAGGCTGAGGAGAAAGGAGAGGGAACTGCTCTACGTCCCCTATCAAATTGAGCTTGCAATAGTGCAAATCCAAGAAGTGAATACCTTTGGTTTGAAGTACAGAGGAAGATCCATGAAAATTGCATAATTCTCAGTAATGGCAAAGTCATGCATCATAACAGGGTCGGATATTGTGATTGGAACTGGGTCGTGCATGAAACTGTCCTTTGAAATGACTCTGTAAGTAACATATGGTGGAGTATGTGAATAGCCAAATGTGAACATCTCGCCTGCATATAGGCGAAGCAAGTATTAGATACTTTTTATCGTATTTCCGGAATTATCAAATAAATTGTATAAGGATGTAATAATATACCAGTCACCGGATCAACCTTTGGATGAGCAGTGAAAGAATGAGTCAACCTCTTGTCATAATCCAGTAAACCAAGTGTTTGCAAATCTCCATCCTCTAAGACTTTGAGGATGTCTACATTTTATTCAGCAGTGAATGTTCTGTTAGATTCCTTTTAGTAATACTTATGAACATTTTGTGGAAATAAAAGGGAGGGAAAGAAAGCTTACATGGTTTATCTGCTTCAGAAAGTGCTAAAAGTTTTCCATGATGATATACAAGAGCCGTATTACCTGAAAATTTTCAAACAGGAAATTTGTTATACTATCAGGGGAAGAAAAAAAAAATACAGTTCCAGGAGCAGAATGTCCGAAAACTTTACCCGTCCCGTGACCAAACGAAGCATCCAATACTTTCAGTTTTGTTCTCAGCATTTGCATGTTAACCGTAATTAATCCAAAGAACCCCTTCATATCTCCAATCTGAACATGACCCATCAATAAACACTAAGATTCATCATTCTAAATTAAGAACCTTTCTTTCTTGGTCACTCTTAACCATTAAACAATAACTGGAGAATCTTGCTGTAAGGAAGTAAGGTCAATCTTGCAGGTGGTACTACCTTCATGAATTTAGCAGCTCCAAAATACTCTTCTTGTTTAAGACGAGATGTCTTCACATACCGCGAGACATATTTTGCTTTCCCATCCTTGATGCGGATACCATGAATCATGCTGCAAATTAGACATAATCAAATATTGAACAAGTTTTCAGGAAAATTAGTATCTGATTTCTCCATGAATTGCATGCAATATTTCAAACTCAATCTAAAATCAAAGCCATAAAGGTATAATAAAACAGAATGGATAACCACTTTCATAATGAGAATAAGAGAGTAAAGATCACACACCCATCTCCATCAAACCTGCATAAAAAAGCCGAAAAAGGCGCAAATAAGAACAGCAGTCCACTAAGAATTTAAGATCGTTTTCTTCGAAAATTGGAAACTTAAATTCACCCAAGAAGAATGCATACCAGTGATATCCAGCCACAGGGGCGAACTTCGGATTAGGTCCCACTCGAACAAACTCACCATTTAAACAATCCTATTAACAGATATGGTTTAGTAATCAATTAAAAGACTAGATGAAGACAACTATAGCAGTAAACTCCAGTTTAGGCCTAAAAGAAATAGAAGTTCCGATAAGGAATCATAACTTACAGGGAGATGGCCTTGAACAGGGAGATTAAGAGTTGGAGGAGTCTCATCGCGAACGGGAGCAAAATTACCGGAGAGATAGTGCTGAGGCTGAGAGGAATCGTACATAAGCTTGACGAACAGCTTCTCGAGAAGATCAATCAGCTTCGAAGTGAGACCTTTCTTAGGCTTCGGATTCACTTCCACTATCGCACTTTCCCCTCCTTCTTCGCCGCCGTGTCTCAGTTTCTCCTCCTCCGCCATATCTGTAACTGCCACGTCGCTCTCAGCCACTTAATCCCTCACGAATGAGTAGAAGAGGGTGTGACTGTGTGTACTTGTAGTCTGTAGAGCCAGTTAGCCGGACGGTTTAGGCTTTGTTATCTGCCATTATTGATAAAATTTAGAGCTTTCTTTTGTTTGGTGATAGGTAGGGCCACGTTTGGATGATTCACAATCACAGCACATGAATTTTATTATTGTAAAGACTTCAATTTTTATTTTTTTTTTCTGGTTTGAAAATTTCGTTAATTTTGAGGCGTGACATTAAAAAACAAAAGAAGAAAATTAGCGGATTCGTTTATCCTCTTTCTCGATGAATCTTCTCGTCCTGTGAACAATGAAGATCCTTTGCATGACAACCTGCAACTACACGACAAACAAGCAAACAATTCATAACTGAAGCCGTTTGCAACGGTTAAGCGCCGTTTTCTACCGTTACGCGCCCCCTCTCACACTCTCCGTTTAGAAATTCAGTTCTTTGGTGACTCCAAATCATAAAATTACGGCTCGTATTATAAAACAAGTAATGAAATCGAATATTACAAATGTTATATTTTGTAGTCTAAATGTAAATTTCCCTTCCCTGCTTTTGCACGTTTTGTTCTCCATCTCATCCAAAACCACTTCCTCATGGAATGATGTTGGTCACAAAGTCCTAGACCTAGAGGGTTCATCTGCAAAAATGTGGAACATCTGGTGTCATCGTGATCTACAGAACAAGATTTTCAAGCCTTGTTTCATTAAAAGTGCAGCCCGTAACCTGATTTTTAAGACGAATATCATTAATATCACAGGAAAATAAAAGCTTTCGATTTGCGTTCCGCCCCCCACTTGAAGATACTAAGAAATTTAACATATAACATAGGACATAAAAAATCGATTAAAAGAATGCAAATTTCAAAGGCAGACTGACATGGAGCATCCACAAGAAAATTTATTTAGTGCTATAAACCTAAACGAAGTTCGTCAGCCAAGTTGTTTTGCATGATTTTTGAACATCTATGAATTAATAAGTCCACCAGCAAGAGAAATTGTTTATTATTTAAAACAGAAAAGATATAAATTTATGGACCCAGAAAATAATATTTCCCCTCTTTTCAGTTCCTTATTTATCAAGAGAGTATCATTAATTCACTCCAAGAACTATAATTAAGTTCCAAGAAATAGAGCAGCTGTTGCTAATGGCTCTGGATTGCACAAAATATGATTGCTATCTGTAAGTTTTATCATATCAACTGCCATTACAAGCTCAACTATAAAGTAGCCCCTTCAAGATAGTAATTATTCACATTTTCTTTTAAAGACCTTCAGTAGAGAAAAAGTAAAATAACTTTTCTGCCGTTGCCACAAGTATTTTTATCTATCATGATGACAATCAATTAGTTAGCACAAATCTGTCTTCCGCAAAGAATACATGCTTGTTTGACGGAAAATTATCAAGACAATGCAACATAGCTGTCAGTTTTTCAATTTTCTCCATAGAAGAGTGGGATTCTCATAAATGTTACATCCATGTTACATCCATGTATCCATGTATTCTCATAAACATCCATGTAATTTGTAAAAGCAACACGTACTTTTTTCTCACTCTGCAATTTCTGAACAATGTATCCTATATCTTGCGTCTTCATCAACATGAGCTCGTCCGGGGTGTATTTGTTAGCTTGAGTCCTGCCACGGTATAAGTTTCCAGTTATATAAGACTTTTGATTGCCCATTAAAAAAAAGGGGGTCACAGAATTTAACAGGAGAGAAATCTCTGAACACGGTACTCTGGTTTATGGACTCCATCTACGGTTCTTGTTCTGATCATCTTGAAGTAGAATTCATCTGGGTCTCTGAAAGCTGCTTTCTCTTTAAGTTTCTGAATATCAAAGTTTAATTACAAAAACTACCGAGCAAAAAATACAGCCACAAAGTATAGTGATAACCATCAAGAAACTGGAAGCAAATACAGCATAATATTTTACCCGCAAAGAAAAAACTCTGCAAGCACGGGCAGTTCATTGTCAAAACAGAACCACAAGAGGTGATTTCGAGTTATTAAACTAATAAAGTTTAAGCAAAAATTGTTTGATCGGAGTATAATCTTTTGAGTTTTTCAGATTCAGGCGTAGAAAAAGAGAACGAGGGAAAAAGAGAGAACAGAGAAGAGTAGGGAGATACTAGAATTACGAGAGATACAGATAAAGAGAGTTAGTACCTGTGAGGCGTACCTGTGAGGCGGTATGTGGAGAAACTGGTTGCTGCTGACGGTGAGATATAGGCGGAGCTGGTCCGTGCACGGCGGGAGAGAAACCTGGTGCGAATTGCGAAGAGAAGAACTAGAAAGTAGTTGCTGAAACAGGTTTTCGGAAACCCGAAAGCTTTATGGGCCGGGAAAAAGATCGTATCCTTTTGGGGCGGGCTAAAAGAAGCAAGACATTAAGACTTATTATTGGGCCGTTTTACCCTTCATACAATTTTATGGCCCAATAAGCCTTTTGCATAATACATATTATCTCATTAAAAAAATGAAAAATTAAATGTATCTTCGAGATATATTATAGGTGAATTTTTAAATAATTTAAAGGACTATAAATAAATCATCTTAAATATATCTTAAATCATGAATAATTTTAAATTAATTTTTTTTATATAATTAGTTAATTTTTAATTATTATTTTTATCTTAATATTTTTATTTATTTATTATTTTATAATTTAATTTTTTTTTTCATTTTCACCGAAATCATCATCGATGGAAGTCAAGTTCTAACTCGATAAAAGAAAACAAATTATAACAATGCGGAACTCAAACAATCATAATTACAAATTATAAAAGAATTGAATTTGAAACTCAAACCAAAAAAAAAAAAGGTTTGTATTTATTCTACGTTTGAAATTGTAAAAACAAGTTAGACTTATGTCTAATTATATAATAATTGAAGATGATAACGTGTATATTTGATTCCTTAATAGTTTAAAATACTTACGTCTAATTTGGCATTAAAATAAGTATAGTCACAATTTTCGTAACCCCTTTTGTGATCTGAGCCAATATTGATTGAATATTATAAGACGGACCATGGCAAGAATGATAAATCGATTGGTCAACTATAAACTATCGGATCAAAGTCAAATTAGTCGAAGTTGAGCATATATTATATTAGTGTAACACATTTTTTCATTTGGGTTGAAAACTCTTTGAGTCTTTGACACACATTGATCAAGACTTATGTTAGTGTCTTCCTAGCTAATTTAATAAGGGGGCGTGGAAAGTTGAGAATGTTTAATTAGAACCAAACATGTTTTTTTTTTTTTTTTGGGTAATAAGGTAAATATCTCGATATAGTAACATATTATATAATATGTAGTGTTTATGTCATATGGTATATTGCATCATATTGCCTTACGTGTACGTACACACATTCTTCCAAACTAGTGGATATTAGGAGACGAGGAATATATGTGGAGAATTTGTTTGATATATGATTTATATATTAAATTTGATTTATTTTAATTATATATAATATTAATATGATATATAATATATATAATTAAAATAAATCGAATAATTTTTTTTTTTTTTTTAATTTATCAAACACACGTTAGAACCAAAAGAAAAGGATGAAAGAGTGTTGGTAACTTTCTTTAGATAAGAGTATGTCACAAAGGCAATGAAAGTCAAATCTCTTTTATAGTGTGCAACAAAACCAAGTCACAAATTTATAGGCTTCCAACAAACCATGTTATATATATTATAAATTTATTTTATGGGTATTACTCAAAATACCATGCACACGCAAAACCCATTCCTTTACCTTCTCTTTTCCTTCCTCAAACGTCAAAACTCACCTAAATCTATGCTAATTAACTAAATCCCTAGCCAACTCCCTCCTACCAAACAAGCCCTTACCTATAAGCTCCCTAGTTCTTTCCATATTTGCTTTCACTGACATCACCCCCCTTCATAGGCTAGTAATCAATTGGAACCTGAATAGAGATCATAGTCATAAAATTACATGTAACTTGTACTTCAATGACTTGGAATTTATTACACGAGGGAAAATTACCGGATCCGAAAACGACCCGTAAGCTAATAAGATGATTTGTCAAACATGAAGAAACTTTTTTTTTTTTTTTTTGTGCTTGTCAAAGATGACTTGAAAATGTTAATAGAATGAAGCATTGTACAATACTAACTAATTAACTATAAGTGGACAAATTAATACGAATCACTAACTATGACCAAAAAGTAGTTAATTCTACTTAACCCGTCTTCTGATTTGTGATACATAATTTCAATGACCTTATTCTATATATAGTTGCTCATAACATTCAAAGTCAATAATGAAACGGCGTAGTTTCTAAGTAATTAACTATAAGTGGACAAATACCAGATATCATGTACCAAAATTTGCAAAACTAAGTGAAAACCGCCTTATACCTAACGCATTGATTCTATATGTTAGTGTAACTTTCACTGTTTTAGGTCAGTACGTACCATATTGGGTTATCTACAATTTAGTACATTGTGCATGCATGTATAAGATATATATAATATAAGGTAGATAAATAAACTTATGTAAATATAAAAATAAATAATAAAAAACAAAAGTATATAAATAAATAAATAAATAAAAAGTATTTTTTTATCATGTTAAGAGAGTCTTACTAAGAAACAAGAGCTTTTATCTTTTAATTATCGAAACTAGGAAAATCTTTTATCTTAAAATCGACAATTTTTTGTATTTATAAGTACTTATCACCAACAATGACTTTCCATTATCATGTTGTAACTAATTTTTAAATTTAAGCAGAAGATTAATTATAGATAATTGTGCATTTCTTTTTATCTAATCAAAAACTAAAATTATCTCTTTTATTATTTTTATTATTACTATTAATATTACTATTTATTTTTTATTATATGGGTTTTAATGTACATGGCATTTAACATAAAATCATATAAGAAATTATTATTAAAAAAATTAAAAAAAAAAAAAAAAAACTTAAAATAATCAAAATTAAAGTCGGCTACCCTACTTTTTGAAAAAAATTATTCCGTCTCAATCTTTCTTTCATATCATATCACATATAATCCCATTCCGATATTACCTCACGGTCTTCATGATTGTGACAATCTTTCTCTAACTCAAACACATTGCTCTGATCAATCTCAAAAAACCTAGCATCTATAAATACGTACCTAGCATCTATTCAAACAACATCTTCCTTTTCATCAACTCATCATATTTTTCTTCTCAAGAAAGCTGAGATCATGGCGAGAGTAACAGTTCTTATGATCACCCTTCTCATGCTCTTGTCTTCTTTCTCTTTATGCTTTGAGGCTTCTGGACAAGACGTACATGCCGCTAATCATCATCATCATCATCCTCATCATCGTCACCGTCGTGCTCATCACCCTGCTGATCATCCTCAGAACAATGATATTAATCCGACCTCCGTTCTGGAAATCAAGAAAAGCCCGGCTCTGGCCGTAAGCTCTTCGGTCAAGGCTCTTAAGCTCGGTGATTTTGGAGCTAACAATGGAAAAGATAGTACTAAGGTGATTAACAAAAAGAATCCAAACAAGAGATTGATCTTTAATCAGACTTCTGTTTGATACATACACATAAATATATATATACATGCATGCACATTGTTGATGTTCGTTTTTTCAGGCCTTTACAAAAGCTTGGAACCAGGCTTGTTCTTCTAAAGGAGATGTTCTTCTTCTGGTTCCGAAAGACAAAACTTATCGCCTTAAGCCGATTACTTTCTCAGGTCCTTGTCAATCTCGTATCACACTTCAGGTAAACCTATACAGCTTATATGTATAAACATATATATATATATATATATATATATATATATATGGACGATTCATGCATTATGATGAATGCATGCTTTTAATGTTTCTGAACTTTTGTTATTGTGTGGCACATTACTCAGATCGATGGAAAAGTTCAAGCTACTACAGATTTTGGAGATTACGAAGGTCAAGGTCAACAATATTGGATTCTGTTCGAAGGTATAAAGGATTTGACGCTACAAGGTAGCGGCGTTATCAACGGCAACGGAATGAAGTGGTGGGCGAAATCTTGCAAAATTGACAAATCTCTCGTAAGTTTTATTTATTTATATTTTTAATTTCAATTCTAAATTAATTATGTGTTATTCTACGTTTAGGTCTCCTAATTACTTTTCGACTCATATTTAATTATTATTATTATTATTTTAAACCTAAAGTGCTTTTAAACCGGAGTTTTAAAAATTAGATTTAACATTAATTAATATATATATATATATATATATTTTTAATAAATAAATTCACTTTGAGAAAAAGTCGCCTCTACGTTGAATTTTGACTTGACTTTTAACTTATTATGTCCACTTATAATTTAAAAAAAAATTAATATATATATATATAATGTTTTGTCTCCATTCTAAGTTTGATCTCTCTCTTTGTTTTGTTGTTTTTGTGGGCAGCCTTGCACGAGCCCACCAACGGTGAGTAGTTCATCATGTCCTTAATCTTTGTTTAGTTTTATAATTTGAACTAATTACTCTAGATAAAGTAAAATATATTATTTATTTTATTTTTATATATATATTTTTTAATAGGCTGTGACTTTCTACAATTGCAACAATCTAAGAGTGACGGATCTGACATTCAGAAATGCACAAAAAATGCACTTATCATTCCAAACATGTACTAATGTGAAAGCTTCACACCTCAAGGTCATTGCACCTGGAAATAGTCCAAATACTGATGGAATTCATGTTACTAATACTCAAAATATTTGGATCGACAAAAGTCTCATCCAAACAGGTATCCATACAAAAAACTATACGGTGGTAGTGGATTCAAGATTTTATGGGTATGGGGCTGATTACATAAAGTAAATTAGTATGTTGATTATAAACGAATGTAAAATTTCAGCCCCAAAGTTTACAAACGTATTAAAATCAACCCGAAATTTTAAAAGCTTGCAAAAAGGTCCCTGGGTTACCGCTTTATGGATTTAATGATTAAAGTAAGATTTAATTAACCATGATATTTTTTTTTTTTTTTCCTTTCGTTAAGGGGATGATTGTATTTCAATTGTAAGTGGGTCAAGACATGTTAAAGCAACAGATATAACATGTGGACCAGGTCATGGAATAAGGTCAGCTACTAAACTCTAACTAGCTTGATTAAGAATATTGTTTGGACTAAAGGAACATTTTTATTTTTATTTTTAATGTTACTAATTGTGTCAATATGTTTTTTGTTTTGGCAGCATTGGAAGCTTAGGAGCTGGTCAAGCAGAAGCTCATGTCTCGGATGTTTACGTGGACAGGGCGAGACTTACAGGAACCACTAATGGAGTAAGAATCAAGACATGGCAGGGAGGTTCTGGATATGCGAAGAACATTCATTTCTCAAATGTTATGATGACCAACGTGAGCAATCCGATAATAATAGATCAAAATTATTGCGATCAGAAGCAACCATGCCACGAACAGGGTTCAGCTGTGCAAATAAGTAATGTAGCATACAGGAACATCATAGGCACAAGTGCTTCTAAAGAAGCAATAAGGTTCGATTGCAGCAAGAGTTTCCCTTGCAAGAGTATCCTGTTAGAGAACGTGAACTTGAAGCCACAAGAAGATGACGATGCTGCTATGGCGTCATGTGCGAATATCGCTCGGCTACATAAGAGAGGGAACGTTCATCCATTGTGTTCGTGATCATTAAGAAGCAGCAGCAGCTTTTGTTAACTTCTCGTTTGTCGACATAGTAAATGATTTGTACTTGTGAATATTACTCATTATTGGTTCGGATTTTGGGTTTAGATATAGCGTGGATTATACTTATGTTTGGTTAGAAGCATAGCTCTGTTCTTTTTTATAGATGGTTTGAAATTTGAAATAAAGTTTTTATCATTTTAACTTATATTCCCTGTAACTCATGAACAATTACACTTGAAAATCATTGTTGGTTAATCAAGTTCAACTGGCTAACAACAGTGATTAATGAAATGCTAATTGATCAAATGAAGCATAATCTAAGATTATGGTTGTCTTATCATTATGATGCGTTTGAAGAACTGTAAAGCAATTTAAGTGTTTAAGATTATAAGCAAATTGGATGGTTAAGCACCTTTACACATGTTTTATTCCGAATTCTAGTTTAAACTCAATACAGTTTATCCAAACTCTTTTCTTAAACGTCGGATTAGTCCGTCAAAAGCCTGATGTGAAAGGCGAGATGACTATAGACAAGAATCAAGAGTTAAATTTCAACAGAAGGTAGATAGAAAATACATTTTATCCCAATTCATGATTACAATAGCTTAGAAATTACAAAGTACAACCTCCCGTCAATTGGCTTCTCAATTGCGACAGATCTTAGCAGTTGGCATTGTAACACAGACCGGTGCGTAAGCTTTCTTAGCCTCGGCAGACCCCGGTTTGGGCTCACCTGCCAATGCAATCCCGGCTGCAGAGCATACAGCAGCTGCTGCTGCAGCGAACATGAGATCCCTCCTCCCATTGTTGCTCTCTTGGCTTGCCTCAATCTTCACCTTCTTTCCCTCTTGAGCAGCACTGACAATAACCAGTCTTCGGTGGGTGCTGACCGGAGTTGGGCTGGCACGAGCAGAACCACCGAGCAAGGAGGCTGTCATGCTGATTGAGGCCATTTGTGCTAATGTGATTGTGTTGCTTTAGCTGCCTTTTTTCTGGCTCTGTTGTGTTTGTTTAGTTAGCTCCTATGCAGCAGTTTGTTTTCTTTAAAGTTGGAGATGTCTAATTATCAGCCACCCGTTATCTTATCTGCGTTTATGTTTTGTGACCAATAGAGTGATGCCATGTTGGGAAGCAATATCCTTGTAGGAACTAGACTAACCTCTTGATGATCAGATAGATGAGGACCAATGGTTCAAGATTGGTGGCCCCACTTAAAGTTTGCTTAGAATTGAAGAAGCTTTTAAGCGCAGTCTATCCTTGTTTAGTTAGTGCATCAACTTAAACGAATGACATGTTTGGTTCGAAGGTTCAATTCCTTCGATAGGACTGAGAAAGATGTAAGTCGATCATAGTCGCATTATGGGAGAAACGATAGATTTCCATAGTTCATTCATTTATGCAGTCTAATTCACGAGAAAATGTTTTATTATGAGCCTGACACTCTAAAGTATGCCAACCTGTGTTGCGATGAAGAGGCCGGCCCTCTAGACAGGATTGATCAGCAAAAGAAAGCGATCAACGATCACCAACTGAACAAGAATGCACATCGACCGAGTTTGTGAATGCCTTACATATATTCAATAAATAAATAAATAAGAAGAACAATGTTAGGCTTGAAAGGCACTTGATCACAGCAAAATTTTAATTTTTCTACCAATGTATTTGAAATCAACATCTAAATATGGTACAGACTAGAACCAGTCAGATACGGTTCCAATAAATGGCAAAGAATACAGGTGTGTAAGAGTAAGATGAAGACATTAGTCACTGTCTATAGTCTTTCTGGTATAGATTAGACAGAAGACCGAGAAGAGTAATTTCACGAGTATAGTGCCTCTTGTTCAATAGAAGAAGCTTCATATGGAGGAGGCAACAAAGAATGAACATTAGAGAAAAGATCTTCACGTCCGGGTGGCAAATTTTGACCAATTGGTGCATCCAAGATACGGTCCGGAATTGCGACTACAGTCTCCTCGAAAAATGATTTGACCGTCTACAAGGTTTATGATTATTAAACAGCTCAGTAACTTTCAGACCAAAAAAATCAAAATAAAACATTCAAAAAATAAAGTATTCAAGAAGATACCACGCCACGTAGAAAAGCAGCATCGGCTTTTCGCTTCCATAGACCATTTCCAGGCTCTGCATAGAAAAAATGAAGTAAAGGCTGCACCAAAAAATCTAGAAGATGAGTCAAAAACTCAAAACAGAGTAAAATAGTAGTCGTAATCTAGCTAAATGAATAGTGAGGTCCTACCCTCATGACATCTCGTATGTTTGGTTTTATTCCTCCATATTTACCCAAAGCAGATTCTGCATAAACTTGATACTGTTCAAGGATCTACCAGAAAATAAAAGAGAAATTAGCAGAAATTTTTTAAGAATATGTGTATAGTTGAGAGCAGAGTTGCTACTGAACCTGTCTACGAGTGATATCACTGCTTGGTGCACCATAAATTGCAGAGTCGACTTGTCCTAAAGTAACCCAAGGGCTGACAAAATTGTACACTTAGCAATTAAAAATAAAAAAGCAAAAAGAAAGAAACATTTTACTAGGAAAAAAAAAGGTGCCGAAAACATGACTTACTTGTGATAAGCAGCACGACCAATCATCACACCATGAGCTCCTAATTTAAGAGCTGCATTAGCCTGTTAGAGCCAATGTAAGATAAAAGAAAGAATAGAAATAATTCAAGACTTGAAAAAGTGTCTAAGGCCAAATATTCATAGGAAAGTTCACCTCATCAACAGTATTTATGCCTCCATTTATAGTGAACCTTAAGTCTGGAAAGTCACGCAAAAGACCATAGAAATACTCATACCTGAAATAAAAATAAAATAATCTAAAAGTGACGTGTAGTTCTGATGCGGAGAGGAAAGAAGTTATCAGAAACTCCACTTGCATAGGAATTTAGTACAGTATAGCAGATCATAAAACTCATACTTTAGTGGAGGAATACTTCGATTTTCAGCCGGGCTAATGCCATTGAGTAATGCTTTCCGGGAATGAATCACAAAATGCCTGGTTGGTGATAACGAAGAAACCTTGTAAACAAAATCACCTGAAATGTAAAGAGAGGGATGGAAGGGTGGGGGAAGATATAAGTAGCTAACCAATAGAGCTATGCAACATAGCTAAAAGGTAAAAAATACTGTTCTCAAAAACTGAAGTCTTTTTACACTCCTACACAATAAATAAAATACCAGCTTTCTACCCACTGTGAATTTTTTCAATAGCGGATATACGGTCTCAATAAAAAGGCATGAATTATATAACCAATATGTTCCCATTTAAGAAGTTGAGTTCTTCAAAGTAAATTGGGGGTCCATGTTTGTTACCATGATTGAATTCAACAGGTAAGCACCATAAAAAATAAAAAGACGAGGTTCGTAAGAAAGGGAATTACATAGCTCATTATAGGAATCGTGGTCATCAACACCAATTCGACACTTAACGCTCACAGGAACATTGGTATTGGCAGCAATAACTGACATTGCTTCACCTACAAACTTCCCTTGTCAAAACCAATATATCTACATCAGGCATTACGTAAAAGAAAGTAGTTCAATCAAATGGTTCACATTTGAGCATATTCATAAAACCTTTGGATCGAGCATAAGGCGAACACCAAAGCACCCATGTCCAGCCACCTTGGGACTAGGACATCCGCAACTGGAAAATAAATGATAAGATAAAACAATGTTGAGGTTCAATGAACAAAAGTAGAAGTAAAGACAAGAAATGAAGTGAGTAGAAGCATACGGACTTGAAATTAATCTCATCGTAACAATAAGGGTTAGCAAGCTCAGTTGCTTTTGCAATGTTCTCCAAGTTATTCCCTCCAAGTTGAAGAACAATAGGATTTTGTCCTGGCGAATATTCCAAGAACCTGTCCTGTGCAAATCAAGGAAGAATATATGAAGTTAACGCTCTTCATGACCAAGTGATTTGTGATTAAAGAATACGGAAGTAGGATAACTTACTAGATTATCTTTTTGGTAGACAATTGTTTCAGCTGCAAGCATCTCTGTGTAAAGCCATGCTTGTTTTGAAATTAACCGAGCAAGGGTCCTATAATGATTGTCGGTCCATTCCATCATAGGAGCAACGCTGCAAAACAAGCAGGGTAAAAAAAAAAAATCAGTCCTGGTTATAGAGAATCATCACATAAAACTGATATGGCATATAATACTTTTACCTAAACCAAGGAGGAGAATAGCGACGAGCAACCATTTCGGATTCTGAGTCTTGCTGACCTTTTTTACTATAAACAGAAAGTTTTCTTGACTTTGATGAATTCCAATGAAATAGATTGAATGAAGTTGCGGGATGTTTGTTCAGAATGACATGATGAAGAGGAGGAGCGAATACGACTACTGAAGAATATCCTGCAAACTTCATCATCCACCTAATCAGAGATCATAATCCCGCTCCTCAGAAAACCAAAATTGTTTTGATTCTGAGCAACTTATATAAGGACATTAAGAACTGAAGGAGCATGGTGTGATTTGCTGAGCATATACAAGATTTTTCACTAAGAAAGCCCAGCCCACACACACATATGCAATCAATGAAACAGACAAACAGGTCAAATCTAAATCAGAAAACATGTCAAAAGCTATGAAAAACAAGAAGGCGAACTAAATTAAAGTCAGCCCCCAATTGATTTCGAGTTAAAAATTTGAACTTCTCTTAGCCTTAAACTCCACATTAACAAGCAAATCAACAAAATTGCTCTTTTTTGAAAATTTTCTCCGCAAGAGAAAACTTAAAGGAAAAAATAAATAAATAAAACGAAAAATCTCTTTAGAGGCATTTAAGCAAACAGGTAGAGTGCAGAACCTTACAAGTGAAAGAAATTAGGGTCTTGCTTGGTGCAGAGAAGAAAATCGGCCAAGCAAAACAAACTTGACCGGCTTCAATTCTCCAGTTTCAGCGTCAAGAGTTCAGACCTGTTAGTTTGAAGCGTTGTTTATCCTTGCCTAGAAAGAGATGCATCTACTTATTGGGCCTAACTGGGTCTACTTTTGGCCCAAAATAATATGGGCCTATTATATATTGATCCTTGGGCCAGTGAAATTTCAGCAAAGCCCAATATGCATTTTAAGAAAACGGCATCACTCGCTCAACAACGGATATTTGTGGTGGGAAAAAATTTAACGACCTTATCAGTTTCTTCTTCCTCCTACGTGAGAGCTAGCAGCTTGCTTTCATTTTTCCCATTCCATGGCGAGCTTAAGCTTCAATCCGAACAGAATCAAAACGCAAAGCGTTCAGTCTCAAAAAACTATCTCCAAATCCACTTCCCTCGCTAAGTCCGTAAAAATCCCCACCATTTTTCCGGTAAATTGCCTGAAGAAGAATCAACGAGATTTCCACCTGTTTCGTACGAATTCCGTTTCAGAAAGCTCCGTTTCGGTCCCAAAAGAAGAAGAAGAATACGAAGAAGAAGATGATGGCGTACTAGACGATCCGACTTCAGAAATGAGCTATCTTGACCCGGAAACCGACCCGGAGAGCATTACAGAGTGGGAACTGGATTTTTGCTCAAGACCGATTCTTGACATAAGAGGGAAGAAGGTGTGGGAGCTAGTCGTGTGCGATGATTCTCTCTCCCTCCAATTTACAAAGTACTTCCCCAACAACGTCATCAACAGCATTACCCTTAAGGATGCCATTGTCTCCATCAGTGAAGATCGAGGGCTCCCCATGCCTGAGAAAATTCGCTTCTTCAGGTATAATTTATTTATTTCTTCTTTTTCTTCTTCTTCTTCTTTTGGTTGATGATTGGTCTGTTTATGGGGATTATTTTCTAGGTCACAGATGCAGACAATTATAACGAAGGCATGTAAGGAGCTAGGTATAAAACCCATTCCAAGCAAACGGGTTAGTGTTTTGTTGTTTTGTTTTTGAATTTCCAGAAAATTAGCATTAAAATTTCTAGTCATATGAACGATCAAGAATGTTTTTATTTGCCTTGAAAGAAGATTGATTTCTGCACTGTTGAGAAAAAAACATGCAAATTCATCTAGGAGACTAGACTATGTTATATTTGCTCTTATGGTGTGTGTCTTCATTTGTAGTGTTTATCTCTATTTTTATGGTTGGAAGAACGGTATGAGACGGTATATATGCGACATCCGGGTTTTCAAAAAGGATCGAAGCCCCTCCTTGCATTAGACAACCCTTTCCCCATGGAGCTCCCTGAGAATCTCGTCGGGGAGAAATGGACGTTTGTCCAATTGCCCTTTTCAGGTACATCTCTTCATCTTTCAAATAAGCATAATAGCAAAGTCTTAGGCTTAGTATGTTTCATCTGTTTTAGAATTGGATTTGAAGCTAATTTTTTGGTATAAGATTAGATTTAAATTGAGATATAACATATTTATTTATGAGTTTGGGAATTTGTTAAATTCAATCAAACAGAGTTTTTGAAAATGCTTAGGCAAACTCTGCCTTGTTCCCATTTGAAGTATCAAAGTCCAATCTTCCAAATTGTTTTTAGCTGTTCGAGAGGAGATATCAACCTTAGAGGCGAAGTTCATGTTCGGAGCGAGCCTAGATTTGGATTTACTAGGAATTGAAATTGATGACGAAACATTGATTCCTGGACTTGCCGTCGCATCTTCACGAGCTCAACCACTAGCAGGTACGTTCTCCTACATACACTTGTCTACTCTTAGACAAATAAGAAACTTCCGCCTTACCATGCATCCGTCTCTTTCCATCTTTTTCATTAGAACTCATCTGATATGACAGACTGTCACTGATACAATCTAAAAATCTTTTCTGATACAGCTTGGATGAACGGACTGGAAGTATGTTCTATTGAAGCAGACAATTCTAAGGGTAACTTGATTTTATCGGCCGGAATTTCAACCCGGTACGTTTATGCTCCGTATAAGAAAACACAAGACACGACAAGGGAAGCTGAAGCTTGGGAAGAAGCAAAGAAAGATTGTGGTGGATTACATTTTCTTGCCATACAAGAAAACTTGGATTCTGATGATTGTGTTGGGTTTTGGCTCCTTCTCGATCTACCGCCCCCACCGGTATAAGTCGAAATTGTTGTAAAATAAATTTCTATCAGAAAGGAATGTTAGCAAAATTTAAGATTGGAAATACAATGTGGGATGTGTTTGTAGAGATAAGAGCACAATAGTATGAAACCAAATGAAAGTGATCGACTATTTTTTTGTACGCTTAGGAGAAAAAAAAAGTGCTTCATAACCTTTAGCAATTCATTGATTGGACCACTAAGTCTCAACTAATTACTATTTTCAACGAGAAAAAGGAGCTTCGATGAGCACTTGGATCCTTCCTGCTCACAAAGCTTCGATTTGCGTACTCATTTGCGTCTGGTTGCCAATAAAATTTGCAGGAAATCTCCATCTCTGACAAAGGAAGTAGCTAAACATTTGGGAATTTATGTTGTTCTTGTTCAGGATTGGAAGGCGCAAAGCTGACTAGAATCAACATGTTTTTATGTTTCCGACCTTAATGCTGATTTTTTTGTTACCGTTGAAAGAATCTTTTGTTTGTAGTTGTAGATTGTCTTGTGTTTCTCTTTACCGATGTAAAAAGCTCAAATGATAATTTTTCACAAGGAATCTCAAGAAACAATACAAATAATAATCATATATATATATATATATTTTAAGCTATCAAGAAACTCAAGAGATGAGATAATTAATCCGCTATTCTTCATATAATTGTTGATTAAAAAAAAAGAGAGAGAGAGATTGCAGAGAGATATGGACTACCATTGTTGATGGGACATAGAGATCCAAGTACAGTAAGCACAAACAAGCTGCTGGGAAATATATACATAAACAGCAAAAGATAAGCTCATCAAAGTTATATCTTTCCAATCACCCTTTTTCTGTGGGCTCATATTCGCCTTCAATCCCTTCCCAAGTTTCTCAAACCCCACAACGAAACTTGGTAACGATTGCTGCTGCTTTCTAAGTTTCTTCTCTTTCTTTGTTCTTGAGCTTGAAGAAGAAGAAGAGCCTTTGGGTTCTTATTCTTGGGTTTGGTGAGAAAGAAGGATCAGATTTCTTGAATTTCTTCTACTTCTGAGTATTTGAATTGAAGGGATTTGGTAGTGGAAAGAATGGCTGATTGAAAGGGCTGCCATGGATGAGAACCTTCTTATTGCTTTTGGAAGGGAAGAAAATATCAAGGTGGGTTGCAAGGTTGAGGCTAGTGAAGATGGGTTTGAAAATTAGTTTTGTTTTTTTGTTTGTAAAAAATGTGACTTCTGGGGAGGAGAGAGGGAGTAGGATAACAAAAGACAATTAGTTTCTTCAGATCCGACAAATAGGGGAAAGTGCCATTAAAAGATAATTTTGTTATCTTTGTCCTGATTCAAGAACAATTTCCTAAAAAAAAAAAAAAAAAGGGTAAAACAGAGTTAGTTCATTCCCCTTATCGTCAAGTTCTTGACACAGAAGAACTAAATCTAGTCATCCTCATCAAACTCAGAATCCTCAGAAGTTACCTCCTCACTTTCCGACTCACTCACTACATACTTCATCTGCTTCCTATTCACTCTCAGAGGCCTAGCTCTCGTGGAAGGAGGAGCAGCAGCAAGAGCAGCTTCAACTGTTTTTTCAACACTCCCTGAACTATTAGCATTAGAACTCACCATCTCTTCATCATCCTCCTCCACGCTAACAACCTTTCCAGCCAAAACAGAACCCCTCTTCTTGTTGAAAGGAGATGCCCTCAGCATATCGGTTAGAAGCTTTTGTCCCAATGATTGTGCATTTTTGCTAGCTGCTGCGGCTCTCTTTGCTGGGGCCGAGGGTTTAGCTGTTTTGGAAGTTGCGCTCGGCTTTTTCCGCCCGTTCTTCTCTACTTCTTCCGGAGCAATCACTTCAAGTTCAAAGTCTTCATCCTCAGTTTCTTTCTCATCTTCTTCATCAGAAATGTCAATGCTTATAGAAGGCTTCTTCTGAGCTGCAGGCCTTTTGTTCGGTTCTCTCTTACTCACTGGTACTACTAGTTCAGAAGCATCTGTTTGAGTAAAATAAATTACAATTAATATAGGCCTAAAAACATGATAAAGATATTAGAGAAGAATAGGGACTAGGGAAAATGTGATTTTATACCTGTTGAATTTTCAGGGGATGACGATCCAAGGTTGTACGCAGCTAAACGATCTTTAAGAGCGAGAACTTCATCGTCGTCATCATCATCACTTACGACCTTTGTAGCTTTTCCCTGCAGAGAAAATAAATTGAATCACAAATATAGAAATATAGATAGCGGATTAATATCAAGTATAAAAAGACGAGGAGATAGAAGATGAACATTTTACCTTCTTAGCAGGAGCTTTCTTTGGAGCAGCAGCCTTGCCTTTGGGTTTCACCACCTCAGGAGCTTTCTCTGTTACGGCACAAAACAAAAGGAAATTTCAAACTCCATAGAAAAAGCCGAAAAAGTCAACATAAATCAAGAAAGAGATCAATGCTAATTATCAGTGATCAGTCTACCTAGTTCCATTGCCGAACTAGAGGACGATGTGTCCATATCTTCTGTAACAGCTTCTACATTGTCCACCTTCTTAGTATTCTTGTGGGAAACTTTCGGTGCTGGCCTAGAAACCTTCACATTTGCTCCCCTTTTCGCTTTGCTTTTCTGCTGCTTTCTTACCTCCTCTGC
Organism: Coriaria nepalensis; assembly: GCA_027186245.1. Classification (NCBI taxonomy): domain Eukaryota; kingdom Viridiplantae; phylum Streptophyta; class Magnoliopsida; order Cucurbitales; family Coriariaceae; genus Coriaria; species Coriaria nepalensis. The sequence goes on along the minus strand of CP114491.1, from coordinate 9,235,316 downwards.
TTGAGCATCAGACCTATCGAGCTCCTAAAAACATCAAAAATATTTTTATCAAGAAAACGCACCTACCATAATTAAACAAACAAAAAGAAAAAAAAAAGTTTCTGATCAATACATCAATTTCCCTCTCAAGCGTGTCAAGATCCTTGATCCACAACGATTTTGGAGTTGCCTTCCTCAAATCATCCACCTCCTCATTGAGCTTGTCCCTGTCAGCACATAGCGCTTGAACTCGCTCAACAGTCAAAGTTCCAATGGCTAAAGCCAATAGATACTCATAATCACTGACACGGACTTCTTTCGGACTAGCAGACACAGAGTTCTCCTCTGTTTCTTCGGTCTCATCACTTGCACCAGCAACCTCTGGTTCATTAGATTTTGTCTTTTTTGGGAATGGAGTAAACCCTTTTTCTTGCAGCTCAAGAAACAAATCAACCTTCCTTCTGTTGCTCACAACAATCTCTCCGCTCACTACGGCAAGGATGAACCTAACCTTGTTATCAAGTTTCAGCAACTCCATCTCAAGGTTTTCCAGTAAAATTCTCTGCAAGTATTAAATATATACTGTTATTATAATCGGCCATTCCCACGCGAAAATCTCTAGTATTAGTATATTATGAGATTAAAAACTCTAACCTTTCTTTTCTCGTAAAATTCTAGCCTTAGGTGAAAGAATTCTTCCAGTACTGCATTAAGAGCCATATTTTCAATTAGTCTTACTCAAGACATTTCTTATTTAGTCTGTCAAAATCAATGTAACGAACACTAAAAGTTAAATCCAGAGTATCATACTTTGCTCCGGAGTGTCATATTTCTTTATCACTCCCTTCTCATCAAACAGATGCATATTGCTGGTGCTGATAGAACTGGTTAACTTGAACTTCTTCAGTAAACCCTCATGCTGAACCATCATCATGTTCTCTTCGGTCAAGTGCACATCAATGGATACAACTTTGTCATCACTGTGATGGTCAGCTTGCTGCAAAAAAAGTTAGAAAAAATCTCAACTTGTACTTAAAGAAACCTTTATTATTGCGCAGTGAATCTGTTGACAACAAAGAGACTAACCTCAATAAAAGGATCCTTCACTGCAACTTTATCTTTGTCGTTTTTCGTTGTGAGATTTGTGATGGAATCCAAGAACTCCTTATAGTCATTGGTCCATCTACGAATTGGCAACTCGGTAATTTTAAGTGTTGTCTCACTGATTTCCTCTACAGTTCCACTAATAGTGAATGTAACTCCACCTTCCTTAGTTGCCGTTTTTTCAATAGTCCCTTTAAACCCTCGGTACCAAGGATCCATTGGCAACATCACCTCACTATTTAACAAACGTCTTACATTTGCAATAATATCCCTTGGATTATAATTCGGTATATATGAGCTCCACCCTGTCCCTATTCCCTCACTTCCATTGACAAGCACGGTTGGTATGACCGGCATATACCTATACAAAAGAAACAAATTTATAAGTTCTCCCGAATCAAATAAATGCAATTTTGGTAGCAAGAGAGAAAGAGAGAGATACCAAGTGGGTTCAATTGCTTGACCATCTTCATTCAAGTAATTGAGAAGGGTGTCATCGTCTTTTGGGAAAAGGAACCTTGTAATATTTGAAAGCCGTGTGTAAATGTACCTAGCACTTGCATGGTCTTTTCCTCCCTGAAATAAACAGATCCTTCATAAAAATTAACATCACAGGGAAATGATATATACGAAATCATTCAAAGGGATTGTTGTGTACATGATTTCGAGTGCCAAATTGACCGTTCGGCATGAGAAGATTAATGTTATTGCTGCCAACAAAATCCTGTGCCATTCCAATGATAGTACTAGCAAGACTCTGCTCTCCATGATGATATGCTGAATGCTCAGATACGTAACCAGAAAACTGTGAAACCTTGGCTTCTTTAATAAAATTCCTCTTGAAGGAGCAGAAAAGAATCTTCCTCTGGCCCGGCTTGAGGCCATCCACCATTGAAGGAATGGATCTTTGAAGGTCGGCCATTGAAAATAGTACAAGTTCTTTGTTGACAAAGTCACTATAGCTTATCAACCTGGCTGTTTGATCAAGGTGGGTACCAGGCTGCAAATATGAAACATAACAAGTTAGATATTTCTTTTTCTTTTGGAAAAAGCTTAATGTATAATTTTATTTAGAAGTCCTTCTAACCTCAAATCGGCGGAGCCAGTTCTTTCTCTCTTCTATTTTCTTCTTACTGAATGCAAGCTCGATGGCATCCCCATCCTGCTCATCTCGCCAAACAAAATCTTTCTTGTGCTTATCTAAACGTTCGAAGTACTCTCTCCCTTCCTTTGACGTGCTCGTTCCCAGCCCCTAAGAAGTCAATGAGTTCGTATAAGAAAGCAAAAAGAATGCACAGTAGCAATGAAGATTTTGCTAAAGATTTAAGGATATACCTTATAGTACTTAATAGACCAGCCACTTGCATTTCCCAAACCTTCTTTCCAAGATTCGTACTCGGGCATGGTGTAGAAGGATAGCACAGTCCCATTCCGGTGAGTGGCCTGAGAAAATACTTTTTAATGTGAGACAAGGATTCAGGCTAATTGTACCTGATTAATGGAAGCAAGGATACAGACCTTCACGATTGGAGTTATAAACTCAACTAAGAAGGATGGAATTTTAAGCAATGATGGCCAGAAAGAATGGATAAAATTAATCAGTAGTCCTTTGATATGGGAACCATCATGATCCTGTACATGCACAGTAAATCACCTCATTTTCTAGTCTTCTGAAATAGATACAAATAATAAACTTATTTTCTAGCACAGAAAGGCATCAAACCTGATCTGTCATTATCATCAAATGGCCATATCTCAAAGCTTTGACGCTGCTGTACTCCTTTCCCTGTTGAAGCCCGAGAATTTGCTTGATGTACTGAATTTCTTTATTTTCTGTTATCTGCTTGCTGCTAGCTTCCCTCACATTAAGCAGTTTACCTCTTAGAGGAAAGACTCCATATAAATCTCTTCCCACCACACCAAGCCCAGCCATCTGAAGCAAAAATGATAAACATCTTTTCACATTGTGTTCTCAAATACAGAAAGAATCTCATATTATTATGTAAGATTTAACTATTTATACACTTTATTTAGAAGGTATACATAACAGGTGATAACTTACTGCTAGAGCCTTGGCTGAATCTCCTTCAGTCAAAATCAAGGTACATTTCTCAGAATTTCTGCCTCCAGCATAATTGGCATCCTCAAGCTTCTCTATTCCACCAATTTTTTCCGTCTTTGCTCCATCAGTTTTCTTGAGATCTTTACTCTGCTTGAAGTTAACCCAGGACAGAACACTATCCATAACTCCTGATTTTGTTGCCACTGAAAGTAGTTCAGAAGAACAAGTGTCAGAACACATTACGAAGTTAACATATTTAATATTTCTTTTCTCTTTGTTCGTTGACCGATTGAAGTGCCTGCCTTTGCTTCTTCCTTTTTTGTAGCTGCTTTCTTTCCCGCCCCCTTTAGCGGGCTATTGCATTCTTTCGAAGCTTTCCAGGCTGTATGTGCTTTCGATTAGCATTCCAAGGTTGTAATTTGTAATTAATCGGCTAACTTTCGCTTCGCACCTTGAGTCTTTTGTAATCTCTTATGCCCTATGAAGAGCGATTGAATGCTTTTTTTTACAGGTCTAGTCACATAGCCCGATCCTTTCTTGTGCTAAGGTTGAACTTTATAAGAGGGTGCATCGGCTTTTGCTTGACTTGTTTTAACTCCAAGGGAAAAAACCATTTTTCAAAAACTCTTGAGAAAGTTCACATGGCGACCCGAAACTGCTTTGACGAAGGGTCAAAGTCTCCTTTGTTTGGGAGTCAAAGGCAGGGTTATCAATAAGAGCATTGATAAAAACCCATAGATAGTTCTTCACATTATGAGCCTTCACGTTGGCATTCTTGTTCTTCTTATTTACAGCATTCATCACATAATTTGCTATCTGATTTGTGACATGGTCCACATGAGTTCCACCCTTTATAGTAGCAATCCCATTCACAAAGCTAACCTGTTAAAAAACAACACCCAAATATCAGCAAATTAAACTACTCATTTAAATAATACAAATATGACACTAAAATATCCAAACCATAAAAAAGAACGTTTTTTTAATATACCTGTTGAAACTGTCCCTCACTAAGAGTCACCATAATCTCCCATCTATCGTTAGGCTTCACATGATACCTGTTAAACATGTACAAAATCATTTCGCAAACTGATTTAGCAAAGCATTGTGATGATGAAGAAACAAAATATACGGCTTAGCATCAAAAAATTCATTTAGAGCACCTTTTGGGGGGTTCTATCTGAGCCTTGAATGAAGATTTAAGGTAGAGGTCGACATAATCTTGAAACGTTTTCACAGGAACCCGAGCTCCATTCAGCTCAACCTTAACAGATTTTCCAAGGCAACCAGCCAAATCCAAAACCCTCTTCTTCATCAAAGCAACCACATCATCTTCAAGATGGGTCATGTTGAACTTCGTCAAGTCTGGCTTAAATGAGACCTTGGTCCAATTCTCATTTTCCTTGCACTTTGTTATACTCGGCTCTGTTTTCTTCCCCATGTTATTGGAGAACACCTTTGGTAATAATGGAGAAACCAAATCATTAGGAGAAAAGTTTTACAAGGTATGTCAACTAGACATCAAAATTCATAAACCTGAAAAGAAAAGGCTCAAATTGCTTAAATGTATAGAAATCTTTCTTATTCTCAGACCGTCATTCACTATATCTTAATATACATAGAAATACTATTAAAAAGAATCAAGACCTACAAACTCAAGACATTATAAACTCACAAAACCCAATATTCCATAGAAACCTCAAGAGGAAAAAACATCCCCACCTACTCATAAATCAGAACATTAGTAATCAATAAACCCAAAATCTATCAAGACCCCTAAATTCAACCAACACGTAAATCAAAACTAGTATCAAGAACTTAAATTTTAACAATTCATAACCACCATCAGAACTGAAATCAATAAACCCTAAAGTTCAACTACCATTTCCACCATCTCATAAATTACCAAGTAAAATATAAAAAAAAATCTAAAGTTCAGCTATCATTTCCAACGTCTCCTCAATCATAACTAAATTTAGTGTTTTCAACTACCATTTCCACTATCTCGTAAATCACAATTACGAATTCAATTAAATCATTTAAGCAAGGTACCCTATGTTATACACGGCTATGTTTTCTTCCCCTTGTTATATGAGAACACCTTTGGTAATGGAGAAACCAAATCATCAGGAGAAAAGTTTTATAAGGTATGTCAACTAGACATCAAGATTTATAAACCTCAGAAGAAAAGGCTCAAATTCCTAAAAAGCATAGAACCTTTCTAGTTCTCAGAACGTCACTCACTATATCTTAATATACATAGAAATACAATTAAAAAGAATCAACACCCCACAAAATCAAGATATCAGAAACCCACAAAACCCAATATTCCATAATAACCTCAAGAAGACCAAACATCTCTACCGTCTCATAAATAAAAACATTACTAATACATAAACCCTTATCAATCAAGACCCCTAAAATTCAACAAACTCATAAATCAAAACTAGTATCAAGAACCTAAATTTCAACTATTCATGACTACCATTGGAACTGAAATCAATAAACCCTGAAGTTCAACTATCATTTCCACCATCTCATAAATTACGAAGTAAAATAAAGAAACCCTAAAGTTTACCCATTATTTTCCAACGTCTCCTCCAAACAAAACTAAATTAAGGGTTTTAAAATATCATTTCCACAATTTCGTAAATCATAATTATGAATTCAATTAAATCATTTAAGAAAGGTACCATATGTTATACTCAGCTCTGTTTTCTTCCCCATGTTATTGGAGAACATCTTTGGTAATGGAGAAACAAATCATCGGGAGAAAAGTTATGCAAGCTATGTTAATTAGACATCAAAATTCATAAACCTCAAAAGAAAAGGCACAAAAATTCCTAAAATATATAGAAATCTTTCTTATTCTTTGAACGTCATTCACTATATCTTAATATACATAGAAATACTATTAAAAAGAATCAAGACCAACAAACTCAAGACATTATAAACTCAGAAAACGAAATATTCCATAGAAATCTCAAGAAGACCAAACGTTTCTATCGTCTCATAAAATAGAACATTACTAATCTATAAACCCTAAATAAATCAAGACCCCAAAAAATTCAACCAACTCGTAAAACAAAACTAGTGTCAAGAACGTAAATTTCAACTATTCATTTCCACCATTAAAACTGAAATCAATAAACCCTAAAGCTCAACTATCATTTTCACCGTCTCATAAATTACCAAATAAACTAAAGAAACCTTAAAGTTCAGCTATCATTTCCAGCGCCTCCTCAATCAGAATTAAATTCAGAGTTTTCAACTATTATTGGCACCATCTCGTAAATTAGAATTACGAATTCAATTAAACCATTTAAGCAAAGTAGCCTATGTTATAGACGGCAATGTTTTCTTCCCCATGTTATTTCAGAACACCTCAGAAGAAAAAGCTCAAATTCCTAGAAAGTATAAAAACATTTCTAGTTCTCAGAACATCATTCACTATATTTTAATATACATAGAAATACTATTAAAAAGAATCAAGACCTATAAACTCAAGACATCAGAAAGCCACAAAACACAATATTCCATAGAAACCTCAAGAAGACCAAACAACTCCACCGACACATAAATAAGAACATTACTAATCAATAAACACTAAATCAATCAAGACCCTGAAAATTCAATCAACTCGTAAATCAAAACTAGTATCAAAAACCTAAATTTCAACTATTCATCTCAACCGTCTCATATATTAGAACATTAGTAATCAAGACCTCACAAACTCAAAATACCAGAAACCTACAAAACCCAATATTCCATAGAAACCTCAAGAAGACCAAACATTTCTATCGTCTCATAAATTAGAACATTACTAATTCATAAACCCTAAATCAATCAAGACCCCGAAAATTCAATCAATTCGTAAATCAAAACTAGTATCAAGAACCTAAATTTCAACTATTCATCTCTACCGTCTCATATATTAGAACATTGGTAATCAAGACCTCACAAACTCAAAATACCAGAAACCCACAAAACCCTATATTCCATAGAAACCTCAAGAAAACCAAACATCTCCACCGTCTTATAAATCAGAACATGACTAATCCATAAACCCTAAATCAATCAAAACCATTAAAATTCATCCAAATCGTAAATCAAAACTAGCATCAAGAACCTAAATTTCAACTATTCATATCCATCATCAGAACTAAAATGAATAAACCCTAAAGTTCAACTATCATTTCCACCATCTTATAAATTAGCAAGTAAAATAAAGAAACCCTAAAGTTCAACTATTTTTTCTAGCGTCTTCACAATCAGAACTAAATTCAGAGTTTTCAACCATTATTTTCACCATCTCGTAAATAAGAACATTATTAATACATAAACCCTAAATCAATCAAGACCTCTAAAACTATTATCAAGAACTTAATTTTTAACTATTCATTTCCAGAAACAGAATTGAAATGAATAAACCCTAAAATTCAACTATCATTTCCACCATCTCATAAATTACCAAGTAAAATAAAGAAACCCTAAAGTTTAGCTACCATTTCCAACATCATCTCTATCAGAACTATATTCAGAGTTTTCAATTATCATTTCCACCATTTCGTAAATCAAAATTATGAATTCGATTACTCTATTTAAGCAAGGTTCCCTATGTTATATTCGACTGTGTTTTCTTCCCCATGTTATTAGAGAACACCTTTGGTTATGGAGAAACCAAATCATCAAGAGAAAAGTTTTACAAGGTATGCCAACTAGACATCAAGATTCATAAAACTCATAAGAAAATGCTCAAATTCCTAAAAAGCATAGAAACCCTTCTAGTTCTCAAAACGTCATCCCTTATATCTTAATATACATAGACATACTATTAAAAAGAATCAAGACCCACAAACTCAAGACATCAGAAACCCAAAAAACCAAATATTCCATAGAAACCACAAGAAAACCAAACTTGTAATTAATAAACCCTAAATCAATCAAGGCCCTGAAAATTCAGCCAACTTGTAAATCAGAACTAGTACCAAGACATAAATTTCAACTATTCATGTCCACCATTAGAACTGAAATGAATAAACTCAAAAGTTCAACTATCGATTCCACCATCTCATAAATTACCAAGTAAAAATAAAGAAACCCTCAAGTTTAGCTATCATTTTCCAACGTCTCCTCAATCAAAACTAAATTAAGAGTTTTCAACTATCATTTCCACAATTTCGTAAATCATAATTACGAATTCAATTAAACCATTTAAGAAAGGAACCCTATGTTATACTCTGTTGTGTTTTCTTCCCCATGTTATTGGAGAACACCTTTGGTAATAGAGAAACCAAATCATCAGGAGAAAAGTTTTACAAGGTATGTCAATTAGACATCAAAATTCAAAAACCTCAAAAGAAAAGGCACAAATTCCTAAAATGTACAAAAATCTTTCTTATTCTCGGAACATCATTCACTATATCTTAATATACATAGAAATACTATTAAAAAGAATTAAGACCTACAAACTGAAGACATTATTAACTCAGAAAACCAAATATTCCATAGAAACCTCTGGAAGACCAAACATTTCCATCGTCCCATAAATTAGAACATTACTAATATATAAACCCTAAATCAATCAAGATTCTAAATATCAACCAACTCTTAAATCAAAACTAATATCAAAAACATAAATTTCAACTATTCATGTACACCATTAGAACTGAACTGAATAAACCCTAAAGTTCTACTATCCTTTTCACCATCTCATAAATAACCAAGTAAAATAAAGAAAACCTAAAGTTCAAGCATCATTTCCAGCGTCTCCTCAATCAGAACTAAATTTAGAGTTTTCAAGTATTATTTCCACCATCTCGTAAATAAGAATATTATTAATACATAAACCCTAAATCAATCAAAAATCTTTCTTATTCTCAGAACATCATTCACTATATCTTAATATACATAGAAATACTATTAAAAAGAATTAAGACCTACAAACTGAAGACATTATTAACTCAGAAAACCAAATATTCCATAGAAACCTCTGGAAGACCAAACATTTCCATCGTCCCATAAATTAGAACATTACTAATATATAAACCCTAAATCAATCAAGATTCTAAATATCAACCAACTCTTAAATCAAAACTAGTATCAAAAACATAAATTTCAACTATTCATGTACACCATTAAAACTGAACTGAATAAACCCTAAAGTTCTACTATCCTTTTCACCATCTCATAAATAACCAAGTAAAATAAAGAAAACCTAAAGTTCAAGCATCATTTCCAGCGTCTCCTCAATCAGAACTAAATTTAGAGTTTTCAAGTATTATTTCCACCATCTCGTAAATAAGAATATTATTAATACATAAACCCTAAATCAATCAAAAATCTTTCTTATTCTCAGAACATCATTCACTATATCTTAATATACATAGAAATACTATTAAAACGAATTAAGACCTACAAACTGAAGACATTATTAACTCAGAAAACCAAATATTCCATAGATACCTCTAGAAGACCAAACATTTCCATCGTCCCATAAATTAGAACATTACTAATATATAAACCCTAAATCAATCAAGATTCTAAATATCAACCAACTCTTAAATCAAAACTAGTATCAAAAACATAAATTTCAACTATTCATGTACACCATCAGAACTGAACGGAATAAACCCTAAAGTTCAACTATCATTTTCACCATCTTATAAATAACCAAGTAAAATAAAGAAAACCTAAAGTTCAAGCAACATTTCCAGCGTCTCCTCAATCAGAACTAAATTTAGAGTTTTCAAGTATTATTTCCACCATCTCGTAAATAAGAATATTATTAATACATAAACCCTAAATCAATCAAAAATCTTTCTTATTCTCGGAACATCATTCACTATATCTTAATATACATAGAAATACTATTAAAAAGAATTAAGACCTACAAACTGAAGACATTTTAAACTCAGAAAACCAAATATTCCACAGAAACCTCTAGAAGACAAACATTTCCATCGTCCCATAAATTAGAACATTACTAATATATAAACCCTAAATCAATCAAGATTCTAAATATCAACCAACTCTTAAATCAAAACTAATATCAAAAACATAAATTTCAACTATTCATGTACACCATTAGAACTGAACTGAATAAACCCTAAAGTTCTACTATCCTTTTCACCATCTCATAAATAACCAAGTAAAATAAAGAAAACCTAAAGCTCAAGCATCATTTCCAGCGTCTCCTCAATCAGAACTAAATTTAGAGTTTTCAAGTATTATTTCCACCATCTCGTAAATAAGAATATTATTAATACATAAACCCTAAATCAATCAAAAATCTTTCTTATTCTCAGAACATCATTCACTATATCTTAATATACATAGAAATACTATTAAAAAGAATTAAGACCTACAAACTGAAGACATTATTAACTCAGAAAACCAAATATTCCATAGAAACCTCTGGAAGACCAAACATTTCCATCATCCCATAAATTAGAACATTACTAATATAGAAACCCTAAATCAATCAAGATTCTAAATATCAACCAACTCTTAAATCAAAACTAGTATCAAAAACATAAATTTCAACTATTCATGTACACCATTAGAACTGAACTGAATAAACCCTAAAGTTCAACTATCATTTTCACCATCTCATAAATAACCAAGTAAAATAAAGAAAACCTAAAGTTCAAGCATCATTTCCAGCGTCTCCTCAATCAGAACTAAATTTAGAGTTTTCAAGTATTATTTCCACCATCTCGTAAATAAGAATATTATTAATACATAAACCCTAAATCAATCAAAAATCTTTCTTATTCTCAGAACATCATTCACTATATCTTAATATACATAGAAATACTATTAAAAAGAATTAAGACCTACAAACTGAAGACATTATTAACTCAGAAAACCAAATATTCCATAGAAACCTCTGGAAGACCAAACATTTCCATCGTCCCATAAATTAGAACATTACTAATATATAAACCCTAAATCAATCAAGATTCTAAATATCAACCAACTCTTAAATCAAAACTAGTATCAAAAACATAAATTTCAACTATTCATGTACACCATTAAAACTGAACTGAATAAACCCTAAAGTTCTACTATCCTTTTCACCATCTCATAAATTACCAAGTAAAATAAAGAAAACCTAAAGTTCAAGCATCATTTCCAGCGTCTCCTCAATCAGAACTAAATTTAGAGTTTTCAAGTATTATTTCCACCATCTCGTAAATAAGAATATTATTAATACATAAACCCTAAATCAATCAAAAATCTTTCTTATTCTCAGAACATCATTCACTATATCTTAATATACATAGAAATACTATTAAAACGAATTAAGACCTACAAACTGAAGACATTATTAACTCAGAAAACCAAATATTCCATAGATACCTCTAGAAGACCAAACATTTCCATCGTCCCATAAATTAGAACATTACTAATATATAAACCCTAAATCAATCAAGATTCTAAATATCAACCAACTCTTAAATCAAAACTAGTATCAAAAACATAAATTTCAACTATTCATGTACACCATCAGAACTGAACGGAATAAACCCTAAAGTTCAACTATCATTTTCACCATCTTATAAATAACCAAGTAAAATAAAGAAAACCTAAAGTTCAAGCAACATTTCCAGCGTCTCCTCAATCAGAACTAAATTTAGAGTTTTCAAGTATTATTTCCACCATCTCGTAAATAAGAATATTATTAATACATAAACCCTAAATCAATCAAAAATCTTTCTTATTCTCGGAACATCATTCACTATATCTTAATATACATAGAAATACTATTAAAAAGAATTAAGACCTACAAACTGAAGACATTTTAAACTCAGAAAACCAAATATTCCACAGAAACCTCTAGAAGACAAACATTTCCATCGTCCCATAAATTAGAACATTACTAATATATAAACCCTAAATCAATCAAGATTCTAAATATCAACCAACTCTTAAATCAAAACTAATATCAAAAACATAAATTTCAACTATTCATGTACACCATTAGAACTGAACTGAATAAACCCTAAAGTTCTACTATCCTTTTCACCATCTCATAAATAACCAAGTAAAATAAAGAAAACCTAAAGCTCAAGCATCATTTCCAGCGTCTCCTCAATCAGAACTAAATTTAGAGTTTTCAAGTATTATTTCCACCATCTCGTAAATAAGAATATTATTAATACATAAACCCTAAATCAATCAAAAATCTTTCTTATTCTCAGAACATCATTCACTATATCTTAATATACATAGAAATACTATTAAAAAGAATTAAGACCTACAAACTGAAGACATTATTAACTCAGAAAACCAAATATTCCATAGAAACCTCTGGAAGACCAAACATTTCCATCATCCCATAAATTAGAACATTACTAATATAGAAACCCTAAATCAATCAAGATTCTAAATATCAACCAACTCTTAAATCAAAACTAGTATCAAAAACATAAATTTCAACTATTCATGTACACCATTAGAACTGAACTGAATAAACCCTAAAGTTCAACTATCATTTTCACCATCTCATAAATAACCAAGTAAAATAAAGAAAACCTAAAGTTCAAGCATCATTTCCAGCGTCTCCTCAATCAGAACTAAATTTAGAGTTTTCAAGTATTATTTCCACCATCTCGTAAATAAGAATATTATTAATACATAAACCCTAAATCAATCAAAAATCTTTCTTATTCTCGGAACATCATTCACTATATCTTAATATACATAGAAATACTATTAAAAAGAATTAAGACCTACAAACTGAAGACATTTTAAACTCAGAAAACCAAATATTCCATAGAAACCTCTAGAAGACCAAACATTTCCATCGTCCCATAAATTAGAACATTACTAATATATAAACCCTAAATCAATCAAGATTCTAAATATCAACCAACTCTTAAATCAAAACTAATATCAAAAACATAAAATTCAACTATTCATGTACACCATTAGAACTGAACTGAATAAACCCTAAAGTTCTACTATCCTTTTCACCATCTCATAAATAACCAAGTAAAATAAAGAAAACCTAAAGTTCAAGCATCATTTCCAGCGTCTCCTCAATCAGAACTAAATTTAGAGTTTTCAAGTATTATTTCCACCATCTCGTAAATAAGAATATTATTAATACATAAACCCTAAATCAATCAAAAATCTTTCTTATTCTCGGAACATCATTCACTATATCTTAATATACATAGAAATACTATTAAAAAGAATTAAGACCTACAAACTGAAGACATTATTAACTCAGAAAACCAAATATTCCATAGAAACCTCTGGAAGACCAAACATTTCCATCGTCCCATAAATTAGAACATTACTAATATAGAAACCCTAAATCAATCAAGATTCTAAATATCAACCAACTCTTAAATCAAAACTAGTATCAAAAACATAAATTTCAACTATTCATGTACACCATTAGAACTGAACTGAATAAACCCTAAAGTTCAACTATCATTTTCACCATCTCATAAATAACCAAGTAAAATAAAGAAAACCTAAAGTTCAAGCATCATTTCCAGCGTCTCCTCAATCAGAACTAAATTTAGAGTTTTCAAGTATTATTTCCACCATCTCGTAAATAAGAATATTATTAATACATAAACCCTAAATCAATCAAAAATCTTTCTTATTCTCGGAACATCATTCACTATATCTTAATATACATAGAAATACTATTAAAAAGAATTAAGACCTACAAACTGAAGACATTTTAAACTCAGAAAACCAAATATTCCACAGAAACCTCTAGAAGACAAACATTTCCATCGTCCCATAAATTAGAACATTACTAATATATAAACCCTAAATCAATCAAGATTCTAAATATCAACCAACTCTTAAATCAAAACTAATATCAAAAACATAAAATTCAACTATTCATGTACACCATTAGAACTGAACTGAATAAACCCTAAAGTTCTACTATCCTTTTCACCATCTCATAAATAACCAAGTAAAATAAAGAAAACCTAAAGTTCAAGCATCATTTCCAGCGTCTCCTCAATCAGAACTAAATTTAGAGTTTTCAAGTATTATTTCCACCATCTCGTAAATAAGAATATTATTAATACATAAACCCTAAATCAATCAAAAATCTTTCTTATTCTCAGAACATCATTCACTATATCTTAATATACATAGAAATACTATTAAAAAGAATTAAGACCTACAAACTGAAGACATTATTAACTCAGAAAACCAAATATTCCACAGAAACCTCTGGAAGACAAACATTTCCATCGTCCCATAAATTAGAACATTACTAATATATAAACCCTAAATCAATCAAGATTCTAAATATCAACCAACTCTTAAATCAAAACTAATATCAAAAACATAAATTTCAACTATTCATGTACACCATTAGAACTGAACTGAATAAACCCTAAAGTTCTACTATCCTTTTCACCATCTCATAAATAACCAAGTAAAATAAAGAAAACCTAAAGTTCAAGCATCATTTCCAGCGTCTCCTCAATCAGAACTAAATTTAGAGTTTTCAAGTATTATTTCCACCATCTCGTAAATAAGAATATTATTAATACATAAACCCTAAATCAATCAAAAATCTTTCTTATTCTCAGAACATCATTCACTATATCTTAATATACATAGAAATACTATTAAAAAGAATTAAGACCTACAAACTGAAGACATTATTAACTCAGAAAACCAAATATTCCATAGAAACCTCTGGAAGACCAAACATTTCCATCATCCCATAAATTAGAACATTACTAATATAGAAACCCTAAATCAATCAAGATTCTAAATATCAACCAACTCTTAAATCAAAACTAGTATCAAAAACATAAATTTCAACTATTCATGTACACCATTAGAACTGAACTGAATAAACCCTAAAGTTCAACTATCATTTTCACCATCTCATAAATAACCAAGTAAAATAAAGAAAACCTAAAGTTCAAGCATCATTTCCAGCGTCTCCTCAATCAGAACTAAATTTAGAGTTTTCAAGTATTATTTCCACCATCTCGTAAATAAGAATATTATTAATACATAAACCCTAAATCAATCAAAAATCTTTCTTATTCTCGGAACATCATTCACTATATCTTAATATACATAGAAATACTATTAAAAAGAATTAAGACCTACAAACTGAAGACATTTTAAACTCAGAAAACCAAATATTCCATAGAAACCTCTAGAAGACCAAACATTTCCATCGTCCCATAAATTAGAACATTACTAATATATAAACCCTAAATCAATCAAGATTCTAAATATCAACCAACTCTTAAATCAAAACTAATATCAAAAACATAAAATTCAACTATTCATGTACACCATTAGAACTGAACTGAATAAACCCTAAAGTTCTACTATCCTTTTCACCATCTCATAAATAACCAAGTAAAATAAAGAAAACCTAAAGTTCAAGCATCATTTCCAGCGTCTCCTCAATCAGAACTAAATTTAGAGTTTTCAAGTATTATTTCCACCATCTCGTAAATAAGAATATTATTAATACATAAACCCTAAATCAATCAAAAATCTTTCTTATTCTCAGAACATCATTCACTATATCTTAATATACATAGAAATACTATTAAAAAGAATTAAGACCTACAAACTGAAGACATTATTAACTCAGAAAACCAAATATTCCATAGAAACCTCTGGAAGACCAAACATTTCCATCGTCCCATAAATTAGAACATTACTAATATATAAACCCTAAATCAATCAAGATTCTAAATATCAACCAACTCTTAAATCAAAACTAGTATCAAAAACATAAATTTCAACTATTCATGTACACCATTAAAACTGAACTGAATAAACCCTAAAGTTCTACTATCCTTTTCACCATCTCATAAATAACCAAGTAAAATAAAGAAAACCTAAAGTTCAAGCATCATTTCCAGCGTCTCCTCAATCAGAACTAAATTTAGAGTTTTCAAGTATTATTTCCACCATCTCGTAAATAAGAATATTATTAATACATAAACCCTAAATCAATCAAAAATCTTTCTTATTCTCAGAACATCATTCACTATATCTTAATATACATAGAAATACTATTAAAACGAATTAAGACCTACAAACTGAAGACATTATTAACTCAGAAAACCAAATATTCCATAGATACCTCTAGAAGACCAAACATTTCCATCGTCCCATAAATTAGAACATTACTAATATATAAACCCTAAATCAATCAAGATTCTAAATATCAACCAACTCTTAAATCAAAACTAGTATCAAAAACATAAATTTCAACTATTCATGTACACCATCAGAACTGAACGGAATAAACCCTAAAGTTCAACTATCATTTTCACCATCTTATAAATAACCAAGTAAAATAAAGAAAACCTAAAGTTCAAGCAACATTTCCAGCGTCTCCTCAATCAGAACTAAATTTAGAGTTTTCAAGTATTATTTCCACCATCTCGTAAATAAGAATATTATTAATACATAAACCCTAAATCAATCAAAAATCTTTCTTATTCTCGGAACATCATTCACTATATCTTAATATACATAGAAATACTATTAAAAAGAATTAAGACCTACAAACTGAAGACATTTTAAACTCAGAAAACCAAATATTCCACAGAAACCTCTAGAAGACAAACATTTCCATCGTCCCATAAATTAGAACATTACTAATATATAAACCCTAAATCAATCAAGATTCTAAATATCAACCAACTCTTAAATCAAAACTAATATCAAAAACATAAATTTCAACTATTCATGTACACCATTAGAACTGAACTGAATAAACCCTAAAGTTCTACTATCCTTTTCACCATCTCATAAATAACCAAGTAAAATAAAGAAAACCTAAAGCTCAAGCATCATTTCCAGCGTCTCCTCAATCAGAACTAAATTTAGAGTTTTCAAGTATTATTTCCACCATCTCGTAAATAAGAATATTATTAATACATAAACCCTAAATCAATCAAAAATCTTTCTTATTCTCAGAACATCATTCACTATATCTTAATATACATAGAAATACTATTAAAAAGAATTAAGACCTACAAACTGAAGACATTATTAACTCAGAAAACCAAATATTCCATAGAAACCTCTGGAAGACCAAACATTTCCATCATCCCATAAATTAGAACATTACTAATATAGAAACCCTAAATCAATCAAGATTCTAAATATCAACCAACTCTTAAATCAAAACTAGTATCAAAAACATAAATTTCAACTATTCATGTACACCATTAGAACTGAACTGAATAAACCCTAAAGTTCAACTATCATTTTCACCATCTCATAAATAACCAAGTAAAATAAAGAAAACCTAAAGTTCAAGCATCATTTCCAGCGTCTCCTCAATCAGAACTAAATTTAGAGTTTTCAAGTATTATTTCCACCATCTCGTAAATAAGAATATTATTAATACATAAACCCTAAATCAATCAAAAATCTTTCTTATTCTCGGAACATCATTCACTATATCTTAATATACATAGAAATACTATTAAAAAGAATTAAGACCTACAAACTGAAGACATTTTAAACTCAGAAAACCAAATATTCCATAGAAACCTCTAGAAGACCAAACATTTCCATCGTCCCATAAATTAGAACATTACTAATATATAAACCCTAAATCAATCAAGATTCTAAATATCAACCAACTCTTAAATCAAAACTAATATCAAAAACATAAAATTCAACTATTCATGTACACCATTAGAACTGAACTGAATAAACCCTAAAGTTCTACTATCCTTTTCACCATCTCATAAATAACCAAGTAAAATAAAGAAAACCTAAAGTTCAAGCATCATTTCCAGCGTCTCCTCAATCAGAACTAAATTTAGAGTTTTCAAGTATTATTTCCACCATCTCGTAAATAAGAATATTATTAATACATAAACCCTAAATCAATCAAAAATCTTTCTTATTCTCGGAACATCATTCACTATATCTTAATATACATAGAAATACTATTAAAAAGAATTAAGACCTACAAACTGAAGACATTATTAACTCAGAAAACCAAATATTCCATAGAAACCTCTGGAAGACCAAACATTTCCATCGTCCCATAAATTAGAACATTACTAATATAGAAACCCTAAATCAATCAAGATTCTAAATATCAACCAACTCTTAAATCAAAACTAGTATCAAAAACATAAATTTCAACTATTCATGTACACCATTAGAACTGAACTGAATAAACCCTAAAGTTCAACTATCATTTTCACCATCTCATAAATAACCAAGTAAAATAAAGAAAACCTAAAGTTCAAGCATCATTTCCAGCGTCTCCTCAATCAGAACTAAATTTAGAGTTTTCAAGTATTATTTCCACCATCTCGTAAATAAGAATATTATTAATACATAAACCCTAAATCAATCAAAAATCTTTCTTATTCTCGGAACATCATTCACTATATCTTAATATACATAGAAATACTATTAAAAAGAATTAAGACCTACAAACTGAAGACATTTTAAACTCAGAAAACCAAATATTCCACAGAAACCTCTAGAAGACAAACATTTCCATCGTCCCATAAATTAGAACATTACTAATATATAAACCCTAAATCAATCAAGATTCTAAATATCAACCAACTCTTAAATCAAAACTAATATCAAAAACATAAAATTCAACTATTCATGTACACCATTAGAACTGAACTGAATAAACCCTAAAGTTCTACTATCCTTTTCACCATCTCATAAATAACCAAGTAAAATAAAGAAAACCTAAAGTTCAAGCATCATTTCCAGCGTCTCCTCAATCAGAACTAAATTTAGAGTTTTCAAGTATTATTTCCACCATCTCGTAAATAAGAATATTATTAATACATAAACCCTAAATCAATCAAAAATCTTTCTTATTCTCAGAACATCATTCACTATATCTTAATATACATAGAAATACTATTAAAAAGAATTAAGACCTACAAACTGAAGACATTATTAACTCAGAAAACCAAATATTCCACAGAAACCTCTGGAAGACAAACATTTCCATCGTCCCATAAATTAGAACATTACTAATATATAAACCCTAAATCAATCAAGATTCTAAATATCAACCAACTCTTAAATCAAAACTAATATCAAAAACATAAATTTCAACTATTCATGTACACCATTAGAACTGAACTGAATAAACCCTAAAGTTCTACTATCCTTTTCACCATCTCATAAATAACCAAGTAAAATAAAGAAAACCTAAAGTTCAAGCATCATTTCCAGCGTCTCCTCAATCAGAACTAAATTTAGAGTTTTCAAGTATTATTTCCACCATCTCGTAAATAAGAATATTATTAATACATAAACCCTAAATCAATCAAAAATCTTTCTTATTCTCAGAACATCATTCACTATATCTTAATATACATAGAAATACTATTAAAAAGAATTAAGACCTACAAACTGAAGACATTATTAACTCAGAAAACCAAATATTCCATAGAAACCTCTGGAAGACCAAACATTTCCATCATCCCATAAATTAGAACATTACTAATATAGAAACCCTAAATCAATCAAGATTCTAAATATCAACCAACTCTTAAATCAAAACTAGTATCAAAAACATAAATTTCAACTATTCATGTACACCATTAGAACTGAACTGAATAAACCCTAAAGTTCAACTATCATTTTCACCATCTCATAAATAACCAAGTAAAATAAAGAAAACCTAAAGTTCAAGCATCATTTCCAGCGTCTCCTCAATCAGAACTAAATTTAGAGTTTTCAAGTATTATTTCCACCATCTCGTAAATAAGAATATTATTAATACATAAACCCTAAATCAATCAAAAATCTTTCTTATTCTCGGAACATCATTCACTATATCTTAATATACATAGAAATACTATTAAAAAGAATTAAGACCTACAAACTGAAGACATTTTAAACTCAGAAAACCAAATATTCCATAGAAACCTCTAGAAGACCAAACATTTCCATCGTCCCATAAATTAGAACATTACTAATATATAAACCCTAAATCAATCAAGATTCTAAATATCAACCAACTCTTAAATCAAAACTAATATCAAAAACATAAAATTCAACTATTCATGTACACCATTAGAACTGAACTGAATAAACCCTAAAGTTCTACTATCCTTTTCACCATCTCATAAATAACCAAGTAAAATAAAGAAAACCTAAAGTTCAAGCATCATTTCCAGCGTCTCCTCAATCAGAACTAAATTTAGAGTTTTCAAGTATTATTTCCACCATCTCGTAAATAAGAATATTATTAATACATAAACCCTAAATCAATCAAAAATCTTTCTTATTCTCAGAACATCATTCACTATATCTTAATATACATAGAAATACTATTAAAAAGAATTAAGACCTACAAACTGAAGACATTATTAACTCAGAAAACCAAATATTCCATAGAAACCTCTGGAAGACCAAACATTTCCATCGTCCCATAAATTAGAACATTACTAATATATAAACCCTAAATCAATCAAGATTCTAAATATCAACCAACTCTTAAATCAAAACTAGTATCAAAAACATAAATTTCAACTATTCATGTACACCATTAAAACTGAACTGAATAAACCCTAAAGTTCTACTATCCTTTTCACCATCTCATAAATAACCAAGTAAAATAAAGAAAACCTAAAGTTCAAGCATCATTTCCAGCGTCTCCTCAATCAGAACTAAATTTAGAGTTTTCAAGTATTATTTCCACCATCTCGTAAATAAGAATATTATTAATACATAAACCCTAAATCAATCAAAAATCTTTCTTATTCTCAGAACATCATTCACTATATCTTAATATACATAGAAATACTATTAAAACGAATTAAGACCTACAAACTGAAGACATTATTAACTCAGAAAACCAAATATTCCATAGAAACCTCTAGAAGACCAAACATTTCCATCGTCCCATAAATTAGAACATTACTAATATAGAAACCCTAAATCAATCAAGATTCTAAATATCAACCAACTCTTAAATCAAAACTAGTATCAAAAACATAAATTTCAACTATTCATGTACACCATCAGAACTGAACGGAATAAACCCTAAAGTTCAACTATCATTTTCACCATCTCATAAATAACCAAGTAAAATAAAGAAAACCTAAAGTTCAAGCATCATTTCCAGCGTCTCCTCAATCAGAACTAAATTTAGAGTTTTCAAGTATTATTTCCACCATCTCGTAAATAAGAATATTATTAATACATAAACCCTAAATCAATCAAAAATCTTTCTTATTCTCGGAACATCATTCACTATATCTTAATATACATAGAAATACTATTAAAAAGAATTAAGACCTACAAACTGAAGACATTTTAAACTCAGAAAACCAAATATTCCATAGAAACCTCTAGAAGACCAAACATTTCCATCGTCCCATAAATTAGAACATTACTAATATATAAACCCTAAATCAATCAAGATTCTAAATATCAACCAACTCTTAAATCAAAACTAATATCAAAAACATAAAATTCAACTATTCATGTACACCATTAGAACTGAACTGAATAAACCCTAAAGTTCTACTATCCTTTTCACCATCTCATAAATAACCAAGTAAAATAAAGAAAACCTAAAGTTCAAGCATCATTTCCAGCGTCTCCTCAATCAGAACTAAATTTAGAGTTTTCAAGTATTATTTCCACCATCTCGTAAATAAGAATATTATTAATACATAAACCCTAAATCAATCAAAAATCTTTCTTATTCTCGGAACATCATTCACTATATCTTAATATACATAGAAATACTATTAAAAAGAATTAAGACCTACAAACTGAAGACATTATTAACTCAGAAAACCAAATATTCCATAGAAACCTCTGGAAGACCAAACATTTCCATCGTCCCATAAATTAGAACATTACTAATATAGAAACCCTAAATCAATCAAGATTCTAAATATCAACCAACTCTTAAATCAAAACTAGTATCAAAAACATAAATTTCAACTATTCATGTACACCATTAGAACTGAACTGAATAAACCCTAAAGTTCAACTATCATTTTCACCATCTCATAAATAACCAAGTAAAATAAAGAAAACCTAAAGTTCAAGCATCATTTCCAGCGTCTCCTCAATCAGAACTAAATTTAGAGTTTTCAAGTATTATTTCCACCATCTCGTAAATAAGAATATTATTAATACATAAACCCTAAATCAATCAAAAATCTTTCTTATTCTCGGAACATCATTCACTATATCTTAATATACATAGAAATACTATTAAAAAGAATTAAGACCTACAAACTGAAGACATTTTAAACTCAGAAAACCAAATATTCCACAGAAACCTCTAGAAGACAAACATTTCCATCGTCCCATAAATTAGAACATTACTAATATATAAACCCTAAATCAATCAAGATTCTAAATATCAACCAACTCTTAAATCAAAACTAATATCAAAAACATAAAATTCAACTATTCATGTACACCATTAGAACTGAACTGAATAAACCCTAAAGTTCTACTATCCTTTTCACCATCTCATAAATAACCAAGTAAAATAAAGAAAACCTAAAGTTCAAGCATCATTTCCAGCGTCTCCTCAATCAGAACTAAATTTAGAGTTTTCAAGTATTATTTCCACCATCTCGTAAATAAGAATATTATTAATACATAAACCCTAAATCAATCAAAAATCTTTCTTATTCTCAGAACATCATTCACTATATCTTAATATACATAGAAATACTATTAAAAAGAATTAAGACCTACAAACTGAAGACATTATTAACTCAGAAAACCAAATATTCCATAGAAACCTCTGGAAGACCAAACATTTCCATCGTCCCATAAATTAGAACATTACTAATATATAAACCCTAAATCAATCAAGATTCTAAATATCAACCAACTCTTAAATCAAAACTAGTATCAAAAACATAAATTTCAACTATTCATGTACACCATTAAAACTGAACTGAATAAACCCTAAAGTTCTACTATCCTTTTCACCATCTCATAAATAACCAAGTAAAATAAAGAAAACCTAAAGTTCAAGCATCATTTCCAGCGTCTCCTCAATCAGAACTAAATTTAGAGTTTTCAAGTATTATTTCCACCATCTCGTAAATAAGAATATTATTAATACATAAACCCTAAATCAATCAAAAATCTTTCTTATTCTCAGAACATCATTCACTATATCTTAATATACATAGAAATACTATTAAAACGAATTAAGACCTACAAACTGAAGACATTATTAACTCAGAAAACCAAATATTCCATAGAAACCTCTAGAAGACCAAACATTTCCATCGTCCCATAAATTAGAACATTACTAATATATAAACCCTAAATCAATCAAGATTCTAAATATCAACCAACTCTTAAATCAAAACTAGTATCAAAAACATAAATTTCAACTATTCATGTACACCATCAGAACTGAACGGAATAAACCCTAAAGTTCAACTATCATTTTCACCATCTCATAAATAACCAAGTAAAATAAAGAAAACCTAAAGTTCAAGCATCATTTCCAGCGTCTCCTCAATCAGAACTAAATTTAGAGTTTTCAAGTATTATTTCCACCATCTCGTAAATAAGAATATTATTAATACATAAACCATAAATCAATCAAAAATCTTTCTTATTCTCAGAACATCATTCACTATATCTTAATATACATAGAAATACTATTAAAAAGAATTAAGACCTACAAACTGAAGACATTATTAACTCAGAAAACCAAATATTCCATAGAAACCTCTAGAAGACCAAACATTTCCAAATAAAATAAAGAAACCCTAAAGTTTAGCTATCATTTCCAGCGTCTCCTCCATCACAACAAAATTTAGAGTTTTCAACTATCATTTCCACTATTTCGTAAATCAGAATTATGAATTCAACCAAACTATTTAAGCAAGGTACCCTATGTTATACCCGGCTGTATTTTCTTCCCCTTGTTATTGGAGAACACGTTTGGTAATGGAGAAACCAAATCATCATGAGAAAAGTTTTACAAGATATGTAAACAAGACATCAAGATACATAAACCTCGGAAGAAAATCTTCAACTTCCTAAAAAGCATTATAAATCTTTCTAGTTCTGAAAATGTCATTCACCATATCTTAATATACATAAAAATACTATTAAAAATAATCAAGACCCACAAACTCAAGGCATCAGAAATCCACAAAACAAAATATTTCACAAAAACCTCAAGAAGACCAACATCTCTACGAACTCATAAATAAGAGCATTACTAATCAATAAACACTAAATCAATGAAGACCCTAAAAATTCATCCAACTCGTAAATCAAAATTAGTATCAAGAACCTAAATTTCAACTATTCATGTCCACTATCAGAACTGAAATTAATAAACTTAATGTTCAACTATCATTTCCACCATCTCATAAATTACTAAGTAAAATAAAGAAACTCTAAAGTTCAGCTATCATTTCCAACATCTCCTCAATCAGAACTAAATTCAGGATTTTCAACTATTATTTCCACTATCTCCTAAATCTGAATTACGAATTCAATTAAATCATTTAAACAATGATCCATATGTTATACTCGACTGTGTTTTCTTCCCTATGTTATTAGGGAACACCTTTGGTAATGGAGAAACCAAATCTTCATAAGAAAAGTTTTACAAGATATGTAAACTAGACATCATGATTCATAAAACTCAGAAGAAAATGTTCAAATTCCTAAAAAGCATTATAAATCTTTCTAGTTCTCAAAACATCATTCCCTATATCTTAATATACATAGAAATACTATTAAAAAGAATCAAGACCCACAAAATCAAGACATCAGAAACCCACAAAACCCAATATTCCATAGAAACCTCAAGAAAACAAAACATCTCCAATGACTCATAAATCAAAACAACACTAATCAATAAATACTAAATCAATCAAAACCTTGAAAATTCAACCAACTCATCAATCAAAACTAGTATCAAGAACCTAAATTTCAACTATTCATGTCCACTATCGGAACTAAAATTAATAAAACTTAAAATTCAACTATCATTTCCATTATCTCATATATTACGAAGTAAAATAAAGAAAACCTAAAGTTCAGCTATCATTTTCTAACGTCTCCTCAATCAAAACAAAATTCAGGGTTTTCAACCACCATTTCCACTATATCATAAATCAAAATTACGAATTCATTTAAACCAGTTAAGCAAGGTACCCTATGTTATACTCGGCTATGTTTTCTTCCCTATGTTATTGGAGAACACCTTTGGTAATGGAGAAACCAAATCATCCGGAGAAAAGTTTTACAAGGTATGTCAACTAGACATCATCATTCATAAAACTCAGAAGAAAATGTTCAAATTCCGAAAAAGCATTGTAAATCTTTCTAGTTTTCAGAACATCATTCACTATATCTTAATATACATAGAAATACTATTAAAAACAATCAAGACTCACAAAATCAAGACATCAGAAATCCACAAAACCCAATATTCCATAGAAACCTCAAGAAAACAAAACATTTCCAATGACTCATAAATCAGAACATCACTAATCATAAAACACTAAATCAATGAAGACCCTGAAAATATATCTAACTCGTAAATCAAAATTAATATAAAGAACCTAAATTTCAACTATTCATGTCCACTACCAGAACTGAAATTAATAAAACTTAAAGTTCAACTATCATTTCCACCATCTCATAAATTACCAAGTAAAATAAAGAAACTCTAAAGTTCAGCTATCATTTCCAACGTCTCCACAATTAGAACTAAATTCAGGCTTTTCAACTATTATTTCCATTATCTCCCAAATCGAAATTACGAATTCAATTAAATCATTTAAGCAAGGATCCCTTTGTTATACTCGGCTGTGTTTTCTTCCCTATGTTATTAGGGAACACCTTTGGTAATGGAGAAACCAAATCTTCATGAGAAAAGTTTTACAAGATATGTAAACTAGACATCATGACTCATAAAACTCAGAAGAAAATGTTCAAATTCCAAAAAAGCATTATAAATCTTTCTAGTTCTCAGAACATCATTCACTATATCTTAATATACATAGAAATACTATTAAAAATAATCAAGACCCACAAAATCAATACATCAGAAACCCACAAAACCCAATATTCCATAGAAACCTCAAGAAAACCAAACATCTCCAATGACTCATAAATCAGAACATCACTAATCAATAAATACTAAATCAATCAAAACCTTGAAAATTCAACCAACTTGTAAATCAAAACTAGTATCAAGAACCTAAATTTCAACTATTCATGTCCACTATCAAAACTGAAATTAATAAAACTTAAAATTCAACTATCATTTCCCTCATCTCATAAATTACGAAGTAAAATCAAAAAACCCTAAAGTTTACCTATCATTTTCCAATATCTCCTCAATCAAAACTAAATTTAGGGTTTTCAACGATCTTTTCTACTCTCTCGTAAATCAAAATTACGAATTCAATTAAACCAGTTAAGCAAGGTACCCTGTGTTATACTCGGCTGTGTTTTCTTCTCTATGCTATTGGAGAACACCTTTGGTAATGGAGAAACCAAATCATCAGGAGAAAAGTTTTACAAGGTATATCAACTAGACATCAAGATTCATAAACCTCGGAAGAAAATGCTCATATTCCTAAAAAGCATAGAAACCTTTCTAGTTCTGAACTATTTCTTATGATGCATAGAAATATTATTAAAAAGAATCAAGACCCACAAACTCAAGACATCAGAAACCCACAAAACCCAATATTCCATAAAAACCTTAAGAAGACCAAACATCTCAACTGTCTCATAAATCAAAACATTACTAATCCATAAACCTTAAATCAATCAAGACCCCTAAGATTCATCTAACTCGTAAATCAAACCTAATATCAAGAACCTAAATTTAAACTATTCATTTCCAACATCAGAACTGAAATCAATTAACCCTAAAGTTCAATTATCATTTTCACCGTCTCATAAATTACCAAGTAAAATAGAGACACCCTAAAGTTCAACTATCATTTTCCAACGTTTCCTCAATCAAAACTAATTTTAGGGTTTTCAATTATCATTTCTACCATCTCATAAATCAGAATTACGAATTCAATTAAACTATTTAAACAAGGTACCCTATGCTATACTTGGTTGTGTTTTCTTCCCCATGTTATTAGGGAACACCTTTGGTAATGGAGAAACCAAATCATCATGAGAAAAATTTTACAAGGTATATAAACTAGACATCAAGGTTCATAAACCTCAGAAGAAAATGCTCAAATTCCTAAAAAGCATAGAAATCTTTCTAATTCTTAGAATGTCATTCACTATATCTTAATATACATATAAATACTATAAAAACGAATCAAGACCCACAAACTCAAGACATCAAAAATGCACAAAACCCAATATTTCATAGAAACCTCAAGAAGACCAAACATCTCCACCGACTCTTAAATCAAAACAATAGTAATCAATAAACCCTAAAACCATCAAGACCCCTAACATTCAACCAACTCGTAAATCAAAACTAGTTTCAAGAACTTAAATTTTAACTATTCATTTCTACCATCAGAATTGAAATCAATAAACTCTAAAATTCAACTATCATTTCCACCATTTCAGAAATTATCAGGTAAAATAAACAAATCTTAAAGTTCAGCTATCATTTTCCAACGCCTCCTCAATTAAAACTAAATTAAGGGTTTTCAACTATTATTTTCACCATCTCATAATTCCGAATTACGAATTCAATTAAACCATTTAAGCAAGGGACCCTATGTTATACTCGGCTGTGTTTTTTTCCCCATGTTATTGGAGAAGACCTTTGGTAATAGAGAAACCTTTCATCAAGAGAAGAGTTTTACAAGGTATGTCAACTAGACATCAAGATTCATAAACCTCAAAAGAAAAGGCTCAAATTCCTAAAATGTATAGAAATATTTCTTGTTCTCAAAACATCATTCACTATATCTTAATATACAAAGAAATACTATTAAAAATAATCAAGACCGACAAACTCAAGACATCAGAAACTCACAAAACTTAATATTCCATAGAAACCTTAAGAAAACCAAACATCTCAACTGTCTCATAAATCAAAACATTACTAATCCATAAACTCTAAATCATCAAGACTCCTAAAATTCATACAATTCGTAAATCAAAACTAGTATCAAGAACCTAGATTTTAACTATTCATTTCCACCATCAGAACTGAAATCAACCCTAAAATTCAACTATTATTTACACCATCTCATAAATTACCAAGTAAAATAAAGAAACCCTAAAGTTCCCCTATCATTTTCCAACGTTTCCTCAATCAAAACTAAATTCAGGATTTTCAACTACCATTTTCACTATATCATAAATCAAAATTACAAATTTAATTAAACCATATAACCAAGATACCCTATGTAATACTCGACTGTGTTTTCTTCCCTATGTTATTGGAGAACACTTTTGGTAATGTAGAAACTAAATCATCAGGAGAAAAGTTTTACAAGGTATGTTAACTAGAGATCAAATTTTATAACCCTTAAAAGGAAAGGTTCAAATTCCTAAAATGTATAGAAATCTTTCGTGTTCTCAGAACGTCATTCACTATATCTAAATATACATAGAAATACTATTATAAAGAATCAAGACCCACAAACTCAAGACATTAAAAACCCACAAAACCCAATATTTCATAGAAACCTCAAGAAAACCAAACATCTCCACTATATCATAAATCAAAACATTACTAATCAATAAACCCTAAATCAATCAAGGCCCCGAAAATTCAACCAACTTGTAAATCAAAACTAGTATCAAGAACCTAAATTTCAACTATTCATGACCACCATCAGAACTGAAATCACGAAACCCTAAGGTTTAACTATCATTTCCACCATCTCAAAAATGACCTAGTAAAAGAAAGAAAACCTAAAGTTCATTTATCATTTCCAGTGTCTCTGCAATTAGAACTAAATTTAGAGTTTTCAACTATTATTCCCACAATCTCGTAAATCTTGACATTATTAATCCATAAACCCTAAACCCATCAAGACCCCTAAAATTCAACCAACTCATAAATCAAAACTAGTATCAAGAACCTAAATTTCAACTATTCATGACTACCATTAGAACTGAAATCAATAAACCATGAAGTTCAACTATCATTTCCACCATCTTATAAATTACCAAGTAAAATAAAGAAACCCTAAAGTTCAGCTATCATTTCCAGCGTCTTCTCAATCTAGACTAAATTAAGGGTTTTCAATTATCATTTCCACTATCTCGTAAATCGGAATTACGAATTCAATTAAACCATTTAAGCAAAATACCATATGATATACTCGGCTATGTTTTCGTCCCAATATTTCATAGAACCTTAAGACCAAAACATTACTAATCCATAAACCCTAAATCAATCAAGACTCCTAAAATTCATCCAACTCGTAAATGAAAACTAGTATCAAGAACCTAAATTTCAACTATTCATTTCCACCATCAAAACTAAAATTAATAAACCCTAAAGCTCAACCATCATTTCCACCATCTCATAAATTACCAAGAAAAATTTTTAAAAAAAACCCTAAAGTTTAGCCATCATTTCCTGCGTCTCCTTAATCTAAACTAAATTAAGGGTTTTCAACTAACATTTCCACCATCTCGTAACTCAGAATTATGAATTCAATTAAACCATTTAAGCAAGATACCCTATGATATATTCGGCTGTGTTTTCTTCCCCATGTTATTGGAGAACGCCTTTTGTAATGGAGAAACCAAATCATCAGGAGAAAAGTTTTACAAGGTATGTCGACTAGACATCAAGATTCATAAACCTCAGAAGAAAAGGCTCAAATTCCTAAAAAGCATAGAAATTTTTCTAGTTCTCAGAACGTCATTCACTATTTCTTATTATGCATAGGAATATTATTAAAAAGAATTAATACCCACCAACTCAAGACATCAGAAACCCACAAAACCCAATACTCCATAAAAACCTCAAGAAGACCAAACATCTCCATCATCTCATAAATCAAAACATTACAAATCCATAAACCCTAAATCAATCAAGACCCCTAAAATTCATCCAACTCGTAAATCAAAACAAGATCAAGAACTTAAATTTCAACTATTCATTTCCACCATCAGAACTAAAATCAATAAACCCTAAAGCTCAACTATCATTTCCACTATCTCATAAATTACCAAGAAAAATAAAATAAAAAAACCCTAAAGCTCAGCTATCATTTCCAACGTCTCCTTAATTTGAACTAAACTAAATGTTTTCAACTATCATTTCCACCATCTCGTAACTCAGAATTATGAATTCAACTAAACCATTTAAGCAAGGTACCCTATGATATATTCGGCTGTGTTTTCTTCCCCATGTTATTAGAGAACACCTTTGGTAATGGAGAAACCAAATCATCAGGAGAAAAGTTATACAAGGTATGTCAACTAGACATGAAGATTCATAAACCTCAGAAGAAAAGGCTCAAATTCCTAAAAAGCATAGACATTTTTCTAGTTCTCAGAACGTCATTCACTATTTCTTATTATGCATAGGAATATTATTAAAAAGAATTAATACCCACAAACTCAAGACATCAGAAACTCACAAAACCCAATATTCCATAACAACCTCAAGAAGATCAAACATCTCCATCGTCTCATAAATCAAAACATTACTAATCCATAAATCCTAAATCAATCAAGACCCCTAAAAGTCATCCAACTCGTAAATAAAAACTAGTATCAAGAACTTAAATTTCAACTATTCATTTCCACCATCAGAACTAAAATCAATAAACCATAAAACTCAACTATCATTTCCACCATCTCATAAATTACCAAGTAAAATATTAAAAAAAAAACCCTAAAGTTTAACTATTATTTCCAATGTCTCCTCAATCATAACTAAATTAGAGGTTTTCAACTTCTATTTCCACTATTTTGTAAATCAGAATTACGAATTCAATTAAACCATTTGAGCAAGGTACCCTACGTTATACTCGACTGTGTTTTCTTCCCCATGTTATTGGAGAACACTTTTGGTAATAGAGAAACTAAATCATCAGGAGAAAAGTTTTACAAGGTATGTTAACTAGACATCAAGATTCATAAACTTCAGAAGAAAAGACTCAAATTCTTAAATAATATAGAAATCTTTCTTATTCTCAGAACGTCATTCACTATATCTTAATATACATAGAAATACTATTAAAAATAATCATGACCCACAAACTCAAAACATCAAAAACTCACAAAACCTAATATTCTTTAAAAACCTCAAGAAAACCAAACATCTCCACTGTATCATAAATCAGAATATTACTAATCAATAAACCCTAAATCAATCAAGATCCCTAAAATTCAACCAACTCGTAAATGAAAACTAGTATCAAGAACCTAAATTTCGACTATTTATGTCCACTATCATAACTAAAAGCAATAAACCCTAAAATGTAACTATCATTTCCCTCATCTCATAAATTACCAAGTAAAATATAAAAAAATCCTAAAGTTCAACCCATAATTTCCAACGTCTCTTTAGTCAGAATTAAGTTTAGGATTTTCAACTATCATTTTCACTATCTCATAAATCAAACTTATGAATTCAATTAAACCATTTAAGCAAGATATCTAATCAATCGAGGACGCCAAGATTCAGTAGACTAATAAAACACTACGAAAATCAAGAAACCCAAGGTAGTCAAGCCCTAAACATCACGAATCAGAAGTAATAAATAAATAAAAATCAAGAAACCCTAACAGTTCCAGAAACCCATGGATGAACTCTTCTACCTGCTTATACTTCTTCTGACGCTTCCCATCTGCCGTCTCAATCACAAACTCCGTAGAAAAAATATTAGTGAGCTTAGCACCATAACCATTTCTTCCACCCGTGGTTTTCTTCTCTGAATCATCGTAATTACTGCTAGTCAACAGATGCCCGAAAATCAACTCCGGAACATAAATCTTCTCCTCCTGATGAATTTCAACCGGAACTCCATCTCCGTTGTTGTAAACCGTTACACAGTTCTCTTCCACGTTGATCGCAACCTTAACTGCGTCCATGGAAGGGTCTCTCTGCTTGTTATCTGCTGCATTGACTAAGATCTCGTCAAAAATCTTGTACAGTCCAGGGACGTAGGTGACAGATCGATGGACCATTTGTTCATTTTCATAAACCCAGAGGGTCTGAGTATGCTTCTCTATGGATCCGATGTAGGTATCAGGACGGAGTAGGATGTGCTCCAGCTGAGTCTTCTTCTGGTACATTTCCTCGATTGTTTTTTTGGTCGCCGGTCCGCCACCGGCGGTGTTGGCGGGGGTGGGGTCCACATTGGCTGCGTTGCTTGTTTGTAGGGGGCGTTTCTTCTCGATTGCCATGGAAGTTGATGAAGCGAAAGAGGGAGAGGAGAGAGAAAGAAGGAGAAGACACAGAGAAGGTGTCTGAGAGAGATTGAAATGGAGGAGAAAGAGAGGGGGGTTAGATGTAGTGAGGGGGTTAACGATCGACAAGAATCACAACGTTCGATGAGGGTTTTTGAATTTGAAATTTGGGCGGAATGTTTTTGAATTAACGTGCAGGATTAAATCATGAAGGGGGGATCGAACGGTTGTAGTTACGTTTCAGTGTCGGAATTGAAAAAGAAGGAATTGGGTAATGATCAGGTGGATCACGCAACACGTTGGGCAGACTTGCTGACGTCATTAAAATAAACCGACATGTCGGAAACAGTGTAAAGGAAGTGTTTTTAATTTTTGGTTTAAAGGAAAAAAAAAAAAAAAAGTATTTTTTATGTCGGGGCTAAAAGATCTTTATATTTAGAAAAGCGTAAAATTTTAGGATACAAAATAGAGAATATAAATTAGTAGGGGAGAGAAAGTAGAAGAAAGAAAAAATAAAGGGTCAAAATAGTAAAATATCTAATATATACTCTTTTTTTTTATATAAAAAGTTGATGTGGCAGCATAACGTTTGTAATAAAATCGACGGCAAGGTGCCATTTTGTACATTTAAGAAAATAAAAGTCTCAAAATTAATATTTTAATATTTTAAAATATAAGTCTTTTATGTTTAATCACCACTAACCATTTAAGTTGAAGTACCAAATTTATGTTTAATAGTAATGTCATCTAACTTAGTAACTTTGTATAAAATCACTATCATACAAATAATCAATAACCGATATTATATGATACTAGTCTTGATCCAGATTTCCAAATTTTTACAAGCATAGTTTTTAATTATTTATTATCAATCTCTTAATTAGAAAAAATTGAATATATTTATATGGATTTCTACTCAATTGAAGAGATCCATCGCTTAGTAAGCTTGTGAGGACAAAACTCTAGTGAGCCCTCTACCTATCATGTTAGGATTAAGCCTCCCTCATCGATTACAGGGAGCTCATTGATCTCTGGTCATTAAGCCTCGGGAAGGAGGTCTGAATCTTCAAGGAGCAGAGGCTAAGACCTCATTTTTCTTCATTTGATCTCATAAATACTTCCCTTGGATGATGTTCTTGCGTGGGTCAATCGGACACTTGTCTGATAAGCCTCGACCCGTCGATCCCTGGGAACCGTTTGGCGAATGCATCTTTCCGAGACTAGCCCTGATCCTTGAAGTAACCTTGTTCTTAGTTTCAACTTCAACATACTCCGGTGCCACCTCTCTGATTGAGTCCATATATAATTGAGGCTGAGATATATAATCATTCACCACTCAACAAAATGAAAGGTGCATGATCATTCACCACCCAACAAAATGGAATTGTCATAATTTAATTAGTCTAAATGCCTTTTACACACATTATTTACTATCAAAATTTAATTATTCGCCATCAAAATTTTATAAATATTATAAAATTAATTAAAATATTTTATTTATAGTCGTATGGTACATGTTTCTACTGATGACCATGGATCAGGTTTTCAAACTATGATTGAGTTAAACTAACTCACATCCACTAATTCCAAGTTTTAAGGTATTCCATTCTTTTTCATTTTCAATGCTACATTTGTTATCTTTGACATTATCGAATCAAACAATTCAACCAGAAATCAAATGAGTTGTCAGGCTAATTATTTTTTACCCAAAAAAAAAAATAAAATCTCATTAATTTGCTCGTCATTTATGGGAAAGTTCATATGGAAAAAATGAGGCCTTTAGATGCTCCGGGAGGATGTATTTTCAACGGTTAGGATTAGCTGTCCTTCCGGCCATTAAAATTATGTATTTCTGACGATTAGGATTATGTATTTCCGACGATTAGGATTTCTCCCATTTTTTAGGTTGTCTTTCCGGCGTTAGGATTATGTTTTTCCGGCGACTAGAATCTCTCCCATTTTTTAGGCTAGTGTGATGTAAGCCAGATCGCTGAAGTAAAATATCATAGAATACTTTATAAATTCTCGTGAAAAAATATATCTTCCGAGATCTGAACCCATAATTGTTCATTTTGAAACGATTGAGCCCAGAAAAATCAAATCTTCACGGGATGAAGAAAAAGAATCAGCAAAATTTTCTGGATATTAATTTGGATCGAAATAGCTTCTTCTTCTTCTAATTTCTTTCTCAACAATAATAATATCGTTTTTTTTTTCTTTTATTTTTGTTCTGGTTGAAAATCAAACAGAATACAGAATAAACTCATCGAATACGTTAACACGCACATGAGAGCCATTCACGCCACGTAAACGCATCTGGGTGGTCGACGTATCTCCTCCGTAGCTTGCGGCGGCACCGTCTTGATGATTATGATCGTGGTGGTGGTGGTCTTCGGACGGCGGGTGGTAGTACATGCGGCCTGTCTGAGGGCAGTGTGAATGGAATCTGGCGACAACCCTCACCCCTGTATCCAACATCTCCACAAACTTTCCCATGTGAGCCATGTCGATCCCTCTCTCTCTCTCTCTCTCTCTCTCAAAATCGGTTTTTGTCTGTTCTTTCTGTTTGGGGAGAAAGAAAGAGCAAGAAAGAGAAAGAAAGGAAAATTGACGACGGGAGAGAGAAATCTTAGACGCTAAAAGACATCCCAAAGGCAAGCGGCCATGAAAAAGAGAAGAGATGTTGAGGTTTTTTGAGAGAAAACAGAAGGACAATTGTCTATATATCGCCCCCTAGTTGTTTTTATTTATTGGTTTTTTTACTTTCTTTCTTTTTTTAAAGAATTGATTAATTAAATAATATTTATCCAACTTTCTTACCTTTTAAAATAGTAATTACCATTAACTACTATGAAAAAACTCTCCACTAAGTTGAAGTAGGAGCTAGGTTGGGATTAGTCGGATATTAATAATTTGAAATATTTTAAATTAATTTAAATATTTTTAGGAATGGAAAAAGAAATCTCAAATATATTTTTTAAAATTTAGAAAATCACTAAATATGACAAACTAAACTTATGTATAAAAAAAAATGCACATATTTTCATTTACATCTCAATTAGCATTTCTTATTTAAATATTAAAAGATGGATTAAAAAGTGAGATAGTATAAAGTCGGTAGGTCTAATTCACTTAATTAAGTGATTTTGATAGATCGAATAAATAGATGAAAGTATAAGGGCCGCATTTTTTATTTTGACCGAAATCTAAGGGCCTCATTGAAAACGTGCAATTAATACCTTGGCCTTTTTCCTTAGGTGGGCCCCAACTTCCTGAAATTGAGTTTGGGAACATATATTATTACTTTTTTTCTTTTTTTTTTTTCGTCAGATTAAAAATTATTATTTCTTTTAATGTGAAGTATATTAGAAGTCTTTATATTAAATCTTACCATTGAATTAAAAATAAAGGGTAAGATAAGTAAGGAGTCTTACCATTTGGCAAGACATGATAACGAGTTTTCCTGAAATGTTCGCCGCATTCTGACCGGTGAACACGGCAGCCGGTGAAAAATGGAATTATTAAGACTTTTTTCACCAATGGTTTCTATATTTTGCGTTTTATATACACTCATATTGCGTGACAAATCTAAGTGATATCTATCAACTATCAAGTTTAATTTTAATGACTAGTTTGCTTATCATTTTACGGAATCGAGAATAATAATAGTATAGGTTAAGAAACATTTGGATAAAAAAAAGTATAGTCTTGTCCGGTATAACCGGTATATGTTCATACTTAGACGTATAACCAAGACTTGCATTTCATTGACCTTCTAGTAACGTTTATTGTACACCTTCACTTTAATTCCATGAATAACAAAATGGTTGCGTTTGAAATTAAAAAACTTATTAAATTTATAAAATTTAATTATTTATTTCTCTAAAAAAAAATAATATAAATAAAGAAATAATTATTTATTTATATATTAATTAATTATATTTTTTTAAAATAATTGTAATATTTATCTTTACGAGCTGGTCATTTTATAAACCAGATAGGACAATATATAGATAATATTTTACGGAACGAAATATATATATAATCTGGGCTAATTTAATTATGGGCCTATCTATCAACGGCCCAAAAGTATAGTATGAGTTTATAAATGCTAGTGTCCAATGTCCATGAATGAATGACATCTTAACAAAAAGTCAACCAAAATGGTAAAAAGTCCATGTTTGACGAATTGAGACCCCAATCCAATTAACCAAAGTTTAAGAGGGGAGATAGCCCACTAGAGCTAGGACGAACTTTAGTATATTGTTATAGAGTTGTAGATACCTCGTAAGTAAGGAAGGGCCATTAAAATATCCATAATCTTTTCCAAAATTATAATAAATTGATTAAATTTAATTATATATAATATTTATGTAATATATATGATATAATAATATTAAAATAATATATATATATATATATATTATTAAAATAAATGGATTAATTAAAAACATGATTTATTAAAAAAATCTTAGTAATAAAAATATATGTGTCAAATAATAATTAACTTTAATTACTTATCTAAATATAAATCCAATTAAAAAATTAAAACGTATTTTATTTTATTATATAAAACAATAAAAATCCAATTAAAAAAGGTGAAACGTATTTTCTATGTGTCAAACAATATCACCTAATAATTACGAAATTTTTAATTTTAAATTTTTAAAACTCAAAACATGAAGAAATGAGTTGCCAATGTGGGAATGGAATTAGCAAAAAAACGTGTGAATGGAATTAGCAAAAAAGTTTGACAAGGTGTGTGGGAAAGCAAATTCCAAAACAAAATCATGAATTCATGAGACGGGGGAAGAAATGACAAGGTCTAGTCAAAGAAAAGAACCCCCCATTACATTTACATAACATGCACAATCTCTAACGTTAGAGAGGACACCATTCCCATCAATGACGAAGCTCCTAATGGAGCTGTCACAAACTAGAGCAACTGATTATTATGACCTGAAAGTCTGTTTTCTCATATTTCTGACAACTGTCTGGGAACAATCATTTCATCTACGACCAAAACAAAAACAAAAAACCTTTGCCTGATGTTTTTCCAGCCCCAATAAGCTCGGAGAAAGATTAGATCACAAGCAAAATCTCGGGTCATTTCTAGATTATTTGTTTGGTTTATTTACAAATTTTCGTAAAGCATTTTTTAACTGTTGGTTTGGATAGATATATTTGACCAAAACCTTCTTCTTCTTCTTTTTTTCCTTTTATTTATTAATCTCTTATTAACATGAAAAGTAAATTATATTATATTATTTTCTTTGAAGAAAACTTGATCAACTGAGCACTTGATTACTATAAAAACGAGTTTTCTCCACATTCTACATTCCAACCTTTTTGACCCGGTACTTGGCGTTTTGATTGTGTTTGAGAATTAAGAACAAAGAAGGGTGCTTTCGAAGCTACGTAGCTTATTGCAATGGCATCTACAATCATGATGGGCTTATCATGGGAATGTTACAATTCCTAATTTCCTTTTGATTAAACTCGCAGTAGACCAACTAATCGGAATGTGACAAGTACTCTGAATTGATCCTAGCTGGCAAGGGATCCATGTTTTCAACTCGAGAGCAATTACTTTCCATTTATATCGAAACTGTCTGTTTAAATTGTACTGTAGTTATTCGTAATAATAACTTGATCGTTATAGCTAGCTTTTATATTCAATATAGCTAGCTTTTATATACACTATGAAAGTTGGAGTGACTTTAAGATTACTCTTATAGTTCGTGTACAAAGTTTTCAAACACTTTCTATGTTCAACTATGTTAAAAATCATTTCCTTAACTACTTGCCTTGTAAACTAAATATGTTTTCACTGGTGAAAATGTGTGAAAGTGTGGACGGTGGAACAAATCAAAGGTCAATTACAAGAGAAATCATAGTGGCTAGGAGCTTCCACTAAACAAATGGTGGTGCCAATTTGTCAATCTCTCTTCTAGACATTGAAATTCTTCTCCCCTCGATGATGCAAGAAAATGGACCTTTTGTTTATGGGAACAATGGAGTCTATAGTGGTATTTTTGGTGTTCATATAATTTAAAAGTAAACAAAATGAAAAACGGGGACATGCCAAGTCGATGTATAATCCCTCTTCCTCTTCAACTTCGGAAGTGGAATTCAACATAAGTTAGGAACTATAGGTTTTTTATTAATCGTGAATGAAATAACATCATCAAAAGTATAATTTCTGCAAATAATCATCATCTTATTTATATATATAGAGAGGTTAATTATTTCTATATTATTAAAATTGATAATATTTTATTCTCTAATTCTATTTTTTCTAGAGTTATTAGATTTAAATTTTTTTATGACAAACTTGGTTTTAGTTACTTTCGGATACAAATAGATTTAGTGTTGCTACAAAATTTGTTATTAATAAAACAAAAAGTTTTTGTTTGAAAAAAAAAAGGCTTTTTATTACAAAAGTATAAGATTTTGTTGGATAATTTGGAGTTAGTGAACGAAAATTTGTAGTTTAATTTACTTTGGATGAATCATATGTATAAACTAAAGTCATCCGGATTTGAATATGAAATATATAATCTGATATCATATTACGTTAATAATTATCTTATAAATTTAAATATAAAAAACAAAGTTCACTATATTGTATATCATTCAAAACCTTAACAACACTAATTACCATCATGAGATTCTTAATTTGCACTAATAAACAACCTTTCTTAATCATGTGGGTCAATATGAGCCTGACCCAACCTAATCAATTGAGGCTAACAAAGTCTATCTTGTAAGTAACAAAATTCACTCTAAATAAAACAAAAAATATAGGAACTATATGTTAGCACGAAACCTAATCATTCATGCATCATGTAATGAAAACCCTCGTTTCATTCATGCATTATTATCTAATCCAACCCCTGTTAATTTGTTCATAATCATCATTCTAATTAACCATTTATAAAGCACTCTAAGACATCACCACCCAATACGACAAAAAAAGAAAGAAAGTATAACTCGGATTATTAGTAAAGTGTAAAAAACATAATTACTTGCTTACCTAGCTTGCTTACTTACTTCATTCTATCATTTCCATGTTTTAGTAAAGTTTTTGGATAAGCACAAATATTATGACATCTTGTTACATGCTTGCATCACATGATACTTGCTAACACGAGTATTTCTTACATAAATATCATTCGTGTAAAAAAATTTCAAAACTTTTAAGATTTTTTTTTTCTTGCTTGGTAAGAGGGAAAATATAGATATGAGTTCGTTCTCTATCAATTTTCGTCACTAAAGTTATGGAAGAAGATCAACACGTAGAGATCTTCTACATTAACATGCATGCTAATATGTGACTAAAGCATTGTTTTTAGACTATGTATATTCCCTTATGTTTTTATACATCGACAATTTAGCTTATGTTATATATTCCCTTCAATAAAAATAAATAAATAAATTATATTATTTGATAAAATTAAATATATATATTATTATTTTATTTATTAAATTACATGAATAACAACAATAAGTTATATTCGAGTAATAAGTTTTCCAAAATCTATGACATTATGGGTGGCATTGGGATTAAAAGGAAGTGGTGACCTTAAATTACCAAAGTACCCACTCTGAATAAATTTTTTTAATTGTATTTAATATCCAGATTTTATTACGTTACGAAGTTCTAACCGTTACATGTAACTTGGATTAGATTTGCAAATGACAACTCAGATTTTCTTAACCCAAATGAAGGGTTAACTAAAATTAATTAAGGCCCCCCAGATGAATCTAAATTCCCAGACTACCCTTTATAAAATGACTAAAATACCCCTAACTCTCTCAATGCCGCGTCAGAGCCTCTGACACACAACTTTGGAATTTTACCAATTCGTAAGAAAAAAAAAAACTATATATAAACCGACTCCCGCTCTTCTTCTCTAGCATACAACTACCAAATCAGTCTCAGTCTCTCTCTCTCTCTCTCTCCCTCTCAAACATGGATTCTTCTTCTCGCTCCTCCGTCATCATCATAGGCGCTGGTGCCTCAGGTGAGCCACTCTCGACGGTATCTAGGTTCAAATTTCTAACTCATTTTACTCGCCCATTCGTTAAAACTGAAGCATTTTTACTTTCTCATTTTTTTTTTCTGTTGATCTTTCTTTTCGTGTTGGAAAGGTATATCGGCGGCGAAGGTTCTGGCGGATAATGGAATAGAAGACATGTTAATACTAGAGGCATCGGACCGTATTGGAGGTAGGATCCGGAAGGAGAATTTCGCTGGTGTACCGGTTGAGCTCGGAGCAGGTTGGATCGCTGGAGTTGGAGGAAAAGTTCCTAACCCGATTTGGGAGATGGCCAAAACTTTAGGTCTCCGCACCAGCTTCTCCGACTACAGCAATGCTCGCTATAATATCTATGATAAAAGGTCTGGATCCTTGCAAACAATTTCGAATTCTGACACCGATTTCTGTTTCTGCTATTCTGTTTCATTCTGTTGAGCAATCTCCGAAGCTTCGCATTTTGGCTCCATCGGCGCATTTTAGCAGTTGTCGCTTCGTTTCAATTGTTTTTCCAGCGCCTTTTCTTCATCTTTCAGTGAATTTAAAATTTCAACCTGAACAGTTTCTGATTAAAATTAGCACGTTGCAGCGGGAAAATCTTTCCTAGTGGACTCGCCGCGGACACGTACAAGAAGGCTGTTGACTCGGCGATGCAGAGGATTAAGAGTCTGGAAGCAGGCATTGTTGCTGACGTTTCTGAAGAAACTGAACCTCCTTCGTATGTTTCGTTGATTTCCTGTTTGGCTAATTTACCCCCCTCTGAGAAAATGTGCGATCTCTTGAAATTATTTTTCCTGGATGTAAATGATTTATACCTTTATTCTCTTTTCAGTATGCCTACTACGCCTATGGAGCTCGCCATTGACTTTATATTACATGATTTCGAGATGGCAGGTCAGTTTCTCTCTTCATTTCAAACTATTCATTTTATGTTTGGCTAGTCAGAAAACGAAAGTAAAGAAATTAGGAATCTCAGTCCAGTTTAGTAGTTATTTCAGCGCTGCTGGGTAGATTTTCTTTAAAGTTTTCTTACTCACAAGCAGAGGTACAATCTGTATGCAATATATTTTTGCAGAGGTTGAGCCAATATCAACGTATTTGGATTTTGGAGAGAGAGAATTTTTGGTTGCCGATGAGAGAGGGTTCGAGCATTTGCTTTACAAACTGGCTGAAGATTTTCTCATCACCTCTGAAGGTAACATCGTGGACAGTCGTCTCAAGTTGAACAAGGTAAGCACATACAATTACTACTAAAAAAACCAAAATTAAAAGAAACGTTTTTTTTTTTTGGGTTGACTTACACAAATTATTTTTAAATAATATCTTGTCCGTTCCGTTTTCAATTACCTAATCATAGGATTATACAAAGGACACTTAGGACAGAGATGGCCTTCTTTAGAAAAAATAAAAATAATAAATAAATCAATAAGAATTAAGTGATAAAATCCGAATTTCTGTTTTGTTTGCATGTGCTGCTTTCTACTTTTTGGTTTAGATTGACCCACCTTTGTGAGTTTCCAGATAATGACGTTTCTGAAAGCGGTTTTTCATTTTATATCTCATTACTATTAATACACTCCCTGTTCTTTAGCCTGGAATCAACTTGTTTTCTCTAATAAACAAAATTGTTTCACTCGATCAGAATGTGATTCTTTTCTTTTTTAAATTGATCTTAGAGCTAAATTACTAGATGGCTCTCTGTTTGCGCGGTATTGCTGTCGGTTTGCCACCAAAGACCCAAGTAATGATGTAAATACAATATATTTAACAATATCATGGCGAACGTTGCATCATAGATAATTCAATAAAGTTCAGAAGCTCATTTTAAGAACTTTAAAATGGGAACAGAAACCAAAAGAAAGCTCCAAACTCGTTTCTTTTTTCTTCTATATTTGAGGGCCACTGAAGAGTGGAGTGGATTTAATGATTGTTGGCTGTTGAGTGCAATTTTGATGTCTGAGGTCGATTTTTTTTTAGTGAGGAGGTTTTCTTCACTGTGATAATAGTACTTTGAAATTATTCTAGAAGTCAACTAAAGAAATATTTTGAGGAAATAAAGTTGGTGTGTTCTGTTGTTGAGGTACCCTACTAGAAAAATACTTTTCTTCAATCATATAGACATGAATTGGCAGGACATGATGACGCTTTTGCAACCTATCCAAGCGCTTTTTAGTTCTTTCCTTCTTTCTCCTTATTCCTCCATAAATAGTAAGCTCCGTGATTCCGATTTGCTTTACACCCGGCACAGTTTTCATTATGACGACCCAAATGGCAATAATCCATGACGGTGAGATGTCATATCAACTCAAATAGAACATGAGGTGTTTTATTTTTATCTTTAGATGTTGGTTTGAGAATCAGAAGCCATAATAGTATATGCACTTGATAGTATTAGGTTATGGACATGATTTCTTCCTCCCTTAGCAATAGTTCTATTCACTGTCACCTTTAGAAATCTTCTTCCCTAAGTAGGTTTTTCCCCATTTTCATTTCTAAATTCTAATACACTGCAGCATTCTCCTGCATCGATACCCGTTTCTCTTTAAGTCTTATCGTTTGAATCTATTTGCTGGACATTGTTTTGTGGACGATGATTTTAATGCATGAATTTTTGGCAGGTTGTTCGGGAAATACAGCACTCGAGAAACGGCGTTACGGTAATAACGGAGGATGGTTGCGCCTATGAAACCAATTATGTGATTTTGTCCGTTAGCATTGGCGTTCTCCAAAGCAATCTCATTTCTTTCAGTCCACCTTTGCCCGTACGTTTCCACTTCCTCTTTTTTTATGTATTAATTAATATTCCTATTACAAAATCTTTATCCCCTGTTGGAATACCCCACCAAAGCCCAGTAGGCCTATTAGTGGTTTATGATTTTGCACTCGTTTAATGGACCTTGGTTTTGTGAACCTCTCATACTGCGAGCCTACTACTCTGACCTTTTTTATATAAGTTATCTGGAGAATCTTGACCATCCAATGTTCATAAAACTATCTGGGTCAAATACAAAATACATTGGTTGTCTAAATATAATAGGAGATTCCGGAATCGATATGTTTTGATTTACTACCCTCATAAGGTGTGGCCCACGACATTAAATTTCATTTAGTGTGAAAGTCAGAAGTTATGGATAGCTAGGCCTTTCTTTAAAATACGTAAAACAATTTTAATTAGCACTCAAATTGAGAAGTAGACTTGAGAGGTTATAAAATATTCTATACCACAATCAGAAGCCAAAATTTAACAATATGATAATTTTTGGCCAGAAAAAAAGAAAGGAAAATATTTTTGTCTAGTGTTAATGAGAGAAAAAGAAAACTCCTGTAAAAGAGCTAATACAAGTCAGTTGATTAGATGAGAGTCATGAGACACACATTTCGAGATCATTTCCTTTCTGTGTTATAATAATTACGTATGATCCATGGTATTTTAAGTTGAAGCCCACAGCATAAGAAGCGTGTTGTTGATTTGTGGTTGACTTCTTGCTTGAATCATCACGTGTGTGGGGCAAGATACAAATATTATAACACTTCCATGAGGCCAGTGGCAGGACACTGTTTCTGTCTCCATGAGTATAAAATGGTGAAATGTGATTGATATTTAGGTGCAATGTTAAATTCTATGTATCTTGCTTAACAATCTATCTCCTCGGTTCGTCTGTGGTCCCAGTATTTAGAACTTTGTTTTGTACTCTGGGATGTAATCATTTATGATTCTTAACACGTTTTCGTGATATCTTACACAGAGATGGAAAACAGAGGCCATAGAGAAATGTGATGTAATGGTGTACACAAAGATCTTTCTCAAGTTTCCTTACACATTCTGGCCATGCGGACCCGGAAAGGAGTTCTTCATCTATGCCCATGAGCGAAGAGGCTACTATACATTTTGGCAGGTTCGTTAATTGCTACTGCCAGCTCAAAGTCTAAACATGTCTAATGCTTTCTTTTATATATTTTTATTATCATTTTGCATAAGATGAACCGGGTTTTTTGCAAATCAATAAATGGACAAATCCATCATATTCCTGTTATGCATAATGATTAAGTCCTGTTCTGCATAATGATTAAGGGAAAATAATTGTTAATTACAGCTCTTAACATATATGTAGGTGGCCCGTTGTTCTGACTAATCAACTCTTAACCAGTTATTTACTGGCATTATTATACTAATGCAGGAAGCAA
Organism: Coriaria nepalensis; assembly: GCA_027186245.1. Taxonomy (NCBI): domain Eukaryota; kingdom Viridiplantae; phylum Streptophyta; class Magnoliopsida; order Cucurbitales; family Coriariaceae; genus Coriaria; species Coriaria nepalensis. Next base: position 9,190,628 of record CP114491.1, on the reverse strand, counting down.
TCATTTAATTGGTAATAATTTGTCTCTAGGTCTAGTTCTGTGTATATCTATAGTCACTAAGTTTAATGTTGATTAGAGAATGTTGGTTTTAACAAGTTTGCAAAAATTACTAACAAGTCTTTCAGTATTCATTATGTATACAGTTACCTTGATACTCATTTTCTAGCTAGAAGATGATGAAATTCTCGATACTATAGATGGAAATTATAACTTGGTTGGTGAGGATCTAGTTGTTTTCTTCCTTTCATTTGCATTTATAATATATTCTTCCCTCATCTTCTAAGAGGTTGCAATATTAACTGAAATCACTATCGGCCAGTCTCTATCTCAGCCATTTTTATTATCCCATTGATGGATAATATTATGTATTATAATCAAATTTTTATCTGTAAGATTCGTATTTGAGATTGCTTGATTGGGGGACTTGGGTGCATTCATATCTTGATGATTTTGTGTGATTTGAGATGTCACATCCACTTTTCCATTTCCAGAATTATACTATATTCAAAAGTTACCTATCATAATTTGTAACATAGCATAGTGATGAGACCTATATCCATTCTTTAACACTTCACCTAAATCATCCAATTATGTCACTGATCTGCTATTAAATAATTGTGTCATCAGCAAATGGAGGATGCATATCCAGGATCCAATATCCTGGTTGTGACGTTAACAAATGGGGAGTCAAAACGTGTAGAAGCTCAGTCTGACGGGGAAACATTGAAAGAAGCTATGTTGGCCCTTAGGGACATGTTTGGACCTGACATTCCGGATGCAACTGATATACTCGTCCCTCGCTGGTGGAGTAACAGGTTCCAGAGGGGTAGTTACAGCAACTACCCTATCATTTCCGACCACCAAGTTGTGCACAATATCAAGGTATGTCATCAAAATTTTCTCAGCATATTTTGGTGCCAGTTAGAGAGAGAGTTATGTTAGCTCTACATTGAAGCTTTTGGTTTAAGACCATGCACTGATGTCTTTTTATTTTTTGTGTATTATGTCACTAGAATCGTTAAGACATATATTCCCTTGTAGTAGTAATATATCCAAATGAGCATTTTCTTTCCTTTTCCAAACTATATATGGCTATCAAATCTTGACCTGAGAGGATTTCTTTTCGGCTGTTAATTTATTTTGCAGGCTCCGGTTGGACGGATTTTCTTTACCGGGGAGCACACCAGTGAGCGATTTAATGGCTATGTTCACGGTGGATATATCTCAGGTTAGAAATTGACAGCCTAAGTACATGGTTATGATGTCTAACTTATTTTTTAAATTCTGAGACCTTTTGTCCTTTTTTCATTTGATCCAAACAACAGGAATAGATACAAGTAAAGCTTTGCTTGAAGGAATAGGGAAGGAGGAGAAGGAAAGACAAAGTGAGAACCAAACCTTTTTGATAGAGCCATTACTAGCTTTGACAGGATCAATGAGTTTGTCACAGACAGAAGCAGTTTCAAGCCTCCACAAATGTGACATTCCAACACAGTTGTATCTAAGCAGTAAGCTCGGTTTGCCAGAAGCCATATTATGACTAGATGGACCTAAAGAAAAATCTTACTCACCTCTCGATGCTGAACATACAACCAGCACTCGAACAGATGGGCCTCTGATGGACTTAGATCTCAATTCAGGTCAGTCCTCGATCGATTCCATCTGTGATGCATAAAGTTATAGAAGAAGAAAATGTCTGGTACAAGGCCTTTTGATAATTTATTAGGAATTGGTTTCGGCATGCAAATAAAAGTTTGTTCTTGTTCGTTGTAGTACTAGATTAAGTTAAGAAATAGCGGAGGCATACTTGGATTCTAATTGTAATGTTACTTTAAACTTTTTTTAATATAAGATGTTTCTCCCTCATCTTTCTACATATTAAAATTTAATGCTCGTGTTTTGAATGTTTCGAACGTGTGTCAGTAAATCAAATTATTGATTTAAGTATGCTTTTGAAATAGGTAAGAGGTGCAAACCATAAGGATTGGTTGCTGTCTTGTCTTATTAGAATGCACATTAGTCTTGTATACAAATTTGGTCTGTAATAAACAAGAAAGAGAGGGGAGAGAGAGAAGGGGGGATTGAGAATCAAAGAGAAAAACAACGAGAAGATAAGACTTAAGGTGAAGACGACGCTTCCTCCTGGGATGTGCTGCTCTTCCATGTCTAGGCCAATAGACCTGTAAAACACTTTTATTTACAAAGCCAAAGTAAGCCTCACTCCACGAGCTCTTTGTAGTCAAAATGAGAAAACGAACCAGAATGCCTGCTGCATAACTCAACCCGACACTCATGTAAAACCACTTGTGGATAAATTCATTGCTGCTCTCATCATCATCATCAAGATCTCTCTCCACTGCCTGCAGGGTCGTTTCCAGGGCATATTACAGTGAGAGGAGGTCCACAAAGACTGGGATTTCCAACAAAAGATGATGCACCGAAGGTTGTGATTTGAGCAGTGTACGGTATTTTCCCCTAGAAGTTGTTATTTGACAAGTTTAGATAAGCCAGAAATGTTAACAATGACAAACTTGGAGTTGGACCAGAGAGCTTGTTTCTTGAAAAATCAAGGGATGATAGTTGTTGCATATTCGAAATGTTTTCTGGAATCTGATCTCTGATGATAAATCCAAAACCAACAAACCGGCTAACTTTGTTAGACCTTGGGCAAGATCTCCGTCCAATTTATTGTTCGAAAGATCTATACTGGTCACAAGTGAAAGGGTCTTGGTGTATTCTAAAACCTGGCCTTTGGTGTATATAATAAAACTTTCTTCCTAGTAGCTGTCATCAAATTTTGCATAGAAAAAGTATTTGGCTATGTTTTGTGGTTGAGCCATAGCTTTGAACTCACCAAAGCTTGCCGGAATGGAACCGTTAAAACTTATTATCTGCTAAGTCCAAAACCTTCAGTGAGGTTAGGTTCCAAAGAAACGAAGGGAGTTCTCCTGAAAATGCATTTGACCTGAAGCTGAGTATTCTAAGATTTGAAAATCCATTTCCTACCCAACTTGGTATTCTCCCATTTAATCTATTTTCTCCAAGATCAAGTGTTTCCAAATGTGGCAGATTTTGAAAACTTGATGGGAGCTCTCCTCTGAGCTCATTACCACTTAAGTGAAGTGTTTGAGGTAGATTTAACTGACCCAATGACCTCGGAATTGTCCCCGTCAATTAAACTCCCATCTAATTTTAGACACTTCAAGAAACTCAGTTAAACTCCCATATAATTTATTATCCGGTAAAGCAAAAAAGTTCAGGTGGCAAAGTTTACCAATGGAGCTTGGAATCCCGCCTTCTACATCATTCTGGAAGAGATTGAAATAAACGAGAGAAGACATGTTGCCAAAGGAAGAAGGGATTTTACCATGCAACTTAGTGAAATTTAAGAACTTGTATTTTTCTCCACCCTCCATTGAATAGTTGCGTGCAACTTGTTGTGAGATTATCATTCGCGGCAAGCTTCAACAAACGTAAATTCGGCAGGTCTTGGAATTCAAGGGGGACTCGGGCCATAGAATTTACAATAACTTGCATCAAAAGATGTCAAACTAGTAATATTTACTATCCAACTGGGTATTTGTGAATGCATATCATTAGTGCTTATATCAATGACAGAGAGAGAAGTAACATTAACAAAATTAGGAGGCAACATCAAATGACTTATGCTGCAATCGAAAAGATGCAATTCGGCTAGGACGGGAAGCTTGTTTAATGTCCTAAACAATTCCGGTTCTGCCATTTTCAAATTAACTCCGTTCACCAATAGCTAGTTTAGAGAGACAAGACGGTTAAGCCCATTCAATGTTATCAACAACTAAGCTCAATCCATCGAGATCAAGACACTTCAAGCTAGACACATTTCCCAAATTTCAATGGATTTTTCCACTGAAGATGGAATTTGATAAATTTAGAAATTGCAATTTCTTCAAAGAAGCGAAGAATTCAGAAATCTTGATATCATTATAAGTGTTGAAACTCAAGTCTAGATGTTTCAAAGACTTGAGCGTGTTAATGAAGGTCTAATCTCTCCGCTTAAGTTCCAGGATCCGTACCTGATAGGAGAATAGCCTAACAGATGCGGATTGTGGAGATCAATTGAAATAGCCCCAGTAGCATTATCACAGCCTACTCCATACCATTCACAACAGTTTCCTCCTCGCCATGAAGAATCGGTAATACTATATGAAAATCGAGATTGTTTCCATGTTTGGAACTCTTTACACTCAGGCTATGTGGTTGGAAATGAATCATGGAACACAATCACACAAAGTTAAATAAATTTATTCTTCCTTGAAGAGGAAGAAACTGTCATTTTCTTGAAGCAACTTAATAAAATTAAGGTTAAGGATAGCCAGAGCCTAGTAGCATTCAAGAATGACCCGCTGAATTCTTAAATGTTGAAGGGGGCCAATCAGTGTGAAATAGTCAGGCGTGTTATCAGAAGAACTGTTTGTTGTTTACTTAAGAATTGAATTTGTTGCCAACTGCTGATTTCCTTGTGAATTGAAATAAAATAAAAAAGTCATCTTAAAATGTTGACCATATCAAGAGCATGATTGAATGATAAACATGACAAGAACTTCCCTCTTTTAATTATGTTAATGAGTCGTTTGAAGGTTGTTTTCACATGACACGACAAGATTAGTAATAATTCAACACAACAATTGTAATTAATTATTATTTTTTTTTTATAAATGTTTTTAGTTGTAACCGGAGTGTACGGTTATTCAGAAGTAAGAACAGCCTACTGTTTTATTCATTCTATCACTCTCACTCTTATTACAACTTCTACTGAGCACCAAAATCTAACATTGTATACCTCCTGATTACAGGCTCTGGAATAGTAACAAACAACCAGAAGAGAGGACTAATAATGGAGATCGACACTGAGCCTTCTCAGAATTTTCTTGAAGAAGGCTAAAAACAGGAAGAACATTTATATATCTTTTTTTTTTCTCTCTGATGCCAGAGAGTTTTTTTACTAACAAAACATACAACCAGACTAGCTAACTAATGGCGGAGACCACACCTTCTCCTGAGACGTGCTGCTCTTCCATGTCTAGGCCAATAGAACCTGTAAAACACTTTGTCCACAAAGCCGAAGTAAGCCTCACTCCATGATCTCTTTGTTGCCAAAACGAGGAAAGGAACTAAAATGCCGGCTGCATAACCCAACCCGACACTGAAGTAAAACCACTTGTCGATAAACTCATCGCTGCTCTCATCAGCTTCAAGTACACTTGCTCCTCTGTCTGTTTTTTTGTTGTTCTCTTGGCACATTACAACGAGAGGAGCCCCGCAAAGACCGGGATTTCCAACAAAAGATGATGCATCGAAGGTCGTCAAATGATCCATGTGCGGTATTCTTCCTGAGAAGTTGTTGTTTGACAGATTTAGATAACCCAAAAATGACAACAATGACAAGCTTGGAGGTATTGGACCCAAGAGTTTGTTACTTGAAAGATCAAGAAATAACAATTGAAGCATACTTGAAATGTTCTCAGGCATTTGGCCACCTATACGGTTTCTCGATAAATCTAAGAACAGCAAACCCAACAACTTTGTTATAGCTTGAGGAAAATCTCCATCCAAGTTATTTCCGGAAAGATCTATGCTAGTCACAAGTGAAAGGGTCTTGGTATACTTCTGGTCTTTAGTACTCAAAAAGAAGTTTTCTTCATAGTAAATACCTCGATATTTGGCATAGAATAAATAAGTGACCGAGTTTTGAAGCCGAGACATAGCTTTGAAATCACCAAAGCTAGCTGGAATTGAACCATTAAACTTGTTATCCGTCAAGTCCAAGATTTGCAGTGAGCTTAAATTTGAGAGAAATGAAGGAAGTTCTCCTGAAAATGCATTTGACCTCAAGCTGAGAATTCGAAGATATGGAAATCCATTTCTAATCCAACTAGGAATTCTGCCTTTTAATCCGTTCTTTCCTAAATCAAGAGTTTCCAAATCTGATAAGTTTTGGAAACTTGATGGAAGCTCTCCTGTTAGGCTGTTGTCACCTAAGTGAAGTGATTGAAGAAGCTTTAGCCGTCCCAACGAGCTCGGAATATTTCCCATCAAGTTATTTTCTCTCAGATCTAGAGCTTTCAAGTAAGAACAATTCCAAATTGATGAAGGAATCCCTCCTGTCAGATTGTTCCCTGATAGATCAATGAGTTCAAGAAGTTGCATTTCACCTATATTTTTCGGAATCTCACCGATTATTTGGTTAGCAGAAAGGGAGATGAAGATAAGGTTTGGCATGGTACTTGCTAGTTTCTGCAGAATAGTACCAGAAAACTTGTTGTTGGAAAGGTCAAATAATTCGATCTCGAAAATTGGAAGCGGGACCGGTCCTTCAAAGAGGTTGGATTTCAAATCGACATCAGCAAAGGGAGCTATGTTAAATGGATTTGGTAGTTGACCTTGTAAGTGGTTAAAAGACATGTTTAGGAGAGAGAGACTGGAAGTTATTTTCCAAAACCACTTTGGTATGAAACCTGAAATGCTAGCATTTGAAAAGTCCAAATACATAACTTCCTTTTGTGTTCTAAGCCAAGATGGAAATAAAGGGCCTAAATGGCATGAACTCATGTCAAAATATCTAACTTGAAATGGAGGAATCCAATCAGAACTGACATTTAAACTAAGAGAATTGGCTGATAAATGTAAGGTCTTCAACCCGCTCAGTTCTAGAAAATGTTTTTCGGAAACCGGACCATGTAAGTGGTTGGAAGAAACATCTAAGCGAGACAAGTTAGAAAGTTGTCCTAGACTTGTAGGGAGCGTGCCATTTAGCTCGTTACCTGAAAGTTCTAGGTAGGAAAGATGTTGTAATGAGCCTAAAGAAACAGGTATAGGACCTTGAAGGGAGTTATAAGAAAGACTCAGACCAACAAGATTTTCAAGCTGACCAAGCCAATCAGGCAATATCCCAATCAGTTGATTGTTGCTCAAATAAAGGTATTGCAAATTTGAGAGTGGTCTCTTAGAATCACAACTTTCAGATACTTCAAGAAACTCGGGCAAACTCCCGTTCAAGCTATTTCCCATTAACCTGAAAAAGTTCAAGTGGCAAAGCTTACCAATGGAGCTTTGAATCCCACCTTCTACATTATTGTCGAAAAGATCGAAATAAGTGAGAGAAGACATGTTCCCAAATGAAGATGGAAGTTTCCCATGCAACTTATTGGAAGCTAAGTCAATAACTTCAATCTTTTTCCAGTTTCCATTGAAAAGTTCAGAGCAATTTGCTGTGAGATTATCATTTCCCGAAAGGCTTAATGAAACAAGATTTGGAAGCTCGCGAAATTCAAGGGGAATCTGGCCATAAAAGCTACATTGACTTGCATCAAAATAGGTCAGGCTACCAATATTTGCAAGCCAACTGGGCAATTGTGAATGCATGGGGTTGTTACTTATATCAATGACAGAAAGGGAAGTAAAATTAACAGAAGAAAGCGGTTTGATTGAACCAGATATGCTGCAAGAAGACAGATACAACTCTGTTAGGACCGGAAGCCTGTTTAGTGTTCTAAACAAGCCTGACCCCACCATAGACAAGTCGATTCCATTCACGAAATATATTTTAGAGAGACAAGACCAGTCAGCCAGTCGAGGTTATGAACAATTAAGCTCAATTGCCCCAAGTCAAGGAATTCTTCCGCCAAACCCGGCATTTGATAAGTTTAGATGTTGCAACTTCTTCAAAGATCCGAAAAATTCAGGAATTTCAATACCATTGAAAGTGTTGAAACTCAAATCTACATGTCTCAAAGATTTGAGTTTTGTCAATGAAGGTCTAATCTCTCCACTTAATGAACTATCCAAACCGAGTGGGTCCGGGGTGTGGAGATCAATAACAGTAACACCTCCTGTAGCAGTATCACAGCTTATCCCATGCCATTGACAACAGTTATTTCCTCGCCATGAAGATAGTCTCTTCTTCGGATCTTTGAGACCGGTTTTGAAGTCAGTCAATGCTTCTCTATCGGATTCGGCACAACTCCTAGTTTGTGCATTGATATTACGGATAAAGCACTCTATTGCTATCAGAAAGAGGATTGGTAATGTTAATTTAGAAACCGAGAATGTTTCCATCACTAGTACAACTTCCACTCTCAGGCTGTGTTGTTAGAAAATGAACAAGGAATATGGAATTTTGATAACATCATATCCTTGGAGAACAAGAGAATATCATTTTCTCGAGAAAATAGTGAAATGGGAAGCTTACATGATCAAGCAAGAACTATTTTAATCTCCGTTGAATATAATTTTGTATTAGAGTGGCCAGAACCATCATCAAGGGTCAGTTACAGAATTATAAAAAATAAAGAAATGTTGGAATCAGTAAAACTATAACAGTCAACAGTCAACAATGTATATCATCAGATCACCTTGAAAACATCCTACTAACTTCTATTAGGATATTGAAGCTTTTGGACTTGCTGAGTTGTTGACACAGCTATACTGTCAAAAGCAAGGTGAAGTTGTCCAAAAAATGTCCGAAGAACGGTAATATATGTCAGCAAAAGTATGGGTCAAATGTAACTTGTTATTTGGTTTTAGTTAGTAATTTCCTCTAATTTGCTTGTATCAGTATCCAAATTCAAATGTACTTGTAATTGATTGTTTTTCAGTATAAATAAAATGCTATCAATAAGAAGGAAATTTATTAGAAAACCCGTTTTATGTTCTTGCTTCAACTTCTTCCAAAATTCCAATAACTTTCCTGAAAGTAATGTATAGATGTAATATATATATATATATATATATACGGGTCATCATCAAATGTCAAGAGATTTGTTATTATAGTCCTTAAAGTATTAAAAGCTGTTCCCAAGTGTTGAATTTCTAGAAAAGATGAGGATTTGAAAAATTAGTAACTTAATACTCTCTGGGAATCGTACCGGCCAGAGGTATATACTAGATTACAGAAAAGGAGAAAAAAAAAATGGATACGAGGAGTCATGAAAATTATTTACATTATAATAAATTTTCAGCAATTCTCCATTTTTAATGTTCTTTTTTGGGTTATTAGAACATTGCTATCATAGTTACATTAAGGATTTCCAGCAGGCAAGTCAGCTTCTAAGAGTTAATAAGATAGCAAACATTTTTTGTCTTATTTGCTTCCAAGTTTATTAAGTAACATACATTTTTGGTAGCTTAATGCTGAGAGAGAGAGAGAGAGAGAGAGAGAGAGAGAGAGAGAGAGAGAGAGAGAGAGAGAGACGGTGTGAGGGAAGTGCTGAGAGAGAGAGAGAGAGAGAGAGAGAGAGAGAGAGAGAGAGAGAGAGAGAGAGAGAGAGAGAGAGAGAGAGAGAGAGAGAGAGAGAGAGAGAGAGAGAGAGAGAGAGAGAGAGAGAGAGAGAGAGAGAGAGAGAGAGAGAGAGATTATTTTAGTGAAAAGTTTTAGTTTGGTTCAAAACTCAAAACTTTTCTATATGGTAATTGTTAGAAGGTTGAAGCTGCTCACTTATGCCTTCAATCATTCTAAGAGCTGACTTTTTCCTTGGTTAATTTTTTGGCGTTGACTCCTATACCTTTAGTTAGTATGCATCATTTTGGACTTGTAGCAATTGGAATCAAGTGAATCAGAGGTGTGTAGCTTGTTTTAGAACCTCATCTAGCCGGTTGCTCAAGGCTGCTGTTTTGCTGCTATGCTGTCATCAATATCATGTTTTGGAGGGAAGAATTCAGTTTGTTTCAATTTGTTATCATGTTTATAAAGTGTTGAAGTGCACGTGAAGGCTGGATTGCATTGGAGAAGTTTTTGGGTACTTTTGCCTCTTATGGAAGCTTTAGTGCAAGAGTTGGTGAGATTGCTGTTTTTCAGCATGTTTTTCTGGTTTAGGCCATTCTTGTTGATGCATAGATTTCCTTTAGATGTATGAGTGTTCTTATTTGCATTTATTGTTGTTGCTATTGTCTTGTACGTTGGTCATGTTGGTTGTATTAAAAATGACATTGTTCTAGAAATAGAAAACAAATTTTTCAGTTTTATTCTTGACTCTCTCTCTCACTGTCTTCCTTCTCTGTTTTTGTTCTTGTGAGCGAGGTGAGTTTCACACTTTCTTCTGCTTTAGTTTTAACATGGTATCAGAGCACAGTTAGAGTATATCCTAACAAGCTTTCCAAATCCATCTCTACTGTCAGTTTTCAAACCACCAGCAACCAAACAAAATGGCCCCTAATCAAGGTGTCAATCTGCTTTCACCACCAGTCTTCAATGGTGAAGCTTATCAGCTGTGGTCAGCCAAGATGACCACTTATTTGCATGCTCATGGTCTTTGGGAGTCAGTTGAAAATGGCTATGAACCACCTGCATAAGATATGGACTACACCCTCGAACAAATCAGACAGCATAAGATAGACAGACAGAACAATTTCAAAGCCTTGGCCATCATTCAATCTGGGATAGAGGATAAGTTGTTCACTCGGATAGTAGGAGTAGAGTCTGCCAAAGAAGCATGGGATCTCTTGAAAACAAAATTTCAAGGATCAAAAAGGGTGAGAAGTATCGGACTCTTAAACCTTAAAAGAGAGTTTGAAAGGTTGAGAATGAAGGAGTCAGAATGCATCAAGGACTATGCAGGAAGAATGATGGAAGTTTCAAATCAGATGAAGAACCTTGGTGAGAAGGTTACAGAGAAGATGTTGGTAGACAAAATGCTTGTCAGTGTGACATCTAAGTTTGATTCTAAAATAGATGCAATAGAGGAAAGCAAGGACCTTGGTTCCTTGACTCTGTCAGAGTTAACAGGTTCTTTAGAAGCAAATGAATCAAGACATGCTAAGAAGAAGGATGAAGAAGTAGAAGGAGCTTTTCAAGCAAAACATCAGCCTAAGCCTTGGAAGAAGTATCAAGGGAGTAGCTCATCTAGATCGAGCAGTGCTGAGTGGAAAAAACATCCTCCTTGCTCTATCTGCAAAAGGAAGAATCACTCAGAAAAGAATTGTTATTAGAAGGGAAAGCCACAGTGCTTCTATTGCAAGTTGTTTGGTCATATAGAGAAGGATTGTAACAAGAAGAGGAATGAGAAGAACAAGGCTCGAGAAGATAATGAACGGGTTAATGCAGCAGAGAAAGCTGACAAAGAGGAATTTCTATTTATGGCAAGAGAATCTGTCAAAAGTCAATCTAAGAATAAATGGCTTATTGACAGTGGATGCACCAACCATATGACTCATGATGAGAGTCTATTCAGGGAGCTTGACACTACTTTTTCAACCACCATCATAGTTGGAAATGGAGATGCAGTCAAAGCAAAAGGTAGAGGCATTGTTGCTGTCAAAACCAAGAAGGGCTCGAAGCTGATCTCAAATGTTCTTCTGGTGCCAAGATTGCAGCACAATCTGTTGAGTGTTGGTCAGCTCATGAAGAGTGGTTTCACTCTGACATTTGAAAACAACAACTGCACCATAATGGACTCTAGTAAGAATGAAGTAGCCAGGGTCCATGTTGTGCAAAATAGCTTTGCTGTTCAGTGGGATCATCATGCTTTAATGTGCAAATCAGATGAGTCTTGGATTTGGCACAAGAGGTTTGGTCATCCTGATCATAAGGCCTTACAGAAACTGAAAGCTATGGAGATGGTAGAAGACCTTCCAATGGTGCAACCTCTAAACCAAACCTGTGAAAGTTGTCAAATGGGAAAGCTAAAAAGAAAAGCTTTTCCCAAGAACAAAGCCTACAGAGCCAAAGAGAGGCTTGAACTGATACATTCTGATGTATGTGGACCAATGAGGGAAGCCTCACTCAATGGTAGCAAGTATTATGTCACCTTCATCGATGACCACTCCAGATTCTGCTGGATTGCATTCATGAAAGAGAAGTCTGAAGTATTTGGGAATTTTGTGAAGTTCAGAAAGTATGTTGAGACTCAAAGTGGGATGAAGATGAAGACTTTAAGGTCAGATAATGGGGGTGAATACACTTCAACAGAATTTAAAAAATTCTGTGAAGATCAATGAATTAGACATCAACTCTCTATTCCCTACACTCCACAGCAAAATGGAGTTTCAGAAAGGAGGAATAGAACTATTATGGAGATGGTTAGAAGTCTAATGGCTGAGAAGAAAGTCCCAAGAAGGTTTTGGGCAGAAGCTGCTAATACTGCAGTATATTTGCTCAATATCCTGCCAACCAAAGCAGTTGAAGACAAAACACCCTATGAAGCTTGGCATCTTAGAAAACCAAGTGTTTCTCATCTCAAGGTGTTTGGATCCGTTTGCTTTAGTCACATACCAGAAGCTAGAAGAGACAAGCTCTCTGTCAAGGCAGAGAAGGGAATCATGATAGGGTATGGAGCTGATAGTAAAGGCTATAGAGTGTACATTCCTAGCAACAACAAAGTTTCTGTGTGCAGAGACCTCATAGTAGATGAAAATGCAATCTACAATTGGTTTGAAGAATCTAACTATGAAGAGTTGATGGAGATTGAAGATCATGATCGAATTCTGAATCCCTCCTTAGAATCTGATGAAGATTCAGATTCTGAACCTGTCAATCCTAGGTTCAGAAATCTGAATGAAATTTACCAAGTGGCTAATGTTGCTGTGATGGAACCAAGATGCTTTGGAGAAGCTTGTGAAGATCAGAATTGGAGGAAAGCCATGGAGGAGGAGTTGAGAATGGTCAAGAAGAATCAAACTTGGATTTTAGTTGACAAGCCAGAAAAGAAGAAGATCATTGGTTTAAAGTGGATATACAAGCTCAAACTCAATGCTGATAATTCCATCAATAAATACAAAGCAAGATTGGTAGTGAAAGGGTATTCACAGCAGTATGGGTGGATTACACAGACACTTTTGCTCTTGTTGCCAGGTTGGATACCATAAGGCTTCTTGTTACCTTAGCTGCTGGAAGAGGCTGGTTTATACATCAATTAGATATTAAATCAGCTTTCTTAAATGGAATTCTAGAAGAGGATGTATATGTTGAACAACCTGAAGGTTTTGAAGTGAGGGGAAATGAAGAGAAGGTCTATAAGTTGAAAAAAGCTCTTTATGGCCTCAAGCAGGCCCCCAGGTCGTGGTATAGCAGAATAGATGATTATTTCTACAAGTCTGATTTCAGGAGGAGTGAAAATGATCCTACCCTCTACATTAAGCAATCAGGTGATTCTATTATTATCATTTCATTATATGTGGATGACCTTCTAGTTACTGGTAATCAACTTAGTTCAATTGATGAAGTAAAGAAAGAAATGAAATATGTATTTGAAATGACTGATTTGGGCTTGATGAAGTTCTTTCTTGGAATGGAAGTGTTTCAAATGAAAAACAAAATCTTTATTTCCCAAGAGAAGTATGTGAAGGAACTACTTAAGAAGTTTAAGATGGTTGAAAGCAAAGTCATGTCCACTCCTCTATCTACCTATGATAAGTTTAAAAGGGACGATGGCTCTAATAGGGTAGATGAGACCTTATATAGAAGCATGATTGGGGGGTTGATGTACTTAACAGCCACTAGACAAGACATAATGCACTCAGTGAGTCTCCTGTCAAGGTTTATGCATTGTCCTTCTCAATTGCATATGGGAGGAGCAAAAAGGGTGTTAAGATATTTGAATGGAACAATCAAGTATGGAATTCTGTTTGAAAAATGAGAGATAGCATTGGAAGGATATGTTGATAGCGATTGGGCAGGATCTATGGAGGATTCTAAAAGCACCAGTGGTTTTTGTTTCTCTTTGAGGTCTGGAATTTTTTGCTGGAGCTCAAGGAAACAAAGCATTGTAGCCCAGTCCACAGCAGAGGCAAAGTATGTTGTTGCTGCTGCTGCTTGCAACCATGGAGTTTGGGTGAGGAAAATTTTGAAGGACTTGGGACTGGAGCAAACTGAAGCTACTGTGATCCATTGTGATAGTAAGTCTGCTATTGCCATAGCAGAAAATCCAGTGAATTTTGGAAGAACAAAGCATATTCAAGTGAAGTTTCATTCCATTAGAGAGAGGGTGAAAGAATGAGAAATTAGGCTAATACATTGCCAATCTGAAGAACAAGTTGCAGATGCCTTCACCAAGTCCTTGCCATCTCATAAATTCGAATTTTTCAGGTCCAAAATGGGAGTCATAAGCAATTGCTTCAAGGAGGAGTGTTAGAAGGTTGAAGCTGCTCACTTATGCCTTCAATCATTCTCAGAGTTGACTTTTTCCTTGGTTAATTTTTTGGTGTTGACTCCTATACCTTTAGTTAGTATGCATCATTTTAGACTTGTAGCAATTGGAATCAAGTGAATCAGAGGTGTGTAGCTTGTTTTAGAACCTCATCTAGCCGGTTGCTCAAGGTTGCTGTTTTGCTGCTATGCTGTCATCAATATCATGTTTTGGAGGGAAGAATTCAGTTTGTTTCAATTTGTTATCATGTTTATAAAGTGTTGGAAGTGCACGTGAAGGCTGTATTGCATTGGAGAAGTTTTTAGGTACTTTTGCCTCTTATGGAAGCTTTAGTGCAAGAGTTGGTGAGATTGCTGTTTTTCAGCATGTTTTTCTGGTTTAGGCCATTCTTATTGATGCATAGATTTCCTTTAGATGTATGGGTGTTCTTATTTGCATTTATTGTTGTTGCTATTGTCTTGTACGTTGGTCATGTTGGTTGTATTAAAAATGACATTGTTCTAGAAATAGAAAACAGATTTTCCAGTTTTATTCTTGACTCTCTCTCTCACTGTCTTCCTTCTCTGTTTTTGTTCTTGTGAGCAAGGTGAGTTTCACATTTTCTTCTGCTTTAGTTTTAACAGTAATAGCATAACCTAAGCTATAAAAAAAAACATCAAGATGAGAAAACACTTTCACTGTCATCTCTATTTGTGCTCTTTAGTACTGAAAGAACTTCACAAATCACATTTGAATCTCATGTTCGACCATGTGTTCTACTGTCGTATTACAAAAGACATATTACGGCAATATGGACTCGAGAGTAAAGAAGAAAAGCTTGCCTAGAATAGAATGCAGAAAAATACCAGAACTACTGAAAGAACCCATGCTACTTTCAAAGATTTTCATGCAATTAAGAATAATTATAATCTTGCAAGGAACTCAATGGATGAAAAGCAAATATTTTCAGAGTAGTTAATGACAAATTCAAAGTTTTTTTTTTTTTTTTAAGTTAATTCACAAAACTTTCTATACACGGATTGCTAATGCTTCACATTATATAATTCCTGATCCTTTTTCATCTTCTCTAAGAAGTGTTCATATTGTAACAGAACAATTTAAGCAATAAGGGGTTTAAGGTAGTCTGGAATACTTGTTTGCGTTAATGTCGACAATGCAATGCCGTTGATTTGTCGAACCCATTCTCTCGAAAGATTCAGCATTTTTCCTATCTCCTCAAAAGTCCTTGGAATTTCTCCACCAAGCTCAAAATATAATCTCAAAATATGAGCTTCTCTTTTACTAAGACTCTTGAGTAGTTTCTCCACCTCTCTTCTTTAGTCTTCTTATCTCCATCTTCTCCGGCATGAATTCTTCCGGCCCCGTCATAACCTCCTACAAAACATCAAGAAATGGATTTTTTTTTTTCCTTTTATTTTCTATCATGAATACGTAGTACGAGAAAAAGAACCTGTAGTGTCATTGGTCCTTGATTGGCTAACGGTTGATTCAACGAAAATGGAAGTTGAGTCCTTTCCGAGACAAGCTTTACAGTAGAAGCATGTACATTAAGCATTTCAGCAATTTCATTATGTGCAGGATTTCTCATTAATCTTCTACTAAGCAATCTCTTTGCCTCTGCGATTTCCGGCACCATTTGACATTTATTTCCTGTAGAATTCTAGAGGGAATAGAAAATACTGATAAAAATATAATCTGTACAACTCTAAAAACGATATTATTGGACTTACTTGACATACTTGAAAGATGAGGTTCTACCACTGGCTCAGCCTCTTGAGTATGAGTAAGGTTCATACTTGTTTATTCATTAGAGAGACATTCCTTCGAGAATAGACATGTAACTTTTGCTAAGTATGGTTGTTTCTCCTCATATTTCTTGTGCTGGAATTCTTTCTGTTGGTTTGGGAATTCTTGTTGTTGGTTCGGGAAGTGGAGATGGGATTATTGATGTTGGTTTAGGAAGTAGTACTAGCACGGGTACAGGTGGTAATGACACATCAAGTATGTCTCAATGAGCCTCTCGGTCATTATTCTCTCCCTAAAGCATAGTTGGAGTATAATATGGAGTATCTTCAAAGAAAGTAACACAAGAGACATTTTTTTTCATGTTATTGGGACAGTAGCAATGATAGCCCTTTTGATTTGAGGAATAGCCAAGAAAGATGGTTTTTAGAGCTTTAGGATCAAGTTTATTTAGTTGTGAGCATGTATGTGAATAAAGGTAGTACATCTAAATGTTTTTAAGGGAAGGTCATTTTTGGAAAGGTGAGGATATTGTTGTGTTAGGGATGTGCAACATATCTGTATCCTACCCGATCCAGCGAATAGGGTCAGATACGAATCGAATAATTACCCCCAAAAAATTGATCGGATCGCGTACCCAATTCGACCATTTTTCCGATATCTGATATGTCGGATGACAGGTACCTATCATCCGACATGTCAGATACCATTATATACCAAAAAATAAAAATTGAATTTGTGCTTGCAGAAGCAAACCCACAGTCACGTCGAGAAAGACTAGAGCCTGCTGCCACCGCCCAACACTTCGTCCTCCACTCTCCGCCCGACGCCGCCACCATTCTTTGCACTCTCTGCCCTCTGCTCTCCTTAGTCCTCCCACTATTCCTCTTCGATCCATTACCTCCTCCTTAGCTGATGGGGATTTGACTCGTTGCACATCCCTATGTTGTGTAATAATGGATAAAAGAGAGTAAAAGTGAACAATTCGATTAGGTAGGCGGTTTATGAGGTAGGTAGCGGTTAAGATGGTATCACCTCACAAATATTTTGGGATATTAATTGTAAACATAAGTGCTTGGGTCACTTCCAATATATGGGGATTCTTTTTTTGAGAGACTCCATTTGGTTGTGGTGTATCAGCACATGAACTTTGATTAATAAATCTATTATGCAACAAATAGTCACCCATGATTGAGTGAAAATATTATTTATCGTTATTGGTTCAGAGCACACATATATTGGTATTGAATTGAGTTTGAATTATGATGCTGAAATTTTTGAATACTTGGCATGCTTCTAATTTTTCTGAAGAAGATAGACCCAAGTGATTCATGTGATCATAAATGAAGGTAGTAAACCATCATTTTCCATTAGAACTCGACACCTTTGATGGCCCCCAAATATAGCTGTGGATCAAGAAGAAGGGCGTGGACGGCGTATATGGAGGAGGAGGAAAGGACATGAAGAAAGGACACTGTAGATGTTCCAACTTGAGTTTGGCTAGACTTGGCAGACGTAGCTTCATCGCCGTGAATAGCTCCGGTTGTGGCAGAATCGACCATAATAGAAATTAGCTCTTAGGCTCTGATCCATGTAGAATTCTAGAAAGAACAGAAAATATTGATAAAAATATATTCTGTACAACTTTAACGACGTAGGTTACAGTATGCATAGGCTTAAAACAAACTAGGAAATAAGCACTAATTATCTGACTCCTAGAATTAAGGCTATAAATCTGATCTTGACAGTTATATTTGATTAATCAAATATTTAATGATTTGATCCGCCAACATTTCCCTACAAGACAACAAGCTAACCATGCATTCACTAATTACCAGCTCACCTTCCTAATGATAGCTTGCTTAATCCTTTTCGGGATCGAATTTCTCTACCCCTCTAAGTAGTCCTATGCTCCCTTCCTGAGAAAAAAAAAAGAAGCACAGAAATTTGTTTTACTACATGAATTCAAAAGGTAAATGCAGAAGAGCTTTATATGTATTTATATGTATAGAAAGAAGAACCTGAATGAGATCTTGGAGGCTTAATCCTCTGTCTTGATATCCACTAGCAATCGAGACGACTGGTCTTTTATAGCAGCGACTGATTCGTTCTTTGGACTCTCTTCCTTTACAAATCGTTTTATCGACACTTATAATTTTCTTCCCTAAGGCATTGGCTAATTCTATATGTAATTCTCACCTATCAAAAATATAATACTTGCCATTGTACCAAGAAAGAGAACAACAAGAGATTTCCAAATAAAATTAGTTTTTTTAACAAACAGTTTCTCAATGCCGCCTGTACATTGTTCCGTTTTGGTTAGGAAAAAAAGGAACTACCCCGCCTGTACAGTTACAAAACATAACATAACTCCTCAGAACATCGGAAAGATCCGAAAGATCCATGGAAAAGGTGGATATGGCGGTTAAGGGGCTAAAATTAGTGAAAATCAAAGAAGACACATTTACATGGTTACATGTTTAGGAACAATATGCAGTTGATGGAGGCTTGAAGTCCAGCATCTCCCTTACGTTTAACAGCATAGAAGGCCCCATTGATGAGCATACATGAGCACTTTTCCAACGTCATCACCATCTCCGCCGTCGACAGCCGTAGCTGTTATTGTCCTCTACTCCTCCTCTGACTTTACATTTGTCTCCTTCGACTGAATCTTTTAAAAAACTTAATTAAAATGATCATTGAGAGCAAATATAGAGCTTTCTATCAGGCTATAAGGATTGGAAGGTTAATCTTCCATTTATTATTAAATGAATTAATCTATTTTATTTGAATTTTAAGTAAAAAAATAAAAGCATTCTATACGCCGAAGGGCCGATTCTCGAGGAAACTTGTAATAAGTCGTAGAAATCTATGTAACTCTCCATAAAAAATAAATCGAATTTTATTCGTTTTTCGTTCTGGTAGTCCGTTATGGCAGCCCGGTCCATTAGTTCTTGGGCCGTTAACCCATTCATCTACCGCCTAACAAATTAAGAAACACCTGACCATAAATTATAATTCATAAACCCTAGATTGGGAGGAAGGGCAGCAGAGAATTAGAGGAAGATGACGCAGAAAGCGAACCTATTCAAAGGGCAGAAAAAGAGGAAGACCATTCCTCCAAACCGCCATGGAAAAGCTCCTGTTACTCGTAAAGGTATCTTGTTTCACTCCTTGTTTGTATCTTTGTTTCTTCTAGATTGAACTTCTTCTTCGAATCAATATCATTTTTATTTATTAATTTTTCTTTTCAGGGAAAAGATTTTTCAAGCCGTCGAAAGTCACCGACGATATGGAAAGAGATCGGGTATGTCCATTTTACCCACTCTCCTAACACTAACTAGTTCATTGCTGTAATTTGCATTAAAAAATTGCTTGCTTGAAATTTATCAGGAATTTAGGATCTAAAAGTCACCCACTCTTCCTAACACTAATTGGGAAACTAGTTCATTACTGAAATTTGCATTAAAAAATTACTTGCTTGAAATTTATTAGGATGCAAAAGTCACTTCTATTTGATCAAGAAAAACCAAATTTGCAATTTGCATTGTTATAATAAAGCATATAGAAGTAGGATTGGCTCAAAAGCAGACACCTATAACCATAATACAACATAAGCACATGAAGAAAGGGGATTTTGAAAGTTACTGACAAATTTTACCTTGTAATTTTTGGCTGAAACCAGGAATTGACCAAGTTCATAAACCGCTGCAACGAGGTGAAAGCAGCCACTGCTGCTAACAAGGAAGGTGGCCAACTAAGTATTGTCAAAACACCAGCAGAGTCTGCTCCCACCGCAAATTAAAGAAGCCATGGATAATTTGGACAATGAGTCGCAGAATTGTGAAGACCGAAAGGAAGATTATAGTATCAGATACTAGGCTCCATCTTGTTAAATATATGATTTAGTGTGATCCCTTCTCCTCCTTATAAACTCATCACACTTGATCCGGCATATGTTCTTTTTAGTTTTTACTTCACTGTAAGGATCTGTAAGGAATGGTGGGTATATTTTCTTGATTTTTGTCTGAGTTGTATACAGTGGCGATGTATTCAAAAATACAGAATCAAAGGATTGTTTCAGCTTGGTTAGTGTTATTTAAGAAATTACTTCCAAGCATTCAAAAAGAATTTCTACGCAAATGTATTGAAATTGAATTTCTACGCCAATGGAATTCAAATTGAATTCCAACCTGCAAATTTTAAATGACATGCAATCTAAGCTATCTTCCTCGTCATGAATGAGCGTAGTGCCACTGCCCAACCTAATGTGATCCTATAGATAAGTTCTCGATTGATTCCTAAACTTTCATTATTATTATTTTTAACCCTGACTAGATAGTCACAGATTCTGGATGAGAAGAAGTAATAAATCCATGTACTAGATTTCAGATTCTATCAACTCTGGTACCAAGAAAAAGAATTGAAGCAGTTCACTAATCACAATAATTCAGCTAGGTTTTCAGATATGAAAGAGTTTAACGTTACCTCTTGGGAGCATGGATCAAGTCGGCAGCGGTCCATTTAAAGAGCTTCCAAATACAGATTTGAAGAAGAAAACGACCACCAAAGCGAGGATCCATAGCAAAAAGCATATAAGAACGATACGATTCTTCGCTGAAACAAGTTCAGCGAACCGATCTCTCTCTTCTGGCGAAGCCGATGAGTCATCTATTATGATCTCAATCAGTGCGTCCAGAATCTTCTTAGATTTACGACCTTGAGAAAAAGCTTCCCTGAGATGCCAAATGGATTCAAAAACTGATAATAAAAAAAAAAAAAAAAAAAATATATATATATATATATATAATCAAATATGCAACCAAAGTACCAAACACACTGCATTTATCCATTGTCGTGGTACAATTCCTCAATTCGTTTTCTCATAATACAGAATCCGAGCAATTCCTTGATCGCAGTAGCTTATACGATTATAGATAAGAAAAAAAAAACACAAATCAAGCTTAAATTTAACCAGCAAGCACGGAAATGAGATTTGATTTCAATTAAAACATACTTGTGTGATTTCTCCAAGTGAATCGACGCTTAAGATCTAAGAATCCTGGAGGAAATCCAACGACTCCTTAGAAATTTCCACTCCTGCATCATTTGAAAGCGAGGAAAATTCCGGAGCGAGGCTTCACTTTGCGATCTGAAGAAGAGTGAACGTGAGTGAGAAATCAAGTTCAGTAATACTCGAAAGGGATGAACAGAGAGACGAGGAGAGGTTCGTACCTTCTGAGGCTTCTTCGATCTGCGACTCGCTGCCTGATCCTGTGGTGTTCTTTGCTGCTGCTCTTTCATTCTTC
The DNA here is from genome assembly GCA_027186245.1 of Coriaria nepalensis. Classification (NCBI taxonomy): domain Eukaryota; kingdom Viridiplantae; phylum Streptophyta; class Magnoliopsida; order Cucurbitales; family Coriariaceae; genus Coriaria; species Coriaria nepalensis. The sequence continues at coordinate 9,169,456 of CP114491.1, read as the reverse complement.
CTTCCTCCATTTCGCGGGAGAATTTCGAATTTTCTTTGCGAGATTGGAAATGGCAGAAAGTAAACCAGGCCCGTCATTTATAGCGCCAGTATATGAACCAAGCCCAATAAATTAATGATGATAAAGCCCAATAAACAGGGCAGCGGCCCAGATTGCTTACTGATCGTTATAGGCTGCGCGGCTGCTTGTTGGGTCTTGTGCAGTCAACGCATTGACCAACAAGTTATTAACGGGCCGCCAATAAGTTAATTAATTAATTAACCTTCCTATAACGTTTACGTCAGTTTCTGGCAGGGCAGAGTTGAGTTATTGTCGACTTGTTAAAACTCGTACGGTTATAACTCTACAAAACAAAGTTAGTTCGTTAGTGTTATGATGTGAACGTGCGCATTTGATTTGTCTGTCCTTTTCCTTCCTAATGATAAAAAGTCAATGTCTTCCATTTTTCCTCTTCTTCGTCGTCGTCCTTTTTTACTTATCCCGTATCATCTACGCTTCATTAAAGCAATCGATTTGATCACAGCCGTCGATTCACTCTTCTGATCAGTCACGCCCATACACCTCATCTACATAGCACCGTACTCTCCATTTTCCACGCGCTCTCTGACCAACAAGCAGGCTTTCAAGTTTCAATTTCCAGTACTCTTAAGTCTGAGGTAATGTCTAAAAGCCTATAAACATCTGGAACATTCTGGCCATCACCGGTCACCACCACTTTGTCCGCCGCCGGAGCTGAAATTCCACGTCACCTATTTCTTCTCCAATGGAGACTACAGAACCAGTAAGATAAACAGTTTCTATATCTTCATTATCTTCTTACTCTGAGCTTGAGCTAATCATGATATTAAATTCATGTTGGACTGATCAGGTGGTTGTAGAAAAAGAAGAGAGAAATGGAAACATGAAGAAAGAAGAAGAAGAAGAAGAACTGAAAGATTTAGAAAATGGTGAAGAACAACTCGATCATATTCCTCAACAAGTGCCAGACCCCAGTAAGATTAATAATAATAATAATCAAAGAGGTTTGAATTATTCAAAGTTGCAGACACTAAACCCAACAAACCCTTTAAGAATTGTCATCAATGGCGGCACTACCCGTCTCGCTCCTCCGCCGTCCTCCCGCCATTCTCAGCCTCGCTCCAATCCAACCCCTCAGGTAAAACAGATTAAACTTCCCTTAGATATGTTTTTTTCTCCCATGAAGCTTGAACCTTTTTTTTTTATTGGCAGCAATCAGTTACGTCACTAAATTCAAGAGAATACACAAACAGAGTATCCCTGTTTCTATTCCTTCTCCACATGAGTCTAGCATTCTGTCTAGAGTGTTTTCTACTATTCAAAGCAATCCAAGGCTTAATCTCATCATCTTCAAATTCAAACAGAACAAAAGAGAAAACCGTGTTTAAGCATTTCCTACCGCAAGCCGAAGCCGCGTCTCTCCTAAGCATAATTCTAGCATTCTCATGGCAAAAGGCCATAAGGTCCTGGCCCAAATTCATGCTCCATTTCATAATTTGGTTCAGCTTTCTCGTCTCTTTATCGGCTGGAATCCTCCTCATCTGCTTCCAAAAACCCTCCACGGACGGAGTTGGAGTCGCCCTCATTGCTTTCTCGATTGGAAACGGCTTGTACTCTTGTTGGGTCACTCAACGAATTGGTTTCTGTACTAAAATATTGATCAAATCACTTGAGCCAGTATCGAAATTCCCGGACCTAAACCAGCCCACTTTCTGGATGCTCGGGGCAGGCTTCATTTGGATGTCTTTATGGATCTTAGCAGTCATAGGTGCCTTGAATTTCTACTACCCACCTTTGGCCATTATTGCATTAGTACTAAGCCTAGCTTGGACAGCTGAAGTGATGAGAAACGTTGCAAATCTAACGGTTAGTCGGGTGATTTCTTTGTACTATCTACGAGGAATGCAATCTAGTACTCATATTTGCTTCCAAAGAGCTATGACTCAAAATCTTGGCGGGGCCTGTCTCGGATCATTGTTCGTGCCTGCAATTGAGGCCCTTAGGATTATCGCTCGGGGATTGAATTTGCTCGAGGGAGAAGATGAGTTCATGTTCTCTTGTGCACATTGTTGTCTTGGAGTAATGGAGGCTATTTTTCGACATGGAAACAGTTGGGCCTTTGTTCAGGTGTGAGAACTGATTTCAAATAACCCTGTTTAAATATAAATACATAAATTTGCGAACTCTTAAATAGATGTTGTATCTCTTTAGATAGCAGCATATGGGAAGTCATTTGTTAGAGCATCACAAGACACATGGAAACTGTTTCAGAAGGAGGAATTGGAAGCTATTATTGATTCAGACATAACTAGTTCGGTTTGCTTTCTGGCTGGAGTTTGTAGCGGTTCGATTTGCGTTATTATGGTGGCAGCTTGGACGGCTAAAGTTCACCAGGGTTTCACGGCCACGGTTTCTCTCTTGGCATTTTTCATCGGTTACCTCATGGTAATAATTAGTACTAACCTTAACCCCCAAATCTTAGGTTGTTCAATTAACAATGAAATTGAATAATCAATGATACTAATCTGTTGTTTGTTTGCTATCCAGACAAGGATTGCTATGGCATTACCGCACGCTTGCGTAAGTTGTTACTATGTTTGCTATGCCGAGAATCCCGAAAATCGGTTGTTCGATAAAACAATAAAAGACCGTGTCGCCTTAATAAAATCCGGCCAAGATGTTATTGTACCTACGCCTCGAGTTCACCACATATACCGGACTTAGACAATGCTAGTCTAAATTGGGAGGAAATTTGTGGGTGAATCCAGCATGTTTCCATTATTCTATTCTCTATTCTTTTATGGTGATTCTGTTATAATTTGTAAAGGGTTGGAGATGCATTATTCTATTATTCAAATATACATGTATCTTCAACTAGGGTTCTTTATGAAAATATTTCAATTGCGTAGAGGAGTTGATAACGTGGTGTATAAGTGGAATCCTCACATTGTTTATCAAGTGTGGCTTGTTTGATGCATAGTCTGTGTTGAGTTAAAATTCTTTGTTAATATAATTAATGTCAATACTGCACCATTATAAGTGCAGCAATCAGAAACATTTCATCTAATATAATATGGTTACAATCCATTATTCTTATATAATAATTAGTATGATGTTTTAGTGCGTCACTTAATTATATATATATAAATATTTCATTTTTAATATAATATGAGAAATTTTGTAATAGAGATTTTCTTGGATATTCTAACCGATACATCTATGCTATATGTGAGTAAAAAGCTAATTAATATATTATACATGTCACTAAATATTATTTATATTATAAATGCACCAAAAATACAATTTCTTCAATAAATATGACTCATATTTTATTATCGTAATATATTATAACAAATAAAATAATACTATATATTAAATTTTATTATATAATATAATTTTTTTTATCAAATTTTATCAAATAATATGATTTTATTTATTATTATTAAATATTTTTCTATTTTTTACGTGTAACACACGTTTGGAAGAGGTATATATGTAGAGTATCTATTTATATATTATCCACACAGTTTTATTGCTATTTAATCTATCTATCTCGATTGAATCTATTATTATGCTAAATTGATAGTTAATTTCATGCACGCAAAGATACGTGACGTGAGCTCCTACTCTTTCACTTTCATGTATAAGCTTCCATATTGATATTGCTATCCTTTTTTTTTTTCTTTTTTTTTTTTTGTTTAGTTTTAGGTTCTATTAATCTTCAAACTAAGCAAATATTGATACGATTAAAAAAAGACAAGCAAAAGATAACGTGGGTACCTTTTTAGCCTTTCTAAGCTTTCTTACAATATACTAGTAGGTTACAAAGTTGATGTCTTAATTTCTCTTAATAATTACATGCATGATCATTGATTAATAAAAATAATCAATCATACATGTCTTAACTCCATCGGTAAATTTGATATTAGGGTTATAATCGAACCGGGTAGTTCCGTTTTGATCTCGAACTTTGCTCGAGTTTGTTTTAGTAGTCTCAAACTCAAATTTATGTAAGATTAAATGATTAATATATTTTTTTTTTAAAAACTATAATAATGAGTTAAGAGGGGTAATCTCGTTTTCTTGGGCTTAAGAGGCCATTTGACTTATTGTATGGAGGATAGAGAGATCCACAACAACCAAGAAGCTTCTGGCCCAATTAAAAAAAAAAAATCAACCTAGAAGCGACCTCTTTGATTCTATAATCAAATGGCCCAGCCACTTGCCTGCTTGCCCACCAAGTTCACTCGGAATCTCTACAACCCCATTTGACCCAAACGAAAACGTGCTAGTTCCTACCCTTTTAATATAAACCAACACGTTTTTTCATAAGATACTTTGACAAACAATTATCCTCGTCTAATAGGCTTTAGTCCTTCTTTGCTAAACTTAAGCAAGATTAGTCAACCCTTTGACTTTCCCATCTATAAAAAGGAACCTTACTCTTTCTTTTGCTTGTGGCATCCCTTGTAGAAAAAATCACCTTACTCTTTCTTTTGCTTATGGCATCCCTTGTAGAAAAAATCACCAAAAGCTTCTCCAAATCACACAAGTTCGCACCTCCATTTCTGTCTTTTCAATCCAATGTCTCAAACTGCTTAAACCCACTATTATTAGACCCAAAACCCAGATCAAAAATCCCATCTTTTTCATCCATTCGTCAATTATTTCATGCAATTCCCATTATACATAGAGCTTTTGCGAACCTAGTTGTAGATATCGACTACCCAATAACCGAATGGGATGCTTATCTAATAGATGAGTTTCTCAAATACACCTTCAACTTGCTTCAACTCCTCAATTCCATTAGCTCATCTCTTTCTCATCTTGCTCATGCTAGATTACTACTATCTTATTCTCTGAGCAAAAGGGGGACTTCTCCTTTGAAATTTATGAAACCAAGAAGAATGAGCCTCAATTTGAAGACGGAAGGGTGTGAAAAAGGGAAAGGGTCAGCAGCTTCTTGCTTTTCAGGAAAAGGATTAGTTACCCATCAAGCTTTGATGATTATGGAGGGAATTGGGTTTGAAATTTGTGGGGTTGTGATTTCTGGTTTGAATGGGGATGTAAAGGCCTGTGTGGAGAATGAGAAACCAGCAAGAAAGATGGCGAAGGAAGTTGAAGAGGTGAACGATTTAGTGGGTATGCTTCTTTCTGCCATTTATGATGGGGAAAGTGTTGGTGAAGGTGGAGAAGACGAGACGAGAAGAAGGTTGGAGGTTTTGGAGATGGAGATGGATGGCTTTGGAAAAGAGGTGGATGGTTTCTTCTCTGAGGTTTTTAATGGGAGAAGTCGAGTGCTTGATAATTTTAGACACATGAAGAAGTAGATTGCTGATTGCAAGAAACTATTAATTCTGTGAAAATGTACATAGATTTCAATTCCAGTGTGAAAGTTAATGATTTTGTTGTTTTAAATATGTAATCAAAAAATTTTAAAAAAAATTAAAAAAAATAAAAAAAATCCCTCAATTTTGGGATAATAAAATGATAAAATCTGATTTAAACTTATAAAAGTCCCATACAGTTGTTTCGTCGGATTGGGATCGAGTAAGGTAATAGCGATAGAGTCCCGACATTTTCGGTATCGTGACTCACGATGGTTCTGGGACCGGTGCATATGGAACCCCATATATATTATATTATATAATATATAATAATAATAATAATAATTATTATTATTATTAAACTTAAATTTCTTTTTAATGAATTTGATGAAATATTTAATTTTTTATCATACTTATTTTATTTATTTTTTAAGAAGATTATATAGTAAAAAAAAAATGGAGTTAATCCTTCTTTTTTTTATAAACAGGTTGTTTATTATCAATGTAAGTGTAAAAATAGTAAAGAGCTTTCATAAATGGCGATGCAGAATGACTTAACTATCTTCAAAGCTGTTGAAATCTCGGCTTTATTGCATGTTACCCAAGCTGTAGGATTCGAAAGACAGTTTTTCCAGTTTTGATTTTCAGTAGAGCAGCTCATGTGGACAGTGATTTGACTTATCTTTCGTTTTGGTTTATGATTTTTGTTAATGGTGTTAATAATCTTTTATGATTTCTTCAATATTTATTGTCATAATTAACTTTTGTACATATGATTTTCTCTCTTCATATATTTTTTTTAAGTTTATATTATGTTTAATAAATATGTTTATGCTATTAAATTCAGATTTTTCCGAGTTAAAAATTAGTTTATATATATATACTTTTTGCTTAAATATTAAATCTATAAAAAGAAGAAGAAAAGAGAAAATTATATATATTTTCTTAATATTAACCGATATTCAGAACCGATTTTTAAATTAGTCTCGGTCCTAGTCTCGGTCCTAGTCTCAGTGCTAATAGTGGGTCGGAACCGATAGTCTCATCGGTATTGGGACTCTTGTCCACTCCTACCATACAGTGCATCTGATCACAAACTTTGTTTTCAAATAGAGTCCATATGCGGATAATTTCAGGTTCTACCTTCTAAAATTTCAAATTTGATATGCAGTGACTATAAACACTAAAAAATGTAGAAAAATAAGAATTACCATAAACCACCTTTAAGAAAAATTTAAAACTACATAGTTTCTTCCCAGTGCAACGGCTACAAGAGAAAGAACCAATAACTTTTTATAGAAAAAGAAAAAACCAACTAAAACATTTCCCTCTCCATTTCCAAACCTCCTAGGAAGGGACAGTCTCTATGTCTCTCCATTTTCATGTCTTTTTTTTTTTGTCCTGATGCTCTTGTTCCTTTTACGGCCTAATTAATGTTTGCTCTCAACTAAGTTTCAGCTCATCAAATTCAGTTGATCTTCACCATCTCGGTTTCAAGAATAACACGAGAAGAATACATGAAAGGGATCTTCAGATTAGGCAGATTTGATTACCTGAGTCACTAGAATGAGTTTCTCCCTCAGACCTCTTCCTCTTGCAATAAACATGAGACGGAAGCCTGATCAACACAAAAATGCCCAATTTAGATAAATTCTTCAGTTAAATTAGCACCAAAAATTACATGCTAGATAAAAATGTTGGAAGACAGAAGATGTTTGTTACAATATTACCCCAAGTGCAACGTGGTGTCAGAATCTCCTTTCTCAATAGCGGAATCAGAGGCCATGTCCGGACTGGTGACATTGTGGTTTAGAAGCGAGCCCTTCTCTACAGTGTAGTATCCGATATAAGCCGGAATTTGATAGTCATTTCGGGGAAATAAGCATCTAAGCTGCTCAACCTGTAATTTCATGATAAAATAAAAAACCGTATATGTTATTCGGTTTACTTTATATTCACTTTATCACTTGATAAAATAAATTTTATATTAGCCTCAAAGAGGTATGCTATATCTACCTGTCTCCTCAAAGTTTCGTTCTCCAACATAGCTCGTTGCTCCTAAAAAAGAAAAAGAAAATGACATTATATAGCTTGATGATAAGAATTTCAATTTTTTGGCTTCTCGTAATTCATATGCATATGTACCTGTAATCTTGACTGCTCTAGTTGTTCCATCAGCATTTGTTCCTGAAAAAAGTAGAAGAACATTTCATCAATGCTTGGTCTAGCTGAAGATATGACTGAGAATGTTCTAGAAGTCTTAAAGTAGAATCTTTAGAACCTTCCGCTCCTTAACAGATAATAACCCTCCATTTAGCTGTTCTTCTAGGTGTTGGAGTTCTTTTATGGTTAAGCCAGTCAAGTCCTTGCCAGTTAGGTGTCTAAAGAATCAAAATCGATAACTATGATTATTATTAGACAAATAACAATCAATCTACTCATCATACAAACAAATATACACACACATGCGCGCACTAGAAGAAGATAAAATCAATGGTAGAATTCAAGAACAGAGATTACATACAACTGTTTCATTTGCAACTTTGACACTTCCGCTTTGAGAAAGTCTGCCTCCTTACAGTCTTGCTTCTGTAAAAAAGCAGCAGTCAAGAGTGATGAGGATTATTTTGACAAATTGTGTACAAAAATCAAAATTTCAAGTTTTTGGACCAAAGTTCTCATCTTTACAGTCCAATTTCTTAAACAAAGTATGTACCTCTGTTCTGTATTCAACAACTGCATTCTCGGTAGAATCCAGACACTTGTCGTATCTTGCAAGTGTGTGTCTCATACTGCCCAAAAGTGAAATTTTTATGAGAGATCTGTTTGATATGTAGGATTAAATTTAAGACTATTATGTAATCTAGCAATCTTTCTTAAAGAAGAAAAATAGAAACACAGAGAGCAAGATAAGTTTCCATAAGAAATCACCGGGAGAACCTATTACCAAATAAGACACAGTTAACTTGCAGGAGCAAAACAAGACCAAAGCCTGTATTAGATAAAGCAGAAAAACCAGCACTTTCTCAAGCACTGAATGTAAGTTGAGATTCAATGGCCAGATAAAGGAAAAACAGTGAATACTATTCAAGAACATAATCATCAAAACAAGAGAGGAGCCACACATGCAACAATCTAGACAACTAAAAGGAAAACAGAGTGTCTCCGTTTCATAAAAGATGCAAGCTTAAGAACCATTAAATAAAAGAAGAAGAAAATAGGAGAGGAATACCCAGAACTGGAGAACTCGAACAACTTTCCAGTATTTGAGAAGATAATGACAGCAACCTCAGCATCGCAAAGTATGGCAAGTTCTTTAGCCTTCTTAAGCAATCCGCCTCGCCTCTTAGAGAAGGTGACTTGCCTGCTGTTGGAATTCTCAATCTTCTTAATCTCAATCTTCCCTCGACCCATTTTTCTAAATACCCACTGGGAAAAGAACCTCTCCTTCTCCTCTCTTCTCCTCTGCTCTATTTTCTGATAAAAGAGTTAAAATAAATGCTTTATTTTTGTTGTTGATGTTGTTGGTTGGTGGGTTTAATAGGGCTTCTGGGTTTTCTTCTTCTTCTTCTTCCTCTTCGTTCTCTGAAAAAGAGAGAAGGGTAGATTGCCAAAATTAGAGAGGGAGAAGATAAAGGGGAGAGAGGGAGAGCGTTTTACCCCAAATGACAGAAATGGCTGGAAACGGTAAGCTTGCATGGCTCTCTCTGTTCTAATCGAGTTCTGCATGACTCTTTTTGCCACATTTAGACTCTTTTTTGGGGGAAGAGGAGGAAGAGAGTGGGCTTTTAATAGGCAATGTGGGTCCCCCTCTCTGTTTTCTTTCCACTTTTTTCTTCTTTCATTTTTACATTATTAATCATTATTTTTTTCCTATTTTGATTTTGATTTTAATTTTTCTACAGATACTAAAAGCTAGTGCCGAAATTTAGAGGAGAGGCTATTCTCTTTTATGTTCTCTTTCCCACATTTACATTTTTTTTTTAAATTTATTTTTTATTTTTTATTCTTTATTATTATTATTATTATTATTATTATTATTATTATTATTATTACTATTATTATTATTACTATTATTATTATTATTATTACTATTATTATTATTATTATTACTACTACTACTATTATTATTATTACTACTACTACTCTATTACTACTATTATTATTATTACTATTATTATTATTATTATTATTACTACTATTATTCTTTCATTATTTTATTGGCTCTATTTTCCAAATTAAGTAAATTTCTTATCAACTCTTAGGGAAAGCCATTTGCCAAAAATGAAGTGCCTAATTGATACCTTCAGCTTTTGCAATTTTTTTTTCGCACAAATCAATTGAAACCATAAAAAATTTCCAAATTATAATAAAAGGAATAGTTATTTTTAATTTCTCAATTATATATAATAATAATAAAATAAATAAAATTGGTATTTTTTATTTTTAAAATTTAAAGGATTTTAATTGAATTATTTATAAATTAATAAATTAAAGCAGCACATAAAGCATACTTGCCAACCTTTAAAACGCACTTAAGTATATGCTGTCAATTTCTATTACACTTGTCATATATATATATATATATATATTTTCACTTGTCATTTTGATGTGACATAATGTAATGACTAATCACAGTATCACACTCACGCCAAGGGACTCTGGTAGATATATGATATATTTATAATGATAATATTTATGTTAAGTTTATAATAAAATGATATTGTTAATTATGATTATCCTTACAAGTTGTAAATGCTTATAATGTTTATACTTTGTTTGTACAATATGGTAGTTTATGTACGTTATCAATATTGAGCTTTATAGCCCATTTCAAATTTTCTATATTATAGATAAATATAAAGATAAAGTAGTTGATTTTGAATAGGAATCGATAAATATAATTAATATATAATGATAAAGAATTATAAAAAATAAATTTTAAAAATATAAAAATTTCACCATATTTTCATTAAAATTATATTAAAATTTTATATTAATCCAAACTAATGACAATGATTACACAAATCTTCTTTTCCCTTTTTCAATGTTCTTATTGTATAAATAATTTATTTTTCTTAGTGACTAAGTAATTTTTTTTTTATTGTCCATGTCATACGTATAAAACGTACACAAATATGAGTTTTGTAAGAGTTAGCTTTCTATACACTTGGACAAGTGTTATATGCTAATCCTAATTATCTGTAAAGACCACTTTGACCAACTAACAACTCGAACTCTCTGTAAAGGTGATCATCAGTTCCGATAAGAACTAGAAGAGTGACTCTTTAAAGAAAAAAAAAAAAAAACATCATCTCGTAAGGTTCACTGCCTAAATTGACGGATGATTGTTTACAAGCTTAGAATGATTTGGAATTTGCCTGTCTGTAAGGATAATGTGGTAGTGGGTCATGTATGTTTTCATATCATTTGCTAGACTCTAAACCTTACTCTTATAAGTGGAAATGACTACCTTTTTTTTAAATAAAAGGAAAACAGATTTTGTTTTTACTTAATTAGGCTTTCTACTTATAGTATGATGTATGTATTCACCAGCATAATAGAACCACCCCCCACCCCCCAAAAAAAATTAAAAAAAAAACTTTTCCTGTGTGCTTTCAATGCTGGGTATAGGGTCTAGGGTCTTTCATGTTTTCATAGGGTACTCATGTTTGGTGTTCTTTGGGAAAAAAAAAAGAAAAGGGTTGAGATAATTAGCAAGCCCTTGTTCATCTGTAAATTCATAATAAACCGACATAGAAGTTTCATGGGTGTCAATTTGAACAAAGCACAGTACTTTTAATAGAAGAGGAGACGGATTAGTAGAGAATGAAGGGTATCAAGAACACTTGTTTTGCTGCGTTTTCTAAGACAGGTTTTGGTTTCAATTTATGATTCTTCAACAAATCTAGAGACAGTTCTACGTAATAACTTGTGAAACAAAGAACTCTTCTATATCTCTTACACGTTACAAAACAACTCAATCCAGAAACCACCAAAACATTGGGAGCTCGTAAAATGGAATAGGAACTACCTTAGACGAGATTGGGGTTTATTCGATAGGGCGGTTTTGTACTTTGATCTGTTTCATCCATCTTTCTACACAGATACATATAGTGAGAATCTCTGTCTTCCAAAACAAAATCAGGTGGAAGTAGGCCTTTGTCATTGATAGGAACGGATTCCAAATATGACGAGGAACTACCTTCCGGTTTCTGAAATCCTGGTCGTGCTGTAATATAATGAAGAACACAAGACAACAATTAAATTTCCTTTCTTTTTTCATGCGATATAATGACAGAAACCACCGAGACAATTAGATGGCCCATCTTAACTCACTAATAGAAACTACTCTATCAGCTATATATACCAACAATGTCTTGTCTAAATTATCTATGCAAATATTGGAAGATAGATGACTTCCTAATTCCTATGTCCGAAGAGAAAGAAGGGCAACAAAAACTCACGTATAATATACAAAGCAATTTTCCACTTGTAGGTTGGTCGGATCAAATGGGGCATCCTCACTGTTGGTTCACCATAACTTATCTGTAAATTGAAATTCGAGAGTTGATCCACATATAGGGGAGGAAAAGCATTAGGGGTTAAAGTGCATGGTTGAAAAGTTTATGGTTACCAATAAATAGATGCCTCCGGGTTTAAGAAGCCTACAAAGCGGAAAACAACCTCATTAGTGAATGAACGTAGAAATGATCATGATCCAATAAAAGTGAGGGAATCAGAAAACAACCTACTCACTTCCCCAAGCATACCAGCAGCGCTATCTGGAGCATCTGAGCCACACTATAACAACCAAGATGAAGCAATTAGAGAATAGTAGGTAACCAAGTAAAATTAAAGAAAGAGATACTTCATTATAAAGCATACCATAAGAGAATCAAGAGTTCCTGAGTGCAGGTTTCAACATGTCAGAATTGCAGGATTATCAGCCCATGAAAAAAAATACTTTTTTGACTATTGAAACGAAACAATCAAAGTGATGTATATATATTATATATACCTTTGTCAATGACACTGTCAAATGATTCACCTTGGAAATAGCTCATATCCCTAACATCCATTTGCATGTCTGCTCATATATATATATATATTTTTTTTATATTTGTATGGGAAAAAGTCATTCTAAAGACCAAAGTGCTATACACAAATCCAGAACAAAAAACACAGAATTTAACACAAATATGATATTCCAAGAGGGAGGATTACATTTCAGCTGGGGAGTATTCTCGTGTTTTTGTCTCATCAGGTCAATGGCCACTGTTGAAATGTCAATGTTCATTATATATTCATATCCATCCTTCACCATGTCCTCAGATATACCTATCAAGTAATAAGAAATAAATCTCAGGAACATGTTAAATGCAGATCCAGGAGCTAAACAGATCGAAATTTCTACACAAAGAGCTCAACTTTGGATCTTGTAAGAAGAAGATTCGAAAGAATTTAGATCTGAATTGCATATCGAACTGGATTGCGTGGAAATTAATACTCAATGATCAAGTAAAATTTGATCTATCAAACATATAGTGCGCAAAAACCCTAAATTTTAGTATACATTTTTAGTTCAATTCAGGAAAAGTCGAACTTGAATACAATTAAAATCAGAGACGATGTAAGGAGAGATAGAGAGGTAGAACTTTACAAGCATTGCCACAGCCGACCATGAGGATGCGAGAGGAGGTAGGGATGAAGTTGCGGAGGAAGGGACGGAGGCAAGAGTACGGCTGATACCAGTCGAAGGAGGCTGCTTCTTGAAGATAACGAGCGTCCCAGTAGACCGCGTTACTGTAATCACACGTATTGCATCTTGCGACGTCCCTCTCCATCTTTCGATCTCCCTTTCTTGGTTGCTTCTGCCGGCAGCCGCGGTGGCAGTGTTAGTTCGGGGTAGGGCTTGAGGATCAACGGCGTAAGAGGAGCCGGGAAGTGGGAGCAGTTGCCGCGTTCTCTTTTTAATTATTTAACTAATTAACACTTTTCCTCCTTTGGACCAAGAATTCAGAATTGAGTTTCAATTTATTTTATTTATTTATTTTCATTTTATTTATTTTTCTGTTAATATAATATTTCAGAATTAATGTTAGTAAAACTTTTTTTTTTTTTTGCACGAATATAAATTTTTGCGTGGATTAGTGCATCTAAAAATACCAGCTAAATTGAAATAACTTCATATATATCTTTTTTAAAACTAATTATATTATAGTTAATTTTTATTAATTACGGTCCTCGGTAACTAAACTTTTCATATATTATATATTTAAAATTAAATAAATAAAAATCAATAATATAATTTAAAATATATATAAAGGTAAATACCAATACCGGTAATGATTAACGGAATAAAAACGAGAATGTCAGTTTGAGTAACGTAAACATTAGCGAGAATTCAATATTTCAAAAACTTAAAAATTCCTCCGATAGATTTCAAGCCGAAGGTGTAATCAATAGACGATATGTAAATATTCTTGTACTACTTCCTTGTTGATCCTAAACAACGAAAAAAGTTAAGTTAACCGAAAGATAATTATCGAACTAATATAAAAAAAGGAGAGAAAATATCTTTAACTAATATTTAAGTTATATTCTATAAACACTAAAATTGATTTCAAATATTTGTTTCTCAACTCTATACATAAAACATGTAGTAATAGATGCGATTTTCCTCTTTCTTTATTTTTTTTTTTGAAATATTTAAATAAAATAAAATATATAATATCCAATTCTATTAAAACAAACAAATAATTAACTCTAAAAAAAATAAATTTTATAAATTTTGAACATAAAATCTTAAATTAAATATCTCCTAAAATCTTACACATTTAAACCAACCCTTGAATTGTTGTTGCAATTTTCCATTTGATTTTCTTTTATATTTTTCGGATCAATTGAAAACCAATTTTCATTAATAATTTCCGAATCTAAATATTACCATACACATCAAATCCTATACATTCGTATGTAAAAACAAAAAATATATGCATGAAGCAATCAGATAGTAATTGAAAAAGCATGCGTCTATAGCACGTAATTTCCCCCACGTACAGCTCTTTATGATACTCCCATCACCACGTGTCCCCTTTCATACATGAGTAAGCAACTACTAAGTGAAAAAGAACCATTTAATATCATCTCCTTCTTCTTGCTCCCAAACAACAACAATTTAACCCCAAAACAGAAGTTAATGGATCATGACAATAATGTTGAGGAGGGGAAGAGGAATTCATCAGATCATGATGATGAGCAGCAGCAGCAGCAGCAGCAGCATGGGCTTCCACTAATGGCGTTGAATCATGTATCAAGGCTGTGTAGAGATGTGAAAGAGTCGGTGGATTTCTATACAAAGGTTTTAGGGTTTGTTTTGATAGAAAGACCTCAAGCATTTGATTTTGATGGAGCTTGGTTGTTCAACTATGGCGTTGGAATTCACTTGGTCCAAGCTCGAGATGAAGCAGCCAGAAACAGGCTGAATAGGGACGATGTTCCTCACCTTGATCCTATGGACAACCATATTTCTTTTCAGGTCACATTCCTTCGTATGATCTTATATCTTTCTTATATACATGTAACATGCTTAGTACTAATACCAGTGTGGATATTAGTTGAAGAACATTTCGCACAACTCAGGTTTACGTACCAAAGAACAACTATAATGATTTGACCACTCAAACACTTATCATCGATTGAGCCCGAATTGAACTTTTGACCCAAAATTTTGATTGGCAACTTGGTATATGTATATAGAGAGACGACCGACTTTTCATGTGCTTGTTGTTTTGATTGTTTTGAGTAAGAGATTTATCGTATTTTATTGTTGTTTTGATGCATGTTGTAGTGTGAGGACATGGAAGCCGTGGAGCAAAAGCTTAAGGAGTATAACATTGAATACATCAAAAGAACGGTGGGAGATGATGAGAATGGAACAATAGATCAACTCTTCTTTAACGACCCTGATGGATTCATGATCGAGATTTGTAACTGCGAGAATATCAAAGTTGTTCCGCAAGGTTCATTAGGCAAGATCAAGCTCCCTGATGATCGTCATATCCCACCAGTTGCTTTAGACGACAGCATTACCGCAAGTCAGAATATGTAATTAACCTCATCTCTGTCTACTTCCTATATACAAAGATCAAAGTTGGGCCAAACGTGAAATGGCCAGAACGCAGTTGATTTTAGTTTCAACTTTCTACATATGAAACTAATTTGTCCTGCTGTGTGAGAAATATTTGTTTACCTGTGTTGGAGCTATTCAAACATATATTGATATATAATACTAGTTTTAAACTCGTGCCATGCACGAACTGTATATAGTTTTTCAGAGCACTAGGACTATAGTTTTAGATTTTAGTCATACCTCTACTGTTTTCAATTTATTCTTTGTTTGATTCTAGATTTTTTTAATATTCAAACATGAATTAACGGTCCGTTGTTTGTTAGGTTTTCGAGACTTTCTTTTAAACGTGAGATATATTCTCGGTTAACATGTAACATGTAACATGTAACATGAACAGAACATGAAACTAGTTGTGAAAATATGTGATAAGTCCAATCAATTATGCTACCCATGCAAGCGGTAGTTCCGGTACGTCGGTGATCCATGTTGGGCCAAGGAAAATAGACTGGGCAACAATTAACTTCAGATGTTGGGCTGATCATCTAAGTGGGCTTAAGAAACTCACTTTTCACAGAAAAACTTCAGATGTTGGGCCAAACCAGATGCTGAAAAGCCTGTAATACATACATACACGCGTCATCTTCTGAATGGATTGGATAACGGAATGCAACGTCATCAAGCCACACAGATTTGTGCAGCTGAAATTTTCCACAATCTGTGACAAAAACAATTTATTTTAGTAAGAAAAAATTTTCTCACAAAATTTATATTATTTTACATTTTGACCCCAAAGAAATTTGTAAATTACCAAAAAGGAAAAATAAAAGAGCCCATTTTTACACAAACACGAAGCGCACACATTTTTGTCTTTCGCTGATGAGAGAGAGGGGGTGGGAATAGCGACTCTCTCACTCTATATTACAAAATTCCGTCTCAATTTTCATAGATCAGATCGAAATTTCTCGGACCTTGAATTTCATTTCCTTTAATCTCAATTCTCTCAGATCTGTTGATTTCTTTCTTCAAATCGTCGAGTATTTCGAACGTACATAATTGTTGTAGTCCGCAATTCGATTCGTGTTTGCAATTGCGTCCTTAGGTTTGGGATTCAATGGCTTGTATAAAGGGTGTGAATCGGTCCGCGTCGGTTGCTTTGGCGCCGGATGCACCGTACATGGCGGCGGGGACGATGGCTGGTGCGGTGGATCTGTCGTTCAGCTCCTCTGCTAATCTTGAGATCTTTAAGCTTGATTTCCAGTCTGATGATAAAGACCTCCCTATAGTTGGCGAGTTTCCCAGCTCTGAGCGCTTTAACCGTCTTTCATGGGGCAAAAACGTGTCGTCCTCTGAACAGTTTTCTTTGGGGCTCATTGCCGGTGGGCTTGTGGACGGTAACATTGATATATGGAACCCGCTTTCCCTGATCCGGTAAGTGGATTTCCTCCCCTTCTTTTGGCATTGGATTGAAATTTTCAGATCAGTATGATCTTATTTTGTTTGAATTGGGCGCTTTTTATCTCTGATTGACTGAAAATTGTGGGACACGGGTGATACTTTGGAATTCTGTAGATTAGTTGTTACTTCAAATAATGCGGAGACTACACTGTTATCCGAGGTTGCTCCAGAACGTTTTATCTTTTTTCCCAGAGTATTGTGTGTTCTTCCCGTTCTATATGAATCGGAGTATTTGAATGTGAGAATATTTGATTGGGGAGACCAAACTCTTTTTAGAATGAAAACCTTAAGTTTTGTTTGTAAATTTTTGTTGACGTGGTATGTTGCTAGAGTTTCTTCTGTGGCCCACCTTTATGGAAGCTCTTAATGGCCTCTTTCTAGTAAATGTGTCAGATTTTCATGTGTTGGTTAAATCCCATCTTTATATATGCTCGTTTCTAACTTCTAAGCTTTGACAACTTCGAAATTCCCAATATTAAGGAGATTCCCATTATTAAGATAGAGTTGAGGATGCATCTGCTGGGAAGATCAGACATGGATGTTAACTTTATCCAACCAGAATGTTTAGATTAATTCTCTTCTACCTAGTTATATAGCGCCTTGTTGCGTGTGCTTAAGAACGGAATAGTTTATTATTCTCTATATGAAGACCTTATATATTCTTGTATTTCCTCAGTCCAGAGACAGGTGAAAATGCTCTTGTTGGACATCTCTCAAGGCATAAAGGGCCTGTAAGTTTCCATATTATAACACTAGGGCGAGATTACTCCTCCATAACTTCATAAATAGTGCTTTCCGAAAATTCCTTGGCAGGGTCTATAATAAGTCCTTTTCCTTCTTTCAGGTGCGCGGTTTGGAATTTAATGCTATTGCACCAAATTTTCTTGCATCAGGAGCTGATGAAAGTGAAATTTGCATATGGGATTTGGCCAACCCTGCACAACCTTCTCATTTCCCACCTCTCAAGGCATGAGTTCGAACTTCCTTTTAGAGATCTTCCCTAATGAGATTACTATATTACAGCTGTAAATTCCTTGCCTGAGGTTCTTGATCTCTTGCATTGTTGATGCCTTAGTTGGCTTATAGGGAAAAAGTACCATTCCGTTGGACCTTCATATCTGCCAATTAGATTGCTACTGTTGTTGTCTTAAGCATTGTCCAAATTAGTTTGAAGACATACCCATTTTGATGCTCTTGATGACAGAGCTGCAAGAACTGGGATTCATTCAATGGTTTCAACATCTGTTTCTACTTCTCTTTTCTTTCCTACTTGAAATTATTCGGGCACTTCATTCATTTATGCAGGGTAGTGGTTCTGCTGCTCAGGGTGAGATTTCATTCTTATCATGGAACAGCAAGGTTGAACACATATTAGCATCCACTTCATATAATGGAACAACAGGTGATAAACCCCCTTTATTTTATTATGAAATATTCTATTTTGTTTCTGGCAGTGACCATTTTCTCTTTCTTCTCCTGGTTGTTTCATATGTTTTTGCCTTTTTGGCTTTCAGTTGTTTGGGACCTAAGGAAGCAAAAGCCAGTCATAAGGTAAGTTTCTCGGTATTTATTGCCAAGTATTTTTCTATTTTTATATGGTTATCTGATTTGTCGTTTATAAACCAACAGTTTTACAGATTCAGTTAGAAGACGATGCTCCGTTCTGCAGTGGAATCCTGATGTTGCCACTCAGCTTGTTGTTGCATCTGATGATGATAATTCACCTTCTCTTAGGGTAATTATTTTGCAAATAATTTTACCATACACAGGTGAAATTTTCTATATGGATATGATCTTATCTCCCTGATTGCTTTACTTGCAGCTTTGGGATATGCGTAATATAATGTCACCGGTCAAAGAATATGTGGGGCACACAAGAGGTATTTTTACAATGATATTTTTAGAACTTCAATGCTGCATGCCTTAATTCCAGCTTGACTTGCCTTGTCCTTCTATTAGATTTGCGCTTTCCATTTTCCAGATCACCTTAGTAGTTAAAACTTGATCTGGACATGGTTTAAACCACTTTGATTTGTTTCCTAAATTTTCGTAAACCAGGTGTCATTGCCATGTCATGGTGTTCAACCGACAGCTCCTATTTGCTTACTTGTGCAAAGGACAATCGAACAATTTGCTGGGACACTGTTTCTGGGGAGGTGATCTCTTAGGTTTCCTTTTGGTAGCCCTTTAATTTTTCTTCCTCCTAATAACTTTTTGTTACTATGTTCCACATTCTCTTTCAAGTTATTTTCAGAAGTTAAGATTTGTTCATTGGCCTTTCTCTATCTTCGATGCAGATCGCATGCGAGTTGCCAGCAAGCACCAATTGGAATTTTGATGTACACTGGTATCCTAAGATACCCGGTGTCATATCAGCTTCTTCATTTGATGGGAAAATTGGCCTTTATAATATAGAGGTACAATGACATAATGTTTGCTGGTTATTTGTTGAAGTTTTCACTCTTTCCGAGCTTCAGTATATTCTTTTAAGTTTATGGACTGGGGTAGAAAAGAAATATTGTCTGGTTATTATCGTTCATCATTATGTATGGAGCAAACTATTATATTATGATTATTTAAGATATACTTTCTTCAAGCATTTAGCGGTATCCTGCTGCCAACTTGAGCTTGCTTTTCCTTTATACAGGGTTGCAGTCGGTATGGGCTAGGGGAGGGTGGTTTTGGTGCAGGTAATTTCTTTAATTTGATTGCTGTCTTGAGTTAATAATCATAGACCTGGCTTGCTCATTGTTCCATTCTTGTATAATATGGCTTTTGTTTTCATTTTACTCCCCCTCTCATCCTTTTATTTGGGGACATAAACTGCATGTCGTCGTTTCTTTTCTTAACTTTCCATTTTGGTTTCTTACATTTCCTATCACTTCTATCTCTCCTCCCTGCAGTTCCTCTGAGAGCTCCAAAATGGTATAAACGTCCTGTTGGGGTGTCTTTTGGCTTTGGGGGTAAGCTTGTGTCATTCCAACCTAGGTCTTCTGCTGCCGGTGCTCCAGCCAGTGTTTCAGAGGTATCTTTTACGACATCTGTGAAAGTTAACGGTTTCATTAACAAATCTTCTACATTCATCTTCATTCACAACATCTGCAGCAATAATCATAACATGCCTTGCCCCCATTTTTCTTGTGTTCTCACTTATTCCTCTTAGTCTCTTTTCTCTCCTTGCCACCAAAACCAGATTTGCCCCTCTCTTCGCATATTCATATGTGATTTACTGCACTTCCAAAAAACCATCTTTTAGCTTACAACACTTATATTGTATACTCTTTCTTTAAATTTAAACAATAAAATACCAAAACCCTTGGGAATTGACCCAAAGTAAGTGTCCTCTTAACTCTAAAATGATGTCCATAACAATAAAATACAGAATAATAAACTATAAAAGTTTCATACTGAAGTTTAACCCCCTCATGAACTTTATCATGTGATGCAATGGTATGCATGATGTGTTACCATCATTTTCAACTTTATATAATGCCAGGTTTATGTGCACAACTTGGTTACTGAGGACAGCTTGGTTAGTCGTTCCACTGAATTCGAAGCTTCCATACAAAATGGGGAACGTTCTTCCCTTCGTGTTCTATGCGATAAGAAGTCACAGGACTCTGAGTATGGCTACCTAAGACTTCTGCCCTTTGTCAGTCTCTCTTCTTTTTAATTTATTCTTTAAATATCAGTTGATACCTTCACTTTTCTCTCTTTGTGGTTGAACAGATTGCAGGATGATCGGGAAACATGGGGCTTTCTAAAAGTAATGTTTGAAGATGATGGAACAGCAAGGTCAAAGTTGCTCACGCACCTTGGTTTCAGTCTACCTGCTGAAGGAAAAGAGAGTGTTGAAAGTCTATCCCAGGAACTAAATGCTCTTGAACTGGACGATACAGGAACTAATAAAATGGGACATGGGGGTGACAAAGGATCCATCGACTCTACTTTTGATAGTGGAGAAGATTTCTTTAATAATCTTCCTAGCCCAAAGGCAGATACACCTCAATCAACCGATAGTAATAACATTGATGTCACAGATATTGTTCGTGATGCAGAACAACTGCATGTAGAAGGTGCAGAGGAAAAGAATGTTGACTCGTCCTTTGATGATAGTGTGCAGCGTGCCTTGGTCGTGGGAGACTACGAGGGGGCTGCTGCACAGTGTATATCTGCAAATAAATGGGCTGACGCTTTGGTTATTTCTCATGCTGGGGGGGTACCCTTGTGGGAGAAGACACGAGATAAATATCTAAAGATGTCCCGTTCACCTTACCTAAAGGTGACTGAAATCTCTTCCTGTTATCCCATTGACCTCATAAAACTCTCAGATTTGTGGCTTTTATATATGTGAGGTAAAAGTTCTTTAGCAGCATCCTCTGTGCTTTCTTTTTTCCCCCAGATCCTTTCTGCGATGG
This sequence comes from Coriaria nepalensis, assembly GCA_027186245.1. Lineage (NCBI taxonomy): Eukaryota > Viridiplantae > Streptophyta > Magnoliopsida > Cucurbitales > Coriariaceae > Coriaria > Coriaria nepalensis. The sequence goes on along the minus strand of CP114491.1, from coordinate 9,148,103 downwards.
TGAGCAATGACCTCTTGAGTCTTGTAAACACAAGACCTCTGAAATTCTGGAAAGAAACACTTGCACTTCTCTGTACTGTAAGTTCTTGGACTCCAGAATCACGTGTATTTTCCATACCTTCTTAAATGCAACAATCCACTTGAGGTCGTTCTGATAACATTGTATTCTAGACTCTGTGCTGTTCAATTCTTGCAAATTAAATGTTATTATTCTTGAATTTGGTACTCCTACATGCTATTTACTTCATTCTTATTCTCTTCAATGACAGTTTGCACAAAGAGAGGAGTGGGCAATGCTCTGTGACACACTTGCTTCAAAACTCATGGTAGCTGGTAATACACTAGCAGCAACTTTGTGCTACATATGTGCAGGAAATATTGATAAAACTGTTGAAATTTGGTCGAGGAGTTTATCTACAGAGCAAGAGGGGAAATCCTATATCGATCTTCTACAGGTATGTGTACTTTCGAAAGGTGCATTTGAACTTATATTTATTGGCTAGAGAGCTGACCATGATATATTATGTTTTAGAATTTGATGGAGAAGACCATTGTCCTGGCGTTGGCCACTGGACATAAACAATTCAGTGCATCTTTGTGCAAGCTTGTTGAGAAATATGCTGAGATATTAGCAAGTCAGGGACTCTTGACAACAGCATTAGAGTACTTGAAGCTTTTGGGATCTGATGACTTATCACCTGAACTTGTGATCTTAAAAGAACGTATTACTCTTTCTACAGAATCTGGTAATCGATTCGGTCAACATTTCTTACTGACTATTGTAAATATTTGTGCATTAATTTTTTAGTATACAGTCGAGGAATTATTTTGCCGCCCTCTATATAATGGTGTTTAACTTTTTATTCGACAGTGAAACAAGTTACGACTCAGGCTTTTGAGAACTCTCATTCAGCAAGTAGAGAACTCTCATTCAGCAATCTCGGTGATCTTGATGCCTCTAAACATTACTTTCCGGTATTGTCTTGCATTTATTTTCTGAGTACATTTTTTTAACTTTTGAAATTTGCTTATTTTTTCAGTGTATACTTTTTCTATATGATCTGTGCTTATGTTTTCTGATGATTTAGGAACAATCATCAACCCAGTATCACCCAAACATTCCTAGTATTCCACATAGTGAAAACTATCAACAGCTTTCACATGGGACAACAGGATACAGTGCTCCAACCCCATATCAGCCTGCACCACAACCTCAAATTTTTCTTCCTTCACAGGCACCACAGGCTCCTGAGGTACTTTGGATATTTAAATATGATGGTGATGAATAATTGTACTTTCAAATAATTGTTGATTAGTAAATTTTCGGTTTGGTTATTAGGATCTGGGGTTTTATATAGTGGTTACACACTTAAATTTTCTTTTGCAACTACAGCTCTCTTGCTTGATATTCCTTGTAGCAATAAGCTATGCACTGATAATCAACTGTTTTCACCAAATATCTTCTTGATGAAGCAAGAATTCTTTTAGATCTTGATAGCTATTTTATAAGGTTAAATTGCTCGTAGTTTGAGAACCGGAATTTTCCATTTGACTTTGTTCTTAATCATCATCTCCTAACCAGCAATATACAGAGTAATTCTAGTCATGATATTGCTCTTGACTGGGTACTTGTAATACTGTCAAGATTTGAAATTGTTTGACTAAGATATTATATTTTTTACTTGTAGACGAATTTCTCTGCCTCTGCTGCCTCTGCTCAGCCTGCTTTGAGACCCTTCATTCCTTCTACTCCGCCTGTACTAAGAAATGTGGAGCAATATCAGCAGCCGACATTGGGTTCTCAGTTGTATCCTGTCTGTAATTCCTTGTTTAATTTTTTATCACTATAAATGACTGGCAAATATACATATACTAAATCTTTTTCCAATTATTTCAGGGAACCAGTAACCCTACTTATCAACCCATACAGTCAGGGGTCAGTTCAATTGGGGCCATTTTGCCACATGTGGAATCAATTCCCGGCCATAAAATTCCACAGGCTGGGGGACCCACTCCCCCTCCAAGGGGGTTCATGCCTGTTTCTAATCCAGGGGTTGTTCAACCCGGAATAGGACCTATTCAACCACCAAGTCCTCCCCAGCATGCTCTGGCACAACGGGCTCTGACACCTCCAGCTCCTCCACCAACAGTTCAGACTGCTGATACCTCGAATGTACCTGGTAATTATAATATTAATTTATATTGTGTAGAATAATTTTCATTTTTCCTCTCAAGGATTTTTCTTCCCAATTCTTTTACTGCAATCCAAGTGTCATGCAAGTTTCACTCTGATATAATGGTGCAGTCCCTGAAGAAGCTTAACGTTATTATAAAAAGTCCTCATTTGTTTATTGATGCTTGTTTTCTGGTTGGAAATTTGGTCCAGCCCACCAAAAACCTGTTGTATCAACATTGACAAGACTTTTCAACGAGACATCAGAAGCACTGGGTGGGGCCCGTGCAAATCCAGGAAAGAAGCGTGAAATCGAGGACAATTCGAGGAAAATTGGCACCTTGTTTGCGAAACTCAACAGTAGCGACATATCAAAAAACGCCTCTGATAAGCTGATCCAACTCTGCCAGGCTCTTGATAATGGTGATTATCGTACTGCCCTGCAAATTCAGGTACCTTCTTCTAATAACAAGTCCTCCAATGTACTCAATTGAGTAGGCCTTTTTATTGGATCCATGCTCAAATGTCTTGTTTGTTTTATACAGGTGCTTCTTACCACTAGTGAGTGGGAAGAGTGCAGTTTCTGGCTGGCCCCACTCAAGCGAATGATCAAGACAAGGCAGAATGTGAGATTAAATTAGGGCTGCAGTTAATTTTTTCAATTGTCTGAAAATCATCCCAGTCTTGAGAATATTTTCTCCTCCTGCTTCGGGGTACCTTCTTGGGGCAGTGATCCGGTCATCGATTTATGCAAGATGGTATCCATGCGATGAAGCTGCAAAATTACGGTTCGATGTTATCAAAGAATGAAGTCCTCACAGGTAGTTTAAGATGTTGATGGCCTGGCCTTTCTGATTGTTCTCATTTGATAGATTTTTCCCCCCTGTTAGTCTAGTATTCGGGTTTGAGGAAATAGTTTTCTTTTTCTAATTATTGGGTTCGGTGCCTTCGAGGTAGCTGCTTTCAGATGCTTGAAGTTCTTATGAAGTTTTCTTTTTCTCTCTCTCTAATTATTCGGTTCGGAGCCTCTGAGTTAGCTGATGCTGTGAAGTTCTTATGAAGTTTTCTTTGTGTTTTTCGTTTCTTGTGTACACTGTACCACCAACTTGGAGTTGATTCAAGAAATTAATATGATTGCCATATATTTGATTACCCTTCTTGTTTTTTTTTTTTTTTTTAATAAAATAAATGGTACTTTGCTTTGGCTTTGCATCTATATTTCTGTACCTTCCTTTGCATCTTCATAGCATATTTGAATTTGGACCGATCCAGATATGTGTGTGTATGATAGATTCAATCATTAAATCATCTAATAAATGCATATAACACTTGAGAAATCACAAACTTATGTATATTACCTTTTGTAACTTAAATTTACCAAATTTAGACACAGACATATACGACAGCTTAACTAATCATAAATTGAAAAAAGAGGTTTTGGACGTTGAGATTCATCTCTCATTTTTCTTGTGCTTTACGCAAACAAAAACAGTCTCATATATATTCACAATACAAGAGGATAACTACAAATGGATAGAGTTTATTTTTGTAATGAAATGGATTGTGGAGCCTACGGAAATCTGTTGTCAAAGTGTTGCAGTTTAATGTTCTTGTCAGTTTTCATATGTATTTTGCTCATATATGGATACTTTTATTCTGCACCACATTTTCCCAGAAGGGAGCATCCTGTCCACACTTCACCATTCTTTGGCTTCATCTCTCAAAACCTAACTCTTTCACTACAGCTTGAAGAAAACACACGCATTGAATTTGGAGTTACTTTCAAACCTTTTACTTTATTACTATTTTTTACTAATTTAACGGAATATCAAATTTACTCTCTGTCCATTTCATTGACTCGTTAACTTTAATTTTAAATAGCCTAAATTCTAACTCCAATTTTAAATGCATTTAAAAGTGAACAAAAATGGAAATCATGTTCCAAACTAACAGAAATAACAAAATCAACCAATTTCAGAACTTTTACATCAACTTTTCTATGCATTTTGCAAGAATTTGTTTTAGGTGTACATCAGCTTAATTTGCAAAACAAATCAACGATGAGCTAAAAAAAAAACCCAATTACAAGGGGCATATAAGCAACATGCCCTCAATCCACACATTGAGAAAGAAGATTAACAACAGAGACGGTTGCTTTCAAACAATTTAATTGAACATCCAAAAAAAAACAACACATTTGATAAGCCAAGGAGTTTTGCCCCATTGCCAATTTACTCTATCAAGCTTCTCCTATCGACAAAAACTCGGAGCTTTTCCCAGCCGATTGGTTCCGCCTCAAACGCAAGTCATTTTTACTACCATTTCCATGACAACTAGATTGATGATGATCCTTCCCTCTAACAACATATCTTTCACTACCAAATCCCAAACCAAAAAACCCATTTCCCGATTTCAACTTAGCTTCAATCCCTTCCCCCACTTCCTCATTTCTAGCCATAAGATCCATCAAATTATTACTAAACCCCAAATTCGAATAAACCCTTTGAGAATTCCTCATTATTTGCCTCGAAGAATCCAAATTTCCACCTTCACCTCCTGTTCTCAACTCAACTGGCCTGCCCACATTTTCAACCATCAAACAGGGATTACTAAACCCATTCCAAGAATGAATAGGAACCAATTTACTCAACCCATTAAGCCAAACCACAACTTCTTTCATAGCCGGCCTCCTTTCTCTACAAGACCTTACACATTTAGCGGCAATCAAAGCCAATTGCTTTCTCACAATCGGATCTTTAGGCGGCATGATTCTTGGATCGTAAATACCCATAAGCTTCCCCTTCTTTATCAATGGAACAGCCCAATCCACAATCGAAGGAGGCGAATAGCTTACATCAATAGCTTTCCTTCCACTTATAATCTCTAACAACAAAATCCCAAAACTAAAGACATCAGTTTTAGTACTCAAATTATCAGGTGTCACATAACACGGGTCGAGGTAACCCATTGTTCCGGCAGGTGGAGTCGATCTGAGCCGAAAATCATCGGCATGGGCCTGAATTGCAAGCCCAAAATCGCCTAAGCGGGCATTGGAATTTCTGTCAAGAAGTATGTTAGCTGACTTGATATCTCTGTGAATTACAGGTGGGTTTGATGTATGGAGAGTGTCTATGGCTTTAGCAGTTTGTAAAGCTAGTCTAATTCTACGACCCCAATTTGGAGGGGTTTGAGAATTGGAATGAAGAACATCGTAAAGAGTACCATTACTCATGAACTCAACGACTAAAAGTTTGTTATTTGTATCGTTAGTAAAACCCAGTAAATTGACCAAACCTGGGTTTTGGATTCGGGATAGAATGTCGATCTCGTTCTCGACCTCGTTGGTGATTTCGTTCGTTGAGGAAAATGAAGAGGCCGTAGCGGCGGGGGTCGCGGGTGTGGTGATGTTGTGGTGGTGGGTTCGAGAGGGTTTTTTGACGGCGACGGGTCGGCCATCTAGGACGGCTTTGTAGACGTAGCCATGGCTGCCTTTGCCTAAGAGCTTTTGATCGGAGAAGCCATTAGTGGCTGCTTCGAGGTCGCTGTAATCGAAGTGTTGGATATTGATGGGTTTTTGTGGTTTGTGAGGAGTGGATTTGGAGGAAGAAGAAGAGGATGGGGTTAAAGAATTGGAAGTGGAAATGGCCGAATCGGCTCTGCAAGAAAGGTATCCCATTATTCAACCAAAGTTTCACTCTGTTTTCTTGTTTTATTTTTCTTTGAAGTTTGCGAAGTGAAAAGACAAAAACAAAAAGCTTGATTTGTTAGGACTTAGGAGGAGAGAGAGGTATCTGAGCCGAGAGAGAGAGAGAGAGAGAGAGAGGGGACACAAGTTTCTTCAATTTATGCGTTTGATTTTCTCTTCTATTTCTTTGTGGTGGGGTGGTTTTGGTGATTTGGTCGATAAGGGAGACTTTAAAGAACCCAACTAAAAAAATTGGAATTAACGAGAGCTATGTAGATTAAAAAATATGGCGAGAAAAGTATTTGGTGTCTACGTACCTATTATTCTCATACTTTAATTCGAGCCATAGGAGCTTTAATGGATAAAACGAATTGAAAATATGAATGATAGATACATTTTAGTGTAGGCATTGAATATTTTCTCAAATATGCTTATTTTATATAGGGATAGATATGATTTCCGGTCCTAACCGGAGTTCCGATTTTGAATTCGGTACATGTATTTATTTTTGATATCGATTTTGATATTGGATTATGAGATTGAGATTAATTTTAATTATGATTCTAATTTGGATCCTACATAATATTAAAAAATAACGTCTCTTTGTTATTCTTTTTTTTTTTTCTTCTTTTTATTATAATTTGTATTATAAGCTAGAAAATTTTGAGTATATTATGTTTATGATAAGAGTGATATATGTTTATGGAGACTTATTTGAGTGTAGAGATGGTCCCTTCCCTTGTTTTGTAGGTTAACAATTTGGTATCCACCAAAAAGGGCCCTTCAAGATTTCCCTCAACATTTCAGACCCCCATTCATTCACCAGCATCAACCAGGATTGGACTCCGGAGCAACCCCTAAAACAATCTCGTGGGACCCAAACTACACCAGAAAATTAGATTATAATTATTTTTTTATTTACTTTCTTGTCGGAAAAAAGAGTATGTTTTTATAGTTTCGAACATGTATAGAGTTTGTAACAAATACAATATAAAACCCCCAAGGTTTCTGAGTGTTCGATGCTTAAAGGTTGTAGATGATATTCATTATATAAGATAATTATTGAGTTTAGTTATTAGTTAGTCTTAAAGAGTTTGATGTCTTATTTTTATCATTTATGTCTTTACGGTTTGATACTAACGGTAGATTAATCAAGTGTTATCGATACGTTAATAGATATTCTTATAAAGAAGAAAAATAAAGTCATAAAAGTATATTTAAATTTTTACGAAAAGTCAATTTACCTTTTGAAACTTTTCAAAGTAGTAAAAGTAAATGGAATCAAATGAGAAAGATAGCATAGATTATGGGAGGGATTGGTGGACGATACGAGACTTTAAGGAAATAGAAAGAAGAAAGAAACTTTGATCATGATTCAAAAAAGTGATTATGGAGCCATAGATGTTAAGAATAGGAGCTGTGAATCTCGATTAACCACGAGTTCCTCTTTATTTATATATTTATTATTTTTTTATTAATTTTTTATATACGGCTTACTATTAATAATTGAAGAAATAAAAAAATTGTGCTCATGCTATTATTTATCGGGCCGGGTCAATGTTTCCAACCCGCCAAGAGTACGGGCTTGACAAGGAATTGTCACCAACCCACTTTTCTGTTACCTGGATTCTTTTTTTTTAAAAATAGTACTTTTATGTTCTTTCTCCTTCAAGGGGGCACAAAATTAGGACAAGGCATTAAAGTTTACCAAATTAGGTGACTTTTTCTTTCCTTCTTTTCAGGTGACTTCACCGGTCACCTTCACTAAAGATAATTGATAGGGGCACGGCACAGTTAATGTACATATAACCTATTCACGCCGTATAAATTTCAAACCCCTCCGAATGGGGATCAAATCCATATATAAACATAACATACCAACATTCTTACTTCAGTTCATATTATTTTTTTACAGTATAATATTCAGACATTCTATGATATTTTGATGGAAAGTTTTTAGATAAACCGTGTTTAGGTCACATTGAATGGGATCTTATCGGATTTTGATTTAGATCCTTTTTATGAAATTATCATTTGAATTATTGGATGAACTACTTTGAATGAAATTGTCATTTGAATTATTGGATGAACTTCTTTGAATGAAATTGTCATATCTAAGAGTGATCTCATCCATTCCAAGATTTGGGGGCCGTTAGAACATGTTTTGTCGACGGTTAAACATTCTATTGTCATAAATGTATTAATACAACCGAAGAAAGACGACACGTCGGCCCAGCTAACGTCCGTCCTCATAATTTTTCCAAACGGTAAAGACGTTAACATTTAACTGCCAACTAAACGGCTTAAAATAAAATTTTCCCGGAAACGGAAAATAGCGAGAGAGTGAGAGGATGAGATTACTTTCCCATACATTTCGCTCCGTCAAATGCACAAACCCTAACCCTAATTTATCAATTTCATCTCCTTCAAATTCGAAAAGGAGCAACGTCTCTAGCTCATGGTGTGTTTATCTCATTCTCTCCACTAATCCCCCCATCAAAACCTATGTCGGCGTCACCATCGACTTCTCTCGCCGGTACGCCCAATTTTCTTCTAATTCAGTTTTCCGATCTTCCATTTATTGAAATTCATTAATATAATAATTCGTCTGGATCTGGTTTGATTAGTTTTATACTTCTCAAACCTCGTTGAATGAACGAATTAGATAAATAGTTGAGAATGCTCTGATTTTTAGAACTAGTCTTGAATTTTTTTTTTTTGGTTTAACCACTGGAATCAAAGGTCATGTACATAATTTTTTTTTATTTTTTGATGAAATGGATGGGATGAACTTGGATGAATTTGAGTTCCTCTCTCAAATCGTAGTGATTAATTTTTTTTTTCTTTTTTCTCTTGGAATTCAGCAATTGTTTGCTATAAAATGTGAATTACTAGATTAATTGTTTCTAATAAACGAGGGAAAACTTGTTGCAGTTTGAGACAGCACAATGGTGAAATCAGAGGCGGCGCAAAAGCATCTCGGGCTGGACGGCCGTGGGTTTGTGCATGCCTAATCCAAGGTTTCGAAGACCAAAGTCATGGTAATGTTTAAAAGGAGAAGAGTTTTGTACTAGAATAACATGTCCTGACATTTTTCGTGATTAGAATTCATTTCTTTTGATTTTTATTGTAGCTTGTGAGTTTGAATCAAAATGGAAAAACATCTCAAGGAAATTGCCCTACAAAAGGAAGAATGATGATACCGGAAACAAGGCAGATGACAACAAGTCGCTTATATTGCTTCAACACAGGCAAACAGCTCTAGATAAAGTAAGAGATATATTCGACTGTGGTGGACTAAACTTTGAATGGAAATCCAATCCTTCCTGATCTGGTAAATGCCCTGATGCTAGCAACTATCAATTTCTGTCATCATTTGCCACCAGTTTCGTACTAGAGTTCGGTATTTGAGGATATTTACGACTTTAACTTGATTGGATCATCAAGAGTACAAGACCATTGCGTAAAAATTATGATACAGCGGCCGATGAATTAACAAGTGATGCTTAGGCATGGTCGGGGACAATATTGGGAGGACCATTCATTAGATGAAATATGTAGTCCTTAAATCAAGGAAAGTTGTTCCCTTATGCTCTTGTTGATGTAGGGAAAACCTGCCTTCAAAAAATTAATGTTAGTTATTGATCGAGATTTAATTTTCAACAAAATGTAATAATAAATGTGATAGATGTGGATGTGCTAGAAAATTAATGTGATTTTTACACTATGAAATAAAATAAAATAAAAAATATATATTAATAAAAATGATATGACTTCTAACTAGGTGAAATATATATATATATATATATATTTATATATATATTATGAGTGGATTGAATTAATGCTAATGAAATAAAATGATAATAAAAAAAAAAGGGAATTAAAGGTTGAATGATATAAATAAATAGGTAAAAGATATTTTAATAAAATGTTAAAATTAAAAGCAATAAATCTAATTTATAATAGGAAATTAATTTTAAATTAACTATTACAAAAGTGATAAATAAAATATTAAATAAACAAAGAAAAAGATAAAGAGTTCAATCCATGATCGATAGAATAAAATTATCATTCAGGTAAGAATCAAATACTCTAATTATTAATTTTGAAGAACAAATTTAAGCCATAATTTTCAGAGGAATAAAAAAGAGATAAATATAATGTAGAGAACTTTGAAAAATTTTGCTAGAGTATACAGATAATTTACAAATATTATTCAATTTTTTATTAGCCCGCGATGATTTATGATCGAAAAGATCAGTATTTGTTAGGATCAAAAGAATTTTTGTTTTTTGTTTTTTACCTTTACCCAAAAGCAAATTCATTAATTGATGACATTTGTAAATAAGTCAACTTGCATCAGGAGGGAAACTGGACAATAAAGAACTGGAGGGGGACGAACACTATCCTGATTTCTATCCCTCTAGACGGACCCACAAGCGGCTGGGTCAGCCAATCCCTTCAAAGCCAAACCAAGCCATCGTGCACTTTTCTCCCTCTTCTTCTTCGTCTTCCCCTCTCTCTCTCTCTCTCTCTCAAAGATAACAGAATGAAGACTCGATCTTCTACGTGTATGAACCATCCTCTAATAGCTCGCCATTCTTCTAGTATTGGGTCGGTCTCTGTTCTTGGGTTCTCTTCGCCTTCCCTTAAAGCTCCAGCTCTCTCTAATTGCATCAGGAAAAACAATAGTACGGCCTCCATTAGAGCCTCTGTCGCCGTCGAGCAGCAAACCCAGAAGACCAATGTGGCTCTCATCAGAATTGGCACTCGAGGAAGGTACTTTTTAATGTTGTTTTTTATTTCAATCTTCCCCTTTTGTCTTTCACACAATTCTTCTTCTGGGTTAGAATTCTTTTAAGTATCTTATAAGCTTAATTCTGCAGATTAACTGATAAGCTCGTCAAATCTAGCTTAGTGTTAGAAAATAGTGTTAGATTTGTGTTAATTTTGGTAGGAACTTGCATTAGCAAGCACGCGAGGAATATAAAGAATTTGTTTTTAAAATGAAGAATTTCATCTGTTTTATGAGGATGTTCAATTCTGCGTAAAAACCAATACTTCATCTAAAATTCCGTTCCAAACAATGAAATTAGACGTACAAATCAATTGAATTTCTTCTCTCGGGTCATTTATATATTTTCTGCTCGTAGGATAGCCCACTAGCACTTGCTCAAGCTTACGAGACAAGAGCTAAGCTCATAGAATCACACTCCGAGCTCGCCGAAGATGGCGCTATAGAGATCGTAATCATAAAAACAACAGGCGATAAAATCTTAACTCAGCCACTTGCAGACATAGGTGGGAAGGGATTGTTCACTAAAGAAATCGATGAAGCCCTCATTAATGGCGATATTGATATTGCCGTGCACTCCATGAAAGATGTCCCCACTTACTTACCCGAAAAGACCATTCTACCCTGCAACCTTCCTCGTGAAGATGTTAGGGATGCTTTTATCTCTTTGAGCGCAGCTTCACTTTCAGAGCTTCCTGTTGGAAGTGTAATTGGAACAGCTTCACTGAGAAGAAAGACTCAGATCCTAAATAGATATCCTTCACTTAAGGTAAGTAGCTGCTAGTATTCTCCTTTCATTTTGTATTATATTTCGAGATTCTCATTTTCAGGTTTCAAATGTAGGTTGAGGATAATTTTCGGGGAAATGTTCAGACGAGGTTGAGGAAACTTAATGAAGGAGTGGTCAAAGCGACTTTATTGGCATTAGCAGGACTTAAACGATTAAACATGACAGAAAATGTAACTTCAATTCTTTCCATTGATGAAATGCTTCCGGCTGTTGCTCAAGGGGCCATTGGAATTGCATGTCGAAGCAATGATGATAAAATGGTAAGCTTCTTTTAATTTGATTCATGCATGAGCGACCATGTATTTTTTATGTTGTTGCTGTATGAATGGGTACTCGATAAAATTACTAATAAAAGTGGTAAGCATATTATTCTCAGCTTAAGGCAGTGGCTAACTTATCGTTTTGGTTGGTCCTTTTTTTTTTCCGAAGGCTAATTATGTAGCATCATTAAACCATGAGGAAACAAGATTAGCAGTTGTATGTGAGAGAGCGTTTCTCGAGACATTAGATGGGTCTTGTAGAACTCCTATTGCCGGATATGCTTCCAAGGACGAGGAGGGTAATTGCATTTTTAAAGGGTTGGTCGCTTCGCCTGATGGAACTCGTGGTAAGAATGTCTTTGCCTTGTAAATAGATTCTTATGGTGGATTGTGTTGACTAAATTCTAGTTTATCCCAATTCCAGTTTCAATTGCTTATCCAAATTACACCTCTTTATGTCTTTGATTCTTTAGCTTTGCTCCCTCCATACATAACCTATTGATTTTCTTTTTCCATTTCAGTTCTTGAAACTTCCAGAAAAGGCCTATATGCTTATGAAGACATGATTACGATGGGAAAGGATGCAGGCAAGGAACTTCTTTCTCGGGCAGGTCCCGGATTTTTCAATAATTAGGGAATTGAGGAATGCATTCGGTCTTTTAGGTAATTGTCCGGTGGTTCATCTTTTGTTTCATGCTGTTTATTGTGTAACTTTAAAGCATAATATATTTGTCTTTCTCCTGATTGATTGATTTTGTAGATTAGAAGAGATATCAATCAAATATCAAGTAACAGTGTTCATCATCCTATGTTTCCAACATATTTGATTGTCCTTCCTTATCATTTTGGTGCATGAAATTTCAAAAGCTTAATAAACATTCATCTGGTTCTTCTCCACCAGAATTACACAACATTTTATTGGCAGAAGATAATAATAAAGTATGAGATGAAACAAGGATATTAGAAGGGTGCAGCTGGCAACTTGTCATTGGCCAAGAAATGCCCAATCAGCTCTAGAGCTTCCTTGGGAGCAAACTTAGGAACCTCATGGCCTGCACCTCTTACAGTCACAAACGTGAGTCCATCGTATTGGATTGTCCACCCACTAACCTATAACACAGCAACGCTTGATACTGTTATTAGTTCTTGAATTGTAGAATAAGAGCAAGATTCACCTGTTGATTGGTGAACCAGGGAGTCCAGTTCTTAATCACTTTCAATCCAAGCTTTCTCAATGTATATCTAGTTGAGGTTACCGGAACTCTTCCATCAGTATCTCCACTATAGAAACAAAATTGTGAGTCATCGAACTTCGTCCGCAATTGTTTGGATTGCAAGAAAATTTTCAGTTTCCTTTACCTGTAAACCCATATTCGGAGACCCTCTGCTACGAGCTTATTGATTATTGGAAGCATAGTGGATGGCGAATCTCGCCAAGTTTCGATCTTTTCACTGAAAAAATTCAATACCCAGATTTGTAATTCACTAATAGTTCATGTTGTGTATGTTAAGTGACTCACAAATTGATTCAAAGTACCTGCAAAGAGACCAAGGATACTGAATTCTGGCGAGATTAGCATGCAATGCAGCTTGAACATCCGGTCTGTTAAAATACAGCTTAGTGTAAATTGGTGCACAAGGATCATAACCTCTTGGTCTGTCTAGCCACCATCCCCCCTGTAACAGTTTGAAACATCAGTTAAGGTCTAAAATCCAGTTCAGCCTCGTTGCTTGAACGAAAAAAGAAGAAAACTCGCCATTTTAGAGAAGGGAGGAGGAGCAACATTGAATTGGTTGATGAGGTGAGGAAGTGTGCTTGTGTTAATAATGTCTGGTTTTTTACACATTGGTGTATACAAGCTATAAATGTCGAGGATGTAATAAAGATGGGAGTACTCTCTCAATGAGGTTAAGCAGTTTTTAGAAGGTTTCTGATCCGAGCTGAAATTGCATTCTCTCTTGATATCTTCATACAAGGTATCAGATATTATCGCATGGCTCCACGCGTAATCTATCATTCCCTCCGAATCAGTTTCGTCATCCAACCATGCATTTCCGATCTGCAAAAACTTGTAAGTAAATTATTCACCCGAAAAATTCAAACATCATAGTTATGGATACGTAATTACCATGATTCCTTTGAAGTTTATGTAATGTTCTTTCTTGTTGTTGATAATGAGCTCAGAAAGCTGTGGAACATAGTGCCCTAGGAAAACATGTTATGTATGCATCAAATTATACATACTAATACTCAATATATATATATATATACGGATAGTTTATATACCTGCATAGCTTTCTCCAGATATATAGAAATCATGGAGCTTGAATTGGGGAAATCGTTCGAACCAGTTGATTAGGAAACTGTATGAATCCTTGGCTGATAATCAATTATGTCAGAACATCAAGGGAAGAAGTTTAGTGATAACCATGTTCTCGAATTTGAGTATGTTATTGAAGTAACAATGGAGAGAGAGAGGTACCTGTAAAAGCATCCCCAAGTTCTTCGAAATCACTGCTAGTATTAGTGTATGAAAATCCAACTCCAATGGGAAATTCCATAAATAACAGATTAGCCACTGCATTGACACAACATATTTTTTCAGAGATATTATGGAACTGTTAGGAAACCGATTCAATGATAACTAAATAATTGAAGTTAGCTCAAACCTTTATTCCATGAGTAAGGATTGAGTTGCAATTTCGATTGACTTCTGTTTTGAGGGAAGAATGGCCCAATCTCTTCGGCTTCTCCGTATGCAATCGAAGAACATCCTGGCCCTGAAAATGCATGAAGAAAATTTCATTACTATAAAATATTTTTGAATTGTATATGTAAATGAATTTATTATTATTGTATATAGTACCTCCATTAAGCCAAAGGAGGAGAGGTTTATGTTGAGGATTTTCAACAGCTTCAAAGAACCAGTAGAACAAAGCTCTTCCATGGCTTTGATTGACAGTAATATATCCAGCGTAATGCTTGAAATTAACCGGAGGTTGACCCGGAAGTCTAACAACTCTGTCTGCTTCTTGTTCAATTAATTCTTCTCGGCTGATAGTCAACTCTCCGGGTTGATTTGGTCGAGCTAAACTAGTTTGTGTAGTTAGTGCAAAAGAAAGCAATACGTGAACAATCAAACTCGAAGAAATTGAACCATAACCCATTTGAAATCCACTCCCTTTTTCTATAATTCCTCTCTTTCTCAAAAGAAATGAAAACATGGCTGAATTTGTAGTACTTTCTTCCCGAAAACGTCACGCGTAAATTTTCATTCCTCGATGGATAAACGCAAAAGGCTTTTTGCAAAAGGAAAAATAACAATCAACTGGCCGTTGAATTTTGTAATTTTCTCAGTTGTCCTTCTAATCAGCAAGAGAGTACTTGCACACCATCGGAAGCCATTTTAGGATGTGTAAGAAGCCGTTAGAATTACATTTGTTACTGCAAGGAGAGAACAGAGTGAGTGACCCTTTACCTTTCTCAGGAGAGAACTATGACTTCTGCTGCGAATGAAGTTGTAGACTTGTAGTATATATAACTAATTATAAGAAATTGCATTCATTTCGAAGTTCTTTAACTTATAGAAATTGTATTGGACTCTTTATTATCTTGATACGGCAGAAATCTTCAACACCCATTTCTCGAATGTTATAATCAAAACATTGTGAATCATAAACTGGAATCTGGTGACACACAAAAACCCCTTTTGTTCACAAGGACATTCGGAGCCTAGACTCCCGTTTGGTAACATGCTTAGAAAAGCATAAGAAATAAGAAAATATAAATTTATTTCAACGCAAAACCTCAAATGTGTTTCACTCACTGTAAAAGCCTAAAAGGGTTCATTCATTCCCTAACCCTAAAACTTATACTAATGTCAGCTCCATCTTCTTTTATCCTCCTCTTCATCCACAGGTACGTACCAAGAAGGCCTACGCTTTGAGTTACTCAACCTGTAATTCAACAGCACCTCTTCATCACAAAGTGCCCTAGTTGCTACCAGAACAAGACTCTTCAAAATCGGCCCATCAGCTGACCCATCACTTTTCGCTCGTCCAGACTTGAACCAAAACCCACCAAACCTCCTCATATTCACTTCCTCTTCATTTGCAAACACAATGTTCGGAATATAAACCCGCATATCATTTTCCTTCAATGGGAAGTCATAAGGGCAAATTATCACATTCGGTTCCATATCCTTAGCCGGGTGGTTAGCAAAATGAGCAAAAGCTAAGGGATTCCTCCGCTCCAAAACATCCCCCCCACCTAGTCCCACCTTAGTTCCCTCCAAGGGCTTACTCAGCACTCTCCACATTCGATCTGAGCCCATAACATTATTACCTTGATCAACAGGATGGATTTCCGGAACAGTCAATCCATCCCATGACTCTCTAGCATCACCTCCTAGACCCCAAGGTTGGGCATTAATTACAGTCCCATCATATCTAGTGATCAAATAAGGGTTGTGTAAATCTACTCTAGGGTATCCAGGAATATAACGGTAATAAGCTGGAAAGTATATAATGCCCGGATAAAATGCTATAACTGTGCCGACATCAGCTTCACCATTAATGAATAGCCCTTGGCCAGCATCCTTGTGTGGGATTTGAGATGGTTTGATATCAAGCGTATAGCCCATGCTATCTTTGAATTTCTGAGAAACTTCAGAATGATTTAATGGCTTCGTCTCAGGTACATCTGTGCTGAAAATCCATCAGTAATCAGCAGCTAGTCTAAACTTATAACCTGAATTATAAAGGGTTCTTAGACAAAGATAAGAATGGTCAAAGAGAGCTTACTTGGGCAATTGATAGGTGGGCTATTTCTGCCAATAGCAAAACTAAGGCCACTTTTGCGAGGAGCTGCATTTGATTGCGGCGATTCATCTGCTTCATTTATCTTCTTTGTGTTAGGAAGAAGAATTTCATCCATAGATGTGGAGAAGGTTTGGACCTGATAATGGATATTATCCTGTACTTGCTTCCGTTGATCAGAGACAGAGGCTTTACTAGCCATGTTAATGATCTCATCGGCATCCGCTTCTTCAGCATTTCTTCCCAAACGCTTGTAGCTGTATATACAAGATTAGTTCAGAGAAAAATGTATATAAAGGCTTGAAAAGGAGAAGCAGACAAGGTCCATAATGCAAATAAAAAACAACAAATTCTACATTAACTTCACATTACAGCTCTACATGCAACAAGGTCATTTTCACTAAAACTTACTCTCTTCATTCCGAAAGGATTGATAAACTGGAAAAATGGATTCAGTTTGCAATAACCAAGTCATAAAATCAAATAAGCCATGATCAGGAGTGATAAGATCCACTGTAGTTTTAGCAAATAACATGATAATAACTATCATGACCTGGTACAAAGGAACAATCGATTTATATCAGCTTCGAGTTGTAGTTGCCTTGGATCCCTAGCAAAGGTAGGACTTTTTGCAAGAGACTTGACCACCTGAGATTTTGAGTATAGAAGAATAACAAGTCAGCAAGAAGCATAAGAAAAGGAGTTTGCAGTCATTAACCACCAATTATATCAAGTATTTTGGATGTTATTAAGCGCGAAACTAAGAAATATAGAGATGAACTATAATATATAGAACCGTGAGAGGGAGATCGATAGCGATTCGAGCTCAATTCAGTAGAATTTCTTCCCCTAATTTGGAAATCCTAACTATCGACACTACAAAGTCTAGAACTGTTGAATTTTGAATGTAAATCCGCGAGAAACTGAGAAAAATCGCTTAGCTATCATTAATGTAGTTTGTGCGCGTCAATATCAATGTAAAGAGAGAGAGAGAGATACCTCCTGAAATTTCTGAAACAGAAAAGCCATTGGAGGAAGAAGAAGAAGAAGAACGGCGGCTGTGCTTTCAACGGCTGAATATCAGCGTTGGAGAGTATGAGAGGCCGTTTGGGAGTATCACGGACGTTGCACGTGCCTGAAGACCTTTGTGGAGTTATTATGATCCAGTTCACTTATAATCACGGTTATAGGCCGGTCCACGAGGAATGAAGTAAATTGGGCGTGCAATATTTAGCAAGTTTGGGCTTTTCGCGAAATCTCTTGATTTATCTGGATCTCAAGTCTCAACCACACCCAATCAGGCCCATGGATTCCTATACTCTTCCGATATGTCGTTTCGTTTCACGCCCAACAAAAAAAGCTCATCGAATATGTTATAAATGTATCATAGTCTATAAATAGAAAGTATTTTATAACATCAAATACAAAAATAGATCCAAGAGATCAAGTTACGTAAAGGAGAGAAATATTAGATCAAATTAAAATATTCAATTTAACCGATATCATCCAAATTCCGGTAAATCTTACCGGAGTTGGATAAATTTTTGAAGGCAAAAGCAGTGAGGAGGTGGTCAAGCAGTGAGAAGGGAGCAACTCCCCAGACATTTTTCATATTTCTTGGCAGATAACATATTGTATAGTTTATAACATTAGTGTACTTCACTTTCCAAACTCATATTTTCTTCTTATTCGCCTCGATCTGACAAATTTTGAAATAGAATAAATACAGAAACAACCAAAAAAGAAGAGAAAAAAGGCAGCTGTTGTAATAAGTCATAGTAGGATGGGGAGGGAGGCAGTTAATGAATAACGATAGGCAGTGCCAGTGAAGAGGGGGCATGTAGTTTTGTCTGACTATACATCTATGTCGGTCTTTGCTTAAATTATGTGTGAGACAGCCGCATTTGATGCTACTGCGTACCAAGTTGTATCATCGTGTCTTTCACGTACTGCCATGTAGTAGTAAATCTCATTTATTTCTCCCACGTACTGCTACTACTACTACTACTACTCTTTCCCTCATAAGAAGCAAGACAAGATGAATCTCAAAGCTCAATTTGAACATTCATTTTAAGGTACATGAAAGGATAATGAAGTACTTTTATTTTATGATTATTGGCTAAACACTAATTGTTATGTATATAAACCCTTGCCTCTGCACTTTACAAAGATATAATACAAAAACATATTTAACAGCCTTCCAATATGAACTCTTTCATGGTATCCATGCTACACCATCTGACCTCCTTTTAACAACAAGATTACATTAATGATCTTTTGCAGTGTACCATGTTGTCTGATGCTAAGCCCTACCCCACGCCGGTGATTTCTAGTCAACAACTATCCAAAATGTCAGGTACCCGCTTCATGATTCTTCTTTATTTCGCAGCACTATTGGTGCCCTACAATATACTATTATTACTCGTCCTAACATTCAATTTGCTGTTAACAAAGTTTGACAGTTCCTACACTCAACCACCGATGTCCATTGGGTTGTTGTTGAATGCATTCTCCGATACTTAAAGGGTACTGCTACTTTTGGCTTTTCTATTCGTCATTCTTCCTCTCTTACTCTTGAGGCTTTTTCTAACATGGACTTAGTGGGCTGTCCAGATGATCGGAAATCAACTATTGGCTACTATATGTTTTTGGAAAATAATATTGTTAGTTGGGTCTCAAAGAAACAACAAACTATTGCTCGTTTTAGCACTAAATCTGAGTATCGTGCTATTGCTTAGGTCGCTTTTGAAGTTCGTTGGGTTTTCTTTCTCCTCACTGAACTTCATGTCTTACTTTCTGCACCGCCAACCTTGTGGTGTGATAATGTCGGGGCTACTTATCTAGTTGCTAATCCTGTGTTCCATGCTTGCACTAAGCACATTGAAATTGATGTGTATTTTATTCGTGATTTAGTTTCAAAAGGTCTTCTTCATATCTGATATCTCTCCACGGCGGATCAAATTACAGATGCTTTAACCAAGAGTCTCTCCCGTATCCGGTTTTAGGTTCTTCTATCCAAGCTCACTGTGTCTTCTCCAGTTTCGCTTGGGAGAGGATGCAAGGATAATTAAGTCATTGTACTATTTCTAATTTATGATTATTGGCTAAACCCTAATTGTTATGTATATAAGCCCTTGTCTCTGCACTTTACAAAGATATAATACAAAAACATATTTAACAGCCTTTCAATATAAACTCCTCAGTACAGATTATGCCATCTAGTACTAATCGAAAAAATACCAATCCATACACCAATTGATTAACAAGACTGTTATTCAATGATAGGAATCACTCATTTAGAGCGGTACTTAATTCATTTGGATCGACGCGGTTACAAACTCCAGTTTAGTCTGACCAGAATACAGTTTACATAAACTAGGTAGATAGGTAGATGGTTAGAAGCGAGAAGAGGGCAAGGAAATGTTGGTTGAAAGGAAATGGGAGAAGAGAGAAAGGGACTGGTGAGGAGCAAAGACAGGGACCTGGTGCCCTGCACCTCTAACGGTGGCAAATGTAAGGCCGTCCTTGTAGGTCTGGGCCCACCCGGCAACTTGGTGCATGTGAAACCATGCCCTCCATTCTTCCTCTACTTCTAACCCCATCTTGTTTATGCTGTACCTCGTCGAAGTTACCGGAACTCGTCCGTCTGTGTCCCCACTGCATATATAACACAATCAATCAATTCATCACACACTATGAAGTGAAATACACAAAACTAACACAAACTTTGTTACAAAATTAAGATCTCTTTAATGGTCTACCTGTAAACCCAAATGCGTAAGCCAGCCTTTAGGAGCTTTTGAATGATAGGGAGAACTGTATCAGGAGAATCATCCCAATCTCCTATAACGCTACTGCATTACACAAACAGTCAAACGTAATATCGAGATGTTACATCATTTCGAAGGTAACAATTCAATTATACGTACACAAATCAAGACAAAGACCAAGTGGGAAAGTGGTCATGCATGAATTTCTGACAATAGATAAATGAGTTTTAGCAGGAGCACATGAGATATTAATGCATGAATGTTGTTGTTTTTTTATCCCCCCCAGAAAGTAGTACGTCTCTGATAATTTACCTGCAAGGAGTGTAAGGATAATTAAGTTTAGTAACGTTAGCATGTAAAGCTCTTTGAACATCCTCTCTGTTGAAGTATTTCTCCACATAACCCTCCGTACATGGATCGTAACCCGACGGTAGCTTATGCCACAGCTCCTAATCCATCATCAAAGAAATTAATTAGTTACTTAGTTTAGATTGGATTGGTTAAGGTGTATTAACATAGGTGCGTCGCTTACATGTCGAGTGAACATACGAGGCGAAACGGCGAGTTTTGGGGAACGATTAGCACTTGAAGAAGAGGCGGTCGATTGCCGGGTGGTGAGACAAGTGGGGGTGTAAATACTGTATATATCGATGTTGTTATAAGCTTCTAAGAAGCCCCTTACATGAGAAGTGCAGTGATTTGTCTGGTTATCTCCTGATTTGAGATTGCAATCTTTCTCTATGTTCTTGTATAGTTGGTCCGATATGATCGCGTGGGTCCATGCGTAATCGAACATCCCCTTGCTGTCTGTTTCCTCATTCACTACTGCATTCCCAATCTGTATAGTATCGATCATCGATATTGTCATCATTTCGCTACGATACACATTATAATTGCTTATTAAAATGTACATATAATATGACGATTAATTATGTACCATGAAACCCTTGAGATTTATGCGAGCGGCTTTATCGGAAATTCTAAGGTTTCTGTCATGAATGAGCTCAGCTAGCTGGGGAACATAATGACCTTAATTTGCACAGATCAATGTAGCATAATTTAATTAGGTTAGACATGAAGAAATCATATATAACAAATATGTACGTATGTGGATAATATGGTATACATACCGGCATAGCTTTCTCCGGCAATGTAGAAATCATGGGATCGGAAACTGGGGAATCTTTGGAACCATCCGAGCAAGAAGGAAAGAGAATCCAGGGCCGTGATTCGATCCCCAAGCTTGTTTAAATCATTTGAATTGTTTGTGTAAGAGAATCCCACACCAACCGGTGCCTCAAGAAACAACATATTTGCAGCTGCTCATCACCGTCATGATTAATCAGGTCAGTCATTTACACTAGCTAATTACAATTAATTATGTTCAATATCTAACTAATTACCTTTGTTCCATGAGAAATTGTTGAGTGCAAGTTTGTGTCCATCTTTCTGGACTAGAAATGGGCCTAATTCTTGGGCAGCTCCATATGCTATGGATGAGCATCCAGGTCCTAATCATCATCATCAAATACAACCAAATTAATTATCATTAAAGTAGTAACAATGCATTAATACTATTTTAACTAAGGAGAGACTTTTATACATATATCATAATCCTCCCAAAAATTTCTACAATAATATTGGGTCCCAGGCGTAGAAGACAAAAAGGCGAGGACTAAGAACATGCATGGACAAAGTTGAAAAGATGAAAGTGTCTGCCTGCAATGCAATGTTGTTAATTTCAATTGGGTCCTACAAAAAGAGAAGATTCTAGGAAACGGAATGATGTGCATGCATGATGTTGGATCTACTACTCAACTTTTAGCTCACCATTATTTACCAAATTTAAAATTTTAATCCTCAACTTTATCGACTCTCATTTCCGAGCTCCATTCAAACATACTGTTTTTGTATGGATAAGTTAAAAAAGGCGTCAAAATTAACCCGGACGACTATTCTCTTACAACTTTAACTAACAGTACGTACTGACACCGACATATACACAAATGTTTTTTTTTCCTTCTTATTTTACTACAATATGATATTTACTTACTGAATTCTCTTCTTTATTAACTGATTATTGCAAATTTGCAATAAATACGAGTAAATGATTTCGAAGAATTTCATTTTTGTTTTAGGCCTTGTTTTTTGAAAACCAAATCTTTGCACAGAGAGAGAGAGAGAGAGAGAGAGAGAGAGACCTCCATTGAGCCAGAGAACTAGAGGCTTCTGAGAGACAAGCTGTTGGGCTTTAAAAAACCAGTAAAACAAGGCCTTTTCTTCGCTGGCCCGGAGTTTGACATACCCGGCATAGTGTCGGAATCCCACTGGAGGTTGTCCAGGCAAGTCGGTCACTCTGTCGGCCTCTCTTCTCCACTCATCATCTTCCCTCTCATGAAAGCCTCTCCCTCCGCCCGCCGCAGACGCCGCTCTAGTAGCTAAGACCACTAAATTGCAAATAAAAATAGCCCATAAAAGACCCATTGCATAATTCGTTATTTACCAAGATACAAAAGTGCAACTCCCTCTCTCTTATTCGCTTGTTACAGATTGAGAGAGAGACAGAGACAGAGACAGCAGCTAATGTGTGAGGGAGAGAGAAGGAGAACTATTAAGAGTTGGAAATTTCGGTGTGAAAAAGAGGTCTACCCCTCGTATCATATATACACATATATATATATATGCGGGAAGGAGTGGGAATTTCGAAAGTTTATATATACATATATATATATATATATATATATAAATGCGTGGTAATAATTAACGTCACCTCATTGACATTAATCAAACGTTTAAATTATTGAGTTTTCCTGTGTTTACACCTGTTTCGTAACGATAAAGGTCTTGTGTGGGCCCAAGGGAAAAAGAGTGGTCACAACTCCAAGGCCCATTTCGAAAGTTGGTTTTAAATTGTTATTGGGCCTCATAGTAGGTCTTGTTTCATTGTCCAGCCCAAATTGTTACCGGGCTTCATAGACATATTTCCTTCAATAATTAGAACATATGTGACCCGAGCTTGTTTGAATTATAGTTAAGACAGATATATTATGTATACCTGTAACCTAATTAACTAAACTAAAATGCTTTCCGCTCACCTAATTACACACTCACAAATTAATATTGATTTTGCCACGTAAGATTAACAGATTTTGCAATAAATAAATTACTTTTTTCGCAAGTAATAATATAAACTCTATTGATCAAAATAAATATAATATAAATTATACGTAACTATATAATTTACCTGAATTTACATAATTTTTAAATTTCTTTATTTTATCTTAAATGACTCAAACTCGAGATCTATTTGAGCCATGCAAAATTTCCTATAAACCCTAAACACCCTATCATCATGAGTTTTGTCCTTGAAAAACAAACAATATTGTAGCTAATTAAAGAAGCAAGTTGTTGATTATGAATATTATTATAAGAAAGGTTGTTACTAGTGGTAGTAGTGTACGTAGTGGCTTGCACTTAGGTTATCAGCTACACCTACTTCTCATCCTCCTCCAATTTTGTTCTGTGACTGTCTCTCCCTTTGCTCTCTTGCCAAATTTACACTCACAAACGGAATTACCTAACAGACCACCATTCCCATTTTTTGCCCCCACAAGCAAAGTAAACAAACTACCATATTAATATATTCAAGATACACAAACTGGAGTTTGATGCCTAAACATTTGACGTTTGAGAAAGAGTCGGGCAACAAATACTTAAGAAGCAACCTCTCATAAGAATACATTTTCAAAATTCCAAGTGGGTTAAATATTTCACAACTTTTAGCTCACCAAATCAAAACCGATTTAAAGTAAAAACATGCACGTCAAGAAACAGTACGAAACTCAACATATATTACATGACCAACACAAACCTGCCCTCCAAACTAATTAGTTCTAAAATCCACATGCACTCTCACAACAATTCCTGAACACCTCCATCCCAACAGCATGATCAACCCTAGCAACCTCACCTCCTCTGACCGACTCTCCGGCCACAATCTCTTCCTACTTTCCGGCCACAATCCCTTCTTCTTTCTCTTATCATTCATCCACATTCTAGAACTTCTCATTGCCCTTCTTGTCTTCATAGCCATCCACTCTCTAAGACAAAAGAGAAACCAAGGCCTACCCTCATGGCCCATTGTCGGAATGTTACCGTCTCTAATCTCCGGACTTCAAACCAACGTGTATGAATGGATGACTGATGTCGCGTCCCGCCAAAACGGTACGTTTTACTTCAATGGACCTTGGTTCACTAGCCTTAATTGTGTCATAACTTCTGACCCACGTAACCTTGAACATGTCCTGAAAACCAAATTCTTAATTTACCCCAAAGGCCCTTATTTTCGAAACACGGTCCGAGATCTCTTAGGTGATGGAATTTTCAGTGCTGATGACGAAACTTGGCAAAGACAGAGAAAAACAGCTAGCATTGAGTTCCATTCTGCAAAATTTAGACATTTGACCATTGATTCGTTGTTTGAACTTGTCCATTCCCGCCTCATACCGGTTCTTAACGATTCAATCATAAACTCCTGTCCCATTGACTTACAAGATGTGCTATTAAGGTTGACTTTTGATAATATTTGTATGATTGCTTTCGGGGTTGACCCCGGTTGTTTGAGCCAGGGATTATCCAAAATACCCTTCGCCAAAGCATTTGAAGATGCAACGGAAATCACAGTGCTAAGGTTCATGACACCAGTGTGTGTGTGGAGGATTATGAGGTTTTTTAATTTAGGGGTGGAGAAGAGGCTGAAGGAGTCGATAAAAGCGGTCGATGAATTTGCAGAGAATGTAATTAGGAAGAGGAAAGAGGAGTTGTTAAGGATAGATAAAGAGGAGGAGAAGAATAAGAAGAGGTCAGATCTTTTGACAGTGTTTATGAAGTTGAAGGATGAGAATGGGGAGCGTTTTTCAGACAAATTTTTTAGGGATATTTGTGTAAATTTCGTACTTGCTGGGAGGGATACTTCTTCAGTGGCATTGAGCTGGTTTTTCTGGTTGATTGATAAGAATCCAGAGGTGGAGGTGAAGATTTTAAGTGAGATTTGTGGGATTGTTAAGGAGAAGTACAAGAAGGGTGAATTGGACCGTCCTCTGGTTTTTAAGGCAGAAGAGATTAAGAAGATGGATTATTTGCATGCTGCTTTGTCTGAGGCTTTGAGGTTGTACCCTTCTGTCCCTCTTGATCATAAAGAGGTAAATTTTTATTTCTTGCTTGCTTAACTGAGTTTTCTTTGCTTTTAGTTTGCTATTCGGTGATTTTGAACCTTCTGTTACAGTTGAGATGATGACATCTAAACCCTTTCTATTCAGGTTATTGAAGACGATGTACTTCCAGACGGGAAAGTACTAAAGAAAGGAACATTTGTGGTATACTCAATCTATTCGATGGGAAGGGCGGAGGCCATCTGGGGAAAAGATTGCCGTGAATTCAAGCCGGAGAGATGGCTAAGAGACGGCCGGTTCATGAGCGAATCAGCCTATAAATTCACCGCGTTTAACGGTGGGCCCCGCTTGTGCTTAGGCAAGGATTTTGCATACTACCAAATGAAATACACAGCTGCCTCTATCATCTACCATTATCATGTCAAAGTGGTGGAAGGTCATCCTGTGGTTCCTAAGCTTGCATTGACCATGTACATGAAGCATGGTTTGAAGGTGAATATATCACCCCGGGATGAAGCCGAAATTCGACAGTATTTCGAAACAAATAATTAGCAAGTGCAACTTAATTAGACGGGTGTCAATAATCCTAAGTTGTGGTCTTATTTTTCTGTAATTTGCTTTCCTACTTTGGTATAATGGTGTCAAAGGGGGATGCACTATATATAGAAATATATGCAAATGAATGGGGTAAGAATATAGGCACATAAGATTGATTTGGGATTTCATGTTTGAATAATAGAGTTTGTATCTGAGGGGATTGTTGATGGGTTAAATAATTGTGTTATTGATACAGTATCTAGATTATTATTTGTGTTCCGATTGGAAATAATTATACAATTTCTTTCCAATCTTTTGAAGTGCAAGAGAAGATTAAATTGGTTAATGAAAGATATACCATGAAAAGAAAAAGGAGAGGGAATCAGGCTGTTCCATCCCTCTCTTCATAGAACTCCTTGACAAATTCCTCCATGAATTTGTGCCTTTTCTCTGCCCTCCTCTCCGCCCAGCCTGAAAATGGAACATTGATGAACCGATGATGTATTTAGCCTTTTAACTTTTAAAGGGTTATCTCTACGATTTTGATGTTTCCTTAAATCTCACCTTTGTTTTCATCAGACCTTTCAGTTTGAGAAGTTTATCATGGAAATGGTTCATAGTAGTCAGCTCATCTCTCCTCATATACTCTTCCTTTGACAAATTTGTTCGAGGAAGAATGGCCAGATCATGTAGAACTCAAAATCCCTAATAAAATCAAAATCTTTTTAACTAATAGAGAATAGAAACATAGCTATTGGAGCTATAGAGCCAAAATATGGCATTAGTCTAGCATAGAGTAGAGCTCTGATCAGCTGCTAAAAATTAAGCACATGATATTAAAGTAAAAGCATACTTCAATTGAACCATTATGGTGTGTTAAATGTATTACCAATAGCACCAATAGCATCTAGCCGATCGGCATCTTGCAGGACTCCAAATTCGGGAGTATAGTGACTGTGAACAGACCCTCCGACCTCTTCTTTGAAACCTGAAATTTGGAAAGAATCTCCTCTGATTCATCGACAGTCAAGTAAATTTAAGGCAACCGAAAATCTACGGAGAAGTAAGCTAGCTGCCTAGCAGAGAAAGATGACCAATGGAAACAGAATTCACAGTTGTAGAGAACTGACCCATGTGTTTAATGATTTCTAATATGCTCCTTTTCTTGTGCACCTCAATTCCTTCTTCATCAAGAAACATCCAGACGATCTTCGCCTTAGATGGGTCCCTACAAGAGATGCATTCTGACTTAACAAAACAGACTCTTCACAATCTCTTGTATACAATAATGGAAATACATAGAACATTGAACTGGAAAAGCAATATATACAAACCTCAAGTATTTCTAGTCACCTGCAATGGAAAAACAAACAAATTGAATTATCACCGGTCCAACTAAGAATCTAAATTGAACAAAAGGGTATAATATATGCTTTATGCATATGTTTGCAGCAAAAGCTAAAAAGCATCCACCTTTTGCTGCCAATCTTGTTGAAATTTAAGAATACTTGAAAAAATAATTACTTTTTCTCAATCAATATCATATTTTATCTTCTTCAAAATCATACATTAAGTATATAAACAGAATGTACCTATATCGTGAAGCAGTGCTGCCACCCCAAAATATAGAGGTAAAAATCTGAATAAAGAAAATGGTAAGAGTAGAGAAAGGAAAGGGAGCATGGAGTCGGAGGAAGAAGAAAGGCCTTCTTCGCGTGCGAGGGAGAGAGCGAGGTCTCGCATTCATTCTTACCCAGAGAGAAAAAGGCTGAAGAGTTTTATCTTTTATTATTAGTAAATAAAGATTAAACACCCAGAGTTTGTTATAATTCGGATTAGATCCTCCTGCTATAAAAAAACAAGAATGTATCCCCATTTTCATTAAAGCTTTAAATAAAATCTCTCCATTATAAAGTTTCAATCAAGTTTGCTGCTATGACAATGCTTAAATCAAGATGTCATGTTAATAATATAAATGATATAAATAAATGTGAAAGAAAAAGTAAGAATCTCGATATATTAATATTTAATAAATTAATAATATATTTAAATAATTATAAATTTGTAATTAGTAAAGATTCTTAATGTTGGTTTACTTGTCTATAGAAACTCAGTCATTGCCGTGATCAAACAAATTCCACTACCCTCTTCAAATGATCAAAACGAATTATATTATAAATATATATATATATATATATATATATATATAATTATATTTTATTGTTACTTGTGTTAGACGTTGATTTTTATCTTATTGCATAAATCCCCCAATAAATAAATTTATTGACTTTTAAACCTATATAAGATTTAGTCTCTAATCATGTAACATATTCATATTATAAGTCAAATTTGATTAGCAATGACAACCATATAAAAGAAACCATATATATATATATATATCTATTGACGTGGATTTCTGTTTGTTTGAAAGGATTCATGAAAATCAATATATTTCAGGGCCTAAACTACCCACAAAACTTCAAATAAGGAAAGGACAGGATGACAGTTGGTGTACTCCGATCAAGTCTTTTAGGGCTTTTTTTTAGATTAGGAGAGGTAATTGCAGGATTAAGAATTATCTGCCTGTCTATAAGTTCTAATCTTTCTTTTATAAGTTTGGCTTGACGATAAAATTCTAGTGGGCCTCCAGCCCTTGACCATAACAGGGACCCATGCAGGGGCCAGTAAGGCGTAGTCCCCTTGTGGTTCCCAAGCACACGGGCGTGGGCCAGAAGTTATTCATGATAATTATTGAGATTATCACTAACTTCATATGGTCTCCCTTCTTCTTCTGCTCAGGATGATGATCCCGTGGGATCAACTGACCTGCTGGTCACCAACCTCAGTCTGTACATGCCGGGGAGATGGGGAAGCCTAACCCCCCTCCCCCATCATATCTCATCAATCTCAGCCTCAGTCTCGTAATCTGAATTTACCCAATTCTCTTGGGTCGGACCATTTGCTACCCAATAATATCTATATATATTGACGTTGAATTAGAAAAACGTGTAAAGATTTTTGACAATTAGACGAATAGTCCAAGTCATATCCCTTAACCATGTACACATTGATTACCCTTTTAATATAAGAACTCAAATAAAAATACATTAAGAAAACCAAAAAAAAAAAAAATCATATACCAAGACCCCTCCTCAACTTTCTTTTAACTGTCTTCCAACAAAGCCACCAAATGCCGACCTCTCCTTCCCTTCTCTTCCTCCCTCTTCTTCCATGGCTAAACCCTATCCGCCAAGACCCAGAAAATTTAACCATTTTCTTGGTTGTTTCGGATTTTCTGAGAATGTCTCCGACAAAGAATCCATAGAAACCATGAAGCGGACGACCAGAAAACGCAAAAGAACAAGCCGTTGGTTTTCTTTTTTCACTTTCAACTTGGGAAAAAAGGCAGAATCCAACAAAGCTGTGCCATCCAATAAAATCCCATCTGACAAGCTGAAGAGCTCAGAGTCAAAGGCTAAGAACCTTTTATCCTGTAATTACAGGCTACCACGTCATGGGGTGCATCCGAAGATCGCATCACCAACTGCATCGGATCAGACCCTTAAGGAGGAGTTTAATAAGGTAACTATAACTAACTAACTAAACGTATTTTCAAGCCTTTTATGTTAAGAAACAGAAGCAACAAAGAAGAAACGAATTTCATGATTGGAGAGTATATTTATGCTTTCAGACAAAGGCTGATCCAAGAATCATACCCGAAAATCGTAGTCGCAGTTTCTGTAATTCCAATACATCCGAAATCCGATCTAGTCAACCCAACGGAAATGCAGCCAGGTTATCTTATTCTATGTCTTTTCCCGCTCCAAGTTTGACTCATAAAAAACGGCTAATTAGTTTAGCTCTTGATTCTGATCGTATCAAGATAAATAGAAGGGACAAAGTGAACAATACGAGAGACGGATTAAACCGAATTAGGGGAATATCAACGGTTATGATCATCATACTAGTAGTGTTAATATGGGGTAGATGTTGTGGGATACTATGTACAACAACATGGTTTTATCTTGTTCCTCACTTGAGATTTGGAAGAAAATTAGTAGCAGATGCTGAATTCAATTAGACCGTATTTTGTTCTTTGTTTTATTGTGTTTCATTTTTTATATATTTTTTTGTTCTTGTTCTTGTTCTTTGTTTTGTTGTGGTATTTGTGTAAATAAACTCTTCAATTATAGCCATAGTTGACACCTGACAATGAAAAAGAAAAAAAATTATGGTCATATCTTGTGAAAACTGAGTTTTTGTTGAATGTGTTGCTTCAATATATGCATGCTACTTATTAACAAATGTTAAAATCACAAGATATATATGTGTGCACCCTTCAATCATAGAAGAATATCCGTACGTATGTTTGTAAAGAGTTCATCTAAAAACTAGAATAGTTATATTCTTTTATTCGTTTTATTTTTACTTGTTTTTTTTTTCTAGCCTTTGTTCGATTTCGCATTTAAGTATTTTTATATGAGGTTTTAGTTTATTTTGATAATCTTTCAGAGAAAATTATAATAGTTATATTTGATATTTAATCTTATAAAATTTTAAAGAACTTTTAGATATATGTTTTTGTTAACCTTTACGAGTATCGTATAATAGTTCATGTTCATATATTCTCTATTAATGCTAATGTTTATCTTTATTAGAGGGTAAATATATTCAAAAATCATATAATATTTATGTTCAAAGTTGAAAAAGTTACAAATAAAAAGATAATAATGATAATAAATTTTAAAATATATATTCCATATCATATCCTTAATTTTAAAATTTACCGTATCATCATATCCAATATTCATACCCGTATCCATGCTCCGTAGCTACAAACACATGATAACAAAACAAGTACGATACGTTGTCGAAAATAATGGAAACTACAAACAACCTCATCTCAATTTCATTTTCCATAAATGAGGTATGTATATGATATGAAAAACCAAATGTATCACCCGAGCTAAAATCAACGTTGGCAACTAAGTAGAATGGCAAACACAAATAGACAAGAAGGGATGATAGATATGATTTTTTTTTTTTATAAATCAATAAGAATAAGAAATCTAGAATCAATGATTGAATCATGTTGAAGAAATTCTAAACCAAAAAGAGAGAAAAATTAATAAATAAATAAACACTCAAGACGAGATGGAGAATCTACAAACCTAAAATTCCTAACAGCCTTAGAGCTATATTAACAAGATGGACAATAGTGATGATTCCTTCAAAAACTATATTATGTTTTAGTGTTTCTACTTCATCTTCTTGTCCGAGGACTTGTTTCTCGTTGATGTTGTCTCATACATTCGCTTTCTTTTTAGAGGACACTTTGTTTAATTTCCAGGAATAAAATAAATAAAAAAATGAGAATGAAATTAATTATTTTAATTATATCTGTTTGGTTATATAAAAAAAAAGCAATACAAAAATAATTTTAATCTTTTTTTTCGGGGTTATTCAAAGAAAAATAAATATTTATGGATTCATTAAAATTTAAATAAAATGAATAAATAAATAAACGATCTCATTTTGTTAGAAAAAACAAGTGTTACGAAAAGAAATGTTTATTCTTCGTATTGGATGCTAAAGGAATTAGGATAACTTTTCAATTTTGATAAAATCGAACCAAACGGATTAATATTATTCATTTTGATTCCATTTCCTTAAAGAATTGAACCAAACATCTCATAAAATGAAATATTACATCTTTCTAACACTATTAATCTATTTATTGATCATTTCAAGCCACGTACTCATGTTATTTCCCGAAAGCTAGCAGGTTAATTAGCCGAAACTCATGTCTTAAGACCGGTACGTTAGTTATTTGGAATTGATGGTTGATAGTTAGTATCAACATGTGTATATTGCTTGTGAACGCTATGTTGTATCGAGTATGGTTAGAAAGAGAGAATGAATCCAATTTTACATCCGGTTAAACCCTTTTACGGGAGATTATGAAGTGTCTAATACTCTATAAATGCTTGTCCTTAAGGCAAACTTCGTTTGTTCTACATATTGTCTTTATGTTAGAAGTGTCTGAAAAATGCTAAATCTTAACAATCCGTCTTTCATGTTAGAGAGATCTACATTGTAAGTGCTGCATCGGTAAACATGTAACGTTTCAACTGAAATTTTGGGCTGGGCCTGATCAGTTAGATATGTCTACAGAATCGTAGGAGATAGAACCTGGCCCAATTTCCAATCAAGCTCAAATCAGTATAAAGTTGCTGCTGCCTCTTCAATTGTCAATTAGGGTTTTGCTCAGAAGCGGGACAAGACCTCAAGCCATCATGGTACTTTCTCTTCTATGTCATTTTAGCTGCATTCTTTATCCGAATCTCAGATCTACTAATCTCAGATCTACTACTTGCCTATCGTTTATTATTCATTTGCATGGATTGCAATTGCTTGTTCATTTATATTTTATTTAATTAATTAATAATTTTGTATTTCTGTTTGGTTTCTGAGAAATTCTGGTAATTGGAAACTGTGGAATCACGCTGTTCAATATGAACCAAATATTGTTTGTGTTGAAATGTAGAAATAAAAAATCTCCAAGCCTACCTAGTATAGTACAACTTTTTCAATATCTCTGCTGTGTTTCATTATTTCTTCATGATTCATTGCTCTTGTATAAGGATACATAAAGGCATGTGAGATTCTCATGGTTTATGATCGGTACCTTGTGTAAGAAGATTTGTATTTGAAGCCATCCTTTTCGTGGCTTAAATTTTATATTTTTCTTTTCTTCCGTAAGATCATTAGGAAGAATGGTCACTGACTCTCGGTTGATTTATGATGATAATGTCTCGAGCCATGAAACAGGGAATGATCAAAGTAAGGGAATTAATTGATTAGCTCATCTCCTTGGTCTATTATGCAGATAGCATGTATATGTGTGATGCTTGTTGTTTTCATCCTTCGGTTAATGGCTAATTGTGCCTTCTGTAATGAAACACTTTCTAAGTGATCTGTGGATATATGATGTGGAACAGGTGAACGTTCCCAAGACAAAGAAGACTTACTGCAAAAGCAAGGAGTGCAAAAAGCACACATTGCACAAGGTAACCCAATATAAGAAGGGTAAGGACAGCCTTGCTGCTCAGGGTAAGCGCCGTTATGACCGCAAACAGTCAGGATATGGAGGACAGACCAAGCCTGTGTTTCACAAGAAGGTAAGGAAGATTTTGCTCATTATGAATATGTTGTAATCTCACCCTGTTTTAAAAGTTATTCATTGTCTTCATTTTTCAAGGCTTCATACATAATTTTTTAATTTTATTTTTCTACTTTTAACGAAACTTTGACAAACTCTGTCGTGTATAGGCAAAAACCACAAAGAAGATTGTGCTGAGGCTGCAATGCCAAGGTTGCAAGCATGTGTCCCAGCATCCTATCAAGGTTAGCGTTCATTATCTCTTTTCCTCTGTTTTCTTTTGTTTCTTCTCTTTTCTGTTAGTTTAGGCTTGGAGGGTCAAATTGTCTTGCATGCTTTTTGTCTTAATATTCACTTGCTAATACTTTTTTTTTTCCCTCCACCTGTTTACTGCAGAGATGCAAGCATTTTGAGATTGGTGGAGACAAGAAGGGAAAGGGGACATCACTTTTCTAAATGTATTCTGTTACTTATGTTGCTCCATTTCTCTGGAAAATTTTTCTTCTAATTAGTTTGCTAGATTTTAATTTTTTTTTTTCGAATCTTCAAGAGATCTCTTTCCTCTCCTCTTTTCTGGGAATGGAGGCCTAAACTTAATGTATATTATGAAAAAGTCGTGTCTTAAAAACATTTTCATTCCTCCTAGCTAAATAATCTAACGAAACGTAGGTCTTAAGAACAACTAAAAACAAACTAATTATTACACCAAATTAATCTTAAACTAACTGATACACTCCTCTCAAACTCCATCCTCAATAATTCCAAGAAGTGGATGTGAAGAATGTGGAGACATTAAGTAAAATAGTATAAACACATAATATGATAAAGAAGTTTCAAGTCCAGAACTTGATAAAGAAGTTTCAAGTCCAGAACTTGATAAAGAAGAAAGACAAAAAGCTAAGGCAAAGAAATAAAAATGATATTTTGTTTTTCAAATACGCTTTGAAATCTTGAAGATAAGACATTTTCGAAAATTCAAATTTTTTAGACAGACGCAATATGAGTCGAAGAGTTAACAAAAGAACAAAAGCATAAAAAGATTAAGCAAGCATGAAATACCTTCATATATATGGATGGAGGTACCTTGAGAAAGAGCACAGATGAGGGACGGAGCGAAGAGATTAAGGGATAGAGCAGAAGGGGAGAGAGCAGCTCTGCATTTAATGGGTATCCCAGATTGGTAGAGAATAGGGGGGAGAAAACAAGAAGAGGGAGGGAGAGAGAGAGAGGCTTGCTCTACCGCAAAAGTGAACGAAGCTGATAACGAGAGGAGAGAAGTTAGGCTACTGGTAGCTACTGTAGTGTTCGCTGCTCTACTTATTGAGCCACAATCCTCTCGCTTATTCTTAGCTACAGTTTTAGGAAAGGCTGGTGGAGGTTTGTGAACAGGAGGTCCGTATAGACTTTCTTCTCAACTGTAAATGTCGAGCTATCGTCTTCCTCCGCTCACTAACTCCGGCCACCCCCGTTGCCTTCAAAGTTCAGACCTCTTTCCCTCACAAGTTCCTTGTTAATCCTCCAACTGGACTCCTCCTTCCCTTTCCTACGCCACGTTTCAGATCATACTCAAGCCACTCAGTCTCAGCTCCCCTCCGCCTACCCTCGCTCACCGTCCGATCGCTTCCTAATCAAAACCGCCGAGTACACCGACTCTACTCACCAATTCACATCTCTCAACTCTTGGTTCTCCTCCCGGCCCCACGCCTCTACTCAAGATCTCAAGCTCAAGGACGCATTTACGGGCCCCTTGCTCCTCCGCCACGCTGTCGCTTCCGGAAATTCCGATGCCGTTAGGAACCTCATTAAGCGCCAGACGAAGATTCTTACCGAGTTGTACCCTGCTGAGTCTGAGTCACTCCTACGAGTTGCCACTGAGTCCGTTAACTCGGACGATTTGGTTAACTTGCTGCTAGAATCTGGATTGAGAAGCAGTAGCAGTAGTACTAGTCCTAATACGCATCCGTCTGTTCATCCGAAATGGATATCCAATCAGTTACACGAGGCAGTGCTGTTGGATCGAACGGACGAGATTTCAATTTCGGTACAGAGGTGGGGATCTAGATCGTTCGATTACAGAGATAAGGAGGGAAGGACGCCGTTGTACGTGGCGGCAAGCAGTGGGAAAATCTGATACGGTAGGCTACTCGTAGAATCAGGTGCGGATAAGGATGCTAGGGGGAAACAAGGAAGAACTGCGTTGTATAAGGCAGCAGCCAATGAGGACCGTCCGATGGTAGAGATGCTCTTAGACTTGGGTGCGGACCCCACTATCAAAGATGATCATGGCCGTCTGCCTCTTCACGTTGCTCGTGATAAAGGACACGTAAGTTATTAACGTACCAAATCAAAATCAAGCTCATTCATTGTCAGTTATTTCAGTTAGTTGTTATTATCTGCTTATTGTTGCAGAAGGAAATAGTGGAAATTCTGGAATTTGGAGGAGCAGTGTTAATGGCGGCAAGAAGTGAGCAGAATGAATACCTGCAATCACTAATACGAAAAGGAGCAAATATGAATTACCATGATCAATATGGTCTAACAGCACTGCGTATAGCAGCCCTTAAAGGGCACAGAGAAGTGGTTCTAATGCTTATAGAATCAATCGGGCCGGAGAGCATGGAATGGGTGGACAAAGAAGGCCAAAGCGCGTTGCATCTAGCAAGTATGAGTGGAAGCCTCGAAACAGTACAATGCTGGTGAGTAAAGGAGCAAATGTTGATGCCAAGAGCATACATGTTACGCCGCTTTACATGGCGAAAGCTATGAGATATTTATTGATCACTCAATTTCTCATTACTTGTGGTGCTTCTGTTGATGAAAACTGCAATGCATGAAAAGAAAACTAGTTTTGAGAAAGTGTATGATAAAGACAGTGATTATGTGATGAAATAATTAATTAGATTAGATTAGATTAGATTAGAGGAAGGCTTTAGAGTGTAGAAAATGTCTTACTTAGGGGTCGATGTATAAATGCTTGGACAGTTGCTCTAAGTTCGGGGTTTGTAATTCTTGCAGTGATGTGATGCTTGGTATATTGAATGACTTCTTTGTCGGACTTGAACGAGGTGTTACGGATTCTTCCAGCTGTTAAAATTTGACACGTGTCATAGTCAGTCGATCAATCCATTCTATGTGCACGATGGTCTAAATCGAAATGTATGATCTTACGTCATATCGATTGAGCAGACATGTTTGTGTCTGCTGAGAAATTTCTGCAATTTTGTGGTAGTGATCACCCTTCAATTGCCTCAATTCCTTACTGCAAGGAACAACCACTGAGTTGAAACTCCGATATGCCTCTTGGTCAAGCTGTAATGAATCTGCATTTTGTTTTTCCATTTCAATTTTGCAACGTAGAGAATATATCAAATCAAAAAGAAAAAAAACTCAATACTGACAGTCAGTAGAAGAAAGCAGGTCCTTGTTTGCGTCGCTTATGTCTTCAATTGAGCCGGAAGCAGCACAGTAGAATTGAGCACGCAGGACTTGATTGGATGCTATCCCTCCTCTAGTTTCAAGTGTGTAGAAAAAAATAAGTAAATGTTAGAAATTTGATAGAGTTAGTTTCATCAGTAGGTAGAGACTAGATAACCGAACCTGACAATGGAATCAATAGAAGCTACTCCACTTTTCGCCAGACTAAGCACCGATTCTCGAGCATTACTCCATTGTTGTGTTCCCATTTCTGCCTTGTTCAAACTGAAGTATATTCCACATTGTTAAGACTACAAGAGGTACATTAGAATTCAATTCTTTACAAGTTGAGTATGCCATACCAGTAATGAAGGGACTCCTCTATGACTCTCTTCCCATTATCAATGGACGAAGAATGTTCAAGATAGTCAGACTCTGTCTTTTCTACATGAACTGCCCATTGAGATTGAACGGACGACCCGAGCTCCAGCATTTTCAACATCTCCTCTTGCAATTTTCTGGTTTTGCTCAATGAATTGTCCCGCTGTTCATTCACTGCCATTTTTATCTGAGAAGAATATAACCACCAAAGATAGTGTCAAAGATAGAAAAACCCAAGTATTTTCTATTTATAAATGTCAAAGATAGAAATACCAGCTCCTTCTTCCTAGCATTAGCACTCGCCAACAGCTCAGCCACTTTTTCCAATAATTCCCTTTCTTCATTAGCAGCACACTCCTTCATGAATTTTGAAATATGTATCACTTATTTTAATAACGTTTCGAAGATCAATCTTGCAATTTAAAACCCACCTCAAATTTCTTTTCAAATTGAGACAATTTGTGATCATCTGCTATTTCTGATTCTTCCACAAACTGGGTCAATCTAGATGCTTGCGCACTTATAGTATCCAAAAAGTTGAATGTTGTTTTCGAAACTGAACGCGTTGCTTCCAATGTTCTTGCGTGCACCTGTTAGTCATTACTCATTAGATTATTCAGTTTCTTTATTTGAATAACGTAAATAACTGAAAATAAATGAGCGCCAAGTTAGAAAAAAAAACCTGGCGTTGCTGCTTGGCATATTCACTCAGTTTCTCCTCTTGCTTGCTAAGATTATTTTTAAGATCATCCAGCAATGCATCTGCTTCTAATCCAAACCCTTTGAATAGCTGATTCAGATAAAAAGTCAGTCAAAAGTACATGAATCCATATCATATATAAAGAAACCTCGAATATGACCATAATATAGAGAGACAGGCTTACATTTTCCAGGGTGGATAGATTCTTACAGACTTGAGAATTAACTTCATTGAAAGTTGATTCAGAGTTTTCTTCAAGCTTCCCAGTTATGTCACTTAGACATCTGGTTCCTGAACCAAACATGGTGTTTAACTTTTCGAGCCTTTCTTTAAGTTGTTCAGTAACCTTCAAGCACAAGGTAAAGACAGCTTAGAATCAAACAAAAAATTATCTTCTTAGCTCTTATATGTAGTATTTCTTACCTTTGCCTTTTCTGATATGAAAGAATGTACATCTTCTTCCATTTCTTTCAGTTTATGCTCTTGCTGTGTCACGGAAATAGCTACGGCTTTATGCAGTAAATCCAGCTGCTCGGTTAATCGGGAATGAAATTTCTCCATGACCATTCTTTTTTCTTCTTCCATTTTGTCCTTGCGTTCTGGAAAAAATCCGAACTATGACTTTTGAGTGTAATTACTAGATAGAGAAGAGCAATTAACTTTAAAATTTTTGACACAAACCGATTTCAGCAGACAAGCTGAACAAGTCAAGGAAAGCATTTTCAAGCTCTTCTCGCAGCTGAAATGCACGCTCTATAATGGCTTTCTCTGAAAGTTAACAAACAAACATGAATGCTAGAGAAGGGAAAAAAAAAAAAGAGTAGATACATGCAATGAACCATAGCTCACCTGACTTGAGCAGGTTAGATATAAGAAATTCCTTCTCTTTGATGGTAGCATTTGCCTGTTGATGTCTCTTCTCTAGATCAAATAAAGCATGTTCTGTGTCCTCCAGTTGTATCTAAAAATTGACTTAAAAGACACCCATCAAGTTCTTCAACTAATGAACTTGTAATTGATTCAAACTAAAGATGAAAAAGTTTCTTATGACTGTTTTAAGCATATATTACACAAACCTCGGTTCTTTCCAGATTCTCGCTTAACTCGGCCGTCAAAATTTGCTGAGATTTGTATAGCTCTTGAAGCTCCATAAGTTTCTGTGCATTCATTCTCATTATAATTAGAATCTCTCTAAGATAGTTCACTCGTTATAAATGCAACATTTACCTTGTACTTGGATTCAAATTCAAGTTCCAACCTCTCAATCTTTTCAGCCAATGCCTGTTAGGGATGGTGAAAATCAATAAAGATCACATTACTATACAAGTTTGCAGTTCATTTGTTTTCTGCCAATATTCTAGTTAGAGTCTAACCTTCTTTTCGGCCGCTTCTTTATGATACTGGTCTTTCGGAATGTACATTGCATTCTTATCTCTTGTAGAAGACACCTCTTTTCACAACAAACAATTCATGGACCACTAATTAAACTCTTGTAAGACAAAGAAAAACAATAGTGTGCTAACTACTGACAGACCTTGTCTGAGTCGATCAATTTCGAGATACAAGTCCTTGATCAGTGCAGATGTCATCATCTTCTGATTGATCTAACAATTTTTACAAAAATTTCATAACTATTAAAACATTTGTTTACATCACCACAAATGTAAGAAAAGGAAAGTGCTACTAGTTTCTTTATAACTAACCTCCGGTTTGTTCTTGATATTTCTCGCTCGGTGAGCATAATCGAGAGTGCTTAATGTTTCTTCTAAACAATGAATTGAAGGTGACACTGTTGCAATTATGCAAGTCTTTGTTTTCCCTCCCAATGAATCCCTCAACAATCTAGTTAATTTGCTATCCCTTTTAATAGTTCAAGAAAAAGAAACACCATTAAAATTAAACTGAAAAAAGAACAAATCTAACAGACTAACAGACCATTTCGAAATCTTCAGTTTCACCTGTAAGGAACATGATCAGAGAAGTCAACTAGGGCGTTAATAACGCGTCCAAGAGTAAGTAGACTCTTATTAATCTCCCCTGCTTCTCTTGCTCTTCCCTGAAAAAAGGGGGTGAAAACACATGAACTACAAGTAATTAGAGGTCGGCAACAAAAAAGAAGTGTCCAATATGGTTTGAAGTTTGAGCCGAACCTCTCTCGCACCGGAACGAGAAATATTTTCCGAACCAGCAAGGTCGACAAGATTCAACTTGCCGCATTTAATCATCTCTTCCCCTTCGACAGTACGCTCCTTAATAT
Organism: Coriaria nepalensis; assembly: GCA_027186245.1. Taxonomy (NCBI): domain Eukaryota; kingdom Viridiplantae; phylum Streptophyta; class Magnoliopsida; order Cucurbitales; family Coriariaceae; genus Coriaria; species Coriaria nepalensis. Next base: position 9,108,191 of record CP114491.1, on the reverse strand, counting down.
GAATTGTAATAGAGAATATGGAATGGGACCTACTGCTCTGCTTGTTAAGAAGTGTCTCAGCCGTACGTCTTTTCGTTGAACCTTTCTCTAATATTCTGTATATCTCATTTGCACTACTTACTACTTCCTCTTCTAATCCCCTCAAAAACACACCTCCCTTTCCATCCTCCATTAGAGCTATAGGTTTTCTCAACCTCTCATCGTCTGCATAGAATTTCGCACTATCTTCTATGGCTAAAAGATCTGTTATCTCTTCATTGTACAGTTCTAGGAAGGTTACTTTCAAACTATAATCTGCATCTTCTTGTGTTTCTAAATTGTCGAAAATTCTTTTCACCGCTCTTGGGATTACACCGGCATCATTCGGAAAGTCCCCCTTCTATAAAATTTAAAAAATAAATAAAAAAATTCAATCATATGCTTCAAATTATAAATATTTTAGGGAGCAATGTATAATACATGATCTAAGATAAGTGAAAAGATAACCTTCTTGCGTTATCCTAATCCTCCTTCCATAGTGTAGGTTTTTCCGGTTCCGGTCTGACCATAAGCAAATATTGTGCAGTTATAGCCCTCAAGTACCTCATCGACAATAGGCGAAACAGCTTCTTCATACAGTTCCTCTTGTTTAGATTCTGGACCAAAAACCTAAAAGTAAAAGGATTGATAAGTTCATAGACATTGTTATGGGAAGGAATAGAAGTTTGTCTAGAAAACAGACCTTATCAAACTGAAAGGTTTTATCTATCTGCTTGTTAGCTATGTTCTGCGTTGCAATGATTTCCCTTTTTATCTCATCACAAGATATCACTATGGGAGTACGTGTCCTAAGCTCCTCCTCACTTAACGGCCGGCAACGCAAGAGAACCTGCACATTTACACCCCTTTCCTTGTTATTCATGTCTCGACCAGACTTATCGTTGGGACGTGGGGTCAACTGGGAGGGTGAGAGTGGGATCACCCCTCCTCCTGATCTTCTTCTCAGCTGTAATGGTGTAGAGTTATTCATTCTTCTTTTTTCTTCCTCCCGAGCTCCTTCGGAACGGATACAAACACACTCACTTAGAGAGTCAAACACATATCTCTCAACATCAAAAGAAAGTACTCATCTCTACATTACATCACCTTTCAGATCATATGAAGTCTCAATTCCTATGAGTTTCATTCATTGAATAAAATGAATATAAGAATAAAATAAAATATAAGGACGGCAAATTTTATTTGGTAATAACAAATGGAAGGTGGGTTTCACGTAGGCTCATCAAAAATTTCCAAAACCCAAAAGACATCATGCGAACTTAGTGCCTCCCATGTCAAAATGATTGATAACTTACAAAAATAAACAACAAAAAACAAAAGTCAATGATATATGGGTTGACTATAAATAGTATCCCCTGGCTATAGCATTCCTTACATTCCTAAATCATCTAACCATTCTCAACAGATCCAACCTCATTTAACAAGAAAACAAAATGGCAAGCACAAAACAAACCATAGTAGTCCTCTTCTCCTTCACCCTCTTAGCCTTGCCTTCACTAATAGCAGCTATTGAGTTCAACACTACAAAAAAACCGCCTCAAAAGAATGTCGATGTTATCGTGGAAGGAGTAGTTTACTGCCAGAGCTGCGATCGTCAAGGGTCGTGGTCCTTAACCGGAGCCAAACCGCTCCCTTCAGCTAAAGTCAGCGTGATATGTAAGAACTACAAGCAACAAGTGATCTTCTACAAGGTATGGGAAACTAATGCAAAGGGCTACTTCTATGCCGCTCTAGGGACATACAAGATGACCCATCATATTCTAGATCATCCTCTCCAAGCTTGTAAAGTAAAACTCGTTTCTTCTCCCTTGCCCCATTGCAATCTCTTGACTAATATCAATTACGGGCTTTATGGTGCTTCGCTCCGCTACGAGAACAAGATCATATCCGGAAATAACTACAAGGCGGTCGTCTATTCGGCTGGTCCTTTGGCTTTCCGCCCTGATGTCTGCCTTCCAAAAACTCATGGATGAGGAAGATGATCAATTTGACACACTTTTTTTTTTCCCCCTTTTAAATTTGTTGTTATGGTTCTTGGTGGCTTTTGCTTCTTTACATTTTTGTTGTGTTACTATATATAATTAATAACTACAATTGGGTTGTATTTGAAAACTTTTTAAATCCTTCTCTTTGTAGTTCGTTAACCTCATAAATTCTGTTGTTATTATTATTATTATCAAAATTACTCGAACCTTTTGGGGTGTAGAAACATGCATGATCCCATCTGGACACCAACTTAAGCAATAAAATGGGTTAAATTATGATCTTTGAAGCTCCAAGACTTTGGGAACGAAAGTACAACTATGAACAAGTACATTCACCTTATTTTGAGGGAATTTTTTGGATAGATTATATATATTGAGATGAATGATTATATATTAATTTTATATCATAGTATTAATTTATTATATATAATTTATATAATCGATTTGACTATAAACACAATCATCGCCTAATTATTCATTTCATATATAACATATATAAATAATTTCGGGTCTTCATGATTTTTAAATTAGCGGACTGAATATTCATTCCTTCCCTCATATGATATTCACGTCTAAATGGCGAATTTACTACAAAAATAAAATAAATAATAATAATAAATAAATAGAAAGTGGAGGGCCCAACTGCAAATATGAAAAAACAAAAAATTTGAAAACGCACCGTTTTGTACTGTGAAAGGGAAAGGGGTTGATAGAGAAGTCCGCTACTTCTCATCTCCGTTTCACCGCCGTCTATCTGAAAATGGCATTCTCAGAGGAGGAACGAAGACCAACCCCGATCTCACCATTTCCTCTTCATAATGACCAGGACGACCCAGAAAACGACGACGTAGAGACTGAAAACGACGACGATGAAGGACAAGAAGATGATGATGACGACGACGACGACGACGACTATGAAGAACCGCCGCGTCGGAAGCCTGTTTCGGAGGAGTCCCGATTGCGTGCATACAGGTCCAAGCTAGAGAACTTAATGGAGCGAATGGGGAAGGAGAAGGTCGAACTTCGAGTTCACGATGTGTTGATTAAGGGAAACACTAAGACTAAGGAATCGCTGATTGAAGTTGAACTGGAGATCGTCAAGAACGCGGCGAGTATGCAAGACCTACTCGAGACCGCGAGCATTGCCAGTTCCAGGCTTCAGAGGCTCGAGATCTTTGAATCGGTTCGGATCACTCTAGATTCCGGCCCGCCTGAGCTTCCTGACACTGCTAATGTTATAGTAGAGGTTGTTGAGACCAAAAACCCTCTCTCTGGAGAATGCGGTGCTTACACTAAGCCTGCGGTACGATTTTTTCTTAGCTCCTTTCACTTCTTTCTAAAAAAATTTGATTGATTTTTTTGGTCATTCTGAGATGTGGACTTTATGTTCTACACAAGTTAATAGAGGAAGAGCGGTGATTTATCAAAGCTATAGTGCTTGTGGGCTTAAATCACTTTTTGAGTTTATGAAAATGTGCATGAATTTGCGAGCAGAACAAACTGTATTGTAGCCTTTGAATTGTTTCTAATGCTATATTACAGGCTAGATCATGGACATTTGAAGGTTCGGTTAAGTATAAAAACTGGCTTGGATATGGAGATCTATGGGATGGTTCTGTGGCATATGGTCCTAGTCAAACATCAGAGTTAAGTGCTGGTGTGTATTTGCCCAAGCTAAAGGGGTTACTGACCCCTATGGTGGCACGCGTATCCCTGCTTTCCCAAGATTGGCTTGAGTTTTCTTCATACAAAGAGCGGTTGTTAGGCCTTTCTCTCGGCTTATATTCATCGAAATATCATGATTTGATGTACAGCCTTGGATGGAGAACCCTTACTGATCCAACACAAATGGCGTCCAAGTCAGTAAGAAGGCAGCTTGGGCATGGTTTACTTTCAACTCTAAAGTACACATTTAAGTACGACAGGAGAAATTCACCTGTGAGACCAACTGAAGGATACGCTTTTGTTTCTACCAGTCAAATTGGTGGCCTTGCACCTGATCCCAGGGGCTTAAGATTTGTGCGCCAGGTCTTTTTTTTTCTTTTTTTCTTTAGGTATTCATTTCATTGTTTTTATTAATTATATATATTGTACTACACCAGATTATAGACTGATAGGTGAATACTATTTAGACTTTATAGCAAGTTCTCTGAACAAGAAGCGTTGCATAATACAATATGTTTTGATGTATTGTGAGTAAACAAAATCACAATCTGTTTTCTAGACTGAAAAGGGATTCTCTTGTTAGATGAAACCAAGCAATCTCACACTTCGTAAGACAAAAAGGATATGGGAGAATTGTAATTGCATGGTTTAACTAAATAATAAATCAATTTTTTCTTCTAGGGCTAACATGATGCAAATGAATTTGATACCCTACTGAACCACTCTTTCTTGCTTCAAATCGAAGTGATAGAGACCAGGTTTAACTTTTAAAAAATATGGAAAATTTTGGGGTTATTTTTTTCCTTATGTGATTTACATTGTTCTGTGTTGAAGTCTTTGATGAAGGCTGATATCAATTTCTAAATCTGGCTCGCGAAAGACTACATGCTGTTAACTACCTAGATTTATATTTTTCACAGATTGGCTGTGTTCATGTTTGTCCTATAACTCCTGTGATCTTTGTCTTTCATTTCTTAAGGATCTGTCTTTCAAATTTTATGTAGGAGTTTGATCTTCGGTATGCTGTTCCTTTTGGATTTAGTCATGCTGCACTCAACTTTGGAGTCTCTGGTGGTGTAGTTTTCCCATGGGGGGAAGGATGCTTGAACAAGCCGTCATCCCTACCAGAGAGGTTTTTCCTGGGTGGTGATTTCTCTCCAGTTTGCACCATTGGAGGCCCCACAACAGTATGGGGATTTAAGACTAGAGGGATGGGCCCTACCGAGCCAAGACGGCAAATTAAAGATAAGAATAGTGATGAAAACTCTAGCTCTCCTGGAAGAGACTTTGTTGGAGGGGATCTTGCTGTCACTGCTTTTGCAGACCTCGCATTTGATCTTCCAATTAGCTGGTTAAGAGAACATGGAATCCATGGACATTTTTTTGTTGGTGCTGGAAATGTGGCAAAGTTGACAGAAAATGAGTTTCGGAATTTCTCTTTACAGAAGTTTGCGGACACATTTAGAAGCTCCGTAGGAGTTGGAATTGTTGTTCCAACAAGCATCTTCCGCTTAGAGGTCAGCTATTCACTTACTCTGATACAATACAATGAAAAGAATGAGAGTGACAATGCTTAGGCTATTACCCATCTTCTTTCTCTGTTTTTTCTTTTCCCCTCTTCCTATTCTTATTCTAGCTTGGTTTTATGATCAGGGTAACTTTTACTACATGCTAAGGCAACATAAGCATGACCGTGGAAAGACTGGATTTCGGTTTAGCATCTCTGCTCCATCATAGATCCCTGCTTCTGGCTTTGTTTGATGTTTCAACTTCAGTAATCCTCAAGTGACGGAAAATTCAGGTCTTTGCAGGTAACTTATCATCCCATTCAATTCTTTAACTCTCCTTCCCTACTGAGCTTCCAAGTGGTGACAGAATAAACAAATTTTGATCATCATGTAAAAATAGGCAGGCCCCTGAACCAGCAGGCAGACCTATTCTCTCCAGAGTATACAACGAGAAGTCTGGAACTGTATCCAGAGCTTCCCGGGCAGAGTCAATCAATCCGTCTCATTTTTTCTTTTTTCTTTTTTCTTTTTTAAATTTTCTAGATGTTAACTTGCACTTTTTCTAGATTTTTCTAAAATTTTCCTATCTGGGGAGAGTTGGTTATTGTTTGATAATAAACGTTCTTTTATTTTATCGAGAAATAGACAGCATACTTGCTTTTAAGGCAATGTACTACCATGTGTACACCCTTTTGGCCCTCTTCTAAGAAGGAAAATGAAATGCATATAACGTAAAGCATGAGCTGATGAGAACCCATCTTGGACAATAAATGAACCCTTTATTCATTTAAAATTTTTCACGAGTATACACTTTTCTTATGACATCTCGTGTTCTAGTGTTATCTTGCAAGGCTATGAGATGGAAAGCAGCTTCTATTAAGCAATCTAAGCAAAGCATGAGCCTTTCTCCTCGCCCTTAACGACTCATCAACAGCCAAGCTCTGAAGAGCCAGAACACTTCCTGGGTTCATCAACAACCGCCTCGCCACCTCCTCCCCTCCATCTTTACATAGCCCCAAAAGAAGAGTGACAGCGCTCTCTCTTTCCTTAGAAGACCCAACTCTCAGAAGGTCGATAAGAAGACTAACCACTACTCTACTATTCCTTATCTCCTCTAACCCCTCATTACAGCTCAAAACCAGAGACAACACTTGCAAGATGTCATCCGTTATCCCGACCCGGTCGTTCATTAACAGGTTGATAAGAAGTGGGACCGCCCCAGAAACCACGATGCTTGCCTTGTTGGCATTGTGAAGTGCTAGATTTGAAATTGCAGTCAAAGCATCTCTTTTTCCAGTAGAAGTCCCTTCTTTAAGAAGGCTTACTAATGCCGGAATGGCTCTAGGGCAAGTTCCTATAGTAAGCTTGAAATCATCCACCATGGAAAGGCTAAAGATTGTAGCAGCTGAATTCTCTCTTGCCTCCATCGTTTTCCCTGATTCCAAGACATGTACTATGTAATCAATTGCTCCAGCCGATATTATCAAATGCTTGTTGTTATTGAATATGGATAGATTGAGCAATGCAGTGACTGCATTTTCTTGAGTTCTTGGATCGTTTGAGCCAAGCAAAGAGACTAGAAATGGAATAGCTCCTGCCTCCGCTATTACCCGTCTATTATCCATGCCAGATTTTGCAAGTAACCTCAGCTCATAAGCTGCTTGTCTTTGTATATCAAGCGAGCCAGTTGCAATTTTCCCTACAAGAAATTCTGATGTCATTTTGACAGCATCAATAGCAGCTTTTGTCTCGGAAATATAATCTATCCCTTTGCTTTTGCTTCTCTCCAAATCAAGTTTAGATTCGTTTAATGAAACGTTGTTATCTTGACACCATTGTTGCATAAGGCTCTTTAGTGCATAATTAGGTATAAGGGCCATGTGGATTAGCCTTTGACCACTTTTCGAGCAAATCTGATGGCCCGAATCAATCCATTGGGTGATAGAGATTCTGTCATATGTGTGGCCGGATGATAAAATGACCGGATCTTTCATTAACTCTAGCGATATGGGGCAACGGAATTCGTCCGGAATTGGAAGCAAAGATTCGGAAGATGAATGGTCCAATAACTTCTTCTTACATGAAGATTTATTCATCTGCTTCTGGATATCTTCTTCTCTAGTTTCTTGCCCAGTTTTTCCATCATTTACTATTATGGATTTGGACAAGAAGACTAAGGAGATTAGATTGTTTATACTAGATACCGTGATTAGTCCACCTGTTCCGGCCTGCTTAACCGCTTCCGCCTCAAGCTTTGTGATTTCTTCTTCATAATCCATTAGGCTTTTTAATCCAATACTATTAAAAATTTCTTCGACTTTTTCAATATCAATAATGCCTTTGTTCTTGCTATTGATCTTCTCACTATTGTTTGCCATTACTCGAAGAAGCTCTTCTCTTCTATGAGTCTCTGTAGGGTCCACAAACAACTCGACCCGCTTAGTTTGTTTATGAAGAAGCTCAACTTGCTCTCTAACATCATTACTCAACTTAAGCAAGCTTAGAGGCAAAGTATCAAGTGCTCTTCCCATTTCCTTTTCTAATACATAAAACTGATTTGAAATGAACTGGGATTGGAGTAGATTCCAAAGAGAGCTTCCATCTTGGCATGAATTGATTACAAGATTGACTCTTTGGATCACAGAAAAAAGCTCGGTTAGACACAGAACGGACGACGGAGGAAGCGGGCTGTCTGCTTCTTGAATCTCTTCAAATAGAAAAGAAAGAATCTTGATCCTTCTCTTCATGGTTGAGATATTCCGTACCTGTAAAAAGGGAATCATTTCCATGGAAGCGACTTCATTTGAGATATGGGTCAATGATTTTAGCAAAAACCCAGATGGCAAAATGCATGAGGAGTTCATAGTTGTCATTCATTGGAGGAAGAACTGTATGAATGATATGCTCTGTTCGTAACTTAATACCAAAAAACTGGCATTTTGTGTTTGTAAGAAGGAGAAAGGGCCTCTGGTTTGCTGCCACTTGGAGCAACCTCCAGCATCTTTTTCTTTTTGGTCAATCTTCCTACTTCCCGCCAAATTTTATATCCAGCATCAACATGTATCAGTAATTGTATAATACAAGATTACTAGCCTCCTCAAGCATTTTGCTCTAGAAGTTTGACTTGTTTTATGATTTTGAAAGTTCGTGCAATCAATTGTTGGTATTTCTCTGTTTCATATAACTACTGGGTCAACTTGTCTTGTAATATCGAAATTATTTTATAGAAAAGGGTCATTGTCAATACAATCTGGCTGGTACTTTTTCTTGCCAAGAAGGAAGTAGGAAAGGATCTTTTGGATGGAGTGACTTGAATAAATTAAACCAAGATCAAAAATATTAAAATTGTATAATATAAAGTATGGATACATCTTAATTATATTATATGTATCAGTTTTATATTATTATATTATATATTATATTAATTTTAAATGTAATCTGGATGATTCGTTATTATTATCGACGCAAAAAATTTGGTTGGATTTTTCACATTTTGACCAGGTCAATTGCAATATGTCCAGAGGCAATTTAGTTACCATGTTGAGAGATATGTCCCATTTGTTAGCTATTACTTGTATTAAGTATCATGTACGACCCTACATTTTGCTATAAGGTTATGATGAAGCTGATAGTTGTCCCTTGTCTTATGGAATATTAACTCTTACTGTGAGCTTATGAGCATCATGAAGCTTTTCATGCTGCATCAAAGGTGTTATCTCTATTCACTTGGAATGGCATCTATGCTTTTATCTCATGTGTGAATAACTCATCAGTTTAAATCCCACTATTCAAAAAGTGAGACATCACTCGAGTTTACAAGATGCCAGTCTATGAGTTATGAATGCATGCATTGAGAAATTCTAGCTATTCACGAAGTATCGATTCGCAGCGGTCGAAAAATATTGACATGAGTTAGTCCCGACGGTTAGAGTATAGACTCGAGAAGTAGCCGGAATTCCTTAAGACGCCTATCTATTTTTAACAAATATTACTTTTCTATCCCATAAAGAAGCCGATCCCAACACACACTTACAATTAGTTAAACATTCACTAGAGGGTCTCACAGTAACGTTGAAACGTACAAAGATGAAAATGCAAAAAACAGTGGGAAGGTGGAGGGAGAGGGAGGAACATGACAAAGAGTCAAGAAACAGTGAGCCACACTATCAACTAGACTACTAATAGAAGTATACTCCAACCTGAGAAAGTGATAGGACGACAATGTATGAATCGAAAAAGTATAAATCAAATCTCCAATCAATCTTTGGGCCGGCCCATACAAATCATTGCTCCAAGCTTTCCACAATGACAGCGCACACAAAATTATTGGTGAACATGTCATATGGAACATAATTAACGACGAGTCAATATATCAAATTGATTTTATTAAAATTCTAATAAAATGATATGAAACTGATGACATGTTTCGAGTTCAGTAATTATGTCACACTACTTTTTTTCGTAGATGGTGTACTCACCCAAGCATTACTCAAACTATTCACATTTCGATCTTTCATTTTCACATCCTGTTGCCTACACTTAAAACACACAAAAAAGAAAGCACTTCCCCCTCTTGGAACTGTGTTTTTCAGGACAACGACCTGCATTTTAGAACAAGTGGGTTCATGATCAAAGACCCATTACCATATCTCGCTCTTCTTTCCTTCCTTTTGAAGTGACATATCTTTTTTCACACAAGTTGGAGCTAGCACAAATATTACACATGATTTGCTTCTGGATCTTATCTTAATCCTAGGATTAGCATAACCAAGTATTTTTCGTTCATCGGTTCGTAGAAACGGCACAAGATCCGAATTCGATCAGAGACACACTTCTATAAATCATAAGAACCCTTCTTATTTTATTTTTTTTCTTAGAGAAAGAGACGCGTGAAATAAGACAATCATAATAGGGTTTCAGGTGAAATATCTGTTATAATATAGGTTGATGTTCAAGTACAAAGATGTTTCACCAAAAACGTTCAATGTCATATCTAATCTAATGGGAAACAGAGATGGTGAAAGAGGAGGAGGATAAACACTATTTGGCTCCATTATGTAACTTCAGATTCCTAAACAATCTTTTTCACTCTCCTCCATGGACCCCACCAAGCTCAATAAAACCCAACCCTTTTCCTTCTAACGGAGGGTTTACTTTTTTCCTTCATACGTATTGATCCAATCCAACCATGATTTCTCTTCCTAACTTACCAACACCGTATAATGCTGATCATGCTTCATGATCCAGCATCAAAATAAATATTTGACTACAAAGAAACTAAATCACTTCCCTCCTTATCTACCATTACCAGTGAAAACGTGACAAAAAATCACAGTTACTCCTCAAGAGAAGCTGCCAATTTTCAACACATGCAATGAAAACTGGCCCATGCACTAGTAACTCACCATTTATGCATAGGTATAATAGTATTGAACCTTTTATACATATATATATATATATAGTCATATAGAGAGACATCCTTTGGAGAGGAAAGCAGATATATGAAGCAATGAGGGGAGGGCACGAGCCGCGTGCAAGCTCATCTTGCGCAGCTTGCAAGCTGTTGAAGAGACGGTGCAGCCCGATGTGCATATTTGCGCCATATTTCCGGTCGGATGATGATCCAGGCAGATTCGCCAAAGTGCATAAAGTGTTTGGAGCGAGCAACGTGAGCAAGATCTTAACCGAAGTGCCGGAAGATCAGAGAGAGGATACAGCCAACTCTTTGGTGTACGAGGCCGAGGCACGGCTTAAGGACCCGGTTTATGGTTGCATTGGAGCCATAGCTTTCCTTCAAGGGAAAATGGTCGAGCTTCAGAATGATCTCAAAATCGCTCGGTCCCGCCTCGCAGTCTATGCCGCTAATTCTTCTTCCTCTTCTTCTTCTCCATATGGTGAGACGATCGTGCCTTTTTCCAATCTTCCCGGCTATACAGTAACTCATGGATTGAATGGGAATGTTGTTTGTCAGAATTCAGCGGACTAAATCAACCGCAGCATATGAATTGCTTTGGAAATTTTCCTTATATATAGAACCTTGGCCTTGATTACTGTAAGAACTTGAGAATTCGGGTTGGAATTCCGTTTGGATTCATAACTCAGTTTAAGGTTCAACGCATCTAAATAAAAGCACTCTAAGAAAGCAGATTGCTTTTCATCATTTGGACCAAGTGATCTTACTTAACAAAGAATAAAACATCATAAAAAACAGGATTATGAAAATTTTAACGATCTTTGTTATTTGCTAATTACATTTGGTTTTGTAATAATCCTTCAATTTATCACCCATCACTAAACCCCTCTTATCCATTTCTTCCAACATCAACTTGGCCTCGTCAAATCTCTTCAGCTTAATGAAACGGTTAGCCAACCAGCCGAAGCTCTCTTCATCGACCCACGTGTCCCTCTCGGAGTAGCACATGACAAACTCCACAGCTTGGTCGTAATATCCAAACCCCAACAGCGCTTCCAGCACGTACACGCGCGTGGAGAACACCACCGGCACTCCATCTTCCTCCATCCTCCGCATCAACACCAGAGCGCCGTGTACCTTGCCAGCCTTACTCGCTCCCATCACAAGCGCGTCGTACGTACGTGAGTCCGCGCGCATTCCCTCTTCCTCGATCTTCTCTAAAACTCCAGCCGCCGCCTGCATATCGCCGGAGAAACAGTAAACCGCCAAGAAGTAGTTGTAGACTGTCGGATCGGGTGGAACTCCGAGTTTCTTCATCAGATCGACCACGCTCCACGCTTTGCCCAGCATCTCCTTCTTCGTCAGGGCGCGTAAGATAGGGTAAAAGCTACACGCGTTGAGACCGTAACCCTCACGCGCCATCGTTTCGATCAGGCGAAGGGACTCATCGATCAGATCTATCTTAGATAGGCGTGCGATGAGCGAATCGTAGGAGCCCTTGCGAGAGGTGGACTCGTGGAGGCGAGCTAGGCTCTGAGAGAGCTCGTCGAGCATGGAAATGGAGGATTCTTTGTTGGTGATGAACTTGAAAGTATTGTTACTGGTGAAGAATCCGTCGCTGAAGCGCTTATTGAGGAGGTGGCCGACCGTTTCAAAGTCTCTGGAAGAGCCGGCGGAGTTGATAAGTTTGTCGTAGTAGGCGGAGCTAGGCTTGTCGGGGAAGGGTTCCGGATTGGAGGTCCAATTCTGGGCAGTGAAGAATCGGGAAGTGATGGTGGGGATAAAAGTGGAATTATGCGTTTTCTGAAGGGCTTTACGGAGGAGTGACTGCGCCATGGTTGTTAACTTGCTGGGGTTTAAGAGGATCGGTTGAATTTACAGGGTTTAAGAAGCTGAATCGGGAATTGTGTTCATATTACCATTACGGGTTGATGATGGGTTAATTTGGATTGGGCCCATTCGGGTTTTAGGTCGAACGTCTAGCCCATTGAAATCGGTTACCCATCGTGAATGATTTGAACAATTTGGGCCATGGACCTAACTAGTCACTTACTGCAATTGGAGCATCCTATGGGGATGAATATCTTTAACCCCACGTGCGAGTATTTAATCTCATTTATAACTAACTATAAAGATAGTACTTTTTAATATTAGTTATGGATTTGGTCGGAAAAAATAAATGTGAGTTTTGCAAAAATGTCACAAGGTATATTTTTAAAATTCTCAAGTCATTAATCTAATTATATTTATATAAATATTTAACCTCATATTTTAATTAAAAAAAACATATTTATGATAAATTAATTAATTTTAATTATATATATCTTTATAAATAAAAATATTGCACGTGGTTAAAATATGTCAGTCCATCTTAAAAAGTAGACACCAGCTATCAAACAAAATTTCGTTGAATGCGTTGCTTCTTTTATGAAAAGACTAGGGGCCATCGGCGATGGGTAAAACCACAAGGCCAGTTGGGAAAAGGGTGGACAGATTGACAAAGCATGGACGAGCAACATATGTCAAAGTCAAATACAAATACAAATAGGTACGCCGTACGTAGCATAATCAATACGGCATGCTTCATGCAGATCGCAGATATTCCATGCAAATCTGAGAGAAAATCTACGTCACAGAAAAATAAAAGACAGATATTGGTCCACCTCGTCGTGCTCTTATTTACACTATCTACCTGTTTTACTTGCCTTAACTTGGCAAGAGGAAATCAATAGGGAGGAGCCGGTTTGGTCGGCAGTTTAAAAAGGCACCTATGGCTCTTGCGTTGTTATGTCAAGGTCATATGAAATGAGCACTTCACCTGCTTCATCAGAGATCATATCATAAAGGAAGCATGAAAAGTGATGTAAAGAGAGAATAATGTTTATATACAGCATTTTTTATTTATTTATATACAGTCATTGACTCATGTTAGCTACTAATAAAGACTTTTGACATAAAATAACGCTAAGAGCAAAACTTAACTCAATAATGATATGAAATTGATATAGTCTATAAAACAATATAAAAAAAAATAAAAATTATAATCACCTAATGATCTGACATATGAAAAGAGAAGTCTCTAATTCAATTATCAACTAAGTAATCGGCTATTAAATTAATGACCCTACATTAATACCTCTGAAATTGATTGATTAAAATTTAAACAGATGCTTATTTTCTTTTTCTTAATTTTTTTTTTTTTTTTTTTTTTTTTTTTAACTTGAGAAGCTAAAAGACAGAGCTAATATACTTTAGCTTGTGACCAATCCACCTGACCAAGATCTGCATAATCCCTCATATATTTCTAATGCACGTCGGTAATCTATTTCCCTAATTGCCTCGAATTAATTAATTCACTTCACTAATTACATTACAAATCATCTTTCTATTCCAAATTATATATTCCTACAACCTAGGCAGCTCATATCCTAGCTTAATTAACCACCTAGTGATTGATATTTAGATCCGACAACGTATGTATATGGTTTGATTTTTTAACATTAGTATTATTAATTAATTTAAAACTAACTCTTTACTTAAGATATATAATTAGATCATTCTAAAGATCTAGATTCAATTTGAAAATGCTAAATTTGAACTAATAAGTGACTTTATCACATTTGGATCCAAGTTATAGCTCAAAATTAGGTTTTAAAAAAATCAACATAATCTCTCAAAATTCTAATTCGAGCCCACTAAATCTAATCAGAATATTATTATTTCATATTCGTGTCTGACCAAATATTATAGTTTCAAAGCTTATAATATACATACTCGAGAAGTCTAAGGAACTACATATATGTATATGTATATATATATATATACATATTTTAAGACTCTTAACAAATTGGGTGAAGGGCTTATCTAAATAGTTCCCTATAGCTAGCTAGCTAAGCTAACCAACCCTAAACCTAAATTAAGTATTTAAGATGATAATTAGAACTAAAGTTGTGTTACTAATTAGCTCCAAGATGTGCATGCATCGGTCTTTAGGTCCAACTTTAGCGACCAAATAATGGAAGTATTACAAGGGTTGGCTTAAAAACAAACAAATAATACAATGATGTTTATACTATAGTGGTTACATGAGGAATCAAAATACAATAAGATCAAGATAGTACTAGTTGTTTATCTCAACCAACACCTTGTTTTTATATTGTTCACATGGTCCTATCTCATTATGAAGGTGATCTTGCATGTTCCCTGCCCTCTTGGTCATCATTCACAAAGTACAGCCAATATATACTAGCTAATCCTAATTATCACCTCCCTTGTGGCCTTGTCCATACTATTATAAAAAAGAAAAAAGAAAAAAAAAAAAAACCCGCGTTCACCTGCGATATGTGTAGAAAGAAAAAACATGAAGTACTAGAAAGGTAGGTACGTATTAATATATAGTTGGACAAGGAGATCAGAAAGAGATTATCGCTATCATCTATCCGCCGAACCAAACAGAAAGTGAAGCCAAAGCTGTTTGATTTTTTTGGGTTTTAATATTCTTTTGTCCGTAAAGCTATACCAGGAGAATCTTGGCACATATATCTCACTGTTCGATCCATAAAAAGATACACCTGCCCTTCGCTCTCTCTCTCTCCCTGTCCTTATCATAATCAACCACCTTCTTAGTTCTTAGATCTCTATAATATTTAGTACTCTGGTCTAAAATGCAGTACCCTTCATCAACCTCGTCATATACTTATCCTTAATTACTTATTAGCTCCTCTAACCTTACTTAGAGCATCATGGGAACCTTTGTGTGTGTGAAAGATTCCTGTTTGGTCGCACCTTCTGAGCCAACCCCATCTTGCGTACTCAGTCTCTCTGCCGTCGATTCCCAACTTTTTCTGCGGTTTACGATTGAGTATCTATTGGTCTACAAGCCCAGTTCCAGTCTGGACCCGGCTGCCATATGTGGTCGTGTTAAGTCCGCTTTATCCGACGCATTGGTCGCTTACTATCCACTTTCCGGCAGGGTCAGGTACGATCCCAATGGTTCCGGCAAGCTTGAAGTGTTTTGTGAAGCCCAGGGTGCGTTGTTCGTTGAGGCAGTTTCGGATTACACCATGGCGGAATTCGAGACTGCGCCGCGGCTGGTCAAACAATGGAGGAAGCTGCTATTGTCTGACGTGGAGGATGTTCTGGAGGGGTCCCCACCACTCGTGGTCCAGCTGACGTGGCTGAGAGAGGAATCACACCTGGCCGTTGGGATTGGATTCAATCACTGTATTTGCGACGGAATTGGAAGCGCTGAGTTTCTCAACTCTTTCGCTGAGCTGGCAACCGGAAACTCCGAGCTGTCAGAGGTGAAACGGAGACCGGTATGGGCCCGACATCTTCTCGACCCAAAGCCACCAACAAAGGTTGACAAGTCGCTGACGGAGCTGCCCAAGTTCAACCGGGTTCCGGACCTTTGTGGGTTCATGGCCCGGTTTTCCAACGAACCGCTCGTTCCCACCTCAATCACTTTCGACAAAACGAGTCTCACCCAGCTCAAGAGTCTGGCTCAGCCGTCGTGTCCACTGAATGATTTATCATCATCCTACACGTCGTTCGAGATTCTCTCGGCTCATATATGGAGGAGTTGGGCCCGAGCATTAAATTTACCAAAAAACCAAATCCTAAAGCTTCTGTTTAGCGTAAATATACGGAAACGGGTCTACCCGACTCTTCCCGATGGGTACTACGGCAACGCATTTGTACTGGGGTGCGCGCAAAGCAGCGTCAAGGACATAGTTGAAAAGGGGTTAGGCCACGTGGCAGGGTTGATAAAGAGAGCAAAAGAGAGAGTCGATGAGGAGCAGGTGAGAGCGGTGATCGAATCGGTGAGTCGATCGAGAGCGAGACCGGACTCAGTCGGGGTGCTGATATTGTCGCAGTGGTCAAGGCTGGGTTTGGAGAGGATTGACTTTGGAATAGGGAGACCCGTCCATGTGGGACCGATATGCTGCGACAGGTACTGCCTGTTGTTACCTGTGTACTATCAAAACGACGCCCTGAAGGTGATGCTGGCCGTACCAGAGAGTTCCGTTGACAATTATCGGTCTCTGATCGCGAAACCAAACACGTGAAAACGTAGGGAGATATTATTATTAATTCCAGCTCATACAAGCGTTGACTTGTATCATAATTAAGTTTGAATTTTATATCACTCTTTTTTTAACTATAAAAAAAGAAAAGAAAAGAAAAATGTATGTCATACTTAATTTTGGTATTCTAAAACCAGTTAAACGAATAAGTACCAATGAAGTACCTACCTCACAAGTAACAGCATTATTTTTTTAATAATTTATATATATTAATAAATAAGAACAGATAAGCATGGTCAGATTCCAATATTGATACAGGTAGCTGTTCCAGATGATAATAATTCTAGCCAAACAAAGAATATGAATTAATATATTGACACCTTATGATGATCGCTTGATCAATAGAAATGATTTCCTTATTGTATGAACCCACTTGTATTTATCTTATTCTTACATTTATATATATATATATATATATATATATATATATTACTTTTTAACTTCTAAGTCCACTCGAAATATTATTACAGAACAGGAGTTGTTCAACAAATGAGGGGATCATGAACATAGAGTATATGGATTTTGGAGCATAGATTAAGGCTTTCGTAGAATCATAATTATCTGCTAATTAGATATGTAATTTTTCCCTTATGGGTTAGTTAGTTCATATGCATGTGAAATTTACTAGTAAACAAGACAGTTACGTTTGCCGCATTTTATGTGTTATACCATGGAACAAAAAATTTTATTTCATCAAGGAAGTATTGAAATTCATTATATATTATTTATTAAAAAAATTTTATAATTAATTTATAAATTAAAATTTTCACTTTTTTTATAACATTTTTTATAAAAAATATTAAACTTATTATTAATTTATCATATATTAAAAATATTTAAAAAAATTATTAATTTATCATATATACAACTGTAATAAGCATGCAAATTATATTTTAACCTAAAAAAACAGAATGAAAATGTAAAGAAAATCGATTTTTAATAAACAAGCAATTGTATTTAAAAAAAAAAATGGAAAAAGTTGTGGTTCCGATTGAACAAGCTACCTCTCCATCAACCTAGCAATTAATGACGCGTACGTTAGTCAAAAAAAAAAACTCATCAATTGTAAATATATAAAGCATCATCAGATCAAAACTTATCCTGTACGACTCTCTCTCTTCCCTCTCTTCCTCTCTCTCTCTCTCTGGGGTCCATAATATGGGTGTTTAGGGTTCAGGAGGCTGCCTGCTAGGTTTGAGAGTTCCGAGGCACGAATGTGGTGGTCTCCACATGCTTAAATGAACAGCAATCTGCTTTGCTTTCTTTCTTTATTGTGGGAGGGGATTCACATTTTGTTCGCTTTCTCTTGTATATTTTGTAATAAAATTTTAGTTATTTATTTTAGTTTTAAAATTTTAAAAATATGATATGATAAAATATATATATATATATATAAATAGATTAAAATAGATTAATTTCTGAACTCTAGTAATTAATTTCTCTTCTTTTATTTGGATACGATCATATTGAGTTCTCAATTTAGATTGAGTTTTTGGTCTAGATCGAATTTTCAATCTATATAAAAATATGTTTATGTTTGAATTCTCGATATATCAGTCTATGCATTTCAGACTAAGAACTCGATGGGGAATCCAGACCGATATCTCAATCTTGAGGGACATGTTTAAACATGTTTCTATTTGACTTTCCAGTATAGACCGAATTCTCGGTCTTCAAAGATAGAAACATATTTGTGTCTAAGTTTCCAATCCAAACCGAGATATGTCTTTCTATTCTCGGTCTAAATTGGTCCAAACCGAGTCTAGACATTCAAGGATAAAAACATGTTTATGTCTTTATAGATCGAAAACTCAATCATATTTTTATCTTTGTAAACTGAGAATTTGATATGGGCTGAGAATTAAGACCGATAAATATTATATTATATTAGATCTTGGTTTAGAAAAGAAGAAAAATTTTCAATCTAAAAAGGAAAATAAAAAATTCGATTTAAAAGTAATTTAACATATATAAAAGAAAAAAATTTCAATCTATCAATTATTTTATATAATTTATATATTAATCATATAAACTTTCCTATTAATATAAAATTAATTTAAATTATTTTAAAGTATCATATATTTGAATTATCATACCTATATAAATAATCAAAATTTACCTATAAAAATAAATAATACGATGAAATAAGAAGTAAGTTTGTTCCCTCTTCTGTTCCTCATACGGCCCGCCACGTAATGTCTTCAGGCAATTATATTAATAAATAAATAAATAAATAATGAAAGATATATGCATACATAACACTAGAATTTAGAAAGATTTTCGCTCCATTTGCGGCGGCCAGAAATAAAGAAAAAGAGTTGCCCACTTTGTGAAATCAAACAAGAGGGAGCTACCTCCTATTCTTCTAATGTGTACCTATCGTTGTGTAATCTTTGTACATCCTATAAAAAAAAATACTAACTACACTAATTATAGGTTAAATTTTTTTATTTTTTATTTTTACGTGAGTCCCATTATTCCTTCTCACATAAAAAGGATCGAAACGAATTTATAAGATACTTTCTCGAAGTGTAACCTTTTATATCCGATTTGGCCACCTTATAAGATACAAACAAGTGCATGAGAAGATTGGTTGATTATGTGTTCGTTCGGTTGTTTTCAACTGGGTGTTTAACTAATTATAGGATTTAGTGTCTTGTTCATTTATTGATTCTATTTGTTAGCAATCACACTTTGTAATCTCCCTTTTCTCAATATTACTAGTGATTCATACGTATATAGAACTTAACCTAATTTGCGAAAGATGATCTTCAATTTGAAGTGAAAATTTTGAATTCACTAAACACACAAGTCACTATATATTTGTTAAAGATGATCTAATTATCTGTTTGACACAATTAAGAAGAGTTTTTGTTTGATTATATGGAGTCAACAAAAGAAGCCATTTTCCCTTTAGGGCATGTTAACAAATCTGTCCAAATATGAAACATCGAATGTCTCAATTAAATTATAATTTTGTATATAATATTATATTATATTAGATATTTTTATCTTATTGTTTCCCAAAAAAGTAATAATGGTTTCAGACTTTCAGTCTTCAGATTCCCAAACCAATGTGCACTACTCCAGTCCGCGCAGCAATCCTCTCTCTCTCTCTCTCTCTCTCTCTCTCTCTCTCTCTCTCTCTCTTTGAAGAAAGACCACCGCCCTAATCCACCATTAACAGAGACGATATTCATATCAATGTCCAGACCACGGACAGACCGCCTCTCTCTCTCTCTCTGCTTCCTCCACTAATCAGCAGTAACACTGAACGAGGGCACGAACGACAACTCAACCCCTCTCCCTCACCGCATGGACGACAACTCAACCCCCCCTCACCCTCCTCGAGACAGCAGCAACGACAACAATAACATCGTCAATCCCTCTCCATCTTCCCTTCTCACTTTCCCTCAAAGCCCCGGCACCACCGCCGCCACCACTACCGCCTCCACCGTCGACCTTCCAATAAAGTCTACCACCAACAGGAAATCCAAGGGCAAAGGTGGGCCTGACAACAATAAGTTCAGATTCCGTGGGGTCCGCCAACGGAGCTGGGGTAAATGGGTTGCCGAGATCCGAGAGCCCCGTAAACGGACCCGTAAATGGCTTGGCACCTTCGCCACAGCCGAGGACGCAGCTCGAGCTTATGACCGAGCCGCCATCGTGCTCTACGGCTCACGAGCTCAGCTTAACCTGCAACCCACCGCCTCTTCTTTGTCCCAGTCAGCTGATTCTTCCACTACTCGTACCGGCTCTTCCTCCTCCTCTTCTTCATCTTCTTCATCTCAAACCCTAAGACCCCTCCTCCCTCGTCCTTCTGGGTATAATTCCTATTCTACCCCTGTAATGGCCACTAATAATTCATTACTGTATGATACTACTCCATCCGTACTTTGCCCTAACGTCGTACAACACCTACATCATCATCATCATCATCATCAATATCAAGCACAGAAAATGGAGGCGCAACAGTACGATCAGTATCTATACAATTATCCATTAATGTCGTCGTCATCGTCGCATGGGCTGGACCCCACCCGTACAAGTACAGATCAAGTGACAACCTCGTATCGTCAAGATCCAAATCATCGTTATCATCAAAATAATTACTCCAAAGATAGAAGCTCTCTTGTAGGATCGGTGGGTTCAAGCTTGTCTCTCATGATGTCTAGGTCGTCTTCACAAACAACGAATGTAATTAATGCACCGGTAACTATGGCTCCAGATCCACTTCATACTACTATACCGGCGGGACCGGGATCGCCTTCTGCTATATGGCCGTTGGAAAGCGAGGAGGATTATCCGTCTTGCTTTTGGGACTATAGTGATCACCCTTCCCTCTTTGATTTGTAATGATCATTATATATGCATGCAATCGTGCAAGAGTCAGCTTCTTGCTTAATTTCCGAGTTTGCATGCAATCGAATCGATTGATCGATCTGGTTAATTTGTTGATTCGGCAAGAAGCTCAGATTTCTACGCCTCTACAAGATATGGCTTTTATTGCTCCCTTGCTGATTGGAAATATCAAGGGCATGCCTGCATGTATGTTTCTTTAGTAAATTTGGGTTCAGAGTTATTAATTTTAAAGGTATGATTGCTTTATTACTTATCGCAGGTTCCGAATAAATGTGATTGCGCAAGTAGTTAATTTCCCGGACAAGTTTTATGATCCAGTCTATCAAACTAGTACGTTGCTTCAGATCAGATGATGGGGTTGGGAGAGATTTGTTTACTATATACAGGTTCATGTTTTTTTCATTGTTTCTCTAATATATAGAGAAGGTCGTTTGTACCTAGATTAGAGATATATATATGAATAACCTGTAAATCTGATATTATGTTTGTTGTGATGTCGTTGCCATGTATTTGATATTATACTAGATTAGATATATGTATACTTGAAAATTTCACGAATATTATTATGTGGGAAATGAATGTTGCCAAGCTCTATAAATGTTTTGGGAAGTCTTGCTAGCTACATAAATTTGACTTGTATAATGAAAAAATGGTCCAGTTTTACTGCAAAAATCAAGTGTATAAAGGACCTTTGCTGCGAGGGGAAAAAGGCCTCTCAAGTTAGTATAAAATGTAGGACCTTTGCTGCGAGTGCTTCTGCATCTCTAGAAATTTCTACACTATAAGCAGATTGGGTGCAATAATAAAATGTTATTCTACACAACAAGTATATTATGTTGTTGGATAGGATGGTAGATACGCTGGCCATCGGAAGACGAAGGCAACTGATATAGATTGATCTATTCGAGATGGTCAAGCAAATATACAAGCATATTTATGTAACTTTTAATCCACCAACTAACTGTACATGTATCAGCAACACTAGCGATGGCGGAGGCATTAATTGTTTGTATGATATATCTGGAATATTAGTGATGATAGTGGAAAGATGGAGATGGTAATGAGGGGAGTGGTGGTCAAGGATGGTGATATTTGTGGCAACGACATCCAAGACCAAAAAATGTCTAGGGTAAAGATAGATTTGATTAGATTTAGGTTAATTAGTTTAAGCCTCAATTAATATATGATAGATTTTATCATATTCAATGAGTACAAGAAGAGAGAGAAGTGATTTAATAGAAAACTATACTCAAGTCTTGAAAATTCATTTTGTGATTATGCATTTGATCTGTTTTTCTACAATAAAACATATTTCTAACCTTCAAAACATTAACCAGAAAATCAACTGCAGATTTTAAGACAAGAGACACAAACCTTTCATACAAACAAAAACAAGAAGATCAAACCAAAGATCAAGTCAAAATCATACCCAATCAACTCGAATCCTAATCACTAGAGAGAGACAGAGAGACAAAGCATGCATAAACTTCCAAAAACCAAAGAGGCCAAAAGAATGAGAGTCCGCCCAAATAAGACGGGTAATAGTTAATTAGACTCGGTTTGGCCTAATGGTTGCTTGGCCTCTTATCCAAAAATGGATTAGGCCATACATCCTATTTGGGCCTTATCTTATTTCCAACAAACTTCACCTTGAGGCATAATGAACCATTTCATACTAGCTTTCATAGTTCTAAAGCCTTCATCAAATGAACCATCCCTCATAGCCATGTTTTGAGTAATCATATTACTCAAGGTATAACAAGTCCACGACCAATAGGTAATGTGGATTCTCTTTCGGGTAGGCCTTGAAAGGAGAAGGAAGGTTGTAATGCCAACATGCGTTTATTATTGAATTCACTTGACTCGATAGTACCCATTTTTGGAAAGTCCAGTGTCAAAGTCAATGAATGGGTAAGTCGCCAATCCTTAAAATAGACTATGTAATGTACTTTATCCGCTGGGTTAGGGGGGGCATTTTACTAGAGGTTTTTATTATATCAATCTACCCTTTTTTAATTCATGTTGAAGCATATACTCAGGGGGTGGGTGCAGAGCAGACGATTTCAAAGCGAACTCCCCTTTCATTAGATAGAGAAGATCGTTGAGATTTTGTGATCCGCTACCGAACTTATTCCATCCAATTCCACGAGGATCCTCAACATTATGCCTTGTCAACATTATTCCTTGAAGAGGACTCGAACCACCACGCTCTTTAGCACGAGATTTTGAGTCTCGCGTGTCTACAACATTTCACCACCAAGGCATCTTGAAAGTGAATCATATTCCATGAATATAATATCTATCTAGTGTGATGTATGGAATATATGACAAAGATGGAGTGTTAGAGTATTTCTATTGATCGGTCATGTCATATAGGCTCGAGTCAGACATCCAATTGCTTCGATTTGAATTATCCGGAGGATGCCTTATATATATTATATCAAAAAGACAGAAAATTAAACCTATTTCTCAATTCAATAAAAGCCCAAAGAGATGAATAAGGTCTCAAATAACGAGAGATATGTAAAAAATCTGTCTGATTATGCCTATTCCTAATCCTAAATGGAATATAAGGATGTAGAGATCCATATGTAAACATAGTATCTATTTAAATACGCCTGGATCACCCCTTCCCTTCTCATAATTAGAATGTATATAACCTAGCCCTATTTCGGTCTAGCCCGATATAGAATGAACTTATAATCTATAATCTGATAATCCTACTATGGAGATGGAATATTTGTCCCTATTCCAACATTGAGTAGATCGGCGGATAAGAATATTTGTCCATCGGTAATAGAAATTACATTAGTAGGAATATAAGCTGAAACATCTCCCGATCGGGTCTCAACTATTGGTAAAGCAATTATACTTCCTTCACCTAAACTAGAACTTGATTTAGTGGCTCTTTCCAAAAAGCGTGAATGCAAATAAAAAACATCCCCAGGATAAACTTCATGGCCCGGTGGTCTTCGTAATAGAAGAAACATTTGGCGATAAGCTTGTGCTTGTTTGGAGGGATCATCATAAATGATTAAAATATGTGTGTTTCGATAAGAATGAAATTATACATTCATTTATGTGAGATCTTTTATGTATTATTTAAAATTTATTATAATACCTAAATAATTTTTAAAAATTTATTTTCTTGAACCTCGTAAAATGCTCTAAATTTGGTTATGTACATAATAAAAATTATTATTTTATTAATTATTCTTTGTATAATCAAACATATATAATAAAATTTATAACTATCAAAAAAGGCCAGGCTTTTCGATCAGGCCAAAAGCCCATCCCGACCGGCATGTAAGGGCTGGGTTTGGACTCACTTTCAAGCTCGTCGAGCCATCCTGAACGGGTGCCTTTAGCCTGTCGCACATGCTCGATTTGAGAGGGCTCAAAGCCCTTTTAAATCATTTCAAATTTTAATTTTTTTTAGCAGGAATTTTTTTTTATCCTTATATTTTTTTTTTATATTTTATTTTACCCTCCTCGCCTAATAATTTGTAAATTCTCCTCCATCTAAATTTTCCCGATAAATATCCATTTTTACTATAATTATTCCTCACATGTTCTTATACTTAATGTTAACAATGTTATTGTTTATTAATTATTATTATACTTAATGTTAATATTTTACTTTTTTACTTAATTTTTATTTATTTATAATTTTTATGATTAGTCATTTACTCTTAAATTCTTTATAGAAAATGGATCATCATCAATATAACTTCAACTCTCTAAATGAGTATGAGCAAAAATTTTATGCCTAAATCAGTTCTAATTCATCGTCGATACCATCAATTCTAGCATAATCTAATATACTACCTGGTTTACCACCACCATTATCTAATAATGATACTGCTATTGTCGTAAATACAATGCCCCCAACGAGACGTAATAAGCGAACATCAGATATTTGGAATACATTCGACATAATTCAATACAAAAATAAGAAAAGTGAGAATATTGATGGTGCAATGTGCAAGTATTGCAAAAATATTTTGGTCGCAGATCCAAATGATGAAACTAATCACTTGAAACACCACAAAGAAAAATGCATGGCTAGAGCTGGTGCAAATATGAATTAAACTCAACTGAATTTTAATACTGATGGTACAATTGATACGTAGATTTATGATCCAATAGCTACTAGAGAATCTCTAGTTAGACTTGTTGCTGCTATTGATTTACCTATTAATTTATGTGACAGTGTCTATTATGAGGAATACATTAGAAGAGTATATAACTCACAATATAAAAGTACAACTAGAGATACTACTTAGATCTGATATACTTGTATATTTCAGAAAGAAAAAAAAACATGATGAACTAAAATTAGAATGTAGTGATATAAATCTTTTTTTTGCCTTGACTTCTGATATTTGGAATGCACGTTCTAAAGATGACAATTTATGTGTTGATATTCATTACTTAGATTTAGAATGGACTTTAAATAAAAAATTAATAGGATTTAGAGTTATAGATGAAGCACATACTGCTGAAAATATATGTGATTTAATAATAAAAATTTTGAGTGAGTTTTATATTAAAAGCCATATAATATCTATAACTTTGGATAATGCTCCAACAAATAAAATGATCGTCTCTTTGTTTGAATAATAGCTTAGCCAATATAATGGTGCAGTTTTCCTACATTGACATTGTGTGTGTCACATCATAAATCTCATTATAAAATCAAGTATGAAAGAATAACATGTAAACTATTCCGTTGATAAAATTTAATTGGTATTATCTTGGATTAGTAGTTCAAATTTTAGGCTAGCTAAGTTTAAAATATATAAAGCCTAAAAAGTTTGGATCCGATATACCGATATGGTGGAATTCCACATATTTGAGGTTGAAAAGTGTCATCTCACATAAAGAAATAATAAGTGATTTTTTTTTTAATTCTTATGAACCTCTAATTATGTTGAGTAGTTCTGATTGTGATATACCTGAAAATTTTACATACTTTTTAGAAATAGTTTACGAATCTACTGTTTGACTTTCAGGTGTTTATTATCATATATCTCATCTTGTTTTGCATTCACTTGTTGAAATGACTAGCTTATTTTAGATCTATGAGAATGATGAAGTGTTTAAACCAGTTGTTTAGAAAATGATTTCAAAATTTTAAAAATATTGGATGAAAATTCATCTTTTATATATTTTTGCTTTTATATTAAATCTTAGGGTTAAGTTACAAGGTCTAACAAATACTCATATATTTATGAGTAAACATATAAGTATTGATTATTTTTCCACTATTACTAACTATACTAACAAATTATATAAAATGTTTGGTTTTAATGATAATAAGTACAACTATTTGTGACAATAGACAAGAGAACAAGAGATTCGACCCAAAAGGAAGAGTTGGAATTTTGTTAGTTGTTCCGGTTCCAGTTTCACTGGGATGTAACTCTAGAAGTACCTTAAAACTGATTTCTCATTTTTTTTATTTTTGTACAAATGATTCAAAATTCTTATGTCTTTTGGATTGGTGAAAAAAAAGCTCTACATGATTTTTTATACTATCATGACATGCATGAGATGTCTTAACTATTCTCGTCTCAACGGTTTCTTCCGAATCATCATTCAACATAGGTGAGAGAGTTATTGAAGATATGAGGACTTCGTTAAAGCCGGAATTGGTTGAAACATTATTATGTATAAGAGATTGGGAGCATACAGCTTATCGAGATCAACATACAACTTATAATAAAGACTTTATTCAATATTTTCAAAATATGTTCTTAGATAAAAAAAATTTTGTAGCGGGAAGCAGTTCTGCGATATATCAATGACCGAACACCATTAATAAATAGATAACATATTATAATTTATTTGTAAGCTTTTATTATTTGTTTATTTTTCTTTATTTATGATTTCATGACTTCATTATAAGATTTATTTTTTTCTCCATAAAATCTGAAATTTTTTTATCGAAAACATGATGATTGAACTATAATAATTTAATTATCTATATATTATTTAATAATATATAATAAAATTTTTATTTAACTAAAAATTTATTTTTATTTTATTTTATTTAAAAATACCAAGCCAACCTAGACTTATTTTAGGACCCATCAAACCTAACCCATTTAAAATCCAACCTGAGCATATATTTAACAAACAACTCCAATATTTTATTTTAACATTTTTAATAAAATTATTAATATTATTTTTATTCCCATTTTTTACGTCTATAATCGTATGGAACGCACAGTTTAAAATAAAATTGAGCCAATCTCGTTACTCAAAAGATCAACGAGTCATTGTCAGTGCTATTTTGATAATAATCTGAACTTGACAATATTTCTGAAGTATGAAAACGAAAAGGTAGTCTTCATTCAGAAGCAACAAAAAAGACCAATACTTGATTGGACTCTTGGTCTCAAAAAATTCCATGCGCGAAGCCTTTACACACTATTCACTATACTCATGCTAAAAAATATCTTCCACGAACAAACAAATACATCTCCTCCTGCTAAGACTAGTAACTACCATTTCTCCCTACAACCACCTCAGATTCAGAAAAACCTCCCCACCTTCCACCTCATCCCCGCCATGTCAACCGCCACATCTCTGCCATGAACCCCGACGCTGCCGCCATGACGATTTCTCAAGACACCCAACCGCAACTTCACTGGCGCTACGCCGAGTTCGACGACCACGATTTTCAAATCCGCGGCCATACTCTGTTCATCATCGTCGTTCTCTTCTCTGTTATTTTAGTCATAACCCTTCTCTTCACCTACGCCCGTTGGATCTGCCGCTACCATCGCCTCACTCATTCTTCAGCCGTCTCCGCCTCCGCAACCTCCCACGCGCCGCCTGCACCGCTTTTTCCGTCGATGGGTCTCGACCCTGTTTCGATCAGAGGCTTGCCTATAATCCTATACCCTTCTTCGTCCCCTCTGGCAGTGAATCCCGCTGACGTGGAATCATCCAGTGAGTGCTGCATTTGCTTAAGCCTGTTTGGAGATGGTGAAAAGGTTAAGATTTTGCCTAATTGTCGACATTGCTTTCATTCTGATTGCGTCGATAAGTGGCTCACTTCTCAGTCAAGCTGCCCGCTTTGCCGAGTTTCTATCTGAGTCGACTCTGCTTATGACTCCGCGCTTACGCAGATTGTATTAGAACAATGAAGCCATCATCATGGTTCTCATTCTGTGTTTAAATTAATTATGTTTTATGGGATTAGTGTATAATACATATACTAGTGAGATTGATATAAACTGCCTTTAATTTCTCCTAATTATTTTATTTTATTTTTTCTTCGAATTTAATTTCTATTTTATGGGGAATACTAATAATAAAAGTTTAGCCGATCAATTTCAACCGGATAATACGAGTTCGGTTTACCGGCTACCAAAAAATTATCATATGCTAATTTAGTCGGTGAGGTATTAGTCAAGAAAACATGATCCCATTCTCTTGCAAGTTGTCAACTTGGTCCTTGAAACAAATCTAGAATATTTACCATGAACTATTTTTTATTTTGTGAGTTGAGAGTTAAATGGTTTAATATTTGCATATGGAGTTAAAGGCCAAAGCTTTGATTGAAGATGAGTAAATAAAGAGAATACATTTAACATCGCTGGAGCCTGGATGGACTATAATTCTACGGCATGTGCATATTTACTGAAACCGACTGAGTTGCTCGGTTTACTTTTGCTTCCCGGAGTAATATTCAGTCGGTTTCCGAACTGAATAGCTGCATGCTAATTCTACTCTAAGAGTGTATTAAGTGAGGGAATTCTAATTTTGGGAGTAGAATTGTATTAAGTGTGTGACATGTATCAGTAATATTATGTTTGTGATGTTGAAACTTGAAAATACACTTAGTAAGGGATTAGGATTATGAGTATGAGTATGATTAGACGAAATGATATGTTCTTTCGTAAATTAGGGACATTTTGATATTGGAATGATAAGCTTTTAAATTTCATTTTGACTCTTGCAAATTTACATTTTAGGGCATTTATCTTCTTGCCGTTGATTAATACCAGCCAATATTCATAATTATATTGATTCGAACTATCACTGTCATGCCGATCTCTGGATGGAGGATACCTGAGCTCGCAGGGCATGGTTGATCTCTTCGCGAGGTTTTCTTTGGTGGTCATTATATCTGTCTTTTTTTCTTTCTAGTATTTTCTATGGCAGTTCCCGGCCAATTAACTCATCTAGTATAATGAGGAAAAGGGAGAGAGCACTGAATCTCTTGATTTGTTCTAGATCTAATATATAGAGATAGTGAAGTGAGGATCATGTAGATGTACCGTGTGTCCTAGAAAACCTAGTGCTGTGAAACAAGTTAATGCGAGATTAATGCATTATTTGTTACCATATTCCCAGAAGTTAGGAACTAAGACCATGTGTAGTCAGATTTTTCTTAAATCTCTCGGATTAGGAGCTTGAGCGGTTACATGCAAAGCTGTATTGAATACGGTTGCACGACACCATGGTATCCTTAGCTATATCCATGAAGTTGGGAACTGTATATACTTCGGTTAGATTAGTAGATTTATTTCTTAGCAACCCTTTTAATCTTTAGCCTTATGTATTAGATTCAACGGTGATTTAGAAATCATCCAAAGTAAACACTATGAAAAAATAAAAAAAATTTAGGTAATGATATTACAAGTTTTAGTTGAGATTAGTTTAGTCTTTCTTTTTTTCCCCCGGAATATATGAATTGAGGAGGCCGGTGGCTGTGGATAAATGGCCCCGATTGGAATAATGTTTTGCAAAATAACTCTTTTTTAAAGGAGTAATTAGAATGAACTCTTATCTTTTATATATATATATATATATTTTTTTTTTTTTTTCGGTTGAAATTTAGAAAGTCAAAAAAGTTATTATTTTTATATGAGAAATATGAAAAGTAATTAAAAATAAAATAAAATATATGCGTGTATGCTCCTCGCACACCACACTTCATCGTTGTTGTTTGCGTTTTTCACTACCTCAAAAACACTCTTGGCTAGGGCATTTTTTCCCCTTCTTCCAACACTCTTCATGTCACTTCTTATGCCATTCTAACTGGGCCAATTGTCCTAGTGCCCGAAGCTCGACTACTGGTTCATCCATCTTGGTTTGAGCCTTAAAAACAAACTATTATTGCTCGCTCATCTGCTAAAACTGAATACCGCGATATAACCATTACTACTTGTGAGCTCACCTGGCTCAAACAGCTCCTCCTTGATTTCAGTGTTCCTCATCCAGCACCTATAACTCTTCTTTGTAACAATCAATTTGCACTCCACATCACTCAGAATCCTATCTTCAATGAACATACCTTGAAATCGACTATTATCTTGTTCGAGAAAAGTTATGTTTTAGCTTTCTTGCCACCTCTCATGTTTCATCCTCCCATCAACTCGCCAATATCTTCACTAAAAATCTTGGCAGTGATCTATTCCACAATCTTTTCTGCAAGTTAGGCATCACCAACCTTCATGCTCTGACTTGAGGTGGCGTATTAATAGAATCAATTGTCTATATATTCAGCCCATATTACTTCTACCATTACTTTGTATAGCTGTAATATTTACTCCTCGTTCATTACTTGTATTTTCTTTATTAATCACATTTCCTTGTATTATAAACTGAACACATAGAACAATAAAACATAAGACAATATTTTTACCTATTCTGAAATTTAACATGCCAGAACAAAGTACATGAGTCGTAAGGGTTTCCAATGTTGTCATCTGATTCCTGAAAATTTAATTGGATGACGAATTTATTCAACGAGCCCAACTTCCACCCGAAGCAGCCCAACTTTCTGCCCAGCCTCCATCCAGACCATCCCACCTCTAGTTGGTGGCTCCGGTGATGTGGCGGCTAGATCTCATTAAAAAAAACCTACTTTTATTGTTATTAATGTTTTTGTTTAAGACTTGCTTATAAGAATTGGAGTTGTCTTTAGGTTGGTTTTTATCGTTTATTTACTAATGTTTTTATTTATGCTCTCTTTTCTACAAAAGCATGACCTTTTTTAAAATTTAACCTACAAATTAACACAAATTAAATGACATTTATATTTCTAAATCTGAAATTTAGCCTACATTTAAATTTCTACCAGACCAGACCCTAGTGCAGCATCAATTAAGAGTTGCCATGACCAATTAACCTATAAGTGGTGGGCCAGAGACATTCATAAATGTGCAATTAGATGTAGAGTGATTGGCTTGCCCATTTTGATATAGGAGAGAGTCGTTTTTAAAATAGATCTGATCCTAATTTTCAATCTGCCTTTTGACGTTGATACTAACCAGCCTTGTATTCTAAGCTTCAAAATGGACGCAATGTGGGTTTTCAATTTTTACTCTAATTAAGCAACCCAAACATTTGTGAGGGTTATATTGGTTAAAGAACAAGTCCAGAAGTCCACCAATCTTGAAGTCAGGCAACACAAGAAGCAAGAAGTGTATCATAGGTTAGATGATTTAAAAACTAGATATAAAATAAAACCGCGAAAAAACGAGGCTCACTTTCAATACAAGAAATCCTCCTCTATTCGCAACCAAACCAATAAAAAATGCCCTAGATCTAAAATAAAAGAATATTACAAGAATATCAACAAACCTAAGAAAAAAAGGTTGTTTTTCAACTAAATATTTCAATACATCAAGTAAATATGGGAAGAGGAAAATCAATGCAGAAAAAGGTCCAAGGATTTAACAAGAAATAAAAAAGTTGCAATTGCATTTGCAAGGTCTAACCTTCTTCCTAGAAGTCATCCATCATTCTCACTTTATAATCGGTATGCTAGTTTGTCAATAGCTGCTTCCCATTGCTGGCATTCCGAAAGGTGGCATAGGTGGCATCCCCATTCCACCCATAGTTGGTGGTGGGGCATAACCTCCCATACCAGGCATTGGTGGCGCAGGCAATGCGAGAGGCAACAACTGAGCATACATGTTCTGCAATAATTCGAAGAACACAAGGTCGTAGTAGATTAAATTGTCAGGGACAGTGAGGATAACATCCAAGGAGAATTTGGAAAATATAGAAACAACGATGTGGCTTGGATCGATAAATAGCATAAACTCCTCAAGGTAAAATTACCTGCTGAGCAATGACCCCCTTTTCTTCTTGCTCTTTAGCCTTGGCCTCACTGAGAGCCTCAATCTTGTCTTGTACAAGTTCGTCTACCTTACCAGTATACTCACGGATAAACTGGAAAAGAGAGATAGGACAGTTAAATTAATCAAGATTAGGATATAGCACAACCTGTCTTTTACAAGTTCCTTTTAAAACAAAATTCCAAGAACCACCTATGTAGGAACAAGAGTTGAGCCCACAAACTACTCACATTTTAGCCGCAACTAAGATTTTTCCTGATGTTTTATTTTTACATATATAGATTATGGAAAAAGAGATATCACCTGCAAGAGATATGGAAAGGCAAAGTCAATTATGTTGTTTATCCAGGCAAGCTCAAGAGCAACGTCTGGCCGGATTAAATCGTAACAGACAAAGAGGCATGAAGCATAGCACTCCTTCTTTCCCTGCACAAAGTCATTAAATACAAAGATTAAAATTAAAATGCTATTGTCTTGCATTCACAACTAGCCAAAATTCCAAATAAGAAAGCCATGCTGAATATGACCGTCCTTTAGAAATGGAGCATGCTTGAAAAACTCCTGAGTTGCCTTCAATAACATTCCATGACTATCCATACCAGAAACAAACATAAACTCAGTAGAATGTAATCTACCTGGTCAATGAAATAAACAAGCAACTCCTCTGCCAGTTCACGGTCACCAGATTGTGAGGCTGTCTCCATTGCATCTTTGTAAAGGTTGTCTTTCTTTGACAATGCAATGGACTGCTTCCACCTTCCTGCTTTTTTGTATATATAAGCAGCCACACGTCTCATTTCAAGTAACTCATGTTTCTCAATCTGTCCAAATAACAATGATGTTTGAGCATTCGGATTGCGGCAGATATATTTACTCTGGTAAGACTAGTTAGACTCACCTTCTGTGCAAGACCTATTTGATCAAAGTTATCATGCAAATCAATAGATTCACGTAACCTATCATAGTCTTCCTCTTCAACATATATCTCATTCAATGCTTCATTCACAGCAGACACATTGTTGCTCTGAACTGCAACCATGTATGGCTTCACAAGAAGAAGGTGACCAGCCTAATGTGCAAAGGGGGGGAAAAATTCCTGCATTGTTAGAGCCATGAACAGAAAAATTGAATTATAAAGAGTGTCCCAGTAAATTGACAAGTCTAGAAAGTATTCACCTTCCTCATAATGTCAACAACACGTGTATGATCAACACGAAGTGCAAGCACATTGAGCATATCGTTGATAAGATCAGGGTGTTCTTGCAAATAGAAATGCACAGCCTTGTAATATAGTTCTACACTAGCAACTTTGACTGCAACGTCTTTGAATTGCATGTGATCCCATGCTTCGGGAGAATGGTTCATGATGGTAGTTGCAGCATTATCAAACTCATCATACTGGATATACAGATACGTTAGCTCCTTCCAGTGCTGCTGTTCATCACAAGCACGGATAAGCTTAGGAATGTTAAGCCGGGTCGAGAACAGTTTGATATGCTCCATAAGCTTCTCAGGACGGTATCTAGCATACAAAACTCCCAGCTCAGTAAAGATACCCATATGGGCCCGCTCTAGCCCTAAACCACTCTCCATAAGAGATATCAACTCATTGAAGCATCCTCTATTCTGATAATATTCACTGACTTCTTCCAAATCATCCACCTATTCAGTTAAGAAAACAAGATATTAAGAAATGACTAAACAAACATTGGCGCTGGGGCAGGCTAGTAACAAAATATGAACTGTGTACATAAGCATGCCCCTCAAAATAGAGATAACAACTAGGTCCAGACCTTCATATCTATATGCAGAGGCAGAAAATACAAGAAATGAATAAGGGAACTGGAAAAAGGGATCTTACATTCACCAAAACTAAGGGAAAGCAATATTCACCTGCACAATAATGTTGAGTCCACATATCTGAGCCAAGCGGAACTCTTCAGCATCAACACATGCAAAACACACTTCTTTCCATGTCTTTGCACTGTTTGCTTTCCTTGCCGCATCAACAGCACCTTGGAATTGTTTCAATTTTACGAGTGTGACAGCCAACTTGGCCCAATTAGATATGAAGGCATAAATTATTTTTGCAGCCTCATACAGAGCTTCATCATACAGATGATCACCGACATTTGGGAGGTTGGCAATATTTGGCATGAGAATAAATTCTTCAATTTCAGACAACCGATCGATTTTTGCATATGCATATATCAGTTCGCTATCAACCTTTGGCTCTTTCACCTTCTGCCTCACCATAAGAAGGTATCTCACTAAATCATGGTAGACATTTCCATCCTCAGCAGCACGAATAACATCCAGAAATTGAGTGGCATCATCTGCACGGATAAATGACTCAATAGAATCGCTCACAAGTCCTTCCCTGAGTTGAGCCTTAGCCACCTGGCTCCAAACAGCATCTTCTTCCACACGGAATGCAAATTCTACAGCTCGTTCGATGCTTCGTATATTGTCCAATAGGACATTGACAGCTTGGACATTTAAGTTGAACTTCCTGAAAATGGAAAATGCCTCCTCATACAGTTGTGCCTCCACAGCCACTTCACCCACAGCAGGTCCATCAAAGTTTTCCAGTCTGTTAATGTAATCCATAACTCTAGAGGGATCTGCTTTAATAGCTGTCAAGATCAGCAGATTTTGCAGATTAAAGTTCCCACTGAATGCAGAGTTTTGAAGGACAATCTTTTCAAGAAGCTCAATCAATTCATGTGGCAAATCAGCAGTCATAAAGGCCTTAACAGCTGCAGAAACTTGCTCGGGGCTCTTGCTTTCAGGTAAAGCAGTCGATACAACTTGATCAATCAACTGCCTTCTATATTCATTTTCAGGGTTAAGTACTTTCTCCCAGAGATCACCATCCATCCTTTCAACCACATATCTGTAATCAAAGTACAAGGTATATATAAACAAGCTGGCACTCTATGATTCTTTATACACAAATAATCTAAAAACCAAATGCACCGCAAACCTTGCTTGCAATTTGAACAGAGAATTTTTATTTGTGACATTAATTAGTTCCTCATCACATTGACCACGCCTGTATGCGACAACAGCTAGAGTAGGATCACGCTTTTCACAATATTTACCCACAACACGGGAATCATAGTATGGGTTAGTTGTGAGGAAGTGCTCTGGATTGTTGTTGCTATCAATAATAATTTTGCCAAGAGCATTGTGAACATGTACATCCTGGCTTCCCTCACTCACTAGATGTTCCAAGAATTGGGTGAGTAAACGCAGTCGATTCCTAAATTGAACAAGAAAAGATGAGTAAATATAACTTTCGAAGAAATGAGAAAAAATAATAATAATAATACATGTTTAAAAGAAAAAAAATGGCTTAGAATGGTGAGACAACCTCTTCTCACATTCATCCACAAGGGGCTCCACTGGTAGCAAGGAACGGACAGAGAGAATCAAACCTTTAATAAAATCTTCAGGACACTCATCATCCAGTAACTGCCCCACAACTAAGGGAGCATTCCCTGGGTTAACCTACCAAACGAGGCCCAAAAACTCTTTATTCTGAATAATTTGTACATAACAAATAAATAGTCCACCCGGGCTCGAAAAGACAATATCGATACAAAGTAGCATACCTTTTGGACGTAACCTTCAATATAGCGAAGCATATTGTTTGTGTACAGGTAATGTGTGAGATCCGGAACAAATCCAAAACGGTCACAAACATTAATTAGTGGGCGTGCATCGGGAAGCTTAGCTTCCATTAAAAAGTTCTTTGTTTTCTCGGCATCATAGAAATTTGACTCTCTAGTCACCCGCTCAACCTCCTTAATTTGTCCAGTTTTGGCAGCTGACTC
This sequence comes from Coriaria nepalensis, assembly GCA_027186245.1. Classification (NCBI taxonomy): domain Eukaryota; kingdom Viridiplantae; phylum Streptophyta; class Magnoliopsida; order Cucurbitales; family Coriariaceae; genus Coriaria; species Coriaria nepalensis. The sequence goes on along the minus strand of CP114491.1, from coordinate 9,072,189 downwards.
AATGTACTTAAAGTGTATATCAGGATCCTCACTGTCTCATACACGAGAGGGAAGTATACATGGAAACAATTAAAAGAATCAGCAAATGAAAAAGGATGTTTTACCAAGCTCACCAAGGAAAATGCTTCCTCGTAAACAGATCAATCATTTTACCTGGAGCTCAAATAAGATCCTAAGAAAAAGTACAAGCCTTCGTATGACTTAAATTGCTCAAAAAGCTTCATGCATGCATCAACACTCAATTGTTCACAATATTCCTTTGCAACCTACACAGACAAGTATCAACCACCTTAGAAACAAAAATAAAAATTTTCCCTTTGTACGACCAACCGACTTAAAAATATATATATATATATAACCATACATATATTATTTACCTGCACAATTATCTGAAGATTTCCTCTCAGATTCACCAACAAAAGGTCTTTCATGCACTCTAAAGCCCATTCTCGAGAAAGAGTACCAAAAAATTCTACAAGGGACTGTAAAAAAACACATATTACAGGAATTTTATACCTGTAACATAGTTAAGGACAAAAGTATAGGACCACACAAACCTGTGGTTCAATGGCATGTGTATTGATGATCACTCGCTTAATATCTGGCAACTCCGTATAATGCTGCACCAAGATTGAGAAATAATTAAGCCCAGGATACTAGTAATAATTCTACACAATTTGTAGATTAATATAAATATATACATATATACAAGAAGGAAACTTACTTGTAAAGCTCTCACGAAAAGACCCGCCTTTTCACAAAGTTGGGCAATTCGAGGACGGTCATAGTGACTGAACATTCCATTGGCCAATATAGCATCAGCTACATTCGGGAAAGTTACTAGATTGATTTCTAGGACCTTTTTCAAATGAAAAATGTTAGTGAAGTGAACTAATAAAAAAAATCCATTAAAACTATGGGTAGAGAGACCTTTGTTTGGAGATAACCATGCTCTGGGAGATTGGGCTTCAAAACATCTAACAGAAATGCAGTGGCCTCGCGAATCAAGTTCCTCTGTATATGGTCAAAGGAACAAAATGAATATCTGATATTGTATAATTAGCTTAGTATCTTTCAAAATTGTGATAGGCACAAAAATCCTATTTGCTTTTAGTGGGTGGAAGGAAGAAGGGGTCAAGGCAGGGTGGGAAAAAAATAAGATCAGGAATTAAAATAAAAATAAAAACCCTAGATCATGGCATGCAAAGCATGTCAAGAAGCAAAACTATTAATGGATAGTTATAAATCAATTACCATATAAGTAGTGGCTTGTGCCTGACACAATGACTACATACCTGAAGGAAGAGATCTGTTATGGTGTTGTAATCAACTGGACAACCTCCCTCCATTTTTGCCATCATCAATGCAAAATTTACAGCTCCCTAGAATTCAAAATAAAAAAATTGTAATTTTCCCATTCCACAAAACTCAAATAGGAAAAAGTCACCTGGCACTTATATTGATTTTATTTTCTTTGGTTCATATGTATTCATGTGTTTCAAGGACAGCAGTTAAAGGAAATAAAGAGAGGAGTTTAACTGGTACATTTGTTCAAAGGAAATGTATACAATTTTCATTTCGTATCTGTGTTCATTTTCTTTCCACCTACAAGAGAACTTTAATATAAAAAAAAAACTCTCAAAATTTTCATACCTGAGGATCTGAACGGAGAATTGTTTGCAAGAGGAACAAATAGTCAGGTGTATATCCAACCTATAGCAAGAAGATTTGTAGCCCTTAGAAACTCAGTATATATTACGTTAAGACATTTAAAGCAGCAATAATAATAAAAACAATGACAACAATCAGAGAATAAACAGCAACAGCTACAGTTGAACAAATAGTCTAGTCTCCCTATGATCACATAGACATTCATGTAAACCTTTTATAAGAGAAAACTCCGAATCATCATGTAAAGAATATCCTTCACCTGTTTCGAGTATATCAGAATTTTGTCAAACTCCCTCCGCTCAGCAAAAGCTGCAACAACCTTCGGGGTTGCTCTCGCTTTGATATATATTTTCAAGGCAAGGTCATTATCAACTGTCTGCAATAAAGAGAGGCGCCGATATCAGAATATTTGCTATGCATGCTATGTAACTCAAATTAGGAAGCTTAAATTCGAGCAAACAATAGAACCTTCATGGACTTTCTTCATGTGTACTAGATTATATATATGCATGTATGTATCAAGCTTAAATCACAAATCAAACCTTCACAAGATCTCCTAGTTCCTCACTGCATTCCAGCTTGTCCTCAGCCAACCAATTTTCCAAGAGATTCTTCTTGTTCTGATTAACAACTAGACGTGATAATTCCAGCGACTCATATGCATTGAGCTTTCCTCTTGTTAATAGTGTTCCAAAGTACTGCAATAAAGGTGGCGTTTGCCCAGCTTGCACAGGTACACTCTGCAACAGTCAGAATAGTAAAAATAAAACCATTGTTCCTTTTACTTCAGACAAAAACTTTTGCTCAGTCAAAGGAACTAAAACAGTCATGGCCCAAGCCATCAAGACCACGACTAGGGGTATGCAAATCGAGCCGAGTCAAGCTCGAGTCAAAACTGGAGCTCAGATAAGTAAAAGAGCCAAGCTCGAGTTAGAAGGTTCTCCAGTCTAGTGATATTTGGCTCGGCTCAGCTCGGTTACACCCCTAACTAAGACTCGTTCAAGATCAAGAAATCAATCAATACAGAATCTATATCATGTAAGAGAGAATTTTTTTTTTCCCCCATGCAAGACGATTAACTTGCTATATTAGCATAACTAGATGAAGTTCTATTCCAAAACAACTATAAGTAGAGACAACCTATCTAGTGACATTAAAAACTGGATATCAAATGCATATCAATACAAGATGATTTCGAAATTCAGCACTCAAATTTGCTTAGTTTAAGGTGTAATACATATGAATGCCAAAAAGTAGAAAGGCAAGTTTTCAGTCATGTGAGATAGAGGATTTCGCATGCACAAGGAAAGAGTTGGGACAGCTTTGTTCAACAGAGCAAGCACCAGAGTTCAAATCCTGGTAAACTTAAGAGCAAAAAGAACGACATCATTATCTGACATCCAACTAATGAAAGAAATTATACTGATGTATAAAAAAAAAAAAAACCTGAAATTTAGCAACTGTGTCTGGTGTACGAAGGATTCCTTGTGGAGATTCAGCAGCAAGCTCAGCAGCTTCTTTGTATTTTGTTTGGGCAAAGAGTTCTTGGAAGCGCTGAACAACCTGTGAAGTTCAAGAAGCAATAGTCAATATCTCAACGATGAGAACAAGACATCAAATTAAGATTATTGTCCAAACATGATGAATTAAGCAAATATTCAACATTTCCAAACGAAAATGAATGTCTGAAAGAACAGTATTAAAGCGGCTAATAGGTATCATATTAATCAGACCAAATCAATGATCCAGCACTTGAGGACATTCAATAATAAGTTGCACCATATGCATTTGAAACCCAATCAAACCCTCCACCATCAAGCGATTTTGTGCATTCTGAATAACAAAGGCTTTTTTTTTTTCCTGGGAGAGGGGGGGGGGGGGGGTACTGTAATTGAGAGTACTTATGCAATACACAGAGAAGTATGTCATATAACAGAAGTTGTTAAAAAGATTATATCCTCACAAAGTTGCATACATTTGCCTCTTAATAACTCCTAATACCACAATCTTTTGTGCTCGAGTCACTGATTTACTAATTCCTAATGAAGTTTGGCTCTTGATAATTTCCAGAATTAATTCAAATTTCCAAATTGCCTAACAATTGTATAACACACACAAATGCTCACCAGATTCTCAGCACCAGGAAGATTTCCTCTTTTGGCCAGATTGACAGCAAGCTCCAAATTGTTCAACTGTGAGAACCAAACCTGATTTAAGAACACTATCCAAGCCAAATAATTGAAGTTGGGAATCAAATCATGGCCCCAAAAGAAGAGAGAAGCACTTATCAACATACTTGGCCACTGACAAAAGGCACAAGGGTTTGTTCATTGACAGTAGCCAACAACACCTGGCCTCGCCTATTTACAGCATAAAAACCTCCCACTGTTGAAGCCTCTGCTGTCAAAAATATTGGATCTGGGCTAATTCTATTTCTGTATACTGCAGTAGCTGTCTCCAAGTCATAAACAAATAGTAGCCCAAGCTTCGTGATCACATAAATCAAGCTATACTTGTGGGATATCTGTAAATATAAGTAGTGAGTTATTATTGTCACTACTGAAGACTAGTCAGACCTTTCCCCACCCCCAAAAAAAAAAATGTAGGATGAATACCAACACTAATTACCTGCATTGCAACAGGGAAGTCATCAGCAAAATCAGGTGGAAAGAATAGATCGGCTTGCTTCTTAGTAAAAGCTGCCTTCCCTGCAAACAAAATGGTAAAGTCAGAAGAGAAATAAATACTTATTAGCGGAGGTTACTTGTATTCCTTGACAACTGATAGTTCTATCTACTACAACTCATTTACAATGTTAACAACAAGAACATGCCAAGGTCTTCAGACTTCCTATGCCATCTACACTGATTTCGCCAACTTCCCAAATTCTCAATAACAACAATCACCTTGATATAGGGGAATTAATAACATTTTTAAGGAATTACAAGCATATCTACTAAGGATGAACAAGACATATGAGTAGTGCAGTTGACCTGGCTGGGCCCCAAGCTCAATGACGTGCAACTTAGATGTAATTTGTCCAGCATTCAGTGTCTTTGAGGCAAAGGAAATAAGGATAGAAGGATTTTCATTCCCTGGGACCTGCTCAAACAATAATTTCAATACCATGCATATGACATATAGAAAGGGTATTGTTAGAGGGAACAACTTAGGGCAAGCATGCCCTCTCACCTTAAATTGAGCGAATGCCGCAGCATGAGCTTCAAGAGCTTGACTTCTCTGCTGATCCAGGGAGAAAAGTTGCATATTCCCTTTCACCAATTGTGGCCTCTGTAAACAAAATAAAATAACAAAGTCAAAACCAGACTCCAATACAATCAAAGTACTAGTCCAATACTACTTTAGGGGGGAAAGAGCATATATGCCTATAAGGAACTATTCTTAGCAGATGATGAGTCGCTGATAACTAGGGCCGCACGAGTCCTGATTCAAATCAGGACATGGAAATTAAATCTTGTCATATAAAACCTAATAACCTAGACCAATTTATGTTTTTTTAATCGGGCCGAAAACAAACATGCCTAACATATCCATTCTAATTGCATGTTTAAATGAACAGTCACCATTTATTTCCTTCCTTTCATATTGGTTTGTACGTTGAAACTCCCAAGGCAGAGGAAAAATCACTGTCAAGTTTTTTTGTCAAACAAAACTCTGCTTTTCTTTTCTTTTTTATTTTATGCCCCTTTTTTTCCTTTCTTTTTTGGTCAAAAAATCCATGTGATTAACAAAATTATAAGCATACCTCAGGGGATCCAGGGGCAATTCCAATCAAGACCAGCCACTTTTCAGAAGGATCACATCGATAGTTTATTATCTGATTGCTTGCCAAATTAGCAGTCCGCTCAAATATCTTTACAGGTTCCGAATCGCCTACAATGTAAGTGACATGTAAGCAAATACAATTATGCAACAAAATATAAATGAATATCTCCATGAAAACAGTATACTCTAGAGCACGGTAAGTTAACAAAATAATTCATATTTTACCTTCAGTTGACCAATGATATACTGAGGTCTGTGTGACTAGGCCCAGCATCTTTCGGGTAATCCACTTCCAAAATACAACCTAGCAGGGGCAAAGCTTGGTTCAGCCAAAACACTACATTTTTCAAATGAAAAACATGTCTGATAAAAGAACATCTGAAGACGTGAAATATGGATATGTGATTAAATTCTTCACCTGCTCCGGCATCAAATGTGATTTTATTTTTGCTTTCAACTCAATGTTGAATATTTGCAAGTGGTCTTGAGTAGTTCCTTGGACTTGGGCTAATAAAATGCCACAGTTAATGAACAAATACAAAGACAACTAATAGTGGAAAAACAAAAAGAGTTACAAACAAATTTGACTTTTATGTGTAAGGAATATACAATTATATCAAACCTTTTAGAGCCAAGATTTTAGAGTTGGGATTCATAAGGGCTGAGTCTGCAGTAATAGGCCTTCTCAAGGGCTGCATCGGCATGTTCATGTCGATAATTACGACACTGTTCTGAGGCGACGTTTCTCGAACACACATATACTTATCTGATTCCATTGTTACATGCGTAAATGTGATGAATTGTGGATTAATGCCAATGCTCGGTAGCTGAAATTGCATCAGATCACACTATCAGATCACTCACTTTCACCATTTATCATTACTGAGTAATAATCGGTAGTCTTATCGTATTTTACTATCCAAATATAGATAGAATGAATACGGAATCAATTCCAAATAAGAATTAAGATTGTTGTTCACAATAAAGATCTGAATGGAGCATCAAATCCATGCAAACTTTGGAACAGATAAACCGATCCGAAAATTAAAGATTTAGAATGAGAAATCACTCAGATGTAAGCACAGGAAATGACGAAACCAAAATTTAACCAATAAATAAGTTAACTAGACCCTCGCAATCACCAAAACTAGACGATTCCAGTTAAAACTAATTCGCCGCCCGAAATCAACTTTAGGCGTGTCATATCGAAAACAGAAAATGAGAGAGGAAGCAAACCGTTAAGGTTTCCCTCATGGTGATCGGAGCGTTGGCTGTCGCCATGGTGCTCGGATCTTCGGCTTGAAATAAAAGACGCTCTTAGATCTACGGAAATGGAGAGAGAGCGAGCTACGAAGAGATGAAAATGGCTGCTAGATCTGAAGCTGCGATGAAGCCCTTGGACCCTCAAGAGCAAGAGAATGGAGGGAGAGATTAACAGGGAGAGAGAGGGAGGAGGGAGATGTAAAGGTGCCTGGTGTGAGGAGAGAGTGATAATATGTAAATGGAAACCGAAACAAAAATGGTGCGGGTAATAATTTTACTGAATCAATTAAATAAATTATGCGAGAGGTGACATCTGGTTTTAACTTTCACAGATCACATCACTTAGGTGAGTGCTTCATTATGTGTTCATATTTTTTGAAAACAAAAATTTATATGCAATGGTCAAGATCTTACTATAATTATTATATTTAATTATTATATATTAATTAATAATTATATATATTTAATTTTTATTTCTATCAAATTGGTAAGCTAGCATTATATATAATTATATATTTATATATATATATATATTTACTTCACTAATGCAATAATAGACTTTTTCACTTATTAAGGTTTGAGATACTAAAGTATTGAGGTGTGATTATGGAGCATCATAATGAGGTTTTTGACAGAGTAAAAAGCTAATTACATGTTAAAATTAAATTACTTGTGTTAAGCAAAATGGTCATCTATATTACTTTTTTTCTGTATCAATTTTCAAATAAACTGCATTTCTATTGATTTTAGTTTCTGGGTATATTATTAAAACAGGTAAAAGCTGGTAGCTCAAAATGGATGTTTTACTGAGTAGAAATTAATTTATGAATGATTTATATATGTTTATATAAGCCATTGTAATCTCATGGATTTCTCTTTCCCTTGACACAGGCTGGAGATTGAAGACCTTCAAATCTGAAAAGTATATTTCAGTTAACGCACATTTGGTAAGTTCATGCTTCCGATTACCACACATATCGAACTAGGGCTACCTGAATTGTTGGTTAGGATTTAATTGATTTAGCACTATTTGTTTGAACAGTTTGAATTGAGTTTGAATCTGGTATTTGCCTCTTAACTTTTTTTTCATTTCTAGATAAATTACATTCATGATCAAAATCAAATGCATTGAATCTCACCTTACAGAATTATCTTAAAGCATTAGATGAGACTTATTTTAATGTTAGGGTATCTCCAAGGACAAACCTTGTTATAGGTCATATAAGGGTGAGATCACAACAAATGTCCTAGGAGTGAGTGTGTTCTTCCGACATGCAATTTATATATGTCTTAACTGGTTGGGAGGGTTCTGCGATGGATAATAGTTTTAAAGAGTACAGTTAAGCATGATCCAGGTTTTAAGGTCCCCTGAGGGTACTATTACCTATGCAATGTTGATTATACAAATGGTGAAGGTTTCCAAGCACCATATAAGGAACAACGGTACCACCTAAGTGAGTGGGAATATAGTTGCCAACCTGCTAATGCAAAAGAGTTGTATAACCTACGTCATTCGTCATCTAGGAATGTCATAGAGTGCTGCTTTGGTCTACTTAAAATGCATTTGGCAATCTTAAGAAATCACTCTTATTACCCCATCAAAGTTCAAAACTGGATTATCATGGCTTGTTGTTGTCTGCTTCATAACTTCATTAGGCAAAATCATGACCCATTCATTCGAAACACTACTTCCACCACAAGGACATGAACATGATGTATGTGACAACAATGAAGATGTAATTACATCCGTTGAGGCATCAAATATGTGGAGTGCAAGGAGGGATGCAATGACTGAGGAAGTGTTGAATGAGTGGAGAGCTAGGTGTCGTACTTAGTTCAGTCCTTTCAAATATTTGATTGAGACAATATGTAATAAGTTTGACTATTTTACATTTGGTGTGATGAGATCGATTTAATCATCCTACTTAAAGTGTTTGTTAATTTTTGCTGTTATTGGACGCCTTTGTGTACTGAAATTTCTATGAGAGTTTGGGTTGTTTTTAACTTGCTAAAAATATGTCACTGTTCCTTTCATAGTCTTATGTGTTTTCATTCTTTGGATTGAGATCTGTTTTTAACTTCCTGAAATCTGTCATTGTTCCTTACACAGTTTTCACCGTGATGGATAGTGGAAATGGAGTAAGATTGAATCAACGGGGAAACAACAACAATGTCAACAACAATGTCAACCAAGTAAGTAAAGAGGGTTTGGACGGAATGTTTCTGATCATGGACAATATGAATCTGTTTGAATTTGAACTAGGGCTAGCTGAATTTGTGGTTAGGATTTAGTTGATTTAGCGGTATCTGTTTGAACAGATTGATGGTCGATAGATGTTCGAATCTGTTTGAATCGAGTTTGAATCTGTGTCATGAAATTGGTTGGACATAATTTAAGGACAGCATGCTTTTGGACAGAATGTTTGGAGCAAGAATGTTTGGACAGAATGATAAAATGAGTTTGGACATAATCTATGTCAAGAATGCTTGGATAGAATTATAAAAATAGTTTGAATCTATTATTGTGTTTGGGCATGGCTATAGGAAAGTTTAGTTCAGTGATTTTGGACAGAATCTGTTATTGCTCCTGTTTGGACATAAAGTTTAGTTTAGTGATTTTTCCCTTCTTTATTTTTTATTTTTTAGGTACCTGTTGAACCTGAGATAACGGCTGAACCTCAGAGAGGACCCGAGAAAAATAAGAGGGTTTGGACGCCTCTTGAAGATGAGAATCTGGTTTAGGTTTTGTTTGAGGCCGAAAGGATTGGAAAATTTACAGCTCAGAACAGCTTCAAGGATAAATATATACAAGTAGTGGAAGAGAAAATGAAAGTAAGCTCACCAAGAGCAGGAATCAAGGCTGACCTGCATATTAAACTGATGAAGACTTTCAAGGGACGATTTCACAGCTTTCCAGAGTTTCTTGACCAGTCTGGATTCAGATGGAATCCAGAAAAAAAAACTGTATTGATGCAGATTCATCTATGTGGGCTGATTATCTGTCAGTGAAGGTAAGTTGAAATGAGCTCAATTAATAACGACTGTACTTCAAAACTGTTCTCTTAAGAATTTTTTTTTTCTTTTCCCTTTCAGTCCCACAAGAGTGCTACACAGTTCAAGGACAAACCATTCCCTCATTACAAAGACTGCTTTGAGATCTTCGGGAATGGCAGGGCTATGGGAAATGAAGTTGTTGACCCAATAGACATGACAACAGCAAATGCGGATACACCCCCTACTGATAAGGCTGATGACGACTATAATATACCTATTTAAAGTTTTAAAAATTTTATAAACAAGTGATCATTTTTTATATTTCATTCAAAAAATATGGATGTGGCATGTTAGACATTATGATTTTATGTCAAGTCAATAAAAGAAAAATACATATTTTAGGATTCATGAATCAAACCAAAACACCTTTTTTTTCTTCTCCTTTTCCTCACTTATTTTCATCTCAAGTTCTCAACCTCTATTACCAATCTCACTTGAGTTGATTCTATAAACTGCGGTTTGCATGTACAAACACTGCCAAGTGTAGCTTAACTAGGACTTAACTAGCTACTAACTCGAGTGAGCTAATAGCAATTGACTCATACCATGTTGAACCAACTCCTCTTAGTGAATGAATGTCATAAGGTGTTGTATGATCTAGTAGACTAAGTAGAGTGCATCATGTTTGGGTTGATGCCTAGTGAAGAGAAGGGTGTTTAATGATTAGAAAGTTTTAGATTATAAAGAAAACATCATCATTTTTCTAAGGGTGCAGCAGACTGAAAGGTAATTTATATGCATTTTAATGGAGAAAATAGAGAAAATATTCGTTTTAGTGGAGGAAATGGAGAAAACATTACTAACTCAAAATGTATACACAAGAAATGATCATCTCATTTCTAAATTGATTCATTTATAATGAACATGCTTATATCCATTTTACATAGAGAAGAACATGATCGCATGACTAAAAAAAGGCATATGTACTTTTACTACAGAATTAAGATTGTTTTATTATTTATAATTTTAATTTTAATTATCTACAATTGGATGTTCATAAAACTGGTAATGGGCGCGTATGGATACTGACCGAATCCGACCAAAACTAGTACTCTATCATGCAAATATAGTCTATATCCATACGACTCATCGGATTCCGATCATGTCGGATGGATCAGATAAAAATGAACATGTCTAATACGTACAATTTGGCATTCATTTTATTCATTTCAATTTCATCTTCAGCATTATACAATTCAGATAACTCCACCTCAGTCAATCAAATAACTGAAATCCTATACAAGTAAGCTAGGAGGAAGCTAAAGAGGGGGGAAAAAAACGAAGAATCACATGAACAACTTACTAATAATACAAAAAAAAAACGAAAACAAATATCACTTTAACAAAATTTTGCCTAAGTGTCAAGATTCGGATATTATACGGGTATAAATGAATTCGTTCCACGTATCGGGTAACCCAGGAAGGCACCAATGGATACAATCGGCATAAGTAGTGGGGTCGGCTTGTTGCTCCGGCGTGAGCATCTTGCCTTGACGGATCGTATAGACCGAAGTATGTGCATCTTTCCGGTATTCAGACAAGGTGGTGATGTTAAGGAAATGAACAGGCACTTTCTTCATAGAGTGTGTTATATTGTTAGCAATCACAAACAGTCTCCGGTCCGTCCCCACCTCCAACGGGGTCGTCATGTTCATAACAGGCATAGTCTCTTTAGCACATTTTATGCCATCAGGATTGTTCCAGTCCAAGCTCCTGAGTAAATTCAATTACTCAATTATAATCCAGACAGACAAATTTAGTTAACATCACTGATCAAAATGTGGGTCCAAGAGAGAAGTTAGAATACTAAGTAATTATTAAGGATAGAAAGTTGTTAACCGACTACTTGTATTATGAGATTAATGAGTCAGCATTAATCATGACAAACAAGTTTCAGTTGGTCCCTCCTTTGTGGGGTAATAATTTTGATTCATGAAAGAGATGAAGAATATTACTTGATATGAAGAGGAGACATGGTGCTAAAGAAGACTGTGGTATGATTGGGATCGATGTTCTTATCAACCCATTTAGACCATGTTTTCAGAACTCTCCTGTAGGCAACCGGCCGTTCGATCTCATCATACTCGGTCGCTCCTTCGTCGAATGATCCTCGCCTTTTTTCGGATCAATGTCAGTTAATGATGATCAAAATCAAATAAAATCAAATGATCAAGTTTATAAATATATGTAGGTACTTACAGAACTTTCATAGCGAAGGTGTTCATCCACCAAATGTATGTATTAAAGATCAGGTAGTCCACACCCTTCCAGTTTTTGCCATGCTTCTTGATCGATTCCGGCATGATTATACGGTTCTGTATGCTGTGCATCGTTGGATCATCTGAATTTGACTCTACCAAAAAAGGGGCCCAGTAGAACTCTACTGTAGCATTGTAGTCCTGCACACACCATATCAAAACGTTTAGTATACTTTATATATTTATTTAATTTTATTATTTTTCTTATCATAATATAGGGAGTTATTTTTAAGCAAAGTGATGAGCACTAACTCATGAAAGTAAAAGAAGTAGGTCAACAAATAATCAAAATTAGGTGCCCAAACAACTTTATATAACCCACGTTACCTATTTTATTACAACATTTTTGTTTTATATTTTAAATTATTCACATCACAATTAAATATACGACTCATATGTTTATATGCACATACTATATATATATATATATATATATATATATATGCATTATGTGGTTTAGTTACTATAAAATGACGTATTCTCGTAATACGTGACTTAACTACAATACAAATGCTCAAGGAATCTAAAGACGAAACTAAATACCTCAATTCTAAAGACGGCAAGAGAACCGGTTTTGTTCAAACTCTTCCTTCCGGGAGGAATAACTGATTGAACCAAACAAACCATAGATTCCCATTGATTCCGATTCAAGGAATCTCCGACAAACATGAGCCTCTTCCCCCTCAGTTTCTCAAGGAGCAATCTCGCTTTAAACCTGCAAAAATTAATTACCAAAAATAGATTTACATTTTAATAACTGTAGGAAAAAAAAAAAAAAAAAAGGAAGGAGAATTAATTCAAAAATCTTACTTTGGCAAAGAACAGCCTCTAGGCTGCCACTTCCAGTTCTGATACATTGAATCTTTCCTTCCGTTTCTCAAGCAGGTGACTTGTGCTGTAAGAAACTCGCATTCGTCTTCCTTGTATAAAGGTCGGGTGACGTTATCGAAAACCCAGTCACCTGTAAACAGATCACACTCTTCAGGCGGCAATTCCACCTCTTCATCATCATCTTCTTCTTCAGACAACGGCAACTCGATCTTCTGTTCCCGAACGTCGCCTTCCGTCAACACTTCAATGGCCGTCGTCTCCTCGGAGTTTTTCTCCTCCGCGGTCTTTATCGCTTTCGCTTCTAGCTGAGTTCTCGAATTCACCGAAACGACAGTGTTTTCATTGTCGTTCTCTCTGTTTTTGATAATGTCAACAGCGACGGATACGTCGTCGCTCTTTTGCGTCGGGTTTTCGTCGTGAGGTAATTGCTGCTCGACTTTGGGCCTCGAGAATGGGAATTCCGCGATGGATTTTACGTCTTCATTGTACATGAAAATCCCGAAGAGGAAGATAGAGAAAGCGACGACGAATATAGAGAGATTGTTGTTTTTTCTGGCTTTCATCGCCGCTGTAGCTGCGGAGAAAAGAGGTGTTTTGCGGCGAAGCGGACGCATGAAAGAGAAGAGACAGAGAGAAGTAGTGGTGGGAATTATGGAGGGAAGGAGATGGAAATATAGTGAAAGAAATGAACTACCATTTGAGGGGTTAGAGAGAGAGAGAGAGAGAGAGAGAGAACTTAACGTCGTAGAATTAAGATTTTTTTTTTTTTTTGGTTTAATTTTTAATTTTGGAGGTTTAGTTGGGTTTTTCTGGTGAGATGTGTTAGTCTTGAAGAAACAGAGTGTTTGGCTTGAGGTGGGAGGGAGAGTTCACTTAATAGTAATATATTTATTACATATATTTTAATAATCCTTTTTTGGTAACTACTTTTTCCATTGTTCTTCCGGTGATGAAGAGAGAGAGATGAAGAGGAGGAGTGAATTCAAAGATTTGGTTTCATTCTTTTCTGGCAGACTGTTATGTCTTTCACCCATTTTTGAAGAGGAAGCTTGTAATTAACTTTCAGCTTTTGCGTGGGGCCTCATCTTATCCTACTATAGTCTCGAAATGTCAATCTAAATGATGGATCGAATTCCGCGATTTCATGTATCATGTTATGGCTGTGGTTAAGTTTTGTTCATGGATATGAATGCTTAAAAAGATCGAGATACATAGATAGAATATGAGTCGGTTCGGATTATGAGTAATCTTAAAAAACCGGATACAAATGAGGATGAATTCCTCTTAAGTTGTAGATTTGTTAAGTTAGTACAAATTTATTAAATATGGTAATAAATTATATAAACCATTTTACCCTTTTTGTATTATCAATAATAATTTTGATCATATTTAGTAAATTCAACTCTAGAGAAATTCGACTTATTTAAATAAAGTTTTAAGTTTTTTGAAAGTTTAAGATGAATTTGAGGGGCTAACAAATCTACAAGTCTATTTTACTTATTATACAATCCAAGTTGTTCAAACTCCCGTTTGAGAATAGAAAATTTCTAGGGTGAAAATGGTCTCCAGTGATTATAATAGATTAAACCTAATAGAAACTGGCTAAATTTTAAAAAAAAAAAAAAAAAAAAAAATTGGCCACATGGCTGATTTCTATTGGGCTGGTCTACCGTTCTTATATGTAAACTAGATCCACCAAAAAATCTCTCAACTAAACTACTATACGACGCAGAGGCTTTTCGAAACAAAACAATCATAAATTCATAAAAATCATTAAGCAATACATACTGAATGATTTCGGCAATACCACTTTGATCACATGAATCCAAACTCTTATGTAGTAATCTTGGCATGAAAAAAAACTTTCTTTTTTATTGATCTATCTGTTCAGACTCACCTAATCATACAAAACGTCAGTGTTCATAGTGGGTGGGACTAAATGTCATATTGTATTAAGATGAAATTTTTCTCAGGACCCAATTGTTGTTTACTCAATAAACGACCTAATGATCTCTCTAATCTTACAACAACTACGTCATACCAAAGGTTGATGCATTATTAAGATAGGTAAGCACAATGATTGTAGTTTATACCATCTTTTAGGAGCTATATGTATTCTTATTTGTATTTTTAGTAAATTCATGTATGAGAAAAGTAAAGAGAAAGGAAGCCTCCCCTTTGGCTTTACATACCATCTTGTAATATATTGTGTACTTGCTCTCACTTCACTTCATGGGTAGATTTTGATGGTGGAACATCGCTTTTTCTCCAAGTTAAAGGCAACTACATAGAAAAATGAAGTTTAACAAATATAGGCAGACAAACCATTATTACCAACTTGGCTCTCTGTATATAGATGAGGTATATTTCCATCTTACATTAGATATGTAAAGACATAAGCATGAGGGATTTGAGCTCATTCTAAGTAGCTTAGTAATAGGAAATTATGATGATAATAATAGGAATTAGTTTAAGTTAATCATGATTAGTAATTGATAGAATGTACTGCCCTGACCAAAGATGAAATTCGCAGATGATCCTTTTGAATGCCATCGGAAGCACAAATTCCACTGCTGACATCAACTCCATGTGGCTTGAGAATTGAAATGGCTTCGGAAACATTATCAGGTGTGATTCCTCCAGCTAAGAACCATCCATTCTTGCTTGTTGTTTCTGGTAGCTTAAAACGGGTCCAATCAAATCCTTTACCACTACACAAGTTTAACCAAAAGAAGATTAACCTATCCATGACCATTCAAAATCCAGACAAACCAAGCATAATAGATGAAGGGGAAATTGTTTTACCTTCCACCCTTTGCACTATCCACAAGAATCCAATCAATAATCAAAGAGTCCTCATTAGGGACCTTATTCAAGATTTCCCCACCTTCATTTGCGTGAAGAACATAGATTATTCGTCTGTCTCTAACTAATAATGGCAATGCTTTCCTTGAACAATCTCCATGAAGCTGCATAGTTTCAAAAAAGGCTAAAAAACCTAAGCAACCATTAAGAGTATTAAGCAAAGCCATAACGATCCTTATTTAATTTTTTTTTTTACGTGACCATTTTACCTGCACAAATTCAAGGTCACAGAAATCTGCTGCTCTTGATATTGTTTCTGCATCATCATCAACAAACACACCAACTGGCTTTGCTCCATATTCCCTTGCAAATTTTGAAATCTGTTTTGCAACAGAAAGGGGAATGGACCGTTTTGAGTTGGGCCAAATGATCATCCCGATAAAATCCGACCCAGCTTCTGCTGCCACAGCAGCATCATTGACTGATGTGATTCCACACATTTTAATCAAAGCTCTGTTCTTGGCATGTGTTTTGATGGGAGAAGATATTTTCTCTGGTTGGGGAATGCTACAAGTAAATTTAGGCTTTCCATTTGAACATATGCTTGAAGACTTCAGCTTCCCCTGGTTTAGACCTGAATGCAAATGAAACTGAAAAAGTTAAATCATATCAAGAACTATTCATTTGACGACAAAATTAATTCTAATGAATAACGACCAATGATACCTTGGGTTTGCCTTCCATTTAAGAACATAACTTCAGGTAGAATGTGATTTCTAGCAGTCAAACCTGGAAATAGAGAAGAGGGTTCATGAGGATATTGTTTATTAAAATTTAACATAGAAGCTGAAAAGAAAGAAGGTAGATATAAATTGAGATTCCTGGAATCCCATCAACATAAAGTCAAGCCCTCATCTTCTACACAAGATACAAAGTGAGTCCATACTGTTTCCAGTAATGATATGGCAAAGTCTTATTATTTCTCGGAACAATTTTGGTGTCTTAGCTCATTAAAAGCGTACGTGAAAACTGCCACTACAATCTCTGTACTAAACATTTAGGGGCATTGTTCAAGTGGACCAAATCAGTACAACAATAAAGAAATTGAAATAAATGAATAAATAAAAGAATTAAAGCATTCAAAAAGAGTTACTAGTAACAGGAAATAATTAAGCCTGACTAATAAGCAGTAACTTAAAAGATGGCACTGTAGAGAGTCCAACGCAAGAGAATAGTTAAGCTAATAAAAACTAAGGGATATAAGGTGTGAGCCATTCATCCATTCTGTCGAACACCTGATGTGCATATACTCAAACCCATTACAACAAAGCCTTCTACTCTCTACCTCACAGGATCTGCATCTTTGTATCTATCAGCTACAACATTCTTCCTTCTACAACCACAGTATACTATTCACTTGATCAATATACAGAACTTCATTCACTTCAGTAGTTGTATTGTAGAAGGCGAAGTCACTGAAATTTGGGTCTCATTCCTGAAATTTTTGTCCTTTCATACTCATACGCACATTTCAAAATTTCAGGACATGACTGCTAGATTTAAGAGGATTTTTTTTTTTTTTTTTTTCAATTCAATCCAAAATAAAATGCTGATTATGTTTGATCGTGTTCTATAAGCTGGAGTTTTGATACGGAGAGGGAGAAGAAAAAAGAAAAAAAAACAAGCTTCTCTATCAGAAATTCATAGAACAGTCGTAAAGAAAAAGCAAAAGATCATGCATTGAAACACAAGTACAAATGAAGACAAGTGAATCGTTACCTGAAAACATGTCTTTTTCATTTAATTCCAAAGATGATGATGAGTTACAGTTTAGCAATCAGAGAGCCGGGAAGAATGGCAACGGTAGCAGCGCTGTGGATTTTCCGACGGACCAAACTTGCTGAGAAATGGGATGGTGGGCCAGTTTTGTTGTTTGGGCTTTGACAGCGTACTGAAGTCTTGTTCTTTAGAAGGTCTTGCTTTATTTATAACAATAGGGCCTTGGCCCAATATACTGAGCCTCTCAAAGGGCAGGCCCAATATCCAGTAAAAAAGACTCCACGCATCCGGTGAAATGAGTGGTTAAAAGATGTGATAATTTTACACATGTGGGCAAGTGGGAACTTGCTTGTCATGCACGTAATGTCATCCATCATCCTAAGAAAAACGTATAAAAGTAAAATTTCCAATTCTAATTATGAATATTGAATAAGAGGGAAGTGGTAAGAAAATTTCTACCCCCACTGATATTAAGACACCTGGAATAACAACAGTTTAGTAAAATATTTTATTATATTAATATATAAAAGAGATAAGTGTTTTTCTTTTGTTTTTTGAAATATGGAAAAATTCTTCTTATATAAATTTTAAGAAAAATGATTAAACTTATAATATCATAAAATATAATTTTAAATATTATATATAATCATTATTTTTAATTACATATTTTTTTAGATAATATTTTAAATTTATCCAATAACATAATTATACCATAATATAAAGAGGAAAAATGACTACATCTAAAGATAATTTAGCACGTTTTAATAAAATTTGCTGAGTTTTTAGTACCCGCTACAAAACATAAAGAATTCAACATGTTACTATATTTCTCATAATCATAAATCCCCAAACATTTCACGTTTCTAATTCTTCCCATGACGTCCCTTTCCCCCCCTTCTTTAATCATGTTCCTTAGCCTTAAATAACACATCTCAAGCCCCATTAAATAGCCACCGAGAATTTTCTTCATCGCACCTTTGTCATGTGATTCAATTAACCTCGGAAAATCAAACCACCTTGTAATAAGCAAATAATCATCATGAAGTCTATCATCCTTGAGGATTGGCCGGAACCAGTCGTCCGGGTCCAATCCTTATTCATAACCGGCTCATCTACAATTCCTCTATGCTATATATCAAGCCCCCAGATGATCGACCGCATTCTAAAAACTTAAGAGGAAAGCGTCGACAACATCCCGATAATTGACATTAATGGCTTATCGGGAAATGATGAAGATCTGCGTGCTTTGACACCAGCTAAGATTTTCGAAGCAACCCGCGAGTGGGGTTTCCTTTCAAGTGTTGAATCATGAGATCAGTCATGACTTATTGGACCTTATTTTGGAGGTTTGGCACGAGTTTTTCGACTTTCCTGTTGAGCTTAAGCTTGCTTATGCAAACTCTCCAAGGACTTATGAGGGTTATGGTAATCGATTGGGAGTTGAGAAGGGTGCCATTCTTGATTGGAGTGACTATTATTATCTTCACTACCTTCCTTTGGCTGGCTTTGAAGGACTACAACAAGTGGCTTGCTTGCCCGCTTCATGCCAGGTTAAGCATTAAAATTTATCATTACTCACTAATTAATTCATTTGATATACTTTTCATGTCAAACTCACTAGTTCTTAATTGCCTTGTGTTCTTGATGAGTTTCCGATACTAATTCGAGCTTGATAATTAGCTTTTCGAACTTGTCGGTTTAGTGAAATCATAATTACATTACATGCACTTGATCATTAGATCCTTTGAACACCTACTAAATAATTAAATGATTTTATGATGAATTATCTAGGGTTATACTTAATTTCATTGATGTTTTTCAATGAAAAATTAAATGATTTTTCATTTCCTAAAAAAGGAAATGGTGCCCAAAATTTGAATTTTCACTTGACCTAACTAAAAATTAAAATTAATAGTTTTTCATTTTGTAGCATTTAGCTCCACCAGTTCATATTAACCTTATTCACTTTAGATTTGACTTTTCAGACCAAGCTAAATTTATAGATAATGTTTTATTGTTGTCCCTAATCTTGAAATTTTTAATTATGAAGAAAATATATGTCAAAATGTTAGATATTTAAATTGTAAATAAAATAATCATACGAGACAAACAATTATAAAAATTCATTAAATACATTAAAAAATATATATATATATATTTCATTATTTTGTTCTTCATATTTTTTTAGTCATTTATAAAAATAATAAGCAATTCAGTTTAAATTTTGACCACCTAATGTTCCAAAAACAATGATTAACTCCCAAAACTTTGAACAAATTATGATCTACCACCACCAATTTTGATATTTTGCTATTAGAATGATGTTGTGCGTAGCATGTATCAGCAAAACTCTTTTATATATATATATATATACTATAGGTCATAATTTAAAGACTCTTTATTCATAAATTATATTATTTGCTTTATTGTAACAATCCGACTTATTTTAAATTGATTCGACTATTTTATTTAAAAACATGTTTTTTAACATGTTCAATGATTTTGTCCAAAAAAAAACAAAAAGAAAAAAAATATATGAAAAAGTTGGATTATGTTGAAATTGAATAAGTTAAATATTTATTTTTAAACGAGTAGATCGAATCAATTTAAAATTAGTTGAATAATTATAATAGAGCATATAATAGAATTACTTAATTTTTTTTAATAGAATATTAGGAACTATGAATTCAAGTCTAATTTGTGAAATTTAGAAAAATGTAATTATAATTTTATAAAATTGAGAGATTAAAATCTAATAAAATAAAATTTTAAAATAATAAAGTATAATTTATTTTAAAGAAAAATTAATTTATATAAAGATCAATTGGTCAACTTAAATATTATTTATAAATAAATAAATAAATAAATAAATAAATAAAAGTACTTTCAATTTGTACTAGATGTTTAATTTTCTACGTGCAAAATCATGCTTCTCCTATATGCAATTAGAAATCCTTGTTCAACCTTACAATATTGATCATTTCAGTTGTACTATTGTCATGTGCTAGGGTTACAACGGTATGAACACTCGTTGCACTTGCTTCTATTAACTCTTCGAAGTATGTTTAATGTATTTTCTTAAGAGTGGTCTCTTTGAAGAAGTTTACATGTATGGTTGAATTTATTGCATCGATCCTTATATGTATGGATTGAATGAAAAGTTCTTGAATGCATTGCCGTAGAATAAATTTACTCGATCAAAACACTACTTCTCCTTATTTAACAAGCTCGAAGTTAATTGAACCTAAATTTGTTTTTACTAAGACAATTATAAGTTAGTTTGTGCAAGTACTGAGTCAACGCATCTATGCATGAAACCGTGAACCTAAAAGGCCTAACATGAAAGTAGCCCTGAGTTTAATAATTAGTTATTGCATCAAGGTGATAGACTCCTCGTTTCAATTGAAACGAAAATCAAACAACCATATCAAAGTCTTGATCCGTATAATCAAAATGTATGGATATGGCTGTTACTAACATGTGAGATGGTTTGTTGAAGGATTTTGAGATTCGCTGATTTGGAGACTAATAGGATAACACATCAACTCGATCACATGTCAACCAACCAAACTTTTCATGAAAGGAGAGGACGCTAAAATGAAGCTATGGCAACTTAAGAGGTAGGGTAAATTAGATATATTTTATTACAAATAAGTTTAATGATATCAATAGGTTATATTTTATTACAAATATTATTTTCAAAATAAATGAATGAATCGTTTTTTATGAATATGATTTTTAGTCATGGGTCAAATCAAATCTCATTATAATCATAAACGTTATTCTCATATATCATATGAGAGTAATGTTTATGATTATAATGAGATTTGATTTGTCACGTGAATATAAATTTATTCATATAAGAATCTCGAAAGTAAGCACTTCATTTACGTCTCGTTAAAATTTTCATTATAACCAAAATAGATCACAAACTAGAATAGACGGACCTTAAACATAAACTTTGCCTAGAAGGCTTGGCGATTGCCTTATCTACCACAACATAAAACCGATATCCTCTTGAATTTACAAATGGCGAACACGAAGAATGAAAGAGAAACAATAACACAACATGCTCTCACTTTCACAATTATTCACTTCGCTTTTATATAAAGAGAAAAATGGGGTTGTCCTAAAAGATTCTTATAAATAGAGCCTTGAAAATCATGCAGAATTGTGCAAGATCAAAGACAGAGATCTAGGAGACGTTGAGATGTAGAGTTATTAGACAGGAGTTGTTACCTTTAGGAGAAGAAGCAAATGGAAGGGAGGTGCTTAAAGGAATGGCACTCGTGTTTCATATATAGAGAAGGGCAACAAAACAAGAAGACAATTGGTTTCACAAACCTAGACATTTGGATAGAAGCAGTAGTACAAATAACATGTCATCATTAGCATCTTCAGCATCATCATAAGCATAAGCATAAGGAAAAACTCAAATAAAAACTATATAGGGACCTTACTCTCCGAACAAGAACACCTTTATCAATCCTGCAAACTAATATAATACATCTAACAGCAAGAATAAGCTAATTCATACTTCACAATAGTTCTAAAGGTACACAAACTCCAGGCACTTGATCCTCCACTCCAAGGTCCTCACAAGTGACAAGTTTCACAGTGGAATTGGTCGAGACGCCATAACATCTTTTAACCTCTGCAAATCCCCTGCTAAGTACTCGCTCCATCCAATCCTCCACTTCTTGAGATCCATATGATATATATGAAGCTGCAAGTAATTGGTCCATGACTTTCGATTCGATCTCCAACAAGCAGTCAGAACCGTAGATCTTGTGGAACATGTTTTTGATCTTTTCGAGAATTTTATCAGCAAGTGCATCAAAATCAAATGGCTTGAAAATTACTTTTTGGTCCATGATATCACAGAAATCTTGCAGCCATGCCCTATCATTAGAATTCCCATCATCATTTTCCTGCACTTCATTCTCTTCGGCTGGAAGGTTCAAATCAAGATACCTATTTGACATCGTATTGGCCCGTTTTACCATCTTGGAATTCTCATGCTGCCCCAAATTAGACTCATTGATTAACTTCCTTTTAGTCATTAAAACGGCATTTGAGATTTCCTTTCTTTCTGTATCCGATTCTGTCTTGTTTTGGCCGATAGTATGATCAACTTCTACACGTATCTGCTGAACTCTAACTTTGAGTATTCTTTCTTCAGAATACTTTCCAGAAGAGAAAGACCCTTTACCTTCTGAGAAAGTTGTGGTAACAAAAATGGAGTTTCTAATGCTTACTTCTCTTCCATTCAAATCCAAAATCTTACCGGTCCTGATAGCCCGTGACAATGTATTCTGCATCATTAAGTCAGCCTTATCCACATTTTCAAGTAAGACAACAGATAAGGGTCGTTTACTTAACTCTCCAGCAAGAAAATCGATTGCAGTTTTCCCTCTCAGCTTTACATCATAATCATTTAAATCAATCACCTCATTTTGGGAATTTAGATCAATGGAAATGAAGTGATGATGCCTATCACCAAATAATATCTCAGAAAGGGCAAGAGCAGTTTTCTTTTTACCCAAAAAATCTGGTCCGTCAAAACTGAACCACATATCGCCCCTTAAGTTTCCTCCTCCATCGGCTGGTCTCTCCCTTCTTGCCTGGCAATGAGCTATTGTTTGGCTAATGATAGTCACGGCTTCGTTTTGCCAGCTGATCCTTTTATTAAGTTCTCTGAAAAGAGCCTTGAAATCTCCCGGAACAAACTGCCTACCTTTTTCGGGACTTGAACAAGACAAAGACTGAGTCATCTTATTACAAATTTTCCCGTATTGATCTAAAGGAGGTTTCTTCAGCATACTGAAATTAGGCGGAGAACATAATCCCAACCCTAAATCCGTCGTAACAGAAGCTGTAGAAGGAGGAGACATATGGCCCACAGACTCGAGCTCTTCGGTTTTAGAACTTCTCTCCATCAGTCTGGACAAAAAACTACATTTGGGCAAATCCATGGAAATGCATGGATTGGCATTCAATGATTTGCTTTTGTTGGAAGAGGCTTCGGTAATATCACTCCTGTTATTCTCTGTTTCCCTTTTGTCGTCGTTGACTTGAAATCCCAAAGTAGTTGGAAACACTTTTTCTTCTGCAACAAGTTGATTGTTGTTGTGAAGAAGGCGGCATATGTTGTCCCATTTCCTCTGCAAGCCGGGAATTTTTGCGCTCAATAACTGTCCATCATCTTTGGTCTGCGCTGAAGAGAGACATAAACTAGTTTTCACGCAGTCGATTAAAAAGAAGATTCTCTTAACTAACTCAAGGCAAGAAATTGCATATGAAAGCAATACACACCTTGACATCATTTGAGATAGAACTTGCTTCTTGTTCAAACTTTTTATTGCAAAGGCAACACCTGGTGAGGTGCTGGTAAGAACCGTTGGGTGGGACCTTAAAATCGGAGAGTGTGGAAAAGAACCCACCGAATGGAACAAATGACTCCATAAAGCTGTTAGTAACCAAGCAGCAGTAAGATTTAACATGCATAAACATAACTCATAAAAAATTGTATTAGAAAAAGAATTAAAAATAAAGAATCCATTGACCTTGTCACTTTGTGAGTTAGTATTCAAGAACTAAATTTGTGGGGTCTAAGTGTCTGATCTAACAATCTATAAATTTTCCTTCTTTTTTTACACATCCCTTTCTAAGTTTCTCCTGTCATTAATCATCTTCAAACATGTTTTAGTAATCTTCTTCAATATTAAATTCTTTAGTTCTCTGTTCTCTAACCCCAGTCAATACAATTCAAAATTGAACCCCATATTTTATGAAAATACACTAAAATATCATCATGGAAGAGACAAATGGATCAGAAAAAAACAAACATTATATAACATTAAACAATTCTCAAAACCTTAATAAGGACAACACCAAAAAAAATAAAAATAAAATTGATATGCAAAACTCACCTGGACCTAGGAAAAGATTCAGACATGGAGGGTCTAAGAGAAGTGATAGGCAAAAGCTCTAAGCCCCAATCTTTCTCAATAGAAGGAAACCTACTAACAAATTTCAAGTAGGTCTCATAGCTAGCCGTGGCACCAATCAGCCACGCCTTTTGACCATGAACCTCCACCAGTTTGGTCAGCTGGTCAACGACATGGCTGACTATGTCACCCACCACGTTGTCACTAACAAATGCCTTCAAATCTCCAAAATTCACAGCAATTCCAGGTCCCAGATTCTGTTCTACGATCTGACCCACTTCCCTAAGCTTTAAATCCACAGACCCTTTATCGGAACTCTGCGAAAAAAGCCTCGAGAAATTGGTTTCCATGGAAATTATTCTCAGTCCAAACAGCTCACTAGGTAAAACAGAATCTATTCTTTTCTCTACAGCTTCTGTGAAACTCTTGAGCGCATCGTATGAGCATACGCCCACAAGAAGAGGATTCCTTCCCTTGTTCCGGCACATAACTTCTCCGATTCTTCGACTGTTTTCGTCCCCGTCGGAAGAACCAGGGAAACCCGAGAAAGGGAAAACGAAGCTCCGACGACCAGGATCGGAGTAGTCGCTTAGGTTGCAGAGAAACAGAGGAGGTCCTCTGTTTTGAGAAGAGTATCTAAGAACAGGAGGGAATGGGCGTATGATAGCGAGCTTGATTTCCGAGCTCCGAAAACCCGCTTCGGCGAAGACCCGGCTGACCACCGGGTCGTCGAGAATGGACAGGATCAGATGCTGGAGCTCGACTTTTACGCATGCAATGGAGGACTGTTGAGAGAGCTGATGGTAGAGATGGAAGTTTTCCGGCTGCCTTCTCTGGTTCGCTTGCGAGCGTTTGATGGCGGCCGAGAGCGAGTTCGAAACGGGCGGGTCGTCTACGATTTGGGTCGACGGGACCCGGTCCAGTGAAACGCTGAGGCAGAGCTCGAGAGCTTTGAATTGGAGCCGGGGCGAGTAGGCGGTGTTGCGCGCGCGCGCGCACGCGTCGCTAAGAGTTGAAGTTGGGAGAGAGAGGAGGGCAGAGACAGCATGTAGCGACGTCGTTTGAGCGTGTCCACGTCGGCGCGCGACTGCCACGGCCTCGTCGAGCGAGTGGGCTGCTTCTTGAGTTAAGCATTGCCTGGCTACACTTACCGGCGTAGGCATCGCCGACGAGCATAACAAACCAAATAAAAAAAATAATTTAAAATAAATATAAAAAAATTAAATAAAGCTCTAAACTTTCTTTTAGCTTTGATTTTTATTTTATTCAACAAAAGACGAAACTTTTATTTAATTTTTTCTCTCTCTCTCTCCTTTTTTTTTTTTTTGCCTTTTTTTCTTTTATTGTAATAGTAAAAATGGAAAAATGAAGCATAAATATGTGCCTCCTCCTTCCCTGTAAGTAGTAAGAGCATTAATTATATGTATATGTATATATATAAATGGAGATGGTAGACTGGTAGTGGGGAAGGAGAAGAGAGGGGGGAGGGGGAGTCTGGTGCGGTAGGATCTAGCCAGAGGAGGAAGAGGAGGAGGATGGTGTAGGGTCCACATATATTTGTAAGATCAGGTGGTGAGCGAGCATAGATTCTAAATGATGCTTTTTTGAGGTAGAGTGAGCATCGATCATGATCAAACAGAGTCATCATGATCATGATTTAATTTATCAAATATCAATCATGCTTTTGAAACAAGGAGAGAGAGAAAGAGAGAGATGCTGTGTCCACTTACTTTCAGTAGGGCCCGCAAAGTTGACAGTCAACGTCACTGTCCCACTCCCCACCTCCCGGTGTGATGTGAGTATCACCTTCATCTCTTCCCCCCCCCCCCCCTCCTTCCAGTGTCAATTGCTCCGGACAGTGTGTCGACTCGGCAAGTCGGCATTTAACTCGGTGAAACATTACCTTATCATTATGTAAATCGTACATAGATATTTTTTTGGTTTAACTAAATAAAGTTAAAAATGTTATTATTATTTACTATTATTATATATATATATATATTATATATAAATATTTTCAATCGTTATGGACGGACAAAAGTGTATTAGAATAATATGAGGTGTGTTTATTTACCTTTTATATAAATAATCAAAATTTATATTTAATGATAATGTAGAAACGGGATAGTAACTTATTAGGTAGCCGTTGGTAGGAAATTGGAAAATAAGTGAGTGGAGACGACTTGGAGAGAGAGAGAAGAGAGCAGTCAGAATCAAACTTTTGAGTGAGAAGGAAAGGAAAGGAAATGAAAGGAATCAGTCACTATACTAATACTACAACTTGTAAAGGTTGAAAGCGATGTGAGAAAGAAATGTCACAGCAACCACCACCACCACCACCACTATCACCACCACACATATATCATTCATCTTCCTCATCATCATTTATCAAACCATTTCTTTTCCACACCTTCATTACCCTCTTTCGAAACTCCAAAAATTCTTATGAATATAATTTATATATAATTTTTATAATTTTATTAATAAATTTATATTTTATATATTTGATTTTTTTAAAAAATGATATAAATTTTTCTTATCAAATTAATAATGTATAATATATTAACAATTATTATAACTTTAAATAATTCTAATATCATATATAAAAGTAATATATATATATATATATATATATAACATCTTCCACTTAAATCTTTGATTGAGAATGTATAATTAGCCCATGTTGTTAGTTTTCTCTTGTTTCGTAGCTTTAGGCCTGTATAAAAAAGATGTGTTAGGTAATCCTTAAACTTCCAAAGATGTCGATACAAGATGCCATCAACCTTGTTTCTCCGTTGAATCAATGGAGATGACTAATTATAGATTTTAAGCTTTCTGATGTGGAATGTTTCCTCCTTCTCTCCTAAGTGGAGTGCTGGTATTGCCCAGCCAGATGAAGACACATGGAGAGGGGGGAGAGAGAGAGAGCAGAGCAGAGCAGTGACAGAGACAGAGGAGTGAAAAGGTGTTTGATTTGATATGTTCTTTTGTTTGTACCTCTTTGTTCACTTTTGCTCTTACCGTCAAAATAAAAAACAAGATCTTCTCAGATATCGCCTTCCCTTCCCGGTAAAAAATAAATATAAATAAAAATAAAACATTATATTATATAGTTGACTCACAAGTGCATTTAAATCTAAAAGCTTCCCTCCTCCCTCTTTATCGTTTACCCTTCTTACGTTCCCTATATATATATATATATATAAATTAATGTAGCATATAATTATTTATTTTTTTGGGATCCGAATATTTAATAAATTTATTAAATATCTAATTAATATTTTATTAAATATTATAATTAATATAATAAAAATATAATTTTTTTAAAAAATAAATATTTTTTTCCCCCCTAAAAAAATTGGATACCGGTACCAAAATTAAAAATACGATACCGAACCGGAAACTTAACTTTGTAGTACCGATACCAACAGTACTTGGAGGTAAGTAAAAGTAAATTATTTCTCATATTGAGGTAAAATAGCTTGAGAGAGGAGGGGAAATAAACCACATATAAATATCGAATTACAAAACTATTCTTCAAACGTAACATGCTTCTGTAGGGGGGATAGAGTTAGAATAAGAGGGGCAAAATATATTATATAAAAATTAGGTGGGTAAAAATATTTTTTTAATAAAAAAATTAAGGAAATTATTTATAATAATTTAAGGTTAAAATTTCAATTTTATTAAAATTGAGGGTACATAATACCTTTCCTTATCCATCTTTATTTCTGCTCACGCATGCTAGGCTGAGGTCTAAACCCGATATTATATATATAAATCTAATTTTGATATCGTAATAAATATAAATAAATAAAATATATTTCCAAAAAATTAACTTAAGTGAAGAGGAAACTCAAAGCACATATAAATATCACAACGGGCACGGACAAGAAATGCAGTCATATAAGAAGGGTAAATGGGTTAGGAACGTGTAGGTGTTTGTATCCGCATGTTGGTGGGCGTTTGGAATCAAGGAAAGTAGAGAGAAGATTTTCTCTCTTTTATGAAAGGGAAAGATATGATAATAGAATTAGGCTTCTTATTCACACTATGAATGGATGGATGGATGGATGGATGGATGTGTTTGGAGCAATGTTATTTTCGCATGAAATAGTGCTGGCCCCCTCAACAGCCAAATGGACACGAAATACATACATACATACATACATACATACATACATACATTAATTTCTTCGTCCCACCAAACAAATACTCGAACGTTTTGGAGCAGAATAATTTGGTAATTAATTCATTAGTCGATCTAAATTCCTGATAGAGAAAGGAAAAGAAAGGAATCTAGGATTGCAAGTATGGAATATTTGTTGGGTTTAGACTTTGGAATCTCTGTCTCTCTCTCTCTACTATAATGACAACTGCAAATTTGCTTTCTTCTCTCAAAAAGTAGGGTAATTTGCTTTTATACCCAAGAGTTTAGTCTAGAAGCAATCGTCCTCAAACTTTTCAAACAATTCTATAACCTTGAAATCATTAATTAAAAAAATTAAAAAAAAAAAAACTAACTTTGATCTCCATAGTCGTTCTTTTTTGACATAATGGATCGTGATTGATCCAATTTATTAAGTAAATATTAATTATATATTATTACAAGATCTTCTGATTGATCCATTTCTTTCATAGGCGCGTATCTCAGATTGAAACTTAACAGTTTACTTTTTCTTCATCCAACTCATCCAGGTTTGATTCTCATTTCACACGAATTGTCAGGGAGCCAAAATTACAGTATTTGGTCTAGGTCTATGACAATGGCGTTATTGTCTAAGAAGAAAATGAGATTTGTTAATGGTAAATTTATTAAACCTTCTTTTGATTCCCCTTTCTTAATCGCTTGGATGTTTGGATCATGATTTTTTTTTTTTTTTTTTTTTTTTTTTATGATTATAATTTCCTTTTGGGGTCCATATAAGTTGCCAACTCATGATGGTTGTCGTTTCTTGCTAACCAATGTCGATGATAATACACAAACTACTTGGACTCATCTTTTATCCTCCAACTCTGCTATCTCTCCTACTGTCAAATATTTTATCCATATGGCTCAAAAGCAATTTCCCTTCAATGTCAAGAGCATTCAATCTGATAATAGTAGTGAATTCTTCAATAACGATTTAACAAATTTTATTTCATCCTCTGATATAATCCATCAGAGTTCATCTACATACACTCCACAGCAAAATGGTATCACTGAGAGGCACATGCATTAAAATTCTAGTCAAATGTTCTTATTCAATTATGGGGTGAATGTATAGCCACTTCTATATATTTCCTAAATTCTTAATAACATTTCTCCTTATGAAGCTTTGCATAAAAAATCACCATCCATATCTCACTTGAGAGCTTTTGGTTGCTTATGTTTTGTGAAAGACTTGGTCAACATTGATAAATTTGTTGCTCATTCTCATCCATCTGTTTTCATGGGTTATTCTATGACAAAAAAAGGATATATAGTTTACAATCTGTCTAGTCAGCAATTTTCCACAAGTAGAGAAGTTATCTTTCATGAGTCTCAATTTCCTTTAACTGATTCTATGAGTCACACGATTATCACAATTCTCCTTCTCCTTCTGCAGATTATGTTCCTTTGACATCACACAGACCTGTAAGAATATCCAAACCTCTGGACCAAAGATTTCATTTGTCCTATTGTCACAAATGTTTGTTCTGTGTCAAATGTGTTTTATCCAAATTCTAACTGTATATCTTATTCTCAGTTTTCTCCTTCATACAAATGTTGCCTTACTACCCTTGATTTTGTTTCTGAGCCATCTACTTATAATCAAGCTATCACTGATCCTAGATGGATTGATATCATGAATACAGAGATTAAAGCTTTAGAATCAAATAATACATAAGGTTTAGTTTCTCTTTCTGCTAGTCTAAAACCCATTGGTTGTAAATGGGTATATAAGGAGAAATTAAATGATGATGGAGATTTGTAGAGGGGTTTAAGACTAGGTTAATGGCCAAAGGGTTTATAGTCAATAAGAAGGCATAGATTTTACTGAAACTTTCAGTCCGATGGTAAAGATGGCCTCTATACATATTGTTTTAGATATTGCAGCCAAGAAAAATTGGCAAGTTCATCAGCTTTGATGTATATGATGCCTACTTAAATGGTGATTTAGATGAAGAGATTTATGCTGATAAAGGTGAAAAAAAGGGTCTGTAAGTTAAATAAGTCATTGTATAGCTTGAAACAAGGTAGTAGACATTGGAATTTGAAGTTCACTTTAAGATTTGCTTGAAGGTGGGTTTTCTTCGGTCCAAGAATGATCATTATATGTTCGTGAAACATACTGGTTATTCTATACCTCAGAACAACCTATAGACCAGTTTAAGGCTCTTGGTCCAAGTCGGTCGGGGGTATTAGATCTCCATCACCCACCAACCAGGGGGAGGGATATTGACTATTCTATTTTGTATAATGGAATGCTGAGTCAGCATTAATTTATTATTAGGGATTAGTTTAGTTAATAAATGTAATTTATTATAAAAGTACGCTGTAATTTAAACATATTGAATTAATTTGATTCAGCAATATCATAATTTTTTACTATTAAATACTAATGATAAATTGTCCTAAAAACTATTTGGCATGTTGTTACTAGTTACTAGTTACTACTACTACTTGTTCTACTTTTTTTTTTTTTTTTTTGGTTCCCATCATCAATAATTTGAGACGTTGTCGTATACTAAAATAAAAAAAATGTAATATCTCTTTTACATGGCATTTTAGAACGTGTAATTAAGTAACTTGATGTACAAGTACTGTTTGTCCTTACGAGGAGAAAATAGGAGAAAGGGTTACGTAAGAAAAAAGGAACCAACTTCCATTTGTTTTGTTCGAAAAGGAAGGAAAAGACAAGTGCCGAAAAGTTAGTGGATTCCACGATTAAAGATGTCAAACTTTTCATTTCAAAAATGCCCGTCCAATCACTCCCCTTTTCTTATCTTTTCATATTTACGAATTACTGTATCACTCACCCCCTTCTTTTCGTTAGTTTTTCATGGTTGAAATTGCATCTTAACATTCTAAGACTGAGCTTTTGAATTAGGCATTAGAATTGAATTGGACCCTATAGTATAGTATATATACATAGCTACTGGATTCATCTATCTAGCTTTTGAGCTTCAATCGTGAATCTAGTCATATGTAGTCTACTTACTTTTCATTCTCTGTTTGTTGAACCGACTTTAGTTATGATACCGGTATCCTCGTTTTATAAAATTAGGGACAAATTGGTCGTTCAATTCTCGGAAAAATTATATCGAGTGAGGTGGCAGGCATCAATGTCAATCTACCGCGTCCTCGGTCAATGTGACCTCAAAGCGCGATTACCTTTTCAATCATATCTTATTTAATTTCATCAATGTTTTGATAACATAGATGTAATTTTGGGGATATGTTAGCTATTCATATGATCGAAGACCTTGAAATCACATTACACAGCCAAAATCTCATCATGACATAAGAGATAAGAGAGTAATTGTATCCAAAGATTTATTGGTTGATAAATCCAAATTCATATCTTAATAGAATTGTTACAAATTATAGGGACTGAGTTCCAATCCTAATACCAAATTTAGTTTCCTCTTTGATGGGGGTCACTTATGCGGTTGAAAACTGCTTTTTTAGCACCATGAGTTTATAATCTTTTTAGCACCATGCGGTTGAAAAAAATATAGGGTTTTGACTTTCCACTTTAAATTTTCTTCCCTAAATTTTGTTCATCTTTCAAATTTATAATATTTTTTCTTTTTCATGGTGGGGATTCTCCATCATCATAAATCATAATCACGTGTAATGGGCCATATTGACTCCGGATCATTCAGCAAATGGAATTAAGGTGTCATTATTAATGCTTAATTGCTTGCCATAATATTAATCAGCTCCATCTTATCTCCAATCTTTGAAAGATTATACATACATACTAGGTTTCAACTCGTTTTCACCGATGGAGACTACTCACTCCACCTTCGAATAAACAGAACCTACCATTACAGAAACCGAGCATTAATTCGATATTTTGCATCAACTAGCTAGAACATCTTTCTAGGTAACAAATAATATTTTGGTCGAAAAAAAAGTAACAAAGATTCTTTGTTATGTTTCCTTAGCTTAGGTTTCGTTATCATGCTCAAGTTTTTTCCTTATCCTTACATAAAGTTCTGAAAAGGGTTCTGCGGGTTAAGAAAGGAAAGGGTTGGCTAGTTTAACCTTTCCGTGGCAAAATATGCATCAGAACTTTTGTTCCTAAGTAATGGATGTAGATTTTTAGCATATGTTATGGCACAATCCCTTTCAATTTTCATAACGCATACTGCTATAGTAAACTATCCATCATTTGAATTCATACTCGTTTATATGAGAAAACTATCGGACTACTAAAAACATGACACTTTTCACTTAACATTTCATAAGTTAGTCTGATCCAGACTTCTTACCTTAAACTAGTTCGGTATTAGAATTTTTTGCGTTTGTATCTGTCTAAATTTGGTGGATGGAATTGTATGATCTTGAAATCGGTGATTGTGATCAATTGCATGTGCAGGTAAAGACCTCCTAGCTAGATCCAAACGGTGAAAGATAATAACTAGTTTAGACCCACAATTAACCTAAACAAAATGATAAGAGTTGGTTTTAGTTATAATTTGCAGGAGAAAATTATGGATTTGGTCAGAGTGGACATATCATGAATGTAATAATAAAATTCAAAATCCTTCTCATTTTTCATATTGAAAAACTTATGGCACTTAAACATGCTTGTCGCATAAAGAGTGGTGAGAAAGGACTTCACTCAATTCATTATTTTTCTTTCTTAAAAATTAAAAATTTAAAAAAAAAAAAAAAAAAAAAAATCCTCCATCTTTCCTTGTCGTTATTCGATCTCTCTATATGAACAATGAAAGATGATAATTATAAGGTCATATTTGCTATAAATGGATGCCCTATTTTGGTGACCGGACTCTTATAGCATCCAAAAGAATAGCCAGCTTAAAAACACTTGGACAAGACACCAATATTAACATGTAGTAGTAAAATTTTCCAAACCCTAGACAAGACCAATCCCCACTTGCCCAAAATAATGGTACTTTTTATTCGTAACACCAACCAAAATAATTCAAGCAAACCCACCAATGTCTACCTTATAGAATATATTCAATGACTGTTTGGAGAACCTTCTCCCCCCTCCCCCATTAATTTCAAATTCTAGGGGACCGGGATCGTGATATGTTATATAATAATGTCACTCTAAGAGATCGAGATGAATGATTTATTAAATTTTAATATTTTTATTATAATTATACAGATCTTATCATAAATATTATGTTAGATTTCATTAAAAAGAAAATACTAAATATGATATTCTTCATTATGTTCCTATAAATCGGCTTTATTAAAGTAAACATCCAACATATATAAAATATAAGAAATCTTTTTATTCGTGTATTAAATCGTAAAAGATAAGAGAAAAAGGAAAAAAAAAAAAAAACAAAAGGCAATTACTAGTTGGCGATTATGATTCATTTTTTAATGTGGGGTTTTGGTGTTGTTGGGTAGGAGATGCGAGAGAACATGTCGAGGGCACATACAAAGAAGTGATCCCGGAACTGTGGAGAAAGTAAGTTCTTTTACACGTAAAGAAGATATGATGAAGATGTGGAATTTGGGAAAAAAGCGAAGCAAGTCGGGACAACTGATAGGTGGCCAGTTGATATTCAACATACATACATGCATGAGGTGGTGGGGGTGGGGGTGGGGGCTGGGGCAGTGTTTGATCAGTGGACTACTTTGTATCAATGTGCTGTCTGGTATATTACTATATATAGCAACTTGCTCTCTTTTTTTCCTCTCTTTATAGTTGGGCGGAACCTTGTTCTTTCCTTTCATCATTTGCCCTTGACAATTTTTTTTTTTAATTTTTAATTTTAAACTGTAATATTTTTCAATTTTCACTTTCTTAATCTGATTCGGATAAAGTTTTCAAGATAGGTAACTATTTTAAGAGATTTGTTGCCCTTTCAACGCGTCCATTGATGAGTTGAGAGAGTTTTTTCTTGGGTCAAGAACACATTATGTTTTTGTATCTGCACGAAAGATATGGGTGAGTACGTAGATTTCACCACAATCACAAGAGAAGCTGACATATCTTATCTCTGCTATTTATTGCAACTACAGGATTGAAGAGTTACAGTAGATTTGGTTGGAGGGGAAAGAAAGGAATGAAACTTTATTAATGAATGGAATAGAAAAAGGTGGGAAAATAACTTAAAGTTGTATTTTTGTTTGGACGTTTTGTTTTTTAGTGAAGAAAAAAAGTAATAAATTTCTCAAATATATTTATAATTTTTTTTAAAAAAATATTTAATTAAATAATAAATTTCCCTTTATATAAAGTAGTTTCCTTCCTCTTTCTCCTTATAAATTTAAAAAAAAAAAAAAATCATTATCTTGTCTTCTTTTTTTTTTCCAATCAAATAATAGACTCTTAGCTTTTTCAATGTTCGATATTTATTGTGGAGTTTACTTTATAATAGTGACATCTATAATTTAACATAATATTGATATTTGGATGTGATGTTAAACTATTTATGTATATTACATTAACTATATTTCTTACCTTTACTTATACACTTTAATATATATATATATATATATATATATATATTTATTTATTTATTTGAAAGATTCATATAATTTTTTTGGAAGAATTATTTATGTATTTATGTAGCGATTAAACTATATTATATAATTAAATTCCATATAGTGATATCAAAAAAGAGATATTAAGCAGCCTTTTTTTGGAGTCAAAGTAAACATGACTCTCAAGTCACACAAGTTTTCAAAGATTAGATTAGTCCACATTAATTTTGAAATTAAAAAAAAATAAAAAAGTAAATTCAATGATTAATTAAATCGTATCAAACACGGCGTAGCTTCTTTTTCGCAGATTCCCATACTGTGAAGACTGTAACAACAAAACTAAAAGCATCCTATTAAGGATCATTTTGATTTTCAGCAAATCCCTCTCAAATCCATCTCTCTTTCTCTCTCTCTCTCTTTCACTACTCCGACTTCCAATGAAGAAGAAAACCAGTCCACAACCCAACGAATCCGCCGAGGCAAAACACCACATTTCTCGATGAAGAAACCATCTTCACCGTCGACAACCGTCATCGCCGCCTCCATTATCATTACTTTTACCTTACACCTCCTTCCTCGCAACCATGCTCCTCCACTATGACCGGCGCCTCCGCCACCTTCTGCGGCAACGTCGCCGGGCAACCAACTCAGCGCATCGCGTGCTTCTTCAACGGCCAAACACTCGTCATCGTCTGGTTCGCCTCCTTCTCATCCATTTCCGGCAGCCGCAACTTTTTCTGCGGCATAAGGTCAGGCGGGTACAGCCTCCTCTGCTGGACCCTACCTTTTTCCCAACTCCAGCTTCGAAATCAAACGACTCTACTTCGACAACACTCTACATATTATATAATTAAATTACATACTCATAACTCATAACAAGATTCGAACTCCTACCTAACATATTGATACATGTTGTCAAGACTTAAGCGCCTTAGAGAGGTATCCTATCACGCGCCGCGCAATTATACGGTGATTACAATTACTTATATTTATGTCAACTTTCACGTACAAGATCCAATCTCTATGGTTTTAATTACGTAAATGAAAGTGGTAGGATTCTCAATACCTGTTTAACGTTGTCGGATGCATTTCCTTACAGCTTAAGCCTTCAAGATATTTAATAACTTAAACAAGATTATACATTTTTTCGTCGATGATTGTACTCTTTATTTTTTTGTGTGCGCTCTCATAAAGAGGAACTGGTTTTTTACCTCATACAAACCTAATGCAAATAGAAGATCATGATCACTAATTGGTAAAATCAAGAAAGAGAGAGAAAGCAAGCCCATCAAGTTAATCACATACACAAAGTGAATGCAAAACAGCTACATGAGGCTACCCAGCCATTGATGCAGATTCAGCAATGCTCATCTTACTCTAATCGAAACCTACTTTTTTCCAAATCTCTAGGGGGAAAAATGTAGAGATATTAGCACAAACATATGCCAACTTTTTAAAAAAGAAGAAAATCGTTGAACAAAATGAAACCCTAAATAGTGAGAATGCCGTTAACGTTGGATTCCTTCTTCATCTGTTTACGCGGTCTGGTGTCCGTTAAGGTAGGATCGGTGGGCCGAGCTTTAAATGTAGTTATGGTGTTTCGAGGCCCAAATTTCTTGAGCTTTTAATGGCCCAAAGTTTCAAAGGGCCCACGTTATGATTTTGCCTTCGTCAAACTTTCATTTACACTCACTTTTTCAATCACTATAATCATTATTTCAAAAATCCTATAAAAATTCTCAACGAAATCTTATTTTACGTAGAAAAACTATCAGGATTGACTTTCAGCCTGGAAATTGAAACATTTAAGCTCGTTTAAGATTAATTAATTATATGGTAATTAGAGGTTTACATCTAAATCCAAACTACCTTTCGATCATTAATTGGATATTACGAAACCATGTATACCTCGTTTATGTTGATACAGAAGACAAAACCTACCGACAATGTTTGTGTTAAAAGCTGTACACAAATCTATGAACGTTATAATAGTTCATGATGACAGCCATGGCGGGTACTCATTTCAAGTTTTACGACTTCTGAATTCATGAATGCGAAACATGTTACTAAAGATGATAATGATTTGAGATTATAAAGTGGAAGAGAAGAGAAAAAGAAGTCGTAATAAATCATCCTCGACTTTACTCACCTGGAAAATAAGATAAAAATTAATTAATTAATTTCCAAAAAAAAAAATAAATAAATAAATAATGATAATGATAATAATATAAATAAAACATTAATTCTGATACTACGAAAGTAATAAGAAATGAAATTTAAATAAAATGAGATGACTTATAATTATATTTAATAATAGAAGTAATTATAATGAAATTTATATTGATTCTATATATTAATTTTATATTAATTTTATATTATATTAATTTTATATCTAACCGTTCATCATAAATATAGTTTAATTACAATTTTTTTTTTATTTTTTTAATAGATTTTATTATTTTTCTACATAAATTAATATTGATTATTCATTAATTCTAAGAACCTATTTATTTTCTATAATGGTCGTCGGTAAGAGTTGTGGGAAAGTCCTAATCAGTAATCAGATATTATATTATTATTAATAAGTTTTTTTTTTTTGGCCCAAATCAGAAATGAAGTGGTTGATATGTTGATCCAATTAGCTTAATCATATACATATCTCACCGAAAGGCACTAAAATACAAAATAGCTTATGATTGTTTTCGGGAAGAAGCATCCTGAGTTCGATTTCTGGAGGCCACATTTAGGGCACTAAAAAAGAAAAGAAAAGAAAAGAAAAGAAAAGAAAAGAAAAGAAAAGAAAAGAAAAGAAAAGAAAAGAAGCATCCCGGCATGTATGTGGAGTTGATATTTTATTTATAATATAAAAAATTATATTTTATTTTAGAAAATATATAATTGAAAATTAGACAGAAAAAAAAAAGGGGAATAAACAATTTAGAGAAAAAGAAAGTCAAACATTCTCCAAATCATAATAAAGATTTAAAAGAAAAAGAAAAAAGAAAAAAGGTCGTGCAATAATTAAATTGAAAAGATAAAAGAAAAGAAAAAGAAAAAGAAAAAGAAGAAAAAAAAAAAGTATAGAAAAGGCGAAGAACACGATTCTGGTCCTCCCATTGGCCCCATTCCAACGACTCTATGATTCTCATATAGAAAATAAAATAAAATAAAATAAAAAATAAAACATAGAATCGAGATCCTACATGTAATACTATGATGTCCCCACGTGTCAGAAAACATGGGCCCACCCCTCTCACCTTTCAAAGTTGGTAAGAATACCATCCCAAACCAGCCACTGTCCCCTTTCGCTTCAGTTTCACAGCAAAAACAGAGAGAGAGAGAGAGAGAGAGTTGTTATCTCACGCAGCATGCAATCCCTGAACCATTACGGACCTTCTTCTACTTTTGCCCCTAATTATTTACTTCTTTCACATGCTCTCACCTCTCTCCCTCTCTCTCCTCCACCTCTTTATCAAATTCATGGCCATTTCGGACGTGGAAGATGTTCTACAATTCTTAGCAAAAAACGGTTTTTCAGATGCAGAGTCTGCTCTCAGAGAAGAAGTTATAGAGAAACGTGAACTCTCCTCTTTCGATTTCGAAAAGTTTCTCTTCCCCATGTTCCCACCATCCCAGCCGGTCAGAATCCTGGCCATCTCCTCTCCATCGCCGGCAGCTTTAATTGGTGCAGATTGCTCTAGATCCAGCTCCCTCTCTTCTGACGACGAGTTCTTAAGCTTGCGCTCATCTCTCTCCGATGTTTCTTCTTCTGGTATGTAATCCTACTTAATTCACCTCCACCTCTGATTTGATTCATTCTTATTGTTTTATGATAAGTAATTATGATCTGTAGAATGATCATAGAATAGAAGCAGAGTTCATATTTAAGCGATTCTGGTACTTTACAGCCACCTTTTTAATTTTTAAAAATTCTTAGAATTAATTGATCGAAATGGGATTCGATCTGTTTCTCCATCCACGGTTAATTCTGAAGCTTCATCAGATAGATTATCCCAATTCGGCACGGCACGGAATCACCATGACGATGATCTGTTTTGGTATGAAGAGAAAGATGGTGGAAATATTACAACTCCCGATTTTGAGGGGCCGGATTTTATCGCCTGCCCAAGCGAGGATAAGTTCATCACGGCTTTCGAGACAGAGAGGCTGCCTTGCCACTCTCATTTCTATCCATTAATAGATTGTGAAGAGAAAATTCATGTCAAGCTGGATGGTTATCATTCCGATAAACTGTGTGTGGAACCTGCAGAGTGTTACAGTAAAGAAACCGATTACGGTGTAAATGTTGTTCAGGATATTACTACTGGTTGTGATTCCGTTTCGGGACATGAATATTCTGCTGAAGAGGATTCAGTAAACTTGAAGAAAGGGCTTGAAGGACTTCCTGATTTTGTTATTGAGGTTAAAGAGAGAGATTTCATACCAAGTAGAACTAATCATGAGGAAGTAAATGAAGAACCCTACTATGAAAATGAAAATGGAGCTGCTGCAGATGATGATGAGCTTTTGATGTATGATAAACACGAGGAAGAATATGAAGTTTTCAATCTAAGAATAATTCATAGAAAAAACAGGTCTCTCTAACTTGTATCCAGCTAAATTTTAGTTAATAACTTGATTTAGTTTATATGTAGTGAAATTAACCTTAATATTATGCCACAAACAGGACTGGTTTTGAAGAAAGCAAGGATCTACCTCTTGCTCTAAACACAATCATTGGAGGAAGATATTATGTGACGGAATATTTAGGATCGGCTGCTTTTAGTAAGGTTGTCCAGGCATATGATCTTCACACGGGAACAGATGTTTGCTTGAAGATCATTAAAAATGATAAAGATTTCTTCGATCAAAGTTTAGATGAGATTAAACTATTGAAGCTTGTCAACAAGCATGACCCGGCTGATGAACGCCACATTTTGCGCCTTTATGACTACTTCTATTTTCAGGTAGGTTCCTATTCTGACCACATTTTTAGTAGTTCTCGACCATTTCTGCTCTTTCTTAACTTTTTGAAACTAACAACTTGGTAGGAGCATCTCTTCATTGTTTGTGAACTCCTTCGAGCAAACTTATATGAATTTCAGAAATTTAATGAAGAATCTGGTGGGGAAGCATATTTCACTCTGAGCAGATTACAGGTCTGTTCTATAGGCTAACATGTCACTTATTATTTTTCTTGGATTCTTAGTTTCCCCTTCATATTAAGCAGCTTCTAAGGTAGAGTGACAAAAAAGGTTGTTCAGTATATGAAAAGTGATTAAAATTGTAACTGATAGAATTTATACTCTTTTTGACAGGTGATTACCCGTCAATGCCTGGAGGCATTAGAGTACTTACATCACTTGGGTATAATTCATTGCGATCTAAAGCCGGAGAATATTCTCATTAAAAGTTACAAGAGATGCGAGATTAAGGTTATTGATCTAGGAAGCAGTTGCTTTCTCTCAGACAATTTATGCCTCTATGTCCAGTCTAGATCCTATAGAGCTCCAGAAGTAATTCTAGGCCTTCCCTATGA
Source organism: Coriaria nepalensis (assembly GCA_027186245.1). NCBI lineage: Eukaryota > Viridiplantae > Streptophyta > Magnoliopsida > Cucurbitales > Coriariaceae > Coriaria > Coriaria nepalensis. The sequence continues at coordinate 9,031,590 of CP114491.1, read as the reverse complement.
CCAAAAAATCGACATGTGGTCCCTAGGCTGTATCTTGGCCGAGCTATGCTCCGGTGAAGTATGTCTTTAACCGCTTCTCCTTCCTTGTTTGTTTGTTTTTTTTTGGTTCTAAGCTGGTTTGTCTTTTTTCCAGGTTTTGTTTCCTAATGATTCGGTTGTACTGATCCTGGCTCGCATGGTGGGAATGCTCGGTCCCATAGATATGGAGATGCTGCAAAGCGGGCAAGAAACGAACAAATACTTCACAGAAGAATATGATCTTTATCATGTCAATGAGGTTAATTTTTCCACTTCTCTCCTTTCTTTTTTATAAGAATAGAAACCTGCATGTTATAGGCAATCTTAAAGTGTCCTGTTAAATTGTCAATTCCTGTTCAGGAGACGGACCAATTGGAATACATAATTCCAGAGGAGTCCTCCTTGGAGCATCACCTGAGGGCAACCACTGATGTCGAGTTTATCGATTTTGTTAAGAACTTGCTTCAGGTCAATCCAGAAAGGCGCCTAACAGCAGAGGAAGCCTTAACCCATCCATGGCTTTCCCATTCATATGAGCCTAGGAACTCCCTATGACCTAGAAGATTATTCCGGTTTTATTTTTGGTATCCATATATGTCTGCCTTTTGTCTCCATGAGCTTTACTGTTCTTGTGCTCGTTTCCTCATTCGTTACAATTATACACATTTTTTGTACAAAACTCCAAATGACTTCTTTTACCATGTAATCGATAAGTTTCATAAGCTATGCGAGATCAAACTTATCGGTCGTGTAAGGGAACATAATAACACCACTTCAGTAGCTTAGAATATCTACATTTCAATGAACTGGAAGGACTAATAAGTGTTATGGTTTACCCTTGTTCTATAAAGGGTAGCTATTGCTTTTACTATTACTTTCTCTTCATACATCATCGAGTAGATCAGTAGATGATATTTCTTAGTCAGACTGCATTTTTCTTTACTGACAAGTATATGACCTTATGTTTACAGTCTGCAGAAAAACAGCCAGCTTACTACGTGCACAGGAAAACGAAGGTAGAGAACTATGTCCGAAGCAGTGATCGATCAGCTCGGAATCCGGTAATCTGTGTTCTTTTTTTCTTTTTTCCTGTATGAAATTGGCTTATCTTCATATTTATCAAACCTTAGAGAACATGATTAGGAAAAAAAGAAAATTAAAAATGATAGCTTTCTTGAATGAGCACGATGAGTACTAGTGTTCTAACCTTGGCTAACAGCTATGCTTGCCGTTACATGCACTCCAATCTCCAGGCTTTATTGCTTGCTTATCTATTTCTTTTCAAGTATTTTTAACTAAATCATATCATATAATATAATAATTACAATAATTGATAATAGGAATAATACACGTGTCACAATAATTTGTGCTTAACTTGGATCTATTGACATGCATATTTAATATAAATAATAGAAAAAAAGAACAAAACATGTAGCCTTAATGCTTGTATTTGACAAAATCAAACATGGAATCTAAGTAATATATACGTGTCATTGTCACTTCCAAATAACTTGGATTTTTCTTATTTTATTTTAACTAATTTATTTATGTAAATGGTTGGTGATATTAAAAGAGAGAGAGAGATTAAGAGCAGCCTTTTGGAGTCAAAGTAAACACGACTCAGTTACACAAGTTTTCAAAGATTAGATTAGTCCACATAGATAAATAGTAATAATTAATTATTAATTATTAATTTTGAAAAAAAGAAAAAAAGTATATTCATTAAATGATTAATTAAATTGTATCAAACACGGCCTAGCTTCTTCTACGCAGATTCCCATACTGAAGAATGTAACAACAAAACTAAAAACATCCTATCAAGGTTCATTTTGATTTTCAGCAAATCCCTCTAAAACCCATCTCTCTCTCTCTCTCACTCCTCCGACTTCCAATGAAGAAGAAAACAAGTCCACAAACCAACGAATCCGCCGAGGCAAAACACCACATTTCTCATGAAGAAACCATCTTCACCGGCGACAACCGTCATCGCCGCCGCCATTATCATTACTTTTACCTTACACCTCCTCCCTTGCAACCATGCTCTCGGAGGCAGCTCCTCCACTATGACCGTCATCTACGGCGCCTCCGCCACCTTCTGAGGCATCGTCTCCGGGAAACCAACTCAGCGCATCGCGTGCTTCTTCAACGGCCAATCATCGTCTGGTTCGCCTCCTTCTCATCCATTTCCGGCGGCCGCAACTTTTTCTGCGGCATAAGGTCAGGCGGGTACAGCCTCCTCTGCTGGACCCTTCCTTTTTCCCAACTCCAGCTTCGAAATCAAACGACTCTACTTCGACAACACTGTTATATTGGAAAATCTCGCGATAGGCGATGATCGAATTTGCGCCACCACAGTTGGAGCCGGAAATTTATATTGCTGGAGAGGAGACGATAGAGGTCAGTTCGATTTACCTTCTGGTCAATTTCTGTCAATTTCATCTGGGTTTGGTTTTTCTTGCGGAATTTTGAAGAACAACGGCTCTGTTCGCTGTTGGGGTAGTAACAAGTTAATAGCTAATCAGATTGAAGATGAGTTTAGGAATATATCAATGTCAAGCATTGAAGCCGGTGTGTCCCATGTTTGTGGATTGAACTCAACTGGCTTTCTGATTTGTAAAGGAAACAATGATTCTGGTCAGTTAAATGTTCCTTCAAATTTATAAACCATGGAGTTTTCAGAATTTTCGTTCGGATTGAATCATACATGCGCAATTAGGCAAAATAATGGATCAGTGATTTATTGGGGAGGTAGAGGGCTATTTTCGGTGAATTCAACGCAAGGAATTTCATTTGAATCTCTCGTCTCCGGGCCAGATTTTACTTGTGGATTGGCCCGGTTGGTTTAATGTGTCTGATATAAGCCCAGTTCTTCCACTGCCCGGAATTCTTCCTAGGCCTTGTATTCAATCTTCTTGTAGTGGATGTGGTTTATATTTTGGTTCTCTTTCTCTATGCGATAATTCTCTGGTTATCTGCAAGCGATGTTTGGCTCAAATTCCATCCCGGGCCCCGCCTCCATTACTGCCACTTTTACCCGAACCATCCTCTCCATCTAGAGGCTTGACTTGGGGTTTAATAGCATTTGCCATTGTAGGCTTGGTTGGAACATTTGCCGGCATTTGCACACTGATCTACTGCTTATGGACCGGAGTTTGCTTTGGCCGTAAAAAGAAGGTACATAACACAGTCCAACCCACAATCACTAGGGGCACAAGCTCTAGTTCCGGAACATCTAACACGAGAAGCAGTGGCCCACCTTCTAGAACAATGACAATTCGGAGGCAAGGCTCGAGACTTATGAGGAGGCAGAGGAGCGGGCCTTCATCAAAACACCATGAAAAAGCAGAGGAATTCTCTTTTTCCGAGCTTTCAATAGCTACCAAGAGGTTCTCACTAGAGAACATGATTGGTTCCGGAAGTTTTGGCGTTGTTTATAAAGGGAAGTTATATGATGGTAGGGAAGTCGCTATTAAGAGGGGCGAAATGGGTATGAAGACGAAGAAGTTTCAAGAGAAAGAAACCGCGTTTAATTCGGAAGTAGCCATTTTATCCCGTCTTAATCATAAACACATAGTTAGGCTCGTGGGTTATTGTGAAGTGAAAGAGGAAAGGCTTTTAGTTTATGAGTACATGAAAAATGGTGCTCTTCGTGATCATTTACATGACAAGAGGAATGTTCAAGAGAGTAATAGTATTATAAATTCTTGGAAGATGAGGATCAAGATAGCATTACCTGCGGCTCGAGGAATTGAGTACCTACACCATTATGCAGACCCGCCAATATTTCATAGAGACATCAAGTCTTCAAACATCCTTCTCGATTCTAATTGGACGGCTAGAGTGTCCGATTAAGGATTGTCTATGATGAGTCCTCAATCAAACGGTGATTATTGGCCGATGAAGCGGCCTGAACTGTTGGATATATCGATCCAGAGTACTATGGGCTTGGAGTTGTTCTGTTGGAGCTTTTGACCGGAAAAAGAGCGATTTTTAAGAACAGGGAGAGTGGAGATATGACTGTAAGTGTGATCGACTTTGCTGTGCCGGAAATTGTAGTCGGGAAATTAAGTGATGTTTTGGATAGAAGGGTGGGCCCACCTAGGATGCCCGAAAACCATGCAGTGGAGCAAGTGGTTTATATCCCGTTGCAATGTGTCAATTTGGAGGGGAATGAGAGGCTGACGATTACTGATGTTATTGTTTGTTTAGAACGGGGTCTGGTTCTTTGTGCTGAAAGTCATGGAAGCGTTTCCACCGGTAGGAATGCTATTGTTTCCGAGTAGTGAAATCCAACATTTATATAATAAGGAATTGAAAAAGAAAAAGACAGTGATTTTGTTTTTTAGGTAAAAATTGGAGTGTTATTATTGGGGACTCCGGAAAATAATTTATTAAATTACATAATTATTTTTAATATTATATAATTAATTATATTTAATAATAGATATTAAAAGTGAGATATTTAAACTAATTATATGATAATTAATATGAAATAATCATGTGACTTAAAAAAGATTATCAGTATAAAAATAAATACAATTTATAAACGTTTACTCCAAATAAGCTCCTAATTTAATTACATAAAAATATTATTTAAAATAAAGCCACATTGAATTCCAATTTTAATAAAACACTATTTTCAATATAGAACACAGCCAAATCTGATGAGATAATAAAGTGTGTCATCGGATTTATGGGCTAATATACATTTATATGCCGATTTATTTGGTATATTTTAAAATTTTTTAATCTGAATATATTTTTAATCAAATGGTAGAATCATCAAAATCAAACACTCCAAATCTTAACCAGTTTTCTTCAAATCAAATTCACATCGTTTCAATCCACTTAGGATTAAATAATAATAAATAAATAAAACCTAATATTTTGAGTCTTTTTATATCTTTATATATTTAACAAGTTAAAATAAATTATTTTTTCTACCGTTAGATTAAAATATACTTAGAATCAAAAGATTTTAAAGACAGCATATAAGTGCATCTTAGCCCACATTTCCTTACTTTATAATAACAAACACTATCAGAAGTTCAGACAAACTGAAACCCCATTAGAAGCTTAACGTGTTTGAATTTTTCTCCCTTGTTGTTATAAAGGGGGACTGATCTGATGCCAGGTCTTAGCTCTACAACAGGCAAACATGTCCGCCCAGCAAAATCATCCTTCTCTGTCTTATCATAATCTCGTACTTCAATCCTGAGCACAGCAAGCTCTGGAACAGTCAAAGGAAATATGAACTCTTCATTCCAAACCGGTACCCACGAGTCCTCAATTGTCTTTGTTCTCTTCTTGGTCGAATCAGATGGCACCCCTACTACATATACCTGCCAAACACAACTCATGTATTGGTTACAGCAGACTCAATTTTCAATCGTCTTATTATAAGTTATCTGCTAAAAGCATGCGTTTGGTATTTGTTTGTTCCACTCCATGTGTGCTTTTCAACCAAGTATAAACTAAAAAGGGATGCTAAGTGCCATTCCCTTTCTATAGTATATGTGAAAGAAGCAAGTGGTTTTGATTACCTAATTTTTCTTGGGAGATCAATAATTTAATTTTAGGATGATTTAATTGAACATGGATCGTGAATGGCTTGATAAGAACAATGATAAACCCGACAAACCTTTGTATAGAAATCTGGTGGAGAGAAGGTATCGAAATGGGTTAGGCTGAAGTCTTTGTTCCATCCATCCCCCATATAGACGTCCACCTATTAGATCAACAGGAAATATGGCAAGAGGCATTATGACGAGACAAATCACATTAGATGTTAAACCGATAGAATGAGCTTACCTTTAAATTTCTCTTCACCGTCATTGTTCTCTTAGGATCAAACACCTCACCATTTGGACCTCCCGTCAACAGAAAGTTAGGCTTTTTCAGGTAACCACACCCTCCATTGGCTTTGAACATCCCACTCATTACCCATAAATGTTTGCCATATCCCTGAAAGTTGCATGATGTGGAGAATCACTCGCATTAAAGATTGGGAGAAAGAAAAAAAAAAGGAAGTATGGTTTAACACAGAAAATCTTAGAATAAAAAAGGCCTTCAACCTCACCTGCATGTTAAATGCTACCATCTGAGCTCCATGCATCCACCCGACATGTGGATCATAATTGGAGGAGTTGAAACGGGTACCTTTGGGGTATATCCTTAGGATATTTCTGTGTGTAAATCTGGTATACAAAGCAGCAAATATCACTAAGCATTACAAAACAACAAGGTAATTTCATGCAGGTATCTTCCATGTTTTATAAGGTACGATAACTACCTCACAATATCCTGCCCATGAGACGCTGCAGCCTTTTCAAGTTGCTGTTCACTCAAGCTCAGACGTCTCACCTTATCAGCTTCTACCTTCAATGCATCCCTAAGAGAACCCTTTGGTTTCCCAGCATGGATTGATATAAGATGTTTGTATTCAAGTGGCCCCTGCTGAGATGATCTCTGATACATATCTTCTTCTTCCTCTTGATCGCTTTCAAAACTCTGTTATCAAGGAAAACTATTAATATAGACATTAAGCACACCTTAGAAACTGGATGACAAAACAAAATTTACTTCTCATCTGACCTTGTCATCATTTTCTTGATCTTCTTTTGGTGGTTTTGTTGAAATGATTATTCGATTTTTCAGATGTTCTGGAGAAGGAAATTCAGACGCACCGTCTGTTTGAGGGTAATAGAGCATATTTCCAAATGTAGTAGTGACCATCTAAAAGTAAGAGAATTTAAAGCCAGTGTCAGAGAGCAAACACTAAACAAGATTTTTAAAAGTAATTGCTCAAACACAAAATATTAATTAAAAAAAATTAGAAAAAAACGAAGTTAAACAAACCTCTTTCACTTTAGCCTGAAGGTCTGGTGTGAGATGGTCTTCAAATGTTATGATTACTGGATACGGAGAGAACTCAAAAGCATGGTCTTTAATGGACCTCAAACATCTGATGAGCGAAACCGGACTTGTAAGGGTCCTACAGTTATTAAAATAATGTCATGCTCATTGTTCCACCACAGAAATAGTAATCCGCCTTCACAAGATGAACGGAAAAAAATTGATTATACCTTCCATGAAGAACATGAACATCATCTTTGGAAGAATTCGGCCATAAATCGAGTTCAATTACTCTCACACCTCTTTGCAAAGACTTTATAATTGGGGCATCACTACAATCACTGCTCAATTGATTTCCAGTAAGGTATGAATTATGTCCCGTATGTATGAAATAATGTGATAACGGAGCATTCATATCATGATGTACCTGAAATGACAAACTTTGTTTTAAGTAACTGCATCAATCTAGAAAAAGAAAAAAAATCCAAGTACAGATGATTAAACTTCTCGATTAATTCTGTAGATTCCAGTTAAACCACATAAAGGCAGAGCACATTTGTTAGGCAATGGATTCTTGGTTCAAATTCTTCAACATTATGAACTAAAAAAATTTATCTAACAACCGAACAACAATGTCGCATCTGAAATTTGATATTCTACAAATTTAATAACTGTAGGCAGAGCACATTCTGTTATTATTTGCCTAAAATTTATCGGGAAACAAACAATCCAAACCAGACAGAAAAAGCAGAAAAACAGAAACGAGAATGTGAGAAATAACGGAAGACGACCTGAGATTTAATCGGACCATTGAGATCTTCGTTAAAGAGAAAGCAAATGAACTCTTCGAGGCTGAGCGATTGACCAGGCTTCATCGGCTTCTGCAAGACCTGCTCTATGATCGACCGCGCCCCCGCCATGGTACATTCAGACTGACGCTGATACTCCACAATAAACCGAAGCAGCTGATCAGCTGACATAGAATCGCCTCCATTCGTAAACCTAGCGAAAGCTTCCTTCACATCAGACGGCGGTTCCGCTCCCTGGTTCTTAAACTTCCGGCTGAATCCGAACATCTTGTAGTTGTACGCTCCCTTCATCACCTCCTCCGCCTAAAGCACAAAGAGAACGGCCACTTCGCCTCTCGAATCTCGATCCGAATCTCTCTTACTTTCCCCTCCTCGTCTTCTTCTTCGTCTTCTCTCTCCTTTTCGGAAGTTATTAGGAAAATGGAAGAAGGGGCAGAGAGAGAAAGCTGGATCGTTGGACGCGGCCATGTCGCCATATTGACGGAATAAAAAACGTCCCGTAATATTATATTATTATTATTATTATTATTATTATTATTATTATTACTATCTTATTACTACGTAACTAGTATCATTAGCATACGCTAAGTCACTTAATTAAATACTTAATCACTATTTTTGTTCACATAATTGATGGATCGAAGAGGATTTAGGCAGTTTGATCCGTATCCGGGTCACTAAGTCCAACTTCCGTTGGAAAGAAGTTTATCTTCAAATATATAAAATAAAAAAAAAATTATTTAAACTTATTTCTTAATTGTTAAGTTAAAAGTCTTTTTAAAATTATTATAAAAAAAATATGAATATTAATTTAGGTACTACTATAGTGTATATATGCCGTTGACCGTTTCTTGCCGTTTCCTGTGGAAAGGACATTTATTGTATCTCCCGCCAATTTTCATATTTTAACGATGACGTCTGACTACGTGCCTTGCGTGGGAGCACGTATTTTTGTTTTCTAGTTCAGCTTCTAAGCGAGGGGAGTCGATATTTATATCCCATCGCCAGAAATATTGGGAGGATTTTCCGATTGTCTCAAAAGATAGACAAGAGATCTTTTTAGAATATCAAATTAGAGATATGAATTAAGTGTGACTGATATTAATAAAAATATTCTTAAAGCGAAAAAGTCATATACTTGTAATTAGGCAAGAAAAAGCAATTACTAGTCCGATTTTCTCTTCCGCCCAAGAAATGAGGATCTCTGATATCTAGATCCACCCATCCTCCACCTCTTAAAGGCCGTCATTGAGGATTGAGCTGCTTCATATACTATAGTAAACAAGGACACCGCATTATATAGCTTGGACAGATGCATGAGACACAGAAATAAAAAGGATGCTTGATTAATGTAATGGTATACTCACGATTGGTTTCTTCTTTCGATAAGAGCGATAAATGTTTAGAAGTCGATGCAAATGCTGCAGTATGAGCCTTGGTTAGGACTTCCTTGTATCTAATCTTGAATGTAGATAAAAGCCATGATCCGATGGATCTATCAGCAATCCTGTCAATGATTGTAGTACACGAGAAGGTCTGTGAGAATCAAAACTTTCCATCACCACTAAATTTAAGGCCAGCATAAGTAAAATCGATTTGATCGAGAAACCTACAAACATAGATTTAAGGCCAGCATTCATCTCTAGTATAATTGATTTAGTTAGGAAGTATGAGACATGACATACTATGAAAAACCCTCTAAAGGCCAGCATTTTTTTTCCCTTTTGTTTTTTCAGAACACTGATACTTCAAGCTATTCAGGGTTCTTTAAGGGAGTCAAACTGTAAGCCGAGCACATCTTTCTGGTTCTAAATTGATAGAATGACAATGCAAAATGAAAATAGTAATGATTACACAGAAAGCAGAGAAAAACCACTCTAATTTGTTTAAACTGTGAAAAGAAAAGGCAAAGAATGATCCTTACAGTGGCGCAATCCTGCATCCCAATTCGTAGAAATAAGGACATCGGGATTTCAGATCAACAAATGCAGCATCAGCCTGAATTTCAAGCCGTGTTCTGTAATAAAGAAAACAATCTATCATGACAAAGAATACAAGGCAAATAGCCAATCACTCCTCTCGTCATTCAGGTCATACCCAGTCCTCATTGTTCTGCCAATTAGCCACAAACTCCAACATCAACAGGAAAAAAAATTATATACATATATCAAGAAGTATTATTGGTCAGTACTTTTGATTGAAACAGGCGGGTAAGACCATTGTCACTATTTGCCTGGCCTGTAACTCATGAGCAAGCCAAAAAGGAAGTTCCACTTTTGAACCAGATTCAACCTGAAATGCACACCGAGGAAGAAGTCAAATGACATTCATTACAAATCCATCCTCATCTTTTATGTTTCTCTAAAACTTACAGAGTCTGTTTCAGCACTTGGATCAATTCCAACTCCATTTACAACTTTTTGGAAAACAACAGAGACAAGCTGCAGGAGAACAAAACATATACCAAGCATAAAAATCTCCAATTTGCAAGAAATCAAGAACACAGAGAAGGAGAAGATATATTATTCTACCTCTTCATCAACTAATATATCATCGATATCATAATAATTGGCCATTTACAAGGTAATTCTACTTGCGTACTTCTTTATTATATCCACTGATATCTTCAAGACAGATTACAGAAACACCCGGATGATATATTTCAAGCTTTTTACTTCCATGTAAACTTTTAATCAGCAAAGCCAAAACTGCTACAAGAGAGGAAATGTCTTACTGACGAGTGAACATGACCAATGTCCGATACCTTGAGAAATTCAGATATGGGATTTCAGTGTCAATTTGAGAACCAGAGAATGGAAAATAAATCAGATCAGATAATCTCAGTTTAATTCAGTACTATAACAAATAAAGTATTAAATTAGACTGCTTGCTAGAATCCAAAACACAACCAGAAATCCAGGTCTACCACAATTCACACATTTACGAGTTTGGCAATAAAATGGTGTTTACAGAAGAACTATTTTCAGTTCAAGTAAAAAACTGTAGCATTGGATAACTTCGTTCAACTCAGCAGAATACACAGACAAAGTACAAATTAAATTTTTTTATTTTTTATTTTTTAAAAAGCAGATCCGAGTCGATCCGCGAAATACAGAATTACTAAAGCGAGACTTTCGTTTCTTAAATTGAAACAGGCAATTTCTGAGCATGGTTAATATGAATATGAATTAAACGAAAATTAGTATAGTAGTTGCATGGGCGAATGCAACCATATTAGCAAAGAGTTTTCAACTTGAGCGAGAAAGAAGAGAAACCCTAGCATACAAATTGAGAGAGAGAGAGAAGAGAGAGTCACCTGATGCCGTCGGTCAGCTTTAGCAAGGAATTTTGAAAATGAAAATAAATCAGATCAGATAATTGAGACTGAGCGCGAACTGTTGCTATACGACGACGGAAAACTGCTCTACAGTCCAGTCTATCAAGGTTAGGCGGCCAAAACGGGGTCGCATATATGCCTTTTTTTTTTTTATGGTTAAGCCAACCTTTCGGAAACAACTGTGGAAATTAATACGACTGCGTTTGGCCCAACCATATTAGCAGCTTCTTTGCCATTAATCAACAGTACTGTGTTCTTACAAGGCGATCGATCCATCGATTTTATAATATCTCATCGTATATCATATTAAAATTAAATATAATTAAAATTAATTAATTTATCACCCTATAAATTCTCGTTTTAATTTCATTTTATTCATAAAAAATACATTCCATTTTCCCAGTACCTATTACATGTCCTAACAATGATGGGATTTTAGGACTTAAGACCAAGTTCAGAAACAAAAACCACAATCAATAATTTCTTTCTATTTTCCATTTATTTATTTTTGTTCACTGTAAAAAACCGGTTGGTCGATCCCGTGTTAAAACTGAAACCGCCTGCAGGAAATTTGATTTTAACAGCGGAGAGAAAGAATAAGTAAAGCCTACAAAAAGAAAAGCAATTGATTAAATTTTAGTCCTTCCTTCAAACCATTTGTATCAGTCACGTAGCCAACGCAGAGCTTTTCTGAGTTGTAAAAGCCTCAGGGCTATATGCATAGCGAAAAATCGAGCCTCCAAAATAATCTCATCCAGCCAGACACATAACTTAGAGAAGAAGCACTTCTTCTGTAATAACTTAGCCTCAATGACTGCTTCGGATGAAACCTTTCCGATTATTAAGAATGTCTCGAGTGAAGATCCCTGCAGCTGTTAAAAGAAATTCCAATTCATCAAACGATTCATGATTTAATCAGCCTAACAGAAAACAATCTTAGCACAATTTTGTAGTCCTGTTGGTACAAATCAAGTTAGTTTTACTACCATTGAATCTAATGAAACATCGAGTTTCAGGTAACCTAAGCTGCATAGTCTCCAATAATTTCTGGGTCTGTTTTGTTCACTTTCACTAAGTTATATAGCTTTGGTTTTGCCAACTATCCTATTATCTACATTCTAAATGATTCCCCTCATACTGATGATCTACAAGCTGAATGAATGCAATTTAGGAAAAAGAATAGGGAAAAAGAAAAAAGGAAAAACATATATAGGGAGATAAAGGGAATAACTGACTACCAGATGACTATTAACCGCCCTTAAACAATCATTTGTCTTGAGCATCAACAAAATTACACGGGGCAATCTCCGAAAGAGCTCTGAGATTTGAGTAAAATACTGGGAAGCATACATCTGCATTAAAAAAATACAGCACAGGTTATCATGACAGTAGTAAAAAGTGGTCCTGGAAAAGCACATCCAGCTCATTCACAATATAGAAAACTTGACTTCCTGAAGAATAACTAATCAATCAGGAAAAAAAGATTTATTCAGTTGACATAGGCAGTATTTAAGCAAATTGAAGTTCTTAGCATGTTATTTATTTATACCCTTTTGATAAATGATCACCTGTAATTCAGAACGCTCACTGTCACTGCCTTTTATGACTAAGTGATCAACAGCGGGGTCAATGACTCGATTCCAAGGTTTCATGGTGAGAATTCCAGCAAATAGTGCATAGAGATCCTCCCCAGCACCTAATTTAACACTGTTTTCCTTTATTGCATTTGCATCAGCAAATATCAATCCCTGTGAAGAGTTTGAGAGCGATTGTAGAACAACAAATCGTCGACCAGAAAAAAAAAATGTTCAGATTTTAAAGCAAACAGTCAAAGGAAGACTTTAACAATGGTGCAAAAAAAATACCTTCCAAAGAGCAGCATAGTTTATTCTTGTATTGAAATCAAGCTCTTTGTATAGGCCGTGGTCTAAGAGTATCAACTGTGGTTTTCTCTTGCCTGTATATCATAAGGACGAAAATGACAAAAAAAATTGGTTTAAAAGCACAAATAAGATTTAAGTGTTATACTTGTTTGTTTGACAGAGTAACAAGGAAGACTAAGTAGGTGCAGAAGATTAATTACTGTTACTAGTTATTCACTGGTTTCACCGACCTATCATTTCTTCCAAAACTGAGAAATAAGAACATGGTAGGAAGCATCTCAATCCTAAAGTAAGTGTAGCAGAAGTACATAGGGAGAGGACAATTGCAACAGTTTAAGACAGAGATAGGTTTTCTAAAATCAAAACATAATTTTAACCATACCTATTACAATATTATGCTCATCCACCTCTGTTAAACAGCAAAAAAAGACAATGCTTAACTAGGGCGAGATGGTACTCTCTAAAAAGAGAAGACTAACCCAGAATGTTTCTTTTTCCAGAAGGCAAAGGGCGGATCAACAAGTTGGCCTCATGAGGGTCACAGTGTACAAATCCATGTCTGAACATCATTTCAGCAAAAGCTTGACTGACCTATACAAAGCATGAGAAAATAATGTTGGTCTTTGGGCCCAAACAAGAACTAATAATGCTGCCCAAATGGGAAGTCAAAGTTGACTTCATAAGTTCATGAAAACATAGGGGGAAAATGCCCTTGTCCCCTGTAATGTTATGCTAGCTCAGACCCATAGTATGATATATCTTATGAGTAGTTAAAGCAAAAGAAATTTCAATGAAAGACAAGTTCTAGATCCAAAAACAAATCCACATCCAATTACCTGTACAATAAGCCCAGTAACATCTAAGATTGTAAGATTGGAAAGGAACATCTAAGATCGTAAAGGCATAAAATCCTACTTACAAATATATACAGATATTCAACATCTAGTTTGAAGGGTATGAACTTACAACTTTTGCAACTTCCATGGGTTGGATTCCAAGTCTCTTAATGGTCTGCACATCATTTACTTGTGCACCATCCATAAATTCCATGGTCAACAACTTTGAGGTGCTTAAATTCCAATAAACTTTTGGAGCATACACATACTCTGCAATGTGAGGAGACAACTTCCGAAAGTTATTCAGGCATTCCTCACTGTTCCTGGCCTCAACTAAGAAATCAAGTTCCTGAAATAGTAGAAATTCACCGAAGGGGGAATATAAAAATAAACAAACAAACTACGGAACAGCTAGTAAAAGGTATTTAGATTCACAATGTTTGAAGAATGGCCATTTAATTATTTTCTTTTTTGGTCACGGGTAATCCATTTAAATTCAAGCTGTCCAAATATAACATTCAAAATCAATCTCCACATCAAACTGAGGATCATGTATGTGATTGTACATATGGACAAGAAAGTACTAAGCTCATATCAATTTAAGGCCAAGTACATCCCTTATCTGACTTGCATATTTGAGATCAACTCCCATAGTTCTAAGGAAATTTGTGGAATTAAAAAACAAAGAGCGAAGAAATAATTCTGGGGAAATATTTGGATTCTCTTACATGCAGAAACTTCTTTGGAGTGTCAAGGGAAGTACAAAACCACAATTATAAGGGCAAATCCCAGAATGATAAAAGGAGAAAGACTAATAAAATACATGAGTTACAGAAAAGAGAGCTTACCTTGGGTAGACTTTCTTCAATCTCATCAACCAACCACCTATTCACAAACAAAGAAAAATCAGCCGACGCCACTAATCTAAGGTACAGAAATTACTCGGGAAAGAAGCTTCAAGAATCAAGACACTCATATTCATGAATGGATGTACACATCAAATATGCAACAAAAACCATCTATAACAAGCATGGATCACAACACCTGTGTCCAAAAGGTAAAGGTAACAAAAACCCAAAAGGGCATCAAGATGATACCTATAGTCAAAGGAGGGGAAAACCTTATGAACAGCTTTCACGATAAATCCCACACTGGCTTGATCTGCAGCCGCCGTATCGGTCATGTGAGTGTGTTGAACCTGAATACTGAAAGCTATTACGCATCTGGAAGAAATTTTTGAAATAAGAACCCCCCCCCCCCCCCCAGCCGGGAATGTATAAATGCAAAGCTACACGTATTTCATAATAATTTTTTATTTTGTTAAGGTGATAAGGAAAAAACCTTCACAGCAACTTTTTCGCCATCATGTGTGCAAGCAACATGGACTTGTGCAAGGGATGCACTTGCTATTGGTGTAGGATCAAATTCTGAAAATATCTGCAGGTAAGAAGGATAAGTTTGATGGGGCAGATAAAGCAGGAACAAGAAAAACCAATGAACATGATGAGGGATGCAGCAATAAAATTTATAACTGCAGCATTACATGAGATAAACACCATTTAAAATAAAACTAATACAAACTCAATTTCATGACATGGTTGTAAAACTGCTTTTCTGCAGATAAATCTTGTACATAAATACCCATGAACAAATCAGTAAGATTTATGCATACTTTATCTGGAAAATCTCCAAGCTCTTTCTTGATGACGTCACACACTTGATCATACGAAGAAACTGGACATTTATTCAACATATGCTCCCTCATTGTCTTGACATACTCTTGTGGCACCACATATTCCTTTAAAGGGGGAAGGATATAATCATTCAGAAAAGCACTCCAACATTACAACACATGAGAATAATCCTATCTTCTTTTATTTCTTCCCTTTTCTAGATATTAGAGAAGGAAGACTGAAAGCATACCAGCTGTCCAATATGTTGGCCAAGCTTGATATATATTCCTCCATTTCTGAAGCATAACTCTTGAAGTTTTCGAGCAGACCTATTGTGAACTTCATGCTTAATGTTTTCCCTCTCACGGCTTCCTACAGTCAATCCCCATAGTGAACTCTCATAATCTACCAAGAGAAGAAAATGGCTATTAGATCAAAATCACCATCTATGATGTGGTTTAGATGAATTCAACTCCATACATTGGAGCAATCACAAACATATAAATTGCTAAGGAATTTAAACAATTGCATCAACTTAATATCGATAAGCTTGATTCATAAACCAGCTATAACCTAAAGTTTCATTTCCAATAACAGTAAACTGTTAAATATAGTGCGTTGAGTTATAACAACAAAAAATTTGCATCCAGCAGCAAAATAATTGAAATACTTGAGTTCCAATTCAAAACATTAAAATAAACATTAAACAAAATGAAGCTTCAAACTTCAATTCCAATTGCAAGAAAAAAAAAAAACTACATCCCACAATCAACAGCCAAATAATTGTCATCAAATTCTCCGCGAACATAGCAAAGGCCTGGTGAACATACCAAAGGCAATGTCGGCGACTGTGAAGGAAAGTCGAACGAGACGGACAGGTACAGCAGTCAAGAGTTTAAACGTCATGGAAGGATCATCGGAGGTAGCTACGGTCGCTGCGGCGGCGCCACCACATATTGCGGTGGCTGCCACAACGGCCCTTGCGCGCCAAAGCGATTGCGCGGCCATCTGACGCTCTTCTGTTCAGAATTTCCAACTAGATCTGTCGCCTCGTTTCGGCCTTCGGGCCAGGCTGCAGCGTATAGTTATACTTGTTTTGGGCCGGAATTTTTCGGAATGGGCTTCTATTGGGCTACAACATAGATATTTAATTAGTTTCGGCTGTTAGAGTGGTATGACAGTAGAATTAGAAAGATTTTTGTATGATTACGATATGGATATAAGAAATAAGATCTTATTATATGGGTAACTCATGTAAATTTAATTTTTATATGGGTAACTCATGTATGTTATTATTTTAATTTTTTACATAAATTTTATATAAATAATATAAAATATATATGATAATTAATTTAATTATATTTTAAAATCTGAATCTAATATTATATAAAAATTTAAATTTTTAATTCAAAATTAATTAATAAAAAGACATATTCTTAATGAATCGAAGAATCTCATCTCTATTAATAAAGCCTTCTCACTCATATATCCGCTTATTAATTCTCCTTCATTTATTTATTTATATATTTATTTATTTATATATTTATTTATTTATATATTTATTTATTTATATATATAGTGGAACCAAACTTTAAGTTTAACTACCAACGACTCCACACCGAAAGGTCCGAAAGCAAGATTTGAGAAATGATAAAGAAACTAAGTAAATAACTTCTAGGTAAGATCTTTAGATTTTTATTTTTTTTTTAAAAGGAAACATCCAATAAAAAGGCACCACCTAATCTTATTACATTAAATTAATGGTGACTATCACAAAAGTCCAAACTTTTATCAGTATATATATATTTTTAAATTATTATTTTTTCTTCTTTAATTAGTAGAGCAATTGGGCAAATTATCTTTTAATTATTGGGCAAGAAAAAAATAAAAAATAAATAAAAAAAAATAAAGATTTAATGTCGGTCAGCCCCTACGTATTATTGCTTTATAGTTTCTAGATATTAAAACAAAACAATATCCAAATTCAAGTAACGTGTTTGTGCTTTAATATGTGTGGCTTGCGTCACTCAAGTAATGGAATTTGCTTTAGACAACAATTTAAGACCAGCTATCTTGATCTCATCTTCTAGAAATTTTTGTTTTTTTGTTTTTTTTTTTTCAAACATGGTGTCGATTGTTTTGTTGGACTTTTAAGCAATTATGTGCTTTTGTTTGTTTGTTAAAGGTATAGCAAAATTTTATCCATTGACGTGAGATTTTTGTATATTGTCAAGTTTCCTTTATGTAATAAAGATATATGCTTACGTGTAACGCATATATATGAGTTTTATAAATTTAATAATTATTAAATTAATAATTATCGAATCATTAATTTTATTTAAATTTTATTAAAGGGATATATCTCCGTTCATAATTTCCAAAATATACATCATCGATGGTGTATGCAATAGGGAGTAGCCTCAACCACGTGGACAAAATGTTCATTTGACTGTTTAATTAGACCGCCGTAGGCGGCTATAGATTCTAACGATACACGTTGACTTATAGACCAAAATATTTGATTTGACTTGTTCTTCTTGCTCACGAATCTAAATTTGCATCTAATATTCATGTATTCAAACGAAGATATGCAAAAGTATCTTCTCTCCTTTGTGCTTGACTATTGTTACCACCAAATGAAGCATATTAAGATCAAATTAACAAGACCTTTTTTTTTATTATTTGTAATTGTCTACAAAAATCTAATAGTGTTTGCTACTTGTAAGACATTTAGAAACATATTATGTTGGTGCAAAATTATGTACGAGTTTATCGGGTTATGACCCGCAAACTTTTTTTATATAATAAAAGTCAATAATTTAATAAGAATATAAATAAATAAGATAATTAAAATGTATATTTATTTTATGAAAAAATATATTTATACTGAAAAATAAGTAGATTATGATGAACTCGTTTTCTAAGAATTAACTAAATCAAATTGAACTAAATCAACCCTAACCTGAGTTTCCTCTCAGGCCATTATGTTATTATAGGTCCTGGCTAATCTCTTCAATCAACCCTTCTTCCTCCTGAAATGTCACTCCGGCTCTATCTTTGAGAGTAATCAATCCTAAAGCAACTACTTTTCATAACTCGACTGATGTAACCCGTTATTGAAATATTTATAGTTAGTTTCTAATCCAATATAAATTTATTATATTTAAGATTGACTTTTTGAGATCTTATATTTATTTTTAAAAAATAAAAGTAACCTTATATTATTATTTATATAATATTTTTTATAAAATAAAATAAAAATTTAAAATGATGTATGTATAATAAATAACTTTTACACTTATAACTTAATATTAAAAATTTAAAAATATATAGATATATATAATTAATTTTTATATTTATATTTATTATTAATTTTTTAAAATTTATTATTAATATTTAAAAACTCTTTATATTTTTTAACAAAACAAAATTAATGTTAAAATTTATTTTATTTATAAATATAAGTAATTTTTTTAATTCACTAATTATAAGAGATTATAAATTTTAATTTTACCAAAGATCTCAAACAAATCGCTTATAATCGATTCTACCTTAGCATTTTTAACCCCATTATAGTATACGCTACAATTTGTTCGTGCCACTTATTAACCTATTCATGTATTTATGAGCGGGAAAACCTATGATAGAACATAACAATACTTGACCTCTTATTAGGCTTCCAAATGTGCTATATATTTAGATACCACAATTTGGTAAGAAGGATTTGGTTTTTTTTTTTTTTTTTCTCTCTCTCTTTTTGGTCAAGCGGTAAAGAATGATCGAGTTCTAATGATGATATTGCGTATGTTATTTTCTTTGTCTTGTTTGGTAAGACAAAATTGGTCTTTCTCATATGATATTTGATCACATTTTTGTCCTTGTCAGACAATTCGAAAAAATTAATTTCATGAGATATATAAAAAATAAAAAATAAAAAATAAAAAATAATATAATAAAATAATAATAATAATAAAAATAAAAAATAAAAAAAAAATAATAATAATAATAATCCCCACCTAACTATCCATATTCAAGGCTTGACCAAGATCAAAGCAGTCACCAATCACAAACAAACCACCTCATTTATTTTTTACACAAAATTCCTTCAAGCTACCCAAAGTTGTTTTCTCCACATTTATAATGAGTTTTTTTTTATTTTTTTTTTATTTTTAAATTGTTTAATTCTTCTAGATGATCCTTCTATTTCCTAACCAAGACTAATCTAAGAGCTAAACTTCATTATTAATCCAAATTCTTCATTATCTAATGTAATTAAATAATTTAAACTTCTTTCGTCATCAAATAATTTAAAAATATTATTTAAAAAATAACATATTTGAGATTTGAATCTAACTCTCACTTACATAATCACTCACCATTACCGCTTAAACTACTTTTTAAAGCTACTTATGATCTTATAACCACATGGGACTGGAACCAAAAATTAGTCAATTTGTCTAGTCTTACGCTCCATAGAGAATCATGGGATTGCATAATATGAAAAGTGACAAGAATTTGTTGGTCTTATGAGGATGGGCAGATTCTCTGTTTCAAAATCTTTACAAATTATAGGGTGGAGAGATTCCCATTCAACGAATCCAATGATTAACGGTTTTTATTTTTATTTTTTTTTGTAATGAAGTAATTAAGGTTTAAGAATTTGATAACCCTGCCGAGCAGAAAAAATATTTAAAAATTTAACGGAATAAAAAAAAGTTAAATTAAATAAAAGCCAATTAAAAATAATAAATAAAAGGTAAATAATAGGGAGTGATTTGTAAAGACAAAAATGCTACATGTGATCACATGCTTTAAAATGATCAGTCGGTTCCACCGTACATGCTTGATTGAATAAATATATTTTTATAAACTATGAAAACAATAATTTATAAATTTAAAATTAATTTATATGTATATGTATATATATATATTTAAGTATAGTTTTAAGACATATAGTTTTAACCGTCAACTTAGAGAGAGATGGAAGCACCTTCTATTTGACCCGGTTAGTTTCCGCGTGTAAGGGAAGCTCTTCCCACTTCCCATTTCCAACCTCTATATAATCGTCACTTTCAAAATTCGACATTTCCAGTCAAATTCATCTACTTTCCCCTTCTCCCTGCCTGCAACTTTCACACCTTTCCTCACTTCCTCTCTCCTCTTAAAACCCCCTCCTACTTGCTCAAATTCTCTGCGAACTTCGTCAAACCCAACCAGAAGAAAGAAGAAGATCAAAAACGAAAAACAAACAGAGTAGAGATGGGTTCATCAAAAGAAGAGAGATCAAAAAGACTAAGGAGGGGGGTGAAGACAATCTTCTTCTTGATCACCATGCTGATTTCCTTCCTCTTATTCTCAGCTCCTCTTCTTCTTGTCCTTGCTGATGCCTTCCTCCCTTCTGCTCTTCTTTCTGCGTCTCTCCCCTTTTCCTTCACTAATCTCCCTTCTCATCTCAAAAACTACGACTTTCGCTCCTCCCTTATCGATATTCCCCTCATCTCCATCCTCAGATCCGCCATCATCTTCTGTAAGCTTTTTTTTTTTTTTTTTTGGAACCTAAAAATTGTATGTTTTTTTTCTTTTTGTTAGCTGTTTTTAAGGTTGTAAATATTTATGGGTTGGTTGATTATTTTTGTTGGTTGCAGGTGTGTATAGCTGTTGTAATGGGCCGAGGCTGTCACGAGGTCCGTATTTGGCGATTACGACGATGTGTTCGTTCATATCTCTCGTGTTTGTTTCATTAAAGGCTTCGTTTGTATTTGGAAATGATGAGGGAAGAAGAAGATCGTATGGAGGCAGAGCCATGGAAATAGCTCTCTTCGCTTGCTCTCTGGTTTTGGCTGTGGGCCATATCGTTGTCGCTTATAGAACTAGTTGTAGAGAGAGAAGGAAGCTTTTGGTCTACAAAATCGACATTGAAGCTGTAAGTAACTATTTTATTATTATTCAATTTTTCTTAAGACAGATCAGATCGGATCGGATCGGATCGGATCGGATCATCCATCATCTGTCTTCTAGAAAGAATCGCAATAATTAACTTTTTACAGATCATATGGCACAGAAAGTTGTACTGCTTAAATGGTAGAGTAAAAATATGAGAAATTCTTACCCGGCGAATGAAATCGCACCACGTATATTACACAATAGAGTCATGCTCGTGGAAGAAGGGCTCCTAATAACATAGCATACGCAGGATTTTCCATGTTTTTCTTTTAATGAAGAAATTAATTAAGCAGCTAATTAACGAAATCAAACATAGTATCTAAACAGTATGTCTTGTGCATTGTTTGCAAACAGGTTTCGGCATGTCATAACGGGTTTCCAAGGTATCAAAAGATGCTGCAAGAGGAAAGAGTGAAGTGAATAGATGGAGAACTATCACACTAATAATCTAACATCAGAATTTTCATTCTGCTTCGACCTTTTTGTTAGGCAATCAAAATCTGCAGAAAGTAGTGGAAGAAGAGTAGGTAAGTGTTCTTCTAATCAGCAAGCTACACTTTCTCTAATCACCGCTCTCTCTAATCAAAAGTTTCTTTCTTTTTGGTGGTTTCTTATCAGATTTGATTCAGATTTACCGAAAGGGAAATCGAGTAATCGGCAGAGGCCAATGTATATACCATAGCAGATTGACTAGCCATCTTCCTAGGAACAGAGTCACAGAGTATAAATTGTAACAGTTGGTTTGATGATATGTATTCTTTAGTAGATTGGGTTCGTGTCATTTGTGTACATAGATGAGTGAATGTACTTAAAATTTACAGCCAAAATCCAGATTTTCATATACGGGAAAGGAGAGAATCAACAAATCTTTCTCATCGATAGCTTATGCCGACCGAATCAACAAATTTTTTTTTTTTTTTCATATTGTTTAATTCTTACTGTAATACTTTCTAAAAATTGTTATAAAATTTTTGAAATTTTTTCTTTAAAAAAATCATTTTAATTATCATTCTAAATAACAAAATTAACGCCAACAAATCACCATTTTCGCCTACGTAAAATCGAATTAAACGTGACATAACATTCTAATTGACCCAAATGAAAAGTACAAGAACAAAATTAAGAAAAAAAAAACATGAAAAACATAGGACTATGGTCTATATGTAATTTTAACCGCACATTAAGAAAACTGTGCATACATACAAAGTGATATAAGTATAAACCAACATATTGGGCTTCAACTTTTGTTCACTCCAGGTCAGGCCCATCGGCCTAATATGAATTCTCAAATTTTTCCAGAGAGAGAGAGAGTGGGTACTGAGAGAAAACCCTAAAAACCCAAACCCAAACCCAAACCAGCTTAAACCCATTCCTGCACTCCCCTCCCCCTCTGTCTCTCCCTTCGTTAGCGCGTCGCCCCTCCATATATTGAATTAAAGAAGAGAAGAAAGAGTAATTGCTTCGTATATGAGGTTTTTATAGGAGAGAGAGAGAGAAGGAGAAATGAAGCAGGTGGTGGGAATGGTGGTTTCAAACAAGATGCAGAAATCAGTCGTTGTAGCTGTCGATAGACTGTTTTACCACAAGGTCTACAATCGGTATGTGAAACGAACTTCTAAGTTTATGGCTCACGACGAGAATAACGACTGCAATATAGGAGATCGGGTGAGAATTTTCTTCTTTGATTTTCAGAAATGTATGAATTTCTTCAATAAGTGATATCTCAAGTGTGAAAGGTTTGATAAATTTCTAAATTATTGTTTGCAGGTTAGATTGGACCCATCAAGACCACTTAGCAAACGCAAGAATTGGACTGTTGCTGAAATCCTGAAGAAAGCAAGAATCTATGTACCGCCATCAGCAGATCAAAAACAAGCTCCTTTATCCTCTTCCTCTTAAAAGGTTTTATATACTCTAACTGGGCATTCCTTAAATTTTCCAAATTTAATTTATTTATTACATCATAAACTATTGATTTCATCGGTTGCATATGCAAGAACGAATCATTTGTCTTTACCAATGTACATAAAATGATTAAGCAAACATGGATTATAGTGATTGTAGTTTTCCCTTTAAATTGATTTGAATACTAAATATATGGGGCAGGCACTAGAACACTCAAACTTGCCTTGTTACTAGACATTCTTAAGCCTTCTTTTCGAGATTCATTTGTTTCGATTTGCAGGCAGAATTAATGTCGGGTTTGAAATCTGGGGCTAAAATGGAGGCAGGTTCCAACTGGTAATAAGAAATTGGCATAAACGAGTCTTTTTGATTGCTGTTTGTACTTTGCCTGAATCCTCTTGTTTATGGTTGGACCATTTTTTCTGGCTTTATTGTGTACTTAGTTACTCATCTGAGTATTGGATATTTTGTTGCAATGCATTGTTGGTAAAGAAAAGAAAAATATAGAGGAGCTCGATACACCTTGAGGAGGAATTCTAGTATACTGTTGGAGTAGATACACCAAACCAATGGGATGAAGCCACATGGCCCACATCATTATTTTTCTTACATCAGGTGTTGATAAGGCTAGTTCCTACCCTCTTTAAGTGTTTGATACTCCATAAATAAGTGTTTGTTCATTTGTTATGGAGTAATGGTTTAGTGATCTCCACCTCTGGTTCAGCTCCTGCTCCCATTGAATGTGGAAAATTAAACATGTGAAGCATACATTCTGGGATTTATAATGATCCCAAGTTCGTGGTTGGTCGTTAGAGGATGTGTAGGGATATTTATGTTTTTTTATTAGATTTGTATTGTGTATTATATAAATATATATAATTATAATGTTCTTAGATAATTATAATTTGACTATATTTTATATATTATACGAAGAAAAATTATCATTAAATACTAAATTATATATATATATATATATTATCAAATTATATTTTAAATCAAAAATAAAATAACGATTAACTATCAGTTTTTTTTTAGTTTTTTTTAACGTCTTTTTTGCAATCATATTTTTGTTTTTTGTTTTTGTTTCATTTTATTATCAATTAAATAGAAGATTTTTTTCTAATTAAAATACAATTTATGCATCAATATAGATTCCAGACGACAATCCAATTTTACCCGCGAAAGGCGTCGGCTCTACAATCGATTGTGGCCCAAAACAAAGAGTTTAGGCCCATTAATCTGAATTGCATAGAAGGCGAGCTGAAAATTCATGTCACAAGTCGTCTAAACGGAAGTTTTCACCTTCAGGCTATAAACAAGACAGAATTCAAAATCATCAGAGCGAGCTCTAGAGTCTAGTATCTGGAGAGGGAGAGGGAGGGTCTGCAGATAAAAATGAGGTTCAACTTCGACCTATACGATACGAACACAGAGCGTAGTCGATCCCTAACGCCCAAAGAAGAGTTTGAATGGTTTGCGCTCCAGAACCACCCTCTGTCTTCACCTCCACCATCGCCGTGTCCTCACCTTCAGTTTCAGCGACGAGAAATCTTTTTGCTTGGGATGGAGTTTCTCGCCTATTTCTGGCACTCCTCTCACCGTTGCTTGCATCGCATTTCTATTCGCGTCGGCGAACCAGACCTACCTCTGTCCTTGCTGCTTCTCCTTCCAAAGTCAGTACTCTCTCTCTTTCTCTCTGTCGCTTTCCTCTCTACATTCTAGGTTTATGAATTGTAGATTTTCTATGATCATACAAATTAGTTTGTGTGATTGCGTAAGCATTTCTTTCATTTTAATCTTCAGAAAATTTGAGTTTATTAATGCTTAAGTTTACTTCGTTGATAAATTTTGAATTTGATAGGTGTTGCAAGCAGATGTAGAGCTCAAATTTGAGCTTCATAAGATCTCCTATAAATAAGAGTGGATTAGCCTTGTGCTTCTCTGGTCCAGATGGAGTATCCGTTATGTATCTTTATATGCATTCATCTAGTGACGATAATACGATAATCTGCAGGTATAAACTAAATAAATTATCTTATCATTCTCTTATCCATAACGTTTTCCGGCTCAAAAAAGTTCTCTATGAAGCAATAATTTTAACTACAGGACTGTTGATGCCGGCTCAAAGATGTATAACGATGGCAGCAATGTCTTACGCATCCTCCAAGTTTCATGGCATCCTTACAGTGAGACGCATCTTGGAGTCATTTCATCTGATTCAGTGTTCAGGTATTACATTTTTTGTAACAGTTTGTTATCGTGTTATCAAGACCTTCATATTTGAAGGTACTTTTTAGCCAATATAGTTATGAATATGGTTGTGACTCGAATGCCACACAAAGTAGTTGTCAGCCATTCATCTTTCTTTATTATTAATTTTTTTTTTGGGGAGATTGGGGGGGTGTTCTATAGCGTTATTCTGGTATATGTTTTGAGCGAACTTCCTAAGTTCTAACAGTCTTTAAGATGATATTCTGGTTTCTCTTTTCTCTTTAAAGATTTGTTACTTCATATCCGGTTGATACCTCATATAGTAACCTTCCTTGGCAGACTTTTTGATTTGTCTTCAGACCTTGTACAACCAGAGCAGGAGTACTATCTACAGCCTGTGGAACCCGGAAGTTACAGAAATGCCACATCGATATGCCCTGTTGATTTTTCATTTGGGGGTGATCACTTGTGGGACAGGTTTACTGTAAGTTTATCAACTTATGATTGCATATATTCTTTTGAGCAGCTGAAACGTTTCTTATTTTTTCCTTCTCGTCTGCTATAACCCATCTTAGATTAGTGTTGAAGCATGGAGATTTTTATTTGGGAATCTAATTAGTTCATGAAGCAACTCATTTTATGGCTTTTGAGGGCTTAATGTCATTGTTTCTGATGTTATTATATAATGCTTGTTCTTTGAATATATCTTTATTCTGTTATTTACATTTATTTATTAATGGCTTCTGTGAATGCCATCATGCAGGTTTTTGTTTTATTCAGTGATGGTTCAATCTTCATCATATGCCCTATTGCTCTGTTTGGAAGGTACTTGAAACTCTGGCCTGCTTGTTTTCTTTTGAAATATTTTCACTTAAGAATTAACAGGAGTTAAGGATTATAGTTTCTTATAGAACCCTTGAGAATATTTGTTTTTTCTGTCACCAACATCAGGATGTTTGAAGATAGTCTTCATGCTCAAAGGCGTTTTATCAGATTCCATCTAAGCTTTCTTAGCTTGAATTGCTTTGTAGAGAATTTCTAGTTTATTCAAATAGGAGTGACTTATGTTTGACAGATTTTCTTATGCTACCCCTTTCTTTTCACATTTAAATGATGTGATGTCCTGTTGTTTCTTGAACATATTTTTTTTTTTAAAAAATTGGTGCTACATAATCTTGGAAGATCTTTGAATATTTGATGCTATGACTAAATGACTGCTTTAATTAATGACAGCTTCTATATATGGGAGTCTATTTTTGAGATTTATAATGATGCTCAGACATTTGGCCTGAAATCATCAAATTTGAAAGCTATGAGTAATTCTAATATGGCTATATCTTGGCTGGAAGCAATATTTCCCCAGTTAGGATACCAACCAACAGAAGGAGGGGACATTTCTATGCTGCGAGCCCATCCACATGTTATGTTTGATTCCTCACTTTCTCTGCAGGTATTTTGTGTTCTCTCATGAAATGTTTTAACTTTCCAGTTGTTAGCATAGCTCCTATGTCTATTATGTTAAGTACATTAGTCTCAAAAGGAATGCCAAAAATGAGTTTTTCCAAAACTACGATGAGTTACAAGAATTTTTGACAAATTGTTTATCTAAGCTTCTCATGACTCTTAACTGTTTTGAAATATTTTCACATTGTCACATGCAGAGAACGGTTTGTTGGTGCAAACCAAAACATCTACTTTTAAGTATGGTTACACGGCCAATAAACTCTTTTTCCGTTTTGATTTCTAAGGACCCCTGAGGAAAGTACGCCATATTAAAGATGAAGGAGATTCTGAATTTCGAGGTGCAGAATGTGAAGGGCGTGCAGTCAGTTTCCTCTATAATCTAGTAAAAAAAGATTCAATTCTAGTGACTGCATGGAGTGGTGGGCAGTTACAAATAGATGCTCTTGCTGATGAGATTCAGCCTGTATGGAATCTGGGGAACCCACCTCGCCTTCGTGTTGATTCTCGTGACAATATTCTTGGTATTGCAATGATATGTGAGTCTATTAATGGATTCTCTTCTGTTATTCCCAATCAATCACTTGACCTCACTGTTTGGATGGGGGCCCCACCCCTTTATTGAGGCTGGCTATAGTGGATCTGGCCCTCCCTAAGAGAACTGGGAGTGGTTCCCTTATCACAATGTTTGTGGATCCCCTTATCCCGGAAAGAATCTATGCTCTTCATGATGGTGGCATAGATTCATTAGTATTGCATTTTCTCCCTTTTACAAATCAGGTCAGAGGCAATGATGATACTATGAGAGCTTCCTCCATTCATGCTCTTCTAAGTACTTGTCAGGGAGATACCTCCCCTCCATCTCCCCTCTCTGGTTTTGTATCATTATCAGATTCGTTTGGATATTCATGGATCGTAGCAGCCACTGCTTCTCAAGAGTGCATTGTGTTAGAGATGAAAACTCAGAGCAATTTCTTCCTTGTCTTGCTAACATGGAGCAAAGCACCTCAAGCCCGTTAGAAGTTAGAGAGAAAGAGACTCCGGATTTTATTATAAGCAAAGAGTTACTTAATGGACCTAAGGTGGTCCTATTACCACAGGCCTCACCAAATTTACAATCTGTTTCTGCAGACTCAATTGAAGGCCAATCCATGCTTCATCAATATTTCAAGCTTTTCCATGAGAATTATGTAGAGTATGAACATAAGGTATATAAAAAAGCTAGTACTCTTGCCTTCTGTAAAAAAAATTATTAATGTTGTTTGAATCAATATTTTCTGCGTTAATGAAGGTGCAATTCAAGTTGAAGCATCATGGGCCCTGCTTGAAAAGGATCATTGATGACCAGCATGCTCGTTTAGGCGAGGCCCACCAAAAGCTCTTGAAGGTGAATGAAAAACAGTCAAGTTTGGGGAAGAGGATGGATCATGCAATCCAACAGCACAATGTTTTAGAAGAGCGCTTACAATGGAATGAAATTTCCTGGGGCCCACAGAAAACCATTGTCCAATGCAGAACGGGAGTTCAAGTCTGAACTTGGTAATAAATGGTTTTAATTTGGAACTTTTTTTAACAGTTTTAATTTCTAGTCTTGAATTGGTTTACTACCATTTGAAATTATCTGACGCTGTTCTTTTATTGCAAATGTAGACAACTTAACGGGAGTCGAGTTGGATGCTTTGCATAGTAAAATTGATACTCTATGTGCAAGACTTAGAAGGTATACGCAGTCATCAAAGAGAAATGCTGCAAACCAACAACGGCAAATTTCACGAAAGAATACTTTCTAGTCTCCCAACTGAAGGCTTCACTCGAGAAACTCACTGTTGAATAGCGAAAATTCGAAAAAGGTTAAGCTTGTTGAATCTCCTTTAAGAACCCGGGAAATCAACGGACTCTGAACTCATCATACCCCTCTGTAAAAAGAATCCTGCGGCTTGAAGTGTTACTAGTTACGCTGATTTGGTTAGGTGATGAATTTCTTCGCCTCTTGTCAATGATTTTGGAGTGATTCATGTTGTAATTTTTCAATTCATCCAAAAGCTAACATGTCTGTAAAAAACATCATTCGCCACGTGATTTTGAAAATGTATTCATGTGAATTTCTGATGTAAAAGTTTTTGACTAAGATGTAGGAAAAGTTCCATCTTTGATCATCAAATATTTAGCCAAACATCCAAAGTAGTCTCTCAATTTTGAACAAAGATCATGAATACAAGATGTAGTAGTTAAACAATTTTGAGCCAACTGATAGAATTTACATTTGGTCTCTATAGATGCGGGGTTGCACATTGATCGGGTAACGCTTCTGTGTTCTTGTCGTCGGAAAAAAAACCAGCCTATCATCTTCAGCAGGAGCCCAACTGCAAAGCCTCAATATATTAAATTGTCTTGTTATATATACAGTGTACATATATGTATATATATATATATATATATATATATACACATACCTGAATTTAGTGACCAAGTGATGAAGGAACAGTGAGAGTTGCACTCTAGCGAGTTCATAACCAGGACACAGCCTTGGTCCCCCTCCAAATGGTGTGAACACATTCACTGTGCTTGTTGATGTCCCTCCTCCTGAATTGTTCTATTCATATTGTCGACTGTAAATTATTGTTTTAAGAGTTTTCGAGTATAAATTATATTATGCTCGATATTTATACATTACCTGCCATCGCCATGGATTAAAAGACCGAGCATCCTTGAAATGAACATGGTCTAAATGAACAGCACGGAATGAAGCAAAAACCTTCCACCCTTTGGGAATGGTATAACCTGATTAATTTAATAATTAGTTAATTAATTAATTGCTTAATTAAATGAGCCTGAATAA
Source organism: Coriaria nepalensis (assembly GCA_027186245.1). Lineage (NCBI taxonomy): Eukaryota > Viridiplantae > Streptophyta > Magnoliopsida > Cucurbitales > Coriariaceae > Coriaria > Coriaria nepalensis. The sequence continues at coordinate 9,001,820 of CP114491.1, read as the reverse complement.
TGATTCTAATTTGCTTCTTTACCTTTAATATGGACGTCTGTCATTGCTCGTCTAAACACTCCGCTAATTATGTTTGCAAAACGTAAAGTCTCATTCACCACCTACATGTAATAACACAAACAGATTTCCAACATTTTTTGTTTTTTTGTTTTTTTTTCTGTTTTTAATTGATAATAGCTGTAATGATTTCTAGAAGGTGATAAAAAAACGTTTTAGTGTCGGAATGATCAGTTGATGTGCTTACCCATTGAGTGAACAACATTGCCTTATAATCGCTCCATTCTAGAGCATCCTCCATGTCTCTCTTCTTTGCCTTAATCTGGTCATGCTCCTCCTGTCAAAATCATACATTAAATATATGTCACCTTCAAGATTTCTCAGTAAGATTCACTCTACCGTAAATCGATGAAATCACAATCACAAACGTTAGAATTACATATCACGTTTTCCATTGCTTCAAATCTGATATGCAGTTATAATTTTACTACTACTATTTTTATTTATTTATTTTCTTTTTCTTTTTGAGAGGAGCTCTCAAGGTGCATGCTTATCGTACTTTTGATTTTTAGAAGATTTTTTTTTTTTTTGAAGCACTTTAATTTACCATGCATGCACACGGATTTTATTTTTTTAAAATTTTGTATAGAAATTTTAATTCTTCACCCAATGTGAAAAGTAGAAATTCTTCACCCATATGACATTGAGGTTTGTAGGGAGACAAACATGATGATGTCGAGGGTTTGTAGGGTCCACGAACCATGTAGTAGAGAGACCAGTAGTGTAAGCATTTGACGTGATAGGATTTACTAAAAAGAAATGCGATTGATTATGATAACTAATTACATAACTTAGTGATTAACTGATATTTGATTAGTGTTGGATTGAGAGAATCGTTTGTTTGATTTCAAGAGAGTATAAGTTGAAGGGTATATACCTTGAGCTGAGCTAAGGCAAGAGGTGTTTCGGAGAGGTACTTGACGGCGAGAGTCATGATCGTGGAGGTGGTTTCGTAACCGGCGACGAGCAGAGCCACCATGAAATCTACTATCTCCTCCTCGCTAAACCCGTCTTGTACACTTAACAAAGCTCCAAGCATATCTTGTTTTCTCTCCTCTCCTTCTTCTACGCCCCTTCTTTCCCTCACTACCAACCTCAATGCCTCCGCCACCTTATTTCTAGCCTACAACACATAAACTTAATCGTGATCATCATCAACTATATATATATATGTGTGTGTGTGTGTATATACAATATATAATCATTACTTGGATGGCTCGGCGATATGTAGTAGATAAGAAGGGTAGAGGAAGAGTGAAAAATCCTTCAATAACAAGATTGTATTCTTTCATTAAACTATCTGTCCATTCTCCCGGATCAAAGCTCATTAGTTGCTTCACGGCTAACTCAAATGTTATCTGCATATGATGATTTGATTAGTATAGGAAACACAAAATCAGAAAGAAAGTATATAGTTCTTATTCAAGCATCAATTCCCTACATATATGTAGTACCTTTTTGGCCTCCTCCATGAGAAGAACGCGGCCAGACCAAGAATCCAAGTTGAGGCGGATCAACCTGTCAATATCAACGAGAAGATGATCACGAATGACGGATGAATTTGCAAAACTCATAGTCAATGAATGCATTCTCTTATGGAGACCTCCTTGCATAACCAATAAAGAATATTTTCCCAGCAAATTCGATATCGAGCTAGGGTAGCTACTCCCAAACAACTTCCCTTCATTTTGCAAAATGAACCGGTTTGTCTCCGGATCAGTCGAGAAAATGGTTGGCTCTCCAAAAATATGTGTGGTAAATATAGGGCCGAATTGGTTAACTCTTTTGTCGATGAAGGGTTCCGGATTCTCGGTCTTGTAGGCAGAGATCATCTGGAGAGTTTCCCCAATGAAGGGTAGGCCTAGGTTGCCCGGTGGCAAGTTATTAAGTCGTCGGAACTTTGAGGCTCGGATGAAGAACAAGATGGTTAAGATAAGAACACTAAAAAGAACCAAAAGAAACATTGTAGTAGTAGTAGTAATAAAAAACTTGCAGGCTCTTGTGTAGATATGTAGAAGAAAGATGGAGGCAGGAGGGTTATATATCAAGTAAGAAATCAAGTAAGAATGTAATTGAAAGGGGAGAATTGGTCATTGATTAAGAATGGTCAATTAGGTTTGAGTAGTGCTCTTCAATTGAGTGTAGATTGATCATCAATCAAGTAATAATTTGGCTCCTCCTTATTTAGTAAAATATGTTTCCCTTAATTATTTGGTTCCTTGCCAAAAGTAAACCATGCTTAAAGAATGTACGACATCGTTTTATGAGTTTTAAGTAGTGTAAGTACTAAGTTATAGTAAACCATGCTTAAAGAATGTACGACATCGTTTTATGAGTTTTAAGTAGTGTAAGTACTAAGTTATAGTATTTAATCCTATTACTTAAAGTGATGTATATGATTGGTAGGATATTGCATGTATTTAAAGATTACTTTCTCTTTTCTTTTTTTTTTTTTCTTTTAATTTTATTTATTTTATATACATTTTGATATGAAATCAACCATAACTATTAAAAAAAAAAAAAGAAAAGAAAAAAAAAGACATGCACATGTAAGAGAATAATGAGAAGCATGGAGTAATTATAATGTTAGATTCAGAGTGAGTGATGATAATAGCAATGTATGTTTGTCCACATGGTCCCCATATGTCACATTTTTACGCTCTCTCTACCCACTACATAAACGTAACCCATTCTCAAATATATTTCAATATCCATTTTTGCTTTTTTGATCATGACCAAAATCTCATCATGTATAAATCTAAAAAATAAAAAATTATTCCATCCGGGTATATGATGGATTCAAGTTTTTGATATAGTCGGAATATAATATATGAAAAAATTAGAGAATATATGCATTATTGCATTATATTAAGTTTCCTTGACTTGATAAAGTATACACATGATTTGCTATGGAATAAATTAGTATATGGTCTAAGAGAATGAATTAATGATTAAGTAGCATGAAATCAAGATTAAACAAAGAACATATCTATAATGTTATCGTCAGTATTGGCACTAGTTGTCCACTTCCGCCTGTCGTTTGCTTCCACATAACCATCATTTTTCTCTCTCTTTCTAGCGACATGTCTTTACACCAACACGTGTGTGTGTGTGTGTGTGTGTGTGTTACTTTCTTTCACTTTCAGCCAAGATAACAATTGTCAATTGTAAGTGCTACTTTTCATATTTTATATAAAATGCGATGCTGAGGCCATTTTGTGTGAGGGAATGCTGATATGGGCGTACGAAAAGAAAAGGCTTTAAACTCTGGTAGCCCGTCATTTAATCCAGTGGGCTTGCCCACTGACCCTGATCAGAGAGAAAGACTTCCGTGGGCTTTTCAAGTCGACAAGGCCCATAAAATGTGAGAAAGTGGGAATATCACTTAGTTGTATTTTGGAACATTCACACCTTATGCTCATATTTTCTTCTTCACGGAAAATAAAAGGTTTTTCTTAAAAGTATATAATATAATTTGGTTTGAATTTTGATAATACAATAAAAATAAATAATTATCATTATTTAAATATATTTATAATAAAAAAATAAAAAAAAAAGGAAGAAGAAGAAAGAGTCGCAGTTGCTACTTACTACAACAAACCTACACCATAAATTTGAGACCTCATTTCAATCTCAATAGCAAAATGAACCTAAAATGATAATAACCAAATAAGAGCTAGCTATAAAGCAAACTCTATAACAGCTCAAATTTGGGCAATAAGTTTTCATCACTGGACTTTAGTTCTCAGTGCGAAATTTTTACATAATTCAAGTTTGATGTGATACTTCGACTGGGTCTTGTTCAAAATCTCGGATCAGCCAAGCAAATAAACCATCCTTTCTGAAAGCTCTACGCCCACAACTCTCAGGTATCCATGCAACTGATTTTCCAAGTAGATGCTTTTTGTGGGACCCAAAGCTTGCTGAAGATCCATCAAAATTTGAGGGAAGAAAAAAAACAAACAAGGCATAAGACTGAATTAAACAATTTAATGACAATTTATACACTTCTATATACTTCATCTCCCAATCAAACATAATATTTATTGCACACGCATCAAGGACATGAGTTTGATTGAAGTTGGAAGCTGGATTCCCAAATAAAAAGAGCTAATTATCTGTTTGGAACAAGTATCAATCTCTGGTTTCCGCTTAATTTTGGGCTGTAGAATCAGTGAAAAATGACATGTCTATGAGCTTGCATGTTAGAAACATACACTGTCTCACTCCAGACCCCTTTGAGCCAATTAAAATATTACTAACATCTCCGCTGCCCCATTCAGAGGATGCCAGAACATTGGTTTCAGGGCCGGAATCATCATTGGAACTCTACTTGCTTCGCCCCTCTTCATCTTCCCCGCCATTTCCGATTACCACGTAATCTATCAGCTCTCTGATAGAGAACTCACCGAGCACGATGAAGGTGAAGGAAGAAGACAAATTACTTCACACATTCTAATAAAAAAGTGTTGAAAAATGTGCTTAACAACTTGAGTTTGACTAAAACAGCAGTCATCGCTAATTGATATTACAAAGGAGTACGGATTCAAAGTCCTATAAAATCTTTCTATTTTTTTTTTTTTTTAAAACTTTGAGTCTGACTTACTTCTTCTGGACTCAATAAGTTGGGCCATAATCCAATCAAGTTGTTAATAAGAGCCCAATTAAATTTGGGCCTAATGGGCCAAAATTTGTCAGAGATATCTAATTTAATTTATTTCTTAAAATTAAGCTTACATTAAAAATTATAATTAATGCGTATTTCAGTATTGAAAGAGAAAAATAAGTGTAAGTTTGATTTTGTTTATTTTTTAAAAATTATAATAATGTATGTATTTAAAAATAAAAATAATAAAAGGACGAGAATGCCCTTAATATATCATTTGACCAAATAGATTTTTTTTTTAAAAACATCATAATCTGAAACATGAATGCGGTGCCAATTAAAGGGAGGGCCTAACAAATCGAAACGATATTTGTTTTTGTGTTAGTTGAAAGCTAAGTCTATGTTTTTGGCTGTTTGTTTCTCGAGAATCCTAATATTATTATTTATTTATTTATTTATTTATTTATTTATTTTTCCTGTGCATAGAATTCTATGGCTCTTTGGTTTGAGTAGAAGACAAGCATATTTATATTTGCGCCGACTGATTGATCGAGAAATTCAAATGAATAATACATCGGACAGTACTTACTATATGCTTTACACGTTTCTGGGATCAACTATATTAATATTGACCTTAAATTCCATGGACTTTGTCTTTAAAAAAAAATAAAAAATAAAAAAAATAAATAACAAAATAAATAATAAATAATAAATAATAAATAAATTTAAAAAAAAAAAGCGAGCGAAATAAATATGACACAACACAACCCGTTACGCTCCCTCCAAAATTTATGATTTCTCGTACACAGAAACGGGGTCGTTTTTCTGAAGAAATGATGAGACTGTCTCGTCTTCGCATTTTCACTCTGAAGCTTGGCTCTGCAAAAAGCTGATTATGATTTCTTCAACCTATTGCTCCTTCTTCTTAAGCTTTCTTCACTCTTAGGATTCGACTTCGTTCTGCAGCAACAATGAGGTCAATGCGAGATCCTTTCATTTGAAGATACTCTCTCTCCTCTTTATCTCTCTATCCGTCTATCTGTTTCGAGGTTGTTTAAATTGCAAAGCGTTTGTGCAACTTTGCGGCGTTATAGAAGAGACGGATTCTATTTGAAGGAGGACGAATTGAGAATCATTCTCTGCTACTCTGCTTCTGAGTTTCTGAAGCTATCGAGCTTGATTTCGGATCTGTCCGTTTTCGTAGTTAGTTTCAGACGCTTCGATGAGATTAGTCTTTTGATTGAAGAATTTTTCTCGAGGGGATTGATTACAAACCGTCGCTAATGAGCTAGTTAGTTTTCTGGTTGGACTGTTATGGCGGTTTTTCTAGTCGATCCATGATAACTGAATTTGGTAACACCTATTTTCGGATACTTTGGCTTTTTAGAGAGTTCTTGCGATGAATCTTAGTTTTAGGGCTCAAGAGGCTCAAATGCAGGCTTCTCTGAAGCACAAGAAGCAAATTGGAGGTCTGAGAGTTTCGATTATGAGGGATAAGGATGAGGAACTCGCACTGTTCTTAGACATGAGAAAGCGCGAGAAGGAACGCGACGATCTTCTCCTTGATAACTCAGATGAGTTCAATGCACCATTAGGTATCAGAATTTTGTTCATATTTTTGCCCAAATTCTTAGCTTTTGACTTTCTGTAAGACCAACCATCTCCTTTCCTTTTTGGGAGAGATGAAAATATATGAAATCGATTTGGAATGTGATGAAAGAGATTTTGCAGGAACGAAATATGGAACTTCTCCCATATTCAACATATCACCATCGCTGGCTCCTGCACATAAGACCGGTCCAGATGAACTCCTTGATTTCGAAAATGATAAAAATGACTATGATTGGTAATCTTCTCCATCTATGCTAGATTTCTACTATCTCCAAGAAAGTAATATCTCATAATTAAATAGTTTCATCTTCTGTTTTCAGGCTATTAACTCCTCCCGGTACACCTCTTTTTCCTTCTTTGGAGATGGAGTCACAGAAAACCTTAATAAGTCAGCTCGTCAATCCGGAGTCTCGACCCACCTTGCTGAAATCTAGAGTAAGGTCTTTCTTATGCATGATTTTCTTCGTATCGATTATCATCATCTATTATAATTGTTATTATTTATTTCTGGCTGCAAGTTGTATTGAAATGCATATATTTATATCCTTTGAGGCTGTAAGTTGCTTCAAGAAGTTTGGATGCTAAGTCATTATATCATATATGGTCATTACAGCTAGCCAACCTGCTGCCAGAGCAAACAGCGAGGAGCAACTTATCTTCTAAGCAACCACTGTTGGATTCTTTGAGTGCTAGGACCCACAAGCTCTCATCATCGTTAGGTCCAGGATCAAGACGATCTGTATCAACTGGACGACCCTCTTTGACTACGGCATCTAAATCTTCAAGATCCTCTACGCCTACTTCTCGAACAAATATACCTTCAACTAAGTCAATTCTTCCTTCTACCAACTCATTCTCTGCAACCAAGTCCACAGTTGCCTCCCCTAAGGCCTCAGCTGCTGCCAGATCCTCCTCACCTAATCCTAGATCAACAATTAGATCCTCAACGCCAACTTCTCGCCATACTGTACCTCCACCCAAGCCCACATCCAGGGCATCAACGCCAACCCGTAGATCAACCACACCATCAAGGGCTCCTCTAGTTTCCAAGCCGTTTACCCCTTCATCAAGAAATGCAGTTCCATCACGTGGTTCCTCCCCCACGGTGAAATCCAGGCCATTGAAAACCTTGGAGATGCCCCGTGTCTCTCCTGAGGCTCCACCTATCATAAAGACATCTCTACCCAAAAGACCGGTTTCTGCAAGTAGGAGTCGGCCTGGACACCCTAGTTCCAGATCCTCCTCTATTGAACGCATTTCTGACAGAAGAACAAGAAGACAGTCTTGCTCTCCTTCTAGAGGAAGAATTCCTAATGGAATTATCCATCCTAGTGGGACCTCTGTCCCTGCAAGGAATCGTGGGAATTCAAAAGTTGGTGAAAACTTGAGCCCTGTTTTAGTTGGAATGAAAATGGTTGAAAGGGTAGTAAACATGCGAAAACTGGCCCCACCAAAGCAAGATGAGAAACATTCTCCTCCTATCAATAATATGTCTGGGAAGTCATCTTCTTCACCAGACAGCTTGGGCTTTGGTAGAACACTGTCCAAGAAATCTCTTGATATGGCAATTAGACATATGGTAAACACTTCTTTCTCTTGATAAGCCAATTTATTAACTTTCTATCAGAATACAACTTCAATGTTATGTTGTATATTGACTCAGAAAATTTTTCTCGATCGGGATATAAGGCGAAGCATGCCGGGTAATATACGACCACTGATGACAAATATTCCAGCATCATCAATGTATAGTGTGAGATCAGGGTCCAGACGAGGCAGAACAGTTAGAACTTCAGACTCCCCTCCTGCCACAAGTAGTAAAGCTAGTTCTGAAGTTAGCGTTCTCTGTTTGGATGCAACTGAAGTGGGAGATGAAATTAACAGTGAAGAGAGGTGGCTAATCTAATCCCCCACCAATCTGCATTGTAGTAATGCTAGTTCTGAAGTTAGCGTTCTCTGTTTGGATGCAACTGAAGTAGGAGATGAAATTAACCGTGAAGAGAGGTGGCTAATCTAATCCCCTACCAATCTGCATTGCTACCATATAATCTGTGCATTTAATCTTCCCTTCATGTAGCAAGAAGAGGGAACATATATACGGATAACTGACTAGAAACGTAGCTCTAGGATTTGGTAAAGCTGTTTAGAATTAGTAAATCTTATTATCTAAATATATTGTATACATGGGCTTTATATATGACCGAGGGAACCAAGTAATTAGCTACATGCTGGGTTATCTTGCTTGCTCATTTCTCATTTCTGTATGCTATCTACTGGATTCGATTTGATTCACATCCTCTGCAATCGATGTTCATGTCATGCATAATTATAAAATCTTAACAAATTGGCTTTTGTTATTATCTAAAAATAATGGATTGATTAACAGTCGTTAGTGTGTGGAATTTGGTCCACAATTCACAAAGGGGTCGTTGGCTAAAGTGTCGGGGGACAATGGGGAGTTATTGGTCAAGGACGTTAAGTACAAGTTTTAATAGTTAAGGGGGGTTTACGGATAATATTCTATAGTATAGGGGGGTAAACCGGTAAGGGATTATTTGCTTTAAAAAATCCAAATTATAATTTTTTCTCTCCGGCGGAGTCTTGGACAAAAACAACTCCTCGACCCGAACTCGGATCTGAAACATCTAATGGGGATCCGAAACATTCGAAACATCTGAGCGACTACGACGACGTTTAGTACTGGTCGAGCCCAGAGCGGAGCGGGTGGCTAACTAAACAAGGCGAGTTCATCAAGACCTGGAGGCGCCGTTGGTTCGTCCTCAAGCAATCAAAGATCTTCTAGTTCAAGGAATCAACGGTCACCTGCAACTCCATGCCACGTGGCGTCATCCCAGTTGCCGCATGCCTGACAATCAAAGGCGGTGAGGACATCCTTAACAAACAACACACGTTCGAGCTCTCCACCCGGTCCGACACCATGTACTTCATCACTGATTTGGAGAAAGACAAGGACGACTGGATCAACTCGATCGGTCAGTCCATAGTGCAGCAATCGTGGTCTGTTACTGATTCCGAGATCGTTGATTATGATGGCAAGCATTGATTAGTAAAATCTCTTTCTTGTATTCATCCACGTGCGTAAACTAAATTCTCCTCGGTTTTTTTTTTTCTCTTGTAAATTATGATTAAGAATTCTAGATCTTCATAATAATTTGTGTGAAATGTAAAGCTTTTTGGGGGCCTAAATTCAAATTTCTGTTATTTTGCTTCATGAATTTATATCAATTGAAAAAATCATATATATAGACGAATGCTGATACAGAGATGTAGGTTGATAAACCTATCAGTCATTTGTCGACGAATGCTGACTCGGCCAAGTTAATGGCACGAGCAAGAGCGGCCGCTTTGTTCTGGCACTCCTGATGCTCATCATCAGGGTTACTATCGGCCACTATTCCGGCTCCAGCTTGAAGATAAGCAACCCATTCCTGCCTCTTGTTCACATCCTTGTAAGAATACATTGTGTCGTAACGGGTCGATGTTGGAAATACTATAGTCCTTAGAGCAAGGGCCATGTCCATATCGCCTGTGAATGATATGGTCCCGAATCCACCGCTGTAGGGCCCGCGCCTTGTCACCTCCAGCTGATCGATAATCTCCATTGCCTTCACCTGAATAAACATTATCTTTAGTAACAATTAGAAATGAAAAAGAAAGAAAACCCCGGGAAAATGGGGAGGGAGATGGAGAGACCTTCGGTGCACCACTAACGGTTCCAACAGGTAGTGCGGCTCGGAGTGTGTCCCAGCAAGTTAGATGGTCGTCCAACTCTCCGGTGACCTAACCAATTAAAATTAATGAGTCAAAAGAAAAAGAGGGATAAATTTTATGGATTCTGATAAGTGATTAGGCAATAGAAGTTGATGAGACACCTGTCGAGTTTGAAATGGGTTCAGTTTGTGCTATTTACCAAAAATGGTAATCATTGATCTTAGATCATGCTTCCCCTCCACATTTGCTTTGAAAATTATTACCCTTATCGGTAAAATGGTATAAACTGATATGTTTCAAACTAGGAAGGACCTATCGGTAGAAATTTGAAACTGAGTTTCGAGTTTCTTACAGTGGAGCTAATGTGCATGACATGGGAATACCGTTCCACGTCCATAAGCTTTTCTACCTTCACAGAACCATAATTTGAAACCTGCATAGACAATGCATCTTAAAAGAGACCACTCTACACATTATTGTACCCGATGAGGGCCATATTTCAGAACCTGCATAGACAAGGAGGGCCCAGAGCTTTGATTGATTGAAAAGATACCTTTCCGACATCATTCCGACCCAAATCAACGAGCATGATATGTTCTGCACGCTGTTTTGCATCATCTAGCAACTGCTTTTCTAACGTTTCATCTTCCTTCTCTGTATTCCCTCTTCTAACAGTTCCAGCCAATGGCCGGTTCACAATCTTTTTCTGTTATAAAATTTTTCAGAATCATTCATGGTTTGTTCACATATCGACTCTCTCAAATCATCGAAGGCAAAAAAAAAAAAAAAAAAAATTTACCCTCTTGACACGGGTGAGGATTTCTGGACTTGAGCCAACCAGAATGCACCCTCTCGCCTAATTAAGAACATGACACAAAAGTTCGTGAACAAATTTTCTAATTTATAGAAACCAGAAAAGAAAATATAGATAGCCATACTTGTAAGTATGCCATATACGGACTTGGATTGACAACTCGAAGCGCTCTATAAACTTCAAAAGGGTCAGAAAAAGTCCGGCATTCAAAACGCTGGCTTAACACCACCTGGAAAATGTTTCCGGATAAAATGTGCTCCTTTGCCGCTAAAACAGCCTTCTTGTATTCTTCACTTGTCATGTTTGACTTCTTCAAAGAAGGGCCAAATTGTCGAGTTTGTATCGTCACTAAACCTGGACATAGCCTTGGGCTAGAAATATCCAAAATCAGTTAAAATAGACTTAAAAATAAATGGTTTATGCCTGTTTAAATTGGAATATTAGTAGTTACCGTTCACTGTCTTGAATTTTAGCCACTAGCACTTCCAACCGTTTTACTCCATCTTTATAAGCTTCCTCGACAGAGGAGTATCGATCTAGCATCACCCAATGTATTGCATATGCTTTCTGAAAAAAATCAACCAGAAATTTGTTTCTGTAGAAGAGTTCATTTCGTCATTGCTACCTGGAAACAAAAAGAAAATGTAAAAGATCACCTTCTCAACATGATCAAACACGATGACATCATCATAGAGTCCAAGATGAATATCAGCAAGGTTTTTATCATCTCGTGGAGCCCTTGAGAATGGGAGCTTCTTGCTCTCCACATATCGAATCGTATCATATGAGAAGTAACCAACCCATCCACCTACATTCATCCGAAAAGAGCAAATTCGGTCTTAATAGATTGTTTGTTTAAGCTGTCTTTTTGTTTTTTGTTTTATTGTTTTTTGGCTTTACCGCAAAATGTGTCTGGCAGTTCACAAGCAATTTGAGGCCTCCATTCCTTTGAGATCTGTATCGGAATACTCATGGGATCGTCTACTTCTTCCCTGGTTGATCTGCCTAGCTCATGATCCATTATCGTGACAGAATTCTCTTTTGCCACTATTTCCATAGCAGGTTGAGTCCCTACAACGCTATAACGACCCTGATAAATGCAAATATTGACTTATTGAATTCAGTTTAAATGTTAAAGGAATCAAATTGATCAAAATGAAAAACTAGGAAAGAGAAGTCTAGAACCTGAGAATTGGCCTCGACAGATTCGAAGAGAAAGCTTGGAGCATCCCGATCATCTTCTTTGACCAGGCAGCGGTAAGCTAGGACCGGATTGAGCTGATCGGAGAATATGCATCGAGAAAGCGAGACCAGATTTCCATGCTTGGAAGCTTCTATAAACTCTGCTGCATTGTCTACTTAAAGAAGCCAGGGACCAGAGAAATGAAATGTCATGAAATTTATGAACTTGAGACGAGAACTTGATTTAACTACTGGAAATGTTAAAGATGAGTTGAACAGAGTTTCATTTTCCCCCCAATTTAAGTGCATGTAACAACAGTTTTAATAACATCTCAAATTTCAATTTAACAAAATAAAACTTTTTTAATTTTTTCCCCCACATTTTCTCAGCAACCAAACAGGAGGCCAAATTCAACAGTAGTTTTGATACTTGAAAAAGGAAGGAAAGAAAATGTCATGCAACAGGAAAAAATTATTTTCTTGACGACCAAACGGCTGGGAAGCCTGGAATAATAAAAACGCAAGAAAAATCACCCAATAAAATAAAAAATTAATCTTAACTTACCTAACGACTGAGTATAGATAGAGGAGCATTTCAAGGTTCGAACGCATTTGAGTGAGAATAAGCAGGAAGAGGAAATGCCGGTGAGCGGAAAAGAAGAAAACCGGTGACTTGAAGAAGGTAGCAGGCGGCGAGAGCGAGAGAGCCCGACCATTTTCATCTTCAGCCACCGGAAGCAATGTATGAGCGTACGGCTCTCGCCTCTCAGTGTCTGTTTTGTTGGTTTGAACTGTTCCGTAGAGGAGTTTGAATATTTGCCTTTGGAATTTGTAATCTCAGTTCGCAGAAGACTACTTTGTTTGTTTGTTTGTTCGTTGTAAACACTACTTTTTTGTTTGCTTTGAAATTTTTATTTAGTCATTTATTTGTTGTAACGTTTTAATTTTGTTAATTTTATTTTAATTTTTTATTTTTCTTGGGACATTTCTTTAAAGAGTAATAACTTGATCACATGCCTGAATGAAACGTTACGTATTAAATTTGTATAATTATTAATATTATTATATCTATTATTATTTATTGTATGAAAATCAGTGACGGAATTTAATATTAAATATGATCATATATTAATTATAAAATATTATTTTTTTTTTCTTATAATGTTAAGATATTTTCCAGAGTGAGTCTCTTTGCCAAGTGTTTATAGATCATTAAAAGGATTTTTTTTTTCCTAATAAATTAAAAATGATATATGCATGTAATAATTGTTCTTCCTATTATGTTTTAAGGGTGTAATTATTATGTGTTCGAGTTAAATTCAGTAAATTTTTTAATAATTATTTTTTTATATAATTTACGGTTAAGATCTTCTTATATTACGTTAGAGAAAAAGATAATCATGTATTTGAAATTTATTATTATTGACACTATCCGATTATAAAAACTAAATTATATGAGAAAATATCGATATAAATTACATAAAAAAAATTATCTTATTTTTTTCTAATATAAATATTAATTAGGTTAATTAATCTTAAATTCATTTAAGAATCAAATCAAATATAATCATAATAATAAAGATATCTAACTTCTTTACATTTTAAATGAACTGTAAAAATATATAATTATATATGATTTAAATTTGAAATAAAAATTCTAATATTTTATCAAGAAATTTATGATTTCAACTTTAAAACGACGGCGTAAATCTTAATACACCGCATATTTGGAGAGAAAAGTTAGCATAATAAATTAGTCTTGATAGTGACCAATTGATTGATTGAACCAGTCACATGCACAATTATTAGCATTTTCTCTTCTCATTAAAAGTTTTGGACGATTCAAGTACGAAGTAGATATTTTCGTTAGAAACTCAAAAAATTGAAGATATATTTCTTTTCGGAAGCACGTTTTTTTAAGAATGTTAGACAAAATGAGAAGACATGATGTTAAGGACCAAAAATGAACTCCATGTAGTCCATAAGGGAATTCGAATGAGAAAAGCCCACAAATGAGAAGAAAGCTGAGACCTACCAGTCGAACATAATTTGGCAACGAACAGACATGTCGTTCGTTGGACATTGGTAGACAAAGTTTGATCTATCATCAGTTTAGAAAACAGATGAGAATGTAAAACTTGTTCTACATCTACTGTGACCATTAATTAGGTCCATTAAAGAAAATTTCTACCGATCTTATAATCTGCCTTGGATTAATGTAGATTTTCATATACTGTTTGCTTCTGATTAAGCAAAAGTGCAAAAACGAAACGGCCTTTTTCTTTCTTTTGTCGGGATTATAGTTTCGACTAGAGACGGAAGATGTTCGATTACTATTCTGAGAAAGAGCACACAACACGACTGAAAATGGATGATGCTTTCCTATGTATGTATGATACAAGAGAAAGATTAGTTTGGATCAAAATTGGGTTCAGTGATGTTCGCTCGGTGGCGCACGGGGCGGGCACTGATAGCACTTAGCAAAGATCCCGAAAGTGTCTACTTGCTTGATGAAATTAGTCATGCTGGCCCACCCGCCGAATCCGAACCCGACTACTAGAACCCACACTATGATGAATGCATTCACCACATACATTGCCGTCCAGCTCGGGACAAAAACTGGAAGCTTCTCAGCCGCATTCTGCAGTCACAAATCAATGACACAAGGATCATATATATTTTCAATCATATGCCTAGAATTTGAGAATAAGGAGGTGGAAGGATATTGGACTATATTTGACCTGTCGGGCTGAAGCGGACCGGAAAGTGAGCATATGGGCCAAAGCCGGGATGATATAGACTGTGAAACTAACCAAAAGGGCCCCGACTGCTGAGTTAATGGGCCCGAAGAAGGGAAATGCAATGGCCAAGAGCCATATCGGTATCACAACGGGCAAGCGGGCAAGTGCCCTTAGACATATACTCTTAGTATCATGCATTCCAATCACTTTCTCCCAAACGAAATATAATGGCGTACAAGCAAATCCAAATGTTATAAACTAATAGAAACAGATACAAGCATTAGAACAGGAATGAAAAAGGGGGGAAAAAAATAAGTTATATATTGTGAGAAGTTGGTTAGTTGTGAGGAAATTATTGGACGGACCTGATGAATAAGCATTAAGATCACCCCGGCATCTCTCCATCCGTTTTTCGGAAGAAGAGAGAAGGCATTGGAGTGGTTTAAGAGCTGGTCTCCATAGGCCCAGTAGACAGCAGAAGCAGATGGAAGGGTTAGCGTGAACACATACAGTGTGGCCAAGAGATATATGTACTTGAACTTCTGAGGCTTCCACATTGCATGCATTATTTCTCTACAAAAAACAACACAACATCCAATTCTAGCTTGGTTTAGTAGTTAATTAGTAGCTTGAATTCAATTACATCGAAAATTGAAGAAAAATAAGTAATTACACAGTAACGGCATGTCCTCCAAAAGTGTATAGTATATTCGTCGCTCCGGTGAAGTACAAGACCATTTTCGAGGGGCCCGAATGTTTAACATCCTCAACCTTGTGAAAGTAAATAGAAAAGAAAATAACAGTTTCAAGATATTAAAATCCGTGAATTAACGAAGAAATCATTGGTTTTGTGAAGTCTGATTGTTATACCTGACCGTGAACAAGGGCGGCAATGGTAAGATACCATGCCGTGTAAGTAGTCATTCCTAGGCCAAGAAAGGACCAAATTCTATAGTTGTGAAATGAGGGTATAAACACAGTAGTAGCACAACATGCCCCAAATATATAAGTCCATGTCCTTTTGTCAAGTTTGTCATTTATGTAGTATATGTTACTGCATAAATTTAAGAAACCGAAACAAGCTAAGTACCTAAACAAAGTTCCAAAACCAATAGATCAAAACCAAACTGGACAAAGGAGAAGAAAAAAGACCTTGCACAAGCTATAAGTTGAATAACACTTCCAAAGAGAAGGAAGGTACAATTGAAGGCCAATCCGATGGCTTTCCAATACGGGCCGAGCAGCCCATCAAGAACTTCAAACCACTGGACAACATAAGATCATGTTGTAATAACTTAAAGACTGGAAAATTTAGAACAATTTGAGGTTGTCTGAAACTTGTTTAAGGGGTGTTTAAACCTGAATGACATGGTTTTTGAAGCTGACATTCTCCTTTTCCTTTCGGGTTCGATACTCGATGTAGAGGATGCTGATTAAATAAGCAGTCCAGCTTCCCAGAATGCCATAAAAGACTTGGAATATAATGCCTGAGAGCATACCAAGTTGAGAGAAAGAGTATGGCAATGTCAACAGAACCTGAGCAACCTGCGTAAGAACCAACAAGAACCAAAGAAATTTTGTAATTTGTGTAATTTTGATTTTGAGATTCTTTTTTTTTTTTTCTTTTATTAAATGATGGTACCTGATTTGATGCACAACTGAACCAAGCATCATAAACAGAGCCTCCGTGCCAGAGAAAGCTTTTAAAGCTTAAAAGAGACTCATCTTCTTTCTCTTCATCTCTTTCATCATGTTCAGCTGTCTGATTGAAGCTTGTAACAATGGCTTCCTCTGTTTGTTTCTGTGGTACCATTTTCTTCTTACAGATTTGAGTATAACTGACATGCAAAGAAAACAACCCAGAAATTCAAACTAAAAAATACAGAGGAAAAAGAAAGAAAGAAAGATCATGAAAATGAGCTTACTAGTGTGTACGTTACCTTCTTATTATGGGGAAAGGTGATGAAATCAGAGACCCTTCGGTGACAAATGTGTGATATAGTCCAGAAATTTAAATTTTTTATTATTATTTATTTATTTGTTGAAGCCTTTATTATTATTATTTTTTTTCACAAAAGTTACAATCTGTCAATATGGGGAGAACTTAAAACTAGTATTAAAAAAAAAAAAAAAAAAAAAAAAAAAAAGGGTTGTAATTGATTATCCCTCTATGCTTTACTGGCCACTTAAATGTGTGATTATCCCTCTTGACAATTTTTTGTGTCGGATACATGAATCCAGCAGGAGAAAGAAAAGGAGGAGAATTGTTTCTGGGTTTTGAGAAAAAAAGCAGAGCAACTTTATGAAGGATTTGTAATTACTTATATAGAACAAAATACTGACATCTTCTGTAAAAAAAAAAAAAAAAAAAAAAAAAAAAAAAAAAATATCTAATTATTGTGAGAAAGCTAAAACGGAGTTCGCTACGTGGGGCCTATAATTGTCTATCACGGGGGGATTTCACGATCAAATCCCAAGCACCAATTTTAGAATATTAATCTTTGTTAATAATTATAATATTTTGAATTAATCTTAAGAATGGTAAAAAATATATTTACTTCAAAAAGAAAATATTTTTTCTTAAAGAAGTCATTATCCGATGCTATCGAATATGATTTTTCACATAATTTTATATATATCTATGAAATCGAATTGAGTATGAAATTCTATTTACTCATTTTAAGTTTAGCATATATTTCCCTCCCTATTAGGATTGGAAATACTATATTTTATATATCTATATAATTGAATTCTTGAGTTTCTGAAATAATATAAGAAGATATGTTTCAAATCATTACTATTTGATTCAGACATGTTCTAAAAAAGTCTAGGCATTTCGAATTATTTATTGACACGAACAAAGTCAAGAAAAATCTCTAAAATTATTTTAATATTGAATTTTGGATATATAATAATTCTGAATCGAATATCTTTAGAAGGATCTTTTGTTTGTTTCATAGTAGCCTGCTACAATTCCCTTACGAAACTTTTGTTATTGGGTTATCCATAAACTTCACATGTTTCTAGCAATTCACATGACATCATCAAATGATACAAGTTTTAGATAAGAATATACAATACACTAAAACACTCCGGAGAAAACAAAAAAAAATAATCAAAAAATTGAAATTATTATTTCAATTTTTTATCTTTATTTAATATAATATATTTCTATATATTATATATTATCTTTTTATTTCTTAATTTAATTTCTTAATATCTTAAATAGATTAAATATTTTATTTATTAATATATCTATTATTTAATCTATTCGAATTTAAATAAAAAGCAAAAATAGATTTTTGTGAAGACGGCGTAACAATAAATAGTATAAAATATATCTATACGCTGAAACATAATGATCATATATATCTGTAATATATTATATGTCCTGTAATAGATCTTATTTTTCTACCCTTCTCAGGTGTCGATAACTATTCATAACTATTACCTTCATATCGAAAAAGAGTTCAACTCAATATTTTATGTATATCCTATATGGCCTTCTACTCGTTTGATCTAACCTATGGGAAGTAGGAAGGGATGTTGCTATTGACATCTGGAATACGGTCCAAAGTGGGATCCTCATCTCTAATCGGTACTTTACCCATAAAAGAGTTTCTCATCTGAGGGGGGAGACGAGTTTAGAATCCTCTCTCTAGGACTCCAACCCGCTAGGCAACGAATAGAGAAATGAAGTACCTTACCATCTCAATTATTATGAATGACTATTCAGTGTATAGTTGGATACGTGTCATTTCCACCGTGTGCGATCAAATATGACATGTAAAATCATCAAAATGAAAGTTTAGTGTAAACTAAAATTTTCAAATGATTTGTTAAATGCACATTTTTATGTACTTGGAGTAAGAAGTAAAGGTAGTAGTAGTGTAGTACAACTGTAGGTGAAAAGTGAAAAACTGTGGGTAAAAAGTTCAAAATGCATGTGCATCTTCTAAAGTTTGGTATCTGTCCACTAGATAACTTCTTTTCAAAATTACTATTTTCTTTTTTTTTTTTTTTCTCTTTTCATTTTGAGCTACTTATGAAAGTGAACTTCCAACCAAATTACTAATCTTCACATAAAAACATACACTTTAATTTTGTTGCATATAATTGAGATAGTGATCACTTTTGTTTATTTTCAATTTTCAGTCAAAATTTTGGTAGAATGCATGATAACATAACGTGAAAAGACTAACCATTCCCGTTGTCTTTTTCCCCAGCTAGCCCCCTCTCACTCTGTATCTGCTTAAGAAGAAGAAGCAGAAGAAAACCAACATCTAGATTTTCTTGTCTTCTAACCTTGACACGATCTGATTGGTTAGTATATTTGAGAATGAATAGAGTGTTTCATTAGTTCAAGAATGATTAATGATATGAGATCATCGGTTTTAGAAGGGCGAACCTATCCGGCCGGCAAACGACAGATCCAATATTCTGATACAAATTACTTATAAAATTATGAAAATTAAGAATGTAGGGTAAGAATATTAAAATTAAAAAAAAAAATTCCGAAAATTTTAAATTTTTTCTCGAAAATTTTAAAATAATTATTTACAGATGTGAGGGCAGCCACCCCACTGTCCCCAAAGCTAAATAGGTCCCTATGGCCGGCCGATAAGCATTTTCTTAAGAAAATCTGAGATCTTTTATAATGAAAACACAATACTCTCGATAGATTTTCGAATTTGAATTTCAAAATAATAATTAAAAGAAAAAAAAATACTCAAGATTTTCAAGCTTGACTATATTAGTCACTGCAAATTTGGTGAACCAACTCTTTATTACAGTCAAAAAGGTACAGAATCCAACCCTTCCGTTGATGACTTTCGTCTCTAAATGTATATTCTATCAATATCCTTTTCTTTTTTTGTAAAGAAGAAATTTCATATCATGAGCTAAATTATCATGTTTAGTGGATGGAGGGTCCGACTCCTCTTAATGCTCATCATCTTTACTAACCTTTTTTTTTTTTTTTTCTCTTTAAAATGTTCCTTGTCCCTTTTTTCCATCTTTCTACTTGACCACATAATTTGCATGCCTACCCATCTTGTTGATTTTACACAAGCATTATCCTAATACAACCTGTTCTTATCCTAATACAATTCATCAATCCGGATATAAAATTTTAAAATCTCGTAACTCTTTAAAGATCCTTATATTAACTAGTAATCCTAAGATTAGCTTGATCTTAGTATAGACCGAACCGGGTTTTGACTCAAAGACTCGTAAGTTGCATGTATATGATATGAGAGTACGTAGTTTCTTGATTTATTGTAAGATTAGAGAGATTAATTGACATTTAACCATAGTTGTATTAATTCGATCCAATGAGAATGAGACAACGGAAGAGCTCTAGTTAAACTTGCTTCATAATTTCTCTTTTAACTTTAATTAAAGTTTTAACACTAAGGTGGGATGATATCAAGCTCATACGGTAGCCCTAAAGAAGGATTAATTGGGACGATTCATGTAAAAAGTAATGATTGATTAGTCGAGTTAATATGCCTTCAAAAGGAAAAGTAAAAATACAGGAAATTAAAAGCTTTTCAAATGACAGTGATGTTATATGCTTTGTTATCTTAGATTATAATCCAAAGTTTTAATTAACTTGCATGCACTATCAATATATATATATATATATATATAAAAGATGAAGCATCGTGTGGCATCTCTCTTAATTCTCTTGACATAACTTATTATGCTTTATTTCTACTCTTTGCTTGGTAACCTATCCATTTTATGTGCAATATATCGCGGAGGCTTTTTTATATGAACATAGATTATGATTACGTTGTTAAGAAATATATGATTATTTTATTTTATTATTTATTAAGGTAGAATAGTTTTTTTACTTTTTTTATTTAGTCTATATATAGTCTCTTTATATTTAGCTTAAATCAAATTTTCAATCTCATTATACAGTATCAACGAAATCTTAATTTCTTCTTTTCTTATTTTTTGTAGTTCTCTTTATTTCTTTGGATTATTTAACATGGTATAGAGGTGGCAAAATGAGCCGGCACGATACGGTACGGACACAGTAAGAACCAGTAATGGAGCTGCGTGTATACTCTAATGCTGATCATGGTAGTGATCCCACAACTAGCAAATTTGTTAATGGTTTCTATATCTTTTTGGGTGATTCTTTTATTTTTTTTAGAAGAGCAAAAAATAATTTATTATTTCTCAATCTTCAGCTGAAGCAAAATATTGTGCTATGACATCTACTACTAAAGAGATTCTTTGCTTACGTTGGTTATTTGAAGAAATGGAAGTTTCTCTTTCTCATCTCACTTCTATGTATTGTGACAAACATAGTTCTATTTAGATTGTTCAACACTCAATTTTTCATGAACAAACTAAGCACATTGAGATTGATTATCACCTTACTTGTCATCATCTCAAGTATCGCACCATTACTTTTCCATTGGTTTCTTCTTCTTCATAGATTGCAGATTTCTTTACCAATTCGCATTTTATTTCCCGTTTTCATTTTCAAGTTGGAAAACTCTCGATGCTTATAGCTATTATATCGTGAGTATGAGGGGAGATGTTAAGAAATATATAATTACTTTGTTTTTTTTTTTTTGTTTATTAAGAATATAATAGCATTTTCAGTTTCCTTTCTTTAGCTTATATATAATCTCTTTGTATTTAGGTTATATTAGTTTTTCAATTGCATTATGCAGTATCAATAAAACTCTTGTTCTTCTATTTTTTATATTTCTCGTTATTTCTTTAGATTGTTTAACACATGTGACATACTAAATTTCATTATAATTATAAACATTATTCTCATACATCACTTCAATCTTAAGAAGCGCCAATACTTCAAAATAGACTACGTATTTGTGTCGTATCCATAGCTGATATGCGTACTCACCAGTTACATATCTGATACGCCATGTAACGTATCAAAAAATAATAAAATATAAAATATTTTTCGATACTTTATGGATACTATGTATATAGTGTTCGAAACATTTCAATATTTTACGATACTTCTAGAATTATGAAAATTAGTCCACCTAATAAATAATCCAAAAGTGAAAAAAGTTAATTTGACATCTCTTTCTCTACATATCTCTCTATCTTTCAAGTTCTTATATATAATCTTCTTCTTCGACTTTACTTATTTATTATTCATCTTACTCTTACATGCTCTTTCTCTAGAGTCTATTCGATTTCACATTCAAGTATTTTCATATGAGATTTTAGTTTGTTTTAATAGTCGTGTCACATGATATGTAATCTTGCTTATAATTTTTGGCAAGTTTACAGGTGTCGTTTAATAGTTTATATTAATATATTTTCTACTGATACGTATTTTTATTTTTATTAGAGGTTAAATATATTAAATAATCAAATATTATTTATGTTTGAAAAAAGTTATAAGAATTATAAATAAAAAGATAATATGTAAATTTTAAAATATATATCAATATCGTATTATATATAATATTCATACCCGTATTCATGCTATATAACTTCAATCACTATATAAAAATAACGTTTATAATCGTGATAAGTTTTGATAGATCGAATAATACATGATAAAAGATGAAAATGGTTCTTGTTTCTTTCCCTATAAACTAATAAAAGTAGCTTTACGGTACATGCTTGAGATAATTAGTAACGTACCTTTTGGATAATTAGTAATTAACTAATAATGCTAATTATGAGTTTCTAATTATACAAACTAACTTTCACAAAGTAGAGATGGGAGGAAGCAGCACCACCGCTCGATTCCCAATCATATGCGCATGGAATTATGGTTTAGTGGGTGGCCTTGTTTCCAAGCTTATACGTAACCAAAAAGGATCATACACACCATCATTGATTAGAAGGAATTTCTCTTTTTTATATGAAGAAAGTAAATATTGATTGAAATTCCATTCGACTCCAAAAAAAAAAAAAAAAGGTGATGTTCAATTCTATAATCGAATAAACAAATTAATAACAAGTTAGGAATCAAAACCAATGTCCAAAATAGTACTATTTGCTAATGCTTTTATAATTTATGTAGAAAGAAACAAACTTGAAGCACAATCCTCGATAAAACGTATGATGAAATGGTAAAGAAGAAGATCTCGAGATGTTTTATGATTGAAACAATGACATTTTAACACAAACAGCTACATTTCAAATGTTTCACCAAATATCTTCTCTTCCTTGTAAGACAATACCAGAAGATGAATGGTTTCCTTTGCTAGCTAGTAGAGATCAATGTTGTTTCAATGTTCAGAACCCATCTGAGTCTTCTCAATGCTCATCTTCTCCCACTATCTACCAATCTCTATCATGATCTCTAAGACTTTGATATCTTGAAATCCATGTCTGCCATTGATGGGCTGCTGGATCTTCCTAATTTTCTCAGCACCTGATCCCTCTTGCACTTGTCTGGCTGTAGCTACATTGTTAAATGCAAACTCAGAGTGTTTTTAAAGAAATTATGCAATGGACGGTTTACTGATTAATCTTAATCGTATATATTAATTTCATTCATAATTTTTTTTTTAAAGATTTGTATGAATTAATGTCACATATTTGAGGGGGAAAAATACAAATAACTACCCCAAACTAGCATATTAAATTTATTAAAATACATTCATAATTATTCTTAATTTTAAAAGAGTAATAGTAATGAAATCAAATTTAGATAAAACTTAAATAAAATGAAATAATTTGATAATCATACAAACTAATTACTCAATTAATAGATCATCAATTAAATTATCTACTTTATCTAAGTTTATTCTTCGAATTATTTTCTATTTCAAAATATGTAAAATGTCACGTACTTATAACGTAACATACTTGTAACATCATAGAAAATAGTAATAATATAGAAATGATTATGTCACCGCCTCCATTTGCTAGTGGAGCCACCTTATGCCACCTTCCTTCCGGCCACTGCTCCATCTAGGCTCTTCAACTACTATAAATGCCAACATTACTAGGTAGATTTGGTCTTTGCCCTAGTCAAATAAGGTTCCCATTGTAAATGCAAGAAAATAATTGTGCTGGGTCGGGCTTTGTTCTGTTTCTGCTTCACAATCTCATATAACGTCAGGCCCATTGAAAGTTTGACTTGGTATACTGTCCTTCCAGCCCAAAATCAGAAGCCCAACAAAAACGACATATTTCCCGTCCATTAAGCAAACTATATATAAACAAAACCAATTACTGGACCATCTTTTTGAGCCGACGATTCTTTCTTTCATCTGGACCGTCCAATCTGTGGGCATAAAGCACAAGTCTTGATTCTTCCTAATCCAGAATATAAACAGGCTACAATGCAACGTGGACTGTTATTTAAATAAAGTCGTGAATTAAAATGCTTTCAAGAAACGAAGGCCGACAGCTACAAGACAACCCATCACGTCCCCACAAGGTGTGAATCATCGACGTCGTCATTCTACACGCCAAGCATGTCCATAACTCGACGTGTAAGCCAACCCGAAACCGACTTTCACAACCAATCTTGAACCTCCACGTGGGAAGGAGTGTTCGTTAGGCACCGGAGGTGGAGCCTGATGCTTCCACGTGTACGTCCGACAGACAATGTGAAAAATAAAGTAGATAAAAGGACAGCTAATAGTGAAATTAGAAAATGTTACAATTATGGTAAGTCGGGATATTTAAATAAAAACTATTATACACTAAACAACAATAAGAAGACTACTCAAGTAAATATGGAGGGAAATATGTTTGATGCAACTTGTGTATCCAAAAGTCCTAAACGTATCTAAATGCATTATGGTTAGTGAAGGAATCCTCCACAACTCGTTCTCTTCGTTGTAACGGAAATGCTTTGTTCTGTGGTTTTAGAAGTGCTTTCTTCTAAAACCCTACTCAAATTTCACATTGGTTATCACAGTCACTCGACTCACCCTGCTTGCTTGAGTGGGCCAGATAAATATTGGGCTTGTTATATATCCATCCGGCCCAAGTGGATCATCATCCGCCGATAAACCATGTTGTCCTGTTCAAGTTAGGATTCTTCTCTCTGCCCTAACTCTCCAAAGCAGCGAGAGTTTAAGCCTAGAACAATGGCGGCTAGTGAGAGCACGGTTCTGCAATTCACGCAATCGTCGATGAGTTTATCGGCGAAGGTTCACCCGCTTGTCATCTTCAACATCTGCGATTGCTACGTGAGACGTCCAGATCAGGCCGAGCGGGTCATCGGTACTCTTCTCGGCTCTGTTTTACCGGACGGAACCGTTGATATTCGAAACTCCTATGCTGTTCCTCACAACGAGTTCTCCGATCAGGTTCGTCCATCGAATTCCCTTTAGTTACGTGCTTTTGATTGTTTTAGGTTTTCTCGTTCCTTATTGCTGGTTAAAATTGTGGAATGTTTACTCGATTAAACTTTTTTGGTGACGCTTTCTGCCGGTTTCTCAAAGAACATAATACTTTTTTTTTCCCTCCTTGAAGAAGGTGTAAGTTGAAAAAATATAAATTAGGGCAGACATTTTTGCGTTCGAATAGGATTCTTAGGGATGAAGTTGGAAGATTGAGTTATAATATGTTATATGTTCAGGTTCTTAGTTATCATTTGAATTCTTCCCCTTTCTTATATTTTTTTTGTCATTTTTGTGATTTCAGGTTGCTATGGATATTGATTATCATCACAATATGTTGATCTCTCACCAAAAAGTGAATCCAAAGGAAGTCATTGTTGGGTGGTAAGTATCTTGTGGCTTGTGTATTTTTATTCTTATTCTATATGCTGGAGCTTCTCCATTGGTTATTGATTGTAAATATAAAAATGCATTAATCTTAAGACATCTCATTAATTGTTTATCTTTGTGCCTCTGTGACTATGAACAGGTACTCGACTGGGTTGGGAGTTACAGGAGGGAGTGCACTGATACATGAATTTTATTCTAGAGAAGTCACAAACCCTGTTCACTTGACTGTTGATACCGGTTTCAGGAATGGAGAAGGCACCATAAAAGCTTATGTATCTGTCAACTTGTCTCTAGGAAACAGACAGCTTGCTACCCAGTTTCAAGAAATTCCTCTGGATCTTAGAATGGTGGAGGCTGAACGGGTTGGATGTAAGCATCTACTCTTAACTCCTTAATACTTTTTCTGTTCAATGTTTATCTCTCTTTTTCTCTCTCTAGTATGAAACTTTCAGTTATGAGAGAAACTGACTTCTAGAATGGCAGTTGATGTTCTAAAGGCACCAACGGTTGATAAGTTACCCAATGATTTGGAAGGAATGGAAGCTTCAATGGAACGGCTACTAGCTCTAATTGATGATGTTTACAAATATGTAGACAGTGTTGTCGTAAGTAAAAGATGCCGTCGACTTAACCTTTGTTTTGGCCTGTTCTGTTTTTAATCTTGTACTATTGCACTAATCAGGAAGGGCAAGTTGAACCTGACAACAACATTGGAAGATTCATAGCCGATAGTGTAGCAGCTCTTCCCAAACTTCCTCCATCTGCTTTTGATAAACTGGTGAATGATAGCATTCAGGTAAATTATTATCAAACTATTTTTAATCATATAATTTTTTCTTATAATATAATATAATAAAATTATGGGTGGTTGCTGCTTGCCTGGTTGCAAGTACAAAGTCTTATTACCTCAGGTCCTCAAGTCACTTTTGTTATTGCATCTCTCTATAGTTCTATTTGTTAGGGCAAAGGTCCCAAGTCGAAACCCGGAGGCCACACCTTGGGTCCCTTAACTTCCCAAAAAAAAAAAAATAATCTATTTACCTTTTTTGCCAACTGGATATAGCTTTTAGAATCTATTCTGACTGACTTGGATGCATCTTCCTGTTCTTCACAGGACCACCTGCTGTTGGTATATCTGTCAAGCATCACTAGGACTCAACTCAGCTTAGCCGAGAAATTGAACACGGCTGCTCAGATCCTCTAGGTTCTTTCGAAGGACACGGCTGCCCCCCAAGACTCTTGTAGCTGCTCTTATAGTGATCAGGCCCTTTTTTTCCCCTACTTTCGAGTCAATTGTAACATCTCTTTCTGATTTCGAATAGATTCATATAGCTTCTGATTTATTTGATTTCTTGTATCGAAACCAACACCCTTCTGAGGTTTAATTTTTGTGGTTGAATTTTGTTCCCCCACTTTATTATTAAGATGGTTGCTCTTCTTTTTCATCCTCTTTTTGGTACCATTTTTTTTGAAGTAATGGTAATAATAATTACATGCCCGTTTGATGATCCGTACCGATATCAATTAACTAGGAGTGTGAGATGACATGCTGCGCAACGAGTAAGAAGGTATCACATAAGAGATTAAGAATCAACATTGATTCTCAAAAATAGCAATCATAATCGAGTGGAATGGGCTCTTATAAATGGGCTGAGAAGTTTTAATAATAGAAGCATATTTCTGCACCACATCGGAAAGATAGAACCTTACTCTGAGCCATTACTGCATAAAGTGAAATGAAAGTTAAGACATTAGGTATCTTTGCGCTTGGGGCAATGACGCAGCTAGTGAGGTACAAACCGAGGCGCGTCTATTGCTGGTTGAAAACTATTTCCAAACCCCCTCTTGGGCTTGGGAACCCAAGCCCATGAGAATTTCTTGAAGGGCTCCTTTCGGGGTAAAGCCCTACAATTCTTAGCTCAAATTATCATAATTTACTCTGTACATACAGTAACAATGCAAAGAAGAGGATGTAAAAGATTTGAGTTTATAGACTTCCGGACATTAGGATTTCGCCTCCATTGGGACGGTGTTGTGCAGTCCTGACCGCTCGCCTCACCTCATTCCTGATTTTGCCTCGTTTGGGACGGTGTTATGCAACCCCGGCAGATCCTAATGGCTGGGGTATGGCATAATCCAAACGAAATTCTCGTTTTGGATATCATGTTTTCACCAACTAAGAATTATGTCCCAATACTTCTGTCCCTGGCATAAACAAATTTTCAAACTTCAAATCATCAATTAACAAAATTGCATTAACTGCGATAAATATTTTTACAATTCGCCAAAAAAATTTGGATCTGTATTTAGCTCATACCAAGCTTTCTTTCTTTCTATTAGTCTTCATCGTAATCAGGCCGAACAGATTGCTCAAACTTAGCATCCATTATAACAGCATTCATAACATGTAACAACAAATCCCTCTTCTTCGAATCAACTCTTTCTGATACTATTCCTTTAACAACAATCATCCCATCTATGTCCTCCGAAACCTATAACGTAAATCCCGACAAAGAATCATTAGAGACCTCCTTACCAAAATCCAACAAGGTAGAAAACAGAGATCTTGGAACAGCAGAGAAACCCAATATGCGAGAAACTACAGCATATGTATCATCCATCTTCTCTTCCGAGAAACTATCGTTTAAGGGGAGTCTCAAATCTCGTTCAAAGGCTTTATATCCGAAGGAATGAAAAGTGTGAAAGGTAGATCATTAGGCAACATATCAATCATCATTTCTGCGAATTTTCCCAACCCCTGTTCTCCTTGTTGCTAGAAGCCCTTCTTGTGGGTTTTACTTTGGTTCGCAAGTGATGTGTAATTTATGGAAGAGTTTGCATTGAGATGAAGATGATTGAAAGGGAACATATAGACACTACAACGAGAACAAAGGCGATCTGGTTCTTCTTCAATATGAAGCCTGTTCTCATCTTGTCTGCTGTTTACTAATACCTTTTCACTTTGGTAAATCCTCTTCAACATCTACTTGCACTCATTTTCGTCATTTTTTGAGAGGAGTATTAACCTTGAAGACAGTCATTGATCTTGTCCCGAACAGAACTCTGGTGAAAAAGTATGCTTTGAACCTGAATTGACGTGATGCAAAATAGTTCATCAATATCTATATCAACATCTTGCTCTCAAACTAAGGTATAAGCCTTCATTCTCTAGATCGTTCAGAACAATATCCAATACTATTAACTAGAACTGAATTGGGTCAATGAAACTCCAGTAAGCTAAATCATGCTTTAAATTTTTGTGGAAAGTGAATCAAATTCAGCAGAAATTCACTAACACGTTAGCAAAAAAGAGATCCATAGACGGCTACCTGAAAATAGAGCGGCGTTGAAAGGGGCAGAAAGTAATTAGTATTCAGCAGCAAAATGGTTTGTCTCTTCTCGACCAATTCATCTACCTTTTCCTTAACCGATTTTCACAGTCTTCCAGCCCCACCGAGTCTCACCACAACACCTTTGGTTCCTACAAAAGAGAAGTAAGACTTCAAATGCAGCATGCAAAGAAAATCGCCTCTCTCTCTCTCTCCCCCTGCTCTCTCACTTGTCGTATTTCTCGGTCTCGGTTTCCATGGGCAAAAAGTTTGAAAATTTCGAATTTTAAAGAGGATGGGAGAACGTAGGGGCTTGATATGGACAGGGATAGGATGCCTGGGCGTGCCTGCGAAATAATATATAAAAAGTATATATTAAAAAACATCGGGATTAATATTTAAAAAGTATATAAATATTTTATATATTAAATATTTTTTTTATTATTAATTAGGACCGTCGGATGTTGCACGTGCGGGCACCCTATCCGCCCCCGCTTGATATAGGCAAACCCGAGGTGATTGATTGGAAAGGGGATGCGGAGGAGGAATTGGATTATATGGCACTAGATTGTTTGGTGGCTATGCAGTATCATGTAATTCGGATAGTAATTCAGCTTCTCTGAGTAAGTTACGTCGATTAAAGATAAATTGTGTTTTAAAAAATATGCAGTAATATGACGATTGTGTGTTTTAAAAAAAAAAAAAATTTCTTTTCCCCGCCCTTCTTTCTTCTAATATTTTTTTTCCTTCTTTCATACCCTATTTTCATTAATACAAATTTGAAACTTCATTTTAACCTTCATCAACGAACTTGTTAAAAGTCATAAAATTATTCTCTCTCGAAAATAAACCCAGTGTATTTTGAAAATTCTTGATAGCTTGAACTGATATGAAATATGAAATTACTAATATGTGAGATATCAGTTGGGAAACTTCCGACGGTTCGAACTGGTAGAAAATATAAAATTACCGACATGTAAGATGTCGGTTTGAGATGCACAGACTGACATGTGAAAGGCCCTTCGACTCTTCGACCTTTATATCCTTCGACCCTTCAACTTTTCGACTCATAATCTCATATGTAACTCTAAGTTATTTTAAGAATCAATAGGTCATTCACAAGTCGAGACCCTTCGACCCATAGAGTATAACTCTAATGGTCGAAGGGCCCTTTACAGGTCGGTGCCCTTCGACCCTTAGAGTTACATATGAGATGACGGGACGAAGAGTCGAAGGACCTTTCGAACCTTAGAGTTACTTTACGGGTTGAAGGGTCTCGACCTATAAATGACATTTTGACCGTTAGCTACGGGTTGAAAAGCCTTGACCTGTGGAGGGCCTTCGACCTGTAGAATAACTTAAGAGTTATATGTAAGATGACAGGTCGAAGGGTCGAAAAGCCTTTCACATGTTGGTCTGCATGTCTCCGACCAAATGTTAGTAATTTTATATTTCCTACCAATTTGAACCATCGAGGCTTTTCAAAATAATGCACTGGGTTTGTTTTCGAGAGAGAAGAAGTACGTGACTTCTAACAAATTTGTGAGCTCGAATGGGTTCGTTAATAGAAATTAAAATGAAATTTTGAAAGTAGATTAATATAGAAGGGGATACAAATATATATATATATATATATATATAGAGGAAGAAAGAGAGGGGGGGGAGGGGAATTTAAAAAACACGTAGGTCACCGAGTTAAACGCAGTGACTTGTGTATTTTGTAAAATGCAGTTCGTTTATAAGTAACTTGACTTATCTAAAAACGCTTACTTACAACGAACAACTTAAATTACACGAGATGCATGAGTGTCATATAATACAACACCATACAATCCAATCTCTGCGGAGGGAAGCCCACTCTGTCGTAGGAGAGATGGCATTGAAAGTCTTTCCCACATACAATCTAGAGGGGAAAAAATAAAGCACCTCTCCATGTAACTTCCACCCCACTACCATATTGGATGATTGGTTCGTCTATAAATAGCAACAGACAGGTCACTAACAAGGTAACGTACCTCTACCAGTTTTACAGTAAAATAGTGAACACATCAAATCAAACTAAATCTTCGGAGGAGGTCCGCTTCTCACCCCAAGGACATTTGATCTGTGTCTTTTCGGGTGGATTAAAAGAGTAAAGAAAATTGTCCGAATTTTGATTAAAAAAATTAATATCATCCTAACAAGACCTGTCTCGTTCAACTTATACAGTGAGAAAGAACCCATAAATTTAGCAAGTTGGATAAATGGTCCTGTTAAAAAATGACCCATAGAAGGCAAAATCTAACCCAACATTTTATTCCACTTTTAAGAAGAATCATAAACATGAAAAACATTTTACTTTCCACTTTCTGTTGATCAAGTTCACCCACTCAAAAAGCAAAATAACAACATCAGAACTAAGAACCCAAATTCAGTACAGAATATTTATCTATATACACATTTTAACTAAACCTTAGTGTTTGAAATAATACATCCAGAAGAAAGCAATTTAATTACCAGTTAAGTCAATAATCATGCTGATGATAATCAATGTAATCATCCCTACCAGCCAAATCGCCTTCCACCCTCTCTACAACCTTGTCTTCTTCATACCTCAATCCTTCTTCCAATGCGAAGCCTCCTAACGCTCCAGCTACTGCGCCCACAGCCAATCCCGTACCCACTCCCGATCTCACGCTTCTTGGCTTCTGATCATACGGCGAGTAATCCACCGGTGCTGATGGCCCGCTAAGCCCACTGGAGCCACTGGGCCTAGTGTAGTTCACGGGCCGATCGAAGAACAGCCTTGGTGGTTGAGGTGGAGGCGGGGCACTACTGTAATAACCCGGATAGTAGCCGGAATATGCATCGGTATAAGGTCCGTAAGGGTATGCCGGAGAAGATGGTGGACGCACCGGTGACGCTGGTAGAACGGGGAGAGGAGGGATGTACGATGATGGAGGGTAAGGCCTGTAGTCTCGAAATGTGGATGGAGAAGAAGGAGGGGCATGAGTGTAATAACTGCTCGGTGGAGGGGTAGAATAGTAATCTGGCGGCAAAGGGCGTTCCCTGACGGAGAGTTTTATTCGGATCTTACCTTGCGGACGACCGGAAGGGCGAGTGAGGAGGAAGGATCGGATCCGGGTCGAATCGGTGGGGTCATCGAGGTCCTTGAGAGGGAAACGGAGGGTACCGACTAAGGGTTTGGGCGTTTCCGAAGGCCTGGAATGGAAGATTTCAAGGTTGAGGAAGGAGTCGTGGAGAGGGATAGAGATCGGGAGGGTGAACCGCTCGTTCCATACTGGACCAGTCGAACCGGAGTCGTCGGATTTGGTGGCGAGCCGGCGATCGGAGTCGATCCAGAAGACCGCGTAGGGTTTGAGATCGCCGTTTTTCCAATTGACGTTCTTGAGGTGCTTAGCTGACACGATCGTGAGGTCGAGGTCGAGAGGTTTTGGTGTCGGAGGTCGAGAGAACGCCATGGCGGGGTGTGTTCGGAGTGTTCAAGTGCTAAAGTGCGCGGGTTGAGGAGGATAAAGACCGAAAGGTGCGCAGACTGAAGGTGGAGGAACGCAAGGGTATAGATTATATTTAGATTTTACAATCAACCATTTTTTTAGATGAAAAGACATTTATGCTCTTTAATTTATTATATATTAAAAAAAAATCACATATAAATATAAATAGCTTGAAGTTTATTAATATTATAAGTATATAGATTTATTAATATTATAAATGCAATCCTTATAATGATAAAAATTACAAGTAATTCTCTTCATATAGCAGTAAGTTATAAGTATGTCTAATTATAGGTGTGAAAATTCTAATTAACCTCTAAAACTTCACATAAACTATAATCAATCTCTAAAATATTTTATAATTATAATAAATAAAGAAAATCAAACTTAACCATAATTATAATGCACTCCCATTCTTTCAACAGATTAGTTCATAATATTATCCAGCTTAGTACGACTCGATCCGAGTTAAGAGAATGTTTTTAAAAATGAAAAATTTATTTATTTTAACTATAGAATATCAGATCGGGTCGTATTAGGCTTAGTAAATTATTATGAACAAATCTGTTTAAAGTATGAGGTTCATTATAATTTTAGTTTAAATTTGGTTTTTAGGCGTTCTTTATAATTATAGAATATTTTGAGAGTTGATTATAATTTATTTGAAGTTTTGGAGGTTAATTAGAATTTCCACGCCTATAATTAAACTCACTTTTAACTTAGGATAAATATGAAGGAATTACTTGTAATTTCTAGAACTTTTAAGGATGTACTTATAATATTAATAAATTTCATGAGATCCATATTAATAAATCTCAAGAGATTTATATATAATTTTATTTTTCTTTAATATATAAATTTAAGTGTATAAAAATATTTTTATGTAAGAAAATAGTTGACTGTGAAATTCAATATTGATATTTTACTAATGGACTTTTTTGTAATTTAAATAAAACTTGAAGGGACCCATACGTAATTTATAAAACCTCAAGGGTTCTACTTAAAATATCACTTAATCTCAAGGGTTTACATGTAATTTTCCAAAAAAAGTATTAATTAAAAAATTATATGAACTAAAATTAAATTAAATTTAAAGAATTTGATAACTAATACTCTATATAAACATTTAGTTAACTTCCGATATCAAATAGCTACATGCCAAGAGTTTGTTTTTATTTTTTCCCTCTTAACTATCTCTTTTACTCGTCATAATTAACATATATTATATATTATAAATTTATTATATATTATAAATAGTTAATACAAAAAACTCTCATAATATATATTTACTGTACAACGAAAAGTGAAGTATTTACCATATCATAATAGTTTCAATTTAACCCGAATATAATGAAATCTTAGCTCGATACCTACCTCTACCTCGAAGGCGAACTTTGATTTAGATCTCGAGTTCCTGTGACCTTTAAATTAAAACCATAGTTTGCTTGGGGGATAATTCCATCTTAGTCCTCTATATCTATCTATGTTTGTAAATCTCAATCGTCTATTTTTATCCAACGAACTTTATGATTGTCATGTCAAAAGAAAAAGGAAGAGAGAGTATTGTATACTATTTTTATATGAGAGCCAAATACAAGCCGACAAAAAATATTATTTCTCTCTTCTCATTCTCTTTCTCTTTCGCTCAAACAATCGACAAGAACCCTTTTCTATTTTTTTTTTCCTTCTCCTTCAAATGAATAAAGCAAACCATTCTTCAATCCAATTTTGACTGGCTCTTTGACTAATTTTCAATCATATTTTCTCCATTTTTGAAACATGAAAATGCGAAAATGACAACGAATAGTATAAATCGTTGGATTCTCTTATGGTTTGAGTTCTCGATTCATATTGAGTTCTCGATCTATATTGAATTCTCGGTCTAGAATGACATACATGGTAACCGAACCGAGAACCCAGACTAAGTTCTCGGTTCGAAAGGATGAAATCGTAGAGTCCATTGGCCCGAGAGGTATAGGTAAGTAGGTATAAACCTAGGGCTCTGGGTTCGAAAGGATGAAATCGTAGAGTCCATTGGCCCGAGAGGTATAGGTAAGTAGGTATAAACCTAGGGCTGTGGAGTATAGCAAGATTGTCAACCATGACTGTGGAGGCGGAGGTGACTAAGGAGAGAGAGTGAGAGGCAAGCAGTAATGGCCCAAATGGTGATGGTACGATAGTAGCGGTTAGGCTAGAGGGAAGATTCAATGCTTGTTTCACTCATACTAGTGTGTGCTGGTCTCTGAATTTGGGTCGTCTATTGTAATCAATAAAAGAAAGCTACATGAACTAAAGTTCTATTTTTTTCCATCTCGGCAAGAATACCAGTAGTCATACCAGCAACCTTCAAGAATAACTAATATATATATATATATATACATACACACGCGTTCCATTGCTAATTAGAAGAAAACGGACAGAGCGAAGAAACAGATAAGGTAGCCACACACCCCAAGGTGGCGTAACAGGAAAGACCCAAGTCCCCAATGGTAACTAAACTATCACAGCTTATTTGCCTAACCACAGTTCCGCAGCATGATATGTATGCAGAACGATCGTCGTGTCGTTCATGTTCACTAGGAAATCGCCTCGATCGTTGCCATGCCGTTTAGCTATAACTAAACGACAAGTCGACGCATGAGAAGTCGATCTCGATCTGTCGTCATCCGAATTATACAGGTTACTTCCATTTCTACCAACCTTCTTTGTTTGGGCATTCTCCGTGAACGGAACTGATATCATGACTAGTCTCCGAAAGCGAAAAGCATAAAAGCCACGTGAATATTTACTTCCCTCTCTCCCTCTCTCCCTCTCTCCCTCACGCTCTCTCTCTGTCTCTAGAAAGAAGTTAGATCTCACTTTTTCTGTAAATGACTTCAAACGTTTTCCTGAAAAAATAAGGCCTAGGGTAATAGTTCTCATTTTTCCCGGGAAAATATGTCGGACGCTTTGATCAACGGGTTGGCCGGAGCCGGCGGAGGGATCATCGCTCAGCTTATCACATATCCTCTGCAAACTGTATATCTTTTTGAACGTCTCTGCTATTTGCTGGTTTGTTCTTAGTTTCTTTCGCTTGTTTTCTAATTTTCTTTTTTGGATTCGATCTGTAGGTGAATACTCGTCAACAAACAGACCGTGATCCGAAGAAGGAAAAGAGGAAACTCGGAACTCTTGGTCAAATGTGTCAGGTTTTTCTCCGTTCCATTTCCATTTCGTTTTTATTATTTTCATCTTGCCCTAATAGACTGTACGATTTTGAAGCTCGGTCAGCACATACTACACCTAGCTAAGTGGTGGTCTTAGGTTGCTAAGTAATGGAGTTGTTGACGGTCAAGTACTTTCACATATTTTCTTTTCCTAGAATTTCCTTGGCAGCCAAACAGCTTCGTAGTCCATGGTTTGGAAGCGGAGGTGATTTATAACCTCTTTTGATTGGTTTGTGTGCAGGTTGTAAAACACGAGGGATGGGGACGGTTATATGGGGGACTAACTCCGTCGCTGGTTGGCACAGCTGCTTCTCAGGTGGGAGCACCGAGCACATATGACATATCAGCTCTGTTCTAGTTTTTTTTTTTTTTCCCTGCTATTTGTTCTCAATTTGAATAAGCTGCTGGGACACGGTATATTCACTTTATGATCAATTCGAATTTCAATTCACTGTTCGACTGGTTAAGAAAAATGAACCCCTTTTGATTAAAATATATGGTTTGGTCTTCAAAAATTGATTGGCGATGGTTTGGTTTGCTCACTGGTCTTTTGGTTGGCTTTCAAAAATTCATTTCATACATAGGTAATTATTTTGATTATACCATTTTTTTTCCACTTCTTACCTCAAACATATAGCAGAGGTAGATCAATTAGATCATTTCAGCTGTAAATTTTTAATCATTAAGTTGTATCATGTTTTGACCAAAAAAAGGGGAAAAATGGATCATATTCATTTGCATCCTAGTGTTTGATTAGATTTCTGGATTCTTATATATTTCATTTTTATGGTACAGGGTGTTTATTATTATTTCTATCAGATATTCAGGAGCAAGGCTGAAGCTGCTGCCCTTGAACACATGAAAATAGGGGTTGGTGATGGATCAGTTGGGATGTTGTCCTCACTTCTGGTGGCTGCTTTCTCTGGGTGAATTACCTTTGTTGTCCTTGGTGATTTTTCAAACTTAAAAGTCCTTCCGGTAGTGATTGTTGTTCTAAAATACTCCTAGGCACATATTTCGCTGTTCTTGTTACTTCAATTTGTACGCATGATTAGTATTTTTGGAAATCAAGTGCCTTGAACTACTTCGTGCATTTTATTTTTCTTATCAATTTTGAACTGTAACTACTCTATTTCTTTTTTTGTAGGTGTGTAAATGTGCTGCTGACTAACCCTATCTGGGTTGTTGTCACCCGCATGCAGGTAGGAAGATGGTAAATGATGTAACACCACTTTCATAGGATTTTGAAATATGTAAAGATAGAAATTTATTTTTATGTTAACTCCTGGTTTTATGTTGGTCAAAGACTAAATTTCTAGTTGTTTACATTTCTATTCATTGCCTTCGTTTTTTTCAAGTCCAATTTTTGTGTCAATCACTTTGAACACTATTACCTGATCTCATTTTGAAAAGCTGGTTCTTAATATGTACTTCCTCTAAAATGTTTGACCTCCCATTTGAAACTTGGATAAAGTAGTGTCTCCTGAGTTTAATGCTAGCCTGAATCTTTTCAAAACACGAGTCTTACATGAGTAGTGGTTTTGGTTCTGCAGACTCATACAAAAATCTCAAAGAAGTCCCTGCCTGGTCAGACACCATTAATCACTCCAGATGAGGCACTTTTCTCAGCAATTGAGCCACTTCCCTATGGAACAAGTAATGCTGTATGTCCCACTTCTAAAGATTTCATACAATTAGCTTCAAACTCAGTTCACTATATTATAGAAGCAACTTATTGTTTGCTCAATTTCTTTCCCAAATGGTTAAAGCAGCACATCTTTGGTGGCTGTTTATAGATTCTCAGGAATGGTTTTACAATATTGGGGTGCAACAGATAATAATATTATATTTTCAGATCGTTGATGTTTGTGGATAGGTGCCTTCATTACTTAAAGCCGCAAAATCTTTCAAATATGATTTTAGAACCTTGTTTTGTCCTAAAGCGTCTTTGTTACTATACCTCTGCATTGAAATAACTGTCTTTCTGCCTGAAAAAAAAAAAAGAAAGAAAAACAATGAAAAAAAGAAATCACTTGTCAGAAATATCTGGTGTGGTCTCCAGGTTCAAGAAATCTACGACGAAGCTGGAGTTTTCGGTTTCTGGAAAGGTGTATTCCCAACACTGATCATGGTATGTAAAAGGCGACTATGAGTTTATATGTTCCGAGGGATTGCTGCTGATTATCTCTCCTGCTGATTTTTTACAGGTTAGCAATCCTTCAATACAGTTCATGCTGTATGAAACCATGCTGAAGAAGTTGAAGAAGAGGCGTGCATTGATTAAGAAGGGCAACAATTCAGTTACCGCTTTAGAGGTTTGGCAAGTTCTCCACATGATTAACAGTCTACTGATGTCTTATGTTGATTTGTTACTTCTTTTCTTTCATACAGTTTTCAATGACCTTTAGGATGTTTCTCTATTTAAGCTAATAGGTTGCCTTGCTTTTGGTAGATATTTCTTCTTGGCGCTTTGGCAAAACTCGGGGCTACTGTTGTGACATATCCTGTTTTGGTTGTAAAGGTAAAATCTACAAGCTTGTAGGCATGAGTGCTCGTGAATCAATATAGACCTGCTGTATTTTAGTGCATTAAACTTAAAAAAAAAAGAACTTGATTCTGGGTTTTCCCCATGGAAATCTTTTCTTACGTCGATACTTAAAACTGCAATATATTGTGATGAAATACAGACCGTTGCATATCTATTATCTATTCCTTCTTAATACTTGCTTGAATCTATTCATGTTTCTCACCAAAATGTTGCAACTGTTTTGTCTATGTAATTTGCTTTGCCAATTGCAGGCGAGACTTCAAGCAAAGCAGGTCAACACTGGAGATAAAAGGCTTCATTATAAAGGTTCGAACTGTTACTGACCAACTTATATCTAATTCGGTTCTCAAAAAATCAAATCTGTATTACTCAAGCTGATGCTGTGCGGTTATATTTCTTCTCAATCCAGGCACATTGGATGCCATAATAAAGATGATCCACTACGAAGGTTTCCTTGGGTTTTACAAAGGCATGAGCACAAAAATCGTACAAAGTGTTCTGGCTGCTGCGGTTTTGTTCATGGTCAAGGAAGAACTTGTTCGGGGCATTCGCGGCCTACTCACCAAGGGCACCGTAAAAACAATAAAATCAAAGCCTCTGTAATTGGATCTCTCTCTCTCTCTTCCTCTCATAATTTTTTTGTTAGTCACTCATTTTCTAAGTGGCACATGTGATAGTTAGCCTTGTCTGAAACGAGTGCCAATAGTACCCAGATTGTAATAAACGAATGATTAAATTATTATTATTTATTCTCCCCTTTTTAGATATACAATAAATTTTATTTATTAGCTATACAATAATGATTTCCTCATATAACCTCCTATTGACTATTTTCTCCATGCCCAACTCTTTCGCTCTCTTGGAGGAAAATTCTTGCATAAATCCATTTCCGTAGTTTTTCTTTCCTTTGGAGGCACGGTAAAGTTACCTCGTTCAATACGCGAAAGGATCTCTATTCGACCCAATGCAATATGCGACAGAAACTAAATGAATGCGACATGCCGTCGGTCGTCACTAGAGGAGCACGCATACGCATCGGCGCACAATAGAAGTTCCCAGCGTTGGAACATATAATTTCAATGGTAAGGACTTATTTCAAAATTTGTTTGTTTGGGTAGAGACTCATTTTGAATTTTTTTTTTCTTTAATGATCTTAAAATATGGGAAAGAATCAAAAGCCCTTATGAATTTGGCAAAAAAAAAAACAAAAAAGTTGTTAGGAAGTTGGACCAAATTGAAAAAAATCAGATATTTTCTTTTTCCTACTTTGGTTCATCCTATTCTTTATCCATATTCTTCTATACTATACCATCTCCATTTAGCATCCTCGTCCGCCCATCACTGTTTAGGATCGTAATCTCTTCGTCTGCCGCCCATAATCTCTTTGTTTGCCGCCCACAATGTTGACTGGTTTTCCAATCCATAATTATGATCTCGGATTGGTTCCAATCTGACATCTAAAACTGATTCCAAATATTATAAAATTATAATATATATATATATATATACATACATCATAAAATTAGACTTCTAGAGTTTTTCATAAAATCTAGAAACACCTCAATCAAATTTATATAACTCGTGATAAAAATTCTTAAAGTTAATTGAATAATCTTAAGTTTTCGAACCAAATCAAAATTAATTTCGAACCAATCCAGTCTGTGATATTTTTTTAGGAATTTCAGACAATTTCACATATTATAAAATTATTAAAAAAATATATCATAAAAATATACTCTTAGAACTTTCTATAGAATTCAATAAAAGTTCAATCGGAGTTACATAATTCGAGATAAAATTTCTTAAAGTTGATTAAAATATTTTAGTTTGAGATTTCAGACTAGGTTTTTCGGTTTAACATCAGCATTATAAAATCATACAAAATATATCATAAAATTAGACTTTTAGAATTTTTCATAAAGTTCATAAACATATCAATCAAAGTTATATAAGCTGAGATAAAAATTTTAAAAGTTGAGTAAAATATTTCGGTCTGAGATTTCAGACATGAACAATTATCTTAGACTAGGACTTTCGGTCTAATAACATTATTATACAATTATAAAAAAAATCATAAAATTAGACTCTTAAATTTTTCTATAGAGTCCAAAAATACTTCGATAAGACCCTAAATATTAAACTATAAACTTTAAATCATAAACACTAAACCTTAAATTTTAAATTCTAAATCTTAAACTTAAACTCTAAACTATAAATCCAATACCCGAAACCTTAAACTCTAAACACCTTAAACTTTAACTTTAACCCTAAACTCTAAATTTAAAATCTGAAACCTTAAATTTAGACCATAAACCCTAAAAATATACCTTAAACCTTAACTCTAACCCAAAGTCCTAAATCCTAAACTTCAATCGAGGTGTTCTTGATTTTATGGAAAATTCTAAAAGTCTAGTTTTATGATTTTTATTTTATGATTTTATAACATCTGAAAGTTGTCAAAATACTTAGACAAAGATCACAGACTCAACCGGTCCAAAATTAATTAGTCCAAAAATACTTTTTGTTTGGTCTTAAATATTGAGTTTTGGTCCGAAGTCTTGGTTACTCTAAATCATTCAATCAACTTTAAAAACTTCTATAACTGTCTGAAATGCCTAGATAAAGATCATGAACTGAATTGATCTGAAATTAATTTCAGTCTAAAATTACTTTAAACTTTTAGTTAGAAATTAATTTTTGCCCTTTTTTTATCCGAAAATTTTGAGTCCAAAAGATGATGAAAAATGATGTTTCGATGTCTCGTTAGGTCGGAAGGAAGAAGATTTCATTATTGATCTCGCTAAAATACTTGTGTTGATTCTTAAATAAAAATAGAGTAAAAATGAAAATTATTTTTTTGAATGACTGGCCGTAAGCGAGAAAGAGAGAGAGAAAACAAAAAAATAGAAAAAGAAGATGAGGCTATTAAAATAATTTTATATTTTTTTTAACTTTTGTATTAAAATAAGAAAATAAATAACATGAAAAGATTACAAAAACTCCCATTCTGAAACTCTACTTTTCTCCCTTCACTCCCGACGTTATTTTCAGACAAAATCCACCTAAGAAAATGCAGGAAAAGAAACCGGAGACGGCGAAGCTACACCCTAAGAAAGCCAATCTCTTAGATCACCACTCCATCAAACATATCCTGGATGAATCTGTTTCTGAGGTACGCTACAACCCTCCCCCTTCTCTTTCTCCTTGGATTTTGTGTTTTCCGATTCAATTTCCAGCTCAGTTTATAGCTATGATGAAGTTTCTGTTATAGATCGTGACGAGTCGAGGATATGTGGAAGATGTGAGGATGAGCAATGTAAGATTGGTGATGGGAACTGTTATTATAATCATCGCTCTTGTAGCCCAGTTTTACAAGAAGAAGTTCCCCGAGAACCGTGACTTCCTCATCGGTTGCATCGTATTATATCCTTCTTGTCTTCTGGCTTTAATTTTTTTATGGCAATTGTTTTTTTTTCCCCTCTCTTTTGATTTGCTTGAGAAATTAAGTGAAGTAGAAAGAGGAGATGGTGAGGGCCTTTACTGTGATTTGAGAAATTGGAGCTTAGTTTCAGTATGTATTTCGTTAATTTGCTTAGTTTCATTATATAGAAACCGTTTAGTCCTTAAATGATTAGAAAAAAAACTGTACGATGCATTGAAAGAAAAAAGTTCACTTGCATAGCATCCGATCAGAACTTATGCAATTATATTTCTTGATTGTTTATTTAGCATGAAGTAATAAAGTTCATATGCAATTAAGCCTGATTTGTAAAATTTCGCAGACAGTTTATGTCAATATATTGTGGAAAATTGTTATCGGTATTGCAAATCGTCTGAATGTGAAATGATAAATTTTGGATCCTTGATTCTGGCAAGTATATAGTGTTCAATGGGTTATTGCAGCTGATTGTCTACACAAAGGAGAAGAATGCAATCTTGTTCACATATCCTCCCGTGGTAAGATCAATATTTTCTTTTCCTAGATGGCATACTCTTCAATATGCTAGATTAAACTCATATACTGTCAGTTTTCTTACTTGTGTAATACATCAATGGTCTAATTAGATTAATTCTGGAAATCATGTTGTAAACTCGTATGTTTGATTTGTTGTCCCTACTTGTATAATCACCGTCATTGAATCCTTCACCTAATTTCAGACTGGAAGCGTGATATATCACCTTATTATCTTAGATCTATTTTCTGGTCTAGTTATAAAGGAACATTATTTGCTGCTACTATTTGAGACACCTGCTTGAAACAGTTGCGCTTTATACATTTATCCAGGAGATTTTGGAAATGCCTTATACATTTAATAGCCTTGTTCGCATCTAGGTCATTAGACAAATGGTATATTGTTTATGTCAGTTGTAAATTTTTTTGGGCAGGGATCCTTCACTACCACTGGCTTGATAGTCTCTTCCAAATTGCCAAGATTCTCAGATTTGTACACTCTAACCATTTCCAGTTCTGATCCGAAATCAATCTCTGCAAACAAGCTGGTGGAATTTACCAGAAGTGTCACTCAATGGTCTCTCCTCTCTCTCTCTCTCTCTCTCTCTCTCTCTCCCCTGTCCATGTCTGAGTTCTAAAAACTTGCAGGCTCACTAAGGATGGTGTTTTGGTGGAGGGACTCTTCTGGAAAGATGTTGAAGCACTGATCGACGAATACGCAAGGGAACCAAAGAAGACCAAGTGATTCCGACCAAATTTCTAGCTTCCATTGTTTAGCCAAAGAGACCTTAAGTTATGATAGTATGATTCAATGACTTTAAGCTGATAAGTTTAATCTATACCATCTATCATATTGCGAAATTTCATAACACCATAATAGATTGATTTGGGAGACACTTAGCTTAACCTCTTATCTCTTCATTTTTTTCCAAATATCCCTTATTTTTATTTTTTCACATCAAGTCTTTAAATCTCTACCAGTTATCTCCTTTTCACTTGATGCATGCTAAAAACACCGTATACAATATTACAACAGGGTTACCTGTTATCTTCTACATCATATAGTATATGTGATTAATTCATATATTTACGTAGTAATAGAAATTCGAAATTACATCTACGGATTGTCAAGCGTAGGTTGCGTCTCGAAAGTTGCAGTTATGGTGGTTGTATATACTCTACTATATATATAATATTCAGATAAACAGATCAAACAAGAAATAGCCCAATTATGCAGCCCATTGATTCTATCATGTGTAATAATATTGTTATTGGGTTTGACATGCATATATGAGAACAAAATTATACATAGTAGTAGTATATAATAGGATACAATACGTGACAAAATGCATGGAACTATGTAACATATTATATATATATATAATTAATACATGGTCACGTAAGGGGTTTATTCAGTTCCTAGTAGAGGTGTATATGATATTTGTACTCATTATATTTTATTGCATAACATTTATACTTATACATAT
The DNA here is from genome assembly GCA_027186245.1 of Coriaria nepalensis. Taxonomy (NCBI): domain Eukaryota; kingdom Viridiplantae; phylum Streptophyta; class Magnoliopsida; order Cucurbitales; family Coriariaceae; genus Coriaria; species Coriaria nepalensis. The sequence goes on along the minus strand of CP114491.1, from coordinate 8,958,355 downwards.
AATATGTTTGTTTGATTAACGGTTTTCTTGTTCCTTAAATGAGTTTATTTTTTATTTTAAATATGAATATAATTTTAAATATTTTAATTAACCGATTAAAATACTGCATCCAAATCGCTTATCTTAAATGAATAAAATTACGGATATATCTTAATTTAGTTAGATTTTGAAGTGAAAAATTAAATAGCCGTATTAATTTGGATTGAGATAAAAAATAGCAAAATAGTAAAATTCAATCCATCTAATCCACTTATTATTAGCTTATAGGTTCCTTATAAGATTATGCATTCAAATCCGGTTCTCAAATAAAATATCCGATCAGATTTTCTGAATTTGGATATCTCGAACCGGATACTATACACATTTTGATTTTCCGGATTCAGTCCAGAAAGATTCGAATTTTTAAATTGGGATTCGGATCTATCCGTAAGATCCAATTTTAAAAAGGGAACATTTAAAAAACGATTACTCTCTCGTCTTTTCTCTCGGCATGCAGCAGCCATTACTGAAGAGTGAAGACCCATCTTTTCTCTCGGGCCGTCCGACCAACGGATGGTAATCTCTCTCCGCCTTTCTCTCCCTTTCCGTCTGCTGTAATCTCTCTCTTTCTCCCTCTTATGGGTTTTCAACTGTCGCAATTTCAATTCTATCATTCTTTATACGCTTCACAAGCTTCACAAACTTATTTCCCAGGTAATATTTTGCAGATTATATTTGAGTTTTCTCTCTTTTTTTTTTTTTTTTATTTTTTTGGTGGTTAGTGGAATTTTTTGGGTCGTTATTGACATTAATAGGTTTTCTGCTAAATAGAGAGATAAAAGTTCGTCTCTCAATCTGCATTGCTTCTTCTCTTATGACGCCAGTACGAGATAACTAGAGAAAATAATTGGAATAATGAGAATATGTTATTAAAAACGTTGATTGTTGTTTAAAACAGAGAGGTAAGTATATATGTGGTTGTTTACAAAGGTAAGATGTTATTTAAGGAATTCATTTCTAAGTAAATGGAGAACGATTTTAGGTAAGTAAAATTGCTTGTTGTAAGGAATGGACAAAATCAGTCTGTTGCTCAGTTATGGGATTTCCTTCTAAGGAAGGGCCTGTTGTGGATTGCCTTTTTGAGTGGTTGAATTTCCTTGTATAGCCATGATATGGTGATTTGCTTTGCTGGATATTTGACTTTCCTTACTGTAGAGATGGATTAGCATCGAGACGTTGAAGACGGATTCATGCTTCGTTGCTAGCTGTCATTGTTGCAATTATAGGCTTAGTCAGTTCATTGCTGGTAACAAAAACAAGAAAATTACTGGATAACCCGGATCCGAACCAAAAGGATCCGGTTGGATCTGATTACTTTTCTGATGGATCTAAAATTTTCAGATCTTTTCGGATTTGGATCCGGATCTATCCGAACCGGACTTTACACGAACGATCTTAGTTCCTTTTGCAATAATGACACGGCACTCTAAGATAAGGTCTTCTTTGTCTGGCCCTCTATGTACGTAAAGGCGGGACCTACAATGAGGAAGCTGACGTGGTACTCGTGCAATCATTCACGGATGTAAGAGCAAGCCAAAATTCGTATTTCATAGATCGCCTTGAAGTCCGTCAGGCGTCCGCAGCGATAAAATATAAATACTTTCCCCGCTCCTTCTCTCTCTTCTTATCCTTGCATTCATTTTTCATCAGCACCAACGGTTTCGTGTAAGATATTTGTTTCTCTCTCTAAAATTCCCCCCCGTTATCTGCGATTCGATCTCCTATTGCTGATCGATTTCCTGTGGATTCGATCAATTTTCCGGAGTTTTATACTGAATCGATTCTTCTTATAGCGCGATATTAGGAAAGAAGTTTGATAATTCTGACATGTCGAACCCTAGAAACCAAGATTTCGTTGGAAATGACAGAGTCGAAGGCGAAGAAATTGAGGATTCGTCGGGGATTGATTCGGTTTCTTCGAGTGGTGTTGAGGCCTCCGGCGTTGGACCAGCGTCGAGGAGTGAGATTGGACTCACGGAACGGCTCACGGATATATTTACGGAGGAAGGGGACGGAGATCTCTTGTTCCATGGAAGCGATGGAGAGGATAGGGTTTTGCAGTGGCTACAGGCATTGGATATGCAAGTCATGGGGGCTTGTCGCTCGGATGAGAGGTTGAAGCCGTTTTTGAAGATGAACAGCTCGAATGGCATAGCTGAAGATTGCCTGTTGGCTCAACTAAGTCAGGTCTGTGTGCAGACCGGGAAAAGAATACAGAGAACGAGATTAATTAGAATTTGGATTTTCTAATGAAGTGTCGATTCACTTATGAAATACGATATGGTGGCGGTTCAGGATTGAGGGAATCGCACACTAATTATAATAGATAGGCTGTCTTGTTACTGCTGTTATGTGTTGAATTCTTTCATTTTGATATATTGTTGATTTGATCTTTTTCTTCCGTTTGATTTCAGCATTTTGAGCCGGCTGAGGTGGGTGTGTTGGCTAGATGCTTGTGTATACCTCTTGTTTCTATCCGTGTGGGAAAAATCAACAAGCAAGGAACTCTTCTGTGCCCTACTACAGTAAGGTAATTAAAATTACATGATTGTATATGCTCTTACGCCTGTTTTCTTATTTGTGTCTGCATAACGTTTATTCTCTATTCTCTTAGCTTTAGTGTTATTTTTTGTTTGCATGGAGAGATTTTGCTTACGATCTATTGTGTCTAGACCGTCTTCAAGCATTTGTTTTGGCATAGTTTTGTTTTTAACAATTATTATAATTGATAGTAGCGCTGTTTCTACTATGATTGCTCGGTTTGCTATCATATTTACAACCTATATGATATGGCTTGGATGCTTTTATACCTGTTAGAGGTTCCTTCAACTTTAAAGAGTCAGTTGGAAGTTCTAGTCATTTCTTGCTTTCATGTGATAATCAACCAGTTAATAGTAAATCAAATCCAAGATTTATCACAACTACATCTTATAAGAAATATTGCAGTTAATTATATCCGGATTGGTTCATCAAATTTTTTATAGGCCTGAAGATTTATCTGATTTAAAATATTGTAAATGATGTGAGTGGATGAGACCTTTTTTTTTTCTTTTATATGTAGTGGGGCTTTTCTATAGGTTTCGTAAATGTTTTTTTCCCCTCTCTTTGAAATGCATATGAAGATATGATGAATTTGGCTGCTTGTTAGAGATTTTCAGCATACCGGTTGATTATTTACAGTCACCTTTGATGCAGGTAGCTGGATTAGATAGTATGTATACTGGTTTTAGTTGCATTTTGATGTTTCGGTGTATCATAAATTTTGTATACCTGTGAGTTTGTGATTGTGTAATATAGACTAGGTGGTCATGTTTCCTGCCTCATAAACTAACTCTTTCTAACGCTGTTGCGTTTTTAAACGAACTACACGGTGGAAGTTACTCTATCTTTATACTTGTTCATGTTCTTATCACAGCTGAGCTGTGAATTCCTACAAAATGCTACCCAGTTCTGGAGGGGAAAAAGAGGATATTGAATTAATATAATCATGTAAAAAGCCCCAAAATTTTTTACTTCATACATAATTGTGGTTACTTGTTGTGCAATTTACAACTAACCCATAAAAAGTTTGTATTTTGGGGGTAAATTATGATTTTGAGAACTGGTCCTCATCTTACTGTATCAGTTTGACTACAAGTAATTCTTCTGGGAAGTGTCTCGCATGGTTGTTGATATAGGATTCTATGTTTTAGCTTATTAATGGTGACCATGATCATCCTTCCAAATAAATATGTCTTTTGGTTTGTAGGTAAAGTGGGCGTTTTCTATCTATTATGATCTCTGAATTATGAGGAAGTAAAGGTAGTTTCACGCCCTTATATTGTATTAGCCTGCTAATGCTTTATAGATGTTTAGGATTCAAATATTTGATTGAATTGTGTGGAAATGCTGTCACTTTGTATGCTGAATCTATGACATTGTTCGTATACTTTTGCAGTAATTTTTTAAAAATAATTTTAATTAATTGCTTCCATACAGATTCTGGTTTTTGTCTTAACATTATTGACTGTTGGATACATGCAAGGTTGTTTCAGAACTATTGCCATGAGAGGTGCACAATGTCACTGAAATTTACGTAGTCATTCATCTGATACAAACCCCCCCCCCCCCCCCCCCACACACACACACACACACAAAAGAAAAGAACTAAGAGTGGGACATTTAAGCGAACTGATGTTCAGTGGACACTGGGATCTTTTAACTTTAGGATATCGTTATCATGGTTAGTTTTACCTAGAAATTTAAGCTCCATAATCATATTCTAAATATGATACTTTTTATTTGAGGTCCCCAGAGTATCACTACTAATATATCCGATGATTTGGTAGCATTTAAGTTGATTTTTGTTAGGGTCTAACAATTTTGAATTCTTTTGATGAAGTGTGAAAAATTTATGGATGAGAGAAAAGATAAAATGAAAAATGTTATATGATTATATGGGTCCTGGTTTTGTTCCATTCTCTTTCCTTTATAATCTCTCAAATAATACTTGACCCTTGGTTGTTGATAATTGACGTCCATAGATAGGTTGCATGCTTGCAATACTTTGTTTTTCTAATGTTTCTTCAATTTCAGGGGAAGCCTGAATCTTATGGTCTTGCCAACATCCGACTTCCGCCTCTCATTCATTGGGGATGATGGCCATGTGGAGAGGTTATTTACTTTAAAAAGCAGCTCACAATGTGTTGCTGTTGTAGTTAATGAAATCTCTGCTGACAATTCTGGCCGTTCTTTTGTTATTAAAATCCCTAATGATCGGGTTTTCTATTTTTGGTGCTCAGAGAAGTCAAAGCTACTGGGAATTGAAATGCTTACAAAGGTACACACAGTTTAGTGCAGTTTATGTGCACGCTGAAAAGTAATGTTTTCTCTTATGTTATCTCTTGCAGCAGTTGCTAATAAATGTATTCTCATCCTGTTTGCTGTCATAGATGAAGGACATACTGAAGAGAAAGCCATCCATTTCTGACCTAACTGGAATCAGTGAGTCACGGCTAGGCTGCTTTGCAACTCAACTTCGTTCCTATCTTGTGGGTTTTACATCGGCTACCAATCAAGCAAATGCCGGAGGCTGTAGCCCTCCCATAGAAACAACCACAGAACTATCCGGTACTGCATATAGTGAGAAACTCCCATCAATACCATCAACCCAGCACAGTGATGGTACAGCTGGGAAAGCAATTACCACATACCAGGGTAGCTTTGGCCCTGGCGCAAGTTCCTTTACCGAAGTCCAGCCCAGATCCTTGCCCTCGCCAAGACAGATAGAGAGGGAAAACTTGAGGTCAAATGGAGTTGACCTGACTATAGACGACGAGATTGCTTCACCTATTACCTCTTCTTCAGATGATTTTGATTCCAGCAAGGTTCAAAACATGAGTACAAATTACCCATTCTCCGCATCAACCTTTCTGGAAGCGCTAGGAAATTTTGCTGCGCAACCAACTCTAGGTTCAGCATCTGAATTTCCTTGCATGGTTTCTCCGCCCTATTATTGCTGGTGCCCTCCTGGGGCATCATCAACCCTACAGCGTTTAGCAGAGCAATCCCAACTGCCCACATCATCAAACGAACTATCCTCCCTCCTCCTCCCCCCATTTTCTTCCTTAATCCCAACTACCATGCCTTCCAACTTTCTCTCACCAGCACCAACTTTAGGTCTGGCTGATGCACCTCCCTCCATGGATTTCCCTGCTTTGCTCCCCGACCCCTTATTCCGTTTCCCAGTATCAGCATCTCAGCAGATCCCAACCTTCACTCCACTGATTTGTGATCCAATCGTTCATGTCCCGGTTATTGACATTTGCTCTTCAGGTCAAGGCTATTTTGTAAGCGCAGGTTCCACCATTTCATCGACCATTCCACCAATGCACCCAATGATTCCAGAGACTGATTCTGTGGTGGAGAAGAATGCTAGAGAGACTCTTCGCCTGCTCATTAGCAGTTCTACCCAGAGCAATCCCCCATTAATGGACGTGTTGCCTGCTGTTTTATCAAATGCTGACCCAAGTCAAAACATTCTTGTGGCTGGAAGTAGAGGGTTCTATAGTGGAACCAGAGATGTTGGCATCATAGCAAACAGCATTGCTGCGATGGGATTGGTTTCTCTTTCCGGGCGTTCTTCTCTGAGAAGATGCAGTAGCCGTGATCAGTTGGATGTCCTGCCAGAGTTACCCAGTGATTTGGAAAGCCTTTGTCCAGATGACGGGGATGGGAGTTTCTCTTTATCAGGCTCAAGGGAAAAGAAGTCCGATTGATAATGTGGTCGAATGCAATACCAGATTGAAGTTTGTCAATCCCTCTGTAGATTTTGTGTTTTTGTTCCCTCTAAATGTAGATATGGCGGGGTATTAAGGTTGTAGTGTTCCTTGTAATTGGGTGTAATTGCAGACATATACAGCCAGATTTGTTTTCGTAGTTGATTAGAATGTGTATGAATTTTGGTCTTCATTAATTCATTTGCTTAATATAAAAAAAAAAAAATTAGTATACTCTTGAGTAGATTTAATTTATGTATATTAATTAATTATAATTATATGAAATTTATATATAATTTAAAATTGTGTGTGGTTGTAATCCGAGTGCTTCTCAGATATTTTATATTCTCTAATATAGGAGGAGGGGACGTGTGATTCCTGACGATTTCCAATTGGGTAATATTCTTATTCCTACGTGGACAAATTACACCGAAGCATACAAGTTGTCTTGCTTTTCCTGTTCTACTTGCAGAAAAAAAAAGAAGAAGTGCTTACATAAATGAAAGGGAAAAAAAAAAAAAAGGAGTTTATGTAAAGTTGATAATTTAGTCTTGGACCATACAAAATAAAATATTATTATTATTATGTGTTTTATTTTATTTTATTTTATTAATATACTGTTTAAGAGACAAAAGAAATGTGAAAATTAATAATGTGGGCACTTAAAAGCCTTTTTCATTTCATTCGTGGCATCAGAAAGTAGAACAAATAAACTTTTTGTGACTGTCTTTTAATTTCATTTGACAATCAATGTAGGAGATTATTATCAATAGTATCAATACCTTTAGATACCCAATAGAAATTTAAGTACATCTCTAATTTGTTTATTTCAAACCGATCATATATATATATTTAGTTGATTTTTATTAAATCGGTCCATAATTTTTAATGTCGACTAGTCTATCCAAAAATATTTTCTATACAATACTCCAATTGTTAGATATATAACAATATCTTCAAGAGATTTTAAAAAGGGTAAAAAAAAAAAAAGAAAAAGAAAAAGAAAAAGGCAAATAGTTTTTGCCGACCATTAACAATTGGGTTAGCAATATAATAAGAAATGAAAAGGTTAATAAAAGATGAATTGCATAAAAAGGAAAAAGAAAGAGGAAAAAAAAAAAAAGTAGTCATAAGTTCAGAAAGATGCATATTGCATTCATAAGTGGATCTTCCTATTATGCTATATGCTATATTAAGCATATTTGAAGAATGAGATACTAATTTAGTGGAATTCAAACTCAGCTTTCAATTAAGTATTATTGACAATTTCCTCATCAATCTTGGTCAACTTGCGCCTCCATTTGTTATTAAATGCATTAACATTCATTCTAATATATCAGCAAGTCTTTCGTGAGGAACACAACTTCTAAGCCTGCTTGCTCAAAACATGCCACTCAAGAGATTTCTCGATATCCGAGTTTTCCGGACCTTGAAATTTTCCGATGAATTGAACAACGGTCAAGAGAGTTTGAAGACCAATTGATATGATTCTGTTGGGTCTATGTAATGTAATGAAGTGCAACCATCAAAATTATTTTTCATAACAATTGGAAGAATTCTGGGATCAGCTCGAGGATGATTCCGAGTCATTCATTTCAATTCGAAAGTTTTTTTTACACATTGACGATCAAATTCATCACAAACATTCAAAACAATGGACTTAAGAAGTTCTTTATCTTCTTATGTCAATAACTCACGAAACACAAAAGGGCGAACCGGAAAGAAAACCGAACCTTATCGGACTAAAGACCAGTTTCTACAAAACACAACATAAAACAGCGGATGTCCATGAATTTGATGCCCCGTTCCGGATTCTTTTTTTCAGAACACAGAATTGTGAGGTATTGTATAAGCTCCATAGATATTCTTTTTTCCCTGTCGATGACCATTAGAAGAAGAAGACAGATAAATATTTCCACGACCTGAGTTTAAACCAATAACTCCTCCCCCATCATCATCAGCATATTGATCCCAATCCAGAAACACTCTTGTTGGGCCCGTCGGATTTTTCTGTGATGGAAATATCGGATCCAGGTCCAGTAAAGACGGCCTGCAATTAGTATTATTATTACCTTCATTACTAACCTCATTGAGATTGTTTGTAGTGATATCATGAATGCTAGGCCTCCTCTTGTCTTTCCCTCCAGAAACTTGTCTTATAAAGTACTTCTGAGCATGGCTTGCCACTTGAGTTGCAGTTTTAGTCACCACAAAATTCCGAGAAATATTTCTCCAGTCGCCTTTTCCATATTTAAGCAGCCCCATCAGAAACCGCCTGCAATTCACTCCCATTAACAGGAAAAAAAAAAAGAAGATCAAAACTCTGAAATTTAGTCTTGTGATTAAAAACTGACCTATGCTCCTCTTCTGTCCAAGGGATCCCTTTCTTTTTTTCTGGGTCATAAATTTTAGCTGTAGAAGACTTCATTCTATAAGAATCGAAACTACGACTATCTTGTACCAAGTCAAAAGTATCAGAGGAAGTGAGATATCCCGGAATGGGAAACCTTCCGGCTTCTATCTCACTAACATCTTCTTCTAACTCTCTATATTGCTTCATGACATCCCATACTGTTTTTCCCGGGATCAAAGCGGCTACTTTGATCCAACGGTCAGGAGTATCCTCCTCGAAAATCGCAAGCGCACTTTCAAACATCTTATTCTCTTCCTTCGTCCATTCTGCGCTTCTTCCATCTTGCATGAACCGGTTTGGATTCGCCATGTATGAAGCTGGATACAAAGTTTTCATACTTTTTTTGGACTAAAAAAAATATTTTTTCACGAGGGATGCTAAAACTTCATCTCTTTGAAGTTATAGAAGAACTATGTGTCCAAAGTCAAGAAAGTAAGAAAACAAGCAAAGGAAAGTCTAGAGAAAGAGACACTACAATCTCTTTCCTTTCACTTTGAATTCAGAATCTTTAAATGGGAATTTAAGGACTTGCATTTTTTTTTTCCTTAATGGAACAAGGTAAATAATCAAGAAAAGTACCAACTATCCCGAACGAAGGAGTATCTTCTGGAGAGGGGACAGATTTGATTTCGTCGAGAAGGTGGAAGAATCCATTTGAGGGAGAGAATGATAGAGAGTTGGAATTTTTTGTCTAAGCAAATAAGCAATGAAGGTAGAAAGTGTGATAGTTGTAGCAGAAAGTGACAGTGAAGTGCTAATAAACGGTGAGAAATGAAGGAAAGAGAGGATAGTATGAATCACATAGTGAAAAAAGTGGAAGCAGGTCCAAGGAAAGTTGATAGATTCTTTAAGAGAGAAAACTATTTGCTTTCTTGGTTTCTTTAAGGAGAAGAAAGAGATAAAGGTGAATATGTTTGTAGTATATGTAGAGTGGGAAAAAGGAAGGTTCTCATTAGGCCAATGAAGATCAAAGATGAATATATTTATATATTGTTCATTAACTAAATTGATTATAATCATGAGCAAATCGAAATTAGGATCGATTATCGGTTGAGATAATCCCAATGTGATCGAGGGAAATTAACGGAAAATGTACCGAACAAGGGCTCAATCAATAAATTGTCTTTCATACATATTTTTTTGTCTAAATGCATTTGAACAAAAAAAAAAAAGAAAAAAAAAGAGAAAAGTACATGAAGAATTCAATTCCAAGGACATTCTTTCAAAGAACACAAGATTCAGCACTGAATAATGAAGATTCCTTTTCCGACTCAAAGAAGAACGTTAACCGAAAATAATCAAACTCTCTAAAGGGAAAAAGAAACCGGTTATTTACTCATGGATCTATTTCAAGTTGCCTTTTCCACAAACAAAATAAACAAAGCCTCTAGCTTGCACATTCAAGAGTTGAATTTCAACAATCAACCCCATCCTTTTATTTTTAACTCTGCCTCCCCTTTCGATGCGTAGAATCAATTTTCCGTCCTAATTCTTTTCCGATACCGAAAGATTCTAGCAATTGGGAAGGTCTTCTGGAGGTGGTGGAAGAGTCTCATTAGGGCCCTCACCATTTTCTACCAGGAATGCCATCTCAAGTCCCCAACTTGTATGTACTTCCAAATGACAATGCAAAAACCACATGCCTAACAACAATAAGAAGAAAAACAACCGAGAAAAAAGAAAATGGTTAATATGTTAGACAAAACACAGAGACTCAAAACTCAAGTAGTACAGCTATGAATTTTCTTACCTGGGTTATCTGCCCGGAATCTTACTGCTGCCCAACCTCCAGTTGGTACTCCAATTGTGTTCCTCTCAATAGGATCACATAGATTAAACTTTTCCATGTCCTCTTTCAGATCGAAATTCCCTGTCCCCTTTCCAACCAGAAAGAAATTAAATCCATGTAGATGCATCGGATGACCTTCTGAGAGTATAACAGCTGTATCTTGAAAAACAACTTGGACCGTTGAATTGAATGGAAGTCTATAAACCTTTGTCCCATTTGTGGTTTGAACATTAACTGGTGACTTTCCAGCAAAATCAAAAGTAGTAGGTGGATTTCCGGGAAAATCGTCGGTAAAAACTCCTCCAATCTTGAAGTAATGTGCTTGAAGAAGAGAAATAGTAGGCAACTCAAAAGTGACATTATTAATATCAGCAACAACTCTCCTTCGGTTAGTACAAGTATCACATGGACCAGCCCCAATTCCAGTCGTGAACAACAGAGAATGGTCTACTTCTAAAGGAACTTTGGCAGGGTATTCTTGTGAATTAAGGCTTCTAAGCGAATTGATAAAAGAGTTTGCTACGGAAGTGGCATTTTCAGGGGGAATTTTGGTTAAGACAGTTGGGGAGTTAGTTGGAGTGTTTTGGTACCTTAATGTAGCCGTTGAGATCATATGGTCGGTCAAAACTGGTGCATCTATGAATGGTGAGGCGGCTATTTGGTAGTTTCCGATATTTTTATTTGCAGTTAAAAGAGCATTTGTGGTTTGGCCGGGGCTTATGACTATAGTATCGGTTTGGAAAGGTTTAGTGTAAGATGCATCCACTTCTACTATGGTTAGATTATGGCCCGCTATTTTGAAGAAGAGATCATCATTTAGCGCTGCATTTATTATACGGAGTAAGTAAGTCTGGCCGGTTTTGACTTGCAGAGTGTAACCTTCTGCTTATGTACAATACCAAACATCTATTATAATTAGTTATCTGTTAATCATGATTAATGTCAATAGTTGAATGTATAAAATATAAGCAAATTTATACCTTGAGTTGAGCAACCAGGGACAGGTCCAGGATGGCCATTAATAGTATTAGCATTGGATGGTTTAGGAGGAAGCCCAGACCGAGTTGCTTGATTAATCACATCTTCAACATCTGATTTCCACCACTCCCCTATTCCACAGAAGAGAAATTACATCCAAAATTGAAGATATAGAATTGACCCTTTAAGCAAATGTTAGAATCTACCTAAGACAATGATCTCTTCCTTGTCGGGTTTCGGGAAAGGGTAAGGAGTGCCTAGCTTAGGAAAAATGACAATGGCTCCATGAAGAGATGCTCTTAACCAAGAGATATGAGCATGCCAGAGAAGAGTGCCCCTTTGTCCTGTGAGAGTGAAATTGTATATGAAACTTTGTCCGGGTTGGATCGGGCACTGCGTAATGTATGCTGGTCCGTCTGACCAGCCTGTCAGCAGCTGCCTCACCCCATGCCTAACCATTTTTTGGCAAAACAACCGAATTTTTAGGTAAAAACTGAAGTTTGTACATGAAGTAATAATCAGACACATTCCAATTGATTTACTTATATGTAGCCTTTACCAGTGAATGGTTACGTTGTAATTAACATAGTTAACGACTCTAACAATGACAGTATCATCTTCTGTTGCATACAAAGTTGGCCCCGGATATTGCCCGTTCACAGTTACAATCGACTTGCTTGCACAAAGCTTCGTTTCATATTTCCATACAACCTGCACAAAGAATTAATACCAACATTAAGATTTGATTTCAACTTAACAAAGGTAGCTTGTTATTTTTATGTACATCTTAAGTGTGCTTACATTGAAATTGTAGCGACGGACCAACGCGTGAACCGATGCCGGAGATACGAAGGTGACAAGAAATATAGCAAGATTAATTATACTTAATAACTTCATAATTCAATTGATCTAATAACTTCTCTCTGTGTAATGTAAACTAATTTTCTCCTTTATGTGATCTTATGCTTAATTAATTTCTTAGTCTCATGAGGTATCTTGATTTGTCGGATTTTATAGAAACAAGATTTCAACGTCATTTCGTTTAGTATGGTCGGGTCAATGTAGTGTTAAGCCAGGTATAAATATAATAATAATAATAATAATAATAATATAACCGAGTCTAAACTATATTTATTAATTAGTGATGGGGCTCGTGGGTAATATATATAAATCAAAGTATATTATAAATTTTAAATAAATGAGTATCTTTGATTCATTATTATTATTATTATAGTTAGCAAAATTAAAATAATATACAGCTATATTTATAGAAATTAGAATTAGTATAACATGATATTGTAAATGATATTATCCGTAAGATCATTCATATGATTATATATAACTCTTTTAAATCATTAGAACATAAAATGTGACACATAAACTTATTATAAATTAATTTATATTATTATTATTATATACATAAAGGTAAGGATGGTATCTATGGTATATAGATATAAATACTTTTTTGAGTATATAATATATGCTTTTGAGTTATCTACATTTGTTATCCGTGCAACCCACGAATCCCATCACTACTTAATAAATATACTTTAAAAATGGGTTAGTTTCACGTTTAGCACGAGTATTTGGTCTATTTATTTTCATTAATTTCTTTATTAAATTTTTTTATAATTATATTCAATAAATACATCATCTTTTCTAGTTTCAGAAAATTGAGTATTACAACAAATTTCCATAGCTAATTGGTTTACACACTTACAAAAAGGGATTTCCGAATAATCGAACTCATAAAAATAATCGATGAGCTCGTCTTAAGTTAATTCCGATGCACTTGGATGTAAGTGCAGTAACCGAGAAAAATCTTCATCTTTAAATCTTCATATATGATCTCATATATACTAAATCAATGGTATAAATCTCTCTCAAATACACTTTTATATTAAGTGTTTGGATAAAAAGAAAACCTTGGAGCAACTTTCATTTTCTTTTTCCGCAAACTTTTTTGTCCCCACTTTTACTAATAAAAGATTAAATTACACTTAATCCTTAAATTTATCGTTATATTTAAAAGATTTCTCTAAATTATCAAGTTTCAAAAAATCCTCTTAAATTGCTCCTAGGTCACATTTTACCACATATACCCATCATATATCTTTTAAACTTTTTTACTCCAAATTAATCTTCTTTTATATTTCTTACTCCAAAATTTCTATTTTCTTCCTCTAATTTTTTTTCTTTTTCACCCTAACACCATCGAAGCTTGAACTCCATTAATAGAGTGAGCTCCGAGGCTCGAGCTCTATTGATGGAACGAGCTCTAGATCTAGAGCTCGACTCCAACAGTGGAGTTTGGGCCCAATAAAGTTAGAGTGGAAATAATAATAATAATGATAATGATGATGATAATAATTATGATGATGATGAGAAGAGAATAGAAATTGTAGGATAAAAAATTTAAAAGAAGATTAATTTGGGGTTAAAAAAAAGTTTTAAAGATATGTGAGGGGCACTTGATGTCGACAACAACCGTGGAGGAAGTTAAATTTGACTTGAGAATAGTTTGGAGGTCTTTCTTATCACTTAGTACTTTAAAAGGGTCTTTCAAACATATTACTAGTTTGAGAGGGGCTATGTGTAATTTTCCCTAAACAAAATAAACAGACTCTAGTTCGCACCCTCAAGGGTTCAATTTCTACCCCATCCATTTATGTTTAACTCTGCCTGCTCTTTCGATGCATAGCATCAATTTCCGTTCCCGATTCTCTTCCGATTCCGAAAGATTCTAGCCGGAAGTGGCATTTTCAGGGGGAATTTTGGTTAAGACAGTTGGGGAGTTAGTTGGAGTGTTTTGGTACCTTAATGTAGCCGTTGAGATCATATGGTCAGTCAAAACTGGTGCATCCATGAATGGTGTGGCGGCTATTTGGTAGTTTCCGATATTTTTATTTGCAGTTAAAAGAGCATTTGTGGTTTGGCCGGGGCTTATGACTATGCTATCGGTTTGGAAAGGCTTAGTGTAAGATGCATCCACTTCTACTGTGGTTAGATTATGGCCCGCTATTTTGAAGAAGAAATCATCATTTAGCGCCTCATTTACGAGATGGAGTAACTTGCAGAGTGTAACCCTCTGCTTATGTACAAATTTACAATACCAAACTTCTGTTATAATTAGTTATCTGTTAATCATGATTAAGGTCAATACTTGTATGTATAAAATATAAGCAAATTTATACCTTGAGTTAAGCAACCTGAGACAGGTCCAGGAAGGCCATTATTAGTATGAGCATCGGATAGTTTAGGAGGAAGCCCAGACCGAGTCGCTTGATTAATCACATCTTCAACATATGATTTCCACCACTCCCCTAATCCACGGAAAGAGAAATTACATCCAAAATGGAAGATATAGGGTTGACCCTTTTAAGCTTGAGTTTTAGAATCTACCTAAGATAATGATATCTTCCTTGTCGGGTTTAGGGAAAGGGCTTACCCATTCCATAAAGAGTTGCTCTTAACCATGCGATATGAGCATGCCAAAGAAGAGTGCCCCTTTGTCCTGTTAGAGTGAAATTGTATATGAAACTTTGTCCGGGTTAGATCGGGCATTGTGTGATATATGCCGGTCCATCTGACCAGCCGGTCAGCAGCTGCCTCACCCCATGCCTAACCATTTTTGCAAAATAACCAAGTTTTCAGGTAAAACCTGCCGTTTGTACGTAAAGTAATAATCAGACACATTCATATTTATTTACATGTGTATAGCCTTTAACCAGTGAATTGTTACGTTGTAATTAACATAGTTAACGACCCTAACAATGACAGTATCATCTTCTGTTGCCTACAACGTTGGCCCCGCAAATTGCCCATACACAGTTACAATTGTTATGTTAGAGTTTGTAAGCCCCTTTAACTTATGGTAATGAAGGAGTGAATGTTGCTATTATAATTCAATTAGTTTGAGAATAAGTCAATAAGGTCGACGACTCAATAGGTCTACAGATTGACAACTCAATAGGTCTACAAGTCGACGCTCGATGGGTCAAGCCCCCGATGACCCAATGGGGTCGATAAGGTCAAAAGGGTTTATGGCTCTATAAGTCGATGATTACAATTTTAGTTTCTTTTAATTTACTTGCAGAATAAGTCAAAAATTAATTTTCAATTCTACAATGAATCTGATCATGCCAACAAGTGTAACATGAAATATATGTTGCCTAAAAGCTAATTCCAACAGCATTGGAGGCGTGAAGCTCAGAATCACAAGTTGGAGCTCCATTTGCTTTAATAATTTTACTTTTCTAAATTTTATGGAAAAACTTATTTATCCTGATTTTATGTGATGTAAATAAAATAGAGTAATAGAAACTCATATCTGATCTTATAGGATTATAAAAGCATATTAATTAATTTATTATTCATGTACTTATAGTATTTAATCTTATATTTAATCTATTACTTTCTCGATGAAAACAAGTTCGAATTCAATTAATTTTTTATTTATGCATAAGGTAACATGGTATATACTATATAGATATATAATATCTACCTGGCTGAATGTTACATTCACTAAATACTTTTGAGTGATATACACATGTTAACGTCGATCCCCCATCACTTCTTAATAAATATAGTTTAAACAATGAAGGAGTGAGGCTTGTAAGTGATACATCTTCTTAGGAAGGGCTTTGGATCATACGTCTATTCTTGTGGATCTATCTTATTAGGATTAAAAAACTTTAAAATTAGGCTTCCAATAATCGATGTGAAGCTGGCTTGTACTTCTGCTTGTTAAAAACTCTTATTTATAAATAATATAGTTGAATTCATTTTTTTTAATCATTTAAATTTTTAGGATATTTGATCATAAATAAGATAAATAAACTCGTTTCATAATAATTTAAAATTTTAAAATAATTAATAATTTTTAATATTGCTTTCAAAAAATTTAAGATCCGAACAAATTTCAATTATTTCAATAACTAATCGGTAAATCATTTCAATAGATTACATAAAATTGCAAAGGGATTTCGAAATAATCAAACTCTCTAAATAACAAACTTAAGAAAAGAAAAAAAACTAGCAGCTACTTCAATTTGCTTTTACCACAAACGTTTTTTTCTCTAATTTTATTAACAAAGTAGACAAAGACTCTAATTTGCCTCTTCTTTCGATGCATAACATCGGTTTTCCATTCCCGATTCTCTTCCGATACCGAAAGATTCTAGCAATTGGGAAGGTCTTTTGGAGGTGGCGGAAGAGTCTCATTGGGGCCCTCACCATTTTCTACCAGGAATGCCATCTTAAGTCCCCAAGTTGTATGCACTTCCAAATGACAATGCAAAAACCACATCCCTAACAACAAAAAAGAAAATGGTTAATGTTCTATACAAAACATAGAGACAGAACTCAAGTAGTAGAGATATGATTCATTTTACCTGGGTTATCTGCCCGGAATCTTATTGCTGCCCAACCTCCATTTGGTACTCCAATAGTGTTCCTCTCAATAGGATCGATTAGATTAAACTTTCTCGTGTCCTTTTTCGGATCAAAATTCCCTATCCCCTTTCCAACAAGAAAGAAATTAAATCCGTGTAGATGTATCGGATGGCTTTCCGGGGCTATAACAGCTGTATCTTGAAGAACAACTTGGACCGTTGAATTGAACGGAAGTCTATAAACCTTTGTCCCATTTGTGGTTTGAATATTAGCCGGCGGTTTTCCGGTAAAATTAAAAGTAAAAGGTGGATTTCCGGGAAAATCATCTGTAAACACTCCTCCAATCTTGAAATAATGGGCTTGAAGAAGAGCAATAGTAGGCAACTCAAAAGTGACATTATTAATAGCAGCAACGATTCTGCTTCCGTTAATACAAGTAGCACATGGATTAACCCCAACTCCAGCCGTGAAAAACAGAGAATGGTCTACTACTAAAGGGACTTTGGCAGGGTATTCTTGTGAATTAAGGCTTCTAACCGAATCGATAAAAGAGTTTGTTACAGAAGTTGCATTTGGGGGGGGAATTTCAGTTAAGACAGTTAGGGAGTTAGTTGGAGTGTTTTTGTACCTTAATGTAGCTATTGAGGTCAAATTGTCGATCCCGACTGGTGCATCCATGAATGGTGAGGCGGTTATAATGTAATTTCCAATATTTTTATTTGCGGTTAAAAGTGCATTTGTAGTTTGGCCGGGGCTTATGAATATAGTATCGGTCTGAAAAGGTTTGGTGTAAGATGCATCCACTTCTACTATGGTCAGAGTATGGCTTGCTATTTTGAAGAAGAGATCCTCATTTAGCGCCGCGTTTATTATGCGGAGTAGATAAGTCTGGCCGGTTTCGACTTGTAGACTATAACCCCCTGCTTATGTACAAATCATGATTAAGTCCAATTCTTGTATGTATAAAATTAAGCAAAATTCAGACATACCTTTAGTAGAGCAACCAGGAACAGGTCCAGGATGGCCATTAATAGTATGAGCATCGGACACATTAGGAGGAAGCCCAGACTGATTCCATTGATTAACCACATCTTCAACATCTGATTTCCACCATTCTCCTATTCCACAGGGAAGAAAAAAAAAAGCATTTAAAATGGTAGAAATAGAATTGACCCTTGTAAGCTAAGTGTGAGAATCTACCTAAGACAATGATTTCTTCCTTGTCAGGTTTAGGGAAAGGGTAAGGAGTGCCTAGCTTTGGAAAAATGACAATGGCTCCATGAAGAGTTGCTCTTAACCAAGAGATATGAGCATGCCAAAGAAGAGTGCCCCTTTGTCCTGTTAGAGTGAAATTGTATATGAAACTTTGTCCGGGTTGTATCGGGCATTGCGTAACATATGCCGGTCCGTCTGACCATCCTGTCCGCAGCTGCCTCACCCCATGCCTAACCATTTTTTGCAAAATAACAGAATTTTTAGTCAAATTACAGTTTGTACATAAAGTAACAATTAGACATATACATATTTACTTATATGTATGTAGCTTTTACCAGTGAATGGTCAGGTTGTGATTAACATGGTTAATGACTCTCACAATGACAGTATCATCTTCTCTTGCATACAAAGTCGGCCCTGGAAATTTCCCGTTCAGAGTTATAATCGACTTGCTTGCACAAAGCTTTGTTTCATTTTTCGATACAACCTCCACAAAGAATTCAAAATGAAAGAAACAAATATTAAGATCTCATTTCAACTGAACAAAACTAGCTACCTAGTTATTTTTATGTATATGTTAAGTGCTTACATTGAACTTGTAGCGACGGACCAACGCGTGAACCAATGCCGGAGATTCAAAGGTGGCAAGAAATATAGCAAGATTAATTATAATTAACAACTTCATAATTCAATTGATCTAATAACTTCTCTCGATGTAATATAAACTTAAGTTTCTCTTTTATGTGATCTTATGCTTAAATTTTTTAGTCTCATATATAGAGAAACGGGATTTCAACGTCATGTCGTTTTTGTATGGTTAGGTGAATGTAGAATTCAGGCGGGCATACATTACATACCAAGTTTTCTTGCAAATTACATAAAGGAATGTACAACATTCCTTCCCAATGATAGTGTTACATCTCAAAATTAGACACAGTGATGACTCAAACCATTCTACTCCCTTATTTACCATGTACCTTGCACGTGTAACTGATAGAGTTCTTAATCATTATCATGTTCGTTTTACAAGCAAATTCTAGACTATATGTTAAATGTGGTGGTGGGTAATGGTCCTTATTAAGAAGCTAGCTAGCTAGTGCTCATCATGAAAATAAAATTGTGTAGTTGAGAAATGGTTTTCATTCTCAATTTGCTACAACAAATCTTAGAAACAAAGGATACGGTTTGGGGGTTTGGGGGGTTTTGGCTCTCGGCATTTATATCTAGTTCTTTATACAAAGTTTAAAATTTAGCTTAATTTAATTAATATATAATATTTTAAAATTTTAGCTAATCACTTTTTTATTCCATTTTTTTAGCTAATAATATTTAATTTGCTACAAAGTGGATGTGGCTTATTTTTTTTAACAAATTTTGAAAATAATGTTTAAAATATAATTAATACGTAATCTTATAGAGCCTGATGTAAATCTTCTAAGTAACTTTTTTCCACATCTTTTTTCTACATTTCATTTATAATAAGACTACATAATAAATATAATCGTATAACTCGTGCCACCCACGGGCCACCCATCCGTAGTTACAAATAAAGTTTAAACAAGGAACTAGTGGAAATGGGTTAGTTTTCATGTTTGGAAGTGATTAAAGGGAATAACATATATGTTATTATAAAACAAAAGGGTCGTAAGTCAATTCCCAACTCACATTTCTTGTCTTTGTCTATGATCACATTCATTCAAGTTTGGAATTTTGTTTTGAACTGCATGTCTTTCCTTTACTTGATCTTTCTTACGCAAAGTAATATTTCTTGTTTGTACTTGATATTTTATGCAATATTAAAAATCTACTTTTTACTACACTGCAAGTGATACGGTTTCATACTAGCATCTTACCTATTCTAGTTAAGATGTTGGTGTCATGCTCAATTAAGTAATCATATATATGGATTGGAATTTGAAACATGTTTTTTGTTCTAAACAAAACAAAATTAGAAGGCAGAGAAAAAAGGACAGGACAAAATAATTGGATGTAAGATCAATAGCTATTATACATTAGCATTTACAGCTACTCCACCCTTGAGCCGAGAAGATCCATATAATGTTTCTTCGAACCGGATGATCTCGTTTTTGGACCCGTAAGCAACTTGCGTTCTATCATCAAGATTTTCAATCACCTTATCTAGCACGGACTGACGCCCGTCGCTGCTGAATCCTCCCGCTTTTTCGACCAAGAACCCTAATGGAGCTACCTCAAATAACAATCTCAACTTGGCTTTTGCTGATGGAGATGTCACATTTGTGAAAACGCCCTTCTCTTTTACAATAATCTAATTGCCAAAAATGGAAAAAATGTCAATATCCGATTCAAACACTTAAATAAGTAAAACTATCGGAGTTGTTCTTGTCCGCCTGGTCCTTCCGATCAGAGGTCCAATCACATAGACTATTGACTTTTCACTACTGTAACAGGTAGCCTATGTGGTTCGTCCGTAATGATCAGCCGCAGGGCGGATCTCATGTTTCATGTTCAGCCAAGAATTACTCCAATTGTAGACGGATTTACTTAGATGGATAATTAACTAGACCTGATTAACATCCGGGACCATTCCTCCGGTATATCTCAATGTGTATTTCTCTCTTACATAGTAGTTGACCAACTGTTTTGGAAATAGACACAAAAAATTAGATAGGTTATTGATTGAGAGACCAGTTTAGTTGATAAGAACTCATAATAGGTAAAATTGAGATTTTCATTTTTACCTTGTCATAATCTGGATTATCAAAAGTAGCTCTCAAGTTTCCAGGTGAAAATAATTTTCCTTCACCAATCTCTGCAGTCTCTTTGACATGTTGCCATTTTCCTGAAAGATAAAAAAACATAGAACCAAACATAATTTGGTGTAAGAAAAATCAAGTGTCTTATGTTTGATCAATACATTATGATATCGTAAGGACAGTTTTGACCTTCATCAAGTAGAAGGAACTCGTGTGCTCCGGGGAAATCCTTAAGAGCAAGAACATAAGTAGTTCTCGGGCCGTAAACACCCATAGCAGCAGCCACTTGATCCTTTCCGGTCACACCGGTTAGCTTGTCTCCTGGCCATACACCAAATATCGTTCCTACACTAAAGTTCGTGTCCACGATACTAGAACCGTCTAATGGATCGAAAGCAACGCTAAATCCACCTGTTTAGTTATCATACCTCGTTATGATTTATGAGGTCTTGATTATGAAAATTTGACTCAGATGTGAAGATTTTATTTATTTATTTTCTGACCTTGAACTGGACCGCCCATGTCTTGGAGTTCCGGGACTTCTTCCGAGCAAGCATATTTGCAGACGTGTGAGTAAGTCAAGGCCTATGTAACAAACATTGGATTTTATTTTATATTTATGAAATTAAGTTGCAGTCATATGAAAAGCTTAAGCTGTTAGGAAAGAGATCAGGCCAAGTCTAACATCGAAAAGGAGCTGGTTGGCAAGCATATCAACAGCCAGTTGCTCATCACCAAAAGAGTTGACACAAGCTGTTCCTCCACAAGAAGCAGTCCTCACTTTGAAAGAAATGGTCCTTAAGGCTTCTCCCATGCTTATCCAGGGTCGCCTTCGTAAGGAACTCCTCCTACAATCACAAATCCCGATTCCGGATGTAATGAGACCATTAAGCGAGACTCAAAACATCTTACAAATAGAAGTAAATTATTAAAAAATAAAAAACTTACCAAGCTATCACCAATTTCACATCTTGTTGTAAAAGAAGAAGAATTGGTCGATTTCGAAACCTTATGTGATGTTTTTGGTACGTGGCGTAATGATTCGCCGAATAGTGAGCTCGATTTCAGGCTCTGATAGTTGCCAATGAAAATGATAACATGTTATAACAAGTCAAGAGCTTATATCAAACAAACAGATAGACAGTTAAACAGTAACCTTGATCTTATACCCTTGATTTGAAAGACGGAGAAACGGAAGGCGGAGAAAGAAGTGCGGTCGAATGCTGGGAAGAAAGGCTCGGTGAGAATGCGGCACGAGCACAGCTGGCAATTCCGGTCTCCATGGCAGTTACAGGACTAAGAAAGCAAACACTCAGTAATGAAGTGTGTGATTGCTTTGGGTTTTGGAACATGGAAGGGAGTGAGAAGGGATAGTGTAGATAAGTAGTTAATGGGTTGTTGCCATTTGGCAAATGGTGATTGGAATCCTTGTTCATGTGTATGTGGCTCTGGTCTGGTCTGAGAATAATAAGATGTGGTACGTATCCATAAAAAAGTATGGTTATTTGATTTTCTTGCACTTAAGTCATGAATTAAGCATTTTTAATGAACAAATTTGTGGTAAGATTGAGAACAAATAACCAGACAGAATCATATCTAGTCGATATGTTTAATAACATCAAACTATGAAGATCAAAGTATTTTCTTTCATAATAATAAAATCTTAATCATAAATTATAAAGAAGTATCGAATATTTACATAGAAAAACTGTCACCCTATATGTACATATATTATGCACAATCTTATAACTATCTATATTCTATTCTCTTGGATGAATTTTCAATTAATTTTCCACTTGTAAAGCAAAAAATTGCTGTAAAATAGTTTTATTATTATTATTATTATTATTTATTTATTTATTTATTTTTATTTTGCTTGTTCTTTTAATATATGTATTTACGTTGAATGAACAAAGAAAATAAATAATATAAATAATATATTTTGTATCTTTCATTTATATTTTTCTTGATTTCTCTATCTGAAATTCGAATCATCTTCTTCTTCCACTACGCTTCCGCTGCTTGCTGCAAAACAGCGGGTCCAGTCCAGTTCCTCCGTTTCTCTTTCTCCTTTACACCTCTCTCTCTCTCTCGCTGACAGTTTTAGCTTTCAGATCGCACTTCGTTTTAGCTCAGTAAAGCTCAACAGATCAATCATTTTCTTTTACTTCGATGAGTTAACTCAGGTACTCTTCTTTGACTTAACATTTCACCTGATCTCTATCTGACCCACCCTTCCTTTTTGATGGATGTTTTTTCGTTCATCGATCTCACTACGATTTTGCGTAATAAATTGAGTTTCTTTTTTTTTTTTTTTTTTTAGAGAAATAACTTTTCAATTTGTATTAGTTCAGATCGTTGTTCTTGCAAATTATAAGTTGCAGTTTTACTTTCTTCTGGGTTATATTTTGCATCTGTTTGCTTCATCGTCTTGAGAATCATGCTTGCTTTTTTTTTTTTTCTCTTTTTTTCACATTGTAAATTTTCATCTATGTCTGTTAATTTTCTATTGATTTCGATCCATCTCCTCATGAATTTGATGCTGAATCTGGTTTTCTGCTCCATTTTGTTCAACTTAGAAGATATAATTAAAAGGAGGAAGAGAGGAAGCTGCTGAGTTGAGGGCTTTACTCTAGATCTAATAGAAAAGAGGAGAAGCTATGTCTTTTATTGGTACGCAACAGAAATGCAAGGCCTGTGAGAAGACTGTATATCCTGTAGAAGAGGTATCAGCTGATGGGATTGCTTATCATAAGACTTGCTTCAAGTGCACCCATTGCAAAGGCACTTTAAAGGTAATTTCCACCATCTTTTCCCAATTCGGATTTTGTTCTCATGGATTTGATACTCTGTTTAATCCTCATATATCTTTGTACCAATTGGTTTCATATTTAAACACGAGCTAGCAGCACCGCACCCTTTTAAGTAATCATTATTCAGAGGATACTCCAAAATGTGTGCAATGTAGATGGTGTTTAAATTATAATCAGAAACAGTCAAGAATCAGTTTCATTTTCTAATCACTTTGTACATGATTATCTTGTTTCTTTTATGTTAATGCCTGTATGATTTTCAGCTTAGCAATTATTCTTCAATGGAAGGAGTTCTATACTGTAGGCCTCACTTTGAGCAGCTCTTCAAAGAGACGGGAAACTTCAACAAAAACTTTCAGTCACGTATGCTATTGTCTTCTGCCAGTTAAAAGTTTTTTAAGTTTTGATTTATCATGGTTTTGATTTTACTAGTTTAATTTGCGACGAACTTAATGTTCCAACAGCTGCAAAGTCAGCTGAGAAGCTAACTCCAGAGCTGGTAATTTTTTCCCATGATTCTGAATATCCATTATGAAGATAACATTTTTATGATACAGATTTGTACACAAGCGGTTGGATGTTATAACTTATCCTTGCAACTTTTATGCGGTTTCAGACTAGATCGCCTAGCAAAACTGCTAGGATGTTTTCTGGGACTCAAGAAAAATGTGCTACTTGCGGGAAAACTGCTTATCCACTAGAGAAGGTAGCTTGTTCTTATTGTGATCATACCTTTTTATAATGAGAAATATATGATTGCATTTAACCAAGTATTACCTAAATGAATTACCATCTGGATGTGTTGCCTCAAAATCCAGGTGACAGTTGAAAGCCAAGCCTATCATAAGTCGTGCTTTAAGTGCTCTCACGGAGGCTGTCCTATAACCCCTTCAAATTATGCTGCGCTTGAGGGCATTTTGTATTGCAAGCATCACTTCTCTCAATTATTCAAGGAGAAGGGAAGCTACAATCACCTGATCAAATCTGCATCAATTAAGCGGCACGCTCGTGCTGCTGCTACTGCTAATGCTGCTGCTGCTGTTTCTGCCGATCCTGACTCTGTTCCAGAAGCCTAAAATAGGTTCTATTATCCCAAACTTGGGGTCCTTGGCTTTCAATTTTCGCATAGTGTTCTTTCTTAATGCTTCGTAAATTGAAGGTTTGTGTGTTCGAGCTACGTCTTTGTCGGGTACTTTGTTTTTTTGGGTGTTTGATTGGGATAATCATAAATGGGATACTGTAACTCATAAGCATCTTGTCGGCTTTGCTTTTGGCTTATCAAAGCAACATGGAATCAAAAAGTCATTTATACTAACTCAAGTCTTCTGGCCTCGAACGATTTCAGATCATAGCTTGCTTAAAGGATCATGAAGAAGTATTATCTATACATATATATTATTTGGTTTATTTATTTATTTATATTTTTGGTTTTCTGTTCTTGTTTTTAAATTCGAAGACAAGTGAGATAAAAGCCAAGCCTGCTGCAGCAATGACATAGAGCAAGGTTAAGTGGAAGCTATCGTCTTTAAGGACAAGCACAAATTGCTGAAATAAACAACTTTGAATGTTTCTCATTTAATTAATCAAATTACAAGAAATGTTTAATAACAGAGTGAATGTGTAATAACCCAACTTTTCCCCCCTAAACAAAGAAAAAAATAAATAAAAACCTCCATAACCTGACCTAAAACTAACAGGATATTAGGTCACTTATTGAAGCTCTCTCTACTTTTTGCCCTAATGATCCTGCATTGTTGCTGATACAAATTGAATCCTGGCTCCATAGCTTCCAAGAAGAAGAGAAAAAGAAAAAAGAATTTAGATCGAAAAATCTATTCATTTACTCCGTTTCTTCGCTTCGCTGTAGAGAACTACTCCAAAAACGGTGAGGGCATAACCCAGCATTCCAGTAATAGAAACAGGATTTCTAAAAATCATTATTGAAACCACAACTGCTACAGCTCCTTTTGCATTCCCTAGCACCTGAAAAAACAAAATAAAAATCAAGGATTACGTCCAAGATCAGGCATTACAGCTGTTTTAAGTTCTCGAAAGCCACAATGATGAAACTGTATTGTAAAACCTGTTCAACAATTACGGGAAAGAAATAGTAGCTACTTGTTATGTAGCCAAAATTGGTTTTCACGATTTGTATCGGAAATTTAAGCATACGAGGAATGATCAAACACTAAGCATGAAAAATTGGAAAGAAAGATATTTTACCTGAAGGGTCAATGCACTGGTATGTTTGGTGACCAGGAAGTTGGTTAGATTTACAAAATATGCCAAAGCCGAGTTGAATAGTAGATACCAAACGATCCTCATATCATCTCTAGCAAGAGCTAATGTGATGCCCACCACGTTTTCTTCCATAATTAGTGTTGCAGGGAGAAGGAAAACAACAGCAATTGGAGCCATGTAAAGAAGTAGATTCATGGAGTTCAACTTCTCTCTGAGTAAGAATTAGAATTCATTTCAGCACATTTTTTAATACATTTCAGAACCATTAAACAAGAATTTCAAGCCTTTCTCACCCTTCTGAAGACAGCAGAATTCCTTGTAGTACTGATTTTAGGGCCCTTGCAGCTGTAGCCGCAATACAGATAATGAAACCAAAAAGATGGAAACTTGGTTCACCCTTTTGCCAAATGAAAAAGAAGGAAATAAGATTTAAGAAAATTTTTTTTTTTTTGAGAACGAAGTATAGCTATAATTCAAATAGAAGATAGAACTAATTAAGGAAGCACTATAACTATGTGACCAATCAAATCTAACCCCCACCCTCGAAGCAGACTTTTAGCATTGATCTGGAAACACAATTGGCTTATAACAAAGCAGTCCCATTTCATGAATTCAAAGTAATTTCTCAATAATTTCACAATTAATCCAAATTATAGATTATCAGAAAAAAGTCGTAAGGAATTAGGGATTATTAGCTCTTACCCCGCTTGCAATGACGACACCAGTAACAACAGGAACAAGAGTTAAATAAGTGAGCCAAGCCTCTCTCTTCAAGGTCATAAGGTAAGCAAAAATGGCAGTAAAAAACGGCGTCGTAGCACCGATTGCCTGATTAAACGACACAGGCAAATACCGCAGCGAAATGTTGCCCGACACGACGGAAAAGCAGAAAACAAGGCTAAGCGCAGAGATCTTCAAGAACTGAATACGAGATCGAATCGTCTGCATAGGAACCATCTTCAACCAAGCAATCGCTATGTAGCTGAGCAGAGAGCAAGCTGTCATGTGACACATGGTGAGAAAGATCGGATACTTGAAGCCATAGTTGCTTAGCAAGTATTTGTTGAGCAAGAGAACTCCAATGTTGGACGAGTACCAAGCACCAACGAGCCCGATCGTGAAGAAACGGCTCGTATTCTTCATCTGAGCCGACGAGGCTTGAACAGACGGCTGTGATTGAGAGAGAGAGAGAGATGGAGAGGAAGGGGGTTAGATGCGGTGGGGTGTACTAGAAGCAGGTGGATCTGCTAGAGGGATGGATGAGGTGTGATTCTACGGATCTGAGGAGGAGGTGGTTGATTCATGGTAGGAAAATTGAAAAAAGAAAAAAAAAAAAAAGAGAAAAAGAGAAATTAAGAGCGGAAGGAAACGCCACAGACTGGGAGAGAAAGAGAACGGAGAAATGAGTCTGCGTCGAATTCAAGAGCTGGTCGAATCTTGAGGACGACCGACGAGAAATGTGCCTGCGCTGTTAGGACAGAGAGAGAGAGAGAGAGAGAGTGGAATTTCGAGGGATTTCGTATTTATTTTTGTTTCTAAGTTAGGTGT
Organism: Coriaria nepalensis; assembly: GCA_027186245.1. Taxonomy (NCBI): domain Eukaryota; kingdom Viridiplantae; phylum Streptophyta; class Magnoliopsida; order Cucurbitales; family Coriariaceae; genus Coriaria; species Coriaria nepalensis. The sequence goes on along the minus strand of CP114491.1, from coordinate 8,930,933 downwards.
TTGTTTGTTCAGTTCTGTAGACGATCTTTTGAGAAATTTATGACATGTAATCGCTACACCAAATCAGCAAGTTATGGTTGGTATCACTACCCAATAAGAAATTCTTTTCCTTTCTTATTTAAACTTCCTTCCACTTTTACCCTTAAATGTATTTTTATATTTCCTTCCACTCCTCTTCTACATTTTAAGTTCTAACCTCCCTCCCTCTTTGGCCAAAAAAAAAAAAAAAACCTGCCTCCCTCTCTCTTGATATTCTTTTTGTCCAAATTTTCAAAATTTGTTTGTTTAAGGATGAGCAAAAAATCTAAATTTGATCCAAACAACATATTTTGCTTAAATATTTATTTATCTAAAAAATTTTTATCGAATCAGATATCTGATCCGAACGGATTCACTACGAATTTGACATGTTGGATTACATGCATCTGATCAGATAATTATAATTTGACATGTCAGATAAATAAATAAAAAAAAAAAACCTAAAAACATGAACTTTATAGTCCTCATGAACTTCACGACCTAAGAAAACCTAAAAATTGCCCTCCTCATCTCGCCACACCTTTCATCTTCTCTTGAAGTCGGCATTGGCGTTGTCATCATAATCATTTTCATCACTATCATCAATTCATATATTGTAGATTTAAGTTCTAACTCTTATGAGGAAAAGAAAAATATGAGTACATCTATTTATCATCTTCATAAAATTTTCTCTAATCCATATTGCCTTGATATAAATTATAAGTTCAATCATCATCTTTTATAATTATCGTTGCAACTATTATGATTTTGCTTGTGTTTTTTGAGGAATCTAGAATGAGTTAGCTTCGTCGTGATGGAAGGGAGGAAAATTACTAAGGATATTATTGGGTTTGTTGTCAAGATTTTGCTAAAAAAGATCAATTTATCATAATTTTTTAAAATTATTTTTAAAAAATAAACAAATTAAATTAGATACTCTTAATTTTTTTAAACCTAAATTAAATATCTAATCCAATAGAAGAAACAAACAGATACTTATTTGCATCGGATAGGATACACAAGAGTATCTGATCCTATGTTTATACCTAAATATGACTTATATATTATTTATATAATCCGGCAATTTAAATATTATTTATATATTATCAAATGACACGATTTTATTTATCGAAACTATAAGGCATAAGTCATATTAATGTAAAAAAAACTTAATTTTCCCTATACAAAATCAAAGTAATAAATCTAAAAATAGAATAATAAAAAAAGCAATAAAAATAGACCGTCCAAGTCGAAATATAAAATATTAGGTATGCTTACCAACTTGATTCCCTAGTTATAAGGATGTACCCTCTAATCTGATTTTATTTAATCAGAAAATATAGTTTATCAATTATAATAATAATATTGAGTCTTAAAATATAATTTTATAACCAAAGCTTTTAAATAATGAGAATATTTTAAATAAATTTGGATATTTCCAGCATATGCCATTCGATAGAACGAAGCGCAAATTAGAAGTTAATTTATAAAAGCAATTCGACAGCATCGAACCAAGATATAGTGTTGAGAACGAAAAAAACTACTTCATACAGATTGAAATAGAATCAGATGATTCCCAAGGCTCGATATCAAATAGAATGAAACACAAAAATTCACTAATATTACGTCACAAATTGGTAGAAATATCCCGACTTCCATTACTTAAAGATGTAACAAAATGTATCACATTACCATCCTAAACAAGAAGAAAAAATAAAAAACCTCAGTTCGAGTAACAGGTGAAAAAGAAACATCTAATCTTAACTCACAAAGAGGGTAAATATATAGATCCCTTCTCCAAGTTACCATCGAACTTCAATCAGGGTCTCTATTCATTCTAAAAAACTGCAAGCCATGAAGGAGAAGGTATTAATATAAATTTCAAATAACTTTCAAAGCGAGTAAAATTTCCATCAAAGTGACCAAGAATCAGAAGATACATATACCGGAAAAGATGACTACCTTATATGTTGCTTGGGTACATAAACACCCTGACCCTATCGCCCTGCAAATGAAAACAAGAAACTGAATCAGAACGCTTTTCCTACAAGACAATTTCAGTTATCTTTACAGCAATAATTGCTTGTTTCACTTGTTATACCATGGATTTGGGGGGAAGATTGGACTTGAACTTGGTACGAACAATGCCACTGTTTCCATGAGGCCTAACAACCTTTCCCCAAATGCAGCGATAATGAGAGTCGTTTGTCTTCACCTTAGCCTTGTAGATATACGCAATGCGCTTTCCGCGATACCAGTCAACTTCTTCCTTTGTGTTCACCCCCTCGATCTGGATCAGAGATGTGTTTGGATACTGGTTCGACTTTGACCTAACCAAAGATCAAACTTTCTCAACTCCAGAACAATTCAATTCGTATAGCATATTCTAATTTCTTATAGATGGAATTAATTACAACTTATACAACAATTTCATCAATACAACATATCTAACCTAAGGCCGCACTACTAATCCAGAACCCCCTCATTTCTAGAATTTCTCAGCAGCCAAGCAGACACTAGTAAGGATTAAAAGACTCGTAAACAGAAACATATGAATATGAATATGAATAGATGATTTTTACCTCTTGTAGCCGAGGATTGTTCCACGAACGTAGAGTCTGAATCCATGCGAGAAAAGGAAAAATAAGTTGTTTGCAAAAAAAGTACAGAAAACATAAACAGAGATGTTAATGAAATGGACATCCAGAAATTAGATTGGATCAGAGACCTGACTCTCTCTCCTTGGCTACCTTTCACCATTTTTGCCGACCTTACGAGCCTCTTCTTGCTACTTCAGCTACACAGAGTCAGAGACGCAGCGCAAGGACATCACAAAACCCTAATTCCGGAATTTATAGAGACGAGAGTTCGATAGGGAGACGGGCTTTGGGCCCTAAATGGGTAGTTTCGGGCTTGGACTATTTTGTAAGGCCCATCAACTTTTTTATTGACTTAATATTCGATTCCGGGTTTTAGGTTTGATGTGAACTCGGTCAAGAGAGATTCTTTTATCCATCAGTTTATTTATATAGGAAAATTTACTTGAACATTATGTAAAAATATTATGTAATAATAAAATTATAATAAATTAATATATTAATTTTGATATCATGCAGTATTACTAGCATCCTTAAACAATAATATCGTTTTAATTAAAAATTAAATAATTTATTTAATATGATTTAATTGGTTAGTTAATAATAAATATCAATTTAGTTAAGTAAATTTTGTATATATATTTATTTTCCTATTGTTCCTGTCAAAGATTCGGGGGGGGGGGGAGGGGAAGAACTTGAAGAGGAGAAAGTGATAAATTGTAAGATCATAACCATAAAGTGATTACAGAGTAAGTACCAAAAAAGCGAATCAACTATACCAATCAAGAAAGATGACTGAAAAGGTAAGGACAAACAGAAAAAGCAAAAGAAATGTTCTGCTGCTGCTATTCCGGTTAATGGCTTGCGACAGTTCCTTGTTACCAAGCTCGACGTTCTTCGTGGCTTCTACTGCCTGAAATTTCAAGTTAAAACGAAGAAGATGGTATTAAAAGACAGATAAAGCAATGATACAGAGAAGATTAGAGTTCTCATATCCAGTCATCCAACAAATATGAATGAATGAACATAATGTCAACCTGACCTGTTCATAAAGAAATTCTATTTGTTGAGATTGCTGCAAAACATGGGTTGACATGAGGTGATTTAAAGCAGACATTTCCACCATTTTCCTCTCGGTTTCTTGAGCTACATCAAGAAGACTACTCAATTCTGCCTGCATATTTAGAAAAAGCACCAGCTTCAGTTTCAATAGCACATCAAAGAATCCATATCGATATGAACTCTTGAACTCCACCCATATTTATATTAAGCAAAGAAGCCAATTCTTTTGATCACCTGAAGTGCACGCGTTTCATCGTCCAACAGTTGTTGTTGGACTCTTAGAGGCTCGGGTTGAAAATCCTCAGGCTCTCTCAAATTTGAATTTTTCGATCTAGAGGTATATTCGGAATTTGCACTTATAACCCGTGTAGGTTTTCTTCTTGGCGTTGCTTTGTTAATGACATCTTGGAAGCGAATCGCTCTTAGCTGATCAAATTGGGATGTAACCGAGTGGAGCTTCTCACTCAAAATCAGGACCTACGGTTTTAAGAAGATCATATAAGAGAAAATACATCGATAAGAAAACATAAAGTTGATAGAATAGGAAAAGAATCCTACCACCCCATGTTTGTGTGCTATGGTATCAGCATTAGCATCATTAGCTGATATACCGAGCCAGCCCTTTGAGTGCGCTTCTTCATCATTTATACTGTTTTTAAGAATATCAATTTGTTCTTGGCATGCTTTGATGAAAGCACTCACCTACATATATATTTGAAATATTAGTAGCAAAACAGATATACAGACACTTTAGAAAATCTGAGAAAGCTTTGAACTTATATCATTAGAGGTCAAATTGAAAAGCATGGAATCCGACTTATATTACAGTTTTCTTTAGATGTTGACATAGATAAGAGAGGAAAAGTGGAAAAATGGCACTCTAATTAATAGTTCGCAATTTGATTTGATAAACAAAGAGGAGTAAAATGTCTTGTAATTTCCAATGGTGTATTTCTTTATTTATGTTTCCCTCTCTTTTAAGGGTGTAGTAACTTACTTCAGTTTCAATGCTGTCTCTCTCCTGCTCTGTGGTACGGCGCATATCTACATAGTCTTTCCGATGTTTCAACAAAAACTGTTCGAGAGCTCCAATACTTTCTAGCTAGAGATGAAGAAAGTTGACATTTAGAGGGAAAAAAAAAAAGAGGAAATAGGAAACGAAGAACTAGTACTTTTGATGATGAACATACCGTCTTTAGTGCAGCTTTGATAAAAGAAGACCTCTGACGGGGTTTCTGAATTATGAAAGAGGCCATAATTGATGCTAACTTGGACTGAAAGAGTAATCATAAAGCATAATGAGATGGGAAAATTACAACTAATTTATGAACTCAATGTTTAGCAGTGTATTTGAGACATATTAAGATCGAGAATTTCAAATCGCATGAAGTCATATAAACAGAAAACATTATTTTTAACCCCAGTAAAGCATTAAGCATTGAAAAATTAGTGTTTGTGAAGGAATGCAAACCTCATTATATCCTAAAGATTGAGCAGTATGCCTCACAGCATCCTTGAAATCTTCAGTTCTATCTCTGATCCTTGCCATTTTTCTTTCTGATGAAACAGAAAATATGTTCAGAATGAGAGCAAAACAGTAATAGACTGTTGTTCACAGCATATTTCAACTGAAGATTCGTATGCTCAAACTTGAGCTATAACATTCAACTTTTTGGATCTTGATTGTTCCAACATGCAGCAGAGAAGTATCAAAACATCGAATTTCACAGAATGCTAGCCCGCTGACTAAAATCAGAAGAATTATCAAAACTCTTTTGATTCAGTTAAATTATCGAAGCCTATTCCTCGATCCAAACAAAAGCCCGTTGATACTCGATAGAAAATTTATTCTTAAATCCTAGATAAAGGAAGAAAATGAAGACGACCAGCCGGACGGATACGATCCTCCGGAGATTATGATGTTCGCCGGAAGAACGGGGAAGGGGGGAAAGTTAGTGTGTATGAGAGGAAAAGGGATGGGATTTTACCAAAACGAAAAAACCCAAGACGCCCGTTAAATAAACGCCGTTTAGGAAATTTAAAGTAACGTCACTAGCCAAAAAAAAAGAAAAAAAAGTAATATTGCTCCTCTCCGATCTGGGTCAATTCCAAGCTCTCTTGAGCCTTCTCAGATCAGGTATCACTACTGTAATTTTCACTTTTCTTTTTCTTGGTTTCTCTGTTTTCTGTTCTTCTCCTGATGGATTTCATATAAGATTAAAAAAAATGCTCTGGTTTCTTTCTTCATCGGCCTGAAAGTTCGAATCTGTGAATCTGAGAAATTTAACTTAACATCGGTTTTTATTATTGATCGGAAGAAAAACTTCTTCTTTCATCTAACAATCCAATCTAGTTTTGAGTTACAAATCTGGTTGATATAGGCTTACAAAAAAAAAAAAACTGCATTTTGCTTTATATATTATCATTATGAACACATATCTAAACAATGTGTAAAAAGATCTACTGCTTTAGTATAATTCGCTACATGTCGTGTACTTTTCGGCATTTTGATCAATGAACCAAATAGCCACGCTCCTATCAAAGCATTCGACCATTTCGATCTCTTCTTGTGCAAATGCTTGAAAAAAGCAATGAACTAGTAGATAGCTACCGGCTACATTATAAATGGTACTGTATTTTGCGGGCTTGTTATCTGAGTTAAAATTTGATTTATTGTACAGGGTAAAAAATGGGTTTATGGACTCTGCTAGAGGGCTTTCTGCTTCTTGCAAATGCACTAGCTATACTAAACGAGGATCGTTTCCTCGCCCCTAGGGGATGGAGCTTCTCGGATTTCTCTGGTGGAAGAACGAAATCGTTCTAGGGTCAACTTATCGGTCTTATTTATGCAACACAGTACTTGAGAGTTCCTCTCCTTCTGCTTAATTCCCTTTGCATTGTGTTGAAGTTGGTTTCTGGCTGATGGCAGGCAGGTAAGGACTAAAGATATATTTTGTGTTGATTGCAAAGAAAACAACGATCTTGTTTTCTTCTGTTCAGGATGATATCTTATTTTTCTATATATCTGAATTATATGCAGGGTCATCGGGCTTGATTGTATTAGAGATCTCAGAGGATAGAATGTGTTTTTCTTTTCTCCCGGGACAAAATCGGAAGAATTTGGTTTCGAAAACTCAGAATCCTTCTGTGAGTGAGCCCTACATTCTTTTTAGTCGATGAAATGGTGTATTCTTTTTCTTCGTGACATGTTTAGTTGTTTTTTAACTTTGTTGAAAGAGAGAATTTCACGTCATTTTGATAGAATATCAATGTTCATTTCCTCGGTTCGTCAATTTGTCTCGATGGTTAATGATTAGATTTCTTTTTCTTCATATAATGGGTTTGAATTACAACTCATTTTTGCACTAAATAATTTGAACGTAGAGTTGAATGTAGGTACCTGTATAATCCTAACTAAAATAAATTTCAATCAAACTTCAGTTTGCCCAAACTACAGTTTCGAATTCTGAAATGTTTTTCCTGAACCTAAAACTCCGATTTCAGCTTTTGGGCAGAAAAGTTTGGGATAGAAGGAAGAACATTGGCTATTCAAAACTTGTCGTTCGGAACTGCAGTGAAAATTGGGAGTATTTTGCTATTACAATTTAAAACCTTAATCTAAAATGAATCAATTTGGCCACCAAGAACTACTGTTGCAATTGCCAATAAGGATGAGTTGTTACTAGGAGTAATTTCAATGTATTTGCACAAGTCTGTTATATGTACATATAGAAGGAAACTGAATAGTAACATGATCTAATATAAGGTTGTGCAAATGGCAGATATGGATATCCTGTACCCGTCATATCCGTCATTTGCACTAATGGGCGTAATCCGCCCGTTTAAAAATTTCATTCATTAGTATCTATCCGCTCTGCCCTGTCATGGAACGCGCGAATATCTACCACCGCCATGGCAGGCGGTTACGACGGTTATCCGCCTGTCTGCCCACTTTTTTTTTTAATTAATTAATTTATTTTGTCTTTAATTTCTTATTTTATTTCCAAAAACAATAAATATTTTCAAGCAATCGTTAATATATAAACTAAAGATTTGACTTCTGTTAATCGAGTTAATCATCACTAATCAATGAAGAAATATAAATATATTAAATAATTATTATACATTAAATAAGTTAAGACTAGTAGTTATAACGTATGAGTATACTAGCATAACTGTTAGTTTATTTTACGGGTTGATGAGGTCGAAGAAGTTATGACTTATGTGAATACTAACATAACTGCTAGTATACTCATAAGTCATAACTATGGTGGTTCGTCTGGCAGCAGTGGCTGTTGCCGGTCGCAAATGGTGAATGGAAAAAGGAGGAGGCTGCACCGCTGCGGTCTGAAGGCAAAGAAGGATCATATTTGCTTTTGAGTCGCGACTACTCAAGTCTGAAGGTGAAAAAAGTAAAGACTTTTCTTTTAAAAAAAAAAAATTAAAGAGGGTGGATATTCATTATTCGTCGGATATGCGCCCAAATATCCGATGGATATTTATGGCGGGACAGATATCCGCCCGCCTAAAAAAAACTAAAAAATTATCCGCCATATACGCTTCACCGGCGGGCGGATCAGGTAGTTATAGCAGATATATATATTTTTGCACAACCCTACTCCAAGCTTTAATGACTAAGAAAAAGCCCTAAAAAGATCAATGGAAACATAGTACACTTAAATTCAATCACAGATCTGCAAAAACATGGTAGTTCTTGGAATCTACAGCAATAAGTCTCAAAGCAGAAACTAACGCAGCTAAAGACATGAGACCAAAGAAGCAGACATTAAACCAATGCCAGAGCTTTTGAAGAGAAGTGAGCTTGTTGTTCATAGCCGTAAGGTACATGTGATTGGCAAGAATAAATGTAAGCGGGAATGTACTTATAGCTCCCGTTAGACTCATGAAATCTCCAAGGAAAGGAAGAAGAGCAGAGACTAAGGTTGTAAGAGCTAAATATCCCCCTCTTACTACAATTCTGAAGGTCAAGTTCCGAATCGATAATGCACTGCCTTCTATCCCATACTTCGTGTCCAAATACTCGTACATTGGACTCGCAAATATCTGTAATGAAACGATAAAAAATGAGAACTTTTTTCCTTTTGGTAGAAGAAAAACATGAGAACTGAAGTGGTATATGGGAATCTGTCTTCTATATCAAGTGCATACTGCTGATGTGAGGGAGATGATTACATACATGTAAGGCGATGACTGTTTGCAAGAAGGCGGAAATGTTGGCAAAGGCTTTGACCCAGATGGGACCATTAACACTGCTGAGCAAGTAAGATGAGGTGGAGGATCCATATGCCCAATAGCCAGCAAAACTAACAGCATACAAGGGTAAAACACCAACTGAGAATTGAAAGTAAAGAGATTTCAACATGTTCCCAACTACCGGCTGCCTCACTGTTGCCTGTAAATCAAATCAAAACAGTTTAATGGTGGGGATAACAATAAAAATTAACATAAACTAACGGGTTGACAGTGAAAATGTGAAAACAGATTAATTACTTGAATCTCAGGAAGCATTCCAGTATTGAATGCGAAAACGAGATTAGCAGCTGCTCCGATCGTGGTAAAGATTTTGCTTGTTGGTGTTCCTGGGATAGAATAATCCCTAGGAGGGGATTTAACTCCTACAAAATTTGAAAACAAAATGAAATGAATGCAATAGTTGTAGTCCTTATTTATGTAGCTTAAATCTTACCATCTTGAATGGAGAGGACAAAAGCAATGACGATATAGACAAGGCTGAAGAATGTAGAGAATCCAAGCCAGATTCTGAGAGCTGATAAATGAGGTATTCCTATAGCAAACATGGCACAAGCAAAACCAGCTATGATAATGAAGTATGGCAGCTTCATTACACGATCATCCCTAAACAGAACATAAACAGCCTGCCCAGCCAAAAAAAAAATCCTTATCATAATTGAGAAAAACCCATTTATCAGACCGACTAAAATCTTTTTTTTTTGGTTCCTTTTGTTCCTACCTTTAGGGCCTGACCAGCCAAAATGATGTATCCCACATTGATCATGAAAAGATTGACATATTGTAATCCCCAAGTAAGAGAATAAGCTCTTGGACCTGCAAAATTTTTAGAAGTCTAGCTCATTCATAGGCAAAATTTTAGAAAAATAAATAAATAAATGGGATTCTAAATTTAATATTTATAATTAAAACTAGGTGGTGAAAGAAGATGATACCATATATATAGCCAGCAAGATCCCTGTATCTAATATGTCGCTTTCCACCAAATTCATGGAGCTTAGCAATAAGAGCATTAGCATATAATGAAATTCCAGTCGCAACAATTAGGCCAATAACACCAGCAATCCAACCCAGAGGAACCATCACATTTCCAGAGTAGCCGAGTACATAAGCACTGTTTATTCCAGTTGTAAGAACAAATCCCACTTGAAACCATGAATCTAACCAAAAATTAAATTAACAAAAAAAAAGGAACCCATTAATCGACAATGCATTAGAATCAATTAACCACAGAAATCTGATTCGGAAAACCTGTGCTGATCTGGTGAGCGGTTTCTGGTTCGTCGATCTGATCTTTTTCGCCGTCGTGAACATTATTAGATTCTCCTTTCTCTTGCGCCATGCTTACTTGGCTTCGTTTCTTATGCTTCTTCTTAACCCAGGGAGCAAGAGAGAAAAAGCCTTATGGGTGAGTGAGTTATGGCAGCATTTGATCGATCAGCCTTGATATAGAAAACTCCAGAAAGTTATCAATCAATGTGAGCCAGTAATATACCCATTTCGTCAATTTTGGAAATTGTTAATGTCGTTGCTTTGCATGGAAAAGAAAGTAGAGAGAGAGAGAGAGAGAGAGTCATACAAATGGAAAGCAAGATAAAGGCATGTATACGAATCAGAATGCTTGTTGTGTTTTTTTCTTTTTGCGTCTGCCACTGGAGCTGGTGGTGATAACTCATTAGTGTGAGAGTGGGAGGGGAGGAGTAAGATTCAGTGCCCACGGAGTCGGAGATATTCTGACTACTTGTGGCGTATCGAATTATTGAGCTGAATTTACATAAGGCAAGATTCATTTTCAATTTAAAATGAATTTAATAAAATTGATTCCTCTGCGATAAACGGTCACAATTTCTCGATAAATACGATAAGTATGGTACTCCATAAATTCCTGATCATTACCCCCTCGGGAAAGAGATGTAGGGCCAGTAAGATCTTTTCGGATTTAAGTGGTGGTGGCCCCCACTGTCTCGACTGATATTTTGTGATTTTTAATACTGGCCGTTGGGTTTTAATTTATGATGTAATGGATGGTCCAGATGGATGGATGATTTAATCATTTAAATCTGTTTTAAGTGTGAGCTGGATTGTTAGGTAACAGTTTAATTGTAACGGGGATTATTTTTCGTATCATTTCAACTTTGACCCAGATAAATAGAAAATAACGCCGTTACAAGTTACAAACGTACACGACTTTGATATTTTATTTTATTATTATTTTTTTTTATAACTCACGTAATTAGTTTTGACCTCACGTGATATAAAAATGGGATTCAATCTTAATATATAGTTTTTAACATCTTATCTAATCAATCGTTCAATAAATTATTTACCGGTCGGTCGGAATTACGGTCCTACACCGAATCCAAATCCATTTATAACAATATCCGACATAGTCGGCTTGAATATTGATTTCCCGTGTTTTTTTTTTTTTTTTATATCAGAATTATGCACAAGAAAGGCATGAAAACATAATTCAAATTCCTAATGTTAGCTATACTTAGTTTTTAACTTGTGTTATCTATTTGAGAACTCTATTATTATTATAAGCCGTTCTTTTTTGGGGGTGATTAATCATACATTATATATAATGATCCATTAATCATAATATAAAATTTTAAAATACGTAAAATATTTCATGTAAATAAATAAGTAGAATAATTTCATATTTTAATTATAAATGAAGGGGAATAATTTTTTCATTCATAAATTATCAATTTTTTTTTAATAAAAAAATTATTTATTTTCACTAAAAAAAATTTTTTTTGAATCAAACGTGGCCATTATGTATATAGTAAAATAAAATTAAAAAAAAAAAAGCGGATCGATTAGTCAATTCAACCATAGAGAAAGTAGTGTATTGATAATTTCTTTAAGGAGGTGGGATATAAAAGTGATTCCAATATTTGAAAGCAAAAGTAAGTGTTAGCCAAAATGAGTTGTTCCAAATGTTTAAACTAATCATTAATAAATTGATCGCATAAGTATTTTAGTACTTGATCCTCTCATTTTTCTTCTAACTTTTCAAAAGAAAAATAACGATACAAACGGAATAAAGCGACCATAATGCGCACTATTATTATACAAACGAATAAAGAGATTGGGAAGGGTGAAGTACGAAATAATCTCTATGAGCTTCAAATAGATGACTCTTCTAGTTTAATTAATGAAAATACATCTTTGATAAAGAGTTCTATGGTTAAAGTGTCTTCTTGTTCAGAAACTGATTGTATAGACTTCTGGCATTTTCGTCTTGGTCACACTTCCTTATCTATACTAAAGCTTCTTAATGTACCTTTGTTTTCAAATACAAAGAAATCTTGTGATATTTGTGCTCTTAATAAACTTTATAAACTTGCTTTTCCTTCAAATCTATCTAGATCTCCTAAAAAGTTTCAACTCATACATTGTGACATATGGGGTCCGTACTCAACCTTATGCTATGATGATTCAAGCTATCCAACTGGGCACACAAATGTTTTTCCTAGGCTATCCAACTGGGGTAAAAGGGTAAAAATTGTTAGATCTTTCTACTAACACAATCTTTTTCTTACTAAATGTTCAGTTTTTTTAACATGAATTTCCTCTAAAACAGACAAACATAAAATCAGCTAGCCCCCCTCCTAACCCACTCACTTCTAGAGACACTTATCCTCCCCCAGATTCAAATGATGATGATGATGTCTTTCCTCCTACACAGTCATCTCATGTTCCAGAAGATACTCCCGATTAAACAGAAACCCGTATACCAACCATACATGATCCATTTCAACTTATTGTTCTTCTTAGACCCTTTGAAAGACCAAAAACCTCATATTCATCTTTCTTATTATATTTGCCCATCTTTAACTAAAACTAATGCAGGTGTTCCTACTTCATCTTCCCAATTGCATCCAAAAGCTATACTAGGCAGTAAGTATCAGTGTCCAATTACATGACTCTCTAAACTGTCTGGTTCTTATAAGGCTTTTAGCTCTTCTATTATGAATCTAATTGAACCTACAAGTTATAATGAAGCTTCAAAGGATCCCAATTAGAACCTTGTTATGGAAATATAGTTAAATGCACTGGAAGAAAACAAGACCTATGTTGTTACTGATTTTCCTCTTGGGAAGAATGCAGTAGGGTGTAAATGGGTGCTCAAATTGAAGTTTCATCCTGATGGTACTTGGGAACAAGACAAGGTACGACTCGTAGCTAAAGGCTATACTCAACAAGAGGGTATTGATTATCAGGAGACTTTTTCCCCTGTTGTCAAGTTGACTACTATTCGTTGTTTCTTAGCTCTTGCTTCTATTAAGGGATGGCATATGCATCAGTTTAATGTACATAATGCGTTTTTGCATGTAGATCTTCATGAGGAAGTTTTCATGACTTTACCTCCTAGATATACAAAAGATACAAAGCCTAAAGCATGCAAGTTGTTGAAAAGTTTGTATAGTATCAAACAAGCATCTAGACAATGGCACGTTAAGTTCTCACAGTCCCTCACCTCCTATCATTTTCTTCAGTCAAAAGTAGACTATAATCTGTTTGCACAGATCACACATTCATTTCCATTCTAGTCCACGTTGATGATATCATAGTGGTTAGTCCTAATGAGCATTGTATTTTTTAGCTGAAGATTTTTCTACACACATAATTTAAAATCAAAGACTTGGGGCTTCTCAAGCTTGGCATAGAAGTGGCAAGGTCCCATCATGGGATTCAAATTTGTTAGAGGAAATATACTATGGATTTACTGCAAGATGCTAACCTATATAACTCATAGCCAATTAAAATACCTATGGACCAGAATGTCAAACACAACAAACATGAGGGTTTATTATCCAACATTGTACAGGAGATTAATAGGTAAACTCATCTATCTTACTCTCACACGTCCAGACATTAGCCATTTAGTTCAAGTATTTAGCCAATTCACGTCTTGACCAACAACTACTCATCTACAGGGTGTTCAGAAAATTAATCGTTACCTCAGAAGGTAATTCTGGTCAAGCCTTGCTTTTTCCCACTTCTTCTCCTTTACAATTACGAGCTTACTGTGACTCCGATTGGCCTGCTTGCCCGGATACCTGTCGATCTATTACTGGTTTTTATGTACTCTTGGGAAATTCATTGATCTTCTGGAAATCTAAGAAACAAAATATTGTGTCACGCCCCTCTACAGAAGCAGAATATCGTTCAATGGCAAGTACTGTGTGTGAATTAGTCTGGTTATGTTACCTTCTCAAAGATTTGCAGATTCCTCATTCCGCTCCTACTCTTTTCTATTGCGACAATTAATCTACTTTACACATTGTCGTGAAACCTGCATTCCATGAATGCACCAACCATATCGAATTAGACTGTCATCTAATATGTGACAAAATTAAAAAAGAAATCACTATCACCTCTCATTTATCCACTCAGAATCAAATAGCAGACATATTTACCAAAGCCTTACCTTGCCAAGTCTTTCTGTGCCATTTATCCAAGACGAGAGTTGTTAGCATCCACAGTTCATCTTGTAGGAAAATATGCCATTAACAGAGAGAATTGTTCAAATCATTCATTCTCCAAATCCGAGCTTTCATCTTTATAAGAGAAGTGAAATTGGTGAGCTTGAAAAACGTGAAGAAAGCCCATTCCAATTTTGCCCTAAAATTAAAATCATAGATAAAATGGAAACTCACCGTTTCATCTAACTCCTTGCCCAATTGATTAAAATGCATAGCTTCTTTGCTTTAAGTCCCATGTGCTGTAAATGCTATTCTTTATTTTTCTCATTCCTTCAGCCTGTCTACGTGTAAGATAACAATAGGTTAGCTTAATCTTAGCCTTTGTATTGTAGGTTTCCATAATAAGAAATACAGAAACGTACGTTTTATTACTCTTTCTTTCTTCTTCCATTTTGGTGGGCCGGCCCAACTCTATTAATCATATTATGGGCTTCATCGACAGGTTTACAAGAAACCAATGTTGGGTATAGAACTCTATATATAGGGAGATCTTTCCCTTCTCGATTGCATACACTACCTAGCCCAACAACTTTCCTAATTCTATGTGGCCCATTTAATTTTATGAAAGTGAAAAAAAAAAAAAAAAAATTGCACTATTATACAAACGAATAAAGAGATTCTCTCAAATATCAAATGTAAATGCTGGCTTTGATATAATGATAGTATGATAAATATGGGGAACTCGTCTAAAAAATTAGTTCAAAGAACAGTGAACTCAAATAACATAAATACATTGTAACAGTCCAATCGATTTTTTGATATGAGATAGCGGCAACCCATTTTCGACGTGTGACAGATGAAAAGTCTTAACAATCTTACTCTTAACAAAATCAATAAATAGGGGCTAGAATCCTGGACATTCATGATCTAGCCTAGAACTTGTCGTAGATTGGACTGATGGGTAATCTTCAAGCACCTCTTACAACAGCTCAATCGAATCCTCTAGACATTCATTGTATCCTCGGAGGGGAAATTACTTAAAAGTAAAAATACATTATAAAAAAAGAAAAGATCATATGCATCCCTTTCTCTTCTTCCCTGACAATCATCACTCAATGTTTCATGGCTGCAAATTAAAGATGGCATCACCTTCACAAATCGCATTAATAAGATGGGAGAAAGAGGATGAGAATTTTTAAAATATGTTCGGGAGTATCTACGCCCGACAGTGGTGATCTGTGCCTCGTCAATATAAATAATGATGTTCTTCAAGGCCGCTGCTGCGTACCCGAAAAGCCATCAAGAGGAGACATGGAGATTTGAATTTGGATTGATTAGATGGAAGGTCCCCCCTCCCTTTTGTTTTGGGTGCCTTTCGTCTTGGCAGTTTGTGTCCAATTCATAAAGTTTTTGTAGTGTTAGAGGGAGACACAGTTGGACTTCATACACCATATTTCCTTCGTACACAAATTCTTCCCCCACGGGCTTAGGGACCCATGTGTCCAACACACAAAGTTAATACATTTGTATTACACTTCAAATGCCTGACAAATCTTTTCCTACCATATGTGTATATCCATAGATAGAAAGAGCTCCGATCTCTTCTCGATTTGAAAACGCTACTATTTTATGTCATGTTACCATATATGGTACTAATTGATCTTTATTATTGTTGGTTTTATTTGTTGTGGCTCAAAAATAAAATTGGGTAAAGACTAAAACCTCATTTAAGTCCAATGAATTTAAATGTTGGATTCAATCTTAACTATTGATTTTTTCTGGTTTAATCATAACTATTTATTGCCCTGTCTTTCTTTCTCTCCTCACCTGATTCAATTCGACCAAGAGTTAGGGTTTTTACTCTTTTTTGTGATCTCTCCAATTTCACTCTACCTTTCTATAAATCTAGAGTTATGCTCTAGTATTTTCGGTTGATGATTGAAGTTGTGTTTCTTCAATGGTGAAATATGTTTGATTCTCTGTAGGTAGAATACTAGATTGCTAGATTTGATTCGGATGAGTATTGTTGATTGATATTCTTGATCTGTAATAGTATATGAACAGTTGATCTAGTGCACATAGAGTGTAACAAATTATTAGAGCTCAATGTGAATGTAGTAGCCCTTTGATCGATTTTGATCTTACTGGTGTGAACCATGATATAATCTCTGTGTTCTTACTTTTCTTGTTTTCGGTATCTATAACCTTTAATCTCACAATTTGAAAAAGAAGTATAAACAACTTGGTTTAATTCGGTAAAATCACAAAAGTGGTATTAGAACATGGGTTCTTAAGCTTTCTAAAATCAAATTGATTTTGGTGTGTGTTTGATTTTACTAAATGATGCTATATTGGATTCAGATTGTGATCTCTTGAGTTTTTTCTTGAAAAATTTTGTGTCTCTTGAGTTTTGTCTATTAAACTAATACCCTAGATCTGAGATTTATAAATCTATTCTTGTTTATTGTATATTAAACCTCGATTGCTAATTGATTTACTTCTTGAATTGCTATTTTTATTTGTATTTGTATTTCATAATTCACCAAAATGGCACAAATCTAAGTGAGGGAGTGAAATAAAGAAATGAATTCTCTGAAATTAGAACAGCCCAAAAAGGCATCGATACTGGAAGACGCTTACAATCTTATAATACTTAACCTTTCTAATGTAGTGCTCATAAAGATTGATGGAGCTGATAATGAATACTCAAGCACTCTAGGGTAAACTCGAATATTTATTTGCTTTACAATCTACACATTATTTAACTTATATCAAATAGTCATTATTCTCTGAGAAAATGGATGCATCTAAATCTGTTGATGATAATATGGATGAATTTCTAAAAAAGAATCTTCTATTAAAAGGCACTGGCCACTCACTTGATGATACTAGTCATGCTATGATTATATTATAATCTTTTCCTAATGACTATGTTGTGATTAGAAATTCTTTAAAATATATTGGTATTATTCCTACTGCTAATCTTGTATTTTCTGGTTTAAAAGCTATGGAATTAGAACTGAATGTAAGTAAGAGAACTAGCAATAGCCTATTTGTAAAAGGGTAATCAGATAGGAAAGATTCAATAAATAATACAAGTACAAATAATAATTTTTCCAAGAAAAAGACCAATGAAAAAACGAAACTAAAGAGGAAAAAAAATGCTATTTGTGGTAAGTTAGGTCATTTGAAAAATAATGGTTTTATATTAAAGAGCAAAAATCAAAATAGTAATGATAATAACAATTCTATGAATAATGGTAGATCAACTTGTGTGTCTAACTAAAGTTTTGACTGTTTCTAAATGCATTACTATAAATGAGTGGATCCTTGACTCGGGATGTTCTTTTCATATGAGCCCCAACTTAGAATGGTTTCAAGATTTTGAATAAATAAATTATGGTACAATATTTATGGGTAATAACATGTGTAGACTTCATGGTATATGCAATATCTCTTTGAAATTGCATAGTGAAAATATTATATTGTTAACTAGGGTAATATACATGCATGACCTTAAAAAGAATTGTATATCATTAGACACTCTTGATAAATTTGGTTGTATGTATAAGGCTCATAATGAATGCTTAACTGCTTATAAAAAAGGGAAATATGTTTTGTATGGTACAAAGAAACATGATTTGTATGTTTTTATCTAGGTATTATTGTCATGCGAGAACATATATTGCATTGATTACTATTGATATTGATTAGACTAAATTATGACACTTGAGATTGGGTCATATGAGCCAGAAATGCTTACAAGTCTTGGATAAGCAAGGCTTGTTAGGAAAGAATAATATTACTACATTTGAATTTTGTGAAACTTATATTTTGGGAAATCAACATAGGGTTAGTTTTGGGAAGGATATTTGTTTATATAAAAAATTCCTTAATTATGTGCATATTGATTTGTGGAGTCCTGAATAAGTTATGTCACATGATAGTAATAGGTTCTTCTTGTCCACAATAGATGATTTCAGTAGAAAAGTTTGAGTATTTTTACTAAAAACTAAATATGAAAATTTAGGAAAATTTAAGTCATGGAAAATTCAAATAGAACCTCAAACAGACAAAAAAATTAAATGCATTAAGAATGGATAATGGTCATGAATTTTGTAATTTTGAGTTTGATACATTTTGCAAGGAAAATAGAATAATGAGACATAGGAAAGTTGTGAAAACATCTCAATAGAATAGAGTAGCTGAAAGGATGAATAAAACTATGTTAGAAACAATTAGATGTTTAATGTTTATTTCAAATTTACCAAAACATTTTTTGGGAGAGACATTATATATTGTTGCATATCTAATTTATAGAAGTTATAGTATTACTGTAGATTTTAAATGTCCAAAAGAAATATGGTAAAATATACCACTAACTTTAACACATTTAAAGGCCTTTAGGTATTTTGCATATGTTCATAAATCTAATGGTAAGTTAGAACCGTAATCTAGAAAGTCTGTTCTTAGGCTATTAAGAGGATACTAAAGGGTATATATTGTGATAGAATTTCTAGTGGTGTTAAGATCATAGGAAGTAGAGATACTATATTTAATGAAAAATTACTCCCTTATAAACTAACAAATATTGTTGCATGTACAAATAACTATAACGAGGGTTCTTTAATTAAGGTGGAGCTTATAACCCCTACTAAACTTTTGGATCAGCAAGAGGAAGGCAACCCCTCAATAATTCTATACCAAATTGATGATGTACTTAGTACTTTTGATGGTATATAAACTAAATATACTACTGAGATTTTTTATAGGTCTAATTATAGTGATCTTGATGATTATCAATTGGCCCAAAATAAAAGTAGAAGGGATCCTAAGCCTAATCCAAAATATAATTATACAGATTTAGTATTTACATCTTTAATTGCACGCTTAGAAGTTTAAACTGATGAGCCACTTGACTATGATGTTCTTATTTCCTCAAAGGAAGAAAAGAAATGAGTTGAGGCAATGGAAGAAGAAATGACGTTCTTGAAGAATAAAAAAACTTGGACTTTGGTACCCAAACCAGAAAATAAAAAATTGGTTGACTATATATGGCTGTTCAAGGTAAATGAAGGTATATCTCAAACTAAATTTTCTAGATATAAAGTTAGGCTAGTAGCCAAAGAGTTTGTACAAATGAAGGTATATATTATCATAAAATCTTCTCACTTGCTGTTAAAGTTCAAACTATTAGGATCATGTTTGCTATGGTTTCATACTATGATTTGGAATTTGATCAAATGGATATTAAGATAGCTTTCTTGTATAGTAAATTTGATGAAACTATATATATGCATCAACCTCTAGGTTATATAGATAAAACACATCCAAATCATATATGCCTACTATACAAATCCATGTATGGATTAAAACAATCACTCAGGCCATGGTATAAACGTTTTGATTCATTTGTGATAAGCATAGGTTTTACAATAAGTAAATATGATTCACGTTTTTATTTTTCTTGTTTAAATTTTGTTCCTGCTTGCTTACTTGTATATGTTGATGACATGTTGGTTATAAGTAAGTCTAAGTTAAAGATAAAAGAAATAAAGAATAAGTTAGGATCATAATTTGATATGAAAGACTTGGGAAATGCAAAAAGGATTTTAGGAATGAAAATAATTAAGAATATGAATCAACATAAACTTAAGTTGCATCAAAACATTTATTTGATGAAAGTTTCTTCTAAGTTTAATATTATTGGTTGTAAACCAGTTCAAGTTTCCCTTGCGTCTCATTTTGTACTTAGTAAACAACAATTTCCAAATATTGATTTTGAAAAACTCAAAATGGAAAATGTTCTTTATTCTAATGCAATTGGATTTATTATGTATTGCATGATTAACACTTGACCTAACCTGAGTTTTACAATATCATTACTAAGTAGATATATGCTCGACCCTGGGGTTGAACACTGGAATGCTTTAAAATGGTTGCTTATATACTTGACCAGTTTTGCAAATATTGGATTACAATTTGATAAATTGACCGATAGCTTTGAATTAGTTAGATATGTGGATTCTGGCTTTACAAGTGCCAGGAATAGTAGAAAATCTATTACTGCCTATCAATGGTGAGATCTGTTTGATTCTATGTAGGCAGAATACTAGGTTGCTAGATTTGATTTGGATGAATATTATTGATTGATATTCTTGATATGTAATTGTACATGAACGATTGATCTAGTGCATATAAAGTTTAACAAATTATTAGAGCTCAATGTGGATGTAGCCCCTTGATTGATTTTAATTTTGCTGGTATGAATGACGATATAATCTTTGTATTCTTACTCTTTCTTGTTTTCGGTTTCCTCAATCTGTAATCTCACGATTTGAAAAAGAAGTATAAACAACTTGGTTTAATTTGCTAAAATCACAACTATTATTTCGTCTTTCTATATTTTCAGAGACCATCATTATTGTGTTGGTAAAATAGCAAGAAATGATACCGTCTCGAACTAAATGAGGTTAATATGCTTCATAGTTCATATTTTCCTTGTTCTCATGAATGTTCACGAGGCCTCCTTGTAATTATATATAGCTTAACTTAGGGGACAACTATGTAGCCACGCTCTTTGCAACGTCTCGTTTCCTCACAGGCTACTGGGACATGATCACTTTATACATGGCCTCTTGAGCGCTTAAGCAGCTAAACATGTTAGGACAAACGTTGACATGGGACGATTTTAAGGCTTTCACATTTATGATATTCTACTAGACCGGTACTCATTTTTCTTATACAACAATAACCTCTCCGAATGAGCTGATTCGAGATCGTCGCGTAACAATGGTAAAAACACGTATCGACATCATCCCATTCGACTTATGAGAAAGAGAGAAGTCTCCTTATCTGGTCATCATCCTAATGTTTCCAAACCACCTCTTGTGTTGTTGCTAGTTCTAAGTTAGGCTACCTAACTCCTGTCCTAAACCTAGATAAGACACACACAAAAAGGTTAATTTCTCATCGTAACGAGTCAATTCAAAAAATTAGTTCCGTATTGGCTAGTTCTTTTGTTAACCAGCTAGCTAGGTTAGTTCATAATGAATTAGTTCGTAATTGATGAATTTGACATGAAAATTCACCATTCTTGTAAGACTGTTTACATACAAGACAAGTCTCGTACGTAAAAGTTATCATCAACGCTTGGAATTTAAGGAAAACGAAGAGGAGTCAGTCCTCATCTCATACGCACAAAGGTTAGGGCCATGTGATAAAAGAAACTTCAAAAGGAGTCGGTGTCATCATCATGTGATATGTATTGAGAGAAATATTATATATAAAAAAAAAAACCCAATTTTTTATTAATTCACGTTAGTGATTAAAAGAGGAAATTTATAAAGATCAATTGCTTAAAGGCCATAACAAAGGTGTAGTTAAAAATAGGTACTTTTTTTTAACCTAAGGTGGATTGAAAGTCGGTTGCAAGGCTGTAAACTTGTAATGATATGGGTAAAAAAAAGTTTCTGACAAAATGGGGTAAAAATGTCACCTGAGAGAGATCATATACAAGAAACAATTAGTACCTTCTCACTGTAAAAAGCAGTCATATCTTTTAGCTACCTTACACTCATGCTCTGAATTATCATTCATGATTCAACGACACCAGAATTACACTTACGTATTGATCAATCTACGCAGATCGAACAACATTATTACGTTTCTTCTCTCCCCATTTTTCCCCCACTAAATTTTCGCAAAAATTATGGTTAGACATGTATATTATAGATAATTTGCATTTTGATCCAAATTACTGCAATCCAAACTTGCTATCTATATGTATTAGTTATGATCAATTGCATTTTGATTTAACAATAAATATAAAAATTAAACAAAAGAAAAAAAAATAAAGTAGAAGGATATTATAAATATATACAGATCTACAAGTAATCAGCAAAATCTTTGACTTGCATAGGGTTTGGATCAATACTTTAAAAATAAGTAACAATTATAATAATAATAATAATAATAATAAAGGAAAAAAAATCAAATCACAGTCAATATTATGACAACTGTAAACAACGATTCTAGGATGATTAAATAATTAATGTAATGATCAGAAGCAAGCTTTTTCCATGGCGGAATGCTGATCTCCGGGTTTTAGGGCTGAGCCATAACCAGATCCCAAGATATTCATGTGGGATTTGAGCTATATATAAATTATAGTTATATATATTGTATATATATATACAGTAATACTATCTAACTTCCAAATATATATGTATATATATATTTATGAACTTTGGACCATGCATATGCTCTAAACTAAAATTCGTGCCATTTTTTTTTTCTTTTTATTGGGACATCAAAAATATAAACTTACTTGAATTGGATTGCTTTTGGTGCATTGGATGAAGCTTTTTATCTTCACCGCGGCGAGCTCGCCGGAAGAGAAGGCGGTGTACACGTTTACGTCTCCGGCACGAGCTTTGCAGAAGATTAATGATGTTGAATGACTTAATTAGAAGCTACCAGAGGAGGAATCGAAAGGGATAGCATGATCCCAAAACTTGTTTATGGAGAATAATTAAGTGCTTAATTTAGGATCAATGCGATCCCTTTGGATGTCTCCTACAGCTGCAGTATAATAGCGAATCTCCCTTCCTCTCCCCCCCCTCACCGGAAGAGAAGGCGGTGTCCACGTTTACGTCTCTGGCACGAGCTTTGCAGAAGATTAATGATGTTGAATTCTCAATTAGAAGCTACCAGAGGAGGAATCGAAAGGGATAGCATGATCCCAAGACTTGTTTATGGAGAATAATTAAGTGCTTAATTTAGGATCAATGCGATCCCTTTGGATGTCTCCTACAGCTGCAGTAGAATACCGAATCTCCCCTCCTTCACCCCACCCCCCCCCCCCCCCCTCTCCCCCCTTCAAATTTCTCTCTCTCATCTTGTAGAGGAACTTTTGGAAAGACTTGTGTATATATATAAAAGAGACTAGTAGTGACTAGTGCCGATCTAAATATTGAATTTTTATAATTTTTATTTAATGGGCTGTTTTTTTGGACTTTGGATTTACCGAATCATGAGAAAATGTTTTAAGAGATAAGGTGTTTAGTCATTAATGTTGTGGATCCCATTCCTTAATAAGGCAGACAGTGTGGAGAGGATTTTTAGTTATACTGGGATTAGCTATCTCTTCTTGATAGAGATATTCACAATAATTTACCTTTTTTTTTTGGGAAAAATTTTGGGAAATTCTTCACGCGTCTTTGATGATGGGTTACAAATTCCGAGATGAGCGGTTGGACCCACAACATCATTAGGTAAGTCTAGAATATAATCTCAAATATCGTGCGAGAGGCTTGAACCCGAGCTAAACTCAGAGAGTCACCCTTACTCAACCATTTGAGCAACCCGTAAGGGTCAACTTACCTTACCTTCCTCTTCTTTTGCTATTTTTCTTGATTTAGTGAAGGTTCTGTGGTGACCAGCTATGTTAACTCCCATACTTAAATTGAGTCACTTACGAATCCAATAGAAGCCAGATCAATCACTCATAATTCATTAGTCTTAATTCATTTGGTTTGATCATGGGTCATATTTATTAAAACCTAAAAAAATTGGCTAAGTGATGGGTTTAGCTTCCGCCCATCCACAACCCAGCTAATTTTTGTTAGAAATATAAATAGTTAAAAAAAGATATATTGATTTATAGTTATAGCTTTTATAATATGAATACTCAGTTAAAAAATAATAAAATACATTAAACTTATTATGACTTGGAAGAAATATAATGATTTATAACTTTTATGTAAATGTTTTGATGTAATATTTTATTTGGATCATGCTTTCCTCTGGTACTTTATAATCTTGATATCAAATTTGTCTTAATATTTTGTGTATCGACGTAAGTTACACGATACTATTTGATGATTATATAATTTGATTTTCACAATAATCCTTATATATATATATATATATATATATATATATATATATATATATATATATATATATATATATATTATTTATAGAAGTAAAATATTTATGTTGATTATTTATTCGAAGGCTATTACTTGTAAATTATAAGTGGATTATAAAATTTGAATATTGATGATACAACAATTCACCTAATAGGTGAAATTCAGTGGTTTGGGCAAGTTTCAACTAGTTGTGCGAGCCGTTTGATTTGGCCATGGGTGAAAAAGTTTTCACCCAATTAGTATTAGGCAGCTCATGGTTTTGGCCAAATTCAACATCAATCGGCCGGTACACGCCCTTACGGCCACACCCAATTCACCAATAGGTAAGGGTTTTTTTTTTTTTTTTTTTTTAAAAAGAGGGTTAATCTCGATTTGAAAAGAAATTAGAGATTCTAAATATAATTATTTTTCCATGATAGAAATTAGAAATCGGATTTAAAAGAAAAAAGATAAATCCAAATGAAAAACTAAAGTGAG
Organism: Coriaria nepalensis; assembly: GCA_027186245.1. NCBI lineage: Eukaryota > Viridiplantae > Streptophyta > Magnoliopsida > Cucurbitales > Coriariaceae > Coriaria > Coriaria nepalensis. Next base: position 8,906,138 of record CP114491.1, on the reverse strand, counting down.
CATTAGTATTTTAAACCGATCAAATTTCTTTTTTTTTTCTAAATAATATAGAATATTTTAAATCTTCTCAATAATCCATAGCACGATTAATGGAAGGAGACCCAATAAGTTGGCCATAAACAATATTAACTGTTGCACATGGATATGTGTGGCTAAGAAGAGTATTATCATCACCAACATGAATTAATGTTAACCTTTAGTACTATTTGTCTTTGTAAGAAAAAAAATTGTTTTGCTCTCGTTAATTAACCTAGCCGTTAACTATATATGGTTCCTCACATATACTAACAGTGTTTTGTTTTATCATCTCTCATAGTACATCGATCTCACTTAGTGAAAATCACTAATCGAAATGAATTAAGGGAAAAATAATGCGAGTCATTTGATTAGGAGGGCATGATGAACAAGTGTTGAATGGGTTTGATGATGATGATCAAAAACAGTAAGTTGTAATCGTCCTCTCCAGATCATGATGGATGGTGCTAGATCTTGTCCACACTAGTGAAGCACAAATGGACCACAAAAGCCAATGTACAAGCTTTTGTAATTTTGGTGCTATATAAACGGTAAACCCCACCACTTCCTACTGCATGTTTCTAAATGTAAATGCAATATACCTCGTCATCATCATCTTACATAACAATATTAATAATATTAATAATAATAAGAAGAAGAAGAATAGTATATATATATATATATTAAAGGGATCAATTTTCATAACGTAAAACAAACACATATAGTGAATGGATTTTTAAGGTTTGAAATTTGGAATTTAAGGTCTCGTTGAGAATTAGTAATAATAATAAAGTAGTATGATAATGAAATGAGTTGATCGATAGTATTTATTTTATTATATTGAGAATGATGAATAATATTCGTATTTTGTTCAATTTTGTTCGCTCGGTTAGTTGACAATATATTAAAGAACATGAATGTGATGTTAAAAAATCAATTCTGTTAAAAGAAAAAAAAAATGATTTGAATTTTCTTTCCATTCCGCACCATTCCTAATCATCCAACAAGAATTGATTCATTCTTAATTTGGGACAAAAAATGAAACCAAACGTGAATTAAGAATCAAAATAATTCACTTTCAACCAGAGAATTGAACCAAGTGACACTTAAGATTCAGTAATAGTGAGGATTTGAGGGACTGATCATGAACGAGAGGCTCGATCTCTTACACTGCTTTGTTGCTCAATCTTTATGGAATTGGACGAGGTCAATTATTGGAAATGATTTCAGAAATTCGTGTGATCACAAAGGCAAAATAATTGTAGATCGTTCTATGTTATGGGGCACACACAACTACTAGCATGCAGGCTGAAACTTGAACACTTTTAACAAGTCTTCAAATTTGTGAGAATCTTCGGATTTTCAATGCTCACATAGAAACAAATTTTTTAACTTTGATTCACATGGTTTACGTTCAATATAAAACCTTGGCAACCATAGTAATTCTAGTCTAAGGTCTCATTTCCTATTCTGGTTTGGATGCATTGAGATGACAATTGGAGTAGTGTCCAATTGATATAGCAAAAGAGAGGATAAGGGGAATTGGGTTTTAAGGAAGTGTACATTGTTGCTGTAGTGATTCGGATTAGAGTTTTGTTCAGACAAATATTTGAAACTTGTTGTTAATAAGGAAGTTGTTAGTTGGAGTTGCCCTATCAAGATTTAAAATAGGACAAGCGAATTTGAAATCCCCCATGACACATGTTTGGTGTGAAAATGACATTGCAAAAGGTGGGAACTAGCTATCCACGCATGTGGTTTGTGGGGTGACCATGGTTATGCCGTTATTATAGTATTCCATAATTTTCATTTAAAATAAAATAAGTAAATAAAAAGGAGGGTTAAAATAGTTGTTTTCATTGTTAAATAATAAATTATTAATTATTAATTATTTTCATGATATTTATTATTTACAATTTAAAAGATGTGATTCTAATACGTAAAATATATACTCTTTCTCTCTTTATATTGTTCGTAACGGTTTTACTAATTTTGTATTTTTCTCATCTTTAAGAGATCTGTTATTGAGCTAGAATCTCATTGTCTAACTTATTGAAAAAACTAAAAAGTATATTATCATAAAAACATTACTTCCTTTTAAATTTGACACGATGCACATAGATTTTTCAATGAGTCACATGGAATCCATTAGGAAGGAGGGGAGTCTTTCATAAAGGACAATTCAATTAGTGGTTTAGGGCAAACCCTAGTACCCCACGCCCTCTTAAAAAGACTACCCCAATTTTTTTTTTGGGCAAACAATATAGTTGCTTTAGCTTTCAATTTGTGTTTACTAAAAGAGGTGGAACATACAATTAAGTTGTCACATTCAAGGATTAAAGCATAATTAATTAGTCTTACCTTCCCCCCCTCTCCCTTTTCTCTTTTTTTCTTCTTCTGTCAACATTCATTTTTTAAGGCTTGAAGATGACTAATTATGTATGAGATTGGAACCTCTTGGTACCTTTTGATTTGTTTAAGTGGGCTCTGATTCCTGTAAAGATGTTTGCATATAATATAGTTCAACCTACAAGTTTTGGTTCTTAGCTAGGTCAAGATCCATTAGTGTATTAAAACATAATTTTTAGACAACTTAGACCAAAGACTACAACAAGATTTTTAGCATATATATACATAATAAGGTAAATTACAGATAAATACTATAAAATTTTCGATAAATTTAAGTTGATTCTTATTATTTTTGAAATTATAAATACTCTTTTTTTTTTCTTTATAATTTTGAGAATTCAAAATATGTAAAAGAAAAATGATTCAATCTGATTCTTTATGACATGACTTATTTTATTCAAAATCTAATCAATCATATTTAAATAAAAATTATACTTTATTCTTTTCAATTTCTTCCATCAAAGTCAAGGGAGTAAGATATTTTGAACAGAAGAGTAATAAAAAATGCTCGAAGATCAAATTGACATCATCTGTATAGTTCTCTAGATTTGTTAATACACGATCATTTCTAGGCATGTGCTTGATTAGCCGTATTGATCACAAACTCTTCAAACAATGCAAATCGAATAAAGGGTCTGTTTTTTTTTTTTTTTTTTTTGGGCGCCCCACAAAAAAAAAAAAAAAAGGGCTTTTCCTAGCCGAGATAAACTATGAAACGTGGATCCTAAATCTAAAATTGTCTAATATTGTATGTGAAAATCTGATTCACGTCAACGAGATCTCATGCCATGCCACAGCCATGAACACTCCTAATTTGCCATAACCAACGCATTTGCAGCACATTTTATGTCTGTCTAAACAAGGCTATGTTTACCTACTTTAGCTTTCTTGTCCTTTTTCGGTTAACTTTTTTTTTTTTTCCCTTCTTCCCTTTCTTTTCTCTTTTGTAGTTTTGTTTGGCAGAGGAAAAATTCAGGCTGTACATGCACGTTGGGTTGTTGGAGAACATGTACTCGCCAAATTCCCTTTTGGCGCTGTGTCATAGATGCATGATGTACAAAATCCTCTTCTATGATCATGTATGGTTGAGCATCGGGTCGGATCACGCCCGAATATTACGGACATCCGATCAAATTATCTGGACATGGATTCAATCCGATCCCATCCACATAGGATCAGATCGGGTAATAGGATATCTGCAGTGCATCCTCTTTCTTTCCTTTCCCCCTGCAATGTCACTCATTCCAAGCATACATGAAAGCAGAAAAATGCTGGAAATCAATGAAAACAAAAAATCATAATGATCGGATTCAGAAGTATACCAGGAAAGGAGATCAACTTCTTCTACTACGTATCAATCTACCTTATTCTTCTTCTTTTTCTTCTTCTACGCTTCTTCTTCCATGGATCTGAGGGAGGGGCGGATGGAGGGGCGGCGTCGGGTGAGGCATACATAAAAATTAAAATTTTTAATCTAAATTTGTATATAAACAAATCCCTATTATTAGATAAATTAATATATTTTAATTTTATGTTCTCATATCATATATTATATAATTATATAATTATATATATATATATATAATCTAAAATTCTCGTTTTCTTAATCATAATTTATCCTAGCTTTTTGCACCGAAATAAGCTACGGTGACTCCGGTCCAGTTGGGAAATGAGATGGGCCATGGTGGCATGGTGGGATAAAATATCGAGCCCAAACTTTTTAACTCCGTTTGAGTTGAGATTGCTCCTACAAATATTAGCCCAATAAGACTATTATCGGCCCAATTCTCCAAGCAGAGCTCTAACGGCTTTATTGGATCCATTGGATAAATATAGATCATGCTTTAGGCGGTAATTGATTTCATGCAATTCCGTATTTCTCTTACTGTTTTGATCCAGTTTAGAATATGATTATATTTAATCAAAATCTTCAAAATATTTTTAATTTTGATCAAATGATTTTAAATAAGACATATTAACTTATTTAATAAAAACCGTAAGATTTAACTCCAAACTCAATTTATCCTTCTTGAATGCTTAGATTGCAAATATTAATTTATTACAATAATAAGACTTCATTAGAACGTGAATAGCATTATCGAGAACATATTTAATGGCCGCCCAATCAATCTTAATTGTTTTATTTAATGTTCTTTTTCTTTAAACGTCACAATCACAAATGTTGACAATGCTAGAGATAAGAGAATTATGAGATCAAATTTAATAATAATTATAATAATATTCTTTGAATTAAAAAAATATTATTTATGGGTTATATAATTTATGAAAATGAAATTTGATACTACTTTTTGTCGTGTAGTGCTTCCAAGCTTTCGAGCCAAAAATAGTCTCGAACTTCAAAGGTTTTGGTTCCACTAGAAATGACAAGGTAAATGGGAAGTTGTGGCTTTATAACACTAATATATATATATATATGTTAGATTACTAAATCGACAAGATACATGACCGTTAAAAGTACTAAAGTTGTTTAGATTCTGAAGCGAACTCAGTTGAAGAAAAAAAAGTGAACAAAAAAAACTAGACCCACTCATTTCGTTAAAATATTTCTCATATCAGCCCCTCTCAAATTCAATACTATAAAGCGTGCAAACACGACATGTTCGAAGCAAACTCACGTTACAAAGAGCCCCCTCCCTCCCCACGGTCTGTTGCTACTATAATCAATCAAACCCTTCATTCACTTCTCCATCCAAAAGCCAAATCCGATTACTTTAGTCCTCTCTGTGAATAAAAATCAATCAATCAATCTTTAAAAAAAAAAAAAAAAAAAACATGAGGAAGCTCTGTCCCAATTTCGAGCGAGAAGACTGCCTTGACACTGTCCTAGAAGTTCCAATCCCTGAGGAAATATTCTCCTACAACACATCATCATCGTCAATGCTCAATAAGTCCAGCATTAAAGGCCGAATCACTCAAATCCAGTTTCTGCTCGGAGTGGTCGGAGCTCCATTGATCCCTTTTCCAGTCCGGTTCGAGAACCAACAACCCATCATTAACTTCATTAGCGTCAAAGACAACCACCCCATTGTGCGTACACCACCTGTTTGTTCTTTTGTCTCAATGAATTAACTTTGATGATTGTATTAAAAATCACTTATTTCTTGTAGGAGAAGTTGACGGCGAAGTACATAGTGCAACAGTTTGTAGCGGCAGTAGGGGGAGATCATGCAATGGATAAGATAGGGAGTATGTATGCAATGGGGAAGGTGAGGATGGGAGCGACTGAGTTTTCTTCTGGAAAGAAGAGTAAAATAAAGAAGAAGAAGAAGAGAATGGTGAAGGGGAAGAGTATTATAGATTGGGAAGGAGAAGGGGAGATGGGCGGGTTTGTGTTGTGGCAGAAAAGGCCGGAACTGTGGTGTTTGGAGATGATGATGGGAGGGTGTAAGATCAGTGCCGGTTGTGATGGGAAGGTTGCTTGGCGACAGACTCCATGGCACCATTCTCATGCTTCTCGAGGGCCCCATAGGCCGCTCAGGCGTTTCATACAGGTAAAATATGAAAGCATTACCCTCAAGTATGAACCTGTTTTATGCGGGGGTGAAAGTACAATATTGATATTACAGTGTAAGGGTGGTGTCTGGATGTCGGAATTGGTCTTAAAATTGGAAATAAGAGTCCAAATCCGATTCCAGCGTTTGGCCCATCTCGGAATCGGGATTCTGTTATCTCAATTCTGAACTAGAGGTTAAAGAATTAAAAGATTCAGTATAAGGACCCCTTTTTTTTTTTCATTTGGGTATTAAAAATCCTTTCCAGTGACATAACTCAGAACATCAAAACTTGCAGGGTCTTGATCCAAAGTCAACAGCGGCAATGTTCTTCAACTCAACCTGCACGGGCGAGAAGACGGTTGATGGAGAAGACTGTTTCACACTAAAACTCGAATCAGAATCATTAGCATTGAGAGCAAGAAGCAGCAAAAGAGTAGAGATAATCAGGCACACCATGTGGGGCTACTTCAGCCAAAAAACAGGGCTTTTAACCAAACTAGAAGACTCTCATCTCCTCAAAATCAAAGGGTCAAAAGCCGATAATCAGAGCATATTTTGGGAGACACACATGGAGTCATTGCTGCAAGATTACAGAACCATAGATGGAGTTAACATTGCTTATTCAGGCAAGACATGGGTCTCTCTGTCGAGATACGGTAAGAGCTCTGAAACCCATACGAGGGCGAGAATGGAGGAGGTTTGGCAGATTGAAGAAGTTGATTTTAACATGAAGGGTTTGTCCTTGGATTTATTCTTACCTCCCAGTGATTTGAAGGTCGAGGAAGATGAGGTTTGTTTCGATGATGATTATGATGATGACGACGATGATGTCGTCGGTAGCAATGTGCATATATCATTCATGATCAACCCATCATCTGTAGCCGCTTCTAAGATCAGTGCATCTAAAGTTGTTGCTATTGACGACGAGGATGATGATGATTCTGAAGCATTACTTAAATGAAATATTTGTATCTTTGTTCAAGAGTGATTTGGCCCAATCTATACAATTTGGGTCGAAAATTCCTATATAAAAAGCCCAATCAGCCCAATAGCGATTCCCTCCTTAAATTTAGTCGGCAATTTCTGTTACCGTTATTTTCCACTGGAGAATGCAGGAAAGTGTTCTAGAATGTGCCAAGTGGAATTCTCCAGAAGCATCACGATACATCCACACCGTCCCCGGCATACACTATAAGCTGCATGTCCCTTCCGTCTCTTGAATCGATCGAAATTCAGAAAACAATTTTCGAAATCTCATCTTGGAATTTTCAGAAGAAAAACGATGTCGGTGATTCCTAATTTCTTCGGTCGCGATCCAACGTTTTTCAGTGTTTCCCAATTTCTTATCGTTGGATGAAGCTGTTAAAAAAAAGGTGTTAATATGATTTTTATATATCCGATTTGTTCTTCTTATGAAGAAACTTATAGACATCTATTTTTAGATTGCAATTTTGCTAAGCAACTTTGGATTTACTGTAAGATATGAATAACTTTTAGAATTTTTCTTTCTATAAGATATAATCTTTTGTTTAATTTAGAAAATTCAATAAATTTAGGTCCAATTTTGAAAGTTATTTCAATCCACTGTTTATGGCATGTTTGAAAAATTAGATGTTTTTGAAGATAAAAATTCAAATTTTGATTTTGTGATTTAAGATATTATTTTTTTAGTGAAGATAAAATTTAAAGGTTTAAATATCATAATCTTTCTATACGGGATCATATTTACTTGCAGATCGCCCTATCATTCCTCATCTTCTTCACTGACAAATAAAATAGGTGCAATGGAGTCATTTGCCACAAGGTTTTCTTATGTTGAATGTAGATGGAGCCAACAAAAAAAGTTAGGTTATTAAGAGGAGGCATGGCTTTAAGGGATCACAAAGGCACTTACATTCAGGCGTGCTCTCTCTTTTGGGGTGAGCGACTAGAGTGGTAGCAAAAGCAAGGATTCTTCATAGGAACATCGAACCATGTTAACGTTTCTATATTCAATCTAATTATCTTATTATGGTCAAAATGGTTAATAATGTTTACTCAATTTTTCAGGCGCCAAACCATACTATCACCCACACACCCTAAGGGAATATTAATTACTAGGAGTAAATATTACCCACCCACACACCTTAAGGCAATACTAATAACTAGGAGTAAATACTTCCGCCTTGGTGATTCAGAAGATGGATGCCACACGTCATCAATTACGAGTTTCATTATGGTAAACGCTATAAAAGAAATATATGAATAAAAGAAACATATCAAGTGACAAAGAGTTACCTAGATCTTCCTCATCATCCAAATCTTGTTAAGATGTTTTGGTTCTTGCTTAGCTTTATCCTTAAGATCTCAATATAACATTAACATATCGAGGCATTAAAATGAGGCTTATGCCTTGACTTTGAAAAAATAAATAAAGAAATAAAGGCGACAATCTACATCTTAGCAAAATTACTTGACCCGTTCTTTAATTATAAAAGTTTTATTATATGTTGACCATAAAAAGAAACCTATTATTAGGTGAACCACTTCATCTATTAAATAAAGGCGACAATTCACATTTTAGTATACCCACACAAATTTTTCTTCAAATATAAAGGCCTTATCATATGTCGATCACAAAGAGGAATCTAATATTGGGTGAACTACTTCATCCACTAAAGACCCTTCATCCGCTAGGGGATCTTTACCTGCACTTAAGTTTGCGCCTAAGAGATTAAACATTATAGTTAATTCAAGCAACCTGAAGTCAGAAAAGAAGGAAAGGAAGCATCTGGAGGAGTGCCCAAAGCTAACAAGATGATGAGAGAATGAAGGATCGAGTTCAAGAAAGAATACCCACTAGCGGGTTAAGGAGGATTTGTGACGGGACGACAAAACTAAGTTGAATCAAAGTTGACAAATTACCTAGTGAATAATACTCCTCAGCCACATGTTGAGGCGCATTCACTTTTGCCTCATCATGATTTCACCTTTGTCGTGTGTTGAGGCAAAATTAATTGTTTGCCTCAGCACTAAGCGTTACATATATATATATATACATACTTCTTTATTTTTATTATTCTCGTAGTTTGTAGATAAATGGTGAATTGTCTTTTTTCAGTTGGGCCAAAAAATATGGATGCAAGACTAATGTAAGTGTTCATGTCTAAAGATCATCAAGAGAAGACATCTTTCATAACAGATCGATGATTGTATTGCTACCGGGCGATGCCCTTCGGACTGATAAATGCAGGAACAACCTTCCAACAACTAGTGAATGTAATATTTAAGGAAGAGATCAGAAAGACGATGGAGGGTTATGTTGACGAAATCCTTATTAAAATTATCAAAACCTCCAATCACAGCTCTCACTTGAAAAATGCCTTTGAAATAATGCATCGCTTTGGGATGAAGCTAAACCCTGAAAAGGTGTGATTTCGGGGTGTCGTCCGAGAAATTCTTGGGGTACATAGTGAGTCATCAGGGCATCGAATCCAACCTAGAAAAAGTTTAAGCAATCCTGAACTTGAAAGCGCAAAAAAAAAAAAAAAAAAAAAGAGCTCACTAGCTTAACAGAGAGAATTGCGGCCCTAAGCCGCTTCAATAGCCATTCCGAGAATAAATATCTCTCATTCTTCAAGGACCTAAAGAGTTGAGGAAACCAGCGGTGGACTAAGTAATGTGACTGGGCATTTAAAGAGCCAAAGAAGTATTTGGCCAACATGCCGAGGTTGACCCCACTTATCCCATGAGAAGAGTTAACCATTTACCTTGTTGTGTCGGGTGTGGCAGTCAGCTCAATACTAGTACATAATGAAGGAAAGAAGCAGGTCCCCATGTATTATACTAGCAAAGTGATGAACACGCCCGAAAGTCAACATCCAAGGGCAGGCAAAGTAGCCTTGACACTAGTTGTAGCCACTCATAAGCTCTAACCCTATTTTAAAGCACATCATATAGTGTTGCAAATAGACCTACAACTAAAGAACATTCTTCAGAACCCAGATACATCCGGGAGACTCCTCAAAAGGTCAATCGAGCTAGGTGAATTCAACATCCACTACAAAAAGCATGTCGGATGCTTCAGGTTGATAGTGCGACAGATAAGTAAGCATGCGACACCGGACTAATTTTAACCTACTAGAAGAGCAAAAGTATAATGCTCACTGCGCTTTGGCTTTGGAGCCTCAAAAAATAAAGGTGAGTATGAAGCCCCCTTGGCGAGATTGTGTTAGGCAAGAGAAATCAGAGTAGATAGGATACATATCATAAGTGATTCACAAGTGGTCGTATCACAAGTAAAGGGGAACTGCCATGCAAGGTCAAAAGCAATAGTGGGATACTTGAGGAAAGTCGAGGCCATCTTGGGAAATTTTAGAACATATGAGATCGTGCATACCTCAAGAGAAGAACATTGAGGCTGACATCCTGGCATGATTGGCCGTTATACCAGCCATGGAACTACCACCACAGGCCAAGATGAAAACCTCAAAAATTTGAGCGCCACCATAGAGCAGAAAATCAGGCATAAGGTTAGACATCGAGCGGCCAAGTTTGTAATGATTGAAGACGTGATATATCGGTGAGGTTATTCAATTCCATTATTGAGATGCCGAGATGACACTGAGGTAAATTACATCTTCCGAAAAATACAGGAGGGCATCTACGGGAACTACTCAAATCTTAGGAAGAATGACGCCCACCATGAAGGATGACGCCCACGAGTTATGCAAGGTATGCACCCAATGCTAAATCTACGCATATATTCCTAGGAAGTCCTTCATTCCCCTTACATTCGTAGGAAGCATGTGGCCTTTCTTCAGGTGAGGGATTGACGTGATTGGGCAAATGACCAAGGTGACGTTAGAGCAAAGTAAGTATGCGATTGTAGCAATCGACTATTTTACAAAATAGATCGAGGTTGAGGCTCTATCAAAGATAACAGAGCATCGTACCATAAAATTTATGTGGAAAAATATAATATTACAATTCGGGATACCCAAGTTCTTAATCACGGATAATGGGAAGTAATTCGATAATGCAAAGTTTGTAGGGTTTTGCTCGGACCTAGGAATAAGGCACATAACCTCATCTCCAACACAACCCTAGGTAAATGACCAGGTAAAAGTAGAAAATAAAGTCATAAAAAGCTATTAAAGAATAAGCTCGACAATGCCAAGAGACGTTGGGCAAACGAACTCTCGGGGATACTCTCGGCGATTCGTACTACTCCCCAATCAGTGACATGGGAAATACCCTTAAGCTTGACGTACTATCCTATAGAAGAATAATGGCAAACGAATAAATAAATGCATAAGCTATGACTGAAGCGCTGGACTTTTTCCAAAAGTCAAGAGACGAAGTTAGTATCAGAGAGGTTTGCCCTCATGTAACGATTCAAAAGGTATTATAGTAAGCAAGTGAAAGCTAGGCCAATAAAGGTCATAGATCTAGTGCTAAAGTAGATTTTATCGAACACTCGAGTGTTAGGAGAAAATTGGGAAGGACCCTATGAGATTACCTTAGAAGTGAGACCAGGGACCTCTCGGATTCAAAATGCCAAAGGAAGAATGCAGGAACACCTATTGAACGCGGAGCATTTGAAGGGTTTCTACAAACCAACATAAAACTCCCCATTCTCTCATTTACAAGGTTTTTCATTAGCTTAGTTTTCAAAATTAGTTCTTAGTTTAGTCGACAAACTATTTTTCAGTATCATTTTTAAAAAATTTAGTATGTTTTCCTTCAATAAATATTTTAACTCGGTCTTATTCGACCCGGCTATATGAATGAAAACTTGCAACAACAAAAAGCTAAGAAGGTTGCAAGGCCATAAAAGAGGTCAGACCAAAGTTGAAAAACTTAGTTAAGCCTCATAAATAGTGGTCAGAGAGATCTCAGAGACAAAGGCATGAAAAAGGAATCCATAAGATCTTAAGACAAAACTCTTAATGTAATCAAGCGAGAAGAATAAATCTAAAGAGACATGATTAATCCTCAGCAAGGGGCAAGCCGTAAAAGATTTCTTAGTACAATGTGGCACAAAATGAAAAAAAAAACTCACCATGATGTGGCACCCCAACGGCAAAAAGAGAAATACTTTATAATGATGAGGCACCCTAAAATATGTCTCGGCATGCCGAGGCTCAAAATGAAAAAAAGAGTTCACCATGATGAGGCATCCCAATAAACATATCAGCATATCGAGGCACAAAATTGAAAAAGACTTGTCATGATGAGGTGCCTTAAAAAACACCTCTGTAAAATTGAAAAAAGATCTCCTCATGATGAGGCACCCTAAAAGATGCATCAGCACGCCAAGGCGTAAAATAAAATAAGACCTTATTATGATGAGGCGCCTAAAAAGACGCATCGATACGATGAGGTACAAAAAATAAAAGACCTCAGGATGTTGAGGCACCTTAAAACAAGGGGATGTCTTGAGTTTTTATAATACTTTACTAAAACCGAGCAATAAAGAAAATGATGATTGCAAAACAAGTGGCTGTGTTGAGCTACAAGAAAAATTCCCTAAGTAAAAGAATTGCTTAGGCTAAATTTTTTACGAAGAGAGGAGTTACCATATATGAAGTCGAAGAAATCATAGAAGGGCATCCAAAAGAGCTATAAAAAGTACAATACGACATAAAGAAAAGCAAAAGGCGATAAAGGAAACTTAGCAAAAGATCAAGAGGCTCTGTCATCATACCATTACACATAAGGAGAGTTAACTCCACTAAGATCTTTCTCATCATCTGTATCCTACTAAGATCATATGGCTCCTGCTCAGCATCATCCGTGGAGAGAAGATCTCAATATAACATCAATATGTCGAGGCACTAAGATGAGGTCGGGGACTCTTAAATGTATACGCTTTGACTTTAAAAATAAATAAATAAATAAAGGCAACAATCTTCATCCTAGTAAACCCACACGAATTGTTCTTCAGGCATGAATGTCATATCATATGTCGACCACAAAAAGGAACCTAATATTGGGTAAACTACTTTATCCACTAGCGACCCTTCATCCGCTATAGGCTTTTCACCTACACTTAAGTTCACACCTAAGAGATAAACATAGTCAATCCAAGCAACCTGAAGTCAGAAAAAAAAAATGAAAGAAAACAACTAGAGGAGTGCTCAAAGTCAACGGGATGATGAGAGAATGAATGATTGAGTCTGAGAAAGAAGACCCACTTGCAGGTTGAGGAGGATCCGCAATGAGACAACAAAACAAAATTGAAACAAAGTTAACAAATCACCTAGCGAATGAAAAACATAGTCGAAGTGCGGACTTTAAAGTTATTATCAAATACCTAGATCGATGACTACTAAGCCAACCGAGCAACAAAAAAAATGATAATAATAATAACAATAATACTCAACCATATGTTGAGACGAAATACTGAGCCGCTCACTTTCGTCTCAGCACTAAGAATTATAAAAAATAAATAAATATAAATATTCATAATATATATATATATATATATATACACTTCCTTATTTTATTATTCTTATTTTTCGCAGAGAAAAGGTGAATTATCTTTTTTTTGTTGGGCCAAAAAATTTGGACACAAAACTAATGAAAGTATTCATGTCCGAATATCATTAATGATGAGAAAGCTCCAACTTTGATAAATTATAACTGATCAATTTGTAAGGACATGAGTATTTTTGTCATAACCTGATATGTAACATCGACTTGTGCCCAGATACTGAATGATGATATCAAAAATATTCATTCAACGAATACTTACAAAAGTGCCACTCCTAATGCCATTTTAGGAATAGTTACGAAAATATTACTCCAATGAAAACTTAAGTCCATACCATGATAAAAATAACTTATAAGTCCAAATAAAGTCAGATTTATCATTAACCCATCACTTACCAACCTATGGGGATCACCCGAGGCGTCACCTAAGAGCCTCGAAATATGATGGACTCAATATCGCCTCACAGAAGATGATATGACCAATCATCCATAATATCATAAATTTTCCCTCAAATCAAATTATATTTGCACATATCCTATCGAATCAAGAATTTTATTTTAAGAAGATTCTATCGGATAAATTCTATAAAAACCCTATCTATGAAACATAAAAAATTCATGCACTTTGATATTTTTCAACTCCAAATTATTTTATCAATTATTCTTTTAAATATCTTAATAACTTATATATGGGACAAACTTTGTAAATACCTAACTCCTATATTCCCCCCATATCTTCTCTTTTATGCAAGTACAAATTTTTAAACATAATATTGAAGAATTTTAGCATCAATGGTAAATATTTTTTCTGGAATTCTAGACTCGTGCGCTGAAACTTCCGGTGCGCTGAAATTTTCTCGTTCCCTGTCGTGCACGTTAAATATTACATTATATCAATACAAATTACTAGGACTAGATACTTCCGGTGCCTTGGGAATTCAGATCACGTCATCAGTTACGAGTTACGGCAGTCATTCATTGGTTCTCTAAGAAAAAAAGCAAAAGACGGCACTATTTATAGGATGAGGAACCGAAAACATGCTAACGTTTTCGTCTCCCTCAAAAATGGAAATGAAACCAGATTCGTCTCCTCCTCCTTCACCTCCTGTTCCTGTTGGTCATGTTCTCATCTTCCCCCTCCCAGCACAGGGCCACGTCAACTCCATGCTCAAACTAGCAGAGCTTCTAACCCTATCCAGCCGCCTCCACGTCACCTTCCTCAACACCGACGTCAACCAAAACCGCCTCTTCCAATACACCGACATCCAAACCCGCTTCGCTGAGTATCCCAATTTCCGGTTCAGAACAATCCCGGACGGCCTCCCACCTGACTATTCCCGGTCCGATGATAAAGTCACGGACATACTCTACTGCCTAATTTCTAACACTTTACCAATCCTTAAAGACATGCTCGTTGCACGTGATTTCAGTTCTGATGGATTATTCCCTGCCGTGAGCTGTATCATTGCAGATGGAATTCTAAGTTCCGCCATTAATATGGCAGAGGAAGTGGGTATTCCCATTATCCATTTCCGTACTATCAGTGCTTGTTCCTTCTGGGCTTACTTCTCCATTCCTGCCATGATTCAAGCTTCTGATCTTCCCATCAAAGGTTTATAGCTACTCCAAAATCTTAGAAAATTAATCTACTTACTCATGAATTAGATTCGAACCAATCAAGCTACTTGCCCTTTACTTCTCTCTGTTTTCTATTTGCTAAAGAGAAGAATATAAATTACAGGAGATGAAGATATGGATAGGCCCATAACGAGCATACCTGCAATGGAAAAAATCATGAGATTGAGGGACCTACCGAGCTTTTGTCGATCCGCTATTAATCTAGACGACAAAGGCTTGCAAATCGTTTTGAACGCGACGCAACAGACTCGAAGAGCTAAAGCACTAATTCTCAACACCTTCGACGAATTAGAATCTCCGATTGTCGCCCAAATTCGTGCTCACTGTCCGAATATCTACACCGTCGGGCCACTCCACGCGCACTTACGCACAAGGCTGAACTCCGGCCAATCTCCGACGAGCAGTCTACGGGAAGTCGACAGGACCTGCCTGAGGTGGCTCGATTCTCAGCCGTCGAAATCGGTCCTCTATGTTAGCTTCGGAAGCATCGCCATCTTGACAAATCAACAGCTTCTAGAGTTCTGCCATGGGTTAATCAACAGCGGGAAGAGATTTCTATGGGTGATGAGACCAGGCTCTGTAAGCGAGAAAGAACCAAAGGAGGCAGAGGAGTTAGCGCTGCTGCTGGAGAAGACGAAGGAGTTGGGTTACATAGTGGGGTGGGCCCCACAGGAGGAGGTGCTGAGTCATCCGGCCGTAGGCGGGTTTCTGACGCACAGCGGATGGAATTCCACGCTGGAGAGCTTGGGGAGTGGGGTCCCCATGCTTTGCTGGCCGTATTTTGCGGACCAGCAGGTGAATAGTAGGTTTGTCAGTGAGGTTTGGGGGTCGGGGCTGGATATGAAGGATGTTTGTGAAAGGGGGGTTGTGGAGAAGATGGTGAATGATTTAATGGTGGACAGGAGGGCGAAGTTTCAGAAACGGGCGGCAGATGTGGCGGAGATGGCTTTGAGGAGCGTGAGCCCAGGTGGGTCCTCGTTTTGTAATCTGGACCGTTTGATTGAAGATATACGGTTGATGAGCGTGTGATAGATTCTGTTGGTTATTTTGTTTGTCGCGACTCATGTCAGTTGTTACGCCATGTCGTGTATTTTTATGACCTTGTAGTGGTAATGGATTGAGACAGGCACTATTCTAAACCGAATGGGCTTATCTTGAAAAGATTCGGCCTTTTTGTTTTTTAGTTATCTTTTCTCTTAGCAACTCGAATGGGCTTAATATATCCTTATTTGTCTTATCCTTCATTTCATTTTTTACCGTTAGATTTTAATTCAATGATGAGATTAATATAATGATTTTTGATATATTAATATTAAAGGAATTAAGAATTTATAATTTCACCATTGGATTTTAAATTAACGACCAAAAATAAACTATAAGATAAGTAAAGATAGGTTTGATAAAGACACGATCCAAAATCAACTTTTAAAACGTATCAAGATTTCAATATGTACATTTGAGTCTATGGAAATATGAATTATTAAATTTGAATTTTGAATGACAAAAAATTTGAAAAAACTCTCATTTCTTAATTTGAATTAAATTTCCCAAACTCATAAATAGAGATGTTAAAATAGATCACCGGTCCAAGCCTCTTCAAAGCTTTTTACTATTTAGACTCGAGCTGGATTTAACTCGAAAAAAAAAAAAAGAGATCGGGCTATGCTAAATCCACTTTCAAAATATAAGTCCGACCTGAAAATTTTTTGGAATTTATCTCGAATCCATCCAAACTTAAAATGGACCAGATTCTTCCGAACCTTACTAGCCCTACAATGAACCTCACCATTTTTAAATAAATTATTATTAAAATAAATTAAATTATTTAAAATTTTAAATTTTAAAAATAATTCAATTAATAAAAATTCAAAAAATAATCCAAACAAAATTATCAAATTATATTATTAAAATTTATAACCAAATATCTAATAACATTTCAAATTATCAAATAACAAAAAATCTAAAAACATTTCAAATAAAAAATAAAATTTTAACTAAATATAAAGTTAATTACATATTATTAATTAATAGTTATTTAAATAAAAAGAATCCGTACATACAATGAAAACATAAACACAATAACAATTGATAAAAATTTTCCGAATAAGGCCCAACCAAACTAGATTTGCCGGGCTAGACCCCACCGAACTTATATAGCTAGCTAGACTAAACCAACTCAGTGACCTGAAAAATTTTCCAAGCCCGGCCCAGATTAATAAAAACAAGGCCCAATCTTTTCCCCAAACTATTTTGACAACTCTATTAGCAAGTCAATTTATTTAAAATTTACAAAAAATAAAAACCAAACGAATACAAAAACAAAAAAGGTCGGTTCATAATAATTGAAATATCAATTATTATTTCCCTTAAATTTATAATAATAAAAAAACTAATATATCAAATTATTACATTACCCACTCAAAAACCTGGATTTCTTATTTATTACTAATCGTTTATTTCGTTCTAAATTCTAATCTACACTTTATATTATACATTTAATAAAATAGTATTATAACTTATATATATATATATATATATATATATATATATATATATATATATATATATATATAACTTAAAATTCAATAAATCCACTCCTGAGGCAAGCCAACATCATGTCTTATTGCCGTCTCAGGCCACCGTTGCCGCCCCACTAAATAAGTATTCGCCTTCGCCGGAAGTGTAACATTTGGAAACCCTAAAGAATAACAAATGTAATAAAATATTATGCTTGCATAATAGCGAAATGTTCCCAAATGAAAATTATAAAAGCAAGAGTGTGATTTGTCTTGAATTCAAAAAAAAGGTACCTGATTTCGTGCGCGGTTCTGTATGAGTGGTATAAGTACGAGGCAAGAAAACACCGGTGCCGGAACACTCCCTTCTAGGACCAGATCTGACATGGAAGACCGCACCCACGGCTGCGCTGTTGTGATGCTGCGGTTTTGGGGGGCACAGAGACTGAGGCAAAAGACGAGTAGAATTTTTTCCCCAGTTTTGGATCTGTTGTTGATGAACCGGTGAACCTACTTTCCCTATTCTTCCCCAGCCAGAAGAGCACTGTTGGTTTATAGTCTGGTCCCACCTCACAAGCTGAAACAGCAAAATCAAGTAGAACATAGACTTACTGCATAAGGCTAAATCGATTCTTATTTGTGCTGAAATCTCTCACAAGAATTTAGGGAAAAGCTTACTTGAGGGCGGTAAAGGCTGGAGTTGAGAGCAGAAATCTGGTCGCAGACTATGAAAGGCTCGGGATTAGTAGCGAATCGAGGCGGGGCAACAAGCGGTGGAGTGTAAGAACGGTTGTATTTGGCTGCTTCTGCGATTAACTTCAACCTCGCTACTTCTCTTGCGGCGGCGTTTATCAAATCCCAATTTTTGTCATTAGCGGCCGAAAACGGTGTCTGCGATGGGGATGGTGTTTGGATAGGTCCGTTTGGGCTTCCGATTCCGGTGAGACAGGATTGAGGCGAGCTAGCTGGGATCCAATTCTGTAGCTGAAAAAGACTGCTTCGGGTTTCGAGAAGGGAGAAATGAGCGGCAAGTCGCTGAGTTAACCCGGCGGAGAAATCATCCTCCTCTTCGCTGGTTTGCGTTTCAACTGAGCTTGTAACTGATTCGAGTGGGGAGGTGGGGTCTGAGTTGGAGTAGAACGAGTCGAACTCGTACGGAAACTCAGTGGGGAAAACGGTAAATGGAGTTGCGAGTTTGAAAGCATTTTTGTTGTTGAAGTTATCTTTGTCCATGAATACGTCGTAGTCGGAGAGAAACTGAGAAGGAAGCGAGATATCGGCCTCGTCCGCCATGAGAACCTAACTCCGCCTTAGAGAGAGAGAGAGAGAGAGAGATGAAAATGGGAAATGCGTGGGTTGGAGAAGGAATGTTTTTTCAATGGAGGCAGCAGTGTTTTTTCAGAAAAAGAAAGAGATAGGCAGAGGAATGTTGAAGAGTTGTAGCTCCATTTATTAAGGATTCAGTGATGACGACTTCTTTCTCAGACAATTCAAATTGTTAGAGAGAGAGAGAGAGAGAGAGAAAGAAGAGAGAGTGTGTGTGAGTTGAGTGGTGGATGATGAGCGAGCAATGCATACAAGCAGGAAGGGTGGCCCAGCAGTTGAAGACAACTGTCCATCTCTCTCTAACCTCCACCTGCCATTTGGCATTTACCCATTTGCCCGCCCCCTCAATTTCTAAATTTTTGAAATTTGCTTCAAAATGTTTGTTACTTTCAAATTTGCACAATAATAATATTGCCTGTGTATTTATGATAGATTTGGTATGGTGTGTCAACATATGTTTTATCTATTTTTTATAAGCAAAAGTGGTATTTAGTTATGTGCCCATCCAACAAGCACATTTCGTGAACTCCAAGGTAGTAACTATAGCAATACACTCCATTCAATTCATTTATTAAAATAAATAATTTCTTTTAGTAGGATTAAATAGAATCTGAATCTTCCTACGTGGCACCAGTGAGATTCTCGCTATCACCCTCTTTCATACTACGTCAGTTTAATTTCTTTTAGTAGGATTTAAAGAGTAGAAACGTTAAAACGACGTTAGAGGACGTTAAGTCAATTCAGCCATTTTGTAAAGGCTCCGTCAATTGGACCTCAAATCCCATTATCCATTACATTTAATGATTTTTTTTTCCCGCCAAAAAAAAGTATAAATTTATTGTCGCAGAAAGAACCCGCCGAAAAAGACGTGACATTGTGCGCCTGCAATCATGATTTTAGCGGGAAAAACAACTTCCTAGTCAGTTAAATTAGCGGGAAAAAGGTTTTTTCGTTTTTATTTATTATTTTCTTTTTAAATGGAGGGTCTCCTCCTTATCTCTTGTGTCACGTGTCCACTCTTCCTACCGGCACAAAGATATCAATATGGTCAATGGTGGGTCATGAGTCACTACTATAAATATCTCCTCTTAACGATGGAGTTAGAGGTCATGTGACATGACATGTCTTTTACCCACGTCAATTATGCATTTGATTACTT
Organism: Coriaria nepalensis; assembly: GCA_027186245.1. Lineage (NCBI taxonomy): Eukaryota > Viridiplantae > Streptophyta > Magnoliopsida > Cucurbitales > Coriariaceae > Coriaria > Coriaria nepalensis. Next base: position 8,886,084 of record CP114491.1, on the reverse strand, counting down.
CATTTGTAATACACTTTATTGACTTTAATTTTACTTGACGTAAATACTGAATTTGATTTATTAAAGTAATAATTTTAATTAAATTTTAATTTAAAAATAATATATTAAATTGTTTTGATAATTATATATTTTTAAAATTTTAATAGTATGAATTTATCGAACTTTTATTATATTATGTTTCTTGATTTTTATTTTTATTTTTTTGTAACGAAGAAAAATCTCAAACTTTAGGTAATATGATAAAATCATTAAATAAACTTTTAAAAAATAAATAAGATTAACATCTACTAATTATAATAATAAAAAAACATAACTTCACATGTTATATTTCGTCGGTGTCTTATGGACAAATGGATAGATGAGTGGATCACAAGCCTCCCTCTCGGTGTGTCCAAATATAAACAGACATTGACCTATCTGACATCCTAGATTCAAAGCAAAAATAAAAAAATTGTGGGCCCGTAGGATCCGATTTTTTGAAATGATGAACATGGACGTTGGGCCCACCTCCACATGGATGAATATTGAAAATCAGTTAGGTCGTGATTCCGGATTAAGTTCATAGATTCATAATGACTCCTTCTAAATTTTTATTATTTCTTTTTCCTTTTTTCTTTAAAGAGAAAAAGAAAGCAGGGCCTAGGGACTAATTAGGACCTACAATATTGACCAATAAAATTTGGGGCCCACCAACCACAATACCAAATCACACCCAGAACTAACGAGGAGGTGGATCACACATTCACAGGCGACAACTAGATCCTCTCATTATCTTCAACCCTTATGTTTGTGTTCTAGTGCGGCCAACGGTCAAAGTTCTGGGAAAAGTATCTGTTTCAACTTCAATTAGATTCAACATTTTAAAAATTCGCAGATTGGACTACTAGACCAAATTTAAAATCGAAGTGCACTTACAGAGAACGTAAAAAAGCAAACACCTTCTGACACTGAATTCTGCTTAAAATGATCTTTAGTGATGGGTAGGGAAAGCAGAAAGGAATGGAGACAAGTAAAGAATGTGTTTATGCGTCTCAATTCTCTTGTCAATAGTCATGAGGAGAGAACATGCTTATTGACCATCCTGGAATGGGGCAGTTCGTCTAGAGCATGGAGCTTTTCCTTGAAAATGAATTCCACTGCACCTTGATTTCGACTATATGTATATATATATGTATGATATATATTATATCATCACCACACTATGACCCTAATATAAAAGAGTATACAAACCATATGCTGCTATACAAATTCATTTAGATGGAGTAGTAAACCTGGACAGGAGACTGGAAGGAAATTGTCAGGAGTCGATGTCGACAATTGGTGAATTCGGGTTCTTCTGCTTCCTGCTCTTCTCCAAGGATATCTAACCTCGAAAAGAAAATTACAAATAAACATCAAAAAAGCATTAGATATACGAATTCATTTATAATCTTCGATGTACTGTACTTTTCTTCAGTAGAATCATAACAAGTGGTTATGTAATCAACTTATCCAATGTAATGAATCAGAGTAAAACGCAGAAAAAGCTTGTTGAGGGTTTACCAAGAGAAGATCCTCATCAGTTCCAAAGCATTTGCGGGCTTCTTCCAGACACTGGGAGGAGATCCTTTCATGTTTCCTGCACAAAAGGATTTATTCCCATCTTTCATTCTTTCATTCAAAATAACTGCTACAAATAGCGCATGATACTAATGCTATAAGACAAACATATTGACTTTTGTCATTCTCATATGCTATATAGCTATAAATTGAATCTTAAATGAGCCTCATAATAATAGATACCTAGAACTTGCAGGATCTCTGATTTCAAATTCATCAGCATCGGCATCATAGCCACACACCACGATATAGTGACCTGAAGAGAATACTAATTTAGTCAGCAAAAAATTCAATTCATAAGTGAGAATCTCAGAGAAAACATTAAGAAACATTGATCAGCAGTGCTTACCACAGAATCCTGAGACAAATACATCTTCCAGCCAAGACCTACTGTGAGCAAATAGCCAAAAGTTCAGGGAATTAACAGGTTCACAGTTTCATAACTGAATTGATTTATATGGAATATAAGAGAATATCTATGGAAGCATTGCCTCTAGGAAATAGTGAGGATAGTATACCTCAATTTGTACTGGTTAACTAACACAATGACAATATATTTCCCGGACAAAATCAATATAGAAACTTCTTCTCTACTGATTGACCTGCACTGTTAAATTGAAGGTTCAATATATCATTCCAATAAAATATGAGATTGACAATTGAATTATTGTACAATTTAGTAAGAATTGATCAACAGAACCTCTATATATAGATATCTTGAGCTGGTTCTATGAATCTCATTAGCATTAACATATATACTTCTACAGTGGATTAAGGGGAGAGGGAAAAATAAATGGAAAATGGTAGACGCATCTTTAGGATTTGATAAGATGGTCAAACAAAGCATACCTCAATATTAATTCCGACTTCTAGCGATTTTTGAAATAGTCCATCCACTCTCGCCAGATCATTAGTTAATTGTTCCTGTGCAGTAATTATATTGAATTATTATTTAAGTACTCCAGAGCCGAAGAGGTGTAAAGTATATCAAAGCATATAGAAACCAGATAATAGAAAGCAATAAACAGTTGGAAATATAAATATTACCTTGTAAAATGTCTCGAGAGAATAATTTGGATTTGCTCCAAGTGTTACCGTGAAGTAGGAAAAACTGACAGAATATTTCTGCAGCAAGTACGCTAAATCAACAGTCCATGTGCTGCAAAAGAGGATGTTAAGGAAAACACATTACAATCTTCTTCCAAATTTTGCTTATTTCTCCAAACTTCATAGCCTTGACTTCCTTTTAGAATCAATCTGATAAAATACCTAGTAGTGCTGCATAGCTCTGCCAATGCCTGAAGATAGCAATCGTTTATCCCAATAGTATTAAGAACCATCAACACACAAGCAAGGCCACAGTCCCAATAATAGAGCTGGTTTACATGTGGAACCTACAAGACACCATAAGTGAGACCTAATTCAAAGTCCAAGTAGTTCAAAATTTAAAAATTAAAACTTAAATGAAGAAAAAAAAAATTGTAACTCACTTCGACAAAGTGAGATCGAGGCAATGGAATGTTGCCCTCCTCTAAGTATGATTTTATGAAACTTGAATTATCTTCATCAGATTCCTTTTGCGCCTCCTCTGGATTGAGAATCTTGTTGAACAGACAATACCACGGCCTCATGAGTGACTGGTTATATAGCTATGCATATTCGTTCCAAGTAATATCTCTTTTCTATCTGTAGAAAATTTGACAAAACAGTAAGATTCTTCAAAGTATAAGCACCAAACATTCTCGAAAAATCTCCATTTCCGGATCACAAACAACTTCACAAGAGAAAATCAAAGCTTAGACAGTTTTGATACTTAGCTCATTTGAGTTAAATATCATTCCTCAACCTTCTACTTTTACCCGAATATACTAATAAAAGGCCTGGCACCATCTCCAATATCATGATCAAAGGTTTTAATCGTTAAATAATTCGTGATTATCAGATTAACCATAGAAACAGAGAATGACGAAGTACAAAGAGGAAATTCACAACAAATTAAGGAGTTCAAGCTAAGACTATGATAAACAAAGAATCAGAGAAAAAAAAAGGTTTTCGTTACGAATACAATACCTTTGATTAGGTTTAAGGAAAAAGTGATTGAACAGAACAAGATGAATCGAGGAGAAGATTCATGTTATTGATCGAAATTCAGCCAATCCATGAGTTCTGCTGTTTCAGATCAACTAGAAAGAAAAAAATGGAACAGAAAATAATAACTTATGAAGAAATCGTAAAAGGTTCATACCTTTTTTAGGGAGGTGGTTCGGTTTGGTGAAGCTAGTAACGCAGGATTGACGATTTCTTACCTTCTTGGAGAAGGATAGATATTACCTCTCTTTTTTCTGATCTTATATAAACGACATGTCGTTATATGAGAAATTTGACACTGTAGGAAGCCGCTATATTCAGTAGTTAGCAGGTGTCGTGGTTTAATAATTCGTCACGTCGTCTCCATCAGCCAAGAGTTAGAATGTCAAAGCAGAAATGATGAACAAGGAAAACCAATTACATTCTGTTTTTATTATGTTTCTTTTTAAGTTATTAGTGAACAGGACCGACTATTTGTTGGGTAAAATTAAGTGTCGTATAATTTAATTTTTATATTTTTATTAATTTTTTTTATTTTATATATCATTTAAATAAAATTTTTTAATTTTTTAATAATTTTTAAATCACTGTTTATGATATAATGCGTTATATCATTATTAAAAAATATATATTTATTATTTTAATTTTTTTTTCCTATTAAGTTATAATTTTCTTATATGCCCCAATTATTTTGGGGGAAAAAAATTTGATGGTTTATTTCGGGCTAAATTTCGGAAAACTGAATTGATTTGTATTGTGTTTATGATTTTTTTTTTGTAATTCATTTTGATTATTGCTTACGCTCCTGAGAAAGGTTTGGTGGGCTCTTGAGAATTTTTGGAGATCCAGGATGTACGATTCGTGCAGGGATTTATTAATGGAGTTTTTGAGATTGAAATCGAAGCATTCCTCTCTCTAGTTCCAGGAAAATAAGCTTGATTTTTTCTTTCTCGAATCTGAAAATTTCCAAATTTTCCTTCGTCTAGATTCTTTCTATTGTATTGGAAGGAATTTGTTCGGATTTGATGACCAGATATGAGGCAAATTGATTCATACTTATACCCTGCAAATCTAGAATGATTCTTACTACATTTTTTCTTCTGAACGTAATCATCCAAATTCTTGAGAGAATTTGAAATTTTCCAGATTTTACAGAGAAGATGAAAATGGAAGAGAATAAAGAGGAGGAGGAAGAAGAAGCTCCATGGCGGCAAAGTTTCAAGCTCCACATATATGGAGTTTGAAGCTCCATGGTGGCGGAGCTTGAGCTCCACAACTATGGAGATTGGGGTAAAAATATAAACAAAAAAAATGAGGGGAAAATTTTGTAATTTTGTAATCATTTGAGATGAATAATATAAAGAAAATTATTAATATGGGTTAAATTTATAAATCTTAATTTATTTATTATTGACATAGCAATAATTAAATTATGAATTTGTACGTGTTGTAATATGATAAATGATGTCGTATTGAAATTTTGCCACGTTAATTTCGGTGATTTAAAAAATAATTAGATAAATTTAAAAATTTTATTTAAATTATATAATAATTAAAAAAATTATCTAAAATCTATGCATGATCGAATTTTAAAAAACTAATCTACATACTAAAAAATGATTACCCTAAAAACAAAATATGCATACATTTACGGTAATAAGTGAAATTAAACTTTATAATAAATGAGTTTAATGTAGTACAAGTGTAACTTTATGTTTATTGACTCATATATCATGACATGATAGTATATGATACCATATAATCCTTTTTTAATCCATTAAGGTGCTGTAAAATTTCGGATATTTGTATTGAGTAGCACTGATTCCAATATGACTTTATTAATATTGATTTTAATCCGGACTTTATGAGTATTGGTATCGAAATTACTAGTATCATCATAGTGACAAAATTTTGTAACCATATCGTATGATTGTTTATCTTATAACAAGTTATGAATTTCGTTGTTATAGTGGAAAGAGCTAAGAGTGAATTCCTGACACTCCTCCAAGAAATAGTACATCCGAATAACATATAGACATAGTCATAAGTATATCTCTTAGTATCTTGGCATCCGCAAGATCATAGTCAGGATATCTAACCAATGATCTCCAAAATATCTAACTTCTAATAAGTGAGTATGTAATATTTTATTTTCTTTAAGTACCTCATAACTCGTTTGGTTGTTTTCCAACAATCCATGCCAATGTTATTTAAATATCTGTCTAACATACCCACTATATACGTTGAATTCGGATACATACATACTTGAGCATATATACGACTCCCTATAACCAAATTATAAGAAACATTTTAATTTCTTTCAATTTTATTCTCAAAGCACTGACTGAGAGTAAATTTGTCTCCTTTAACAATATGAGTATCTATTTGTGTACAATCTATCATATAAAATATAGCAAGTACTTTATTCATATAGCTATTTTGTGATAATTCAATAACACCCCGAAAACAATGTCGACGTACCTTAATTCTTAAAACAAAAGATGTGTCAATAATATCTTTAATTTCAAAATGCTTAATTAGAAATCTCTTAGTTTCGTACAATAAACCTATATTGTTGCTATCCAAATAGTATGTCACCGACATAGAGCATTAGGAAGATTAAATTTACCATATTAATCTTATAATATACACAACCATCAACTATATTAATCTCAAAATCATATGAGATAATGACTTAATGAAACTTGTGACATTTATGATGGAAAGTTTGCTTGAGACCGTAGATTGACTTTTTAAGTTTGCAAACCATAAACTTTGAATTATCTGAGACAAAATTTTAGGGCTGCACCATGTATATAGTTTTCTCAATGTCACTATTGAGAAAAGATGTCTTAACGTCCATATGATGTAATTCTAAATCAAAACAAGTCATTAATGTCATTATTGTCCTAAAATAGTCTTTTATAGAAATTAGAGAGAGTAGTTTTATAATTAATGTCTTCCTCCTAAGCGAAAGCATTTGTTACTAGCTGCGCCTTATATCTCTTAATATTTTTCCTTAGATTCCCTTTTGGTTTTAATATCTATTTGCAACCAATGGACTTCGCATCTTAAGACAACTTGACTTGATCCCAAACGTCATTATCTTTCATGGATTTTATCTCATCATTCATGACATTGATCCACCTTTGACAATCGGTACTTTGTTTGACTTATTTGAAGTTGATTGGATCATCTTACATTATCCATATTTCAAAATCACGCTCTTAAAGAAATATTATGTAATCACTTGAAATTGCATTTCTTATTTCTTTAGTAAGTCGCCTAAGTGGCACTTCGTCTTGGGGTTATTGAGTTTGCTCTTTTAGAGAAACATCTTGATTTTGAGTAGGAGGTCCATAAGGAAATCCTTATTATCGTATTACATTGTGTCTTGAACAAACTTAGTAGGCTAATCATTGTCATTAACAATGTTTGGAAGAGGAGTATATTCCTCCTAAAAAAAATAACATTTATAACCTTATCCCCCCTTCAAACTCAACATGCTCAAGAAATCTTATCTTTCTCGTTTAAAAATAAAGACTCAGTTGAGAGATCATTAATCTTACAACTCATCGACTGTTCTGCGTACCTAACAAAATAGCAACTAATTGTTATTGAGTTCAGTTTTTTTTAAGTGGCTTATAAGGCTTTGCCTCAATTGGACAACCCCAAATATAAAAGTGTTTAATGTTAGGTTTTTTTCCTAATCATAGTTCATAAGGAGTTTCAACTACCACTTTACTAGATACTTTGTTTAGTATATATGCTGCAGTTTTAAGTGCCTCTCCCAAAATGATTATGGCAAGGACGAATAAATAATCATATTTCTTACCATATCTTTAAGTGTTATGTTTCGTCTCTTAGCAACAAAATTCATGTTAGGCTACCCCGGTATTATATATTGTGGGACAATTCTACATTCCTCTAAGAATTTGGCAAAAATTCTCGATCATTGTTCACCTAATCCATCATGTCTACCATAGTATTCACCACTATGATCAAATTTGATAATTTTAACATTATCTCTTAGTCAATTTTCAATTTCAACTTTAAAGCCCTAAAAAAACGTCTAAGGATTGTAACTTCTAATGAATTAATTTCAGGACGAACGAAATTGAGAAGAGTACCTTTCTTTATACGTCATGCGATGTACTTGGAACATTCCTTCTTCACATGCACAAGTGTCTTGCAAAAGAAGTAAATAAATTTCCAATCCTGATTCTTTTATTGTTTCTTGGATTGTGATGTTCCCACCGTAGCTTCATTATCATTTTTTCGCTTATTGTTCCTTGAGGTAGTTGCAATATGAGCACTTTCAACTATCTTATCTCGCTTTAATTTGTCATCTTCTTACACGCATTGAGAAATTAGCTCATTGAGAGTCTATTTATCTTTTTTAGTGTATAACTTACTATAAATTGACTATAATATGCAGGAAGGGAAATAAGTGTCAAATGTATGAGCAAGTCATCAGACAACTATAACTTAAGTGTCTTAAGTTTTGAAGCGATATTAGACATCTCTATAATGTACTCCCTTATATTTCCTTTTCCTTTATACCTCATATAGACAAGGTTGGCTAAAAACTTGATTGTCTCAACTTTTTCATTCTTTGCAAAACATTTTTCAATTTCTAGAAGGGAATCCTTAGTAGTTACATCATCGGACATATCGTCCCAGAATGTTTCTGGAACGCTGCGCTCTAGCATCATTAGACTAAGGCGATTAGAACGATCTCACTTCTTAAAGTTCAATTTATCCTCAATAGAACATATCTTCGTAAAAGGAGCGGGTTTTTCCTTTTCTTAATGTATAGTTTAAATTCACGCAGTCGATAACCGACATAACATTCTCCTTCCAGCTCTTAAAGTTTGTGTTGTTAAGCACATTGATTGAGTTCAATATTTGCAGTAACATTAGCAGCAGTAGGCAACAAATTTAAGAATAAATAAATAACATAATCTCACTAATAAAATTCATATCAATACATATATATAAATTAAAAAACAAAACAAACATGTAAATGCAAGACATTGATGTTTTGTCTTTGGACAAAAACATCAACTTGTAAGTATGACTCTCCATATAGAAATCATATATTGATAATACATTTGGTCAAACAAATACATTTCTTTATGTTGGTATGCCGACCACATAAAAACTGTATAATCATCACACATTATTTTCGTATGTGTGTTTAATTTTTGGCGAATCAATTATCTTTATTTGGGTCGATTATTAATCGCATAAACAAAAAATACACATATTTTACTATCTCAAAATAAATAAATCAACGTAAATAAGGTTACTTTGGTAATATTTTACTTCAATTAATTATTTCAAGATAAAAGACATAAATGCAAAATAACATGTAAAATTTAAAATCTTAAAATTTTAAATATATATATATATATATATATATGTAGTTTTTTTTTTGCTTTCTTTATCTCAAATCAAACATACTTAAAACTGCATATTAAATTAATATGACCTTCAACATATAATTTTGATTTTTCTAAAACAAAATTGAACCAAAATCATATAAATATATCATGAATCAAAGGTACTTAATATTGATCTAATTTAAATAACATTAAAAAATTAAGCTGTGTTCATAAATAAAATCAATACCTCAAAATTAATATATATACCTTTAAAAAAAAAAACCCCAAAACTTTATGTTTAATAAAAAATGAACTCTTAAACAAAACAGATTACATATATATAACTATAAACATATAACAACTATGAATACAATGAAAATCAAATATTCATAAAATTAAAAAACTTACAAATTTATTAACTGAACGTATTCTCAAAATTAAAAATTTCAATCACTCGTGTGATTAAGACTAATGAAAATTAAAACGAACCATATACATAGTTATGCATATATATATATATATATTATAAAATAATTAATATCAAAAAATAAATGATTATAATTAATTTTTATTTAATTATAATCCTTAATTTATGAACCCTCCCTACCACTTGGAAAAGAGGTAGAAGTTGTTTAGATTTTATTTTAATTTAATTTTAAAATCGTATAATCCGAATAAAGAATGGAGGGAAGAGGGGCCCCCTATAGTAAGTTTGAAAAAGTAGGAAGCATGAACAAGTTAAGTAAAAAGTCAATAATTTTACAACATTTTTCCCGTATCACAAACGGCTAGCTAATCAAGCTTTTTGGCTTTTCCGCTTTTCCATATAAAGAAGCCGTTAGTGCGTTGGTGGTCCATTTTGCATTTACCATATATATATATAAATAAATGAATCAATTTATTTTAATATTATTATATTATATTTATATATAAATTAAAATAATTTAATATTTTATAAATATAATCGACATAAAAATTTTTCAAAAAATTATCATAACCTTTTCCTGAATGCAATATCAAATTCTTATTTTTAAATAATAATAATTAAAAATAATATATATAATAAAAAAAATTAATATTTATAATTATGATAAAATTTAATAAAATACATAATCTTATATTATGATATTTTTATTTTTTAATTCATTAAATTAAAATTAATATAATATTTATAAGTTAATGTTAAATAATTATAAAATAAATATTAACTATTAAATTACAACAGCTCCTCCGTTCTGCCACTGCAACTATGTAGAAATTATTTTAATGTTTTTTTTGAACGTAGTCTTAGAGAGAGGTTAAAAAAAAGGAAAAATAAAAATAAAAATTGAGAGACGTTGGGGTTGCATGTGGGCCTCTTCTAGCAGTTACCGTCCGTCCGTCCCCTTTACGGCCTTGAAATCAAATTCCGAGAGAGAGAGAGAGAGGGAGGAGGGAGAGTGGTGTCTGGTATAATCAAATTTTCTCACAATTTTTTCTTACAGCAAAAATATCCATATAGATCCACCCCACAAATCATAGTTTTTTTTTTCAAAAACCATGGTGTAATGAAATCATTGATAAGAATCTAAAGCCAACCGCTTTGCCTTCTTCCTTTTTGCGTCTCTTTCGCTTTCGCGTTTCAAATTTAATTTCGCTTGTTTTAAAAAATAAAATGGAAGCTTCTGTTCATAACCAGAAGAGTGAAAGTTTTCGGAAAATAAACGAGAGGTCCGAGTCACTTGGGTGTAGCAACCGAGTCGTACCGGACTCTGTGACCGATTCGAGCGTTGGGTCAAGAGAGAGCAGCTCCTGCAGCAGGTCAAGCTCTGAAACTTCCGGCGACGAAGTGAAGGCCAACAGAAAGGGCTGTTCTTCACCGCCGCCGTTGGGCTGGCCCATTCGGAAAGCCCAATTTTGCAAACCCTCTATTTCAGACGCTGCTGAAGTTGAACAGAAGAAGCCCAGTTTGAATGATTCAAAATTGAACAAAATTGGCTCCAAAATATCTGGTTAGCTCTACATTTTTTTTCCTATGCTTTTTCCCTTTTTCCCTTTTTCTTTTGTTCTGTTTGGTTACTGAGAAAATGGACGTATCCTACTCTGACACTCTCACTGTACTGAACTAATGATCTCACTTGAGCTGGTTTTTTAACTTAATTTTGTGATTTTTTTCCCCTTTTCTCCTAATTTAAATTGAAGCAGAGATTGATATGATGAAGGAAAGATTTTCAAAATTGTTGCTCGGGGAAGATATGTCTGGTTCTGGAAAAGGGGTTTGTACTTCATTAGCCATTTCAAATGCTATCACCAATCTCTGTGGTATGAACAAGATATAGTGATCTGAATGTGAAAATTTACTTCATTCAAGTCCTTTTCTTTTCCTTTTGTTTTTGTGTGTTATACTATGATATTTATTTTTCTGTTTGTGCGAAAAAATGTGAAGCTACTGTTTTCGGGCAGCTATGGAGGTTAGAGCCCGTATCTATGGAGAAGAAATCAATGTGGCAAAGAGAAATGGAGTGGTTACTTTGTGTTAGTGATCATATTGTTCAATTGATTCCTTCTTGGCAAACTTTCCCTGATGGAACCAGGCTTGAGGTATTTCTATATCTAGTCTCATTACTTTATAATGCCTTGAGTTTTTCTGATAAAATATGATATAGAAAATGTGCAATTTTGTAGGTTATGACTTGCAGGCTGAGATCAGATCTTTTTATCAACCTCCCAGCCCTTCGGAAATTGGATAATATGCTTCTTGTAAGTTTTAATCTTGTTTGTTTTGCTATTTCATTTTGAGAAATAATACAAATCCATATACTCCTTCCCTTTTCAGGAAATATTGGATAGTTTCACGGACACGGAGTTTTGGTACGTTGATCAAGGGATAATCGCTCCAGGAGATGGTGATGGAGGATCGGCCTCTTTCCGTAAAACAATTCAACGGCAAGAAGAAAAATGGTGGCTTCCAGTCCCTCGGGTCCCTCCTGGTGGTCTACTTGAAAAGTCAAGAAAAAAACTCCATCACAAAAGAGAGTGCACTAATCAAATCCTAAAAGCTGCAATGGCCATAAACAGCATCGCCTTGGCCGAAATGGACATACCCGATTCTTACTTAGAAACGCTTCCAAAGGTCCAAAACTAAAACCAGCCAATTCTTCTCTCATATTTTCCCTTAATTCCAACAACTGTGAATCAACTTTTTATTAATTTATTTTGGTAATGTTTCTAGAATGGAAGAGCTTGTCTCGGGGATCTAATCTACCGCTACATTACAACGGATCAATTCTCGTCTGAGTGTCTTCTTGATTGCCTCGATCTATCTTCAGAACATGCTGCTCTTGAGATTGCAAATCGAGTGGAAGCCTCAATATATGTATGGCGTAGAAGAGCTCACTCGAAACCTCCAATCAATCCTAGCCGTTCATCTGCTAAGACATCATGGGAAATGGTTAAGGACCTCATGATTGATGGGGACAATAAGAGAGAGCTTCTAGCAGAACGAGCTCAGAGCCTCTTACTTTCCTTGAAGCAAAGATTCCCTGACCTAACACAAACCACTTTAGATACTAGCAAAATACAATGCAACAAGGTTACAAGTTTCTTCCTTACAAATCAATTAATTATTTTTTAAAACTTTTTTTTCATTTTTCATAAAATATTGGAAATTTCTTATTCAGGATGTTGGAAAGTCAATTCTGGAGAGCTATTCAAGAGTGTTAGAGAGTCTTGCATTCAACATAGTGGCTCGTATAGATGATTTGTTATATGTGGATGATTTAACGAAGAATTCAGACAAATTATCATTGGCTAACACGGTTAATGTGGCGTCCCACAAGAAGAAGTTGCTAATTCCTTACTCGGTGCATCACTCGAGCACTCCTTATAGAACGGCATTTGCAACTCCGACCCTTTCGCCAGGCCCACTAATCAGTCCTGCCCGTGGAGAGAGGACTCCTTTTCTCCATAACAGAAATAACAGCAAACTTAACCGCCGTGGAATGGGGGTGAAACGAGTTTTGGCGAATTATCTTGGTGTTGAGACAAAAGGAAGGATTTCGGGTAATTTGATTGAAGGGTCAGGTGGGTCCGGTCTGGATGGTAATGAAAACAAAGAGAACGTGTTGGCAGAACAGAATGCAGGTAAACTAGCAGCAAATTGATCGTTGTTTGAATTCTTTTTCGAGGAAGAAAGAGAAAACTACAACACGGAAAGAAAGTAGGGACAGAAGTTCTTACTGTATTGCCCCTGTTAAGTTAGGATTATACTAATAGCGTTTGGGATTAATTTGTTGAGGTCCTTACGTTCTTATTTGAAAGTTAGGCAGGTATATGAAACCAAACCAGGATGTTTGTTTAAGTATATTCTTTTACATCTGTATTTGGATTATGATGTGATGAACAGAAGATGAAACGATATGTTTGTTTGTTAATAGTTCGCCAGCCAAAGATTCGGTTTTTTGGTCCTACCGGAAATCCCTCTGTTTTATGACCATCATAGAACATCTCAATGGCTTGTTTGGGCGATAAATCAGACTTTGGATTTCTTAGCACGTCGGCAAGGAATTTGTTCTTGGCCGGTTCACTTATGAAATGGGTGAGGATTTGGATTTGAATTTGGGACAGATAGTAAGTGTTCAAATCGATGTGGTTGGTATTAAATACTAAAAAAAAAAAATTGGCCAAAGGGATGGAATAAAATTACTTTTTTTTTTTGCCAATAAAATAATTTTTTATCTCTTATTTTTAAATTACTAAGTAATATATAAAAAATAATAATAATTAAAATTAATTTTATTCAATTCAATATTAATTATGAATCTAAATTGATACGGATGGTATCAATCTAATCCAAATATATAAAGAATATTATTAAGTCAAAATATTATTTATATTTTACGCTTAATAAGGTGCCATTAATCTTGTTAAATAACTTGAAAATGTAATTTGATTCTTGAATTAGAAAAGGGAGCTCGCAATCTAAGAGCTGCATCATATATAACTGCAACTTCATAACACACGACTGTATATATCCACAACGTGCAAAAATCTCAATCATAAGTTCTATAGATATTCGTGATTCCAAGTTAGTTACATATTTCCTTATAAATTATTATATATATAACCATTTAGGTAATGGTTTTGAATTTAATTTTTTTTCTCTCGTTGAGATACCGATTTTCATAATAAAATCACTTTTTGCCAGCCAGAATAATTTTATAAAACAAAATGTCTGATTTGCCCCTCGTTCTACTCCACATGAGAGGCCGGCTTTCGCGCTTTTCGGTTAGGCGTTAATTCTGTTTACTTCTCTGCAAAATCGTCCTCCTCCTCTCTCTCTCTGTCTGCAAGAAAATTGCGAACATTAACATAATTTTATTTAATCATACATCAGTACCAATCGATTCACCTCTTTTATGGTTAGACTTTCATGCTCTGTTCACCGACATCGAGCTTGAATGCATTTCGAATGCAGTTCAACTGGAAATTTTCTCTTTCCTATTTTCCGTCGATTTCTTGAGAAACAAACATAAATATTTTCCGATTCTAATACGTGTGGTTGATTTCGGTTGTGCTGTTTACTGGATCTAGCAGGTGCTGGAGGGGTGTAAAAACTAGCGGGAACACATGGCCTACAAGGTGGATCACGAGTATGATTACCTCTTCAAGATCGTTCTGATCGGTGATTCCGGTGTGGGAAAATCAAATATTCTTTCGAGATTTACAAGAAACGAGTTTTGTTTAGAATCCAAATCCACCATTGGAGTCGAATTCGCAACTCGGACATTGCAGGTTTTTTTTGATCAGATAACCTGATTCTCTCATCTATGCATTCGCGTTTGAATTTGGGTTCTCTGCATTTTCAAATTTCCGAAATTGATTTCTGCTCCGTAATTAATTGGATTCCTCTGATCGATAAAGCTTACTAATCAACTTTGATTCATCTTCATTTTCAATAAACCTATAATTTATTCAAGATCTGAATTAAGTTTAATCTACAGCTATAGATTGCACTAGGCTTATTCCTAATATCAAGGATCAATTAGGGTATTTAATAAAGCCGAACAACCCGAAATATTCAAGCTTGAGCATGCTATTAAAGGTCCTTAGTGTAAAAAATTAGAATACATCTTTCCACAATACAGACAAATTTGAGTTAATCTCAATAGCTTAATTTATTAACCAGAAAATAACTATATATACAACCGCTGTATCACATGACCGAATTCATGAGATGTTAGACTCCTGTTGCTTAAGACCTTTTGAAAAACAGACCCAATAACCTAAAACTTTTCAGGCTGTCTTTCAGATTTCAATCTATGTAACTGCCATTGCTATTGCAGTTACAGCTGATCATATTTGAAACAGGTGGAGGGAAAGACGGTAAAAGCGCAAATATGGGACACAGCAGGACAAGAGAGGTATAGAGCCATAACAAGCGCGTATTACCGAGGAGCCGTGGGTGCACTCTTGGTCTATGACATAACCAAAAGACAAACGTTTGAAAATGTTCAGAGGTGGTTACGTGAACTAAGAGACCATGCGGATTCAAACATTGTTATCATGTTGGCTGGAAACAAATCTGACTTGAAACATCTGAGAGCAGTTTCAGCTGAAGATGCTCAGATTCTGGCTGAGAAAGAAGGGCTTTCATTGATTGAAACTTCGGCCCTTGAAGCATTGAATGTAGACAAAGCGTTCCAGACCATATTGCTTGATATTTACCAGATCATGAGCAAGAAGGCTTTGGCTGCTCAAGATGCTTCCTCTATGCCGGCCATTCCTCGTGGGACTTCTATCAATATGTCTAATGTTTCAGGCAATGTGAACCAGAAGACTTGTTGTTCTAATTAATCTAAACACTGTTAGTTTTTGGTTTAAAGGGATTTTGTGTTTTGTTTTTCTCTGATTCAAAAGCCATTTGAAAGAGAGGGAGAGAGTTGAACTTTTCTTCTTGTTTTAGGGTAGATGAGATTTCATTGCAGTAGAATGTAGTTTCTTCTTCATTTTCATCTCTATTTTCTTGTTATAAATGTGGATCGGCAATAAAATTTTGGTTGATTTCTGATAGGTTATGGTTATGAACCTATGCTAATTAATCCATCAACTGCATGCCAAAATTCGGATCTTCCTTCAATAGTATGTTTCACGACCATAATGCACCTGCAAAACTACATAAAAAAATATGGTCGAGAATATCTTCATTTTGCTCCATTGATTCGGACAATGATGTTTATAGGTATTGGTCGATCAAGATTGTCAGACGATGTCAAATTGTTAATACCAAAATTCAAATATTCTTTCAACAGTATGTCCACGACTATAATGCACCTGCAAACCTACAGAAAAGATAATGTTGGGATTATCCGGCAATATCCCCCAATACTAATAAAGTCAAAGGCTTTAAGAGAGTAAGTGGAGACAGAATTTCTATCATAGAATGTTGTATGCGTGTAAAAAGGCTATCTCCTATCTTTGTGATTGTATTTTATTTATACCTTCAATTCCCTGCCTTCAAACCCACTACTCCCTTATTACAAACTGATCACATCAATGACTTCATTAAGACCCTTTATTACGTCATTTACAAAGTAATTACTGGGATGTGCCTATTAGTTCTTAATAGTCCAACGGCTAGCCAAGGGTCCAATCGCCCTTTGGTTCGGATTCTCTATCCGGCCGAGAATGACATCCGCACCTCCTGCTTCATTTCGGTTTGGACCTTCGTCCTTACTTAGTTCGGTCTATAGTACCTCCTAGTATCTACGAGATTGACCCAACAGAGGTTGGTAGGCATTTATGAGTTCGGCCAATAAGATCATACCTAAATTTATCCCAACACCCATGATTAATCAAAATTTAACTTCGTTAATCTTTCAATTATGTAAAATTCTCTAGTATTTACTTCCCATGGTTTTTGCACAAAATAGTTCCCATGGTTTTGTCCTTTTCCTAAGGTCAATAATGGCGTGGTTTAGGGGAAAACTAAAAAGCTAAATAAGCAGTCAAACTACACTGAAAATTCTGCATGCTATCTTGAGAAAAAAAATAATAATAAAAAAAAAAAAAAAAAAAAATATATATATATATATATATATGTATAATTTGTATTCTCGAAACGACGGCGTAGAAGGTGTAAAACATAACACAAACCCACTGCGCATGACTGACTCAATTGATCGCATTTGCAGATATTCTTATAGACGCCTCCGCCACACCCACAGTGTGTGAGAGCTGAGAGGGAGGAGGCCGTCTCCTTCTTTCCGTCCCTTTCATCTCTACTCTCTACGAAAAAGAAAAATAAAGCCACTAGTTTCTTTTCCTTTTCCCACGCTTTCTCTTTTCCGAGAAAGTTGATTCATTTTCTTTTCCGCCGAGAAAACTAGAGCACCAGCCAGGGCGGAAGGAGGAGAGAAAAGAGAGTCTGATTGAAGTTAAAAGTCTTGTTATTTATTTGCGATTGTAGCCGTCGTTGTTGAAGGAAAGGGAAGAAGATCTGAAAATTCGTTGAATCGGGGGAGAGGATCCAATGGCATCACACGGGCAGGGATCAATGGACCCTGCTTTACTGGATGATATAATCAGACGGCTGATGGAAGTCCGATCAGCGAGGCCTGGCAAGCAGGTGCAGCTCTCCGAGGGCGAGATCAAACAGCTTTGTGCTGCCTCGAGAGAGATTTTTCTTCAGCAACCTAACTTGCTCGAACTCGAAGCCCCTATCAAAATTTGCGGTAAAATTTTTTCATTTTGAAGCTGTTTTCTTTCCCTTTTGTTTTTAAGAAATTGTTCTGCTTTTGTCAGTGTAAGATTCATTTAGGGGAATTTTGCGTGAGATTAGGGTTCTTCCAGCCATCAACTAGAGTAAGGATGGGTGAAATTTTTAAACCTGATCGATTGACTGGGTATAGAATGCGATTTTTCCCAAATTTTCGTACTTCCTTATATTAGTTCTTGGTTGATATATGAAGCTTTAGATGTACTTTTAACAGTCCTTGAAATTCCTGTGAGAGTTAACAATTTATGTAAACCTTGGCCTTAGCTAGACAATTCAAGGTATTCACTATTGAGTTGAAAAATTCCTCTTTTTTTTTTTTTCATTTAATTCGTATCAATCACTACTCTTCCTCTAGGTATTATATATTTGTGATTGCAATTGGTGTTTTGGCTTCTCCTTAAATGTTTCCATTAATCTTCAGGTGACATTCATGGGCAGTACAGTGATCTATTGAGGCTTTTTGAATATGGGGGTTTTCCTCCTAATGCCAATTATTTATTTCTAGGCGACTATGTGGATCGTGGCAAGCAAAGCTTGGAAACCATATGCCTTTTGCTTGCCTACAAGATCAAATACCCCGAAAACTTTTTCCTTCTAAGAGGAAACCATGAATGCGCATCTATTAATAGGATATATGGGTTTTATGATGAATGTAAGCGGCGATTCAACGTGAAACTATGGAAGGCATTTACTGATAGTTTTAACTGCCTTCCAGTGGCTGCTCTGATTGATGATAAGATATTGTGTATGCATGGTGGTCTCTCACCTGATCTTGCTAACTTAGATCAGATTAGGAACTTACCCCGTCCAACAGCAGTACCTGACACTGGCTTGCTTTGTGATTTACTCTGGTCTGATCCCGGTAGAGATGTTAAGGGATGGGGAATGAATGATAGAGGGGTTTCTTATACATTTGGTCCTGAAAAGGTAGCAGAGTTCCTTGCAAAACATGATCTTGACCTTGTTTGCAGAGCACATCAGGTTAGTTGTGCGGCCCTTCCTCCCTTCAATTCTTGTTGCTTGTTCTACTTGTTTTTGAATTCTGAGCTGATAAATATTTTGGTCTAGGTTGTGGAGGATGGATATGAATTTTTCGCAGACAGGCAACTTGTGACCATATTCTCGGCTCCTAACTATTGTGGAGAATTTGACAATGCTGGTGCAATGATGAGTGTTGATGAAAACTTGATGTGCTCTTTCCAGATTCTTAAGCCAGCTGAGAAAAAGTCTAATAAGTTCTTGATGGCAACTAAAATGTGACAGTTGCAAGATCATTGTTACCTAGTCTCAACCAAGGTTAGCTGAAGTTATGTACTTCTTTTACCATTTATTGGTATATAGGGTCAGTATTTGCTTTTGCACTAGTTTTGGGTCCTCACCTGTGTGTCTCTGTGTCAATGTTTTTGCGTGCCTCTGGTATCGTTCTTTGTTCTGACTACCTTCATGTATTCTTGGTGATGAGTAAACTTGGGAATATATGGTATTTCAATGTTGATCATTGAAATTTTCCTTCAATTACATGGTGTTCTTATAGGACATAAAGCAGGAATATTATTCCCCTGCATTTCTGACAAATATCAATTCTGTCGGCACTCTGGCCATGCCATCGAATCTTTCGGTCTTCCTCCTATTTCTAAGAGTTCACATCTTTGTTTCATTTATATGTCAACATCTAGTACCAAATCACCTCTGCAACTCTTACTACCCCCTATTATTGGTAATTCATGCAGGGCTCATCTTACCCACTTCACCTGGGATGAAGAATGTTGCTTTCTTAGCTCGGAGAAATGGTGCTCTGCTTTATGGTGTCATCCACGCGGATCTATCATTCCCTTTACTTTTTTAATTAAAAATTAATCAACACTACTTAATTTCCCGCACTCTGTACATATAATTGATATGAGTAACAATAACTCATAAGTACGTCGTTTTCCCCATTTGTGGCAGAAAATTGCCTTCCCTTACCTTTTTCTACGCCCGTTTATTAATCTTCCACATTTCCTAGTCTGCTTGATAATGATTTCAAAAGGGACTGCTTGACTTTGATAATAATAGGTGGTTGGTTTGTGTTCACAATTATCCTGTCTGCCGTTCCTTGTACCCACTGTGTCTTGGGCCTTGTAATGCCCCTCAAATCAGTCATCATTCCATGCAGTGGCATGCCTTTAAATTAGATAGCATCATCAATTGACTGGTAGGAAGCTAATCTCCTCCGGTTAAGTGCTCTCGGGTTTGAATCCTTTAATCACCTCCGGTGGTTACATGCTCGGGTTTGAATCCTTGTTGCTGTGTTAGTGTATGATTTTAGCGTCTATATAAGAGATTTATTGAGTAAATTAAATTTTACTAATTTAAAATTTTCTATTACTAGATAGTTTTTTATAATTTTTAAAATAAGATTTAAGTTTTTTTTAAATTTCATAAATTAGATTTAAGTCCTTAATTTTAAAATTTTATTAAAAACTTAATTAATAACATTCTGACTTATTTTTTATATGATATATCTTATTTTTAATTAAAATTTTACTCATCAATATTTTATTTTATTTTATTTATTATTTTCATTTCTTCGGTAATAAAAGAAGAAAAAAAGAAGAAGAAAAGATTAGAAAAGAATAAATAAAATAAAATAATGATAAGATAGGTCGGATTTTAGAAAAAAATAAAATGAATCAGATAAAAAATAAGTTTAAATATTAAATTAAAATAATTAATTAAATTAATTAAATTAATTAAAATTAATCTAATTTATGAAATTTAAAAAACTTAAGTCTAATTTTAAAAGTTAAGACATATAGATCTAAATCTAAGTAATAAAGCGTAATCTACTCTTTTAAACTTATGATATTTTATGATTAATGAATGAGTAGTAAATTAAAAAAATAATAATTTATATTTATAATAAGAAAAATTTAATGTTGAAAAAATATGAATTTTTTTTTAATATTAAAAATAAATTAAAAAATTAGTAATAAATATATATATATATATATAAGTTAATAAAATTTTTAATATTAAATTATAAGTGTGAAAATTAATTATTATAAATTAATTATTAATATATATATATATATTTTTTTTAATAATTTAATAATTTTTTATAAATAAGGCCTGTTTTATTTTAAAAAAGTATTTCTTGAACCGGTAGGGTTATCCCAACAATAATTAGAAATATGGAAAATAGAAATTGAAAATCTGAAGGGGATATGTTCAAAATCATCACCTGCGTTTCTCAATTTCACTCTCAAATTTCTCCTAGTCCCGCTTCTTGTTTGGCTGACTTTTCCGGGAAAATTGGGGCGGTTTGGTGGACTATCTATC
Organism: Coriaria nepalensis; assembly: GCA_027186245.1. Lineage (NCBI taxonomy): Eukaryota > Viridiplantae > Streptophyta > Magnoliopsida > Cucurbitales > Coriariaceae > Coriaria > Coriaria nepalensis. Next base: position 8,864,934 of record CP114491.1, on the reverse strand, counting down.
TAGTCTCTTTCTTTGTTCGGTGACACAGTCGGAGAGAAAGAGAGGTGATCATGAGTGTAGGAGATCCGTCAATGGCGTTATTAGCTTCAAGTGCAGGTGATACTGTCAAGCTCTTCGACATTTCGGTCCAGTCCGGCGATCAGGGCGATCCATGTGTATTGAGCTATACTCCTTCTCCGGGTTGCATTGTCAATTCAGTAAAGTGGAGCCACACAAGTGAGTCTTTTCCTTTTAAATTTTGTTGACATGCTTCGAATTTTATTTAACTTTCTTTGTGGCTGATTCTCTTTCTTTTTGTATTTTTCGTTGATGAGATTTTTAATTTTCGTTTTTTTTCCCTTCTTTTTTGAAAGTGAGAGTTAGTGAGCGTGATTGCTTTGTTGGACTTGGTTTAATGGATTTTCTATTCTTTTGGTTCTTGACCAATGTAGAAATATCAGACTATGGGTTTTTTGTTTGTTTGTTACTTTGCAAGGGAGTTATAAATTTTAGTTGATGTAATAGGGACTTGGATATATCTATGCAGATTTGGTTGTGGCAAGTGCTGGAGATGATAAGAAGATTTCCTTATGGCGAAAGAATGGGCAGAGCATGGGGACCGTTCCTTTGGCTGGAACTGATAGTGGAGATAACATAGAGGTGCATTTGTGAAAGTAGATATTTTTTCCGTACATTGGATTTGCTTTTGATGTTAGGAGCTGTAAGACTTCCTGGAGAATTGATATTTTATTCCTCCTTGAGGTTTCGAGCTCATATTTTGCTATTGAAAATGGCTTAATAGAATTTATGTCTCGAATATGCATTATTTTTGCTTTCGCCTTGCAGTCTCATCCTCATAAGCTTCACTTTGGTATGCTTTGTTGAATATCTGTACAGGAGTCTTTATTTTCTCTCAACTTCAGCAACAGGGTCTCTAGATACATATGTTCTGGGGGAAGCGGTCAAGTTGTAAGAATATGGGATGTGCAAAGGAAGCGGTGTATAAAATGGTTGAGGGGTCATACCAGTACGATATCGGGTGCAATGTATAACTGCAAAGATGAGCACCTGGCTTCTATTAGTCTATGTGGGGATCTTATACTTCACAATCTTGCATCTGGTGCAAGGGCTGCTGAACTTAAGGACCCAAATGAACAGGTTGTTTAGTTTTTTGCATGTTGGTATGTTACTTCTGATGGATTATTTCAATCTCTAGTTTCAGGATTTAATTGTCCCCCTGTTGTATTTTAAGACCAGGTGTTGAGAGTCCTTGATTATTCCCGGATTAGCCGACACCTTTTGGTGACTGCAGGCGATGATGGCACTATACATTTGTGGGATACAACTGGGCGCAGCCCTAAGGTTTGTCTGATGGTTTTTTATTAGTTTACTTTGTTCTTTTTTCACACTGTCTTACAATTTACTAGTTTAACTTGTAAAAAAGGTGCTTTGGTTTTATAACTATTTACTTTTGCTTCTTGTACTAGGTTTCTTGGCTGAAGCAACATTCTGCACCAACTGCTGGTATTAGCTTCTCACCATCTAATGACAAGGTTTTGTTCTTAAATTTTGGTTGTGCTGTTATGTTAATATGGGTACAGTTTACGTATATGATTTCTACATAACATGAAATGGTGAAATTCTCTAGGGTGCGAATATTGGGAAGATGTAGTAGCAATCAGCTATTTTAACGCTGTTTCCTTTTTACAGGTTATTGCTAGCGTTGGGTTGGATAAGAAGTTATACACATATGACTCCGGATCAAGAAGACCTTCTTCTTGCACCCCCTACGAGGCACCCTTCTCATCATTGGCATTTAGAGATGATGGTTGGATACTTGCTGCTGGAACAAGCAATGGATGTATAGTATTCTATGATGTTCGCGGAAAACCTGAGCCTTTCAGTGTTCTTCGTGCTTATAGTAGTTCAGAGGTATTTATGTGCAACATCTCTATCCGGTCATATCTGATTATATCAGCACAGTGCAGTCCTGCTATTTTTCATTGAATACTTTTTCCTTGAATAGTCTATTAAATGGGAAAAGGAACAGATGGATAATGATTCTGATATAGTTTATAGTATTGCAAGCTTATTGTCCTTTAGTTATTCTTTATAATAATATTTTGCAGTAATAATCAGGCTGTTACAAGTATATGCTGGCAAAGGTCAAAACCTGTAATTGTAAATGAAAGTAATTGCACGGCCGAAACTGCTCTTTTGGGAGGTTCAATTGAAGATTCAATCCTTATGCCTGACCCGCTTCCTTCAATGACCTCATCTGGCCTTTCTGTATCCACAACATTATCCGGATCTCGAAATGCAGGTCGGTCAGGCTCTACTTTTGAATCAACATCATCTATAGCCGGTTTGTATTCATCAAGTGTGCCTAATGTGTCTACAGCAGAGGAAACGCCCCATAGAAGCCATTTATGGCCAGGTGGAAATTTGTCAAGATTACATGCACCTCGCTCTAGTTACTACTTCAAGGATGATATGGAGGTTTTTTCTCCTCTTGTGGATGTCCATCCAATCACACCCTCGCTTGGTAAGCTGTGGGATGATGACAACGGAACCAAAAAGAATACTTTGTTAGGAGATAAGAAACCCTTGTCTCTATTATTTCCTTCAACTAGGAGATTCTCTTCTACAGAGGATGTCGATTCTGAGCATCCAATATTTGATTGGAAATCCAGCTTGGCTGCTAAACAGGTTTGATATTACTTATCTCCAGATTGGATACTGCACTGTGATGAAATGCTTATTGTTTGCTGTTATTTTTACTTTTCTTAAGCAGGATGACTCACAATCTTCATTTGTGCTTTTGGGCTCAACTCCAACTCCAACTGCAAAGAGTGAGGAATCCTCTATCACTCCTCCAGAAGCTTGGGGTGGAGAGAAGTTATCCGATAAATTTGGCCACCTACGCCATCCAATGACTCTGCCTTCTCGTCATGGGCAATTGAGTTCAAGTAGCCAAGCCTCAGATTCAATGCTTTCTGGATCACATGATATTTCTTCTTCGTCAAGCCACACCAGCATTAGTGCCATGACAAATTTGGACTTTAATTATCCGAACTTGCGTGCTAGAGACATATCATCAGCTAAGGATACTTCATTTGGATTTCGTGAACATTTTTCTTCAAGTGCCATGTCTAACATATCTCTTGGTACAAGAAGTAGTGTGGGACTCTCTATTCCAGATTCACCAGTGCCCACATCTTTGACCCTCCCTCGAAGATTCTCTACCTATGCAGAAAGGTTAAGCACTGCTTCATCTTTCACCAGTAGTACGGCCCTTTCTGTGGGTTCACCAAAAACAAAGAAAACTGGTGCTGAAACCAGAGAAGACCTCTTGAATAACTTGTTGTCCAAGTCTGACGTGTCAACTGTCACGGAATTGGGGACGCTTCCAGCAATGAATGTAAGAATACTCTAACATAATGTTTTTTGTCTTCGGGGTGGGGGTTGGGGGGGGGGGGGGGTTTAAATTTGAAGTGGTTTTCTGACATTTAATTGTTGGGACAGGGAAGCTTACAGACATTAAAGGCCCCGCAACAGTCGGATGCACAACAAGGATCTTCATTCACACTTCAGCTTTTCCAACGCACTCTGGATGAGACTCTTGATTCATTTCAGAACTCTATACACCAAGACGTACGGAACCTTCATATAGAAATTCTGAGACAATTTCATATGCAGGAGGTATGTACATAATGATATTTCTGTCTTTAGTGTTTCCTACTTATGTCTTTTTTAAACTTCCTGTTTGTATTCTGCAATTTTATTACAGATGGAAATGTCAACGGTCCTGAGCTCAATTCTAGAAAACCAAGCAGAGCTGATGAAAGAAGTGAAGTCTTTAAGGAAAGAAAACAAGCAGCTCCGGCAGTTGTTATAGAGCCAACGTGAATTGTTTCTGTGATTTCCTATTCAATCATGGAGGTCAGTGTAAATCATGTCATTCAATGTTAGATGATGATTTCTTCTTTAGTTACGACATAATTATTTGAAGAAATCATTACGTTTGTTTCCCATCATTAGTCGTTTTGACATGTTGATTGACATGTCGTTTGAGAGAGTATTTTTGTATATTGGTGGTCTAACAAGTCTACGACACTTCAAACTTTAACTAACCAGGGTTGAGCAATCCATCCAATCCGAATGGCCTGGTCAGATAGGTCGCCGTGGCCTTCAGTTCTCAGTCGGTGTAACTTGAGATTTCATCATATTGAAGAAGTACATAAAATTTCTATCGATTTATTTTATCAGTTGCTGATTTATTTCAGCAATTGTGGAAGGGTATAAACATGGATAAAAGATGGAAAAAAATGGACCATTCTCATTGCATTGTTAACTATAGAAATAAAAAAAAAATAAAAATAGATATACATAGTACATTATTTCAGAAACAGACATGAATAATCAGCATTTGAAGAGGTTTAACTCGACACTTCCCACTTCACAAGAGTTCATTTGAATGTTAATGAACGTTTTGGGTAAGCTCCAAGAAGGTTCAATCTCTTATTTGACTAATTTCAAAACATCTCCCACAAGGTGTAAAGACCCCGTTACAAGCACCTGAGCAATCAAACACGAGGAAGTACTTTCAAAAAAGGTATTAAAATGAACTCGAGAATGAGAGTTCCAATCGCATCATGAGTCATGAAAGGAAAATCTGTTTACCCCAGAAAGTTCCATAAATCTCATGATTATAATATTCTTCATTTAAAACAGAAATTACCTGAAACCGAACTGATCGGTTCTGCTGTATGCTATCCCGAAGAAACTTAATAGCTAAAGGGAGAGAAGAAAACACCATGCTATTCTCACAACGTTTCACATCCACCTCAGATTTGTCTTTCACTTCTTCATTCACAGTATCTACGTTTTTGGAATCACCTCCTGCTATTACAAACAGAACATAAACGCCAACATATATGAGATCTCATAGGATATGGAAGCCAGCAACTAAATGTCCGATTGCAAAAATATTAATTTTACATCCACATTTATGTATAGTGATGAGTTGCTAAAATTATACCTTTGTCACCCTGCATTAGGCTTTCCCATATTCTTTGAACAGCAAACTGCCAGGAAAGATCAACTTGAGTATCGGTTGTAGGTAAAGCTTGGGTTCCGACCTTGTGATAGACAGATGTATTTGGCGCAAAGAGTGCCTTCTTGAAATGGACACCTGAAAATATAAGTGAAAAAATAATAAATTCCATCCAATCATAAATATTAGAGCCATATGCGACAAACTTCATGAGAGCCCCTTTTTCACTCCTCACTATTTCAGCATGTTGACTTTTGATTGCTATCTACCTTAACAGAGACATTTGAAACATGTGCCACTCTCCCATTATGTCAAATTCTTAAGATATAGAAGAATCATTTCTGAAGAAGCTTCCTGCTGAAGAACATACCATGATCAGCACAAGTTTTTATCAGGCGTGGAAGAAGCAACTGAGGATCTCGCACTGACATACAATTAAACAGTAGTATCTGCAGTATTTCATGATGTTATTAGATCAGTAGCATCCAAAAGAGATGAAGATCAGGCACTAATGATCTTTGCATGGGAACTTAACAGGGTGTAAAAAATTTCAGCTCCACCTGCATGGACTCCTTCCACTCTTTTCCATTATGATGTCTTTGCAATGGCTCATATGAGGATCTAGAGTTATCTTCTGAGTGATAAGTCAATATCTCACGCTGGTTATCCTCTTTAATTGCAAGAGAAAACCATCTTGCACAGACTTCCATGCTTTCAGGACTATGGGCTCCATCCATATAAAATACAAGATCACCTTGTCTTTCAATATTAATACATCGATCAGGGACAATCTGAGCTCGTCCTTCCAGACTGGCTGTAATTAGTCCTTCAATGAATTGCTCAGGCAAAGAACTCTGTTGGAGATAGTTAATAGATGAGTGTATATAATTTATGCCATGAATGGCATATCCTCTATAGATTATAGAGAGCTTACCTTCTCTTCCAGGAAGGTGAATTCAGATTGACCAGTCCTCTGAAGCCAAGTGGAGCATAGCGCAACAGCAAGGCCAGCATTTATATATTGGTGCTCACCTTCAAGTCCAAGTTTTAGACCATTGAGTGCATTCGCATCTAATGGTCGCACCACTTGAAGGGGTATCTGTAATCAGCAAAACTTTCTATGTTTGAATTGGTACAATATATGGTTACCACATGGAGACTCTTCCAAAAAGGAGAGAACTAAAAGAGACAGTCCATAGAGTAGACAGACAACTTGACTCAACGTGCTATGTTCAAGTGCTTATGTACACACAGACATGCCTGGTAGAAGTAGAACAGCCTACTAGGGAGGACGGGATTATCGTTTTCATGTTTGAAGTTAAAGCAAAATACTCTCATATTAAAACATGTTTGAGATGCAGTATGGAGAACAATGTAAATGTACTAATAGAATGATGAACCACACACTTACTTCCAACTTAGAAGCCTTATCTTCAAGCACACGCATTGCTTCATCAGGTTGAGACACAGTAAAAGCTGGAACCCCAAGCTGCATCAGTAGAAGGAAATGTATCAAAGAACATGACATATAAGTATTATTTCCTGTGGGCATATGCTTTAAGGGAAATGTATTTCTAAAGAACACCTTGAAGATGCCAGCCTTCTCTCCAGCAATTTCAGTCAGCGTATTTCCTGAATGAATCGGTCAGCAAAAAGAAGAAAGCAAGGGGTGTGAAATGAGAAGTAGCTTGATATTTGACAAGTAGCAGCAAATATGCATGTAACAAGCCAGTACATGATAAGAATTATTGGTTTCATAAAGTATCATTCGCTTGATGAACATACATAGTCAATGGTTATACAAAAAATCATCATAAGCAATTTTCTATGTTAGAAGAAGAAAACTAACCAAGAATCTCCATATGGTCATAACCAAGGGAAGTAATTCCACATACAATAGGCGCCTGGGCCTGGAACATTATGAACTTTATAATCAGGTATTTTCTTGATAACAACATCGAAATATAACTTACGGAGTAAAATGTGTAGAGACTTCTGAATTAAACAAAAATTACACAATAAACATACCACATTTGTTGCATCAAAAAATCCACCCAAACCAACCTCCAAGATAGCTACTTCTACCTTCATAGAAAACAAGTATAACTACGTGTATGAAACCATGTTTGCACATATTTAAGTGAAATGCAGAATATATATAACATAAAAACTAACCTGTTCGGCAGAAAATATCTTGAATGCAAGCAAGGCAAGGAACCGAAATAGGGTAGGCATGGGTATATCCTTGTTAGTTCTTTCCTGCATTTTAAAAAATAAAAAACAAGAAACCGGAAGTTGTAATGATCAAATCAGGCTACTATCAGTGGTTTAGACAGAATGGTCTGTTAACAAAGCCTGAAGTCCTCAGAGCAAAGTCACTAACGGTACGTCTGATTACCAAGTATCTTATATACAAGACATACCCTCACTTTAAAACCATGTGGATACTACAATTTCCCTTGTTCAAATATGGTAATTGTCAGCAGTGAGTGACAAGTGGCATGGCGAACCTCTCAATACAGATCACAATGCACATGATGGTATCCTTGGATCTGCTTCATACCATTAAGTAACCTATAATTAGTAGTTCCAAGAAAAAATTCTGCCAATGTGATCTAAAATAGTTAAGCCGAAATTACAGATTTCATAAGCCTCAAGTTTTTATGTAATCAGGAACTCATGAAGAATGTTTCCACGTAGGGGTCTGTGCACACTAATATGGATATGTGAGCCTTAAACAGGATGCAACATTTTTAGGAGCAATATCTCTCAACCATCCACTTTATCGGTTCTCTAAGTAACTGCCGAACAGATTGTGCATAAGGTTAGATTCAACGGAAATGCAAATATACAAGAGTTGAATTGATGGAGTAAAAATACCTTTAGTCTATCGTAACACCACCAGAAGTATGCCAAAAATTTATCTTCATCTATGTCCTTTCTGCAAAAGTGAACCAAAGTCATTAACCTAATGATTTTGCAAATCTGAAATGGAATATTGACATTTTTCCTATGTCCAATAGATGCTGATAAGAATACACCCAATAGAAGAACCTAGTAAATTCAAAGGTAAAATATATTTTATCTGTTGTCCAAACAATAGTAATCTTTAAATTAGAATATCCAATAGTCATTGAGATCAAAATATTAAAGCTACAAGAAAAGTGTTTCAAGTGTACATTCTGGCACAATTCATTACATCCATATATTTCCTTTCCAAAATGGGGAAATTAGGCGATGGAAAACCTCACCACCTATTGTAAACTGTGTCTGTCTATAAAGAATAAGAACTCACCCATTCAAACGAAATCTTTCTCGCACATCAATAAGGTGAGGAGATGTGAAAAGTCCAGTGCTAAAGCCACAATTGCGTAGTATGGATTCAGTGAAGGTGCACGTCGATCCCTTTCAAAGCCCAGAGAAAGTTTCATTTATTATAAAAAGCAACTTCACCATTAATTTATGCTGCTATATTTCCATAGAAACTCAACTACCTTTCCTTTGGTTCCAGCTACATGGATAATCTTCATCTTCGAAATCGACTCCTCTAAATCTAGCATCTACAACAACATACCACACAACCAAACTACAAGCAGAAACTCGAATACACCACCATACCGTATCTTTTTTCAATCGACAGACTCCAATTTTCATCGAAGAAACAAATCTACAAGCACTCGCAATTACACAATTACCTTAACATAATCATACAGCAGATCAAATCGATCCCCAGTCTTATCACAACGACTTCGTTTGGTTATCAAAGAGGATAAGGCATCCAACGCCTCATCATAGGCTCTCGGTGAAGCTCGGGTGTCACCGTTCTCCCCTTCAGAAGCACAAATCGAAATCCAGAAATTAATTAGCGATTGGATTCGAACTCTTTTCATTATACTATTTCGTGAACTGAATATGAAATCAATCGAGTATCCATGGAATGATCAGATGTATCGGATGGATGAGGAGCAGGAAGATGGAATTCTAAACTGTACCTTCCGCCATGGATAATCAGATGAAAAGTCGAAGAGAGGGAGATCGGCGGCGCTACGCGACGGGATTCGTATAAAGTTGACGAACACAACGAGTGCTTGGTGAGCTACAGCCTGTATAGATGCTGATGGCGGGATAGCGGTTGAGGGGCTGAATGTCATTTTTGCTCTATATATTTTGTTTTTGTTTGGACGTAATAACAGTCCTTATTTTACAATCTCTTTATGTCTCACACGCTAAAGGTCCCTGGTTCGAACCCGGGCTCGGACATTTTTCTTTTTTCAATCTCTTGTCAGTTTTCCAACATGCCTCTATCCCTCCGTACGAATTCTTTTCCTAGTGCTCTAGCAGAAATTTTCTCAGCGCTCAGAAGAAACTTCTCTTGATTGAGGCAAAAGCGATTCTTTCTCTTTGTCTGCAATATTTCCCTTCGATTCCCACTTTGTATTTTTTTTGTTCCTGTTCAGAATCATCAGATAGAGGCGAGCTTGCTTTCTACCTGAGGGAGAGAGAGAGAGAGAGGAAAAGAAGTAATATGGATTGGGGAAATGTAACAGCTGAGGATCTGATCGAAGCCCTTCGTGAAGTTGACTGGTCAACTCCACCTCGTCCTCCGAGCGAGTTCTTCTCCAAATTCGCTTTCCCTCGCTCCTTCCCCAAATGGACTAGCCGTCTCAAATGCAATCTCTATTAGTTCGTCTCTCTCCCTCTCCCCCTTTTGTTTTTTTTTTTCCCTTTTACATATTCGAAAAGCAACAAAAATTAACGATACTTCGATTTTCAATTAAGTGTTTTGGTTTGTGCTCAATGCTCAAATCCATCCAGGGAGTGAGAAAATGTTACGTATTGCATGCAAATTGACGATATAATGCTTCTCAATTCGAGAAGCTGATGCAGCTTCAGTTTGAGCTGATTTTTTAGAAAACTGAAAGAAATATGAAGAAATTAGAACTGGGTCTTTAATCGGGATCTGCTTTTTGAGGGAAAACTGAAGGAATAATTATATTGTTATGGATAATCGCAGCCCTAATTATCTGGAATCGTCTAATTTAATTTTGCTTTTATTTTTTTGGCAGCTATCGTGCGAACTATTTCATTCTGATTGTTTTCATTCTTGGTAAGCAACTGATGAGCAATGTTTTCTGCCACTTTACTTTTCATTAGTGTCCTTGTTGACAGGGGTTTATTGAGAATGATTGTTTTGCAGGTGTTGGATTTCTTACAAGACCATTAGCCATTGTTGCCACTGCATTGATGGCGATTAGCATTGGTTTTCTTAATGACAGGTTTGCCATTTCACCTATCTTCATATTCTCTTCTTTTTTTTCTTAATATATTTTATGATTTCAAAGTAGTGAGCAAATGAACGAGTTAATTCTTATCATGTTCCCTTCCATTAGAATGCGAAGAGTACAGGGAACTTGTGACCCTTGTTGGTGGCTTTCTAATGGCTTCTCAAACTTAGAATATGCCTGAACACAAAACAGTCAGTAGATCAATTATGTTTTTCTTGTGTGTATGAAAATTTAACTCCACCAAACCTCTAGACAAAACTGCTGGCCTGCTACATTTGGGGACATCTCTGGCTGGATTTTCCCCATTTTTGGGGTTTTTTTTGTCTTTCTGGTATATGGTGAGGTAAGCAATGGCTTCTATGGCGGCAATTCCGGCTACAGCCATGGCAGTAAGGTTGCAAGGAGTGTACCTCTTGGACCCATCTTCTGCCATGTGCATATCTGCTGTTTCTTCGCCAATCTTCATCAAACTATCTATTTCTCTGTTAAATTCCTTAGCACTGGGAAAAACCTATGTGTTCTTGTGTTTTACTAGCAACCTAATCATCCAAGAAGGTTGAGGAGAAGAGAGACATGTAATTTTTAAAGAAGGCAAAAGCTTGAACGCTGAAGGTTTTTAGATATTGAAAACGTAAGATCTGCATGTTAGTGTGTAGAAAGACAAGTGCATTTTCTTGATTAATTGTACAATATTATATTCTTTATCATATATCGGTGATATGTGAACTGCCAGAAACTACACATCAATGCCCAACGAGAAATGATATATGAAAAATAAAAAAATAGTATTTTCTTCAAAACTTGAGGTTGGCATTTTCACAACTTCGGTCTTGAACAGATTTCATGTCATTTCTAATAGCTATACTTGATCTCTTAGTCCTTGGATGCACGTAGATGTTTATAGTGTCTTCTTTCTTTGTTGCATAAAGCTTGAGTAAGATTTCTTTCTTTTTCTCCTAATCTCTTGATCTTATATTTATTTTTGTGGTCCGATCTTACTGCAAAAATGTTCGACTCCACTTTAGAAGCTGTTGGTACTGATGTTTATAGTTTTACAGTTTTGCAGCTACTTTTAGCGAGAAAGTGACAAGAACTGTGAGGCGGATCTCTCCGCATTTCGCTGCAAAATTGAGGCCTCCCCACATGTGAGTTAATTAGATATCTCCACACCATATTATAAACCATGTTCTCCTTCTTGTCCTTAAATACCAGTTTTACCTACCACTGAATATGAGCAGGCCTGTAATTCGTGGGCGCCCATCAGTCAAAAAAGCAATCTACATATGTGGCCGGCCCCGTTGGGTGTTCATGTCTATATTCTCAGCTGGTACTCTCTTCCCTTTCTCCTTGCTCACTTGAGTCAATTACTTGACGAGCTACCCTTAATTTTCTGTCTTTTCTTTGCGAACTCATTTCTGTAGCCAGCATGATTCTCTGGGTTGCTTCTCACGGTATATCAAGGGTTTCATGGGCACTTTTGATTTCTATCCTAGGTAAACTTCATATTTTGTCCATAATTACACGGTATGTTCAGTTCACGTATTTCAGTTCTCTCAATCTCAGCTAACGTTGATTCTTCTTCATTCAGCTGTTTTCCTTCATGCAAGTTTTAGAACTCCCAACTTGAAGGCACGCCTGAATACATTCCGGGAGGAATTCCGTACCGTTTGGCGCAATTACAGCGATCTCTGATTGGTTGGTTTCCGAGGTTGGAATTGAATTATGGATGATCTCTCAATATTAGTACAATTGTTCCCATCTTGTTACTTTTGGTGTTATAATATTTGTACATTGTAGAGTACTTTTTGTTATTCATTACTTGTGGTCAATATTAGAAAATTGATGACTGATAAGTAAGGATCGGGGATTATACTTTATTGTTATGGGGATGATCTCTCAATATTTGTACACTGTAGAGGACTTTTTATTATCCCTGCCCCCGATAAAATGCATCTCATAACTTTCTACTAGAGTTCCTTCAACCCCACTTAAATAAGAGGGTTTCCAGTGGAACAAAACAAACGAGATGTCGTCAAGCTAAGAGTGCTTCATTTTTGTAGAAAATGACGATCATGTCCTCATCCGACATCCAAGAGTATCTTCATTTTATAGAAAATGGTGGGGTCATGTCCTCGTCTAATTCAATCATTAAAGAAAAAAAAAATTAAAAATTAAAAAAAATATATATATATAATAAACCCCCAAGAAACTGGGTCGAACTTAAAATCAAAGCTAAGGGTTCTCGTGATGTCCTGTAAAGCAAGATGAGCAGGCAAAACATGGGCCTCCTTTTGGCCCACTATCCATGTGACGAGTCTAGACTAAGAGTGTATCAGTGTACGGAATCTCAAGCCGTTTAATTATATATATCGAGAAATCATGATCGTCCATGTGTATTGAATAATTAAGAAGAATGATCGTCGATATATATAGGCACTGATCCATGGAAAAAGTAAACGGTTGCATTAAGGCGCGTAAAGAACACCGGCCCCTTCCCACCCCCCCACCCCCCACCCCGATCGTCTTCCACCTCGGTTTACTTGTTACTGGTCTGTCTCTCTCTCCCTCGTCGTCTCTGTTCCTTCCAGACTACGAAAACGGCCAGGGGCTCATTTCTCGAGTCCGTTTCAGCTCTTCACATCAACTTCGAACCTCAATTTCATAATGAATTCCTGATTCCTTCAGATCCCCTCCTATATCTCCCTAAAATTTCTGGTTTGAGAGCTAGCACTTAATCGATTATGGACGACTCGTACACGAATCTGCCGACGAGCCATTTGCTAGGCTCAGTTCCTGTACGTACTGAATAAATCTTCTCTTCTGTTATATTATTATCGTGCCTTACTTTTCAAATTCGCTTTGCTGTTTGATTCTTTCATCTTTCGCCTTTAATTTTTTTTTATATGCAATTTCGAAGTTAGCTGATCTGATAGTGTTGTGATTGGAGCTTTTATTCATTATGCTCATATTATGGTTTTCCGGTTGTTGTTATTATCGTTGTTGAGAAAACTAAGGAGCAGGAAATTGGAAAGAAGATAATGTGAAAAGAGTTTTTTACTTTCTGAAGCTCATCATAGTATTATAGAAATTAGATCTCCATATCACTAAGAGGGAATATCCACGCACCCGAATTGAACTCACAAGCAGACTACTGTGTATATCTAATGAAGTTTTTTCCTTTCTTTTCGTGATATTCATCGATAATGCAGTTTGCTTGACATTTTCTCGATTCTCTTTCCTTTTTTGGAAAATTAAATTTCAAGGATAAGACATGCAGTACAGATAACATTAATAATGATGATAACGATAATGAGAATATCAAGACACAGCACGAGTAATTAGGCTGAAAGCAAATAGATGGATGAAGAATACCTAAGGTTATTTAGACTCTAATACATTGCCAAAAATGTTTAGGAATGTAATCAACTAACCATATTCTTTTACTTCTTTTTCTTGTTTTTCTTGATTTTTTGTATGTACCCTTTTTGCTTTCTATTCAGTTTTGATATGCTCATCAGATCTCACGTATTCTTTTGATTTGGTAAAGCATTTTTGTGACTTGATTGTTTGTTTATTTCGGTCAATAGGCTGTGACTACCACCAGTGAAGAAAAGAAGACCACTAACTATGAAGGTATGATGTTCTCACCCTCAATTCCCAGTCTACTTTATAATTATTTATTTTTTGTATTCAATATCTACTCAGAGCATTTTATGGTCAAAATTATTGGTTTAACCTATCATTTTTTGTTCATTCTCTAGAGTCTCTTATTTTTATTTCATATTTGGTAAATTATACGTAGTCCCTGAAGCAAATCTGCAAATATTCCCTCCAACTAATGGAGGGGACAGAGGCCGTGGATATCAAGCTCCTGGAATTCCAAACGGTATGTTGTTTTGTGAAGCAGACTACCATCTCTTTTTATATTACTACATTTTCAGAACATAAAATTTGGAGAGCTACCTTAAGATGAAATACAATAATTGATGAAGCCAAATGTGTCTTTAATTGTGCTGGAAGGTGTTATTTACTGGTAATAGTCTAATTTGGCATACTAATCCATATTTTTTAGTTCCTGTTCATTTCAGCTGATGGGTTTTCCTCCCTTCCCAATGGTTCTGGTACTTATGGCCTACTTAAAAAATATTTACTTTCTTAATTATCTAAAAATGCATATAATGGCACCTAAACCATGGCAGGGGGAGGCAATAATGGATTTTAAGTTAAATTTGCTATTGGCCCAAATAATTCAGTCTCTCCTTGCAATTCGTAATTCCACCCATCAACCATTACACATAAGGGAATCATATTCGAGATGGATATAGAGATGATAAAATAGAAAGGGTGCATGTAAATTAGGATTTAGTATAACATCTGGTAATAAGAAATGTGGTTGTAATGAAGTACTATTGGCATCTTTAAAAAGATTACATGGATGGGACTCTGCATGATAATACCCTTTAAATGGTGAAGAAAGGATGGCATGATGGGATTCAGCTATGTATCTGAGATTTTGAGTTTCATAGGGATCACATCATAGCATAAGCATGCCCCGTCAATAATATATATTCAGATTCCACCATAGGTTCAGTTTTGGATGATTCTTCTGGGTGATGCTTCTCTTTCAGGGAATTAAAAAATGTTACCGTTTGTTTATCTCGCAGAAACATTTGAGCAGCAACCATCAAACAGCTGGAAGGGAGTCTTTAGCATCTCATCATACACACAATACTTTAATGTCGATACAGACATTGTATTGAATAGAATGATTAATTCTTTGTATCCTATCAGTGGGGATTTTTCTAGCAAAATCGAAGCAAACCCAGATCTGTGAGTTTTTTTCTCCTCTGTTCTACATTGATAATGCATTTATCTTGAACATGAAGGACACTCCTTAAACTTAACTTAAACAGCTTGGCGCAAAAAAAGAAAAAAACTTACCTTAAACAGCAAAGTAGAGATCTTTCCTATCAACAATTTCTTGTTTTGTGGTGGTGGGGGGGGGGGGGGGGGTGGGGGGTGTAGGTCGTTAGAATTTTGAAGCCAAATGAATCGTAATATTCCTGGGTTACATGTTTGTGATCAGCAGAAAAACAGAAATATCTTAATTATAGAAAACACCAAAATATCCCCTTCTTCAAAGAACTCTCATACTTGCATATAGAAAATGGTAAGATCAAATTATTAAACTCTTAATATTGGGTTCTTGTATTTGTTTTCATTTAGGTACGGTCTTGTATGGATTTCCACTACACTAGTTTTTGTGCTTGCTTCACTTGGAAACTGTGCCACATACCTCATTGAGAAGAACTCTGGAAGCAGCAGCTCGTGGACCTTCGATGTTAGCTACGTAAATGTTGCCGCAGGGACAGTGTATGGTTATGCAATTGTGGTACCATTGGGATTTTACTTCTTGCTTCAATATATGGGTTCAAATACTCCTAGTCTTATACGCTTTTGGTGCTTGTGGGGATATTCTCTCTTCATTTTTATTCTGGCTTCAGTAAGTAGTTTCCATCTCTTCTGCAGCTTCCACTCAAAGTTAATATTATTATTACTTTTGGCCAAAATGCTCTTTATTTTTAGACAACTATGTGTCAGAGCACATTTTCATTCAGTCCATTGCCACATATAAGAAACAAAGGACCAGAATGACGAACAAACTAAGATTGTTTGGGTTTCTTTTCGGATTTTGGGAAAATAAGGATTAAATGAACCATTTTGGACCCATGTAGTCACTAAAATTGGTTAATATTGTGTTTCTCGGTGGTGATGCAAATAGTATAACGAGTTTTAAAGCTGCTGTCAATCACCAAGTGCCATTTCAAGTCGTTTTCAATTACATCTTCCTAATTCTACTACCTCTATGTTTTCAGGTTCTATTGCTTATCCCAAATGAGATCATCCGCTGGATCATTATAATTCTCACTGGTGCCGCATCAGCAACCTTTGTCTCCTCTAACTTGAAAACTTATATAGGGGGAGCCGATCTTACGTTGGCTATAGTTGCTGCATTCTGTTTGCAAATGGCATTGGCCATCTTTTTCAAGGTGTGGTTCTTTCAATAAGAAGCTTAGAGAGCATTGCAAGTCTATCCGTCTGTAGTAGGTCTAGAAAAATGGAATGAGAACAAGAAATTCAAAGGTGATAACATGTTCGGTCAGTATAATTTTTGTTGTATTAGTTAATAGTTTGGTTGGTGACATTCTGGCACAAATTTCAGGTGGTCTCTCTGTTGATTGAGAGGAACTATTTTGTTCTCGGTTTAGTTTTTTTTCTCGTTCAATCTGTTTGTGTGTACATATATATATACAATTCCTTCACGTGTATGTTTCTCTGTAGTTTGGAGTGTCAACTTTAGTTGCTTAGAGACACCAAGAAAATGCAAGTTTTTTCTTTTTTCTGATTTTTCCTCAAAGTGTAACAAATGTAACAGCCTAATTAGAAAAAAAAGTTGAATATCTAAGAAATCCCTAATTCTTTTTTTACTTTTTTTTGCGGTGCTTTTAGCATGAGAAGTGGGTTGAAAGTTAAACAAACAAGCATGCATTTTCTGTATACAACAAACAAAAATCCACTTGAAAATGGAGGATGGAGTACGATTCTTTCATACTGCACGATGGCAAGTTTCACGCGCATAAAACGTACACAAATTTTTTCTATTTTTCCGTCTACCACTCAAGCACCTTCTAAAGAGCTACGTGTCCAGCTCCTCTGTTTTCCACATTACCCAACCACGTCACGACACGTAACCAAGTTTCAATCCGAACCCGAACCGGAACCCGGTTCCGAGTACCCCTTCTCATCTTGTCGTATGCCAAAAGAATTTTGCTATATTAATGGTTTCCACTACGCCTTTCAATTCAACGGAGCTTAAACCCTTATCAGTCAGATTACAATCAACATCGCCATCATCTTCACAGTTTCGTCGGTTGGTTTTTCTGACTCGCCTCGTTTCTGTACCGAGTTGATTCGCTTCCGAATTCATCGACTCTGTTCGCCATGGAGGAAGTGGACAACCCTCGAAGTTTCCTCAAAGACGTCAAGCGCCTTGTTATCAAGGTCTCTCTCTCGCATTTTCATTCTTCGAAATTGAATCTGTTCTTTCTTCCATTCCCCCTTATTTTGTCGATTTCTCATTATGAATCTGTTTGAAAATGGAATTTGTATTTTTTGTTTACGTAATTGCTCCCAATTTTTGTTTATGAGCTTTACGTTTTGTTAGTTTCCTGGGAAAATTCAATGCCAACGTTTAACAGGATTAAGAATATACTTGCTGCATTTGTGCAAATTTAGCTGACATGGTTTGGAAATTTGCTTTGTGATAATTCAACACCCTTTTTCTGAAAAACTGAAGATATAATAGGAACAACATAAAGTTTGGATCTTGACAATGTTTGATTAATGTTAATCCGTAAAGTGTCATATTTGAGCGATTTCTTGACAAGGTTTTTTTGGTTTCAAGGTTGGAACTGCTGTTGTTACGAGGGGTGATGGAAGATTAGCACTTGGCAGATTGGGAGCACTCTGTGAGCAGGTATACCATACCGTGGTCGTTTGATATTAATATTTTTTTTTTTTTTTGGTCCTTTTTGGACATTGAATTGGACTATCAAGTAATAAAAATTGGGTTACTGTTTTCAATTGGAATGCAGATTAAGGATTTGAACTATCAAGGATATGAAGTTGTTTTGGTCTCTTCCGGTGCTGTTGGCCTTGGTCGTCAAAGGCTTCGTTACAGGAAATTAGTTAATAGCAGGTGATAACATTTAGAAATCCCTAAAAAGTACCCCACTTTTCAAACCATCTTATAGAGGGTATTTAGAAATGATAAAAGTATTTGCAAGTTAATATACTTCTATATAAATGCAGTTTTGCTGACCTCCAAAGACCTCAAGCCGAACTTGATGGAAAGGCTTGTGCAGCTGTTGGTCAAAATTGCCTTATGGCTCTCTACGATACATTATTTAGTCAGGTGATGGGTCTTTATAATATATATATATATATATATATATACATATGGAGGCTTCAGCTAATTTGCAAGTTCTGGTAGCTAAAGATGCTTTCTTTCTTATCCATGGTTTAATCTGGTGCTTGTCTTTTTTTTTTTTTTTTTTCTCATTTTTTCCTTTCAGCTGGATGTTACATCGGCTCAGCTTCTTGTGACAGATACTGATTTTAGGGATAAAGGTTTTAGAAGGCAATTAGATGATACAGTGAAATCACTGTTGTCACTTAAGGTTATTCCCATCTTCAATGAAAATGATGCAGTCAGTACCAGGAAAGCTCCATACGAGGTATATTACTATTTCATATCAGCTAGTTGTGGGAGTAAGTCTTAAACTTGATGATCTCATTGAAACTCGAGAAAAATATCATGACCATTTTTTGCAGGATTCTTCTGGTATCTTTTGGGATAATGACAGTTTAGCCGCTCTACTGGCTTTGGAGGTAAAGGCTGACCTTCTTATACTGTTGAGTGATGTAGATGGTCTTTATAGTGGGCCGCCAAGTGACCCCAAGTCAAAACTCATCCATACTTACATTAAGAAAAAGCATCAGAGTGAAATTACATTTGGAGACAAATCTAGGGTAGGAAGAGGGGGTATGACTGCCAAAGTAAAAGCTGCTGTATACGCAGCAGATGCTGGCATCCCTGTTGTTATCACCAGGTAGACTCTTACTCCCCACATATGGATATTTGTTGTGAATTTGCTAGCCATTGTCATATTTTTCTAATTTTGACTTTTGGTTGATTAATGCCCCTCCTGGTTTTGTTCAAAGTGGCTTTTCTCCGGTAAACATCATTAAAGTCCTTCAAGGAGAGCGTATTGGTACCCTCTTCCATGCAAATGCCCATATGTGGGTACAAATCAAAGAGGTTGGTGCTCGAGAAATGGCTGTTGCGTCAAGGGAAAGTTCCAGAAAGCTTCAGGTTCGTTTTTTTCACATTGCTTTATGTATAGTTTGATATGTTAACTATCCTGGGTATGAATATAAATGCATTAAGTCTTATTCTAATGTTTAACTCAATACGACTCTATTGATAGGCCCTATCTTCACAAGATAGAAGAAAGATTTTGCTGGATATAGCGGATGCATTAGAAGCGAACATAGAACTTATTAGTACTGAAAATGAAGCTGATGTTTTGGAAGCACAAATGGCGGGATATGAAAAGGCCCTTGTATCCCGATTGCAACTGAAGCCTGGAAAGGCAAGGGAAGCTAAACTTCTGTTCTTAGTTAATTTGTTCTTTCATTTTTAGATTCATGTTAGTTACTATTGTACTACCTTCTCGTATCTGTCCAGCATTGACCTTAATGTTTATATTTCGAAAATGGTAACTCTTCAGCATATGATTTTATCAACTGTTTGTTTCGCTCAAATATTTGTTTCGCTCAAATATTTGTTTCTGATTGGAATTTTATGTTCATGGCAGATTTCAAGTCTTGCAAACTCTGTTCGTACACTTGCAAACATGGACGATCCAATTGGTCATGTTTTGAAGAAGACTCAGGTAAGGAATGGGATTTAAGCATCTTGTTCCAGGTTCTATTAAATTGTATATTTTTTTCCTGTTACTTACCTTAACCTCAAAATACACTTATTCTTGATTTGGATTGATTGTTTATCTGGATGTTTTAGTGATTACTTTAATTCTCAGGTTGCAGAGGGACTAGTCCTTGAGAAAACATCTTCACCCTTGGGTGTTCTTTTGATTGTGTTTGAGTCTCGTCCTGATGCACTTGTACAGGTTAGTAGAATTTATGATACAGAATCGATCGGTTTTTCGGTTGGGATTCTAGAACGTCCATAGTATCTAACCTTGGTTTTCTGATCACTTAAACAGATTGCTTCCTTAGCAATCCGAAGTGGGAATGGGTTGCTCCTAAAAGGTGGAAAGGAGGCAAAGCATTCCAATGCAATTTTACACAAGGTCTGAACTAAAAACTAATGAGCATGTTACTTTAAGGACTCACTTTTATCTACTATGCCGAGGTTAATCTTCAGTAATGAACTCTTCTTTCTAATCTGATAGGTAATAACTGAAGCCATTCCAGATTGTGTTGGTGGTAAACTTATTGGCCTGGTGACTTCAAGAGACGAAATACCCGATTTGTTAAAGGTGGGTCGGGTTAAAATTGATTTGAACTTCATCAAGTTATAAGCCTTAACAATATTATTTTATTTTATACTAAATCAAGTTTAGAGGCCAATATATTTTACTTTCTTCTTTTTTTCCCTGGCAGCTGGATGATGTGATTGATTTGGTGATCCCTAGAGGCAGCAACAAACTTGTCTCCCAAATTAAGAACTCCACCAAGATCCCAGTACTTGGCCATGCTGGTGAGAAGAATTGAATTTCCCCCTTTTTAAAAGGAAAAAGAAAAAAAGAAGAAGAAATATTTGTATGCAAATTGTTCATAATCATGTGCATTGTTCCCTATTTCAGATGGAATCTGCCATGTTTATGTTGATAAGTCTGCTAATGTGGATATGGCCAAGAAAATTGTCTTGGATGCAAAAATAGATTATCCGGCAGCCTGTAATGCAATGGTAACTACATATCTATCTTTTAGTTTACAATTCTGGCTGGTCATCTCATTCCCTTGGCACGGTCTCTTACTTTCGTCTTGCTTACTGTTGTATTCAGGAAACTCTTCTTATCCACAAGGACTTGGTCCAGACTGGTGGCCTAAATGATCTAATTGTCAATCTTCGCACTGAAGGTTTGTGCTTTGTGTGAAATCTATTTGTCCTCTATATCTTAACAATAATTTAAATTCGAGAGACATAACTAGTATTGAATATTTTCCAGGCATTACTTTATATGGTGGCCCAAAGGCAAGCGCCTTGATGCAAATCCCGGTGGCAAAAACATTTCACCTTGAATACAATTCCTTGGCTTGCACCATTGAAATTGTGGATGATGTACATGCTGCCATTGACCACATTCATGACCATGGAAGGCATGCTAATCTCTCTCTCTCTGCCGCTCTCTCACATGATACAGACATACAAATCATATGAAATAATTAAGGAGTTGATCATTTTTTTCTTTATATTTTTTCTCTTATGACAGTGCGCATACTGATTGTATCATCGCAGAAGACCATGAAGTAGCAGAAGTTTTCTTACATCAAGTTGATAGGTAAAAGAGTAACGATCGACCTCTTCTCCTGAAAAATTAAGCCTATTGTTTACAATTTTGCTAATATGGACTCCTTAT
Source organism: Coriaria nepalensis (assembly GCA_027186245.1). Classification (NCBI taxonomy): domain Eukaryota; kingdom Viridiplantae; phylum Streptophyta; class Magnoliopsida; order Cucurbitales; family Coriariaceae; genus Coriaria; species Coriaria nepalensis. The sequence continues at coordinate 8,843,383 of CP114491.1, read as the reverse complement.
ATTCATTGGCAGTGCTGCTGTCTTTCACAATGCAAGCACGAGATTTTGCGATGGCGCTCGATTTGGTCTAGGTGCAGAGGTACAAAGAACTAATAATCTCATCCTTTAAGCCGAGGATATATGAATCATTATTTCCTGTAAATTTTACCCAACTTTGTAAATTTTACCCAACATAGGTTGGCATAAGCACTAGCCGGATACATGCTCGGGGTCCAGTAGGGGTTGAAGGACTGTTAACAACAAGATGGTACGTTCACTAATCTTGTTTGATCTTATGATGATTTTGAGGATTTAAGGTTGGTGTTCTGTGTTGATTTTACATTACTGCTCATTGTTCTAACTGTTGCAGGATTCTTAGGGGAAATGGACAGGTAGTGGCCGGCGACAAAGGCGTGGTTTACACGCACAAGGAACTTGAAATCCAGTCTTAATTTATCTTTTTAAGAAAAAGTGCTTAACCCCAGAAAATATGCTGAGCAATGTATAAAAGAATCCACTGTTTAACTTGTTTTGATGCAGAGTAACACATGGTAGATTAAATAATTTGTTTCCATTGCTAATAAAGATGATTGGTAGTTAATTTTAATAAAATCTAGCTTTTTTCCTAATAGTTATTGTAATGCTCCTTATATTGAGAGTTTTTAAGGGAGGCAGGTAGTATATACTCCTAACGGTTTTGATAAAAATCAACACGTATACTCCCAGAGCACACAAAAATTACTCCTCGTATTGAAGCCATGGAAAACACTCTTTCAAAAGACAAGACATGTTCGCATAGTAACAAGAAGAGTTGCCATTTCCAATATGTTGTTTCTTACATGATACTATCGCATACTACGATAGGATCTCAGAATTCCATTAGAGGTACAGGAAGAAAAGAGAGAGAGACAGTGAGATTCCTCGCACCAAAAAAGCTGCAATAAGCAAGTGTTTAGGCCTCGATGAAGTTCTTAAGTTTCCTCAACCAAAACAAGTATTCTTTACTATCTTTGTTGATCATGTACTCATGAAGGACATTGGTTGTGCTGGGTTTGATTCCTCTAATCTCTAAATACTTGTGGAGCGCCTTCTGCAAATTCTCATCCAAGTCCCTAGAAATCATAGGTGGAACAAAACATTCATGAAGTACAGAAGAACAAAAAGGAAACGAAAAGAATACAAGAATGAAATGGAAAAAAAAAAGAGGCAGGCTTTATTATAAGGGATTTACTGGAAGTTAGGTCCTTCGTAGGCAATTTGATCCTCGGAATTTTCTGGATTGCTAACTGCCAAGCTGTCGATGGAAATTTCTTCCGGAAAAGCCGTACAACTGAACTCCAAGTTGGGTCCATTCTTCTTTGAGACGGTAACAAGAAGTGGGATGCTAGACTGATTGGCCTTTTCCATATCATCAGCATCATCATTGTCTTGACCATTGTCATTCTGACCTGTGACTAGATCAGGCATGTGAACTTCAACACTTATACCTTCACCTTGATATGTTCTTTTCAGAGTTATAGTTTGCAGTCCGGAATTATCCTCAATTTCGAAAGGGAAACCACTTGGGATCTCTTCAACCTGTAAATACATTTCCTTTGCAGAATAAGGTCGAAGAACACTATGAAACTAAAAACAATAATAATAAATAAAAATACACAAAAGAACTATAAGGATTTCCATGGAACTCGCATGCTGAAAAGATTCCGGTTTATGCAATCCTTGTGATGATGAAAAATCATCCAGCAATAAACATTAAGGCTGGTAAGACTTACTTACTTCAAGTATAGTTTTTTTCTTCTTCTTTCTTCGGCGAAAGATCGATTGTAGTAAAATATGGTTAATATTTACTAGTTATTCCAGCTTCACGGTACTGGGTGAAGATTATAAATTAGTAGCTCTTGTGGAAGATTCCAGAATGTTCAGTTATACAGTGAAGCTAAAACAAGTTTCACAAGTATACAAGTTTTAACTAGTAGTAAGATGCCTACAATTATACAAGTTTCACAAGTAGAGCCTAAAACGCCTAAAAAGTACGAACCCTAAAATGTATAAATACTTTACATCTGATATAACAACAATCACGATGAATTTTCTATGTATCTACATCAATCTTTCACAGTGTCCCTCCGGTTAAGAAAGGTTCTATTTATTTCTTATTTTCGAGGAAAAAAACTAGCTTTTTTTTTTGTTCTCATCTCACTGCATTTCTCAGAAACCAAATAACATATGAAGCGAAAAAGCAATTAGAATGTACTGTATCGTGATCGTCGGTCTCCTCCGCACACTTGATCTCAGACTCAATCACCCGCCTTAGGGCCTCGTCGGAGCTTGGACGCTTTGACTCCGACGAGAACTGGAAAGAAGGCACAAATGGACTCAAGTTGGGCTTGTGAAGAAGATCGAACCGGCAGTTTATGGCAGTGAAAAGCACAGAATGGTAACTTCTCTGGCCTCGAAATAATCGACCCGCTAACGGAACAAAGGAGGATGCGGATTTTCGAAGAATGGAAGCGAAAGCCATTTCTACAGCAGAGAGAAAACAGAGCAGGAATGAGGGTTTAGGGAATGTAGGGTTTAAGGCGTTAAGCGACGTCAGACGATAAAATAAAACGAGGTGTGTAATGAAATAACCGAATATTCTATCATTTTACTTATTGATTTTAATTTTATATTTTAATAATTTATTATCGTATTTTAAGATTTTTTTTAATTAATTAATTTTTTTTTAAATTATGTAATATATTTATAAGAATTTAAATATTATTAAAAAAAAATCTATAAATAAATAAGTTATTTTATATAAATAAAGTAATTGATTTTTTATTTTGAAGGTTAGATAAATCAAAATGGTAAAAATAAATTAAATAAATAAATGATATTCATTTCTAAGCTAATTTCTAGCTAATTTTTAAATTTCTATATTATTAAAATTAAATTTTTTAGTGAGTCCGATTATTTTTTCAATAAATAAACTGATATAGCAGTTTGAGATGTTATCTCGTTATGACATGTTTTAATTGATCTAATAAGTTTCCTCGACTCATACTAGTAGTATTTCATTCATGTTATCGAATCAGGAGTTAAGCTCTCTCATTGCACTATATTGCGCGGTGCTCACATCAAAGAAGGGTGCTTGTGTTTGCAATAGTGTCATGGGGTGGCACTCTAGTGTGGGACAAGGCGCAGGCGTTGACAATACGAGTATTCTTGGAGAAGATGTCCATTTGGGTGATGAAGTTATTACTAATGGGGACCGATCACAACATCAGGACCAATCAGACAGCCCTCATCAATTGTGGCGGTCTCGTCCACTAGGATGTTCCTGGAAATGTGGGGCCCCCTGTAGCCAAGTTGGATGAATATTTCTTACTCAAATGACTCGAGGCAGAGTCGAATGCCTGTAATGTAATCCCTTGATTGTCCAATGTCCATCCAAAATCCGGTTAAGACTACTGCATAGAGCTTTTGATCGTCTGCAACTCTTGGGAAGATTTCTTTCTCTATTGAAGTCGGCCTTAGTTCAATTTGATCCAGAACTGAGGGGTTCAAGAGGTATATTCCAGCATTGATTTTGTTACCGACAAATACTTGGTGGTTTCTCGACATATTTCTCCACTTTTCCCGTGGATTCTTCCATAACCACCGCACCATATTTTGTTGGTTCATCCACCTACAAGATGCTACGATTCTAAAAATGATTTCAGCCTAAAAAGGGTAACCTTAGTCACCATGATTGAAGCCTCTCCTCCATGAGATTTATGGAAATCAACCAATTTTTCAAGTGGGTACTCACAGAGTGCATCACTGTTAAGGACAAAAAAATGGCTCACGTGCATTATCTATTAGTTTATCCCTTGCAAGAGCTAGAGGACCAGCAGTTCCAAGCGGCTCAGTTTCCTGTGAGCATGTGATCTTGATCCCAAGCTTTGTTTCATATTCTTTAAGAAAGTTAAACATCACCTACAGAAATAAACATATGCTGCTTTACTATCTTGAGATTAAGAAATTTTTCGACCAAAAAAAAAAAAAACGACTGGTCAGGCAGGCCAGTACCTATGGCTGAGTGGCTGGTAGTTGATAGCCAAAATGACTTCTTCCACGCCAGTAGCCTTGAGAGCCTCTATCTAACAAAAGGTGAAAAGAAATATAAAGTCGGACCAATATTGAGTTTCTACTAACATGATCATAGTTTATACTGAACATGACTGGAGAATTAGAGGCATACACCTAGAAACTGGAATTAAAATCAGAAGAGAAATGAGCATTGATTATAAAATTGCAATATAGAAACTTCTCAAAGGGTAAAGTGAAACTAGTTCCCGCGCATTACATGTGATGAACGATCGAACTTTTCTTATGCAAAAATTGGAGCCCAATAATCATACCTTATGTAAGATCATTGGCTTATTCGCAAAATTAACAAGCGGTTTTGGAACACTCAGTGTCAATGGCCTCAAACGGGTTCCAAATCCTCCAACAAGAATAACAGCCTTCATCTTCAATGCTTACTAGTGCTACTAGCTATTGATGATAAAACCAGAACCTTATCAATAACAATTTTGCACAAGAAAGGGAAAAAGAAAATTTCTGCAAAATTTCAATATCTATCAACTTGTCCTAATCAGGTAGCTGCTATCTTGACATCTATTAGAATAATGTTTTTCATAATGAAGAATATGTCCACATCATAGCGCTGGACAAACAATGAAATACAGTTAGTATTACAATTATTTCGGTGATAACATGATATAGATATATTCTAGGTCGTTCGATTTAGCGAGGATTGGACAATCCTCATTGATGGGCACCCACCAAATCCGCTTTGTGAGGTAACATCACACTATCAACGATCATGATCGAGTCATCGACATGTTCCCTGGGACACTCGAACCTCGAATGTGTACAGATTCTATATTCGTACAATTCCATGTCATGATCATACCTTTGACAAGAATATGCATTTTGATATTCCCAACTGAAGATGTGTGTTTGGATGGAGGAGAGGGGGAAAATGTACTATAACTTAAAAGGTTTACATGTCTCATAATTTACTCTGCCGTTTTGCACATCAATAACCTACAAAGAAATCTCAGTTTCAGTCTCTTAACTAAACAAAAACACAAGCACACATGGGAAACATAACAAGTACACAATTCTGAAATGAAAGCTAACTTATTTTCTAATCTCTTGCACCAGCAGCTCAACAACAAACTACTCCTTTGTAACATTAGCTGTAGCAACACTAATAATGTAATCAATCTCTTCCATAATTTCTTTCATGGACGGACGATTCTGTCTCCGTTCCTCCAGACACGCCACAGCCAGAAACCCCAGCGCCTTAATCGTATCCATTTCCAAATCACTTGCCCCTTCCTTGACCACTGGATCAATAACATCCATCAATCTCTCTTCCTCAACCATTCTCTGCACATAAACAGCCAAGTTCACATCATCCGAATCCCTGTTGAAATCTATCGCCTTCTGAGATGTCAACAATTCCAATAGAACCACTCCGAAACTATAAACATCGCTTTTATCAGTTAACTGATAGTTCCGATAATACTCGGGATCAAGATATCCAAGAGTCCCTTGGGCACAAGTTGAGATATGGCTCAAATCTGTATGAGCCAATCTAGATAAACCGAAATCCGAAACCTTGGCATTCAACTTCTCGTCTAACAAAATGTTACTGGACTTGACATCCCGGTGATAAATCGGTGGGACCGCTGAGGAGTGGAGGTATGCTAAACCCTCAGCAGTATCATGGGCAATTCGGAGACGACGAATCCACGAGAGGGCCTCACGACCTCCTGCTCTTTTGCCTTGTAAATATTCGAGCAAAGTACCGTTGGAAATGTATTCATAGACCAAAATGGGCTGCTCTAACTCAACACAACAACCGAGCAAGCGGACGAGGCTGCGGTGATTAACTTGGCAGAGAATTCGGACTTCATTTAGGACTTGATCGGTTCCTTTAGTGTTGCCGAGTTTTGCACATTTGACGGCTACAACTGTTCCGTCTTGAAGAATACCTTTGTAGACTTCACCATAACCACCGGCCCCTAAGAGGCGGTCTGAGGAGAAGCTATGCGTCGCTTTCTTAATCTGTTTGCCGGAGAAGATCTTAGCAGCCCGTGCCCCACCTCCATCAGCGTTTAGGATTGCTTCCCGCTCTTTTGTAAGTCGGTCTTGAGCTTCTCTGATTTGTCTTTTCCGTTTGTATAATAAAATGGCAATGATCAATAACACAAGCGCTGCTCCGAGGCCGGAAGTTAAGCCTGAAAGGATTGAATTTTTCTATAGTTAAAATTCCTGAATTCAAATGGGTTTCGTAACGTTCTTACCTACCGTGCCAGTCAAGATTCCAAATATAAAAAGGAACAAAATCTACCTGCAATTAATGCAGTTCGGTCTTTTGAGCCATCACATCCATTAGGATCTAGACACGTCACATCTGCACAAGAAACAACCAATAATATTTTTCCGAGTCTTCGCAAAAGTCAACATTGACTAGCTAGAATATATAGATGTAGAACAGTAGCAATTCTGTACAACAGAACTCACTTCGCGAGCACACCCCTGTAACCGGGTCCCACACGAGCCCGGATTGACAAAAACACCTCCTCACCCCCGCCTGAGCTGGATCGGCCCCACATGTAGAGTTCACATCACAGTCGGCCTGGGTTCCACACACCGGTTCCAACGGCTGAGCCCACTGTATCTCCAACCCGGGTTGGGCCCAGTCATTCACCGGCAAACTCGCGTCCAAGTTCACAAAGCTTGTGAAAGCACTACAGCCCGAATCCCGAACCCGGATCATATATGACGTCGACGACCCGCCCGCTCGGAAAGTACAGCATATAGGCGAAGCCATACATGGAGACGCGGCACTTGTACGGTTGATATAAGTGTGACACAGACTCGTTGAAGAGCAATTCAGCGGCGACCGTAACAGCGTGTCCGTGCAGTTAAGGTACAGGATCGTGTTGCTGCTGGTGACGTTAAAGGGAAGGCTGCTGTTGAGCTGTACTCCGTCGTGGATAATATCGGACGTGACGCAGGTGTTGGATACGAAGCCAGCTGGCTGGATCACGAGCCGTTGGATCGAGGGGTTGATGAAGGTGATCGAGTAGGTGTTGTTGAGCGTATCGAATTTCAGCGAGCCTGCGTCGCACCGGATTTTGTACGATTGGTCGCCGCATGTTGTGCCGGTGCTTAGAGGATAGGGAACAGCGGTTGATCCGCACTTTGGACAGAGTTGGACGGAGGCTGTGCTCATGGCCCATGATAGCAGCACCGATGTGAGGAGGAGGAGCTTGATAATCTTCGTCGTCGATTCCATTTGAAAGAGAAGGTGAGGAGGCAGGGAAATGGAGGGTGACTTTTATGCATTAAGGACCAGATTGGAACTATATAGTGATGTTTGAATAAAAGAATGAGGATTGGGCAATAAGGAGGTGACACTTGGCACAGTAGGTAGATGGGGACAGTTGAACGACTGTGCGCCCAAATAAACTCTCAGTGGATTGGTCGTCGTCGTCATTCAAAATAAGAATTTTTTTTCGGAAGAAGAAGTGGTTTGTGGTTTTAGATGGATGACAATATAAAAATATGTTTGTAAAATAATAATAGAAAACATAGTGAAATTAACTAGAGTCTTAACGTGTAGTATAGTGTATACCCATTAATAAGTCAACGATGTCGTTGCATCTCAAAATTATGAAGAGAAGAAGCAGGTCCCACATGGTTTTTACTCCATGCTTCCCCAATCTCTTTTACCTCCATTTTAGCACTAGTGTATCTTCATTCTTCCACTTGATTTCAACGATCAACTCTCTTTCGACATAGCTTAAGTGGGTTCGGCATTAGCCCTTTATGTTAGCTTTTCCGACCTTTACATGGAATCGCTGGAACGTACACTTGGTTCAATTCACCAATCAAGATTTTGTAACTTTCTTGTGGGTCCTCTGATGTGGGATGAATAGTTATGCGCCCCCAACCCATGGCATTCCCAATTTCTTTGGGCTCATCCAGAATAGGAAGAGAGTCACGAATATATACACTTCCACCAGGTCTTAGAATCCGATCAATCTCCAGCATAATTATCGTCATATTGCACCTAATGAATGTAACATATTCCTCAGTTACAACATGTCTAACATACAATATTCAGTACATAAAGAGATTTGAATCACCTTTTCTTCTCTACAGAAAACAGCCTAGATGCATGAAGCAGATCGTAGGTTCTTGGGTATGTATCAAATGATTCGCACCTGTTGGAAAATATGTAATTCCAATCTTAGGATTTATATTGAGATAAACAAGCAGTTAGTTAAGAAGGTAATAGTTCTATAGATTACCAATCGTGCATAACACCAATAAGTCCACGGTCGTAAAGTACAGGCAAGGTATTTGGACCGCTAACAGGAACCACATTCATAACCCATGAATCAATTCCATGAGCAATTAACGCAGCTGCTAACCTGTAAATGACAAAAAAGTTGACCATAAATGACAACAACATAATATATAATGCAGATCAGGATAGAATGATAAAAGTGAATACCCTCCAAATCCAGCTCTCATGTCCATTATATTTCTTATCCTAATCTTCTTCCAACTGAATGCACGAATATATCTAGCTACTCTCTCATTCCAATATTTAGATCTGGAGCATAAGCATCATATTGTATGCTCTGGGGCCTATCAGGTGGAGTATCCAAGCGTAGAGGCCAAGTAGAGATATTTGATCCAAGTCCATTTTCAGGAAGCTGAGAGATACATGCCTTCAGATCAACATACCTGTATCACAGAGAAGGTATGACTTTCGAATTAGAACTATTAGATTATCACATACTATAACAACCACTTATGAATCATTTTTTGGATACACCCATTATCTTAAGTTTCAAATATAACCATCCACAAATGGTTCATGGGAGAAAATCGTGTAGGACCACATGCATACCAAACTTTGTCTGGGTCATCATTTGATTCGGAAAGTGGAGGTTTTGCTCCTGGCTTACGGTTTAGATAGCAACTGTTGTTAAGTGGCTTCTGCCATATTGCAACATATCCATCCTTTTTCACAAAATCCCAGCAAAGACTAGTCGTCAAGTTAAGCATCTCTGATTGGGGAAGGAGAAGGGGGTAAAAGATGGTTACAAATTACCCAGACCAAACTTAATGTGTAGTCGATTCATTTAATTTGTAAAATTGGATGAAAAACTACTAACAAAAGCTGGGAAGCAGATGTGTATTATGTAACCACCTTAGTAAATAAATTGTTACTAATTTTAGGGGCAACAATAAGTAAGATGGAATTCTAGTTGTACCTTGCCACTGCTCCTCCAAAATTTCTTCATGCTTGTAAACTGGCTGTGCTGCCCAGACAAAGTGTCCTCTAGCCCGAAGCAGTCTGTTGACCTCAAGGAGTAAAATTCCATCTTCATACAATAAGTAGAGAGCAGTAAGCTAAGCAATGACAAGAAGATAATAATCCAGTGAAAATATTAATAATCGATCTGACCAAGACAATGCACATTAGGACAATAGATAGCTTCAAGAGCAGCAGTCAGTTCATAAACAATCACATCTGCTGAATATATGACAGTAATAAATTGTGACTTCATGTTATTAACCGGGAAAAAAAAGAAAGAAAACAAAAAGGTAAATCTAGAAATAGTGACAACTGAAACGAGAAGTGCATTAGCTCCTCTCACGTGGATAGTCTATACCCGAGGCACTTGATCCTCTCTCCAGCTATAACAGAGCCATCCTCAGCCTGCACTAAGTGCCTGGTCTAAATTGTACTTTTTATTCCTATTTTGTTTACTTTTTTCTCTTACGTAGAACTAGAATCCATGAGAAAGAAAAAGAATACCATCACGTGTCCAATTAATTCTACAGCGTGAACAGTGTATCAAGTCGAAAGCTTGGCTTGGGTATAACAAACGACGAGTTGCAAATGCTGCAACCATGGAGGGCACACCACGTTCAAGAGCAAATTGGATCTGATTTTCGTGAACATCTTTAGGAGCAACGATCAAGTAATCACATTTCGAGATAGCAGATAGGCACCAAAACTTGCAACTCCGGAACCAACATCAAAAACAACTCGGGTATGATGACCAAACGCAATGTCAGGAACCATCTAGAGGTATGGATAAGAAACTAAGCATCAGAGGAAAGATGCATACACCAAAATGTCTTCTGTCAATAGCCTATCCCATAAAATGCTGAGATTGTATGATTATTTTACCTTTGAAATGTGATCCAAGTATTCGTCTGCCCCAATGTATGAACTGTGTACCACCTCCTGGAAACCTGAATCTATCTTCGTCTCTAGAAATCCAATTCTGGCCCCCTTTATCTTCGACCAGATGAGTATTGGGTACATTGCTGAATCATACCTATAATGAAGCAGAAATTCCCCTACTAAGAAATTTCAGTAATATATATCGATGATCGATCTATGCGTGCATAATAACATACATATAAAAAAAATAAATGGGTTCTAGCAATATTTCCGGCTACAATAAATCATCCTATATAGAATTAAGATGTCGTTGATTCTGTACTTTTGATACTTAAAGAAAGCCAAAGAAGTTTTAAATTTTATATTTTAGGCGATACCTCATCCCTGCTTTGTGGACATGGGATTGGTGTCTGGTACTTTTCCGGAGAAGGAACCATGCAATACAGTCCATGACCTAACTCAGGGCAATGCCTTTCAAACTTCTCGCCTCTCTCCGTTGATTTCAGCCTCCTAATCGCCTCTACATTATCCAAACACGGTATATACTCACTCATATACTGCGGGCAAAGCGAAATCTTATCAACTCTAACCTTTGCAGATCTCTATCGATCTGGCTTCCATTTCCCCAGTTCTCGTCAAAATCAGGATCCAAATCCCCGACCTGAACTTCCCCCGCCATCGTCCCATTGTCACCCACGATCTCTAATCTATCAGATGGCGGAGGCGGCGGCAGTGGAGGCGGAGGAGGATTAGTAGGGGCAGCCAAGGCAATTGGTTCTGTCTGGTTCTGATCGATCAGAGAAGAGAGATTGAAGTGCTTATTGAAGTTAGGCGAGAGTGAAATCGAAGGCGCATGGCTAGTGTTGGTAAAGAAGATGAGCTGCTGGAAACCGTCGGACCAGTGCTTGCCTAAGTAAAAGAAGGAGACGGAGATCACGGAGAAGGCGGAGATCTTGAAGAACTGAGCAGTCGTGAACGAATCGCCATTAACGAAAAGCTTCATGCTCAACTTCTTTCCCAATGTTATAGAAAATCTGGAACTTCTCTCAAGAACTCTCTTTCTTCTTCATTTGAGATTGAGAGCAAGGGAGTGGGAGGAAAGCAACTGTAATTTGTAAACGCTTCAACGGAATTTCATGAATGGTTCATATGTAATTAGTTCAATGCTCAAGTTGGCATATTTAACGGATCGTGATACGCTGATATTAATCTCACTAAGCAAGGCACAAAAGTTTCGTACACCCCCGCTAGCCATATGTACAATAGAATATTATACAAGTACTTGAACACGATATTCCCCTCTTTCATTTTCCGACGTAATTAAACTATAAAGCGAACTAATTTTCCACGACTCCTCACTTTTTCCCTCTCCTTCCGACACGTCCCTCCGGCAGCGAATCCCTGCAATTCATACAACTCTCATCTCCAAATCGATCGAACAATCTGCAATTCCCTTTGCCACTCCTATACATATCTCATCTCTGTATCGTATGTATCTTTCACTCTAGGGTTTTTGAAAAAAGAAAATTAGGAATTTTAGGATGGCGAATGAGAAATTTTCGAGTACAGATCAATTAGACACGATGGTGAATTCTAAGAACCAGTCCGATTCGGAATCGTTTTCTAAGTCGATTAGCGAGACCGTTAATGGATCGCACAGTTTTACGATAAAGGGATATTCTTTGGCGAAAGGGATGGGTTCAGGAAAGTATATAATGAGCGATACGTTCACGGTGGGAGGTTATGATTGGGCGATTTATTTCTATCCGGATGGGAAAAATCCTGAGGATAGTTCCATGTATGTTTCGGTTTTCATTGCGTTGGCTAGTGAGGGTACTGATGTTAGGGCATTGTTCGAGCTGACGTTGATGGACCAGACTGATAAAGGGAAGCATAAGGTTCATAGTCATTTCGATCGCGCGCTTGAGAGTGGGCCTTATACCTTGAAGTATAAAGGGAGCATGTGGTAATGAATTCTTTTGCTTCTTTTCCTCTATGTTTATTTTGTGGGGGTATTTGATGGGTTTAGGGTTCTTAGCTAAATTTCCAGCTTCTGATATCGGAATGGGGACCTTTTGCGTGAATTTTGGTTTTAGATTATTTGCAGCTTTTGTTTGGCATTGTTTTTGAGACGCTGGTACGATTGACTTCTGTCATAAGTTACTCATGAGAGAAGTTATGATATCATTCTTGTTGTATTTTGTGGTGAATATAGTTTACTATTAATAGTCTTTGTACTTGCAAAACAGTGGTGATGATTGGGACTGAAATTATGTATTTTGAAGGCAAAGATAGATGTTTTAGATATGATAAAAGGATATTTGGTTAGGAAAAAAAAAAGTGATTTATATGTTTTTGGTAAAATGATGCCTTGTTAAGTAATTTAGTTTTGATGTAGTTTGATGGTAGAGGGCTAAAATCTTTTCAGGGGTTATAAAAGGTTTTTCCGAAGAACAGCTTTAGAAACTTCCCATTATTTGAAGGATGATTGCCTTGTTATGAACTGCACTGTTGGAGTTGTCAAAACTCGCCTTGAAGGACCAAAAAGTTGGACAATCCAATTACCGCCGTCAGACATGGGTAAAGGCCTTAAAGACCTTCTAGAATCTGAAGTTGGATGCGATATAGTTTTTCAGGTCAGAGAAGAAGAGTTCAAAGCTCATAAATTGATTCTTGCTGCTCGGTCCCCTGTATTTAGAGCCCAATTTTTCGGACTTGTTGGAGACCGTAACTTGGACAAAATCATCATCCAGGATGTTGAACCCTTCATTTTCAAGGTAATCTCTCTCATCTTCAAGCATGTTTTGAGGATTTTTTAAGACCTTTTAAATTATCCTTTTTCTTTTTCTTTTTCAGGCAATGCTTCTGTATATTTATTCAGACACCCTTCCTGAAGTACATGAAATAAGGACCTCATCATCATCTTGGTGCACATCATCAGTCATGGTTCAACATCTTCTTTCAGTTGCCGACCTGTATAACCTAGACCGATTGAAATTGTCATGCGAATCAAAATTATGTGAAGAAATAAACATTGAAACAGTAGCAACAACACTTGCTCTAGCCGAACAATACAACTGTCCTCAACTCAAGTCCATCTGTTTAAAGTTTGCAGCAAATCCTGGAAACTTGGGAGGTGGGTCTTAGCCTCTTAGCCTCTTTGAATCTGGTGGTCCTAAAAATTTCAGGTTATATAGATTTATTGTATCTAGATTGTTATGAAGTGTCATGAATTATAACTAGTAACGAATGAAGTTTTATGTCATCGAGCAGTTATAATGCAATCCGAAGGATTCAAGCACTTGGAGGAGAGCTGTCCTTCCATGATGTCAGAGCTGTTGCAAGCACTTGCTACAGTCGATGATGGGTCAAACACAATTTCGAGCAGGAAGAGGAGTGGAAGTAGTGTTTATGGGTTAGATCTTGCTGGTGGGATAGGGACCGGGGCTGGTGCTGGGTCATCATATCCTAACATTAGAAGACGGCGGTCTTAGTGATATCGTTGTTAGAAAACAAGTCTAGCATTTTTTCTTTCGTCTTTTTTCTTGGCTTTTTCAAAAGTCTAGTCTGAAGGTATAATGTTGTTAGTTTACCGTATAATCAAAACGCTAGACTTTCGAACATTCTACTCTACAGTTTTCGCGTCTCATGTAAATTTGAAAAACTAAGTCTAGCGTTTTTCTTCCTTCCTTTTTCTTTTGTTGCTTGCTTTTCTGTGTACAGTTTTCTCCTCTCATGTAAATTTTAACTTTTTCCTTCTACAGTCAGTTCAATGTTGGGCCCATTGGACGCTTTAGGACTCAATTCTAGTAGTCGTGTTCTGGGAAGGATATGGGATGCTTTAAATTAGCCCATCAAAACAACCCATTTAGGCCCAACTTCTTGATCCCGTCTAGTTTCTTAGGAATTCTCCCTAAAATATATGGACCCTATATTAGCTAAAGGGCTCTCCTCCAATTTTGATAAATTAATATTATTTTAAAGTTATTTAATATATTATTTTTAAATTTAAGTTTAAAATTTTATTAAATTAGTTTATCGTGTTTATGAATTTTTTTTTAAATTTTATTATCACTTTTTTTCAAACGTGTTTTTATAAATTTTTGTTTTTATATTTTAAGATTTTTTTTTTTTAGATTATAAAAGATTAGGATTTTCTTTAAATGAAAAATGGTTTTTTGAAAAAATAGTAAGAAGAATTATTAATTTATATTTAATAATTATGTTAATTTAAAAAAATTAATTAAAAATTAATAACCGTATTATTCCACTTAGCCTCGTATTTTTGTCAGCTATGATATGAAAATTAACAAACCCATCCCGGCTAAAATCCTCCGATCATGACGGTTAAGAAAAAGTGGTTTCATCAAATCTACCAATTATATCCCATTTCTTCTTCTCCGATCGTCCCCCCCTCTCTTAAATCACTTATAGAACAAACTTTCATAAATATACAGAGAGAAAAACAGAAACCTCCCAGCAAAAATCAGAGAGAGGGAGAGAGGATTAAACCTTCTTGCTGGGCTTTATTAGTTTTTTCTGGGTTCATTGCTTACGGCTAATTAGAAGCGGATCATTATTTGAAAAAGGAATTCATCCAGTAACGTGAGATTTTTCTCATCTTCTCAGCTTACCTCACGTTTTTCAAATGGAAGCAGGGAAGAAGACGAGTCAGACTCGTTTAAAACTGAGTCATCATGGCCTGCTCGATTCTCCGAATCCATTCGCGTTAACATCAGAGAGACCGAACGGGTTCTTCGTCCTCCTCATGCGGGCTGGTCTCCTCCTCTGTCTTGTCGGGTCGATCATCCTCGCTTTCCACTCAACCTTATCGACACAAACCCGTAGATTCCGTCTTCCGGTTCACGATCAAGAGAAACCACCCGACGATATCAGCCCCACCAACATAACCCACATCCAGTTCGGAATCGGAGGCTCTGTCCGAACATGGCCCGAAAGAAGCAGTTACGGCGAGCTCTGGTGGGTCGATAACTCCACCCGTGGGTTTGTTTGGCTCGACAAAGAACCAGGAGCTAATAAAACGGGTCGAATTCCTTACCGGGTATCGGAAGATTGGACCCGGTTCAGGTACTCGAGCTCTCAAGCAGCGGTTCGGATAGCCCGGATTGTTTTGGAGAGTTTCCGAGTCGGTTTGCCGAAAGTGAGGTGGTTCGTAATGGGAGATGATGATACGGTGTTTTTCACCGACAACTTAGTTACGGTGTTGGCGAGCTACGATCACAACCAGATGTACTATATTGGCGGGAATTCCGAAAGCATTGAGCAGGACGCGATTCACGCCTACGGAATGGCGTTTGGCGGCGGAGGTTTCGCGATCAGTTACGCTTTAGCTGCTCAGCTGGTCGATAGATTCGACGGTTGTCTCGATAGGTATTGGTCTTTCTACGGCTCCGATCAGAGGGTGTGGGCCTGTGTTAGCGAGCTCGGTGTGCCCCTCACCAAAGAACTTGGGTTCCACCAGGTACGTACGTTTGTTGCGTTGCGTTTTACCTATAGACCCGTGGCCGATTATGATCCGGATGACCTTTGCACCGTCGACTTTGACGGTGAGTGAAAGTCTATGCGCAACGTGTAAGGTCATTGACTCATCTTGTGGGAAAACGCGATGAGGTGGGTCCCACTTAAAACGGAGGAGGACTGAGATCTGACCACTGATTATTTTCGTGATTGACGCATAAGAACTTAGGCTTATTAATATTGAATAAATATATATTAATTTTCAAACTAATGATGACCGTAATTTGGTACGTGGCAAGCGGATATCGGTTGGGGAATCTGGTGTTTAGCTTTTCTTTCTTGTGTGCTACGTGTCGTTTCTCTTACAAAAGAGTCTTACTCTTCGTCTTTCACTTTTCTTTTTTTTTTTTTTTTAAACCTCTTACGTCTCCTTAAATCATAAAGCAACCTAAGAATAGATTGTGCATCTGTATTATTCATATTTGATATCCATATTTATTTATATTTATTTATATTTATTTATATTTATTTAATATATTATATGAAGTATTTAAAAAAAAAAAAGTTATTTATGATATTTTCTGATATTTTTATAGGTAAAAAAATAATAATATATATATATATATATAATTAAGTTTATTTTATAAATAGTTTTAAAATAACAAATTAATATAATATTATTTTTTATATTTATCTATTTATTTTATAAGTTTTAATCTATAATATTTTTATTCTATTTTATTTTATTTTATATTTATCTTATTTTTATATATTCTTTTTCTAGCATTTATTTTAATTTTACATTCAAATATTTTGTATTTTAGTTTATTTTGATAGTCTTTTAAAAAAAATTGAAAAAATTATATATAATATTTAATATTTGTAGCACTTTAAAAAAAATAAATATATGATACATAATATAATTTTATGATAATTTTTAATATATTCTAAAAATATATACTCTTAATAATTTTGATTGGGTCATATCATCACGAATAATGATGTGATTTTTATCTAAATTATTAAAAATATTTAATTTTTTTATAATATTTAATTTTATTAAATATTAGATATATTTAATAATTATATATTTATTATATTAAAAAAAATATTAGCTTTAAAAATATGTATTATTTTTAAATTTGTTTTAATTTACTGTATTACTATTTCGAGTGTCTGTATGGATGGTCCATAGGTCAGGAGATTGTCCTGCCTGTCGTTGCCTACCTCCTTTCTCGTACGAGGTTTCTTCACTTCACACGTGCTCCATACACTACATAAATCTCGAGTGTTGGTTGCATCTGCTTTTTTTAAAACCATAGGACAACTTCATGAACATTATTTGAATGTTATTTTTTAAATATATATATTTTATATATAGTAACTGTTTGAAATCTTATTTAATTTCCAGCTTGATATTAGAGGCAGCCCATACGGTATACTCGCGGCGCATCCGATTGCGCCACTTGTCTCCCTCCACCACCTTGACTACTTAAAACCCATTTTCCCAAATCAGACCCGGTTAGATTCCCTCAAGTCTCTCATGAACGCATACCGTGTAGACCCGAGTCGGACCCTGCAACAGAGCTTTTGTCACGACCAAAAGCGTAAATGGACAGTATCCGTTGCATGGGGCTATAGTGTTCAAATATACCCTTCCTTAGTACATTCTAAGGATCTACAAACTCCAATGCGGACATTTATGACATGGCGGAGTTCGGCCGACGGGCCTTTCACGTTCAACACACGGCCCGTGAATTCCGATCTGTGTCAACGTCCAGTTGTTTATATGCTGGACCGAGCTGAGGAGTTGGGCAGGAGTGCAGGTAGCCAAACTGTTTATACAAGGTCTGTGGAAGACGAAGTGTGTGGGAATGAGGATTATTCTCGTGTTATGGCGGTACGGAGAGTTACTGTGTCCGCATTGAAGTTGGACCCAAACCAATATTGGAAGAAGGTGACTGCTAAACTGTACACAACATTGTTATTACAATTACTATAATTAATGTTTCAAAATCAAATGTATAACGATATGATCTGTGTTGTTATGTGGACAGGCATTAAGAAGACATTGTTGTGAGGTAATGGATCGTGTAAGCACAAAGGACGGCAACATGCATATTAGAATCAAAAAATGCAGACGTAGGAAAACAATTACCTTTTAGATTTTTTTTCTTCTTAAATTCATTTATGATAACATACACTAGAACGTATGTATACACATATGTTCGATGCCAAAACTCAGATCCTCTCTCACCATTATGTCTCACGACTGAATGCACCTACAAAACTATATATATATATATGTGGTCAAGTTTATTTCCGGCGATATTCCTCTAACGATCAAAGTAAGAAAAATCTGAATGGAGAAAGAGTTAAAGATCTTCAGTGTAGAGTATTGTCTTGTGTACCTCTCATATTCTCATTTTAGTCAAATTTATACCTCAACTCAAATCCTCCTCTATTGAATGCTCATCATTGACTAATAATATTGTGTAACAGTCAAAATCATTATGGATTCAATTATGGAGGCGTATATGATATTTATCCTATAATAAAATTAGAAAGATGTTTCAGGCTTAACCTAATGTTGTAATAATGATAACGGGGTTGATTAGAAGCACAATTATATAGTAATGGAAAATTTTAATTATGCCTAAGAAGAAAATTATAAGCTAATTTGTTTAGTTAATCGAGTGTTAAATATTAAGTATGATTAATCAGATAAATATCACCAACAATTATTCCATCATTTCGTAGGAGATCTCTTTCTAAGTCAATTGGATCGGAGTTATTGTTCGTTTAGATCCTGATACCCTTATTATTAAGGACTTTCTCAAGAACTCATTTAACCCAATTCATAAGAAAAAACCTTATTGTATTATTATTATTATATCCTTCCTTCTCGAAATTCTACTTCTTCCTGAGCCTCTACCCATTTTTAGGGGTACCTACTGAAGGGAAGGAAGGCTGAGTGTGGCATATGGATTTTCAGATTGGGTTATGAGATGCCTAGCCCGTTAGGATGCAGTGGGCTTATACCGATCGTAGGTTGCGTTTCAGGGCCTATGGCCCAATCAACAGAGTTAAAATGGGGAATCATCAACGAATCTGACGGTTGTGCACTATTCCTATTTTTTGACGCATTGACCCATCCCTACCCCCAATGGATTTTTTATAATACAATCCATCCATCCATCAATCTACCCTTCGCATCATCTTTGTCGGTTAGCAGCAAAATCATCGCCCGAGGGTTGGAGGTGGAGAAAATCTAGCTCTCCCTCAACTCGGACTGATTCTTACGTCTGGTTCAAGAAATTTTTTACTTCTTTCTGTTTCAATTCGACGCGGAGACGGTTCAATTCCTCTGATATCGATCTCCGATCTGTAATTTTCCGTTTTAGCAATTTTTGGTTGGGGTCGAGATGAGTGAGGTGTTCAAAGGATATGAGCGGCAATACTGCGAGCTCTCTGCAAGCCTTTCGTCCAGATGCAACTCTTATTCTGCCTCTGATCCAGGTATTCTGCTTTTGTAATGAAATGATCTCTGCTTAATTTTTATAAACTTGCTCGGAAAATTTAGTGTAGATGCGAAGGAAATGCGTCAAATCTGCTCTATTATCTTAGTTGAGATCTTTTAATTTCGTCTTAAATGTTTATCAATGTATAATTGCAGTTCAGAAGCAGCAAAAGCTTTCTGAAATTAAAGCTGGATTGGATGATGCTGATGTTTTGGTAATTTTATACTTTTATTTTATCCGATCTTACCTTGTTCCTCAAATATCAGTTTTCATTAAGGTGGTGGTGGATGGGATTGATTTTGGTTTCCTTGGTACTAGATTCGAAAAATGGACCTCGAGGCTAGAAGCTTGCAGCCAAGTGTGAAAGCTATGCTGTTAGCTAAGTTGAGGGAATACAAGGCTGATCTAACCAAATTGAAGAAGGAATTCAAGCGAATAACTACGCATACTCCCGATCAGACTTCCCGTGAAGAGTTGTTAGAGTCAGGAATGCTAGGCGTACATTCTGTAAGTTACATGAAACATTTCTATTCCAATTTGAGATCAAAGTGCTAGATCTCTCTATTGAATCTGAAATGCGTGCTCTCTGTTTCTTTCTCTCTCTTCCATTGATTTTTTGCTGGATAATGGTACAGGCTTCTACTGATCAAAGAGAGAGGATGGCGATGTCAGTAGAGAGATTGAATCAGTCAAGTGATAGGATTACAGAGAGCAGAAGGACTGTGTTGGAAACTGAAGAGCTCGGTGTTTCGATCCTCCAAGACTTGCATCAACAGCGTGAAACTCTCCTTCATTCTCATAAGAAAGTACGCTTCATTCATTTATTTTCTTGATGACAGGCTCAATTTCGTGGCTAGTTTATGATTCAATATTTTTGCTCTGTAGCTTCATGGTGTAGATGATGCCATTGATAAGAGTAAAAGAGTATTGACTGCCATGTCGCGGAGGATTTCCCGGAGCAAATGGATTGTAGGGTCAGTTATTGCTGCTCTGGTTATGGCAATTATCATCATTCTGTATTTTAAGTTTACCCACCATTAAAACAACTCTCTTTTCTCTCTGGCTTGGTTATATGGTTTTCTTCCCCCGAATTCTACTCTTATTTTGTACATATATGGTCATCGATCGTATACTTATCTTCTTCATTCTTATAAATGTCATACTTGTTTAACAAGTCCATTTGTATTTGCTTTAGTGCCGTGACTTATATTTCAGTGAAATTGCAGACTAGTGTTTTCATAACCTTTAAGCATACTAAGCAAAAGGTGAAATTGGAATTTGGGGAATGATTAAATAAGTACCAGCGCTCGAATTTTGTAGACAGGGTGAGTGATCATCTCTCTTATTGTGGTCGTATAAAACGCCAAAATCGGAACTCGGTATGGTTTTATGTGAATGATTGAATCGTTTCAATTGCAAAGCAAGGTCTCACGAGTGGCGTTTCCAGTTGTTGGATTAACCCTATCATAAAAAATTTTTTTTTTATTAATTTGATTATTTGTTACTACGAAATGAAACAATTTATGTACGTCAGAGCGATGAAAAAACGTACCCATCTGCAACTTTGCAGAGATACTCCCGTTGATCTTCTCTCAAAGGCACATCTGTGAAGTCTGAGACGTATATCAAGAGAACCACAGCACGAGTTAAACTAATGAAAAAGCTCTTTTATTAATAACAGAACTATCATTACTTCAATGGGATTCAACTTCGTTCAAAATCAAAATGAAGCTACTTGAAGGTCGTTATACTAGTACCGGCACCGGTTATTGTTGATCCTCGGAATGAAGTGTTGCCAGTAGCAAGTGCACCTTCTAGGTTAGCATTGCTTAAATTTGCCTGCATGGAAACCAGAGGAAGACCCACAAATGAATAATCTATCCAGAAGACAATGAAGAAAGGATTTTGAACAATGAACCAGAGCTCATTCACATGTATCTAATAGGGGAAACAAAAAGACCTTTGTAACATTTGCCAAGGAAAAATCTGCAGCTCTAAGATCAGTATCCGAAAGATCAGCTCCTATAACAAGCAAGCGATGAATTAAGACACATGTTCTAACAATATGGTAAGAATTTTTTGGATTGATCCTAAGATCGATCCATCTTAACTCTATTCAAAATTAATATAACATATGATATCATAGTGAAATTGAATTATATAGCTGAGATTAATCATCGACTGTAAACAATGTCTACCCGGTAATTTCTCCATTATGGCTCTTAAATTTTGTTCTAATCAACTCTTGATCATTATACATTTGGTAAGTACCAGTTAAATCAGCATCAAAGAAGCTGGCACCTAATAACTTTGCGCCCTTAAAGTTGGCTTGTCTCAGTATAGACTGTAACCAAAAAAAAATATTTAGCTTTAATATATAATTTATATTGCAGAAACAGAAAAAAAAAAAAAAAAAAAAAAAAAAAAAAAAGGGAAGAAAATTAAATTAAATAATAAATTAAACCGTTTTGAAGTCTTGCTTGATCAAAGTCCTGCCGCTGAAGTCTTTACCGGATAGATCTTGACCCCTTGTAACCCCAGCGCCATATGGACCTCCACCCTTAATTACAAAAACAACAACCCAATTCATAAATCAAATAAAAAAAGCATCTTCTTTCCGACATTTTCTAGGCAACCAAACAGAACAATTGTAAGTTGTACTAACCTTGAAAGCGAGAGCAGGATCGGCTAAGAACAACGAAACCGAGAGCAGAGCGAGGAAACTTGATTTAGATACCGCTTCCCCAAATTCTAAGACGACATTTCGAGAAGATTCAGATTCAGATTGCTTCTTCTTCTTCTGAAGAGGAAGAACATGAGAAGCAGAGCAGATTGAAGGGGTTGAATTAGAAGGGAGGAGAGAGAGGTGAGGTTTTGGTGGGAGTTTGAAACAGGAAAATGGGACGTTGGGAAGAGCCATTGATACTGATGCTGATATTTGTGAGTGAATGATATTCCACATTTTTCCATTTGGAATCGTGGAATGTTGTTCTCTTATCGGGGATTTTTGGATAACATAGCGTTGAGTTTCTCTGTTTTTGCACCTACGTTTCTCCTTTCTTCTTAACCGCTCTATCTCTTGACACGTGTAATTTATCTTTTCACGTACATACCTGAAATGCCATAATCAATTGATTCATCACACGGTTGATAACAACAAATTACAACAGCCGCCGATGCTGACCGTCCAAATGTGTTATCGACTCTTGATTGCTAATCTTATATATCCTCCATCTTGTCTGAAAGCACGACTGAAAGGGCATATCCTCTATGTTTTTATGAGCTTAATTAGGTTACATTACGTTACGTGCGTACGTACACGTAGTCAGTTATCATGCAATTAAGACGACAAAGAAACAAGTCTTCAACATCGAGTTCGAGAAAATGCTTAGTTAGATAGCATGCATGGCTACTCAATGGGTGGCCTGCAGGCTGCAGGTTATAGTGTAGCCATATGAGATCTCTAGGACTAGATGCCATCTCCTCCTCCTCCTCCCCATTTGATTCCTCCCTTCACCTCAAAATCCCGGATCAAGAAGACGACAACCACGCCAGTTCGATCTCGAACCGGCTTGGACCCAGAAGAGAACAAATTTTATTTTGAACACAAAGAAACTAGCGGACATAACAACAATAGTATTGACATTCATGAACCGCCTAGTAATTACATGAGTACTCGCCGGCATACAAGTGGCCGCTTGGCCTCGATCCGAGTCTAAAAACAAGCCAAAACCACTTCTGATTGTTCTCACCAGAGAGATCTGTGGGCCAACGTACACTCTAGCTCTGGAGCTTCATCTTCGAGATCGATAATGGCAACAACATTGTGGCGTGCATAGATACCTTTGCAAAGCGAAGACATAGAGGAGTAACGATTCTCAGTGGAAGTGGAGTTGTTACTAATGTTACTCTTAAGCAGCAATTGTTAGGTGATCAAGAAAATCAAGTTTTGAATCTTGAAAGAAGGTTTGAGATATTGTGTCTTTCTGGGGCGTCTTTGCTCGTCCCTTCACCATCTGGAGCTTAGAGGCTGACTGTGTATGTGGCCGGATGGAAAGGGGGTCGAATTGTTGGAGGCTGTGTTGTGGGCCCGCTTGTGGCGGTGGGACAAGTGGTGGTAGTTGCCGCGACGTTTATGAATGTGATGCATGAGAAATAAGTCCGATTAGAGACGGTTTCGAGAGTGTTTATAATGATAATTCAAACAAATTAAGTCAAAAGGGTGCATGCTGATGGGCCTGATTGTTATTGAAGTTGGAATGGGCCCAATTGTTTTTGAAGTTGGACCTGTTAGAAGTGTTACCGCAGTTACTGGACTTAGAGACGGAATGACCACGACTACCATTAAACTGACCTCTCTCATGCGAGTTCTGATTATTGTTTCGTGGCTGTAGGTTCCCGGGGGCATAGTTGGCGGTGGCAACCAGCTGGCCGGAGGTAGGCTTCATGGGAGACAAGAAGGTCGTGAAGCTCCTCGAACTGCAGCGGGGTTTCTCGCGTACGTATGGGGGCTGCTATTTCCGGAACTCGGCTCCTAAGCCATTGAGAGTATATAAGGTCAAATCATCTGCTAGAATAGGCTTGTCGATGATGGCAAGTTCATCAGCCTTTGCCTTGATGCCTTGAAGAAAGTCCGAGATAGATTGGGACCCATGAGTAGCGAGAGAAAGTCCTCTTTGAGTTGCATAACTCGAGTTCGTGAATAAAGGCGAAGAACTGTGGTCCATGCCTCACGACTTGTTGTGCGGATGCTACCATAGGCATGACGGACTCTGATACGGAGCCAAACAAGGCAGAGAGAAGCAACTTATCTTGACGATACCACGTAGACACCGGATGGAGAAGAGTCATTGCTGCGTCGAGGACACGGGATGGTGCCGTCCAAGTAATCTAGTAGGTCATATCCGATGGGAAGCGACTAGACTTGAGCTCACCATGACGGGCGACGTCAATTACAATGGCAATTGGTGGTGGGCGTTGATAGACTCGAGAGGGATTCCGGTCGGCTCTACCAGTTGGTTAAAGCATTTTAGGGCAATTTGATCGGATCCAACAGGAGCCGCAGCAGACATGATAAGTAAAATCTAAAAAAAATAAAGAAAACTCGTTAAAGTAATAGAAGCTCTATACCATATTGCAGAAGAATTCAAGATGATTTTTATTATGTACGTGTAGTTACATATATATAGAGAGCATACAGTAAGATATTACTCTAACTAAAATATACAGTGAGATCCCTGGACTATAGGAGTAAAGCATAGAAAATCTTTCAGATGGGATTGAGTATGTCTGCATGCATGTTGACTAATCAAACTGCTGTTAATACTAAGCTATAATACTAGTGTGCGAATGGTTGCAAATTGCGAGTCGTTCCTAATCGCTTAAAACATATATATATATATATATATATATATGCATGAATGTGGATATATATTACAATCGATGATGTTTGGACTTAGTACATAATTTTTATCATATTTAATAAATTTAGTTATTCTGCATTATAAATTATATTCTTTCAATGCTAATGGGATGACATTGGTAAGATACCTCCGAAAGCAAATGTCAAAACCCATTGGATAACAAAGAAGACAAAATACTCCTAGAAGATCACAACCATACCATCAAAATCCACAAACCCAGAAGTAGATGATTATGGGCAATATCACATACACATAAACCAAGTAGAAGAGCCACTAATATTCGACGCATCTATTCTCGGACACGAATCGAACATACTACAACAATTCATACGGCCGGACGATGAAAAACCTTGTCCTAATCGTCAGGAACTTCAAGTCCCATTAATTGATTTAACAGCGTATGTCAGCGGCGACTTAACGCTTCACTTGAAGCCTCAAAACTAGTAGAAGATGCTTGCAAAAAGCATGGTTTCTTTCTTGTCGTAAATCATGGTGTCGATAACGAATTGATTGCCAACGCTCGTACGTACATGGATGGTTTCTTTGAATTGCCTCTCTTGGAAAAACAGAAGGTTCAAAGGAAAGTTGGAGAGCACTGCGGATATGATAGTAGCTTTTCTGGTAGATTTTCTTCTAAGCTCCCATGGAAAGAAACACTTTCCTTCCACTATTCGGCCGATAAAAACATGTCTAATCTCGTACAATATTTTATTTGTGACAAAGTGGCCGGTCAAGAGTTCAAGCATTTCGGGTACGAACTTCATATGTCATCACTTTTTTCTTTTCTTTTTTTCCTTATATGGTATCAAAACACATCAGGTGTACTTCTAACAGTTATAATTTATGCTTTGTACTAGTTAAATTCAAACTAACAATTGATCATTCTTTTCTTATTGTTTAGGAAGGTTTATCAAGATTACTGTGAAGCAATGAGCAAGCTTCACTAGGGATAACGGAGCTATAGGGAATGAGCCTTGGAGTTAGACTTTTTAGGGAATTGAGCCTTGCTCGTTAGCTCAAATTAACCATATATGTTTCCTAACGGTTTAAAATTTTTAGGACAACCACCCGAACAATAGTTTGACGGTATGCGATTATGTTCTGTTGTGTAGGCACTTTCAAATGGGAGATACAAGAGTTGTTTACATAGAGTAGTGGTGAATAGTGAGACAAGGAAATCACTTGCATTCTTCTTGTGTCCTAGAGGTGATAGAGTGGGTTACGCCCACCAAGTGAATTGGTGGACAGTCGTGACAAATGTCCCAGAAAATACCCTGATTTCACTTGACCTATGCTTCTTGAATTCACTCTCAAAAGAACTACAGGGCTGATGACAAAACCCTAGAAGTATTCTCAAACTGGATAAAACAAAAAAGCAGCTCAGGTTAATTAGATTTGCTAACTAGTGGAGGGAGAGAGTTGGTATTTGCTAGTTTTTTTCTACGATCGAGAAGGGAATAATATCGAAGAAGACAAAGGCAAAGTCAGAGTTAAAGCAAGTAGTTCTTTTTACTTAAATGTTTATTTATGTACAATTTCTAGTCCACTCACTAAAATTTCAATCAATTGACCAAAAAAATAAATAAATAAAAAATAAATAAAAAAATAAATAAAATTTCACTAATTACTATTCCATTATTTCTTCACTCTAAATAAACTATTCCCGAAAGAAATATTTTCCGACCCTCCATCATTATTTAAGGTTAAATGTCTTAGTTAAACTCTTAAATTTCTTATTATTTACATTTGAACTTACCTTCAAAACTGAATCTTAAAGCTTGTTCGTCTTGAATTTTTATATTACTATATACTAATTACCAAAGGTTGTACATCATAACTTTCTATATACTTTTTTATATATCAAATTAGACTTATTTATTAATAGGGTTGGGTGAAAATAAAATAAAATAAAAAATTATGTATAAATTTTAAGACTAAACAAAATTTAAAAAAAAACCGGAAATAATTTTGGAGGCAAAATCATAATATTTTAAAAGAGTTTTTTTTATGAAATATGTACTTTCACTAGAATAGTATTACGAGGGAATATGTCTAATTATCAAATAAAATAAACCAACAATATAAGTGCGTTTCTGTCGGCACTCGAAGACAACGACGTGTCGCCTTTTTGCACGTTACCCCTACCTAGCTATCTCCCGGCAGGGTCCCACTTTGAGTTCTTTCTTTCTTTCTGCCTGATGCCTCTTCAAGGTTCAAACCAATCCAACTCCCTTTTCACACATCCTCCCATGCATACTTCTGTCCACCCCTACGCTATTATACAAACATATAGCTTTCAATAGCAACCATACCGAAAGGCGAACTCTAGCTAGTTTATCTTTCAAAGAAAGAGAGTGTGCCTAATCAATGTGTTCTTGGTCGAGTGTTGTGTCATCATTAGAATTCAACAAGGCAGCAAGAGGCTAGCTAGGTTAACAAGTAAAACCAAAGAGACAGCGACGCTATACCAACAAGGCCGGGCAAACATTTACACTACTTATATACTCTTTCCCCTCCCATTGTTTTGTCTTCTAGGATTCTTCCTTGATTCCTTACATATATTCCTTACATGTTATTAAATGACATGGCTACTCAATGGTGGCCTGCAGGTTATAATGTAGTCATGAGATCTATAGACCCCCTTTCCTCCTCCTCCTCATCTGATCCCTCCCTTCACCTCAAAATCACAGATCAAGTAGAAGACAACCGCACAAGTTCGCTCTCGGACCGGCTTGGTCCCGGAAGAGAACAAATTTTCTTTGAACACAAAGAAAGTAATGGACATAACAACATTAGTATGAATGTTGAAGATCTCAACTCTGTCAGCCAATTAGAATCATCCGTCTGTGAACCGCCCAGTAATTACATGATTGCTCGCCAGCATACAAGAGGCCGTCCTCCGGGGTCTAAAAACAAGCCCAAACCACGTCCGATTGTTCTCACTGAAGAGGTCGGTGGGCCTGACCCTCTTCGGAGCTTCATCTTCGAGATCGATAACGGCAACGACATTGTGGCGTGCATAGATACCTTTGCAAAGCGAAGACATAGAGGAGTCACGATTCTAAGTGGAAGTGGAACTGTTGCTAACGTTACTCTTAAGCAGCAATTATTAGGTGATCAAGAAAATCAAGTTTTGAATCTTGAAGGAAGGTTTGAGATATTATCTCTTTCTGGGGTATTTTTGCCCGCCCCTTTGCCAACCCGAGCTTCGAGGCTGACCGTGTATCTAGCCGGAGGGGAAGGGGGCCAAGTTGTTGGAGGTTGTGTTTCAGGCCCACTTGTGGCGGATGGACCAGTTGTTGTAGTTGCCGCGACGTTTATGAATGTGATGTATGAGAATTTGCCGATTAGAGACGGTTGGGAAAGCGTCTATAATGATAATTTGTCTAATAAATTGATTGAAAATGGTGACAAGATGCAGCATGATGATTTGTATCAGGGCCTTCCTCGACCGTGATCTTTGATTTTTCATGACGATCTATTAATCAGAGCTGATATCGATTGATCTGCTTGTTGATTGGTTTCGCGTTTGATCATCTAATTCCTTAAATAAATATTTGTTGTTCTTGTGCAAATTAAACATATATATATATATATATATAAATACTTGTATACCATTTAGGACTCACTATTAGTTACCCAATTTGCTTCTGGCCTCTCTCATTTCTGTTCATTAGGTCCAGTGATCATAATATACATATATATATATATATATACTATATGATGAACTATAGTTTGGTGTATTATATGCCTCTTTATGAATCTTTTATCTGCAGGTGAAATGAAATCAAGAAATTAATCGTAGACCTTGTTTACAGATATATATATCTGCAAATTGTTTTCAATTATGCAGCTTTTATAGAATGGGGTTCATATGAGAGAGAGAACCCATGCTTTATCTTTAAAAAGTGCAGTATAGTTTCAGTGTTCTAGGGTTTGTAGCCAATGCTTTATCTGCAAATCTATCATCAATGCTTATACATGCCTGCATATTGACTAATCAAATTGTTATTAATACGAACTATTTGTAACCCTATCAATAATACTTGTGCAAGTGGGTGCAAATTGTGAGTAATTTCTAGCTTCAAACATATATGGATCATTAAGAAATGCATTCAGTGCATGTTTATAATATACCGATCAATATCAAACTCGTATCATATAAATGTGATGGTGTAAAATTAATATATATATATATATATATATATATAATTAAGATTAATTAATTTACAATAAATAAAATTTATCCAAAAAATTATCGATCATTAAAGCTACGTGCATGATGCTTGTAGTTGGTTCCTCATGAATTCATCCCCTTCTTCTCTTCAATAATTTCCCTTTTCACAAAGGTAGGTGGATGTTTAGTAGGTCCATCCATCCCCCTTTGTGTTCATAACTTCATATTATCTCCATGGCACTAAAGGTTTTGTTAATTTACTAATTAGTTTATTAATATTAATTTGACAAGTGAGTAGGCACATCATATGTTTATGATTCTATATAGTTTCTATTTTAATCAAGTTTTTTTTAGAATTAAAATATAGTTAAATATTTGATATTGGAATTAAAAATAAAGCTTATTTGGTATGAATTTTTTTTTTTTTTTTTCCCATCGTTCCCACTCTCATCTAGTAAGAAATATTTCGTTTCTTATTTTTTGAGCTTTCAAAGGAATCGAAACAACTCTCTATACGAAAAAAAAAAAAAAAATTTGAAACCAAACAGAGAATTAAGGATCAAAACGATTTCATTCGCACTCAGAAAATCAAATCAATTAAATCCTAAAACCTAATTTTTACACCGTTTTTCCTTTTAATGTGTAATAGCAGCAGCCCAATAAAGGATCCGGTCCAAAACGTTAGTCAAGTCCATAACTAAAGATATCTTCCTAAAGAGTCCGGCCCATTTTTTGTTCGAAGACTACTAGTTAGCGGGAAATAGTTCGCGTCAACTGTTTATATTATTATTTATATCCATCTGGTCGTGGGCCCCGGCTCACGCAACTATTCTCACCGTTTTCTGTTTTCACGGGTGGGTGGATTCAGGCCGTGAATCAGAGCAATGATAACACCGTCTCATCTCCTCTAGCATTTGGCGCCAAATCGCTGTCTTTCTTAATCAGCTGTTAGAATCAATCAACGTTCTCATGCTAACAGGAATGATGATATCAATTTGCCATCTCAATTTTGAGAATCAGAAGCTCAAGAAGAACTCGGAAGTGTTTTTAGTAATCACGGTGACTGTTTCTTAAGCTAGGTTAGGAGATTTAGGGAGTATTCTTTGAAGAAGGAGATCAAATTAGGGAGGATGATGGTTCTTTCAGGTATGCTCTGTTTTCTATTTGGTTCGGCTTCCCTGATTAAAGTGTGGAATCTTAGTAGACCCTGCCGAAATTTTAGGGTTCTGATATTGCGATTAGAGAAGCATGAGGGTTAGTGATTTTTCGATGAATTTCCATCCTTATTCTATTGCATAACTCCATTGGTGAAGCTCAGATAAACAAAATAAGCCATAAGGTGCTGAACAAAGCGACTTGAGAATTTTTACACAGACGCATAATCTGGATGCAGGACCTGTTCTGGTTAGAAAGATGACACTTTGCATAACAATTCAAAATAACGTTTTAAATTTACTCCTACGCCTTTGAAAATAGTGGTTTTCCGTGTAACTGCAGTTTCAAAATAAGGGCAATAACAAAACTTGATCCCTTTTTCAGCAGCCATATCTCTCATTTTGTACAAGCTCCCAATTTATAAAAAAAAACTGATAACTCGGACCTTATATGTTTTCTGCGATCATACTGTTTTCAAACCATGAGGAACAACCAAAACTCTCGGTTCCTATGTTTTCAAAAAGTTCCTCCATAGCATTTGCGTTGGAATCGTTGCCTAGTATGTCTTGACCTTCCCATCCAAATGATGGAGGTTGCTGTATATCCATTTCGCCATTAAAGTCTTGCTTGGGTTCTATTTGGTACAGTAAAGGATCCAATTGAGTTTGATAATGATTATTCGCGTTTGAAGAATTTTGTTGCAAAGAGAATTCTACTCCAATGCAGGAAGATTCTTTGCTTGTATGAAAATTCGCAGAACCGGCATTGCCAACTGAATTATTTGCCATTTGATTCTCAAGAATGTCTATCTCCTCCTGTAAGTTGGCAACCTGCAATGCAGGGTCAGTGGAACTATCACTTAAGACTCTGTCACTCTGATCCTAAATTCTAACGTATAGTGTCAGTGTCCGTGTGTGTGTGTGTTTTAATATATTTATTTCAGAGGGGTGTGGATAAAGTAACAGCATGAATACCTGTTGTTGCAATGCGAAAATATGAGCAAAACAGCCGTAAACAGGGTCATGCATCCGTGCTAGTGCTTCATAAGATATGGTGATAGCAGCATCATTTCGGTTTTGTACGGGTAGGTTTAAAAGCAGCTTAGAGACATTACTTGCACCGAATACCTTATGTACTGCTGCAAAATGGGTTACGGCTTTGTCATAAGAGAAGTAAGGAGCAAAAATGCATTCAGTTGTGCACTTTCTCCTTAGAAATTTACATGCACCACATGAAGAGCCAAGCCCTATCATTGTCTTAACCTCTTTTCTATCCGGAGTTGGACTAATGGTTCTTACTACTCAAAAGATTTGTGACAGGTTTGTCTATAACTAATAAGAATTTGAGATCTTTTCTTTTTATATTCATCAATCAATTGCAAGGGGGTTAAAGCTATTTTCGTAGACTAGTCTCCAAAGGACCATTCATACTCTTTAGAAAAAAAGGTGTGTTCTTTTAGGTCTCCTTTATGGGCTACATTCTCATTCTAATATCAGGTAAACTTTCCTAATTCTTGCCTTATATGAGCTTTATTCCTAGATTTTCTTCATGGATTAGACTAGATGATGGGAAAGTATAATAGGTAATCATTCTTAATGCAGATGGGGCTCAAAGAGAAATAATAATTGCTTACCTTAGCGTTTAAACGTCCATTATCTTGTTTTAAGTACAATTAGCGAATATGAAAAGTTATCTTCTGTGAAACAAAAAGTATTCCAGACCCTTGTTTCCTTTAATTCTCATTACTTAACAAAAGACAATTGGTAAAAGGTAGATAAGTGGTCTTTTACTTTCTAAGCCTAGATTATCACCAATTAAAATTCCGTTGTTGAGATGACCTTGATAGCAAAAGAGAGCTTTTCTTCACATGATGTGAAGGTCATCTCATGTAGATTTGAACTGTGATATTATTAGCAAAGAGAGCAGTAATCTGGGGCAGAATGTCATATAATGAATTTCTGACTGATTTACTTATAAAATTATCCTAGTGTTTTTTGAGACAATTCCCATCTCACATGAACACAGAAAACGGAAGATTATTTGATACCTTATGATACTGACAAAGAACCGTTCTACTTGTGTATATATAATATGTACACTTTGATAAGATTATGTTCTGTCATCGGTTACTTAACACATTGTCACGTGATATAATAAATATAATTTTAATATATTATATTAAAAATAATATTGAGTAATAATGCGCATGCAAATATTCCTCCTGTTTATTTATTTCTAGCTGTAGCTGCTGCCTGTAGCTAATTATTTGCAAAAACTTGCATGAAATTATTTGTGGTTGAGTCAAAATCATGGGGGCAGATGAGGTTAGGCATTATGGCTTAAACTATGCTCTCTTTTCTTATATTAATTTGTGAACCAACTTTTGATATTGATTTTTGTGCAGGTTTCATGCTTAAGGAGTGGACATAAAGTGCATCATGAGTCATAGTAGTTATTTCACTTATTTTTTGTCTGATTCTGTATAGATTCTCTACCTGTTTCTCATATAATCGTATTTAAAACCTTCTTTTCTTTTCTTCATGAAGAAGAATGCACGTTTTTTTAATCCTAAACTTAAATCAGGTTGCCTTGTTTGTCACTTAAAATATTAGGGGGCCTGTTTCTTCTTCTTCTTCTTTTTTTTTTTTTTTTTTGGTCTTCCCAATGCTAGATAGAAGGTGGCTCTCCCAAAAATAACAGCTAGCATAGAGAGGCCAAGAGGGAAAGAGAGCAAGAGACAAGAGTTGCAAAAGGAATTAGGGGTAAGTGCATGAAGCTTCCTTTTCAGTTAACTTTTTATGCTTTGAGGCTCTAGAAAATGGAACTGAGAGAGGGGGGGGGACTATGCCATTTCCAGTAACATGAGCTCCTTTTTGCTTTCTGTCATTTCTCAACTCAAGGAGGGGAGGGGGCGAAGGAGAGGAAATTTACATTTTGATTTACAATGAAAATACATGCACAAGAAATGGAAAGTTTCTTTTTTTTTTTTTTTTTTTTTGGGAGATGGTGAGGAGCTTTCGAGTTTAACGATGTAAGTGTCTTTTCCCTATCATGCTTAACTTAGATTATCCTATTGCTTTTTCAAATATGCATGAATTTGTGGAGTTGGGGTGCTACTCGCCACTCTGTCATTTTCAATATGGGTTTAAACTCTTGCATTGTTTTAAGGTTTGTCCAAGTATATTATTTTGAGTTTTTTACTTGTGATAGATTAATGTGTTATGAGAGCTGATGTTTGCATCAATTCTTCTCTCCACACTTCTTGAATTTTCACTTTCCTACGTCACGTCGTATGACATATTTTTCAATTAAACTTCCTATGATTTCTTATTTCATAATTTATATCAAATTTTCTAAAATAAACTTATTTTATAATGAATTCAATCATAAATGCAAATTAATAATTTTTCTCAACTTAAAAAATTTACCAAAAGTACAAATATATTTTAGAATAACTTAGCACAGTAATCTAGTAAAAATAAAAACTCCCTCTCTCTCTAAAAGGATCTTAGTAGACATTCTATGTCTCATATTATGACTTAGTGGACAGTAGACTGAAATTCCACTGTAAAATGGGCTTCAGAGAAACTTTGAAGGATCAAAAAGGGCCGAACCAAGTATTACCCTTTAGGCCCTTTTAGGCTCATATTATAAAAAAGGGGGCCCAAGGTTTCAGTGAGTTTGTATTGCCCAAGTCCATACGAGGGGACAAAATCTACTACGATAAACAACCTTTGGTTTATGTATTATGACCGAAGCAGGGATCTGAAAACGTTCACATTGAAATGAATCAACCAATAAAAGAAAAGAAAAATATCCATTAAAATTAAAATATAAATAAAATAAAAGGATAACTTTTGGTGGTGAAGGATAAAGCAAGAAGCTAACCACAAAGACCAAGTTTTCCAAGCAATATCCACTTCCCACTTGACTGTGTGGCTATAAACACTTCTAAATCCAATCCTTGTGTATTGTGATATCAATTTTTGTACATTCAAATTATTGCTTATATAACTTCCCTCCATATACATTACTCACTCCCATTTCTCCTTTCGGTTCACTCTTTGTTAACTTGGAGTCTTCCCATTTCTCTGATCACATCCATCTTCCAACCAGAATGGCCGGCGCTGTCTCCACCGTCGGATCTGTCAACCGAGCTCTGGTTAGTCCTCTTCCTTCCTTCCTGTTCTGAGTGATATGTGATGTAGTTGAAAAGTTTTTTTTTTTTTTTTTCAATTGCAGTTGAGCTTAAATGGTTCTAGTGCTGGAGTCGGTTCGGTTCCGAGCTCGGCTTTCTTCGGGAGCACCTTGAAGAAAGTGAGCTCGAGACTCCCGAGTTCAAAGGTGTCATCAGGGAGCTTCAAGGTGGTTGCAGAGATTGAAGAAGATAAGCAGACCGATAAGGACAAGTGGAGAGGGCTTGCTTTTGATACCTCGGATGATCAACAAGACATCACTAGAGGCAAAGGTATGGTCGATTCGCTCTTCCAAGCTCCTACTGGGTCCGGAACTCACTATGCCGTCCTCAGTTCTTATGACTACATCAGTCAAGGTCTTCGTCAGTAAGTCAAATAAGAATCCTCATCAGCCTATAATAACCTTAACCAAATACAACTGGGTATGATGATGATGATTTTTCTTTTCTTTTCTTTTTCAGGTACAATTTGGACAACAGCATGGATGGTTTTTACATAGCTCCTGCCTTCATGGACAAGCTTGTCGTTCACATCACCAAGAACTTCATGGCCTTGCCTAACATCAAGGTTTGTTAGACACTAATTGTTTGATTACTTTTACCTTTTTTTTTTTTTTTTTTTGAGCACGTATTAGATTAACGAAATTTTCCTGCAGGTTCCTCTTATTTTGGGTATTTGGGGAGGCAAAGGTCAAGGAAAATCTTTCCAATGTGAACTTGTCCTTGCCAAGATGGGAATCAAGTAAGTCGATAATGAAATTATGATACTAATTACGAATTATATATTACAACACCGTATCATTATTTTCAGCCCGATCATGATGAGTGCTGGAGAATTGGAAAGCGGAAATGCAGGAGAGCCAGCAAAACTAATCAGGCAACGGTACAGAGAAGCCGCTGACATTATCCGAAAGGGAAAAATGTGCGCTCTCTTCATCAACGATCTTGATGCAGGAGCTGGTCGTATGGGTGGGACCACCCAATACACGGTCAACAACCAGATGGTGAACGCTACCCTCATGAATATAGCCGATAACCCGACCAATGTCCAACTACCTGGTATGTACAACAAGGAGGATAACCCCCGTGTCCCAATCATCGTCACTGGTAATGACTTCTCGACCTTGTATGCTCCTCTTATCCGTGACGGTCGTATGGAGAAGTTCTACTGGGCCCCCACTAGGGAGGACCGAATTGGTGTCTGCACGGGTATCTTCAGGGTTGACAACGTTCCGGAATCTGATGTTGTTCAGATTGTCGACACTTTCCCTGGACAATCCATCGGTAAAAAAAAAAAAAAAAAGTTAGTATATGATATGATTATAATGTGATTTAATTTAATATGTTGATTTTTTTTTATTTTTTTTTTCCATTTTGGGTTGTAGATTTCTTTGGGGCATTGAGGGCAAGAGTGTATGATGATGAAGTGAGGAAGTGGATTGGAGGAGTAGGGGTAGACCAGATAGGGAAGAAGCTTGTGAACTCAAAGGAGGGGCCACCCACATTCGAGCAGCCTAAGATGACAGTTGAGAAGCTTCTGGAATACGGGAACATGCTTGTTCAAGAACAAGAGAACGTGAAGAGAGTACAATTGGCTGATAAGTACTTGAGTGAGGCTGCTCTTGGTGATGCCAATGCTGATTCCATTCGCAGAGGAACTTTCTAAACTGGGCTGTTTCAAGTTCCTTGGTGGCCCAAAAAAAAAAATGATAATAAAATGTGTTAAAATGTTAAATATTGGCCTAAAAGTGTAATCCAAGTGCTAGAGAAAGTGTGACTAGTTCGATGCATTCTGGGTCCTTTAATTTTGTTCTGCAATTTGTAATTTGGGATTGATCTTAATTTGCTCCTCCTTTCACGTTTTCCGATTCACTGTTTTATTATTTTTAAAATTTTTAATTTCATTTTTGCTTTCTCCTGTGAATAGAGATGGGTGTATAAGTCAAGGTCAGTTTGAGAATGGACGCAATAACCTTCTTACATGACACATGAATCGATAAAAAACATATCAGGATATGCTAAAATGATTGATCCATCAAGCTATCAAGTTCCTTCACCACTGGGGATCATAAATTTCTCCACCACTGCAAACCATAAGTTAAGATTCAGATAAGATAATACTTTTTTTGTCCTTTCTCCTTTCCGGAATGATCGATGCTCTAAGTCGACTAATTTCTAATGGAGTAGATGGTGATTGTAATAAAAGATATCAAGATTGCTAAAATGATTAGGTCATCAAGTTAGAATTCACTTGTTGATAACAACTATTAAGGGAGGAGGAATGGAGAAAGATTTGAACATGAGGTCTAGTCTTTCTTAGGTTTGTGTGGTTGGAAATTGGGCTATAAAAAGCCCTCAACAACTCCTCTCAATACTCAATAAAGCCTACTTTATAGTAGTAGTACAGCAAGCAATGTCAGCCATTCGCTACTCGTACAGGCCGCAAACCAGTACGACACGTCGAAGCATAAGTCGCATGCATTATGAACGACATGTGATTTACTACTTAAATATGAGCGTTATCAGATCAGAAATATTGACACGAACATTAGAAATTAAAGTAACATGGAATGTTTCACTTGAGGAACTAAAGCTGAAATTTAGATGCACCGGAGAAATACTTATTGGTCTCAACCGGGGAAGGGCTTCTTCACACTTGTTTCAAACGTGTTTAGGATATCTTGTCGGAGTGAGAGACGAGAGTTAGTCCCCAGACACGATCATTTTGTCTTTTTCTGGATTGTTTCTTTTTCCTCAAAGTGGGGATGTTTGGTTCCTAGAATCTTCGATAGATATTTATTTTCATTACATTACTTTTCGAAATAATATTTAAAATTTAAATAATAAATTTAAAATTAAGACATATGATATATCTCTTTTTTATATTAATTATTAAATTAATTAAATTTATAAAAACAGTGATTTACAGCAACGTAGAGCCAATATTCTGGAAGATAATATCATAAATTATTATTCTCTTCTTTTCTATGGTTTCAAGCTGCGGATTGACTTAATTGCCCCTGCATACTAGAAATTTGAGAACTGTAATAAATAATAAATAATAAATAAATAAATAAATAAATAAATAAAAATGGTAAATATTAATTTCTCAATAATAAAACTAACGTATGTGATTATTAAGATGTATTGCTGCACGGTAGAAACCTCAAATTTTTTGATACATTCAAAGGGTACTTGGGGAATATAATAGATTAAGTAATGAAAATAAATAAGAATATAATCAATAATTTTAATTATTCTAATTTATTATTTTACCTTTTTATTTATTTAATTGTGTTTATATATTTATTTTTAAAAAAAAAAGTTTAAAAAATAATATAATTAATTTAATAAAATTTAAAATATTACATAAAATATTCAATTTAAATAAATATATAATTAAATTCCGCTTAAAAAATATATTTTTTTTAAACAAAACATCTCACCTAAATATTAAATGAAATAAAAATATTTTTTTTTTATATTTTTAATATAATTAAATAAAATATGAAAATATTACTCATTTTTATTTTATTAACCTCCTAAAATCAAACAATTACATCTTCGACTCAATTATTACTCATATTTTTTAATTACTCATTTTAACTAATTCGCATAATAAGATAGATAGTCATGTTTGTCTATAAATTTTAAAGTATATTTTGAAACATATTTTAAAAAATATAATTTAATATTTTATTTGATTCAAAATAAATTTTATTAACTAAGCTTCGAATTCCACTGATTAATGTTATTAATGGATGATATAATATATATTTTTATTTTTATTTTTATTTTTATTTTTATTTTTTTTCTAAAAAATTTTAAAAATATTTATATATAATTATTATAAATTAATATTTCAGATTCTCTGTTCATTATAGATTTTTAAAGTATTTATACCATGTGAAATATATCCAAATCTCCTCTTCTTCCTTTCCGACCTCATCGTATAAAAAAGAAAACACTCTCCAATTTTCACACTACATACCACCTTAATCACGTGTGAATTCGTTAAGGAAAGCAAGTCTCGATTTTGCATCATCCCCTCTTCAATGGCTACAGAGCCACAGCGCGTAACTCTCTTCTGTCTCTTCCTCTTCCTCTTGAGCCGCACAGCAAAATCCCAGCTCACCAACTCCGATTCTGAGCTCTTCTTCAACGGCTTCACTAACCGCACAGGAAACATCACCCTAAACGGTGCCGCAGAGATCGAACCTAGCGGCCTTCTCCGCCTCACGAACACGAGCTACCAGATCCTCGGCCACGCCTTCTACTCTTCTCCGATTCAATTCAAGAACTCAACCTCCCCTAAAGCTCTTTCCTTCTCCACCGCCTTCGCCTTCGCCATAGTCCCTCAGTACACTAACTCCGGCGGCCATGGCTTCGCCTTCACCATCTCTCCTTCCAAAACCCTCGCCGGAGCTCTCCCCAGCCAGTACCTCGGACTTCTCAACGCCAGTGACGCCGGAAACTTCTCCAACCATTTGTTCGCCGTAGAATTCGATACCGTTCAGGATTTCGAATTCAACGACATTGATAACAACCATGTCGGAATCGACATCAACAGTTTGGATTCAAACAAATCCGTGTCGGTTTCCAGCAAGAATTCTTCCTACCCGAATTTCAATCTGAAGAGCGGTGAAATTTTTCAAGCCTGGATCGATTACGATGCGGAAAATAATCTGATCGAGGTAAGGCTCAACAGGTCTTCGATAAAACCCATAAACCCAATTCTGTCTTGGAACGTGGATCTTTCGAATGTTCTAGAAGATTCCATGTACGTCGGATTTTCCAGCTCAACTGGTTCCCTTTCGAGCTCGCATTACATTCTGGGTTGGAGCTTCAGAATCAATAGTGGAGAAGCAAGGTCTTTCTATCTAGAAGCTTTACCTTCACTATCTCAGCCGAAGGAAAAGAGTCGGACGGCTCTGATAGTCGGTGTTTCGATTGGGACCGGTTTAGGGGCTTGTTTGGTAATAGGGATAGCTTATTACGTGTTTAGGAGAGTAAAAAACGCGGATGTGATCGAGCCGTGGGAAGTTGGAATTGGGCCGCATAGATTTCCTTACAAGGAGTTGAAGAAGGCAACAAGAGGGTTCGCAGAAAAAGAAGTGATCGGATTTGGCGGATTTGGTCGGGTTTATAAAGGGACATTGCCGAATTCGAAAACTGAAATCGCGGTCAAGCGGATTTATAGTGAATCCAAACAGGGGATTCAAGAATTCGTATCGGAAATTGCTAGCATCGGACGGCTTCGTCATAGGAATTTGGTTCAATTACTTGGTTGGTGTAGAAGAAAAGATGATCTCTTACTTGTGTATGACTTTATGCATAATGGGAGTTTAGATAAATGCCTTTTTA
Source organism: Coriaria nepalensis (assembly GCA_027186245.1). Lineage (NCBI taxonomy): Eukaryota > Viridiplantae > Streptophyta > Magnoliopsida > Cucurbitales > Coriariaceae > Coriaria > Coriaria nepalensis. The sequence goes on along the minus strand of CP114491.1, from coordinate 8,803,833 downwards.
ATCCATCGAATGGGTTGGTTTTGACTTGGGAACAACGGTTTAAGATCATTAAAGGTGTAGCTTCCGGGTTGTTATATTTGCACGAGGAGTGGGAGCAAACCGTGATTCATAGAGATATTAAAGCGGGAAATGTTTTGCTTGATATTGATCTAAATGCAAAGCTTGGTGATTTCGGATTGGCTAAGTTGCATGAGCACGGGTCAAACCCGAGCACAACCAGGGTTGTAGGCACATTAGGGTATTTGGCACCGGAGCTGACTCGGACCGGGAAACCCACGACGAACTCGGATGTGTTTGCGTTTGGGGCTTTGTTGCTTGAAGTGGTGTGTGGGAGAAGGCCCATGGATCCCAAGGCAATGCCTGAGGAGCTTATGTTGGTTGATTGGGTTTGGGAGAGGTGGAGGGACAGAGCAATCCTTGATGTTGTGGATCCAAAGTTGGGAGGTGAGTTTGATGAAGTGGAGGTTGTTGTGGTGTTGAAGTTGGGCCTTATGTGTTCTAACGATTTGCCTGAATCCCGGCCCAGTATGAGGCAGGTAGTGCGGTTCCTGGAGGGGGAGATTGCGCTACCAGATGTGGTGGAGAATCCGAATTTCCATGATATGAAAAAAGGGGGGAATGTCGTTGCATTTGAGGAGTGTATTGATTTGAAACCAACTTCTTATTTTGAAAAGGAAAGCATTTGGTCATCTGCCGGTGACGATAATGATGATGATGGCGAAGATGATAATGATGTTGAAATAGGTCGTTTAGTCTCACCCGTGATGGTTACCGGTAAAGCTCAATGACCGGTAGTGACAATATAAGGTCCCATCTTGTTAACCTGCTTGTACATATCATAGTTGGGTTTATGTTGGGATGATAATAAGTTCTCTCGTTACATCACAGGTAGTAAACTGTTACAAACATGATCAATTCGAGTTTAGGTTTATTGGAAAGGTTTATTTTTGTGGTGTAGACAAAACTATAGGTCATAATTTTTGCAGTAGTCTTCGTACGATGTGATATGAACACGTGAAATGTTTTTTTTTTTTTTTTTTTGTTTCTTAGAGAAAGGTGGCGTGATTCTTTTCCTATTCTTTTCTCACCAAACAAACACTTATCTTGGTCTATGATATTTGGCCGAATGACACTTCAACCTCCATTAAACTCCACGTTAGACTTATCAGCTCGGAACTATCATGTTTTAACGGTAACCCTCCTAAACTATCTTCAAATCATAATTTCCTCCCCTTAAGTCATAATTTACTCACTTAAATTATGATTTATGTTACATTTAATCTCTCTATATTACTATATTTTCTGCAATCATGTAACGCAAAAAACAACGGTACTGGATAGAGAAAATTGTGATCTCATAATTTAAGGGTATTTTTTTAAACGTGATAAATAGGAAGATTAAGTCTTAAATAATGATCATGATAATTTAGGGTGAAAAAAATATCATCTGCCCATGATATTTCTACAAGTTTAATAGCAAATTTGTGCATAGACCTTTTGGAGCACGTCAAAGGTTGGTGGAGAAAACCTGTGGAACAAACATCATATCTACTATCATCACATGGGATCTCAATGGCATAATACCGTCGAAACTTGAGTATTATAATAAAAACATAATTGAAGATGATGGGTTCCTTATGTTATAACCAAAAGCTGTAATAAGTCTTATAAAAAAATAGTTAGCCAAAAGTGAAGTTGAAGAGTTGATTTCGGACTCTGAGCTGGCCTCTAGCAATGATGCAAGCGATAGAGAGCAACGCTCAGTAATAACATAAATAAAGATTTATTTATTTTTTAAATATTAATGTATGTGCTCGGTATTCAACGAATCCATGTGCTGTCAAAGTGTGTTTGTCTGATTCATAACGCACTCATGCAAAAAACGTCTTATAACATAGAAACCGGTCAGATCTGACTAAGGCATCAACTGTCCTGTTATGTTGGCAATACAATCATGTTTAATTAAACCAACTTAAACCACATGTTTAAAGCTACTAATCACCATTATCCCAGGCCAAACCAGCTAATATACCAGCTGTCTGTCTAACTCTTTGTAGCAAGCTATACATTATGTTGACTTAGACCCCTTTAATGATTCAAGCATTACTAAAACTACAAAGAACAGGATGTACATGAGAAATTTCCCCATCTTCAAATATAACAAACTACTACTAACCTCTACTGGATCATCTAACAGGGTCAAGTTATTATTGGCTTACTACATTGTCTAGAATATTCTCCTCTTCGCCTGTTCTTTTGAATATCTCACTATCATAAAACCCTGCACATTGGTCAAAAAGATAGTCACTTTGATTATAAATGTGGCTTCTTATAATCTAAGTATTGAACAAGCAACTAAGTTATTTACCTGTACCCAAATCTTCAGCATCATCGTTCGAAGGCCCTAAGAGAAGAGTAGAAGCAGAGGGAGGATCCAGTGCCGTCCAATTCAGACTTCCACAATCTTCTAAGCACAAGTTCTTCTTACTCACCCATTCCTCAACACTATTAACACAATCAAATGAAATCGGGTCTGTCGGATCGTTTCCGTTGGTCTTACTGAACCTGCAAGAATATTATTTCATTAAAAAAAAATGTTAAAGAAAAAAAAAACAGCTTTGCATATTTTAAGTTCGACGGCTTACTTGTGTTTTAATCGCAAGTTGTGGTGAACAAAGACAAGATCGCTAATGCGGTGATGCTCTAAGTGATTACTCATGTCATGAATTTTCTCCAAAGGAATCTTATTTATCATGAATTCAATCAAGCTGGATGTTTGGCTGAGAATTCGGACCGCTAATCGTGCCAAATTCGGACATCCTCCTCCATATGTTGACCACCATTCAGCTAAAAATGAACATTCATTAATTCAAAAAACACCGAGAAAAAAAAAATATATCATATTTTTCTTTCCTTTACAGCTAAATATCTACTCACCAGGAAGTAGCGTGTCTCTAGCTCGAATAGCCATCTTTCTCCCCAAATCACCAAATGCATTCTTGTACAAGTTAACCTCTTTAATGATCTTATCTTGCACTTTAGTATCACTAACCAGTCTCTCTATGCAATCAAGCATCACGGAGTGAATCTGGCTTGGAATATTCCCTTCAATACTGTAAAAGAATTTGGGGTTAAGGTAAAACCCGGCTGCATGAAGAGGATGATGCCACTGCTGGTCCCACCTTCGATCTATAATATTCCAATAGATCATATAATCCTCACTTTTGACAAGCTCCGTCTTAATAGCTTCTTTCACCCGATACATTCCCGCATAAACATATCCCATAGCAGGCCTCCTTTTACTACTCACTATCCTTAAAACCCGTAATAGAGAACTTGTCAAATGAGTAATTAACGAACAAGAAGACCAAAACGACTGATTACTTACTAAATCTAACATTTCCAAACCGCCAGGTTTCTTGGAAAATGGGCAATCCATCCACTCTTGTGAAGTCACCATGGACTGAAGATTATGTTTTAGATCAACCATTCTTTTTATAGTACAAAAGTTTGTAGAAGATCTAGTGGTGCTTGGTTCTATAATATCAATGCCACAAGTAAACCTTCTAACTATGTTTAAAACCAAACAATTATTGTATACAAATCTTGTTATTGATCTAGCTTGTTCAATTACTGTATTTATCCATTCAATGTTTCCGAAGTCTTCGAGTATGGAAGCTATACAACGAGCAGAACATGGAGTCCAATAAAGGGTAGGATAAGTATCAGTCAACCTCTTACTGGCAATGATAAATGGATCTTCATTACCAGTAATCACTTGAATTACATTCTTCACTCCAACTTGTTCCACCACTTTCTTAAGCAACTCATAAAGTGAATCCGAAGATTCTATGATTTTAGATGCATCTATAGATTCCAAAAACACTGTTCCTTCAGGACAGTACACGAAAGTATTTAGCTTTATCTGACCGGTTTCATTTAAACACTCCTCGATCAAAACTGAACAACCCGTTCTTTCCCATGTTGCTTTACATCTCTCATAGTCGTTCTTTACTTCGTCCAATGAATGCTTCAGAACCAAACCACGAAGATCGTTATAAGAAGGCGGTACAGATCCTTGACCAGCTGAAACAATAGCATCTAACATAGGCTGGAAATAAGACGAGTTCACTGAATCAAGAGATGCCCCTATATCGAATAAGAACCGTCCGATCGCCATATGAACTTGATTATCAACCTTTCTAGAAACAAAACCAGTTCCATTATAAACGGCAATGATATCATTTCCAGCAGGAGAAGAGTTCTTAACCCTCCTCCTCTTCTTCCGATCTACACTACTTTTATTGCTTACAACTACTTCTTCGTGATTTACTAACAAATCCGGACTGGGTTCGAGCGAATTCGAAACAGAAATCAAATGATTAGGAAAAGCCTCGACTGCATTTTCACCATTAGTGAGAAGACTAACATTTGGGGCATCTTGGTCGAGCTTTTGTCTCTTCCTCTTCTTAACCACAACACCATTTAAGCTCTGTTGCATTAAGTTTCTAACATCAGGGGGAACTCTAAGACAAGTAGAGGCATTACCCTTTTGGCCGGCAAGATGTTCTTTAATCCTATGAATCCCTCCACCTTTAAACAATTTGGTGCAATAATTGCACTTGAGCTGGACCCTTTCCTCATTCTTAAACATTTGGCAATGCTTCCATGCTGGGTCGTGTTTTTGGGGTGTAATCGGTACGGGTTCTAACCCGGAAGCAGCCATTAAAATCAGACCCTTTTTTTACAACAAGAACAACAAATGAACAATCACTATCAATCAAATTCAAAAGGAAAAGAAAGAAAAAGTTTGTCAAAATTTTCCATAACTTTATCTGATGGATTTAACAAAAATAGCTTGAACGATTGCGGAAGAACATCTAATATCAATCACCATGAATGTAATCCATAAAATTAGATTAATTCGACAACAGAGAAAACATAGATAGAGATAGAGACTTACTTCTGTTTGATTCTTTTTTGCCTGTTGATGAGGAAAAAAAAAAAAAAAAGGAGTGGGTTTCGGTTTGTGAGAAAAGAGCAAAGAAGAAAAAAACCGGAGTTGGGAAGGGTTTGATCGATATGAAGAATGTGTATAAGAAAGGGGGTGCTTAACCGGACGGACCGGTAAAGGTGGAAAGCCGTTTACTATTTTTCTCCGGGTTAACCGGTTAATCCGGTTGTTAGGAGTCAAATTTGTTAATTGAACCGATTTTGTGGAGAAGATGGCTAAGAATAGCGGTTGGTTCGCTGAAAAGCCGGATGTTCTACAATTTACATATGGTCGCGTTTAAGCCTAGACCAGCCGGTGGCTGGCACGCGCTACATTTGTATACATAAATCACTTAATTACCGTATATATTATATTAATGATATTTTATTATCCTATACTATAAAACTTAGCCTATTACTTATTATATAGTATGAAAATTCATATTTTATTATCTTAAATTATTATTTTTAGATAATAACTCTCTTATAATTTAATATAAATTTAAATATATAAATTATTATTTAAAATTTTAAGAATTTAATATCAAAATTTTGATAATATTAAGGTAAGAGGTGGGCGATGACCTCATAACCTACCCTTAGCTCTCTGGTTATATGGGATGAGTTAAGTGAAAAAAAAAAATTATTATAAATAAAAATATAGAAAAAATTAAATATTAAAATAATTTAAAAATAATTTTTTTAAAAATAAAATAATAAAAAATTATATATCTTAATATAATTTAATAAATAAAATTATATCTTATACATCTATTTATTAACACGAGTTTAGTTATGAAATTTTCTTTATCTTGAATAGGAAGAAAACAGCTGTCAACTATTCAGAAAGTTGTTCTACAGATTTGCCCAATAATATAAGCCACGTGTCGAGATATTATAAAGCTTTTTGAACACTATTTTTTGCGACGATGACGACGCGATAATATAAAGCTTTTTTCTTTTTTTTTTGCTTTTTTTTTTTAGCCTTTTCTTCTTTTTGGCATTTCCTTAGACCCCACACCTCCTCATCCTCATTATTCTATTCTACTTTTTTTTTCTTTTTTTTTTTTCACTTCAACTCAAAATCCTCGGTCTACTCTGGTTTTCTGAACGCAAGTTCTGATTTTGATTCGTTTTTTCAGATCCCGAACCTCTCTATTGCTTAATCTAGGCTTACGCTTCACTTCTCCGATTAAAAATTAGGAGAATTTGATTCTAAATTTTCCATTTCCTCGACGGGGATGTCGTCTTATTGGTGTTACCGATGCAATCGCTTCGTTAGGGTTTCGGACCTGGACTCTGTTGTCTGCTCCGACTGCGAAAGTGGATTCATCGAAGAGATCGACAACGGCACACCGCGGTCCGTGCACGTGGACGGTCGGCGGAGGGGGATTCATTCTCCCGCGATGTACAGGATCGGTCGGCGATCCAATTTGGACCAAAGTTCAAGTCCGGTTCTCGGTAGAGCACGTAGGAACGGTGGCGATCGTTCGCCTTTTAATCCTGTGATCGTTCTTCGTGGACCGTCGGATGGGTCCGATGGTGTAGAAAGAAGTGGATTCGATCTCTATTACGATGACGGTGGTGGTTCTGGGCTGAGACCTTTACCGGCAAGTATGTCGGAGTTTTTATTAGGTTCTGGATTTGACAGGCTATTGGAGCGCCTTTCTCAGATTGAAATCAACGGTATAGGACGATTCGAAAATCCTCCTGCATCAAAATCCGCGATTGAATCGATGCCAGTCATCGAAATAGGAAACACTCACTTAGAAACCGAGGCTCACTGTGCTGTTTGTAAAGAAGCGTTTGAATTCGGAACAGAAGCTCGAGAAATGCCCTGTAAGCATATATACCATTCAGATTGCATTCTTCCTTGGCTTTCACTTCACAATTCTTGCCCTGTTTGTCGCCATGAGCTTCCGATTGATACTCATAACTCGACTGATTTAATACCTGGTGAAAACGGACAATCTGTTAGTCAAAATGAGGAAGAGAATGTGGGACTGACTATATGGAGATTACCTGGAGGTGGTTTTGCAGTGGGGAGGTTTACTGGAGGTAGAAGGTCCGGGGAGAGAGAGCTTCCGGTAGTTTATACAGAAATGGATGGTGGGTTTAATGACGGAGGAGGCGTGCCGAGGAGGATTTCGTGGGGTCCAGGGATAGGGGGAAGGAGAGAGAGGGGTGGTTGGAGACAGTTTTTCGGTAATATCTTTGCTTGTGTTGGAGGAGGATCTTCCAGTTCTGTGGCTTCTACTTCGAGTTCTAGTCCGGAAAATCGGCCAATGAGTAGATTGCTTTCGACACAGAGGAGGACTTGGTCTATGGAGGTTAATAGCCGGGGCCGGATAGTAAGACGGTAATACATGATTGAGAAGGGAACAAAGTCTGTTGTGAATTGGAGTAATTCAATTAATATTTGAAGTTCTTTGCTGTTGTGATATGTAGGTCTGTTCATTTTCATGGTTCTGTAATTTCATATTCCTGGCTCTGTATACATATACCTTCAAGTTGTTGCTTAGTATGAAGCATGTTGCATAGGCCATGTTATCTGTTTGTGAAGTTTGGCTACTATTTTCGCTTAATCCGGTTATGGTGGAAGAGGTGAAGCGAACATTGATATGTGCAGTAACGTGATCGTATTTGCTACTTCAACAAGGGATATTTGACTTTTTAGTATTTTTATAAGCATGAAGTCTAAATCTGAGAAGCTTCCTTATTTGTTATTTTCTCAAACCTGAATTTGAATACACTTGTCGGAAAACTATTGACTTGTCGGAACTATCACAGTTTACCGACCGGTTCCAACAATTTTTTATTTTTCATTTTTATTTTTTTTAAAGTTTACTGAGATATTCAATTTATTTTGTAATTTTTATAATTTTTATAATTTTTATAATTTTTATAATTTTCTTTTTATTTTTATTATCTTCCTTCATTTCTTAAGTCCCGTAAATTTGATCCTTTTGACCCATTATTTTTTAAGTCATGCTAATAACTGATCATAAAAAATAATCTCTATTGATATGAGTTTTGACAGTAAAATTTCGAGTTGATTCTCGAATTTATACTCTCAACCAACACCGTAGAGTTAACAAATAAAAAATAAAAAAATAAAAAAATTTATATTGGATGCTTATCAAAACAAGACTATTATACAGAATACAGATCATATTATTTTTGTCGGAAAATGGAAAAGTAACAGAAAAAATCAAAGAAGCCGTTAGAAACCTAGAATTGACTTAGAAAATTGAAACCACGTCGTTTTAGTCGAAAAGCATTATATGGGGAGTGAACCGAACCGAACCGAACCGAAAATTCTCTCTTTTATGGGCCTGTTTGGTAACCGATCCCAGAAAGCTAACCCCAACGACCATTCCACATGCGAAGCGTCTGAGCTCGTCACGTCTATTTATTGCAGTTTAGATAGGTTATGACTTTAGTTTTTTTTTGTAAGGATGAAATCTAAATCTGTATTTATAATTATGAAAATCAATTTTTTTTCAGCTGATATATATATATATATATATATTTGGTTATATTTTTTTTTTAATCTATTATTTAAAATTTTGTTTTTGTAAAAAAATTTGTAAAATATCAACAAAAAAAAAAAAGGTTTTATTTTCTACAACTATAAAAACGTTTTCTTATGATCATTATATGAAAAAAATAATTGAAAATTTGAAAAATAGAAATTATTGCCAAATGGCCCCCGAACTTATATGTATTTACTCAACCTGAATTTTAAAACAATTTTTTAATTAAAAAAATAGCCAAGAAAATTCTTGATTTGTTGAACAATCACACAGTTTTCCGACCGGCACTAAAAAATGAAAAAAAAAAAAAAAATCTTATTTCTGAAGATCTTTAAGCCACGCTAAAATATTTTTAATTATTGACATAAAAATATTGACATTCAATTTAATTCTCAGGTTACCAATACTGGAGATATAGTATTTTTCTCTTTTGAGACTGATTGAAGGTTGGTATCCAACGACTTAGAGTTAAATCTCACGGGACCTTGCGCTTCTCCATGTTAGATCAAAAGGGTCGAATTGTATTGCATCCATGCAGTTCGTGTAATTTAGACCATTTATGTAAAACCATTATTTTTAGACAAATCATGTTTTTTAGGTATGAAATACATGGATCATTGAGTTTAATCCGCATATTTTTTATTTTATTTTTCTTCCCCTCGCTTCCCCAATTTTATTTTCTTTTATTCATACCTTACTCTCCATTAACGCGTGTTCGAAATTTTGAATTTTCATTCTTAAAAAGCAAATACCAAATTCATTCAAGCTCATGAACTCATTCTCCATTAAAAAAAAAAACCCCCCAATTCATTTTGACAACCCTTGATACCTCGAACATGTAGGAATGTAAAGGAAGACCAATAAAAAAGAAAAAAGAAAGATGGTCCTTCAATCTCACCTCAACGGGAAGCTAAGAAGTTAAAAGCGGTACTAGAATCAACGCCGAAAAACTCTCATCTGAGTAATCTAGTAAGCGTCCTAAAACCTTCATATAACTCTATGGGTCGAAAGCCCATTCCTAGGTCGAGGCTCTCCATAGAATCGAGTCTCTTCGACCTATAAAGTAAGTCTAAGAGTCGAATGCTCCTTCACAGGTCGAGATCTTTCGACCCGTAAAATAATTCTAAGGGTCGAATACCCCTTCATAGGGTCGAGGTCTTTCAACTCTTAGAGTTACATGGTCTTTCGATTTGTAGAGCACATTGTTTTTTTTTTTGTTAATTATGAAGTATTTTTCTATTGATTAGCTTTAATATTTATGTATACTAATATTCAATTTTTGAATTTATTTATTTTAAGGGTGATCAACTTCCAATCTGATCCCAACTTCAACTCGTAATCGACAATGGTCTGCGCTTCAAGTGTCGTACTACTATGATAGCAAAGTAAGAAGTTTTAATGGATCACATAAAATAAAAACTTAATCCACAACAGTTGTAGTTGTTTAGAGTAACTTGCCTAGGCCACTTTCTTGATGTGAAAACAAATCTTACAAAATATGGTAAGACCAATGATGATGATGAAATTATGAAAATAACTTATCTATTTCATTGACGAAGTCATCTAAGCTCAATAAAAGAATAATAATATTTGAAAATTTACATTAGCATAATCAATAATTTTAATCAATTATCCCATTACTTTTGAAGTAGAGTGAGCTATGAGAAAACCATTCACACATTTAAGAAGAATATTAAGAAGAAGACATTTGTAAAAGAAATATGAAACATACATCATAGAGTGATTTGCATGTTTCGTCTTCAAATGGTATGGCTTGCTCAGAGACACTAAATCTATATAAACGATCCAAATTATATAGACTATATAAGCGCTATGCAATCAGCTCCTAAACCAAACACCTTGGAATTAAAAAAAAAAAGAAAATATACTGGCTGCTTATCAAAACTGGACTATACAGATCATATTTTCTTTTGTCGGAAAAAGGAAAAATAACAGAAAAATCAAAGAAGCCGTTAGAAACTAGAATTTACTAGAAACCATGTCGGTTCGGTCGAAAAGCAATATATGGGCCTGCTTGGTAGCCGAGCCCATAAAGCCAACACAGCCCATTTCGCAAAGCGTTTAGCTCGTCACGTCTCTCGCTGGGCAGGCTCGGCTTCCTCGTCTCCTTCGAAGAACCTCTAGATTCCTACAGATAAACGAAGGGGACGAAATGATTCAAAATTGTTTGCAGTGACTAAATCGTTGATGCTTTTTTTTTTTTTTTTCCTTTTTTCATTGTGTAAGTATTTATTTCTTCTCAATTTCCATCTAGTAGCTTATTTCTTGATGTCAAATCAGGTCAATTTAGGATCTAAAGCTGTATCTCATGATTCTCGCTATTTTTCTGTGCGTTCTCTTTCCTCTTAAGAAATTTCTTAGTAGCTGAACTGAAATTCCTGTTTCGCTTGGTTTCACATATAAATCCTGTTATTAAGTCTCACGGAGCAACGTAGTTCCATCGTCTTGGTTAGGTTAGCTTTTGTTTTGTAGCTTAATTTTCATATTGCCTTTGTTTTATTTTTTTCTTATTAAATTTTGATGTATGCGGAGCAAAATTTGGAATTTTTATGGAAATTTCCACCCATGGCAAACACTGGTAGTGAATATGTGGAAAGTTTCATATGCTGATTGGATTTGGGATTGTTTTCGATAACTCGCTTTGCAGACATTCACCCGTTAGATGTTATAATTGAATGCTATTTGAATTACAATATACACATTTGGTAACAAAACCCTAATTTTTTTATTATTATAAATGTGCATTTAACTTATAAAATGTAGTAATATTTCGATTTATTGCGAGTTGAAATCAGTGTTCAAAACAAGGCATTGTAGACGTTTGTTGTCTACGAGGTTCTAGTAATCTTAGTCCACTGTCCAAATGGATTTCAGATGAATATGGCCGGCATTCTTAACTTTTGGATTTCTTTCTATCACGATACTTAGTGTGTAACTCTCTCCTGAATTCTGCTGTATATTTGGTGAAGCTGTAGGATTTCCGTCTTGGTGAGCCTACATTTTCCTGTAACGAGATCCCATAAAATTCTCACAGCATGAGTTTTGTTTTCCGAGGAACGAGAGCACCAGATATAGAGAGTGGTCTCTCTGGATTTATACCTGAGCGGCGTACAATGGTATGCAATAATTTTTGTAGGTTTTCATGCTTTATTGTAAGTTCTGTTTCTGCTTTGACTTTCCAACTTGTATACTGATATTTCTTCTGTTGTTGGTCAGCGTGTTCATTCAGCCCGTCCAGTTAATTCTAACTCACTTGCTTTTCTTCTCACAGGTAGATAGATCATTTCTCATGTATTAATTACTCATTATCTGTAAATAAGCAGTAAAGCATATTTTGTCATGCCATTTTATTAACCATGATTATCTATTTTTCCATCAGTTCTGTTGTTATTCATGATATTAAACTCACACCAAATGTCACCTAACTTTCTGGTAATTACTATCTCTTGTGTCGGTATATACTATTAGTTTTACTCTTTGATCATCCTGATTGCACAACAGCTTATTGTTTTTTATTTTTTATTTATTTTTTTTCATTTTAAAAAATTACAGCTCTGGCTTGTGGTTGGTGTTTTCGTGATGGCTACAACATTAAGGATGTATGCAACTTGTCAACAACTCCAGGCTCAAGCCCAAGCCCATGCAATGGCAGCCAGTGGTCTTCTGGGGCATACTGAGTTGCGGTTGCAAATGCCACCGTCCATTGCGTTCGCAACCAGAGGGCGTTTACAGGGCCTTAGACTTCAGCTTGCATTACTTGACCGGGAATTTGATGACCTAGGTATTGCATTAGTACAAAATGAGTTTTAAATCTTGGGTCATAACATTTAACATAGTTATCCATCGAATGATTCTGCCCTAAAATATGTTCACTTTCAGATTATGAAACTTTGAGAGCATTGGATTCAGACAATATTCCAACAGTTCCTTCAATGAGTGAAGAAGAGATAAATGCCCTTCCTGTTCATAAGTATAAGGTCTCTGGTGCGCAAAGGTAAGCAAGCAATAGGGCTTGTTGAATCATCTTTGTAGTGTTATTCTGCAAATTCTTAAGTTTCTCTATAAGCAATTCAAAGGGATGCAATCTCCATATCATGTGTGTGGGCATTTCAGGACTCAGGTTTTTCTGATTATTTGTTCGAGTGATTAAGGACTAAATTGTGAACTGGATCTCCAAATATCTTATAGGATTGTCATTTCTATTAGACTCAAAATTTTGTTGCTGGTGTTTAGAGTATTGCTGCTTAGGAAGCCTCGAATTTAACAGTAACTTATTTCATACTTGCAATAACATTTCAACTTGGGTCTTGAATTTTTCACAGCGGTTCCAACCACACCCTAACGATTCAACCGGGCTCCTCTTCAACAACTACTGAGGTTTCTTTCTCCTGTCTCTTGTTTCTAGAAGTTGATACCAATTGCATTCACCAAGCACATCTGCATTTTAGAAATATCCATATACATTCATTACCAATCTATGAATCTGTTCTCATTTCTTTTCCAGAAGAAACAAGATCCAGCCAATTCAGTTGGGAGCACAAAATCCTCAGAAGATGAACTGACTTGCAGTGTCTGCTTGGAGCAAGTTAATGTCGGAGAACTTCTACGCAGCTTGCCATGCCTACACCAGGTTTATCATCTTCTTTCACCTCCATCTTTAGCCAATATTTTTTCATGTCATTGCTTTTATATTGTTGTTAAACAAGCTACCATTCTTCAACTAATCTCATTTTGCAGTTTCATGCAAATTGCATTGATCCATGGCTCCGGCAACAAGGAACATGTCCAGTTTGTAAGTACAGAGCACGATCCGAATTGCATGACAACGAAGAAGGTGAAACCGAAGCTTCTTACATGGTTTGATCTTTCTTCATTCATTTATGTAATGAGGTTACTAATGGGAGAACTGAGTTCTAAGTTTATACATTTATGGTGAAAGGAGAGTAGATTATGTGGGATGAGAGATCTGTTGTAATTATGGCGGAACTGGTGTTAAATATCTTGACAGTGGTTGCATAAATGGCTGAATTACTGTGTTTGATAATCACTAGAGGCTTTATGATTTGCATAAGTATTCTTGTTTAACTGGGACCCATCTAAGGGGTCACCTTCATCTGTGGGTCCACCACGAGAACGGAGAATGGATCCCATCGGGTATAACACCTATCTGAAAGGGTTGCAATGGGACCCATACATGGATTCTACGAAGGGGTTTATCACGTCGTTGTATGCAAACGTGTCATGATGTGACCGTTGAACGAACAAGGGCCTGATCTAGGCGGACAATACGGAATTTTATTTATTTTATAATTCTTCTAAAGGGTTGAAGAAGGTCCACTTATAGCTGGCGGGCTGGGCCCATAATTTTGTTTAGATTCCAGGTCGGACCCACAAAATGAACCTAGAGAAGAGTACATGGTGGAGCCCATATCATATTAATCTTATATATATAATTAAAATAATTTTTTTTCTTTTTACCAAAAAAAAAAAATGAACTCTCTCAAAACGGAGTCATTACTCGTTTAGGCCCAGAGCATCCATTTCTCAGGATCTCATTTGACTAAAACTCATAAGAAAAGACTTTATTACTGATAAGCTACCTGTATCATACCATAAAATCCAGTTGTTCTCGAAATTCTACCATTTGTATGTTGAAATCAATCAAGGTGAAGAAATCCTCTGGATCGGCTCTGGCCAAAAAAATCAAAAGATGATTTTCACTTTATATATGAATCAATAAGATTTTATGGGACCCTCTCTGTTTCACGCCGATCTCAAAGGTCAATAATTCCACTGAAGCTTTACAATGAGATGGATATTTAGATTGATTGCTTTTCAAGTTCACATAATTACTATATGTAATGATATTTATAGGAGAGTAATATGGAGTATATGTATTAGTTAATCATATATAATTTCCCAACAGACAGCAGCAGATGTTCACAATATGGAGTATCTGACATGTTCATGAGTCATGACGTCATACTTAACTGCAGAGTATTATTGTACTACAAATTTTTACATTTCCAGAACTACAGTAAGAACCCAGCTGTAAATCTTTCACGGACGGCCTATAAAATGCATGTGATTTACTCGTAAATGGTGAAATAAGGATCGTCAAAGTGGTCCACGATCAAGAAGAGAGGCTGAAACAAGCACACAGGGTTGCAGGGCAAAAGCTTGCAAGTTCCCAAATTACACAAGAAGTATTAAAATCAGAGGGTTAATATAATTAATCATGATTATCCTTCCTTCCTTCCTTCCTACTATGATTTAAGAAGTAATCAAAACACGTATCTCTCTCTTATCTAGTGTCTGAAGCGATCGTGAATGTTGAAAGTTGTAAATTTCTACCGTAATGAAGGTGATGATGGAAGATTATGAGACATAAACCAGAACCAAGTAGAGACATAAACCTACACAAAAAAAAAGACTTCTTAGAAATTAGAAATAGGAAAGATAAGAAGAATAATATATATAAATAGAACAAGAATTTAACCAAAATTATATATCTGTTTCAACTACTAAACATTTTAAATATCAATAAGAAAAACAAAAACAAAAAACAAAACGACGATGAGAACAACGAAAACGCAGAGCAGCTCTGACCCTTTGAACATTCAAAGGGGATCTCTATTATGAAATCTGATCGGGAGCTATTTCTCTCTGTCGCACGTTGATCCATCTTGCTATGGGGCTAATACCCACTATTTTTTATCAAACGAAATTAATGGAAGAAAGGGTTTAATAATTAATATTTTTTCTTTTATTTTTCATTTTTTATGTCAGAGACAACTATACCAGATCCACAAGGAACTGATCATCAGTTAGCTGTGTTCTGCAAAAAGCTTGAATGGAGGAGAGAGAGAAGGAAGATGGAGAGTTAAGATGTGAGATCATCATCTCTTCAAAGTGACCCATCACTTCAATCATCAACAAAAAGTGTAGCCGTTTATCCTGAAAGAAGAGAAAAAAAAAAGTCGAGTTTCATTCTGTCTTTCTTTCCAATCTTTTCGATTGAAGTTAAAACAGTATTACAGTACTAATTTCTAACATTAAAGATCCACCCATCAAGGTTTTTTCACTAATTTCTCTCTCATAAGGAAAAAAAAAAAAAAACAGAGAACATTTCTGTACAAGTATATAATCTATCTATGTTACATGTATCTCAACCACCGATTGATCTTTCCAGCTCTTCTTCTTCTTCATCTTGGATTCCAAGAAACTACAGAACACCAAAACCAAAAAATCAGTTTTGGTAACACCAAAACTAAGAATCAGAGTAATCTCTCCAGCAAACGAGCATGGTAACACATCGCCTCACAATGTAAAATCTCGCTCTCTGTTCCTTAACTAATCTCGCACACTTCCTGCTAAAAGAACACCTCCTCGGTGAATTCGCCGAATTCTTCGCCATGAGAGGATAGTTCGACGAGGATCGAGTGCTTCTTGACGACCCTTCTTTCTTCGACAGCTTCCATTTCTCGTCGAAGTAAAGTGGTTGAGAATTCGCACAAGAAGAAGCATCAGCCATGGATCAATATCGAAGAAAAAAGATCCCCTGTTTTTATCTCCTATGATATGAATTGCAGAAAGAAAAACAGAGGGCGTGAAGAGAGAGAAATTTCCACAGTTGACTGTACTTACAGAAGAGACAGGGATGATATTTATAAAGAGTGAGTAGAAGAGGAGGGGGTTTAGACTTCGTAGAAGAAGAAGAGAGTAGGGAGTGAGCAGTGGACCTCACCTGCTGGTTTTTTTTTCCTTCTTCTTTCGTTTTTGTCGCCTCGAGATTGACCCCCTAAAATTTATTATTTTTATTATTAATTATTCTTCTTTATTTTTTAAAATTTTAAATAAATGTATGATATGATAATTCAATTGAGATAGATGGAGAATGTCTTAGTGTAAAATGATTTATTATATAAAAGGATATAAATTATAAAATTAAAATATATGAAATGAAATTGAGAATGATGAGTAAGAGTTTTATATGATAAAAAAATATTTATAAAGTTGAAATTAAAATATTATAAGATGATCGTTTGATTAATTATATTTTATTATTAAGAGTATTAAATTATTATTGAAAAATATATATAAAATAATATTAGTAGATTAGATAAAATTATGAATGATATAATTAATAATTATTTATATATAATCTTGATAGATAATAAAATTATAAAAAAATATTTATTATAATTTAATTATATATAAAAAAGATTAAATACGATCATAATTTAATAAAGAGGATGATAATGTAAAGATAAATCATTAAAAATTTTGATAAAAATAATGAAATAAATAAATAAATCTTAAATTATATAATAATATATAAAAATATAATTTAAGTCTAAAATTAAATATTTATATAATCAATTTTAATAAATTTTAATAATGATAATAAAATTAACGCGTGATATTAATTTTTATTTTTAAAATAAGGTAATAGAAATATATAATACTAATATTATTAATTAACATATTTTTAATTAAAAAATGAAAAACGAAAATAGAGAAATGAAAGGTAGGGACCACACAAAGTTCTGACAAATGAATTGAGTTTGGTCCAGTCCAGTCCACCGTCCAAGCCCGATTGAATCAGAATAAACAAGAGACCAGATACTGGTTGGCTAAATGCACGTGACAAAGGAAGCCATTCAACCCACTTCATCATCTCTTCTTCCAAAAGTGGGGGAAAAAACAATAAAACATACAAATAAAAATCAGCCACTCTTTTATTTGATGTTTTTCAGATTCTTTTTATGGTCATTTAGTCTTTCCTGGATTCGAAGATGTCGATTTCTGATTGTGTCATGTAATCTTAAGAACATAAATTTTTAGATAAACCCGATTCAATTTATGAATTATGAATCCGTTTAATTTGAATCATAATCGATTTGTATGTTACAAATTGATCATTTGAATAATATAATCCATAATATGATGTTACACTTATGATCACAAAAATGAGAAGTACTATATAATGTCATTCATGAAAATATAAGCCATACATGTATGGTCCAACTAATGTTGGACGTACGTACGTAAAATGAAAAAAAAAAAAAAAATGAGGAAGGGGGGATTTGACCGTACGAATGATGGAGTCAACATGCATGGTGTTTGGAGGTGGGGCCCTGTTTTAATCGGAAAAGTTACGGATGGGATAGAGTGACATATCATAAGCTTGTGATCAATCAAAATGTAAAAAAAGTTAAAAGAAGGTTGGGGGACCCCATAAAATGATCTATATATGTAGGGTGGTTTATGAGAGTTTTGATTGAGCAAAAGGTTCTGAAGGTACCGTTTTGATGGGAAGCATCAAATGACAACATTTGTTTGTCTCCGTCCCATGATTTTTGTCCGTTTAAATGTGAATGAATCTTCCACCACCAACTGTTTGACCGAATATCAACACATGCATGCGCCGGATCGACTTCTAATACTGGTAGAGACAAGTTTTTCTGGACCAAACTCGAATCAACGTGTTATTTTAGAGATTCTCCCAATAATGAATCGAGTTTCTGTTCGTCGTTTAATATTGGAATCCGTGGCTGCGGCATGCCGGGGTGACCTATCGGCTATCAATCCAGCATGATGAGCAAGAATATACTGTTCTATTTCGTGTATATTACTTTCTTTCATGCCATCTTCAGTCTGCGAAATGTTTAGACGAATGAATATATAAAGTGCGATGTAGTAAAGCAGGAAAGCAAGGATGGATTTGTACTGTAAAGAGTTGTTTCGTTGTATTATCTTTATTAATGTTAGACCCTAATTATACAATATTAATCAGATTTCGAGCTAGCTTAAGTAGATTGCTACCTGTTCAGTTGGAAGTCATTTTGAACATAAACAGCAGGCACATGCTTCCCATGTGTATATATTCTCAATCGTAAAAACCCGTGGTTCATACAAAACCATTAATTAAACTAATCAATGATAATGAAATATTGTACACATGTGTATATGTCTACGTATTGTGTAGATATATACTACATCTTAAGTCAAACATTGTTAGGATAGAGATGTCTCCTTTGTCATGTGTTTTTTTTTTACTTACCTAAGTAATTAAGATCATATTTAATGCACAAATCAAATATGAGATTACTTGAACATGCATGCATTGTTAATTTTTATTATTTCCTACGTATATATTAGAATCGAGAGATTCCCGATCGGATGCATGTGAGACTCATAACCATCTTACGGAATCATAAATATATAGATTCTGATATACGTACGTAGATGTTCTCTAAGTTATGTCATTTTATTTACATTTATAATAAGTTTAAACATAAACCATATAGAAACAACGAAGCCGATCGATATATACTAGACAGTGAATTTGATTCATTATCAATACAACAAATTAATGAGATATTTTCTAATAAGCGTGCTTTAAATAAAATACTTCTATATATCTCAATTATTTTTATTTTTATATATTTAAAAAAATGAATTTTAAGTTGGTGCAGAAAACGTGGAAAACGTTTTGTTATTGGTGTAATATTATAATGATCAATGTGTTATCCACTAGTATAAGTGATATTAGATGTATATGCTGATAATTTAAATCAATATACAAACGAATGATAATATGATTGGTACGCAATCCTGTTGGATTCGACGATGTCCATTGTCTGTGGTTCTGTTCCCTACACTGCTGGAGTTGTGATCTTGTTGTAGCTGTTGTTGTCAAGATCTTCTGCCTCCAAATTTTCAATTGTCAACCCATCAATTGATCATCTTCTCTGAGAAATGATTCGGGTATTTAAAAGCACTTTAAGTAATATTTAGTTTTGAATCCTTATTTTATTTATATATATATATATATATATATATATATATATATATATATATATATTTAAATTCTCTTAGGGATCTAGAGTGATTAATCTATATTATATAGTTTAATTCAAAAGTGACAAGTTAAAAGGACCTCGAAAAATGATAAATACCATTTTTACTTCATATTTTATATTAGTTTGATCTATATTATTATCTGGTATGAATTTCTGATTTTTTATTTTCTTTAATTTAAATGAATCTAACTCTATAGTGGAAATTCCTCAAATATTATTAACTCTGCAAGTGAATACGGGGCTTTCTACGTAAACAATAGGAAACAAAGGAAAGAACTAATTACAATGAATAAAATGAAATATACGAGCTGTACAATATCCTTACAGCATGCATGATTGACGTGGGCATCATATATTATGCGGTTTCCTTATTACGCCTCCCAAAATCGGCGACCATGGTTTTGCTCCGAAGAAGGTGGAAACGTGGACGAGATAGTGGTTTCATTAACAAGTCAACAAGTTGGCCTATCGTGCTAATGTGAGAGACACAAATGAGTTTTTTGGCAACGAGGTCTCTAACAAAATGAATGTCGATGAAGATGTGTTTCATGCGAGAGTGCATGACCGAGTTTAGAGATAGTTGCGTGGCCCTGACATTATCACAGAGTAGAGTGGGAGTCCTTCGAAACGGAAAGGGATAGTTCGGAAAATAAGTTCCGGATCCATTACATTTCGGAGGCGGCACATACTAAGGCATGGTATTCGGCCTCCGTTGAGGAGTGGGCCACGGTCCGTTGTTTATGAGTGCTCCAAGCGATTAGATTAGGTCCAAGAAAGAGGATGAAGGCGGAGGCGGAAGACTGGTCATCGGGTTTGTTAGCCCAATCAGCGTTGGAATACATAGTGACTTCCAAGTGAGCGGGAACGACGGATGAGTAGGTCGTGAGATAGGGCGCCTTTGAGATAGCGGAGAAGACTTTTGGAGACCTTCCAATGGGAGGTGGTAGGGCTTTGCATATATTGAGCTAAGTGGTTGACCGAAAACGCGATATCCGGCTGAGTGAGGGTAAGGTATCAGAGTGCACCTATGAGTTTCCGGTAGGGATTATCATCAGATACAGGCGTGGAATCATCACAGGTGAAGGAACATTTAGTTTACATGGGCGTATGAAGCAGTTTTGCACCATCCTTTTCATGACGATGAAGAATGTCGGCAATGTATTTATGTTTGCTTAGGAGGACCCCTTTTGAGCACCGAATAATTCCAAGCTAAGGAAAAAAGAGAGCGGCCCCAGATATTTGACGGAGAAAAGAGAGCTCAAGTGATTAATAACATGAGAGATTAAGGGAGAGTCATTACCCATGATGAGGAGATCATCCACATTGACGAGGAAGTATAGTGTAGATGCGGCCTTCTGCTAAATGAATAAGTGTCAGATTTGGATTGAGAAAACTCATAAGAGATGAGAGCCACACTAAGAGATTGATACGAAGCCCGTAGAACTTGCTTAAAGCCATAGTCGACATACATGGTCGGGTTTAAATGAATCAATGAAACAAAGTGTAGTGGATGAGTGCTGTGAAGGGAGGTGTCACCAAAGGGAATCCTTGAACGTTTATTAGAATTGCATGAAATACAATCACAAGTATCAAACTTATGGTCCCGAATAATGGGTAAATTAAATTGTTTCATAAGGTGAAGAATATAGCTTGAGGGTGTATAATTCAACTGCTGATGCCAACCGCATATATCCGTTCGTTCCTTGAGACACGCCATAGGAGAGGTGGAAGACAGTGCTCGAAGATGGTAGACTACGTCTTCACATGACGGTGCAATAAGGTCGCCCATGTTGCTTAACCCTTCACACAAAGAAAGATATTATTCGCTTTAATGAAGCAGTGAACAAATAAAAGGGTCTGATGTAATTACGGGACACATAAAACATGTGATAAATGAAAAGTGTTAGGAGGGAGTCGAAGATCCGTGGCAACGATATAGGTGACTATCAAACCTGAACCGTCTCTGATGATTATTTCATCGGTACCATCATATTTCGAGTGGATGGATAAATTGGTTTAGTCGGTGGTCATATTATGGGAAGCACTGGTGTCAAGGAGCCAGCCACTATCCGTGGGGGGAGCGGAATGGGCCTGTTGGGCCCAGTTGGCAGTGGACGTAATTTTTTGGTAGACGTTGGCGAGATGATAGGGAACGTCGTAGTATTGATAAATCGGTCGATTGCCGCTATTCGTACCCAGACCGCAAGAGGAAGGATGATGACGCTAGGATGGGCCGCGAGAGAAACTACTGCGCAGCTGCTGGCTATTATGCGCAGATGGTGGGCAGCTGTAGTGTCCATTGCCGCTGCTGTTGTTGGAGGAAAACTGAGGCTGCTGAGGTGAGCGGCATTCGCGGTGGCGACCAGATTTGTGGTGGATGATTCAAGACGGTTCAAGTAGGTTTCATGGGAGACTAAGAGGTTACGAAGCTTCTTAAACTGAAGGGGTCTCGCGAGTCCGGATAGGCGCTGCTATTTCTCGGCACCCTGCCATGTCCGTTGAGAATGTCGAGAGTGAGGTCATCGATAAGAATTGGTTTGTCGATAACGGAAAGTTCATCTGCTTTGGCTTTGACGGCTTGTAGGAAGTCGGAGACAAATTGAGAGCCAAGGTGTGCAAGTGAGAGATCTTCCTTCAATTACATAACTCGGGACCGGGAGGGGAGCAATTCGCATAAAGACAGAGGACTATGCTCCAAGCTTCAAAGCTAGTTATAGCGGAAGCAACCATTGGCACGACCGAAGCGGAGATTGAACCAAAGAGAGCCGATAGTGGCAACTTGTCTTGACGGAACCAATGGACGGACTCCAGAGTGTCACAAGTGGGACATGGGTGGGATCCATCGATATATCCAATTAGGTCATATCCGAGAAGGAGAGACTCGATTTATGCACACCAAGACTGCAGTTCCTCGGAGTGAAATGCTATGGGTAATGTACATAGGTAGCTAGCTAGGTATCTCATTTTAGACAACGTGATTTGGCTCTAAATTAGTGGTATTCGACTTACATTATTACATATATGCAACGCTCTACCTAGCTTCCCTATAGAAAACACTAGACGGCTAGAATGATGGAAACAAAAAAGAGTAGGATTTAAATAAAAAACAGCATCGATGATGGCTCCACACTTTGTTCGAAACACAAAATACAAAAAAAAAAACTTTTGGTAAAGAGGAGGGCCAATCCACTTCTATCTATCGTGTTATGTCTATATGATAAGAAACACTAAATCTTAAATAACTTGTTGTTCCATCATTTCTTCCACTTTTGAATTGATCTTTGACACTCGAAGATGGTCTTTCTTTCTTAAACGAGAAAAGAAAAGAAAAGAAAAGAAAATAATAATAATTAATATATCCTATATTTATAATCATCGAAAAGCCTTAAAAAAAAGCATGGAGTGTACGTATTTGACTATATGATGTCTTAATATTTAATTAACTGAAACGTGAGGCAGTGAATGTTAAGTTGCATTCACATGCCTCCATGTGAGCTTCATGTTACTTCACTTCAACTTTCATTCATAACCCACTGACCAACATAACTCAATCAAATGATTAGAGAGAGACAGAGATTGATTGTTGCAGTATGTAAGAATCAATATTGTTGTTGATATGCATGGTGTGTCCAAGTTCCAGTGTAGATTCGATCGATCGGTGCAAGTTCCAGTTGTTAATACTATAAATTTGGATTTCCATGCAATGTGAAAAATACATATATGGTCTAATTATGCGATTGATCAACTACATATATCATCGACAAAGATTCTTGTTTCGTCCATATAATATGATATATGAAAAAGCTTCAAGAGCATTGATTGGTCAGGCCCAACGCTGATATTTGTATGGTAAGGCAGACTCTTAGCCCGGAAATTTGGGCCTTTCACTTCACTAGTAGCCCAAAGAGTAACTGGATCTTAAATGCAAAGCGCCACAGCATGAAACCTTCCTTTCCTCTCACACCGCATGCGTAGCGTGGTTAGCACGAAAAACTCGACCACTTAAATACACAAATACGGAAGGATTTTATTAAGATCTATTATATTTTTTATTAATAATTTCCTCTCAATTTAATGTTCGGAGAAGCATAATCTCAAAGCATTAACAAGTAAATTGTTATGGAACTTACAAAACAAAATCCGGTTATATAACATCCCGTTTGGTTTCGAAATCGCACACCTCCGGTTGAACCATCATCATCTCTCAGACAATAACAAGGTCAAATCTAACATGCACAAACAAATATATAAATATAAAGTTTTAAGAGGGAAAGATACTTACTATGATCTTGACATTATATATGTAACGAGTGGTGTAGTATCAAGTCGCTTTTTGCCGCTGCAGCATCATCAGGATTCTCAACATCAAAAGGGACCAATCTATAGTAGATAGTAGCAAAAGGGCCCTATATTGTATATATATATATATATGACTTCATATTTCACACGATAGGGCCCTCCGCCATTACATCCATTATCGACCCCACAAGAAATAGATATTGTGAATCGTGATGATGCTCCATCAGCAAACAGCGACTGTTTTCTTCAAGTAATGCTTTTCAAACCCTAGCTACATGTCTATGTCTCTGTCTGTGGAAGTGGGACCAACTAAGAACAAGGAAAGCTCAATGTTTTTGAAGAATAGCAAGGAGGAGAGATCTCACGTATAGGGGAAAAGAGACGAGAGAGAAGGGTTTCTAAGAGGACTTAGGGTTATATGATTTGAAGGGTATATATAGCCTTCAAAGAAAGAGAAGAGAGAAGGGAGGGGGGAGAGAGAGAGAGGAGGGGGGGGGGGGCAATTGTTTAAACCTACTATCAGTTAGGGCATCTTGATCCTAGGTACCAGATTTGCCAAAATCTTTAATCCTCGCTGTACAAGTCACTGCGCCACAAATGTCAAGAGGGCATTAAGGAAAAATCACTTCGATTTTGGACTACCTTTTGGTTAATTAGTAATTAGTACGAATTTGTTTGCGTTTTCTACAAGTAGTGCCCAATTAGGCAGCTGGGCGGATTCAGAATTTGTCAAATTGATAGGCGGCTTCCTGACCCTGCCTGTGACCCACTCATTAATCAAACGGGTGTGATTTGTTGCCCCCTTGACTCCCTTTCCTTTGCCCTAGGTTCTTAATTATTCCTTCTTTTGATTCCTCGTTTTTCCGTTTTGGATTCTCCTTTTTAACTCATCATTTCCTCACCTAAGTAAAATTCAATCTATGGACTATAGTTGTAGGTTGAGGGGTCTCGGGCGGTATGGGAATCAACCTTGTCATGAATAGTTTGAGTTTGACTTGTTAAAATTCTATTCATCTTTATTTATTGTCGTGAAATTAATCGTGGAGAAATTTTTTTTTTTTTGTTTTTCACATTTAATCACTTACATAGATGAGTATTTATATTTATTTTACAATTATAAATATTAATATAACTCTAACTAACCACCATTAATACGATCAAATTTTATTACCATTAATTACAACTAATTCTTATTATTAGTAATTTAAAAAGTTCAACACTCCTCCTTAAGCTGGTGCATAAATGTTATGTGTACTTAGCTTGACAAGAAACTTTGTGAATACTTGATTTGAAACTGCTTTAGTGAGGATATCGACTAGTTGACATTTTGATCGAATTTTGGATAATTCCACAGTTTTGCTTTCTAATTTTTCTTAATGAAGAACATGTCAACCTCAACATGCTTTGTAAGATCATGTTGAACCCGGATTATGAATAATGGCACATGCTATTTTGTTGTCACAATATAGGTTAATTGATTGTTTTGGTGGATATCCCAAATCATGCCAGAGAAGTCTGATCCATAAAGCTTTATAAATACCAAGATCATGCTTTGATATTATGCTTCTGCACTTGAGCAAGCATCAACATTTTATTTTTTACTTCTCCATGTGACAAGATTTCTTCTTACAAAAGTAAAATAACCTGAAGTAGATATTCTATTATCTATTGATTCAGCCCAGTTAACATCATTAAAGGTTTCCACATTTTGGTATTCTGTATTTTTGTAAATAAAATTTCTTCATAATGAAGATTTTTGATACCTCAAGATGTGGAACACAACCTTCATGTGTTGTTTTCCATAATTATACATAAATTGGATGACAATGCTTAATGCATAGACAAGGCTAGGTCTTGTGTGAGCCAAGTACATCAATCTCCCTATGAGTCTTTGGTATCTTCCTTTATCAACATGAATCTGATGAGGTTTTCAATACACAGATGAGGTTCAATATGTAGGTAAGCAAATGCCACATAACCAAGAATATGTGGAGACATATTTTGAGTACTAGGCACCACATAACCAAAAACAACATCAAGCAATGCCTAGTAAGGAGTTTGGAAGTTAATAGAGCTAGAGGGAACTCAATTGATTAAGTAAGCTGCTGTAACAAGAGCTTCTCCCCAATAACACAAAAACATATGAGCTTCTATTAATCGGGCACAAACAAGTTCTAATAAGTGTCAATTTTTTTCTTTCAGCAATGCTATTTTGTTGAGGTAGTATGGATAAGTAGTTTGATGAATTATTCCATACATCTCCAAATATTTTTTGAGTTCATCACTTTGATATTCTCTACATTATCACTACAAAGAACTTGAATCTGGGTATTGTATTGAGTACTCATTATTTTATGAAAATTTTGAAATTATGAGTTTACTTCACCTTTAGACTTCATTAAATATAACCATGTCATCCTGCTATAATCATCAATAAAAGTAACAAACCAACAAGATCCACTAAGAGTATGGACTTTAGAAGGACCCCAAACGTCAGAATGGATAACCATGAAAGGAGCTAGACTTTTATTTAAAGTCGATGGAAAAGAAGTTCTATGATTTTTTGCAAGCTCGCAAACATCACATTTTTAGTTGGAAATATCAACCTTCATAAATAAGCTAGGAAATAATTTTTCCAAGTATCCAAAAGAGGCATGCCCAAGCTACCTATGCCACAACCGAATGTCAAATTTATATGTCTCCCCCCCAGATCCATCCATTATTTTTTATAATAATTTGTCTAAACTTGTTGACTCCAAGTTCAAGTACAACTAATCGTTCGTCGTGTCTGAATGTCCTTAAAGATACAAGAGTCGGGCTAAAAAATTACAATACAAGACAAAGCAGTGGTTAGTTGGGAAACATATAAAAATGACTTAAATAGAACTCAATTCTAATATATATATATTAATAGAATCTATTAAAGTTTGAGTATGAATATCACAAATTGTATAGGGTCTATTATTTTTTACAAATATCAATTTAAATGAATATAAACTAATAAATCATATATTTATGATTTCTTAAAAAATTAAAAATTAAAATTAAAATTTAATAATTTATTTTTATTTCAAATTGATATCCTTGTTTAATGGAGTTATATATAAATTGTGGGGACTAACTAAAATTATAATCCTAGTATATATGAATATGAATCTATGGAGTTATATATATAATCAAATTTCATAAAATTATAACTATTCATATAAGCTTTAAACACTTCAATTTTTTACCATGCTAACCCTCATAATCCTAGTATAATTAACTTTTTACTATCAAACTTGAAAAATATTAATGAAAAAAACCATCTTTTGAGGTATATTCTTATCCATTCTACCTATGTTTCCTAGAAACATATAACTAATTAACTTGCAGTGCGATATGGTTCATCGACATGTCTAGCTAGCTAGCAAGCTAAACGCTCATGTATGAGATCCAATTCGGCCCTAATAATCTTCATCTTCATATCCAATTGCCGACACATATGCTTGCAGGGCATTAGATGCTGCGACATCCAATCTGCATTAACGGTTTACACTGTTTATTGATCAACGCCTCTAAACTATTAACTAATCACGTGCTCAATTTGATTGTCACTCGGCTGTTACCAAAAGGTAGTTTGTTAGTTCTTATTTGCATATTTTTAAGTTGTTTTCGGAGACCAAGGACTAATTAGTCATAGTCATAGTTACACATTGAAATGGACGGTGATTTAAAAGGTCGAGTAACAATTATCGATGCTTTATGTTATAATTTATGTCATAAAATACGTTACGTTATATTACTATGCATTATGAATTTATAATAGTACTTTGCAGGCATGTAACACATGGATATATATATTGAATATATAATTTTTTTTTTTTAATTAATTTTTTTTTACCAAGTCCGTAACTAATTTTGATACGTACAAACTTCAAAAATTAGAATATGAGATTAAATTTTCACACATATAAGGTTAGATTAACAATATGAGAATTTTAAATTTACTATATTGTTTGCCCTCATCGTGTCAAGATCTTGAATCTACGACTACACACCCATATACTTATCTCTATTTATAGGAAAATTGGCATCTATTTCTCCTCCTCTTTCATCACTCGGCAATTAGCCATTTTTAACAATCAACCGTCAAAAACATTGGTCAATTGCCGCATAATAAGCGCATCACACCTGATTCATACACCCATGTGAATTTTATTGGATCATCAATCACCCTTCATTTTATTATTAATAATACTAAATATTTACAACTATTTATAAAATATAAAATATTCGTTATCTTTCACCTCTTTTCAATATAAGATGTATATATGAGTCTTTCACCTTTCATTTACATTTAACCAAAGATTTCCAACATTATCATTGATGGTAAATTCTTATATCGACTGTATTTATAGTGAAACGATCAAATTTAACTGTATATATTATTTTTATATTATTATATCATACATTATATCAAACTCATATAATATTAGAATAAATATGTTTACCATATAATCTATACAAGAATTTCTCATTATTGATATATTTTTATTTTTTATAGACTAGTGATTTTTACCAAAATGATTAAGATTTTAAAAGATTTTAAATAATACATTATTATATTAATATAATTTACAGTTAAATCAAGTCATATCAAATCTTCTAATATTAATTTTATACATCATATCACTTATTACATAAGAATTATATTTTTAAACTATACCAATTTCTTCCTCTCAAATTTTGACGGTAAAAAAATAAGAATAAAAAAAAATATATATATATATTTGCACTAACTTATTGATGATACACAGATATTTCTCCAGCCTTATGTAGGGTTGAGTTTTGTACTTGAAAATGAAAAGCTGCTATAAACATCAATACGTATTCATAAAAGAATCAAATACGATACAATTGATAGAGCTGAGATTTTTACTCCATTTTTGGGTATAGAGCTGCTACAGATGGTGGAAACCCTAATCAAATTAAAGCTCTGTTTGTGACGTGATATGTCAAAACGTTGCCCCGAAATCTCGCCGACTCATCCGGACACTGCCTCTTCACTCTATCAATGTATATGCACATTTCTTCACTCGGCTGCACTCTCATGTCTTGCCTCGTTTTTTCTAACACAATTTTGGCATTCCATAACTTTCATATGGGCCAAAAGCTACGTAGATCAAAGATTATGTCGGCTATTTTAATAATTTAATGTAAAATTTTAAATTATTAATAATTATATTTAAATTTTTATTTTAAATTAAATTAATTAAATAATTTTTCATAATAAATTTTAATATTTTATTATAAAATTTATGATATTAATTTATATTATATGTTTACTACACAAATGATATTAAATTATTAAAATTAATTATATTGATTATGATTAATAAATTTTTTATATTTATATTATTTATATACATATTTTTTTATTTTTTTTATTAAATACATATAATTTTAAGATTTAATTCATAATTATATATATGATTTATTTTAATTCTCATTCATCTTAAACACATAATAGATAGAGTTTTTCAATTTAAAAATGGATTCAGCAAACACTTTTTTCTTGTGATCAATACGGTGGCGAAATTTTTTGTAGTTCTCACGTTTGATTTCTGTAATAATAATTGTATCGCAAGCCCAACTAATAACCCACTAACAAGAACAAGTTTCTGTCTGGATGAATCATATCATCATCTGATCCCTCAGATCATGATAAAAATTTCTGTAACGATGTTCAGGTTACTTTTTATGTCGGCATGGAATTTTATTGTTACTATTTGAGCCTTGATTAACAATGCAGTACCTATGATTAGTGAAGCCTTCTCTCATTATGTACATAAATGGTTATTACGGATTGATTGATTGTTCACTATAAATATATATTAAATCCGGTCATATATAACAAATGATTTATGTTATATGTATAAAAGTTTTTATTTTTTATTTTTTATTTTTTTTTTGCGGATTGATCTTTATTTAAATAAATAAATAAATAATTTTGAAAATAAATTATTATCAAAGTAATTTTTTTTATAGATTTATTTATTTTGAGATAATAAGATATTTGTGTTTATTATTTATGCCGATTAATTATTGACCAAATCAAAATTATTAATTGGTTAAATAATACACATGCATAAATAAATATGTAATGATAATAAAGTTTTCATGTGGACAATATACTAACCTAAGAGAATGTTGTTATTTGATCAGATTTATTATTATTTGATTTATGTATGGAGAGTACCACTAATAAGTTGATATTTAAATCCAAAACTAAAATCAATATTGTGCTAGGTATCTTGTTAAATAGACCCATTAGTACAATTGAAAATTTATGTCTCGCATTTATATATTTGTTTTGTTTTGCCATGAATTTTATTAGTGATCTTATATTATTTATTTGTTCTCAAATTTATCAGTTATTGCTACTATTACTAATGTTACTGCTAACATGAACTCAATCTATATGCTTAACGACACAAACTTTAAGAGCTGGAAAGAGAACGTTCGGTTGGTTTTCGGTTACATGAATTTAGACTATGCATTAAGAAAAGAACAACTCACTCCTCTTATGGAGACAAGTTCCACTGTGGATAATGAGAACTTTGAGAAGTTGGATCGCCTTATTTTAATGATACTAAAGCACAATGTTCCAGAAGCATTCAGGGGCGGTATGTCAAATGAGGTAACTGTTAAGGGTTTCCTTCAAAAAATTGAAAAATATTTTGTAAAGAATGAAAAGGCTAAGACGAGCAAGCTTTTAGATGCCCTTGTCCATATATTGTATAAATGAATAGGAAACATAAGAGAATACATCATTGAGATGTCTAATATCGCTTTGAAACTAAAGACACTAAAGTTAGAGTTTTCGAATGATCTGCTTATGAATTTATTTTCTATCTCTTCCTGTATAATATGGTCAGTTTATAGTGAGTTACAAAATCAAAAGGATAAATGGACTCTCAATGAACTCATTTCTCACTGTGTGCAAGAAGATAACATATTGAAGCGAGATAAGACTGTTGAAAGTTCTCATGTTGCAACTACCTCAATGAACAATAAGTGAAAAAAGAATGAGGATAAGGAAGCTACAGTGGGAACATCACAACTCAAGAAACAACAAATGAATCAAAATCAAGAATTTACCTACTTCTTTTGTAAGAAACCTAAGCATGTAAAGAGGGTCATTTCCAGTACATCGCATGGCGTGTAAAAAAAGGTATGCTTCTTACTTTAGTTTCTGCTAAAGTTAATTTAATTTTTGTACCTCGTAATACTTAGTAGGTAGATTATGGTGTTATTACTCATACAAGTGTATCTATGCAGGGTTGTCTATGGAGCCAACCACCAAGTGATGCTGAAAAATTTATCTACGTGGGCGATGACAAAGCAGTTTCGATTAAAGTAATTGAGATATTTATATTATCTTTTGAGACTTCATTTCATTGAATAAAACGAGACTTATGTAGTACCGTCATTTAGGCAGAATTTGGTTTCTATTTAAATTTTGGACAAATATAGTTATTCTTGTCCATTTAGAAATAATAAATTGTTTTTTTTTCTTAATTATACTCTTATTGCGACTGGTTCCTTAGTTGATAAGCTATATATGTTGAATATCATTACTTCATTTAATGAAACCTTGCAAACAACTTCAAGAGGCATAAAATGCAAATTAAGAAATGAGAATTCTATTAACTTATTACATAAACATTTAGATCACATCTCCGAAAAGAGAATTGAGAAACTTGTGTCAGATGAAATACTTGAACCATTTAATTTCACAAACCATGATATATGTGTTGAGTGTATTAAAGGGAAACAGACAAATATTAAGAAGTTAAGTACCAAAAGGAGTTCTAACATTTTATAATTGATACATACTGATATATGTGGTCGATTCCCTACGGCTTCTTAAAATGACCGACATTATTTTATCACTTTTATAGATAATTATTCTCATTTTGGTACTTATATTTAAGTCATGAGAAGTCACAATCCTTAGTCATTTTTAAGGCCTTCAAAGCAGAAGTTGAAAATCAACTACGTAAGAAGATTAAAGTTGTCGAATCTATCTGTGGTGGTAAATACTATGATAGATATGATAAGTCAGGTTAACAATGTCTATGACCTTTTGCCAAATTCTTAGATGAATGCGAAATCGTCCCCCAATATACAATGCTAGGGTAATCTAGACTTAATGTTGTTGCTGAGAGAAACAAGATGCTTAAGAGCATGGTAAGAAGTATGATTAGTCATTCTTTTTTTTCAGAATCACTTTGGGAGAGGTACTTAAGACTGCAGCATACATACTTAACAGAGTATTTAATAAAGTGGTAGCTAAAACCTCTTATGAATTATGGTTAGGCAAAAAACCTATCATCAAGCACTTATACATCTAGGGTTGTTTAGCTGAGGAAAAGCCTTATAAGCCACATTAAAAGAAATTGGACTTAAGAACAATTAGCTGTTGTTTTGTTGAAAGTGAATACACGTCAAGCCAATCAGATTTTGACCCGATATTCAAAAGTATGATAGTCTATATGATTTGTCTATTAAAGTTTAACAAGTAGACCATATCCTAAGACAAGTCGGGATATTCATGAGATGAAATGATTGTAATTATAAGTCTACGATGGTCACAAATAGTTTCTTTCAGAAGATGATACTTCTCATCTTCTGAGTAGTTTTAATACTTCTTTAGAAGTCAATCTTAACTCTGAGGTTTGAAGTTAATTAATCATGTGATGATTAAGTGGCTGTTTAATTTAAAAGGTTATTTTAAATTAAACAAATTTCATTTAGAATTAAATAAAATCATAAAATGTGTTTATGAAATTCTCCTACCGGCATGATGTAAAACTTAATCGGTCACACATATAAGGTTTGGAGAAACATAGTTAAAATTTCGTTGAAGAAAAAGGGAAAACAGACCAAAGTCATTTTAAGAATAAAATGGTAATTTGACCTATAGTCTGACTATAAGGGCAAAATGTTAATTATTAATTTTTTAATTTAATGTCATGTAGCTCTGCTAGCACATCTAAGTGTGACATTAAATTAATTTGAAATTAATAAGTTACATAGGAACTTTTATTCAATTATAAAAGGGTTATAAAAGTTCGTAATTAATAATCAGATATTACAAGGTTAATGAGCCAGATTATTAATTGGACTTTCATTGGTCAAAACTTATCAAATGATTGATTAAATAACCATTGGGTATGTTTGACCCATAGGTGGCCAGCCATTGAATGAGTTTTAGCCCATCTCACTTTTATGTTTAAGGAAATTAGGATTTTTAATGAGATTAGGAAAGTATGACATAACATTTGCCTATAAATACAATACATATGATGACCGAAATAAATGAAGTGCTCACACAAGTCTCCTGGCCGAAAATCAAAGATAGATAAGAGTCTTTTCCATGAGTTAAGATCTTAAGAAGAAACTTAATCGTGTGAAACAAATCGTGTGGATAACAGTTAGAGGGCGAACACGTGAGCATCTCCCCATCTTGTTCAAGAAGAGTTTTGTAAATCAAAAGAGGTATTCACTTTGATTAAACATTGATTTATCATTGTGCATGCTAGGATATGATCCAAATAAAATTTTAAATATTTCTTCCATTGTATTTATTCTATTATATGCGTGCATTCATTTCCTAATAGTAGTATCATAGCCTAAGTCATACCGGAAAGTAAAGTAGTTTTATATTTTTAATGCATTTAAAGGTTTGTTTGTAGATTTCAAAGTTGCCTAAAGCGAATCAATATGAACTTTTAGAAAAATCAAAATGAGACTGTTGTTTGGGACAACCGCTATTGCCACTTGGAGGTGGTGAATCGGGGAAAGACCTCCGTTCATATCGGCGAATCGGTATAGGGTTATTGTACAATTCACTGCACATTGGCACAATTCATCATATCTGGAGTTTCAACAATTGGATCATTCTAACAATTTTAGAATATGTAGATAATACAATTATAAAGCACACCACCAAACGGATTACCGTTTGGATACCTACGGCGCCGGTAAAGGGCGGCGCAAGCAACGTTATCGCTGATGTAGCGCTTATACAGAATTCTACTACACGGCGGTACAAAATTTGTCATATCTAGGGTTTCAACCGTTTGATCATTTTGTAATTTTCAAAATAGGTAGATAAGAAATTTATAAGGTAACCACCGAATGGATCGCCGATCGGACACCTGATTAGCAGTGCGTGTTGCGCGGTGGCTCTCTACGGGCTACTACGACAATAAGCGATAGTGACCGCAAATTGTTGTCGTGTAAAAACCCTACGTCGATAAGACTAATCACTTAATTTCTAATCATTGAGTGAGACTAATTGAGAGAGATAGATTAGTTTATAGAAGACCTCATACCCACTTTTAATTGATTTCATAGATTCAGGTATGCAATTTTCTCTATTTTACTTTGAACTTTTGATATTCTATATAAAATTAATGAGATTGACTTCATAGATTCAGATATATCATTTTCTTTATTTTATTATAAATTTTTGATATTTTATATAAAATTAATAAGATTGATCTAGATTATATATTTATTAAGACATATATCACAACTAAGAATTACAATGAAAGGTTTCACTCGGTCTTGCTTCCTTCCTCGTTATGTCCCATAGTAATTCAGCAATTTCATACATAATAGGTGAGGATTGTTAGGTTAGTTAGAGTAAGTGAGGCAGCTTGGCCACTCTAATATGTTTACTTACTTACATACGGGGACGAACAAACCCTTTAAGAATATCTTTAACTCATTTTATTACTGTCATTTTCAGTTATAATGAAATTTTCTGATTAAAATACACACATTCTATATGGTAACATGAAATAACAAGGAGTAACTTTGCAACAAATAGCTGCGACTCTCATATCATCACTAGCCTTTTTGTCTTCATAATCTGTGCAAACTTGGGTCATTGGTACTAGTACAAGTGATCATATGACAAACCGTCTCGCCTCATTTGAATGCCTAGGAACATGTTATATGGAAATTATTACATGTTAAGAGTGGGAGAGTGATACAGATTATAATGCAACCTTGTAACTCTTACATTTCGATCACCAGTTTGAAGAAGCGGTTGAATGAGGAGTTGTGATTAGCCATTGATTGCCACTGCAGCATCATCAAGATTATCAGACTAAAAGGAGCCATTAACACATTCATTAATGGTAGCTTCCTTATTAGAAGCCCTGTGAACCTTCTTGAGCTTTATAATGAAACTAAAATTGTCACGTATCACGAGTTATCCACATTATTCCAGTCTTACAGAAATTGTTTAATACAGTTCTTTGATTCATTTTTGAGCTTCTAGAAATAAAAAGCTAAACAATTTATTTATTAATAATCTTCACTATTTCTTGTTAATTTTTGACGGTGTGAATCAGAGCAGATATAGTACGTGCTGTTAAAATAATATTTACTGTAACCGATGGAAAAGGCATCAAAAGGATGACGACACCAAAACACCGAGTTGATGTTGATCTCAGATGTTAAAGTGTGTTTAGGTTGTCGTGTCGGTGGCAAAGTAGATCACATCGTGATTGCTCTACATCATCAACAAATCCTGTTACACGGCAGGGTCAATTGAGTGACGTAAGAAGTCAACTAGAACTTATGAAAGATGTCTTTAATTACGTTTGGATCCAAACCATCAGCTATGATTTAAAGGCTTGGGCCGACATCTGAGACCAAATTGATCAAATATTAGAAAAATGGGCCAGGTAGTGGCCTGCCATGACAAATAATGGGCTCATTAATTCGGCCCGGATGGTATAAAGTGCTGTGCAGAGTTTTCCACATAGTGTGGCGAGAGTTGCTCGAGGAGAACAAAATGGCCGTGACATGTTTATATTCTTGGTGGATCACAATAAGTTGGACCTTTCATGGACCGAAAACTGCAGCCCATTATCTGACCCAAATGTCAATTACCGTTATGACTTATTTTGGATCTTATTTTTTGACCGTTATGATGACACATGCGGCGATCATGTTATTTATATAAATTAACAAAGATACCTTATATACACTTTTTCCTCAGCTATAAAACCTAAAACAATGTAGCCGTTGCAACTTCTTCCTCTACCCAGCCCCGCTCCGGCTCCCTCTTTGCCTGAAACATCATTTTTTCAAGAGCTCTCTTTTTTCTCTTTAATGTTCTTTTTCCTAACTTGCAGAGAAAAAAAGAGATCTTAGTCATTAATTTTGTGAGAGCTAGAAATGGATTCACCTCAAGCAAGAAAACCTGGGATCAATCTCCCTTCAACGATGTCTACATCGCTACGATTAGAGACATTTTCTGGATCTTTTCGGGCGATTTCTAACTTATCATCCCCTTCCAAATCTTCATCTAGTTGCAGCGACAGATTCATACCCTGCAGATCTTCGTCGAGGCTTCACACATTTGGGCTGATCGAGAAATCGTCGCCTGTCAAAGAAGGCGGAAACGATGCCTATTCTAGAGTTTTGAAAGCTGAGCTTTTTGGATCTGATTTTGGGTGTTCTTCTTCTTCTCCTTCAGCTGCTAACGGATCATCGCCCATGAGTAGTCCTAGCAAGAACATGTTGAGATTCAAGACGGATCATTCCGGTCCTAATTCGCCTTTTTCGCCTTCCATTTTGCGTCAAGATTCCGGGTTTTCTTCTGATTCTTCAACGCCTCCTAAGCCTCCTCGAAAAGTGCCTAAGACACCACATAAGGTTATAAGAAATAAAATCTCTGTTTTTATTTATATATAATATTGTAATATGAATTTAAGGGAAAACGGTTTTTTCTTTTTTCTTTTGTAGGTACTCGATGCTCCATCTCTTCAAGATGATTTCTACTTAAATCTTGTTGACTGGTCTTCACAAAACGTGTTAGCTGTTGGACTTGGCACCTGCGTCTACTTGTGGAGTGCATCAAACAGCAGAGTGAGTTTTCCTTGTTAATGTTCAATTTCTATACAGTCTTGCAGTTGACTGAATGAATGATCTCAAGAATCTTCTTCTTTTAGGTAACCAAATTGTGTGACTTGGGATCTAATGATGGTGTTTGCTCGGTTCAATGGACTCGTGAGGGTTCGTATATATCGATCGGTACAAATCTTGGTCAAGTTCAGGTACAAAAAGAAAAGTATATCTTCCTTGTTTTTCATGTGTAGAGTAATGAATCTAGATTGGGAGAGTAAACATTTTTTTTTGGGGGGTTTTGTATTGAATTAGGTATGGGATGGGACCCAGTGCAAGAGGGTACGAACCATGTCGGGGCATCAAACAAGAACTGGCATCTTGGCTTGGAATTCGCGCGTATTAGCTTCTGGAAGTAGGGACAGGAACATACTTCAACATGATCTACGGGTTTCAAATGACTTTATCGGCAAGCTTGTTGGCCATAAGTCAGAAGTAAGCCACACTGCAAAATGGCTTACAATAATTAATCCTCCTGTCAATAATCAATTTTTTTTTAACCAAAAGATTCAATCATACAGGTTTGTGGCCTCAAGTGGTCACATGATGATAGAGAACTTGCATCAGGTGGAAATGATAACCAGGTTTTTACTTTTAAACCTCAATTTTCCATTATCTCATTAGCTGGGTTTTTTTCGGAAATAATGTCTAGAATAATTACTTGTAACAATACGTTAAACTTGGTGTTTTATCAGCTGCTAGTTTGGAATCAGCATTCTCAGCAGCCGACTTTGAGACTAACCGAGCACACAGCTGCAGTCAAGGCCATTGCATGGTCTCCACACCAAAACAACCTTCTTGCATCCGGAGGTGGGACTGCTGATCAATGTATCCGTTTTTGGAACACAACAAATGGGAACCAATTAAACCGCGTCGACACTGGCAGCCAGGTTTTTGTTTACTTCTCTGGATTTCTTATGTCAATATCTTCTACTGGTGGAAGTGTTCATTGAAATATTAATGATAGAGCTGAAAAACTTCAGGTATGCAATCTTGTTTGGAGCAAGAATGTAAACGAGCTCGTAAGCACTCACGGGTATTCCCAAAATCAGATCATGGTGTGGAAATATCCATCAATGGCAAAGGTATTCATTTTATATGCCAAGTATTTGAATGTCTGGTTTTACTGGGACGACCTTCCTAATTATGGGATTTCCAAATTGAAGGTTGCAACTCTAACTGGTCATAGTATGCGGGTCCTGTACCTTGCAATGTCACCGGATGGTCAGGTACAAAAATGACATTTCCTTTTATGTGCTTCCAATATGTTTGGAGTTGATCACTAAATGATTTTATTGTCTTCTTGCAGACAATAGTTACTGGTGCTGGCGATGAGACTCTTCGGTTCTGGAATGTCTTTCCGTCGATAAAAGCACCTGTAAGTGATTTTTTTTTCATTGCATTTTTTGTTTTTTGACTTCCTTTATAGATAATAACACTCTTTATGATGCTTTGTTTGTTCCTGTCATTTTGTTAGGCACCTGTGAATGATACAGGCCTTTGGTCGCTTGGTCGAACGCAAATACGATGATGACACTCTTCGTCTTCTGCAAATATGAAGCTCAAAGTTCGATCTGTCAATGGAAGTTTCTGTGTAATTCTTTTAAGTAGCCACGAATGTAAAGTGCTGATAATTTATGGCACTGATATATGTCTAACATGAATAAAGAACTTCTACAAAGAGTAAATTCGAACAATTAAACTTTTTATTTCAAATTTCTACATTGAATAAATTCAATTAGATGTAAGCAAATGCTGTTAGAATGTCGCATTATTCAATCAACTTTACAAATGAGGCAAACCTATCTTCTACACAAGAAAAAACTAAGGAACCTGGTAATAAAGAATAAATTCAGAGTGTGAAATGAACTTTAGATTTTTTTGTACACTTTGTTTTTTGTACTTCACAAATTGTCAAATTCTCCTTTTCTTTTTACATCACGGCAATTGGATCGCTTCAGCTCCACGGCCATCAGCCGGTGCCTCTGCGATCTTCAAGTTCCCACCTTGACTCTTGCCATATTGCTTAGCCTGATGTTGGGCCCAGTAAGCATGGGCCGCCAGAACCCGGTCTAATAGCTCTTGCGGAACCGGCTCTCCCCTTCTCTGTTGAGGCGATATTCTCGCCGTATGGACCAATGTTTTCCATTTATCCTAAAAACCATCCACAATATATATTCATCAGCCAATATATAGCAACATACTGAAATATGATAACTAATTAATTTTTACCTTCAAATCGACATAAGTTCTATGATCTGCATTCTCAAAAGAACGTATCTTCACATCACGCCACCTGACAAATCCCAGAACATACTTTCAAGCATTATTGAACAATAGAAAATAAAAAATTATCCATCGTTTCTTAAGACAAGAAGTGGTTGTTAAGAAGCATAAAAACATACCTTCCAGTTCCAAGCTCTTCAACTGCTTCAACCAGTGCTTCTACTTCAGTTACAGAAAAGGGTCTTCTTGTTCGACGCTGAGCAAGCTCCGAATTCTTGGTTTTTGGGTTTGCTGGAACTACAGCTAGTCCCTCCATACTCATCTCCCAAGCGTTCTTCTTCTGGTTTACTGGAGCTACTACATTTAATGGGCCCATACTAATTTCCGGAACAACAACTAGAGCTTTACTATATGCCGAAGATTTCTCAGTTAACATGTCGTTAAGGGATGAAACAGACTCATTGTTGCTTTCATCATTGTTCACCGTATTGGTCAGGGAAGTTTCCGGTAAGGCACCATAAGTGGACCTGCAAATATATATTAGGAATATAAGAATGGGGAAATGGGTTCGAGTTTTTATTATAACTTGTGGGAAATGCACGTTTGAATTAATACCTGGTTAGTAGATTAGATGGGTCACGTGGTAAGTGAGGAGGAGGATCTTCTGTAGGATATGTAACTGGAGAAGGTTGCAAAGGATTTGGTTCCAATGTGAAACCTAGGGTGTCCAAATTCTCTTTACTAGAAAGTCCGGTCTCTGAAAGAGTTGTGTTATCGTCCCATATCTTCTTCCCCTGAAGAAGAACCCCAACATGTAATCCACTCCCAAATATAGCGGTTACTGTCTCCATTACTGTTCTCTGAAGAACCAGAAAATAGTATAATGTAAGAACCTATATCACCTTTTTTTTTTCCACGTTACTTAAAGATTTACAAAGATAATCAAGAAGTGAATCATTCACCTTGAGTGAGCCTACAGTTGCATCTTCTGGGACATCAATGAAAAATTCTGGAACCTTAAACGACTTAATGCTAAACTTCACTGTATAACAAAGAGAACAAAAAATCAGCTATAGTGTAGTTAAACAAGAAGATAACTTCTATTCAAAACCGAAAAAGATTTATACCATGAGAAGACTCTGATGAGGAAGAAGGACCTCCATGCAACATTGCAGATGAGGCACTCTTATCTATGTTCAAGCCCTTCTCAGGTGAGTTAGAGACACTTTCACTACTCATCCCTCCATAGGCAGTCACCACTGAGCTTCTGTCAAAGCACCTCCTCCTTTTATATGAAGTGTTACACTGACATCTGTCACCATAACACATCTTTCTTTTCCTATAAAAGGGTTTCATTCCCCCATCTACAAATCCTGTAAAGCCCCCAAAAAGAAAAAGATAAGTCATCAATGTGATACAATACAAGTTCATACACAACAACAAAGATAAAATATAATCTTGGCACTCACCAGATCTAGAGACCTCACAATCCCTCAATTTGGGAGCTACTTTCCAGTATTTAGAATTGAGCAGCTTCCTAATTCTCCGGCCAACAATCCTTGAAGAGGGCCGGAAAGAATTAAACTTGGTGCTTGGTTTATAGCATCCAGAAAAGTTTTGGTCATCATCTCTACTACCTAACTTATTAATACCATTACTATGCGTGGAAAATGAAGAACCTGAAATAGCATCAGAGGGAAGTGGTAATTTAACATTACTATCTAAAATGAGCATTGCTTGCGATTTCGCATAATATTCCTTTTTCAAATTTCCGATCTCCAACTCCTTACCACCCTGCTGTTTTTCAATTCCGTTCTCTATATTATTAGACTCCCCATAATCAGGGGACCCACCTTCTATTTTATTACAATAATTACGGAAGGAGAACTTTTCGACCAACTCCGGTTTGGAAGGTTTGTCTTCATCGGATTGTTCTTGTTTGATAATATTGTCTCTTTCAATGATTGGTCGATCTTTTCCTTCAGATGCATTACTGGAAATAGAGCTTTCGCTCTCTAGCAATAACTTTCCGGCTATAGAAGCCAGCAATTCAAATGCATAGTTCTGACCATCTTCAACATTCTTCTTATGTGGACTCCATTTCTATACAACAAGAAATTCAGCGAGTAAGAACAAAACTTCAAGGTATATAGAATCTCTCTCTTTAAGTTGCAGATATACTTACTCTAACAGACCTAGGACCTCTCGGTATCACAGGGCCCGGGAAGGCATTGATTCGATAATCCGGCCGCTTTCTTAACACCATATTTCGATCATATACGGACAAGCAATTTCACCATCACTGCCACATTTAAGAGAGAGGTAAGTGTCTCGAAATTTCTTTAAAAATAATATGCAAGTTCTAAACAATGTGAAAAGAAAAATTGATGGAAGGGCTCAAGTCAAAGTTCTTTCCCACGAATTATTAGACATGACATAAAAATGGGATTGAAGAATTAAGGGGTTTAGAATATCAAAATGCAAATAAAAAAACAAAATTTGGTCTGAAAAGAAAAACTGCATCCTGTGAATTGTTGGTAAAACCCATCTACTGATCTCAACTTTTCAGATCCCGATTCTCTGTAATCATACAAAGCAGCTTACCGATCAGCAAATCAAATTCCAAAGTTTAGAGAATTGGACTTGCCGATCAAATTCAGTTCAACGCAATTTTAACACGCCCGATTTCGTCATGATCAGATCTCACTCTCTCGACAAGTATTTCAATTTCGGAATCAACCGTCAAACCCAATTTCCGAAATTCTCAATGTAAATAAATTTGAAACATAAAATCCATGGCCAAGAAGAAAAATTGCATCAAATTCAACCAACAAAAAAAAAAGTTACAATTCCTTGAAATTCCATTACGGAAAGATCACGAACTAAAAACCAAATCAAAACACATAGGACAGGAGCATAGTCAATACTGACCTCTGCAAACAATCTTCGTTTAAATTATATCCAATTCCTTTGAGATTTCAAATTTCTGGAGAGGGAAACAAAGAAGCGAAAGGAGAATTCCCCTTAGAAAACCGGAATCAAAGAAGAATATCTGTAAAACACATAAGATTCATCGGAATGCGGACTCAATTCCAGGAAGAAACACTCGTAAAACAAAAATCCTCTGTTCTTCGTCTTCTCTCTAGAAACGTTTTCTCTCTCTCTCTAAAATGGACAAGACAAAAACCCCCTTGTAAGCAGAAGCACGTATACGGGGCCTTAAACCCCCATTATATTTATTTACTTATTTATTTATTTATTATTTATAAATTATATTTTTCTGACCACGAAACTGGACTAACCAGAAAAAGCGGGACTCTACCGGCAATAGCAGGTCGAAGCCCTTACAACCCACATCTTCTCCCTCATCGTGGTTGGACCTGTTCTTAACCCCTATTCGTGTTTCAGAAGCAAGGTATCTTGACACGTGGAGGTTTCTTTCTGGTTAAGGAAGAAGAAAAAGAAAATTTCGGAGCTTGGGAGGTAGTGAATTCTCTCTTCTGATTGGCCCACTTGGAGATCCATACGTACAAGATAATAAAAAGGGTAAAATTTATTTTTTATTTTGAATAATTTAATTGAATTTAATTGAATTATTTGGCCAAAAAAAAAAGTGTATTTTCTAAATTTTATTTTTCAATTTTATTCTTATTAAAAATATCGATAGTGAATAACATGATAATAAATACTGTTTTAATAACATGATGCTTGTGAGGAAAGATGAAGAAATCTAGAAGAAACAGAAAGAAGGGTTCAATAGCTTCAAGACTCCATTAAAGGGTAGTACTAGAAAACATCTTACATGTTAAGCATTTTACTTAAATGCAGTCTAGTACTCATTAACTACTCTCATAGTTTGATCTAGAGGGAGGAAGGAAAATATATGATTTCATTTTTTATTATGTGTTTCCAAATAAGAAGAATAATTCAATTTATAGACTCATGAGATTGATGCAATTGAAATTTTATGGTTTCTCTCTTTGTTGTTTGACTGATCGCGATCTTTAATTTATACTCTTTTTTTTTACAATTTAAATTCCATAAAAAAAGTATTGATATATATTTAAATTTATCATATATATTTTTTTTATTTTAAGACCTTATTTTATTTCTTAATGAGTGAGATTTTATTATAATTTTTAGATATTTATTATAATTTTATTTTAAATTTTGAGAATTTATCTCAATATCCCCTCATGAATATTTAATTACATTTTGACCCATATGATTAAAAAAAATCAATGTGGATTTTATTCTCTACTAGAAATATATATATATATATATATATATATATATAATCTGAAAATTCAAAATAGATGATGGACCACAAAATCATTGTAATTCTTTCCCAATAAAACAAAAATTATTTTAAAAAAAATGTCCAATTAAACCAATTAAGAACATGGTTTAACAGTTTATTAATTACTTCTATAAATAGAAAAATATTTAGATCTTCCTACAGTAGAAGAGACCAAATCATAGGAGGAAAATCAAATTAATAAAACATCAATTACAGCATAATTAATATTATAATTTTATTAAAACAAAAAGGGGGGAATATTAGGATAAGGATCAAGAAGTTAGGAGAAGTCGGAAGGGAACAACCTAACTGCAGTTGAAGTGTAGGACACGACATGTCCTCCCTCATGAGTCGTGAGTGGGTTCAACAACATCAATAGATTTCAATATGGTTGAAAATTGGGTCGGGTCGGACCTCGAAAGGAATCTATTGTTGCCGTGTTGGATATAACAGAGAATATACGATAAGCAACTTATAGGGGAGGGGGTATAGCTTAACACGTGCTTAAAAAAAGAATAAAAATAAAGAATGAATTTTGAGACCTCTAATCGTTGATAACAGAAACAATATTTAGTATTCATGAAAACTTGAAATAAGTTAAATTGAAATTAGAAAAATGTGGAATATTTTAATTTAAAATTAATTGAAAATTTCATAATTATTATTAATATTTTAATGTATTAATACATTAATATTCTTTATATTAAAATAGCATGATGATGTATTAATGAAGAGGGCGATTTGGTATTTTGCTTGGTGAACCCAATGTCTTAAATTAAGCCTCAAGAAA
Organism: Coriaria nepalensis; assembly: GCA_027186245.1. NCBI lineage: Eukaryota > Viridiplantae > Streptophyta > Magnoliopsida > Cucurbitales > Coriariaceae > Coriaria > Coriaria nepalensis. The sequence goes on along the minus strand of CP114491.1, from coordinate 8,759,826 downwards.
TGGCATATTATTTTTACCAATAAAATGTGTTAACGGGTCGGTTTGAATTTATGGTTTCGGGTCACCGATATTTCTTTTGTACGCGACATTTATTTCTTTTTGAGTATGGATAAGTATCAAGTATGTATATTTTTGTTGTTATTGTTATTGTTATTCTTATTGACTTGTCGATTTGAAAGAATAGAAGGCAAAGTTGACCAAGCTAGTATGATCATGATGTGATGATCAACTTACAATTATGAAGCTAAAAGTAAAAAAGGTTAGTTGATGAAGAAGTACGATAAACCCATTCATAAGTTTAATCATTAGTTATAATTTGATAGATACATAGTAATATTAGATTAAGAAATGTTTAATTTTAATACTTTAATTGTAATAAGAATGAAAAATGTAAACATTTTCTGTCATAACTCCCATTCAAATATAAATATTTATATAATCATTTAAACGACTCGTTCTGTCAAACTCCCTAGATTAACCAAACATTAGAAAAGCTGATATATAGAAGCTAGAACATGAAACTTCCTGGAGTTTGGGCATAAAAACATGATGAAATAATTACGACAGCTAGCTATTGTTGTGTCTGGATTGACTATAATATTAATTAAGATTTAACAGCTTGTTCCCGCCCAGAAAGGTGGGTTCCTCGTATTACACTTGGGAAATCTTATATGAATCGAAGAAAAGAGTGATTATATATGTAGATACTTTATAGAGAGACGGATCTGATCACAGTGCATGTGATTGCTTGTGCTTGGGCATCTCTCACCTTTTTAAAAAGCCCACCAACTTGTCCCACCAAACAAACACAAAGCTTTGAACATAATTCTTTATAGATCCTACCTAGATAGAGTGACTTTGTTTAATGTAGTCGTGACCATGTTTCTTTTACCCTCTTTTACCCCCCCCCACACACACACACATCGTTGTAATTCCGTGTATTAGTGAAAGATGATCAACGCAGATCTAAATTCAGGTGAAGATAAAGAGCTAAACAATTACATGTGCTCTCAATAATTCATTATATTTTATATAAATGTACTTGTTGCGGCCACAAATTAAGATGAATTAAACTAAACAAAGGATCTAAGCTTTGGATTAAGGTCAAGTCAACTTTTGGATTAACTTTTACATGGGATTTACATTTCATTTATTGCTTCTTATAAACGCATTTGAAGTGAATAAACAACTTTTAATGACTTCTTAGAACCCAAGTCTAGTAATATATATATTAATTAAATTATTATTTCTTCTAACGTAGATCTATCTTTAACAATGTAGATGTAGAGTACAAAAGTAATTTCATCTGATCATCTTCATCATTGTGAAGGAATCTTTTTTGTATTAAATTATAATCACTTTTTATAGTAATCCTTATACATAATTGGTTTTACCTTTAGTTATGGTGGACAAAATTATCGATTTCGCCGGAAATCCGAATTCCAGATCCAATACCGATTACGGTAGTGTCGATAATTGGCAAAACTTTTGTCCACCCTACAATTCCTATGAGTACATATAACAGTTAACAAACGATTTATAACTTCTGAAAATGGTACCGATCTTTTTTATTTCAATGAATCTAATGGAGATTTATGGAATATTCATTCGTGTTCGGCATGTTCCTTTTCTTTTTTTGTTTTTTTGTTTTGGGGGAGGGGGTGGTGTTGTTTCAACTTTGAAGGATTGAAAGGCCCATATAAACGTAATAGATTTTTAGGCCCTTTTATCTTTTAATGAGTTCCATGTCGAATATGGGCTAGGCCCAGTGAATTAAATCCACAGATCAACCCAAAGAAATAGATTTCTTTTTTCTTGAAAATGGCAGTTAAATTAGTTGACAAGTTAGTTGGCCTTCACTCTTCATCAAGCTTACTAAAGTAGACACACAAGAAGGTAAAAATTATGTAGGGGACCCTCCAATTACAGAGCAAGGCCTTAATGATAGTGCATGCATGGGAGAGAAGCAATTGCCCAAATATATGATTCTTGTTTTGCTTGGCGCTTGAGAAACTTTGATAATTCCTTTTCTGATTGGGTAAAGAAGAAACATGAACATTGTAAAATGGTCCTGTAATGATTAGGCATGTTATCACTAATCATGAAAAGAATGCTTCCATTAGTAGCATTTAGCATTTTACTAATCATAGAGTGGTTTGAAGGGGGATTCCTTTTCCCCAAGAAAAAATGATTTATAAATCTTGAAAAACTTCCAATGACCTTGGGAGAGGGCAAACAATGTTCTAGACATTCAACATTACCTTGGAAGTTAAATGGAGTCAATAGTAATTAATGCCAAGAAAACTTGGTCTTTCTAAAAACTACAAAAAATCAAAATCTTTGATTGTCTAAAGTCAGAAGTCCATATAACTTTGGTTCAATATCTGCATGTATATGAATTTTTCTTATATATATACTTAATTTATAGTGGGTATGTGATAATTTCAATTTCATTACAAATGATAATTTATATATATAGATAGGGAAGATTGGGGAGGTATCATGGGGACAGAGAGGATCGATATGGATTATGGATCACGACTGTATAGTCGGTGTATTGTAGTTGAACAACAGTATCATGACGTGGCGGATTTAGTGGATTTGGTTGGTGGGTTAATCGATTAATCAGAATTTGCCAAGTCACCCTAGATAGCATTGTACGAGGCGAAGATACAGATGGATTCCATGTGGAATGTTTGTAAGTTGTAACAAGCCATCTCAACAGTAGTCATGGGCGAAGTGTGTCAACGTGTCGTGTTTGTCGACGCTGATAAAATAGATGAGATCGTCAACATATATCGTACGGTTAATGCAAGGCGTAATACGTGGACTGAATATGGCGGGAAAAAGTGGGACCTTCACTTTAGAATACAGAGTCCATTTTTTTTTTTTTTTTGTCTTTTGACCAGAAATAGAAAGTCTTTGAAGTTTGACTTCGCTTTGAATGTAAGTAGGAGTAGGAGTCAATCTATGCGTCCGTATGTTTCGAGTTCGAGTTTATTAGGTTCTATTTGATTGGATTTAATTTCAGCTAAATAGTTGTTTTGTGTCTATAAAACGACAGCGTATAACAAATTCAACTAAATGCTTTTGGGTCATTTTTATGTGTGATTTTTACTTTTAATTGTCTGTTTGTACAGTTTTTGTTTTATAGGAGATATGAGGTTGTCTTGTTGCATTTGTTAGCAAATGACAAGTCACTCTGTATTTTTAACATCCATTACTTTTCGATGGGCTCGGGAGATGGAGGATGTTCTTCGACAATCCGAATGTTGTGTAACGACGATGTAAGAAAACCACCACGAGTTTTGGTCATGGTTGTCTTTGAGGGATGAGAGGAGAGGAAGGCGTGATTGTGGAGACATGATTTTAGAGGGCATAAATGATGGATTTGGATTTGGATTTGGATTTGGTCCAAACCATATCCCATGCATGATTCACACCTCCCTCTTCACAAACAAGTCACAACCCACAAAAAAGAAAGAAAAGAAAATTCAAGATTGGAATAGAGAAGAATCTCATATGGAAAACTAATTCTCTGTGAAAGAATCTCAGAGACTTTAAGAAAACATGTCACCAAATCAATAGCACAACTTCAACTTGCAAATGAAGCAAAGGGAGGATTTCATGTTGAAAACAGTGTTACTCCAAGCACTTTGTGTCCTACTCAAATTATTCCACCTCTCGCTTAGAAAAGTGGTCAAAATCTATAGTCGCTTTTACACTTCACTCCCTTCGAAAGGTCGATTGTTGAATGAATTTACCGCCAAAATTGAAACAGAAATAAGTACTCTCTAAATTAAGGAGCGACTAAACAGCATTGATTTAAGGAGTGATGATAAATCGACTTTTTTGACATTTCACTCTCTCCCCTGTTTTTCCCTCCATAAATACCAATCCCATCTTCTCCCTTCTTCTTCACATCCCTTCCTCCTACTGCAAAACCCTCTCTCTCCCTCGTTTTAGTGAGAGAAAGCTGATGGCCACAATGTCTCTGCTCTGCATTATCTCTTTGACTTCATTCCTAACACTTGTTAACGCCAAAATTCAAGGTGTTTACTCCGCCGGACAGTGGGAAACCGCCCACGCTACCTTCTATGGTGGCAGCGACGCCTCCGGAACAATGGGTATCTTCACTTTTCTCTCGGAACCCATTTAAAAGAAAACGTATTAACAATTTCTTCATCAAAATTAAACTTTTTTATTTCTTTTTTACAGGCGGTGCTTGTGGATATGGAAACCTGTACAGCCAAGGCTACGGCGTAAACACGGCGGCTCTGAGCACTGCCCTCTTCAACAACGGTCTGAGCTGCGGCGCATGCTTCGAAATCAAGTGCGCTAGTGACCCAAAATGGTGCCATTCCGGCAGCCCCTCCATCTTGGTCACCGCCACCAACTTCTGCCCACCTAACTACGCTCTTCCTAGCGACAATGGGGGGTGGTGCAACCCGCCCCGGCCTCATTTCGACCTCGCCATGCCCATGTTCCTCAAAATCGCCGAGTACCGCGCAGGAATTGTCCCCGTCTCTTACCGCCGGTGGGTCCTCTGTCTCTGTATCTCACTCTGTTTTGCTCTGTTTTAATAATAATAATAAATTTAAAAAAACTGAGTTCTAATTCAATTTTTCTTCACTGGCATTTTACAGGGTACCATGCAGAAAGCCAGGAGGGATCAGGTTTACGATAAACGGGTTCAAGTACTTCAACTTGGTTTTAATCACCAACGTGGCGGGTGCAGGTGATATTGTGAAGGCGAGTGTAAAAGGGTCTAAGACTGGTTGGATGAGTATGAGCCGAAACTGGGGCCAAAACTGGCAGTCAAACGCCGTTTTGGTTGGTCAGTCGCTCTCTTTCAGAGTCACAGGCAGTGACCGCCGCACCTCCACTTCCTGGAACATCGTCCCTTCCAATTGGCAATTTGGTCAAACTTTTTCTGGAAAAAATTTCAGGGTCTAAAATCTGAACATTTCCATGTTTCCTGCTTCTTATATACACCCATTTTGTTTGTTTCCTGGGAAAGTAGACAAGCCGGAAAAGAAGATTTAAAAGAGAAAAGTGGGTGCCTTCTTAGTGGTAGCTAGTGGCTCTTTGGGGAGTGTTTATGTTATTATTACGTATTTAATATTGGTGAAAGGAAAAGAAAAGGGAAAGTAAATTTGTAAGGTGGCTGAAGAGACTGCAAATTTGTGCGGCCCGCAGCTTTACTTGATTTATCAATATATGTTATATGTGTTTCATTTCAATTTTCATATGTTTCATTTCTTAATGTCGAATCTGGGTAAGATTTTGAATCTTTCGATAAAGCATTGGAGTTGGACTTGCTATTTAGTATGAAAACCTCAAGATTATTCGAAATAAAATCAAAGCTATATGAATGTTAGGATCACACAGCATACAAGTACTACATGGGAAGCAAGTAGCGGAACTCGGATTCATAAGGTTGAATCTCTACCATTTGTTCAAAGGGGATTTGAGTTCATCATTTAGATGCTCCATAATCGACCACTTCAATGAAGCCGAACACGGCAGCTGGCTATAGATTCACTCTAGCAAGGATTCCATATCACCTGCAAAATCCTTCATGTGCCATTGTAGAAGGTTAGGCACCATTATCTTCTTCTTGCTCTGCAAAATTCATTCACCATCTCTTCTGGTGAATAAACCCTTAACTGCATACATCAAGCATTATCAATGAAAGTAAAAAAGAAAAAAAAAATACATGAAATTGTTTTGTTCATCGAGTGATATACTACTTACTGCAGGCAAGGACCAATTGCCACTGCAAAGTGCGAATGTGACATTTGGTTCGGGATACCCCGACCCATACGCATGTCTTAACAACATTTCCTTCTCATCTGTCGGCTCTATAATATGTGTATGAAGAAGACAAGATAACTGTTAAGAGCCATGTTATGAGAAAACGGTAGAAGACTGATAATAAAAGTTCAATTTCTGACTTGATTACAAGTTTGGATTCGTTCGGATGCCGGAGAATGAAATGTTCTATGGCTAGAGCATTAAGTACTATACCTCCAACATTAAGTGCAGCCTGGTTAAAAAAGAAAACAAACAATAATAATGGAGAACATGGTGTCATATACAAAATTTTCAGTTTTTAAGTCGTCTATGTAACAAATTTGTACATACCTTGTTCATCAATACTAATATTTTCTCTTCTATGTACTAACCACGTGTGATTTCTTACAGTACATGCATTATACAGGCATTGTAGATGTTGATCCAGAAAGCCAACTTCTGTTTGTACGTCAAGAAATTCAAGTCCATACTAATTAGTTTATGCATCAAAATCCTGCAAAATCACAAACATTGCTAATCATATGAAAAAAGAACATAAGTATTCGAGCAATTTTCGCAAGCAAACTTTCAGACAGATATCTACCCACAGTCCGAAAATCTGGAAATCCCTAACGACGTTCTCGTGATTTGAACAAAGTTCTTATATGGTCCCACATTTCTAAGACTACCTTCAATGTCCGGCTGTAATTGAAGGATAAAGTGTACAGGGGTGCTTTAAACCGATCAAAGAAGATTTTGGAATGATCCGCCGTGTTGAATTCATGCAAGAAAGCGCATTTTTGGGGATAGAAGGCGACGATCCTTTTTTGTTATCAACTACTTGGTTTAGATCAAGATATATCGCAATATCCCTCCTTCGCTATCGAATTGAATTTGATTCTCTCTTCTCCCGCTCACCCTCCTCAACTTTTCATTAAACTCTCCTGACACACATTTCGTATCACCGTACATGTTAGGTATCATGTTAAATTACCGTTAATTATATAAAGAAAACAGAAAAGAGATGTTCTTGGAATATCGGAAGCGGCGTTCCATGATCAATCTTTCTTTACTTTGCTCATCATAGTTTCGGGATTTACTACATCTATGACTGTTAAGAACCGAACTGTTTTCCGTCCCACATAGAAAGAGGTTGTCAGTGGTCCCTTGCCATGTTTTCTTCTGATTCTGTTGGATTTCCCAGTCCCTGTTCTGTTCTCTCTCCTCGTACAAACTTATCTGCAGCTCTTCAACTTTTCTTTCTAGTCTGTTTATCTCTTCCTCCACAACAACCAGTTCCTGAATAAGCACCTGAACCAGTATATAGTACTAAATAGTACAAGTTACAACTAGTTGTACTATATGTATGTATGAATATGTATATATGGAATTGTACCTGAGATGGGAGCAACGAAGAGAGCAGGGGTTGAGAGAAGACGGGCCCAATTGAGGGCTTGTTCCCCATGCAATTCTTCTTGCAGGAAGGAAGGAAGGAAGGAAGGAAGCATGTACTTCGTCTTCAAGCTCAAGTTTATTCTGATGCTGTTCATTTGGTTCCATGAGGAAGTCTTCAAATTTCATAACTAATGAGGGAATTGTCAAAGGCAGAGGAGGATTGTTTCGGGGGGGTGGGATTAAAATAAAAGGGAAAAAGGGGGAGGGGGGGAGTTGAAATTTGGTGTCGTGGGTGCCATTAAAAAAGCAGGTTTGATCAGATTAAGGTGTTTATTTTTATTTATGGTGAGGGGAAGGTTTGATGAGGTAAGAGGAGAGAGAGACAGAGGGTAATGCAGTGAAAGAATCTGATGAGTTTACTCGTTAATTCTTTCCTTTTTTGGACGGTTGGTCATTACTAATATACATCACCATTCTCATGATTCATGAAATCTTTAGCCTCTCTCTCTCTCTTAAAATGTACAGTTCATTAATTTCAACGGACGTGAGGCCCATGAACATTGGGCAAAAAGATTTAATTTTTTCAAGTTTAAATTACAAGCTTGGTAAAGTATGAGGATCAAAAAGAAATAATACAAACACATGGGGGGTTATTTCGAATAAGAGGAAACTAGAATGGATAAGAATATTTTACTACTCATGAAAAACGCCGACCGTGGGGATCGAACCCACGACCACGTGGTTAAAAGCCACGCGCTCTACCACTGAGCTAGGTCGGCTTTGTTGTTTAATTGCATTTTAATCTTAAACACTCATAATTGTTTTTATGAGACATCCACACTGGGACATGTTTGTGATATTCGGTGGACGATTAAAAGGTCAGTTAAATCAGCTAAACTGCATCATCCCATATGATTATTTTTTGTGTTTTAGTCATAACTTCAAGTCAACTACCCGTTTTAACATCAGGGGTTTTGTTAAGCATATAACTATAGAATTTATTGTCTCGGATAAACCGATCAATCTTACCTATACATGACTGATATAATGTGTAATATACTTTGAGACTAGAGATATGATGTAAGATATAATTTAATGTAAAACCGACATACAGTTAATAATTAAATACAGTCTACCTAAAGATTTCTCTATGGCTCTCCTGAACTCAAAATCATCATCATGTCAAGAAGAGAAGAGTTGAGCTGAACAAATGACAGATTCTAAAATCAACACCATAGAAGATACTTAGTTTTGATTCTCCCTCTATGTTAGAGAAAGAATGTAATACATGTTGACAAAGATGGAAAACCCAGAACTAAATCCACAACTCACTGATCATGTTGTACAAACTACATACTGATTCACATTTTCAAGTAACAACACTGAACAATAATGACTGATAGTTAGTGGTGGCCTTGCTTCCATCCTCCAACATCTGCTCCATGATATTCCCCTTCCGCCTGTAATATCCAGTCACATAATATGATTCATATCAACCATCTGTATGTTAGAAAGAGGGTACATGGTTTTTGGAATCATAAAAGTAATTAGTTACCTTCGGGGTGAAACTAACGCCGACCTGAATGTCGCCGCAGTAACTTTGGTCTGCCCGGACAACTCTATACTTGCAAGGATGTAGTTCAGAATTACCATTTTGAACCCCTAGAGCGAGTAAGTCCTCCACATAGATCCTGAAAATTAATGGAATTGTCTGTGAAAAGTACATCATAAATTTGTATATTGAATATTGAGTCGCCATAAGAGAAACAGTAAAGAATTAATAACAAGGTCTTACGTTGTTTGGCCGACAAAATCATCATGGGAGAAGGTGTCCTTGTCCATGATCTTGAGGACGAGCTTGTAGTCGCGGCCAGATCCAGGATATTCCACCCTGAATGTGAATTTCTCGTTCCATGATGGATTGCCGCCTTGCTCTACACCATTTTGTAAGTTTCATTCAGAAATTTTTTATTACAATTCATTTTCTAGTTTCTACAAAACTATGCATGAGTTGGCTAAGAGCTTAAGATCTTGTCAAGCCCGAATAAACTAACACCTTAACTGTGCAAGTGATAAGAATCACCAGTTCCTCGAGTCTGCTAAAATACAATCATTTGGCAATAAGTCAGCGTCTTGCCTATTAATTGATTGCTTATACTTGAAGGTTCAACCATTAATTTCGAAGCCATTAAGAGTCCAACCATATTACTAATCAAATAAGAGCTTCCCTAGAAAACGTCTCTACATTATTATTAATAATCACCACCACTACCTAACACAAAATTCAACATTGACTTGATCAAGGAATGCCAGCCGGCTTGCGTTGACTATTAAGAAATAATCATAAAGCACAATGTGACCCCAATGCACTTCTTGAAATGATCAATAAGTTCATACAGATGATTAATCCATAATAACAATGCATAAATTTCAGTCCTTCACCTGCAGAAAAAAGGGGTTCTTTCTGCAAAATAATTTTGAACATTTCTAATTTTGAAAAGAAGAATGATCAAGAAACTAACCTCGAGCAACACTACTCTTGCGTTCTTGTGTCTTGTATTGGATCAGAACATAAGGATCCATCCGCCCTACCATCACAAGAACAAAAAGATTCAAATTTTTTTCTTACAAAAGAAAGCAATCACACAAATCTATGTTCATTGACTTTTAATTAGCTCAGTTTCTGTAAAAAGTATTGATATAACAAAACAGGAATTAAGACGCTTTGCAAGCAATAAGTTTTTTCTTTTCAGTGATCTATGATTTAAACAGAATAAAAAAAAATACAGCTGATGAAGAACAGATAAAGAAGCAAAAACGAAAAATGGAGGTGAAGAGAGAAGAAAGCAATACCAAAAATATCTTTATCACCAAGACCTTTAGCGCTAATGAGCTGCACCTCCATTGTTCCAAGCGTCATCTCTCTCTCACTCTTTCTCTCTCTTTTTTCTTCTCAAAGAAAGTTTTAAGCTTTCAAATTTTCAGTGGAATTCTAAAAGAAGGGTTTTCAAGATGACCCCTTTTTTACACAGTTTATATCGAAGGGGAGGGAGATAGAGAGGGAGCTGATGCGTTGACGAGGTCGTCAAAAATGAACAAACCACGGGTCTATAGCGGTGTGCCACCTCATAACCCGGTCCTTCAGCTATTCTAATATCCTACATTACGTTTTGACTTTTTAACATTGACCCCTTCTAGAGCTATGGTTACACGAAAAATTTGTGAAACCCCGTGTCATGTTAGCTAGAGAGAGAGGGAGAGAGTGTATACAAGCAAACAAAGTAGAACATGACAGGTCAAGTTGAATGAATGAAAAGATCGTCCTTGGTTGCTGTGTTTATTTAATTTAAAAAGCTCACGTGGTTCGAAAGAACAGATGAGAACATGACAAGTCAAGTGATCTGATCTCGATGTGGTCACAAAGAACGTCAGGAAATTCTGACACAGGCGGTCTATGCAGTCATTTGGGAAGTGGGCTTTCAGCATTTATGGTCGGCCCAACAGATGCAATAGACTCGTGTATTAGATTTAGAGATGAAAAAAAGTTAAATTAGAATTCTAAACAGTACGTACGAATATGTTCTGATTTGTTTTTCACGACCACAAACTTTCAAGTCTCTATCCAAAAGAGCCAAACCATCTTTAAAATCTTAGAGAGTCGGGTATTATCTTCGAACAAGAGTCTTCCCGCCCTTTATCAACTGTGCCTGGGTGACCCATCAGCAGACTGGGACCTCGTCCGAGAGGGTGATCTGGACACTCTACGGGCAGGTGATCTCCGATGATCCCGACCATCCTCGGATCGATATTCAACTTTACTACAACACATACAAATGAAATAGAAGATTAGATGAGATCATCATATTCCGAAAATCATAGGGTTTTTTTTCTTCTCTTTTTTTTAGCTTCAAAGACGTAGTATTTACATCAAGAATTAGGTGAAGAACTTACTCTTGGAGTTTCTCTTGATATCCACCACCATTTGCATCTTGATCGGGCAGGTTGTCATAACCTGGAGAGTAAGATCGACGGACGTGATTGCCTTCCCGTTCTCGAGGAGGACCTCTTGGCAATCTAGGATGATCTGGATGCCTTCTGCCTGGAGAAACAGGGTACTCTTCACGCCATCTTGGCGCAGGAGAGTAAGACCTGAATAAAACCACATTATAACGTCCATATTGGATAAAATTCACATATTGCAATAGGTTTTGTATTTTTATAGAGCTTACCTTGAGCGGTATCGACTTCTTGAACCAGAAGGGCGGGGGGAGTGTGAACGGGATATAGAACGAGACCGAGATCGTCCTGAAGATTGAGGGTAAATAATAATTAAGACTTTTTCAAACCTATTTAAGTTCTTAAAAAACAAGCACTGAATATTAATAGAAAACTGGATTACCATAATAGGATGATCTTCCTCCGCCATAACCTGAAGGACCTCTGCAGAAAGTGAAACCGACCATAGACATTTAACATATAAGATCTATCATGATTAATAGAATTGACCCAGAAGAGAAACTAAAGGTATTATATTTTTGTTACCTTATTCTAGACCTTTGACGCATTTCTTCAGGACGTTTTCTTGTCTCTGCAGCAAGAACTACAAATATCTCCCTTCCAGCAAATCTTTGTCCATTCATGTGATATTGAGCCTCTGAGGCTTCATCGGCATCCACAAACTGCACAAATGCAAATCCACGTGGCTCGCTGCATAGGATAGAGCAAATCTGCATTTAGAATATGGAACAGTTGTATATGAAGGTGATGCTAAAGTCTTCTCAAAATTTGACACGGGTCATTACTTGCTATACCTTTCTTCACATAATTAAATATCAGCTCGAGATTCACTTGAATAAAAAGTGGAGACTGAATTTATGTAAATTAGCTGGGCGGCTTAGTAGCTTACCATTTCTTCTCATATTCAAGCAAGAAAGGTGGCTTGAAAATTCTTGTTAATTAAAAAAACTTCAAATCAAAGTAGGGTCACTTGGAATTCTCTTCCAATTCTTGCAATATAGAAGCACTTGAAATCAACTACTCATAACTCCATATTTCTTCAAAATCTTGAGACTACAGAAGACTTGAAACCGACATTCCCCTAAATCCTGTCTTCAATTGGTCAAGAAACTATCCCCTTGGAAAACTTCTATTAAACAGCAAAATTATATGATTTCCTCTTCCAATATGTTAGGCATGATAAACAGTACGCCTTCAGCAAAAATGGGGCTTAGGCTTGTTTTTAACTTCAAAGTTTAAACCAACATGCCCCCTGACAAACGAGTTCACAATTTTTAACAAACACTTTAAAAGCAAGATATAGAAATCCTGGAGAGTTGGTCTAATTCCGAACCACACTTTTTCCTACTCTAGGATGGCATAATAAGAACACGGGCTGAGAAATATTAGACAACACCTAAATTCACAAACATGAAGCTAGCGATACCTAGTCGGTTATAGCTATGCTTGTAGAAGAGTAATAAAATATAATAGTGGATTTAGAAGTGCAAAATAAAAATACTCACATTCTGAAATTAGGGCTAATCAATATCCTACATAAAAGACATCTCACCCTGTGTAGTAGTCCTTGGGAATATAGATGTCACGAACAACTCCAAATCTCTCAAAGGGAACTCTAAGCTCTTCAGGTCTGCATTGAGAAAATTGATGTAAAGATTAAAAATGACATTCTAACAAATCACCTAGAATGAATAAAGATCAAGATGAGCACCCAAAATTCCGGTACCTGCAATCAAGAGGAATATTTCTAACCAAAAGGCTTCCATTATTCTGCTCCTTGCGCCTTCCATACCCTCCTCCTCCTCCTCCTCCTCCTCCTCCATATCCCCTTCTTGGAGGGCTCCTTCCTCGACCGCCATATCCTCTCCTTGGAGGACTATGATATGGTGGACTGTACCTCCTCATGACTCTACCCTAATTCACAACATCAATGATGAAGAAAACGAACATTTAAAAATCTGAATTTTACAAAGGCCAGAAAAAAAAAAATCAAATTCATGGAATCGAACCTTAATATAAGATTTAAACGTAAGGGAAAGACAGTACTCTATACAATTTCAACTTACAAGGAAATCGCAGGCAGAACTTGCGAACAAATAGGTAAATTTTAAATTTAATTTTGAGAAGATTCCAACTTTGATGCACTGCCCTTTTTTTTTCCCGATTTCACAGTAACCCTAGGTTTTTCTTGAACTTCAGTAATCAAGCAAATAAGAAAATGAGGGGAAAAAAAAAAAAGAGGATCAGGTTCAGATTACCTGTGAAAGAAGAAGCTTTCGGAGAAAAGGAAGAAAACTTTGTCGTCTCTATCTCTGTCGTCTAATCGTCGGTGGTTATTGTCATTGTTGGTGTCTGGTGATTCCCATTAAAAGCCTCTTATTTCTACGAACTACGAACTTCGAAGCATTAATTTTTAAACCCTTGCGAACCGGAGTACATTTTGAGCCGGAGGGCCTGGTTGGACCGGGTTCATTTCTTTCATTTCCTATGTCTTTTTTTTCTTCTGTCAAAAGGACTTATCTTAATTTGAAATCAGATTTTTGCCCCAATAAATTAAATATTTTAATTCCTACCCCAATTTAGCAAATTTTATAGAGACAAGTGCGGTATGGTCACGGATAAGGATTCTATCTTGTGTTTGGATGTAGTCCGATTATTTGAGTTAGGGTTTTGATGGAATAAATGATATATCATTTATTTTTATTGATTAGTCGTTTAAAATAATAATACATATTTTTATTCGATCAACACCGTGGATCTTGATAGATCCCGACCCGGACTCAACACCGAATCTAAACCCTTCTAACTTATCAGTTTTCTGTTTAAAATGATCAAGCCCTTGTAAATATAGATTTGCATGCAAGTTGATGAAAAACTGATAAAGAACTTTTCTTAGATTTAACTAAGAATTAAAAAGAAAACGTATTATAATTATCAAAGTTGAGAGCATTAAAAAATTGGGTGCTGTACTGAAATCATTGTTTGAGTACAGAAATCTAATGTAAATTCAAAACAGCATCTCTCTCTCTCTCTCTCTCTCTCTCTTACATCAATAATGATCATTTAGATCCGTTCCCTTATTCTTTTCCTTTTACATATATATTTTTTTATGTCTTAAGTATGGAAGCAGATGGTCTAGGATAAGAAGATTCCCCTGCTCCATTTATTCCACTTGATCTTTGATGGGATTCATTCTTAGACCCGTCCGGTCTTCCCGTTTCATCAGAATCTTGTAACTTCTCCAATGCCTTTACTACCTCATTCATATTAGGCCTAAATCTGGGTTCGGTCGACAAGCATCGGATGGCTAGGATCGCTGCCTTGATAGCACCTCGTGACGAGTACTTCCCTTCAAGGCGAGAATCCATTATCTGAATAACTCTCCTTTTGCTCGTAAGATGCGGTCTTGCCCACTCCACTAGACTGTGTTCTCCAGCCGGGCGGTTTTTGTCTATTGCTCGTTTCCCGCACAACATTTCTAGAAGAACTACCCCAAAACTGTACACGTCGCTCTTCGCCGTTAGATGACCTTCACAAGAAAGAGAATCAATCAATAAATAAGGTTTTCGCTAACGAACTGACTGACTAATTTGAAATACATACCTGTGACCATATACTCTGGAGCTGCATAGCCGAATGTGCCCATGATCCGTGTAGAAACATGGCTTCTGTCGCCAGTGGGCCCATCTTTAGCCAACCCAAAATCAGAGAGTTTTGCATTATAGTTCTGTTTTTGGAAGTGAGATATATCAGAACACTATTCCTTTCAGAAATAAATAACAAATCAGAAGTTGAAACTTCTTATAACAAGAAGAATTACCGAATCAAGTAGGATGTTAGAACTTTTGAAGTCTCGATAAATCACTTTGGCCTTGTCGCTATGGAGAAAGGCTAGACCTTTTGCTGCGCCTAGAACGACCTTCATCCGAAGATTCCATGAAAGCGGTTGAAAGTAAGAACTCCCTGATTTATAACCAAACTTTAAAAGTTAATATACTAATACAAAATAATGGCACTACCACAGAGAAAGTGAATGAATAACTTACTTCTAAACAAATGATTCTCTAAGCTGCCTCGAGGCATGAATTCATACACCAAAAGGCGGTGATCATCCTCTAAGCAATATCCGATCAATTTCACCAGGTTAGGGTGATGAAGCTGACCCAGATAGTTGATCTCAGTCTACAATTGAATCATTTGAAGTACTATCTTAGCATGTTAATAATCATCACAAAGATTAAAAAAAAAAAAAAAAAAAAGACAGCAACTTACTAGCCATTCTCTGTGACCCTGAAAACCTTCTTGATTGAGCCGTTTGACCGCAATGATCGTTCCCGTTCCGGGCTTAGCAGCTGTCCAAGATTGTTCATCAATCCAGCCTTTAAAGACGCAACCAAAACCGCCCTCCCCTAAGACACTGTCGGGACGGAAGTTTCTGGTGGCTGTTCTGAGGTCGTTGAAGCAGAAGCTATGCAAGTTGGGGGACAGTAAGATCTCGCCTTCTGAACGAGGATTCGAAGAAGAGACAGATGAGAGTTTGTTACTCGAACCGCATAAATCGATCCCATCTCTATCACTGTGTCTTGAATTCGATCCTGCAAACACAAGAATGGTTATGATTATAAGTTGGCTATCTATTCACAAATTGTGCTCTTTCAATCTATGTATAAGAGTTTTCAACACTTTGTAAACGCCGGCGTGTTTATGCTTTGCTTATGAGTTACGACATGACAATGAGCAGAGTATAAGATAATGAAACAAACATTTGGAATGCCCTGTTTCTTGTCTGTTCTCATCTCTTTTGGGCAATTAGACAATCAGTTCATGTTCTTCAATTACAGGCAGGTTTATTACACCGTCATTTCCAAACCAAACAACTCTAGTACATCAACAAACAAACAAAACCACCATAGTATTAGCAGATAACATTTCAAAGAGCATAAAAAGAAGGGGATCATTCGTCTTACCATTATTGTGAGGAGGGCTCTCAGCTTTTATCTTAGTACTAAAGCAAGACCCCATTATCAAAAAAAAAAAAAAAGCTTAACTCTTTCTCTAAGAGGAAGAAGACCAAGAAGCTGCGAATGAATCAAAGAAGAGTAAAGGTTGAAACTTGAAACAAATGAATCAAAGAAGACTGCGTGTGTGAAAGCTATAAAAAGGATTTTTCTTCTTTTTGGTTCTGAGCATCTGACCTGTCAAACCCCCCCTCATGCAATTGAATGCCTTTTTGACTGATCATGAGAAAATTATAAAAATATTTAGGTTAAAAAAAAAAAAAAAAAAAGAAGAAAAGAACGTGAACTACATTTTTGGTGGTATTTGTGGTGTGTTTGGCTTATAAGAAAAGAAGCTGATTGAAGACTCTGAAGAAGAAATCCAAGTGGTTGGAGGAGTTGACTTGTTATATGTGCTGACACACTTCCCTGCATCAGACAGTGCGAGAGAGAGAGATGCTTGGCATTACAAAGATGAGAATTAAATGAATCAGTGGACCAATCTTGTTAACTTTACACTCTTACTTTGTAAATCACGTCGATATAGATGATATGAGTAATTACATATTTGAGTATAATTTTATATAATTTAATTTTACTAATTACTATTAAGACCTCCGAATAAAAATTATACCAAAAACTTATCTTCAATTTTTATCTTTTACTTCCAATTTTTCATAAACTTTATTGCAAATTGATGGTAAAAAAATAAAATAAAAGGTAATTAATTTACGCAGGTAGGGCTTTTTTGTCATTTTCAGGGGTCGTACTAATAATGATATTCGGTGGGTAGTCTTATTGTCAAAAGTGGGGGCACTCAATGTTATCAGCAATAACTGCTCAACGTTGGGCCCACTCACTTTGTTAAAATTTTCAGATATTACAAAATTTCCCCATTTTGTGTCTAGTTGGGGCCCACTCACTTCGTTAAAAATTTTAAGATATTTTTAAAAAAAATTACCCTTTTTTTTATGGTACGGAAATGTCTAATTTATATATTATTTATTTCTAATTTTTTCATATTAACGTTGAAAATAAATAAATAAATAAAATAAATAAAAGAGATTATGTTGGGCTGACTTTTATTATTATTATTATTATTATTATTATTATTATTATTATAATCTTAATTTACTATAAAGTTTTTGATATAATCCTAAATATAAGGTTTGAAATTCAAATCATTAGTAGATGTGAAACTTCAATTCGACGACAAAATTCCCGTGACCATGTGATTCTACTGTGTTTCCAAGTACACGGCTTTTATAAAGGACATGTTGATCTTGAATTTTTGACCGATAGACCCAAAAATACTTTTAAAATGTATATATTTTCTTCTAGAAATGAAGAAAATAAATGTAATGTTATAATTTTCATATAGTTGTTTAGGGTGGACGAAATCGTTGTTCGGACCGGGATATTATAGATAGTATATGCCCCGGTATCGAATTTTTTGATATCAATATTAATATGAGATTGAAATGGTTAGTCTCGATTTGGTATTATTATTATCAGTATTAAGATATGATCGAAATAGTATAGAAAATTTTAATTTTTTAATGTCAATCCCATTTTACTCGGCTATCAAAATAGAAGAGAAAGAAAATAAAGGAAGAAGAAAAGAAGAAGAGGAGATGAATAAGAATGATAAGAAGAGATGGCCAAGAAGGAAAGAAAGAATAAGAAAGTGAAATAAGAAAATGAAAAGAGTTTATATGTTTTTTTTATTTATTTATTATTATTTAATATTAATTATAATTAAAATTTAGATTAATTTTGATATTTTTTAATTTTTAATAATATAATCAATAGTAATATCAATATTAATTTTTAATAAAATATTTAATTTCATATATCATCTTTGGACTTTATATTATTTTCTTTTTTGCTTTATTTAAAGTGAATACATTGACCATAGCATGCATACGTAACACATGATTAAGAACCACCTAAATTCATTTGCTTCCCCTTTAATTAATTATAATATTTGACTTTGTAAGCAAATCACAATGGTTTCACATTTCTATCCAACCTAGACTCCTACTAAACATACTTTCTAAACTATGAATAATTCATATGATTATATACACATATATATACAAATAAATGTCATTTTCTCTAAGTCAATTTGATCGAGATAGGGATATTGAATAAGGGTATAATACTCTAGCCGATCCAAGTCCAACTCCGTTCAAAAATATTCATTCGGTCGAGCTCAAATGAGCTCTCAAGCTCAAGTATATGATAATATTCTAACATCTCATTCATCAAACCTACGTACTTATGTTCTTCACAAAGCTGCATAAGTAGTATAATTTTCAAGATAAGGTCGGCAAGCCATGTTACTGGTCAATTTTCAAGTGGCATATAGTGATTTTGATACGAGGACAGATGTGGTCTTAGCTACCAGGCTCAAGAGGTTGTAAAGCAGTCCGGCCAAGCTATAGATTACACATCGAGGGGGAAGTAAACAAAATGATTAAGGATATCTTCGTCTCTTCGGAATTTCTATAGCATTGAGAATATATATCTTAAATCTAAAAAAACAATTTTGGAAATCAAATATATAAGAAAGATAAAGTCGTTTCTCTCACTATCAATTGATTTTCTATATAAAAAACGTCAATGACGACGATGCCGAGCACTTCCCAAGCATTGATCGCTTCCTTTTGGCTCGGGTACTGATGTCCCCACTCGGGTCTCAGTAGAACTGAATCAATATCCATTTTCACAAGATTAATAACATTTCTCAATTAACTGTTATTTAACAATAATACTGTTCCGAGGTTCGATATAACAGTTTTGCAGTTCAAGTGGTTATATATATGTATGTATGTGTTTTAGTGGAAATCATTTGGTCGAATAGCAACCACACGTCTTGAAATAGAAAAGGTCTCAGGATCGAGTCGAATGGTAAGGACAGAAACATGCATGGTTTTATGATGTTTCAATCCGTTAAATAATATCCCGATTCAAACCGTCATTAGATTTACTACCACTCAATTTCATACCTTATTTGTTTCAGGTATGTTATATGCAATCACTCTTTTACCAAAATGTTTTGAAACTCTTTAAGGATCTAGATTTGGTAGATGGCATGTTAAATAACTAAGATGCAACACTTTTGAAACCAACATGCATGATAAGATAACAAACCATACTGTTCCCAAAACTTATCCTCTATTTGGTAAGTTCAGACCATACTCTACTTTAATCGATATCTGCCTTAAAGCGAGCAAAATTGCTCCAACCGCATTTGGGACCGCCATGAGAGGCTACAACAAGCTCCACATGTTCAATCCAACAATATTAAATTTCCTACAAGCAAAAAGAACTTCTTCCACCATTAACGCCGATCCAGGTTAGTACAAAGTAATGGAACCAGATTTGAAACCAAAATGATTTTGCTGGAATTAAATCGATCGAACTTGATTTATAATTATTGAGTTATTTTAATAATTTATTATGAGTTTTTAAATTATTAATAATATATAATTTTTTGTTAAAGATTATTTTTGTTTAAGTGTATATATATATATATATTAAAGTTTTTTTTTGAGTTACGGATTGACTTTTATTTAAGTATATATATATATATATATATTATATATATATATATAATATTTTTGTTTAAGAATCTTTTTTTTAACATATGATTTTGGGGTTTTTTTTTAAAGTATATATTTTAATTTTGAAGTGTTGATCTTATTTATGAACATAATTTAATTCTTAAATGTTATTTGAATTAGATTAATATTAAATACCTTTGATTCATGATATGTATGTTTAGTTTTCTGCAGAATAAAGTTGATGATTTTATTTTCATTTATTACTTTAAATGTGTTATCTTTTAATTGTAATTTAAAATAAAATTTAAAAGATTAAGGCTTGATCTCACTATGAAATAAAATAAAAACCAATTAAAAATAGTAATGTTTGAGATCATATTACATGTAATTTTTAGCTATACATTCATACTTGATCTATGTCGTTGAATTTATTTAGTATGATGATCATTGATGGATCGAGTTATGTTAAAATATAAAAAAAGTAGCTTTGGTCTCATGCTGGTATAGGAGATGGACCAGATTGATTCGGAATATGTTTTTAAGAATAGAAAGTAAATTTGTGCGTACTTATAGTTTTTGAATATAATTATCTTTGAAATTAATTTGTAACCTAAGTGTGAGATTATTGAATTATTTTAATAACCTAATGTAAAATTTTAAATTATTACTTATTATATTTGGCATTTTATTCTAATTTGTTTAATTAAGTAACATATTATAATAGAGCCCAATAAAATATCTTATTCAGTATGGACTTTGTGATGTGCGGTAATCAATAGAAAACTTAATTAGAGTTAGTGTGGTTCTAAATAGATTGCATATATAAATAATCTTATAGAGTTTATCTTCAAAATTAATCACTTTATTTTCTCCTCCTCAATCTCCATCTTTAAGTGGGACCGATTGATAGAAATAAATTAGTACGTGGAAGATCTCATACTCATCTCTAATTGAAGCTATAAATTCAGGTATGCCATTTTCCTTATTTTACCATAAAATATTAATATTATATACAAAGTTTATAAAATGATCTAGATTATATATTTGTTACAATAACAATCATGTTCGGAACCAAATCAATTGCGTTCGAATCCCTCTTATATGTGAAATCAATAGTAAATTATATGTGAAATATATTTGTTATTTTAAATTTATTTAAAAACTATTGAATTATAATCTTCTACCTATCATATATTTTTTTTCTCGTATAAATAAAATCTCAATTTTTTTGGGGAAAAAAAGAAGAAGATAATTCACTAAAAATTGTTCTGAATCCCTCTTAATCGCAATGATCCGAATGAAACATGAACTTAAACAATGCATCGAAAAGAACATGAGCGAGAAGGCCTGCAAAAACTAGTGCAAAGGGCCACAGTGTCCCCCCTATTGGAAGAATTATTGCCTTTATTTTTGGTCTTTCTCATGTGAGGACCTCTTTCTTTTCCATGATATATGATTAAAGGCCATTTATAGTGAATCCTTTGCAACCAAAACCACATCATGAGAAAAGACTTTTTGGTAGTGAAATTTAAACGTATAGGTGAACGTCTAACTACTCTTACTCATCGCTCTCCAAACTAAACTTAGTTTTGTTTACCAAACACCTAACATTTTATCTAAATAATCTTTTTATTGTGAAAATTGATATCATTATTTCCTTACCGAATGATTGATTATAAGAGAAGTAACTAAATCGGAAATTTAACATATCAATAAGGAGATAATATACGGGTAGTTAAATCACATCATATAATATACGATTAATTACTAACTATTTACCGGTTAGTGATTGAAAACTTTAGCCATTCGAAGCAAGGACTGAAAGAACAATAGGAAGCAATTATGAAAGCCATCTAAAGCGACTCCTTTCGAGTGCGGGGACAACTTCCTTTCAATAAGCCACAAGGTGGTCCCTGTCTTCTAATCAGGGGGATCATAAACTTCATACATTAGAGTGTAATTGTAATTTAATTTGCTTCTTAATCATGATCTCCACCAAATTTCTCTGTATCTCTACGTATATTGATATCTTCTAATCACACCTGTCATCACATCATGATTCATGGCAGCTTGTTGCGTAAGAAAAATAAAAATAAAAATATTAGTAGATAATTTATTAAAATAATAATTAGAACTCCCACTAAAATATGAATTTATAATGTAATAATTAGAGAAGTACTAAACAAAGTTCTCCTTTTTCTTTCTCCTTTTTGACTGTAAAACTCTTGAAACACAAACAAACCCATGTGAGATATAGAACAACTCCATTATCACACACAAACAAATTACCCCAACCCCCACAAAAAAAAAAAAAAAAAAAAAAAAAAAAAAAACTATGGGAGAGAAATTGGAGAAGATGATCAGCAACAACAGCAAGAAGCAAAAACACAAGCACCCAAATGATGATCAAGATCATAGTAATCCTCAAACCTCCAAGAAACATTTAGACAACAACAAGATCTCTTTCAAGCCAAGTGCAGAGGTAAAGGGTCTAAGATTTGGAGGCCAGTTCGTAGTAAAATCATTCACCATCCGCCGCGCAAGACCTCTAGAACTTCTTCAACTCCTTTCTCTCCCTCCAAAAAACCCTAAAAGCAACAACAAGAACAAAAAGCCCCCGTTCCCTTCAACGACGGCGTTTATACCTACAAACTTCACAATCTTAGCCCACCATGCTTGGCATACTCTCACTCTAGGGCTTGGCACGAAGAAATCAAAAGTGGTGATATTCGTGTTCGAGCACGAGAACATGAAGGCGGGTTTCGACCGTGTTTTGCCGCCAGAAATTCCGCTAGGGGAAGTGAATAAGAAGATGATAAGGGGGTTAAAAGGGTTTGAGATGGCGAGGTTCAAATTCAGAAAAGGCTGCATAACCTTCTACGTATACGCAGTGAGGAAAGTGGGTTGCAGCGGATTCTCTTGTGCTGATGATTTGAGAACTCTTTTGCAGTGTGTGGTTGATCTTAACGATTTCTTGGATCATACGGCTATGCTTGCTTTGCCTAATCAAAGAAACATTACTCATACACCACCTTCTTGCCATACCTGATCACTAGGTTAGTTCCTTCATCTTTCTCTATTGACTTTGATTCTATCTGTTAAAGGGGGATTGGTTTATATATCGAGCTCAAAAAAGGTACTGTCTAATTTTAGTCTGTTTCTTCTTGATCTGGTTTAACGGAAAACTGTATTGTGATGTGAATTAATAAACTTAAAGCCTAAGAGTATGAGAAGTACTGCTCTCGACACAACAATTCATCAACATTTTTCTTAGTTTACGTAAGATGTTATAAAACAGCGTATACTTGCTTGATACATCTGATTATATCATATATGTGAGGGATAATGACAACGAATCAGTGAGAAAATATATACGGTGATTGTATTGTTCCATCTCATAAATTCTTAGTACATATCCACCTCTTCTTCTATTAATAGCTTTATGGTCGAAGAAAGGGGTTCTATCATCATGTATGTCATGAGGGGGGTGGTCCAACTATGCTGGGCCTGGCCTATGCCTACTAATTAACACAATTCACATGAATTTATGAAAAGTCCTCTCACTCGTTTACCATGCTAGCTAGCTAGCTAGCTACCACTATGACTCATCAATTGCTGTAGAATTTATTATGCGTACTGAAACATATCATGTCATGTTTTGGATAAAGTAAGTATGTTTGGAGAAATTCATGCAGCTCTATTAATTTCTGTCACAAAAAAAAAAAAAAAATTCCGACTATTTTACTTCGGAGAAATGTTGAGTGCACATATTGTACAGTAAAGGAGAGGGCTCTACCTAAACCGATTATTATTTATTATATATAAATATAATATGATGAAAAATGTGATAAAATATACTTTGTTAGTATGACTCTGAATAGACTTTTGATAAAATAACTCATCACTACATTGTACAATCATTCTATAACCATAGAATAAACTTAGCCCAACGCTACACGTCGTTTCCTTCCCAGTGCAAAGGCAAGGGGAAGGGGGTAATCTATTCTTTTATTTTTTTCCTGTTTCGGTGAGTTTTGAGTAAAAATGAACAACAGAAGAAACGCCCACCGTGGGGCTCGAACCCACGACCACAAGGTTAAGAGCCTTGCGCTCTACCAACTGAGCTAGACGGGCTTGCTTGCTGTTGCTCTGGTTAGTTTATTCAACACCAACGTAAACTCAAGTGCCCTTTTTCATCATTACAGAGCATGCAGAGCTCTCCAGAATCCAGCTATAACATAGCAACGCCACGCTGCAATGAACAGGCTCATGCTTTGTAAATTGTAATGCTCCTGTTAGGAATCCACATCTTTCACACACACAAAAAAAAAAAACAAAAAAAAAAAAAAAGAAGAAAACCTGCTGACAGAGGCTTTAACAGGACCCAAATGCCAAGAAAAACCATCCAACAATAATTAAAAAAAAAATGATGAAAGTAATCGAAAATGGAAGAAGATTTTGTCCTCTAGCTGTTCGTCATATGGTTAAATTGTCTAGAGGCTAGACTGAAACGCAAAGACAAAGATGATAACACAAATATTGAATAAATAAGAGTTGTTTTTCTTCGTATCCTGAGAAATTCATGTCCCGAAATCCAATCATGAAGCCAACACAATGACGACGTCTATAGGAACGGGGGTAGTATTACCCATCTGCGTGGATACTTCGGCCTTCCCTCCTTCCCATCAAATAACTGCAAATGAAGTTGTACCAGAGGGTGAAGTGAGAAGCAAATTTAATGAAACAAGACATAGTTAACACTGTAAAGCACTGTTTCCCATTAAAAGACAAAACAATTGAAGTTAACTTTATTCAACTTAAAGAGATGGTTATACCTTCTTCAAACGCCGGTGCTTAGCAAGGGCCCAATTGGTCATGATAGTAGCCGCAACTACAAGGAAGACATAACCAGCAACAGTTTGCGTAGCAATATTAAAGCCCAACCACTGATATATCTCTGTCGTGTAATTAGCACACGTAACGATATTAAACAAAAATCCACGTGGGATTTGATACCCTCCATTCCCACTAGGGCTACGTAGATTCCTCAGCAAGACATGACAATAAAGGTTCATGGCCTGACAAAGCAAGCCAAAACCGAATCCAATCTTGATTTGAAGGTCACTAACAGGGGTGTAAAGGGGGTGATTCACAAAGTAAGCAATGAAGCAGCCAAAGGTCCAGTAATAAGCACAGTTCCGGAAAACATTGGAAAGTGGTGAAGTGGCATGACTAAATCTATGGACGAAGAAAGTTTCCACGATTCGTTTGAAATAGTGCAGGGACCAGTAGTATAGAGCATATGTCTGGACAGGGTGGTGGTGGTTAACATGTTCTGTCTTGTTGTAGCCAAGATACTTGTAAACAGGGAAGTAGTAGAAAATGGGGTAGAGGATCAATGGGCCTAAGTACTCGAAGAAGAAGAGTGTTCTGTATGAGACTTGTGGACCCAGGTCTTTGAAAACTATGGTTATGCTTTCTGCATCTTCAGTGCAATACTCTTTGAGAGTCTTCTTGTCGTTGAGGACAGTTGGTCCCTCTTTCGACCCAGGTTGGACAGGTAGAGTCAAACGCTGCCTTTCGGGATAGAACTTTTTGGCTGTTTGAACAGGGTTTGTTAAACTTGGATAAAGCACAAACAAAATGCCCACAAGCAAATATTATTACATAATGACAAGGTTTTCATGATGCCAATCAATGAGTAGGAACAGGAACAGAGTTTATAATATTTGTTCAGATTCCTAGTCTAGAGGTGACTAGTTTTTACATAAATGATAAGTTACTACAGGATATAATGCCTTTCATGTTATACATGCAAAGAAATTTCAACACTAATGTAGAATCCAGGAAAATTGAAAATGTACAAATAAAGCAAACAGAGGAATTAGACAAGTAGTCGGATCATCGTTCTATGTTGTTTGTGCAAATTACCAGATCGAAAAAGATAAAAAAAAAAGAAAAAAGATACTAACTACTTGAAACGTTAAGATGAATGGATCAACAAAAGGGAAGCATTTACAATACTCACTTCGCTTATGAATTGCCTCCTGAAGATCAGCTACTGAAGCCTAAGTAAAACAATAACCATAAAAGACAATAAATATTCGGTGCAAGAAAACAAGTCATCTTGACGTTCGACTTTATTAAACATGCTGATGTGCTATTTTGAAAAAACAACACTTTAATGAAGTCAAAATCAATTATTTTTTCTTAATATCTTAAACCCAAATTACGCCGGGATTCGAGTAAATCAGATCCCCATGAAGAACAATTCCATTTCCTTTTCCTTTTCCAGAACAAACAGAACAATGAAAGTCATACGTAGTTTAAGGAGACTTACAGAATCAGAGAGCTGAAGGCCTCCCTTGATGATTTCTCTCCCGCTGCGGGAAACAATGGTCACCTTCATCTTTGAATGGAGACGAAATGATTGAAGAAGAAACCCACTTCACCAAGTAATTCAAGCAAACAAAAATGGAGGGGCAAAATCTATAGTTTCTGTAGGATTTAAAGCGCTGGATGATTGACTGATTGAACTACTAACGGAAGAGAAGCAAGAAAATAGAAATTTGCCAATTTTGATTGAGATCCGAAAAAATGAGGAGGGGGCTGACAAGAGTGCTGCGACTTGGTTCGTTATTATTAATGAATGTGGTTGGGGGAAGGAGAGCTAACCATGTGCGATGCTCAACTGCACTATCCTCTCACATTTGCTTACTGGGCTGGGCTGGGCCGGATGACCAGTGATTGATGGGCTTCCACTAATGGGCTCTGCTTTTGATCTGGACATACCATGACTTGGCCCCAATATATTGTTTCCAATTAACGTACTCAATTAGATGATGAAAATGTTGATCATCTGTAATTTTATTGATTATGAAAATCACAGAAACGTTCACCCAATCATACCCCCACATTAGGCTGGGAGAAAAAAAAAAAAAGAATGGAGATTTATTTTAAGCTAGCTGATCCCAATTGGAAGTTTGACTACAAGTTTGGAAATTGTTCATCTTTCTTGAAATCTAAATCACTAAATGTGTAAGAGTTTAGTCTTTCTCATCAGATTCCTTGCCGTTGGTCCCATGAGGAGGCTCCAGTGCAGGCAGTGTCTGGCGAAAATCAATGAAATGAAAGAAAGGACTTAGATTAGAGTCGGTCTGAGTAAAAGTAAACAGATAGAAAATGGACTCTTCTGGACATTTCATCGAACAGGTTGTGGGATGAAATTCCAGGTTGAAGACAAGACACCTCTATAGCTTAATAAAAGAGGGAGAAATATGAGAGATAGAGAGTGAGGGTTTACCAGATTGGGTTTGTAGACGTTGTGGACGACGGAGGCGCCGGCGAGAAGCGAAATGACGACGACGACGCTGGACCATCCTAGCGACGGAGTTCCCGTAGGCATCTTCCCTCCTCCGAATTTCTGACTCATCCTCGCACCCACACGGGAGCTTTTACTTTAACTGATCGTCAGTTAATTGATCTAAAGCAGATGACGTAGAAGCTCCCAACGAGCTCAGAAAGTAGGAAAGTAGAAAAGTAGTAAAGAAGAAGAAGAAGCAAAAGAAAAGAAAGACATGGCACTTTTGGGCCAGAAGAAGCCCAAACCCAAGTCCAAACACAATAACCCGACCCAACAGGCGTTTAGAACCAAAACGACACACCAAAAGTCAGTTCTTTCGGTTCCACCTCTGTGAGAAAAAGCCCTCTGCCCTCTCTCTCTCTCACAGTCGCAGCTCGCTTAGGATCTCATTTCATAATCCACAAGTAAGTTCAACTTCTCTTCTCTCACTCTTAATATCTGTTCTGGCTGTGCTTTAATTTCTGTTTATATCTCTGAAGATCTTCCAATTTAGTTGAACAAATATCAAAATTTTAAAGCTTAGGTTGCTTGTTCTTGTTTTTTATTTTGTTTGATGTTATATCAGCGTTGGTAATTCTTTCGGAGATGCTAATATGGAATTTCTGTATTATATTCTACATATGAGAATGTTGATCTTTGTAGCTACAGATTCATTTATCAATGACACTGATATAGTTTCAGTTTTATCAGATCTTTTTTCCGAGTATATTCCATCTTTTTCGATCGATTAAGGATTTGTCTCTAGATCATTACCTGCCTCATTTTAAGAGAATATGAATCTGGAAATTGAGTGCTGAGATTTGAATTAGTTGTGCTGCTGATCGTAGTGCATTTTGTATATTATACCTTAGGTTGGACTGAAAATCGAGGGATAGATTTCATGTTAGCTTTTCTTAACCCCATTGGAATTGATTATGTCAAATTGATCATTTCGACAGAAGACGAAAAGGGGGAAGACATGACATGGCTGAGGGGTGAACCGTTGGTGAGGAAGGTGGCTGTTTTGGCCCAGTACGTGGTTTTTCCCGGAGCCATGGTGGCTGCTCTAGTTTATTCTCCTCCGGATTACCTTTACTCCAAGAGAAATGACAGTCATTCAGCCAAGTAGAGTCTCTTGAGTGAGTTAACTAATCTATTTTTATTCCATGATAAGAAAATCAGATTTTAGTTTATTGGTATGATTTCTTTTCCTTTGTGATTCTAAATCTCTAGTGTAAACTGAGTGAGATTAGTTTAGATGGAAAATTTATCTTGAACCAGTCCAACATTCTTGCTTGGCCATGTAGAATTTACTAGGCAATTGGCATCATGCATTTAAGTTTTGAGTTTCGATCCATTTTAAGCAGTGAGCTGCCTATTTGAATTTTGACTGATTTTCGATTTTTCTTATGTTACAGGGACACCTTGATTGCAGAAAAGTATGCATTTACAGAGCTCTTTAGTGAAACCCGGTATGCATCAGCATGGATTCCTATTGAAACTTTGTGTGTAATAATCCTATGGCGAAGGAGAATACTAGTTTGTATTTGAAGAAATGTTGAACATTAACCTATGTTCTGTTTTCAGTACAATGTGATGAATATCGGTTGAATAATTACGCGGCGGAAGCCGGAAGATATCAAACTCTGTCATTCAGTTTTCATGACATTACTCTTTTCAATGTTTTCCTCAAGTTGAGAACATTAGGCCTCTCTGTGTTAGAGGATGCAACTTTTCTAGTGAAGAACAACAGATTACACATCATTCTGTACAATTCATTCAAAGCTAATCAGCATTCTGTATAAACAGAGGAAGAACAGATTACACACATAAGCAATTCAGTTAGATCAAAACTTGAAACGGAACCTAAAATTTGAAATGGTACAAATTGTGAACATTGCTAGACAACTTTACAAATATCCTCGTACTCAACTGCCTTAATAACCCTACCATCATAAACACCCTTCTCAATCTGCACCTTAGCACAAAACTTGTCTATATCCACAGCCAGAAGCTGGGCATTTGACCCCCGATATGCTCCATTCACAATCCTCACAAGGCTCCCAATTTGCGGGATCACAGTCTCGAGCTCTTCTTGGTCGACTCTAAGCACATGCTTGCTATCAAGCATTTCTATCTCCCCGACATATTTATCTATAACTTTCCTCACAACTCCCTTTTGCTTGTAGTACCCCTTCTCAGCCATCGCCTTGCTCATTACCTTAACAATTATACCCTCACATAACCAGTAATCCTTCCTATTAAGCTTCTCCTTCTTCTTCTCTTCCTCTCTCATCAACTCCTCCAAAGCTGACAGGCCATTAACCACACCATTTGAGCTTGACTTCCCAGCAACTTTACCCCTATCATTTGCCTCATTCTCTGGCTCGTCAAAAACTAGTTTCGAACTCTCCGCCTTCTCCTTCGATTTAGAAGATGAGCCAAGAGCAAAACCAATCTTAACTCCACTCTCCAAATTCAACTCCTTAGCTTGTTCAGTATCCAAAGGCTGAGAGGACTCAGAACCCAATGGCATCAACTGCTCAGCCCTCTCAATCTGCTTCTTTATCTCCCTTTCTTGCTTCTCTTCATCCACTAAATCAGCTCGAATCCTCTTGTTTTTCAATTTTTCCTTGAAAAGGGTCTCTGAATCTCTATCTATATAAGTAATAAACCAACCCTTTGGGGTCTCCTCAACTTTACACTGACCTGTTCGACCCAAATGCTTAACAAACTCGGTAAGAGTCGCCCATTGTGTTGAATTCATATGGATGTGATGCCGATCGTTAATGTATTCATTGTAAACGACTGTGGCTGCTATTCGGCTGAAACGGTGGCTGCGTTTCATATGATCCATGAAAGCCCGTTCAAATTCTTCTGAGTAACCATCAACGATACGATTAGGGTTTTGGCCAAAGACTTGCATTTGGCGTTGATGACTTTCACTCATACAGTGGCATTTGAACCCGTTCTCATCCCTGCACTGTTTCTGGCACATCTGGCAGTACCACCTAAGTTTCTGAAGACCTTTCGCCTTTATTCTGTTTGCGATCGCTTTGGGTGTTAGAAACTCATTCTTCCCCATCGTAATTTTCCTAAAATCAGAGTTATTTGAATTCTCATTAATAAAGAGAAAAAAAAAGAGCGCAGGTTGCATAAATAGATAATGGTAAGAGAATGAGATACAAAACCAGATTCAGAATTAAATTCCTATAATGATCTCATATCTACCTCAAAAAGCTTTTAAAGCACAATAAACGTGGATGTTACTAGTGTATCGGAATAATCCTGCCACAAATACTACACCTCCGCTTAATTTTACATGAATTTTATACAGCAAATCACTTTATTGATTAGAAAAAGTCCTACAATTGACTTCAATTCCTAGATTCTTTACAACTACATAACCTTATTTCTGATACAGTATTTCTTTTTCTTTTTTTCATGAAAGGGGGGGAAAAAAGGATTTTTTTTCTTCTTCTTTTAATCAGTGTATCCTGCATATAAAAGATTCTTTGTAAACAGCAAAGCGATGCATTTGATAGCTACAGCATTTTGGATTGAACATAAGGAATTTCCCTAAAACATATGAAAATCTACCCCCAATTTTTCAGTTCAGCTAACGTGTATGAAATATATATATATATATAAAATACCCTACCAAGCGGAAATACAACTATGGAAAAGTGATTTGAAGATTCATTCAAGAAGGTAATACTATCATGACGAATAGATATCTAGAGTAATTGAATTTGAATCGAACTTACCTTCGGATTATGAAAGAAGATCGAAAGCAAGCTGTGCGATAGAGAGACACAGAGAAAGAGAGTTTTTAAGAAGCTGGAATACAGAAAACGAACATAAGTTGAAATAAAAATTTAGCGATTATATAAAACGGAGATGGATTAGATATGGGCTAATGGGCTGGGGTTTACAATAATTAGTCTGGCCCATACCCTCTTGGAAGAGCATGGGCTTTTTTTTTTTACTCATACCCACAATTTGTTATTGCATGGGCTTATTTACTCAGATTTTGCTCTCAAACGCATGTTATAAAAAATACCTGTTTGGAAACTCATTTCATATTTCGGGATTAAAAAATTTAAAATTTGGTAGTGGGAACATTTTCTAATATCACTTTTATCCCTAATAAAATACTTATTTAACTTAAAAATATGTTTAGGCCATATTAGTTTCATGTTTTGTATTCTTTTGCAATATCGATATCAATAATCAAATCATATTATAAAATAAATTTATGTTATTAAATATATTTTCTGAAACGAGTTTTAAGACTTTGTTTGACACAAATGAACAAGGTCAAAGAACGACACCATCTTTTGTTATCAAAGAACGACACCAAGCCCACCGCAACTCGACCAACTCCATCTTCGGTAATAACTCTTCCTCGAGCACCCAATACATTATCTACATTTTTACCTTTTTGTGCATAGACTTAGAGCCTAATTGTGTATCTTGCTTGATTGCTTTACGACCAATACTACTACCATGCAGGAGGCACAAAGCGTTTGATGGGAAGGAAATTTTGTGACCGGACGGTACAAAGTGATGTCAAGCTCTGGACATTCGAAATCAGAGCAGGTCCTAATAACAAGCCAATGATTGTAGTGAGATATAAATGTGAAGAAAGACTAATTTTCGCAGAGCAAATTGCTGCCATGATCCTTACGAAGATGCGTGAGATTTCCGAGACATTTGTGGGTTCAACTGTAAAGGATGCTGTTATTACTGTCCCCGCCTACTTCAATAATGCACAACGTCAAGCCACGAAAGATGCTGGAATCATAGCCGGCTTCAATGTTAAGCGTATAATCAACGAACCAACTGCCTCTGCTATTGCTTATGGCTTTGACAAGAAAAAGGCAGGTCAGATGATCGGCCAGAAGATTATTCTCATTTTCGATTTTGGTTGTGGGACTTTGGATGTGTCTCTGCTCACAGTTCAAGATGGTGTGTTCGGAGTGATTTCAACCGAAGGAAACACTCATCTGGGAGGTGAGGACTTCGATTACATATTGGCCGAGTTTTTCGCCAAGGAATTTGAAAGTAAGCATAAGGAGGATATAAGCAGAAACCCAAGAGCTCTTGCAAGGGTTGAAAAGCGCTTGCGAAAAGGCCAAAAAGATACTCTCCTCTGCCACCCAAACCGAGATTGAGATCGATTCCCTGCATAACGGCATCGATTTCTACTCGACTCTTAGCCGTGCAAGATTTGAGGAACTCAGTAAAGATATTTTTCGGCTGTGGACGAGTGTTTGAAGAAAGCTGAAGTGGACAAGACCCAAGTGACCTAAGGCTACATATATTTTGGAACCCTAAATAATTATGATATTTATATAAAATAATTAAAAATATATTTTTATTATATTCATAAGAAATATGAAAAAATTTAAAAAGATAAAATAATTACTAATAAGTTTTATTAGAATAATTTTTTTTATTAAAAGAGATGATATTATTTATATATATATAATTATTTTTAAAATATATTTTATATTAAAATAACTTCAAATTTTAATTTGAGCTAAGGCTCTAATCGATCACGAACTGGCGTCTGTATCTATATTATTAACCTTATTAAGTTGACGCCTTTGATGCTGATTCTTCCTCGTTTGTTTCTTCAAAGGAAGAACCAATTTTCGCTTTGACTTCCCATTCCGATATGAATGAAAAAGCCAAGTTGCCTCCATTATTAGGCAATGACAGACAATCAAGTTTGCCATGATTACAAGTTTTTCAGTTCTTATTATGATCTAGTCCTGAACTCCGATCAAACTGACTACATTCTTGATTAAATATCATTTAATTTGACCATGGAAACATATTGTGATTTATTTATTTCGCAAGTTGGAAAATATAATTCTATGAAGCTAGATATAATTGACTGTTCTTAATATCAAAGTCAACGTCAGACTTACAAGTTACAAGTTGAAAAAACAAGACACGTTATTAAACGGTTAAGTTTCCATAAATGGTCGACATGATCTATACTCTAATAGTGTTTATTGCTTAAACTTAAAAATCAATTTTTCTTGTTATATATGGCCCATCATTATCCAGGTGGCTGACGTGCTATCGTTACGTAAACATGATGTCAATACTGTTCGAAATTTCGTGTACACTACATGGGCACCTCGATCATACCAAGAAAAGGTTATGTCTTGGTTAAAGGCTTCCCTATGCGACTTCTCAAACGGTCACCGTCTTTTATTCTGAATGAAGAACCATCTCTAGTTTCTATTTGGGTTAATTTCCTCCTGCTTCCATTTCATCTTTATGCTAAACTAGCTTTGATGTCTATTGCCAAGTGCCTTGGAAAGCCTCCTCAAACTGATGTTGCGGCTTCTGCTCTTAGTAGGCGTAGTATGTTTAGAGTCTTAATTGAACTCGACATCGCAAAACCCCTTTCGGATGCAATCTGGATTGAGCAAGAATTCTCAGGTTTTTGGCAAGATGTTAAATATGAGAATTTTCCATGCGAGGGATACCATAAGCTTAGTCATTCCTCACCCTGTAAATAAAAAGATTGATGTTTGGATCCCTAAGAAAGCTATAAATCTCCAAGTCGAAGCAAATAACTCTCCACAACCCATAACCCTAACTTATACTGTGACCATAATCTCACATCTTACTTATCTTCAAAGGTAATCATGATACCTTCAAACTCCACTAGCCCAACGGTTGACCCTACTCTTTCAAACCTAGTTACATAAACTTAGCCAAGACACTTCAAATAAAAATTTCTTCTCTGTTAGGGCAACAAACAATTTCCTTCCCCTAACCCTAAAACCAAAAATCCTCCTCCTCCTCTAGCTTCTCCCAAAAATGAAAAAAAGTCTTAAAACTCCCTCTTTAAATGTTTCCCTACCTCCCATAACTTTACCTACCTCCCTCCCTTCAGTCAAAGAAGGAAAACAACTTCAAGTGCCTTCATCATCTTCATCATCTCATATAGTTTCCGCCTCATATAAAATTATTAAAAAAAATCCCCACCCGAGCTTCTACCACTCTTCAAAGTAGCTATCCTCCTCCTCCTTCTACTTCTGCTTTAACCAACACCTCTCAAAATCCCCATATGCCCTCAAACCTTTCACCCTCATTGACCTCAGTTAACTACTCTAATACCTTTGTCACAAAATATTTTATGAGAATGAAGAAGCCATAAAAAAAAAACAGTGAGGTTAATACTCGTGATGATTTGGCGGTCCACCAAACAAGCAATAAGTTTGATTTCTTATCAGATAGGGAAGGTGAAATTTCGAACCTAGACCTAAATGTTATGCAACTTGTTGCAGGGTACAGCAAATCATGAAGAGGAAAAAAGAATCCCAAAAGTTTTCTGTCAGATCTTCTAATAGAATCCAAGTTGCAACTCAAAACTCCCGAACCCCTTAAAATTAATTAACGTTAAACACCCTCTTCTGGAACATAAGAGGGATGACCATGCAAGCTTCCTTTAGAAGATTGAAGAAGTTAATTGCGATGGACAACATCAGTTCTTTCAGTATAGTTGAACCTTTCATCGAGGCAGAGAGAATTTCGAGCCCTTCTAGACATTTGAATTTCTCTCATAGTTACGTCAATGTTTCGAATAAGTTATGGGGCTTCTAGAAGGATGATAATCAAGTGGAAATTGTGAAATATGGGTCTCAAGGTTACCAATGCTGTTTTTCCCAGGCCTTTCATTTGGCTTTCTGTATGGTCTTCATACCAGACAGGATAGATTGGAGTTGTGGGATGACCTCCTTTGGTGCTATAGTAGCTTTACTATTTTCGTTGAGTAGTTCTAGGTTATTTTAATATGATTGTTGACCATATGGATAGATTCGGCAACTCAAGAGTTGATTTTAACTCTATGCTTGACTTTCAAGCTACTCAGCAAACCTGCAATCTCATTGACACAGGCTACAGTGGCTCTAAATACACTTTCTGTAATGGTAAGAGGTATTGCAGCTCGTTCTTGAAGCATAATTGATAAGAGTCTTGATTAATTCTACTTGGCTAGACTTTGCTCCTCACTTTCAAGTGTAACATTTGAACAGAACTGGCTCTGATCATACCCCTCTTCTCTTCAAAGTGAAACTTTCTTCATCTGCATCTAGTGGGTTCAAGTTCCAGAATATGTGGATTAAGCATAAGTGGTCTCAACCTGTTCTTTCTAGCTCTCCTCTTCATAGACTTGGTTTCAAGTTGAAGGCTATTAATTAAACATAATCTTTATATAAAAAAAAATTATCTATTAAACGTAATCCGAAGGTTTGGTACAGTCATACTTTTGCAATCTGTTTCAAAGAATTCATGTCCTTAAGGATGAAGCTTTGAGAGCTGAAGTCGCTCTTGGCTGGTTTGATAAATGACAGACCGACTACATTATTATTTCGGAGCAGGAAAAAACATGGAAGCAAGAGTGAGTCTGAATGATGATGTTGATAACAGGGCAAGCAGGGGAGAGCAGACCAGAAACCAAACTAAATAATGGTCTTAATGCTGTTTCTATATCCTTATTGTTTCAATGTGAATATGTATATGGTTTCTCTTATGGTTAATTGGTTAGTTAAATAAAGACATGAAGTGAACTTAAAACGAATCATCGGCTCCTGAATTTTCGAAACATACTTCATAAGAATACAACTTGGATATAGAAAAAGCAATCAGATCAACATTACAATTCTTGAATTCACTGAAAAAATAATGAGAGAATATTAAAATTAAAACGGATCAAGCTTCCTATATTCTCTTAGGAAGTGCATAAGAAGAGAGAACGGATGAAGCTGCAGTACAGACAAATGCAAGCAGAAGAAGGCTAGCCGAAGCATAGACCTTATCGTAAAAGGTGGTAAATTCAAGGCCCTGGCCGTCAAAAAACAACTTCATATCGACTGTAACACCGAATCCGGCCGCCATTCCTGTGGCTAGTAAGTACGAAACAAACTGCAAAGAGAAAAAAAAAAAAAAGACTAAATTGTTTGTGCAAGTTAAAAGATGTGAAAGAACAAGGATGGAAATCCCCTAGCACAGCTGACATACCTTGTCAGCATAGAAGTCAAGTGTAAGAAAGCCATCTCCTTTCACTATTACTTGGTAGATGGAGAGTACAGTGTGCACAACAACAATTACAAAGCCAATGACAATGCTTGAAAGCATATACCTGCAATATCATCATAAAGTTGGATTCAAGAGAATGAATATATATAGTAGTACCGATCGAAAGTTTGGAACAATATCGCATTAGGACATACCGGTACGCTTTAATATCGTTAAAACCGACTTTAACTTGTCCGTTTATGACGTCGATGGTTTGAGTACTTGTGGCGAGGACTATGAGTGATATTAGGAGGAGAAGGAGGGCAATAATTCTCAATACGAGAGAAGCAACTCTTGAAGCTGCAGGGCCGGCCATTCCTTTTTTGGGTGTTTGATTAATATTAATCACAAGTTGTAAGTGCAATGCATGATTTAGAAGCCTCATTTATAAGCAAACTTGGTATGAAGAATGTAATAGAGAGTTGTGATTTCATACTTAATTCCAACTTCAAAGATTACACCGTTTACTTTGAGAAAAGAAAAACATATAAAACGGTGGACGTAACGTGCAGTAGTTGTTGACCCGAAAGTGATGGTGATGGAGAATAAGTCTTGTAAGAAATTTGGACTAGAGGGTTTTTTTTTTTTTTTTTAAATGAATTTTTTAATTTATAAAAAGTATACAATAATATATCAGTCCATTTTTTTAATATTAGATATATTTATTTACTGTTGTCAATATTTTTGAGTTAGAATCACATGCTTATACGCATATCATATATTTCCAATTTCTAATTTTGCCATCAACTACTTTGAGAATTTGTATGTTCGATTGATATGTTTTTTTTTAATATATTAATTTTTTAAGATTTCTCATTTAAATTAAATGTAAGATATTCTTAATCCGATATTTTATGGGTGGAGTTATTTTGAGTATATATGTAGATTTTTTTTAATATATAAATGAAATAGAACACGTAATAGTTTAGTTCAATTATGTATCAGACATATTTTTAATATTATATAAAAATTTGAGATTTTATCTCAAAATTAATAACCGATGAGTGAAGTAAACCATTTTTTTTTATATATATTAGGTTTTCAAAACTCACTTTTTAAATATATGATATATTCTTAATATGAATTATATCTACGATGAATCGATTCATTTCTACCACACACATAATTAATATGATGGGATAAAACTAACATATACTATTAAAATAAACCGATTAGAAACGATTTACCCACAAATTTCTCAATAAATTTTTACACAAAGCAATGTGGGGATGGAATATCTTTTGGATGTTAACCTTATCAAGTTGGCGCTTGTGATGTTGATTCTTCCTTGTTTGTTTCTTGAAAGGAAGAACCATTTTGGCTTTGACTTGCCATGCCGAAATAAATGAAAAAAACCAAGTTGCCTCTATTATGAGGCAATGACAGTAAAGTTTGCCATGATTACAAGTTTTATACTTCTTATTATCTGGTCCTAAACTCTAATCAAACTGGAAACATTCCTGATTAATAAAAAATTTGATCATGGAAAACAACTATGATCTATTTCTTACGCATGTTGGAATACAATTCCATGAAGCTAGATATAATTGATAGTTCTTAATATCAAAGTCAACGTCTAACCTACAAATTGCAAGTTGAAGAAACAGGCCACACAAAAGACAGATAAGTTTCGATACATGGTCGACATGATCTATATGGTGTTTATTGCTTAAACTTAAATCAAATTTTCCGGTTACATAAGACCATCATTATCCGGGTGGCTGACGTGCTATCGACATGTAAGCATGATGTCAATACTGTTCAAAATTTAGTGGTGCATGGGCTTCTCAATCATACCAAGCAAGGGTTATGTCTTCGCATCTCTTTATAGACCGCTGTAGGTCGAAACTTGCTTAACAGCTTCCTCTTCCATCTCAACTAATTGACGGCAAAAGGACTCAATGTCTCCCGCCTCTTCCTTGAGTGAGCACCTAAACTCCTTCCATTGGTATGGATCAAACCCATCCTTCATTATTGGACTCGGTACCTTTCCCAGCACATCGAACCCCTTGCGGTCAATAGAAAGCATGTATGCATCTTTTGCATTTGCATTCAAGTATATGAAACAAAACAGCACGAGGGCTCTCCGCCTAGCTTCACTTTGGTTGATCCCGTCAATGAGATTTGCAGAAAATGGGGCTACGTGTTAGAAACATTCAATGTGATCAGAACAACGGAAGATGGAGGAACTTTAATGCGAATCTCACTCTGGTATTTATTACCTATCAGATCTGCTTTTGATGTGCTCATGTCCTCCAAATCTATCTCATGGACGCCTTCGTTGCCATCTATAAATATGCATGATCTAGGAAATAACGCCATTCAGTCAGATGCAATATGAATAGGAGAGTATATTGATTGCTTCAGTTTTTCATTCCAGAACTAGTTTGTTGCGAAAATTTTATACCTTGGATCAAACTTGTATATCACATAGTTTTCATCTTGTTCTAGCAGGACCTTGAGGCTTTCACTTCGAGATGTAGAGCTGAGATTGGAAGAAGTTAATACACCAGAAACTGTATAACTTGAGGCCCTAAGTGCTTTCTGTTCAGACATTATCACTTCTCTGAGGCTTTCAGTGGCAGATTGAGCCTATCACGAAATAGGAACTTATAGTCAAACACTGAAACTTGATATTATATAAGCTTATGCAGGCCAGAAGAAAAAGACAGAAGAGCTAGAGGATGAACATGAAATTTGCAGTTGGAGATTTGCTGCTAGTAAGACAGCCAAAGCTACATTATTGTCTAATAAGCCTGGAAATATACTACTTACCGAGCCCTATAATACAAAGACAGCTAAAACAAAAATACTCTCTACGACACTCAAACCAAATTAAGTTGTCAAGAAAAAAAATTAAATATGTTACCTTTTCACTCTTAACAGGCATTATGTCCCCTGTTAGAGCTACCCGAGCAGGTATCTGCAGGAATGAAAGTTGCATGTTATTTTTCTAGACAGATGAAAGTCCATTATCATGTATTGAATACATAAACAAACATACAACACTATGTCCTTCGCCATTTTCAAGATTCATGACAAGGATAAAGAAACTTTCAAGATCTTGGCTTTAAATCATTTACTAACCTTCTTCAGTGATCTAAGTAAGCTAGCCAGTGGGCCCGGGAAAGGACTGGTCACAGCTATCGAACCACGCTCGTCGATAATTGCATTCTAGCAAGAAAAGAAAAAGAAAAAAAAAAAAACAAGCAAATGGAAACCTAGTATCTATATAGCAAATTCAATTTTCGAACAGGACAACCAAGCAGAAGAGTATTATACCACATTATGCAAATCCTTTTCAGGAACCCATATATAAGGTTTTCCTCTCTTGAGTATGTAAGCGACCTTTGATGAGTGAATGTCTCCCTTGCTAACACAACCAAACATAGAGTAAGAATCAAAGGTCAATCAATTTGTGTAATGAAAAAACGATTTATCCATTAATTTGTTCTACACATAAAGGTAAAAATTGATACCTTCCTTCGGCATCAGCTTTGATGGTGTTGAGCTGAGCTTGCCAATTCGAAGCCAGGATGTTCTGCAAAAGTTTCAATGGTTGAAGGCTTGAAGTTACATCATTCGAATTTGATTCCAATTAGTAGTGTCAAACTAAGCTTACAGAGAGAGAGACAGAGAGACAGAGAGGACCTTGCATCTCTGAGCAAATGGTAAGACCGTTGCTTTGCTGCGCTTCATGGATTCTTAGAAGTCGTCGAATCGCTCTCCAAATAGTTCACGAAGATGTTCTCTTTAAATGTTGAGAATCTTTTCTGCGACGGGGAGAGAGAGAGAAATGGTTTTAGGGGTTTAAGTGTCGTAGAGAGGTTTGAGTGCGACGGTGGCGGCGAAGGGGCAAACGATACAGTTTTTTCTTTTGTCGTTTCCCAGTTTCAATTTTGCGGGTCTTTTTGGATCTCTGTTCACTGAAACGACATGCCGTTTAGTTGATAAAACAAATTACTATTCCGAAAATCAAATATAAATAAAAACACATTCCCTCCTCCTCCAAATTTTGGATGATTTTTTTAACATCGGTTTATTAGAATATATGACCCAATTTAAAATACGTGGCTTACGAATTTTCTTTAAACGTTTCTCAAAATTTTTTCAAACGCTTGAAATTGCTTTAAGTATCCGTACTTAAAATGATTAAAAAATATCATTAAAAATTATTAGGTAATAAAAATTAATTATAAATCAAAACTAAGACTAATTACCTGGAAGGTGAGCGGAAAACCAAGTAATTCCCACTTAACAGTCACTTTTTCTCTATTTGCAGCTCTTATAGATTTCTCTACAAGGTTATCCCTCTTAATATTTTGTATAGTTCTCTCATTAACTATTTTACCTCGAGAATAATTATTGAAGAATTTCATATGCTAGACTATATATAAATATTGACATGGTATTTTATGTGACTCCTTTAAACCTAAGAGGGCAACTACCAAAAAATAAAAAAGTCCTATTTTCACGTGTAAATCATCCATTTATTATTTCATCAACATCTCAATCATGCCATTTCTTAGTTCTACTCTCCATATTTTCGAAAATCTATATAAGCTGACCACATATAATAATATTATCATTTCCTTTAAACTAGTAATTCAAAAATTCAGCATTTTTCCTAACTTTGACCGATAAAGAGGCTGGTATTATGACATCTCAATCCGGTAATAAGAGCGAACTATTTTATTGAATAATAGATATGTTGACTATTTATAATATACCATGACTCATTTTTTTTATTGATTCTGATGGACAATCAAAGAATTGACTATTTGAGTAGATAATGTAAGTCTCTCATCAACTTTTAAGAGATGTATAAAGCATGATTTCCAAAATATTTCTAACCTCTGTGATTAAATTTTCTCTAGATCATATAAAAAACATCGTGCAATTTCGATCGAACGATAATGAATGATAAAAATGATCCATATATTTAAGCACGCGAGAAAGTCTAACCAATAGCTAACTTTGAAAGTAATAAATAAAAAAATAATTTCAATTTATTTATACATTCACAATAGAATTTCACAAATATCATAATTTCGTAGACCAAGTCCGAGATGTCGATCTATGATCTCAGACCAACATGTGAAATGTCACTCTGAGATGTACAGACCGACATCTCATGTAAACTCATAGATCCACAACCATAACAATAACAAGCTCAAACTTAAATTTAAACTCTAAATCGTATAACAATTTCTTCAAATTCAAAACATACCATATGATTTTCATATTCTCTGAACCAATTATCCTCCATGGCCGAGTGAGATGAGTATAATATGAGAATGAAGTCGTAAAGTGAGTAAGAAGAGAATGAGAGCGTAAGAGAAGAGGAGAGCGGAGAAAAGGAAAGAAGATGAGAGAATGAGAGCGTAAAAGAATAGGAGAGCAAGAAGATTTCGATTAGAGTGAAATAGAGATAAAATGAGAGAATAATAAGATATTAGTTTGTAAATTTGAAAATAGAAGAGAGCGATATAAGTAATTTGATCAATTGATAATTTCCATTTTTTTTTTCGAAAAGGTAAAGAGGTAAAATTAAGGATACAGAAAATTTAACAAAAAATATATCGAGAGTTAAGTAATTTTTAAAATAATATCTTTAATAAATTTATCTAAATAAAACATAAAACTAATTTTAATAATATGTTTATTTGTTTTTTAATCGGGAAGAATCTAATAATTAGATTATATGATATTATATGAAAAAATTACATAATTTAAAATTTTTATATTCTTATAACCGACTTTGAAAAATATCGAGAGCCGTGGATGTTTAACTTATAGCCTAAAAGTTACCGCACATTGTTTAACTGGTAGTCCCTCCTTGATAATAACGAATTGTCGCCTTCCTTTCTTGCTCCAAAGAAATGAACCTGCGTAGCTCTCTTTCTTTCTTTTTGTTTTTTTGTTTTTAAATTTTTTGTAATTTTAATAGCGAGTATGTGCAGCAAGAAAAGGCCACGATTCTTAGCCACGAACAAGTCAAAAATTTAAAAACACAAAAAGAAGCCCACTTAAAGGCAAAAGCCACTGCCCCACGATCATTCAAGACCAGCGTCCTTTTTTTTGGAGGGCAGAGGGAGGATAAATAAACCCCTTTCGACCAACCAATTCCCACGACACAGATTCACGGGCAAAGCTGCTATCCTCTTGTCGTTTAAGAAAACTGCTCAGAAAAGCATCTCTTACTCTTATCTTTTCCTGTCTGATATCTTCTTGCCACCTACAACTTACTCCAAGTGGGCTAAAAATGAAATGTTCAAATCATATAACATGGTCATGGTGGCTATGGCTTAGCCTAAGAAGGTCATTTCACTCTGCCCTTTGACCTGAATGTAAATAGGACCCATCTCACACAACATTAATAATAGGAAATCATTAGTTAAACACACTTTCATCATCACAACTCACCTCTTAATATCTCATCTTGTAGAAAAATTGTTAATGCAACAAGAACAAATACACTAATCTCACAAGAAAAAAAAAAACAAAAAAAAAAACCCAAATTAACAAAACTGACGGAAAACCCAAGATGATAAGAAGCCCATTCTACTTGTTAAACTGGTTTCTGGTTAACTAATTAAGAGGAAGAACCTGTACTGAAGAGTTAGTACTGCTTGAATGATTATGAGCTAAATTCATGGTTTTGTTCTTGTCAACAAGGATTGTTATATAGGATTGATCTCCTTCTTCCTCTTCATCTTTGGCCAACTTAAAATTTTGACCTTTAAGTAATCCTTTATTTAGCGACAACCCTTTCTCACGTTCTTCCTTTAGTTGTCTCCTGAGTTTCTCTTCTGCTTCCTGCAAGAACTTGAATTTAGGAGGAGGTGAAGCCAATGATCTTAATCTGCTAAACTCAGCATCTGAAGCTGATTCAAAGAGGGGGTTGAATCCATTGCAGTGATTAAGCGTATGGTGAGGAGGTGTGGTGAAGAAAGTAGGTGAAGCTAGAGGTGTCAAAAATGGAGTCTCTACTGTTGTTAAGAGCAAATCATTCAAGCTGCTCCTATTTCTTGACCCTTTCCCTTCATCTTGATCAGACTCTAATAAGTCCTCCTTAGTTTCTTCAACAATGGTGAAGAGGAATCTAGGTGGGCCAGCAGAGAGATTCTGCAGCCTCATTAACTCTGACTCAATGCTGTTGTTGTTTTCTTCACCAAAGGGTTTGAGCAAATCGGAGGAATGCATGTGAAAATGGGATTGATCAGAATCATGGACTAATGTGTCTGAGATTCTAACTGAAGAACTTAGAGCTGTTTGGGTAAAACAAGACGATGAAGAAGAAGAAGAGTTTTTCCAGCAAAACATGTAGAAGGACTGATAGTCATTTTCAATGTCCGTGTTTGTGAATCTCTTCTTCCACCTTAACAAGTAGTAAAGCTCAGCAACAAGAGCTAAGAATAAGCAGCCAAACACAACACTTAAGCCAAGTCCCACACTGCTCAGAGATTTCATTCTTTTTCTTAACCACCAACAAATTAAAAGAACGACAAAAAGATCACATTTTTAAGCAGAACTACCTGTAATCAAATTGACCCAGATCAGGAAACTCATTTCTGGTTTGGCAAAAGCTCTAGTAAATGCTTAAGCATGACAACGACATCTCAGACCCATAAAAGCAGTGATTGACCCCCCAGCTATTGGTTTTTTGATAATCACATTCTAGACCCGCCCTTTCCCCACAATCAGTGTTTCATTAAGGCTTTAAGGCTCTAAGCCCCAAAAAAGAGAGAATTTTTTAAAAAAGAGGAAAGAAAGATTCCGTCTTTTTATCTTTGGTGGCGAAACAGGAGATGAGGAATATAATAGAGAGGGAAATGAAGAGGAGAGGGGGGGTTGAGAAGAGAACAGTCAGCTAAAAGGGTTTTACTAGTTAATGGCCTTGTTATGGGTAG
This sequence comes from Coriaria nepalensis, assembly GCA_027186245.1. Lineage (NCBI taxonomy): Eukaryota > Viridiplantae > Streptophyta > Magnoliopsida > Cucurbitales > Coriariaceae > Coriaria > Coriaria nepalensis. The sequence goes on along the minus strand of CP114491.1, from coordinate 8,715,692 downwards.
GGAGAGGTGGCCTTCAAGAAGAGATGCTTCACATCACATGGGACCAGAAACAAAGGGAGGCGACGTGTCTCTCCCCATCTATTATTATTTCTACACTCTATAGCCCATAGGAATAGTTATTGTCCTACAACATTGTGGGTCGGAGTTAGGAAAAGTGTGGTAAAACGAGTCTTGATTCACAAAATATCCTTGTATAATATGTGATATATTTTAATTATAATAAAAATATCGAGAAGATTCATTCAAATAATTATATTTTATGGAATCTTTCTAACTTTTCTTTTGGTTTAGTTGTTAGGACCCTTTAGATTTCCAAAGTACCAATCAAATTATAAAGTTTACATTATTAAACAAGTGTTTTAATTCATTGATTTCTCTGCCTTTGAATGAAATTGGTGTTTATATTATTATTTAAGTTCTATGCTTATATTTTGGTTTTTGTTTGGTCTTTTGGAGAGAATATGACTTGATTGCTATAGGAAAATGGTGCCAAACGATGTGTCGTATTAGTTTAGATCCCACATGTCGTATTACGAGAGCCTACTTTGTGCTTGTGTGTTTTCACTTAATGGCGCATCGCACTATGGCTGAGTGTAGGGTTTATATGATCAGATCCGACCCGATACGATCGGACGGACTGGATACAAAATTTTTGCGCATGACTAGCTGAGACGACTGTGTCGCTAGCGGCGAAGAGCTTTAAGCCGCATGTCGAGAAAAAACCTAATCGGAACGACATGTGAAATTCATCTTATCACATGGAGCGTAATATAAACGATATGTCGGTGTTTTACGAACGGCATGTCGCTTTCTGAAACCCCAAATTCCTCAACCCTATCTCCTTCTTCTTCTCTCTCGATCTGAAAAATCCGCTACTTTCAGGTAAATTTTGAATTTTTACATGCAATTAATCATCAAAATGGAGGTGTAATTTCTGTTTCTTTCATTGTTCATGCCTGGATTAAGCTTCACTAGGTTTTTGTATGAAAGATGTACTGAGATTTGAGTTTTATTGGAGTGATTATTTCCAGTGTTCGTATCGTATTCTTTTCCATCTTCTTCGTTTGCTACTACTGTATTTATCTGGATGGCTTTCTTTACTTTGCTTGGTTTCTGTTTGGTCGCTGACAAAATTTGGGTGCAGGAAAAAAGATAGTTTGAATCTTATAGAAGTACACACGAATTGCTCTTAGCCGAGCCCCTATTCTTCCAAGGGCTAATGAAACTTTTTTTTTTCTCTTCCTTTTCCACCGATTTTCCTGTTTGCCAAACACGAAGGTTTGGCCATTTTGGAGTCTAATTAAAGTTCAAAATTTATGTTGTGGATTCACTGTTGTTTTTCAGACTTTTTTCTTCTTCTACAAGATTAAATTTTCCCTGAAAACAACAATAAAAAAGAAAAGCTCAGTACATTGACTGACAAATTATGGGAGCTTTACCTCTTTCTTTCATTACTTTGCAAATGTCAAATTTTAAAGAAGACGCATTGAAGAGAGAAATGGTCTTGTTGTACGCATTTCCAAAGCAAAACTTGGATTTTCATTTTTTCTTTTTAAAGTTTCCTGTTGGTTTATGGTCCCCTACACAGTTGCAGAAATGGACGATGAATTGAACACGATACAAAAGATATGTGATAATATCTTGGACTGCACAAATTCCTACTCATTTGCAAAACTTGATGATCAGCAAGTGTATTCCCTTATGAGGCTTCGAGAAATATCTAATCGGGTTATTAATGGTCAAGATACAAGGGTATGATTTTATGTAACAAAGTCAATATCTTTTGTGATTCATCATAGGTTACTCAGATTGTTTGTTTAAATGTATGTAGGTGACAAAGAATGATGTAATTAATGAAATGTCTTTCATAATAAACAGGCTGGTAAGCTTCATGTATGTCAATAATCAGAGTCGTCTTTATTTAGCGGTCATAATCGAGAAATGCTGATTGATTAAAGTAAATTGACATAGGCTGGGGAGTGCAAGGATATAGGTGAAATTTTGAACCTAATTCCATATAAAGGCTTGGATGATCAGCAATTGCAACATCTATTGAGGTTGAAAGAACTTTTATCCAGTATTGTTGAAGGCGCTAAAGATACAGAAGCTGAAACTTCTATGACCAGTGATTATGTAAGAAGATAAAAGAGTATATGTAGATGATACATGTACATATATATATATCTAAATTGACTTTTTGGTTGATCTTTCTTGAACAGGTTGGTGGGGCAGACGCATGGATTACAGACAGCCTTGAGGAAGAGACAACAGGCTCAGCAAATGATGATTTAGAACTGATGGAGGTACAGAGCATGGGAGTTGAAGGAGAGCAGATATTAGCTCTTGAACATATGATAGAAAATGAGGAAGAAGAAGACCAAATATCTCATATCCTTCAGTCTGTGATTTGGCCACCGAATGGGTCTATAACTAGAGAATGGGTATTGGATCTGATGCGGACCTTTGACCATTTTACGAAAGTCAACCCACCGTCAGATTTTCAAAACATGATGCCAGCTGACATGGTGGAGAATCTACTTGATACAGTTAGGAATATTCTACATGAAGAACCAAACTGTGTAGATTTAGATTGTCTGGGTGATGACTCAAAAGTTGTGATTGTGGGCGATATTCATGGACACTATCATGATCTACTCCATCTCTTTCAACTCGCCAAGTTACCTTCTGAGAACCAGTTTTATGTCTTCAATGGTGATTATGTAGATAGAGGGGCCTGGGGTTTGGAGGTTTTTCTCGTCCTGTCAGCTTGGAAGGTAAGATAAAGATTGCCTTGCACTATACTTGATTTATGATTTTCCATAATGCATTTTTTTTTTCAAAATTGACAAAGATTAATGATGTAATAGGTATTGATGCCTAATAGAGTATATCTACTAAGAGGAAGTCATGAGACGAGATCTTGTACATCTAGATACGGTTTTGAGAAGGAAGTAAGGAGTAAATACGGAGAGGAAGGTGAAAATATCTATAACAGATGCTTGGAGACTTTCAAAGAGCTTCCTTTGGGTTCCATTATAGCAAAAAAAGTATATACGACTCATGGAGGGATATTTCGAAATAGGTGTACTACTCAGATACAGAACTCCAAGACGAGGAAAACACCGAAACTAAAAGTTAGTTGTTTAGAAGAACTTTTTGAGATCGAGCGGTTTTATATAGATGCTCCAACGGAAGATGAAGACCCAAATGTTTTACTGGCCGATGTATTATGGTCAGACCCGTCAAACAGAGATGGTTTAAGGAAAAATAAAGATAGAGGTTCAGGTCTACTGTGGGGTCCGGCCTGTACCGAAGCCTTCTTAAAGCAGTCCAACTTAAAGGTAACTGAGTCTCTTATGAGCTGAAAGTACAAACGTAGAGAGTCAAGATTTTGAAATGGGTATTTTTGCTTTTTGTTGTTCTTGTAGTTGATGATAAGATCACATGAAGGACCAGATGCAAGGGATGGTAGGGAAGATTTGGATGATATGTTAAGTGGGTATAGTATAGATCATGAAGGAGAATCTGGGAAGCTATATACTCTCTTCAGTGCTCCAGATTATCCTCAGGTTTTGGCCCAGTGTGCTTAAGTGTTTTTTTGTAATTTGTTATGAAGAGAATTTGTACTTATCGCTAATCCAGCTACTTGTATGTTATGCAGTTCGGTAAGAAGAGGTACAACAATAAAGGTGCGTATGCTGTATTGCAGGCTCCTAATTTTGATAGTCCTTCCTTCCACACATTTCGAGCTGTACATAGACCAAAGGTATCCACATAAATGAATACAAATCTATCTACCTCTTTTGCAATTTAATTTTTATTTTTTATCGTTATTTCATTTGGTCTTGAACATGTTGATTAAGGATATGGCTCTATGGGACTTGCTTTGCAGGCAGATGCTTATTATGTAAGTGGCGAAGAAGAATACTGTGCCTTAGACTCTGCATTAGTGGTGAGTCGTGGTTAGTTGATTCTAATTTGTGAATTCGAGATTATATAGCCAATACCTTCTTCTTTTTTTTTTTTTTTAAGTATTTTCTATTTGTATTTGCAGCAGGCCTTGCCAAATGGGAACTCTTCTCAAAAACCATCCCCTGCCACAACAATTTATGGGGTTGATTTTGAAGCAGTAGGTATCTCGAATCCACCTTCTTGGAATGTTAAGTTGACTGATGAGTCAGCCGGTCCGCAACTTCTTCGTGTCCCAAAGGCTCCTGTCGTAGAAGGACTACCTCTACCTGCCAACTTGGAGGTGATGTTATCTATTGCATATTATTTTATTTTATTTATTAAGTCATTTGAGATGAAATGACTGATCCAACCCTCTTCCTAATGCAGGAGCCACACAGGGCTGCTTATGAGTACTTCTTGGAGCTCATTGCTGGCCTCAAGTTTCTTGTTCAAACAACGGTAAGCTACTTTCTTTTTTTCCTTCTAGTAGACTTATTCCGATGGTAAAAACTAATGGTTTTTTATCATCAGGAGAGTAAGAGCAAAACCGATTTTCCTCAACAGAAGAAGAAGTTCAACTAGACTCTTGTACACATTGACATTCTTGCCAGTAGTTATTTGCGGGTTACAATCAACTAGATTCAATTTCGACAAGACCTTGTCTTACATCAAAGCGCTAAAGCCAATAATAGGATGCTCAAATCAAACTACCAATCCAGACCTCACTTCATTTATCCGGGAAATTGATTCATACCGATCAGAGAGGTCGTCGAGCTTGTGTAATCTCTCAACAAAGATGTTCTCGAAGCTGTGGATTTCGGCTTTCTCCTTGTGGTCTTTGCAAAATAGGTTTTATCAGAGAGTTCAATCAATATTCAGATTAGGAGACACATACTGTGCATTTATGTAAGGTAGAAAAATTCAGCAGCATCTTGTATGATGAATTTGGGATCGGAATCTGACTTTTCTAATTGGGTAGTATAAAGAGACAAAAATAACTTGCTTATTGAAGCAACTCTCTCTCTCTCTCTCTCTCTCTTTCATAATAATATCAACGAAAAGCAAAAAAGCAAAAGGCAAGTAATTATAATATAAGAGCACTAATCTAGATTAGTAATGCCTGATTACTTTGATTATATTATCGGAGGGTTGATAATGTCTCCCTTTTACACTTATATCTGATTTAGTTGGTTAATTATCTCCATCTCCAATAGCTTATCAATCCCTTATCAAGGATTGAAGTCATGTATAAGCTGAAGGAAGGGAGAAAGGTCAACTTTCCACTTGTACAATAGAAAACACCTGAACCTGTTAGAGACATAGATAGATAGATAGATAGAACGAACCCAGGTTCCATTCAGTTCAGGCCATAACTTATCATTGACCTTTTTGCATGCTAATTAAAGTGCGTGCCCAACTTTCCTTTACCATTCATTTTTTTTTTTTTAATTTTTATAAAAATTACCACCTTTTTTTTAACCCATAGTTCATTATCGCCGTTAACTGACGGCGTTTGTTTCCAACAGTGTGATCAACTGGTGTAGGTCTTTCTTCTGACTCCTTTCCCGAAGACTAGTCCGTCTTTTTTAAACAGACTCCGTTTTCTCTTTCTCTTTCATTTTTTCTCTTCATCTCTCAAAATGGGGATCGGCTGCAAATTTCTTTATTCTCTTGGATTCAAAGACTCGCTTTTACTGGTATCTTCGTATATCTAATCTGTTCTTCTTTTTCCCTTCTATTCTTGTAACTTTTTTTTTTCAGTCTTCTTCTTCTTCTTCTCTAGAGTTAGGGTTTTGGCCGTTGATTTGATTGCTTCGAATCTTAACATTTTTATTTTATTACTATTTTTTAATAATGTTTTCTGTTTTTGAATTTTAGATTCTCTTGTAGTTATATGTCGTATATAATCCTTCTCTGTTTGGCTATTCAGAAAATGTTTTTTTTTCCCCAACGGATATATGGGGTTCTAAAAATTTTCAGGTTGCTTTGTGAAGATGAGATTTTTAACAAAATATAATTTTTTTTTTTTTGATAGATTATGGAAATCGTGTTAGCAAAAATGGTCATTTCCAATTTATTTCCTCAAGTTTTATTCTCATCCAAAGAGAGATTTTTATTATTGCATGAATATCTGCGCTTGGTTTTAATATTGCTTGAATTGTTCGTGATTTTTCAGGTTGGTGTTGCTTGATGTAAAGAGATGATTCTCGGTTTCTATCCAAAGTATGTTCTCCTGCTGCTTATTTTTCCTCTGTTGCTTAAATGACGAATCTGCATGTTATGTGGATTCAGCTCAAGTTATTACCATGCTTATGAGGTGAATCAATTGGCTGGTTGTGACGTGAACTTGTTCCGGAAAAAGAAATAAGGGAGACTAAATTATTTACTTGGAAAATGGGAGAAGCTCTTCTTACAACCCTTTCAATCGAGAATCATTACCTGTCAACACTTTTGTCAATGGATTCAAGTTCCTTCACACATGACGAACTAGAAAGGGAGATGACTCGATCCATGATCATTTCACAACCACCTGATATTAATCTTCCTCTATCATCTGAGCCTAGTCTACCTCCTCAAGCCTGGAGCGATTCTTGTCTGATTCTAGATGTTAGTCTTGGCCCTCAAATTTACGATTCTGAGGCCACTTTTAACCTCCCGAAAGTTGTCCGGAAATGCACTAAACGGCTTGATAGCATATGGGGAGCCTGGTTTTTCTTCAGCTTTTACTTCAAGCCCGTTTTGAACAAGAAGTCAAAGTGTAAGATCGTACGAGACGGAAATGGTGTTTCTGGGTATGAAAAGCCAGACCTTCAGCTCAATTCTTTCTTGGTTCAACACGATATGGAGAACATGTATATGTGGGTTTTCAAAGATAGGCCTGAAAATGCTTTAGGAAAGATGCAACTAAGGAGTTATATGAACGGCCATTCTCGGCAAGGGGAAAGACCCTTCCCTTTTAGTGTAGGCAGGGGTTTTGTCCGTTCACATCGTATGCAAAGAAAGCACTATAGAGGTCTCTCTAATCCTCAATGTGTTCATGGAATCGAAATTGTTAGGTCACCCAATTTAATGGCTCTAGATGATGTAGAGAAGAAGAGGTGGGTGGAGCTTACAGGCAGAGATATAAACTTTTCCGTTCCACTTGGAGCAAGTGATTTCATTTCATGGAGGAATATACAGAGCACGGAAATTGACCTCGAGCGGCCAAGAAAATTGCTCAATGGAACCGGGTTGAATCTTTTAACTCAGCCGTCGGATAATGGCAATAATAACAAACGGAAGAAAGATGGGGATTATTATAATACTACTACTAATAGTAATAATTTACATCTTGACAGAATATTAGATATGAACAACACCCACCACATAGGCGATGCACCATGGTTCAATGACTTTAGCGGTGTAATGAAAAATGTTTATGGGCCCGTAACAGCTGCAAAAACAATATATGAAGATGATGAAGGTTTCTTGATTATTATAAGCTTGCCTTTTGCAGATCTTCAAAGGGTAAAAGTTACATGGAAGAACACTAACTCACATGGGGTTTTGAAAGTATCTTGTGCTAGTACGGCCCGCATGCCATTTGTGAAAAGACAAAATAGGACATTTAAGCTAGCAGATCCAACACCTGAGCACTGCCCTCCTGGGGAATTTGTAAGGGAGATTGCTCTTCCGGCTCGTATTCCGGATGATGCTGAACTGGAAGCCTACTGCGACGAGACCGGAACGATGCTTGAGATTATTGTACCCAAGCATCGTATGGGGCCCGAGCATGAGGTCCGTGTTTGCCTTCGCCCCTCCCCTTGGAGTGAACGGGCATTTGTGGACCTTGAAGAGGTGTTAGTGTGATGGATATAAGGATGGATTATATTACATGCTTTTGCTGTTTCCTTGATTTTTTTTTTTAAACCTTATTTTGTTAGTGGAAATCTATGAAATGAAATATGCAAATTCTTTTTTCTACATTGTCCGTTATAGATCCTCCAATTAGTTTTTTTCCCACTTGTTGCCTCCTTTTTTTGATAATTTGCTAAGATATTAGTCGGTCCATTGTACTAGCTCCTGGATAAAGCTTGTGGTGTATCACTAAAGTGATCTAGCCTCCATTGGATGATTGAGGAGCTTTGGATATCATTCATTTCCAAAACCATGCTTGGTGTTTGGAATAAAAGTTAAGATTATGAATTTCATTGTTTAGAGAATGAAAACTTTTCAGTTTTCACATGGTTAAGAGTTTACTTTGGCTACAATAATCTAAAACATCCTAGATTTTATCTTAAGCCCAAGCAACCGCAAAGGGCATTTGGTCTAGTGGTATGATTCTCGCTTAGGGTGCGAGAGGTCCCGAGTTCAATTCTCGGAATGCCCCTTCCGAGGTGTCTTTTTGTTGTGTCGTAAAGTTGGAAACTCAACATCTTTGCCTCATATGTTTTGTGCTTCTGGACTCATCTAGTCTGGACGTTCCGAATCTCTGTTCCCATTATACACATGCTAAAATATAATGCCCTCATTCTGCTCATTCTATAATTTGGAACCATTATTTTGACAGTTGCAATAGTAATGCAATTTCATGTCAAAAGTTTTCAATCACATAAGTCATTCTCTCTTCCCCTTGTTTTCACAGGTAGATGCTTTTTCTCATTCACTTTAGTTATGCGTTATGTAACTGTAATGCAAAATTATCCTTTCTTATGGAAATATTACGAGAGGAACGATGCCATGTGGAAGATAATGAAGAAGAAGAAGAAGCTAATATGTAAATTAGTGAGACCCCATTCAGAGAAAAGGATCCTGCAAGATAATAACGCAAACAAATCTGATGGGGATGTAGGGGAATCAAACTAAGTTTCAAAAAGACTACATTTTTTTGGTAAATGAATTCACTGTGGGTCTCTAATCAAGTTTCTTCTAGTTGCCTTCATATTTAGGATCAGCCACCACATAATGATACGCTATCACAAGAGCAAATACAAATATGCCAAGGAAGTTGACCAAAAGACCCAGTTGTTGATCATCAATCATCTGCTCAAGGATCACAAAACAAAAAATGAAAAAATTTGCATCAATTCACTAATAGAAATGGCAGTATACTCTAAGAAGGAATGCACGGTAAGCTATAGGCATTTGACATAAAAGAGATGAATGGCTCAGTAGCATCCTTTTATTGAGCCAAACGGGCAAAAATTTTCAACTATAGGCGTCGTGAGTTACTCGTTTTGGCCAGAGTCTCAGAGTCTGCTTCTATATAAATCGATTCCACAGCCCCTAAATTTGGTAAAGTTGCAAACTTTTGAGCTTTGCCAGCAAAATTAACAGTTTGCTCCATGGTACCTCATGAGTATATAATGCAAGCTCAATTTACTCATCGTGATCAAAATACAGTTTACAAAACTCCAGTTCTAATCGATTCCCAGTTTCAAAACTCTAACCATACGTGCAAATCTCTTTTTCTCCAGTAGGAATACGTTTTTTTCCATGTGCATGATAACTTTTCAAAGATCATTAGCCCATTTTTATAAGCTAGTGTCACTAAATTCAACCATGTTCAAACCCATTACAAAAAAAAAAAACTAATTTTCACAATCACCCTTCAGTTTCGGCTGAAAGAGAAATTGACATACAGTTTTCCATCAGAAGAGAACGAGAACCTAAATAAAAAATGTTTTTTTATCTTTTTGCTACAATTGACTACTGTTACGATCCATGATCTCAAATATTTCATTCAATTCTGATGGAGATTGTTCAAACCCTCAAAACATGGAAATTGATACGCATTATACGACCAGGAACTATGATTTTCAATCTGTAAGAGGTGTATTGAGAGAGAGAAAAAAAAAAAATGAACGTGATCAAAATTCGGAAATCTTTGATCGATTGGGAAGCAGGAGTGTACCTTTTCGCCTTCTCGGTTGAAAATTCGCAGGAGAAGGCCGAGGAAGAAAGGAAGTAACAGCTTTGCAGATCTAACACTGTGAACAGCAACGAATTGAAGAAGGATGAGCCCAGTGATCACAGATCAATGATTTCCCCTCGTTAAAGGGATGGTTTATCGACATGTCGTTTTTAAGACCGATGAATTGTAAAAAGAAAAAAGTAATTTGTGGCTGCTGGGATTCGAGCCCAGGTCTCCACGGCCACAACGTGGAATTCTTACCACTAAACTACAGCCACTTTATTGAGAAGTGTCCATTTTTTGTTAGATATTTCAAGAGCACATAGTTGACTTAGTGATTACTACAGATAGATCCAAGACGAAAAGATTGCATATGTGACTGTTGTAACACGTACGTCAAAGCCAGGTGGGAGTGGTGATTTTCCAGTGCACTATTGATTTGTGTTAACATTATTCGTCCTGGGTTAATGTAGAGGTGTCAAAATACCATCCGGTTTGGCATGCCCGGTCCGGCTGCTTAAAAGATTTTCTTCATTTAGGGCTGAATTAGGCTGAGCCGTGAAAAAAAATGGGTTAGGTCCGCTTTCAAAATATAGATTCGGGTCTGGCTTGAAATGCCATTTGAGTTTATTTCAGACTCATTCAGACTTAAAATGAGTCGGGTTCTATCGGGCCTTACCAGGCCTAAAATGGGTCCGACCTTTTTCAAATAAAATATTCATAATAAACTATTATTAAAGTAAGTTAGATTATTTGAGATTCTGATTCCTGAGAATAATCCAATTAACAAGAAGCCAAAAGAGTAATCCAAACAAAATTATCAAATTGTATTATCAAAGTTCATAACCAAATAACTAATAGTATCTCAAATTATTAAATAATTAAGAGTTTAAGAACATATCAAATAAAGAATAAACTTTTGACCAAATAAAGACTTCATTGCATAGGTTCGTCAAAAAAAAAATTCGGTTTTAAGGAGAAAAAAAAGGACCTTATTATATATGCCAATTCATCTGCAAAACCACCCCCAACCCCATCTCCTTTAAGAAATGCTAAGTTTTTCCAGGTATGTATGGTCTCTATGCGCATTCTTCCTTCTCTTTGTTAGTTCAATATATTATTTTCCCTGTTTGTTGTATTCTGTTCGATTGCTACTATCTCAACTGCTCTGTCACTGATGTTTTTGTTTGGTAAATGAGATTATTTTTCTGCTTATCCTTAATTATTACACAAAGTTTGATCAGTTTTGAATCATACCATGTCAACATTAAAGCCTTGTTTTCAATTCACAGAGATTCCTTGTTAAAGGAAAGCTAGTATTTTCGGGAGTTTGGTTTTTGACAGAGTTATAGTAGAAAGCCTCTCTAAAGAATATATATGTATATATATGATCTATAAAGTTTTATGTTCTATTTGGCAGGCTAATATGAGAATTTTGGTTACTGGATGAGCTGGATTCATTGGTTCTCACCTGGTCGACAAGCTCATGGAAAACGAAAAGAACGACGTAGAAGCCATGGACATCTTTTATAGCCATTCTGTATTATATGTTCTCTCAACAACCTTAAACCATTTGTTTTTGGTAGGTTATTGTTGCGGATAACTACTTCACTGGCTCGAAGGATAACTTGAAAAAATGGATCGGGCATCCAAGATTTTAGCTTATTCGTCACGGTATATGCAAATTCTAATGAATTTTTTAACGTGTCTTCTTTTCTTTCAATGTCAAACTCATTTAAATATTTCGCTTGTTACTATAATAATACAGATGTGACAGAGCCGTTGTTGGTTGAAGTTGACCGGATAGACCATCTTGCTTGCCCGGCTTCTCCCATCTTCTACAAGCACAATCCTGTAAAGGTGAATTCATATATATACATAATCTCTTTATCTATGCATTGTCTATCTTACCAATTTCTGATCATTAAGTTATGATGATTATGCCATGGCAGACAATAAAGACTAATGTGATCGGCACATTGAATATGTTGGGACTCGCTAAGAGAGTTGGCGCAAGGTCTGAATCTATCATTGATAAATATCAACTTATTAGCCAGAAAAAAATAAATAAAATACGTTTCTTGTGATAAATGTTAACTAATAAATTTTAACAGGATTTTACTTACATCAACTTCAGAAGTGTATAGAGATCCTCTAATCCACCCTCAGAACGAGACTTATTGGGGAAATGTTAACCCGATCGGTAAGTTTTCTACTCTAGATAGCTTATCTGTATCTGCTTTTTTCAATAGACCATGTAACTGGTATGATCACTAACAGGTGTCAGGAGTTGCTATGATGAAGGAAAAAGAGTAGCCGAAACATTGATGTTTGATTACCATAGGCAGCATGGGATTGGTGAGAATCACATCTAAAAATTTGAAATATCATTTTTTCATTTCATATCTTTTTTTCTATAATAACAGAGATAAGGATTGCTCGGATTTTCAACACATATGGGTCTCGCATGAACATTGATGATGGCCGTGTTGTTAGCAACTTCATAGCCCAAGCAATCCGGTCAGTCTTGTTTCACCATCGAAGTAAGTTTTTCATATCTCTAACATCTTAGTGAAACTTCTGACTATGTTTCTGTTAATGTTGTACTATGTAGTGGTGAGCCTCTGACTGTTCAATCGCCCGGAACACAAACACGAAGTTTCTGCTATGTCTCTGACATGGTATTATACTGTTGCTCTCTTTTTTTGCTATCTAAATTGGGACATGGGATGTGTAGCCGTGCATGTATGTGTATGTGTTTTTTTATTTTAATAGTATTTTTGCTTCATGGATTTCTATTTTTATTGGATAGGTTGATGGTCTTATTCGAGGGACAATACTGGTCCAATCAACATTGGAAATCCAGACATATGGAGAGGGACAATACTGGTCCAATCAACATTGGAAATCCAGGTTCTTATGCATAATATGCTTAATGCAGAACCGGGCAATATGCTAAGAGTTAAGGTGTAATAATGTGGCCATTGCTAATCTCGGATTTCAATTTTTTCAGGCGAATTTACAATGCTTGAACTTGCTCAGACAGTTAAGGAGGTACGTTTTTTTTTCTCTTACCCATTTGAGAGGCTTGGAATAATGCTTCGAATGAGAAGTCTAAACTAAGTGAAAGAGTTTTTAGTAACTGAAAATAATAGATAATTTGTTGTTTTTGCAGCTTATAAATCCTGATGTAGAGATCACTATGGTGGAGAACACGCCAGATGATCCTCGACAAAGAAAGCCTGACATTACAAAAGCGAATGACCTGCTCGGATGGGAACCGAAGATCAAATTGCGTGATGGACTTCCTCTAATGGAGGATGATTTCAGGACCAGACTTGGAGTTGCCAGAAAGAAGTAAAAATGCTTCAGTCTAAGCATAAATAGACACTGAGGAATGAGGATGGTACTGGATTTTTGCGAGTGATTTTAAATTATTCATATGGGTGCACTTCCTGACAGAGAGCATAAAAGTGTAGTTTTCTTTTTCTTCCTTTTCTCTTGTATTTTTCCAACATGTCGGCTCTCTTTTAATAAAGAGTTTGTTTTGTGGGCAAGTGCATCGTGAATCCAACACAATAGTTTCAAGATCCATACAAAAGAAAAGGTTATAAAAATTGGGGCTTGGCAGCAGATGTATTAGTGATTACAGGCAGATCCATAAATACGCCAGCATAGCTCACCTTGTATACAGATTTGACTGCTTATGATCAATAAATTTGTATGAAATACCAAATTGTACATAACTCCTCAATAAGAGGGGAAGAAAAAGAGGAAGAGAGGTTTTGACTTTTCCAGTTTGGAGGTCTAATTTTGAGATTCAACCACCTCTTGAACTTGAGCAACTTTTTTTCTTTTCTTCACTGGCTTTGTTGGAGCTTCATTCGTATCATTCAACTCCAATGGGTTCTCAATCCACACAAATACCGGGCTAGGTGGAGCCATCACTTGACCCGCTTTTAGACCACCCCACTTTGTATCACTCTGCAAGCATCACAACCACACCATCTGTTAGAACTATAAAACAATCAAAATATCATAATTAAACTGGAGAAAAAGAGAGAGAGACCCCCAAGTCAGTGCTTGGAACTGGTCCTTTGAGAATCCGAGCTGAGAATACATTCTCCAAGACAAGGTCGGTGTAACAGGCGACAAAGCAATCGCAATGATCCTCATAGCTTCCAAAATTATTACAAGGTCCTGTTACCAAACAACAATACATCAAAAACCTTGAAATGTATCATCCCAACAAAATTTAACAAAGGAAAATAGATTTTCTATGAACCTTTGCAGCAGCTTCTGAAGATGAGCCTCCTTTCTTAAAAAGACACCATGGGGCCTGTTCATCCATATGCAAATTTCCGGCATTGCCTATCTCCTGAATGGCTTCACAAGCCGATGATAGCAACATACTGAACTCGAGCTTTTTCTACCTATATAAATAAGAGAATCATCCACTATCCTTAGACGAAGAACAAATTAACTTCGATCAAACTGTACCAGCTTCTCCACCATCTCTTTGAAAGTACTTCCTTCTGCTGCAACAGTCGAATCAACCACCAAAGTTGATTGACAGTTCTTTTTTAAAAGTGCAAGAGTACGATTAAGAAGATTTCCTGCAAATATCAAAAGAATACTATATATTTTTCCAGGTAATATAGCTCTAATCAGATACTAACCAAAAAGGAGTTTTCTTAAGAACCATGACAGTTTTAGATTTATCTAGCGTATTGGCAAGATGGGCATTGACAATATTGATAAAACGGTCTTCAGAATAGTCACCATCACTACCAAATTCAACCTCCCTGATGAAAAAGTATCTTACAGCATCAGGCCCGAATCTTTGAACCAAATCATTGGGTTCAAGTGTATTGCCTAGTGATTTTCCCATCTTCAACCCATCCTATAATTTAAAGGGAAAAGAAAGAAAAAAAGCATAGACTATTAAGAAAAAGGATATTATATGTTACTATGTTATACCTAACGGGCACAATATACCTTTGTCAAGAAGCCATGGCCAAACACCATTTTAGGAAGTCTCAATCCGGCAGACATTAGCATAGCCGGCCAGTAAACTGCATGAAATCGCAAGATATCCTACAGATGAATTTACAAAAAAAAAAAAAAAAAAAAAGGAGTAGGTTAATATAACATCTTATCAAATAACAAAAAAATTTAAGCACCATTAGTTGATGCAGAACCATAAGGAAAAAAAAAAGAAGAGGAAATTGTTCAACGCCAAAGCAGAAGTAACTATGCTCTACCTTCCCAATCAAGTGTAGAGAGGCGGGCCAACCTGAAGAAATGCATCTTGTAAGTTTGACTGCTTTCCATCATCTGATAGTGCTGATATGTAACTGCTCATTGAGAAAACAGTAATGTTAGAAAGTGCTGGAAAAAGTGCGTTCAGTGAATTATAAAGGCTCATCTGTTGATACAAACCAAAGTCTCAAAATACGCTTTCTATATTAGAGTTGGTACCTAGTTATATAGTCAAAAGTTTTTTTTTTTTTTTTAACTAATGAAAGAGAAAAAGAAAACAAAGGTCCAATGATTTTGAAATGTCAAGAGATAAAAAGCATTACCCGAGTAGAGCGTCAAACCAAACATAAATAGTTTGCTTCTGGTCATTAGGAACTGGAATGCTCCAATCCACCGATGCTCTTGAAATCGAAAAGTCCTTGAGGCCACTTTTGATCCAACTTTGCACCTTAAAAAATTTATAAGAACTTGTAGCTATTAGAGGATGCAGCACTTAAGAAATGGAAAAGAATAGAAAGAGAAACCGAGAGAGAGAAGGAGGTGACAATGTAACATGTAAAGAAGTAGACGGTGCTTGAATTCTCATCAAAGGCAATTCCTTCATATATCTCTCACCTCATTTAGACGGAAGGTAGGTTGCACAAAATCCAGATTTTGCGTTAGAACTTCTTCGAGTGACGTTTGATATTTTGATAATGCAAAAAAGTTATTGTCCTCTTTCCGTGAAACACATGGCTTCAGATGGATTGGACAACAATTGTTCTCAAGCAGTTCTTTCTCATCCTGGGAGATCATTCAACTAATTCTATTACAATACAAAATAAGAGAAAGATAGAGATAGTTTCAACTTAAAACTGAAAAGGTCCACCTTATACTCCTCACAGTTGACGCAATAAAGCCCCTCATAATCAGCTCCATATATATCACCATTAGCAATAACCTTGTGTAAAATTCCTTCACAGTCGCCTCATGCTTTGGATCGGTTGTCCATATGAACTTATCGTATGCTATATCTAACTGCAATTCACAAACAGACCCCAAAAAACGAAATCAGAAAAATAATAACTTTACTCAACTTTATACATTCAGTCAATTAATTACAGCAATGGTGGGATTAAGACTACATCTTTCCAGAGATTCTTGCAATGTTGTGAAATTTTGTTGCAGTGTTCGCTCGGACTAGAACCCTGTGAGGTGGCTGCCATGGCAATCTTTTCTCCATGCTCATCTGTTCCAGTAATGAATATAACTTTCTTCCCAAGTAACCTCTATCACAAGATATAAACAAAAAAGAAATTCAATATGGTTGCTCGAGGAGGTGCAGAAGATAGCTCGCTTTGAAGAGGAAGAAGATGAAGGGGATAAGAAAAGCTGGTTTGGATTGAAATGGAGGCGGGTAGTAAAGTGGATAGCTTTGAAATTGAAGGTGTTTTGTAGAGGGTTTAAGAACCAGAGAGTGTTCTGTATTGACGTGTTTAATCTAGCAGCAGCAGCCATTTTTACTTAGCAGAGAGCTTTTTCTCTGTCCCCTCCAACTTTATCCGAGAAGTAAGCTCCGAAGGACAAAAAGGTAATTCGATATTGAAAAATTAGAAAAAGGATAAAACAGCGTCGTTACATGCATATAAGAAGCTATATAAGATCAAGACGATCAAATTTTGCGTAAACCTGTCACTCACTCACTGCACTGAAGATTTGAGATCATAGTCTAGGGTTTTGCCTCATCGTCCTCCTCTTCTACCTTGTTTAGCTTCATCGGAATCAGGTAAACTGCTTGACCTTCATATGGACGATAAATTATATTTGATAAGGTCGACACTTATTTCCAATTTTTCAAGTTTTCATAAACGCTGGCCGATTGAGGCGATGTTTTAGGTATAGTAGATTTGGATTATGTTAACTTCTGTTTGGTTGCCGGGAAAATGAAAGGCGTTGACATTTTTGTTTTCTCTTCCCTCTCTTTTATTGAGTTTTAAATATTTAGCGGGAAAAATTGCACATTGTATAGTTTTTTTTTTTGGTTAATTAATTTATTTAAATCTGCTTCTGCCTTCTGGACTATGGTTAGAGGTGTGGGCAGTCTCTCTTCTACTGATAATATTCAGCTTCAAGCTACTTGTTGTCAGTCTGTGTATCTACAGTATTTGTTTTGGTTAACTGTGGGATGAAAGGAAATTCATGTTTGGTATTAACTGTTCCTGTATGTTGACAATATTATTTTTTGATCGTCTTGAAATTTTGCTGGTTTTTGGGGAATCCATGTATGTATAGTTTTATATTGAAGCTGTTTTTTTTTGGTTAAGAAGTTGAGAAATCTAGTTGGTCCCTTTTATCATGAGTTTGGATAGAAGCCGAAGCCCATCAAGGGGTGGGAGATTGTGTAGCAATGAACGCCCATCTCACCAAGATGCACCCTACCCAAGGGATCGCCGTACTTCTTCATGGTAAGTCTTAACCTACATTCTTTGATTTCCTTTTTACTAAATCATCTGCTTTCTTGTAACGTACTCACTCACTCAATTACCATTTTTTTGGGGGCTATACGTCGTAAGGCTTGCTCATTTCTCCTTCATAAAAATAGCCATGTGACATAAGCACCTTTCAACATGACACAAAACAACATATAGGCAAAAGTGAAAAAAACGGATGCCTGTACATGTCTGTTGACTTGTATGAAATAATTGGCTCTGAACACCTCCTACCTTGTGCTCTCTTCTAACCGTATATACCAATGATATATGTTACTTCCATGCAAGATTATCTCTGCAACAAATGTAAACGACCCGGGCATTTTGCTAGAGACTGCCCTGATACAACAGTTTGTAACAACTGTGGCTTCCTGGGTGAGATTAACAAAATCTGGAGTCTTACACAGTTAAATCTAACTCTTCATATCACTTTCCTTATCAACTCTCTTTTTAGCCACATTGCTGCTGAATGCAACTCGACAGCTACTTGCTGGAACTGTAAAGAGTCTGGACACCTTGCAAACCAATGCTCCAACGATCCCATTTGTCATATGTGTGGCAAGATGGGCCACCTTGCAAACCAATCCCACGGTCTACCGGCCCATGATACTCGGCTCTGCAACAACAGCTACAAGGCAGACCATATAGCGGCAGACTGCACCAATGAAAAGGCCTGCAACGATTGCCGCAAAACAGGGCACCTTGCTCATGACTGCACCAACAAGTCTGTCTACAACATGTGCAACATATCTGGCCATGTAGTCCGTCAATGCGCAAAGTCAGACGTAGGGTCAGATGGAGGAGGAGGTCATTTTCGGGATATAATTTGCCAAAACTGTGCCCAGCTGGGCCATATTCGCTGTGATTGTGCGTCAGTGGTCATTTGCAAGAACTGTGGTGGAATGAGTCATCTGGCTTTTGAACATCCTTCGGGCAGGATGTACAATAGTGGCTTAAGAAGATATTGACCGGCAATGGTGTGCGGTACATTGTCAAAATGCAGAGTTTAACAAAACAGTCTGTTATGCTGAGTTTTCTAGTTTGAAGTAAGAGCTATATAGGGATCCTGACATATATTCGATATATCAACTAATGGAAGCATTCAAATTTTCTAATCTTACAAGTTTAGGACTAAAATGCAATTATTTTATAACTACAAAGAAGGAAAAAAAAAAGCGACAAAAAAAATCATGTGATACGAGGAGCCAGAGTCTAACCTTTGCCTCGGCAACAAACGGCGGAAAATTGTCCTCGACAGTCTAACCTACGCCTCATCAACAAACAGCACTGAACTACTAACCTGCGCCTCCTTCTTCTTTTATGAAGCATTCCAAAGCCGTTAAACCCCGGAAAACCCTTCCCGAAACCTAGGGCGCTCTCTCTCTCTCTTCTATTGCTCTCTGGTTTTGAAGTGAAGTATTAGTTTCTTTTCCTCTCTCTCTCTCTCTTTTTGTTTTTTGGCTGGGATTGTGTTCGAATTGCGAGATGAACAACTTGAAGCTTTACTCGGAACTCTCTTCGAAGCTCGAATTGCAGTCGAAGGAAGAAGTTTTACATTTCTCGGCATTCGACATCGAAAGAAACCGCCTCTTCTTCGCTTCCTACGCCAACTTCATCTACACTACTCAGCTTTCTTCCCTCCAAGTAAGCTTCCGCTAACTGTTTCTACTTTTTCTTACTTTCCGTTTGGTTCCTGGGAAAAAGAAATAAAACAACGGATGCCAACCGTTAATCACCTGATTTCATGTTTCGATTACCTATATTTTGCAGAATGAGAGGAGCAAGAAATCGTTATCTGCAGAAGTCGATTATATCGATTTGGAGCCTGAGGACTATTTTACTTCCTTTGATTATCTTATGGAGAAAGAAGCACTGATAATGGGAACTTCTCATGGACTTCTTTTGCTGCATTCTGTGGATGGTAATGGGACTGAAGTTGTGGGTAGAGTTGAGGGTGGGGTGAAGTGCATCTCACCTAGTCCAGATGGTGATCTTCTTTGCATCGTTTCTGGGTTGGGGCAGATATTAGTAATGAATCATGATTGGGATTTATTGTATGAAACTTCGCTTGAGGTTTTTCCTGAAGGTCTTGACGTAAGTAAGGACCTCTTCCCATGAGTACTTGTTTTTTTCCGTTGTTCTTGAGCGCAAATTCTAAGCTCTTTGTTGGCACTGCTTTAGTTTTCCTTTTCACGTTTGAAGTGTTAGGAAAAAAGAGGTTTTCTTTTTTATTTATCATTTGATAGATCTGGGTATGGATATGAGATAATTTTTACATACAATGCTACTTAATTTTTCTGAGACCTGACCCCATTTTGTACCATGACATATAAGGCTAAAATTTATGTTAGAGATAGATTTGAGTTTCTTCGTTATCTAAGTTTTCATTGCCTGGCTGCAGGGTTTCAATGTTAGTATTGTCTTATTCATTATTATTATGTATGATAAGGTCTATCATCTAATTAATCTTGAAATATTTAGGTGAACCTAAGTTCTCATATGGAAATGAATTTGAGTGTTCCATTTCTTGGCGAGGTGATGGAAAATATTTTGTGATACTAAATGAAGAAGGAGGTGATACTACCTTGCCAAAGAGGCTCAAGATTTGGGAACGAGATTCAGGTACATTGTGTGCCACTTCTGAATCAAAGGTATTCATGGGAACAATTTTGGATTGGATGCCAAGTGGAGCAAAAATT
Organism: Coriaria nepalensis; assembly: GCA_027186245.1. Lineage (NCBI taxonomy): Eukaryota > Viridiplantae > Streptophyta > Magnoliopsida > Cucurbitales > Coriariaceae > Coriaria > Coriaria nepalensis. Next base: position 8,695,419 of record CP114491.1, on the reverse strand, counting down.
GCAACTGTTTATGATAAAAAGGCCGAAAATTTGTGTCCTTCAATTGTTTTCTTTGAGAGGAATGGCTTAGAAAGAAGTTCGTTTAGCCTTAATGAACAAACGGATGCTACAATTGAAACTCTAAAATGGAGTTGCAGTTCAGACCTTCTGGCTGCTGTAGTCAGATGTAAAACCTATGACTCTGTAAAGATATGGTTTTTCAGCAATAATCATTGGTACCTAAAGCATGAAATTAGATATTTGAAGAAGGATGGAGTGAGGATTTTGTGGGATCCAACTAAGCCTCTCCAATTGATTTGTTGGACTGTTCATGGTGAGATGTCAGTGTTTAACTTCTGCTGGAACACAGCTGTGATGGATGATTCAACAGCATTAGTCATTGATCATTCAAAAATACTTGTAACCCCACTCCCATTAACATTAATGCCGCCTCCTTTGTATTTTTTCAGTCTGAAGTTTCCATGTGCTGTTCGAGACATGGCTTTCTTCTCCAAGAACGATAAAAGTTCCTTGGCCGCATTTTTGTCAGATGGGTCTTTGTGTGTTGTGGAGCTTCCTGCATCTGATTTGTGGGAGGATCTTGAAGGCAAAGAGATATCAGTACACGCTTCTATTTCTGAGTCATCATTAGGGCACTTTACACATCTTATGTGGCTGGACTTGCACACACTTCTTGCTGTTTCTAGTTCTGGTTTTAGTCAAACTAATTACATTACCCAGGGCCCATCTGATGACTATGGGTCTTTCGGTTTTCATCTATTGGAAATTGATCTTGAATGTTCTGAAGAGAATGTTCTGGATCTACCTACATGCTCTGGCTGGCATGCAAGAATTACCAACCAAATCTCCTTAGATGGTCTGGTTATTGCACTTGCTCCTAATCCCGTGAAGAATTGTTCTGCGCTTATACAGTTTGCTGGTGGAAAGATTTTTTATTATGTGTCTAAATCGGGCTTATCTGGCGAGCTTTTGAAACATGAAGATATTAGTTTTACATCATCTTGCCTTTGGATGAATGTGGTTCCAGTGGCTAACAATGTGTCGCTTAAGGCTCTTATTTTTGGACTTGATGACATTGGAAGGCTGCATTGTGGTGGGAAGATAATTTCTAACAACTGCAGCAGTTTTTCATTCTACTCAAATTTGGGAAATCAAGTAATGACACATATGATTATTGCCACAAAGCAGGATATACTCTTTATTGTTGACATTAATGATATATTGAATGAAGAGCTAGAATCAAAGTACAACAACTTCATCCAAGTTAGCCACAGAAGAAGAGAAGAAGAAAATAAAAACTTCATAAATATATGGGAAAGAGGTGCGAAAATTGTGGGTGTATTGCACGGAGATGAAGCAGGAGTTATATTACAAACAACTCGGGGAAATCTAGAATGCACATATCCGAGAAAGCTGGTTCTGGCTTCAGTGGTCAATGCATTGGTACAAAGGCGATATAGAAGTGCATTTCTCATGTTGAGGCGACATAGGATAGATTTCAATGTCATGGTTGATTACTGTGGTTTAGAAGAATTTCTCCAATCAGCTCCAGACTTTGTGAAGCAGATTAACAATTTCAATTACATAACCGAATTTGTTTGTGCCATAAAAAATGAGATCATTATAGGGACATTGTATAAAAATTATATGTCCTCCTTGTCTCCAGATTCTGATGCTAATAACAAGGTCTCTTCTGTCCTTCGGGCCATAAGGAAGGCTCTTGAGGAACAAATACCTGAAAGTCCTGCAAGAGAGCTGTGCATCTTGACCACCCTAGCTCGTACTGATCCACCAGCACTTGAAGAAGCTTTGGACAGAATTAAAGTTATCCGTGACATTGAGTTATCCGATTTGGACGACTCGAGGAGAACATCTTATCCCCCTGCAGAAGAAGCATTGAAGCACCTCTTGTGGTTATCTGATTCTGATGCTGTCTTTGAAGCTGCGTTGGGACTTTACGATTTAAAACTTGCAGCTATTGTGGCATTGAACTCTCAGCGTGACCCGAAAGAGTTTCTCTCTTTGCTTCAAGAACTGGAAAAAATGCCTTTCGTCTTAATGTGCTATAACATTGATCTAAGGTTGCAAAGGTTTGAGAAAGCTCTCAAACACATTGTTTCTGCAGGAGATGCTCATTATGCAGATTGTATGAACCTCATGAAGAAAAATCCTCAACTTTTCCCATTAGGACTTCAATTGATCACAGAACCTATGAAGAAGAGTCAAGTACTTGAATCATGGGGAGACCATCTAAGTGATGAAAAACACTTTGAAGATGCTGCTGAATCTTATTTGTGCTGTTCCAATCTGCAGAAGGCATTAAAGTCATATCGAGCATGTGGTAATTGGACTTCTGCTTTTCTAGTAGCTGGAATGCTTAAGCTGGAAAAGGAGGAACTAATCCAATTGGCGCATGAGCTTTATGAAGAGCTTCAAGCTCTTGGAAAACCAAAGGAAGCTGCAAAGATTGCTCTGGAGTATTTTGGAGATATTAATAATGGGATTAATTTGTTAATCAGTGCAAGAGACTGGGAAGAAGCATTGAGGGTTGCTTTTATCCACCAGAGAGAGGATTTAGTTACAGAAGTGAAGAATGCTTCATTGGATTGTGCCAGTACATTAATCGGTGAATATGAGGAATGGTTGGAGAAAACAGGGAAGTACTTGGCTCGATACTTGGCTGTTCGTCAGAGAAGATTGCTTCTTGCCGCAAAGCTCAAGGCAGAGGAAAACTCAGTTCATGGTCTGGATGATGATACTGCATCAGAGACCAGCAGTAATTTCAGTGGCATGAGTGCCTACACAACAGGGTATTGTCTTGTGATACTTATTACATTTTAAACTTTGAGTTCTTTTAGGATTTTTTATACTCTAATTGAATTTCTGGAAATGATGTATGGACAGAAGCAGAAAGAGCTCGGCTACTTCTATGAACACAAGTGCAGGTAGCAGGGCAAGAGAGGCAAGGCGTCAGAGAAGTAGGGGAAAAATCCGTCCCGGCAGGTACTTCTTTCCAAGCTTCTAGTATCCCTCTTTCCTTATGGAGTAATTTATTTGCTTTCATTAAATGACCTAATTTTGCTTGAATCATCGGTAGCCCTGGTGAAGAAATGGCTCTTGTAGAGCATCTGAAAGGCATGTCTCTAACTTCTGGTGCAAAGACTGAGCTCAAATCTCTATTGGTTTCACTTATGATGTTGGGTGAGACTGAAACTGCTCGGAAGGTTCAACGTGCTGGAGAGAACTTTCAGCTGGCCCAAATTGCAGGAGTAAGAGTAGCTGAGGATACAGTTAACAGCTATGTCATTAATGAGCAGACCGATACTTTGGAACATTACGTGCAAAAGGTGAAAAGCGAAATGCAAAACTCGGAGGCTTTCCTCTGGCGGTTGAAAGTATTCCCTTCTCCTTGACCGTTAAGGTCGGTAAAATTCTACTGCACTTTTCTTTTTTGTTGGTGCTATCTATATATAATTTTTTTTTTTTTTTCTCCTCAGAGTTGTATTGTTACTGTGATAAATGGAACGTTTGTTTTGCTTGCCTTGCAGCCACAAAGCAATGCTACTGCTGTATCTACTGGTTGGAGAGGTTGAAGAAGCTAGGTCGCCTAGGATTGGAGCTGATGCCATCCATATAAATTAGCAGCATGATTTCTACCTGAAACTTTTGTAGGTTTTTTTTTTTTTTTTGAAATTTGGTTCTTTAAATTTGTATTAGCAGGTAAATTTAAAATGTATACTAATTATTTAATTAAATATTTGTAAGTGCTAAGTTTTTCAACTCTCTAGAGTAGAATCAATCTTTAGTCCGCGTTCGTTGGTAGAATGCTAGGTATGAGCATTTTATCAATCCGTTGGATCAGATACAGGTCGGGTAATTAATTAGAAAAGCTGATCATATCAGGTATTTTATGGGGATTTAATATATTGGTACATATATATATATATAAAGGAATTGAAAGCTGAAACCCCACAGATCACAGAAAAAGACATGTGCCACTGCCGCTGCACGCCGAAGACCGAACCCCGCTGCCATCGCCCAATGCCTACGGCCTCTGCTCTCGGCTGCTGCACGCCTGCTCTGAGGAAGTCCAAATCTCCGCCCTCTACATCGTAGTTATTATTTATCGAGAAATCCTAATCATCTTATTATATGTGAATTATTTATATGAATTTTTTGTAACCATTCCATTTATGAAAGATAGTCATAGTTTTTTATGAACACGGTCGGTCGACATGATACTATAGTCTATAGCTACTAAAATCTAGACTACTAGATTTCTCTGAATCTAACCATTATTTAAGGTAGTAAATAGAAAAGCTCATATTTATTATTGAGAACAGATTTCAACCACTTTCATAATCATCAGAATCATTTTCGATACTTTCGGGATCATTAAATAGATATTATTCAAAATATCTAAAGGAAACAAGAAAAAGAAATTGGAAGAAGGGCCCAACCGGGTTCGAACCGGTGACCTCTTGATCTGCAGTCAAATGCTCTACCACTGAGCTATGGACCCCTTGTTGTTCTTAATCTATATTAACTACATTAAATAACTATTTAAAATTCTCTTTATCACCTACTAGCCTAAAATCTCTCGAAGTGAACAGATTGACAACAAGAGGATTGAGGGAAAACTAATTATCAAATTAGAGATCATCGTTTTAGTTAAGAGCTTGATAATCATCTCCATCTTCTCCCATGGTCACTCTTTGTGCAAATGATACAGGTACCAAACAAAGCCCTTTACTTCTTAGCTCCACATGTTTCTCACCAATTCCCTGCTCAACATCCCAATTACAATTTACTTTACTTTTGCAAAAAAAATAAATTAATTAAAAAGATTATAGAGCTTTGTAATTAGAACACAAAATCCCACCTGGGTATGAAGAAGAGCTGTAACTTGTTCATATGAGCTGCCCATTATCTGCATAAAAGTTTCGAGTTTCCGTTAAACAAAGAAACATGAAAAACTTTTATAAAAAAAAAAAACATACTTGTATCTGTTCTTGAAGGAGCTTGATATAGAGACAAGCTTCTTGAAGCACTGCTGCTGTGTCAGTCTGCAACAAAAACAAATCCGCCATTTTCGAAGCCATGATATTATATTCTTGAAGCAATTATAACTATATCTATGTGTAGAATTTTGTTATTTGACCTTGCCATAGGGAGAAACAAGCTTCTGGAGAGCAGTGATTTTATCACTTAGCTTTTGGCTTCTTCTTCTTCTTCTTGCAGTTGCATCACTTACTATATGATGATTTTGCAATGTTGTATAGTTTGCTGCCTCCTCTTGAGCTGCTATATCATGATGCAACTGATCATCATGTTGTTCGACATGATACGAAGCAGTGGTGCCTAATTTGATTTTCTTGTTATTAGTCTTCTTCCACTCGCTCAATGCCGATACATCTTCTCTTCCAGTCGAGAAGGGATTTTCCCCGAGCAATGGTGTATAATTTTCCGGTCCAAGGCCGGCCTGAAAATCGATCATAAAGCTAATTATAATACCTTCATCATGTTCAGAAAATTATTAGGTGGGGCTGAAATCAATCATAAGCATATATACTTACGGATTGAGTATGATAATGAATATTAGAAAACTCCGAACCAATCATGATTTGGGTATCATCCTTGAATAATATGGAATCCATGAAATAGCCACTGTCATGCATGGTGATCATATTTTAGATTGTATCACACAAATTAATCTGTTTTTGACAGATAACGAAAGATGAAATGTAGAACATACTAATTGCTGTCCATCTGAAATGGAATATCCATGTTTACCATCTGCATATCGTTGTTCCCCTACATAAAAATAATATTAAGAGAGAGAGAGAGAGAGAGAGATAGAGGAGAGGGAGAGAGAAACTCAGTTAAGAAGGCCAGACTGTTTTGTTTGATTCGAGAGAGAGAGTTGTAGTAGAGTCAGAAGCATAAACAGAACTGTTTATATTCGGCAAAACATATCAACTATATAACCTGTTTGAATTTGCTTTTCGCTTAAAAATATATTTAAAATGAATTGACCTTTAAATAGTTTGACTAATTATTCTACTTTAAAAGTCAACGACATACTTTTCTCTCTTGTCTTTTCATCCTTCATCTTAGAAATTAGAATCTTCTCCATTAATTTATTACATAATTAGAGTCAATGATTATGATAATCCTGCGGCAACGAAGTATTACTACATGTGTAACCATAGCTGTTGAAAATAAATAAATAAATAATTAATTAATTAGTTGAAATATAAGATTAGAGCCGTTGTAATCATCTGTTAATTAATCTCGGACTCATCATATGAGATTCAGAAAGTCAATCTGTCCGGTTTTTTAGTGATCACAAATCCTCCATCTAAGAAGATGACATTTGGAGTGATCATCAGCTGGCAGTATCAATAATTCAACAACCCAAGTCAAACAAAAACAATGTTAATTATAATATAGTTTATTGGGTTTGTGTCACATGTCATTTAGGTCTTGTTTCTACTTGAAATTTGTTACCCTTTTTTTTTTTTTTTTTTTTTTAATTTAATTTTTTTTTATTTGTTATTTATTTATTTTTTGGATAGTCCCCACTCCCCTGTATTTTATATAATGGACTAATAACTCCTTATATTTAAAAATATATATATATATATATATATTTATACGTGAATACCGTATTCACATTATACGGTTCCATTTTGTTATCTTTAAAAGTCCGATTGACAATAAATTTTAAAATTATTTTTTAGATTTATAAATATAAAAATCTTTTTCTTCGGCCATTAATTATTTTTTATTTTTTATTTTATTTAGAATGATAAAAAAAAATAAATATTACAAAAATATATAAAAAAAAATTTATTTTTCTTAATTATAAAAATAAATTTTTTATAATTATTTTTTAAAAAACTGAAAAATAAAAATTGCTGCTAATCACAAAAGGTAGGATGAATTTGTAAAAATCTCATTATTGATCAGTCTAATAATATAAGCTCCAAGCGTTAGTTTGATGTATTAGAGGACACTGAAAGCCCATTCAAAACTAATCTAAGGCTAAATAATCCAAGAAGCAGACTTTTAATTTCACTATTCAGACACTTGCAAAATAAATAAACGTCATTGCTCATCTTTCTTCAGGATGAAAACAAAGGTTTGAATCGAAACTCATCCCGTTATTCATTCTCCTTCTTCTCTTTCACTGAAATGTACGAAACCCTTCTTCCATTGAAACGAAATGAAACATCATTCTTTCACCGAAACAAAACCCTTCTTCTTTCACTCTGAAACCTGCGACAAACCCCGTTAAAATTTGATCTTCGACCTCTACCTCTGCTTCAAAGGACGAGATCTGAAACTTGAGACTTGCTAGCCTAGCTCCATCTTCGACCCCATTATAAGAGAGAATCTTCGCAAAAAGGCCGAGAGAGAATGGCCCCTTCTTCACTCTTCTTCCTCTGACCTCTTTCTCTTCGAATGATAGATAATATGACTGATATGGTTATGATGAGATTTGATCTAACGTATATACCATTTACGGATAAAAATTGTCTACCCTCATACGTAGCTTTATCCCTCGGAGTAAGGATTCCGTAATTATATAGTTTCATGCCGACCGTGTCTACGAGAAATCTTAACCGTTCATCACATATCGAATGATTAAAAGGAGTCTACATGAGCACGGCTCATTTTCAGCTAAAATAAGTCGACCACGTGTGAAAATAATTATCTATATATATGAACTCTTCTCACCTATTCGACACACACTAGATGGTCAGGATTTCTCATAGACAAGTCAGTATGAGACTCGTCTCTCAAATTTTTCGTGTATATGGAAAATGATCAGTGGAACCGTGAGTAGACTAAAATTTATCGTGTATTGGAACGCGCATGTAAAATTGCATGTGGTCGAGGACGTGTTTCTGTAAGGAGCCCACTTCACTCTCTCTTTCTCCCTCGTCGCAAGGCGCACCTCGTTTGGTTTACTGTTCGGAGCATCTGTTTTCATACGTTATTTATACTTTGTGGGGGTGCAGAGAAGGATCTATCGCGATCGATTTAGCTGAGAAAATAGTTAGATCAATCATCCATTGCTGCACCACCAGTATGGGCTCGTGCTGATTACGACTATCTCATCAAGCTTCTTCTTATAGGCGATAGCGGTTAGTTTATTTATTTATTATTATTTATTTCTCTAGTTATTTTCAATCACGTTGTGCTTTCTGTTTGGTTGCCTAGAAAATAACGGAAAAACGAAAACGGAAAGTTAGTGTATCTTAGGTCTGGTGTGTGTTCTCCTAGTTTTAAATGTTTCGATTTGGTGATTTTGAAATGGAATTGATTTTGATTTGGCTTTTCGGCTATTTCTGGGCATTTTGGTACTTGAGTTTATGGAGCTTCGTTTGATGAGTATAATGAATAAATTGCAGGTGTGGGGAAGATTTGTCTGCTCTTACGGTTCTATGATGGTTCCTTCACTACCAGTTTTATCACCACAAGTGGGTCAGCATAATGGAAAGCCTTGAAGTTTGCATCTTGAAGAGTTTTAGCATCATAATCATGCTTAAATTTGAAAATATGGGTGGCAAAGTGGTTGTTAGTTTGACGTCATAGTTGTTTAGAACTTAGACGCTCAGCAATGAATGACTGTCTAGTTCTTACTATTCCAACTTTTTTGAATGTCTAAAACTATTGATTGGACTGTGGATTATAGATTAGATGCTAGAAAGTCACTAAGTCAGGGACATGGTTTTTCCTGCAGCTTATGATCGTGGGGCCATGGGTATTTTGCTCGTGTATGATGTTACCTATGAGTCATCTTTCAATAGTAAGTTCCATTTTGTTGGTATAATTATCTCCATCCTCCATCTTCTTCTCTTCTATTGCTTTCTCTAAATTCAGACAAACTTCTCAATTCATATAATTGTTCAGCATCCCGGTATAAAGATCAATCCACATGACCCAGTAGGAGGCGGTGGCAACGGTGGTCAAGCAGGCCAAAAATCAACTTGCTGCGGTACATAGAAGGAGTCGAATCAGATAGAGGGTGTAAGATTCTAAAATAAGATGATGGTATAGAATAGTGGTGGGTGCTACATTTATTCCTCTTACTAAGAGGCCTCCCTGTCTCTTATAATTTATGTTTCGATAAGACGGTCTCTCTTCTTTCTTTCTTTCTTTCATCTTCTTCTTCTTCTTCATCATAGTTCACATGTTCTGTAGTTCTCAAATGGGGGCTTGAGATTATAGACTGCCCTTTTGTGTTGCTCGTCTTGATGTAAATAGATAATCCTGATCATGCAAATTCAAGCTTCTTTCTTTCTCACTTGATGGGGCCTATCATCCTGCTCTTCCTTCTTTTAGCTGTAGGAGTGAGTAATAAACTCATGCCGCTCAAAACGAATCTTCTAAACCGAAAACTCTGTCTCTGATCAGAAAGGAGGAATGTAAAATTCAAATTAGATTTTGATGGCGCGATGCACGCAATATATAAATAAATAAATCAAGTATAAATTTTACCAGAAATATATAAATGCATTGATTTTGGTAAATCGAGTTGGCTAGAAACATCAGATTTGTGATGCAGTTATTAAGAACCTTTTGAATTATTATGAAACAAAAATAATACTATTTTAAGGATATTATTCGATAAATAAATAGATAATTAAAAATATCATAAAAAATAATTAAGATATTAGAAATAAAAATGATAGTTTTAATATGAATTTTTTAATAAAAAAAAAGGCTATCAAAATAATGATAAAAATTAAATAATTTATTTTTATATGAGAAAATTACGTTATAAATTTTTATCATATTAAGAAATATTAAAAATAAAATTTAAGTTGATATTAATTAAAAAAAAAGTAATAATAAATAATTAAATCATATTTTAAAAATCTCTTTCAAGTATTATATAAACACACATGTAATTGAATATATATATATATATATATATATATATATATTTTTTTTTTTTTTTTTTTCATTTTTGGGTCAAAAAGCATGCATAATTGACTTAAATATTAAAAATAAAAATAAAAAAGGAAATTAGGAAAGTAGAAAAAATGGGAAAAAGAGCAGGCATTTTCTTACACTTGGGTATAAGATCGCCGCACCATAGCTTATTTTCAAAGCCAGTGGAATTTCACTCGCTGCTCTCTGCCATTTTTCAGGTAATTCTTCTTCAGCTTTCGTTTCCGTTTGATTTCAGTTTGCTTTTAAGATTTTTGTTTCCTTCGTAGAAGAGAAGCGAAGAAGTTGATTTTGTTGTTCAAGTCGGCGTTTTTTCTTCATCGATTTCAGAATGTGTGATTTGAGTTTTCCTGAATCTTCGTTTTGATATTGTGAAAATATTCCAGGCTTCTCTGAAAAATATTCCTCTGGTTTACGCTTTCTGATTTGTTTTTTGTTTTTTTTTTTTCCTCCTTACCGCATTGTTATTGTTCTTGTGATTTATTCCTAGTGTTTGTCTTTCTTGTGATTTCAGTATGAAGATTTGGTGATTTTTTTTCGTTTTTGTTAGGAGCAGTTTAATGTGGTGTTCTAGCGGAGCTATATTGCATTTTTAAATTCTCTAATTTGTTTATGTATTGATTCATGCAGTGTATCGTATTGTTAATTTGATATCATATAAATAGGGTTTGATTCAGCCAAAGAGGATATATAATTATATGTATACATCCAGAGCTTAGTCTGGAGATCCAGATCTTCTTACACAAATCTCTTCAGTAATCTTTGTTAACGACTATGGCTTGGTTTAGAGCTAGCTCTACTATAGCAAAATTTGCGATTAGGAGAACCTTGTCTCAAGGAGGATCATATGCCACTAGGTCAAGAATTGTCCCAACTCAGAACCGCTATTTTCAGTCAACCGTATCTAAACCAAGAGCCCAAGCCCAAGCTGCACCTGTCCCTCGGCCCGTGCCCCTTTCTAGGCTAACTGATAGCTTCTTAGATGGGACAAGCAGTGTTTATCTAGAGGAACTTCAGAGGGCTTGGGAAGATGACCCTACTAGTGTAGATGAGTCATGGGACAATTTCTTTCGAAACTTTGTGGGCCAAGCTTCCACTTCCCCTGGCATATCGGGCCAAACGATCCAAGAGAGTATGCGTTTGCTGCTGCTCGTTCGAGCGTACCAAGTTCAGGGTCACATGAAAGCCAAGTTGGATCCATTGGGCTTGGAAGAACGAGTAATCCCGGATGACTTGGACCCAGCTCTTTATGGCTTCACTGAAGCTGATCTTGATAGAGAGTTCTTCTTGGGAGTATGGAGGATGGCTGGGTTTTTGTCTGATAACCGACCCGTTCAAACCCTAAGATCTATCCTGACCCGACTTGAGCAGGCATACTGTGGGAGCATTGGGTATGAATATATGCACATTGCTGACAGAGAAAAATGCAACTGGTTAAGAAATAAGATTGAGACCCCTACACAAACTCAGTACAATAGGCAGCGAAGAGAGGTTATTCTTGATCGACTTATATGGAGTACACAGTTTGAGAATTTCTTGGCTACTAAATGGACAACAGCTAAGAGATTTGGGCTGGAAGGCGGGGAGACTTTAATTCCAGGCATGAAGGAGATGTTTGATAGAGCAGCAGATCTTGGAGTTGAGAGCATAGTTATTGGTATGCCTCATAGAGGGAGATTAAATGTTTTGGGAAATGTTGTCAGAAAGCCTCTACGTCAGATATTTAGCGAGTTTAGTGGTGGCACGAAGCCTGTGGATGAGGTTGGGCTCTACACAGGAACTGGAGATGTCAAGTACCACTTGGGAACTTCTTATGACCGACCAACTAGAGGTGGAAAAAGAATACATCTATCTTTGGTTGCGAATCCTAGTCATTTGGAAGCTGTTGACCCTGTTGTTGTGGGAAAAACTAGGGCTAAGCAATACTACTCGAATGATTTGGATAGGATTAAGAACATGGCTATTCTAATTCATGGAGATGGTAGCTTTGCTGGACAAGGTGTTGTTTATGAGACCCTACATCTTAGTGCTCTTCCTAACTACACTACTGGTGGGACCATACATATTGTGGTGAACAATCAAGTGGCTTTCACGACTGATCCAAGGTCAGGAAGGTCTTCACAGTATTGTACTGATGTGGCTAAGGCCTTGGATGCACCTATCTTCCATGTAAATGCTGATGATATGGAGGCAGTTGTTCATGTCTGTGAGCTTGCTGCAGAGTGGAGACAGAAGTTCCATTCAGATGTCGTTGTCGATTTGGTTTGTTATCGTCGATTTGGGCACAATGAGATTGACGAGCCTTCTTTCACCCAGCCCAAGATGTATCAGGTTAAATCTTCTATATTCTTGAATCTCTTGAGATAGTTAGTTAGTCTCTGCTCTGTATTATCTTACATTTCTGCTATTTTTTGGGTGAAAACAGGTGATTAGGAATCATCCCTCAGCCCTTGAGATCTACAGAAAGAAACTTCTAGAATCTGGGCAGGTGACTCAAGAGGACATCGATGCTATACAAAGCAAGGTTAATTTGATTCTTAATGAGGAATTCATGGCCAGCAAAGATTATGTTCCAAAGAGAAGGGACTGGCTTTCTGCCTACTGGACTGGCTTTAAGTCACCGGAACAGATTTCACGTGTTAGAAACACTGGGTATGGTGGTATTTTGTCAAATTTTCACAGGTTTTTGTTTTACATATATCTTCTAAAATTGACAAGTTTCCAATATGTAGGGTTAAGCCAGAGATCTTAAAGAGTGTTGGCAAAGCTATCACAACTTTTCCAGAGAATTTCAAGCCTCACAGAGCAGTTAAAAAGGTGTATGAACAACGGTCACAAATGATTGAATCAGGGGAGGGAATTGACTGGGCACTCGGAGAAGCCCTTGCCTTTGCCACTTTGTTAGTTGAAGGTAACCATGTTAGATTGAGTGGGCAGGATGTTGAAAGAGGCACATTTAGTCATAGACACTCTGTAGTTCATGATCAAGAAACAGGGGAGAAGTATTGCCCTCTAGACCATGTCACCATGAACCAGGACGAGGAATTGTTCACAGTCAGTAACAGGTAAATAATTAATTCATTTATAATCTCTTTTCATTCTTTCTTATTAGACTTTTTGGTTCAAGTCAATCTTGATATGTGCTGCAAGTTTTTCATCTACAGTTCGCTATCAGAGTTTGGTGTTCTTGGATTTGAGTTGGGTTACTCTATGGAGAGTCCTAATGCTTTGGTAATCTGGGAAGCTCAATTTGGTGACTTCTCAAATGGGGCTCAAGTGATATTCGATCAGTTCTTGAGCAGTGGAGAGGCCAAGTGGCTTCGACAAACTGGACTTGTGCTTCTACTTCCTCATGGCTATGATGGCCAAGGCCCTGAACATTCAAGCTCTCGATTGGAGCGTTTTCTTCAGGTAGTCTGTCAAAGAATCTTCATGCATCTCTCTCTCTGTGTTTCCTTTGGCCGATTTTATTTACTACCTCGGTATGTATTTTATCAGATGAGCGACGACAATCCTTTTGTAATACCTGAGATGGAACCAACTCTTAGGAAGCAAATTCAGGAATGCAATTGGCAGGTTGTGAATGTTACGACCCCTGCTAACTACTTCCATGTTTTGAGGCGTCAGGTGAGTGCAGCTAATAATAGTGTTTGAATTACTTTCAACCTTCAATTTAAGCAAATTATGTTAATGATTTTTTCCCCCTCCAGATTCACAGGGAATTCCGTAAGCCACTTGTTGTGATTGCTCCTAAAAATCTTCTTCGTTACAAGGAATGCAAATCCAATCTAGAAGAGTTTGATGATGTTCAAGGCCACCCTGGTTTTGACAAACAAGGGACCAGATTTAAGCGCCTTATTAAGGACCAAAACGATCACTCTGATCGTGAAGAGGGTATCAGACGTCTAATTCTTTGCTCCGGAAAGGTGTGCTGATAAACTCTTTTTTTTGGGCCCAATATAAACTCTTTTGTTACTAGCTTGAATATCTAAGCACTTTAGCTATTATTACAATATCCCGTACATTGTTTGAGACAGGTGTATTATGAGCTCGATGAAGTGCGGAAAAAAACCGAGGGTAAGGACATTGCAATATGCAGGGTGGAACAGCTTTGCCCTTTTCCATATGACCTTATCCAGAGAGAGCTGAATCGATATCCAAGTACGTATTTTGCAGATTGTACATTTTTTCAACAAAGGATTATTTTGCAGATCCGAAAATAATCTAGTTGATTCATGAACATGAATTACATCATGAAAAGGGTTCGCGTATCTTGACACAATTGTTTGGTATGATTTTCCAGATGCGGAGATTGTTTGGTGCCAGGAAGAGCCGATGAACATGGGGGCATATACTTACATTGCTCCTCGTCTCGGCACTGCCATCAAAACGCTCGGAAGAGGAACAGTAGAAGATATCAAATATGTGGGGCGGTCCCCATCTGCTGCCACTGCCACTGGCTTCTATACAGTTCATGTTAAAGAACAAGCCGACCTCGTGAAGAAAGCATTGCAGCCTGAGCCAATCAACCATCCCTTTTAAGGGCGCCCTCCATCATCCAGACCACCATCATCATCAACATATCATCCAATACAGATAATATAATTCTTTTTAAAAGATTTTATGACAAAATTCTTGAAAGATTAATACTTATGTTTGTTTTCCTTTATTTTCCTTTTCTCCAATTTGCGTTTCTGACAGAACATGGTTCCGAATCAGCTGGACTTCATGTCTGCATCAAATTTTTCCCTTCTGTGATACACAGCTGAGTGTTTTTATCCAATGTAATAATGTTTAACATCTGTTTGCAACGTCGATGTACATTACATTTTTCGTCTAACGTTTTTGTTATATTTTTCATTTACCAACCAAACCAACTGTAATACGCATACAATGGTGTATATCGAGGAATGACAGGAGCTTTAATACCAATTATGATAATATTATTGGCAGCATAACAAGATGAATGTGGCAGCATTACATGGATTTATCTATCTATTTCAGAACGCACAATCACAAGATCACAACACAACACCAAGGTGGGCTAATACACATCCTTCTTTTAACAAAAACACAATATTTTATAACAAAACATTACTTCTCATGATAGAACTGGTTTAATTCTTACCATGGGAAGTGTCACGTCCCTGCATATGCAGTTGTGAAAGTATGAGATGGATCGCATTTCGGAAACAGCAAATTAAGAAAGATTACATGATTCCCATAAAATACACAAAACAAGGGGTTGGAAATTATATGAACCAGATTGCTGCCTTTCTGTGCTTTAATAATCTACAGCCACTAGTTCCCTATATCCACCAAAAAAAGATCCATATTTCATGAGTGCTACCGTTCCATTTACAAGAGTGTATTCTTTCTTTAAGCAACTGTCATTTTGCATTAGCAAATTATTTGCCCAAAAAGACTCTTTCTTTTATAATGTAAGAGTTGCTAATAATACCATATTTTCACCAAAAAGTAGCTAACTAAGAGATTTACAAAACCAACACGTTTCAACACGTAGTAATGTACGTAGAAAAACCCCATGCATGCAGGCTTATAGATATTGCATTCATACGTGCACATTTCTTTCTCTAAATTTTTTTTTTCTTTAGCCAAAACTGTTTTCTATACAACATTGAACGTGTTCCTTTTTGTAGATATATTTTGCATGGTAAAGACGTAGAGTATCAGACCAAAACCATGACTCTAATTACTGATCTGGTCAGCAACTAAACTCATATATATAACGTACAAATTGAAAACGACATACTTGATGTGTGTAAACAAGTTTTTCGATGCTTTAACGACATGGGTATTTTATTTTATTTTTCCATTTAGCAAGATAGGTGCTTCAACTTTCCAGCTTAGTTTTAGTCCTTCCTAGAAACAAACCATTTCCATGGCTTTTAAGTCACGAGTCTGTTTAGTGGAGACCATAGAGTTCTGCACATTTAGAAAGAAAGGCGTGTTGATTTTGTCTTGCAGCCATGAGCTTTAGGCTGGTGGGTCCCGCAACTGCATGAAAGGGAAAAAAAAATCTCATTATAAAAGGAAGTTCAACTGCTACTCTTTGCTCATCTATAGCTTGCCTAGAAACTAGAAAGCCTCTTATTTTGAGTGTCGTAACAACACTTATAATAAGAGTACGTATAATCGGAATAGAGTGTTGTTTTACTATTATGGATCGGAAGTTGTATGACAAGTTGTACAAGGCAAAGCCATTTCTGAGTGTGATTCTTCTTCAGTTTGGTTATGCTGTTTTGTTCATCATCGTGAAGATTGCTCTAAACAAAGGAATGAACCCTCGCGTTCTTGTCGTTTATCGGCACGTCGTTGCTTTTTGCGTTATTGCTCCGTTCGCCCTCATATTCGAAAGGTCTCAACTCTCAACTCTCGCTCTATCTATATGCTTGTATTTCATATCTAATAACTATTTGATATACACATATCATCATATGGTTAATGATTATTAGTTTATATATAGTGTTACTATGTATATATGAACTAATTACAATTCATTCATATATATATGTACAGAAAAGTAAGGCCGAAGATGACTCTTCCCATTTTTGCCAAGATTATGCTGCTGGGCTTACTAGAGTAAGAGCTGACCACACCCTTAATTAAGCACCCTTCTATAGATATATCTGTCTATGTATAAATGTACATATGTATGTATCATGTTAAGCTAAAATTTGACATTAATTTACAGGCCTGTAATGGACCAGAACTTGTACTACATTGGAATGAAGTATACAACAGCAACTTTCACATCAGCTATGTGCAATATTCTTCCTGCCTTTGCATTTTTAATGGCTTGGGCTTGCAGGTGTATATATATATATATGTATATATAGATATATATATAGATATATTCTTACGACAGCTAGAGTTGTTTTGTTTTGTCTTGGATAGTGTGTATTACCGATAATGATTGGTTTAATTAATTTGTAGGCTTGAGAAGGTAAGTATAAGGAAATTTCATAGCCAGGCAAAGATAATGGGGACGTTAGTGACAGTAGGAGGAGCCATGCTTATGTCTCTGTTTAATGGTCCTGTCCTCAATTTGCCTTGGACAAAAAGAAACCTCCATCATCAGTCTTCTACTTCTGCTGCAAACAGGCAGGATCCCATCAAAGGTGCTCTCTTCATCGGCACCGGCTGTGTTTGCTGGTCTGCTTTCATCATCCTTCAGGTCATTATCTTTTTCAGTCTTCACATTATTATTATATATACAATATTGATATTATGTTTCCACTTTGGTTTTCAACATGGTTGTAAAAGGCTATGATGGGTCCCATAGAGTGAATGGATTCTACGAGATGGTCCGAATGGGGAATAAGGGATCGTCGATATGACCTTTGACATGATTCCCACCTTAAAAAAAGCTACTAAGACAAATCTAATACTGCTGTTGTGTTTTGAAACAGGCAATTACTCTAAAAGCATACCCGGCAGAGCTTTCTTTAACAGCACTGATATGCTTGATGGGTGCAATGGAAGGCAGTGTACTAGCTCTAGCGGTTGAATGGAGAAATCCTTCTGTCTGGTCCCTTTACTTCGATTCCAGACTAGTAGCTATCATCTGCAGTGTAAGTAACTAAGCTTTCTCTCTCTCTCTCTCTCTCTCTTTTCCACAATTAAATCAAAAGAAGAAGATCATGTATTAACAATGCAGGGAGTAATAGGTTCGGGTTTTGCCTTCTACATTCAAGGAGTGGTTATGAAGCAAAAAGGACCTGTTTTTGTCACTGCCTTCAACCCTCTAAGCATGGTTATGGTTGCAATTCTGAGCTCCTTCATCTTATCCGAAATTATGTACTTAGGAAGGTAACAAAACCAATCTCATCTCGCCTCCTTCCCTCACTACACAAAAAATATTCATTCCCATGAATCGCGTTCTATGTTTTCCGACCCTTATGCAGAGTAATTGGAGCAATTGTGATTGTAACTGGCTTGTACATAGTGTTGTGGGGAAAGAGCAAGGATCAAATAGCACCCAAGAAGGGCATGGAGAGGGTGACGTCATCAGAGAGAGAAATGACAATCACAAATGAGAGTGATAATGATATTACTATCAATGCTTCTGATAATAATTTAGTGGCCATTGATAATGTTAATGAAACAAAGCTAGAATTAGATTCTGGTTAAAAAGGAAGACAATCATATAATATTATCTAAGTGCAATTTTTTCTGGGAAAATTGTACGTAAAAAGTCACTTTTATCATATTGCACTTTTCATACTTGCACGACTAAAATGAAGAGAGTTTTGTATATTTTTATATCATGATAGTTATAAGCATTAATAGATTCAAATAGAACTTTTTTTTTTTCACTCTGATATGAAGATATAAAAATTATAGATGAATTGGTATTTCAATACTAAAATAATTTTCAAAAACTAAATTAACTAGAACCACTTCACAAAAGAAGGATGATTTCTGTTAATTAAGGAGGCAATTTACCAGATAAGAACAAAGAAAGCTTTTCTCTCATAACGGACGCAGTCTTATTGGCATATTCACAGCTTTGTTGTCTATAACCCGGGTCATGATCATGCGATAACACCATTTCATCTGTCACGTCGTCATCCTCCATGTCAATAACTATATTATGAAGCAAACAGCATACAAGAATAATCCTTGGCAACTTGTGCTTATCTGGCTTCCACATCACCCCTTGAATTATCCTCCATGTCTCCTTCAATCTCACCAAGGCCCTCTGGGCCACCATCTGGGTCGCAAAATGACGTTTGTTAAACTCTGTTTGAGAATCTAAAATCCCTTTTCCTTGATAAGGAGTAAGAAGCCAAGGCAGTAAGGGAAATCCAATATCCCCTATTATATACTCTCTCAGTTCCAGTCCATCTACAAGATTTATCTTCTTTCCATTCAACCTCTTTCCTTGCTCGGAAAGTTTGTAAAAACTCGAGCTTTGAAGCACAAGCGCATCGTTTAAACTTCCGGGCCAACCTACGATTATGTCAAGAAATCTCATTTCAGGGTCAACTATTGCTTGCAAGATCATGCTGCAATTTTTATCACTGTCGACCCAGATGTTGTTTTCTGGTTCGCTGGTTGGGAAAGTCATTGCGATATGAGTGATGTCAATCACTCCACAACAGTTTGGCAGGCCCCACATTTTCTCAAACTTGGACTTAATCTTTTCCATCTCAGATTCTGAAGAAGGCCATTTAAGATGATGGAGAGCTCTTTCTTCCATTGCCTCTATGAACTTCCATGTTATTTGAGAAACAGTTGATCGGTTCAAGCCGAATGAGTCGCCTATATTTGATAATGATTCGCCTGAGCTAAGCCTTCTAAGAGCAATGGCTACTAGATCGTTTAAGGATAAAGGGTTTCCACTTAGATCAGTGAATTTTGAGGTTTTAGTTTTAAACATCATATCTTCCTTGACAAGTGAACAAATGTAGGTGAAGACCTTTCTTGAGATTTTGAAAATTGATTCGAATCTTGTAGAGTTCTTTGATCGAGAAAGTGGGCCTGAAAATGTGACAAGGTTAGAGCTTGAGCATTTACAATTGCATATATTTCATACGTTTAAGCCCAAAAACTTATGCTTTACCTGTGTATACATCTAACCGGACGGACTTTCACATCAAACCAAGAAAATCAACGTATGTAAGAAAGGAATGATACCCAAAAGGATTATTCTATAATTGAATGAAAAAATGCAACTAGAATCAGTTCTTAAAAAGCCGAACAAAAATTCCCAAATGAAAGCTGGAAAAGATAGTATTCATCTCCTTAGATTCCATAACCAAAAGAAAAAACCTACTGAATAGTAGATACTGTCATGATCCTTGAATCAGCCATGTCCCACTATAATAAAATACAACCTATGCTTTCAACCCAACTCAATAAATGCTCAAAAAACAGAAATCAACAAGGAGAAGCACAAATGAAAGGAAAAAAAAAAAAAAGATCATAGAAAAACGCAAACTTCAAGATTGAATAAGGGTACATTTAGGGAAAGATATCAGCAATCTATATGACTATATGCAGAATTAGTTTCTATTACAGTAACGATGAATCAATTCGCTGAATACAAAAAAGATCCAACAGACAAGATCAATTTAGAAGGTAAAGTATAAACAAAATGTCAAAAAAACGCATAGCCAAAAAAGGTTAGAGAAGAAGAATAATTTCCTTACCACTAATTCTCTGAGAAAATTCGTCCCACCAATCCAAGGGTTGAGGATAGGACGCGAGTGAAGCAGCCAAGACATTCTGGTCAACCTTCTTCTTCTTCTTCCTCTTGAACGCTCTAATGGGTGCCATTCAAAACTTGGAAGAAGACCCACAGCACAATAACCATTAATAACAAAAAAACAAAAATAAATTTCACATAGGAAGGAAGAAATATAAAGAAAGACAGAGTAGCAAAATAAGGGAACACACATACGTGAGGTGAAAGGTAGAGCCTTTCTTGCTCTGCTTTTTGTTGATCAAGTCTTCCTTCGTCAAAGCATGCAATGGTGAGTTGGAGAATTAAAATAGCGTAATATAAGAAGAGAAGAAACTACTGTCTGTATAGTGTATATGTACTACTCCTCCTACCGTACCGCGTTTTGAAGGGGAGAAACCAAACAAAGGTTCGATTGATTGGAGCCCGACAAAAAACGGTACATAGCTAACTGCTGTAAAATTTCATATATTAATAATCTGAAACTTAATAAATTTATTAATTTAATAAAATATTATATATAAAATTAAATATTTAATATTTATTTAGTGATAAATGAGATATTAAATCTAAGTCTCGACCTACAAACCAATAAAATCGCTATCGAATTCGAGATTATACAAAATATTTCTTATAGCCGGTAATCGGAAATAATCGGATGCTAAACGGAACACTAATTAAATATCAATTCTAATATAATAATAATATTACTACTTAAAGTAAATTAAATAAATCAAATAACCTCACTAATTTCTTACAGAGAAGAAAGAAAAGCCAACATTAAGTTAGAAACCAAAAAAAATAAAAAAAAAATTGAATGCATTCCCTATCTGCCCCTGCCCCTGCCCAAAACTAAGAAAAGAACAGCTGCAAATTTATTATTATCATTTTTTTTTTTAACCTAAAAATCATTCTGAGGAAGAGTCTCATGGGCTTCAGAAATGAAGATATTGTCATAAATAAGGGCTACAATGATAGGACCGATAATTGGGCCAAATCAGTAGACCCAATGATTAGTCCAAGTCCAGCTGATCACAGAAGGCCCAAAAGCGACTGTTGGGTTCATTGATGCACCGTCAAAAGCCCCGCCCACTAAAATGTTAGCGCCCACAATAAGCCCAATTGCAATGGGCACAACAATTCCCACGTCGCACTTCTTTGGATCTACCGCCGTTGCATACACCGTGTATACCAGCCCAAACATCATCATTATCTCTAATACCAGTGCGTTCCATACTGACACTCCTGATGATACCCCAAACGCCGTCGTTATCATGCAGAAATATTAGAAACGATCTTCTTCTTCAAATCATATGATCTGGATTTGATGCAGGATTTTTTATAGATCATGAATCATACCAATCAGTTGCGAATTTGAGTAGCATGCAAGCAACAACAGAGCCAAGCAATTGGCCGATCCAGTACAGAATCGCTCTCAGCAAGGTTATGTTTCCGCCGATGAATGCTCCCATTGTGTGGCCGGATTTACGTGACCGCCGGAAATGTTTGCTCCGGCGGAGACAGCAACTATCAGTGCAAACACGTGAGCAAGTGAAGCTGCTATCAATCCCGACGGTGTTGATACTCCGTCCGTTAGCTTACCTGCCGATTTACATACAGTACAGTTCCATGATCATTTGAATTGTAAGAAAGAAAATAATTGACGAAAATTGGATCCGGATAGTGGATCTTACTGACAGCCCTGCCGGATCCTTGTCCAGCGAAAACAAAAATCAACGTCGATAAGAACTCTGCGAACATAGCTCTGATCGCTTCTGGATGGCTCGCCTCTCCTGGTGTGCCGACGGAGAGACGATACACCGACATTTTCTTCTTTTCTTCTTGAAAGATGTTTTTTCCGATCTCGAGAGCTGAGAAGAAATTACAACACTCGCTAGAGGTATGTAGATTCCTTTATATGCATTTCTAGTAGTAGAAGATTCAGCGCAGTGATTTACAGAGTGGCGAGAAACTTGGATCCTCATTTTTTCCGTCATTTCTTTCACGTATACGGAGGCTATCAAATTTCAGATCCTCGGAATAGGTCGCAAAAAAGATAAATAATAAGAATGTGATGATTTTTTTTTTTTTTTTCATTTTTTTAAAAACTCAGACAAGTCACACCCACTCGATATGCATTTATCATTATCCATAAAAACACATTGGAAAAAAAATAAAAAAAATAAAAAAAAATTAATTAAATCAAAATCAATCCTACATGACCACAGACTCGTAAGCCAGAGCAACTTAGAGTCAGTTTTGGTCATATTTTGTAGTGAGCTTAGACTGCTTAGCTATGGCGGTTTCTTCATTATCTTTGAGCTGGGTTTCAAGCAGTATATCTAAGAAGGTCAATAGCCTGTACCCATTTTTTATGCTTGTGTTCTTATTCCCGACTCATTTTCTTTGTTTTCTCTCATTCCAGCTGAATTTGCTTCCTTTCAATGAGAGCCCACGAGCTGATTCTACCTCATTTCCTGTCTGTAATTCAATCCAACGCTCAAAAGAGACAACTTACCAGGACAAAAGTAAGCCCGAATTTGTTCCATTTTACAGGTACTTGTTGCCTTTTCCTGCCTGGTAGTGCTTATGATTGTTTTTTATAATGAATTTTAAGGTCATAGAAGGCAGCTTCTGCTTGGAGTTGGACTACTAACTGGTAGTAGTCTTATTCCTGCTAATTCCCTCTTTGCTGAAGGTACTCAAACTAATTACTCAATGTTCATCACAAATTACTGTGCTGACCTGTATTTTAATTACTAAATCTTCATGATTTCTGCAGAAATTCCACGAAATTATCGGGCTTTTGTCGACTCATCTGACGGGTATTCTTATTTTTACCCCTCAGATTGGAGAGTAAGACAATTCACATCATATATATAGCAAAGATTCTTCTTAATTTTCATTGGTAATGTGAGAATAAATATATATTTTTATTTCATTTTGACTACAGGAATTTGAGTTCAGAGGGCATGATTCTGCATTCAAGGACAGGTATCTACAACTGCAAAATGTTAGAGTAAGGTTCTTACCAACTGATAAAAAGGATATCCATGATTTGGGTCCAATGGAAGAGGTAAGCAAATCAAATAAAAAAGTCATAACTCATTTATGCATCACTTAATATACCTATACAGAAAAACATGCAAATACTGTCCTTGAACCGAATATCCTTTTCACTTTTCTCACAGGTTGTATGGAAACTGGTAAAACATCGATATGCAGCTCCGAATCAAATACCTGATATATATAATATGCAGGAGGTTTGTATATATAAACAATGTATTTGTAATATATACATTCATAGGTTAATTGGTTAATTTTGTGTATACTGATTTCAGAAAACAGTTGATGGGAAAAACTACTACACATTTGAGTATAGACTTACATCTCCAAACTACTCGAGCACTTCTTTTGCAACCATAGCAATTGGAAATGGTGAGTATAATCTGAATGCATGCATTCAATATGTAACTACTGAATATTCCATATCATATGAGCTTTCATTGATAATTATGAGCTTTGTTTATCAAATAATTTTTATAGGCAGATACTATACGTTGATAGTTGGAGCAAATGAAAGAAGATGGAGAAGATACAGGGATATGCTTAAGGTGGTGGCTGATTCTTTCAAGATACTGGACATTTGAGAATGACCTCATCTTCTCATGGCAGCTTCCTGTTCCTGCTTTAATCAGTGTTTAGTACTGATAAGAGTTATATATGTTGTATATATATATATATTGTATGATCTATTTTTGTATCAAGATTATTGCCACAATGGATAACATTGTCTATTCATCACCAATCGAGTTTTTGGGAGATATCATAGTATAGAAATCAACAATCACAACAAAAGTAACCAAAACACCAAGAAGCTTTAATTCAACTGGCCACCGATATTAGTCTTAAAGTGAAGATTGGAGTTCAAATCACACACACCAAAATAAATAAAAAATAAAAAATCTCGGAGCTTAAAGGTTCGAATTAGCAAAAAATCACTAAAAATATTTCCCAAGAAGCATCATGTACACTAATTTACTTTTCAACTCAGATCAAAAATTGAAAACTATTGAATATAACAACATATATCTACAAAGGTTACAACAACTTCTGATTCATTTTCTAGCCTCTCCCCAACATTCTCAACAAGACAATCCCCATCGTTGATCCAACAAACTTCTGATTCATCCAAAAGAGTCATTGAAATGAACTTCAAAAAGAAAGAAAAGAAAACCACACCTTATATTAATTCCAACACTAACCAATACCAAGGAGACAAACCGACGAGTCGAATACTTGCCTCCGAAAGAATTACCATCAACTCTAAGTCTCTAGGGTGCCTCAAAGTCCGGAAAAATATAATTCTCTTTACTCTACATTTGAACATTGTTTACTCATCTCTTATCATATCAATGTTTTCTGCATTTCAGGCACAGGGCAGATTCCGAGACCTACTGATTGACTTTCAACCTGGAAACCCAGTTGATATTCAGAAAAGTCGAGATGAGTAGAGTGGAAAGTCAAGAGCTTTATAAAACCAGTCCCAATATCCTAAACAGGCCGATGCTGACGGAAACCCTTTCCAAAGTGGGGTTGCATCAAACGCACATAGAGACCATTCTTAGCTACCAAGGAATCATGGGTCCCTTCTTCCACAATTCGCCCTCCATTTAGAACCACAATATTGTCGACATGTCTCATCATGGCCGCTCTATGAGCTATCAGAATCGTGGTTTTATTCCCCATGATTAGTGTATCAAGAGCTTCTTGAACGACTCGGCTCGACTCAGACTCTATGGACGAGCTTGCTTCATCCAGTAATAAAATAGGGGCATTCTTCAGTACAACCCTAGCAATAGCAATTCTCTGTTTCTGACCAGGAGTCAGATCCACACCCCTCATCCCGACATGAGTGTCATAGCCATGGGGTAAGCTGCTGATGAAATGGTGGGCATTTGCAATTCTAGCTGCCTCTTTCATCTCTGCTTCACTAGCATTGTGCCTTGCATATATGATGTTTTCTCTTATGGTTGTAGAGAAGATTATAGGATCCTGTTGGACAAGACCTAGATGGTTTCGTAACCATCTCAGATTATAAAGCTTTAAATCTCGGCCATCCAGCATAACTTGACCAGCAACCGGATCGTAGAATCTCTCAATCAATGATATTATAGTGCTTTTTCCTGACCCTGACACACCCACCACTCCTATGGTTTGACCACCATTGACTTTAAGGCTGAAGTTGCTTAGTACTAAGACTTCTGGGCGAGTTGGGTAACAGAAGTCGACGTTTTTCAACTCAATGCTTCCATAAACGTTAGGGGGCTTCAGAGCAGAGTTATCATCCGGTTCTATCTTAGGCACTCGGTCTATGATTTCAAAGACAGAGATGAGAGATTCACGCCGTTTAAGAATATATGGAGCCAGCCCAAATGGCTCCACCAGGGCAAATGCGGCAAATGAGAAAACCATGTACTCTTTGAGAGCAGTGGGTAGATCCATATTATCGTTTTTCACAAAGAGTGCCATGCACCAGAGGAGAAGAGCGTTACAGGCAAAAAGAAGGAACTGTGAAAACCCAAATGCAAAACCAATGGCCAATCCATGAAGATAACTCTGTTTAAGTATTTTATTTAGCTGAAACCCATAGAGTTCCATAACCTTCTTACCAGCACAGAATGCTTCTACAGTGTATATGTTTCTAACTGCATCTTCAAGAACCAAAGATGCCTTACGGTGCATCTCCTGAATTCCCCTCGAAAATCCAGCAAGCCACAATTTCTGCAATATTCAAGATTGCACACACTTAATAACCACTACGATCTTTTGCTTCATAGTAAGGACTTAAAAGGACAGAAAAATAAATAACGAAAGTGATATTCAACAACTTAAGGGATCAGCTGTCTTTATTTTCAAGGCAACACATACATAACACTAGAAGATTCAGAACTGATGTTAATACGTAGAAGGGAGGTATGAACACACCTGTGCAATGGCAGAAACAGTTAGGATGGGCAAGGTTGCCAATGCCACAAGAGCCAACCGCCACTGGAGCCATATTCCAATTAGAACAGCTACTATAACTGCAGCGCTGTCCTGTATGAATATAGAAAGCCGGTTGCTAAAAGCAGCTCGCACGAAGGTAGCATCATTGGCCAAGCGCATAGATAAGGTGTCAGAACTGTTTTCCTCTTCATCAAACCATCCAACTTCATTACGAAGCATTGCTGTCATGATATGGAAACAGATAAGGTAAAAGGCATACATAGAACTCCTTCATACATAAATAAATTCGGAGTTGATAAATGAACACACACCTGAAAACATCATTCTACGAACCCGTTCAGTCATTTTCTCCCCCATTATTCCAAAATAGAAGTGCTGCAAAAAATTGGCAAAAACTGTAACCATGCCCATGCAAGCAATCACCAAGCACCATTTGTTCACATCACTCTGTATGTGCCGACTTACACCATGTCTGTAATATGCTGTTACTATAAGTGCGATCGTATATGCAAGAAGTGGATTAAAAGATCCAAAGATCAAAGCACCAGTGCTTCCAAGAACTGCATAGAGCCATTCTGCAAGACTAAGCTCTGCAAGCCTCCAAAAAGAGGGTGCTTCACGATGCCTGTTATCTTTTCCTTCCTTCATTTTTTGAAAAACATCAGAATGACTATGGACTCGACTAAAAGTTTGTGAATGAGAACGTTCACTTTTTGGATCAGATGTCAAAAGAGGTGAAACAGGGGATTCAGGGTCTGAGCCATCTAAGGTTTGTCGATTTGCAGAATGAACATCAAGTTTTGGTAACTCTGGAAGTCTCTTTTCAAAACTATCCTGTCGTTTTATTGTTGGTTCCTTTTCAACTGAATCCACAGGCTGACCATTTTCTGACATTTTCTCTGGAGGTGGGCTCTGACCTTTTGGCGATTCCTGTGGATCGAAGCCTCTATCAATGTGCCTCGATACACCCGGCATTCTCTGAAGAGAGGGTGATTTTTCCATCTTAGGAGATGAAGGTTCCTGGAAGCTGGGACTTTCAGAAGAATCCTTTTCAATCTGGAAGGTTGCAACCTCTTCGTAGTTTCTAACAGGCATCCTGAATAAAGATGGAAAACATAGAGATAAGAACTTAGGGGCAAGAGCCAAACTAACTACACATGTAGCAGAAGAATTATCAAAAGGGAACTATTATATGAGCAACAGTTCATCTGTGATAATATACCTTCTATTCCCCCGTATCTACAATTCAAAAAAATGGAAATATATATTGTGCTCCTAATTTATACCTCCTAGGAAGTTTTGTAGCTTCTTCACATCTGAGAAGCTCGGCATAGAGACCATCACGGGTCAACAACTCATCATGTGTGCCCATTTCAACTAGTTGTCCCTCTTCCATCACAGCTATGTAATCAGCATTCCTTATAAGACTAAGACGTCGAGCTATTATTATTGTAGAACGTCCCAACATGAGAAGATCAAGGGCCGCCTGGACAGATTTTTCAGCTTCAAAATCAAGACCACCAGTAACCTCATCCAGCAGAAGAATTGATGGATTTAAAAGTACGGCTCTAGCAACAGATATTTTAATTTTCTGCTCTTCTGTCAATTCTACACCAGATGTTCCAACCTGAAATGAGTATGATGTAAAAGTAAGGAGAAAAAAATCATTGAAGGCTCAGCCATTTACATATTATTTTGCCTCAACGTATCACCTGTGTCTCATATCCTTTCTCAAGCATGCTGATAAATGTATGTGCATGTGCTGTTTTAGCAGCTTCTTCAATTTGATCAGAAGAAGCATTCCGCCCATATGCAATATTGTCTCTTATGCTCAAACTAAGCAAGGCAGGCTCCTGAGTTACTAATCCTATTTGGCTTCTTAGCCATTCCAATTTCACGTTTTTAATATTTTCTCCATCCAAAAGCACTTCTCCTGCATGAAACCACCACCACCCAGCCAAAAAAAGAAATAAAGAAATATGAAAAAGGAAGAAAGATAGAAAATACAACTGGAATCTGGAAATGAATCTCTAAATACCCCATAAGCAGAGGGCATAAGAACAGTATGCCTACATACCTAATGTAGGATCGTAAAACCGCTCCATGAGTGGGATAATGCTGCTTTTTCCAGATCCGTTTCTGCCAACAAGTGCCACTGTTTTCTTAGCAGGTACGGTGAGGTAAAATCCACTCAAAATGGGGATTTCAGGACGAGACAGGTAACTGAAATATACATTCCGAAACTCGATGGTTCCTTGTACTGATGGTGGGATAATCCCATCCTGATTAGATGTGGATGGTGATCGACTTATCATCTCAAAAAGTCTATAAGCAGCTATACGTCCTTGGTCAAATGAATAAAAGTTTGTTGCAGCTTGATTCAGTCCACTACAAATTTGCCAGGGCAACTATAAATAAGGAAAATAAAATAGACGTTGGGAAGCATGGTAGAATACAGTCTGAGAGAAAGAAGCTTACAGGCCACTTAATATTACAGCAAATAGTGCTGTTACAATCTCACCACCATGAGCTTTTCGATCCATAACCAGGAACCTTCCAACCCACAGTTGTAGGGCACACGAACATATTGCAAGCCCATATGTAAATCCAAGTCCAAGTCCTTGCACAAGGCTTATTAGTATACCATATCTAAGAGTTGCTTGTAGGGAAGTAGCATAAGAATACTTGGCTAATGTTTCATTGGTAAATGCATAATATGTCCTAATATAAGAGACTGCCTGCATAAACAAAGCCAATAGGATAATAAGTAAACAACCTTACAATATCATGGACCATCATTTATTAAATAGCATATGGGAAACTGTGTCTTAAGCCTCATGTCAGTGGAATACAGAGATGATCTTAGGTGTTACATGTGTATTTGTTAAGGAAAAATCAAGTGACCCCTTATAAAGTCTCCTACATTGTAACCCCATTTCCAAAAGTTGGGAAATAAAGACGTGCACATGATATCCCGAGAAGGTATTAAGGTCTAGGCCATATCTAAACTGAAAAGGCCATATCTAAACTGAAAAAGTAAGTACGTGTTCTTGCAGTTTGACGCACACATCATTGTGCAACCAGTATCTTAAGAACTGAATGTTCCCCTCTTATGCAAATTCATCACACACCAGTGACATACTCATCAAATAGAAACAGCTATATCCACAAAATCAAGAAAAAAAAAAAAAAGAAATAGCAAAAACCCAAGAGGCAGTAGATGTTGCTCTTGATGCAACCTTCCCACAGCACAATTACCCATCTCTACTGCCATAACAGAACCAGAATGTGTCCCTAAATTATACATCTGAGTAGGTGAAATATGGCTCTTAGAACTGAACATCGAAAAGGATAAATTGGAGTTCAGTTTATAATCATCTTGGGCCTCAACTCTACATCTATAAAGATATAGACATACCTGTTCAGCAATGCTAGCCGCTTCGGCATATGCATCCTGAATACTTTCAGCAAGCCTATGTAGAAATACATTTGATATTCCTCCTGCAGCCACTATGAAAGGGCCAGTAGCTAAAGTGATAAGCGCAACCTGCCAGCAGTTGATGAATCCAATTACAAGGCCGCTGAAAAATGTAGCCATATTATGAATATAGTTTCCGACCTGTATATAAAAGGGTCAATGATAATATTAGACCATATCCCAAAAGAGAAATAGAAAATGAAGACCACAACAAAAATAACTGCAGGAACTTCTTCGTTAGACATACTTTTTCGCTAAGAGCAGACTGAATGAGCAGCACATCACTTAGTACTTGGCTTACAATGTCCCCATTGTTCCCATAAGTATCGAAAAAACTCATATCTTGATTAAGTAATACTTCAACATACTTAGATCTGATAACAGCTGTCTGCCTTTCACCAGTGAGAATCCAGCATGAAACCTCTATCACACAGATAAGTTGGCATCAATTACTGAAAATAAACACCGAGTAAGATGAGAGCATTCACGCCTAAATTCTGATATATAAAAACTTACCAATCCAACCAGAAGCAAAAACACCCGCAGCAATATAAACAATGGTTAAAGCAAGCTGCAAAATAAAAAATAGATGAAGTGCTCATGAAGAGAAGACAGGAATAAACCCATTAAAATTCGTCAAGACTATATCCAGTTAGCTTAGTAAAAAAAGAAAGAAAGAGAGTTTATCAAGTTCTAATTAGTGAATTTATCCTTTATGTTATGATTAAGCAACTATAAAAAAATTCCAGAAAGCAACCTAACTCATTTCCAGTCTAACACAAAACAGATCACTACATAGCACATTCACTGAACCTCTGGAACAAAACCCAATACTTCAAAATTAATCCACACAGCAAATCAAAATCTCGTGGATTCACTAATTTGATATGTTCTTTTACTCCATTCTGTTAAAAGAAACTAAATATAATTTCTTATTATACTCCACCAGAAATGAGTTCATCCTAACTACAACCTTCCCAAAGTTGATTTAGAAATCCACTACTGAGTACTGACCTCCCTAAACTTGCGAAACTGCTCCTCGGGCCCCTCGGGGCGAATTGCCAGCACGTGGATAATCTTCGCGAAGTAATGAAGGTAAACGACGAGAGCAGTACCGTGAGCAGCAGCAGCTATTGATCCGATTACCATAAGCGTCCAATCAAATCGGTCCGCACATGTAAAAAGCCCCGAGAACGGAACAGCGGCCGGCGGCGGTTCAATCTCCTCAGGCTCATCGATCTCCTCCTCCGGCTCAAGCGGCTGCCCAGAAGCTTCGGCACTCGTATCCACATACGGCGACGGAGACTCCGGTGGCTCCGACACTTCCGATACCGGAGTCAAGGGCTGTATGTGAGGTGGGGACCACCCGAACAACCCCCTAGAGATCATCATCTTCTTTGTCGTCTACAATCAAAAACCCTAACTCACTGAAAAATTCCTAATTCCGTCGGAAAAAGAACACTTGTAACGGGAGTGGATCCAGCAAATTTAGAAGAGAACGTACGAAAATTTTGCTTTCTGTGTGCGTGTGTTTTCTTTCTTTTTTTTTTTTTTCTTTTTTTTTTCTTTTTTTTTCTTTTTTTTTTTCTGGTTTTTTTCTCTAAAAGGCTGAAAATGAAAAGGAAAATTTAAAAAAAATTTTAAAAAAAAAAATAATAATAATAATAAAGTTGGGGTCGTTACAGTTGGGTGCGTTAGGGGGTCAAACGGGGCAGAGACAGAAATGAAATGTGGTCCAATTACAAAGTCTTGTTTAGTTTAATTTAATTACGGTCGGGGTAATTAATTTTTGTTTAGTTTAATTTAATTACTGTCGGTGTAATTAATTTTGCAAGTGGTTTCGTTAATTACTAGAAAAGATAGAGGAAGGTTTTAATGATGTATGATTTATTTTTAACGTAGTTACTTAGGTGGCCAATATGATGGATCTACCACGATTCTAATAAGCACGACACATAGTAATTTAATAATATTATTCACTAAAAAACAATTACCTGAATATGAAAGTCGGGGTTGGGATACACGTGGAGGTGTTTGTGCTACTCTAGGTGAGATTAGTACGTCACTATTATTATTATTATTTTTAAATTTTTTTCTGGAAGAAAGTCTGAAATGTTAACAAAGTGTGGGCGGGCAATTGGCATGAGACATGATTGAGGAAGAAGGGGGGACATATGATTGCCAGTCCATTTGCTCTGTGTCGTCCTTCTTTTTTTTTTTTTTTTTTTTTTTGGCCTTTTAAAGGCTGGTCCATTGCTTTTTCTTTATATATATATTTATATATATTTGTATGCGTTCATAGCTCAAGCATAGACTGCATAGTACAGTTGATTTTATTGTTTGATGATTCTACATGATGGTAATAAGATCTATTTTGTAGGTACCAAAAACCAAAGTAACAATATCATCCAATGTAACTCAAAACTTATCTATATGCTATTTTGCTGGAATTAAGCTCAAAACAAGCTAAGAGTCGATAAAGATTCTGGAAGAAAAATTGAAGGCCAAATATAGAAGGTCTCATTACAGGAACTCTTAACAAAACTGACAAAGTAGGAACAGAATCAATCCACTTTTGAAACTTAAACTATTCTCTAGCTTATTAGATAATTCCGATCTTGTTGGCCACGTCCAGAGCATCATAATCCGGAGTCAATCTAACATATGCCTTCTTAGTTCCATCAGGTCTACACACATCAAAATCAATCGATAAGATATTGGAATCATATATACAAACAGATCAATAAGAAATAAACCATTTTGGTCTTGAGTTTTACCTGATCAGAGTGTTTACTTTCCGGGTCTGGATGTCATACATTTTCTTAACAGCATCCTTGATCTTTTTCTTGTCAGCACGGATGTCTACGATGAAGACCAGGGTGTTGTTGTCTTCAATCTTCTTCATCGCAGACTCAGTTGTAAGTGGGTACTTGAGAATTTGATAGTGGTCCAACTTGTTCCTAGAAGGAGCACTGAGGCGGGGATACCTTGGGTTTCTTGCCTTCTTCAATGTCCTGGGCCGGTGAAAGGTGACTGATGTGCGGATCTTTTTAGCTTTCTTCTTGAAAGTTGGGCCAGATTTCACTGCCTTGGCTGCCTTCAAGGCTTGGCCTTTAGGATCAGCCTTCTTTGTGCTGTCGGCTGTGAAAGTAGAAAACTTAAAATATGAGCAGCAGTTAACATTTTAAAATATGATTCACTGAATCAAATCAAGAAGTGGTCATGTTTTAAACTGAAAGTTCTTGTGAGGAGAATATAATTCGAATATCTGAATCTGGTAGCATATTAGTTTCACAAATATAGAGCCGTGACATCTACAACTACTTTTGGAATGGGGTTCAGTTCAATCGGATTGTCCCAAAATCTAAATACTCAAGGCAGCCAACTATATCACAAGTCAATGTGAAATATCTTCTATTTGCCTTCTAAACATTGGCAGATAACCTATAGTTCTCAACATTCTCAAGCCACTTGCAACAAAAACCAAACAAGATCAAACCCAGTCAATAGACAGCACTTAAGCACAGAGTTAAGAAACCACCAGTTCTCGCTATCGCTGATATTACCTAACACTTCCGCTAAGTTTCAAAACAAGGAACCCGTAGACATTGATAAGGAATAAGAAACGAATTGAAAAACCAAACTCGAAAAAACCTTTATCTTTCTCTGTTTTCACATTTTCACAGCATATTCAAAATAAATTTCAAGCTTCCTACCCTATTAACAGCGTCGATAAAGACGAAAGATATAGACAAACATACCTTTCGGACCCATTTCTAAAAAATCCTTCCAGAAAACACACCTACCTGCAGATAACAAGCAGATTCGAAAAATTTACATAGAAAAACCAATCAGTCACAGAAAAATGTACAACAAATCCAAATTTGCAAATTCAACCGAGAAGAACCTTTCGTTAACTCTATAGATCTAAGAAGATTCGGGTTATGAACTAACAAAATGGGAGAGGAGCTACCTGGATTGCGCGGCCGAAGACTAGGGTTTAGGAGCAGAGAAGAACACGAGGGTGGGTAGTTTTATATAATAGTAGTTATCGGACCGCTACTTCCTCTTATTTGAAAACTCCATAAAAAAGCCCAAGAAAAACTCAGAAAATGATACTTCATTTGGGCCTTTCTTGGACTATTTGGAATCCTCATTTGGGCCTCTTTTGCATTTTGTCACTGAGCTCAATAACGGGGCCCAGCCTCTTTTGCTGGGATTGAAAGATTTGAGATTCATTTAAACTCTGCAGATCATAAATTATCACCTTAATTAATGAACGTGATGTGTTTCGAAAAAGGATGAAAAAACGATGTCTCGTCAATCAATCTGAATCATTCATTATCTTACCTCAATTCTCAACTCTCAAATCAATCATAATATCATGCGGCGAAATTTCAAAGGGAGCGGAAGGATACAGACCTCATGCCTCGCGCTCCTTGTCTGTTCTTGGGAGCTAATTTCAACAAATTCATGAAAATTCAACGGAGGATAAGGAAATGTCATGTCAATATAAAATCATGTATGTAACTCATATTATATATTTATTATATAGTTAATTTAAAATATGTTGGGTAGGATTATTATTAATGAAAGAGACTAATCACATTTGATATTAATCAAAGAGACGTTAATTGTCACAATCTTTGATGTGACAATCACATGGAAATAATGTGAGTTCTTGTACAACATGTGAGCCGAATTCCCTATTCAAAGACTAAACCGAATACAATATTATACCTCACCATTTACCAACTCTTTTAAACATCAATTTTGATTTCCTATTTTTCACTCATTTTCAATCCAAATAGCTTAAGGCGGAATATTGATTCTCAATCACTTATGTCTCTAAATTTCTCTCTTTTTGCATAAATTATATATTTTTTATGTGTAATATTAGATTTTATAGGATTGATCGTGAAAATAGATAATAGGATATTCGTTAATATGTATTATTTGGAGTTTAAGTGCATCAACTAGGCTTATAATTGATTTAATAATTATATAATTGAGATTGAGTTTAGCATTCACTATGAAAATGGACGTATACATAAAGGTACCATCATCGTGACTAGTAAATAGTTCACATGTAATAAGGAAGGGAAACATAATCCTCCCAAAGATACTTAGACCAATGTGAAGAATGACATACTGGAAACAAAATGTGGTTGTGCTATATATTTCACTGTTTAGTGTCAATATGATGTAATGTACTATACTTATGAGTAAAACCTATCGCATAACCACGAAACAATGTCTTGAGATTGACGCAACTAATCGAGTCAGAATTTTCCATAAACAAGCATATGATCTTATAGTGACTTTGGATGGTAGAAGAGATAATGTGGGTTACACTCGCAACGACCTAACAAATTAGACAACTGGTCGACGAGGTCAAGTCATGGAACACGGGGTAGCCACTATCCTATATAACTAGTTTGGAACTCAGCAGATGGAAAACTCATAATTTTTTTATTAAGGTTCAAACGGATGAGGCTGAACAATTAACCAATATGTTTTAGGCAGACTATGCAATGCAGCGCGACTATGTAACTTTAAGAGACATAGTATTTTTCGATGCAACCTACCGAACGATTGATAAACACTGACCGTTATGAGCATTCGTGAGATTAAACCACCACTAAGAGAGAACCATTTTTTTAGGCATGCCTGATGTTTGACAAAACAATAGAAACTTTCTAGTGGTTGTTCCATATATTTGTTCAGTGTATGGAAGGCAAGCTATCGATATCTTTATTCACGAATCAAGACGTAGCTATGTCCGCTGCAATCCCCACCGTTCTGTTGAACATGCATCACTTCCTTTATGTGTGGCATATCTCACAAAATGCCATGTAAAATATTGGTATGTTGATGCAAAACAAAGCTTTCAAAAAAGATTTAAATAGGCTTCTTTTCAGCAGCGATGGGGATAATTTTGAGACTGAATGGTCTCGGATGTTAGATGCATGCGATCTTCATGAGAACTTGTGGCTCTAGAGAATATACGAGATGTGTTATAAGTAGACACAGGCGTATATGAAAAATTATTTTTGTGCTGGTAGAAGGACCACATAATTAAATGAAAGTTTCAATACGCATCTACATCATTTTCTAAAGACAGACATAAACATAGAACGATTCTTAAAGAGATTTAAAGCATCTGTGGATGAACTTCAGTCCAAGGAGATATAGTCATACTTTGCAATGAAGAATAATATGGCCATTGAGAAAGCGAATGACCCCTTCTCTATACATACCTACAACATATATACATAAAAAATATACGACTATTTCAATTGTGAGATGGCGAAGTTGAACTGGTTGCATCAAGATGGTTACTGTGTGATTTTAAGTTGTGAACAAGTACTGCTGCACTATCATAACAATGACCCATATCACGTTTGTTCAAGGATGAAGCAATATTGTGTCAATATGTTCAAGACTGATCAATTTTGGTTTCATCAGTGCACATGCAAACTCTTTGAATATGTAGGCATTCTATGTGCCAATATTATTTGGAAGACTTAGACAGTTGAATCATTATGACATACTAGAAGCACATATACTAAGTAGATAGACGAGAAAGGCAAGAGAAGGGTTCACAAAGTTTTTCGCATCATCATCGCATGAAGATCCACATATTGTAGCTGTTGCAACTTGAAGAAGATATATCAATATGTTTACATCGACATTAAAAAGGTTTGGTGTGGAGTCGTAGACATGGCCTACCATCATTGATGTCCATAGAATCCCGTCAAATCGATTAGAAAATGTCAACCTTACTTTAAATGCAGAGGAAGGTACGAATGTTTCTAACACATTGATTGATCATACTCTTGAACTAGCTATAGTTGGATTTCAATAGAGAGAGATAAGTAAGATATCGGGGAAACAAGCGGATGAAGAGCGTCCTCGAACGTACAAGACTTTCAAGTGGTAAACGGAAGGTCGGCCGTGGGTCGTCCTCCCAACCAGTAGCTTGAAAACTGCAGTTACAAAATGATCTCAAAATACCTTCAAAAATATTATAGAAATATATAATCTTAATTATTTAACATCTTCATTAATTATCATTTTATAATTTTTACATTATTTATTTATAATATTATGTTCCGTCACTATAGCCAACCAACGAGGAATACTTTTATTCACAAGTTGGAAAATATGAAAATATCGATATCTGTAATACATACTTTCTCAATTTGGAAAACATCTTAATTCTTAATACGGACATCATAGAAATCAAGGCAATACATAACATATGTAAGTTAAGTCAGTGTAATTTTTTTTATAAAAATCATCCGACTATTTTCAAATTCAGGTAATAAAGTATATGATGTGAATGCTGTGTTGTTTTGAGTTGATTATAATATCAGTCACGATGTTAGTTTTCATCTTTCTAGTTGATTTTCATTTTCAAGTTAGGTTTTCAACAAGCTACTCATGATCCAATATGTTGTTGGTTTATATAATAAGACTAATCAAAATATATTTATGAACTCTGTTTCCAGTTGTCTTATATAAATACAATAAAATACAAAGTTCTTGCTAAATTAATTAAATACAATCAAATGCAACCCCTTCCTCATCATACACACTAGAGTCAAATAGTTTTGAATCTGTATTTTCAATACCCTTTGATCTAACTCAGCAACTTCATTCATCACCCCTTTAAGAACTTGTACCTTGCAAGAACCAAATAAGAGATTTAGCATTCACCACAATTCACAGATTACTATCAGTTATTCAAACTGCACATCTCATGCTCCTATGTACGAAACCATTTCCGAATGATTATTATTAATCACTTGATCAGATATCAACCTAGAAATAAATTCAATGGTTTTCCT
This sequence comes from Coriaria nepalensis, assembly GCA_027186245.1. Taxonomy (NCBI): domain Eukaryota; kingdom Viridiplantae; phylum Streptophyta; class Magnoliopsida; order Cucurbitales; family Coriariaceae; genus Coriaria; species Coriaria nepalensis. The sequence goes on along the minus strand of CP114491.1, from coordinate 8,657,903 downwards.
GGTACTCTCGGAGAAGTCGTCGTAAACAACGGAAAAAGCCGATCCTCCAAATCCATCGTAGTAGTGGCCGACGAAGGGTGTAAATAAAAACCCTTTTCCTTAATCGCTCTCTTCAGCTTCCAGATTCAAAAGGGTAAAAAAGGGTCGTGTATTAAAACCTGACGAGGGCCGTGAAGTGAGGATGCTCGGTGACAGAATCACGCCGAAGCGAAAAGGGGTTGCCATCGGTCTCTTCAAACGGAGCCGGAAGTCGGAGCTCTAAAAGGAAAGAGAGAGGGAGGGGTGTGGGTCTTCGCAAATGTGAATGTGAGAAGAAGGTGAAATGGGACAAGAAAAGAAAAAGGTAAAAGTGAAAATGGGTAATACGTACGGAGTACGGCTAAGAAATTAAACGTATAAAAAATGTATAATACGAGCTACATACCTGATTTTATATTTTTGCTTTTGACATGATATTTCCTTATCCATTAGATTGTCGTGAACGAGGACAGATAAGAAGAGAGGAAGAACTGAATCCGCTCCCTATCCCAGAACAGACGATGATGCTGACACGGCCTTATTGCAAACTACCATTATCTTGAAAACGACGTGTAGTCCCCACGGAGCAGAAATTTAAAATAATAATAATAATAATAATTTCAAACATACCGACATGAGAATCTTTTTTCTTTTCTGAGAAAAACACGTGTCGCACCTTTTGGAGAGCAGAGTTGACGTCATACTTATACTACAACTCTTTTTTCTTTTCCGATCAGATGCTATTCCTACTTTGTCTTTTATACTTTTTCTGGTGTTATATGCGTAATTACAGGCTCTCTTTATGCCCAAAAGAAGGACGCCGGCATGGTGATGGGGGTGAACACGAAAAGCAGGCGTGGCCGAAAGCGAAAGAGAAGTGGACTAAGACATAAAGAGTCGAGATTTTAGCCTTTTCACTACTTCATCCGATCTCTACCAAGTAAGGTATTGTACGCTGGAGCACCATACACCACAACACTTAACCTTGGTGGCTTGCCCATGCAACTGCCAGCTGTGCCGACGATTTTCAGGCTTTCATTCAAACCAAATCTTACAAAGTGTTCCTACTAATTCTAGCTCACACTCTACGGTCAGTGATGAATCAGAAGTTTCGTTTTTAGACAATCATGAGCTCCTTACAAACCATGCCACGGCCACCCTTTTTGATTCATGAATATACATACGACCTTGTGGTTGTCTGTCTGCAAATTCTGTTTCCCCTGCTTTTACACTGCCTCTCTGTTTTTTACTCGTAAACCTTCTCCTCTTTTATGATCCTTCTTCTCACTCTGTTCCCTTTTCAACTTCCACTTTGTTTGTTTATTACCCAACGTTGGTTGCTCTTCCTTCACGTTCTGCTAAATCTTGTTCTACGTGATGATGGATACCCATGAAAAGCCTCTAAGAACCGGGGAGATAGTAAGAAATTCCGGAAACAAAACTACAAATGGGCCTCCTCCCTCCACCCCCGGTTTCTATACGCCGGTGGTCGGCTCTGCCGCTTCTCCGGCAACCTCAGCTACTAAGCCTCCAAAGATCCCTCCCGAGCCAAGTAAACCAAGTGCTCTGAAAAGGTCAGTCTACTCTAAACCAAAATCAAGATTTTGGGAACAACCAGTTCGCATAGACTCCAACTTGTTTGAAGAAAAGCTCAAGCTGACCTCGAGAGAACAAATCGCATCTCCTGCTCCACTTGATGATCAAAATGAGGAGGAAGATGAAGAGGCCGAGATCTTCGAGGAAGTAGAGTGGGGAGAGAAGCGCCAAAGAGTAAAGTTCAAAACTTTAGTCAAATTGGTTTTAGCTTTTTGCATTACAGGTTGCTTAATTGGCAGCTTAACGGTTCAAAAATTCAGAAACTCTTTTCTTTGGCGTTTAGAGAGTTGGAAATGGTGTTTTTTCTTAACGGTAACATTCTGTGGCCTTGTGGTTACAAGTTGGTTCACCCATTTCATAGTTTTCATCATTGAAATGAACTTCCTCTTAAGAAAGAAACTTCTCTATTTTGTTTATGGATTGAAAAAAAGTGTCCAAGTTACCGTTTGGTTAGCTTTTGTTCTTGGTACATGGGTGCTTTTATTCCATCATGGGCCTAGTAGATCTCAAAGATCAAAAACTGCTAATGTGATTTTAGTTGATATAACATGGACTTTAGTATCATTCTTTATCGGGGCAATTCTATGGTTGTTTAAAACCCTTTTTCTCCAAATCATAGCATCAAATTTCCATATGAACCAATATTTCGATAGAATCCATGAAACTATCTTTCATCAGTATGTTCTGCATTCCCTCTCGGGCCCGGCTCTTATAGAAGAGGCAGAGAGGGTAGGGAGGCCGGTTAGTAGTGGTCATTTGAGTCTCAGAAGTAAGAAGAAGAATAAAGGTGGGAAGGAGGAGGTGATTGATATGGGAAAGCTTCATAGGATGAAGAGAGAAAATGTCTCAGCTTGGACTATGAAAGTCTTAGTCGATGCGGTTATGAATTCGGAGTTGTCTACGGTTTCCAATGCATTGGATAAATGTATTGGAAATGGAGAAGAGCCAAGAGATATTGAGATTACTAATGAGATGGAAGCAATTGCAGCTGCTTATAAAATTTTCAAGAATGTTGCTCATCATGCTAACAAGTAAGAAAACTAAACTATTATCTCCTTCTATTATTTGTTTTCCATTTTTATTGAGCCTTTGTATAATATATATATATATATATACATATAATTTTTTTTTGTTGGTCATCTATTAGCTATGTTGAGGAAGATGATCTATTGAGGTTCATGATTAAGGAAGAAGTGGGTCTTGTATTATCACTCTTTGAAGGACGAATCAACAAAAAATCTCTTGTCAATTGGGTGGTAAGATCAGCTCCATTTTTTGTTGAGGAATTCTTGAGTAGATATAGTCACTGTTGATCGATTAATCACAATCGTAATCAATCACAATTGTAGATATCAATTTTATATATCACATCACCCATCATATCGGTTATGATAACTCAGTCTTCTTGTATTTATTTTCGTTTTATTTCGAAAATTGAGTTACTTTTATGTTGTTGGTTGGCAATTACTAATACGTATCTAGTTATGAGTTATGCAGGTGAAGGTATGCCAGGGTCGGAAAATGCTAGCACATTCTCTAAACGACACGAAAACGGCTGTCAAGCAACTGGACAAGCTCGTGAGGGTGATTGTTATCATAACAACGGTTATCATCTGGCTTTTATTAATGGAAATTGCAACAACAGAAGTACTTATTGTCCTAACTTCTCAGCTTGTGGTTGCTGCTTCCGTGTTTGGGGACACTTGTATGACCACTTTTGAAGCCCTTATTTTTGTTTTTGTCATGCATCCATTTGATGTTGGGGATCGATGTGTCGTTGACGGCGTTCAGGTAACTTCTTCTACAAGGAAAGGAAAAAAAGAAAATAGCCGATTTTTATTATTACAGCTTCTTTTCTAACTAGTACTAGTGTTTCAGATGACGGTTGAAGAGATGAATATATTGACGACAGTGTTCTTGAAGCTGAATAATGAAAAGGTTTACTACCCAAACTCCGTTTTGGCTACAAAGCCAATCGGTAATTACTATAGAAGCCCTGATATGACGCCATGGGAGAGGGATTGGAGCTCTCAAGGAGAATAAAGACGCTAGCTTAGTGTATAAATTTTATATATTTTGAAAAAGAAAACAAAATTCCAAACAAGATTGTAAAATGTATTTTCATCATATGCTTTCAGGCATTTGGAGGAAAATTCTCAGCAGTGGTATCCGAACCGAACCATAGTGCAGTGGTGAAGGAGATTGAACAAGTGAAAAGGAATGCATATTGCGCTCTATGTCAAAGTTCTTTACCTAGTTTGGTTGCACACTTAAACAACGGAATGTAATCTTCTTCTCGAGCCTTCTACTCGAGACCAGAATGTTAATCTGGTAACTATAGAACATAAGCACTAGCCTGTCTCTGTCAGAATATGACATTGAGTTATCCTTAAACTTCAATGTTACAATCATGCTGAGGCTCGAGCTTTCTACTCATGCTGAAGCAATAAAATCATTCACTGGGACCAAGAAAAAACTGTTACAGTATTAACCACACGCAATGAGCTAGATCCATTTTGGATGGAATCATCCTTAGACACGAGAATGGTAGAAGATAAGTACTCGCTGTAAAGACGACCGGACTGACAACCTATATCCCCGTGGTGGATACTTTAAGGTTCAAGTAAGGCTGAAAGTTTTGAAACATTTAGTCAACATGTAAATTTAAATGAACGATTCTTGAATGGAGAGAGACTTGCTTGGGACTAAATCTGGAGGTAAAGAATTATCAATTTATCTCTTATGTTTTGATAAGAATGCAGTTCCCGATTTAAAACATAAGAATGTAGTTCCTAAATGGAGAAAGACTTGTGTGATCCGAGACTAAGCCTAGAGTTGAAGAGTTATCAATTTATCTCTTATGTTTTAGTAAGAATGCAGTGTGTAACTACAAGCGTCCTGTACCAAGCATAGAAAAGAAAAGGAAAACAAAGGTTACTTGCCAACCTGTAAGGTTGTAACTGAAGCTCCAACCTAAATGAGCATCCACAAAAAAAAAAGGTTACTTGCCAACCTGTAAGCTGTAACTGAAGGTCCAAACTAAATGAGAGCATCCACAAGCACAGGAACAAATCATCCAAGTCATGATATGATGGTGGCATTAGATGAAAATCGGTACGCGTCTAAGTAAAGCCAAAATGAAAAAGAGCAGAGATCAAATCAAACTAGCAGTTTCTCATCCTAGGAACAATTTAAAGGCTGTTTAAGCTAATCAAAGAGTCTTACCCAAAAAGTCCATTGCTTCTCAAGGAGCAAAAACAGTATTATTCCTTCGAGGTGCTGTCAGGAATTGACCCCGGCTTGAACTTTGAAGCCTCATGTCTTGTCAGCTCAGGCGGCACAAGACTATTAATCTGAATAAGCATCTGCTTCAGATCATAAAACATATCACTATCCTGCAAGGTTAAATAAGTTGTAGCAACACCCGTCTTCCCGGCCCGGCCTGTACGTCCAATACGATGAGTATACGTTTCAATATTTCCTGGCATGTCATGATTTATGACATGTTCCTCATCAGGTATGTCTATCCCACGCGCATCAACATCAGTTGCAACAAGGGCATTATAGACTGATTTCCCTCTGCTCTTGTGACTTCCACCATGCAAAGTAGTCACCCTGTATCCTGCCTTGTCCAAACTTTTCGAAACATGCAAAGTACTTCCTTTTATTAACAAACATAATTGCTGTCTTATCACCAAGATCGTCAAGCAGCCTTTGCAATCTATAGAATTACTCGGATTTCTTCATCATAATGACATGTTGTGAGATTAGGTCTGTTGCCTTCCCTACAGTGCCTATTGTGACCACAACCGGATTTCTCAAGTACTTTCTAGCAAGTCGTTCAACTGATGGTGGCACTAAACATGCACGTGGTTCGGTAAATTCTCTTGTCATCAAGCTCCTCATCTTCATTTTTGGGCTTCAAATTGCTTGAAGGTATAGCATCTAGAACACCCATAATTGTGGCTCAAAACCCCTATCGATCATCCTATCTGCTTCGTTAAGAACAACATAGCACCTCTCCAAACAATCTTTCAAACGACCAGGCGTAGCAATAACAACTTCACACCCTCGCCTAATCTTAAATGTTTGCTCTTGAATGGATTGCCCACCCACAATGGAAACCACTTTAATCCCCAAATAGTGAGCGAATTTAAGAGTCTCATCCTCAATCTGTTGAGCAAGCTCACGTGTAGGAGCCATTACAACAGCATAAGGCCCCTCTGCCTCGTTCTCTTCGCTTATAGGGGGAAACCTTGTAATATAAGCAAGCATAGGGAGAACAAACGCAGCGGTCTTACCAGAACCAGACTCTGCAATACCAGTAACATCTCTTTGTTGAAGACCAAGCGGAATAGCAGACATTTGAATGGGAGATGGAGTTTTATAACCCACCCTCTCTACTGCCTTGAGCAGCTATGAGCTCATCTTACTCTCAACCCAACTCCTAATAGGTCGAGGAATTTTCGATCCCTTGTATGATATATTAAAATCCTCTCTGAAAATCCTCCAGTCCCGTTCCGTCATTTCCTCGAGCTTCTTTACACTCCAATGGCGGTCAACACTCATATCAAATGTATCATTCTTCGCAGCAAGCTTTTTCTGTTCCCTTCTGTTCCCTTCAAAGCCACATGAGCGTTTTGGCCACGAGAAGTATCCTCTGTGTTTGCCCAATCGAAGGAGGAGCGGAACTTCTCGCTAGGTTTTTCAATGCGTTTCTTAACTTTTTAGTTAGATCCGAGGTACTGATCTTTAATAGCTTCCATTTCTTTCTCTCGCCCCCCTCTTTGCAAACTTCTCTAATCTCGCACGCTCACCTCAAGATAATCCATCACCATGTACGTCACCACCGCTTTCACATAACTGCCGTCATTACCACTATCCCGATCAACAGGACCACCACCTGATGGATCATGGTACGTCATCTCTGAATTCATTGCGCCTCCACAATTGGGACCAGCTATTCCCTTCAAGTCAGATAAATATCTCATCGTGCAACGATCGGAAGAACACTCGAAAACCTTTTTATAGCGATTGGTGATGACATGGCTGAAGCATGCAACGGATTTCCGACAAGGTTAGGATCAACGACTGCCTTGGGGTTTATCAGAAGGAAAATAGTGCCTTGGACAAAGTGGATGAGGTGACAATCATCCATACCACTCATTAACTTTATGAGTCAACATGTAGTAGTGTAGACCGATTATTAATTCATCATAACCTATAATTTATCTACTTTTGATTTATTTACCATTACCGTTAGCAGAAACTCCATTGTTGTCGGAGCTGTCTCTTGCATGTATGTATCGTTCAAACGTTGGATGCTATCATAAAGATTGCATAAGCTTCCTACCATTTTTCCTTGTGCGAGAATCCGAATAACGGACCCACAGGCAAAGCTAGGATGCTAAACTGGAAGTCAACAAAGTCTTTGCCAACTTCGGCGAATATAACTCTGCATTCCTTTTGTTAGAGATTTAATATTGCTAATACATAAATTAATCGCATTAGATTCAATATACAAAAGAATATATAAATATATTATACCGAACTCGTATCTGACAATAATCCTTAAATAGCATAATTTTTTGATATATAGCAATTGACATATAAATATTAGAGACTAGAGCTTACTTTATATCCAAGCAAAACTTTAGATGATTTTCAATGAGATCGGATATTAGGATTGTCAGTCGAGACGAGACTTAGCTAATATATATGTGTCAATTAAGTATTCTTATTACGGGTTACCATTCCACTTGAACATATATTACCTCCAACCACATCTAATAAAATATGAGATGTGCTAAGACCTATAATTAATTAATCATATAACTTTATTGGGTTTCAAACATATTTTCTAATATGATTATATTTTACAGCTCGTTTTTATAAAACCGAAATACTATATTAATTATTAGCTTGATTAAGATAATTCTAATTTTCTCTCACTTGGACATAAAATTAATCTAGTAATTTTATAAAATAAGTTGTTTTCAAAAACGACTCTCGAGCTTCATTATTTTATAAATTTTATGGCCATAATTTTGAAAATAATATAGTCGTGTAGATACATCTCTAAATAATTCGGTTCAATAAAGCAATTAATATCATACTAGAGAGGTAGTTACATCATTTAGCAATATAGTACCTCCATAGTCACAAATGCTAACCAACTTTATCGATAATGATCACAACATGGTAATGTAGCAAAAAAAATAGTATTCACAATGTGATCTCAAATATGTTATTTTTTTATCGATTCGTCTTTCCTCAGATGCTTAAATAATAAGCATTGGAAACAGAATCTCGTGCTTCAACAAAAGCCATGTATATCTCAAACTATTGTCTCGAGACTTTTCTAAATGGTGTTATTCATTAGACAAACCAAGTTGACAAAACAATCCTACTTAAGATCGATACCAAATCTTAAAATTTTTTTGTTAAATGACATGTCATAACTATATATGTACATACATATCACAACATCAAGTCACACATGATAGTTACTGATAAATTCATATATTTCACACAACACATGTAATGGATGCAACTCCAACAAATTAAGCAAATCAAGAGATCTTCAAATATCCATACAATTAACATGTTATTTAATGGCTATATGTCTCTTTACTTTATAAACTCATAGTATCCAAACTCAAACAATTAAATTCACACAAAATACAAATATATCTTTAGAAATTAATTATAACATATTAAATTTTAGCACACATTAATGTTGACCAATGTCAATCATTTTCATAATAAACCATAAAAATACAACAAATTCACCACATAAGTAATTAATCAAGAAGAATAATTTTCAACCGAATTGGGTTTCATCCTTTATGAGAATTTAGTGCATAATTATATACTCTCTTTTGGGTAGAAAATGCAATATGCAATTAAAGTTCTCCATGTAGTTTCACTGTATAAGTATACAAGTGTTTTGAAAGTTTACCCCAATGGAGAGCTAAGCCCCTTAAACCAAGACATCTTAATCATATGTTGCATACTTATATTATTCTTAATGAAAATCTTAATGCATCATTATACACTCCCCTTTGGGTAGAGTATATAACATATTAATGAGTATTCTCCACACGAAGCTACATTATAAGGATATCAATGTACCTCTAACCATATGCTTCATGTCATATTTAAATTAACATATACAATGACTCTCTTTGAGCAGACAATTGAATACTAATATCCACAGACATAAATTTAAATAAATTGCTTACAATACATCACATACTAATTTGAATGAACGAGAGCGGTCCATATACCTAATGAGATACTAGTACCGTATGTATCTTTAAGACCATCAAACAATTACACTCAAATATAATAAACCTCATTTACTATTATAACCAACATTTTAATTTGGATTTAAGCCATGGATTCATAATATTTTAATATTATAACAAATATTAACTTTAGATTTAAAAATATATTTATCATATCACTAAATTAAATATGACATAAACAACACACTAAAAGTTGGTTATCTGCAATAATTTATTGGATCCTTCATTTATAGCGTGCGTCGCCTAGCTTCCACTTCCTTCAACTTGTCTCGATTTTCCCAATAAAAACATCAGTTAGAGCAGACCCTGAGGGAGAAGCAAGATGCACGGCGGAGACGGTGATTGCACTGGTCTGTGTGGTGTTGGACTCCTCCACTACGGCGGCTGTAGTTCCGGAACCCAAAGACAACGGCTGAGAGACGTCAAAGGTTCAGCGGCGAGTGGCTACAGCGGCTGTTGTGACGACATAAGCGATAAGGGTGGAGTAACACCAAGAGAGACAAGACTGCTAAAAGAAATGTTAGAACAGTGGCTCTGATACCATGTTAGAAATTATGAATGATTGTATTCTCTCTTATTATTTAGGAATGTACATGTGATGCTTTTATATAGGAGGAATATGAGAGTAATACAAATATAAGTAAAGTGTAGTATAAGTGTAGTACAAGTAAACTAGCCGGGCCTAAAATCCATAACATAAAATACATTAACAATCTTAATTTTTTATATATAATTATTTCTTAGATTTTTTATTATATTTTTTCAAATTAATTTAATATTATTAATTTTCAATAAAAGAATTAATGGGAAAGAGAATATGCATTATTTTTAAAATAAAATAATTTATAGAAGAAAAAAATTACCATTAAAATAAATAACCCATAACAAAATAAATAGATTCATTACCGGAAAAAGAGTACTATGGATAGTTTGATACTGAATCTAATTCAACATAACACACTAATAGAGGACTTGATGATTACAAATACGGAAAGTACACAAAAGAAAAAAAGATACAAATGAGAGTTATAATATATAGCTTGCACATCCTTCTATGTTCCATTTCCTTCAAAGAGTCTCATTTTTCTTCAGAAAAACATCAGTTAGAACAGACTTGGACTTCAAAGAAGCTTCCAACAGTTCCAGAGCCTGAGGAATAAAGCAATTGATAGAATAGTCATTTATATACAAAGTATACAAGTTAATGAGTATCAATATGAATTAAATACCTGATTCATTCCCACTTCAATAACTTGTTCTTCTAGGGATCCCAAGTCCTTAACGTTAAACTGATTCAGCAATGCGATGGAAGAAATAGTAGACATAGGTTTCACCGCAAGATCATCCATCACCGTGTATGTCACCACCGCTTTCACATAACCGCCCTCATTACCACTCTCCCCATCAACATTTACCTTCCGAACACCACCCGGTGAATCAACGAATGTCGCCTCTGTATTCATTTCGGATCCACAATTTGGACACCGTGTTCCCAGATTGTGAGATACATATTTCTCGCGACAGGAACTCCAACACACGTAAACCTTTTTGGTAGGGATTGGTGATGATGCGGCTGGATCAGGCAACAGATATCCGAGAAGCTTAGGATCAACGGCTAACTTGGGATTTAACAGAGACTCCTTGTTATCAGGGTTGTCTCCTTCCATGTATGAATCGCTCAACTGTTGGATGCTATGGTAAAGATTGCCCAAGCTGCCTACCATCTTTCCTTTTGCGAGAATCCGAATCACAGACCCGACAGGCAGAGTTAGAATACTGAAAAGAAAGTCCACAAAGTCTTTTCCAGCTTCGGCGAATAAGACTCTGCGTTCCTTTGTGTTGATCAGTAATTTCAAGCTCACTTTCTTAGCAGCATCCATAGATGGAGTTTGTGTTGGGAATGATGGGTAAATATAACCGACAATTATATATAGTTGAAATTGAGAAAATAAATAATTGAAAATAGACAGATATTTTACGTAAAACCCGCAAACAAATTAAGGTAAGAACCACTGACAAAGATTTCAATATACCAACGAATTGTTACAATACTCTCTCTGCTTCACTATCTTCCCTTTATACAGAAAGGAATCATAGATCCAGCAAATGAATGGCTTGATCTTATATATAGCCATAGTATGTCGGTGAACTAAAGCCATCATTTTTTACCTTACCATTTGCTTAACCCATAAGGAAGAAAACTGGGTTACTTTTCTCGACTTTCACATCCTTAATGAAGAAGAAAGTAGTTTTACCCTGACAGTATGGACTCTTTACGACAGATAATGGGTTGCTTAACCCATGAGGGAATTTATGTACGTACACCACCGCATGCATGCATGCATTGAATTCATTTCTTGTTGGGCATTCTTTAAATTGAATATAATTTTAGTTAATCATTTAAGTATTTATATTTGGTTTTTTATAAGAATTTTCAAATTTCATTTCATTTTGAGATATTCTTGAATACATCAAAAATAGAAATGATGTTAAAACAGAATCTAACGTGGTTTGATGTTAGTTTTTATACAAAAAAAAACTAATATAAATATTTAAATGATTGATTAAAATATTATATTAACTAAAATTAAATTAAATTTATAGAATACCCAATAAGAAATGAATTCAATGCATGCATGCATGTGGTGTACGTACATAAATTCCCCGACGACCAATCAAATTCCCGACCAGCTATAAAATAGAAACGACACCACGTAATGAAATCAGCCTACAACCTACAATCTACGTATCTGTTGTAAAGAGTCCATACTGTGAGGGTAAAACTACTTTCTTCTTCATTAAGTCTGTGAAAGTCGAGAAAAGTAATGCAGTTTCTGCTTTAGAAGTACTCAAGAATAATTTCTTATGTTAGAAATATTGAATAATTGTATTCTCTTTTATTATTTAGGAATGTATATGTGATGTCTTTATATACGAGGCATATGAGAGTAGTACAAGTACAAATAAAGTGTAATATAAGTGTAGTACAAGTAAATTAGCTGGGCCTAAAGTCCATAACATAAAATACATTAACAGCCCCTCTCAAACTCAAGGTGGATGTGAGACCAGCTTGAGGTTGTCAACCAAATCACGAGTCCGTCCCTTAGGAAGTGCCATGGTAAAGATATATGCAAGTTGATCTTTGGAGGAGACGAAGAAAAGCTTGAGAGCACCATAGACAAGATGAGAACGGATAAAATGACAATCAATCTCGATGTGTTTAGTTTGTTCATGAAAGACATCATTATGAGCAATATGAATGGCACTCTGGTTGTCACAATAAAGAGGAGTAGCAGAGGATGTGGACACACCCAAATCCTTAAGAAGCCAGCGTAGCCAAAGGAGCTCAGATGTGGTGTCAGTAAGAGCACGATATTCTGCTTCAGTACTGGAGCGGGGCATGAAAGTTTGTTTCATACTTCGCCAAGAAATCAAAGAAGAGCCAAGGAGAAAGCAATAACCTGTAGTGGACCTGCGATCAGTGGGATCTCCTGTAGTTCAGTGGGGGAGAGGTTGATAGTGGATCCAGAAGATTGGGACTCGTTGAAATGGAAGGCATCGGCGGAGTAAGCTCAGTATTAGCAACATCAGCAGTAGATTTGTTGCGACGGTAACAAGTCTCAATTGTGTGGCCAAGACACTTGCAATAATTGCAGAACTTCTTGTTGGTCTGCTTGCGATGATTACTGGAGCCAGAGAAATCACTTGATTGTTGAGGTTGCTCAATGGCATGAACAGAAGGAGTAATAGCCAAAACATTGAACTTATTATGGGCTTGAAGGGTTGCAAGCCGAGCTTCTTCTCTAACCAACTTGTTTACAGCAGTATCAAGAGAGGGAGGAGGACTGCGATTAAGAAGCTGACCTCGGATGGGATCAAAGGCCTTGTGAAGTGACATCACAAATTCATAGAGACGAAATTCATCTCTAGCTGTAGCATATTGTTGAGCATCCTTTGAGCATGCCAAATTGGATCAGAAAGGTCAATTTGGTCCCAAATGAAGCGAAACTGATCATAGTAGTCATTGATGGATTGCCCTGGTTCTTGTCGAAGTTGATGCAATTCAACCACTAACTGATATTTCATGGATCAGTGAGTATTGGAGTACCTTTTGGCCAACATATCCCATGCTAATTTTGCATCATCAAAGCTGCCCAACAGGTTGGAGATGGAGGAAATTGAAGTGTTCTGAATCCATGTGAGGATCATGTGGTTGTGACTATCCCATTCAATCATGCGACTGAGAAAGGCATCATCTTCTTCACTTGCCCCCTTGACAGGAATAATAATTTCACCAGTACAATAATGCAAGAGCATGCGACCCTTAAGAAAAATGCGCATAACTTGAGACCAAGATAAGTAATTTTTATTCCTCTCCAATACAGTATTGATGGGGCGAAGATGAAAATTATCTTTTTTATCCATTTAGAGACACAATATGCAAAAACAAACTGTAAAAATGAAATATACGCGAAAAACTGGTTAAGGAGAACCTGGATTGTAAAAAGTCAACCATGTAGAAACGTCAACGGTCAAAGTCAACACTCGATCAAAGTCAACGGTCTGGTCACGTTGGTCAACGATGACGTCAAATTCGGTGGGTGACGACAGCAGATGAGTGGATGATGACGTCAGCCCTAGGTGACGTGGTAGTGTGACGTCACTGATGACGATAGCAGACCCTGATGGAGAAGCAAGATGCACGGCGGAGACGGTGATTGCACTGGTCTGTGTGGTGTGGGACTCCTCCACTACGGCGGCTATAGTTCCGGAACTTGAGGACAACGGCTGAGAGACGTCAAAGGTTCAACGGCGAGTGGTTACAGCGGCTGTTGTGACGGCAGAAGCGATAAGGGTGGAGTAACACCAAGAGAGACAAGACTACTAAAAGAAATGTCAAAGCAGTGGCTCTGATACCATGTTAAAAATACTGAATGATTGTATTCTCTCTTATTATTTAGGAATGTACATGTGATGCTTTTATATAGGAGGAATATGAGAGTAATACAAATATAAGTAAAGTGTAGTATAAGTGTAGTACAAGTAAACTAGCCGGGCCTAAAATCCATAACATAAAATACATTAACAATCTTAATTTTTTATATATAATTATTTCTTAGATTTTTTATTATATTTTTTCAAATTAATTTAATATTATTAATTTTCAATAAAAGAATTAATGGGAAAGAGAATATGCATTATTTTTAAAATAAAATAATTTATAGAAGAAAAAAATTACCATTAAAATAAATAACCCATAACAAAATAAATAGATTCATTACCGGAAAAAGAGTACTATGGATAGTTTGATACTGAATCTAATTCAACATAACACACTAATAGAGGACTTGATGATTACAAATACGGAAAGTACACAAAAGAAAAAAAGATACAAATGAGAGTTATAATATATAGCTTGCACATCCTTCTATGTTCCATTTCCTTCAAAGAGTCTCATTTTTCTTCAGAAAAACATCAGTTAGAACAGACTTGGACTTCAAAGAAGCTTCCAACAGTTCCAGAGCCTGAGGAATAAAGCAATTGATAGAATAGTCATTTATATACAAAGTATACAAGTTAATGAGTATCAATATGAATTAAATACCTGATTCATTCCCACTTCAATAACTTGTTCTTGTAGAGATCCCAAGTCCTTAACGTTAAACTGATTCAGCAATGCGATGGAAGAAATAGTAGACATAGGTTTCACCGCAAGATCATCCATCACCGTGTATGTCACCACCGCTTTCACATAACCGCCCTCATTACCACTCTCCCCATCAACATTTACCTTCCGAACACCACCCGGTGAATCAACGAATGTCGCCTCTGTATTCATTTCGGATCCACAATTTGGACACCGTGTTCCCAGATTGTGAGATACATATTTCTCGCGACAGGAACTCCAACACACGTAAACCTTTTTGGTAGGGATTGGTGATGATGCGGCTGGATCAGGCAACAGATATCCGAGAAGCTTAGGATCAACGGCTAACTTGGGATTTAACAGAGACTCCTTGTTATCAGGGTTGTCTCCTTCCATGTATGAATCGCTCAACTGTTGGATGCTATGGTAAAGATTGCCCAAGCTGCCTACCATCTTTCCTTTTGCGAGAATCCGAATCACAGACCCGACAGGCAGAGTTAGAATACTGAAAAGAAAGTCCACAAAGTCTTTTCCAGCTTCGGCGAATAAGACTCTGCGTTCCTTTGTGTTGATCAGTAATTTCAAGCTCACTTTCTTAGCAGCATCCATAGATGGAGTTTGTGTTGGGAATGATGGGTAAATATAACCGACAATTATATATAGTTGAAATTGAGAAAATAAATAATTGAAAATAGACAGATATTTTACGTAAAACCCGCAAACAAATTAAGGTAAGAACCACTGACAAAGATTTCAATATACCAACGAATTGTTACAATACTCTCTCTGCTTCACTATCTTCCCTTTATACAGAAAGGAATCATAGATCCAGCAAATGAATGGCTTGATCTTATATATAGCCATAGTATGTCGGTGAACTAAAGCCATCATTTTTTACCTTACCATTTGCTTAACCCATAAGGAAGAAAACTGGGTTACTTTTCTCGACTTTCACATCCTTAATGAAGAAGAAAGTAGTTTTACCCTGACAGTATGGACTCTTTACGACAGATAATGGGTTGCTTAACCCATGAGGGAATTTATGTACGTACACCACCGCATGCATGCATGCATTGAATTCATTTCTTGTTGGGCATTCTTTAAATTGAATATAATTTTAGTTAATCATTTAAGTATTTATATTTGGTTTTTTATAAGAATTTTCAAATTTCATTTCATTTTGAGATATTCTTGAATACATCAAAAATAGAAATGATGTTAAAACAGAATCTAACGTGGTTTGATGTTAGTTTTTATACAAAAAAAAACTAATATAAATATTTAAATGATTGATTAAAATATTATATTAACTAAAATTAAATTAAATTTATAGAATACCCAATAAGAAATGAATTCAATGCATGCATGCATGTGGTGTACGTACATAAATTCCCCGACGACCAATCAAATTCCCGACCAGCTATAAAATAGAAACGACACCACGTAATGAAATCAGCCTACAACCTACAATCTACGTATCTGTTGTAAAGAGTCCATACTGTGAGGGTAAAACTACTTTCTTCTTCATTAAGTCTGTGAAAGTCGAGAAAAGTAATGCAGTTTCTGCTTTAGAAGTACTCAAGAATAATTTCTTATGTTAGAAATATTGAATAATTGTATTCTCTTTTATTATTTAGGAATGTATATGTGATGTCTTTATATACGAGGCATATGAGAGTAGTACAAGTACAAATAAAGTGTAATATAAGTGTAGTACAAGTAAATTAGCTGGGCCTAAAGTCCATAACATAAAATACATTAACAGCCCCTCTCAAACTCAAGGTGGATGTGAGACCAGCTTGAGGTTGTCAACCAAATCACGAGTCCGTCCCTTAGGAAGTGCCGTGGTAAAGATATATGCAAGTTGATCTTTGGAGGAGACGAAGAAAAGCTTGAGAGCACCATAGACAAGATGAGAACGGATAAAATGACAATCAATCTCGATGTGTTTAGTTTGTTCATGAAAGACATCATTATGAGCAATATGAATGGCACTCTGGTTGTCACAATAAAGAGGAGTAGCAGAGGATGTGGACACACCCAAATCCTTAAGAAGCCAGCGTAGCCAAAGGAGCTCAGATGTGGTGTCAGTAAGAGCACGATATTCTGCTTCAGTACTGGAGCGGGGCATGAAAGTTTGTTTCATACTTCGCCAAGAAATCAAAGAAGAGCCAAGGAGAAAGCAATAACCTGTAGTGGACCTGCGATCAGTGGGATCTCCTGTAGTTCAGTGGGGGAGAGGTTGATAGTGGATCCAGAAGATTGGGACTCGCTGAAATGGAAGGCATCGGCGGAGTAAGCTCAGTATTAGCAACATCAGCAGTAGATTTGTTGCGACGGTAACAAGTCTCAATTGTGTGGCCAAGACACTTGCAATAATTGCAGAACTTCTTGTTGGTCTGCTTGCGATGATTGCTGGAGCCAGAGAAATCACTTGATTGTTGAGGTTGCTCAATGGCATGAACAGAAGGAGTAATAGCCAAAACATTGAACTTATTATGGGCTTGAAGGGTTGCAAGCCGAGCTTCTTCTCTAACCAACTTGTTTACAGCAGTATCAAGAGAGGGAGGAGGACTGCGATTAAGAAGCTGACCTCGGATGGGATCAAAGGCCTTGTGAAGTGACATCAGAAATTCATAGAGACGAAATTCATCTCTAGCTGTAGCATATTGTTGAGCATCCTTTGAGCATGCCAAATTGGATCAGAAAGGTCAATTTGGTCCCAAATGAAGCGAAACTGATCATAGTAGTCATTGATGGATTGCCCTGGTTCTTGTCGAAGTTGATGCAATTCAACCACTAACTGATATTTCATGGATCCGTGAGTATTGGAGTACCTTTTGGCCAACATATCCCATGCTGATTTTGCATCATCAAAGCTGCCCAACAGGTTGGAGATGGAGGGAATGGAAGTGTTCTGAATCCATGTGAGGATCATGTGGTTGTGACGATCCCATTCAATCATGCGATTGAGAAAGGCATCATCTTCTTCACTTGCCCCCTTGACAGGAATAATAATTTCACCAGTACAATAATGCCAGAGCATGCGACCCTTAAGAAAAATGCGCATAACTTGAGACCAAGATAAGTAATTTTTATTCCTCTTCAATACAGTATTGATGGGGCGAGGAAGAAAATTATATTTTTTATCCATTTAGAGACACAATATGCAAAAACAAACTGTAAAAATGAAATATACGCGAAAAACTGGTTAAGGAGAACCTGGATTGTAAAAAGTCAACCATGTAGAAACGTCAACGGTTAAAGTCAACACTCGATCAAAGTCAACGGTTGGTCACGTTGGTCAACGATGACGTCAAATTCGGTGGGTGACGACAGCAGATGAGTG
The DNA here is from genome assembly GCA_027186245.1 of Coriaria nepalensis. Taxonomy (NCBI): domain Eukaryota; kingdom Viridiplantae; phylum Streptophyta; class Magnoliopsida; order Cucurbitales; family Coriariaceae; genus Coriaria; species Coriaria nepalensis. The sequence goes on along the minus strand of CP114491.1, from coordinate 8,639,983 downwards.
GATGATGACATCAGCCCTAGGTGACGTGGCAATGTGACGTCACAGATGACGATAGCAGACCCTGATGGAGAAGCAAGATGCACGGCGGAGACGGTGATTGCACTGGTCTGTGTGGTGTGGGACTCCTCCACTACGGCGGCTATAGTTCCGGAACTTGAGGACAACGGCTGAGAGACGTCAAAGGTTCAACGGCGAGTGGTTACAGCGGCTGTTGTGACGGCAGAAGCGATAAGGGTGGAGTAACACCAAGAGAGACAAGACTACTAAAAGAAATGTCAAAGCAGTGGCTCTGATACCATGTTAAAAATACTGAATGATTGTATTCTCTCTTATTATTTAGGAATGTACATGTGATGCTTTTATATAGGAGGAATATGAGAGTAATACAAATATAAGTAAAGTGTAGTATAAGTGTAGTACAAGTAAACTAGCCGGGCCTAAAATCCATAACATAAAATACATTAACAATCTTAATTTTTTATATATAATTATTTCTTAGATTTTTTATTATATTTTTTCAAATTAATTTAATATTATTAATTTTCAATAAAAGAATTAATGGGAAAGAGAATATGCATTATTTTTAAAATAAAATAATTTATAGAAGAAAAAAATTACCATTAAAATAAATAACCCATAACAAAATAAATAGATTCATTACCGGAAAAAGAGTACTATGGATAGTTTGATACTGAATCTAATTCAACATAACACACTAATAGAGGACTTGATGATTACAAATACGGAAAGTACACAAAAGAAAAAAAGATACAAATGAGAGTTATAATATATAGCTTGCACATCCTTCTATGTTCCATTTCCTTCAAAGAGTCTCATTTTTCTTCAGAAAAACATCAGTTAGAACAGACTTGGACTTCAAAGAAGCTTCCAACAGTTCCAGAGCCTGAGGAATAAAGCAATTGATAGAATAGTCATTTATATACAAAGTATACAAGTTAATGAGTATCAATATGAATTAAATACCTGATTCATTCCCACTTCAATAACTTGTTCTTCTAGGGATCCCAAGTCCTTAACGTTAAACTGATTCAGCAATGCGATGGAAGAAATAGTAGACATAGGTTTCACCGCAAGATCATCCATCACCGTGTATGTCACCACCGCTTTCACATAACCGCCCTCATTACCACTCTCCCCATCAACATTTACCTTCCGAACACCACCCGGTGAATCAACGAATGTCGCCTCTGTATTCATTTCGGATCCACAATTTGGACACCGTGTTCCCAGATTGTGAGATACATATTTCTCGCGACAGGAACTCCAACACACGTAAACCTTTTTGGTAGGGATTGGTGATGATGCGGCTGGATCAGGCAACAGATATCCGAGAAGCTTAGGATCAACGGCTAACTTGGGATTTAACAGAGACTCCTTGTTATCAGGGTTGTCTCCTTCCATGTATGAATCGCTCAACTGTTGGATGCTATGGTAAAGATTGCCCAAGCTGCCTACCATCTTTCCTTTTGCGAGAATCCGAATCACAGACCCGACAGGCAGAGTTAGAATACTGAAAAGAAAGTCCACAAAGTCTTTTCCAGCTTCGGCGAATAAGACTCTGCGTTCCTTTGTGTTGATCAGTAATTTCAAGCTCACTTTCTTAGCAGCATCCATAGATGGAGTTTGTGTTGGGAATGATGGGTAAATATAACCGACAATTATATATAGTTGAAATTGAGAAAATAAATAATTGAAAATAGACAGATATTTTACGTAAAACCCGCAAACAAATTAAGGTAAGAACCACTGACAAAGATTTCAATATACCAACGAATTGTTACAATACTCTCTCTGCTTCACTATCTTCCCTTTATACAGAAAGGAATCATAGATCCAGCAAATGAATGGCTTGATCTTATATATAGCCATAGTATGTCGGTGAACTAAAGCCATCATTTTTTACCTTACCATTTGCTTAACCCATAAGGAAGAAAACTGGGTTACTTTTCTCGACTTTCACATCCTTAATGAAGAAGAAAGTAGTTTTACCCTGACAGTATGGACTCTTTACGACAGATAATGGGTTGCTTAACCCATGAGGGAATTTATGTACGTACACCACCGCATGCATGCATGCATTGAATTCATTTCTTGTTGGGCATTCTTTAAATTGAATATAATTTTAGTTAATCATTTAAGTATTTATATTTGGTTTTTTATAAGAATTTTCAAATTTCATTTCATTTTGAGATATTCTTGAATACATCAAAAATAGAAATGATGTTAAAACAGAATCTAACGTGGTTTGATGTTAGTTTTTATACAAAAAAAACTAATATAAATATTTAAATGATTGATTAAAATATTATATTAACTAAAATTAAATTAAATTTATAGAATACCCAATAAGAAATGAATTCGATGCATGCATGCACGTGGTGTACGTACATAAATTCCCCGACGACCAATCATATTCCCGACCAGCTATAAAATAGAAACGACACCACGTAATGAAATCAGCCTACAACCTACAATCTACATATCTGTTGTAAAGAGTCCATACTGTGAGGGTAAAACTACTTTCTTCTTCATTAAGTCTGTGAAAGTCGAGAAAAGTAATGCAGTTTCTGCTTTAGAACCATTCAAGAATAATTTCTTATGTTAGAAATATTGAATAATTGTATTCTCTTTTATTATTTAGGAATGTACATGTGATGTCTTTATATACGAGGCATATGAGAGTAGTACAAGTACAAGTAAAGTGTAATATAAGTGTAGTACAAGTAAATTAGATGGGCCTAAAGTCCATAATATAAAATACATTAACAGCCCCCCTCAAACTCAAGGTGGATGTGAGACCAGCTTGAGGTTGTCAACCAAATCACGAGTCCGTCCCTTAGGAAGTGCCATGGTAAAGATATCTGCAAGTTGATCTTTGGAGGAGACGAAGAAAAGCTTGAGAGCACCATATAGACAAGATGAGAACGGATAAAATGACAATCAATCTCGATGTGTTTAGTTTGTTCATGAAAGACATCATTATGAGCAATATGAATGACACTCTGGTTGTCACAATAAAGGGGAGTAGCAGAGGATGTGGACACACCCAAATCCTTAAGAAGCCATCGTAGCCAAAGGAGCTCAGATGTGGTGTCAGCAAGAGCACGATATTCTGCTTCAGTACTGGAGCGGGCCATGAAAGTTTGTTTCTTACTTCGCCAAGAAATCAAAGAAGAACCAAGGAGAAAGCAATAACCTATAGTGGACCTGCGATCAGTGGGATCTCCTGTAGTTCAGTGGGGGAGAGGTTGATAGTGGATCCAGAAGACTGGGACTCGCTGAAATGGAAGGCATCGGCGGAGTAAGCTCAGTATTAGCAACATCAGCAGTAGATTTGTTGCGACGGTAACAAGTCTCAATGGTGTGGCCAAGACGCTTGCAATAATTGCAGAACTTCTTGTTGGTCTGCTTGCGATGATTGCTGGAGCCAGAGAAATCACATGATTGTTGAGGTTGCTCAATGGCATGAACAGAAGGAGTAATAGCCAAAACATTGAACTTATTATGGGCTTGAAGGGTTGCAAGCCGAGCTTCTTCTCTAACCAACTTGTTTACAGCAGTATCAAGAGAGGGAGGAGGACTGCGATTAAGAAGCTGACCTCGGATAGGCTCAAAGGCCTTGTGAAGTGACATCAGAAATTCATAGAGACGAAATTCATCTCTAGCTGTAGCATATTGTTGAGCATCCTTTGAGCATGCCAAATTGGATCAGAAAGGTCAATTTGGTCCCAAAAGAAGTGAAACTGATCATAGTAGTCATTGATGGATTGCCCTGGTTCTTGTCGAAGTTGATGCAATTCAACAACTAATTGATATTTCATGGATCCGTGAGTATTGGAGTACCTTTTGGCCAACATATCCCATGCTAATTTTGCATCATCAAAGCTGCCCAACAGGTTGTAGATGGAGGAAATTGAAGTGTTCTGAATCCATGTGAGGATCATGTGGTTGTGACTATCCCATTCAATCATGCGACTGAGAAAGGCATCATCTTCTTCACTTGCCCCCTTGACAGGAATAATAATTTCACCAGTACAATAATGCAAGAGCATGCGACCCTTAAGAAAAATGCGCATAACTTGAGACCAAGATAAGTAATTTTTATTCCTCTCCAATACAGTATTGATGGGGCGAAGATGAAAATTATCTTTTTTATCCATTTAGAGACACAATATGCAAAAACAAACTGTAAAAATGAAATATACGCGAAAAACTGGTTAAGGAGAACCTGGATTGTAAAAAGTCAACCATGTAGAAACGTCAACGGTCAAAGTCAACACTCGATCAAAGTCAACGGTCTGGTCACGTTGGTCAACGATGACGTCAAATTCGGTGGGTGACGACAGCAGATGAGTGGATGATGACGTCAGCCCTAGGTGACGTGGTAGTGTGACGTCACTGATGACGATAGCAGACCCTGATGGAGAAGCAAGATGCACGGCGGAGACGGTGATTGCACTGGTCTGTGTGGTGTGGGACTCCTCCACTACGGCGGCTATAGTTCCGGAACTTGAGGACAACGGCTGAGAGACGTCAAAGGTTCAACGGCGAGTGGTTACAGCGGCTGTTGTGACGGCAGAAGCGATAAGGGTGGAGTAACACCAAGAGAGACAAGACTACTAAAAGAAATGTCAAAGCAGTGGCTCTGATACCATGTTAAAAATACTGAATGATTGTATTCTCTCTTATTATTTAGGAATGTACATGTGATGCTTTTATATAGGAGGAATATGAGAGTAATACAAATATAAGTAAAGTGTAGTATAAGTGTAGTACAAGTAAACTAGCCGGGCCTAAAATCCATAACATAAAATACATTAACAATCTTAATTTTTTATATATAATTATTTCTTAGATTTTTTATTATATTTTTTCAAATTAATTTAATATTATTAATTTTCAATAAAAGAATTAATGGGAAAGAGAATATGCATTATTTTTAAAATAAAATAATTTATAGAAGAAAAAAATTACCATTAAAATAAATAACCCATAACAAAATAAATAGATTCATTACCGGAAAAAGAGTACTATGGATAGTTTGATACTGAATCTAATTCAACATAACACACTAATAGAGGACTTGATGATTACAAATACGGAAAGTACACAAAAGAAAAAAAGATACAAATGAGAGTTATAATATATAGCTTGCACATCCTTCTATGTTCCATTTCCTTCAAAGAGTCTCATTTTTCTTCAGAAAAACATCAGTTAGAACAGACTTGGACTTCAAAGAAGCTTCCAACAGTTCCAGAGCCTGAGGAATAAAGCAATTGATAGAATAGTCATTTATATACAAAGTATACAAGTTAATGAGTATCAATATGAATTAAATACCTGATTCATTCCCACTTCAATAACTTGTTCTTGTAGAGATCCCAAGTCCTTAACGTTAAACTGATTCAGCAATGCGATGGAAGAAATAGTAGACATAGGTTTCACCGCAAGATCATCCATCACCGTGTATGTCACCACCGCTTTCACATAACCGCCCTCATTACCACTCTCCCCATCAACATTTACCTTCCGAACACCACCCGGTGAATCAACGAATGTCGCCTCTGTATTCATTTCGGATCCACAATTTGGACACCGTGTTCCCAGATTGTGAGATACATATTTCTCGCGACAGGAACTCCAACACACGTAAACCTTTTTGGTAGGGATTGGTGATGATGCGGCTGGATCAGGCAACAGATATCCGAGAAGCTTAGGATCAACGGCTAACTTGGGATTTAACAGAGACTCCTTGTTATCAGGGTTGTCTCCTTCCATGTATGAATCGCTCAACTGTTGGATGCTATGGTAAAGATTGCCCAAGCTGCCTACCATCTTTCCTTTTGCGAGAATCCGAATCACAGACCCGACAGGCAGAGTTAGAATACTGAAAAGAAAGTCCACAAAGTCTTTTCCAGCTTCGGCGAATAAGACTCTGCGTTCCTTTGTGTTGATCAGTAATTTCAAGCTCACTTTCTTAGCAGCATCCATAGATGGAGTTTGTGTTGGGAATGATGGGTAAATATAACCGACAATTATATATAGTTGAAATTGAGAAAATAAATAATTGAAAATAGACAGATATTTTACGTAAAACCCGCAAACAAATTAAGGTAAGAACCACTGACAAAGATTTCAATATACCAACGAATTGTTACAATACTCTCTCTGCTTCACTATCTTCCCTTTATACAGAAAGGAATCATAGATCCAGCAAATGAATGGCTTGATCTTATATATAGCCATAGTATGTCGGTGAACTAAAGCCATCATTTTTTACCTTACCATTTGCTTAACCCATAAGGAAGAAAACTGGGTTACTTTTCTCGACTTTCACATCCTTAATGAAGAAGAAAGTAGTTTTACCCTGACAGTATGGACTCTTTACGACAGATAATGGGTTGCTTAACCCATGAGGGAATTTATGTACGTACACCACCGCATGCATGCATGCATTGAATTCATTTCTTGTTGGGCATTCTTTAAATTGAATATAATTTTAGTTAATCATTTAAGTATTTATATTTGGTTTTTTATAAGAATTTTCAAATTTCATTTCATTTTGAGATATTCTTGAATACATCAAAAATAGAAATGATGTTAAAACAGAATCTAACGTGGTTTGATGTTAGTTTTTATACAAAAAAAAACTAATATAAATATTTAAATGATTGATTAAAATATTATATTAACTAAAATTAAATTAAATTTATAGAATACCCAATAAGAAATGAATTCAATGCATGCATGCATGTGGTGTACGTACATAAATTCCCCGACGACCAATCAAATTCCCGACCAGCTATAAAATAGAAACGACACCACGTAATGAAATCAGCCTACAACCTACAATCTACGTATCTGTTGTAAAGAGTCCATACTGTGAGGGTAAAACTACTTTCTTCTTCATTAAGTCTGTGAAAGTCGAGAAAAGTAATGCAGTTTCTGCTTTAGAAGTACTCAAGAATAATTTCTTATGTTAGAAATATTGAATAATTGTATTCTCTTTTATTATTTAGGAATGTATATGTGATGTCTTTATATACGAGGCATATGAGAGTAGTACAAGTACAAATAAAGTGTAATATAAGTGTAGTACAAGTAAATTAGCTGGGCCTAAAGTCCATAACATAAAATACATTAACAGCCCCTCTCAAACTCAAGGTGGATGTGAGACCAGCTTGAGGTTGTCAACCAAATCACGAGTCTGTCCCTTAGGAAGTGCCATGGTAAAGATATATGCAAGTTGATCTTTGGAGGAGACGAAGAAAAGCTTGAGAGCACCATAGACAAGATGAGAACGGATAAAATGACAATCAATCTCGATGTGTTTAGTTTGTTCATGAAAGACATCATTATGAGCAATATGAATGGCACTCTGGTTGTCACAATAAAGAGGAGTAGCAGAGGATGTGGACACACCCAAATCCTTAAGAAGCCAGCGTAGCCAAAGGAGCTCAGATGTGGTGTCAGTAAGAGCACGATATTCTGCTTCAGTACTGGAGCGGGGCATGAAAGTTTGTTTCATACTTCGCCAAGAAATCAAAGAAGAGCCAAGGAGAAAGCAATAACCTGTAGTGGACCTGCGATCAGTGGGATCTCCTGTAGTTCAGTGGGGGAGAGGTTGATAGTGGATCCAGAAGATTGGGACTCGCTGAAATGGAAGGCATCGGCGGAGTAAGCTCAGTATTAGCAACATCAGCAGTAGATTTGTTGCGACGGTAACAAGTCTCAATTGTGTGGCCAAGACACTTGCAATAATTGCAGAACTTCTTGTTGGTCTGCTTGCGATGATTGCTGGAGCCAGAGAAATCACTTGATTGTTGAGGTTGCTCAATGGCATGAACAGAAGGAGTAATAGCCAAAACATTGAACTTATTATGGGCTTGAAGGGTTGCAAGCCGAGCTTCTTCTCTAACCAACTTGTTTACAGCAGTATCAAGAGAGGGAGGAGGACTGCGATTAAGAAGCTGACCTCGGATGGGATCAAAGGCCTTGTGAAGTGACATCAGAAATTCATAGAGACGAAATTCATCTCTAGCTGTAGCATATTGTTGAGCATCCTTTGAGCATGCCAAATTGGATCAGAAAGGTCAATTTGGTCCCAAATGAAGCGAAACTGATCATAGTAGTCATTGATGGATTGCCCTGGTTCTTGTCGAAGTTGATGCAATTCAACCACTAACTGATATTTCATGGATCCGTGAGTATTGGAGTACCTTTTGGCCAACATATCCCATGCTGATTTTGCATCATCAAAGCTGCCCAACAGGTTGGAGATGGAGGGAATGGAAGTGTTCTGAATCCATGTGAGGATCATGTGGTTGTGACGATCCCATTCAATCATGCGATTGAGAAAGGCATCATCTTCTTCACTTGCCCCCTTGACAGGAATAATAATTTCACCAGTACAATAATGCCAGAGCATGCGACCCTTAAGAAAAATGCGCATAACTTGAGACCAAGATAAGTAATTTTTATTCCTCTCCAATACAGTATTGATGGGGCGAGGAAGAAAATTATATTTTTTATCCATTTAGAGACACAATATGCAAAAACAAACTGTAAAAATGAAATATACGCGAAAAACTGGTTAAGGAGAACCTGGATTGTAAAAAGTCAACCATGTAGAAACGTCAACGGTTAAAGTCAACACTCGATCAAAGTCAACGGTTGGTCACGTTGGTCAACGATGACGTCAAATTCGGTGGGTGACGACAGCAGATGAGTGGATGATGACATCAGCCCTAGGTGACGTGGCAATGTGACGTCACAGATGACGATAGCAGACCCTGATGGAGAAGCAAGATGCACGGCGGAGACGGTGATTGCACTGGTCTGTGTGGTGTGGGACTCCTCCACTACGGCGGCTATAGTTCCGGAACTTGAGGACAACGGCTGAGAGACGTCAAAGGTTCAACGGCGAGTGGTTACAGCGGCTGTTGTGACGGCAGAAGCGATAAGGGTGGAGTAACACCAAGAGAGACAAGACTACTAAAAGAAATGTCAAAGCAGTGGCTCTGATACCATGTTAAAAATACTGAATGATTGTATTCTCTCTTATTATTTAGGAATGTACATGTGATGCTTTTATATAGGAGGAATATGAGAGTAATACAAATATAAGTAAAGTGTAGTATAAGTGTAGTACAAGTAAACTAGCCGGGCCTAAAATCCATAACATAAAATACATTAACAATCTTAATTTTTTATATATAATTATTTCTTAGATTTTTTATTATATTTTTTCAAATTAATTTAATATTATTAATTTTCAATAAAAGAATTAATGGGAAAGAGAATATGCATTATTTTTAAAATAAAATAATTTATAGAAGAAAAAAATTACCATTAAAATAAATAACCCATAACAAAATAAATAGATTCATTACCGGAAAAAGAGTACTATGGATAGTTTGATACTGAATCTAATTCAACATAACACACTAATAGAGGACTTGATGATTACAAATACGGAAAGTACACAAAAGAAAAAAAGATACAAATGAGAGTTATAATATATAGCTTGCACATCCTTCTATGTTCCATTTCCTTCAAAGAGTCTCATTTTTCTTCAGAAAAACATCAGTTAGAACAGACTTGGACTTCAAAGAAGCTTCCAACAGTTCCAGAGCCTGAGGAATAAAGCAATTGATAGAATAGTCATTTATATACAAAGTATACAAGTTAATGAGTATCAATATGAATTAAATACCTGATTCATTCCCACTTCAATAACTTGTTCTTCTAGGGATCCCAAGTCCTTAACGTTAAACTGATTCAGCAATGCGATGGAAGAAATAGTAGACATAGGTTTCACCGCAAGATCATCCATCACCGTGTATGTCACCACCGCTTTCACATAACCGCCCTCATTACCACTCTCCCCATCAACATTTACCTTCCGAACACCACCCGGTGAATCAACGAATGTCGCCTCTGTATTCATTTCGGATCCACAATTTGGACACCGTGTTCCCAGATTGTGAGATACATATTTCTCGCGACAGGAACTCCAACACACGTAAACCTTTTTGGTAGGGATTGGTGATGATGCGGCTGGATCAGGCAACAGATATCCGAGAAGCTTAGGATCAACGGCTAACTTGGGATTTAACAGAGACTCCTTGTTATCAGGGTTGTCTCCTTCCATGTATGAATCGCTCAACTGTTGGATGCTATGGTAAAGATTGCCCAAGCTGCCTACCATCTTTCCTTTTGCGAGAATCCGAATCACAGACCCGACAGGCAGAGTTAGAATACTGAAAAGAAAGTCCACAAAGTCTTTTCCAGCTTCGGCGAATAAGACTCTGCGTTCCTTTGTGTTGATCAGTAATTTCAAGCTCACTTTCTTAGCAGCATCCATAGATGGAGTTTGTGTTGGGAATGATGGGTAAATATAACCGACAATTATATATAGTTGAAATTGAGAAAATAAATAATTGAAAATAGACAGATATTTTACGTAAAACCCGCAAACAAATTAAGGTAAGAACCACTGACAAAGATTTCAATATACCAACGAATTGTTACAATACTCTCTCTGCTTCACTATCTTCCCTTTATACAGAAAGGAATCATAGATCCAGCAAATGAATGGCTTGATCTTATATATAGCCATAGTATGTCGGTGAACTAAAGCCATCATTTTTTACCTTACCATTTGCTTAACCCATAAGGAAGAAAACTGGGTTACTTTTCTCGACTTTCACATCCTTAATGAAGAAGAAAGTAGTTTTACCCTGACAGTATGGACTCTTTACGACAGATAATGGGTTGCTTAACCCATGAGGGAATTTATGTACGTACACCACCGCATGCATGCATGCATTGAATTCATTTCTTGTTGGGCATTCTTTAAATTGAATATAATTTTAGTTAATCATTTAAGTATTTATATTTGGTTTTTTATAAGAATTTTCAAATTTCATTTCATTTTGAGATATTCTTGAATACATCAAAAATAGAAATGATGTTAAAACAGAATCTAACGTGGTTTGATGTTAGTTTTTATACAAAAAAAACTAATATAAATATTTAAATGATTGATTAAAATATTATATTAACTAAAATTAAATTAAATTTATAGAATACCCAATAAGAAATGAATTCGATGCATGCATGCACGTGGTGTACGTACATAAATTCCCCGACGACCAATCATATTCCCGACCAGCTATAAAATAGAAACGACACCACGTAATGAAATCAGCCTACAACCTACAATCTACATATTTGTTGTAAAGAGTCCATACTGTGAGGGTAAAACTACTTTCTTCTTCATTAAGTCTGTGAAAGTCGAGAAAAGTAATGCAGTTTCTGCTTTAGAACTATTCAAGAATAATTTCTTATGTTAGAAATATTGAATAATTGTATTCTCTTTTATTATTTAGGAATGTACATGTGATGTCTTTATATACGAGGCATATGAGAGTAGTACAAGTACAAGTAAAGTGTAATATAAGTGTAGTACAAGTAAATTAGATGGGCCTAAAGTCCATAATATAAAATACATTAACAGCCCCCCTCAAACTCAAGGTGGATGTGAGACCAGCTTGAGGTTGTCAACCAAATCACGAGTCCGTCCCTTAGGAAGTGCCATGGTAAAGATATCTGCAAGTTGATCTTTGGAGGAGACGAAGAAAAGCTTGAGAGCACCATATAGACAAGATGAGAACGGATAAAATGACAATCAATCTCGATGTGTTTAGTTTGTTCATGAAAGACATCATTATGAGCAATATGAATGACACTCTGGTTGTCACAATAAAGGGGAGTAGCAGAGGATGTGGACACACCCAAATCCTTAAGAAGCCATCGTAGCCAAAGGAGCTCAGATGTGGTGTCAGCAAGAGCACGATATTCTGCTTCAGTACTGGAGCGGGCCATGAAAGTTTGTTTCTTACTTCGCCAAGAAATCAAAGAAGAACCAAGGAGAAAGCAATAACCTATAGTGGACCTGCGATCAGTGGGATCTCCTGTAGTTCAGTGGGGGAGAGGTTGATAGTGGATCCAGAAGACTGGGACTCGCTGAAATGGAAGGCATCGGCGGAGTAAGCTCAGTATTAGCAACATCAGCAGTAGATTTGTTGCGACGGTAACAAGTCTCAATGGTGTGGCCAAGACGCTTGCAATAATTGCAGAACTTCTTGTTGGTCTGCTTGCGATGATTGCTGGAGCCAGAGAAATCACATGATTGTTGAGGTTGCTCAATGGCATGAACAGAAGGAGTAATAGCCAAAACATTGAACTTATTATGGGCTTGAAGGGTTGCAAGCCGAGCTTCTTCTCTAACCAACTTGTTTACAGCAGTATCAAGAGAGGGAGGAGGACTGCGATTAAGAAGCTGACCTCGGATAGGCTCAAAGGCCTTGTGAAGTGACATCAGAAATTCATAGAGACGAAATTCATCTCTAGCTGTAGCATATTGTTGAGCATCCTTTGAGCATGCCAAATTGGATCAGAAAGGTCAATTTGGTCCCAAAAGAAGTGAAACTGATCATAGTAGTCATTGATGGATTGCCCTGGTTCTTGTCGAAGTTGATGCAATTCAACAACTAATTGATATTTCATGGATCCGTGAGTATTGGAGTACCTTTTGGCCAACATATCCCATGCTAATTTTGCATCATCAAAGCTGCCCAACAGGTTGTAGATGGAGGAAATTGAAGTGTTCTGAATCCATGTGAGGATCATGTGGTTGTGACTATCCCATTCAATCATGCGACTGAGAAAGGCATCATCTTCTTCACTTGCCCCCTTGACAGGAATAATAATTTCACCAGTACAATAATGCAAGAGCATGCGACCCTTAAGAAAAATGCGCATAACTTGAGACCAAGATAAGTAATTTTTATTCCTCTCCAATATAGTATTGATGGGGCGAAGATGAAAATTATCTTTTTTATCCATTTAGAGACACAATATGCAAAAACAAACTGTAAAAATGAAATATACGCGAAAAACTGGTTAAGGAGAACCTGGATTGTAAAAAGTCAACCATGTAGAAACGTCAACGGTCAAAGTCAACACTCGATCAAAGTCAACGGTCTGGTCACGTTGGTCAACGATGACGTCAAATTCGGTGGGTGACGACAGCAGATGAGTGGATGATGACGTCAGCCCTAGGTGACGTGGTAGTGTGACGTCACTGATGACAATAGCAGACCCTGAGGGAGAAGCAAGATGCACGGCGGAGACGGTGATTGCACTGGTCTGTGTGGTGTGGGACTCCTCCACTACGGCGGCTGTAGTTCCGGAACCCGAGGACAACGTCTGAGAGACGTCAAAGGTTCAACGGTGAGTGGCTACAGCGGTTGTTGTGACGGCAGAAGCGATAAGGGTGGAGTAACACCAAGAGAGACAAGACTGCTAAAAGAAATGTTAGAGCAGTGGCTCTGATACCATGTTAGAAATACTGAATGATTGTATTCTCTCTTATTATTTAGGAATGTACATGTGATGCCGTTATATTGGAGGAATATAAGAGTAATACAAATACAAGTAAAGTGTAGTACAAGTATAGTACAAGTAAACTAGCTTGGTCTAGAGTCCATAACATAAAATACATTAACATCTTAATTTTTCATATATAATTATTTCTTAGATTATTTATTATATTTTTCAAATTAATTTAATATTATTCTTTTTCAATAAAAGAATTAATGGGAAAGAGAATATGCATTATTTTTAAAATAAAATAATTTATAGAAGAAAAAAATTACCATTAAAATAATAACCCATAACAAAAATGGATTCATTACCGGAAAAAGAGTACTATGGATAGTTTGATACTGAATCTAATTCAACATAACACACTAATAAAGGACTTGATGATTACAAATACGGAAAGTACACAAAAGAAAAAAAAGATACAAATGAGAGTTATAATATATAGCTTGCACATCCTTCTATGTTCCATTTCCTTCAAAGAGTCTCATTTTTCTTCAGAAAAACATCAGTTAGAACAGACTTGGACTTCAAAGAAGCTTCCAACAGTTCCAGAGCCTGAGGAATAAAGCAATTGATAGAATAGTCATTTATATACAAAGTATACAAGTTAATGAGTATCAATATGAATTAAATACCTGATTCATTCCCACTTCAATAACTTGTTCTTCTAGGGATCCCAAGTCCTTAACGTTAAACTGATTCAGCAATGCGATGGAAGAAATAGTAGACATAGGTTTCACCGCAAGATCATCCATCACCGTGTATGTCACCACCGCTTTCACATAACCGCCCTCATTACCACTCTCCCCATCAACATTTACCTTCCGAACACCACCCGGTGAATCAACGAATGTCGCCTCTGTATTCATTTCGGATCCACAATTTGGACACCGTGTTCCCAGATTGTGAGATACATATTTCTCGCGACAGGAACTCCAACACACGTAAACCTTTTTGGTAGGGATTGGTGATGATGCGGCTGGATCAGGCAACAGATATCCGAGAAGCTTAGGATCAACGGCTAACTTGGGATTTAACAGAGACTCCTTGTTATCAGGGTTGTCTCCTTCCATGTATGAATCGCTCAACTGTTGGATGCTATGGTAAAGATTACCCAAGCTTCCTACCATCTTTCCTTTTGCGAGAATCCGAATCACAGACCCGACAGGCAGAGTTAGAATACTGAAAAGAAAGTCCACAAAGTCTTTTCCAGCTTCGGCGAATAAGACTCGGCGTTCCTTTGTGTTGATTAGTAGTTTCAAGCTCACTTTCTTAGCAGCATCCATGGATGCAGGTTGGACGGACTCTTTTACTACAGGTATGAGATGTAGCTTGATTTGGTTACGTTGTGTCGTTTCTTTTTTATAGCTAGATGATCGGGAATTTGATGGGTCGTGGGAGTTTAAGGCTACTTACACCGCATGCATACAAGCATGTTTCCTAGATGCATTCATTTGTTGTTGGAAACCTAAAAAGGCTATGATTTAACTTCGTGGAATCAATGGGGCCTGATTGGGCCGGCCCAGTCCTAGTTTGTTTATTTTACTGTCTCTTATGTTGTTTGGAGCCCACGGGCTACGCTGCAAGCAAATGGATCTCCTACTTCAGTGAAAATATTATTAGTTTTTTTTTTTTTTTAAATGAAAATTTAAGGAACGTGTGAAAAACAAAATGAATCAGTTTTCATTTACTTACTGCTACTGCTCTATATGGTTATGGATAAATAATAGAGTGCCACGTGGAACGTATCGAAAGGGTCCACATCATCTAAATTTCTAAATAAGGTTTTAGATATATTTTACAAAAGGAGACCAACTGGAAGACACTCATTGGTCAGGTTCGCAGTTGGCACGTTCTTATCTTTACCGCATCAGGTCAAATCATATCTGATTCTTGTCAATAATTGATTACGTACACGCTTTAACTAACATTATTCGCATCCAAGATCAAATCACGTCCACATACGTTCATTTCTACCTTACAGTTTTTTCACTGTCGGAAAATTACTAATTATTATAACTTCTCCTAACCAATAATCATCATCCACGTCAACTTAATTTTCTCGGCATTAAGAAAAAAGAAAAAAGAAAAAAACTTTCCGGGAAAATATCATAATAGACACAGGTCAGGTTTTCATTCTTTCCCTCCCCTTTTTTCCTTCATCTTTATCCTGCTTCTCCTGCGCGCCACGACGCCGTTTTCGACTCGGTCCGCACTTTTTTCGTTGATATATGATTGATATGCTCCGGCAGTACGCATGGAGATAACGGACGGCTCCCCGAGCTCGACGAACTTGGCCGACTCTGGCGCAGGAGGAGCCGCTCCATCTATGCCTTCGACGACCCGACCCGTTAAGATCATTCAGTTGCAGCATCCGAATGCGTCGTCTTCTTCTTCCTCTAATGCTGCCGCTTTGTTTTCCAAGTGGACGGAGAAAATTCAGCGGCTGACATGGATTGAATGGATGGAGATCCTGCTGCCTTGCTTCCGTTGGATGAGAACCTACAAATGGCGGGAATATTTGCAGGTAGATCTCGCGGCCGGGGTTACTGTTGGAATTATGCTTGTTCCGCAGGTGATTCTAATTTCTAGTCTCTTTTTTTGCCCAATTGTGTTCTGTTTCTCGCTATTTTCTGTTCGGTTGCCGAGAAAATAGAAGAAAAGAAAATTGAATTCAATACCAATAGTCAACTTAAATTTAATTATGCAAGCTGATGTACGCTCTTTTCCTTTTCGTTTCGTTCTGTTTTTAAATTGATTTAAAAATGCATATTCAACTTCTTCTTTGATTCCTCCTCAATTACAGTTTTGGTCATTGTGGTGGTTCCTTGAGTTTTTATCTCTTATCTTATCCGGCCAAGTTAATTACTTAATCAAGGCACTACGTTCTTCAGCTGACTGTTTATTGTGATTTCCCAGTCAATGTCTTATGCAAAGCTGGCTGGGCTTGAAGCAATATATGGACTCTGTAAGTCCAGCATTGATTTGTCATCCTCATTTCTACATTCTAGATTTTAAACGCTGTCAACTAACTCAGTTTTTTTGTTATAATTCTGAGGCAGACTCTGCGTTTGTGCCCTTATTTGTGTATGCCATATTCGGTTCATCTCGCCAGCTTGCAGTTGGTCCAGTAGCATTGGTTTCCCTTTTGGTTTCTAATGTCTTAGGTGCGATTGTTGATTCTTCTGATGCATTATACACGGAGCTTGCAATATTGCTGGCACTTATGGTTGGAGTGTGTGAATGCATAATGGGTCTATTGAGGTATTTGCTTAGCTTCCTCTTCCAGGAAATAGTTACTTGCATTTAGAATATGTTACTTGGATGAGTGAATGACCTATTGCATGATTCGTGAATTGCCTTTTGTTTCAGGCTTGGATGGATTATTCGTTTTATCAGTCATTCTGTGATTTCTGGCTTTACATCAGCTTCAGCCATTGTTATTGCATTATCTCAAATTAAGTACTTTCTTGGATACTCTGTTGCAAGAAGTAGCAAAATTGTGCCATTGATTGAGAGCATAATTGCCGGAGCAGATGGGGTAGGCATTGGATGCCCAAAGTGGTATATCCTTTATATTTTTATTTAATTATAAGCTTTAGTTATTTTTACACTGAAGGTCAACGTTTCTCTGCTCTCCATTTTCTCTTCAATGTCTCATTACCACCGTGTAATTTGAACTTATTAATTCTGTCTTTTAACCCCAGGAACCTTTTGCTTTTGTAGTTTCTATGGCAACCTTTCGTGATGGGATCGATCCTCCTTGCAATACTTCTGACTATGAAACACTTGGTAATTCTCATTATTTTCCATTTTGTGGAATAGTTTGTTTTCACCAGGATTCTTTTTTGTGATTCTACTGATCCATGTTTAGGGGAAAACAAGGAAGTACTTGCGATTTATGAGAGCAGCAGGTCCCCTCACAGCAGTTGTTTTGGGAACAGTTTTTGTGGAGATATTCAATCCATCTTCTATTTCTTTGGTGAGGACTATTGATTATAACTCACTTAAATTTGTTGGTTATCTTATCCACGGTACATTGATTTTGTGAGAAAATATGCTGTTGTTGTAGGTTGGAGATATTCCTCAGGGCCTTCCATCGTTCTCTATTCCTAAGGGTCTCGAATATGTGGTGACATTGATTCCAACAGCCCTTCTTATTACTGGTGTAGCTATACTGGTAACCTGTGCTACTTAGTTTTTTCTCTGTTTAGTTCTTATTACCTTAATTTCATTTCTAGTTATCTGTTTGTTATTTGTAACTCTATTTATGCAATGTTAGGAATCTGTCGGGATAGCCAAAGCATTAGCAGCAAAGAATGGCTATGAGTTGGATTCAAATCAAGAGGTATGCATCTGATTGAGGATTTTTAATAGACAAAAGGCATTACTAATGTTAGAACTGTGAATTAAAAAAATAGAACAAAGAAAGCATGAGTTACAGTTGTGGTTTTTTACCTACTCACAAGCAATGGGATTACAAGTTACGATGACTTATGTCTTACAAATCTGCTATTTGTTTCTAAACAGCTCTTTGGTCTCGGGGTATCCAACATAGTTGGTTCATTTTTCTCAGCCTATCCAACAACAGGTCGGATTTTTTTCAGGTTGCAAAAAAATGCAATTGTAGACCAGTGATATATTGATTTACTCTATTTATATTCTCTGAAGTTTCCTTTTTTGGACAAAACTTACAATCATTTTTTTAAAATATTGCTTTGTCTTTTGTGAAGGTTCATTTTCTAGATCGGCTGTGAATCATGAAAGTGGAGCAAAAACTGGCTTATCTGGGATTGTTATGGGAATCATAATAGGCTGTGCCCTTCTCTTCTTGACTTCATTGTTTGAAGATATACCTCAGGTATTATCCCTTGTTATTGCATTTGTTTCGAAACAAGGAAATTAGCTTCTAGCAAATCGCATTTACTTGAAATGCTAACCGTGAAATTTCTGGTCTCTACTATTTCAGTGTGCACTGGCTGCCATTGTGATCTCTGCTGTCATGGGTCTGGTGAGTGTTCTTAAGTTATAGGATCATAATTTCATATATCTCATTTCACTGCTATGCTGTCA
Organism: Coriaria nepalensis; assembly: GCA_027186245.1. Taxonomy (NCBI): domain Eukaryota; kingdom Viridiplantae; phylum Streptophyta; class Magnoliopsida; order Cucurbitales; family Coriariaceae; genus Coriaria; species Coriaria nepalensis. Next base: position 8,621,437 of record CP114491.1, on the reverse strand, counting down.
TAGGTCGGGTGAGTGTTCTTAAGTTATAGGATCATAATTTCATACATCTCATTTCACTGCTATGCTGTCATAGGTTGGGTGAGTATTAATGCTATTCTCTACCCCTTTCTTTTGATGTTAACTGTTTCAGGTTGATTACCATGAGGCTATCTTTTTGTGGCGTGTAGATAAGAAAGATTTCCTTCTTTGGACAATTACTAGCACTACAACATTATTTCTTGGTATCGAGATTGGAGTCCTAGTTGGGGTTAGTATTTGAAGCAGTTTTTACACTCATCATTTTAATATGTGTGGATGGTTACTGAGTACTATTTTTCTTTGCTGTCATGAATATCATTTTTCGCCATCAAAACTATTTTCCAGTGGTTACATTAGTATCCAAGTTCAAAGCCATCAATGAACCTTTTTCTTATCTAACACAATTTTCAAATTGTAGGTGGGTTTTTCACTTGCTTTTGTCATCCATGAATCTGCAAATCCACACATTGGTAAGTAAGCTATTGTTGGAGAAAATTGTTGATGGTTTGATTTATATATCTACTCTCCAATCCAATCCATCTTCGCCATGATCAATGTGATCAATGTTGCTAAGAAAATTGTATGCCTTTTATTCCTTGAGTTGGGATATCAGTTTTAGTCAAATTGATATAAAACAAAGAGTTCATGTTGATTTTGTTTCTGTATTATAATTCCTCTTATATATTTTGTTTTCGTGCCACAGCTGTCTTGGGTCGTCTTCCAGGCACCACTGTCTATAGAAATGTTAGTCAGTACCCAGAAGCATATACTTATAATGGAATTGTAATTGTTCGGGTCGATGCACCGATGTACTTTGCAAACATAAGCTACATAAAAGATAGGTAATATATTCTTAGTCATATCCTGTTTTAATCCAATTATCTCAAGTCATCTGATAGTTGTTTTTTCTCAGGTTACGAGAATATGAAGTTGAAGTCGATAGATCTTCTAGCCGTGGACCAGAAGTTGAAAGAGTCTATTTCGTAATTATAGAGCTGGCACGTAAGTCCTCATCCATTCATCCTTGCTCTTTCTTTCTATCAAAATTATGATGATAAAAAATCAAAGCTTTCTCCATTATATTTGCAGCTGTTACGTATATAGACTCTAGTGCTGTTCAAGCCTTGAAAGACTTGCATCAAGAGTACAAACTGCGTGACATTCAAGTTTAGTTTCTCGTTCTGAATATTTTTGTTGTTATTATTATTATTCTACTGTGATCTGTCTGGACTCTATGGAGTTTTTGACCAATGTTCTGGTTTTTGCTCAGATTGCCATTTCAAATCCGAACAGAGAAGTTTTGCTGACCTTATCGAAATCAGGTGTGGTAGAGCTGATTGGCAAGGAGTGGTACTTTGTAAGAGTCCACGATGCTGTTCAAGTTTGCCTTCAACATGTTGAGAGCTTAAGAGGAACAGAGAAGAAAGCTGAGTCCATACTCGAAGATAAACCGAGTTTCTTGCAGAGGTTATTGAAAAAGAGAAGCGCGGATTCATCAATCAGCGAGTTGGAGTCGGGTGGTCAAAAATCCGACTCTCAATTAGAGCCATTGCTGTCTCGTAAGCCCTGAGATTCTCTGCTTAATCCCTTTCCTCGGCAAATTTATTTTTTCTTCTTTTTTTTCTCTGGATGGGGGGTTATATGAATATATGATTGTATTGGTTTAAAGTAGCTTCCCTTCTATTGCTGTATATGTGTATTGATCCGTTACAACACACAGAAGAAGAAAATAAGACTGTCGTAAAATAAAAAATGCAGATGATTCTAATTCTATGAAAATTTAAAAGTATATTAATCAAAATTTAAAAGGGTCTTTGATTACTTGGCCTCCCAAGTGGAAAAAAATTTGAAAGTTTAGTCTACAAAACTTTTTTCTTGAAGAAATGACTCTTTTATATATTTTTAATTTAAAAAAAAAGTTAATAAAACTTGAAATGATCATAATATTCTTGCTCCGTAAAAAAATATATTACGAAATTATCATTATACATCATCTTCTTCTTCTTCTTCTTCTTCATTTGCTTTTTCTTATTCCCACATTACGTCTTTCTCTACTTAGAACTTTTTTGAAGACCTAGAAATTTCAAAAATCCACTTTTTCAATCCAATTTCACACTGTCGTCACTCGTTATCCGTTTTTCTATTGCCATTTACAAGATTATTGATTGGAAAAAATTTATATGTATATTTGAATATAGAACTTCTTTGAAGACCTAGAAATTTCAAAAATCCACTTTTTCAATCCAATTTCACACTGTCGTCACTCGTTATCCGTTCTTCTATTGCCATTTACAAGACTATTGATTGGAAAAAATTTATATGTATATTTGAATATATTCTTAATTTTTCTATTGTATATTGATGAATAATCATGATAAAAATTGTGACTTCATTTTTATACTGAACTTTCTATAAAAGAAATGTAGAGATTTGAGATATGTAATGAATTATAGAAATCTAAGTTTGAGTTGTAGAACTCAATGCTCAATGACACCCATCAGGTATCGAGCATCGAGCCTATCGAGTAACAGTATGTAATTCTTCATTTTTTTTATTTACAATCAAATTTACTAATTTGGTTTTATTTTTATTTTTTCCTTTTTTTTCTTGTACATAAATGAACTCTTTTCATAATCATATGTTTCGATGGTAAATAGAATGATAATTTGAACCGATGGGAGAAAGTGAAGTCGTTGCCTTGACATGAAAATAGGATAGATGGATCGACTGGAGCTTCGGCTGGATATGATGTCATGTATACTCAGTAGGTCGAAGTTGTGTATAATTCTATCGAGGTTGACCGTAATAAACTTAGTTTGCAACTACAATCCATTTAATAAAATGGTGTCTTCCCCACTAAATATAATAAATGACGAAAACATGAAGAGATTTTGTGCCACTTGCAAACACAAGATGACAAATCTCAAGTTGATTCCAAAAACTCCAAAAGATATATGTGAAAAAAAACGTCATTAATTATCTATAGATTTCATGATTAATGTAATCTTGATGATTTGAAATGATATTTTTGAATTGGTACCTTTTGATCAAGTATCCTTTTGAACTAATCATACATCTTATGGTTTACACAACATTTTAAGAGTGAAAGATTAAATATTTAGAGCGAAAGAATTAGACCTTTAGAGTGAAAGGATTAAACCTTTAAGGTGAAAAGTTTAAAGTTTAGAGCGAAAGGTTAAACATTTAAGAGTGAACAGTTTAAATTTTAAAGTCAAATGTTTAATCTTTAAGATGATATCATTTTGATGCTCGATGGGGACTTGTACAAGTCTCTGTGATATCATCTCGATGCTTGATATGGACTATTAAAAAACTTATTGAGTATCGAGATGAGGTTCAATTGAAAATCAAATTCCTTATTAATAAACTCAGATTGAAAAAAATTATAATAATAAGTGACAATGATAAAGTACTATATCAAACATTTCGCAACGTATAATCTAATTCTTTTTCCAACAAATTTATTGCATCTTTTTAGAAGAAGTGTTTAATTTTCTGCACTATATATAATACTATTCATTCAACTGTTTGATGACACATACATTATCTTAACAAAATTGTATCATAAATGAGTTCTTTATCAAACACCTCTTCAAAAACCGACCCACACATAAATGTCTATTGAATCATTAACATTAGGGGAGTTGGAAGTAATAAGATTATAAGTCATATTATTATAGCCTATATATGTTCAAGTCAATGTGAGGTTAGTTTAAGTCAACGTTATATTATAACTATCTTGTGCAATAAGATATGATATATTATATTAAGTAATAATGTATGTTCAAGTCAATATTATATTATAACTATAGTATATAATAATGTGTCAGACTTTTGACCTTAAAGGTTTACACCTTTGGCCTTAAAGGTTAATCTTTCAAAGTGAAAAATTACACCTTTGAAGTAAAAAGTTATAGTGTTTAGAGTGAAATTTCAATGTTTACTTTAGAGCGAAATTTCAATGTTTGGAAAATACTGTGCGATGATGTCATAGAGTATTGAGATGATGGCATAGAGACTTGGAAAATACTATACGATATTATCTCGATGCTTGATGGGGACTAGGAAAATACATTATGATATCATCATGATGCTCGATCGAGAATGTTAAAGAACTCATATAACATTGAGATGATGTCATAGAGTAAACAATATTGACTTAGATTTTTTTTTTTTGCCAAGTTTGACTTATAACTTAAGTTTTCGTGATCACACACTTGTTTGAGACTTATCATTACATATTAATTATGTTATTTTAACGAAATATCAAATCTTTAAGAAAGCGAACAACATAACAGCTAAAATATCTTATTTTACTAGGTAAAATTTCCTACAATAGATTCTCAATACCTACAAACAAACAAAATACAATATGAAAATAACTAAATCTGATCAGTTATATAAGTTTCAACAAAACCAATAATTACAATTACTATTTAAATTACTTAAACTAATTATATACATATGTCCAACAATTATAAATTAAACTAATTACAATAATGATGTTAAACTACTATTTAATGATGTCCTCAATTTGTAACCATACAGTTGTTGTTTGACAATAAGTTTCTCTCTAACCTTTCCTGGTATACACAACTTGTTAGCTCTTCCGACCCTCAATTCACAGATTATTTGAAGTGGATCACATTATCTATGGTTATCCACTACACATGATGTCCTTAACAAACTACATGAAAGAATGTGTCATGTTATACTAGTAAAAAAAGACCTTTATAGAGAACAAATACGTCCTATTAAACATTATTTAGATGCTCTAGTCCTTACTAATTGTCTTAGGACAATATTCCGAACTATTATAGCATGAGATATCATTTCATGTGGTTAGTTACAGACATCATGTGTAGTGGATAACCATGGAAGATGAGATCCACTCCAAATTATAGGTACAGTGAGGCATTAGCATTATAAGTCAGCATGAGGCGTATACCAAAATGGTTTGAGATGTGATTTATTTATACGACTGGTTGCAACTTCTTTTCCCCGAAACTAAATAGAAATAGAAGACATTAACAACTAAATTTAATATTAAAAATAAGTAAAGTGAAGTTCTCGATGGCTCGAGCTCGAAATCTTAGAGACTTGGAGCATTCAGTTCTCTAATCTCGTGCTCGATGCTCGATGGGTACGTTTAGGGCCCATCGAGCATCAAGATTAGAAAACTGAATGCTCAAAGTCTCTGAAATTTAGAGCTCGAACCATCAGAAACTTCATACACATGACATTTGCTTAATATTTTTCCAATCAAACACACATTCAGTCCAAAACACCCATAAAATAATAACATTTCCACACAAAAAACTATAGTCTTCAGAGTGTTTGAAATTTACTTTCGGTGATGTTTCACTTTTTTGGTCATTGATTCCAGCGCCAACTTAGGTCACATCAACGTCGTTCATGGCTTTCTCCGACGACTTTTTCTTCTTCAAACTACTTGGGTTAGATTGGTTTCGAAATGAAAAAATCATATGAGATTTTTGGGGGATGTCAAATTGGTTTTGAAATAAAAAAGATGAAGAATAAGGATGTTGAAGTATGGCTCCTTTAAAAAGAACAATAATATATATGAAGAAGAAATATTGAAGTATAAAGGCTTATTGGTTTGTAATTTTACGTTTTTTATTATTATTATTTTTTATTTCAAAAGACAATAAAAGTCAAAATTAGAGGCTATTTTTTCAACAAAAACTTTTGAGACATAATGTTTTAAATAAAGATTTTTTAGGAGTTAATTCTTACAAATTCTCTCTTTGGGTTTGAATTGGTTTGATTTTCTAATTAAAAATATAATAATTTTAATTTTTAATTGATTATTTAGTTTCATTCATGTTAAAAGCTCAAATCATAATGGAGAATGGATGGATAAGACTAGTAATAAATGAAATTATATCAGATTTTCTCCTTCTTTTTTTTTTTTTACCGAACTAATTCTTGAACTCTATAGTGTTGATTTTCTTCAAATATTTTTAACTAAGTAAATAAACTATATAAAATATATTACTTTTTTATTATATTCTAATATCATTCCAAATTTTATTTTAATTCATATTGTCACCCGAAAATCGAACTAAACGGGATTTTACAATTTATACAAGCCTAGTGTTTCACCATCATGCAGCGTGATAAATGAGAACACTCTTGCGAGAAGCAAGTATCTTCATATGATACAACATGCCGACTCCGACATTGTTGACGAGTTTGAAAATGTTAATAAATCTAATGAATATGGATAAAGCCAATCCTCATCTGACACGTCACCACACTCAATCTAGAACTGATATGTAAAGCACTGTTATTGGATTGCATCATTGCATGGGTGATTACCTGGAAAAAAAAAACTATCCGAAACTCTCGAAATGATTTGCTCCATCAATCGTTACGTGTACAATACGTCCTCTACATTGTCAAGAAAATAAACAATTCTGTATTGGCGAAGTGTTCGGAGGAACGGCCAAAAGAAAAAGGACAAGACAACAGACAGAACTCTTTAGGCTAGCGATCTAAAACTTCATAGATGTCGACAGATTGGAGGAAGAAACATGTACGGGTTGACTTATAGGCTCGTATTGGTAAGGTGCTAAGATTATTACATCTGCAACTTGATCTTATCGATCGACATCTTTGATCTATCATTTTCTATTCTCTAGTATAAAATCTAAGTATACATGCGGAAATATCATATAATTTAAAAAGCCAATATCTATATAACCAAATCATAAAAAGTGAGTTTAGATAGCATCAACTCTCCTCGCCCCATCCCTCCCTCCCTCCTATTAGGTCACCAACAAAAGTCTACGTGGCACGTGCCTTTGTCATTGTGAAATCCGGGGTACCATCCAAGAGAAGAGGAACAAATTGTCAAATTCTCCTTAATTCCCTCTCAACTAACTCTCACGTGGGATTTTTGGCTTCACCCACCGGCCTCCCTCATCAACAGATCAAATATCATACATACATGCATATGAATACGATCATCAACTTGATGACATTGCCTTTCACTCTCTCTCTACTGGAAATTCAAAATATATTTAAACAAAAGAAAAAAAAAAAAAAAAAAGAGGAAGTAGACAAAAATGAATTAAACTGGAGTCCCCATTAATGAAAGCTACATCAACTGATCATGAGAGGACCGTTCGATTCCATTCATATATATAAGATATGAATCCCATCTTTCTTTTAAATTAATAACAACATTTACACATGAAATCATAAGCTACAAGAGGATAGTGATCATGGCGGATTCTTCTTCTTCTTCTTCTTCTTCATACATACACATGGTAATCTTTCTCTTGTTAAATATCAGTTGCTTTTTTTATATCAAGTTAACTATAACTTTCACTGTTTAAGTAATTACAGCATGTTATTTACATATAAAGATATATACATATATGCTGCTATATATTTATATATATATATGCAGGTTCAGCATTTAATAGAGAAGTGCTTGGTGCTTAAGATGAACAAAGAAGAGTGCATGGAAGCTCTTTCTAAGCATGCAAGCATCAAACCTATCATCACTTCCACTGGTAATTTACTCATAATTTTTCTCATTAACATTTTCTTTTTTCTTTCTTTTAATTCAATATATATATAATGTGTAGTGTGGAATGAATTAGAGAAAGAAAACAAGGAATTCTTCGAGGCATATTCAAAATCGCAGTGCAAAGATAATGGCCATGGAATTTCTGAACAGGAGACTCACCAAATCATCCACCACATCATTTCAGCAGAAGATTCCTCAAGAGATTCCCACCATGATTGACTCCCAATTAATGTTCTTTCTTACTTTTCTCATGCTTACTGCTACAAACTTAACATCATAAAAATCAACGTGTTAGATGTGATACCGCATGGAGGAAAGTCTACTTTATTACATCTTTTGGACATATATAATATATATATATAAAACAATATGTATACAAGATATTATAACAGATGATCGATCATCGTTTAAATTCATTTCTGATATTTAATAGTAAAAAGGCTATCTCGTAACTCAATCAATAATTGATGTGAGGAAGACGTCGAATCTTAAGTAGTCGACTTTATTTCGACTCTCTCACGTATAAGTATTGGTTACGTAGATGTACAGCCAAACATTATAGATGTCATGGTCTAACCTTTTTTCATTTTGTTTATGCCATATGATAATTAAGCCCATGCAACGCTAATTACATCAGTTCAAATCATCACGTAAGGATTTGTATAGTGAAAAATAGACTCTTGAATCATGACCTAACTATTGGTTGTATGCAGGTTGGGAACAAAAGAAAACGTTAACTATAATTAATTACATAAAAGGCTTTTATATATTACTATATTATTGAACATACAATCATATTACATATGGGAATGACACTATATATTCCAAGAGCGTAGAGGTTTTTGCCGGACCAGAGCCTGACTATTTATCCCGAGACGGGACGGCGGTCTAACGGGAGAACTTTCGCCTGTTGGACATCTCTACTTCTGCTTGCAGACATAAGATAAAGGCTCTTTATTTGTTAATTTACCAGTTTTTTTATATTCAAGATCCCATATGACATGAACTACTTGACGGAAAGTGCGACTCAATTCAAGGGAATAACTTAAAAAGCCCACCCAAGCCTTAGACCGACTCTCTCACGTATAAGTATTGTATTGATCACAGAATCGTACAGCCAGCTGCCATTAGCAAAGCAGTCTCCCACTCCTTTTTTACATGTTCTTCATCAGGTTTGGTCTTCACAAATGACCCACGAGAAAAAACCAACTGCAAAGTGAGAGAACATAGGATTTAAATTTTTAAAAAATAACTAAATAAATAAAAGTTGATTTCCTAATTAATTATAGGGCGAACTAAGATTATATCCATAATTTTGTAACTACTAAGATTAAATTACATCCGAAAGTGACATTTTATACATTCACCTTCATATATTTGTGTAAATGGATCATGTTTTCAGGAATAGTCCAGCTAATAAGATCCAGAACCCCGACGAGTTGATATAGCTTTGGCGCCAAATTTAGATCTATCTGAGTTATCTTCTGTCCGGCAATATATGGACCCTGATCACATCCGTGAAATTAATTAGTACCATAAGCTCTAAGTAGAGGAACTAAGTATTAGGAAAGATCATTATCGCATGCATACGTGTGTCTGAAGATGCTCATCTAGAGCCTTTAACTCATTAACAAAGGCTTGCTCCTGCCCATCCGCTGGCTTTCGACGCTTCAAGTATTTCACACCAGCACTGTATACATTTGCACCCCTGCAATCCCATATACATATATGACTAAATCATGCATGATTATTAATTAAGGTTTCATCTAAGGACTGTTTGATCTGTAAGGCAAAGTAAACATTACACATTCGCAAAGACAGGAGGTGCAATGAGAGAAGGGTTTGGATATTTTCCTTCAATCATTCCTACAATGAGATCAGGGTTACTCACCCAACCACCATCAAACTTGACCATAGGCAAGTTACCTACTTGACCAAAGCCATCGTTGTCGCGAAATTTTGACTCTACTTTCACAAGCTGCAACTTGTAAGCAACACCTTTTTCTTCTAAAGTCATGAGCACTCTTTGGCAAAATGGACCTTATCATGATCAATGTCGAATTTGTTAAAAGCTTTCGAGAAGTTGTTGCATAATAAGTTTGATAATAACACAAGACAATAATGCAATTAAACTCATTGAAGTTTGAGTCTATTACAGGCTCCAAGAACATTGGGATCACTCAAGGCGGCCTTGACGCAAACTTCCAAGGGAGGTGGAGGGGAGTCGGGTGGCTGTGGAACGGGCTCGTTTTGAAGGAAACTGATTTCCGGGCATAAGTTTAAACCAAAACTGATAGGGAAGGAAGGGCCCGGTCTTCGGCCTCGAGGAGGAGGTGATGTCGATGATCTTCTAGGTGGAGCCGGTCCTCGGAGCCGATATGTAGATGGGCTTCCAAGCGTTGGTCTCATTCTAAATGCCATTTTTCCTTTCAGTGGTCTCTGTTAATTACTCGGTAGATGGGTTTCTTTTGGCGTCAGCCTCATCTTATTTATAAAGCTCTTAAAACAAGCGTACTAGCTAGCTCTTACATAATGGAAATGCCAATCAGTCTTTTAATACTATTCTCTGATTTAGCACTTGGAATTAGATTCTAGTACGTATGGGAAAATTAATTAGATTTTGGAGTCGATAGAAAAGTGAACTTGATCATAAGACTTAACTAGTTTCGATCTTTCTTCCCAAACAAGTAGATAATTTATTTCTTATATTGTGTTTATGTTTATAGTAAACTAATTTATTTTAATTATATATAAGATCAAATATATTAATATGATGTAATAATATGAAACTCATAATAAGATTGAATTATCCAAAGTAAAACCGTAAATCGAAATTTCTCATTGAAGTTTTGCATTTTATAGAAGAACTAGCAAAGTACATAACTAACAACCATGCTTAAACCTTCCTTTATAAAGAAACACAATAAGAAGCATGCTTGTCTAGCTTAATTATCAAGTTAATTAAACATATTTTTTTGTGACCAACATTTCTCGATTAGTACACGTTATTGCATCATAAACGAAACAAAAATAATTAGACATAATCTAGAACTGTGACTTGCATTTGTAACCACACTCTAGAGAAAAACTCAATTTTCACACTTCTCATTATCATATACTTTATAATTAAATTGAAAACTTTTTGGATAAAACATATTAAAAATACATCGATCTATCTCATATTGAGATATATTAATTCACCCTAAATATTTTACACCTAAAAAATTCCCAATCAAATTTATTGGACAACAAAGCATTGATCGTGAAAGATGGAAGAGCTAGCAATGAAACATTGATCGAGGAATCAGTGGATGCCTATATATGCATGCAGTTGCTGCTGTGAGATGAGAGTTTTAAGTGGTAGAAGCGGATTCTCGACCCATCCCATCAATCATCATCAAGTTAAGGAACAAATAGGCATCTGTGAAACTCCAAATTGACCTTAATATTCCAATGTTGAAGAGTAAAAATTATTTGAGCATCTCAATCAAGTAGGCATGATGTGTTCATATATTCCTTTAGTTAAGAATCATCTTTACCACATGATGAGGGGACCCACAGGCTAGTAAATTAATTTTGAGTAAACTAAATTTTTATCTCTTGCAGAAACTAAGAGGGTCAATGAATTTTAAGATTTCTTCAAAAAATTAGTCATTTTTTATTATCCTTTCTATTTTAATAATTTAATCATTTTTTAGCCACTAATTCTTAATAATAATCAATTTTTTTTTCCTTTTAATTTTTAATTTTTATGATTAGATCTCTTTTTTTATTTAATCATGATCTTATAAAAATTTATTAAATATGAGTCAAATTAAAAAATATATTAAATTATACATAATTGGATAATTTTATAATAGAATTTTGAAAATATAGATCTAAATTTATGTTATAAAACTTGGAATGATATAAGTAAGGGTAGATATTTTTCCAATCGGGAATATTATAAAGTGGTATCGTTTCCGTTATTCCAATATCGGTAATAAGAACGAAATTTTCATTATTGTTTTGGTATCAAAACTACCGCTTTAATTTATATAATAATCTAAATTCGAGTTTCTAGTTTATATAATACTCATAATTTTAAATTATTATCAAGAAAATAATAAATTAATAAAAAATAAAATAAAAATCATAAATAAAATTAATTCAATACTTATCAATTATATTATTGTAACTAGAAAATAATTTTATGAATTTTTTTCTTAAAATATTATTCGGGAAAAAAAATGAACAAAATTAAAATCAGTCATATTTTCATTCCCAATTCTCAATACCGGAAATAGAACGAGACTGATATTTTGATTCCCGGTCAATATTAAGAACGGATCTTAACTTGGATTCCTATTAAGACCGAGAAAAATATCCGCTCTAATTTTATAAGTTTGAAAAACTTAAATTTAATTAAAAAAAAAATTGAGGGGCTTACTTTATTAATTTAACTGGAACCTCTTTATGACCGATTCTCATCAACTTTCTTTATTATCTTCGTCATATTTATTAAATCAAAAGACCTAAAAGGTCCTTACCAAATCACTATTCAACATGAAGAAGAAAATTAAAGAAAACAAAAAAGCGCCAACTCCATTTCATCCACTCCTATTTTCATGACCCAACCCATGCATGAATACATACATTATATATATATCTCTGTGTGAGTCGTATGATACCACAACCATCATCAACATACAAGCAAAAGTTCTCAAGACCCTTTCCTAACCTTCGTCTTTTTCAGAAAGTCATCAAATGGAACTCCCCAAATTACTCCCCATCACAACCAATAAGCTTGTGTTCCTACTACTTCTCCTTACCATGTCATCTGCCATGTCAGCTCGGCTCCTGGAGGAGAACTCATCAGTGGATTCCCAAGTGGCATCCAACACAATCGGAACACCCATGACCGCCGGCCCAACCCTCGGGCTTCCACCCGTTGCGACCGATGATGAAAATAACCATTCCTTAACTTTCTTCATGCACGACATTTTGGGAGGCTCAAATCCCTCAGCTAGACTTGTCACTGGCATAGTCAACAGCCCATCATTTAATGGTCAACTCCCGTTCGCCAAGCCCAATGGGGCACTCCTCCCCCAAAATAACGGTAATAACGGTCTTAGTAACGACAATAACAACCTCCCGTTCCTAATAGGACTTAGCGGAACTACGTCCCCTATTTTGCAAAACAACGGCAACAACTTTATCAACGGTGGGCCTGGGTTCCCAAGCCAATTTCCGACGGGGTCCGCTCTCCAGAACCTCATGTTTGGTAGTATGACCGTGATTGATGATGAGCTCACTGAAGGGCATGCGTTGGGGTCCGGTTTGATTGGAAAAGCCCAAGGTTTCTATGTGGTGAGCTCTGAAGATGGCACTAGTCAAACAATGGCATTTACCGTTATGTTTGAGAGCGGAAATTACGGTGACAGTCTTAGCTTTTTTGGGGTTCATCGGACGGCCGTGTCGGAGTCTCAGCTGGCGATCATGGGTGGGACTGGTAAATACGTTAATGCTAAGGGGTTAGCCACGATTAAGACCTTTCCCGTCAGTAGTAACGATCAGCATGAAACCGATGGTGTGGAGACGTTGCTTGAATTCAATGTTTTTGTTACTTACTAATAGTATTGTTGAATTGGTCAAAATGTTGATTTAAGCTCTCTTTAATCAAGGAAATTTGGTTTGTAATTTGTTTATTGTTGGAACCTAAGAATCCAAATAGTTGAAATGATGTCTGAGAATGGATCGAATCAGCAGCATCTTGACGAGCGATGATCAAACATCATAGTCTGGAAGAGAAAGGTAAAACGGCATAGTTCTAAGCGTAATCACCGCGAACAGTTGATCGATCATGGCCACAAAATAGGAAACGAAAAACTATGCCGCTCTGTTAACTACTGCTCAGAGACGTGGAGAGAAACTTAACATCAATAACTTTGCCGCACCGATGCGATGATCCCACTAATATACGCCGGTAAAAATAAGTAAATAAATAAATAAATAAATAAATAAAAATGGCCGTACCTTACTTAACTACGATTGTGTCCTTCCTTACTCAGACCCTAAATCAAAATCAGAAAATGGTGAACGGCAGTGTGCCCGGTGAAATTGAGAAACGTAGGAATTCTGTATGGTGAAATCGTCGAACACCTGAAGTGGGGCACGTCTAGCAGTGCACGGAGGTCGGAGTTCTGCTTGGTGAAGTTCTCCGTCGACGTCGTTGACGCAAGCTCTCTCTCGGTGCCTTCTCCCTAAACTCGAGAAATATACACAATTTATATATAATTGTAGATGATTTATCCATAATATAAGACATTATCCCATGAAGGAAAAAAAAAAAAACTATATACTAAATATACAATTAGACCATTTTCCCTAGAAGAGAAAAAGATTAAAGGAAACTTATTAAAGAACATACACGCTCATGATCTTCATCTTGAACTTTGATCCAACATGGCTAATTGATTGAAAAAAGGTTAAATCTTTTGCTCAATCTCCAACCTTGAATTTCCTAAGGCGGCACTTCTCTCTTCCAACCATTTTATAACTTTTCAATATTTTCAGGGGTCTCTCGGTAAAGAAAACCATGCCACATTCGTGGATACAACTTGAGGGTCTTGTCTGAACTTGTTGCAACTTCAAAGAGCTGTTTGCTTGCTGATTTCGCTGTCACTCTATCCTCTTCACCATGTAGAATTACAAACGGTAATGAAACCTGATTTTATACAAGCATGCCAAACATGACTTAGTTCTCGGTTAATCAATCGTTAACATTAATCTTGGAAATGCAAAACGAACATGTAATTAACCTCGTGAAGTTTTTTTTCAAGATCGACACTGATCCACAGAAGTTCATAGCCAGTTTTCAAACGAACCCGTCCATTGTAGCAGTAAGGATTGTCCCTAATCAGTTGTTAATTACAAGGTTTTGCATAATTACAAACAATTTAGCTTCATTTACATTCAATTATTGATTTGTTAGAAAAGAAAAGGAACACAATCTAAGACCAGTAGATGGAAATGACGGGACGCACCAAACTCCATTATAACGACAAGAGTCATTATCATATAATAGTCAATGCTAGTAATAGAGTTTTGTATACCACGTAATTATAAACTCATATGCATACGAATGTTTCTCAAAATAAAATTACCCGCTGCCTTATCTCTTGCCTTTTGAAAGCAATATCAATAACATCAGGGAGTGGGATGAGTTTCCAGGTCGGGATAATTTTGCACAGCTTTGTCAGAATATTGGTTACTAATGGCATAGTTTTCATATCCTCTGTAACCTGTAAAAAAGGTAGGGAATTTTATTCTTTTTAAGGAAAAATAATGCGTACATAAATGGAACTGCTAATTTGTTTTTAAAAACTCTTTTTTTTTTTTTTTTAATATATATTTTTCAGACAGCGCGACAAATTTATACTTGAAGTAAAGGATCTGAGACAGAGGGAGAATTGGACAACTTTAAATTTTGTTCCATTGGAGTATGAATAGGTCTCGAAGCAGTCATACCAGCATAAAAAAAAGTAAGTCCGAAACATACTTCCCTTGACTTAAACAAATCCCTTTTGGTGATCTAGCAATTTCAATACAAATTAAGAAACGTAGAGGGCTCAAATCTTTCATGTGAAAATGAGAATTGAGAAACACTTTGATGTCAATGATCAAAATATCATGTACATATACAAGTAGAATACTTATCTTATCATTACTGTTCTTCATAAAAAGGCAGAACATGGCAGTACTAAATATAGCATTCCATTGTCTTGAGGATTGTTTCAATCCATAGATAGATTTGTTGAGCCTGCCGACTTGATACTTGGAAGAAGAGGATAAATCTTGCGGCATTTTAATGTAAACTTCTTCTAGGAGATCTCCTTGTAAGAATGCATTATGAACATCAAGTTGAAAGAGTTGCCAATTGAATTTTGCTGCCAAAGAAAGAATGGTTTCAACCGTGATCATTTTTGCCATTGGAGAGAATTTTTCATGATAGTCAATCTCCTCTCTTTGTGTGTAACATTTTGCCATTAATCATGCCTTAAATCTCTCTATAAATCTATCTGCATTATGTTTTATATTGAACACCTACTTACATCCAATTAAAAATCCAAAACTCTTAGAAAAACTTATATATATGTATATATTTTGAAAAATAATAGTTATTGTTTAAAGGTTTGAGATGTATTTTTTAATAATAAGGATTTTAATTATATTTTATAAGAAACTCAAATTATTACGCTATTTTCATAAAAAAATATTCTTGAAAGCAAAGTTAATTTTAAAAAAAGATAACGGCTCCTTACTAATTGTGTATTTTCCCTCCAAAGTATTTGATAAGGTAAGTAGTTGATAAGGTGGAAGTTATATTTGGTGCCTCTGGCTCATGACAAGAAGACCATACGTTGTAAATGGGCGTACAAAGTGAAACTCAATGTCAATGAATCCATTGAAAGGTATATGGCCCGTTTGGTTGCCAAAGGGTATAATCAACGTGAGGAGGTTGATTTCACATAATCCTTCAGTCATGTGGCAAAGATGGTTTCAGTTAAAACGCTTCTTGATACTGCTTCAATAAAGAATTGGCCGCTCTAATCAACTAGATGTATATAATGCATTTCTTAAGATTTAAATAAAGAATTCTACATGTCATTGCTTCTCGGTTATGGCTCTAAAGATGAAACACGAGTATGCAAGCTCCATAGATCACTATATGGCCTGAAGCAAGCCTCGAAATATCAAATTCACAATAGCTCGTCTGGAAGGAGGTTTTACACAGTCTCATAATGATCATTCGTTGTTTATTAAAAAGACTCATGCTTCAGTAGTTCTTATCCTTGTATACGTTGATGATATCTTGCTCACGGGAAGGTGTGAAACATCCATTACTGCTGTCAAGACTTATATCTGTTATAAGTTCAAGATCAAGGACCTTGGCTGTTTACCTTTTTTCCTTGGAATGAAGTTCTTACGTAACTCTACTGGTATTCACATTACACAAAGAAAATATGCGCTGGAAATGTTGACTGAGGCTGACCTTCTGGCTTCTAATCCTTTTATTGTTCCTATAGAACAAAATCTTCGCATTACATCTCATGATATGGATGTTGCCTCCAGATAAGATGTTATTGATCCCATTCTTACTAATCCAATATCCTATCAACGTCTTGTTGGTCAGTTAATATATTTAAACCATACCAGATCTTAGCTATTCCGTTCAAGTACTTAGTCAACACATGCTTCAACCTAAGGAGTCACACTTGGCTACTGCACACAAAGTTTTACGTCAAGCAGAATCCTGGTTAGGGATTCTTTTTCCCAGCTTCTGGGAATTTCCAACTTGTGGGGTATTCCGATTTTGACTGGGCTACATGTCATTTAACGCGCAAATCAATTACAGGTCTTTGCATCTTATTGGGTAACTCTCTGATTTCATGGAAAACAAAGCGACAATCAACCGTATCCCGCTCTTCCACAGAAGTGGAATATCAACAAGGTATGTCCACAACATCATGTGACGTGGTCTGGTTATTAAGTTTGCTTTTTGATATTTCATGTATTGCGACGATAATTCAACTTGACAGATTGCTTCGAATCCTATTTTTCACGAACGTACGAAGCACATTGAAGTTGATTTCTTTTTCGTCCTTGTGCAAATCCAAATAGATTTCATTTAGCCTTGCCCTATCTCCACAACCGAGCAACCAGCTCACGTTTTCACCAAAAGCTTTGGAAGTGAACAACTACGTTACTTATTATCCAACTTATGAGTTTTGGATCTTGTCCAACCTCCAACTTGAGGGGGGATGTTAGTCTATAGAATGTTGTTAGTAGTTGGTTTAACATAAGTCAGTTAGTAAACATTCTGTTAGTTCGCTTTAGCAGTCGTAGCTCAAACGTTATTATTAACCATATATATATTTTCATTATTGTATTATGAAAAGTAAGAGAGCTAATATACAATTTATAATTTTCTTTCATCTCTCTGTATCACTCTCTATCTCATGATCACTTCCAGAAGTTAACAATTTACAGTCTAGATCAATTTAACGGTTTAGATACAAGTGTGTGACTTAACATAAAACCCGTTATGTTGTAATTATCAAGTCTTATTTTTATTAGTGGCTGTTTACTCTGTTGTCGATCCATAGCTTTCTATCGTTTTGAGACATAAGTTTGATCGACTTGTTTAAGCAAATTGAAGGCATTTTTCAGGAGAAATCTTACCATGAGCTTTATAATTACCAAATCAACAAGCAAGAGATTACGACGATAATGGAATCCAGATGAAGAAATGAAATCAAACTAATTAATTAACTTCTTAGAAAAGACGACATCTTAAGTACCAAAGTTCTCATTCAATTAAAGATATACCAAGATCAGGATACATGTAAAAGCATTAACTCGTACAACCACACACGAACACATGCGCAATCATTTGGTGAAACAACTTAATACAAACAAAGAAAAAGGACACACTAATTAATGCTCAGATAAGTAAACACTGAAGTGAACCATGGTATCCACACCATCTGTGGTATGTTGGTCTTCTTGATGATGAAGCGTCTCGAGAGTAGCATACCCTTTAGCATTCTCATATTTCCCCGTCCCACCAATCACGGCAATTTGCGATTCCGGCGATGCTGTTCGGTGGACCCCAAACAAGCTTATAGTATCATCGACAACGTGATCATGTTCACCACCATGTAGCAAGATTGTCAATGCTATCGTTTGGCTAGTTCCATCCAATGAGCTTGCCAAGTAAAACCCTTGTGCCTTACCTATCACGGACGATCCGAGCTCTTCCCCTTCAGTTAATTCATCGTCGATCACGGTCAATGACCCGAACATGAGTTGTTGGAGTGTTGTGCCTGATGGGAGCTGGCCAGCAGTGACGAATGGTTGGTTGTTCCTGCCATTGAGAATGTTACTGTTGCCATTGTTTTGTACGATTGCATTGCCCCTTTGTGCACCATTGAATCCTGCAAGGAACGGGAGGTTGTTGTTGTTGTTGATGAGGTTGTTGATGTCGCCGTTTATTAAGGGGACCCCACCTTGTAGAGGGAAGACATTGTCGTTGGCTTTCGAGAAAGGGAGGTTATTATTTCCCGAGGTGGCTATGATACCGGTCACTACCCTAGCCGAAGGGTGTGTTCCTCCTAGAATGTCATGCATGAAAAAGGAAAATGGTGGGGCTCGTGAACCAGGTTGTGTCACTGAAGCACTTGTGGGTACAGATGGAGCTTGCCCAGTTGGTGTTGTAGCGACAGAGCCTGTTACCGGTGCCACCGCAACTGGTTCATCTACCACAGGAGCTACCACTGGCGGTACATCAGGTGTTTCCGGTGCCACTACAACCGGCTCGTCAATTGCGGGGGCTACCACTGGCGGTACATCACCTACAGGTGAAGTCGCATCGTCAGGCTCATCCGTTTCCGATACTGGCGAATCAGCCTCGTCATCGGTGGTGGTTGTGGTGGGAGATGTGGGAAAGGTGGCTGGAGTTTGACCACTTGGAAGGGTTGTTGTGAGCGCACCGCCCGAGGCAATTGGCGGAAGAGGATTGGTAGCTAGAGGTGGGGTGACCAAGGTTGGAGGTTGAGGATCATCAACTTCATCTAGGATTCTAGCTGAGTTGGCTAGTCCAAGGGCGATTGCTAGGACAAAGAAATGGATAGTAGCCCTGACCATTTTGGTGAATGAGATTGATTGCTAATGCTTAAGAGAGGTTTTGTTTTTGTTGATGGATGATGAAATGAGGTTTATGGGTATATATATAGTTTAAGGAACCTTCTCAAAGAGAAGTGGAGCTGATGAAATGGAGTTGTTTCATATTCTTCTAAACCATGTTTTTGTCGAAACAACAACATGAAGAACAAGAACACCTTCGGCTCTGACCCAAAAGCTGATTTGATTGACCAAATACTTTAATTAAAGAACATAATCTTGCAGATTTGTGGAGCAGGTTGACCAGAGGCCTAATGGAAACAATGGGGCAAAAGCCCAATATCCTTGCTCAGCCCAAAATTCAAAGTTCTTAAATATGGGCTGGGCTCGGTTGAAGAGACGGACTCTAAAAGGGGTTAACAATGAGAAAATCCGAAGACCATAAACCCTATAAATACTGAAAAACCCAGTGGTTTGTTTTAATTGATTGTTAGGGTTTCGTGTAAGAGCCGCAGACGAAGAACCAGGAGCCATGGGTAATGCACGAAACGGAAATCAATCGCCTCTATTTTCTCTTTGTGATTTTCAAGTGACAACGTTTCTGATTCGATTTTGATCTTTTTTCTTTGACAGCGAGAATCAAGGTTCATGAGCTTAGACAGAAACCCAAGGCGGATCTGCTTGGCCAGCTTAAGGATCTCAAGGCGGAGCTTGCTCTCCTCCGCGTTGCTAAGGTCACAGGTGGCGCCCCGAACAAGCTTTCCAAAATGTAACTCCTCTCCATACTTTATTTTCGAAAGTTGATTTCTGATGCTTGATCTTGCTTTGTGTTCCTTGCTTGGATTTTGTGTTTGATTTTCGGTTTCTATTGGTTGCAGTAAGGTGGTGAGATTGTCGATCGCTCAGGTATTAACGGTGATTTCGCAAAAGCAAAAGGCTGCACTTAGAGAAGTTTACAAGAACAAGAAGCTTCTCCCTCTTGACCTGCGCCCCAAGAAGACCAGAGCCATTCGTAGAAGGCTGACAAAGCATCAGGTGATTCGTTTTGTTTCAAGTTCTCTGTATTCTGAATTTCTAGGAGTAAGACGTACAATTTAACATATTGAAATTTCTATTCATAGTATATGTTGATTTTCCTTGATGATTCTGAATTGTGCTAATGTTGTGATTAATTTTCTTGGTCAATTGTTCTGATAAGCTTAGTTAGTTGTAGAATTTTCGTTTGGTTGTGACTGAATTAATTTTATATTGGTTCTCATTCGGCTTTAGCTCTTAATTTGATATTGGTTCAAGTAATAGTAAATGATTACAAGTCTTTGAAGAAAATAATCACATTAGCTATGATTATTGTTCCTTGATGTAAATATAGATTGTCTGCATTGGTTGCTGTTATTTATTCCATAGGAAGTATATAATTATGTTTGTAGTTTGAAGAGAAATGTTTATCTTTTGATTATCCGGTGTGTACTTCTCTTATAGCTTGTATTCTTTTTACTTATTCCTTGAATTTATTGCATTTTCTCCTGTTAATGAATACTTACTTTCTGTTGCACAGGCATCTTTGAAAACCGAGCGCGAGAAGGAGAGAGAAATGTACTTCCCCGTGAGGAAATATGCGATTAAGGTGTAGGTTTAGGATCTGTTAGTTGTTTCAGAATCATTCAACCTTGCTCATTTTCTGTTTTTGTGGACTTCATTGCAACTCTATATTCGAATGAATTTCTCTTTGTTATTTTTCGGATTGTAAGCGCGGCCCTGGTGATTGATTTCACCTCGGCCATAAAATGTTAGATTTCAAAAGTAATCATATTTGAAATGGGGAAGTTTTTTCTTTGGACTTCGTTTCACATATGGGAATGAGATTGAGCCTCTTACCGTTGTAGGGCGACATGTAGGTTAATTAGTATGATAGGATGATGCGTCGTCTTGTTACCAAGTGAAACTTATCAATTTCTCTGTTTCCAATTTATATGTTGCTTCATGTATTGGAAGAAGGGGCTTCGTTTAGTGCCAACCCACAGTTATAGGGCCAACCCATAGAGTACATAACGGTTTTTAGAAACTATAGCCTTATAGGCATAAAATCCAGGGCAAACCCACAGTTAAATGGGTCAACATGGAATGATTTATTTTGATCGGTTTAGACACATCCAACCCACATTCAAAAGTAATCAAAAGTATATGATCGGTTTGGAAACAGTTAAATGGATGAAGAAGAAATATAAGTAATTTGATTGGTCTGTGTTTCTGGCTACATGTACATACATTATAAGCATATATGTACTATATACATGTGTGTTCTAATTTTTAAAGCTAAATACTCTTTAACAAATTTTCACTATACTTTGAGTTGAACCAAATAATCAAATGTCAAACTTGTTTTTAGTATAAAAAACTTCACATTCAACCAAGTATTTATATACTTGACATCAATATGTTTCTCATCTAAAGTTAAAATCTAAAGATACAGAAAAGGAATAGATAATACAAAAATTTAGGTAGTTCGATCAATCAGACATGCATCCTATGTATAAGATGTAAAGCAACTCTTCTTCGAGTTTCAAAATCAGTCCGTGAGCAAATTGTATATGATGTAGATAAGGAAACATTTCCGATTACAAAAATTTTGTGGGGTATAATTTTCTTTTTATGAAGCCTTGAAGCTCAATTAATTATTTATTTTTTATTTTTAACTCAAACAAATTAAATTAAATTACATAATTTATTTTTATTTGAAATTGAAAAAGAAGATATTAAAAAAAAAAGGAAAAAAGAAAAAACATATAAGAAAAAGAAAAGAGTGAGTCAACTCAGGCAATAACGAAATTGGCGCCAAATATCGGTCTCGTTCCCGCCATTTTACAAAACCAGACGCAGAGGGTTTCTCAAAAGCTACTGTTACGCCGTACTCGACTCCTAAACGGAAGGGAAGAGATCTTAGAAAGTGAGATAGAGAGGAGGAAATTCCGATGTCGGACGATCAGCCTACGATCGCCGGAAAGCGCAGGAACCGAGGACCGGAGGCGTCTGCTCGCAGTGAAGCTCTAGAAAGACTAAAAGCCAAACTAAATGGTGGTCGCCGGTCGGATTCCGGCGGAATCCAATTCAAGATGGAGGATCCCGTTTATGATTCCATTCCTGAGGATGAATACAATGCTCTTGTCGCCAAGCGTAGGGAAGAAGTCCGAGGGTTTATTGTTGACGACGATGGTCTAGGGTACGGGGATGAAGGCGAGGAAGAGGATTGGTCCAAGGCTGATCTTCCTCCTTCGTCTGATGAATCTGACGGCGGATTTGAAAGGTCGAAGAAGAAGAAGAAGAAGGAGGAGAAGGAACCGCGGCCTAAGAAGCCATCTGCTGCTACTGCTTCTCTCTCAGCAGCGGCGGCAAGTATGGGAAAGCAGAGGCTTTGTTCGATGTTTACTTCGTCAGCTTTCAAGGAGGTTAGTGGTAGAAATGGTAAGCCAAAGATTTTAGCTTGCAATAGTATAGTTGATGATATAATTGCAGAGTTTGCTCCTGATGAGGCTGATAGAGAGAAACGTAGGAGGGGCCAAATTGGTGCTTCTGTACCATTTATGGCTCCAGAAAGCGAGAAATCATCTGTTCGGAGTGTCAATATGGCAATTCCGAAAATTGAAATAATCAGAAAAATTGAAAATGGCGATCTGGAAGTCCCTAGGTTCTTTGTTAATGCTCATTCTGAATTGGATTATGGGCAAGGTGGTTTAGACGTGAAGGAAAAGACAGAAAATGAAGATTTTGAGGATAGGAAAGACGTAAATTCTGTAGGGGGTCATGAGCCTATTGTGCAGTCAAATGAAACTTCAACCAAAAATGGTGGAATTGAGGAGAAGCTGCCCAGTATTGTAGAAATAAAGTCAGAACCAGTGGTTGCAGAAGGCAGTTATACTTTAAATGCGAAAATAAAAGAAAAAAATGATCCGGCATTGAGTGCTACTGCTGATTGGCAAGCATTGAGGTGTGGAGGCAACACTGATGCTGCTGTTGCAGAAGTTCGTAGTGGTATGAATGTTGATGAAAAAACAGATTTTGATTTGGATTCAGATGGGTCGCTGCCGTTCTACCTAATCGATGCTCATGAGGAGTTCTATGGTACTAATATGGGGACCATATATCTTTTCGGGAAGGTATTAAGATAGTTTCTACAGTTTGTTACATTTCAAATTTGACTAGAAACGTAGATGACATCGATAAATTGAAGGATGGGTTTTAGTTTTGATCATATTGATTCCCCACTTTTTCTGTTTTTGAGGATGCTAGTCAGCTTAGGATTATGGAAACTACTTTGGATAGGCACACGGAGATTTGGCACCTTTTTTATTATTTACTTTAGCTTTAGCATGGTCTGAATACCCTGTAAATTTCATGACTTGATGCCAATAGATTAATGAAAACTTTTTAACTCAACAAGTCTTTATATTCATTAGACCCCCTGACTATAGACAGAAAGACATCCTACTCTTAATTGCAACACCCGATTTCAAGAGTGGAGCTCCGCAATCTGAGCTATATCCTCTGAGTGAAGTGAGGCATACATTAAAGAGTCCGATGCTGTTCTTTTGCTTGGGGCAGCTGTCTCATCCTTGACTTGAAACAGTGCCCTCTCCATTGAAGTAAATGCCTGACTATACCGAAGACTGATTCTAGTTCTATGATGCTTTTGTTTTTAATGTTTATTTTTCATCTTTCAGGAATTTCTTTGAGTGGTGAGAATATGTTTGTTCTTCTAGTGGATGGTTATGAATATAAATGCAACTGATTACCTTGAGGTCTGACATCATTGTTGGCATGCTCTAATTAGGTCAAAGCAGGGGGTACATATCACAGTTGTGCCGTGGTCGTCAAGAACGCGCAAAGGTGTCTCTATGCAATTCCAAACGGTTCTTTGCTTCACTCTGATGAGATGCTGAAGCTTCAGAAAGATGCTGCTGAGTCTCAAATCTCTCCCACGGATATGCGTACAAAGCTGCAGGTCCGTCTATCCACATTTTTATGATTTTGGTAGACTTTATCTCCTTCTGTTTTGTTTTCACAGTAAGCTGGATTGTTCTTTTTCTCCCCTATCGTAGGAATTGACATCAGGATTAAAGAGTGAAGTAACAAAAAAGTTGTTGGATCTCAATGTTTCAACTTTTAGCATGACTCCTGTGAAGGTTTGCTTTTCATGTTGATAAATTTTGTATTTTGATTAACATTTACTTTCATCATACCATAGAAATCGTTTTATGGTATTTATTCCACCTCATCCTGATTCAGTCTGTTTTGCATCATAGAGGAGTTATGCATTTGAACGACTTGACATTCCTGTGGGGGAAAATTATGTACTTAAGATCAATTATCCATTCAAGGTATATTAACGGTTTGTGATGGAAATTTTTAAAAATATTTTCCTCTGTTGAAGGATTATACATATTTCATCTCTCCTTCCCCAAAATTATCTTGACTTTCTTAGTTGCTGATAATTAATTTGTTTCTTAGAACCCTATATTTGATTTGTCTGGTTACAGTTGAGTTAGTTGTTTCCATATTTTAGAATTTCACTGGTCTTGTCCCTTTGTTTCAGGACCCCCCACTTCCATCGGATCTGAAAGGAGAGTCATTCTGCGCTCTCTTAGGAACTCATCGCAGGTATATGACCGACAGTAGTTACAGATTTGATGCCTGAGGCGTAGCCTCCAGCTTGAGTTTGCATATAGAGTTGATTTTGTTTGTACTTATTTTTCTGCTATGTGAGCTTAAGAGGGGTCTACTTCTTTTAGGTCTTTATCCTTTTGGAAGATAGCAAAGGGATACGGCGTTTCTAACATCCTCGGTCAAAACTGTTAATTTTCTGTACAAGTGATGCAGTTCTTCAAAAATATGTCAAAATGAACTTTATCTATATCAGAAAATCACATTGGGATTATGATTAAATTACTATGATATTCTGCTGCACGGATCTCACCTATCTCCTTGTGGTAAACTACTAGGTGTCAAATGAAGTTTAGTTTTAAATTGTTAGATTTTTTGTTTCAATAAATAAGGACCTAGATAAAAACACAATTTAAGCTCCTTCCATGCATTCTTTCAATTTTTTTTCATGTGTACCTTAACAATTTGTTTGCTGTTGGGGATAAGAATGCTTGAAATTGACGTAAAGTATAATATTCATCTTGCTTCTACTTAATGCACACTATTGAAAGAAGTATGTACTGAGAGCATCCTTATTTGCTATTTGCAGCGCTTTGGAACTTTTTCTTGTTCAGAGAAAGATAAAGGGACCTTCCTGGCTATCAATTTCTAAATTTTATGCTTGCCCTGCTACTCAACAGGTGAGATTGCTTACTGGTCAAATTCTTATATGGAGTGATACAGATGGAGCTTTTTTGCATGCTGTCCATGTCCTTTACCACAGCATGCCTGTGTTCTTATATAGGTAAGCTGGTGCAAATTTGAGGTTACTGTTGACTCTCCAAAAGATATTCAAGTTTCAACCTCATCGAACATGACAATAGAAGTTCCTCCAGTGGTTGTTGCTGCAATAAATTTGAAGACTGTCATTAATGAAAAGCAGAATGTTAATGAAATTGTCTCTGCATCTGTTATTTGTTGTCGCAAAGCTAAGGTATTTCCTCGAACCTCGGTCTCTTGTGGATCTCCTCTCTTTCATTTTAAATTGTTGTGACAATATACAAATAATATTTTCTTTAGATGGCCTGTGGCAAACACACACTTTTCTGTTATTTATTTATTTATTTTTTCATCTCACTTGGCAGAATTTTGTTAGTACTTGTGTTAGCTGATTTGCCCATACAAGTCAGTTTTCCAACTTGCTATTTTTCAGCATTGATTGTTATTTGTGGCTTATTGGGTTATAGAAAATTTGGCGGAAATTCTAGATTTTTTCATGGATAAGTTATGTCTCTTCTTTTATGTCAAATTGTTTAATTTCATGCCAGAATAGGGGCTGCTGCTTAGACAATTATATGTAGAAATATAAGGGCTTAGACAGATTTCTAGATTAGGGCATGCTCACAGAATTCCGGCCCCAACTTCCTCTTGCAATCCACAATCTTTGAGATGAAGCTATTATTATTACTGTTGTTATTATTTAAATTATTTTATAAATTCTTGTAGAATTATTGTTTTAAAGTTGTTAGGTTTTACAAATATTGGACATCATATGATATTTCAGATTGACACTCCAATGGTGGCCTCGGAATGGAAGAGACCGGGTATGCTGAGCCATTTTACTGTTGTCCGGAAGCTTGATGGAGGTATATATCCTACGGGGTTCTCTACAGAGGCTAAAGATAGAAACTCAAAAGCTGGCTCAAATGTGTTAATAGTCGAGAGCAAGTATGTTACATCTGTTTATCCTATGAAACATATTGTTATGTCCTTGTAGAAAAATGCAAATCACAATTTACGTGATTGTAATTTAACTTATCCTAAAGAAGATTTATTTTTGTTGCAGTGAGAGGGCATTGTTGAACCGTCTGATGCTTGAATTACACCAACTGGATAGTGATGTTTTGGTGGGACATAATATATCTGGGTTTGACCTGGATGTCCTTCTCCACAGAGCCCAGGTATCTGAATTCTTTACCTAGAAGAGCATAGATGGATTCACAATTAATTTATGAATTCAATTAGAGCAGCGCTCAATGTCAACTTAGTTTTCCAAGTAGTCTTCTCTCATCTTGTTCTTGAGAGAAGACTACTGTATTTCTAGCTGTAGAGTTTCTACTTGCTATGATCAGATATGTGCCTGTGGTAGCTGCATTCGTTCTTAATGAGTCCATATTTTGTAATACCCCTTACAGTTATAATCCTGTTCTGTAAAAAAAAAAAAAAAGGTGAAGCTGCAGCTACCCTTTAGATATACATATAACGTGTTTGTTCGCTATCAGTCTTGCAGAGTTCCCAGTAATATGTGGTCGAGAATAGGTCGCCTGAAGCGGTCTGTTATGCCTAAGATGGGAAAAGGAAGCAACATTTTTGGTTCTGGAGCAAGTCCAGGAATCATGTCTTGCATTGCTGGTCGTCTCTTGTGTGACACCTACTTGTGTGCCCGTGAACTTTTGAAAGAGGTATAATCCAAATGTGGAAAGTTTTCTGTGCTGTTCAGACCTGTTTAACCTCTAATCTGTGATGCTTTTATTCCAGGTCAGTTACTCTTTGACACAATTAGCTAAGACTCAGCTGAAGAAGGATCGCATGGAGATTACTCCGCATGATATTCCTGGAATGTTCCAAGCAACAGATTCCCTTGTTCAACTTGTATGTAACGTTTTCTTGTTGCTTCAATAATACGAGTTGGGTATTTTCAATAGTACTGAAATTAGGATGAATGCTAGAGAAAATTTCTTTTAGATGAATTATATCAGTAATGTATTCCTTACTCATTTGAGTAATTCACCGTTTACTCATGGTTTCAGATTGAATATGGTGAGACAGATGCATGGTTGTCTATGGAACTCATGTTTCATTTGAGTATCCTTCCCCTCACGCGGCAGCTGACTAATATCAGCGGTAACCTCTGGGGCAAAACCTTACAAGTAAACACTCTAATATCTTATCACTATTTATTTTCTTCTGCAGTCTGACACATGAAACAACCTGAATTATATACCAATCTACATATTTTATCTTCTTTTCCAGGGTGCTAGGGCTCAAAGAGTGGAATATCTTTTACTTCATGCATTTCATGCTAAGAAATATATTGTACCGGATAAAATTTCATCCCATATGAAAGAAACAAAGCCTACAAAGCGGAGAATAAATCATGGTTTTGACGAGAGAAATGTTGATGAGTTGGAAATGGATCAAGCAAATTTTGATAATGATGCTCCACATGCGGCTGATGGGAAAGGGAAAAAAGGACCTTCCTATGCAGGTGGACTGGTCTTGGAACCAAAAAGAGGCTTATATGATAAGTATATATTGCTTCTGGACTTCAACAGTCTTTACCCTTCTATCATACAGGTTAGTTATCTTTACCCTTTTATCCTACTTAACTAATAGTTTCAGCGGATTCAGTTATTTTACTTATTTATTATTATTATTTTTATTATTTTTTTATTTTTTAACTACAAAGTGAGGATAATTTTAGTCTGGTTTGCTAATTTCTTATAGTTTAATGCCTGATTGGTTTACAGGAGTACAATATATGCTTCACAACAGTTGAAAGATCTCCAGATGGTCTGGTTCCTCATTTGCCATCTAGTAAAACGACTGGAATTCTACCTGAGGTTACAATCTTGAATTCAAACTTTTAAGTTCTTTTTGTACAGTATTGTTCAAGTTGGACACTCTCAATTTAAGGGTAAGCTATGTGAATAATGAGGAAAATAATGGGGAGTTATTATGGGAGTTCTCATGAATTATATAAATTCCAAATAATACCATGTATCATCGAGTAAAAGAGATACTACTCAGTCAAGGATGGTTCCAAAGGGAACAATCCTTTGATATTTGTTAGTGTGTATGTTTTCATAGATGTTTCTGGCACAATTCCAGGAAACTGCCAACCTATGCTACAAGATGATCAGCATTGATATTTCTGACAAGATAATTCCATTAAGTAACATTTCTAACAGGCGTGTAATTATCATTGAAAGAGTGGGGTTCTAAAGACCATAAAGTGTTAAAGATACCTGTTAGGTCATATTTATAGACAATTGACTTTATCTTTCCTTTATGTGCAAGTTATTCTTATTTAGGGGCTTCGTTTTATGATCACCCAATTATTATTTTGAAAAATTTTCTTAGCTGTACTTAACATGTTTTACTTCAGTTGCTAAAAAATCTGGTCCAGAGGAGGAGGATGGTGAAGTCATGGATGAAGACTGCATCCGGTCTCAAGGTCCAGCAA
Organism: Coriaria nepalensis; assembly: GCA_027186245.1. NCBI lineage: Eukaryota > Viridiplantae > Streptophyta > Magnoliopsida > Cucurbitales > Coriariaceae > Coriaria > Coriaria nepalensis. The sequence continues at coordinate 8,592,293 of CP114491.1, read as the reverse complement.
CTTGACATTCAACAGCAAGCACTGAAGCTCACTGCAAATAGGTTATTTTTATAACTGTTTCTTTTTCCTTTTTGTTCTTTTTATTATCCTAACTTGTTATATTCACTGTTTTTCATATGTTATCTTATTGCTAATGATGCAGTATGTATGGGTGTTTGGGATTTTCGAATTCCCGATTTTATGCAAAGCCACTGGCAGAGCTTATTACCCTACAGGTAAGAGATTTAAATGGTGTTTTGCCTTTACGTGAAAAGGGATATCGGATTTTGCCTGAGTACTTCTTGTAAAGAATTGAGCAGATCACATTATTTTTTTCCAATTTTTTGCAGGGAAGGGAGATTCTGCAAAGCACTGTTGACCTTGTCCAAAATAGTCTGAATTTGGAGGTCATTTCCTTCATTTTAATGAAAATTGATCACTTTATTTCTCCAATAGTTTAACAGACTTCTGGAAATATTTTTCTAACTCGTGGATGCAGTATAATATATTGGTAGGCTGAGTGATGCTTTCCTAACTACTTCGTATGGGCTATTGTTAGCATATATCTGATACATTATATTATTTGCATATAGGTAATTTATGGCGACACAGATTCAATTATGATTCATAGTGGACTAGATGATATAGCCAAGGCAAAAGCAATTGCAGGGAAAGTCATTCAAGAGGTGAGTTTATGGTATCTGATTGATATATGTTGAAAGTTAGTCGTGTCTGACATACAATGACTAGAATCACCAGAAAGGTCTTAAAATGATTAGACTCACCTGGTTTTTTACTGTCTTTTCGTTCTCCAAATCATATAATGCTGTAAGTAAACATGATCAGTATAAAGATAATGCTTCAATGTAAATTCTAGCTTGATCATTAATGTCGAATGTGGATATAAAAAATGATTATTTTGCTAACAGTATCTGGTTAGAGATTTCTTAGCTATGAATTTTGTGAATTATCTTAAGCTTGAAGATTCTATTTCTCCTCTTGTGATCCTCTCCGTCTGATGTTCTTTTTTTCCTTTGACTAGGTTAACAAGAAGTACAGGTGTTTAGAAATTGATCTTGATGGTCTGTACAAGAGAATGCTGCTTCTCAAGAAAAAGAAATATGCTGCTGTAAAGGTCCAGTTCAAGGATGGGACACCGTATGAGGTATTTTGATTACATCTCTACCGCTTTGTATGCAATGTGATGGAGAAGAAGAGGGACGGAAAAGGTGAGAAAATTTCTTTCTTGATGCAGGTTATTGAACGTAAAGGCCTTGATATGGTTCGGCGTGACTGGAGCTTATTGTCAAAGGAAATAGGAGATTTCTGCCTCACTCAAATATTGTCTGGAGGGTATGTGCCACGGTCCCCATTTGCCAACTCTTGGTTTGTTTGTTTTGTGCTAACCTGCTAAATTCCTCAAACGATTATTAATTTCTTCTCTCATCTGCGGCTGTGATGCGTGCAGATCATGTGAGGATGTCGCCGAATCAATTCACAACTCTCTAATGAAGGTAAGTTGCACCTTTTTGCATTGTAATTTTGCTACTCCGTTGTTGGATCGTCATGGAGGGTTGGAAGATTGAAATTATTTTCCCGTTTCTTGGTAGCATTGAAGGAATAATCACATTGGTACCATTGGACTTCACCCTTGAACCTGGACTTGCTATGTTAAAAAATGGTTTGACATGTAGAAATTTTGGTAACCAAACATACTAAATGTAAATTAGTTTGAAGATTTAACTGAATAAAAAGAGGAAAATTTGAATATCAAGAGCACCCTCACCCTCAATTTGTATTATTTTGCAATCTATAAAGTCAAGGTTGAGCTGATAATAACATACTTTCGCATGTTTCATAGATTCAAGAGGAAATGAGGAATGGACAAGTGGCACTTGAGAAATATATCATCACTAAGACATTGACTAAGCCACCTGAAGCCTATCCTGATGCTAGAAACCAACCACATGTTCAAGTAAGTTGACTTGGTCCACTTGCCATCTCATTTATGTAAGAGGTTCCTCTTAACTAATCCTTTTCTGGGTTTTTCTTTCGTGTATCCTTTGTAGGTGGCACAAAGGTGGAAGCAGATGGGATACTCATCTGGTTGCTCTGTTGGTGATACCATCCCTTACGTAATTTGCTGCGAGCAGGTTTGTCATGTAGTGGTTCTCTTTTTTGAATAACAAGTCATGGAACACAATTATATTTACGTACCTCTAATTTTATTCTCTTTCCTGCTCCCATGAATCAGGGATCTACTTCAGTTAATTCGACAGGGATTGCTCAACGTGCTCGACATCCTGATGAATTAAAAAGAGAAGATGGAAAATGGCTGATTGACATTGATTACTATCTGTCACAGCAGGTTTAATTTCTTTAGGGACATAATCAAAGTTTCAAAACAATTATCGTCTCTGTTGTACTAATAATTCTATGTTTACTTGCATTTTGGTTTCCATTCAGATTCATCCAGTGGTATCTCGTCTCTGCGCTTCAATTCAGGGTACAAGTCCAGAACGCTTGGCCGATTGTTTGGGGCTGGACTCATCTAAGGTAAAACAACCCATCTTGGATATTTTGACATTCAATTATTGGATGACAGAAATGTTGGCATTCTTGATAATATGGTTTATCTACATTTTTTGAAGTTCCAACATAAATCAAGTGAAGCTGCTAGCATTGATCATTCAAGTTCACTCTTATTTTCTCTGGATGACAAGGAAAGGTAACATCGAAGCATCTTCTGGTCACAATGAATCATTTCAATCCTTTCTCATTTTATATCCAGAATAGAAATATTACCCTGACATATCTTTTCTTTTTGATGAATTGTAGATATCGGGGCTGTGAACCTCTGAAATTGTCATGCCCCAGCTGTTCTGGCACTTTTGAGTGTCCGCCTATCTTTGATTCTGTTTGTAGGGTAATCAGTGGAAAGGCAAGACCAAATATAGATGAACACATAAGCAACATTTGGAGCCAATCTCGTTGTCCTAAATGCCCAGAGGGAGGCAACGAGGGTAGAATATCTCCCGGAATTATTGCAAACCAGGTGTTTATACCCCTGCAATTTCATACACAACTAATTTCTAATTTGAAAATAATTCACTCTGAGTTCTCAGATATCCACTCAAGGCTTGTAATATATATGCAAATTCATCCTAGGAACAAAATAATTTGCATCGTATTAACACTAGAGGATGTTTCAGAATGATTATAGATGGCAATCGCATTGTATTTACTTTCTATATAACCTACTTTTTCAGGTCAAAAGGCAAGCAGAGGGGTTTGTTACAATGTATTATAATGGGTCAATGACGGTAAAATCTCCTCTTACATATATGATTATGGGCTATATATTCCTAGAGGTGATAGTCTGATCTTATTACGGTTCAACCTCTATTTCTTAGTGTGATGATGAAACTTGCAAATTCACTACCCGAGGCCTCAATCTTCGACTTCTTGGTGATTCGGAGAAAGGAACTGTTTGTCCAAACTATCCCCGATGCAATGGCCGTCTCATTAGAAAGGTTTTACTTTTTACTTTTTATTTTTTTCCCTTTCATTGCAATTAACTAATGGATCAATTTTTTTTTCTTTTTCTATATATTCTTCTTTTTGACAATCTTAACTATGGATATACAAATCACCTCTCGTTGCAGTACACTGAAGCAGATTTATATAAGCAGCTAGCATTTTTCTGCCATGTTCTAGATACCGCGCGCTGTATGGAAAAGGTTGTTTTCCTTTCTTCATTTCTTTTTACTGTTTCCTTGTCAAATAGATTGACCATTACAAAATTTGGCTGTTTAAACCCATTAAAGCAATATGTTTTCCTTTGCCTGTTGCAATGCGAGTTGCAGGTAGAGGTTAGCGTTAGGCCATCAATAGAGAAAGAGTTGGCTAAGATTCGGCCTATGGTCGATTTAGCTGCATCGACAATTCAAAATATTAGAGACCGCAGTGCATTTGGGTGGATCCAGTTGCAGGATCTTACTGTCACAGTTTGAGTTTGATAGGTTTAGAAACATCCGACCCACATTCAAATGGGTCAGCATGGGATTAGTTAAATGATCAGTTTAGAAACAGTTAAATGGGTCAACATGAAATAAGTAATTTGATCGGTTTATGCTTCTAGCTACATATACACATCGACCACATGTGTGTTCTAAAGCTAAATATTGAAGACAAATTCACTTTGACATGGATGTGATCCATGTATAAGATGTAAAACAAGTCTTCTTCAAGTTTCATTCGACATACAATTGGTTTTTACTCTCTCATACAAAGTGACTCCTCAGCGTACAAGTTTTAAGTATCACAATTTAGTTTCATTACATTATCATCAAAGTATTACTATATACTTTGAAGGTAATAAGACATCGATTTTAAAGAGAATCTTTTTAAATTTATATAACAGTAAACCCATAATACATTATATGCTTATCGATTAGCAGGATAGATTCAAACACACGTTCAAAAAATTGATATCAACTATCAAACATCTTAAACATTCATCAGTATCATTCAACTGCATGAGTTGCGGTGAAACTCAAAATTTTCTTTATTGCGTGTACTGTCCGTGTACAGATTCATCAGACTGAAGTTGCCACTTGCCACCCCCATTGACTAAATTGCTTTAATGATACTCTCACTAATCTCCATCTTACTAGCCGACAAATCTTCATCTTTGGTTCAAACTTTTTTAACCCTGTCTTGATGTCTTAATCTAGCGATCTGATTCTTGTGGTTTGAGTTTGCCGTACAGATTAACGTGTTCGTACAAGTAGATCAACAATCAACATCATCATACTTAATTTTTAGCTCCAATTTTTTTATTTTTTTTTTGTGGGTTTGACTTTACCGTACGTTTAACGAGAACATGTACATCAACAACGTCATAAGCTGACTGTATTTAATATTTTTATTAGAATAAGAAAATATATGACAATATAGTTCTTTTTTTAGTGCTTTTTTTTTTTCTTCTCATATTCGGTGATGCATATTAGTTGAGTTAAGTTTCTAGTGTCACCAGAGATGCGATGCAGATTTGAATTTTGACACAAATCTTTTAAATTATTTTTGTAGATTGATTAATGTTATTTAAATACGTCATGCGGTATTAAAAATTAAAGAACCTTGTATAGTATTTAACCAGTAGAGTGTCAAATATAAACTCATATACCTCTATATATATATATATGCAGGGCCCGTCTTAGCCGCCCCTTGTCTCTGCCCATGTGGGTGGTAATGAGAGTAGATGATAGGATAGGAAAGACATCGTGCTGATGGGTGAGAATGCGAATAGATGTTATATTGGTAAGAAAGATACTTTGTTAATGGGTTAATGTTAAACAGGTGAAAATGATAATGGATTATAGGATAAAAAACCCTTCAAAATATTGTTCCAATTTTTCCACATTCTTATTCTTTGAACATGTATATATATACTATATAAGCTCCACTGATACATAGTTTAGTGGTAGGTTTTGTTTTCTTTCGATATATATAATAAAAAGACTAAAAGTCAAAGTAATGAAACGAGATTAATTATTAAGGATCCCAGTTTTAGCTTTAATATGCTGTCTTTCTGTCTGGCCACTTGTCCTTGGGCATAAATTTAATGCAAGATTAGCGGAGGCGTTGACCATCTTGTTTGATTCTCAGCTTTTTTTTTTCTTAATATAGTTACATTAATTGACATTAATGTTTGATTTTTTTTTATTTTTTTTTATTTTTTTCGGCTGACGTTGTTGCAATTTTTCAGCATAACTTTTGTACTTTCTAAATTATAATCATAAAAAAAACACCGAAAAAAAAAAAATACAATTAATTTTGCTTAAACTCGTAGTTACTAGATAGTTTTTACACTAATAAGAAAGAGTAATCGGGAATAAAATTTATATAAAATTTAAATAAAATATAATGAGTCGGTAATTATTTATATTATTACTTCTAAAATTTATATAAATTTTATTCTCCTATCAAATTCAACAAATCATGTGAGTAAGCAAAAATCTAGCACATAAGAACAGAAAGAGGAAATTGCTTCAAGTTGAGCATGCTTGGAGTTCATCTTAAATAGACCCGGCTGGCTCTCCTTTTAAAGTAAGATAGATTTAGTTCCTTGATGTCGCATACCAACATTTGATTTCTTCGTTGAAGTCTTTGTTTGTGACTTCTAATCTTGTGTGTATATATGTAATTATAAATACGTAGGTGTTATGGTCAAAATAGTTGAGCTACATACGTACGGTGCAATTTAAATGCTAAAAAAACATATAAATAATTAATTTTATTTATTTATTTATTTATTTATTTATAAATACATTAAAAACGTTTGTATGATGAAATATGATTTATCTATCTATAGGCGGTTTATGTTCGACGTAGACTTTTTCTCCTTGTCTATTCGATCTGGTTTATAAAATAAAAATGAACAATTTGCTCGTTGACCTATATAAGGCACACAAATAAAGTTGACTTTCTTATCACAGAGTGTCGCGAATATCCTGAAGATCAATCCAACCTTAGTTATAACTTATACGTATAAGAGCTTGACCTAGCTCCAACTAGGATGGACTGCCTAGGGATCAGATTAGGTTTTGGTTTTAAAACTACAATTTGTACGTGACCCACGTGTTTTTTTTTTTTTTTTTTTTATTATTATTATTAAGCATACATGCGTGCATGGCAACTTAACTAGCAGCGTTTTTACTTTGTCAACGGTTTTATATACTTTTTTTTTAGAAGAACTTAAAAGAAATTATCTTACTACCTGTTTGAATTTGCATAATTACTTGGGATGGAAGCTAAGATAATACAATTCGAATAATTAATATCCGTATAGCCGATTTCAAAATTACGGAGAATGAACTTAGGCTATAACGATAAATATGTATTATTACATCACAAAATTTGAATTAGATATAAATAGATAAGATATTTTATAAATATATTATTTTTACATATTTTTTAATTAATTAGATTAAAATTAATTTAAATATTTAATAATTATAAATTAATATTGTATAATTTTATTATTAAGTATTATAAATAAATACTGATTATTAAATTTATATATATATATATATATAAAAGAATAGAAAGTGATAAGAAGTTTGACGATTATAACACGTATAACCAGCTTGTTATAGAAATCATGTTATCATTTTGTGTGAAATGAGTTGTCTGCTTATTGAATCCCTCATCGCACAGTTTAAAGCATATGCGAACCAAAATAATATAATAAGTTTCTGTTAGAATATACATATCGGACATTAAATTAAGCAAGTCAAACTACTTGGTGGTCTAATATCACGTTTGGCTGCTCAAAACGGTTGGAAGAACCTGACCAAACTCCAAACCGGCCGTCGGATGGCTTTTGCGAAACCTCCGCCGGCTATAGTTCTTAATTTTTGTAAGTCGGGGTTTCGGTTTGGATAATGGTTTGATAATTAGTTTTGAAACCGAAAATTATGAATCTAAAACACATAATCAATTATAGTTAGTATCAAAATAGTATATAGCTCAATGACATTTTGATTCATGATTAAAGGACACATATCTAAACTCCCTCCAACATTTACTTCTTATAAGAACCAAAAACCGACCAAACCGATCTGACCGAAAACTCGATAAACCTTAGCAAACCGGTTTAAAAGTATGACGGTCACTAGTTTATATATTCACATAACTAGAACTATCCAAATAAAAAAAAAAAATAGTATTAACTAATATCAACCCTAATATTCAGGAGGACAAATCATTAAATAATACCACCCCTCATATACTTCATCTATATATAAAACCAACCCCTCTCTCATGAAACCACAAATCAAAGCAATTGAAAGTGCTGTATCTCTCTCTCTCTCTCACACACACACACACAAACCCTAAAGCCCAGCACTTCACAATGCTAAGAAAATCAAAGTCAACGTCTTCCAACACCAATATTGATCCTTCTCCCTCACTTCAATCCTCTTATAGCTATAAAATTCCTTCAACCCCACTTCGCCGCTTCTCTTCTTCTATCTCTACAATGAAAGAAAATTTCGAAACCGCAGAATCAATCATCACGAAATGGGACCCAAACTCCGCTCGACCATTTCCACAACCCTCCTCTCTCTTCCGCCATAACCGGAAAGAGTCCCAAGACTTCCTCAACTCCACCGAAAACTTATGGCGAGTCATGAACTTTCTAGTCTCCGAAAACTCGTCATCCGATAAGCTTGTTCTCGCTCAAAAGCTAATGCAAGTCGCCATGAAAAGACTCAAAAAGGAGTTCTTTCATATATTGTCTGAAAACCGGGAGCACCTTGACCCGGAATCAGTTTCAGGCCGATCCTCAAATGCTTCGATCACTTCCGACAGTGAAGAAAAAGTTCGACCAAATAACAGGACAATCAGCGAGGAAGAGAGAATTGTCCAAATTGCTATGTCGGATTTGAAGTCAATAGCAGATTGTATGATTGGCGCTGGCTATGGAAAAGAGTGTGCTAAGATATACAAAACTGTCCGAAAATCCATACTAGAAGAAGCATTACATGATCTTGGATCAATCCAGCAGCTCAAATCTTCACAGATTCAGAAAATGAGTAGAGAATCATTTGAGCATCAAATTAATAAATGGATCAAAGCTGTGAGGAATTCTGTGAGAAATATTTTCAAAGGAGAAAGAATTCTCTGTGACTATGTTTTTTCGGCTTCTAAGACAATCCGAGAATCATGCTTTTTTCACATAACCAACTTAGAAGCAATCAATCTTTTCAAATTCCCAGAACTTATAACAAAGAGTACTAGTAAGAGATCATCACCGGAGAAGATTTTTCCTCTATTGCAAATCTATGAAGCAATGTCTCAACTTTGGCCAGAAATAGAATCAGTTTTCAGCTCAGAATCAACCTTACCTATTAAATTACAAGCTCTTTCATCAATAATCAAACTTGGGGAATCTGTTCGGGAAATCCTATCTGAATTTGAATCGACAATTCAAAAGGACTCGTCTAAGACTCCGGTTTTAGGGGGTGGAGTAGACCCTTTGACCAAATCATCAATGGTTTACATTTCTTCTCTTGCATTTTACAGTGAAGTTCTCTTCGGAATCATTTCGGATAATCCACTACCCAGGAGTTCACCTTTGCCAGAGTCCTATTTTCCGAACCCAGCCGGGAGTGGAGAACTATCTACTCACTTGGCTTGGCTCATTTTCGTTCTTCTGTGCAAGGTTGATAGAAAAGCTGATCTCTACAAAGATGTCTCTTTGTCGTATATTTTTCTGGCGAATAATCTTCACTTCATTGTAGAGACAGTGCGTAAAACCTGCCTTAAACCTATTCTTGGTGATGATTGGATATCTACACACACAAGGAGGGTTACAAAATATGCATCATACTATGATTCTCTAGCATGGGGCAAGGTTTATTCATCCTTGCCAGATAAAAATATTCCGGAAATTTCACCTCAAGTCATAAAAGAATGTTTTAACAGGTTTAATGAAGCATTTCAAGAAGAATACAAGAAGCAAACATCATGGCAAGTAGAGGATGGGAAATTAAGAGATGAGTTAAAGGTATCCATTGCCAGTAAGCTTGTACCGGCTTATCGAGAATTTTACGAATCAAGCTTGGCGAGATTAAAAGAGGAGAAGGATTTGGAAATGTGGGTAAGAATTAAACCAGAAGATTTGGGGAATTACTTGTCTGATTTGTTCCATGGGGCCACTTATTCGGGTTTTACTTCATCTTCATCTTCATCTTCATCATCGTCATCTTTAACAATGAGATGGCTACGGTCATTATCTCACCGGAAAGTATCACCTTAAAAAGTAAGCCCACATGAATGTATATGATAATATATAATAAGAGTTGGAGGTTTTGTAAGACGATCATTTTCATATGTAAATAACATATATATTACATGATTCCCTTCGATAAAATTTATTACAAGTAATGTTTATTGTATCGAACTTGTATTGAACTTAACCATTATCACCTTGTTATACCAAGCAACATTGATATACATATATATAGAGATATATATATAAATATATATAATTACTTAACTATTATAAGTTAAATAACTAAACTTGCTTGTCATTCTCTTAAAAAATAATGTGTAAGATTATTGAAGAGTGTTAGATTTTCAAACAAACTTCTATTTTGCTACGTGTATGTCTATACATATATATAATGACATCACCAAAACCTTAATTCAGACTAAGATATAGATCTTGGCAGTTGATTAAGTCTCAAACCTGGTGATTAACGACTTTTCTAAGGACCATTACAATCTATAAATTGTCTTTGCGTATATTGAAACAATTAAACGAGTAACGAAAACTACATAATTTATATTTGATATGAAGCGTTTTGCTTGAAAACCCTAGCAGCCCTTGCGACAGCCTCCCATCCATACGCAGGAGTCGCTGCCCGCCGTTCTTCCGCCGCCCGGTGTCTGCCACCACCGGCAGACTCTATTTCTTCTCTTGCTTTCATCTCGCATCATCTCCTGATGGCGGAATCATCAAAGTCTATGGAAATTGGCGATGTGGGTTCATCTCAATCTAAATCGAATCGACCTATTGGTTCTATTCAATCCTACGTAGCTACCTTATCTTCTGCCATCTCTCTTCTCAATAATGAGGTTGAATCCCATTCATATACGAAGGAAGGTGTCCCTGCAATTTCTTTCTCTCCGACTATAATGGCTCAATCCAAATCCCTCTTCGACTCGGCATTTGTATTGAAGTTCAACTCTGGTAGCCCTTCACTGGGGGAAATTGAGAGTTGTATTAAAAATTTCTATAAAATTTACGGTTGGAATAAAGCTTTTAATACGAAATAAGATGCTTTGATCCTCCCAGTTTGGATTCAACTTTCCAAACTACCGATTAACTTCTATGTTCCAGGAATTCTTACTGCAATTATTGGGGTTGTGGGTAGAGTCATATTCATTGATTCAACGACATTAACCCTAACTAGATTGAGTGCGGCTAGGGTGTGTGTGGAGGTAGACCTATCTAAGCCCTTATTTCCAAATATTTGGATCGGGAAACAATACTTCAGGAAATTATCTATGAGTGTTTGCCATCTTTCTCTTCTCATTGTAATGTGCAAGGGCATGCTTTGAAAAATTCTTCCGCCGTACCTAATTAAACAGACGACTGGGAATGCTAATCCTTTAATAGTTGTTGGTGAAACACATAATGTTTCACGTTCGACAAGGAAGCGTAGGAACCGTGCAAATAGGCCAGAGGCTGCTGCTCCATCAAACAATCACGTTGATCAGGTTCATTCAACTTAACAACCTTCTGAGGTAGGCGATGGTAATGCCCCCAGTAATTGTTGGAAAATCTTTTTTTGACTTGAAGGATTGACGGGTTGACAAGATCGACGGGTCGAGGGTCGATACTTAAATTAATGTTTTGTGTTAGTTTGAAAAATCGAAGTACTCGAGTACTCAATGGGTCGACATACTCGACGGGTCGATATTCAATATATTCGATGACTGCAATTTGAGTATTGCGTGTAGATCAAAATAGAAGTTGTTTTTATGTGATGCGATTGAATCCGTACTTCTATCACTCTTTATTTATTATTTTAATTATTCTGATCAAATTTTAAAGCTAAAGAACTAAATTTTGATTTAAATCTATCTTTCGAACTCTTGAACAATATAGTAATTTGTATTAGAAACATACTCTACTGTTGAAGCCATATTTATTTTGTTTATAATTAAATTAATAGTCTTCAATTATTAGCTTATAATCTATTTTTTCTTCTATAAGTTCAAAAGATGTAAGTTTGACTGAAATTGATTGTTCTTATATTTTACAAGCGTTTTACAATTCAGTTTTCTAACAGTTATCAAGTCAACCAATATCCTGTTAATGAGCCCGTTATGGAACCTATTCAGGAGGAATAGTGCCATGCAGACGTGAATTATGGATTCCATCGCTCCCATAGTTCAAGTTCCATTCACTGAAGTAGGGGATGCTCTAGTGAACATTAGTAATACGAGTTCTTCACATTCTAAGCATGGGAGGGAATTAACACTGGAAGTTGTTCTCTCGGGTTATGCCTCAGACTCAGCCCAACCAATTCAGGATGATGAAGGCTTCCAATTGTTCAAGAAGAATAAAAACAAAGGGAAAGAATCAGAGGTTGTGGGTAATACTAGAATCTTTGTTATGGTGACTCGCAAAGAAACTCGTTTTAATGTCTGACGGATTCTCTTTTGAAATTTTAGGGGTATATGAAATCCCAATACTCTTACTAGATTAAAGAGGATAGTCAAGTATTCCAAAATCTCTCTTTCGAGTATCATTGACCCGTGGATTGATGATTCTAATATGAAAAGAGTTAATAAATGCATCAAGTTTCATCATGCTGCTTCTAATCAGGAGCGTGGTGGTAAGATATGGGTGCTTTGGAAAAATAATATTGGCCTTCAAGTTATCAGGTTGCATAAACAGTTCATTCCTTGAAAACTTTCTGGGTTGAATATGCAATTTTTAGTAATTGTTATCTATGCGAGCTGCTTCAAATTAGAGCTGTTATCTAGGCAATACTCTCGTCTCGATCGGATCCTTGCCTCTCCTTCTATTTGTGATTCTTATAACGGAAGGGCTGAACATCTGGAGCGTATTAATTCGGACCATTGTCCCCTTGTTCTTATTCTTCTTCTTTATCTTATAATGGTCCGCATTTATTTCTGCTTCAACGAATGTAGACTTTGCATGATGGCTTTTTGAACGTGGTGAAAAATGCTTGGGTGGCCTCGGAACCAAAGCCCTCCACCGGATTAGTCTTAATATCAAGCATACTCGTTTGGCATTGAAATCATGGAATGCCAATGTGTTTGGTAATATTTTTGTGGAGATAAACACTTGGAAAGATAAAGTGGAAGCTCTAGATTCATCTCTTCAAGCTTGTTGGTCAGATTCGGTTGAAGAGAAGCTCAATTTGGCCATCACTGAATATAACAAATGTCTTCAAAACGAAGATATTTATTGGAAACAAAAGTCTAGGGAGCATTGGCTAGGTAGAAGGAGACCCCAACACAAGGTTTTTTCACTCTTCTCACACCTTATATCTGCCAGAATTCGTAATGATGATGGAGCTAGTTTAGCTAACCCAAGTGATTTCCATGATGCCGCTATTAATTACTACACTGCTCTTTATACTGCTGATCCGGTTTGTTATACTTTGGAGAATTTTGATGAGATTCCAACCTTGGTAAATGATGTAGCTAATTCAATGCTCACTGCCCCTTTCGTTGTGGATGATATTAAGCAAGCTCTTTGGTCCATTGAATAGATGGTGCTCCCGGTTTGGATTCGTTCTCTGATCTTTTGGCCGCTGCAAATGCTTTCCTTCAAGGAGATTATCTTCCGGACTCATTTTCCTAAACTCTTCTGGTTTTACTACCAAAGAAATCTCAACCAACTTCTCTTTAAGATTTTAGGCCTATTAGTCTCTGTAGTGTGTGCTATAAGATTTTTTTCGAAAGCCTTATCTACTATGATTGGTTGGATTGGGAAAGAGGTGAGAGGTCGGAATGTGATGTTTAAACTTGACATGATGAAAGCCTATGATTGGTTAGATTGGAGTTTCCTCTTAGAAGTCTTGAGACACTTTGGCTTTGGTACTCAGTTTCTTAATATGGTGCAAAATTGCTTTCAATTAACAACTTTTTCGGTTGTCTTTCAAGGCATCTATAAGGGTTAGTTCAAGGCTTCTAGGGGTTTGAGATAAAGAGACCCAATATCTCCTCTTCTTTTTATCTTGGCGGAAGAGGTCCTTAGTAGAAAAATCCATAGGGCCATGTTGGGTGGATCAATTAAACCATGTATTAAAAAGCGGGGGTGTTCTATTCTTTCTCAGTATCAAGTGACATCAGGGTAGCTAGTAAGTATTCTGAAAAGCAATTTTTACATTCATTCCTATTGTCCTTTGGCTAAGAGGAACACGGTTCATCATATAACGGGTTTTCACCAGGGTCACTTCCCTTGCACTTATTTGGGGGTTCCATTAGCTTATGGATATTTGAAAGCTAGCACCTATAGTGGCTTAATTGAAAAAGTCTCGAAGAAAATAGAAGGTTGGGAATCCAATCTTCTTTCTAATGGTGGAAAGCTTATTCTCATCAAACATGTTCTTTCCTCTTTCCCTCTCCACCTTCTAGCTTCTACTTGTGTACATAATAGTGTGCTAGCAGAAATGGAATCCATGCTCGCTCGGTTTTTTTAGGGTTCTAGTGATGGTGGTCATAAACGCCATTGGTTTCCTCGGGACAAAGTGTGTAAAAGCATGGAGTCCGGCGGCCTTGGTTTGAGAAAACTAAAGGATATGAAGTTAGCTTTTTCCCTAAAAATAATATGGTCCTTACTCACGGGTTCTTCATTATGGTGTGATTTTATGAAGAGTAAATATTCTAGAGGCCTTCATATTTCTCAATGGCAAGACCGTCTTGGTAGAACGAAGGTGTGGAAGGACATGCTTAATGCGCAAGATATCTTCCTTCACTAGATGGAATCTTGGTGATGGTTCTTTGGTTAGTTTTTGGCATGATGATTGGGGACATGGTATCCTATCTTCCACTCTTTTCCACTCGGATTCCCTTATCACGATGCAGGATTTCTTGGCTTCTAATGAGTGGGATGTGGGAGTTGATAACGACTCGATTAAGGACCAAGTACATAGTATTCTGCCTAGTCTCTCTTCGGCCTCGAATCACCTTGTTTGGCTTCCAAGCAGACATGGAAAGTTCACTATTAAATTAGTTTGGAAAGCTATAGTTGGTGATTCTCCTCCTATGGATTAGCGTTTAGGGTCCCTCAAGATCCCTTTGAAGATCCAAGTTTTTATTTGGAAACTTCTCTACGGTAAGGTGGCGGTGGATACAATCATTCAACGGATGGGTATTGATATGGTCTCGTGTTTTAGGTGTTGCATGGTTAGAGATATTGAAGATACTGATCATCTTTTTATAAGTAGCGGGCTGGCTAATTCAATTTAGCGGCAATTTTAATGTCTCTTTATTCCATCACCCGTTGTTACCTCAATTTTATATGGTGGATGCAATGATTCCTCCATTAATATGTTGGGAAATCTGGTTAAAAAGAAACAAGGATGTTCATGAGGGGCTTACCATGCATGTGGCTGGGATTACGTTGAAAGTCCTTAATTGGGCTAAAGAACTTGGTCATCATATTAATGTCAAATCTCCTTCCTCATCTTTCGGTCTACACTCTCTCCAATTATTGGGTCTTGTTATTAAACAACCTCGTCTTCGTAGGCCGGTGCTGTGTAAGTGGGTGAAGCCACCTAATGGATATTTTAAATTAAACGTTGATGGTACGTTGAAACGTAACACCATGCATGCTTCTTGTGGTGGTTTAGTGCGAGATCTTGATGGTAATATGATATTTGGTTTATATTCGGCCCTTAATGCTAATTCCAGTTTCCTTGCTGAGATTTTTGGTCTTTTCTTCGGGATTCAAAAAACTTTATGTTTGGGTTGTCTTCCGCTTTTAGGGGAGAGCGATTCTCTTGATTTGGTCTAATCTAATCGTCAAGAGTGTCCACTTTACGGTTAGGTTGCATTCTTTTGAGATCGAGATTTCTCCTCCCGGCCATTTCCACAACCCTCCTCTCTCTTCCGCCATAACCGGAAAAAGTTCCAAGACTTCCTCATCTCCACCGAAAACTTATGGCGAGTCATGCACTTTCAAGTCTCCGAAAACTCTTCATCCCATAAGCTTGTTCTCGCACAAAAGCTTATGCAGGTTGCCATGAAAAGACTCAAAAAGGAGTTCCTGCATATATTGTCCGAAAACCGTTATCACATTGACCCGGAATCAGTTTCGAGCCGATCCTCAAATGCTTCGATTAATTCTAACAGTGAAGACAAGGTTCGACCCCATTATAACAGGCCAATCAACGAGGAAGAGAGACTTGTCCAAATGGCGATGGCGGATTTGAAGTCAATAGCGGATTGTATGATTGGAGCTGGCTAGGGAAAAGAGTGTGTTAAGATATACAAAACTGTCCGAAAATCCATACTAGAAGAAGCATTACATGATCTTGGATCAATCCAGCAGCTCAAATCTTCACACATTCTGAAAATGAGTAGAGAATCATTCGAACATCAAATCAATAAATGGATCAAAGCTGTGAGGAATTCTGTGAGGAATATTTTCAAAGGAGAAAGAATTTTCTGGGAGAAACAATCCGAGAATCATGCTTATTTCACATCACTAACTTAGAAGTAATCAATCTCTTCCAATTCCCAGAACTTATAACAAAGAGTACTAGTAAGAGATCATCACCGGAGAAGATTTTTCCTCTATTGCAAATCTATGAAGCAATGTCTCAACTTTGGCCAGAAATAGAATCGGTTTTCAGCTCAGATCAACCTTATTAATTAAATTACAGGTTCTTTCATCAATTATCAAAGTCGGAGAATCTGTTCGGGAAATCCTATCCGAATTTGAATCGACAATACAAAAGGACTCGTCTAAGACTCAGGTTTTAGGGGGTGGAATAGACCCTTTGACCAAATCAGCATCGGCTTACATTTCTTCCTTTGCATTTTACAGTGAAGGGTTGGACTTTTTCATGACAATAGTTGTAAATGAGTTAAAGTTATAAGTTTAAAAAATATTTTATAAATATAATTAAGTATATCTGGAAAAAGATAAAGTTCTTAAAATATTTATAAGTGATTGTAAATAATAAGTATTTGTAATAATAAATAAAACTTGAGATCTGATCAGGCCTCACACTCACACGCGCGCACGAATGCGTAGTGTGGGCGTGAGGCGCTTTTGACACTTATTAGGCGTATTTAGTACTTAAACGATTGAAAGTTGATTAAACAGTTAGTTACCGTTGTAGTTGACCGATTTAATTAAATAGTTGATAGTTAAAATGATTAGTTGTTGTTGGAATTTGAATTCCGGAAATTTAAATATATGACCGTTAAAATAATTTAACTGTTTTTCTAATGTGTATGACTGTTTGAGAAATAGTACATTGTTTCATGAACATGTGCCAATTTTACTAATAAATATGCTAAATATAAACATATAGAACAATACTGATATTATAGAATAAAGTTTTACTATTTTTTGTGAGACTTTGTAAAAAGTTTGTCATATCCCGAAAACTATTTTCACAATAACTTACAAGCAATCCGGAAGAACGAAAATATTATTTTTTGGAAAACATATACAATACGTGTTTCAAGTCTCGATTCACAAAATTACTAACAAGAAGTTCTTTTTGGAATCATTTCGGATAATCCACTACTCAGGAGTTCACCTTTGCCTGAGTATTATTTTCCAAACCCAGAAGGGAGTGGAGAACCAGCTACTCACTTGGCTTGGCTCATTTTCGCTCTTTTGTGCAAGGTTGATAGAAAAGCTGACCTCTATAAGATGTCTCTGTGTCGTATATTTTTCTGGCGAATAATCTTCACTTCATTGTAGAGACAGTGAGTAAAACCAGCCTTAAACCTATTCTTGGTGATGATTGGATATCTACACACAAGGAGGGTCAAGAAAGATGCATCATACTATGAGTCTCTAGCATGGGACAAGGTTTATTCATCTTTGCCGGATTAAAAAAGCCCCGAAATTTCACCTCAAATCATAAAAGAATGTCTTAACAGGTTTAATGAAGCATTTCAAGAAGAATACAAGAAGCAAACATCATGGCAAGCAGGGGCAGAACCGGGTGGGGCTGTAGCCCCCAGACTTTGGTTCTGCAAGATTTAAGACATCAATCATCGTTGTTCTATAATTGTTTCAACATCAATGGAAGCTTCATGGAATCTAAGAACTAATATATATGGAAGCTTCATCGAAATTTATATACTTTATATATTTAAATATAAAAAATTTTGATAATAAACTGCATCCCCAATTAGGAGCTATATTTTAGCTCCCATTGAGATTCCATCCTGGCATCCCCATTTAGCTCTGGCCCTGATGGGAAGTTAAGGGATAAGTTAATGGTATCCATTGCAAGTAAACTTGTACCCTTGTACCGGCTTATCGAGAATTTTACAAATCAAGCTTGACGAGACTAAAAGAGGAGAAGGATTTGGAAATATGGGTTAGAATTAAACCAGCAGATTTGGGGAATTACTTGTCGCATTTATTCCATTGGGCCGCTTATTCGGGTTCTCTATTTCATCTTCATCGTCATCTTTTTAACAATGGGATGACTACGATTTACCTCACTAAATTATCACCATAAAAATGAGAAATTTTTGCATGAGTCATATTTATGTATTATTTTCGTAGCTCAATAAATTAAATTATATCATATGACCAAATCAAATATACATGGTATAATTATATTTATCGGATTACAGAATAATAATTTAGGAATAAAACTCGAGCAATAATTTTTTGTTAAGCTGATATGAATGTATATGATAATAATAAGAGTAGGATGTTTTGTGAGATGATCATTTTCATATGTAAATAACTTATTTAGAGCAGCAACTCCTATCTATTTCCACTGTTTCTTTAGTTGGGTCAGACTCAGATTATTTCAATCAAGTTGTAAGTTGAACAACGTAGTTTTGGCTTAGATGATCATCCATTTTTTATCAACCTTTAATCTTTAAGAGCAACTGAAATGAACCTTTGAAAACCGATATCATAAATAAATTTGGCTATAATTCAATAATAAGAAGTCCCAAAAAAAAAAAAAAAAGGGCAATGAAATAAAGTAAAATTGGTTCTCGAGGGATGTTCGAATTACAAATTCTTGTTCAAAAAATTAAGAAGCTATGTAGTTGAAAATTGTTCTACGGGTCTGTGGATCGATTGCCAGCCCGTACAAACTTGTAGAACGCATTTAAGTGAATCTGAGGCAGCTTCCATAGTCCATGTCGGGTAGAATTCAGTTGGATGAAATATGCACTCTCCAACAGCTTCTTTTAATGGACATGACTGAGCTCCATTTAAAAGTAAGTCACCCTCAGATCTTATTAGGCCAGACTTCTCTTCACCTTTGTCTGCTGCCTATGAATCCATCCCACGAGCAAGTATTTTAATCAAATTGCGCTAAGATTCAAAAGCATTACAATGCATGCATGACATCACGTGATTTATCAAGGAGGGAGAGAGAGAGGGGGGGGGGGGGGGGGGGGGAGGGTGTTACCTTCTCTGTGTAAAATTCGAAAGTCTTTTTCTTCTGTCCGGCTTCATAAATATTGCACTGGGAATATATCTGATCGAAGGTAAAAGTAACAATCAGAATTAGATTTCAATACTTTTGATGCAAAATGCTTTACAAGCTTATCAAGAGACAAGAACATCATATACCTGGGACTCCACACTGGCACAGATTGCGTATATACCCCAGTTTCTTGAGTAATTGTTATACAGATGAACTTTCCCAAATCGAACACGAGGGTGTCTTTGCCGGGTCCCGTCAAAGAAACAATGGTGAATTGTCACACGAATGCATCTATCACCTACATGAGATGGGTCCGCTCCAATAAGCATTGTCTTATCATGTTGTGCAAAGTAACATCTATCAATGGAACCAAGGGAAGAAAAAGAAAAGGACTTAATAAGATAGTAGCATGAATTCCTACTTGGCTCATTTTAATATTTAAGATAATGAAAATCTTGACTCATTTTAATATTTAAGATAATGAAAATAAACACACCTAGATATGGTTATATCCGTACTTTGTCGGGTGATATCAATAAGCCCGTCATCATAATCACGAAGGTTACAACGGTCAATCCAAATGTGCTTAGAATTCGGTTTTATTTGAATCCCATCAACGTCATGGCCTCTTCCACCCTCAAACTCAAGGTTGCATATAATTACATGTTCACACTCCTTCAATCTTAAGCCTTTCCCTTTGAGCTTTATTCTTTGACCCCTACCATCTATTGTCTTGTAAGATGACACATTTAAGTAGGACGAGAGATCAATTGTGCCGGAAATTTCAAACACAATCCAAAGTGGTTCTTTCCGGCGGCATCCTTCACGAAGAGATCCAGGACCATCATCTGAAATTAAAAATCCGAGAGAACCCAATTACCATCCATATTGATATCATAGAAAAGTGACATAACCATGTGCCTATATGACTTTTCTTTTCTTTTTGGTATCTTTAGTTTTCTTCTGATTTTGAAGATTTCTAAGAGAATATTTATGTTGTGTACATGGAAACGAATTCAGATTGCTCATTTATATCAAATAATTTGAATACTACTATATGAGACTAAATCAATGAATTCAGAATTTTCAAAACTTAACATAAATATCTTAATTTTGATGGAAGGACAATTTCTTTCTTAATTGACAAATTGAATACTCCCACCTCTACAAGAACGTATTAGTAATAAATAAATAAAAAATCCCTAAATTCGTTACAGTGAGACTAATGTTCATTCCAAAAATCGGAGGAAAGAAACACAAGATGAACACTATTGCGAAAAGAAACCCTAACAATCGGAAATCGAGTAAAAAGGAAGCAGCCAGTAAAGAACTAAGTCCGAAAGACAAAGAACCTGCCAAAGAGGTGACGAAATAGATCGCTCCATGAAGACCTCCAATGGCGAATCTTCCGAAACCCTCGGCCTGACCGGCGAGAGCTCGTAAATTCGAATCGACGTCGGCGTAAGGTAGCAATGCCATGTTCGTCTTTGTGGAGTTCTAAAACATTTTTCACAGGTAGTTAGATAAAATCGTTGTGGCGGGTCGAACCGGACCTGAGGCGATCAAATCGGGTTACCTTCCACGTAAGACAACAAGTTTCTGTGGATATATATTTCTTTTGGCCCAAACTTCTCGGCGTATTTAAAATCTGACCACTCTCATACATTTGTTTTCAATTTAGTCCTAAGTCCTAACATAAAATTTAGAGTGTGATTATTAAAAGCCCGTTTGCGATTGAAGTCTAGGGTTGTTCATGGATTGAAAAGCTCAGTTGGAGATGAATATACGTTAGAATCTAAATTTACAAACTTCACGCCACCGCAGCTCAGTAGCATATTTTAATTTCATATAAGATATCTCCTAAAATTTATTCTTTAGCTTTTTTTCGAGTCCAACGGAAAATTGGGAAGCAATTACTGTGGACCCACCCAAAATAATTTTTGAAAATAAATAAAAGCCTCCACTTTCTTTCTAACAAACTTACCAAAAAGATAAATATAATAAATAATTTTATAATTATAATTATAATTAAATTTAATGTATATAATATAAGTATGATTTATGCCACGTGCTAAGACACGGGTCAAACTTGGTCTTTTTACTACATTAACTTTTATTTAGCTAATGTCACACAAATTCAAAAGATTTCAGCTTTGGTTTCACAAACTATGCTCCTTCCTCCCACCTTCCTTTCCCACCATTTTCTTTCGTGCCAAATTTTCCCTCTGACCAGTCATCAGCACCAGCCACCAGCAAAAGAGTCAATATTACTACTCCAATAGTCCAATGTGATGCAGAAGAACTAATCATCTTCTGTGGATTAAAACTTAAGCATCTTCTTAATATTTCTCGACATTTTCCGAGAGAAGAAAAAAATGGCTTCTTCATCATTCATTGGAGAAGAAGGTAGTCAATCTCTCTCCTCATTGCTTCTTCATTTCCACACCAAATATTCAGTTTTGTTTGTTTCGCAAGAAATAAAATTAGTGAGAAAAAAGAAAAGTTTTACATTCAGTGATCAGTCTTAACCTTGTTTTTAATTTCTCTTTCGGTTTCTAGTTGTTATTGTGGTCGAAGAAAATGTAAGAGATTTAGAGAACGAGCTTACGACTCCATCTCCGGAATCGGCACCGGCGCTGGTCCTCTCGAATTCAAGCAATCGGATGGACCTGGCGGGGAAGAAGAAGTACGTGAAACAGGTGACGGGGAGGCACAACGATACGGAGCTTCACCTGGCGGCGCAGCGAGGCGATCTGGAGGCGGTAAAGCAGATTCTGAACGTCATCGACTCAAAGTTGATGGGGAAGAAGATGAGCGAAGCTGAATTTGAAGCTGAAATCGCAGAGGTTAGGTTTACAGTTGTGAACGAGGTTAACGAATTGGGGGAAACGGCGTTGTTCACTGCGGCTGAGAGAGGACATATAGAAGTTTTCAAGGAGTTGTTGAAGTATTCGAGTAAAGAGAGCGTTACGATGAAGAACAGGTCTGGATTTGATCCGTTGCATATTGCTGCAAGTGAAGGACGCCATGGTAAGCATCTTGAATTTTGTTGCTGCCAATCTGGTTTCAAATTTTGTTTCATAATTGGCCTGCTTTGTTAAATTGGAATAGTGATTAGGGAAACATATATATATATATTTATATGAACAAACAAACAAGAAACTTTATTTTTTAAATCTCAATAGTGATTACTGCTATATCAATTTAAATTGTATTTTATACTAAAAATCTGGATTTAGAAATTCAATTCCGAAACCAATTTGAACTCTTAGCATGGTTTCTTGATTTCTTCGACTTGCAGCGATTGTGCAGGTGCTACTTGACCACGACCCGGGGCTAAGCAAAACAGTCGGACCGTCTAACACAACTCCACTTATAACTGCAGCAACAAAAGGCCATATAGCGGTAGTTAATGAGTTGCTTTCTAAAGACTGTACGTTGTTGGAGATATCTAGATCTAACCATAAAAACGCATTGCATTTAGCTGCCCGTCAAGGGCATGTTGAAATCGTAAAAGCATTGCTCGATAAAGATCCACAGTTGGCACGAAGGACCGATAAAAAGGGCCAAACTGCATTGCATATGGCCGTGAAAGGGCAGAGCTGTGAGGTGGTGAAGTTGCTTCTAGAAGTGGATGCTGCTATTGTTATGCTTCCGGATAAATTTGGTTACACGGCCTTACATGTCGCCGCCAAGAAAAAACGAGTCGAGGTATATATAGTATTCCTTATATTTTTGTTCTCCATTTCTATTTATATAAGAAGCAATATTAAGCGAATCATGTTAGCATGTGCTATGCGAGACAATTCTAGACAAAATATGGAGTACATACTTCAAGGCGGCAGGGATCATGCCATATCATTACGTAATAACTTTTTAATATCAGATGATAACATGGTTTAATTTTGAATCCTGGGAGTATGTACGCCCCTTATAGCCTAGAATTTATCAGTCTATGCTTATATAGTACAATACTATGCGTCCCCATAGTTGGATTCCGAATTTTAGTCACTCTTTTCTCTCCTCCTTTCAGATAGTGAATGAGCTACTACTCCTTCCAGACACTAACGTCAACGCATTGACAAGAGACCACAAAACCGCTTTGGACATAGCTGAGAGGCTTTCCCTTTCTGAAGAATCTTCCAATATCAAAGACTGTCTTTCCCATTACGGTGCAATTAGAGCCAATGAACTGAACCAGCCAAGAGACGAGTTGAGAAAAACGGTAACTCAAATAAAGAAAGACGTTCATACCCAGCTAGAACAAACCCGAAAAACAAACAAAAACGTCCATAACATTTCTAAAGAGCTCAGAAAACTCCACAGAGAAGGAATAAACAATGCAACCAATTCAATTACTGTAGTGGCCGTCCTATTTGCCACTGTGGCTTTTGCGGCTATATTTACCGTGCCAGGTGGCAATAAGGACAGTGGGACAGCTGTTGTGGTGGGGTCACGGTGTTTCAAAATCTTCTTCATCTTTAACGCAATTGCGCTATTTACTTCTCTGGCTGTTGTGGTGGTTCAGATTACATTGGTTAGAGGTGAGACCAAAGCGGAAAAGAGAGTAGTGGAGGTTATTAACAAACTGATGTGGTTAGCTTCTGTTTGTACTTCTGTAGCGTTTATGGCTTCTTCGTATATTATAGTCGGGCGGAAACATAAATGGGCCGCCATTTTCATTACGGTAATAGGTGGGCTGATAATGTTTGGGGTCCTTGGTACTATGACTTACTTTGTGGTGAAATCGAAGAGGATTCGATTGAAGAGGATGAAACGGATGAAGAGTATATCGAATTCTTGGCATCACTCGGAATTTTCTAACTCAGAAGGTGAGCGGATTTACGCGCTTTGATTTTACTATCTGGTTGAATTTTATTGGAATTGTAGGAAACTCGGAAGGGTCATTGTAAGTTATTACCTCCCAAACTACAACACATACATCTTGTAAATTTTTATAATGTTGGATGAAGAACAACTATCTATAGTTGCTATATAATTGGATAAATTCAACATGATAATCTACTGATTAGTCGATTTCCTATGTTCGCATAAAGCATTTATACACGTGATTCCGTTAGCATAGTTGTAAGCTCAATTTTCCTATGTAACCGGAGAGTTTACCAAATAACAAAATGAATATTTTTCTCCTTCTACACATTCTTTCTCTTTTCCTTTCCCTTTCAATTGTGATGATCGCACAGTTCACATGATATTAGAGCAATTAGATCAGATTCTTGAATTCTAACTTCAAGATTCGTTTTGCGAGATTCAATTACTTTCTACACATTCTTGAATTCATTTTTCGATCGCCTATCTGCCTTGTTCCAATTCATTTTGCAAGATTCATAGATCTTTCTTCATCTTTTCCCTAATTCCCGATGACAGACGAAAACTCTTCACGCAATCCTTCTGATTCAGCAGTGAATGTCGTTCAAAAGGATTCCATGCCTCATGATCCGTATCTAGCTCTCCTTCTACAAATCGATAGTTGTATCTCCATCTGTCTGACATTCAAGGGCTCGTTCTTGTGTCAAACAAGCTTGTAAGAAGTGAAAATTATGACATATTGAGCATATCAATGCGATTAGCCTTGTTATCGAAGAATAAGCTTGGATTCGTTATAGGTCAGTATCTTCAACCTGAAATTGAATTGCCTTCTTACATCGCTTGGGAATGATGTAATGCAATCATCTCTTCTTAGATTCTTAACTCGATTTCTGGAGAGTTAACTAGCGATGCGGTGTTTGCATAAAATGCCAATGATCTTTGGTTTGACTTGAAAGAGAGATTTAATAGAATTAATGGATCTAGGATTTATTCACTTTAGAAAGGAATCATTATCTTGCATTAAGGTAATATGTCTGATGATGTGTACTATTCCAAATTGAAAGCACTCTGAGATGAGTATGTTACTCTCTTCATTCCTCCATCATGTGAGTGTGATTCTTATACTGCTTTTAAGCAATTTGAACAAAATCAAAAGTTAAATTAGTTTCTAATGGGCTTAAATAAGAGTTATGGAGCAATGCGAAGTTAGATATTGATCATGAAACCATTACCTACAATAAATGTAGCCTTTGCTATGATTAATGATGAAGAATGTAATAGAGTAATCTCGTCTATGAATTTTGATACTATTGAAATCATAGCCCTATATAGCAATAATCTTGATAACTTTGGGAAGGGAAACTATCAGAAACAAGGATTTGTTAATACTGGATATACTAAAAAGATCGAATGTGAGTATTGCCACATTGGAGGACATCGTAAGGAGAATTGCTATAAGCTCATTAGTTATCAAAGCATAAACAACCTCTTGCTAATAATGTTATTGCAACTAATGCTTCTGTTGAGTCTGCATAGGGAGTACAATCTGAGCAAGAGCAAGTTACAGCCAATCATTTAACATCTAAACAGTATGGCCAGATGATCAAACATGATACTACCACTCCAGTTGCTCATGCTGCAAATGTAACCGGTATGAATCGTTGTTTACTTAGCTTATTATCTTTTAATTCATGGATAATAGATACTAGAGCAACAACTCACATGACCTATGATTTTAATGTTTTAATTTCACCTATTCAGTGTGCTTCTAATTCAAATTCTTTAGTGATTTTACCTAATGGTCACGCAACACATTCCACTCATTTAGGTTCTATTTCACTCTCACCTTCTTTAGCATTGAAAGAAGTGTTATATGTTCCACAATTCAAATTCAATATCATCTCTGTTCCAAGGCTCACCTCTGACTGCAACTATTTATCTCATTTTTTACATCTTTCAGGATCTTTTAACTGGGAAAGTGTTGGGGATTGGTAAAAAGCAGCAAGGCTTATACTGCTTTATTTCTTCTTTGAATAATTCTAAACTCTTGTTGAGTTGTCTGTTCCTAAATCAGTAGCTTATAATCAAGTTTTTACTTCTAGGAATGATTATAATACTTGTATTTGGCATGCACGTCTTGGTCATGCTTCTCTTTCAAAACTCCAATGTATCCCTATCTTGAAAGGTTTTCTAAATTCTAATGGAATAAAACAATGCTCTGTTTGTCCACAAACAAAACAAGCTAGAATACCATTTCCTTTATGTCATACTCGTGCTACAACACCTTTTCACTTACTACATATGGATATATGGGGGCCCATATAAAACTCCTTCAAGAAATGGTTTTTGTTTTTTTCTGTACAATAGTTGATGACTATTCTAGAGCCACATGGACATATCTCATGCACACTAAATCATATGCTTTCCTTGCTAAAATCCTTCATTCTTATAGTTCATAAACAGTTTGACAGACATGTTAAATAGCTTAGAACATACAATGGTTCAGATTTTTTCAGTTATGAATGTCAAGCCTTTCTTTCCTCATTAGGAATAATACATCAAAGCTCCTGCATATACACCCCACAACAAAATGGGATAGCCGAATGTAAACATAGAATTTATGAAGTCTGTGAGGCTACTGGCCCCTACCTGGCTCCGCCCTTGACCTTGTACATGTACATTAGTTCTTATATTTATGAAGCCTTCATTGGTGTTGAAACAAGTATAGAACAACTATGATTGATGTCTTAAATCTTGTGGAACCAAAGCATGCCAATCATTAATGTAGGTTAAGAGTACAAGAAAAAGTCCTTGTAAAGATTAGGTATATCTTCATCCTCATGACAACCTCCAATCATGGAATTTAATAATGAGTAAAACCCAATTTCACTCACAGTCTTTCTTGAATAAAGGATTTCCTATGAAGATTGAGATTGTTTGCAAAGGGCAATTGCTCCTTGAAACGAGCTCTCAATCTTTGAATTCACACTACCACATCTCTTCAGAAACTTCAACTTGTTCAGCCCATTACTTAAATTATTTTAACAAGACGATGAGTTTGACCTAATACCTCTGAAGATCGAGTTCATGCTTTTGGGCTTGTGTAAGGATTTCCCTATCGGTTAGTCGGAGAAGGGGCAATTGACTTCCTCCCTTCATTCTTCTAATCAAGTGGGAGGAAAAAGATTTTTTATGTCAACCTAAACCATTTTCCATGCCACTCTTCTTCTTAAGCTTGAAACCAAATTAGGTTCTTTATACTTACTATTATCATTCGTTTGAATTTCTCCAAATGGGATTTTCTTACCTACTTTGGTCACATGCTTGTTCAACCTTTCATCTTCAACTTTAGTATCAGAAGTTGCACATGATTCATTGGAGCAACCCGATTTCATAAACAATGACTTGAAGTAAGCCCTTGACGCTTTCAACTTCAAGCTAATAAAAGAGAATTGTTTGATCTTCTTAGTCTATAAGGACTTTGTGGTGTTTTCACATGTAGTGAAGTCAACCGCATGATAATATTCTTTTGGATAAAGTTCTTGATGAACCTGATAAGAATCGTAATGAGTACATGTTGTAATTGGTGTTAGAGGAGTAGTGGCTAATGGTGTCCTATATACACCTCTTCGTTCTCGTTATCATTATCATTTTCATGATGATTGCAATGAAAAGAAATGGATTTTTTTAGGAGTTTTTTGACCATTTGTAAGTAGGGTGGGAGGTGAAGAGGGAGCAATTTTCCCTTGTAGAAAAGCTCATCGGTTGGTGAAGTTGTGCCTCTAGAGCTTGAAGACATTTGAAATTCAAACTCTATATTTAGGTGTGAAGGAGGATGAGAAGGGTATAGAGGTCTTTTCAAGTTGGAGAGAAGATTTGTTTAGCATGAGCTCACTTCCATGACTCAGCCGATAGGCTTCAGACCATCCACATATCTCGAATCAGTAATCCCTCGGGAAATATATGATCTGCCATTTTCTCATTCCTTATATTCTTCAAAGTGTTATCTAATATAATTTCATAAACTGAGGGAATACCTAATAGATGAAAACGACAGATTGATCGAGCACGTGACAAAAATTTTTCATTCTCATACGGAATAAAAATATGTACTCGTCGACGTGCTGCAATAAAAAATAGGGAAAAATGGTTATACATTTTAAGTTACGATAAATTATTATTCAACACATTATCACTTAAGTAATAAATAGAGACTTACGAATCTATCTGGCCACTCCACGTATTTAAGTATTCTTTCAAAAAACTTTTAGTGGTATTTCAAGCCTTGAAATCCTATGACTTCATTCTTGTTAGAGAAAACAAACATAAATAAAGTGAAAGTTAAAGAAGGTAACAACATAAATAGTATAAGGTTAAATCAAAATGAAAACTTACGTGTCAGACTTGTTCTCAAGCTATCGAGTCATCACTCTCCAGTTGTGCGGATTTATAGGAAGGAATGGATTTGCCTTTAATCCTAGAACCCACAAATATTTTCGTTTATGCTCGGGCACTATGAAAGGAGATAACAAGGCTGTGGAACATAACTTCATCCTTATACCTCATTCGTCCTCATATACTATTAAGGGTGGTGTGATATATGTCTCCATATTATCGAATACAATCAAGGTGTTTTCAAAGAACTATCTCATTCTCGATTGCCACCTCTTATAATGGTAAGGGATCCATGTTTGCAAGGGGAACCAATTTACACCTTAGCTTCCCGGCTGAATTGCTACTTTGAGGATGAGAAAATGATTTAGCTCGGAAACTACCTTTGACGAGTTCCCTACACCCAATGTGGCAGGCTATGGTGGCGGAGATGGATGAGAGCTCTTTATGGAGCAAGTAGATGATATAGTGGATGGTGGCGTACATGAGAGAGAGTTCAATGTATCTCCTCTCCCTTTTTTTAGCTCCTTCAGAGTCATGTCTACATCTTCCAGCTTCTGACTCAACTCCTCAAACTTTTTCATCATCCTTTGCTCAGAAGCATGAACCATCTCCCCAAGCATCGACCTAATGTCACAACCCCCACTCTGAACATTTCTCATTCTTTCCCTACTTTCTTCATATTTTTTCCATGCTTCTTTCTCCTTTATCCCTTTCGATAACAAAATTTGCTCTTCTTCTTGAGCCTCCTCTAATTCCAACATCAAATGTTCCATAACCTCGTCTACCTTGTCAGAAAAAGGTTCCAGGTCTCGTATGTATTTTTGTTCCTCTTCCTCCCTTATTGGTTTTAAAATTCCACGGATGACAACCTATAAAAGGAAAGTCCATTAAAATTCCACAAAACATGAATGGAATATAATTGATTATTTAATCCTTTTGAATTATAACATTACTTACCCCTTCAACTCTTATCCACTCTGCAATGCTCATATGAGGCACCGACAACTCCTTTGATTTCCAATTCAAAAATATGGGGAATCTTATTACCCTCCACCCAAAATTGAGTAGGAGATTCAAGATAAGGAATTGATTTATAAGCCCAAACTTGTACTGTTATAATCAAATGGATATTTGATAGGTCAAATAATATCATAATTACAAATGAATATTTCAAAATACCGTTTTAAAAATAATTACCTAAAAAGCAAGTAGAAAACCTGTGTAAGTGTATATTTCTTCTTGCTTAGTATCACATGCCTAATTTGCAGTAGCCCTCTCCATAATATTTTTCTGTAATGTCTTCAGTATAAGTTCATACGAAAGTCTCCCTCAATGGTAGCTATTGAAACTGGCCAGGTCTTCTACAAGGGCGAACGTATAGCGCGCCAAACATATATCTTTCTATCTTAAGCACATAAGATTGCCTCAATGAAGTAGACAAGAGTGATATTGACATAGTCTGCCTCATCATTTTTTCTCCACACTTTGCTTATTAACCTATTGACTATCTCTACAGCACTGATATTTGTCTCACCAAGACACTTCTTATACAATCAGTAGGATTTTGTTAACCGAGCATAGTCTTAGTCAGATGGATAAGCATGACACTTCATTCCCATCACCAGAGCTCACTCTCTCAAACTAAATTGCATAGGATTCCCTTAAATAGTAAACCAAAGTTCATTCTTTTTCAAGCACTTTGCTCATCGAATAATAAAATAATTAATGACATGGCTAGAGTTATTGAGAGGGACATTCACATCAAGGAAGTGTCTCAAGAAGGTCTTCTTAAACATCTTCAATTATTTAAGATTGAGCCTTGACTTGATATTAACAATAACTACTTCCTACTTCGATACACACATAATCCATGATTTCTATACATCATCTTCTTCAAGGATGTGTGTAAGATCACAACTGACCGGAGCTTCTATATCCTAAATTGAAAAAATCACAATCCAAAATTAGAGATTAATATAGATAATCCAAAAATAGAGAATAAAACACAATCCAAAAATGAACAAAACACAATCCTGAAATTAATATATATATCAACATGTAAATGAAACAAACAAAAAACCAAAACAATAAGAGATATTTGAAATTATCAGAGAGTTCCAGTCTCTATTTTTTATGCTCGATGGACCTTGAACATACCCATCGGGCATCGAGAATATATGTCAAACTTTTGGAAGTCTCTATTTTCAATGCTCGATTCTCGATGGTTTGAAGGCTCTAAGAAAAAGAACTCAAGTCATTGGGAACTTCATGCACACACACTCTATTTTCTACTCAATTTCACCCATGTTTCACTCCAAATCCAAATGAATCTATCAACCACACATATTTCAATTAAAAAAACACAAAAAATACTAAATTTCGACAAAAAAACACCCTAGTTTTCATGGGTATGAGATTTACCTTCTGTGATGGAGGTAAATTCGTTTCAACTATTGATTATGATAAAAGTTTTCATCGCTTACTATCTGTCGTGGCTTTCTCCAGCAATTTTCCCATCCGCTGCTTCTTTAACTCTAAACTGCTTGGATTTTTGATTTGAACCATTTTCAATTTTACTGTCTCGGTTTCATTTTGGAAATGAAATTTTTAGATGAAGATGAAGAATAAAGAAAAAGCAGAATGGTCGGCGAAAATGAAGGGAGGGAAGGTGAGCGGTTATTTTTTTCATATTTTTTCTTTTTTATTTTTAAATAACTTAACCAAAGTGAAATTAGGTAATTGTATATTTTTCTTTTAATTTTTTATTGTAAAAGTCAACAAAAATCAAATTTGGAGGCCATTTTTTCAAGAACAAATATTTGGAAGTTAATATTTTAAATAAAATATTTTTGAGCGCTACTTTTACAAATTCTCAAAAAAGAAAATAGAAGAAACCAAAATTCCTTTTTTTCACAATTAAATTTTGTCAAATATTGGATTGAAACGTATGCATATTACTTTAAAGAAATTGATCGGTCATTTCGATTATATTTTAAGTTGATTTGACGGTGAGAAACTGATATTAACATGTGAGAATTTGAATAAATCAATCCTTTTATAATATGATTTATCTAAAAAAAAATTCATTAATTTATATATATTTTTTCCTTTTTTTTTTCTTATATGCATAGTTTATTTGGTTGATTGATTAGTGTATGTTTGGTTTATGAATATGAAAGAAAGAGTACATTAAGAGTGTAGACATTTAACAATACCAACAAGCAATAATCCATCATTTTCTAACAATCCAAACAGGTAATGATCATGGGTATGTATTACCTTCTTCTTCATGCATGAATACACAGAAACATATTTTAACTACTGTTGCAAGGACTTCTCGAATCTTCCTCTCTTTTTTTATTTTCCATAATACCTTCAGTGAGATATAGCGGATGGGAGTCATAAGAGAAAGCGGATTCAGTGACAACGATCATTTATGCGACCCTGTTTACGGATCAATCGAGGTTGTTCATCTCATATCAAACGGGTGAGATGAAACCACATATAAATCAATTTTACTTTGGTTAGATAAAGTCAGATCACATTTTCTATATAATTTCATTTCATCCGTTCGATAAGAGATGAACAACCTCCATTAATTTATTAACAAGTCCGTGGGCACTGAATCGGCCTTTTCAATGAGACTTTTGTAGGGGTGGTGGAGGAGCTTCCCCTTCCCCACTTCCTTATGTGCCCTAATTTAGAGCGGATCAGGCCCCTTTCAAAATGAATGTGCTATTCAAAGACTAGACATATCCAAAAATACCCAGTCTTTAAAATCAGAAGAAGAAGAAGAAGAGAGGAACCTTTTTTTCTAAATCATAAAACAATACCTTAAACCAACACGAGTGGATCTCCTTGATCTTCACGTTGCTGTCATTCAGATCTTTTCAATTACATAAGCAAGTATGAAGATTCATCGCAAAACAGTATTTTAAAGTCATTTAATTCATGGATTTATATATTACAACACAAGGTTTGAGAATGTACAGAAGAATGAACACATGGCAGGAACTCACAAGCGTTACAGAACAGTTTTATATAGTATAATTTTATTGGATTTGTTTTATCGAGTTTCATATGGGTAAGATTCAATTTTGTAAAACTAACTTGTTTTGGACTCACCGGATCTGAGTTCCCTTTCAAGCTCATCAAACTCCCATTCACCAATCGCTTCTGCTGAGTAGTCCTCACCCACTTTCCCAAACTCTGATTCCAGCTTAGCTAGTTCTGCTTCAGGGCCTAGCACCACCTGCTCTGGCTTGACAGGAGGTGGTCTGGTTGGCTCATCAGTCCTAGCTTTTGGTGACTTGATGTTGCCAGCTGGTGGGTCGGATGTACTGCTCTGAAGTTCCTCAATTGCTTGAGACTCTGCTTTTGGGGTAGGAGTCTCCATTTCTAAGTTGGGTCTCTCAATTGATTCAAATTCCTCTCTTAACTTTTTGATATCGTTGAATAGCTCCTGAACTTTGGCGTCATCTTTCCTGGATCAATTTTTCGAGATTAAATCAGGCAGACTATTATAGGAAGAAGCTGAAGAAGAATGTTAGTGTACATAGAAGACACACCTTGAAACTTGTGCGTGTGGAGCATAAAGCTGCTCTTTCATGTTATCCACGACACTGAAAGTTGTTATTATCTGAGAGGAAGATGGCGAATCAATATATGCACAAACAGAGCAAAAGCAAGAGAAACCATCTTTCTCCAATGGTCGAAAGTATCTAAAAGGGAAATTATGCGGTAAACTGAAGGCAACTAGAATAGGATGAAAAATAGTAGTATTTCTACCTTGGCTTCGTAGTCCAGATATTCTTCTTCAAGATTTCTCCTAGGATTTAAAATCTTGGACTCATCATTTTCCACACTAGATGCATTTTCTAATCTGTTTAGTGAGGGCAAGACGTTAGGCAACGAAAAGAAAACAAGCTGGAACCATTTCTTTTACAACAAAAGACTTTACCCCTTAACCAATTTTTTAAGGTTTTCCACAAACTTCCGAATGCAGCTGATAGAGGGTCCCAACTCTTTCTGCATTGGATAGAACAGGTTGCATGTGAAGAAGACGAAGCAATCAACACAATCTCAAATGGCATCTAGGATTTACTTCACATTTGAGTGTTTGTTAAGTAGACTATGATCATCACCTTGTAATTAGAGAGAAGATCAACAGCCAACTTCACTGTAAAGTCTTCATGTCTCCCTAACTCATCACTACAAAATGCAAAATAGGCTAACTACCTGAGCAGCAATTCATGTGAAAACAAAAAGAATTTGCAAAATTCCTTATTTTCTTTGTTGTTGGAAGATAAGCAAATCCCAGTAACAAGGCTCGCAAAAAGATTAATGGTGTAATAGATCATACAAATGAAGTACGAACCTGGCCTGCTTCTCCTTAGTTTCTGTATATAAGCATTGGATCTTCCAAGTATCTTCCAGAAAATTAATCCATGTACTGAGAACATCTGCTTCTACCTTACACGAGGCAATGGATTTCACCAGCTCATCTTCCTGAAACATATAAAGGAGTGTTTTAAGTTCTACAGGATGAAAATATGGAGAATGTATCCAACAAAAATAAAACTCAGCAAATGAAGTATAAAAGAACTTAGACCTTCATCTTCAAGTGTGCAACAATCTGATCATTGGCTTCTTCAAACTGATCTCTCTCTTCCCTTGTATTGCGAAGACGAGCCTGAGCAGCAGCCAAGGAGGTATTTACCTAGAAAGAGAGATGGGGAGTCAAACCAAAGGAATAGTTTTAGAAAAGATGAGCGTAAATAAAATACAACAATATGGCACTCCCATTCGTCATATAATTCCCAAGATAATAGAAGCACCCAAAACACTAGTTTAAATAAAACCTTTTTCAATTGTGCTTCAAGATCATCTCTTTGCCTTTCAAGTTCCTCGATCTCATTTGCCATTTCCTGGAAAGAAATCAATTCTAACAAGAAAAGTGAATATAGTTTTTTTTTTATTTTTAAAAAGTAGAAAGATGCTTTACACCTGTAGCAAACAGAGCACTCCTATATCACATACTCATCCAGTTCATAATAGATGAGACATATTAAGCTAGACAAGATTACAAACTTTCGGCAAACATCTTACCTTTTCTTTTTCACCAACTTCACTTGCTTTTGCCACACGAACTTTAAGTGCTTCCTCCTTCTGCACCCTGGCAATGAATACTAGAAGTTAGAGAAATTCCTGATCACTTGAATACTAAAGTTCATGAATGAAGGAGATTTGGAGTTAAAAGTGGAAAATAGAAAGTCAATTTTTTACCTCTGATCCAAAATACGCTTTTCAGATTTTGCAGTGGAGTTAGAAAGAGATTCTGACAAGACCTTCAACTTGTCAACCTACTCATATAACACAACATAATCAGGTATGTTAGTTCTACAAATACTTTAACCTGACACTAATCAGTATAAGGATCAATAGAAAATTAGTCCGACACATGAATTCTTCATAACCCTCGTCAATAACCAGAAACCAGGAACAAACATGTCTTTACACTTCCAATAATATAAATAGAGGAATAATTATGAAGTTTGAAAAAAAACCATACCTTTTGAGTGTGAATATCCGGAGAATCTCCATTATTTAAGGATTTTTTCTTTAATAAAAGTCCTTCCAATCGAGAACAAACTCGAATTTGTTCAAGTGCAGCTTTCAGTGCCTATAACAAACACATAGCAGTCAAACTCGAACTTATTATTCAAACTTTCATTTTCTTATCTGATGATATCTTAACAAAGAGAACCAAAAGAATCACACCATATATTTTGACACTAGCTGAACAACGATCTCCGAAAATCTGGATCAACTTGGATAATGGGAATTGAATGACTGTCAATTGTATTTATCTAGTTGAGTAGGGAAAAAAAGATACCAAAAGTATGGACATATGGTTTCCCAGTAATCATTTGAAGGTGGTCTTTATTTGGAGAAGTAATTGTATTGGTAGAATTATGCATATATTGCTATTTAATACAATCTGTAACACCTGCAGCATCAATGCTAATCCTGAAGTTTATAACAATGACCAACCTACCTCTATTGTCTCCAAGGTTGTCCCTTCAGATGTTTTGTCCTGACCTTCACCTGAAGGTGCCAAGGAAGCTGTGATTCCATCAACCTTTTTCTTCAAACTGGATACTTCAACATCTACTCTGCAACAGACACACACCAAACAACAAATGTAAGGTAAAACTATAAGCTTTTCAGTTTTCAGCCTCTTCCATTTGAGGCGGGGGGAAGCAGGCCAAAAACCAAGACAGATAGATGGGTATTCAATTATCAAAGACCCATGTAATGTAGTCACTACTTACCTTCCAAGATCAGCATTAATCTTCAACCCTGTAACGGCACTTTGTGCAAATTGAAGTAATTCCTCCTGTTTCACCTGAAATTAAAGATAGATCAAAACAAACAAGGAAACCCAAATGTTTGGAAGAAATTTACGAAATAAAGATAGTATGACAAAAAACCACACATATTATAAGGATTGCAACTGAAGAAAGTAGGTCTTCATGTGGTCTTACAAATAGATCGAAAAAGGAAATAACCCAAAAATGGAACATTAAAACAGATTTTCATGACTTGCAAAAATATAATTCAATCAGATATGATCACATTCTTCTTGTGATATTGTCCGTACCAGTACTTCATTCTCATAGCTTGAAAAGGCTTTTGCAAGATCTTGTATGCCACTTAATATTGCATTATGAACTTCTTTTCCCCCGGTAAGACATATCCTGCAGATAGTAAGATTATAAATAAAACTTCAGATCCAATTTTCAGTCCAGACAATGACTATTATTTGCAATAGACCATGTAAATAATCAGATAACCAGAAATGAATTTGTGCTAAGTAAAACAGATATATAAATATGTCCAGGGGATGGGCAAAAATGTTGGCACCATGTTTCATAACATGGAGGTTGCTAGTTCAAAACCCCTCCTTCTGCAGGGCCAAAATAAGTAAAAGCATTGTCTCATCATGATACAACTCCATTATATAATGAACATCAAATAATACTAACCACATTAAAAAGAAAATATTTCTTACTGCAGCAATTTTATTCTACATTATACAACAATTAAAAAATTAATCGCATAGTTAACACAAGCAGATCAACTGAAGGGACTCACTCAAACATCTCAAGGAGAAGAGGGACTTCTTTCTCATTTGGAGCTTCAAGTATCTAAGGAACAGAAACAGTTAACATTTGGTTACACTTCACTACAAATGAGTTTGCTTCTAATGGTATATAAGGGCTTGGAAGTTGCAAATGGCAATAAACTCTGAACAATCATTTGATTCCAGGAACAAGTTATATTAAAAATATAGTCCTTGACCATACTTAACATACCATAGATAATGTCACACCCTCCAAAGCTTGACTTTGAAGAAATACATCACGAAAATCCATAGGGGCACCACCGACATCAGGGTCATAATACAAAACCTATGCGTGATAACAGAGTTTTTAAGAGGAAGAAGTACAGGATTGCATGCACTTTAGAACTCTCAAACAAAAAATGGAGTGATATCATAAACCAATTGCCATAGCAAATTTAGATAGTATCATGTACTTTGAACGGTGATGAAACTACATAATACATGAGCCATCCCATGCATGGATTGCATGATCAGGTTTAGACTTTGAATATTGTTTGTGGTAGACCACATATGATATGAACTAGAGAGGTAACAGCATTTTCTTACCAGAGATGATTTTTTGGGATTCTCTTTTGCTTCATCAGAAGAAAGATGCTCATCAACAGCCTTATCTTCCTCCTTAAAGGATCCTCTAGATCGCTTATCAATCTCTTTCAACACAACCAGCCATCTCTTCAACAACACAGTTCTTTCAGGTCCTCTACTGGATACAGCAGTTTCTTCCAATCTTTTCATAGTCTGCCTAGCACTCTTGAAATTCCGAGCTACCTGATTAAGATTAACAGTATAATTACATCATATACCGAATATGAAATGCTATACGGAAAAGGTGCACGAAGTGAAACATATGTATCACACAATGGAAAAATATTACTGAGTACATGAATAGAATATAATTTTCCATTACCAACAGTAGTAAAATAGATGACTCATTCCGAATAGCATAAGCAAATTATACTTTTTTGGATGAACCATGTAAGCGGTGCACCATTGTACATCACATCAATGGAAGTGACTTGTGCGGTTGAGATATATCCATCCACCATATACACAATCCACCCAAGAATTTCTCAAGGGGGGCCAGTTACTCAATAATTTGATTAAAAAGAAAAAACTATATGATTAAGGAATATCAGGAAACATACTCTTTTTTTCCCATCTAAAACCCAAAAAGCCTTTTCATTCCTTTTTCCTTTTTAGCCTAAAAACTAAAAATGAAAACTCAATCTTATCCTCTAAAACTCGAGTTAAGGCTCAAGGTCAACGTCAAACCAGTATCAGCAAATACTAACCATAAAACATAAAATTGCAGCACAACCGAAATAATCGGAATACTATCTGATACAGTCAAAATCCAAACAGAAATCAAAATGCAATGAACCAAATTGAAAATTAGAGAGAGAGAGAATACAATGCGGTCCTGAATGAGTTTTGAGCCCTCAGCGACGGCTTGGCCAGCATGGTGAACGACAGTGTCGGCATAGTTCTTGAAGGTGCGTGTAATATTGTTCTTGTTCCCAACCTCTACAGCTTTGTTCACAGCAGATCTCAGCCACGACATTTTCGATTCTCACTCTTCCTTCTTCCGTCACAAATGCTTCATGACAAATTTGACAACTTAAACATCAACGAGAAGATTGAGAGAGATGTATTATG
Organism: Coriaria nepalensis; assembly: GCA_027186245.1. NCBI lineage: Eukaryota > Viridiplantae > Streptophyta > Magnoliopsida > Cucurbitales > Coriariaceae > Coriaria > Coriaria nepalensis. Next base: position 8,554,043 of record CP114491.1, on the reverse strand, counting down.
GAGGCAGAGGGCCAGAGATCGTGCATGCAAGGTGGTTTCGAGGGTTTTGAAGGTTTTCAGGTAAAGGAAAAAATAGATGGGGAACGAATTTTTTGTGCATCAGAATCTGGGAAGAAGACGAAGTCAATGCGTTTGCCGTTTGTCTTTGATCAAGTGAACCGACGACGTTTTGAGTTGGGGGTTTTTTTTTTTCTTTTTCAAATAATCGTTTTTCTCTTTTAGTTCCAATTTAAATAACCGTTTTTATCTTTCCCCGAAGTTAAATTATCCTGCCAAAACCGCATACAAAACGGTGGCGTTTCGTTGGGTTCGCGCGCTCTGCTTTGATGGAAGCAATACTACGCCGTTCAAACTTGGTGTAAAATAAATTTTTAATTATTTTCTGGTTAGATATTTCTGTAAAAAGAAATTCGATAATTATTTTATCTTGTATTTAAAAAGAAAATATATAAGCTTATATTTGCCCAACAAAATCTAGCCGCTCTTTCACCTTCACAAATCACATCCTTCGCACCATCTTTGAGTAGGAGAGAGAGGGACTGCGAAACCCTAGAGAGAGAGAGAGAGAGAGAGAGAGAGAGCGTGCAACAGAGAGCGAGGAAGGAGACCTCGTGAAATCCTAGAGATGGATAAGGTCTCGGAGAAACTGAAATCGAACAAACGCACCAGAGAGGACCGGAACGATCGCCGGGACTCCGACGAGAAGAGGTCTTCCAGAGATGACAAGCATCGTGACTCCGACAAGCGCCACAGCAGCCACCACCACCACCACCAGAGATCAGACCGTGAATCTAAGAACGATCGTTCACGTGACCACAGATCGAGGAGTACACTGTCTCCTGACGAACGTGAAGGCGAAGATTCGTACGATCGTGATTTTAAGCGTGAGCGGTCTTATGATCTGAGAGAAGATAGGGAGGGGAGCAGGGACAGAGATTTGTCTAAGCGAGAGCGGAGAAAAGAGAGTAGGGAGAAGGATGATGATTATGAGCGGGAGAGGTCTAGTGAGCTGCACTGGGATTCAGCGCACTCGAATAAGCGGAAGGAGAGGGAAGGGAGTAAGGATAGGGCCGATGGTGGCGAAAAGAGGGTTAAGGTTTCAGATGACAAGAAGGAGCGGAGACGGTTTGAGGCTGTGAAGGAAATGAATGGAGTGGAGAGGGAAGAGAGGAAAGAGGGGAGGAGATCAGAGGATAGAGTGGAAGATGGTGAGCTGAATTTGAATGTCAGAGGTGAGAGAAGGGAGAGGAGACGGTTTGGAGATAATGAAGGGAAATTGAATTTCAGTGAAGAAAAAGTCAATGGAGAAGTGGGTTATGAAGTTTCCAGCACGATCAATGGGAGTGGTTCACTGGGAAATGTGAGTATCCGATTCTCTAATTTTTGTTCCGGTCGCCTACCTGATCACCTTTCTGTTATGCTTCAAATTTCTTTTACAGAGTTGCTATTGTTTTGATTGCTACAATTGTGTCTTTGGAAATTTGATTTTTCCTATTTAAACACGGATGTTTTTGTTTTGTACTTGTAGCATTTTGCATTCCTTCAGTACTAAGAAGGATGGACTCAAGTTTTATTGATATCTTGAGGTCTTGATGATCATTTTAGTACGCGGTGAGGATTTAAAGTACTTGAGTGAAGGGTTTGTATCATAGAATTTCTACATTATCTAATGAGAGTCATGCACTCGTGCCTGAATGAAAACTGAGTTGTCCTCATCCTAAAACTGCTCACTTGCATTTTGTAGTTTATATGTTTTTTTTTTTTGAGTCAGATTACCTTGATTCAATCAGTCTAGGTCATTTGTGCAGACTAATAAGTCTTGTCCTTTGTATCTCTTGCCTTTCCACTGTTTCTGACTTGAGAATTGATTATCTTACACTTTTAGGGATCCATAGTGAAATCACTTACTATGGCGTCGAGGAGCGTGCCGGAGACATCATTGTCCTCTAATCATCCCCTTCCTACCAAGGTATCTTCAATTTCTACCACAAATGAAAATAAGGGAGTTAGTATTACCAGATCTCATCAGGTTCCTGGAAAATCTAGTACAGATGGGATATCATCAACTGCTGGGAAAACTGGAAGTATTTCTCTTGATGCTTTAGCAAAAGCTAAGAAAGTTCTACAAATGAAGAAGGATATGTCCGAGAAGCTAAAGAAGATACCGCTGGTAAGTTGTTATGAAAGTCAGCTTTTATATATAGCTGTTGTTATCTTGGAAACTTTTCTTTTTCGACCAGCTTATTCAGAACTTTATCCTTTATCTTTTTGGCTTTCAGTGTTATATCATTTTTTTTTCTTATAAATGTAGTTGAATAAGGGTTCAGGCTCACAGGGTAGCTCGCTGAAGGAAGCAGCTAAAACACCAGTTTCTTCTACTGGTATATTAGGCTCTGTTCCACCAAAAACTGCCGCGGTAGCTACTAGTTCATCAACTTTACCTCCTCCTCCTTCTGGGAATGCAACAACTGGTGGTATTAGTGTTCCCGCTGGCATTATTCCCAACATCGAAGCTGTCAAACGTGCACGGGAGCTTGCAGCCAGGATGGGATTTCGTCAGGATCCAGAATTTGCTCCTATTATCAACATGTTTCCAGGGCAGGCCACAACTGATGTGGCTGTCCCCCAGAAGCCTACCAAAGCCCCTGTTCTTCGCCTGGATGCCTTAGGCAGGGAAATTGATGAACATGGAAATGTAGTTGGTATAACCAAGCCAAGCAACCTCAGTACCTTGAAGGTATGTTTAAGTTGTGTCATGCTCTGTGGACTTTCTATTTATTTTAAATACATTCTATCATTGCTTTATTCTTACATTCTATTTATTCTGCAGGTCAACATCAACAAACGGAAAAAAGATGCATTTCAGATTCTTAAACCTGAGCTGGAAGTTGATCCTGAATCAAATCCTCATTATGATGAAAGGATGGGTATCGATAAAAATAAAATTTTGAGGCCGAAGAGGATGTCGTTTCAGTTTGTTGAGGAAGGAAAATGGTCAAAAGAGGCCGAACATATAAAGCTGAAGGTATATAAATCATGTTTTTTACTCGTGCTTCATTCAGTTCTGTATTTGTGTTTTAAATTATCACAATTTGCTATTACAGAGCAAGTATGGAGAAGCACAAGCGAAAGAGCGAAGGGAAAAGCAGGCACAGTTGGCAAAGGCAAAGGCAGCTCCTGATATAAATCCCAACTTGATAGAGGTATCAGAGAGAGTTATAATGAAAGAAAAGCCAAAGGACCCAATTCCTGACATTGAGTGGTGGTAAGTTATTGTTTCCTTCTATATTTGATTTCATGTGCTGATTAGCAATTATTGAGTGTTCAGTTAGGTTAGAACCTTGGATCCTCTGATCACTAATAAATTACTACTCGAGGAATGTTGTTCTAACAATTTTTGCTAAACTTATCAGGGATAAACCTCTTTTGCAATCTGGTACATATGATGGCATCATTGATGGTACCATACCCGAAGAAAAATTGAGGAGGGACAAGATCACAATCTATGTGGAACATCCACGTCCCATCGAACCCCCTGCTGAGCCAGCTCCTCCACCACCTCAACCCCTGAAACTAACCAAGAAGGAGCAGAAGAAACTTCGTACACAACGCCGTCTAGCCCGAGAGAAAGAACGGCAGGAGATGATCAGACAAGGCATCATAGAACCTCCAAAGCCGAAAGTTAAAATGAGCAACTTGATGAAAGTCCTTGGATCCGAAGCCACGCAAGATCCAACCCGGCTTGAGAAAGAAATCCGGACTGCTGCTGCTGAACGTGAACAAGCTCACATAGACCGGAACATTGCTCGAAAGCTCACTCCAGCTGAACGCCGCGAAAAGAAGGAACGAAAACTATTTGATGGCCCTGCCACACTCGAAACCATAGTGTCAATTTACAAGATAATTGATCTGTCAAACCTAAAGGCCCGTTTTAAAGTTGATATAAATGCAAGGGAGAACCGTTTGACTGGATGTGCTGTGATTTCTGATGGGATGAGCGTTGTGGTTGTGGAAGGTGGAAACAAGACTATTAAGAGGTACAGTAAGCTCATGCTTAAGCGTATTGATTGGGCTTCTGCTGTTAAGGAGGAGGAAGAGGGTGATGAGGATGGAAATGATGATGAGGATAAACCTGTTAACAAGTGTGTGTTAGTCTGGCAAGGAAGTGTAGCTAGACCTAGCTTCAATAGATTTTTCATTCACGAGTGCATTACTGAAGCTGCAGCTCGTAAAGTTTTTGCTGATGCTGGTGTTGGTCATTACTGGGATCTTGCGGTCAATTTCTCAGACGATCAAGTTTGAAGATCAGTCTGCTTTGAATTGATGTATAATCTTTCATTGGAGAACTTTTTTTCTTCTTTTTCTTTGCTTAACTTGAGCAGGAGGAATCTCTTAATGTGTTGGAAATTAATGAGATAACTAAGAATGCTTTCCTGCTAGATAGTGTTATAATCTTAAAACATTGGCCTTATGTAACGGGAGAGCTCTTTTTAATCTACTTTGCAGGAATAGTATAAACTATGTATAGATTGTGTTTAGGAGGCGGACTACTGGCACCCGGACGGAAGGGTCCTATAAAATTTCACTGCCCCCTGAGATTGGCTTTGGGCCTTTCCTGTGCAGCCTAGTTGGAGGGCGAAGCGGCATCCTTTGGGGGACCTGAGAGTCATGGAATTTGTTCTGTTCCAGGCGTGACTTCAATTACTGGTTTGAAATCAACAGAGCATTGTAGGTTAGCTTGAGAACCTCTTGTAGTGGCCCTACCGACGATGAATAATCCTCCACATGATGGTTGTTTCTGACAAAAACAGTATAACGTTTGCTCATTTGATTAAGGTCGTTATTAACCCTTTGGGTTTTGTAAGAGAGTGCGAATCTTGCATTCTAGGCTAGGAAGTGACTGGATTCCATGGTAGTATAAATCAGACAAGAAACTAGAAAGGTAGGTCTTGTTTGAATCCAATATTGTAGGAGAAGAATACTAAAAATATGAGTCTCAAATCCCAATAATGGGAAGCTACAAACAAGCCTACAAGATTCGTAGCTAGGAAGTGACTGGATTCCATGGTAGTATAAATCAGACAAGAAACTAAGAAGGTAGGTCTTGTTTGAATCCAATATTGTAGGAGAAGAATACTAAAAATATGAGTCTCAAATCCCAATAATGGGAAGCTACAAACAAGCCTACAAGATTCGTAGCTGGAGGCGGCCTCATAGCCAATATAAAAGGGCAAATTCTGTGGCTGTCTCTATGGCTGCAGCACACTCCATACACAATCTTCGTCCACGCTTTATTTCATTGCACGATCATGCCAACATGGTTTATTACTCAAAATAGTAATTAACTTAATCCTTGTCTGCCCAACATTCTTGTATATTGTGCTTTGGTCCATAATTACAGAACAACCCCACTAATAAGGTGTGTGAACAACAGAAAGGTTCATGTTCATGTTCATGGTAGCCTATCTACATTAACTACCCCTCACAATCAAAAACACTACATCATTTCATTTACTCTAACTTGTTTAGGATGAAAACTAGAAGAAAACATATACATGTCACCTCGTGACATGTTTGTTTTGAAAAGCCACCTCGTGATCTTTCTTTGGCAAGATTTGCTTTTTACAGAAGAAAACGATGTTGTTTCAAACATGTCAATTTCTAATCTACCAAGTGTTCTGGTACTTACCCCCACCTTCCCAAGACAATATTTTTATAAGAAACAAACAAATCTACAAGACATGGAAGACAGATTAGATTAACAAAAGGTGTTTTGACTTTTCTAAAAAGAAAAATAAAAAGTTTATCATATTTAGATTTTAATTTATCTTAAAAATTAATTTCATACATTTAACTTAATTGAGCTTTAAACGAAAGATTCATGCATACATCTAATCAAGTATAATACCAAGATTACTTAAAAACATAATTAATGAAAATTGTGACTTGATCGATCTAGAAACTTCTCGTATCTATACATAATTTTTTTCTAAACGTATTAAATTTATCATAAATGCAATTAGGACAATATCAAACCCTAGAAGAAAGGGGAAAAAGCATGCAACAACTGTCTGTCTTTGCCCACAGAACAAGATCTTAAAAACCTTATCCTACACACATGACACTAACATGCAAGATTAAACTACCATACAATATGAACTCTAAAAGGCCGGTCCATTGATTAAAAATGTAATACGAGATTCATCTCATAATTATATTCAAAATTTGTGGAGATTATCTTTTAGGATTACTCATTAATTAATATTAAATTTATAGGATTAATAATAATTTGAAAGTCGGATATTAATAATTAATATATTTTAAACTAAACTCAATATTTTTTAAAATGACAAGAAAAAAAAAAAACTACCATACAATATAATATAGATCCTTTAAGGAAAGAAAAATAAAATTAATCGGTTTAATTAAAATATATAAATTTATTTTATATATATATAGAAATTAGTTGCAGCCAATGAGGTATATGCATGCGTGATGACTGAATCAATGAACTAGACCACAAGGCTACACATACGCATACAGTAGATCAACATCCCACCTAATTTTAGAAAACCTAAGATGATCAACAATCAATCAATCAATATGAAACCCAGAAAACCCAATACGCCACGTGTCCTCCACCACCCCATCATCCCAAATCCTCAAAATTTCTTATCTCAGCAGCCTCGTTGAGAAAGAAAGAAAACGTATAGAGAAGAAATAAAAATTAGGCGTTGTTGGTCACCTTTCTCTCATCTCCCCCGCCATAATATATACACACACAAACTTTGCAGTAGCCCCCACTCTCCTCTCTCTCTCTCTCTCCTCATTTTCTAAGTAAGAAGGCGTAGAGTCGTACTATATGCATGCAAGAGTTTTTAATTAAAGCCAAAGCATTTAGTCACTCCTGATAATTAACCGAGTTAGTTAGTTTGATCAAGCAAGAAAAACCAACATACCAACTGTATGTCTCGTGTCATAGACGGGACCATATCTCCTGCCAGAGACACGATGCCGTTTTTCGACCATATGGAACTTCACGACCTCCCTCGCTCCACCACCAGTGGTGTCTCCCCCAGCCTCGGCCAGCTCCTGAAGCGAGTTGGGGATGTCCGAAAAGAAACCACCGGAGACGGAAGCGAAACACCGGTCCACCAGGTCGTGGACCTCTCCGACCCTACCAATGAACCGCGGACCCTGCCGTTCGTGCTCTCCTTCACTAACCTTACTTACAGCGTCAAGGTCCGGAGAAAAGTGAGCTTCCCGTCCCTTTTCCAAAGTCGTCAGAACCGGCTTGGAGACTCCCCGGCCGACCATGAGGCAACTCCTGGCGAGAGATTATTCACCAAAACAAAGACCCTGCTGAACAACATCTCCGGTGAAGCTCGCGATGGAGAGATCCTGGCCGTTCTGGGAGCCAGTGGGTCCGGGAAATCAACGCTGATCGACGCATTGGCGAACCGGATCGCGAAAGGGAGCTTGAAAGGGAGCGTGACGTTGAACGGAGAGGCTTTGGAATCCCGCCTCTTGAAAGTGATCTCTGCTTACGTCATGCAAGACGATCTGCTATTCCCCATGCTTACGGTCGAAGAAACTCTAATGTTCGCAGCTGAATTTCGGATGCCTCGATCACTCTCCAAATCCAAGAAGAAAATGCGGGTCCAAGCTTTAATCGATCAGTTGGGTCTCAGAAATGCGGCCAAAACCGTGATCGGAGACGAAGGCCATCGCGGCGTTTCAGGAGGCGAAAGGCGGCGGGTCTCGATCGGGATCGACATAATCCACGACCCCATCATTCTCTTCCTCGACGAGCCGACCTCTGGGCTCGACTCCACCAGTGCTTTCATGGTAGTTAAAGTGCTACAGAGAATCGCGCAGAGTGGCAGCATAGTAATTATGTCCGTACATCAACCTAGTTACCGGATTCTTGGATTGTTAGACCGGTTGATCTTCCTGTCTCGGGGTCAAACCGTCTACAGCGGTCCGCCTTCCAATCTCTCGCCATTCTTTTCTGATTTCGGACACCCGATACCGGAAAATGAGAACCGGACCGAGTTCGCTCTCGACTTGATTCGAGGGCTCGAAGGCTCTCCAGGTGGCACGAAGAGATTGGTCGAATTCAATAAAACATGGCAAACCGCGAAACACCCGACCAACATCCCAAACCACTCCGACTTCACCAAACAATCCGACATGTCGTTGAAGGAAGCAATCAGTGCGAGCATCTCACGAGGCAAACTAGTCTCCGGCGCAGCGACAAACAGCTCGAGCCCGACTTCAATGGTCCCCACGTTCGCAAACCCGTTTTGGATCGAAATGATGGTTCTCTCCAGACGATCCTTAAAAAACTCCCGACGCATGCCGGAAATTTTCGGAATCCGACTTGGCGCCGTTCTAGTCACCGGATTCATCCTCGCCACCATGTTCTGGCAGCTCGACAACTCCCCAAAAGGAGTCCAGGAACGGCTAGGGTTCTTCGCCTTCGCCATGTCAACAACCTTCTACACATGCGCCGACGCCCTCCCCGTCTTCCTCCAGGAACGATACATCTTCATGCGAGAAACCGCTTACAACGCGTACAGAAGATCCTCCTACGTTCTCTCTCACTCACTGGTCTCCATACCGTCCTTGATTTTCCTCTCCTTAGCTTTCGCCGCCACCACTTTCTGGGCCGTAGGTCTCGACGGAGGAATCACAGGATTCCTATTCTACTTCGCGATAATCTTCGCGTCGTTCTGGTCCGGAAGCTCATTCGTGACTTTCTTGTCCGGCGTGGTGCCGCACGTGATGCTAGGGTACACCATAGTCGTAGCGATCTTGGCCTACTTCCTGCTGTTTAGCGGGTTTTTCATCACGCGGGACCGGATCCCGGCTTACTGGACTTGGTTCCACTACCTCTCTCTTGTAAAGTATCCTTATGAAGGGGTTCTGCAGAATGAGTTTGAAAACCCTAACAAGTGTTTCGTAAGAGGAGTGCAGATTTTCGACAACTCGCCGCTCGGGGAAGTTCCGAGTGTGTTGAAGGTGAAGCTGTTGCAGAGCATGAGCAAGACGTTAGGGATGAAGATAACGAGCTCGACTTGCTTGACGATGGGATCGGATATTTTGAAGCAGCAGGGGATTACAGATTTGAGTAAGTGGAATTGCTTGTGGATTACTCTGGCTTGGGGGTTCTTGTTTAGGATTCTGTTCTACTTTTCTTTGTTGATTGGGAGCAAGAACAAGAGGAGATAAGATGATCGATGCGGGTTTTTTATTTTTATTTTTTCATACTGAAAAAATGGTGGGAGCGGGTGTGATTGGTGGAACGGTTAATTCAATTTTACTGTTTTCCCGTTTTTTCCCTTGTAATTTTTTTTTTGGCCATCCTCTTTGGGGTCTGTTTATTAGTTAACTGTGGTTTGGAATAAAATTGAAAACCTAATTAATTGAGAGAAATTTTAGATGGCGCTGATGACATGACATTATCTAAGCGTCGGGAGTATCTATCTATCTCGAACTATCCAAAAATACCTCTTCTAATTGATGCTTGTAATGTAATCAATTCAAATTCACTATATTTCCTTCTCTAGTATATTACCTGTTGTACTATATCTTTCACGATATGAGAATGAATTGATGTTTAATACCCAAAAAAAAAAAAAAAGAGGAAGAAGACAGAATCTGATGAGATACAAGTCTACAAAACCCGACACGGGCTCTAATGTCCCGTCCGGACAACATTGTTCAGAAGAATATTATATTCCTTTTGCTCAAGAAGATTTTCTCTTATACAAATTTCCTCTATATGGTTACAGACAATATTCTCCACGAGAACCGGCCTCCTCTTTTTGTCTCTTTTTTTTTTTCCCCCTGAATGGCCAGTTAGTTAGAACTTGAAGCCAAAAAGAGCACACTCACCGTTGTTTTCTTGCTTCTTCCTCTCTATCTTTCTAATGAGCTTCAAAACATTTGGATATAGCAAGCTCGGTGGCTACACGGGTGTTCGCGTGAAAAAATCATTAACAGCAAGATTAGCATCTCCATGAGCCACAGCATCTTCTGGCTCAGGCATAAAAAGAGAAGAAGATGAAACCTGCATATATATCACAGTTTTTTACTCTTTTTAGTCTGGCTGCAAGAAACAATCCAAAGGCTAATCCAATTGCGATTTTTATTCAGGATTTAAGTAAAAAACAAAAAATAGTTATGGGTCTAAAGTTCAGGCGGTCCACAGAACTTCAGTCCATCTGAAACGCTAATCTAACTGCAAATGAAATTCCCTAAGAGATTGAACTTACTTTTGTATGGAGTTGCATCTCTCCATTATTATCTGCAACAAGGGATGCGCCATGGGCCTTTAACCATTCCATGCATTCTTCCAATCCATCTGAGTCCTTTTCTTCATTATTATGTAAAGCAGAGGTAAAACCTAAAACCTGAGCCACGTATGATACAGGTACTGTAGGGCGATAGGACCGAGACATGCAGTTTACAGCCTTGTACCGCATCTTTTCCACATAAAGATCTGTGCAAGTGTAAAGCAGAATTTATCTCCTTATTTAATAATAAAAGAAGCGATATTGAAATTGCAGATCATTATTCTGTTTCAAGTGCTCACCCATTAGACAGGTGTTCAAGTTAGGAGCTGACTTGTATAGTCTGAAGAACATGACATAATTTCCTGATGTCACAGCAGCACGAACAGCAAGTGCATGTTTTACAGCTTCATCCTTCTTTGCTTCAATTGACAATCTGTACTCATCAAAGATCAAATTTCCATCAAAATTTTATGTCAACGGTTATATGTCAATTATTTCAAGGTTATATGTCAATTATTTCAAAGTAACGAGAGATCTCCAGTTGTGAAATGAGAGATTAATCACTTTGATAAGTGAATACAAGATATGATGTCTATCCATATGAACCAACACCAAACAGGAATTTCACAGTGATACCATGTCAAGACATAACAGAACTAAAAGCAAGACACTATCTTATAGAACTACCAACCTCGACATTGATGACAAGAGATCTCTGTAATTGTTAGAGTGCATAATAACACAGAGTAAATTGTATGCAGCAAACTCCATATGGCATCCTTCAATTCCTTCGGCATACAGAGTCTTTAACTGTGACTGGCACTGAAAGGTATCATTGAAAACCATCAAGTACAACACGGCCAAGTCAAAGGAATAAAATACGATAGTTTTATGAGGCAACCAACCTGGTTGTACTCAGGCAGATCGCCAACTTCCAGAGCAAATCGAGCATGAGTCTCATACACCTGAAATATCAATGCAAATCAACTTATTCCCCCAACACATTTACTGGTGGTAATGGAAGTTAGACATTTCGGGGCAAGGACAGCGCGTGTACCTTCACAGTTAGCTTATTACAGATTCTCTGCACGGTCAGATCTTGACGAATAGACTTCAATTGATCACATTTATATAGGTAATTCTTCTGGGAATTTTGAACCATAAGCAGGGCTTTTTCAAGCACTTCCTCTGGTCTTACCTGTAAGGTATTAATATTTTATGCTAGGAAATTAATGAATTGAAATAAGATATCACCTGCCAGACTAAACGATTATATTTCCATGTGTTAAGAAAAAGGGGGGGAGTTTTGAGTTAAAGATCAATTACACTGGCTGGATCAGGTGCAGAAGTAAGCCGCAGGTATCTTTTCTCAATTTCTTGGCAAGTACCCTTGACAGTAAGGGCATCCCAGTCAATGTCCTCTACAGCCCTGCTTCCGCCATCCTCGAAGCTTTTACTAAGTACCATGGCACTCGCCCTTCTAGTAGTATACAAGCTTCCAGCTCCAAAGTTTTTAGGTTTCAAGTGACTATTTGCTACACGATTCCCATTGACCTTTTCAAAACGCTTAGACCGGCTTTCACGCCTCTTTTTTTCTTCTGATGAATTTGCGAGTGCTATTGCTCCAGAATAATAAGCAGTTAAGCTTTGTTCCTTATCACTATCACTAGATGAATCACCATTATCAGAAGCATTCACATTCTCGACACTACGCTGCTTTTTGAATGGCTGCTGAGCAATGTTACTAAACTTTTTCTGGTCCCACAGAGAGAATCTAGAGTTACTAAAGTTATTACCCTTGCTCTCGGAATTCTCCATTAGTGGCTGCATGAGTTTGTTTAAGGTAAGCAACTTTACAGGAAATTGAAATAGAATTTTCAGCCAATGACAGCTGAATTTCCTATAAACCAGCACAGTAATAAAGGGTCATCATGAAGCTAGGCAAAAGACCCATTGACCTATATATACACATCATATTGAACTAACAACTAATTTGCATTTGTATGATTTATGTATCGTGGACACAAGTGTACAAGTCATGGCACTGTTAAGCTACCTCAAATCCCAACAAATACCATTTCAGAAAGCCATGCAAGAATAATATAGTTCAAGGTAGACCAAGAGTAAGAGCAATGAAAAACATGAAGGTAAAGATACAAAACATAATGTAATATAATACCTTTCTCTCCTTTCCCTGAACATGCATCCAACTACCATATTTAGGTGTATCATTACTAGCAGGAGCTATTGGCTCTGCAGATTTATCCTCTGGTATTGGCTCCCACCTGCTCTTAGATCTTCTGCCGGGGCTTCTTCTCTTTGGCAATAAAGAATGAGGGGCTGAATGCTGTAAACTGTTGCATAACAGAAATATTTGACATCAAAGGTAAATGACAACATTTGGGTAAATAGCTGCTTTATCAAAACTACAACAGAGAGAGAAAAAGAAGCGAGAAAGTATGAAAGAGAATACCTTTTATTCATCACATCAACATTTGGTAGGGGGAAAAGAGGCTCTGTATCCCAGTCCCGTGTGTAAAGTGTGCCATCAGCAGTGGCCTTCGTAAGCATCTGAAATAAGAAACTAAAAATCCTGATCTAAAGAGGTACTAAAAATAAAATCAAAGAATGTCCACAAGGCAAGCAGAACATGCACACATGAATGTCATGTCCATCAAGCTATATTGAGCAAAACCCGTCATCTAAATGTTTAGCATAATAGTTTCTCTTAAGATATTATTAACACAGAAAGTATTGACGGACATTTTCCAAATATCTGATAAGTCAAACAATTCCCACTACCCCTATATTAAACTAAAGCTTCCTATACTTGATTATTCCACAAGAATGTCAACAAACAAAAGACTGAGAAACCATCGAACAGTTGATGGAAAGATGATGGACAACCTTTAACATTACTCATGGAGTCGATAAGTATTTAAAATGCCATACATAAATACTGTATATGGCACAAAGATTAATGACATAATAATTAACGTAGTAATCCTTCTAACCAGGTTTCATCAGGTAAAAGTCGACTCTATATTTTGCAAAGTCTAGATAATATAGACATTTATGCCTGCTTTCTTTCATTTTCCTTCATTTTCCGCTCAAATAGCTATAAGGTTTTACGAATTTTTTAATTTTTAAGGGTGTTAATTCAGAATAAATAGGTAATAGAATTATAAAAACATCAACAACAGCAGATTGCCAACATATTCAACGTTCAGTGCTTACCTCCTTCATAACTGACTGACAAGCTGCCATTTGTTTATCATCTTCACATCGGGCCAAAGCCCTTTCAACATAACCACGCAGCGACTTGGGGAATATGCCAGGCTGTAAGTGACAGAATTCTCATTAACCACATGATTTTAGAGGAAACCAATCTGTGACATTACTTCTAAAACTCCCAAACAGATCAACATTAGGAGTAAATTTAAAAAAAAAAACCAAATTCTTGGAGATATATTCATAATCTTACAGTGCAGATAATAATTGATTTTAAGCATACTTTGGGTCAAGCCAGTCAAGAGGGTGTCCTTAGAACAATGTCTCCCTTTTGCATTCAGGGAGTTCATCATATAAGAAATCAAGTGGATGTTACTGAAAAGTTAACTGAATAATGAAAGTAGAAACTTGCCTTTAAAAGATAATCTGCAGTGTCTTTAGGTAACTCTTTATCATTTGACTTTGGCGGTAGTGAAACGCTGATATAAGCAGGTTTTGCTGCCGCACTAGTTACGAAGCTATCCTTATCGGTTTTTGGTAAGCACATGGTCAAATTTGAAGCGATTCTAGGATTTGTTGGGATCTGCAGTTTGCTTACCCTTCTGGTATCCAATGACTGAGCAGTTTGTGAGCCCGGTTGGTAACTCTGAGGAACCTGATGAGCAGAAGGATATTGCAAATTTGTCCCTTGAGGATATGAGTTTTGTTGTTGACCCTGAAAGCTATCATAGGAACTTTTTAAATCCAAAGGATTTTGAAAGTGTGGTTGCGTAGCATTATTAAGATGCACTTGAGAATTTACAGCCCCATGCTTCCAGTAACAATCATGATTACTAACTGCACCAGGCTGGAAAAAGAACCAGAGAAAAACAACATTTTAAGTCGCACAAGATGATCATAACAATCATAATTAACCAGATACATAATTATGCAGTTTAACCTTCCAAGAAGATTATATGAAATAAAGACTCCATAACAAAATTATGCAGCTACACAATTAATTTCTCAAATCTTAACCAAAAAGACATACTCACAGTGCATAGTTTGTTTGCACTGTAGTGAGCTCAACGAAAGCTTATATTATTAATGCAGTTAGAACATCATACAGAAGTAATGAAGAGTATAAATAATGATGGTATGGCTGTTTTCTGAATGCATAATATATCATAGAAAACTTTTTCGGCAGCAGTACATGCTAACTAAGAAAAACCAGAATCTCTAAGGAGGAGATATAACCTAAGAGATGAATGACACAACTAATGATATACAAAACACCCTATTGCATACATGGTTGCATGCTACACAACCCAAAATGGAAGAAATAACATGCTAGCCTTTAACGAAGCATCGGATGATAAGTAAAGCAAATCAAAGTCGACAAACTACTTGAGGGTCATATAAATAAACAAATAAAACTCTAAACCCTGGATACAGTCAAATCAAAACCTGCATATGAGGCAATTCAGATGAATTGGCTTCGGGCCTCCATGATGGGGCATATGGAGGCGGGGGTGGCAGGCTATTTGAGGTTGGGTAACTGCTGGTCACACCAGGAGGAGGGCACTCCACATTAGTCGCGCTGGAAACAGCCAGGTTCTCTGTTCCCGGAGCACAGCTGACCTCCGATTGATTGTAGTAATCATTCCATTGCTTGTAGTGTTGAGCATACTGTTGAGTAGTTGCAGCAGCAGAACCAGTATTGTACGCACCAATTGAGTTGTTAGCGTAGTGTTGATACTGATTAGATGCATAATTCGAATAGTTTCCATCACTCCATGAGGTAGTCTGATTAATATAACCAGTACTTGGGTAACCTCCAGCTGTCTGATAATCACCAGGATTGTAATAAGTGGTTGAATAACTTGCAGACCCAGCATAAGACCCAGTATTCTGAAATGAGGTAAGAGGCTGATGAGTAGCACCTGTATTTTGATACGATCCTACAGGCTGAGGAGGAACTGTGTTATGATATGATCCTACAGGCTGAGGAGGAACTGCGTTTTGATATGATCCTACAGGCTGAGGAGCACCTGTCTTTTGATATGACCCTACAGGTTGAGGAGCACCTGAGTTCTGATATGATCCTACGGGCTGAGCACCTCCATTTTGATATGATCCTACAGGCTGAGGATCCCCTGCATTTTGATATGATCCTAGAGGCTGAGGACCCCCTGTGTTTTGATATGATCCTACAGGCTGAGGAGCCTCTGTGTTTTGAAATGATCCTACAGGCTGAGGAACCCCTGTATTTTGATATGCACCGACAGGCTGAGAGTATGAATGGTTAGGCTGTTGCTGATAGTTATTATAGTAGCCATGGTATGCAGTACTTCCATAACCATAAGGATCATTGGAGTTTGTATATGATGAATAGCAATTATAATCTTGTGAGGCATTTGATGTTCCAAAACTCGATGAAGTGCCAGCAACAGGAGCCACATTTAGACCATCTTGAGAATTTCTTCCAGGTTGCTGTGTGCTCAAATTATACTGATAAGTTGAATTCGAAAGGACTCCATTATCAGTGGTACCACTATCCAACCTATTACTGGCCCATGATATGGCTTCGGGCACATTTGTTGAAGGAACATATGAAGATGTTGAGGGCTGATATGATGATGTGTGTAATTGGCTTGCATCAACTACCTGTCGGTTCTAGAAACAATTAAATACACAATGTGTCAGACAACCGTCAATGGAAAATGAGACGTTACCTCAAATGACTTTGTTTCAACTTCAACTTGAGAAAGAAAGAAATGTTCAATTCATAACAACGGAGACGTTACCTCAAATGAATTTGTTTCAACTTCAACTTCAGCTATAGTCTCAGTATTAGCATATTGATTCATCATCTTACTGGCATCCTGATTCATCACAACAAACTGTGATGAGTAATTTACTTGATCAATCAACCATGAAAGGTATAAAAACAGACGGATCAGCATGCAAATCCTTGCACAAATATACTCGAATCAATTAGCCATAAGAAGTCCAACACAGTATTCCCAACTTGATTCATCATCTTACTCGACATTTCCATGTATCACATCAAATTCTTACAAGTTCTTAGTTAATTAGCAAATCACTCACTAGAAGAATCGGAAAAGGGGAGACAGAATATTACAGTATCCGTAGGTAGAAATTTGCAAAACCCTAATAAATTTCTTACACAAGCAAACGCAAACAATAAAGTCCAGAAGCTTGACCTTGAATGGCAGCGACTCTTTATCAGCCAATTGCTGGGATCTGAAGCCGATTGAAGAAGAAACTCGAGCAGAAATTTTTTTAGACAAACAACAACAACAAACAAAATCGGAACACAAAACCTTTCCAGCAAGTTATATGAATGAATTTTAGAGAGAAATACAGAAAAAAACAAGAGAAAACAAGAAATTGTAAGGAAAGTTTGAGATGAAATTGCTATGGAAAGTAGACAGGAAGAAGGAATTGAATACGGAGAGCTTAACAGGAAGAGAGATGAGAGAGAAACAAAGGGTGAAAATTGGGTCCTTGGCCAAACAAAAAAAAAAAAATTCAAGAAACTAATCTCGTGCTTAAGCTTTTGAGCCGGAGATAGATACTTATAGAAAACAGTGGACCCGGTTCAGTAAGCTAGGACTGAGGACATTGCGATTTGAACCGGACCGAGACAGTTCGACGTAATTATAATTTTGGTTCAATTATCTTTTTGTCTCTTGATTTTTGCTTTTGTTTATTTTTGTTTATGAATTTTTAAATATTTTAATTTAAATTTTTAACACTAAAAAAACTATATAAAAAAAAATATTAATTATGTTTTATTCTTTTACCTCCTTATAACCTTAAATCTTAATAATAACTTAATTTAATAATTATTTTAAAGATATTAAATTAACTATATACTTTTGATATTTCATTTGTTAATATTTTTTTATGTTTTTAATATGTCATATATTAATCATAAAACTATAGAAGTTATTACCAAACTTGATGAAAATATAAAATAACAGTTCAAAAGATAAAAAAGATAATTTAGCTTATAATTTTTTATCAACAGCGATAATTCAAGAAATTATAATCGGATGAGTCTTATTTCAATGTGAATTAGATGAAAATAACCATTTTTATTATTGGGTAAATAATAATTTATTTACCCATCATTAAATCATAGTTGATTTTTTTTTCTTTTTTAAGTCGTTTTAAGAAATATTTAGGAGCTAATTTGAAATACATTTTACTATTAATACTCGATAAGTTATATCTAATACTTTAATATATCATATATATATATATATATGTAAGATTGCCTCGTAATCAACCTTTGTCACCAATAGGCAAGTAATTATGTCCAACCTGAAATTTTGGTTGGATTTCTAAAGTATTTAGATTAACTATGGAAGAAAATTTAAAAAACTAATAATATTTGGATTAACTATAAAAATTACCTAAATTCGAGCCAACAATTCAATAAAGACAAATGAAATGAGTCCAATGAAAGAGCGACTCTTATCTGTTAAATAAAACGACATGTTGTCTTTAATTCGTACAACAATCATTTGTTATATAGCAAAATGGATTGGACTTTTTGGTCCGATAAAAAAGCTCGACCAGGATGTGAGGGCTGGGCCTGGACACACTTACTCGTTGGGCTGGTCCAGCCAGGCTTATTGGACCCTTTCAAATTTTAATTTTTTTTAAGGAGAAATTTATTTTTTTATTCATATATATATTTATATATATTTCTTTTATTTTACTCATCTCACATGATAATTTTTAAATTCTCCCTCAACCCGAATTTTTCTTATAAATGTACTCATTTTACTCTGATTTTTCATCATATTTTTCGACAGAACCATAATAATTAAGATACAATGGTTCAATCATCTATATAATTAGTTAATAATATAGAATGAAATAGTTATTTGATTAAAATTTTATTTATTTATTTTTTGTTTATTATTATTAATATTTTATTTAAAAAAATAATGAGTCAAGCCAAGCTTAGAATAAACCCAAAAGACTTCCCGGATTTAACTGTGATAAATCCAAAAAGCTTCCTAAACTAGGTTCGGACATATATTTTGCAAATTAGCCAAGTTCAGCCATAAATAGTGAAAAACCCGACATATACCAAACCAGGCCAGCTTTGAATAATAAAAAACCTGACGTAGGCTGAGCCGGACAACCCATTTTAACAACTCTCGGTCAGTATTCTATAAGCCACGATCATCTGCTCATAGCAGGATTCTATACGCCACGATCATCTGTAGTTTAAATAGTTTTATCGTCACCCTTTATTTGCTTTGTTTTAACTTTTATTACAACATTTTTCTCCCTCACCAACCAACACTACCATATCTACCTGTCCTCCACTGCAAAGATATAGCTCCTGCCTTCTTGTCCTTGTTTGATGCATTTAAGAGTTGAGTAAAGACCTTTTCATGGATTTGTGCTCATGGTTGACAGCCAAAGTCCAAACTAAACTATATACAAACATTTCTAGGCCACTCCTCAAAACAGAGAGGTCATATAACACTGTAATAAGGGCAAGCGAATGTGAAGCAGCTGATTTTAATGTAATTGCAAGTACTACCATGATTTATTCACGACTCATTCCTTGACCCGTTACTCAAGCATTAGTCGAGCAGTATATCCTTATGAAGCCCCAAATTGCATCAACCTTTTGCATATTCAAATGTCGCTTTTTTATCGGAACTTACTCTAGTTTTACTATTTAAATCTTCAAGCTTTCATAAATCTGGACCTCATAACACAGTACATGATCCATAGCGAAAGCCAAAATCAGAAGTCAAAACCTTTTCCTCTTCAAACGTGAGATACCATCAAAGCCATCATCATGCCACAACTGTCCGCCATGCCTGTTTACTTCTTGTGCCTCAATGCTTCGAGGCCTTCTAGGCATATGTCCAGCCCGACTCTTTATTCGCCTGTCAAACTCTTTCTCCCTTAAGTTACTACCTCTTTCATGGAACTCTGGATTATCTTCAGGACAGAACCGAAAAGGCCTTGTACTACCTGGACCATCCTCTGCATTCATACGATAACTTTCACCATTAGCACCACTATTATTATAAGAAGGCCTAAAAGACCGAACAGGCCCACCACCTCCACGTCTCTCATCAAAGCTTCTTCTCTCATTCCCATTTCCATCAGAATGAATGGGCCCACCTAAATACTCATCACTCTCTGTCCTTTCTCTATCATCCATAACATGATCGACTCTCCTATTGTTCCTAAGCAAAAGCCTCCCATTTGGCCGAGAGATAAAAGAAGGAGAAACCATCTCTCCACGGAAACCAGATCGATCGGGTGATCTCATCCTCTCCACTCTGTAAATAGGTGGAGATCTTCGATGATTTAATTCCAGATGTCCATCAAATACATTAGGAGGGGATCTTCTTCTGGGTGGTGACATCCATGGGCCAGGAGATCGGTTTCTACCTCTTATGGGAGACTTCGATTGAATCCGAGGTGGGCCCCTCCTTTGCTGGAGAGAAGAGAAACTCCTATTACCTCTGCCAAAATGCCCATCTCCTTCAAATGGAGGAATCATTGGTTCAAAATTGTCGTCTGAGAAACCCCTTGAGAATTTCTCATTATGCCTTAGTCTGACAAATTCCGAACTATCCTCACCAATGCACCTACTTGGGCTATTATTATTATTATATCTCAGTATACCTTGACCCATTCGGTTTCCACGCATAGGAGGTGGCCCATCTCTACCTCCGGGAGACCGCCTCCTTGAGGGCATCTGGTGAAAAATGGGCCCCTCATCATTCAAAGGTTTCCTCCCACCTCGAGCAGTGGCAGGAAATCCGCTATCTGGTGAAACATTATAACCGTTATAGTCAACGTCAGCATCAGGGGCAGTAGGTCTGTACTTGTTATGTCTTGGGCCATGATAGTCTGTTGGCCCTCTGTAAATTTCAGGGGCATAGCTTCGGTCCATATCCCAATCACTACCACTTCCCATGTCTACAGGTCTCGAAAATCTCCCTCGGCCCCGCATAAAATTCATTCTAGAATTTCTAGGTGATATCTCCCGGTTTCTATCTCTTGAAAATTTCATGTGACCATCACCATACAAGTCATCTCTGGAAAAGGGAAAACAAAAATATAAATACAGAAACGTTATCCATGAAACAAAATTATAATAACTACATAAATATTGATAAAGAGAAATAATCAATCACCTCCCTCTAGGATGTAATCTGCCCCCCTCCAATGCAACATCAGGTAGTCTTTCTCTTCCATTTCCTGTGGGGAATGGCCTGACTGGGATAGATTTCGTTTTACCAGGTGATGTGGTTGTCGAAGCTCTAGTAAGGTTAATGATCCTGCTCCTATTACTGCCACCATTAGCTTCCTTCGATGCATTGTCTTCACTTATAGACTCTTCCCCATTAGGTGAAGATAAACCATTCTGTTCACCAGAGTCATCTTTTTCAACTTTCTCATCTGCACCCTTGGAAACTTCTGGTCCAAAAACTTGGCTCTCATTCATGGCAGAAGATGTATCCAGGTTCTTTAAGGCCTCTTTCCTCACAGATTGACCCATTTGCCTTCTCAAAGTGGTATTGATAGGCCTCTTTATATCAACTATATCTTTTCTCACTTCCACTGAAAATGATTCTTCCAAATGCACATCTTTCTTTTCTCCTTCAGCAGCTTTATCAATAGAGTTAGTGTCAACACAGTTTTTACTGTCATTGATAAGTGTTTCAATAGGATCTTGTGTATTATGGTCTTTAACATGATGCGATGAAGTGGGAAGATCTTGAAAAGGTAGTTCAACAGAGTTCGTCTTTTTATCATCAGAGTCACCATGATCAAAATATTTTACCTCCGTTTTCTCACACACTTTGTCTTCTACTTTAGTCTGCCCTAGTGATTCTCGGACTTCACCATCTTCATATTCATTATCAACTACCCCAGGATCTTCTGAGTGCATAGCCTTACCTAAAGCTTGGTTGCCATCAGATTCATATCCAGAGCTATAAGGATCATCTTCTAGCATATCAGTTGATATATTAATCTTTTCCTCGTCACTTACAGAACCTTCATTTCCCTGCAAACCAAAGGGGCGTTCGTTCATTAATTCCAATGGAACTAGCCCATGGTCTTCTGCACTTTCAACCTCAGCTCTTACTGTATCTGCAGTACCAGAACCACCATTTTCTTTAGCATCTTGATACTTCAATATTCTAGTTTTATCTAAAGTGGCCTGTCCAGCCTCTTGAGATATCTCAGAATTAAAAAGCACTCCCTCTGGGTGAGAAGAGTATCTAAAATGTCTCAATGAATCTCCATTCATTGTCAACTCAGTCAAACGCAGATGTTTTCTAGGCATGTCTGACATCTCTGTCCTTACAGGAATTGATACAGCAGAAGAATTATCATCCCCACCTTGCACTAGGTCTGACTTTACCAATATAGGATTAGCTAGTTTACTTAGACTCCCAACATTTGAAGACTCAGGGACTTGAAGATTGTACTGCTCACTTATTTCATGCTTCACTGTTCTACCATCTGATAGTCCCTTTTGATTGGGTTCAGCTCCCATAAAATCGATTTTCATGCTCCCATCAACTGGTTCTTCTTTCACAGTCTTCTTACCAATATTCAAACTACCTGATGACAGATTCACTCTGTGTAAGCTTAAATTAGGAACCCTGCCTGATTCTGACTTAACAGATGAAGAAGAAGATTCCCTACTCCCATCAGGTCGAAGAGAAGATGAACTAAGACTTAAGTTAAGATAATCGTTTGTCATGTCTTGCTTTCCAGAGATTGTGTATGATGGAGAAAGGTGGGTTCTATCAACGCTAACAGATGTGGTCTGCTTCCCTGATAAATTATCAGTCCCAACCATCCCAGTTGAAAGTATCAAGGGCCTTCTATCATGTGTACCAACAGATGTATTCACTACGGCAGTGGATATCTTCCCACCAGTTACATCACTCGCACAACCTTCCCAAGAATCCATTGTGGTGTTCAGATCCCAGTTTGCCCTGTTTGACTGCTGAAGAGAACCATTACTATTTATTTTTACATCCGCAGTTTCACGTCCTATTATGCTCTTTTTTGGGTTCAACGACAGCTTCTGTAACAGATGTTCTTGGTTCTTGCAATTCTGATTACTCTCACCAGCCAATGCTCGAATATGATCTTCCTTTAAACATAAGGACAGTTCAGTATTTCCCCCGAGCATAGAAATTTCTGATAAACCCCTCACCTCAAGTTGCATTTTGCTTTGTGTCACTTTCCCTACATTACCCAGAAGAGTATCCCCTGGTGCTAACTTCAACTCTGTGTTTTCTGACAAAGTCTGAAGGCCAGATTTCTTGGCCACAACAGGCCCCTCTTTTCGATCCAGGTAGCTAGAAGGAGCAGGAAAACTAGGTTCCTCAAGTTTGACTCTAGAGTACCCAATATTGCTTTGGACCATGTTTGCAGTTGAATTATCAGGTTTTCCTCTTCCTTCAGGCACAAAATTCTTGTTTGCGTCAGATAAGCCAGAAGTTGTTATTACACTGGAAATTGATAAGGCAGACCCCGGTGATGGGCTGGACTGCTCTTTGTTTACTGAATTATCGTCTGAAGGGAAGGATGATCTTTCTTCAGATGGAGGTGAAGTTGGATGGATTAAAGGGAACCTCCTTTTCTTAATAGGAACACCTGCAATATAATCACTACTCTGCCGGAGAATAGGTTTAACAGTCTGCCAGTAGAGCATTGATTGATCAGTATCAATAATCACAGAATTAAAACATTTTATATGGCTATAGAATTAATTGACAGTAATTAAGATTGGAATAAATCCAACACCTCTTCATTTCCTGACATGGCTTCGGGCTCACGATGCACACGTACACTCTTTTTTTCCAATCCCTCTATCACTTAATTTTGTGAAAAAAATTCTCAAGAATATTTTCAGTGGCTACATCCCATACTGCTGCGCCATAAAATTAGGTACAATTCTTCTTCCTGCCTTCTTTGAAAGATTATGTTTCCTACATATACTTATGCAATTTCTTCGGAGATTCTGGCTAAAATCCAAGGATAAATCTTGAGTGGTGAGAACCTGCAAACAGAAAATGATCCAGCTCTATTATCATGAAATGATCACAAATCCATATCCAGATTCTAAATGCAAACAGAAGAGGACCCATGTCAGACATAAAGTGATCAGAAACAATATCTTTGGCCAAGTGAATATAAATCTTATTTGAGATAGATCGGAAGAGAACACAACAACTTCCAACCAGAATAAATTTGAAAGAGATCATCCAGCCCATAAAACGCAATGATTATTTTTATTTTTTTTATAAAGCACAATCAAACTGCAAAGTTCTATGAGACTGCTGCATCCAGCCCATTAAAAATTTATTTGCATCCCACATCCATGAGAGAAACAGATTCATCAACTGCATCTCCATTAACTTCATATGCAACTGATTGAAGAATCATCTATCCGAAAAAGATTCAGTCTCACTGACTAGGGTTTCCGATTCAGTCTGTTAAAAAGTAAAAAATAAAACTAATACTTGAACAACTTCCTTCACGACCAAAATTCAAGCTTTCACCTTCAATAGTATCTTGTTAGCCAGAAATTCAGGGTTTCTTCTCTAGTTCAGCTCAAACAATAACAATTACTCAATAGGTACAACTGTCTTCAGAAAGAAACGAATCTATCGTCATCCACTGCCAAGGGATCCGAATCTATCGCCAGAAACACAAAATCAGACTTTGACGAAAACCTTTCTGCTTCACCAGATTCACCTATCTCTTCACTAAATTTCTTGAACAACGCAAACCATACAAAGCTGATCACCAGGGAAAGCAGATCAGACCAGATCAGAACACTTACAACATTCAAGAAAAACAGTAAAAGAAAAAGGAAATCATGATCGGTGTCCAGAGCATAGCAACCATCAAAATCAGCACGAAACGGAACCGGTATTACAATTAGACAAAAATCAAATTCGATTTAAACAGATACAGAAGACGGCCAAGAAGAAGAAATTTACCTTCACGGAGCGAGAGAGAGAGAGAGAGAGAGAGACAGACAGAGAGAGAGAGACAGAGAAGTTGTGTGTGAAAGAAGAGTTTGGTCAAGTTCGCTGCAACTACAAGGAAACTACAAAGCTGAGCAAATAATGGAGAAAAATGGATTAAAGGAAGTTGCTTCGGTGGTTTAAAGGAGAGACAAGGACGATCAAGAGAATTTAAAGCAAAGGGCTTTCTTATCTCTCTAGGGTTTGCGACTTTGTGCGCACTAAAATTTTTTAACAGAGAGAAGAGAAGAGAGACAGAGAGAGATTGACTTTTTTGGTTGCGCTTAAATTATCAGAAGATTCAAAGTGTCCTTGTCGCGTATTCACATTCACACTATACGCTATTTGGATTCACACCTGCCTCTTTTACTTTTCGAATTTTTATTTTTATTTTTATTTTTATTTTTATTTTTATTTTTATTTTTATTTTTATTTTTATTGTCACGCTACAACGACTTGCGAGACTTGGACCACAATGATTACCCTATCTTTAATGACTTTTTGTTCTTTTGACCCCTTTTTATTTATTTATTTATTTTTTCTTTAATAACTTAAAAGTGATTCATACCATATATCTTTAACCTAGATTAATATTTATAAAAATTATTTATTTAAATTGGTATACTGCTTTCTTGTCATCTTTAACATATACATATAATTATCATTTTATTTTATTATTTAATTATCATTATAAAAAGTTTATTTTTTTCATTTTCAAATCTACTAAAAATATGTTCATATCGGGGAGGGTGGGAATTGATACTGTAATCTTCAATCTTCCACCAATTCCCACCTATTCTATCCTTTGTACTCATTCTATCTACTCAAGGATAACCAAACATGCAAAACAAGATTCAAGGAAGAAATTAGACCAGAGACACTTTAGCTAGACTTCTTCCACAGTCCATGTTCCAACTAGATTAGGTCGGAGTATTTGTCTCCAAAACTAATCTTCCATTATTTTTATTCAATTTCTAGGAGAAAGTAAAGATGAAATTCCCTTCACCCATCTTTTGTTTTGTTTTTTTTTTTTTTGTTTCTTTAATAGATAAGAACAATCCAATGTATAGCTAAGCGGTAAGCTACCCCAGTACTCCATCCAAACAGACTCCACAACAAGGTCATCTTTTAGCACTGGAATTTGTCAAGTGGGGCCACATCTCATCCGCTCCACACCCATATCGCCTCAGATAGCTACAACTTCAGTATTTTATAATGCAGTACATATAATAAGGCTATACAAAAAAAAAACTTAGCAGGTATGCCAAATTCCTTGTCAATAAGGGATAAATTCTTGTATGAATATGATTCTCGACAAATGAAATCGTGTCATTTGTTACTCCAACATGATAAGTTGTGACTCCACCAAATGAAATGGTGAGATACAACCTATAATAAGCTAGTTTGACAGTGCCCATACGGCACTATCTCCACCATCCAGTGATACTAGTGCAAAGAATGGAACGTGGAGATGGCGTTATACTACTAGTGCACCAGCTACCAGACACATCCTAGAGAATAATCATCCACACCCACCAGTCTTTAGAGATATGAAAAATGAAACTAAAGATAAATCTAAGGAACAAAGCCAAGAAATTAGAATCACACCAGCCTTTCGTTTCCTCATCCTTTGCTTGACCAACCATATTCTTCTGTCTTAGCTAAAAAGCAACAAAGAGACATAATATTAACATTAATTACAAAAAAAAAAAAACACACACACACACACACACAATTCAATGCAACTCTACAACTTGGTTCTTTTCCCCGTTAACATTGCAATAACCTATTGCTCATTAGAGAAATTTTAAAGTAGTCCAGGAGAATCTACTTCTTGTGGCCTAGATGGTGCCACATCATTATTTGTGATGAAATGGTACCATCTAGACTGTTGGGAGTATCTACTCCCGGACTACCCAAAATGCCTCTTGTTCATCATTAGTTACCATGATTTCAAACTCAGTAGGCTACTCCTCAATCCTTACCTTTTGCATAACTCTAAGACCATTTCGGAATCAAGAAATCTGGCCAGCAAGAGATAAATAACCCTTTTAACACAAGCACAAAATCAAAAGCAACTGGCCTTGTCACTTGCTTTTCCTGCACAAGAAAATCTAAAGATATATGAGGATTCCTTCTTCATGTTAGTGATGTCACAAAAAAAGAATTCCTTCAGCCCTTTACATTTCATTTAAATCTCCTTCGGTTAATGAATAAAGAATAATATCTCCCAGGAGTGGTATTACAGGAGGTCAAAGAATACTACCTCATGAATTGACGAATCGATGGTGAAGCAGACTATATAAGGGCTAATTACAACTCATAAAAACCAACTTTTCAAGAATACCATTTTCTATTGTTTAAGAGACCTAATCGAAGAGAATCACTGTCAAAAATTTATATATTGATTCAAATACTTTAGCAGAAGTACTCAATTTCTCCCTCCGCAGATTTATTGTCAACAAAAATCTGGTGGGTCATCCTTGTTTATTTCCAAAAGGGAGAGTAGTCCAACAGATTTGGTCTTCTTAGCATCAGAATCACCATGATCTGAAATTTTTTTTCCCACAAGCCGGGGTCCTCTAATTTATCACTTAGAAGTAGCAGTGATTCTCCGACCACACTATCTTCATAATCATCACCATCTTCTGCATAGCCTTCTCTACACACAGCCTTCAGAAAAAAAGCATAGTTTCCATCTTACAGTTAAGAGGGAATCTGATTAACACTTGTAGAACCTTCACTATTTCTATGTGAGCTATAAGGGTGATCATTAGACTTCATTCCGGGGCTAATTGGTTCTGCTGCCTATTCATTATACTGGAACCACAATATTTTGTATGACCATGGCTTCGGCAAATATATTAATGGCTTCAACAGAAACCTGCCTAGCCAAGCTTCTTGAGCCACCTCACCATAAAAATGGAGCTCCTCAGAATGTGTTGACCGTTCCAAAAACTCTGCAGAAATCGCTGAAGCACAAGAACTATTATCCCCCAACCTTGCAATATTATCTTCTTCAACTGATTTATGCACACTATCCTCATGATATGGTTTAGATTAAATTGATCCAGGAATAACCAGTAATATTAAGTTACATAGCTAATTCCTCCTTTTCTGTCTGATCATTTGATTGGAATTAACTTCCTTTAACATCCATCTTGATTCTATCATAAAATGACTGAAAACCTTAAGGCCCAGTTGACAATATTAGAAAGGCATGCCACACCCATTGGACACAAGCTTGAAATAGAAAATCCTGGAAGAATCTAAGTTTAACACATTACTTAGCAGACTCCAGTTTTGCATTTTGCAGGAGAAAAGAAGAGCTCAGATGTTCATAATGGTCCCAATTTTCTTCTGCTCCCCGGATGAAGAAAATTCAACCGTTTGAATTATATTATCTCTGAATTTTTACGCAGAATGCTATTGTTTTCTTCGCTCTAGGATAAGTTCCGGAACTCATCTCATATCATTGTGATTATAGAAATTCCCATTACCTCTTTCACCAGCCAATTATAAAAGCAAGACTTCCCCAAGAAAAGCCAATGATAATTCAACTCAGCTGCTCTAGTATTGCCATAGAACATTCCTGATTCAACTATGTTCACTACTCGGATAACGTAAGTCCAGAATTTCCAGGCACCATATTCTCCTCTTTCAGTAGTACCCAATATTTATTGGGAGCATGTTTGTTCACTTTTCTCACCTACAGAAATCTTAATCATGTCCAATATTCCAGCAATTATCGCTATATTAGAATTTAAAAAGAGTTGATACCTGTAGGGCTAACAGCACTCTCTGTCTGAACCGCCATATAGATAAAGTACAAGATTTCAGAGGCGGATACCACCTCCAAGAATATGACTCAACTCAGTTTTAAAACAGCAACCTAATATGACTGATAAATATTTTCTTCTTCTTTGAAATGATTCTCAACATAAGCTGAACCACTTTCTTGTGTTCTTCAAGCTATTGAATCAAGGATAGAGCTACAGGTTTTTCCAGAACCTGCAACCAAAAGTGATACAGCTACATCATCTTGAAAGTTGAAATATTCAAAAATCAACATCCAAATTCCAAATTCAATCAGCATAGCACTTGACACAAGAAGAATCATTTGAAAAAAAAATCTAAAAAAAGCAACTTTCTAATAGATTTGAGAAGATTTGAGAAAATATCTGAATCGAAAACTCAAGCTTCAGCGACATACAATAGGTGCCCATGGATGACAATCTGAGAAATCGGACCAAAAAACAAAACCAAAAAAAAAAAAAGGCAGCCTCTGGCTAAGGGGATCTGACATAATCCAGGAAAAATCTTAGATCGGGAAGTAGATATACACAACACATCCATGATGCATAGAATTTTAACAAATCAATAGCATTTCCAGAAAACGAGAACCAAATTTATATAAACACAGAAATCAATAGGAATCAGACTCCGTGTGAACATATATAGTCACATATAGATTGAAGAAGAACGAAGAAGCTTACCTTGAGAGAGAGCAAGAAATCAGAAAAGGTGGTGCGCTTTTAGTTTCGTTTGGTAAATCTGAATGCAACTTCAAGAAATCAAAGCTAAGCTGAATTGTTTGTGAATTCAAAAGAAAACAGTAACTGAAAACGGTGTCGTCTCATGATTTCGTCACTTCTACTTTTATGACGTCAATTTTAATAATAATAATAATAAAACAAACACAAACAAACAAAGTGATGAACGAAAAATCTGAAATGAAGTCTTCACAATCCTTTTGAATTTGATGAACGGGAAGCGAGCACTGGGATGCAACTAGGAACTCCAATCACCAGCCTATGGAGCTCCAATCGTCTACTTCTTCTCTCCATTTCTCATTCTTATACGTCTTCCTTCATCCTCAATTTCTCATCCTTATCTCAACCCAAGGTTAGGCTCGATATTATTTCAGCTTCGTATCTCTGTTTGGCTGCCAAGAAAATGTAGGAGAAAGAACTACTAATTTTCACTACAACTGAACTGCTGGTGTTTCAGGTAGCTCATCCATTAGATGGAGATAGTGATGACGACGAGTTTTTGCCATGGTTGGAAAGTAAAACTGGGGTCGAGATTTCTTCTGTGCTTTCAATCGGGAAATCGGCCTATGGAAGGTGTTCTTATTGCTTCGTTTTTCTAAAAAAATCATCACGATGGTCATAATTTTTCATTCATTAGGAAATTCAACGAAATTCACCTCTTGTTTGTTTGCTTGTAAAAGTGTAGGTCTCTGTTTGCTTCCAAGAACATAAGGGATGGAGATTGCATTTTAAAAGTTCCTTTCGATGTGGTATGTTTCGGATCCTTAACAGAAACTCTTGTTGTTATTGAATATCATTGTAGTAAGCTTGTATGTAGTTTGTTGTCATAAATTCTGATTGTTGATTTTGGCAGCAATTATCACCTGATAATCTCCCTTCAGAAATTAGAACTAACTTAAGCAGTGAAGTTGGAAATGTTGCAAAGCTTGCTCTCTTTATTCTACTTGAGCAGAAAAAGGGTCCGGTAAAAGTTCCTTCTTGTAATATACTCAATTCACGTTCTTTAAATATTCCAAATTGACTTGAAGCTGTTTATTTGCTTCTTTCTGTTCTAGCAGGATTCTGAGTGGGTTCCTTACACTAGTCGTCTTCCTCAGCCCCACCAGATGCATAGCACGGTTACTTTCCGTTTCTGCCTTCTGTTTTTGTTTCTGAATCATTTTTGTTATTGCTGAAACATCAAAAAAAAATTGATACATGCATTAAAAATAGCAATTGAATTGCATTTTGAAATATTTGAATCTTTGGTAGATGTTCTGGAGTGCAGATGAGTTGGAGATGATTTATAAAAGTTCAGTTTATCAAGAAACAATCCATCACAAATCCCAAATCGAGAAGGAATTCCTTGCAATTTGGCCTGTAAGTATCTTTCTATCATTAGGTAAATGATATTAATACAAAATAATTACAGAGGCATTTTTCCACTTACCTCACTCCATTTCCTTGTTTTTGGTTTATAGCATATGACAGAATTGCTATCAGAAAAATTTGGAAGAATCGCCTTAGAGGATTTTATGCATGCTTATGCTTTAGGTGAGCAATTTCATTTAAAAATGCGGATCAATCGGAACACCCCCACCCCCCTCCTTCTCCCCCCTAACCGTTAGTTTGACAAGATTATTCGTCAATGCAACAGTTAGTTCTCGAGCATGGGGAAGTTCAAAGGGTTTTTCTTTGGTATGTTTTGTTAAAATGAAAATTGTGTTTGATGCTTATCTTTATTTTTCTTATTTTTGTTCTTGAGTGATTACATTATTCTACAGATTCCATTTGCAGATTTTTTAAATCATGATGGGGCTTCAGAATCAGTTGTATTGACCGATGAAGACAGACACTTCTCAGAGGTTTCTATCAAAGCCCAATGGCCTTCATAATGACCTGATATATATATAAGTTCTCTTATTTTCTTCATTCCTTACCTTTTGTATCTAGGTCATTGCTGATCGTAATTATGCCCCAGGTGACGAGGTTAGGTGCTACCCATATTTAAGCATAGACAGTTTTTATTTCTTTTAATCCTTGTTCATTTAATGTCTTATAATTCATTCTTCATTTGTATAGGTGCTGATAAGATATGGAAAATTTCCAAATGCTACTTTGGTGATGGACTTTGGGTTTGCACTACCAAATAACATTCACGATCAGGTTTCTCTCGTTACTCAGATTTGAAAAGATGGAACATGATCACGACACGATGTGTCTTTTACTATATATAAGATGCTGCTAGATGTTTGATGTCTATGCACACACACACACATGCATACCTAATTAGACATTATCACTTGTAAAACTGACTTCAAACACCCTCAGGTTCAAATCTGGCTTGAAATATCTGAAAAAGATCCTCTCCGCAACATTAAGTTGGAACTTTTGCAAAGAAGTTTCACACCCACCATTAGGAAACTCAATGGCTTGAACTCATCATTGAATTGTTTCACAATCAGGTTGGTATTGAATATGTATAGTTTTGCTTATAATCATTGTCTCCTCACTTTTTGTAAATTATCTATACTGATTTCGGGTTTCTGTAAAAGGGAAGTTATGTCTGATACTGGAAAAGGGAAAGGCATTCCACAATCACTCCGTGCATTTGCTCGTGTCATGTGTTGCACTTCTCCTCAGGGTGTGTTCGGTTTTTCTTTTATTATTCAAACATATAAAAAAAAAAAATTCTTGGTCATTAATGTTCAGCTCTTATTGGCATTTTTCCTTTGTTGAATATTCAGAGTTAAATGAGTTGACCATTGAAGCTGTTAATAAAGATGGTCGACTGGCTCGTCGCCCTTTAAACAACATTACTAGAGAGATAGAAGCGCACCGGATCCTGCTTTCCCGAACCCAACAATTAATTGAGGAGTATAATGCATCTATTAAGGTAGATAAGATCACATTTGAGGTTAAAGTTTTAGATTGGTATAGTATTGAATTTTTACATAGCTTCACTTGTAATCTTATTACATGACTGTTGTGCAGTCTCTGGAGCCCATCAATTTTCCAATTGTGAGAGAAAGATATGCTATTCGGAAGCAAATGGCTCGGTATCTTCTCTTAGGTGAGCTTCGAGTCCTGAAATCTGCATCAACATGGCTCGAGAACTATTGCCAAACCTTGAGGACAGAAGGATTATTGCCCTCCTCGTAATATATTGTGAATTTGCGAAGAACAAGTATTGGTGACTTAATGTTGGAGAATTTGTTGACCTTACTGCAAGTAAAGGCATTTTGCCTTTTTTTTATTCACTTTCTTGTTCATGTGATTTCTTGGTTTAAATAAAGCAAAAATATATTAATCAGCGAATAAACGAAGCTTATCTAACTTTTTATTCATGCTACGAGCCAACATGTCAACAATAGTTCAAAAGAAAATGTAAATTCGAGAAATGTACATTTATGTACAAGGTTATAGTTCAAAATGAGCTTCAAGAATCAAAGAAGGAAGTAGCAATCATGCGAGGAATACTTCCGAAAATATCAGAAGAGAGGGATCTAATGTGGGAGGAAGTAAAACAGTACAGTGAAAATAACATGTTATTGTACTCGGAATTGAATCAGGTGAAAAAGAAGATAGAGAGCCTTGAGGAAGAAATACTTCTTAAAGAAGGCCAGATCACAATTCTTAAAGATGCATTAGGGAGTAAACCATTTGACCTCCTTTCCACTACTAGTTCTTCTACACGAGAATTTATGCTCCGATAGTCACACTAGGGTGAGTGAAAAAATCACCTCTGTTCATAATAGTCTTATACTACTGATTTTACTTTTCAAACTTTGCTCTTTTCATTTGAAATGCTATTACCTTTCTTTCTTCTTTTTCTTTGGAAGTCTTTGTCAAAGGTTAGATGGGATAGGCATTCTTTTATCCTCATCGAGGGCCTTGTCCATCGGTGATCTGCTTGGAAGAGTCACTTGCTTTCATTTATCCTCGTTAGATTTTAGATTTTATTTTTTATAATTTGTTATTAGTATCATTAATAAATCAAGCACATGAAAGAAGAGTAAACTATAATTGTTTAGTAAGAGAACAATCTTTTCAAGTTGATTTCATAGTTTAGTAAATAATTCTGTTCACATCTTCTTAAACTGATAACACCAATACTGCAATATTCAAACAAATCATATTCTGTAATTAATTGTGAGAAGAAACACAGAATCAAATACTTTTCCCAACAAAAAACTCCGGCCCTACGTCTACCTCGTCCGGAAGAAAAACATCAACCAGGATCGTCTCAGAGCTCGAAATATATATTTTTCGCTTGGAAGATCATCAAACCAGTAATAAATCAATCATCAGCGCTATATTGCTAACAGCTCTCTTCAATGTGTCTCGAAATAAGTCATACATTTGGACCAATACCGTAGTAAAGAGTTAGTGAAGCTCAGGTGAGAATCATGAGATGGGATCTTCTACCGCAGTAAAACTCGAGATATCTTACGGATATATACAACTAACGACCATAGGGCAAGACCAGCTGAAACATAGAGCAAAATTACACCTGATGTCACTAGGCCGGGCCCACCTATGCTGAAATGATTTTAAGAACAGAACAATTGGATTAAGAGCATAAAAAGTAAGGAGATTTCTTTTCTTTTTTGTTTCGAACTATACAAAACAGATAGTAATACTAGCATAGTATGGAGAAGAAGAGGAAGCAAAATATTCAAACCTGCTATCTCGGGTAGCTAGGAGGATGGTTAGTGCAGTCATCTGTGTTGCTGTTTTCCACTTTCCCAAGTTATTTACAGCAACAGCCTGAGAATGAATATTGTTTTGCATCAATTCCTAGTTATAGTTATTGGTAAAAGTTGGGAAAGATAAAGGTCTTTTATTGAGGATACACACCTCCAATAGCTTACTATCTTGAGAAGCAGCCCATTCTCTAACTGCCGACATAGTTATCTACAAAGAGGTTCCAAAACAGATCCATAAGGCAAAAGCAAAATGGTTTCTGAAGAACAAGGAAACAGAGAAGTAACAAGATAGTGATGTATCAAATCGACCAGCAAAATTCTTACAAGTATTTCTGTCAAAAGAAAAGAAAAAGTATTTTCTCATAACCAGTTTATATCACTGAAAGAGATTTTTCGAGTTGGTCATGATAGGAGTAATCTCAAGATGACAGCATGTTAAATAATGCTCTAATGGCCGAGAAACAGCAGAAAGGGATATAATTTTGTTTACCTCCCGACCAATTATGGCAATTGCTGGTACAGTCAGTAGCCAGGGCTTTTCGGCAAACATAGGAACCCCTAAAGGCCGTGTACATAATAATACCAATGCAGCAGCAACCATAAGCTGAATTAATGGAAAACACAAACTTGAATTATCACTCTAGTTTGGTTTAAACAAACTAATAACCAAAGAACCATAAAACTAATAATTTCATCTGAATCATCATAAGGAATCATCATGGCCTCATTAAAGAATAGAGAGAGAGAGAGAGAGAGACCAAACCTTGTCAGCAACTGGGTCTAGAAAAGCACCAAAAGCAGATCCTAGTTTCATCTGGACAACATAACCATTAAGCTCAAACTAATCAGCTGAGATGAAATAAAAATTTAAATGCGAAAAGATATATTCCTGCTTGTAATGTTTAAACAGGACAAAAACAGGGTCACCATACCTTCCTAGCAAGATAACCATCAAGCCAATCTGTAATTGCTGCAGCAATGAAAATACTTGTCGTGGCAGTAGTTCCCCACCAACTATCCACATAGAAGGCTAATAAGAAGACAAGTCAATATGTCAAGAGTCTTAAAATGCAAGAACTTCACGATGCCAAGTGATGCCATACATCAATTTTACAAAAAGTGGAGAGATACTCTTAAGCAATCAAACAAATATGCCGATTCACAGATTCAGTCAGCTTCAATCACAGTAGATGATAAACACCCCCACCCCCAAAAAAAAAAAAAATTGCTATATGTTTGATGAGGTGAAAATGAGATCTGCAGCATTTAAGAGAAGAGAAATCAATCAAGATTTTCTATAAAACACCAACAAAATGCCATCTCCGAGAGTAATTGAAAAAGAAAAAAACTCACTGCATAGAAAAAGAGGGACAGCAGCAACTCGACCCAGAGTCAAAATAGTAGGCAACGTAAGCAACTTGGAACTCTGTTCTTGTCCTCGTTGTTGTTCTTTTTCTTGTTGATGATTCATGGAGAGATATGGTTCTTGACCCTGCAATCCGCTCTCGTACCAACCACAATGCTCCTTACTCTCCAAACCCATATCGTCCATAAAACCCGACCCAGATGACTTAGACGATGAAGACGACCCGGAATCAGATAATCCTCCTCCTCGAGCAGTAGAAGAGCTATTACTCTTATTATTATTATCGGACCCAGGTGAGGAGGAGGAGGAGGAGGAGAAACATTTGTAATGGGCACGAAACCCTAGAAATAATTTAGGGGGAGGGGTGATATCGTGTACAGGGTATGCGCACGTACTTAACCTCAACCACCAACCGTCTTTATAAAACGCCGAATTTCTCTCTCTGCCGCCGTTTACAACAGCCAGCGAAGAAGAAGAAGAAGAAGAAGAAGAAGCAGCAGCTCTGGGAATCGAAGCTCTGTTGTTGTTGATTATGGTGTGGAACAAGCTGTTGAGGTTATGGTGGGTAGGGTGGGACGATTTGTGGGCATAAAAAGAGGCAGCCATGGTTAATGTCAACTTCGAGCTTAACATGCTTTTCCTATTTTCAGTTTTTCAGTTCAGCTGTATTTCTGGAAAATCGGTTATGTTTTTTCTCAACGGAAGTATAATTTGTAGGAGGTTGCGTTGAATATTTCTTTTTTGTAATTTTTTTTTTCTTTTTTTCTGATTTTGAGGGGTTGGTTTCTACTTCAGGTCCCAATTTGCATTTCTGGCCGGCTGTCCCCTCCAAATTAGAACGACCAAAAAAAGTAAGGATTCAGATTTGTGCTTATTTTCTCTTGTTATAAATATGAGCGTGTGATAAGATTTGATCACCCGTCATTTCTTATACTTCCTTCTTAAAAAGATAGGAACGAGTTTTTCCAAGTGAAAACCGATTGGGTGCCTACCATGCCGATGTTTTAATGTGTATCGTCCAATGGCTAGATCATACCCACATTGATAGCTCATATAAATGAGGTCAGCTTGGCTAAAAATGAGCCGTCTATATGAACATGATCTTGTTTGTTGGTATGTGATGGATGGCTCAGATTAAAGCGTCGGTAGGCATACCTCATGTTAGCCACTGAATCCTTTCTCAGCTCACCTATGCATGTCAGTTAAAAAAAGTTCAACCGAAAGAGGAGCATATAGATGAAGTGTACGAACGGGGTTTAACCAGAATGATTTAACCTTTAAACCAAGAGCTAGAACAGAATAGTAATTCAGACAGGAAAGTTGAAACTTCTAACTGCACATAAAACGGGGATTGTTGCAGTAATGCGTTCTTTTGCAAAACCGTGCTACTTCTTTGCTGCTAAAGACTCGTTGACAGAGAGAGATTCATGATTCCCTAAAGGTGGATAAGATGGTCTAAAGTTGAAAACGGCCATGTGCCTAGTATGTGTCCTTAAGTTTTGATAGATTCTTTTAAGGGAAAGCAAGGGGTCAAGGGAACTTCTTATGGGTTCAAAACTCCGAAGTGTGAGTACGGATTTCTCTTTTCTTACCAGCCATGATGCGTCTGTAGATTCTCTTCCCTATATCGATGACCTATGAGGGATAAACTGTAGCAATTGGGTTTTCAGTTCCAGAACAAATTAAGATATGTTGAGCGAAGCTAAAGTCGGTATGATTGGCCTTGTTGGCCGGAGAGACAGAGACCATTACCTCATATATGACTGTTTTCAGCTGCAGATTTATGTTACCCTGTTTTCCATCCAAATTCGCGTCTCCTTCCACTGTTCTCCAGTTTCTTGAAGCAACTCTACAAACATAGCATAGAAATCTACATGTAAATGCTCGACCTCTCTTATATTTCAAATAATGCAAAATCTGAACCATGTAAATGTCCTTTTTGCATTTCATTCCAATTAGGAGAAAGAATTCAATTTTGAATTGAGATGACATTTAGAGGGGAGAAAGATACCATATAGCTGATTGTTTTCCCTCATAAACAAGATAGTAGTAGTACAACACTGGAGCCTATTCTTCCATTATCAGTCGATTTTAAGTACTCCAAGGTCTGATATTCGTGGGGAAAAATAAAACTTCATGTAATACCTGAAAGGCATAATACCTACTTTGATCCCTAGTCCCTTTTAAGTACCAACACTTTGAGTGACAGGATAGCTGCATGAATTGTACCGGATCAGACTCTATAGCTATCCTGGACAAGAAACATAGAAACTATAAGTTAAAAAAAACCCGTTCAAAAAGTCATAACATAGACCTTTTCTTTTTATGGCACCCACTAGCACATAGGTATAACATATTAGTAGCTCCCCAATTGCAGAGCTCAAGGAACTCAATGTAACTAAGAGGGCTATATTCTATAACTCGCATAATCATGACAATAGTACTAGTACACCATATTAGTACACCACATTATATTACAATCCAAGGTACTTAGTTCAATATTCATTCACACAGTGGATTTATTTAGCCATACAATAACAACTACGTAGTATAAATTAAATGGATTCACAACTAGTGCAAATCCCATGTGCAAGATTTCCAGTTGGCTGTGGAATAGGATCTGTTAGGAATGCACATCTTTGCCTTTTCCTTCATGCAACACCACCTGCCGAACAAATTGTCCTCTCACACGCGATCTCTGTTCAGCGAGTTTCTTCCTACTCTGATAACGGACCTGGAAAAAGTTAGGTAAGATAAGGTTAGAGTATCTGTTCTCTTCCAAGACAAACTACACGAGAAACTATATACGAAAATGTGGAAATAATAGATTTAACTTTTTCTGTTTCAAACAGCTTAGCAGACTGATTATGCAAGATTCCCTTCCTCCCTTTTTTTCACCCTTCTGCTGTAATCAAACTCTCTTGCTCTCTCCATCTTCTTCGTGATTTTAATTTTAATTCATAGGATCTAGTTTATCCATACTTAATGTCAATGTACAATAGTTACCTTCTTCTCAAAACACCTCCCTTTTCTCTTCTCACGGAATTTGTTCAAGGCAGCCTCTCTCTGTGCAAATCGGTCTTGATCAACTACACTTTTGTTTCCAAATCCTACTCCACCACTACCTAACCATTTTCCAGTTAGCCCACTTTCAATATTTGACCCATTAGGATTTGAGGAATTGCTGCTTCCATGCTGTCCATCACTCTCATGGTTACTTTCTTTCATGATCCCTGTTATGCCATGATTACAAGCATGGCCTTTTTTGGGTGTACCCAATATATTAGATGACCCTGGAGCAGCTGCAGCCAATTTCTCTGTAGACAGATCATCACAGTCAGATAGCTCGAGCTTTTGAGGTATGTTATGCACATGGTGATGGTAATAGTGGTGATGGTGATGGTGGTGCTGGACCTGGACTGGCTGATTAGTCCCTCCTCCCTGTGCTCTATCTTTATTCACTAATCCTGTATCTGTATCTGTATCAGTATCAGCCTTCCCTTCTTCCATAGGCTTGCAAAATGGTGTAGAACCATTTTGCACAGATTGGAAGGCAGAGAAAGGTTG
This sequence comes from Coriaria nepalensis, assembly GCA_027186245.1. Taxonomy (NCBI): domain Eukaryota; kingdom Viridiplantae; phylum Streptophyta; class Magnoliopsida; order Cucurbitales; family Coriariaceae; genus Coriaria; species Coriaria nepalensis. The sequence goes on along the minus strand of CP114491.1, from coordinate 8,515,280 downwards.
CAGGCAATTGATAGTAGCCTTGGGATCTGAATTGTCATTATTTGGCAATGGTTTAGTGGAAATATTATTGATAGTGGAGCCTATGTCCATGTTTTTACTACTACCATCGGAACTCTGATTTGGAGGGGTGCTATTGGAATTAGACTGTGAGTTTTGCTTTGATTCTATCTTTTCTGCCTCTGAGCTATCATCAAGAGGTGAACAGCTGCCAACATTCCCTATTGAAGCTTGATTAGCCGCAGAATCATACCTGGCATGGTGGTGAAATATCATCACTTTCAAAATCAAAATTTGATCACACATGATTCCACTGAAAAATAAAAATAAAAATAAAAAATGTCACTATACCTTGAGAAGGCTGAAATGTCAGAATGTCGCAGAACATTTCGCTGGTGGCCGTTGCTCCCAATGTCTCCAGTATCTCTCAACCTCTTCAAACTTAACTCGATGGAAGGTAATTCCTTGTTGTCATAGGAAAGATCATCTTTGTTGCTAGAATTCTTGCAGAGACTATTTGAGAAGTCAAAGACCGCACTTTCTATAAGAGGTTCAGTTACGCTCGTTAGATCTATAACTTGATCCTTCTCTTTTCCCTTTAGTTTCTCAGGTAACTGAAGTTGTCCATTTTTCATTTGCTTATCATTTTTGGTTTCCTTCATTTCAGAAACCTTGTGTTTGCTTAGTTCTGGTAGCTGCAAGTTTGGAGTCCTAGATATTCCCAACTCCAAGTCTTTGCCTTCAGAATGTTGTATAACAACTAAATGCATCATTATTAACCAAAAAGAGAGGAGGAAGACATCAATATATACAAGAAAGCTGGCACATAGAACCATGCATACCAAGTCCATCATCTTGCCTTTTGCACTCCCTCTTAGAAGTCTTAGGCACCCAGTTGCTGCCATATGCCTCAGGTCTTGGCTGAATAACCAGGGCAGAAATGCTATCAGGAGGATCAATTAACTTGTCCTGTGACAATATCATTTGGGGGCTATTAATTTCTATAGCACTCTTCATCCATGAACTCTGCATAAAGGAAGAAACAAAATAGAATATTGCCTTTAGTATTTAAGAGGCATTCTGTAAGATACATACTCTCGCCCACACCAAATCAAAATTCAATGACTTCGTGAAGAGATACCTGAGTGTCACTTCCATGGTCACTTCCGTCCCTAATATTCAAATCAATGCTTCCTATATCATCATCATCATTATTCCCAATGTTGTTGTCCGACTCTTCATTGCTTCTTGACTTTGAGTGTTTTCGAGCATGTATACCACTTTCATTTCCACTTCCACTACCACTTGACTGAAGAAATGTTAACTTAAAAATGAATATAGAAAACTTCTGCACTTGCCAATATGCCTATGTTAATTTAGAGCAATATAAATAATGAAAAATGAACGCATGACAAATCAAATGTGTGAGGTCTTACCAATATCTTTGCTAAATTTTGGTCCAAAGAAAAAAGGCAGTGCTGATTTTGCAGCACTTTCTTTTCATTTATTTATTTTTTCTTTAAATCAAACTCAAAAATATATCAATGAGAACTGACCTGAAGTGCATGGTCCATTAAATATTTTTTCAAACATTAAAGTAGATAACTTAGCAAACTCACGGTTTGACATTTCCTCCAAATATGCTGCCAAATGTTTTTAAGCTCATTCCTTCGAATAGGCTTCACTAAGAAGTCAACTGCTCCCTTTGACAGACACTGAAAGACTATACTCACAGAATCATGAGATGACATCACTGCACACAAAACTCATCAGGTGGAGCAGTTAAAAGTATCATTTTGCTAAGAGAATATGTGTAAAACTTTGGTATTTTAAGTGCGTGGAAAGGGCATAAGAAATCTACTCACTAATTACGGGAATGTTCTTGCAAGTTTTGTGGCCCATAATTTTGGATAAAAGACCAATGCCTGATAAACAAGGCATGACTACCTCAGTCAAAACAAGATGTACTTGAGATGTTAGATTTTCTAACATCTTCCAGGCTTGCATACCATTTTCCACAGCTGAAACTGCCAGGGTCAGAGTAAGAGTATCAGTTTGAAAAAAAAAAAGGGTGACACGTACTTGAGCAAATATAGCTAGAAATATGTGAGAATCATTTATAAAACTTGAAACTTTCAGTTGTCATAACACATAAAATATATGTAACCAATCATAATCAACAAGGTAAATAACATTTGAATATTTTCTCAAATTTCAGATATTGATCTCTCATGGTAGATATCCGACCTTCATAGCCGCAATTCCGTAGTAAAGCACTCATGACGCGTCGAGTTGAATCGTCATTTTCTACCAAGAGAACCTTCAATGACTTACAAGGCAGAAACCTCTCCCAGCGAACCAAAGAATCTACTGGATGTTGATGTAACCTCTGTATACCACCATCGATACAGACTGGGGCCAGCACAGATTCTATCCTCCGTCTATTATTTGCATCCTCATTGATTTGTGACTCATCTTCCTGAGAGAGCTCCTGACCCTCACCTGTAATTCCACCTCTTATATCTCTATCCTCGTCTTGCATATGGCAATTCAATTCAGCTAGTCCCCTGGTTAAGGGACTTTTATTGTTCAAATGAACTTTACCCATCATCCGGATTCAATAAGACTTATAATAAGGAAGGTAATAGAATACGTTGGTGATAAAAACCCTTCCAGGTGAGAAATAGAAGAGAGACTGCACATCCCGTTTGTCTTCAAGGTACCAACAACATGTGCAGACTTTACCCCCTTCAACAGTTCGAGAACAAGCAAAAAGAACAGCATTAGAAAAGAGTACCGTATGTGTGTGTACATACATACATATAAGAAGAAGAAGTAATGAATGAACAACATAAAGAAAGGAAGAAAATGAAGACCGATCGAATCATAAGTTCACTTGAAAACATTAGTCGAATTGAAAATTGCTCGTTAAACAAGAGTTACAGCGACAAAATGCTCAAGTTTGTAAATAAGTTCCAACGAATACAAAACTTCATTTCATCGGAAACTAAGCAGAGTAGAAATACAAGTAGACGAAGATACTTCCATTCGAGCTCGATTCAAATTAGACAAAGAAAATGGCGCATTTACTCTTAACAAGGAGAAATCAGATTGAAAAATGAAGAATGAGCAACTAGAAGATCAATATTCCAGTTTCCATAAAACATTAGAGAGAGAAAAAAAATTATTCTATTTCTGAGAAAGTTTAGGAGAAAATCCAAGAACAAAATCAAACAAGAACATACCTCCAAAACATCATTCAAGCTCTCAGTAACCAGCTGCTAAGACTGGACTCCAAAATCCAAAACTCAAAGTTTGAGAGCTTCGAACAGATTTAGGGTTTCCTCGCCAAAAAAATTTAAAAAAAAAGGAAAAAGGATCATCAGAACTCTCTCACCAGCTGAGAACTGAGAAAGATGAAATGCAGAGAGAAGAGAAAATATATTTAAAAAGTAAAAAAAATAAAAAAAAATAAAAAATAAAAAGGACCACAGAGCAGGCGACGTGGAAACAAAAAGAAATCAAATTCCGAGCTCTGTGAGGTAAAACAACACGTCGGAAAGCGTTTGCCGACGTGGACAGAGATCTAAAGCTAGCCTCTGAATAGTTTGTGATGGATTCGGAGCGATCGGTTTAGATTTCGCGAAGGACACGTGGCGGCCTGTGGGATGAGTAAAAGGTTTAGATTGGTGGAGGTGAAGTGAGGTCCTGAGAATGAAGTGGGCTTTGTCAAATGACGAGACAGTCCCTTGTTGGATCTTGTTATCTGTTGCCACGCTGGCCGGCTTGTGGGCCACGTTATAAAGAAAAAAGCCTCGACTAATGTATTTATTTATTTTTTGAATGATGAATTAGAGTTTATATTAATTAATTAAGAATTTAGGTGAATATAAACCCTAAACTTAGCATCAAAAGTCCTAAATCCCTAAATCCCTAAATCGATGAGCAAAAAACCTAGTTTCATACATTAAAATTTTAAAGGAAATGAAAAGAAATTGTCATAATCTTCTTTTACAAAATTAAAAGCAAAATCTAGATTTTTGTGTAACAGAAAAATGATTCATGTTGGGGTGAAACCTCTCTTCCATACAGTAAATATCTATTATCTAAATTTATTTTAATAATAATTAATAATTTATATTTCAAATATTTAATATATAATATATTTGTCAATTTTATATTTTTGGGTGGCTAAAATTCTTCTCGGAATTCGGACAAAAGGGTATCGATCTCGGTCCTGACCCAATATCAATACGAGATTGAAATTGTGTGATTTATTTTCAAAAATTTTATTTAAGTAAATTATAACCTTAAAAAGATAATTTGTATTTAATTTTATTTACATCACATTCACACTAGATGTTAATATATTAATTATATAGAATATGAAAAGTGGATGCTTTAAGGTGGGTGTCAATATTACTTATCAAACGAGAATTCCTTGGTTTTGTGTTACAACTAGACCATATCATTACTACACTGTTAATACAGACTTGGGCAGCGACTGAGATTATTCAAGAACACGCCCAAAGAGACTTTGATACGTACTATTAAGCATTTTGGACATGCTACCAATGCAGTAGTACCCTATCCAAACGAAGCCAACGTCTGTATCATACAGGACTAGGATTATGATGACATTGATGTATACATTCATCCAACGACGGATGTAAAACAAAACAAAAAGAAAAGCAAGAATCACAAAAGAGAATAAAGCGTAAGAAATTACAACTTTACTTATCTACTTTTTTTCACGAGAATCAACAAGTTTGGGACATACAACTCTTGACCCATAATAAATAAAAAGGTAGCTGGATGATTGTGGCTGAGGAAGGAGGAGAAGATATGGATTCTCAAGATATGATAGGTACCTTAAAAAAGCAAGATGCTATGATAATATATATTCTCCTCATATATTATTAGCCTCCCATTCAATCAGATATTCGAGATGCCATCCGATCCCGAACTTCGATTGAATTTGGCTCTCAAAAACGGCATAAAATCTCAAATCCCATTCTAAACAATTAAGACAGGCACTACAATTTTCCTCAACTCCAGTTTCCTCAACTAATATATGCTAACTGTTCTCCAAACATCAAGGTAGTATTTCTAGATCTAATCAAACAGTATTCCCTTCCCATTTTTACCATACTCAAATTTGATAAGACTTCAATTTACTTGCATCATACCAACTACACCTTAGTCCGTGTTTTTCACTGGCAAGTCATCTTATACTTTATATCTAGGTATGATGATGATGAATTGTTCTAGCTAAAGGTAGAATATCAACTTTCTAAAATGAGGCATTTACTCTAATATATTATTTGGATGGATGACCGATAATTCAACCTGCCATGTCAATTCAGAATTTTTATTTCTCTTTGCTCACATGGCAGTCAACTAATTTCAGTTACATGTTAATACTAGTTTCTTTCAATCCCAATCCAAAAACGAGAACATGTATAAATAAAATAAAATAAGAACATAAAAGAAATTTCCCAGTCACTTACAGGCTTCTTTCTTCACCATTTATTTGGTTGGATACTTTCCAAGTTCAAAACATACTACAAAACTTACTCAAAAAGACGAGCAACTAGTTCCCACCTTGGGTGTAAACACCAAGCATGAGAGAAGGTCGTGGGACCCATCATAACTTTTCCTAGCCAGATATTACACCCGAGACAGACAAGATCAATCGCTAACATATCTGACTACAATTACATAGACTATTGTCTCCATGCTCTTCATACAATACATATTCATTTTCACACTTCTACAACCTTTAGGAAGATGGTTTCTAACAAAGTACTTTATGCAAGTTTCTTCCGTTTTTGTTATTGCATATACATACTTGAAGCTACTGGATTTGAAACAAAACAATATGCAAAGAATGACCTATAAGACTTGGTGACTTACCACCTTGTAATGTACAACATGTTCAATAGATTCATTCAAGCTGCTGCAGATTGCTTGTACTCATGGCACTCAAGATTCAGAGCCTGGAGAAGCTTTGGCCAGGATTCAGGGATTCCTCCTTGAAGTTCAAACTCTTAACAACTTTCCACGTCTTCTGTAGAAATCCTCAACGGGTTGAGTCTGCAAAAAGGTCAATGTGTTATAGCTCCTTAATGATGATATCAACAACATGCAGGCTTTTATTACCCAGCTGAAATAAGAATGGTTTAAGCTGACTTTATGTGGTGAGATATCCTATCCTATTGCATGTAAAATTGCAATGTCAAATTCACTGTTAGTATATTAGTGCAGCTAAGTGGGAAAAAGTGTTCATTCACATGTACCCTAGATGGTGTGTCCGAAAGAGTTTGTAAGGAATCATAAGAGTTCCATAGAAGAATACCAAGCCATCGTTTTCTCACAGGCCACCCCTTTATAGGTATAAGATATGTATATCCATTATGTTTTAAGTGATTGGCGAAAAATATCAGTATTAGTTTTAGCTTCTTCCTTATCATATCACGTACCAGTTGGCTTCTTTCCAATCTCTTATTCGGAAAAAAATTTCAAAAGAAAAGATTAAACTGTTGTTTAGGATGATGGAGCAAAATACCATTTCATTGTATATACGAAGTCTTTCCCTGACAACTCCCTCTGTATCATCCGATGGAGTGATAAGTTTTTACTCACATTGTGCCAGGGGGAGAAGGGGAGCCATGTACATTCCAGGTCTACCTTCCTCAGCCTTGACGTCAATAGAGGCCACGTTATAATTACCTCCTCACTGACTACAGATTCTTCTTCCAAGGCATTTAGCGAGCAACGCTTCTTCCCTCAGCTTTAGATTGATCACCAAGCCGATTTCAGTCACACCCTCTAATATTTCCTAGAAAATAAATATACAACAGATGATAAATTAGCATATGCTGAGAGCAATACTCAAGAAACTAGGTAATATAAAAAACAGAAAAAATAAAAAAATAAAAAATAAAGCCCATCAATGATATCCACCTTGTTATGCTATTTACAGTTTATCCCAATCTAGAATCACCCTAAATTTAGACAATAAGTATTTTTATTTTCCATGCATCCCCAAGTTAAATGAGCATTCAGAATTCAAATTATTCTAGGCATCCCGACCATCAGAGAGCACAATTTTTTATTTTCTCCAAGACAAACATAAAAATTTCTATCCAAAACAAGGATTACATAAAAATTATGGTAGAAGGTCTACTTCTAATTCACAGACAAGGGGAAAAGAAGATATATGTAACAGGCATTCGTTTATGTTATCACAAGTCTCATAATTATCTATTCAGGTCTAGTTATATGCAAAGAAAAGATAATCGTGGGTTTCAAACTAGCAATTTGGGTTTAGATATAAGTATAGACATTAAAGCTAATTACCAGGAAAGTATGAAGTGATATCTCCCCACCCTAGCTTTATCCATAATTTCTTTTTTTATTTTTGGGACAAAGGATTAATCCATACTTAACCATATGCATTTTATAAGACATGAAGCATAAATTTCAACAGAGATAAACTTGAGTTTGATGTTGAGTCATTTATAAGGACAAAGAGCTTACCGCCTGTCTTGTAGTTCGGGGGAAACCATCAAGAATAAAGCCAGTTTCACCCTTGTCACCAAGAAAAATGCTGAAATCCCTATATCATTGATAAAAAGAAGAGAAAAAAAAGAAAAAAAAAACAAACAAACAAACAGAGGGAGAGAGAATTACAATGTTCTTTGACTCGAAGTTCATATTTTTTTGCATGTAGCATACAGAATGAGATTCTCTAGAGTTCTATTCATTTCTCCTATTCTATAGAAAGTGATTTTATTATTCATGGTTCAATGGTCGGGGAACCTATGCTTTAGGGGTTAAATCGTACAGAGATTTATAGTTTTTAGCATTCATGGTTGATAATATTGACGAAATACTAAATGAAAGAAGCTACCGAGTTTGAAAAATGTAATTTCCATAAAAGGAGAAATGCACAAAACTTCAGGGATAGAGAACTTTAGAGAATCTCAATCCAGCAAGCACAGACTTCATTCTGCATCACCAAAGGCTATATTACTTATCAAATAGCAGAGTCGTAATGACATTTTATTTCACCATCTTTTGATGCTAAACTAAACACACTTAAACCGGTATATGTACAAGAAAGCAGAACTTTGAAGCTCGTGTTTGATCCAAGAAGCTGAATCTTGTCCTGGTTAAAGGCAAACTGGTTCTAAGATTATGGCATCTTGTTTGATGTTTTCAAATCAGTTTCCTATTCTACTCATCTCTCCACTCTGCGAATCATAGTGAAAAATCTAGCACCCATTGGCATAAGTTCAACCAACTCCATTCCAGCCAAAAAAAATTGTAGCTCAAGCCTTAACTCGATCCCTTAACTTGGTTCATATGTCTTTAAAAATGGATTAAGAGCAAACAGGAGTAGACATATATTTACTCATCTCTTACTCAATTAATTCATCAACATTTGTATCAGTCGTTTACTCTCTAACATAACATCAACCGAACATTACTAACAAAATTGCTTGAGAAAACATAGACCTCAACGAACAAACACAAACCCCAATTCTAAGAACTGAGATTCACAGAAGCCAAAGAAGAAACCAGAAGTCGAGACATACAAGAAAAAGAAATCGTAAATTAGAAAATTCGACCGCACCTGAGAGGAGAGGGGACCAGCGGAAGCGAGCTCATCGCGGACAAGATCGCCAGTGGCAATGTGAGGAACGCCAAGAATACTAGAAAGCCTGGAGGCGTAAGTCCCTTTACCAACTCCAGGACAGCCTAAGAACACCCAATGAACATTCCTCCCCTCGTGATTTCCTCTCAAAGGAAGAGATTTCCGCGACGGAAACGAGGCGGATTTGAGGTCGATTTCAGAATCGCAAAGGAGGAGAAACTACGCATGGCTCCCGCTTTCAGAAAGCCGTTCACGACCGCCATGGGAGAGAATGGAGAATTCTTGAGTTGCTGAGCGCGAGAGAGTGATGAAGTGGATGTTGCTTAGCCCTGAAGCGTGGAGAGGGAGGGGTTCGTTCGAAAGGGGATCCTGAAGTTTGAACTGTACAGTGTTTATCTTCCCCCGCAACTAAAACGTGGGACGTTTTATTGGCGGTACCCAGAGCTGGACCCCACGCACGCTTGTTGAATCTGGATTTCAATCCCAAATGAGGATGGAGGTGTAGGTAATCGAATGGTTGCAGTGGAGCCAGCCCTTGGAACTGGAAAAAGATGAGGATGGCGGAGTACAGTTGCAATGGCGATAGTGATCGGAACCGGAAACCTTTAGAGAAAATAAATTTCTGAGATAACAACTGAATATAAATAAAATAAAACAAATTTGTTAGGGCTGAAGTATAAATAATAGGATATTTCATAATTCATGGAAACTGAACATATATAAAATTGAATGCTCATAGTTATAATCAGTTCCAGGTGTGCATACAAGAATGTCGAATAAATTCCAACGCAGCAACACTCATCCATGGGTAATTTCAGATCTTGCACAAATAATTCTAGTAACAATCAGAGATGATTCAAGTAGAACAAATGGGAATGAGAGAAATGCTCAAACCAGCGCACTACTGAAAATAAACAGCAAAATACATTAAGATCTTACATAAAAACTACTATTTCCCCAAATCAACATCATCATCAACCCAGATCGGAATTTAAAATTACACGATAAAAATTACACAGTTCTCGGTTTCGAAATGGTATCTTCGGTGTTACATATGTTCAGATCTGCCATCATCTTCACCAATCCCGTTCCCTCCATGCCTGTAAACAAAATTCAGCCTTTTAAGTTGAAAACAGGTCAATGTTCTACAAGATATATAAACAACAGGTGTTATCCATTCGGAAAAAAGACTAATTAGAGGTAGGGTCTAAGAATAAACCGCCACGATGAAGTCAGATTCCGAGCTTTCCTGTCCAATTGAAGATTCTCCAGAGCAGCTGAAGCTCGAATTACATCCTCGGAAATTTCATCATTGTCATATCTCCAATTGTACTCATCTTTCCTGTAACCGGACATAGAGGATCCTCCTCTCCGATCTGAATGCTTGATAATATCAGATGAGCATAGAGCAGCAAAAGCAAGCAAACAAAGAAAGAAAATGTATCAAAGAGCTTTAATATGTACCAGATGTCTGGGATGCAGCACCAGGCCTGGTATTAAAACATGGTATATAGACGGGATCAGATATACAGTAAAAGGTATTGATTAGAATGAAACAAAGCCATAATATTGGTGTGGTACCTTCCTAGAGGAGGTAAACCTCCAGCAACAGATGATGAGGAAGGTCTCCTGTTGTTTCGAGATTCAAGCCCAGAAAAAGAATCAGCATCTGATGTGGTAATTCTTCTTCCGGTACTTCTTGCTTGGGATAGATTCTGACAAATGCATGTTCAATTACTAACAGTCAGAAAAAAAATTGGCTCAGTAGGCAAGAGTATAATAATCAAGCATAGGGAAGGAAATAAAAATGAATTAAATCAAATAAACTATATACTAAGCAAACTTAGGGAGTGATTTAATATCATACCTCAAACTTCAAGAACCCTTCAAGTACATCCAAAAGCAAGGGACCGCTATCTCCATTTCTATTAAGATCATATCCATTTTTGCTACTAAATTCTTTCAGCTCAGCTTTCCACACATCCTTTTGCTGTAATTCATTGAGCAGACTCCATTATGTCTCATACATGCATTAGAGGGCGAGGATGAAAGGAAGTACAAATGAAACTATTATCCTACCAAATTACACTCAGGTTGATAAACTTTTAGAGTGTGGTTTAGCTGTGCCCAGTCTAAGTATTCACATATCAAGGCAGTAAGCAGTCTTCCTGAATTTTCCATATAAAAGTGAAGAAAATAATATCAGACACGGATCTCCACATAAGTGTTGGATGTCAGTCTCAAAAAGTAAAGTTGAAATTCTTCTCTTTCTGATTATCCCCTAAGCATAATTAATCCCATCGTTTTATATTATGCACAAATGTAATAATTCCATTTCCACACTAACCACATGATTGAGAAGATAAAGTTAAGGAGATCCAGGAGGTAAAATTAGACATATTCCAAAGCATATTTTCTAATCCCACCACATTTAGGACAAACCACTCCTTGTGGCAGAACTAAAGACCCTAAGCTTTCATATCCTGACGACAAACTATACAAGTAGTGACATAAACTTTCATCCCTCTTCCCCTCAATCTATATCAAAGTGTCTTGGAAGGCAACAAGAATCACGAACGCTTATCCGTACTTTTTGCATTTTGGTCCTCCTGTGTAATATCATATGCCATATAATACTAAAGTATGGGGTTCAGTTAAATGTTGCTGCGGATATCAATAAACCGATGGGGAAAATATGGAAGCAAGATTTTCAAGAGGAAAATGTTTAGGGAGGAGTTTTTTTCCACAAATAAACAAAATATTAAGATATCCATTATTAATCATTTATAATTATGATGGAAGAGATCCTTTTAACTGAAACCTGAAGGTGAAGCATGGAGTTGCCTTGCACGGTCATTGCAGCTACCCAGCAATGCAGGAGGTAAACCTTCTTCTTTCTCAATTACATGATCCTCTTCTTCAATTGCCTCAAACACACTGGCTCTGAGTTCAGCCTAGCAAACATCAAAGAAGCGTCAACATATAGAAAGTCCACAACAAGTAAGCCAAAAAAAAAAGAAAAGCGAAAAAACAGCTTCTATAAGTCGTTAAAGAAACAGATAAGCTGATGTTTACCAGAAATACTACTCAAATACCTCACTTACTACACAAAGAATTAATGGTTTCAGGCGATGAGCACCTTCTGTATTCTAGATTCTAAAACATTAAAGGGGAGAAATTCATTTGCATATACTTCTACGTTTCTATAGCTACAAAACCCTAGCTTCAATCCACCTAATTCATCAACTCATACCCCCATCGAGGTGTCAAAACACCCAATTTCCATGAAATTAAGGTTGGAAACAGGAGAACTCGCAAGGAAAAATTGGGAACATGAAAATGTAGCAAGGGAGATACAAACTTACGCGGATCTTGGCCAGAACGCCTTTCTTCTCAAGGGTCCGAGTTACAAGAGTCTTCAGGTCCATCATCTCCCTCGTATAGTCGTCCATCTTTGCAGACGAACTAGGGTTTTCGCTTCCTCTCTCTCTCCCTATCTGACTTCGGTTTCTTTCTGATGATGCTTCGCTGCTGTGTTTCTGTAAATGAGTGCGTGAAGAAGAGAGAAAGAGAGACGGAGAGAGGGAGAGCGGGAGGGGGAGAGCGACGAGCAAGCGATGACATAATCAATGGGCTGGATTATAGTAAGATGGGCTGGATAAGACAGTCCTCGAAGCCCAACTCTAATTTAATAATCACTAGTCAGATTTAAAAAAGAGGGCCCAAACAGCGTTTCACTATAAGCAAAACGTTTTTATTACCAAACAGCCCAAAACGCCAATATTTATTACTAATTATTACTAATTATTAAAAGCAGAATGGAATAAAAATATAATTTATTTAATTATTTTATTTTATTTTATAATAAAGTATGAATAATTTTTAATTTCTTTTTAAATGAAAAAATAACTTATCAGTAATTTTTATATATCGTCGATTGAAATTAATTTATATATTTATTTTCTTATATTTAAATAATTTTTATTAAGATTCATTTATAATTTTTAAATTTTATATAAATAATATGTTTTTTTAAAATAATCAAACACAGGTTAATAATATAATCAAATTTAATATTTCTTATTTATTTTTTTTATATCATTAAATAGATATAATAAAATTAATAATATTATTCTTATTTTTATATATTATTATATTTTAAAATATATTTTTTATTTTTTATATAATACAGTAAAATTAATATTCCTATTTGTTTTTTAATTAATTATACTCGGGAATCAAACCGAATGCAACTATGCGTTTTACTAAAGCGAGAATCAATTTTTTAAAAGAATCAATTTCTTTTGGCCAAAAAGTAAATAAATTGTTCTCAATAAATGTGACTAACTGATTAGTTGATTACTGTAATGTAACCGTGAAAATGTTCGATCTCTTTTGGACCGAAATTCAAGGTCATTGGCAAAATTACTAAATAACCCCTTTATTCCCTCGAATTTACCAGCTCCACACTTTCCCCTTCCACGCACAAAGAATCCATATTTCATAACGCTGATACGCATTCTTCTCTGCAACTCTCCATTTCTCGAAAACCCTAATTTCTATAACTCCTTCTTCTTCTGCCTTTTTTTTTTATTTTTATCAATGGCGCCTATTGATCCTCACTCATTCACTGACTCCTCCCACCCACTGACCACAAACATCTCTCTCTCCCTCTTTTTCGACTTCCACTCCTCCATCATTTACGCTTCAGCTCTAATCTCTCTCCCAAATCCTCATACCGGCTCGCTCTCTCTCGACGCTCGATCTCTCACAATCCATTCCGTCATCGACCCCCAATCTCGATCTCCGATCCCGTTTTCCCTCTCTCCGGCCGACTCTATCAAAGGCAACCACCTCACCGTCTGTCTCTCAAACCACTCCTCGTTCCTCATTATTTACAACACTTCCCCTTCATCTTCCGCCCTGCAATGGCTTCTCCCTCCTCAAACCTTCAACAAGACCTTCCCCTTCGTCTACACTCAATGCCAATCCATCCACGCCCGCTCCGTCTTCCCATGCCAAGACACTCCAGCTGCTCGTATAAAATACACAGCTCGTTTGAACATTCCTCGGCAGTTATCAGCAGTAATGGCTGCTCAACATGTGGACCGCCGGCCGCCAGTGTCTGGCGAGGGATCGGAGCTAGCCGCAGGAGCTGACTCTCAGTGGTGTGCAGAAGGTAGGGTGGTAGAGGAATTCGTCATGGATCAACCTGTCCCGCCGTATTTATTTGCATTTGCTGTAGGGGAGCTAGGATTCAGGGAGGTGGGGCCCAGGACTAGGGTTTATGCGGAGGCGGTTCAAGCGGTGCTCGACTCAGCAGCTAGGGAGTTTTCCGGAACAGAGGAGATGATAAGGCAAGGGGAGATGCTGTTTGGGGCTTATGAATGGGAGAGGTTTGATTTACTGGTTTTGCCTCCAAGTTTTCCGTATGGAGGGATGGAGAATCCAAGGATGGTGTTCTTGACGCCTACCGTGATTAAAGGCGATGCGAGTGGGGCCCAGGTGGTGGCTCATGAGCTTGCCCATAGCTGGACTGGAAACTTGATCACTAACAAGAATAATGAACATTTCTGGTTGAATGAGGTATATACTCTAATCATGTAGCTGATTGTTCTTTGTCTCTTTGAGTAAAGCTAATTGGATTATGCAACTATGTTTCATTTTTAAGTGTTTTTGGAGGGTTGTGTTGAGTAATTGGATGAGGAATTTTTGGCTCCTGCTTGCTTGTTGGGGTTATTTTCCTCCTCATAGTACAGATGGGGATTTAGTCAGCAGGGCAGGGGTTATAGTGGCAAGTCTTAGTTTATATAACAAATTGTTTTCATCGCCTTTTTTTAGACTCGAAGTAAGGCTTATGGATTGATTTTGAGGTTTTGTAACTTGATTTATGTAACTGCATATTGTGAAGAGGTTATAGCTTTATTCAAGGCTGCATCGGACTCTCCTATTGATACATAGAGGAATATATTATTTTGTACAACTAACTTCTGGCAATTTCTTTAAAGGAAGTTTTAGTTATGATGGCTTTCTTTTTGATCGGCCAAGGGTTTTACTACATATGCCGAGAGGAGAATTGTGGAGGTTGTGCAAGGAGAGGACCGGGCTGTACTGAATATTGGAATAGGTTGGAGGGGTTTAAACGAGGAAATGGAAAGATTCAAGGATAACTTAGAGTTTACAAAGCTTAAAACAAAGCAGGAAGGAGTAGACCCAGATGATGTTTACTCTCAAGTACCCTATGAGAAAGGTTTCCAATTCCTATGGCGCATTGAACGCCAGGTAATGTTAAACCATTCCACCTTTCCAGATTGGTCTTATGAAAGGGGGAAAAAAAACTTGGAAAATCATTCTGACTTTGTTTTAAAATGGTTAGGTTGGAAGACCTGCATTTGATGAATTCATAAAGAAATATATATCTACATTCAAGTTCAAGTCGATTGATACAGAGACATTCCTTGATTTCCTGAAAGCAAACATTCCGGGAATAGAGAAAGCGGTCGATTTGTATCTTTGGACAGAAGGGACTGGAATCCCTCCAGATGCATATGAACCGGTTTCCAATCTATACACAAAGATTGTAACTCTGGCAAATGAATTCAAGCTTGGTCGAATGCCAAGGGAAGATGAAGTTTCTGATTGGCAGGGGCAAGAATGGGAACTCTACTTGGAAAACTTACCCAAATCCATTGAAGCTTCACAGGTTGTTCTTCTTTGCTTTTAAGATTTATTGTATCCAACATATAATGGTTATGGTCTATAAGTAATTCAAATCACGCTTTAATTCCTTTCTTTCTGTGCAGATCCTTGGTTTAGATGCCCGTTATCAGCTTTCGGAATCGAAAGATTATGAGGTGAAGGTGGCATTTCTTCAACTCGCAATTTCAGCCAAGTGTAGGGATCATTATCCTGAGGTGGAGAAAACGTTGAAGGAAGTTGGGCGAATGAAGTATCTTCGCCCGCTTTACACTGCTCTTGTTCAAGGCACCGGAAATGAAGAAGAAAAGCTTCTCGCGAAAAGGGTGTTTTCTGAGGCTAAGGATTGTTATCACCCTATAGCACAAGGGGTTGTTGAATCTATATTTTCTAAGCACCTGTAAATTTCCTAATTTGTGATGTTTTGTGGAAGCTTAGCCTGTTTCTTGAGTCCATCTGGGCTGGAAAATAAACAAAGAACACCGACTGAGTCATTTTTGTGAATAGAACAAGCATCCTAAAATATGCATTGCCGCTTTGAATTGTCCGAGCCTCAGCGTCAAAATCAACATTTATATCATAGCAAAACCTCTTATCTTATGGGGTTTTTTTTTTTTTTTTTACTTTTTCCTTTGAGAAATTTTAAGGAACCAATCTGAAAGAGATGAATTTGAACAAGATATGGACAATTGTTGATTGAAATGTAGAAGAATCAGGAGTAGTAAGGAGTTTGACTCCTGGTCAGAATATAGTCTCCTGCCTCTTCAACAGTGTCCACAACCTGTGCACCATTGATGACAGCAAAAAGTCAAATGGGATATGAATTCAACCATCAACATCTTAGGGAGAATGTGTAAAATAATGTGTTCATTTGAAAGCACTGACAACCAGTTGTTGTAATTTCAACTTTGACATTACCAGATCTGCTGGAAACTCGGCATGATTTCCATTCCCCTTGAAAATGCCCGTCCTTGAGAATGAAATTGAAAACCAGAAGGATTGAAAAGACAGACCTGCCATGCACCTTTGATGTCTGCTGGAGGATTGTTCGCCGATCATGTACAGGGTTTTGAAAGGATGTGAACCCTGTCTTTATTAGATGAATCTAGTGGTCTCAATATGGCTTCAGCATTCTTAAACACAAGGATTTGGTTTCCCAAAAGTAATGTATTGTAAGGGATTGTGCTGAATACTGCAATTAAAAGCTGAACAAAGAATGCCTTTTATGCTATGAACAAAGTATACCTTCTCATGCAAGGATTTCAAACAACTTACCTGTTGAAGACAGCTTCTGACGCAATTCTAAAAGCACCCATCCCAAGACGCTCAGAAGGAAACACAGCCTATATTGATGAAGCAGTGGATCGGAAATTAATTCCAAAGAGTTATGTGCAGAAGGTCGATTGAAACATCAACAAAAGAGGCATATCGATACTAAAGATTAAACGAGACCTGATATTCAAGATCATCTGCAGCGAAATATAAAGGTGGCTGGGTCCTGTTCTCCTGTGCAGGAAGGCCTCCAGATCTTAAGATATCACAAAGAACCTAATTCAAATTCATTAATCACTGCTTGTATAGCGTACAAAGACGGACACAGTTTAGTACAAGAGTTGGGGGGGAGGGGGGAAGAAGAGAAATACCTGAATGTCCCTGCCCCAATCTACAGGATCACTGACAACAAATGCGACCTTAACTCAGTCAGAGAAGAGTTCTTTTCTTGTCATCAACTCCTTTGAGTGGCTGCTCAACTTGAAACCATTATCTGTTTTCCAGTTCTTGTATTGAGATACAGGATCGACGTTCTCAAAGTAAGAAGCATACTCATCTATCGACATAACTTTTCTGCCATACAAAATACATCGATATATATGTATATATATGAATCTAAATACAGCTTCTAGAAATATATAACATACGGACAAGACACACATTCTCATATATCTGAGAAGCAAAACATCATTATCCCAAGATAAAATCATTAAAATTTTGAAATTGCTGGTTACCTGATGAGCCACTTATATGAGTTCTTATATGAGTTCAGAAGTTCTGCTAACATCAGATTCAACAAAACTTGTATAAACTAGCTATTTAAAAGATTTTTGAAAGGTGAGTGTCCCTGTACAGCCTGTACTGGGATAACATAAACAGCAGAGCTATGTCAAAGGTTCTATTAGCTATAGTAGTCACATGAAACCAATAAGCGCAATCACACTTCACAATGACAATAAAGAATGCACAAACATAATATACTACCTGAGAAGATAAGATATTGACTCCCAAAAGCTCACTTAACTCCAAGGCCCATCTGAATTCTGGAATGCCACCTCCTAGTAAGACGTGATGGCAGCCAAATATCACTTTCTTTCTGAGGATTATTATCTTTATAGATCATAACACAGTATTAGCATATAAATTTTACAGTCAGGCAAGTGCAAATCCTCATTCCACTTGGTTGCGAACACTCACCATTGGTCAAGAACAGAAAAGGAACCTTCAATGTACCTAAAATGTAGCAATAACTACATGTGTCAGATACAATGACATTGCCGATCGGTATTTAATATATAAAGATCATACTAAAACCAATAAAGTACGGAAGTGTACACCTAATGAACACCAACTATAAAATATAAATAAATGGAGAAGATACATAGATAGCTCACAGACTATCATTCCTGATTACACAATCTTGCATAATAATTTACCTACTTACTTCTTGTAGGAAACAAGATAAAAGATAATGCCCTGCACCTGAGTAGAATTGATGATTTAGGATAAGCTATTAGTACCGGAATAGTCATACAACCTTCTCAAAGCCCAGGGAGACCCACCAATGGGAACTCGGGCACGAAGAACAACCCCATCGATGTCAAAAGCTACCCCAAAATGAGATCTGAAACTAAAAGTTCACTTCATTGAAACAGAGGAAAGCCAAAGAAGAAGAAAAAGTAATAACATTTTTGGCAAAGAGAAAAAGGAAGATTGGCCATATTAAATCACAAGAACACGAAAAAGAAGTGAGCAAATAAATTTCTCAATTGGAATGACTAGCCACAGTTAAACACGGGAGATCAAAGATCAAACGAGCTACTAGTTCGATCCTAGCAATGCAACGAGCTTTGCAATCAAATTAAGCTCGGTTTGATTATCCTCCTCAAGCAAGCCTTTTATCTTTCAATTGTTGACAAGATTAATGTTCTCCGTCAAATTCGAAAATCAAAAATCAAGAATTTTCTTCGTAACAGCCAAACGATTCAAGTACATAGTAAATCAACAAAAGTTTAAACTAACCTTGATTGAGCCTGAGAGAAAGACCTCGTAGCTAGAGAGAGTACAGATAATGGCACTATGTTCCTCCTCTGAGACGTCCTGAAAGCCGTAGGAAACCTCATCTCTCTCATTCTTCTTCTTCTCTGTAAGACTTTATCTTAGCCTATGTTTAGTAGTTGGTGGAGGAGCGAAGAAAATGAAGTGAAATTTTTTTTTATAAGTTCACTTCTTTTATTTGGATATACTTTTTAGAAAGGAGAGTAAACGGAGGAAAGAAAGAAGAAAAATTTTGACCCGATTTTGATACCTCTAAAATTAGAGAGATTAAAAAGTGAGATTTTTTTTTATATAAAATATATATTTTTACCGTATTAAAATTAAAATATAATTAAATATTTATTATTATATGATTTAAACATAAATATATCAAAACGTTATGGGGAATATAACCACAAAGTTAGTTATAGATTTAGTAAAAGGAAAAACAACATTTTTTAATCCAATTTTAGTTTTTTACTGACTTCAAATAAATTTAAATAAATCTAATTTTTAAATAAAGAATTTAAGTATTAAAAAATATGTTTAGTTTTATATGTTTATGGGATCCAAATTAATAAAATAAATATTTAGGGGGTTTAAATATAATTTACTCATTGCTAATTGTTTGATCAGTTAATAAAAAAAATACCAATCCTACTCCTGCCATCCCCTTCCTCCGATTGCAGAAAAGAGAAAAGAGGGCTCTGATAAATCTGTGCTCAAAAACCCTAATTGCAAAGCTTGCTCTGCCATGTTCATTAAATTAACCCTAATTCGATAAGTCGATTTTCGTTTCTGTCTAGAATTTTGAAGCTTTCGATTTTTCTCCTGCGAAAAAGCTATGCCGCCAAAGCAATCGAAGGCGGACTTGGCGAAGAAGCAGAAGGTCGTGGAGGACAAGACGTTCGGGCTGAAGAACAAGAACAAGAGCAAGAATGTTCAAAAGTATGTTCAAAACCTCAAGCAATCGGTCCAGCCCAGACCTGATTCAGCTAAACTTGCCGAAAAGGTACCCTTTCTTTTTTTCCCTTCTTCCCCATCATTTCATCTTTGTTTCTGTTTTTTTTCTCGGAAAATGGAATTTTGGAAGATTTGGGATGAATCTGGAGCTGTTTCCCGCTTTGCCATTGTGTTTAGAAGGAAGAGCTTGATTGAATTGGGTTGTTGTGTGAGCAGAAAAAGAAGGAGGAAGAGAAAGCCAAGGATAAGGAGCTTAATGATTTGTTTAAGATTGCTGTTAGCCAGCCTAAGGTGCCTGTGGGTATGGATTCTAGTTAATTATTTGTGTGTACTTTTTTGTTGAATTTCGCTTGTAGATGGATTATTGGATTATGATTCGTTTTGTGTGACTGCGGGTTATATTTGGATAATAGGTGTTGATCCAAAGTCAATATTATGCGAGTTTTTCAAAGTGGGACAGTGTGCTAAGGGCTTCAAATGCAAGTTCTCACATGATCTAAATGTCCAAAGGAAGGGTGAAAAGATTGATATATATAGTGATAAGCGCGACGAAGAAGGTAAACATCGAATGGACATATTGGTATTTATTTATTGTCTCGTCTTCTCTTACTAGCAGTTTGCTCCTAGTAATTTTTCTTTCGTGTTATTGTTTGGAAAACTGATAGCGATTTGAAGTTTTGTTTTGGCTGTGTTACTCATAAAGAAACGATGGAGGATTGGGATCAAGCGACCTTGGAGAAGGTTGTAGAGTCGAAGAAGAATGAGTACAATCAGAATAAACCGACTGAGATTGTATGTTAACATCACCTCTTGATTCTTTATTGCCATGAAAATGCTAATTTCTAGCTAGATACAACCATTCATAATTGACTAGCTTTCGCATAGCTTCTCTAGCTCGATTATATTTTATCCTTTTTGTGGCTCATACATTTGATACAAAATGGAGAGGGAAAGAAAAAGGAAGCGCGATACCCACATGGATGCTTACATTTTGGCTGTCTACTTTATTCTTCACCCTAGTTAAGGGCTTAAGGTTGACTAAATCAAAGAAGCCTAGTAGAAATATTCACATGTTATAGCATGGCTTCTTTTTTGGATTAGTGCTAATATCAGGATCTTTATGATGACTCTTACTGGAAGCTTCCTATCTGCCCTTGGGAAAATATGATCAGCTTAGTGGCGTCTCCAATGTAACTCTTATCTGTCGATGAAATGGGTACTTCGGTTGGGTTTTATGGAAAATTGATATGGTTTTGGACTTTTAGTAGTTTACTTCACAGTTCACACAATCAAGCCTTGAAAATCTATCATCTTAGGGGATCTCCTACCATAACAACTCATTCCTCAAAACCTGGCATTGTGCATGAGAGATGAAATCTAGTGAGTTAGAAGTAAACCTAATTAGTATGTTTAATCTTATAGCTTCAGTTACTCTGTTTTGAATGATTGAAGCAGTATATTCAAAGATTAGAATCACCAAAACTCTTTTTGATGGTCAATGTGACATTGTTCATCTTTTAGTGTTCTTTTCCATTCCCTTACCTGATTTGTTCCAAGAATAACATTTTTCATGCAAAAAGTGGTAACTATGTTTATGACTCTTTTGCAAACTATGAATAGGTTTGCAAATACTTTTTGGACGCAGTGGAAAAGAAACAGTATGGTTGGTTCTGGGTTTGCCCAAATGGTAGCAAAGAGTGTCACTACAGACATGCTCTTCCTCCAGGATATGTATTAAAATCTCAAATGAAGGCACTCCTTGAGGAAGAAGCTGATAAGTTGCCTATTGAGGAAGAGATTGAAAAAGAGGTAACATTTTACCTATCCATAATCTGTAATCAATACTCTGTCCTCTAATCTGAAAAAGATGTTTATATACTTCCATTTGCTTATCATCTCAGCGTGCAAAAGTAGCAACCTCCACTCCAATCACTACTGAACTGTTTTTCCAATGGAAGAAGAAAAAGATGGAGGAAAGAGAAGCTGGTTTAGCTGCTCAACGAGCAGAGAGGGCTAAGAATGACCGGATGAGGTTTGTTATCCACTTCTATCCTTTATGCTCAATTCAGTTTAGTACTTTTTAAAAGAACAAGCTAACTGATTTAGTACTTCTATCCTCCAGTGGTCGTGAGTTGTTTCTTTCAGATGCAAGTTTGTTTGTGGATGATGCTGAAGCATATGAAAAATACCAAAGAGAAGAACCAGAGGTTGATGAGAAGGTAAAATCTGTTATTATCAAAAGAAAATATATTGTTTCTTAAGATGTTTGGGTAGCTAAATATAGGCATTAGGCGTGTCAAGCTTGTAGGGGAAACCCCACATGACAACTTATTTGTATGAAACCTTTACTGGTGCTTTTAGGTGTTTCAGCTCAAAGATGAGTCGATTGGACCGAGCAGCTCAACTACTGCAGTCAATAATTCTAACCGAACCCCATTTGATGAGGAGGAGGATGATGATGATGATGATGATGATGAATTGGACCTAGACGAGTTAAACGAACTGGAAGCAAGTTTGTCACGAACATCCATTCAGATCCGTGAACCAGAAATCGAGGCGTCTTAAGATCCCATTTGGCCATCATCATTTACCTGAGATTTGTTGTTTAGAATCAATGAGGGATACAAAGATGAAGCCGGGCTATTCTAAGGAGCTCATAGGAAGCAACGTTTTGTTTTGTTTCGTCTCTATGAGTGTATTCTGAGCTGTGCACTTTTCTATGCTTGTATTCGTCCCATCCTTTTTCTTTTTCTTTCTCTGTTTGGAATTGAGGCAAAATCCAAAGTTTTGATGGAGTTTTAATTCTGTATTGATCTTCGTTATGTTTAATCCAAGGTTTCATTTAAACTTTCCAAAGTTTCTTTTACAAAACAATACAACCTTGATCTTCAAAACAAGGCTGCTAGGATCCAGAGGGTAAATTTTTGACTAGATCTTATATATTAAATAAATTTTTTATCCAAAGGATGAGTATTGATCCAAAGATCCGACCGAGTACATGAGAAAAGCAGTCAACGTAACAGTCGTAATTCTGTACGACTTTGACAGATTCATGAATCCTAAAAAGTGTTCGGTTATGAATGATTGACTGATGGCTATAATCATGTGCGGAATCCGAGGTGACGTTTACTGACAAAGAACCAAACCACTTTCCACTTTTTCCCAATCATAACCCGACTGTATTTTTCTTCTCTTTTCTCCTTCTTTTCCTTCACTTTCAGCAGGGCGTTTGACTGATGCTAGTTAGTGCTCAGTTATCGTCAGAATATTTTATTATTAAATATTGATATGACTTATTTTATCATGAGAGAATAAACTTTAGCCATACATATCACGTGCTCTTTTAATAATTTGGCTTTTCTCGAAAAAACAGCAGTCATCCAATGACAAATCACAATTTTAGTCCATACACTTTTAGTAATAGACTGT
This sequence comes from Coriaria nepalensis, assembly GCA_027186245.1. NCBI lineage: Eukaryota > Viridiplantae > Streptophyta > Magnoliopsida > Cucurbitales > Coriariaceae > Coriaria > Coriaria nepalensis. The sequence goes on along the minus strand of CP114491.1, from coordinate 8,492,224 downwards.
CGTGAAAAAAAAAAAATTATTTTTTATTTTTTATTTATTTTATTAATTATCTTTATTACGTAGATTTTTATTTATTATTTTTTTAAATAATATTTTAATTAATTATTTTTTAATAATAATTAACTTGTCCATTAAATATAAATATATACTTTTTAAAATATACAATCTTCAATTAAATATATTGATATTTCTCTATAATATTTGATATTACATAATACAATTTAAGTTATTTCTAAAAAATTTATCAAAAAAAATATTTATTAGGTTAGATTCCGACTTTTATCCGACCGCAACGAATCCGATTCAACATCTATCCGAATATCACTCAATTCGATTCGACCGTCATCTAATATTGTCGAATCAGATCTAATCAGTCTGACCATTGCTCATCCTTAGTTGAAACATCTTTTTTTGTAAAAGAATAATTTTCATGTCTAATCAGAACATTATTAATCACGCCGAAACAAAAGTAATATAGGATGATACATGTTTTACAGCCTAGAAATACATAATAATTTATCAATCAAAATGAAAAGAGAATTGCTTCTAGTCTTCTATATATCTTCCCTCAACGTGAAATTCATCTGTCATGCTTTCATGGACAACGAGTCAAATTTGCGAAGATAGTTCATATGAAACCGTCCCATATTCCATATATAAAAGATATAGTAAAAAATCATAGAATCAGTTATTATTTCAAATAGTGCCAAAGCCATCAGTGACGTATGAGTCATAAGTGACTAAGTGAGTTGTGTGATTAGAGATAAAATTTAGAAGAATTCAACGTTGATTGAAATCAAAGAGGACCCACAACGTAGGGGCCTACTAGCTAGCCTATCCATTCAAATAATGCCAAAGCCATCAGTGACGTATGAGTCATAAGTGAGTTGTGTGATTAGAGAGAAAATTTAGAAGAATTCAACGTTGATTGAAATCAAAGAGGACCCACAACGTAGACGCTTGGGTATTTGAATTAATGTCGGTCTAGTGTTTGAGAAGTTCCGTAGTCATGAAATCTCTCTCACGTAAACACTTTCGAAATCAAAATTTTAGTTGACAATTCCAATTGTAAACATTCAAACGCATCCGAGCAATAATCAATGAACTAACAACGTGTATGTATTAAGTTTTGTCTATCTTCTTTTTATTTTTTAAATCATTCCACCTTTGACACGACCATAAGACATAAGACATGAGATAAAAAGGAGGGGACATAACACCTAAACCTCCAAACAAAACAAAGCAAGAAAAACCCGAGGAAAAGGAAAGAACAGAAACTAAAGGTGAAAAAATAAAGAAGGAAAAAAAAAAAGACCAAACAATAATCATTTTACAGCTCGCATGAAACCCCAGTCATGTTTTGTCGTTGAAGATGCATAATTTGCTAGCTTGGGGGAAATAGATGCAAGTATCAAACTCATGGTCCATTCTAGAATCACAACTATGATTCATTCGTAAGGGAGTCTGTCACTGTATTTTCTTCTTCATATCAGTGAGAAAGAGAAACCTGAAAATTTTGAATGAGTACTCTGATTTGATCTATAAGATCAAAATAAGAAGAGGGGCAAATTGAGATTTCTTTTCCACCATTTAAACCAACATAAGCGAGTTCGTATGAATTATAAGGTTTCTGTAACCTTAAAGCATACTAGAATAGAAGCCTTAATTGAAAGCGAGACCTTTTACAAGATTTCCTTTATGATCATTCCATCTCCTGCCAAGCCTAAATTGCCTCCAGAAGAAGCCCCATCTACATTCATCATGGGCACTATCTCCTGAAACATCACGAAAGGGGAGAACTCTCCTTTAAGTTGGGTTTCAACTTGAGTATTTTGTTTTAACATTAAAACAATAGAATATATGAGACCCACAAATTTAGTGATCTTATAACTATATGAGGACACTCAACTTGAGTTTCTCCCTATCATTTCAATGATCGGTGTCATGACATGACATGCAGCCCGGAATCAACAAAAGCGTAAAAGGTGCATTTTTTTCAACTAATGTGATGTATCCCACCGTAAAGGAATTGACTAATAGAATACAATTTCTTTGTATCAGTAATCATTCTCCGTTACTTTAAGAACACTATCTACTTTATAGTTAATACCCATCACATTTTTCATTCAAAATGGAATTCAGTACGTCGAAAAAGATGGATGAAAGTTTTTATGATCTTAATTATTTGCTTTGTGTTTTCTTTTGGCCTAAATTAGCCTTTTACACTGATTTCCCAATTAAGATAAGAAGAGACCAACTAAAGCAAAAGGATCTGGCTTCCATCTAACCTTTCACGTTTTCCCAGAAAACATATCCAATTTTCTGGCAACTTTAACGAAGGAAAAATTATTATGACGACAAATTCAACAAGAAATTCTTATATTCATTTTATTAATGCATTATTCTGGTAGGCAGGGTCAGGTAAATGAAATTGTGTGTATAAACAAAACAAAAAAATCTCAGATTCAACCGTTTATACGCTCTCGGTCATTGGTCAGCAGGTGAAGGACCCATCAATTACACACACGTCATATGAATATTGTTATGCTTTGGGGCTAAAAAATCTTTAAAATCTTGAGGAAGTTTTTCTTAATGCAATCGGATTTTAGACTGAAGTTTAAAATGTATTATAATTCATTTGTTTTACTTAACTGGTTACCTATTTAAATTTTTCGTATAACTCTCTTTCTCTCGCTTTGCGATTATGATCTCTAAAGCTTTTTTATCTCTGACGATTTCTTGATATTTCTTTTGAAATCGATCTGTGGCGTTAGTTCGCTCTATTCTCTTATTATTATAGGGTTCTATATCAGCATTTAGAAGTCCTGATATTGTTTGAGATTGTCGTATTTCTTTCTCTATATTAATATAGATCGATTATATTTTATAGGGTTTATGCATATTTATATAATCTTCTTCTAAGTGTGATTGAGAGTGAATTTAGAGGGCTTTACCTTGGTTCTTGGTATCTATCATAGTGGTTATAGTGATCGTCACTCTGAGCCTTAATCTAATTAAACCTAGATCTATAAGATCTTTGAGGTTTTGTAATCCTGATTATTTTTTTATTTATTAAATATATATACAGTGATTCATGAATATAAAACAGATACTATTTTAGTTTTGTTGAGAAATGAACATTGCATTGTTGATGTAATAGATTGTTGATCTAGGTAATCTGTTTGTATATTGATGAACATGTTGCATATAATTGTAAAAGTGGTATCAGAGCTTGTTTTAAATGCATGATCCACATCTGTCTTTTTTGTATGAATCGATCTATGAACCTGTGCGATATATTCTGTGATTCTTGAATATATATAATTGTTCTACTGTGGTTTTAAATCTGAAAAGCTATTTTGAAAATCTTCTTTTCTAAATAGCATTGTTCATAAATTTTTAACTGTGAATTGAAACATTGTTTACTTGCCTACCTAATTGTTCAATCTCTAATAAGTTAGGGGTTTTGTATATTGGTTTAATTATGTTTGATTGATTCCTAGGAAGACTACATCTAGAGCGATTATGTATTTTTTATTGAAAAACTATTTTCTAACAGTGATCAAATAATATGAGTTTCTTAGAAACAAGTTGTTTTTCAATTTGTAATTCTTCTTGTTTATCAATTAGTGTCTACTCTGTTACTTTCTTATATTTTTGGTATTCCAAATAAGAAAAAAGCATCCATGAGTACCCATATATAGATCGCAAGTTTCGATGAAAAAGTTGATTTTGAAACTTGGGGTAAGAAGATGAGAGCCTTTTTTTCTCATCATAAAGTGCATATAGCGTTTCAATAAGATGAAAAGAAATGGCCAAAAGCCTCACTAGCTAGAAGAGAGGAAATTGATGAGAAGACTCATAATCTCATCATTCTGAACCTTGCTGACAACATCATAAGAAATGTAGATAGTTATGACACTCCTCTTAGCTTATACGGTAAGTTACTTTCTGAATTTTATATACAAGGTGCTCCTAACCTAGCTTTCTTAAAAGGTATATTATTTTCTTAGAAAATGGTTATGTATAAGAATCTAGAGGAAAATGTTGCTGAATTTTTGAAAATGAACTTAGTGCTTAAGGGAACTGATCAAGCTTTAGATGAAACTAGTCAAGTTATGATTCTTTTAGGACTTTTACCTGATGATTATTTGGTAGTTAAGAATGATTTGAAAAAGTAGCTAAAAAGTTTGAAGTTTTTAGTTTTAAGCATATTAATTTACCTCTTACTGCTTATTATGTGCTTTCAAAGTCATAATATCCTAAATATTAGTATGATGTACTTAGGATGAAAACAAAAATCATATTCTAACGCTATAGGTTCTATAATGTATGGTATGGTAAGTATTAGACCTGACTTAGCATTTGGTATATCTCTGTTAAGTAGATATATGTCAAATTCTAGATTTGAACATTATAATGCTTTAAAATTCTGCTAAATATCTAAGTAGTTCTTATGATTTAAGTTTATATTTTAAGCCTTAGTAGACTAAGGAACTTGATCTTATAGGGCATGTAGATTCTGACTATACAAGTGACAGAGACTTTAGGAAGTTTACAACAATATACCAATTCCTTTTTAGAGGGAATTACATCAGTTTAAAGTTTCAACTTCAATCATTGGTGGCTCTTTCCACTACTGATGTAAGGTATGTATCAGTTTCAGATGCTTACAAGGTTTATTAAGGGAAGTTGGTGTACTTTATGATAATTGTTCTATATATTATGATAGTCAATCTGTCATACATTTTAGTAAGAATTATGTGCATCACGAGAGAACTAAGCATATAGATGTTAAATATCATTATGTATGTGATGAAATTGCTAAGGCTACAATTAGGATTTCTAAGGTTCCAACCGAAAAAAATCCTTTTGACATGGGTACAAAAATATTTTTTGTAAAAAAGTTTGAACATTATTTAGGATTGATTCACATGGGCGTAAAACCCAGTTTTAATGGACAGTGATGTATACCGTGCGGCTAGTAGTATAATATCAATTGTGATAGAATGAGACCAAGGTCTTGATCTTAAGGTGGAGTTTGTCATATTTTGAGGCTCAAAAACCTTATGAGGGCTTTTCTTGAGGCAACCCGGTTTTGGATTGAGAAATTTACTCTGACCCGTTTGTAACTTAACCGATTACCTTGTTAAGTTTTAGGTATGAGACTCTCTCTCTCTCTCACTTCGCGACTGCAATCTCTAGGACTTTTTTCATCTCTGGCGATTTCTTGTTTTTTCTTTTGGAATCGATATGTGATATTGGTTTACTTTATTTTCTAATATTTATGGTTCTATTTTTACATCTAGAGGTCTTGATTTTACTTAATATTTGTGTGCTTCTTCTTTTTGTGCTGGTATAGATAGATTCTATTCTAGGATTGATGCATGTTTATGGAATCTTGTTCTAAGTGTCACTGAGAGTGAATTTCGGGCTTTACCTTGGTTATTGATATAAATTACAATGGTTATGGTACTAGTTCGTCTGAGCTATAATATAGTTAAACCTATATTTATAGGATCTTTGAGATTTTGTAATTTTTCTATCTATTAAATATATATAAAGTAATTCTTAAATTTGAAATAAATACTATTTTAATTTTGTTGAAAAACGGAACATTGTATTGTTGATTTAATAGTTTGATGATTTAAGTAATCATTTTGTATATTAATAAACAAATTGTTAAATAATTATAACAAATATATATAATATAAGGTAATAAATTAGTATTAGATAAATTAATAATTCTAATTAAATAATAGTTATTTTAGTTTTAGCTTAAAATAATGTACTTAAATTTTTAAATAATTTAGTATTTATTAACTTAATATATATTTTTAATTTTATTAATTTATCGAGATTATATATATATATATATATACACGTTTCTAGGTTCTTACCCATCATAGACAACGTTAGTAGTATTAAGAATCATAAAGCGATACATAACTTTAAGTGCTACGTACATAAGAACGTAAGAGCATCCTCTATCTAGCATGTGGACCCTACATATTCAAACACAATAAGCATCTTGCAATTATTTATATATATTTATAATATAAAAAAATATATAAAAAAAAAAAAAAAAGAGGAGGAGCTCGTGATGCTTCATGATTGGAAAGGAGTCGTATATAATTCCTTAGTGTCTTTCTGGAACGGCGTCGTTGGTGCTCGAAGAAGGAGCAACCGTGGCCGAGTTTTCTACGCAGCAAACTTTCTTAATGCCCTGTGCAGTCACAGTTGCTACACCCTTCACTTCTTCACCTATGGCTTTTATTATTCGAGCTTTAACTTGGCCTCTTCGATGACCTTGTGTTCTTCCTTCAGCTCTACAATTACCCTCCATTACTTTTATCCACTCGAGTATGATCAAGAAGTGAAACAAATATTAAACGAAGGTTGAAGATATAACCAGTGATGAGTAGAGCTCAGAGCGGCACACACTCACACACATATATAGTGAGAATTGAGAGAAAGTGGAAGGGTCAAGGTGGTAGGGTTGAATAAGATCAGGGTGGCGGTTTTGGTTCGATAATAATGCATGACGTGGTTATGCTTAGATACTCACCATGACGTCATGGCAGATGTGTCCTAGCTAATTTGTAATATGTTTATTAACCTTATAACATAAGTACTAATCTTAAAGATTAACATCTAAGGCAGAAGCCATAGGTCATTGATGGAGAAATTTTTGTGAAAATAAGGGGAAAAAAATTTGTATACATAGAGAGAGTTTATGGGAGAAAATAGTAAATATATAAGTTTTTGGAATATAAAATTATAAATAATAAAATTAATTTAGATTGAATTTATATTTTAAATTTTTATCGTTGATATAATCATATTATTAAAATTTTAGATTAAAATTTATCATTCGTACTAATGTATTAAAAATTTATTCCGGTAACAGCAATGGTTTAAAAATAAATGTGCGAAAATATTTAAAATTTAGTTTGATTTATTAAAATTTAAAAAAATATATATATTCTGAATTATTATATAAAAATCATTCTTTTAAAATAATATAAAAAATCTTTAAAATATTCTCTAAAAATTATTTTTTTAAACTTATTTTTATAGAATAATTTTTATAAAATTATAATATAAAAATATAATTAAATATATTAATTAATTATTTTCTCAATTCAAAAAATATAAATTATATTCTCGGAACCCTATGAGCAATAATAACTCTTATAAGATGCATGTTTACTGTTTCCTCATGTCTAGCTTGCACTAGGAAATATGTAAAATAAAAGTAGAAATATAAATATATATATATATATATATATATACTTTTTACTTTATATAGAATTAATTCATTATTAAATAATATAATATAATGGAGCTACGTACTAAACAAAACATGTCGATTAAGAGTTCTTGTTTTGGCCGATAATGACACTGGCAGATTGGCTTGGTTCATTCACCGTATCAAAATCCACCCCCGGGCGGCTCTCCTCAGCCGGCTTGTGCTAGGCTGTGAACTCCTAAATAATTATTAATATATATATTTATATTATATTGAAATTTTAAAAATTAAAAAAAGTTATTATTTTTATTTAGAACAAGTAAAAAGTAATTTTAAAAATAAAAAAATAAATTATTATTTATTAGTAGATTTATTTTCACACGATTTATTATATATATAAATATTACTCCTTATATAAACAAAATTATATAACACTGTAATGAAAAAAAAAAAAAAACATTACAATTCTAATAATAGGAAAAAAAAGATATAATTTATTAAAAAAATATATATTATATTAAAAGAATCTCAAATTTAATTTGACTAATGATTTTTATTGACAAAAATCACACACGCACTCGAATTGTTTATTTAGAATCCCACATCGATCTCGGTGGGTTTGTGGCCAAACCATTTAAATGGGTAAGATTACAAGAATTAGATGCTAACTATATCCATATATATATTATAAAGTATCTAGTTTGAGGGTGAAGCTGTTAAGAATCGAGTAGGCTAGTAGACTCCGATTGAGAAGATTAATAGGAGAGAAGAAATTAAGTGAAAGGAAAAAAAAGACATAAAGAGATTCTGAGGAGGAAGAAGAATAACTGTTTTATTAATTCCATACCAATTAGAATGGATAACATTTTCACTATACAAAATAATAAAATAACGGTTATAATTTTTAACAACATATCGTTTACTCTAAAAATCATGCCGACACGTAGTTTACCAATCTGTTACGAATGGAAATAATTCTTTTTTAGGGGTGCCTTCTTTCTGAATTAACATCTTTAAATGTCTTTGAGATCGAGTTCATGACTGATTCGGTTTCGATTCATAACTAGTTTGGCCTTTTAAATTTATCTTCGGTTTAAATTGTTCAGGTTATGTTTAGATTAAACCTATAACCAATCCAATACACATTAAAACACGGATTGTGAGTGATCGGTTCAAGTTTCGACCGGATGAATTGGATACCCGTTTTCTGCACACCCTTAAAATATACTCATGCATTGTATATTCAAGTTCAGCTTGCTTGGTGTGGAAGGATCTCAGAGCATGATTTGAGAAGATCAACGGAACACGAATTTTCTCATTACAAAAGCAAGTTTCCTCCACTAATCAAGGAGCAAATTACATTGCAGGATACTATAATTAAATGTGTGAGCTATGGGATGAGTATGTTGCCTTGGTGGCATTTCCATGCCATGAATGTTCCACTTCAGTTTCATATCAAATCCATAATCAACCTCAAAAATTGTTTCAATTCATCATGGGATTAAACGAGTCATATATACCATTAAAGAGCCAGGTGCTTCTCATGAATTCACTTCCAACAGTTTCAGAAGCATACGCAAAACTCACTAACGATGAATCCCAAAGAGAAATTGGTGTTGTCACACAACCAAATGACTCAGTTGATTTCTTTTCTAATGCAGGCAGAATGATTCATAACAACACCTCACAAAGCAAACGAATTGTTGATGTGAACATCGTCACTTGAAGCGTCACAAGAAGGAAGCATGCTACAAGATCATTGGCTATCCTTCCAACACCAAGTACAAAGGCAATCGTTCGTTCTTTCAAAATGCCAAGAACAATACCACTACACCAGCTCAAAGCAATCTTGTCACATCTTCATCAGTTCAGAATTATTTTGATCATACTGGAACTAGCATATTGCAGTCACTCGCAGCTGAACAATACAGTCAATTACTTCAATTGATTAAAGACAAAGAAAACAAGATCCCTGCAGTTTCAAACATGGTGCACAATCCCACTGCAGGTACACCAATTTGCTTGAATTTTGTTTGTTCTAAGGCTTGGATCCTTGACTCAGGAGCCAGCCACCACATGACTTGTGACTTTGAGAAGCTGATTGATCAATTCCATGTGCAAAAAATCAATCTGATTCCAATAGCATGCCAAATGCTATGATCAATTATGCCACATATACATGAACAATAAAACTGAATGATACATTCCTATTAACCAACGTTTTATATGTCTAATTTTCACTACAACCTGCTATCCATATCAACCGTCACCCATAACAGTTCATTTGTTGTTTTATTCTATCATAAATTATGTGGTTTCCAGAAGCTTTTGACTGGAAAGTTGGTGACGATTGGTGAAGAAAGGCATGATTTGTACTACTTACAAGAAGCAAACACAAACATCCCTTCAATAGAGAGTGACAAATTTACCTTCACAGCATATCAAATATTCCATTCCTCCAATTCTCTAACCTCATCTCAGTGTAATGTTTCCAAATACAGTTTGAATAAAAGAAATGCCACATTGTGAAATTTGTTCACTTGCAAAACAAACTAGGAACCCAGTAAGTAACTCTTGTTCAAAACAATCATTGTGATCTTTTTCATCTTGATGTATGGGGATTCTATAAAATTCCAAATCAAAATAGAGTAAAATATTTTTCTCATCATTATTAATGATTTCTCTAGAGAAATTTAGACTTATCTTATGATGTTTAATAAATATGAAGTTCACCAAATTTTAGATATATAACTCATATATTATTCTAATAATGATAAATAAAATTATATTATTTAATAATTATATATATATATACATATATAATTTAATTTAATGTATCAAACTATCAAAATAATACATGAATAATCATAAGAATTCTTCTATAAAATGAAAGATGTTTTACAATTAGTCCATGCAATTTATCTATCAAAAGGAAAAGAGGGTTGCTTCTAGACTTCTATCTTCCTTAACGTGAAATTCATCGATCATGTTGTCATGGGCAGAGAGTCAAAAATGGCTGTGATGACTGTACTAACTGGGGCCTTCTCTACCCATTCAAATAAAATAATGCCAAAGCTATCATTTGGCCTAGTTGCGTGCATGACGTATGAGTCATGATTGAGAATTGTGAATAGATTTTGACCCAAAAAAAAGAAAAAAAAATAGATCATATATATATATATAATAATTCAACTCTTAATCAAAAGTTTGACCCAAAAAAATCAAATTTTATTACGATACAAAGAACATTGCTTTATAACGATTATTTGCTTTGTGTTTTCTTTATTGAAAGTTTTTATGATCTCAATTATTTGCTTTGTGTTTTCTTTATAGAAAGTTTTTATGATCTCAATTATTTGCTTTGTGTTTTCTTTAGGTTGAAATTAGCCTTTTACACTGAGTTCCCAATAAAGATAATAAGAAGACCAATTAAAGCAAAAGGATCTTAGTCTAAAGTTTCACGTTTTCCAGAAACTTATCCAACTTTTTTTTTTTTGGCAACTTTATAATTATAACAACAAAATTCAAGGAGGAATTCTTCACCCATTTCTTTCCGTACAAATTTGATAAGAAAAGTTGTAATAATATTTTAATCTGATAAATAAAATCGTATTAAATTTCTTAATTCAACTACTCATATACCCTCGATCACTGATCATTAGTAAGTTCGGTACCATCAAACCCACATACATTATATTATATATATATATATATATAATTAGTTCTTATGTTCATGCTCATCATAGGCACAACATTAGTACTATTAAGAATCATAAAGCCATACATAATTTTAATTACTACGTACATAAGAACGTAAAAGCATCCTCTAGTATGCCATATATATGACTAGCTAGTTTACCCACACAAATCTAGCCGCCCCCCCATTAAACTAATTTCCATCATCTTCTAATTAACCTGGCTTTATGCATGTAGACCCTATTCATATTCAAACACAATAATCATCTTGACATTAAAAAGAAAAAGAAAAAAAAAAGCTCGTTCTTGATATGATTGGAAATGACTAGTCATATATAATTGGTTAGTGTCTGTCTGGAACAGCGTTGTTATTGCTCGGAGAAGGAGCAACCATGGCCGAGTTTTCTATGCAACAAACTTTCTTAATGCCCTGTGCAGTCACAGTTGCTACACCCTTCACTTCTTCACCTATGGCTTTAAATATTCGAGCTTTAACTTGGCCTCTTCGATGACCTTGTGTTCTTCCTTCAGCTCTACAATTACCCTCCATTACTTTTATCCACTCGAGTATGATCAAGAAGTGTAACAAATATTAAACGAAGGTTGAAGATATAACCAGTGATGAGTAGAGCTCAGAGCGGCACACACTCACACACATATATAGTGAGAATTGAGAGAAAGTGGAAGGGTCAAGGTGGTAGGGTTGAATAAGATCAGGGTGGCGGTTTCATGGTTTGATACTAATTAATGACGTAATTCTACTTAGCTACTAACTATGACGTCATGACAGACGTGTCCTGATTTGTTTGTTTATTAACCTTATATATAAAATAAATAGCTTTCAATTTTAAACTTATTCATTAAGTTTGATCAGTTTTTAAGAGTTAAGAAGTTTGATACGTGTCATGATATTCTCGAACTCTAAGATGCATGTTTACTGTTTACCGTCTAGCTTGCACTATGTATACGAGTATTACAAATCAAATTGAATAAAATAACATCAATTTACTTTTAATTTTATACATTATATGTATAATAAACAGCAAATGTTGCATAATACTTACACAAGTCAAAAAAGTCAAAATTCAATGTCTTGATTCATTCATCTATATAATGAAAAACCCAAAAATATAAAAAATAAATAACCACACTCGAATGGTTCTATTACAAACCCATCACATCTCAGTGTGTTTGCGACCAAATCCAACCACGAGTTTTCTTTGACCATTAAAATGGTAAGGTTTCATAAGAATTATATGTTAATTATTTTATATTTATAGTTGTCTAATCCACAACTTCGAAGCATTATTGACGTCGGCAACATCTAGTGATGATGAGAATGCTATCCATTTTGAGAGCGGAAATTTTAAAAATTTAATATATATATATATATATATATATATAAATAAATAAATCATTTTATTTATTATTAATCTATGATCATGAAAGTTGACCGAGCTTTGAAAAAGATATGGAAATTCTATATAAGTTTATATTATATTGATGGAAAATAATAATATATAGTTTATATTATGATTATTTTGGTATAAAATTAATTATTTAATAAAAATTTAAATATTTTTTCAATTTTACGATCTTATATAAATAATCCTTAATTAATAAGCACGTATGCTCTAACTCATGATTCCTTTTATTGTCCCACGAACTTGGTTAACTTTTCGGAATTTTTGTATGGATGATACTTATAACATAATTTCATAGTTTTATAAAATAAAATGATAAAATAAGAAATATGTGATATGAATAAATTTATCAAATTTAATTTTTAATTATAATTATTTAAAAAAAAAAAAAAAAAAATTCTCATTATATATTTATATTATTATCATCTTGATAAATAAAATCATATCATATATATATTATACGGTTTATTTATTAAAAAATAACTCAATCATGTTGCGCAAGTGGCTATAAAATAGGGAAAGATTTGTTTTACATTTTTAATCAACCAAAAGGAATTTGCAGCCATGAGAGAGTGAAGATCACCTTCTTCTTTGCAAATTATCTAAAATAGTCAAATAGCTCTTTTTACCTACTTCATTTTGTAGGACCCCACTTATTCGTGATGCAACTTAATTGTATATAAAAATAATTTAATAAGATAAATTATTTTATATATAATATATGATCACAAATCGAATTTTTTATGAACAGTGAAAAAAAATATGGAATTCTGTGTGTGTGAACTCTAAGACTTAAAAAAAGAGAAAAATAAAAAAAATAAAAAAAAATAAAAAATAAAAAATAAAAAAAATGGATTGAAGATAGTGGGTTTGAAACTTTGTAATTCTTAAGACGGTCTTTTCTGTCTTCGGGTAGGGACAATTTGGCCCAAAGATTCCTTCGACCACAAGTATCCGATCTGACCTACCTTTTTGATCCGGAATTCAACGGAGATATATGCCAACTGCCAAGTACGGGCCCCACCGGACAGTTTGGATTTGTTTCTCGTCAAGTTATACTAAACTAAAGATGATTTTGTCGGATATTTAAATTTTAAATATATATAATTTATAACTTATTTATGTTATAAGAAATTGATAAATAAGATAATAAATAAATAAATAAATAAATAATCAAAAATAAGATTATAAATATAATATAAAAAATTTTATTTGATCTTATTTATAATTGAGTAATATTTTAGATGAGTATATTATTATATATAAAAAATATTGTGTCATAATTAATAAAGTTGAGATATATCATTATTTTTATGTTATTATAATTTCAATAAAATTAATATGATGTATTATCTTATTATTAATTATGTCATATATGACATATTCACCCAAAATTTATTTTAGATTATTTTTAATGAAAGTGATTAAAGAAGCATAGAGTTAATGGATGTGACGGTGAAATGGTGGATTGATAAAAAAATTGGATTAAAATAATGAATTGTATTAAAGAAAATAAAAATAAAAATGATTTCATGTGATGTTAAAAAAAAAGTTTAAAAAAGTATTTGAGTGGGTAAATTTTAAATTAAACATAATTTAAGGGGTGATAATTTAATAGAATCTAGTATAATTTGACAATGAGACGGATTTATGAGTGAATGGTATGTATGAAAAATATCGATCAATAACGATTAAAAGAAAAATAGTAATAACTATTTCAATTCATAATTTATTCTCTCATATTTTAGTACTGTCTTATTTTACTATTATATACAACCATTATCAATACCAATATATTGCTTTTACGTAGCAAGAAATTTAAAAGTGCATTCTTTCATCAACTTCATTCAGATAGCCTCAGTCCCTGTATTTTATTGTAGAAGTATCTCCATCTTTTCTTTGGCGATCAACTTGCAATTTCATAACCTCCTCGTTGGCCGAGATTCGCATGTTCGGGTTATCCCTAATGCGATATACTGGCTTTTCTGCTTCGAATATTCGTGCCTCTTCCACCGATATCTCTTCGGAAGCAGTTGAACTTGAAAAAAGAAAAGCTATCAACAAGAAGATAATGATGTAGGTAGTAAATTTCGACATGACTAGATTAAGATGGTTTTTCGAATTCTTTTAACGATTGTGAAACGATTGCATTTGAGAAGAAGGGTAAATGTTAGGAGCTTTTATAGATGAGTTGTTTTGCCTTAAAAGTATATTGTCTAAGATTATGTTATCTTGAGTTGTGGAAGATCGCATTGTTAGAAGTAGAATCATAGCAATTGTTTTATTTCTTTAGCAAAAAATGATGCAATAATAACTAACTTTAGAGCGGATTGCTGATGAACCAAGAAATTTCCCACAAAATAGGAGGTTTACAAATATTTTGGTTAAATTATACTTAGTCCCCTCAAATTATTATCCACTTTGAAAAACTACTCTTAAACTAACTATTTTAATAAGACCCCTCCTAAACTAACTCCTTTTTATCCCCTCATTTTTTCTTAACCTCAAATTTTTTTAAAAAGAAAAAAAAAATAAAAATATATATATATATATATATATATATATTTTTTTTTTTTAATTTTCAAAATATATTCTCACACCCTTTTTAACTCACTTCATTATTTTAAATAATTTTTTCATCATCTATCCCTTAACTACTACTTTCGCCAACCCCTTTTTTTCCGATTATAGAAATACTATAAAATTATAAATTTGAACAGACGGACCAAATGGGCCGAAAGGTGATATTAGGGTACACTAAGTTGTTATTTTGGATGGAAACAGTAACGAAAATGGGCCATTGGGATGGAAAGAGGAATTCGGGTGCGGATCCACTATTGGTGGGCCGTATGAGAAGTCGCTGAAGTATTCGCTCAACGAGTCAAACCGTTTGATCCGGCTGGCTCCATAACACGAGCCGGTTTTTCAGTTTGGACTTTGGACGAGTCCCTTCCAAATATTTCTTCACAAACCTTGTTCCCAAAAATTGGGCTCGTATCTCTCTCCCACCTTTCTCACTGTAACTCTCCGGTGCAAACTCCGGCAGGTAAACCCTAACTACTTCTCGTCTCTCTCTCTGCTCAAACGCACTATTTTCCATGCGAACCTGGCCTTGCTTCTTGACCTATATACCGAGATCTCGGCGAATATCGTATAATGACGATTTCATATTCCTTCTCTTTCATCACATATACAGTTTTCTTTATGAATTAATTTCGTGCTCATACTTACGGTTTGGTTATAGGTCATTTTTCTGTGCGTGATGAAGAACATTTTGTAGGTTTTGCTCGTTTGGTTAAAATCAGAATCTTCTTAATATGCTTGCAGGCTTGGTGTGGTTTTTGTTTAGGGAATTAGATAAATTTATCGGAATCTATCCGAATAATTGGGTCGTGAAAGTGAGGATATTAGAATAAGAAAGAGAAAATCTGCAGCAACTGAACCTAAATCATACTGTTGAGTTGCTTCTAGGTGTCTAAATGACATACAATTTTGTGTACATAGAAACACATAAGTTTTTCTGGAGTGTACCTAATTGGCATCGAATGTCTTAGCTCATGTTAGAAGTTATACTTGACTATTGCCTAGTCATTTTCATTTATCTATGGTATTTGTTCACTAATTCCTACTTCCATTTTGTAACTTATATTTCATTGTGTACTTAAGGTACAATGGATGGCCATGAAGATGAGCCCCGAGCTGGTGGTCAAAGACACACTAAGCAAGATGATGAGGTATTTCTAAACATAAATTGAATAAGTTATTTTTTTTTATATTACAAATTATTGATATCTTGGCATGTGGATGTCCAATTCATTTGTAAGTTCTTTTTTTTCTAAAGACTTTTGTTTCTGTCCTGTGGCAGGAAGCTGTTTCCCGTCTTGAAGAGGTCAAGAAATCGATCGAGGCAAAAAAGGCACTTCGTCTTACTAATTTGAATCCCGAGCGGCCTGGTTGGATTTTTTTTCTAATATACACCATTTAATTTAACTATTGACTGTATAATATAGTATAAATGAGAACTGAGTGACTACAACTAGTTTCTGACTTATCTGCAACCTTACAGTGTTGAATACAGATTGCTTCTTAGAGAAGCTAAACAAAATTTTTTAGTATTCTTTTCCAATTTATTAAGGAGATTTTGATATTGATTCCCTTAGTTATATTCTTTATTCCCCCAAAAATATGCGTTTAATCAACCCATTCACTATAGATGCTCTCTATAAGTGAATGTTGAAAATCATTGAGGAACCAACAGGAATGACCTTGTACTCTTAATTACTCTCAAAATTTTAGAACTCTTTGTCCTTGAGGGAGATGAGGTGGTGTAGTTACTTTGTTTTTAAGGTAGCTAAAACTTAGATGCTAGTAGGCTTTGTTGATTGTGATACAATTTAATCTTATACTTAGACTCGGGATTCCTCCGGACATTGGATTCCAGTATTAAACGCAATACAGCGGTTATTAAAAAGCTGAAGCAGATAAATGAAGAACAGCGAGAGGGACTGATGGATGAGTTACGAAGTGTCAACCTGAGCAAATTTGTTAGTGAAGCTATTGCTGCTATCTGTGATGCTAAACTTAGATCATCAGACATACAGGCAGCAGTTCAGGTACTTTATGGGATTTGAAAATTGTTCTTTGGTAGATGGCCTCTCATGTTGACTTTTCCTTAAAAAAATTTCAGTGTTCCATTCCATTTATTGCTTTTTGGGTTTTACTTTCATGGGTGATGCTTGGGACATGACACGATGTCATTGTCTCCATGATCATTTTGAAAGCTAACTTGCATTTGTCGTAATTTTCATCATTGTAAAGGCAATATGAATAGAGTAACCGTTTTTAACTCTCAAAGAATTTTTTCTTACGGGACTAGAATGGAGTAATAATATATTTGGAAAGATTACTTTATATCAAGTCTTAAGTTTGTCAGCGTACAAATGTGTAAGCAAGCTAGCAGGGTTTCTTGTCAATTCTTAATGATCATATCATATCATATCATATATGCATCCTCAGTGGCACTTTCTCTAGGTGCATAGTCATATACAGAGAGTATCCTTTTTCTGTATAGTTTGTTTGCTCAACTGTATCTGACATTATTCTATCCGGAAGATCTGCTCCTTGCTTCATCAAAGGTACAGAGACTTCTCCCCCAGCCTGGTTCAGGGGCTCTTAAAAATTTTCTTGCCTGGAAAGTCTGTGGATGAGTTGGATGCAGATAAAAACTTGAAGGCCATGAAGAAGCGTAGCTCTCTAAAACTCCTTATGGAACTATTCTTTGTTGGAGTTATAGAAGATTGTGGCATTTTTAGCAATATCATCAAGGATCTTACTAGTGCAGAAAACTTAAAGGATCGTGAAACTATGCAAACGAATTTGACTCTTCTTGCTAGTTTTGCCCGGCATGGAAGAATCTTTTTGGGGTTACCACTTGCTGGACAAGAAATTCATGAGGAGGTAAAACTTCTATTGCTTTTTACAATGGCATATTCATAATACTTGCATATTGGTTTGTTGCCGTCATTGTCTTTCGGTTGAAAACTCACTTTCTTGTTTTAGCTCTCCCATGGTGGATATCATCCTTTTGGTAGTCACTAGTCACTAGGTCAATTGCCTGGTGTGCATGCATGCATTATTTGAAAGGATCTCTTGGATATTTTGAGAGGTTGATTCTTACTCTTATTTCTTTATTCTGTCATGTCAATTTTGACACTTCACTACAGTTTCTTAAGGGCCTCACAATCACGGCAGAGCAAAAGAAATTCTTTAAAAAGACATTTTCTACATATTATGATGCTGCAGCAGAACTACTTCAGTCTGAGCACACTGTAAGAGTTTTGCTTCCTACTCTAAAGCTACTTGTATTATATATTTTTCCTCCTCATCTTGCACAATCCTCCATGTTTGGTACTTAAGTTGGGCTTTAAATACTTGCTCATCTGGCTATATTGATCTGTCTTATATAGACAGGGAACATAGTTTATTTTCTACACATTTCCTTTTTGTGCTTAACTTGTAGAATTTGTTATGATAGTCACTTCGCCAAATGGAGCATGACAATGCAAAGATCCTGAATGCTAAAGGAGAACTCAATGATGAAAGTGTCGCTTCTTATGAAAAGCTGCGTAAATCTTATGATCAATTATACCGCAATGTCACATCGTAAGTTCTTACAATATGCACAGTTCCATTTCCCTTCACATGTTTCACCATCTTTTCTAGTTGATGATCAAACATATGTGACCTTTCGTTTTCCAATTGATTGTATATTCTGAATGAGTAGTTTCTGTTTGAAAGTTTTCATTTATGTATCTGGACAATGCTCGTTACTCAGGTTAGCGGAAGCACTTGATATGCAACTTCCAGTGATGCCAGAAGATGGCAACACAACAAGGGTTACTACTGGGGAAGACACTTCATCTCCAGTTTCTGGGAAAGATTCTTCTCCTGTTGAAGCAATATGGGATGACGAAGATACCAAGGCTTTCTATGAGTGCTTACCTGATCTAAGGTTTGTTTTAGTTAAAGTATATACTTTAATTCTCAAGTGATTAAAGAATAGTGAGGAAAACATAAGAAGGAAATTCTTGGGTGAGCCAATTTTCAATGTGGCAATAATTATGAGATGTGGTACCCTTTCTTCAATTTTCAGTGTTTTACAAGGTTTCAAGTAGGTGAGAGATAATTTTAGAAGAGCCACCACGATTACTTTTAATTCTCCGGAAGATAATTTCTTCGACTGATAACAATACTTCGAGGGCTAACTGACACCTATACTTCTTTTCTTTACTTACATGAGTCTTCTACCTTCAAAAATCATATAAAATTAAAGCTTGTAACACCTTTTATTATTTTTTTTAATTTTAAATTACTTTAAAGAATATATTTTTTCATTTTCTTAAATCTGGAGGACTTCTAGCAGAATATTGTAAATTATCACATCCCTTCCACTGACGAATAATCATTTTTCTTTCCTTAATATTTATGGTAGTTTCATCTATAGGAAGTAAAGTTTTTATAGTGATACTGACTTTTATGTGGTAATAGTTGTCAGATCCTCAGCAAAATTTCTTATTTCTCTTAATTATATGTAACATATGATATATTATTTGGAACTACCAGAGTTGTGAGGGAAAAATGAGTCGGAAGTAAAGGTCAAGGGAGATAGAGAGATTCATAGGGAGATAATCTGCTGAAGAAAAAAATATAGCAAGGGTACATTGCTTGTGGGTGCTTCCAATGGAAATGGTTTAATTTGTGGGCTGAGGATTTAGTTGTTGCAATTATGGAAAAGATGGTGGAATTGAGAGGGAGAGAGGTTAGGTGTCAGGGAGATGATGTAAATTAGAGAGAGAGAGGCCAAAATTCTCTGAAAAGTTAAAATTTACATGCTCTCTTCTTAGATTATCTCTCATCTGCAGCACTTATGTGCTTTGTAATCCGTGGGAAAAGAAAAAAAGACCACATCTGCTAAATATTCCTGTCACATGTTTTCTGAGGTGACAAATATTAAGTGGCTTGCTAAAAATCTCAGATTTTAGACTAGGCTTACCCACAAATTCCTCCGTTCTATCTATTTTAAATTTGTTCCAATTTTTCTCTCTTTCTTCTCTATAATTAGAAATTTTCTTGCCATATTTGATTCCTATAGATACCAAGTGTGTTTCTAACTGTTGAGAATTGAGATAGGAGGTCCTTTTCTCTATCAAAAGAATCAGTTATCACAGATACATAGAAAGTTATCAATATCTGTTGTATCAATCTGTACCTATGTACTTATTTACATAGCTGAACGGTACTTGATACTGTATGCTATATTTGTCTTTCTAGAGCATTCGTTCCAGCAGTATTGTTGGGAGAAGCAGAACCAAAAGTGAGTGATCAATCTGCAAAGACACAAGAGCAGCCAGCTGTAAGTTACAAAGCCTTTGAGTCAAACTTTTATAACTACTGTCAGCTGAATTCTAATAAATTCTTCTGTTTTAAGGAACTGGCTCTTGAAGCAGATCAAGGTCAACCGGCTTCCCATGATACTGCTGAGGTTCCTACTGATTCCGGCGTTGTGGAGGAGGTTAAAGGCGTGGATAAAGGGAAGGATAAGGAAGAGAAAGATAAGGAAAAGTCTAAAGATCTCGAAAAAGAGAAAGGGAAAGAAAAAGATGCTGATAAGAAAGGAGAACATGAAAAGGAAAAATTGAAACATATTGAAGGAGCAAATTTGGACGCTTTATTGCAGAGGCTTCCTGGTTGTGTTAGTCGTGACCTTATCGACCAATTAACCGTAATAATACCTATCTTTTCTGGTGCACTGTCACTTTTTTTTTTCTTTTCCTTCGTTGGTGTGTGTGTGTGTGTTGGGGTGGGGAGGAAGTGGGTCTCCGGTCATTATGATCGATCTCTTACTGTTGTGTGAATTATACTTTCAGGTCGAATTTTGTTATTTGAATTCCAAGGCTAATCGAAAAAAGCTTGCGAGAGCACTGTTCAATGTCCCTAGAACATCCTTGGAGCTGCTAGCATACTATTCTCGCATGGTTGCCACATTGTCAACTTGTATGAAGGATATCTCTGCCATGCTCCTCCAGATGTTAGAGGAGGAATTCAATTTTTTAATAAATAAAAAGGTCAATCTTACTGATTTTCTGCATTTATTAAAAAATATTAGCCTTTTATCTTTGCCTCTCAATTCTTATTTTATTTGCAGGATCAAATGAACATTGAAACTAAGATTAGAAATATTAGGTTCATTGGGGAACTATGCAAGTTTAAGATTGCTCCAGCTGGCCTTGTTTTCAGTTGTTTGAAGGTCTGTTACTAGCTGCAAACTCTGATGTTCATATCTTCAGTATGTTTTATCTGTTAATTATGAATGCATGCTTCCTCTTCCTACCAGGCTTGTTTAGACGATTTCACTCATCACAACATTGATGTCGCTTGTAATCTTCTTGAGACTTGTGGCCGTTTTCTGTATCGGTCTCCTGAAACTACTGTGCGGATGGCTAACATGCTGGAGATATTGATGCGGTTGAAGAATGTGAAAAATTTGGATCCTCGTCATAGCACCCTTGTAGAAAATGCCTACTATCTCTGCAAACCACCTGAGAGATCTGCACGAATTTCTAAAGTTCGCCCACCATTGCATCAGGTGTGAATTACTTTTAAGGTTCATCGCTTTCCCGAATCTATTTGGATCTTCATCATCTTAATACACTTTAACATGATGTCCATGCAGTATATTAGAAAGTTGCTTTTCTCGGATCTTGATAAGACTACCATTGAGCATGTGCTGAGGCAACTTCGTAAATTACCATGGAACGAATGTGAGCCATACCTTATAAAATGTTTTATGAAAGTTCATAGAGGGAAGTATGGCCAAATTCACTTGATTGCATCTCTCACTGCTGGTCTGAGTCGATATCACAATGAATTTGCAGTAGCTGTTGTTGATGAGGTTTGTTTATTGCATTCTATAAACTTTTGACCATCTTGAGATTTGGCTCCCCTTAAATCACTATTAGAAGAACGTGAAATCATTACTAATGTTTCCTCTACATTTTATGTTATTTTTAGCCACATGGGATTTATGGAATGTTTTATTTTGGCTGATGTGACATTTAGTATACATGTTTGCTGGCTATCTTCTGTATACATACGATTGATTTTTTGTAATCTGCAAATTTGGGGAACCTTTCAGGTCTTGGAAGAGATTAGGCTTGGACTAGAATTAAACGATTACGGGATGCAGCAGAAACGCATTGCTCATATGCGATTTTTAGGGGAGCTATACAATTATGAACATGTGGATTCATCAGTTATTTTCGAGACACTTTATTTGATTATTGTTTTTGGCCATGGCACCCCAGAGGTAGGGAGTTTTGTCTTGTTAAATTCATGCACATTTGTTATATTTCTAGATTCTTATAAGTCTTTGGAAGTATCTTTTAATCTTCATATATGTACACAATATTTCTTAGTCTTCTCAGTACATGTTTGTGCTGTACTTGGATATATATGTCTAAGAAGGTAACTATATGCGTTGCTATTTCCTGTTGTTAGCAAGATACATTGGATCCACCAGAGGACTGCTTCCGCATTAGGATGGTTATTATTCTCCTCGAAACCTGTGGGCATTATTTTGACCGAGGCTCTTCGAAGAGAAAACTTGACCGATATTTAATACACTTACAGAGATATATTCTCAGTAAAGGGGTGTTGCCGCTAGATGTTGAGTTTGATTTACAGGTCAGTCTGACTTATTTGTTTTCCTAATATATATGCTTCTTGAGTGAATAACGTCGGATTAGCAATGCTATTATCAAGTCTTAAAATAATCTTTGCTTTGTCATCTAGTAATGAGGTTATTACAATATTCAAATGGACTGGTTATAATATGTGCAATTGTCTATAAATTGAATCTTTTGCAGGACTTGTTTGCAGAACTACAACCAAGCATGACTCGCTATTCATCCATCGAAGAGGTTAATGCTGCTCTTAAAGAACTTGAGGAGCATGATCGCACTGCATTAACTGACAAGCTCAATAGTGAAAAGCAATCTGACAATGAAAGGCCTCCAAGCAAAACTCCCAATGTTACCTCAGCTAATGAAAAGGGCACGGTGAATGGCACCAAGGAAAATGGCAGAGCGCATGAAGATATTGGAAATAGTGATAGTGATTCAGGAAGTGGGACCATTGACCCAGATGGACATGATGATGAGGGGTTGGAAGAAGAGAATCATGAGGATGTATGTGACAGTGAAGACGACGATGATGAGGATGGTGGTGGACCAGCTTCTGACGAGGAAGATGAAGTCCATGTCAGACAGAAAGTGCCGTCAGTGGACCCACAAGAAGAAGCCAATTTTGAGCTCGAGCTCAAGGCTGTAATGCAGGCAAGATTTACATTACCCCCGTACTGTTACCTTATGTATTTAACACCTTGTTTTACTTTAGGAAATTTTAAGTCTCCACAAATAGGATGTCATATAAGTTAAGTCACAGAATTTATTAATCATGCGAATTTTGGGTGATATTACAGTTCATGGCTACAATTTTTTCCGTTAGGAAAATTTTTGTGATGTGTGAATAAATTCTTAATTTCAGGAGAGTATGGAGCAGCGTAGGCAAGAGCTACGCGGCCGGCCCACATTGAATATGATGATACCCATGAACGTGTTTGAGGGGATCACCAAGGATCATCATCACGGAAGAAGCATTGGAGGCGAAAGTGGTGATGAGGCGATTGATGAAGAGGCCGGGGCAAGTAGAGAGGTCCAGGTGAAAGTTCTCGTGAAACGAGGGAACAAGCAACAAACAAAGCAGATGTACATTCCTCGAGATTGCTCCCTTGTTCAGAGCACGAAACAGAAAGAAGCAGCTGAACTGGAAGAGAAGCAAGATATCAAGAGGTTGGTCTTGGAGTATAATGACAGAGAAGAGGAAGAACTCAATGGGCTTGGGTCCCAAACGGTGAATTGGATGCAGAGCGGCGGAAACAGGGTTGCTAGCCGTGGTGGAAATACATGGGACGGAACTGGTGGAAAGGGGGGTGGGCCCCGTTATCAACATAATAGATTTACTGGAGGTGGATTTTACCACAGCAGGAAAAAATAAAACGAGTTGAATTAAGAGTTTAACCTGAAATAGTCCAAGGTGCTTTTTGTTCACATTCACCCTTGCCCCTCTCTCCACCGAGCAAAATGGCAAGAATAACAAGATGTGGGAACTCTTTGGCTTTTGCTAGAAGGTGGATATAGTGATGCATAACATAAACAGAAGAATCCTATCCGATTCTAGAAACGGAATGAGGTGCTATGGTTTTCCTTGTTATCGATATTTACGGAATGATATGAAATCCTGATCTCCAAGTAATTTTCATGGAGTTAAAAAAGTGCTGTAATTAGATCATACATAGTCTTTCTGACAGTGACCTTGCAGGTGTGATCCTTGATATTGTATATTTTGTTAATATTTCAAGTTAAAGCTGTTAAAAATGGGATTTTCAATATCCTCACTAGATCTTTAGGTCCATTTGATGGTTAGTATTTCTATATATAGACTTTTTGAATACTGAATCCTTTTTCCTCCAATTTTAGTATGCATCTCCTGAATATATTTAAATAAATATAATATACTTATATTTTAATACAGATTCATTCGTGTTTGTGATAAACAACAGGAAAAAGAATATATATATAAAAATATCATATAATATAATATACAAATTGAATTTAAATCTCTCCTAACCTTTTTTTTTAATATCTTTTTTTCTTAAATACTCTCTTAATTTGCTTTTAATTACAAAAAAATAATAAAAATACATGATACCTATTAGAATGTTTTAATTGAAACTTTATAATTTTTCGAAAGAATGTAACCGTTGAACCTAAATTATATGAGGGCCCGCGGCTAATCCCACATATTGCCATCCGGGGCGGAGCTAAGGGCCGCCAGCCCTCAGCTTTTGAAAAATTCTATTTGTACATAAGTTTTTCAAATTTCAAATTTTGACCACCCAAAAATTAGAAATTATAAAATAGAAAATGACTCAATTTTGGCCCAAAAAACAGAGACCCATCTCGATCCAGCTCAAGGAGGAGTGAAATCATGTTTTTAGTCTTCAATCTTCACCGCTCAATACTTCAAATCCAAGAGAGAAGCCGCGAATCACCCACCGGCAAGTCCACTACAGGCTGTAGCACTGAACCCTCCGTTGTTCCGCCAGCAAACACTTCGAGAGAGAAGTCGCACCAGTAAGCCACTTCAGTCGCCCACAGCCCACCGGAGTCCGGTAATACGTACTGCTTCTAATGAGGTTGAGATGACCTTCTTTAACTGTTTATGCGAGGACAACGGTGACACTCAACAAGCTTAAAAGAGTGCAATATTTAGAAATTGATGGTCGTACTTTGTGGGCTTCGATATCTTAAAAGTGGTAGAAGTTAAATGGATATAAGTATCCAAGCATTGATTGCTTGGGACATCCTTATTTTATTGGTATTTGTTGCTTCATAATCACCTTTTTAGTACAAGTGGTAACAAAAGATGAGCTAATCTCATCAATTTATCTCTTACCCTCTTAACTGATTTCAATCTTGCCCACAGATTACGGTCAATTGAACCTGAGACCAGCCCTCTGTAGGAGTTGCATTATTATTTACATATAATAAATAATATATTTTAAATATATTTTTCAATATATAAAATTTAGGTTTTTCGTGGGTTAAAAGCTGGTATATATATATATATATATATATCTATTATATTATTTCATGTATAAATGTATTTATGTGCGTGTGCAAATCTTCCCTCCTCAGGGCGAAAGAAGATGTGGCGCAGCTGCTACAGCACTACGATACGCCTTCTACCGTTCCGTTCTCCCCGCCAACAATTCTCAATTCCATTCCATTCGATTCTCTATTACGCCAATCCTTCTTGCTCTCTTTCACCTCCTCCACCTCCCGCTTCTCACTCTAAATTCCTCTCTAGAACCCTAACTTCTAATGATGCTTCTATCGGTTCTGTAATCCGAGACCGCGGATTGTTGAATTTAAGTTATTTTGCAACAGTGAGGAGCATTTCTTCTTCCGTGCACACGGAGGAGTGGAATGAGCCGGTTTCACGGCCGGAGATTAACGACGGTAGTGGTGGATTAGCGAAGGAGGGGGTCGGTGATGTTAATGGCGGTAACTTGGAGGAGGATTCTTTGCCTTCCATTCATGTTCGAGCTTTCTTCTTCTCCACTAGGTTTTTTTTTTTGTAATTTTTTTTCTATTTTCTTTTACTACGTTTGTTCACTCTATTCACATCTTTGATTATGTCTGTTATTTTGTTCCTAAAAAGCTTCTTGGAGTACTTCATTTTTTTTTTCATGCTGAGAAAATTTGCATATTTGAAAAGGCCTTACGTTTTGGCCAAAAAAAAAAGATAAAAGGCCGTACGTTATGTATAATTTGTATATTGATCTATGGTTCGATTTTTAGTGTGGATTTGAGAAGTTTAGTGGAGCAGAACAAAGCTAATTTTATCCCACCTGCCTCTCGAATGACCAATTATGTCGTTCTCAAATTTGGAAATCCTTCTAATTCATGTGTAAGTCTAGTCATTCACCTTTGTAAAAATAAAATTTTTCTTATTTGCACTCAATTATAAGTGCCACTTGAATTTATGTTTTTATGCCATTTGCAATTTTTTTCAGACTTTGGGTGCTTGCTCAAGTGGAAGTGACTGCTGTTACATGGTAGTTTTTCATTATGGGTCCATTGTCTTGTTCAATGTGCGTGAACATGAGGTAGATGGGTATTTGAAAATTGTCGAAAAACATGCGTCTGGATTGCTGCCTGAAATGAGAAAGGACGGTGAGGCTCTATATATCTTTAAGTGTCTTTTGATTATATCTACTTGTATTTTAACCATGGCTCTTTTGATTATATCTACTTGTATTTAAACTATGGCATTCTTCAGTGAGGTTATAGGTATTTTAAGTAGTTTCCAAGCTTAGTTTACACAGACGCTTGGTATGCTATCTCTATGTATTGATTGCATACAAAAATAAAATTCTGAACTTTTTATTAGAATGAATATTTTTATAACCTTTTGCAATATAAAGCGAGTATAGACATGCGTGTGTGTATATATATGATACGTACATACATTAGGTCTGTTCTAGAATCTCGTCTTATTTCTTTACTTCATTCATATATATATGCTTCTTCTCTTCTCATTTGAAATCTTAAATATTGCAGGTGGAACTTGTAAAACCAACTTTTTTCTACTTATAATCGATTTCATATTAAGTAGTTATGGCACTCATAATGGATTTTTCATCAGATAGTGATTTTTAAAAAAAGAGACTGGATAGCTGGTGACTTTAGCCGCCTTTTTTCAAGTACTATTTTTAATCAAGTTAGCGTTAGTTTTCTTGGTGTAGGGAGCTTAATATTCATACTGTTATTTGATCTTTATGTCTGACCGCTTCATGTCACTACTTTATTTTTATGTGTATCAAAAGCATTTTCCTTTAAAGTTTCATTATCTGTTTTATATGAGTAAGAATTTCATAAACACCTTTATACTTTCTTTTTCTTTCCTTAAGTAAATGTAACTAAATTCTCTTATCTTGTGCTGAGTTTTGTAGAGTATGAGGTGAAAGAAAGCCCCTGTCTAGACACATGGATGAAAGGTGGATTGGATTACATAATAATCCAGTACTTGAGTATTGATGGAATCCGTACTATAGGTAGTGTTCTTGGTCAGAGCATCGCGCTTGACTACTATGTTCGGCAGGTAATGTCCTGTCTTTTTTTTTCCCCTGAATATTTTGTCTCGAGGTGTACATGCTTATTATGATAAAGCGAGCTCAGGACCCTCTTTCCTTTTCTTAGGTTGATGGGATACTTGCGGAGTTTACTGATATAAATCGTGGTATGGAAAAGACTGGAAAGTTCAAAATGAAGAGAAAAAAACTTTTTCAGTTGGTGGGAAAGGCAAATTCTAATCTTGCTGATGTTATTCTTAAGCTCGGGCTCTTTGAGAGGTAATATTTTCTTTTTTTCCTTAGTATCTTGTGATCTCTCTCTGGAATTTGGCTTTTTCTTTTATCAGAATTGGCTATCTTCAGATCGGACATTGCCTGGAAAGATGCTAAGTATGCCCAAATATGGGAATATCTTAGAGATGAATTTGAATTAACATCTAGATTTGCGAATCTCGACTATAAGTTGAAGTTTGTAGAGGTAAACCATCTTCGTCTTCAATGGGTGTAGATTTTATTTTATTTTTTCCTTTTTTATTATTATTATTTTATTTTTTTCTGTATCACCGATTTGAACACTTTTTCATGCTTTGATTACCTTTTCTTCTGGGTATTATTGGTGGCAGCACATTATTCGGCTTCTTCAAGAGATTATTCAAAATAAGAAATCGGCTCTTTTGGAGTGGCTTATCATTGGTTTGATTGGTGTCGAAATTCTTCTATCTATATATGACATTATTCATAGATCAGGCATTAATCTGTAATGCCCGGCTGACCAACCATCTTCTTCTTCTTCTTCCAGTTTTGAAGTCTATAAGCAGAAAAAGGGTTTCTTAGATCAGATTTTCTCGATTTTTTTTTTTTTTATTGTTCACTACCCATTTAGTTTTTGTTCAAGGCTACCCTTGTTTTATTTATGATGTACATGAATCATTTACCATATAGTTATATAAGTTAAAATAATGAAACTTAATAATGATTTTTTGGTCAAATAAGACTTATTTGCATATTATTTCATATATAAATTAGGGAGATATTAATTATAGAATTGAGATAATGAGTATAAGAAAAATGTATGGAATTGAGATAAGGGGCGGTAGTTGTAGGAGATAAATAAGTGTACCGGAAGTTAATAGGATAAAGTATTTTTAGGAAAATTTGATGGAGGCCTAAAACTGTCTACCCTTGCATGGGGGAGCCTAATCCCTTTTTTTAGGGCACAAGCCCACACATAATATGGGTCGTGTCGTCTAACACTATGTATAATAAGTAAAGGGATATAAGGGTAAAATCACTTTCTTGATTCGGATATGTAATATATGCAATAATATTAATTAATATTAAAATAAAAAATACATGGATATATATTCCTTTCCTCTATTCAATTTTTTCTTTTAATGATGTATCAGTATGACTTAAATAATTGTTTTTTTTATTATTATTTTATATTACATTTCTAAGAAATCTCTTTCCATTGAAGAAACCTTGCGCCATTACATCAGTTCAACTTTTAACGCGCGCTGGATTTGATCGGCCGCCGAAAATGACGAGCACGAGGTTCTTGTTGAGCAACGGCGTTGTTTATCGAGGCTCCGACGCTCCTCCCATCGCAACCTTTCTGGAAACTCATCCAGGTACGACCACAAAACTTTATCCGGCGAAGCTCAGTATCGTTTCCTTACGATTACATTTTTTCCTGCTCTTACTTACTTTGAGCTTTCCTGCAAAACTGTTCAGATCTTCTTTTTCTTTAACTGCTTCAACGTCAAAGATTTTTGCCTTGAAATCTTATCTGCCTTTTGCAATTATAAAATTCGTTACATTTCTTTACGATTACATCTTTTGGACTGCTTCATTTGCTTTAAGTTATTCAGGCATTCTGTCAAACACTTTCTGTGCATAAAACATTTAACTCTACTCTATAATCTTTACCTCACACAACCTGGACCTTTGTACCAGTTCAATTTCGTTCTATTCTGTTACGATTTATTAATCAGTAATTTTTAATTAGTTACGCACTAATCATGAGATTAGGCTTGCCGAATCAATACGGAATAAATTTCATTCAATTCAATACTTGTCTCATAAGTAGAAGGAAGACAGATTTCCTGGAAAATTCGATCAGCTTTAGCAATAATACCAAATTTACCCTTCATTATCTAGTTTTGTTTTCTTTATATTTTACTAGAATGAAGAATGTGTTGCAATTTTGCTTGGTACATAAAATTTTCCAGGTGCTTATACCACAACACGTTCTCACAACAATGCTTCCTGCATTTTGTTCTGGGAAAGGCACATGAAAAGACTTGCCCGTTCTATAACACTTCTATCAAATTCAAACCCTAAATTGTTAAGTGAATTGAATGAATCAAACACTTCATTATCAGCCTCATCACTTGCTTCAGTTTCATGGGATTCAGCAATTCAAAAGTGTGTAAATGATTCGATGAGAGAGGTGATTCCAATTGCATTGAAGGAGAGAGTAGATGGAGAAGAACTAGCAATTACTACTTTGGTTAGTGTTGATTTGAGGAAATTGAGTGAAAGTGAGGATTTGATTGATGAAGAACAAATTATTGAGACACTTAATGTGCACATTCACATTGGACCCTATGTGCCTAGTCCATTTGGTGTTCAAGGAAATGGGGCCCGTTTGGCCGTGGTGGGCCATGGTAGGGACCTTGCTGCTGCAAAGTACTCAGATTGGGTTAGGTGAGATAGAAGCAAATATTTTTTTTTAGAAAATTTGAATGCTAAAGGGGGTCAGCTAATTGAATTCTCCTTATGTTTGATGTGATAGTTTTAACTGGATATTTTTTTTCCCTGGGATTTTGCAGGCAAAGGAAGTCACTGGGAAAATTGAGGCCACCCTCTGTGACCGAGCTCTTATTGTCCAATGATGGTGATCAGATACTTGAAGGCTGCTTAACAAATTTCTTTGTAGTTTCTCGCAAGGTGACTTGTTAATATTTCCAATAGATCCTTTTGCATTTACTTACCTTTTTTAGTGTCCTATGTAATTGATATTCTGTTCCTGATTCTAAAATGATCTGTCAAACAAGTTTTCAGGATGAAGTTGAAGATGAGGGAGAAGCTGTGTGTAATTCTTTTGAAGTGCAGACTGCTTCGATAAGTGATGGTGTTCTTGCCGGAGTTCTACGCCAACTAGTCATAGAGTATGAATCTATGACCCTTATAATGGCTCATTAGTGTTATTTGTAATCAAAAAATGTTCTCTTTCTGTTTCTTTCACTGGTAATAAAATCGTGATTATGTTATGTAATTGGTCTGATATTGTTTGCATTGTTTCATGTACATCACAGAGCATGCTTGAGCATGGGAATTTCATTTCGAGAAGTTGCTCCTTCTTGGTCCTTGCATGAATTTTGGGAAGAGGCTTTTGTCACAAGTAAGCTTCTACTACCATGTCTTATATATAGTTCTTTTGGTCAACAATTCTTTCTAATTTAAATGATACATCTCAAGCACGAAGGTCTATCTTGCAGATAGCTTGAGGCTTATGGAGCATGCGGAAAGGATTCTCGCCCCAAGAACGTGGGAGTTGTTGGGCTCGACAACTTTGGAATTGGATGATATATCATGGAAAGAGAAGCAATTTAAGGTCCATTAATACTAATAACTGTTTCAAGACATAAAAGAATTATGGTAGTAAATAAAAGAATTCTGGGTATTATTCCCTTATTTACGATCTGTTTTCTGGTTTGAACTAAAATCAGGATCGTCCGGGAATGATTTCGACTGTAATCCAGGTGATAATTTTATTTTCTTCATATGCTTGAATCATTATTTATTTCACATGATAAAAATTGGATCTATATTTTTGTTTTGGGAACAGAATGAGATCATGAAGAAGGCAATTATAGAGGGATACCCAGTAAATAACTTCCTATAAAAAGGTATGAACAAATTATATTCTCCATAAAATTATATATATATATATATATATATATATATATATATATATATAAATATGTGTGGGTCTGTATAATCAGTTCCATAATACTAAAGATATATTTAAGTTGTGAAGTATTTAACTTTATTATAAGTATAATAAAGCTTGGGGTTTTAGAATCTATTTCACATCTTCAATTTTGGGGTGTAATTAGAAAAAGTCCATCTTGGGATTTTTGTGCACATATATATATATATATATATATGTGTGTGTGTGTGAATAATAGGCTTAGTAGCACGTGAAGGCTTATATGAAGCTAGGGAAGATGCCACGTGAAATTCACGTGAACCACTCATTTTCATGTCCAAGAAAACAAACAATGAAACAAGTAGAAGAACAAATAGAACATCTGTATTATATACCCTATGGTGTGTCTCAACCCAACAATCAACATCCCCACACCATCTCATTACGTTTAACGTGACCATCATTCATTTCCTGCTTCACCACCCCCCACACTTAGGCTTTGCCTATTATGAATCGGACCTGTCATGTCTGACCAGGGGCTCTTGTGGGGAGGAAATACCGGGTCGGTCCTGTGTAGCGGGTCCCGCCTCAATCTTCTCACACTAGTTGCTCAGACTCTAAACTTGCTAAGCAAAATGAAGTGAAACCACTATTGCCTATTAAGCAGATAAGATAAATTATGTCCTGAAAATTAAGTAATATGATTAATAGTTTATCCATGATAAATTTGTACCAGATAAGATCACGCAGGGGAAGAACATCTGCCCTGAAGTCTTTTATTACAACAAATTCACCGCAAAACACCAAGTCACAAGTATATTCTTAAGATCAAGTTAAAACAGTAAAGACAGAGACAGAGAGAACTAATTTCATCTAACTCACTACCTAGGTGGGTCCAGCTCATCCACCCCCAACACCCTTTCCTCATGCCTCACCTCTTTTTAATATATTTAAATTTTATTATAATTATAATATATAAAAATAAAATTTAATTTATAATTAAGAATATTCATATTAATACAATAAATTTTAACTAATAAATTAAACTTAATTAAAAATCGTGCAACATATCTCCACGTACTATATACCTTATGCATATACAGTAACTCCTTATAAAATAACAAATCAGAGCCCATGGATTGATTCTCAAACCAGTTTTTAGTTCTTAAATGATCAAAACCAGATATTCCTGAATTGACGATGTTACCCCCTATTGCCATACAGCTGGCCACGTTGGTATCTGTACACCTGGCTACCCCCCTCTCTGTTCGTTGAAACCAATGAGCAGATTCAGAGGCAGTGACAGTGAACACAAAGCCTTGATCTTTCTTTTTCTTTTCTTTTTTTTTTCTTTTTTTTTTTCATTATTATATTCTTCTTCCCCCTCCCTCACGCTCTTCCACTTGTAGCTAGAACCACGCACATGGTTTATATAATCAATTTTGAATGGTAGGAAATGGAAATTTAACAAACTGAAGTTTTGAATTATTATCTAAGAAATCATATTTAAACAAACGGGTATCAATATAATCTATCTATATTTTTGTTTAAACCTAATTTCACAAATAATTCCTTTTTCTTTTAAAGAAATTCTATCTGAGAAAAATCCCGTTTAAAATTGTCAAATTCCCGTTTGAAAACAGTCTGAATGTCTGACATTATAGACACGCGTAGGGACCACCGGAGATTTTAGCATTCTGAAAAACTGGCGTGCAAGGGTGTATAGTACAGGTGTAAGCTTTACATCTGTAAAAAAATTGAATATCCCATGTCCATCTTCCCACCTTCTGCAACAGTCAACATAGAAGCTTTGACTGACCCACCTACTCCTTCCATAGTAGAGCTTTCTCCAAAGTATGTGTCTCATATAATACCTTGTAAGAACTTAGCTTAGCGGATCGAATTAGGGATTGAGCACATTTATCTATTACCGTGTAAATTTTGTATTAATAAAATGAATCAGTTGGTTAACTATTTTTTAATTAAAAGAAAATAATAATGTTTAAAATATAAAGTGTAAATTCTTAAAAGATATTTTTAATTTTTTATATTTGTTTAATAAATTTTATTATTTAAGTTATATTTTATAATAATAAACTTAATTAATATAAGTTTAAATTTATATTCATAAAAATATTTAATGAAATATCTAAGTGTATTAATTTGTCCATATCATTACTGGTTATATATATACATATAACAAACGATTAAGTATAACAATATATTCAGGTATTACTCTTCGTATGCCAGATCATATGTTAATCCAATTTGATTATAATAATTAGGAGAGGAAGTGGGGGGACCCCACGGGAGAAGTGCAAAATGCAATAATGGGATCCACATGCATGATCAACAGATCAAGTAGAAGACGTTGATTATGATCAACAGACAGCATTGGGGTTGTCTCAAACGTCCACATGACACGATCAGGTGAAGCTAATTAAACTAGTTAATTTTAAACTAGGACCACGTGAAGAGTCATTAAAGCTTAATACCCCAATTAAGAATTATAACTATAAAAAATTAATAATTATGATAATTGAGAATCTGTCATCGCTGATTCGCTGGTTAAATGAGTCATCTCTCTAAATTATGGCGTGATTAAGAACGGTAACACTTGTTATGCCATGAACTATCATCCCCTTAGACGATCACTCCCTTAGAAAGGTCCCCAATCCCGACAACTATTCTTAGGACCGCGTCGTCTACGTTAATTTTGTGGGACCAATCCTCCCTTCAGACTCCAGTGTACGGCTGTCGTTTTGCAGTGAAATATTAACTTGGGATTTTTTATTTGAAGTAGATAAAAAGATGTATTATTTTTAGGATCTAGATTGGGCGATATTTTATTTAGATTTATAGTAATTAATAATTATATATATATATATATATTACTTAAGTTATTTTATAAAAGTAAATATGGGATAAATCATTTATTTAATTTTATATATTAAATGAGGTATTAAAAAGTTTAATAATTATAATTTATTTTTATTCCTTCTTAATTATAAATTTATATCGATCAATTCATCTAATTTTTGTTTCCAAACTATTGGTCCTTATTTTTCTGTATATAATTCAAACTCCAAACTTAGTGGATCTTAAGTGAAATTACTACCACTAAGCTATCATTGCATTATCATTATCATATACAAATATACATTTTTTTTCTGTATATAATGTATGATTGGGATTTGGATTTAGTCTAACATGTACAGTTCATACCAATTCAAACGAATTGAATTAAAAGTAATACCATAGAAAAGTTACGGTTATAATTTATTTTTATTCCATCTCAATTGTGGATCTAAATCGATCCAAATTATTGACGCAATAATTTTTCAGGCACGTGATAGAAGGTGATTTAATCAAAAATTGAATTTAAATGCAAGTTGATTAGTAATAATTAAGTCGACTAATTAATATTAAGTAATTAATAAAACAGGTCAAATGCTAATTTAAATCGGATAGCAATTAATTCTGATTAAATGAAAATCAGTTAACCCAATCAAAGTTGAGCTATAAGTTATTTTATTTTCAAAATATAAAGTGTCGCAAGGATTAGTGAGATGATATGAAAACCAACAGTAAATTATTTACACATGGATTATTCAAAGTTCACATATAGGATTCCCCCCCCCCCCTCCCACAAACTTGATCGAAATTGGTCACAAAAGATGAATTTCGCTATACATCATAAAATAACTTAAAAGTAATATTTTGACGGTCAAAATCAGTCAAAACACGCTTATGATTTATAAATACATTTATGATATTTTCAACCTCATTTTTTTGCCAATATAAGAGGTTAGGCGAAATTGGAGAGTACAAGAGAAAATTTCTACCGAAATTGGTGAAGAGAGACATGATTTCAGATGAAATATTTCTCTTAATGGAAATATCGTGTTTTTTCCCATAAAGTGATTGGAAATCATTATTTTCTCACCTAATTTTGATAAATGGCCGAAAATAAATGAGAAAGTAGGGGAGGGGTTCGACTGAAAATGGGGGAATGAGAGAAAAAGTTATTTGGACGAATCTAGACTCAATCTCGGCTAGATTCGATCAGAAATCTTAGTCAATCAACTATCCACTAAAAGTGGGAGCTGAGGCTCATGAAATGGGAAAAGTGGTGTAAGAAAGAGGGGAAGTAGCAGGTCGATTTTGATTTAATTACAACAATATCATGAACTTGTTTGCCTATAAATAGAAGCATTTAGTGAAGGCAAAAAACATCATTTTGATCATCAACAATCACTGACGATCACTAAAAAATCGAGCAACACTTGTAAATCTTTTTTATGCTCTAGCGAAATTATCTTCTCAAGCCCGAAACTTATATTATTTTCAATTCTCTGAGAATTATATCTTTTCTTAGCTATGTTCTTCGAAATTCATAATTAAAGTCTCGGAGTCTCACCTAAATGATAGTCTCAATCTATCGATCATGAATTGGACATATTCATATATTTTTTATTCCTTTAACTTTTCATTTATCGCTTTCATAGGAGTAAAACTAATTTAAAATTAATTTATTGTCATATATTAGATTTGTTGCTTTTAATTTCATATTTTCATTAAAATGCTATTTACTTATTAATTTATTTATGTCTCTCAACTTTCAATTCCATTTTCATTTATTACCATTTTACTTTGTTAGCTTTAGTTCAATCCACTATTTAGTAAATATATAAGAAAAAAGTTGAATATATATTAATTTTAATCTTTTTGTCTGCTTAGAAGTCATATCAAATTTCGTTAGCATGTATTTATTTTATTTTATTTTGTAGTATGAAAATCACCTCAACTTTTTGGCATGCATGTATTACTCGCATTTTCAATTTTACTTTACCGAAGGTTAAATTTACTCGATCCCGAATTTTAGCTAGCATTTCATTTTTGGAGTTTTTCGACGATAAATATTTTCAATACCCATACAATTTAGACTAAATCCTCATCCGTATGATTAGATGTAAATCGATACACTTTAGATATAATCTAATATCTATTCAAAAAATTATCACAAAATTATTGCTTGCAAAAACGTTTGATAACATTGTAATCCATAATTAAGAAAAAAATAATAATTTGCAACATTGTTAGAACTTAGATATGAGAACTATAATATACTATTAATACTGTTAGAAATCGGGAAAAAAAAAGCCTACACAGACATGGTGACGAAGAGAGAGAAAGCCGTGTAAAGGAACGTGGGCCCTCCTCCCCCGGAGAACTCCTTCTCCCTCCTCTCTCTCTCTCTCTCTCTGCAACTAGCCAACTACGAAAGAACAAAAATTTATATGCGCGACTGTGCGTGTGTGCTCACGTTGATGGTACCCTCTCCCCATAATCTGTTTGCCACTCTGTCCCCTCAATTCTTTATTTCCTAATCCTTCTCCTCCTTCCTTATAATACCCTCCCTCTCCTCTGCCACTACCCCCATTTCCTCTCTCTAAACTACTACTACTCCTCTTCTCTCTGTCATTTTCTATCTCAGAAAGGGTCCCAGCAGTAGTACTGCGAATCATCGATTTTCCTCAGGCTGGTATAACGATGAACAGCATTGGTAATGTAGGCGGCGGTGGCGGAGGAGGCCATGCTGGCGCTCAGTTCGGAGACACTACTCTGACGAAGGTCTTCGTCGGCGGCTTAGCTTGGGAGACTCCGAAGGAGATGATGAGAGAGCACTTCGACAAGTTCGGCGAGATTCTCGAGGCCGTCATTATCTCCGATAAAGTAACCGGAAGATCCAAGGGCTATGGATTTGTACGTGATTTTATCCAAATAGGGACCGTGTTGTAGAGAATTATATAGCATTTTTGCTCATTGTTAATTAATGTGAATTAATTTTTGTTTTAGGTGACGTTTAAGGATCCAGAAGCAGCTAAGAAGGCTTGCGAGGACGCTACGCCTGTCATCAATGGGCGCCGAGCCAACTGCAATCTAGCTTCGCTCGGCGCGCGGAGACCGAGGTCGGCTTCCTCCACTCCTCCTCTTCCCGTTCAAGGTACTTAGCCCTTAGGTTAATTATGTCTTCATTATCCGTTTTAGATAATATTATTGTTTTTACGTATAATTCGTGAAATTCAAGCAAAAGCAAAATCATGTAAACTGGCCGAGGTCTAATTAGAGAAGTGTGTGATCGTGTTTAACATGATGAAGCACCATCAACCGTCGGACCGAGATCCACATCAGCAGCACCAGCCAATCAGATGCAGTGGTACTACGCGGTGGCAGCTGCGGCAGGGACCACAGCTCCTCCGCCATTCCACCATCATCATCAGCAGCAGCAGCAGCAACATCAACACCATCAACCAATCCCTTACTATGGGTACAAATATAAAAAACATATATCTACACTCATACCTTGTTCACGTAGTTTGATGAATAAGATCGTTACTCTTTTTCTGATAAATTCTTGATCATAGTTTATTCACGTAGTTTGATGAATAAAAATTACGAAAATAATGCATAAATTACACTTTCCGTTTTTTTTTGTTTGGCCGTGTTTTCAGATACTCAGCTCCATCCTACATTACAACAGATCAAGTCAGTTACAATCATGTAAGCCTTTTTTTTTTTCCCCTGTCTATTTAGGTTTAAATTTCTTTCAAAATTATAGGTAGATCCTCATTAGTCATTTGTAATATTGATCTAACGTGTTTGTAATATTGTGCTGATATGTGATTTGGTGTTGATGGTGCACACAGAAACTAAGCTACACCGGCGGGGCGTACATGAACGGGAATTACACACAA
The DNA here is from genome assembly GCA_027186245.1 of Coriaria nepalensis. Lineage (NCBI taxonomy): Eukaryota > Viridiplantae > Streptophyta > Magnoliopsida > Cucurbitales > Coriariaceae > Coriaria > Coriaria nepalensis. Next base: position 8,453,901 of record CP114491.1, on the reverse strand, counting down.
GTGTACCCTGGGGGACAGGGTATAATGAGTGCCAACACATTGATGCCCATGTACCCCTTTTACCACTACCATCAATCACAGATGATGAGCCTCACTCCCCACATCTACTCTCCTACAACAGCGAGCCCCATCCCTGTCCCAGCCATCATGTCCAAACCACCTTCCATCGCTCCCAATCCAGGTACATACATAAAATCCCTATTGAGCGCTTGCATCACATGGTAACATGCCCAAATAGCCTTTTAATTTCGTGAATAATAGACAGAAAGGAAAGAAAGGAAGTAAGGAAGAAAGGAAGAAAGATCATAAAGTCACGTGCGTTTGTAAATCTTGTTGTGGGGCCCACTGGCCAATGCCAGCAGGTCTTTCACATACCCACGTGGTTTGGAAAGACAAAAAAAGGAGACTAGATCTTAGGTGTCACTGTCATTTTTACCGTTTTGAGTGAAAGTGTGAAACTACCGTTTTAACCTTAAAACTGATATTACAGAGACAGTTTGCCTGGTTGTGGAATAATCAATAGGTACAGTAATTGGAGCAGGAGGGAGGATTGTGGCTTAAAAAGTAATAACACATGGAAGGAAAAGCTCGTGTGGCTGCTCAGAACAACATTATTATCTGATCTGTTGTGGCTCTTCTTTTTCCAATTTTTTTCAATTTTATTTTTTTTTAATTTTTTTTTAATTTTTTATAATTTATTAGATTCTTAATTCTCATCGTCATTCTTACTACATGTTTTATGATTAAGAATATTCTTTCATTCTCTATCTCTCTCTCTCTCTCTCTCTAACATCCATCTCAGATTGAGCTGTAAAAAGACAATGTAGCTCATGATTCATGCCTTATTAATTATTACCCACACCTTGTGGGTTGCTTTTTTCCCATGCCTTCACTTAACTTTTCTTCTTACATGTTTTTATTTAGCTTTTTTTTAATTAATTAATTTAAAATATTCGTATTATTGCATATATGATATATGACTATACAGTAGACCAATGAAACCAGGACATGTAGGATAAGGGAAAATACAAATTATTATTATTATTATTTTCTATTTTTCATAGACTCTCTCTCTGTCTGCCATTTTTCTTAAGTATCTGTATGCATACTTGATTGATCATTCCTTCCTGTAAACCAATTTATAAAGTGCCATTGCAGAAAATTGCAAATTTCAACTCAACCTTCAGTATATACTGAATTTTAAGCATCATTTTGCTTTACTGTGTGTTTCAACTTCTCAAATTTAAGTCAATGAGCATCTCATTTTTTTTACATTTTTCACTGTACTCAGGAATGCATGCTTACTTTGTTTCATATGGGACATCATTGTACCCAGATAGTACAATAGGAGCGCTCACTCATTTTGCTTGCCCTATGTGTTTCAACTTCTCAAAGTTCAAGTCAATCTAGAAAACTTTAGCATTTTTTGTACCCTTTTCACTTTACAAGCCATTTTGCTAACTAATCTTCTGTTAGTACTTAGGCCTAAGAATTGCTTCCAAAAGTCGGATCCTTTTGCGGAGTATGTTCTAGGTTTCCCGAAAAAAGAAAAAAAAAAACTAAATCCTTATGTTTCAGTAACTTCCCAGATATCATTGTACCTTTTAACTGTACAATCGAAATGCCAATACACTTTTTTCTTCCCCTTTGCTTCAACAACTTCTTGAATCTCAAGTGCAGCCTTCAATATCAGCTTATGCATCATTGCACTTGTATTGTAAAATCAGAGGGATAAGTTGCTTGGCTTCTTGGTATGACATAACCAGTATTACTCTAACTAGTGAATGGTGCTTAAAGTTAGTGAAATTGAGTAGGCCACAAGTGAGGGAGCATTCTTACTGGAGTCAAAAATTCTAGACCCCAAAAAATTGACATACTAATTAGAACCCCGAAACTTATTAATGGCAATCACCATTGTAACTCAAGTGTACATAGAAATACTTGCTAACCTACTTGATATGAAAGATTAAGCCTCATTGTACCTAGAAAGTATAATAATAGGTATGCAGTCAATTTTGCTTACCTTCAATTTCAACTTCTCAAATCTCAATAAAAACTTCTTGGAATCTCAATATCAATCTTCAAGTCCATTTAAGCACAATTGTACCTTCGTTGAAAAAAAATATGGTAACTTGGCTTGATTGAAATAAGCACCATTGCATCTTGAAATTACAATAGGAATGCTTACACCTTTTTTTTTTAACCCACTGTTTCATTAACTTTTTTAGCACCATTGTACCTTAATCATACAAATGGAACGCTAATTATATTGGCTCTATATATATTATACACCATTGTACCATAATCATACAATTGGAATGCTAACTATATTGGCTTGATATATATACCAAGCACCATTGTACCCTAAAAAATACAATAGAAGTGCTTAGTCAATTTTCTTACCCATCGGTTCATTAACTTTTTCTAGCACCACTGCATCTTAACTGTACGATAGGAATGCCATCACTTTAATACTCTCGATTTCAATCTTTTTTTGAATTTCAATATCAACTTTCAAGGTCCATTTAAGCACACACCATTGGACCTTCATTGTTTTGCCAGAGAGAGAAGGCCTGAGAGATCAAATCAACCCCTAGACGGCGGCCAGAGAAATCCGCTTCCTTCTTTGTCTCGTTCGCCTCCTTTCTCTCTCTCGCTTCGTTCCAGGGTTCGCAGAATTTTGCCGTGCAACGAGAAAGGCAGTTAGGTTTTATATAGAAGCGCGCATGCTTAACATGTAGACAGGTGCCCGTTGGAACTGGATCTGCTATATTGGGCTTTTAGAATATGGGCCATAATTCAGATCCTTTGTTACTCTGGACCGAGTATAACAACCCGTGCAGTCCTCTGGACCGGCTTGAATCCAGTCATTATTGGAGACTCAATAATATGAAAAGGGCACAGATTAATGATTTTTCTTTGTTTTTCGGCCCAAAGGATAGCTCTCTGTATTTTTTTTTTCCATGCTTGGTAGTGTGATCTTCATAATTTGTAGTTTAAATTAATGATTTTTTTGGTTTTTTGTTTTCTGTTTAATGTTCTGTTTGTTCGGTTTTGCATTGGCTATTGACTGAATTGCATGAATATATACTTGTTACGTCGCTTGACATTACATCCCATGTTTGAAGAAGTTAATAAAAGTCGTTCTGTTGATGATAGTGTTTGGCAAACTAATATCCGACTTTTTATCATGTCAAATTACAGAACACATAAAATGCTTATGAATAATATTCAAGACATGGTCTTGAGTTAGAAGTCGTCAGTTTCGAGGTAAATGCAGGTAATCTGCATCATCACAGAAATTCTCATATACTTTAAAACTTTAGAATCATTGGCCTACAATGCAAATTATGAAAACAATGGATATAATCACCACATTCAACTGAATGAATGAATGCAAGATCTATATTGATGAAAAGCGTTGGCTCTATCAGTCACATGTGAGATTATCTCAGGTAAAACTAAGATCACAATCGATGGACAACATAGATAAGTTCAGGCAGGTACAGGCACATAGAAATAACAGTGATAATAGTAATTTTCAAAAAATCCTGTGTTTCATGATAAACAGGGAGTTTAGGCATAATTTAGAAAACGGTAAAACAAAATCTTACTAGCGACAAGACCATCGTCTAAACAAATTGCAAAAGTAAGGGAAGCAGAAACTTAAGGGTAACGTACAGATAAAAGCTGAGTTCAAATTCTAAGACCTTGGCTTTTCTTTCTTCTCTTTGAAAAGGGCCAAAAGTGACACACCGGACACTTTCACGACCTTGAATCTAACCCCAGGAATATCTCCCACAGCATGACCCTTCCGTCCAAATCCAGCAATCAATACTTCATCCTGTAAGAAAACAACAAATTTACATCTATATATCTGAAAACCAAACCTGGAAGTCACATAATATAATTCAAATGATATCAAGGGACTTACATTTTCCTCGATGTAGTTTAAGCAGCCATCGTTGGGTACAAAGGCAGCAATTTTCTTCCCGTTCTTGATCAATTGAACACGAGCACACTTTCTAATAGCAGAGTTAGGCTGCTTGGCCTCAATGCCACTGCATAAACAAGGCGGACCTTAAGTAAGCTCACTTGGTGTGTTAAGTGATAAGACAAGTATAATATAGAAAGATGGAGAGAGGGAGAGACAGGAGCATTTATCTTACATCTTTTCTAGAACAATTCCCTTGGCATGAGAAGATCCGGCAAATGGCTTCTTCCACTCATTTCCAAGATGAGATTTCTTGTAAGACTTATCGGCCCACCTCTGCCTCCTACGGTGAGACTTCAGCTTACGACCAGCTCCCATTCCACGAGTCTTCCTGCACAGCATTCACACACTTCAGGAAATATTATTAACCGGTATCTTATAATTAATCTGTCCTTGTGATCCTCAGCGTTTAAAAATACTCCCATTCACGAATTTGAGTTTCAGTAGCTCGCAGATAACAGATTATTCAAATGGCCCAGAAAAATATATGATGTTTAAATTTCCATCCTTTCAGTTTTCCTTTCACTCACAGATCAATCTCAGCAACCAAAAGAGGATTAATCATAGAAACCAAATAAGAACAAAATATTCATTCGAGTTAATATGAAAATGTCAAGAAACAAGGCTTCTGGATCTCATATTCCCTAATCCTATCTGTTTGGTATCTCGGAAATCTCAAGGAAAACTTTTTGAAAACAGATCTCAATATGAAAAGCAATTAGAACACTTGATCAAATCAGATTAAAAACAAAATTCCACTTCAATAGAGAATACAATCCAGTGAAAATATTAGGCGAAGAGAATCGATTGGAAAACTATCCGTGAGAAGTAAGAAAGATGCCAACCCCATTGTTGCAGAGAGAAAAGGTTCCCGAGCTGAGGCAAAAGATCAGAATCTGGAGCTAAGAGCTATCGTTGAGAAGGTGCCGTCTGACCCTAACCCTAGCTCAGCCTGAATTTGATCTATATATTTATATTGCTCTTGCAAGCTGATGTTTAGTTATATTTACGGTTCCGTCCTTTATAACCGCAAACTCACATGCCGACGTGTCGGTTTTTCGCCTCGCTGAGTTCAACGACATAAAGAAAAAAGAAATATACATATATATATATATATTTCCTCCCCCTCCCCTTAATTTTCAGTACTTAAAGAGCAGAAGTTTCTAAGGTGATTTCAATTTGCAGATCTTGGTTGAGCAGAATCAGAAATCTCTCTCGCGATGAGGAAGACGACGTCGCTTAAAAGAGGTCCACTGCCTCCCGCTGAAGAGGTATTGCTCAAATCATTCTCAATCTCTCTCTGACCTGATCATCTCCTAATTCTCTTAAATTGAGAAAGAAACTGCCTTTTCGCCGTCAATCTCACGACAAATTAGAGCTTCTACTGATAATTCAAGTATCAATTGATTTGATCATAGTGTAAGGTTCAAAGTTGGTTTTTTTTCCCTCTTTTCAATTGGTCATGTTTTTTTAATTCATCATCTTGTTTACTGGATTTATCATGGCTTGTTGGGTTTGTCTGAAATTGGATGAACTTGATATCTTTTTGTTTGTCCTATAATCGTAGGAAAGAAAATCGTTGCTTTTCCTTGTTTTAATTTTTCATTTAAGCAGTGGTTTCCTTTAGATTTAATTTGTTTACAAATGAGCTTACTTCTTGGTCTTTCCTTACGTTGTTGTTGATTAATATTCAAGTTCTCTTTGCTATTGAATACAGAATATTGAGAAGATAAGGAAAATTATAGAAGATGGTGACTTCTATGGAGCTCAACAGATGTACAAATCAATTAGTGCAAGGTACAAAGAAGACCATTTTTGCTCAGTTCTACTTCTCTTTCCTTGTCAATTTCAAGAGTTTCATTTGCACGATCATAAAATGATCGGGCCGTTATGTTACTTTCGTATGAATAGAACTCCCTCGATAGAAACTTCTGCTGTGTCCATTGTTTTTACAATTAAACCTAGAATCTATAGAGATAATTTACTGCACCACTTTTATATCAACGGACACAATTTTTCTTCAACGCTTTCTCCTGAGAAAACCATGGTGTTCACTATGTTACTGATTATGTGAAATGAATTCTTCATTACAGATATGTATCTGCACAGAGGTTTCCTGAAGCCTTGGACATACTACAGTCTGGTGCCTGCATCCAGCTGGAACATAAGCAGGTTTGTGTTTGGCACCTCATAGCTGCTTCTTAATACGTACTAGATTTATGGAATTATTACTTTCATTTTGTATTTTGGTAGTTATCTTATCTCCTTTATAATGCATTCACTAGATGGTAATCTGATACTCATGAATTGCTTATGGAAAAAGAAATAATAAAGCTCATCAGTATTTTCATTTAATCTTGAAATTTGTTCTACTGATGTACTCTGGAAAAAAACAATTCAGGTCACTTGTGGAGCAGAGCTGGCTGTGTTATTTGTGGATACACTTGTGAAAGGAAAAGTTCCTTATGAAGAAAAAACTCTTGGTCAGTTTTTATTTTCAATTAATTTTGATTCTAATTGTAGCTCCTTATAGATTTCATGGTGGGATGTTTTACATGCTTTTGTTACCTTCTGGTGCTGTTGACCGGTATGATGTTCTGATGCTTGGATTATTGATCAATTGTCTTTGTTAGATTCTGTGAGAAAAATTTTCAAAAATTTTCCTCGGATCCCAGTGCCACAACAATTCGGCGATGATGATGACATGCAACAACTATCGGAAGCCCTTGGGGCTGCAAAAACACGTGTAGAAGGATGTTCATCATTTCTAAAAGCTGCGCTAAAGTGGGTCCTTGTATTTGGTTATAATGGATGGAGCGAGATCCTTAATTTTAGTGGACCTCTTTTGGGTTTCACTTTTGAGTATTTAACTATTCTATTATTTTATTAGGTGGTCGGTAGAGTTTGGACCGGATAAGAATGGATCACCGGAAATACATGTAATGCTAGCTGATTACATATATTCCGAATCGCCAGAGGCGGTAAGTCTGATCTGAATCCTTTGCAAAAGTAAGTATTGGCATGCACAAAATAAATGGACAGCTTGGTTCTTAGTCAAAACTTCTAATATGCCTGTGGGTATTGTTTTAGAGTTCAAAATTGCTGTGTGTTCTTTATAACGGAAGTGATACTAAAACGTCTCTTCTTACTATGTAGGACATGGCTAGGGTATCAGCTCATTTTGTGCGAGGAAATAGCCCGGAGAAGTTTGCTGCTATTGCAGTAGATTTTATGGGCAAGGTTAGTCCTTCTTCTTACTTTTGCTCTTTATCACTTTTATTTCGTAAGATCAACTATGAATACGCCATTAGATTACCTCATTATAATTCCCGCACTTCTACTTTAGGAGTGTAGTGTAAGACACATGTTATGTTATTTTAACATGCCTGTAAAGAATAGCTTCTTGAAGTTGAGTTATTCCTGGTCTTGATCTCCATATGAATTACTGATTTATCTTTGAAAATCATTCCTATTGTGTATGAATTCTAATGTTCGCAGTCGTATTCTAGTTTTTCTACTCGTTGGAGTTATTTTTTATTTTATGGGTCACTGATCAATTGCTCATATGATTTTTTCTTCAATTGGTTAAGCTAATGTACTTCTCAATGGTTCAGTGTTATCCAGGTGAAGATGATTTGGCCATTGCACGCGCAATTTTATTGTAAGCATTTTTGGAAACTCACCTCGAATCACATAGCTCCCAATTTAATAGTATTATTTTACTAGTAGTTTTCTTTCCTTATAGTGTTAGTTTACTGGTCATTTCTTTCATTATAGGTATTTATCGTTAGGTAATTTGCGAGATGCTAATTATCTAATGGATGAGTTAGAGAAGCAAGTGGAATCCAAGGAACTCGATGTTCCTGAATCAGAATTGATCCAGTTCGTTAGCTATCTTTTGGAAACGTAAGTTGTGTTCACATACTTCATTTTGAATGTAGCAACCATTTTTTCCATGCAGTTCAGTATTATTTCTTCAATGATCTTATTCTCAAAGGAAAGAGAGAAATTAGATGGATTAGTGACAAACATGATCTATATATGTATATATATATATATATATATATATATATATATATATACATATATGATGCAGGTTACAGAGAGATGCCCTGCCACTTTTCAATATTTTGAGAACAAATTTCAAGTCAAGTATAGAAAGAGACCCTTCCTTCAATGAGGTTAAAGTTCAGTTCTTTGTTTTTTTTTTTCTGGGGTGGTTTCGAGGATATGATTCTGAGTCTAACACGAATAATTCTTAATTAGTTACTAGATTCCATAGCCGAGAAGTTTTATGGCGTACAGCGTAGAAATCCATTACAGGGAGTGTTTGGAGATATCTTCAAGGTAGCTAAAATAATCGCCTCTATGACAAATCTTACATGCCTTTTCCAGTTTAGAAGATAATTTGAAATGGAATGATGCTCATGAGGAGGATTCTTAGAAGTAATGTTGACTGTGTTCTATTGTGCAGATGATGGGAGGTGAATAGCAAGACTCTCGAGTCTCTTGCAACCATGTCAGTGCAGCCGCTTAGTTGTTCTTACTTCTTAGGGTGCGATTATGCAATCAATTAATGAGAAACTATTTCCTAAATCGGGTATATGTCATCGATGCGAGAGGAGATAAGTTCTTTCATATGGGTTGCATGGGCTTGAATGATTCTTAGTCGTCTATTAGCACCTCAATAACTTTGCGGCATTTTTATTTATATACAGACACATATATCTTCTCTTTCTATATACAAGACTCTTTATCTGTGCCAATGCTCACTTTGTTTTGTACTAGAGATTGAATGATTCTTAGTCGTGTAGCTTCTTGCTACCTTGCATTTTCTTCAGGATTTTGTTCCTTTCTCTCCTAATCGTTGGGCCACGATTTCGTTTTCATCAAAAGGTGTGTTTTTTTTTTTTTTTATTCTATATCAACCTTTATAATCACAGCACATCTACGAGCTAAAAAGTAATCCTTATAATCCAATATATCGATTCCAAATCACTAACCTGACACAATACAACCCGATTTGACCCATAAAAATAAAAATAAATTTTTATTAACAAAATAACCTCTAATTTATCTAAATTTGTATTTGGTTCGATACATTCTTAACATAATGAAATCAGATTGATTTGATCAATTTTTAATAAGGAACTAGATCAATTCGATTGATTTTTTTTGGGTGAAACCTGACCGGTTTCTTATAAAGACCAAATCGACTCAATCCATCTATCCGCAAGAAATTGGATTAAGTTTTCATTTTTTTTTGTAAGAAATCATACTGTTCTTTTCGTGCGGTGGTTGGTGGAGAGAGCTAGAAATCATGAGGTTATTTGGAAAAAGTTTAGAAAAGTTAAAAAAAAAAAATTAGGATAAAATAATTACATTAATTTAGGTAATTGAAGGGGTTATTGTGGAAATAAAATTTCCTTTTCTTTTTTTTAATCGTATGGGTCAAATTAGGCCAGGTGAGTGATTTGGAATCAATTTGCTAAAAAAATTAGAGATTTATTATAATTGTAGTTTGAGTTTTGGATATTCTTATAATTATACAAATTATAAATATTTATTATAATTTAAATTTGATTTTTGGATATTCATTATAATTATAAAATATTTTGAGAATTAATTTATGATTTATATAAAGTATTGGGGTTAATCATGATTTTTCCAAACAAAAATAAAAACCTTATTCTAGTTTTTCTAAAAATATGGAGGCCACATTTTAATTATTAAAATTATAGAAATTTTATCCTAATTTTAAATTATTCGAGAATAAATCTTAATTTACACTTTCCCCAATGAAGAAAACTCTCAACTTGATACATATGAATATATTATATATTTACAATTTCCAAGTAAAAGATGAAAAAAAAAAATTTAGATAGATCGTGTCTATAATAGATGGATCTATCTTAACTACACATGATATATATGATATAATAGTGTGATGTACAATTGAAATTTATCATTTGGCGTCATGCACAAAAACAACACAACATCGCATTAGTTAATGAAGAAGTTTATGTCACTACCTATATTCTTATTGATAACTTATTAATGAACTCTGTGGAAAATGAGAGCAACCACAGTCTACAATTTCCAGCGAATGCTTGTACAAAGTTTATGGAACTAAGGGATGGAATGTTGCATGACTGACTTACTCATCGATCAAGAAGATCACCCCATCTTTCTTCTCAAAGTTGTGAGTAGTGTGATCAACCACCTATAGAAGAAACGGCACTTGTTTAGTAACATTTTATTCATTTGATTAACCACAACATTACGGTTTTATCAATGTCATAAACCAGCAATATTTTTTATTTATTTTTCTTTTATTTTGGCCCCCTCTGAATTTGTACATCAGAAAATGAAGAAAAGAACTCCACTTGGTGTACTAACTAAGATGTCAGTTTAGGACTTAAATCTAGTCTGGGTGCGAAACACTCGGTTTTGGCTCACATAATCTGTAACTTCAATATACTTCACTAAAAAAACCTACAAAAGCATAATTCCGGTTTATCCAACTTTTTGTTTCAACCACTTATCAAAATCTATCCGGAAAGTTGTCATTGTCAACCATTGGGAGAGAAAAGAGGGAGAGAGAGAGGACTTACATTGGTATTGCTCAACTCTAAATTGTAGAAATCCATAGCACGTTCCTTAAAGTGAGGTCCAGCATGCCATGTCCCTTGATTGAGCTTAACAAACTTAGAACCCGAAACTCTGAAAACATGAACATCCTCGACCAAAGGGGGCACATAGAAATGACCACAGCAAGATTTCACAACTTTCTTGCCTCTATCCTCCTCCTTACTTTCAGCACCACTTGAGATGGACGGTTTTGCAACTCCAAGATACCAAACATGGCTGCTGGTTGACCCGAGGCACTGAGTCACGCTTGCATGATGTGTAATCGTAGAGAATTTAAAGTCCCGGTCTTCAATGCGCATAATGTAAAATCTGGATGAGAAGTATAATGTCTTACACAAAACAACACAAAAAACAAAAAACCCACAAGGAATTGGTCAAGAAATAAAACAATTAAGCTCAATCGTGCATGATATTTGTAATGAATGTTTTCAGTAGATGAAGCTCTGAATTCAATCAACTCATCAAGCATGTTGAAAAAACTAATCTATAAGAGCAAAATATTCTAAAATTTGACATTTTCTCTTACACAATTAACACCTAATTTAAGATTGATGATAATCATCAAATCTCCTAAAGTCGTCTTATCCGTTTCATTAAATCGCTACTGATAAGTTCTCTATCCTTGTGAGATCAAATATATGTAAATACGAGGGACATAAATTACAGTAAAAAAATTTCAAGCTAAATCAATCCAAATGCTCAATCCGACCATCACGTCGCCATAATCGTAACGAGAGAGAGAGAGAATAGTAAATTTCAATAATTTAGGATTTAACCTAGGAATTCCACGGCTAAGGTCCAGCTGAGCGTCTTCGGCCCCAAATTCCTGGCCGTCCGGCATAGCTCCTAACACCTGACCGTACTCTCCGAAGGTCTCCGGTGTAGCTTCGATGGGCTTCAACTTCACTATCGTCGGCGCGATCGTCTGCCCGCTGGGAGTTTCCATTTTTCTTCGATCGGAGGAACCACAAGGATTTTGCCGCTCTCTCTACAGTATCTCACCGGCACGCGCGCTCAGTTGCTCGATGACGTTTTGGATAAAGAAACAACGATACGACGTCGCTGTCAATATAACGGAGATTTTCTTCCGCCCAAAAAAAAAAAATTCATATTAAAGTCTTCGAAAATAAAATACGTGTTAATTTTTAAATTAACAACATTGGAAATAATCCTAGTTTATTTATTTATTACATTAGACTTTTATTACATTAAATCATATACAGAGATATCACAAAATGCATGGGCGAGGGAGGATGAGAAGGAGTATGTATGATCCTTCATCCTAGATAGCAAAACAGAGATATGGGTCGTTACTGCTGTACAGACTTGAATTTGGGTTGTCTTTGTTCTGTTGTAAAGACTAACTAAAACTTATTTTCAGACAATAAATTATTAACAAGTATAATATAAAAGTAGATGTTAGACACAAACATGGCCTCCCTCCCTCTCTGTGCTCGACTTGTAAAGTTGTATGCATCCTTAGCTACGTAATTCCATTATACCTCCAATTTGAATAATAAGAGAAAAAGACAATGCCAATAACTCATATCCGATCCCCTTCAAGTTCAGGTGACAAAAATTTGTTTGTATGGTAAAAATGCTCTCTTAACTTTTGTATTATTGATGCAGTTATAGTGTTTTGTACATATGGTAAATATTAGATGCAGACTATATTAGTAGGCTACTGTGTTAGCTGTTCCAATCATTGTGGGAGGAGACTTGGGGGTGAATTGATTCTTTCCTTGTCGGTGATTCCTTGACAGCCTCTCTGTGATGGGCTGCACGATGATGACGAATGGACCGAGAAGGAGCGGGCGGGTTCATATTGCAAACACGATGCTCCAAGGGTTTGCCGCATCCAGGCATGCGGAATCCAAGTAGTTTTCTTTGACTGCTATTATTTTTCAGAAGTCTGTTAGGAGTAATAGTTGAGTATTTACCATTGATAGTATAGGATTTCATAGTTTAGTATTTACTATTGATAGTATAGGATTTCATAATACCGCGAGTTAATAATTTATCTCATAACACCGTGAGTTAAGAATTTTCTCGAGTCATAATCATCATCCCATCACTCTGGTCGACAATTTCATGTCGTGTAATAACCCCTTTATCCCAAGTATTGTACATTTTAGGAAATTGAGTTTAAATCTTTCATTTCTTTATTAATATCTCACAAAAAATTGTTACGAGTGAGTCGAATCGGTCTAGACCGGTTCGAGATGGCTGATATCTTGGAGAAATTTGCTGAGAAATGAAAATAACTACTTTTGAATCTGAACGTGTATCATGTATGTACTTTTTGCTTCATTCAAGTTATAAAGAAAAGAAAGTTGGAGAAAGAAATTGAAGAAAAACAGAAGCGATTCTCCAACTACTTCTACAACCAATCATGTAATAAGGACTCGATAATTTTTCCAAATTGAGGAAAAATATGGCATTTGGGTCCAAAATAAGTTTAGAAAGAGAGAGAGAAAAAAAAGTCTTCCAAATGTCACATTCTTTGATACTTTTGTACAGTGATGAAGACTACGGCATTTGAGTCCAAAATAAAATTCAATAACATTAACCATGAATACTTGTTGTTCAGACATATGCACAAACAGTATACAGACATAAAAATTGTTACTACAACATCGTAAGATAAGCTGAATGCCATTCTATGTACGTGTTCGGTGTTTCATATGCGCTTGCCAAGAAAACAGAGCAATGAAAACCTCTTTTACATTGACCATGAACTTTTAGTTATTTAAAATTCCACCTCTGTTTTCTAAATGCCAATCTGTTCACATACTGTTACGTATCTAATCTTATCTTCTTCTTTTCATTCTTTTTACAAAGAGAATCTCTGTAAAAAGAGTGAAATGCACGTCAAAAAAGTCATATCAGCTAGCACCTAGCAGCAAGCCAGCAATTTGCTGTAAGAGATTTCAAACTCGTGACATCCAATTTATAGTTTCATGACACGTGATTACATCATTTCTCCCTCTACTTATATATAAATGTGTATATGATGTTGAAACAGTCCGATTTCATAAATTATAAAAAAATATATATATATATAATAAAATAATAAAAAAAATTATCTGAATTCAACGTTATTAAAAATAAATAAAATTTTTAATAAATTAATTTATCTCTTTTAATAAATATAATAAAGGGATTGATAAAAAAATTTAATTAAAATCTTATTAATAATAATTAATTTTTTTATTAAATATCACATATTACAAAATTCATATTAAATAAATAATTTTATTAAATTTTATTAGTATAAATCACTTAAATTTTAAATTTTAAAGTCTAAATTAAATTATTAAAATGACCAAAAGCTTTTGTACTCCTTAGAAAAAGACCACTCTCTTCTTGTTTTCTCACTCTTTCTCTTCAGAAAAAAACCACTCTTCTTCTTGCTTTCTCACTCTTTGTCTTCAAGATGAGATACAATGAAAATATTACAGCAGTGCCGCCACCATCTCCACCACTTCCAACCCATTTTTCAGTTTCTTCACCTTCTTCCATGTCTTTTCCCAATTTCCCTACCCCTGTTTCTCAATCATCTTCTACTCCTAGTCTTTCTCCACAACCACCATCTTCTCCTCCTCTAGCCATTGTCCTCGGCCCATGTGCCGCCTGTAGGATCCTTCGCCGCCGGTGCACCGAGAAATGTGTCTTAGCTCCATATTTCCCCCCCAGTGAGCCGGCGAAGTTCATCATTGCCCATCAAGTTTTTGGAGCTAGTAACATCATCAAGTTATTGCAGGTACTAACTCTGCCCCCCCAATTTCTTGTATCATTGCCCATGTCTAGCGCAAAATAGAGTGTGGGACCAAAAATATGTTCCCGGCGGTGGTGGACCTCACCCCACACGGGACACATATTCCGGTGAATTGAAGAGGGATGAGTTTGATCAGTACAAAATATGGTACATTTTTTTGTATTTTATTTTAATCGGTTAGAAAATAATATGGTATGAGGAGAACTTTGTGTAGGAAATTCCAGAGGATCAAAAAGCAGATGCAGTTAGTAGTATAGTGTATGAGGCGAAGGCACGGATCCGAGACCCGGTCTATGGTTGTGCCGGTGCGATCTGCCATTTGCAAAAGCAAGTTAGCGAGTTACAAGCACAAGTGGCCAAGGTACAAGGTGAGCTTGTGAACATGGAAGTCCAACAAACCAATTCGGTGGCTTTGATTTGTATGGAAATGAGACAATCTCAACACACACCCAACTTCCAACCTCAACAACAACAACAACAACAACAACAACAACAACAACAACAACAACAACAACAACAACAACAACAACAACAACAACAAGAGGACTGGGACATGGATTGTTTATTGGATGACAACAATTTGGGAACTTCATGGGTACCTCTTTGGACATGAAGTATTATTAGTGCTTGAAGAATTTTTCAGTGTCCCACCAACCAGGAATTGAGATAGTGTAGTACTAAATAAAAAAATAAAAAAACATGTTTACATGGTTTAAGGATTTTGTTTAGTTAAGTAATTGTTATGGGGTTAAAATAAAAATATTTGCTGCCCGGATCGCATTATATGCTATTAGTAGATTAATAATACAAAGCACTAATTTACGGTTAAAGATTAATCATATTATATATATATATATATATATATATAATTTTTTTTGATATGTCATATTTAAATAAAATAAGATGTAACGATGAAGATACCTCTATAAATATATATGTTTTTAAAATTAAATATTACAGATCTCTTATATTCAAGTTTTACTATTCTCTTATGATATAAAAGGTGTGAGCCGTCTTATTACGAGGGTTAAAAAAAAATAAAATTGAATCGAATAGATGAGTATTGACCTTCATTAAGGTATAGGAAATTAGCCAAGTTAATGGCATGATGTACGGCAAAGTCTCGAGTAAGAGATAGGTATTATTGGTTTGGAATTTGGATGATAGTGATATGCTTCTGGATTTTCAGCTCTTGACTCAATCTCTACCTGTATATATATATATATATATATATATATATATATATGTATATGTATATAGTGTGACACATTTGTCAAAGAACATGTTTTCCAACCTGTAGGTGGTGTACTTAGTTTGAGAAGAAAGTACTGTAAACTCGATTCTTCTCTTCTTGTTATTGTTTCTTAATCTTTACAATGTCAAGGAAGCACACCTACATACCTTAAAAAAATGGTAGCCGGTTAAGGAATTGGACTGTCAAGTCAAATATGTTGGCATTTGTTTTATAGTAGTAAGTATAGGAATTAATAATCTTCATATTAATTATAAGAATTTATATAGTAATAATGTAGAGAGTTTGACTAAATCATCTTGGGTTGGGTATACGCTTCGATCAGGCTGGAGTCCAGTTTAAAAACATAAGATTTTTATTTGGGCCTGTATCAGGCCCAAGTAGAGGGCAGCTCAAACCCAACCCAAAATAATATTCAGAAGCCATAGCCGCAGCTTCAAAGCAGAGCAACCACAAGAACAAAAAGGGCGTATCTGCGTTGAAGTACGAATCGGAGAGAGGAGAGAGACTCAAGAGTATTTTCTCGGCACTCGGATAATCGAGAGAGAGAGTAAGAGAACGACCGAGAAAGTATGAGCGGCGCAGGGAAGAAGGTGGTCGATGTCACCTTTAAAGCATCAAAGACAATCGATTGGGAAGGGATGGCCAAGCTTTTGGTCTCCGATGAGGCTCGTAAGGAGTTCGCTACTCTTCGCCGAGCATTTGATGAGGTCAACTCCACCCTTCAGACCAAGTTCAGCCAGGTACGAGCTCGCGATTCATCTATTTCTCCTTTCATTTTTGCCTCTTCGAGCTGTTATTTGCGTTACTTTTCAATAGATCTTTAGGAGTTATGAGTGTAATCTCCTGTTAATGTGACGAAGGAGGCACTTCTCGGTTGATCTGATTCTATTATGTGAGAAAGGGATCGATTTTGTTTTTTGTTAAATTGGCTTGTTCCTATTAGATAATAAGATTCGTTGAGAACAAAATGGCAATATGAGATTGTTCCATTTGGGAAAAAGGTGTTATGGACTAGTCGCTTTAGAAAGGATAATGGATTTCTTTTGCATTTTACATATTTTTTTTTTCCTTTTTCATTTGTTTTGTGATGAGTAGAGAAATGCAAAATGTAAATTATTTTTCACTTACACTAAAATTCGAACCTCGAGTTTTTAAGACTCAAATCAGGAACTATTTCAGATATTTCCATGTTTGAAACTTGTAGTAGTTCTACAAACAAGGAATTCAATTCATTCAAGAATAATATTGGACTTGGAAATCCGTATACGAAATCACAAATAATTTATTGGTTTCTACCACCCATGGAATTTACTATCATTATCCTGAAGACACCATTTTGATTCTTCTCATTCTTCTTCCTTCCAACATTAAATTCTCAAAGGATGGTACAATGTTCTCATATTAGTTCATTTTCACCGTCAGAAACAATGGAGATTTATTGATTTCTTTCTCTTTTAAAGTTTTCATAAGACGATAGAATTATATTTCACAGAGAATTTTATTTTGTTTTCATGGAACCATTGTTGCTGAATTGAAAAAGGCATAGTTCTGTAAACATTGTAGCTTTTCTCCTTATCTGTTTATCGGTCATTTTGATAAGATTTCAGTAAAAATCTAACCTGCTCATCCGTTTTGAGAGCTCTGGGAAATTAAATACTGAACTCAAAGTCATATCTAAAATCTAATTATTTTTTAGCATGTACATATGCAGCTTCAAGTATGAGGTTTAGGTCTTATATAGTATACATATGTCTATATTGATAGAAGCTGCTTGCCTTTGTTTAGAATTCTTCTTTTAAATTCTCAGAGACATAATGGCATAATACCCTATTGACTCGATAAGTATATACCTTATGCTGCATATAGATGTTTTACACTTCCAGAAATGCAGGAACCTGAACCAATAAACTGGGAGTATTACAGAAAAGGAATTGGTTCTCGCTTGGTTGATATGTACAAGGAGGCTTATGACAGTATGTTTTCTGGCTTCACTTGATGAAAACATGACTCAACCATGCATGTCTTAGTTGTTTTTGGAGTTGCTCTAAATTTTACTCTGCCTTTTCTGTTGTGGTTTTAACTTTTGCTGTCATAACCTTTTCTTTAATATTTTCCCCCTTCAATTGGGTTGTGTCTTTTCTTAAGTTGGATTTTAGTCTTAAGAAGTAGAACTTTATATTTAGTTCCCTCTCCACAATCCCTTTGCAGGCATTGAGATCCCCAAGTTTGTAGACACTGTCACCCCCCAATACCAGACTAAGTTTGATGAACTTGTAAGAACCACCCAGTCTTATCTCTCTCTCTCTCTCTCTCTCTCTAACCATTTATTTGATGTATAATTATAATATTTTGGTGCATGCTACAGCTAGTGGAACTGAAAGAAGCAGAGGAGAAATCTTTGAAGGTGTCTGAGCGTTTGGACAAGGAAATTGCTGAAGTTCAAGAGCTTAAGGTAAACCTAGTCTATAGGAAGAAATAAGAAATACTTTTCTTTGGGAGATATCTCTCTCTCACCTGCTCGCTTGCTTACTCACGCATGGCTTGTTGTCACCCTTAACAGAAAAACTTCAGCACCATGACTGCAGAGGACTACTTTAGTAAGCATCCCGAGCTAAAGAAGAAATTTGATGATGAAATCAGGAACGATTACTGGGGCTATTGATCGAACTCTATTGGTCGAACTCGTAGCTCTAGTGCCAATGTTATTTTTCATCTTTCTCAGATTTGGCTATGCCAATCCTGCTTTGTTTGATAATAAAGAGAAGGAATTGTTTCTACCCTTGTAATTTGGGGATGCTTTTCGTTTCACCTTTTTCAAGGACCTGAGGTTTGATAGCACCAGTTTCAAATGATCGGATTTTTCCCTCTAGTGTACATGAACCTTTTAGATTAATCCGAACGGGCGACTATGTTGGAATACATATATATAGCTTATCCTACAGCTCAATTTCTTGGTACAATTTCAAAGGTATTCTACTTCAACTCAAATTCATTTCTTAAAGATCAAATGCTCATAAAAGAAAGAAAAACTCAGCAACTCTTTCTTTGTATTTTATATGCTATGATTTGGATCTCTAAAATCTACCACAATAATCTAAATTTCTGTCAAGTTTAACCGAAATATGCATCTATTTAGGCAAAATACCAGTTTGAGAAACAAATATGATACTTCCATTTGCCCCCAAACAGCTATTCCAAAAAGGATGTGCAGAAGCTAGAAGTACAAAATTTCATAGGCAGGTAAGTAAAAATGGTGAGGGATGTCGACAGATGTAAAATTTCAAGCAGATGCTGCTGCAACAAAATTCGGGGTGAAAAAGAGAGGGAAGAAAAAAAAGAGGGAAATATAAAATTTCCTGGGCTTCTAGTACTACCTGAAAACCGAGCTGGTTCGATTTTCACTCAAATCCTGAAGGCACCTTCTGAGACTGCTGATCAGCGGCTTGCTCCTCATTTTTAACCATGGCTTTTCTGGCAAGCTCATAGCCTGCAAAGTTCATGGCACCCAATGGAGCGATCCAGAAGAAGCGTGGAACAGCTCCTTTGAATAAGCCAAGTGGACCCTCATTGTGGATAATAGAGAACGCAACCAATGACATGGATACAGATCGGCCCTGTGGAGCAGTCATCATTCTGGTCTTCATCACGTCAAATGGGGTGGTTATGACGGCAGCTACCCCACCAGATAGAGCCCCCACTGCAATTGTTTCCCAGGCCTCCAAATCTCGGCTCAGAAGTTTCTGTGCAACCTTATTAAACAAAAATAGTGGAAAAGAAACACTTACAATTAACCTTAGTAGAATATCCTCTGCAATAGATCTATGAACATGTCATCTTGGACACAGAGTCCGCATAAATGGTCTAACTCCCATTCTTCAAGTGAATGTGTATCTTGACAGTATTGAATAAGTTAGTCTTTACAGATTAACAAGAGGAGAACTGAGAAGTAACATATCCTATGAAGGTACTATAATAAAGGCACAATTGCATTTAAGTTTATGTTGATGGAGTAGCTAATGTGGGTATGGGATATAGATTCAAACTACAACCGATAACAAACACTTATGGCGCAATTGAATTGAAGTAGCACGTTTAGAACATGATTGTGGGACAAAATTAATGGCCGCTCGTTTGAAAAGAATAGCATTGTGAATCAACTAAGACCATACCTTTTTGGATTCGGCATACAGTCCCATGCCAGCAACATAGAACGGAACTTCTCGGCACAGAGTGGCACCGGTCCCATGGAAGAACCCCTTGAGACCATCTTGGTTCCAAGTTCCGACTAAAGCCTCGTCCACATTGTTAAAGATTCCAGCCTGACACCGCTGCTTCAACACTTCACAAGGGATACGAACAGCAGTTCCCAAAAATGTGCTACAAAATGATGCCAATGATTGAACCTGTGTGAAATGTCAATTCATTATATGCTACAAGTTCAACAAGAGAATTAACAGGAAAGACAACAAAATTTCAAATTTCAGTCACAAGGGTACAGAAATGAAAAGTAACCATAAAAGAAAAAAATCAGCCAAATAGTTGAAAATGACGGAACCTGTATGTCTGGAAGTGTGGGAGCAAAATTTATTAATAGGAGTTTACTTCCTTCAAATACTCCAGTTCGCAAGGCATGACTGCAAATTCAGAAAAAACTACCTCAGTCAGAAGGAGCAAAAAGAGAATAACATCAAGAACCTGCAGAAAAGAATTGAAGGAGAAGAAAGAACCTTGAAAACTGTCCAAGAATTGCGGGGATTGAGCCCCTGTATAACCCCAGGACTCCAATCTGAGGAAGCTTCGAAATGACTTCTGGGAATGTGAGCGTTGAAGCCTGTACTCGAGTCTGAAAACCAAGAACGTAATGCAAATAATAGATTAGTTAGAAGACTATGCCTGCAGAGTGAACTGAGCATCTTGCCGTTGAAGAATATCATAAATAAAGAAAGCAACTTCATTATATGACAGGCTACAATAGGTATATACAAACACCAAGTGTCCATACAACTACCATAAATTCGCAAAAGAACAAAATAGTATCAAGGAATTTGCCTTTATCGTATCAACAGGATGCAATAAAGAAGTGGAAAGGGCAGAAGCAAGGCCCCCTGCCAATGCGGATCTTAAAACACTTCCAGCAGGTATTGCCACTGGTGGAGCAACAGGAACAACTGTTGCAGCCTCAAACCAAATATTCCTGTATATATTACAAGAAGTTGATATCAAAAGGGTATCCCTGAAATCAAGAAATATTAACCATAGTCCTCCGAAGATTAAAAAGAAAGTAAAAAGAAAGTAGATATAGGAAAGAGACAAAGACACACACACGCACATCTGTCGAGATGTGAATTTGCTTCTGTAATGCTACCTATTTTATTGTAACTGTCAGAACCAGTAGGAACGCGTCTATTACCAATAATAAACTGGAAATGCAACCGACTTCAACTATTAAACATAGGACAAGAATTTTCTAGAAGAAATAGTCTCAAATAACAGACACTTGTGTTGTCAAAGCACTGATCTCCATTCACCCAAAGAGAATCAAAAGAACAAATTTCCCAGTATTACACAAACCGTATGATTTCTAATCAGCAGTAGGCATGAGCAAATTTTCAGTTTTCGGCAAAGCCGAACCGAAACCGAAAATGCAACAGAATCGGATTTTCACTGATTGGACCTAAAAAACCGACCGTAACTGAACCGGTATTAGACCGGTTGGTTTCAGTCGAAGCCGTTTCCCTTTCTTTTCTTTTTTTTGTCATTTTTTTTTCTTTTCCATTTCCACTTAATTGTATCATGATGTATGCAATTGATGAGCGTATACATTATTTAATAATTTATTTTGAAGTTACCTTCAATTAATATCATATTTGATAAAAATTCGATATTATAACAACTAAAAACTGTCATTTTATCTTAATATCATAATCAAAACAACTTTCAAATATATCATAAATTCATAGATATTAATCAATATCTAGAGGTATGGACTATATACTGTGATTGTGACTGTGCACGAGACAAAGGCCCTATCGTAAAAGTAATCAATATTAATATCAGATGCTAGTTTATTCTACGGGTCGAAGGCCCCATCAACTCGTAGAGTAAACTAGCAGTTATGATCATAACTTGTCTCATCGACCCGTAGAGTAAACTAATAAATAAATAAATAATAGGTTTTTGTCTTTCGGTTGGTTCACCAAAACCGACCGAAAGATCAAAAACTGGTTTGCCCGAACATGTTTCGGGCGATTTCGGTCGGTACGGTTTTTTTTGCCCACCCCTAATCAGCAGTGTATCTTACCGAGGATCATCTTGAAGTCGATATGAAGGGAGCAGAAGCATAAAATTTCGAAAATGTCCATAAGAAATAGACTCTTCAGTGTCTGCATTCAGAAAGCGCATCATGGCCAGAGCATTATCTTCATTAGCTGGAAGTCCAGCATTTTTCAGTGATGCCAATATTTCACTCTTTTTCAACGTCCCTGACTTGCTCAGGCAAAGAGAAGTATATGCCCGCAGAATGGTTGGTTCCTTCTGTTCCATGAATGATAGAAACTGTTTCCAGCCAAATGATTTTGAAAACATGTGACTTCTATTACGACTCATAAACTCCTGAGCATATCTTCGTGGCAACTTTCTCTTTCTCATACCAATTTCTAGATCTTCCAAACTCACTTGGCCGTCACCATCTCTATCAAGCTCTTCAAAGAACCTCTTTCCTGTAGGCATGGATGGATTAGAAGTGGCCACAATCCCATTTTCCCATATTGAAAATTAAGACTGCAATGAACAAGAAGAGAAAATGCATTGGAAAATGGATAGATTATAGGTTCTCTTACTAAAAGCTCATGTTTCCAAAAAAATGAAGGTAAAGAGACAGGTCCATTTTCGTATGATTCCTCCCCTCTCACCAAAAGAAAAAAGGCAGATCTACCTCTAACCGAGGGCTAGTTAGTAAGAATAATAGATACATCAGGGTGAGTCTCATTATCATAGTTAAAGTTGAATAATAGGATGTACATCAGCACAGACAGATACATGATTATATACAAATTTACAGGCAAACATGAAAGTAAACTTGAAGGAACAATGGAAGCTACATGCCAACAGCATACCTTCAGACTCTGTGTATCTAAAAAAATCCTGGACTGAGAACAATTTCTTCTTGTCAGGGTAGTCTTTACAAGGCCGCCCCAACAGTGGTACAAGCTCAATCAGTTCAGTCAGTGAGACAGTGGATAGTACGGTTCTCAAACGCTCTACATTTGATAGAGGGATACTAAGGAGACCACTAGCTAGCTTCTGTGGTAAAGTACCACTAGATTCTTCATTATTTCCAGCACTATCACCTTCATTCCCCTCTTCATTCACCGAAGAAGTTACTCTAATAACATTTGACGGCAAATCTCCCACTCTTGCAAACCCCAAATTTCCAAGAAACCGATTTACGTCTGCTTTTCGACCGTTCCCAATACCTGCGACCACCTTCATATGATCAAACTGGGGTGATGGAGAAGCATCACAATTTCTTGCATCTCTTCCACGTACATCAAGATCAAACTTCTGAAGATTCTGATTCAACTGATCATAAACAAAACCTATTAGGCTTTCAAATGATACATGCTTATCTTCTTTATTTGAGCTTTCCTCAAATAGCCTAACAAACTGACTTTTCACTTCCCTTTTCAACTCGCAAGAAACTTTTGACTCAGGACATAAACACAGTTTCTCTTCCTCATCTGTTATATGAAATCTGTTCTTAACATGTTTGAAGGGAGCTGGAAATGCCTGAACAACATTGTTGAGCAACAATGACCAAGCCATTGCAAACTGCAAGCAATTGACACAGGACCCATCCTCCTTAGCCATATCTTTCCTATATTTAATCCAGCTAGTCACCTCAGCTCGATGCCCATTATCAGAATTCTGAGAAAATTTTCCCAACAAAGCTTTTATTGGGACCTTTATTGAGAACCCCTTCCTCTTCTCATCCCCAACTAGACATTGACCACTCTTCTTTCTTGCACCATCTATCTGAGATTTTCCAGTCTTTTCAACACCACTAAGTGAAGCAATGAACTCAATAGTGTTACATTTGTTCTTAGGTACTGTCCAGCAATATTCAAGATCTTTAGCTGCCTTTCTTATCCCCAATTCTAGAGGCAAAAAAACTTCTTTAACAACTTGAATCGAATTGAAGAACGATTCAATTGGATAATTGGAAGACACCATTGAAAATTTCAAAAATTCAAAAAATCCTCTTATTCTATCAAAATTTCAGCAAAAATCCTCCCACCGCTTCACAAAACAGAAAAAAAAAAAAAGAAAAGAAGCAATAGTCATGCCACAAAAACCAAGGGCGGAAAAAAAAAACATAAAGAAGAGAAAGAAAATCATAAATTTCTCCATCCAAGTAAAAACATAAGGTCATAGAGTTAATACCCGAAAGTTTCGAGGAACAATAAACTGAGATCCCGACAAGGAGAACCATTATTGAATTCGTCACTGAGAAACCCTAGCTGAACAGCACAGTGATTGTTTTGCCCCAAACATCTCGCGGACAAGAGTAATCCATTTCGCCACCAACGACAATAAGGAAGAAGAAGAGGACTCGGAAATGGAAGCAGATTCTTACAAAGCGATATCAGTTATCAGCTCACTGTTCGAACTCCATCGTCCATCGCCATTTTGAACGGTGCTAAGAATTGTTTTATTTTTTTGTTTGGAGTCCGAAGGAGGGGAAATATATGTGAGTGGCAGAGGAAGAGAGAACAGAAACAGCGAGAAGGCGGAGAAGACTCGGAAGAGGAGACTGAAATTGTTTTATTTTTATTTTTTAAAAAAAATTCAATGATTTTGGATAATGATTGAATGCTGAATGGATAAAATCTGACGTGGCTTCTTTTTTACATTTTTCTTTTTTGATAATAACTTATTTTTTTATCCTCAATTTAAAAACGAATAGCCAAAGACATAATATTTAATATAACATTAAATCTCTACTAAAAAAATATCTTTAGAAAATTAAATAAAATATAAAATAAAGCATTAAGGTGAAGGAGTTTAAACACAAACATGCTGCATATACGGTTGCCACGTGTCAATACCATCCAAATTTCTTTAAGGAGAATGAGATGGGAGTAGTTCTGCTGCTGCTAGTGCTAGGATAAGACCACTTGAAATGTTACATCTTGATGGTTGGAAATGCCTGGAAGTAGTCGGTCCAACCTATGCTACCCGCCATCGGTCGGATTGACTCATACCAACATTTCATGACCTTGACCGATTTGACTCCCCAATCTATCGGGTTCTTTTTTTAACGGAAGTTGATCGTGGAACGATGCCTTTTGTTTTTCCAATCATAACATCATTGACCTCATTGATTTTCAAAGCAAGGTAACGACTACCGCCAGCATCATGATGATTTGCAACCATTACCTTTCTATGTGCTTCGTTAACTTTGTCGGGTGGTGCATTCTTTCTGTCACACAATGTAATATCAGTCATTGATTCATTCATTCTCTTTCTATGAGACTATGACAGCCTAATCCATGATGATCTACTTGAGAAAGGTAAGAGTGAGTTAATTGAAAGTTAGTGATGTTTTGATAAGAACGTGTATGTGGGAAAAAGAGGTGGGGGTGGGGGTGGGGGAGGTGGGACCCAATGTTCTAGTACATCATAAGGAGAAGGACATACATGAATAGACAGTGTGAATCTGAAAGCATCTTCTGCACATATTTCCCAAATAAAATATGTTCATGTTGAGTTTTGCAACTTCTAATATCATCCTTCAAAAGTCTGAGCCTGAGTATTACATTTCCATCTTAGTTCTGAAATCTAGTAGAGAATTTGTTGAGGGTACTATTTTTACGTTGGATCAGACTATTTCAATTATATATAATATTAATATGATATATGATGTGATTTATAAAAATAATATATGTAAATTAAATTGATTAATTCATTATAAATATAATTTATTTAAAAATTTCTTAATTTACTATCCATCATTATTTGAGCTTAAATAGACTTTAGACATGCTCTAATCTTGGTTTAAGAAAAATAAATGTGCTAAAATATGAACTCCATGTCATATGTGATCCAATAACCCTTCAATGATACTTTTCCGGAAGCTATATGAACTCTTAGCAGAGAAGATAAGATGATTGTCATGGCTTCTATATTATACTTTCATATCCTCATCAAGCCATTATAGATGCTTTTTAGCGACGACTAATCTACCTAAAATTATACTATCATATCTTTATTATATAAGAGAAGTTGTTTTCAAATTCATTCAAACATAGATCCATGAACTAAGTTCTCTAGATACATGTCATAATCTTATCTCCAAATACAAATCATATCATTTCTAACAAGTTAGGTTCAATCAAAATCAGACCTCAGTGAAGTGACTCTTCTCTTATCATTTAACCCACTGTTCAAATCCGAATCAAGCTCTTTTCGATTTCTCTCCCTTCCCAAATCTCCCCCTATACTCACAAAACCGCATTTTTTTGGTACAAAAATTATCCTACTATTGCAGTGATCAGAGGATGCTACAGTTCCAGATGCACATTTCAATTTTATTACCCTAATCATGTGTGAATAGATAGAATGCCGAGCCACTAAACTTTGACATTTTTGCAAAAATCATAAAATGTTAAAGCGCATATAGTTATAATAGACCAGATACCTAATTCCAAGAATAAAAGCCGCTTCCCTATTCGTATAGTCAGCTGAAAACCGCCGTCATAGGATTTGGCAGCTGTGATTTGAAGGATTGCCTAGCTTGAACTCCGTATCTTCCAGCTATCGCTACCGCAAGACCAACCAAAAATGACAGCAGTGGATTTGGTCTTGTTCGTTCTTTTTATATATGTTTCTGTAATAATATTTTAGTTATTTATTTTGATTTAATGATAAAAAAATGATAAAAATATAAATTAATTAAAAAATAATTAATTTATTAATCATATTTGATAATTTATTTATTATATTTTTTTAATAATTGTGACTCACATTTCTCTTTTTTTCTCTAAATGTTCACGATGATGACCATTCACACCCGATCTGAATATGAATATGAAATCTAGAAACCGATATTCGATTTGAATATTTGAAATATGAATTTGAAATCTAGATACTGATATTTGATATGAATCTCAAATTTGTAGACTAATATTCGATTTGTAGTTCTTGGTCCAGATCAAGTTTCTAATCTGAAATTTGGAAGTTGAAATCATATGGAGTTACCGATCCAGATCGAGTTCTCAATCTAGAGTTCCCGATCCAGACCGAGTTCTCAAAGTTCCCTACATGTCGGTTTGTAGATCGAGATCTCATGTCGGTAGATCGAGATCACATGTTGGTCTCTAGACCGAGATCACATATCGGTCTCTAGACCGGGATCACATGTCGGTTTGAGATACAAGATCGATATGTGAGATATCGGTTTGAGAACATAGTAATTACCGATCTAGAACAAGTTCTCGGTCTAAAATCTAAATCAGATCGAGTTATTGATCCAGACCGAGTCTTTAGTGCACAGTTTTCGGTCATGTTTCTGCATTTTATAGAGAACTCAATTTGAATCGGGAATCCAAAAATATATTATTATATTAGATCTCGATCTGAGAATGAAGAAAAAAATTATTAGTATGAAAAAGAAGTTCGGTCTGTGAAAAAAGAAATTAAATTCGATTTAGGAAAATCAAAATATCTTAATGTGGAAATGGAGCTCGGTCTATGAAAGAATAAAATGAAATCGATCTAGGAAAAATAAAAGAAAACGATCTAAATGTGATTTTGACATGTTACATAAAAGAAAAAGTTATCTATCTGTAAAATATTTTATACGGCTTATATATTAATCATATAAATTTTTATAATAATATAAATAATTTTAATATAACACATTTTAATAATTAAATTTATAAAGATAACTAAATCGGTTAAAAAATGATATCGCGTGATTCAGATATCATGTTTGTTAGATCCAACTTGCTTTTGTGACTCGACGCAAATTCTCAAACAATATATTTATAAATAAATAAAAGAAAGAATCTCTTTTATTTAAGCCGTATTAAAATCCCCAATCGTACAATAAAATAAGCCAACCAAAAGGAAAAGGTGCATGCAGTGAATGAATGACGGAAAGTGATGCTTCCCATATATATCATATATATATATATATATATGCATATATGCTCATAAGCAGTAAGCACGTTGTTTTGGGGCTAAATCTGCACGTGTTAAAAAGAAAAGATAGAATGATAATAAAAATTGTGTCACTCTAAATCGAAAAGAATATCCTAATCAAGGTTATTAAATTACTTTCGAATCCACTTGAATTGAAAAAATAGATATTCTAACCCGGATACTAAATTACCTTAACTCGTGTCCATTTTAACAATCATACACAAACGACGTGTCGGCTTCCTTTGAGGCTTTGAGCATGAACTGGTCTGTGATTAGAAATGTTACTTGAGATGACCGAGGCAAACTCAACTCATTTGAAAATTAAATTTGCTCAAAATCAGCTTATTTTTGGGCCATTTAGCCCATTTTCAAAGCCGCCGCCAGAGTGGATATTGATTTCTGCATGAATTTTTGTTTCGAGGGGGAATTTTTGTGTCTCACCGTCGGATGGTTTCCGACGTGGACGGATTAAAAACCAGCCACGTAGCTTACAACCCGGAATGAAAAACCCTTCTGCCTATATCTTATTATATTACATAAACCTCCCCATAAGTTTTAGTATTTTCATATTTAGCGGTCTAGAACCCTTTCGCGGTTTGTTTGCCCCTTTATTCTTCTTGTGTATTTTCGTTTCCAGTTTGGCGCGTCCGAGAAGTAGCAGCAGCTGCCAAAGAAGAAGCAGGTATGGAGCTTCTCTCTTCCATCTCAAATCCTTATTTGTCTGTCCGTGTGTTTCCTGCTCTTCATGGAATTTCGTTTTTTCTGATTAGGTGTTATTATAAATGGGGAAGCTGGGAAAGAACGCCAGGAAGTTTGCGAAGAAGAACCTTCAATCTGTGCTCAAGAAAAAGCGCAAGCTCAAGTCCGTGTTCAAAAAGAGAAGTTCTTCGAGTAAGATTTTCTGAAATATCTATGTGACATTCAAGCATTATTACTTTACTTTTTTCAAATCATGCTAAACGAGTTCTTTGTTCTACATTTCATTTGGTAGTTTGATTCATTTTAATGTGTATTGCTGTTGCAAAAGTTGAGAGAACAAATCATACTTTGAGCTTGAGTTGCTAATCATCTCTAGAAAAGTATCTATTCTAAGATTTCCTTTTTGCCTCCACGTTTTTGTAGAAGGAGGGCAAAATGCTGTTGAAGCGCAAGGAGATGATGGAGTTAAGCTCTCTAATAGAAGGTAAAAATGGTGAATTAGTTTTGTTCTGTTTTTTTTTTCTTTCTTTTTTTTGGGGGGGGGGGGGTTCTGTTTTTATTATAGGAAGGTTCCTTATGGTGTTTCTTACTTTTCTCCTGGGTTCTCAGAAATTCTTCCCAAGTTGATGACGTGGCAGATGTTTCTCTTGATGAGATATATAGTGATGTTGAAAATTATATGCTCGAAGATGATTCCGAAGGATATCTTTCAGAGGTATTAAATACATTCTTAACTCTGATCATCTATTTTGCTTTGTTTGTGAGTTATTTTTCATTCATGCTATATTTTAATAACGATCAGGGCTCATCCATGGCTAATGATGTTGGGAGTGAAAATGGGAACCATATAGAAGGTGAGTACCATAATAGACAGTGTTATCTTCACCAATCCATTTTTTTAATTTTTCTCTTTCACTTGTCCTTTTCTCCAATTCATGCTTTTCCTAAGCAACTCCAATGCAGATGACATTGGAGCTGTTAATATATCAGAGGAGAACCGGGAAGTTCATTTAGAATTTGTAGAGAAAATGAGGAAATTGAACAAGTTGAAGGCAGAGGTACTACTATCATATTACTAATTCTTTTGGTTACATTGTTCATTGTCTTTTTCAAATGTTTTGACACTAGTGGCTGCACAAGAAAAGTTTTGAGAATCGGAATAGTATTTTTCTGCTGTATTCATGGTCTTGGAATATGTTATACTTTCTCCTTATATATATATGCAATATACGTAGTATATTCACAATATGGGATTATAAATGTGCTTTTTTTGTATTTTCTTCTGGTAGTCATATAATCAGAAACCTTGTTGGCACTGTCAATTTGAACATTTCATACGTTGAAAACTTAGATAACAATAAGATTTAAACAGCCGATTATTCTAAGGTACCTTGTTTTTCTCTTTTTGTGATTGCTAGGATCCAAAATTTTCCAACTTTTTAGAGGACCATGAGAACTCCATTGTATCATTCAGAAATGAAAATTCTGTAAGTATCACCCCACTTCAGAACAATATTTATAATATTTTATTTTCTAAAGTTACATTTTCATTGTTTTTATTATTATTATTTTCTTAAAGCAGTATTCTGATGAGGAAGAAATGAGCGATTCGAATTTAGAGCCAAATGAACAAGGCACTAGTTTTATAAAAAACAAGCTATTGAGTAGCTCCACCATTGATTCCTTGTCTCAACTAGTAACTAAGCAGCAGAGTATACCCGTTCTTACCTGTTTAATAAACGGGTATAGAGGTGGATGCCATTACGGAGTAGAAGCCTTTAATGGAATCCAAAACAGTGAGACTTTCTCCAAGATATTAATGTTCATGCTTACTGAAGCTGATAGTACATTTCGAGCTCTATTGGGTATATCAAGCTCTAACTGCAAGAAGGAGGCAGTTTTGGAGCTGAAAAATTCTACCAAGTGGAAAACTTTGGAGCCACTAATTAAGTCTTATTTAAGGAGCACCCTGTTTCTATTGAATCAGGTCTCGGAATCTGAAATACTGGCTTTTATATTGGCCCGTATTAGAGCTTCTATAGTATTCTTTGCTGCTTTCCATTCTTTACAGCAGTGGCTTTTCAAGGTATATTATTTTTTAATCGCTCACTACATACATGTTTTGTGTGTGTGTGTGTGTGTGTTTGAAACTATAGCTCAAGTGAAACTGGATTTATGCAAATTGGATTTGTACATCTGGATCAGCATTTAAGACAAATCTGAGTTTTGTGAGAGCTCAACTGAATTTTTTAGACCCACAATTAGGTTTAAAATGCTGAACCACATGAACCCTTAAAAAGTTATATTTTTTACGCCACGATGCTCTTATAACACAGTTTCGAATTGGAATATGTAGATTGTAGTTCATTTATGGGCAACAGGTGAAGGGACTTTATCGCATCTCTCATTTCTCATCATCCGGGGTGTGGCTTCTATGCTAGGCTCGAATTGTTTTGACATTTGCTTGATTAAAATGTATAAGGCATTCATTAGTCACTCCCAACTGGTGGACCCAGCTTTATATAAACATATACAGTTTCTAAGAGACTGCTTTGTTGAGCTATGCTCTCTAGATTTGCCCAGATCATCTACTAAGGCTAGGGCTTATATTGAGCTCCTTGCTAAGATACTTCAACAGGGTTTGAAAACAAAGAAGCAGGTATTACCTTAATGGATGCTTTTTTTCTCTCTTTCTTGTTATCTTCATCAGTCAATAATGGTGATTTAGGGTCCATTCCGATTAGAATTCTAACTAGAGTTTCAGAAAATTTATATTTTGGTTAAATTGGTATTTAAACTGGATTCGAGACGGACTTAAGATTTTTTTGGGGTCAAACTGGAATTTGTAATTGGATTAGCGTTTGAGAAGAGCTGGTATTTTACCTCAAACTGGAGTTTAAACCGCTAAACCAAATGAACCCAGGTTTTTTTTGGTTATGCCTTCATTTTTCTCATTCTTACTTGCAGGAAGCTGTCAAGAAAATATGCAGTTGGCAATATATAAATTGCCTGGATCTCTGGGTTAAGTTTATAGTTTCAAATTTCCATGATTATGATCTTCAAGAAAACCTCTTTATAGTCATTCGGATTATAAATGGAGTAACCCTTTTGTTTCCCGGCCCAATATATTTACCTTTAAGAATCAAGTGCGTTCAATGGCTGAATCAGCTATCTAATTCAAGTGGAATTTTCATCCCCATTACCTCAACGGTGTTGGATATCTTGGAATTCAGAGTTGGTAAAGAAAGTGGGAACTCTGAAAAGATCTTGAACTTCTCATCAACTATACAGGTTTGAATTTAGTACTGCTTCTAGATTATTGGACATTTCTGTATTGTTCGTGTTAAAAACTAATATTTTATTACAGCTGGCTAAAAGTTGCCTAAAGTCGAGGAGTTTTCAAGAAGAGTCTGTTTTATCAACTATTGAACTGCTATCAGCTCACTATGTTCAATGGAGCTACCACATATCTTTTCCGGAACTAGCTACTGTTTCGATCATTTTCCTGAGGAAGTTCCATGAGAGAACTAGTACCGAAAGTTCCAAGAGGGTTGTTCGGCGTTTTATCGATCAGGTAGGAGAATGCCAATTTCTTTTAAAAAAAAATTATTTTTTTCCCTGCAGTAAAAGCGATTTGTTTTGGAATTCAGGATCCTTGTGTAAAACTGTTTGAAAATTGTTTTCTTCGGTACTTTATATATAGGTGGAGGAGAACATAAACTTTGTTAGGAAGAAGAGAGAGGAAGTGTCATTTTCGCCAAATGATAAGCAATCTGTTGAATCTTTTCTTCAGGTTTGTTCCCTTTTCAGTTTTTGTTCTCCCTCTACATGTATATATACATATCATCATCATAATCATCAAAGCTCATTCCTAAGATAATGGTTCACCTAGCTAAGCGATTTTCTCACATATTATCGTATAATCTAAGATCTAAGATGTCTTCTTTCACCACATTCTTCTAAATTTTCAATGGCCTACCCCTCCATCTATGTCTACCATTTACCTGTCAATCTAAACTTTGTCAAATTAAATCCTGTTTGGTCTCCTCCGCACATGATCAAATCATTTTTGACGTCTATATATAATTTTGTCCTCTATCGGGATTATACTTAAATAACTCATAATCATGCCATTCATAATTTTATCTTTGTGTGTCTTAACATACGCATCTTTGTTTTCGTCATCTTATGCATATATTGTCCTTAGTGGCTCAACACTCTGAACCATAAAGCATAGCTGGTGGGATGATCATCTTGTAATACTTTCCTTTCAACCTCATCGACATCCTTTTATTGCATAAAACTTTTGATGCCATCCTCTATTTCACCAAACTTGTTTTAATTATATGGTTTATATCCTCTCGAATGTCAAGTATTTTAGATAATAGATCATAAATAACAAAAAACTTCACACTCTGAGACCTCAATGTCATTGATCTTAATTGGATTATCCCATCTTCGAGATTCGGGACCAAACTTACAATGTAGATATTTCGTTTTTGATCGGCTATCTGATTTTCAACTTATATTTTCTCTAGTTTCATCAATTAGGACGATATCATTTACAAACAACATGCTCCATGGTACCTCATCCTGGATATGTTTTCTCAGTTCATCCATAACCAAAGCAAAGATATATGGATTTAAAGCCGACTCTCAATGAAGTTATACTTTAATAGGGAATTCAGTAGGTATATGACCTATTGATCGAACGTTGGTTACAACTCTTTCATACATATTCTTAATGAGATCAATATAACATTGAGACACATTTTTACTTCCAAGTACCTATCGAATTAAGTCCCTAGGCACTTTATCATAAACTCTTTTTAAATCAATAAAAATCATATGTAGGCTATTTTATTTATGTCTATTTTTTTTATTTGTCTAATCCAGAGATTGCTTTCATTGTAGATCTACTCGGCATAAAATTAAATTGATTTTATATACAATGGTAATACTCCTAAGTCTATGCTCTATAACCTAACCCTCTTCTAGAGTTTCATTATATGACTTATAAATTTTATCTCTCTATAGTTTGAACTATCTTATATATTTAATTTATTTTTATAAATTAGTATCACAATGTTACGTCTCCATGATTGACATTTTCCTAGTCTAAAATTTTATTAAAGAGTCTAGTCAAAACCATTGGATCCCTACGTATCCCAGACACTTGCACACTTCAATTAATATAGTATCCGGTTCAACTGTCTTCCCCGTCGTCATCATTTTCAAGGCTTCTCTTACTTTTTTAGTACTAATCCTACGATGAAATATTAAATGCCTCCCGTCCAGCAAGTTAGATCCCTCTAAGTTTAACCCCTCCATATGTGATCTATTTAGTAGTGTCTCGAAATAATCCCTTCACCTACCTAAAATATCTTGCATTAGAACTTTACCATTGTCATGCTTAACACACTTAACATTACTCAAATCCTTAGTTTTCTGATATATGACTTTCGCTATCTTGAAGATATCTTTCTCCCACTCTTTTGTACCTAGCCTATTATATAAATCATCGTATGCTCTCTTCTTAGCATCTTTTACTACTTTACTATTAAGTTTTGTACGACTTTTGATCACTACTTTCTTGCTAATTTTTTAACCGTGTTTTCTTTTCCTTAATAACTTGTTGCACCTCATTGTTCCACTATCATTTCTCATTGTCATGTACCTTCCTTTGGCCTCTGCAAGCACTTCCCTCACTTCACTACTAATATGGTTAGCTATATGTTCAAAAAGCTTAGAGCTACTAATCTTATCATTAAGCTTTACGCTCTCACAACCTTCTAAGAACTGACTATCTAATACATTATTTCTAAAAATCTAATATATATCTCCTTTCAAAGTCTACCACTTAATTCTCGGCCTAGTCTATTACAATTCTTATGTTGGTCGTTAAACACTCTCCTGATATCACTTTACAATTCTTACACTACCTAGATCTTTTCTTCTCTAACAAGAAAGTATCAAAATGACTTCTATTATGCTCACTCTTAAAAGTCACTAAATGATCCTCCTTTTTTTTTATAGAAAGTATTTACTATCTCAAAATCACTAGTTAAGGAAAAGTCAAAAATAGAAACCTCAGTATTGTTTAGAACTCCAAAACCATGACCTCTATGGATCCGCTCATACCCGACTATATCATTACCTATATGGTCGTTTAAATCGTCACCTAAGAAAACTTAATCCGAAAAGGGGATTTCATTAACTAACTCTTCCAAAGTATCCCAAAAGTATTTCTCAGTCTCATTGTCTAATCTCATTTGGGGTGCATACGCACTAATAATATGCACTATCTCTAATTCTAAGGCTAAAGTTATACTCATAATGATATCCTAAAACCTCATAACAACAATTACTACATCCCTACACGCTTTATCCATCACTATTCTAATTCCATTCTTAGTTTTATTCGTTCCTTAATAAAAAAATTTGAACTTTTCTTCCAAATACTCAACATTGTTTCTCTTCCACTTTGCCTCTTGACGACAAGCTATATTTACTTTCTTTCTACGCATAATATTCACTAATTCTATTGTCTTATCCGTCAACGTTCCTATATTTCACAAGGTTAATTTATTCTTCTTAATTCTAATATGAACTAGATTATTTACTCACCCATGTCTAGTATGGTGCGAGAACCATTGCCTATTTAACACTGCAACCGGACGCCAATACAGCACGCCTTGATAAATTCTTTACTTGCCCATGTCTGGTATGTGCAGCGTGTCGTTTATAACGGGGGCCACCCGAACATTTTGCATTAATCTTTTTAACCAATTTCCATGCAAGGGATGTGATAGATTCTTTTACAGTTGGCTTTACATGCCTAACACTAACCCTCCTCCTTTATCCGGGTTTGGGACCCGGGCTTGGGAATGGCCGACTTGCGGGCGGAGTTACATGTATATATATATTTGAATAGTTCTGTTTTTGCAGTTTGAAAGCAGGAGTGGTAACAAGCCGTTTATGCAATATTACAAAAGCATGATCGAGAAGGCCGCTTCTAGGTCTCTGGTTTTAAATGAAAAGGTGCTTATATAATGGTTGCTTTTCACTCTCTTTTATCTCAGTAATGCTATACTTGCTTAATAGAGCTTACTTTATTTCAGTTTTCTGGATTAAACGAAGATGGTAAGGAGAAAGTAGAACAGCTTCAGAACGGAAATGGTAGCATAAAGCCGGAGAAGCCAAAGAGGGTCGATGTCTCTGTAGATGGTGGAAGAAGTAGCAAGATGAAGAAGCAAAGGAAAACATGAAAGCTGAGAAAGTTCCGTCGCATTTTTTTGAATGGACTAAAATTTTGTATTTTTGATTTTATAACTTCTTTAATTCATATCAAATTCTCTTAAATTTAGTCATTATTCTGCGTATTTATACAACCTATACATTCATATCATATAATTATAACAAAAATCTTCTTTATATAAGCCTAGCTGAATGCTGTAACCGGCTTAATGAAATCACACACGTGGGAGCTCCGCTCTCGTACGTGTGGCATGCAACTGAAAAACGAGGCTTTTAAGACGCCGTTTGAAAGACTGCTCTCTTACACCCCAAATTTCTAAGAAATGTGCGTAAACCTTTCCCTCCATTTCTCATTCTCTTTACGATACTGTTTGAATGCAACTGATCTCTTCCATCTGTTGACGATGAGAATCGTAACATTGACGTCGATGGCGTCCTCTTCCATTGCCTCGTCTTCATATCTCTCAGCTCCATTTCCATCGGAATCTTCCCGATCCCGAACATAAACAGATACCACCTCGATTTCAACGGCGACGATGCCATTATCGACACCTTCAGGTGTTTGGATTCCGAAAAAGTGTTGTCGCGGCCTGTTGAGTCACGTGGTGCGATTGATTTCCATCTAAATAGGCTCTTTCTTGTAGCGATTTTCTTGTGCGAATTCATTTCCTGCTGGATCTGAATCTGATTCTTTACAGGAAGGGCGGCGTGTGGTTGTTTGTAGGGAATGAGTTTTCCGCAGAAGATTATATTCTCTGCTTCTGGAAAAGTTGAAGTGGAGAAATTCTGATCGCTGAAAAACTCGAAGAATTCGTTGTTACGATCATCATCTTCATCAACCGAGTAGCTTTGATCTTCCAATTTGGAGTAGTAATCGGAACTGTATGTTGGAAGGTCGCAGAGAGAAAGTGTTTCTTCTGAATCATATGGATCTAACTGTAAGTAATCCGTGCTTTCTTCTCCGTAATATTCTGAATCAGCAACCATATTTGTTGTGAAAATGAAGCAAAATTTGATACGAAGTCTTAATGTTAGAGAGAGAGAGAGAGAGAGTAACAAATTGATAGAGTTCGTTACTAGGTTTGTTCTGTTTGGTAAGAGAGAAAGCGGGGGGGTTTCCTTGGTATATATATGTATAAAATTCTTAGGGACGGAGTGATGGAGCTGGCTTCTAGAGGATTAAGAAACTAATTAAGTAACTAAGAAAATAATTAAAGAAAAGGTTGAAAGGACGTTTTTTTGGATTTGCATGGTGATCTAGAAGAGCAGGCGGGAGAAGAGACTTGTTAGTTAGTTGGTATTTGGTAATGGCCTCGTCGTTAAGGGTCAGTCGTCAGAGCTGGCTTTTCTTCTAGTTCTAGACCGACGGCCTTCTCTCTCTCTCGAGATTTTAATTATTATTTATGTTTTTTCTTTTGTGCCTGATAGATAATAGATTGGTCGATTGACGAAAATAAAAATCCTGCACGGCGTCGTTTGTCTCCACGTGGTATTGTTTCTGGGTCCACGTAGGATAGGTTTAGGAAATAGAATTTATTTATTATTATTATTATTTTTTTCAATTTGATGGGTTATACGAAGGCCCCGATCGAACCCAGAAATTAAGCACAAATCCCGACCAAACCGTTTTGACCGGTGCAGAGTAATCAAATAAAGCACCACCCCTTAAGATATTTCAATGCTTCCACTATTACATATTTTCCACGTCAGATTTTAAAATCTGTAAACCCGATCCAACTTAGAAGAATCTATCAAATAAAACGGTCACGTGGAGGACAAGTGGGCCCCACTCAAAAATTTGTAGGACCCACCTCCCTCTCACAACGGACGCATACACCCGTTTCATACGAAAAAAATTCCCAACTTAAATGCAAATTATCTTTGCCCAAAAAATTTTTAAAAAATGTACATTATCACCCGTTACAGACTTTTTGCAGTTTTTACAAGCAAGTTCCTCAAGTCCTAGGCTCCTAGGAACTCCCAATTATCTCCGCCTTCATCTAGAAGCCGCCAATTTTCAGTGAAAAAATTTCTTCCACTTATGACTTACATGAGTTATGATCACTCCGCTCTTTCCTCTTATCGTCGACCACTCTTTCCATATAAATACTCCTTTTCACGCCACAGTCCTTAAAAATTACCTCCTTTAATTAAATGGATCACAATTCAAGTGCAGAACACAACGTCGGCCGAGAATTCGACAACGACGACGACGCTCTCTCTTTCTGCAACCTCCCGATCAAAGACTCTTCTCCATCGCCGTCGCACATTCCTTCTTCTCCCTCTCACCAGGAATTGTTCGAAAAAACATCGCCGTCGAACATTCCTTCTGTGGAAAAAACATCCACGTTGATGCAGCTATTCCGACGGAAAACCGGAGCCTCAGATCGGATTCGGCGAAGGTTTTTAGGAGATCGAGTTCGTTCGTGTACCAAGGAAATGCGCTGATCAGGAAGCACAAGGTTCTGATCGGATTAGAGAGAGTGCCGTCGATGATGGAGATGAGTGAGATAAAGAAGCGGCAAGGTCGTCGACCTCCGATCCCCATGATTCCGGTGGATATAGAAGAAGAGCAGTTAGTTGACGTGAAGACTGATTTCCGTAAGGATCGGTGGAGTTTGCCGACGACGTTGAGGTATAAGTCTCGGATCGCTACCGCGCTTGCTAAGGCGTCCCGTTGTATCTCACACTTGCGAAAAGGAAGCCCAACTCCATTCAGTTTCAAATCGCTTCATTTTGTTACAAAATCCGTTTCATTCTCTTGACCTGTAAAAATACTTACTTTGACTATACGAGCATGCTTTTGATCATTATGTAACATTCACACATACCAAAAAACAAAATAACTAAGTTCAATAGCATCAAAACACAAGGCTAAAGGTCAATAATAGCACAATCCGGTAGGGCAACCTACATGCACAATAAAAATAAAATAAAAGAAACCACAAGGAAACATCTTCTAACTAAATTAAGAACCTCCATTTTGCTTTTTCGACATTGGCAAATACTACCCCTCCTTGATCATATCTCCCGCTTCCGTTTTGGAGTACGCTTAACGCTCTCGCCACCACGTTTCGGAGTTCTTTTCACACTGTCCACATCATTCCTCGAATCTCCATACTTATCCATCCAACATTCTTGGACCATTGTCTTAACCGAATTGAACAACTTTCTATCTTCCCGATTCATCCCATCTGTTGAAAAAGCATTCACTATCTTCACAATCTCATGCATAGCCTTAATAGTCTGTCTAAACCTAGATTCCCATGACTCGTCCCTTCCTACAAATCTCCTTGTTACTTTCCGATACCACTGTTGGTATTCTTGTTCGTCTACTATTACATCTTCAACAGCGGTTTCAATAAGGTCAAAGCGGTCATGCCATTCTTTTAGCTCTAATGATAATTCCTCTTTAGAATCGCCTACAGAGATTTTCCGTTTCCATTCAGCAACTTCCTTGGGAATGGGTTGGGCCATGCCAAATTGTCTTAAACAACGGTCCGGAAGATGTCTTTCTGCCTTGTCAAAGCAAATCAACATTGTCCTTGACGCTCTTAAGATTAGACTTGACTTTATATCTTCTGGGACAAGAGAAAAGTCTATGTCTTTGTATGGATGCCATTCTACCTGTATGTTTTGGTTGAAAATAGAATTACTGTTTCCTTTCTTTCTAGGGTATGTAAGAAATATTGGACTTTCATGATAACAAAACTTACATCACAAGGTTGAAGGGAATCCAAGGCCTTTCGGTATGATGCCAAACTGATCCCCATCCTTGAACTACTTCTATCTGTCCATTTAAGCACGAACGGAAAGCAATTTTCTGGCTCCTTTTTTAGCTTTGGCCGACCTAGATTCAAGCGATAGTAACTCCAAGTCTGTTTGAAATAGAAAATAATATCACAGAAATATTCTTGTCTGCCCTTAAACAAGAAACTGTGGCATTTAAGGTTGCATTTGGTCAAGCATTTACATCACCCATGTGGGTCTGATAATCTAGGCCGACTCTCAAAACACTAGTTTGTTTCAGATGCTGATCTAAACAGATAATCCATTTTACTTCACAACCTAAACCAAAATCCAATTTGCCCAAACTCCAGTTTCAAACTCTCACCCCTAATAGACTATTGACAATCAAAACAGACAAGAATGAGAGGCTTACACATACCTGCAATAATGTTAAAGAACCGCTAATAGTGCGCTGAGATTTTAAAGAAGCATTGCCTAGTGCCCTGTATAGGAAAGCAAGAGCCGCTGCCCCCCATGCATACTTTCCTGCTTCCTCAAAATCCTTAAAGAGCGAAAGATACATAACACTAACTTTATTCCCACTTGTCGTAGAGAATATCGTACTACCCACAAGATACAATAGATAAGCCCTAGTACAATACTCAATCTCTTCAATAGGTGCATCTTTAGGGCATTCTGAAAACACCTCTTTCAACCAAGTTAGCTTTACAGCGCCCTTAAAATCCGGAGGCGCTTTCCCTAACAAGTTCTCACAGAGTGACTTGGGTTCACATTCCACATCAATAATGGGCTTTCCATCAATGGGTAAACCGAGTAAAAGAGCTACATCTTCTAGGGTTATTGTCATCTCTCCAACTGTAAAGTGGAAGGTGTTTGTTTCTTTCCTCCACCTCTCAACAAGAGCTGAGATTAGGGCACAGTCTAGGGTTATTGCAGGCATCAGTCTTAGGTATCCAAATCCAGCCTTTTCGGTTAGTTCGATTTGTTTTCCGGTGAGCTTCCATCTGTCGAGAATGGAAGTGTGTTCCAGACATCTTAGCACTCCTCGTTCCTGCAAAATGTTATTAGTACAACCAATGACTTGAACTATTCAAAATACTAGAGTTCATAAAGTATACCTTTCCATCCCAAATGTCAGATGAGATGTGATTATCTTGATCTTTAAGAATAGAGGGGTCATCCGGTCCGGGTCCAGGCGTAGTAGTGGATTCCATTTTACTGTCTAAATTTGTTCACAAAAAACAAGAATTTAAAATTAGCTCTTGGATCAAATGGCAATGAAAACTTGTACCAGTTTGAATAAGAATTAGTGTTCTATGAGTTTTTTAAGCTAGAACTAACCAAATTACACTAGAATTTAAGAGACTACTTGAAAAACTTGACTTGAAATCCAGAACTTGGAATCGAATTCTCAAATACTCTAACCAGAAATTGAAACTTTTTGATACTATACGACGATACTTTCACTTTTCAGAACAATAGAAATCAATATTTTGACAAGAAAAAGCCGCAATTCTCTTCTCCGAACGAAGAAATGAAGAGAGAGAGAGAGGGAGATAAGGATAAGAAGAGTGTAGGAATGCTGACCGGAAAAAGAATTAGAAGAAGGAACAATGTTCACTTACCAAAGACCTATCAAGTGAAGCTTTGGATTCACCGGCAACGGTCTCCTGCTTCAAGTCCTCTTCGCGGAGAGAGACAGAGGGAAGGAGACTGATCGTCTGATCTAGAGCTAGCCGGCTAGGAAGTAGGAAGGAAAGGTGAGGGATACATAAACGGCGTCGTGATGGCGGGAGCAATAAGGACGTTGTCGTTTGATTGGAATTTCTTTTTGAGGATTTTTATTTTTATTTTTATTTTTTTGCCAATAATAAAATTTCATTACGCAACTAAGAAAAAACCTCTCAACCTTTGATATATCTTTTGTTAAGTATGTTCAAGTCAAAAAAAAAAAAAAAAATTTTTAAGAAAATATATTAGCAAAAACACTCTATTTTAATCTAGAATTTCTCAAACAAAAACACTCACTCCAGCAACTCATTCAAATACCAGCTTCCTCGAACACTTCGCTCAAAGCAGAAAGAGAAGCCAAGGGGATTTTGGAGGTGAAATCAATCACCCATCCAATTTGAGGATTAAAAGTCCATTATTTTACTCATCTGAAATCGAAACGGTATAAGATTAAAGATATAAATGGCGGCGTCTGTTTGAGGCACATCAGTAACTACAGTGCTTGCCGTTCCAGGCTGCTGCTTCTCTTCTTCTTCATCGTAATCAAGCAAGCGGTTGAAGTTTTGCAACCGGAAAACTTCTTCGTCGGCAGTTTAAGCAACTCCTCCTCGCCATTTCTGGTATCAGTTTTATCTTTCTTCTCTTCCAAGCTTAAGCTCTTCTTCTTCTGCTATTTTGTCTTTTGGCTTCGTTTTGTTGCTTCCAAATTTTAAGGCAGAGACTAGAGAGGTCTGCGATGATTTATACTTCCGTTGTCAAAGGTTCAGCGCTTTGCTGGCGATTTCAAATTCGGGAATTTGCATTTCATTCCTCAATTTTTGTTTTTCTCTGGAGACAAAAAGGAACCCAAATTGCTCAACTAGATGGTGTAATTTGGTTCACAAATTAATGCAAATAATTTAATTTTGGTGCTCTAGATAAACAACTAAATTTCGTCAGGTGGATCCCATGGATGAGCCAATTGCAGATCTTGGAAATTACTTGGTAGGAAATTCTGGGGATCAAGAAGCGGAGCGTTTCAGATATCAAGTTCATGAGATCTTCCTGAAGGTTGACAAGGTGATTTGACACCTTTTTCACCACTCCCATTCTATGTGCTGTCTTTGATTGAGAAAAAGAAATGCTTTTGATCTTATAAATATGCTGTGGCGGCACCGTTTAGTCTGCTTAGTTGGATCTTTTGTTTTTCTCTTCCACCCATTTCTTTTGTTAATTCTGGTATTGTTTTGGTCGAATGTGTAAAGTGTTCTGATTAGTCACAAATATAAAAGCCAGGTTAACAATTATTGGTCTTCTATCTTGTTCAAGTTCGTTAAGCTTTAGATATTTAACAAAGATGTGTCCTTTGCAGCTTCAGCAAAGAGTGAATGAGGTCGAACAGTTCTACTCAACTGTGAATAAAAAGCAACCAAATTCATCTAAAGGCAGTTCGATAGTGAAAGATAAAGATAAGGAGAGACATGTTTCAAGTATTAAGAAACAGCAGCAGGAAGCATTACGTAGGGAAGCTGCTGCAGCAAAGAGAATGCAGGAAATTATACGCCAGTTTGGCACAATATTGCATCAGGTAATCAACTTCTTTCTTTCTTTTTCTTTTTTGTTAGGTAATCAACTTGCTTAGCACTTATAGCCCAAAAATAAAATCTCACTTTCTACTTAATAAAATGAATCCTTGTAGATCTGTATTTTCTATTATTTTTGGGATATGTATTTTGATGTGATTTTTCTATAATTCTTTCAAAGCCTTACTCTTAAAATTGCTGGCCTCATATGTGGAAATTTCAGACATACTGTGGTGCATCTTTACTTTTTGAATTTTTAGTACTTGTTAGGTTGTGTATGATTTACATTTTACACCATGGAACAGATTTACTAGGTGCTTAAGTGTGCTTTATGTTTTCAGTAATCAGGCTTAAGTAAATTCATTGATTTATTTTTTTCCTGGCTGTCAGCTTACACAGCACAAATGGGCCTGGCCCTTTATGCAACCTGTAGATGTGGAAGGTCTTGGATTGCATGACTACTATGAGGTAAAGTGTATATATAAATTTCTGATTGACTGTAGGGTAGTTGGTAGTTAGCATCACAAAAGGAATAATAAAAAAGGTGATTAGTATCGAGTTGTCTGCTTTTATTCCACTATATTACATATATCTGTCATGTGTACCAACTTGAAAAATTCATGCCTTAGTGATCTTGTATTCTTGAAGTTATTATTTATGTTTAAAATGAATACGGGAAAAACTAAATGGTTGATTTGTTCTATTTAATAGTGATCCTGATTATGAGGATTGAATACTTGAGCTAACCAGTAAATCTTCCATTTTTTCTCTAATCCCCTTATTAGTGATGCTGTTTATTGTTTAT
This sequence comes from Coriaria nepalensis, assembly GCA_027186245.1. NCBI lineage: Eukaryota > Viridiplantae > Streptophyta > Magnoliopsida > Cucurbitales > Coriariaceae > Coriaria > Coriaria nepalensis. Next base: position 8,410,215 of record CP114491.1, on the reverse strand, counting down.
TAGGTTATTGACAAACCAATGGATTTCACTACCATAAAAAATCAAATGGAGGCTAAGGATGGTACTGGATACAAGCACGTTCGAGAAGTGTCTGCAGATGTTAGATTGGTTTTTAAGAATGCGATGAATTATAATGAGCAGAGAAGTGATGTTCATGTCATGGCCAAAACTTTACTTGAAAAGTTTGAGGAGAAGTGGCTTCAATTTCTACCTAGAGTCACTGAGGAGGTAAATATATTACCAGTCCCACTGTAACAATGCCCTTAGTTTAATTTTCACCAAGATATTATGTAATCAGGTGTGTATTTGACTCTAATTCTCGATAAACCTGATCTTGCAGGAAGAAAGACGGGAGGCGGAGGAAGCAGAGGCACAGTTGGACATGCAACTTGCTCACGAGGCTGTTCATGCAAAAATGGCTCAGGATATAAGTAATGAGGTGCATGTAAAATGTTATGTACCTCTCTCTCTCTCTCTCTCTTAAGGAGAATAAATAAGGAAAAAGAAATTGTACCTAGCTTGTAACAAGTTGTAAATATTTTTCCTTTTATCTTAATACTCAAAATATGATTGTATAACAATGTTATAGTGAACTGTATTTCAGCTGTATGAAATTGATACACATCTGGAAGAACTCAGGGAAATGATCGTTCAAAAGTGCAGGTTTGCTCCGTCCAACTGTCGGCCTTAAGTCTTAAATTGTGTTTTGTTATTCAAGCTTTTAGACTGTAACAAGCCAAGATGTATCTTATCTCTCCTATGATCCAATAAGATTGGGTTGTTGAGTTTTACTTCTGCATACATCCCGCCTTTTATTTTTTTATTTATTTTTTACCTTCTTAAACAAATTATTTAGAAAGCTGTCAACTGAAGAGAAGAGAAAGCTAGGGGCAGCCCTGACAAAATTGTCTCCAGAAGATCTTGGCAAGGCATTGGAGATTGTAGCCCAAGGTAACCCGACCTTCCAAGCCACTGCAGAAGAGGTGGATCTTGACATAGATGCTCAGGTAATTAACTCAGAATCATCTCTAGCAATTTCTATAATCTTGTAAATGGTCTATTAGTATAAATAAAAACATCTTATTAATTAATTTCCTGCCTGCATATCCGTAGAGTGAGTCTACCTTATGGAGGTTGAAGATTTTTGTGAAGGAAGCCTTAGAAATTCAGGCCAAGAATTCTATACCAAGCATAGGTGGAAACAACACCACCACCACGAGCAATAATGCAAATAAGCGAAAAAAGGAGATATGTGATGCTATTGCGAAAACTGCCAAGAAAAAGGCTCATAGTAATAAAAAAACCGTCTTTGAATAGCATGGTGGTGGAGAACCGGTAAAACTCGCCGGTCATAAATCAATCCCCTTAGGCAATTTTAAGTAGCCTCTTATGCTGACCTTCACTTTTAGTTCTAGGTAAGTGCAGATCTATTTTTTCCTATCACCGCCTATCTGTTCTGTGGGAAAAAGGAGGTGCCGAATGTAATAAAGTTATCCTTCAGCTTCAAATAGCTTATCGGTTAGTGTTAGCCTCTACTTCTATGTGGAGAAGAAAATGTCTATTGAGGGGAACATTTTGCTCGTACCGGATTCTGTTCGTTTAAATGAATCTATCGTTGCCTGTGGTTGTGATAAAGTTTAATTTGGTCCGGGTTTGTAAATCATTTGCTTATAGAAATGATTCAATCACTTAATCAATGAAGTCATATTTAGTTTTAGATCAGATCCAAAATTCAGCAGCGCAAGTTATTGTATATATTTTAGGTTATTTATAAATATCAGTTTAATTAACCTAAAAGTGTGCGCCTATTACAGCGGCTTGTGGTGGGTGAAATTATACGCAATTCTAGAGGTCAGCGTGAGTCAGCGTTTTATCATATTTAAGGTGTTCTATATGGTTTGCATTTTGGGATTCAAATGGCTTTGCAAAGAGGTCATCTTCCATTGCAACGTTCTTGAATCAGATTCTAAGCCATTTAGTATGGTTCTCCGGATTGAAAATTCAGACACACGTGGAATTTCTTTCATATATTAGATTTAGCCATCATTAATTATTACATTTTAAAAATACCCTTTAACCTTCCAAAAATTGTCATAAGAGAGAAAATTGCAACTTAATAATAAGTGAGAGAATATTTATAAAACACGATAGTTCTTAAATTTATATGGGTCCTAATTTACGGAAATAGTGCATGAGAATATGACTAATGCAAAAAAAATTTTTTTTTGATGATATTTAGGTGAGCTAATATGGCATGTGCTAAGAGAGGTTCACCGTTTGTGCTAAACAAAAATATTTTTACTAAACCGATTCATAATTCTTAATATAATTTTTTTATTAAACCGATTTATAATTTTTAGCATGAATTTTAAAATGAATTATGCTAAAGAGAGGTTATCTTATGAGTAATACCGATCTAAATATGTCATATACTAAAATATATATTACTTTCATGTCACATTTTATTAACATTCCAATAAAATTAAGTGGATGTACTAATCCTATTACTCGTCAGTCGTCGTCTTCTAGTTGTACGGACATTGCCCGAGAAGAGCCATTCAAATTCAAGGGTTGTTACAAACTCTTTGACATGAAATCTGACTGGCCAATCAGAGGCCGCCGAGTAGCTTACGTACGAACAAGTTCCTCTAAAGCGTATCTCGAATTGGAGGGCGCGGACCTGTCATCGTGATTCAAAACCGAAATGGATAATCCTGCTCACGTCCGTTAACACAAGACCGCCTCAATGAGGAGACTAGTATCATCCATGGCAGCAGCCAGGAGGCACGCCATTCTCGCAAATGAACGTGAAGAAGTAGAACCACCTGAAGTTGAAAACCCAGCTCTCTTAACCCGATTCTCATCCTATCAGCTATTCAGTGAGTTTATCGAACTGAGCTATGAGTTTTTTTCCCCTAATTTATTGGTCTTGATTTGAGCTCTTGCTTGCCGCCTTCTGTTTACTAGTTCATTTTCTTTTCTTTTTTGGCAGGCGAACTGATTAGAAGCTTGATTGCATTTCCATTTCTCGATTGGATGTTTTCGGTCGAGAACGTCGTTGATTGATTGGTGCCAGGTTTGGCTGTAGCTGTGAATACAGTAAATGGATCTCATATCTCGTTGCAAGGTAATCTAGCTCAATATAGTGTGTTCTAGTGGTATAAATTGTTTGAATTTCTTCTTCACTGTCTTTCTAATTACGTCTAGTTGTTGTAAGCAAGCGCATGTATAAACCAGGGGTTAGGTTTTACTCTAAAGAAATGCTTTGGTAATTACTAGTTCCACTAGTATTATATTTTTAATAATGCAATTTACCGAATCAAATAGTTTTCATATAATGCAGATAAATTGAAAACATAGTGGCCAAAAATACTAACACAACACTTCGTCACACAATGCAAAAGGAATATGGCATTGTTCGATTACAAGTACTGAATGAGGAAAAATGTAGTTGCTCCCCCAAGCAACCTTCATATTGTTCTTAAGGGATCAGTGTTAGTGATTAAAATATTTTGATGATGCCTGTTTCGTAATGTTTTTTGTTTCATTCGTTTTCTCTCCATGTGCCTAATTAAATCCTGTTATGATTTGCGAAATTTACTTTTTTATTTTCCAAATTCTTCCTGGGTTTATTGCAATGCATGCTCAGTTATGGTCCGTATTTATGATTTCATATCTCTATCATTGTTTTTGGTATAAAAACAGGACAAGTTAGCATCTTTCCGCATTAAAGAGCTCAAAGATGTTCTTACTCAGCTAGGTCTATCTAAGCAAGGAAAGAGACAGGTATAGTTTACTGTTTGCATGTGGCAATCTCCGACTGTTCTGGCACCTGTAAACTAATGCAATTAATCGATCTCTGTACTCTGCAGGATTTGATCGACAAAATCTTATCCTTGCTTTCAGATGAAGAAGGTCAGTCATTCAGCTGCAAACATATGCTACTGACTGTTACCATATTTGTTGAGCTTCCTTTTTCTTCCTTTCATGATGTTATTTGTACCTCTTGTCAATCCCTGCATGATTCTTTTTATTTGATGGTAAAACTCTCTAAAAGATGTTTTTGCATAAACCCACTTATAGAGCTGTGTAGTAATTAATCTAAATGAGAAATAGATATGGAAATGGGTTTTTTTTTTTTTCATCTCATTCTGGGTTACAGATTCATATTTTCATTCATTGGGAAATTTTTTCTCGGTGCAGTGTCCCATCCTCGTGGTTCTGGAAAGAAAAAAATTGTTACAAAGGAGAGTGTTGCAAAAGTAATTGCAGATGCTCATCGGTATTTTCTTAAACTGTTGTATTCCTACAGTATGTTAGATAGACTATTTTAGTGATCTTCTTATCCAATACCTCCACATTCTGTCCCTAGAAAAATGCTGAATATTGAACCACCTGAATTGGCAACAAAGGGAAATTGTGGCTTAGATACCTGCAGCCTGAAGCTAAATGAGGAAGGAGAAAGTTCTATGTATAAGTTAGGTGTCAAGATCTACTGCCCTTGTGGAAGCTCATCAGCTACTGAGTCCATGATACAGGTGATATGCCATATACTTTCGCAGAAATCAAAGGATAATTGAGGATATATAACGAGAGAGAGAGAGAGAGAGAAAATGAACATGCTACGGAATTTTTTATGGTATTTGGTGATAATCCATGCCCCCCCCCCCACCCCTTTTCCACTCCAAGAAAGAAAAAAAGTGTCAGTTCTAATTTGTTGCATATAGTGTTTTAGAGATCATGTATATGTTCTTTAGATGTAACAAATTTATATGCAATGAGTAGAGACGATAACAAGGCATGCTTGTGCAGTGTGTAGATTCAGAATGTCAAGTCCATCAACATACTGAGTGTGTCATTATTCCAGAGATAACAAGCAGAACACCAGCTCCTACATCGTTTTATTGCCAGAGTTGTCGAATCAAGCGGGCTGATCCGTATGTATCATCTGCTCTTTTAATTCATTCACAATTACAAGTATATGGGGTAATAAATTAACCACCTTGATATACATTATCAAGTATTATGTGGCATTATGGTCTAAAACTCTATGAACGTATGAAACTGCCTTTTTATCTATTCTTTAATTATCAATTTTGATCAAAGTCATTGCACTCATACTGTGGTGATGTCTATTGATCTGCAGTTTCTTGGTAACTTCGAGACATCTATTGTTACCAACAAAGTTACTTTCTTTGGATATTCCAACTGATGGGTGAGTTGGTTTTTTCTCTCTCTTCATTAATCTCTCTTTCTTAGTAGAAGGAATATAAATTAACATTTTGTTTGCGGACCCTTAATGCATATACACATGCTAGGCTTTACCATGAATCTTGAGTGATCACAACCATAAGGGGAAAATGGAGAAAGTATCATATAAATGTTAATTTGATTTTGCTGGGCATTTGTTTTCTTTTAAATGTTATTGATACATATTTGATTTTTTCTTCAAACAGTACAAATCTGGTTCAGAGTGTGGAGAAAACATTTATACTGACACAATCTGATATAGATTTACTGCACAAGGCTGAGTATGATGTTCAGGTTTGTTTCAAGTAGGTCAAAGTTTTTGTCAAATTTCAAATAGGTCAAATTGGCTCAATGCAAAATTCTTGTCATGCAGGCTTGGTGTATGCTACTCAATGATAGTGTGTTATTTAGGATGCAATGGCCACTATATGCAGATTTACAGGTTAATGGTATGTATCTTCTTGTTGATGAACTATGATCATGCAGACTTTATTTGTAAGGTGTATTGTAACTTTAGGGCCCTCCACCTTAATTTTTTAACATACTGGGATGCTCATATTCACATGAACACATATCTTTATTTGGGTTTCATTTGACAGAAGTTTCAAATCATCTCATTCACTAGCTTGCATGGGGTGGATTAATTGGAATTTGACTTTATAGGTGTACCTGTCAGGACGATAAATAGACCTGGATCGCAAAAGTTAGGTGTCAGCGGGCGTGATGATGGGGCGTTAGTGAGTATCATTTATATTCTCTTACGTGTTAATAGCTTAGTGATGTTCTGTTTTTCTCCTTGTCTACTGAATTCTTCGGCTCTATGATAATATGTTTAATTGGCCCTCTTATCTTCATGGAAGATCACGATATGCACTATGGCGGGCAATAATAAAATTTCCTTGTCTGGATGTGATGCTCGCACATTCTGCTTAGGTGTCAGGCTCGTAAAGAGACACACTGTTCAACAGGTATCCTCGGTCTCTCGCCTTAGCTGCATAATTATATCCTTGGAATTTTATGTTGTCGTTTTTGTAAACTTTTCATTGGTAAACTACATATTTGGTGAGGAGTAACTTGATGGATGATGTTCTCCAAATAGCATGTTACCGTGAAGAGTCCACTGCCTAAGTGTCACTTTTAACATCATTTTACATATTCAGACCAATATCTTGATCGGGCATTTCATCAAAGCAGTCACCTCATTACAGGGTGCAATAACGTTGAAACGGTTTTTCAGCCGAGCTTATACTGTCACCTCCCCTCTCTCTGTTCTCAGTTTTTACATCTAGTGACATGTGCTGTACCGTCCTTCTCTTTTGAATGTTTATCTGCGGATGTTTTAACTCTTAAAACCAATTATGTATTTCTTGTAATTTCCTAGAGAATGTGAATTTCCAATTTTCACTCATGAATTTCATTTTTCCGATTCAATCCCAAGGTTCTTAATTTGATCCCCAAAGAGACAGATGGTGAGCCTTTTGAAGAAGCACTTGCTCGAGTTTGTCGTTGCATCGGTGGGGGGATGACTCCTGCCGATGGAGATAGTGATAGTGATCTGGAAATAATTTCAAATTCTATCACCGTTAATCTCCGCTGCCCTGTAAGTACTTTTTGATTCCTTTCTATGGTAATTTCTTGACTATTTCCAAAAACAGAGTAGTGTATGAAATTCACTGCTATGTGGTTGTGCTTCCACTTTTTCAGTTTTTCTATTCCTCTTCTCTTTCTGATTTATGCCTTGCTTTAGCGATTTTTTCCCCCAAGTTGAGGTTATTATAATACCTTGGAAAGGGCTCTTGAAATTTGTTGAGGATCATTTCTAGTTATGATTTTAAGTACTGCCGATTTTGAAGGATAAACTTGCCCCTTCGATTCTCTAATCTACAGATGAGTGGTTCTCGAATGAAGATAGCTGGAAGATTTAAACCTTGTATTCACTTGGGGTGTTTTGATCTCGAGACTTTTGTGGAACTAAACCAACGATCCAGGAAGGCAAGTTATATACCTTATTTTATGAGTTGCATTTCCTATGTTATTTATTTAGTTATTTCTAAATTGGTAAATAAGCGATTGTTACCATGTTTGCAGTGGCAATGTCCCATTTGCCTGAAGAACTGTTCAGTTGAGGATATTATAATTGACCCTTACTTCAACTGGATCACCACAATGGTAGTCTCTTAGACTTCTAGTAATATCCTCATCATGTATTGGTCACAGAAATGATCAATAAGATTAGCAATATTTTATTTTCTCTGGGCAGATGCAGCACTATGGAGAAGATGTTACAGAAATTAATGTGAAGCCGGATGGTTCTTGGAGTGCAAAAATCAAAGGTGAGATGAGCAATCTTTCAGAATGGCATTTACCTGATGGATCTCTCTGCATTATAAAAGATGCATGTACTTCCAATTTGAAAACGACAAGCCATATTAAGCAGGAAGATCATTCTGAAAGTCATGGTATCTTGTTTTTTTCCCTCTCTCTCTCTCTTATTAAAGGCTAGCCATATCAAATAGTGTCTAAGAAGAGCCTCTGTGGGATTTCAGATGTTAAAAGACAGCAGCATAAATCTATAATAATGAGCAGCACTGCTACTGGGAGCAGCAAAGTTGATGAAGACTTGAGTATCAATCAGAATTATGAGTATATTGACATTGCTTTCAATGATGGCAATGAAATTATTTCAGTTCCTCAAAAATTTGGTCCAACATTTGGAATTGGGAATGAAAATTCTGCACCATTGGAGGATGCTGAGGTCATCGTTCTTAGTGATTCAGAAGATGAAAACGTCAACTCAGATCCAACTCAAACTTTTCACAATACTTCTGTCCCATCTGTGATTCCAAACTCATACTTGGATACTCCAAACTTGAGTTTAGGCCTTTTCAATGGTTATGACAAACAGCACAATGGTACTGAAATGTCTCAGTTGCCATATCCTCTTAGCAACCAAATAGAACCTGGATTCCTACTATTTGGTACAGATTCAGACGTATCAGATGCTTTTATTGACTTGGAGAATGCATCGGTTTCATGTTCTGTCCCAAAAAATGGAAACACAGTCCTTGACTCTTCCCTATGCCTCGCTAACACCAGCGCTGACGATGGCTTGGTTGATAAATCATTGACTTTTATCAGTCAAGAGTCCTCCCATCAAAATTTACTCTCTGACCCACCAAGTGTTCCACCTAATGTTATTCATACTCAGGATTGGATTTCTTTGAAGCTCAGTTGTAAATCTAAAAGTCCTCTTGATGAATTTGGGCCTCATATTGCATCTGCATCTGGACATGTGCAGCATCCGGAAAATGATTTCAGATCTAATGAAGGTAGAATTCTGAGTTGATGACTCAAATTTCGGAGTATCTCTGGACCATAAGAGTATTATTTGGTTCTCTATGGCAGGTACAATTGATGAGAGTAGGTCTAACAGGACAAACAACAGAAAAATGCCGGATGGCCCTTTTTCCTTTCCTCGTAGGCAACGGTCTGTCCGACGAAGGGTATATCTTTCAATAGGTTCCGGCTGAGGAAACAAAGAGGCAATCATTTGGATACTTTCACAAGCTTACCTGATCCCGTCTCTTGTTTCCTGTTTTTTGTAATGGAAATTTTGGGAAGCTTTACATTTTCCTCCAAGTAAAACCTCTTTTTTCATCCAAACAGAGGTATACTTTGGCATTTTTCCGGGTAACAGCCTAATTTTTTGGTGAGTCATAAGTGCATAATGTTACAGATTTTCATGTCTTCATAATTTTTCTATTGATGTCCCAGTTTCTTTGCTGTCAGGTGCTCGGTTCTTTTTGTTGCCATCAGTTTAGAAGAGTTGCAGGTTCAGTCTCTTTCGACCTCCAAATATTGATCGTATATAATAATGGGCTTAGAATAGTAGATGGGAGAAGTCAAAAGTGTATGTCCATAGTTTTATAACTTGCAGTATGATCCCTTTTTTGTTTTTTTTTGGTTACTTTTTCATTCATCATTCTCCACTTCAGTCTCAAAATGGCTGTTTTTCCATTGTATACTGTTACCAAGCTGTTAAACCTGGGCCATTTCTGAACTATACTTGTTTTAAGTGTAGGCAAGCTTTATTATTATTATTTTCTTCTCTAATATCCCCTTCTCGTTCCCTGGAGTTAGTTTGCTTAAAATATACTTGTGAAGTTGGACTTTTCAGCCTCTTGAGTTTTTCTGTGCAATATAATCTTTCTTTGACTAAACAGTAATAACAATAGTAGAGATAAAGGAGAGAAGGTTCGTGTATTATCACTATTTTTCTTGTATTTTTTATATTGGGGTTAAGAATCTAAATTATTTTGTAAGGTTTAAAAAGAGTTATTATACAGTAAAATTTATATAAATTAATTAATAGTTTTGTTGTTAAATAAATTTAATAAAATATGAAATTATTAAAATATTTTTTAGTTTATTAATTCTATTAAATATAAATTAAATATAAAAATTTAGTTCGATGAGCTTTGAAAATATATTATTATTGTCGATTTTATTGATATAAAAAAATAGGGAACCGAATTCAGAAAATATAGTTGTAAGTTTGTTGTCGATTCTATTCTCATTCCCTGGGTAGTTGCTCTAAATGATACACTTACGAAGTAGGACTTTTCAGCCTATTGAGTTTTTTATGTGTAATAGTCCTGTATTTTTTACTTGGGGGTTAAAAAAAATTTTATATTTCTTTTACTGGGGTAAAAAAATCTAAATTTTAAACCATTTAAAAATGCTCAAAATGAGTTCTTAACTACTTTTAACTACATAATTCTTCATTTTTTTTTAATTTTTTTATCTTTTTGTAAATAAGATGATAATTTTGAAAAAAAAAAATATGTAAATTTAGATGATACGGTAAACCTGGATGGGCAAATGAAAAATCTAGTGACAAACAAAGAAGCTCTGGCAGATGCAAGTGCCCAATCAGCTCCCAATATCCCACCATTCAATGTTTCTGCATCAACTCCACAGGATGCCTATCCACTTGACAAGATCATACTTCTTACAGGAGATTGGGATTATCTTGATGATATTTATAACCTTCTACAAGCCGGACCTGAGGTTAAGACCGAGGCATACCCAAGCTTTGTTTGCAACAGAATCTATAAACTAAGAGATATTGAGGTACGCCTCTCACATATTGTTATTACAATTATTATTACAGACACCTTCGTAAAATAGTAAAGGAAAAAAAAAATAAAAAATCACTCTCTAAACTTTATTGATTCAAGACTGCAATTAGTTGTCCTTGAGAAAAATTGCAATTCTTTGGGGGCCAAGAGCCAGCTAGAGTTTCAAATTCTTATAGGATGAACCCTCTTATTTATTTCATATTGTTTCTTAAATTTCATGTGCCATGTTGATGTTTACGGAGTGTTGATAGGGTGGAATTACATGTGGAATGATGAACCCTTTTAAGTTATCTGAAATTTACATGCAGATTGCGATCATATTTTAATTTTAGTAATGAACCCTGTTAGTTATTTCAAATTACTCGTATCATTCTTAAATCACATGTGTCATATTGATGTAGACAGGATGTTGAAGAGAAGAAGACTCAATCCTGCATATTGTCATTTATCAACCATCTTATAAAGTTTAGAGATCAGAATTGCAGGGAAGGAACTCCTTCAGCCAAGGGCTATATACGATCCCGAGCATTCTTCGCCAGAGGTTTTCAAGCCTGTTTATGGAACCAGAATCAAGATGGATGCCTGCTGAGAAACGGGATCTTATCATTAGCTATGTCTTGGTCCTCACTCTATTTGCCGATGAATTTGGAAGTGATCCGTCTGACATTGCAAATGATCTTTTAGAATCAGACCGACTGACTTAAGAACAATGTCTACTTGGCTACTCTTCCCGTCCCACTTACATTTCCGTTTGACATGTCTACTTGGCTACTGTAATTTAAGAAACCGACATTTAGTGAAACTGCCGTTTGACATGTTTAGCTTAATAAAACCAATATTAATGTTATTTTGCAAAGGGTATGAAATTAAAGGTTGTGACTTAAAAACTAAACTAGATAGACACAGGTAGATTTATATCATATATTATATTATTTATATCATATATTATATTATTTATATTATATATTATATTAATTATATAGATAATTAAAATAAATTGGTGTATCAAAAAGATTCTCAAAGCATAATGTACAATTTTTGACCAAATAATAACAATAATAATGTGTCTTTTCCGCTAGATTTTAGTCGATCTAATGAGAGAGGTTTGTTATATGATGCAATACACTAGTTCTTTTCACTGCACATTTACAAAAAACCGTTTCGTATATTTTTCAATCGCCATAAGCTTCCGTTCTCACCTCCCTCCCTGCGCGCGTCGTCTCTGCTAGTCAGTCTCTCTGCAACAACAATGGACGATAACCAAGGCAATGGCAATACTAACCACAACAATCGTCGTAGTAGCAACAGCGGTGTCGTCAACAATGGCTTCATGGACACGAGCAAGGCGGACAGAAAAATGTGGCTCATGAAATGCTCTCAAATGGTCGCTCGTTGCCTTCAGACCCCTTCCGATGATCCTTCTCGCCCTGTCGCTAAGGTCGTTCTCTCCATTGATCCTCTTCTTTCTAATGACGACGACGACTCTTCCTCTTCTCAGGTACGGAACTACCTCCATTGCTTCTTTTTCTGTTATTTTCAGTTATTATTATTATTAGTTTTTGTCTGGTTTCGAGATTGTGGCCTCTTATTTGCCACATTGTGTGGTTTCTTTGGTTTCGCTGTTGTTTCTTTGCATTGGCATTTCGGCTTGGAATCTCTGTTTTTCTTCTGTTTTTTAGGGTTTTATATTTGTTTCTGTGCATGCTTGTACTTTATCTCATTGTTTGATAAAATTATCTGTTTTCTAGGTTGTTGATTATCTGTTTTATGATTTGTAACCAGAAAATAATAGATGAAAATGTCATCTTCCTACTACTTTTCTCACAGTGGGCTCGTTTCAGTGTATATCTTCTCTTACAGCTTTCTTCATTTTGATTAAATGAATCTTTATGCTTTTATCTTTAGTTGCTTTCCCTATGGTTATGAGTTTTCATTCATACAGCCCGAGGTCTGGTAATAGCCTTAACCCCACCCCCAATTTTGATTCCATGGATATGTAAAATGTGTTGCCTTTGACGTTAAATTAATACAGAACAAATTATAGTCTATGAATTTGATGAGAATTAGCTGAAATAAAAAATGGACAGAGGTTTCTTCCACTAGCTGGAAGGTACTTTGATCATTGTTCTTTGTTGTTTACTAACTGAAGATGTGATAAAATGAAGTCGCAAAGTTTTCTCGCTTTTGTTTCTCTCAATTTTGATGGCTTTCTGATGAGGTTCTTTCAATTTCTAATTCAATTCCAACATGCCTTCTTGATAAGGCTAAGAAAACTTTTTGTATGAGAAATAATTATGTCCTTTGTTCGTCAACTCTACCCCCCTCCCTCCCCTATTGCTCACGGTATTGCTTCCATCATTGTCACAGTTTACAATGGAATTGGCTGGCACTGAATCGGGAAACATACCCAAGTGTTACTCTATGGATATTTCTAAAGACTTCATTCCAATGTCTGTGTTTTCCGAGTCATCAACAGGTTTGTCTATCTTATCTACTTTTTTTTCTTTCTATGTAATGTAATAGGAAAGAATGTAGGGCTTTTGTTCTAGATATATTGACATCGTTACTAACTTATTCTATCATTACCTCATTGTAGTGTCATTTTGATTGTTACCTTGAACTTCCATCAAAATATCTATTCTAAGAAGGTATTCGCTATAATTGTGGATACCTGTATGTGTGCTATCAAAAAAGCACCGGTACATGCTAATGCGCAAGCTGATAATGAACTTTTTCATGATGCTGGGTCTTAAATTTTTACCCTCACACTTCTACCGACATTGCATAATTTTCCAGGTTCTAGAGAAAGGGAATTTAAATGAGGTCTTTTAGGATTGCTAGTAGATGTCTATGATATGGAGGGAGCCATACCTCTATAATTTATATTATTCTATTGAAATTTGATGGTCTGATTAAGAACCTTGTAGAAGTCACTGAGGTCTGATGAGATTTGAGGAGCTTTATAAGAGTCTTTACTCATTCACTGTCTTCTTAAAACATGCTCAAATTTCCTCGAGATATATGTTTGGAAAAAATCACAAGCATAGTGATAGCTCTTTTGCCTCTTAGGAAAGATCTCTGTAGAAGGAAAAATAAAGGACAAGTTTGACATGAAGCCGCATAGTCAGAACCTCGAGAACTATGGGAAACTTTGCCGTGAAAGGACAAACAAATATATGACTAAAACTAGACAGATCCAGGTTTCCTTTATAACTTAATATGCTTGGTCTATAATAATTAAGATCTTCGGTTCTTGAAATTTAAACTTGCATGTTCAGGTGATTGATAATGACAAAGGAGCGCTTATGAGACCTATGCCCGGGATGCTTGGTTTTGTTGCTTCTGGACCTGCTGTATTTACTGCCCCCTTTTTTTTTTTCTTCTTTTCTTCCCCCTCAATAAACCTTTATGTATTTACTGCTATACTATATGTCCAATTCTACTCCGTTTGTTTGCTTCTGCAGGGGTTCTTATGTTATTCTGAATAGAAATATGTTCCACTGAGTATTATGTGTAGAATTAATTAATTATCAGCCGCTATCTAAAATGGAAGCTGTTACATCTGGATCAGGATAAGAAGAAAATTCCTAGTAAGGGATCAGAAATGAAACGAACAAGAAGGGACCGGGGAGAGATGGAGGAGATTATGTTTAAGTTGTTTGAAAGGCAGCCAAATTGGACACTAAGACTATTGATCCAAGAGACAGACCAACCTGAGGTAACTTTAAATTTGAATTTGTATATCCTATGGATGTTTGATGGCAATTAAAAAAGTATAAAATATTTATTTTGTTTCAGCTATAGAATACCTGAACTTCTTCATTTACTTCCACTCTTCCTGATCTGCCAAAAAAAATGTTGGTCTAGTCAATTTCAGTTCTTTAAGGCAGCTGCATAGAATCCATACATTTGCACGGGATGGATGTATAAAAATACTAGACTTATTAGTGAACAGGCTTTTGCTTCTGCCCTTTCCTTTCTCTGCTGCTATCTGTGTTCCTTAGTATTGTGCTCGTATCTTTGCAGCAATTTCTGAAAGACATTCTGAAAGACCTCTGCATGTACAATAACAAGGGAGCCCATCAAGGAACATATGAACTGAAGCCAGAATACCGTCGATCAGTCGAGGAACCAGTACCAAAATAGGTATCATAAGAAGCTGATGAAATACCCGAACTAAATATTTGGTATCCTAACTAACGAGTATCGCTCTTTTGTTGCATACAAGGCATTAATCCGAGGAATTTTTTTATTTTTTTTAATTTTAATCTTCTTGTTTCTTTAGTTTTAGTACATACATCCCAAGGATTTCTTCACCCTTGGAAAACATTATTAGTCTTGTCGAAAGTTTTAGGATCATTGACTAATGACTACCCTTTTTCTTCTAAATAGGCTCAATTATGACTCTGCTCTTTTAGGAATTGATTGTTGACTCGAGCAAAGGAAAATCGTGCTCTCTCTCTCATTCAGATTTAGTAGCTGTTAAGAGTACTAAAAGTCAAGTGTTTGAAACTTGAGTTTACACAACCTTTGAGGCAGATGAGAGTTTATGAATATGCAAATTGTAGTTTATGTCCAAATTTTTATAAAGTTTTATTCACAGGCGCCTGATGAATCGTCAAAGCACAGAGCGTTGACAGAGTCAAATAACATGTTTTTTCAGCATGAATCACGCACGCAGCCGCAAAGGGCCGACATTCGCCCTATGCCGGTCACCAAAAAGGCGCTAAAAGTATATAGTATGGTCATTGGCCAAGTCCAAATTGATATTAACCCAAAGATTAGGGTGTTTTTTTTTTTAAATTAATGTTTCTTGTTTTTGGACCAGATGCCAAAAGCTAGTCGAATTGTAGGGCCGTAACCAGTAGGCCTATTCCACTCCATCATGAGTAGAGATTGTCGCTAATGAATAAAAATTCATATGGTCATTTTTCACGTGTAAATTGAAAATAACAGAAAGATTAGGGGTTCTTTTTAATTAATGCCAAAACTTCTTTAAAAGGTTGGCCAACTCCATTCCATTAGGCGCGCTAGCGACCAAACAAACAGAGTCATTTGCCACGTGCAAATTGAAATTGACGCAAAGATTAGGGGTCTTATTTTAATTAATGTTTTTGTCTTTTGGACCGTAAGCCAAAAATTAGTTGGAATTGTAGGTCCGCCCCATTCCATTATTATTGGACAGGGCACGGACGACTGAACGTTGATATGGTTGTTAATCACGTGTGAATTGAAATTAGTGCATTAAGATTATGTTAATGGGCCATCCATTCCATTATGAGTAGGGAAGTCGTGGGATTATTTATTTTTCTCACCGTTGGACTTTTATCGGGTAAATAAAAAATAAAGGCCAAGATTAATATATAGTTTATATTAAAAATATTTATAAGTAATTAGTATTTATTATAATAAATAAGGACGGTAGTTTATAATAATAAATTAGCACTTGGCTTAATAATGCAATATAAGGCTGACCAGTTTAATTTTTTGACCGTTTGACTTAAGAAGTTGTCGGTTAAAATTTGATTAGTTACTGTTAAGAGTTTGGATTTAAAGAATTTAAAATTATAATTGTTAAAAATAATTAAACTATTTTTATTAAATAATATGATTATTGGTGAAATAGTATATATAATTAAATAAATAATATGTAATCCAAATTCTTTAGCAAGAGTTTTTTTACAAGTCCTATAACTCTTATATGTGGTTGAGTGACTTGTGTCACTCAACCCTAACAACATTAATAAATAAATAAATAAATAAATTAATTAATTAATAAAAAGGAAAAAGAAAAAGAAAAGGGGAAGTTAGTAGAAAGACGGCCGTCTTTGAAGAAGGGACCTGGCGTGTGACGTGCACGGACTTATATCCCCTCTCTCTCTCTCTCTCTCTCTCTCCCTCTCCTCTCTTTCTGTCTGCAAAGCATCTTTTTCTTCATCTTCTTCCTCCCTGCCTCACCAACCAACCACTCTCTCTCTCTCTTTCTTTCTCTAGCCTTCGCTCTTGATCTCGAACGCATTCAGGTACGATCTTATTCTATGCTATCTTGTTTTTTCCTTTGATCTGATTTGGATGTTTATTATTTTTCCCCTAAAATTCTGTTTCTGTTTCTGTTTCTGTTCCTGTTCTTCAGTTTCCATTGATTTCTCGTTTACTGATCTGTGATGTGGTTTTTCCCATTGAATTTTGATCCTTATACCTCACCTTGAAAATACCTTTTCAATCGGACGATTTGCTTGGTAATGGTTGTTACGTTACTTTCAACGTGGAGTCGTATAGGTTTTGACACGAATGTAATTGACACGGTTTCTGAGCTTTTGGAATGATTTTGATTAGATTCGACGAGTATTTTCCTGCATTCTAAAAATTTGAGTATATCAATAATTGGTTTTGGAACTTTTGATATGAATCATATACGATTTGGCATAGTTTCTTATTATTCGTTATTCTTAGGTTTTTAGTCATGTTTGATTGTAATTCTCTGCTATAAGACTCTTCCTGAGAGTTTAAATAGTTCAAGAATTTGTAGATATAGAGAAGCAAAGGGTTTGAAAATTTTAAAAAATACAAATAAATTAGAAAAATAAATGAAAGTATAAAATATTTACAATTAAGAGTAATTTAATTCAGGGAAATTATTCTTCCTCAGGGATTTCTTATGCCGGTATACATATTTCTCTGAAGTTTTCATATATTTTTGTAGCATATATTGTTTCCTCTTTTGTTTCGCATTTATACGAAGATATAAAGTCCCCCGTTTCCTCTTTGTGCAGGTTAGGTAGTCTTTTTGAAATTGAAGAGATGGATCTATTCTTCAGAGACTTCAACGAGGATTCTGTAGCTTTGAATCAGGACATCCTAAGATGTCCATTCTTGAGAAACATTAATGAACCCACTAGTTTCTCCTTCTCCTCATCCATGGCTTTCCCCATGCCTGTAAGTTATATGGCTCTGATAACACCAACTACATAATAGTAAATATCAGTTCCTGTATTTATTGTTGAGTCTATATTTTTGACTAATCCATAAGGATTTCTTTTTCAAGATGTAGATTAGAAGAAGCCTCTTTAAAGCATACCCTTTTTTTTTTTTTTTAAAGGATCTTATTGTCCATATCATGTGTTTCTTATGCCAGCTGAAGTTATCTCTGGCTGAATTGGCTTATTCATCACGGCTAATTTCCTACTGGTTCTCTTTAGGTACGTGGATCTAAAGGTCCAATTTTTGAAGATGGTCCCAATTTTGACATGGCATTTAGGCTCTTCCATGGCCGAGATGGAGTGGTTCCCCTCTCTGGAAATTCTTTTGTGCATGCTGAGAAGACCGGGCCTGAACTGACCCCCTCACAATTCAATCCTTTAGCTGCGAAGGCAGCCACTATCAGCCTCTCGTCCTTTGGACCTGGAGGACCCTTTAGCTTTGATTCTTTCTCAAAGAAGTGGAATAATAATCCGAAAAGAAAAAGTGAACCATCCAATAAGAAGCCCTCTTCACAGGTAATAATTTTCAACCTCTTGACTTTATTCTCTAGTCTATCCAGCTTCAAAGCTTTTTTTTTTTTTTTTAATTTTAAACTGAGAAAATTCTCACTCATGTTGAGAATGACTGAAATTGGATTAGTATGATTGCAGATTGTTCCAAAAAAATTATTAGTATCTTACCTCAAAATTGACCTCTCTTGATTTTTTTTTCAGGGAGGAACGTCAAAACATGAAGCTTTGGGCAATGAGTGGTTTCAAACCGGAAACTGCCCAATTGCGAAATCATACCGAGCCATTAGCAATGTCCTTCCAATCGTTGCAAAGGCCTTCCAGCCCCCTCCTAATATGAAATACAAGTGCCCTCCAGCCATAGTTGCAGCAAGAGCAGCTTTAGCCAAAACAGCTTTTGCAAAGAATCTCCGCCCTCAGCCCTTACCGGCAAAAGTTCTTGTAATAGGGGTATTAGGAATGGCAGCAAATGTCCCATTAGGAATCTGGAGGGAACATACTGAGAAATTCTCACCCTCTTGGTTTGCTGCTGTACATGCAGCTGTTCCATTTATAGCCATGCTTAGGAAATCTGTTTTGATGCCCAAGGCAGCTATGGCATTTACCATAGCCGCATCAGTTTTAGGGCAGGTGATTGGTTCTCGGGCAGAGCGGCTTAGACTCCGGGCAGCTTCTGAGAGAAAAAAGACCCTTGCAGAATGCTCTATTGGCGGGTCGAACCAGATAGCGATTGTTAATGGAAATGGCGGCCATTGTGGTGATATGATTGGCTGGAATAATCCGGTTTCGTCTCTTCAGGTGGTGGGGGGTCCTACTTCATCAACCGATGTGCCGTGCTGATTTTTATTTTATTTTTGGTCACTATGTTTCCTGTCATTGATCGGTGTATTGTCTGTTGTTCCCTTGTGTTTCTTTATTGAGTTTTGGCGTCTGATTATATGAAATAACTGGCTTCTTATTATTTGTGAGTTTGGGGCTCTCATTGCTCTTTAAAACTGAAATGAAATTGTTCTAGTTTGATGTGTCCGTAAACTTTTCATCTCAATGTTATAATGAAAGGGGAACAAAAATATCTATCTATATATATAAAATAAACCATGGCTTCGCCCGGACTCGAACCGGAGACCTTCAGTGTGTTAGACTGACGTGATAACCAACTACACCACGAAACCAGTTGTTAGTGTATGTTTAGTTTTGCATTGAGTACTTCTTCTCCGAGGCGTCAACAATCTCTCGCGTTTGGAGTTCCCTGGCCCGACCTTAACGACGGCTTGTCCTACTGCGACGTCGTTCCACCGTATTCCGGTCTTCTTCATCTTTCTCCCTCTTCTGTCCTTACTAGAACTTTCTCTGAGAAGTGAACCGATGCGTTCTGCTTTTCACTCTGCCCTTTTTTTTTTGGCTTTTCCGATTTTAACTCCAAATGTACGTGATATTTACTGAATTGAAACTGCTAGAGTTCTACTCGAACAAGTACGAGAGCTCATCTCCCTTGTCCGTTTGGTTGCGGAGAAAGTGAAGGAAACTGTTATTTAGTATTTATAAGTTTTTGTCAGTCATAATATTACTCTTTTTTCTTGCGTCGTTTTGATTCTACATCGCAATACATGTGCGTTTCTGATTTAAGTACTGATAATATATATAAATATATATATATATATCTTGAACTATTTGGCTCCCAAGAAACTGAAGATCGATCGTACGATTAGGTTTTAACGGACTTAACATCTGTACTTATTTAATAGTATACTGCACAAAGGTGATAATAGTAGGTTGCCAGTCGTTTGTTTCTTCTTTGTTTATGTTAGTATGATTAAGAATGCTGAAAAAACGAAAAACAAAAGCGTATTCTCTCTCTCCTTATTTTAGCTTTTTTTTTTCTTTATTTAGCTGATACTGTTAATGGTTACTGGGCAGTTGGGTGCAGCTAATCCAAAACAAACAGGTTTGACAATTAAGAAAATTTGAGATTTTAAGAGTCCATGAATGTCTTTATCTTAGCAAGCTTCATTATCATTCACCCAGTTATGTGAATTGTTTTTTTTTCTTTTTTTCTTTTTTTTTCCCTCTCCTGATATCTAGATAACAATTGGTGGTCAAATTGTTACAGATCCCAATGTGGTCCTCCGGTTGTTGAAGTCTTAACTTCAGACTCTGTATTTTCCATTTTTATATTGTGTACATTGTTGTGGCTCAACGAGGTTGTTTTGTTGCTTGATTTCCTTTACTATATAGGATTGGTTCAGAAGTAGTGTACCATAGGCATCCATGGAGGGAGCCAGATGCTCCGTATTTACTTGATGAGGTTCTATATGAAGATGATGATATGGTAAATTCTTTAAATCACAATTTTATGCTATGAATATATATATCTTTGTATGAAATCTGTTTGGTTTCTTATGTCTATCTGGTAGCATAAATGAATGACCTCTAATTAATAATTATGATTCATTGGGTCTCTTCAGAAGTTAAAGGTTGAGCTAGATGGTTCTTTCAGATCTCAGAGCCTTAGAAGATTCTTGAAACACCCCATTTGGGAACCTTAGAACCAAGAATCAAGATTTTGATACATATATATTTTTTTTTTTATTTTTTTTTAATAAATGTATCTGTACTATCTACTGTAAATATGAGTTGGCAAACCAAACTCGAGTGCTGGTTCTCTAAACTACAACATATGTGATTGGTTATTCCTGTCGACTGTGGTGTTGGTAATTTCGGCTGTCATGAAGTTATAAACTATTTTTTATACCTTCAGATTGCTCTGAATGTTTCCATCTGGCCTGCAAGTATTGCCTGGAGGTCTTTTCCAGCAACGGACAGTTTTGACACAGCTCCAATGGAAAGCATGCAAGCAGAGCTGTTCCACTGTGAAAGCATCAAATCCGGCTCCTGTTCATCTCCTTGGAAGGGGGGCTTCAGGTTAGTCTTTGTATACTGTAAATCAATCTTTATACTTGGAACTTTGATATACTGCTCATTTACTGGCTGACCATCATGGAATAATTATTATTTACTGAACAAATAACCGTTGTTTCAATTTCACTTTCTAATAGTTCATTAAATGGTTTCCCAGGGATATTATTACTATGTGCAAAAACAAAAATTGCAAAAACAACCCTTGCCGCATATTTTGCCTATGGTATATCTCGTATTGGAGGAAGATGATGATGAAGATCTCGTAATATCCGTGTAGCCAACCCCAAAAATAACGGAAATTGACTTAGATAATGATGAAGATGATGACAAGGTTTAGAATTCGTCTTTAAAATGAACCTTAAGTTCTTCAATCTTGAAAGTGAAGAAGAAAAGTAGCTTGGATGAAGGACATCTTGTTATCTTCACACAAATATCTACTTGATATGTCCTTTACAGAGGCTATAACTTTGTTGCTTCACTATTAAATAATGGCATGGCTGCTCAAAGAGGTGTATTCTCCTCATGAATCCATCCCTAGTTCACATAAGTAATGATATATGATGGATGTCCTTTCAATGATTCACTTTTGGTGACTATGTGATTTAGAGCTTTGGTGCCTTTATGGTGTCCACATTCACAGAGATACCAACATGGAGAGTGGCACAGAAAGAAAGATTTCAAAAATATATCAAGTGCTTGTCACTGGGATACTTCGTGAGGATACCGAGAATTTTTAATCTTTTTAAATAATGGTTTGTATTACTATATCATCTCTTTCCTCTCTCATCTGATCTGATGACTAAATAGTTGAAGTGTTAAGCTGTGGCCACTTTCACAGTTATCTATTGTTGTTTCAACCTTAATATTCTCTGTTCTCCTTTATTTTATGGTACTCAATGAGTGGGCATTAGGGACTATAATTGCACATGGTTGATCACTCCGCAAAATATATTAGGATCTTGTAATATGATCTCTTATTTGCTAATCTGTTGACTTCAGTTTCTCCCGTGTTTTGATATGTAACTCTCCAAACATTTGGTCATATCAATCCATATAAATTTACTAAAGATTGTGAGACTGATTTTTGTTGTGCACAGGTGATCATTGAGCAGCCAATTGGAAGGATGCATCCTGGGGTTGCTAAAGGGTTATATGGGCTACACCCTCAGGTATATCTTCATATTTTTACACAAGGAAAAGAAATCACTTGCTTCAATATTCAACCTAAGAAGGTAATGGCAATTCCTCAGTCATGATCTACATTTTTTTGTATTAGTCAAAATGTTATATTACTGATTTATCACACTATCATGTTAATACATCACTGTTATTGATTTACTTCAACAGGTAAACCAGCCCTGAGCAAAGTTGATGTTCTTGAAAGAGATGAAGAAGCCAATCACACGCTAGTCCAGTTACCTGCCTTGGACTTTGGTATTGTAGAAGCATACATTTATGCTCCTATATGATCCAATTCTGCCAAAGCACCTAGTGGCTAGGGCATCATAAAGAGCTGCTTACTTGCAACATATCTAAATCTCTCTGGTCCCTACTCTGTTGTTTCGTCTAACAGGTTGAGATTCAGTCAGGATGACCTCACCAGATCCGTATCCATCTTTCTTTCATAGGGAATCCTCTGCTAGGTAAACTATAATCTTTTGCCGTATCTTTATATTAATGGAAGTTGAGTCTCTGTTTTATGGAACACCAACCTTACTAGTACAATGACAATTCAATTAACATAAGATATAGCTGATAGTCTTTGGGCCTAATAATACCTTACACCTTAGCTCCCTAGATCCTATGTGAGAGTTGCAGCATTTGGATATCTAATTTGATCCTCAGTTGCCCTTTATAAAATTTTGATTTGTTGATCTGTCAGTTAGTCAGGTCTAAGCTCTTTCAACTCTTCTTATGGGAGCACCTTTTCTTGGCAGGTGATCCTCTTTATGTTGCTGGTGGTCAGCCTAATTGCTATGACCCAATCTTTGAGGATGACAGCCCTGCTGGAGACGGGTATGAATCTCTCTCTCATGATTTGTAGCTTCAGTTTAAGTGAAATTTGCCTCTTTTATATTGGGTACCAGAGGACCCCAAATCCTTTTCCTGGAGACTAGCTACTTTTTGCATGCACACCGGTTAGTTCTGTCTCATCCATCAACCGATGAAGTGAGCATCAGAACAAAATTAAAGTTTATATGGATTCTGTTATATGTAGGAACAGAATCCTATTGTCCATCATTTTATCAGATTCTGAGGTATTGAATCGTTGTATAATTAAAATATCAGAATTCAAGGTTATCAAAATCATCGCACCGCTTCTTTCAGTCCTCCAGACCAAGAGAAGAGGCCAAAAGATGTCAGGAATAATTAACAGTCGCACTTTTCGGAGAGGTTGGTGGCATCTAACATTCCCTTCGATTATCAAAAAGGTTTCTTTTTGCCAGAAGCTAAGACGGAAGTCGGGACCTGTGTATGAGTTTGTAAACTTATTTCGTATCCTTTTTTCCCTGGAGACAGATGTAAATTATACCAGTCGGTGGTGGAAAATCATACAGATGAGGGCCCCTAAAATATGGTTACAAGGACTCTTTCCCCCCTCTGCAACATACTTCCATGTTGGCCTAATGTTTGATTTTTGTGGTGGATACAAATCTCAAAGGATGTCAATGGGTTCGGAGACTTTTCCCGCTTCCGGGATAGAACCTGATCTCTCCCCGGCCAGTCAGAAAACATTTTATCACGCAGTATCAGGCATTCCATTTCCAGGTCCTGTACTCTTTTTTTATATATACCTTTTTATATAGCCTTTTTCTGGTTCTAAGACTAGAGAGTTGTACTATTTTTATTTTCTTTTCTACATAACAATCGTCCAGGAAACTTGCATTTACTCTTACATTGAAATTAATTTGTCATAGTTAAAAAGGTTTAAAGGGAAAGGTGAAAAGTTAGAAACTAATTGTTAATCTGGAACTAGGACTATTCCCCAACTTGAAGAGATTATTTCTGTATTTCCCATCAAATACAACAAATACATAAAAGAAAACCTGCTGCAAATAACAAACACCCTAAAATTTCTTGACCCAAAAAAGGCAGGGGTTTGAGGAAACCCCCATCCAATTTCACTCTTATCCATTCATTGAACAATTTTAAAACTATGATACAAGAGTGCAGCCAAAAAAAAACACAGGTATTATCTGCTGCTGAATAATTAAAAAAAGAGTACAAACCCCACTACTACCTTCCTAGATTGTCATCCTTACCTCCATGCCAAGACCCTTCCTCTTTGATTATCCCTCCATTATTACTCTGTCCACCACCACCACCACCATATTGCTCGCCTTTCGCCTTGGCTTTTGCATAATGCAATTTAATGGCTGCCACTGGATCCGAAACACCAGTACAAGGACCTCCACCACTTCCTCCCACGAAAATCCCTCTGCTCCCCATCACATTCATTCCAATAACCCCTCCTCTATCCTGATTCTGTAAACTAGAAATCGCTCCAAACCCATTTGTTCTTCTTCTTTGCATCTCTGCAAATATATCTTGGTGCTGCTTCTTCATACCAACCGGAAAGGACTCGGCTTTTGTCTTCTCTCTGCTGCTCCTACTGCTGGTTAAATCCCTCGTGGGCAAAACAGAGATGCCATTGAGATTCTGTTCATTCCTTGTGGGGCCCAGAGGGGTGTCCACTACTCGAGAAGGTGGCAAAGTAGAAGAGTAACTGCCAAAAGCAGCAGGGTATCTAGCCAGTAAGATAGCAGAATCAGGCAAAGATGAAAACCCAGTTTGAATTGCACTACACCC
The DNA here is from genome assembly GCA_027186245.1 of Coriaria nepalensis. Classification (NCBI taxonomy): domain Eukaryota; kingdom Viridiplantae; phylum Streptophyta; class Magnoliopsida; order Cucurbitales; family Coriariaceae; genus Coriaria; species Coriaria nepalensis. The sequence goes on along the minus strand of CP114491.1, from coordinate 8,385,605 downwards.
ATCCCAAACACCCAAGTTGCTACGATCAAACTGAATAACAGCAGAATTCCCATCTGCACTATGATGGAGGCATGCGAGGTTCGACTTACCACTCCCCTTATGAAACCTGGTCTCATTTTCTTCATTCTCATTGGAACCAGAATTAGATTTAGAAGCGGGGTTGCTTAGAATCTGGCCGAACAATTTAACATCTCCATTTGTGGATGGTCTGTCCGAATCTGAAAAACTCTTGGATCTTGGTCTTGAATGATTGGGTACTTCTTCTCCCTTTAGGGACAGAAGAGGAAGCTCTGATGCAGGACAGCAAGGTTTGGAATTAGTAATACATTTTCTAAGTGAAAAATCTTGGGCAGTATTATAATTACTACTACCAACTTTCCCAGTAGCCATGATAATATCTTTCTGACGCACTGGATAGCCATTAAGAATCTGTAAAGATTCTGAATGTCTAGATAAGAGCTCATCATAGTCCTCCCTTTTTGCACAAGGTTCATGGCAAGCCACGTCTCTACTCTCCTGAAAACCAATAGTCGAAGATGAACAATCTTGGTTGAGCATTTTCTCACCACACTTGGCAAGACCACTTTCTTGTATTAAAGAGCTTGCAACAGTAGTGGTAGAACAATTCAGTGGGATTTCCTCTAGGGTTACTTGATGTTCAATTTCAGTATTAAGATTGAAACCCGAAGAACCTCCTCCTGTATTGTTCACCATATCGCTTTGGGCACCACTATCTCCCCTACTTATCTTCTCTTCACTTCTCAAGTTCTCGAAAGAAGAAGCTTTAGGTAAGGCTTGATTCTCACCTATGGCATCTGAATCTGACAGACATTGCTGAATTGCATCTCCAACAGATAAGGATTCCGTAACAAGATTCCCCAGCTCGATAGCTTGATCTTCGCCAGTTTCAGACTTAACAGGGAAAATTGTACATTTCTCACTACTCACCAACTCAGATTGGTCTTCATACCCCTGATCAATCTCTGACTTCATACTAACCAAATCACACACCATGTTCTCCCCTGATCTGAGCTCAGTAGTAGACTGTAAGTTCAAGGCCCCTACAGGATCAGACTCTTTGGAGCTTTTCTTCACAACAGATTCAGGCAAGTCCTTATCATCATCCATTGGACATCCAGTTGCCAAGACACAAGCATCTTCAGTATCACTCCTACCTCCACTATTCCGATCATCGCCACTCACTGGTTCTCCTCCAACATTTCCACGAGGTTGTATTGAATCCAGTCCAAGGCACTTTCGGGTCTTACTGAAGAAAATCTTGCATTGATCCCTTGACCTTGTCCTAACACACCTTGAGATCATGGCAAAATCCTTACCATAAGTTGACACTGCCTGGATAAATCGAGACTTCTCCTCATCAGTCCAATCAGATGGATCCATTTCTCCACAACTCTCATCCGAGCAAGTTTCATCATCCACATCCTCTGCTATAACATCTGGGATCAAATGCCATTTTATTTCCGGATCAACAGAGCTCGTTATGCAAGAACTCATTGCCTCTGAAGGCAGACAGCCACATATACCGGCTAATACATCAGCAGCAACAACTGTCTCTCTCTCATTCCCTAGAACATCACAACTACTTGTCCTCTCGGAAATGCTATCATCTCTACACGATGCTTTAGAAGAATCGCTGTTCCCTCTCAAAACCAACCTTCCATAACCTCTCTGTCGATATCTATTACTCTCATCTGCATGAGCTGCCATGGCAGAAGCTGCACCGAGCAGATCAAGTGAGGCTGCATTACTTTCACAGTTCCATTTCTTCCCGGAGGTTACCAAATAGGTACTGTTATAGGACCTCACTTGTTTGCTGAACTCGGTTTTTTTCTTCGTCTTCTCAAAACTATCGGATTTGTGGTTCTTGTAGTAAAACTCAACACAGTCAGCTGTTGTCTTGTGATCCAGAAAAGAAGCAATTCTTCTGAAGTTCTTCCCACATACGGCTAGCTTTTCCATGAATATTTCTCTCTCCTCTGAAGTCCATGGGTTGATGATAACCCTTTCCTTCTCAACAGCAAATGGATCTTCAACTAATCCATTACTGGAGATAAACCTCGAGGCTGTCTTCTCTTTCTTGTCCAATATCAGGGCTGGCATCTTCAACGTGTCCCTGTACAGCTTAATTCTAGAATCTGATAGCAGCTTGCCTGCATAATTAATTATCTCCGTTGTCATGACTGGGCCCAAATTTCCAGCTGCAAAACCAGTGAGAGAGTTCGTCAAGATAGCAAGAAATTGTTTCAAAGATGTACGCCAACTTAAAATAAAAGAACATCCACATAGGGGACAAAAAAGGAATCGAAAGAATATATATTATTACTGTTGTCAATGGCTAATCAAGTCTACGAGCATAAAATACGAACTATCATTCATATAATTAACCAATATTAACTACTATCATTCATATAATTAACCAATATTAACTACTATCATTCATATAATTAGCTAAATGCTAATCATGTATGCTTTCAGAAGCTTTCAGACTATACTTCATACAGCATGTGTGGCATCGCTTGCATACATTCAGTCCCTCAAAGAATATTAAACTGGAACCAATATTTGTCAAGGTAAATTTGGGGAATTTATATGACAAACAATGAATAGAATCATATATATAAATTTTCACCAAGCTACAGTCTCAAGTAATCATAGACTTTACACATCCCAAAACAGGTGGCAAGAAATTTTAACGTTTGAAACCTAAAACTAAAATGATTTATGAAGATGCTAAGCTGACGAGCAGTATTATTCATTTAAAAGACAATATTTAGGGTCAAACAAACCTCAAATAATCTATTAATCACACCATAGACCACACATTGCCCGTACCAAATGTAGACAAGAATGACAAGAGGATCATCAGAAAAAAGCAATCAATTTATATCCCGGCACCAATACCAAATTCCTATGTGGTAGCATACCTAGTCTAACACCGAGCTCAAATGAGTATATTTACTACTCGGAATATAATAAATGGTATCTTTGAGGTAGCAAACCAATATGAATTTTGAAGGGTAATGAGATTTACTAAAAGAGAAAGAAAACTCAGGCAAATTCACAACATTTGCTCAACTACAATGCCTCCATCCTAAATTATATGGTGTTAGCTTCTAGATTGACCTAAACCTCTCAAAAGAAACATGTACTCTTTTTTAGTTCTTCATAATGAGCTTTCAACGTAAACAAAAGTGAAGAATAGATACTTTCTTACCAGATGAGGTAAACCGAGAACGGATAGAAGTGCGATACTTCTGATGCCCATTATGTGTCACCCGCAAGCTTAAATCAAACTTCTTCTGTGGTTTTGCCCTACTTTTTCTTATTGAAAGCGAAGTCAAGTCTTCCTTCCACAACTGTTTAAAAGCTTTAAATTTAAGAGTTAAAACTCTCTCCTTAAATTTCAAAGAATTCTTCCGCACTGAAAATTTCTCCTTTATTAAGGGGTCAGTTGGGGGGCAGGCAACTTTGCTTCTGATCCACACATCAACACCTTCTTCATCTCTTCGCAATAGGTTATTAAATACTTCTGATGCACTACATGCGGATTTTTTGTTGGATGCCCATATCAGATCACAAAATGTCTTTTCTGCACTGAATGATACATTTTTATTACCAAAAATGGATGTAATAGCTTCGCTCCCAACAAGTGTAGTACCACCACCAGATGCCGTCTCATTTTCTTCTCCATTTGAAGTTGACAAAACACTCTTCTCCTCCACCTTGGGAGATTGAACTGCATTAAAATTACCAGAGCGACAAACAATTTTTACTGTTGAAGACGTAGAAACTTCCTTCAACAGAGAGGGCTGTTCCATGTACTTTGATGTAGCAGTTCCAGGACTATCAATATCATCATCCTTAGCATCAGAATTCACATCTTCCAGGTCACCATTGCAAATTGGCATCCTCTCAACAAAAGTGTCCCCAGAAGAAGCTATTCGCACCAGAGCAGGTCGAGAGCTCAAAAGAGAGACATTACCCTGTTTGTTGAAGCATTGTACACTGTCATCCACTGGCAAAGCACTGGAAGCTGCCGGACGAGGACAACTGCCTTCATTTTCACTTCTCAGGCACTTAAATTCATTTTCAAGTGAATCAATTTCAGATTCGGTGACTTCTAATGTTTTGGAGATTTCACTCTTACATATTAGTAGTTTATTCATCACATTCGACCTCACAAAACTTGAATCTAGCGAAACTGGATCATCAGGTTGTAGCATATCACTAAATAAGGAGCCCAAATTGGCTAATGAAGAAACATCCAACTTCTCTAAATTAAATGAGAGTGCCTCGAGATGATTAAAAGAACCAGGTCCAGGTGAACCAGATAACTTACTAACATCATTATCAATACTTGCCGTCTTTCCAAATAATTTCTCCTCCACACCTGTCACAAGTTACTATGTTCCATAAAATTACCAAACAAATAAAAATTAAATATATAAATAAAACTGAATAATTGTGTAGTGACAAGTTAAGACATATAACCTTAATCATTGTAAGAAGAAACAACTAAGATGGGCATGTACAACATTGTGGGAACAAATATGTCCTTCAGAACATCCATCTCCTTAAACCTATTTCAATACCCGACAAGAAGTAATAGCCAGATTTCTTATATATAATTAACAGAGATAGGGAGGAAAAAAGGTAAGAGTTACTACCCTATAATTTCAATTTACATGCTACCTACAACATCTCATCAATACCTGATTTCATCCTGGCCCCAAAAAAGGTAATCAGTTTCTGATGAAATAACCTTTTGGTACCATAAATTATTTAATTATAAAGAGAAACCAGATCCAGACAAGACAATAAACTGTTAAACCAATAAGAATATCAGGTGTTTCATATCTGTTTGGATTATCTAGTATGACATAAGACAGCAATCGTGGGTTAAACCAAGACAGAAAATTCTGTTTCCCATCAAACTTCACATTGCCCAAAAACAAAATAAATAGTAGAAGAATGTTGTCTCTAAGGGCCGATGCCAACACAGATAAAGAAAGTAATATTTAACTTCCAAACAACAATTTAGTCAGATAAAAGACTCTGCTTATTAGTCATAAATATTCCTCAATTGTAAATAAGTACATAAACTTACCAGATGAGGAACTACAAGCAACAGAAGAAGGCGTTGCAGGGGATGCACAATCTGAAAAACCTGTAACTCTAGGACTTTTGTCAACCAAGCTTGAGCCAAGTGAATGGGCAAGTTCTGCACTACCATTAGAAAAAGTAGCTCCATCTTTATTTAGGCTAACATCAGGGCCATCAACTTTCTTCTTCTCATACTTTGCAAGACCCTCACCCCATCCAAGCCTTGGTTTTTTCCTAGAATTTGTATCGCCATAAGGGAGGGAAGACATCATATACGTAGCAGCATCGCCAGAGGGTGACTGGATTGGCGTTGCATTTTTGGGTGGTAATTCTAACTTTGTTTCATTAGTCTCTAAGGCCCCAATGCCCTTTGAGCTACCCGAATGGTTGAAGCCTGAACCTCGAGAAGACAAACTTCCAGAACGCGTCCATTTAAGAGGCTTCCAATCTATGGAGTTAAGCGTGCTCTCCTTATCGCATCTCTGGCCAGTGCTCAACCCATTCACACCACTTGTCATATCATGTTGTTCTTTCTGGTGATTCCGATCCCATGTGTTTACAAAGTCAGAATGAGAATTGGAAGAATGCATTAGCATATCATCAACTGACCTCTGGCTGTTATTCACATCATGCTGCGGCCTTCCAGGCATATTTAGAGAACCATTAATTGGATCCATGGAATGACCTCTCCAATCTCTTTGATTAAAAGACCCTCTTTCTCTACCGTTCCTTTCATATTTTCCATATCCACGCATAAGAGATGGCCGGCAGTTTTCGTCTTCCAGCACCTTGTCGGTGGATGATCGGGGTGGCCCATAACCATTACCAGATTCTTCATAAAACACATGCCAACCGCCCTGCTTACCACGGCCTTCAGAAATATTTAAAAAAAGGAAAACCACAGAAAATTAACACAAGCAAAACACATATTATTCAAAAAAGAGGAATAAAAATATCGGATCTTCACCAAAAAAAGAAAAAGGAACCAGTCTTTAAACCTCGATCTAACAGAATCCTATGGGGAAGAAGGACCAGACCAGAGAACTTAAGGAAGGTAACCTCTCAGGTTCTAGAGTTTCTTGTATAAAAAAGACCCCCCCCCCCCAACAAAAAAAATACCAATCCATATAAGCCTATCACCATAAGGACTCAACATAAACAAAGCACAGCATGACCTGTACCTTTAAGAACCCTAATATCTTAGCAGGAAACAAAAAAGCAAGGGGTCTGAGTCGCGATTAACAAGACTAACCTGGTGGTCTGCGAAAATCTCCAGATCCCCACCGATTGAGCTCCCGCTGGCCATGATGGGACGAATCCCTCCATCTGGCCACAGACCCTATAGAATCCGACCTCTCATGCTTTCTTTCCTTGAAAAAGTCCTTCCGTTCCCAAGGCAATGGTTCAGGCGGCATGAAAACAAAGCCAATAGCATGGGCAGCCACAGCGTCAAACCCTTACAAGCAAAAACAGATAACCAAGAAGTCCCCAAACTAGATCTAAATTAGGCAGCCTCAGAAGCAAAATCACTTCACGGAGCCTAATCTAGGGCTCGCCCAAGGCACGCAGCGAAAACAAAGAAAAAAGGCACAAATTTATCAAAACGCTAATCCCGCCGCAGCTTCATTCCCCCACCCAGCTGAACTCAGACTAGGCGGCAGCCACACAGAAACCGTAGCCACAAAGTTGCTGCACCGAATCTAGGGTTTTCCAAGGCAAAAACCACTCGAAAAGAGATTAATACACACCAACCATTCCAGATGCGCAACGATTGAATTCTTTCTGAATGAGATCGAATAAACGATGCCGATACAGAAGGATCTGAGAACCGCGAGAGGAATCCTGATGAGCACACTACCACCACCACGACCACCTAGGGTTTGTTTATCTTCTTCGTCTTCATCGTCTCTCTCTCTCTCTAAACTTTTTCTTCTTCTTCCTTTTTTTTTTTTTTTTTTTTTTTGTTAAATATGATTAAAAAATAATAATATTGCTTGTTATATCCTTCGCTTTCTCTTGGCTGGCGGAGAATCTGCCTTCGAAGCGAGCAAGAAAGAGTTAGAACGTGAGTCGCGATAAGGGGGACAAAGAGGGCCTTGAGAGAGAGAAGAGATGGCCGGATTTCAAAACCTCCCTTTACATTGTATTTTAACTCCTTCTCGCGTCCGCAATCTTTTACAACAAGTCATATTAGGCTTTGAGTCCTATTTCTCTTGATCGAAAAATAATTAAATCAAAATATATAATATATATTTAGCAATTTATGAAAATAAGATTTATAAGTTGAAAATTAAGTTAAATATTATTTTTTATTCTAAAATCAAATTTTTATTTTATAATTTGTAATTTGTAATTTGTAATTTTTAATTTATTTTATTATATTAAGGAGTTAAATTTATTTTATTATAGTTATTTTTTTATAAATTCATATATATATATATATATATATAGTCTCGAATCAATTTGTTTATTTAAGTATAATTTAAATAAGATTTTTTTTTATTTTTCTAATTTTTTTTTTCAATTAAATGGATTGTCTAATTCTTTTTCTCTAATATCATTAAAAAGAGAACTCTATTTAATATCTAAGTGCAAATCGACTTTTTTTGTATAAAAAGAGAAAATCAATTGGAATAATTTAACTTTTATATGATATATTTAAATTGAATCGATAAAAATAAGTCTTATTTTTTATATGAATAAATATATTTTTAAGTCTAATTTTTTTTATTTTAAATCAAATTTTTATCTTTTTATATTTTAATATTATTAATCTCCACTTCGCATGTAAGGGTAATTTTAATTTTAATTTTTTTATTTAAATAAAATGAAGATCTATTTATAATTTTTAAAACCATATAAAAAAATCTAAATTTATTAAAAACCTCAAACGCTTGTAATTTACATATATAATATAATTTGGAATGAAGCTTTGTATCATGTTATGCTTTAAAAAATAACAAAATAACAAAATAGCACTAGCTGTCTTAAATTTTGTTTATTTTATATACTATCGGAAGTTTACTTAAAATGTCCGGCTAAACAGCTCCGATGTTTTTATATGATCAAATATATTTTAATTATTTATTCTTTTCTTTTTTGTTATTTATTTATATATTTATTTATATATTTATTTATTTAAGTCAGTTTTGTCAACCTGGCCCATTAATTTCCAAGGTGTCCCCGGTTTGAGGGAATATTTATTGGAGTAAAAAATTGAAACGACCGACTCTTTTCTAAAATGACGATTATAACCTTGTCATTTATTTCGATACAGTCAGTATACCGGTAGAGTGACTGAGCAACTTAGAAACGGAAAAGAGAGATTTCGGGGTATTTCGGACATTTTAGTTTCCTTCCATTACAGATATCTATAATTTTTAGTCCTACTGAAGAGGCGGTCAAACCACACAAAACGACAAAGATATACCACGTCAGCTACGGCACGTGCCACGTTAAGTTCTTACGACTTGGGCGATCTTCCTCTCTTGGTGTTATCGTCAGTTCACCGTAGTAAGCACATCCCAACCAAACACGTGCGCGAGGACGTGAAACGCACGCTCATGGAGGAGGGCGTCAGGTTCTGTGTACCAGAATTACGTGCGAGGATGGGATCTTTTTATATTTCTCGATCTTACCCCTCCCCCCCTACTTTATAATATATTATATTTCCAACCTTGTTATTCGTAAATGACTATTTTAACCCCCTCCAACGTTTTGTTACGACCATTGAATTTATCAATTTAAGGTCTAAAATTGTAAATTCACATAATCAAGCATTATCTACTCGAACCGAACCAATGACAATAAATAAGTCAACATCATGCACGAACGGCCCAACATTAGAATAATAATTTATAATATTTAAATATATATATATATAATTTGAAAAAATGAGGAAAAAAAATATTATTATATAATAATTATATATATTATTTTTATATATTATATATAATTATTATAAAATTGATTATATCATATAATTAACTAGAGTTAATTTATTTAAAAATTTATTACATATATGAAATAATTGTATCTACTTAGTTAGGCATATTTAGTTTGATTAAAAGAAAAAAAAAATAACTCTATCCTCTTGGTCAAATGGAATCTTTCTTCATCTTTCATATAAGTTATATATACACTTTAATATATTTAAATATAAAGTTAATTAGATTAAAATCTTAATGTCCCTTTTAATCTTTATTCGTATGAGTTATGGTTTCAAGTGATGTCTTTAAGAAATTTAATACGTATAGGGTCTTATATTATTTTATTCCTTTATGATATATAAAAAGTAATATAAAATCCTATACGTATTTTTATTCGTATGACTTCGAGTGATCTCTTTAAGAAACTAATACGTAGTGAGCTAATTGAGTGTTGCCACATGTGACATGCACATGTCCCGCCCCCGACAACTTTGACTTTTGAATAGTGTAACATGTTTTGTTATTTGCTAAAAACATAGTTTGTGAATTTTAATTTGGGGAAAAAGATTATATATTTTTTTATTAATTATATATTAAAGACGTGACAGAAAATATAAAAGTGTACCTAATATTACATCAAGAGTCAAGACAGATGATCATTGAATTATACCTTGTCACATCTTCTGGATAAATTAGTGTGGGTCAATATTTAATTTCATATTTAAACTTTGATAATTAATACAATATTAATTATCAACTTGATAAAAATTTTAATTAAATTAAATTAAATTTACATATAGATTTATAATTTACTTTTTACCTTGTGTTAAAATTTCTCATAAGGTTAAAATATTTGTTTTTTCTTGGGGGCAAAAAAAAAGAGAGAAGAGAAGTCACATACAAGTCTCATAATCACTTGAATAGTCAATATCAAAGAGGGTCATTGGTTTCTTCTTTATGAATAAAATAAAAATAATAAATATTTATTTTATTTAAAAATAAGCCCAAAGTGTAGACCCAAAATGTAGAAAATAAGCCCATTTAGAAAAGAAAAAAAAAAGCTAAGCCCAAGTGTAGACCCAAAAGGTAGAAAACAAGCCCATTTAGAAAAGAAAAAAAAAAGTTAAGTAAAGTAGCCCATGATATTTTCAAACCAAGCCCGAAACACGCTACAGAGGAAAAGGGCAAAAAAGGAAAAAAAAAAAAAGAAAAAAAAAAAGACAATAATCTAAAAGGGAATATATATTGCAACTTCAAATGTGATTCATTTTCTTTCAGCGCAAGTATTGGCTTTCAGGTGGGCCTTATTACAAGTTGAGTATGGTCCATGCTTTCCTTTTCGGAACATAGAACGGTTTGATCCCTTGACTGAATGAAAATGTCGAGAGAGCATCTTCATGTTTTCTCAAAAGTGTGTGTGTGTGTTTTTTTTTTTTTTTTTTTTTTAATTGAATATCATATGATCTATACTTTTAAGGGGTTAATGTGTTACTCCCTTTTAAATAAGATTATTAAATTAGCATTAAATATATTTTATTAATAATTAATATTCATGATTGACAAATTATCATAAGCAAGAAAAATGCATGATGGGACATATGAGTTACTCATATGTAAGTATATCCTCGTACCTTCATCAATCTCTACTTTCTATTTTAATTTAATGATTGGGATAGATAATTTATTTTAAAAAGTAAATTTATGTAAATATATATATATATAATATTAATATTTTTAATCTCGACCGTTAAATTAAAAATAAAAATATAAAGATGTAAATTTATATGAACCATCCGTACATATTCCACTAGGAAATTAACTTGGGACTTTTTAGTGGGGCCCCACGGCATTGAGAATCAAATAAAGCCACTGGAATTAACCAAAACAAAGAAGATAAAAGAGTACAAGGCATTGAAAATTCTGCTCAGATTTCTGTTCCAGATCACGCTTTAAAAGGAGAGATACCCAAAAAAAAAAAAAAAACGAAAATTCTTAGCTATTCAATTATAGTAATAATGTTCGTTGAGTGCCTTGGAGCAATTGAAAAAGAATCGATAGGATTAGAAAGTAGGAGAGATTGTCTTCTCTCTTCGTAATTATGGCAAACCTTATTTATCCTAAACGAACACTCACTAAAATATTTCATTTCTTACATGCAAATAAATAAATAAAAAGTAATTCAATTTTTAAAATTATATTCGCAAAACACGAAATAAAGTTATCGATTTCCCTTTTTAACAGTAAAAAGCAACAGGGAAGCAAAAGGGTACGTAATGTACAGAATTTTCAGTTTTGAATTCCATATTCGCTTTCTTCATGATCGATCCAGAAAAAAAAAAAAAAAAAAAAACTAATTACAAAAAGAAACCACCCTCCATTTAAACACAAAAAGACCAGCTTAAGAACATACACACATATGTCTTAGAAAGACCGAGAGAGAAAGAGAGAGAAACAGAAACTATGTACTACAGATTTAGCAACACACTGATCGGGTTGTTGAATCTGCTAACATTACTAGCTTCAATACCAATAATAGGAGGAGGCTTATGGATGGCGAAAAATAGGATAACCTGCGAGAATTTTCTGCAAACCCCACTTCTAGTACTAGGTTTCATCATCCTCATAATCTCACTGTTTGGGTTCGTAGGAGCCTGTTTTAACGTGGGGTGGGCACTATGGGTCTACTTAGTGGCGATGCTCTTCCTCATAGCTGCTCTAACAGGGCTCACCATTTTCGGGTTTGTGGTTACCAGTCAAGGAGGAAGAGGCGGTGGAAGAGGAGGAGGAGGAGGTGTTGAAGTTAGCGGGAGGGTTTACAGGGAGTATCATCTAGAGGACTATTCGCCATGGTTAAGGAACAGGGTTAAGGATCCTGCGTACTGGATGACAATTAGGAGGTGTATTTTGGGCTCTAATACTTGTGCTCAGCTTGCATCTTGGACTCCTATTGATTATCTGCAGCGTGATATGACTCCCATTCAGGTGCATACACACACACACACACATATATATATATATACGATAAATATGATGATTTTGATTTTCTTTTATGTTTGATATGGGTTGTTAGTCTGGTTGTTGCAAGCCACCAACTGCATGTACTTACAATACGGGGACAATGGTAGCTCAAGATCAGGATTGCTATAAGTGGAACAATGCACCAAGTTTGCTTTGCTACGAGTGTGATTCTTGCAAAGCTGGAGTGCTTGAAGATGTTAGAAGGGATTGGCGCAAGCTCTCTGTTCTTAACATTGTAATGATTGTGCTCCTCATTGGGATTTATTCAGTTGGATGCTGTGCTTTCCAGAACGCGAAAAGGGTCGAAACCGATTACCCGTACGGGGAAAACCGGATGACCAAAGTCCGACCCAGATGGGATTACTACTGGTAAAAACTAAAAACTCTCGTATAATATTTGAAATGTCTGTGTTCTCTCTTCTGATATGCATAAATTTTTTTGGCAGGTGGAAGTGGATGGATGACATGAAAGAAAGGCTTTGATACCTAAGAAAATATTCCATGCTCTTCAATTATTATTACTACTTTTGTTTTTTCCGTCATTTTATATCGTTTTAAGGTATTTATGGGTGTATCGAGGCCTTTTCTTTTGTTTGTGTACAACTGCACTTTCTCTAATTTTACATTGTGAAGCCCTTTAAAGCTACTATAATACATACACATGCCCTGTTAGTACTGGAGATCAGAAACCGTGCAATGAGTCTCACTAAATGATTCTTTCTATGTTAATTTATTTAGATCTTACTTAAGAATGCAAAATTTAAAAGAAAAGAATAAAGTGATTAGTTTTGGCGACTAAAACTTTTATAAGATTCTTTATATATGAATAGACAAACTAATTAGAACGTTGGTAAATTTAGTCAAGTTTTTTATTTAATATTATATATATTACAAAGTTTATCTTAAATAAGATGTCTTATTAGATTCTATTACGATAGATCACTTAATTAATCTAATCAGAATAAAAGCTTAAATATGATTGTTAATAAATTGAAAGCCAATATCAGGTTATTAAAATAACTCAACGGTCTCTTACTTGGGTTACAAATTAATTATAAAGATAATTATAAGTGCGCACAAGTGTCCTATTTATTCTTTAAAATATCTTATGAATCGATATGGTCCATCTTTAATACCCGTATGAGACCAAAGCGACCTTTATTATATTTAATCGTAACTCGATTCATTAATGATCATCATATCAAATATATTTAACGGCATATATCAAGTATGGATGTGTAGTTGAAAATTACATGCAATGTGATCTCAAACATGATTATTTCCAATTGGTCATTACTTTATTTCATAGGGAGATCAAACTTTAATCTTTCAAACTTTATGTCAAATTACAATTGAAAGATAATACATTTAAAGTAATAAATAAAAATAAAACTATTAACTTTATTATACAAAACTAAATATACATAAATATTTTAATAGTATCAAAGAAAAGAACTAAAATTAAAATACAAACTCTTAGTAAAACTGCATATCATCAAATAAAGTCACCTATATGAATTGTATGCTCATTAAAGATATTTGAGGGTAAATCTGTAGTAAGTGGATCTGCAACCATGAATTTGTTCATATATGTACAATTGACACTATTTTACTTTGAATTCGTTCTTTAACAACTAAGATCTTAATGTCTATATGTTTGGACTTCAACGAGCCTCTTCTGTTATTTGAATATAGAACTATCGATAGATTGTCACAATACACCTTAAGTGATATTTCAATACCATTCACTATTTGCAACTCAGTGACAAAATTTCGTAGCCATATTGCATGGTTGAATGCCTCATAATAAGCTCTGAACTCCATTGCCATAGTGAAAAAAGCTATGATGATTTCTTAGTACTCCTTTAGGAAATAACTCCTCCAAATAGCATGTAGACATAACTAGAAGTGGATCTCTTAGTATTTTGGCAACTCGCAAGATCAGATTTAGAATACCTAATGAGCTCCACATTATCTGACTTCTGATAGGTGAGCATGTTGTTCTCTTTAAGTACCTCAAAACCCATTTGACTGCTTTCCAATGATTCATGTCAGGATTACTTAAGTATCATTCTAACATACTCACTATGTACACTAAATCCGGATGCGTACATACTTAAGCATACATAAGACTCCCTACAGCTAAATCATAGGGAACTGAGAGCGATCTCGGTGTATCTTAATTCTTAATACAGAAGAGGCATTACCAAAATCTTTCATATCAAAATGCTTAGTCATAAATATCTTAGTTTCATGCCAAAAGCCTATATTGTAGCTAATCAATAGTATGTCATCGACATAGAGCATTAGGAAGATAAATTTACTCCCAGTGAACTTGTGATATACACAGTCATCAATTGTAACCTCAAAACCATATGAGATAATGACTTTATGAAACTTGTGATACCATTTATGAGAAGCTTGCTTGAGACCGTAGATGGACTTTTGAGTTTACAAATCATAGACTTTGAATCACCTAAGACAATTTTCTGACTGCACCATGTAAATAGTTTCCTCAATGTCACCATTTAGAAAAATCGTCTTAACGCCCATCTAATGTAGCTCTAAATCAAAATGAGCCACAATTATCATTATTGTCCTAAAAGATTCTTTCGTATAAATTGGAGAGAGTCTTTCTATAGTCAATGATTTCCTTCTAAGTGAAACCTTTTGGGACTAGACGCGCCTTATTTCTCTCAATATGGTCATTAGAATCCATTTTGGTTTTAATATCAATTTGTAACTAATGGGCTTCGCACCTTCAAGCAACTTCACGAGATCCCAAACATCCTTATCTTTAATGGATTTTATCTCATCATTCATGGCATCGATCCACCTTTGACACTTTGCACTTTTTTTGATTGAAAGGAAATTGATTGGATCATTTTTCATTATCCATATGTCAAACTCATGCTCTTGAAGATATACAATGTAATCACTTGAAATTGTAATTCTTTTTTCTCTAGTGGATCACCTAAGTGGCACTTCTTCTTGGGGTTGTTGACTTTGCTCTTCTAGAGCAATATCTTAATTTTGAGTAGAGAGGTTCATAGAGAAATCCTCATTGTCGTCTTGAATAAAAACAGTAGGCTGATCATTTTCAATAATAATATTTGGAAGATGAATAAATTTCTCCTTAAAGACATCATTTATAATCTTATCTCCCCATTCAAACTCAATATACTTAAGAAATCTCATATTTCCTGTCTCGAAAAAGGACTTAGTTGAGGGATCTTAAAACTTAAGACACTTTGACCATTCAACATACCCAACAAAATATCACCTAATTGTTCTTGAGTCTAGTTTCTTTTCATGTGGCCTATAAGGCCTTACCTTAGTTGGACAACTTCAAATGTGTAAGTGTTTGATGTTAGGCCTTCTGCTTAACCATAATTCATAAAGGGTTTTAACTACCACTTTATTAAGTACTATGTTCAGTATGTATGCTGCAGTATTACGTACCTCTCTTTAGAGTGATTCTGGCAAGGAAGAATGACTAATCATACTTCTTACCATGTCCTTAAGTACCATATTTCGTCTCTCAGCAACATCATTGATGCTAGGTTACCATAACATTGTGTATTGCGGGACGATGCCGCATTCCTTTAAGAATTTAACAAAAGATCATGGATGTTGTTCATATGATCCATCGTATCCGCCATAGTATACACCACAACGATCATATTTGATAGTTTTAATATTCTTGCATAGTTAATTTTTAACTTCAACTTTGAAGGCCTTAAAAACATCTAAGAATTGTGACTTCTCATAAATTAAGTATAAGTACTCAAAATGAGAATAATCGTCTATAAAAACGTAAATATTATTAGTCATTCCAAGAAGCCATAGGAAATAGACTGCATATATCAATATGTATAATTGTAAGACGCTAGAACTATTTTTGGTACTTCACTTCCTAATATTTATATGTTTCCTTTTGATAATTTGTGCATGTGAAATTATCATGGTTTGTGAAATTAAAGGGTTTAGGTATTCCGTCTAACACAAATATCTCAATTATTTTTTCAGAGATGTGACCTAAATGCTTGTGCTATAAGGCAGCGGAATTCTCATTTGTTAATTTGTGTTTTGAACCTCTTGAAGTTATTTGCAAGGTTTTGAAGCAATAATATTATATATATATAGTTTATCAATTAAGAACTAGTCACAATAAGAGTAGATTAAAAAAAAAAGACTAAATTTATTACTTCCAAATGAACAAAAATAACCATATTTATCCAAAATATAAATAAAAACCAAATTATGTCTAAACGATGGTACTACATAACTCTCTCTTAATTCAATAAAGTGACCGGTCTCAAAAAATAATCTAAAGATCCCAATGACTTCAACATGAATTACTTTTCCTCCGCTCACATAAATGAATCTTTCAGCATCACTTGGTAATCGGCTTCACATGCAACCCTACGTAGACACACTTATATGGATAATAACACTAGAATCTACCCACCAAATATTACTAAGTGCAAAAGTTAAATTAACTTCAAAACAAGCTAAAATAAGAAGCATACATTTCTGTACACGTCATGCGACGTACTTGAAATAATATTTCTTCACATACCCATGTTTCTTGCAAAAGAAGCAGGTAAATTTATGATCTTGATTATTTTATTCTTTCTTGGGTTGTGATGTTCCCACTGAACCTTCATTATCTTTTTTTCGCTTATTATTCCTTAAGGTAGTTGCAACATGAGCACTTTTAAAAATTTTATCTCGCTTCAATCTGTCCTCTTATTACACACAGTAAGAAATGAGCTTAAGAGTTCATTTATCATCTTGAGTATTATAACTTACTATAAATTGACCATGTTATGTATGAAGGGAAATGAGTACTAAGTGCACGAGCTAGTCATTAGACAGCTCTAATTTAAGTACCTTAAGTTTTGAAGCGATGTTGGACATCTCCATAATGTACTCCATTATATTTCATTTTCCTTTATACCTCATTCAGACAGAATCAACTAAAAACTTGTTTGTCTCAACTTTTCATTCTTTGCAAAATGTTTTTCAATTTCTTAAAAGAAACCCTTAGCAGTTACCTTAGCAGACATACCACCTCTGAATGCTCTTGGAACATTGTGCTTTAAAATCATTAGACTAAAGTGATTAGAACGATCCCACTTCTCAAAGTTTCTTTTATTCTCAGTGGAACTTATCTCCGTAAGAAGAGCATGTTTTTCTTTTCTTAATGCACAGTCTAAATTCATACAACCGAGAACCAAAAAAACGTTTTCTTTCCAACTTTGGGCTGGTATGGTGTCCACATAAAAACTTTGTAATCATCACACATTTATTTCCTCAAATATATTTACTATTTGGCCAATCAATGACATTTATTTGAACCGATCATTGATCGTATAAATAACAAATACATAAATCTAATTATCTCAATATAAACAAATCTGCGGAAAAGAGGTTATTGTGGTAACATTTTGCTTTAATTAATTTATTTTATGATAGAAAACATAAATGCGTAATAAAATTTAAAATTTAAAACTTTAGAATTTTCAATATATATATATATATATATTTTTTTTTAATTATGTATTAATGATGCTACGGGGCCCATTGTTCTGGTCCTTCGGTGCCGCGACACTAAGCCGTCAACAACAAAAATTTAGGTTATCTAGATTTGTTCCTTATGCGAAAAATCTCAAAAGAAAACTTGAAATTAGGATTTTTTTTTTTTTTTTACTTCCTTAACTCAACTAAGCACACTAAAAACTTAATATCAAATTAATATTAATATTAAACATATAATTTTGATATTTCTAGAAAAAAATTGACTCAAAATCATACAAATATATCATGAATCAAAGGTACTTAATATTGATCTAATTCAAATAACACTCGAGCATTAAATTATGTTCATAAATAAGATCAACATCTCAAAATTAATATATATACCTTAAAAAAGAAAAAGAAAAAATCCAAAGAAAAATGAATTCTTAAACAAAACTTATTATATACTTAAACAAAAGTCAATTCGCAACCAAAAAAAATACTTTACTATATATATATACATATACACTTATAAATAAAAATAATTCGTAACCCATGAAAATCAAAGATTAATAAAATAAAAAAAACCTCATGGATTTATTAACCGAATCAAATTGAAAAATTGAAAAATTCAATTAATCATGTGATCAAGATCAATGAAAATTAAAACAAACCATACAAATAATTATGAATCAAATCCTAAAATCATATGGATTTAACAAAAAAACATATAATCATGTGTATAAATAATATAAACACAAGAAATGTATTAATCATAATCAACACAATCAATCATAATAATCTAATACGAAACATACTCTGATACCAATTGTTGTAACAAACATATAATCTAGATCAATCTCATCAACTCGTATAGAATATCAAGATTTTATAGTAAAATAATAAAAACGACATACCTGAATCTATAATGTTAATTAGAGATGAATATGAGCTCTTCCACAAATATACCTATCTTTCTCAATAGATCTCACTCAAAGATGAGGAATTGAGAAAGCAAAAATATAGTGATTAATATTGAAGACCAAAACCCATATAATGTTCTTTATATAGATAATCTAATTAAAACTCCACTAATCCTAATTAGATTTTTAATTGAATACCACAAATTACAAAAATATATATTAAATAAAATATTTTATTAAACTCTACTATAATAAATTACTTATTTAACCTAATAAAAATAAAAATCTAAATAAAATTATTAATAATTGAAAAGGTCACATTTAATTATTAAAATCACCCGACCTTTGATTCCTCAGAAATATTCCATGCTCTTCAGTTTTTCTTATTACTCGGCCTTTCGGTCATTTTACATCGTTGTAAGGGAAATGGGTGTACCTTTTTTCTTTCTAATTTTACATTTCGAAGCCATTTAAAGCTATTATAATACATACAGATGCCCTGTTAATACTCGACATCAGAAACGATAAAACAGACCAAAGTAGCGAAAGGATCTCAATACTGCGCAACGGACAAAAACTGGACCGGTTTCTTCTCTTTGGATAAAAACTCTAGATATGAAACAGAAGCTAACTGAGAAGGAGAGATTGCATTTTGCTAAATGAATTTCGAATAAAGTTAAAAGATTGTCGGGTGTTCGTGAACATGTTTATACAGAGTATCTACTATCCGATCATATTTTTATTCTATATGGCCTGTGTCACGAGAGTCACGACACAGATATGAAACACCATGATGCCGGAACGCGAGTAAAAAGACGACATAAATTTTTTTTGATTTTGTATCTCAGGTGGCAGAATAAAAACTGCGATGAAGGATAGTGAAAGAGGACCTTCCGAAACACTGTACAAGTCTCTGGAATTCTTGATGTAAGAATCTGAAAACCTCAGGAAATCAAACATTCTCTGTTGCATCTCTGCCCAATTCTTCGGCCCCACGTCCAGCAGCCAATCTCTCAGCTGCTAGTCTTTCTTCCAAAGCTCGAGCTCCCCTTTCTCTGAAATAGACAAGATTGTCAGAATAAATGCAAGTATTTCTGATGTTCTTAACTGGAACATGAATGTCTTTGAAATGGCAGAAGGAAGAAGAAGATTACCTCCTCCGAGATGCCTCAATGGGGTCTGAACCAGGCAATGGAGCAGCTCCAAGACTATAATCTTGCGCATCATCAGAAGTTTCAGATCTTCCACAAAGCATCCGATGGAATATTGTTGCAATGGGATCAATGACTGGCCTGCATTGCAAGCAAAATAAGAGACATGACAATTTCTGAGTTATTTTATTATTAGGTGGCTTTGTGGAAATAAAAAATAAAAAGAAGAAGAATAAATAACCTTAAAAACTCCGGGAAGAATGTAGAGAATGCAAAATCATCACTTGGATCTCCTTTAAGTTTTGATTCTGGTTTTCGTTGCCAGTATCTGAGGTAAATCCAGCTCATATACGTGCCGAATATTATGGTAGGAAGATATGTTGCTGACTCTATTGTCCAGAAGCTTATCACAATTGATACTAACAGTGTGAGAGATGGTAACCACTGCATTGAATTGAAATCGGTGCCGAAAGGAGTGTGTAAGTAACAATTTTGTTTTGGTTTGCATATCTATTTTCAAAAGTGAGGTGCACTTTCTAAGAACTTGATACCTTCACTTTTAGTTTCACTATAGGCAGTTCTTGATCAGGTATGATTTGCTTGATGCCAACCAAGAACCCAGCAAGAATCCCATGAAAACCCGATAGGGGCATGTAACTGACCCCAAGAAAGAAAACCATTACATTAAGATGGCGAGATGAAAGAATTTACATGTAACGGAATGACCGAAGCATAAATGTCTATTAAGCTCTATATAATTCAAAATAATTTAAGAAACAAAATCAATCAGTTGAATCACTTAGCAGGAAATAAGCCAAAGAGAGAATTAAGTCAAATCTGAAGTTTTCTTTCTCTATTTTTTCTCATCAGCCATAAAGTATGCGAGTGAAAACATGGAAAGAGGAGAGTGAAACAAATAGGTCAGCCAAGGCATGGGTAGAAGAAGATTGAAGCGAACCAGAATGCAAGAGTACTCATACTTACAGGTAGTTTTCCTGCGTTGTAATATAGTACAAGGCTATTGCTGTGATGAAAACGAACACAGAAGTTAGAAAATTTACTATAACCACGAACTTCAAAAATTCCCTAGGTCCCCATATAGGTTCTAGAAGCTTTCCCATGAAAAGGAGGCCAATTGTGCTGATAATCACCTGAATACATGCACTACAATCAGTATAACTTTATAAAGAAACAAGACAAAATATTATATATAATGGGAATGCATACCCCATATACTGATAGTTCAATGTAACTGCCAGTTATAAGGTTCCAAGCGAAAGGAATAGTCCTGCAAATGGATAAATGAATGAATGATGATTGAAGTTTCCAAGTCATGTACATCATACAAAGAGTATACCATACTCTGCATCTGAACACTGAAATTTTTGGAAACTTTCACTTTTCAAGTTTCAAAATAGTTCAATCAGGTCACGAGGAGAAAGGCACCACTACATCACAGCACCAATAGATAGAACAAATAAGAGAGACCAAAAGATATGTGGAAGTTAGAATACAGGTGAACTGCAGCAATAGATTCTCATACTAATCTGACATTTATAAACCCAAATTTGACAATATCAAACCCAAAACCAAATCATTTCAAATGCCTCATATTACAAGGAAAATGAAATCATTTTACCCCAGTCAATAGCACAATAGCATTCTTCTTATCACAAGTCATCAGTTCAAAAAATTCAGAGTTGACTTTGATCAATCAGATAGGAGAGGCTTCCACAACATTAAATCGTAACACAGGTAAGAGAATTTCATAAAATTCCATCGAGCAATCCACGATTCAAGCTTGCCAGATTAGTATTTGGAAATCAGTAGATTATTCGACCATTTCCACGACTCCATACTTTATGCGTTGCATATAATATCCAAAAGTCAAGCCATATTTAAGATTTGCACAAACCAACAATCCATGCATCAGCTTCCTTCCCCAATTTTGACACACAGATCTCATAGACAACAGTATGAAAAAAAGTATACCTGGCTGGTATAAGAGCTAGATAGGAAACAACGGCAGGGAAGAACTGAACCACAATGTGACCGCCAATGAGCACCACAGCCAAACCCTTGCATAGCTTCGTAAATCCCGAAAACATACTCGTTCCCTGCTCCCCCAATAAAACAAACATAAAAGACAAATTAAGAAGTCAAACTCCATGATATCTCGAAGAAGATCAATTAACGAATCAGAGAGAGATAGAGAGCGAAAAGTAACAGTGAGATCTGAATGAGGAAGTAAACCAGAAAGATAAAAGAAAATGGAGGAGAGCTTTACCGGTGAAAGTCCAGGAGTACTCATGGTTGAAGATTGAAGATTGAGGTCGCGGATTTTTGCAATTCAGCCACGCGATCTGACTTTTCTCGGAAACTCTCACTGTGTGTGAGTTGATCTGAAGAAAGCCGGAGAGAGGGAGAGAAAGGTTTCTCCGAGTCTTTGAATCTGTTATAATGTATACAGAGACGTAACTTCGGAGGGAAAAGACGACGTCGTAATTTAGTTTCAGTAAATTTTCAGTAGTTTCGGTAATTAGGTGCACCGAAATATAGCGTTTTTATCTTGCGGACCAAACTTAGCTCTGATTTGATCAAGCCGTTGATTTAAAAAAATTCAGACCGCCTATAATTTAACAGTTCATTCACCCCAGCATAATCCAGACATGAGCCCAAAAACTAGACCTTTGGGCTTTTATAGAAATTCCAAATTAACCCAAAACTGAAAAAATGGCCCACTTTGAAGGCCCCATTTTACTTGATTGGTCAGTAGTACTCATCCAAAAAAGAAAAGAAAAAAAAAAAGCTTAGAATAAATAAACCATTAATTAATGCAGACAGAAATTCTCTCTCTGCCCAAAAATAAAAAGTAAAAAAGAAAAGCATAATGATTTGCCTACCTTAAACAAATGACAGCTGGTCTTCACGTTCTTTTATAGGTACCTAATTATAACATAATAATTATATATGTAAGTAATATTCATAATTTTTTAACGAAATTAAATTATAACAAAATTGATTTATTTTAATTATATAGTATTAATTTTATAATAATTTTAAGTTAAAGTTTACTTCCTTCGTTTTGTTACTCAGGTCACCCCCACCAAAAAAACCCTACAAGCTAATATATAACTTAAGAGTTTGAATATCATATTGTATATAATTAAATTAATCAAAGTCATAAACTGTTTAAACTAATAGTTAATACTATACTTAATCATTCTTATTCTCAATGCCAATCAAAAACGAAGAGAAAAAGGAATTGGTAGGGTTTTGAGAAGCTGGTCAGAAATCTGGAGAGAGAGAAGCGGCGGGACATATAATATTACATTATTAATTAACCTCGAAAGAAGAGCAAAGTGTGCGTATCAAAAACGAAAAAATGATATTTATATATCTATAGCATAACACTAATAATAACATGCGTGTTGATTGGGGTTGTGTTCGAGAATAAGTGAATGAGATAGAGGAGAGAGATAGAGGAGAGAGAGGAGGAGGGAGAGAGAGAGGTGCGAAGGCAAAACACATGAGTGCTCTGACCAGTCTGCAAGACAGACTCAATATATGTGTATGTATGTAAGTGTGTATGTATATAATGGTGCGTGAATGAGTGTTAAGATTACGTAGTTCGAGGCGGTATATGTAGAATTCTCAAAGGATTACAAAAACTCTTTCAATGTCATCTGTAAACACAGTTTCAAGTTGGGAAGACAGAATGAAAGAAGGGGTTGCAGTAGAATCTAACCGTGAGAGAAGAACACTATATACGATTGATTAAAGATACACACACACATATATATATATATATATATATATATATCTGATCTGACAGTAGGATTCCCACACTTGTTGCTTCCAAAACCCTACACGATAAAGACATCGATACTTTTAATTCCCACTTTCAAACTTTTTTCTTTTGTTATTTTCTTTTGATCGTTTACCATTTTCTACACTCATACATTTTGGCAACCAAATTGCTAACTTTTCTTAGTATATGTATGTGTGTGTCTGGTGCAAACATGAGTAAACAGTAAACAACCTAGCTAGGCTGTAGGCAGCAATGGCATGTTGTTCTTGTTACCCCTTTTTTCTATGAATTTTAACTTTCATGATTGTCTTCGTATGAGAACAAGCATGCCAGATAAGACTGTTCTTCTATAGTTTTACGATTAATAGTAATTTCATAATTTTTTTTTTTATATTTATTAATTGACATATTGGATCCACTGAGATGTTTATATTAGGAATGCCTCTCGCATGGATGTAGCTTACCAAAACCGTAAAAAAAAAAAAAAAAATTTGATTGGAAATTATAAAATCAAAGCTGCTGTCTTTTATTCCTTCCGCCTGTCTTATGTCGAACTCATCTTACAGTACGTCGTGTTACAGTTGTAGCTTTTAGGTATGTCTTCTACTATACCTATATATTATATTATTATGTTATATTATTCCATATTCATGTTTCATTCCCTTTGCCCAAATGAAAAAAATGTATATATATATATATTTGTGTGTATTTCGTAGATGCTTCCTCGATCTTGTGTCTGTTTGGTCTCATTCTAAAAACAAAAACAAAAACAAAACAAAGAAAAAAAGGAAAAACACTCACCTTTGAGCATGAGAAAATTTATTGGATGAATTGTGATACGTAAAGGGGTGTTTGGTTTTATTTTTTATTTTTTATTTTTTATTTTGGTGAGAATGAGAATAAAAATATGAAAATGAGATGAATGGATATGTTTAGTTGCATAAGTAATAATTAGTAAATAATAATTTTGATTATATATTTAACTAAACTTAAAATCATTTTTTGAGATAGAAGATAATAAAATTTAAATAATTACTCGAGTGACATAATAAAATATAAATTATATAAAATACTTTGTCTCTATGAATGATGACAGTTATTCCTATCCAAAGATATATGTTTTAAAATTGTTGACTAGGTTTAATACAAAATTAATCATACATACAAAACAAAATTCATATATATAACCGAATTTTAAAAGAAACTACTTTTTGCCTATATTTTAAAATTCATTTTTTTTTAAACGGCAAGAAATCAATACTAAAGAAATATAAAAAATGTTTTTTATTTTTTTTCAACTAGAAAAATAATTTTTTGTAATTATTATGTAAAATATTTTTAAAATCCGGAATTTTAAAATACGTTGTCAATCAGACCCTACGAATCCATTTGTTTGAAGAGAGAGAGAGAGAGATTAAGGGAAGAGAAGATAACTTTCCTTCCATTGTTTGGTTGGATTTTTTAGAATTGAGCGTAAGGGAAGGGGAGGGAGAGAGGGAGAAGTTTGATCTAATCTTTCTTTGCTTCAAAATTAGAGAGAAAAATGAGGGAAGGGAATGAAAATATTTTTAATAACCACACCCACGATATGTTTTCAATTTGATCATGCCGTCAGCCCTAGAATTCCAATGCTGACATTTTATTTTATTTTATTTTATTTTTATTTTTACAGCTAAAGATTCTGATCTGGACATTGACAACACAATGAACAATCGGATAACGTTAAAGTTAGTACGAGACATTTTTGGATACTCTGGTCGTGTACAAATGAAGCTACTTCTCCATTACAGTGATAAGAAAAAGATTTCCATGAAAATTTATAAATATATAGTACCATCCGAAAATGAACAAATTAACTAAGAAAATGAGAATCAGTTAGTAGAGAAGTTGATCTAGGATGAATCATACAAAATAGTGTTAACGAAGATGATCGTGATAATAGCTGATGATTACCTTGCGATTATGACAAGCTCATATCTCTAAAATCAAAAGTTTTAATGTTAATTATAACATCCGCAATAATGTTAATAATTATATAAATCTCATTTCTTAATTACATATATTTACTTTGGGATTAATAATTGATCTAATATGATTATCTGATTAAGATCGAGTAAAGAATGGTTTTTTTTTTAATCCCTAACCGCGAGCTTAATTGGATTAAAACATTAGGTTGGTAATACAATGTATAGCCAGCACAAAATTTGTTTTAGTTACCAAATTTTATATGTAATGTTCTTAATTTCTTACCAAAAAAGGATTTGGAGGCCTTATCAGTCTAAATCCCCTACACGAACTAAAATTATCAAAACAGTAACATCATAATCTAGAACATCCGACACTCAAATGTTATATAGATCGCGATTCTAATAACTTTGAAGATTAATTACGGGTTCCCACCAGGTAAATAGCATCAAGCCGCATGAGGGCCTTTCGAGCCGATCAATCCAAGACTCTATCTAGGTTAAGCATAACGAAAATTGCGTATATTTAAGCACGAGTTTAATCAATATCATAATGTAAGTAAGGACAAATTAGTTTCGTTCTAATTACCAATTTGATATAGTCAAATGTTAATAACGGCCGTAATTTGTTTTCTAAAACAGGTTATAAAGCAATTCTTGTTCCAATCCGAAGAGGGTAAAGTCCAAATGATGAATCGGATAGCAAAAGCGAATGGATTACTTTAAACTGATCAATTCCGAAAGAGAAAGGACCATGCCCATACATGAATCATGATGCAATACGGATTAAGGGCTAATCACTGTTTCCTTACACTAAGTAGTACAATTATAATATTAATCACAAAATGGGAAACAAAAATGAAGAAAAAAGGTAAGTATATAAAAAGAGGAAGTGACGGAGGAAAAGAAAACGATGATCAAATTAGGGTTTTCTTTTCTGCAAATTTTATCTTTTTTCTTAATTAATTTATTCATTTTTATATGGAAAATAATAATCTAAAAGTAAAAGTAAAAAAAAAAAAAAAAAAGAGATTAGAAAGAAGAGGATGAGAGGAATCCATATCATCCAAACACTTGACGACAAAAAATGAGGTTCAGAATAGAAAAGCAAAGTTTGCTTTACGACCCAGAAAAGGAGATTTCAAACACCATAAGACCTAGCTTGGGAAATTGCGTGGTTACACTCGAACCCTAACAAAATTCTCTCTCTCTCTCTCTCCTCTCTCTCTCTCCTCTCTCTCCTCTCTGTCTATATTTAGAGGGCAAAGCTGAAGGGTGCAATTCCAACCCCAAAATATTCATTTCCTTCTTTTCTTCCTGAAAAGAATCACACCCATATACCCCACACCATGATTTTAGGCAGTATCAGTTCTTCCTCCTTTTTCAAAACCCCCTAAGAAAAAAAAAATCTTAATTTCTTCCTTAATTCTTTCATAGCGACCTCAAACAGATCATCATCATCCTCAGATCTCTCTCTTCTGTTTCTGATTCTTCCATGGCTACTGAATACATTATATCAATCATGACCATGCATGAAGAAGTTTAACATCATGATGATTCCATGACATTTCATTCAATCATATGCATGCCATGCCATGTACATATGCATATACATACCTGATGTATCAACCTATGGTGCATATATAGTTATATAGACATAGATATATACAGCCATGTGCCTGGCTCCCTGTATGCCATTTGTAGAGCTTCACCGAATCAATCGATGGCCTCCGCGGATGGCGTATGAGGAGCCATGCATATCCGTGTATTATTATTACACACATTGGCCTAATTAATAATTAATCATCATTATTATTATTTTTCTTAACTAATTTTCTAATCCTTAACTAACTACAGCCTTTAGCCCTAGCTAGCTAGCTCTGGTATACATAGGCAGAAGTAAGTTCAGATACTTCTCTCATGTGATGTCTGTAAGAAAAAAGGAAAAGAAAAATGACACTCTGAAAATATTCCTTCATCTTCTCTTATCCTCTCTTCTTCCATGAAAATTAGGGTTTTTTTTTCCATATGGATTCTGAAGTGGGATTTTTGGGAAAGAAAAAGGGACGGTGCAAATTACGGTAAAATCTTTATAAGAGCAGCTGCTGACAACATGGAAATTAGTGCTAATTTAGTCCATGAGCTATCTCTCTTGTTGCAGGCTTTATTCTCCATTTATGGAGACGTATAATTGTTGTTATAATTATATGAATTCTTTGTATTAAAATATAATATATAGTTAATATATATGAACTCAAGCATATCATTCTTCTTAAGAGTTTTGTTACCTTATTTATTTCTAATATATTTCTGATTTTTTTTAATTTTTTAATTATGCGTTACATTTAATTAATGCTCTTAGTTATATTTCCCTTCTATATAATCCTTTTCTGGTAAAACTATAGAGATCCTTTCTTTCTTTTTTTCTTGTCGATGTACATAGAATGTATTAATTATACTATCTATCACATTTCCTTTAATTTGTTTGCTGGTAATTAACTTTAATTATAATTATAAACATAATATTAATTTTTAATTAATTCTCCAAATATTTAATTCACTTTTTTTTCGTTTCTTTTCTTTTCTTTTCTTTTCTTTTCTTTTCTTTTCGAGTGTCAAAAGCATGTTAAAGTTAGGCTTGCTTTCACGACCGTATAGATTTAAAAATAAAATAAAAAAATAAATGAATAAATTTTCAAAAGCCATGCAAGGGGGGGACAAAAAATCTGTTTTTGGTAAGTAAAATCGTTTCGCAAAATAAGGGGAAAATTTGTTAAAATCTATTTGACATCTTCGATTTTTTTTAATCCGATTTTGTTTCGATCAAAGTGTTAATATTTAATATTATTATTACAAACTTATATTTAAAATGTAATTTAAAACTTTCATTTCAATTTCATTTACTTTATATAAAAAGAAGTCAACAAAATAAATTTCAGACCCACAAATTCAAATCTCAACATAATTAAGAGATAAAGGGCTATGATTTTTAAATTCGAATAGTCAGATTTACGAAAGTGATAGTTGATGGTCAGATTTGTAAAGAAGAGAGAGAAGATGGGGGAGGCTAAGTCGTGAGAGAAAAGAGAAGGGAGGCGGAGAAAAGTGGAAGGGAGGTTATGGCAACTTCATTAATGGGAGGGAAGTGATAGCAGAGGGGAGCATTGATGGAAGGATATAGTGCTACAACGATGGATACAAAAAAAATATATGTTTCCAAAACAGCCTTTCTCTCCATAAGAAAAACATTTTTAATTTTTGCAAATCCAAAAAAGTTTTTTAATATAGTTGCCAAACATACCCATTTCATCGTAAATAAAATTTTATTATTCAACCAAACATAACCATTTCAACGTGTATTAAATTGATTTTTTAATTATTTTTTTATTTAAAATTTTTTTTATTTATTATTTCATTTTTATAAATTCCCTTTTTTATTTTCAGTCACTAAAAATTTTTATTAATAAAAATCAAGTTCAAGCTCAAGTTCAAATTCGACCTCTCAATTAACAGAGGTCGAGTTCGAATCTTAGCATCCTGATCTCGATTGATGGAAGTCGATATTGAGCTTAACTTCTATTAATATTGATTCTAATAAAATAAAATAAAAATAATATATATATTTATAATTTAATATAAATATAAAAAATTAATTATAATTCTTAAAATTACGAAAAAAGTATTTACAAAACATTATAATTTGCTAAAAAATAAATACAGATTATATAACTTTTCACAAACTTTCTAAAAGAAACTGAATAATAGAGAGTTTTCTTTTGCTGTACTCAAACCCATTTTGTAGAGTTAGTTTAGGTAACGTAGGCTTATCTGCATGGTATATACTATATATATATATATATATATATATATATTATATATAGAAAATATGTGTGAGAGACACAGAGATGAGGATGAGCAAAGGATGACGCGGCAGCGAGGTAGCACACGTATGGGGACAGGGTGAGGGCAGGGTTGAAGAATCTGAGAAAGGAAATTACGACAGAGGGGAAAGTATTCTGGGGAAAGTAAATACTAAAGCTAGTCATGTTGTGTAGAAGGAGAGTGAAGGGGAATATTATGATTACGGCTATGCTATGTGTTCATTGGAAGGAATCTGATACGATAGGGTATATAGTAATTATTAGTACTACTAACCTGTACTGCGTACTTTCACTGTTCTCTTACCTCCTCTCCCATTGGTTCCCTTGGAATATTTTTTACTCTATGGTCGTGCACATGGTCAACATGCTGAACACTTTTTCCTAGTTTGACTGACGCATGTAATTATGAGTCAAAGTAATGATTATTACCAACCACTAAATTACACGCCACATTTACTATTTTGTATTCAATTTCAATATTCACACCTTATTATATAAAATTTAAATATTAATTAAATTTTCTTATTCACCTTTAATTTTGATTATATAAAATTTACCGATATTTAAGATGTTAATACTGATACGTGTGAAAGTTCATTCAACTAACAAATGCCACGTACGCGCATCCGGCCAGCGGCGTTGTTTGAATGGAGTAAATGAAAAACATATGTATAAAATGGGTATATAACACGTCTCTATTTAGCAACCACCTGAGAAGAATAGGCTCGCTAGATGCCACATATCTAAGGTTAGTCAAATCTTAGATTTTCTGAGGTTGAAAATTTGATACGAGAGGAGGAGAAAATTTATAGCAAAAAAGAAAGGATGAGAGAGATGATATGAGAACAAGTTAAGTACTTTGGAAAATCAGTTTCTGACTACATGTCGGTGACGGAAATTGCATAAGAAGAAACGACAAAGGGAGTTACCCAGTCCAAGAGTTTTAAGACGACCGCTCGAATCCATAAAGCTTGTGTTCTTGGGCCGTTTAGCCCAACCAAATGAAGATTCTTCTCTCACGTTTTAAGGATCTGGGCCAAAGTGGCATCAATGGGCTCAGCAAGCGCTGCATTCTATTTCAGATTTCTAGGCGTATGATACATATCATTTAGGGTGCATGGTTTAGTCAAACATACGTTTAAGGGTATACATAAAACCAATTACTTAATTAATATGTTTACAATCCAAACCGATCATCTAAAATTTACGAGTTCAAAATGTATTAAGTCATCCATAAGTTTAATCCAAATTACTTAGACCAAAAAAAAAAAAAAGAAAAATTGGCCACGGCCGAACCAAACAATGTTACCTAATATATAATATGTGTATAATGTAATATGTATATATATATATACATATATTAAAGGATTGGAAGTTGAAAATGTGGAGACGAAATGGTCTAGTAATAATGATTTGTTGAGGTCGAATAATCCTTTTGATTTTTAAGCAAGACTATATTATAAAATACACATATATATAAATTAATATATAAATACTAACAAGTTTAATATACATAACTTGAACTCCGATTTAATTTTATTTTTTTCCATTTTTTTTTTGAGATTTTGATGGTGTAATTAATATGGTTTGACTCGTATTTTACACTTTCTCTTTTATTTTTATCTATCTTATTTTGTTCAATATTTTACGATATTTTTTAATATAGTTAATTTTTATTTTAGATTGTTATCGATTTGAATATTTAAATTTAAAATTTAATATTAATTATATATTGATGATAATAATAATATTATTATTATTAATTATTAATTATATATTTAATATTAAAACACCAACAAATTTACATCAAACTCAAACGGAAGTTTTATTCGGGTTTATGAGCCCTTTAAATCGGGTATGGGTGAAAAAATTAATATCCGACCATATTTAAATTGCTCACAAAAACAGTCAAAACCGGAACGGCGTATTAGATTTTGTGTTTATATAGTAAATCAGGGTCTAACAGTTCGATGCATCGTTTTATATTTTCAACACGTCGTTTTAGAATTGCCGTGGAGCCCACGACCAAGAGCAGTGGGTTGGTGCGGTTGGTGGCGAGGGGAGGTTAGGAACTGCAATTTCCACCATTTCACTTTTTTTATTTTTGCCTAAAACTTGCTTTTAGCACCATTAGTCAACCACCAAACCAAACACCTTCTTCTTCTTCTTCTGAATATCAATAATGGCGTCGTCTATGGCATCCAAACCCTTTCTGGGTTCTTCAAGAACCGAAGGATTCTCTGGATTAGGATCAGGTCGCTCCAAGCTTGTCTTTCCGTCCGTTAAAATTTCGGTCCGCTCCCAAAACCCTAAGAAGCTCCGTAAGTTTTTTTTTATTCCTCTTTCTTGTTATTATTTCTCTTATAATTATGAATCTGTATTGCATTTTTTTCGTCTGTAGTTGCCGATTTGTTATCATTGTATTTGAAAATGTACTTTGTTTATGTTTGACTTTTTCTATCGTGTGGCCTATATAGGTAATTTAGTTACTGCAAGACGAGCTGACTGCTCATAGTTGTAAAAAGTTTGGAGTTTAGCTTAAGAAGTTGAATTGAAGTTACTGTTCTATATATTCGACCATTTATCTATCATTTCTTCATGATCATCAATATTAAGGTGTGTGTGTGTGTGTGTGTGTGTGTGTGTTTATTGGTTGGCAGAAACCGATTTGAGCTTGACCTTAGACAGGTCTGGACTTATGACCATGGGAATGAATCCCTTACTGATGACATAAGGAATTGCTTTGAATCCTGACTTCTTCAATGCAAAATTACAGAGATACAGGCTGCTGGAAGTACATTTGGAAATTATTTCCGCGTTACAACATATGGAGAATCTCATGGAGGTGGTGTAGGGTGTGTTATTGATGGATGCCCACCTCGCCGTCAAATCTCAGAAGCTGATTTGCAAGTGGAGCTCGATAGAAGGTATTTTGACGACTTAGAGCATTCACATCCGGTTCTTCATAAAATTCTTTAAATTTAGCTAATATGTTACTTTAGCTAATCATTTTGTAGATAAGTCTACATATGGTTTTCTATTCTATTCTTCATATATTTATTAGTAGGAAAGAGAAAAGTTCAAATAATATTAAAATAATAAAAATGAAAAAGAAAATTTTAAAATAAAGAAGAAATAGAAAAGTTCAAGAATTTAAAAATAATAAAAAAGGAGGGAGAAAGTTCAAATTATAATAAAATAAGTTTACCTAAGCTATAGTGGTTCTCCAAATTTGGTGGATCACTATAGCTTAGTCAAATGAAAAGTTAAATTTGAAGAACTGGATGTGGGACATTTTTTTATGGTTTTTGTTCGAATTCTTAATTTATAGCTAATTTGAACTTTTAGCTAACCGGATGTGAATGCTCTTAGTTTTAGCAATTTGCTTCTGCAATCTGATACTGATCATAATGTGTTCTAATGCATAATGTCATTAGCTTGTTTTTCCATTGGTTGCCAGAGGTGCTTCAACTGATATTTACCATTTAATCTTTCTGAACAGGTCATAATGATCTTTTGTGTTGCATTGTCATATTTTGGACATTTGTATTTTGTAATACTGTACAAATTCTAATGATGAAGCAAGTCTTAGGTTATCAATTCTTAAACTTATTGTATGCAGGAGGCCTGGTCAGAGCCGTATTACTACCCCAAGAAAAGAGACCGATACATGCCGTATACTTTCAGGAGTTACCAACGGTTTGATGTTTCTCGCATTATTATCAAGAAATTTTGTTGTCTTTTGTCAGCATTTTTCTTCTCATATCTACATTGAATTGATTAGTAACAATACATTAATGCAGGAGTTACTACTGGAACACCAATTCATGTATTTGTACCAAACACCGATCAGAGAGGGGGTGTGAGTATTCTTTTCCTCTATGCTTATGTGATATCTGGTTCAAAAAGGACCAAGTCCTTTGTTTATTGGTATGAGGACATTAGTAGTATAATTTAGTTTCAAAGACAAGCTAATACATGAGAAGGGTTAGCGTTCTTTCCTAAAGCTTGTGTATTGTTCTTACTACTATGCTATAGCCAATTGCTCCAGTCCCATGACTGCTGTGTAATCTGTTATGATGCTTGGAAAGTTACACATGTTATTTTTGGTTACAGGATTACAGTGAAATGTCAGTAGCTTATCGGCCTTCGCATGCAGATGCAACTTATGACATGAAGTATGGAGTTAGAGCAGTTGAGGTAACGTCCTTTTACATATATAAACTAGTAATGTCGGGTTCAGTATTTCAGAATTCATAACAAACTCGGATTATTCTTAAAGGGTGGGGGTAGGTCTTCAGCCAGGGAAACCATTGGAAGAGTTGCAGCTGGAGCTGTTGCTAAGAAAATTCTTAAGGAACTATCAGGAACTGAGGTGTGTTTATAGTAATTATAAGAATTAGGCTCAGCCTATTATTTTCTTCATTTAATACTATAAGCTTCTTCTAGATTTATGAGGGATCGGGGATTGTATTTGGTGGACTCAATTATCTTTCTAGGCTTGTCTTAAGAGCTCTTAACGTGTGTGTGTCTTTTGTGTAAGATTTGGGAAGAAATTATTGTTGTTCTTGGTTTCTCATGGAGTTGCCAAGTATTGAGGTAGTCAAGCACTTGTATCAGAAAAGCATTCAGTGATTGCTATAAACATATTGTGATAGTATGATAATTTCTTCTCTTGCTGGATTATATTTGTGGCTTTTCTTATCTAAATGTCAGTTTCTCTTTTTTTTTTTGGGTTTTTTAAATGTTATAATGTCAGGTTTTTGCTTACGTCTCTCAAGTTCACAAGGTTGTCATGCCAGAGGACGTGGTTGATCCTTACACTCTGACATTGGAACAGGTAAAGCATGGATCTCATTCCTCAAAACTCTTGGACTTTCAGAATTTATGAGAGCAGTAATTCTATCTGATTCTTTTAAATTTTTTATTTACATGCATGCACAGTATCGTTCACATTACAATTTTCCCCTTCATTTAAAGTTTGATAGTTCATTGACGTGACACTTGCTTCTTCAATAATGAACAGGTAGAGAGTAATATTGTAAGGTGCCCAGATCCTGAATATGCTGAAAAGATGATTGCGGCCATTGATGCTATCCGTGTGAAGGGGGAATCTATTGGCGGTGTTGTGACTTGCATAGTGAGAAATTGCCCTCCGGTACTCTCTCTCTCTCAAAACATGGACTTGTTTATATACTCCTCAAGATATTCACTTCTTAAGATGCCATATTCTTAGTATAAATTACTGCAATATTTTTTGTTAGTCTCTTTTATATAGGATTGGACCTAAATGGGAATAATGTTTGTTCACAGGGTCTTGGTTCTCCGGTCTTTGACAAACTTGAAGCGGAGCTTGCCAAAGCTGTTTTGTCATTGCCTGCATCCAAGGGCTTCGAAATTGGCAGTGGGTTTGCAGGTACCTTTTTAACAGGGAGTGAGCACAATGATCCATACTTTGTAGATGAGAGTGGAAGAGTCAGAACAAGCTCGAATCGCTCTGGTGGAATTCAGGTGAGTAGTTGTACTCTCCAACTGAATGGTGTCTTTTGTTTTGAACTTGTGTTGAATTTTAAGACTATGTTGACATTCAGGGAGGAATATCCAATGGGGAAATCATAAATCTGAGAGTAGCTTTCAAGCCAACAGCTACAATTGGGGTAAGCTCTCTCTCTCTCACCCTTACTAGCATTTGTAATCGCACCACTTATGCTTGTCTGCCTACTCACCCGCCTATACGGATACCTATGCAGAAAAAGCAACACACAGTGACCAGAGATAAAAAGAATGTAGATCTAATTGCCCGTGGTCGCCATGATCCCTGTGTTGTCCCCCGAGGTATACCTCTAAACAGTATCTCAGCATCTAAATACACGTTTTAGTGAGAAGACTTTGAAACAAGTAGTTCTTGAAATTATTTCTTTCTCATTTATTTGTAATTTCGAAAGGCTCATATCGTGTTTATGTGAATGCAGCCGTGCCGATGGTAGAAGCTATGGTAGCACTAGTACTTATGGACCAATTGATGGCCCAATATGCACAATGTAATCTATTTCCTATCAATCCCGATTTTCAGGAGCCGATAGAATCCACAAAGACCCATGCTGCACCGGGTCTGAAAAGTTGAGAAAGCAACTGATATTTCACCCTCTTTTTTTTTTTTGCTTTGGTCATAAGTTAAAATCTGTATGATTGAGTTCAGCTTTCTTGCCTAGGCCTGTTTGCTCTCCCATCATTCTGTAATCTGATTTATGGTGATGGAATTGTTTCTAGCATGCTCAAGAAGAAGAATAAATCGGAAATATGAAGATTGTTTGTAACTGAAGATAAGCATTCTATTGAACCCATTTTACCAATAAAAATGATAATTCAAGCCTCCAAATGCTGCTGTACTTTTGTAAGCTGCATTTTAGCTCTGAAAAAAAGGGGATGAAAAAAATGAAAAATCCTGGTTTGAGAAGATGGACGGTGGCTTAAATAGATACCCACTTTCATTTTTCTTCTCTCTCTCCTTCGATGCATATAAGAGCTTTAGACGACTTCAGTTCAATTCTGTATTGATATGTCGATTACATATTAGTTACAATAATAAGGTGTTAGATTTCTCTTATCGATTAGTCTTTTGTTTAAAATTGTAAAATTTGATTTCTTAAAATCTTGGGACTCTTCCTATGGGATTAACTTTTTAAAGATGATCTCTGGCTTAAAATTTATGATGGCAACATATCCTGATTTTTTTCCCCTTCTTTTGGGGTCATTGAATGAAGGTGGAATGGTCCGAGTGGACACTGTAATGCATGTCCATTACAAAGATTTTTCACTTTTTAGTTTTTACATACCAATTTGTAGTTTCTTTTTGATTCAATATCGTTAAAGGGCTCAGTTTCATCTCCTCCAATCTCCCACTTTGAAAAGTAAAGGCTGATGATGCTATAATACTCTGTTACTCCTTTTCTGGTTCTGTAATGTCAAAATGTATACGTTAGGTGACATGACTCGAGAATAAAAGCACATTATTGAGAATTGGAGGGAAATAAGTAAACAAAAGACGTACAAGTATTGTAAATGTATGCAAGTGAAGTGCACTAAGGAGCTCAGCAATAACAAAAAAGCACATACAAACAAACAAACAAACAAACAAACAAACAAAAGGTTGACATACATATGACCCACATTTCATAATGAAAATCACCCCATGATTCCAAAGGGAAAAGCTCCCCTCAAGTATGTTTCAGTTGAGGAGCTCTAAACATAAGACCCACATGTAGATTGGTCAACAAAGATTACTTCATGACCACCCAATGCATCTCCTTAACATGTAAATAATAATAAATTAATTAAAATTAATAAATTAATTCATTTTAAAAAAAATTTAACCCTCATTTTGTCCAAAATAATAAAATTAATTTATTTTAGATCCAAACGATAGTAATCTCCATATCTAACCTAAACAGAAAATCAGACCCCAAAACCTGCCTTGTTTTCATTTTCAACTTTTTACGAGTAACCGTTTTCAAGAGAATTAAGTGCTCTGTCTCAACACTCAACAACCAAACCACAAGCCCATCCAAAAAACATAAAAATCATCGCTCACAGTCACGTACTTCTTAACTCAGAATAAAACCGCCTCTCAACGCGTTTCACTCTGAAACAGAATCAGGCGCATTTTTAGCACATCCACCAAAAGATGGTGCACCCTGTGGCGGAGGCCAACGAGCAGAGTCCCTTCGGCTCTCTCTCTCCCGACGAGTTCTATGCTCGCCACACAGTGAGTCACGGATCCGAGTACATCACCTCCAGAGGCCTTAAGCTCTTCACTCAATGGTGGACTCCTCTTCCTCCGACTAAAATCAGAGGAATCATCGCCCTCGTCCATGGATTCACCGGCGAATCCAGCTGGTTAGTCCAGCTCACTGCCGTTCACTTTTCCAAAACCGGATTCGCCACCTGCGCCATCGATCACCAAGGCCATGGCTTCTCCGACGGTCTCGCCGCTCATATACCGGACATTAATCCGGTAGTCGACGACTGCATTTTATTCTTTGATAATTTCCGTCAACGTCACTCTCCGTCGCTGCCGTCTTTTCTCTACGCCGAGTCTCTCGGCGGCGCGATCTCGCTCCTCATCACTCTCCGTCAGAAACAGCGCTGGAACGGTCTTGTCCTCAACGGTGCCATGTGCGGGATCAGCCAGACGTTCAAACCTCCATGGCCGTTAGAACACTTACTCTTTCTACTAGCGGCGGTAGCTCCTACGTGGAGCGTGGTTCCCACTCGCGGCTCTTTGCCAGATCTCTCTTTCAAAGTTGAGTGGAAGAGGAAGCTCGCGTTGGCAAGTCCACGGCGTAAGCTCGCACGTCCACGCGCTGCGACGGCGCTTGAGCTGCTGAGAGTGTGTAGAGATTTGCAAGGAAAGTTCGAGAAGGTGGAGGCTCCGCTTCTTATAGTACACGGTGCAGCCGACGTCGTCTGCGACCCGGCTTGCGCTGAAGACCTCTACAAACGCGCTGCGAGTGAGGATAAGACGCTGAAGATATACCCTGAAATGTGGCATCAGGTGGTTGGTGAGCCTGACGAGAACGTCGAGCTAGTTTTCGGTGACATGCTGGCTTGGCTCCAGAGCCGAGCTATTCCAGCCGAGAATGGCAGCGCCTGATAAATAATTATACAAAAATATCGTGGAAGAAATAGAAATGTAAAAATCTTCAGCAGGGGTGGCTTAATTAAATAAAAGAAATAATTAGCAGTAATAGTAAAATTAAAAATTGCATCTAAAATAAAGGATCAAGTTTCCATATATCACAATGATATGATACTAGGAATGTAATGCTACTATATCCTGCATAATTTTTTCCAGCATTATTCCACAAGCAAATAAACCTATTCCAAGAAGAGCAGGCCTTGATCTCCATAACCCTTTCGGCTCGGTTTTCTCGGCTTCCTGCTCGCTCCTCGCCCACATCATCGCCGGAGGCAGAATCCCGTACAACATTGTCATACAATATCCTCCCTAACAACCCAAGTTCAGAGTATAATGAGAAAAGAAAGTGGCAGAAATAGGGAAAGGTTATATGTTACCATGTAAAAGCTTATACGTACAGCAATGTCTGTGGCAGCAGAGAATGAATCAGGTACAGTAGTGGACACAATAAGAGATGGAGCAACAGCAATTGCCATTGCTGTGATGCTAATTTTATCTCTTTCCCATGTTAAATTCTTGAGTTGCTCCTTAAAAAACTCAAAGAAACTCAAGAGAGTGCCTAGTAATGAAGTCCCTACTGCTAGAAGTGAGAAAGCCTCTACCATATATGAAATCTCACTCCACCCCAACCTGAACATATATGAATATAAAATTAAGTACTATAGTTAAATATAGTCCAAGATTAAGTATTATATTTGATATAATAAGTACCTCATAAGCAATTCGACTGGGTCGACAAGCTGACCGGTCTGGGCCGAAATGCCCAGTGCAATTGCATCCCAGATTAGCAAAGCCATTAGTGGAACAATACTTCCAAGAAAAACTGAAAGCCTTAAACGAAAGAGATCACCACCCAAATAAGCACAAAGAACTGCCCAGTAAAGAAACACAGGAATAAGAAAGAGTAGCCAAACTGATGAATATTATTAATTGCCTTTTTTATTAAGAATCACCTGGCAATAAGTCATGATATACCAAAGTAAAGATGATAACAGGAATTGCAGCTCTGACTTTTCCCCAATCAGCAATACTGTCTACTCCTATCCACCCTCCAACCACAACTGCCAGAACCTCAATTGCTACTAGTAACCCAATCATGGAAGCTGTGAGATATTGGTTTACTTGATCAGTAGCTTTGGTCCCACCTAAGGAGATGAGGAATGTGAAAAGTGAGGTGAAAAGGAATGCTGAGATTGGAGGTGGGAGATTGATCAAGTGGAAGAGAAGCTGCCCGGATTTCGAGCTATACGCGATGAGGGAAGTGTAGCCCAAGAAAATGTAGGTGAAGGTGGCTATGGTCCCGCCAAATTCACCTAGTGTTTCTTTTGCCATGGTTCTAATGGAAATCACCTCCAGCTCATTCATGTCTTCTTCTTCTTCTTCCTCTTCCGCTTCCGCTTCCTTCCTCTTCTTCTTCCTTCTCAAACCCACATTGATTTCAATAAGCAGAAGTGCTTCAACTAGTAGAAACCCCCAACAGATTATCACAGTTACTGAACTTGGAAACAAACCCTATAACCCAAAAATAAAAATGAAAAAATAAATTTTAAAACTGAAAAATAGATAAAAAAATAAATGGGCTTAGTCAAATACATATCAAGTAGAGATTATAAACTGGAAAGTACAGCAGGAGAAGCTTTATCTGGAAGAGCAAGCATCCCTGAACCAATACTTGTTCCGATTATGAGAGCAACAGCTCCTCCTACACTGCCCTTCTCCTCCTCCTTCTTCTTCTTCTTTTCATCCTCTTTGCTCAATTCAACCACGTCTTGCTTTCCATTCTTTATACACGCTTTTGACCTAAGGTGTAGCACTTCTTGGTCTTTTTGCTTGTATCTGCTCTTTATAATCAATCAATCAAACTAAATCTATCATCATTATTATTATTATTATTATTATTATGAAATCATTAAATGGTAATAAGGAAAGACAAAATTTAAAGAGATTCTTTCTTACATCCTTAATTTTAGACAAATGATTGTGTGCTTCAAATGGCTCTTGCTCCAACGACTACCCACTGTGTGATTTTTGGTATGCAACGAGGAAGAAGAAACGAAACACCGCATAGCCATGAAAACCCGACCAGAGGTAAGGGAGGGGGGGGGGGGGGGGGGATGTCGGGTTTATTTATTTATAATTAAAAAATTGAGGTTCAATCTCAATTTCCCAAATATCTTGGAAGTGGTCCACGTTCGAAGAAATATTCTATCATATACTTTGTTTTATATGTCACATTGTGAATCACTCCAATCACAAATTTTTGATGTATTTATAAGATATTTTTGTATTAAAAAATTTATACTCATTTTATTTATCTCTTATTAAGTCTACGAATAATTGTAAAACATAATTCATATAATAACTTTAAATATTTTTGAACCACCTTACTAAATTATATAATTGGAAGTAGACTATACTCTCTAAATCCCATTAACTAAAAGTCCATATTAATTATATTGTTTAAGAATATAAATAAAATTTGTAAAAAATGCTTCATATCATGTTACATAAATTTGACCTCAAAATTTGAAGAATCACTCTATAAATTAAATATTATTTTAATATTAATCTAACTTTTATGCCATTCCTTTTTCTTATATACATAATAATAATATTTAATTGATATAAAAAATAGAATAGATAATCAAATATAGAATTAAATGATTTAACTTTAACATAAGCATCTAAAAATGGAATAATATTTAAATAGAAAAACCGGACCAGAGGAGATACTTGTCATTTATGGACTTCCTTGTAGAGTTATATGTGATTAGCATGAATCAAACTACCTAAGAATTTATCATTCATATATTCTAGAGAAGGAGTATACATAACTTGTGTTTTATTTGTTTGTTTTTAATTTTGATGGTTCAAAACTTGACATTGGACCCAAACTGGTGTTTTGATTGTTAATGTAACCGAAATGTTATATCATAACTATATAGTTTTAGGACCATATCTTATGATGACAAGAAATCAATTAGCAAACGATATCCAAATGCCTCTTCTCTCTTAATTGCTTTGGTTGCTTCGAGTTAAAGCAAAATTGTTGAAAAGAAAAAGAGGAACCATCATATCTACTACTACATTACTCCCTTCTTCTAAGCTATCTCTCGCCCACCGTAATTGCTTTGACCAGTAATCTGATTCCATATGTATGGGTCAATTACTTTGCTTCTAACTCGAGAAGAGTTGAATCCTGCCCCAAAATCTAACCAAACTGCATTCCCATGTAATAGAAATAGAATTATCTTGCTCGAATGTTTGATTTAGATTTGATAGATAAGAAGATGAGACAAATTTCGTTAGCAATATGGAAAACCCGGGCTCTCTAAGCCGATCATTTGGAAGCGAGTATCCAGAAATTAAGAAGGAAAGATGGAGAGCCAGCAAACCAGCTCAAAAACGCCATAGCAGTAGCTACTTCAAACCGAGAACAGTGGTTTTGAGCACACTGGTTCAAATCATTCCTGATAAGGACAGTTATACCCGCAGAAGCACAAGCAGCAGCAAATGTAAGAGTGGAAGTAATCTGCACTTGAAACCAGTGGGGAAAATTATATTCTAATAATATCAATATATGCTTGACAAGGCAATATAGATGTTTTTCCTAGTAAATGGTCGTCTTACGACTC
Source organism: Coriaria nepalensis (assembly GCA_027186245.1). Taxonomy (NCBI): domain Eukaryota; kingdom Viridiplantae; phylum Streptophyta; class Magnoliopsida; order Cucurbitales; family Coriariaceae; genus Coriaria; species Coriaria nepalensis. The sequence continues at coordinate 8,343,948 of CP114491.1, read as the reverse complement.
TAAAGGGGACCATTCTGTCAGATATGATATTTTAATACTTTATTTCAAGTGACATAACTAATATGTTAATGCTACTTCAGGATGTAGGTGATTTGGAGCTTAGAAAGAATTCTAAAATGTGACATCATGCGATATGGTCGAGATAAAACTTCACCCTTTCTTTGATATTTTACAATACATATTGGAAAAGTTAGGGGAGGGAGTTGGTCAAATATCTCACAAGAATACAACATAAAACATTTTCCACATCGCCCCTCCTTTATTCTCCTCAGCAAAGCTCTACTACATACTATCTGCCTAAATCTAGCTCTCAGCAAAGCTTGTTCCTAAAGAAGTTGCCATTAACCCACACATTAGAGTAATTGCACAATCTAAAAGGACCATAACTAAACTAAAAGCAAACCACTCAAAATAAAAAGGCTCTTAATTCATACACCAAAATAGGGGTGAGGGATAATGTGTTTTTTTGAGTCATAGACGCATCTACAGATTATGAAATGCAAGGAATCTCTTAGGTCATTATTGCATAAGAATGGTACAACAGTTGGGGATTGGGGAGAAGTAATCCCAACAGGTTCGTTTTCCAGATTGGATGAGAAGAGAAGGTTCAAGGGCTGTGATATTCTTAGTGAAGCAAGATTCGAGGAGAGGAAGGCTTGAGTTCATATTCAATATTGACATAAGAAATAGTTCCGCGCATAAAACCATGATTCATGTTTCTCTTCCTCTTCTTCTCCCTCCCCACTTCTCTCTACAACCCAAAATGCACAATTACCACACTTATCATCAAACATGTTTGTCCCCTTGGAAGTTGAATATATATGATTATAGCTGTTATACCTTGTACTGTCTGATAAATGAAGTGCTAAGCGCTCCAAAACAAAAAAAAAACAAAAAAAAACAAAAAATCCTCAATGCCAGAATAATGCTCACGTTGTCACAGAAAAATCAAAACATTTTCCTTACCCAATCGCCGACGGCAAATGCGCAAACAATTCGGAAATTCCGCAAGTTTCTCTTCACTAACAGTGCATACACATCAACACTTGCAAGAACGAAACTCCATAAGCTTTGCAAGCTAACAGCAGCAACAAGATAGCTATACCAAAAATAATATTAATAATAATAAAACACCATCAAAACTATTGCCCCAAGAACCCTAACTTTAATTCCAACTTCAGATCTAAGCTAAATTAAGCTGTTTTATCCAACGGAGAGACTGCAAAAACAACGAAATTACCAGAAAGCAGTGACGGAAGGGAAATCGGAGGTAGACGCCATGACAGATAAAGAGACAGCGGCGAAGGCGAACTGACTGAGGCGCAAAGCGAGACCGCCGGTCGTTCCCGGCATCCCCTGTAAATCCTTCATTCTCCCTCTCGGTATAATCGGAATGTTGGCTGCATCTGTGCGAGCAGGAGGAGCTTCTACAGGATGAACTGAAGGATGGATTATCATTGCTTTTTAGCAAATGGCGACAACTGCTCTGCTACTTTGATCGGGATTTCTCCTCCATTTCTTGTGAAGTACAGTGCAAGAGAGAGAGATTGAAATGAATTCGAAGAGCTTGGATTTTCGGGTTTAACAAAAGATAAGTTGAAGATTCGGAGAGTGAATTTTAATGGATGATCGTCGTCTTTCTTCTACTGTTGCTGCAGAATCCAGTAGACAAGTACCAACTTTTGCAGTGAAACGTCGTCGTAATACACACTCAAGCCATAGAATTGGAAAGAATTATATATTATCCGGTCTGAACCGAGCAGACCGCTCTAGAGTAGTAATTAGGATTGGCGGTTCTGGACAAGCGGTCAAAGAAGCAATAAATAGGGACACAAAAAGAATAACAGAATCAATTTTCCCTCTTTTTGGCGGGCAGAGTCAGAATTGGCGTTCTAGGGTTTCGAGATTATTCGAAGATGATCGAGGTGGTGCTGAATGATCGTTTGGGGAAGAAAGTGAAGGTGAAGTGCAATGAGGACGATACGATCGGCGACTTGAAGAAGCTCGTGGCGGCTCAGACTGGAACCAGAGCTGAGAAAATTCGAATCCAGAAATGGTATAACATCTATAAGGATCATATAACTCTTAGAGACTACGAAATCCATGATGGCATGGGACTTGAGCTCTACTACAATTAGGTATTTCTCTGTTAAATCTTTTGTACGAATTTCGTTCTCCGTTTTCCTATTATCTTCTGGAATTCAGACCTTGTTTGTGTTTTATATGCAAGTTATGCTTCATCTAGGGACTCTTGTTTACCAGATTTTAGTGATTATGAATACTTATATTGATTGATTGTGGATCCTGAATTTGATTTTGAGATATGTATACCTATAAGTTAAGATTGGAAACTCTCTCGGAATTTTGAGCCAATGAAAAAATGAGTTAATTTTTGTTGACCCAAAATTATTGTGTTCGTCATGCTTAAAGAAAGGACTCTTGTTTAGCTGAAGACCATAAAAGAAAGAAATGTTAAAGTATAGAGTTTGTAAAATGAATATATCTTATGGCATAGTGTTCCTTAATTTTGTTTTTCCTTGATAGTTCAACGCGAGACTTACTCAGTCCTATAAAATACATATCACTATAAGTCTATAAAGTTTGTAAAATAAGTCAATGTAAAAGGATTACCATGCTATTTTACCTTTGGAGGATTAGTGTAAGCATGTCAATGTTTGAAGCAGAGCTAAAATCATACTTCTTTGTGCATGGAAGGAGAGGGTAGTTAAGGTGCAAAGGGGTGATTACATTGGCTAAATATATCTGGTCTTGGTGGTTAGCTTAAGCAAGGGGTTCCAGTTGGTGTTCTGGTATTTGAAAGAGAGGTTCTTGGCTTAAACTCTCGCATTCCGCAAAGAATTCTTGATTTTTACTCCATTATAAATCAGCTTTATTTGTTTTGGTCTAATGATATCGATCTTGACCTCTCCGTGTGGTAAGGGTTAATTCATAATCTTACTGGGGCGATTTACGAAAACCATGATCTAGGGAAGTTTATAATAGTAAACACAATGCTCCTCCTAACTGACAAATAAATTTTGTTTTGGTTGCGTGTTCCCACTGCTATACCTTTTCAGGTATTGTGTGTTATTGCAAGTGCATGTTCTTGGAAAAACTGGGTTGAGTTCATTTTGTTGTATGTGGGATGTAGAATGGTCAACATCTGGTTACCTTGATTTCCGTGACAATGTGCGTGCAATAATCTCACTCTCATCTTAGGACCTCCTTGAGATTGGAAATGGAACCAAATAGTCCGTTGCATGAGTATTCATTAATTCGAACATCCTAAGATAACCTTTAAAAATTTTTGGGTTCTCCTTTGATTCATTATTCCTGAAAGGATAATTTGATGTTTGAATATTATTGATAAATAACTTGTAATTTGTATTGGTCTATATGGATTAGCTTCTTACCACCACCATTTTTGGTCCTTTCATTTTCAGGTACTGCTACTACGGGAAAAATTATCACGAGAATGGGTTGCCATTGGCTAATGCTTTACCTTTTACAAGTCTCTGTACATCTTTCCAAAACATGTGAACCTTACTGTTGACCGTCTCTGACACAATCATGTGGTATTTGAATCGTTCTTATATACTCAACTGGACTAGTGTACTAAAACAGATACAAAAATAAAATGGTTATAACCCGAAGATTCTCATCAAGGCAATAATCCTTGGGAGTTTTGTGTAGGAGCTAAATCACGTCACTCTTACTCGGTTAAGTTATACATCTGCGCAGCTATGGGGATTTAAATTTTCACTCAAGATTTTAATAGGGCTTGTTAAGGAGACTTGTTTTACTAACTAATTGCAATATACACTTGAAAAATAAGATTGTTAGAAAAGGTGAAGATAAAGAATCGTGCTTATAATTTGTTGCATGGATAACCAACTGGGCCTCCAGCGTGTTGCATGGATAATCATTATCTGACTTTGGGGTTGACTTTTTGGGACATGTCCATGAATTCTTGGATCTTGGTCACACATTAAAACTAACATACATATTGAACCCACCACCACCATCCACCAATTCACGAGTGCTGTCGACAACATGATATCCTCGACGAGTTCTCACGTGCCATCGTGACCAGACAATTATGAAAGTAGTTGACTTTCCAAACTTTAATCTGGTTAGACCCATTAAAAAATAAAAAAATAAAACTAAACCTCGTGTGAAGTGTGAATAGCTTTCATTGAATACTAAACCTCTTTTCAAACACTCTTAACATGGGATTTGGGATCTCATCTTCGAGAATGTAAAATGTTGTCGGACAGTGTTTTGCTGTCAAACCCAAAACTCAATTTCCGGATTACAAGACATTACCCAAAAAAAAAAGTCAACCCCAAATTTGAATACTTCACTAACCTATCATGTGTAGACTTTACTCCCACTTGTTTATACGACACAAGGATCAACGGATCTCTGTCTCTCGAGTCCTTAAAAAAGTGTCGACAAACATATCCAATCTTGTTTCTTATTTCTTGCCTCTTTATGTCTTCATGCTATTACTCTAATGTAATTCTCATATATAATGAGACTTGCTGAACAAAAACTTTTTGACATTGTGCTTGATAAGAATTAAGAATTAAGTAGGCTTTTTAACAATCAAAAGTCCCCTCTGCTCATATTTTGATTCAAAAGGGTTTTCATCTAAAGAACGCCAACAAAACCGAATACAAATTGATACTTAGCTACAAGCTTGAAATCAACATAAGAATCAAACTTACCTATAAGATTGAAACAAACATACAAAATCAAACTGTACAATTGCAAGAATAACTTTCTCATCCTCAAAAATCCCTGTCCAAAACTCGCTGCAAAACAGCTGCGAAAGAATGAACATCGCTTAGGTAAATTATATCATAAAAGGGTTCATTGATCTAGAAAATAAAAAAAGGGCACCAACATACCTAGAGGGCTAATCGTTAGCATGTTCAAGTAAAAAGCCAATAGCAGTAGCTCTTGTTAAAGAACTGAGATTGGCATCTGTGAGCTTCCTACCCCGAACATGTCGGTCAATAATTTTTCATTTGTCTCCTCTAAGGAAAGTGATCCTCTATCTGATTGTGACCCATCAGACAGGTTTTGGGCCTTCTCTTGATTCTCAATGGATGAACCGTTTCCATTTGTATCAATCAAAGAAGACCTCTTGGAATTAATCGTCGGCTGATTGGGTTGAATAACTTGACCGAACAATAAAATTTTGCCTGTTTTCTTCTCATTGTTATCCTTTGAACATCGATTCGAAGAATCTCCCATGGTCAGCCAAGAAGATTCTTTGCTCTCATGATTCTTAGATATTCCCGTGAAGTTTCCACTCGGGATTGTAGGAACAGGTCCAGATTTTTCAAGGAGCTGAAAATCAACAAAAGGGATACTATATGAAGACGGAGGAGAGAGTCCAAATTGAGCATGCCTGGCTCCCTGTATGCTTCCCGGAAATATATTGTCGGGAAATCGTGGGGGGCCTGTGGAATTGAGGAATTCGGCAGGGCTGGTGCAAAACGAGGGTATCGGAAGTTGGCCGAACAGGGTCAGGTCCGAGGTGTATGGGCCCTGCATCTTCTTTCTTGGCCGCAAGAAAGGTGAGAGGTGATGGAGGGTCGGCATGTTTGATGCCACTTCAATTGCCCAGGGGTTAACCCGCTTCACATTTTGTAGCAAATCCGGTTCATCCCAAGTTACCTAAAATACATTCATACAAAAGGGAAAACTTTAGAATCAAAAAATGATAAAAACTAAACAAAAAATAAATAAAATTCAGTTTCAACCCGCAAAAATAAAGTTTGTAAAAATAAATCTAGTTTACCACCGTCTAACAAAAATTACAGTTTGCACAAACTCCATTCTATCCAAGTAGACACAGTTGATAAAACCAAAAAAGCATTAATAATAATCACAAAATGGAAACTACAAAATCGAGAAGTAAATAATTACCTGTAGAAGTCGCCATGGAGAATCAGGCGAATTGACAGGATCCACAGCCTGAACGGAAGATATAGTTCCAGCAAACCAACTCATCCTCGACGGATCTTCTGTTTCAAAGGGCATCTTAAACCTCATCCCAGAACACCATCTTATATGCATTGCCGCTCTCACCTCAGAAGCCCTCACGCAAAACTCCGGCGTGCTAGCGCACGGATAATAAACAACCTCAAATGGCTGTCGACTAACCGCAAGCTCCCCCGCTTCCATAACTAACTCAACACTCACTCTCCCACCAACCGAATGATCCAAATTCGAACAACACCCGAATTGACTATTATTACTGTTCCACCCTGAGGACCTGCCCCCTATCCCCCTCTTGGCCCGCCTGATCCCAAGCGAAAGATCCCCATTCTCCGCACGGAAAAACACAACCGAATCCCCCGCCACTAGCTTCTTCTGGTTAACGAAATTACTCCAACCGGTCGTTAATAGGTGGCGACGTGGGGTCCCTCTATATATATGCCTAAACTTCCACACCTCCCCGTGAACATCTTTCACGAAAATGGTTTGGACGGGCAGCTTGGACGAGTAGTCCAAGCGGGGTAAGATAATCTCTGCGCAATAACGGGGCACGGAGAATCCTCCCCCATTATTCGCGTCCGATTGGGTCAATGTCTTGACAAACGAGAGGGGTTTTTCCCTGCCGTTGCTTCCGTTGAGTTTTCCTTCTTCTTCATCCTCTTCGAAAAGGGAAATTCCATCATTTCGCAAAGGGATTAGCCTTATCTTTGCGAAAACCTCATCGGTTTCAGGATCCGCCATGTACCGGATGGCAGATACTTTGCAAAGGATGAGTGAAGGGACATGGGAGGTATTGAATTGGAGTTTTTCGGGGAGGTATTCGGAATATCCTTGAGGGAAGTAGAAGACTGTTGAGTTAAGAGGTGGGATTTGAACCATCCCACCAGCAAAAGCATGCCATAGTTGCGAATCTAAGGATTTCTCTGATTCTTTTACGGAATCCATTACTCTTATCATTATGAAATAAATATCTTTCTTTTGCTTGACCGAAATTGTTGTAAACTGTAAAAGAAATTCACATGGCAGATTTAAGAACTATATACGTGAGAAAATTAAGATGATCATGTAAAGCTTGATTAGTTGTAGAACATGAAATGGGTTGAACACTTTTCGTACCTTTTTCAATCCAAAGAAGAGAAGATCTCAATACCAAGCCACTCTGACTTTTCAGATAGCCAAAACCTCAATTGCTAAAACAAGTTCAGAAATTCCAACATATCAAGTCGGATTCTTTTCCGGCAAAAGATTAAGGTTTCGTGGAAATTTAAGAAAGAACGATGTAAAGTGGGGTTTTATAAGTGAAGGAGAGAGACAGAGACAGAAAAAGATGAAGATGGGGAAAGTCAGTGCTTTGTCACTAAAAAAACAACACATAATGTCATAAACACAACCTGAAGCGTCGTTGCCGACCACACTGCGCGACCACTGAAAGTGAGATCTTTTAATATATGTAAAAAATTCATTTTTATTTTGTTAAATAATAATATGATTTTTATTTTACAAAACTCAGATAGACAGATCTCACCACCGTTTCATACGGCGCGAAATTCTCATATGCCTTTGATTATGCGTCTAGGAAATAAGAGTAACTTCAGCTAAAGTTTTTGAAATTTATACTTAACTCCCTCAAGTTAAACAAATTATATATATACCTCCCGAATTTTAAAAAAGCAATATAACATACATTCTATCGAATTTTTTTCCTTTAAAAAATTAACAGCCCGGCTCACAACTCGTATAGATCGATTTAGACCTGACAGTAAATTTTTAACTAAATCTTTGGTTTTTTAGGCTTAATATAAATAAATATTAGTAAAGTATATCAATTTTGAATTTTTTTTGTTAAATGACCCTATTTTCAAATTTAGGTGTATAAAATTTATAATTTATCTCGTACCTTCAACCTCAGTCTAAGATTTCATACTGAGATCTTCCTCCCAGCTCAGACCCAGATTTTGATCCAACCCTGGATCGATGAAGGAGAGAGATCGCAGATTGAAATGAGAAGAAGCGGAGGGAATGGTATTTTGGATTTAAACTTTTCCATTTGAAAAAGATAAGTTAACAAAAATTATGAATTTTGATTTATATAGCGAAACAAGTATGAAAATAGAGACCACCACTCAAATTATCTTATTTTTATTAGATTCAAAGTGAAGAGATGATAAAGGTACATCGATATATTTTAATTATATATATTATTTTTATAATATTACATCAATTTTAAATATAATCAAGATTAATAAATTATAAATACAATTTATATAAAAAATATTTAAAAAAAATAAAAAATAACTTATAATTATTTATATCAATCACAATCGATTAATCAATAATTAATTGATATAAATAATTGTCAAAGTTACCAATTTTATTTTATTTTGATGTAATCAAGCTATCATTTTTCATCGCCTTTTTTTACTTCTAATATATATACATAAATTTAATAAAATAAAAATAATAAGCAAAAGGGTGGACCATATCATAGTGCCCACAAGAGACATCGCGCGAGAATATTGCTAGGGTTTACAAGTGACTTCTAAGTGAAGAGATGGAAACAGTTTTCAAATGATGAAAATGAGAGCTTTGTTGCGAACTAAGCACGTGAGTGACTTGGTCTAAATATTTATCCTTAATAAAATCAATGCAGCCAACGAATTATCATAAATCAAATATAAAAATATATATATTCATATCAGTCTTAAGTTAGTAACATCGTTCCCTAACTCTTGGAACTAACCATGGTTAAATTAAATAGCCATAAAGTTAAATTTATAGGTAACCATGGTTAATTTGTCATATGTCAGTCCAAGACTTTTCCACCCCGCCTTGTAAACCGGATTCCTGACTTTTTGGCCTTGGAGACGGTGTACGAAGGATAAGATACGGGTAACCTGGCTCCCATAAATTAAGTAATAGTGTAGGGTCTCATTTTTTAAAATAATTTAAATTATTAATATATTTATTTATTTGTTTATTAAAAAAATAAAACTAATATAATATTATTATTCATATATATTATTTATAAATAAATAAAATAATTTTTTTTAAAAATTCAGAAATTATATATATATATAACAGTTAACTTTTATATTTATAATTTAATTTTAAAATTTTAAAAATATATAAATTATATACTTATTTTTGAAAAATTCTTTATATTTATCAATAAAAAGTTAATATTAAATTTTTATTTATTTATAAATAAAAATAATTTTCTTAATTTATTACTAACTAAAAAGATAACAATTTTTTTTTTCCTAAAACCTCAAATAAACACTAATTATCTTTAATAAATAGATTATTAAAATTCTTCGATTTTGGGATTTTGTTAAGTCCATAAAAATATAAAGCACCGAAGCGAAGCGAACCAGGCAAAGCAAGACGGAGGTTATTGATTTGAGGATGGCATTTAAATTTTGAAACAAGTTAGGGGGCATATTAGGAAATTAACAAAATTACAAGGGTAATTAAGAAATAGTTAATTATGAATCGATTAAATCAAGGCTCTTAATTTTGGATTTAGGGAGTGAAGTTTACAACTTGTGAGAGTGATGATGATATAACATGTTAATTAGACAATTAACATAAGTCCTCCACAAAAGTTTAAACAAGGCATACTCGAAAAGTAATCGGTTATTTAATTAAGATTAATCTATTTAAGTAATTTTAAAATTAAAATTTTGAAATTAAATTATAATATTTAACTTATTTAAATAAATTTATAAAAAAATAATTAAGCGAACCGTATTTATAATAAATTATTATATTTTAATTATAAATATTAATTTTATTAATATTATATATAATTAAAAATATATTAATTCCTCTTAAATATAATTTACTTTAAAAAAAATTTTATAATTTTATATGAACGTGACGTATATGTATTTGACAAAAGTGTAGTGGAGACAAATTTGACAATTACATCGTTTTTTTGTTTTTTTTTTCTTCGGATATTAGTTTTAGCCACATTTTCCAACCATTAAAAAAAGAAAAAATTAGAGTAATTTTCATAATGAAAACAAACATTCTGCAAAAGAATCTGTCAAGAAGAATTCCAGAGCAATGTGAAAGAAGGAAGAGCCTCTTCAACCAAACATGTTCCTTTGTTGTTTTTTTTTGTCTTTTTCCTTGGATTGGATGAGGAAAGAGGACAGAGAGAGTTGGGTGGGGAGTAGAAAAAGACAAAACTTCTGGGCTTTTAGTGCTTTGGTCCTCCCATCCTACTCACGGTTAAATAACCTTTCAGACCAACCCTACCATCTTATGGTCACTGTCCCCTTAGAGTCTTAAGACTTAAGATCAGGCTTGTCCAGTCTCTTATGCATTTCTTTATTACTTAATTATTATTATTTCTTTTTACAAATATATATATATATATATATATATATATATATATTAGAAGAGTAGTGTTATATAATAAGGGTTTTGAATTGTTTCATTTATATTAAATAACAATATTTTTGGCCAAAATAAAATAACAAGATTGAAAATAATGAGTCAATAGCCACACTCACTGACATACAGATTTTGGTGCAAAAAATTTATCTTGTAGAAATTAAGAAAATGTTATGGAAAGTAAATTACCTTTCTTTTTTTTGGGGGGGGGCATAGTACATTCGGTTCAAGCTTCAAGGATCCGTTGGGCAGTTGCTTGAGTGAGAGTTGAGACCCCACCCCGTAAACATTGTGTCCGTCTTTGAGGCCCCTTTGAAGAGATTGATCTTATGGGCTGGACAATAAAAGGCCAACCCAAAATGTAGATTGTCCTTTCGTTTATTGCAATCCAAGATAAGGCTTTTAAAGAATAAATGGACCGTAGTTATTAGTTGAATCTTAAAAAGGAGAAGTAGGAAAATGATCCCATTATGATGACCACTCCAGAATTTGGACTAGAACTTGATAACATAGTGTGATGAAACCACCGTTAGTATCTGCATCGAAGAATTTTGAAATATTTTTGAAAAATTAGTTGAAAGAACGAGAGTTTAAGGCGTTTTGACAATCCGTTAGAGATGTGGATTCTAATTTTGAAGCAAAATATGTGTAGGAAAAATTTCATAAAACTAATTTTCATATTTCTGTCATGCGGTCAAATTCTTATCACTACGCCAACGCAGGACTTATAACCAAAATACAATATAATTTAGGCTTTTTCTTCTTAAAAATAAAAATTATTTCATTAAACCTTTCCATCAAATCGGTGAAAGCGTAGCAGCCCCCATAATTCCACGAGGTTAGTTGGAGTTTTCAGGTTGGTGAGAAGAATGAGACACATTGTGCCCTTACATGTATCCAAATTGAAAATGTTTTTTTTTAAAAAAAAGAAGAAATGTGGTGGAGTGATCTTTGATGGAACATCATACCACATACCAAATCATCATATTACTTCATTTTGTAATCAAAGTTGCGAATTCGGGTCAGATTGTGACATGTCGCCACATTGGCTTAAAAATAGTAAGATATTTTTGACATTGTTCAAAATTTTAAATTACTTAGACTAAAACCCTAAGCAAAGGTCTATTAATACCTCATCATTCTCTTTTAGGTCCATTTCACCCACCCACAGTCACAACTAAAAGGTAAGCCTTTTTTTATTGAATGTCACAAAAATTGGTAGCCTCGATGTTCAAATTTGTTAGAAATCATTAATTTAAATTTTGAATTCTTTTGCAATAAGCTATGCTATGCTATATGCTATAATGAAAAATGAACAAATTAATTATTACCCACTAATAATCAACCCAAAAGCCCAATCGGTTCAAAACTCTAAGAATTCGATTAATCGGTTGATTAACCGATCAAATTTTTACATTTTTACATTTTTTATTAGGTCTATTCTCCCTAATTATGATAAAATTTAATTTTCCGCATTACCATAAAGCAAATCCACTTGCCTATATAGTAATTTATCCCAAAAATATATATGCATATAATATCTTAATACATTATCGAGTATATTGAAAAACAGAACATCACTTCACACACAAAAAAAAAAAAAAAAAAAAAGAACAATTATATATATATATATATATAATAAACTTAAATTTCATATTATAAATTTTACACTACAAATAGACTGGAAAAATAATTTTCCTTCTCAAGGAAGAAAAGAGAAATAAAGAAAAGAATTATAATAGGAGTTAGAAAGTAGAAGGCAACAGAGAAAAAAGATTTAAAATATAAAATATAAAACATAGAATCCAACGCCTAAAAGTACCTCAAAAACCTACTACTCATCCCTAGACCTAAATCAAAGAACATCTCTAACCCTTTTCAATTCTGATTACGATCCTGCTACTTATCTCTAAATGTACTGGTCATGATCTGATCTGCTCATCTTTTTTTTCACCCAATCCACATCTCTGTACAGAGAAACCCAAAGAACAAAAAGGAACGAAGTAACATTAATCTCTGGAACAGAGACGGAAGGGACTAGTCTGTAAAATTCGAAATTTTCTCGGCCTCATCAGATAAATTCCAATGAAATGTTGTTCTTCATATTCGGAATGAATTCCGGTTCAGTCTCGCCCAAGCCACCTACCTCTCCAATCCTATTTCTCATCTCAATAACCTTCTTATGAGAATTGGAATGGATCGATGGGACAAATGTCGGGCTCGCCGCAGGCCGGTATTCTGGAAAGAGCCGGCCAGACTTGTACCTCACACCGCAGGCATTGCAAAGTGTTTTCGGGCCCATAGGTCCAGCTCGCCACTGCGGAGTTTTTGTTATCTCACAATGCATGCATTTCCTAACCGACTGAGATGACGGAGGATGGTTCTCATTCATCTCGAGCTGTGCAAGTGGGACTGACATCTTGACCTTCTTCTTCTTCTTCTGCTCAGAAAAGACTTGCTCTGGGATTTTAATCAACGGACGAGATTCGGCAAAGTTTTCGGAATCCGACCAGAACTTGGATGCCGATTCGGAAATGGATGAGGTTGAGGAGATGAGGTGGGTTGTTGGGCGGGGACTGAAGGTTCGGGGGCGGGGGCGTTTGCTACGGGCACGTCCGCACCGTCCGGGAATGATGTTTTCCGGGTAGGATGAGATGTTTTTCTCTCCCGAGCATGAGCTGCTACTCTCAAGGACTGAAACCGGGCTTGAGGTTTGGAATTGATGAGGGGCCAAGGTTATGGTCGATGAGCCTCGTAGGTTGTTGATGGTTAGGCTTCCACCAGAAAATGAATCCTCGACAAAGTTTGAGAGCCACTCCAACTGAACAATGTCCTCGTACTGCAAGGAGAAACAAAACAAAACTCTATTAATTTTTTTTCAATCTTGTATTTAGAGCTAAAATATTGTGATTCAAAATTTCTAGAGTAATTTAGCACTTAATTCATCCCAAGTTCTAAGACTGCTAGAAGGCTGGGGATGTAAGTGCTAGTGAGAGTAATTTTGTGGACTTAATAACATATGAACTTATATTTTAGGGGCTAATAGAAGATTTTTGAAAACGTATGGGGTAACTATTTTGGAATTTATTTACATATTAAAAGAGCGGTAGAGCACAATCAAAGGACAAAACGACAAAAGCACGAAACATGATTGATTGACTCTCAGGCAGCCGCAAGGCAGGACCCAAAACTATCTTAAAGTGGGATACCAGGCTGGCAATTAGAATTCCTCTACCTTAGATTCTAAAAATTCTAATTATGACATCATAATAAAGTTTAAGAAAAAACAAATAATTAATGTGCTGGTAGAGGGCAAAAATGTAAAGCCCGTACCGGAACAGTGAGCTCGGCGGAAAGGCCAGAGCTGCTGTTATTGGCGCCGGAAAAGACAGAGTCAGAACCCGGTAGCGACTCGGACTGAATCGGCCAGATGGTAGAAGAGAAGTTGTTGGTGCTGTTGCTGTTGTTGTTAATGGCGTCGACGTTTGTGGTGAAGCCGGTCTCAACGTCGTCGTTTGGGAAATCAAGCAAGTCGTCAATGTGGTCGAAGAAGCTTCCACAATCAATCTCGTCTATGAAGTCTGGTCCAGTCATTTTTATATTTCAACTTTTTTTTTACCTGAGAAAATGACAGTGACAAATCAGCCATATTGATTTCATAATTGAACTAAAGATGGTTTTTTTTTTTTTTTTTGTGATGTAATTTTCTGGAAATGGAATTGAGGACAAACCTTAAGTGAAATTTGAGCAAATGGCAGCTAAGAATAAAAAGAAAAATCAACTCCAATTCCTGCAGAGAATCAGAAAAAGAGAATTTCTTTATATGAGCATTATGGAATTTTCATTTTTCATGACATAGTGTTCAAATTTAAGCTGGAAATACAGTCAATTTTGTACTGAGCCTACAAAAACGTAAAAAAGTTTGATCCTTTCGGGCCGTTTGGTTACCGGGAAAAATTGAAAAAATGAAAAGAAAATTTCTGTTCAGGCCTGAGAATTCAACTTCAGCCATTGATAATTTTTGTCATTTTGTTTCCCTCCACTTTCTGACCAACCAAACGGCCGTTAAAAAAAAAACAAAAAACAGAGAGAGGCCTTTCCGACAATAAAAATTTTGGGGGAAAGGAAATGAATTTAGGACCAAAATGAAAGAAAAGACATGAAACGCAGAGGCGAACCTGTAATTAGACAAGAAAAATCCAAACTTTTTTTAATCAACGGGAGGTCGAAAACACCATTAATGAGGCCACGCAATATTTGTTCAAAGAAGGAGAAGAAGAAGACGAAATGGCTGAGTGAGTGAATGAAGGAATTAAATGGGTTTGAAAGAATAGGAGAAAGCAGAAGAAATTAGATTAAACAAATAAAAAGAAATAGAGGGGTTTAAAAAAGAAAACGAAAAAAAAAAAAGGGGGGGGAAGGAAGAGTGATAGAGATGTGGATGCCTGTAATGGGGTTATTGTTCTTCTTCTCTCCTCTTGCTAGCTGTCTATTACTATTGCCATTCCCTGTCTCTCTTCTTCTCTCCTCCCTTGTCTTGATGTTGAAGTCTTCTCTATCTCTCTCCTCTGATTACTCACGGGTCCCACACTTTTCCCCATCCCCAAGCCCCATCATCCCACATTACCCACCTCTCCTCCACCTTTCTGTGATGGGTTTTGAATTCTAAAGACGGAAATTAAAAAAAAAATAGCGAAAAGATAAAAAGATTTAAAAAAAAAAAAAAAAAAAAGTAATGGAAATGGATTCTCTCTTTCAAAAATCAGTTTCTCGGGTTTCGGTTTCTTTATCTCTTTCGCTAGTAAAAATGGTTGAATCGATGAGAAGAAATCAGATCAAACTTACCTTATTAGAGAGAGATAGAGACACAGTTTTCGACAACCTTTTTTTTTTTTTTTTTACTTTCCTCTTGTAGTAACTGACCCAGTTCTGTAAAAATGGCACTCTCTCTGCGTTTGTCTGAGTCAAAATCAGAGGGACATGAATGAAATGTTATTCTAAGTGAATCCCACCCTTTTTTTTTTTTTTTGTTTTTTTTAATGGCCTTATAATATATGTGTAAATGGGTCCCACGCGTGTTTAGTGTAACGTTTGGAAAGTTACTAACATCAATATCTTTCGCACATCGTTTTTAAGATTTGGTAAATGGTAACAACCTATTTAAGATTAATGTGTCTAAACAACTCGCTAATCCTTTTTATCTTATCTTACCTACTAAGTTTTACTATCCCATCTCTTCCATTTCCTATATTCATATTTATCTGGACCATTAATAAGATGAGTTAACAGTGCGTTTAGATGATAATCTATTTGTATTTTAAGTTACACTGATTGGGCCATTTCCATTACAAGCTTATTTGTTTGAAGATTTGGAAGTGACAGTGATTATTGATTAACTCATGCTATTATTTTTTTAACTTTAAAAGAAGAAAAGGTAGGGTCCACATGGTTGAATCTCTATGTGGGACCCTCACGCCCATGTTTTTAACTTTTCATCTGAAAAGATTCACCTGGTCCTTTTTCTGAAATAGTTTTTTTCCAACAAATAATTCTCGAATTTTGGGAAATTCATAACGTTTTCCATTAAAATTTAGGAATGAATTACTAAGAAATTATATGATGTTTCTAAACATGAGCAATTGATGATACTTTTTATCTTTTTTTGTTTGCTTCAGTCTTTTTGGTGTTTTCTTTAATTTTATTTAATATTATTTTACAAATATATATAGTTTATGAAAAAGGAAAAGGGAAAAGGGAAAAAATAAAAAAATTATTTATTTACCAAGTTTAGAAAATAGTTAATTACGTGTGAAAAAAAGCTGCATTTTCCTTTTCATTAAAAAATTAAAAAAATAAAATAAAATAAAGGTTAAATTCTCTATCAAGTGACAGCACAACAGAAACAATATGGGTTTTTTTTTTATTGGGCCATGTTGGGCCGGCCTTATATTATTACCATATAACTAACTTACTTCATCTCTTCTCTACTATTCCCTACCCCCATCTCTTTCTCTCTTTGAAAGGCTATTTTCGTCTAACTTTGATTGCACTCTTTGAATCCGACTTCCTTTCAAATAACTTCTCTTATTTTGCAAAAAAAGTATATATTATTTGAGTAAAAGCCTCTTTTTATTTATTTATTTATTTATTTTATTTTTTTTGGAATGAAACCATGATCTCGTATCGGCTTATTTGACCACCCATCATGGAGTGAATTGCAAGAATACATTATATATATATATATATATTAAATTAAGTTATACAAATTGTATACAAAACTAAAAACGAGACACAAACGTTTTATCTTGTGTCTCAAATTCAACACAATCATGGTGTCTTTATCTTTAAATTATAATAAATATATATTATTGAAGTTTATAAATTTAATACAAATAAAGCTTAGCTAATTACCTTCCACATTATTTTTGTGCCTTGTCGGTGAGGAAAAAACAGACACGTGTATATATATATATATATATATATACTTAATCAAGAGAAACAAATCAGAACATGGCCTGTTTCATAAGGAGTGGACGTGAATTTATTTTATAAAGACAATAAAAAATATATATTTAAATAAAAAATATATATTTAAATAAAAAATATATATTTAAATAAAAAAATATATATTTAAATAAAAATGCTTCGAATAATTTGCGGTATTATAATTTGATGTTGTACCTCTGATTTATGACAGATCCCATCAGACAAGGTTTTATATATTTCAATTATTTAATTATTTCAAAATAAATATGGTATTCTAGTAATTTAAAAAGGAAACAGACAGTGGAGGGTTGCGTGGCAATACCAGGTGGCGCAATAGGCGGAGGAATGAGCATATGCAGCGTGCGTGCGAGTAAGTAAGCATCGGCCCCATGTTCAGGTTAGAGCTCACTGTGGATCCCCGGTGCCAGCAAATCAATCAAACCAACCGTTTGATTCATTAAAAAATTAATAAAAAAAGAAAAAAGAAAAAAGAAGAGAAGTAGAAGTAGAAGTAGAAGAGGTTGTTTTGATAAGTACGTAACATGTTCCGGGATTATCCACGTGATGTGGGTCATATCATCACGTGATTCCGCCTCGTGATCCGAACTTTGTCCTATTTGTCTTTGAGCCAAACTTTCCAAAGCGTACGTATACATGTACTTTATATTTATCTATTTAAAATATATATTTAATTTCATATGTTTACTTGATGGGTAATTCAAATATGTCGTATGCACTTTTTAATGCAAATAGAACTAATGAAGCCATCGGAATTTGGTTCATTACTCTTAAATAAATAAATAAAATTATAATAATATATTTATTTATATTATTTTATAATAAATAAAAATTTAATAAAATAAAATTTAATAATTATCCGTATCAATTTATCACTTTTAATATTTCATGTAAAAAATTAATGCAGCGCTTCTTATTGGTCGCAGTGAAAAGCTTGAAAGCCGCATTGTCTTATCCGGTAGGACCCGTACTTCCGATCCTACGGAAGTTAAAAACAAAATACTTGGCCCCACCAGAGAGGCTCAATCACGGTAATGTCCTGTTCCATCTCGCACTTAATCGCGCCTTTAATTCCTGAATAAATTTTATTTTAGGGGGAATCCCTATACGCTACGCTGACACCTCACGCGGTGGAGTTATTAAAATAACCAAGAAAGAATTAACCGGGAATTAGATCTTGCGTGTCGGTGCCGACAGTAGTTGCTCGCCGACGGTTTTACCGGGTATATACAGTCACGTAACCTGACACGTCGTTTAGTCACTGGTTCCAGAATGGTTTTAAGTCATTAGAGGATCTAATTTCCGAAAAAGGAGGCAGCCCGTCGGTGGGTTTCTTCCCTCTAAATGATTAAGAGTGATTCTCAAGTTCTGGTTCTTGTCATTTGGAAGGAGTGCCTGGATTGGAGAATTATATTTAGTTTTAATTTTTATCTTCTATGTTACCTAAAAAGTTCATGATTATTATTAGCTCTTACCAATTTAGGTATTTCAATTTCTAATTATTTTTAATGCGCTCCCTTTCACTATCAATTTTATATTAAGAGTATTAAAATTTATACATTTTCTTTTATTCAATAGACAATTTTACCCTTCAAAATAATTTGATTATATCTCCCTTCAACTAGTTATAAACTGTGTCCGAAAGTAACAACGTGCCACATGGTGGCTTACTCAGCTGACAACAACGTGGGGACAACGTTGTTGGCAAGTATAATTTGCCGGTGTCGGTAGAACGACGACTTTTGTCCAAGGAAATTCGTACCTTTCAGAAGAGGGGTATTTTCGGTAAAGAAAAATATTTAACACATTTTTTGATATTTTTTAAAAAATATACTTATAATTATTAAATTATTTATTAAATAAAAATTAATTAAAATATTTAGAAATTAATTTGATAATTTTAAAAATAAGTAGAAAAAATATTTATTTCTTAAAAATAAGTATTAAATATATATATATATATATATATTTTTTTTTTTTTTTTTTTTTAACAAATATCAAAACTATTTATTTTTAAAAAAATCACTAGCTTTGACTGTTTTTGCTTTCTTAACGGATTCTAGGAGAAGGAAATGCTTCTTCTTCATAAATTTTTGATTAATAATTTTTATTATATATCTATCTATTTTAACTATACATAATAACTTTATATTATAATATTATACCTCAATATCAATAAAATTATCACCCTTCTATATCTCAAGTTCACAACACATGCTCGGCCCCAATTTGTGAACGTCCCCCCCCCCCTATGTGTTTTGTTTTTATGTATTCATTTCGAATTTCCTCTTCAACCATTGTAATAATATGACATGACATGTATACCAACCAAAATTTGGATAGAAGGATCATTTTGGCATGTTGTTTTGTACTATTATTCGCTTTCTTTGGATTTATTATAATCACACGCCTTACATATGTACTGATCATGTTTAAATTTGAGCCATCGAAGCTATCCAGCCTTCTTGGAATGTGATCTTTTTTTAGATTGACATGGATGATGATTGGAAAAAATAGGTATGATGATACAAATAATAACAATGTGATGGACAGTGGCCCATGGGCCATAACTCGGTGGATTGTTACATTCTTTGTTTGTAAAAATACACATGGGCTATAGAGCTAGAAAGAAGGCTAATGAATGGATCAAAAAGTCCAAGAGAGTTTTCTTGTACAAGTCCATCTTGGACAAAAGTGGGCGGCCCCATAAACACCTTTTATACCTCCTTGGGCAGATTTTTGAGCCCATTAAAGGCACTTGAGAGTCTAGACAAGAGAAAACCACCTTACTCCGCATAAATATTTCAATAAGGTGCATCATCTAACGACCCATCATATCGTCTTCCGATTCATATTCCGAAACCAAATCACATTCCGAATCCTCATCGGACCGGCTTCGAAAATCAACTTCAACATCTTTGACAGCACAAGAATCTTTCTTGTACAGTAGTTCTCTACTCCTATTCAACATCCCTTTCCTCAACAAGCTTCCAAATCTCTCCCTAACATCCACAATAAGATGTTTCTCTAAAAGCACTTGATTCTCATAACATTCCCTAAGAATAACAATTTGCGTATCACGCTTCTTAGACATAAAATGACCCGGATGTCTTTCAAACACTCTAGTAAACTTCTAAGGAAGTTGCAGCGGTTTCCTTAGATTGCTCACATTTTTACCTTCGGTTTTCTTGTTGATCATCAAATGAAGAAGCTCGGGAAAGACTCCTACAGTTCTCTTTTCGGATATATCGGTACGTGGATCCAAATGGGATGGATCAGAATAAGAAGCGTAAGGAAGTCTTTGCCATTCCTTTAACCATTCCATACATTCTCTTTAAACCGAATCCACGAGAAAATCCAATTGGAAAGGCCAAGCACCCGGTTTTAACATCTTCTTCCATTCGTATCTTTCTGTAACTGGCATCGGATTCACAGATGGAGTTCTGGAATCTGGATTCGTCCGCTTGCTAATCTTGGTATTTGAGTCTTCAGCGATTAGTACCGTACTGAGTTGCAGAGATTCGAATCTTCCGAGTAATTAGGGGAGAAGAAATATGATATTAGCAATTCATTGAAGGCTAAGAAAAAGCTCGACTCCGTCTCTAATGACGCGACGCTTCAAATATGATGGAATGAAGATGTTGGTTTGTAATATTCCGCGATATTGAAGCTGGTTGATAATTATTTATAAACATGGGGTCCAATCGTAAATATAGTAAACCAGAGGGGTCCAGTGATACTTTTTTTTCTCGCTAAAAATATTTCCCTCATATTTATAATAATTATAAATAGCACGCCTGGATGATAAAAAATATAATGTTTATAGGAAACAACATACATTTAAGAAAACACAATCATTATGAACTTCCTTTCTCAAAGAATGATCAGACATCTCAACAAATCCAGTTCTATACATTTTGATCATCAGGAAAAAAAAAAAAAAAATTGGTATCAACATCAATATCTTTCTTGCAGTCAGTTTCGATTAGATTTAGTTAGTTACTTCCATAAAGCATTCGAAAAAATCCCATAAAACTCTTTTCATTGGTTCCACTTTTACGCTTGTGAAACAATATTCGAGATGAACAACAATATTCACGGTTTTACCAAGCCAGCTTTAGAGCTGTCCATTTGGTTAAGCCGGCATGTACCGAGAAGAACTTCCGGAAGCTCCTCTGGTTTGTTTGCCTGTAAAACCCAAAAACCAGAACAATAGCATAGAAGTTAGAATCTAGATACTAGTCGTGTCTGTTATGTAGTTGTGACTATGTTATTATTATTACCTGAATCAAAAATGCCATTTCTATGACCAAATTGTTAAGGTATCCGAGAACAAGGTTGACCACCCCTCTTGCCACGGTCGAAGATCCGACGTCAATCTCGCTCTTAATTCCCAAGAAAACAATTAAAAAAAAAAAAAAAAGAGGAAAAGGATTAGATCCTGAAATTAATTGTAACAAAAAATTTTCAGCCAATAAAAATTTTGGAGAATAAATTCTACCTCTAAATAGTTACTGCCGCGGAAATAATGTACTTCGAGCGCTTGACCGATCAAGCATGCTTTCTTTCCCACACTCTGCTTCACTATCCACGATCCCTAACAAACAATAATAGTAATAATACAATCTTTTTTAAGCCAAAAAAGTTTCGAAAGAGTATTATTGATCCAAAATTACATTGAAATTTTCTGAAGTATTACTACCAACCTTAGAGATGTAGGGTATGAGCTTAAATCTCGAGTTTCTATATGCATCATCTCCATCGACAAAGTTCTGTAACAATGGGGTGTCTTGTAGAGGAGTTTTCATCATGTAATATAATGCCAAAGTATATGCTGTTGTACCAGGGACCTAATCACAGTACTTATCGACTAATTATAATCTGTAACTAAGGATGATAGTAGTTTCAACCATGACTTTTAATTGAACTAAAAGAAAAAAGTGGTGTAAACACTCACTTGTATGTTGATAACAAAGAAGAATTCGGGCCCACCCCGTTCTGCATATTTTTGCACAATACTTCCAGGACGGGCAGCAAGATTATCTTCTCGAGTATTGGACTGTAACCAGTCGACGCCCACCAGTTGCATCAAAGTGCCTTTAGCCTTTATCTAAAAAGGACAAGGCAAAAAGAGAGTAAGAAAGAAATAATAATAATTAATAACTTAACATGATATTAGAAGTTACCTTACGATTGTCCTCGAGATAAGTTTCTCCTCGGATAAGAAATGAAGATGGGTCCCCTGGGGCCCAACTACAAGGAGACGAACAATTCGGATCATTGGGAAGAGTAGCTCCATACAAGCACAATAGACTCTCTTCTCTTCTAGCCTCTATCAATTCCGTATTGCCCTTCTTTTGAACGGTAAGTTCTTGCAATATTTTCACAAAACCAGCCGTGGAAGATAGTTTCGGCTGCTAATGTTTATAAATAAAAACCAATTACCTTAAAATCAAGGTTTTTGTTTCTCTTGAATTGTATAAATCATGTCTCTATAAAATGGAGAACGAGTTTGTTCGGATCCCATTATACATTGTTGGACCCATTTCCTAACAGCTAAATTTTTGTGTCAATTGGTTCTCAATATAGTATCGAGCAAATGTCTCAGGTTTGATTGTCGCTAGCTTAAGCTATTAGGAAACATGCCCAGTAAGCATTTCGTCCTTGCACCTGACGAAATGCTTACTGGGCATGTTTCCTCATAGCTTAAGCTTTTGTGAATAGTGATAATTCAACAATACATACCTGAGATGGCTTTTCGGAAGGCCAGTCATTGTCATACTGGTCATATTCAGTTGGTTCGGGCACATCAAAGAACTCATCCAAAGGATCATGCAGTCCTATTAAGCTAAGACGCTCAGAAGTTAAACTAGCCGGCTCAAAAGTGGGTGTTTCCACTAAGTCATTGACTTCCTTATTATTACTACTCTCTTTGATACATTCCGGAGTATGAAATTTTGTTGGGGAAATCTCCTCCTTGTCACTATGGGGCAAGCTGATATCTTTTATGAATTCCATAGATGAGAACTGGTGCGAAGAGCTTCCCTCCTTGACTTTGAACATCTCTCTTAGTGCTGCATATGGGGAAAAAAGTAGAGAAAAAAAAAAAAAAGGGACGAAACAATAAGACTTTTTCGATTTCAATTTCCATGGTATTATTCTATTTTGATTACCGGCAACCCTCCCTAGCATATGGATGGTAATACATCGTGCGGATGAAGAACGGAGACATAATTTCCAAGACTTCCAATCAATAGCAAGCATGTGCTTTACAACTGAATGCTTTCCTTTGTTCACGGGAGTTATTACAAAACCTCCACCTACATGTTTGTAAAATAAATAAATCTTGTTCATAAGAGGAAGTTGTTTGAAACTGTAATCCAGGATAGATTACAAACTCAAGTTTTCAAATGCTCCACTGAAGATAGAAAGAAATGAGAGAAGAGTGTGTTATTTACTTTTAAGGCAAGCTCGGACATAGCCTTTTTGCGGTAGGCACTTCATATGATACACAGAATGATATAATATCACTGTAACCGAAAAAACAGAATATAGTTAGAATAATAACACTTCTAAGCACCTAATAACTATATTCTTAAGTTATTAAGAGGAAGAACAAAATAAATAAAAAAATAAAAAAAAAAACCATAAGTGCCGTCGTCTTCTCTTCTCCAGTAGCGGCGTAACAAAAGATCTCTTCTTTTCATACCCCTGAAAAAAAAAACATGGTGTTATAAAATAAGAAAGAGAGCATATGGATATAATTATTATTACATTCTTGTAATGAATTTGAGGTTAGATTCTAACCAGGGTAGCCAATCGCTATATAACAGTTTGTGTACAATGTCCGTATGACCATCAAGATGCTCTACCAAGCTTCCTCGGTAAAAACAGAAATCCCATCTGAAGACAACAAATTTCTCCGAAATGAGACAAAAATTCAAAGATGTATATAAAATAATTGAGCATTTTTTTGTTATTATTATTCGGATCTTGACATCTTACTCGGATCTTGAAGGACCTAGAGACATGAGTGTTTGAAAAATAGCTTCTGAAGGTCCATTTACGACACCCACTGCCATTATGGCTGGATGATTTCCCCAATGCTGGTTATAAGAAAGAATTTTCAGTAAAAAAAAAAAGAAAGGAAAACATAAATAAATAAGAAAGTATCAAGTTTAACAATTAAGGATGATTTAAAAACGATACTTCTTACCCTTACGGGTGAATCCCAATCTTTAGCTTCTTTAAAAAGCCGCAATCCTACAAAAGTATGGAATCTTAATAGATGTATTGATTCATATACTATGAAATATATATAAACAAGGAGTAAAAAGAAAAAAGAAAAAGGGTCTAACCATTATGACAACCGAAAATTTTCCATGGGGAGGGAGCAATGACATCAGATGCCCTGGCCTCCCATTGGACGGAAGAACGCCAGCTCCAGTCTATAGAGAGTTTGTTAGATGACCTCTTTGAAACTCCCAATCTAATCATGGAGAAAAAAAAAAAAAAAAAGAAAAGAAAAGAAAAGAGTAGAAAAGTTTTTTAAGAGTTCGAACATTTCCTATGTGAGGTGAAGAAATTCATATAGCTCAAAGATAGCCACCCACCTCTTTTTAGAACAAGTGATAAAACTCTTTGTTGGATCTGTATCCTAAAAATAATCCAAAAGAATAAGTGAATTTTTAAATTAAATTTTACTGTTATTTGCCTGAAGTTATAGTTCGGATTGGAACCCTTAATGCAGCATCTTGTAGGAAATGAATCCATCTTGCTGCATCTTCCGGCGAGCTAGCTCCTAACTATATATATATATATTTGAACATTCAATCAGTATATTGAAGATTGAGAAAAGGGTACTTTGATCTGGTAGTGATTAAGCATAAATATATATATATACCTTGAGCTGATCGTTGTGATCCGAAGTGTTACAAAGAGAGAATACAAAAAGCACCTGTGACTTGCGTACATAAATTGGTAAAAATATGAATAAAAATGCAGAAAAGATACCTCTTAATTTCACATTATTACAACACTAGAGAAAAAGAAAATGTCATACTTTTCTATGGATGCTTTCTCTCCCATTATCTGTAACTCGAATGCAGGAATCTATTATCGCAGTTCTAACCGGCTCCTAATGAAATATATATATATATATATATATATATATATATTAAAGCATCTCCACATTTCACAAAATGCATTGCATTTTCTCCACAACAAAGAATAAATTAAAAAAAAAAAAAAAAAAAAACAGAGAAAGAAAATGAAAGGACAGAGTTACCTGTTTTTCGGAAGTGGGAATAGATTTGAAGCTCTTGAGGCAATTATATTGAAGAATGAGGTACCTTTTACGTGAACAATTCCAACCAAACCGATTGAATCTTAAAATATAAAGCCACCCTTCCATTCTCTCTTCATTCTGGACAGTTTCCATTTCAACAAACACTCTTAACTCAAAAAAAAAAATCCCTTTTGTTTTCTTTATTTTCTCAGAGCTTTGTTCTATACGTAACAGAAGCAAGTTTTTGTTTTTGTTTTTTGTTTTTGCTGGAAAGATTAATAATAATGATGCTGGTTGAAGGGTAAAAATAAAATGTAAAGAATAAAAATTGGAAGAACAAGATGGAGAAGATGACCCTCTGATTCCAAGGAAGGGAATCAGAGAATCAATTGCAGAAAGTTTCAGTGCGGGGATTTGATTTTCCAGGCAACCTTCTCCTCCCTTTCCTTGTTTATTTTTTATTTTTATTTTTTACCTTCTTTTTAATTTGTTATGTTTTCTTTTTCTTCCAGTTTTCAAATTTAGCTGTTCCTTGTTATATATATATATATACGTAACGGAGTTTGTTAATGATTGATTGCCAAATTACCATTTTGGTCTCTTTTAACTCTTTTTGCTTATTACCAATAAATAAATAAATAAATAAATAATTTAAAAGTTTTTTTGGGGTTACATTTTGATGTTTCTTAGATGATTTTTGAAAGAGTTACGTAATATGTTTAGTGGTAAGGAAACAAAACAACCTAAATTTAGATAAAGGAGAGTGACTCGATAAATATCAAACATCAACCGCTTAATTGATGAGTCACGTAAACGTTACCAGCTCATCTACTATTTTCCTATATGTGCGAAGAAAATAAAATTATATTTTTCATGTTATATAACTAAATACCATAGTTATCATCATAATTATGTCACGTTGCTATATTCTTATAACTAAAAACCCATGATTGCTTGACTGAATGGTAATGTATATAGATGTATATACTTATAAGCACATGTCTTGAGTATTGAAACAATCATACAATCTTGATTTAAAAGCAAACATAAAAGAGCTAAGTGTCACGTGCGTAAAGTTTCGCCCCGAACTTAGACGCTCCGTGCGGCACTTGACACTCCTTCGAGTAACCAAGTCAGCCTAACCGAACCTTGCCAAGAGGTTTGTTTGAAGACTTTAGAAGAACACTTGAGCTAGAGAATAAAGAACTCTTTGTATTGCTAGAAGGCTAGTATTTTTGAGGATGATTTACAAATGAGGAGGACTCCTCCTTATATAGACCCCCACTTTGAAATGGATGGTCAAGATCAATTTGATCTAATGGCTACAATCTATCTTCTAGAGATTTCCATACTATTCTACAAGGGACTAGAAGAATGTACAAGATTCTAGAGAATTCTACAAAAGTGTAGGAAACCCTAGAGAATGCTAGAGAAGTCTAGAAGTTTCTAGACTCCTCCATGAAGCCTCCTCCATCTTTTCTAATAAGGAAGGCAGTCCGTGACACGCTCCCCCACCTATTCGGGCGACGCCCCCGTCGTCCGTTCAAGCTCGAATCGCTCGATGCGGTCTTTGAACTGCCACAACAAATCTTCGTGTTCCCAACTAGCCTCATTCTCCGGGATGCCCTTCCATCGAACGAGGTATTCCTTGTAGCTCGGCACGCCTCGCTTCCTCATGATTCTATCCGCGAGGATTTCCTCAACTTCTTTGTCATAAGAAGTAACCACCGCTGTTGGTGCCCGCTTGGACACCCCTCGACTAGGTTCATCATTGTCTTCATGATAAGGCTTCAAGAGACTCACATGAAATACCGGATGAATCCGCAACCTCGAAGGTAACTCAAGCTTGTAGGAGACCTTGCCAACTCGTTGAATGATCTTGAACGGCCCCTCATACTGCCGGATCAAACCTTTATGCACCGCCCTCAACGACTTGAATTGTTGAGGCAAGAGCTTCACCATGACACGATCTCCTTCCTGGAATTCAACTGCCCTTCGTTTAAGATCGGCCCACTTCTTGATCTTCTTTGATGCCTTCCTCCAGTGAGCACGAGCCATGTCTGTCTCTTTTAACTCCATGCGATAAGGCGCCATGATTGGTGGCTTTACTCCTTCCACCATCTCTTGCTTGTGATCCACCTCCCTCCTAGGTGGAAGCTTCTTTGGGAGTTCCGGTGGCATAACATCTAGGAATTCCTTAAGTACCCCTTGTACTTCTTTCGGAATCTCTCTTTCCTTAGATGGCTCGCCCTCGTCCACCTTTAAAGCGGCAAGGTAGGTCTCTTCCTCCCGCTTCAATCTCTTGCATAGCTGCATCGCAGACAAAACCTTGGTCCCTAGCCGTGTCTCTCTCGAGACCGGGACCGTGCAAGGAGAACCCGCATCCATAATCATAATCGAATTTGCATAAGGCATAAGACAAGCCTTTACCTGATCTTGCCAATCTAGCCCAAGCACCACGTCGTAGTCATCCATCGGAATGGCTGTGAACTTTACGACTCCTGACCATTGTCCCACCTTGGTCTTAGCATCGGCTATCCCCGTGATTGGCAATGCCTTCGAGTTGACTGCCTTGATGAAGCCAGTCGACTGGGCTAACTTGAGACCGAGCTTTTCCGCAACGTCGGCCTTGATGAAATTTTCCGTTGCTCCTGAATCCACTAGGGCTTTGAGTTGCCTCCCCACAACGTCTATCCCGACATACATGGATCCCTTCTTTGGCAACTTAGGTCCTTCAACGACCTTGGCCTTGAGTGCACCAAGGAGTCGAATTGATCCCATCCTTGCCTCTTCTTCTAACTCCCCGCCTCTTTCAAGTGCGGCGAGCTTCGCCTTCTTCGGGCAATCCCGAACCATGTGCGGTCCCTCGCACAAGAAGCACTTCAACATCTTGGCCTTGGATGTCTCCCCCACACCCTTGCCAAAACCCTTCCCTCCAAAGGGCTTACCCGCTCCCTCATTGCGGTTGTTGAAGCTACTCTTGGTGGCTCCCCCACCATTGCCTTTGTCATCCCAGTGACTACTCTTGGGTTTATCCTCCCGCCTATACTCGGTCAAGCTTTCCGCCTCCTCAATTGCGGCTTTGAGAGTTTGAATGTTTCTCCTCTTCAACTCTTGCTTGGCCCAAGGCTGTAACCCTTCTATGAAGGCAAATTTGGCTTCCTTTTCCGGGAAGTCCGGGATCTCCAACAATATTTCTGAAAACTCGTTCACATAATCAGAAATACTAGATTTATGAGTGAGGTGACGAAGTTTACCTCGTGCTTCATCTTCGAGATTCCTTGGGCAAAATTGTGCTCTAAATGCCTCTTTGAACTCGTCCCACCTTGTCATCTCGAAGAGTCCTCGCTCAATGTCACCGCTCAATCTCCTCCACCATAGTGCCGCGGTGTCGGTAAGATAGAGAGGTACCGTGTCTATCTTCTCTTCATCATCCGTGATCCTCATTTTCCTGAAGTAGAGTTCCAAGCTCCATAGAAAGTTCTCTACTTCCTTTCCCTTCCTAGCTCCTGCATAGGTCTTGGGTCGAGGCACGTCCACCTTTGGTGCGAGAGGAGCATCGATTATATCCCTAGACACCCTGTATTTACAGAGTGACACATCCGTCTCGATGATCTGCATCCTCTCATGCACTTCTGCTAGAGAAGCATCCATGTTGGCTTGGAGAGCCCTCATCTCCTCTTGAATTGTGGCAACAATCCTATCCAATGATGCTTGGAATCCCTCTTGAAGTCCACCTCCTTGGTTAGCCATCGCCAAATCCGCTACTTGTTCCACCGTCTTCTCCATCACATTGCCTTGCCTCACCACTGCATTCTCCAACTTGAGAACACGGTTCTCTAATGATGCAAGCATGTCTCGAGATGGCTCTCGTTGCTTCTGCCTTCCTCCACCCTTAACATTTTCTCGCCTTGTCTCTCCTTCAATTGGATCGACAACGTTGGAACCACCGCTAGCCATTTCTTCCACAAGATCTTCACCTACACAAAGCTTTGGCAAGAATTGAACCACTTCGCACCCTCCCGTACGACCTTGGCTCTGATACCAACTGTCACGTGCGTAAAGTTTCGCCCCGAACTTAGACGCTCCGTGCGGCACTTGACACTCCTTCGAGTAACCAAGTCAGCCTAACCGAACCTTGCCAAGAGGTTTGTTTGAAGACTTTAGAAGAACACTTGAGCTAGAGAATAAAGAACTCTTTGTATTGCTAGAAGGCTAGTATTTTTGAGGATGATTTACAAATGAGGAGGACTCCTCCTTATATAGACCCCCACTTTGAAATGGATGGTCAAGATCAATTTGATCTAATGGCTACAATCTATCTTCTAGAGATTTCCATACTATTCTACAAGGGACTAGAAGAATGTACAAGATTCTAGAGAATTCTACAAAAGTGTAGGAAACCCTAGAGAATGCTAGAGAAGTCTAGAAGTTTCTAGACTCCTCCATGAAGCCTCCTCCATCTTTTCTAATAAGGAAGGCAGTCCGTGACATAAGGCTGTCTTTTAGCTGAAGGACTCGTCAAAGTTCCATACAATGCTACTCTGTTTTTCACTTGCTCTCTCACCATTTCATTCGGACAAACCCAGTTGTCAAAATTCTTGTACCCAACATGTTACACTTCCAAAATAGTAAAATTGGAAAACAGGTGCTGACCTGTCTTAACCCAGTTATCAAATCATGATAATAAAGCCACACATATCATATATAAGTTTAGTCAACATTTTTGTTTATTCTACAGAAACTGTCTCAAACAACTACTTTCTAACTAATCAGTTAGCTCAACAACGTTCATGGTCTCTATTATATTTAGCTAACCATTAAGATAAATCACAATCTCTCCTCTCTAAAAACTCGCTTCAAAATCGTACGTTTCTTAATTTAAGAGAACACAGCAAATCCAATCTACTACGACCTGGTTGCCGCATTCGGAGAGTGCATTAAAGAAAACAGAAGTGTGATGTTGCTTAACTAGTTACCTATGATCATAGTAAATTCTTTTTTCGAAACTTTTATAGGGTATGAAAAAAGAGTTCTCTGGAATTCAGTTAGACAAGTCGCAGCTCCTGATCTGGTGAGTCATAGTGTGTCTGCTCGTTCTGAAGCACATCATTCAAGTTTTTGAGTCAGAAAGATGGTTCTAAGTAAATTATGAAGGGACTTAGAGTAAGTATTCGTATTGCATCTAAGTTGTGAAAGCATACCTTTGAAGGTTTTGGATACAGTGTCTATCACTTGCTGATGGAAAGATCGATATGGAGGTATGCAATTGCAGCCACAAAGAGCAAGTAAAATGAAGACACCAACATCAACGGCTCAGCAAGCATGAACACTGGGTTGAAATTGTAGTACACCTGCCCAAAGTGAGTTTGATCAAAATAGGCACTCGTGTTAATGTCTGATAATCAGTAAGATATCTAGAGAAGAAATTCAGAAGGGGAAAAAAAAAACCAAGCACTAAAATCGGAAGTTCCAATCAGCGTGTTCATGTAAGTACTTATCAAACTTCTTCAGGAGGATATGCTAGAAATTTTGAATTTCAGAATCATAAGGAAAGAACAGACAAGATTTTAAATACTCATTAAATCTCAGATTTAGTCGTCTATGTTATCTAACCTGGTAAGTTAATTTCTGGGACTAACCTTAAGGCATTTCAAAGCCAACATATAGACATATAACACATCTAATGGATTTGTCTATCACCTGGAAAGGAGAATTATGCTCCGGAACTACATTTTTCTTTTCCAGAACCACCACAGTCCTCCCGACAACATCAAGGTAAGAATGTTTTTTCTGCAGAATAGAATGCAAAGCAATATTAGTTGATACAGGAAGAAATTATAAAATGCACACACATCTAAATAACCTTGATTGATATTACCTCTAGACGTTGCTCTACTGGGAAAGGAACTACAGGTAAAGGGTCTTTTGATCCCTCTGGCAGCACAACCTGAAAGGCAAGAATGCATCTGTTAATAATGCTAGCATTCAGGAGAAAAACTAATGAACTCACTGCTAGTCACCTGCATAAAATAAAATAAATATGATGCAAGCATGGTGAGGAACCCACTTTTATAATCAACTTGTTAACCACAGTCTGTGCCAGAGGACAACCAAAAGTGAAGTTAAGGTATCGCCTTCCATCAGATGATTCGAAAAGAAAGTCTTCTAATGGTAGCCCATAGCCAATGATAAATGTAGCTTGCCATCCACCAAACAGAGGATAACGGGGTTCAAATTCAAGTTCTGACTGCAAGAAATAATCTAGTTAAAATACAAGGGAAAAAATAGACATTACAAAAGTGTTCTATAAAATGATACCTTCTGAAAATCTGTTCGCAAATGTGATGATGAGATATTTCCTATTTCATCACGGTAGTAGACAGAATGAACTCTAGGAGGTAATCTTGCTAAAAGAGTGCGGAATGAGGATGCACCGTTAAAAGGTGCCCTTGATTGGTATTCAAGTCTGCCAAACAGGAGAATATTAACATTAAATTTAACTATAGATGTAATAAAAGCATAAATGTCTTCAAGCGAAGAGAGAGAGAAGTTCCATTAAGGAATGTCTCCAGGTCACAAAAAGAACTGCTGCTAAAGGTAACAGTTTTTATAAATTTCAGGATTGGAAAGATAAGGAATACAAAATATTACCTTGAAAACACGCCTTTATGCCTAGCACCGGCATGACCTAACTTGTAATGCTCTGTGATCTGAACACTTCCCCAATGAGAGATTTCCACTTCACGTATAAGCTCATCCACGACAGCAAATGGATTGTTATTCTCAAAATGAACAATGATGGGTGAAAATGAATATGGAGGACTATCCTCATATGGTCCGTACTTTAGTTCTGTACCAGCACGGTTAGTGGGCTCCGCCATTGTAAATGATTCCACCTTAGTACTTGGGGTCTTAATAAGAGTTATCTGCTGCTTAATATGATATGGTGACAAAATAATTGCACTATTGCGGTAATAAACCAATTGAGACTCTGATTGACTAATCTCCGCTGGGAATGGTTCCAGAGAATGTGTAAGTATATAAAGTACTTCAACCATGACAGTCTCACCAGAGCTCAAGGGATTGGGTAATTTCATAGAGAAGTATTTAATGTCATTTGGCCCATCAAGCTGCTCACTTGGGTTTACTTCAAGTGGCACATAAGACTTTTTCTTTCGTTTTCCAACAACCATCGCTGCCTTAACGACTGCTAGATGATCAATCTGTGTTGGGGGAAAAGCAAGAAGAATCTCGGATGCAGGGGAAGTCCCAGTATTCTCAACCTGTAAGAAGATCACAAATTAAATCTATCAACTACAACATCATGATTTTGATTCCTACTGCACAAAACTAAACTAATACTCCCTAAGTATAAGGTGCGAGCTAATGTAATGTAATATAAGTGCCCTATAAGCAAAAGGGAAAAAAGTACCTTAAAGGTCAAGAAAGTGTTAATGATATGAGAAGTCAGGTCGATCTGCATGGAAAACCGCACGTTAGCAATGACTATAATAGAATTGGACCATGTAAATGTTCCATATAGACAAACGGATAAACTGAAGAAAATAGATTAAAAATCAATCATAAATGCATATGTCATAGACAGATATTACTTCACTCCTTTAAATTGTAAAGGGAGAGGGGTGCTCATTAATCATTATTATAAATAATTGAAAACAAACTATCATCAAGTATCAACATTGGAAAATGGAATATAAGATAAACTCACCCCGAATGAAAAATGCAGTCCCTCTTACACAAGAAATATTTCAATCAGACCAGGAGTGAAGAATACTTCCGATTACAATCAAACCATCACTAACCTATGCACTTACATCAAGTGTCTAACTTATCACAGAAATATTATGAACTGCAACCTAACATCCAAATGTTCTTATTCAAACAAACTCACAAAGAATCGTATACTCACCCAAACAACACAAGGAAGATTTTTCATATTCAAGACAATCAACAAACTTAAATTTACTCTCTTTCCGGAATATATACACACATTAACAAATACTATAGAATTATTTTGAATAAACGAAATGAAAATAACAATCTAAGATTGATGATTAGGTTTTTACGAAAACGAGCACGTTATAGCAAAAATCGAAGGGAATTGAAGCTCACTCTTCGCTCGGCGTTGACGATCTGGATCTGATGAGGAGTTGAGGAGCATGTGAGCAGTGAGAGATGCGCGAAGATTGTCAAAACTAGGGCCAGTCGAGCTCTGAGCAGAGCTTCCATTTCCATATCCGATTCGGTCTTCCTTCTTCTACCGTTTGACGACCTGCTATGACTGAAAACACACAGCAGAATAGAAAGACCATAGTGGCAGATTCATGGGCCGGGCCTCCATGCAAACTTGGGCTCCATTTATAAAACCCATCGGTGATAATGTAATTAACATGATCACAGATGGGTTAGCCCAACATTAACGCGCTTAGTTATCCGGGTTGTCGGCCCAACATTAACACAAGCATCGTCATATCATCAAACCAGATTTGCTCACCTCTAAAATAGACTAATCATAATTCAAGATCATCTAAATACATCTGAATCAATATATATCCCAATTAGAAACTCTTCGATGTTCATATGAACTTATCAAGCTTCTTTTCCGAACAAGTTTTCCCAAAATAATTAAACAATCTTATTAGGATCGATTTACCGGTGATTCGGTGTATCGATAACTATAGAAAAAGTTTTGCTATTTAATTTTCTTTCTCAAAAAAAGAAAAAAAAAAAAAAAGAAGAAAAAAATAGTTGAGTGCAGCAGGGAGAAGACTAATTTTTAGGTGAATAGTTCATCCAGCTTCATTACAAATTACAAACTTATACCCACTTCTTTCAGAGAAAAAAAATTAAACCCCTTTTTTTCTCTTTATGTACACCAAACCCCCATAATTATTATACCCACAAAAAGAAGAAGGGACTATACTCTAAACCCTACCCAAAATTATTCTTTCACCCTTTTCCCCAAATCTTATTCATTTTTACACATATAACAGCATAAATTAAATCCCCCAAAAAGAAAAAAACCCTTCTCTTCTCCCGCCAACCCAAAACAAAACCCAGAAAATAAATTGGAAAAAACCCAGAGAAAAAGAGCACTGGAAAAAACTAGTACCATCCCAAAACATTACCTTGCTTTCTTTTTTGATCCATATTTCGACAACAAGGGCTGAACCAACCCTTGACCGGAGGGGCTACCCAGAAACATAACCTGGGACCGAGTCAACATCTCAACCATTGACGGGGTCTGATATGCATGAACAAGCCCGGAACTCTCTGTAGAGTCTCCTCTAGCTGTTGCTCTTTGCCATGAATGTGAGCTCAACCCAGAGAGAATATAAGCCCTTCCTGAAGCCTCATAAACCTGCCTGCTAGCCATCCTCTCTTGCGTTTCCTTAAGCTCGGCATCTAAAGCAATGCAAAGCTTATCACGACACTTACCCGAAACACTTTCTAACAATACCCTCCTACAATTTTCAAGTACCGAAATTGCCCCTGCTAGGTCGCCCTTCTCGGCACAGACTCTTGCTTGAGCCATTGCCTCGGCTGACTGCAGCCTATTCTTTTGCCTGTCAACTTCTACTGATATTTGTGCGGTTAATTCTGAACGATCAATCTTAACTTCATTGCCTTCCAATGTAGCCATCTGTTTTGTAATTGGATCCTTGTAAATGCATCTCACCTTTATCAAGGGTGTTGTTGTACTGTTACTGTTAGAAGGCTCTTTCGGAATATTGAACGAAACCAGAAAGTCTCTCTCTTCATCAGCATAGAGATCTCCCACCTCAATAAATCCAGACCGTCCATTTTCCATCAGACAGCTAGCATAACTTCCAGCTTTCACTGATTGAAGATGTAGATTAGGGCGAACACACTCGATTTCTACCCTCAACTCTTGCACGACAACACTCAAGATTCCGCCAATGCACTGAGCAAATGCATCTTGCATTGCAGATTCCGTTTCAATGAAAGAGAAAGTCCCTCCAGAAATCTCCGATATTGAATGCATGGAAGAAGCATCATGGTCTGCTCCAAACCCAAAAGAGTGAACTGGGATTTGAAATTCTGAGCCATTGCTGCTGCCATGAATAGATAGAGGGAGGAGCAGCTGGTAATTCGGTTCTTGAGGTTGATTCAAATTCGTTCCAGAGTTGTTAACAGTATAATTATCTTGCCCATCGGATAAGAGTATTATGTTGGAAGCGGCGTTTTTCTCTCTTCGGTCTTCCATTACCTTAGCGGCTTTTCTTAGACCTTCTGCAATATTGGTCCCCCCATTTGCAACCAATGAGTTGACGGCCTGTAAGGCTTGATGCTGGCCGGTGTCGGTCATACGCTGGAGAGGAAAGAGGCGGCGGGCAGTTGAAGAGAAGGCAATAACAGAGAGCCGGTCATTGGAACTGAGGTTTTGTATTACAAATCCCATCGCCCGTTTTAGCAAAGCCAGCTTCGTACCAGCCATACTTCCACTTATGTCGAGCACGGTCACTAGGTCGACAGGGGCCCGCCTGGTGGTTTGCGAAAATATTGGGAAGTTAGTTTGGTTTTCCTGGGGAATTTGTTTTGTTATAATACCAGTGGCTTTGAGATTGACCAGAACAGTGAAATCATTGTGGGATTTGGACCGTGGAAGGGAAGAAACTTCCGGGTATGTTTTGATTTGGATTATGGAATCCGAATTGTTATCCGGAATACTCTCGGAATAAACATGTTGGTGATGAAGGTCTAAGGATTCGTCGTCATTGAAGATAGCTGGTTCAGGGGCTTGACCGAGCGGGACGATGTGGCGACGGCTCGGGTCCCGACGTGGAGGAGGCATTCTTCGGACGACGGTCATCAAAGGGTTGAGAGGGGGAGAAGGATTCTCCAAAGTGGGGTCCTTTACAGGAATCTCTTTCCATTTAGATCTGCAAACAGGGCAGATTTGGTTCCCCTGTTTTGCATTAGAGACGATGCAATGGAAATGGAAGGAGTGTGAGCATTCTGCAGTGAAAATGGCTTGACCTCCACCTTGTTTGATTTTGGCCGAACATATAGAGCAAGTCTGTTGAAAAGATCAAACAAAAAACTGATTAACACCATTTGAGTAAACACCAATCTCAAAGTATTAGTTATGGCACGTATAGATCAGCAGCTCTACCCCAAATATATTTCGCTTTTATCTTATATCTGTTTGATTTTAGAATTCGAGCTAGAAGCTCGATTTTTTTTCCACTGAGCATTGAAAAACAACGGCATACATGAATCATAGTGATCAAACTCATTGGAAAAAAGATTACAAAATAAATTATTTATGAAGAAAAAAAATAAAAGTCATGAGTTGCTTTATAAATTTGGTTTCCTTTCCTATTGATTCTCTCTTTCTCTTTCTAGTTCTACTACTTGAAAAATTAACATTCAAAGAGAAAGAGAAAAGCTTTCTACTCATCTTTTTTTTGTAAGGGAGACATGAATTGTGGTGAAAGGGACTTCTTTTTGCATCAGAGCACCAAAACAAAGGGAAGGGAAAAGACACTATTTACAATACCTAACTCCATTATGTATATCAGATAAGATACACTTTAGGAAAATAATAATAATAATAATTATTATTAAAATTAAAAATTGCTGGATAAAATCAATGGACTCATAAAAGAGCAAACTCGTCGATTTCATTAAAATAATTATTGACGAGAAATATTTTTTTATACATTTAAAATAATGATCTTATTGTTCTTCTAACAAAGAGACAACAGGAAAAGAAACGGAAACAAAGAAACAGAGTTCTCTGCCTACGTTTGAGCTTACTTTTCTGTCGTATTTTCTCAAGAAACAATCGGTGAAGAGAGAGAGAGAGAGAGAGAGAAGCAAAAACCTTAGACGACTTGCTTCCGCTTTTGGACAGCCAACGATAGGAAGACGGGGACGGAGTAGTCGGTCGGGACGATCCCCAATGCGCTGGCGAAAGCAGAGCAGCGTCGGAATATCTCTCAACGGAATCTGAATCGATAGATGGAGTAGCAGTAGTAGTAGAAGCAGTAGTCGAATCCTCGAGCGTTTTGGGAAGAAAAGCGCACAGATTATCAAACCCTAGAGCCACCTTTGCTTTCCGCCATTTGCTTCCCATTTTTTGAATGCTTAAGAGAGATCTCAAATTTAACTCAAACGCCGGCCAGATCTCCCTCGTTAAGAAACTCTTCTGCTTTTTGGAATGAGAGAAGGATGAGGAGGAAAGTGGGTTTAGCGGGTTTAGGGAAAGTTGAAGTGGAAACACGAAAATCGAGAACACAGAGAGATAGAGAGAGATAGAGAGAGAGAGGGCCTAAATGTCAAAGCGAGGGAGAAGAGAATGAGAGCGAATATAAGAAGACGAAGGAGGAGGAGGAGGAGGAGTATGAGAATGGTGGTTTGTGACTTGAACTAGTCTTCTTGTTGTTGCTGTCGTTCATGGCAGCCATGAGCGAGAGAGAGAGGAAAGAGAGAAGAGAGAGAAGAGAGAGTTACGAGTTTTGGGGATTTCGTTTGACCTTGTGGTAATAAAAGGACAACGAGCTGAAAAAAGCACGTTTGGTTGAATTTTAGTGGCTTTCTTTATTACCTTTTTTTTTTTCTTACACCTCTTTCCTTTATTGGATAAATAAATAAGGTAATTAATGCTTCTATAATCCCTTTTGAAAAAAACTGTTAACGATTAATGTTTTCCCTATATTTTACCACTTCAAAATATAGTAACTTTTTTTATATCTTTTAATGGATAAGATTATTGAATATAAATTTAGAATAACTTTTTAATGAAATATTTTAATATAAAATATTTCAATTATTCGAATGAAATCATAGAAAGTGTGATTTTGATCAGTTTGGATCTGAAACAAATTTTTTGTATAATTAGTAATGAGTTTTAAAATAGATAATAATCATTTAAGTTGATCAATTTGTATAATTATAATATTATCATAATTAAATAAAAAGTTGTTTTCACAATATTAAAATTCTTATTTTTATATAAAATTATTAAAATTAAATTTTCATATAATTTATTTCTAAATTTTTTTTTTTTTTACAAATATTTTAATTATTTTAAAATTTTTAAAAAATTTCAAGAAACTTCATTATCATTACATACGATGAATTTGACATATTATCAATGTCTAATCTCTTTCTACTCCTTTTCCACTAAGCGAAGATCGTATGTCTATGTTATTCTTGTTGACTACAAAAATAATAATATTGAATTACATAGTGGATTATGTTATAATCCATCATCAACGATCATTATGCGTTTACACATATATGACTAAAAATGTGATGCAAGGGGAATCATGGCCTCCCATCTATGATGATGATGAATCATTATGGTTTGGGGCATGAGTCAAAGGGTGTAAGGAGTATGTATCAATGGAGTTTTTCTGGGTTTGGGTAATGATTTTTTATTTTTATTTTTTTAATACACATGAGATAGATGATGATGAAAACATGGCACACGTGCATATCATTACAAGATTTATGTTATGTTATGTTATGTTATATGGTGGGTGAGTTAAGTAAAACCCCCCTCCCTCTTGTCATGTCAACTATGTTGACATTTTGTGCTTTCTGTTGCGTTTTTACATCATGTCTTATGAGCTGGATCATTTCGTTTTGCTTTCTTACTTTTTTTTTTTACCTTTTGTAGCACGTATGATTATAGATTTGGTATTTATTTACCCATAGATTCTTTCCTCTTTCTGAAACTACGCCGTTTGATTTAACGGGAGATATCAAAATTTATAAAAAAGAATAATAATAATTATTTATTAAGTTATGATTTAATATCTAAAAATCATAGTTTTTGATAGAAGCTCCCAAATATCTTGGAGACTCGTAAAGTCGTACTAACAATCAATTATATGGTGGTATCATACTAACAATACTAACAATACTGATGATAACATAAAGTTTGTATGAAAGTGTTCTCTCTTGGTATATAGTTATATTCTTATTATTAATCTTACTACAACATTCACGTGAAATACTAATCAGAAGATTTCTTGTCACGCGATGTTTATTTTTTCATATGTACGTAAAAAAACACATAAATTTATTTTTGGATCAATCCAATATGATGCGAAAACATCGTAAGAAGAATTCGAAAACGATTACTTTATAATAATTAAAATGCCTCAGACTTGGCATTGACCAATATACCATGCATGCATGTTTGTAAATTTAACGGCATTAATTTATCCTAATTTCACATATATAAATTAGAGAAAAATAAAAAAAGTTTATATTATATCTCGAATCTCACGTCAATCTTCACATACTTTTCAAAGAGCAAAAAAAAAATAAAATTTCTTAGCAACGGAAGGAAATGATCAAAATAAACGATTGTCCGTATGGTTACGTATCAAATCGAATTTCATTACATAATAAAATTTAATATATCATATGATAATACATTATATCTATATAAAAATCTCGAAATGTAAAATATATTCAAAGAGACAGTGAGATTCTAAACGATATGTATGTCCAAAATATATTCCATTTTGACAACATTACATTCATATATTATCTGCAGCAATGTGTCCAACTACAAAATGTCCTT
Source organism: Coriaria nepalensis (assembly GCA_027186245.1). Classification (NCBI taxonomy): domain Eukaryota; kingdom Viridiplantae; phylum Streptophyta; class Magnoliopsida; order Cucurbitales; family Coriariaceae; genus Coriaria; species Coriaria nepalensis. The sequence goes on along the minus strand of CP114491.1, from coordinate 8,304,154 downwards.
ACTACTATTTTGTAATTTGTTGTGGAATACTACAAGGCATAAAAAAGGGACAGTGAGTTGGATCCTTCTATTATATGTATTGTACATCTCAGCTCACTCTTTACGGATCCATAGTGGCAAAAAAGAAGTTTGGTGCTGGTGGAAAGAATATAATCTTTCTCTCTAGTTTCATATGTTTGACATTTTTTGTACTGTTTATATTGGAGAATCAAACTTGATTTTATCCCATTGTTCTTACAATATAATAAGTATATATAATCTAGACAATATATTTATCTTAATAACACATTATATGTATCTATATGAATAATGATTTTTATAAATATTACAGTTATTAAACGATGAGATAAGATAGTAGGTCAACAAAAGTAGTAAACTCATTTTTTAGATAACGTCGATTCTTCTAAAACCGCAAAACTTATGATTTTGGGAAATGGGTTTCACTTCTAAATAGTAAAACATGATTTTAAATGAATTATCTAATTAATTAATCTATATTTCTAATGAGTAGAGTAATGGGTGGAATACCCTATTCCGCCCACTAACTTTACTCTCCTCAAAAGCCAACCTTTTAAAAGATGGAAGAAAAAAAAGAAAAAAAACTCATCTTTTTAGCATGCAAAAAAGTTATTCCTCTCCCCCACAAAAGAACACCATCTCTTCAATTCATTTCACGTAGATGGAAAGAGAGAAAGAAACTAGAACAATGAGTGGAGATCCATTAACAAAGAATACTCCTCATATATATATATATATATATATGTATGTATTTAAGAAAGCAAACCCTAGCTTTGTGGGGGGAGGGGATAGGATTCCCTTTATTTTTTAATTTGTCCTAAATTTGCCTAACTTTCTAGGGCAAGTCAACCCCAAAAGTTTTAACCTTTATCTTTTCATAGATGCTTAATTGCAAGGGGGTTCATCTCCTCCTCTCAATGTTCTCTCATGCTGCCCCCCACTTCGCTACTCATTAAGCCCACACTCACCCTTAGCTACACTTAACACTACCTCAGTACCCACTAATCAATATTTAACATGTTACTAAATTATATAATCGTATATATATTATGTATATACAAAAGTAATTCGTTATTTAATAGATAAATAAGTTAGTTGAAATATCACTGATTGATTAAAAAAATAGACAGGCACGAAGGCTTATATTATTGTCTTTAGGAAATGGAGTTTCTTTTGGTCGCATTCTTCTTTTCTTTTTTTTTTTCTTTTTTTTTTTTAATAATATCCCTTATCATGGGATGCAGAATAAAATATAAAATATATATTTGAGATTAATATATTTTATTATATTACTTAGAGATGAAGATTAGTTTAATGAGATATGGGGAAAGAGATTAATTTGAGAATATTTTTTTTTTTTTTAATTATTATAATATCGAATTTAAATAATTATATTTAATTTAGATTCGTAAATATTTAAACTATATTATTCTTATTACTTGATGTCTATCTTCCTAACTCTATCTAAAATATACGAGGTAAGTTAACGAACCAAAACATTTTCTTTAGGGTGGAGTGAGACTTGGTAGTTTTTACTAAGCTTTAGTTAGGGGTGGGAACAAAAAATAATAAATAAAAATTAGGGTGGATAAAAATATTTTATTATAAAGTTTAGGGATTTATATATAATATTTTTTAAAATATTGTTAAAAAATAAATAAATTTTTGGGTTCACTAATAAGCAATGGTAGATCCATAAATACAGTGTAGTGGAGATAGATTATATGATAAAAGTTATAAATAAAAAATTTAGGGAAATAATTAAGGGTGTGGACAGTAATATAAAAATATATTATGAATTTCTTTTTTTAAATAATAAGTCGATAAAACATATATTTAAATATCTAATATATATTATATTATTAATTTTGTGATAGATTTTTTTTTTTTTTTTAAAGTAAGAATTAAGAAATTAAGTATGATGTATATATAACTCAATAATATTGTTAATGAAATGTTTTATTTGGATCTTAATATTCTCAAATGTTTTAATTAAATAAATTAAATTTTATATCTAAAAATAATTTAAAACAAGCTGATTTTGAATTATATATATATATATATATGAGAAAATAAAATTATATGAGTTTTATACAATTTTAATTTAATAAAAAAATAAATATAAAATTTTCAAATTTCATGAAAATAACTTAAATAATTTGAACTATTTGACTTCATCTTTAGCATCTGGATGAAACTAAGTTCATGAAGTCTCTAGATATTGTCAGATGAAAGATATCAAGTTTTGCAAATTTATTGTATTGTAGAAAAGTTGTCGTTGTTATTAAGCTTTTATTTATTTATTTATTTATTATTAAACTTTTTAAGATATTATCATGTCCACATGAACTGATTATGAATAAGTCAAACCTAATACATGCAAGTGGGGTCCATATGTCCAAACATCTCTGTCTAAAAAGTGGCTCTTATGCAACCCCTCTTTCCTAATTATATTCATTCTTAATTTGAACCTTTGTTGCTGTCTTTTTCATCCTATCTTATGCATTTGTGTATTTGCTTACGAGGAAGCCTAAGACAAGAACATAATTCAAACAAAGTTCAATCATTGATCCTTGGCTCCTTCAAGATTTAACCTCATGTTCTTCTTTAGACAATGTCTAAGACTCTAGATACATTGATGTTCTAACATAGATCATTGACTAATTTGTATCGTATGCTATAATATAATATTATTATAATATGTGAAACAATTTGTTTGGGCCGATCTGGGCCTTCTCTCTCTTCATTGTGCTTGACTCGACCCGTAACGAATATGTCGGATCCGGTCATCTCCTTCGTTTGAGGCAAAAAGTCCAAGCCATCTGGCCGTCTCAAGTTCGGCTAACTATTTCTCTGTTACGGAATATAACAACTATTTATGCATATCGATGTAATAACAAAAAAAAGTTCCAAGTTTTATATTATCCCCTTTTGAAGTTAGAAGAAGTTAAGTGGTTAGAGAATAAACTAAACCATAATTAGTGCCTGTAACCACCACCTGTTGTTGAATGATCTACATCTGTGGAAAGATATAGAACCATATTTGAAGAAACCTAAAACAACCTTTCTTCTTTCTTGGTTTATCTACAAAATAAATAACATCATTTGATTTCTCAACCGGTCGACCATTGAATCTCGATATGCATCATTCCGTATTTCTCGTTGATTAGATGGTATTTCTCGTTGATTTCGACATGTCCCAATGACTCCTAGACATTAAAAACAAATGCATTATTCAACAACTAAAACTTCGATAAGTTTATAATACACCAAAATGACAATGTACATACTTTTTGGCAGAAAAACTAAATAGTCCTCTTTTACTCATAATCTCGATATGAATCTTCTCTTTTAAAGGCCCCTCCTCTTTAAGCATGAACTGAAATTCTTCGTTCCAAATCGGATTCCGGACTTTTCATCATGGGGTAGAACAAAACAATCACGTATGATGTATCATAAGCCGAAATTCTTCAACCAATTTATCATATAAATGAAAAGAAAATCACCTTAGTTTTTTTTTTCATTCTCAATTAAAGAGTATGACGGCATAAGATTGGTGTGCCGCCTTCCTTCAACATTGTTAGCTCCCCTAACCATAACAGAAAGTCAACCGGCTTCACTCAAAGACCTCGTGTTCTTGCTCCCTTTCGAATGTACTATCTTGTCTCTCATGTAAACTGGTGCGCCCGACACTATACTTGTTACTAAACTCTTTGAAAGGAGCAAAATACAACTCCACCACAAGTTGCCCTCTTGGCTTCTTATTATGACGATCATTTGTATCCATGTTCTTGAGCAAATCGAGCGTAAATTCCTTTGTCTTGTAAGCCATGAGTTGCTTTATCGGAATAAACTGCATTCCCAAACTGTCGTGTGCACCAACCTATAAAAAAATATATAGAAACAAAGATTTTACATCTTTTCCAAACCCGATTAGGACACTTCATTAGAAAATATAACTACCTTGTCCCAATCAAAGACATGACATTGAAGAACTTGAGGTTGGGGATTTCTAACAATGAGCTTGAATTTCTCGTCCCACACGGGATTTAGGTTTCACCTTATGATCCGCATCTTTTTGGCCAGTAACTTGTCTCTGCTTAAGATTACTTTTACGTATGGATCAGATGTTCCTAGTATATCCAACTTCAAGAGTTTCATTGCCCAGAAAATTTTCATATGGAGTATTCCTACTGGCTTTTTCACCACGTCACTGGAAAATCACGAAAAAGGACAACGAAAAGATAACTTATTTCTTTTGAGAGAATCAAATTGGAAATGCATTGGCTTAATTGATGAAAAAAGAAAACTCACTTGCAATCATCAATTATAGATACTTGAAGAACTTGGGGCCAAAGGTAAGGATTTGAAACTTGTTTCTTTGCTGTTTCCTACATGTTTTGGAAAATTTCGATTGGGGTCGATTCATAGAAATAACCAGAACTTTCATAATTCATAACTGACCGATTAGCTAACCAACTTGGCAGTTATATTGTATAGTCCTACCAATAAATATAACTACCTGAACAAATCGGTAGAATCCCGGTATAGACAATAGGTCACCTCCAAGCACGTTCAGTCCGAAATCGATATGTGGCTGCAAATGATTGGACAAAGATTGTTAAACCAAACATATCAATTATGTGATTATTCAAATTTTAACTTTCCGGGTTAACCTTCTCCATCAAAGATGCATCAATGTAGGAAAAACAGGGGAAAACCGGCATGAGAGGTTTCAACGAAATCAGAAGTACAACGAATACTTGTAAATACACTAGCTGATAAGAACAACGGTCTACTGAATTCGGTCAAATGTAAGAATTAACTATAAAAAAAAACTGATCTAGTTAAAGAGTTTTATTGACCTGAATTCTAATGGGCAGATGTAATAATTTCATCACCAACAATATGTTGGGGTTTCCAACCCATCTGATTGGCAGTTCCATGGCTAATACATTTTCATTAGTCTCAAAAACTTTTAAGTCATGAAAATTTTATGAACTTATAACATAGAACCTTACAGGGAGGTCAAGGATAAGCGATTTACCATAAATTTGCGGAGGAAGAGTTCCGAGACTCAGATTCTCAAACTCGAGCGCTCGGATCTGATATTTCCCTATATAGTTTTGAAATATAGGTTTGACAAGGTCTTTTATGATACCACAACTGGCCTGTTAACAGTAGAAGATCAAACTCGAATTAGAAAAAAGAAAATGACAGGTTTGATCATTCCTTTACCTTATCAAGGTAAGGCCACATAGAAGAGATTAACTTGTTCACCCAATCCACCTGCACGACTCTGCATCAAATCAGTACGAATCGAAGAAGATGATGGCATAACACAAAAAGAAAAAAAAGAAGTAATTACTAAAGTAAAATGATTGTACACAAGTACTCGTTCATAATCAGGGTTCTTCACCCATAGTGGAATTTTAGATATGATGTCTTGCAAATCACTTGGGTCTAGCTTATCGATCGTCTGGCTTTCCGGCTCCTGCATTGCCAATTGTAAACGAATACGTAATGATCATTAAACAATACCAATTGATCGGCTGTAGATTAAAAACAAATTATCGAGATAGCAAAGCATGTTTAGGGTTTAGATCATCAAATTAGACCACCCCTTAATCAGATATTCTTAGAAAAATCCATTTTTTACCGTAACATCAATGGGCAGTGAATAGATCAAGAAGAAGAACCCTAAGAAAAGTCCAATAGGAATTCCAATCCAGAAACCTAAAAACTCAAAGAAAGTGCTCACAATCCCAATTTTGATTTTCCCGGAAAGGACAAATCCAATAAAATTTATCGAACAAACGATACAAAATCTTGTTGAAGGAAAAGGAAGAGAAAAAACATAAGATTAAGAACTCCTAGCCAGTTGTAACGACACGTTCTTCCCCAAAAAAGAATGAAAAAAAAAAACGAACGACTTATTGTTATTAGGAACCGCCAAAATAGAGACGTTGCTGTTACATGAAGAATGCCATTGCCTGCTCAGTAGTCAATCACTAGTGACTCGGTGGCACATAAATCTGCCGACTGTGAAGTGACAGTCGTACCCCTTAATTCGACTTGGAATTGAAATAGGGAAATTAGGATTTACACCCAAAAAGATGACCAACCATCCATAGTGAGATTAGAGTTTTGATTAAAAATAAGATGACGTTTCATGTTGCAAGTAAAACAAATTTTGTATTCTTTGATTTTCAATTTTATTCCTTCTTAAATATATATATTCAATTTCCTCCGCTATAAAAATTGTTTTATTATTATTATTAAATTTTTGTTGAAAAAAATAGTTTAAGTTCGATTTTGAGTACAACTCATTTTATATAAGTGAAATATTAAAATATATTCGAATTTTCTTTTGTGATAATTTTGAAACAGTATATAATACACTCAAAATTGATTCTTAAAATTGACTTATTAAAATGATATCAAATAGAAAAAAAAAAATTAAAATAAAAAAGAGAATGAAAGTTATTAGAAAGAGAGCATTTGAGTGGAGTATTAATAGAGTATTGCGCTTTTGTTAATTAGTAATAATATCGAAGTTATAATATTTCTTCTTACACGCAGATAAGAAGGGTGCGAATTCGGCCTTGTGTGCGTGCCCCTGCATCTCACCGAGCCGCGTGGCAGCGAATGTTAGATCAAAAATGACATGGACCACCTTAGTTGAGTTTTATAATTTTTTTAAATATTACACGTTTATCAATTACAAAATTGAATTTTTGATTTCAATCAAATTATTTTACAAAAATTATAAATTAAATTTGTATTAAACTTGGAATTTAATTTTCGATTTCTTCTTATTTAATAAACATTAAATCCAATTTGTAACTCTCCCATTTGGAATAATCATCAAGAAAATAAATTCTCTTCTCAAAAAAATTCTCTTTAGAGTCCTTAAGTTTAAGAATGATAATATTCAGTTATTGCGAGTTCACCGCAACTATTTAATAGTATAACTAATTAGTTGTTATTCCATTATGTCATGAAAGATAAACGATGTCGAACTTTCGGCATCAATAGAAGATAAATCTATTTTAAAAATATTCTAACTTTTCACGTGCATCCCAATTTTCATTCTCAATCTAATTTGAACAACTTTCTTTTGTTCTTCTTTTATTCAAATTATTTCTTCTATTTTCATTTAACTTGATGTTTTACAGAATCTGATTACATGTAGATTACTGTTCTTCTTACATATTATTAGTTCTATACAGTACTATGTTCACTAATTATATTCTTATATTGTTTTTGCTGCTGTTATTTCATTGATGCATTTTCTACAAATATGATATTTCCTACAATTTTTTCTTTCACTTCTTCGCCCACACCTATGTCCTAACACCATTTTCACCGATGCCTTTTTTTTTTTCCTCCTACTGCTATTTCTCTCTCCAAGAACTGGATTGAACCTAGATTTGTAATTGGATATGGATCAAACTCATGAAATTTAAAATCAGTTTTCGGCGCCACATCATTTGTTTTTGGTCAAATTTTATGAAAATAGGTGTGAATCCTAGTTAAAATAATAAGTGTAAATTATCGTTTATAAAAAATTTTTGGGTGTAAATCATAATATTAAGAACGTTTCGGGTGTAAATCCTAATATTCAGAACGTTTTGGGTGTAAATCCTACTTTCCGCAATCTGAAATATTTGAATCTGCAATGATTCAGTCCCATTATCCCACATCCCGACAGGCAGGCCCAATTCAAAAGGCACTCGACCCAAATGGTGAATCCTTCATCCCGATTGAGGCCTTTAAACTAGAAGTTATCAGTAGTGGGGTTTTTGATTTGCAGCCCAAAATGACTTACTCTAGTCATTGGAACTGCAGTTTGGGACTCTAATGTTCTTTTTTTAGCCGAACAGTTTGGGACTAAAGCAGCTTCGGAGTTCTCTTTGACGCTAATACGCATTTGTGGTAGGTGATGGGGGTTGTTGGGTTTGGTGGGGAAATCAAAATTAGTTATTTTTTAAAATGAATTTAAGAGTTATATAATAAATAAACTTATTAATTTAATAAAATATTATATTATATTATCGAAACAAATTTAATATATTATTATTAAATTAAAGTTTTAAATTTATTAAAATTTTTAATTTATGTTTATAAATATTATTTAATCGTATAAATACTTAAAATTATTATTATTTCAAATTCCTACAATTTAACCTACCTTCCTATAAGTAGAACAAGCTCACCTCTCTTGTTCTGACACTTCTCAGTTCTCACTCTGTCTATCTCTCAATCTCTCGCTTCTAAAAAAACTTCGCTAGATCTTCTTCAATGGCGTCGGAAGGCATCCTCCTGGGAATGGGAAACCCCCTGCTCGACATCTCATCAGTTGTCGACGAAGAATTCTTAAATAAGTGAGCCTAATCTCCACCTCTTCTGTTTTTTTGTTTCCTCTCACGAAAAAAGAATAAGAAAAGAGGGATCTGATTTTTGTTTTGGATCTGAACATTTCTCTCAAATTTACAGCTGGCCTGTTAGTAAATGCTGGATCTGTGCCTTCTCATCTTCGCTGTTTCTGTTTCTCCATTTAGTGATTGTGAAAACTGATTAAAATGAAATATAAAGATTTGATCTGATTATTTGCTTTTGAGTTGTCATCTGTTGGTGCGATTTTGATACATGATCTGATTTGGTTTATGGACAGATACGATCTCAAGTTGAACAATGCTATTCTTGCTGAGGAAAAACACTTGCCAATGTGAGTTTCCTTTCTAACGCAATAGATCTACTGTATCATTTTGTTTATATATATGTCTAATTGAACTCCCTTGATCTATCAATCTAACTAGCATATGTGATCTGTTTCTGTCATTCAATACTTAAATATTCGGAAATGATTAACTATCTGAATTGGTGAATCTCAAAGTCCTGTTCACGCTTTTCGAGAACAAACTTTGCCTTATTGGTATTCGGTTTTGAAGGTACGATGAGTTGGCCGCTAAGCCCAATGTGGAGTATATTGCTGGAGGTATTGTGGATTTTTCATATCTTCATATTCCGGTAGTTTTATAATGTGTTCATTCGGGATCTTCCCTTATTTTTTTCTATGCGTTTTTTTTTTCTTTGGGTTGAAGGCGCCACTCAAAATTCAATTAGAGTTGCACAGGTTGGTTATGTTCAAATCACATCGTTTAGTATTTTGAACAAACGTATACCATATAAAATTCTTTATATATTTCCCTTTAATGTGTTTTTTTTTTGCTGTTCAGTGGTTACTTCAAACTCCAGGTGCAACTAGTTACATAGGTTGCATTGGAAAAGACAAGTTTGGAGAGGAGATGAAAAAGAACTCCAAAGCTGCTGGTGTTAATGTGAGGTTTTTTTTTTCTTCTTCTTTGCATCTTTTACCTTTGCCATGCCTTCAATATCTCTACAGTTTCAAGGATGCTTAGTTGTAACAATTCTCAGGTTCACTACCGTGAGGATGAAACTGCACCAACAGGTACATGTGGTGTCTGTGTTGTTGGCGGTGAAAGGTTAGTTATATGTTATTGTTTTCTTCTGAACTGTTCATATAGTACCAAGAGCTTTCTAAGGAAAAGGCTTTGGGAAAAATATTTGTTCAGGTCACTGATAGCTAACCTGTCTGCTGCAAACTGTTACAAATCTGATCATTTGAAGCAACCTGAAAACTGGGCGCTAGGTTTTTTCCTCACATCCTCTTCTTTTCAACTTTTTTTTTTCCTTGGTTTTTTTGTTTATGCCTTATACCAAGTCCTCGTTTAACAGTGGAGAAGGCAAAGTACATCTACATCGCTGGATTTTTCTTGACAGTGTCTCCCGAGTCCATTCAACTTGTTGCTGAACATGCTGCTGCAAACAACAAGGTAACATTAATAAGTAATAACAGTTATCTCCTTCCTTCTAGTCCGTGCTTTTTTCAACAATTTCTCGACACCCTCCCCATCTATCTGTAGGTCTTTTTGATGAACCTTTCTGCCCCATTCATCTGTGAGTTCTTCAAGGATCCGCAAGAGAAGGCTTTGCCGTAAGTCATGCCATTTTCATCTCCAAACCCTCTCCTCATACCTATGGGGTCTAATAAGCTAATGAGATCTTAATATTTTTATTTTTAAGTTTAATTGGGACCACTTGCATAAGATAATTTCTCCCTCATCTGAGCTAATGAGGCGAGTGTTCTCAATCGGTCTTTTGTAGCCGTCATTTTCTCTAATGATAGAAATTGATTACCTTTTGGGTGCAGGTATGTGGACTATGTTTTTGGGAATGAAACAGAGGCAAGGACCTTCTCGAAAGTTCACGGATGGGGGGTAAAATACCTTTCAATTCTCTTTTAATCTGTTAGGTTTTGAATCAACGAATCAAACTTTTCTGTTCTCTGACTACAAATTATGTAAACTAACTTATTTTCTATGGATCCAGACTGACAATGTTGAGGAGATTGCTCTAAAGATCTCTGAGCTCCCTAAGGTGGGACCCCGTAAGAGAATTACTGTTATCACGCAAGGTGCTGATCCAGTCGTGGTTGCTCAAGATGGAAAGATCAAACAATTCCCTGTAATTCTATTACCTAAAGAGAAGCTAGTTGACACTAATGGAGCAGGTACGAAGCTGATTAAAGTAGACTGCTGCGTACACATGCAAATTACATGCCTTGTCTGAAAGAACATCATTTTTATGGCAGGAGATGCATTTGTTGGAGGATTTTTGTCCCAGCTGGTTCAAGGGAAGCCCATTGAAGATGCTGTGAGAGCTGGTTGCTACGCTGCCAATGTTATCATCCAGAGGTCCGGCTGTACCTACCCAGAGAAGCCCGATTTCAGCTAAATGGGCTGTTTACGATATGGGAAAAAATTATTATTATTCGTACTATGAACTCCTCACACCATTTATATCTGGCTTAGGAGCTTTCTTGCTTTTACCCTTTTTGATCTTGAGTTTGAGATTTTATTCGCCATTTCAATGATTGAACGAGGATGTATGGTGTAATGAAGGTGATCTAGGCTATCTTTCAATATTTGAATGTTGTAACATTGAAAACTTCTTGTTGAAATGTCACCTCCACACACATGGACCCATTGTCACATGAGAAGAATAACAAAATTTTAAAAGGCAGAGTATATATATATCTTAAAAAGCTATATTTATTTAATCTAAAAAGCTATATTTCTTTAATTATTGAGGAAATTGAGGAAACGTTTTAGAATAGTTATTTTTGATATTTAATTTTGCTAATTTCTTAAAGATTATATATTATTTATATTTAAAATTGAAAATATAAGAATTATAAATAATATAATATAATAATAAATTTAAAAATATATATTCATATTTTATCATAACTATAAGATAGGTACTCGTACCATATCCATGCTTCATAAAATACATGTAATTATTCAAAGATGGCTTCCGACCAAAAATGCACCAATAGAATAATAAAAAAGAGAATACATAATCAATTAGGTTATCTATATATAGTACATGTTATATTTATTACAATATTACCCAAAGACATCTGAGTAGGGGTTGATGGAAGTGGTTGTAAAAAGGTTTGAGATGAAAATTTTGATTAAATTTTTTTTTAAGTAATTCATCATTTTTAAGTAATTTTTTCATCAATTCACCTTTTTGACTACCGCCTCCACCAATCCTTTCACGGCCGCCCTCCTTTGACTGCCTTCGTCGGAATTAAAATTTGTTTTTATTTATATACCCTTAATTTTTATGTTTATATTTTCAATTCTAAATTTAATTAATTTTCATTTATTCACTCCTAAAATTACCCATTCGAGTTTTCCAACCGCCACCGTTCTCCAATGAAAAATAACTTCCAGTCTATCTAAGAAAAATAAAAAACCAAAAAATAGATTTTGAATGATTCGAGTGGAACTTTTTCGTAGATGAAGAGTGGCGGTGGTAGATGGATGAAGTAGAGGAGGTTTTTTTGTGAGTGAATAAATGAAAATGATTAAAATTAGATTACAAAAAAAAAAAAAAAAAAATTTTAAAAAGAAAAGAGAAAAGTAAGGATTCAAAAAAAAAAAAAAGGAGAGAAAATTCAAATAATAAAAATAAAATAAATTTAGTTAAACTATAATAGTTCTCTAAATTTGGAGAACCACTGCAGCTTAGTTAAATTTAGATTTTTTTTTTTTTTTTTTTTACAATTTTTGCTCAAAATTATTAAAATTATAGCTAATTGGATATGAATGTTAAAGTCATCTCTTTGAAATCAATATGGTTACACCTTTCTTCTTCTTATGATTTCACCTTTCAGCTAATTTGAGAAAAAAGGAATGATTGGCATGCTTATTTAAAAAATGTCCCCATATAATACTTCTTTACTTCTATGTCATTTTTTATTTATTTATTTAAGAACTTTGAAAAAAAATAAAAAACTAAAATTACAATACTAACTTTCTTCTTCATGTCATTATTTTTTTCCTCATCATTTTGTTCACATAAAGCTGGAAAATTCGAATACAAAAAATCATCAATATTCATCTTCTTTATCGTCTTTCTTCTTCATTATCTACACGTAAATGGCAACTCGCAAATGGTAAAAAAAGAGAAAAAAAAAAATAGTATAGACCCGTAAATGACAACTTGTATTCATTTTATTTAACTTATTATGAGAGATTTACTATTACTTAAAAAATATTTCATACATGTATAAGACAGCTCTGGAAGTCTAGTTTCCAACGCAACTAATAGTTTGTTATTCCAATATAGGATAAAAAACTATTACCGTTTTAAGTGACAATGATCATGGATCCGTTGATATCAATATGATGTTATTTTTGACTCATCGATATTAATGTGGTAAAAATAACATCATCTTATTTTAATAATTTTGAGTGTTTTACTTTAAGTATGAGACATGTCATATATCATTGAAAAGCTTTGGATATATAATTTCATATGCAAGTGGTTGTTTATAATTTCGAGTTCAAATAAAAAAGTTATAGTCGAATAAATAGAGTATGTGCATGATTATTATAACTTATTATACTATAATTTTTTTATTTGAACTCGAAATTGTAAACGACTATTTGCATATGAAACTAGATATTTAGAGCTTTTCAATAATATATGACATGTCTCATAACTCCAAGTAAGATGCTAAGAATCATTAAAATAAAATGATATTATTCTTGACCCGTTGATATTAATATGTCTTTAACTATTATTACTTAAACCGGTAATAACTTTTTTATCTGATATCAGAATGATAAACCATCAGTTATACTGAAAATTAGACTTCCATAATTGTCTATAAATATATATTTTTTGGATATCAGTAAATCTCTCATAATAAATAAAATAAGATGAATGTAAATAAAATTGAAGATTGATAATTTTTTATGTTCGAATTCGATTTTTTTTTATTTTAATGTGAATGAAATACCAAGAAAGAAGATGATAAAAGGAAAAAAAAAATTAAATTATAGTTTCAGTTTGTTTTCTTTTTTTTTTTCTAGAATTCTTAAATAAATAAAAAAAAGGATATAGAAACAAAGAAATAGAAATATTGCCTCCGGACATTTCTCAAAACATTAGCTCAAATTTGTCGATTTATCAAATCAACCTTCAGCTTTCTTCTTCTCATTTTCAGTCAGTCTTCAAAAATCTCGGTCGACAGAGATCAAACTGAAATAGACTTCCATTTCTAAATCTCATAGTCGTAAGAATAGGAAGAAGACGAGAAGACGCCGAGCAGATGCCCTAGTTATCAGAATTCCACCAATTGTATTGACAGTAGTTCTTTTGCTATGGTACTTAGGATCGATAATTTCATCCTCAATATCTCAAAATCCTGCCGGTTTCTTCATCTCTCTGCGTTTTCTCAAACTCATGTGCAAATCAAAGAAGAACACGGACGTGATCGAACCAAAGAGCGCCAAATCTCGGTCTTCAAAGCCTTTGCAGTCATCTTTCCAATCGTCTTCGATCGCAGATCCATCTGCTTCGACAAATTTCATCAGCATCAACTTCACCACCACTGGTTCTAGCTACAACTCCAAGTCCTCTTCTTCGAGTAAAACTTCTCTCTCTAGCCTTAAAGAATCGCTTCCTGAAAACCCTCACATCTACGATTTCGCTGAAATCTGCGCCGCCACGAACAACTTCCTCTCCAATCGTTTCTCTTCCTCTTCTTCTTCGTCTTCTTGGCGCTGCTCGATTAGAGGGAAAGAGGCAATCATTTTCCAGCGAAAATCTCGTGTGCCAATTCATTTGCCGGAGCTAAAACACCGATTGTCTCTGGTCTGCCGGAGCCACCATAGCAGCCTGATCAAGCTTTTCGGCGCGACAGTTTCCGGTAATTACATCTACCTCGTTTACGAGTTTGTTCAGGGAGCGAATCTCGCTAATTGTCTTAGAAACTCAAGAAACCCTAATTTCACCGTCCTTTCGACATGGATTTCTCGGATGCAAATCGCCACCGATCTAGCTCACGGCCTTGATTACATCCACCATGGTTCAGGTCCGAATTCAAATTTCATCCACAATCACATAAAGACCTCGAGCATAATCATAGAAGAGGAATCTCTAAGCCCTAAATTTTGCCATTTTGGCGCGGCGGAGCTGTGCGGAGAGGTAGTAGCAACAACAACAGCATCAGAAGAAGTCAATAATCGAGAATCAGAAATCTCCATTAATAAGCAACCGAAGCGGTCGAACAGCAACAAGATGAAGGTGGAAGGGACGAGAGGTTACATGGCGCCAGAATTTCAGTCCAAAGGAATCCTGACTCAGAAGAGCGATGTGTACGCATTTGGAATCGTGATTCTGGAGCTGATTTCTGGAGAGGAAGCGTTGAGATATAGAGTTGATGAAGAGAGTGGAGGGTATAAGAGAGTGAGTGTAATTGATACGGCGAGAGAAGCCCTTGAAAATGGCGGTTATGGTAGGGTCAGGAGGTGGGTAGATAGAAGGCTGAGGGACTCTTTCCCGGTGGAGGTGGCGGAGAAGATGGTTGTGATGGGGTTGGAATGCGTGGAGGAGGATCCGAAAAAAAGGCCGGATATGGGCCGGGTTGTTGGATTGGTTTCCAAGTTGTATTTGGATTCGAAGAAATGGGCCGAGAGTATTGGATTGTCCACTGACTTCTCTGTTTCAATGGCTCCGCGGTGAGGTACATAAAAAAATGGGAAAAAATATGTTTTTCTAATTCTATTATTTTTGTTATTTTTGTAAGATCCATACATATTGTCGTTAAAAGGGTACGTCTTTTTTGGTAGAGAATTGATGGGTAAATGTAAATTAATTTATCTCAATAATATATAAAATTGATTTACCGCATAAGATGATAATGCAAAATTTATATATACGATTGAGATGAATTATTATTTAAATTTATTTTTATTATTTTCAAAGTTAGTTATATAGATATTAGTTTTTTAAGCTATATGATCTTTTTATATATTATTATTTAATCTAAGATTTAAGAATTTTTTTTTAACTACTTTCATCTAATTTTTCAACGGCCTTTTCTTCCGTTTACACTTTTTATTTACCTACCAATCTAAATTTTATCGAATTGGAATCGTATCTGGTCTCTTCTGTACATGATCAAATCATGTTAGACGTCTCTTTATAATTTTATCCTTGATAAGGGCTACATTTAGATAATTCTTAATTCTTTCATTATGTTTTACCACATATACATTTTAGCATCTCTATTACTGTCATCTTATGCATATATTATCATGTAGTGGCCCATACTCCGAGCAATAAAACATAGTTGGTCGAACGATCGTCTTGTAATACATTCCTTTCAATCTCACAGACATCTTTCTATCGCATAAGACTCCTGATGTCATCCTTTATTTCATCTAACATGTTCTAATCTTATTGTTTATATCATCTCAAATGTCCCCAATTTTTTGGATAAAATATTCTAAACATCGAAAAGTTTCACACTCTGAGACATTTCTGTTAATCTCAATTAGGTTACTAACTTTTCAAGTTTCTAGACAAAAATTATAAGCTTATTTCAATTTTTAACAGCTAATTTTAAAATCCTTATTCTCTATAACCTCACGCCACCTATCTAATTTTCAATTTACGCCTTCTTTAGTTTCATATATTAAGACAATATCATATATAAACAACATACACCAAAGAATATTGTATGAGCTATAGTCGACTCAAAGAATGAAGCATCATGAACTTAGTTCTTAACTAGGTTTCGAGGAAAGATACCTAATGCCCTAAACTTGGTGTTCATTTCAGATCGATATAGAGTATTAAAATACCGTACAAATTGTTTACCTGAATTCTAAACATAATGCTTGCATTTGGCACATCATGCAAAATATCAAGTCAAAAAAGGATTCGGTTAATTATGGTTCTATCCGATATATGAAACTTAATAGCCCATACCCCACAATCTCCCATATTTGCATGACATTTTGTGGCATATCGATTCTTTCCAGCTTAAATGCCTTTCTAATCATATTGTGGTATTTCCTCACTAATATGCAGCTACGATACATAAGTTGAGGTAATGTATCACAAATTACCGATAATAACCCTAAAGTAGTGACTTAATCTACCTACGACATGTCTATCCTCGAATCCATGTAGTAGATAGTCCAATTTTGTAAGTCTAAGACTACGGCCATTAAAATGAAAATTCTAAACATTGAACAGAAAGTACATTGTATGCACATCTTTCCAAGGTACACATTTAACCCACTTTGACTTTCCCTATAAGTTCCTAAAAAAAGAAAAAAAAAAGAATGTTAGAGTATAAAAAAAGGATTTTATGTGTTTGCAACAAATTCAGATTCTATGCATACTCAGCAAGTAAATCATCCTCTACGTGGATATGTGCATTTACCAACCCTACCAAGCTCGAACTGAAGAGGTAATCTAAGATAGCAACCCGTTTATCAGCAAGGTGAAGGGATAATTGAGGGTACTTTTTTAATCGCAACCATATGAGCAACAATGTTTCGTTAATATGTTGCCAATAATTTCATGAAAGTAAAGGATAAATAAATGTATTTAACAAAAAGAGATGCATTAAAGTAAAATTGTACAATTAATACTTGAATTTCCAACCATTTTACCCATTTTTTTAATGCCGAGAAATATTCCATGTCGGCTTCGTCGTTGATTAATAGTTTAAACTTCGACTCATACTAATTTATGGCCCAATTCGTTGCAGCTTTCAATGCGGCCTCATTTGGATCTCAGAATGGATCAAGTGCAATGATATCATTTTTCCTATATTTCTGAATTTTATTTGGATTTAAATATGAAGCCATAAGCACGTTACTATGCTTCTTTACCCTTCGTGAACTCTCTAACGTCACATAAGTGGGGTTTCTCCTATCAACGTGACTCTTCACATCTGCCTCCACACCTACATAACAAAAAAAAAAAAAAGTTAAAAAGAAATATTAGTCTAACATTATTTATCAATAAAATGATGTTGTCCCTTCTCAAGCTATGGGTTCATCACCCACTCCATCAACCGGAAACCGAACTTTGATGTTTGAAGGTGAGGGAGCAATTGCAACGACACCTACATACAAATACAATTATATTAGTTTGATTCAAAAAATTCAAGATTTAAAAACAAAAGTTGAAATTTCTTACCTTTTCAAACCAACAGATCATCACCCACACCAACGATTGGAACTTGAACCTCGATATTTGGAGGGGATGGACCGGCACTAATGACCCATGAAAGTCAAAATTGTTAAAATTATTAGTTAAATCAAAGAAATCATGAACACGTAATAAAAAAAAATTACAAATTAAAATTCTTATCATCTCGAGATAGTAGGTTATCGCCCACTACATCAACCGCCACCTGAACCTCGATATATGGAGGAGAAGACCGGGCATCAACCACATCTACATAATAAAGTAAAGTTTATTAATGTGATGAAATAATATATGATATAAAAAATGATAAAAATTAATACCATATTGGACTAGCAGATCATATGGCTGGAACATATCATGACTAACCAAGCTGTGTTGTGAAGCTACTTCGTCGTCTAGATCGAATTTCTGAGCAGCTGCACGATCTAATTTCTCATCGATCAAACCGAAAATGCTCCAGCTCCTGTAGTCTTTGATCAACACTATGCTCTAGCGCTTTGATTTTCTGACTCAAATTGTGCTTCATTTTCTATCTGAGATCCTCTATTTTTCTTTCCATCCCTGAAGTCATGATCTAAATAATGCCCACTGCTAATAATGATTGGTGCAAGTGGGGTATGTCCTTGTGCCTCCTCATCCTCATCATCTCCTGACTTCTCATTGTTATCTTCCTCGCCCTCTTCCTCCTCCTCACCCACTTCAACCTCAACCTGATGTTCTCCCTCCTTGCCCTCTTCTACCTCTTCACTTCAACATCCTCGACATCCTCTGATTCATCACTATATTGTTCAAAATATTCTTCCAAACCCTTGTTCTTATTTAGTAATGCCACCATATGATCAAAAACTACATCTTCAACCTCGTCATCGAATGGCTCAAAGGTGATCATATATAACTGACACTCTTTCCTCCTTGATGGGCGTAAAATACTAAGCACTCGAGCCTACATCATACTTTTAATGTTAAATTAAAAAATATGTCAGTTAATTAAATAATTAGATTGCAATCAAAACTGATCTTTTGGTTCTTCAGAACCTCGACGATCCTCATGTTCTTTGGCTTGCTCGTCTTTGAATCTTCTCTTGTATCCATCGCCCAATAAAGGATCTACAACACGTATGTTTTCTTCAAACATTTTCCAAATGTTTCTCTAATACTAGAAATAGCTTAAAAGCTCATATCTACAACAATATACAAAATCATTAACAAACACTAATTTCAATTAATACAACTTACTATAACTCTAACTAAGACTACCAATTACTTGAAAGGTGAGCAAAAAACCATGTATATCTCACTTTTTATCAGTCTCATAGTTTCTACTTGCCGCACTTTCGACCTTATTCACCAAGTCATCCCTCTTGATGTACTTTATAGTTCGCTTGTGTACTACTCTACCCTAAGGATAACTATTGAAGAACTCGAGGTCCAAGACCATATATAGATAATGAGCTGGTACCTTCTTTCTCCTCATAATTCCTAAGAGGTCAGCCACCAAGAAATAGACCAATGCTAGCTTGATCTATAGTTCTTCAACCTTTGTCCTATAAGCATGATCTTCTTCACCCCTTTTGCTTCTTAGAATGGGATTCATTGAAAATATCAATCAACTCACCATATCAAATTTCATCATTCATGACAAAATAGTGCGCCACGATTCTCGCATTTTTCATAACTTTGTGAGGTACGGCCAGGGTCTTATGACATCTCTATCCAGTCACTAGAGCGAACTCTTTTGACATCCATGGCCAGTGTCTTGAGATCAAAATGATTTCAGCTTGAAATCTAGCTGAAATCTTGATCTCGGACTGAATCAGATAAACTTTTGGTCTGGAACATGATTTCAGACCAAAAGCTTCTATGATCTCAGTCCGAGATCGTTGATATGGGACTGAAATCGTTTTGATCACATTTCAAAATCAATTGATCACAGTCTGAGTACATAACGATTTCAATCCAAAATCAACTATCAAATACTTACATATCCATAAAATTTTAAAATCTAACAAATTTCATCGAGATCAGATCAAACCCTAATTTATTTTTTAACAAATTCATATTTGAATTTCCTCTTGTGCATTAACTTCTTCCATTGATGGTCGTTTGAATTTGATGGGTACAATATAGAAATGGTCGCATTCAAAGAAGAAAACAAGAAAATTGGTTATGGCAATAGATTGATGAAGAAGAAACTAAAAAGGAAACCAACATTTACCGTTGGAAATAACTTTAGTTGATGAAGAACGAACAAAGATGAAGACAAAGATTTACTATCGAGTTGGTAAAGATCGAGATTTTCTAGTTCGATCAGAAATTAATTCAATTTTCTAGTTCAGGTTGCCGAAGAAGTGGGAAGAACCGTTACTAGTTTAGTTTTTTCATTTTCTATTCTCAAACTTATTGAAACAAATCAAATAATAAACCTATGTATTAAAATATTTGAAAGTTGATCAATATTTCAAAATGATTATTGAAATAAGTCTCACTATTCAAACTAACTCTATTAAAAGAGAAGTCAATTTGATTTATTTGTCATACAAAAAATTCATACAAAGCATTGAATTGTCATGTGTACTGTAAAGTGTAAATTATACTATTATGTGATCTAAAAAGTTTACTTTAGAACTTCGGAAGAAGCTTCCTACGACAAACAACATTTATGAAATGTTGTTCTGCTTTCATCTTTGAAAATGTGGAAAAAAGAAGAAAAAAAATAATGGAAGCAGCATATGGAAGATTTACGCAGGTCTCTGAAATCATTTCCTTTGGAAAGTTAGCATACAAAGGTACGCAATGACTCGGCTTACTGAACCGATAAGCAAGAGAATGAGTATGCAAAGACCCCAGTCGTGAAGATCATATCCGCTTCTTTGGAGCGAACCACATCGTGTTATCAACCAAACCCCTCCGTACCTGTAATTATATATACAAACCCAGAAAAGACATAGTAATTAGGTAAGCATTTAATAGCTAATCTTATCAACTTGTTCTATAAAGGAGATCGTTATGATCACCTTTCTGCATTTGCAATCACAAATGCTTCCAAAGCCCACTTGGGGTAGCAAAAATTGGCTAAGTTCTTTATAACCACGCTTCTTTTCGTTTGCGTTGCGAAAAGGGTCAAAACGACAGGAAGAAGAACCGACCACTAAAAAAAATGAATAACAATTAACAAATATTGTGGATCAAAAATGGGTGATATGAAAATGGCTGTTTTACTTACGAGTTGGGCTGCACCAGGTTGAAAAACAATGGCTAACGCGTAAGCTATGCCGGTCACGCAGTAGACAAGGCAGAGTAAGATTACGTAATTATCTGCGAATGAAGATCTGGGATAGGTGAAAGAATAGAACATAGAGAGATACAAAGCAGGTTTGATCAATGAGTTGAAATGGTCTATGGTATCTTTAGAAAGAAAGTAAGCTAAGCTGCTCATCCCGGAAGAGCTTTCTCTCCAATAGTGTAATCTGTCTAGAGAAAACGTCCTCAAAGCCGCAATCATACAAAGAAGAGCTGAACAAAAAAAAATCATTCATTTGAATTATATTATGGTGATTTTTTTTTAATAAAATAAAATAATAAGAAAATACAAACTTACAAACTGCAATAATGGTGTAGGTATACCCAGGTGCTCCAAAGGATTGATCGCTCACATTAGTAATAGATCCTAAGCAAGCACCCGCAAGAAGTAAGATCAAATAGTCTATGGATTGTAGTCTAGCTTCCCGTAGTCGCTGCTTTCCAACCCTAAAATTTCTCATACAGGTGAGGTCTATGTGCATTGAGTTACTGACATTAGTTTAAAGTAAACTGGAGTCATATAAGATATTAAGTTTTAAACTTTGCTCACAAGAAGCCTTATATGAATGTTTTACCTTCCAAGGAAGTACTTGCATTGTTGGAAAATGCCCGGAGTTCTCCGGTTCGACAAATCCTTTGTCTTTAAAAAGTTGAGCCGTATTTTATCTCGATGGTGCTCCACATTACTTCTCACTTCTTGCCACAACTCTCCGGCAAATGATTGCTCTCCCATTTCGGCTCCGGCATGATCCACTTCATTAGTCGGATTTGTTACACCGGTCAAGGGTTCATCAAACCTGCCTCCATATGGCTTCAAGTCAGGCGGAATGGAGTATCCGCTATGGATCATCCATCTGACAGGAAGCTCTTTGTAACTAACTTCTGAAGCCTTACTGGGTAAGACGATACCCTCCAAAATGTCGATGAAGTGATCAGGAGGGTTTACTCGCTCCGGAATGGTGATTCCAAGGCCGGAGAAGTATCCTTCAACATTCCTCGCGGGTCCATGATAGACAGTAAAGCCACCTTTTGCTAGAAGTATCAAATCATCAAACATCTTGAACAAGGCATAGCTGAAGAGCAAACGTTATACATTATTAAGGGCCACATTTGTCTAAGCATATTTAAAACCAGTTGGATTTAGATTAATAAATTACCAAATATAAAAATAAATGCACACATCAGTTCAAATCTAATTCTAATACAACAACTCAGTTTCACAAAATCCTGATGCACCATAAGAAGAAATGAGCAAAACCAAATACACCATAAGGAATTTTAATTTTTACGTCAAAAAGTTTACCTCGGTTGGTGAACCACCATGCAAATGTTCACCCCTGCAAGAGCTTCACGTCTGAGGGCTCGAAGAAGTAGCTGAGAGGATGCACTATCCAAACCGGAAGTGGGCTCGTCCAAGATCAGAACAGAAGGCTCCATCACCATTTCTAACCCAACGTTCACTCTTTTTCTTTGACCTCCTGAGACTCCTCGCTTCTCTACCGTCCCAACTAGAGAGCTTCGGACTGACTGAAGCCCCAAGAATTCAATAACTCTTTCTACTATCAAGACCTTATCTGCCTTGGACGAGTCAGCAGAAAGTCTTCATAAATGGGGAAAAAAAACATTATGAAGATATACTAGCCCTGGAAAATATAAAAATATAAAATATAGAATAAAATAAAAATAAGAAGTAAAATGGTAAGATACCTGCACACTGCACTAAACCAGAGATTTTCTTCGACGGTCAAATTTCCATGCACGATATCATCCTGTGGAACAAAACCCATGATCTTCCTGAACGAATGTATAGAATCATTCCTCCCATTAATGAGGATGGAACCACTAATATGGCATCCTATTGTTTTTCCAGCCAAAGCCGAAATAAGGGTCGTTTTTCCAGCTCCCGACGGACCCATAACAGCAGTTATATGTCCGGGCTTAATCTTTCCAGTAACACACCTCAAAAGATGCTTCTTTTTTCCTTTCAAAGTAAGCGTTAAGTCTTTGAATGAAATCTCAATCAAAGGACGTTTCTTTATCTCCGTACTAGTAGCCATATTAATCACTCCAGAGAAAGTAAGATTATGATTCTCTTGTTGCTGAGCTTTCTCTTTCTCAAGCTGAGCATATGCATATCTAAACACTTGACTATCAGTCCCTTGTTTTCCTGGCTGACTATTATGCTTAATAACAGATTCATTACCAGATCCGAAACTGAACCCTTCATAACTTTCCGGATCATTTTCTATATCCTTCACCACCTTCATGATATCATTCTGTTCGGTTTTTGTTCCGGAAGATGTTAGAGATTCTCTTGAAGTACTTGGATGCTGATTTGGATATAGATCACTGGAGAGTGATCCTTGATTCAAGATTCTAAGTTTTTCAGAATTTTGTTCCGAGCTTTTTTTAAATGAAAATGTTTGTGAAAGTTGAACTTGCAATCCACTCGTATGCCTCCTGGCTGCATCTTTTGCAGCTTTCCACCTTTGCCGGGCTTTAATTGTTGCCCTGGCACTTTTAGCTGCTGTTTCTCGGGATTTTGCTCGCCTCCTTTCTCTTGTTGTGAGAACTTGGTCCGAGCAGTTGTATATGATGAGTAGTAAAGTAGTTACTGCCATCTGTGTATATAAGAGAATTGAACCTGGTCAATGTCAATTTTTTTTCCACCTTGCTTCAAAACCATTAGGACTGGGAGGGGAGCAGAGAACTTACTAGAATCAGAACTCCATAGGCATGAATGTTCTGATTTGCCGTGTTGGAATTACATGACGTGAGCTTGAAGCAAGCTGCCAAAAAAAAAAAGAATAAATAAATCATTAGAATAGAAGGCAGTATAGATTTATAGTAAACCCGATTTTAAGCTAAGGCTTACGTTTTTCGGATGTAGAACCAGTCCGGCAATAGTGTCTACAATGGCAAGGAGAGAAAAAAAAATGAAGATCGAAAAGCATCCATCTACAGAAACAGCAAACGTTTTCTAAGAAAAGATAAAAATAGTACCCACTACTGCAAGAAATCCTTTCAGTGCTTGTTGGACAATATGATCCAGCAGAACAGAATATTTCACTACTTGTCCCAAAATCAGTCCAGATATTTGCTCCTCCACAGGTATGGTTAGGTTGTCCAGGGGGTAACTGGTAAGAATATCTGCAAAAGCATGATGTTCATACAAAACTCAAACATGTTCTTTACAAGAAAAAATTCAGTGCGAAAAATGTAAAATGAAAGTAAAAGACCGAACTTACGGTTCACATACACCTGTTGTTTCATTCTGTGTTGCAAGGGGGCAATAGGATCCCAATGGGCAAGCTGTTCGGAATCATTTCAGACAATATATCAAACACTTGATTTTTTTTAATCTTTTATATTTTTGAAACAACATATATGGAGAGAATATAAATGATCAAGGAATTGAAAAATACTTACGGATCATGCAAGTAAGGCCCTGAGGACAGAAGAACCCTTCGCAACAAGTCTGGCAGTCATATGTTCTTGACGGGATGATCTTCGAGTTTTTAAGATCGACCTGCTGAGTCGGTCCGATACTGCAGGCCCAGCCCGGCTCACAACCAGAAACCCATCTGGATAGATTACAGTTGTTATTGAGCTTCAAGAAGGCAGTGTTTCCGGATCCATGAAGAACACTGTCAAAATAGAAGTTGACTTCTGCTCCCGTACATAAACGCCTCGTAGCATCTCCTGTTCACAATCAAACCATAGCAAGTTATTTGTAGCAGCAAAGATAATATTTTTTTTCTGGGAATTTATAAGAGAATTGGTAGACTCCAGTTTTTTTTTTTTTTTTCTACTCGCAGATTTTTTATTCATACCGTTTGTCTTTACAATGCAAGCAGACAAGAAGTCCAAATTGGATGAGAAATTAAACGCATTGTTCCAATCAGCTTGCCTGAAAATCCATAAAATGAGCTCCAACATCTAATTCCAAACAGTTCAATGACACTAATCTGAAAAAGAAAACTAAACATTGCTCTAAATTGGACTCAAACTAAGTCTCATTTGCCCAGAAAAACAGAACAGATATAAAACATGCGAACAAAAAAAAAAGGCAATATTTTTCTCGAACTTCCTAATTGGATTTTCACTCATTTTCTCAGAAACCAAACAGAGTCTAGAAAAGAAAAGGGGAAAAAAAAAACTCACGCATTTTTAAAGCAGAAGCTGGAGCGAGTTCCAAGTTCCTGAGTGATACTAGAGCTCAAATTGGAAAGTTGACCATAAACGAGCTGTGTGAGGAGTTGAAGAACTGATGGATTCTGAAATCCATTATAATCATCGAACTGATTCTGGCACTCTATAAACTGCACGGAACCAAAAATCAGAATGGAGAATGAGACAAGCCAGCAAAAAGTAGTAGATATTCTGGGTATCTTCCAAAAGCTCATATCTTTTAAGCATAAGAGGGTCGATGTGGAGAAATATAATTTAAAAATCTTGAGATGGAAAATGGAAAATAGAGTCCAAAGGGTGGTCTGATTTTTAAAATGCCATGGATCTATGCAGATTGGAGAAGAACAGGGAAGTGGGTTTTTTGTTAGGGGATTGATTTGAGGTCAATAAAGAAAAAACTCTCCGTGTTTTTTTTTGTTTTTTGAGAGAGAGAGAGAGAGAGAGAACGTGGGCGTCACGAGTCACAAAGTGAGGAGGATGGTTCCTATGATGGCCTGAATTAAAGTTAGAGTTGCGGCTGATTTGCCGGCGGTACAGACGTAAGACAAGTCGACACAAATGGTTGGTTTTGTTGTCGTTTTAAGACGAAACGAGAGTCTAAAGAAACCATTAAGATAGACACCATTCAGACAAACAATTAAACAAGGAAAAACATTGCAGAGATACCAAATTTATATATAAAATTTTGATAAAGTAAGTCATTTCGCAATTAATCACATTAAATATTAGTTGAATGCTTGATGTATACGGTCATCAGTTCACCTTATTTTATTTAAATTTAATCTTTCTATTTTTACTGGTCGGATAATGGAAATTAGAAGCTCTGTGGATTGGCTTTGTATCTGTCTTACCCACTACGTTGTTCAACGGAATCATATCCAGTGGGCAAATTACAAGAAGTCTTGGGATTTTCAAATTTTTGAGTCTTGTTCGATGATATTGTTGCTAGGGAATTAGGTTAGGAAAGATGCTCTGTTCATGAGCCAACCCGATCATTTTCTGTCTTTTTTTTGTTCTGTCGTTTTATTTTGTATGTATGTATGTATGTATCTGTATATTTAGAATTTACAGTACATTTGGCCAATTGTTTTTAGAACAATGTAAGAGGACTAAGGAGAAGTTGATTCTCTTTGCATTTGAGGTGATGTTTGTATGCATATATATATATATATTAATAGGAACAGAGTCAGACAAATATTATAAGAGTAAAATATATTATATAAAAATTAGGGGTAAAAATATATTTCTAACACAAATTTTAAGATGCATTTATAAGAATTTAATAATTTGCGGTTAATATTTTAATTTTAATAAATTTGAGGGCTTATACAATATAATTTGATAAAATGATTTTTTTTTTTTTTTTGCATTAGAAAATTGAAGAAATTTCTATAACTAATTTTAAATAAATAATTAAATATGACAACTGTTTTTATGCATTAAAAGATAATAACACTACATTCCAACCAACATAAACTAACCAAGATTCATAACTTATTATATATTACTTAGAGGTGTGATTAAATTTAAATTAATTAAACTATTATTAATTATTTAAAAACTCTTTATCATTAACTCATTATTATTTTTTTCCGTGGTAAAATAATTCAAATACTCTTAAAGTAGAAACTTATATGAGTACGAGTAATTAATATAACTTACTAAATTATATGGAGTTGTATATTTATTAATTTATAATAAAATATAAATTAGAATGTTCTTTGTTACACGAGCATATAAGGGATGTAAATCCAGACCAAATCGGGCTAGTTCTCGCATGCACCCGTATCATTCAAAAATGATTTTCTCTCCAAATTCTTTCTAGAGTGATATACTTTGGTAGCTTGAGAGTTGACCGATAATATTTGATATTCTAAACAAGTATTGTTCATTCCATTATATTTTGAAATATTTTGAAATATTTTGAAAAACAGACGACATATAAATCAAATTTATTTTAAGAATACTGTAAAAACTCACAAATCTCTCCTTACTAATCTAGTTTGAACATATTTATATATTATTCTTCATATTATATTTATTTCCATATTATATTTATCTTCTATTTCTGTTTAACTTGCTGTTTTGGCAAAATCTGAATCTGATAGTATCTGCTTCTGGATTACTGATCATTACAAATAGTATTTTGTTTACAATATCAATCTGTATATTATTTATGATCTTTATTTATTGTTTTATTCAATTACGTTTATTCTGCGTTACTATATTTCATAAAATCTTAAAGCAAATTCGTTCGTTCTCATGCAGAAAAATACAGCTTTGAAAGTTTCCATGCAATATTGATAACAATTTTAATTGATAACAATTGCATGCAACATATTAATATCACTCCTTTAATTGTAACGGTTTTACGAATGAATATTATAGTAGTTTGACAATTAAAGTTTGTATTAGTTATGTTTCTTGGTAATGTTTTCAAATTTAATCGATCATTTTATAAATTTATTTTGTAACGATTTCTATTACTTACTCTTACTTATTTTATGATTTTTATAGATAAGTTCTAAAAATATCAAACAAGATATTATTATTGAGAGAATCATGACAGTTGCTCAAACCCCTACTACTATAGTTTTTTCTTTAAATTATGGAGATAGACCTGAAAAATTCAATTAGCAAAATTTCTAAAAGTGACAGCAAAATATGTTATTCTATCTAGTTATGCCGAATCTTGCGAGATTCTTGAAGGAAAGTGCTCGTGTGGTCAAAGATGATGAACATGGTATCCAAGCAGTCAATATTGTTGATGCTTGGAATCATTCTGATTTTTTGTATCGGAACTATATAATAAATGGTTTGACCAATTTCTTGTACTATGTGTATAATATGAAGAAAACGACAAAAGAGTTATAGGATGCCTTAGACTATAAGTATAAGACCGAAGATGTTGATACCAAGAAAGTTATTGTGAGCCAGTTTTTTTATTATAAAATGGTGAATTCTAAGATGATAGTCAATCAAATTCATTAACTGCAAATTACCTTGCATGAGATTCATGTTGAATGGTTAACTTTAAGTAAAATCTTTAAAGTAACTATTATCATTGAAAAACTATTTTATGGATGGAAAGATTTCAAGAATTATCTCAAGTATAAGCAAACAACGATAAAAATTGAAATTTTGGTTATTTAGCTTCATATTGAAGAAAATAATAAAAAGTTATAGAAGAAATGAGTCGCTCAAAATGTAGCGAAGACGAATGTTGTGATCAAGATTTCAAGAAGACTAGTCAAGGTTTTAAGTTGGGACCCAAAAGAGCAGTCTCTAAGAAGTAAATAAGTTTGAAAGAAAATGCTTCAATTGTGATAAAATGGGTCACAAAGTTTCAGACTGTAAACTGCCGAAGAAGAAACGAAGCAATAAGATTTTCAGCCAGTCCCTTATGATTGGAGAAAGCGGGTTTGGAGGCATTTATAGAGGAATTATCCGAAGCTCAGAAGATCCCCATGAAGGGATGGATATCGCCGTTAAGCAACTTAGTAGAAGAGGACTTCAGGCAAGTAATTTATTTTCTTAAATCTGTCCAGTTTGCTTGAGCGTTGTCAAAATCCCGTCTAGATTTAATTTCATAAATTCCCTAAGGTTTAAATAAATATGTAGCATCAAATTAAATCTAATCTTATACTAAAAATCCAGTTTCGAAAACATAGTTCGAAAACTGCCAAGGCAAACTGACCAGAACTACTCCGTCTTACTCTTTTGATGAAGAATTCATTGTCTTAGATATTTTAAAATTTTGAACAGGGTCATAAAGAGTGGGTGAATGAAGTGAATGTATTAGGGGTAGTTGAACATGAACATAAAAATTAATTGGCTATTGTGCTGAAGATGATGAAAGAGGGATTCGAAGTTTGCTCGTTTACGAGTATATGCCTAACAGAAGTGTCCAAGATCACTTTATCGAACCGGTTCAATACTGCTCTTCCTTGGGCCACGAGGTTGAAGATAGCACAGGATTCTGCTCGCGGGTTGGCTTATCTTCATGAAGGAATGGAATTTCAGGTTCTACATTTATTTGCTTTTCCGGTTGTTTTATTATTTTAAAAGCATTATCATCATAATCTTTGCCATTTTTGCAGATTATATTTAGGGACTTCGACTTGTCGAACATACTATTGGATGAACAATGGAAAGCAAAGTTGTCAGATTTTGGACTAGCCAGTCTCGGGCCTTCAGAAGGATTTAGTCACGTCTCAACTGCAGTATGCTTCTAGATTACACATGCATGAACTCGTATTTCTGTTTCTAGGCTCGAGTTTGGTTCGACATTTGAAAAATGGGAGTCTTAGTGATATGAATTACGTGCAAACTATATTTGAGTTAATCATGAGGGAAACTAGTAGATTTTGCTTTTGGATCAGCGTTCGAGACAAACTGGAGTTTTATAGGTTCTCAAATTGGATTTTGAAAAGGTAGACTGAATGGACCCCTGAGGTCTAAATATCCAGAAAGTCCATTTGGATTCAGTTAATATCAACAATTCAATTTCAATTCACAATTTTTGTACGAAAATCAAAATCCAATTTCCGGAAAGTACCAATTTATTACAATTGAAGGCACTTTTTAATTGTATGCAGCCCCAGAATATCTTCAAACCGGGCGATTGACATCAAAAATCGATGTATGGAGTTTTTCTTTATGAACTGATAACGGGAAGGCGCCCTTTGGATGGTAACCGCCCGTATAGGGAGCAAAAGCTTTTGGAATGGGTCAGGCCCCACCTCTCGGACTTAAAGAAGTTTGAGCTCATTATGGATCCGAAGCTGGAAGAGAAGTACACACTTAGATCCGCACGCAGACTAGCAGCCGTGGCAAACCGGTGTTTAGGCCGAAAGCCCGCTTCACGACAAAAAATGAGCGATCCCATCGAAAGGAGAGATTTTGAAGAGAGAATTAGTTGATCCGTTTCTTGGCTTGCTTTGGTTTACAGAGAGAAAACAACATGTTCATCAAAAGTGATATGAGCAAAAGGGCACTAAGATTTTTCTTGTAAAGAACAGATTCATTAAAATGAGAACTGCTCATATACAATACAGCTTCTTCGGTTGAAACCAAATATATTACAAACTTCAAATCTTCATTATCATCTCTTCTAATTCTGTTTAATTGAAATTCTTGATCTGTTTTTATGTGTTTGTTTGCTTTTACTTGGACTTATATGGAGGGGATTAAAGAGAACTATAAAGAAAAAAGATTATATGGATAATTCAGTCTAATTATTCATAACAAAATAAAAAAATGTTTCAAAATTGGAAATGAAAAACAGGAGGTAATTTAAAAGGAAAGGAAAAAAAAAACAATACAATCAATCTGCATAATGAATCAAAAGTGTCTCTTTGCAGGTTTCGAAAAAAACCTCAGCTATGCAAACGCTCGATTATCTTGGTGAGGGCCGAATAGGTTCCGATAGCCGAACATATCACACCTACTATTATTATCACGATACAAACCAGTCCCTACCACAAAACAAAGCAAGACAAGGAAAAAACATTATTAGATGCTATCTACAAGTGAGAAAATATGGTAACTTGACCTGTAATCAAGTTACTGGTTAATATGGGAAGTAGGTCAGTTTCCGTACCTGAGTACGACTTATTTTCCCTCTCAAGATCCTCAAGAAACAAACGCAAGGAAGGATCAAAGTCTGACAGAAAACAGAAATGACAGTTAGTCAAAAGGGGGGTTGAGTATATAACAGAGTGATAGGGAAGAAGTAAAAATGAAACTCACTACAAGCATTGTGAGTAATGATCCGATCAAGGACATGACTAGACCGAAAAAGGGTATAGTGAGGCCAAAGATGAGCGTCGAAAAAACCAGAGCTGTTCTAATGAAGATGGCGTATATATGCGACTTTGCTTGGGATGGTATCAACTCCTCTAGACTCATCGCAACTGGGGATATGGTTAATGCATATGTGCTTCTAATTAAGGACATACATTACATTTCCTTTCCTTCATAATTAACACTTAGCAGAAGAAAAGAAAAGGAGATAAACGTGACTTATCTAGCACCGAAAATGATCGGAATAAAGGATATTTGGTAAAGGGGTTAACTACCTGCAGAAAAGAAAACAGAAGAAGTAACTGAAATTAGTTATTGAGACGATCAATATCTAGAAAGGTGAAAAGAATAAGCTATGGCGATTTTATTACCGTAGTCCAAACAGCAATTTTGGTGGCAACCAAATTTTCAGGCATGTTAAGAGTGAACTGAGACAATGTGGTTTCTCCAAACATCAAGTAGCCGATAATGGCAGCGGCAGCATATAACAAAGTGCATAACCCGAAACTGCATAAAAAATAGGTCTAATTGTTGATAAAATTACGAAACCGAGCATATAAGTGCCGGCACAGGTCGTTATGGTCATTTTTTTTTTTTTTTTTTTGACATTAGGGTAATGTCTGATTTGTATACAGAGAAATACTTTTTTTTCCCTACATCCAGTCATTAGGGGCCTGTCACTTATGTGGCGGATCCTTAAATCACTTATGTTTAGGAAACAGACTTAAGACAGACTGACATACCATGTTAAGAGGACGGAAGGGAAATGGCTACGTTTCTCCATGGAAGTATAGATGTTGGGGAAAACAGCATGTCCAGAATAGCAATAACCATAAAGGCCGATAGCGACCGGTAGAGTTGAGAGGTTGAGAGTTGTCTGTTTGCTATGAAATCCTACTTGGTCCACCACACCTGCCCAGAACAAGCATAACACGACCAACACGGACGCGATAACTCCACCTGCTGATATGTAACTCAGGATACTGAGGTCTCGTAGCCAAACGGTGGGGAGTACAGCAATGGCCGTCATTACAGCAAATAAGAAATTTGCATTCAACTCAAATCCGGCAAAGCTTAAGTGTGCATTTGGAAATAGAGATGACAAGTTATCGCTCTCAAGAATTATGTATTCAATACAACAAGCCTGCATGAACAAAGATAATTAATAAGATGCATTTGGTTGATCAAAAGGAAAGAAAGAGAGAGAGGAATGAGTGAAGGCAGCAAGCTGTACTTACGTATAACTCTACGTACAATATTATCTGCACCAACAAGAAATCAACCACAAACAAAGAAGAGAGTAGGATTAATCTACATGATAAATAAAATGATCTAAAGTTGCATGAAGAAAGAAAAACAAAATAATGTGTAGATTAGGACATACAGAGATGGCGATCCGACCGGTAGATCCAAAAGCGGCATGGCCGATATCAGGGTAAGTTTCAAGGCCAGGTTGACTGTCCAAGCAGTAGCGCAGTAACAATCCAGTGTAGAAAGATAACACTGCAAATACTATCAATATTGACAGGCCTGCCCATCCCCCTTCTTTTGCTGCATATGGTGTTGAAAGTATTCCCACCCCACATAGAACATTTATCCCTATTCAAAAAGAGACAAATTAAATAACATGAAAAAATGTTGGGGTAACTGAGTGATCATGTGCACCATGTGCAATTAATAGCAAGGGTTGTAAGAGATCATGTGATAGCAATTTTTGTTCTGTTGTTCATAAGTGAAGCTAACAGCAAGCAAGAGACAAGAAAGGTGATAAAAAAAATAAACATATATGCATATAGGTATTGGGATCTCATTGGAGCATTATGATTGATTAAAAAAATATCAATACCGTTAAGCACAGCTTGGCCATAGGAGCTTTGGCGGGATGAGGGAGGTTCTTCTGGGACAGGGAGTTCGTGCGGAATGATAGAATGCGAACTGAGCCGGCTTTGAGGAAGATGATCGGTTGTAGTGGGTAATAGTAATGGCTTAGTCACAGAAGAAGGGTAAGTTTCAGGTGTGTGTCTTCTTGTTAATGAAGATGATATGAATGAGCTTCCCAATCTTGTTAATGTATTTGGTGTGCCTAAAAAACCAATGCTTGGTGATGGCACACTACTTAGCATATCAATTGATTGCCTGCAAATTTACAAAGAAAGAAAAAACATATTACAATTTATCAAATTTGATGAACACATCAGCTAAATTTTTGTGGGTCAAACTGGATTTTGAGTCTAAACTGGCATCTAGTTATAAAAACAAAATCTTTCCAATCAAGTATCCAAATTATGCTAGATGTATGATTGATTGAAAAAGAGGATCAATAAGAAAAGATTAGATTGATGGGGGTCCATGGGTGTGGGACAAGTTTTCCAGAATGATGAAGATAAGTTGGACAATAACATAATTGGGGGGATCCCACAATGAGCACATCATTTTCCATTACAACAATTCTAAGATCAAGTGCAGTGAGCAAACCCCACTTGTTCTTTGTCCCTAGAAAAAGCACTCAATTTGCAGCAACAAAACCAAACAAACTAATCCTACGGCCAAACAGGACCTCAACTAACAGCTTTCCCACTATGTCAACTTACACCCTTTTACTGAAAGGACCAGTCAAGTTGCACAAAATCCACCATTTGAAGGCAGAGACAAGCTGCAAAATCTTAAGATCTACTAATTCCCAATAGAAATCAATCAATATGATACAAAATGAAGACAGAAACAGAGTAAAACAGAGCATAAAAGAAAAGAGAAAAGCAAAAAAGAAAAAAAAATCCATTATATACAAATTAAGAGAAGGGAAGAAGAGATGCTAAACCTGTAACTTTGAGGCCATTGTGTATTGTTGTAAGAACTTGGCTTGCTTTCCTTCTGGTTTTTTGTTGAAGACCCGGAAGAATCCGAATCGTTTCCATCATCTTCTTCCCCTTTATTAAGTTCCTTTTCTTCATCATCTTCTTCACTGTCGATGTAAAAACTCTGTTCCGACACAGAGTTATTCATTTCCTTCTCAATCTTTAGGAGAAAAATGAAGAATTGATCAATATAAGATTGTGAACAAAAGAAAAAGTTAGAACTTTTGACATGTGGAATTACCTAAACTACAGAATTAGTTACATGAAGTACAGTAAAAATAAATAAAAAAACGTGTTTAAAGGACATGCTGACAAAGTTATTGAAGGTTGCAGCGTACAAAAACGGAAAATTACAACTATGCATTTTTGTAGCAATAATCGGAAAGGTTGGGGTGGGGGGCAGTGTTTGGTAAGATGGAAAATATAGAATAGGGAAAAAGAGAAAATCAAATCACTGAACCTGAAAATTGATACAAATTGTCGAAGATGAATAGCAAAACAGAATATGTAGTGAGTAGAAAAGAGAAAACTGGGTTTACTACTTTACTCCACCTGGATTTTCTTAGAAAGCAACGAGAAAGTGGTACAGCAGAGAGAGAGAGAGAGAGTATACCTTTTTCTTCGGTGAGAGAGCTCTGCTATTTATATAGCAGTCTCATGTTTTCTCACCAGTCAATACCCTCTCTGTTTCTCAGCCTCAATCAGAACTTGAAAGTTGTCGATATATATTTTTTATTGATTTATTTTATTTTTATTTTTATTTTTTACTATTATAATTATAATTTATATTGTAGATGTGACAGATGATAATGGTAAATGCTGCGCTGGAATGAATTATCTCATACGTTTATAGTTTACAGATCGAAGAGAAATAATAGCATACTCTGTTTTGATAATAAAAAAATTTATGAAGATATCGTTATGATCAAGTTTTTAAGTTGTTATATATATAATGAATTGACTTTAAATATAATAAAACTATTAAAATATGTTTTTTTTGTATATTTATAATTAATTAATCATTATAAAATGTATATCATTTTATAGGAAAATTACATATGATATGCTTTTGTGATTCTAACTAGATAAAATTAAGGTTATCTTTGGAGGACTAATCTTTATAATTTGTGAGATATTATATGGTGAATTATCAAATTTGAGTGTTTTAATTTAATAATTTATGATAGTTTAGATTGATATATCATAATTTTGTGAGATCAATCCATTCCCTTGTTTTTTTCATTAATTTGGTGACAAAATTATAAATTTTATAAATTAATTATAAATATTATTTTTATTTTTATTTTTATATAATATATTAATTTTATATATGATCTTGAAGATTTGAATCTATCAAAAAAGATTTGTCGATTTAGGAAACGGTCAATCATGGAAGATATTCTCCAAATTTGAAAATGATTGATAAATAGAAAATAGTCATAAAATGTGACATTAAAAGTAGGGAATTGAATTAATTTATCCATTTACTAAAACAGAGTAGAGGACCCTTCATTTGGACCCTCCTGTCACCTGTACATGGAAAACAGGGGTCATATTATGAATTATTATGTCGTGTGGGTGCAGAAATAATTTACATACTTGCGAAAATGAAAATGGCCACCCTACTCTTTGGAATCACCTTCTTATTTTTGGTTATGCCCATATCATATTGTCATCTTAGTACTGATATGTATTAGTCCTTTTCATCCGATAGTAAAATTGAGCAAGGGGATTGATACTTATATTAATGTATATAATTACTATCGAGATTCCAAATCAAAAAAAAAAAGCCAAGTTGCTCGTATATTCAATGAGGAGCACACGAGCCAACCCAATCCGATTATTCTAATAGAATTTCAATCGGATTAGGCCTCAACAACAATCGGATGCCATCTATTTAGACTAATTGGATTCGACATCCGCCCTAAATTCAAAACCTTTTTTTTTTTAAGTTAATTTATATTTGTATTTTGGTAGATGGTATTGAATATAATGATAAATTATTTGTGGATCTTTTGAGTTTTATTAATATTACAAGTGAATTATTAACGTTTTAATAATTATAAGTGAATCTCATCAAATTTATCTTATAGTTTTATATTATAATATGAAATCTTAGAAATATCTTAAAATAAAAATGAAAAATAATAAATAAACATATATATATATATATATATAGAGGTCAGTAGATACCTTGCATTAAACGAAAAAAGAAAAAAAAATGAGTATAAATTATGGCCCGGTGAAAAATGAGCATAAATTTGTCCGAAGACTTTTTCTTACTCTAAGTGCCCAATTGAGATTCGACATGCTCGGCAGATCTCGGTCGGGTGATCGGGTCAGTCCAATTTGTTTAAGTCTAATTTTTCTAAATTTACATTCCCGATATAAAATGATATTCTTAACGTACTCTCTTATTTGTAATATCATTTTAAATTTATACTTAAATTATATATATATCATTTAATCCAGGGAGTATAAGTTGATTACGATAGCATATAAAAAATTTGGATTTATAAATTAAATCAATTAACAGAGTAAGTGAAATAACTCATCGTTTTCAAGTACCAAATTTTTATAATTTACATTATCGACTTCAACGTCTGACCAAAAATACCGAAGCTAGAACAACTCTTACGTTTAATGTAACATTTTGTTCACTAGATCTCAACTACGTGGAGTGTTGCTAATACATAAAGCAATAAATATGTAAGATAAGAAAGACACATTTTTTATTTTACGTTGCCGATTTTCCGCATACCTTATAATTATCATTCTTTTGTATCAACGCAATTGATGCTTCAATTCCTTTGTTTTTTTCTAAAACAACAAAATTCTGATGCAATTATTAGAAGCCCCCCATGTTACGTTATGCTCTCTCCTTCACTTTACAGCGTTGCATTTGAACATAAATTGCAAAAATAAAATACTTTTTTTTTTAAAATTATTATTATTTTTTTCTATTTCTGATTTGTGATGCTGTTTTATTCAAGTACGTGAGTACAAATTAACATCATGACATGATGTGAACATCTTTCTGCTAAGATTTGGGCACGTGTTGCAAACGTGATAGGATATGGTTACTTAGATATATAGGCTAATTACTTAGAAGTATATTTTATGCAACAACTCTTCTTATATGATAGAAAATAATCATATGATCCTTAATGGTAGGTAGGATCATAAATCTTAAGTTTGTATATAAAAAGTATATCTAATTATATTAGTATCTATAATTGATTTTTATACATAATACTAATTGATAAGGTCTCATTAGTAAGTACTACAAGATCTCATATATTAGAATTCATAATTATGGATCCGAATCTATTAAGAAATATAAGTTGAAGTAATAACAATAATATTTTTAATGGAATATATTTCATACTCAAGATAATTTACTAATACACCTAATAATAAATAATTCAACTTATTCACATCTTGATCATAAATATTTAAAATTTATATTATAATAAAATATTATTTTTATTAGTTCGAATTAAAAAATAATATAAAATTAATTTAATTATAACATCATATTTATAAATATTAATATAAAAATTATATTCATCGTATCTAATATATATTATAATATATATAAAAATCTCTCCAAAATAATAATCGATTGTTTAATGATCGAGTAGGTAGTTCAATTTACTCTTCTTTACTTATACAATTTTGATTTGTGAATTACTAGTTTAGTACCCATCACTATCTATTAGGAGAGAGATCACGAGAAGCAAGGTCGGGTCCTATATACAATCACGTAATGTAAAACTTATATTATCGATGAATCTAGACATCTTTTGAGATCTAGAGTTCGGATAATTGATGCCAATTGGTATATGCTATTTGAATTTGGATTTGAAGTTGTTTTGAAAGTAAATTTGAAGACATGTTTATGAGATTGAGAGAATAATGTTTGTTTGTTAAAAGAAACAACTCATCGATATATTATCTGTTGTTGATTCGATATCTTTAATAATTAAGAATAATAGTATAATCTTTTAAAAATTAATTTATCAATTAAATTTAAATAGATATAATTTAAAAATCTCTTCGAAATAATTTATATTATTTTTTAAAATAATGTCAAACTTGATTTATAAGAAAACTGTAATTATATAGATCCAAACAAATACAAATTATATAGCCCAAAATAAAAAATAAAACCGGAATTGTGATGCTTCGATCTTAATTATGCTTGGAATATATTATAAGAGAATGTTCTTATTGTTATGGATCTAGATTTTGAGACTTTAAGGATAGTGCTCCAACATCAAAAACAGCATGTGAATATTCGAATATAAAAGGGTACAAGGCATCAATGAAGTGATTCCTATGCTTGAGAAGGTCCCCAAATTCTTCGGAAGCACCTATTGAATTATAACTAATTCCAAACATTTTAGTTGATAATATATGTCATAATAATTTAAATAAGTTTATTAAATATTAAAAACGAGATAAGAAATATAAATTGAAGGAATTGAATTATTATAATTTTAAATTTAAAATATATACATATTAAATTATTATTTTTCTTAAAAAAAAAATTAGATCTATAGATTCATGCATGATATACATCGGTAATAGTTCCATACTTGCTTGCTGTGGTATATATAACATTGATCAAACGCATGGAGGGTCACATTGTATAATTAATTGATTAATATATGATATAAGTTAAGGTTTCATAATATTAATTAAATTTACAGATCACCAACAATCATCCCAATCTTTTTTTTTTTTTTTATTTAAAATATTTTATCGCGATCTTATCTCCACGTCATCTGCGATCTTATCTCCACGTCATCTTGCATGTTCATCACCTACACCCATGGCCCATATGGGTTTATAATTATAACATCAAGACAATACAAAAAACATGTAGTATTGTTTCATGCATCGATGAAATTTTGAATAGATATGGTTATGGTGTATTGAAATATTTTAATTATATATAAAATTAAAATAATATATATAATTAAAATATATTTATCTATTGATTTACATGTTGTTTCTTATTTTTATTATTATTTTATTTTTCTAAAGCCTAAAAATATGGGCGTAGATTTTGTCATCATGTTACGTTTGGACGAATCTGAGATGCATTTGATGTCCTTTTCCAGCAACTTTGGGTCGTGACAGAAATGATTAAGGATAAACAAATAATCTACAGATGCAATCGTGGTTATATTTTCCCTCATTAAGTTTGTACCAATATATATGAGGATACTAAAGATACGTATGCAAATTTGGTTTCACAACAACTTACATATATGAAACATAAATGTTGAACATGATCAAATTTATTAAGATTAAATATCTTAATTTATTGATGTATAGTTTAAGATAGGGATGAGCATCGGTCTCGGATTAGACCGAATCCAACTCCATATTGTACCGTACCTTTCGATTGGATACAGATACTCATGTTCAACCCTGGTTAAAGCTGGATTAATACATGATGCCTCATATTAAGTTTGATATAAAGGGAGAAAGTACGTGGTGCATATCCCAGGTACACCACATCAGATTTCTGATACGAGGGTCGGTCAGGGGTCCCACAGGCCACCGCATGGGACCACTAACCCTCACTCAAAGCGTACTCCTGTCCACCAACAACAGTAGCTAATTACCTCGCAAGGCAATGAGGATAAAAGTGTTCAAGTGGCATAGGAGAAGCAAAGCATTAGTTAATCCTTCGGGAAAAAAAAAATGTCTATACAACAATTTCAATCATCCAATTTCAATTTACAGAAAGTGCTGCTAACAGGGGCGACGAAATAAAAGAACAGCAAAAGGAGAAAAAATTGTATCGGATTTTAAGGATTGATGCATACAATAACAGAGTTGTAAAGAGTCTTAAGACCTGGATTTTTAGATGCACCTTACCTTGCTCAAGCGAAGGGAAAAAACCTGGATAAAAAGTACTCAATGTAATTCCATAAGCTTGGTTCTTGGTGAACCTCTTAATCCACAGATTAACATGCATCAGACTATCATAGTACAATATCCAATTCCACTGGGCTTGACTTTAGAGTAGTTTTTCTGGATCTAACAAGATGATAATGAGCTTCCTCAGGAGGTCTCTCGTGAGATACGGAAGCTAAGTCCGTTTTTAAGATGGCTTATTGCCGTAGGCCAAAACCACTTCAGTATATTTGAACCTAAAACCTGATGAATAGGGGGAAAAAACATGGGAAAAGGGTAAATGGGTTACTGAATTGAGCGAGAATATTTCAATGTGTAAGATACACACACAACATAAAGAGAGAGAGAAAGAGAGATAAACCGAGGAAATGTTTTTGCAAGTGCTGATGTCAAATGGGTGCTTATAGCTCTGCCCGGACTTCTTAGCCAACCATGCTGCCCGTATTCCTTCATGATACTGGTAAATACACCCATATATAGAATTAATCAAATGACAAAAGGAGAAAAGGTATAAAAATAAAAATAAAAATAAAAAATAAAACAGATCAAAGAAAAAGTTTTGTAATTGGAATACACCTCAATGGTTGTCATATTTCGGGTGATGAGGTAGATATGCCAGCCCAAGAGACTTCCAAGCGTCAGACTCAAGGTCATCATCATAATTCCACAAGTAATCTAATACATATACAAACTAGTCTAACTCAGCCTTCTTTCTAACACCTTCATGCCATATAAGATGAACTACTCACTTACGTAGAAAACCTTCAAGGGGATAATCCCACCAAAATCCTTCTGCAATGCAGAGCTTATAAGCATAACCTTAAGAAGTAAAAAGATCCTAGTTAAACTTGCATGTCAAGTTACTATTCACTAAAACGAAAGTATAGTAATTGGTCATTTGAAACATACTGTGGAATAGATGCAGGCCAAAGTTGCATACAAGATAAGTATAAAAAAAGCCTTATAGTTCCAATAACCGACGCAATTGTTTACCCACATACAATGATGGTCCTGCGGTTTATTCAAAGACGGATAAGAGTGAATCATAAAGTTTCCTCAAATCAAATCCTTCTGAAAAATGAGAAATCACAAATATAAATGGGCGGACCTTTTTCTGAAAATATAAATGAAACCTACCATCCTTAGAACACACCTTCTGCAAACACGACAATGATGAGTTCTTGGAGGCTTGTAAGTGCTACACTTATCACATTTCCTCAGTTGTAGACCCTGGTCAAAAATCCAGTATCCAATCAATGATTCAAACACATTATAGACTATATAAAATAAGTTGAGAAAGGTGCCTATGCTGGAATTTATAGCACTTCTCGGAAATAAAAGGAAACATTTTCTCGAGATTCAAACTGAATTGGCACTAATGTTCTTTCGTCCTCTCGTGTTTTTTAAATTGGATGTTGAATTTGAGTAAAACCAGCAGACATTGAACAGATCAACTGTCCAGAATGTTAACAAGAGCAACATTTCTAAATCAAGATGACCAAAAATTTCCACTAAACTGCAGTTAATTTGAGAAACAAACTCCAAATTTCATAAGCTGAGATTATCTCTCTCCAAACAAACAGGAAGCATGGAATTCAATCAGCAATTTATTTCACAAGATAAAGTCGTAAAAGCAAAATATTAACATAAAAATTGTGAACGTGAAGCTTACATTGTTCTTCGATTCCTGATCCAAGCTCGCCGTTTCTTCAACATCAGGCACGTAAGAAGAAGGAACTTGACCTGGATCAGTAAGTACACAAACGAAGAAGGAGAAGAGAGCGAAAGAAGCCAAGAAAGTGAAAATCAAGGCGTTGAGAAATCCAGCTGAGCTCTGCAAACCGACCCAATCTTCTATGAACACAAACAACGTGCTGTAGTATACGAATCCGAACAAGACAAACACAGAAAGTACCGGGATTGATTGAAATCTATGGAGCTTCATCTGGAATTCAAGCAGAAGAATCAAAGAAAGAAGAACGACTGAACTTCGGTTTCGATTTCGACGTTACGGTACAAACAGTTTTTCGTCGTTACAAATTACTGGGTCCTTGTGGTTTACTGGGCTTCGTTGGTCCAACGATTGGGCTAACGTATCCTGGGACCATATGTGGGCTGAAGAATAAATCCACATGGGCCCAATAATACCTCATATCTAAAATTTTCCCTTTTTGGGTAAAAGTTTATTTGTTGTTAATATTTCGTAATATTCTAATTTAAAGTTTATGCTTTATAACCCCTCTCCCTCCCTTCTCCAAGAAAATAGGAGATAAGAAGAGAGATTTAGATCATGAGTTTGCACTTTTAGGGTGGAGTTTGGTATGGAACTCTTATTAATTTATTAATAAGAAAATATTTTTGTAGCAAAAACATTAAATAAAATAAAAATATAACGGTTTAAATAAATGATACAATAAAAATTAATATATTCAATTAAAATAAATCGATCTATCAAAAATTTCTCAAGACCAAAATCTCGAATAGCAAAGAGCTCCGCCTCAATAGAGTTGAGGTCACCACACCTACGTTGAATCATCTACTTTGAACTTAATCCAAATTTCGAATAAAAATTACTCCATCTCAAGTGGATCGTGTAAGTTAATTAATCAACATTGATTCATATTCTTGTAGTGTTTATCTCATCATCTGACTAATTGATCGAACTTTTCATATAAGCAACTCTTCGACGAGTCTGTACATGTCTTAATAATCTTCTCAATCAATACTGAACTTTACGTATGATGTCTTTGTTTTATTTAGAGAATGATCAACTCTCAATCTCTCATTAATCCTCCACCTTATAAGTCCTCTGCCTCTACACATGTATTTATAGAAAAGAGAACATATATTTTGTAGCCTTATATTCGTATATAAATATGTACCTATACATTCGTGTATATATATATACATATAGCCAATTAGAAGAAAGAATCAATGGTTCTTGCATAATGGATCCTATGTAAATCGAAGTATATAGCATCAACGCATTAATATATATAGTATATAAGTAACATTCTTATAAGAATATAATTTATTATGAGGTAACAACTTAAGTCTTATGATATTACTTTATAAATCATACCATCGATAAGATTTGAGCCGTAAAGCATGCGGGTAGTGGAGTAATTCCCAATTGCAACATGTACATACAGATCGGGATAAACATAGTAGGAAGGATGAAACCATTATTGGAGGTGACATTACGTAGGTACGTTAGTACTGAGATTGAAAGCTAGCTCATCAATCAATCAATCAAAAGTAAAATACATATATAAATAAATAAAACTACATATATATAAATCACAAGTAGACATGAATCCGACATAAAGATATTTTTATAGCAGATGGAATGCATATAATTTTGATTTACTATGATGATCTTATTGCAGTAGTCTTCAGTCTTCATCGATGATGTCTAGAAGTGCTGTGCTTTCTTCTTTCTCCCCCACTCAGGCACTGAGGTAAGTAAATTGATCAGTAATTGTTTCAGTGGACCTAAAGTGAGGGGGAAAAAGTAGGAGGGGGGAATAATTGGTCGTGCTTGCAGCAGCTGCTGCTGCTGCTGCTTCATTTCAACTGTCAACTGACAACACAAGTTGTCACCCCAACTGCCCCCACATGACATGGCTTCAATAAGATTCTTTCTTCTTTTACTTCATCATCCCTCTCTCTCTACCTATTGACTATTTCTTTCTTCAATGGCTGAAAATTGCAACTCACTCTATTCTAGGTTATGTAGTAATCAGTATCATGGTCATAGATATGATTTGTTTATCTGTTGGAAAGAACATAATAAGGGTTATGAGTGAGTGTTTGGTAATAATATCATAGGGTTTTGAAGAACAGGTTTTAACTCATATAATTAAATTAACATAAGACTGTATTTATAATATATCTATATAAAATAAAAGTTTAATTGTAAACCTAATATATATATATAAGAAATACATGTCACTTATTTTATTAGTAATTGAGTTTGAAATGAAAATTTAAATTCTTATATAATATTAAAGATAAACCTAATAGGTGAAGAATATATAACTAATATATCTCATATTTAAAATGAAATTTTAGGAACCTTATATATAAAATAATAAAATATTCTTCTTATTATTAATTAATTTTAAAGTAAAAATTCAAATTTCCACTCTAAAAAATCTTGAGAGTCAATCAAAGTAAGTGTATAAATTGCTCCAAGCTAATTCACATCTATTAGCAAAAGTAATCTTATGTATAGACAGATAGAAAAAAGCCATAGAACCTTATTTAAACTTCCACAAATTGATCAAAATTCAGATTTGAAAACTCAAACAAACCCTAATTGAAGTTCCCTCACTGGAAAGTCTACTTTTCACCCATTAATAGCAAATCAATCTCCAGATCATATCGGTTTAAGCGTTGAATTTAAACTCAATTAGCAATGAATATGTTTAAATTGATTTTGAAATTAAACATTTTGGCATTCTCTACAAACTAGCAAAAGAAGAACACAATAAAGTACATATACCTTAGCGTCGTCGATGATTTCAGAGTAGAACGGAAAATTAGTCGAATTTCATAGTCAACAATATTTCAGCTAGTTAGGACACTCCGGGTATGGCAAAACAAAAGCACATATATTTTATATATTATATATATATTAGAAAACGTTAAATCACAGTCAAAGAGTGATAACAATATATTTATATATATATTAAGAAGCTGAT
Source organism: Coriaria nepalensis (assembly GCA_027186245.1). Classification (NCBI taxonomy): domain Eukaryota; kingdom Viridiplantae; phylum Streptophyta; class Magnoliopsida; order Cucurbitales; family Coriariaceae; genus Coriaria; species Coriaria nepalensis. The sequence goes on along the minus strand of CP114491.1, from coordinate 8,259,729 downwards.
TTAGGAATAATAAACTAAAATCGTACTACTTCACCTTGTTTATGAAGATCGGAACTACTGCAAGGAGATCCACGTGCGAAAGCTTCGTAGATCTTGGTAATGGAGTCATTCATAGCCGATGCAGCATCATCAAGATTCTCAATCTTGCAAAGTTTCAGGCAGAGACGGCCAACTTTGACTTGTGAATCCTGATGATACTGCATCAGATAACAACGACTGTACGGCTCTACTCGATTATGTGTATAGATCACTCTCTTGATTTGATGTATCAACCAGCAAAGAAATGAATTGTCCTAAATTTAGGAATTTTTTAAAACATAAATTATAATTGTGAGACACGATTCATTAAAAACAAGTAAAACTACTTCAATCCCAAGATTAATTTTAATAATTAAAAGATATATATATATATATAGTTGACAAGAGATTAAGAACCCTAAATTAAATAAATGGTTCAAATATTATGATAATCGTGAAATTAATTAGAGTCAAAGAAAACCCAGAAACTACATAGCCAAGCTAGTTTCTCTCTTGCAAATTCCTGAAATTTGGGATTCAATATCAACGAGAAAAAGAACATAAGAACTATTAGGGTTTCTTTTTTTTTTCTTCTTTTTTTTCGATTTTTGAGGATGTAATAAAAACATACTACGAACATCTTGACCAAACAAGTCTCAAATGATACGATGCTATAAAATTTAGAGTTAGAAAACTGAAAAACATAAACTAAAAGAATTAAAGAAACAAAACCAGAAGAAGAAGAAGAAGAAAAAGGAAGAAAATGTTCATGAGAGAGAGATAGAGACAGACACAGGCAGACACAGAGACAGAGTACTAGGTAAGGAAGTTGAGATGATGGAGATTATAGCGGGTTTAGGTAATTATATATACAGCGTGATGTGATACTTAAAGCTGGTAGCTAGGGTTCTAACAAGACCATAGAGTGCATGGAAACTTGGTGCACCGGGCTAATGATATGGTGTGTGCTGGCAAGGGAGAGAGAAATCATTACTAGTGCTCAGGTGACTTATGATGGGGATTTAGAAATCTAGTTACAAGTAGTAGATAGATCATAGCATATTAAAAATTTGCAATAAAAAATCTCCTCCGTCTTGATTGGAAAAAATTTGTAGTGTTTTAAGGATTCTTATATAGATTGTCCGTACTAAAGTTTATCATATTTTAAAATAACATCACTTGGCTGAGCTGGTTTCCAGCTTCCCTGATAACTGACTCCATTTTTTTTCTTTTTTTTCAATCAAAGTTGACAGTCACAAAATAAGTGATAAATTAACTAATACAATTTTTTTTTCCTTTAATGAATATGATATATAATTATATATTCATAATTAAAAATATTATTTTTATATATAATATGATATATGAATAAATGATTATTAAATCGATTATAAAAAAAAATTATTTTATATATAATTTGAACTTATGTAATATAATCTAATGATGAATGAAATTCTTATGTTTGTTATAAATTATGATTCAACCCTCCATCATTTTATTTTATTTTTCTTCCTTATTCAATCTCCAAGGCTCTTTTTTTTTCTTTTTTTTTTTCAATAAAATAAAATTTTGAATAATTCCTTCCCTTTTTTTTCTGATAAATATTTTATTTTCTTAATTTCATATCAAAATAAATATTAAAAATATAAAAACTAATCTACTTCTAGTTACTTAAAAGTTTCTTATTGTTTTATAATATAATCGATCAAATTTTAATTTGTAATATAATTTTATATTATTTATAAAATATTATTTATATTTATTGTTAATTGAATTTTATATGAGTTAACTTTTATTACTGATAGTGATATTTATAATTGTGATAGACGCAATCATAAACTATGTCTATACAAAAATACCTACCTCATCATATTATACATCGGACTCTTTTCTTATCTCATAATATAGTAATAGAGATAGGGAGTTCATGGAGTTCATAAGAAGAAACAAATCAATAGAGATGGGGAAATCAAAAGGCAAACCTAAAAGTTAAGATGGATCATTTATAACAATGGAAGTGAAATATTTATTATGTGGAGATTATGATAATAATTAAGTACATGTGTAAAATCATGTCATGTAAGTCATCCGTTAATTGATACGATGATAAATGATCAAGTTGAAAATATTTTAGTCTACGATTCCCCCTCTTTTTGGTATGTTTGTAATAAATTTTCGATTCTAACTAATGGATTAAGCAATGTTTATAGTTGATAGTTAACGTGGATGGTTATCAAATCACTGCTCATTTTATTTTAGTTTGTTTTAATTGAACTCCTTGTCATTTTTCTTAAATTACCTAGAATTTTGCTTAGATTTTATATTTTGAATTAAAAAACATTTATGAAAACAAATTCTCTTAACTTCACATGTAAATCATCAGTCTTTATTATTTTATCAGCGTCTCGATCATACCGTTTCTTAGTTATACTCTTCATATTTTTGAAAATCTTTATATGCTGACCACAAGTAAAATTATCATTTCCTTTAAACCAGTAATTCAAGAATTCACTATTTTTTCTGACTTTGACTAGTAAAAAGGCCAGTATCTTATGTGCATCTCAATTCAATAATAAGAACAAACTCTTTTTATTGAATAACGGAGAAGTTGATCAATTATAATATATCATAACTCATACCTCTTTTTTTATTGAGCCTGACGGACAATCAAAAAATTAACTATTTGGGCGGAAAATATAAGCATTTCATTAACCTTTAAAAAATGTCCAAGCTCACGATTTACTAAATATTTATAACTATATGTAATTAATTTTTCTCTTAATCATACCAAGAACATTGTGCAACTTCGAACGAACCGTAATCGATGATAAAAATGATCCTCAAATTTAAGAATGCAAGAAAGTCTAACATATAGGTCACTCTCAAAATAATAAAAAAAATATAATTTTAATTTATTTATATAAATTCGTAATAAGATGCAATCATAATTTCACATTTTAAAATCAAAATTTCACATTCAGACTGACATGTGAGATCTCACATTTCGGATGTAGACTGACATCTCAGACTCACACCCATAAATCAAGCTCAAACTTAAACTTCAAGTTTAAATCATATAATAAGTTTTTCAAATTCAAAACATGCCGTCTGATTTTTATATTCTCCAGACCAATTATCCTCCATACCTAAGTTAGAGAAGAGAATGAATGCTTCTGAATGAGGGAAGAGAATGAGAGCGTGAAGAGCGAGAGAGGATAAAAAGTAGAAATGGAGAGAGAGTAGAGAGCAAAGAAAGATTTCAGTTTTGGAAAGTTTGGGGATTTATGGTGAAACGAAGAGAAGAGGAAGATGTTGGTTTGGGAGTTAAAGAATTTAAGGTTTGAAGAAACGAAGAGAATAAGAGAGAAGATGAAAATACCAATTTGGGAGTTTGAGGATTTATGGTTTAAAGATAATGAAAAAGAGAGATATTGGGCTGAGGAAGGAGAAAATAGAGAGATATTTAGAAGATTGATCGGTAATTTCATATTATTTATTTATTTTTAATTTATTTATAATTTAAAGGGGTAAAAAGCAAAATAAAAAATAAAAATGGGGAATGAGAGTATTTAGTAAAAAAAAAAAATTATATATTGAGAGATGAATAATTTTTAAAATGATATATTATATATGTAATTATAATCCACCAAACCTATAACAATATTAAAATCAAATGTTTGCTATATAATTTGATGCATACATCAAATGTGAGATCTGTTGAGCATATTGAAAATATTATCTTATATTATATATATATGTATTTTAGTAAATTAATTAATTAAATATATATAATTAGGAAATCTTATTTATGCAAGACAAATGCTAATTATATTCCTCAACAAAAAATAAAAAGACTTCATTATTTATACAAATCGATTATCATAATCTTGGGATTAATTTAAAAACAATAAGCCGTGCCCCTGACCGAACTTAATCATCACACTCATCCTTACTGTCACAGCCGCTAATTAAGGTTAATTATCATAGATCTCTACATCATGTGTATGTATGTATAAAAAAAACACATTCATGTGTAAGTGGTTTTCTCTTACGTGAACATAAGTGGTTTCATAGTTGATGGTTTTCTCATTTCTTTGCTTTAAAAAAATCGATTTTTTTGAAATTTTTTTTACAGTTGATGGTTTTGTCAAACAGGAAGTGGTATCTCCAACATTATGGCAAGGAAGATTCCCTATATCCCTTTTCCGACATCACTGGACTTTAAGTAAAAGGCAACAACAGCTAATTAATTAGTCTACATTGTATTAATTAATCAAGTTTATATATATATATATATATATATGTAACACATGTTTAGTTTATATAGTACATAAGTAGTTCCAAATTTGGCAAGCGAACAAAAAGTTCGACATGAATATTGAGTTAACTAATACATGTAATAAATTAAGGTTAAAATATAATATTAATCACTTTTGTCTCTAATCAAATTTGTATAGTGGTCCTGAATTGGACATCTAACCCTATAATTATGCTTCCTAATTAGAAGCTTGAGCGCATTTATTTTCTATGAGTTTATTAAAGGGTTACTCATAAATCAGTTATTGTTAAAAATAATCATATATATATATATATATAAATTGGTAATTATAAAAATAATCTATTAGTAATTATAAAAAGTGGAGAAAAGTGGGATTCCATGTCCTTCCTATGGCCAACAACCTAGTACTAATTCATTTCTTCAACTACTTTATTTTTTATAGCAAGAGAATCTGATATCGTAATTAGGAAGGGAAAAAAGAAAAGAAAAAAGCAAATGGTTCTCTCAACTCCCCTGCCTAATTAATCTCAATCCACCTTTGATCTCCTTTTAACTTTGAGTTTCTTTAGTAGAGCCTAAAATGGTTGAAAGAGATAGATCAAACTTAGAGTATATGTATATATATATATATATATCTATATTGATCATCCCAATGACACATGCTTCTAATAAGTTCCTTGTTAAATTAAGTTATATCATTAGGTAAGCAATCTCTATTCATCTTCTTAATTTCTTATACTATATAGCATGCCACCAAAATCTAAATATGACTCTATTTTTATTATATATATAACTTTTTTTAAAACTTTTTGTAAAAATGAAATCAATAAGGGTGTTCACGTAAGTATGAACTCTTCGTCGATTATGATTAATGTTATATATAATAGATTACGATTAATATGAATGATTGATTGTCTGATAATAAGTAATCTTATCAGATATATAGATGCCGATATCAAATATCACTCAATTTGATTGCATTATTAACCTCAACGGAATAGTAGATTACCGTACGTTTTGTTCGGCGTCAAGCTAAAGTGATTAATTAAACTAAAAACAATTAATTAATGTACATATACGATATTAATTAAGGTCATGATTTCTAGAAAATGAGGATTATTTTGGAGTTGTGGTCCCTACCTAGACCGGCAGACCATATGTTGTGGGCTTTCCCCCCCCCCCCCCCACTTTTGGACCAAATGTTGTCGTTTTTCTTGGAATCATCAAATTGTGTTCACTTTTAATCTTTAGCTTAGTCTTGAATAGTTTGGGCTTTCTAAGATGGGCTTTTTAAATGGGATCCATTGTACCACATTTCTGGCGCAAATACTAAGTCACGTGTCCTCTTCAATCACGAGCCCAAAGAATTGTAAGATTTGAAATGGCCCATTGATTGAATCTAAACGACAGCTTATGAATGGACGTGTAGAAAACTGTTGCATCTCTCTCTCTCTTCTTTTCGTTCTTTTCCATGTGAGAAAACAAACGCGGAAGAGAAGAAAAGGGTGCTTTGATCTTAAGCACTAAACGCATTACTACTTCTACTACTTCTACTACTTCTACTACTTCTACTACTTCTGGAAATAATAATCCTTCTTTTTTTTTTCTGGGTTTTTGGATAAATTTCTGTTTGGATTTTTTGATTGAGCGGAAAGAATCAAAGAAAAGAAAAGAAAAAAAAAAATATGGAGAAATGGAAGAACATGCTGATGCCGAAACCAAACCCACAAGAATTGTTGAGAGGTTGGCAAAGGCGTCTTCTCCAGGAGTGCCGCAACTTCGAACGCCAAATTAGAGGCAATTTTCTATTTTATTTATTTATAATATTGTAATTCTTTTTCTGGGTTCAATTCAGTTTGTAAAAGTTCTTGAATAGTTGTTGATGGCAAGAGTTCGTGAGAAAAAAGGTTTTTTGTTTTTTGGGTCTGAAGAGAAATGTGGTCTTGCGTTTAGATGTTCAGAGGGAACAGAAGGCTGTGCATAAAGCAATAAGAGAGGCTGCTAAGAGAAATGACATTGCTCCGGCTAAGGTATCACCTCAATTTGTGTTCTTTTGCTTTTTGTTCTATGGATTTCTGGATTTGAGAATTGGGAGTGCAACTATGCAACTATCATTTTGATTTTGCTACTTATTTAAGTATGTAATGTGGTATTAGTTTGTTAATATCCTTAAGAGTTAAGGAAGTGGCCCGATTAAAGTTTTGAATCTCGCTCGGAACAGTAGTTTAATTGCTGGACTGATTTATACTTCCAAATCTTCAATCCGTGCGTTTTCGGAGTAATTACATCGTTGTTTTGTCGTCATCTTTTTCTCTCTACCACTTCTGAACTGCAAATTTTTCGTGACTGAAATTATGTTTCAGTCACTTGCGAAGGAAATTGTTGTGTCAAGAAAAGCTGTGAATCGGCTACATGAAAACAGGTCTCAACTGAATTCAATATCAATGCACCTTGGAGAAAGTGTTGGTACGATAATTAAGCATGGATTATCTTTTAAGCTGAGTAATGATAATTAGTAATTTATATATTTAAAAAACATTTGAACGGATCTGCAGCAATAGCCCGTACGGTGGGCCATCTGTCCAAAAGCGCAGAGTTAATGAAGCTCGTCAACAAGTTTAATCTCATGAAAGCTCCAGAAATGGCCGTTACCATGCAAGAATTCGGCAAAGAAATGACCAAGGTTTGATTAATATTCTTCTCTTTTGATTTTAGCAAATGAAAAAGAAAGAAAGTAAAACTCATTCGAACTTGTTAAAATCCGAAATATTAATGATATTTGTACAGGCCGGGGTGATAGAAGATATGGTAACCGATGCAGTGGATTCTGCATTGGATTCTGAAGACATCGAGGAAGAAACTGAGGAAGAAGTCGATAAGGTCTTGTCTGAAATAGCAGGTGAGACAGCCGAGCAGCTTCCGGAGGCTGTAAGGAAAGAAAAGATCAGGTTACCGGCGGAAAAAGCAAGCACTTCACAAGAGGTGAGATTATGAATATATATAACTATATAAACTACCTTTTCGGACTTTAAAATAAAAAACCGAACAAGTTATGGAATTGGTTGATTGATGTTATGATTTCTATCTTTTCTTTCCGTTATTAGGAGGAGGCTATAGCTGAAGGTGTGGATGATGAAGATCTAGAAGAGTTAAGGGCACGGCTTGCTAAAGTAAGATCGTAAGTATCCAATTCGGGGGTTCTTATCGAGACCATTCCTCATTGTTGTGGACATGGTTTTTAATTGGGGATTGTTTACTGTATTGATCAAAGATTCTTGATCCTTTTTGCTATGTAACAAAAGGTGCAGCTCATTGAACTACATATTATGTTACGTACACACCACCCCCTCATGTAATATTGATGTCAAGATAGAATGTGATAATAGTATTTCTTCCACATACGGGTTATATCCGGAATTTTACCCCTGTCCGTATGATCATGAGACCCGTGACATTGAATTGCGAAAACACATTAAAAACGGTACCGTTATTAGTGAAGAAGTTAGCGATGGAAAAAAGGCAAGACAAGCAGCACGTAATCAGTAATCACCACCTTCGAAAGCAAGAAATAATCCCTTTTTTTTTTCTAATAATTGCAAAAGTGCACGAAACCATGTGGGGCCGCACTGTAACTGACAGTTTCCTCCAGTTTCTAACAAATACACATTATAAACACACTTCCTCTCACACACCAGAGAGCAAGACAGACAGAAGAAAAAAAATGTGGACCTCGATCCTCTTCCACTCTCTCTGCCTAGCCTTTCTTCTTTTATTTCCCTCTCCATCCTTGTCCGAATCAAACTTCCCGTCCCTACACGCCGATAAACTGATCAGAGACCTTAATCTATTTCCTAAAGACCAAATCAAAATCGTCCAAGGTAGTAGCAATTCCGGGGAGACGAGGCGGATCGTTGAGAGGCGGTTCAGTTTTCCAAACATCGCCGGTTTTTTGCCCATCTCCATCGAGGATTTGGGCCACCATGCCGGCTACTATAAAATCCACAACTCCCATGCTGCCAGGTCGGATTTTCAAAATTCTGAAAATTGATAAACATCTTAATGCATTGCAATCTTCATGCATGTTGATTTTTTTTTTTTTTTTTGCTTTGGTTGTGTAGGATGTTCTACTTTTTCTTTGAATCTCGTACCAGCAAGACAGACCCTGTTGTCATATGGTTGACGGGAGGCCCAGGTTGCAGTAGTGAACTGGCAATGTTGTATGAAAATGGCCCTTTCACTATTGCAAATAACTTATCCCTTGTTTGGAATGAATATGGATGGGACAAGGTTTTTCTTTCTTCAGAAATTTCTCATCTTTTTACCTTCTTATTACCCTAATCTCAGTCTTTTGACAAGACTGATTTGCAGGTATCTAACCTTCTCTACATCGATCAACCAGTCGGAACTGGTTTTAGCTACAGTTCCGATAAGCGAGACATTCGTCACGATGAAGACGGTGTCAGTGATGACCTCTATGACTTCTTGCAGGTACTTGCCATATCATCTAGGGCAAGTCTTGCATGTTTTATCATAAAAGCAGCATATTAATATTTGACTCCTTTGCGCTCTTTTTGTGAGATCAGGCCTTCTTTTCCGAGCACCCTCAGTTTGTGAAAAATGACTTTTTCATAACGGGAGAATCATATGCTGGACATTACATTCCTGCTTTTGCTGCTCGGGTCCATAGAGGAAACAAAGTGAATGAAGGAATCCATATAAACCTAAAAGTATGCCATTAATATCTTCAAATAAGAACGACTTACTGTTATAATGCTTTTTACTGACATGAGGAAAGCAAATTTGCTAAACAGGGATTTGCCATTGGTAATGGGCTAACCGACCCTGAGATCCAATACAAGGCTTACACAGATTACGCACTAGACATGGGTGTAATAGCAAAACCCGATTATGATCGGATAACTAAACTTGTTCCGGACTGTGAAATGGCAATTAGGCTTTGTGGTAAGGTTCTGTACAGGTTTTGTATCTATTTAAGTTAAAAATCTTTCTTATATGTTATTTTTTCCCTCATCCAGGAACTGATGGTACAATCTCTTGCTTGACATCGTATTATGTATGCACTAACATATTCAATAGCATCATGTCTATTGCTGGTGACACAAACGTAAGAGAAGGGAACAAACAACACAAGTCAAATTTTCATTTTTCAAGTGACTAATGCTTTACTACCTCATGTATTTTTGCCTGCAGTACTATGATATAAGGAAGAAGTGTGAGGGGAGCATATGCTATGATTTTTCAAACCTGGAGAAATTCTTCAGCCAGAAAGCAGTGAAAGACGCTCTTGGAGTAGGGGATGTAGATTACATTTCTTGCAGCTCGACAGTGTACGAAGCCATGCTGATGGACTGGATGAGGAATCTGGAAGTGGGTATTCCGTCTCTTCTTGAAGATGGGATCCAATTGCTTGTCTATGCTGGAGAATATGATCTCATCTGCAATTGGCTTGGTAAGGTTTTGAATGGTGGTTAGTTAGTTAGATGTAAATTCTCCTATAATGGAAAATGAAGTAAGAGCAATCTACTTGTTCTCTGCATATCGTAACATCATATGAACAGGTAATTCGAGATGGGTTCATGCTATGAAATGGTCTGGGCAGAAAGCTTTTCAGGCTTCTCCTGAAGTTCTTTTTCTAGTTGACGGTGAAGAAGCAGGATTGATGAAAAGCAAAGGGCCTCTCAGTTTCCTCAAGGTATCTTTTTTCCTTCCTTTCCTCTCTTCTCTCTCTCTCTCTCTGTCCCTCCCTCATATCAAAGGTAGCCATGATTGATGATGTCATGTACCATGGAAAAAAAAAAAAAATTCAGGTTTTTGATGCGGGTCACATGGTCCCTATGGACCAACCCAAGGCTGCACTAGAGATGCTGAAAAAGTGGATTCAAGGAAAACTTACTGAAGACACTTCTGATAATTCATCACAGAATTTGATTTCTGAGATGTAAGTCCTGCATTTCTTGTAAATATATCTCCCCCTTTTCTTCCCCAACCCATTAAGAGAAGGAAAAAGTGGTATTGCAGTTGTATCAGGCAATGTACAATTATGGAACAATTGCTACAAACTGAAGAGGACATCCATCTTCCTATCTTACTTGATCTTAGGATCATTTCTCTATATTTCTATGGTGCGTTCTAAATCTCAAAATGGTGTTGCATATGATCTGTATGCATCTTCTGAAACAGCACTTGTATATTGATCTGAAAAGTTCACATTCAACACAATCTTAAGCTTAAATACAGAGAAATCAGACCTAGTAGAAGAATTGATCAGTCATCTTCATCACTCTCATCGCTGAAATAACTAGCTTTCTTCTCCTTCTTCCTCTGCGCATTCCCCTCTCCTCCACTCAACAACCTCTGATCCGCCCCAGCATCCACCACAGACGCCCAATTATCATCCTCAAACCCTTCGCCGCCGCCGCCATCATCAGATCCCCAATCCTCCACCTCTTCACGCTTCCCTCCTCCTCCTCCTCCTCCTCCTCGCCTGGACCTCTTTGGCGCTGGACGATCTCTAGGTCCTAACTGATTCTTAGGGCACTCGTAAGACAAATGTCCATCAGCAGCACCGCACTCATAGCACCGGCTCTTATCACGATACTCTCTCTTCCTAATAAACTCCGTCGCTCTACCATTATCTGCCGCGATCGAAGCTGTGAGAGTTCGGCCGTTGAGACTCTTCTTATCCATCTCCTTTGAAGCCCTAAACGCGTCGTCTCGTGAAACGAACTGAACGAAAGCGACTCCACGAGAGAGGCGAGTTTGTCGATCTTTCAAGACGGTTACTCGAGCGATCTTGCCGAAGGTGGAGAAGAGAGTGTGGAGGTCGGAGTTGGTGAGAGAGTAGTCGAGGTTCGAAACGTAGACGGTGGATTTTGACGGCGCTAGACCGCCGGATCCCCCGGTTCGTTTGTTGTTGTGGCTGTCGCTGAAGGAGGTTCTGGAGGAAGATTGTGACGGCGGTTGTTGTGAAGCTGAAGAAGAGGCGGTGGACGAATAGCGATAGTAGAAGATCTCGTCTTCGTCACTGTCGCTGCTCTTGTTCGTCTTCACTTTCCTCCCCTTTTTCTGCACCATTTTCTTCCCCTTTCTTCTTCTTCTCTGTTCCTTCCTACCTTTCTCTCTTCACTATATATATTTATTGAAAAAATAAGATAAATAAATAAATATATATATATGATAATAATAATAATAATAATAATAATAAAAAGCGTAGATAAGAGGCGCGAGATTTCGAGAAAGATATACATTTGCAGAGCAGAGTAGAGCTTGAAGTATGAGAGACCCAGATAAGAAGGAAAGCATCTAAACTCAATTCTACAATTTGAATAAGGCCATGGTCTTCTTCTACTTCTAGGGTTCTTCCTGTAAGTTATTACCATCATCATCATCGTTTTTTTAGTATTCAACTCTTACCTACTTTAACATCTAATTCAATATCTGGAACCAGATCGCCATTTTTGACTTTTAGAATTTTCAATTATTACTTATATTTTTCTGATTCCTTTTTCTTAGTTGCCCATTGAACAAGTTGCAGAACTATCAATAAAAGGAGTTAGAGGTATTTCATGATTGGTTAGTCTGTGGGCAATTTGTCATGTTGTAGTTTTGATAAAACGCAGAGTGATGAACATCTTCCATTCATCTCGAAAAAGATGCAGGAAGGATTCTCAACCGTTGATGGATTTATCGAGATAACTGAAAACCTGGCCGACACAACGAAATTCGTTGTGCATGAGCCCTCGGCAGGTCTTTTCTACACACAGCAGCACGCTCAAACCGCGACCCGAACCATGATTAATCTAAGCCGCAATGTAGCGGACAAGTCTCTCCGGACGAATGTTCACACACAAGATCTGCATGACTCGATTGGTACGGTGAGGTCGATGAAAGAATGCGGGCTGCTCATTGCAGAAAAGATGACTAATGACATCAGAAAATCTCTACTTATCATGTCCAGTAAAGAGCCGAAGAGAGGAGGTATGGTGAGAAATCTGGATTTGGGTCCTCTGGCGGGAAAAACCAACTATTGGAAGGAAAGGGGTGGTTATATTTCAAGTGTGATTAGGTCGGGACGTGAAAAGGCGGGAAAGATCAAGTGGATTGGATTTGAGTCGAAACATTTGGCAGGAACTGATGTGGTTGAAAAGGTGCAACCCTGTAAGGAAGCTCTATCTATGGTTGGATCTGTTGACTTGTTGTCTTTGCCGGAAACGGTAACTGATGAGTTGCCATTGTCTAGTCAAGTAGATGAGGAAGAAGAAGAAAGCCAAGTTGATATCGGATTGTTGAGTCCTGTTTTGTTTTCGAGTTTGGAGAAAGAAAGTTATGATGAGTTCAAGGCTGATAAAGAAGTGAAATTGGAAGAGTGGTTGGAATGGAGGAGTGCTTTGGGAAGAAGAAACACAAGTTTGAAGGATACAGAGAAATGAATGGTCTAAATTTTGTTGTATTACTTTTGTGTATACTACATAATGAATGGTCCAATTTTTGCTTGGGAAAAAGAGAATAAAGAAAGAGTGCCCAGTTCTAAGGATCTGTAATATACTTAATGTACGGCCAAGTATTCAATAAATAAGAACTTCTGAGGTTCAGAATTTTACATTTCTATGCATCTAGTCTATGTGATGAGAATCAATCAGTAATGTGAAACAAGAGGAAAACTACAACTCATAGCTTATAGCTTGACTGCAGCAAGGAAGATTAGAGAACAAATATAATCAAGTGCTGATACAAGGAAGACTCTTCATCACACCCGAGTGAAAGCTGAAAACTTCCCTTGGTGGAGAAGCATTAGGGGGCTGTCAGATTAAGTATCCATACCTATGTTCAGATGCTTCTTCTTCTTCGTCTGAAGCACACCAATCTTGACTGCTGATCTCCTGCAATATCAGATTCGAGACTTGGTTTCAGTTACATATTGCATTGTTACAAGCGCCAACATAGACAAGGCATAGAGACCAGGACTTTCTCCTTCCTCTTCTCCTTCTTCTCTGGACTTTCTCAGCAATACAAGGCATAGAGACCAGGACTCTCCTTCTCAAGAAGTAATGTTGATTAATTCTTCAGGATCAACGGGACGAGATATTTCAACAAGTTCGGCCAAAGTAGTCCAAGACCAATATCTAATCATCCATGGTGAGAAAAGTAACATTACACTTCTTAAGACGTAAAGGGGGCATCTACTCTTTCATTCAGTACCTCAGATTGATTTTGTGCTGTAAATAAGAAGACAGATCAATACTGTCCACGAGGTAAAGCAAACTTGCAGCACCAAAACAGAGCAATAGATCATACTGTGAAAATAATAAACGCATACGAGCTAAAAAAAAGGATACACATGTAAAACCCACAAATTTACCTGAACCAAGTACTTTATCTGTGACTCTCGTTTCCTCCTGTGCTTTTGCATTTACAATGTTTGAATTAGGAGGCAGCAACTGATTACTGTTGCTAACTATTTTTGCCCTCCTGAGAAATTACACAAGTAAATAGAATGATAAGTATTCCATTGTTACGAGAAATGTATAAGACCGGAAGCCAACATTCTACAATTTCTACATCATACCTGACCATTTTCCGCTTCAAAGTGCTACTTTTTAGCTTTGATGCTGCTTTTGGGAAAACAAAAATGTGGAAGTCAATAGGATTCTATAGATGAACATTAAAGTTAATCAAAGGATTTAAGTTTTTATCTAATCTACTCACCCAATTTATGTCCTAACAAAGTAGAGGGTTTCCTATTGCCCCTCTCAGATTTTATAGAAGCGATCACAGCATCAGCATTGGGCCCCAAACCTTTTCTACCTACCAACTTCACTCCCAACTTTTCACACAAGTGATCCAATCTCATCTCATCACCCCCTCTAACCTCTCTCAACTCATTAACTTGCTGCCTTGACAGCAAAGTGTAGACATGAAGCTGTTGCTGCTGATTAAAATGCGACTGAAGCTGCTGAAACAGTAATGAATTTGTGTGAGGTGGGTCCGATTTTAAACCTTCATTACTCTTCTTCCTAGGCTCATTAAAAGTAACTCTTAAAATAGCCGTTGATTTAGGATCAGGATTCTTCTGGCTGAAAATAACAGAGAAGCTCCCAAATTCCAAATCGGGCTCTCTAAATAGATCTGCAAGAAGGGAGGCACAAGAATGGGCATTTTTTGATGGGGTCCGCTCAATCTTGACCTTTGAGGCCCGAGCATTGGCATAGTGGGCCATATTGGCAGCTTCTCTAAGCCCAGTAAGAAAGGCTCCATGCATTGTTGCGGGGTATCGCCTAATTGTTGCCTCACCAGCAAAGAAAAGTCTTCCATCTCCTACGCTTTCTGCTAATATATCATAGTCGTCTCCAGAAGCACCCACTGCAACGTTTGAGTATGAGCCTAGACTGAATGGATCACTACCCCATCTGGTACAGACTGTTTGAATTGGCTCAGGGACATTGATTCCTTTGGGTTCAAAGATACCTGCATTATAGTAAATAGTAAGAAAGTCTTTAACTGATTACAAAAATTTAAGTCTATGACTTTCTTTGCTTTGCAGCTTCGCTTTCATATATTCTTACTCTCCTTTTCCCTCCTTCTCAATATCCAAATACAAAGAAAAAGACATCCCCCATTTCTTTCCCTTTACATTCACTTACAATAGCTGAAAATTAAATATTTCCGTTAAGAATACCCACACTTAGGACCATAGACTACACATGGAGTATAATCCTGTGGCTAAGATCAAGCCACAACAACACAAAAAGTATTAAATTGAATAAAAGTGCTGATGTAATTAATATTAACCGTAAGAGTATTCTACTTCATGTGTAGTCTAGAATTCATTTCAGATTTCCAAATTTTAGAATTGTGATCTCAATAAACGGAGATTTCAATATGATCATTCGTCTTTAAAGTGAATTTTACCTCTAAGGATCTGAATAACCCGTGTGACTGCATCAGTAGGAGGCATACTCTCAAAATTATGAGCAGCTTCACCTGCAACCAATGCAATCAAAAGAGGCCCACCTGCAACGGTTGCATAGCTATAGAATAGAAAAAACTCTCCTCTACGGCTCGGGTCATCCCAAAGATGCCCAAAAGTATCGAGATTCGCATCCCAGAACACATGAGGAAAAAGCATCGCAACCTTATTCAACAACCCAAATCCCAACCTCTTGATCCCATCAAGATTCCTCTGAGGCAACTCTGGAACAAACTTGATCAAACCACTCTTCAAAACCCCAAGAGGAACAGTACACAAAGCCATATCACCCTCAAAGACTTGACTTCCAGCAAGAACTTGCACCCCATCACTCCCATACCTAATCGTGTGCACAGTTTTCTCATACAGAATTGGCACGTTCTCAGCCAAAGCTTGGACCAATCTTCCGTTCCCTCCAGGCAAGAAGCAGTGATCCCCACCCATGTCATAAGGATCATCTTGGTCCCAAAATGCAAGAGAAAGCTTTGATACTAAACCCGCATTAGCATATTCCAAGTTTGCTAAATGCCAGTTAAATAAGTTCATCTCTTCACTATTCACTGCATCTCCATAAACCTGCCAGAAAGTTTCTAACGCTGCACCTAGAGAAACATCTACTGAAACATCGCCCATTAACTGTCTTAGCCTACTCGCCTTATCTAGACTCTGATTAAAAGCAATTTCCACCTTTGTGTCCATACTGGGATCCACTGGCTTTCCATCCATGCTATAAAGCGGACATTTATCTCCAATCTTATGAAGGGGAAAACCTAATTGCCTTGCCACAATCCCAAGTGGATTTCCCAAGGTACCCGTCAAGACACTTCCACCTAAATCTGCAGCTGCAGATACCCTATTCCCTCCCTCCATTTTCTTTGTATAAACCCTCCCTCCGGCTCGTTTCCTAGCTTCTAGAACAGTCACTTTGAACCCTAGCCGCATCATTTGCCTAGCAGCAGCGAGGCCCGATAATCCAGCGCCAATTATAACCACATTGGGCTTACTGGGTTCCTTTGCAATCTTTTCTTTAATAGCTAATGATACTCCGAAATTAATGTATCCATGCGAAACCAAATAATTATAGGTCGAGTTCAACAGAGAGTGACAATGTTTAGGTATAGAATCAATGAACATTTCTTTTGTAATCCAATTTGATACATTTTCACGCCATCTTGCGATAATGTGGTTCCGGATTAGAATATAATTGACCTGTTCAATTCCCCCTATAACTGGAACCACCCCTACATCAATTTCCTCCTCAGTTAAAGAATCGGCCGGAAATCCTGCCGTTAAGGCAACCAATGCTTCCGCAGTGGATTCTTTGTTAATCACAATAATCTCTTCGGATATATCTGGCACCTTAGGCGCCAATGAATTATTTCCTACGTGAGTTCTGATTGAAGAAGAAGAAGAAGAAGAGAAGTAAGAGGCATGATTGCTATTACCGTTATGAGAAGGTTCATTTGGAAAAGAAGGGAGTTGAAATGACATCGCTTTTCGCTGAGGCCTACCTCTCCTCCGCTTCTTGGGAACTGAGAAGGTGAGAAACTTGCTTGGAGTAGAATTAGGGTTCTGAATTGGCGCCGGAGTTGGATTTGGGTCAGGGTCAGGGTCGGGGTTAGGGTTAGGGATGAAGTTGTCTTCTGGAAAATAGAGAGTAAACGGAATGGGAGGGAATGAAGAAAATAACTCGGAATTATCGTCTTGCGGATCCATAGTATTATTCCGATACAGATAGTCACTATGCTTGGTGAGCTGAGCGAGATGATGATAGGGAAATAAGAAAATCCTGTTTGGTTGCCGAGAAAATCTGGACCGGAACTGCGGAGGGGAAGCTTCCAGTTATCGCTTACTTTCAATATTATTGATTAAAAAAAAATAAAAGGTACCTAAATTTTGTTATTGGGTCATTTTTTTTTTCTTTCGAGAAATTTGAATAACTCACAAAATTTAATATAAATTAAATTAAATTTAAGTTATAATAAATCTTTAAATCTTTTAAATAAAATTATTATGTTCTTTTTAATAATTATTAAATTAGTCATGATATTTCAAAATGTAAATTTTGTTGATTCTTTAATAAAAAAAATTATAACATGAATATAAATTAGGAAGAAAAACAAACGAACAAACAAACTTTGATAAATCCTATTTACAATCACAATTCACATGGCCCGGATCTCGGTTTGAAAAGTCGGATTCGATCTCAACATTTTCTTCGCTAAGCTACGGATATCGTCTCGACTAGATTCGACCGAAATTCGCATCAGCTCTTTCAGTCCTCCAGTTATTATGATATCCCTTGCATTCTCCTCTACATACAACAAAACACGACACATTAAACAGTTAACATATAAGTACCAGAAAAAGAAGATACAGAGAAAAATAAACCGATCCTGCATTTTTTCTAAAATGATACCGAAGAAACAGCTTTACCGTTTTGTGCTAGATGGCATAGAGCAAGTTCAATGTGACGTCGGGTCGATGCAGACGTAGTGTGAGAGTTGGAAATTAGCCATGCAAGCGCACCGTCTTCCATCAAATAAGAACGGCATCTTTTATGTCCTACATAATCAAAATCTCTAAGTCTTAAGTAATTTTTTGTTACTATAAATGATGTGATAAAGTAATAGGGCATGTAATAGAACCTTGATTGATTCCCCTAGATTCACATTTTGCAAAATTGGAAAGTCCCCTAGCAACTTGTGCAATGACGTCGTTGTTACCGGACCGAACGATCCCTAAGAGTGCTTTGATGCCTCCATCTTCTTTTAACATCTTATGCAATTTTTCTACAACTCAACAAGAAACATTAATCAAGATAATTATTAATAAATTCAGATAAAATAAACATCAATTTAGTACGGATGGGGTGGTCATTTACCGTTTCCGCATAAATTTGCAAGGGCCCCGGCAACCATGCGGAGAGTTTGTGGATCATCTGTTTTGGTTGATGTATATGAGAGTAGCTTAGCACCTCCTTTGCTCATAATTAAGGCTTGATTTTTCTCTTAAGAAAAAGATGGAAAAGTTGGATATGTAAGAATCATATAAACATTTGCAGAGGCCAGAAAAGTTGAAATAGGCTTGAGAAAATAGATTTACCGTTCATCGCCAAATTGGCAATAGCTCCGGAAGCTACCCTGAGAATGGTTGGATTTTGTGATGATTGTAGTAGCATAAGTAAAGCATCTAATCCGCCTTCCTCAACAATCTTTTCCTGATTCGTATCTAAGAAAAAAAACACAAACATTTGAAAACTCTATACTTGAAAAATAACTATAATTTAAGTAGAAATTAAGAGGGAAGTGATGAGAACCTTCAGCGGCAAGATTGGCGACCACCTTCACGGCGTGGACTTGGATTTCGGCGTCTTCAGAAGCTAATAACTGTAAAATCTTTTGGAGCCCCACTGTGATGAAAAAAATGATAATCCTAAATTGAAGAATAATTGAAAAAAAAAATTAAATTGGCTTGAAATTGTACACTATTCATTGATAATTAGTCATCATCATCTTCTTGCCTTCTTCACATATCTTTGCAATTGTGGCATGTTGACCAGAATGTGACTCCCTTAACCGATTTGCCCTATGCATATCCAGCCGGGTTCCAAAGTCAGATGATCCTTTGCCTATACTTTCCCTTATGTAGGATTTCTTATCCTGAAAAAATAAATTAATTAACTAAAGTCATGCAACGGTTAGAAAATTAGTTTCGACCGTTGTGATATTTTAGAAAGGGTGTAACAGAACAAACCTCAAAGTCATTCTCGTTTTCAGGTACCATCTTCCTTATGTTAACCAGCTCGTTTTCAATACTCTTCCTCTGCCTCTCTTCCGAAACAAGTCTTTGCCTCACGGCATGAAGTTCTTCACTTAGTTTTTCCTACAAAATGCACACATGAAAACAAAACATTATTTTTCAAAATCGAAACAAAATTATCATAACTAGGTGTTCAAGTATATGTATGTACCTTCTCTTCAAATAAACCTTTCTGTTCTAATTTCAAGGATTGGAATTTACTCAAAGTTTCTTCATGTATTTGACACGTATCTCGTAACTGCACCTTTAGTTCATCAACCTCTTTCTGCACAAGGATTTTTAGAGCAGAAGTAAGTTTAGGAATGAAGTTTGTCTGTCTCGATTTTTTATTCGATTGTGTTTTTCCAAATAATGTTATTTAACACTATTCCAAGAAATATCTCGAGAAGAAGTTAACCTGCACTGAATTTTGACGATTGCTTAGATGTTTCTTTGCCGCATTTAGCCGCTCTTCTGCACCTTCAAACCGAGCACTCTTATCCTCCAATTGCTTCATTAGCTCTGTCACTTTCTTCTCATACATCTGAGTAGTATCTGCAAGAGCCTTTTGATATGTAGAATTTTCCCTTTCACAATGCTAATAGCACAAGCAAAGGAAAAAAAAATTAAAAAGGAAAAAAGAAAAAAAGAAATCTCATTTTGTGCTCTAACAATTTTGATGAAAAGCTTTTAAAGAGGATGAGAACATAGATTTCTAACCTGCATTGACTTTTGATGGTCAAAGAGGAGACTTTTTGTCTTGTCAAGTTCGTCCTTAACACTTATAGATCGAGCACGTTCTTCTTCTAACTGTTTAGTTAAATCCGCAATCTTCTTCTCATACATTTGAGTCGTATCAGCAAGTACTTTCTGATAAGTATAATTTTCAATTTGGTCTTGCTGGTAGATAGAAAAGAAACAAATCAAATAAAATCAAAGCAAAACTTTGTTTAAGAAACAACTCCTTAAATAATGAAGAAAAAGGATGAAATAATTTACCTTGCTATGTTCTAAACTTATTTCTAGATCGGAAACCTTATCACGCATCAAGTCGTTATGGTCTCTCTGACGGTTCAATTCAGTTAATAGATCCATCATTTCCTTTTCCAGACGAGCATTTTCGTTTTCTAAGTCCTATTAAGCAAGTAAAAGATTTTGAAACGTAATATATATGAAAACAAATCAATAGAAGAAGGCATGTACTACAAAGATGAGAGGGAAAAAGCTAACCTCAGACCTGGTAGTTAGATCCTTTTCTAATTCGAATAAAGAATCTTGGTTCTCCCTTAACTGTCTTTCCAATCTCTGTTTTTCATTCTCTCTCATCTTTTGTTGCCTTTCGATTTCTGCAGTAAGACAATCTACTTGATTCTCAAGCTTCCGGCATAAACTTTCGTAATCAAATTCTTCTCTGACCTTTACAGTGTTCACAATCTTCATTGCCTACAAAAGCAGCAAAAATGTAATCATATTGAAATTAGATGAGAAAGAGAGGTCCGAGAATTTAATTGAACAATCGGACTCACTCGTTGACCGAACAATATGGTGCTAGAAGTTTCGGCATGGTACCGAGAAGATGGCCCAATGGTTACAATAAGTGAAGTCCTGGCAGAGCCTATTGAATATAAGAGTATAATGAAAGTAAGAGTATATCTAGATGAAAAAGAAGAGTTGAATAAAAATCTAAGGACTACCTCCAAAAGAATCTCGAAGCAATCTTGTGAGCTTAGAATCTCTAGTTGGAATATGGGAGCTTCCTTCAGCCAATGCATTTATACATTTTCCGAGTGAAGTTAGTGAAAGATTTATAAACTTAGCCTCTTCGAGCAAGTGACCTTCACTTCCTGAAAAAGAAAAAAAACAGATTTTCGATTAAATTTGAGAGGCTTAATCATCACAATGAAATTATCACGATGATGTTTTGTTGATGAAATCCAAATCAAAATGATGAATGTACCGGACTTATTTATTCTTTCTGATCCAGCAAGATCCACAACAAGCAACTTGCTTCTTCGAACCATAGGGACACCATTAACACCTATAGAACCAGTTCTATTGTCTTTGTCATCAGTAGATCTCCTATCTTCTACTTTCTCACTATGGTACCTCCGTAAAGTGACCTATTAAAAAACAACAACAATTAGAAACTGAACGAGTTTGACATTTTCATAAACTTCAAAGGTCTCACCATGAGAATTGCATGACTTCTTGAGGATACCGTATTCATCTTCGTATTAGCTGCATAGCGGTTACTCTCGCCAACTTCCAATAGTTCTAAGAAATGATCAAGATCTCGAATCTTAACTACCGTAGAACCCAGAACAGACACTTCTCCGGTTTTTGAGTCTTCATTGATAGGAATGTTGACCTTTTCCGGAGCGAGCAAGTCTTGAATAGATTCCATATACAACTGAGAAAGAAACCAGTAGACTTATTATGAAAAAATGCTCGATAAATATTATTAAAGTAGAAGAAAATATTTGAATACCTGGTAATAGGAAAACTCCACTGTATCGGAAGGAGATACATTGGCAATAATGTCTTCCAAGGCTCTAACAATAATACCACGCTCAGATGCATCGTCTTTTCCGAGTCTTCCAAGTGTGTAAGTTTTGCCCGTACCTGTTTGACCGTAAGCCATAACTGTCCCATTATATCCATTTAGTACACTCTGCAAAAACATATTACAAAAAAGAGTACATGGTTTAAAACATGAATCACTTAACAATATTAGCGCTTTTTTTTTCTTTCAATTTTCACATCAGCTATAACAACCATAGAACTTACCTCAACTACAGGTTTTGCCACCCCTTCATAAACACGCCGTTGAGAAGCGGTTTCCGTGAAAACATCATCGAATCTGTATGATTCAGTGCTCCAATTGTTTTTTTTCAACTTCAACCGCTTCATCTTCAGATGAGGGAGAAACAAAAGAGATAAATCAACATTGTAATTAATCCAAAGTTCCTAGTCACTAGAGCTGTTTTATGGAGATTTTTTTTTTTGTTTGAATTAAGGATAGTACAATTTGTACAGTGTAGTAATGTAATCAATCACCTCTGGCTGTAATTCAAGACAATCGAAAAAATCAGCATCGGAAATGAGATCCTCAGCACTTTTGGGTCGAAGCCGGACAGCTACTCTCACCCTTTGTGGATCTGTCATAATGGTTACAAATCATCATATTAGAAAATCCTCAGAAAAATGCAATTGAAAGATGGAATTCAACCTATTCTTCTCCATCATTTGAATAAGGCAATTGAAACTCTGGTTTGAGCCTAACTCTATAAAAATAATAATAATAATAATGCTTCGCCCAAACTTCAGTTTCACCAAATTACATTTTGAAACTCTACCCATGAACCCTAAGATACACAATAATACCACAAAATTCCTATAAAAAAAAAAAGAATGAATTAATCAAATTGTCATATAAGTCTGAAAGAAAACAAAAAGGAGAGAGAGAAATGAGAAGACAAAGAAGAAGAGAAGAAGAAGAAGAAGAGAGGACCTTCATCGTCGTCAAAAGAGTGAGAGCGGGAATTGGGAGTGACAGAGCGTCGAGTATTGGTATTAGAGGAAGGCTTATTATTATTGTTAAGGGGTCGAGAATTAGAAGAATTTGCAGTAGTTACTACATTCTGGCCATGACCAACGCTTCTGGAAAGAGAAGAAACAGAGGAGGCATGGTGAGAATTAGAAGGAGGAAGAAGGTGGTGATGGTGACCATTCTGCCTCTGATCAGTCGAAGACGACCTCTGTGAAGAATTCCTCGGAGCAGACCCACCACCACCAT
The DNA here is from genome assembly GCA_027186245.1 of Coriaria nepalensis. Lineage (NCBI taxonomy): Eukaryota > Viridiplantae > Streptophyta > Magnoliopsida > Cucurbitales > Coriariaceae > Coriaria > Coriaria nepalensis. The sequence continues at coordinate 8,236,848 of CP114491.1, read as the reverse complement.
TACTACTCGCCGCCATTAAATCAAATCAAAACCTTCTTCTTACTTCGTCTTCTCACAGACCCAGAAAGAGAGAGAGAGTTCTGTTTCGAATTTGATATTCGTTCGGACAGTGAGATTTGAATTAGAAGAAGAAACAGTCGTAGGTGGACAAAAAGGCTTGTCTGATCTGATTGTAAGTAAGAGAGAGACAGAGAGAGAGAGAGAGAGAGAGGCAGAGACAGAGCCAGAGAAGTTAAGGCCGGCACGTACAAGTCTAGAAAGAAGAAGAAGAGGAGGAAGAGAGAGAAAGAAGAAACCGGTTCCCGCGTTGTCATTTGCTTATGTTTTTCGGACGGCTACACTCAAAACTTTCATTTATATTTTGAAATATTTATAAATGTAGCGAGTAATTATATGAATTTAATATAATATAATGATTGATGTGATCATTGTTTAAATTTATTGAAGGGATGCATGTAAAGAAGAAATGAATGGCGGTGGGCGTGAGAGGAAGAATCTAGTGGTACGTCAGCAACAGTGTGCTTCCTTTGTCTGATAGGGAAGTAGTCTAACAGGTACAAGCTGGAATTATAGACGAAGAACACTTTTTGAGAAACCCAGATCTACCTTGGAAATGAATACCCTTTTCTAATTACTCTTCTTTTATTGCTTGTATCCATAATAAGACAAAGAAAAGGTTGGATATTTGGTTTAACTGTATAAAGATCGGGTCAACTGTGAACAGTTGTAAGTAGTACAACCTTTTTGTTCCCTCTTATTAAATGGGTTAGCCAGCTTTCTGTTTTCCTTCCTTTATGGGTTTACCCCTTTTGAGCCTTCTTTTCATTTCATGATTTCATTGTCTTCAGTAGAGAAGAACACTATGATCTACTAAACAGGCAGTCATACAAGAAATTAAGTTATGTTCATCATTAGCAATATTAATACACTTGATTGACAAACCCTGTTACAAGGAAATATAATGCCTGCAGTTTGATCATTCGCCTCAATATGAATCTCGGTTCACGGTTAAGAGGATTTACTCGAGAGGCTCGAGGGTTCGAGAACTGACCAACGAATGAAGAATGGCTTCCTCCTTAACATGTTAATGTTTGAATCGAGTTGGTGGGGACTTAAGAATAACCGAACCTGATATAGCTTCATGAAACCTTTCCTTGGCTCTTTTTCCATCCCAATTCCTTGAGTTCACTTTCTTTTAGTTCTACGTAAAACAAAGCTCAATGGTCTAATCAAGTGTTTGCGAAAACTGAAAAATGGTAGATAAAGATCAAAGATGAAAAATATTGTCAAAAGGTGGTATGGTACAAGGCGAGATTACCCCAAATCTGATGGAAGTCTGAAACCACCTATGCGTACACGTTTTTAATGAATGAAGCTGGTATCAAGTGCCGTTTACCAAACAGCACACCATCTATGGTTGCAATGTATCTGAAATTACATAACATAGTGTCAATCATCATACATACTATGGTTTAAGAATTTAAACCCATAATTAATATTCAAATCATAGACATGATAAATTGGTAGGTTAATGATTCGATTACTTTCTCAATGAACATATACATACATATAATTTTTAAATGTGAAACACGATAGTCCCCGAATCACTAACAGAGAAAGCAAAATAAATGATAAGTTAGATGATGGATGTGAAATACTTTGAGCAAAATCTCCTGAAAAAACACATTAACTCCTTTGTATTTTTATCGAACACATTTCTTGTGAACGCCCTAACACATCGCAAAAGATAAAGTTCAACATATAATTTCCATCATCTGTCACAATAATCAACCCAGTTGTGGCAACATCAAGGCGACCAAACGTAAATAGTCGAGGCTTAGGTACTTCTCGACTCGTGTTGTTCTGTAAAATCAAATTGCATACTTATAGCTTATTGATAATGTATTTTAAAATTTAATTTTTTAAAAATATTTTACGTAATGACTATAAAAAAAAATTTATTATATTTTTTTAATGTTGATTTTTTACTATTTTAAAAAATAAATAAATAATAATTATCAAGAACCTAACTAATTAACAATTTGAGCAAGATGCATATACTAGATAAGATTGGAATACACTAATGTCTCAAGTCTTTTCCGGTCTTTCTTTTTCATGTTTATACAAAAACAAAAACAAAAAGGGGGTGCATGAAAGAAGGTAAACCCACGTACCCAACGCTTCGAATAATCATCGAACAGACACAGCACGGACTTGGACTAGATGGGGTAAAAAAATATTCCTTCAAGAATACTTATAAAAATACCACTTTTAATATTATTTTTTTAAATATTTATAAAAATACTAATTTAATGAGGACATAGAATATATATCACGATCAAAGTGTCTTATGAGTCTAAAAGTGAGGTCGGACTTATTGTATGTAAGGTCCAACACTTACCAACCTATGGGAGTTGCTTGGAGCGTTGCCTAAGAGACTCAGAACATGATGAGTCTAAGATCATCCTGTGGAAAGGGATCTGACCCATATCCATAACATCATGAATTCATTCTCAAATCAAGCGAGATTTTCGTAGATCCTATTAAATTAAGGGAAATCTTCGTGGATCCTATTAAATAAAGAGTTTCACTTAAAAAAAAAACGCTATCATGTGAACTTTATAAATATCTTATCTATAAGGCACCAAAGGTGTTAAAAAATATAATATTTTATTATATTATTTATTAAAGGTAGAATAGTTTTATCAGTTTCTTTTGTTTAACCTATATACATAGTCTTTGTTATTTATGTTAAATTATATTTTGCATAATACATATCAATGAAACCATAATTTCCCCTTTTCATATTTTTTGTATTTATCTTTATTTCCTTTGATTATTTCATATGGTATTAGAGTAAAGTTTCATGGGACGAGACTTAATCTCAAACATAACTTTCGTAGATCTTTTGTTATTTTTGGAGTGACCATACAATATGATATTTGTTATTTTTCTACAATCTAGTATTCCTTCAATTTCGACAATCTGGTATTTTGTTTTCATTTCTTTTGCGATCCGATTTTCTTTGTTATTTTATTACTGAAATAGACTATTCGCTTTAGTCTGTGAGTGTGAGGTTGGATGAAAAAAATTATTCATATTTGAGTTATGTGATGATAAATTTTTTAAGGATAAAAAGATGTGGGGATATATTAGTAAAACTTCTGTGAAACCTAAGACTATTTTTGAGGGTGATATGAGTTATGTTGCTTTGATAGATGCTTGGGAAGCAAATAATGTAAAAATTATTATTTGGATTAATAATTATGTTGAACATTTTATCGGTACACAGTTGGCAAAGTATGAGACAACAAATGAGGTTTGGGATCATCTGCAAATGTTTTTCACTCAATCAAATTTTACAAAAAAAGTATCAATTGGAGAATTACATACGAGCTCTTCAACAAAAGAATGTGAGTATTTAAGAGTTTTATTCTACTATGACAGATCTTTGAGATCAATTGGCTCTTACGGAATCTACAGGCATGTGATGCCTATATTGATCGTAGAAAGCAACAACGGTTGGTACAATGTTTAACGACACTTCGCAGTGATTTAAAGGACTTAGAGGTTCAATTTTGCATCGTTCTCCATTTCCTTCTATTTACTCGGTTGTTAGTGAGTTATTGGTTGAAAAAATACATCTTATTATGAAAAGGGAATTCTTTCTACTTCTAATCCTTATGTATTAACAGTACCTTATAAGCCACTCTAATAATCATAATAAGTCTTACATAAAGGTTGCCTTCTGCAAGTGATGTTTCTGTAAGCATAAATGTCATTAGAAGGCTTAGTATTTTAAGTTGAGATATTAGCATCTCTAAAGCTTGGAACCCTAACAACCAGTTACAATCTAATGCTCGTAACTTGACTGATCTCATCTTATTATATGGATCACTTTCCTAGCACTTCAAAAACTCATTCTCGACCAATTCATATTGATCATTCTGTAGGTACTGACATTTTACTCTCTAGTACACCTAAAACTCCCTCTTCTCCTATGGTTCCTCAAGTTCCGTCTGAGATTATGGATTCATCTCTACGTCAATCCATAAGCATTTATAAGTCTACAAAGTTTCCATATTTTGCTTATTCTTGTTATTCTTCATCTTTTACTTCTTTTTTAGCTTATATTCATTGTCTTTCTAAGCCATCTTCCTATAATGAGGCAATTCTTGATCCCCTTTGGTAGCAACCTATGGATGAGAAACTTTCTGCTTTGTATAAGACATGTACATGGGATTTAATTCTTCTACCACCTAGTAAGAGTGTTGTTGGTTGTCACCTTATTCGTCATCATCTCAAGCATATGACACAATTACTTTTCCATTTGTTTCTTATTCTTTGCATATTGTAAATTCTTTACCAAGTCGCATTCTATTTCTCTTTTTTGTTTTTTAGTTGGTAAACTCTCGATATTTATCACTACAACATCGTGAATTTGAGAGAAGATATTAGGAAATATAATATAATATTTTATTATTTATTAAAAATAAAATATTTTTTTTCAATTTTCTTTATTTAACCTATATATATAATATTTATTATTTACGTTAAATCATTTTTTATATTATGCATAGCAATAAAACTCATTTACTATTTTCTTATTTATTTATATTGCGCTTTATTTTCTTTAGATTATTTCACAAAATGTACACGCTCTCTCCTATCTTTAAACTCAAAATTATTTTATCAGTTTTCAACTAAAAAAAATGGAAATAGGAAATAACAAATAACAGTTAACAGTGACAGACCCTTTTGGCTTGTTGAGCATTAGGCGGCAGCCTCCCTCTTCGGAAGCCGGTTTCCATTGACATCGATACTATCCCTTTCCGGATCAACCCGAGTCTACAGAAAAAACAAAACTTTATTAGTTATCAATTCCTCCTCTATTATCGAGAAAGCCTACTGAGCAGAAATGACAGTTTACAAACTGACCTGAGGAGTGTTGCGAACCCGGACAGAACCATTAACAGTCAGGTCTTCAAAGATAAGCTCTTCACTACTCCTCCTTTACGCCACTTAACAGCAAAACAAAATTATGCAAATTTCAAAAACCTAATTCGGAATTCGAAACTACACAACAAATGAAGAAGGAGATTATATGAGTTACCTCCAGCAGCAGCAAGGACCTTACTGAGGCGCTGAGCTCAATCTCTGAAATTCTCATTGTAGACACGGCGTGCTGCCTTAGAGTGCTTAGGCTCGGGTAGATTCTTGTTAAAAAGTTTCATTTTTCTTCTTCTTCTTCCTCTGCTTAGTTTCAGTAGCGACCATGGCTTGAAGGAGATGAGCGGGAGGTTGAGTTGTCCGTCCTCACCGCGAACAATCCAGGAGATGAATAGCTGGGCGCCGGTGTTGGAGTCGATGAACTGGTCCGGCGAGTTTTGCAGTCCGTAATCAGGTTTTGGCTTTGGTTTTGGTGGCGCGAAAGTGATGTTGAATTCTAAGGAGGAAGAAGAAGAAGATGATGAAGAGGAGAATGGGCAGGCGATGCGAGGGAGAGTGCGAAAGGGTTTGAGAATGAGAGATGGTTTGGAGAAGAATGCGAGTTAAGAAGAAGCCCACTACTGCTGATGCCATTTTCTATTTTGCTCAAAAGGGGAGAGAGATTTTTGGTGTTTGTTTGAAAGGAAAATCGTCGAGAAAATATTCAGAGGTTTTTCATGTCGATGAAATTTACTTCATTTTTATTTTCTTGGAAAAAAAAATGAAGTAAAAAAAAAAAAATACAAAAGCCCTTTACTACCCTCTATAAGTTAAGCCGAAGAAGAAAGCAAGTTAGGCGTCTTCTTCCTCCGCCACGGCTTGAGACAGTGGTTCTCGCACTCCTCTCTTTTTCTCTCTAACTTCAGCGACTTACCCTACTGTTCCTACTCAGTTTCCAAAACTCCATTCAAATGGAGTTTTTGCTCGCGTCGTCTTCCTCTACCGACGTCGGCCTCCGCTGCTGGGACCTTCAAACCGGCGAGGAACAACTACGTTACAAGTCTTGTACGGCGCCGTCACATGGTCTTGTCTGTGTTGGGGAACGCTTTCTAGCCGCCTCTCAGCTCTCTCAATCCCCTGCCGCCTCCTCTGGCTCCATTCATTACTGGTCTTGGTCCAAGGTCCTTCTTCATATGCTCACCACCTGTTCGACAAATTTCCTGTCTGGAATAGTTTTGCTCAAGTTCAAATAATTCTATATTATGTTTTTTTTTTGTTTACTCTTAATGCAGCCTCAAGTAGGACGTAATAGCTTTCCGGAAGAACCCATAAAGGTTATTGCTTCCAATGATCAAGGCACCTTAATTGCTGGTGGGGGTAAATCCGGCAAAATATATTTGTGGGAGGTAGGAATTCTTTTTCCTCTCTGATTATTCTCTGTACTTGTGCTTTGGCCTCTGAATTGTGAAGAAGATAGGATAGTATCCTGATGATAATGTGCATGTTTTATTGCATAGGTTGATAGTGGTATCTTGCTTGGAAGATGGTATGCTCATTATGGGGAGATTACTTGTTTGGTATTCTCCTCTGAAGATGATTTTGTACTAATTTCCGGTTCTCAGGAAGGAAGAATTCTAGTTTGGAACCTTCTCGAGTATTACCCCCTGGCCGTGCCTCGTGTTTTTTATTTATAGGCTGCTCAACTCTTACTGTTAACTAACCACACATTTCTTTTTGCTCTTTCCCTTTATATTGGATTTGATCAGGGTATATGAGGATTCCAAGGAACCATATATGAATTCTTATGATAAAAGGACTGTGGAAGCCATGCATTCTCTTTTGGGGCATAGTCTAAGAGTTACTGATATTGTGATTAGTAATGAAGGATCTGATGCGATCATTTTGTCCGCTTCTCAAGATTGTACGTGTAAGGTATATCATCTTAATTGTATGTCAGTGATTTATCAAACCCTCCTTTTTCATTTAGGGGATTGAGATGTGGAATTTTTTTAGGTATGGAGCTTACTGAGAGGGGTGGAGTTAAGAACAATCAAATTCCCTAGAATTATTAATGCTGTTGCATTAGGTCCCATTGGACATGTTTTCTATGCTGGTTGCGATGATGGCAACATATACATTGGGGCACTTGATGGTAAAACCACCCCTAGCAAGAACCACGGCCAACATATTATCAGTTCATTTGCAAGTCACAGGTTTGTTAATCTCTTATAAGCTAATGAAATCATAAAATGTAAAGATATTTAAATCTTAAGTCAACCTTTGTTATATCTGTCTCGGTTTTTAATTAATAATGTATGCTCTATGCCATTTTTTTCTTGAATAGCAAATCTGTTACTTGCTTGGCGACATATTCAAGTAAGAAACTGTTGATTTCCGGTTCGGATGATGGACTGGTCCGAGTTTGGAAGGCTAATAATATCTACAACCTTAACATCATTCGTGTGCTAAAACATTCAAAAGGTTCATTCCATCTTTTATATCCCTTCTTTTTGCCTCTTTCATTGAACAACATTCTGTGTGGCTTCCAGTGTTAATCTTTTTCCGTGTTACTCCCTGTAGGTCGCATAGATAACATTATCACTGTTAAACAACAGCTCTTCTTAAACTCGCCAGTGAACTCAAATTTGAAATCTCCATCAAGAGAACAAGTCTTGCAATTACCCCCTGCGCTCGAGAAAAGGTTAAACAAAGTCAATGAAGAGGGAAAGCAAGTAAATGAAACGGTCATTGGTGTTGATAGTATTGCTCCGTATGACATCAATATGGATGTGATGAAAGATCAAATCAAGCAATTTCAGGTTTGTCTTTCTCATTGTATAGAATCATACTTAACGCAGTCAGTTAATTTTATTTATTTTTTTGAATTCCGATCGTTAGTACTATCATCTGAAATTTTATCTTTTGTCACCCTTGTCTTTTCAGCAAGAGGGTTCTGCTGCCGCTCTTGAAATGGAGAATGAGAGATTACAGGCTAATCATGAAAGTTCTTGGAAAAGGTCTCGTCGGAAGGATAAAGAGTATGCAACCTTGGCTCGATTTTGTATCGACGAGTTTTTCGGCAGCGATGAAGCAGAAATTTGAATAGGAAGTCTAACCTGATATTATTTTTTTTTATAAAGAAATTTATTTTTCATTGAACTGATGAAATCTAGTTATGAAGAGGTAGTTTTGATGTTTGAAGAGGGTGCATGGTTACTTTTTGTTTAAATGATCCTATCAACAAAAAATGAAGGGAAATAAGAGAAGGATAACAAAACAAAACAACAAAAACTAAGCCCAACCAATCCCATCATCATTGAAAATTTGACAATAAAAGAAGCATTTCAATGAAAACATATATAATTGTAACTATGGTTATTTTGGTAGGGTAGGAGCAATCATTATAATTTTTTTCTTTTTCTACTTGAAGTAACCTCCTTAGGTTGATAATTGCTTTATATATTCTTTTGCAATACCAAGTTGTTCGATGGCCGACCTTAGCTCAGATGGCAGTGCGGAGGACCGTAGTGGGTGTACCCAACCCAAATCCGGCGGGTCGGATATATTTTTTGTTTGATCAAAAAAATCTAGTCGAATGGTGTAAAATATTTTAAATTTTAAAAATAAATTCATAAAATTTAGATATCTACTCGAAATATTTTATATTTTAGAACAAAGCCTATATTCAAAATTAATATACATTTTAATACAATCCAAAGAAAAAAATTAAATAACATTACACTAAAAAATATAATAAAGAAAATTTTTTTTTTGAAAAAATACAGTCAAGCATAACATCAATATACTTGAAATTTTAGAAAATATAAAACTCCGTAATTAGAATTAGAGATTACTTTTTATACAAAAATTTTTTAAAATATGACCTAACTTGAGTAAAAAAAAACGAAAATATCATTATTATGACCTAAAATTTAGTAGAAACATTATATATATATATATATATATATATAACTCTTAAATAAAAAGAAAAATGAAAAAGAATAGGTCTTACTTAAGAACAAAAAAACTCTCAAAACCCAATCGATAGTGACTTAGACGAAGAATCAAAAGAAAATGAAGAAAAAAAGAGTGGGAGGCAGTAAAAAAAAAAAAAAAAAGACTCCAAACATTTTTTATAACTCCTTCCTAAATCTTGGGTTCCATGAAATGAATCTTGATTTTTCTTCTCTGCCTTGCAAAAACAAAACGTTATTGTAGAAAATCCAAAGGATCTGGCCCCAACCAAGAAGACCAATCCAAGTAGAACACCTTTTTAGTTTAGCTTAGGTTGGTAAGAAAACCCAAACGAATCATTTGCATGAGATTCCATTCGATTTGATTCAATTTGATTTATTTATTTTTAATTTGAATACTAGATTAATTTCAATTAATTAATCGAATTGAATCTAAATTTATTATATATAATAGTTTGATTATTCATAAATAGCATGTTTTTATTTAACTAATTAATTTTATTTATATTAATAAATATTTTAATTGAAATATGACCTCAAATTTAAGTTTTCAATTTCGAATATTCCAAATGAACTCTATTGTTTAAAATTGAATCCAAATATTTAATATTTGAATAAATATGAATTTAAATAGTAAATTATTATTCGTTCCACCTTATGTTTTAAATTTTATAAAGATCATTTTTTAGGATAATTATTTTTAAAAAAATAAATATTAAACTTTTAATATTAAAAATGGTCGGTTAGTTAGAATGGAAATTAATTGAATATTAATATTACGATATTTCAAAATATAAAAATAATGAAAAGAAATTATTTTTAGAAAGAAGGGTGGAAAAAAAAAAACGAGTAACATAAAATGAAAAAGATGTGGTTATCCTCGCATTGCCTAACCTCTACTACTCCTCCTGCTTTCGGATCTTTTAACGGTCGATAACAACACCTCTACTCGGTGGTTCCCACCTTCCCTCCAAAATCTCCCCTACCCAACCACCTACCTCTACAGAGCATCTTTCTCCGAATCTTCTCCTCCCTTTTCCCTCCTTCCTCCTCCTTCACACTCTCTTCTTCATTTCACCGGGGGGAAAAAAAAAATTCCAATCAAAATCGAACAAGAAATTATGAGAGCTTTGAATTCGCATTTCGTGTTGATCGATCTACATAGCTCATGGCACTCTGCGAACCAAATCCCGATTTCAACCCTAACCTACCTTCAGAACTCGAAAGTCATCTCCACGCTCTCCTCGTCCTTTCGTCGAACACGTCGTTCGTGTAAGGGGATAGTCGCTTCGTCCAGATCCTCAGCTCCGTCAGTACCGTCGCCGGAGATTCGCCGTCCAACTGATTGGTTGTCCTCCGGTACTGGACCGCTGTCGACTTCTTCGACTTCTTCAAATTCCAGTTCGGATTCAGCTCTGACCTCTACTTCGACGAGGTCCGAGGCTTTTGCGGAGTTGGAGAGGTTTCTTGAATTGCTGCCTCCGAGGATGAGGAATCTGCTTTGCCAGCACGATGAAATTTCGCACCTGATTGAAGTGGTTTTGGATTTGGGGAGGAAGCCGATTGCTAGGTTTCCGGCACGAGATTGGGTCATCTCGGATCAATATGTGAATCAGGAAGACCTAAGGCATGCGATATCAAAGGTGATTTAAAAAGCTCATTGTTTGATTTCTTATGGCTTCCGTGCAAATTGAGGTCTAATTATAGGAATCCAATCGCTTGTTTAAAGTTAAAGGAAAAGTTTATCGTATTATATGTTCCTTTTTGGTAAGGTTTCAAGTTGCACGTGTTCTATGTCAAAATATGTATTATGGATTTGGATATGGAATACTTGTGGAGAGATGGAGGTTTCTAATTGTGAAGCTGATGTTTCTTATACAGGTTGGGGATTTTTCGGATGATAACCGGTCTGGAATAGACAGTTCCTTACATCGTATAAGCGCTATTAGAAACCGAAAACTGCAAATTATAGGCCTAACCTGTCGGGTGGGACGTGCTATCTCCGGAAGTGCTGAGATTATACGGGACTTGGTCGAGGGGGAAGGTTCCATCCTGGTCATTGGCCCACCTGGAGTTGGAAAAACGACCTTAATCAGGTACACTTAGGATTTCTATGTTTGGAAAAAAAAAAAAGAACTTTGCTTTTATCCAGTTCATAAAATTCTGTTATTGCTCAAATCATCCTTTCATTGTGTCTTCTGTCAGTCCCTTTATCCAATATTTACCTTCTTAATTCAGTATGCTGTTGTGCGTGCTCCATTTGTCTTTGTTTGAGTTCTGCTTTCTTTTGTTTAATTTCTGGAATGTAAGGAAAAAGAGTACAGAGAACGAGTTGAGCGTGGAATGAAGTTCTTTTGACCGTCGAACTGAAACTATGTAACCTGACATTTCCTCAAACTATCATTTACAATATTGAAATGTAATCGTGAAATGATCTTTTCTTTTTTTCCCAGAGAAATTGCTAGAATGTTGGCAGATGACCACAAAAAGCGAGTCGTTATTGTGGATACCTCTAATGAAATTGGAGGGGATGGAGATGTTCCTCATGCTGGAATTGGTCGTGCAAGGAGGATGCAAGTCCCTAATGTTAATATGCAGCACAGTGTGAGACTCAACTCAATCCACTTATCTTAAACTTCACCTCACTTTTGCTGCAAGAAATCTTTGTGACAGCTTTTTGAGCGGTTGAATTTGACTCCTTTACAGGTTATGATTGAGGCTGTTGAAAATCACATGCCTCAAACCATAATAATCGATGAAATCGGAACAGAGCTTGAAGCACTAGCTGCGAGCACTATTGCTCAAAGAGGAGTTCAACTTGTGGGAACAGCCCATGGAATCACCATAGACAATGTTATAAAGAATCCATCTTTGCAGCTCCTTGTCGGTGGCATAGAAGTACTAAGTGACTCCTTTTTTGCCCTCTTCCTTTAATCAGCCTCATGATCAATTTTTCCGTAAACACAATGATCCATTTTTTAAACCAACTTTTCATCTAAATACAGAGTGTAACCCTTGGAGATGAAGAAGCAAGGAAAAGAAAAGTGCAGAAGACAATCCTTGAAAGGAAAGGACCCCCTACATTTACTTGTGCTGTTGAGATGATATCTAAAACTGAATGCCATGTTCATCACAGATTAGATGCAACAGTCGATGCCATACTGGCTGGTACTTCTTAAGATCGATCCATAGTTTAATATATATTATATTGTGCTTCATTTTGTAATTATTGAAATTTATACTTTTTCTTGGGTGGTAGGAAAATCTCCACTCTTTGAAGTCCGTCAAAAGGAGTCTTACGCAGTGGAGTCTTTAAGGGCTTCATCCATTCCTGAGACGATCCTTCAAGAAAATTTTGATATGACAAATAATGAAAACATAAGTGTTGATCTAGAGTCCCATAGGGAAGATGTAGACTCTCTTCCTAGTCGGTCCAACAAACAGAACAGTAATAAATCTGCGATCAAAAGGAGGTCACCGGTTCAGGTCTACACTTACAAGGTAATCACTTGCAATTCACAAAATTGTCAAGAGATGAGAGTTCATTTAGGGAAACATGAGACTATGCACAATACTTATGTTTGAAATTCCCTTGAAATTGTATTAAATACTATTTTCATTGGTTGGGTTTCTTTAGATTCTTGAATCTGATCTGTTAGAAGTGGCACAAGTTATGGGGCTTGAAGATGAAATAGATGTTACAGACGACATTGAAAAGGCAGATGCAATTTTAGTAACCACTAGTGAAATGAAGCAGAATCCATGGATTCGCAGCATTGCAAAATTTCACCAATTACCTGTATTTGTAATCAAGGTAATGTTCTTTTATTCCTTTTTCCCAATCATAAATCCGAAACATTCTTTCAAATATCTGATATATCTAAAAACAATCTAAATATTGCAGTCAAACACCATGGCCCAAATGGTGAAGGTAGTTCGCATGATCCTCGGAATCAAATCCTTTGGTTCAATATCAGACAAGCCTCTCAAAAATTATTTCGAAACTGGAGATGATGCACCCAAAAGAAAGCCTTCCCTAGAAGAAATTGACGCCTTGGAGGTAGTTAGTTGGTTAGTTATTACAGGGAGTATTTATTTACCATTTGTTTTTCTCATCTTTTGCTCTTGGACAGGAGGTTCGACTGGCAATCGAGTATATCGTGATTCCTGGAGGAGAGCCTGTGGAGCTTCTTCCTAGACACTCGGATATAGTTGCAAGGCAGCTCGAGCTTGTGGAAAGCTATCAGTTAGCGGCCGAAAAATCTGGAACGGAGCCGAACCAGAGATTGCATATTCTTCCATTAAGGATGATGAGCAAGAATTCTTCGAAGGCACAAAAATCTGTTTCCAGTTTACAGAAGGAGGAAAATTTGAAACCGTTGACATGTGTTCGTAGAGGGACCGGTGTAGCTAGGTTGCCCCTGTTGCCGGAATGATGTTTCCTCGTTTGTACATAATTTTAGGGATGATTAGCTAAATGACTCTAAAAGGAAAACAAATTTGAAAATCGACTCATCTTTGAAAACTTTAACTGAATGATTGTATTTTTATTTTAAATTCCGAAAATAATAAAAGAAATAAACAAGTTACATATTATCCACGTCTTCCTCCTTCGTCTCATTATTCCTCTAAAAAAATAATTTTTATTGTTGTCAATTCTTTTTTAAGAATCAAACATTATTTTTCTCAAAATACTTCTTGTTAGTGAGATTTTCATTTTTACATTGAGATCTTGAAACACCACGACTGAAACATCATATTTTTGAGGAACGATATAGGATTGAAACATAATGATTGTTCATGATTTTAGATTGGTTTCAGTTCGAAATCTTTGTTCAATAATTTTGAACGAATTTCGTATATTATAAAATTATTAAAAACATATCATAAAAATATACCCTTATAGCTTTCCAAATAGTACAAGAAAAACTCAATCAAAGTTATATAATATGAGATTAAAAAAAATTGAAATTGATTAGTTCCAGACCAAAATCATTATTTTCGACTAAACATTCAGATCGAAATATTTGTCCAATAAATTTGGATTGGTTCCAAATATTATAAAATCATAATACATATATATATACACACACACATACATATATATATATATATAATAAAAATTGAAATTGATTGGTTCCAGACCAAAATCATAATTTTCGACTAAACATTCAGATTAAAATCTTTGTCCAATAAATTTGGACCAGTTCCAAATATTATAAAATCATAATACATATATATCATAAAAATAAACTCTTATAGCTTTTTATAGAGTCCATGAATCATGATTTTATATATACATACATATATATCAAGATAAAAATTCTTAAAGACGGACCAAAATCATGATTTTAGACTAAACATGCAGATCGAAATCTATCTCCTATCAATTTTGGACTAGTTCAAGATGTTACAAAATTATAAAAAAAATAAAAAAAATATATATAATAATAATAATAATAATAAATATATATATACATAATAAAAATATATTTTTATAGCTTTCTATATAGTTTAGGAACATCTCAATAAGAGTTATATAATCCGAGATAAAAATTATTGAAGTTGATGGTTCCGAACAGAAATCATGATTTCGGACTGAATATTCAGACCTAAATCTTTGTCTAACAATTTTGGACTTGTTCCAGATGTTATAAAATTATATACAAATATATATCATAAAAATGCCCTTTATAGCTTTCCAATAATTTTGGACTAGTTCCAGATGTTATAAAATTATAATAAAATATATCATAAAAATAGACTCTTATAACTTTCCGTAGAGTTAAGAAACACTTCAATCAGAGTTATATAAACTGAGATAAAAATTCTTAAAGCTGACTGGTTCTGGACCGAGATCATATTTCAGACTGAACATTCACATCAAAATATTTGTCCAACAATTTTGGACTGGGTCCAAATGTTATTAAATTATAAAAAAAAAAATATCATAAAAATATATTTTTATAGCTTTTTCATTAAGTTAATGAATACCTCAATCAAAGATAAAAATTCTTGAATTTGACTCTTTTGGAATTGAATATTTATACCGAAATCATGATTTTGGTATGTTTATTCAAGCTGAAATCTTGGTCAGTCCGAAATTATGATTATGGTCCAGAACTAGGCAACTTCAAGATTTTTTATCTAGGGTTATATAATTTCGATTGATGTGTTCCTGAATTTTCTAAAAAACTATATCAGTATATTTTTTTATGATATAGTTTTCTATAATTATATTTTTTATGATATATATTTTCAATAATTTTATAACTTCTGGAACCAGTCCAAAATTATTAGAAAATATTTTAGTTTAAATGTTCAGTTTGAAATCATGTATTTGGTTCGAAACCAGTCAATTTTAAAAATATTTATCTCGGTTTATATAATTTTGATTGACTTTATGAAATGTTATAATAGTCTATTTTTAATATATATTATTCTATAATTTTATAATATATGGAACAAGTCCGAAATCGTTGGATAAAAACTTTGATCTGAATATTCAATCTAAAATCACGATTTCGATCCAAAACGAGTCAACCTCAAGAGGATTGAGGGGAATGAAGAGGATTCGCGATTTCGTGGTTTAAGGTTTGTTGGCGAGAAAGATGATGAGCAACAAAGACAAAGATGGTGGCCAACGAAAATGGTGGTTTAGGGGGCAATGAAGAATGTGGGGGAAGAGAGGAAGATGATGATTTAAGGATTTTTTTTAGGAGGGTCATTTTGTCTTACCATTTTTATTTTTTTTTTCCTTTTTTGTTTTTTAATTAATTTTATTTATAAGTTTTTAAGGTCATTTATCAATAAACTTGAAAAGAGAATAATTTAACAAAATGATTATTAAAAAGATGATATTTTATCAAATTATCTCATAATTGTATCGGTCTAAAGACAAATACGAATGTGTGAATATTCTTAATTTCTTTACTTCACTTGTATATCATGAATAATCTTTTCTTAATTTATATATCTGACCTACGGGTCGGATTTCAGTCGGGTCTGACTGATACGCTCAGCCCTACAATTTTTGTGTGCATTTTGGTATCAAGCCACGTAATAAATTGTAAGGCTAGAAATATCGTTTATAGTTCCAATGAGGGGGGCTAAATATAAAAGTTAAAAAACACCAAAAGCCCCTGAAAAATACGAAACTGTCATTGCGCCCCCTTTTCTACTTTACCAACAACAAGTTACAAGCCTTTTCTTTCTATCTCAGTAGAAACCAACTGTAGTTCTAGGGTTTTCGTTTTCGTCGATCCCCTCTAGTTTTCTCTATTGAATTTTCGGTTCGTTCGTAGTGCTTTGTAGTGACTGTGTGTGAAAGTGATGGCCGGGAAGGACGATTACCGGATATTCGTTGGCGGGTTATCGTGGGATGTCACTGAGCGTCAGCTCGAGAGCGCTTTCAGCCGTTGCGGCAGAATCGTCGAAGCTCAGGTAAACCTCTTTTCTTCTATTCGTCAAGCAGGTACGAGATTTGATTTTTCTTTCCTTGTCTGGTTGCTGAGAAAATCCGGGAAAATCATGTGAAATTTTCCGCAGGCTTTGTTATTATAACAAGTCTTGGTCTTTCCAGGCCTTAATTTTATTGTGACTTAATTCGAAAACATGCTTACATAATTACATTGGTCAGTATATATGATTATGTATTTTTATTCTCTCTTTTCTTTTCCTAATAGAAATTTTCCTTTTTTGTTTTGTTTTATATGGATGCTGGTTGGAATCTTTTGAGAAGGACATGGATTTATTTAGTTATATGCATCAAGTTGTTCAAGATCAATACCTTGTGCGATGAGAGTGTAGATAATGGAATTTTTAGATTCGAACATGGCTCACTATGGGCAGCTGAAGTTAATATTTGGTTTTATCACCTCTGTTATTTGGAGCAATTTGAATGTTTGAAGTGAGCTTTGGCTGGTTTTTCCAGAATGTCCCAGTCAGTTTTTTTGATCAGTTGAAATGCTTAAGAAGAAGCTGCCTGATCAACAGATCAGATGATTCAGATTTTTTGGATCTATTTTCTTGCTGTAGAATTTTCTGGGCAGGCGTTTTTATCTCGGGAATTTGTGCACGGGGAACCTTAGTGAATGCTTTGTTTAATAGTTGATCACCGGATTACTTAAGTGAAAAGATAAGTCTAATTCTAGAGTAATTGTATATGTAGTGTTTTAAGAAATGCTATCCCAACTTTACACCTGTCAATCTACAATATATGTTAAATGTTATGTGGGGTATTCTACCAGAAAAGTATTTGTGTCTTCCCTCAGTTTAGATGGATTGGATTCATGGAAATTTTCATCAGCTTTCTTCCCTTTTCCAAGAAACCCAGAAGTTGTTTACTGTTGGAGAATCGCCTTTTGCTGTAGTTGTAAAGCTTTAGATGAATCATTTTGTTGATTAGCTCCTCACAACTATTTAATTTCTTTTCAAGACATGCTGAAAGTGGATCACGGCTCTAACCGCGTGCATAGACTGAAGAGCACTACCCCGGCTAAATAAACTTGAAAATAATTTTTAAATGGGTTGGGCTGATATAGAGGAGATGTTAGAGGAGCAGACCTAGTTATGAGTCTTCTGGTATCAGAATCATTTATATCTGGATTCAGAGTATCGGTTATATATGTTCGATTAATCTCTCTTTCCCATTCCTGAGAAGGTTCCTAAAGCAAAAAGTGATCTAGTATTCTCACGTGACAGCTTGCTAATTGAGAGTTTTTCTTCTTACTGGAAGAGGTCCTTATGTTCCTCTGTTCTGCTTTTCAAGCAGATATTTTTGCAATGTAGTAATCAGGCTATTTGTTGGATGGCTTGGGATCTAAGAAATGGACTTGTGTTGATGATGGTTGTGTATAAGTAGGAGATAATATTCAAACGAGGATAGTTATGTTGATGATGTGTGGTCGTGTATTCGTAACTAGTCGTCTTCATTCTGGATCTCTGAATCGTATATAGTTTCCAGAATGTCTTTTTTGTCGTGTTTCTTTCTTAATGAGCATTTTTTGCCCGTTTTTGAAGAGACTGATTGTGGGACTGGAACATGAATATCAAATGTGCAAGATAGGGTTTCTTTTGTGATAATTCATCGTAGAAGTTTGCAAGAGTTTGTGGGATAATAGCCATGTTCACTTGTGTCATCACTGGTAGTATGTGATAACATATCGAGAGGGACCTTGAAATCTTGAGAGATTAGATATTTGACTGCACAGTTTTGTGTGCATTGGTTTATACTGGAAATGTTATGGTTGATTGTGATGTTCAGAAGTGTCTGAAGTCAAACCATTAGCAGAAGGTGCATCCCATGCGGATTTTTCTGTTTTTGTTTGACAATTACGAAAGATTGCAAGGACTTCTCCTTTCCTGGAAGAGAAAGCAAGTTCTTGGTGTGTTTAATTATAACTGTCTGGTACATTTTCTTATTAAATACTGTATCAATTTAGTTATGCATTTTTTATTTTATAATGGAAAGTTCTGTTTCGAAGTAAATTCTGAAAGCAATATTCCCGACTCTTGATTGATCTTGTCACTTTTTTTGTCACCTGATTGATTCTTCTTTGATTGGATCATAGTTTATTTCTGTATTAATATTGCTTCTAGGTGTAAGCCAATGCACTATTGCTCGGCATCATCATAGTTTATTTCTGTATTGATACTGCTGCTAGGTGTAAGCCAATGCACTATTGCTTGGCATAATCATTGTTTTCAAGATTATGATCTAAAACTATCAATCTAGATTTCTGTCTACATATTTTTCTTCCAGTCTCACTTGATCGATGGGCAGATGCGCTCTACATCACATTGAAGTAGTATAGTTTTTCTACTGAGGATATCCAAACTTGTCTTTTGTTCATAATTTACATGTCTTATTTTGTTCCCTTCTAATCTTGGTATCTTCATGTGAAATGTAACTAGTAACATATTCTATTACTTTCTGTGAGCTTTTTTGTGGTGCTCCTCTGTAGATCATGGTGGAAAGAGATACAGGTCGTCCACGTGGGTTTGGATTTATTACTTTCTCTGATAGTCGTGGGATGGAGGATGCAATCAGGGAGATGAATGGACGTGAACTTGGAGAAAAAACCATCACAGTGAACAAAGCCCAACCCAGAATGGGTTCAGAGGACACAGACCATGGCTACAGGGGAGGCTATCCATCTGGTGGAAGGCCAAGCTTTGGGGGAGGAGATAGGTCCTTTGCACAAGATGAATGCTTTAAGTGCGGCCGCCCTGGGCACTGGGCCCGAGATTGCCCTTCAATGAGCGGGCCCCGAGGAGGAGGTGGACCGTTCTCATCCCGTTCCCATTCTGGAGGGTACAGTGCTCGTGGGGAACGATTTGGAGACCGCGACAGATACATTGATGACCATTATGATGGAGGACGATTTGGAGATATGGATCGTTTTGACAGCAGGGATAACAAATATGGGGCCCGTGACCGTTATGCTAGTGACAGGTATTATTCTTATCATTTTTGGTCTCTTTATTCATTGTATTAAGATATATTTTTTACCACCCCATCTTATGCTCTAACTGTGCCGAGTCTGAACCCTGAAGGCACCCACCTGGTGGAGATCGCTTTGCGAGTGATAGATATGGTGGGTCCGATCATCATCCACAAAATGGTTATGGAAAAGATAGAGGCTTTGAACAGGATGTGGGTCCTCGAGGAGGTGGAGGGATGGCTCATAACGAGGGAAGAAGCTATAGGAACCGGGCCAGACCATATGATCGCCCTGTCAGGGCTGGCCACTCAGGTTCCTTTGACCGTTACTAGAATTTGTTATTGTCCTCGTGAAACTTCTGAATTAAGTAGCTTGCCTCTATCCCGAGAACTCTTTTTTTTTTTCTTTTGTTCGTGTTGCTATCTAGGATTCCGTAATTACTTGGAACCAAACAGTACTTCACGTAAGTTATGATTATCTTGTTCCGAGCAACAGTTCCTTGCCTTGTTTGATTCACGTAAGTTATGATTATCTTTTTCAGAGCAACAGTTCCTTGCCTTGTTTGATTCACGTAAGTTATGTCACGTAGTGAGGAAAAGGGTAAAGAAAATTCAAAGCGGACTGCCTCTCCAGACGTTTGCTTTCACTGAATTGGAAACATAATTTTCTATTTCAGACTTCAGACCTCTGAAAAAAAAAAGAAGTCCATACGTTTTCGGTTAGGAAAATGGGAACGCCACACAATTTAGATAATAATGACTTGATAATTATCAACATCACTTATCTACATCACTTACTATCGAGTTATAAAGTCATGAAACTCGAACTTTTTTCTTTCGTATTTTTTGCCCAAACTTTGACTGCATCTGATTCAACTTCTCGTTATCTTGTTCATTCTCTATTTGGTTTCTTCCAAAAAGAAGAATAATAAAAAAAAAACAGCGCCTGAAATTTATGGGCAGTTGACTTTGAAGAATGGGGTCTTTGATTAGTTGATATTTTAGCCTCTCTTAGTCATATCCACGTGATGCCAAAATTACCAATGCAAGTGGCCATGTCGGCTTGTATTTCTCCCTTTGGCTTTTAGCATGTAAAGAAAATAGTTTTCTTCTGCCAGAAAACAGACAACAATTTTGTTAAAGGCTCCACCCAGTCCCCAGATAATCCAATGTCATATATTATTAATATATATATATATATATTATTAATATATATATATATATATATATATATTATAAGACAATCTTATTATATATCAAATTTATAAAATTTATATTTCTGATATGAAAATATATTCTCGTATATACCTTTCTCGTCCCCTACCTCAGTCCTTTGCTGGCTGGATAAAAATAACTCTGCTAACATATCATATTATAGCCTCCAATGTTGAAAATAAGTGTAAGAATCTTGAAATGTAATGAAAGCAGTCAAATGAATCTGGCTGTCTCTACTTGTTTACGGCCGAGGATTGCTCAAAGTCAAGTGGCCAAACGTAAGTCCAAGTGTCCAAACAGAAGATTGTTCTCTTGTTCTCTGTCCATTATTTTATTATTTTTCTGATTTGATAGGCTGATTAATGAATAGTAAGAAGTCATCTTCAAAGCTAAAAAAATCTCCAACCACGTCAGCAATTTATAAATTTCTTCAACTTCGAATCTCTTACCGACCCCATAGCCATAGGCATGCATTAATCGTATTGACATTGGATTCGGTCTTATAAAATTAGCTCAAATTAAGAGGGCTATGTATTCATACGTATTACGTATGCATGATGACATAATTACGGGGTATCCTATTCTGTCAACGCATTGCTTTAATTTTTAATTTTTTAATTTTTTTAAAAATAAATTGGTTGTATTATAAATTAATCGATTATAATTATAAATATTAATTTTATATAATTATTAAATATTTTATATAATTTTAATTAATCAATCTACCCCATAATTTTTTCATCCTCCTTACATGACATCTCTTTATAGTTGGTGTGATTTGTCTTAATATATATTATCATTAACTTGCATATTAATAAGTACTTAATTTGAAAAAAGAAAATCGGGTTCTTCGATGCACGTTACAAGTACCCATGCATAGCAAGTGTATATACATAACCTAAGGTTTGCTAATTAATTAAGTATATATATGAGTGAACAACGGTCGGATTTGATTTGATAATATCAGATTAGATCGAGTTATCTTTGGATGGATGTTGGATCGGATCGGGTCGAATTCGACCGAAATTTTTTTATGTTTTTAGAAAATTTTTAAAGATAATTTAATTTGTATTATTAGATAATATCAAATTTTATAGAAAAATATTAATATATTTAATTGAGAAGTTAATTGTCATTTAAGAAATAAGTAATTGAAAAAAGCTATTTAAGAAAATTATAAATAGAAATCTATTTTAAAAAAACATTAAATATAATTGACAAAATAAATAGAAAATAGTTTTTTTTTAAAAAAATTTAATTGAGCAATTTCTAATTGAAAATTTAATTAAAATTAAAAAAAAAATGATCGGATCGAATATCCGATACAATTATAATTAGATGAATCCGATTCAATCAAATAAAAATATAATATATGGAATGGAATCATGATCATGATTAATATATATATCTTGGTTTAATCAATTACCAGCAGGTAGTAGGGATCAAACTTCATAGGGAATGGAGCATGCATCATTGCATATTATATAGTTTATAGACATTACTCAAGTATATAGATACTTGCTGGCTGAAGAGTCCTAATAAAATATTTATTTATTTATTTATTTATTTTGTTTGTTTTTTTCTTTTAAGAGCAATATAAAATAGTTGCTTCTTTCCAGATAAACACTCTATGATTTGTTAGGAAATTTTGTATGAATATATAATAAATTAAATTTTATTATAATTATATATGTCATTTTAGAACACGCACCGATACAAAACGTATAAAGTTCTTAAAACTCATCTATCGACTATTTATTTATTTATTTATTATTATTTTTTTCAAGATATAATTCTGAATTTTATTTTATTTTATTTTATTTTATGTTTGGATGACGTAATTGATAACTATTTCTTTTGAATCAAGTAGCCAATATCACGTAGTGAATAGAAATGCTGATATATATATATATCAAACTCCATTTTCAAAATCTTTTAAGTCAATGTAAGGAAATTAAACTAGAAAAGTAGGCCAGGCCACATTATATAAATACAATAGTTATTACATTTATGTTATATACTTAATTTTTATAAGCTATAGATCGTATTACAAGGTTAAACAGGGGATAGTGGTGGATTTTTTCTCGTATTATAAGCTATCTCGATGGGAATTCTGATCTCGTTCCAGTTTCCATTTTAAAGCTTAACGTGAATAAAAATAATGATCTCATCCCAATCCCGAACAAATTTATAAATAAAAATTAATAAATTTATGTGAATTATAAATTCAAATTTTATTATTACTAATTAATTAATTACTTAAAAAATTATTGAGAATCTCAGTCTCATATCGAGAATGAGTTTTTCAATCCCAATTCTAAAATATCAAAAATAAAATGGGAATATAAATTTTATTTTCGATCCCAATACAAGGACCGGGAACGCTCATTCCCGATCCCGATGAGAAAAACTCTCACCTCTAATAGGAAAATAATATTACCTTTCAAGTTTAAAATGATATTACTTTTTATAAACTAATCGAATAAACTTATCTAACTCAAATCTATTGCGTTGTTTAATTTAGAAAATTGTAGGTTTTCTATTTCTAAATGATATTGTAGACGAAATTTCAACAAAGAAGTTAGAACTCCAATTTTTGAAACGGAATCCCAAAACTGACTTATTGAGTACCTCATTTCCGGGGGGAAAAAAAAAGTCAATAATAAGTTACACCATGCCATAAATGCTCTCTTCCTCAAATCCAAGATATTTGCGACCCTATTTTCACTATATATATATATATATATTTATTTTTTTTTGGTCATTTTCATGGTTGACTCAACTTACACATGAACACATTATTTTAAACGACCAAGAAGATAAGATCTCCATCAATACAGATAGATAGATATACAAGCCATAATAACTATAGATACATCACATCTCGATTAATAACTAGAAATTTGAACTTCCATTTTATATAGGTGAATTATTTTTATATAAATGACATAATTAATTAATTTAATTACGTATTAAATCTGTCTTTAATAATAAAATAAATTATTTATATTATTTATATATTAAAATTTTAAGATGTGACCTAAAATTTTAGTACTTTATACAAAATTTTGTACTTTATTCAAATATATAGACTAAAGCGGTAGTCTTTTTCACACAAGGAAAAAGACATCCGAAGATTTTGTAACAGTATAAAAACCACAACCCTACTGCATCTCCATTTATATAGCAAGTGCTGGTCCTCTAGCCAGAGACTAGCTTCCATTGTTAGATCAAATAATTTGGTAGTCTTAGTTCAACAAAACTATTCATCAATGGAGGCTCCAAAAAACACTAGGGCAATAAGCTCTAAAGCCTCAAAGAAGCTGTCCCTGTCAAACATGAAAGACTTCACCATCCAAGTGATTACCGGACCATGGTTCATGATATTTGCCTCCTTCCTAGTCATGTCGACTGCCGGAACACCCTACATGTTCAGTCTATACTCGGGCGAAATCAAAAGAGTCCTCGGATATGACCAAACAACGCTCGACATAGTAAGCTTCTTCAAAGACTTGGGCACCAACGTAGGGGTCCTTTCCGGTCTAATCAATGAGATTACTCCTCCATGGGTGGTCTTAGCCCTCGGTGCGATTCTCAACTTCTTCGGCTACTTCATGATCTGGTTATCCGTCACACAGAGAGTCGCCAAACCGCAAGTTTGGCTCATGTGTTTCTACATTTGTCTTGGCGCGAATTCAACCGCTTTTGCCAACACAGGCGCCTTAGTGACTAGTGTGAAAAACTACCCACAAAGGAGAGGAGTTGTGTTGGGCATTTTAAAAGGGTATGTGGGATTAAGTGGTGCAATCTTGACTCAATTGTATCATGCTATTTATGGGGATGATGATGCTCAGTCTTTGATCTTGCTTATAGCTTGGCTTCCTGCTGTCATATCCTTTGCTTTTTTAAGGACTATAAGGATCATGAAGGTCAACCATCAACCAAATGAGCTCAAAGTGTTTTACAATTTTCTCTATATTTCACTTGGGCTAGCTGGATTCTTGATGATGATGATCATATTGGAGCAGCTATATTCTTTCACTCATTATGAGTTCACAGGGAGTGCAGTCATGGTAGTGTTCTTGCTCCTTCTTCCGCTTGCTATCGTCTTTATAGAAGATTACAAGATGTGGGTACCTAAAATTCTAAAAGGAGAGGACTCTAATGACTATAAATCAGCTCCACCATTGAAGATAGTTACAGAAAAGCCACATCCAGAAGCCCAATTGGCTTCAAACCAACCTCCTACTACTACAAGCACAGAGGAAACAGGGGAATCTGTTTCTTGTTGGAAAACTGCATTTAGGCCACCAGAAAGAGGAGAAGACTACACCATTCTTCAAGCACTTTTCAGCATGGATATGTTGATCCTGTTCCTATCAACAGCATGTGGAGTAGGCGGAACTCTAACGGCAATTGACAACTTGGGCCAGATTGGAAGTTCATTAAAGTACCCAAAGCAGAGCATAAGCACATTTGTTTCATTGGTAAGCATATGGAACTATCTAGGAAGAGTTGTTGCTGGATTTGTGTCTGAATATTTTCTCACCAAGTTCAAGTTTCCACGTCCCTTGATGCTCACACTCATCCTTTTGCTATCTTGTTTGGGTCATCTTCTAATTGCATTCAACCCATCTGGTGGTCTTTACGTAGCATCAGTCATCATTGGGTTTTGTTATGGGGCCCAATGGCCCATACTCTTTGCCATAATCTCTGAGATCTTTGGGCTCAAATACTACTCCACTCTGTACAATTTTGGGTCTGTGGCAAGCCCAATTGGGTTGTATGTGCTGAATGTGAGTGTTACAGGGCATTTGTATGATGTTGAAGCTAACAAGCAATTGGCTGCTTTGGGCCTCACAAGGGTTCTCGGCAAGGAGTTGGTTTGCAGTGGAGTGAATTGTTTTAAAAAGTCTTTTATTATAATCACAGGGGTTACTCTGTTAGGTACTCTGTTTTCTTTCATTTTAGTCCTTAGGACTGGGCAGTTTTATAGGAGTGATATCTATAAGAAGTTCCGGGAGGAGGAGGACACAGCCGATGCGGGGAAAGAGATGGAGCCGGCAGGGCTTGCGGGTAACGGGAAGAGAGGTTAGAGAGAAAGGTGGTTTTGAGCGAGAATTTGAGATGAAGAAAGTTGTTTTATTCTCTGTGTTTTTTTTTTTTGCTTTTTTCTTCCTTATTGTAGAAAGTATTTATTTAAGGTTGCTACTACTTGAAAAGCCTCTCTTCTCGAAACATTTAGTAAAATAAAATGTTATGTGGATATCGTGATCTTCCTCAGTAGACGTACCCATTACCTTTTAAATAATCTCTTCATCAATAGGCAATTTCATAACTGCATCATTTTTACTAGAATAGTTCAAAAGGTGCTCAATATCCAATTACATTACTCCCAGATTAGAAATAGTTTCGTGTAATCCATGAATGCGTTCATCTTCACCAACCAGTTGTTCAATAGTCATACCTTCATCCAATCGGATTTTGCTATGTCGAAAACAATTCACAAATGGGTAAGCATATGGAACTTTCTAGGAAGAGTTGTTGCTGGTTTTGTGTCTGAACATTTTCTAACTAAGTCCAAGTTTCCATGTCCCTTGATGCTCACACTCATCCTTTTGCTATCTTCACCTCGGAAGGTTAGAGGATAAATTAGTGTCGAGTGAGAATTTGAGGTGAAGAAAGATGTTTTATTGGATATGTATGGTAGGGGACTAGAGAGGGTGCTGTAATATACAACTTTGACATGTGAGGGGGAGAACTCAAGTGGGTGACATACACCCGATATTTATGTTCAATTGAGCCAAACATCTTAAAAAGCAGTCACACCAATCACCTGCAGTAAAAGTAAAGATAATAGGGTGAGGTAAAAATCTATCACCCGGGGCCTCTTGTTGAAAAAGTTGGTAGTGGACTGACTCATTATGTTGGACATTATTGTACCTAAAAACACAATCTTAATAACATAATCCTATGGTTAGATAATTTTTATGACATATAATAAGATGGGAATAATGTAACAAAAATGTGCATCGATCCAATAGTGGATGAAGAAACTAATCATCCGACAACCATTAATAATTGCATTAAATAATCACTTGGACGGTTTGTCACTTTTTATTCACATATAAAAACATGTCATGTTATTCTTCATATTCTACATAAAATCATAAAAATCAAAGAAATTTTAAAATAATTTTTTTTTTTTTAGGAACAAATTAGTATAAGGAGGTTGACAAGGTAACCGAAAAAGATTCTTAGAAGTTGATTGGTCATTTGGTCCATTTTTCCTTTGTTCATGATGGAAGTAGTTAATTCACTTTCATATTTATTATATTCGTCTCCCTATTGGTCGGTAAATTTTTATTTTATATATTATTAAAATATAAAATTTTAATTAATTTGATTACTGTTATCTCTGCTAATTAATTGACATGTTATTTTTTAAACTCGTTAGTGCTTATTAAAAATACGACACATGTATTATATAAATTTTTAATATTTTCACGTAGCCCCACAAATATTTTTTTTGTTTTCCCTTTTCTATCTTCAATAAGGGTCAACCTCCATGGAATCCATGGAGCTCGAACCTCCATGGGTTTTCATGGAGGCTGAAATATTGAGTTGTATTAAATTTATAATTTAAAATTTAAAATTTAAAATTTATATCACGATAATATTAAAAATTCATATAGTAAAAATTCGATAGAAAGATAAATTTATAAAAATTGAATTATATAAAGATAAAAAAATAAATTAATAATTAATAATTTTAAATAATATTAGGATAATATATTATAATAATTTGAGTATTTTAAAAATTATTTATTATAAATCACATCACTTTTGCCAATATTATAATTTTATTTGTCACTTGAAATTCCTTTCACTCAATTTTTCTCCAGGAAATAGAAAAAATGAAGAAAAAAAAAAATCTAAATCCAAAAGGAGTTTGGGGAGGTTAATATTTTATTTTTATCGAGTTAATTTATTTAATTTTAAATTATTAAATTATAAATAAAAAATTATATTGAAATAAATTAAATCAAAACATTTTAATTAAATAATATTAAAAAAAAACAAATTAATTTATTTAAAGATGAATCCTCCAAACCCATCATCCAAGCCCGTGAATGAAAGATGCTTCTACTTTGATTTGGACCTATCAATCAGTCCAAAAACGTTGACTCTTGCGGCCTAAAACTTTCGAGACTATATTTTTTTGCCCAAAAATTTTACATTTCTAATTTCCTGTAAATGAAAATTAATAGCAAACAATGTTAATATGACAACAAAATACTATAACAGAGCACCATCATGGCTGATGCTCGTGTACCAAATGGAGATAACAATCAGAGTCAACGTTAAGACAAAATTAATAAATGATAAGCATAATTGAGGCGGAGCACCACTGAAACCGCCGCCACCAAATATCATTCCAAAATAATCACCGTCGCCACCGCTGCCGCCGTTACTGCCAGTTCCGAGATTTCCGTTGTTCACAGTGCCACCTGGATATGAAGTAGTCCCACCACCACTATCGTCCCTGCTCAACCAGTTAATTAGTCAAATAAAGGTAGACAATAATAGAAACACACTTATTCCCAGGTCAATTTCATGAGGTAGAGAATAAAGGGCCACTAGAAATGGACCCAGTAGGCCCAGTATCCACATGGGGAAAACAGTATGCAGTGATACGTCATCCCCGCCTACAGCGAGCCCTCCCCTCAGATGATCTAATAATCTCACCTCGCCACATTAAACACTATTGAGGTTAGCGTGATGGATCAACAATTTTTTATGTGCTCAGATGTTAGAAAGTGGACCCCCGGGTCAAAGTAGAGTCAAAATCAAACCCATACAGCCGCCCAGAAACCCATTTAATGAATGTTCGAATAAATAACTAGTGAAGAAGTAGGGGATGGAGCAAGGCCAAAAAAATGATCTGTTAAGGGCTGTTTGGGACAGGTTGCTAGATTCTATAATAAAAAGCATTATCACGTGCACCCACCATACTGCTTTTCCCAGAAAGAAGCAAAGAAATAAAGAGAGATTTGGGTGGGCGGTTCTTGTAAACTGTAAAGGGCAAAAAGGAAAAGAAGAATGTAGTTGGGGGAAAATACCTGGGCCCACCAAAAGCACCGGCGTTCATGGTGAGATGGTTAATGAGACCAGCGGATTTGGGCTCCACACTGACGGCCTTGCTATATTGACTGCCCAGCCCAGCTCCTGACGGCACGAAGAACGCTCCATTCACCATCACATCCCCTACCGATCTCCAATTCCAGTCCGTCCAATCCCCTGCGTTCGTGTCCACGCGCTTCGTCACCTGCTCATTCACAGGTCCATAATTAATAACCTATCACCTCACTCATAATCCACCACGCGCCTCCACACTCGCATACAAAGTCAAAACTTCTACCCCTCGAAAGCCCACCCGTCTCTGTCAGATAGCTTTTTCAATATTCCCAATATTAAAATAGCTGGCAAGCACTTCTATACTTGGTACCAAATACCACTTGCCAAGAAAGCGCGTCAAAACCACGCTCCGTCAGGGCAACTTGCAAATTCACATTTCTCATATATATTTTAAATATTACAATAATAAAAAAATCTGAGAAATTTGAATATTATAACGCATAAATATAATATTAACATATTTTTTATATATTAAATCAAAAATAATATTTATAATTCCAATTATACTCCTCCTGTATATGAGAATCTCTACTAAAACTTTCAAAAAAGGGGGAAAAAACAATTACCTCCTTAGCATTGAGGTCAGTTGGAGCGGTGTAACGATTCCCCTGACTGTTTATGGTAGGGTTAGCGCTACCGCCGATAGCATACATCTCCCATGCGGTGAAATCATTGTTCACCACGTGTATGTACCCGCGTCTACACCGAGGCATACGCTGCACCAGCCCCTGGCCGAAGTGATTAAACGCTATCGTTACCTGCATGCCGTCATCGGGTGTATACTTATCATCGTGCCCCAACAGCATAACCTCATCGTGGTGCGCGAAGTAGTTGTTAGAGATAGTTATACCAGTGGACCCCATTATGGCATCGATCAATCCGTCCGTACAATCAGACAGGGAGCAATGATCGATCCAGATCTTCCGCGAGCTGAAGATGGAGATCCCGTCGCCGTCCGATTTTCCACGGTAACCGACGTGCGTTGGGCTCGACCGTATGTTAGTGTTTCCCGTTGGTTTACACTGGTAGACGTGGATGTTGTGGATTATTACGTTGGAGACGTACTGTAGTGTTAAGCACCCACCGCCAGTAATGTGGACGTTAGCTCCTCGACCGTCGATTGTTTTGAAGCTGTTGATCATGAGCTCGTACTTGAGTTTGATCGTCATGTCGGCGGAGAAGGTGATCCAGAGCGGTTCGTCTTGGATCACGGCGAACCGGAGGGTGCCTGGTTTGGGGTTAACCGGATCGGAGTCGGAGGAATCGGTCACGACATAGATCTGACCACCTTTTCCGCCCATGGCGTCTTGGCCGAAGCCAATGCCGCAGTCAGCGAGCCTCTGCCGGTTGCTCTGCCAGTTTGAGTCGCAGCGCCAGCAGTCGTCGATTGGGTTTCCGGTCAGGCAAGAGGATTGAATCTTTGTTTGGATGGGAAGGAGTTGTCTTCTGGAAAGAGATGCATTCACCCTCCTGCCAAGGGAAAACAGTCAGAGAGAGAGAGAGAGAAAACAGGGGTATCCTCTGATTTTTTCATGAGAAAATGCTTTTATCTTTTCTTGTTTGAGAAGAAGAGAAGATTATGGAAAAAGATGGGAGACCCATCCATTATGCAGAAGAGAATGATGAACAAAACCCAGAAAGGGATTTCTGTAAGTTCAAGTACGAAATGTGCATTTTTACATTTGGGTTTACCTTTGAAGTTGTTGAGCAACAGATTCAGGGTCAGGGTGCTGATGAGGGAGAGAGAGGTTAAAAGCAGCTCTAGCTCTAGTGAGAGTGGTAAAGAGGCAAATAAGTAGAATGCAGACTGAAGGAAACATCCTTGGTGGAATCAAACGAACGATAATGACGGTGGTAAGCTTCTTCTCAAAACACCAGAAGAAGAGGAGAAGAAGAAAGGTCTTCCTCCTTCTTCAGTCCTTTCTGGGATGGATGATGTCTGGCTGTGTAAAATGCAGCCGGATAGTAGGACAACTAAGTAAGCTGCAAATTAATAAATAAATGAATGAATAAATTATATTGAAAATTGTGATAAAAAACAAAAGTAAATATTATTATATTAACAGAAGATATTAAATATTATAATTGAAAAAAATATTTGTGTCTGACAAGATGACGAAGACATACATGCAGAGTAGGAGGTGAGAGAGACTCTCTCTCTCTTTTTCTCTTCTTGTTGGCTAAATATTCTGGGAAAAACTAGAGAGAACATCAACAGGATGATTCTTCTTCAACTTATCAAGTGGGAAAAATTAGATTTTTTTTTTTTTTTTTTTAGGTTTATGGGCAGAAGATTCTTTGCTGGAAGAGTGAAAAGCATTACATGATAAATGCATGTACCCATTTAAGCTTTTATATGATATGAGTTGAGTTGAGTTGAGTTGAGGATTCTAAGTGGTTGACAAGTCTTTTTCTCAATAAACATAATTAACTAAAAAGCTTGTTAGATTTGAAATAATAATCAAACTTTCATTTTTAGTAATCACTCTCTCTCTCTCTCTTTCTTAGGTAAAAAGGTTAAATTTTTTTTTATATTTATAAGAGATTTAAATAATTCTGTAATCATTGAGTTTGTGGGATATTTTCTCTATAAAAGGAAAATCGTACAAGGGACCAATGAAACGTCGTCGTAACTAGACAATCAATCAGTGTACATAATCTGAGCTACTTTTCAAATTTACCAATTAAAAAAATAAATGGTTCTTTTGAGTTTTTTCACAAGATTTCTTTCCTTATTCATAGGGATTTTGGGGGGTTTATGAGATCATCTTTGATCTTATTCCTGATCGTGTTTCTTTTAATTAGATCTCTATTGTATCTGTTCAGATCTGTTTCTTGAGTGATTAGTTTCTTCGCATTGAGTTGGAGTAGGCGCTTCATAGACGAGATTTCTCTTCTAGTAATTTAGAGGGCTTTATTTTCTTTCTAGTAATTTGGTTTTTCGTTTGGAGATTAGATTCAGATCTATCTATCAAAATTTTCTTCAAGCATTGGTGATACAGTGTTGTTCAAGCATCTATTGATAGTCTTGATTTCTCTGAGGGGGGTATGAGTAGAAGTTCCTGCAAGAATTTCTCTAGTTAGATATATGAGATTACAATCGGATTAGTTTTTTTTTTTTTTTCTTCTGGTTTGGTGTTGTCTTCTCTTTCTTGAGATTAGTGAGGTAATTTCTGGATATAGTGTTGCTTATTACCTAATAGTGTTTGTGCGCTAAAGCTGTTTGATCTTTAGCTTGTTAGAATGGAGGAATTACAGAATGAGTTGGAGGACTTGATTGGGAGAGAGTTTAAATTAGAATACACTTTAGTTGGGAAAATTGTTGGGAAAAAAAAAAGGTTAAATAAAACTTGAGTGCCTTTCTATTTTAAGGGGAGTGTGGCTGGAGAATGTGATGATATCAGTGTTTATGCTGGGTCAGAACTTGTATGCTATGGAATTTAATAAAGAATCTGTGGTTAGAAAGATTTTAAATAAAAGACCTTGGTCAGTTATGGGACATTTGCTAAATCTTAGAATATGGACACAAGAAGTTGCATATCATGAGCTGGACTTTTCTAGGATGGTGATCTGGATTCAACTGCATAACATGCCTCTGTTTATGATGAATAGAGCTTGTGCAGAGAAAATTGGGAAAAGCTTGGGTACTTTCTTGGGATCGGATGTTGGAGGTGGAATGGGGGATGCAGTGACAAGTTACTTGAGAGTCAGGGGGGATCTTGATACAAATCTGCTGTTTCTTACGGGGTTCTGGATTCCAAAGAAAGATGGCAGTAGAAGTTGGGCAAAATTAGGTTTGAGAGAATGCCAGACATATGCTCTAAATCATGCAAAGGTAAAAAATGAAGGCAAAAGATGTACCTTGGATTAGGATGGGTCCAATTTTCTGGAGTTTCCTTCTGATGAAGATAGGGAGCCTGCCTTGGTAAACTTGATTCCAAAAGTGATGGTTCTGACTGGCAATCTTAGGGACCCATGCCTAAAATGAAAGAGGACTGATGATGAGTATGAGGAAGTGAATAAGTAGAAAAAACTTCAAAAATTTACTGAAAAACGATATTATTGAATATTGTAAAATAGTTCCTCCTTGTTTGAAAGAGGAGGGAGGTAATCTTGTATGTCTTATTACAGCAGGGGGAAACGCAAAGTCTAAAAGGAGTAGAAAACCAGGGAAAGGAACATGCAAAGTTAGATGTAAAAAGTCAATTCAAGAGGTTCCGGTGGAGTGTATTGAAGAGGTTAAAAATGATAGTGTTGTTAAGGAAGTTGGGTGTGGGGCTGTCCTAAATGTTAATGGCAGTGGTAGCTGGCCTACAGCCACAGAGGAGTCATGAGGACAATCTCATGGAACTGTCAAGGGTTGGGGTCCCCTTCAACAGGTATTGTTTCTTATGGAAACAAAGAACAAAAGGTGTACGATGGAGAAAATCATAGAGAAGTTAAAATTTAGTGGTTTCTGTTATGTGGATCCTATTGGAGTCTCTTGTGGACTGGCTCTTTGGTTGCTAGTAAAGACCTCTAGTCTCAAGAGCTATAAGCCAAAAAGTTTGGAAATGGATATCGAATGTACCTGCTGCCTTAAAAATCAGGTATTTTCTTTGGAAGGCTTGTTTGGGTGCCTTGGCTACAAAGGCTCAGCTTTGGAAAAGGAAGTGTTCCCCTTTTCCAATTTGTTCCTTATGTAATGTTGCTGAAGAGACGGTGAAGCATGCTCTTATCCTCTTTGAGTGGTCTCTCTGTGTCTGGTTTAGAGGATCCTTGGGTTTGAAGATTAAAAAAAGAGTGTTAGTACTTTTGATAGTTAAATTTTGAATTGTGTGAGTTCAGAAGGGTTTCTAAATGATTCAAGTTTGGCTACTTACTTTGCTTACTCTTGTTGGTCTATCTGGAAGTGTCGGTGCAAAGCGGTGATTGAGGGAGCCCAATTAAACTCCAGTGAAACTATTGAGATTATTAATTTTGGGGTGGATGAGTTTGTGAATAAAAAAATCCCTTCTTTGGTCTTTAAAAGAGATAATTATGTTTGTGAGAAGATACATGTGTCTTGGTCCCCCCCTGATTTAGGCTTTTTGATGCTGCGGTTGCTCCTGGTGGTGGGATGACGAGTCTGGTGTTTCTTCGATGGAGAGGATTTTTGAAGCAGCTGGGATTGGTTAAATATGGATGGCTCTCTTTCTGGCTTTTGCCTATGACTCATAAGCTGCTCAGCCTAATATAGCCTGGATGCTAGATGCATGCATTGTTTTCCTTTTTTCCATGACAAAAAGTTAAGACTAGAATTGAAAAAAACGAAAAAATAAAAAACTTTTTTTTTGCGTTCATTAATTTGTTCAATAATATCGGCCGTGAAAAAGACAACATATTCAATTTCTCAAATATATTTTGAATGTATGCATAGGAAGCTTATAATAATATAGGCATAGGAAGCTTTATACAAAACTCAATCGAGTTCAAGCATTTTTTTGAATTTATATATCAGCTAAATCATATTATATAATATATAGTTAAAATATATATTTATGGGGATTCAAATTCATACAGATACTCAATACGAATATGGAATGTCAAGTGATTTAGAGACATGTCTTAATTACTAACAAATTGCACTATACATGCAGTGGCATAAATGAACGATTCATAGTATCTTGCAATTTAACGAGGAAATTCGGCACGAGTTTTCCAATAAATTGAGATTTAAAAAAAAAAATATATGATTTTTGAGAATTTAAGATACTGTAAGAGTTATATGTAGATGGAGACAGAATAAATAAATAGTAATATAATAAACAAAATCAATAAGTGTAAACATGTTATATAGTAAAATAGAAAAAATAGAATCATAAAAGTACAAAATATTAAATAAATTATTAATAGAATAAATAAATGATCAACAGATTAAAAACAGTTAAGTAAGAAATTGATGATCAAATCGAAATATGTTATGTAATAATTTCCTTAAAATAAATTTGTTCTTTTATATTGGTCCATAACGTGGAACGACATCTGTTTCTTATGATATAATAGATACGAATAGTAATGACACACTGCTGATAGTATTCCGACGAATTCTACCATACTGAAAACTTAAAACTCTAGAGGGAAGGAATGAAAACAAAATGACTTTATTTTCTTGGTGTGTTTCCAACTGGAAAGAAGTTGCTAATTTTTAGGCTCACGAATGAAGAGAAGATTAATGAGAATTTAATATGGGTTTGATACATATTTAAATATGATGAAATAGAAAATTAAATTTGAAAAACAAAAGAAGAGTCAAGGCAAATCGAGTCGTTTTCGGGCCGATAATTAGCACGCCTAGGAGCAGGCGCACACAGCCAGACCTAATATGATCCAAATTTGCACTCCTCCTACAAGCGTGAGAGAGCATTCTAACTTATATTTTATCATCCATTAATAAATATGCAATTCTATATAAACACTCTCCCACTTGTTTTCCTTTCTAATATGAGACAAATTTTCTACTTCAAACCATTCTAACAATTGTATTTTGAGATTTAATTTCTCATTCACTTATTAATCATTTTGAGCATACCATATATCGATTCAAAACTCTTACGAAGGAGAACCTAAACTAATTTGAATTTTTTATTTATATAAAATAAATCCCATTTTAAAATTGAGCTTAAATATAACATTTTAACATACTTATATTTCTAATAAATATAATATATAATGAGAAAAGTATGGAAATATCGTTAGATAATAATTTATTTATCTTAAAGTAAGGAAGCCTCGTCAGATAATAGATATAATATCAAGTTGATCGATAAGACGTTGATTTCTCAATAAATTAAAAAGAAGTTAACGAAGTGCATGAGTCATGCAAGAGAAAGAGGACATGATATGTGGAAAATATTAAAATAGAAAATATATAAGAAGGAAAGTAACAAGCAAATTATAAGTATTCTACTCTTTTCTACTTTGGTATTTGTTTCTCTCAATAATTATGAAAAATTATTGTATCAATCCAGTATGTTCATATGAAATATCAATTTTTTTTTATATAATTATAAATATTATTATTATATAATAAAAATAATATTTATAATTATAATATAATTTAGTATGTCATGTATCATACACAGCATACCCAGGAGAATGTCTGATTACTTATAAACAGTTAAGATATACTGTAAATGTAAAGTACTAGAAACGAATTAAGTTTACTTAGTCCCTGGTTAGTTTTTTGAGTTTTGACTAATTTGCCTCCTCCTGAAGAGCATTGGCAAAGTGTGAGAAAGGGAGTGTCAAACAGGGTTGGCATCAAAACTTAATCCTCACTTTTTCCGCCCTCGATCTCTTTCTCTGTTTGGTATGAACAGAGAAATCAAGAACAAGACACAAAATAAATATAGTGCAATTCCTGCAATTCAATCTTGTTCTTGATTTTCTTGTTCATATTAAACAGAGCAAAAGATCTAATATGGTATTAAAGTAGATGTTGTAATTGAGCTTAAAAATCAGTAAAAAATAGAAACCTTTCTTCTAAACCTACATATACAAGTCAAAAAGCAAACTTTCAGATTACACCATGGCGCCGCGCCCAATGGAGTGAGTCTGCCTTCACCACAAGTTTTTGATGGGGAAGGATATGAGTTCTGGTCAGCTAGAATGATTACATACTTAAATACTTCTGGATTATGAGATTCAGTTGAAGGAGTATATGTACCCACCAGATGAGGAGACAAATGGTGAGATCAAGCTCAGCCATTGCAGCTCAGAAGAACAATTGGCTGATGCTTTCACCAAGACACTCCCTGGATACAAGTTTGAGCATTTCAGAATGAGGATGGGAGTGATTAGCAATCGAGTCAAGGAGGAGTGTTTAAAGGCGACTCAATTGACTTCAAAATAGTAAGGGCTCCTAAAGGTTGACTTTTTGTGTGGACTATTCATGGCACTGCTTGGCAGAAAGTACTCTCAGATTAGTGCGAACTTGTCTGAAAAAGAAAAAAATGATTTGGTCCTGTTGAAGTTTTGATATTGCCTCAATTATTGGCTATGCTCTGTTTCTATATTTTTGAGGCAATAGTTGTTCATATGGAGTTTAACGGCTAGGTTTTCTTCCTTTTTTTTTCTCCTATTTTTAGTTTCCTAACAATGTTAGAATGACGGTTCAAGTCCTTAGAAGCATCCCGTGCAGATAGAATAAAGGGAGCTACATTTTTGGTACTTTGGGGAGTTGACAGATCCTTCATAGTACAAGTTAGTGAGAATTCCATATTTTCTGGAATTCAGTTGATGGTTAGTTTCATTTCAGTTTTAGAGTTGCCATTTAATATTTACTGTGTATATACTTCATTCCTCTTTGTATTTAAGCTCAACTTGATCAATGAAAGAACAAGATTGAATTTCTTACACTTTCTCTATTTTGTGCCTTCTTGGTTTCCTTGTACATACTAAACAGAGCAAAAAGTCTAACACCACATGCCTCGCTCAATTTTGATGACACACCATAACATCTTCCACGCACTTGGTCTGCCGGGGCGATCTTATCATTTCATTGTTTGTGGAGTTACTTATTTGAGGACCCCACTAGTGAAATTAAGGATGAGATCCTTCACCTATGCATAAGCAGCCTAAGTGCACTGGAGATAAGTCTTCCAGAATCTTCACTAAATTTTGATTAAGTCAGATTCTAGTTTCGACCACATAAGCATGGATCGTAGAGAATGAAAATTAGACAAAAGTTGCATAAGATTAGAACCACTATCTCTGTTTTATAGCGTGTATAGAGTCACTCTAGATATAATACTAATTCCTCTATATGAACAAATAACTTGGGAAACATATTACAACCCTACAACATGCTATAAGACTTCCAATTCCATGCCCAAAAAAATTGCATCATCAACAATGAGAATCACTTCTATATGTAGTTCTCAAGAGCACATACAACCACTGTTATGAGGTTCTTGGTATTCTAGTTTTTGTGTCAAAACCTTCCTCTTCGCCGCAACCGATCCGTTTCCCAACAGACTCGGCACATTTGAAATCTGAAAAAATCCAGTAAAACTAGTGTATGTCAGGAAAGAAATCACCTGTTGAAAGAAAGAAGAAAATTCCATGGGAAACAGATATATGTGTATATATATGTACCTGTAATATGAGATCCCGAAAGCATCTCTGAACATTCTCTCTAGTTTTCGCACTGCACTCGAGAAATAAACTGTTATGCTCCCGTGCAAGAGCCATCCCTTCTTCCTTAGTAACAGCCCTCTCACTATCCTAACATTTACAACACGATTGCAAAGAATGAATTCGAGTTCTATCTATTTCTGATACAACAATTAACATCAGCAAATTAAGAAAGTAAAATCTAACATACTTTGTCAACTTTGTTCCCGACTAGGATTTTGATACACTCGGGATTTGTGGAATGGAATTCTACTTCTTTCGTCCATATATCAGACAAGTTTGCAAACGTTTCTCGCCTTGTAACATCATAAACTACAAAACATAACTTTTACATATAGAATTAAGGATTTTCTATTTATATATATATGTTCCGAACTTCTACACGACTTATATACCGAGAATGATTCCATGTGCTCCTCTGTAATACGAGCTAGTTAGCGTCCCGAACCTCTCCTGTCCAGCTGCAGATATACATATATAATGTCTCAATTGTATGAAACATCAGATGGGGATTATGTTTCTATTGTTATATACCTGTGTCCCAAATTGTGAGCTTCAATCTTTTTCCTCCTACTGTAAGCATCTTGATCTTAAAATCTACACCTATACAAAAATGATATTGCAGAATGGAATTCAAATTCTATTACATTCATAGAAAACAAAACATGGATTCATCTATATTGTTAAGATTCAAAAAGGAAAACAACCCAAGAACAAAACAGCCCCAATTTTTACCAAAAGTGAGAGATTGATTACCTACCAATTGTGGGAGAGAGATCATGAATAAAATTGGAGATGAAACTGAGCAAGATGCTGCTTTTACCAACACCTGAGTCACCAACCAGTAGTATCTTGAAAGAGTAATCAAAGTTTTTGTAATCACCTCCATTGATTGAAGAAGAACCCATCAGATTGATTAGTCAGATCTTTTCTCTGTTTTTCTGAGAGTGTGCATAAGTGAGTGTGATTTTTTTCTTGATGAAATCCAGATGATGAAGAAAACTTAAGAAAGGAGGGGGATGGGATGAAGAAGTTTCCTTGAATGGTTTTTCGTGCCCGTTGCTTTGTTTATTCCTTCCATCCATGTACGCGTCTTGTCATGTAATATTTGTCTCCTTCTATATTTCTATTTTTTGTAAGAAATAAATAAAGGTAAACTATAATAATCGATTAGTACCTAAATTTTAAAACAATTATAATGAATATACTTAATTTTTATAATTATTATAAATATTATAATTTAAAATTTAAATTATAATAAATTTTTTATTTCATCTAAATCAATATTTATTTCATATTTAGCACCATAATATTACTTTTAATATTTTTGGCATACTTATTTTAAAAATATTTTTCATTTGTACATCATTTCATCACCACATCCACCAACATTTTAACGCTGTCTCTGCTAATTACATTCTAAAATTCTAAATTTGACAAGTTAAAAAATAAAATTTAATTTTTACATTGATCTTGTAATGTTGCGAACCAATTTTTGAATCTCGCCAGCCATCTAAGAAAATAGAGATGTTTCTAATAACAAAAGATAGTGATAGTGAAAAGTGAGAAAATGAACAATCTTATTTTGATGGAAGAGGATGAAAGTTAAAAATATGAAGATAAAAAATAAATATAAAATTCTTAGTTCATAAAATTTAAAAGCTTATAATATTGTTGACGGTCGGTAGTTAGTTGAAGCGGCGGCAAATGGGTTGGTAGAGGTGGTGTTGAAAAAGTGTAAATATAAAAATTTGATTTAAAAGAGTAGTGGGTCAAAAGTTGTTAGGAAGAAAATTTTGGAACTAAAAATGAAATCAAATCTTTATTTGGGGTAAATTTGAAAATTTTAGATTATTTTGTATATAATTATGAGATTCATTATAATTTAAGTTTTAGATTATGATATTCATTATAATTATAAAAAAAATTAAAATATGTATTATAATTATCTCAAAATTTAATAATTAATTCTAATTTTTTTGATAAATAAACTTTCTTTGAGTTTGATAATAAAAATTAAAAATAAATAAATCAAAAGAAGAAGAAGTAAATAATGAAGTTTTGCTTGATGAAGAAGGATTATAAATAATGACTTAATGAAGAGTAGATTTAGGGTTGATTCTTTAGATTATTATAATAAAGATACGTATTTATTGCTTAATTAATAAGTTAAACCAATTACGTGGAGATTGCTAATTTGTTACATTCATTTTGCTATATAAAGTAATGTTTTTTTTTTTTTTTTTTTCTAAATAACTCTAATCATAATTTGTTCTATGCTCAACAAAAATGAACTTCCATTTTTATTCAAGCAATGATTATTAAAAACATTATTATACAATACTACTATTTCTAATATACTACCAATAGTAAACCTTGGAATAACTAAAAATGTAGTTCTATTATATATACGTTGAATGGTGTAGTTTTTAACATCTTGAACCTCAACTTGTAGTTCACATACGGATCTATTGAGTTCTTATAATGCAAAACCGGCCATGTTCACCTTTCTCACTATTGAATTGTATGAAAGATATTGACTTGTACCAAGGTAGAAAGAAAAGGTCAGTAGAATACATTGCTCCCTTAACCAATAACACCATGCAAAGGCATACCAGTTCTTGTAACATCCTGATCTCAGAAACACAATAATGGTTGTCATTTCAAGTGATTAACATGAAACTAACTACATAATGTTATTATTGTAAGAAAAAAGACAATTAAAACATACATACACGACACCAAATAGATAGAAAGTGTAATAGAGAAAAGAAAGGGGTAGAAGTAGTATAAAAACAGTGATAATGAAAATTATCGGATTCTTTGATGTATTTAATTAACACCTTCAAAAATTAGTTCAAGATGTGACATATCACACATGCGATTATGTCACCCACTGTAGATTTTTAATTCTAATAAGCAGCGACCAAATCTGTACCCCTCTAAACTTCCTTACCGCGACGTGGCGAAAAGTCACACTCACACATTTTCCTTCAGTCGGTAATCTTAACATCTCCTCCATCCCTCCCTCCCTAAGTAAATATTCATCCTTGCTTTCTTCTCCTTCCACCTTCTTCCAGCCTATCTCTCTGTTGACTCCCACTCGAAGCAAAACTCTAAAAGAAAGCATTTTTCTGTTTCTCGATAGAAAAAAAAAAGGAAAAGGAAAAAAGGGGCGACGGAGATCGAAAGCCCTAACCCTAATTTCCAACTGCAATCTCCTTAGATTCAGTAGAAATCCCAATTCATTCAATTATACCTTAAGATCGATAACTTAATCGCTTCCATTTTCTGATTCTGTGAATTTTGTATTATCTTCATGGGCCGCGACTCTTCGACTTCGCTCGCTCCGGGATTTCGATTTCACCCAACTGATGAAGAACTTGTGCGATACTACCTGAAGCGCAAGATGTCCGGCAAATCTTTCCGCTTCGATCCTATTTCCGTCATCGACATCTACAAATCCGAGCCTTGGGATCTTCCAGGTCAACCCTCCTCTCAATTTCTCTCTTTGAAATTCTCCTTTATTTATTTATTTATTTGATTGTTAGGGTTGAAGCTGATTGTATTGTGATTTGGTTTTTTTTAGGGAAGTCGAAGCTGAAAACTAGGGATTTGGAGTGGTACTTTTTTAGCGCTCTGGATAGGAAGTATGGGAACAGTTCGAGGACGAACAGGGCTACTGAAAAAGGGTATTGGAAGACCACCGGAAAGGACCGGCCGGTTCACCACAACTCAAGGATGGTTGGGATGAAGAAGACTCTTGTTTATCATTGCGGGCGGGCCCCTCGTGGGGCTCGCACCAATTGGGTAATGCATGAGTATAGACTAACAGATGAGGAGTTGGAGAAAGCTGGAATTGCCCAGGTGAGAATCTGATGAAGAGTTGTACGGTTTTATTTTTCTTGTACTCTGTTTTTTTCTATTGTGGTTAGGTGATTAATTGATATGGTTCGTTTTTTTTTTTTCCCCTTCTTTCGGGGTGGTGAAAAAGAATGCATTTGTGCTCTGTAGGATATTTCAAAAGAGTGGGACGGGGCCAAAAAATGGAGAGAAGTATGGAGCTCCGTTTATTGAAGAGGAGTGGGACAAGGATGAGGAGCTGGCTTTGGTGCAGGGTCAAGAGGCTGTGGCCGATGAGATGCCAGGAGGTTATGATGCTTATGTTGAAGGGGAGGATTTTCATCAGGTCTGTCCCTTATTTTGTAATATTTCAGCTGAAAGTTACTTGTTTTAATTTCTATCTGAATTATGTCTGAAATTAAAATATTCTGGTTTGTGGTTTTTGATCACTGCCTTTAACTAGTAATGAGGTATAGTAACCTTGAGTTTGGACAAATATCCTTGTGATCTGACCAGAATGGATGATATTTCATGTACTGGATAAAATATCTTGGTAGAGCCAATTCCTGTGGTTCCCTTATTTATGGAGTGACGGTGGTTATCTTTCTTTAACTATTAGTGTCATGCTCTGATAACTGTTTATACCACCTGGTCAATTATGTCTTTTATCGTTGTTATCGCTTTGTTGTTATTGTTATTCTTCTTGTTATGATTTACTTTACAATGGTTTTTGTCATTGTTAGTTACTTTGTATCTGTAATGTTTATTAGTGATAATAAGTTTAGGTCATAGATTACATGCTTCATGCACCACTACTTGTGCTGGGACTGTATCTGTTTCTGTACTTCTGCATTCTAAAGCTGTATATCAAGACCCATTTCCAAATGATATATCAAAACTTTGGAAAGTGATTTTCTTTTGTGGCTCAGAATCTTGATGAAGGAATTCAATCAGAAAATACTGCACCCCCATCAGGATTCTACTATGGCGATACAAGTAATTATGTTGAGCAATCAAATGAGTTCATTGACAATGATCAAAAGCCTATCCTAGGCATGGGTGAAACAGCAGAGCTAAGAGAGAGTATTAAATTCTTCAGTTTACCAGATCAACATGGGTTGGATACGGAGGCAGTCAAAAATGAATATATTGGTGAATCAAGTAACAGCATGAATCTTGAGGGTATGAATTACTTGCTTGATGAGCCGTACTTGAATGCTCAAGATAATCTTGAGGAGCCGTACTTGGCTACTTCTGATAATCTTCAAGAGCCATACTTCAGTGCTTCAAATAATGTTGAAGAACCATACATGGATGGTCCTGAGCATACTCCTACTCTAAGTGATGGATTATTCTTAGAGACCAACGATCTTTCTAACCCAGTTGAACCTAATCCCACTGGTTTTGACATGCTCGAAGAATATCTCACATTCTTTGACGCAGATGGTGGCAACTTCGACATGTCCTTTGATCCATCTGAAATAATGGGGAGTGAAGCTCCTATTTCTAACCAAGTTACTGTTGAAGAAAAGGTAAAATTCTACATTTCAAGTGTTTGCTGTTTTGGTTTCTGTCATTTTTCACCTTTCTGTTTACTTATTACAATTTGACAGAAAGTGGATGAAGCAATTGAGCACGAGTCCATGGCAAGAAAGCGTCCCTCAGATGATTATGGTAGTAAAGCGGCAGCTTCCTCTCCAAAGGAAGAGGCTGAAACCTCAAACTCAGAATCAGGTAGGACTATTTCTAGTGTGCAATCATTTCAGCACTGGAATTAGTTTGGGTAAACCGAAGTTTGCTTTGGTTTTATTTTAACTGTGCCTTATATCCTCTGTGCTAGATACCAAAAATCCATTTATCAAACAAGTCAGTGACATGTTGGGCAACATTCCGGCCCTCCCTGCTTTTGCCTCGGAATTCCCGTCAAAGGCCACAGCTCTTCGGCTGAACTCAGCTGCACAACCTTCAAGCTCGGTTCATGTAACTGCTGGTATGATCCAAATACAGAACATGACATTGAGTAGCAATCCGGTGGATCCCATCTTCGGCAAGACAGGAAATGTCAATCTTGTCCTCTCTTTCACTCTTCAAGGAGCTGACGTCATCAGTTCTTTCCCCGACATGGACTCTCCTCATAAGATGGGATTGATGGGTCGAGGGTTCTTGTTCTTCTTTATACTGTTCTGGGTTCTGATTCTTTCTGTTAGTTTTAAAGTTGGGAGCTGTATCTATGCTCGTTAATACTTGGTAGTGATCTCACCCACAGGATCAGAATAGGAGGAAGTTATATTAGTTGGGATTGTTTATTATTTAATCTAAATCCTATCTAGAGTGCTTAGAACGGTAAGATTGTTGTTGGGAAGGAACAGATATTTTAACTGTTATCCTTACTTAGTGGCCAGACTTCTAACTGGCTATTTATACCATTTGTCTCTCTTCACTTTAAACTTGCTTTACTAATAAACAATATTTACACTTCAGACTCTGATTTGATTCAAGATTTATTTGTAAGTTTTCTGTTTAGCTTACCGTTGGATATGATTCAAATGTCAGGATTTTGGGTCCCATGATGTTGTTTGTTTGTTAGTTAAATTCTTACGGGTCCTTGTAAACTTGATTGCTTTATAATTTATTTTATAATAAGATCTCGAGTCGAGTCAATTCCATGTACTTAAAAGAGAACAAGGGTGAAAAAAAAAAGTGAAAAAATAAATTTCCTTTTCTCTCCTCTTTCTCTCATTCGTTTAACCGATCCATAACGAATATAGCCAAGCCAGCCTTGTCTTCTCTACAAGGTCCACAACCATTTTCATTCCATCTCCATTGACAATTCCTTCTTGTTTCGCATAGCAAGCTTGAGCTTCTAATGTGAATGGTTTTGACTCTGACTCTCTCTCTCTCTCTCTCTCCAAATTGCTACGTTCTCTCTCTTTCCGTGTGTGGCCGCCGTAAGGGATAGAAGGATCTGAAAATGGGATTTGAACG
This sequence comes from Coriaria nepalensis, assembly GCA_027186245.1. NCBI lineage: Eukaryota > Viridiplantae > Streptophyta > Magnoliopsida > Cucurbitales > Coriariaceae > Coriaria > Coriaria nepalensis. Next base: position 8,192,103 of record CP114491.1, on the reverse strand, counting down.
AAATCTGGTTTTGTTTACTCCATTACTTCTCATTATTCATCAACGACCGTAATGTAAGGGAATGCCAAAAGTGTGAACTTGAGAATTTCATTTTTCTGTGGCCTGTTCTGTATTTTGAGATTGTATGACAATCAGTTGACTTGACTTAGTTGGTTACAGATTTGAATTTTCTTTTTCTGGGTAAATTATCTTGAGTGTTATGCGTTAAGAGAAATTTGGTGCGTATCGTTGATTAGTGAGGCAAGAGAGTTCTGTTTCTCTTACTCAAATTTATCAATAAATATTATCCATCATTAGTGTACTTTTTTCCTTAAGGGATACCATGGAGAAGCCTACATATAAGAGTAAGATTAGTTGTTCCACATAGCTCTTGTGGAGGCATAATTGGGAAGGGAGGAACATTTTTTTTTTTTTTAAATTTCTTTTTGTTAATCAGGCTTTGTTCAACAGCTCTATACTTTCATGATGAGATTGATCGGGACCGATACTTCTTATATTGAATTTCTGTCATCTTAAACTGTTTATATTTCTATTCATCTGAGGTTTACGGATAATTTACTTGCATCCTTGGCATTTTCTTTATTACATCCTTTTCTGCCCTCTAAATCCAGAAAAACAGGTTTGTTGAAATCTGTATTTGATTGTGCAGATCATTTATAGCGGACTCTCATGCTAGCATCACGATATCTTCCCAGGAAGATAATTATTTTGGTTTGAGTGATCGTCTAGTGACGCTAATTGGAACTCTAGATGAACAGATGCGGGCAATTGATAAGATTCTTTCTAAGCTGGCTGGAGATCCTCATTACTCCCAGTCTATAAATTCTCCATTTCTTATCCAGGTATGTCATTCTTGAGCAATGTATGATCCAATTATCTTCTTGTACGCTTCTTTTAGCCATTTTATTATTTGTTAATCCATACATAAAATGTGAATTTGCAACCTGTGACCTTTTCATCAAACTTCAATGTTTCGATGGACATTTTAAGGAGAAGAAACTTGAACGGCTAGTCTTTGCAATTTGCAAAGAGAATAGGGTTGAGTTTGACAGTTATGAGTTTAGAATGTTCATTGTGGTTGCATATATTAGTTAATGTCCCTTAATTATTGTGGTGATTGTAAGAAAACTGAACTCTAAAACACTTGTAAAATAGAGGAACAAGCAATTGCATTAAAACTCACATATATTGAACTTGATAGATTTACAACATATATAGAAAAAATAGATTACAGGATAACAATGTAAAGACTATTAATCTAATAATAAACATAACAAGTATGGTTTCTGTAGTAGAGAATGCTTATAATACAGGCTATCATGCTGTTCAAGAGTCTGAAGAACAGACCTGAATCAAAACTTGGTTCACGGCTTCAAAACTTGATTAGAATAACTAAAATAAAAGATAAAAGGAGATGGAAGCAGAAAATCTGATCACATCACACAAGAGCAACTTCTATTTTGATCTACACGCAATAGGCAAATTGTAATCATAAAGTACGTCGACCATCGATCCATCAAGTACGTTGACTATCGACCCGTCAAGTACTCGAGTATTTCGACCCTTTGAACTAACACAAAACATCAACCCTTCAAGTATTGACCCATCGTCCTTGTTGAGCTGTCGACCCTCGAGCCAAAACAAGCATTTTCCAACAGTAATTTTTGACGCATGGGAAGTTAACTTAATTTCTACTTTTAGGTGTTTTCTCCTACGGTTTCATGTATTCCCTCGACCTACATGCTTCCTTCTGTTGCAACAGCAGCCCACGATACGATGAATTATATCCCAAATGGGACTGGAGGCAAATATCAAACCGCCAAGGTCAGACCTCTTTTCTTTTTGCTGTAGTATCAATTCATATTATGTTTTTATTTACTCTGGAGTGGGCAAGTTTGAAAAATTAGAAGGTTACACTTTCAATATCATATGAATTACTTGATTAGCTTACTTTCATCAACAGTGCCAAAACATGAAAGAAGTCTAGAATTTCATCATCGCGGTTTCATGATGTTGGCAGGTTATACGACTCAGGTCTTTCTTTCATTTTTTTTTTTTACCAGATCTCTTCTGCTGTTCTTCCACAGGAGGATAGGGGTACTGCAGTCACAATTGGCATTGCAGATAGTCATATCGGATTCATTGTCAGTCGTGGTAGAAGGAACATAATGGAAATTAGTCAGGTCTCTCTCCCATGTTTACGACTAATGGTTTGATTCCGTAAGTGTAATTTTCATAAACCCGAGTCCTTTTGCTTTCTACAGGCTAGTGGAGCCACAATCAAGATATCAGATTATATGTCTGGAACAACTGATCGGTACAAAACCCTTTTGTCAAGGTCATCAATGTTTATATTACTTGGTGCAAAGTTGGTCAGCGGGCTTGAATTTTTCTTCAACCTTGATATGCAGGAAAGTAACAATCACAGGGTCACAATGGGCAATTCATGCTGCAGAGTCAAAGATAATGCGGAAAGTAGCCTATGCTTCTGAAAGGGAAATGGACTAGTTTTCAAGCCATCATGGTAACATTCTTCTCAGTTACCCCTCCGCCACCAATTTTTTTTTTTTTTTTGTAGATGAAGATAACAACGTGACGTAGTGAGAAAACTGATTATCGAGCTATGGAATTCCTTTTTTTTCTTTTGGGTTTTGGGTTAGTATTTTATAGGGAATTTTTGGGTTAGTATTCCTTGAGTTATATTTTTGTGGGGAAGATCAATGATTGGGTTAACAAAGAAACAACTCTTAATCTTTATATTGGCAAATTAGTGTATTCTAATCTGCATTCCATTAACTGTTTGAGATGAGAATTCGAGGATTTATTCAGTACCGCAAGTTCTGTTTTCATGGTATCGTGGTTGACATCGTCGATCAAACGAGTTTGATTTCTAATAGGATCGAGGAAATGCATTAGATAATATGATTATCTAGTTTTTATGCCCAGCCATTATCTTCGGAGACATGGTGGCAATATTTTCTTGATTCAGTGCCAAACTTCTCTTCTCTCACTTTATGGATGATGGTGATAGTATGATTTTACCCAACTACAAGGCTCTTGGTATCAAGATATTTGGAAGTAGCTAATAATACACCACACTGTGTGATTGGAGATGATAAAAGTTTTCATGTTCACACTACCCCATAAGATAAAATCTGCAGCTAAGAGTGAGTTCATGATAGACAATTTATAAGAGGTGAAAACCGTTTATTCATATAAGCAACATTTGCCGTAGAGATTATTGGTAATAGTTTTATACAGTATCGTGCACACAATACAAGCATGGGATGCAAATGGATATGATGATAGACCCAAATTTATTTAGAGTAATACATGCTAAATTATCGTAAGGCAGCGTATAATTGGTAACTTCAGAGTTTACGGTGAAATATATATCCCTTCCAGAATTAATCACTGCTCAGATCAAGAACTAGATTTCTATCCAGAGCCACTCCCGGAACGTTGCGAACCATCAGCACTAACATTGTTATCGCTGCCTCCACCACCGGTGTTCTCACCTCAAGAATCATCTTCCACACAATCTCCATAATCATTAGAATTATCGCCCATCCCACCCTGAGTTCCGCTGCCTTCACCTCCAGCACTTCCAATGCCTTGACCAATACCTGCCCCACCACTAGAACCGGTATCAGACACTACTCCACTATCTTGATCTCTACCAGTTCCAGTGCCTTGACCAACACTTTCTCCATTACCAGAACCGGTACCAGATCCTGCTCCACTACCGAGACCTCCACCACTACCGACACCTTCACCACCACCTGCCTCACCACCAGAACCACTACCAAACTTTTGGCCCGATATAGACCCTGGATGGCCCGTAGAAATAGATTTGACCGCTCCTCCACTGCCTCCACCATTTCCACCTCCGGCACCTTCAACAATGCTTGTTCCACTACCAGAACTAGTACCAGACCCTTTGTCAGATCCAGTCCCTCCTCCACTTCCAGTACCTCCAGCACTTCCAACGCCTTGACCAACACCTTGACCAGCACCTTGACCAGTACCTTGACCTATAAGTGCCCCGACACCAGAACCGGTACCTGACCCAACTTCACTACCTTTACCTTCACCAGTTCCGGTATCTTGACCAACGCCTTCCTCATTACCAGAACCGATATCAGATCCTGTTCCACTTCCGTGACCTACACCACTACCAATGCCTTCACTATCGCCTGCCCCACCACCAGAACCACTACCAGACCCTTGGCCCGATGTAGACCTTGGATGGCCTATAGAAACAGATCCAATCGCTCCTTCACTATCTTCACCATTTCCAACGCCAACACCTTCAGCAATGACTGTTCCACTACCAGAACTGGTACCAGACCCTTTGCCAGATCCAGTCCCTCCTACACTTCCAGTATCTCCAGCAATTCTACCTCCTTGACCTTTACCTTGACCCGCGCCTGCCCCGACACCAGAACCGATACCAGACCCTGCTCCACTGCCTTTACCTTCACCAATTTCGGTACCTTGGCCAATGCCTTCCCCATTACCAAAACCGATACCAAATCCTGTTCCACTACCGTGACCTCCACCACTACCAATGCCTTCACCACCGCCTGCCCCACCACTAGAATCACTACTAGACCTTTGGCCCGATGCAGACCCTGGATGGCCTTTAGAAACAGATCCAATAGCTCCTCCACTACCTTCACTATTTCCAACTCCGACACCTTCAGCAATGCCTGTTCCACTACCAGAACTAGTACTAGACCCTTTACCAGATCCAGTATCTCCAGTAGTTCCAGCTCCTTGACCTTCACCTTGACCCGCGCCTGCCCCGACACCAGAACCGGTACCAGACCCTGCTCCACTACCTTTACCTTCACCAGTTCCTGTACCTTGATCAACGCCTTCCACATTACCAGAACCGATACTAGATCCTGTTCCACTACCGTGACCTCCACCACTACCAATGCCTGCACCACCGCCTGCCTCACCACTAGAACCACTACCAGACCTTTGGCCCGATGCAGACCCTAGATGACCTGTAGAAACAAATCCAATCGCTCCTGCACTACCTTCACCATTTCCAACTCCATCACCTTTAGCAATGCCTGTTCCACTACCATAACTGGTACCAGACCCTTTACCAGATCCAGTCCCTCCTTCACTTCCAGTATCACCAGCAATTCCACCTCCTTGACCTTTACCTTGACCCGCGCCTGCCCCGACAACAGAACCGGTACCAGACCCTGCTCCACTGCCTTTACCTTCACCAATTTCGGTACCTTGGCCAATGCCTTCCCCATTACCAAAACCGATACCAGATCCTGTTCCACTACCGTGACCTCCACCACTACCAATGCCTTCACCACCGCCTGCCCCACCACTAGAATCACTACTAGACCTTTGGCCCGATGCAGACCCTGGATGGCCTTTAGAAACAGATCCAATAGCTCCTCCACTACCTTCACTATTTCCAACTCCGACACCTTCAGCAATGCCTGTTCCACTACCAAAACTGGTACTAGACCCTTTACCAGATCCAGTATCTCCAGCAGTTCCAGCTCCTTGACCTTCACCTTGACCCGCGCCTACCCCGACACCAGAACCGGTACCAGACCCTGTTCCACTGCCTTTACCTTCACCAGTTCCGGTACCTTGGCCAATGCCTTCCCCATTACTAAAACCGATACCAGATCCTGTTCCACTACCGTGACCTCCACCACTACCAATGCCTTCACCACCGCCTACCCCACCACCAGAACCACTACCAGACCTTTCGCTCGATGTAGATCCTGGAAGGCCTTTAGAAGCAGATCCAATCGCTCCTCCACTACCTTCACCATTTCCAACTCCGACACCTTGAACAATGCCTGTTCCACTACCAGAACTGGTACCAGACTCTTTGCCAGATCCAGTTCCTCCTCCACTTCCAGTATCTCCAGTAATTCCACCTCCTTGACCTTTACCTTGACCCGCTCCTGCCCCGACACCAGAACCGGTACCAGACCCTGTTCCACTGCCTTTACCTTCACCAGTTCCGGTACCTTGGCCAATGCCTTCCCCATTACCAAAACCGATACCAGATCCTGTTCCACTACCGTGACCTCCACCACTACCAATGCCTTCACCACCGCCTGCCCCACCACCAGAACCACTACCAGACCTTTCCCTCGATGTAGATCCTGGAAGGCCTTTAGAAGCAGATCCAATCGCTCCTCCACTACCTTCACCATTTCCAACTCCGACACCTTGAACAATGCCTGTTCCACTACCAGAACTGGTACCAGACTCTTTGCCAGATCCAGTTCCTCCTCCACTTCCAGTATCTCCAGCAATTCCACCTCCTTGACCTTTACCTTGATCCGCTCCTGCCCCGACACCAGAACCGGTACCAGACCCTGTTCCACTGCCTTTACCTTCACCAGTTCCGGTACCTTGGCCAATGCCTTCCCCATTACCAAAACCGATACCAGATCCTGTTCCACTACCGTGACCTCCACCACTACTAATGCCTTCACTACCGCCTGCCCCACCACCAGAACCACTACCAGACCCTTGGCCCGATGCAGACCCTGGATGGACTGTAGAAACAGATCCAATCGGTCCTCCACTACCTTCACTATTTCCAACTCTAACACCTTCAGCAATGACTGTTCCACCACCAGAACTGGTACCAGACCCTTTGCCAGATCCAGTATCTCCAGCAGTTCCAGCTCCTTGACCTTCATCTTGACCCGCGCCTGCCCCGACACCAGAACCGGTACCAGACCCTGTTCCACTGCCTTTACCTTCACCAGTTCCGGTACCTTGGCCAATGCCTTCCCCATTACCAAAATCGATACCAGATCCTGTTCCACTACCGTGACCTCCACCACTACCAATGCCTTCACCACCGCCTGCCCCACCACTAGAACCACTACCAGACCTTTGGCCTGATGCAGACCCTGGAAGGCCTTTAGAAACAGATCCAATCGCTCCTCCACTACCTTCACCATTTCCAACTCCGACACCTTCAACAATGCCTGTTCCACTACCAGAACTTGTACCAGACCCTTTGCCAGATCCAGTCCCTCCTCCACTTCCAGTATCTCCTGCAGTTCCAGCTCCTTGACCTTCACCTTGACCCGCACCTGCTCCGACACTAGAACCGGTACCAGACCCTGCTCCACTACCTTTACCAGATCCTGTTCCACTACCGTGACCTCCACCACTACCAATGCCTTCACTACCGCCTGCCCCACCACCAGAACCACTACCAGACCCTTGGCCCGATGCAGACCCTGGATGGCCTGTAGAAACAGATCCAATCGCTCCTCCACTACCTTCACCATTTCCAACTCTAACACCTTCAGCAATGACTGTTCCACCACCAGAACTGGTACCAGACCCTTTGCCAGATCCAGTATCTCCAGCAGTTCCAGCTCCTTGACCTTCACCTTGACCCGCGCCTGCCCCGACACCAGAACCGGTACCAGACCCTGTTCCACTGCCTTTACCTTCACCAGTTCCGGTACCTTGGCCAATGCCTTCCCCATTACCAAAATCGATACCAGATCCTGTTCCACTACCGTGACCTCCACCACTACCAATGCCTTCACCACCGCCTGCCCCACCACTAGAACCACTACCAGACCTTTGGCCTGATGCAGACCCTGGAAGGCCTTTAGAAACAGATCCAATCGCTCCTCCACTACCTTCACCATTTCCAACTCTAACACCTTCAGCAATGACTGTTCCACCACCAGAACTGGTACCAGACCCTTTGCCAGATCCAGTCCCTCCTCCACTTCCAGTATCTCCAGCAATTCCACCTCCTTGACCTTTACCTTGACCCGCTCCTGCCCCGACACCAGAACCGGTACCAGACCCTGTTCCACTGCCTTTACCTTCACCAGTTCCGGTACCTTGGCCAATGCTTTCCCCATTACCAAAACCGATACCAGATCCTGTTCCACTACCGTGACTTCCACCACTACCAATGCCTTCACCATCGCCTACCCCACCACTAGAACCACTACCAGACCTTTGGTCTGATGCAGACCCTGGAAGGCCTTTAGAAATAGATCCAATCGCTCCTCCATTACCTTCACCATTTCCAACTCCGACACCTTCAGCAATGCCTGTTCCACTACCAGAACTGGTACCAGACCCTTTGCCAGATCCAGTCCCTCCTCCACTTCCAGTATCTCCTGCAGTTCCAGCTCCTTGACCTTCACCTTGACCCGCACCTGCCCCGAAACCAGAACCGGTACCAGACCCTGTTCCACTACCTTTACCTTCACCAGTTCCGGTACCTTGGCCAATGCCTTCCCTATTACCAAAACCGATACCAGATCCTGTTCCATTACCATGACCTCCACCACTACCAATGCCTTCACTACCGCCTGCCCCACCACCAGAACCACTACTAGATCCCTTGCCCGATGCAGACCCTGGATGGCCTGTAGAAATAGATCCAATCGCTCCTCCACTACCTTCACCATTTCCAACTTCAACACCTTCAGCAATGCCTGTTCCACTACCAGAACTGGTACCAAACCCCTTGCCAGATCTAGTCCCTCCTCCACTTCCAGTATCTCCTGCAGTTCTAACTCCTTGACCTTCAACTTGACCCGCACCTGCCCCGACACCAGAACCGGTACCAGACCCTGCTCCACTACCTTTACCTTCACCAGTTCTTGTACCTTGACCAACGCCTTCCCCATTACCGGAACCCGTACTAGATCCTTCTCCACTACCGTGACCTCCACCACTACCGTGACCTACACCATTACCCATTCCTTCACCACTGCTTGCCCCACCACTAGAACCATTACCAGACTTTTGGCCCGCTGCGGACCCTGGACGGCCCGTAGAAACAGGTCCGAATGCTCTTCCACTTCCTTCACCATTTCCACCTCCGGCACCTTCAGCAATACTTGTTCCACTACTAGAACTGGTACCAGACCCTTTGCCAGATCCAGTCCCTTCTCCACTTCTTGTACCTCCGACACTTCCAGTACCTTGACCAGCACCTTGACCAGCGCCTACCCCGACACCAGTACCGGTACCAGACCCTTCTCCACTGCCTTTACCTCCACCAGTTCCAGTGCCTTGACCAACGCTTTCTCCATTACCAGATTCAGTCCCTCCTTCACTCCCCGTACCTCCAACACTTCCATCGCGTTGACTAGCACCTGCCCCAACGCCAAAATCGATATCAGTCCCTGCTCCACTACCTTTACCTCCACCACTACCAGTGCCTTCACCAACGCTTTCCCTATTACCAGAACCGGTACTAGGTCCTGCTCCATTACCATGACCTCGACCACTACCAGCGCCTTGACCACCATCTGCCCCACCACCAGAACCACTGCTAGACCCTGGATGGCCTGTAGAAACAGATCCAGACGCTCTTCCACTACCTCCACCATTTCCACCTCCAACACCTTCAGCAATTTGTGTTCCACTGCTAGAACTGGTACCAAACCCTTTGCCTGATTCAATCCCTCCTCCACTTCCCGTACCTCCATCACTTCCAGCCCCTTGACCAACGCCTGCCCCGACACCAAAACTGGTACCAGACCCTGCTTCATTGACTTTACCTCCACCTCCTCCAGTGTCTTCACCGGACCCTGGTTTTCCTGCACCTCCAACTTTACCTACCCGCTTTTTGCAGCTAAGTTTGTTTTTTCTTGAAACAGGTGCTGGACTCTGATTGGTCCCTTGACTATAAGGTGATCCGTTGCTATAATTTTCAGTTCCTCCTACTTTGCTCTTGTCACGCTCTCCAACTCCATTTTCTTCATCAACCTCTTTCAATTGTCTAGCTGTGAAGTTGCAGTCCATGAATAGCAAAACCAAGAGTACTACAATACCAATGGAACTCCTAGTGTTGGCCATTTCCAATCTTATGTGAAAACCTCACAAAATAGTTGATCGAAGAGTATGACACGAGAATGCGACCATACGTTGTTATGAAAAAATAGAGATATGAGTTCCATATTTATAGTATTTTGAAACCACTACAACTATTGAACATCAAATACCTTTTTGAAAAAGAGAAAAGACAAGTTATGAATATCCCCATTGAGATATATGAAATTATAGGAGAACCCCTTCGGATTTTCAAAATTATAGCTAACTTGAGCAACGCCGTTAAATATTTTTTCTGTTTTTGAAATCTAATTTGTGTTATTGCGTCTGAGTAAGAGTATCGAAGGAAGTGTATTGAATTAAGGACCTTATTTACTAAAAATTAAAATTCAAGGAAATTTGTGTGCTAAATTACCAATGATTAGGTGGAGTGACATTTATCCAGTTTTAACTTGGTTTGTATCATTGTATTGATGTGTTTTAGCTCTTGTATATATATGCAACATCAATATATTCAAAATAAATTGTTATAATTCTATTAAATATCTATTTTTATCCACCCTAATTTTTACCTAATATATTTTTTTTTACCTACCTTAAAATTGTTAACTGGGTCTACTTTAATATACATGTATATACTTAAAGGTTCTACCAATATTTTATGTGAAATTGGGTTAGGTTGCATATTATCATCTTATAGACTCATGATGATATTGCATAGTTTTAACCTTTACAAACATTCTCTTCATTCCCGTTGATTCTTCCATTCCCAAATACTAGCTTTTAAAGAGATATGACGTAGCTAGTGGGTAATTTAATTGTGATGGTAGGACCTAATGTAGATGATGATGATGCTGTCATCGGTTACATGGGTTTTGTAGTGCGCTAGTGGCTACATTACTATCGTCAAATTTTGATACTATACATGGAAATAAAATTTAATTACTATAGCTTCTGATATGATGCATTTTGTAAACCTTGAAAACCTTTATTTTGCGTATATAGATGATTTTATTACAATATATATAATATATTTATATATAATATATGGTCTTATTAATTTATATTTTGTATTTTTAATTATTAGAGAGAATTCCTTGAGGTCATTGCATAACATATAAAAATAAAATGAAACAAATATAAATTCAAAAATATTTTGCTAACACTTGCAACTTCTCTTCTAATATAGACGACTAACCAATTTCTTAAAGAATATTTGAGAATTTAAAGAGAAAAAGATTCATATAAAAAATATAATTTTTAGATTTTATATATATTTAATTATAATTAAATTTTCTTTAAAAATATAAACATCTCTATTATAAATTATTAGAAATCAACCTATTGATAGAAGTTGGCATGAAATTATTTGCCCTTCACCCACCTCGAGTAATATATATAACTAATCTCTTACTATATTCGTAATGCAGTTAATTAATAAGATATAGTCTTTTGAATATGAGTTGAAATTTATATCATTATATAATATTTAATGTGTTTTAAGTATTATACAAACCTAAATAACTATCTAATGAGTTGAATTAGACATACTAACTTTTTAATGTAGTGAATTTTACCAACATCGAACTATTATGATCACTTATTCACTAAGTTGGTACATAATAAGATTTCTTCGTTTAGAGTGTGAGTTGTGATATGCCAAGCTTTCTTCTTTAGTGGCCACATGTTACACATACTAGTGTAATTTTCACCATTTACATACACACCCTTTTGGGTGCAAATGACTTCATAATCTTCCACTTGATCTTTAAAGTAATCCGCTTACCTATGCACTTATATGCATTTCTAATTATCACTTAAGGAAATTAACCCTCTAATGCTACAAACACTCAAGCCATTAGCGGGACGGCAACCTAATTACCTCTTGCTTCTCCTAATTATGGTATTTCAGCACTTTGCTAATCAATGGTTTGTCTTCTTAATCTCTGTTAGTATGTAGAAAATTGGAATAATTGTGGGCATATTCAACTCCGGTTTGCTACCAAAAAATTTGCTTCTGTCATAAGCCACACTGCAAAGATAATATTTTCTAATAGCATTATGCGATATTTATGGAAAGCTAAATTTACCAAGTGATTCACAGTGCCTATATCTTATCATATTTTGTTGAAAATAGAGCTATTAAAGTATTAAGTCAAATATTTGTTCGGGGCCTCCGAATCTTAAGTCTCTAAATAATCGCAATTTTATTTTTTATTTAGTATTATTTAAAATTGATGGTCTTAAAAAAAAAAAAATATATATATATATATATATATATATATAATAAAATAAGGGTGTATTTATAATTAATATAAATTATAGGGCCAAAAATTCTTTTATTGAACTTCTTGAAAATTTAAGGGTAACCTAATCAATTCTTTTTGGCCATCAATTTAGATACACTTTTCAATAAATAGTAAATAAATGTTCTCCTTTTTTTTTTTTTTTTTTTTTTTCTTTTAAGTTCATAGTATATTATGTTAAAACTTTTTGTGGTTTTAGTTAATACCTACTAAAATTTTCTCTATTAAACTATTTTATACTCTAAATTTTGTTTGGAAAATTATCTATGATTCTAATTTTTTTTTTTTTGGGTTTCATTGTTAATTTTTTTTTAGTATATTACTTTATGATATTTTAAATATTATTTATAATTTTTTATTAATATTATTTATGTTCTTAATTTCAAAAGCTCAAGAAAAAAAAAACAATTGAAAATAAAAAATGGGCTATAAAGAAATTTTTTATTACTAATATAATAATCAAGTGTTGAGGAGATTAATTATGTGATACAAGATAAAATTAAGATTTATTATTATTTTATTATTATTAATATTTATTTTAATGCCGTTAAAAGTTTTGAAAGCTCATTTTACTAATTACATGCACTATATAAGCATACAACTAATGTACTAGTATTGTCATTAACATCCACGTGTGCCGTGTGTCAATGTATTTTCCTTAAGCAATGAAAGAAATTGGAGTGCAACATCTAACGTGGACGAATGCAAGAAGCTTCGTCGAAGCAATAATGAACTACTAAGCTATATATGGTTAAAAATTTGCCCCTAAAATTATTTTCTTGTAAATAGGTTATTTTTAATTTTTGTCATTCTTATCATATACATTATTTTATAGAGGCAATTTGTGTACCATGAACCTATAATTTCAAGTTCCAATAAATTAGATTATTAATCAAACTCGTTAATATAATAAATATAATTTATTAATCATAATATTATTCTACTAAAAATATATGATTGCACTATTGCAATTATAGAACATTTTTACTGAGAAATCTCTAGTAGTCTATTTATATAATCATTTTATGCATTCAATCCTCCAAAAATTGATTCATAGTTAGAACTGATTAAATTACTGTTTTACCATTTTAATTATCTCTTTATCCTTAAGTACCATTAATTCACTAGTGAACGGTCAATTTATAACTTGATTATAAATTTGAGCTTAAAACCATTCAATTTCAGAATTAACTCTTAAGAGAACCAATATACAATTTTCTATGAAGAAAGTTTGGATACCATTTTTGTAAATCATGTTCCATGCCACTTATCTCAATGATCCAATTGACATAAATAGGAGGTCATGACTCCTCATGATTCAGATTGATCTGCATATGATCATCGATTGATATTAATTTAATTATTTATGGTAAACGGTATTTTAATAATGAATTAATTCATATCGAGTTAACAAATTAAAAACTTAACATATTAAATTAATTAATAATTTAGCTCTTCAAATGAAATTATCTAAAAATGAGTCAAATTTCTCTAAGATTAGATTTCTAACAAATGATCTAATCGTTCATAATGTGCGTGACTTAATAGGTTCTATATTTTCACGGTAGATAAGTCCTATAACGATTTGTAAGTTTTATCCATTCTTTACAAATGAATCATCTGACTTTGAAAATATTTTTTTTCAAAATAAACAGTTTATATGATCATCATTTTATAATCAAATTAACTTAAACCACTAGACACAAATTGGCCTCTAGTAAGGCATATAAATCACCTATGTAATGAGAAGTACTCAGAATCTCAATGAGATTTTGTAACCTCAAAAAGAATTTATAGTGGCTATTACAGTACTAGACTAATTCTTCCATCCTTGCTAAATCTCGATCTATCATAAGATATGATTTAACTATTAAATTCTAATAGACTGATAATATGAATCATGTAATCATATAATAGACTAATGATAATTGAGACTTATCAAGTAATTATGTTACGTGATTTAATCATCTATTTAATCATTTGCATATCTATCCCAATATTCGATAATATCATTCTTACAATAAAAAAATAGCTCATGCAATAATCTTACAATACGAACTATTTTAGATCTTAAACTTATAACTATATGGGTCTTATTAAGTATGATCATTATCGTGATCTTAAGTGTTATCGTGATCTTAAGTGTATAAGACCTTATCTCTAAGTAAGTATATTGAAAAAGCTCCTTAAAAGAAAAATAAAATAAAACAAAAAAGTGATGATAATCTTCGAACGGGATGAAAAAGTGCATTTGTGGATGTTCATTTTTGAAATTGTGGACACCACGGAGGTTATGCACTGAAGTGTTTTCAATAAATAGATTAGACATAAATGCTTTTGAATTAGGCCTCTTATTCCTCTTTGCTAGGATCTTGTTAGACTCCATTAATATAGCAAATTTAACAATAAAATAAATTTTTTTTTTTTTTTTTTTGGTTGACGGTGGAAGTTGATGATAACGATGGTGAAAAAAGTGATGATAGCAGCGCCAATTAAGAATAGTAGTGATCAGTAGGATAGAAATAAAGAAAAAATATTAAAAAAATAAGTTAAAGAATATCAAATTTAAAGTAAATAGAGTAAACATATAAATTAAATTAAATTTAAAATTTTAATAAATATTTAACCATCATATAATATATATATATATATATAATTATTTTATCTATTTTTAATAAAATGTATATTTTATTATAATTTAAATATAAAATTAAATATTTATTATAATTATTAAAAAATTAAAAAAATTATTATAATTTAAGCTTAAATTTAAAAAAAAAATTATTATTTTCCTATTTGATAAAACAAATTTGCAAGCTTTCTATGGTTTTGTGGTTGAAACGCAAAACAATAACACCCTATTTTTTTTTTCCCCTTAAAATTCGAAATATCTATCCAAAAATTTCTTCATCTATTATTAGACAAAACATAATCAACAATTATTAAAAACACCGTAAAGTCATAAACTCCAAATTTACCAGAACACAATTCCCTCAAGGCAGAAATGAAGAACCTATTTTTTAATCTCTCTCTCTCTCTTTTTTTTTTTTTTTTTTTTTTATAACAAGAGAATATTTTTGCCGATCTGTTCATTTAAATCTCAGAAAAAGAATGAATAAATGGAAAAGAAGAAGATTTCTTGCGGTGTGCTCTTTGCTGGTGCTTCAGTCACAGCGGGTGATGGCCGCCACCACTGAAAGTCCCACCTCCGTACCAGCACCAGCATCAGGAGTGAGCTCGAGCAGTGGCGCTGCCGGTGTCATCCCTGCTCTTGGTTCGCTCCTTGGCGCTTCACTCGCCTCCTTCGCGGCCTTCTATTTACAGTAAATATTTTATGTAATGAGAGACAAAGAGATGGAGAAATATCATGCAAGTCGTAAGATGGTTCAACTTCTATATCTTTCTCATGCTAAACCCAAAGAATTATGTGTTCTAATTGGTCGCCGCATTTATTGATTAACGGTCGTTTTATCCGTTTAATGATTTTGTAATGATATCTTGGAATCTTTCTTGTCTTAATAAATATATAAGAATCTTTCTAAAAAGTGAATTAAAGTAAAAAAATTATTCCTTTATTACACTTGGAACAGATCTATAACTTGCAACATGCAATTTAACCATCAGAAAATGCAAGCGTTTACAAGAGTAATATGGTACACTAATATGGTACACTAATATGGTACATAGCCGTATAGAGATATTGAGAATTGTGACCTTAGATACACCAAGTGAGTGAGTGAAGTTACCATTAAACTAAACTCACCGTCACAATTTGTTAATTTATTGTCGTATACTGACTTCTCATTTGATGAACGCTTAGTCAAGTGATTTCATTTCCAATTTAGGGTGAGTTATTCCTTCCTGATCCGAAACCTGACCCAGAACCTGAACCATATCCTGAACCATATCCTGAACCATATCCTGAACCATTTCCGGAACCTCCTCCACCACCCCCGCCGCTTCCGCCTCCACCACCGCTACCTCCACCTTTACCTCCTCCACTACCAAATCCACTTCCCGAGCCATGTCCTGATCCACTTCCTTTTCCCGAGCCACCTCCTCCACCTCCACCTCCTCCACCGCCTCCACCACCACCACTACCACCTTTTCCACCACCCGAACCTTGTCCAGAACCGCTACCAAATCCATGCCCAGACCCCGAACCTCCAGCAGATCCTCCTCCCCTTCCGCCTCCGCCACCACCTCCTTGACCACCACCACCTCCACTGCCACCTTCCCCACCACCCGACCCAGATCCGGAACCGCTACCAGACCCATATCCAAATCCCTCATCAGCTCCATTCCCACCTCCTCCACCTCCTCCTTCTCCGCCACCTCCACCTCTCCCCGAACCACCATTTCCTACACCTTCACCATATCCAGAACCTTCACCGTATCCAAAACCCGACCCACCTCCTTCCCCACCACCACCTCCGCCTCCACTTCCCCTGCCACCTCCTTCGCCTTTCCCTTTACCAGCATTCCCTTTTCTTCCAGCAAAACTGAAATCCACGAGAAGCAAAACCATGAGTAGTGCAGCAACAATCACCCTAGTGCCCGCCATTTCCAAATCAACGTCCAAAAACTTGGACAAAGAGTTTCTGCCGGTCACTAAACTAGAAACTAATGTTACTTGTTTGTTAACATGGAAAAGATTGATATATGAGGAGTCTATTTATAGGTAAATTCCATACATTCTAACAAGTAGTTAATTTTCTTCTATGACTAATTATTATTCGAAACGTGTCCTATGAAAGATATGATGATGAATTCAAGTGGTTGTGGTAAGTGGGGACGACGGCGGTGCTCAGGAGTTGGTGATATGGATTATGGAGTGAATAGATATATTATGATATTTTACATAATCTATAGTTTTCACCTTTCACGTTGTTAATACTATCGGATATGTATAGAGTACTACTCAAATACATATATAAGTTTTAAATATAAGTTTTAGAAAGGAATTTCCCTCTTTGCTTTGTGAGCATGCATGTGCAAAGTTGGGTTGCGACCACTTTGACTTCAAATAAAAGCAATATAGCCTATTATCATCCTCACTATAGCACAATGTGGGCTTTTGCCAATTTTTTTTTTTTTTTTTTTTTTGACTTTCTTGTGTGAAGAGCCTATCAAAATTTACCTTATAATATTTATATTGGAACGTGGTCCGACTAATTTACTACATGTGATACATGAGAGTGCTCCAAAATATTTATTTAATAAAAATTAAAGGTGGTATTCGTATATATACATCACTTATGAAGTGAATCCTACTAGACATCCATATAACTAAGATTCTTCATTTGTCTTAGTGTTTAAATTTTCGATTGAAAAAGTTTAGTTTTAGTATAATTAGAATACATTTAAATTTGTGTGACATACTATATGTTTAAGAATTTTAAAATTTAACATAAAATTTGAATGAGGATTTAAGAATACTTAGACAAATTGTGCATGGTAGTTGAAGAATGTCACTAACAATTGTATAGTATGTAAGCAATAATATAGGTGAACAAAGTTGAGGTATATTACAGCTAAACATGTATTTTTGCGATATGTTCTCTTAATGATATAAAATTTCAAATTTAATGAGTCTTGGATTATATTTAGATAATGATATTCCATATTAAGATATTGAATGTAAATTTGAATCTCTACCGTTATATAAATAATGTGATTTAAGTGTATAATATATGATTATGTGATTTAATTACTATTATTATACCTTAAGAAAAATTCATAGGGCATAACTTTTTTTAAATAATATCTTGAATTTTTTGTTAAAAGAGTTATATTCTTTTAACATTTTAATGTAGTGAATTTTATCTACATCGAACTACGACTACTGATCACTTATTTAGTAAGTTATTGTGGGTTATAATATGACCCAATTTCTCGTCTGGAGTGTGATTTGATGCCATTGTTCTGTAGTTGCTCACATGTTACGCAAACTATATACTGTAATTTTCACGATCTACCCTTTTTGGTTCCAAATGGCTTCATAATCTTCCATTGCTCATTAAAATAATCAATTTGCTTATACACTTATAAGCATTTATAATTATTACTTAAGGAAATTAATCCTCTAAGTCTAATGTCTAATGTCACAATTAACACCCATGACGTTGGCTGGACAACAAGCTAATCAAGTCTTTTAATATCCTAATTAGTTACTCCAGCACTTTGCTACCACTTTGTCTTCTTAATTTCTACGAATACGTAGAAACTTAAGAGTAAATGTGGGCATATTCATCGAGGGCTAACAACTACGTTACAAAACAATATATTATAAAACTAGATTCTTAAATATTTTCATAAAATCTAGAAATACCCCAATCAGAGTTATATAACACAAGATAAAAATTCTTGAAGTTGACTAAAATATTTCGATCCGGGATTTAGGACCAAGACAATCATTTCGGACTAGCCCTTTCGGTCTAATAATGACGTTATAAAATCATAATATATATATATATCATAATAGTGGACTCCTAGAGCTTTCCATAGAGTATGAGAATATCTCAATAAGGTGTATGGATTAGGGTTTAAGTTTAAAGTTTTGGGCTTTGGATTTATGGTTTATGATTTATGGTCTAAGTTTTAGAGTTTAAACTCTAATCCATATACCATAAATCCTAAAACTTAGATTCTAAACTTTATACTCTAAGTCTAAAATCTAAAACCTTAAACTTAAATCCAAAACCTTATATCATAAATCATAAACCCTAAACTCTGAACCATAAATCCTAAACTCTAAATTTTAAATCTTAAACTCTAAATCATAAACCCTAAAACTTAAGTCTAAAACCCTAAACCCTAAACCCTAAAATCCTAAAATCCTAAATCCTAGCCTGAAATTCTCAAACTAAGATTATTTAGTCAATTTCAAGAATTTTTATCTCGAATTATGTAACTCTGATTAAAGTGTTTCTGAACTCTATAGAAAACTATAAGAGTCTAATTTTATGGTATATCTTTTTATGGTTTTATAACATCTGGAAGTTATCCGAAGTATCTAGACAAATATTGTGGACTGAACTAGTCTGAAATCCTTGTATGAAATTAATTTCGGTTCAAAATTGCTTTGAAAATCTGGTCCAAAATCTTGGTTTAAAAACTCAAGATTATTCATTCAACTTTAAATTTTTTTATTTCAAGTTATATAATTTTGATTAAGATGTTCCTAAATTATATGAAAAACTCTAATAATATAATTTTATGATATATTTTGTTTATAATTTTATAACATCTGAAACTATTCTAAAATATCTGGACAAAAATTTCAAACAGAATCGGTCTGAAATCAATGTTTCAAACCTAAGAAAGGTTACAAAAGAAAGTAATAAACAATGAAGTGATCCGAGCTTACACTGTTCTGTAAACAAAAGAAAGGTGAAGTCTGTATATATATTAAGCATTTAGATCTGAAGGAGCCTATTTCAGTTCCTTACATGATTTGGAAACTACTAGGGCCTCTTATGGTATTGTTTATTGCCTTTCAGAAATAAATAAATAAATAAAAACGAATAGAAAGGAAAACGTATTCATTGTTTACTACTTGCCCCTGTTTTTTTTTTTTTTTTTTTTTTTCTGATATTATATCAATTGCTCGTCTAAAGATTGTTTTCCCTTTTGTCCATCTTGTACTTCGGATCTGCATGTGATTTCTAATTGTTGTGTTGAGGGGACCATTACTATCCAGAACTTAACTGAGTGCCAATAAAACCTCTTATTTAAGCATATGTAACAAAGTTTTCAGTTACTTTGAGTCTGTAAAAACAGTCTGCTGTAGTAAAAAAACCAAACTTCAGGGGGGAGAAAAAAAAAATCAAATTTCCAAATTAGAACCGGTGTGCATGCTAATCATTTCATGAGAAAACACAATTCATGGGGAAGACAAAACTGATAACAGGAGCCTGAAAATGGAGTCCAGTAAATGGTGATGTCTGAAAATTTAGATCCTTCCATTGCTAATGGTCTTGAGGCTTGAGCTTCATCCCAAGCTTTTGCTCTTACTGACCTTCTACCTCTGCATTTTGACTTAACTCTGACTTAACTTCTTTTCTCACTTCATCTTCACTTGTTAACTTCTCAAGAGCTTCAGATTTCCCATTCTGCTCCTTAGTCAATAAACTGTACACAGCAGTAGTCAGAAAGCATGATGAGAGATTGTTCGTCAAATTTAGGACCAGAGATTCTTAATCAAATTTAGGCACAAGTTTAGAGAGATGAGTCATGTTTGGACCTTAATTAGTTTCTTTGCCCCTACTCCTCATAGTACGTCTTAACTTATGATGTTCAAATATGCATGCAAACTCTTGATAAATTATTTGAAAAATTTAGAAATAAAAAATGAAGTGTGAGGCTACAATAACTAGGGCCACAAAGGTGGGCAATGGGAATATTCACTGAGTGAATATGGTAGAAGGTGTAGATACCTCATAAGTTGAAGGCCCTGCTCATCATATGAATCCAAAGTTGCAGCCTCTTCATGCTCTAGAAACTGGAGCTCCGATGACCCTATAATTTCTGAACCTGTGCTTAAGCATTGTGTTTGATCATCATCCTGAAACAGAAGAGAAGCAGGTACGCATTAATCGTTTTTATCCAATCACATTCTTCACTGTTCTATTGTTTTACATGCTGAGAAAATAGATTGTAGTTGCAATGAATTATCTTAGTTAAAATGACCTGATATAGAATACCTGTATAAATTGTGAGAAATCCCAGATAGAATAAGATTGCTGCTCTCCATCTTGTTCTGCTTCTTTACTCCGTCTCAGTTCCTCTTCAAGGCACTTTATCTTCTTCTGAAACTGACTGTTTTTTCTCTTCATTGTGGCAAGTTCACTTTTCAGCTTTGCATCTCGAGCACATGAAGATTCCTTTGCAATTACATCCCACTCAAGCCGTAAAACCTTTTGCTCTAGAGCAACCTTACTACGTTCACAGTCTTCTAACTTCATTACTTCTTTCTCCATACTGGATATTGTCTCAACATATGAATGCCTTCTAGTCTTGAGTTCTTCATACTCTCCTGATAATGCCTCAAATGAAGCTTTTATTCGGTTTTTTTGAATATCTGCTTCACAAAGAGACTTCTTAAGCGTTGAAACTTCTTCTCGAACCTGTTCTGTTTTCTGCAGTTTGATCTTAAGGCCTGAGATTTCTTCTGCTAGTTTTATCCTCTCACTTTCAGAAGCTTTAAGCTTTAGTTCAAGCTCCAAAAGGATAGTCTTCAATTTCAGTTCTATGATTTTGGCATCTTCCAAGGACCTTGATTTCGCCCCATGATCAGCCAATAGAACCCCCTGGTTTTGCTTTAAAGCTGCAAGTTCAAAGATGAGACCTTGCATCTTTGTTTCAGATTTCTTTTCAATGATATCGAGCGTTCTCTCAAACAGTTTCAATTTTCCTTCAGCTTCTTGAAGAGCAGAATCAAGCACGGCTTTATCTCCATGGAGCAAGTCCATCTCCATTAAAGCATCTGAAGCTGCTCTCTCTTTTTCATCATAGCTCATAGACATCTGTTCAATGAGATGAGAAACTCTTAATTGAAGTGTATTCACATCAGCTGCTTTTTTGAGGTACATTTGATTCAACATGCTATTTTCCCGAGCCAGATTCTCTTTATTCTTTTCAATTTCCCAAATAAGCTGATTAAGCTTTCCATCTAAGAATTTCTCCTTCAAGCTAATATCTTCTTCCATCGAAGAAAGCTTTAGTTCTAAATCCTCAACTTCCTTTAACATATCAGAAAACATTTCTTCTGCGCCGCCTACTTCCCTTTCCAAGACTGTAACATGCTTAACCAAGTCCATCTTTTCCTTCGTTACCTTCCCGTTTGATATCCGAAGCAAAGAAAATTCATTACTTAAGCTCTCATATTTCACCCTTAACTCCTCATTTTCTATTTTCAAGTTTTCACACTCCATAACAGCTTCCACCCATTTCTTCTCCATTTCCTTGAACTTCTTATTCAAATCAATCCTATGTGCCTCCATTCCACTCTCCAGTTCTCTAACTGTCCTCTCAAGTTTTTTTTCCTGGGATTTAGAATTTTGCAAAGCCAAATGATTTGACTCCCTCTCATCAGTCAAGTGCCTCAAAACAGCTTCCAAGCCGCATATTCTTTCCGTTAACTGAATATTTTCATTTTCAAGCTCTAAAAATTGAACCTCTAGCTCCACATTACCGTTAACTACCAAGAGATATTCTTCTTTCAAATCCTTCATTTTCGCCTCCAACTTCTCTTCCTCTTCTTGAAGGCTGGAAATTTGAATTTCCAGCTCATTCTGGCAACATGTTAGCGACATGATCTCTTCTCCCTTCTGTAAAATTTCAGCCACAAGCTTGTTTATTTCTAAGCTTTTTTCCAACATTTTCTCTCTCAATTCTTCACTTGCGCTTTCATTTCTTGCTTGTAACTCCTCATTTGCTATTTTCAAGCTTTTACAATCTTCTACCCTTTCCAACCATTGCCTTTGCATCTCCTCTAACTTCTGATTCATATTTTTCCTCTGTTCCTCCATTCCATTCTCCAATTCACTGATCTTACCCTCTAGTTTCATAGTACAAGATTGTGAATCTTGCAAAACCAAGTGATTCGACTCCTTCTCAACGGTTAACTGTCTCAATACTTCTTCCAACCTACTTATTTTTTCTGATAACTGAATTTTGTCATGTTCTACCTCAGACAAGTGGGCCTCCAGTTCATCCTTATTGCTAAGTACCATAAGATGTTCTTCATTCAAATGATTCAATTTCTCCTCCAACTTATCTTTCTCGTCGTGTAGACCAGAAACCTGATTTTCCAGCTTCTTTTGGCAATATCTCAGACCCATTATCTCTTCCTCTTTCCATGAATTCTCCGCCTCAAGGTTGTTTATATTCGAGCTTTTCTCTAGCAGCTTCTCACTCCACTCCAATTCCATTTCTCTCAATCGTTCGTTTGTGCTCCCATTTCTTGCTTGTAGCTTCTCATTTGCTATTTTCAAGCTTTTACACTCTTCTACCCTTTCCAACCATTGCCTTTGCATCTCTTCTAACTTCTTATTAATATCGAGCCTCTGTTCTTCCATTCTATTCTGCATTTCTCTGATCTTACCCTCCAGCTTCATAGCACAAGATTGTGAATCCTGGAAAACCAAGTGATTCGACTCCTTCTCAACTGTTAACTGTCTCAATACATCTTCCAAGCTACTTATTTTTCCTGATAACTGAATTTTTTCATGTTCTAGCTCAGACAAGTGGACCTCCAGTTCATCCTTATTGCTAAGTACAATAAGATGATCTCCATTCAAATTATTCAATTTCTCCTCCAACTTATCTTTCTCACCCTGTAGACTAGAAACCTGATTTTCCAGCTCCTTTTGCAAATATCTCAGACACATTATCTCTTCCTCCTTCCGTGAATTCTGCGCCTCAAGATTGTTTATTTCCGAGCTTTTCTCTAGCAGCTTCTCACTCCATTCCAATTCCATTTCCATACTTTGAAGCTTCTCTGTATCCTCTTTCTTCTCTTCTGGCCGGATCGCTTCATCTCCAAACAAACTGATATTATCTTTGAACAAAGATTTGAATTGCAGGAATTGGTCAAAGATAATCTCAGCTTGATCCTTCTCTATACCAAACTCTGTATTTTCCAAAATCTCTGAGGTTTTAAAATCGTATCTGAACTCAGAAAATGCAGGCAATGAAAGAGTAACAACTTGCTTCCTTACATTGTCTAGATACTTTCTTAATGCGTCTATCTCTTTGTTTAGGTTGCAGTGATCTCCATGACCCTCTTTCGATGACTTTTTCTTCAAGTATAAGATCTCTTCCTCCTTCTCTGCTACTTTTACCATCCACTCTGCCTCACATTCCTTTAATTCCTTAACCCTAATAGCTTTTTCGATCTGAATCTCATTACTTTTCTGCTCCAGAATTTCTTCCAACATTTGAAGCTTACTTTCTATCTCCTTTTGAAATTCCTGCATTTCCTCGAGCCGAGCCTCCAAATTTCTGACATGGTTTTCTTCGTACTCTTCACTGCCATCAGTCTCTGTTTCTAAATACTCTGTGTCTGATTTCGCTTTAGAGAGATTAATAATCTCTGTATTCTGCTTCTCCATGGTATCTTCCATGTCTTGAAGGACACTAACAAGCTCCATGTTTGCTTCTTGGCTTTGCTTCAGCTGCAAGGCTAAATTGGCATTAGTTTCTTTATTCAATTTAATCTCGTCTTCCCATTGCCTTTGAATGTTGATCTCTCCCTCCATGGATTGGAACAGAGGATTCTCTGCTGCTTTTGGTTTCGCCATCAATTCTTCTACTCGAATCCTCAGTTGTTCATTTTCATGTCTCAGTACATCACATTCTGTGTGTGATGAGGAGAGTTCATTCTCTAATTTATCCAATTCCTCCATTTTCTTCCTCGAGCTTTGCTCCCACATTCTTGTTTCCGCCTGAAGTAATTCAATGGTAGCTTTTGCAGCATTTAGTACACCCTTTGTTGAACCTCCATTCAAAAGTTGTTCAACATCTTCTTCTCTTTGGTACTGAAACCGGGTGCCGGAGGTAGCGGGCCCAACGATTTTTGAGCCGGAAGATGAGTGATTTGATCTTGATGAGTCAGTAAGAGAATGAGAAGGAACAGGATTGTCCAAAGTCTGCGATAAAAACTGTCTTCTAGTCGTAAGTTTTTTCGAAATCCCATTGGACTTTCTTCGAGGGGAAAAGTTTTCTCTGCAAAATGAACCTTGTACAGAATCAAAGGTACCGAGTGAAGTTGAAGCAGAGAGACTTGCCTGTTGAAAACAGAGGAGGAGGAAGATTGTTAATGAGGGTAAAATAGTAATTTAGCCATAAATAAATAGAAAGGAGAGGATGAAGGACAAGATGGCAATACCTTAGTATAAGGTTGTGGTGGGTCCAAGATGTTAATGGCTGATGATTTGGAAATAGCCTTGATGAATGCATGATCAGAGATATCAGATTTGTTTTCAATGTCATCATAGTCAACATTCATCTCCTCCACTATACTTGTCTCTCCCCATTCTTCAGCCCTTTAGTTAAAGGATCCATATAGTTAGTTTGGAACATTCAACAAATAGCTTGTAATAATAAAAAGAATATAGTTGCACATGTTTGGGGGATTGGATTTAGTCTCGAGTGTCAAGACCTATTCGGACTTAACGGTCCAAATTGATAAAAAAAAAAACAATCTGCACCGTTAAGTAAGTGACGTCATTATATCATAATGTGTCATTTAGATAGATAGGTCCTGGCCCATAAGCTCGGTACCAATCCAAACCCATTAGAGCTTTTAAGTCAAAATGTATACCTAAACTTAGTTCTTGGTGTTAAACATTGAATTTCAACCTGCGAGCCAAAGAGTCAGAGAGAACAAAGATGGAGTCAAAGAGAGGACAACGTTTGTGATAGGTGGGAGTGTGGAGTGAGGACTCATTGAAGCATTAATTACAATCTCAAGGAGCAAGCGGCAAAGTAGTAAAAGGGAAACTAATCTTGAGATTAACACCCTACATTTTAATCAAACTACTACTTACACCCCAAACTATTTAATATTATATCTAAGCCCTTGAAATCAATTGGAATTAAGATTTTAACTTTCGATTGCATTAAAGTAAAGCAGAATGCGTGACATCACATGAGCATTAAACAAACTTATCAAAAAATTAATACCTACTTCTAGAAAAAAGTTCTACTTACAAAATAATCAACTTTACGAACTCCGATTGTTTGAGTATTTTAGGATCGGCGATCGGCGATCGGCCTAATTGATTCCTAAATTATAGTAAAAATTTATATATTGCTATCTATAGTTAATGTAAGAAAGTGTGGGGAGAAATTAATAATAAAAGATTACAATATATAAGTACCTGTAAGATAGTCCTGTGATCACATTTCTGTAATGGTAATGAAAGATGAATAGAAACTTCTGAGCTAACATAGGAAGCCAAGTTAACCGTAGCTTCTCCAAGTGTTCCAAACCTAATAGATCCCTTTAATAAATAATTACATAAATAAACATTAATTAACAACAACCATATATTTTAGAGGTCCAATTAACCATTAATGAAAACGTACAAAGACTATATATGTAAGTATGTATACCATTGCAACAACAAGCCTAAAGAGGCTTTCTTCATGATGATGATGATGATGAGGTGAGATCCAAATTATACAATTAGATGTTAAAGACTCCTCCCATTCACATATCCCATTATCATGATCAACCGATCCTTTTCCGGACCTAGTTAGGGTTTTCCCACTTTCGATGGCAATAATTGACACAAAAAGCTTGTCCCATCCTTTTGGAACCTAAAAGAAGATGATTACAAATGTTAAATTATCGGTTATCCAAAATGCTCGATCTATAAACCTCTAATTAAAAGTTCATAGAAATAACAAATTTCAACCAGCGCTTTAAATTTTAATACTATGTTAAGTTATTCATTATCTTTGTACTAACCTGAATAGCTTGAAAGTTAGAGAATTTGAATTCGAACATCTCATGGCGTTTCTCATCTGAAGAGTAGTTATGCTTGTTGTGTAGCAACCCGTTCATTTTTTCTTTACCTTTCTTTATGTCTTTCCCTTCTTCTAATTTCTCCATCTTATGCCATTCTCGATCTCTTTCTCTACCAAAAGCAAGTATATATGATATTCAAATGTGCATGGTATGTATACATATAAATGTCTTAATTATTTTCTTTTATTAATTACTATTGGGTTATTAGAAGCTTATATATATTATAAGAAACAGTAAGAGGTCGGTTTTTAAAGAACGAAAGATACAATTCAAAAGGCATTAATGACTTGTCCTAATTAATTACTTATTTAGTATTGACGGATAATTAACACTAAAAAAATGAAAGGCCTGCAACCAATACTACATTAGGTGTCTTTGTTATACATTTATCTATCTAACCAAAAGGTTTCTTAAAAGATGAAGACAAAATGAAAATCGATCATGGTGAAAATGAATTTTTCATCTCTAGCCCAACAAAGAAAAATAACATGATAGATCGAAGATGATGAATTGATCATGAAGACCATATGTTCAAATATACACTACGTCATTTTCAGTCTCTATAGACGGGTTTTCAATGCTTCATGAACTGCTTCCAACCGTTTGTACAGAATCGTGAATGGTTTGCGTAACCTTTCACGTAACAGGCGCTCACTTAAGCTAAAATTGTCTTTAAAGGAAGAAGAAGAGAAAAAAAAAACCCTCAATGGATAAGTTTGTATTAGTTGATCAATGTATCCAAAAGACAGTTGAAAATTGCACCCAAAAAAAATGAACCTTGTCAGTGGTCTTCGGTTTGAAATTAACCAGCAAGATGCCCTGCAAAAGTTTAAACAAAAACACTAGAATTTGAGCAAATATTATAATTGGAGAGATATTAAGAGACCAAAAACCATACATGCATAAAGGTAGAAGGCTTCTAAATCAATATAAGAACGAATACTTGTTAGATTATATGTGTATGTATATATACATTTGTTTCAACTTTTAGCTTGCAACCAATACTACAAGGGTCATTGGTGGAAAAAAACAGCTTGAAAATGTATACATATATAATAAAGCTAAACTGTGAATGAATATTGTCTTCTTCCTTAATCAAAAGGGTATACATTTCATATATAATAAGGTGAGTTTTCGAGACAGTAAGAGTTCATGTTTAATTAAGATCTTAATCTTTTTTTTCTGTAAAATATGATGTATTTAATCTTATAACTAAGTGAACAATAAATTAATAGTTAAGTGGTAGCACTCGCACTCTTACTAGATACCTAATAAATTTTGATTTCGAATCATCGAAAAGAAAAAAAAATCTACTATCATCCTCTTCAGGAAAAAAAATAAAAATAAAAACTAAGAGCTAGAGTGATGAAAGGTCATATGGCTTTTCTACATCTCTTATGAAATTCAAATGAGCCAAATGAAAATCAATCAAATATAACTATCTATATGCATGGCTACATAATCTAAGCTGTCCAATAACATGGAGACAAAAGGGGAGGTATTATTGAAGAAAACTAGTAACTACGGTTTATGCATGTCTAGGACAACTCATTTGTATGTGTTTTATGAACAGTTATAACGTATAAAACAATTTGTACTCTACATTATGTCATAACTAAGATTTTATACTTACAAAAAATTTGAAATGATATATATGTCCCTTTATATATGTGAATCATTAGACTTTACATTTGTTCTATATCGAAAATTGATTGGGATGTTATAGTGTATATATGTGCTTTTGACATCCCTCCTTCTTTACACTTGCTTTTAGAAGTGGGTTCTGCTCATACTTATTTATCATGAATAATTGAAGAATTAAGAAATTATCTTGATCAATAATAAATTAAAAAGAAAGTCTTAAATTCCATTTTGAAACACTTCTTTTCATGCGATTAAGCTCTAAAATACAATTTAAACCCAAAAATTCCAGTTTAGACACAAAATATAACGAAACGATACAATTTATAATCATCATTCAGTTTAATAAGTTTATGATTTGGAACTTTGATTTCTAAGAACCTTGATTTCCAAACCTAAGCATGAACTCATATATGCATTAATATTACATTATTCACATTTTTTTCATAGATTGTTACGTGACTTCATCCAAAAATAGGCATTGTTGATCAGCCGATCCCTTCCAATAATCGAAAATTTTCATGAACACTTAGAAGAAACACATGATTTTTAGCAACTCTCTAGACCTATCTCCGATCTACCACATACAATTATAGATTTAGCAATTCCGTCAGATTGATCATCTTCACTGCGAGCATGGACGATTAATGGAGCTTCTTCAGTTCTTCCCATCCTCCCCCTGATACTATCACCACCTTGAGTATGGTGATCATGGAGGAAGACTCCTTAAAATGTCCCAAATACTTCAAACTTGTATCTCAATATATGACTGATTCACAACTCCCCATTTATATGAATCTATAAGTAACATATACGATTATACATTATATATGTAAAGCCAAATTGAGATGATTCACAAAATTTAGCATTATTTGTTTGTCGTTTTTTTTTTTTTTTTTTTTTTGCTTGGCATAGCCTTTTTATTTTTAGTTGGCCAAATTGGATTTGGCAGATTCGGCGGATACCATGTTGTAAAAAAGAAAAGAAATGATCAAAAGGGTACAAAATAAGAAATCAACTTACTGTCTTGACTCTTGAGCAAATCCAAACAGAGATGACGCTTTATATATAATTTGTATTCATTACTCAATAGTCAATATTCAATACTCAAAATCATATAGTTCAAAATCTCATATAAACCCATGTGAATATACATTTAAACTTCAAAATTTAAACCACTAGATACATTGATTTGTTTGCATTAAGCATTACGACACAATATTTTTTCTTCCAAAACAATATACTTGTAATCAATTGGACTTAAGAAATAACAACCAAACATAGTTAAAACACCAAAAAAAGATTTACAGCGGAGCGGATAGCAGGCAAATAGATGAGACAATATTTTTGCGAAGCGGATATCTGCTTGTGAAGGATTCGGATAGCGGATAGTCGCCATCCGCCCGCTGCAAGTCCCTACTGGCCTCATCCTGGGACACCCAGGAGTCCACTTATATCTGATACATCCAGTGTCACTCGCACGTCTGGAACAGATTGTACAAAACCACCAGCAAACTCCTACAGACATCAAACGGAGCAGCTATCAGAACAGTCATCATGGTTGAACATTAAATAGGAAAGTACATCTATACTACAATGTAGTTAAGCGTTAGACCCAATCCTTAGGCATCAAAACCCGGTAAATGCGTGAGTGGTAAGCTAATTTCTCTCATCTTTACTATTACTCTGTCCAAAGAAATAATAGTAAATTAATAGATAAGGTCTAACTCTATTTTCCCTCTATTTGAGAGGTTAGATCAATCTGATTCGATTCTCTAAAAGAAGAACCAAATATTGGATTCATTCGATTCAATTTTTTGTGAGAAAGATGTACAGATTGAAAAATTGGTTTCTCATAAATAAAATCTGATTATTTCGATTAATTTTTATCATAAAAATCTCGAATTATTTTAATCCGTTTTATCCCGAAATATTATATTAGGGTTTTTTTTTTCAATCCAAAATTTTCATTTAAAAAAAAATGGAGTATATAAGAAAATAAAAAATTAATAGATAATAAAAAATTAAAAATACAAAAATAATAAATAAGTTTTTTTAAATGACATTAATATGCCACATTTTTACGATGGTTTGAAAATTAACAAAGTGACCAAAAAATCACATTTAAATTATATATAAATTAAAATATTAATCAAAGATTACAATAAATTTATAAAAATTAAATTATATAAAAATAATCAATTAACTTCTTTTTTTTTTTTGCTTGGCATGACCTTGCTAGCTAGTTTTTCTTTCTTATTTATTTATTTATTTATTTGTTTGTTTGTTTTTCCTTATTTTCCGGAACTTTTCTGATTTTCTAGATATGGATTTGAAAACATTTATTCAATACACAGTTCCCCATATCTAAGAGTATTCACGTCACTTTTTCTATACAATTTTTTTTTTAATTTAACCTAATTTTTTTAATTAATAATTTTTTTAGATAACTATATATTTAGTTTTCTAATTGATTTTTAAAATCAATCAAAAACTATTATTTATAATAATTTTTTATTATTTATTTAAAATAAAATAGTTAAAATGAGAGAGAAAAAATAATTTTAAAATAAATTTAGTTTTGTTAATAAAAAGTTTTCAAAAACATAAGTTACACCCAATTTCATTATTTCTTTCTATTTTTGACCCAAATTTTAATTTTTCATTCTTTTAATTCACTTCATTATTTAAATCAATTTTTTTTTTTAATTTCTAAATCCCTTTATCATCATCATCATCACCTCCACACCGGAAGGAGATACCAAAAAGAGGATGTTGATGATGATGGACCTTGAGGAGAAGGTCCCTCATCATGGATGGAAGAAGGAATGTTAGGAAGGAAAATACTATTAACTGAAGTGTTTTATTTTATGATATAGTTTATTAGATAGTTATCTTACCTGAGCAGTTTATTATATGGTAATTATTGTATGAATATTAAGTAGTTATTTGGATTGTATTTATAAATAGATGAATGTGTTTAGGAGATGGGATGAGATTAATAAAGAAGTAGTATTTATGTTGTATGTAATATCAGTTCTCTTCATCCGCGATTGAAGATTTATTTACGATTCTCTTATAAATTCATCGATGCGATATTATTATTAACAATAATATTATGATCGATAAGATCATACCGAAACAAAGACTTGAATTGATAAGTACTTGAGAGAAATAATCGGGTATTTTCGTGATTGGTGACAATTAAATTGTCAAATAGTTGAATTACAAGATGGATATCATAATCAAAATGTCAATCATGTTTCTATACCAACAAATTAGTATTAAACAAATCGAACAACCAATTTCCAAACTCCTCTACCTTATTGTCCATACAATTAATACCAATCATTAAACAACCTAAAGAACACAAGAAAAGAAAGAAAGAAAGAAAGAAAGAAAGAAAGAAAGAAATTAGATAATAGCGATAGGTTATAAAGACTCAAGCCAGAACCAATATAAAACCTAATTACATCATCGAGAAGTTATAAGAGGACTTGAAAAAACCTCATCCTTTCCCACAATCTGAAGGGATTGAAACTCGCTTATCAATCTTCCCTTACCCAATGATACATCTGTTGACGTATGTTGTCTCTTGATCTTCGGAGCCGGCGGACAAGTCAACGGGGCTGGAATACGATGCTCTTCTGATGTTGGTGTCTTGTAACCATCTTCATCATCTTCAACGGGGCTGGTTTGAGTTTTGATCGGTCGTTGCAGTTGGACCATGTTTTGAAATTCATGATGGAGACATGTGAAGTCTTTCGACATCATTAATTTGATTTATGCACGTACGATGTTACTTTGTTCTTGATGTTTTTGAATTTGGAGGGATGGAAAAAGAGTTTGGAATTTTGTTTGCAGCGACTATATATATATATATATGTATGTATAGGGCTTCGAAGTAGATAGAGTTTTAAAAAGATTAGATGTTTATCGGAAACTAATCAAATTATAATTATAAGATAGTATTATTGATAAATTAATAAATTTTCATATTTATCGAAAGAAAAATAATTTAAATATCAATCCGATTAAAGATTTTCAGAATAAGATTAATCTTTATTTAAATTACAATTTTTAAATTTTAAAAAATTATAAATTGATAATAACTCCAAGTTAACTTTAAATAAGGTAACTTTATTTTTTGTGATTTTTATTTACGAATATTATTTAGATGTTATAAAATTATTAAGGTCTATTATTTTTTACTGTTATTTTAATTAATTTTTGGTGAATTTTAAAGTTTTGGATATTATTTAGGATTAATATTTAGGAATTTTTTAAAATTTAAAAATTGTAATTAAATATACTATTTTAAAAGTTTATTTTAATAAAAATTTTAATTATTAAGAATTATTATTTAATTATGTTACGTCTCAATTTCAAATTATTATATAAAAATATAAGAACGTGCATTAATTATTTAAAATATTATGCATTTATTTATTTATTTTAAAAAGATCTCAAATTTTAATTTCGGCACTCGTATATTTATATTTCTAATTTTCTTTCTCTCACACATTTCTCATTAGCCAAGCCCAATTAGACTTTTTCGTTTCGGCCCAAATTAGACTTTGGCCCAAAGAAAGCTTGAAGTTGCCGAGAAGCTGATATTTACCTTCCACATTAGAAAAGGCAAGACTTGCCTTTTCCTTTCTTGGTGAAGTGCTTACCTTAAATTTATTTTTCCTGGACCTGTTTCTGAAGTCTTACGTATATATACAGTTCTGTGCACTTAATTCCAATCTTTTCTTTTTCATCCTTCCAAGAAATCAAAAGACGCCCTTCGATAACATATAAGCCCAATAAGCAAGCAAGAACGGAGTAATTGCAGATATAAGCACTCAGATCAAATATGTCCAAACGCTTTGAATCTCTCCATGAATTTCATTACACGGTCCAACTCCAGCCAATCCAAACTCAAATCAGCTAAACAAAATTAGGCGAGGATGATTATGAAGATGGTTAAGGTTACAAGACACCAACCTCGGAAAAATATCGTATTCTGGCCCCAACAATTTGTCCACCAGCTCCGATGGCCAGGAAGTTACGGCGGTCGTTGACTGATGTATTTTCAGAGAAGGGAAGATTGATCAGAAGAGTTTCTACTCCTTAAGATTGTGTGAAGGGATAGAGTAGATGAGTTTTTCGGGTCTTGCTATAATTTGAAGAGGGAAATAGGCCCATTCTTGTTCTTTTTTTTCTTCTTCTTTTCCTGTTGAGTTATTTAGCTTGTCCTATTGTTGGTATTTTGAAGAAAATACATCAATACAAATTTTGCATATAATGTTTCTCCTCTTTTAAGGATAAAATGGATAGAAATCTTCAGGATCAAGCAACCCATGAAAACATGTTTTATGATCTCTCTAATTTTTTTTTTCTTCTATTTAAAATCCAGATTCTAACTTCCATTAATTCAGTCGTGTCAAAACCTTGAAATTTGTTAACTCTTCTTAACACATTATGTACAGATAAAACCCAATTCGGATTGGAGATAATTGAGATAAAAAGAATAGGAGGAAAAAACAAAATTAATCAACGTTGCTCAAATAATATAGTAATTACTAAAGGTTGACAGCGTTCAGATTTTCTTCCCTGGAGATTCCTCCGCCACCGCAGCTCCACCGTGAGTCCACATGGAAACACAATGATGTCATTAAGAAAGGTCTGATAACTCTTACGATCGGGCGGAGAACGGCTTCCTACAACTCCAATCTTCCGGTTTATCTTAATCCTTTTGCTCACACTCCTCTGCATATCTAAAAGCATTGAAACAATAACCAATTGGATTAGTAATAATAAAACTTAAATCGGTAAATTACTCAGTTAGTGAACCGGTACTATGAAATGAAAGCACGTACTGCTTTGAGGGAGCTCTGGTCTTCTTGCAAATGCAACCAAAGGGCCAGAAATTAGAAGGATAAGAATGAAAATAACGGTCGCCTTGTAACCCATCCTTCAGTTTTTCTAAGCTAAAGCTCTGATGCTCGTATTTGCTCTATTTACACAGGAAGTCACAAAAGTGATGTAAGTAGAAGTACAGATTTGCTATGATATATATAGACGTAGATATAAGATATGTATGTTGTCCATTATTTATGCCTTCTTAAGTTGTAGGGGCCTTTCTTGTAACATTCTAATGTTGTCCATGTCACTTTCAGCTTTGTTTTGATCTATAGGCAGGTATAGAAAGAGTCGGCGTGTAACTTGCTGAAATAACCGTTCGATTTGTTGTTTTGATTGAGATGGACTTTACCCAGAATCACATCTCGAATCCTGGAGGTGTAAAGTCAACGACCGTGTCGTGATAGCGTGAGGACGCCCACAGTGGAACTCTTTTTTAAGTGTCTGAAAATTTCCTAGAGTTTTCAACTTTTCATAGTAATTTCCTGGTGAATGTTGCTCTTTTCTCCATTACTTGCTCTATAAAATTGGAAATGGTATGGGCCCCCGTTGTTTATTCTCTTACATCGTTTTCTCCAGAATTTCCACTCGCAATGAGGTAGGCCAGTGTTAATAAATAATGGATTGGTCTGGTAGGAACACAACACTGATTTATTATCTACTTCAAAATCACGATATTTATGCGTACAGAATCACATTTTAAACAAACTTACTGTGACCAAAACTTCACAAAGGCAGCTACAAATGCTTTGAAAGTAGCCAAGAGCGGGTTACTTCCGGGTTTTGCATATTTGGATGTCCCGTCCCATGATTCACTGCACATAGGAACCACATAAAAGCCAGATCAGAGACCCAAACAGAAACACATTAGTTGACCTATATTCCAATCATTAAGCACTTCAAGCACGGACAGAGCATACTTACAGTTATAATATGGAGCAGATAAGCAGAAAGTGTTTTTAGTAGTTAGAAAGTGTTATCAGTAATGTTTAACGTGCATGTATTTGCTTACGTGTCAATACGGTTAGAGGCATTTAGCCTATTTAATGTAAAATCATGTTGTAACTCAAGGTTAACAGTTATCATTTTTCCCTCTCAACTCTATTTTTCCATTTTTCCTTGTTTCGTTCATGGTATCAGAGCGCAATCCTTGAATCATGTTTCTTGATTTCTTCCGCTTGAATCGTTTTAGTATCCTTGGCTCTCTGATTATGATCTCTACTGGTTCAAAATGGGGGATGATAACTCGTCGGATGGCTCTCATTCTCGTTCGAAGTTGCCTATAGCGATTAGTGGAGCTAGAAAGGAGGTTAAGCATATTAATCCATACCTGGAGTTGATTCCACAGATAGATTTGGTCAGTCCCCTGTATATTCACTCCTCGGATACTCCGAGATTGAATCTTGTTATGAATAAGCTGACTGGAAACAATAACAATGGGATTTGGAGCAGATCGATGAAATTAGTCCTAATTTCTAAGAACAAATTAGGTTTTGTTACAAGTCAATATCTAAAACCGAGCCTAGATTCTCATTTCTTTACTGCCTGGGAATGTTGCAATGCAATGATCACCTCTTGGATCTTGAATTCTCTATCTAATGAATTGGCCAATGATGCTATCTTTACATCGGATGCAAAAGATCTTTGGCTGAACTTGAAAGAGAGGTTTGATGAAGTCAATGGATCTAGAATATTTTCTATTTAAAAGGAAATTGTGACATTTAAGCAAGGAAACTTAACAGTAGCTACCTACTACTCTAAGTTTAAAGCACTTTGGGATCAATATTATGCCTTAGTTGTTCCTCCAACCTGTTAATGTGTTTCCACAACCGCTTTCAGGGTCTTTGATCAACAACAACGTCTTATTCAGTTCTTGATTGGACTGAATGATGGTTATAGCATTGTTAGGAGCCAAATCCTAATGATGATACCTCTTCCCATAGTTAATACTGCATTTTCGATGGTTAATACATATGAGTGTAACAGGACAGTAGCCTCCATGAATTCTAGATAATTTAAATCTACTGCACTATATGGAAGTAATCCTCAGAAAGACAATCCCCAAAGGAATAATTCTGATAAGAAAGTTGAATATGAATTATGTCACATCTTTGGCCATCGCAAGGAGAACTGTTATAAATTGATAGACTATCCTCCTGAATACACGTTCAAGAACTTTAGGAATGCAGTGAGGCAACCATTGGCCAATAATGTAAATGTTAAGAATGCATAAGAGTTTGTTGCTCATCAACAAACCTCTATGAATACTTCTGGTGCTTATATATCTATTGATCAATATAGTAGGGTTCTAGAGCTTGGTCAGAATGATGGAGCCAACACTGCACCAATCACCCATGTTGCCAATGTAACAAGTCTGAGTTTCTCTTCCCAGAAAGCTTGGATTATTGATACTGGTGCAACAACACATATGACCTGTGATTTTTCTATCTTAATTTCACCAATTGCATGTATTAATAGTCTATCTTCTACTGTGATACTTCCTAATGGTCAAACCACTAGATCCACTCATTTAGGAATTGTTCATGTATCTTCTTCTTTAATACTTAAAGAAGTCCTCTTTGTCCCTCAATTCAAATTCAACTTATTGTCAATTCCTCGTTTAATATCTGAATATGACTGCTTTGTAACCTTTTATACACTTTTCTGTGTATTTTAGGATCGTACCACTAGGAAAATCTTAGGGATTGGTAAAAAACACCATAGACTATACTATCTTCCACAATCCTTAATACACCTCAAACACTGATGAACCTTTCAATTTCCAAATGTAGTCATTTTTTAGCATTTTGTAATAAACCAATCTCTTGCAAGTGCCACTCTAGATTTGGCCATGTTTCTTTTTCCAAACTACAATGTATTCCCTATTTAAAGGGACTGTTGAATTCTAATGAAATTGCTCAGTGTTCTGTTTGTCCACAAGTTAAACAAGCTCGACTTTCTTTTCTTTTAAGTACTTTCAGAGTTGTCTTTCCATTTAAATTGTTACACATGGATGTATAGTACCATCATACAGTGGTGTTCGTTTCTTTCTTATTGTTGTTGATGACCATAGTAAAGCAGTTTGGACACATTTGCTTCATTCAAAATGTGATGTATTGTCAGTCATAAAATCATTCATCATCATGCTGCATAACCAATTTCCTTATCCAGTTAAACAAATTAGGTCTGATAATGACTCTGAATTTTTTAACTCTGAGTTGCTTCTATTTTTGCTTCTCTTGGAATCATACATCAAAGCTCTTGCAACTATACTCCACAATAAAATAGCATAGTGGAAAGAAAATATAGACATCTTATAATAATACAGTCTAATGTTCCTATAAAATTTTGAGGAGAATGACTTTCCACTGCTATCTTTTTAGTCAATCGTTTACCTTTTAAAGTTCTCAACAATGTTTCTCCATATGAGAAATTATTTTACAAACCTCTAGACATATCATTTCTTCGTACATTTGGATGTTTGTGCTTTGTTACAACCCTACATTTCCTAGATAAATTCTCCCTAAGGTCGCAACCTTCTATCTTCTTAGGTTATTCTCTAACCAAGAAGGGTTATCTTGTCTATGGGCTTCAATCTCATACTTTTACAGTTAGCAAGGAAGTAACATTTCACGAGTCTTTATTTCCTTATTATGATGCTTCCTTGACTGCTGCTCCTACTACAATGTTTCCCTCATTTGATATTCCTTTTTATGATCACGATGATTTTGTGCATACCAATTCTAACTATATGCATTCTCACATTCCTACTTCTCATGACAACCATTCACCGATTGTTTCATCATCATTTGATAGTCAGGATGTTGTGCCTTCTCCCTCGAATACTGAGAGTTCCATTTCTGTTCCAAGGAAATCTACGTGGGCTGTTAAACCTCCTATATGGTCAGAAGATTATGTTTGTCCAACCTTAGCACAGTCTACTTCTGTTACATACCTCATATTTGATTTTATGTCTTACTCTAAGCTCTATACTCCTTTCACATGTTTTCTTTCATCTTTAGATGGGTTGAGGCCATGCATTGTGAGATTAAGGCATTAGAATCCAATGGTACTTGGGATCTTGTTTCTTTACTAGTTGGGAAAAAACCTATCGGATGTCGTTGGGTTTATAAAACCAAACTACAAGTAGACGATTCTGTTGAAAAGTTTAAGGCAAGGTTAGTTATCAAGGGCTTCAATCAAAGAGAGGGGATTGATTGTAATGAAACCTTCAGTCCTGTCATTAAGATGGTTACTGTTCAAATTGTGGTTGCACTAGCTGCTCTTAATGGTTATTCTTTATATCAACTTGATGTATATAATGTCTTTCTCAATGGTAGTTTAAATGAAGAAGTGTATATATCTTTACCACCTGGATATGGAGTCAAGGGAGATCCCATAGTGTGTCGCCCTAAGAAGTCCTTATATGGGTTGAAGCAAGCTTCTAGGCAATGGAATGTTACCTTTAAAGTTGTCTTGTTTGAGAGTGGATTTGTTCAATCTAATTATGATCATTCCTTATTCATACAGAAAACAGCTTGCTCCATTGTTATGCTTCTGTTATATGTTGATGACATCCTAATAACCGGGGATAATCGTGATGCTATTGATGCTACTAAGTCTTATATATGTTCCAAGTTTAAGATAAAAGACTTGGGACACCTCCGTTTTTTCTTAGGGATGGAATTTATGAGAAACAAAGATGGTATTTGCATTACTCAACGAAAGTATGCTCTTGAGCTCATTACAGAATCAGGTCTTTTAAGCTCTAGACCATCTATAGTTCCTCTTGATCATAATATGAAGCTCACCATTGAATATGATCAAGCAACAGGCTTGAATCCCGATGATAATGTCTTACCTAATCCTAGTACTTATCAAAGGCTTGTGAGTCGTTTAGTATACCTTACTCATATATATCATGATTTGAGCTTTGTTATGCAGTTATTAAGCCAGTATATGCATATGCCTAAGTAGTCTCATATGCATGTCGCTATGAAGGTCCTCAGATGCATCAAGAAGAATCCAAATTAGGGACTCTTCTTTAGCTCTTCTGGTGTTTTGAAACTTGAAGCTTACTGTGATTCCGACTAGGCTCCATGTCCTCTTTGTCAAAAATCTGTAATGGGATACTGTATGCTTCTTGGTGGGTCTCTTGTGTCATGGAAAACTAAGAAGCAATCCACAATTTCTCGGTCTTCAGCGAAGAGTGAATATAAGGCCATGGAAACTTCAACTTGTGATATTATTTGGCTAGTCAATTTGCTTGCCTATCTATATGTTTCTTGCCTTTTGCATGTGCCACTGTTCTATAATGGCAGCTCCACAAGATAAATTGCTATGAATCCAGTTTTTCATGAGTGCACGAAGCACATTGAAATTGATTGTCATATTGTTAGAGAGAAAATTCAGCAAGGTTTGGTGAAACCGTGTGCTATTCCCACTTCACAGTAGCCAGCTGATCTGTTTACAAAGGCATTAGGGAGATGACATCTTGTTTTTTTAATGTCCAGGGTGTTCAAGACCTCCATCACCCACCACCTTGAGAGGGGCTGTTATGATATGAAGCAGATAAGCAGAAAGTGTTGTTAGTAATGTTTAACATTCCGTGTACATGTAATACGGTTAGAGGCATTTAGCCTATTTAATGTAAAAATCACGTTGTAACTCAAGGTTAACAATTATCATTTTTCCCTCTCATGCTTTCTCTCTCTACTCTGTTTTTCTATTTTTCCCTATTTCGTTCATGAATTCCACAGTTACAGGTTAATCCTGTCTAAAGTATGATAGCTTCTGTTTGGTGAGCTACCTCGCATACTGTCGAATTTGTTTTCAATCCTAATCTCCTCTTTAAGATTCTTAGACTGTCATAATTTGTACCTGTATTGAGATATAGAAATTCACCATCGGTTTCCCCACTAATGGCATCTTCTCAAACTTCTTCTTCTCTGATTCCAAATAGAGTAAAAGCTCCAATGGTCACCTACAAGGAAGATGTCAGATAAAGCTATGTGTTTTGTCTTTCTTCTCTAAATACAAAACATAACGTATCAATAAGGGATTTTTCCAGCTGAGCATTATTTTGTTAGAAAGATTCTTTTAGGTGTTTCATTCTTATTGGTTAGAGTATATTATAAATATCCTCTCTATGTCTTTGTACCTTGTACGTTTATCTTACAGATCAATAAATCTAATTCTCAATCAACTCATGATGAAGAACTTGATTTCTTCTCAAGTTTTTTAAAATCCAATAATCCATACAAATTAGATCATGGAAATAATCCTCATTACTGATTTGTTGACTAAGGACAACTATGAGATATGTTCTAGGGCAATAAAATGAACCTTAAGAGCTAAGAACAAAATATGTTTTATTAATAGCAAACTGTGAAAACTAGATGGATCATCTATGAACACATATGAACCAAAAAAAAGTAACACTACTTTTTCATTTTTCTTTTGTTTTTAGTTTCTTTTTTCAATTCTCACACTCTCTTTATATTTATGATATTCTAATCTTTTATGTCTCGATCCTCTCTACTTTTGTCTACTACTCTCTTCTTCTTCTTTAATCTCCTTCTAAATTTTAATCTCTCTCAAACTCTCCCTCTATCTTTCTAAACTCATCGAACAACAAATAAAATTTCTAAGAAACTCAAATTAAACTGAAATAGAATAAGGTAACTTTATTTTTGTGATTTTTATTTACGAATATTATTTAGATGTTATAAACTTATTAAGGGCTATAATTATAATTTTTTTTACTGTTATTTTTATTAATTTTTGGTGAATTTTGAAGGTTTGGATATTATTTAGGAGTAATATTTAGGGATTTTATATTTTAAAAACTGTAATTAAATATAGTATTTTAAAAATTCATTTTAATAGAAATTTTAATTATTAAAAACGATTATTTAATTATGTTATGTCTCAATTTCGAATTACTATACAAAAATATAAGAACGTGCATTAAACATTCAAAAAATTATACATATATTTATTTGTTTTTTAAGGCCTCAAATTTTTTTTTCGTACCCATATACTTATATTTCTAATTTTCTTTTTCTCACGCATTTCTCATTAGCCAAGCCCAATTAGATTTTTTCCGGCCAAACAAAAGCCCAAATTATACTTCGGCGAAAAGAAAGCCGGAAGTTGCCAAGAAGCTGATTTATCTTCCGTCTTTTCTTGGTGACCTACTTACTACTTATCTTAAATTTACTTTTTCTGTAACGGATATCTTTTGAAAGTATTATATAATGTTACCGATTATCTTAAAATTTAATATTATATTATATTGTATTATTTATTATTAATATTCTTTAACACTAGTTGTATGCTGTCAACTTAATTCTAATCTTTTCTTTTTCATCCTTCCAAAAATCAAAAAGACGCCCTTCGATAACATATAAGCCCCATAAGCAAGCAAGAACGGAGTAATTGCAGATATAAGCACTCAGATCAAATATGTCCAAACGCTTTGAATCTCTCCATGAATTTCATTACACGGTTCAACTCCAGCCAATCCAAACTCAAATCAGCTAAACAAAATTAGGCGAGGATGATTATGAAGATGGTTAGGTTACAAGACACCAACCTCGGAAAAATATCGTATTCTGGCCCCAACAATTTGTCCACCAGCTCCGATGGCCAGAAAGTTACGGCGGTCGTTGACTGATGTATTTTCAGAGAAGGGAAGATTGATCAGAAGAGTTTCTACTCCTTAAGATTGTGTGAAGGGATAGAGTAGATGAGTTTTTCGGGTCTTGCTATAATTTGGAGCGGGAATAGGCCCATTCTTGTTTCTTTTTTTCTTCTTCTTTTCCTGTTGTGTTATTTTGGTTGTCCTATTGTTGGTATTTTGAAGAAAATACGTCAATACAAACTTTGCATATAACGTTTCTCCTCTTTTAAGGATAATATAGATAGAAATCTTCTGGATCAAGCAATCCATGAAAGCATGTTTTATGATCTCTCTAATTTATTTTTTTTCTATTTAAAATCCAGATTCTGACATCCATTAATTTAATCGTGTCAAAACCTTGAAATTTGTTTAACTCTTCTTAACACATTATGTACAGATAAAACCCAATTCGGATTGGAGATAATTGAGATAAAAAGAATAGGAGGAAAAAACAAAATTAATCAACGTTGCTCAAATAATATAGTAACTACTAAATGTTGACAGCGTTCAGATTTTCTTCCCCGGAGATTCCTCCGCCACCGCTGCTCCACCGCGAGTCCACACGGAAACACAATGCTGTCACGAAGAAAGGTCTGATAACTCTTCCGATCGGGCGGAGAACTGTTTCCGACAACTCCAATCTTCCGGTTTATCTTAATCATTTCACTCAAACTCCTCTGCATTTCTACAAACATTAAAACAATAACCAATTGGATTAGTAATAATAAAACTTAATCCCTAAATTACTCAGTTAGTGAATCGGTACTATGAAATGAAAGCACGTACTGCTTTGAGGGAGCTCTGGTCTTCTTGCAAAGGCAACCAAAGGGCCAGAAATTAGAAGGATGAGAATGAAAATAACGGTCGCCTTGTAACCCATCCTTCAGTTTTTCTAAGCTAAAGCTCTGATGCTCGTATTTGCTCTATTTACACAGGAAGTCACAAAAGTGATGTAAGTAGAAGTACAGATTTGCTAAGATATATATAGACGTAGATATAAGATATGTATGTTGTCCATTATTTATGCCTTCTTAAGTTGTAGGGGCTTTTCTTGGAACATTCTAATGTTGTCCATGTCACTTTCAGCTTTGTTTTGATCTATAGGCAGGTATAGAAAGAGTCGGCGTGTAACTTGCTGAAATAACCGTTCGATTTGTTGTTTTGATTGAGATGGACTTTACCCAGAATCACATCTCGAATCCTGGAGGTGTAAAGTCAACGACCGTGTCGTGATAGCGTGAGGACGCCCACAGTGGAACTCTTTTTTAAGTGTCTCAAAATTTCCTAGAGTTTTCAACTTTTCATAGTAATTTCCTGGTGAATGTTGCTCTTTTCTCCATTACTTGCTCTATAAAATTGGAAATGGTATGGGCCCCCGTTGTTTATTCTCTTACATCGTTTTCTCCAGAATTTCCACTCGCAACGAGGTAGGCCAGTGTTAATAAATAATGGATTGGTCTGGTAGGAACACAACACTGATTTATTATCTACTTCAAAATCACGATATTTATGCGTACAGAATCACATTTTAAACAAACTTACTCTGACCAAAACTTCACAAAGGCAGCTACAAATGCTTTGAAAGTAGCCAAGAGCGGGTTACTTCTGGGTTTTGCATTTTTGGATGTCCTGTCCCATGATTCACTGCACATAGGAACCACATAAAAGCCAGATCAGAGACCCAAAAAGAAACACATTAGTTGACCTATATTCCAATCATTAAGCACTTCAAGCACAGACAGAGCATACTTACAGTTATAATATGGAGCAGATAAGCAGAAAGTGTTTTTAGTAGTTAGAAAGTGTTATCAGTAATGTTTAACGTGCATGTATTTGCTTACGTGTCAATACGGTTAGAGGCATTTAGCCTATTTAATGTAAAATCATGTTGTAACTCAAGGTTAACAGTTATCATTTTTCCCTCTCATGCTTTCTCTCTCTACTCTATTTTTCCATTTTTCCTTGTTTCGTTCATGGTATCAGAGCGCAATCCTTGAATCGTGTTTCTTGATTTCTTCCGCTTGAATCGTTTTAGTATCCTTGGCTCTCTGATTATGATCTCTACTGGTTCAAAATGGGGGATGATAACTCGTCGGATGGCTCTCATTCTCGTTCGAAGTTGCCTATAGCGATTAGTGGAGCTAGAAAGGAGGTTAAGCATATTA
Source organism: Coriaria nepalensis (assembly GCA_027186245.1). Taxonomy (NCBI): domain Eukaryota; kingdom Viridiplantae; phylum Streptophyta; class Magnoliopsida; order Cucurbitales; family Coriariaceae; genus Coriaria; species Coriaria nepalensis. Next base: position 8,148,030 of record CP114491.1, on the reverse strand, counting down.
ATCCATACCTGGAGTTGATTCCACAGATAGATTTGGTCAGTCCCCTGTATATTCACTCCTCGGATACTCCGAGATTGAATCTTGTTATGAATAAGCTGACTGGAAACAATAACAATGGGATTTGGAGCAGATCGATGAAATTAGTCCTAATTTCTAAGAACAAATTAGGTTTTGTTACAAGTCAATATCTAAAACCGAGCCTATTCTCATTTCTTTACTGCCTGGGAATGTTGCAATGCAATGATCACCTCTTGGATCTTGAATTCTCTATCTAATGAATTGGCCAATGATGCTATCTTTACATCGGATGCAAAAGATCTTTGGCTGAACTTGAAAGAGAGGTTTGATGAAGTCAATGGATCTAGAATATTTTCTATTTAAAAGGAAATTGTGACATTTAAGCAAGGAAACTTAACAGTAGCTGCCTACTACTCTAAGTTTAAAGCACTTTGGGATCAATATTATGCCTTAGTTGTTCCTCCAACCTGTTAATGTGCTTCCACAACCGCTTTCAGGGTCTTTGATCAACAACAACGTCTTATTCAATTCTTGATTGGACTGAATGATGGTTATAGCATTGTTAGGAGCCAAATCCTAATGATGATACCTCTTCCCATAGTTAATACTGCATTTTCGATGGTTAATACATATGAGTGTAACAGGACAGTAGCCTCCATGAATTCTAGATAATTTAAATCTACTGCACTATATGGAAGTAATCCTCAGAAAGACAATCCCCAAAGAAATAATTCTGATAAGAAAGTTGAATATGAATTATGTCACATCTTTGGCCATCGCAAGGAGAACTGTTATAAATTGATAGACTATCCTCCTGAATACACGTTCAAGAACTTTAGGAATGCAGTGAGGCAACCATTGGCCAATAATGTAAATGTTAAGAATGCATAAGAGTTTGTTGCTCATCAACAAACCTCTATGAATACTTCTGGTGCTTATATATCTATTGATCAATATAGTAGGGTTCTAGAGCTTGGTCAGAATGATGGAGCCAACACTGCACCAATCACCCATGTTGCCAATGTAACAAGTCTGAGTTTCTCTTCCCAGAAAGCTTGGATTATTGATACTGGTGCAACAACACATATGACCTGTGATTTTTCTATCTTAATTTCACCAATTGCATGTGTTAATAGTCTATCTTCTACTGTGATACTTCCTAATGGTCAAACCACTAGATCCACTCATTTAGGAATTGTTCATGTATCTTCTTCTTTAATACTTAAAGAAGTCCTCTTTGTCCCTCAATTCAAATTCAACTTGTTGTCAATTCCTCGTTTAACATCTGAATATGACTGCTTTGTAACCTTTTATACACTTTTCTGTGTATTTTAGGATCGTACCACTAGGAAAATCTTAGGGATTGGTAAAAAACACCATAGACTATACTATCTTCCACAATCCTTAATACACCTCAAACACTGATGAACCTTTCAATTTCCAAATGTAGTCATTTTTTAGCATTTTGTAATAAACCAATCTCTTGCAAGCGCCACTCTAGATTTGGCCATGTTTCTTTTTCCAAACTACAATGTATTCCCTATTTAAAGGGACTGTTGAATTCTAATGAAATTGCTCAGTGTTCTGTTTGTCCACAAGTTAAACAAGCTCGACTTTCTTTTCTTTTAAGTACTTTCAGAGTTGTCTTTCCATTTAAATTGTTACACATGGATGTATGGTACCATCATACAGTGGTGTTCGTTTCTTTCTTATTGTTGTTGATGACCATAGTAAAGCAGTTTGGACACATTTGCTTCATTCAAAATGTGATGTATTGTCAGTCATAAAATCATTCATCATCATGCTGCATAACCAATTTCCTTATCCAGTTAAACAAATTAGGTCTGATAATGACTCTGAATTTTTTAACTCTAAGTTGCTTCTATTTTTGCTTCTCTTGGAATCATACATCAAAGCTCTTGCAACTATACTCCACAATAAAATAGCATAGTGGAAAGAAAATATAGACATCTTATAATAATACAGTCTAATGTTCCTATAAAATTTTGAGGAGAATGACTTTCCACTGCTATCTTTTTAGTCAATCGTTTACCTTTTAAAGTTCTCAACAATGTTTCTCCATATGAGAAATTATTGTACAAACCTCTAGACATATCATTTCTTCGTACATTTGGATGTTTGTGCTTTGTTACAACCCTACATTTCCTAGATAAATTCTCCCTAAGGTCGCAACCTTCTTCTATCTTCTTAGGTTATTCTCTAACCAAGAAGGGTTATCTTGTCTATGGGCTTCAATCTCATACTTTTACAGTTAGCAAGGAAGTAACATTTCACAAGTCTTTATTTCCTTATTATGATGCTTCCTTGACTGCTGCTCCTACTACAATGTTTCCCTCATTTGATATTCCTTTTTATGATCACGATGATTTTGTGCATACCAATTCTAACTATATGCATTCTCACATTCCTACTTCTCATGACAACCATTCACCGATTGTTTCATCATCATTTGATAGTCAGGATGTTGTGCCTTCTCCCTCGAATACTGAGATTTCCATTTCTGTTCCAAGGAAATCTACATGGGCTGTTAAACCTCCTATATGGTCAGAAGATTATGTTTGTCCAACCTTAGCACAGTCTACTTCTGTTACATACCTCATATTTGATTTTATGTCTTATTCTAAGCTCTATACTCCTTTCACATGTTTTCTTTCATCTTTAGATGGGTTGAGGCCATGCATTGTGAGATTAAGGCATTAGAATCTAATGGTACTTGGGATCTTGTTTCTTTACTAGTTGGGAAAAAACCTATCGAATGTCGTTGGGTTTATAAAACCAAACTACAAGTAGACGGTTCTGTTGAAAAGTTTAAGGCAAGGTTAGTTATCAAGGGCTTCAATCAAAGAGAGGGGATTGATTGTAATGAAACCTTCAGTCCTGTCATTAAGATGGTTACTGTTCAAATTGTGGTTGCACTAGCTGCTCTTAATGGTTATTCTTTATATCAACTTGATGTATATAATAATGTCTTTCTCAATGGTAGTTTAAATGAAGAAGTGTATATATCTTTACCACCTGGATATGGAGTCAAGAGAGATCCCATAGTGTGTCGCCCTAAGAAGTCCTTATATGGGTTGAAGCAAGCTTCTAGGCAATGGAATGTTACCTTTAAAGTTGTCTTGTTTGAGAGTGGATTTGTTCAATCTAATTATGATCATTCCTTATTCATACAGAAAACAGCTTGCTCCATTGTTATGCTTCTGTTATATGTTGATGACATTCTAATAACCGGGGATAATTGTGATGCTATTGATGCTACTAAGTCTTACATATGTTCCAAGTTTAAGATAAAAGACTTGGGACACCTCCGTTTTTTCTTAGGGATGGAATTTATGAGAAACAAAGATGGTATTTGCATTACTCAACGAAAGTATGCTCTTGAGCTCATTACAGAATCCGGTCTTTTAAGCTCTAGACCATCTATAGTTCCTCTTGATCATAATATGAAGCTCACCGTTGAATATGATCAAGCAACAGGCTTGAATCCCGATGATAATGTCTTACCTGATCCTAGTACTTATCAAAGGCTTGTGAGTCGTTTAGTATACCTTACTCATATATATCATGATTTGAGCTTTGTTATGCAGTTATTAAGCCAGTATATGCATATGCCTAAGTAGTCTCATATGCATGTCGCTATGAAGGTCCTCAGATGCATCAAGAAGAATCCAAATTAGGGACTCTTCTTTAGCTCTTCTGGTGTTTTGAAACTTGAAGCTTACTGTGATTCCGACTAGGCTCCATGTCCTCTTTGTCAAAAATCTGTAATGGGATATTGTATGCTTCTTGGTGGGTCTCTTGTGTCATGGAAAACTAAGAAGCAATCCACAATTTCTCGGTCTTCAGCGGAGAGTGAATATAAGGCCATGGAAACTTCAACTTGTGATATTATTTGGCTAGTCAATTTGCTTGCCGATCTATATGTTTCTTGCCTTTTGCATGTGCCACTGTTCTATAATGGCAGCTCCACAAGATAAATTGCTATGAATCCAGTTTTTCATGAGCGCACGAAGCACATTGAAATTGATTGTCATATTGTTAGAGAGAAAATTCAGCAAGGTTTGGTGAAACCGTGTGCTCCAAAATTAAAAATATCCTCTCTCTGTCTTTGTACCTTGTACGTTTATCTTACAGATCAATAAATCTAATTCTCAATCAATTCATGATGAAGAACTTGATTTCTTCTCAAGTTTTTTAAAATCCAATAATCCATACAAATTAGATCATGGAAATAATCCTCATTACTGATTTGTTGACTAAGGACAACTATGAGATATGTTCTAGGGCAATAAAATGAACCTTAAGAGCTAAGAACAAAATATGTTTTATTAATAGCAAACTGTGAAAACTAGATGGATCATCTATGAACACATATGAACCAAAAAAAAGTAACACTACTTTTTCATTTTTCTTTTGTTTTTAGTTTCTTTTTTCAATTCTCACTATATTTATGATATTCTAATCTTTTATGTCTCGATCCTCTCTACTTTTGTTTACTACTCTCTTCTTCTTCTTTAATCTCCTTCTAAATTTTAATCTCTCTCAAACTCTCCCTCTATCTTTCTAAACTCATCGAACAACAAATAAAATTTCTAAGAAACTCAAATTAAACTGAAATAGAATAAGGTAACTTTATTTTTGTGATTTTTATTTACGAATATTATTTAGATGTTATAAACTTATTAAGGGCTATAATTATAATTTTTTTACTGTTATTTTTATTAATTTTTGGTGAATTTTGAAGGTTTGGATATTATTTAGGAGTAATATTTAGGGATTTTATATTTTAAAAACTGTAATTAAATATAGTATTTTAAAAATTCATTTTAATAGAAATTTTAATTATTAAAAACGATTATTTAATTATGTTATGTCTCAATTTCGAATTACTATACAAAAATATAAGAACGTGCATTAATCATTCAAAAAATTATACTTATATTTATTTGTTTTTTAAGGCCTCAAATTTTTTTTTCGTACCCATATACTTATATTTCTAATTTTCTTTTTCTCACACATTTCTCATTAGCCAAGCCCAATTAGATTTTTTCCGGCCAAACAAAAGCCCAAATTATACTTCGGCGAAAAGAAAGCCGGAAGTTGCCAAGAAGCCGATTTATCTTCCGTCTTTTCTTGGTGACCTACTTACTACTTACCTTAAATTTACTTTTTCTGTAACGGATATCTTTTGAAAGTATTATATAATGTTACCGATTATCTTAAAATTTAAAATTATATTATATTATATTATTTATTATTAATATTCTTTAACACTAGTTGTATGCTGTCAACTTAATTCTAATCTTTTCTTTTTCATCCTTCCAAAAATCAAAAAGACGCCCTTCGATAACATATAAGCCCAATAAGCAAGCAAGAACGGAGTAATTGCAGATGTAAGCACTCAGATCAAATATGTCCAAACGCTTTGAATCTCTCCATGAATTTCATTGCACGGTCCAACTCCAGCCAATCCAAACTCAAATCAGTGAAACAAAATCGGGCCAGGACGATCATGACAATGGTTACAAGACACCAACCTCGGAAAAATATCGTATTCTGGCCCCAACAATTTGTCCACCAGCTCCGATGGCCAGAAAGTTACGGCGGTCGTTGACTGATGTATTTTCAGAGAAGGGAAGATTGATCAGAAGAGTTTCTACTCCTTAAGATTGTGTGAAGGGATAGAGTAGATGAGTTTTTCGGGTCTTGCTATAATTTGGAGCGGGAATAGGCCCATTCTTGTTTCTTTTTTTCTTCTTCTTTTCCTGTTGTGTTATTTTGGTTGTCCTATTGTTGGTATTTTGAAGAAAATACGTCAATACAAACTTTGCATATAACGTTTCTCCTCTTTTAAGGATAATATAGATAGAAATCTTCTGGATCAAGCAATCCATGAAAGCATGTTTTATGATCTCTCTAATTTATTTTTTTTCTATTTAAAATCCAGATTCTGACATCCATTAATTTAATCGTGTCAAAACCTTGAAATTTGTTTAACTCTTCTTAACACATTATGTACAGATAAAACCCAATTCGGATTGGAGATAATTGAGATAAAAAGAATAGGAGGAAAAAACAAAATTAATCAACGTTGCTCAAATAATATAGTAACTACTAAATGTTGACAGCGTTCAGATTTTCTTCCCCGGAGATTCCTCCGCCACCGCTGCTCCACCGCGAGTCCACACGGAAACACAATGCTGTCACGAAGAAAGGTCTGATAACTCTTCCGATCGGGCGGAGAACTGTTTCCGACAACTCCAATCTTCCGGTTTATCTTAATCATTTCACTCAAACTCCTCTGCATTTCTACAAACATTAAAACAATAACCAATTGGATTAGTAATAATAAAACTTAATCCCTAAATTACTCAGTTAGTGAATCGGTACTATGAAATGAAAGCACGTACTGCTTTGAGGGAGCTCTGGTCTTCTTGCAAAGGCAACCAAAGGGCCAGAAATTAGAAGGATGAGAATGAAAATAACGGTCGCCTTGTAACCCATCCTTCAGTTTTTCTAAGCTAAAGCTCTGATGCTCGTATTTGCTCTATTTACACAGGAAGTCACAAAAGTGATGTAAGTAGAAGTACAGATTTGCTAAGATATATATAGACGTAGATATAAGATATGTATGTTGTCCATTATTTATGCCTTCTTAAGTTGTAGGGGCTTTTCTTGGAACATTCTAATGTTGTCCATGTCACTTTCAGCTTTGTTTTGATCTATAGGCAGGTATAGAAAGAGTCGGCGTGTAACTTGCTGAAATAACCGTTCGATTTGTTGTTTTGATTGAGATGGACTTTACCCAGAATCACATCTCGAATCCTGGAGGTGTAAAGTCAACGACCGTGTCGTGATAGCGTGAGGACGCCCACAGTGGAACTCTTTTTTAAGTGTCTCAAAATTTCCTAGAGTTTTCAACTTTTCAGAGTAATTTCCTGGTGAATGTTGCTCTTTTCTCCATTACTTGCTCTATAAAATTGGAAATGGTATGGACCCCCGTTGTTTATTCTCTTACATCGTTTTCTCCAGAATTTCCACTCGCAATGAGGTAGGCCAGTGTTAATAAATAATGGATTGGTCTGGTAGGAACACAACACTGATTTATTATCTACTTCAAAATCACGATATTTATGCCTACAGAATCACATTTTAAACAAACTTACTCTGACCAAAACTTCACAAAGGCAGCTACAAATGCTTTGAAAATAGCCAAGAGCGGGTTACTTCCAGGTTTTGCATTTTTGGATGTCCTGCCCCATGATTCACTGCACATAGGAACCACATAAAAGCCAGATCAGAGACCCAAAAAGAAACACATTAGTTGACCTATATTCCAATCATTAAGCACTTCAAGCACGGACAGAGCATACTTACAGGTTAATCCTGTCTAAAGTAGGACTGCTTCCGTTTGGTGAGCTACCTCGCATACTGTCGAATTTGTTTTCAATCCCAATCTCCTCTTTAAGATTCTTAGACTGGGTAACATTTGGACTGTTTCCCTGTAAATGCAATCAAGAGAGGTCCCATTCCAGAATTATGCTCTAATATGTTTTCAAAAAAAGAAATACATGAACACTCTTTAGAGCTCAATTTCATGTCTAGTTGTCAATTTGAACTCACCTTAGATTCCGGAGATTCTGGGCCTGGTTCAGATTTCTGAGATGTTATAGTTTCAGTACAAGTCACTTTACCTTCTAGGTCTTGGGTTTCTTGTAATTCAGGCTCATTATTTTCTATGGTAACAGAACCATTTGAGTTTTCCACCAAGGGATCTCTGATTCCTTTCAGTGCTTCTTCATTTACTAAACCAGAAGTTGTACCCAACGGAGTGGCAGGGTTCGCCATTTCTTTCTCATCCACAAGAACAGAAGTTTTCACAGAAAAGTTCTCTTCCGTTTCTGATCTCCCTACTTCTTCTACCAAGTCAAAGTTTTTCATTTCTCCATCTGAGTTATCAATGGTCTTACTAATGGGCCTTAATGGGAATGTCTCTACCACCAAATCTGCTGCTACTATGGGAGTTACTTTTTTTCCTGGAGAAACTTCCAGTTCCTCTTCAACATTCTTCTCTTCTTCAATATGTTGATTTACTTGCAGCTCAGTATCAATCTGTTCATCAGACTTATTCTCTTTCACATCCACCGGACTACCGTTGACAATCAGCCCATCGTTAAATTCCTGAACTTTGGATTCAGCACATTCTTCAGATACTAAGTTTGCCATTTTGTTTTCTTCATGATGATCATTGGGTAAAAGTTGAATATCATTTGATGATGTTGTGAAAGGATTTTGGTGTTCAATGGCAATGGAACCGAATGGCTCTTGTATCAATTCTGATAACTGATCATTGAGCGACTCAAATGACAACTTTCCTGGACCAAGCACTCTATTTTCTTGGATAACATCTCGAACAATTTCTCGAACTGTGTAGAAAGACCCACCAACTTCCTTGTGGGTCAGGTTAAGTGACGGGAAACTGCCATTGTTCGACTTCTGATACCTGCAAAAAAGAGTATTAAGTTTTAAAATCAAACCAAACGGTAAATCAATAACAGCAAGAGATAAGATGTCACTAATTAAGTTGCAAGAATTTTTGTGAAAAAACAAAAGCAAGAATAACCAGAATAGCATTTGCTACGTAGAAAGAATCTCAATAGAAAAGGCAGAAACCTGCCCACTAGTCCGATTAAGATATGAAGAGTGCTGAAAATCAAACAACTTCAATTACCAAGGGCTTTAGACCTCTGTTTCACAGTACGGGGTAAAAAAATTTGGATCAATAAACACGAGTGCAAGACTTACTTCTTTATGAAGTCTTCAGCCATTGCCTTCCTCTCCTCCTTTGACCGGCGAATTCTGGTCTTCCTGTCTTCAGCCATTGCCTTCCTCTCCTCCTTTGACCGGCGAATTCTGGTCTTCCTACTTTCAGATTCATTGCATTTGGCTAGGGCAAAAGTTTGGCCCACCCAGCCACTCTTTATAACATGCATGATATGCACCAAGCTCTCCACCTATTATTGTACAAACCTACAATGGAAGAGGATGAATCAGAGAATTCTAGACCATTACAGTACATCTTTCCAGCATAAATTAACTCGAATGTAATCGGTAAAAATGATTTTCCTGATTAAGGAAAGGAAATCATAAAAGCATCTGTCTGAGATGATATATTCACTTTGTTATATGAATCAGTCCTTAGTTCCAACTGCCACCTCTCTACTTTAATCTTCCTAATGATTTTCCACAAGAATAGAAGGAGAGGCTTTCTTTACAAATTTACAACTATACGGTCAATGAAAGGACTTGAATGACAATTTATGAAAATAGAAAGCAAGAAAGAAAGAAATGAAACAAAGTGAAGTAAGCTTGAACCTGTATACAAATTATTGAACCTCTTCTCTATAATATAGGATGTCTAAGTTCTAACCAGTAAGCCATAAACGTATAGTTTTTTCAATTTCAGAGATCCGAGCACTTCTAGAGCGTCACAAAATCTTTTCTCTAAACTTAAAATTTGTTAATTTTTCTGCTAAAATTTTCTAGAAATCAGCCTCTTGTGAAGTCATTTCCACTCTTTTGGCTCATCAGATGTCCCTTTCATTCTAAAACAGTTTTCATGCCACTGCCAGATAGACTACCAATTTTGGTTTATAACAAAAAGTTAGGAGGAGAAAATTGAAAACCATCTCCCACAGCAAGATAACACTATAAGCAAATTTTCCTTTCCAATACTCGAATGAAAAATGCATTTTCAAGGTTCCAAATACAGATTCGAAATAAACCAGCAGATTATCTTCCGTTCCTTAAAGCTACTCAGAAATTAGCAAACGACAACAAGAGAAGCTGATTAAAAGAAAATGAGAAGCTTGAGAATCAGAAGCCAGCAATACCTTTAAATTTTCGGTTCTCAGAGACGAAATTCAGTAGCAAAACGCTATAATTCACAAAAACAGTTGAGAGGAACAAATGTAAGTGTAATCCACCGAACAGAAGATCTAGAAATGGAAAAATCCGACAGTCAAAACGGGCAACAGTGCGTGAAGTAAATGACAATGGAAGCGAAAATGAAAATGAAAATGATTATCGGAATTGGAGTTCAGAGCAGAGAACAATGGAGGTGTGATAGGTCAAAGAGACGTACCTGCACTGAGAGAGAGAGGATTGGGTTTTTCAAAACCCTACACAGGGGTTACAGCGTAATGAGAGCAGCGCCAATTTCGTAATGCAATTGGCCGGTAGAGCGGGAAAGGTGTAATTATTTGCAAGTTCGAGTGGTAAAATGATAAAAACTGCAATTTTTTGGGTCGCAGGCCCATTGAAATCGAACCCCACATGCCAAATGGGCTTTTTCAGGAGCAATTATGCATGGCGTTAGGAATTATTAAATATTAAATTTACTTTCTAAAATCTTATGTCCATAAGCATGTCCATCGGTCGGATCGATTAGGATCCGACCCCATATGTAAAATATCCGAAATTTTCAGCACCTTTCATATAGAACCAAATGAATCCGGATCCGATGAGATACTCCCGCATGATATCCCGGATCGGATACGAATCTGGACCTGGATCCAAAAATATCCGATTTTTTATTTTGGCTTTCTTCGTTTTCTGAAAAATGAGCTTTTTATAAGCATACCCACTGCACAAAAAAATCAATCTCATCCATTATTATCTAAAACAACATGAAAAAAGAAATTAAAAACCTGAAATTAGTTTTAAATGAAACTCAAATGGGTACCTTAGAATTCACCGAACCGCCATTAATGGAGAACTGATTCAGGGCAGCCATGGAGAGTGATGTGATCAGAAACTCAAGTCAAGGAAGAATGGTAGCACCAAATTGGGTTTAAGAACCTAAACCTTGTTGGTAATTTTTTGATCGAGATTTGGAATACCTAATAAATATATTTTCTAAGAAAAATGATATTTTCACCATTTCGGATTACTTGTAGATTATTGTAAAAAATAATTTTCGTGATATGATAAGTTTTTACAAAATTTCATAAGCAATAGTGAAACTTTGTTCTCGAATATATTCAATTTCGGATAGTAAGAAAATGAAATAGAAAAAAAGTCATTTTTTCTTTATAGATTTCTCATATTTATGGACGAAATTAGCATATATTCGTAAAACAATATAATAATCACACTTCTTGAAAAAATAGTTAAACTGTTTTAACGATTATATATTTGAATTTCCGAAATTTAAATTTCAACGATAACTAAACGTTTTAATTATCAATCGTTTGAATAAAACGGTAAAATTCAGCAAACATATAAAGTGCCAAGTGCGCCTAATAAAGACCAAAAGCACCTTATGCTCACGCCATGCGCGTGTACAAGTCCTGGTCAGACATCAGCTTTTATTTATTATTACAAATGTTCATTATTTGCAATCACTTATAAATGTTCTGAGAATTTTTTTTCCCTTTCTAATATGGGATGCAATTTAATTATAGTTATAAAGTATTTTTTGAGCTTGAGTCTTTAACTCGTTTCGCTTTAACCATTATTGAAAAGTCCAACCGACCCTCAACGGGGTTCAAGAACCCATATCCCAAACCAGGTACAATAAGCCGATCAAGAACCCTGAACGCAGATCTGGGTCCAAGAGGCCAGAATTGCCATAGACGTGGCTGGAACAAATTTCCAAATCGAAATCAATAGAAAATGCAGAGAGTGGTGAAGATTGAAGACACTGAAGAGTAGAGACTAAAGAAGCCAAGAAGGTAGAACGAGGAAGGCAGAAGCCGCTTTTAGTTTTTTAGGATCCCTCAAATATTTAGGATCCGGATTCGCTAACCTAACTAAACATATGACACATCAAAAATGTTACTAATATTTTTAATTAAATTTTGTGAGTAATAAAAAATTATTAAATTCTAAGAATATTAGGATAATTGATAATAAGAGATATTTTTCTTGGAGTATTTTAAAATTTTAGATATCATTTTTCAATTATTACATATTAAGAATATTAATATTATTGATAATATTATAATCATTTTAAACACTTTAAAACTTTAAACCAATATGAAAATTCATTAAAAGTAAAAGAAAAAGGTTAAGTTATTATTTGTAAACTTTTTTTTCTTTGAATCATTTATGGAAACTCCAGTTGCTTCTTTTAAATTTTACTATAAATGAGTTCAATCAGCTTCCTTCACATTAGCATTACTCTGAAAACTAACTGGAAGAACCCAAAAAAAAAAAAAGTGTGAGAGAGCTAAATTTGGTAAATTTGGGAGGCCAAATCAAAATCTATGAAGATCACAGATATAAAAATGGGAAAACAAAAAGAAAATGGGTTTCACATATCAACGGGTCCGAATGGATCCTCAGAGGAATGAGGATCTCCTATGAACGCTTCTCCCATGGGTCTACTTCCAGTAACAGGTAATTGCCAGAACGAATCCGAATTCTCGTAGAATATATAAAACACAATAGCCGATGCCGTGAACAGAACTGCAAGTAGTAAATATATCTGCCACTCTGCAGATTTTCAGATCAAAACAAGAACAAGAACAAGTGTCAAATGAAGAATCTATTGATGATATCCATTACAGAGAGAGAGGGAGAGAGAGAGTGAGAAGGACCTTTCCAATCTGGAGTTACATTTAGCTTAGTCACCACGGCTCCCCATTCAGTTGAAGTAGTAAGCACAACCCTGCAGAAATTCCAGCCACATGAAAAAAGTTAGAAACAAAACTTTGTTGGTTACACAGTTTCTACAAAACTCCAAATTGGCAAAACTCCAGTTTGCAAGCTTACCTTTCCCTAGGACAGAAATCTAAAGTTTCAATGCATGTGCCCAAGTGAAGCCTCTTGCTAGAGTGAACAACCTCCATTTTCTTTACCTCGACTACATTCACATCTCCATCTTTGCTTCCTCTATAATTTAATTAATTTAAGAGTTAAACACCTAGAACTTATGTTCTTCTAAACTTTTCCAAACCAATGTTATGCTAACCATTCATGCGATCAGCATGCTTAAGCCTTTAATAATAAATAAAAGGGATAGTAATACAAAATAAAGAGTAGGATCCAACTCACAGAGCCAGATACTTTCCATCCCGACTGATGGACATTATGGCAGCAGGCTTATTGAGTAGCCTCTTATACCCAATTCTTTTCCAAGTACTTATATCATAAACTCCAACAATGTGTTTATTATCTGTTTCAGAATAAATAAATAAATACATAAATAAATAAATAAAATAAGAACTTGCTTTGTTCATCTAGTGAATGGAAGGAGAGAAAATATTGTCATCATTACTCAAATATACTGAAAATAAGGTATTCTACCTTTTTGAACAGTGCAGAATAAAAACGGTTTTGTCCCATCCTTAGAAAACCTACACAATCCAATATTTTCATCCTGCAGAAGAGATAGTATAGAACCAACCATTACGAAAGATTTTTTTAATATGCAGAGAAATGTTTGAACTTAAAATCAAATTATACTGTGCTCCGAGCCAATGTGGACACTGGATGACCATCTTCTGTTTTCCAAATTCTGGCTGAACCATCCATAGAGCTTGAGACTAAGAATTCTGAGTCCAGGCTGTGAAGCAAGAAAGAAAATGACGATCAATTCAGATTCAGGAAAATTTTCAGATTTTCTGTGAGACCTTAGATTCTTACCTAAAATCAATATCTCCGACAGAGTTGTGAGCTTTGGGTTCGTCTAAAATGACACGCAGGTTTGGCCACTCCAAGATTCTGAGACGGCCATCCTATAATTAATCCCAAAGTACATCAAAAGGCACAAGCTCGATTAAAGAGAAGGAAAAGGGACAGTTTCCTAACGCGCATTATAATAATTAGCAAGAGATCAGTGCACTTAGTGCTTACCACCCCACCAAAGGCAACTTTAGAACCGTCAGCGCTAAAAGTTAAGCATTTTTTAGGGCTGTCTTCTTTGAGAGGAGCCAGCTCTTTAGCCAATATCTTCAAGTTTGATTCTTGACCATATAGCTCAAATAGCCTGCAAGCCGAAGATAAATATATCGATTACATATCATTCTGATCTCGATTATACATAGATTATGTGATTAGCTCTCATACTCCAGTAAATCACTACATTCAAAATCAAATGATGAAAGTGAAAATTTTCAAGCATATAAATTACCCCACAGGTACTACACAACTTATCCTATAATCGCATCCGAAATAATTCGAAGGGGAAAAAGGAAACAGTTGCAAAGGCCAGCAGCAATTACTATTTATGGATACATCAAGATGAGAGGTATCCTGAAATTTTAGATATTATTCTTTAGCCAATTGAACTTACTTGCAGCCGCCTCCAGTTGTTGAGCAGAGGATATCGTCCCCGCTGGGATGCACCGCAAAGCTAACAGGATCACCTTCGCATTCTTCAAGCACAAACGTAGTCTACAAGAAACAAATAAATAAATTCAAAAACCCCTAAATAGAACCAAAATAGGTCCAGAAACCGATTTCCCTGTTTTCAGAAATGAAAAAACTGTTTTCAAAATTTTAAGGCGCGAGAGAGAGAGAGAGGAAACGAACCAGAGGAGCGGAGGAGAGAGAAGCGGATTTAGCGTCGAAGGAGAAGATCTCGAGCACAGAAGGAGAAGAGCGGCCACGCGTGGACTTCCCTAACACCACCAGATTGACGTTCTCGGGTCGGCGGATCCACGACCCGCACGATACAGTCGGACCTTGATTCGAACGGCTGTTCTCCATCAATGAACTCACAGAAGAGAAATCGAAAATGTAAGGAATTCTTCGTTCAGTTTACAGGAGGAAGCAGAGAAAGCTAACAGAGAAATAGCACGGAAACCAGAGCGATTTTGTATGCGCATTTGTGCCAAAATATCTAGTTGATATTTATATATTTATATATTATGTGGGTCCTACTGAGGAAGGAACTTGCAGTGTCAACTCCAAATCGAGGTCAGAGAAGGATCAAGGATATTCACACGCTTTCGTTACTATCATAGTTTTGTAAATTGGGTATTTTAAATAAATTTAGGGTACTTTGGTCAAAAATATATATAATCGGTTCGGGTGGTTCATTGAATCAAATTGAAATGCTTGAGAGGGTTAGCTAATACATTGGGCCCTAATTTGTGTGGATCCATGTTTCTTTGTTGGTAGGCTACCTGTTAGAGGAAGTAATTGGGCTGATCCTTCAAATATATTTACTAATTTGTCTAATGGGCCAAACATTTGAACAATCCAGTACGCAGTTCTTGACACGTTGGTCAAAATATAGGCGCTGACCAATTGAAGCTTGGGCCGATGGCTGATTAGGCCCAATTATATGAACTTTGACTCTTTGAGGGTTGGGCTTAAAAATACATAGAGAACTTGGTAAAATCATGGCTCAAGAGTTAAGAGTTAAAGAGTATGAAGCAATAGAATTATAAATATGTTTTAATGGTGTTTCTGTTTGGCAACTACGAATCAAACCATCCACTTCTTCTTCGACTATCATCCCCTTCTTCTTCCACTCAATTTCTTCAATCACTTCTTGAATTTCTCCATCGTTCAACCAGTGCAATCCAAGGTTATGTCCGAGTCTCCACCACCACCCTTCTTCATATGAAAGAGGGGAAGAAGCTTCTAATGAATGAGATTTATTCATAGTCCGCCATGATTGAAGACTCGAAGTAAGTATGTTGCAGAGACAAAATATAAAGCATCCACTAAGACAAAAGTTCTCCTCCACTTACACCATGTTCCATGTTTCCCTCTTCCACCAATTGCCTTTATATTTTATATTTGCTTTTTGCCTTTTCCCTTTGTATAAATCTAATCAAATTTCAATTGAATTATAAGTGTGAATCACGTTGTTAAGCACGCCATGAATTTTTCTTGTATCAGTCTGGTATGCGGCTACAACGGTGGATGCGGGTGTGATGGCAACAACCCCATAAGCTTTATAATAGTTAAGTTTTTTATTTTTGTAAAATTAAATTTGATAAATAAAAAACAATAATTTTATATAATTTATTTTATGAGATTTTAATTATTTTTAAATATGAATTTTAATTTATTAAATTAATATTTTTCTAAATATTAAAATCTAAATAGTATTTATTTTAAATAAAACAGTCTATTTCTATATATATATATATATATATAAAGTCGTTGTTGGGTTATATTGTACATTTTATTTCTTAATCCTAACATTTTTTTTTAATTTATAATCAAACATAAAATTGATATTTATATAATATATTATTTTATTTATTTATTATGAACTCAACATTTATATTATTTATCTCCACAACATCAATTTTCTAGATCCTCCTCTATTCAGCCACGTGGTAAACTAATCTTCATCACAACTAATTTATGTGATCATATAAACATCAATTTCTTTATATGATCCTAAATGATATTGTATAGATACAATTTATAATAATGATATTTATAGTTATAATAAAATTTAATTCGTTATGTGTTTATCTATAAAACATCCTTAAATTATATGAGAAAATCTCTATAAATTTATGATAAATTTTGAAAATAAAAATAGATTGGTTGTGATTGGGATTTGAAGAAAACCTTAATCTATTGCGATGCGGGCTATATTTAAACCAAGATCTCTAAGGATCTAAGTTTGAGCTTGAACCCATATCTCTTTGCATTCGGGTTCAAAGACAACTCAATGCTATTGCAATTTGGGTTCTCTTCGAATTCGAAAACACAATCAATATGATTTTCTTTGAATCTCGATTGGGATAATGGTTGTGGTGGTGATGCCGATGACATTGACCATGGACCCAATATTAGGATGTGGTAGCCAGGTGGATGCATACTTGTGGTGATGAGTCGGGGATTGGTTTATATATTATTAGTTATATGCTAACATGACATAATGAATTAAATCGGGTAGATAAGATTCTAACGAGTATCTTAACTTCATATTAGTATGTGAATATTTGATGATTATAGGTGATTATGTAAAATTTTGTATCATCTTACTAGATACATTTAATTTTAGGGTCACTAACTCTATTAGCTTTTATATAAACACTCTTATAATTTTTACTCTCTTTTAAATAGAAGTACTTTAAGTTTCAGTTTCAGTTTCTTATTTACCCGTATATTATTTTAAGTATATTGTTTCAAAGTATTTATAAAGAAAAATATGAATCCATTTGATATTTCACTTAGAGGAAGTAAACCCACCTCAAAAACCGTAGGATTAATATAAGATGAACTAGCATGGAGAGTGCCTTTCTTCATTGCCCAAAGTGTTTAAAATACAAGTGGTCGCCTAACTCTATCTCTTTAAAGTCCGAATTAATATTCAAATAAAAAACTATTTTAAAAAAAATAAAATCTAAATTAGTGTTTTCGTTCCTTAATTTTTTATTATTTGTTTATTTTGGTCCCTAAATTTTCAAATAGTTTAATTTCGTTTTTAAAGTTTTCAAAATATTTTATATTTATCTTTACAGTTAAATTTATTAATATAAGGTTTAAAAATAACTTCTAAAATCTTATAAATACTAAAATTAACACATAACACATTAAAATATCAATAATATTATTAAAATATTGTTGAAATAGTTATTATTGAGATTTAAGATTGTAAATAATGAAAAATGATGGGTAGTAAAAAATTAATTTACAAAAAATTATTAATTTTAAGTATATTAATATTAATTAAATAATATGATATATTTTAATTTAATATTGATAAATTGTAGATGTTATTTTCAATTATAATCTATAATATGGTCAAAATGACCAAAATGGAACATTATGATAATATTAAAGATAAAATTAAACTATTTTAAAATTTAAAAATGAAAATAAATAAACAGTAAAAATTAAGAGACAACAATAATAATTAAAAAAAAAAGTCAAAGTAAAATCTTAATAAATAATAATTTTTTAATCTAAATTTTAAAATAATATATTAATTTTTTTTAAATAATTTAATATTTTACTAAATTAATACTAAAATTATGAATTTATTGTACCCTCTTTACGCCTGTTATGGTTATTACACTGACTCAGATAATCTTTTTATGGTAATTTTTTTTGTTTTGATTTTTTTCCATTTTCAGAATCACTTTTGTGTGATGAAGAATACACTTTTTGCATCATCAAATTTAACTTAGCTGTACTTAGAAACTTCCAAAATCTTTGCCAAATTTAGATCGACAGTTACATCTTAACCACTATACCATACGACGTGTCGTCATCTTTAAGCTAATCTAAAATAACAGCCAATTAGGTCACCGTCCAATCACAGATTCACAATCCTTAAGATCTTGTATATAAATACCGCCAAAAATAACGAAAATACCACCCTTGCTATAGCCATAGCCAGAACATCAGCATTCTGTAAAATTTGTACCATCAGTACTATTATCTATCATACAATGAGCCTCGTGTACTCCTTTACCCCGACTAACCACTACCTCGTCGCTACCACCGTCCCCTCCGCCGCTGTGGGAGCTGAAGTAGTTTCTCAGTGTTCTCTGTTGTCTTCTTCTCCGTTCAGTTCGAGGCGATCTTCTCATCTTCTGGGAAAGAGAATTTTCTATCGTGTGCCGTATGCGCCCCTGCGCGATTCCTCGAAGTGCGTTCCGCGCGCCATTTCTGCTGGAGATCTCTTGCAGGACTCCGGAGCTACCGCGGCTGTCCTCGGAGGCTCTTACTGTCTTGTTTTCTGCTTCAACAATCTCACTCAACGTAATCTCATCCAGCAGGTCTTCTCTCTCCGTCTCTCCCCTCACACTCTTACATTTACTCTTCCTGCTCTTTTCCAGATTCAGTACGGACTTGCAGTTCTCTAGTTCTATTTATTTCTGTGAGATATTCTAATTATGGCAAAAAAATGTACGGAAACGAAACCAGGACGACGCGTTAGGTTCTGTTTTCGGAGAATGTAGCCCTAAAATGCCAGATTTCCAAAAACAGGAATGTGGAATTTGTACTTAGTAGAAATATATTGCTTTGATGACTACACTTCTCATTGATAATCTCTCGCTTTTTTTTTTCCTCTGACAAATTACTCTTCATTGTTCTTCTATTTGGAGCAGAATTTAAGTAGAAAACTGGTTCACATAATGTCTGGCTTGCTGTTCATGGCTTCATGGCCAATTTTCAGGTATCCCTATCTTCTTCTTCTTCTTTGTGAAAATAAACAAAATTCCGCCATTCAATTTTATCTCTTAGCGATAGCCATTTGTATTTGAGTTTCCTCTTTAACTACTCGGCTGATCGTTTTATACTCTTAGAATAGCACCTCAGCAGAGGCTCGTTACTTTGCTTCACTGGTCCCTCTCATGAATTGCTTACGGCTCGTTATCAATGGCCTCTCATTGGCTTCAGATGAAGGACTCACTAAATCCGTGACTCGTGATGGCAAACCAGAGTGAGCTTCCCCCTAATCATCCACCCCCTTTTTAAACAAAACCAGAGATTATTACCTCTCTTTATCTTGCCCATAATTCTTTCCATATCTTCAGGGAATTGTTTAGAGGTCCTCTGTACTATGTTCTGATACTAATTGTATGCGCCATTGTCTTCTGGCGCAAATCTCCGGTTGGTGTTATCTCATTGGCCATGATGTGTGGAGGAGATGGTAGCTCCATAACCTCTTTAAAGTACTTGCAAGCTTTTACTGATTTGTAAGTTGTAATTTCTTGGATTCATTGTATTTATAGGTATTGCTGATATCATGGGAAGAAGATTTGGTTCCCAGAAAATTCCTTACAACCATAAAAAGAGTCTGGTTGGTAGCATTTCCATGTTTGTTTTCGGATTCTTGATCTCCATTGGGTGAGTACCGAACACACTTCTATTATGGTCAAGAAAATGAAGTAATCAGCCGGAAACTAATTTTTCTGGTTTAAGAATTTCTGTAGGATGTTGTATTACTACTCGGTTCTTGGATACTTCGAGCTGGACTGGGGCCTGACAGTGCAAAAGGTTGCCTTCGTTTCTTTAGTCGCAACAGTGGTAGAGTCCCTTCCGATTACAGATGTACTAGATGATAACATATCCGTTCCTATAGCAAGCATGATAGCAGCTTCTCTGAGTTTCGTTTGTTAGCTTCTTTCTTCACTTTTTTTGTGGCTCAAAATGTGTGGGTAGTTTTCAATAGCCCAAAATTCAGGTTACATTTACTTATTGAGGGTTTTTGGATTGTAATGCATTTTCAGTAAAAAAAATTAACCCCCACGGCCCATAATAGTTGCTTGTGTCATCTGTATATTGTGGTACGGTTGTATCATTTTGTGCCAAC
Source organism: Coriaria nepalensis (assembly GCA_027186245.1). Classification (NCBI taxonomy): domain Eukaryota; kingdom Viridiplantae; phylum Streptophyta; class Magnoliopsida; order Cucurbitales; family Coriariaceae; genus Coriaria; species Coriaria nepalensis. The sequence continues at coordinate 8,127,743 of CP114491.1, read as the reverse complement.
AATTTACATATCTCCCTCTTGGACGTATCACCTCTCCTCATAATGAATTGATACTGATTGTCATGAAACTGGACTCTTATTTCCGTTCTGCATAGATAAAGAATAAATGTTTGGATGAGCATGATACGTGGAAAAAGAAATGGACAAAATGTAAAGGTGATGAATTTTACTATAGTTCTGAATCTGATGAATTGTCTTATAAAAAGATCAAACTGCTTTCCATGTCAAGTGTATCGTAAAATATACCGTTCTAATATTGGAACTTTAAGTATTTAAGTTTAAGTGTACTGTAAATTTTTAATAGTGCACCGGGAAAGTGCAACGGAGAGGAGTTGCTTCTGTCTTAAAAATGGTGTAATTCACAATGGAGATATGAATCAGTCACCAAAAATATTCTCAAGATACAAACAGTACAAGTCAAGTCAGAAATCATATTAAATATCAAGCCAAGAATGCATATAATATGCCAGGAATTCACCTATGACTTGTTCATGTTGTGTTATTTTTCTTTGTTTAGTTCTCTCTATGGATATAGAAAAAAGAAAAAAAATCAATTAATGAATAAATAAAAGAACAAAATTTTACTTTTGGATAATTTATAAAATCTCCGTTACTAATCCTTTGCATATCTTGGTGTTTCTAACCATCCACTTGAAGCGGACTCGGGCTCAACAGACCAACCATACTGCGTTTTCACTAATATTTGTATTTGTATGTACTACCCTACCAAGGTAGATTGAGCAAATATCCAAAAATTTACTTTTGGAAGACTGCTGATCATTCCTCAACCGTACTCTAAGACCCCTGTTCCAAATTAACAAACCATCCAAGACCTGTCTATGTTGTCTTTTGCTTCACTAATCAAATCTTGATTCCATCGAATTACATAACACCTTGTCTTCCAATTTTCTTAGATGCTTGTTGATACTATCGGCATTAAGGTGGTTTTAATTGAATTCCCTTCTTGAGCATTAAACTTGCAAGCTTTGCGGCCTCCACCGAGTGACTCTGTTCACAACGACCAACTAAAAGAAGACGATAAATATCCGAGTCAATGGAAGAAAGACATCCGTTCTTCTCAATTTCATCACACAAGTAGAACCCTTTAAGCACCTGTCCCTCTAAACAGAGCTGCCTTATCACAACACTGCAAGCCACACTATCAGCATCTTATGAAATAGTTCTTCTGTATCGTCTATCTTTTTAATCCGTACCAAGGAGACCACAAGAGAACTATAGAAATCACCATATGAGACATTACCACCTGCAACCACTCTATCGATCAATTTATAACCCTCTTCTAAACGACGGTCTGCACAAAATCCATCAATCAAAGTACTAACAGTAACACGGTTTGGAGCACAACCAAGCCCTTCCATTTTATCTAAGATCTTGAGTGCCTCTGCAAAAGACCTTTTCTACAAAGAGTCTGAATCACAGATGTATAGGTAATGACATTTGGACTACAATTCCCGCCTTCTTTCTCCATCTCTTCCAATAACTCCTGACCCTTTTGGTACTCCCATATCTACCAACTCCATCAAGAAGAACAAAGTAAGCCACTGTTTCAAGATTGCTTGTTTGGTTAGTGACTTCCCAATTGGAAATTAGCCAAAAACATTGACTTTTTGACTCCCTAATCCAAATGCATTGACTCCAATTCCATTAGCTTCCTCTCATCATTTATGACTTGTTGCAATTGGTTTGAAGGTGATCGGATCATTAAAACTCAACTTGAGGCCTAATCTTGCTTTTACTGTTTTATTGATTTTGGCCTTGTGAAGTTTCTGTTTTAGTGCATTTTTGACCTCAAATGGAGCTGCTCTGACCTCAAGCAAGTTTGTTTAAGTTGGTTTGACCTCAAGTTTCGAGATCAAGCATGCCAAAGTCCATCATCTCACTTTTGGTGTTTTAGCACAAAGCCAAAAGCTATTTTTACAGTAACAGCTTTTTGCCTTTGCTGTTTTTACAGAAACAGCTTTTTTTGCTGTTTTTGTGTGCTTGATTGTACTTAGCACTTTTGTAATGTCCAATCTAGTATTGTAACTTCTAATCCTAGTTGATTAGAGATGTCTTAGTTTACTTTAACTTTAGTAATTGTTCTGATTTGTAATAATCTCTTTATTAAGTATTAATAAAATGAAAAACTTGCATTTTAGCAAATAAGCAAAATTTACAAACTCAAGTGTTCTGTTTTGTTTTGCTCTAAACTTGGAAATTCTAACAGCCACTGCATCGGGAAAACATCCATGACTCTTCATAACCTTAAACAACCCACAAGCATCTTCCAATCGCTCAGCATCACAGAACCCTTTGATCATTGCAATATAAGTGATCATATCAGGATAGGGATCAATTAAACTCATCTCTTTCATCAACTCTAACGCCTTATCCATTTCGCCCTTTTCAGAAAATAGCTTTATAACCACATTATACATTATTGTATCAGCATGCAAATTAAAATCCAACATTTTCCTCAGTACCGACAAAGCTTCGTTAGGAAGCTTAGCTTCTTTACATAAATTCAAAATCACCTTAAAAGTTTTAATATCAACCGAATGCCCCTCAGTTCTATAATCATCTATGACATCAAAGAGCAGATGGGGAGTTCTATGTATAGCAAACAATTTACATGCTCTGCTGTACATGAAAGAACTATGCCTATTATTGGTTTGAAGGCCATCCCATATGAAAAATCTTAGACCCATTTGAGATAGACCAAAGGAACATCTATGTATTACCTCATCGACACATGTCAAGTCCAATTTTGACCTAATTGTACCTAGGGCTTTCTCTATGTTTCCACCATTTTTCTGCCAGAGATAGTAAAATTTATCTGCAGAAGTGGTGGGATTAAGCTGATGCGTAGAATATCTGGACTTCCTAGGAAAAATTAAGGATGAGAGGAGGCATGAAGTTGAAGGTAGGGCCATTAATTTACTACAGTAACACCGAGCATGCTACGGTTTTGATATGAATTCTTGCTCGAGAACTCTCCACGCAACAGGACCTAGTCCATACAGAAAAGAAAGATATCTTCATGTGGAGTTTGAGTTTACATTGGTTTAGAGCTTCAAGTGCTAGCTGCAACTATAATCGATGCTAATTATGCTCTACTATATATATATATATATATATATATATATATATATTTTTTTTTTTTTTTACTGAGTCCAAATATTATTTTAATATAATTAATAATAACTATTAATAAAAAAATAAACTAACTAAATTATTAATATTATGTTTTAAATCTCTGTCATCAGAATACTGAAAGAAATAAATCATATATTAATAATTATGAAATAATTAATTTTATTTCCTATCTAATGAAATTAAAATAATTATTATTTCTAAAGGCTATGCGGGTCAACCGAAAGTCGTACTAGTCAATATCATACTTTAAGGTAATTGAAATTTCATTTTCATTTACCTTTTTGGTTCTTGCTTTTATAGTGAAGATGGACTACTTTCCGGTTTATACTTAGTAAGACAATTAGACATCATTTTTAATTACTTGTTGGGTTTTGGAGTCTGGGATTGGTACATAAAAAGTTTGAGCATGGTTGTATATTTATAGATGTTGAAGGGGGCAGGCATGTTCTGGCCTGGAAGATTCCATTCCGAAAACACTATGAAGAGCATCTGGAAGAAGGGTTTTATCAGATTAGCCTTAATGGGTGGTATCTTGTGGATTCTGCTCATTCTTATTGCATCATTGTTTCATGTTTGGTCTTGTCGTTCTCCTATCTCTTTCTTTTCAGGTACTTCTTTGCAAAGCTCAAATCTTTCTCGTGCACATTTCTATTGTCAATTTTTCTTTTTTCTCCTTGAAAAATGCAGCTATTTGTGTAACAAACAAAGCAAGGCTTTCATCATCTTAGATACAATGGGATTTATGCCAAAACCAGACCATCGTAAGAATGTACAATTTTTTTTCATCTCCTTTGATGTTCCAAACACTAGTTCTTAATTGAAACAATTCACACCTAATGATTTCCTCTTTTATTGGTTGTCCAATTCCCCTTGCCTATGACCCAGATAAAATAGTAATTCCCAAGGGGAGAACTCCAGACAAAATTGTCAAACATCTAAACTATATCACAGAAGACGAGCATGCCAGAAACGGATCTCAATCATCACCATTATTTGGAGGGCATGAAAGCTGGACTCAAAGAGAATAGAGTTTTAAACTAAACTCAACCATGAAGGTGAGAAAGGCTAACTACTTTCAATATCCCCTTAGCTTCAATTTCGGAAAATAAAATCCAGAAATAGTTTCAATTTCTTTAAGAATTCAAAAAATCTAATTGTTGCTGTTTAGGTGCACTGTGGATTCATGCGGAAAGGTGGGGCCGAAATGTCTCCTACTGACATTGAATATGTCAAGAAGTGTAGGTTTGTGGTTGCTTCTGGCATTTTTGATGGATATGATGTACTTCATCAGCCTTCAAATATAAGCCCCAGGTCCAAGAAGCTCTTCTGTTTTCTTATGGTTGTGGATGAAATATCCTTGAAATGCATAAAGGGAAATGTCACCGTTCAAGAGGATGGCTCAAGGGGGCCATGGGTTGGTATATGGCGTCTTGTTCTGCTCAAGTATCCACCTTATGATGAGCCGAGAAGAAAAGGGAAGTTTCCGAAGATTTTAACTCATCGGTTATTCCCCCAACCACAATATAGCATTTGGATTGATGGTAAAATGGTGCTTTTAGTTGATCCATTGCTCATTCTAGAGAGGTCAATTTCAGTATTATTATATTAATTCTCAGGTACTTATGGCGTGGAAACCATACTTTTGCCATTGCTCAACACAAGCATCATCATAGCATATATGAAGAGGCTGATGCAAATAAGCGTAGAAAGCGATATGCTCGACCTCGTATTGATCTTCACATGAAAATTTATCGATATGAAGGAATGGACCCTTGGAGTCCTTCAAAGAAAACCGTCAGCGGTAAGAACTTAAAAGGGTAATAACATTTCTTCTTAAAAGTTATTTTTAAATAAGATCTAATCCTCCTAACCATTTTAAAAACCCATTTGGATTTAATTTAATTTATGTAATTTCCAAATTCTTAATAAATGCTTTATACATCGATGTAAATCTAATCTCATACTAAAAATCCAGTTTCAAAAACCCAGTTCTATAACTGGTAAGGCAAACCAATTGAGGATTCAATCGCTTAGAGTTTTGGCACAAACTGTTTGGGGATTTTGAATTTGGATTAGCCTGCGTGACAAAACTGGAATATTATGGGTCCAAATTGAAAAGTCTCGTTGACTCGATTCTTACCTAAATGCAGATGTGCCAAGAAGGAGCAATTATCACAAGGGAACATACAGCAATGAGCAACTTGTTTAGCTGCTTGTGGTTCAATGAAGTTGACCTTTTCACGCCAAGAGATCAACTAAAGCTTTGGTTATGTCATGTACCGCCTTGGGGATTCTTTCAAGTTCTTTATGTTTCCGAATTGCGAGTACTATTCGCTCTTTGAATTGCATCCACATACAAAGGGAGCATTCTTCTCTTATAGAGTGGGTTAAGTATTGGAATCAACTCAAAAGGGGATGGTACTAGTCTGAAAGAGTATAAAGGGTGGGTAAAGCAAAGTGGGTCTAGTAGTAGTTTGATTGAAAGTAGAGGAGGGTCAGGGTTGTGGACCCCGTATCCCGGAAACCTCGATTCAGCCGTCTTGCCTGCTGTACGCAGAGTGTCTAAAGCAGCAGGTTGAGCTCCAGATGTCCAAAATTTTTTTTTTTTTTCTTCTTTTTCTTTTTGGGCTGTGGATATTCAATAGATTTGTACTCGATTGGATATTACTAATTCAGTATTAGTAGCATCAAACATTTTCTCAATGATTATTTTGATGAGGAAAAAACCAAAAGGGTCAAAAACAGTCTTGAAGATTAATGATATTCATTAGAAGATTAATGGTAGGTAATATATATCATTCTTGAAATAATATTTTTAATTATATTATATTTACGGATAATTACGTGTGAAGATGCTATCCGATTAAAAATAAAATAAAATTAACATCGTAAATTGGAAAAAAAAAAAAAAAAAAAAGCCAAAATTAGTAAGAGAATTACAAAAAGATGGGTTCACATTCACACATGCCCAATTAAGGGAGGGGGATGGAATGACAACTTTTGCTTTTCGTCATCATCAGAGCATATAAGCTGTCTGTTTACAGAAAAAGAAAGAACACAATAATAAAACTCTGATCAATCCCTGTCTTCTTCCTGTTCTTGTTGTTTGACTGTCTGTCGCCTGGTCCTCATCAAAGGTCCTTCTAGAGAGAGAAATATTGGATTGTGATTCGTAGAGAGAGTGATGTTGGCAATGGAGAAGGATTTTGATGCGAAGCTGGTGATTCAGGAGAATCCTTCAAATGTAGGAAGTAATGTTCAGAGATCTAAGAGCTTCTCGTTCCGGGCTCCTCAGGAGAATTTCACCATTCAGGATTTCGAATTGGGCAAGATATATGGTGTCGGTTCCTATTCCAAGGTTTTCTCCTTTTTTTTTTCTTTTTAATTTCTTTCTCTGTAAAAATGATTAGCCATCATTTGTTTCGCAAGAATCACAAATGCATCTTTTTTTGGAAAGCTTTTTCTTAGATTGGCACTAAAATTTTGAGTGTAATATCGGATCTTATGATGAAGAAGAAAAAAAAAAGTGGCAACATTTGTGTTTGTGTATATATATATATGTATACATTGTTTTTTAAATCATATCCTAATACAAATTTGTGAGCAGGTTGTGAGAGCAAAGAAGAAGGACACAGGAGCTATATATGCAATGAAGATAATGGACAAAAAGTTCATTACAAAAGAAAATAAAACTGCTTACGTGAAATTGGAACGGATCGTGCTTGATCAGTTGAATCATCCCGGCATTATTCGCCTCTTTTTCACATTTCAAGATACCTTTTCACTCTGTAGGTACTCTTGGTGCTTAGCTTCCATTTCTGCCATTTTAGTCCTTTAAAATGTTTCCCTCTACTGGTTTTCTTATTGATTTTACTGTTTTCATTTCTGTTGTGAAGATATGGCACTTGAATCGTGTGAAGGCGGAGAACTGTTTGATCAAATAAACAGGGTGAGTTGTGATAACAGTCTCATGTGTTCCTCTTGTACATTATTGTTTGAAGATAGCATCATAGCATTAATGGTAAATGGAATTTTATCATTTAGTCTACATTCTCTGTACAGAAAGGTCGCTTACCAGAAGATGAAGCTCGTTTCTATGCTGCAGAAGCTGTGGATGCGCTTGAATACATACACAGCATGGGATTACTTCACAGAGACATCAAGGTTATTGTTTGTTTAGCACGCTTAGCAAAATTCGTTTAGCTTGTGGAAGCATACTAAAACGATCGTTAAATTTCAGCCAGAGAATTTGCTTCTTACTTCTGATGGTCATATCAAAGTTGCCGATTTTGGGAGTGTTAAGCCTATGCAGGATAGTCGAATCACTGTCCTTCCAAATGCGGCATCAGGTTTGATTTCAATATTATGTTTATGTTGAAGAGAACTGAAATTATTTGTGTTACGGGCTGAAATTTTTTCATTGAATTTCTTTGTGCAGACGATAAAGCGTGTACATTTGTGGGGACAGCTGCTTATGTTCCGCCAGAAGTTCTTAATTCTTCTCCTGCAACTTTCGGGTAAGGGGAAAGGGATTCTGTGTTTGCTTGTTAAACAAATTATGTTCCTAAGCTAAATGAGTGATCATCCATTGGTAAGTGATTAAATTTGACGTGTAGGGTTGTAACATATGATACTTTTTTGATAAATGTATTTTGCTCTTTTGAACATATCGAAAACAGAAATGACCTCTGGGCACTTGGCTGCACCTTATACCAAATGCTTTCAGGAACTTCCCCTTTCAAAGATGCAAGCGAATGGCTTATTTTTCAAAGAATCATAGCCCGAGATATAAGATTTCCAGATTACTTTTCTCCTGAAGCTAGAGACCTCATAGACCGCCTTTTGGTAAGCTACAAAAGGAAAAATCCGGTTTTAATAAATACCATTTGTGTTTTACTTGAAATATGAAACGTCTCTTACCATATTGCCCCATGTTAGGACTTAGATCCGGGCAGGAGACCCGGGACAGGACCCAATGGTTATGCAGCACTTAAGATGCATCCTTTCTTCGAGGGGGTTAACTGGAATAATATAAGAGACCAAATGCCTCCAAAACTTGCTTTGGAATCATTGGTATTTTTTGTTTTCAAGTTCATCTATTTGGATCGATCGGTTCAAATTTCTATTATGTTTTCTTTTCCCCTAAATCATAGGTTAACGGGGATGATGGCTCTGATTCTTCACGGAATCCAACTCATATTGGTGATGGGAATAGTGGGTCTGCTTCGCCTTCTGATGGCTCCGCTCATGTGACCAGGATTGCTTCAATCGACTCCTTTGATTCAAAATGGTATTTCCTAATAAACTTTTTTTACACATTCAATTTCTAGAGAAATCATTTCTTTAGCTTTTGAAACTGTAGTTTGATTAAACTAGAATTTCTGCCAACTATGTTTTAGTTGGAACAAAACTATAGTTTTGTGAGCCTGAACTGTATTTTAGTCCCAAATGGAGTTCTTGACTCAACAAATACATCTCTTATGTGTTTCCTTCGTGTAAACAGGCAACAATTCCTTGAGCCAGGAGAATCGGTGCTTATGATCTCGACGCTAAAGAAGCTTCAGAAGCTATCGAGCAAAAAAGTGCAACTTATCCTCACCAACAAACCAAAACTAGTATATGTGAACCCTTCGAAGTTGGTTGCTAGAAACATAGTTTGGTCCGATAATCCTATTGACCTCAACATCCAAGTGATTAGTCCTTCCACTTTCAAGATTTGCACGGTAAATATGCTTCTTCGTAAAACCATTGCACATTGAATTCATGGTATTCTGTTTTTTTCTTTCTTTATATTACTAATATTTAACTAAATATGCAGCCGAAAAAGATTATGTCATTTGAGGATGCAAAACAGAGAGGATCACTATGGAAGAAGGCAATCGAGTCGCTTCAAAACCGGTGAAATCTGTAAAGTTTTTGAATTAGAGCCATATTTTTTGTAGGAATAAAAAAAAATCAGGATCTTAAACAACTTCATTCCCTTATTTATTTAATTACATGATTTGAGATTTGGTTTAAGACAGACTACCCCACCTTCCCTTTCTCAAACTAGTAAAGGAAAGAAAATTAATGGAAATCAGAATGCTCTCTTGATGGAATTATGGGACCGGTACATCACCCCTTCGATCGGTTTTTTCCGATATCATTCCGACCACAGAATACTTTTTTTTTTCTTTTTTTGCTCATCTTAAGAAAGAGAGCTGATCGGACAAATACGTTCTTGCAGGACCTAAAGGTTCCAACAAATAGATATTTCGGTATCAATTTGTCTCATTTAATATAAATTCGTAAGTGATAATAACAGGTTTCACTTCTATTAGAAAGGGTCTTGTTCGTGTTGTGATTATTGATCAAACATGGAAATAAGAAGGATAATACTAATCTCCATTTAGTTTTCATTTCATTATTTGGTATTAGAATAGCAAAACATGGATGTAATTTATTCCATCATTCGACTATCCAAACTGCAGTTTCGCGACTTTGGAAAAATGGAGTCAATAGAAACATAGTATTTCGGCCAAAAAAAAAAGAGTACTAATTACTTGAAATGCTAGCGGAAAATCGAATACGCCCCATCTCTCAACAACTATTTGTTCTCTAGTTCTAGCTCTTTTCAACTTCTTCGAAAAGTCATCCCTCTTGATGCATTGAATAATTCTCTTATATACTATTTTACCCTAAGGATAGATATCGAAGAACTCAATATCTAATACCATGTATAGATACTAAGTTGGTACTTTGTGAAACTTCCTTATACCTAAGAGGTTAACCGTCAAGAAATAGAGCAGCGCTAACTTTACATTTAAATCATCAATAGTTGTCGCTTCATCAACATCTTCTTCATGACGCCTTTTAATTCTCATCTCAACACTTTTGAATATCTTCATAAGTGCAACACATATAATATTATTATTTCCTTTTAACTAATACTTTAGGAATTCTACATTTTTCTTTACTATGCGAGGTAATGAGGTCATTGGCTTGTTGTGACACTCCAGTTTAGTAATAAGAGCGAACTATTTCATCAAGTAACGGAGATGATGACCATTTATGATGTATCATGCCTCATGCTTCTTTTTTTATTGAATTTGACGGAAGACTAAGGCATGACTATCTAAGCGGAGAATGAAAGTTTTTTATTAACCTTCAGGAAATGGCCAAATTATGATTTTTTAAATATTTTCAATTCTTTATAATTTTCATTAATTATAAAAATCACCTCGTGCAACTTCAAACAAATAATAATCACGCAAGAAAAATAATTCTCGGACTTCAATAACCAGGTAAGTGTAGGTGATCCATCCTCCTGAAAATATATAAAAAAAAGTGTTCAATCACAACATTTCTCTTAGTTCTAAGTTGTGAAATTAAAGATTTCAGTTTGAGATACAAACTTAAGATGTCGTATGATGCATAAGATTTCAGCAAAATCAAACTCAAATTTCATATAATCAAATCTATAACTTGATTATAAATGCATACCGTGCGATGAAAATTCATATTCTTCAAACCAATATTTTTTATTATCTATCATTAATGGTGTTTTCAGACTTGAAGTTGATTTCGAACTAGCATTTTGGGTGATTTTGTAGGTGAGAAAGGAGAGAGAGAAAGCCAGTTGGAACTCAGAGGACTGTGTTGGTTGTAAGAGATGTGAATCCGCCTGTCCGACGGATTTCTTGAGTGTTCGAGTTTATTTATGGCATGAAACAACTTGAAGCATGGGTCTAGCTTATTGATACGTTCCATAAAAACCTACTTGAATATTTTACTCATTCAGTGACTTTGGCACTGGACGTTCCAAAAATGGGTACTATCGGGTCGGGTAAATTCAAGATCTAATAAATCAAATAATTCAAAATTACTTAAATAAATTAACGAGTTTTTGACTCCTGAATATCCAATTGATTAATTAATTCTTTATAACGTATTCTATTTTTATTTGATAAATAAGACAGCAACCGTTGGCTTTTAACCGTAAATGGGCCGGAACTGTTGGGAAATATTCAAGTCTCGGACGAGATTTAGCATTAAGAGCTATTCGTAGAAAAATGTGGGTGATTTAAGGGTAAAAAATGAGAGGGAGATAGTCGGCCGAAATATAAGTGTAAGAAAGTTGACTGGATATAAGTGAGAAAAAGAAATTAGAAAAAAGAAAGTAGTAAGAAGAAAGAAGAAAAATTGAGAAATTTAAGTTTAAAAATACCATAAAAATTAGGCTATATTAATCTTATTAAGTTTTTTTTTTTTGTATTATATACTTTTTAAAGTATGTATTAAAAAATTATAAATCATTTTACCGAATGACTATTGAGGAAGGTACTTCAACAAATTCTCTCTTAATAAAATTGATTAACCATAAAGCACCTCGTCCCAAGGAGACGTGGGTCCCGCACCCAGTACTTTCAGGAACCTTATACTCGATTTTGCGACGGGCTTTTTTCCTTAAATTATCCGCCTTCTTTCTCTTCTTTTTCATATCAATTTTACATCCCTCGAGTGAGAGAGAGGGAGGTTAGATTCCTCTTTGAAAAATGGCGGAGAAGCAAGATATTACCTTGAGAGAAGAAATGCCGAAAACAGCACCTGATATCTTTTCCTTTTTCCCCAAGTTAAAGCTTAAATTACCATTCTTCAAGCAAGAATCTCAACCTGGGATTCATCAGGTTAAATCCGACTCAGAAGCAGTATCCGTAGCTGGTAATGGCGGCGAAGAGGGTAGAGAGAAGAAACCAGATATCGTGAGGTTTCCTAAGGCTGACCTGGTTGTTCCACCGCCATTGGAGACTGAGGCTGAAGCTTCTGGAAAAACCTCCAATCCAGTTGTTCTCTGGCAGGTATATTATCGTCGTTCCGCCCTCCCTTTCCTTTTTTTTTTTTTTGTTTTTTTGTTAATAAAATTATGTAGTGATTTTTATAGAAAAGAGAAAACCATGGTTCCAGTAGTAGGAGGGGCTTCAAATTGTGTTCTACACATGCTGAAAATGAAGAATCTGATTTTCATATAATTAGTCAAGATTCCATCAAGATTGTCACTTCCATGCTAGAAGTGATTTAATTTTCTTATATGATGATCTTGTTAGGAGTTTAGGCATCTTTGATTAAAGGGTGTGTGTCCTTAATTGGACAAATCAAAAGGAGTTGCAGGATTCTTTAGTACTTGTTGCTTCTTTATTGCTTTAGTTTCTTTAGTAGAGATTAGTCTTTCACTACTTTTTCTTTTTCTAGGAAAAGAGTAGATGATTGTTATAGCAATATGATAATGAAGTTTTAACTCTAGATTAATAAACAATAACCTCAACACCTTTCATCCTATACTAACTACCTTATAATGGTTTCTCTGGATTCTTGTGGAATTTGAAGTAAATATTCTGGAACATGTTTCTTACAGATATTTTTAGCCAGTAGACTTGTTACTTAACTGAGAAATTCTAACTTACTGGTGTGGCTTGTTCACAACCGTGAACCATCTTGAGTATGTATTATCGGAGTACACTAAAATTCTCTTCTTAGCTGGATGAATGATGTCTAATGTTGGAAAACTTTGTATATTGCATTTTTGCTTGAGAAATGAACTGTAATTATTTTTTCAATCTCCTACTTGCAGGTTTATGCTCTAGGAGGTATTCTTGTTCTAAGGTGGGTATTGGCAAGATGGAAGGAGAGAAGGGCTCGTAAAGGGAATGGTTCCAATAATGACGATCAATTGGCCGACGATGAATAGAGATCGCTATAGTTACTACCCTCTCCCCTTTGTGTTTAAGCAAAATGTTACTACTTTCTACTTTAGATTGTTAGAACTATTCCATGTAAGTTTTGCAGTGTTATTTAGTGTTATAGTGTAATGGCTTCTCATAAATAGCGTATGGGGTTTTGAGTAGAGCAATTTTATTATGAGCTTTCCAAAGGCAAAGAAACGGAAACTAAGAACAATAAAACCAAAGTAATTCTGAAAAGGTTTTTACTAGTCTTTGATAGAGAATTTCACACAATCGAAACTAACTGCTCACAATTTTATTATTACATCTTCATACAAAAATGCTGGCCCTCTCTATAGAAAACCCAAATATGTGAATAAGCTAATCCTATTTGTAGAATTCTGAATTGCTTCATAATCAGCTACTACTCGAACTAACGGTGGAAGAACCACCATTCTTTTCTTCTAAGTATACATAAGCCTTTTCTTTCTGTACCAATGTTTCTCTCCACCTAACTCCTATTCTCTTCCTGTACAAACTGGGACCCTCCCAAATACGCCGGGACCATTTTAGCTGCTCCTGTTCATTCACCAAATCATAAAATCCCTAACAAACTTCTTCGATCCTGATATCCCACGCAAGAATATACGAGGGATTGATCCAAGAAGAATATACAGAAAGAATCACTCAGATTTGAAATAACTATCATATATAGAAAGCTTATCAAATGCATCAAAGTTCGCTTTTAATCCCACAAATTGACTACTTAACTGAGCACAACCTGCATCTGGCCATCTACACCCTCCATCTCTAGTCCTTAACGGGCATAGTGTTTCACAAACACGTCCAAGAGGATTACTGTTCGAAACATCATCTTCGGGCATAACTGTGATAGAAACGGAGACATCATTTGTCTCACCTTCTTGCACTAAACTACTCGCTGCACTTCTAGGAGAATGATAAGACAATCTCTGGGGAGTTTCCATTAGGTTGTTTTGAATATCAACTGTTTGATCACCAGTGGTAGAAAAATGAACCTTACATCCTAGGGACTGTATTGCTCGCTTCATGGCTTCACTTTCCTTGCTTACCCTTTTTGCCCAGTCCATAGCTGAGCTGTTAAGATTTCTCTCATTCCGTAACTCTGCATTCACAGACTCCATAGCAGCGGTCATTTCTCTGGCTTTCCTTTCCGCCACTTCTTTTTCCTGTAGAGAAGCAATCATGTTATCTTAAACTAAAACGAAAACTCTTGTACATTATATATAAGAGATATCTCAATTACCTTCTGCATTTCCGAGAACTTGATGACCATTTCCCTATATTGTGAGTCAACCTCCCCCGCTTGGGCTTCTGACGGGCAGGCCCAACGGAGGTGGAACTGGGGCCACACAGTTGGGGCTAACGCTGCTGCTGGGGGTTTTAGAGGGCCATCATATTTAGATGGATCATAGAAAAGGTTATGATGAGAACTTCCCTCCGAGGCACGAAGCTCTGCCATGTATGTCCACAAGCACCCACAAACTTCTGAAACAGCACATACCTGTCTCTCCTTTTCACTGAGAAGGTTTAAAATTGAGTAATCAGAATATGCTTTCTTTCTATATATGTTAAAATAGTTGGTATTAACAAATTCAAGCATTAGCTCATCGTTATGATTTTCTACATTCTGCATCAAGAACAGAGCTCACAAAAGGAAATACCTATTACACAAGAAGTTTCCAAAGCGGCAGGAAAGCACAGAGTCTATCAAGTCCACCAGAAAAGCCTACATAACAAAGTAGGAATAACAATTCTGTCAACCCAGATTAATGCAATGGTCAGATGCTCAATAAAAATACAGAAGAAGGATACATGCCGAGGAAAATTCGAAAGCAGAAGGATACATCCGCATCAGTTGTGAAACGCAATCAACCCACTACAAATAACATAAACAAATCAGATTCACTAATTGCAATAAACAAACATATGACATATATGCCATATAACTTGGTACTCAGTTTGGGAGGCCTAAACTCTAATTTGGGACTCACTGCACAGACCTGCAAAAATATGGGAGAATAGTTGTTTGACGTGTGTGCATGAGTAGTAGTAGGAGTCGGAGTTTGAGACATGAATGATCCTGTTGACTGTCGCACTGGTGATGATGAAAAACTCCCAGTGGAATACTGTCTAGATAACTCACTTGGCACATTTCCACTTCCACATATGGTTGGCATGCTCACCCGATCTGAGAAAGGATGACCAAATGCTAGCCAATCCTTCTCAACCAGTGCCTATATCAAGTTATTCATTCATATCAATTATGAAAATAGTGCTAATTTAGTTCACAGCAGAGATAACTAATATTAACTAATCTTGGGGTAATGACTAAAATATTGTGCTCTCAAGGATTATAGGTTTAACATAAAATATTTGTAGCTCTTAGGGTCCAGCATAATGTTCAGAATAGTACCTGAAAACCAGCAAAAGTCCGATAGTACGGATCAAGCAGCAAACTAGCAAGGGATACCAGCTGAGTAGTTCTATCCCATCCATCACTAATCAAAACAATGACCCGACAGTAAAACAGGTTAATCGTAATCTAAGCAATTTTATAGCAAAAACCTGATAAACGGTATATTAAAAAAGCTTCTCACCTACAATGCACAAGCACCGATGCTGATTCCAGAGCAACACGGGCAGCAATCCATGCAGAACCGGCCAAGACATTTTGAACATGTATTAACCAGCCACTATCTCCAAGGGTTGACACAGAAGCGGACATACTACTGAGATTCCCTCCACTCCAAGTCCAACCACCATGTCTCTGCCAATAGGACTGAGATTATATATGCATTCTTGACTACTATTATAACTGCATTGCTGAATTTTGGAGAAATCTAGGAAAACCTAAATAAATCAGAAGTCGTTTGAACTCCAACATTGAGAATATCGCTAATAAAAAATCTTCAAGATCTTTGGAATTTGGAAAGATTTTACAACTAATAAAAGAAAAGTATTATGTTGTAATTGGCCCATGCAAACAAAATAACCATAACCACAACATGCCACATGCCACATGGCCCATACCCACCCATTTTTTATTGCTGTTTAGACCACTTTATGAAATTCCAAATATGGGGTATGATTTGGCATGTTGCAATTGGTCCACATGAACCAGTTCCACCAAAAAGTTTACATATACAAACCCACACACTCACTCACTAACCAAGAAAGATGACATTCCATCAGATGATGTGGCCCCATGAGTGTCCAAGTAATCTCTAAGCCGAGCAAGACTATCCCTCATTGCATGTATGTTGTCAATCCCAAAGAAAACTATCTGATAAGGAGAAACAAGGCAATTTGAGATCAGCAGACTATCTAAAACTAAATAGCCTTAAGTATACTGCTCGAAAAAAACCTCTGATTGAAAATAATTTGAAGACGACTCTGAGCCACCTCCCATTGCTCCATTTGCTAAAGCATTTTTCCTAGGCCTTGCATCACAAATATACAGCTTCCTGAAACAGGGGAAAACAACTGACAGATAAACCTCAGGGTCTAAACATTAAGGAGAAAAACCTTCCAAAACAAGTTTTAGTTAATTCAGTTACTATATTCTAAACAGTAACACATGACAAAAATATAAAAGATAAAAAATAAAGCTACTTAAGAAATAGTTATACAAGACTGCAATGGATTGCTATGATCAAGTGCTATCTCCCTCAAAGACTTTGGCCACACATGCTTACCTTCGTGACTCCTTACCACCCGCCAGTTGTGAGCAGAGTGCAGCAACAAGCTTTTCGTCTTTCTCACTGCAAAGATATGCATGACAATGAATAAAAAATCATTTCACTATGTATACGTATCACTGTAACCTCTCTATATTAGTATCACTATAGAGTGCATACAAAAACATATGCATAAGTTTGTATTCTAAAAAATTGCTGGCAAGAACTGAGTACTGAACATTACCTCCTCATATTCATCATGAGTCCAACCAGAGGTTGAGATGAACGTGCAAGAACAGCTCCAGTTGCTACAATAACCCATGTGTGCTCACAGCATAAGTACGTAACTAACAGAGTGAAGTGAAAAGAGAGGGGGAGAGGGGGGTCATTTATACCAGGATGGCACCATGAAACTACTGGAAGCCGACATCTTGCACGGAAGGTGGAAGCCTGCAACACTTCTTCATCACTGGCAATACAAAGTACATAGTGACAATTTCAAAGAAGTAATCTTTATAGGATATAAATTTAAGAGGAAGAGTAGAGACTTCGATATCAATATCTTACGTAATGCTTTTTGGAACAAGCAAGGCAAATGGATAAGTTGGGCACATTGCATAATTGGAATTTATGTTTGTTATTCTCCACAAGTTGTTGGACAATGTGAACGATCCGTCTTCAATCATGCTCATCAATGCACGACGGCAGCCCATTCCAAGAAGCCGAAAATACTCATTTAGTAACCGAACTTTTGGGTTGGTGTTATTGTATTTGGAAGGTCCGGATGCAAATGCATAGAGATCCCATAAAGTTGTTGGCTTGGTACATCTAAGTAATGCTTCATAAACTAGGCGTCTCTGCCAGATGCAATATTGCCATATGAAGTCTTTGATTGTAGAAAAATGAAAATTAAACACACAAAGTTGATACAGGAAACTAAATAGAAAAGATGACAAAAAAGAAGGCATGGACTATCAGCAAGAACATGTAAAGCTGCAAATAGTTATTAGGGTTACTTCTCATACTTCCAAAATGACTCCAAAAATGCGATATGATGTATAGGGAAAAATAACAACCACCGGCAGCATGTTTCACCCAAAAACAAATGGAATCTAAGATGAGGTATAAACCATAACTTGAGATAAGGATAACTGGAAAAAGCTTTCTAACACAAAAACACAAGGCACCAAGATAACATACACTGTTAAATCGAGATAAAATGCACTGACACTAAGTCAAACCTGTTTTGTTTTGGGGCGAAACCCAAAGACTATAATTCTCATATCTTTTCCTGCAAAATACAAGAACGGGTAAATAATTAACTCACATGTCACACATGCGAGTTTAAAAGACAACTATAACAATACATACCAATGACTTGCAAATGTCGTTGAGTCGGAGTCTTCTCCGATGGGCGAGGGGCTGAAGGAGCCTTCACAACCTAATACTCCTCAAACAAATAAGTTGAGAATGTCATTATTGCTTCAACAAAATAAAAAATTACAGGAAGAATATGTAGTGCTAATGCAAATTCAAACTATCATTAGTTTGCCTAAAGAGCATACTGAAGGTGATAATTCAGGTTGCAAGTTGAAACAAGATCAAACTCAGCAGACCAAATATTTATTGAACGTTATTAACACCATAAAACAGAAAACTTAGCATCAGAAAAGTAATGTGCAATTGAGACCTTACAATTTTACTAAACTTCTCTATAGTTGCCAAGGGTATAGTTCCAAGGGCGATAATATCCCTAGTTCCTTCACTCTAGAAGAAAGAAAATTAAAGCATAAGTAAAAACTTCTAAGATGGAAGGAGATGCATAAAACATGGTAAACACAGACTAGTAGTAGTCATGGTTATGAGTAGCGACATGAGGCAAAGAATTAATTCCAAGACTTACCAGAAAAAGAAGACGAAAATTGGTCACGAACAAGGTGCCCGCCTCATCAGTATTGACGAGTACAACACCATACCCCTGGAGTAGAATTCAAAACTTATTAAAACATTCCCTATATATATAGATGTGTAAATACACAACATCCATTGGAAAGAAAATAAAACTCAACTAATGAGGACAAGAATTACAGAACTCTAAACTAATTTAAAATGAAGTACAGGCCTAAGCAAAAATAAACCAAATTTTCTCTCTTTTTATCCTTTTCTTGGGAAGGCCAGTGGTCAGAGTACGAGTACTATGGAAGATAGTTTGTTCGATCACAAAATGAACAAATTAAGCAAGATTGATATAACTTTTCAAGGATTACATCGGGAAATGGCAAGAAATTTGAAAACATAAAATTTCACATAGAAACAAACCTCTGCCATTATTTGCTCGGATTCCAGCAAGCAATCCAATTTCACATGCGAAACCGAGCGCGAAACCGGCTGCGCAAACAGAGACAGAGAAACTGACTGAGAACAAAGAGCACAGGAAACCCTAAATGTGAAGAGAGAGAGAGAGAGAAGAGGGGGAAGAACCTCAATCTTGGTCCATTCTAGGGCCTCCCAGCTACCAGCACCTTCCATCCTTTCCGACTCGAAGCTGCCCCTAAGCGACGACGACGTCGTTCGAGCCGTCCGTGACTTGGGTGCAGCCATATGCGGCGAAACTGCCCACAGAATCTCCCAATTCTACGACAAGCAGGAAGAGAGAGAGAGAGAGAGGCGTTACGTCATATATGCGCTGGGGCTCCGGGCTCACCTGCACATGCTATACAAGAGACGGAAGCTTGAGATTTTTCATTTTATCAGCTGAATTATCATTTTAGTCCTCTTACTTCCGTTTATGTCAATTTAGTCCTTTACAGGTTTAAAAAATAGTTCACATTAGTCCTAATCCATTTTCCCCTTTTGTTAGTTCATACTTTATATAGAAATTTGTAGAGAAATCGTGTATATAATTAATCGATTGATCTTAATTATATAAGTTAATTTTATATCATCATATTATATATTATTTTATCAATTATATATATATATATATTAAATAAATTGACTTATCGTAATCATAATCTATCAATAAATAAATAAATAAATAATTTATCTACAGGACTGACATATCGTTTATTTTGATAATTAGGAAAGCTATTCTTTAGCATTTGTAGCCATTGAATTTCAATTTATTTCAATTATCTTGAATCACTTTCATTTACTCTTTCAATCCAACAATACTAGATCACTTTCATTTAAATCTCTTCAAATCCAATGGCTACAAAATATGCTAAAGATATAAATTTTTTGTAATGCCAAAGATTAGCCCCCAATTCCAACAGCTATAAATAGATATAAATCTTTGGCATGCCAAAAAATTAGCCCCCAATTGCTAGTAGAAGGCCCACTTAATCACACAATTTTAATAGTAAATTTATTTTGTTATTATTAATTAATTTAATTAGGATGTTTAAAATACGTCTTTGTGGTGATAATAAATAATTAAATAATAAAATAAATTTGAGCAAAACTATCACATCACGGTTTCCTCTTTTGCAAACATTTTTTTACGAATCCAACAAAATGTTTTCTAATCATATAATCGAAGGAATTCATGTGTTTTCTAATGTTTGGTTATATTGCACAAACATGGTATAACTTAGCACACAAAATATAGTGACTCTCATATAATATATAGATATTTTAGCATGTCGAATTCATAGTAACTACAAACATTACTTAATTTAATACACTAAAATTATTATAATTATAACATTATTTTCATATAATATAAATATTTAGCACACTAAATTCAATATAATCACAGATATTATATTTTTAATTTTAATAAGAATAATATTTATAATTATAATGATAAATTAATCTTCGAACTCTGTCTTAGAAGCGTAGGTAAGCTTGATTTTCAAAAATTTATCTTTTGGTTTGTTCTTTTTCTTTCTCTGAATTTTTCCCCAAACAGCAGGCCGGTCATCCCGTTCTTCTATCGCAAGGGAATGATAGATTTGATATATCACGGGGCACATAAATCATGTCCGCACAGCAAGCAACAACGTCTCTACATTATGAGTTCAGACAAATCTAATCAGGACAGAAGCAAGTAATAATTTTGTATTAATTCTTTTTCACGTTTGATCGTGAAAAAAATATTCAGGCCAAAAGAAGTTAAAACGCTACACAGCAAAAAACTAGAACCAAATCTCTGTCCGAACAACATGAATTTCAGACAAAAAGCTCACCATTCATTTTATACCTAACAGAATATGACACCTTAGAAATGAAATATCCTCGACCCTAAAATGGTCGTCGCAGTAGACTCTTGCTTACGTAGCTTTGAAAGATACAACTGATATACACATTTCAGGCAGTGACCAGCTTAAATTGTAATATGGGTCAAACCATACTTGGTGAGGAATCTATTAAATCCAATTCATAGAATCTAAAGCAAATCTCATATAGAAAGAAAACTACTGTCTAGATATCTCAAACTAAACTTGCCCACAAGAGTCGCTTCTGGTGGTAAGAGTGTATACATATAGATGCGGGGCCCACTTCTCTGCAATAGTCGAGCAGCCGGGTCTTCTTTAGACTCGGTGATGAACCTTTGTTCCAACAAATGCCGGAAGATTCAGACAACCCAACAAACAGAAAATTTTGTTGGTAATAAATTAATCACAGCCAGTCAATGGGTTTTAACTTTTCACCCACCCAGATTCAAATACGCATCATATATTCTACTGCTCCCACACTCGAGTAGAGCTTTTGCATTAAGCTCTCTACCATATCTCCAGATATAGTTCAGACCAACAAGAAGCTCAGTAATGATCGCTTCCGTCTTTTCTTGGTTTGCAAAGAAAAGGGTCTGAACAAGAAGCACGTTTGTCTTTGAGACCAAGCTTTGCTGCTCAAAGCTCCGCTCAGATTGCCATCTAATCATGTTATGGGCAAGTGGGGCCAGCCATTCTAAAATTGACGTGATTGCATCACTCCATTCTCCGGCAAGAACAGTGTCATAAACTGAAGAAGCCATTTTCTTGGTGTATGGCTTTAGCTTTTCCCTAAGGGCCGCCCTCACATTTTTGGGCAACATACTGTAGAGATCATCTCTTGCATCAAGGCCTATTAAGTGAGGAGAGGCGGCAAGTTTCTCAATCACAATTATGACATTTGCATAGTGTAGGGCCAAAGCAACTGCCCCTAAGGTTTCGGCCGGAGCATCCAACAACTTGTGTTTAGAATCCAAGATTGATTTACTAAGATCATTGGCATTGTTGTCAATAAGGTAAGCACTCAAATCTCTACCCCCTTTAACAATTTCAATACCATTCAAATTTACATGGGAATTTGCAACCGGTGAAATGTTCTCAGACATCATGCATCCTTTGAAAGGTCCAACTTGAGTCAATCTGTTTAGTTTATGATGAGATTTCTTGCCATTAGCATTGGATGAGTGGCCCAGAACAAGACCCATATTCTTGCTAGCTTTGTGTGATCCAGATACCGAGCCAGATCTTGAAGTCAACTTTTCTAAAGGACCTGAATAAAAGCTGACATTTTTTTTACTTCCAGAAATCGGACCTGATTTTGTACTTGAACCACCAAGGGGACCTGAATGAAAGTCAACATCTCTATAATGTTCAGATATCGGACCTGATTTTGTAAGTGCCTGACCCAAAGGACCCGAGTTGAACATGCTCGGTTTATTTTTTTTGGGAAGTGGGCCTAACTTGGTAGCAAACCTCCTCAATGGACCTGAAGCATATCTAGCAAGCCTATTTTCCGAATTTATCATAGTCCGCATTAGAGAAGGAACCGGTTGGCTCAAAACCCTTGAACCATTCACCTCATCAGTGTCCACAATTTGCTGGATTCCAAACACATTTTTGATCCTACTGAATATAGTGAACAGAGATCTTGCAAGAAGAAGTACTATGTAATCATACGTTTTGTTCCAAAGAGAAATTTCTCGCAGATTCTTCACCTCATGCTTCTTCCATGTAATCTTCTTTTGAAACTCGACTAGAGCTGAACAAATAGAGTCATCATTACTCTTCATTCTCCTCAGAGTCTGTTCAAGATCTGCAAGCATTTCTGTCTCTTGATACAAAGTCGCATTGGTTGCAACAAACCTCTCCATTTTCTTCACTTTGTTTTCCATCTTCTTCCATGTATATATCCAACCACAAGGATCATAACCAAGCTGGACTAGGTCATTAAAAGAATGCTCAAAACCCTTTAAACTTGGATCGCTGCATTTCTTCCCAAGTCTGGCAACAGATTTAGCGACATGTGTCATGTTCGCTATCATCTCAGAATGTATTAGCTGTACGATATACTCATCATCATCTGATACAAGCTTCTTTATACCAGTTGAATTAGTGATGTCATCTCTCAAACGAGCAATGTGCTTATCGCTCAAAGACTGCCATAGATGGATCAGCTTGGACATCAAGCTAGCTGCTTCAAACGCTAATACTCCTATCACGACTTTCTGCTGGGCACCTTCTTGCTTCTTTGGAGTCTTCCATAGACTACGAAACCACGACTCTGAAACCATCTCTCTCCAGTTAAGAAATTCTGATATCTACACCCAACTCACCATTGCATTCC
The DNA here is from genome assembly GCA_027186245.1 of Coriaria nepalensis. NCBI lineage: Eukaryota > Viridiplantae > Streptophyta > Magnoliopsida > Cucurbitales > Coriariaceae > Coriaria > Coriaria nepalensis. The sequence continues at coordinate 8,104,609 of CP114491.1, read as the reverse complement.
TCATCCTAAAACAAAGAAGTTTAGTAAATGAGATGACAGATCAAGAGAGTAATTTGGTTTCTTTAGCTGTAAATTATTGGGAAACTCCAAGATATATTAACAATGATGAAGAAATCCAGTGCAAAATTTTCTGTTTAACATTTAAATTTAAAAATACTAACTCAAGGCTATTATTAAAAGCTAAAATTAACTTCAATTCAATTAACTAAAAATTAAAAGAAAATCTACTTTCACAAAAAGTTATACATGCAAGATCCACAGACAAACTAACAAAATTAAAAGCAAAAAAAATAAAATAAAATAAAATCATAATTTAAGAAATCATATCCCATATCTCCAGCACAGCTAAATCAAAATTTCATATATAATAAATAAATAATTTATTATATATAAAAAAAAAAATCTCAAACTTTTAATTCTCCAGCAACCAAAAACAAGCGAAGTTCAAAAGAGAATACTGCTTAAATATAAATATTCACAGCAAAATTAAAGATAACATGATAAAATCAACCAGTATCCAGATTCAGGAACCCAATTTCAGCTCCTTTTAAGCATCCAACACTATGAAGGTCAATTACAGAATAAAAAAATAGATTAAAAAACTTGATAAATCCTCAATTTACGAGACATTTAATTTTTCACTATTGGGCAAAACATTCAGCCATAGAAGAACCAGATAAGTGAAAATGACAACCACACCCGCAAGAGAAAAAAAATCGAAGAAACCGCTAATTATCATGAAAACTCACCGATCACGGAGCCGTCTTCGAGGGGGACGGAGAGAGAGAGAGAGAGAAGGAGCTGGGAAGCTGCAGTGGGAAGTGTGGCCACATGGAGGAAGCAGAAAATGTAGGAAGGAAGAGCGAAACCGAGTAGAATTAAAGATGTTACTATTCGTTTTCCACTTTGCATTTTCACCCCAATATTCCTTAATTATACCTCATCTACCCTATATTTGTTTGTTACTTATAATTTCATCCTTCTTTTTTTGTTCCTCAATGAAATCTTTCTTTGAAAACATTCTACTTCAAAGACACAGCTTACATATAAATGAGTTCATCTTATACGTGATTTCTATCCTTAGATCGTACTCATACAAAAATTCTCCTAAACTCTTTTTAAATAATTTATATAATTATTTAGTTGTAACTGATATGAAATCATTTTTTAATTATGATTTTAATTATGATTTTAATTATGCTTGAGTTTGAGTTTGATTTGTCTTGACCCAATTTGAATACACAACGAGCCAAGTGACTTCAAGGTTTAATTATGTCGGATTCGTGCTCAAATTCAATTTAAATTTAAAAATATAAATAATAATAATTTAATTGCCTTAAATGCAATGCATACCGTAACAAAATTACAAATTATCACTTTTGTGGCATAATAATAAAAATTATAAAAATGATGGCATCTTATACAAAATAGTGAATCTTTAAGGGGTCAAAATGTAAAAAGGCTTTAAAATAAGAGATCCGTCCCGATCATTAATGGCAATCACGCGGAAACGTGTGGTTTTACGCATCTATCCCCAACTCGCTTATCTTTAACAGCCGTGATTCAGAACAGGTCAAACCCATTACATACGACCCGGAAAGTAAAACACTCAAATGGCTGTAAAAGCTGTCCGGACCGACCCGGAAGGTGATGGTGACAATTGACACCCAACCTTTTTTCTCTTTAACGAATATTATAAATGGGGATTAATAATATTAAATATTATATAATTGACTTAAAAAATAAATATTATATTTTAAACTATAATGTTCGATTGACTCATTTTGATAAAACTTTTGACCCATTGGTTGGTCCAATTTGACCACATGTTCGAGTACTATTTAATACGTAACTATATATTATTGAGATAGGATTTGTCATTTTCTATACACGTGATATAAATTAATTATTAAGATTTATAATCATTATTTTAAATTAGTATATATATATATATTTATATATATAAATGAGGTGAAATATATATAATAATTAATCAATTATGTGTGGCTTTGTTGATGTAAACATAAGCCTCACGTTTTATTTATTTGGAATGAGCTCGATATCTTATTCGATACCGAATTTTTACGGTAATATTACTTAACTTTGATATTATATTTTCTTAAATTTATTGAGAATATCATTTTATATTATGTATATAAATTTTAAAAATTTATAATATAACAAAATAAAATATTATACTCATTATTAATTAATTTTTAATTTAAATAATCTCAATAAATTATATATCGACTATTTCAAATAAATATATTAAATACTTTTTAAAATGTTAAAAGAACTTTTAAAATAGTATCCAACTCCTCTTCAATTGACTTTTTTTTATTTATTTAATTTTAGTGCAATTTTATTTTTTTTCTAACCCCTAAATTTTATTTTAATAAAAAAAAAAATTCCCCAAATCAATTTTCTCTATTCTAGCCATTACGAGCTTCACGGTGTCCATACACATCCCCATCGCCAATACCGACACCAACACCACCCATCCCTCCTCTTTCTCTTGGCCATGGCCGCCACTATCATACCTTATCTCTCTCTGATTTTCTAGTGTATAAGAAAACCACCACTTAAAAAATGTAGCATGTCATAATTGTAATGACGTGCATTACTTAATTTGTCAACTTTTAAAATTGCAATGACAAAGAATGAAGAGAACTTTGTTCCTTGTAATTCATTCCCACCACATGACATAACCCTAACCTATCCATATTTTAGCTTTAAGAAATCTTTTTAATTTTTTAATTTTAATTATTTTTTACGGTAAATAATGACATCTTATGCAACCAATTATTACTACATGTAAGAAGGTCAAGCTAGTCGGCGAGTGATGACCCATTTCCCATCACCCTACACATGTGATTATTATTATTATTATTATTATTATTATTATTATTATTATTATTATTATTATTATTATTATTATTATTATTATATATTAAGCTTTTTCAAATGTGCTAAAAGCCTAAAATCTCCTATATTTTGATTATGTATTATAAAATATGCTAAAAATTCCCGTTATACCACGTCATCAAATAAATTGATAAATACTTTTTTTTTTGTTAATCTAAACACCAAACTTTTATTAATTTCATTTCTTCACTAAATGCTTTTTTTTTTCCTTTTCATTTAACCTTTTAAACAACCTTCCTGGAAAACCAACCACCGCCACAACGACAATCACCTCGCCGTTTAGTGCCACCATCGCCGTCTCACCTTCTTCCCCTCTCTCTGGGATGAGGTTCAGTTCGAATGTGGTTTAAAAACAAATTTAGATTTTTGAACCCAGATTCGAAGGAATCGAGCTCGTTCGAATTTAGATTTGAATGAATCGAGCTCGTTCGAATTCAGATTCGAACGAATTGAGCTCGTTCGAATTTAGATTGGAATGAATCGAGCTCGTTTGATTTTGAATCGAACCTAGATTCATTCTTGGGACATGTGCATAGAGTACCGTGCACTAAATGACCAAATTGTGAAAGATAAATTTCCTATCCCGAGGGTGGATGAGTTACTAGACGAGTTGCATGGTGCAATTTTTTTTTTCTAAGCTGGATCTTCGATTGGGATATCATCAAATACGCATGACGCCGGACGATATTCCCAAGACAATGTTTCGAATGGATGAAGGCCATTACGAATTTCTTGTTATGCCATTTGGGCTCACAAACACGCCTTCCACGTTTCAGTCATTGATGACATTCTCATCTACAGTAAGAGTGTGATCGATCATCAACATCATGTAGCTCAAGCTTTGCAGGTGCTACGAGATAATGACTTGTTTGCTAAACTATCCAAGCGTCGATTTGGGGTAGAGGAAGTCGATTATTTGGGCCACTGGGTCTCTCGCGATGGTATTAAAGCCGATCTAGCTAGGATCCAATCCATGCTCGAGTGGCCCAGTTCGCCTACCTTAAAAGAATCGAGAGGCTTCCTTGGATTGACTGGATACTATAGGAAGTTCATCCAAGGTTATGGGCTCCTTGCTGCATCTCTAACGGCCCTCCTCAAGAAGAATGCCTTCTGCTGGTCCAGTGAAGCTGAAACCTCGTTTTTATGTTTAAAGCAAGCTGTGTCTGAACATCCTGAGTAAGCATTACTGGATTTTTCTCAGCCTTTTGTCATCGAATCAGATGCTTCAGGAGGAGGTATATGAGCCGTCCTCATGCAACAAAGGGACCTATTACTTTCTTTAGTCAAACACTAAAAGGCACGACTCTAAACTTATCCACCTACTAAAAAAAAACTTCTTGGTAGTGATCAAAAAATGGATGCCCTATCTACTTGGGCAGCGGTTTACCATTAAAATGGATCAACAGAGCCTCAAGTTTTTGCTTGAACAACGGATCCGTATACCGAATCAACATAAGTGGACTTTGAAGCTCTTTGGTTATGATTTTGTGGTTGAATATAAGATGGGCCTGGAGAATAAGGTGGCAGACGCTTTATCACGATTGGAGTTATTAGAACCTGATGGAGAGCTTAATTTGATCACTTTTCTTGTGGCAAGTTGGTTGACTGAGTTTAAGTTATCCTATTTTAGTTGCCCAGAGTTAGTAGATTTATGGGATCGGCTCTCTAACAATAAACTTGATCTTTCTAAATTCCAGAGTAATGGTAACATTGTTGTATAAAGGCCGCATTTACGTTGGCAAGGATTCCCCGTTAAAAATGAAGGTCATTTCTTACGTGCATGATCCATCCATTGGTGGCCATGTAGGTTATGATAAAATTGTTCATCGTGCTAGACAGTATTTTTATTGGAAAGACATGCAGAAGGATATTAAATCTCATATTCGAGCTTGTGATGTGTGTCAAGAGGATGAAACACGAGAACATTCTGCCGCCCGAGTTGCTCCACCCTTTACCAGTTTCTACAGTGGTTTGGACTAAGATATCCATCGACTTCATTGAAGCCCTTCCTCCTTCTAATGGTTTCTCGGTGATTTTGGTCGTAATGGACAGGTTAGCCACTTCATTCTTATTTCTCATCTTGACACAGCTTCGACGATTGCTCAACTGTTCATTGCCAACATTTTCAAGTTGCATGGCCTACCTCTAAAAACTGTCACGGATCGTGACCCAACGTTCACCAGTAAGTTTTGGTAGGAGATATTCAACAATATGGGGGTATCTTTGAATTTTTCTTCTAGTGACCAACCTCAAACGGATGGGCAGACAGAGCTCGTCAACAAATGCTTGGAAATATACCTTCGTTGTTTTTGCAGTGAGAGGCCCAAGGAGTGGTCGAAATGGTTGCCCTTTACTGAATTTTGGAACAACGCTAATTTTCACTGTGTAATAAAAAAAGTTCCCTTTTGAAGTGTTATATCACCGTTGTGACAACGACAACAGTCTGTTGTGACAAGGAAATATCAAAAACTTTCTCCACGGTTTTATGGGCCCCTTTCAGGTGGTTGAACGTATCAGGAAGTTGGCTTCTAAAATGCTTCTCCCCACCTCATGCTCAGGTTCACCCATTCTTTCACGTTTCCTTACCCAAGAAGAAGCTTGGTGCTATCATTACGCCATTTCCCACCTTACCACCAGTGAACATGCAAGGCCAATTCTTACTTAAGCCTATCTCTATTTTATAGCCCCGTATGAGTAAGCTCAACAATCGCCCTGCTACTGAAGTCTTATTACAATTGGCTGGGTAGACCGCAAAGGAGGCTCCTTGGGATAAGTTACACAGCCTACGTGAAGCATTTTCCCATATTGTGGGCAAGATTCGTTGAAGGAGAAGGGTGAGATTGATTCGCAAGTTTTAATCTGGACCATTGATGTCTTTTTAATAACTCGTGTGACTCGGGCGTGAGTTACGTGATGAGCTGTTATAGAATCCATGAGGCAGTGTCCGTTGGCGAGGGGTATTGCTAGTTAGTCCATTACGTCTCTTTCTGTTAGTACTTTCCGTTTAAATAAGCCCTCTTGAGTCGATGAGAGGGATTAGTTGATTTGCATGATTGTAAGGGCTAACACGCTCAAACTTTCCAGAAGTTAGCTCACTCGAAGTAGCGTGACTGAATCAAATCATTCCTTCGTTCGAATGAATCCTTTTTCCGTTCCAATTGAATCATCGTTTCGCAGAGAGAGGGGAAGAAGCAGAAGGTGAGGCGGCGAATGGTGAGGTGGTTGCTACCGGTGGTGGTTGTTGATTTCCTGGCGGGTTAAAGGTTAAGGAAAAGAAATGTTTAGTTAAATAAAGTTTTAGATTTAGATTAAAAGAAAAATAATAATAATTATCAAATTTTTTAACTTTTTGCTAATCCGGCATGAAGCAATCTGTTACCAGGAAACATAAATTTGGATGATAGGAGGTGTTATTAGTCCATTTTACAAAATACAAGTGTTTAATTTTTACATTTAAAAATATATAGAGTTTTTTAGCTTTTCAATCAAAATATAGGGACCATTTGGTATTTAAGCCTTTTTCAAATTGTTATTACTTTTCACATGGGATTTATGGTTAGGCTAATTGGGTATGGGCCTTAAGGCCCAATAATGGTTGGTTTACTTATATCTGGACCATGTCACTATTGAGCCCAGTAGCACTCACAGATACAAAGTCCAACGTAAGAAAAAAAAAGGGTCGTAAATGACTTATAAATTAACCCATTTCTCTCTCTCTGTTCCAAATGCCCACATTTTTAGGCTTGCTGGGTTAGTGGGTTGTGTGCAGGTACGCCGACCTCTCTTCGCAAGAGCTCTCTCTCTCTCTCTCTCTGAGTTTCAATGGCGAAAGGCGACGATGCAGTGATGAGGAAAAAGAATAAGGCGAATCGGAAGAAGCTAAATAAAGACCCTGCCGTATCGGTTTCAGCTCGTGTTGCCTCCATCATCGCCGCTAAGAAGCGGAGGAAGTCCGGTAAACGCAGCCAATGCCAGGTGACAAGCTTGTTCTTTGTTGTTCTTTAATACTTTCAAGTGACAAGCTTTGCTGTTTTTTATTTTATTTTAATCTTTCAGCTTTACATGAATTATGTATTCGTATGAGTTCTGATTGATGGGCTACCTGTTGAAACGAATTTATGCTTTAACTAGAAATTGAGTGAAATATTTCATTTTGGTTTTGATTGAGTACTCATGCTGTAAACCTCTTAAGCCTTCTATGAATTTATTGTTATTTCACAGGTTTTAATTATGAGGTTTCAAAAGTGTAAATTTCTGGAGTGTGTAAAATCTGTATTGCTTTACAGGGGATGTGTTTTAGCCTTCCCACTCCAGAGGACCCCTTCAACGATACACATGGTAAAAAAGAGTTGAAGGAAAATGAAACTAAGAAGGTCTTGCCTTCACGAGCTGCTAAAAAGGAATTCTCGATGGGAAAATGTAGTACTTCGCAAAATGGAACTCTTGGACCAAATGGCATCAAGGTTGATCGTGTGAAGCATAAAGAAGTGAACGCCGCAATTGTGAAGGAAGGGAAGATTCAGAAAAATGGGGAAGGTGGCATCAAAGATCTAAATGGGGAGTTCTTTGAAAATTTTGATTCTCCTTCAAAATTTCTTATCCTTTGCTTAAATGCCATAGAAAATTCATTTGTTCATGATAGCAACTGTAATGGTGGTGAGGCCAAACCTTTGTTTTTTAGTACTTGGGGTGTTGAGTTTTGGAAATGTTATTCAGTTGGTAAGGATGTCCTAGAGACAAGTGGATCCTCTTCTACCACTGAGAAAATATCATGGATCATTTCTTCTGCTGCTGATGCTATTACCAGGAAGGAAAAAGACAACTTATCATTTAGCAATCCCTTTCTATTATTCCTTGTACCAAACCAAGAAAAAGCAATAGAGGTAGATGTCGTCATCTAAAACTTCAGACTTCTTAGTTTATAGCAGATTGCAACAAGTTAAGTTATGATTAATGATTTCATCAATTACATTAGTATGCCTAGTTGACCATTTTTTTCTCTTTGGCATTTTTTCTAATCATTTTCCAGGTTCGCTCACTGTGCAAGCCATTGAAGGCTCTTGGAATACATACAGTTAGTATACACTCAGGTGCCTCTTTAGATCACCAAATTCAAGGGTAAGTATAGACTACTCTCAACATTTTTATTGTTGATGGAGGGTTATTTAGTTTTCCCATTTCTCTTTCTTTTTGAAAATTTGTTTTTCTTGCTCTAGCTTGAAGAGTTGTGAACCTGAATTTCTTGTGTCGACACCTGAGAGACTTTTGGACCTTGTTTCCTTGAAAGCAATAGATATATCGGGGGTCTCCATGCTGGTAGTATTCTATCCCTCTCTTCTTTGGGATAATAGGTGGAATTAAATAGCATTATTATTTAATTCTATCTTAATGATTACCTGTAAGTTATTCTTTTAAAGCAGTGATTTCATTGAAAAAAAAAAAAGAAAAGTTTTTGTTGCTTTTTATTGGCAAAAAAAAAAAAAAATGCTGAGCGTAAGAGTACAATTAATCTGTTCCTCATTCATTCTTTTACACTTGATTAGGTGATTGATGGGCTGGACTCATTTTCAAGAAGCGGTTCTCTTGATGCTACCAAAGTTATCAGGCAGTCTATACTGGGAAATCCACAGACCGTGGTCTTCAATGATGGATCCAATTCAGCTTATGTTCCAGTGGTGCAAAATCTCTTGAGGAGACCGATTCATAGATTATCTCCTCAAGATTTTGTTGCCAGTCAAAGTGCGTGTATTGTGCAGTCTATAAATTTCTGCTCCTCTGAGGAAGATAAACAATCACAGGTGCATAAATTGACATGGTAAAAGAGGTGTCTTTTTTGGTTATCCAAATAGGATTAAAGGGACACAGTCTGGTTTTGGAGTTTCAACTCACACTTACTAGTTTTTGCAGTTCATTCAAGCTGTGGATAGTCTTAGTGGAAATAAATCGATGCTGTCTGAGGTGCTGTGTGTAATGGAGGAAGAGAAAGCGTCTAACAAATTAGTAGCTACTCTCAAGTCGAAGGGTTATTCCATATCGAATCCCTTACTTTCTCCTATCTCAGAATTAAAGAATAGGTAAATGGGAAAAAAAAAAACTCTTCCTTTTCATTTATCCCTATAGAGTTAGGTATATTATCACCTGCTCTTTGCTCGATTAGTATTGTCTCCCACCTCTTCTTTCGAACCATAAATTTCTTACATTCATTCATATTTGTCTACTTTATTTTTCCCCCTATAATTTATTCAGTTTTGGGACATGACAGGAGTACAAGGCCTGGAATCTCCATCATTCATCTACATGATATTAGTGAAGTCAATTTGGACAAATACGAAGTTGTCTTCATTCTCAGCTTTGCTTTGTCTGTGGATAACTACATTCAGATTCTAACAAGAATGGCCCGTTTTTCCGTCAATGGTATATTGCAAACCTTTATTACCAAGAAAGAAGCACCCGTTGCTGCAGCGTTAGTCTCAATCCTCGAAGAATGCAGGCAAGTAGTCCCTAAATCTCTACGAGACCTGTGTCTTTTAATCTAGTAATTCGAAAAATCGATTCGGGTTGATTCACCTTTTAAAGGTGTAAGAAAAATTTTGGCCATTGAGGAAAACATATCCAACTCTTTTCTGGTTCCATTTTTCTGTCTGTCGTCTGCACTCTCTAGATCATAAAGGATACTGTTTTGTAATCTGTATTTTAGGTATGAACTATGAAATAGTGGGTTTTTTTTTTTTTTTTTATGGGTCAAATGAAATAGTGGATTGACTATTGCCCTTTGAAGTCAGCAATGAAAAGCAAAGTTAGAACTAGTATAAGCAAAGTTTCAGAATCAATAATGTATCATAGCACTATATAAATTGCTTGGAAGGAAAGGCTCAGTCCCTGTCTACACTTTGTTAAAAAAGAAATACAAATCGTTCAAACAAGTGCGCGCTTAGACCATTCGAGATTGGGATTAATTTACAGTTTCTTGTATGCTTTGTATTTACGGCCTTAAAAAATATTGAGTTCAAATATATTTTTACTTAAACGGTAGAATAAATGAGTTTTTCTAATATCTCCAAATGCATAGAAACATGAAAATCAAAATCAAAATCAAGATCAAAATCAAAATCTCGTTTCTTTTTATTAAAAAAAAGAAAAAAAAAAAAGAAAAAAAGATCAATGATAGCAAAAAATCTAACGAAATTGTGATTCTCTTTTTTTTTTTTTTTTTTTTGTAGTCTGCCATTATGACATGTATGTTGGAATTCAATATTTTTTAACTTTAAAATGAATTTAACTTTAATATATTAAAATGAAAATTAAAATAATATTAAAATGAATTTAACTTTAATCTATAAGAAAGTTAAAATATACAAAAAATATTAAAAACAGGCTAATTTATATAAATTTTGTTCATATTTTTTAAAATTATAATTAATTTGAAATTTTAACTGACCGATATTATTATTTAATTATCATGCAATTAGCTTAATTTCCCAAAAGAAAAGAAAAAAAATTTTCTTTTTCGTTTTGACTAGGAACAGAGGTTCAGCCGCCTTTGTGGAGCCCATCAATGCTTTAGCGTACAGCATCTACATGTAAAACAGAACGTGTTATTTTCGCCAAAAAAAAAATAATAATCTATTTATTACTGTAACAGAACTAGGAACGACGAACACATGATCATTGATCCAAATGGAGACGACAATAATCCAAGCTAAATTTGGGTTAATGATGTTGTCGGAAACAGTAAGGGCTTATCTACTGATCCCTGTCTTAAAATTGTCCGTATCTGTTTGCTTGATCTTGTCTATTATGCTCTTCATCGAAAGAGTGAACATGACCGTTGTGGTTTTGCTGGTCAAATTGCTTCGCAAAAAGCCTGAAAAGCTTTACAGATGGGAAGCCATTGAACCAGATGTTGAGCTCGGTAGCTCTGTTTATCCCATGGTTCTTGTTCAAATCCCCATGTACAATGAGAAAGAGGTATACATACCCATTATCATATATACATACATACATACATACATACATACATACATATAATTGATTTGTGCATGCATACATGCAGGTGTATCAGCTGTCTATTGGAGCTGCATGCAGGCTTTCATGGCCGTCTGATCGGATTATCATTCAAGTTCTTGATGATTCAACTGACCCAGCTATTAAGGTAAATTTGATTTCAAAATGACTATAAATTTCTGCATGAAAATGTATTTACGTATGGTACGTACGTACGTGCAGAAACTAGTGAAAGAAGAATGTGAAGTATGGATAAGTAAAGGGGTAAACATAAAGTACGAGACAAGAGAGGATAGAAAAGGGTTCAAAGCTGGAAACCTTAAACAAGGAATGAAGCACTACTACGTTCAAAATTGCGACCACGTGGCAATCTTCGATGCTGATTTTCAACCCGACCCGGATTTTCTCGCCCGCACCGTACCCTTCCTCTCTCTTAACCCTCAGCTTGCTCTTGTTCAAGCTCGCTGGATTTTCGTCAACTCCGATGAATGTTTGATGACAAGAATACAAGAGATGTCGTCGGACTACCATTTCAAGGTGGAGCAAGAAGCATGGTCTTCATCCTATGCATTCTTTGGCTTCAACGGTAATTACATTATTATTATTATAATATTACAAATTAATTAAATAATTTCTATAATTTTATATGTATGTAAATTGCAGGAACAGCTGCTGTATGGAGAATTGCAGCGTTGAATGAGGCTGGCGGGTGGAAGGACCGCACCACCGTGGAGGACATGGATTTGGCCGTACGAGCTTCTCTTAAAGGATGGAAATTCTTGTACGCCGGAGATATTAAGGTAATTAATTCAACTAATTTTTTTCCTTTAATTAAGGTTATAATGCAAAAGGTAATTATGTGCATCATGTAATATTATTATATAGTCCGGTGACATAATAAATCTTATCACAAATATAAACATTATTTTTATATAACGGTTATATAAAAATAATTTTTATGGTTATGATGGATTTTTTTATATTATATTATTATAAAATACATACAAAAAAATTACTTAAATATTATAATAAAATTTAAATAATATATAAAAATTATCATATAAATAAATACAAAATAAGTTTGATGGTATTGATTTTGATTTCATTCTGGTAAGTAAACAATGGCCCCATACTGTAATTAATTGGGTCCCACCTTAAATTGTCAGGTTAAAAATGAATTGCCGAGTACATTCAAGGCATACAGAAATCAGCAGCATAGATGGTCATGTGGGCCAGCTAACCTCTTCAGAAAGATGGCCATGGAAATTTTAATCCACAAGGCATCATTCACTAGTTCTAATGTTCTCTATTCTTATTGTTTTACACTTCAAAAATATTGTTATTATTGCAAGTAATATATACTAATTTGTAAATTCACTGCAGAAAATCTCTTTCTGGAAGAAATTATACCTGACATACAACTTCTTCTTAGTGAGGAAGGTGATTGCTCATGTCTTCACATTCATCTTCTACAATGTCGTTTTACCGGCTACGGTTTTAGTACCGGAACTCGAAGTTCCCGATTGGGGTGCTATTTACATTCCTTGTATAAGCACTCTCCTCACTGCAGTTTCAACTCCTAGGTGCTATATCGATACCTTCATATTACGTGATAGTATATAGTTAAATACGTAATGTATAACATGAATATAACACAACTTTTGCAGATCATTATATTTGGTGATCTACTGGATCTTATTTGAGAATGTCATGTCTCTTCATCGAACTAAGGCAACAGTTATCGGTCTATTTGAAACCGAAAGAGTTCACGAATGGATCGTGACCGAGAAATTCGGAGCTGCTGTCAAGAACAAGTACAGTACCAAAACTAATTCCAAGCACCATGGTTTCAAGATTAGAGAAAGGTAAATATGCTGAGGATGAATGTCTATGTAATTGTTCCCTAAAACAATAAGTCAGTGTTTTTTGGACATTGATGTTTTTTTTTTGGTTATGGCATGAACAGGATCCATTTGCCTGAGCTGGGTGTCGGGGCCTACTTATTCTTCTGTGGGTCCTATGGTCTTGCTTATGGGAAGAACTACTACTTCATTTGCTTATTTCTTCAATCGCTTGCCTTTTTCATTGCTGGCGTTGGTTATGTTGGCTCCTTTCAACACTAGGAATTTTAGTTAATTATCAAATGATATTTTACAGAATAAATTAGACATTACTCCACTATATTTTTATTTTGCTAAATTTAGATCCTTCAAATTTATAAAACTATCATTTTAAACTTCATAAACTATACTTAAATCCTTAATTTTAAGACTCTTTACAAAAATATTAACTAATTGTACTATCTGCTCCATTATAATAATCTGACTTATTTTCTATCCTACTAATTTAATAGCTATTTTTTCCCTAAATAGAAAAGAAGAAGAGATCTTATCGTGAAAAAATAGAGTGGATAATATAATTAGTTAATTTTAAACCAAATTTTAAGATTAGGGATCTAAGTTTTATTTATGAAACTGTATATATTAGGTTTTATAAATTTTAGGACCTATATAGTACAATAAAATTGTAGGGGAGTAATATCTAATTTTCTCAAAATTTACATGTCGATGTCATATTTTTACAGTTCGGTGAGAATAAAAAAAGCTCCCCCACTTTTTTTTAAATATTTATTTTCCCGATTCTTTTCCAAAATTACAATTTCAACCCGCGCGAACGACTGAACTGCCTTTTGAACTGAAACTTGCGGAAAGAAACGAAGTCTTGGAAACGTCATCGATGGCGGAACTCGACGCTCGCTCTTTCGAAACTGTAACTCCTTGTGGCTTCATATCCTTCAATTTCCCCCACCCTTATCTTTCCGATTCTCTCCTCCAATTCTCCGTCCTCGACTCACCGATCCCACCCACCGAGTCAGCCACCACAGTCGTCGCAATGTTCGTGCCGGATAGGCGCGAGTCCGACTGGATTTTCCTCCACAGATTCGGGTCAGGTTCTGCTTCTCCTAAACTCTCCTGGAATATCACGTCTGATCCTACTCGGAAACCAACCGATCGACTGTCACCATTCATCCCGCATTACCACCGTCCGATGGAAAATGGCTCGCAGAAATTGAATATGCTTGAGGCGAGCTTGAAACCTCTTTTTCTCGCGTTATCTCCTAAATCTTTTCGCAAATGGAATTCCCGAGGTTCCCTTTCTGAGTTATGAAGATAATGTGAAATCTAGCGTTCTGTTGGAGAAATGCGTTGGATCTTCTGTTGCAAAGAAGTATTTCAGATTGAAAGACAATGAACTTATTCAGATTCATATTGGAGATGCCATCGAATTTCTTGAGAACGATTGTTGTTACTTAGATGGTATGAAAAAATTTGATGTTGCTATGGTTGATTTGGATTCAAACGATGTTAGGGAAGGAATAAGTGCTCCTCCATTGGAGTTTTTTTAAAAGGAAGTGCTTTTGGCTGTTAGATCAGTTCTTTGTGAATCTCGAATCGTTGTGATTAATGTGATACCTCTAAATAAGTTGTTCTACGAGAAATTTATAAATTGTTTGCAAGATGTTTTTTGTGAGTTGTATGAGATGAATGTTGGAAATGGGGAGAATTATGTTCTAGTTGGGGCTTTGTCAAATATTAAGTCTTTTATACAGGATGAGGAAAGTTTGTTTATGAACAAGCTCAGATTGCTTGTTTCAGGAGAGTACTTGGGCTATATAAGGAAGATGTGAAGCTAGTTGTTGTGATTTTGGATATCATATTTAAGAAATGGCTTCAGAGGACAATACTTTCTGATACCCATTCGGCTCGAAGAAATTGGAAAAAGCTCAATGACTACGCTGTTTTCGGGTTTCCATTCTTGATGAATTGAAGAAAAAACTTATTTGTGCCTCAGTGCCTCTTTAGTGGTGTTCAAAAGTCATCACCATTTTTTCTTATGAGTTTTGTTTGTTGCAATTTTGGGACAGCATTATGATGGAGTCACCTAATTGCGAGTGTGGATCTAAACGAACCATAAAGTTTCAAGTCGAAACGCACCTAGTTGCTCGGATTATATAAGGAAACTCATGGTATACCCATTGAAATTGTTAATTGGCTAAAAAGGGGGGAAATTTTGAGGGTTTGTGTTCGCCTGTTCGGTTCGATAATACTTCGAAACAGTTGGAAGTTTTTCTAAGGGCTTTGTGTCTGAAAATAGATGTCACTGTCTTCACTCTATAGAAGTGTGGATAAGTGAAGTTGGGATTGAATTTGAGCTGATAGGAATTTGAATTTTCTGGATAATCTTAATTTCTTAAACAACACTGAATCGTTGTCTGTTTCTGTATAGATTACAGGATTTACATTTTCTTCTTTTCTCTCTAGACACTTGGTCCAAGTGAATCTTTGGTACTTGATTAGTTGGAATCTAAATTGTTGTTAACTACTAAAAATTTGGATTATTCTTTAGAGATTCATTCAGAAAAATGAATTCGTTTAAGACGCTTATAAATTTAGAGGTAATTTTAATTAATAACAAATCTCATCTGAGGGTGAAAATGTATCGTTTGGAAAATCTCGAGGGTGAAATTGAATCCTTTGAAAATATATGGACGAAATTGGAAAAATGGTGAATGTTGGGGGGTGAAAACGATAATTTAAGATGAATAAAAACTGAAAAGCCCTAAAACCTTAGTCAGGGAAGTTACAGAGGAAGACGAGCAAAGGAAGAAATGACCGACAAGCGGAACATACTGGACCACCACCGGAGACAGCTGGCGGAGAAATTCGAGCTCCGGCGGAAGCTTTACAAAGCCTTATGCAACGATCCAACTCTTCCGAGCGAGCTGCGAGAAGAGCAGCGTTACAAGCTCTCTAAACTGCCCAGAAACAGCTCCTTCACTCGATTAAGGAACCGATGCATCTTCACCGGCCGTTCTCGTGGTGTTTACCAGTTCTTTCGAATGTCGCGTATCGTATTCCGTGATCTGGCTTCTGGCGGTCTTCTCAATGGCGTCAAGAAAGCCTCTTGGTAGACACAGAGATACTGGTACGACAATGCTCTCGACTTTCCAATTACTCACTATTTCTCTTCCATTAACTTGAGATTGGTCAGAATTTCATCCTAGGATTGCTTAAATTTTCAATTGAATATGCTTCCAAGATTTTTAGTTCTTACCCTAAGAACATGAACAAATGATTAAAACAATGATATGATCTTACTGATTTTAAGACATTAATTTAGAGTAATCAATTTCACTGAAGATGCTTCAAGCTTTCTGTAAAGGAAAACTCAGGTCCTTCACTTCTTCCACCTTCAACTTTAGTAATCTTCTCTCATGATTTGATAGAATATATATTGGATGGAAATTTTTCCACAAATAAACAGAAGAAATTACATGCGAGCTTCATCAATTTTCAAATTTATCTGACTACCTAATCATAGGATAGAAAGAATGTGGTTGGCATCTTACTTGCTATGTGCATCTGTAAAGAGCAAAATGCAGTTACTACGTTCCATCGTCTATCTAATTGTTTTTGAGCAGCAGCCTAAATAGTATATGGAGATGCCATGATCTTTTTTGAGGAAAGATGATGTTATGAAATCGGATCATATCCGCATTTATTTGTCGGGAATTTGGTATTGCCATCATGTGGTAAATATACATTTCAGTCCTCATAAACTTTTATGGAAAAATAGTTTCTCAGAAGTGACAGACTATTCTTGCACAACTTGGATCTATGTCTTATGATATATGCTTGCAAATTTGTAATAGGGCATGGAGTTTTCAAGTCTCGTAATATATTATATGAGCATTTAGGCGTTTATTGTGTAGTTCATTGTGGTGATCTTGTTCATTATTCTAATGGTGCAGGAATATTGGTCGGCTTTTGGAGCCTCCTTTTCTTATGAGAGTCGTCTTTGATGGAAAGGCCGAGTTATTTAGATTACATTTGCCATTGCCATTGCCATTGCCATTGCCAATAACTGGCGAGAGACTTGTGCATTAGACAATTCAGGTTGATATCTTGTTGTCTTCATTAAAATTTCTTTGGGATTATTGAATTATGTCGAAATTTTAGTTCAAGTCTTTGATGAGTTATTTTTCCTTAATTCAGAAAATTACTTACAAATTGCTCCCACATTAGCAGTTTCTGCAGCTTTATGCATTCATAAAGCTGTGGCCGTTAGATTGATAAAAAGAGTGAGAAAAAGAAAAGGGAAGAAATTAATGAAAATGCTTATTTGAGGTAAAAAGTGTGACGCACACATTACGTCATTACTTCTCAAGTAATTTCTTTTAGTAATTTTTAATGTACAATGTAGTGTAAGACCTTTGCTCTCTAGACAGAATTAGTTATTGCCAAAAATCGAAAAGAACAAACAAACCAAGTGTTCGTTAGAGCTATCAAAACGCTATGTGTTTTTGAAAAATATATTTTTTTAGTAGATATAATTTAATTTATTAAAATACATTTTAAAATATAAAACACATTTCAAAATGTAAAACGTTAATGGGCTTTTATAGACCTTGCCAGCCCAGACGGGGATAAATAAGCAAACCAAACAAATTAAACCCTAAAAAAGCTTTCGTATTTCAGCCACTACTGTTTTCACTCTACCGTCTGTCGCTGCTCCGGTGAGTTCTTCTCCTAGCTTTCTCACTACATTCTCCTCTTAGTTTCATTCTCTATTTTTATCTGGCTCTATTTTTAAGAAAATCTAAAGTGAAAATTGATTTCTGTGGAGCTAGTCTCCTGACTTGTTCCGCTCTCTGTCTTGTTAGTACGATGGGGGCCGAGGCCAAGAAGGCTCTGAAGAAGAATTTGAGTAAGGCTGCTGCTAAGATTTCTGTTTCAGAGCATACCAAAGAGTCTGCTGATTTCTTGGTACCTATTTTGTTTAATTTCAGGCTTTTAATTTTATTCTATGTAATCTTTGGCGGTTTTTTTTTTCATTTTTTATCTCTTTACTAAAATTCTTATCTATATGGAAGCCATTGGAAGGTGGTCCTGCACGTAAACTCCCCCCTGAAGAAAAGCTTTTGGAAGACACTGCTACTGTTTTGTATATCGGTC
This sequence comes from Coriaria nepalensis, assembly GCA_027186245.1. Taxonomy (NCBI): domain Eukaryota; kingdom Viridiplantae; phylum Streptophyta; class Magnoliopsida; order Cucurbitales; family Coriariaceae; genus Coriaria; species Coriaria nepalensis. The sequence goes on along the minus strand of CP114491.1, from coordinate 8,086,664 downwards.
GGATTCCTCATGGGTTCTATGAGAAAGAGATGGAAGGTCTGGTTTAGTTTGATTTGTTTCTGTTAAAGATAAAGATATATGACAGAGTGAATCTAATTAGGTTTTCCAAATTCTTAATGCTTTACCTGTATTGTCTCACAGGTTTCTTCGGGCAGTTTGGTGAAATTAAAAAATTAAGGATTGCTCGGAATAAGAAGGTTACCCTCCTAGTCCTAGGCCTGCCTTATTTCCTTTTTTGATTGTATTGTTTTAATCTGTGTAGATCTTTGCTTGATGAGAACGATTTGTTGCTAGGTTTTGTCATATTCTGGAAGTAATCTCCTCTTGTTAACATTTTTTGGTTATTTTGTGTTTACAGACAGGACATTCAAAGCATTTTGGGTTCATCAAATTCAAGTCTCCTGAGGTTGTGTTTAATTCATACTGTCAAAGATTCTACATCTTTTTCCGAATGATTCCCCCCTCTTGTGTTAGTATTGACTTATTTAAGTGCAGGTGGCACAAATAGTAGCTGAATCTATGCATAATTATCTCCTGTATGAGCACATTCTGAAAGTCCAACTTATTTCTCCCGCGAATGTTCATCCAAAACTGTAAGTAATCACTTGTTATCTTAGCTTTTCATTCTGTTTCAATCACTGAATTTTACATGCAATCATATATTCTTTGAAATCATGATTTGCAAAAGTCAGATTTCTAGGGTAGCATAACTAAAAATTTGCAAAGGTCATGATTTTACATTTCTTTGAAATCATAATAAATGTACTGATATTTTGTCGCCCCTTGTATTGTCACAGCCTGAACTTGCTAAGAACATTGCGATTATACCACTCGAATTTGATTCCTCTGCTCTCTCATTTTCATTTACCTTAATAGGTGGAGAGGATTTGATTATCGTCACAAGCCATTGGATTGGGTACAAATTGAGAGAAACCGACATAACAAGGTATGTCTCATTTGGATTAGGAAATAAAAATGACTTTTCGTGACCATCAGAAAAGGAAATAATCAACCTGTCTTGTTATTCTACAATAATTGCTCAGGAACGGACAATGGATGAGCACAATAGACTTGTGGAGAGAATAGTGAAGCGGGATCGAATTAGACGGAAGAGGATAGAGGTTGCTGGTATTGAATATGAGTGCCCAGAAATTGTAAGAACCCCCCTTCCCCCCCTATTTTTTTTTCCTACCTTCCCTCTTCAATAGTAAATTTGATTGTCATTTATTATTAGGCGGGAGTAGCATGAATAATTCTGTTCTTACTCCGTTCATCTTTTTGTGGTGGTCTTGCAGATGGGTAGTGTGCGGCCGGCTCCAAAGAAGATAAAGTTTGACGATGACGAGTGAGTTTGTAACACAATAATAGTGTCTTAATCCAAAGTGCTTTAATCCTTCAATTTTTGTAGCAGTGTATTAAACAGAGATATTCTGTTTACCTGTTTAGTTGTGTCTAATATTTGATGTTGCCCATTTAGAGCTGAAATCCAACTTAGCATTTAAAAGTTTGATTTCAATGGAGCCCTAAATACAAATATTCAAGCTCTTTTACTTGGAAGTTTGATTGTATAAGAACATGAATTTCGATGCAACAATAGGCAGATAACACTTGCATGTTCTCACTAACTTCGAAACCAAATGTTACACATGAACTTTTACCACTGAGCCAGAAAAAAAAAATCCAGAACATGAATTCTGCTCAACAAAAGCAGAATATTTCTGTTCATGACCGGAGGCTGGTGGCTAATGCCTAGCGGAACACTTGATTAAAATACTAAAGCGTCGTCGTGCACAAGGTTGGAATTCTAGAAAGGATATGCAGTTGAATGCACCATTTTCAATGTTGGAGAATATAGGATGATAATGATAATTTATACTATAGACCAAAAACCAGTTAGAGGCTACAGCTGACAATCAATCAAAGGGGTCGACTCTCCCTTTAGCCAGCCAATCGCTTAGGGCTCCATTTATGAAAAGGTCTAAGGTTTTGAGATGTACTTGAAAAAAAAAAAAAATTTATTCCCACATTTATACTATAAATGTATATATATCTAGTGGGAAAAATAAAAAATTCAGTATCTCCCTTCGTGCCTTAACTTTTAACATTTTCATTAGTACATTATTGTATAAAATGATTCCAAATTAAAATTTGGTCTTAAGGCCCCAATCAAGCTAGAACCGTCTTCGAGTATATAAAATTTGGTCTAATTTGAGTCAATTCGAATAAAGATACGCAATTGAATACAATATTTTCAGTACCAGAGAACGGCCAATCTGCTCCACTCATGGAAACTTCATAGACCCTCACGAAAATACCTAGCTAGCTCAACGCGCACAGGAGGCCAATACCACCAAGCCTATTAGAGTTGGTTATTTAACTGAATGGTTAGTTGGAATCTGTTAAGAGGCCGTTAGGTTGTTAGTGGTTGTTATATTATACTGTTAAATCTGTTTTGGCTACTTGAGTTGTTGTATATATATGCGTTGATACGCATGCATGCGATAATATAAGAGCATATTTTCCATCTCCCATTTCTCTCACACTATTCACATCGATCACAAGCTGTTATCCCATGCAGGTCTTCTACATGAATCCTGCAATTATCACATGGTATCAGAGTAACGATCATAGCTTCCTCTGATCGTGATCAATTCCTTCTGTTACGTTTTTCTGCAAAAAACTAAACACAATCCAGAATACAACCACCCAAATAAAATTGAGAAAGGAATTTTTACAATGTGTAGCAATAAGAGGAATGTGATCTTTTTTATGGGAAACTTTCTGCAATCCCCTTACTTTTAAGCATTTGAAGGGCTGTCTACATTCTTATTTCCTGACTCTTTTCTAATCCGATTATCATTGTCTTCATCATCAAAGCCTGATACGTTATTGTTCTCTCCACTATGTTCTTCTTCATCGCCCTCAGGCACAAAACGATCCTCTTGAATGGGGTCCATCATCCCATAGCTATCGTGATTCGTCGAAGAACACCCATGATGGGTGAAGACACAGGGATAAGCATGACGATTGGTGTACTGAGATCGATTAGCAGAACTGAACAGGGGCCGCATCAATCGTTTTCTGTCTGGAATTTCTCGTAATGATATTCTACAAACAGGACAAGTGGAGTGCTGTTGAAGCCAAGTATCTATGCACATTACATGGAAGGAGTGTCCACAGAAAGGGAGGATCCGTAATACGTCTTCCCTGTTGTATTCTGAAAGGCAAACCGTGCATCTGTGCCAAGTGTAAGACAGTCTTGATTTTAGTAAGAGTATAGTACAAAGTATACATGGAAGGAAGAAGGAAATACAATGGTAACGAATACTCCCCTTGTTCAATCTTTTCACAGGGAACGACCGAGCGAAGATGAAACAAAAGGCAAATGGAATCAATCAATGCTCAAATGTATGACAGCATATATATAAAAATATGACAATGACATTGCCCTGATCCACAGAGAAATTTAATGCTGAAACTGAACATTTAGGAATTCAATCTCTCATAATTTTTCACAGGCAGAATATTTCCTACTAATAGAAAATGTTTTACAAGTTCAGACACAAAAACCATAAACGAAGCAGACTGTTTTACTTTCTAATTAGAATATCTAATTAAAAAGCTCTATGAATGATAACAGGTTTATTATAGTGCTTTCTGTCATCACAAGTAGGTATATAAGCATCTCATTGTCGATCTGAGTAATACTATCATGATTGGGACAAAGAGGAAAAATCCTTCCCGGTGAATTTATAAGTATTTGACCCTGGGAAAAGAGGATCAAAAGTTGAAACAGAGTTCTGAACCTTTTTACTGTATACAGAAGACAAAAAATGACTAGAGAGAGCCTAAAAGTGCCGCCTTCATCCAGTTAGAAAAGCTATTCTATGCCTTTTAGAAGCAGAAAAAAAATCGCCCTGCACTTTTAGCAAACCTAATTAGTTCCAATGCTCTTGATTTCTACTTTAGGAAAATTAGCTATTACACCCAAAGGAAAGAAAATTACTATTTCCATATGGTAAGTAGAAATTATTAAGCATGCACCTTCATATTGTGAACTATTCAAGTAAATATAGCCTCTAAATTTTAAAGTGTTTCGCAATTGATCTTCAAACAATGATCAAACTGGAACGAAGACTTGTGGGGTAGAAAATCAATTAACTTAGTGCACAAGGTATTGAACAATGAAAAGATCAAACATACTGTGAAATTTCTGCAGCTGAGAAATATTGATCAGTATACTTCTTTGTCGGAAAATTGGCCACGACTACAGGCTCGAGACCATGGTATCCCCGTTCCAGCTGTAAAAGCAGTGCATCCATTTTACTAGCGAGTATATAGAGTCATAGACTACCATGTGGAAGATAAAGTAGTGGACAGATTAGAAAAATCTAAAGTAATAGTCAAGTTGAAAGATTTTATTCTGCACCAAAGACCCATTTCTTTTTCGTTTTACTTATTTGAGTGAAAATTCTTTACGCTTTTTCCCCTTCTCAATTTCAGAATTTTGACTTGAGAAAAGAAGCTCTGGAAAACTGCAGAATTAGGCAAATTCAAGAGGACATTGACACATCAAATTAAATGTTGCCAAAAAGGACCAGAAAAAAAAAAGAAAAAAAAGAGAGAGAGAGAGAGATAGAAAGAAGAAGAACAGCAACGGTGGCCCATCTTACACTGACACTAATCAAGTACAAAGAAATTAACAAGCAGAAAATTTTCCATATCAATCTCTTAAACAACAAGCCATTGCAGTTGAAAGCAAACCCCCCATAAAAGATAGGTAAGAGAATCAAAATACCAAATGACAATTTCCTCCCCCCCCCCCCAAAAAAATAAACAGATAAAATTCAATAAATAAGTATAAACCCAGTAAATAAGCTTAGACAAACAAACAAAGTATTGATTAGTGAATCAATAAGGAATCAAATTAGGAACTAAGATAGAGAGAAAATCTTACTACACTGAGATCGGATCTAGAAGCGATTGGGAAAGAACGCCTGGAAGCATTGAAATGAATCCGAGCACAAACTAACCTCGTACAAACAAACACAATAAACATAGTGCTAACTGCAAATCCAATCACTGTCATAACTAAATTAATCCCAGAAGATATCATGTTTGGATCCCTAAATTCCCCCACACAAAAAAAAAAAAAAATTCAATTTCCAACAGCTCTCAGCTCACAGAGACAGAAATTATTCCACAGATTAGAAAGAAAGAGATGATGGGGTTGTTTGTTTCCATGGAAATAATGCAAGGATGTAAAAAAAAAAAAAAGGATGATTATGAAGAAGAAGAAGGAGAAAGGGTTGAATTTGTGAAGGGTTCTAGTGGGAGGAAGTGTTGTATTGTAGAAGAGATTGGAGGAGGAGAATCTTCAGAGTCGGAGCAAGATATGGGAGTTGCCATGGGCATGGGATAAGAGAGAGAGGCAGTGAGGGTAGAGAGATACTAAGGAAATCTTCATTCTCAGGAGAGAGAGTGAGAAGGTGAAGAAAGGCGCCTTTTCAGTCCCCCATGTGATGGGGAGGATTGACTATTGAAATTGGATATGGGTACATCATAATTCATACATACATGGGAAATGCTAGATACACAGTGACAGTCTAGAAAACTTCAGAGAGGAAAGAGAGACACTTTCAGATGCTTAGAATTGCCTCTATCTCATATTTATCAATATTAAAATTGGAATTTTTAGTGTAAATGGAATCAAATTTGTCAAATTAAAAAACGACGATGGATTGAAATATAATCGATTAAATTAATGATAAGTATGAGTTTAATTTTCTAAACGTTTGTTAATTTGGAATTATAAACCACACTCCTCACAAATTTTTAATTCTTATATCTATTATTCTATGAGTAATTTAGAAGTGAAAGCGATAATTTAAAAAATATTATATATAATTATAAATATTTATTAAATTTATAAATATGCATCAAGATCGATTATATAAATATATATATTAAATATATATTTAATGAAAAGTATAAAAAAGTTTTAAGAAAAATTAAAATATTAATATCTAAAAAAACTTACTGATTTTAATATAGAACCGAACGAATCACATTACTCTTTCATTATGGCCAAATTCAATAGGAAGATTGAGATGTCCGAGTGTTCATTTTTTTAATCATAATCCATGCACTTCAGTTCTCTCGATTCATTTTCTACTTTAAAATTCATCACATGATTCAAATAATTCATGGAAAAGAAAGGGAAAGTCTCACTTTCTCACATTAAGGATTTTGGCTAAAAGGCATGTAAATGCTTATGATTTTCGGTCACCCTAATAGGGTATTTATAGCATTAAGTCTTAGGTTTTCTAATAACATTAGATTTTCTTATAACATTTAGGTTTCCTTAAATTAATTAAGAAAATAATGGGTCAAACTCACCTAATGTATGGTTGGCTTTGTCATGGGTCTTTAGCCTATGTATTTTAATCAATAATTTGATTAATTTAGCCTATAAAATCCTATTAATAAATTAGCCAATTAACCATTTAATGTCTAATTACGGACCTTCAGGATATTTTTATAGCTAAATAATAGTCTTGATATAAATTATTAATTTTTTAATTAAATTAATGGCATACTTAATTGTGTTAGCAGAGCATACTTAATTGCTCTTATAGTCATATTATAAGTTAAATTATTATTTTATCCCTAAAATCAAAATTGTATGTTTTCCTTATCATCGTAGAAAACTTAATCGAACTACGCGTGAACTTTAATGGAGTGACCGATTAAGTTCTACACCATACCGGTAGGAGAATCTCATAGTACTAATAATTTTATCTAATTCATAATTAGATTCGTTTAGTTTTAAAATATTTTTTAAACTAAACAGCTAACTCAATCATTTCATGATTAAAATTAAATTAAACTTTCAAGCCAAGATTAATTTATAGCAAAGTGTCAAGCCTACCCAAGTGATGAGAAGTAAGCATCTTCCAAAAGAACTTGTTGTGACTAAAAACTGTATAACAATAATTATTCCATCTAGTCAATGTCTCAACTCATCCTATGACATGATTTAACTATTAAATCCTAATAAACAAATCATATAAATCGTTATATCTGTAATGAACATAGACAATTGATTTACTAAAACTCTTTTTATATCATACTATCTTACAAAAATTTAATTGTTTAATAAAATATATAACTCATAAGACTTATTTTTAAATACGGAAGCGATAAATTCTTTTTTTGATCATTCACAACCTTCATGTACAATGTTTCATACCCAGCTATTTACTCTTGGCGAAGGCTAATTGGAATGATATTAAAGTATTAAACCCGACACATAAGACATCATGATGATCTCAGGTCTAAGGACTATATGTAATATAATCACTAGATAATTATCATTAATAATCAATATTAATTACCATTGAGAATTATCTAAGTATCATGTTCCATATCTTTAATTTCTACTAAGTACTCACATAATCATTATAATGTTCCTACTAATACTAATAATCATGAGATCAACTATCTTAAACACTTTAGGTAATAAACTAGGTGATTATCTATTTAAATCATCAATATATATTATTGAAATCCTATGACAACGACCAATTCATATTCTTAAACTTTAAGTAACTTGAGTTTCAAGAAACATAGTTTTCAAAGTACATAACTTAAGATACTAGATTTTATTATGATATGTATTTATAGAATATAAGATATTAATTCAAACATAATTAATAAATAAATTAATATCTTTATTGTTTTATAGAACAAATAATAATATAATTAATATTTACAAATAAGATTGTATCTGACAAAATATATATTTATCGGGTCTAACCCGTCAGACTTGATAAGCATACACTTTAAATATCATCCATAAATTTTTGATTTTTTATATTTTCCTCCCCAAAATCTAAAAACCATACTTTTATATTTATATATTTCCCCTCATCCCACAACCACCACCCCGTCCACTCAAGCCGCCAACTTCAAACCTGCAATACCATCATCTCCGCCTGCCGCAACAATCACCACATCTCCGCCACCTTCAACCCGCCAACATCGAAAAATATTTTTCATAATAAATATAGAAATTTATTTTTGTAGTTGAAAAAACTAAAAATCACTCTTTATATTTTTTTTAATATTTGATTATTTTTCACCGTTTTAGATAAAACTGAATTTTAAAATATGAATAAAAAATAATTAACAAATATAATTAACTGCTAAAAATAATAATTATTATATTTTTAAACACGAAAAACAGTTTTAAAAATTCTGACCTTAATGTTTGTTGACCTTACAATCTTGTTGTTTATAATATAATCTTCAACATTTTATATATAATCTTCAAGTTGGGTTGGATTAGTACAACAAAACATTTTATTGTTACAAATGTCAACATGACATGTGAACGGAGGAAGCACACGGCATACTTTTTTTTTTTTTTTTAATCCAAGAACTTTTCCTCCAATCTCACTTATCTCCTTTCTATTAACCTGGTTCACCAAAAACGTCTCTCCAATCCTACTTATCTAAGAATATCTCAGGTCTAGGTAGGTAAGAATCTCCCATTCTCTCCAATCAAATGCATCTCCAAGTCTAAAGATCGGCATGAATTAAGAAGTGAACATTCAATTTACACATAATTAGGTTTGTCGAAAATTTCACACTAAATGTAATATTGCACAACCTTGATCAATTATGGTTGGATTTATAGTTCTCATAAACTACAACAATGAGTACAAGAAACCAGAACAGAAGAAGCATAGAAGTCAACAATGGGTATCTCTCCACCAACCAACCAAAAAAATATACAAAAACACTAAGATGGGACCCAGTAAGAAATACAGAAAAATGGCCCTGAAATCATGATGGGCTACTACTGCAAATTTACAATTACAGACAACTGAACTATCTATATATTCCTTCTCATGATTTGATCCTCATATAATGCATACTGTTTAGAAGGAGGGAAAGGAGGTGTTGCAAATTTCCCACTAGGAAAAGTCCTTGAGAATCCTTTGCTAGAGGGGACCCATGTCTCCTCGGGAAGCAAGGGGTTGTACATACCAGAAGAAGCCGGAAGAGCAGCATCCAGGTAATTACGATCGAAATGAGATTGTTTCTGTGAAGTAAAGCTAGGTCCTGACTCAGAAAACCGGCTAGACAGAAACCGGTCATCTCTCAATAAATTTGAAGTATGTGGGTCCTTTTTAGAAGGACCAGTTAGGATATCATTTCTTGAAAAACTTTGGATAGTATCCATGTAACGACCTGACACAAAACGATTACTTTCAGATCTTAATTGAGAATCTGAAAAATCAGTTGGAAGTCTGAAAAGCCCAGCACTATTGATCGGCATCTCTACTCTGTCCCCAATCCTTGGAGCAGCTGTTTCACCTCTTTCCATCGAAGGCATGTGCTCAATTTTCTTTTGCAGTGACAGCCTGGCATTTTTTAGTGCCTCTAGAACACCATCTAATGGAGCTGGCTGATGTAGCACTAATGCATAGAGGTTGTCTGATTTAGAGTTGTGGCCGTTAATAGCAGCATCTGGAAATACAAGTTTTGATGTCTGGTAATTTTGTTGGTTGATATAAGAAGATTGATGCTGATGATTTTCCGGGTTGTTTTGGGTTAGGTTTACTTCAGTAAGAGGATGTGGAGTGATGCTTTTGCTTTCCGGGCCCACAGATGAAGGTGGTAGGGAGATATTTGGTTGGGCTTGGGGAGATTCTCTAGAAATGACGGTTTCACTTTCTTCCACCTGTGATTTTTTCTCTTTTATATAAAGGGAAGGGACATGTGAAGGAGTTGGAGTTTGGGATTGAATCTCGTATCTTTCCTTAGTGATATCTGAATGGTTTCCACGGTCACATGAATCCTGCATAAAACAAGGTTCAAGCCGTGACGTCGTATTGTAAAGTAACATCTAGTGAAATAAAGTAATAATAGTTTAAATGTCAATACCGGAGTGCAATTGTTATTTTCTCTGAACTTCTCTTCCCATTCTCTCTGAGCCTTTTCCATGGCTTCTTCATAGTGGTCCATAGATTGCACTTGACGTTCCAGAGAATTCTTTGTTTCACTGTCTTTTCTCTGATCTTGTGAAGGACCCAGAAGTTGACCATCTGATAAGACTTCTTCTCCCGATGTTCCAGAACCTTCTCTTGACACCCTAGGCCTATCACCTGAGCGGTTTGGAGAATCTTCTAAAGAGATAGCCGTTGCATTCTCTTGAGTACAAACTTCGATAGCGTTGCTTTTACTTTCCTTGTCAAGTGATCTGGAACACAAAAAATAAAATATATACATACATACATAAACATAGCTGTATAAAGCAAGCAAAAAAGTTAAGAGAAGTATATTAGAAACATATGATAAAAAGATTGACCTTGTTTCTCTGCATTTCATCTTCCGACAAGATCTTCCCTGATGATGATGTTTTGGGGAAGAAGAAGAAGAAACAATGGATACAGAACTGCTACGTCTCCTCGTAGAAAAGTCCTTAAGCTTTTCGAGTGAACTTGGTGAGCTTTTTCGGCCTTTCCAAGACAAACTTCCACCTAGAACCGAATAAGATTCTTGGTCCGAATTTGCATCTTCTCCAACTTTTGACTCATCAGTGACAGACTCAACTGTCTCAAAAATGTCGCTTATCCCGTTATCCTCCAAAATGGCAAGCACTTCTGATGCTGCCTTTTCTGCCATCTTTTTTTGACTCAACACAACATTAAGCTGTTCTTCAAGCTCTGCTACCTAGAGGTAGAAACAATATTATGGGGCACATTTGTGAGATATAACCTCATAGGAGGAGAGAAATTGAGTTACACTTTCATCCTTCCAAACTTTGCCAAAAACATGTTGCTCCACTTTGGTATATAACATTCCACTGCAAACCTCACTTTATGCATGTATGATATACATTTTCACCCCATGTCGAATTAAGTTAAAGGTTAAGTGACCAATATACCCTCAATCGATCTTATTTCGAACTAGTTTATCAGTACAAAGACGACACTTTTTCAATATACATATACATAAATACATTAGCTATGTCGTAGCTAGCTACTTAGGAGCACTTATAAAAGTTTAGTTTGAGGCTAAAAAGTATAACTAAACTCCACTATTCAAAACGTTAGCTTCACCAAACATCAGTTCAATAAGTCTATCAAATAGAGGCTTACTCTAGTTTGCATCGTTGCAATAATAAAGGCATTGAGGATCTATTAGTCTTTTAATCTTTGTAGTAGCTCTACTTAGCATCAATTGTTTCTGATAAGAAGCATGACAATAAATTATTACAACAACAAGAATATACAGAAACTTACTCTTTTTGCTAGTTCCTTAGCTCTCTGTCTAGCACTACTTGAAATGGATCTTTCAGACAGAAGTCTTGCCCGAAGGAATTCAATAGTCATAGTGGAGTCCTCCATTCCGGTTGTTTTACTGGTCAACAAAGATCCCATCAAAAAGAGCTAAACATGCTTGCTAAACATGCTTTGGCCACAAAATCATATGCATATCAAGAGTTGATCCTTGAATTTTGTTATATGCTAATTTTTTCTTAGCTACCTATTCCGGTAAAAAGGGCCTATGCTGCATTTGCTTTACGGGTCACATATGTTAAAATCATATGATCTTTCTTTCAAATTGTTACATCCCTAACTACCTACTTATATCATATGCAAATCTTTCTTTCTGCACAGCTCTTCACATTCAAGTAATATATTAGCAAAAAAAGATCATAATATTAAATAAATTCAGATAATCTTTATCTTCAGATTTCAAAGTGCTGAAACCAAAGATGATACATTCAACAGAACAATCAATAGGAAACCCATGAACTGAAACCACTTCAAACCCACTACAAATCTTAGCTAAAATGAATAAAATATAATTAGTAAGAAACCCACAAAAATTCTAAACCACAAAGCACGAAAAATACGAAAATAATATTAAAAAATACCCAGAAAAATCGTACCCATGATCTTGCTGATCCTGTTCAGAGTTCATTTTCAGACAGATGAAACACCAAAATCAAGTAAAAAATCCACAACTCAAAATCTGAGCTTAATCACCACTACTGTAGTAGAGAAAACTCAAGAAAATGAGGAAGACCCAGATGAGGGATTCAGATGAAAACCGTGGACATGATCAGAGAAAGTCAAGGGAGAACTTTCAGGCCTATGTCGAAAAGGGAAAGCCCCATGAAACCCCAATCAAGACTTTTTCTTTCTTCCACTCTGATTAATAGAGACGGTGTGAATCTGGTCCTTTGTAAATAAAAGAGAAACTTCCTCTTTTTTTCTTTGGTCCGACACTTGGACAGATATGAGACCGAAAGTTTCAAAGGGAACAGTGCTTCGCGTCTGAACATATCCAGACTTTCAATTTTCTGATTAGAAATCTCTCTGAAATTTTTCAATTTGATTTTAGCATAAAGGTGGATCGGGGGACAGCCCTGCAAATGCATCCTCTACGTAAAATCTGGCCGTCCAATTTCATTAAAGAAAATCGGAGGGCCAGATTTTACAGAGATTTTCTTTTAGGATTCAATTGATAGATTTATATTTATAGGTTTTACTTTTAAAATCTAATTTTAATTAGTCAGCGATTTTTTTAAAGATAAGTTAAATCGGATAAGCCGAAAAAGACTTTATGTCTTCGTCTTTTAAACTCGATAGCTCGATAACTCATCTTAAGATTTTAAAATTAAGAATTAAAAATTTAATTTTTAGGATCATTGATAAAAGAAAAGATAACTTTTAAAATTCAATAAAATAAATATCAACCAATTAAAATTATTAAATATAATAATTTATTCAACAAAATTATAATAAATAATTAAAATTATTCACTATAATCACAACTAAAACATGATTAATAAATACTATTCATTTAAAATATTTAATATTATTACAACCATATTTACAAATATTACTTCTTCATCAAATTCTTTTCCCTTTTTCTTTTTTTTATTGCATAATTTAGAAAAACGTGAAGTCGTGTTTATGATATTTGAGTTGTAAGTTACTATTATGTTTCATTGATAAAGGTGATGTTAGTCTAATTATTTCACCATTTTTTGTTTCAGCAACTTTTTTTACTTTGAGGATACTTTAGTAATTATACATTTTTATTTCTTTTTTATAAATAATAAAATGATCTATGTGGCTTATATTTAATAATTAAAACTAGTTAAATTTTAATTTGATGGGATAAATATTTTATATAATATTATTTTTATATATATATTAATAAAATATTATTTATTTTATATTAGTAAAGACTCGAATCGTTAAAAATTTTTAAAATATATCATAAGATATCGATAATAGATATCGATTTATTCAGATAGATAATCATATAGTTTATTACTTAATTGTTAGGGTGGCTGATTTCATAGCCAATAGTATTATTAGAACACCATGATAAATACATAGACACTTAGTAAAGACTAAGAGTACTAAACGTGATACTTAAATAATTATCAACGTAATTAATATTGACTGCTAATGTGAATTATCTAATGATTATTTACATGTATCATCCAATCTAAGACACCATGATTTCCTTAAGTATTGGACTTTATACTTTGACATCATTCCTATTAGTTTAGCTATGAGTGAACATAAGGTGAACTGTTGAGTATGAAGTATTATGTGAAGTTTAGCCATGGTGCATATAATTTATCTATTATGGTTTAATAGTTAGTATACTCAGATACCTGAATTATTGAGAAAATAAGAGTCAATAAATATAGTAATATAGTAAAATTTCAATAAATTAATATTATTATGATAAAAAATTATTAATTTAATGAACTATTTATCAAAAAAATGAATAATTTATTAAAGGATTTATAATTTGTTAACCCTATTTAGACAAATTAAATTAGAAAAGTTTGGTAAGTGTGGAAGAAAATCTACTATACCTTACTTATAATGATGCAAATCCTAAATTCAAATAAATCATCACTACCATTTCAAAATGTTTATTTTTTTTTATATTCATTATTAAAAATTTATCTTAATAAATCAAACATATTTTTTGCTAAAAATATTTAAATACATTAATTTTGGAGTCCATAGAAAAAATAGGAGAGAAATTTATAACTTTTACCTAAAATATCAGACGAAATTGTATTATAAGTAATAATTAAAAAAGATAAAGAAGTTCTTAAAATATTAATGATATTAAATAATTTTTTTATTGCAATATAAAAAAATTGTATTATAATTTTTTATTATATTAAAAAAATTTAAAAAAAAAAAGATATAAATTGATATTAATTTAAATCATAAATAATTAATGATTAATTTAATAAGCCTTATAATTATATCAGTTAAAAAAATTATTAACTCTTATATTATATCTTAACCAATAGAAATATCATGAATGACGGTGACATATGACATGAATAATCGACCCTTGTGGTTTGTATCCTGCAATTTTCACCCTAAAATTTGAAGTGCCTTCAGTTTTCTAGTGCGCACTTGACGAAGAAGAAGATCTCATCAAGCGATTCCTACCATTCCATCGTCGTTGAATCTCTTTCTATGCAATTCCTTCCGCTACTAAATTCAGTGGAAGAACTGGAAATTGATGCGACAATCCGATACCGCGATAGATCAATCATGGATTCTGGAAATTCACCTAGAGAAAGTCTGTATTTTTCTCTGAATTTTAAGGTCATCTGTCTGGATTTTGCTTTGATTTTTCTGTTTGCAATCGATTTCTCTGTCTAATTGACTACTCCTAGGGCTAGGGCTTCAGATTACGACTTGATAACTCTGATAAAAAAGAGGATTGCATAAATCGATCCAGTGTTAACTTTGCCAAAAATTGAAGTGAATTCATAAGTATTTTTTGTGGTTAGATGAAGATGCTACCCAGGAGGCAAGAAGAGTATGATAGATTATCACCCGCTTCAAAATTACGTGTTCAGAATCGACTTGAATTGAGAACCGGCCCATATAGAAGTAATCGCCATGAGGTCCAGGATAGAGGAGATAGATCTCCTCAACCGAGGAGGAGCTTGAGTCCTCAGGCTCATAGATCAGCTGGACCAAGGTGGGTTTCAGATATTGATCTGAGAAAAGGAACCACAGACAGGAGGGACTATGGCTGGAAATCTAGTGGTGGTGGTAATGGAAAGGATCAGGTACCTTATGGACAAATTCGGGGAAGGCCCCATTTGGATCACCAGAGGGGAGTTGCACATAGGGATTACCAAAAATCATCAGAATTTTATAGGAATGAATATTCCGAGCCTGCAAATTATAATGTTGATTATGCGAGTTTAAGTCGTGAGCATGTCTATCACTATAAGCAGAATGATCCTAGACTTACTAAACAGAAGGAAATTATTGATAGCCGGATGTTAGCTAGTGGTGGTGTATATCGAAAAGTGGATCAGAAGTCAGTACCCATTGAAGATGCAAAAGTAATGGGATCATATCAGTTTCCGCTAAGTGCCGGTCCCACTCCAAATTATGTGAATATAGGGCATCTTGGCCATGAAAGAATGGAATCTCGGAAAGATGTAAAGCAACCCAGACTTGATTCAAGAGAATTTATGTATACAAAGGATTTGGGTTTTTATCCCAAAGAGTTTGCAAGTTCTTCCTCAGGAATGATGAGGAGCAGGTTTCCGGGTTCTTATACGGATGACCTTTCAAGGAGCCGTGGACAGATCATTGAACCTATTGGTATTAATGTATATGGGCAAAGGCCAGTTGTAGATTCTGTAGCAGAACATGATGAGGAAAAAAGGAAGCGTGCATTCTACCATCGCAGTGGCTATAATCCTTGGCCAGAACAGGAGGATTATGTTATCTCTCGATCATATGCTCATGGATATCCATATGAGGAAACTAACAAAATGATTCATCCACGGACTCAAGTAGATTATACTGAAACTAGGATACATCCTGATCATGGAGACCCGTCAAGGGCTAGAGTTATGAATAGAATGGACAATACTGAGGTTTCACATGAAAGTCCCAGAGAAGACATTGCATGGGACCGGACTCTACATAAGCAGACTGTTTCGGATTACCCTGATATGGACAGTACTAGGAAAATAATAAAGCAAGATGGGGATTATTCTAATGCTAGAGGTGCCCATTTTGAGATGGGAATGAGGGTGTCTCATATCTCAGATATGAGATCAGATAACTTTGGAAGAGAAGCGGGTCCACAGTTCATGAAAGGAAGGGTGTGTGAACTTCCCGTTTCTACATATGATTCTGAAATGCATAGAAACACTGAACTGATGCAGAGAAAGGAGGTAGAGCTTGACGCATATAAACTGTCAGATAGGATGCAGAAGAGGAAGTATGGTAACGAGGAAGAATTGAGTACATTCAAATATAAAACAAATATGGTGAATGAATATAGTGCATCAAGAAAGATTGAGGATTGGTATGATAGTGAGGAAGAATGGAGGGATGAAGATATGAGTGGTCTATATAAATCTAGGAGAGCAGGCTTTGACCATAAGGAGTACAGTAATTCCCAGAGAAAATTTGACTATCAAGAAAATATAGATTCTGATGATGCTTTTCCTTCTGAGGATTATTCAGAATATGCACAAAGACATTCGGTTGGATCATATAAACGGGGTAATCAATATAATGGCCATTTAAGACGTGGTTCTTATAACTCTCACTACTTTGATGGAAAATCTAGTCATTATAAACATAAAAATGAATATGTTAATCCAAATGATGACGGCCTTTTAGAAGATTTTGTTGGACCTGATGAGGATACTGAGGAATTTAAACAACTAGTCCATGAAGCCTTCTTGAAGTATGCCAAAAAGCTGAATATGAAGAGTGGTGTTCGTAAAAGATACAAGGAGCAGGGAAAGGCTGGTAGTTTATATTGCGTTGCTTGTGGCATGAGGTTTGTACTCTTCTCTGTGATGCTTCTTTCTAAGGTGGGGACGTAGAAGTTTAACATAATTACTAGTGCAGAGTAGTTAGTTGTTCATGTCTCAACCTCAGTGAACATATCCAGTATAAGTAGATTTTAATGGAATGAGCTAATACCTGAAGGACATGATACAAAAAAAGGTTGTATCAGCCAAAATTTCTTTCTACAACATGCCCCACTTTTCAACTACCTACATTTTCTTTTCTTCTTGCATGCTAAATGGTTTATGTGTGCATGAGAAAAGATTGAGCCAAATAACTTGCAGACTTACTGACAAGTTTGCTACTTGAAGCTAAGTAAAGAGCTGGATGTGAAGGAGTAGTAGGAATTCAGTCTGTCGGACAGTGACTAATAGGATTTCCTTTTCTTTCGGTTCCTGAATAATTTGTGGAACCAAGAACTTGTTATCTGATTTGTTTATTTTCATAGATGGAGAAAACATCTTGAATTCTGATAGCACTACTTTCTTTATTTTATTGCCATTATATTCTTCCATCAGTTCGTTTCATGCAAAAAACACATTGAATTATCTTTTCTATTAATACTTGCTTACTTATTTCTGCTGTTACAGCAATTCGAAGGAGTTTAGCGATACACAAAGATTGGTCACACATGCCTTTATGTCTCATAAGGTCGGGTTGAGGGTCCGTCACTTGGGTCTTCACAAAGCTATCTGTGTTATGTTGGGTTGGAACAGTATCCTTCCCCAATACACAATAACATGGGTACCTGAAATTTTGCCCCAGACAGAAGCTCTGGCCCAAAAGGAGGATCTGATTCTGTGGCCCCCAGTTGTTGTCATCCGCAACATTTCCTTGTTGGGCAATGATCCTGATAAGTGGAAGGTTATAAGCATTGAAGCTCTTGAATCTTTCTTAAGAAGTGAGTAATTATTTTCATTTGTTTACTGTTTATCATGCTTATATGATTTTGTTGACTAAATGAATGTATAATTTGATGGTTAGGTAAAGGTTTGTTTGGGGGAAGAATAAAGGTGTGCTTAGGGAAGCCTGCAGACCAGAGTGTTATGGTGGTGAAGTTCTTGGGGACTTTTTCGGGACTAGGAGATGCAGAGAGGCTTCAAAATTACTTCAACGAGGATAACCGTGGGAGAGTGGATTTCGAGCGATTAGTGAACAACAATGGGAATGAAGTAGCAGATTTGGAGGGAGAGAAGAGGATTGAGGAGCAAATTTTATTTGGGTATATGGGAATTGCAGAGGATTTGGATGAAGTGGATTTTCATACCAGGAAAATATGTTTGGTCAAAAGCAAAAGGGAGATTCAAGAATTGGCTAATGCTCCTATTAAACCTGATGAGACTCGAGAGTTAGCTCCATCTCCATAGTGAAAAATAAATGCAGTCTTTTTTTTTTCCCACTTTCATTTCTCGATCTCCTCATCATTTTCATGTAAAATGTAACACTGTTTAGTTTTATAATAAGACCCCCCCCCCCCCTTTTGCCTTGACTTTTTCTGAAATTTGAAATTGAATTGATGAAGCAAAAGAATTATACATTATATTTGTTCAATAAAGAACATGGACGAATCTGAGAGGAAAAAAACAATGAACTCATTGCAAGTAAATACGATCTTATCTTCTTTGGAAGTTGAGGAACTTAATGCCATAAGCAAAGACGAAGAAGAAGAGGAGGACAAAAGCGATATGCGCAGCAGCCAACTCCAAGGAAATCGTACTTGAATCCCAAGTACTCTTGAAGATAAACCTTAACAGTCATAGAATCTCTTCAAGGCACAATAACTAGTTCTCTTTATTATCAATTTGAGATGTAACAAGTCCATTTAAGTGTCCAAGCAACTGGAGATGCCCAATAACCCAATAATACCACCTCCACCATATCGGAATTTGCCACGAAAAAGCATTTAACATTCAATCATTTTTCTTATTTTAATAGTTTTGAGGTTTTCTGGGTATTTATGGTTGGTTCGAAATGTATGTACCATTCTGGGGATGAGAAAACCGGAGAACATGTTGCAGAAGCTGAGGAAAAAGGACATACAAATAGCAGCAATTTGGTGGCTTGGAGTAAGAGCAACAACCATCATACCATACAATGTGAAGTAAATTAAGCACATCAATATGAAGTAGTGGAACCAAATGAACTTGTCTAGTCTCAGTGGAAAACCAATCATGGAGTATAGTATGATACTATACACCGGAGTCTGTATTGCGGTGTAGATTATCTCTATTGCCGCCTGCCACAAGACAACATCAAAAACAGTTAAATCATTTGTTCTTTTTTTAATGGTATCAAAATTGTTCTTTTCATAATTTTTTTTGTTACCTGAGCAAATGCATAAGGCAAAGCCGAGTTACATCCCTGCAGTTCTTTCTCCATAGAAGACGGTTCTTTCAATGGCCACAACGGGTTGAACTGCAGGAGTGTTGGTTGCTACGAGGAAAAGAACAGCAGAATACATAGCTCCAAGAAAGATTCAATACGTCTTGTTCTTTTGCTCTGTTTGTAACATATTAAGTTACAGTTAAATTCGTTATAAGTGAATAAAGTGGGGGGAAAAAGATGGGTTTTTACGTGCGTTTGTTCTCCTTTATTCCAGAAAATGATACCGAAGAGAAGACCAACAACAGTTGTCATGCATAACCGGATCACATTGTATCGAGAGTTTCTCCAGTAGGATCAATGTTGTTTCCAAAAGCAAGCTATGCATTGAGTAATGAAGAATTCAGCGTATTTTGTCGGGAAGTGGAGGTCCTTGGCTCCTGGTTCCGGCATACTTAGCTCTTTGATGAGTTCTTGATTCTCTGTATAGAGAAAGACATATATATATGATTGTCATTTAAAAAAAAAAATGAAGTTAGTTTAAAAATTATGAGATGTGTTTGTGTTCAATTTCTGCTTACTTGTACAGTTCTGAGTTGGCATAAATTTGGCAAAAACAAGATCGAGTGAGTTTCAACTGATGATGAACTTATTTCGAGCATCCATGTAGCCGGATTATAAACTTCTTTGATCTTAGGAACCTGTGGAATAGCCTGAAAATATATGTTCAAGAACATTACTCTTAAGTTACAAAAAACATTAATGAAGAATCGCGAAAAAGGCAATATTCTTACTTCGAAATATTTGATAAGCTTATGAGATTGACTACCGAGCGGGTGCGCATAAATCACTTGCCCTCCTCTTTTCATCAGAAGTAACTGAAAAATGAATACAAGATCACAAGAATTTTACACTATCATTACTACAAAACTATGTTTTTATTTCTCATCAAATGCTTCAAAAATGTCGATGCTTGGTTGGTGAATAGTGCAGACAACAGTTCTTCCAGTATCAACCGTGTTTCTTACAGTACGCATTACAATAGCAGAAGTTCTAGCATCAATACCAGAAGTTGGTTCATCCATAAAAATGATTGATGGGTTTGATACCAATTCAACAGCTATAGTGAGTCTCTTTCTTTGTTCGGTTGATAAACTGGAAGTCCTACTGACGAGTTCCTTAATGGGTTTAGCTCAACCAACTCCATAACTGTTGGTAATCAAGCATTGATGAGAGGAGTGAATGAGTTGATAAATAATGAACACAAGAACAAAAACCATAAAACAGAGGTGCTCGGTTTTGCTTCAACAGAAAAATCAATCAACCTTCATTCCTTTTAACAACAATTACAACACATATATATAGAACTAGAAAGAAATACAAGTGACCTCTATCAACATACTTCTGAGCATGATTAAAAGCACCCATACTGATAATAAATGCAAGTTTAAGCATTATGAATAAAGGTATAAAATAGCATGGCTTTTGCATGAACAAAGCAGCAACTTTTCACCAACTGTGGGTAATAACCAGCAGATCTTCATTAACCCAAAAGTCTTCAATTTCTTCACAAAACATGATGCCAACGATCACTTAGACTTCATCCAATTGCTGGATCTTCAAAACACTGAATAGAATTTGAATTATATCATTTACTTGTACTTGAAGCAACTGAACTTGATAAAAAACAGCTTCTGCAACTTGAGCAATAAGTGTTGAAGTCCTCTCTATCGCCCTAGTGTTGCTATTTTGTTCTTTTGAAGATGACTTCTGAACATTTTTCCTCTTATCACCATCATTGTTATTTTCTTCCTCCATTATAACAGATTTAGAATCTCTCAAAGCTGCAATATTTTTCGAATATCAGTATAGCAGAAATAGTCAAATTTTAAAGATTAGTTAGTATGAGAAATGAATAACTAACTCACGGTTCAAGAAGGTTAGAGCCGCTATGAAAAGACCGTTGAAAAGAAAAGATTACCTTCATTGACATGAATATCAAACGTTCATAAAAATAACCAAAATGAGAATAAGAAATTACCTATCACTCCGAACACGAAGCTGGTGAAGAAATCGATTCTTCAACAACCTTAAACATGTTTTCCAAGAGCTGTCTCTTGTCATCCATTCCGAGATTAGCAACGTCAACTTCTTCATAGTTAATTCTTCCATTATCCGTAACTTGGGCTAAAATTCCTCTACCATAAGTAGGAGGTCTTTCAAATTGTAGCCCATTTAAGCTCCTCCTCATCGTCCATATCCCGGCTCCTTTTCTGGAATACATCTCCCTGGCCCACCCAAACCTCATGGATACTGGCCGAGGCCCAACTTCTCTTGCTGGCTGACGAGGATATGCTCATTTTCCGACTTAATGATCTTACGAGCTCATTGTTAGAATTTCGAAGTTGAGAGCAAAAAACAGAATACACTTTGTTTTCTGATAGAATTTGCTTACTCGCCAAAATGCAAGTTTTTCATTTCATTAATACTTAACAATAAATGATTACAAATCTGGAAAACAAAGATTAAAGTTAAAGTAAACTAAGACATCTCAAATCAACTAGGATTAGATGGAACAAAACTAAATAGACACTAATTGAGTACATAGCACACAAAAGTAACTAAAGACAGCAAAGTGCAAAAGCTGATTCTGTAAAAAACAGCTTTTTGCTTTGTGCTAAAACACCAAAAGTGAGATGATGGACTTTGGCATGTTTGATCTCGAAGCTTGAGGTCCAACCAACTTAAACAAATTTGATTGAGGTCAGAGCAGCTCCATTTGAGGAAAAAAATGCACTAAAACAGAAAACTTCACAAGGCCAAAATCAATAAAACAGTAAAAGCAAGATTAGGCCTCAAGTTGAGTTTTAATGATCTGATCACCTTCAAACCAATTGCAATAAGTCATAAATGATGAGAGGAAACTAATGAAATTGGAGTCAATGCATTTGGATTAGAGAGTCAAAAAGTCAACATTTTGGACTAATTTTCAAGTGTGAAGTCTCTAACCAAACAAACAATCTTCAAACACTCATCTCCAGCCATTCTTTCAGCCATTATAATAGCTGAAAACAAAAAACACTCTTCTCTACACTAGTTTATTACTTGAATGTGGAATGATATGAGGTCAGGTATTTTCCGATGACGACGATGATGATGAGTGAGATATAGATGTGAAGAGGGGATGGAGTGGTTTTTGTAGGAGAAGAGGATGTTACTGACAGAAATGAGTACATTTTAGAGTTTGGGGATAGATGAATTGTTCTCTTTATGGAAGTTATTCTAAGTTTTGGAAGCTACTCTTCACTCATTATTCACTACTCATCTTACTATTTCATTTTCTGAATAAGATTTTACTCCTTGACCATAATCTGGAGCGGGATTAAGAGGACTATAGGACAAATGGTGAGGCATATCTCGTAAATGGTTTCATTTTTTTTATTTTTTTTATTTTTTTAATATGATGTTAGAAAACGGATAACCATTATCGATTAAATATTCAGTGTAATTTACGATTAAGATTTAATTATAAGAAAAAATAAATTAATCTTAATCATTTAACTTCGTTAAATAAACATAATATTTTGGCGAGATCATCGATTGACATTATCCATCTTCTTTGTCGTGTTTCTTTCTATACCCTTGCCCATTTCCCAATAGATACTCTACCTTAGCCGTATGTGCTTTCAGATTCCTCGGGGTTGTTCTTATATGGAAGAATTTACAAATACTTCATTTTCCCCAAGTGGATCTAATCACTGTCATTAGCGTGGATTCCATAAAGAGCTTGTAGAAGCCCACGAATCTGTCCTTTCATTTAGTTAACATCTTATCATACATAATCTGTCAAATCTTCAGAATCCTCTTGAACGCTAAATCAGTGTGAAGTTATATACTAATACAGAATGTACATATTCAATAATAATTATAAAAAAAAAAAAGAGGAAGAAGAAAATAATTCTATACAAAAATTACAGCAATCGCCTTATATAAGTTTTTAGAAGCGATCTGAAAAGAAACCTCAATCAATCAAGAAAATGTGACGCAGCAACATCTATTGATTCAACAAGTCGAGCTGCCTCAGCAATCCTTAATGTCATTGTGGCTTTTTGAGCTGCTAGTTCAGCATTTTCCATGAGTAACTGAGCTTTTTGACGTTTGTTAATGGCTAATTCAATGGATCTCTTGGCCGAGGCTTTAGCCTCTTCCACTTTAATCATAATGGTCTGTTCATCCAAGGTGTCCGGTTCAACAGCTGCTGTTCCTGGACAAGTAACAGCTGCTAATCCTGTTCATCCAATACAGGTTTAGATATAGTATGGTCTCCGGATGGGTGTTTTGTGAATTAGTTATTAGGCAAGTAACTTGGATTATACAATGAAGCATAATATTACCTTGCAAGATAGTAGGTTGCCTAACTCTTGCCAATAGACTTGGTTGTCTTTTGAACGATCTCCTCCTCTTATTGAGAAAAGGCTTTGGGATCACTGGTTGTCTCTTAGGTTGATGACACTGTAAAGAAGGATCATTCTTCGGGATTAGATTACCTGGTTAGCAAACAAAAATTTACTATTTAAAAAAAAAAATGAAAAGCAAGAAGCATGTTTATACCTGAAACACCCGAAGAAGAAATGATCTTTTCTGCCCCCGTTTCTTCATCCAATACATACACACAGCTTCTACAACTTCCCTTTCACCCAAATGCAAAAAATGATCAACAGCGGCTTTCTCATCAGAGAAATCATCAGGACTGGAAAAAAGGCCCTTTTCAAAAGCATCAACCATCAACTCAAAATGATCCTCTGACACACATTCATAAATCTCACTCTTTGCACCAAAATCATTATTCAACTTGTTTAACCATTCCTCATCATCAGAGTCCATGTCATAGTTAGCAGTCTTCTTGGCCATCGCTCGAGACAACTCATTGTCATTCATAGAGATGTATGAATCGGGTCTGCAGAGAGGAACATTGTTGCTATCTGCATATCCCAGAACTTCCCAAACACCTGGAACTGGAATGCTCTTAACAGGTCCCTGCACATTATGATCAGAACAAGCCTTGTACAGATCCTTGAAAATGAACCAGTCTTGCCGATTTGGAAATTCTAGCTTCCAACTATTATCATCTGCAGTCCACATTATAGCATTTGTGAAACGGTTGCAAGAACAGGGCCTCATGATTTTCTCAGCCTTGTGGGTGTATCTTGTTAATCCATCTTTTTTCACAGCAAGGAACCATTCATTTGAAGGTGAAATTTCTAGCATGACAGTTGCTCCTTCTATTCTACAACACTTATCAGACTCCACAACCAACATGTTTGCAGTGCAGCACAATGATTTTACATCAGAAGAAAACACTGATACACTAGATTTCACTTCTTTCAAATTACCAGTAAACTTGATTTCTGGTGACCTCTTCTCTTTGTTACAAGATGCCACAGAAGAGAATACAAAGCCATTTTTTCTAGCGCTATTTGATTCAGAAACAAAGGCCCCATTAAGTTTATACACACCAACAAGTGATATATTTCTTGCTCTCCTCCTCCTCAGCAAGCTTCTTTTCTTCTGTATACCACGAGAACTTAAGCCATTTCTGCATTGCATGCTTTGACTGGCCATATTAGAAGCTCTTATGGAAGGATGCAAAGCTTTCTCTCTCTTATTATGATCAGCTTTAGCAGCTGAGGTTCTAGGCTGAGAAAAAAGTCCCTGTGGTGGACAGGGAATATATTGCTCTTCAATGTAGTCTTCTTCACTGTCACTTACTGTTTCTACATTAGTGTCATCGTCAATCAAGACATGTACAAGAACAGTTTCCCGGCGTGTCGATCTTAAGAGTATCCCCAAATGCATCTCCATGAAACAATGAGGAAGGGCAGAAAAATCTACAGAAAGCAATGGCATCAATGTCATGGCCTTAAAAAACATGAAATTACCGGGGCTATCAGCAGACTGGTGACCCTGGAGAGAAGACAGAGCACAAAACAATGTGAAGATTGATTGGAATACAATCGGTAATTGGAATTTAAAAAATGACCCAATTCTACTCTGAACTTTCTAGCATGTCCAGAATGGTAACAGAGGGAAAAAATAGACTGAAGGAACAAACTATTATTAAGAAATGAGTATAGACTATAAGCTTTTCAAAATCACCATAATGCTTACTTACAACTTACAATACAGTTACAAACTACACATATTCAGCGACAACACTATTGGTATACACCTCCTAATTAATCCAACAGTTATAGGTTTAATGAATTCAAAAGGTAGGCTAGATAAAATAAAATTTAAAATTATCATCATGAATCATCAAATGCCCCTAAAAGTGGAATTACCTGCAAAAACTGAACCCCCTGAGCAGCAAAAACTCCACAAATTGGCTCAGACAACAGAAACCCAGAAAGCTGGGCAGCAGTCAAACCAGATCTCTTCATATAGCTTAGAACCGAATAAATTAAACCCGAAAAACAAATCCCCGATGTGCGAGAAATCTCAACAAAGATAGATAGTATCGCCCCAGGCACCGCAAACTTTTGAATTATCCCCGACCCCTCATTCTCACTTCTTTTAATCCCCTGTCTTCGAAAAAATTGAATCCCACATTTTCTCTTTCCCAAAGAGCCTTCATCCGCCTCCATAGAATTGTGATTTTGAGTTTCCAATCTTTTCTTCTTTCTGCTATAAACATTACCAAACATTCTATCCTCACCAAAACCCCCTTGATTATAACCAGCAGAGGAAACATCTTTAGTGACTTTGGGCACTAATTCAGCTTCGTAAGACTTCTCCTTGGGATGAATACTGGCCAGCTTGATTTTATTCGTAGAAACATCATGTGCCTTGGCCCATTTGCAGGAGAGTCCGCCATGACCACCAACATTCCCCTTACTGTTGATGAGGCGAAACCATTCATCCCCATCGTTGGATCGCCGGAGCTTGACATCGCCGGATTCCGGCCATAGCCGCCTCCCTGACCTCAACACTCTAGCTCCTTCCACCCCCTTCACTACACCAAAAACCCTAGTCCGTCTCATCCCCACAGACGGCATTGCCGTTGGGTTCCGAGTCAGAGTCGCAACCTGACTATCAATTTTTCCTAATTCTCACTTTGTGCTTCGTTGGTTCCCACTCCTAAATCACCAAACAGATTCTCCAACTCCAATTCGGGCTCTTTAACACATTTCTGAAACCATAATTGGCATAAAAAAAACAGTTTAAGACACTAAATCAGCTGCAGAGCCATAATTTCCTCTGACGTTGAACCAGAATTCCAGATTCACAGTTTGAATCAGACTAAGCACTCGATCGCATCGTCATCAGCTTTTCATATATACATCGTAAAATAATACAACAGAGAATTATAGAGAACCTCTGAATCGATCATACAGACTCATACAGAACCACAATCAAGCGATTAAAAGAAGGGTAAGAAATCTGAGAACTGAAGAGGAAAAGATCTTAGAGAGAGAGAGAGCTGACGGGGGAGTGAGAGAACAGACGGCTAGGGTTTATGATCTGAAGTGAAAAACCGACTGAAGAAAGGGGGGAAGGAAAGATAATTGTGGGGGTGGGGTAACAACAAGCCGACTAATAAGAGCCGTTAGATTGAAAAACTGGGCGGTGGAGACTGGTTACGGGCAAGGTAATTTCGTTAGTTGGGGTCCAGTCGAAACGTGCGTTTCGTTTCATCAGATTGTTTTTTAGGGTTTTAGGTGGAGAGATTGGCGCCACGATACTTTTTGTGGGATTCGCCCACGCCAATTTGTTCGACAGAGAAAAGACAAAACTGGGCATGCCATTGGCGGGAGGTTAAGCCTTACAGTTGCTCGTGAGGGGTAATTAAAGGATGTTGTGGTGGGGTTTTGAGTCATTTAGGGATTGTAGGCTGAATTAAACACGGTTTTCGGTCCTGTAAATCAGGAAGCTCAACGTTGAAGGAGTAAGTTGGGCAATATTAGAGCCGGGCTCAATAAAACCTAGCCCATAAAAATGATATGGGCTTAATTCCCTTTATGGGCTTTCCGTAATCTTTGAAGATATAATAATCGAGACTAGATAAAATTAAATAAATTAGATAATTTATTTATTAATTATATTATTAATATAATTAATTATTATTGTACCTCATTTTATATATATTTTATCTGAATTTAATTTTTCAAACAATTATTTTTTTATAAATTAATAGTCGTGAGATTAATAAAAATTATTAATTTAAAAAAAAAATATTAAGTTAATAATTAATAATGTATCAAATTATTAAAGTATTTTTAATTTATTAATTCTATTTAAAAATAAATAAAATATGAAAATTTAGTTTGTTGAGCTTTAAAATGCATTAACCTTGTCGATTTTATCATAGTTTCTTACAAGATTATAAAATATGATAATCGAATCTAGAAAAGATATATACTTTAGAAGTAATAAATCTTAAAAATTATATTTGGGTAATAAATATTCACGAAAATGTAATTACAAATTATTTTTGACAAAAATTCGATTCACGGACTATGTTTTTCAATAATTGAGAGCATTATAGAAAATGATTTAAGATGTTGAAATTGAAAATAATAATTTTACAATGGACTATATTTCAAGAAAGAAACTCTCGAAACGATGATAAAATTAAATAATTTTTTATTACATAATGAGAAAACTATATAAA
Organism: Coriaria nepalensis; assembly: GCA_027186245.1. Taxonomy (NCBI): domain Eukaryota; kingdom Viridiplantae; phylum Streptophyta; class Magnoliopsida; order Cucurbitales; family Coriariaceae; genus Coriaria; species Coriaria nepalensis. Next base: position 8,058,764 of record CP114491.1, on the reverse strand, counting down.
ACTATACAAAATTTCTTATTATGTTAAGAAAAGTTGGAGAAATAATAGTTGATGTTTATTATAAAAAGAAACAATTAGTAATTGAATCATATTTTAAGAATATCTTATATAATTTTATTTCAAGATTAAACAGTATATGTGTCCCACAAAAATTAAGATCAAATGATTTATGAAATAGTATTTTTAGTATAAAAATAGAATTTGCACAAATTATTATGATATGACTTAAATACTTGAATACATTCATATAACTTGATCTTAAGGTTAAATAATACACACGTGCCTCAAATAATCATAAACAAGTGATGTATGAAAGTTATAATTTTAATATGAAAATAAATTTGGTTCAAATTATTATAAAATAATTTAAAATTTTAAAATACTCATATAACTTAACTTATTATAATATATTATTTTATAAATTTAATATATTTTTCTAAATTAAAATTAATAAAATTATTAATTTATTAAAATTCTATTATATTTTCAAAAAATATATATCTCGGTCAGTGTATTTTTTTTGTTCTTATAATATATATATATTTTTCTAAACCTAATAATTTATATCCTGTTTTTAAATCTATTTATCTACATAAAAGGTTACGTGTAATAAGTTTATTTTTTATTTATTAAAAAAGAAAGAAAGAAAGAAAGAAAGGAAAAAAAAAGTCTACCGGCCATTCTCATGTCTTATAGAGTCTGTAGAGAAACGCAAGTAAAGTTTGCAGCTGAGATAGAAAGGTCAAATGGGTTTGTAAGATTTGATCTCTCTTGCTGTGGGTCAAAATGGATGTGAAGTCCTGATGGTAACAAATGGTGGGTTTGGAGCCACGTGTTTGGCATGATTTCATAAACTTCAAATTCATGCAAAATTAATTACACATAAAATAAATTTAATTAATTAATTAATTAAGAAATAAATGGAGGTCAACAGATCATGTATGTTTGGATTATCTTAGAAATGGGAAAGAGGAGGAAAAAGGAAGATATAAAATTAGGGGAAGAAAAATATAAATTTAAAAAAAATAATAATAAAAAAAAAGGCAAGAAATTTCCCTCTTTAGGAAGAAAAAAGTAATGAAAACATCAACTAGATCTCATAATTGTACGGGATTGTGGATTTCTTAGCTCTTCCTTCTTCTCCTTTTGCGTCTTGGATTCTATATCCTTCTGCCTCTTCTATTCCGTAAGAATTCATTTCCCTCAAATTTTTTTTTTTTTTCTTATTTCATGATTCTTCTTATTAAGTTTTGGACTATGTAGAAATTGCAGTTTTAGTTCGATTACGTTTGTCTTCACTTTGAAAATTCTCCGACCTGCTTGAAATCGATACAAATTGCTGGGTGGTTGTGTTCGATTCTGTGTAATTTTGTGGTACAAATTTTTTATTACAATGGACAATTTTAGTTTTCGTTTATGCTATGAATTTCTAGTTCTGCAACTGATATCAAACCCTGTTTGTTTCCTGAGAAAATCAGATTGAAACAGTGGAATTTTTGTTTTTATTTTTTGATCATTTTGAATATATATAAAACTGTAAATTAACCCCTTTTAAGGTTGGACAAATTACAAACATAAAATATCCTACTTTTTTCTGCTGATTCTGTTATATATTGCAATCCTCTAGGTTTTTCCTGAATTGGACCGTGAATGCATCAGTTGTTTTACTTCTACAAAAGTATATTAAATATTAAACACAATGAGCACTTCAGAAGCAGTTATTCGAATTTTTTCCGGGTCTCTCCCTCGTATATTATCAACCGAACCGTACCACAACAAGTCACATTCAATCCTCCATTCAAAATCTCAAGTTAAATCTACGAAGAGAAAGATCTTCAAGGACATTCACTCTATCCCAAATACACCACAAAACCAATCTTGGCTTCTCACCTGCAACTGCCAACTGGCCGAGGGCACTACCGGAGTTTCAACGGAAAATGAAAATGGGTCATGGTTCGTAGAAAGTGCAAAAAAACTCCATCCGATTGATAGCATGGTCTCAACATCTAACGGTTCAAATGGAATCGTTGGGGACCCGCTTCATACGATCAGCAATAGTTCAATGGAGGACGAGGCATGGGACCTTCTACGTGACTCTATTGTTTATTATTGTGGTAGTTCGATTGGAACTATAGCCGCAAACAATCCAATGAATTCAGAAGTGTTGAATTACGATCAGGTCTTTATACGTGATTTTATACCTTCCGGTATAGCTTTCTTGTTAAAAGGGGAGTACGATATTGTTCGGAATTTCATCCTTCATACACTTCAATTACAGGTATTTTCATAATTTAGTTGTTAATCACAACTTATACATTATGGTTCATAATTTTTTTTTTTTATATCAGAGTTGGGAGAAAACAATGGATTGTCATAGTCCCGGACAAGGATTGATGCCGGCTAGTTTTAAGGTCCGGACAGTGCCTTTGGATGATGATTATTCAGCAACCGAAGAGGTTTTGGATCCGGATTTTGGAGAGGCAGCAATCGGCCGTGTTGCACCTGTAGATTCAGGTAAATGTTCTAATAAAGTTGCTAAATTAATTGTCTTAAGAGATGAGATATTTTTTAGTGTCTTAATGTTGTTGTCATTTTATTTTTAGGATTGTGGTGGATTATTTTATTGAGGGCTTATGGGAAATGTTCGGGGGATCTTTCGGTTCAAGAGAGAGTAGATGTCCAAACTGGGATCAAGATGATCCTCAAGCTATGTCTTGCTGATGGTTTTGATATGTTCCCTACTTTATTGGTCACTGATGGATCGTGTATGATTGATCGAAGAATGGGTATTCATGGCCACCCTTTAGAAATCCAGGTACGAAATCAAGTTTTTTTCATGAGTTTCACTCATTAAAATCAATTAACAAATTGACCCTAAGATTGAGCTATGTATGATATATTTGTTATTCTAGGCACTCTTTTATTCAGCATTACTATGTGCACGGGAGATGCTTGCCCCGGAGGATGGATCGGCAGATCTTATCAGAGCCCTAAACAATAGGCTAGTAGCTCTCTCATTCCATATAAGAGAGTACTATTGGGTTGACATGAGAAAACTGAACGAGATTTACCGTTATAAGACTGAAGAGTACTCCTATGATGCAGTCAATAAGTTCAACATTTACCCTGACCAAATATCTCCCTGGCTAGTGGAATGGATGCCTAAGAAAGGAGGGTATTTGATCGGAAACTTACAGCCAGCTCACATGGATTTCCGTTTCTTTTCGCTCGGAAATTTATGGTCTATAGCAAGCAGCCTTGCCACGACTGACCAATCACATGCTATTCTGGATCTCGTTGAAGCCAAGTGGAATGATTTAGTGGCGGATATGCCGTTCAAGATCTGTTATCCGGCTCTAGAAGGTGAAGAGTGGAAGATAATAACTGGAAGTGATCCAAAGAACACGTAATATAACTAATCTAACTCACTCATTTTTTTCTTGACAGTTTGATTTTGAGGTTCTTATCTGAATTCTTTGTTTTGATGTAGACCTTGGTCCTACCATAATGGAGGCTCATGGCCCACTCTTTTATGGCAGGTTGGTTTTGGATTCCTCCCCCCCCCCCCCCCCCCCCCTTCTTTTCTCTGAAGAATTAAATTGAAGAGAAACAATCATGAGGTGTAGTTATTAATTATGATGATTTCTTTTTCTTTTTTTTTAACAGTTAACGGTTGCTTGTATAAAGATGAATAGACCGGAAATTGCAGAGAAAGCAGTTGAGGTGGCAGAGAGAAGAATATCAAGGGACAAATGGCCGGAATATTATGACACAAAAAGTGCCAGGTTTATTGGAAAACAGGCACAGCTTTATCAGACATGGTCAATTGCTGGATACCTCGTCGCTAAACAACTACTTGCTGACCCGGGCAAAGCGAAGATTCTTGTAACCGAGGAAGATTCTGAGCTTGTAAATGCCTTCTCTTGCATGATCAGTTCTAACCCAAGGAGAAAACGGGGTCAGAAAAATTCTAACCAGACCTACATAGTCTGACATTCCCATTGTATGTGCATAAACACCTTGTTGGTTCGAAAGTTAGTCGGAAATTGTTTTAGATTCCTTTTAAAATCCGGGTGACCCGAAATTCTCAGCCGGGTTATTCATTCATATATATATCACATTATTCTCATTGATTGAACAGAGTTTGGACCTCTTCCAGTCTTACTGTTGCTTACTGTTATAGAGGCCAGAATCTGTAAGTATTTGTTAGATAAGTTGAATGAGAATGTAAGCTCTTGATTTTATATTTCGGGTTTTAATTAATGATGTCAATTTTTAACTGTAAACGAGATCTAATGATGCTGAACTATTTCAATACACTCGCCTGGGCCCATCTTACGTTAAAAGCCGACCTCATAGCCATCGCCAATTTTACGGGCCCATTTCCCCTCCATCACCTTTCCAAAGTCCCTTCCCACTTCACTCTACAATTCACCTATCTTTCTCTCCTCTCTCCCAAACAACCTCTCCTCCTCCTCCTCCTACCACCATGTCCACCACCCGTCAATGCCTTGATGACACCACTGATGACTTGGACAACCTCAGCATCAGTTCCATTGCCACCTCAGTTGTGGACGTAAAACACAGCACGAGTTCGTGTTCCGAAACCACGTGGGCCACATTGAGCATTCTATCCTCCTCTACCAAAGCACACAAGCCCACATCCGACCCATGCCGGGACGCGATCCATCATTTCCAGACCGAGAACCCTTCCAACAGCCAGCTCAGACTCGAAGACTTCCGCTTTGTGCGTCGTCTAGGAAGCGGCGATATCGGGAAAGTGTTCCTTGTGGAGCTAAAGGGATCCAATGGGTGCATGTTTGCAGCTAAAGTGATGGACAAGAATGAACTCTCAAGTAGAAACAAAGAAACAAGGGCAAGGATAGAAAGGGAAATATTACAATTGTTGGACCACCCTTTCTTGCCTACATTGTATGCAACTCTAGAGTCAACGAGGTGGTCATGTTTGTTGACCGAGTTCTGTCCTGGTGGCGACCTCCACATGCTCCGACAACGGCAACCGAACAAACAGTTCGATGAGTCTACCGTCCGGTAAGCAATTTGTTTAATTCTATTGCTAGTGTGTTTGAACTTTGAACTTTGAAACTATCATGGTTGTCATGCATGTTAGATATGATTTTTTTAGCCATTGTGTGATGAGTGGTGATAATGCATTTTGAAGAGTGAGGGAGAGTGGGACCATAGATATATTTTCTAGATTTCTTTTGCATGTGGGGGCCATGGGTTTTAATAATGATCTAAGGACCTAAGGGTAGTTCGTTTTCTATGGCGAACCCACATAGCTTTTGGTGGGTCTGTCGGCACCCAATCATGACCTATTTCCACTTTTCTTCGTTAATCTTGGCGACTAATTATTTGTAGACGTTATTTAGTTACTGCCAACTGCCAATCTGGTCCTATAATCACTCCTCAACATTCTAAATAACATCTCATGTCAATCACTGCCGTTGATTGACCTATCAACGACAATCAACGTGCCATCACATGATGTCGATAATCTAGTAAAATTTACTCATTGGAATTTTGTAGGTTCTATGCATCGGAAGTGGTGGTTGCTTTAGAGTATCTACACATGATGGCGATAATCTACCGTGATCTCAAGCCTGAAAACATTCTCATTCGATCCGATGGTCACATCATGCTAACGGACTTCGATCTCGCGTTAAAGGGTAATAGTTCATCATCTACGGCTCAGATTGTCTCCGATCACGGTCACTCGAAAACATCCCCTTCTCGTGACGATCATCACTCCACCGATCAACTTCCATTCGCCACGTCATCGTGCATTCTGCCGAATTGCATCATAACCGTATCGTGTTTCCACGCAAAACGGGAGAGGAAGAAGAAAAAGTCAACTCAGCGTGCTACTGCTCTGGATATAGTAGCAGAGCCAAACGACATTAGATCGATGTCGTTCGTTGGGACCCACGAGTACTTGGCCCCCGAGATAGTTTCCGGTGAGGGACACGGCAACGCGGTCGATTGGTGGACCTTAGGCGTCTTCATCTACGAAATGTTTTATGGCATCACACCGTTTAAAGGGGTTGACCATGAGTTGACCCTGGCTAACATTGTGGCTCGAGCCCTCGACTTTCCCAAGGAACCAAGCGTGCCAAGCCAAGCTAAGGATTTGATCACACAACTCCTGATCAAGGACCCTACTATGCGAATGGGGTCCTCAATGGGTGCAACATCAATCAAGCGCCATCCATTTTTTGATGGTGTCAATTGGGCATTGTTGAGATGTGCATCACCACCGTATGTTCCCGATCTGCTTGATCATGATCATTTCAAACATCTTGTCGGAGATGAGAAAGATTTGGTAGAGTATTTCTAAGTACGTAATAGTACTATACAATTACGTACTATAACGAAAGAGAATCCCTCACATTTTCTTTTCTTATCTAAAAACAAAGAACCATGGCTATGGTAGTATAATATGTCGAGATAAAGTGCGTGGTCCATGTTTTTTTTTCATTCTCATGGTATCGGGAATATTCTTACCTATTAACTACCGACTGTAAAGGTGGTAAAAATTGTAAGAACAAATCATAGTAAAATATATTGATGTGATTTATGGGTATTCTACTCTTGATCCTGAAGTATACAATAATATCTCTTTGTAATCATACAATAATATGCGGGTTAAAAGTGGGTGGTCCGGGTTTTTTTTTTTACCTCGGACCTATTACATACATATTCCTAGTGATACAACAACAATTTCTTATTATTAAACAATTTTATTTATTATTTAAAATTCATTTAATAAAAAAAAAATCCTGTGAGCCTCTTGGCCGACCCACGCACGTAGCAAGGCCCATGGCCCAACACTACGGGACTGGGCTGTGCCTAGCGTCTCATATGGTAATTTGGGCAAGTATGGACACAATCGGACTTGAGAACCTGTGTCGGCCCCAATCCGAGCTATGCAACACCACTACATACATATCACTTTCGTTAACTTGAAAAAATATGTAAAATAATTTTAACAGGACCACCAATTACAGCGTTAGAATGTGATCCAGGTTGTAAACAAAATAAATTGTTCGTTGATGAAGATGTTTTAAACTGGTTTTGAACTTCTTGCAGTATACCCGTTACAAAAAGTTTTTTCATTGTTATGGGCGCTTCTGAAGAATCTGGTGAATCAATCTGATTTCCGGCAACTATTATTACCTGAAAAAGAAAAAGAATTACAATCTGGCATTGAGAAAGGGAAAGAAAAATTATATATTAAGCTATTGACAAAGTAAAAAATCCTAATACCATTGAATAAGTCATTAGGAAGTCATTGAAAGGTTCAGATTGTAATGTATAATGATAATTATCAACGACCCCAACACCTGGTTTATCAGTCTGAACAAGCCAGTGCTTGGTATTCCAGGCAGGAAATAACGGGCGGCCGCAGCCACTTGAAGAAGAAGTATAAACCTTTTCTACTGACCGGAAATCTGGGTCGGGGCGAACCGATAAAACCTCGGGCAGTTCTACACAGCTCATACGTTAAGTATTTTCTAATAATCCCAAAAACTTGTACTACTGGCAAGATAGAAAATTCAGATTGTTCAAGTCATTTGGAAATAACAATTAAGGAAGGGAAGATGGGGAATGGGAAGAATCTTACGGGCTAGCTCGCGAGAAGTTTGCTCGCCGATTTCAAAGAAAAATCCGAAATGGGCGTGATCAGAAAGTAAACACACATCTGAGCATCCTTCTCACTATTAAAAAAGCGGATTAAAGAACAGAGTGAGAATTAGGGCACAGAAACGAGTGAGAAAAAGAGATTGTAACAGAGCGAGAAGGAATTGAAGATTGAAACAGACCCTCACCTGCACAGAACTCGTTCTAAGGTTTTGACGTAGTAATTGATAACTTCTGGTTTCGAGTTGAGTCGCTGCGGCGGTTTGTTCATGAGCCCCATATAGTGGCAGTTTTTAGCGTTGGCGAGAAAAGGGGAAAAGATTAAGGTGCATATGTCGAGGAAGAAGCTGTTATGACAGAGAAGGAAGAAGAAGAAGAAGAGAGAATTAAGAAGGTGTTTAGATGAGGTGAGTGCGGGAATTTGATATTTGTAGTGGGAAATTGGAATGGGGTTTTTCTGAGGTTGGAATGAGAAGTAGTTGGAATTAGAAATGGCGACTAAGGTTGAGGGAGAGAGCACTTCCATGGCTGGCTGCTTGCTTGCTGTGGCTTTCAAAATGCCTCTCTTCCCCTTCTTCTACTTCTATCTCTTATTTATTCTTATTGTTTCATTTTTAATATTTATTCGTAAATTGTTTTTATACTTTATTCTGGAAAATTGAATATATATATATATATATATATATAATTATATGACATGATATGATATATATTAGTAAGCTCAAAAAAGGATTGCCCATAATATATACAACATTCGCCAGAAGAAGTAAGAAGAAGAAGAAGATGACTAATCATATACAAAACATCTCAACTTAGAAGAGGTTCTTCAATATCTCCCTCTTTATCATCATCGGATCCATGTTCCTCGCTTCTAAGGAAACACGCGTAACATAATGAAACCATCTGCAATGTTTGATCGAAATTGTTGATCGTGTTGATTTGATTTTCCAAGAACAGAAAATGGAAAGAGAGAATTATGAAGCTTACCGAGCATATGGATGCACAGACAATGCTAAAGCCTTTGCAGTTGAAAGGGGCATCGCTTGATAAAAACCATGCTGTAGAAAAGACAAGAAGACAAGACGATCAATTAAACCCGATAAGTAAGTAATTTCGATCAGTTCATAACTGAATAATTCACTTACAAGTAAGTGGACTCATCACTATCGGTGATAGTAGACTTGCTATCGACTCTACCCCGGCGACAAATCCCTGAGCTTTTCCCTATGGGGTATGAAAAAGAAAACAAAAAAAACATTAAGCTAAGATTGATCTAATTAACCATTACAATCGGGAAAGACGTGAGCAAATATAGAAGTTACGTCCGGCCATACCTGATCGGCCGGGCTTGAAGCTTTTGAAACAATTGCATAAATCTGCATATATTAGAAAACAACAGCAAAAACCCGAATGCACATTAGCAATGATATTATTACAAAACAATAATGTAATAGTACTTATTCAGGTGTAGAAAATCAAAGGATCGATTTGATACATACGGCTGGTCTTGCAAGAACATAGACAACCTTAAACGAGGCACTCAAATAGGCTGCCCAAGCTGCCCAAGCCAAGCCATAGAGCAATGCCTATATATATATGAACCCAAAACAAAAAAACTTGTCCATTAGATTTATTCAGAAAAAGGAACTATAAGATAAAAATAGGTAAGCAAACATAGTTGCATGAAATCTTACATAAGCTATGGATGCGAGTATGGCCATGCATAATATCACTTTCTCACCGACCAATGGGTTGATCAATGGAAGGACTAATATCTATGAGCAAAAGATTAAAAAGGAAAAGCATATTAGAGGCAGTAATCTCTTTTTGTTTAAGTAGGGGAAGAGATTGTTATGTATGGGATAAGAAAATACCTGAGAAAAAATTGCGCCTATCCCGACTAATGTTAGGATTTCTGAGAACTGGTTTTTGTCAAAACCGAAAGCTGCCTTTAAATAGTACTGCACAATGTTGTTAATACAAATGTTAATTTTCCATTTTTACATTAAAAAGAAAATCATAGCTGCAATTATAAGGAGGACAACTAGAATTCTAATCATACAAATAAGACACTGGTGATCCCGGACATGCCCAACTCGAGAAAGAACGAAGCGAGAGAAATTCCCTTCAATGTTGGACTGCAAAATAAAAAGCATTTCTTTAGCATGTAGATCATCAAAAACAAAACATCATTTATAGAAAAATAATAATATAGAGATATATATAAAAGAACCTGCTAATGACTATCCCAGCAGCATCTTTCATGGACTTGAATCGTCTACGGATAACATCAAGAGTCTTGGGCAAACAACCGGGATCTTCATCCGTTCTTCTAGAAGTTTCTATTGTCTCGACTAGAAAGAAATTAATATAAATTGGACATAATACCAAGAGAGCTACTGAGACCTGAAACAGAACAATATATTAATCAGTTAAGTAAAAGAAAAAATAAATGAACACAATTGGTCATATAGACTATGAACTTACCCAGAAAATGTATTTTTCGGGGAGAAAACGGGCCAGAAGATTTCCCACTACATGTGAAGCAGAACAAAGCCCCGTGATCCAGCCAAACACGGCAGCCCGCTTACTATTGGGTACAACATCTGCCTATAAACAGATGATTGAGTTAAAACAATTTCTTCAAATTAAATTACCGATCTAAGAGTATTTACATTCGGATGCGGATTATAACCAGTCTTACCGCATAAGAGACGGAAATGAAGAAAATGCTCCCTTGACTTAGTATATTTGCTAATGTTCTAAGTGCATAGTATGCATATACATATCTGGCCGATTGGTTCCAAGCTAGTAAAGCTGTAACAAGAGATTTGAACCTACTTATTAACATATAGAGCAGTACCATTAATTAACATATACATATATACCTGTATAAACAATTTTGAGACGGATTCTTTACGTACCGAAAGGGAATATTCCGGTTGATATAACAAAGAGGAGGAGCGGCTTTCTACCGTACTCATCGGCAAGTTGGCCGAGAAGTGGTAGTACGAACATTTTGAAGACCCCAACAACCTAGGAAGTAGGAAACAACAAACGACATCATAGAGCTAATTAGGACATTGTAGTACACTAATAAGAATCTAATGAATCGAATCAAATACAAATGAACTAAGAAAGAAAGGAAGTGAGAATATAAAAAAGAGAGGGAGGTAGGACCTACATCTAGTTGGATACTTGTTTCTTTTATTTCTCTTTATGCAGATAATTATCTTATATTATATTATATTTTATCTTGAATTAAGAATTAAGAATATCCCCCTAATAAAAGGACAGATGACCACATAAGTTTCCCAAATCAAGATGTGATAAATAGCAAATTAAAACATGCATTCCTGTTTGGATAAGAGGAAATTAAACATGCATCTTTCTTTCTTCCAAGAAAATACTGCAGATTTAAAATCACATTCACCTTCAAGTAAGAGTACTCTGTTTTACTAATTAAGAACCCAAAAAGAAAAAACAGAGACAAAAAAATAAAAGTAAAAGTAAAAATAATTAATAAATTAAATAATTAAAATTACCGTTTGCTGAATGCCATTGAAGTAGATGGCTTGAGAGCATGTGGAATCGCCAGGACAGAGAGCAGAAGTGATAACATCGACAAGAACAGAGACAGTCATTTCTTCAGCAACCCAATGGATACATAACGGTAATAACAAGTGAAGGAGAGGCTTCACCTCTACAAAACCACTACTCTTCCAACCCATTTGAAAAAAAATAAATAAATAATCAGACCAGATCCTTGTCGTATAATGTATAAATGAAGTTACAACTTTATTGGAAGTATTGATGAAGATGAAGTCAAATTGTTGCAGAGGAAGAAAGAATATGTTTGTATATATATATATATATATAAATTATAAACAGAGGTGAGCAAAAAGGAAGAGGAGGAGAAAGGAAGGTGGAAGAGACAGAGAGAGGTGGGCGAGGTTGAATGGTTGGTGAAGGAGGTGGCGATGGCTGTAAATTAAAATGCAAAAGAGATTATAAAAAATGAATTTTGAGGAGTAAGAAGGAAAAAATTGAGTAAGAGATATAAAGGGGTTAAAAAGTGAGGAGTTGAGGAAGAACAGGCGTCGGCGCGTGGTGGTCGTGTGTTCTGTATTTGTCTGCACGTGCAAGCTTGACTGCTGCCTCGTGCTTCTTTCTAATTTGGACAAACAAACGGTTTCGAACTGCTACTTTTTAAATGGAAATTAACAACATTTTTTTAAATAAATAATTCTTAAACTATGCAGTAAATTCAGAAATTTTCGAAAGATCTGATTTATCTAAAAATAGTGCATCAATCTAAGTAAAAATTAGTTACATATAACTTTATATTATTTTTTAAAATTAATTATATATGTTCAATATTTATTTAACTGATTTATAATTTTTAATATGAATTAATTATTTTTCAAAAAATTAAATTAAAATATTTTTAGAGAGAATTTATTTTAATTATATATATTAAATTTATACTGTCACATATTTTAATAATATATAAGGTTAGACGGTCAAGCTTATTAAGATTTAAGATGGAGAAGATATTTTTAATTTTTTAGAATTCTAACCCCTTAAAAAGAAAATAGTGACGATTTGGTACACTAAATGGAAAAAAAATGCAGCGTACAATTTTATTAATGACTTAGTGACGTGATATATGGATATATAGTAATGTAAGAGATGTGCGTCCTTAATTAGAAGTCATGCTTTATCCGGTTCACTCTTTATACTTTTATATTTATATTTATATTTACGGCAAGAATATTAATAATTTATCCGGTTCAATAAAAAGGTGAGATTCAAGAGTAACATGCATTAAAGAGTAGGATAAAGCCATTTCAGATTCCTTATGTCACATTCTAAATGCCTCATTGCCATCTCACCTTGTTTATTAAAAGTTTTGGTATGACCCTTTATGGCCACGCCTTACACATATATGGGAAAATATATATATATATATATATATATGACTTAGATATATGAAATCTACTTAATTAAAATTATTTAATATACTACCTTTTGTAAGTATCATATATTATCATAATTATTTTGGAGATAAATCATAATTATGATAGCCGATCAAGGATATTTGGCCCGCGGGCTCGAGTCGGGCAAGTCTGCTGCATACCTTACATGACTTACGATAATCGTAAATCTCATTTATTTTTTATTTTATTTTATTAAAATTTAGTGGTCTAAAATTAGAATAATTAATAATTAAAATTAAAAGTTATAACATATAAATAAGTAAAATAATAATTTTAAAATTTAAAATTAAATAATAAGAAATAAAAAATAAGAGATAATTAATTATAAAATAATATTATAATATTTATTTAGATAATAAATAAATAATGTAAATATATGGAAAATATCTTTTGTATTATAAAACTTATTTATTGAATTATAAAACTTATTTATTGTATCATAAGATATTTTTTACCTAAAAATTTAAAAAAAAAAATATTCTAGGCACGTTCTTAATCAAGTTAGAGCCCGATTAGGAATTTTGAGGCCTGACCTAAATGGGTTGGGGTCTAATACGAGCAGGACTGAGTAAGAGTAAACTGTATAATAAATTTAGAAAAATTATTAAGAGTGCGAGAGTGAAGTATAATATATGCAAATTATATATTTATAAAAAAAAAATTATATAAAATTTCTTTATATTTTAAATTTAACATGAGTATAAATTTGAATTTTAGAAAACTTTTGGTAAAAGAATTAATAACTAAAATCTGAAATGTGAAATTTAACTCAAGAATTCATAATTTTTTTTCAAGTAGGACCCACTTAATACTTACTTTACATCATACTAAACTATGTTTCATGCGGTTTTTACTTTTTAACTACCAGATTCATTATATCAATACGAAACAGTAACTTTCAAAAGTTCCCAACTGAAAATTTTGGTGGGAAGTCAATAAAGTAACAATTTTTTTCCAATTGATGCACGATTGCTCAACTTCCATTGATATTAGTTGCTAGGTCCAAAGTTAGATGCAAAATTAATATATATTTTTAATAAATAAATAAATAATCCTACTTCGAAAATAAATCATAAATAAATAATAAATAATAAATAAATGTGTTAACATTAATTTTAATCTAATCTTATATTAATAATCCTACTTCGAATACTATTAAGACAAGATGACCTTTACTCCTAGAAAATTAGAAACATACTGCAAGTCTTGTGAATGCAACTTGAAAAGGTAATTACATGTAGGAAAGCAGAATTGGTTGTTGCGAGAAGTCTCTACAACTACAAGTCAAGCAATGTGGAATTAAGAGTAACGCTAACACGCTCTGTGGATACGAGGTTGACTCTTGAGGACCCCCATCATCATTTATTATGGAGAAAGCATACCCAATTTGGACCCCAAATGTGACATCGCTAGTCTATCCTTATACACCAAAATAATTGATGAGAACATATATTCCCCTATTCAATTAGTTCTGATATAAAATCTAGAGTTAGATTCTACGTCTTATGTTTACTGTTCATACAAGATTGCTTTTTTTTTTTTTCTTTCCCGCCTCAAAACGTCAATTCTTGAACAAGGGTGGGTGGGTGTGTCCCACTACAAGCTATGATCGAGTTGGTTAAAATATGAAACAAAACAAAATCGGCACCACACCCTAAACCCCTTGTTTGGTATTTATTTTAAGAATATACTTTCAAAACTGTTACAGCATAAAAAGCATACGAAACCAGGCCAGCAAAACGTTACAATCACTGTTCTCTACCATTGAAGTTATAAGAAACAACTCAATATCATTCCAGCATATTACTAACCGTACTTAGAAGGTAGCTTTCAAATATCTATAGCTTCATACCACAACAATGAGATGATGAAAACCCGAACGAACGGCTTTTATTATTTGCTCTGAATAAACATGTGTGTGGTTAATTAAGTCTTCGATTTTAGCTCACTGTTGATCAGACCGCAGATGAAATGAATAAGAAAAGAACTCTTCTACTCGGCCTGGCCAAGTACTGCTGCGTCCTCTTCTTCAGCATCTAATTCTTCCTCCACACTTTTCACCTGCCAATTACGAACCAAGTTGATAAGTAAATGAACCACCAACATGTAAAGAGAGAATATTTACATAGTAATCCAAATTAGTAATTGTATTATATCTTTACCTCAGGGACATAATGCATAAGCATATTTTTGATGCCAGATTTGAGAGTGACGGAAGAGCTTGGGCAGCCACTACATGCTCCTTGCATTCTCAGTTTGACTACTCCAGTTTCTCTGGAGAAGGAATGAACAAGATTTTATGAATATTAATGAATTAATCTTTTACAATTGAGGAATGAAAACTCAAAGGAATGGAAGAAGACATACGGGTCAAATCCTCGATATTCAATGTCCCCACCATCATCTTGTACAGCTGGCCGAATACGAGTTTCAAGTAGTTCTTTGATCATTGCAATGATTTCAGAATCATTCTAGATCAGAAAGGTAGGAATGTTACAATTATGAGGATAAATTCATGCTATCTAACTATATTTTAACATGCCCATGAAGCGACAAGATATGACAATACTTCATGAATAGCTGTGTCCTTGGCTGCTGCAGTTTCGGAGTCTAGAAACAGTGGCTGCCCTGAAGAATAGAAGTCCATGATTGCTGCAAAGATTTCAGGCTTTAGAAAATCCCAAGAAGCTTCTTCTGATTTTGTTACCGTAACAAAATCTGATCCATAGAAAACTCGTGTAATACCTGTATGAGATGCGTGGGTCGTCAGTCTCTCTTTCCCTCTGTTATACATTCAAAGTACAAAAATCTTGACAAATAATATGAAATACAAAATAGAGCACCAAATAGACAAAAAGCATTAAGAATCTTAAGACCAAGTATATAAAGTGTGTGCCAGTAACCCATTGATCAATCATATCAAGCACGGTCCAAATTTCGAGAAAGAAACCAGCATGTTAAAACTATTAAATGAGAAGCTCATGTCAATAATACAGCAACCATCAATTCCCATGCACCTAGCTTAAGAAACTATTTTTGTGTTACATTTTTGTTATCTTTTACATATTTCAGCAGCTAAAATATGAAATACAGAACCTATTTTTAAGTGTTCAACACAGTATTGTTACTTCCAGAACCTCCCGAGAATACAGACAAAGTTACTTAGAGAGCTAATCATTTCAAAATGAAAGCCTTAATGAATCCAGAGAACATAAGAATCGAGTAGGAATTACCATCAATGCCGTAAAGGGATTTTGCTAGAGGAGAATTCATGGCAGCACGAGCGTTTGGAAAGTCTGCACTCCCAACGTCCATTACAGGCTTTCTAGGATAGAACATGAGAGAAGAAGGATTGGGCGTGGATTGAGTTTGAATAAACATGCTCCTCCTCTGCTCTGAATATAATGACCACCAACGAAAAACAATCAGCATTTTTAAAAAGTTTGAATACAATATCTTCATCTTCATTCCATAAACTCATCTTCCCCAAATCATGAAACTTGGAAAGCTTACAAAATTCACAGAGCAAAAGTAATTTCACATTCTAAAACCTAAAACTATAGAACTCATTAGAAATGTCATCCGAACCTAAGCAAGGAAAAACTGGAAAAAGCGATATAGGTTTCAATATCAATGGAAATTTTCCCAATCGTTCAATCAAGTGCCCTAAAAAATACCCCCCCCCCCAAAAAAAAAATTCTCTCAAATTTTCTCAGCAACCAAACAATCCATAATAGCAGGTTATGAAAAGCGAAAAACCTCCAAACCAGTTCAATTTCCAGCTGTGTAGAGATGAAGCAGGTGAAAGCTTCACCGGTGCGTAGCCGGAGGCGACGATTCGGTCATCCAAAAACGACGTCGTTGTAGCGGAGGAAATGCATTGGATATTGAAGCCTGAAAAAGATTCCGTTCTAGGTCTAAGAGTAAGAGCTCGCCCAACCCATCTGCCTAGACCCCTCATGAGTCGCTCCCTATCCCTTCGCCGGAGTTTCTCTCTGTGTTATTTCTTTTAATCGGGAAATCGACTCACAATCAAATCGGGTATGTCCGAGATAATTCGGGTCGGGCAATCCGTATCGAGGTAAGTCGACATTCTCTCGCGCGAATAGTTTGACTAGGTGATAAAATAACAAAATGCCGTATACATATAAATATATTTATTTATAGACAATTTATTTAAGAAAAATGTTTTTAAATATTCAATTAAAGGTTAAAAATAATAATTAAGTCGTTTAGCCAAATTTTTTACTTTATAAAAAAAGTTAAAATTATGAAGGTTACAAAAATGCATAGAGAGAACTCAGAAAAAGATGATCAAACTGTACATCATAATTTCATATCTAAAATTTGGTTATTAAGGTGAGCAAGAGTCACTGAACACGGTTTTCCTTTAAAATATTATCCTTCCTCTTCCGGCTTCCGTTTTTGTTCTTCTTCTTCTTCGGCTCCTCATCGTCAACCGGTTGAGTACTCTGTAAATGTTGTTGAATGGCGACAAGAGGATTCGATCGGAAAATGGGATGGTTTAAAACTGTACTCAGTTGCTTTCCTTCCTTCAACCTGATATAAAAGAGAAACAAGCCATTAAGAAAATACAACTATTACGTGTATGTACATAAAGCACACGGAAATTTGAACTTATTGTGACATGCAAGAGTACGAGTTTCAATCAACAACTTACTTTAGCTTATGCCTGGCTTTAGAGGAATTCCCCTTTAACTCGGCAGGAGCTCTTTTTTGCGGAGGCTTAACTTCAGAAAGGAAGTCTGAGAGAGCAGATAGATCGTATGCTTTCAACTTCTTTTGTCTGCTTCTAAGTTTCTTCTTCTGGTAAGACATAACAATTCTCCTTTAGCATAATTACAGAATAAAGGTACTAAAAGCCTCATAACATTAAGTATAATGTACTCTATTTCCAAGCATTCATTAGAAACAATTCTAAATCTTGTAAATATCGAATGAAACTCAAAAAACCAGATAAAGACTTTGTTTTAAACATGATTGAGAACAAGGATCTAGTACGGTTGCAATCCGCACAAATTTATCATGTCAACAAAGCAATTGTTCTACTACTAAATTACTACTACGATGAAGTTTGTATTCAAGTAAAGGTCTTCACCATCTGGTTCTATTCATCATAATGATAAATTTTTTTTGACATATTGTCACAATGATGAAACACTGGCTTTAGATTTTCTCGACCAAAGAGCTTGTTCCCTCAATTGTTTTGACTCATTGAATTCTTAACACGAGTAATGTTGACAAGATATTTCCTAGTCATCCTTTCCAAGTATCCGAACATGGAATCAAAATACACCCGAAAACTAGCAGTAAAAGCACCAGAAGTAAAGATTGCCCTCAGAGTCATGGCCTCATAATTTGCCACAAACCACATAGCAAGATGATAAAGCATACAACATATAATTCAGCATGTTAAGACGTATATCCAATCATGCAATGTCACGTTATCCAAAACAAAAACAAACCTTGACAACAGTCTTCTGAGCGTTTAAAGCAGCAATGGATTCTCCAACCTCTGCAAAAACAGAAAAAATATAAATATAAATAAATATAGAGAGATAATACTTGCTGAGAGCATTAGAATTGGACACCATAGTGAAGTAGATTCCTTGAAATCCCTAAATATAAGTAATAGAGAAAGAGATATCCAGAAACTCACTGGTATAAAACTCGACCTCCTTCTCGTACCTGAGACCTGCCTTTGATGAAGATTCCTTTCTGCATCGACAAACATGAAATTGAATGGAAGAGGAAAAATTAACACATGGAAAAAGATAATACTCATCTCCTTTGATCCCGCACGAGTGGGAATATATGTATAGACACCATTTCATATATACTGAATATTGTTATGCATTCTTACTTCGAGCTTGGCTTCCCCATGACGGAAGAATTATAGAACTTCTCCTAAGCACTTGAATCTAACACAGTATCTATTGTATTCACAGGATATCAGCAAACCAAAACTGCAATCGGAGAGAAAACTTCGTAATCGTTCTTTATCTCAACAAACCACCGATTCAGAGAAAATATTTCTTAGGTAAACGAAAATAATAAACGGCGAGAGCTGTGGCCAACGGCTAGATGGGGCGGCGAGAAAAGCACCGTGTGTAGAGGGACGCAAAGTTTGTGAAGAACTAAAGGAGTGAATTCGACTATTGAGAACTGGATTTATTGGAAGGGAATAGGTTTTAGTAAGTCGACGACATGTCGTTATACTCGTGCCATTGATTATTTATTTTTAATATATATTTATAAATAAATTTAAAATTTATATAGAGAAATAAAATTTTCTTAAATATTTAGTTGAAACGAAGACATCTGTATTTTGAGTTTTGACTCGGACCTGCTTCAAAAATCAGTTTTATATTTTGGCTCTTTCGCTTTTGTGACGGGTTGTTTTTTGGCCTCCGGTCCTATGGCGGGAACCCTCCAAACCCTGATTTTCACTCCTCCACCAATTAATCCGGTTTTGCGTCGTTGTGTGAATCCACATTTTCCGGCTCACGGTGGATTTCGTAGGCATTTGCTCAGATCGAGTCATGAGCGCTCGGTGTTTCGCGTCAGAGCTTGTGGATCGTCCGATCGGGTTCGAAAAGCGAATCCTCCACTTACATTAGTTTCAGTTACTTTTACTCTTTTGCTCTGTTTATGGAATTTTGTTGCCGAGAAAAATGTAGGAAAGTAAGTCTTACAGCTTATATGCATAATTATTATTATTTTTCTCGTTTTACTGAATTTTGAACAGTATAAATGTATATTTATTAATGATGCGGTTAGGAAATAATTAATCTTGATAATTATTGTCCATAACGATGCCGAAGTAATATTCTAGAATATTTCGATAATTGTAGATTTTGGGAATGGTTTGCCTTGCAGACCAAGTGTATGATAAAATGCCATAATGGTTTACAGCCATGTTTGATCTTGATTTTTGTTTTTTTTCTCTGTAATTGTTTGAAATTTTTGGTAGTCTACGCCATTGTTGAAAAAGACCATAATTTCTGTTTCAGATTGGTGATAATGGGAAAGATAAAGGTGCCATAGTTTCAGGGTCAGGCAATGGCTCTATCCAGGTTAATCAAGTTTTAAACTTTGCGGAGAAAAATTTTCTTCCTTTAGGTAAAAATCAGTTTCATTATGTGGGTCAAAGGATTGTAGAAAGGTAAGACTTTACATTTGTTTGTCTGATTCTTTGTGCAGCTCTTGTAAGTGGAATAGCATTAGGACTTGCAAACCCTAGTCTTGGCTGTCTTGCATCTAGCTACCATCTGTCAAAATTTAGCACATTTGCGATATTTGTTTTGTCGGGTTAGAATCTTCCATGAGTCTATCTTATGTTCTGTATTTCAATTTAATGCATACTTGATAATTGTTCTCTCATTGTTTGTTTCATTACACAGGGTTGACATTGCGAACAGCAGATATTAGTGCAGCAGCAGAGGCGTGGCCAGTTGGAATCTTTGGGCTAGTATGACTTCCTTCCTTTTTTACCATTTGCATGTCCAGGTTTGACTGTACTTGTGAGAAATTTTGTCACAAATACTTGACTATTGGAATAATCGACCTTTTCACTCACTTTCCTGTATCAATTTCAAATGGAGCTGACAGTACTTTTGGCGTTGATAAAAATAAGAGCTAGCTTCCTTGCTCTATTTTAGTTTCCAAAACATGCAAGAAACTATTTTTTCTTTGTTTAGTATTTAATTAGTCTTGATATGTCAATTATGGCAAGAACTTGTTATGATGACCATGAGCAAAATGGATGCTTAAAATCTGGAAGTAAGTTGCATTGCAAAGAGCTGCACTGTAGTTTTCTTTCTCTTATCTTCAACTTTCTCTATGCTTGCTTCTTATATTATCTTCGCTTTATAATTTGTGGTGAGACAGAAACGTTCACTTATGTACTCGGATGGCTATTTTGTCCATGATAAAGCGTCTCTTAACAATTTGCTCTCCTTTATTTTTGGCAGGTCTCTATTCTATTGCTTACTCCCCAGTTTTCCAGGTTATTACTACAAGTTCAGCTACAACCTCAAGAATTTATAAGAGGTTTGATAGTTGATATATAATTTTAATGTATTGATGGAAAGGCCTACTGACTCATATTATTATAGGTTTGAGCCCATAATTGAGTCTATTCTCAATCAAACAGGAAGGTCCTTCAGCTTCTGGAAATTCAAATTTTTCTGTACTCCTTATTCAGTTTTAATGTTTTCTTACATGCTGTTTGCCTACTTTCTGTAGGTTTGGCAATATTTAGCTGCATGCCAACTACCTTATCCAGTGGAGTGGCACTCACACAGGCATATCAATAACTCACTTGTTTCTTCTTCTTTCTTTTTTCTTTTTTCTCCCTTTGGGGGTAAATGCACTTCTTGTAAGTTTGTAGCTACATACTCATTTCAAGGTCTTCTAGTTTAAAATGTGCTCTTTTAATAATGAAAATTTTAAGATTTTTATCAAAGGTGTTTTCTGATATCGTGAGACATGCGAATTTTAATGAATACTCAGATTGTGAGACAGACACTTTGTTGGATCACTAATACAGGGATTAATACTTCATTTTTACAAGAGAGAAGGGACAGGTTTAAAAGATTTCAAAGATGTAGTATTTGATAGAAACAGATATTGCAGACTAATAGACGGTTTGCCCTTCATAATTGCAGCTTGCAGGAGGGAATTCTGCACTTGCTTTAGCAATGACGGTGATATCTAATATGCTAGGAATTTTGGTTGTGAGTGAAAATGAATCCTTAATCTCCTAATCCTTTTAATTATTCATTAAATAGTATGATAAAGTAAATTACAAGAAGTCATATAGTTTTTGTGCAATTTAGTGTCGTTTGCCAGTGCTGAAAGATGCCTCGCTTGTTAAATTGTTACTTCATTTATGTACCATATATCAGTGTTGCTACTAGCTACTAATTCCTTACTTTTAGTATTTTTTCTATTTTTTAGGTTCCCTTCTCCATATCAAAATTCATAGCAGATGGAGTTGGTGTCACCATTCCAACTAACGAACTATTCAGAAACCTCATTCTTACGCTACTAATTCCCCTCATTTTGGGAAAGACCTTCAGAGAATCCTTCAAAGGCTTGGCAGACTTTGTGGATCAAAACCAGAAGCTCGTATCAAAGATCAGTGCAATCTTCCTCAGTCTCGTTCCATGGATGCAAGTGAGCAGGTCAAGGTCACTACTCTTCATGGTTAAGCCCCAAGTGTTTCTCATAGCTATCTCCATGGCAACAATCTTACATATCATCTTATTAGCATTTAACGCTCTTGCTGTAAAAATCCTATCAACTCTATCTGGTGGTGACCAATCAGTTTTCTCAAAACCAACAAATGCAACCGCTCTTGTACTCGTTGCAAGCCAGAAAACATTGCCCGTAATGGTAGCTGTCGTGGATCAGCTAGGCGGTGCGCTTGGTGAATCCGGTTTACTCGTTCTTCCCTGTGTTGCAGCTCATTTAATCCAGGTCTTCTTCTATTTCCTCTCTTTTATAACCTCTTCCAATATTACACCAACTAACATGAGAAACTTGTTATGTAGATCATTATCGACTCTCTGCTTGTAAACTCCTGGTTCCGAAAGGAT
The DNA here is from genome assembly GCA_027186245.1 of Coriaria nepalensis. Taxonomy (NCBI): domain Eukaryota; kingdom Viridiplantae; phylum Streptophyta; class Magnoliopsida; order Cucurbitales; family Coriariaceae; genus Coriaria; species Coriaria nepalensis. Next base: position 8,036,479 of record CP114491.1, on the reverse strand, counting down.
GCTTCCTTGGACAACGCAAAGATAGCTTGAATGACAGCAACACCAACTCTTAATCGAACAGTTCTGGTTCAAATACTTCAAATTGCTCAACCGACAGTGATGTAGATTGTGGGCTGAAGAAATTGGCGGGCTATTCAGTTTATGAAATGGATTGTAGGCTTAAGAAAGTCACTGTGAGTTGTTCCTTGAAGGACAACGGCCCATCTAACCTAATTGGGCTGTTAATGCAGGTGGCCCTTAAAGTATCGACATGTCGTTGGTTTTATTATTTCCTTTAAATAAATAGATTAGTTAATTAATATAAAGAAATAAGGGCCAATATTTTTTAAAACCTAACCCACATACAATTTTCTTTTGATAGAATGGCCTTCAATTTTTTTATAAATTAAAAAATCTTAATAAAACATGAAATTATCTAAATGTCCTCGTATACTTTCTCCATAAGAAATTATAGAAATACTCTCATCACTTCTTCCCACGCAAGTTGCCACAACAAACGGTAACCTGCACTTGGACCAAAAAAAATGGCCACCAAACCTTAAATTTGTCACTTCGGTTAGTTTTTCTTTTTTCGTCACTTTTAATTTATTTTTTGATATTTATTTTCTTTTTCCGTCTCGCCGTTCATTTGCAAGTTTCGTCTGTCTCTAAAAAAAAATTTGATATATATGAAGATATTATTTATTTATTTTTAATTATTGATAGATAATTACAAATAAAATTATGACTCTATCTTTATATTGAATTGAAATAGAAATATGGGATTTGTAATGGTTTTTGAGGGTATGTAATGGTTTTTGCATTTGAGTTCCAGAGCTCGATATTTAATGTATGGACATTGTTTAAATATTGAGCATCAAGCAATAGTATGTAATTCTTAATAATTTTTTTTTTTACATTATTGATTTGTCCTTTTTTTTTTTTATATAAATGTATCATATTTTTATAATGATATATTTTGATCGTGAATGAAAATGAAATTTGAATCAAAATAAGAAAAAAAAGTCGTTATATTAATATGAAATCAGACAAATTGGATTAATTAGAAATAAACCTTTTTGATAAATTTTGGGTCACTTGCAAATAATATATATATAATTTTTTTTTTTAAAATTTCATAGCCTTTAAATGAATCCCCTTAATTTTATATAAATAAATTTTAAAATTTACTTGTTGATGCCCAAAAAGTATCGATCAACTTGGCTTTTCGTGGAAAGCCTTAAAAGATATGGAATGGAAATAAGACGAATGTGAAGATGGTGGTGGTGCGAAAATAGAGGAATAGTGAAAAGTTTATTTATTTATTTATTTTTTAATTAACGGAAGAATAAAAATATAATTATATATTTTCTTTCAATTCTTTATTTAAAAACTCAATAAAAGTTAGGAGGTTATTTTTCTAATCAAATTTTTATTGAGTCTAATTTTTTAAATATTTTATTTAGTGCTAATTTCACAAATATTCTCAAAAAATTATTATATTCATAATCAAATTTAATAAAGTTTCGGCTAACTAGTCTTTTCTTCGATTCAAACTAAACCCGTTAGATCTTGTCTCTTATATTTACTGGAGGATTTTCGCTCCACTCCCATGGCGGGAACCCCTACAAACCCTAATTTTCACACCTTCACCAACTAATCCGGTGGTCTTTCGTCGCTTAAATCAGTGTTTCCCGGCCTATAATGTTACATTTCGTTTGAATTACCATCGGTCAGTTGTTCCCATAACAGCTTCTCGACCGTCCGATCAGGTTTATCTTCTTCAAATTCTTCAATTTCTTGCTCTTTTTGCTCTTCTCAGGGTACTCTGTAATTGTTTGAACTTTCTTAGTACTTGATAATCCACGCTGTGATTGAAAGAGGTGTAAAACTTGCGTTCCAGGTAAATGGTGATGGAAGAAATGAAGCTACCAGAGTTTCGAGTTCTGGAAATGGCTTCATTGGGATTAAACATTTATCAAGTTTTGCAGAAAATAATTTTCTTCCCATCAGTAAAATTTGGTGCCGTTAAATTCCATTTTGTCTGTTCAAATAAATCTTGGGAAGATCAGATTTTAACCTTCGTCTGATTCTTCTTGCAGCTCTTATGAGTGGAATAGCATTTGGGCTTGCAGACCCTACTCTTGGCTGTCTTATGGATAGGTACCATATGTCGAAATTTTGCACATTTGGGATATTTGTTATTTCAGGTTTGAAACTGTCATGAGTTTTATAATCATCCATTCGCTACTTATATTTAATTGTACTTATTCTTTTTATTTTTTGTTTGTTTCTGTTCTTATTATATATTGCTTGTTGCTTATTTTGGGCTGACATTGCGTACTGCAGAAATCACTGCAGCTGCTGAGGCATGGCCGGTTGGAATCTATGGACTGGTATGACTTCCAAATCTTGCTTGCCATTAGTATTTTGTAGGTTCATTTGGTGAGCTTTTTTTTCTTATCTATTACTCGCGACATATGCTTCTAATGTTTCGTGTTTTGCTATTTTATGTTTACGTCCTAATTGTGCTTTAAATAGAATCATTTTTTAACATAGTTCATTATGTGGGGATATAGATACATGGTTATAATGTAATTGAAAAATCATTCCTTTATTTTTTTTATTTTTTTTTTAACTTTTGGCAGGTCCCTATTCTATTATTTACTCCCCAGTTTTCCAGGTTAATGTTGCAAGTTCAGTTACAACCACAGGAATTTGTAACAGGTTTGACAGTTTTATATTTTTTTTATTGCATTGATCAAAGGACCAATCAACTTATTATGTATGGGTTCAAGTTCATTGTACACCACATTCTAAATGAAACAATAAGCCTTTGAGCTTCTGCTATATATGTTTTCGATAGGAGTCATGTGTTTGCATGGACCGATTCTGTAAATTTTGTTACCTGATTAATATCATCTATAGTTTTGATCAAGTAAGACAATATTTTAATGACGATGGAAAACCATATTATATGATATGGAAATTTTAGGCCATCTTATAAAGGTTCTTGTATTAGAGGTTGTCTTGATGATTATAATCACCATAAATTCATTATTTACCCCGGACTTGAGAATATTTGAGAATCCCTACTGTTGTTACGACGTATCTTGTACTGTTATTTGACAGTGATGTTTTTGTTTTCCTAGTTGCTATATTATTTACAGTTTGGACCAAATATTAAGAACTTGAGGATGTTGGGAAGCTTTATCTCCGATGTCGATGGACTAGTTTCTTTTTTAAATAAAAAGAAGTACATTTACAGTGAAATAGTCCAATTAGGAGTAATGTTGACACTATTTCACTTGATGCTTTTTCCCTTTTCTCCTCCTTTCTTCTGTTTTCATTGAACGTGTCTTTTAGCTTTGTGTTGGCCTAAACTGGAAATAGCTAACTTGGTGTTTACTAAAATGGGTTCTTATATTTTGTTTTTCTACTTTTTGTAGGTTTGGCAATATTTTGCTGCATGCCAACTTCATTATCAAGTGGAGTAGCACTTACTCAGGCAACCACTTACTCTCATCTGTCTTCTTTTCTCCCTCTTGGGATAAAACTACCAAATTTACTCACTATAGACTCATTTCGAGGCCCTTCAGGTCTAAAAGTCTTTTTCTACAACCATTCATGAGTTTTCTAGGGGATAGGACACATGATATTTGCAGCTACTGAGGCATGCACTTGATGAAAACCAAAATGGGGATTACTGCTGCACTTTCAAAAGAGATGAGGGATTGGTTCAAAAGTTTTCCAAAGATGTAGTGATAGTTTGAAAGGGACTATAGTTTGTCCCTCTCTACGTCTATTGATTTTGCCTTATCTAATAAAGAATGTAACAGATACTACAGATTAATTGACTGTTTTCCATTCTTGAATGCAGCTTGCAGGAGGGAACTCTGCACTTGCTCTAGCAATGACAGTGATATCTAATATGCTAGGAATATTGGCCGTGAGTGAGAAACAGTAAAGAAAATTACAATGAGTCATATGTCTTTGAACAATTGACTGTCCTTTCGCATTGCTGAAAGATACTTCACATGTTGAGTGTTACTCCAATCATGCATTTAGCCCCTTTCATATCAGTTTTCTTGTTGACTTTCTTTCTTAAGCTATCAGTTCCTACTTCCTACTTCCGATAACAAACATGTTACATGTACAGCTCAATGCTTACTACTAGCCATGCAAATCTTTGTTTAAATATGCTAATACATATTTCACTTTTAGGTTCCCTTTTCCATATCAAAATTCATAGCTGATGGAGTTGGTGTCTCCATTCCAACTAAGGAACTGCTCAGAAGTCTTGTTCTCACCCTACTAATCCCCCTCATCTTGGGAAAGATTTCCAGAGAATCCTTTAAAGGATTGTCCAATTTTGTTGATAAAAAACGGAAGCTTGTATCAAGGATTGGTTCGATCTTACTCAGTCTAGTAAGACCTTCACCTTCACATTTCTTTTCGACTTTTCTTTTTCTGCTTTTGGATGTGTTTTCTTTTCTTGGAAAAAAATTATTTTGAGACTCAACTATAAGTTCATTTTAAATTGATCCTTTTTTTGTTCTTCAATCCCTCTAAATTTCCTTACTGTTTAGATAATTAAATAGTATGGCTAATCTAAACTTTTGACTCAATTTTTATATGCTAATTTTGCACAATCTGCTTCTCCATGGTATGAGACTTATTTTATTCTATTGGATCATCAATTATTAGGTTTTCTAATTTGGATGGTTTTTTAGGTTCCTTGGATGCAAGTGAGTAGGTCAAGGCCACTACTCCTCATGGTCAAACCTGAAGTTTTCGTTTTAGCCATTGCAATGGGAGCGTATGTTCACTATTCATTATCACATATTCCTTATGGTCATTTGCTTTGCCCCTTATAAGAACTGATTCATATGCCATCTTGCCAGCTATTTTCTGATACAATGTAGGTATGAAACTTTATACACTAGGACTGACAAGTTGGCAGCCACTAACCCATATAGTCAATATTTTGATTTTGTTATCTTAATTTGACAATTTTGTCCTTTATCATTTCACACTATCTCATTTCTTGAATTTGCACCTGGGCTAGCTGACTTATATAAACAAAATTAAATTCAGAATTCTCTGTTGCATTGAGAATGAAAAAAACGTTCATAAATTTCCAAACCCATGTCAATATTGAAGTTCGTGTGAGGTTATGAATACATTTTTGATAGTGTGTTGCCTCCAAAATTTTCTCTGTTTTTTTTTTTTTTTTTTTTATATTTTTTTTTTATTTCTACAACATCTACTACCTTTAGCATGGTATGGAGATGGAAACAGGATTTATGAATTCTTGTGTATTTTGATAGCGCTCTATTGATGAAATATATTTTCCTAAAGGCAGAATACTTTTTTTTTCCAGCCGATAATGATTCTAAGAGAGCTATAACCACATAGGTGGTCGGTGGAACAAAAGAAAATGTCACAAATTGAATCATAGATGATAAATATATGCTGCCATAGTAGTAGGGACTTTTTTCATGACATTATCCGATCTCTGGATTCTGGACTCTCTTTTTGTATTCAGAATTTTGCATGTCATCTTTTTGGCATTTAATGCTCTTTCCATAAAACTCTTATCGTCTGTATCTGGATGTGACCAATCAATCTTCTCGAAGACGACAAATGCAATTGCTATTATACTCGTTGCAAGCCAGGTGCTGCACCTACCTTTATTTTTTTTTTTTTTTCTTTTCTCTCTTCTTCAAATTAGTAATTTAATAGACCTCATCAGTTGATAATAGAGCTTTGATGTATCATATCACTTGCAGAAAACTCTGCTTGTAATGGTGGGAGTTGTGGAGCCGCTTGGTGGTGCATTTGGTGATACGGGCTTGCTCGTTCTTCCCTGTGTTGCAGCTCATTTAATTCAGGTCTCATTCTGTTTCTCCCTTACTTCTCTTACACTTCCATTTATATATTAACTAACATTTTGAATTCTTAATAATTGTAGACTATTATCGACTCTGTTCTTGTAAACTACTGGATCCATAACAATATTTCATTGAACAACATTGCAAAGGTAGCGTGAGTGACACAATCATTGCCGATTACTTTGCAAGTAAAACTATTTCAAGTAAGTTAATTAGCCCCGTACAAGTATTTGAGGCTTATCCTCTCTTCTTTATATACAAGTGTAGTAAAAATATTGAAATGTTACAAGAAATGCAGTGAATAGTGGATATAGCCTGAGGAAATGCAGTTTCTTTTTCTGACGGTCAATCTATCAGAATTTCTGCGATGGGTTGAAATTTTTTATCATGGCAGTGAATAGTAAAACATCCAAATACTGTAAAAATCTATTAGCATAGCATAGCGGGTAAGAATTTCTGAAGTTTGTGTTAAGTGAAGCTTTTGACCTGGAAAAAAGAAATAAACAAAAAAGACATCTTCTTCTTTGACTGGTTTGACGGAGATGGGATTCTGTCAATCAATATTGGCCATTGGATCTGAATACTACAGTGAGATAAGAGTCCCACTTCTTTCAATGCTAATTACATGAATACACACGGGTTATCCGTTTCAATGATATACTGGCTAAAGACTAAATACGGGTGACATGAGTTTGATTTTTCACGACCCTGTTCCTCTTCACCATTTTCTGATAAAAACTACAGTTTCTGAAAAATATTATCATCGCTTGTTTAGGTAATGGAGTAATTTTAGTTTAATGAATGAAAGAGAGGAGCAAGTGGTGAGAAAATTTCTAGAAGTTCATAACCCACAACGCCATTGTTTCAGGTGTAACAAAGAAATGGAGTAATCCATTTCTAGTAAGGAAGTAATCCATAGATTTCGTATAGAAAAATTATATTTTATATGTATCCTAATTCATCGAGAAAGAGCGAGTTTTACCTCTTTTTGCTTATGGATGCATGGGTTCAAAGATTGAGAAGTTTCTCTAGCTTCTGCACTGTGATCTTTTCTCTCTGAAATGGATGCTTCTTCTTTTTCAGTATCAGAGCAGGAATCAAACACCTTTCACCAAAGCTAAACAAGCGATGATCATTTCTTCCATTTTTATCAGAAAAATGGTGAAGACAAAGAAGGTTGAAGAGGAGCAGGGTCGTGAAAAATCAAACTCATGTCACCCATATTTAGTCTTTAGCCCATATACTATTGAAATAGATAACCCGTGTGTATTCATGTAATTATCATTGAAAGAAAGTGAGACTCTTTATCTCACCGTAGGATTCAGATCCAATAGCTAATATTAATTGGTAAGAAATGTAAGGACAGCCATCGTAAGGACAGAATCCCATCTCGGTTTGACGAGCCTTGAACTAACTCCTATTATTATGAAGATGGGTGGCCTACAACAAGGCCGCAAGTCACGGTGACCAACTCACTCCCCAAAGTGTGTTATTTGCCCTCTCTCTCAAGGAAAAATTATACTTGAATCTCTTAATAGTTTAAAATTTATAAGTGAATTTTGTTAGAGTTGCATACATTATAAGTAGATCTTTTGAATTTTTAAAATTATAAAAATTTTATCTCGTATTTTTTTAAATTATAAATTAGTTTTCTCAACTTTAAATTAAATTTCAAAATTAATTTCTCAATCAATTTTTATAATTTACTATAATATTACATTAATAAAGTTTTACAAGCTCTTTATAACTATATATATATATATATATATATTTTTTTTTAAATACAATGTTCATGTACCAAAAAATTATTAAAATATTCTCATTTTATTTTATTAAGAACCTTCAGATTTTTGAATCATATTATAAAAAAAAATTAAATAATATTGATAATAATAAAAAAATTAAACTCATATATCATATCTTCTAATAAAAATTATATCGAGATATTCATATAAAATTTTTTAGTTTGTATTATTAATTTAGTGACCGTTAGAAAATTAAGATTTGATATTGATTATTAATAATTAAATATAAGAGAATTCACTTAAAGTAAATATAAAAAGATTTTTTTATAATTTTAAATTTTCAGATAATTTACTTTAAAATAAAATTTATGAGATTCATTTATAATTTTTAAAACATAAAAAAATCTATCTATAATTGCAATTAACCTGAGAGAAGAGAGGATCCACGTATAAATTGGCCTAATGAAAAGGCAGAAAAGAATCAATTACTAGAAACAATAACATTTGAGTAAAAAAAAAGAAAGCATTTCTACCTAAAAAGATGGTCTCTACCCACACAAAAGAAAATGATTTAAAAAAAAAAAAGAGGGGGGGGTTCAATACTATCATCTCTCTCCCGCATACCCAAATGATGAACCAACATGAAAAAAGGCAAAAAATATGGGCTAATATGGAGCATAAATTACTAGAAACAAGGAAAAAAGAGGACACTGGTCCCACCACACCATAACTCATGCTACTATGGAAAAAAAAACCCATCTTCTCATCATAAGACCCCTTTGCAAATATCACAGACATTACATGATTCTCCTTCAATGACTAAAAGAGATCTTCGACTCTTCTTCCTCTTCATCTCACTCATCATCTTCTTTGCATCCTTATATGATGTGAATTCTTCACAGCTTGACTTGGGGGAAGACGATAATCTGTCTTGGCTCAGTGAAGAAGATGATGGAGTGGTTCACATGGTTCAAAGTGGGAGAGATTCACCAAATAGATGTGATTTCTCAAATGGAAAATGGGTTTTTGATGAATCTTATCCCTTGTATGATTCCACCTGTCCATATCTTAGTACTGCTGTTACTTGTCAAAGAAATGGCCGCCCTGATTCTGACTATCAGAAGTGGAAATGGAAGCCTCAAGCTTGCTCTGTTCCTAGGTACTTGTGATTAAGAAAATGCTTTCTAAGTTCCCTGTCTGTCTTTTGTTCAATTGTATGTATACATATATATACTATTTTCGGGCAGGTTTGATGCATTGGGTTTTCTTGGGAAAATGAGGAAGAAAAGAATAATGCTAGTTGGAGATTCTATAATGAGAAATCAATGGGAATCTCTAGTCTGCTTAGTGCAAGGAGTTGTACCGACTGGTCGAAAAATGGTCACTTATGATGGTCCTTCCATGGCCTTCCATGCCATGGTATGTTTCTATAACATGTTCAAGTTATGTTCTTTCCATTTTTTCATATGCATAGAACATTTTTTTAGAGGTTTCATTTTCAATGGGTTGATCAGGATTTCGAAGCCTCGATTGAGTTTTCATGGGCTCCGCTTCTAGTAGAGCTGAGGAAAGGAGTGGAGAATAAACGAATACTGCATTTGGACTTGATTGAAGAGAATTCTAAGTATTGGAAAGGTGTAGACATACTCTTGTTCGATTCTGCTCACTGGTGGACTCACTCCGATAAATCGAGATCGTAAGCTTTTAAGTTCTGGAAACATCCTTTAATCATTACCTCTAAAAGACTTAGTTTTCTTTTAAAGATTTTTCATTGTAGTTTTCTTTTAAAGATTTTTCATTGTAGTTTTCTTTTAAAGATTTTTCATTGTAGTTTTCTTTTAAAGATTTTTCATTGTAGTTTTCTTTTAAAGATTTTTCATGTGTTCACATTACAAATTTTTAGGTGGGATTATTACATGGAGGGAAGTGCTATTTACAACAGCATGAATCCAATGGTTGCATATGAGAAAGGACTGATAACTTGGGCTAAATGGGTCGATCTAAATCTGAACCCGAGCGAAACCCGTGTCATTTTCCGAAGTGTATCGCCTAGACACAATAGGTAACTCCAATACTACTTCACTTATTAATTCTTTCTTTTTTTAAGCCAAAAACTTAGCATTTAAAACTTGGATTCTTAATTTCTCAGAGAAAATGGATGGAAATGCTATAACCAAAGACAGCCTCTAGCTTACTTCAGTCACCAACATGTTCCGGAACAATTACTAGTGCTTCAAGGTGTGTTGCGGAAAATGAGGTTCCCAGTTTATTTGCAGGACATAACGGGAATGTCGGCTCTAAGAAGAGACGGCCATCCGTCTGTTTACCGGAAGGAAGTGGGCCCACAAGAGAACCAGCAGAAAGGGAACAGCTCCTCTGATTGCAGCCATTGGTGTCTTCCTGGTGTTCCTGATATCTGGAACGAAATGTTAAGTGCTTTGCTTTAATTATGAGTAAGTCTTCTGCCAAGATAAAATTTCCCAGTGTTCTTCATAAACAGAGTGGGCCTCTTTCATGGAAATCAGTGCTTGTTATGATATATGTAGTCTTGGCTCTTGAAAGTCTATGACTAGTTTTATGTGATGGATTTGATTAGCGTTCAGTCGTTTCTGGTTATGTGAAAACTAATTAGTAAAATGTAGTATAAGTTGACTATCATGTTATGCATTTATTATAAGTACTAAGTATTACGAATGGCCTTTTAAGTGCATTATAGTTTGATCCAGTTGTATAAACAGAAAAATCGGTCGGTCCGATCGAAGTGATAACCGGACCGACCATCGGTTCACACTAGACCGATCCTTGATCATCCCTAATTTCTACCGCTCCTTACTAAAATTCAATGACAATGCCATAATATATCATTAATTAGGGCATTGTAAAGAAATTATTTTCTCTTTTGAGTCATTATGTAAAATTTTGGTTAATTTAGTGTTAATAGAGATTTTAATACGAAGGGGTAATCAGTTGGGCCCAAAAAAATTGTCATCTAAGGTCTTACGTCAGAGGCGGCCCAAAACTTAAGAAAAAACTAAATCAGAGGCCCAAAAAGTAGAATTCTTCTTCCTGTTTTGTAATTGCTTGGGCTATTTTGTATGAGAAGAAACAGACGTAGAAGAAATTGTTCATAAATGGATGAGAGAGATCCATGGCTTGCTCCGGACAAGTTCGAGCACGTCCTCTTAGGTTTCTCTCTCACCATTATCTTCTCCGCCATCGTTAACCGGACTGGATATTTGTTTCTCCGTCGCTATTCTATTACCATCGGATCAATTGCTTCCCTTTTCGCCGGCGCCGCGAAAGAAGTCGCCGACGAGCTCGGATTCTTTAATTCTGCCGGTGCCTCTGCTAAGGATGCCGTCGCAGATCTAATTGGAGTTTTAATTGCTGCTTTGATTCTGTCCGTGTTTAAACGTTTGAACCGATCCGACTCCAAAGCATCTCAAACTCGAGAGGTTTCGTTGGTTTGAAAGCGTAACAAGGATCGCGAGGTTGAAGTGGAAGGACGTCTGTTTGGTAGCCTATAAAGTGATATAAAATTTAAAGATATCATTGTTCCACTCCAATGCAGGTGAATTCAACTGGATTGAAATGCATAGATTGTGCGAAGAGTGGAAGTACACGATCGGATTTGATTAGCCCTTGAATTACGTGAGGATCGAAGGAGAATATTTCAGGTAAACTATTCTTGTTATGTATCTTCTACAGATTATCTTGTTTCTTGCAGTTTTGTTCAATTTTATCAACAATTTTATCATAGGAAGTTGATAAAATTCAGAAGCTCAAAAGATAAAATTGTAACTTTTAGTTATTTTATATTAATAGCATTCTATTGAGCATTTAGTTAAGTTGAATCCAATACTAGGATTATTTCAATCCAAGCAGAAAACAATTACATATTTCCCCTTATCTTATTCCTTAATAACTACGAGCATGCTATTTTTCTTCTTTATCTTATTCCTTAATAACTAAGTGTAAAATGTACGTTATTGATAATACACCTTGTTGAAATTGATTTCTCATTGTGACTCAATCTGTATGATTTTCTCAATGATCTTTGTTCTTTCATCTTCAAGATCTCGATGTCACGCAGGTTTTCTCTGAGAGACTCCATTGTCCGGGAACTTAATAGCAGAATAGGCCCCGGCCCCACTGAGTGCTCCGAGGATAGGAGCTGTAAGATAAATCCATATACCTTTGAAATTACTCGCGGCTATAGCTGGTCCGAGGGCTCTCACCGGATTCATACAAGCTCCTGTTATTTCACTACAACCATATTTAAAAAAAAAAAAAATGCAAGTTGTCAAAGATACTCCATGCTATTTGATAGTATATTGTATAACTGCTGAAATTATACATCGTTTTCATATTGAGTTTTTCATCTAGAGCATGCATACACACATACCCAGCGATGAGAACATTGAGCATGACAGTGCCCCCCACTGCTATCCCTGCAAGCCTTCCCACCTGCATATATGAATCTTTTATTGCATAGGAGATTGTATAGAAAGTGTTATATTGAATTCCTCATCTAGTTTTCAAATTCCTTTTTTTCCTACTAATTTTTCTGTGATTAATACGTTGATCAAATCTTAGTGTTGATGTAAGATAAATCTAAACAAATGAATGTTATAATGAAGAGTCGAGATTAGATACAATATAATTGTATTTTCTTGTCAAATCCCCCCTTTTCTAGAATAATGTCAATAATAGAAGCTGTAATTTGCACTTACAGCTTTAATATCAGTGGCAAGGGCAGTGACAACAAACATGAGGTTGAAGCTAATGATAAATTCAATTGCAAAAGCTTGACCATATCCTCCTGAAGGAACAGTTACTCCACCACTCATTATAGGCTTAAATATTCCCTGTACTGCAAATGAAGCACATAAAGATGCCACCATTTGTGCTCCAATATAGATCGGCACCTTCAAAATATACCCACAAGAATTACTCTATTTCAGTGAAATGAAGGTATTGAAAAATGATCATCTAGATATGTAAGGCATATATGTATTGTATATGTGATTACTGTCAGTACATGTTTCCATGGAAAATGCTTCAATGCAGTTATGGCTATGGTTACTGCCGGGTTGAAATGGGCACCTGAAATGTGGGCCGTAGATGTAACGAGGATCATAACAGCTAGGCCACCAGCGGAAGCTATGCCCAATAGTGATTGAGTGCCACGTGTCTTTTCGTTCAAAATAGCTGTAGCCGTCCCAGAAAAGACGAGTATAAAGGTTCCTATGAACTCTGCTCCCACCTGTTTCAAACACGTAAATAAAACAACACATGATCATGATACAGGTATATGATTTGTGTTTATTCAAGAAGAGGGCAGTGTCTTACCATTTTTGCAAGTGAGACAAATGGAGGTGTCAAAGAACGCAGCCGCTGATCAGTTAAATTGTCTTCCTCTCTTCCTTGTTCATTAGCAACAGTGAGGCAATTGCAGCTCTTGTGAAGGGATAATCTCTTATTGTTGAACCCACCAAAATTTCCTGGAGTTGCAGGTATTGAAGGAGCAGACGATGGGACTTGTTCATTCTCCATGGTCACTGAACTTTATCATAGTATATCTTCCAGCCATTGATCATGATATATATATATATACCTATATGTTGAATATATTATGTAGTAAGCAATCTTTGCGTGGCCTGTTATTATGTGGTTGGTAAATTGTATTTGCAAACGCCTCTTATGTAGAATACATGGCGCTAAAACCACTCAGATATAAATCTGTCTGACCCCAACCCGAAAACTCTCCAACATGTGTTAGTGCTTGATAAAATATTTCTTACATATTAATTTGTACAACTTTGTTTGGTCATCTAACCTTCTTTTTCTCACCCTTTTTTGCTCTGTTATTTTACACTTCTGTCTCTAATTATCAGACATTCACATTTACTTGACCTTTTTAGGATCAAGATAGCAAAATGTTTATGTAGATATATATTAAAAGCATAGCCAAGAAGTTCATGATGTCCGTTGGCATCAATTAAGCAATGTCAACTTACAAATTTACTCAGAAAAAAAAAATGTACAAATGCTTAACACAAATAGTGTGTCTTACAAATGTAAAGTAGCTTCCTCTGGTCATGCACAGGCCCATAAATGATGTTTATCTAATCAATAAAACCCACCAACCTAGGCTAGCCTCAATCAAAACGAAGTCGTAGCGGCTCCGGTTGAGTTGCATGCAACATCACCATAAATCAGTCCACCCATACTAGTTTTGTTATATTTTTCCTAAACCAATCGAATAAAAAACCCTCCAAATATATATTCCTGGGAGCATTTTAATCATTTTTCGAAATCAAAAATAAAAAGTGTTGTTATATAACAAAAAATTTATTTGAAGGAAAAACATGAAAGATTTAATATCTACAAGTTTTCATTTCAAATCCTCTTCATTTTTGCAACATTTTAAATCTTTACGGTTACCCTGCTGGCCGGCTCCACCAGAAGATGCATAGTACCGAGTGATGAAGGAGGATGGTGGCATGGTGGCAATCGCATGCAGTATCACTACACAGAAAGTGGTACGTATCGACGCTTATTTCCCTTACAAGTATCACTCAAAACGCAGCGTATTCAGGTATCACTACTACCCTTCCCGCTTTATAAACGTCCATTTTTCTCCTCCTCTTCTTATTCTTCTTCTTATTCTTCAAGCTTTCTCTCTACCATCTCCTTCCCTTTTCTTTTCCTCTTTCACAAAAATGGCGATTTCCAAGAAAACCTTTCTTGTTTTCTACCTTGCCGTCTTCGTTCCATTTTCCGTCATTGTCATGACACATTCTCCCATCTTCACCCACCTCTTCCAGCAACATCCCTACACCCTTTCATTAACCCTTGCCTCAACCTCCGCACTCCCCCTCATTCTCTCCCAACACCACCAACCCCCAGCTACTACATCTCCTCTAAACCCCTTCCTCGCCGCCATTGCTGATACCTTGTTCATGATAGTCAAAGGTTTCGCACTCCGAACGCTTATTCACAACAAGCTTCTCTTCGACCATCTCTTAAGCGTTTATATGATGGTCCTTTCTGTTCTGTTCGGACTCATTCCAAGATCTTCTGCCTTTCACTATCGGAAACTCGCTGAGCTCGCATCTTTCTTCAGGGGCCTGTCTCTGTTTGTGATTGGCATGTATAAGGGTTATCACCCTCTGACCTTTGTTAATGTTGGTGTCCATATTCTGCTGGCCTACGTGTTTGAGTATATAATCTACTAAAAGCAGACAAAAAGGGAGATAAAGGATGATGCATAGCTCAAGCTTTGGTAGTATAGTAAGTGTGTTTGATTTACTAAATATAATATAATTTCTATTAAATATTTTTTTTACTCATGTTATCATATGCTCTGTTCGTTTTCATGTGTTCTTACAGATTTGGAATGTTTGGAAAAAGGGTTTGGAGTTTGGAATCTGGAATTTCCCTTTCTTTTTTTTTTTTTTTTTTGGAGAAATATTTTGAATATGGTTTGTAATTAATTAACCCACTTTTGGGACTATCATTCTGGAACCATTTGAATGCTTGATGAGGATTTGGTGCATTTTATGATGTTTTTGTGATATGGATCATGTTGACGTTTAATGAGGATTTAGTTTGGTTGATTTTGGTTCCTTATGACTTAGATTATTTGTTCTTCTCTTTCGTTATTTCTAATTACTAATTAATGTTTTGACCATTTTTAATTAGTAAGCATTTAACATGCAGGTTGTGTAGTTGTAGTAGTAGCCATCATGAATCTCATCTTGTAAACCTAACTCCATTATCTGAATGCTACAATTTTGAACCAAAAAAAGAAAAAAACTGAACAATTTGAAATAAAAAGGACAAAGGACAAAAAACAAAAAAAAATGCAGAGTACGGAGTGAGGAGGACGTGGACGAATGAGAGGGATGGAGCCATGCATGCATGCAAATTGCAAAACCACAACAAAATATCACTCCAATCTGTTTACCCAAAATCTCATTCTCCCTCCTTCATCTACCTCTTCAAGCAACATCCCTACACCTTTCATCAACCCTGGCCTCAACTTCGGCCCTCCCCGTCACTCTCTCTCCGCCCATTTCAATACCACCCCACAGTCACTACAACTCCTCAACGCCCCTTCCACGACGCCATTGCTGATGATACCTTGGTCATGATGGTCAGAGGTTTCACAATGGCAATGCTCCTTCATAACAACTTCTCTTTGACCATCTTTTAAGCCTTTATCTGCTGGTCCTTTCTGTTCTGTTCGGATTCTTTCCAAAATCTTCTGCCTTCCCCTATCTGAAACTCGCTAACCTCTCACCTTTCTTCATGGCTATTTCTCTGTTTGTGACTATCATCAGCAATGGATTAGTGATTAGTGTAAGCTAAGTCATATAAGATGTCCAATGAGGATTCAAGGTTTTGGTTCAGCGGGGCAGATGATACGGTGAAATTAAAGAATTGATTGGAGTGTAAGTAGGGGTGAAGCCAAATCAGAGTTGTTAAAATGGGCGGTGTTTTCAAAATTCAATTTGTTTTTATGAGAATGATTTTTTTTTTATTTTTTTATTTTATCTCTTTCACATAATAATTTTTAAATTATCCCCCAATTTTTACTATAAATATATCTCTTTCACTCTAATCATTTCTCACATTTTCTCATACACATTCTCTCTATTATCTAATCTTTTAATTTCTAATACTCTAAATTATAATTAATCTTTCATTCTTCTATAATTCCTAATTTTCTTATCATTATTCTCAATCTCTTATTTCTTAATCTCAATTCCTAATCCGATATTTTTCATAAATTAAACCAAGATCCAAGATAATTAATTTTCAATGTTAACAATGTTACTGTTTATTAATTATTATTATAGTTATTGTTAATGTGTTACTATTGTACTTAAAATTTTATTTATTTATATTTTTTATGATTAATCATTTACTCTTAAATTCTTTATAGGAAATAGGTCATCATCAATATGACTTCAACTCTCTAAATAAGTATGAGCAAAATCTTTATTCCGAAATCGGTTCAAATTTATCACCGATACCATCAGTTCCAGTACAATCTAATATACTACTAGGTCTACCACCACCACAATCATCTAATATCGATACTAATACTATCACAAATACAATGCACACAAAGATATGTAATAAGCGAACATCTGATATTTAAGATACATTTTGACATTATTCCACACAAAAATAAGAAATGTGAGAATATTGATGGTGTAATGTGCAAGAATGGAAAAAGTATTTTGGTCGCAGGTCCAAATGATGAAACTAATCACTTAAAACTGCATAAAGAAAAATGCATGGCTAAAGTTGGTGCAGGTATGAATCAAATTCAATTGAATTTTAACACTGAAAGTACAATTGATACGTGAATTTATGATCCAATTGGCTATTAGAGAATCTATAATAAGACTTATTATTACTATTGATTTACCTATTAATTTTGATGACAATGTATTTTATGAGGAGCACATTAGAATAGCATATAACATACAATATAAGAGTATAAATAGAAATACTACTAGATCTGATATACTTGCATATTTTAGAAGAAGAAAAAACGTGATGAATTAAAATTAGAATGTGGTAATTTAAATCTTACTTTTGCCATGACTTATGATATTTGGAATGCACATTCTAAAGAGGATTATTTGTATTTTGATATTCATTATTAGATTTAGAATTGATCTCAAAATAAAAATTAATGAGATTTAGAGTTATAGATGTAGCACATACTGGTAAAAATATATGTGATTTAATAATGAAAGTTTTGAGTGAGTTTGATATAAAAAATCATATAATATCAATAATTTTGAATATTTTGTGGCAAATACAAAGGTCGTCTCTTTATTTAGATCACAACTTAGCTAATATAATGGTGAAGTTTTCCTACATCAATGTTGTGTGTGTCACACCATAAACCTCATTGTAAAATCAGGTATTAAATAACAACATGTAAACTATTTTGTTGATAAAATTCGATTAGTATTATCTTAGATTAGTAATTTGAATTCTAGGCTAACTAAGTTTAAAAGATATTATAGTGCATTTAATGTTAAGGCTTGAAAGTTTGGAATTGATATGCCTGTAATGTGGAATCATATATATTTGATGTTGAAAAGTGTCATCCCACATAAAGAAATAATTTGTGATTTTTTTAATTCTTGTGATCATCATATTCGGTTGAATGGTTCTGATTTTGATATACATAAAAAATTTACATGTTTTTTAAAAATATTTTATGATTCTGCTGTTCGAATTTCAAGTGTTTATTATCGTACATCTCATTTTATTTTGTATTCACTTGTTAAAATGACTAGCTTCTTTCAGATCTATGAAAATGATGAAGTATTTAAACCAGTTGTTTAGAAAATGGTTTCAAATTTTAAAAATATTAAAAGGAAATTCATCTTTTATATACTTTTGCTTTTATATTAGATCTGAGAGTTATAAGTTATATGGTCTAACAAATATTATTACATTTATGAGTCAATATATAAATATTGATTATTCTTCCATTATTACTAATGCTACTAACAAGTTAGATGAAGTGTTTGATCTTAATGATAATAAGTACAACTAGTTGCGGCAACAGATACGAGAATAAGAGGTTCGACCTAAGAGAAAGAGTTGAAATTTTGTTAGTGGTTCTGGTTCTAATTCTAGTTCCAGTTTCACTAGGATGGAACTCTAGAAATACCTCGAAACAGATTTCTCATTTTTTTTATTCTTGTACAAATAATTAAGAATCATTATGCCTTTTGGATTAGTGGAAGAAAATCTCTTCACGATTTCCTATACTAGCACGACCTGCATGAGATGTCTTAATTGTTCCCGTCTCAACCGTTTCTTCCAAATTAGCACTCAATATAGGTGAGAGAATTATTGAAGATAAGAGGACTTCGTTAAAGCCGAAATTGGTTGAAGCATTATTATGTATAAAAGATTAGGAGCATGCAGCTCATCAAGATCAATATACAACTCATAATGAAGATTTCATTCAATATTTTCAGAATATATTCTTAGATGAAGATTTTTTTGCAGCGCGAAGCATTTTTATAGTCCACCAATGATTAACCACCATTAATAAATAAATAATATATTATAATTTATTAGCAAATTTTTATTATTTATTTATTTTTCTTTATTTCTAGTTTCATTATAATGTTTATTTTTTCCTCCTTAAGGCCGGAAGGTTTTTTGGATGGAACTATAATGGTTGACCCACAATAATTTAATCATCTATAGTTTATTTAATAATATGTAATAAAATCTTTATTTGAGCTCAAGTTTATTTATTTATTTATTTATTATTTTATTTTATTTAAAAAGAGTCATGCCTAGCATGTTTTAGGTTCAATCGGACCCGGCCCATTTTAGGCCCGATCGGATCTGGCCTATTTTAGGCCCGGCTAGGTCTGGGATAAACCTAAAGGGTTTCCAACCGGGTTCGAGATAAATCCAAAGGGTTTCCCGACTGGGCCCGAGATAAATCCAATAGATTTTCTAAACCAAGCCCGAGTATATATTTAAAAAAACGAGCTGAGCTTGACCCAACTCTAAATAGTGAAAAGTCTGATACGAGTCGAACAACTCATTTTGACAACTCTAAGCCAGAAAAAAAGTTTGGGGGGAGGGGGGCAGGGAGGGGAGGGATGAAGAATACATTATATAAAATTTAAGAGGGACAAAATTAAAATTTTAAACAAAAATTTATGGATTCATTCATAAAAATTTTTATTATTTTTGTGATTGAGATAATGCATGGTATTGCAAGTGGTCGTATATCATATGCGTAATCGAATTTTTCTTAATCCTTGAGACTAAAAAAGGGAATATGTGGGCCTATGAGAGCTACACGGTACGGAGTTGGCTTATGTGGGCCTTTTAATTTTTATTTGACTTTTTCTTGTTTTTGGGCTGGTTCGTTTTGGTGGGCGTGGGCGTGGGCTTTTAACCTTTTTGGGCTTGGGGCTTCTCCTGTGTTGGGGTATATTATCCATACCGGTGGTCCGAACCCACTCCCTAGGTCAAATAACGTCGCCTTTGTCAGAAAATGTTTGTAGAATTTGCAAATAAAATCCCTCAAGTTTTATAATTTACCAGAAAATTTCACTGTTCATCTCCTCACGTTGCACTCTCTTTAAATATGTCAACCACTTCATCTTTATCTTCTTCCTTCATCTCTATCTTCTTCCTTCATCTCCTTCTCTCCCTCTCCTAAGACATCTCTAATCTCTTCAAATACCCTTTTTTTTATTTCTGGGTATTTTACTGAATTTGCCATTATCCACGGCAGAGCAGTAGAAGTAGTATCCACTCGTCCTTATCGAGTTTTCTCTTCTCGTTTGGAAGCTCTAAATCAAGCAAAGTATCGACATAAGACGAACTCTTCTTCTTTAATGTCTGGCTTTTCTTTCCAGCTTCAATCAATGGAGTTAACACTCTGACTTGGTCTTTAGTCGGAACAGCTTTTCCCAACTGCTTCGGAATGTAATCATCTTTAATGGGGGGAAACGGTTTGGAGTTAGCATTGATTTCAAAGTTGAGGAGAGAGAACTGTGTGAAAGTGCAAAGAGAGAAGATCAACGGTGAAAAAAAATTACTTGTAAATTATAAAACTCAAGGGATTTATTTGCAAATTCCACAAACCTCTTTCTGACAAAAGCAAATTATTTTACCGGTTCGGTCAATAATTTCTCTTACATAAAACATTCTCTTACAAATAAAAAATAAAAACTACAGGGGCCCCCACTGAGCCTCCGTACGATCTGGAAGTACAAATCTGAATCTGAAGGTCTAATCAGTGACAAAATTCTTACCGACATGTCGTAATCGGTCGTACTGACGAAATTTCATGTCCATGATGCATTAAATAGCAATAAATGGAAAAGCTGGGAAGTAGGGCTATAAAACATAAATGGAATCTCGATTAAATATAGGGTTGATAAATGAGCAAGATGCCAGAAATTAGCGGTCCCACCGATTCACACCCGTTAGTTACGGATACCTGACCATTTCGGTCCGATCGAAATTGTAAGTATTGTTTTTTATCCAATCCGTATATTTTCGGTTTGGATAATTGGATATTCGATTTATTTATTTATAATTATTTTTTAAAATTTTTTTATATATAATATGTAAACTTATGTGAGGATATTGAGGGGTAAATGTAAGACCAGGAACTTAGGACAAGAGCTCTTCAAGTCTCCTTCTGTTATATACTTTGCTCCTCTATAATTCAAAAAAGCAACGAAGCAATACAAAAGAATTTTTCTCTAAGTTCGACTTTCCCTCTCTTATATGTTTAGCTCAAATTAGTAAATATGGTATCAGAACATGAGATCATCACCCACACTCCACTTTCTAGCTACAATTCTACATTCTAAGTGAAGCTTTTCTGCATCAATAATAGTGATCGCTACTTCCAACACTCCAAAAGCTACTATCAGGTGAGGTAAAGAGGTGCATCATGTGAGAAAATGGGCGGCGGATCTGATTAGGAAAATGATGAATGGTATGGGGCAGTAGATTTTACTAGGAGAGAGGGTGTCGGATGGTAGCAAATCTTATCAGGAGAGAGGGCATTGGGCGGCGACAGATGGACGAGAGTCATCTCTTGGGTGGATGCATCAGGTGTGCTATGTATATACCTACTCTTTTATCAAATAATAAATTAAAGAATATAGAAGACGTATGATGGTTCACTATAAAATGCTTCTTCACTTGAAGCTCTAACAATCGATTAGAAATCTCTATTCGCTATGATGATAGTTCTTTTTTTATAAATAATCTCAAGATCAACAATATACAATACAGATTCGAAATATAATGATAAATAGATTAGGAATCCTAACAACTAGATCACAATGATACAGATCTCATATCAAAAGAATCACACTTCTTAGATCATACTAAACATCCTAATAACATATCACAAAGATTACTAAGAAAATCTTAACTCAATCACTCAAGAGAGAAAGACGAGAGATATCATTGTCTGTTAGGAATTAGTATTTCATCATAATGGAATGAGGGTTATCAAAGAAGTTTTATTTGTTAACTTATGGGTTGATCAAAACCTTGTCTGGTTACCAAGGGAATGACATGTCACGGGTTTGGACTTCAACACAGTCAAAAGCGCAACAAGGTGTTGGTCGAAAGAGGGAGAACATTTTAATTTTAATTTTTTTATAAAAGGAAGCGATATATCAAATGTCCGATAAAAATGATTGAATCAAATATCCAGTCCAACCAATTTTTAATAGGTATTTACTCGACCCGTGTCCGACTATATCCACGGGATCACGTCGGGTAAAGTCGGGTAAAGACATTTTGATCATCTCCACCAGAAATGATTAATCAGTCGCCGTGTGAAAACGACGTCGTGACAGGACGTCCCTTTATTTCAATTCTTCTGTGGAACGTGAGAGGATCACATAAATGTTTCAACTTTCAATCCATCCAAACGCAGCTTACACCCTTCACTGCTTTAAAAACGTCCACAACTCCATTTTCTCTTCTTCTTCTTCAAGCTTTCTCTACCGCCTTCTTCCCTTTTCTTTTCCTCTTTTCACAAAAAAATTTCCAAGCAAACCTTTCTCGTCATCTTCGTCCCATCTTCCGCCATTGTTATGACCCATTCTCCCTTCTTCATTCACCTCTTCAAGAAACATCCCTACGCCCTTTCATCAACCCTAGCCTCGACTTCCGCCCTACCCCTCATTCTCTCTCAACACCACCACCCCACAGGCACTCATCTCCTCTGCATCCCTTCCCCGCCGCCACTGCTGATACCTTGTTCATGATGGTCAGAGGTTACACAACCCTAACGCTCCTTCATAACAAGCTTCTCTTTGACCATCTTTAAATCCTTTATCTACTGGTCCTTTCTGTTCTGTTCGGACTCATTCCAAAACCTTCTGCCTTTCCCTATCTGAAAATCACTGAGCTCTCACCTTTCTTCATGGCCATGCCTCTGTCTGTGATGGTCATGTATAAGGGATGTCAACCCCTGACCTATGTTTATGGTGGGGTCAATATTCTGCTGTCGTGATTGATTAATATTTATCAACAAGGAAAAGCAGACAAAATGGCAGAGAAGGACGACGGATCGGTCAAGCTTTACTAGTATATTAAGGTGCATTTTATGATGTTTTGTTGTATGGGTCTTGTTGACGTTTAATGAGGATTTTAGGTTGATTTATAAGTTTAAAAGATTAATGGGGGAAATGTTTCAAATATTTCATTTCTCATGATCATCTGGTAACAAGTGAAGGGTACGTATTTATTACCATTTACAACTACTGTTGAATTTTTGACGTTAGAACCCAGGCGAATATCTGTAACTTTACTACATACTTTTCTCCTGCAGTGAGAAATCTAAAACTTTTACCTAATTAAAGTTTAACCAAGTGGCCGTGAAATACTTTGGACAGTAGCCAAGCCATAAAAGGCTTTGGACAGTAGCTTCTTTAGGCATGGCTACTGTCATTTGACAGCTTTTTCATCAAGCTATTGCAGCCCTTTTTAGAGCATGATTTTGTGTTGCCCCATTTACGTGCAAGCATCAATTTACTTGAATTGCTAACAAGATTTCAAAGTTCTAACAACTACTACCACCATTAATGTACAACCAGCACCATGAATGCTAAGAAAGAGAGAGATGCGGGTAATTTCAAACACTAGAGTAAGCTACTAGACCAGAGATTAAGAAGCTACTAGACCATAGATTAAGCTACTAGACCATCGAGTATGCTGAGATCGAGGACATAAAACGTGACAACGACAACAGATTTTGGTTTCTTATTAACTTTGTTTCAGATGATTTGTTCTTCTCTTTCTTTATTTCTAATTAGTAATTAATGCTTTGAGTCTATTATTGAGTTTTGACCATGCGTGCGGTCAGCGGTTGTAGACTTGTGTAGTACGTAGTATAGGCGTCATGAATCATGTAGAGAGTGGGAGGCATGCATGCATGCAATTTGCAAATCCACTACAAAAAATCTCATTCTAATATTTTTTCCCAAACTCTATTTACTGTTTTGCCACCTTTGCAGAAGCCCAAGATAATACCCAAACATTTATTGGGCCACTTGTAAATCCCAAAAAGCCATCTGGAGCTGAATAGTTAGAAAATGAACACGAGTCAGTCTGTTTGTCAGAATCAATTCGTTCGCTAGTTCAATTCTTTTAAACGAAGCGTATAGAAGGAATCGATAAAAAAGAATGTTAGTCAAATTATCTTCCCCCTTTCTCTTAGGAGCTAGGTTTAAGGTTGCCTCGAACATAATTTAACTGCGTTCAATTATATCGTTATGTTTCATAAGATATGGTGTTCTGTTTTATTAGTAGAGTTATTAACAAAATATAATTAAATAATTCACACTTGAAGATCAAGAACTCCGACAATTGAAAAGATATATTTATTAATTAGCAACAAAAAAAAGAAATATTATTTTCCTAATTAAGCGGTTTAGGTATGAATTAAGAAAGTCTTTTTTTGGCTAAAGAATTAAGAATGAGTCGATGATTACGAGGAATCGAACTACTTGAAGAGCATGGATTAGTGATTAGTGTAAGCTAAGCTAAGCAGGGATTTGGGTTGAATACTATTTAATTAGACCAAAGAAAGTAGATTGGGACGGGCAAAGAAAATTTTCAAGAAGACAAAGTACTACTGGAACCAATTGCTTATCCCAGTTCAATTAATTTAAGGAGCACAAATGGATATCTCTCTCTATATATTATAATTATATAGAGAGAGTGTTTCGGGATGGAACATATAATCAACACAGGATTCTTCAAGTTGATTTCTTTATGCAGTTGTCGGCCATTTATCATCATCTCAAACCTCTTTCTTATGGCCATTCAACATAGAGAAATTTGCACCATCTTATAAACAAGATCGTAGTTCCCACTTATCCATCAAAAGTCAAAAAGAATTATTTCCTAAGGCATTCATGTGATGAAAATTTCCAAGAAATTTTCTTACTTTTTCTTACCCAAGAAAGAAAATTTATATCAATGTCATCATGTAGTACTCTTCTTTCTACCCAAGTATCAAACTTATAATCTAAGAATTGATTTGATTAGACATCGACAACTATAGTCTAACTAGATTTCTTAGAATGTGTATGAAATGTTAAATTTTATTATAATTATAAATATTTTATATATTATATTAATTATAATATATATTTGATAGGATAATATATATTTCTTTCAAATGAGGAAGCATACCTAACATTTAGATTGGAATATTAAACTATATGCATATTATATGTACGTCACATTATCAAATAGCTGCCACAGATTTTGTTTGGTTTACATGCATATTATACATACATACATACATACATACATACATACATACATACATACATACATACATACATACATACATACATACATACATACAAGGGAGAAATTATTGTACGAATTTATTAAATTATTAGAATTTAATTATTTCATTTTTTAAAAATATTTTGTAATATAAAAGGAAACTATTTAATGACATGAAATCATTCCAACATAGGCATAGCATTATTCCGTAGTCTTGACAAAGGAAAGCATGTTGTTCCTTAACGTGTTATATAGGCTAAAAGGTGGTAGTAGTAGTACTCTATTGTGCAAGATGATAAGGACAGAAATGTTCCTTTCTATAGTTGAAAACTTTACCGAAACCAAACATTTTTTCTTTTCATAGGACAAACTACTTTCATTCTACTAAACCCTTATATTTTCTCATTTCTAGGATACAAAAAAGCATATTATTATCATATCCTTGGACTCTTACTCTCTCGTAAGCATCTAAAGATCATTGGACATACCCTAAAAACAAGAAGCGAGACATATTTCAATTTCTTATTAACTCATCCCTTTCAAAACAGTTAAGTCACGTTAGTCAAATTTGGGTACTTGTTTAGGTCTTTTAGGGAAAGTTAAGTCATCCATATGTGTTTATTTTTTCCTTGCATATTTCAAATCGAAATAT
This sequence comes from Coriaria nepalensis, assembly GCA_027186245.1. Classification (NCBI taxonomy): domain Eukaryota; kingdom Viridiplantae; phylum Streptophyta; class Magnoliopsida; order Cucurbitales; family Coriariaceae; genus Coriaria; species Coriaria nepalensis. The sequence continues at coordinate 8,010,854 of CP114491.1, read as the reverse complement.
TTTTTTTACCATATAGTTAAAATCTTTCTTTCTATTTGTATGATTGATATATGTGTTTATATAATATGCTTGTAGACATATTTGTAAAATCGTATTCATAAAATCTTGTTGTGCTTTATAATTAAGACCTTGTAACTTTATAATTTGAATATCATATAATAATCTCTTTAATTAATTTCCACATAAGTATTTGAGCATTTAATTTCTCAATCACTAAATAATCCCATCTCTCTCCCTCTACTACTACTGCTACAAAGCAAAAAAACATCATCTCTCAGAAGAAGAAAAATCCTAAAACAAGTTCACCTTCTGTCATGGAAAACATGGATCATGTAAGAAAATCATCAGATCATCCATCTCCCCCTGATCAAACCTCAAGCAACAACAACAAAAACATCTCAGGTGCTTCAATGAAGGGCAGCCCATTAAAAGAGGAAACTCTACTAAATCAAGCAAACCCTCATGATCAAGATTATCAAGATCGAGATCGATATCAACATGATATTTCATTGGATCTGAGTCTTTCGAAGTCAAACCAAGAACTCAACCTCATAGATTGTTTCGAGATGAATTCATTAGGAGATCATAACCCTCATTATCATGTTCAAGGTAACAGTAATGAAGCAGGTAATGATAATAATCAGGCTAGAGTTTTCTCATGCAATTATTGTCAAAGAAAATTCTACAGTTCACAAGCACTAGGGGGTCACCAAAATGCTCATAAGCGAGAGAGAACACTTGCAAAAAGAGGTCAGAAATTGATTAGTACTAATTTTGGGGTTAATTCAAATTCATTAGCTCAAAGCTGCTATTATTCTAGCATGGCTTCTCTCCCTTTGCATGGCTCATTCAATAGGTCTCTTGGAATTCAGGCTCATTCTATGATTCATAAACCTTCAAATTTTCATGGATATAGTAACCATAATAAGGGATGGGCAATTAGACAGTCTTTCGGTCAAAAACCAGCGATCGGATGGCTCATGGCAGAGAGTTTAAACACGGGGTCCGGTGTGGGATCATCGAATTTGCTTAGAGGCGGTGCGAGATTTGATGGGGTTAAGAAATTTTATCGGGAAAGTGATGGAATTGGAGGATTGATGTTGTGGGATACTAGTATTGGTCATTTGAAGAACAAACAAGAAGAGATGAAGAAGATTGACTTGTCCCTTAAACTCTAAAGGGGAAGACTTGAAAGACGAAAATTTCTACCTCATTTTTTTCCCCCTTTCAATTTCCATAATTTATATTTGAAATCTAATTCAACGATCTCTTCATGGGAAATTTTGATGTAGAGTTTTAATTTCATCTTTTTCAATTTTCAATTCTTAGATGCAACTCTTGTGTAATTAATCCTTTTGCGAAAAATTTATTTTCTTCACAAGAAAATTTCTGTGGAATAATTTGAAGTTTTAGATTAAAAAAAGGTTTTTTTTTTTTTTTTCTTTTTCTTGCCTTATTAACTCTTTCTCCAAAAAGTAGGATCATTAAGTAGAGCTTCGCAAGATTTGAAGGCGATTTGTTTTGAGCTTGATTTCACACGTATGGAGCAAAATATAAAGCAATAAAGCTCTTTTATTAGTAGAAATTTGAAGTATATATTATTATTGATTCCATGTTGTAAAGCATCCTAAAATCCCTTACTGTAATATCTCATGAAATAATATTTTCACCCTTTTATTTTTATTTTCTTTACCTCACAACATGAAAGATTCTCACACTAACTAAACATAAGATCGATTGATAGAATCGTGCTTCATCACCTATGAGAGTACAAGGATGTCAGATGGGACTGTTCGACAAATTGATCGATCATCTATATCTATATCTATATCTATATAATAGATGTTCATATTTTACAACTAAAATAGTGTTGTCATGAGGTCCACACAATGTGCCCAAGAAAAAATTTGGATGCTTGTAATTGTCATTTATTGTTCATCTTCTTGTTGTTATTGTTTGAAAGGTAAGGACTGCCACACATGAATGCAATTTCAATGGTTTGTGACTGTCTGAATGACAATTACATTGTTCTCATGTGAAAGTTAGCCACTTACTGACCCATCCATCATCTATCCCATATTTATAATGCTAGCAACTACCAAGTACGTCATGATGCATTTTTCTCCATTTTAAATTGTGGGCAAGATCACCATCATTCTAATTGATGAGTTTGGATTAAGAGAAGCTCTTACTTAAACTGAGTATCAGCAAAGGGTCTATAAATTAAATCAATCATAAAATATTAAGTGAACATCATGATTATCAGTTTTTGATGGTTTTATTACTTGTCATTTTTGGATTGGCCAAATTTATATAAGAGTTTTTTTTTTATGATTAAATAAGTAAAGATAATTTATCGTAGGGTTGAGTATTGGCCGAATCGGATCAGATCGGATTTCATCTAATCTAACATTCATCCATTTCGTATCACTTAAATATATATATATTTTTTTTTATATCGTCGAATTATATTCAAAATATAAATAATGATTTATGACATATCAAATTAAATGAAAATCTAACCGATTCGAATTGAATCAATCAGATCATATTATATTTTATCATCTTTAATCCCTAATTTAAAGCGATGATTTACGTCTGAAATTTGTTCCTGCATAAAAATACCTTAATATATAAGTATAAAAATATAAATGATGTTTTGAAAATCATGTCCTACCTAGAGAATCTCATACTAGAGGCAAATTACAAACAGGTGGGTCCAATTAAATCCAATCAAATTTATTAGTCGTAATACAAACATAGTTTCTCTTAAAATTAAGATAAAAAGTAACTGAAATCTTGCTATTAAGACAGTTGGTTATCATCATAATCTCAAATAGTTACTAGGATGTTGTCCCAATTCTATGAAAATGACTTCAGAAAAAGAAAATTAAAAGGGTTTAGGTTTAGGGTTTGATTTTCTCCACCCGTTTGCATACTGTATATTAGTTTGGCTGTCTCATTCTTTTGAGTTTGCACTGCCTTGCTACCCCTAGCTACCTAGGTAGCTAGCCCATTGATTATTGCCTCTCAGTTAAGAAACGCCTTAAAAAAGCCTAATAGAAACGGATGCATGAGCTCAACCGAACTTTACCTATCAACTTCTGCTCAGATTAGGTGACTTTTTTTTAGAGGAATCTTTGGTGTACTCAGTTTTTACTGTAAACCGATTGATTATATTACTTATATTATTTAATATATAAGATTAATGTTAATAATTGTGATTAAATAATTTATGATAAATTGAATATATCAAATTTTTTCTTTCTTAAAATATTATTTTTATGAAAAAAATACGTTAGTTGATAAATTAATATGATCACTACAATACAACGCGTGAAAAGCATAGACAAATTTTGTTTGTCATTATTATTGTAATGATATTACATTATGTGAAAAATTGTCATAATAACTATAAGAAAAGAACATTTTTTGTTTACATCGTAATTTATGGAAGCAATCATCGGTATTTGCTGTAAGTTCACAGAAGACCTTTTGAAACCATGAGGGCAAAGAAAGAGCTGCTTTCGGTGCAGCAACATTTGAAATCTAGAAAATGTGATGGATATCATTTTGCTTGAACCGGATCATAAGGGAAAACCAACAGACAGAATCTTAGTTCTTCATGTGCTTTAACTTGAAACTACAAGTAATAATCTCACCTCATTACAACCTTTGCTCGCTCTCTCTTCATGAAAAAACAGCTAAAAGAACAGTCCAACTACAGAAAACAATAACACCTGGCAGATCGCCGGTCATAATTTTTTGGCGAATTCAAACAACACATGTTCCTGATCAAAACTTTGACAAACGGATACTTGTTAAGGTAAAAAAGAAGGTTCCATGAGTACCATATGTTATTTACAAATTAAAACAAACGAAAGATGACACACAATGTGGCTTAGTGTGATAATCATAGCCATGAAAACATGTTTGGTTATTGAGAAAATTTGTTACTCTTAAGTTTTGTCCTCAACCGTTGTATATTTTCGTTATGTCTCGCCATTTTGCTGTGAAGCAGAAGGTTTAGTTTTGTACCCACTTTTATCTTGACCCTCTTCTGGGGTTTTTGGGTTGTTTTAACTCCGAATTGTTTACTCAACTCTACCACAATTTCATTTACAGCCTTTTCGAGCTTATCAAGTCTGACTTTCACCTCCAAAAGGCCTGCCTCGGATTCTAATTCTTTCTCTTCGGCAGCTTTTAATTCCAGTTCATTGGCTTTCTCTTCTTCTGCCTTCTTTTTCTTCTCTAGGTCCTGAGAAGAGAATTTCAGTTAAGGATTAAAAGGGAACGTTTACACAAGCAAAGAAGATAAAGACAATTGTATAGCACGGAAAATTCATTACTGCGTCCATTCTCCTCATTTCATAGCGAGCGTATTGAGCAATCAAATAGATAGCTGTTACAAGTGACTAAGCCATATTTTAGGATTACCAGATACTTATAAAATCAAAGAGTAAGTAAGTAAGATACCTAATGAAGGCAAGCAGACGAAGAAAAGCTGTACCAAATGGAAATCGAGCCCCTGAACCATGAAAATATGTTATGTGAACACTGAGATGAGTCAAAGTAGAACAATTCAAACATATAATGATCAAGACATGAGAAACTGTCATATTTATACAGTAGTGCTACATTAAATTCAGTCAGAGACTCAGAATTGATGCCACACATATGAGGATACTAAGTGTTAAGTATTCATGCATGCCCACAAGATGTTCGAGAAAATTCCCGAAAGAAGCGAAACAAAGAAACAACCAAGGAATGCAAGAATTGCATTAATTAAATTCAATCAAAAGCTAAAGAACCCAATTTTTCAAGAATTTAAATAAAGGAGAAAAAGAAATTACCCAAATTTATTTTTCTTAGGAGGATCTTGGCTGCTGTCGTGAAATACAGATTCTGCAGCTGCTTACAGGATTCAGTATACTTGCTGATTTTGGATTCGACGTTGTTTATGTTATCGTTGCTGTTTTGATTTTCCTTTTTGATGGATTTGCTGCAGATGGTCTGGTTTGATGGAGCTTGAATCGCTTTGAAAATGGAAGCCAAGGGGCTCTGGCGCGAAACATGGTCCTTGAATCTTGGCTTCCCGGCTCAGAGAGTGTTGGTATCGATGCATCGTGTTATTAATGGGTTGGATTTTATGGCTTGTTTAATGGTTATGATTTGGGCTGAATCTCAAACAAGCATTGCTAAGCCCAATATGTGCTTTTTTGGGCTGAATCTCAGACAAGCATCGTTACGCCCATCTTGTGCTTGTTTGGGTTCGACCCAATTCAGCTTACGATTTCACAACTTTCATCCAAGCCTAGCTCAATTTCAAATCTAATTGTCAAACCACAGGTTTAGGTTCTGAGCCCATGAAGAGGCCCAAACTAATCTTAACTCCATTAACAGACAGCAAACCTTATATAAACCCTTGCATTTCTGCCGTGAAAATTTTCCTCTTCTTCTACAAATCGCACGCTCTCTCTTTATTTTCCTGCTTCTTTCTCTTCAGGAGCTACCCTAGAATCACTCACCTTCTACTTCTGGTACTAATTTCCTGTATACTCTTATCGAGAAAGGGATTCGATTTTACTTTCAAGTTCGTAATTTTAATCTTGCGGTTTGAATTCTCTCCAGGTAGTGTGGTTCCGATGGCGAATTTTGCGAATCCCAATCCCAATAAGTCCATCGAGGTACTTCAATTTCTTAAGCTGGTTTCATTGTTGTTGTTTATGATCTCAACGAATGTGCAGTATTATTGTTCTTATTTGATTTGAAGATACGGACCAAGTCTTGCTCTTTCCCTCTTTGTCAAGACCCTCTTTATTTTTCATTTATGTTTCTGTGATGTTCTTTAACTTAGAATACGATCATTTTAGGTGGCTCAACCTCCTAGTGATTCTGTTTCAAGTCTTAGTTTTAGTCCAAAGGCCAATCATCTGGTTGCGACTTCATGGGACAATCAGGTTTGCTCAATCACTTTTAAATTTTCTGTTTTCCTGCCTATTTTATCATATACATCATATTGGATTTATTTTTGCACTGTTAGTTTCTCAGGGAGAAAAAAAAAACTGCTTAATTTGTACTTTTTGCTTTAATCATTTTGTAGGTAAGATGTTGGGAGATAATGCAAAATGCGGGTAATGTTGGCAGCACACCTAAGGCGTCGATATCTCATGAGCAACCGGTATTCAAAGATTTAAATAACTTGTACTTACTGACTCTTCTCATTCTGTTGATTCCAAATTTGCAATGATTAAACCAACATTGTATCTTGCATTTTTTATTAGGTTCTGTGCTCGGCTTGGAAGGATGATGGGACAACAGTATTTTCAGGAGGCTGTGACAAACAAGTGAAAATGTGGCCTTTGTTATCTGGTGGTCAAGCTGTGACTGTTGCCATGCATGATGCTCCTGTTAAAGAGGTTGCTTGGATCTCGGAAATGAACCTCCTCGTCAGTGGAAGCTTGGACAAGACATTGAAGTAAGCATGCGTTTTTAAGTGTTTTACCAGCAGTTTTTTTTTTCTTGCTAAAATTCTGGATGGAATTATAATTGTATTTTTATCTGTTCAGAAAAATTTGTGGAAGGAACCTATCACATTTGGATATTTTGTTTTATTGGTATTTATGGGACATTACTTTTCATAGAATGCTTTTGTAGGCCAATACAATTGTTACACAGTTGGTGAAATTAGGTTTGTTTTTATTTATATATAGATATTGGGATACAAGGCAGCAAAATCCAGTGCATACTCAACAACTCCCCGATCGCTGTTATTCACTGGCAGTAAGATATCCACTGATGGTTGTTGGCACTGCGGATAGAAATCTTGTAGTGTTTAATTTGCAGAATCCTCAGGTACGCTGATACTTTGTCAGATTTTAGTTGGTTTCTTGATATCTATGCTATTAGATGCTGCATTTAACCTTAATAATTTGAGTCTTGATAATTTGGTTCATAGAAGTAAACATGAAAACTTGAGATCAATGAAAATAATAAATTTATATTCCTGAATTTATAGCTCATCTTATTGTTGTTTGTTGAAACAAATTTACTTGTGGAATAGGCTGAATATAAAAGAATTGTATCACCCCTCAAGTACCAGACAAGATGTGTTGCTGCCTTCCCTGACCAGCAAGGATTCTTGGTATGCGTACCCTAATGTGTCAGTGCCTTCACCAAAGAATTTCTAGTTGCTACGTGTTATCTTTTTAATTATCTTCCTATTTTCTTTCTAAAACTTAATTTGCTTCTTAGTTTATAGTAGAAGAATGTTATGATATAACATTGTGTCAAAACTCTGATACTTTGGATGTCTTTCCTATCGTGTTTTGCAAGGTTATGTCATAGCGATTTATGCTGCAAATTATATCTCTTCTCATCATCAATCTTATGGCTATTTTTGTTGCTTGATGGTAGCATTTTTGTCCCCCCCCCCCCCCAACCTTCACACATTGTTATGTATAGCTGCCTCATCTTTCTAGGTTGGCTCTATAGAGGGAAGGGTTGGCGTTCATCATCTGGATGACTCTCAACAAAGTAAAAACTTTACTTTCAAATGCCATAGGGATGGATCAGAGATATATTCTGTCAACTCTTTGAACTTCCATCCGGTAGGATTATCTATAATTCTATAATGAGTTATTCTCTCTCAGCTATTGTGATGAATTTTTGTGCCAGATCATGGAACGTATTCTACAATTCAAAAATAGTTGGACAAAACTTCTGCATCTATCCTCAGTTTTTGTACTTAAAAGTTAGCACACTGATGCTCAGTACATTTTTAGCGTTATACAATTCAATGCACCGTGATATCATTTTAACTGGATGCATTTTCCCAACACTTCATGGGTGTTGTGGAGAATAGTGTAGAACTAAAATGGATACCTATAGTGAACAAAGAATGTTGGTAGGTATGTACAGATCTATAGAGCACTGAAACTTGCATGGCTGGAATTAAATAGAATGGAATTGCTTGTTTACAGATTTAATGGAGATTTTAATTACAAGATCCCTATTTCCGTATCTTGATATACTCGTTGCTAAATGCTTAGTGCTTAGATCTTATTCCTCTCCTCTTTTTCAGGTACATCATACTTTTGCAACTGCTGGATCTGATGGAACTTTTAATTTCTGGGACAAGGACAGCAAGCAGAGGCTCAAGGTATCTTTGGATCTCTTTAATTTCCAGATATATCACAATGGTTTTCTTAATCGGTATGTAATATTAATAAGTCTACCATTTCAGGCCATGTCAAGGTGCAGTCAACCCATACCTTGTGCTGCCTTCAACCATGATGGTTCCATATATGCTTACTCAGTACGTCTCTTTTTCAATTGTGTCCCAAACAAGAATGCATAGTCCCAAAAAAAGTCCGGCCGTGAGCTATAGAAATTTAAACAATTATTCTAGTTGACTATCACAAAGTTTTTTTGTCATACTCTATGGAGAAAACAGAAATCATATAATAATAGTAAACTTGTTGCCATTACAAGTAATACCTAAGAGCAGAAGTCTAATATGACTTTGACATACATCAGTTGATTAAAATACATTTCTTAAAATTTGAATTGGAAACAACAATTGAGCGGAAAAGAGCCTAGATTGTGTGTAAATTATAATTCAGGAGATTAATGTTTTCATCCCCATTCATAGGTGAGTTACGACTGGAGTAAAGGTGCAGAAAATCACAACCCAACAACAGCTAAATCCTACATTTACCTACATTTGCCGCAGGTATATACATCAAAAATCATCAATGTATACAACTTTTCATTCTACATGTTCTAACTTTCCTATCATTATGGTCGTAGGAATCCGAGGTTAAAGGCAAGCCTCGAGCTGGAACAGGTGGCAGAAAGTAAGGATGTTCATTACGGTTTTAAGGAAAAAGAGCATCATGTATCAACGTTTGTCTGATCTCCTCCTTTGCAAATCACTCATGCATCAGCTCGACTTAATTCTTGTTCTTGTGTAGAAGAAATCTTAGGTTAGGGAAGAGTCTGTCTGTTCAATTAGTACTAATCAAAATTTCAAATCATTCAACACATGTCAGTGTTTTTAGTTTAGATCAGGAACAGCCATACTATGTTGAAATGAATGAGATGGTTAAGAATTTTTGTGTTCAGCAACCTTTTTATCCAAAAACAGAGATATTTTTAATATGGCCCCTTTGCGTTATGAAATCATGGTCCTAAGTTAAGATAGTAAAAAGTTTAAAAAAAATTCTTATTATATACTAATCAAGTTGGACTGACGTCCATAATTATTATTTTTAACTTAATGACTAAATGATTAGTAGTAACTCACCATGTGTCTTTACCATAAAGCTAGACATTAGTACATTATGAATTCATTAAGTTAAATACCGAGTCGTATTACTACCAACTTTACTAATAAGCATATATGTTAATTAATATTGACCCGTTTAGTTAAAGAATTAATGGTAATTATAAAAATTACATTAGGGAACTTTCTTGATTAAAGGAAAACATACCCTTTTGTGTATTTATTAAAGTAAAAGTATATGTAGCGTGGTTGATGCATGACTTGGTCCTCAAATTATGTGTATACTCATGTGTCCTTTCATTGTACTAATTAGATTATTAACCTTATGAAATCTCTTTCTAATTTGTTCTAATCACTTTTTTTTTTATAATCCATACTTGATAGAGATAGATGAATAAGATATATATATATATATATATGTAAAATATACATACTAAAACAAACAAGTAGATTAGAGTAGGGTATTTTCGTTATCTTAATGTCTCTCTAGTAAGCTGAAGAGGCAATAGATGAATGATTTTGGAAGCTTTTCAGAGCTCTAAGTTCTATGTAAAGCTACTCATACATAAGAAGAGATCACTACTATATATATGTGTGTGTGTGTGTGTGTGTGTGTGTATTAACACTGCATGTGGGAGTGATGTAAGCTTTATGCATGGATCTGCAGTTGATATCTGTATGCATGCATGGTTGTAATAAAAACAACCAATTCCCACGCTTGGATTCATGTCTTAAATGGTATATTGTACAACAGAAAAGATATATGTACTATGTAGTATGGACTATGGATATGGTCAAAAGAGAGAAGTGATCAGCTTGAAACATAAAACATGGGCCTACTTATGTTCTTCAAATTCGTACATTAAATATTTAATAATTACCTAATAATTAGTATAGTGGGATATGATCAAATTTGTGTGTTAAGAAAATAAGATATGAGACACGTATACGGTACATATGTCTAATTATGACATACGTACAATATTACCATATTATACACAGAAGATCAAGGAGATCAATGCACTAAATATTGTAGTCAAATAAACGTTTAATCTTAGAGGACGTTCGAGTGATCAAGGTTCTAGATCCTTAGATATATATATTACTTCTAGCGTTTTATTCAAAGATTAATCAAATATTAAAGAGATATTTAATATATATTTTTTAATATTTCCAAAAAAATAAAATTAAAAAAAAAATTTAAATAATGTAAATAAAAACTCCTGCGTGTAGTGGTCTACAAATGCAGTGAAGGTCCCCACTCTTGATTCTTGAATATAATAAGTGAACAGCACTGTGAAAGAAAGGCGGCAAAAGCTGTTTATATAAATCTCCTCTCTTCTCTTCTCTTCTCTTCACTTCACTTCTTCTTCTACTCCTATCGACCACACTAAAAACAAAATCCAATTTCTTTTCTTTCTTTCTTTCTTTCTTTCTCTCTGCAGCTCAAAAAGTTGAAAATTTTCTCTCTCCACCGTGATGGTTCGCCCCCAACAGCGGTACCGTGGCGTCCGACAACGGCATTGGGGCTCTTGGGTGTCCGAAATCCGACACCCACTCCTGTAATTCATTTAATCATAATTCTTTTTTCAATTTTTTTTGTTCAATCTCATTGCTAACTATATATACTAATAAATTCTGTTTAATGGTGCTTATCAGAAAGACAAGAATATGGCTCGGCACGTTTGAAACGGCAGAAGACGCGGCGAGGGCGTACGATGAAGCAGCGAGACTTATGTGCTGTCCGAAAGAACGTACCAATTTCTCTTACACTTCGCCGCCGACAAGCAAGCTTCTGTCTGCTACTTTGACGGCCAAGTTACAGAAATGCCACTTGGCCTCACTCCAACTGACTAAGAAAAATGTTGTTAATAACATTAATGATCAGCAGCATCAGAAAACACAGACGTTTAAGCAAGCTATTAATAACTGTAATTATTCTATGAATAATTACCGAAATGCCGGGATGAGATCGTCGGACGACATTGTTAGTGGTGTTGTCGTGTGGCCGGAGAAGAAGATTCCGACCGGAGATATGATCATGAGGTGGCCGGAGAGTAATTACAATGAACATATTTTGCAGCCGCTAGAGGATGATAATATAGAGCAGATGATACAAGAGTTGCTTGATCTTGGGTCTTCTATCGAACTTAATTACTAATCAAAACTTATTTGATTCGATATTATGAGAAAATTATAAATTAATTTAGTAATATCTTCAAATTAAGTAGTGATTATTGGTATTAATCTGCATTTTGTAGCATTTTGTAGTTTCCTATATATCTAGTAATTAATATCATGTGATGAGATTCAATAAATTAACTAGAGATTGTACACACTTCTTATGGTAATTAATTTTAAGTAATTAATTATTGCATTACTTTAGTTGCATATAAAAAACTGGCAAGAGAAGAGATACTGGCATGGTGATCACAACAACTTTGTAACGTGGGGGTGAATATAGAAAAAATGAAAAAAGGAGGGGGAAGTTGTTTCATCAAATATTTGTTTATCTTGTTCAAAAGTAATTAACATCGATCTAATTACTTTTACTTTTGTCTTACTTCTAGCTGGTTCGAGCTCGGTAAAAATGTCTCGAGTTTGTGGCTTCTTTTATCTGGGAAATGCTCTAGTGGGCTGAGGTCCCAATCAGTGATAGCAGTGCAGTATTTACTAATGATTAGCGGCAAGATCTCTTTTTATAGATGGGAGTTAAATAGGACCCTATTCAAACTCTTAAAATGGACGTCCCAACTTAAGATCCAAGTGCATTTTGACAAAACTTAAAAGGAACATTGATTTTGACACTACTCTTATTATCCATCCAGCTTTAGATCCTTTCAAGCTTCGATAATCTCTTTTAAGGGTGAGTAAAAATTTTGTTGCGATTGAGACATAGTACCAGTATTAGTTTCGATTTGGATTATTTCGGTACCGGTACGAGCTGAGACTCAAATAATTCGTACCGGCTTAGTGTTGGTAGCAAGAAAATATCACGACGCATGATAATGGGAGTCCTGGTTATTATTTTTTTTTTTTATATCGTGTTATATCTACCACTTGTTTTGAAAATTGTTTGGCTTTGTGGTCTTCTTACTGAACTTAGTTTCTCACAGTCTAATCTCACACCTCTTCATGCTAACAATACTAATTTTATTTAAATTGTTGTTAATCTGGTTTATCATGATCACACAAAACATATTGAAATAGATTGTCATTCAATTTGAGAGTTTGTGGATACTAACGTTATCTCATTTCGTATATCTCGATGGATTTTCAAATAACTGATGTATTTACCAACACTATGACTCATCAACGATATTACTTTCTTGTAAGCAAATTGATATGTCTTGATCGACCAACATCAATTTAAGGAGGGATATCATATGGATCGATAATTATTATGATTTACCATGATTGCTTAGATGTTAATATTTGTATATAACTATAATTCCATAATTAATATAAATTAGCTATAATTACATATGTAATAACTAAATTATTTTTATATTTAATAGAGAAAATCCTATTAATGAGAGGCATCCAGTTCGATTGACAATAATAGTTGTTATAAAAGTTAGAATCTCCTTCTAAGTTCTATCCTTCATCGGACCATTCCTTCACATGGACACATACGTATGAAGAAAGGGCCCCATGCATGTTACATCATATGTACATATTTTATGTTCCTCACAATGAAAATCTTTCACCCACAATTTTCTTTTTCTTTTGGAAAATGTATTTCTTAATTGAGCCTACAACGTAAGAAAATGTTCTTCAAATATAACAAACTTAAAAGGGCCCAAAAAAAAGATGAAGAAGATCTTTTCTCATGCAAACAAGATCTTTCTCCGATGCATAAGAATCGGTTCAAAAGCTAGATCGACCGACCGAATGGGTTTAGTTACCCTTAAGGACCCTCCAAACTCAGGAGGAACAAGAGGGATATATGAGTGAGTGAAGAACATATATATGTTATTAATGGCGTTTTGATCGTATGAGAATGGATCCCATGGGATAGAAACCCCACATGATATATCTATGTGATGATAAGTCCGGCCGATAAGAAAGTGACGTGTGGCCTATAACTAATTGCATATTCACTTGTGCACATCATATTTGCGGTCGATCAGCTGATGAAGTGAAGCAAAAAGGAGTTTAATTTGTCAAATAAAACTCAAAGACATGTGCTAGGCTTGAATACAATCAAACTAGAAATTAATCATAATATGATAAATCAGATCATATATGTAACTATTTCTAAAGCCTTTTAAATATACAAATTTAACTTTTATATTGAAATCTGCAAATTAGTCTTGTTCTTGCCGTGCCCATTTTTTCAAGGAAAGCAAACAAAAGCCAGGTTTGTACAAACTACAAAGCAATTGACGTTTCTAACATGAAAATGGAAAAATTGCCTTAAAAACGACCATATTTTCCCTTAACTACTTACTCTAGCTGAAGCTGTAAGCTGCCAATACCTGCACATCATTTACACATATCCTGGTTGGTCATGAAGATGGTTGTACTGATTTTCAAATCATACAACTTACAAGACAAAAGCCATTTACTCTTAGCTTGGACAATCCATTTATTTTGCTTTTAATTGCTTCCTCTTCAGCTGTTTGGTTGCCGAGCACTGCGGTCCAGAATATGGCAGCTACTTACTCTTACCAAATGATCTGAAGTCTTGTTTTTCATATCAGAATCCTCAATAAAAGTGCTACGGGAATTATCCATCCTATGATACTTGACGAGATCGTGATTGTCACTCCGATAATGAAGAAGAGGAAAGCTACGAAATGTACCTTAAAAATCAAAGCTTAAAGTTTAAATACATACCGATTGATTAGTATTATATACCAAAATGCTTTGATAGAAACGTGCATGATAAGTTTTGATTTTGATGATCGAGAGTTCCTCTTCTTCTTTTATGATTTAATTGTTAATTAGTTATTAGTGATAGAATTAGAGATAGAGTTGGTTGTAGTTGATATAGTTATTAGTAATAATAATAAGATACTTGATTTGTTTTAGTATTTGAATTATTTATCATATTAGCTTAGTTATATAAAGAGAAGACTTGTAGTTGTTTGGGTAGTATTAGAGTTTATAATAAAATTGGTTTTCTCGATACCGTGAGATGAGTCTTTCGAGGTTCTTGCTCGCGATAGCCATTGATGGCAAAGTTGAAGTGTCTATCACGCTTGCATAAATATTTCATTGGCTCGAATTTGAGATGAGCATTGCTGAACAAGTTGCTCGGGAGACTGTCTACAGGGATCCTTAAGTAAGCCTTGTGAAGTGGCGACAAACTCTCCACCAGTTTCGCGAGCACACGCACATGGCAGATTTGAAAGAAGACAATCATGAGCAACTTGTACAGCAATCCTTGTCCGATATTTGATTTGATGATTGAATCTTCCTCTTCTTCTTTTCAACGTAGCTTTTGCAGCTTTCCTCTTCTTCAATATCGAACTGATCATCATGATCATGTCGAGTATTATAGATTAGGATGGATACCTAATTTATGTAGCTCTTTTAATGAAGATTCTTGCGGTAAGGAACGAAAAAATCATACTTTCTACCTTCTAAGGAATTATCCAAGGGCACAGTAATCTTAGAAGATGACATAACAAACATAATAGGGCAAAAAAAAGAAAAAAAGATCAAGATCTTATCCAAAACAAGATATTTCTCTGATGCATGAGAATCAGCTCAAGGCAGATTGACAGACCGAACAGGTTCAGTTACTCTTAAGGACCCTCCAAGCTCAAGAGGAACGAGTGGGATAAGTGAGTGAAGAACATCTGTTATTAATGGCCTATAACTTGGTTCTGGTTGTATGCATAGTACCGCAACTGCTGCGACCTGTTCAACGGTAAGAAAATGTCCCATTTATTCAATACAAATAGCATATATAGATTCATGTGTTGAGTTAATTAATAGTTGGGATTTGGTTTTAGCAAATTACTTGATATAGGTGCTTTAAATCCATCGTGTTCTTAATCACCGGATCGACTATGTTCGGAAGCTTCGATCTGTCACTTAGCTGACTCGCCTGCATACATGTCAAAACTGTTAATTTCTACACTAGAATACAGTTTGAATAAACTTCAATTAGTTGAAGCTCTAATTTCCAATATTCCACCAAAAGGACGGAGCCTAAGAAAGATGTAATTACCCATGAAGCAAGTGACTGTGATTGATCCGGTCCGGTCTTTACCACGGGTTTTTCTCCCATTAGAAGCTCCATAAGAATGACTCCAAAAGCATAGACATCACTTTTATCGGTTAATTTACCTAAGAATTTATTATGTAAAATAATTTCCTTGTTAGAAAACCAATACTAACTAAAACTAAAAAAACTTGAGAGTAAAAATACAGAAGTTACACATATATGTACCGTCTAAAAGATATTCCGGGGCAACGTAACTCAAACTTCCCAACAACTTTATGTTATTGTTTTGGGTTCCCAATGTTACGGAAAGGCCGAAATCCGAAATCTGAAACGATCAAAAACTTTTAATTACAGAAAGACCGAACACAATGCAGCTTGTTTATAATATCAGGTATGTAAAGATCTCACCTTGGCATTAAAGTTCGAATCGAGAAGAATATTCGACGGTCTAAGATCTCTATGGATAACTGGCGGATTGCAGTTCTCGTGAAGATACTCCAATCCTCTATCACAACATCCAAAACCGTAATTATTTTTTTAGCAACTTACAAGTGAACCGGCTTCTACTATATACAGTTGTATTTCTTGTGGTTTTCAAAATTACAGTGGATTCATACTTTACAAAATAAATATAGAAACTGGTAATTTTATTCATTTTTAATATTAATATTTATTTTTTGTACGTGCAAAAATATAAATATACCTTTTTGTCTTAGATTTTCCTTTTACTATATTACCATGTTAATAGGAGATGATGCAAAAACAAATATAAGTAAAAGATATAGTTGACTTACCTAGCAATGTCAACAGCGATCTTCATTCGGAGATTCCATGTTAGAGTTGATCCACGAGTTGGTCCTACATTATGGTTTTTGAAATGATACTAATAAATATCAGGTATATAAAACATGCCTAAGGCCTTAAAGTTAATTAATCAAATTAATGGAATTATTATACCGTGCAACTGAGCTTCCAAGGATCCATTAGGCATCATTTCATAAATGATAAACCTTGTTTCGCCGTTAATACAGAAACCCAAAAGTTTAATGATGTTCTGGTGCTGGATTTTACTCAACCAATTCACCTCATTCTGCAAAAATCCATAGAGATTTTAAGGACAAATGGATAATAAGAAAGTACCAATTAGTAAACTATTAAAAAAAAAAAATTAACCTCGTATTCTCTTTTAGCATCCGGTCCGATGCCATCTATTCTCTTCACAGCAGCCAGCATTTTGTCATCGAAACAAGCTTTGTAGAAACGCTGGGACCTGCCCTCTCCCGAAAAACTACTCTCCCGAAAGTTGTTTGTTGCAGCTACGAGAAGCTTGTAATCAATGATGGAAATGGATTCCTTCTTTTTCGCCATCTTTAGGGAATTAAAACGGGCCACAACCGGAGTCAATGACATGGACATCCCTCTTGTAGACTCTTCGGATTTTGATATATTGAAAGGCAGAGTAAAATGCTCAACAAATTAATAAGTATAATTGGATTATCAAATTGAAGTTTTGGAAAATAAGAGAGAAAGAAAAACCTGAGCTCTTTTGATCTTTTTCGGTAGAGTGCTTGGACTTGTAATTTCTATAGATCCAAAAGCATGATACAAACAACACGATTCCGCCGAGAAGTGTTGAACAAACAATCAAGGCTATAAGAATTCTGTTGTTCATTTCCGAATGATGTGATATTCTTGTTTCAGGTACTCCTGTAATAAAAAGACGAAAGCCATAAAATGTGTCACTATATGATTCAAATCAATATAGAATAACAAGGCAAGAAATCAAAATGTAGTTGAATCCTAAAGATGGTCGTGGGTTCGTTTGTGTTTGAGTTTGAAACTCCAGTTCAGTTCTGAAATACAGTTTAGTTTATCAAATTAGAAGTAGTAAAGTTATCAACTCTCTACTCTAATCACTACAACGCGACTAGATAAGAGTTGTTCAGCGCAGCCTCTAGGAGAAGCAAAGGGCAACAAAAAGAAGAGACACCATAATTTTGAGTTATTTTGATAAAATTTCATTATTATAATTAATATTATTCCCTCTGGAGAAATAGAAAGCCTCAAATTATAATGCAAGTGATATAGTAGTGCAATGAAATTTTTTTGGCCTTTTGGGGGGATTCAACTTTTAAATACCGTTGAAAGAAAATAACCCCAATCTCATGATTTAGGGCCTTCCCTTAATTATCCCAACTTTTCTCAGCAACCAAACAGCCTAGCAGGAAAACATCTTGACTTACAAATGCAGGAAAAAATAACAATAAAAATAAAAACTTTTTTTCCCTGTTGGAGAAGAAGGGTGTGAAAATTTTCATTCTAAATTTTTCTGAGTAACCAAACAATGCAGCGCATTAAAATCAAAACTCTTAAAATATGTATTATTTCAAATTTCAAACGTTTATTTTAACAAAAATGAGAGAGAGAGAAAAATGATTGAAAATTTGAAACAATGCAAATCAACTACACCTCTAAAAATACAAGAAGAGTAAATGGTAAACCAAAATTTTTGTATAAAAAGGTACGGAATTTGGTTTGAAGTACCTGGAGATTCAGCCTCCATTTTTGCAGGAAAAGGAGCATCTATGGCTTCTCTCTGAACAGGAGAAGCAGCAGGATTAGGATAAAAAATAGCGGATGCTATAGGCTCTGGGCTGCCATCAGAAGTAACCAACAGCCACATGGGTAGCATTAAAATAAGACGAAGATGCAGAACAAGAAGATTCAATTTCATGTTCTATTAATTTTGATAATTTCTTTCTTTCTTTCTGGAGAGAGACAGAGAGAGAAAGAGTGAGGATTTTTGTAGTTTCGTTGTCTGACTTTGATTACATGTTTTTTACTTATATTCGATATTATATATATATATATATTTATTTATTTATTTATTTATTTATTTCGATGCAGAGTTGCAGAAGGGACAAACACTGTTGCAGAGAAAACCAGACAAAGCACTTTTTTTCTTTTTTTTTTTGGCGAGTTAAAAAATGAATTGTGGTTTGAAATCTTTGCGGCAGTTTATTATTTTTTATTACTTTTACTACATTATATATATTTATTTATTATTATTTAAAAAAAAAAAATTTATACGAATCGGAGTTCGTGGCGATATGGATTTTGTAGATGGAGAAGATCTTTGATTGGGCTCGCAAGCTATGTATAAAGTGGGCCCACGAAAATTGACCGTTTGATTTTATACTAAAGTGAAAGGTTCAAATTTATTGATCCCTTTAAAAGGGAAATTGATAGTATTTTTGGCCCTAGACTTGAAATTCCTAAATTTTTCTATCTTCTTCCTATTCATCTACACGTAAATATTTCTCCTCTTCTACCATACGAACTTGCCTAGTATGTCTAGTGAGGACAAGATTACTGTTTGGGTACAAGGTAACAAAGAACTTTAAATTGCACAAAATTATGAAGAAGGAATGAAAAACGAACTAAATAAGGAAAATCAAAGGATTGGTCAACGATATGGAATTCCAGACCATTAAGGACAACAAATTTTAGACCATTAAGTTTAATAGTTTGTAGACAACGATTTGAAAAGTTTCAGACCATTAAGCTTAATCACACCAAATTCCAAACCATTAAAAACAACGGTTTGGAAAATTAAATTCATTTGAAGTATGTCATGCTAGGACGAATCAATTCATTCAAAAGGTTGCTTATAATTAAGAGTCATAGATAGATTTCATATAATTATTATAGGCAAGACACACACCTTAACGGCACATCTTAACGGTAAGAACTGTAGATCAAGGAGCGTGACATATTTACCCAATATAATATGCAACATTATTTATATTAACATTAATATTAATAACACCTAATTAAACTCATAACACTAAGTAAGGTAAAGCATTAATATTGTACAACAAGAAGGAAGTTGACAGGTTGCCCCATTGCTTTAGTATCGCTAGCTGTGACATATCACGACCCTCATGTGATCTTTGTCTTCCTCAAAGTTCAAACACCCTATTAATTCCATTATCACACAACAAACATAGGAGGCTCCATTTATTGCTATATTTTATATAATCATTGATATGTATTAAATAAACATAAGCATGTGCACGGGTCAGAGCGGAACCAACTTAATCAAATCGATAAAGTTGTCGATATGTATTAAATAAACATAAGTATGTGCACCGGTCGGAGCGGATCCGACCTAGTCAAATTGATGGAGTCGGTTGGATTCATAATATATACTATGATACATAATCTATCGTGTGTGAAAAGTAATTAAAATTAGACATCAGAGACACTCGAATCCCTAATGCATAATATGCCCACTAATGGACCAACTCATGTGGTATATAGGACTTGGGACTTGAGTGCAATTAGTAGCCATGTCCTTTTTAGTAGTAATTATTGACAAGATAATTCATTATGGGACACAAATCAATACACAATTAGGAGGACAAACATGTTTCTAACTCCGCGAGGGTGTTTGTGGTGGTCCCTAGCTAACTAGTAATGGTTAATGAAACAGATTTGTTTGGTACATCACATTGTCAGATATTTTAATCTCTCTATTTTTTTTATTTTTATTTTTATTTTTTTTATTTTTTTTATTTTTTTTCAATTATTTTGAGAAATTTTTCTACGGCTTAATTTATTTAAGATTTATACATCAGTTAAATATAAATTACTTATATTTAATTTAAAAAAAAAATAACTGATAAATTAATAATTTAAGATTAAAAAAACACTATATATTTAGAAATTGCATGGTTTTTGTTCTTTTCATGTTTCTCCCTTTTCTATGCACTTTCTCATTAATGACCTTCGAAGTTCATTCATGCAATTTTTGGCTAGCTGAACCAGCACTGCAAAATTGCATTCAAAGCTTCTGTTCTGTTTTGTTTTGTTTTTTGGTCGTCGTCTATTCCATGGACGCATGCAGCAAGAAGCCAACCTTCCTTCCCACCTAGTTCCAAATTTCAACTCCACTCCACAAGAAGTCAACCTAGTCAATAACTCGACAATTTACTCCGAGAGAGGGACGAAGAAAATAGAAAAACCTTGAGAGAGAAGTCGTGAATAGTCAAACACCTGCATGCAAGGCAGCTACGTAGCCTATGTACATATTGAAATTCGCAAATTTGAAGCTGCGTGCCTTACTTCCTATCCTCTGGTATTTACTGACGTCCTTAAATGCACAGTCTGAACTAAAAGCAGTATAAGATCATTACAAACACGATCTAAGATCAAAATTGTGAAAAGGGAAACTGAGAGCAAGGAGAAGAGAATCAGGTAGAAATGAAGGCAAGATTAGTGATAGTTACACTTTTCTCATTACTCTTGCTTACTAAAGTACTATCGTCAGAACCCATCAAAACCCAAGAAGAAGAAGAAGAAAAGAGGAGTGCAAGCAACAGAAACAGAAACAGAGGCGGAAATAGAGGAAGGAACAGAGGAGGGGGAGGAGGAGGAGGAGGGGGAGGAAGAAGAAGAGGGTGTGACCCATTATTCCAATTCTTATTCGAAACATGTGGCAAATGGCCTTTCCCTATTTCCTTAACTTCCCCTGACAACCCTTTTGCTCCACCTCCGCCTCCTCCTCCTCCTCTTCTTCCGCCACCCACAATCAATCCACCAGCCTCACCTCTTCCCCCTCTTCCACCAACACCCCTTGTCCTCTCTCCTCCACCTCCTTCACCTACTCTACCCCCCATTCTATCTCCTCCACCTCCTTCACCTACTCTGCTCCCCATTCTCTCTCCTCCACCTCCTGCACCTGACCTCGTTCCCTCGCCACCACCTCCTGCACCTGACCTCGTTCCCTCGCCACCACCACTTATTCAATCTCCTCCTTCACCGGATGTTACACCGCCGCCGCCATTCCTCCTTCCGCCACCAATATTTCCACCTCCATTAGTCCCTTCTCCACCTCCACCTCAATCTCTAGAATCGCCTCCGCTTCCATGGCTATCACCCCCTGACGTTAATCTTCCAGACGCGCCGCCTCTCCCTATATCTTCTCAACCGCCACCACCTTTTCTAGACTTTTCACTTCCTCCTCCCGTTCAAATAACGCCGGCTCCGCCGCTTATCCCACTATTTTCTGCACCTCCTTTGCCTCCCCTGCAGTTTCCTCTGCCTCCACCCTTACTACCCTTTTCATTTGCACCGCCGATCATATCAACTCCGACCGAGCCAGGAACAGGTACAATTCAGTCTCCGCCATTGGTTCCTGATATTACTGTATTCACGCCGCCATCCCCGGAAATCGGTGTTACTGAGCCGGAGCCAAATATTCCACCTTTTAACTTGCCTCCGATAGAGTTTCCACCGTCGTTTCCTGTTGGCCCAGAAGAACCGTACCCGCTTCCTTCTGTATCTTCACCGCCGGTTCCGGATCTTGGTAGTACTGATCCATTTGAGCCACTTCCAACCGCACCTTCTTTTGACGATCCACCTCCATCGATGAGCAAAATCCTTCCCTAGAGGCTTTTGCTCTTAATTTCGGAAGTTTTTTTTTTGTTTTTTTGGTCTGCGTTTGTGGGAGCTAGAAACTAGTTGGGCTTGTAAATTGGGCTTTATAAATTATGATCGACATGTCGTTTCTTTGGTTGACTAACACATTCCATTTAATTTGTCTTAATTCTATGTTCTTTGGAGTATAAAATTCAAGAAATGGAAAGCATTGAACTAATTACTTTAAATCATGTTTACAGAATCCAAGTTGGATTCAGCTTGGTTTATGGCCTCTAATCGTTTACACCTAGCATAAAATTATTGATTTTTTTATAGATGCATTGGGTCTAATAAATCGAGTGTTCGCAACTAGATACAAATCTGATTCGATTTGATGGATAATATGATACTGTAAAGTTGATATTTATAATTATAAAGCTCAAAATTAGTAGTCACACCAAGTGTATGACAAAATGCCTGATTCAGCTTGAGTGCTTACGGTAGTTTTAACAACACTTCGATAGAGTGGGGTTACAAGAGTTTCTGAATCTAAAGATGAAAGCCCAATTCGCGGTCCATTCCCCGCTTTGTTGTTTTTCCCTCCCTTTTTTAGTTTCCTTTTCAGTTTTCCCTCCTAATCTTTCCCCAAACGCATTCCCCCTCTCTCTCTCTCTCTCGCGTCGCATGCAATCTGGTCGTAGGCGAAAGTAAATTCTCATCATCAGGTACTTACCTTCCCCTAATTTTCCTGGTAATTCTCTCGATTTCGAATCAATAAACTTTTGAAAGCGGTTTCTAGTTCTAAACTTCTTTTTCCCCCGATCTGACATTGGACTTATTTCACTTTCGATTGCTTGCTGAAGGAAATCGAAAGTGTGTTTCTTTTCTTTCTATAAGTCTGCATGTTCCTGATTTTAGCTGCGATCAACTTGAATTTGAAGCTTCTTTTACTATATAATATGATATACTGATGGCGGCTTCTAGGTTTAGAGAAGGATATGAGCTTTGCCTGCTTTCGCACAATTCAGCCATTGTAAGGAATCCTTTTCATATGACTTTTATAGCTAATAGAATTTCAGTTCTTCTTGGTGTATAATTTTGAAGTCATTATAGAATTTGAACTTTGAAGAAACCATATTAGAAATTAGATGGTGAAAGAGTTTTTTTTTTTCCTTGCAATGATGAAGATTCCTATATGTCCCCAACTAGTTTGGAAATTAGGACCGAGTTTAAGTAACAAATAAAGAGTCTGGACTAACAAAAATGCTTGTATTAGGTTCATTTCAGTCAACCTATCTTCTCCTTTTGACAACCCATGACAAATTTCCAAGATATTTAGCACTATTTTCCAAACAAATTGAGAATGGTTCATGAGGAGGTTTTGAAACTTTGTAGGGATTTTGGGGCACTAGTGGCACGGAGATCATTGAGTCTTTCTCGGAAGTTTGTTATTCGAAGTATTCAAATGGACAGTGGGCAGAATAGCCTTGTAAGATGTGGGAACAGTAACCCTAGAGGGGCATTGGTTGTCCTAGAAGGTTTGGACCGATGCGGGAAGACTACTCAGTCTAGTAGACTAGTCAAATACTTGGAAGGATTAGGGCTCCCTGCAGAATTATGGCGATTTCCAGACAGAACCACAAGTGTAGGCCAAATGATATCTTCCTATCTTTCAAATGAATCGCAGCTAGATGATCGCACAATTCATCTTCTCTTTAGTGCCAATCGTTGGGAAAAGCGGTTTGCTATTTTATTTTATTTGTTTATTCATTTTTCGTTTAGAGAGTAAACATGCCCATAGTTTGTGAGTATGTTAATTGTGTATGAATTACAGATCCTTGATGGAGACTAAATTGAAGAGCGGAACTACTCTCATTGTTGATCGTTACTCTTACTCTGGAGTGGCTTTCTCATCTGCCAAAGGACTCAGGATTGATTGGTGCAAGGTAAATATACATCATGGTTTTATTTTATTTATTTGTATTTTTAACTAATAAATGACAAGTTATGTGGAGTTATATAGCACGGTTCTTTTGTAGGCACCTGAGACCGGGTTACTAGCTCCGGATGTGGTATTGTACCTTGACATCTCACCTGAAGTAAGTTCGAGGCTATTATGATTATTATTAACTTTTGTTTGGTCCAAGGTAGTGTGAGATACTACCATGTTTAGCTGAATATTGATGTTGACATTTCGAATTGACCCTTTCACTCCTATCAAATAGATTAAGGCATGTAAGAGCAATAGAGAAATCTATGCAAGTGATTTGTAGGATATCGATGCTTTTGCCATATTGCCGATATCATGGTTACTAATCTGTATTTCAAAACAATCAGAAAGCTGCAGAAAGAGGAGGCTATGGAAATGAGAGATATGAGAAGCTTGAATTTCAGAACAAAGTTGCCAAATGCTATCAGCTCCTCCATGATCCCTCATGGAAGGTATCCCCCCCCTCCCCCCCCCCCCCCCCTTCTTTTCTTTTTTTGGTGTGATTTTGCTCGTATAAAGATGTATAAAATAATGTTTCTGAATTCTGATAAATGATGAAATTCTCTGATCTGATTTCAGGTGATCAATGCAGGCCAATCAATGGAAGACGTTGAGAAACAAATACAAGAGATTGTATCGAATTGTGTCACGGGATGCCGAGATGGCAAACCGCTTTCTGACCTCTGGTTAAATTAGAATCTGTTTGTCCCTACAATGATTATTAGGGAATGGATTTATAGTTGACCAAAGTACTCAATCTCACCTATCATAAAGAAGAGCCCTGTTATAACTTAACATATACATACTTATAGTTGTATTTAGCATTCCATTTTAACAGACAGACTGGATTTATGCTGAGTTATGGGTAACGTGTTTTACTATATTCCAAATATATTTCCTCTTCGATAGAAATTGGCGTTTTTCTAGCTGAGGTATCAAAATTCACATTAGAATTACAAATTCTAGTGAAATTGAATTTCCATTTCCAGCAATAAAACACCACTTCCCAATGATTACATTCTCGAGAGAAAAAAAAAGTTTTTTTAAATTGCCATAATGTTAACATGACTGTGCTAATAACTCGATAAGGTCAAGCGAAGCGCAGCTGACTTGTTGAGCAACACAGATTATGTAACTGAAGCAAAACAAGAACAAAAATGACTTAACATTCAATTTTCCCTCCCTGCAAAATCAAGGAAAAGAGGATGAATGTTTATCAGATACAAGGAAAAATCGGACAATGAAATCTGTCGCGTATTGGATTCATTCGGTTTATCCGTCGCGTTTTTCTTAGACCACTCCTGATTTGAGATTTGCGGCGATGATGAAGGAGGAGATGAAAATGGATTTTTGGGGGTTCGGAGCGGTTGGCGGAAGAGCGGAGGATCTGTGTCGGAATTCGGAGAGATTCTTCTGGATTTCCTCGAACGAAGAAGCTGAAGCCTTGGATGTGAGAAACGATGAGGATGGAAATGATGGTCTTCTACGGCCGGGAGGAGAAATGCGCAGCTGTTGCTGATAATCTTGCTGATTGAGGCAAACTTTGACGTCGTTGAAGTAAGAGGAGAAGGAAGAAGAGTCCGACGTGGTGGGGTTGGTTTGGTCGTTCGAATCAAGAGGGGGATTCGAGTTGGTGGAGAATGAGGTGGAAAAGAGAAGGATGGGCTAGAGTTTTTGGCTGTATAGGCCGGAGGTGGTTCTGAATTTGAAGCGCCATTGAAGGGGAGGAGGTGAAGCTATTGGTGAAATGATTAGGTTTTGGAAGTTGACGGTAGTGGCCACTGTCGAGGTTTTAGAATTTTGGGCCTCATTCGCGAAGGAAGAAAGTATCTCTGCCGCTGGCCTGGCCCAATATCACTCGCTGGGCTGACCCAATGTGATTGAATGAATTATGAATGTCAATGTATGGGAATATGGGATTTGAAAGCTTTGTGTAATAAAGTAATGGATTCCTTCTTACTTTCAAAAAAACCTTACTCTTTTTTCTCAACTCCCATCTATTTGAAATTCAAAACAAACAACTTAGAATTCAAATCAAAGTCATATCAGCTAAGTAAATATCGAATACCGACCATAATATATCATTTAATTATCGAGTTAGTTAAAATTAATTCTAGTACATTTCTATTTCAGACAAAACATAAGATTTGTCTTACAATTTGGTTTTTCTCTATTTTACTTTTGGCTTATCTAAATCTTATCTTATCCTTATCATATAGTTTATACTATAACCCTCTTTTTCTATCACGTACCGTACAACTCAAAAAGTATATGTTATATTGCAAATGCAGGGAACTATCCATTAATGAAATAAAATATGGAGAGCTCTCTCATATTTCTCGACTTAAGCGCGTGCCCTCTCATTTGTCCTTTTTGATATCAAATCTTTTAACGACATCTTCCATCTCATCTTCCTGGTGGCCGGTACCCTCCGCCTCCCATCACCAAACAACGAAGAAAGCCCGAAAAGAAAAGAAAAGAAAAGAAAAGAAAAGAAAAGAAAAGTTGAGGAAAAAATAAAATAAATGAATAAAAAGTCAGTGCCACGTAATTTCACCGGTGGGACCCAAAATAAAAAATAAATGTAGGAGTGAGTGAGAGATAGCTTTTTAGAGAGAGAAATTAATCCACGCACAACAAGAACGAGGGTTTAGCGACAAAGAGATATTGCATCCACTCTCCCCTTTCATAAATATTCTACGTATATAAACTCCTCGCCTCTCTCCCTCATCTCTCTCTCTCTACGCCTACACTTTTTTCTTCATCGCCACCAAACTCAACCCTCTCTCTCTCTCTCTCTAGCGAACCAGGAAGAAGATCGCGATATGAACGGTGACGAGTGGGTCAAGGTGGCTATGGAGGACGACTCAGTCGTCGTGGAGCTACTTCTCCAGCTTAATCTGGCTCAGCCTCCTCCGTCGCTCACGGCGGCGAAGAGACTCGCGTACACAGGTCTCCACCTCGACTGGACAGTTCGTCAACCGCGCTCTAGACATGTTCCAAGGCATGTAGTTGACGCTAAGAAGAAGTCCGAGCGCACCGGAGGTAGCCCGACGACGCCGCTCTCTTGGAGTGGCGCCACCTCTGCAAGCAACGGCGCCGGAGTTCATGCAGCCGATGGCGTCGAGGAGTCTAGCCGGCTAGCCAATTCGTCCGACGGTGCGAGATCTAAGGTTCGTTCGCTCGTTTCATTTTTTTAAGTTCCGGTACTGATTCTGACCAGGTGACTCGCCGAGTCAGGCGATTCATATTTTTCTAAAATATATTCATATAGATCGATTAGCTTTCATGAGGGGTCAAGCTTTGATGCTGTGTGTCTGCTTTCAGTTTCAGCCAAAGCGCCTGTCAGATTTTCTTTTTCCATCCTTTTCAATCTTTTTTATGAGCGCTTCCGTTTATTTCTTTTTTTTTTAATGGTAAAGTTACGAAAACATCCTCCCTGCATGAAGATGGCTATTATAGCCACTCTAGGGCTAGTTTAGTCCTTCAGTTCACCGGATCGGTGTGCTCGCGACCGTCTAAACTGCCGTCGCCGTTTCCACACTTTATCCTACTCTGACCAAAATGTCCTCACCATTTCAGCTATATAAATATATATATTATTATTATTTAATATCGTCAGAGAAAATTTGGGTGACTTTCATTGAAAGCATAGTCAGAGGGGGATCGAATTGAATGACTTACAATATCACGTTTTCATCTCACAGCAGTTACGCTCCATATATCATATATACGCATGTATTACCAAATTACCCTTCCAATTTGAGGTTATTTTCGTCATTCATTTGTATTAATTAGGAAAGTTTCCACCCCAAAACCGGCTTCTAATCTCTTTGTCGGTGTCAGTCAATCTGGGCCGCCCGTTTTATCGGTTGCGTGTTTTCGTGGCAAGTATGTTTCCTTGCATATTTAAGGCAGAACGACGACGTATTTTAAAATTTAATTTCTTAAAAATATTCTGTGTAATGATTGAAAAATTAAATTTTTTAATTGAAAAAAATAAAAGATTATTTTAATGTTAATTTTTTATCCTTTCAAATAAATAAATTTTATAAAATAGATAAAAAATAATAATTAATAACTGAAAATTGTGTATTTGTACCATTGGTGTGTAGTGTTGGTAGTGGTTGTGCGCTTTGTATAGGCTTTTGCTTGTTATGATTTTGAGGCGTAATAGTAATAAATAACAATAACAATACATTTGTCGGGTTTTGATTTGTCTAGTGACTCTTATCGGTCTGGTACCCTTTTTTCTTTCTTTTCTTTTTGGGTGGAGTTGCTGATAACAATTGTTGTTGGGCGTTTTGTTGCAGATAGCAACTATTAAGAATTATCAAACAACGTCGTTAAAGAAGAAGTCTAGAAAACGCAAGGTACAAGATGCCCCTTCTCACACTGTTTTTTTTTTTATTATTCGTTTTTTTAATGTTTCTTAATGATTCTTTCTTTTGTTGGTTTCTTCTTGACAGCAGTCGTTAGGTGAACTTAAAGAGGAAGAAATTTTGTTATTGAAGGAAAGAAAAAATTTGAAAAATGTACGTTTTTTTTTTTTTTTTTCTTTTGTTCTAAGACATCTACATATTTTACTCTTCGATCTTTCCTTTCTCTTTTTTTCCGAGTATAACTAACTATTGGGGTTCTATTTTTGTTCAATTTTGTATTGTATGCAGGTATTGTCATCCTTGCGTCTCGCCGTAGAGAAAGAGAGATCAACTAATGAAAGCTTGAAAAAGATGAAGGTGAAAACTTGCCCCTCTCTATCTTTGCCATCGTTGATTTCATTACAATATCGCCATTTGGATGGCTTCTAAACACGTGCACTAAAATTGTATTTGAGTTCTATTCTTGTTAGAGTACTATTTTGAGTTTCAAGTATATACCTTATGAGACAGGCACAGCTTGATATGCAACCGGTCGAGACGATGAAAACAGCGCCAACATTGGATCAACCCCAACAACAGAAAACCGGGACAGTATCCGTTCCGAAACAAACTATGTCTAATGTATCTTGCAAACTACAAGTGATGGTCAGAATCCCAGAAAACAGGTTTACATTGCCCGATCTAAATCTACCTTTCGACGAGCTCCCTGGGTCAACAGAGGATTTATAGAAGAATAAAAAAAAAGTATACCAACATTTAGCTTTCCACAAGCACGCACAAGAAAGATCATCAATATATTTGTTCTTTTAATAATTATAACAATTAGTTTCTCTTGTCCTAACCGATTCGCCCGATTATCCGTAACCGCATTTATTTATGTAATTGCTGGGTACGTCGACATGATCTGTAGAATAGAAGCTCCTAACCATGCAGTAGGTAAGTAGTACTGTTTCAATTGCTTCATAGATTTCTCTAAAGTTTGTCCAATTGATCATTTCCGGATACTGTGTTTATTCAATTAGATCATGATAATACAGTATGTTCGATTTTCTCTCTCTTTTATGTTTCTGAATCAATGTGACTTGACTGGCATTATGTATAATACAATATCGTTGTTTTTCTATACTTACTGTTAAGACAAGGAAAACTTGCCCGAGGAAGGTTATGTTTGGTAATAATTTTTTACATTTTGTATTTATAAAACTAATTTTTATAATAATTCCAGAAAAAATATTTTTCTATTTGGCATTTTTATTATTTTTTTAATTCTATTTTTTATACACTGAGCTGTTAAAATTGAAGCCAAGTAATGTTGTCTCCTCCCTCCTAAAACTGATATTTGATGAAAATAATAAAATAAATTATTTTTAAATTCTTATTAAAATAGGAATTGAGAGCTAATCTTTTATTATATCAAATGAATTAATTTATTATATTTAAAATTATTAAATTTTAAATTAATAATTTTAATTAAAATAAAATTAAATAATATTAGCATAACTTTTTATTATTTAAATTAAAACTCTTAAATCTTATTATTTAAAATTTAATAATTTTAAATAAGATAAAATTAATTTATTTAATAATAAAAAAAAATCCTCTTACACTTCATCAAAACATATCTTTTGTAGAAAATATTTTAATTATTTATTTATATATTTTTTAATTATCAAACATTTTTTAATCTCATAATATTATTATTCTTATTTCTCATCCACATCCGTCCTTATTTCTTCAACAAATACGCCCTACCAGTTGGAAAGTTTAAAATTAACTACTTTAGGATATGGGCTTAATGGCCTAAAGCCCAAAAAGCCCATTCCATATATGCAGGCAGACAAATCGAACCATAAATGAACCAATAGCGCAGTCCAGTTACTTTAAATTTAGAATTATAATATTATTAAATAAATTTAAAATATAATCTCAAATATTATATAAAAATTTAAATACAAAAGGTAAGCGGGTTCGTAAGACCGTTAACTGTTAAAGAGGTTGACGTGTGAGAATTTCCTGTTTTTCTTTGGAAGATGATGTCATGATTCGTCACTAGTTTTTCCATTTTCCAACGACATATCAGCAGTTGTCGTACGACAACTGCGACTGCTACACTGCATTAACTAATTTCTACAGAAATTTAATTCCAATTAATTATAAATTCGACACGACGACACCCAGTTTTTATGGGGGACTTGCTTTTAAGTTTTTAACTTTTTTTTTTTTTTTGTTCTCTCTTTTAGAGCGCAAATATTTTACCATTTCATAACCCCTAAAAAGAGAACACTTATCAGAGAAGAGAGGGCTTAAATCAATCAACCTTAGTTGTCAGTTGCATTATAAATATGTTAAAGATGGATTAGAAAATGCAGTAAGCGGGAAAATGATTAAGAAATGCATGAAATAACATTAACAGTTGTATCGTTTTTCAGGGTTTATTGTTTTTTAGAATTTCTTAGATAGACGATCGAGTTTAACCACCTACGCATGGTTGAGATTGTGATCGTCAATGTGATAATATGAAAGTTAATATGTACGGGATCAATTGAGATTGATCGGTCCAGGTCCAACAAAAACAAGATGTATCTAAAGTTTTATCACTGTTCATACTTCATAGCTTTCATTATGAGGTACAACGGTGGATAATGATTCAGGATATGGCATATACGTACTTTGCAGTTTAACTCTACACGTACATTTGTGAACTCCAAAATCAGCAGCTTATGTGATCCATTTAGCTTTTAAGTTGATGTTGGATGTTCATATATTTGTCTTAATTTTAAGAAAAATAGGCAGACAGTGAAAATTACACCATGCATGGAGACTATGATCGAATCTAAACGTGAGAGAGAATAAGATGAAGATGATAAAGAAGAAAAGACGAGTAATATACATATGTAAAGAAGAAGAAGAATTAATTAGTCTAGTATCAGTCGTAGTCGTAGTCGTAGTAGTACCCTAACTCGTAGTACTGTTACCAGTATAATAATCTTCCTAGTACTAGGTTTTCGCAAAAGCAATATTCTACCATCAATTAACCATATAAGCATTATCATCTGCAACTGATTAACACCCATAATTACTTCATTAATTACTAAATAAATTTTCCACCGACGTGACCGCCACTGTGGACTTCTTCCTCCTACTCTCCAACTTCACCTTCTTCCCACCACAGGACGACGGTGAAATTACCGGACTACCCAGCTCAGATAAGACCGACGGTATTTCGAAGTTAGTCCTTGCCTTCGACCCTCTCATCCGCCTCGCCGCCGCATCATAAGCTCTCGCGGCCTCCTCCGCCGTGTCGAACGTGCCCAGCCAGTGCCGGCACCGCCCTATCCTGTCTCTAATCTCCGCCGACCACCTCCCCCACGGCCTCTTCCTCACCCCTCTGTAGCTTATTTTCTTCTCACTACCACTACTACTTACAGACAACCTCTCGGATCCGAAATGGCTATTCGAACCGGACGAGACGTTGATTTGTTCCGGTTCCCCGGTTCTTGTTGCGCTGCTTCTGCTTCCGTATAACACGTGTTGACCCACGACCGCAGCGATTCCGTCTAGTACTGGAGGGACCGGTGCACAGTTATCATCAATTGAGGTCGGTATTTCGGGTTGAAACGACAACGCTTCTGGTAAGAAGTAGAAGGGAATGGTTGGGTAGTACTGTAAGGTTTCATTGTTATTCATAGTGATCGTATGGGGAAGAACAGAGTGAAGAAGACAGGGAGAGAATGTGTATGAAAATTCATACATATATATATATATATTTGATTAGTTCAGCGAATAAAGAAATATATATATTATTTTGTAAAATTAAAATAAATAAATAAATAAATAAAATGGCAGAAGGAAAAGATCGGAGATTTTCATGTCAATGTTGACGAGACTGTAATCGCCACATTTAATATACTTGTCTTTCGTTACCAGGTTGCCAGGAAGTATATACCTTCCATTGACGATATTGCCCCTACTTCTCTGTAATAAAATTCAATTACTCAAAAGAAAACTAGTAGAAATGTCGTAGGACCCACATCCTTTTTATACGTGAGATAATTTTGTATTTAGAAAATTTTATATTTTTATTATTTTTATTGCTATGAATATATATAAATTATTTATTTTCGTAAGAAATTAAAATTATAAAAATAATATTATCGTCT
This sequence comes from Coriaria nepalensis, assembly GCA_027186245.1. Lineage (NCBI taxonomy): Eukaryota > Viridiplantae > Streptophyta > Magnoliopsida > Cucurbitales > Coriariaceae > Coriaria > Coriaria nepalensis. The sequence continues at coordinate 7,978,432 of CP114491.1, read as the reverse complement.
TATTTGATGTCACAGAGACGGGAAATGATGGGCAATCAAATAAATTTATGATATGATGGGAGGTTTTTAAGGGGTGAGATGATCTCGATGGAGTTGTTTACACAAGCTTCCCCCTAGCCGTTGGATTATATATGTTATATGCATTACGTCATCATGCTGTCAAAACGAATAGATTGTTTGACTGACTGACCTGCTGCTTCCCTTTCTCTAAGCCTTAGCTTAATAAGCTTTGGGATATTATACAAATATTTTGTACTAAACAATCGCCTGCATCATCATGAGGAAAGTTTGAGCGGGACAGGCACACGTGCCATGAACGCGATGCAGAATCGTCTGATTGACCACTGTGTATTGCCAACTCTAAGTGGCGTCGTATGCTCTTAATCTGATTGGATTTGTTGGCTTGCTCTCTATGCAAATTGTGTGTGCACGTTTCCGATGTGTCGGACACGTGTGTGTAAGAGTCTCCAAGATTTTTGATGTTTAGAAAAAACTTGTAACTTAATATTACATTGGTGAAATAAGCATTTAATGTGTCACATTTTAGAAAATGATCTTAATTACTTTATTGATCCAATCAATAAATACTAAACCATGACCTTTGTATCAAAAAATAAAGATATTATTAAGTAATTTAAGAATAAATAAATATTAAATGATGTTACGTCATTATTTATGAAAATGTAATATTATTAAAAATTTATAATATTTAAGAACGTAACTAATTAAGCATGATAAAACGCATTAGTCCACATTTATTAGTGAACAAAAACTCCCGATTAAATTAAAACATTAATAAATGGATTAGTTTAAAGCCTTAGGAATGTGCAAAGACGACGGTAGAAAATCGTGCCTCGTCTGACAATTCGACATGTCGTCTTCGTCCAATATCTCCACCTTCGATGAACAAAAGTGGATCATTCAAATTCGACAGACTTTCGACGAAGATAATGAAGAATACGACGACACAGAATTTCCTCCCGTAAGCATTTTCAACGTTCCTAAATCTCTAATGGCGTCCAATCCAGATTCCTATACTCCACAAGAAGTTGCAATCGGACCCTATCATTACTGTCGTCCAGAGCTCTACGAAATGGAAAGATACAAAATTTCCGCCGCAAGAAGAGCTCAAAGACGACACCAAACCGTAGCTCAATTCCAGCACCTCGTCGAACAATTACTCACTCTAGAGCGACGAATCAGAGCTTGTTATCACAAGGATTTGGATTTTAGCGGCGAAACTTTAGCTTGGAAAATGGCGATAGATGCCTCCTTCTTGCTTGAATTTCTCCAAGTTTATTCCGTCAATCAAAGCAAAGGAAATCTCACTCGGGTTTCTTCAAAAATGTCACATTTGTTCAATTACGGGAGAAGAAAATCAGCTCATTATGCGATCTTGAAAGATATCATGATGCTTGAGAATCAAATCCCATTATTTGTACTGAGAAAAGCGTTGGAATTTCGGCTCTCCTATCTTGAATCATCGCCTGACGACATGTTGGTTTCTATGTTAATGGGATTATGCAAAGAGTTTTCACCTTTCAAAAAAACCATGTCGGATTTGCCAAATTTTAAAGTCTCAGAATGTACCCACATGTTAGATTTTCTATACAATATGATCACCCCGAAATGGATCGAAGTCGAGGATCGAGCGGAAACTGCACGAGAAATGGATGAATCTCAAGTGCACACAACCTGTTCGAGAAAATATCTCAGTGAAGTTCAAGACCTGCTAAAGAAATTGAGCACAGGGCCAATAAGTTATATAAAAAAAGCTATAGTTTCTAGACCCGTTAAGTTCATATTCACATTGCCGTTAACGATTCTCTCCAACTTTCCTGCATTTGTAATACTGAAGCAACCGGTTGTAAATTTAGTTTTCTCGGAAACCAGACAGGAAGAAAACTGCAGTTTATTTAACAGACCACCATTAGTTGAAGAAATAACCATCCCTTCTGTAACCGAACTTGACCAATCCGGAATTACCTTTTTACCATCTAACGGCGGTATTATAGCGACCAAGTTCGACCCTAAGGAAGCTAAATTCGACCTACCTGTGATCAGTTTAGACGAGAACACGGAAATAGTGTTAAGGAACTTGGTTGCATATGAATCGTCAAATGCATCCGGGCCATTGATTTTAACCCGTTACACGGAGTTAATGAACGGGATTATAGATACGGAGGAGGACGTGAAACTGCTTAGGGAAAGAGGGATAATTTTGAACCATTTGAAGAGTGATGAGGAGGTTACCAAGATGTGGAATGGCATGAGCAAGTCCATAAGGCTGACGAAAGTCGGGTTTTTAGATACAGTGATTGAAGATGTGAATTTGTATTACAATGGGAAATGGAGGGTCAAGGTTGGGAGATTTGTCAAGAAGAATTTGTTCGATTCATGGGGTTTGCTTACTCTTTTGGCTGCCTTTTTGCTTCTTTACGTGATGGGTTTACAGGCATTTCTTACTTTGTATAGGTCCAGTCATTAGTTAAGAGGACTAGATATTACTAGGTAGCGCTTAAGTTTTACTAGGTGCAATATGACAAAATATTACATATTTTCTTCTGATGGTTTAATTATGTCTGTTCGAACAATTTGATTTGGAGCGTAAATCAAGGTGCTCAAACCAGATTGTGGGCAAACAAAATGGAAATTAGAATATTAATGGAGTATGATTATACAAATTTTTAGAATATATATATATATATATATGAATATTTTTTTTTTTTTGTGCCTAGGAGGAAAACATGGCTCCCTTCAAAATAAAACATCAACATGGTATGTTGAAATGCTTATTTTCAAACAGAATTTATAAAAGCTAGATTTTCATTTTTTGACTAAAAATAAAAAGAAAAAGTCAATCATCACGAGACTTGCATTAGAAAAGTAGTATGCTCTTTCTTCTTTGGTTGAGATTACGACAGATTAATTTAAAGAAAAAATTGATCATCCGATAACTGAATATCCGCAATCGGTCGGTTAATTGGCAGATTGAGATAAGTGCCGGTTTTGTTCGACCAGTTTAGAACAAGTAACATTTTCTTCGACCATATCTGATCCAAACTGTTGGATACAGACAAATACGGATAATTGCAAGTTGCGATGTATACATATTGTTGCCAAAGCTATCTTAACTCGTCGATTTAGTTCACATTTTGCTTATAAATATTGATTTGGAATGAGATGCTCTACATGATGGTATAAGTATATAACCGTGATGATGATGTTCTTTATTCTACAAAGGAGGCTCAATTGAAACTATGTTAAAACTAATTCATAATCTACAGCTAACTTAATAATCTGAAGTTTAACCATGAATGAATCATAAGCGCTCTAGCACATAAACATTGATCGTGTCCGTCGAGTGCACTTACATTCTCAGTGTATTTTGAGAGAAATCGGATCCCATTTAAACATACTATTAAATGATTAGTGTCCTCTCAGAAATGCTATGGGCCTAGAAAGAGAAAGAATCCAGTTAAAACTGTAACCATATGGTAGAGGAGTCTTTAATTGGAAACTGAAACCGTTAAAAAATTTAGAGACAAAACTGAAAAAAAAAAACAGTAAAAGTTCAATAACGTAAATGATTTTGAACCATTTGAAGAGTGATGAAGAGGTTGCTAAGATGTGAAATGGCATGAGCAAGTCCATAAGGCTGCCGAAAGTCGGGTTCTTAGTCCAGGTTGGGAGATTTTTCAAGAATTTGTTTGATTCATGGCGTTTGTTTACTCTTTTGGCTGCCTTTTAGCTTCTTTAGGTGATGGCTTCACAAGCATTTTGTTCTTTGTATAAGATGTCCAATCTTTTTGCCCGCATGAAGGTTTAGTTAGGAAGAGAAGAAATTAGTAGGTGGCTTATTGTTTCATTCGGACACTTTATTAGTCTCCGTTTTGATCGGGAAAACTACTTGATTTCCAAAATAAGGGTCTTAAAAAATAGAAAAGGTAAGATGGTCAAACTAGATAATTATATGATTGGGCATATGATAACAATTTTTAGCAACAAGAGTCCTATACTAAATATGATTAAATATTTAATCTTATATGAAGATAAATATTATTTATTGGAAAGTATGAAAAGTAATGTCTATTAAACGTGATCTTGCTCGGAGAACGGTCGAAAATAGCTATGTAATGTTGCCATTTTACTCTACCGTGATGAAGAGATGTAATCTTGATAATGTAAATGCAATTTAAACAAATGGAGAAGCAAGATTTTTTTTATTTTTTCATGTCTTTTATGACATCCATTAAGAAGTTACATCTTATGCTAAAAGTTATATATATCAATGAGACATTTTTGAAGGGAAAATATAGGAGACATTTTTTAGCGTGACCGCATAAGATGATAGCAAGTAATTATATCGGTTAGCTTGGGCTATAGTCTATTCAGAGAACGAGACATCATGAATTTGGGTTTTGACTAAACATAGAGAAATAATACATGATATCATAAATTTGGTATTTATTTCAGATTGAGCACATAGTATTATAAATATTGTACAAAATATTTATCCAAATTCACAACATGGTGCATATATTTGGCATATCATGTAAAATATCAAGTCGAAATTCAAGAGTGATGGAATGATCTCTCTATTTAAGGCGACAATCAAAACATATTTGATATAAGATTTCAATAAATACTTGTTTGATATCAGGACAATGCATCCTGGTGTGGCATCGTACATATAGGATATTGGATTGAACATTAGCCAATAGCTCATTTTTAGGGCCTTAGATATAATATCATGACAAATAATAATTCTAAATTCTATAATGTTGTTTTGAAGGAAGCGCGTGAATTCTAAATTCTAAATTCTATAATGCTGTTTTGAAGGAAGCGCGTGAATAATATAATAATTCTAAATTATATAATGCTGTTTTGAAGGAAGCGCGTGAATATTTGATTGTGGCCCAACTCAAAAATATTAGGAAAATGATGACGACTTAATTCAACACTAGAATAAATGAAGAGAATCAACATACCGAGCAATACACTCCTAAGATAGTGAAATTTCTTGAAAAAAGACATGAAGAATATCAAACAATGAAGGTTAATAGTGTGGATGATGATATGTTTGAAGAGACATAGGATGATAGTAGAGTTGTCATCAACATACATGTAAAGAGTTGCACATATAATGTATTTGACTTTGATATAATTTCGTGAGTATATGTCATAGCAATTGCGAAGTCTACAAGTGTGATTGTCTACTCATTATGTAATCCATTCTATCCCACTCAATATTGGAGAGCCGTATACGCAAAATCAATTTATTTCATACCATCGTTTGGCGAGTTTAATATTCCAGAAAGGATCAGGTCCATGGTGGTTTTATCACCCATCATGCGTAAACATGGTGGAAAACCAAAAAAATAAATGTATACTTTCAACCGGTGAACAAACACAGATAAGAAAAAAAAATATGACAATTGTGGAGTTCTTGAACATAATAGGAAGACTTCTACCGTATCCAATTCCAGTAGCACCTAGTGAAAACACTTCATGATCTTATATTATATTTATTTAAATATCTATTATGCTTATTTATTTATTTGGATGTCTTTTATGTTTATGAGATCTTAGTTATGGTTTTTTTTAATGTTTATTTTGGATGTAGTCCTTAATTTTTATTCAAATCTATAAGAATTTCAAATTTTTTGGATGTTTCTTTTTAAAGTAATGAAATATACCATATGATTTATATATTCTCCAGACTAAGCTTCGGCATCCTCCATTAATGTTTGCCAAGAGAGAGAATGAGAATGAGAAATGATAGAAGATGCGAAGATTTTAGTTTGGTATTTTAGGTTTAAAGAACAAAAGGAGAGAGATTGAGAGTGTGGATGATGAAATTTGAGGAGAGAGAGTGAAAAATAGGTTGATGGTTTGGAGATGTATATGTTTTTTTTCTATTTGTTTTTTTTTCTTTTTCTTCTTTTTTATTTATTTATCTTTTAAAATTCTTATTATAGCAAAAGTAAAAAGAAAAAAAAAATTGAAAGAAAATCAGTATAACAAAATGATTGTTAAAGTAAGGGCAAATATTCAAATTCTTAAAAATAAACATAAATTATTATATAACACTTATTTAAATATTCTAAAAAAATTATACGTAAATTATATATTATATAATCTTTAATTTTCCTACTTTAAAATCATTATTAAAATAAATTAAAACAACCTATAAAAACTTTTAATTTATTAGAAATATATATATATATATATATATAAAAGAGGAAAGAAAGAACAATTAAATAAAATATTTTATTATAATTATTTGTATTATTTTCATTTGATTCAATAAATAATTAAATAAAATATTTTAAATAGTTGTTACGTGGCAAATGTTTGCAACTGCGGTCCCACGTGTTTTGTTCTGGGAGGGGATAACGCGAGCGGTCCCACGTGTTTTGTTCTGGGAGGGGATAACGCGAGTCACTCTGCCCCTATATCGATATCACTCCTGATTTATCTATCCAGTAAGAAGACCAAAAAACCCTTAAAATAGGATTACGATACTATATTTCAAAGGAAGGGTAGATACGACATTACATCTTCACTCACCAGTAACTGTTGATTCTCTGGACTCCGGTTCTGATTTCTGAGTTTCTGCCTTACTGAAACAACAGTAAGAGTGGCAGTTCCGTACTTTCTCGCCGCAAGAAGACTGAGAAGTAAGACTATATAATACGTGGCAGATTCTTTAGGCTTCTACTCCAATTTTTATATATTTAATTTAATTTTTTTTTTATATAAATTCTAAATTTTAGAGAAAGTGATTAATTTATAATATAATCATAAATATTAGATAAAATATTTAACTGGAACCAAATTGTGCATAACCATTCGTGTAATGCACGGCTGCTGTTTCACAAATTTCTTAATTTGTTTTTTAAAGGAAAATTAATTTGATTAATAATCTCATGTAATTATATTTATTAATTATTTTAGATAAATAATAAATAATAATATTTTAATTTCTTTTTATTATTATTTTCGTTTACCTTGACTGTATATTTAAAATTAAATTTATGTATTATATATCATATGATGTAATGCACGAATCTTTTATAAGATTTAATTTAATGTTGTATAAAATTAGATTAAAAAGAAGAGTTCAATACAACAAGAAAAGGCGCGTGAGAGTAAGTTGCTACGGCCCACAGGTTTTATTGTGGGATCAGAAAAGGAAACCCTAACAAACTTCTCTTTTCAGGTTTCTCTTCCCAAACAACGGCCGCTCGACTTTTGGTCAAGTGTTTATGGAACAACAATATATAATTACCCTCCAAACCACCTCAAAATTACAGCTCGCCCACCCTTCTATTTCTCTATTTATACGATTCTCGACTATTCTCCCATTCGCTTTGACGAGTGAACGGCTGACTCTTCATCTCTCTTTTAAACTACTAACAGCTCTCTCTTTTTCTCACTCTAAAACTACGCTAGTTTTGTACTGACATGACAACAATGGCGTCTTCGTCGAGAACCGAATCCAAAGGATTAGAGATTCACACTTGGAATAGATCATCTTCTCCGGCGGACTTTCGTCATTCTCATTCATCTTCGTCGTCTGCCTTCGCATCATCGAGTTCGAGCTTCGCCGCTCGATCGTCTACCTTCTTGACGCGCTCTTCCTCTCCGACGCGCGTGATGATGAACGCACAGCCTTCTTCTTCTTCGCCGTCTCTCAGATTCTTGATCAATAACCGGCCAACGTCTCCTGGCCGTTCGATTTCCGTCAAGAAACAGAGCAACACCGCTGTTTCGTCAAACAAGAAGAAGACGTGTATGTGTTCCCCTACAACGCATCCAGGCTCGTTCCGATGTTCTCTACACAAGAATTTGAGAAATCCTCATGGCGGCGGCTCTCGTCAACAGCATAATGGTGACCAGACGTCAGCGTATCACTCGAACAGTAGCAGATTGAATTTCCGGAGATCAGCGATGACGAACTCGCTTGTGAGAATTGGAGGCGTAGAAGGCGGTGACTTAGTTAAGAGAGCCTTAGCGGCGTTGATTAGGCCTTCTTCGCACCAACAACGGCGCAGAGCCACTTTCCAGCCGAGACCGAGCCGGCTATCGATTATGTCCAAAGCTGACGATGAACAGTAGTGAATTTCTTTGGTAGACGGAAAATCCTTTTTGATTATGGAATAGATATAGAAATTTTTGGCGACTTGACTCGTCAGAGTTTAGAGACGAATCGTCATCGTGTTTGGACTACGATTTGTTTCTTTCTTTTTGGAAATCTTGTGTAGGCACAGATCTTTAAAAATGAAACATAAATCGGGAAATCTAGTACTATATTTGATCAGATGCAGATGTTGATTCCGTTCTTTGATCTCCTCTCTTATTTTTTTATTTTTTTGGTACAGTGAGTATTTTGGTTTGGGTTTTTATGGAGGAGAATTGAAAACTCGCTAAGAACACAATATCCGACTCAGAAACTTTAGGAATGTTATCCAAATACTTCATCCTGAATTTTTAATTACACCTTTACTATAGACTAGATATGCGAATTAGAAAAGCGAAAGACAAAAAGCCAACTTCTTTTTGATTTCTTAATCTTTCGTTTCTGGAATATCAAGAACTAGGGATACATTCCCTGCAGTTGAAATAATAAAGTAACAATTTTATGCTTTTATATTTCTACATGATCAGATTGGAACACGAAACCCGGTTCCAACAGAACCGACGATGATAAACAGAAGTTACTTTCAGATTTTTCTACAAAATCAAAGTGCAGTTATGAACTTCTCAATCTTTGCCTGAGCTCTCTCCTTTTCTTCTGGCCCGTCCAGATCACCAATGTTGTCATGATATTCCTATCGTTCACCAAAATATATAAATAAATTACAGGCCACCACAAGTTAAACTTATCGGCTCTCGTGCTCGAGATTTTTGACATGGGGGGATCGATATTCAGGCCTAATATTTTTTGAAACGGGCGGGAAACACAAATGTACCTGAAGAATATCCTTGATGTCCTTCGAAGAAAGTCTTTGCTGCTTGAGCAGTAACTCAATTCTTGCTCTCATTTGAGAGTGCCTGCAAATAAACATCAAATTCGGATTACAGAAAAATGGAAGTGATAGATCTAGTTCATGGTGAAACATACAACTCAATTAATAAAAAATTTAACAACAGATCTTAAATGCAAGAACTTACGCCGAGCACCAAAGATGACCCAAAATCACAGCCAGCAACTGCACACAGCAGATTCGAAAGGAATATGAGATTTTAGAATAACCAGCAGACAAGAAAATATATTTCTATTGTACTAGTTTATCCAATAAGCCGCCCTTTAAAATGGTCAAACATCCTCTGATTAGCGTTAGATTTATACCACCAAGTGTCTAGCTGAAAATTATTGTTGTCAAGAAAAAGATAAATCTTTTGCGAAAAGATTATGAAAAAATTAAAAAATTTATCCAAGCTGAGCATAAGAACTCTGTATATTAACTACTTGCTCCATTTGAACGGGAGGAAGGAAGATCACTCAAATAAATTCTTACAGGGCATTAAAAGTGACAGAATCAAAATTGAGTGAGAGGAAGCCAACAAGATGGATCTTAACCTGAAGAGTGTAAAGTCCAGACTCCAGCTTCCAATTGTATTTCTCGTCATCGTCCATCTGAAGTATGCAAGGAATATGCCTTAGTTTTAACTAAGAAAAATAGTATAAATATTAAGAAAATTGAGTCTGATATCAAAAACCTCTAAATCATCAAATTCAGGATGGTTTAGTCGCTCAGTCTCTGCTTTTACCCTGTCTGAATATCTGAGGAAAAGAAACTATATCATTAATGAAACTAAATTATGATTTATAAACACAAAATGAAATAAACTATATAATGTTCTAGTAGTTCCATAGCATGAATTATCTTTATTTGATCCAACCAACCTTATATAGAGTTCCATAAGCCGGTCTATCTTTTCACATTCATTTTCGACAAACTTACTTAACAATCTCTCCCTCCTAGAGCCCCTTAAAATTCCACCTGCAAATATTTAAGCAAAAAGAATAATGATGAAACTCATCACCGTAAAAATAAAAATACATATGAAAGTATACATGCTTATGAAAGGCTAAAGTACAATAGAGGGGCCAGAGTGATTGGAAATATCTGCTGGCAATTTACAAATAAACATCTGTAAATTCATCCAGCTTAGTATACATAATAGTATAAGTAAATATACATACAACCTCACTTGCCTGCTTACCAAATAAGGATGCGACTAGTGAGACAAGGCGCTCTTCTAACTCCTCTTGGTAACGCTCTTTTTTGTTCTTCTTATTCACAGGAATCTACACAGTATAAAAGAGGGCGTGTTAATATTTTCAAAATTGATGTATCCTATAGGAAGAAAAACTCAAAAGTACTTTACATATCTGCTCTGTCAAATCCCAAACCGAACAATACCATCACTTAATAAATTCAAGTAGGAAACTCATACATCTAGGGACCGCAACCTAAATTTGCTAACTATCAGTTATTTATTTATTTATCAATCATTGCACCAAATAACATGTAAGCTGTATAGCTGAACAGAAATCTACAGCTTATAAAATCAGTGAAACTAAGAGAAACCATGGAACTAAACCAAACGGGAGAATATACATTACCTTACCCATAAAAGCAGCAAATGCCGTCTTCAACCCCAAAACATCAACAAAACGTTCACAAGCAGGTGGGTACTTGGTCATGGCAAAATCAAGCGCCCTTATAGCCGACCCATAAGCCGATTTCTTCTGCTTCATAATGATAATCATCAACTCCACTCCTTCAGCCTTCACAAACCTCTCTTTGTTCTCCAATGGCATCAACAAGCAACACAAACAGTCAAACAAATTCTCCACCATCTCCGCCTCATCTGAACTCTTAGGGTCCTTAGACTTGTACATTGCCACGGCCTGTAGAACCACATCCACGCCGTTCATCTGCCCTAGCCTCTTCTGATTTGCTGTACTATTCTGCAACAGTATTGCTAATATTTCTGATGCGTACTGCTTATTACTATCAAATTCCCTCAGCTTGATCTTCCCTAGCAGCCATTTAAGCAGCTTCGTTCGCTCACAGACTAATTCAGCAACTGCCGGCTTCACTTCTATCAGATTTTCAATCGTAGCTAGCGTGTTGTAAACAGCAGCCATTTCATCTGGATCAGATTCCGACAATCGTTGCAGATTCTGAATTAGTAATTCAAGGACGTTATTCTCGATTAGGGCCTCAACCAAAACCCTAGCAGGTTCGTCATTATCTTCTAGAACGTCCTCGTCAGTAAGGTCTTGAAGCAATTGAACGACGTCTATGGAAATGTCGGTGTTATCGTGCGTAAGGAGGTTGAGAATCGAAGGAATAACGTTGAGATTTACGAGGTCGGGGTAGAGCTCCGGTCCACCGGCGAGAATCTTGAGCTTCTGAATATCATCATGGAGCTCGATCTCTGAATCGGCGAACCGGTCCGGTTGGTCCGGATACTTGAGCCGGGCGGAGATGTTGTCTCTCAACCGCCGTTCGAATGCGAGGACGAGCTTCTTCAAGGTCCGTAGATCGAGAACTTCGACTGCGCTCTGTGATTTCTCTACGGCTTCGAGGAGAGAAAGATCGATATCGTTGTCAATCTTCTTGTCGCTGCCGTTGGATAAAACGTCCTCACGCTTTCGTTTTGCCGGGTGCGTCGACATGTCGGCGGCCTCCATTTTTTACTGCCGGTGCGGAAGTAGAGGGCCAAACCCTACTACGATATCGATTGATATTTTGGGTTTTGCGGAAGCAGCTAAAATGGGTTTAGAGCCCCCCTTCCTTTATTTTTTTTGGCCAAAATTTAGTGTGTTTAGAAAAAAAAAAAAAAATTTTGATTAGAGTTGAAATATCACGATAATATATATATGTTTAATAAAGTTGTTGGCCGAAAATTAAATAATTAGAGTTAATTTTTTTTGTCACGTTATAAATTTATGATCGCTAAATTATATATTAAATTAAATTGAGCCAAACTAGATGTAATATAACTTGTAAAATACTTATTCTTGTGCATTTTTTGGACAAAAATGCATACTCTTTTCTTTTTATTTATTCTTAATTAGAAAATAATTAAGAATTTTAACAGAAAAAAAAAAAAACACACAAATGATTTATAGTTGCACATTTTAATTAGTCTTACCTAATAATGTAAAATTAAGGTTAGCGAATATAAAACTCCATTTAAATTACAAAACAAGATTATATTAATGTCTCAGTACAAGAACACAGTGCTAAAACTGATTCATATTGACCGACATATACTAATAAGGAGAGCAACTTAAGACACGGATTGTCTCGAAGCTACAAAGTGGCTTGTTTTATACAGAACACCACTATTATTATTCTTAAACCTCTTCAGACTCGAATCGATCGAGAAAAGTTATCTTTCAAAATGACACTTCAACATCCAGAAGAGACATCAATTGCGCAATGAACTGAGGATGTCCAGGCCAAGCTGCTCCAGTTACGAGATTTCCATCAGTGAAGCAGCGATCTATTGGGTCCGGTTCCAACCACGTTGCTCCAGATAATTCAACATTAAGCTTCACGGCTGGGTAAGCAGTGCACTTTTTTCCCTGTTTTAGTTTTTGATTATTTAGAAACTAGGAAGAAAGATAAAGCTCAGAGGAAGAAGTGGTGACTTGTAGTGGTACCTGTAAAACACCAGCTGCAGCTAAAATCTGCTGTCCATGACAGATGGAAGCAACTGGCTTCTGTGCCTGCATGAATTGCTTTACTATTGCAATGACAGACTCATCCAGAGCTAAATATTCTGGAGCTCTTCCACCAGGGATGACAAGAGCATCATAAGTGGAGGCGTCTAAAGCTTCAAAATTAGATGTTAGAGTGAAATTATGGCCAGGTTTCTCGCTGTAAGTTTGGTCACCTTCAAAATCATGGACAGCTGTTGGACAGGTATCGCCAGAGCTTTTCTTGGGGCAAACTGCATCGACGTGGCACCCAAGAGCCTGAAAGGATTGGAAAGGAACAGTAACTTCATAATCCTCCATGTAATCCTGCAAAGATGGAAAAGAGGAGTTTGCCCCTAATCGTAAAGATGGTTTGAAACGAAGAGGAACTTCAAACATTCAGCTCAAAACACACAGCTTATAGTCTTAGTTATATAGATCATAGGAGATTAGATGGAGAATATTCCTAGGAGGGAGTTGGATAAGATCCAACTCTCTCAAGAAAAGGGTCAGGTAATCTTAATTCCTAGTGTGATTTATGGCAGCATGATGGCCATATAGCACTGTCAACCTTACAAGGCACAAATCCTCCATACTCCTTTTTACTTCAAAGTAATTCATCATCCAAATTACCAGCTCTGAATTAGATTCTTTCCAGATGGATTCTTCCTTCACTTAACTATATATTGATGACACAACAAGATTTCATTTGATTACCTGGGTCCTTGCTTCTTACACTTACCATTCCTTTTCTCTCACCACACAAATCAAGCTAACGGAACCGAAAGAGAGAGAGAGAGAGAGAGATTAAACCAGTCCCAAAAATCCCATTGGATAAAATAGAAGATTCAACAAACCAACACTAGGGGAAACTATAAAAAGGAAAGTGAGAAAGGAAATAACATGGTCAACGAAGGTAGAGCGATGGGGATGGGGTCGAAACTATCAGAAGCATAGAAGGAGACAATAATAAGGAGTAAGATCAAGGAAGGGCTGGGATGCGGTTCAGTTTGAGCTACGTTCCCAGGTGCAATGCAAGTGCAATAGTTAGTGCAAAATAATTGCACAAGAAATAACAATTCTCCAAGTTTGCTAATCCTATATCAAAAGTCATTCATAAATATTGGACATTACCCCACAGAGAAACAGAATCCGTCTGTCATAACCTGCAATTTGTCCTCCTAGTGCCTTCACAAAAAGCCGAATAAACTCGGGATGGCCCTCATATGTAGCCCCAGTAATGAAATTACCATCAATCACACATGCTGACAAGGTTTCTGGTTCAACCCAAATAGCACCTGCGGCGATCAATACAGGTTTCACAGCAGGGTAAGCTGTGCATTTCCGACCTTTAACCACTTTTGCAGCTGCCAAAATCAACTGGCCATGGCAAATAGCAGCTATTGGCTTATTGGCCTCGGAAATTTTACGTACCAACTCTTGTACCGATCCATCCAAAGCAAGATATTCTGGAGCCCGTCCTCCTGGAATCACCAAACCATCATATTTGCTGACATCGATTTCATCAAATGTTGCATTTAGAGTGAAATTGTGTCCACGGGATTCAGAATAAGTCTGCGAGAAGAATGAAATGTAAGATATCTAGGATAAAAAGATAAAAATAATAAAATTGTGTGTATGTAAGTGACTTGTTCAAATTGTGCTTTCATTGAATTTAGGAGCTGCACTACAACAATGGAAAAAAGGTGCCCCTATTTGTTACTTCTCAATGCAATTGTTCAGAATGAGCTCAAAAGCTATCACTCTTAAGTCCTAATACAGGTCTAGCTAGTAGGCAACTCCACAGTCACAGGATGCAGAAGTTTTAATTGATTGATGAAAATATACAAATAATAATTAAATCCACACAACAAATACTTTCAGGCTTAAGTCTTTAGAAACTGGTCTGGACAATAAGGAAGAAGATCTGAAGAAGATGAACAGAGAGAGTTATCGTATCAACATATGCTAAACCTAGAAGCTGAATTATATTAGGCAGAAATAAACATAAGATATATCGTCCATTTCATCTAGATAATCAAGACTCGACAGTGAGAAGAGAGAGAAAAGACAGACCTGATGACCAGAATCGTCGTGAATGGCAGTACGACAGATATCACCTGCTTTCTTCTTCGGACAAACTGCATCGACTGACACTCCAAATGCCTGTAGTGCTTGAAATGGAACCATCGCCTAAACCACAAAATCAAACCAAAATTCAATCAATTAGCGAATCTATATTTTGTTTCTAGTTCTACATGAAAGTACTTATATGTTATCAGTACAACTAAAGGAGCTCAGAATCGTTATACAACCGATTGGAGTTCACTTCCTAAATTAGAAGAAGAAGAAGAAGACGAAGACAAAGAAGAAGAGGAAACCTCATAGTCTTCCATGTAGTCGCCGCACAGCAGCAGAATGCTTCTCTTGGAATTCGCCATTTGATGAACGATTTCTGTTGCAAAGAGGTTTAATTTGGTAAAAAAAAAATGGCGGATAACAACTGTATATTGTGTGTTACTGTAGACCGTGGATGAGAACGTTGAAAACCAGCCGTGCTCGTAGAGCACTCTAGATTTAGTCTGGAGTCTATAAAAACATACAAGGACTGATTTTAACTTTTTATTTTTTCTTAATTCCTTTTAATTTGGTCCCCTTTTATATATATATATATATATATATATATATATATATATATAATAAATAATTTAAATTTTCATAATTATAATGTATTATTTGATACTCACCATTCAGATGTTCCAGCATTCATCAATCTTGACCATTGTTACAAATAATATTCATTATTTGTTTTAAAAAAAAAAAAAGAAGGAAAGAAAGGGTAAGAGGCATTGGTAAGCTTAGTCCGCTTGCTGATCTTGAGCTTCTTCTTCTTGGGTTGGGTTTGGGTTTGGGCTTGGGCTTGGGCTTGGAGGAAGAGAGACGTGGCCCTTCGCATTAGCTCTCCTGTTAGCAGTGTTCTTTGCGGGTTTCATTCCGTTCTTTTGAAGATCTTTCTCGATATCCAACATGTCTCTGGGCAACTCGATTCCTCGAAAGAGTTGTTTGAGACCATCTGACCGGCTGCTTTTAGAGCCTGTGCTTTTAGGTTCTGCGTAGATTGCAAAAGAAGCTCTAACAGGATGACATAAATAGTCTTAAGGCTGTACTTATTTGTTGTGAAAGAAATTAGGGTACTAATCACAGAGGTTGTGAAAGAAAGGGCTTCCAAGACAACTATTGTTGAAACTAACTGATAATGCTCGTTTGGTTAGAACGATAATGAATGAAAGGGTAGGAGATACATTCTCTAGTACTCAGTTAGAATGTCCTCATTTGGTTGATTTGTAGGTAGGAATGAAATTGTTGATTCTGCATTTTGATTGATTCTATCTTTTGTATAGTCTTATCCCTAATTTATATATGAAAGAAGATGAAAAATGTCAGAATCTTTAAGATATATCTTTATAGTACCAACTTATAAGAATAAAGGCGATATATAGAATTACTCAAATTAAAGAGTGATGAAGCTCATAAGAGTCATACAACGAAACTTTGGGAGATGGATTATAAAAAGAAGACTTAAGAGTATCACCACTATATCAGAGAATCAATTATGTTTTATATAAAGTAAGTCTACGAAGGAAGCAATATTCTTAATTAAACAAATGATAGAAAAATATAGAGAAAAATACAAGAGTCTGCATATGATATTTATTAACTGATAAAACATATGATAAAGTGCCTATATAATTAATTTGTGAGTACTTTGAAGAAATAATATGTTTTAATGTTATATCGATATCATTAAGAATGTGTATGAAGAGGTTATAATTAATATTAGGTTAGTAGGTGGGATGTCTAATGAATTTACTATTGCAGTAAGACTTCATCAAAAATCAACTTTAATTCCATACATCTTTGCTTTAGTTATAAATGAATTGAAATAACATATTCAAGATGAAGTGTCCTATTATATGTTGTTTGCAGCTGATGATATCATCACAATTGATGAAACTAAAAAAGGTATGAGTCGAAAATTAAATAGGTGGCGTGAGAATTTAGAGAGTAAAAGTTTTAAAATTAGTCGATCAAAAATGGAATATTTAGCTTGTAATTTTGGTTGCAAATCTTGAATAAGGTGTAATCCAATTGAGATCGACGCCATGGAGGTATCAAAATATGTAGCTTTCGGATATTTAAGAAGATACAGACTATAAGATTAAAGCTGGTTGCATGAAATAGAGGATGACATCATGAGTCATATGTAAATGGAAGGATGTCTGTGAGGTTGAAATGAAAATATTACAAGATGATCGTTCGACCAGCTATGGAATAACATATGCATAAAATGATGATAGCAGAAATGTGTGTGTTAAGATTAATGTGTAATAAAATACGCAATAATAGAACTAAGAATGAAATGATTATGAATTATCTAGGTATAGCCCATATAGATGATAAGAAGAAAAAGACGTCTAACATGATTTAGTTATGTATAAAGGAGATAAAACATTGTTTCCATTAAAGAGGGTTTAGATTGGCAAGTAAGTAGATGACATAAACGGAGGGAAATACCATTAAAAACTTAAATAAATATGGTAAATGATAATATTCTAAATCTTGGATTATATAATAATATGATGAAATATCGTATAATTTGAAAAATCAATAATCGTATAACTGATTTTGAAAATAATAGAAATGAACTTAGATAATGATGATAATGCAACAAATAATAAGAAGTTTCTAAATTTCAATTTATATAATTTCTTTAACATCATTACTATTATTAAAAAAATTAAAACCCCATTAGGCATAAATAAACAAAAAAAAGTTATATTATGCATAAATAATATAAAAATGTTCTTACTTCTTAGATAGATCATACCATAAATCAATTATCTTATGTTAATTGTTGAAAATTTATCAATTACTATTCATTAAGTTCTTTCTTATTTCTATGATAGTATCTACCAAATTTTAATTAATTACTATAAGGTAATTAATATTCAATATGATCTAATATTAAAATTTCTCAAACAAAAACTTTTATTTTTCATTTCCCTAATATTATATACAAAGCCTCATTTTCCATTTCGCCTTAGAAATCAAAACATGTCAGGGCTTATGCCCGGTTGATATGAATGAAATTGTCCCCTGCTCTGTTTGAACAACCTGGGCAATCAGTGTCTTACTTATCCACATACTGGAGGCTCATAGAGCAAAAATCCGAGTTGCATATCGATTCATATATCTATACACAAAAAATGAATAGATTCCAGAACCCACATTTAGTAATTGGTATGATGTAATCGAAATTAACAAAGAGATAACAGAGATGGGAGGGAGTGAGAGAGAGGAAAGATGCTTTATCCGATCATTCATGATTCATGATTCATGATTCAACTTAGTTCACCGTAAAAATCTATCATATCATTTAATATATGATCTATTTCAAATGATATGATAAACTTAGTATCAAACTAGCTAAATATATTTCCTCTCATGTTGTGAACTTGTAAAGAAAGTTTGAAACAAATTTCAGGAGTATTTGAAAAAGAAACAAAGACGTGACTTAGTGTAAGGCTGTAACTCCATTCTGGAGAGATGTGGATCATTTTTGACTTGTCTGAAATACTCAGAGACAACCAAAATAGAATCAAAATAAAGAATGTGTTCTAATTGGATGAATCTGTAGTTACGTAAAGGGGAAGAAACGATAGTAAAAAAAAAAAAAAAAAGAGAGAATGAGAATAAAATATCACATGCCCCCATTGAAGGAATATAAGGTTTCTTCCTTGGCTTGTCAAATTCTTTTGTGTTTTAATAAAAAGAGACTTGTTGGGTTACTTGCATTTCAAGTCTTATAACTTGCTTTTTCCTCAAATTTAGATTTGACCAAAATCAAGCTAAAATTTAGAGTATATATATATATATATGGTTAATAATACCACATGTAATTTAAAAGAAGACAAAAAAGTAATTTAAAAAAAAGAAAAAAGAGAGAAAATATTCCGCTCTTGACTCAAGTTTACTTGGAGTTGAAAAAAGCTCTCTTAGATCTTCCCTACAAAAATAGGTGTCTGCATAAACCAATTACTTATTTCATCCCACTTCAATTTTCTCCCTCCCTACTGATAAAATCCAATGGTTTCTCATTTCAATCTTCTTCTTCTTCTTCTTCTTCTTGCTTCCTCTAAGTCATGGCTTCTCACCGAAGCATCCTCCACGACAAATCAAATTCCCAAGGTAATAAGAAGAATATTTTTCACATTAATTTTATTTTCCTTCACTTTCCTGCCAGCCAAACAGGTGTATGAATGTGTGAAAAAACATATTTAATTTCATATAATTTGGCGCCATGCAGCATTATGTTGTGTATATGGGTAGTTCACCCAATTATGATCATGTTAATGAGGAAGATGAAGCTCGAGAAGCAGAAAAAGTATCCCATCTCCAACTGTTATCCACAGTGATTCCAAGGTAATTAGATAATCAGTATTCATTGTTACATCAAGACGACGTAGTTTTCTTTCCCATTGATTAATCATTCATTAATGTATAGCTTGTTTTTCTAATTCCTAGCCAGGAGAATGAGAGGGTCTCACTGCTTCATCACTACAGTCATGCTCTTAAGGGCTTCTCCGCCATGCTTACACAGAAGGAAGCTTCCATTCTATCTGGTACTTAATTAATTATTTTCCCCTTTGTTTTGTTCCATAAAGTTGAGCCAAAAGGTTTCTTAAGATCACTATTATAATCTAGACATAATGTGTAATTGAATTCATCATCAATTATTTAATCTTAGTGTTTGGACATCATAATCGCATCTTCCATATTAAAAATGCATAAAGTTAATATTTTTATTTTTGCATAATAATCAGTAATTAATTCAACCATATACGTATAGGCAAAAGTGGAATAGTGTCGGTTTTTCGGGATCCGTCGCTGAAGCTCCATACGACCCGATCCTGGGATTTCTTGGAATCGGAACTGGGCATACGCCCTTCTCCATACGCTCATAATCATCACCACCATGAATCCAGTGACGTCATTATTGGCATGATTGATACAGGTACTGCACGGACTAAGAATTTCTCAATTTTAATCATAAAAAGAAATGTAAAAAAGAAATAATAATAATAAAATTATTGGTGTAGGGATATGGCCTGAGTCTCCAAGTTTCAAGGACCATGGAATGGGAGAGATCCCTGCAAGATGGAAAGGAGTTTGCATGGCGGGCCCTGACTTTGAGAAATCAAGTTGTAATAGGTAAAGCATTTTTCTTTTCTTATTCACTTATTCTAGTCTTCTATTAAACAATCTGTTACTTTGCAGGAAGCTGATAGGTGCAAGGTACTACAGCATCCAACCGTCACAAACCAATCACACCTACACGACGGAATCCTTCGGTTCACCGAGGGATGCACAAGGTCACGGCACACACACCGCCTCGATCGCTGCTGGCGCCGCCGTGGCAAATGCCAGCTACTACAATCTAGCGAAAGGAACGGCGAGAGGCGGCTCTCCTTCTACGAGACTCGCTGTCTACAAAGCCTGCTTAGGTCAGGACTGCTCTGGATCCACGATTTTGAAAGCGATCGATGATGCGATTAAGGACGGAGTGGATATTATTTCTGTCTCCATTGGAACGAGCTCTGTTTTCCAAGCGGATTACTTAAATGACCCCATCGCGATCGGAGCTTTTCACGCCGAAGAGAAGGGCGTTTTGGTCATTAGCTCCGGAGGAAACGACGGTCCCTATCCCTCTACAGTGGTTAATTCTGCGCCGTGGATCGTCACTGTTGCAGCTTCTAATATTGATCGGGGTTTCCAGTCAAGTGTTGTTCTTGGAAATGGGAATATTTTTCAAGTAAGCATTTTTTTTTTTTGTTCCCTTTTCTTTTGGGGGGGTTTAAATTTAATTTCTAGAAATTAAATAAAAATTTTCATATTTATTTTAGGGGTCTGGCATCAATTTCTCAAACCTTACTCGCTCAAAGACTTATCCTCTTGTGTTTGGAAAGGATGCTGCTTCTGAATTTACACCCATAGCAGAAGCAAGGTAATGAACTATCGACTCTATGAAAATTAGGATTTACTCCCTAACATTTTAAAATTATAAATATTAACCATCAAAACTTTTCAAAAACAATGATTAACCTCATTTTATCAAATTATCATTAAAATGTCGAGATGACATGTCCGATCAGCAAGCTACATCATCAAACTGATAGAATGTTATGTTTCCGGCATAAATCTTAGTTTTCGTGTCTAATGTTCGTATAAAATTTAAGGAACATATTTGTTCTGTAAAGATTGATGATTGAATTTTGCATCTTCCTTTTGGTGAAATGTAGAAATTGCTATCCAGGATCACTAGACGAAAGCAAGGTGAAAGGCAAGATAGTTGTTTGCGAGAATGATTTCACCATGGCATCAAGACAAATAAAGAAACTAGTTGCAGAAGATGCTGGAGCAAAAGGGTTGATACTACTCAATGAAGATGATAAAGATGTGCCCTTAGATTCAGGCATCTTTCCCTTTGCTCAAGTTGGTGATTCTGCTGGTTTCCAGATTCTCCACTACATCAACTCCTCCAAGTAAGTCTTTTCCATTCATAAATTTCATCATGTACCCACTAACATGTCACTGATTAGTAATTAGCTACTCATTAATCCTTAATGTCAGAAACCCAACTGCTATGATCCTTCCAACGATCGAAGTTCCGAAATACAAACCATCTCCAATGGTCGCATTCTTCTCGTCCCGTGGTCCTGCAATTCTTACTGAAAACATTCTTAAGGTCCTCCTTTTTTGATGATGCCTTTATCTTGATATATATTAAAATAACTTCATGTTATAATTTTGTTTAAACACCGATATTAATTTTGCAGCCCGATATAATGGCCCCAGGAGTAGCCATATTAGGCGCCGCAATGCCTTCAAAAAGCGAAGATTCCGGAAGAATCCCTTTCGGGAAGAGAGTATCAGAATTTGCTATAAAATCCGGAACATCAATGGCCTGCCCCCATGTTACAGGAGCTGCTGCTTTTGTTAAATCAATTCGTCGTCAGTGGACTTCTTCTATGATCAAATCTGCTCTTATGACTACAGCTACAGCATATAACAACGAGAAGAAGCCTGTGACAAACAACACGAACATGTCAGCAAATCCACATGAAATAGGGGTCGGAGAAATAAGCCCAATTAGAGCTCTTAATCCCGGATTAGTTTTCGAAACGACAACACAAGATTATCTCAATTTCCTCTGTTATTACGGCTACCCAGAGGAAAACATAAAGTCGATGTCGAACACAAACTTCAATTGTCCTAAAACCAGAACCGAATCGCTCATTTCTGATCTTAATTATCCGACCATTTCTATAAGTAAACTGGAACGACATCAGAAAATGCCGACGACGATAAGAAGGACAGTAACGAATGTCGGAGGCGTAAATGCTACTTACGTCACTAGAGTGCGTGCTCCTCGAGGTCTGGTGGTGAGTGTCGTCCCGAGTAAAATTGTGTTCTCAAAGAGTGTGAGGAAGGCTTCGTACGACGTGTCGTTTTATGGTAAGGAGGCTGACATTGGGTATAATTTTGGCACTGTTGTTTGGGTTGATGGTAAACACTACGTACGTACAGTTTTTGCAGTTAACGTAGATTAATAATGTAATTTCTATGCCTATTCTTCTCCTTTTAAAAGGACAAAGAGGGAAACAAAAAATTACTCAACAAATTTACTTCTTTTTTTTTCTTGGCAAGAAATCGCTTGTATTTTCCGTCCTATAAATACAAATTTTTACAAGAAAAATTCAATATGGAGGAACATGGCCAATAATCGCATCCATTTTAAGATTGTTTCAATAATTTATAAGGAAATTATATTCATTATCATAATCAACTCCTAATTTAAAAATTATTTATAATAAATTATTTACTATTCATTTTCTATCTATTTTAACAGTTTTATCCACCTCTTTAAACTTTTTTTAACTATGAATTTCTCTTCTTTTATAATTTTGACCCTAAAACTTATATTTTAACCCTCTAAATTATTTCAATTTATATTTTCATCCATCTTCCACCGAGTTCCATCAATGGAGATTTGCTTGAGCTCCAAAAAAAAAAAAAACATTTTCTGCCATGGAAGGAGGTTTGCTTTCAATGGAGATTTTTATTTTTTCGGAGCTCAAGCAAACCTTTATTAATGGAGTTTGAGTTCCATCAATGGATGAGTGAAAATATAAAATGAAATAATTTAGGGTTAAAATTATAAAAAAAGAAGAAGATAAATTTAGGATAAATAAAAATTTAAAGACAGACACATAATAGACACGTATATGTCGTATGAACAAAATCATTAAAATTAATAAAAAATATATTAATTCATTATAATTAATCTTTAAATAAAAAATTGATTATAATCATATAAATTTTAAAAAATTCATTATACTAAAAGTGATGTTCATTATAATTTAATAATAAAATCAGAAATATTTTTTTTTCTTTTTCTATTAAACAAAAAGGGTTTTTAAGTAATTTTAAGTTTTAAATATACTTATTAATTATATATATATATATATATTTCCTCCAAACTTATATTTATAAAGATAAATTTCACACCCAAACGGGCTCTAGGTATAAAACACATCTCTGTCTCTCGAAGCAGACGCGCCGGCAACCATCCCAGCCTCTCAGGTACATTTCGTCTGCCATCTTCTGTTTATTTTTCCCTCTCTCTCTCTCTCTCTTCCCCTTGTTCTCTGTTTCGTCCATTATATGCTTAGAAGTTATAAATTTCTGGTTTTGAAATCACATTCCTTTCATTCGATTTATACTTTTCAACGCAGGAATAAAGTAGAAGGATTTACTCACTAGAGAAAGAAAGTAAAAAAAATGTCGGGGTAAGTGAAATCATCTTCTTTTTCTGAGTCGCTCAGCTTCATTTTCGATCTAATCTGAAATTATCTACATTTGTTTCAAATTCTATTAGGTGATTATGTTTTTTCTAACTTTTCAATTGATAAGTTTGTTATTGTAGGATTATATATCTAACTTAGATAGTCTTATTCATTTAGTTCTTTTGGGAAGAGGTAAGTCGAATGAGAGTTAAAGGGGAAGTTTATCAGAGGTGTGGATCTGAATAGGGGTTCAATTAAGTTACCATATTTCGTTCTTATCAAGCTCCACCTTGGTAGGAATGCGAACCTAATTTAAAATTTAATGATTTAGATACAATAATTTGATAGGCAATTCGAATTTTTTTATTGGACCGGGGTTACTATTATGTTTTATTTATTTCTCTCTTGCAGTGAAGATGTTGCCGTTGCAGCTGAGACTCCAGCCCCAGCCCCAGCTCCAGCTCCAGCTTTAGGTGAACCAATGGACATAATGACTGCCCTGCAGCTTGTACTGAGGAAATCATTAGCTCATGGTGGGCTTGCCCGAGGCCTACACGAGGGTGCTAAAGTCATTGAGAAGCATGCTGCCCAGCTCTGTGTCTTGGCAGAGGATTGTAACCAACCCGACTACCTTAAACTGGTTAAAGCACTTTGTGCCGATCACAATGTAAATTTGATGACCGTTCCTAGTGCGAAAACCCTCGGTGAATGGGCTGGTGTAAGCAACTTTTTTCTAACCAAAATTTTCTGTTGCAAAAGTAGTGCTTCCTTCGTGACTTATTTTTCTTGCTCTTCAAACTATGCATTCCTGCTGCGTCTTGGTCACGAACCTGTCTATAAATTGGGAAATAGTTATCCTCATCTACTTTTCATTATCATCTCTATGGGTAGTAGGGTCTGTTGGGTTCTATTATTCTGCTTTGATCCTTTTTTAGCCAAGCTTCACAATTGTTAATCATTCTATTTTTGTTGTTCTTTACATTCCCAAGTGACCATCTTGTTCAAGTATAAAATTTTTAGTTTTATGTGAGATAATGATTTATGGAAGTTTTGTTTTGAACTTATGGGTATTATATTGGATGCTCTTCATTCAGTTATGCAAGATCGATTCCGAGGGAAAGGCTAGGAAAGTGGTTGGTTGCTCCTGTGTTGTAGTGAAGGTAAAGTTTTGTAGGAAAGTGAAGATTTTTTTTTTTTTTTACTCTTCTTTTGGGTTGCATGTTTATTTACAATGGGTAGTGATTTTCAGGACTTTGGTGAGGATCATGAAGCTCTTCACATTGTTCAGCAGCATGTTAAGGCAAATTGAGTAGCAATAGTTTGGAATTGATGAGATCTAAATCTGAATGAATCCTTGAAGCCTTTCTTTGTTTTGACTGTTTACCGGTCTCGTCTTTAGGGAATTTTCTTCATTACTCGGTTACGAGTGCTTAATAACTCTGGTTGTTGAACATTGCTTTTTAATATATTCAACTATGTAATCTGTTTTTGGATTATGCTTCGACCAAATGGCCTCTTATGAGAACTCCCATGTAACCAAAATCTTGCAGAATACACTACCCCCATGTACTTTATTCAATTTCGCAGGTGACATAAATTTTTGTAGGGAAGAAACTACAAGGCTGATTTCAATCCTTGCGACTGTCGAAACTCAGCTCAAAATTGCTTTTGGGCTAAACTCGCATAAATCAATTCCACCCTCTGTTTTTCTAAACTAAACAGAAGCATTAGTTTTCACTCTTGATGATTGCGAATTGAGAAAGAAACAAGTTCTCCAACATAGTTTCTGTAATTAAACAAAAGTAAGTATAAATTAAGCTTAGTTCCGAACACCATAGGTTTTTTTCTCATTTTCACGAGAGGGACCTTCATCCGTTTTAAATAATGTATTATATTTTAATTAATAGATTAAACTTAATTTTGGACTATATAAAGCTTTTCTCTATTTTCGGTAGATTCATCGCCTCTCAGAATCTTCAAATGGATGCAATAGATAGTTGTATAACCAAAGCTTTAAACTGTTTGTTTCTATACAATATAACAAACACTTGTAAATGGCTCCTCTCTAGACCACAAATTAAAATTCATTCCCATCAATAATCTATTATTCCATTAGCAAGCATTTTTCACAAGAGATTGCATTTTCCTTTTTTTTTTTCTCGCCCTATAATTACAAACTGGTACAAGAAAAATCTAGCAAGTATCAAATAAACAAAGGAGAGTACCAAATCTTAGACAGAGAAAACAAAGGCTCAATTTATCATTTATCAACCCGAAAAAATCCATAACAAGTCAACGGAAGAAAGAAAGGTATATTGATCTAATCAGTTAGCGACATACTGATTAATCCTAGCAGCCATATTAGCAACCTGAGACTGCATTTGAGAAGCTCTAACTTTCGCAACTAAAGCCCGATGAAAAAACTGTTCGCGAGACAACAGCCTCACATTCCTCAAATACTGATCAAACGGAATAACTCCTTCCTGAACCGCCTTATCCAATGCATAAACAGCATCCTCAATTGCCAAGTCAGAAGCCGTCACCTCAAGCATCTGCTTAGATGTAGGATCCACACATTCAAACACATTATCCACATAAGCATTACTTCCCAACTCACTTATCTTCTTTCCGTCATTATCTCTTAACCACCCTTCCATCAAATCAGTATTCATCAAAACCATCTGCAACTTCGACTCTAACCCTTCCTTCTCATCCTGCATCTCCTTCAATCCTTGATTCAATACCTCCTCTCTTTGCTTAAGCACCCCTTGAGCAGCAAAAAGCCCTTCCATTTCACTCTCTCTAGCTTTTCTCAACCCCACTACATCATTATGCACTACCTCTACAAGCTTATTGATAGCATTCCGCTTAAATACCTCGCTCGGGTCCTCAGTCACGGGCTGGAACCGACCCGAACTAGTCCCATATGGAGATGGAGGGTAAGACCTTGGGGGGATTACCGGGCGGACATAGCTTGAGCTAGGAGAAGGACTAGGATTAGGGCTAGGGCTGGGGTTAGGGTTAGGGTTAGGGTTAGGGTTAGGATTTGGGTTTGGTCTGCGTTGAGAATAAAGGGGAGGGTCTCTACCAAACATAAGACTCAAATTTCTCACCAATTCGACTAAATTAGAGCTAGGGTAAACCCAATTTTGCAGAAAAGGGATAGAGACCAGACCAGAAGGGTTGACGTGAGGGTGAGGTCGCTTGATGACCATATCGCGCGTGGGATTCACGTAGACGCAGGGAGGGTGGCGAGGGTAGGACTCCATGAGCCAGATCACGATAGGAATGTTGTAAGTGACGCCTTGGTACGACATCGGAACGGTTCCATCGGCCTGGAGGAGGTTGATGGTGCGGCCGTCGTTGTGGGTAAAGGTGGCGGTTTTGGGTTCTAAGGAAGGGTACGACGTCGTTAGGGCAACTAGGTGTTGGCGGATCAGCCACTTGGTGTCTTCGGAGTACGGGAGGGCAGAGGGGCCGCGTTGGGAGAGGACGGAGCTTAGGAACTGTTGGGTTAATTGTGGGTTTGGCGGCGAAGGACCGGCGTGGACTCCTGGATGCGCCATTGATGGGAGCTTCGAATGAGGGGTTTCTGATCTCGATTACAAAATCGGAAATTGGGATTAATTTTGAAGAAGCGGGGGGAAAGAGAGAGCGGTAGATTGGATTTGGAAGGGTTTTGGATTTGACTGAATTTCGATACGAATTGGGAATTGGGGTCTTCTTATCTATTTTGCTTTTCAGCGGAAGGGAAAAGAATTTTGATGCGCGTTGGAGTACAGAAACGGATGAATAGTTTGAAGATGGATTTTGAGTGCCTTAGCTGGTAAGGAAGAATTTAAGAAGCAAAGAAATAGTTGACTTTTCCTAGTTTGCGTATGTATCGCGATAAACTAATTTTAATCTAATTTCTTTTTTAAGTTGTAACAAAAACAGTATTTAATGAATGCCAAAAACAATATTATTTTCAATTTTTTTAAAAATAATTTCTTGCTTTTTGTTAGTGTATGTCTTTTGTTAGAAGCGTAAAAAAAATCTTTTGTATTTAAAAATGAGGAAATTATGATATATTTTTTTTAAATTTTTATTTAATATAATTATAATAAATAATTTATTCTGATAAAACAACTTAAAATTTAAATTTTCTCAAATTAATATTCTTTTATTTATAGTCTCAAAAAATTATTTTACATTTTTAGTCGGTTCGTCCATTTATCATCATTCACCGTCATTCCAATGACCATTTCACCGTGGCCAAACGTATTCTAAATGAGCATGACTTGTATACTCTTTAATCCCCTTATATGATTGATTACTAGATATAATTTAAGTGTTTGGCATAGCCCCTCTATACTACGTTTTTGCAAGTATTCGACATTTTCTAAATCATATTTAGGTATTTTGAGTAACTATTATTCTTGACTTGGTTAAGAACTTGAAAAAACAGGCTGAAGCAGTTGAAATATTATGGTTTGTAAATTTCAGCCCAAAGAAGGCGTCAAAGTTAATATTGATGATGAGGTGATCATTTAGAAATAGACTGAATAATTGGAGTGTCACGATTGACCATAAAGCCTGGTTTTAGGATGAAACCGATCTAGTTTGAAAAAGATGATGATACAAACTATCATATAGATGTAATAGCCGAGCTTACTAATATGAGGGCAAGGAATTATGGAATAGGGGAAGTAGACAAGCTGAAAGCGAAACTTATTGCAGGGAGGATAATCCCTGTGTTGATGCATATTTTCATTTTGGTGAAGAGATTCATAGAAGCAGTGTGTTATAAGATCAAGCCTATCTGCAAAGGAATAAACAAAGAATTAAGCTAAGATGACAACCGGCGTATTCTCCTCCGACGGTCTAGTTAATAGGGTGTTTTTAGAGACTTTTTAAGAAGGCAATGATTAAGGTAAAAAATATTCTCACTTTCTAGTGAGTTATTAGTTCTTTTTATATGTTTGGAACTGGGATAAAACCCTAGTGGGCCTCCAACTAACTTAGGTCCAAGTTGGTCTACTCTTCCATTATGCGATGGCTTAAATGCCACATCATTTTGGGTTATGTGGCATAAAGAGTGCCCTCAACTCTTCCAACACTTATCGGTTTAACATATTGGGATTAGAGACAAAGGTAAAAGCCTTCAGGGGAGGTCAGCCACTTTATGGTTTGACGCCAATCTATAATTAGCCTCATCCCTTAGGATTCCACCCTTGGTCTCGTTGATGGGCTTTGGATGGACTTCTTCAGCTGATGATAAAGTCATAACTTTGCTGACACTAACACGATTACATACCCACCAAAGTTTCATCCACACATGCTCTCATGTATCTCTTGCAGTAGCAGCTCGACCTCATCTTGAGCTATTTACTACATCAGTAATCTTGTAAATCTTCTTTGGTACAACACATCTCCGTTTAGGATACACGTGGCTGATTGCATTATAACCCTTTGTGTCTCTCTTATCTGTCGACAACTCAATTTCGATTGGATACCTCCTTACCATTTCGATCTAACCCCCTCATTCTATCACCATCATGTAATGTCCCTTAGAAATGCTTAAAACGTCTAGGAACCTCCTCAAGGCCCCTCCTGAGAGGGAAGCCTATGCTAAGGTATCCAATTTGGCAAGGCCATCAACCTCAGCATTATACCCTTGGGGCATGTGTTATATGCAGTATTGGCTAAACCTTTTTAGTATAACTTCAACCACTTTTTGATAGACTCTCATCCTAGTAGATTTAGTCTCAAAGTCTATATTAACTTGTGACACTACTACCAGGGAGTCACTCCTCATTCTTGTTTTCTCCACCCCCACTTCCTCATCCAACCTCATCCCTACCAACAACGCTCGTATTCTACTTCATTGTTAGAGGATTTGAATTTAAATTTGAAAGCATATTCAATCCTCACCCGTTCATATGATTTTAAGATCATCCATTTTTTGCATCCCTCTTTATTTACAACTTCATCTACATTGAGGTATTGTATAAGGGGGTCAACTCAGCTGTGGAAGATGCCCTTTTAGCAGTTGGTTGTTCTAAGGGCACTAGTCCTTCTCCGACGAGTTCTGAAATGAAATTTACCAAAGCTTGTCATTTGATGGTTGTCCTCGGTCTGTAAGTGAAGTCAAATTCTCCCAACTCTAAAGACCACTTGAGTAATCTGCATGATGTGCCTGGATTTTACAAGATTTGCCTGATGGGGAGGTCAATGAGCACTATGATCGGATGAACCTGAAAGGGCGTAAAGATATTGAATCTCCAGTCCATTCAACACCTTTCTTGTATAGTGCATAAGGATATGCTTTCCTCCTTATTCCTTCAAGAGCACAAAATTAACTGCTACAACGTTGATGGCTCTATATAGCTTCAGCTCCCTACTTGTGGCTTACTTAACCTTACTTTCATCCATGGGGACTACAACCTCCACCATATTGACTTCCTTAGCTCGTGCTAAGGTCTCTTCTTTTAGGGTGGCTACATAGCACTGTCATGCCTTTGTCTGATTGCCCCTAACCCCTCATACTCCTTTATCCATAGGAAACTTCATTGCAAGATGCTTAGTGGATACAATTACCCCTAAGGCATTGATGGATGAATGACTGAGGATGATGTTATAGCCCGACATATAATTTATCACTAGGGAGTTTACAATGATAATAGCTCTGCACGAGTCTTCTCCCACAATTAACGATAAGCTTATCACTTCCTTCAGATATACTGCACTTTTTGAGAACCCTGCGAACAGAGTGTTGAGGGGCTTTAGTTCGCATTTCTTATTTTCATCTTTTTAAAGGTAGACAATGAGATGATGTCTTTGGCGCTTCCAGTCTCCACTAGTACCTGATGTATAAGTATAGAGGAGATGTTGGTCGGGATGACGAGAGCCTCATTATGTGAGTATATATCCCCTACTTGTCGGCTTCGTTGAAGGTGATATCCAAACTGCAGGTCGACTGGGTTGAGGCTAACAGAGAGAAAACCTTGGCTTACTCTAAGGACCTCAGCCACCCATTTCTCTTCTGACTAGAACCGCCACCCTTAAGAACACATGGATCTCTTTGATTGCTCTTTAGTGTTTTGCATCAACTTCATTTCTTTTGCTCCTAGGTGTGCCCCTCTCATCTACCATTTTTCCTATATTTCCTCTAGTAGTCCCTCAGCCTCCATTGACGTATTCGCCCACGTATCCCTCTTGGATGAGGCTTTCTATCTCCATATTCAACTAATTACAATCCTTAGTCTAATGACTATGATCACGGTGGTACTTACAATAGAGCTTCTGATCTCACTAAGCCAGGGAGCTCTTCATCGGTTCAGCTGCTCTTAAGAGGTTTAGATTCTTGAAGCGCGTGTATATCACCTCAATGCTACAGACTAAGGGCATAAATGTTTCTCTGGGTGGTAGCGTATCGGTCCTCTTAATGGGACATATTCTCTTCTTACCTTTCTTATTCTTATCACGGACTTAGTCTAACCTTTGCTTCAAATCCTCATACTTCCTCTTATGTTCATTATTCACCATGCTCCCCCCAACTTGCCCCAACTAAGACCTAACCTGCTTTTCCATTGTCTCGTCGATCACTCCAATCCTCCTAGCTTTTAGGAGGGCTCTATAAAATGATTTGAAGTGTAACTTTTTAGATTGGTTAATGAGCTCCCTATCATTTGTTCCCCCTAAGAAGGCGTGTAGGACACCGATATCCCCATGCACTTCTATTTTCTTGGCCGCAACATGGAACATGTCAACATAATCAAGCAACATGGAACATGCCAACGTAAAATGTCAACATTGCTTGATACTATTGAGGCGGATCACATGCATTCTCATAGTTCTTAACCCTATGAAGTTGGCTATAAATTGAGTCATCGGGTTAATATAGGAAACTATCAGTTTGGGAGTTAGAGAGCGGTATTATTCCATGATAATGTCCTTTAAGGTAATGTAGAAGGCTTGACATATTAGCTCATCTCTCATTCCGTTTAACCTCATTGTAGTCCAGTAGGCTTCTATACGGTCCTAGGGATCCTGAGTCCCATCAAACCGCTCAATATAAAGGGATTGGAATTTGGTGGTAGATATACATCTAAGACTCTTGGTAAAAGGGCTTTCTAGCTCTTTACATTCGAGCTCCGCCTCTTTTCTGGTGAGCGCTTCCATCGAGTGGAACCTGCTGTCTACTTCCTTGTCTCTCTTAGATCGCTGGGAAGTCTATATCATCTTCTTAACTCTTAACATATCCCTTTGATCACTAGAGTCTGCCACCTATTTCGATTCGGGATTTAACATGGGATTGTCCTTCATCATCGTCCAAGGTTCGGTCATTCCTCTTCAAGCTGTGATCTCGGTTCTGGATTGGTTGCGCATTGCTCCTCATCGCCCCCAAGAGTTTGAGATATTCCCTCATCTCTACAATAATGTGAGCCAGAGCTTCTATCATCCGACTATCCACAGACCGATCCACCATCCGCACGTGCTCAACCATTCTTCTTTCCATCATCTCAAAAAGGCACACGATGTCAAACCCTTCACTGCCTCCACCCACTGGGAGCAAGGCATTTTCTTTCCCAAAGAAGGATTGGGCTATAGTGGTAGGCCTTCTTCCTAGCGGCATCGATGGGTTGGCGTCTCCACACTCCTAGTCCCCGATCATCATATTCTCCACATTGTCTCCCCCAATCTCCATCTCCCAGATTGCGTTTATTGTTTTACAAGCTGAACGACGTGATTTGTTGAAGCTTCGATAA
This sequence comes from Coriaria nepalensis, assembly GCA_027186245.1. NCBI lineage: Eukaryota > Viridiplantae > Streptophyta > Magnoliopsida > Cucurbitales > Coriariaceae > Coriaria > Coriaria nepalensis. Next base: position 7,946,045 of record CP114491.1, on the reverse strand, counting down.
TAAAGATCAACATCCTTATGGTCGGCGCCAAACTATTGATGTGAATTTCCATTTAGTGAAGGAATCTATAGCAACATTGTGCTCCAAGATCAAACCGACCTGTAAAGGAATAAAAGAACTGTGTTAGGATGACGACCGACATAATCCCTTACGACGGTTTAGTCAATAAGGTATTTTTAGAGAATTATTAAGAAGGCAATGATTAGAGTAAAAAGTATTCTCACTTTCTAGTGGGTTATTGGTCTTTTTTATATGTTTAGAAATGGTATAAAACCCTTGTGGGCCCTGCCTGACTTGGGTCTAAGTTAGTCTACTCTTTCGTTATGCGACGGCCTAAATGCCCAGGTCTTTCCATTCCTAATGTGGATGTTGTGGAGTTATCTTCTGGTTTTCGTCCACTTACCGCTACTCCTCCTTTCAATGTAATTCCTCTTTATTTCTTTTATTGGAAATTTCTTTTAGGGGCGGCCAAGGCTAATCCCCTCCTTTAAAGAGTCTACTACAACTCCTCCTGTTCTCCCATTCCCACATCACTTTGGGATATGTGGCGTAGGAAGTGAGCTCGGCTTCAACCTTTAGTCAGAGCAAGCTCGGCTTCGTCCCTTAGTCAGAACTTTGTGCCCTCAGCTCTTCCAACACTCATCGGTCTATCACATTAGGACTGGAGACGAGGGCAGAAGCCTTCAGGGGAGAGTCAGCCACTTTATGGTCCAACGCCAGTCTATGGTGAGCCTCATCCCCCGGGATTCCACCCTTAGGTCTCACTAATGGGCTTTCGATAGGCTTCTTCAACTGATGCTGAGTTGATAAGTTGGCCAACACCAACACCTGGCAATTGTGACCTCAGCTGCTATGGCAACCGATCTTGTCTATCTTGAACCTTACAAGGTACTAGAAGGTGTACATAAGGTAGAGGGGTTTCCATAACATGTTCGCCAACCTCGCGCACCTGTTGTTCTCCAAGGCCAAGCTGGTCCCTCCCAAGACGGTTACGTACCGAGACATGAGGTGGAGTGTATGGGACATGGGTTTTTAGAGACAATCGTACAATTGGAGAAGTCATATGTCTTAAGTTTTTTGCATTGTTTGTTGTATAGGTTTCCTCGTCAGAAAGTTGGAATGGCGGAGCTGCCTCTGTATTCTAGGCATTTGAATCATTGGATGATGATGGAGGCAATGACATTGATATGTCTACTATATCCATCTACTTCCGTTTAGGTTGTCTTAGAATGAGTTAATATTAAATGATTTTTTTAATCAATTCTTCTATTTTCATATATGAATGTTATTTTTGAAGTTATCATTCAGCATATTTGTGGGCTAAAATAACTTTGTGACTTCTTCAGGTTCATACCATTATGATAGTCCTGATTCCAGTTCATAAGACCTATCCTTGATTCCAATTTTTGAAAAGTTTTGAAAATTTTCTTAGGCAGAACATTAAACTAACTGGAGAGAGCGAGAGAGAGAGAAGCAATGGACATAACTATGAAATACATATTAATTGGCGAACAAGAAACAAACTTCCGAATACTGAGCGGCCAAATCGTTCTGTCCCTCTTTTTATTATGATAAAAGTACCCAACCCCCACAAGTCTCTCTATGGAGATGGAGAAGTAACAAACTGCCTGGGTGCACTAAAGATGTCCTTTCCTGCAAAGGGAGAGGTCCATTCCCTCAAACCAGTTGCAGAAGTAGAAGACAATTCCGTAGCTGCGCCCCCATTTGTCCTCATCCCTTGTTGGTTCAGCCTCATCCCTGGACCATTCCTCAGTAAAGAAGAAAGCCCTAACCACAGCCCGGACGATTTAGAAGACGGGTAATTCAAAGTCCAGTCTATACTAGTGTAGTCAAAATCTGGCATCATTCCACCAGTGTTCCAGTCAACCTGTGATAATGTCCCGTATGTTCTGGCTGAGCTCCGGCCAGAAAATAGTCCAAGAGAAGATGGAACTGCAAGTGAAGATGAAGATGCACCACCTATTGTGCTCGGTGAGCCCCTGTGCTCAAAAGGAGCCATTAGTGAAGACGAACCCACCATGCATGGTGCCTCTTTGTAAGGAGCTGGACAATAGAAGTGGTCTATGTTTCTTCTATCTTCCGGGCGAAATTTTCTAATGTTCTGATTATGTAACATTTTTCCATTTGTATCTTCCGTACCACCTGGATAAATATTATTTGTATAGCATCCAGTTGTTCCCAAGGGAAAGGCAGTAGAGATGGGTTTTGGTTTGGCATTTATGGATTGGGGATGCTGCATGACGATTACAGGCTCCCTTACTATTCCTTGATTTATACTCCTCCCTTCATTTCCAGAAATACCAAGCCTACTGTCCACTTTTTCAGGTAATACTTGTTCAGGTGGAGGAGACAATGTTGGGTTTAAATGGCCCGATCCATTATTAAGCCACCTTTTCTCTAACAGTGATTTAGGTCGATTGATCTTTGAAGACTGCAAGTTTCCATTATTCCCAGGTTCTAAAAGTGTTGATACCATATTGGTTCCGTTGATGTGGTTGGAATCTCTTTCATTCCTTCTGTACTGCACGGATAGTAAAGATGAAGGTGATTCTTGTGTTTTCACCATGTTCCCATTTTCTGTTTCTGTGGACTTTGATTGGGTAGGAGGAGGCTGCTCTTGCTTTTGTGCCCTTAGGCTCTCTTCTGCCTTCTCCAGATTGCCTTCACAGGCCACTACAGCTCTTTCCACCTCTTGCTTTGGGCATTTGTAGAGCGCTTCTAATGCTGAAATATGATTGAGCTCCTCACTGACATCAATCTTCAAGGTACCTCCACCATTAGCAATATTAAAAGTCTCCTTGTTCTGAGCTCTCCCACTTCGTTCACAAAGCCAGGAGACCGATCCCTCTAACTTCCCTTCATTTAACATCAATGCCAGGGTGGCCAGCTCGGATAAGAAACCCATTGCTACCAGCTGCTGAGAAAGTATGTCCAGCTTTCTTGACATCAGATAGCTAATGCAACGATCATGCAAGTCCTGAGCCCGCCTCTCTTTCTGTCTCTGGTGCTTCCTTTCATTCGTCAGACGGATCTTCTCTCTTCTATCATTGTCCGTACCAGGTATTGTTTCCTGCCGAGGAGTATTACTAGCATTCTTCTCTTTTGTATCCTCTGACTCACCAGAGCAGCTACCATTGTTTGATACTGAGTCATATTCAGATACAGTACCATGTGCGCTAGAATGTTCATCTGTATCACCTATATTGTGGAACTGACCATTGTCATGGAAAGGCGGAGAGGTGGCAACTGTTGATGTTTCAATGGTGTGGAATGTTCCAGAGATTGGATTGTATCCACTCGCTGCAGTACCGATTGCATTGCTAGCAGCCGAAGCCTTTAATAAAGAAGACTTTTGTTGTTCCTTGGTAGCCCTCGCAGATGTCTTATCCTTGGATTTGGACTTGGATTTTGAAGCAGGCATTTTCAAAGTAACTAACTATTCCTACAAAAAGTTAAAAGGATAATCAGTTCCAATCTCGTGTACCTTGAACTATGTAAATCGAGACGATAAGAGTTTCAAAATTATAAGGAAATCAGTTCCTATATCTAAGTAGTAAGTACCACCCCAAATGGCCAAATGTGAACAATATGAAAATTGCGCATTTTATTACTTCCCCTAATTTTGAGAACATGAGGGAAAATTAAAGCAAAAAACACAGACGAACAACCGACCATCACCAAAATGGAAAACTAAGAAGGAGCAGAAGTTAAATTTCAAAACGATTAGTCGTGAACCATTTGGAAACTCCTAGATTACGGTGCCAAACATAAACAAAAATATCATCAATTACAGCCAAAGAGAGGAAAATGCAGAAGAAGCATATAGAAAAATGTCAAGTTACATGAACAAACAACTCATGCGTAAAATTTTCACCTGAAAAAGGAAAATGAGATTAAGCACAAATCCAAATCGTCAAATATTACACAAATCAAATTCAAAATCCAGAAACCAAAAGATGGCATAAACAAAACATAGAAAATCACATCCGACCACACATTGTCCTGCATTCAGAATAGCAATACAAAAACTGAAAATGCAGAAGCGATTCGCCACTCCGAAACAAGAAAACCACAAAAATTCAAAGAATAAAAAGCCACATCAGACCTAGAAAAACTCCAATCACACAATTCAAAAGCTTAAGATATCCTCCAACTTCCTCTCTGATCTCCACAAAACAAACTCGGATCCAAATTACAACAAAAAATGGTTTCCGATCGCACGAAATAAACAGGCTACACTCATACCAAAAGCCCTGGAATCACCGATCTATCATCCTCAACATCGAAATGAGAACAAAAAAACAAAAAACAAAAAAAAAAATTATCAAAAAAAGTACTAAGAATTTACCGGAAAAAAAACGATTACGATGATTGAAGATGATGATCACGACGACAAAGAGAGATGAGATCATCCGAAATTCGTTTTCTATCCCTTGTACTGTTATCGCCCTCGTAGATTTGATCTTGTTTCTTCTGTTCACGTTTTTAGTCTTTGTGGATTCCAAACAAATTACGGCCAAACTCGGTTGTTTATTCGTTACGCAAAGCGGAAAATTTAATTTCAATTAATTAAAAAATAAAAATAATTTGTGGATTTTGGCCGATTTCAATGTTGCCTTCACGTCCGCAACTACACGCCCGCATTTTTAACAAGAAGTTTTTCATTTTTTGCTTTATTTCTTATATATTTTTATTCGCGTTCAGAATTTCAGTTATTTTCTGTCATGTAACTGTTCCTCGTCTCGCGGTAAATTCGAAGGCTATTAGAATCCCGCGAATTTGGTAATTTTGAAATATTTATTTTCTTTTTTTATTTTCTTTTTTTTTCTTTTTATAGTTAATTTTTTTATTTAATTTGAGTGACTATTCAATGCATTGTGATTTATGAAAGTTTAAGTTACGTCCTAAACAAAATATTACAAGAGATTTCGCTTGTTTTGTTATATATTATAAACATGATTAAGATGAGTTATTATATCTTAATCCATGCTCTTCTTTATTAAGGCGCTTAAGATATTATTTTAAATTTCTATCTAAAACAAAAAAAAGTAAAACTCAATATTTTTAAAAATTCGATTCAATCGTTTAATTAGTTTTAAGAATTATTTAATTATATCTTAATTTTAATAATTTTATTCTCACTTTTTTATACTATTTTATAATTTTACTTTTACACATAATTCTTAATACAACTTTTATCATCTATCATTAATTTGATAACTCTCTTATCAAAACTTTCCCAATTTTGATGATATATTTTTCCCTCTTGACTTCTATCGTGTATCTTTATCGTAATTTCCAATTGGCAATTCCATGACCGGACTTGCAGCTAATACACTCCATCTCAGCTACGTAACACAATCAGTCATCCTCGTTTGATACTTTCATGATACGTTAAATTAATAATATGTAGTAATACCTTAATAATATATAGTAATATATTTTATCGTCTATGTTTTGATTTTGATTTTATTCTTTTTTACTATTATATCAAGATAGTCTTAAAATATATTAATAATTCTATTTTTTGAATTATTACTCATTTCATAAACTAATAGTTATGATACTTGACGGGTCAAAAGTCCTATCAACCCGTTAAGTAAACTAGAAATTATGATACTTAATAGGTCGAAAGTTTTATCGATCTATCAAGTAAACAAGAAGTTATGATACTCGACGAGTCGAAAATCTTATCGACCCATCGAATAAATAAGAAATTATAATACTCGACGGATCGAAAATCTCATTAAATTATTAAATAAATTATAAATTATGATATCCGACCGGTTCAAAGATAAAATTTGAATGGTCTCGAACAGGGCAATTTTTCTGCTCATACCGAGTTTGAAGTGGTTCTATTCAAGTGAACTGTTTAGAAGAAGAAGCCTATCACGTGACGGATAAATTAAGTTAAAAAAATTTAATAAGAAAATAAACTAATCAGAATAGGAAACAGAATCCTCGTAAATGGTAGCGCAGGTCGACCAAACAAAATGGGGGCCTCATGATTAACGCATGAGCTTGCACACATGCAAACTTTTTCCCAGAATATTTTTTAAGAAAGTGCTAATTGCTTTTTAGACTGTTATTTTTCTCTAACCTCAACGACAACGAAAATAAAAAAAAACATTTAATTTAAATAAGTCTACGAGTAAATGGTTAAATGTTTTTACGAGAACTTCTAACATGTAATAACTAACCAACAACCTTAACGATTTTGTCATAAAAATAATATTAAATTAATAAAACATAGATTTATAACTAACTTCTATCTTCATCAAAAAGTCATATTTTAAGAGGTGATTTAATTTCGTAAAATTATTTTTTATTTGTTTTTATGACGTCATAATAGATAGGGAAAATATTATCTACGCACAATCCATAGAATGTGGGACCCATCACATAAATCTTCCAGTAACATAAAAATTAGGAAGAGTAAAAATTAAAAAAAAAAATTAGAGAGAAAAAAAAAAGTAATATTAACGAACACTGAGTTTTTGTCTGTAAACTCGTGTGGAAAACAGTATTACTATAATCCTCATTTTCTCACTCTTGCTTTTTCTCACACACACTCTCACTCTCCTCTCTCCTCTCTCTCTCACACCTGGGTTTGTCCCTCTCCCTCTTCCCAGTTCCCACTTCTTCGTTCTTCCCTCTCTGCATTATAAAATAACAAAAGTACTACATTTTTTATGATTTCCAGCTGATCAGATTACTCAAATTTCTCCCCTTTTGTTTCCTTTTTTCTTTTTGCAATACCAATTATCAGATTCAGATCGGACCCAGCTCCCATACCAAACCAGGTACTCCCATTCTTCTTCTTCTTCTTCTACCTTTTATCTTTTCCCTCTAAATTATGTTTCTATTTCGCGTTTGGGAAACAAAATGGAGATTTTGATCTTACTTTCTTTTTTTTCTTTTTATTTTTTGGTTTCAGAATTTTTTTTTTTTAAATTTCAGTGCTTCAATGGGAATCACTGATATCATTGCATGCAAACCCAGTTTTTCCATTTTATCTCTGTTTCGATGGGGGTTTTTTTTTTTTCCCTTACTCTTGGGTTTATATTTATTTTATTTTTAATATTTTCCTTCTTCTTTTTTTGTGCCTTACTTCCTTTCCATGGGCTTTAATTCCAGTAATGGCATTCAAATTTCTTGGCTTGATAAGATCATGAAGCTGTTTTTTTTTTTACTGGTCTAATGGGTCAGAAATCAGAAGTAGATTTGATAATATTACCGTTTATTTTTATTTTTTGTTTTTTAATGCAAACTACAAACTTCTAATTATCTGGTTTTAGTTTTGTTGGTACAATACATATATTAGTGTTGAGCCTTGATCCTTGACCCTATCACCTTAATACAACCGAAATCATCGTATGATCTTTTTGGAAGGTTTAAGCTTTCTTCTCCATGCATCCCTCCCCATTCATTCATTCACTCTGCATGAAAATAAAAATTAACTTCAACTTATCTTTTTGACCCACATCTTTGTTTTTTTGTGTTTTGTTCTTATTTTCCCTTGCTTGAAATTGCAGGACTTAATTAAGTGGCTCAATCTTGACTTCCAACAGGGATTGCATTATTTGAGCTTATATGGCGTATAGACGATGGCTGTTATAGAAGCTTGATAATCATGGTATTGAATTTTTGAGTCGGAGATTGGTAAATGGGGATTCAAACAATGGGATCTCAAGGTGGGGGAGATAGTAACGGCAAACAATCGCAATTCCAGCCATTAGCCCGTCAAAGCTCAATGTATAGTCTCACTCTAGACGAGGTTCAAAACCAATTAGGTGACTTAGGAAAGCCGCTTAGCAGCATGAACCTAGACGAGCTTCTCAAAAACGTATGGATCGTCGAAGCAAACCAATCATCCGTCGGTATGGATGTCGAAGGCAATGGTGGTGGGACCCAATTGGCAAATCAGACAGTGACACTTCAGCACCAGGCGAGCATTTCATTAACCAGCGCGCTTAGTAAGAAAACAGTGGATGAGGTATGGAGAGATATCCAACAAAAAAAAGATGCAAATGACGGGGACAAGATGAAGAAGCCGGCAGGGGAGAGGCAATCCACTTTGGGGGAGATGACATTGGAGGACTTTTTGGTAAAAGCGGGCGTTGTGGCAGAAGCAGAAGGTTGTTCTGGTAAGAAAAGTAGTATGGAAGTAGTTGAGGGGGGAAATGTGGGGCCTCAATTTCTGGGACAGGCACAGCAGTGGGTGCAGTTCCCACAACAGAGTATGATGGGAGTTTATATTCCGGGCCAGCCTATGCATATGGATGGAGGTGGGATGGAAGTTGTGTACGGGGAGAATCCGGTAGGAGTGCCTTCTCCTTTGATGGGGACATTGTCAGATTCTCAGATGGTTGGAAGAAAGAGGGGAAACCCGGAGGAAATTATTGAGAAGACAGTGGAGAGGAGGCAGAAGAGGATGATTAAGAATCGGGAATCGGCTGCTCGATCACGAGCTAGGAAGCAGGTCAGTAGAACTTAAAAGAAATGCCCCAAAAAAAGAAGGAAAAAAGAAAAATAGAAATCATGCCTTCTTTTTCCTCTATTTGTTGTGTTGTAAGAGTGGGTGCTTTCTTGAACAGGCTTATACTACTGAGCTGGAGAACAAGGTTTCGAGATTGGAGGAGGAAAATGAGAGGCTTAGCAAGCAGAAGGTAAGGATATTGTCCTTCTTTTCTCTTCTGGGCTGTTAAGTGGGATATATTTGCTTTTGTTGCGTGATGTTTGGATAGACTTGTTTTTAGGTTGTCGGAATGGATTCATTTGTATTATGCCCTTACCAAACAAATAGATTTATAGACATGGCATTGAGCTAGTATCTTTGTTGCCCCATATACAGTAGTTTTCATATAAATAGCATGTTGAGGCATTCAGCCCGTCTTGTTTTTTCCATTATAATTTGTTGTGAAAAAATCCCTGCTAGTCTTTAAGTGGTCAAAAGTTTCATTCGTTAAGAGAAACTTTCATTAAGATATAGACATTGTATTTCTGATATATATAAATCACTCTATTGTGACTATATATCAAAACCCAGTTTTCTTGATCAATATGCAGGAGCTGGAGAAGATGCTGACGACGGCACCACCTCCCGAGCCAAAGTATCAGCTAAGGAGAACTGCATCTTCCCCGCTCTAACTTTCGAGTTATTTCGGGTTTTGTTTGTATTTAATGCTCTCTCGGGAAAAAAAAATCTGTGTCGAAAAGATGATTCAATGGCCACCCATTTGTAATTGTACTAGTACTTTTCACAGTTTTTTTTTTTTTTTCTTTTACTATGTCGACTCTGTTCTTCCATTGGCTTACCGTAGAACTTTCGGGCTGAGCTTTTTTCTTGATGGACTATTTTCCGGCAGCCGTTAAAATCTGTAGTTTCAACTGTGAAATGAATTTTGGATGAATTTCTGATGCTTGTTGAGGATTCTTGGTTTTTGACTGCATGTTTTTTTTCTTTTTCTTTTTCTTCATGGCTTGTATTTTGTTAAGTTAAATTCTGATCCATTAATCTTCAATTATGTAATATAATATGGTCATGTTCCAGATGAACAAATTTTGGAGTCTTGGTAGATCGTGTCTATATTAAGGGTGACTAGGTGTCTTCATACCGCTCCAAACTACATGGAAACATCATGCGGTATGAGCCTCAACTTTGGTAGATTCCCTTTATCGTTTCTTCTTTAGCAACTTTGGTCGATAACAAGGCTGTTTTGAGTGTCTCAACTTCCCACTGTAAGTATGTGCCTCCAACTCATGATTGAGGTCCTCCAGGGAGTATATCAGCTTTTGATGGTTCATCTACTTTTGTTTTCTCTTCTATAAGCAGTTTTCCGAGCACCAAATTCAGAACACAGAAAATAGGAAGGGGTTGGTGCTTGATAAAATTTCTTTAACTGTCTACACGATCCAGATTTTTGAGATGAAGCATAGACTTAGAAGAGTTTAGATGTTCCATTTTTGAGATCTTAAGTTCAAAAAACCAAGGAAGGATGAGGAGCCATAAAGACTTCTAAGGGAAAAACTTGGATTATAGGCTATTAAGTATAACATTGTGTAGTCTGTACTCTGTAGAATGGATCATGACCTATTAATCGATCACAACTTTAGCTAGCAAGGTCAGATATTTTCACATTATTTTTGGGTTGAATTGTTATCCTTTTGAAATCTCCTAGTTGTATCTGTACTAACACGCCTTTATCCACACACAGCATTTCATTTGATAGATCAAGTGATCCTGGATGGCTTCAAGGGCATCAACCCATATCGACCATTGATAATGAAAAGATGTTCCTCTTATTAGAGTTTACTTATGATCTCGATAAAAGCAATGCTCAAACATTCTATTGGACATATCCAGGTCAGGTATTGTTGACGCCATCTATCGATTTCACATCAAACCATGGTAACCCTTCTCTTACTTGCATCTATCGATTGCGGGTCCATGGGCATGAGCCGGCAATGAACTCTTGATGGGACCTTTTTTTTTTTTTTTTCGGGTTTCTTTCTCGTGTATTCATTTTCCTCCCTGTAATTGGTGTTTCTCTTTTCGTAATTCTTTACTTAGATCTAGCTTTCACATACTTGTTAGAGAAAGTTTCTTGTGGTATTTTAGTTGTCTGTTTTCTTTAATATTACTTTTTTGGAACATTCTTCTTCCTCGTTATATTTCGATACAGGATATTGTACCGTGTACGGTTTTCTGAAGTCTAAGAACGAGGAAGGAGAAGACTCATTTTCTTTGTTTCTCTAACGATGATTGAATTTTTGGGATTGCTGTTGTCAGAAATGGCTATGAATGATATGTTAATGCCGTACGATTCCTAAACTCCCGTTTGGACTCCAAACTTCAATCTACCCAAATGGTTTCTCAAATGTGAAATTTACTTCACTTCATAACTTAAATTCCGGTTGCGGACTCGATGCGGAAAACTGGAGTTTGGAAATGATCTGATACACAAACCCACGTTTCACCAGCCAAATCACCACTATGCACTTTATTTTCTCTCTCTTCGGGGATACAGCAATTGGGAACTTCAATTCCAGAGACCAAAACTGTTTGCTTGAAAGATGTATCACACAAAGGTCAAAAAAGTTTACAGAATCTATAAGTATGTCTTGACCATTAATACTTAACTCATGACCTTGACCTTTTTTTTTTTTTTGATAACCCCATCTGCAACAACGTCTCTTTACTTTATGAAACAACAAATTAGAAGTGACCCATTGCTTCCATATTCTTCTAATAAGCCTCCCATTATTCTGAAAACATCTAATGATTCTGATTAGAGAAAGAGAGGGGTGTGATGTCTGATAAGTGATATACTGGATGAAAAGATGACTGGTTGAGAAGAGAATATATTGAGGGAAGTGGGGTTGATTCCAAGAAATGAACCCACAAAGGAAAAACGAAAAAGAAGAACATCTTTATAAAGCATATATGTACATATATGTATGTATATGTATATGTTGAACAGGATGTCAAATACAAAATACTAAATACGACTAATATATGCCCACCTTTTCCTCTCTGCGCACTTTGGTCTGGTCTTCCTCCATTTTGGGGGAGGCTCTCCACTTTCTATTAGAGCCCCAACAATCGCTATCTGTTTATTCACCTTCATTCCTTTTTACAATTTCTTTATTATAGCAGTTCATGTTTGGAATTGGAGGGGACCATTTCACTTATATGCCAATGCCACATTGATATTGAATGTTGCCAACGCTTAAAAAGTAAAAAAGTTCGAGGTGTAAATTGGTAATCGGGTTAACTCACTTTCTATCTTGTATAGTTTGATTTTTATGAATTTATTCCTATATTATTTTCGGCAAATTTTTTAATACATATATTATTGAAATGAAACTTTTTAAGAATATTTAATTATTTTTATCGATAAAAAAAGTAATATAACATTTTTTTGAATGACATGTCATTTTATTTAAAAATATAATTTAATTATTGATATGACATATCACATCATTTAAAAAAGAAAATATAATTTAATATATATTTTTATGCTTTCTTTCTTTTCTAATATTAATTTCTTATTTTATTTTTTTTACACATTTTTTAAAATGAAAATATTAGTTAAAAGAAAATGGATCTAAACAATTCGATTTTTTTTAATGAAAAATCGATCGAAACAGTTTGTATTCTTCTTGAGTTATATTGAAATCGAATTAATTCAATTCTTGAAGATGTACTCGATCAATTATATCAAAGATATTATATCAACTTTTTTTTTTATCTAAAAAAATTAACTTTAATAATATAGAAATTAAAAAATTTGACAGAACTAATCTGAAGACAAATTAATGATGCCAAATTATATATATATATTAAAAAGTGAATTAAACTATCTTAATATCAATAAATTCATGGGTGCAAATCTTAATTACCTTAAACGAAACATCGTTATCCCCTTAAACTATGTTTTAATATTAGAGGATCCACATACTTACTGTTAGTAACAAGATCTGTAAGACTATTATTCAATGTTATGATAACTAATTACAATCAGGTGGTATCGCGAATCATTATTTTGAAATGATAATTTGATGAATAAATGTTTTGGGTCCCACTTTTCCCTTGTTACCTGCATTTTGTTCAGGTTCCATGTTCTTGAATTCTACAGGAAAACAATCCTCAAAATGTTGCTAAATTGAAGGTCGTTTGGTCCTCCAGAATTTTATGGTACAAACAAGAAACAACCTTAAACTTATGCCTAGTCTTTTCAAAGTCGGTCATCATTTACAATCTTATTTAAGAACCCATCAAATGACTTTTCACCGCTCAATCTTTTCACCCTTTCCGACATGAATTTGGATCTCCTTCAATCCATATAGACACAAACACACACGTGGTGTCGATGCGTTTTTTGGGTAATTGTGGGGCCATGTCGCCTCAAAACTCCATTTTTTTTTTTTTTTCTCTTTTTGCAACGACCAATAATAATAACAAACATATAAAAAGGGGGGAGGCCAAAACTTGAAACTGAAACAGAAAGGCAAGAAGTAAGAATCAAAAATCAGATTCGTTCGTGCAAACAAAATACGTTAAGATTTCCAACTCACTTCCCCCTTCCAAAAAAAAACAAAACCATCTCTTTTCCAGGAAAATTATAAAAACAGGAACACAACACAACAAACTAAAAACTGACGACGACGGCGACGACCACACACCCCACCCAACAGGTCTTTCAAGAGCCATTTCTTCTTTTTCTTCTTTGTTTTGTTTTCTCTCTTCATTGAATCAAATTTTCTTTTCCCATATTTCACGTTCTCGAGAAAATGTGAAAATCCTCGTTGCACGTAAATCTAACTATTCCTCCCCCCTCTTCACGTCCACTTCACCTCTTCGAGTTCTCCAATGCGTTTTTTTTTTGTTTTTTGTCTTCCCTCCGATTACGATGCGATTTCGTTCTGAAATCAAAATATTTTTATTACAATTTCGATCCAATTCATTCCATTCCATTCTGAATCCGTTGCTTCGTTCTAGAACCTCGAATACTCAGGTCCCCCACTATGTTTTCTATGTGTCTCTGTTTCCTGGAAATTGCATAATTCCTTATTACTTCCATTATTATTATTATTATTATTAAATTAATTAGGAATTTTTTCGACAGTAGTTGACTTTCATTGAGAAAAATATAAAAACCCAATTGAGCTGTCTCCATCATCATGGGTTTCCACTTCCCTCTCTATCTCTCTCTTTCCTTGTTTATGTTTTCAACATTCCATTCCATCAACTATCCTCTTCCTCTGCTTTTTCTTCTTCTTTTCTGCTAAATTCATCTTCTTGGTATGAATACTATTCATTAGTCATTACTTACTTATTCTCAGTTTCTATCCATTTGCACTTAATATACTAACTGTTGTATAATTTCTGTGTTTTTTCTTTAGATGTATGATTTCTGGGTTTAGTCATTAGTGGCATTTATGAGAATTAGTAGTATTTGAATCTTCAGGAATGACACTAAGTAACCACTACACGAGCAAGAAGAAGGTTGGTCTAAGTCAAAACTAGTCTCCATTAGAAAGTTTCTAGATCTTGCATGTATATTCACATTCTTCTTTTTGAAAGGGACTTATATGATTATTTATCTCCTTTTTTTTTGCATTTTTGCAGTCCTTCATTAGAAATTTTTTTTCAATGGGGGAGAGGAATGGGAAGAAAATGATGATTCCAGCCTCATTCGATTCCTCGGGTTAGTGTTTGTTAATTAATACTCATATACTTTTCAGTATAATTCTTCTTCCTCTTCATGGTTCCGACCGATTACTTAACCCGACTCTTCTGGATAAACCCAAACAAAGCTGAGTTGAGAAGAAAAGAGAAAGCATCATTACCAATTTGGCCTTATAGATAGAGAGAAAGAATATATTCATTATTTGATTTTATAATTATTTTTCCCCTTTCATTGCTTCTTGTCTTAAAAGTAATATGCTTTACAAAGTTCTATCTTATCTATGTTAAGTAATAATCTTCTTCCCCCCTTCTTTCTTTCTTTTTACTTGTAGAGCCAAATCCCATTTTCAATCTTGACGGTTCCTTTTCAGGCGAAACCGAACTTGCAATGCAATCCTACCGGTACGTGAAGGAATTTCTTTTTTGGGATACTGATATTGGTGGCTGTTTAGTAGTATTTGTTGTCTGTAAATTTAAAATATGTTTCTTTTTTGTTTTAGTGTATTTGTAGCCACATGGAATGCGGGCGGGAAATCTCCCCATACCGGTCTTAATCTCGACGATTTCCTTCAGGTCGATAATTGCTATGACATCTATGTCTTGGGGTACATTTTCTCTCCTTCCAAACAGATCAATTTGAAAAAAATTTCATCCTGAAAAACATCTTTAATTTTGAAGGAAGAATTTTTTTTTTTAATTTTCTTTTGATTCAGTTTTCAGGAAATTGTCCCACTAAATGCCGGAAATGTCCTTGTTATTGAAGACAACGAGCCGGCCTCAAGATGGTTATCTCTAATCAACCAATCTTTGAACAAACCCTGCGACAACCTTGGCTCTAAAGGACCGAAATCTGGCTCACTTTTCTTCCCAAAGCCTTCTCTCAAAAGGGTTAGTAAAGCTTTTCGGACCGAAAGTAAAAGGAGGTTGAAGAGTTGCAACTGTTCTCCTAATTCTATAGAACTCGAAAGGAAACGGAGTAAGGATTTTTGGTTCCGATGCCAGCCCTCACATGTTAGTGAAGATAATATCTCTTCGGAAGAGGAAGATGATGAGCCAAGCAGCATCTTTGACATTCCGGAAATTTCCATCCCTCAGTGCACTAACCAAATGAAGTATGGTCTAGTTGCAAGCAAACAAATGGTAGGAATTTTTGTCACTATTTGGATGAAGAAGGAGCTTGTTCAATATGTTGGTCACTTGAGAATCTCTTGTGTGAGCCGGGGGATTATGGGATGTCTCGGAAACAAGGTATTGTTTTAAATCGAGATTTTCTCTCAGTTGTGTATGTCATGTCATAATAACAACAAAATTTGATCACGGTTTATGTAGCTGACGTTTTCAGATTTTATCGCCGGAGTAGATATGTCATTTCTAATCATTAGTAACATATTTTCTTCCTTTTTTCCCGTAAACATTGGGTTTTAATGATGTGTCATTTTCTCATTGGTTGCAGGGTTGTATTTCTGTGAGCATGTCGTTTCATCAAACAAGCCTTTGCTTTATTTGTAGTCACTTAGCGTCCGGTGAGAAAGAGGGAGACGAGCTTCGGAGAAATTTGGATGTAATTGAGATTCTTAAAAACACTCAGTTCCCAAAAATTTGCCGAACATCTTATAGTCGGATCCCGGAGAAAATCCTCGAACATGAGTGAGCAATCTGAGAGTCTTATTTTTCAATCTCGAGTACTTTCTAAAATAATTAGTTGCTTAATATTTGATTCTCTCTCTTGCAAAAATTGTTTACTAGTCGGATCATATGGTTCGGAGACTTGAACTACCGGATAGCTTTAAGTTTTGCCGAAGCTAGACGGCTCATGGAAGAGAATCAGTGGGATGCACTTCTTGACAAGGATCAGGTAACCAAATTTTGGTAGTTTAAGAAGAATTCAATAATTGGGATGCAATTGCAGTTCATGCTTAATAATTTTCATTTTAAATTCTTAGCTTAAGATTGAAAGGGAGGCCGGACGAGTGTTTAACCGGTGGAAAGAGGGGAAAATTTATTTTGCACCTACTTACAAATACTACTACAACACGGACACTTATGCCGGTGACATTAAAAAGTCGAAAAAGAAACGAAGAACTCCGGCTTGGTATGTATGATTTAGCTAGAAAGAGTTCCAAAAATATCTTTTTAAAGGGTGTTTTTATCCATAATTGAGATTGTAAAATTGAGTGATTATGAATTTTCAGGTGTGATAGAATACTATGGCACGGTGATGGGATACGGCAACTTTCTTACATACGAGGGGAGTCTCAGTTTTCGGACCACCGGCCTGTTTTTGCGACGTTTTTTATGGATGTGATGGCTAATGAGGGAGGATTGAAGAAAGGACATTCCGGGTCTAACATAAAGATCGAAATCGAAGAACTCTTGCCATCAAGTAGTAAATATTTTTCTTACTAGTCAAGTTACATTGCTTTAGACAATATGTTGCTACTACTAATAGACTGATTAATCGGTTATCGCAAGATCGAAAAGAATCGCCCCGATTTTGATATGATCATGTTAAAGTTTCTCAACTAGGGGATTAATCAGAGCCTTTTCCCAATTATGTGGAATGTATAAGGTTTCTTCCGATTTGCTAATTCACAATCTTAACTGCCTAGTTAACTGTTCGGCTCCGGGCTATGCAAATGAGTTATCGGAGCTAAGAAAATTTTGATTGAAGGATCTTTGATGCTGATGTTAAGTTCTAGCTTGATAGAAACTTTAGTATTTTGTAGAATCTTTCTAAAAGTTTCTAAAACAACTTCAATGATGTAGTTTCTCTTATTGTCCAACTCTTTTAACTTTGTTATTTTCCGGATCTTTTTACTGCAATAGACAAATTACTAAATCTCTTTTGGGCCCAAAAAAAAATTAAGTATATTATTTCGGAGCCCAAGTCTCTGATAGGACATCTTAAGAGTAGGCCTTGAAGATAGAGAATAATAAATCTGAGTCCGGCCCAAAAAGTCACTCACTTTAAATATACAAATATTCTAATCAAATTCTTTAAAACTATATATTATAACTATATTGTAAAAGAGTATAAATAAATTTTATCAAAAAAACAATACACTACCAAAACAAACTTAGATCGATTCATAATAATAATAATAATAATAATAATAATAAATATAAAACTTTACAAATGGAGAAAAAAAAGAAGAAAATTAAATACAAATTACTTGTCCACGGAAGAAAAGGAAAACGAAACTAGGACCTTACAAGTGCATATTAAAAAATGCACATAATTCAATCCTTGTCAGATGCCTGATTTGAATTGAATACCCGCCGTCGATATCCACTTCCCGCCGCCGATAAACGAAGAAACCGTAAATCCCATAGCTTGTTTCTTAGTAATATTACTCCTCACCCCCCTCCATTTCACTCTATTCACCGTTGAAGAACCGGGACCAAAATTTCCATACTCCGCATAAAAGATAGTGTCTGGTGCAGTGGTGCCAACCCATGGAAACCACCCCTTTGGGTTAATGAACCCACCAAAGTAGTTAGTTAGGTAAACCGTTGTTGAATAATTCTTCCACGGCCGGCCGAGGTACGTGTCTCTGGAGCTCAAGTTTCCAAGAGGCTGGATGATCGAATCTTGTATTGAAATGCCGGTATTTTGATTCGGGTCGAATTTTCCTTGGGCCGTCACCATGTTTTGTTGGCCTTGTAATGGTAATCTTGGCATTATGGTGCAGTTTTGGAAAACAACAGCCGAGTTTCCAAAGATGAAGTCCACTGTGCCGTAGATGGTGCATTCCTGGTAGAATTGACGGTTTGAATGTGTGTACAGGGTATCTTGATATGCATCGGCGAGACATCGGTAAAAAACCGATTGGTCAGCGGTCGACAGTAGGGCTACGGCTTGGTGCTTGATTGCTCCTGCGGTGTTCTTGAAGCCTATGTCTCGTGCAACAAACCCCTTCCCCAAAACGGCTGCACGTTAATTAAAAGGTTAAGCAGTGATGAGGAAGCAGATACTTGTAAATAATATCCAATCCAATTGGTTAGATTTTTGTCACGCGAATCATGAAATCTTACACAACCATATATAAGAAAAAATCCGACATTATTCAATTACACGATTATACATTAATTATTAATGCATGTGTTTTAAGAAACAACATAAACCATGCAAATTTCGTAGCTCCTCAAAGTGTGAGGATGAATATTTATATAAATGAAATAACATAAAAATATCTAAAACATACCAAATGTAGCGGTTGAAAACGTCGGAGTGCCGTCGACGAAATTGAGCCGGCCGGAAACAACCGTCAAATTCATCCCATCACCGACAAACACCACGTTCCACTTGGTCTTCTCAACCCTAACGTTCTCATAATAAACCCCTCTCTTCACATAAATCACTGACCTATTCTCACTCTTATCCGGCACATCCTTAAGCGCATCCCCAATCGTTTTATACTTTCCCGAACCGTCTTTCGATACCACAAACCCCGCTTGCCGCTGCAAATCACTCTGCAACAACCTCCTCACGCCCGGTCCCACCCAATCCGGCTCAATGCCGGTCGAACCCATCAACCTCCGGCCTCCTTTCACGGACCCCGTCAGCTTAGATAACCACGTTATGATCGCAAGACCATTACTCGTCGATTCCAACGAGTTCTTCAAAAATCCAGAAATAATATCCTTCAAACCGCTATTGATTTCCTCTAATCCGTCGATACACGTTTGTTGATAAGTACCGGCGGAGCTTAACCACGTTTGAAGATCATCACCAGCTTGGGTCGATGTAAGCGTTTGGTTTAAATGATCTAAAGCCAGGTTCAAAAGTTGTTGACAATTCTCCAAAGCGTGGACTGTCATGTTGTCCGGTGAGTTCAGAATCACGCCCTTTAGGACATCGTTGCTGGCACGTGAGAGTTCGTTAACAGCAACGAGAATCGCTAACTTGGAGATTTCATGAGGTTGGAGATTGGTCGAGTTGATCAAAGGAAAGAGAGTGCTATAACACGTATCAGGGTAGAGAGTGACCTCGCAAACAGCAGAGAGAGGGTTATTGTGGTTAGCTCCGCCGCCGTTGTTGTTTTTGTTGGAAGCTAAAGTGCTATAGACGGTGGCAAGGACGACGCTGACTAGAACTATGGAGGATAAGACTATGATGATGATTTGCTTTTTGGTTCTCCGGCGAGATTCGAGCTTTGCTTGTTTGGCTTCATCTATTTTGCCGTAGGGCGTAAAGGAACAATTAGAATTCACCATTTTTGAATTTTTCTGGTTATTGTTTGGGAGCATCTCTTACTTATATAGAGAAAGAATGTTTAGAATTTTACATGCACATCACTACTTCAGATTCAGGTTTGTATGAGGATCAGCTTGATTATGATAGTTTGTTTATAATTTATTTATTTGTTTATTTTTGAAACCTCAAACTTGCTAAAATGCGTCTCATGTTGCAACATGACAGCAAAGGGAAAATCTGTCCCTGAATTGTAATCTCCCTAGATAATGAATTCCATGACTGTTTTAGATATAGATAGAATATCCTTACCCTGAGCTTGCACACATGTGGGTAGAGTTTACTGTTTAAATATATGTAATGTTACAAAATATTAAATATTAAACTTATTCATTACAAATTGCATATATTATATTGTGAGAACCCAATTAAAAAAAAGTTTGGTTAAAAAGTCAAAGGACTAAAATGATAATATTTGGAATGTTAGGGGATCAATTTCTAGATTTATAAACTAAAAGCCTTTTTCCCTTTCTTTAAACCTTGCGGCAGTAGTAAGAACAGAGGCAAACCAAAAGAAATTGCTTTTGCATCATCCTATAGAATTCGACAAAGGAAATATTGCAGGTTGCTGGAGATTACTAAAAATGAATCAAGTTTGGGAATCGAAACCTTTCCCAGATTTCAAACTTAAGAAATAATCGGGTAAAACCCAAAATAAAATAAATTGCAGGAAAACTTTCAGAATCAAATATATGAAAGTGAATATATGAATTACCTAAACTGTGCTCAACACTTTGAAATCTGAGAAAAATTTCAGATTATCGAAGAGAAGAGGAAAAATTATAAGTCATTTTCGTGAAAAATGCGGAATAGCTGAGGTGAGGTTGAAGATGGAAATTTTTTTTTTTTTTTTTTTTATTATTTTTTAAATATTAAATTTTATAAAAATTAAATTTAAATTTCGCTTCACCTAACCGTTTAATATATTAAAATAAAATCTGATGGTTAAAAAGAGATTTTAAAATTTTAAAATATTTTATATTAAAAATAAAAAGAATTATTAAAATTAAATATTTATTATAATTATTTTAAATTTGAAAGATTTTACCTACTTTTAATTTTAATAAATATAATAATAGATTGAAGTAATAAAAATATTTAAACTACCTGTAGAAAATCTGGGAGAGATCTACCTCGATATCATTCAAAAAAGCGGTTAGTTATTTTCATTTATTTTATAACAATAATCAAAGCATTATCTTTTAAAATTGAAAGTTATTAAATAGAGTCGTAATCAGTAATCTAACAAACCCTACCCTTTACCAGACGTATTTGAGAGAGAGAGAGAGAGAGAGAGAGAGAGAGAGTTTGGTGAGTTCAACTCTTGTTGTGCAATGCAACTCTAAAACCTTGGAAGAAAAATGGAAGACCTTCGATACCTCTACGCTTCTCAACCGTTCCTAACGCTCTTAGGAGTATGCGTGTCAATGAAAATAAAGAGGAGAAACGATTTCATTAATGAATCCGTTGTTGCTTTTATTCTTGTTTTCTTCTCGCTGGCAGCATACTTGGTTTTTACTATCTTTCTCATTGATTATTCGGGGCCAAATTTTGATTCATTATATGCTTTTGGAGACTCCGTTGTAGACTCCGGAAATACTAATTACGACCAAGTAGACGCCCTCTTTCGCAGCAATCACATTCCCGTGCATGGATGCTACACAGTCGAGGAGCAAAGAGGTTGTTAGTTTTAGGCGTTCCTCCGCTTGGATGTTATCCCCTGCAAATCACAACGGGAAGCATCTTTTCTACAGGCGAAGCCATGCTCCGACGAACGTGCATGGAGCCGCAAAACGACGATGTGCGATCCTACAACACCAAGCTCCAAGCCCTTATCTTGAGATTGCTAACTAATCTTAAGAACATCAAGATTTCCTACATCGATATATATGAACCTGTCATGGACATGATCATCAATCCATCTTCCTATGGTTTTGAGAACACAAGTGAAGGTTGTTGTGGGTCGGGATTAGTGGAGATGGGCCCTCTGTGCAACTCTTTTTCCCCTTTATGTTCGGATGCATCCAAGTACCTTTTTTGGGATTCCCTTCATCTTTCAGAAGCAGGCAACTTTTATGTTGATAACACTATCAAAAGCACTCTTTTCCCTATGAATAGTGAAGAACAATTTTTATATGAGGGCCTCAAACTTTTTATATTTTTGGTATGGATGCTAGTCTCATTCATCCCCATCTGTTGCTTTTATGACCGAATCTCGGACTTCTGCAATCGGCTTTAATTTTTATCCCATGAGAATTAAATTATTTTTTTTTATATTTTGAGGTATTTTTATAGTAATATTTTATTTTAATTATATGCTTTCGATCTAGTTATTTTAATTATAGTAATGGATTTTGATTATTAGTATTTTTTATATTATGATTATTAGAATTGCTAAAATAAGATAGTCCAAGTGATTGCCAATGTTATTATGTCTCTCTCAAGGCAGTATGTTGGATTGAAAATATTCAAAGGTAAGTCAACTAATTGACGATCCATGAAAATTTTGGCGCGAACTAGCAGTAGATATTTTAGTACCAGTATGAATTGAATGCCTTTTCGTCTGCCTTAAAGAGGACGTGTCGTCCACACAATTATTCTGTCTCTGTCTTTGTCTCTTTGAGTCAATTTGCGTTAAGGAAGGCCCATTAGTTTTTTAGGCCCAAAAGGGAATGACTCTTGAATCCTTTTTAAATAACCCAATAGATATTTTCTTAGACACCTTTTTTTTTTCCTTTTCTTTTACCAAAAAATAAAAAACGTGAAAAGATGTAGAAATTAGATGATGAGGTGTCGTCATGTGAGGAGTCAGGACTAAGAAGGGATTCATGTATTCAAATCAGCTTTCCCCGTGACACAACGACAAAAATAGTTTTCACTTTTCAGTTTTCAATTTCACGTGCCCATGAAAATAACAGTCAATATTCAATACTAAATCATAAGTGCTAAATTAGTTGCACACGCTTTTTTTCTTTTTTACTGTTTGTTTGTTTTTAATCAGTTACCATTTTTTATGCTTTTAAATAAATAAATAAATTATTTTCTTGAATAAAGAAGATACTAATACATCATATATTTATTAATAAATATTTTATTTAAAATAAATAAATATAAAATTAAATAAAAGGAGGAATCCCCACGGTTTAACCGCGGCTTAAATTAAATAACTCGACCATGGTTAAATAATAAATACTAAATAAAAAACTTTAAAAGATTAAATATATATATATATATATATATATATATATATATATATATATTCTATACGTCTCTCTCTTGGTCTCTTCTTTGTTTTTCCCTCTTTTTCATTTCTCTGTAGATAGAGAAAAGGAGAATAGCTGTTAAAGCAACAGATAGCTTAATCCCTCACTCACAACTTGAAGGATCATCCATGCCTTCCCTCTTTTCTCAATTATAGTATCAGGTAACTTATTTACTCTTATAATGTTTTCTCGCCATCTTTTTTTTTTATATGAAATGAATAGTTCATTGTTATTCCTGCTTGGCCGCTTCGGAGTCTCTGTTACCAGTCAATTGAGTGCAAATTATAGAGTTTTTCTTTGTTCTTCTTCTTCGCTTTTTTTTTTTTAACGTTAGTTAAATTATTTAGGTTTCAAATCGTACATATATCTTGCTGTGTTTCGTTTGTTTGAATTCCTGTCGTGTAACAATTTCAGTGTTCTGCGCTTAAAGTTTTTTCTGTTTCTTCACTTCATCTTCTCTTCGTTTAGGCTTTTGATTTGATGATGAGGTGATTGGCATTTCATTTTTTATCTATAGGTGGATCCCTGGGTGTAGGATTCCTTCTTTTAGCTAAATTTTTTTTATGGTTAATTAGTTTAATCTTCTTTGAAAATCGATGAACTTCATCAATATTAATTCTTCCTTTTTTTACACGGCAAATAAGCCGTTTGTTCTGACTTGTAAGTTGTTATGTTACTTTAAATGAAGACAACCCATGTGTTAGCTTCTTTTGAGAGTACTTTGTTTTCTTCCTCCTCTGTTATTTATTTCATTTTGTCTCTCTTAAATGACCACTTTTTTTTTTCTTCGTTCCTTCTTCCTTTCTTCATTTCAATATTCCTTCCATTTGTTAATTTAATGATCTCTTTTTCTTTTTTCTTTTTTTTTTTAGACGTCTGAATTCATGTTATTGCAGTTCAATGAACCTGATGTATCTTCAGGTTGTATTTTGGCTTAGACTTACTTATAAAGTTATTAATAACAGTTGGCAGATTTCGAAATCTGATCGCGTGTTTTGTGGTGTCTCCTGAATTTATGGAACTCATTGACAATTTATAATTCTAAAGTCATATTTCGAGAAGAGCAAAACCTTTGGCAGTCGATTAATTTTATTAAAATTCATTAGAGTTCTTCTGGTGGGGATTTATTCCATGGTGAACTCAATGGAAATCTTCGAAGAAATGGGCTTTTATGGTAATCTCGAGTTTCTTCAAGCCACCCCTCTTGGGCAAAGAGAAGCGGCTCAAGAGCATGAATCAAAGGTGGTTATGGAGGATGAGGAGGGTTATAGTGATGAGGAATCAGTAGATCTTGAGGAGCTTGAGAGAAGAATGTGGAGAGACCGGACTCTCTATAGGCGGCTCAAAGAACGGAAAAAGGGAGGCCAAGAAGTAGGAGCGAGTGAAAGTGCAAAGAGGAAACATCAATCCCAAGATCAAGCCCAGAGGAAAAAGATGTCAAGGGCACAAGATGGTATTTTAAAATACATGCTCAAAATGATGGAGGTTTGTAATGCTCAAGGTTTTGTTTATGGAATCATCCCTGAGAAAGGAAAGCCGGTTAGTGGAGCCTCAGATAATCTCCGTGCATGGTGGAAGGAAAAGGTTCGATTTGACCGTAATGGGCCCGCTGCAATCTCCAAGTACGATCTAGACCACTGGATTTCAATTCCGGGAAAGACTTCTTCTGATGTAGAGGCATCAATTTCTCAAAACTTACAAGAGCTCCAAGACACTACTTTAGGATCGCTTCTTTCAGCTTTAATGCAGCATTGTGACCCGCCCCAGAGGCGGTTTCCATTGGAGAAGGGTGTTGCTCCACCGTGGTGGCCCACTGGAAACGAGGAATGGTGGTCTTCTCAAGTGGGTTTCTTACCGAACAATGATGGAGCAACTCCTCCTTATAAGAAGCCTCATGATCTAAAGAAGGCTTGGAAGGTTAGTGTTCTTACGGCTGTTATCAAACATATTTCCCCTGACACTGCCAAGATCAGAAAGCTTGTTCTTCAGTCAAAATGTCTTCAAGACAAAATGACTGCCAAAGAGAGTGCCACTTGGCTTGCTATCGTAAACCAGGAAGAAGCTTTGGCCCGTAAGTTATATCCCGATAAATTCTTACCTGAAATATCGCCTCTTGGGTCTGACTCTCTCATGATTGGTGACACTAGTGATTATGATGTTGAAGGTGTTAAAGAATGCAAGCCTTCTGGTAATAAAGATCTTTTCAATACAATGATGCCGTTAATGGGTCCCCAAATTAAAGGAGAGGTCTTAGAGAGTGATATATCGGATTTTGGCTTGAAGCGGAAGAAGGTGAGTGATGAAAGAGATCATATAATGGCGGGTCAAACTCAAAAAACATATTATACATGTGAGAATTCTCAGTGCCCTTATAACGATGTCCGTCTTGGGTTTCCGGACAGGAGTTCTAAAAACATCCACCAACTGAATTGTCCATTTCGGACTACTTCTGTCCAAAGTCTTGCAATATCAAATTTTAACATAACAAGTGACCAAGCTCCAAACCATAGTGTTAAGGGACTTGAGCTGATTCCGGAAGACGGGCAGAAAATGATATCCGATCTGATGACATTCTATGACAGTAATCTCCAAAGGAGCGAAAACTTTGATCAAGTGAATATTGATGTTACCGACGGTCTTAATCATCGGCAGCAAAACTTCCAACTTAATCGGATGGACGGGAAATTTTACGGGCAGGAAGGAATCACAGGAGGTGGCTCCTATACTAATTTTCCATCAATTCAGTTCGATCAATGTAACTCATACAACTTGGAAGACACCTCCTTCTGGTACCTTTGAAGTGTTGGGTGTAACCGTTTTGCTCCGAAAAAGGTGAGATTTTACATCCTCTTCACCCAAAAAAATTGGAAGCTTTTTACTTCTCATAGTGTTATATGTTCTAAAAAAAACCCCATGTTACTGCTATGATCTATAAATAAATATTTTATTAAAATATATACAGAGGGTGGTCTGTGTTTTTTAACCCATTTGTATGTGTTTTGTCCAATTTGTTTTTAGTATTAGTTTCGCTTCCGACCTTTTCACGTACTGGAAAAGTCCTGTCCAATTCTATATTTGATGAGCTCATAAATCTAGCTACCATCAAATTATTGAGTTTCCTTTTGAAATTCAGATGAGTTATTGAAAGAAAAAAAAAATTATATATATATATATATATATATATATATTTGTACATCAAATCCTTATTATTAGCTTTGTCTTTGTCAATTACTGTGTCGTCTCCTTCTTCCCGAATGAACTCTTACGCGCTTGTTGACAATTTAAAAATGCATCAGTTGTTACTACAACTTTTTCTTTTCCGACAAAAAGATTTATAAATTCAAAAAAAGGTATAGAAATTCACTCAGAAGAGAAGATCCTCAGTTATCAATTGACTTAGTCGCTGTTCATTTCCTCCTTCCCTCTAATCAACAAATTCATAAGTCATATTTTAATGCCCAAATTTACATATAAACTAATGTCAAATCATTGAACTTGGACCCATCTGTTCTCTTCTACCTCTGTTTTATGCCTTCCAAACTTTCTCCCTCTCCAAACAGATTCCCATATTCTTTTTTCTTTGTTTCTCTATCTCTCTCTCTCTCTGCCAGTTTCAATCACCATGGGACAAGAAACAAGAAGAGTCTCGGATGAATATGAAATCTCAGAGATCCTAGGAAAAGGAGGATTCTCAGTTGTCAGAAAAGGCACCAAAAAATCCCCCTCTGATCCTCACAACAAATCTTCACTTGTTGCCATTAAAACACTAAGACGGCTCGGACCATTGAACCCGATAAGTCCAATCCCAAGACCCACCTCCATGAGATCAAAGCAGCATCAATCTTCTTCTTCTGCTTCTTCAATTTCTGATGTCTTACTAGCCAATGAAATCCTAGTCATGAGAAAAATAGTAGAAACCATCTCGCCCCATCAAAACGTTATAGACCTCTATGACGTTTACGAGGACCAAAACGGGGTCCACCTCGTTCTCGAGCTATGTTCCGGTGGAGAGCTGTTTGACCGGATCGTGGCCCAAGAAAAATACTCGGAAGCGGGGGCCGCTTCCGTGGTCGGGCAAATTGCGGACGGACTGAAAGCAATTCATGAGGCTAATATTATTCATAGAGACTTGAAACCTGAGAATTGTCTATTCTTGAATAGTAGTAAGGAGTCTCCTTTGAAGATTACAGATTTCGGATTGAGTTCTGTTGAGGAATATACGAACCCGGTTGTGGGGTTGTTTGGTTCCATAGATTACGTTTCACCTGAAGCTCTTTCTCAAGGGAAGATCACTTCCAAGAGTGATATGTGGTCATTGGGTGTAATTCTGTATATTCTTCTTTCTGGGTATGAATTTTTCAAAAAAAAAAAATTTTTTTAATTTTCTGGGTCAATTTTCTTTTTAATTTTATTATATGGGTTTAGTTTGAATTATATGTTGGTCCTTTTTTTTAATATAGGTATCCGCCTTTTATTGCTCAATCTAATCGGCAAAAGCAACAAATTATAATGGCTGTGAGTGAATTACTATCATTATTATTGTTGTTTCGTCTAATCATTTGGTAACAGTTTAAGCTTTTCAGACATGTTTGTGAACATGAATGTTTGTGTTTGTACAGGGAGAGTTTAGTTTTGATGAAAGGACATGGAAGGACATATCTACATCAGCAAAGCAATTGATTTCAAGCTTATTGACAGTTGATCCCGAAAAAAGACCAAGTGCAGAAGATGTATGTTTCTTTTCTTTCTAATTTGTTTTTATTTGGTTTCTTGAGTGATGAAAATATCAAAATGAAAAAAAAAAAAAAAAAAAACAGGTATTGGGTCATCCATGGGTGAGGGGTGAATCAGCTAAGCAGGATCAAATGGACCGTGAGATCGTCTCGAGACTTCAGAGTTTCAACGCGCGTCGGAAACTTAGAGCCGCCGCCATTGCTAGTGTTTGGAGCAGCACTATTTTCTTGAGAACCAAAAAGCTCAAGTCCTTACTTGGTTCCAATTATGACCTTAGACCTGAGGAAATTGAAAATCTCGGCATCCATTTCAAGAAAATGTGAGTCACTATTCTCATCTCAGTCTCTCTCTTTTCATCGTTGCTACTTCTAATAATCCTTCTCTCTCTTTAGCTCAAAATTTATAAAAACCGACATCTAATGAAACCATAATTTAGATTAGTATATGTTTATGTTTATGCTTGTTAACATTTCTACGTCTAAACCGGATTTTATTTTCTGTAATTTTTCTTACAAGATGTGGGAATCGAGACAATGCGACTCTGTCTGAATTTGAAGAGGTACTGAAAGCAATGGGCATGACTTCTTTGATCCCTCTAGCACCCAGAATCTTTGACCTTTTCGACAACAACCGTGACGGAACTGTTGACATGAGGGAGATCCTCTGTGGCTTCTCCACTCTTAGAAACTCTAAAGGTGATGACGCTCTTCGCCTCTGCTTCCAGGTATATACAACGTATACTCTAATCTTTATTAAGAGAAAATTGATTACATTAGTCATACTTTGATTGATCGATTAATTATGTTCGGTCAAACAGATGTACGATGCGGATCGATCCGGATGGATCACAAAAGAGGAACTGACATCCATGTTAAGAGTATGGTTCATATATTTGTATATTTTATGATTCTTAATTTCTTCACTAAATTAATTACTTTTTTTTTTCTTTTATTAAAATCGAGTAGGCTTTGCCGGATGATTGTCTTCCAATGGATATAACAGAACCGGGGAAACTGGACGAAATATTCGACCTAATGGACGCTAATAGCGATGGAAAAGTTACCTTCGACGAATTCAAAGCTGCAATGCAGAGGGATAGCTCCCTTCAAGATGTAGTCCTCTCCTCTCTTCGCCGGTCATAGACTACTACTACTACTACGTACTACTTAATTCTTTTCTCACCTGCCAAACACTCTCCATACATCCACTAGCCTTTCTTTGATTTCATTATATGATCATATCACTTTTGCATTCTCTTTTCTCTGACATTTTGTTTAGATGATTTGTTGTTCTACTTTTTGCGACGATTACTAGGATCTCTCTTCTTTCTCTAGCAATCTTATACTTGTTGAATCTATTTTCTAACAATCTTACCCTTTACTACAGAAACTTTTTACTTGTTATGTATGAGTGACTCGCAAACATAAACAAAACACGTTGGGGGAAGATGATAAGAACATTATAAATCACAATTTTTATCACCATAATTTTATCGTTGTCATATTTTCTTTTGAACCAAACTAAAGCAAGAAAGAAAGAAAAAGTAAAAGACCCAAATGCATATAAAAAAGTTACAAAAAAAAAAAAAATGAAAAAAAGAAAAGAAAAGAAAAGAAAAAACCATGTAAAAATCTTCAAACCCTAAACACTAGTAGTTCAAATGCAAAAAGACGAAACCGAGGTGGTTGTTGTTGACGAAGAAGACGGTGAAGAAGACGGCAACATCCTTCCTACAGCAATATGATGATCATCATGATCCCCACACAACTTGTCAAGACAACTCGTCGAAACATCAAGTACTCCAAGACCTTGATCATGATCAACCGCTTCAAATATCAAGTCGATATTATCTTCAAACTCAATGTCACCAAACAAATCCGGCAAATGATCATCCCCATGCAGGTTTCCCACTGACAACTCCTCCAGGGGTAGTGTCGTAATTAATCCCGTATCCATGAAACTCCACGTCAGCTCGTGTGTCCCCACATTAACATCTTGTTCGAGTGTCGGACTTTCTATCTGGTGATGATCGAGGAGATTTGGATACTGATCAGGTTGATCATGATGTTGGTGCTTTACTTCTAATTCTCTATCTTCTTCTTGCTCACGTAGTAGTTGTTGTTGTTGTTGTACTACTTCTTGTTCGGATGCATTGTTATTAGTCTCTTCTTTTGGTTGGTCGGAATTAGGAAGGATATTTGCATTCTTCAAGCGATCGATGTAATTGCTGATGTCAAAGTTGGTCACTGCATTCGCTCCTCTGTATTCTATCGCTGCCATATCGTAAGCTGCCGCGGCTTCTTCCTGCGTGTCTTTTAGCCACCAAAAAAACAGATAATAATAATAATATTATTATTAAATTAAAATTTTAAAATAATGTAGGCCTGGATAAAAATATCACGTGACTACATCCAAACTTAACAATGCATGCACACAATTATTTATTTATTTATTTCATTTTTCATTTCATATAAAATTGATAATTTATAAATGCAAGAGAAAAAAAAAAAAAAAAAAAAAAAAAAAAAGGAGTTGTAGGATTTTCTACTGCTACCAGCTGGGTGAGGGCTGACGAGGAGGGAGGAGGTGGTAAGACAAGTAAATAGAGAGAGCACGTGAGTCCTCGTGACTGTCCCTCGATTGAAAAAGTTTGAAAAAAAGGACATACGCAAGAGAGGGAGGAGGAGGAACATACTATAAGTTCCGAGATAGAGATACTTGTTTCCGACAACGCGTCCGATTCTCGCCTCCCACCGTCCATTATGGTGATGCCTGTTTAGAAGAAATCAAGATGACATACATAACCATACAATTAAGTATCTAAAGTTCATTAATTAAGAAAATAAAAACCGGCCACTGGGGGCTTTAACAATCGGCTCGATTGCATCAATAGCCAAACTGATCAGACAAGAAACAAATGTTTGTGTTTCATGTAAATGCTATGATTTTGTCAATGTAACATGCATGCCATACAGAAAACAAGAAACAAATGTTTGTGTTTCATGTAAATGCTATGATTTTGTCAATGTAACATGCATGCCATACAGAAAACTAGAAACAAATGTTTGTGTTTCATGTAAATGCTATGATTTTGTCAATGTAACATGCATGCCATACAGAAAACTAGAAACAAATGTTTGTGTTTCATGTAAATGCTATGATTTTGTCAATGTAACATGCATGCCATACAGAAAACTAGAAACAAATGTTTGTGTTTCATGTAAATGCTATGATTTTGTCAATGTAACATGCATGCCATACAGAAAACTAGAAACAAATGTTTGTGTTTCATGTAAATGCTATGATTTTGTCAATGTAACATGCATGCCATACAGAAAACTAGTAACTCTTATACATATATGTATATATATTATACCTAGCGACCCCACGGTACTTAGAAACACCTCTCGAAAAGCCGCTGCTCTGTCTCCGGAGCGATGCCAAGTACTCTTCCTTTGAAAACCTTTGCATCTCTTCCAGTTCTTTCTCGTATTTTTCTACCTGTGTGTGTATGTGTATATGTATGTGTTTTTTTTATTTATTAATAAATACATTAATTCACCAAAATAGATAACTAAATAAGTAAATACAAAATACAAAAATTATACCGGGAAATTGAGGGTAGTAGTGGGGCCCCAATGCTTAAGAGCAGCAAGATCATACGTACGAGCTGCTGCATCCTCATTATCATATGCACCTGCGCATACACCCTATAATTACTTTTACTCTCCATTTTATATTTCTCTATATTCACTTCATTTTTCCTTAAATCAAAAAAAAATTTAAAAAAATTTAAAAAAAAAAGAAAAAGAAGAGAATTTCAATTACCCAAATAAACTATGGAAGTTGGCATTCGAACGTTGCAAGATGAGAGACAGACCAGATTTTGAACATGAGTCAGCAAAACACACAACAAAACAATCAGATTTAAGATCTCAATGTTGTTTTTTTTTTTTTCTCTTCCTCCATTAATTTAATTAATTTTAAACTTTTGAATTAAACTAATTAATGAATTAACGTAATAGAAAGTAATTAGTAATTTACCTTGTCGTCCTTTCTTGTTCTGAATGTTATTCCAAGAACTCTTATCCCACAGATGAGCTTCAAATCTGCCCGTCCATCTATGTCTGTTCGAATCGATCGACAAAAATTCGTTGAATTCAACATGCAAATCAATCAACAGCATTGTAGAGTGTCAGAGAGAGAAAGGTGGGACCTACCTGGTGACTCCTCTGTAAATGGAGCTTCTTCTGTGATTATGAGCATTACTTGCAGCATTAATCTCGCATGCTTTGATCACTTGCCCAGGATTAAGATGATGATGATGATGATGATGATTATGATTCTTCTTTTGACGTTTGGATTTGGGTAAATCACCAATACTGTTGTTGTTATTATCAGAGCTTGTGGCAATACAAGAAGAAGAAGAAGAAGATGATGATGATGAACAGGCTGAAGAATTAGTCGGAGACCGCCTCATCTATATGTAGTTCACTTTCTCTTCCTCTAAACACACACACTCAGACGCAGAGAGAGATAGAGAGAGAGCAGAAATGAGGTAAGTGTTGCTAATCAGGAAAAGAAGAAGAAGAAACAAAAAGGGGGGCAGGTCTCAGTATTTGTTTCTAATTAGATTCTAATATGACTTCAGAAAAATAAAAAATAAAAAATAAAAAATAAAATAAAAAGAGAGATTGTATGTTAGTACTTAGTAGTATATTGGTAACCTAAAGTGGTTCACCAAAAAAGAGAGTAAAAAAAAGAGGGGGAAGAACGGAAGAAACAGGGGAGTTATTTGTATGGTGTGGTATATATATATATATATATATATATATATTTTTATATTTTAATCAAATTGTTTGGATGAATAATTAAGTAACGTTTCTGGATTGAATATTGGTTTTCGATCTCAATACATGAAAACAAATGTAACAAACTCATGTTGAGTTAAAATTTAACCTCCAACTTGAGTTAAAAACTTACAGATTGCCCAACATTTGGCTTAAGGTGCAGCCCATGCTACCAATAACATTTCACTCCAAATATTACTTTTTGTTAGTTAAATTTTAATTTTTAATATTTTAATTTTTTTTTAGTAATTTAATTTAATTTTCAAAATTTTAATTCATTTTTATTATTTTATGTGTCAGTTTTCTTCTGTTGCCGACTTAAAAAAGAAAACTTTCCAAGTTTGAATCGATACGATTAATTAGTAGGACAGATAGTTATAACATGCTTCCACGTATTAAAACTCTATACTCTAATTACTGCATGTCACGTGACCCGAGGAAGAAAAATAATTTTCTTATTTCAGAAATTCAAACTGAAATTAATTAATTCTATAAAAAAAAAATTAATTAATTAATTATAATATGTTAAATATGTAGCTTCCATTTATATATGACAAGGTCAGTGTGATGTATTTTAAAGACTGAGAAGATCGCTTTAGATAAAATAAGATGAAAATGATATTTATTTATTTATATTAATTATTTATCATTTTCATTATTATAATTAGGACCACGTGAGTGAGCTAGTAAAACATTATTAGGTGAAAGAGTTGCTAAAAGGAGAAACTGAAATTCTAACACATACGTTGTCACAAAGTAATAGACCACCAGACTCTATTCTGTTTCTCATTAGTAGCTTATCAAACAACAGGCTTTTACCCGAGTCCTGCAATTTGCAATCCTCTGAATCGTAATAGGGATGATGATGATTTGTTGACCTTCTTCTGACCTGTGGATCGAGGCCAGGTTTTTTCTGATCGATATCGGTTATGTATTTCTCAATGTTGTTTTCGATTTTGAAAGTTTCATCTGGCTTGCTTGCGAAAGAGAAGTGAGATTTTATTGTAGTCCCTATTGAATTGGCACTGCTTGGACTTGATCTATGTCGTGTAGTGATAGCGTGGCTGCCTTGAGTTGTGGGTCCTGAAATTTTCTGCTGATTTGGGCACTCGGTTTGATCGTCCGGTTCCTGTGAGTGCAGTTATTGGAATTCAGATAACAATGTAACTTTCTGGTGGATTTTGCCAAAATTTTGTTAGCATTAAAAGATATTGGAAGGAACTAAAAGGGATCAGCCCCAGATGATCAAACATATGGGTATGAAACTACCAATAAGTGATACATCATCTCTCTCTCTCTCACTCTTCCATTTGAATGATGAAACCAAAACGAACAAAGTTGAAGTTTCAGAGCTTAGAAAAATGGAGCACAAATCTGGCCGGATCAACATTTCAATCCTAAGGGCTTTTGTTTTGGTTTTTTAAAGAAGTGAAGTATATGCTGCATAAGATACAGAGATTTCATCCTTGAATACCAAGAAAGTAATAGGTAATAGGTTTAAGGAATTCTATTTATACCATGTTAAAGCTCTGGATGAAATGAAACACCTATTTATAAATGCAGAAACGCAAGAGAAATTTATCACTAAAGTGCGTAAACTTGCCTGGGGAAAAGATGAACCAACACCCACTAGATTAACAACACTAGGTAGGCTGTGAGGTGGATCCTCTTGTGATGATGAGAAGTCGGAACTATCAAATGTAGACAGTGATACACACTCATCAAAATACGTCATGGCTTCTTCAGTTAGTCGTTTTGACATTCTTCTCCTTTCAAGGCTACCCTGTTATAAAGTTGGAATCAAGTCCATTGAGAGTCAATACGCGCAAGACTGAGGAGCTCCTTAAAATGCATATTTAACAAATTGAAGAATCTGCAAGTTATGAAAATAAACATTATACATCCAAGATACAGGGAAAAAAGGAATTTCCTACCTTTCTTCCATGACGGAACTTCTGCACGCTAGAGGTCTTAGGATCTGGAATCATTTCCCTCAAGATTTTACTCAGCTCTTGTCCATGGTATTCCTCAACAGCTAGATCTGCCCGAAGTTGTCTAGCTCGCTCACGGGACTATATGTGGAAGTAGAACATAATGTAACTTAGGTTAAAATTCTTTTACAGGAAAACCTCTTAGAGAACAGAAGAAAAGAGATCATACCTTCTCAAGCCTTGTGGCATACTCTCTTTCAATGTCTACGACTGATTCAGCTGAGCTAGGATTTACCATGCCAAGAGGTATATCGACCATGTCAGCATTTGCAATAGGATTAGCATTACTTCTTCGGATATCCTGAATTTACAAGCCCAGAACAAGTTATGGGTTAGCATAAAAGCTGTAAATCTCAAGCAACAATAAATGTATAAGCATTATTCATTCATGGCAACAAGGTAGATGTACTGTTGGATTTATGTAAGCCAGAAGATTAAAAAAAAAAAATGTGAAAGCAGAAGCTAGATAACAACCATAAGATTCGTACTTTCTTACAAGTAACATTTCATTTCTACATAAAAAGTTGCTTACTGGCCATCACCTTTATTCCTCACCAACTAACTAATTCTCAAAGGGAAGCATCGCTGGCATTTCTAAGAGATCAAGTTACATAACTAGACTTTAAATACAGAGTTTCAGCTATCTGCTAGTCTTACTTATCTGATTATTGATATCCAGGATATATCAATTATTACATTAGACATCGATTTATCAACATCCTGATTTAGCTTTGATCGTAAAATTATGCCATCAACTTATAAGCAGAAAAGTTGAGAGCTGCCAAGGAACAAATCTTACACTCTCATAGTCATGTTGGAGGTTACAGATGACACGTCTCACTTCAGACTGGATAGTTTCATAAATAACACTAGAAGTTGAATCAGCATCCAAGCAACTCTTGTGGACCGGCTACAAAGTAAGGCACAAGCCAAATTTAATGTATGTTTACATCTCATCATAAATTAGGAACTCTTTAAAAGGAATTCCAAGTTCTCTTATTGGAAAAAGTATTCAATTTCAGTTTTAAAATTTAAAATTAGCATCTAAGAGCTATAAATAAGGTTTTAGCACTCATCATTGATTCACTAATGCAAAACTGAATGATTAAATGGTTATCCTATCGAACACCTCACCTTCATCTTTTCACAAACAGCGGAAATAGTTCTTTGTTCAGGTCCAGATAAAGAACTTGTAGTGGAGGCTTTGTCATCCCAATTCAAAGTAGGCGAGCAAGACTGGAAAATGCAAATACACAGCATGATAGAAACACAAACCATAGGTTGAACCGTTTCAAAATGAATGAAGGGTCTGCTGAATTCATACCGTAGGTGCGCCACAGTTATCTGAGGGATCAAGAACCGAATGTTGACTCGACCACGTTCGACCTTTCGTTTGATCAGACACTGAATCAGGATTACCTCTATTTTTGGAAATCCTTGAAAAACTTAACTCATGCTCAGCTTCGCTCTGAACAAAATAAAGATGATTTCAATAAATATTTCATCTTCATTTAAGAATAAACCAAAGAGGAAAAAGAGAAGAGAGGAAGAAGGCCAAACCTCACAGCTCGAGTGATGGTATCTAGCAATTGGGCCTTGCGAAAGTGAACGGTCCCGACGTCCTGTATCAACCTTCGACAAACTCCTTCCAACCTCCTTTCTGCTTCCAGAAACCGGAAACCTAGAATCACCGTTTCTCGCAACGGACCGTCCCCTTCTGCTCTCTGCAACAGAGCTCACAGATTTTGACTGAGATGCAGAAAACCGCGACGAAATATCATCAACTCCGTCATCCCTGGGCGAAGTGCTGGTAGCAAAGAGCGGATTATCCCTGCTATTAGAGAAAGCAGTCGATGAAACGGAAGCGTCGACACTGTTTCTCGACGACACACTGACGCTTCTTGATCTCCGTATTGGTGCTTTCTTTGGCGGAGGTGAACTGTCCCTAACCTCCCTACCAGATGTCGACTTAGTACTCGAAGAGGAAGTTGTCGCTCTCCTAGACGACGATTTGAAAGCTGCGACCGCCATTTTCGTCCAACTTCGTTACCATTAGCTGAGTAACAGCAACCCTAGGGTAGCGAAGAATGATCGGTGAGAGAGAAATGTAATGAAGAAATCACTATTTACAGAGAAAAAGAGAAACCGATTACGACTGCTCGATCAGTGTCGTCTTCTCCGCCTTCGCCCTTTGCAACGCTCGCGTCAACGTGATTTTCTTTTTTTTCTTGATTCGTTTTCTTTTTGGTGGGAAAGATTGGAGGAGGAGGGAGGGATCAACGGTAGGACCCGCCAAGCAAGCCGACAGACAGCTTGGAGTTATCCTTGCCGGTGTGAACGCGCGTTTGCGACACTGAACGCTTACTCAACCTGTCGTTTCATACAATAAAGCTCAAAATAATGTTGGTATGTCCGCTGGGTCGTAATCAACGGCACATTCGATTTGATTAATAAGTTTAATTTGAAGCACATGGCCAGTAGTTTACTCGAATTAATATTTTGTCACATTCTATTACATATACTCCAATAAGTAAAATTTATATTCTAACTTTTATTTTATTTTTATTTTTATTATTTTTAATTTTTTTTAAAAAAAAATTCTCATGTTTTGTGACTGAATAAATAACATGTTATGACTTGAATGTGTCAGATCTCTTTTTGTTGAATGGTAGTGATGATGTTTTGCCCAATCTGTTACTTGTGGGAAAGGTTGTACATGAGTTGAGCTATTACTAGTAATTCAGATTTGTCTCGACGTTTTATTTTATAAAAATTAAATTTTCAGTCGTTAATTATATTTAATAATAATAATAATAATTATTATTATTATTATTTATTTTTAAATTTTGATTTATTTTAAAAAGGATAAAAATATTAATATTAAAAAAATATAAAAAATAATTTTCATTTTTTAAACTAAAATAATAATTTTTTAAAAAAAATTAAAAATTAAAATATATTACTAATCAGGGTAGATTTCAAAACTCATTATTTCCGACTCATCCGACACAAAACTGCAAACGCCCTTATCACTTCCATTTCATGTTCTAAAATGTAAAAATATATTTTAAAATAAAAAACGTATTTAAAAAAATTGGTTTCAAACTAGTTAATTGACTGGTTTGAAAACTAAAATAATCTCGTGATAAAACAAACTGCTGTATTTGGACTCGATTTCATATATTTTCAGGAATGTGAGTTTGAACAGCCATTTTACTACTCGAAAGATCGAGCTGATTGAAGTTGTTTGGTTTTCAACTTGCCGGTTCGTGCACAAACCTTCGAGCACGATTTAGCTAGTCATTTGTGTTCGACTTGCTGTCATAAAATTGTAGTTTAATCTGTGAGAATACTCTCTATAGGGTCATACAAAATACAAAATTCCGGTATCTATCATATCCTCAAAAGACAGCTCCTTTCTTAACATCAATCCGGTGGCAATCTTTCCGAACTGTAAACCGGTCTTCATTAGGGGCTCTATCAAGCACCCTGTTATCACCATTGACACCAACTATTTCCACAAGAAAAAAATAAAATAAAAAGAGAGAGATTCAAAGGAAGAGAAGAGCGCAGTAATTTTTCTCAAAACAGAGGAAACATACTACCAGCAGACTCTTTACAAAACGGCTTGTTTCAAATTTTTTTATCAGAATACTCATCACTTTTTAGAATTCTAGCCAAACAAGGCAGTTTTAAGAAGCTTGAGCTTGACTATACAGGCCAACTGGCAATAGAAGCTTGAAACTGACTAGTACCAAGCCATGAGTTGACTTCTGGCGAGGTTAATAGTTCGTCGGGATATCTGGTTGCATCATCTTACACAGCTCGAGCAAGCTCCACAACACCTTGAGAAGCTCCTTATGTGAATTGCTTCCTCCCTCATAGCTTTTAAAACAAGCTCAAAAACCTCAAAAATGGTCAATTCCAAATCTAGGGTTGCACCTGAAGAAAAAGAAAGAGAAATAAAATGAAACTCATTTGGTTCTTCAAATCACTCACTCCAGGCAACAAAACATCCAATGCACACGTTAGTTTCAGCATTCCAATCGGCAGTATCACTAATTCTTAGAAAGTTGTACACTACAGTCTATCACTATTCTGACATTTTTATTGTATTGCCTCATAAGATGGCATCATTACAGAGTTAATATACTAAGGACATGATCATCAGAATTGTTTATGTACAAGTTCATTTGTAGTATTATATGTGGCACCCAACACTTGACCAAGGACAAGGCTCTTGCAAGCAAAAAAACCCTATCATGATTGTCCTGCGGTTTCAAGTCTCTCTCGAGCATAAGACAAAACAAACTACTTAAGGATGGAGGGCTAATTCCATGATTAGAACACAATGAAATGCAGATCAATGGGTGCTCGATGAGTTAGGCAGGGAGGGTTGAGGGCTGGAAATAGTTCCATGGGCAGAGAGGAGGGACCAGAAACTGAACTGATCTGATTTGTATTAGTTCGTTTAATACGACTCAGAACCTTCTGGCTTTGAATTCTGATACAAGACAAAAAAAATTCCAGAGAAAAGGCTGAGCATCTTATCAGATATAGACAATATCTAGGCAAGAGCATGACAAAACAAAATTTCAATTGTAACATGGCTTATCCTATGAATCGATTTATTTGCAGGTGATTCTTATCCTAGAAATCCAAGTTTACATTAAATTTATCCCCTCAATCATCTCAGGCATGACTTAACCATGAATTTGTCTTCAATTTATCCCTCTTCCCCACAATTTATATATTTTTCAATCTACATGACTACAACAAACCAAAAATTAAGGAGAATACGAAAATAAAAAGTCCCAACAAACACATTGCATTGTCGAATAGGCACAAATTATAAACACACTTTCAATGGTACACCGTACAAGACCGAGACGAAATTCTTACTTGAATGAACAACCGCATTGCAAAGTTCAGAATGGTTATGCAGCCTCCATCTTCTTTCTATACAAATCCAATAAATTAGGATGCCTATCAATATACGCCATCACATACCTGGCCAAGAACCTATCTTCAGACAAGCAAAATGCCTGTATAAAAGGCACCTTATCAAACACACCCTTCGACGCCAATTGCTGAAGTAGATACGTCCTTGGCAACACTCTTTTCTCAAAGCTAAGAGATAAAGCTATAGGGTTTCTGTAAATCTCATTTTTACTCAACCCCAGTTTGTTCATGAAAAAATCCAAGCTCTTTTGCATCCGCTTATCGGAAGCGTTCATAAACTTCGGTTGCCTAACAAACAGTCCCCTAATCTCCTCTTCCGACCACCCAAAGCTCTTAAACACTTCAAATTTCGCATTCCATTTATCCTTCTTCATCCCTGACAGCGTACAGAGTCCATGGATGAACATCAAACCGGATGGATTGAACCCCATATCCTTGATTTCACCCACATTTTCACGGAACCCCTCGACATCTCGGGACAGCGCTGCGGGACGGATGCATATTATCCTCGCGATATTGATATCAGGCACGCCATAAGCTCTTAGCGTTTCGACATTAGGAGCTGTAGTTTCCGAAAACTTGTGCACAACCCAAGTTCCGCGTCTAACGGAGAAAAGAGAAACGATTTCGGAAGTAGAGCTGAAGAAGCTTCTGAGGAACTCGATACTTGGAACGATCTGGTTGTTCAAGCTCCGATTGAGTAAGAATGGATCAGCGGAAATCGTATTTACCAGAGCTCGACCCGAGATTCCATTTTGTGCTAGAAATTCGAGCTTGGGTTGTAGATTTTGCTGTGAACTGATAGAGAGGAGGTTAGGAACCTTAGTGAAGATACTCGCTATGTGATCAGGTGTAAACCCGTAATTCTTTAGCACATAAACGACGGATTCTGGGTTCGCTATGCGTTTTGTCCGGAGTTTTTTGGCGGTGGCGAGGGCGGAGTCTGGTGAGAAACCGAGGCTGTTGATGAGGTAGTTTAAAATCTTATCTACGGTTCCAGTTGCAGTACAGAAGGATCTGCGGCAAAATTCGCCATTGCTGCTGCTGCTGAGTTTTATGTGAAGTTGCAGAGACTTGAAGACTGAACGGCTCATCGGAGGCAGCAGATGCTAGAAATGGGTTTCGCAGAGAGGGAAAAGGGAGGAAATGAGAGCCACTGTGATTTTTAATATATATATATATATATATATATTTTTATATATATATTTAATTTAAAAAATAAAAAAAAAATAGTTAGTACGACTTGATACCTAACATCTGTATTGGGGATGAAATCGGAATGGTATCGAAAATTTGATCATTGGAAAAAAAGTATACATAGAACAAGAAGCAATTGAGCTTAAAAACAAGTTTTCCAGTCCAATGCGTTCAATGTTGAAGGATTCTGATAGTGTCCAACTTGAAGATATAGATGTTATTCCAAATGAGTAAATGCTCTTTTGGTACAAAACAGCTTTAGTATGTAACGATAGATCTGCCATGAATAAGTTTGCTGAAATTTCTAAGAACTTGTGATGAGACATTGTCATGAATAATCTGCTGCTTGGTTCTATTTAATGATTTCATCTTTGTTCTGATTCTGTGTTTCATTCTCCAATTTGGTTTTGTGATTTAATTGCGTTCATGTAGCCATTTTAGGAGAACTGTACGACATCAATCAGACTTCATTTTCAATCACTTTGGTAAATAATTTGTAGTTGGAATTAATCTTTTATTTAATTTTAATTTCTAATTGTTAATTTTTTTAATATGTTATTTAGTATATTGAATTAAATAATTTGTTTATCTCTAATTTTTTTATAAATAAATGGGTAAATAATATTTTATTACCCTATGTTATGAATATTACTCTATTACTATTTTGTATCATGAAAACTCATTACTTTCCTATTTTAACTGTTATTTTTTTACTATTAATTTTTGTATATCTCAATTTAAAATTTAAAATTTAAAATATCAATTTTCTGAACGGTGCCGTTCTGGAGGAAGCGCTAAAGACAGAAAAACCCTAACTTAAATCCTGCAACCCTGCAACCAGAAAAACTTCTTCCACATTTCCATGGCGCCTTTTTAACTTTACCTGCAAAGAAAGACCGCCCTAATTCTCCGACTACTATCGTAGAAGAAGTCTCCTCTTTCCTTCTGAATCCAGAAAATATGCGACTTCCCTTCAATTCGATTCACCATTCCAATCAAATTCAACCCAACGCCAAAGCTCCTGCTCCTCCCCCTACCTCCCAACGGGTAAC
Source organism: Coriaria nepalensis (assembly GCA_027186245.1). Classification (NCBI taxonomy): domain Eukaryota; kingdom Viridiplantae; phylum Streptophyta; class Magnoliopsida; order Cucurbitales; family Coriariaceae; genus Coriaria; species Coriaria nepalensis. The sequence goes on along the minus strand of CP114491.1, from coordinate 7,904,527 downwards.
TCTCTCTCTCTCTCTCTCTCTCTCTCTCTCTATATATATATATATATATATATATATGTAGGTATACATTTATTCTTACCTAATTTTCTGTGATATTTGCTTAATCATCAGAACATGTTACCTAATCCTTCTCAATCGAACGCTTCTTCCAATATGCAAGCTCAATCCCAAACCCTAATTCCCTTCCAGAACAACTATCCTCATGGCCAACAGCCCTTACTCAATATGATTCCTTCTATGTTTCAGCCTGGTTTACTCAACACGCCAACTAGTTACACCCTCCCCTCCTTGCAACAGAACAATTTTCTAGGACCGCCTAACATGGGACTCACTGCACGAAACAACACAATATCGGGTATGAATCCCTTTCCGGTTCAAGGGCAGTTTTTCAATATAGGACAGGGTGTGAATCAAGTGAATATGTCCTTACCTCCTCCCGGGCAGAACTTTCCAAATTTTCCTCAACAAGTTAATCAAAGTATGTGTAATTTGTCAAGTGGGCAATTCGGTTTGCCTAGTTCTTATCAGAATATGAGTCAACATGTGTCGAATTTCTCTCAAAATTCATTTGGGGGTCCCAATCAAGTTCCTCAGGTTATGGCTCCTCAAAATCATGCATTTTCACCAAATCAGCCGTTTAACATTCAACAATGTAATCAAGCGCTTATGAACTTGATTTCTCAAACATTAAATGGAAATGCATTGGGGCCACCAAATGGGCCAGCTCAGCAGTTACAAGGGCAAACATCCATGCCGTTCAACTCTTGTTCGAACCAACCACAACATGTCAACAACTCCCAGCCTCCTCCTGGTTTTACTGGATCTCAGGTATGGTTGTATTTTTCTTCTTGAAATACTAGTAATTGATGGACTTTCATCTTTTCCTTTGCTACATGTTAGTAATGTTGTTCTTTTTATTTTATCTTATAGTGGTAAGTAAGATTTGTCATTTCTTCTTATAGGGGAACTCTTTCCAAAGTGACAGTGGTAATGTACCAAACTCTCATCACAAAATTTCAGACCATAGGAACTTCACGAGAAACTCGAAAGGAGCAGAGTCAAAAGGAGGGTATCTCGCTTCCCTCTCTGTGTTCATTTTACTCTCAAGATCTGATTCATCCTTTATTCACCATCAACTTATTTGATGTGATCATGTAGATTTCAGAAGAATCAGTTTCGTCATATGAAGAATGGGAAGAAAATTTTTGAGCATCCTAGAGAAAGAAAGGGAAAAGGTAAGTAATTCTGTTTCTTTTTAGCATTTTTTATCCTTTTTTTATACCAATATATGTTCAAAAGTTCCAAGTTGTTGAGAATAGTCTTATAATGTATACCAAGCAACAATGTATAGTTTACCAATTAACCATCTAGACTAGCACCAATAAACTTCTATAGGAATTCAGATCACAATATCATGTTAAAGAGGCATTTCCATAAATAGCATGAATTCATGTGTTTGAATCTGCATAAAGGCTTGAGTTTTATCTCAGAAGACCTCTGATTCATCACTCAGTGGATGTAGTTATGGTCTTTTCCTTTTTATTGAAGAAGTGTAATCATAACAAAAATTATCAGGTTTCCGCTACCAGAGGCCCGATAAATTTGGTCATGCTAACTTTACTAATGAAGACAGAGCCAAGAAAAGGTGATAGTCTCTTGTCGGTATGATATTACTAGTTTATTATGGACCATTACCTCTTATGTTCAGCTGTATTTTAAATTTATAGTTTGGCCTATCTTGACATGATGATCCATTCATCAAGAATTTCGCACGTGATTTTGTACGGTTTCTTTGTTAAGGTATCTCGTTAAAAACCATAGTAAATCAAGTTTTGATAGCATGGAAGGTACTTAACCGAAGGAAAAGAAAAAAAAATAAAAAAAGGAACCAACACATTGAGTTGCTGACATAGTGCATTAGGCTGAATATTCAGATATTTATTTCTTAAAATCTGTAATTGCATCTGCATCCATTTATTGCTAACTACCTCCATTGAAGCATTAGTTCATTGTTTGCATATAATCATTATTTCTGTAATATGTACATCTCTGACTAACTTGTCTACAATGGTGGATCTCTCATTCTAAAAAAAACAATATGAGAAGATCTCTTTCTTCAACCTATACAGAACAAGAAATCAAACAATGGCGTGAAGCACGTAGGAAGAATTACCCCTCAGTAGCCAATGTCCAGAAGGTTTGACCAACTAAAGACCTACTCTACAGAAGAATTATCCGTCTGTCATATTCATTGTAAATGAACTAATCTTTAACTCTCTGCCTGTAGAAACTAACTGAAAAGAAAGCAGACTCCTTTGGGATGGATAATGAGGCTAGATTACGACGAGAGGTACTTCTTTCTTCCATCCAATGCTTTCTTTTCCTCTTGAGTACAACAATATCTCTTCAAATTCATCTGGTGTGAAGGGTAGATTACTGGTAGACTGCCTGAGCTTCCTGGAATTTATAGGTTGACACCTTGTGAAAACAATATATTTGCAGCAACTCAAAGAGATTTTGGCAAAGCAAGCTGAGTTGGGAGTTGAAGTTGCAGAGATACCCTCGGAGTATCTTTTAGATTCAAAAAGTCAACAGGGACAACCCTCAAGACCCAATACTGGTAAGGAGAAGGACCAAAAAAGGTCTAATAAAAGAGGAAGGCACAACAAAAGAGACCAGTTAACTAAGAAGCCAAGGTTTGAAACTGATCGCTCAATGACCAGGAGCCAATCCACATTGTTGCAGAAGCTCCTCAGTCCAGACATAAGGAGAGATAAGCACCGCCTTTTGCAGGCATTTCGGTTCATTGTGAAGAACTCTTTCTTCGAGGACTGCCCTGATAAACCCTTGACTTATCCTTCTGTGTTTGTTAAAGAAAATGGGTGTGCGCAAGATGTAGTTGATGAGGAGTCCTCTCTTGCTATGAATATGGTCATTGTTGAAAAACCCGGAAATGTTAACAATGATGACACAGCTTATGAGGATGAGATTGAGTATGAAGGAGAGCAAGTACAGAGCGATGAAAGTGAAGAGGGGGAAATTATTGGCCAGAATTCATCTTTTGCCCTAAGCTCTGAACTCATGTCCTCTAGCAGTGTATCTTAATTATAAAAAAATAAAAAATAAATAAAAAAATCTTTTTTTGCTCTGTTTAAATTAAGTTTGTAACTTGATGTACCTCAAAATAGAATATAACTGTGAAAATTAATGAATTTCCATGCTTGACTATTCTAATTAGCATGTTATCTCGATCAAATGACTATATCTATACACACATGCATAAAATATATATGGATTCTATCACATAGTTTTTTGCATGTATTGGTCAAGTAGGGATATGAATCAGAAGCTGACAAAGAATAGGTCATGAGACCTAGCGTGGAAGGAGGACTGAATCAGAAGGTCAGCGGAAAAGGGGAAGCCAAGCAATATGAGACTTAGCCAGGAAGCCTTCATACGGTTCTATATTACCTTGACTTGGTTCTTTTTATCTTTTCCATAAGTTTCATATCAGGAAAATGCTTTGATCTTTAATGAAAATAATAATAAAGGAAAAACCCATAAACAATTTTTTGTTTTTTGTTTCTTAGTTCATAAACTATGGATAATCATGGGCCCTACTCTGATAAGAAATTGCCATGTCTAATATATTTTTTTATTTTTGGGGTTAATTTGTGCATTTGCTATAATTGACAAACAGCTACCCCACATAATTGCACTTGTTGTATTATGGTACAGAAATTCAAAAGCGCAAGTTGACTTTTGGAGCTGAGCAACTCCATTAATGCTACCTTTCATATCAAACGTCCGGTTCAGAAATTCAGTTTCCTAAATGGAGAATATATCACTACGGAATAATAAAACACTATTAATCATAACTTAAAACTTTTTAAATGAGCAATAAATCAACACATAATTAATTAGCCGTTAATTAATGGTAACTAATAATTAAGAAATAATAATAATAATAATAATAATAATTGCGTTGGACTAATGTATTGTGAATGTAATTGACAAATGATTTATGTAATGAGAATCAATTAGAACTTAGAAGGGCCGGCTCATGTTCTAGAAAAGTTAAGAGGAGTCACTATTGGAGGTTGCAACTCATTCCACGCCAAAGTGAGTGCAATCCATTATTGTTCCTTCCTTAGTTGCTTTAGCTTTATATATATATATATATATGGACGTAGGGGCGGATGTCACAAAGATTCCAATTTGGTTGTTTGTTTTTCCTTTTCAACATACAACATTTAACTTCAAACAAACAACTTAGGTCATTGATTTCAGAATCTTGCGTTTTATACTTTTCCTTTTATGGTCATGTATATGTATGTATATATATGTGTATGTATATGTATATGTATGTATGTATATGTATGTATGTATATATGTATGTATGTATATATGTATTTACTTATCAAGGAAACTATTTTTATACATAAATCGATATGATAAAATTGAGATGACGTATTTATAATTTATTTTTAACTTTTTAATATATATAAATAAATAATTGAAATTAATATATTTTATTTATTTATTAAAAAAAATTTTGAATCTGAATCACGTTTTTATATTTATCTTACTGTAATATTTTAAATTTAACTCTGATTATCCTAAAATTTTAATTATGTTTCTCGTTTACCGAGAAATCATGTATTATACTTTTGTTTATATTTGAATATTCAAAATAATGGATAATGAACTAGTCTTTTCATTATATATATATAGAATTGAAATTTGAAGGGGAGAGAGTCTTTGATTGAAAATGAAAGAAATAGATTAAGACGAGGATGAAAAGTTTTTATATCATGATAGTTTATACTTTATAATAAGGACACCATCTATGATTGACTCATACATGATTAGTACTTAAACATTGGAAATGTGTATTATGAAATGCGTGTGGGGTTATAATAACAAAGACATTTGAAGAAATGAGGTGTAGTAGTTGCATTTCTCATCCTAATTTGAAAGGTCATTAATTAGCTACTAATCCATTAATTAAGGTAAAATGGCAATACCATAATTCTCATCAATCTTAACTAGGATTATAGAAATAAATTATATGTTTTTTTTTTAGGATACAAGTATTATAATTTAAAGATAATAAATATTACAAAATAAAATAACGTGTTATAATTTATCTGTAATTTTAAATTTATAAATATAAGTAAAATATATTGACATGTAAATGTTAGTTCAAATATGTTTACTTCTAATCCTTTTGTTAACCTGTGACTATGACTAGTCCTTTTGACTTTTATGTGTATAGTCTTAGAGTTGAGATTGCTCGAAGATTCAAATTATAATATTTTAATGAAGGAGTTTTATTGAAGTTATACATCCATGAATTTTTAGCTCTTCACACTTGATATCTCAAAAGAGTATGCTAAGTGAATTCGATTAAACGACTAAAATACTAATTTAATAAGTAAAATTGAAAATTGTGTTGAATTTCAAGACCCTTAAAAAATCTCTTGGTTTGATTTATCAACCAACCTTGTTGGTCAAGTTTCAAGAAGCTTCTTAACACCATGATTATTAATTAATATATTTTATCCCCCAAAAATTTTATTTTTCCTTAATGACTAAAATAAGTTAATAATATTAAAACAAAAAAAAAAATTTATTTAAAAATCTTCGAGGCATGTAAAATTATAACAATCAAATCTGTAGATAGATAATGTGTCCTTTCAAGATGTTGAAAAAAGAGAGAAGAAAAAAAATAATGTAAGGACTTAAATGCAACTTATTATATAAATTAGGGTGTTGGTCACGTTATAATTAATAATCACATGGTCGTTAAAATATAATTTAAAGTCTGTTTATTTATTTTTATTCTATTTTCGAAAATTACACATTTTATTTAAATTTAATTACTACAGTGTGATCCATGATATTCTTCTGGTCAAATCCGGACACCTCACACTTATTATATTATATATATATATATATCGAAATCAAACAGGACCTTCTAGAACATCCCAAATCTGAATGAACGACCAAACAAAAACTGTAATAACTTCTCTGTTTTCATTACAAGACTTTTCACATTAACTCTTAAACACGTAGAAAGAATAAAAAATTAAGAATTAAACAAAAATGAAATTCTGAAGAGGAGTAGATTAATTATTCGTTTGCTGTCGCCACCCATTACGACTTCTTCCCCATTTATAGCAATGGCCGCCCTCTAACTCCCCTTTCTCTCTCTAGATTCCTTCCCACGCCCCGGGCCCCCCCCTCCCCCCCCCCCCCCCCCCTTCTCTATATCTAAAATGGCTTTGACCTTTGACAATTCTTCAATCTCTCTCTATTACATGTTTCTCCTACTACTCCTATTTTTGCTTAAGAAAATCAGAAACCCAGTTCCTTACTCGTATCAATATCATCTCTCTCCCTTCTCCTAAACTCTCCTCCCCATCTACTCCTCTCTCTCGCTCTGGTGTATTAACAAATTTTATATTCAAACAAAACCCAATTTAGCAAGCTAAAGCCTTTTTTTTTCTCCAATCTCATCTTTCTTTTTTTCTTTCTCTTACCATTTTGACTTTCTTTCAGCTGTAGCAGTGAGTGAATTGGGTTTCTTTGCTCCCACGCAACTGATTGTAAAATCGCTGTTGCTGTCTCTGTTCTAATTCATTTTCCTGTAAAAAGCAAAATATTGATTTGTTTTTTGTATTTTCATGTGGGTGCCTTTTCATGAATTTCTTGATACATAGTTTGCCTGAGAAATTTTTAGAACATGACTTCATATCGACCCCTTTTGATTCCTTCTCCTAGAACAACTGGAACACAAGAGCATCTTCCTCCCTTGCCCACTTTTCACGATCTAACAACCAAACCAGAATTAAGCAATTCCGGATCGGCAACAAGTATGGATTCTTCAAACCCAGTTGGTACTTTCACAAATGTTGAATTGGGCCATCGCTCTTCTTCACGAAGAAGTGCTAATTCACTCTACTCAAAATCCCAAGCTGGAAATTCAATAAGAGAAGTGAGTTTTGCCGATTTGGACTCAAAACCGGTCCGTTTCGGGTCGAGACGGGCAGATTCAGAAGCCCTTAGCGTTTCCCAGAAGGAGATCAAAGATGAAGATGCCAGGTTGGTCTATGTCAATGATCCCGTAAAGTCAAATGATAGGTTTGACTTTGCGGGAAACTCAATCCGAACAGGGAAGTATTCATTCATCACTTTCTTGCCTCGGAATCTTTTTGAACAGTTTCATAGAGTTGCATACATATATTTCCTTGTCATTGCTGTTCTTAATCAATTGCCCCAACTTGCCGTTTTTGGCCGAGGAGTTTCCATCCTTCCCTTATCTTTCGTTTTGTTAGTTACTGCTGTTAAAGATGCATATGAGGATTGGAGAAGACATAAGTCAGACCGAATTGAGAATAACAGATTAGCCTTAGTTTTGGTCAATAATCAGTTTGAGTCAAAGAAATGGAAAGATATAAGAGTAGGCGAAATCATAAAACTCCAAGCAAATGAAACCATTCCTTGTGATATGGTCTTACTCTCTACCAGTGATAGTACTGGAGTTGCCTATGTTCAAACGATTAATCTTGACGGGGAATCTAATTTGAAAACCCGTTATGCAAAGCAAGAGACTCTTTCCAAATTGCCCGAAAAGGAGAATTTTTCGGGACTGATTACTTGTGAAAAGCCGAATAGGAACATATATGGGTTTCAAGCATGTATGGATATTGATGGGAAAAGGCTTTCTCTTGGACCGTCTAATATTGTTCTTAGAGGATGTGAGCTCAAGAACACTACATGGGCCCTTGGAGTTGTGGTCTATGCTGGTCGTGAGACCAAAGCTATGCTTAACAATTCGGGAGCCCCATCTAAGAGGAGCCGACTTGAGACAAGCATGAACTTCGAAGTCATCATTTTGTCTTTTTATCTTATCGCTTTGTGCATGGTAGTTTCAGTTTGTGCTGCTGTTTGGTTCATTAGAAAGGGGGATGAATTGGACAACTTGCCGTATTTCAGAAAGAAGGACTACTCAGAGATTCCAGCTGATGATTATAACTTTTATGGATGGGGACTGGATACATTATTCGTCTTTCTCATGTCTGTTATTGTCTTCCAGATAATGATCCCGATATCTTTGTATATTTCCATGGAGCTTGTTCGGGTTGGTCAGGCTTATTTCATGATCCGTGATAGTAAAATGTATGATAAGGCATCCAATTCTAGGTTTCAATGTAGGGCATTGAATATAAATGAAGATTTGGGGCAAATAAGGTATGTCTTTTCTGACAAGACTGGTACACTTACCGAAAACAAGATGGAATTTCAATGTGCAAGCATTTGGGGGGTAGATTATAGTGGAAAAGCTAGTTCTGAAAGCGAGCAAATTGGGTACTCTGTTCAAGGTAAAACAATTATACAACTCTTTTCTTTCAAAAAGTCTGTATTTTTATGAGGTTGGTTCTTATATTATATCTTATTTCCTTTGCAGTGGATGGAAATGTTTTGAGACCGAAGATGAAGGTGAGGGTTGATCCCGAGCTTTTAAGGTTATCTGAAAGTGGAAAGGATAACAAGGAAGGAAAATATATTTATGATTTCTTTCTTGCACTGGCTACGTGCAATACTATTGTTCCGATAGTTACAGACACTTCAGATCCTTCTGTGAAGTTAGTTGATTATCAGGGAGAATCTCCGGATGAACAGGCATTGGTTTATGCAGCTGCGGCCTATGGTTTCATGCTTATTGAAAGAACTTCTGGCCATATAGTTGTTGACGTCCAAGGTGAAAGACAAAGGTAAAATTATTACTGACTAGTTTTAAGGCCAGTGTGTCTAAGAGTTCAAAAAATGCCATTTCAATTTAATGTACTTTAATAAATTTCCAAACTCTTCAATAGATACATTGAAACAATTTAATTTAACCTTGTACTAAAAATCCAGTTCTTTAACCAAACAAATTGAAGTTTAGTGGTTCAAACTGGTCTACTAGGGTTTTATTTTTTAATTTTACTTTTTTCCCCTACTTCCTTAATCCCTACTATGTGGTGCAGATTCAATGTTTTAGGTTTACACGAGTTTGATAGTGACCGGAAAAGAATGTCAGTGATATTGGGCTTCCCAGATGGGACCTTCAAAGTCTTTGTGAAAGGGGCAGACACAACCATGTTTAAGGTGAGAGATAAATCTTCAAACCTGGAGATAATCCAATCTACTCAATCACACCTTCATGCTTATTCCTCACTTGGTTTGAGAACACTTGTCGTGGGTATGCGTGAATTGACCGGTGTAGAATTCGAGCAATGGCACTTGCTTTTCGAGGAAGCAAACACTGCCATTATTGGCCGGGCAATTCGCCTAAAAGAAGTTGCCACCAAAGTGGAAAATGTTGTGAAAATTCTTGGGGCATCTGGAATTGAGGACAAACTGCAAGATGGGGTTCCGGAAGCTATTGAGTCTTTGAGAATGGCGGGGATTAAAGTATGGGTTTTGACCGGAGATAAGCAAGAAACTGCCATTTCGATTGGGTACTCCTCAAAGCTTCTTACAAGGAGGATGACTCAACTTATAATCAATAGCAACTCGAAAGGGTCTTGTGAGAGGAGTTTGGATGAGGCAATTCTCATGTCGAAGACGCTCTTAAATGGGCAAACAGGCCCACGTGATGGTGGAGAAAACAATGGAGCTGGTGCAAATTCCTCCGCCTTGATCATTGATGGCACTAGCCTTGTTCATATCCTTGACGGCGACCTTGAAGAAAAGGTAAATTTTTTGTTTTCTTCTAAATTGTCAAATACTACTTTATCAATATTCTCCTGTACTTGAGAGTAATTTTTGTTAGTCATTTTTGTATTGCAGTTATTCCAATTGGCTTCTAATTGTTCCGTGGTGCTATGTTGTCGGGTAGCTCCGTTACAAAAAGCCGGAATCATTGCCCTTGTGAAAAGCCGGACTTCTGACATGACCCTTGCCATTGGAGATGGTAAATTTTCCAACTTTACATCGCAAGTCTAACTCAAAATAAAATTACAGTCTGCATAATCTCTAATTGACCTAGATGGGCCATGCTAATGCTTGTGCAAAACGGATAAAATTATTGCAGGCGCTAATGACGTTTCAATGATCCAAATGGCGGACGTGGGGGTCGGGATTAGTGGGCAGGAGGGAAGACAAGCCGTAATGGCATCGGACTTTGCTATGGGTCAGTTCAGATTTTTGGTTCCCCTTCTATTGGTCCATGGCCATTGGAATTATCAGAGAATGGGGTACATGATTTTATACAACTTTTACAAGAGTGCGGTGATGGTCCTTATTTTGTTTTGGTGAGTATTTTCTTCTTCGTTCTACAAGATTACAAATTTAAAGGGTTTATTTTACAAAAGTTAAAAATATGGGGGTAAATTTTATAAAAAAAAAAATAAAAAAAAAATGGGGAGACTGTTTTTGAGAAAACTTTAAATATCAAACTAAAAGGATTGGGCAAAAATAAGGGTAAGACAATAGTGAATAATTAGTAAAACCAATGGTTATATATATATATTTTATAAAACTAATAAAACTAAAAGGAAGGGAAGGGAAGGGAATGTTTTTATATAAAAAGTAGTTTTTACTATATTAACCCTATTAACTGATTAAACATTTATTATTAGAGGATATAATAGTAAATGTATCAAAACACTTAACTCCTTTCCTTTATGAAACTATCCAAACAATAGAGATAACTTTCTCTTCCTTTGTTAAAAAAATATCCAAACACCAAAAATGAACTTTAAAATCTCTTCCCTTCCCTTCCTCTCCTTTCCTTTAATGAAGCTCCCTTCTTCTCCCTCCCCTCCACCCAAACATAGGCTTAAACTCAAAATTCAGCGTCAAATGCCATTTCAAACCACTACTTTTTGCTTAATTGTGTATCGTTTTCTTCGCATAGGTACGTGCTATTTACGAGTTTTTCCTTGACACCTGCAATCAACGAATGGAGCAGTATGCTATATTCTATAATCTACACCTCACTGCCCACAATTATAGTTGGAATGCTTGACAAGGATCTGAGCAGAAGGACTCTAATGAAGTATCCTCAGCTCTACGGGGCAGGCCACAGGAAAGAGGCCTACAACCGGAAACTCTTTTGGATAACAATGGCTGACACATTGTGGCAAAGCATGGTCATTTTCTTCATCCCCCTCTTGGCTTATTGGAAGAGTACTATTAGCATTTCGAGCATAGGAGATCTTTGGACCATCGCCTTGGTCATTTTGGTTAATTTACACTTGGCCATGGATGTTACCCGTTGGAATTGGCTCGTTCATTTGGTCATTTGGGGTTCTATTGTTGCCACCTTCATTTGCATCTTCATTATCGATGCTTTACCTATGTTATTCGGTTACTGGTACGTCCTCTTACCCATTGTTATTTTTAGTTAGAGTGAGATAAACTGGAATTTTGTAAATCCAAACTGGAGTTTCAAAAGTCCAGTTCTTAAAATGTCAAAAGTAGACTGACTTTTTGGTTCGATTTATGACAGGGCGATATTCCATGCCATGTCGGAAGCATCATTTTGGCTATGCTTGCTGATAATTATCGTAGCAGGCGTTGTTCCACGTCTCGTTGTAAAGTACGTCCATCAATATTATGTGCCATCTGATATTCGGATTGCGAAAGAAGTTGAGAAGAATGAAAGCCGACGGGAATTAGGAACAATTGTACAGATAGAAATGAACCCTTTGGATGGGTGAAATCTATTTTTCTTTCTTCTTTTTTGGTATCTTTATTGTTTTTACCCCTTTTTGTAGAACATCCAATTCTTTAGGCTGCTTCAGAGTTGATCCCATCTCTCTCTCTTTGGCTGCTGTATTTTTCTATAGATAGTTGTTTTATCCAAAGGATAAGGTTGTAATACTTTTTAGTTTTTGTGTAGAACAAATGTTTATGTGCAAATTATAAAAGATTACAGTTCTTGTCACTGTTCTGGAGCCAACTTTTTTAGTCTTTTTTCTCTTTTTTCGTTATAAGCTTGCTCAAATAGAAAAAAAAAATACACCAATTGAATTGATGATCCCCATGATTATCATCAATCTTCAAGGACATATCTGTTTCTTCTGGCGCCAAATGCAAATCTCTGAAAGTTTTTAAGATGCCACAAATCAGATGACCAAAATGTACTTTTCCCCACTTCATAAAAAGAAAAGAAAAAATGTATATAAATGTGGGTACTGTGAGTAAGAACAAGCTGGATTCTTACAGAGAAAATCTGAGAATAGGCTTTCATTCCAGTGAGGAAACGGATGTAAGTGGGTTTCTTGGATCCATTGGCTGGGATCGATCGGATACTCCGAACAAGATATTCTGCCACCTGTCGATTCAAAATCCAGTACAATATATCAAAACATTGATGTGCATGTATGTATTTTCATGTATGTGCATGTACAATAGTTGCTAGTCAATGGGTGAACAGAAGCTTACCACTTCAGGTGGTTCAGCCAATACATTGATGAAGAACTTAGCCTGCACAATGTGAATTAGTATCAGTTTTTATTCTTCAATAAATAAATAAATAATCCCCAAAAAACAAAAACAGTTCACAGTCTGAAGAATCCAAAGGGAACCTGTTTTGTAGTAGCACCAGACATCAGAAGATCAGTTGTAACCATTCCTGGCTGCAATACACAGAATATGACCCGTTTCTAACCCTTTAAGAAAATATGAAAGAAAACAATTTCGATTTTCGTTCGGAAAGAACTAGAACTAAGTAGCGCATCGGATTGCTTGACCAATTTGAAGCAATCTAATTCATAAGAAACATACTGATAAATTGTGCACCACAACATTTTTCACATCCTGCATTTGCAATTCTGCCTGCACACAAAAAAAAAAAAAAATCAATAATCTCGTCGCTTAGTAGTTAGTACATATATATTTTGCTCATAAGAAAAGTTGGTCCTTTTTTTTTTTTTTGAGACAAAAACAATTAATATACCTGTAATGATTTTGTTAAATGCACTACACTTCGTTTGGTTGCCCCATATGCAGCAAATCTACGTCGGAGAATATGAAATATATCACCGTTATCCTAGTTGACTTCATATTTTTTGAAAACTTCATAATTTATTTTAAAAATCTTAAAAATAATAAATAAAATTTAGTGCTTCTACCTGGGGGTTGGGCTTCCATCTGAACCAGCTCCATCAATATTGAAAATATGACCCCCTCTATGCTGATTCAACATCATCTTTATAGCCTATTCAGGAAATAGTGAACTATAAGCATGAGTGCATGATGAGAATGCCTAAATATACCGATACAAATACATGGGCAATTTAAGAGCTGATAAATCTTTGTACCTCTCTGCAACATAGTATCAAACCGAGGGTGTTTGTGGTGACAACTTCACTGCATCAAAAAAGATTCAAACAGCAAAGCCAAAAAAGAAAAAAAAAAGAAAAAAAAGGAAGTCTATAACTTATTTTATAGAGGGAGGAAGAAAAAAAGGTTTTACATATGCTCACATAAGATCTTCATCAGTAGCCTCTGCCAATGGTTTAAAGCTGTAAGCATTTGATCCGGCATTGTTAATCTGCATCATCTAATTATCACTATAAAGTAATAATAAAATACAGGTCATAGAATTCAAAAGACTATATTGATCACATGCAATACCCATATATCTATGTATCCAGCACTTTTCTGTGCAAATGCAACTAAATCCTTCACATTTTGTCCGTCTCTTACGTCGCATGGAGTACCCTATTAAGATGGATTCAGCATACAGAACAAGTATCATCAAGCATGACCAGCAGCTTAAATGACTTAATAAACTATTTAAAAGGGAAGACAATGTAAAATCTGAGGAGAAGAGGGTCTTAAGTACTTTCCAAAACAAAGAGGGTCTCAAGAAAATAAATATATACAATAAATAAATAAGAAGTTTAAAGGAAGGTACCCACACATGCTGCTCCCCGAATTCGTCTCTTAAGTTTTTAACAGTAGATTCAACCCTCTCAGCTGTTATAAGAAAATTAAGCAAATGTGGGAAACAACAAACTTTCAATTTATATATTTAGGTGTAATATTTACATGAATATTCTTTCACAAAATCTTGGGATATATAATGTAAAGACGCAGAGTTTGGCAACCTGATCTCGAGCAAATTATGACGTTGTCACCAGCTTTAAGAAACTCCTTAGCCAGTGCATATCCAATACCTGAATAAGAAGTTGCAAAGGTTGTTAGAAGAAAATAATAGTAATAATAATAATTGAAGTGAAAATATTGTGCAACTTGTTAACGTTTTTACAAGGAATGAATATCGAAAAGTCGGTCCTAAAACAGAGGAACCGGCACAAAGGAACAAATCGTCTGAGAAGAACTCATAGGTGTGGATGAGCTTAAAGCGTGAGATTCCTTTATTATTGATATTGATTAAGAAATGCTAATATTCTTCGTAATTGAAGAAAGAAACTGCACAATCAAACTGGGCTATTATGAGAATTTTACACATTCACGGGATTCATGCTATAGAAATCTAACCCATCTACCAATAATGGGTGAGAACAATTACACAGACAATTTTTACACATTGTAATTGTTATTTATAGGGAAATAACCTCAGCTACCGAAATGCAAATTTAATCGTAGGAAACCAAAATTATTGATACAAAAGTCAAAATCTCACACAACGTTCAGAGAGAGAGAGAGAGACCTTTACTAGAGCCAGTAATCAAAACGTTGTAAGGAGGTAACATGGGCTGTGTCTGCGGAGCTGCTTGGGCTTTTACAGTAGTGGGACTCAAAGTGAGAAAACCACTGGTGCTCGAATTACGACTATTATGGATGGAATTAAGAGGCAGAATTCTATGGACATCGGAGTTTGAGCTTGAGAGGTGAGGTTTAAAAAGAGGAAAGGAGGATGAGGAGAAGGGAGGAGAAAGATGTGGTGGGGTCGGGAAGAGGAGGGAACCTGTAATCGCCATTTTCGTGGAGTGAGAGAAAGTAGCGAAAGGTGAATGAAAAATGGCGATACTTGATGAGTGATGGGAAATAAACCCATATGATAGCACAATGATTTAATGTTTGCTTGATGAGTGATGTCTCGTATTTTCCTTATAATTTTAACATTATAGTAAAATTACATTTGTTTTAAAAACTTATTTTATTTTATTTTTTAACTTCACCCTTTAGAAAAAAAAAAAACTTTTTGATATCAACAAATTTTTATTATTATTCAATGCTCTTAACAGGAAGTAAGAAACTATTGCAAAATATTCCTAAATTGCTGATACAAGTCAGAAGACAGAACCAGAAACTATTGCAAATACTTGCTCTAACCTTTTTGTAAGAGCAATATCCCTACTATATACATTAGACTAGATTTTCTATTGCTTAAAAATACAAATTTTGAGGGCAAAATTAACGCCCAAGAGTAAACACCAATCAATCTGAAAAGCAAATTGTGAATTGCTGCAAGGCAGCCAAAGCAGCTAAAAAGAACACTCCAATAAGTCGGAATAAGTATCCGAGTTGATTGATAACCTCTCGAATTTCAGACAACTTTTCAATTCAAGATGCTTAGCAGAACAGTCCTGGTTTGTAAGACTATCTATTACTTCAAACTTTTAATCCCCGGCTCAGAATATCAATTGGGTTTTGCCATTAGAGCATGATCATGCGTGCTTGAATAGTTTCATGCTGAGCCAATGGAAATATACAGCAACCACAAGGATTGGAAGTGTCAAGGGCACTAAGAGGCAGTAGTACCTGATAAACAAGAAGAGATAGAGATCAGAGAAATGCACGGAAGAAGGGGAAAAAAAAAAAAAAAAACCCAATGCGTAGGTTAATCTCGAAACAAGACTAGAGATACAGGGATTATGCTTTCATTTTTTATTGTTTCAAACTCCAACACTGAACAGGTCTAACAATGGTGTTAGCACATTTTAGTGATTCTTGTGTCTTTCAAAACATGTCTAATATATAAACATGGAAAACTATATATACATCAATGCAATAACAACATCGCGAAAACTCGATTAAGTCACCAAGAAAGAAGAATATATACAAAATTTCAGACCTAATGAAGTTTCAGATTATCTTCACGCTTGCACATATCTAACTAATCAACTTCATTAACAAGTTTTTTTTCTTCTATCCAAAAAGATTGTAATCTAAGAATAGAATGTGACTAAATTGAATTGACTCCTCAAGCATCTTCCTCTCAGTAAAATTCAGCAAAATTAAGCCCTAATTCCTCATCAAAATAGTGCAAGACAAATTGCAGGACTAGATTATCAAATTTCTCTCATATTCCTAGCCACAGTTTGTTGGTTTCTTCAAACATATAAGGAATTCCATGAATTATATAAATCCATAAGCGATTAATAAATTGCAGGAGAAAGCAAAAAGGGCGAGGAATTTTTACCAGTCGTTTTGAATGGCTGAAACGAGGGGATTTGCTGAGGGCGGAAGGAGCTTGGATATAACTGCGGCGTAGAGAAACCCAAGAAGGAAAATGGAGCTCATTATCACAAAGATCCATCCCTGCAAATTCCTTCTCTCTTCTCGAAGAGAAATGGATCGGAAATAAACCATTTCCATGGCTGCCAAGTTCTCAGCGTAGCCAGCAGATTCGAGAAAATCGCCTTTTTCTTTCTTTCTTCTTTTACTAAATTACTAATTTAGCTCCGTATTTAATTTTACTTGTCAATTTGGCTCTTGTACATCTTCCATTCATAAATGTAGCCCAAAAAATCTAAAACTGTTCACTTTCATCCCTCACCATCTTTTACATACTAAATCAAATGATATATATATATATTTTTTTTTTTTTTTTAATTTCTACGTTCTAATGTATCTTGTCGTTAGAAATTCCTGGTCATAAATAAGATTTTTGTTGTCTATGCCTTATTAATTTGAAGTGTAGAAAGAAGCACATATCCAATTCTATACAGAAAGATAAATAGGCATGCACTTTTGATTATTATACAAATTCTGTTTTTATTTTACAAGATCAGATTCACCGATTGTAGAAAGCTGGCTAGTTTTCGGCATTCTCGGAGGATGAAAACCCGAAGCTATAAGAAGCATACACCCCAATGGCTAAAATGACCAAAATGGCCGCACCCACATTGACCAGGGAATGCCTATCTTCCTCTTTCAACCTCTTTGTGAACTTCTTCACAGTCCCTTTTGCAGAAGCAGCCAAACCCTTTAACTTCTTTTCCTCATAAGCCTCCTCTTGATTAATATCACCAATTAATTTCTCTACTTTCCTCTTCCCCATTTCAACAATAACCTTACCTTTATTTTCCTCACTTGGAGTAGTAGTACTCTTTTGATCCTTTGATGAATGCTTTGGAGGCATTAGTAATGGATCATGTTCTCGCATTTTCTGAGATTCCAATGCGTCTGTTGGATCAACCTTGGTCTTGACCTTATGGTGATCATCACTTTGGTTTGGATTGATTGTGGCGGGTAGGGTTGAAGTTTCAACACTAGTTCTCTTCTGATCAGCTGACTGCTTCTTTGCAGGAATAATCAATTGATCATGTTCTTGACCTTTTCGAGATTTGGCCTCGATCGAATCAGCCTTCGTCTTGATCTTGCCGTCACTTTGTGTGGTTGATGTCTCTTTTGGAGAGGAAGTAAGGGTTTGTTTTGGACCTTTGTGATCAAATTCAGTTTGGAGCTTTTGAGATTTTTCAAGGTCATTACTAATGCTATTAGGTTTTGGAATATTAGAGGGAGAAGTTTTTGTTTCTTGTTTCGGAAGGACAGCTTGTTGGGCGGTAGTGTCCTTTGGGATTGTGATGGTGAGAATTCCATTTTGAAACTTGGCACGGATTTGGTCAATCTTGGTATTTTCTGGAATGGGAAAAGGTTGATTGAAACGGCTCCATCTGTTGTAGATGTCAATTGGTCTCTCACCTTGTATCCTTATGATATGAGAAGAATGTACAAAGGCGACCTTAATTTGCTCCTTCACAAAACCTATAAACAAACATAACATCAATGGACTATTAGATCCTGATTAAAAGTAGATCTATATTCCTTGAAATTCTGGTTCGCTTTGATGTATAGAACAATTCCGGAAACTACATCGTTTCGAGACAAAACCGGTACTATGAAAATAGGAGCAATATTTCATACATAGTTAAAAGTCGTTATTGTTATAGACGACTCACCCGGAAGTTGAATAAGTAAAATATGAGCATCTTTGTCCTCCCTCCATTCAGATTGAGGTTGGAAATCATCGTATTTGGAGGCGATGAGTGATCGTGGACGACTTGTCGGAATTCCGGCAGATTGTTGATGCATAGCCATTTTTTTTAGCTACCTGTATATTTTTTTGTTGCCGCCCTTTCGTTCTAAGTTACAATTTGGTGATGTTATGCATGTTATTGTTAACATACACGTATTTATACATATGGAGAAGATTCATGATGAATTTAAGATTGGATTTTTCATTGTTTCTGACAACGAGAGTATTCCTTTTTTGTTGTTATGGTTTTTGTCTTTGTGTTTCTTTGTTTTGAGGGAATTTAATTTCTTCTTCAAGCTATAAAGCAAAAGTTCTTTGTTTGGTCTATACACAATTAATATAAATATACTACTCACAAAGTTAACTTCGTTTTGTCAACTTTTTTTATATCTAACATTTTAAATATTTATTATTCTAATATGGAAATCGTGAGAATTTAAGTGAGTCTATGATGTCTAAATATATTGAAAAAATCAAAATATATATATATAATAACATAGTATATATTAAGTAAAAAAATAATTAAATAAAATATTTAATATTAAAATTATATGAGTTATTAATTATATATAAATGTATATTCGAGAAATAACTAAATTCATATTTTTATATCATCTCAAATTTATTTATAATACGAAAAATATTTAGATTACTTATTTTTAATAAATTAATTAATTTTATCTCTATATAAATTTGATATAATAATATAAAATATATAAAATAAATAGGACACACAATTTCCGTTTCTTCTCTAACAGCTCTGTGTACTCTGTTCTGGTTGAGTCCTGTCGCCACCTTCTCGTTCGTGAGAATGCTACGCCATTTTCCCACTCTTAACAGAATCCCACTCCTCCTAGTTGATTCTCTCTGGTCGTTTCACAAACAACGAGCAAAATTTTCCTTTTTTATTTTCACTCTCTTTTAATCCACTCACACAAATCGAACTCTTCATCCTCTCTAATCTCTTTTTGGCCAAAAAAACAAAATTACTCTCTCTAATCTCAGCACTAAAACTAAGAAAAACTTTCAGAAGATGCAGAAAAATTTGGCCGATGTTGTTGGTGGCTGCCGGAACAACCATTGTCCCCTCATTTCAATTGTAATAGCAATGTCTAGAGCCACTATCTTTTTGTGCTTTACGAATACGTGGAAGAAACTTTCTCATAAGAGGGTATGGAGTCACACCATTCTCTTTCTCACTGTACCTTCGTGAATACGATTCCGATGTTTCGGCTGTTTCAAGTATGCAGAGTTTAGTACTCACCTTCGTGTTTCTTACAACATGAGGCATGCTTGGTAACATATTTTTAAAATATTTTTTATATTTTGAAACATGAAAATTAGTTTTGGGAAGGAGATAAGTTTACTTGATAACTGTTTTTGTATCAATTTTGTCTAAAAAAAAATGTTTTTCAAGAATTGGAAAAAAAAAATTTTAAAAATATAAAAATCACAAATTATGATTTTCTATATTTATAAAAATATTTTTTCAAACTCCCTTCTTTTTCTTTCTAAAAGCAGAACATGCTTAAAGATGAACCGAAGAAGAATAAGAAATACTAATATAAGTTTCAGATTGAGCTGGAAAATTCAAGACATTATGGAAATATCATAATTAAAATAATTTTTAAATATATCATAAATTTATAGATATTAATTAATATCTAAAAGTATGGACTACTGACTATTATTGTAACTGCACGAGACTAATGCCCAATCGCAAAAATAATTTTAGTTTATTATACGAGTCGAAAGTTCTATCAATTCATAGAGTAAACTAACATTTATGATTATAACTTATGATATTTTATAAGTGGATGAGACTTTCAATCCGTAGAACCTGTAGCGTAAACTATAATAAATAAATATGATCATTAATATTGAGTTTTCTTATTGATTCTTTCATAAAGGATAGATTGACGTTACCCTTCTCTTTACCTCTTTCTCCACCTAATCTGACTTTAATATGATAATAAAAAAGAAGATAAATCAATGTTGAAGTATTTCTTTTTTATTGTTGGAGCTAGTTTGCTTAAATTTATATTTCTATAAAATTAATGTAGGAAAATTTGGAATTGCATTTTGAAATTGAGTTTTGAATTTGAACTTATAATATTAATATTGAGTGTTAATATCTCGTTTAAAAAAAAATCAAATTAAAAAATAAAAAATGGCAAATAAATTTTGTATATTAAAAAATATTTTTATATCTCTAACATGATTTTCTATAATTATTACAAAAACTAATATTGTCTAAGCATAACCTTGGCTTCTTTGGTTCCCCCCCCCCCCCCCCCAAGAAATTGGAATGCTCTGTTTTGCTGGATTTTCTTCGTATTTTTCCTTTAAATTTTAGGATTAATTATGAGTTTTCATTCTGAAGGTATTTTTTTCTAATGTACTTCTGCTACCGAATCCCTTACATTGAGATGTGAAGTATTATTTGAAATTTAAAGGTGCTTTCAATCGTGTGATTCTCACATCATACGAATCGACGCTAGCAATAATTAAGCTTGTTTCAAAGCTAATATAAGAGCATTATTAATAAGAGCTTGTCTCGAACATTCAAAACGCTTGTTAAGCCTTGTGAGATCATTAAATTTTATCTTTCTTACTGTAAACTAATTTTACCATTAAAAAAAAATAATAATAATAATAATAACACATTTTTTAAGAAGTGGTTTAAATGCTAAGTTCAAAGACGCTTGAAATACGGAAGGAGCATTGGTTAAAACAAAGTGCATTAGCATAAACTCATGATGATCTTTATGAATTCTAAAACTTGTTTTATGTTAGAACCATGAAACGGTAGGGATTTGAAATTTCATCCTTCATTGTAGCATTATTTAAGGCCCTATAATCTGCACAAAATCGCAAGTCCCATCTTTTTTCTTTACTAACCGAACATGCAAAAGAAAAGAGGACAATATTGTTCCTAATAAATTCAAGAAAAAATCATTTCATGCACTAAAGTTTCAATCTTACTTTTCTGGAAATAAGGATAGGTTTACTATTAATAGGTTGAGTATTAGGTAATGGGTGAATCTTATGATGACTAGTTCTAAAAATAAAGGAAAGTAATTAAGGATGAAGATCAATTACCTTGGATGTAAGAGATACAACAGCCTGAAACGAAAACAAATGGAAACAGTCTTATGGGACCAAGCGTTACAATCTTAAAATTTAAGGAAGAGTTTCGTCTCAGAAGATTAGTCTAATGGACAAGAAAACTAAGCTTTAAAAACCCACATCAACTTTCTTGCATAAGCGATATGTGATAGATTTATCATTGCACACTTTTTAAAAAGTTGACGTCTATAACGGCCCACTCTAAATAACTTTTACTTTGATCCTTATATGCACAAGGTAACCTTTTCCTAGATTGCCCCTTCCGTTGTGTAGACTCTCAACAAGAGCACCAATGATATAATATAACTTGAACAAATTCGAATAGTGGTAGCGATGTGAGATTGATATATCATTGTATACTCCTTAAAAAATCGACTCCCACTATAGCCGCTCTAGACTGTTTTTACTCTAGACCCTTTCTAACACTAGGTACCCTTTTCTGGTTCACCCTTTTCGCTCTCACGATGTGAGATTGGAATATCATTATACACCTCTGATTTATTATAAACGACTTTCATTCCGGACTTTTATAGGCATTATGCAATCATTTCTTTGATTGACTCTTTCGCTGCATCGACTCTCAATGACAATACTAATGATAAAATATAGATTAACTAAATTCGAGATGGTCGAACTTTGGAGAAGAACTAAAAAAGAGAAGAAGAAGATTAGAGTTTGAGAAGAAGAAATTGAGAAAAAAGAGGAAGTGATCGTGAAAGAAGAGAGAAAATAACAAGAAGAAGATTATTGTATTGATTGAAAAATAAAAATTACAATTGATTCTTTATATGTATCAATATCTCTACAGATTTATACTTCAACTAATACTAACTAAAATATTAAAAATGGTAAACTATCTTAACATTATAATCAATTTACAGGCAACAACCTAGTATACTACATTAGCCTAACATTAACAAGCAAATCTACACGTAGTCATTCAACTTTAACTTGGTCAAACGTTTGGACCGAAATCTTGATCTTAAAATCTCATCAATAGCGTCATATCACACTTAGTGGCAATAATGAAAAGCCCAAACTAAGATGAGCATCCCAATATCCCAAAAGACACATTAGATCCGTGAATCAACTAGAATCCACTCAATAGCAGAAACATAAGCACTAATTTACCTATAGAGAGGATCAAACAGAAGAGATGAAGAATATCAACTTAGATTCGTACTTCTACCTTTTAATATATAATTTTTAGCACTATAATATTTATTTTCTTATTTTTCCGATGGGAGGTCGTGAGAATCTAAGCGAGGAAAAATAATTACATTAATATCAATGAATAAAAAAATAGATTCATATTAAAAAAAAAAATCTTTAATAACAAATTCCATGGGTTAAATATAATTACATAGAAACATATATACCCAACAAATAAATAAATCCAAAAACTACATGATAACAATTCTTCATGCATGAATTGCACTTTCCTCAAAGAACACATAGATGAAATTTGTAGGTTGCATTCATATTAGTTTTCCACAAGAGAAAAAAAAAAGTTTTACTGGCTTGGTGGCTTAGGTTTCCTTTGATGGCAGCTTCCACATCCTTGTAGATTGTTTTGGCTCAGGGCTTGCCAGTTTCACTTGGTGGATTAGTTTTGCTTGGCGGCGTAGTTTTGCTTGGTGGCTTAGTTTTGCTTGGTAACTGAGCTTTGGTTGCAAGTCCATACCCAAATGGGAAGAGTGGGTCATAGTTTTTGTCCCCAACATTCATGGGAAGTTGTTCCACTCTTTTGAACCAAGTTCTAGCCAACTTTCCACTAAATGCATAATCACCAAAGAGAACATCAGCCACACCTTGGCCTTCACTCCCTGGGAGCCATGCTGCTACAAGAGCATCAATAGCCGCCAAGTACGGTTTGATCACGATCGGACGCCCGGAAACAATGACCACAACACACTTGATGGCGCCACACACGTTTTTTATTGTCTGTGGTCCAGGAGTTGGGAGAGTAAGGTTTAGATTATCACCCTTCGTTTCTGCATATGGTTGCTCTCCTACCACCACAATGGCATATGAGAAGTTGTTAGATTTCACAAATTCAGCGTCAGGATTCTCATTGAAGACGACCTGGCTAGTCGGGTCTACAGTGCCTTTGATGGCCTTGAGGATGGTAGTTCCTGATAGTAAATGCAGTTTAGTTATCTGATTTCAGAAGTTCAAACAAATTAATAAGAGTACATGAACATATGTATATAGCTTGATTTACCGATAGTGAGGTTGTTTCCACTGACTCCTTGCCACTCAATTGTCCAACCACCACATTGGTAGCCCAAGTTGTCGGCATGAGTTCCAGCAACAAGAATTTTTGGAGCTGTCTTGGAGAGGGGCAATAGAGGCTGGTTCTGGAATTTTCCATTCTTTAGTAGCACAAGTGATTTCCTCACAGCTTCCCTTGCCAAATCTCTATGCTCCTGACCATGGAAATCATTTGAGCCTTAAAAGATATGAATAAGCATATGTACTAAAAATAGAACATGCAATTAGACTTCAAAACTACAACTAACCTGGGATCCAACTTGTTTAGCTAATTTTCTATCAGCCAATGGATTTTCGAAGAGACCCAAGGCGAACTTGACTCGTAAAATCCTCGAAACCGCATCATCTATACGACTCATTGGAATGGCGTTTTTGTTAACCAAATTAGTTAGCGTATCGATGAACTCAGTATAGTTGTAAGGAACCATGATCTGCAATGACAATTGGACTCATCAATATATAACATACGATATATCAAACAGACAAAAATACTAACACATATATAACATATGACTAACCATATCAACTCCTGCTAGAATTGAAGTTTGAACTGAATATGTATAGTTCGAATGGGGTGGATCAGTAATCCTATCAATTCCTTGCCAATCGGAGATAACAAAACCCTGAAAGCAATTCCAAAATTTTCCAAAATCCACAAAAAAGGTTAAATGTATGTTTCCCTTCAGTCAATCCAATTCAAAAACTACAGCAAGCTAGTTGTGATCAATTTTTGCCTGGAATTTGAGTTTGCCCTTGAGGAACCCGGTTAGCAGAGGACCGTTAGCATGCATCTTCACTCCATTCAAACTAGAATACGATGCCATAACAGTTAATACACCCTTGGAAACGGAATCCAAGTAACCCGGCATGTGAATATTGAACAATTGGTCATTGCTAACAATTGTATTGTTTTCATTTATACCCTTCACCGTGCCTCCATCACCAACAAAGTGCTTTGCACAAGCAGCCACCTTAGTCCTATAACCAAAAGTGACATTTTGTACTTAATAAATTCAAATGTATGACAGTTTCGAAGGAATTAATTAGTATGTAGATATCTCAAAAACTTATGTTGTAAATTTGTAATATCTTACTTTGAATCAAGATAAGACGAGAAATTTGAAGGGATATCTCCTTGCAATCCTGAGATTATATCCGTCATCAATTGGACGATCTTAGGGTCCTCGCTGTAGCTTTCGTAACACCTTCCCCATCTCGGATCTCTGCATACCTTCAATATTCAATAAGGAAATGGAGATCAGGAAACTGTCTTAAGTACCTAATAGGTTCTTTCTGAATTATACATATATATCTTACTTACAGCAATGCAAGGAGCAAAAGCATAGGGAATTCCGGTAGCTCTAACTTCAAGTGCAGTTGCAGCACCAATTTTCTTCAAAAGGATCGGATCCCTGAAGTGAAACATTAACCAAAAAGAAAAAGAACAATTTCAAAATTTGGCATGAAGAATTAATGTAACGAAATTCTAATGATGTCGATCTATTAATTCAATTACCTGGTGACTCCAAGGCCAACGTTGTGAGGGAAAATAGTTGCACCATAAACATTATTATGTCCATGAACAGCATCAATACCATAAATCATAGGGATCTTAAGGCGGGTTTGAAGTGATCCTTTTTGTAACCCATTAATCATTTTTATCCATTTCTTTGAAGAAGCCCTCGGAGCCGGCACACTTCCGCCACCGCTCAAAACACTTCCTGCAAATGACGTTAAGTAAGAACGTACAATAATCAATTGTCACAAAAATTTAATTAATGATGCAAACTGTCAGAATCTTAAAAAAAATTGATGTGAAGTATATATGCAATACCGATAAAGTACTTCTTGACGATATCGGCCGTTGCATTGGCACGTTCGATCTGAACCATCTGACCAATTTTTTCAGGAATGCTCATTCTTTTCAATAAATCTTGGACCCTAACACCAATTGGCTTCTTTGGGTCTTTGTATTCTACATAATTTTTATCATTTTCAATAGCTCTTGATGTATTTATCCACAGAGACAAAAGAAGTATAAATCTAGTTACTGCACGAAATACTGTGACTTTTGACATTGTTTGTTCTCCAATTCTGCATGGGATTGGTTGTTGGGAAAGTTGAATTATTTATATCCATTAGGGTTAGTTATTACAAGAAGTTTGATCAGCGATTCAATGGGCGGTGAGCATTTTTTGGCTAAGCAAATGGCGGACAATTTTGCTTTCCTCATATTATCTTTTCTTTCCAAAGAAAAAGTCAAGTAGTTTTCTATTTTAAGTTTTATGTTTTTACCTTGATGCCTGTTTTTCTTAATTTTCTCTTCGTGACTAGTAGTATATGATCTTATATCATTCCATCTTACGTACTCTTATTTATTAGAATATGAATGCATAAATGCAACGCTACAGCGAAAGAAAAAGAAGTACAATATAATAATCTGACATTATCCATTTGATCACATAAGTCCTTGTATCAAATTAAGTTCGATACTATGAAGGGATAGAATAGTTGTTACAACTATGTAGTCTGTTTTCGACCGTTAATTTGGATGGCCGACCTGCTCTTTTCTTGGTTTATCCTACTCCTGTTTGGTTCCTTCTCCTGATTGGCTTCCATCTCAACTCAGTAGAATTGGATGTCAGTGCCATTTCCAGACGAAGCCCAACCCTCATTTTCCTTACATTGGATGTGGCCCCTTTGGACTGTCACTTTTAAGGTTGGTGTCATTAGGCACATGGTCTGGTATGGATTTTCTTCAATGTGCTCATGGGTGCGAAATCTGCTCTACTTTGCCCATGGGTGCCACCGCAGCCACAACACAACCATAGGGAGGACGTTGAGGAGAATGTGTAGAGAAAAAAACTAAAAACTAAAAATAAATGTTATCACACGGCATGACACTTATTAGGTTTTAGGTCAAAGCTTGAACATACAGTATGGGCTTTACTTATTTTTTAAAAATTTTCCCCCTTTCTCTTTTTTTTTCCGTAATTAGAATTATTTCTGAAATTGAGCATAAATTATAATAAATATTTAATATTTTAATAATTATAATAAATATTAAATTTATTTTTTATTTTTATTTAATCTCATTTAATTTAAATTTAGTTTTTTTAAACTCATTTTATGTATTTATATTTACTTCTTCATTTCTACCATTCTCCGCCATCACCACTTTCCTTTACTGTCGCTCTTGCTAACCTCTACGGCTGACATAAAAATATTAATATTTTAATTATTTTTTCTATCTTTCTCTTAACTATTAAAAATTAAAAATTTAAATTTTGATATTAACGATGAAAGTTGACGGTAACAATAATGAGGATGATAATGATAGTGGCGGCGAATTAAGGTGATGGTAGCTAGTGTGATGGTAATCACTTAATGACTATATAACATATGCATCATCATTTAATCTATTTTTAACGAAATTTAAAATTTATTATAATTTAAACTTAAAATCAAATATTTATTATAATTACTATAATTTTAGGTGTTCACTATATAATATGTAGTTTATTCTACTTTTCTTTTTTTAATATTTATTTTCTTATTCCCTTCCATCATTCATTAAGTCCTATAGAGTTGATCTTGTAGAATTTGACTTGCTTTTTTCAAATTGATTTTTGAATCAAAAGTGCTTTGTAAAATCTTCATATTCTTCCTATTTCTTTATTCCTATCCCAAAAATATAGTGTTTGAATTAGTAGAGAAATTTTTCTTATGTATTTGTATAAATATGAATTGATATTACTACATTCCAATTTCTCACACACACACACATACACACTCTCTCTCAATCTCTCTTATCTAATCTTCTAATTTTTAATACTCTAAATTATAATTAATCTTCATTCTTTCATAATTCCTAGTTTTCTTATCATTAATCTCAATTCCTAATCTATTATTTTTCATAAATTAAATCAAGGTCCAAAGTAATTAATTTTAATATTAACAATGATCAACCATTGTTAATAAATAGATAATAGTTTATTAGTAAAATTTTATTATTTCTTTATTTTTCTTTATTTATAGTTTCATTGTAAGGTCTGTTTTTTACTTTTTAAGGCCGAAATTGTTTTTTACGGAATCATGATAGTTGAGCCACAATGATTTAATCATTCATATATTATTTAATAATACGTAATAAAATTTTTATTTGGAAAAAAATTTATTTATTATTATTATTATTATTATTTTATTTAAAAATGACTAGACTGTATCTATTTAATGAAAAATTATTTCCATGTAAAGTGATAGTTCTAATGCAGGTACATCTAACCTTCAAGGGGGTTCTCACATTGAGGTGGAGAATGTTATTCTTGTTGATCCTCTTGAACAACAAGACGACTACACTCCTCTCAATGATCTTGGGCCACATGATGATGTGCCATGCACAACTCACGGGCAAGATCAAGATCGTGATAAAGGTTTTAGATAGATCGAATTATGTTGATCTAGTCGATTACCAATTAGCCCGAGATAGGGGTAAACGGTAAAACCTAACTCTAAGTACTCTCATGCTGATTTAATTTTTACTGCTTTAGTGGCAGTAACTGAGATTATGGGTAAGGAACCATATGACTATGAGGCCGTAATCACTTCTAAAGAAAGCAAGAAGTGGTTGTTCGCAATGGAAGAAGAGATGGAATCTCTAATTGCAAATAAAACTTGGAACTTAGTGCCAAAACCAAATAAACAAAGGATCATTGATTGTAAGTAGATATTTAAAATTAAAGAAGGTATGACTTCTAACGACTCTCTAAGTATAAGGCCAGACTTATAGCCAAATGCTTTACACAAAAGGAGTGTTGATTTTCATGAGATTTTTTTACATGTAGTTAGGTTTAAAACAATTCAAATTATGTTATCTCTAGTTGCATATCATAATTTAGAATTAGAACAAATGGATATTAAAAATGTTTTTCTCTATGGTGAATTAGATGAAATTATCTACATGAATCAACCTATTGATTTTGTTTGTAAACTACACTCTAAATATGTTTGTTTACTAAATAAATCATTATATAGTCTTAAACAATCTCCTAGACAATAGTATAAGAGATTTGACAAATTTGTACTTAGCATAGGGTTTTTTAAAAGCATGTTTGATTGATATTCTTACTATTATTGGGTTGATGATACTCATATTTACTTATTGATTTATGTACATGACATGTTGCTAATATGTAAATCAAAAGATAAGATAGAAGGTCTAAAATCTAAACTTAATTTTGAATTTGAAATGAAGGATTTAGAATGTGCTAAAAAGATTTTAGGTTTGGAGATCAGTAGGGATAGAAAAAATAATAACTTAAAATTGCATCAAAGTACTTATCTAACAAAAGTAGCTTCTAAGTTTGAGGTTAGTAATTGTAAGAGAGTTAGTCTTCTACTTGCAAACCATTTTATTTTAAATAAATCACAAAGTCCTAAACTTGAACAAAATATACTACAAATGGCTGAAATACCGTACTCAAATGCATAGGTCGGTCATTTATGCAACAATTAGCACTAGACCTGATTTATCATTTGCCCTCATTATTGAGCAGATTCATGTCAAATCCTGGATATGATCATTGGTTGACTTAAAAATGGTTATTATAATATATTAGTAGTACTTTTAATCTTGGGTTAAAATTTTCTAAGTGGACTAATTATTTAAATCTAGTTGATTTTGTAGATTCGGATTTCGCAGGTGATCATGATATATGAAATTGACGACCTCTTATCAATTCCTTTTTGGAGGGAATCACATAAGTTGGAAGACTCAATTACAATAATTAGTCGCTCCCTCATCAACTAAGGCTAAGTACGTGGTTGTAACCAATGTTTTTAAAGAGGCTATATGGTTACAAGGACTTTTGAGAGAAGTCGGTATTCTTAAAGGAATCTGTACAGTTTTCTCATATAGTCAATCTGCTATTCATTTGAATAAAAATCTAATTAATCATGAACGTACGAAACATGTGGATGTTAATGATCACTATGTTTGGGATAAGATAGCTTCTGGGATAATTCATATAGCCAACGTTTCGATAGAGGAAAATCCTTCGAATATGGAAAGTAAGGTTGTTACTGTGACAAAGTTCAATTATTATTTGAACTTACTTCACATGGGGTGACACTGTTGAATTCGGGGTACGGGACTTTCGAGATAAGAACTGTTGCGGTACTAGTGATGATACGAGATTTCTAAGCTCAAGGTGGAGTAGGTAGTTGGATTTAGGGTGAGTCCAAAATCTGGTTAGCTCATTCTTTTATTAATGGGTTGTCATTTTGGGTTTTAAGCCTGAATCCTACTTATTCTGTCGGGTTATAGAAACGGGTACCGAGCCAGGTCACGACTTAAGTGACATAACCCTTTCACTCATGATATAACATCTTCTTTGGCTAAATCTGAGCGCCACCTTCTTGTGAGATACGATTATGGTTTTTCTTCTCTATGCAATCTCATGCTTCTTGGTTCAATTATGTGATGCTTGATCTTACCTATTGCATGATTATTGTATGTTATTATCTTCTCATTTGACTTCTTGAAATCTTATTGACACAAATCTGAGGTTTAATGCTTGGTCAGTGTTTTTGATATTTAAGTACGACTCCTCTGGTGATTTTCGTGATTAATTTCTAGTTGATTTCAGTTTGTATAATAGTATATGATTTGTGACTGAAAATGTTGATTTGTAATCGGATAATATCATCATTAGTGCAAATGAGTCCATACGGTTTTCCAGAACTTGGAGTGAATGTAGTCAATGAATCAATTATTGATAGTTTTGATCTTTATAAGTGAATTACTATAATTTTTTTGTGTTGATTTACTTTACTACTTTTTATATTATATTTTAGTTAAATAAGAATCTTGAATATTGATTAGACCTAAAATTGAAGACGAAATCTGTAAAGAAAAAATAAATAAAATCTAAGGAAGACTGATCTATGTTTACAACATACCTAATTCTAATCCTATCGAAATTGGAATCAAAATTCCAATTCCAGTGTCCAATTCTACCTAATACGCTGTTGGAGCTAGAAGTGTACATGAGGTCAAACTGAGAGAAAGAGAGAGATAGAAGATATTAAATTGAATACACAAACCTCACAATTCTATGCAGAAGTAACTTGAACGTTTATATACATAACAACAATCACATCTATTTCCTCTCTTGATCCCTGGGTCTTCGTATTTGCATGGAGGATGGCATCTCAGGTTGAAGACATCTCGGGTTGAAGATGAGAAACTTGCAAGACCAAGATCGATGATTTCCGACATATCGGGCAAGTAGGATTCTTCCTTAACCATTGGTCAATGCAATTCAAATGAAAGACGTGACCGCAGTCAGGCAACAATCGGAGCATGTCTGTTTCTTTATAATCCAACAGGCAAACAGAGCAACAAGAGATAGTTTGACTTTCATCTTCTCGACCCTTACTCTTTCTACTGGCCATGTTTAGTAACAATTCGGAGTAAACAATGTTTGGATAACTCTGAAGAGTCATTTCATCGATGCCGGTTCGATGTTGACCGGTTTCCGTGTTGTTGTGATCGTTGGAACCATTATTATGATTTCGGCGTGAAGTATCATTTCTTCGACGAGGAAGATCATGTGCTTGATCTAATCTCACACGGGTGCAGGCGCACACTATGATCAGGATTAGTACTGGGATACTGATTGTGTAGATGAATATGATTCCATTCATTTTGGTTTCTTCAACAAAAGAGTGGGGGTGGAGGATGTTATGAAGTATATTAAGCAGGGTAATTTTTTTAAATATATTTTGGGGTTATACATGTTCAAGGATGTTTCCATTCATTTGGATGTGACATCATGAACTATGCTTGAAGACTTTGACTTGGCCTTGTTAACATGGTCAAATTTAGAAACTACATTTTGTCTTTTGTGAAGTAAACTAAATTTTAATTCAGTTAGATGTTTTATTGAATATGAAAAGTCTATCCTTAAAATTAGAGGTTCTTTGAGTTTCGAAAAGTCTCCCAAGTAAAGATTGTCTAAGAACTACCTGGAAGATGCTTTTAAGTTCTTGAATTTCGATTAAAAACAAATTAGTGGTATGCATAGAAGATATCCCATCCAATCAACAATCAATTGCACAACAAGTATGTTTGTGCACTCTTTTGCGTCCTTTGTTCAGCTAACTATGTCAGAATCATCAACCGTTGTTCATTCTCTTTGGTAGTTGGAATCTTAACACATGTTGGACATTTTGTCAACTTGGAGAAATTATTGGATAAGCTTAAATATCAAATCTGAATTGAATAAAATGATCTAACGACTCTATTATGGTGTTATTTATCGGATGCGATGTAAATAAAGTTTGAAAAATTACAAAGAACTACCAAAATTCAATACAGATTATTAGTCTACGCATCAAATCTGTTAAAAGTGTAAGGATGTAGAGATGAAAGATTGATCAAAAATATTAAATGAGTTAAAAGTGTAAAAATAAAATTTTAAGATAAAAATTTAAAAAAATATTAATTTAAAAGTAATTTAAAATTTTAAAAATATTTTATTTAAAATAAGTGGTCTATTATAATTAAAATTTTAAAAATAATATATTATAATTATAAAATAATATATTCATCATAATTATCTTAAAGATTCATTTTAACTTCTCCATTAAAAAAATAAAAATAAAGAAACTATTAGTGTGATTTTGAAAGACAAGATCCCATAGTTTTCTAGTACTTCTCTGTGAAAAGATTTCTTCTTGATGGTGTGATGGTGACGAGAATGATAACCGAGTCTACTCTAAAAACAGAGAAAATCATGTGTTGACATTTGTTATCAGATTGAGGTTTTTGAGAGACTGGTAATATATTGTTCTTCACTTAACAAGCATTTAAGCAATTGTAATGGTCAGAAGTAAGTGACCAATCCTTTTTTGCATAAGTTTGCTGCATAAAGATGTTGGATATCGATGTTAAGTTAATCTTACATTTGATATTATTAGAGCCATCTTACCTCTAGAATTGCTTAAGGTTTTATTCGATATCATCCATGCCTGTTACAAAATGTATGTTTTCTTCATTCATCAAGCTTTGAATTGATTCATATTTAGTTTTTGGAGAATAGTTAAATTGTGTGAAAACGGCTTTTGAATAGTTAAAAATGGACCTCTGATGAGTGAGATATTGCATTTTTAAGTTTATGGGTTCATCCTGGGACGGATGTGGGTCGGGTATGCAGTTGCATACTCGGCTGAAGGAAATGGGCGAATGAAATGGCACGCCATTTTTATGAAGCGAAATGTCGTTTCTATTATGAAGCGAAATGTCGTTTCTATTATGAAGCTGCTGCCATCATGAAACTACGTGTAGGTTCATATATGAAAAGCTCCCATCCCTGAAAAATTATTACATGTAGTTTTCTGGCCTACTTTTTGTGCAGTAGTCTTTTAGGCTTTAGAAATGGGCTTTTGGTATAATTTTAAACATGTCGGTACGTTTGGCATATAATATTCCCAACCGAAATTTTATGATAGGTTTAAAATGCTCGTCTTATATCATATACTGGCAGCATGACTAACGCTTAATCTAAGATGATCATATTAAGAAGCGACTTACCGAGTGTAATGTTGTATAACGGTTATACTATTTATCACACATACTTTATGTCACTATATTATATATATGTACACATAAATTTCAAAATCATAATAAAATGAGTTCATTGACTTTCCAACGAAAACTGAGTTCATTGAATTCATTTAGTTCATTTAGTCATATTAAGAAAGAGACTTACCAACTCTATTGTTGTATAACGGTTACATTATTTATTACATATACTTTATGTCAGCTATATAAATATCTACACAAAAATTTGAAGATCATATCAAATTGAGTTCATTGACTTTCCAAAAAAAAAAATTTGAATTCATTTAGTTCATATCATATTCTGTTCGTTGAGCTTCTAAAATATAAATTGATAAAGATAGTTGAGTCACTACACTCGTTTAAGTTTATGTTTCAAAACTTCCACATGAACAATGAAGGTATACGACCAGCAACATTTAGTCGGTCTTTGTAACCCACTCAGTAGATCATGTTTCTAAATCAATTTTGTAAAATCCATGTGACAAAGAAAGCGTCATAAGCCCTTATATACATACATAGTGAATAAAAATGATCTTAAAAATATTGATCATGTAAGTTATAAAAACGTACACCACAAAATATGTGTAACAACGTTGTACTTGCAAAGCCTTGTAACTAATCCTCACCTTAGTCCTCATGAAATATCCCATATATAACGACTAAATAACATTTAATCACTTTCAAACAATGAATATGATCATCTTAAACTCATTGTAAACTAAGGAAATTAAGAAAAGCATGGAAAAATCCATCTTATATATGATGATATTCAAGCCGGTTGCCTTCCCATTTGATGATGAGCCACAGTGGTGGCAATACTAGGAGGAGCATTGACAAATTGGATCGGAAGTGGAGAATTCCGGCACATGGGACAAGTGGGCCGGAGCCGTAACCAGGGGTCAACACATTTGAGATGAAAAAGGTGGCCACAATCAGGCAAGAGCCTAAGCATATCTTTGTCTTTATAATCAGCCAAGCAAATTGAACAGCAAGAACTTGTTGTACTGGTTGAGTCTCTTTTTTGGAGTTTAGCTTGAGAATAAAGGAGCTTCGGAAAATGTCTAAGTGTGGACTCGTTAAACCCTAATTCAATGGTGACCGAGATCGGTTCCGTGATGACAATGGAGCTCCCTTGAGCTCTTTCGGCCGCATATCGTATTCGAGCATTGCAATAGTATGCGATTGTAATGAGAATTATGAGGAAGACAAGGCCGATTGACACTTGAATGCAGAATAGAATAAAATCTGAATATGCACTAAATGCCATATATTTTAATCTATGAATTTCTTTCACATTTTGTGTGTGTATATATATATATGTGGAGAGAAATAGAGAGAATTGAAGTTATAAATAGATGGAGAGAGAGAGAAAAAGAGGAAGTGTATTCATGTACGGCCAATATATTATTGCATTGTATATATATATATATATAGACTATAAAGTACAAATTTTGGATTTGTTAATATTATGTCGGTCCATTAAATACATATTCTTTTGGAGTTATATTTTAATTATAGAAGATTTTAAGATTTAGTAATTATTTTGGAGTCGAACTAGATATTTTTGGTCATATTATTATGTGTCTGTCTATTACACGTGAGAATAATTATTTTTATTATGTAATTTCGATATTTTTGAAATAATCGGTGATTTAATGAAAATATATATTTAGTAAAAATGCTACTAAATTAAGTTGAGATAGAAATTAGTCATTTGTAAGAAATAGTAGTCACTATAGCTAATCTATGAACATCTAAATTAACCTTAGAGAAGCTAGTTTTTTTTTTTAATTAAAAATAAATAAATAAATAAAAGAAAGAAAGAAAGAAAGAAAACAAATACAAAGAAAGAGATTGTATGAAGCTGCCAGATGGGGAAAGAGAACAAGTCTCTTTGTCACTATCTACTACTAACTACTACTTTCTTTCTTCATTCATTGACGTATCAATTTTTGTTTGGCTTCTCCAAAGTGAAGGGGGTGAGTTGACAAAACAACCCCAATTACAAGAGTCTAGAGCCATATTGAAGTAAGATCATGTTGGTCCAATTATTTCGATTCATTAATAATGTCTATGATATTGTGAATGGTTCATGGATGACCAATTTACAAACAAATTGATTGTTAGTATCTGTTTAGGGACACTGATACTTCGATCAATAACTAGAGACTCAGTTGATGATGGACTACTTCGATAAATGATTATTGTATACTGTTGTTATATACGTATAATTAATTGATATATTATGGGAAACAACCCTCTCTCTCCATATCATATCAACTGTACAGAGCACTAAACTTCACGTTGCTCTAATAAGTTCTAATATTTATCTATTTAAACTGCAGTGAAATGGACGTGAATTGGATCATAGCAGTAAGAGAGATTTGATGTGGTTACAACTTCTGGAATTAGACTGAAAATTAGTTAGTTGAAGTAACTCACAACGGATTTTAATTCACATTTGAAATCATACTCACAGTTTGGCTGTAGTCAAGCTCGCTCTACTTGCATAGCTTTCGGAAAGATGACAAGGATAAAATACGCAAATGTCACAAGAAAACAACCATAATTTAATGTTAATTGTGTTCCGATATTATCCGACATTACGGTTCTTCAATACGTTTATCAGCTTTCAAGCATACAAAGACAATAATCTAAACGAGTCTAGGGGGGGAAAAAAAGAGCCTAATTACCAAACAAAACAATGTTTATAAGACTTGCATTATACCATAATAAACGAAAGACCCCTTGGTGATCCTCTCCCCGTAGCCTGTCTTGTGCAAATCAGGCCTGATCATTGCTGGGCACATTGAACTCTTTGGGCCCCACCATGCATATCATCATCGTCCTCATCATACGCCTCTTGGGTCTGGGCTTGTTTGCGGCGGTTATCCTCCTCCTTCATGTTAACATCATGGAGAGTTGTCTCCTCACATTCATCAAGCTCCATGTCTGTCAGCTGGACTGACGGTCTAGGAGGGAGAACAGCCTCAAGGGCCTTGCACTGATCCGGGCTGAAGGAATCCGGGAAGTCCACTGTGAAGTGAATGTATAGCTTACCCTTCATGAAAGGCCTTTGGTACATAGGCATTCCCTCATCGTTTATGGCTTTGTAATGATCTGTTTTAAACACAAAAAGACTAAAAGTAAGACCATTGTGGGATACCATCATTCTATAGCAGCTTGGCATCATGTACAAATTTGTAAGCCAAATGTGCAATAGAATTCTAGGGCTTACCAGGCTTAACTACTTCTCCGGGTTGAGATTTAATGAGGAGCTGCCTACCATCCAAATGTGTCAATATAAATTGGAAGCCACAGAGTGACTCTGTAAGAGACAAGGTGTGATCGATAGATAGGTCATCACCCTTTCGTGTAAATTTGGGGTGTTCTTTTTGTTGTAGGATGAACACAATATCTCCAGTGATAGTGTCGGGCTAAAAAAGAAAAAGAAAAACAGGGGAAAGTTTAACGAAACTTTAGATTGCTTAGAAGATTAAGAGAAAATCTCATGTTTTACTTACCGCTTCATCTGCTTCACCAGGGAAGGTTATCCTCTGTCCATTTTGCATACCCTTCTCCACATTAACTTCCAGAACCTTCTTCTCCTGAATAACCTTCTCACCCTTGCACTGAGGGCAACGATCCTTATCATTGATCATCTCACCAGTACCCCTACAGTCATTGCAAGCATGCTGCATCTGCTGGATCATACCAGGGCCAAGTTGTCTTATGGAGATTTTCATGCCAGACCCTTGACATCCAGAACAATTCATCGAAGCACCAGATTTAGA
Organism: Coriaria nepalensis; assembly: GCA_027186245.1. Classification (NCBI taxonomy): domain Eukaryota; kingdom Viridiplantae; phylum Streptophyta; class Magnoliopsida; order Cucurbitales; family Coriariaceae; genus Coriaria; species Coriaria nepalensis. The sequence continues at coordinate 7,867,473 of CP114491.1, read as the reverse complement.
GCCCTTGCTGCAATTTCCAGAAGCAAACGATATTAACCAATTACAAATATAAAAGGATATGAGACAAATTATACAGACAAGTGTCAAAAATCACTGACCCCTTGCACTTGGAGCATAGTACATTGCGAGCAAGGGATAGTTTCTTTGAAGTCCCATTGTATAAATCTTCAAGTGAGACTTTAAGGGGATGGACAACATCCTCTCCCTTTCTCTGCCTTCTGCCTCTGCTGCTTCCACCCCCTGGATTAAAAAAGGACACAGTGGATTTCAGAAATTAATATTTTACTCTAATTAGGAATAAACATAGAAGTATTATATTTCATAGTATAGAAGTCTAACCACCAAATGGGCTTCCGCCAAAGAAAGACTGGAATATGTCAAATGGGTCGTGGCCACCGCTGCCGCCACCCATTCCCTCCTTGAGGGCATCCTCGCCATATTGATCATAAATCTCACGTTTCTCAGGATCGCTTAGAACCTCATAAGCTTGAGCCAACTCCTTAAACTGCATCAGAGAGAATTTCACAAACTTCAATACATACATACAGTGAAGAGTAACTACTAATAAATTATATTTATCACGAACACATGAAATGGGTCAGAGATTTCAGTGATATTTGATCTAGACTCTCTAATTGAACAATTAATAAGTGCCGAGTGCTCATGTTAGTAACAAGTTAGACTTCTAGACTATAGATATAGTCATTCTGATCTAATCCTTAATAGATATACAGTCAATAAACTCTATTTAAATTCTTCGAATTATCATCTAATACGTCTTCATTTTGTCTGAGTGACAGATCTTAACAAACTAGTCCAACAAATTCTCGTGGTGAAAAAAGGTCTCTAATTACACCATAGAAGATCAAACTTGATCCAAAATCACATACGATACAAAAATCCAGATTTGTATCACAAAAAGCAAATGACCAAAAAACATTCACCAAGTTGAGCTAAAATTATACACATGCACCTTCTCAGGGTCACCGCCCTTATCAGGATGATTCTTGATGGCGGCTTTTCTGTAAGCCTTCTTCAGATCATCTTGCGAAGCGGTCTTCGATACTCCGAGAACTTCATAGTACTTCGTGTTATCGCTCTTCTTCGGTGCTCTTCCAAACATCTTAACTTTTCGAATTAGCCCAAACCCTAGCAAAAATAGAGGACATAATAAACCAATTTAAATCCACAAAAGCGCTAAACAAAATAGCAGAAAGCGAGGAACGAAAACAGATAACAGAGCGATGAAGAACTGGAACGTACTGGTGCAAGGTTCAAGATCGAGGTTCGGAGAGCAGAAGAAGAGACAGCTTCACGCGAGAGACGGCGAGGAAGAAAGAGGAAGACTTGATGCAAATCTAGAGTATATGAAGGTAAGGAATTGGACGGTTCGGATTAATTCTTGAGTGACGTGGGCGGCTTAAAATACTATTCGAGAGCTGAGAACATATACTGTACATATCTAAGTATATTTATAGGTATACGGTAAATAGAACTCCTTCTGTGCAGAAATTAGAAACATATGTTAATTTGGGTTTCCTTTTTACTATTATGTTAATTAAATTAAAGATCATTTTTTCATTCAATACATAAACGTGATAAGTTGATATAATATATGATGTTATTAAAAGATTAATATTATTTTTTCCTAATTTTCACTCTCTCTCATTAATTTTTTTTATATACTCCAAATTTTTTTCCCAAAAAATAAAAGAAAAAATTAGGGAAATAAAATGAAACTTACTTCGATTGATCGTGAAAATATAAATTAAAATGATTCGGTTTTTTTTTTTTTTTTATGAAAAATCGATTGAAGCGATCCGATTTCGTTGTAAAGTATCCAATTTGAATCGATTTTTTGTGAAAAATACAATATGATCAATCTAATTTTTCATGAGAAACGAAATCTTATTTGATTGGCTTTGCATCATACAGATGAATGAGTATACAATAATGATATATTTGGTGAATCAAATACCATGATCTCATAATGAACCATGTTGATTAGTGGAGAATTTTGTGAAATGATTCCTGTAAAGGGTTTTATGAACTCCTAATTCATGTTGAGTAGATCTTAGTGTTGCAAGAATTCTTAATTCATGAGTTATAGGAAGGAACTTATGTCACCCCAAATAGAGACTTTGCAAGTGTTTAGATTCAAAACTTGTGTTAAAGATTATAAATCGACTTATACTCCTAAATATGAAACCAAAGATGTTGCCAAGATGATTCGGATCTTCATCACAAAGAACTGAATATGTTCGATTCAATTTATTTTCCTCGATCCTAAAAAAAAAATCGAATCGGTTCGAAGCTTAGACCAGATCTTCATGAGATCTAGTTCGAAGCTTCATACCATATCTCTAATGGTGATTTGGTTCGAAGCTTGGACCAGACCTCCATTGGAGATCTAGTTTGAATCGGGTTCAGCTTTTTGCGAGAAAAAAATAGATTTATTTGATTGACATTTTTACGAAGACTCGATTTAATTTTGATATCTCACGAAAAAATCATATTGTTTTTATTGATTTTTTTTGGCAAAAAAGTTGGATCATTTCGATATGTTTTTACATGAGAAATGAGAAATAGGATTGAATTTTTTTTTCCCCTAATTTTCATTTTAAAAAAAATAAAGGAAATTTGGAGTATAAAAAAATTAATAAAGAATAAAAGTATAAATAATTAAAAGATATGATAAAATAATTATTTATTTTTTAATGAAGTGACATTCTGTGTCAATAGGCCACATCAGCTCACTCGATGAAAAATTGATCGTAAGAACTAAAAAGTTTGATTTGGGTTAATTATGAACCGAAAAGTTAATCGGAGATTATATAAAGACGAATTCATAAAATGAACTATACATAAACTAATACATGAATTAACCTAATTAATTTTTGTAATGTAAGTTTCTTAGACATATCAACAGTGTTATGATAAGGTAAGTTTCTTATATTTATACGAGAGATTTTGATGATATGAACTAAGTTTAGTTCATTATTAAAAATATGATACATCATTTAAAATAAATAAATTATAATACTTTAAATGATGTGATACATTTTTAGTAAGACACAAACAATATAATACGGTTTCAATATATTTGAACCTAACAAATGGGTCAGCTCGCATGCAAATTGTATAAAATATACATGCCATTTTGTTTATTGTTTTAAGCAAAAAAAAAATGTAAATTTATTTTCATCCATCTATACCTTATGTGTGTCTTACCTGTAACGGGTCGTGTTGGGCCTATTTATATAACCCAGTGTGGCACAACCTACGTATTAAACAGGTCGAGCCCATAAACTAAAATTACCACATAGCATGGCCTGAAGGCTCAACGAGTCTTATGCCGGCCGTACCCGGGCCTAACAAATGGGTCAGCTCGCATGCCAATCGTGTAAAATATACACGCCATTTTGTTTATTGTAAGAAGCAAAAAATATATATATATAAATTTATTTTCTTCCATCTATATCTTATATGTGTCTTACGTGTGCCGACCTATAAGTCAACCCACATAACGTATGCGAGCTTTAACATGGGCGACCTGTGCTGTGCCCAAGCCAGCACAGGAGCCCAAAATAAGGACCAAGCTCGGAATGCACATACGTGCCAAGCATGACACGCACATTGATGGCTTGGCACGTAACAAATGGCATAAGCAGTATCAGGCTTGAACCATGCTATCATCTCGCCATTTGATATCTCTAATTTTAAAAATTCTCACTAGTATTTGTTCTATATATTTTTATTCAAAAAGTAGTAATTATTTTTACTTGATTTTAAATATTTATTTTATCCTATTTTATTATCTCAATTTAGTAATTTCAAAGTTGCAATTTCAATTGATTTGTGACCATTGTGATGTAGTGAGTGAAATATTGTTGATGTAAAGTTTACTAATTATTGGTAAAATAAGTTTAAACAAGCTAGAGATCTTTAAATTATTGATGGAACATTAAAAACCTCAATGACATAGATGTTCAAATATAGTGAAGATCCTACAAACTATAGAGCATTCATGAAAAGTACTAGACCCAAAATTTAAAAATCCGCATCAAGTCTTTATCATTAGTCACTTGACACCAAATTTAAAACCTTCATCAGAAATTCAAATTGGGCAACTAAATTAGTGATCCATCTTCTTCAACGCAACCTTCTAGCCTCCCTCTCTGACTCGAGCAAGGTGAGAATATCACCTTCCCTGACAGGTCCCTTAACATTCCTCATAATGTAACGGTTCTGATCATCAAGGAACTTGACTCTAACCTGAGTGACCTGTCCTCTTGAACCGGTCCGACCCATAACTTTCACCACCAAGGCATGCTTTATCTGAGTTTCCATTCTGTAACAAATACAAGATCATATGAATAAGGTATGTAGCCAACAAACCATAAATCCCCTCAAACTTCTCTCATAAGACTGCAAATAACCATATATTCGATGCCTAAAAACACTAATATAATCATGTGCACATATCCTGACCAAGAAATGGGCTAAAAGAACAAATAAACACTGCCAAAACTGTTCTTGTCATAAATATTATCTTATGAGCCTTGTAGTGTGATTGTCTATATCTTATGGAAAACACAAGTTAGTAGCAGTATGTCATGTTTCAAATACCATAACATGTCTATGTTATTTTTTCTTGCATTAAATGAACAAAGATTCCAGATTTTAAATCAGTTCTTAAGTCGCATCCATTCCTAACAATTCCAAGTTATTTAAAATTTGCGTCTGAAGACATCTCAAAACTAGATTACATTGCAATAATATATACAATCAGCTAATGAATCGAATTCTTTTATGTTTCAAGCATACTAGCAATAAAGAATACACCACATATACATAAAGAAAGTCCTAAAATTACAAAACAGATCATAATCTGAGCAACTTATCATATTTTAGTATAAGTAAAGAATCAGACAAAAATTCGAGAAATTTTCTCAGAACAAAAAAAAAATCAAACAAAGGAAATCTATGATAATTACTTCTTTCATAAATCCATTAGACAGGTATGAAACAAAGAAAAACAGAAAACATTATCAATTTTATCATAATTATCTCAGCAAATCACCAATAAATTGAATCAGAAAACGAACATAATCAGTAAAAAAATAGACAGATCTTTCTACCTAGCAAGCAAACAGGAAGCAGGGAGCGAGGGGGAGAGAGTCCAGAGAAGAGGAGTGAGATAAAGGAGGGCCAAGACGAATCGGTACAGAGAGAGAAAGATGCAGAGGCAGAGATAGAGACAGAAAAATAAACAGAAGGCGGCGGACGGCATGTACCTGAGAGGGCTGTGACTGGTTGCTGGCGCGGCTGCTTCGAGAGAGAAAAGGTCGCTGGAGAGCTATTACAGAATTAGGGTTTTGACTCTGGAGCGAATCCAAAATACCTGTTTTATACCTAGTCAGCTGTTTTCATAAAACTCGGATTAGTTCTAAAACTTACACCTTAAGTAAGAACATAGTTACCCTAGACCTTTAGATAATTATTTTAAACCCTTGAATTAACTACTAATTTAGTTAATTATGGATGACGGTCAATCCGAATTTAGAGCCACTATGTCAGCAATCTGTTTAAAATTCTGACAACTCTCCAGCCCTTCAATTATTATGAATTCCCTAATTTCATGTAAAAAAATAAAATATTATAAACTTTTCCCCTAATGAAAATTTTCCTTTTGTTTTCAGCCCCAAATTTTAATATTATATTTTAAATCCACTTCATTATATAAAGGGTTAAAGACAAACTACACCCAAATTTAAATTTTAAAAATAATTTATTCTTGAAAATTTATAGAGTATAATTTATACTCAAAAACTTTTAAAAAATATAAATAACACTCAAATTTTTAACAATCGACGAAATTAGTCACATACTTTACATCTTACTTTAACTCTTTAAAAAATTACGCTAAATTAAATTTTTATTTATATTTTTAATCTCAAAATTTTAATTTTATATTTTTTTAATCCATTTTATTATTTAAAATTAATATTTCATCTTTTCATTTCTTTACGATCACATCCACCAACTACTCTTTCTCTGTCGCCATCGACCTTCGCCGAATCCATTGAACTCAATAATCATGCATAATAATACCATGTCATCATTTTTTTAGTTTCTTTCACTTATGTCTTAAGAATTCTCTTTTATTTTATTTTATCCACTCAAGTTAAATTTTATCTTTTACTTATTAAATTTTTTAGTTCTAAGCCACCATTGTTGTTGTAATTGTCGCTACCACCGCTGCACCCATCTCTCCAGCACTGCTTACTTTCTCTCATTCTATCTCTCAAGATCTAAGAGAAAAATCACGAATAGAGGTGAAAAAACGAGCTGACCGGCCCATGTCAGGCTTTGCACTATGCCAAACATGCCGGACCATTTTTGAAAAATAATATTTGTGCTTGACCCATAAGCCCATTAGGCTTATCCCCGAGTTAGGCTTATAGCTAACCCATAGGACTAAAATGGGATGACCCATAGGCTATGAATATTCAACCATTATATCCATATAATTGGGATTGTAAAAAATTTATTGCTCTCGTATTTGCAGAAGAATTATCTAAAGTGATTGATATTATATGTTGTTTTATATCAAACTTGTTTAAAGCTTATAAAATTATTTCAGAAATATTTTCATTTATACTTAATTACTCTAAAACCTATAATTTTTTTAATTTAGTACTTATTCAAAATCTAAATAATGTATGATTATAGATAAATAATCTTATTTAGATCGAACACTTCAAATATTCGAAGTTAATGCAATGTTAACATAAGGTGCTCATAATTATAATTTTAAAGCATCACGTTGCTTTTTTAAAATATAATTCTAAATCATTTCTAACTATATTTCTAGTTTTTTTTACAATATTGCAGATTAAAATATTTTTTAATAAAATTTTCAAAATATTCACTTTCACCAAAATTTATAGGTAAATTAGAAATAACAATAAATCTAGCTAAGTTTTTTCCAATTCTTACATCATCATAGGACCAGTTATTAACTATACCATCATGTTGAAAAACAAGAGTAGATTGAGTTATATTTGTATTAACTATAGGCATACATTTATCCATATGTCATTTTAAGTAGCAAGTATCACCCGTGAATTTTATAGTTAACTTTTTATTATATATCTTGCATACAACAAATCTTTTCATTTTATTTTTTTCATCTAGTTTGTATATTTTTTTCAAAATAATGCCAAACTTTTGAAATAAGAGCATTATTTTTACGTTTTTCAGATGTTAATATACTCGGCATAACATATTGTGTTTCCTCTATATTGTTGTCTATGTAATCAGGTAGATTCATATAGTCTTCAACAATTATGTCGTTCTTGAAATAACCAAAATCGATAAAAATTTTATGGTGAGGATCCATTTCATATATCAAAATAATAATAAATATTAGAACTTATTAATATAAATGAGTAAATATAGAATAAAATATGAATTACAAATAAATAATAATTTATAATTATTTAAATTCAATCAATGTAAAATGAAAATTTGAGACTTGAGAGTATATATAATTTGAGAAAAAAAAATTAAAGAAAAATTATGGAGATTGAGAATAATTAGAAAGAGATTATAGAGATTAAGAAAATTATTAAAAATTAGAGAGAAAAATAATAAAATATAAATTAAAGTATGAAAATTATTTAAAAAAATATAAATATTTATAAAAAAGAAATTAAAGAAAAAAAATTTATATTTTATATTTTATATATATATTTTTTAAAGCAAAATGGACAGGCTGATAACTCATGGTCTCACCTCCTACTGACTGTTGGCCTTCGTCATAGAGACTAGAGAGTAGGGATATGGCCTATGGTCTCCCAACCTCCCATTTGTGATTTGATTTGATTTGAATTTTAAATTTTAAATTTTTTTTTAAAAAACAAACAAACAAAGACTCGAAAAGAGGTGAGAACTACTGGCTGCTGGGGCAAGGGGCCTGGGGCGCGCGGGAGCGGGAGGTAACCAGTAGGGGGGATTGTCAGCATACACAGCCTAAGCATAGGCTTAGACATATGCTTAGGAGGCCTTTTTGAGCCTATATTACATGTATTTATGTCGGTTTATTCTATTTTACCATTTCTAGGCAAGAGAGAAAGAAAGAGAAGCGATGGCTGGTTTTATACGGGATGTAGGCGTCATGCATTCTAGAAATTACTTAGAGATAAAGAATTAATCTAAGGAAACGTAAAGATCTCATACTTATTTAAGAGATCTATAATACTTATAGATATGCATGTACCTAAAAAAGCCCCCGAGTTTCTTTACAAAAGCCTCATTTCTTTCTATTGCATTAAAAATGAAAAATGAAAAATGAAAAATAGTGGGAGATAAAAGTTAGACAATACTTAAAACAAAATAAGATGAAATATGAATCAATCATCCATACCATTAATAAGAAAAGAAACACACAATCTTCGAAACCGGATCAATCACTCTCCAATCTCCACCATCCATTGGGCCCCCCACAATTTTTCGACCCTCATGGCCCATACTTCTTCCGTACTCATCAGTCCAAGACTCCAGACTCTGCCTCGTCACCCTCTTTCTTTGACCTCACTTCTTCGTCTCCGTTCTTTTCTTCTTCAAAAAAGCAACCGTTAATGGCGTTGCCTCTAATACACCTCATCTACTTCAAATAGCTGTCTACTCTTTCTTCTTCATCTTCTCCCATACCATGGTCGAAATGATGTAACAATAAAGAAGAAAACCAACCAAAAAAGTCACCATCTTCTTCATTGAGATTACGATGTTGTCGTCGCCATTTGTTCTTTCATCCGCTCTTTTACTTTCTCTCGCACTTCTCTTCCTCTTCGCCCCTCATATTTTCATTCCTCCCAAACAAACCGCAAAACGCGGCAGCTTTCCAGACGAACTCGACGACCTCGCTCTCTTCCGCAAGGCTACCTCTAAATCTTCCCGTCCGATCTTCTCGCTTTCCAAATTCCAAATCACAAATCCTAAGCCGAAGATCGCGTTTCTGTTCCTCACAAACTCCGATCTCTCCTTCGCTGCCCTATGGGAGCGGTTCTTCCTTGGGAATCAATTGCTGTTTAACATTTACATCCACGCCGATCCTTCCGTCGAGATCTCTCCTCCCGGAGGAGTATTCGACGGCCGGTTCATCCCTGCGAAGAAGACTGAGCGTGCGACTGCGACACTCATCTCCGCAGAGCGCAGACTCCTCGCCAACGCACTCCTCGACGATCCATCAAATCTCTATTTCGCCCTAATGTCTCAACGTTGCATTCCTCTTCACTCTTTCGATTTTGTCTACAACTCCTTGTTTGGAAACTCGCTCGACTTACTTCAATCATCCAATTACAAAAGCTTCATTGAAATCGTCTCCGACGATCCAAACCTCCCTAACCGCTATACCGCCCGAGGAGAAGCGGTGATGGTTCCCGAGGTTTTATTCGAGCAGTTTAGGGTTGGATCTCAGTTCTTCGTCTTGAATCGCAAGCACGCTTTACTAGTTGTCAGAGAAAGAAAGTTGTGGAAGAAATTCAAGCTCCCATGCGTGGATAGCTATTCGTGTTATCCGGAGGAGCATTACTTTCCCACACTATTATCAATGGTAGATCCTCAAGGTTGCAGCCATTACACATTGACAAAGGTTAATTGGACCGATAGTGTAGATGGACACCCCCACACTTATTTGCCAGAGGAGGTCTCGCCGGAGCTGATCCAGAAGTTGAGGCAATCGGATTTTAATTATTCGTACTTGTTCGCGAGGAAATTCTCACCTGAGTGCGTACATCCGTTGATGGAAATCGCTGACAAAGTCATTTTCCGAGACTGAAACAAGTTCTTGCCTCTTGGTAAGCCCCATTGATCATTTACTATTTTCTTTTTAGCTCTCATGAATTACAAAATCATTTCTTTTAGGTAAGCATACTATTCATTATACCATAAAAGAACTATATAAACCATACAAAATCTTACAAATGAGTTGTCGTATTATAGAGCCTAGTGAATTGAAGGGGTATTTTGAAAAGAATTTTATTAGCTTTGCCTCTATTAGCACGAAAGCATGTTGATTTTGTGGAGGTTTAACGATCCTTCCCATTTACAAATTCAACCTCTATTTCCGATCATAGTTGCAGTTCATTTGCTTTAAGATTTCGGCTAATCTTTCAGACTGAATCACATTTATTATTAGTACCGGTCTGAGAATCCATATTCAAACGGTCACGATAGTTTGTTCTGACCAAAGATTCGAACTTTGGTCGGATATAAAAATCAGAAACAGGAATCCAGAACCAATCATTGGATATTTGTTTAGTCATATTATGTTTGTTTGTGAAATTAGATATATGTTTGGTGTGTGAGAAAGGGCAAGCTCCGATATTTGTTTGGTTATTTGATGTGAGGGGATCAACTGATCAAGCAGAAGTCTCATACCATTGGAGAAAGAGAGTAAGATTTTGAGGTTCGGAAGAGGCAGGAGCAGCAAGCACCAGGTTAGGAGATTAGGTTTCGACGACGTTGTGGGGCCATTAACTTTTAGGTGTAGATATAGTCTCATATATTGTATATATAGCACTTTTCTTGTTTGATTGTAATGAAAGTGTGAAAAATGTATGGAGAGTTGCTCGACCACGAGTTTTGTAGATTGTGAAAGTGTGAAGTTGTGAAAAATGTATGGAGAAGTTGCTTGACCACGAGTTTTGTAGATTATAACACAATATCTGCCCGTGTCCGTGTACTATGTTCGTACGTTTTGAGAGATCTGGTCAGAGGATAATAAACATCAGATAAAACGCGTACAGGCAGAAGCAATGTTAAGAAGGTAGCGACAACAACCATAGATTCTCACACTATATAGAGCTCAAGTGCCAAACCTTCGATACATTATCCCAGTACAATAATCTGGTAGTCGAAAACAAGATCCCCTATATAAAGGTAACGAAATAAAATTTCTAAAAATAAATAAGAAAAAGAGAAAAAAGAAAATTGTCTTGAGGATGCCTTTGATCAAATATATATGTTACCCAAAGAAACAAGGTGATTCTCCTCGGATAGATTCATCATTGCTGTGCACACTGAACTCGTTGGGGCCCACCTCCATGCATATCCTCATCATCCTCATCGTATGCCTCTTGAGCTTGTTTGCGACGCATGTCCTCTTCCTTCATGTTAACATCATGAAGAGTTGTCTCCTCACATTCATCGAGCTCCATATCGGTCAGCTGAACTGTGGGTCTAGGAGGGAGAACAGCCTCCAGGGCCTTGCACTGATCTGAGCTGAAAGAGTCCACAAAGTCCACTGTGAAGCGAATGTATAACTTACCCTTCATGAATGGCCTCTGATGCACTGGCATACCCTCATCGTTTATAGCTTTGTATTGCTCTGTCCGACACCAAGGATAAAAACTCACCACCGTTAATAATTTGTGATAACAGAGGTGATATGACCTATAGGGTTAACATTCTAGTAGCTTCCAATGATTCATGAAACTAACGACCCTAAAATTGAATTACGATCTGTGACCAAAAACTAAACTAGCCAAAGCTGAGAACATTAGCATTTCAATAACTTACCAGGCTTCACTACTTCTCCAGGTTGAGATTTAATGAGTAGCTGCCTACCATCCAAATGCATCAATATAAATTGGAAGCCACAAAGTGACTCTGTAAGTGACAATGTGTGCTCAATAGATAGGTCATCACCCTTTCGAGTAAACTTTGGGTGCTCCTTTTGTTGTACAATGAACACAATATCCCCTGTGATAGTGTCGGGCTACACAACAACAAAATAAAAGGGGGGGGGGGGGGGTTATCAATATAATGACTATTAGAATATACGTACAACAAATTAGACTAGCTGTTTTCTGTGCTTTTTTTTTTCCCCCTTAAAATAAGAGCACAGTGCTTACTGCTTCATCAGCTTCTCCAGGGAAGGTGATCCTATGTCCATTTTGCATACCCTTCTCCACATGAACTTCCAAAACTTTCTTCTCCTGAACAATTTTCTCACCCTTGCATTGAGGGCAACGATCCCTGTCATTAATCATCTCACCAGTACCCCTACACTCATTGCAAGCGTGCTGCATCTGCTGTATCATACCAGGTCCAAGTTGTCTTATCGAGACCTTCATACCAGACCCTTGACAGCCAGAACATTTCATTGAAGCACCCGATTTAGACCCCTTACTGCAATTTCACAATCAGTCCATAAATACATAGATAAGTACACAACTTGACCCGAAAAAAGAGAAAGAGAGTACTCCTATAAAATAGAGACAAAAACTGAAATCACTCACCCTTTACACTTGTAACATAGTACATTGCGAGAAAGGGACAGCTTTTTGGAAGTGCCATTGTATAAATCTTCCAAGGACACCTTAAGGGGGTGCACAACATCCTCACCTCTTCTCTGCCTTCGGCCTCTGCTGCTACCACCACCTAGAAACAAAGAACAGAAATGAATCAGTCCAATTACACCATAGAAGGGAGAATAGTAGAATAATATTCCAAAGTAAAAAAGCCTAACCACCAAATGGGCTGCCACCAAAGAAAGACTGGAATATGTCGAATGGGTCATGGCCGCCACCACTGCCTCCACCCATTCCTTCCTTGAGGGCATCCTCACCGTACTGATCATATATATCACGTTTCTCAGGATCACTCAGAACCTCATAAGCTTGGGCCAACTCTTTGAACTGAATAGCAGAGTATTAGTGGATTGGCACAGATAGTATATAGTAGAAGCAAATTAGAAATATGTATCAATCACACAAAAATTAAAAATACATCAATGGAGAACCCAAAAATATTCCACTAGTACTGACTGATCTTTTAACTGGAATTGAAGATGATGCAGCCAAAGGCTTTATTATACAAAGCATCATATTACTAAAAATTTTGCGACTGAAAAAGTTGGTTAGGTAAACATTCTGGGATTATTCAGTCCAATCAAAGCCCCTATGCAGTACTCGTTCTGAGAGAAGAATGGAATACAAGCAAATATAAGCACCTTATTATGGCTATTGATGAAGATGAAGTTTACAGTGCTAAATAGTTTCGGAATCTCCAAAATAAAAAAAAATCCGGAAGAAAAAAAAATCAGTTCCTTGATACACATGACTATATAACAACCTAACACGGTTTTCCGAATCATGAGCGCTTTAATGGGTTCAAAATTATGCCTTTTTTGCTTCTTAGAAGAAAATTTCCTTCTTTTTATGACATCTTAGTCCCTAATTTCTACACTCGATACTCACTAATCAATAATAGTTATGGGCAACCTACTTTTAACACAATCGTATTGTGATCACAACAATTTCCTTCCGAAAAAGAAAAAACAATGGTAGAGATCTTTGCAAATTGATCCATAAAATTAGCATACAAAAAAACTAGCTCCAAAAGCTAAAATTCACGATCAACAACAAAGTAAAACAGAAATTCAGATCGAGAAAAACAAAGAAAATCCAAAATCACCTTCTCGGGATCACCGCCCTTATCTGGATGGTTCTTAATGGCCGCTTTTCTATAAGCCTTTTTCAGATCATCCTGCGAAGCATTCTTCGACACTCCAAGAATCCCATAGTACTTGCTGTTATCGCTCTTCTTAGGTGCTCTACCAAACATTTTCCCTTCCAATCAATTTACGCAAAGAAAACAATCAAATCAAACCCAATAAGAACCCTAAATTCACAGAAGAACGCAAACAAAAGTGGAAAAAAAAATTCAAAATCGAAAATAGAAGAGAAAAGAAAAGGGAATTTGAACTTTACAATCTGTGAAGACTAATAGATTGGAGAGCAGAGAGAGCCACAGCAGTAGCAAAGGAAACGAGGAGGTACGACAAGACGAGAAGAAGTCCACGGGAGTGGAATGGGAAATCCTCCTAGGAAGGAAACATCGGACGGCTAGGATTGATTTCTATTTGATAATCAGCTACAGCGATGCAGGAAAACTATCTTGGTCCGAATTTGCGAGAAAAAATTACGGCTAATTTTTCATCTTTTTAAATAATTTAATATATTTTATTTAATATGATAATAATTTATTTTAAATAATAATTTTTTTCTTTAATTTTAAATATAATAAAATAATTTATTTAATAAAATAAAAAATTAATTTCTTAATTCCTGAATTTAAGTTTTTTTTTTCCCTTCTAATTTTTCATTTTTTATACCTGGTTTGAACATTAATACTTAATATTAAAGTTAATTGAAACAAATTATCTTGATTATAATTATAAATTATAATTTCATTTTTTAAATTATTGATTTTAATATGAATTCGTAATTAATCATTCTGATAAGATAAATTGTAGTTAATTAATTTATTTCTTAAAAATGTGTGCATAATAAATTAAATTCTTGTCGGCCTCATGCTTGTCTTCCTCGGTATCTCCATTCTTCACAATGAGAATTGTATCCAAACCCCAACTCAGATGCCTTTCCCAAATGACAATGCACAAACCATACTCCTAATAAAAACAATAAGCAATCCATATCACATATAACAACTATTTACATATCACGTTTTATATGTCACAAATTTTTTAGTATAGTGATTAATTTTTTGATAATAAGTCGAGGCAAATGACATACATACCTGAATTATAAGCAACAAATCTAATGGTAGCCCATCAATTTTTAAGTACTCCAATAGTATTTATTAACATATAGAGGACCGATTAGATTGTAGGTTTCGGGATCAGATGTTTTATTGAAGTTTCCATCGCCCATTCCAACCACATAGAAGCTATATCCATGAAAGATGAATTGGATGATTCTCGGCATTACCGATGTTTGTACCTTGAAGAACAATCTCAATCTCTGCACCATAATCAAATATACTTGTTTTTGTTCCTTGACTTGGATATAATGTCTCATTCCCAACATCACCCGTAAAATTGAAGAAATAAGGTGGAAAACTTGGAAAGTTGCTCTCATAAATATCTAGGGTGCAATAAAATAAGTAAGCTCGAATTATAGAAAAAAAATTTACATAGTGGTAGAGGAAACAATATATAGGGTGCAATTTTTGCCTTAGATTTACAAAATTGAGGAATGCCTAAAATAAGCTTGCAAAACATCAATTGAAGGGGACACAAAGCTAATGTTGTTGAAGCTCGCAGCCAACCTATTACCATTCGGCCCTCCACATGATGCATTGGGGCAAGCCAACTAGTTAACTGAAACCGTAACATACATTTGATCGGTTATGTTCACCGGAATATAAATCGGGTGTTCCGGGCTCGCCAGCAACCGCAACCTTGATGTGAAGTTAAGAGCACTAGTTGTGTCGTAATTGTTCAAAAGTGTCGGTGAAATAGGAGATGATGGAGTTGTATAGTTGCCATTATACTCCAAAATTGCCGTGGTGGTTGTGTTGTCGAATGGGGCGTCACTATCTTCATAAGGATTAGCTGCTATGTAATAGTAACTAGGCGTTTGATTAGTTGTGATTAAGATGTCCATTGTTTGTCCCGGTGTGATCATGAGGTAATCTGTTAAGATTGGTTTGATGTATGCACCTCATGGCCGACTATTGTAAGATTATGGTCCGCGATGTAGAAGAACATCTCTTCATTCATCACTCCGTTGATTAGTCGTAGTAAATATGTCTCGTTGGCATCAACATAGAAACCATATGTCGAATCTGTAACATGAAATTATTATATTCGGAACTTGAATTAATGTAAATTAATTATAAAAAATAAATTACCAGAAGAACAGTTGTAGAGATCTCCTGGTTGACCATTGATGGTAAGAGCATCCGAAACCGCAGGATTGGCACCGGTTGCAGCGGCTTCTTCATATATTTCCATCACATCTCCCGCAAACCATGATGCTGTCCTGCATCACATCGTATAGCAAGGTTTAAACATGCCTAATTTCGTCTCACGTTAATGTTGAGAAATGACCAAATGAAAGAAAGTGTTAAAATGTTGAAGGGTGAAGGAAACATGTACCAAGAAAAATGATCTCCTCTGCATAGGGTTGAGGGTAGGGATAGGTGGTTTCGATAGCGGGGAAAATGATGAGGGCACCATGGACAGTGGCATGAGAAAATTCACTATGAGCATGCCACCATAATGTTCCTTCTTCTTCAGTAAAGATAATCTCGTAAGTGAAGTTGTTTCCCGGTCGAATTAGACATTGAGTTATGTTCTCCGGTCCGTCTGACCATGGATTTCTCGGTTGTCTCACTCCATGCCTTTTTAATGGTTATTTTAGGTCCGAAACAAATATGTTTCATCATGATGTACATGTAGAAAGGAATGATGAATCCTCTAAGATGCAATAAGTAACAAGGGAGAGATGAGTATACCAATGAATGGTGACACCATAGTTTCCGTTGTTTAGGACATTGACAAAAGCCCTATCACCTTTATGAACGTAAAGGGTTGGGCCAGGAAAGGTGCCATTGGCTGTCAACATGATCTCTGTGCTGCATAGCCTTGTGAAGTTTGCTTCCTCCAACTGAGATCAATTACATTACTTTCGTTATGGCAACTTTCTAAGTCTTAGAATATATAGAAAGAAGGAGAAGATCATGACCATCTTATTTCTCACTTTGGTTTGCAATTTGCATGACCCTAGCCACCTATTACTTCTTTTAACAAAACATGTAATAATTTGAGGTTTCAATTACAATTATCCATATGTTTTTGCTATAAGAGTCATCGTTCATATTAACAGATAATAAGAAAATAATAATTATTATTATTGTGATTTGGATGTTACTTACAACAAGGGTATAGTGATGGACAACATGAATATAATGGGTAGAATTTTGAGGAAGTAATTCCATATTCCTATGAAATAAGCCTCCGATAAAGAAAAACTCAAGGAGCCTTAAGAACCAATTCATATTCGGTTAGTACTATTCTCTCGTTCTTAATTCTTCACCATTTCATCAATTGCTTATATTGACCTATTTATAGGCTTGATCAAGATATGGAGAAACTTTTTTTTTTACTAGATTTGATCTATTTAATAATTGTAATCGTCAATTTTACACATCAAACTATTGATTATACTAAACTTTATATATAATTGTGACACATCAAGATACCTTAGAAATCAAACTTGCAATATTAGACCATGTGCATGTTGGAGTTGCGTACACTTCAACTCTATCAATCTATTTCATATGAATCCATACTTACGTATTTGTCTTCTCTCAATATGAAAATCAAACCCCAAAAAAAAAAAAAAAAAAAAAACTTAATTAAATAATTAGAATGCTTAATCAACAAGACAACAACTTATAAATGCAAGACTATCTTATATCGTTGGAAGATAAAAATCTTCAGAGTTCCATCAGTCTATTTAAATACTTAAATCATCATGTGTTTTTGTGACTCATATTAAACTAGATATTCAAGTGATCACGTTTTTATAATTAGAAATCACGTAATCACGTAAGTTATATATTCTATTGTTACAGCCATAGGCACCAATAACTAACCAACGGATGTTTTTACTTTGGTTTAGAAAGAATGTCAACGCCTTCAAACTATAAAAATTCTTGGATACACTACACTTTTTAGATATTAAAAATTGTGAAACAGGTTGATAAAAATCATTCATAAATGTAGTTAATCAAAGTTAATTGATTTTTATTGAACTAATCCACAAATCTTAGGTAAATTAAATCTGTTTAAATATTTCTCGTTAGCAATCTGTTACCGAATTAGCCATGCTAGTTATCCAGCAGTAAATAGGGTTAGCTTAGTATAAATCCAATCCAACAAACCGAGTACAATCCCACTGTTCAATTACATCTTCTAGAACTTTTGTCCTCGCTGTCTTAGTTAACACAATCCTTCCTATTACATATAATGACAATAGCATGTCTGGTTCAACTTCCATCCATTATCATTTCTACTCGAGAATGGAACAAAATTTCCTTAACATTTTAGCAAGTAGACTGTGCCAGTTAAACCTCTTTCAGGTGTTCGTGATGTTTTAAGTTAGTTGCCCCCTTCCTTAAATAAAGTTTTTATATCATTTAATCTCTGACCTTCGTATTAGTATTTAATCTCATATTCTACTTTTAAGAGTTTTACATTTAAAAATAATTATGGATAAGATAAAAAATGGGCCGGTATGAAAAATATGAGCTTGGTCCAATAAGAGGTTGGTATATATACGCGGATTGAATGGTGTTCGGATTGTATGACGTCGCCCACGCAATCTTGACTGTTCATGTATGTAGATATGGCATTTTTAGGTAAGTCATGTCGCCCAACGTTTAAAAACATGCGGGTCACCGTGTTTAATTCGGTGATGTGCGTGTTTTTTCATTTTTTTTTTCCTCCCACACCCTTCTTCCTTCTATTTTCTTTTCTTTATTTCGTATCTCTCTCTCCATTAACACATCTTTGAAGCTTCATTTTAACATTCATCAACGAACTCATTCGAGCTTACAAACTCATTGAAAGTTACAAACTCATTCTCTCTCGAAAACAAATCCAGTGCATTTTGAAAATCCCTGATGGCTCGAGTAGGAAATATGAAATTACCGACATGTGAAATATCGATCTGAGATGCACAGACCGACACGTGAGATGTACAGACCAACCATAGAGCAACTCTAAGAGTTGAAAGGTCGATGTAACTTTAAGGGTCGAAAGATCCCGATATGTGAGTAACTTAGATTACATGTGAGTTGAAGGGTCGAAGGGCCCTTCATATGTCGGTTTGTGTATCTCAAACTGACATCTCACATGTCGGTAATTTCATATTTTTTACCACTTCAAGTTATTGGGAGTTTTCAAAATGCAATAGGTTTGTTTTCGAAAGAAAATGAGTTCGTAAATGAAATTTCGAAGGTACGTTAATGAAGAGAGTATGAAAGAAAAAAAAACACGCGGGTGACCGGATTAAACGCGGTGACCCGTATATTTTTAAATGCTTGGCGACATGACTTACCCAAAAATATTGAATTTACATAGATTATCAGAATTACACAAACTATATAGCCGTCATACAATCTGAACGCAATTCCATCCGCAGCTACATTTAGTGTATTGGCTGACCTCATTTGCCAGAAGAAGGTTTCCAACTCTGCTCCAAAAGCCAAGTCAACGATCCAACCCTGAGCAATATTTTTATACGGGACCAAAATGCATATTCCCTAGTTTCTAAGAAACCCTGTGGACCAGAACTTATGCTTAGGAATTAATAATAAAAAAGAGGTGTGGCAAAATTATAATTAAAGTAAGGTTTAAGGGTTTAAAAAAAAAGTAATAGAGACTATACCAGTTGCGTAGTACCATGTTTTAGCACCACGGAATTAGAAAACAACCTTATTAAATAAACGAAAATGAAAAAAAATAAAATAAATAATAATAATAATAATAAAAGCCTCTTAAATTAGCTAAATATAAAATAAATAAAAATATTTATCAGTATAAAATTTGGGATTATTCGTAATTCTGAAGCTTAAATAGATAAATAGAATAGTTGCTCAAAATCTGAATTTGGAGATATCAACAGGAAAAATGGCGAACAAGGAGGTGATAGTCTTAGACGGGTTGAACTTCGAGCAGAGGCACGGCAAGGAGCGGGTGAGGGTAGCTAGAGTTTGGAGGAACAACGACGGCACTCATTTCGTCGTCGAATGGAGTGTCGGAATCAGTCTCCTCTCCGATTGCGTCGCCGCCTACGTTCAAGACGACAACTCTGACATCGTCGCCACCGATACGATGAAGAACACCGTAATCTACTTACACTCGCTCTTCTATTTCCTTCGTCCGAGTCGCACTGAATCTAGCTGCTTTTTAAGGAACTGAATGGTTTTTTTGAAGTTGATTTCTTGTTTTTACTATCGAGCGTACTTTGACCATGTTCGTATACTTTTCAACAACTTTGCTAATGACTTCGAATATCGTTGAAAGAAAAATGATGTTTCACTTTTAATGTAAACTCTAGGCTTTTCAGTATAGAATACTGGATGGCAAGGCTTTAAAATTCCTCTTTAGATCTTCTGCTCTTCATTAATTTTAGTAGTTTCTTGAAAAGACTGATTTCCATGAGAAAAGTAGGGAGTTGTCTCTGTTTCCTGCTCAAAAAACGTTGAACACTTGATTTGGCTACATTAGTGAGCGTGGTGTTGGATATAAATTGAGTTACTTGATGGCTTTAAAATGAAGAAGGTCTGGATTTGCACTCTTTTTCCCTTTCTAGTAGGCTATATCTTTCTCGAACGACAAGTGAGTACTGGCTGGGGTCAATTTTGATGGAGTAGAACATGATACCTTGAGATTAGGGCATTCCTGTTAAAGAGAAAGATATTGATCATGAATGTGCAAAATCACATTATACCACATGCCCATCTCCTTTTCTAAGTTGGCTATTCTACAGCCACTGATTTTAATTTCTTAAAATAACAGTGAATAATTTTGCAGGTCTATGCAAAAGCGAAGGAGTGCTCTGAACAAATTTCTGCAGAGGAATTTGCTATTATTCTTGCTAAGCACTTTACCTCATTTTACAAGCAGGTAAACTCCTTGTATTTTTCCTCCCATGGCCTCGTATGGTGAGGCGAGGGTTATGTTTTATAGGAAAATACTCTCTCCTATTGTAATGGTATTCTTAGTCATCGTAGTGTAAATTATTCAAGTAATATCTATTTGTTGTAATATACAGTTCTTATTTTGCGAATTTTAGGTTACTACTGCCATAGTAAAGATAGTGGAAAAGCCATGGGAGCGTGTTTATATTGATGGAGTACCACATAAACATGGTTAGTTGTTTCATTCTTGTAAATAGTAGAGAATCTTCTGACATAGCTATGTACTATATCAAATGAAAAGTCAGTTGTGAAGAATAAACCCTTTGGATACCCACCTTTCATGAGTAATACACCTAGTTAGATTTCTTCTTGTAAAAGTTAACTGTATATGTGTTATTGCTGAGAATCCTTCTCTAACCAATTGCTACTTTGTTAATCTTCCTGATATTCTTTTCGATTATCTTTGTTTTCTCTTAAATAATCACCTGATAGGTGCATGTATACAAAACTATCTCCTGCAACTGGCTCTTTGATCTTTCATCAGTTTCTGTATTGAAGGTTTTAAACTTGGAGCTGAAAAGCACACAGTGGAAGTCGTAGGTAAGAAGTCGGGTGCCTTAACATTGACCTCTGGTATTCAAGGTCTGGCTTTATTGAAGACAACACAAGTAAGCCAATTTCTAATCAACTAGAATCAGTACTATATTCTCATTGAGATACGTGTATGCTAGAAACATTAATTAAGAACAACTACTCTTTCATGTAGTAGATTTTGCAGTAGCAGATTTGTATGCTAGAAACATTAATTAAGAACATAAATAAGGAGGGAAGCTACTAAGTGTATAGCCACCTGATTTCTTCTCTTTCATCTGATTTGAGGGAAATGTCGCCTGCTGTTTCTCTCTTAAAGTAAAGAGCGAACACATTAGAAAAGAAAAAAAAAATCTGAGAGGAAGAGAACTCAAATTTGATATAGAGATGTTTTTTTTTCCTGTTAATTATTTTGTTGAACTTTTGGTTATGAGCAGTCAGGTTTTGAGGGGTTTATTAGAGATAAGTACACAGTTCTTCCTGAAACACGAGAGAGGATGCTTGCCACTGAGATCACTGCTTCATGGAGGTATAGCTTATCTTCTCTGGTATCAAAAAATCCTGAGTATTGAGTGAGGGAGGTTATAAATTCCAGATTTTCATCTTCTTTGCTTTGGAGGATGCATAATTAACCATGTTTCTGCCATAACTATTGACGCAGGTATGCATTTGAATACTTCTCCAGCATCCCTAAAAAGCCTCTCTACTTTACAGAAACATACGAAAATGTTAAAGGTGTCTTGGTCGACACTTTCTACGGTCAGCCCAGAGAGGGAGTTTATAGCCCATCTGTTCAAAGCACTCTTTATCAAATGGCAAAGGCTGTACTCAACAGGTCTCTCTCTCTCTCTCTCTCTCTCTCTCTCATCAAATCAATCACACCCAATCCTCAACCTATGATGTTTTCAGGTTTCTAACCATTTCATCAGTGCAACTGAAAATGCCAAATATCCATTTCTTGCCTGTAAGTATATCAACCAAAGACGATCCAGGACTTGTAAAGGTACTTTTTTCTTCCTGTGATGCTAACTGTAAATCCCTTATGTATATATTATTGGAATAATGAAAATCCTGACTCACTATGATTATTTTTTACAGTTCAAGGATGATGTATACTTGCCCACAGATGAACCTCATGGATCGATTGAAGCTAGCTTGAGCCGCTACTGGTCAAAGATGTGAAGCTCTGCCTTTTCACTTCTTTCTGTTTGATGTAAATATGCTGTGGTGAATAAAATTTGTACTGTCTGAATACTGCACAAGAAGAGAGAAAGCCAAGTAATAACATGATACAGTTTGTAAGAAAGATCATTACGATGATATCTAAGGGATGCTATCATAGTGAGCATGAACCTGGTTTATATATTCTCTTGTAATTGTTATTTTATTTCTGCTATAAAAAATTGAGAATTGAGTGAGGAGCAAAATTGATCGAAACAATTTCTATTCTCTTTAAAAAAATTTCGTTTCTTTATTACATCGAAAACCAAATAAAAGTTTTCGAACATCAGCAAGCTGACATTGTGGAAGCAATAAGAACATCAAGCAGTAGGTACTTTGTCACGACGTTATTGAAGATAAGGAGTGAAAGCTGAAAGAACTTCCTTGTAAACGGGCTTCTTGAATTCCACTGCCTGCAAACGGAAATTTGTCAAAAAGAGAGTTAACTAGCAATACAACAATAATGACGGAGCTTCTTTTGCACTTAATGCTTGGAATACCAGATGAAAGTTAGTGTTCCCAAAACTGGAGTTTCAGCCTTCCAATCGGAATACTAGAAGGCAATAAAGATGTGTAGAGTAATAAGAAATTCAAAGCAATGAAGTCTCTCTACCCACCAAATCGATAACTTGTTCAGGAGAAATCCATGACCAATTTCCAAACTCCGCTTTCTCTGTCCCATCACCCAAAAGATTGATTTCTTCATCGTCCCCCACAAACTTGAGAAGAAACCTGAAAAATACACGCTCCCCTGTTCATATATGGACCATCAATGTCTGCAATATAACTAGATATAGTATATATAGAGAGAGAGTAATATCTTTTTGTTAAACCAAAACAACCTAAAAAACGTCCCCCCAACATCTTACGGCATTGTTATATTGAATTTCTCAACTGGTTCTGGCTATTTCATGCTTTATATAATTGATCTTAACACATACTAGATATTCAGTTATATGCAATAAAAGAAGTAAAGAACATTGGGAAGCTTTAAAAACACGAGTAAAACTAAACACGCACCACTTCTGTGCTTGACCCTTCCAGCTTGTTCCCCACCGCTGATTAAGGTTTTCCCGAGCTTGAGGTGGGAAGTCATAAGTCAACCAATGAGGCATCTGCATGAGTGGTATAGACATTAATATAGAAAGTGACTCGAAATGATGGTTAAATCGAACCGGACGACTTGAGAGGGATTGAGGGAGATCCTTTACCAAAATTTTAGATGGGCATCTAGAATTAAGAGATTTGGCATGAAATTTATATATTATTTATAGAAACTTGATTATTTTGGTTTCAGGTAGGCAATGATAACCAAACCAAGTTCATACTTGGCACAGTTCTCACTCTGCACACTCCAATTTATTCGGTTTTCAAACAGTTAACAACAAAGAACTCGATGATTTTAGGAAAGTATTCAGGAAAGCTTCAAGATTGAATATTCGATTTAGAGCCGAGCTGACCGTTAGTTGAAGATGTTATTATCAGTTAGCAACACTTAAATCCATTCATAAAGTTATTAATAGGGGGAAAGAAAAAAAAAACCCTAAGATTTGAGGTTCTAGATGTTGCGGTAACTAAGAAATTGTACCTCAGCAAGGATTTCAACTGATTTGACTCCAGTTTCTTCTCTTAATTCTCTAATAGCTGCACTTCTCGGATCTTCGCCCTCCTCAATTCCACCCTTTTGATTACAAATTTAATGAAATTTGTATCATCACATTTTAATTCATAGCATTCATTACAAACCACAAAAGAAACAAAACCTAAGCATTCAAATTCATTCGCAGATTACCTGAGGCATTTGCCACAAATCGGGAATATCTAGCCTCGAAGCAGCAAAAATCTGCAAAATTTCAGAGAGAGAATCAGTTAATACAGCACAGAGAAAAGACAAGAGAGAGAAAGAAACCGATCGGAAAAATAAATTCTCACCTTATTAGCAGAAGGTTTGACGAGACAGATACCGACGTTTTTCCTGTAACCTTCAGGAGGGGCTTCCATTAGTGCAGAGGGTCAAGATTGAAAATTTGGAGAGTTTCGGAGGGTAATTTGAGAAAGATGTAGAAGTTTTAGTTGCGAAATGTGTAGGAAGATGACATGAAGAATTGAGGAAGAAGGATCTGCATGAGGAACTAGATGCCATTTTATCTTTGACGCCACCATTTTTGTGTGTGGCTATCAAAAGCCATTTACAAAATTAACCCTCTTTTTCCTGAATAATTACCACTCCTGATTTTGGGTCTTCACGTAGAATTTGAACAAGTTGTAATGCAAGTGTAAGAAAGATTATATAACGTAAGTGCAACCAGTTCATTTGAATTTTATCAAAAGACAGAATGTCTAACTAATATTCGTTTGTATTCGAGGATGGAATTCCATTGTTAATATGAGCGAGCTCACGACTTCCATCGTTAACGAGATGATCATTCGTACCTGTCCCCATAATCCTTACATTCCATCTTGGAACCATAGCTCTCAACCGGTTCATACATCTCAAATTCAGGTTATATAAAATCAGACTTGAAATTTTTTAGTTAATGAATTTGGTACATATTTATGTTTAGCCATGCAGATTCGATTCTGTAAAATATAGCTAATATGTAATTTCTTACTATAAAATATCTCATTACTACTAGGGTTTTCAGAAGGAGAGGACTTGGGCTTGGATTGTTGACGAGAAGGAAAATTGTTGTACATCGATCCAAGTGATCACTAGAGAGAAGGGAATTTGGTTCATGGCAAAATCACATGGAACTGGAGTTTTTCTTCATCGCTGGGTCATGAACTCTTCTTCAAAAGAAGATTCATCTCGTCTCTAAGAACCAAAGAGAGTAAGCTACCTAAACCCTAGACCCGAGTTAATTAACTATAAGCATTAGTTAATACCAACCTTTTTTTTCCCAGATAAGTTCTTCTGATATCATATGACATGTTATAAGGGAGAGCAATTCCTTAAAATACGATTTCTTTGTGAGAAGAGTAAAGATATGCATGACATTACGACATTACCTTTTTAACATTTGTATCACTGTGCATGCATTTCTAATTGCTTGTTCTTACCCAAACGTACTAAGAAGTAGAATGTGTATTATATAACCGTTAACGTGTCAAATAATATATATGACAAGTCACTTAGATTAAATTTATTAACAAACTGAATAAGAAGAAATAAAGTTTCATCACTCTCATTAGATTGTTATATATATCATACAATATATCGGATACATATCGGGTAAATATATATACTGACCACATGCCTAATATCAATACGTAATTTACTTTAAAATATTGATATTTCATAGCTTATGTGTGTCCGTATCTATATACTTAATTGCCTTTTGAATTTGATTGGAGATGTAGAATGATATGAACATAACATGTGTTGCATTATGTATCTCTCTTATATAAATGAAAAATAAGGTTTCATATTTATACAATAAAATGGAAGTTTAAAAGTTTTCTTAGAAGCTAGCATGCATGCCTTATCATAATCACTCAACGTTTTTCAAAGGAAAGATAGGTACAGTTTATATTATAAATCATATAATTTGATCAACATGCATGATATATATCATGATTCTTTATCTTGTAAGTGTTAACAATTGATCTAATTAAGACGAATCTCAAATTTTTTAAGATTAGATTCAACTTGATGATAATACGACATAACTAAATGATATATTCTACATACTATGATCATGAATCTCATTAACAACCTCACATGATACGTTGATCAACTGGAGGATGCATCGCTTTATGAAAGCCTCTCGATCTTCTAACATTCATATTATTTATGACAATGATTCAATTAGAAATGTTAAAGGAAAATCGATCTGGCTATCTTATTAACAGCTATATATAGTACTACATTTCATGTAGAAATTTAGCTTAGTAAGTAAATCGATCCAACTATCTTATTAATTTTGATATAAGACGAAATTATGAACGTTCTTTATAGTTTCGATTTTCTAAAACCAAGTAAGGAAATTGGTATACTTTTTTCTTATTCGAAAGTACACGTAATATAATCTTAGGTTAAACCAAGAAACATGTTTGATGAATTATTACAAGAAAGAAAAAATAAATAAAATAAAAACTGTGTGGGACAAAATAGGATCTCTTGGATTATCCTAAGAGGAGAGAAACATGTTCGAAAGTGGCGACCAAGCTTGACACACTTCTAATAAGTAATTGACAAATCTAACGGAACTGTTGTCTGTTACAAGCTGTCCAAAGGCCCAAATAGAATCAGTCTATGAACTGGGTCTCTCTTCCCCAACCAATCCCACTTGACCCACCACCACTTCATCAACCTCCACCTCTCTACTGTAAATAGACCATTTCTCCCCCTCTCTCTCTGCCCAAGAAGGAGCTAGAAGAAGAAGAAGAAAATGGGGGTAAGTGTAGCCGCGGCAGTGGGCAATGACGCTCTAAAGGAGAAGGCAGCAATGATGAGACAATCCCTGCAAAAGAGCCAAACCATCACTGACAACGTCGTCTCCATCCTCGGATCCTTTGACCACCGTCTCTCCGCCCTAGAAACCGCCATGCGTCCCACTCAGGTTCACTTCTCTCGCTTTCCGTTTGCTTCCCAGGAGAATGACAGCAACTAGCGTAGTTCTTTAATTTTCTGGGAAACATGTAGTCAGATCGATCGACCCCCTTTTGATTTTTTTGAATGATTACCGACTGTTCTGGTTTTCCTATAATCTGGGGATTGCAGATTAGAACCCACTCTGTTCGTAAAGCTCATGAGAATATCGACAAGACATTAACTGCTACAGATGTTGTATTGAAACAATTTGATCTTTGTCGCCAGGTTCCTCTATGTCTCTCTCTAATTGAATTTCTTTATTCAGCCTAGAATTCTACTACAAAAGAAGAAAAAAAAATTGCATAATAATTTTTCATGTTGAAGCTTTTTGTGTTACCATATGAACAAATAGGCAGAGGTGAAAATACTAAAAGGGCCCCATGAGGACTTGGAGAGTTATCTAGAAGCAATTGATCAGCTCAGAAGAAACATTCATTTCTTTAGCACCAACAACAAGGGCTTTAAGAGTAGTGAAGGGGTCGTTAACCATGCCAATAATATCCTTTCTAAAGCCATTTCAAAGCTTGAAGACGAGTTTAAGCAGCTATTATCTAATTACAGGTTCCCCTACCTTCGATATTTCTCATTGTTTTTGGGCAATCCTATGATGCTCTTCAGTTCATTTCTTGTTTCATATATGTATGCGTGTTCGGTTTTCCGCATTTTGGTACCTGCTTTATGGGTCGGTTGATTTCACACTCTGAAAATTGGTTCCTAATTGGATTTTGTGTGAACTTTATAGTTAGGGCCAGCTTGCCTTAGCGGTTTTAGAAGTGGAGTTTTTAGTATAAGATTATATTTGAATATAAGGATTTGGGAATTCATAAAATTATATTCAAATGGTATCTTTTGAACTCTTATACAAACTGGGCCAAAAGTTAGATCGAGGCAAACTTGATTTTATGTGCCCAAACTGAATTCCTAGATCAAATTGGATTCTTCTGTGTTTTCACTGTTAATTCTTTTTTTTTTTTTTTGCAATCAGCAAAGCAGTGGAACCTGAGCACTTATTTGATGGCCTTCCAAACTCACTAAGACCGCCCTCAGCCTCTTCTAACGACCCATTTGGTTCAGACGGCAAAAATCCTTCCTCACATCATCACTCTGATCACCAAAAAGCTACCTCTGAAACTGCAGTTTACACCCCTCCAACTCTCATACCACCCCGAGTCCTACCTCTTCTACATGATTTAGCACAACAAATGGTCCAAGCCGGTCACCACCAACAATTACTTAAAATATATCGGTAGAAAAAGAAAAAGAAAAACCACCTTTAGTCCATACTTGTTAACTAGTTTTTCTGTTAACCCTCAATCTCTTATTTTGTTTAGGGATACTCGGTCTATAGTTCTTGAAGAAAGCCTTTCAAAACTAGGAGTCGAGAAGCTTAGTAGAGATGATATTCAAAAAATGCAATGGGAGCTTCTTGAGGCCAAAATCGGGAACTGGATTCATTTTATGCGAATTGCTGTCAAACTGCTTTTTGCTGGAGAACGGAAAGTTTGTGATCAGATATTTTCCGGCTTCGATTCTCTTAAAGATCAAAGCTTCGCTGATGTCACTTCAAGCAGTGTCACTATCCTCTATAGTTTCGGAGAAGCCATTGCTAGAAGCAAAAGATCGCCCGAGAAATTGTTTGTTCTTCTCGACATGTATGAGATTCTTAGAGAGCTTCACCCAGAGGTATATAAATTAATATGTATAATCAGTCGAATTCTATTTTGTTAATTTGTTAATTTTTTTTTTCTTTTGAACAGATTGAGATGATCTTTAGTGGGAAATCATGCAATGAGATTAGAGAATCCGCGTTGAGTTTGACCAAACGGCTAGCTCAGACAGCTCAAGAGACATTTGGAGATTTTGAGGAAGCTGTCGAGAAAGATGCAACAAAAACTGCTGTCTTGGACGGAACGGTCCATCCTTTGACAAGCTATGTGATCAACTATGTCAAGTTTCTACTTGAGTAAGTTCGGTTTTTTTAGCATATTCTTAAATCTCTTAATCAACAACATTTTCAGTTATTAATGGGACTATTTTAATAATGTTATAAATTGTCACAACAGTTATCAATCGACCTTGAAGCAACTGTTTCAAGAGTTTGAAAACGGAGGTCAAATTCAAACAAGTTCACAGTTAGCCTCCGTGATGATGAAGATAATGCATGCTCTTCAATCCAATTTGGACGGGAAATCTAAGCAGTATAAAGATCCTTCTTTGACCCACTTGTTTCTCATGAACAATATCCATTATATTGTCCGATCAGTTCGCAGGTATATATCCCATTTAAATTCGTCTTTAGCACATTCCTGATTCTTTTTATCAATCTTTTTATTTTTATTTATTTTTATTTATTTTTATTATTAATAGGTCTGAAGCAAAGGATTTATTGGGGGATGATTGGGTGCAAAGACATAGGAGGATTGTACAGCAGCATGCAAATCAATACAAAAGGATTGGATGGGGAAAGGTGCAAATTTATTTTTATCTTCTTCTTTTTTCGGCTTATTTATGTTGTTAAGAAAGTTTTGATTTTAATGTATGCTTTCTCTCTCCTTTACAGATATTGCAGTGCCTCTCGGCTCAAGGCCTGACCTCGTCTGGAGGTGGTAGTAGTGGGGCCGGAGGAGGAGGTGGAGATGGAGGAAGTGGGAGTGGAGCATCAAGAGCTCTTGTCAAAGAAAGGTCAGTTATCTTTTCAAACTAGAGATAAAATTGATTTGGACACAAAACTGAAGTTTTTATATTTAACGGGCTGGGCCACACCGGACCCACTTGACAGGTTCAAGACATTTAATATTCAATTTGAGGAGCTTCATCAAAAGCAGTCTCAATGGACAGTCCCAGATGCCGAGTTACAGGAATCTCTTAGGCTTGCAGTGGCTGAAGTCCTGTTACCAGCCTACCGCTCTTTTCTAAAACGCTTCGGGTTTGTTCTCTCTCCATATCACCATTTTTATCTTTGGTCGGGACTTTCTTTTGTTAAATCAATGTGTTATTATTAAATGTGTTGTAATAGGCCTCTAGTTGATAGTGGGAAGAACCCACAGAAGTATATAAGGTACCAGCCGGAGGATCTGGAACGAATGCTCGGTGAATTTTTTGAGGGGAAGAAGTTGACTGAACCCAAGCGGTAGAAATGATGCGGATCATGATAATATGTTATAAGACCAAACTAATTGACCTGATCGATTATCTCCCACAAATTGTGTGTATTTGATAAGATAATCTAAGGGTTTAAAATCATCTAAATTCTAGTTCCACTGATAATTTCCGAAATGGAGCCTTAGTATGTGACCAATCCTTCTTAGCAACCTGATGACTCGTTACATCTGATTGCTACATCTGATCGCTTCTCTTTTACTTTCCGTTTGCCCGGAGCCGGAAGTAACTATTTGGGCTTTATTAATATAATCACTATTTTTATTCTTGGGTTAGTGATGGTGTTAACAGAAAGTTTATCAGTTGGTGTTGTTTGAAGCTGTGAAATGAAGTACCGTTCACGTGAAAATGTACTTATACACTAAGTACCTCTACTGAGAAGGCCTTGCCTTTGAGGGAAGGGATGCAATAGCTCAAGATGCGTGTGAATGTGAGCTTCCTTTTAGTAATTACCAAAAAAAAAAAAACTTTTTATCTTAATATTAAAATGTAACGTTGTTAATATCACTAATCAGGAGGTGCACTGTTATATTATTTTACCAATTGGGACTTAATTGTAGTTTCAAAATCATAAAAGGGTCTAAATAGAATTTATGGATAACAAGGGCTAAGTTAATAATTTTTTTATTGGGTTAAGCTAAAAAGAGAGGAACTTGATCTCAAGGTTCTATATAATGCCCACCTTTCAAATCCCCTCTTAATAAACAAAGTGTACATACATTAAACAAAAATTAATTAATTAATTAATTAATAAGAGCGCGCTAATTAGTCATAAATAATTTAATACCACTCTTAATTTAATTTATTTAATAATTACTTCCTCTTCGATAATCTCATACCGGCTTTGACATACCGAACACGACGGAGGAGGAGAAGAAGAAGAAGAAGAAGCAAACGACGACGTTGCAGAACCGTAAAAAGTATTTTCACTAGAACCACCACCATCCGCCGTTTTCACCTCCGTCGTCTCGGCCGCGGAGAGATGAACCAACAGATCCACAAACGCGGCGACAATAAAGCCATGATTGTTCTTCCCATTCACCCTCAAATACCAACTCAACATCTCCTCCAAACCCTCCCAATCGCCATGAAAGCTCTCCACCATCTCCTCCATCGACCTTCTGAAATCCCAGAACGGATCCTCAGACTCCATCGCCACCACCATGCTCTCCTTGAACAAACCAGAATCGCCCTCCCTCTTCGCCTTTTCCAGAATCGAAGAACTCGCGCTGTTAAAATCTCCCGCCTCGAAAATCAACCGCTCCGATTTCATTCCACGAACGAGAACCGTCTCTAACGCCTCTCCATCAAACTGATCCGCATTGTTTCCGTTGTTATTATGGTAGTAGTGATAATCATCTGACTCGGTGGAGAAACTAGCCGACTCGGGCGAGTTGGTGAACCACGACTCGATCGGGGTTTCTACCAAGACTTTTTGGACGGCGGCTCCTCCGTCGGGATCGAAGAACACGGAGTTCACGGTTTTGAAGATTCCATCGTCGCTTCCGGCTCGGAACGAAAGGGTTTTGGGGTACTGTTTGCATGAGGCCGGCCGCCATTGACGCCATGAAGGAAGCCTTGTGATTAATGGCTTCCTCTTCTTCATATTGTTGTTGCTGCCCATGATCTGGAAAAAAATGATAGTACTAGGGTTTGATTTGATTTGATTTGATTTATGAAATGGGATTCTTTTGAGGTTTGGTGAGATTGCAGAGGAGGGGGGGATATTTAAGGAAGAGAGGATGAAAGGGAGTAATGGCGAGAAGGTGATGGAGTAAGAGCGGAAGTTGGAGTGGAAGTAGGAGTAGAAATAGAAACTTGTGTGGGACCCATTTTGGTTTGTGTATTAAATTTGTAGATTTCTAGAATTTATATCTCATTCAATGAATGAATCCTCTCAGTCTAACTCACTTACAAAAATGCTCAATTTTCTCAAATATAAAGCAAACTTTTTCAAGTTTAAACGTTGCAACGTATTTAAGAAAGATTTTTAGGTGGACTGATCATTTATATATGTAGTTACATTTTTATTAGTTTAATGCATAGTTTTAATTAAATCAGGTCTATTAGAAACTTCGGTATTCAATTACTAATATATATATATATATATATATATATATATAATTTAACCATAATAAGTAATTAAAATAATAATAATGACACTAATAAGACTTTCAAGCTATAAAGAAATAATTCATCTCTTTCCGGAAGCATCAATTTCCCTAATTTTGGATATGAAATTATTAGGATATTTTCAGTTAGCATATATAATTGAATTCTCAAAAAAATTGTCCTTCCATATTTTTTAAAGTAATTTGTAGGGATAGAAAACCTATAATTTGAAACTTTGGGGGTGTATTTAGTATAATGTTGTTGACATTAGAATTTTGTGGATACGAGAAATAATTAACTTATAAATTTGAAATAAATATAAATTAATTAGTGATAATTAAATCGACCGATTAAGTCGAACACGAAGTATTTGACTTAGTCAAATTTTGACGAAGGTTGCTTTCCCCTCAATGAATTAAAATATCATAAATATTGATAATATGACATGAAAAATAATTATAAATCACTTATACAATAATTATGTATGGGTCAATCTCATTCTTTTAGAAAAAAGAAAAAAAACCAAAGATCACCCACTAGCATTAAATGGAGAGGTTTGACAGAAGTATATGAGGGAAATGGAAGAGTTCGATTAGATTTGGTGGGGAAATGAGGGGAAGGAATTGGGACGAACCTAGACCAAATATGGTTGTTAGAGGTTAAAGTTTTCCTTCAAAAAATATGAACATGGCTCACTGAATGGGAAGTGGTTCCTAAAATGTGGAAAATGAGATTCAGCTTCAAATTTATTATGAAAATACTATTATGAATTGCCTATAAATAGTATGCATGTTGGAATGCAAAAGGAAATCATCAGCATTAACACAATCAATCAACCACTCAAATAAAGCTCTGACACATAAAATCTCTCTGTTTAGCTAATAATTATCTTTTCAATTCCTTTGAGAGTAAATTTCTTTTTTTCATTAAATCCATTCTTAGGAAATTTGTTAGTACACTGGTTTCTCACTTAAATAAAGATTTTGATATGTCGTTCACGGACAAGATATCTTTAATTTTTCATCTTCTTCTTCCTTATTTATTGTTTATAGAAGTATAATTATTATATATTTAATTTATTATCGTAGAATAAATATGTTATTTTCAATTTTATTTATTTTATCTAATATCTCTTATTCAGTCATTTTTTTATATCTTAAATTTTAATTCTATTTTCATTTTAATTTAGTAGGAATTAATTAAATTTCTTTATAAGTGGATAGGTAGGAAGGACCAAATATATATATATATATATATATATTTCTACTAAATATATACATTTAGTAAAAAATGTGGGGCATTTTTAATTTCTTTTAATATATATATATATATATATATATATATATATATCTTAAAATCTTAGAACTAAGCAATTGCTTAAGTTGGCTAAAGTGGGGGCCGCCCTATTAGCTGACAAGTCATACACTTTATCAATTTTGATATTTTTGGTTTTCCTACCAATTTGCTTCCATATGCCCCACATATTTTTCTACTAAATATGAGATAGCTTGCTTTATTAGTTGCTAGAATATGTTATAATCTCTCATGACATGCAAATAATTTAACTGTTTTAAATACAACTCAAATACGTTCAATGAATCACCAAGCTATTACAGAGTGTATATATTCAAGAAAGTATTGATATTAAAAAGAGAAAACTAGTTACCATGTTCAATAAAATTGTAGTAAAGTGAAGGTACTTATAACTTACTCTAGGTCATGTTAAGAGCATAGTTACCTAAACATCTCTCTTGTATCTTCCATAGTTTTATTAGACTGAATCAAACTCTTGAAACTTGAGATAAATTAAACACCCTCGAAACCCTTAACCCTACGGTTGAAACCATGTCCTAATTAAGGGAAAAAAAAGAAAAGAAAAAGAAACATGTAAAGACAAGTAGACTTACTACACGTACATCATCTAAATTGAATCACGTAGATTTAACAACACGATCTACTAATAATATTTAGTGGGGACAAAATCCAAAGCTTTGACTAGTAAACTCTAGGTAGGTAATGACAAAAATGCAAATAATCATCATCTTCTGTAATTGGAGCCGACAGTAATCACTAATCAAAGATGGTGACGTAAAAAAAAGTAGTAATATAATTATATATATTTATATATCAAATGATAGCTTGATCGATAGAGGAGATAAAATATGTTAGCA
This sequence comes from Coriaria nepalensis, assembly GCA_027186245.1. Lineage (NCBI taxonomy): Eukaryota > Viridiplantae > Streptophyta > Magnoliopsida > Cucurbitales > Coriariaceae > Coriaria > Coriaria nepalensis. The sequence goes on along the minus strand of CP114491.1, from coordinate 7,833,099 downwards.
TTTCATAAATTTGATATATTATAATTATAAATATTATTTTTATATATATATGAATTTTTAATAAATAATAAAATAATAATTAATATAAGTTTTGATTTTTACTTTAATAATACAAGATTGTTGAACTTAACGTCTATCAAATCCTATCAATCTAGGACACACCGGTTTGGATATAAAATGAACAGAATATTAGTCTAGTAATTAAGCAGCGGTTGGTTGACTTTATTAAATAGAGTGGCTGTTTGTTTCTAGTGTTTCATGTTCATATATGTTAATCGGGGTATCTAAGATGCACGTGTTAGTGTATGTTTGTCTACTAATTAGATATGTATATGATAATAATCTAGAAATAGGATTTTATTAAATTAATAAATAAAATAAATAAATAAAAAATAAAAAAGGAAAGGAAAAGAAAAGAAGGGGAAGATATAAAAAAGAAGCAAATTTCATGTGAGCTATTTAAGAGGGTAACGGTTGAAAGACAGAGACACAATTGTCGTTGGAGAAGTATAAATGAGAAGGCTAATTGATATTATATATGATTTATTTCTCTCTTCTTCTATTAATAGATTAAGAAAGAGGATTTGATTTTTTTAATAGAGAATAAAATAAATTAATGAATAAAAAAAAATTAGTAATTTTAACTATATCTATTTTATTATATAAGAAATTAGTATTAAAATAATTTTGATTCCTTATTTTTTTTTTTTTTTAAAATTGAATATTATGTGAAAAAAGAAGTTTGAAAATTAATTTATGAATTTAGTAAAATATAAATATAATAACAATTACTCGATATAAATAAATAGTTGATTTCATTCATCTCGAAATATATATATTTTGAAAAAAAAAATAATGGTTATATTTTGTATTGGATGTTAAAGGAATAAAAATAATTCTATAACTTTAATAAAATCGAATCAAATAAAGAATTATTATTCATTTTGATTTCATTCCCCACTAAAAATATTAAACCGAGCATCCTAAATATATATATATATTGTTACAAGATTCGATTTAACTTATATAATCAGCAAACTGAATAGATATGCTAGTAATTCAGAACATAACCATCGTAAAAGAATCGTGAGAGTCCTAAAGTACATATCCCTATCACTTACATTCTTAAAATATACACTCCAAACTGTAGTATATATTTTTATTTAAGTCTATAAAAAAACACATTTAAAATTTTTGTTTGCATTGAAATAAGAATATGAAAGGAAGAAGATCTCATGTTAGTAATAATAGATAACTTCTTAAATGATATCTAGATTCAAATTTTGAATATATTATTGTTAACCGAGAGGAAGAGATATATACATACGCGTCTCATGCTCGATAATTTCCTCACACTGCAACATGGTTGTACGTTGCTCATGTGGAAGAGGAGCAATTGTTGTATGATTTCTTCAATAACAGTTTTGTTGTACAAAATCTGGTTTGGCCACACTATGATAGATATGTATGTGGCTTGTCATATTTGAAGCATGTATAGACAATATGACAGTAATAATTAGTGGGTTGGGTACCAAAATACCAATGTAATGTAAGCAAGTAATCAATCACCAAACTTCTACTTCTAATATTTGTCATTGCAACTTTTTTTTTTTTTTTTTTTGGCTCATCGACAAAATCAGTCACATATAATGCCCCCCATGTGCATACCTTTTCTACGACAATTTAGAAAGATAAAATGAATTAAAATAGAAAATTCATCTGACATTGACTTGTTTTTTCATTGCAAAAGAAAGAAGAAACAGAAAAGGATGAACCTTTTTTACTTTTTATAAAAAGTAATTCCAAATTTATGGTAACATTTCATGTTAGCTCTCTGCCTTGATCATTATTGTACATGTTGTATTCGAGGGGTTCTTTTTCTTCTTGATTAGTTTTGAGATGGGTTTTTAAATTTTTTATTGGGTATGATTTTAATATTATATAAAATTTTAGATTTCCATTTTGATGAATAGTAAAAATAGTGAATTATTGATCTCTTTTATATATATAAATATATGTTTGACTTAATTTTCTATGTGAAATAAGAATGAGAATGAAAATTATGATTTTTTGGCATTCATTTTATAAAGAAGATTAAAAAATTATAAAAATACCATAATATAATTTAAAAAATACAAAAAAATAAAATAAAATTAATTCATATAAATAAATAATTATTTTGATTTTTATTAAAAAAAATATTTATTTAAATATAAATAGAAGATTATATATTTTTTTAATCCAAGTAAAAATAAAAAAAATCTATCATTCATTTCAACTACTTATAAATTTTTATTTGAAATACAATTTAAAAAAAATTAGACGCTACTTATAAATTTTGTCTTACATGTAGATTGTCTTTTGCCCCCAATTTCAACATAGATCATAATAATATATACATAAACATTTTTACTCGAAAAAAATAATGTTGTTTTTCTTTTCTTAGAGAACAAACATTCAATGCATATATGTATGTATATGTATGTAAGGGAATATAAATGTCAATCATTAAACAACATTAAAGAATAAACAATGTATATTTACTTTATATTATACTTTTGAGTGTCACAATTTCAAAGGATGAATAGTCAAATCCCATACTTTTAATTCATATAGATGAACATTCATTTGATTGAATCTTATGTATAAATTTAAACTCATAATCTTGCAATTAAGAGATCCTTATCTTCTTAGAATCTTTTTTGACAAAGCTGCACATGCTCTCTTGATACTTGATAATCGTGGCTTAATTAATTAAGAACAACTCTTGATATTCAAAGAAGTTGTAAATTTTTACTAATAAAAAGTGATTACGGTTTAGGAGATACCTACCGTGCTACCCACCGCCGTGCCGGAGTCAGGAATTTGGTATTGTGAGGAGGAAATTTATATCAAACATATAATAAATTTAATTCACATTTTTTAAATACAACTTAACGAATTTTCATATTTTAAAATTATTGAATTAAGTGTAACCAAACGTTGTTCAACAGCTAATCACCGGTTCATTCGGTTTCGCAAATTGTTTTTTATTAATTATTATTATTATAACTATTATATATATAGCACTTGATCACATTTGTTTCTTTTCTTGAGATAATAGTCAACGAGATTTTTCATGTAAGCTTATTAGAACGTATGACATGGGCTTTAAAAAGACGAGTCATAAACTGTTTCTATCACAAGCCAATTGGGCCACCTTCATAAATGCTAAACTCACTGTAACGTCAATTTTTGATCAGTAAACAGACGAGTTTAGAAGAGAGAACTAATAGTGTTTGCATAACTCACAAGGCAGTCAGTCAGTATACGAGCGAAATCGAATCGATGAGTACATTGGTGCAGTACTTAAAATCACTATTCCAACTTTGTCATTTTTTAGTTTCATATTTGCTACCATCTCCTCAAGCCTCTAACAAAACTATATTTATAAGGTTATGCTATTGGCTCGTTTGATTTTAAATTTATGGATATAACGATAATAGATAGAATAAGTAAAATGAAAATTATCGGAATCATAAATAAAATGAAATTCCCAAAGAAACGAAATAATAAAGACGAAAATCAAATCTACACATTTTTATAATGACATGCAATTGGTTCTCACTAAAACTGACAGAAACTAAAACTCACTTAAGACTCTCGGGGCAGGACAAGCCATACCAACAGAAATTAAAACTCACATAAGATTCTCGGGGCCGGACAAACCATTCAGACAAAAATTAGAACTCACTAAAGGCTCTCGGGGGCCGGACAATCCATACTGACGGAAATTAAAACTCCAGAACTACAAGGATCCATTAAATCTTAAGCACATGCTTGAAAATTCGTGGCCTCATGCTTAAATTTAACGAACCATGCAATTGGATTTGTTTTATTACCCTATAGCAAAGCAGGAGAAAGGTAAAAACACTATGTGACCAGGACAGTGATTAAGATGATAACTAGTCTGTCCTTTGTTTCTTTGCTGCAGTTTTACGGAACACAATGAGCAAACCAGAGAAGTTACATTTAGGGCATTTTGGGTCAGAATCAGGTACCGTCGTAAATAGTAAGCATAGTGCGCCCATCAGAATCAACTGTGACCCTTCGTTCGGAATGGTCTGATCAGTTTGGTCAATCGAGTTCAATTCAGCAGATATGCATGAGGCAACTTCTGATTTTGGGGATGGAGTTTTTGAACCGTTGGCTGATGTGCCACTTATGTTCAGACCAAGTGGGGACAATCTAAGATCCAAGTGTACATCCAGTCCATTTCCATTTTCTTCCGTTTTGATCTTAGATCTTCTCTCACCTTCTTTGTTCGGAAATCCATTTAAAACAAAACAAGAAAAGGATTGAATTATTATACAAGTTTGTAAGTAAACTAAGAGGAAATGTAGTACTAAAACGGTTAACCATACCATATAAACAGATGAATCTGAAGGCAAATAAATATTGAGTGCTTGTTTATTAATCCTTTTTCTAAAAAAGGAGAAGAATAAATTTAGCGAGAAGTAACTAATTTACCTCTTCAGAAAATATTGGTCGTGGCACGAAAGAAAGAGAGTCGACACTCTCTTCGTTTAGGGATGGACCAAAAACCAGATCAAGAGAATCTCTTGATAGATTTCCTCTAAGACTCAAAGCAAAGTCATCTCGGTTTTGAATATGGTTCTCACTAGCAACATCATTATCTCTCCCTCCATCTAATTGCTGGTTTTCTTTGCTTTTCTGTGAATCTGAAGCCATATCAGAAAGAAGATATGAATTCCTCAGTTTATATAAGGACATAAACTTGTTTTGCAGCGCTACTAATTTGTAAAGTGAAGTTTGATTTACCTCGTAGCATAAACTGAAATTGAATGGATACCAAATGTAAGATGGCGTCTATTATAAATATGAAAGGGAAAATAAATTTGCAATAAAACTCAAAAAAGTCACCAACCAAAAATGCCATTGGTTAAAAAAATTGTTCCAGCCACTAAAATAAATAAGTTTCAATATCTATGAGGGAAAATCTTTTTCAAATTTAAAAAGAACGAACGATGAAAAGGTGGGAACAAAAGTTACTTTAAACTGTGAAGTTTCATTTAGACAGGTGTTTGACAGAATCTGCAATTACTGATATTACCAAGAAATTCAGGTTTATCACATGAAGAATGAGTAACAGATGCGGGATTAAAAAACCAGGTTCCAGTATCAAAATGAAGGACCTTATATGGTATCCTTGTTGCCATTTAATACAAATACAATCAATACCTCGGAGTTGTACTGTTGGATGCAGCTTAACGGCTCAAAGCAGATATCAAAATAGGTAACCTGAATTGTCAAAAAGAAAAATAAACAAATAATAATGTAACTTTGTCATTAAGTTTTGCTTGAGTGGGTTTAATATGGAATAACCTGAGATAAATATGGAATAACCTTTTTATGTTTAAAATAGACACCATCTTACATTTGGTATCCATTCAATTGCCGTTGAATCTACGTGGCAAATCAAACTTCACTTTACAAATCAATAGCGCTGCAAAACAAGTTTATGTCCTCATATAAACTGAGTAATTCATGTGAACCTTCTTTCATCTCTTCTTTCTGATATGGGGTTCAGCTTCGCAGAAAGTCAAAGAAAACCAGCAATTAGATGGAGGCAGAGATTATGATGTTGCTACTGAAAACCATATTCAAAACTGAGATTACTTTGCCTTGAGGCTAGAGGAAATCTATCAAGAGATTCTCAAATCTCTTGATCTTGTTTTTGGCCCGTCCCTAAACGAAGAGAGTGTCAACTCTCTTTCTTCCGTGCTGCAACAAATATTTTTTGAAGAGGTATATCACATGAAGAATGAGTAACTGATGCTGTGTAAAAGAACCAAGTTCCCTATTAAAATCCTTATATGGTATCCTTCTTGCCATTTAACAGAAAAACAATCAATACCTTGGTGTTGTACTGTGAGAGGCAGCTTAATGACTCGAAGCAGACATCAAAATAGGTAACCTGAATTGTAAAAAAAATAAATAATAAAGAAAATTTTGTAATTAAGTTTTGTTTGAGTGAGTTTAATATGGAATAAACTGAGGTAAAAGCTAGGACCACAAAAGCAAGAATAAAGATAGTAGCAGTTGTTAATAATATGAATAGAATGAAATGACTTTTACTTTTGATTAAATATAGTTGCTTTTTTTTTCTTTTGCTCGATATCATTACATTCTCATCAAGTATATGAAACAGAAACAAATAAATTTTTACTATGTTTCATAATTGAATTAAAACCTCAATCATACGACTGTGATAATAAAATTTGAGATCATTTTTTAACGTAATTGGTGACATTGTTCTACAAAAAGAAACAGAACAAAATACATATTTGTCTGTGTGAGTGTGTGAGGGAGAGAGAGAGAAGCAGAAAGTTCCCTTCTTGTTTCACATTTATCCCAATATACTCCATGACAGTATATGTTGCCTGTATCGTTGTTCTAGGATAACAGTAGTAACTAAATAACTTTATATCGAACACAATTTAGAATCACTAAACAACCAGAAGCGTATAGGGTTCCATCTGAATTCTCTTATGTAAGATCAATTTTACAGGAAAATAGGCATCTCATCTTTTATGTTAACTAATTAAAACAAAATCATCTGAATTCTCTTATGTAAGATCAATTTTACAGGAAAATAGGCATCTCATCTTTTATGTTAACTAATTAAAACAAAATCATCTGAATTCTCTTATGTAAGATCAATTTTACAGGAAAATAGGCATCTCATCTTTTAAGTTAACTAATTAAAACAAAACCAAGGTTCATAATTTGACAAATCTAGTGCTGTAAGATCCTTTCACTTCCTTGATACAAGATGAATAAACACAAATTCTGTAGACATGGTAACATAAAAGTAAAAATGGTAAAACACCAAAAAGTAATATGAAACTAAAAATTGATATCTATATACTCATCCATCAGCATGAAAGTCTCTGATGAAAGAACAAACAGATAATTTGTAAACCTAATGATTTGTAACATTACCTTCTTTTTTCAGTCGGAACTCTACCATGGAGCTCCGGGCCATTAAAATACACACCGTCTCCGATTTGGCTGCCGTCGACCGTCCATATCACCACATTAACGGAAGTTCAAAATCATTTCGAAATGCCGGAGAACTACGCTAATCGGATTCAAGAGTTCTTTCTGAAACCCGAATACTAGAGAAATTGTAACCGATTTGGGAATCAAAATCGTCATTTCTCATTTTCTTTCTCGTTGCGCTAGACGTTGAAGTTTGCTGGCTCGCTTTAGCAAGAGTGTAGGAATGAGAAGTGGGTTGGCCCAATTCTTTATTTGGGTTGGGCCCATTTCGTTATTGAGGTTGAGCTTAGCATGTCGTTGTTTGGGACTATTTGATAACCCATTAATAAAAAGGTGAAGCCCGTTAACAATTTATATATAGGAGTGATATCTGTGTGAAAGAAACAAAGCTCATTCATTTTATTTATTTTTTAGCAGTGGAGACAAGACTAAAGAACACACAAGTGGGTTTGGAGTCGGTACCAATTATATGGGTCAGAACCGATCCAAAACCATGATTCATATATTGAATAAAAATAAACATGCTTCATGATCTAAGTGACATATCAACGGGAATATGGATCTAAATAATTTACTTAGCACTATCTTTTTAGTAATTGAATATTAATTAATGATATGTCACTCAGATCACCGAATATCAATTGTTATTCAGTTTGCACTGTGGGTTTAGATCGGTCTTGTCCAAAAAGTTAGGACCGACTCCCAACCCAAATAAGTAATGGTAGTGATAAAGCTGCAAATTGTGCCATCAAGCTCTTTGCTAGAAGAGTGAGTAAATACAGAAGAGGATTAATATTATGCTTCCAATCACAAAAATGAAATAACCTGATAGGAACCAACACATCAGAAAAGGGAAAGACACTAATTATCCATTTACAAAATTTCAACCAAATGATCCATTAGAAATCCCATAAGCTAGGAATGAGACTTTCTAGCAATTTAAGTATGAAAAACATCTAAAAGAAGTTCCTACCGGCAATAATCTAATACTTTCAGAATGCTAAAAAAACCAACAAACTCACCTACCTCTAAGAGAAGCTCACAACCTCCTTCCGGCCCCACCAGCACCCCGGCTGAAAACTTGTGGAGCAACTGTCTGTGACTCAACTACTACAAGCCCAGGAATGTCAGACACTCCAAGAGCAGCAAGCATGCTAACTGTCTCCTTGTCGACCTTAATCTCATCGATCCTAATGGCAGACTCGTCAGGGACAAAGTCCATACGGCGCTCACGCTCTTCTTCTTGTAATTTCAAGGAGATACCCCTAACTGGGCCTTTCTGGATACGTTTCATCAGATGGGTAGAGAATCCGGCAATCTTATTGCGTAGGCGCTTCGATGGGATAATGGCAACTTCTTCCAAGATCTTCTTGTTTGTGTGGAAGTCGAGGGTCATACGAGAGTAGTACCTCTCAATCACCTGTCGAGAAGACTTCTTCACTGTCTTGGTACGAACGCGACCCATTTTTCAGATTGATGTCTCTGCACAAAGGGAATGGTCAGTCAAATTATAACGATTATGAAAATAATGATAGGGTTTAGGTGCTAGCTTTAGAAGATTTGTGTAACATTACTGCTACCAAAGTTATTCTAGAGGATTCATTGCTTCGACAAGCCAATATAATATGATAAAAGAATACACAAGGGAATACATGACTAGGTAAATATTACTTGATAATTGAATCTCCAGATAATATTCACTGAATCTCAATTCCATAAATCTAATGCGCTTGGCCACAACTTGTACAAGGGGGATTCTGGGGCATAGATCTTCCTCTACAAGGGATCCAAACAACAAAACTGAAAACTTGTAGTACTGAAAATTCCTAATGTGAATGTTGGATAGCAACAATCAGGAAGAACATAAAAAGACTATATTTTGAATCTAGCAAAAGTAAAAAAGCTTATATCCATCATTTTACATGAATAAAAAAAGATTAGCAGTATTAACACTACAATCTAATATCAGTTTTCTCAGAAATATAAATTAAAAGAAAGATAAAAAAGGAGAAAAAAAAAACAAATTATTCACTCGTCTCCGATGAAAATATAATGAACAGAAGCGCAAACATACTTATCAATCTAACATCCTCATCACCTAAAACACCACGGAACAAATAATTTAAAATAACATTCATTCAATTCAAGTAATGAGACGAAAGGAAATCACACGAAAACAATCAAATTAAGAGATAAACAATTCTTCCTTTCTACCTACATTTTCTTAGCAACCAAACGGGGGAGAATAGTAAAAATAGTAGACGAGAGAGCTTACGAGAAAGGGAGACAAAGCAGATGCGGAGAAATCTGAGAGTGCGAGGAGGTAGGCTTCGTCTCTTCGACTGCTGAACAGAAGAGCTTCACAACATACCACTCGTATAAAAGATGGCCAATTAGGGTTTCTTTAACTCGACCTCTCTGTCAATATTTAAGTAGAACTGCAGTTATGGCTGGTCGGGCGGTTTGGAACAGAACCACACGATTAAGAAAAATAACCACTCGGATCGACCCATTAAGTAGGGATGTGCATTGATCGGGGATTTGGATTTGGGTAATTTTCGTACCCAATTTAAACATGACCCATTTTTTTAAATCTTAACCCATGACCGACTCATATGTTTTAGAAACTCCGCCTAACCTTTAGATTGGGTTGGATATTAACTCGTGGATAATCGATTTTTTCGTTATAATAAAATAAAATTTTAATCTCTCGTTCGATTATTTTTTAAATATAAATTATAAATTAATTTATTAAATTATAAATTAATTTATTAAATTATAAATTAATTTATTAAATTATAAATTAATTTATTAAATTATAAATTTAATAAAATAAAAAATGATTGAACTCAATATAATATATTTATCATTTCTGCAAGAAAAACACAAGGAATAAACTTTTAAGTAATATAAGCGGAATACATTCACAAGTTTTTTATTAAAATAGTCCAAGTAATAAATATGTTCTTTCATTAAAAAAAAACTAATTCTAAGCCAATTCTTATAATTTTTGGGTTCAACCACGTATATTAATTTTTAAAATTATTCGATTTTCTTATATATTATCATTTAATTTAAGTTCTAGGATGTCTTATTTAACTATTTTTATCTAAGTTTTCAACGGCATCTACTTACCTACTAATCTAAATTTTGTTAGAGTTGTGTTGGGTCTGATCTGCACATGAACAAATCATATTAGACATCTCTTACTAATCTTATCATATATATGGGATACACATAAATAACTCATAATCATTTCATTCTTGATTTTATCCTTGCATGTTTTACCACACATCCATCTTAATATACGCATTTATATTACAACTATCTTATGCATATATTGTACTGTAGTGGTCCAACACTTCGAGCTAGAGGTGTCAAAATGGATCGGGTTTTTTGGCACAACTCATAGCCCGGGGAAAAACCCGGCCCTAAGCCAGGCTCGGTATATAAGCCCGGTTGAGCCCGGCTAGGCCTGGCCCGACAAATTTTTATTATTATTATTTTTTGTTTATGTTTTCCTTGTAAGATCTATTTTTTCCTCCTTCAAGCTCGGATGTTTTTTTGACGAACCCATTATTTAATAATATGCAATAAAGTCTTTATTTGGCAAAGAGGTTATTCTTTATTTGAGATGTTCTTAGACTCTTAGTTATTTAATAATTAGACAATTTGATAATTTGATAATTTGAAATACTATTAGTTATAAACTTTGATGATACAATTTGATAATTTTGTTTGGATTGTTCTTTGGACCTCCTGTTAATTGGATTGTTCTCAGAACTCAAAATCTCAAATAATCTCAATTACTTTAATAATAATTTATTATGAATATTTTATTTAAAAAAGACCAGACTCATTTTAGGCCCGGTAGAACCCGGCCTAAGATAAACCTAAAGGGCTTTCCAGGCGGGGCCTAGACATATATTTTGAAAATATGTCAAGCCCAGCCCGGCTCGACCCTAAATGGTGAAAAGCCCTAAAGGGGTCGGGCTGGGTGGCCCGTTTTGACACCTTTACTTCGAGCTATAAACTATAGTTGGTCGAACGATCATCTTGTAACACTTTTTTTCAATCTCGCAGACATCCTTTGATCGCATAAGACTCCTAATGTCATTTTTCATTTCATCCAACTTGCTTTAATTATATAGTATATATCTTATCGAATGTCTCAAGTCTTTTAGATAATAGATTTTAAATATCAAAAAAATTCACACTCTAAGATCTCCCTATTGTCAATCTCAATAGGTTACCATTTTTTCAAGATTGAAGACTAAAATTACAAGCTAGATATTCTGTTTTCGAGCGACGAATCTTAAAATCCATATTCTCTAAAGCTTCACACCACCTATCTAATTTTCGATTTATGCCACCTACCTCATATTAAATATGTTTCGTCAGCTCATCCATGCTAAAGCAAAAAGGTGTGGACTTAAAGTCGGTCCTTGATAAATTCCTACTACAATAAGGAATTAACTAGACATCTCACCTACTGACCTAACACAAATGCTCATTCTCTTAATAATCTTGATATAACATTAAGGCTAATTCTTCCTTCCAAGTACCCATCAGATTAATTCCCTAGACACTCTATCATATGTATTCTCTAAGTTGATAAATACAATATGCATGAACTTTTATTTTTTTTCTATATTTTTTTTATCATTTTTCTAATCAAGAAGACTGCTTCTATTGTAAACATATCCGATATAAAATAAAATTGATTCTATGATACAATGGTGATATTCCTAAGTCTCTGCTCTATAACCCGTTCCTAGAGTTTCATTGTATATATCCGTCATAACCACCTGATCCGTCCACTGGCGGAGCAAATAAGATAGATACTTTTTTAATTTTTTTTAGGTGGGTGGATATCTGCCCTGCCATATTATTTGGCGGATAACGGATATCCGCTCGCCTATATTAATTAATAATAATAATAATAAAATCTTATTTTAATATATATAAAAATAAATAAATAGGTGGGCGGGCGGATAATCGCCATATCCGACTGCCCTAGGCGGTGGCGGATAACTGCCCGCTCTGTGGTTGAGCAGAGGGCGGATACCACTTAGTTTAAAAATTAAGCAGTCATAAATCCGCCCTTTAGTTAAAATAGCGAATATAACGAATACATGTATCCCCTATTTGCACAACCATACTTCATAGTGTCAACAATCATGTATATCTCCTCTATTCTTATAAATTGGTACCATAATACTATGTCTCAATGATTCTGGCATTTTTTCTAATATTTAAAATCCTATTAAAAAGATTAGTCAGCGATTGGATCTCAACTTCTCCCAGACACTTCCACACCTTAATTAGATGTCATTCGGTCCAATTGCCTTCCCCAGTTTCATCCTCTTCAGTGCCTCTCTTACTTCTTTAGTATTAACTCTACGATGGAACACTAGATTCCTTACTTCCTAGATCTCATGTATTTTTAAGCTTAACCCATCTGCATTTGTACTATTGAGTAGGCTCTTAAAGTAATCCCTCTTATGATACTTTGCATTAGAACTCTACCATATGTGACCCTGCACATCATTGAGACGAGACATAGTGAAAGGATGAGGAGGCTTGGTCCACATATTACATCTCATTTTATAGACATAGATAAGAAAATGAAAATATAAGAAGAAAAAAGGATTAAAGATAACATCACTGCTTACTCCAAATAAGGTAAATGAGAGAGCAATACAGCTATGGCTAGACGGCAACATGTACCGTAAGTAAATTTAGAATAATTTACTCAATTTTAAGTTATTTTTTGTTATATATGGTTATATCACTAACTATACTCATCTTAATTTTCTCATGACAGGTTAAATTTCATAGGATTCTATGGCAATAAGTACGATAAATAATTTGTTGAGGACATATTGAGGGCTAAGGCATGACTATATAGTTTTGTAAGTATTTAAATTGATTGGATTTATAAATAAATTTCTTAACAATTTATTTATTTAAATTATAATTTTTTTTCTTTGTGGTTGCAATACGTGAATGAGTGAGTATATGTTCTTACTATGGATGAGACAGCACAATTTCAGTGAGCTATTCGATTAGTCCGCAGCTTTTATAGATCAGGTGTTCCCTTAGTTTCTGGATTACTGTTGGGATATATAATTTGGCAACTTGGAGGAGAAGGACCATGAAACTCATGTATTTGAAGACGACTAGATGATGAAGGAGTACATTGATGGACATAGACTAGTTGTCAGAGTCGCATGGAAGTACGTAGATTGGCTTTATATACTCTATAATATCAAGAAAGAGCATTGAGCAGTCTTGGTTATAAACATTCCTGAACACAACATCAACATCCTCCATAGCTTATCCAATAGCAATTACTACAAGAAAAAGCAAAATGAAATCCTTAGAAATATGAGTATCATACTCCTGTACCTATTGAGGAGTGGTGGAATGGAGTGCGATCTCGAGCCATTTGAGATCGTCGTGGTCACCGGCTTGAATGAAGACCATCGTGTAATGAAAGGGGATTGTGTTATGTATATGTTAAAGTATCTTTAGTATCACCACGAAGGTCTTGATGTAAGTAATGCTTATTTCTAACTAGAAAATGCGTCTTTTCTGTCAGATAGTATGTGATATTTACCAACGTTGTATACACTAGTAATTGTGTAACTTTTTTATATGAATGAAATTATACTCCTTATATAATTTTGCAAATTGATGCTTTGATGTTTGCAAATTATATGAACAATCTAATATATGAATGAAATTATTGTTCCTTATATAATTTTGTAAATTGATGCTTATTGGTGTTTGCAAATTACATGAACAATCCAATTTATTCCTTATATAAATTTGAAGTGCTAATGAACTCTTATCCAATTTGAATATATTAATTTTCTATCAATTTGATTAAATGAATATATAATTCTTGATGAAATTTGGTAATTGTATAATATCAAAAACCATAAACTACCTCCAAACTCTACTACTCGACGAGCTTGTCAATAGCATCTAGCCATAGAGTTTCGAGGTCAAACACTTTTTAGGTCTACAGCTCGATGAGATCTTGAGAAAGCCCCTTGAGCCGTAGAGTTTGGAGGTCAGAAACTAAAAAGTGTTTGACCTTAAAACTCTACAGCTCAAGGGGCTTTCTCAAGATCTCATCGAGCTGTAGACCTTAAACTTTAACCTTAAACCTTAATATTAGACCTTAAACCGTAACCATACATCTTAAACCTTAACCCTAGATCTTAACACTATATCTTAAACCTTAACCCTAGATCTTAACTCTATATCTTAAACCTTAAACTTAAACTTTAAATTTGACATTAACCCTAAATTTTAACCTAGACCTTAACCTCAAACTTTAGCCCTAGACCTTAAAACTTAACCCTAGACCTTAAATCTCTAACTTAAAAGAGCTTCTCAAGACCTCATCGAGTAATTGGGTATGAAAGATAAACTTAAAAACTCTTTGTCTTCCAAATCAAATGGCTCGATGGGTACTTTTAATATCTCTCGAGCTGTAGGGTTTGGAAGACATAATAATTAGGTCACTATCTTTCAAACCCTGTGGCTCGAAGGGTACTTTTAATAGCCTTTCGAGTCATAGGATTTGGAAGACAAATACTCTTAAGTCTCTGTCTTCCAAACCTAATGACTCAAAAGGTACTTTTAAAACCCTTAAGAGTTATTGGGATCAAAAGAAAAAAAATTTCTAACATTCGAAGTGAATGATCAAAAACCATAAAACTATTAATAGAATTATAAGATTTCATTGTAATTAACATATTACAACATCAACGTCTTATGATGTTTAATGCAAAATGTTACTACATCAAAGTCTTATGATGTTTAATGCAAAATGCTACTACATCAAAGTCATATTTAAGTTGATTACATCAAAAATCACATTCGCAATTATATTAAATTGGAGAATGAAGGGCTGTCTGCGGCAAATGAATTGGGTTCCGACATGTCATCTTATTATGTCCAAGACCGCCACATTTGCTATACTTATTTCTCTTTCATGGTTCTTCCCCCTTCGAAGGTATACGTCTCCTTTTAGGCCTTCCACTTTATTTAGGTATTACGGGAGGTGGAACCTTAATCCCAATTAGAGAGGCTCTGAAAAATCTCAATCCTCAGTTGTTGGTATATGATAAATGGATTCTGCATAAGCCTGCCTTTAATTAGAAGTTTGGTAATAGTCTGCACATAACGTGCGCGGTGCAATATTTAAGAAGCGTGAAGCTCCTAAAACATGGTTACACGATATTTTATCTAATTGGAACACTCTACATATGCAACTCTTATCCCCTAAATTCATGGACACTATGTGAATTACCAATCACTTTAAATGTATCCATGTTCACTCTATTAACCTTGATTGTGGTAGATTCTTTGTCTATTCTCTCTAGCTCTTTCACTACCTTGGGTGTCAATGGTGTGGTCATCTCGTTTGTTGTACATTGTCGTTTATAGAACTAAGTTGTCATGAACTTCATAATATTACCAAACAATGCTATTATTGGATAATTATGTGTATCATTCAACGAAACAAATGTTATTAGTCATTATGTCGTACCTATCACCATTGAAATGAGTTCTCAACTAACGTTCAAAATTAGTTGTCTCAAGGTATGTTGCCACATTAGGTTGTTACCGTCTGATCTCATCAAAATATATGTCAAATTCTCGAATCCTGTAAGCTTTGGTCGCTTTGTAGAATAGTTTGAGAATCTCACCACACTTAAATCTAGCATT
The DNA here is from genome assembly GCA_027186245.1 of Coriaria nepalensis. Lineage (NCBI taxonomy): Eukaryota > Viridiplantae > Streptophyta > Magnoliopsida > Cucurbitales > Coriariaceae > Coriaria > Coriaria nepalensis. The sequence continues at coordinate 7,817,286 of CP114491.1, read as the reverse complement.
AATATTTCGCATGATGTGCCACATGCATGCATCGTATTTTACGTTTGGGTAAACACTTAGTATAACATTATTAATACTATTTGCCCAATCCAATACGAAGACCAAATCAACGGCATCGGGATCAAACCCTTTAGATTGCTCAAAAACCAATTCCATAATGCATCATGCTCTGAATCAATAATAGCATATGCTAATGGATAGAGGTGGTTGTTACCGTCCTTGGCCATTACTAATAAAAGCATGCCTTTGTATTTTCACTTCAAAAATATTTCATCAATTTAAATAACTCTTCACATAAATCGAAATTATTCAATTATTGCTCTAAATCCAGGAAACAAATACATAAATCTATTATTTTTTATTTGTCAAAAGTAAAGTTACCATCCCCAAATTAACCACTTTTACCATGCTTATCTAAAATAGTAAACTATTGTAGCTATCCTCGGCCGTACCCTTAATAAGGTCATGTGCAATTGATCTTGATTTTCATACCTTTAAAAAACTAATTTCTATCCCAAGTTCATTTATAATAATATTAACGAGAATTGGAGCCATATGAGTCTAATTACACCCTTTGAACTTGTTCTTCACATGTAGTCCAATAATAGATGCCGATGATGATATTTGTCTTGTCTAAATAAACGTGAACATGTGTGCTCATTCTTAAACGTTCAAATTATGAAAAATGAAGAATTCTTCTTTCCCGTAGGACAGAGTCGCCACTTACAATTTTGGTCTATGCACACGATTACAAATGTAGTCTTATTCGAATTTTCACCATAAACTCAAAATTCTATTGCATCGCTAGCATATTATGTTACATCGCAAGCATTTATATGCTAGCCTTTAGTTCGCTCTTCGATGTAAAATACTATTTAACGTAAAACTCATCTCTGCTTGGTTGGGATGAGATAACTGAGACTAAATTGCTTTCAACACATGTGGAGTTCTAGGTAGAAATGAGTAGAATACAATCATCATATTAAATATCATTTGTATGTTGTGCACACGGCGACGATGGTGATATATCGTCAGGTGCACACAGTATAAGCGGTAATAGTGGTGGCATCTCTTCAGTTTGTATGTTATCTAACCTATCTCTATTATATAAAGTATCGGATAAAGTCCCGATGAGTATTAATCCCATGAAGAAGTCATCCTCGTACCCTTGATTCGCAATATTTAACTCGGTGTCGTGACTAATACAATGTTCATCCTTCATTCTCTCACTTTTGTCATCATTACCCGCAAACTCAATCTCTTTGTCATCATCATTACCCAGAATCTCAGTCTCTTCATCATCGTCATTAACCTCCTCATCATCATCCTTATCCTCATCTCCATCACCTTCCTTATCCTCATCCTCATCCTCATCATTGTTGTGATGTTCATCGCTACCATGAATAAACCCAAACAAATTATCATGATTAACAACAATCTCGGATATGTCACTTCTATAATTATCAAGAAGATTATCAAGATTAGGTACGTCACTTCTAAAAGGTTCACGATTATTATATGCATGAGCAGGTATGTCATTCCTAGAAAGAACATGAACATTAGGAAGGTTAGGTAATTGATGACTTTCTTCACTATATGATTCTCTTTCCATCTCTGAAAGAAACCTAACGTATCATGGAGATTTTTCCTCTATAAATAGCAAGTGTCGAAAAACTTTCTTCACATTTTGGTTATTTTTATATATAGCAGTAAAGTCAATCATTTAATCTCCGGCTTGTATAATAGTTGCAAACCAAAATGATTACAATTAACGTCGATAAAATCGTATACGACCTCCAACAACATACTAAAAGTGACATTATATTCCATCGGAACTCTTGTGGCTCTCTCACTTCTATTCGAATGCCAATACCATGACGTATTTTTCTCATTCGGGTTCATATTTTCTTTCCACTCATCATCGAAGTGTATCATTACGAGTAAAAATTTCATTTCTATATAATAAAAATAAATTGGAATCAATACTCTTCAATAAAAAGAAGGTGAAGAAAAAAAAAAGAGAAAACATAAGCTTTTTTTGCTTTTCGTTGAAATGAAGTAGGAGGGTAATGAAATAAAATTAATTTCAGTTTTTTAAATTAATTTTAAAAATAAAATAAAATATAGAGACTAATTTATACATAAATAATAATTATAAGCTTATTATTAAATAATATTTTTTGCAAGACTCGTTAACCAATGAATCTTATTAAATATTAATTAAACATTTGGATAGTAAATAATCTTGCAATCCCGAAGGGAAAAAAAAGAAAAAAATTAAAAATTAAAAGAAGGATAATTATGAAAATCATAAAGTTTAACAATTATTTATTTCTAAAAAATATATATATATATTGCCTCTTTGGATACACATCCATATGTACCCTATAGAAAGGATAGATGTGGCAAAATTAAAGGAACAAGTTATGATATTCCGTGATCGAACCATTCCAGGTTCCTCGAGTAATAGTGTTATGGGTAATCGGTTTTGTTTACATCCCTAGTCCAGATTGACTTTCATTTATAAGACCATCGTAGATTTGGGGAAGAAAACAAAAAGACCATTGTAGATTGAGATGTTGTGTTTGAGCCTTTGAGGTTGGACAAGATCTATCTTAGGTGTTATATTCGATATTTAAGGGAGACTATTTTTTTGGCCGAAATATCAATCATTCTCCATAAAAATAAATGTTAAACCTCCGATCTTAACAATGGCTTGAAAATTAGATAGAGAATTAATCAAATATTAATAATTAAAATTATTAAAAATAATATAAATATCTTTAAAAAAAAAAAAAAAGAGGTAAAGTCCACTATACTACTACGACGTTCCGAGTAAAACAATGTACACAGCTCCTAGCCTCCTACCTCATTGTACTCAAATCAACAACAACATCAACAACCTCGTAGTGTCCAGATACACACACATGCATGACTATATATATCCCCATCACAAAACACATTTTTCATTCAAACATAACTCAAAGAAGGAGAAATATCCGTTTCTACCTCTAGCCTCACCTCATGGCTATAACCAAATCAAACCACCACAATCACTTCCTCTTCAGAACAATCCTTTCCTTAATCACTCTCAATGTCGCCACCATCTCTGCCGATCCTGACATCCTTTCTGACTTCATCCTCCCACCAAACACCACCAACGATCTCGACCCAAACCTATTCACATTCACCGGCTTGAGATCCCTCGTGGGGGCCCCACCCCCAACAAAATTCAAGGTTCTAAAAGCCTCTATGGCCGAGCTCCCGTCTCTCAATGGACAAAGTGTTTCCCTTGCGGTCCTCCAGTTTCCAGCCGGCTCTGTCAACCCACCTCACACCCACCCCCGTTCGGCCGAGCTTTTATTTCTCTTTAGCGGGTCCCTTCAAGTCGGGTTTGTTGATACAACAAACAAGCTCTTTACTCAAACCCTTCAAGCTGGAGACGTGTTTGTATTTCCAAAGGGCCTTGTTCATTTCCAATTGAACAATGATGTGAAGAATCCAGCTTTTGCGGTTTCTTCTTTTGGTAGTGCAAATGCCGGAACTGTTTCGCTTCCCACGACAGTTTTTACTTCCGGGATTGACGACCTTGTCTTGGCTAAGTCTTTCAAAACTGATCTTCCTACTATTCAAAAGATCAAGGCTGGTCTTCTTTCACCGTAAAGATAATATAATGACAACACATCTTATTGAATTTAACAAGTTCCTCTGTCAACTTTATTGTTTTCATTTTCTTTCTTGGCCAATCTCCAAAGATCATTAAATGGTCTTGTCTATGATGTTGAATTTACTAATGGGAATTCGTTTAAAAAAAAAATTAGTATTAATAAAATGGCAAATGTTGTTTATGTGTTTACTATGCTCATTTTCTTTAGCATATAAATTAAATGAAAATTTATTACTAGAACAAGAGAAATCAAATTCAAAATTATCTAGAAACCACCAAAAAAAGATTCTTAACGACTATTACTACCAAAAAAGATCCAAAATCATCATACTGATTAAAAAAAAAAAAAAGAAAAAAAAAAAAGACAACAACTACTCAACTAAACTAAACCCCATATGACTATTACTACGTAGGACCTTTTTTATTTTTTTTTTGTTGGCCAAGGACCTACTAACCGACTTCACTAAGTCTTTGTACTTCTACACGAAAGCAAACATTCCCCTGTGCCCAGTCTTCAAATGGAGAGCTGCCGCCTACAATAATCCATATGTTGTGAAAGTCTATATTAATAAAGAATTAAAACTTTAAACTAAGAGGTTAAAATTACATATATAAGCTTATTTACATTTCGACTTGGTCAAAATATGAAAAAGATAAAAAGTATGATATAATTTCATTAGTGTTGCAAACCTGCTTTCTTGCTTTTGGTTGGTTGTATACAACAAGTCAAACATTTCATTAGCGAAAAGAAAGAAATGGAATTGTTGGGATTCGCAACCCCATAGTCAGCAAAGAAAGCGACTCAGCAACTGTAGTGATTCGATGAACGTTAGTCGAGAAGATTTCAGGAGGAAATCTCTCCAGCCCAGTTTCTTTGTAGTCTATAACTAGAGAATGTCGGTGAACTGTAAAGTAGAGAACAAAAAATTATAGTTGTCCAGTGATCCTCTCTCTCTTTCTCTCTTATCCTCCTTCTTCTCTAAAGGAAAGTTGTCTATTTATTTTAGAAATTCTGGAATAACATTTTTAGTAATTTACTTTAGGTCTGATAGTGGTTAATTAGAAGATTTTAACCATTAAATGTTGAGAATCGATACTTTTTAATCCGATTCATTAAGAAAATTATTTTAAAAATTGGATAGATTAGACTTAAGCACCGACAAATTAGATAATTGATCTTAGACAAGATTAATTTGGTATCGTGTTCTACGTTTTCTCTTATTGGTTAGTGACTTCATTGGGTGTTAATTTATGATCGATAATTATTTGTTATAGATTTTTTATTACTTATTTACAATAATATATATATTCTCAAACGAAAGCAATGGAAGAACATTAGTTAGATTCTGATTGACCCGGCTATACATGAGTATCGTGGTTAAATACATGCCGTCACGGAAAATCTGGAGGATACCTGATCACTAGCCCTCCCCCTCCTCGTCCTTGACTCAGGAAAAGAGAGTCCATGGAATCCCTAAATCGGATAGATCAGGATACAAACCCGGCTCCATTGCATGCATTCTCTCCCGAAAAGATGAAATCGAGGGATGAAGTGTCAACCCTTGATCATGATGAAGCGAAGGAGCATATAATAAGGATGAGGATGATCATGTTGATCAATGTTAGAAAAGTAATGATTAGCGGGGTTGTGATTATTACATGGCATAGGGACAGGGTGAGTGTTAATGCCGTGCATAGAAACTCGGTCACCGGGGAGGGGCAGCATGGGTGGGGGTGGGGGTGGTGACAGGAGCGTTTTCTCGTTGAGGGGGCATCTTGACCTTGCTGATGTCTGTCTATCTTCTCTATGGTGATGTCGTGCATGCTACCTCTTTGCCCTTCTGAATTCTCGGTAGTTTTTTGCCGGAGGATAAACTTTTGATCACGACATGCTATTCGAGTAAATGATCTTGTGACCACATAATTTCTTGCTATCTTGCCGCATTCTTTTAACCCTACCAGAAACAACCTGTCAAGAATTCCATCAGACTCGTTCATTAACTAAACATTAAGCATTTCGAATGAACAAGGATGACGAAATGTTTTCAAATATCAGCTAAAAATAATAAAATAATATACATATCGAATATTATACCTAGCCTACACTTGACCTTGTTCCCAAGATCCTCCTCTTCTTTTTTGTTTTTGTTTTAAGAAGCAAGTTACTTGTGAGCAGGTGAACAGAAATATATATAAATATATATATATATATATATCAAGAAAACAAAATAACGAATTAGTGTAAAACAAATTAAAGAGAGAACTAAGAAAATATTGCACGTTACTTGTGTTCTTGTAGAGTCCACTTTAGACCCTTCTTCCTAGGACGTCTCGTAGCAACACCACCACCTGCACTCAGGGCCAGTTCTCTCGTTAAGGCAGGGGAGGTCGTAGCCTATGGTCTTACAACTACGTGGAGCCCTAATAATTATTATTATATATGTATATATATTATATTGTATTAAAATTTTAAAAATAAAAAAGTTATTGTTTTTATTTGAAAAATATGAAAATTAATTAAAAAATATATATTAATAAGTCATTTTCACATTACTCTTTTATTTATATATATATATATATATATTAAAAGGACTCCAAATTTTAATTTAGCTTAGGACCCCTATTAAAATTTAGCTTAAGTTCCTATTGATCATGAGTTGCATCTACCTGCATTTATATCCCCATTATTAGACTGCAACGCATGAAAGCCGGCCCAAGACAAACCCGAGCCATCCCATTTTGAACCTGAATCAACCATCAAGCTATAGTTATAGTTGTAGCTATTGTCGTTGGTTCTCTGCCCCGCCTCATATAGATTAAAAGCAGGAGACACACCCTAGATCAAGACCGTAAAGGTCTCCGGATTGTCAAAGATGGAGCTACATGGAGGGATCTGCAAACATCTTTCCATGTAGGACTCCAGCATTGGAACACCTAATGCCTTCGCAAAACCACCATCTACCCTTCTCGACATATTATTAGAGTGCCCTCATTGACTTTTGTGAGACTCAAACCCGACCTATTCCGTTCTGAAGCCGAATGAATCCCCAAATTATTATTATAGTTGCAGCTATTGTGATTGCTACTAATGTTGTTAATAGTATTAGTACCATCACCTCTTACATAACTCGAAGGCCGATTAAATCCCAAAAACCCGACATCACGAAAGGCATTTGAGACCTGCTAATTATCGATGTCGGAGATATGTTGGCAAATTTGTTGTAATCTTTCCACCATGGATGGCCGCATGGGAGCAAATGCCTTAACACCACCATCTACCCTTCTCAACGTATTATTAGACTGCAGTGCATCAATCTCAGTGTGACTCAATCCCGACCAATTCCATTCTTATTAATGCAGCTATTGTTATTATAGTTGCAGCTATTGTTATTAATGCAGTTATTGTTATTAGTATTAGTATGATCGCCTCTTACATAACTGGAAGGCCCATGAAATCTAGAAAACACGATATCCGAAATGGCATTAGAAACCTGTAGATTCTCGACACCGAAGATACGTTGCCGGGGGTGCCATCATTCCACCGTGGACTCTGGTTTCAGAAAGAACAGCTTTCTAGTTCATTGATCCCATGATGAGGAAAAGAGATAATTGATGTAGAATATAATAAAACTAGATTATGCAGAAACATTAAAACAGTATGTAAAAGCAGAAAGCATAAATCATGGAGTATAACAAAGGTTTGATGGCGGCTATCTGTCAGAATATAATGAAATAACAACTGTTTGATATGCACATTAAACCCAAAAATGACTAGAGCGAACCGTGTTATTTTTGAACAGATATTCAGTATGCTCAGGTACAGGCGCACACAACGCCTGTTTATGCACCCTTGTATGGACTGGATTTGCACTGATATTATTACCCATTCGCAAATGTATAATCCTATATAAATACTCACTCCACTTGTTCCATATTCTAACTTGTTTTTCGCATTTTATTTTTCCACTTTAAACCATTTCAATTGGCATATTTTGATTATCAATTTCTCATTTACCTATTAACCATTTTGAGTGTACTATATAACAATTTGAAATTCTCGTGGAAGAGAACCCAAATCAATTATGACATTTCACTTTCACGAAGTGAGTCCTATACAAAATTAATCCTAAACATAACGTTATTTTCCAACAACTTATTTGGTAAAGAGTATTGGAATGGAGTATTATAGTCCTCTTCGAGTATGATTAAAGAAAGGTCATGAATGGCGAAAGGCATGGGTTGTTCTTGATTTTGTTTTATATCAGGGTTTTGCCCGAGTGGACTTCATCTGTTATGGAAGAGATTGATCGGAAGAGTTTTTGATAAAGTGGTAAGTTTTGATTATTTATATATTAGATGAGGAGTGGGGACGAAAGTAACTTGTTTTTTAATTTAAACATTATATTCTACAGAGTTTTGGAGCGACTAAGGGCTCGTTTGGTTACTGTGATTGGGTGTGAATGGGAATGAGTGTTAATAATTTTGATTCTATTTCCTTTGTTTAATTAATTATCACCCATTTATTCGGTTTTCCAAAAAAAATTTGAAATGAGAGGATTAGAGTGTGATTGGAAATAATTTTGAGATTTTGCATTTCAAAAAGTGATTTTTGTAATGATTACGAAAATTCAGTGTTGGAGAGAAAAAAATGAATTTTAAATACAAAATCGTGTTTGGTGAGCTTTGGCTAAAAATCAAATTTCAAATCACATTGGCATTTGGTTGTACATATGAGTTTCAGTTTTACGAGGACTTCATTCGGAAAAGGGAGTTCTTCTTCGAACCATCGCGATTACGAGGACTTCATTGTCAATCCATTCCATACTTTCCTCCCTCTTCTAATCACGATTATTTTGGTCTCACCATTCGGCATCTCCCCCTTTTAACAAACCTTCACATTTCTTGAGGTCTGCATGGGCGGCTTGTCTATATAATGGTCGAAGTGATCCACCATATATTGCAGCTATATCAAGTCTTGTATTTACTCTACGGGTCGAAGTAATCAATATCAATATCAAATGCTAGTTTATTTTACGGGTTGAAAGCCTCATCGACCCGTCGAGTAAACTAAAAGTTATGATACTCGGCGGGTCGATAGGGATTTCGACCTATCGAATATTATAACCACTAGCCTATAAAGTGAGTAATGATTAAAAAAAAAAAGAATTGTTAATCCAGTTTAAAACTATCTTGATATAATAGTTAGAAAAAAGAAAGTCAAAATTAGCACATAGATGACAAAATGTATTTCTATACATTATTAAGTTTTTACTATACATTATTAGTTTAACTTATCATGAAAGTATCAAAACAAACATTATAAGCATACAAAACAAAATAGATCTTCGAAATATTTGATACCTCGAATCAAAGTATCAAACTGTATCGACATCTAAATCTTGGATCTACAAAAATTTCAAATACTTAATAATCAATTAAGTTATTATTAATTGAAAGCTCATAGGTCGAAAGCCCCATCGATGGATACGATGGATGATGGATGATGAAGAGTAGTCGCACTTCAGAGAAAGTGAGAGGGATTCGGTGGATGAAAAAGGTGGGTTTGATTTATCAATGAACAAGCATAAACGGAAAATGTGATAATTGCTACAGTACAAAAGTAATGTGAAGTTATACAATAAGAAATGCAAAAACTACTTATAGTGGATGATCTCGTGTATTAGTGGATTTTGGATTTGATTGTGTATTTGTACCACAATTCTATCACTATTGCAAATGAGACTCTCGGAATTTTGGAGCTCGAGTGGATATAGTCTAGCTTGATTGATTTGATTTTGTAGACGAATTACTATAATTTCTTATATCTTTTATTTTTCTTTCGTTGATTAGTATTATGAAATTAGCATGAAAATATTATAGACAAATTTGAACATAAATTGAAAAACATCACCATTTATAGAGAGAAGAAACTAAAACAAAGTTAAACTAAAATTATAACAAAGGCACTTGAAAATCAATATATAAAAATAAATAAATAAATAACGAAAATCTAAGAATAAAATATGATAATTTAACCAAATATATCTAGCAACTTATTTTTTTAATGCATTTGAGGTTGACTATTAACGATGGTTAACATATCTTTGAAGGAATCTTCTTTATTTTAAATGGAATTACATTTTTTTTTCTCTCTAATACAATATGACAAAAAAGTGAGAAGATAGAAAAATTCATTATACAATGAAAAGTAATTATTATTACATTAATATGTATTACTTTATTAATGTACAAGACAAATAAGGTCCTGTCCCCTCTCTACTAATTTTATACTTATATTTCCTCCTCAATCAACCCTATAAGCTAGCTAGATTATAATCAAACTAATAATGTGCACATAGGGTACCCCAAAAAGGGTTGGAGGAAAGTACTTGACATATAATTTCAAAATGGGTTGGCAAATGTTAGTTTATATGCGAAAGAAAAACAAGAGACAAAACTTTTTAGTTTATATGCGAAAGAAAAACAAGAGACAAAACTTGTAATCTAACAATGCTTGCTTACCTCACTATATTAGAAACCCAATCACTAGATACTCTTGTCCCTAAAGAGACTATATCTTCCACTACAATATTGATATTCTATACATTTATAATTTTATATTTATATTTAAATATATTATATGCATGATGATTGCTTATAAGTTTTTAGTGGCTACCTTGTGTGGTTGTGGCTCTACTATATAATTAAAGTATATAATGGGTATAGTATGAGAACTTAGTTGGTGATGATCATAGTTGGTGATGATCATGTTGTCTTCCTATTTTTGTAATAATAAGAATAGTAAAAGTTAATAATAATTGTCTAATTAATTTTTGCCATCTAGTATTTTGTACTGATTTGAGATAGGGGACCATCATGTCATTGACAAAATCATAATTAAAATGAGTGTTAAGATGTGATGACGTGGACTTATGAATAAATTAAAAGAGATATATTTTGAAATATAATCATAATTAATTATTAAATAAAATTGTCGGTGAGGATATGTATATAAGGAATTGTTTGTATTAGTACGTAAAATTGTATATGGTCAATCAATGAGGATATATTATATGTTCACGTATCAAATTAAATTTAATTATAATTTAATACAAAATTTATATATATAATTAAATTAATAATTATGATAAAATTTATAAAACTAACATACCCATAATTTTTATATATTTATTTACGAATATGAGTAAGATACTATATTTTTAATAATTTCAAAGAAAAGTCAAACACTCCAAGAGATCACGAATGGCATGTGACAATTGACATGCATTTTTACTAGCTAGACCTAATAGGGTTAGGTCTAAGAGTGTAACATTTTATGCCTAATAGAGTTATTATATTTTATGCATAACGTTTATACTTATTATATATATATATATATTTAACTTTAATTATGTATTTGATATCATTTTTAGAATATTAATAGGTTAAAAAAATTGTGTCCAAAATATTCATTTTTATAGATACAAATATAATGTAGTTTAATTTAATTTTAAATTTAAAAAAAAATAAATAATTACATCTTTTGAATTAAAATAAAATATTAATAAAGTTTAATTCATTCAAATAAAATCACGTACAACCCTAGATCTATTTTAATAAGGGTTAAGAATCTCTTGCCTACTTCCCTCGACATCTCTTTTTGACCCGTTTCATCTTCTTCTTGGTGAAAGGGTCAAAAAGAAACTTGACTTGACTTTTTTAAAGTCAAAATAACATTACAATTTGAAGTATTCATAAAATTAATCTACTATAAATTACGGAACCTAACTGCCCACTTATCATAATGTACCAACTTCACCTTGTACGACTTATGGCAAGAAAACAACAGAAGAGAGATTGAATCTAAATATAGTTGAGTAATTTAATAATTAATTTATTTTAATTTAATATATCTATTATTATCCTACAATAATAGAAGCTTCGTATTTCTGGAACGATCACCGTTGCTTGTAGTAATTTACTACCTATAGGCTGGCTATACATGACAGGAAATAAATCAAAGTTCACACGTGTGAAGAAATTGATAAAAAAAAAAAAAGGAATAAAAACTGAAATTACAGGGTGGCCACGTAGATAAAGAAGGGGGTGGGAGTTATTACGTTTAAAACAAAGTAGGCTTCTTGGCTCTCTGAAGTTATTAAAAGACTTATGAATGATGTGTAACCGATGGGGACCCTTTTTTGCCGAGTGGTCCTCCTCCCCCTTGCCTTTCTGTTCGATTCCTCCCCATGAAAATAATGCCTTATTATTATTACTATTATTATTATTATTATTATTGTAAATTAATTAGTGTTAAATAACATGTTAATAATGCAAAACAAAAATGGTTTGAAGCAAGTCAAAGCAGTCAAGTCAAAAATCTTATCAGGTTCCAGATACCAAACTTTATAATTATTCTTCTGTTATTTTATTTATATAATTGGCTCTGTGGAGTCAAATCGTTCATTGATTTAATGGAAAATATCCATAATATTTTCTATTATAAAATTTATTATAAAAAAAAAAAAAAAAAATTCCTGAGTCGAAGGTATGGAGGAAAGAGAGTCGGTGATTTGCTACATCTAACTTATCTACTATAACTTTAATTCATATTTATTATGATTATTTTCAATGTACACACAAATAATTACATTACCTTCTTCTACCTTATGATTTTTAATATGAAATATTTTAAATTTTTAATATAAATTTTTAACTTTTTAGTTGCTTAAATTTTAATATAAATTTTTTTATTGGCCTATTTTATCTAAAAATAATATTAATCAAATCAATAGAAATTAATTTATAAATAATTAAAAAAAAATCACATTAAAAGTTGAGCTCAAAATTTAATTTCTATTTAAATGCTCATATTAGTTATTGACTTGAATTTCAGTAAAGCAAAAAATAAATTTAAAAAATTACTGTTACAAGCTCACTAGTTACTGCGCGGTAAATAGAGGAGTAGTAAAAACATACTGAAAAGGCACACAAACTTGCCCTGGAGGTTTCGAGAATAGAAAGTTAAGAAGCCAACCCCCCTTCCAATCAAATCCAAATCCTACATGTCAGATCCTGACCCGGCCGGTTTAAGGTCCATTTCATTCTTTTATAACCCCCCCCATTTCACTCTCCCTCCCTTCTCACACCTCTTCCTTCTTCACTTCCACCTCGCTCGCACACAGACAAATAGTGCGAGAGAGAGAGAGAGAGGAGTCTGTTGTGAATGGATAACCATCATCCCTCGTCTTTCTCTAGCCTCCGAGCTTACCTCCATGCCCTCTCTCACACCCCATCCCGCCTCGCTTGCCGCGCCTGTTCCGTTTCCACCTCCTTCGACGAAATGAATAGCGCCAGAGCCCAGTCTGGCTCCGACATGCAGAGAACTCTCCGTTGGTTCGACCTCGTCGGTTTCGGGATCGGCGGAATGGTTGGAGCCGGCGTATTCATCACTACCGGTCACGCTAGTCGTCTCTACGCTGGCCCTTCCATCGTCGTATCTTACGCCATTGCCGGTCTCTGTGCTCTCTTATCCGCTTTCTGTTACACCGAGTTCGCCGTCGATATGCCCGTCGCCGGCGGCGCATTCAGCTACCTCCGCGTCACCTTCGGTTTGTTCTATCATGTCTCTCCAATGCAGCTGCCTTCAGAACTCTTTCCTCTCTTTTTGTTTTTCTCTGACGAACAGTCTCACTCTCTCGTTTTCAGGTGAATTCGCAGCGTTTCTGACCGGAGCGAATCTCATCATGGATTACGTCATGTCAAACGCCGCCGTTGCTAGAGGTTTCACGGCGTATCTAGGCACCGCGATCGGAGTCTCCACCACTAAATGGAGAATCTCGATCTCCTTTCTCCCTAAAGGATTCAACCAAATCGATTTGATCGCCGTCGCCGTTATTCTGACCATCACTCTCATCATCTGCTACAGGTCCATAACAAATTAATCCACAAAGAAAATTAAATAAATAATGATAATTAAAAGAAAATTAATGACTTAATTTATTTATTAATTTTTGCGGGGTGTTTTGGGGATTTTTAGTACGAGGCAGAGCTCGGTGGTGAACATGGTGTTAACGGCGTTACACATTCTGTTCATAGTGTTTGTGATCTTCGTCGGCTTTTGGAAAGGCGATTGGAAGAATTTCACGGAACCGGACGACCCGAAACACCACCCGTCCGGGTTTTTTGTTAACGGGGCTACCGGTGTGTTTAACGGAGCTGCAATGGTTTATTTAAGTTATATCGGATATGACGCCGTTTCAACCATGGCGGAAGAAGTTAAAAACCCGGTTAAGGATATCCCTGTCGGAGTATCAGGCTCTGTTATCCTCGTTACCATTCTCTACTGCCTCATGGCCGCTTCTATGTCCAAACTCATCCCTTACGATATGGTACTCTCTCTTTCTCTTCTCCTTTTTCGTTGTTTGGGGTTAAAAAGACAGTATTGCCCTGGGCGTTGTATCTGATTTACTGATCCATCAAGTCGGTGATTATTTTTTTATTTGATCACGCAGATCGACGATGAGGCGCCGTTTTCGGCGGCCTTTAGAGAAGAATCTGGCGGTTGGAAATGGGTGTCGAACGTAATCGGAGTGGGGGCCAGCTTAGGGATATTGGCGTCGTTGTTGGTGGCGATGCTGGGTCAGGCTCGATACATGTGTGTGATCGGACGGTCGAGAGTTGTCCCCGCTTGGTTCGCTAGGGTCCACCCGAAGACATCAACGCCTATCAACGCCTCCGCTTTTCTGGGTACGTTACATGTACGAACGCCATTAAACATTAATTAAATTAATTAAAAATACAAATAGTCTACATTTCCTTATACTCTTAGCTTTTTATTTAGTTTTTTTAAAGGATGCTAATCTGCATTCTTGAGTGCGCTTGTTTTCATGTTTTGTGGTCGGGCCAGAATACGCTTTTCTCGTATTCTGCGCTGTTCGCACTCTCGGTATGGGTCGTGTTGTTTCATGTTTGTGCTCCTTTTTATTTTTTGGTAAATTTAATCACACACTCACGTGGGCCCACTTAGCTTCATTTTGAGCATGGTTTCCTAATCAAGTATCGGTATTTTAGAAATAGACTAAGTTGTACTTCCAAACTTAATAAAAACACAGTTTACTGACCATGCTCGAGTATCAGAAAAGTAATCTATATACACAAAATTATGTTAGAAAAATAACATTTTTTGAATGTTTATTTTTATATGGGTATTGATGTTTTAATTATATAACTTGTTAAGTTTAATATAAATTATTAGGTATTTTTAATAAGCTCGATATTTTGATATTAATGATAATTCAACGATAGTTTTGACCTTAGGGCGCCGTTTTTGTCTTGTTCGTCATGGTTGACTGTTGAGAACGGGACGGACAACTTTAGAAAGTGAACTGAATTTGGATTTTGGTTGAGGTGTTGAGAGAATTGAATGATGGGGTCCTTATCGAAACTTTTCCTTTTTGTTTCTAGTAGCCATATATATATATTGAAAAGACTAAGAACAATCGGAGCGAGGGTGGTAGATTGTGAACACGTGCAATCAAGGGCGAAGGAGGAAGAAATTTTGGGCAAAAAATATTATATAATATTAAATATTCACCGACTTTATAAAATTCAATGCAAGTTGATTCTAGCATTAGTGCTCAAACTTACATGGATTCCACAAAACTAAGACTACTTTGGCCCCCTTTTTAATTTTCTTTTATGTCAAGTGCTCGGACACTATTTGCCGCTTATCTTTGCTTATCCCTGTTGATTGTGCAATTTTGTAAATGCCAGAGGATTGGCTCTTCTTTGTTTTTTCTGAACACCCTTTTTGATTCCTTTTTGGGTTTATAAATGTATACGTCATGAAATTGTTCATTAAATCTGATTTCTTACTACTGTAATGGAAAAGGTGGGTCCAATTTGGTCCAATCATCTTCAAATTCATGCAAAGATGGATTGCTTGAATGTGAAACCACTATTAGAAACGACATCTTCTAAAACTTTAAAAAAGTTAGTTAACTAATAAGTTAATAACCCCTGTTTGGTTTCTATTTTCAGGAATCTTCACGGCTGCACTTGCTCTTTTCACGGACCTAAATGTCCTCCTCAACCTTGTCTCAATTGGGACACTCTTCGTCTTCTACATGGTGGCAAATGCCGTAGTTTTCCGACGGTATGTGATTATTGGTAGGACTGATCCACGGCCCACATTATCCTTCCTTTGCTCCTTTTCACTCACTTCAATCATATTCACCCTCATCTGGCATTTTGCACCTCCTGGCCTACCAAAAGTCTTCATGCTCATTGCCAGTTGCATAACAGCAATGGTGATTTTGCAAATATTCAGTTGCATGGTACCACAAACCAGAAAGCCTGAGTTTTGGGGGGTCCCGTTGATGCCGTGGATACCTTGTGTATCAATCTTTTTGAATATCTTTTTGCTGGGGTCTTTGGATGGGCCGTCCTATGTCCGCTTCGGGTTCTTCTCAGGCATTTCTGTGATTGTATATGTCTTATATAGTGTTCATTCTAGCTATGATGATGCTGAAAGAAATGGATCTCTTGCTCTAAAGAGTGAAGGAAATCAAAGAGGAAGCTTAGTATAATATAGAAAGTGAGCTTTGTTCACTTTCAAGTTTTTTTTTTTTTTTATAATAGAAATTAGAAGTGACAAAAAAAAGAAAAAGAAAAGTGGATGAGGTGTAGAATAGAAAATGCTACAAATTTTGCAAAAAGTGGAAAATTGTAGAGCTCTTTTGTTTATGTTGGGTATAATTGTTGTTGTGGTCAATTTATTGGTGGTTTTAATGTGGATCATAATCTTCAAAATGAAGCAACATTTTTACTTCAAGTGGGTACCTAAAATTAAAGGAAAGAGGGAAGAAATCAGAATTGATAGAAGCAGAAAGGCCATGCCTTATCTATTCTTATGGTTCCGATGACATTGACATATGCGAATCAAATATAGGGACGGCGAATTATGGGGCCAGCGTGTTGGTGCTATGTTTACTTCCATAATATCTCATTACTTTTTTTTTTCTTTCTTTTTCTTCTTCTTCTTTTCCTTTTCGACCCTTTTTTGGTCTCACTTTATAAATCTGATAGGTGGTGGCTCCTTTTTGGGAATTTTTTAATCTTTAATATTGTCCTATAATGCTAGTACTAACCCACAGAAGAAAAATAACCAAAATACCAAAAATGAAAGAAATGAAAGGAGGGTGAAAATTTTTATAAAATTAATTTGGTGAGTTTTGCAAAATTGCAAATGGGTTACTCTTTTTTTTTTTTTTTTAATAGAAAATAGATTTGATTTATAGGAAAGAAAAATATAAATATAAGATTACAATTTAATATTTTTAAAATAAATTAAAAAGAGATAAAAAGTGAAAATATATTTCGATAAAAATCTTTACTTTGAGTCGGGATGTTAAAAATCCTTCCTTTTATATTTTTAGATAACCTTTTCGAGGTGAAGATGAAGGCACTTTTCATTGACTTTAGATATTGGGAACAAAAAGTTTTCGAATGACCCAACCATTTTTAGAACAAGAAATGTCATTTCTCAATACAGATTCGTTACGAAGGTAATTAGTGCAAATCAATTCAAAAGTCGTTTCATTAAAGGATATTTATATCATTTAAAATGATGTAGTAAATAATCATTTAAAGGATGATTTATATTAAATTATATAAATATTTATTATTTAATGTGATATTTTAATTTATTATATATGTTTAGATGAGTTTGAATTCATATAGTTAGACCAAATTTCTAAATATAAACCATGATTTAGATAATCTAGAACTAAGAGGAAAAAAATATGAAAAAGGATCGCTGAAAATTATTAATTTTTTATAATTCTATTTTCTCACTAATTTCCTGTCAATGGGTTGACATTAATGTTCCAAAGGCATCTTGAAATTAGGCCCTGAATTGGTTGTTTCGATCGATTAGATTCAAAGTCAAAAGAAGAATCATGTACTACATGTTGATTAGCTACGTGAAGAAGTATGAACATCAATTAGTTTGAACAATATCTCTAATCTATATATGTTCTACTTAAGGATGTGTGTTTTCAGACATGTTGAATCGGGTTTGATATTGTTTTACATCAATAGTTTATAATTTGAATTGATTTCTCCTAACAATAGCATTAGTATGGGACATTGTCTCTAGACTCTCTACTTAAGCACTAAGAGAGTTTCATTCCAATAGAATTGTAATTGGATGTAAGGAAGTTGATGTCTATCCTGTGTCTAACTTTAAAAGTGGAATTATTATTTATGATTGATATGCTGTAATTAGCATGCATAGTTTAACTAAATGACAAGTATTTATGATAACAAGATGACAAAATGTGACACCGATTCAACCTCACAATTAGTTACCTTTACCTTTCCCCCCTCTAATGGAAAAAAACGAAGAAGCTAATTTTCCTTTTTCTTTTCCTTTTTTATTATGGTGTTTTGTCAACTTGCATATGTAAGCTTTTCTTACATGGGCTGACGTGGAATTGTCCGAACAAATTGTTGTGCTATGTGTTGTAATAAATGTTCTCTCTCGAAAGAAAAAAAAAAAGAGCAATTTACAACTTGCAAGCATAACAAGGAGAAGAGATGAGATGAGGAGGATATCAAAATCAAGGATGATAAGTTTATGGATATATCTCCTTGTTTGGCTCTTTCTTTCCCCTCTACTTTCCGTTTGTTACGATATTATTGTCTGTCTACCCATTAAAATTTCAATTTAAAAAAAAAAAAAAAAAAAAAAAAGAAAGAGTGATGGAGCTAAATTGTGAGGATTCTCATGCGAGTGGGGGAGGTTGGAGAATATGTGGAAGGGTGAGGATAGTAGCATATGCCAGTTGGGGTTGAAAATGGAACGACAAAAATTCAATATAGGTCTTGTCAAAGCTTAGAGAGTGAGGTTGAAATATATATATATATATATATATATATATATATATATTAAGAATAAAGTGGGACTTTGACATGTACGAACCATAATAAAGCAAAAGTTTTTTTTGGCCCACCAAATTGGTAGAATTCAAAGTGGAACAAGGGTGTGATTGTGTTCTTACCTCTACAAGGTTGGATTACATAATTAAAAGGACCCAAAAAAAAAAAAAAAAAAAGAGAATCTTAAGTCATAATCTCTAGTTAATTAGTATAATCTCCAAAAGATTTATTGAGTCATCAAGTTTAAGTATGATATTGTGTAAATTATAAATGCCCCTAACATCTTTACTATATATATAAATGAAAATCTTTTATAATCTTAAGAATCGATTTCATATTTAATTGAATATTTATATTAATATTAACAAAATTAATAATATCTAAATTTTGATTAATGAACTAATTCTTATGAATGGTAGAACATTTCACATTGATCCTTACTCTAAACCTCATCATTAGATTAATTTTCTGATAAATTATACAAGTTGATATGAAGTGGTTGAGAATCAAATATCATACCTGTATCTCTATATCTCTATATCTCTATATATATATGCAAAAATATTCTTCAAATTTGCTAGAATTTCGACAAGAGTTTTCTTTCATTTTTATCATGTGTCGCTAAAATTTCTTAAGTATTATTATATTGATTACTATTTTTTTTAATTTTTAAAATTAATAATATATGATAAAATTTAATTTGCATAATGGTTGAACCGATTATTATTGTATTGTCATTTTATGTGACTAGATTTAGGTCATGTAGGGTGGACCCATGTAGGATGTGACACGTGGAAATTATGTGGAGATGATAGGGATATTAAAAATATATAATAAAAATAATTAAAGTTAGACAATTTTTAAATTTAATAAAATTTTCTATTCATTTTTATTTTATGTCGTCTCCCTATCATTATTTTTTGGTGACTATTTATTATAATTTTACGGTTAAGTGAAGGTCGGTACCATGTTTGTCATATTTATTAATATTATTTATTATTTATTATTATTAAATTAATTTTAATCCATTAAAATTAAAAAATGTAAAAAAATAATATGAAAAAAATGTATCCACCGAACATATCCTAATAATAAATAAATAATTATTATGAAATTAAGATTTACTCAGCTATCACTTCTCCTCCATTAGATAAGCATGGACCATGATGCCCCCCCCCCCCCCCCCCATCTAATGGTGAGCAAATATCATTTCATCAAAGGATTAAAGAGAGAGATCTTAAGATTATTATGTAGTTAACATGTTGCATGTTGCATGTGATTTGACCTAAAAAGCAGTTTCTTGATTTCCATGGTCCCATGTCAAAATTTTCTTTGTATTCACTTTTGGTACTTGGTAGGCCCCACCTACTTTTACTTTTCATCTATTATAAAAGTGGCGATATTCTTAGTCTACTCCATATATACTACTTTTGGATATATTTTGAAATAGATCCGTATCATTTTTAACTATATTATAGCTGGTTGAAGTATATTATAAAGGAGAGAGAATATCTCTGTAGAAGTATTATGGGCCGAAGAACTTTACTTGGGCCTGACAATGGACTAGAAAATATTTTGGGCCAAAATAAGCCCATGAGGGACCTATATACAATAGGATACAACAATAGGAAAAATTCATGGCATCAATAGGATACTCTCAATAGGATACAGATACTCTCAAATGTTCTCAGTCTTCTTCATTGGAAAAAATTCTTGTATATCCCGGACATTTATCATCTCCGGCATAAGCAAGGAAATGTGGGTCCCATGTAGTGGGGTCCGCATACCCACTGACCATTAGAGTAATCAAGGGAAAGATCAATTATCCATGGAAAATCATGCCTCGCGCAAATTATCTATTTGGGTTTGCAATCGGACACTTTAACCTCGAACATGCTCATCAACGTGAACTTTAAATGTGGTCTAGTCAATATTGCTCGCAAAGTGTTTGGCGAAATGCCTCAAAGAAACTTAGTTTCATGGAACACCGTGATCGGGTCATATACACAGAATGGGAAAGAGCAAGAGGGACTCAAACCTTTTTCTCCAAATGTGAAAAGAAGGATCCACATTTACCGAATTCACCGTTTCTATCGTTCTTTGTGCTTGCGCTGCAAAATGTTCTCTTTTCGAATGTAAACTACTTGACAGCTTGGCTATCAAGGCAGCCATGGATTTCAACGTCTTTGTTTCAACTGCATCATGTTGATGCTAAGTGCGGTTTGATAAAAGATGCAAGTTTTGTTTTCGAGTCTATGCCAGAGAGAAGTGAAGTTACATGGAGTTCAATTTTGGCTGGTTATGTGCAAAATGAGCTATATGAAGAGGGTTTGGTATTATTCTGTAGGGCCTTAAGATATGGATTGAAACCGGACCAGTTTATGATATCCTCACTTATTTGCTTGTTTGGGTTTAGCTGCATTGATTGAAGGGAACCAAGTGAATGCTATGTTGTCTAAAACCGGATTTGGCTCCAACATGTTCATAATTTCTTCTCTTATTGATATGTATTCTAAATGCGGTGGCATTTTAGAAGCCTACAATGTGTGTTTTGAGAAGAAATGTTGTTCTATGGAATTCAATGATTTCCGGGTTTTCGAAACATGTTCGGTCCCATAAGGCAATGATTTTGTTTGAGAAAATGCAGCAAATGGGAATATCCGGATGATGTAAGTTATATCTCGGTTTTAGCGGCTTGTAGTCACATGGGTTTAGTTAAAGAAGGGAAGAAATATTTTCACCTAATGGTAAAGGAACACCATCTTTCACCAAATGTGCTTCATTATGCATGCTTGGTCGATGTCTTGGGCCGGGCCGGGAAAATAACCGAAGCCCATGAAGTTATAAAGGAAATGCCATTTCATGCTACGGCTTTAATGTGGGGTTCTCTTTTAGCTTCTTGTAGGAATCATGGGAAGCTCGATTTGGCAGAAGTAGCAGCTAATAGGCTATTTGAAATGGAACTGAATAATGCAGGGAATTATATATTGCTTTTGAATGTATATGCGGCGAATAAAAAGTGGGAAGAAGTTGCGAAGGTAAGCAAGGAAGCTTATAAAGGAAAGTGTGAAGTGAAGAAAGAGAGGACGAAGAGTTGGATTGAAGTGAAAGGCAAAGTTCATGTATTTACGGTTGGGGAGAGGAATCATGGCATGATTTTAGAGATTTACGCGAAATTGGATGATTTGGTGAAAAGAAGTGAGGAAGGTGGGTTATAAGGTGGGGATTGAACATGATCTTCATGATTTAGAGGAGAGTGAGAAGAGAGAGCGTTTGAGACAGCATAGTGAGAAGCTTGCTCTTGCTTTGGGGTTGATTTGCTTGCCTGACAAGGCACCGATTAGGATAATGAAGAACTTGAGGATTTGTGGATATTGCCATTCTTTCATGAAGTTTGTGTCGGGTTTAACTAAGAGGTGTATGATTGTGAGGGATACTAATAGATTTCACCATTTTGAGAATGATGGCTGGTGTTCTTGTGGAGTTTTTTTGGGTGAATCCTGGTTTTAACTCTCTTATTGATTGATTTCATATCCATTAAATAAAGGAGAAATTAGGATTAATCCCAAAATTTTACACAAATTTATAATTATAATTTAAATTATAATAAATACTCATTATAATTATAATAAATATCAAAAGCTTAAATCTAAATTATGACGAGTCTCCAATTTTATTAATAAATTGGTCACTCACCGTTAACCGTCTTGATCCAACACGATTCGACCTATGAATTTAGATAAATAAAATTTATTTCTAAAAAATTCATTAATTAATCTAAATTAATTTTATTTGTTTATCTACTCTAATTTTTAAAAATTTTCCAAAACTTCTCCAATTTTATTTAAAAAGAAACATTCTATTTCTCGTAAAAACAAAATGAAATCCAGCCCAATTTCTTTCAATAACTTGAGGGAAATGAACAAGAATTTTTGCAAATAATCAGGATTCTTTCCGAGAAACCGATCGAAACAACCATGTTTTTTCATGAGAACCCGATCAAAACACTATGATTTTTCTCAAAAACCCATCAAATGATCTTGTTTCCTTGCGAAAATCTGATCAAAATTATTTGATTTCTTCACTCGAAGAACCAAGATCGAATATGTTTCGAGTTCTTTGCGCAAAGAACCTAGATCAATTCGATATGGGTTCTTCGCGCAAAGAATCCAGATCAGTTTGATATGGGTTCTTCACGCAAAGAATTCAGATCGGTTTGATTTTAGTTCTTCAAGTGAGAATCTAGTCTGTTTGGTTTCTTTGTACAACGAAACCAGATCGTTTCGATCGATTTCTCGTGAAGAATCCATATTATTTCAATCGATTTCTTACACAAAAAAATGGATTATTTGGATCACTTTTTCACAAAAAAACCGATTCACTTTAATTAGTTTCTCATGAAAAAACTAGGACAAATTTACATTTATTTGTGAGAACTCAAATCAAGTTTCAGTTTTTTTCTTTTTGAAAATTTGGGGAATTTTTGGAAAATTGAAAAAAAGTTAGAGTAAAAAAAAACAAATACAATCAATTTAGATCGGTTAATAGATTATTTTATAAATTAAAATTTATTTTTCTTAACTTATGAATCAGATTGGATCATAATGAATCGGATTAGTGGTGAGTAACCGGCCAATTAAAAAAATTAAGAGCTTATTATATTTTAGATTTGAATTTTGGATATTTATTATAGTTATAAAAATTTTGGATATTTATTATGTTTAGATGTTTATTATAATTATGAAAATTTTAAGAGTTCATTATAATTTATGTAAGTTTTGAGGATTAATCCTAATTTCCCTTTTAAAAAAACTTATATTTTGTGAATTTGAAATGGCATTGTGGTTCTAAACCAAACTTTGGATATAATAAACTGGAAAATCAAGATTGAAAACTCTTAGTTTGAGCCTAAAATTTGGTTTGTGTCCAAAGATTGGGGGCTCTTCAAATACCCAATGTATGAATAAATATCCCATATAAGAGCAAGACTCATAAAATCACAAATGCAAGTCATTTTCCACAAAAGAGGACAGAAATCATTCCATCACTGTTTCCAAGTTTCAGACAGAACATGGCAAGAGATTTCCTTACAACCATACAAGTCTATACAAAGACCAAACCTAGCAGGAAGAGTGGAAGTTATTCTAAGATTTTTTATTCCACATGACTAGTTTCCAAAGACAAGAGTTGTTGTCAATCAGCAACTCGATTTTCTTCCCCCTCAAGGTTTCTGCCAAAAAAAGAGTGAAATTGACTAAATATGAAACGGAAAAGTTAAAGATACAAAGAAACACTCAAAGAAGATTAGATATGGCAATTGAATGGGGTCAGTGTATGAAACTTCTTCGGTCTGTAAAACAATGAACGTGCCCAATTCCATAGTGGTCCAAAGAGGTCAAATTATATGCTATCTCATGTCATACAATTCTAGACATGTTAAAGTGAAGAGAAGAATGAAGAAGCCTTGAATCCAAAGTCACGATGAGAAAATAGTGGGAATCATCCCGAGACATGTATTATGAGATTGAAGAAATACATTAAATAATCTGCGTTTCTTTTCTGCAAATCGGTTACATATCGAGGATGATTGAAGATTGAAAGTCACAGGCTCCTTACCATAAATGCACAATCAAAAATTCAGAATGGAAATTAATATTCTCTTTTCTCAAACAGTTCAATCAGACTCTAATCAAAATGAAAAACAACCACACTAACCTTCTCGGAGTGATCTTTCTCTTTTTCTGCCTTTTCCTTCTCCGCCTGTCGCTTCAGTTTCTCCAGCCTCTCTTTCTCCATTTTCTTCAGCCATAGATTGGGGGCAGAAAAAGGAAAAAAAGAAACAAAGAAAAAAAAGCAGATAAAACAAGAAATCGATGATAGGAAGCAGAATCGAATTATCAGCATTCAGAACAATCATTTCTTTTTCTCGGAAACTTTTTCTCGAGAGCCAAACAGAGAAGAAAAGAACCCTACCTTGATGTAGACGTTCTCAGCAGCCCGCTCCTCCTCGCTCAGAACCTTCCCCCTTCCGTCACTGAAGTAGCGAGCTGCTCCTCTTGAAGACTCCATTGAACGAGTTAGCACAGCTCGATGCAGCACCGATCTCATAGCCATCACCCTCGTCAAAGTAATAAGTTCGATTAGATATTACAGACCACAGAGAGATCTGCAATGGCGAGTCCTTACTGTAAAATCAACGAGCCCTAGTAACTTCCATAGACTGAGATGCTGATTTGAACCGGCTTGGACCGGATCAGCGGCCACTATTTTATTTTATTAATTTTGGAAAACTAGGGCAAATGGGAATTTCCGCTGGCGCAGTGGGTTTTTATTTGGAATAATTTGGGAAATGTTGTCCTGAAGTTGGATTGCATTATTAGGCCTATAAAAGTAGTAGTCTTCTTATTTGTAAGGGTAGTTTTCTTATTTATTTTTTTATTTAAAATATTTACTCGAATTATTAAAGTAATCTTATGATTAAAACAAAAAAATAATAAGGGAGGGCTCACATTCTTCAAATCCCTAGAAAAATAAATTATAACTAAGTTTTAAGAGTTTAAGTATCTTCATGTTCATCTCTTTTCTTTTTTGGTTTCTTAAAAAATGGCTTGTATAAGGTCTTTTCAGAAGAAAGTTACTAGGGAGACGGCGAAATAATGCATCACCGGAGGCAGCAATGACTGATAGAAAGAGGCCGAAGACGACGCCATAATCAATGACCAAATACCAATCCAATTCACCAACGTAAATATGTAAATAAGATTTTTTGAAATTTAAGATATTTTTTGTCTATGAAATTTCTGAAATTGTGGATTGGGGGGTTGTTTTTTTATGCGGGGGCTAATTTGTAATTGTTTGACTGATGAATGTTATGCTAATGGCTATGAACTTAAGGCATTGAACCTTGTAGAATTTTTTTGAATTGCTTGATTGCTTAATACCCCTTAATTCAGAACCATTGAGCAATATAGAATTATAGGACATGTAGTTTAGTATACTAGGTTCCATATTACTCAATGACTTTTGAGTGGTAATTTGATAGTCAAGACAGAGGTTTTGAGGTTTCTATCTTAACTTCCATTGCTTGATGGCCTGAAATAATAAGCATCACACAATCTGAAAGTTAAGACAAAAATTTTGATATCTCTGTCTTATCTTCCTGATTGCTCAATAGCTTCTTATTTATGAGCCATTGAGCAATCAATAAATGTAGTTAGAGATTCATAAGCCTTTATTTATATTTTAATTATTCTTTATTAATCCTAGTTGTTGTATTTTGTGTTGAATTTTAGGTAAAAGAGCTACAAATCTTTGTGTCCTTACACCCATCTTAGCGGAAAATCTATTTTACAAAACTCGCATCAACATGATTGCCAAGTAAGAAGTTATTGTTGCTGATATAAATAAAAAGCTCACCTCGAAACAGTTGAACGTGTTTAGAAATATATTTTTGGGACACTTCCTAGATGTGGATCTGAAGGTCGGGAACTCTAGTAAACTCATGAACTCCTTCATTATCCAACGAGCCGAGTGCGAGAAGAAAAGTAAGATGTGCTTCTTGGTCGAAGATAAGTCTATACGGTTTGGTCCTAAATAGTTTTCCTTAATGAATGGAATGAAATGTCATGAATATTATGATGACAAATTGACCAAGCAGTCGGGAATAAACAACAAGCGGTTGAATAAGTACCTGGATGAGAATTATGTTATTGCCCTAAAGCTAGGAAGAAGGTTCAGAATGTGGAATCCCAAAGATAACGATATTATTAACATGACTCTCGTGTACTTCGTTGAGGCGGTCCTCCTAGCTCATGAGATGTGGGACTAGATTCAGGAAAGAACTTCAACCCTTGTGCATGATGCTCTCGTACTTATTAAGGATTGTCCGGCTAGAATTCACCCTTGAGCCATTCAACGTGTATATGATGCAAGGCTTATTAGAAAACCGTACATTGAAACTAGGGAACTGTGGTGTGTTTATGTTCAAGTACATATAGTACCACCATTTAGGCACTAATTTACATCTTAACACTGTTAAGAATATTTCACTGTTCTGCAATCAGATATACACATCAATTTATTTGGGATATTTAGACCTATGTTAGTTGATAACTTAAGTAGTTTTGTAGCTGTTCACTTACCATGTGAATGTGACCGTTTCTGATTGTTGATGTGGTTGTAAGAACTTGTTACTGGTTATTTATGAGAATTATATCTTTCCAATTGAATGAGCTTGATTTGGTTATATATATATATTATGGTGGACTAAACATATTTTGTTGTAGTTGTGGCAAAAGGATGATGGATTTATTTTATATGCATAGACTTTTAAGTGTTTTTTCTATCTGTCTGATTGCTTAATGACTCCTAATTATGGAGTCACTGAGCAATCGAGTGATGACGATAGAGATTTGAAAGTCTCTATCCACTTTTCTCGATTGCTCAATGGCTCTATAAGTAGGAGATAAAGGTTAAACCTAAAGATTAGAATCATAAAAGTCTAACTTTTCATGATTAAACTTAAAATATTAGATATTTCTATCATAACCTAATGTCTAAATATTAGACTTAGAACCATAAAGGTTAAACCTTTATTATTAGACTTAAGGGTTAGACCTTTCTATCACAACCAAATATCTAAACGTTAGACTTATAACTATAAAGGTTAAACCTTTCATGATTAGACCTAAACGTTAGACCTAAACGTTAGACCTTTCTATCACAACCTAATGTCTAAACATTAGACTTAGAACCATAAAGGTCCAACTTTTCATTAGACCTAAATGTTAGACATTTCTATCACAACCTAATGTCTAAACATTATACTTAGAACTATATAGGTCTAATATTTCATGATTATACCTAAATATTAGACATTTCTATTACAACCTAATGTTCAAACATTATATTTAGAACCATAAATGTCTAAGCTTTCATAATTAGACCAAAAGGTTAGACAATTCTATCATAATATAATGTCTAAATATTAGATTTAGCATCATAAATGTCAAACTTTTCTATCATAAATATTTGTCCTCATCACTTGATAGCTCAATGACTCCCTAATTATGAGTCATTTAGCAATTGGGAAAGGTGGATAGAAACTTAAAAGTTTATGTCATCATCACCCCATTGCTTAGTGACTCTATAATTAGGAAACCATTTAGCAATCGGGAAAATGAAAAAAATAGTTGGAAGTCTCTACTTACAAAATCATAATCCATTTGCCACAACCATAATAAAACTTGCTTAGTCAACAAAAAAAATAAATTATATATATTCATGAATATCCAAAACAAAATCATACTCATTTAATTAGAAAGATATACATCAAAAATCAAATTCATAGTTCCCTCAAAAGATGATTACATCAAAAATCACATTTATAGTTACATCAAATTGGATCGCTCTAAATACGCGGGGAAGGGGGGGGGGGATCAGGGGTGATTGGAGGTTTATGGGAAGTCCCAATGATCCCTCGATGGTATATGATAGATTGATTCTGTTTACACCTGCCTCTAATTCAAAATCACGATGTATTCTGAACATAAGGTGTGAGGTTAAACCGTATAGTTATTCAAAGCTAGGTATCTCAAAATTGCTAAGGTATGAGTGCATGAGATCATTGCACTGGAGTATACATTCTATATAGTGCCATCAATACTCTTCGCCTGATCTGATACAAAAGCCAAATTTGCAATATCGGGAATCAAGCCATTTAGGTTACTCAAGAACTATTTCCATGAGATATCATTCTCTGAATCAACTATAACCCATCCTATTGTTTAGGAAACAAAAGCATACAAATAAAAGAATAAATGCAGCAAAAGAAATATTTAAAATTTCATTCCGATCACATCCAATCATGCATAGTCTTTAGATCGATCATACAATATTATATTGCATATAACATTTTATAGAAATCATATTAAATCCCATCAAATTAAATCAATATTAAGAAAGATAAATACCATGTCTTCTTGATTACAAAACTCTTTTTATTAAGATGAGGAGACGCTCACATGTTCGTCATCTAACCATTATCTACACGGTTTGTTTTGCATATTTAACTTTCTACTTTGGATCTTAACTCATGAGAGGATAAGTTCGTAGAAATAAAAAAGAAAATGCCCTCTTTTCTTTCTATGAATTTTGATTTGGCCAAAATTACATAAAATTTCTATGACTCTTCCCAATATCCCAAAAGTTCGGACACTGGGCGGAAATTACATATGCTTATATTACTTTATTATTTTGGCTAAAGTCTAAAGGTGTATTTTGTCATTCTTTATAAGTAGTGGTGAAGACAATATTTTACTCTTATACGATAGTTGCAAATGACATTCATTGTGATCAACGTTGAAAAAATTGTAAACAACTTCCAACAATTGATTATACGTGATATTAGATTAAATTGAGCTCCAATTGATCCATCTATGATATTTTGATGACAATACAACAAATTATCTTTCTCATTTAGGTTTTCATTTTCCTTCAATTTACATCGAAACATATAATTATAAAATAACTTTCATTTCTATAGAAGGAAAATAAAAAGAAATTAGTATTTTTGGTTAGAAAGTTGAAAATCTTTGTTCATTTTTCTTGATTGCTTAGTGGCTCCATAATTAGAAGCTATCGAACAATCATGTGAAAATTTCAGAGACTTTCAAGTATCTGTCTACTTTTTCCCATTGTTTGATGACTTATAATTATGGAGTCATTGAGCAATCGGGTGGAGATGTCAGATATTTTCAAGTCTGTCAACTTTTCCAGATTGCTCGTTGGCTCCTAATTACAGAGCCATTGGGAAATCAAGCATCACGAACAACTGCTATTTTTTAGATTTTTAATTTCTAGATTTCCATATTTTTAGAACGATTTGAAATTATAATACAAACAAATTAAAAACAAAATGATCCCATGAATTTCTTGAAACTTACCGAGATGATTTATCTATCTCCGAACTCTTAATATTTAATTATGAAGTTTGCAAACATATTTAATCGACGAAATGAGATAAAACCGGTAGAAATGATCAAAAAATGGATGAAAAATAAGAGTTTTGTTTAATCCCGTTGAAATCGTGATTTAGAATTAAATACATGTTAATGTTAGAGAGTTGTGAAAGAAATGATGGTATATTTGTCATTTTACAATTTTTTATTTCAAATTATATTAAGAATAATGTAGTAATTTTATATTTATATTTTATTTTTTAAAATGATAAAAAAAAATGAGGCTACTGTTGGAATGAAACTTTTTAAAACTTTCTTATTTAAAGCTTTCTATGCTATGGGCCCTTTTTTTTTTTTTTTTAACCTTTGGGAAATGGCTAATTGGCTGACAATAGTACATCTTTACCCTTAGCAATATAGAACCTCTTCGCCCTTACCAATATAGAACCGAACCTAAGCATCATCCGGGCGGACCGCCTCTCCTTAATTCCGGACCCACATCTTCTGGGCCTGTTTAAAATAAAATGGCCAGTTCCATATTTAATGGGCCTAAGCAACTACTAATCCGCTAAGGAAGCTCCCGTTAATGGAAGCGTACACGTAGTAATGGAGAGTGGAGACTGAGTGACACTGGATGAGAGAGAAAGGAGAGAGAAAGAGATGAGAAAAAAGGTTTCTTCTTTCTCAGGCCATTGATTATTTTCGGGAACCAGATTCTCTCTCTTTTTTTTTTCTCGCTCGCCAAACAGCAAAGACAGTTTACTAAAGCAAGAAGAATTTCAAACTTTCTCTTTGTTCGTCCGATTCCTCGAACCTCCTCCCCCCCTCTTCTCCTACTCAATTCGAACAAGCTCCTGAATCGAATCGAAGAATTCGGTTTGATTCTAAATTGAAGGAGCTGTACGGTTTAGAATTTTCTTCTAGGGGGAGGAAATATGGTCACGGCGAACAGAGAGATGGTGGTGTACTGCTTCGACACCCTCATTGCTCACTATAACAGCGAAGACTCCCCTCCTCCCGCCTTCGATGATGGTCAACAGTAATCTCTCTCTCTCTAAATGTATCTGTATTTGTGCATCTTTGTTTGAATTTACTTTCTGATCAGATGGCGAATTCTTACTTTCACTGTTTGATTGATCATTTTTATGGCTATAGGGTAAGTCAATGGCATAATAGTACATAATTTCAGTGTTAGAGGCTTAATAGTTTTTAAAAAATATGAAGATTAAGGAGTCATAACTGAAGCATTATGATCTTTTGTGCATTAGTTCTTTCTGTTTTTTGGTACATCATCTTTCATTTTTGACAAAAAAAGAAACTTTTGGTCTCAGCCCTTTGTTTGTTACTTGGAAGAAAGGGGTGAATGGAGGAGAGCCTCAGCTTCGTGGATGTATTGGAACGCTCGAGGCTCGTGGCCTTGTAGATGGCTTTAAAGATTATACTTTAAATAGGTACTAATGGAAGTCCATTATGTCTTAATTGTTCTAGATTTCTTGTATGTTACCACGTAATTATAATAACTTCTTTTGCAGCGCATTGAGGGACCGTAGGTTCTCTCCGATACAGGCAAAGGAACTGCCAACTATAGAATGTACAGTTTCGATTCTTACTGATTATGAAACTGCTAACCATTACCTTGATTGGGAGGTGAGTTCTTTCTTTGACTCTTAACCCCTTTGAGACAGACAACATTTATTATTAGTCTCCTTAGGCTTAGGATCTTATTTTCTATGACATAAACCAAGAACAAACCGATTGTCCTGGTTTAACTCCTAATGTTGGAAAGGGCATTTGGCTGTTTAAAAATGTGATAAATTGTTTCCCTTGATTTATGGTGATGAGCTCTTTTCATGTAGGTTGGAGTGCATGGTATCATTATTGAGTTTACTGATCCTGACTATAATACAAGGCATAGTGCCACCTATTTGCCTGAGGTCGCTGCCCATGAAGGCAGGTCATTTTAACCATTCTACAAACTAGTGGATTGTTTCAGTTCTTAGTTACAAGTGCCTTCTTTAAAAAAAAAAAAAATTTCAGGTTGGACCAAAATTGAGGCGATTGATTCCCTGATGCGTAAAGCAGGGTACAATGGCACTATAACTGGGACTCTAAGAAAGTGTACACTTTTGACCCGGTATCAGAGTACGCTATTTACTATGAACTATAGTGAATATGTTTCTTATATTAAGGAGACTAGAGGGGCTGCTCTGTCTATTGTTGGGGCGAAACCTAGCGACCATTGATTCTTACAAACTGCTTTTCGTTCCGAGGTGTGAAAAGTCAGTTTGGGTTTATTGAAAACTATTCTGAAGGAGGGAAGCAAAAGCAAATGTGTGTTGGAATTGTATTGTTTGTGTTTCTAGAATAAATGTGTTCTTATTATGGAACTTGCTGTGATGATTTGTACATAAACACAGCATAACGCTCGTGTACTACTTGCCACTTGGGTTTTCATGTAATTTCAATGTATGATTATTATTGCTTTTGTTGCTCCTCTAGCGGAGCTGATTTTATGTAATCCTAAGCTGGCCGCCACCTTGCCACCACTTCCGAGTTCCGAACTTGCCCAGTGTCCCAAAAGTTACCTAGCCTCCTTTATCGATAAACTTGCCTCCGAACTTCTCCACCTCCATCCCAACGACCCCTACCAACATTCCCCTGTATCCCATTCCATTTTCCACCTCCTTCATCTACTAGTCCTTAACATATACGTGTGATTTATCTTTGGATTTGAGTTGTAATGGATGTTGATGACTTGATGTTGTATCCTCGCTTTATTCTATATGTGTTTACGAAGTAAGCTTGTGGACTACTAAGTTGAGTTGACCTGACTAGAATCGCGAACATAGTGGGCCGTGATTTTGTATCATAATGGAGCGTCCTGGACCGGCCCACCATCCAGACACTCCCTCTCCCTTCTTTCTTTTTTTCTGTTGGCCAGTTAGTCTTTGATCTATTTGACCGAAAAATCCTAGTTAAATCTGGGAGCGTTCTCTACAGCTGTTACAAACTTAACGGCTAGTCTGCCTTTTAAAAATATTAATAATAATTTAACCATTTTTATTTTTATTTTTGCAGTTTCTCATCAATTATTAGCTTATATATATATATATATAATTTATTTAGTAATTAATTTATGATGAAAAAACTACCTCTTCATAGTATTGAAGATTCGATCAATAAACTCCAATGACAATTAAGAGAGAGTTGAAAAAGAGAGAGGAGATGCTGGCCTGGAATATGACGTGGGACGAACAAATAGAGAGCTGATCTCGCTCTCTCTCTCTCTCACTCTCACACTCTCACACTCTCACTTACACCATCTTCTACTATCCACATTCGCTTTCATTGCAAGTAATCTCAAAGCCATTGCCACTAGCATAAGAAGCTTTTCCCTCATTTCCATTCTCTCTCTCTCTCTTGCTTTATCCATTTTATTCGATCTAACTTCTTCCTAACTAACACTTTTCCCTTCGTGTTAAAGAAATCCATAAGATTCCATCTCTTTTTTCGTAATTGCTTCGTCGCATCCTCCTCTGAAAATCTGGGATGGGAAATTGTGTCGAGAAGTCGGTGAAATCCACGGCGGAGATCGTCCCCTGCTCAGCCTCTGCCGCTCCCGCCGTCCGACTGTACGGCTCGCCGACTAGCGCTGTCACTACGTACATCCGATTCGCTCTCCTCTACAAATCCGTCAACCTAAATTTCGTCCACTCCGAAACGCCGCATTTCGGCTCGGAAACGCCGGTCATCCAAATCGGCTCCGAAACCGTTTCCGGTTCACGCGAAACGCTGCTTCAGTACATTGACGCGAGGTTCCCTCACCCGTCACTGTTACAGCCGAACGGCGTCGAAGATGACGACGGAACGACTACGTTAGAGGTGGCGAGGTTGACGGCGATGCAGCACCGGAGCATGACGTGGCACTTGGAGAGGCTGGTGAGGTGGGCCGGAGATCTCGCGACGCGTGGAGGGAAGAAGACAGTGGATCCGGCCGTCGGAAGTCCGAAGATGGAGGTTAAGAAGTTAGCGAAGAGCTACTCGCAAATGCTGGAGCTGATGCTGGAGCACGCTCAGATGGAAGAAAAGGTCCTCTTCCCGATCCTCGAGATGGCTGATCGAGGTAAATCTTCGCCTTTTACTCTGCTCCTTGTCACACTGGCTTATAGCTGTAGCACAAAATCACACTTCATTATCATTACGTTATTTTCTTAAGGAATTTATTGAAGAGCAGCCAAACAGTACTGGATTGATCTGATTGAATGCCTAACGGTTTAATCATTAACGATCCTTAAAATTGAAGGTTTAATTAATCACTTTTGGATTGGATTTTATTTTTCTAAACTTTCCAGTTTTGTATGATTAAAGTTTGATTTGGCTTCAAATTTCTGTCGTATTAGCAAGGTCACTTTCTAAAGAACAGTTATGTTAAAAATTCTGTTTGAATTGCAGTTTAATACTAATCTAAAACCATTGTTATGATGAAGGATCTTGCAAAACAGCGAATGAGGAACATGCAAGGGACCTACCCATCATGAATGGCATCAAAGAAGACATCAAAACGATTGGGGTTTTAGACTATGGAAGCCCTGTGTATCAAGAAGTTCTTCTTAATCTTTCTAAACGCCTCAAGTCTTTTCTGGTATGCCCGGGCACACCCCTAAGAAACCCACTTACTAGCCGGGATGTGTATTCCAGATATGAGGACGGGATGTGGCTCCACCGATCCTAACTCATATCCAGGATATACAGGCTCTGCTGCTAAGCTATATATATGTTAAAGAAGGTGAGTGTGTGATTGAATCTCATGTGCTGATGTCTTGTTTCTTGTGTTTGTAGGCCTGTTGTAAACAACATTTTATGGAGGAGGAGAAGGATTTGCTGCCATTGATGGAGGCAGCTGCAGAGCTTTATAAAGAAGAACAGAAGAAGCTAATGGAGAAATTCTTGGAGGTGATGAAAGGGACTCACTCGCATTCGTTGAATTTCCTGCTTGAAGGTCTCATCCCAAAGGAAGCCTTGCTGTATTTGGATCTCATCTCACCACATGATTTGTCAAGTAAGGTATAATAGTAGTAGTAGTAGCTATTTTCATTTGCAAGGTTGATTAAAAAAAGGGCTAAACGAAAATGGATTTCTCACGAGTCTTGAATTGAACACCATCTTGTGCTAAACTAATGGGTGTGATCAAAAGCATCTCTATATGATTCTTCTTCTCTGTGCTTTGTGTGCTTACAATGAAGATTGCTTCTATCTGAGGTCTGTAAGTTGTGGAATTTCATGATGTTGGAATTCAAGTAGAAGTGAAAGTTAGTGCCAGTTTATTGTCATTCTGGGTCTGTAAGGAATATATTAATAATATCCATGAATCAAGGCTTTTGTGTTTGTGAGTATAGCTCCGTAGCTGGATGATTAAGTGATCAAAGTGTAAGCAAGATTTGTTATTGTTATTGTTGAAGTCCGAATGCAAAAAGAGCAGCTGCGTTTTGAGTACAAATTAATTCTATTCAACACTTCGGATGAAAACAGACGTGACCGTCTTAAAATGGCAAATAATTCTACTCCGAGAAAAGTCTACTTGTGACAGTAGACCGTGGGTGAAAATGCAAAAGTATTAGAAATAAATAAATAAAGAATTTTAAAAAAAATTAAATTTAAATTAGAGTGAGTAAAAATATTTTTATTAAAATTGAATTTATTTTATTATATTTTAAAATATTTTAAGCTTAATTTATTTTTTGTTTTTAGTGTAGGGCAGAGGAAACTTGTCATTTATTTTATTTCTTAACATATATATTATATATAACCTGAAGTGGCGTGAACGAGCCGTTATTTATTGATCGCACAATAACAAACCCCTCGCAATATCAGGAGAAGAGAGAGGGCTCCGTGAAATCCTAGAGCGAGAGAGGGAGAGAGAGTGTGTGTGGTAAGGGGAGACCTTGAGAAATCACAGATATGGAGAAGGTGTCGGTGAATCAGAAATCAAACAAACTCAGCAGGGAGGACCGCAACAAGCATCAAAGCCGATATTACGATAGGAGGTGTTCTAGACCGGACCGTGAATCTAAGCATGAGCATGAGCATTCACAAGAAGGTTCTTGCGATCTTGATTTTTGTGCGTGCGCGGTCTTATGATCTGAGAGAGGGATAGGAAATGAAGACTGGATATGGATTTGATTCTTTCGAATGAGCGGAATGAGAGGGAAGGGAGTAAGGATAGAGCTGGCAGTGGCGAAAGAAGGGGTAGGGTTTCAGAGGAGATAATGTCATCAGTGAATTAATGGTTAGCGAAGAAGTGGGCCAAGAAATTTCCGGCACCGCCAATGGGAGTGTGATTCATTGGGCAATGTGAGTTTATGATTCTCTATTTGTGTTCTCGAATTGGCTCCTTCCTTCTATTACCTTTTTGTTAGTGCTTCAGATTTATTTTATGGAGTTGATATTGTTTTAAATGCTGCAATTGTAGCATGGAAATCTTGATATCTGCCTTTCGTATGATAACACGTGTTGTTGTTGGCGGTTTTTTTGTTTTTTGAATTTGTGTGAATTCGGCATTCGTTTGCTACTGAGAAGGATGAACTTAAGATTAAACTTTGATACATTTTGATCTTGATAGTCATGCACTCATTCTAAAGTCAGAGTCGTGCACACATGCTTGTATGAAAAATCAGTTGTTCTCATCCTCTGACTACTTATCATTGCATTGTGCGTAGTTTATACGTTTTCTTCATTACAATGTTGAACGAAATTTGGTAGAGATTGATCTTGTTTTGATTTGAAAATTCGGAATATTATTGTTTGATAAAGAGTGTAGAATGAGAGTGTAAATTATTCTAATTATTCTGATATAGGGATTGTTCTTTGAGTTGGATTAGCTTGTTTCAAGCAGTTTAGGCCTTTAGGGAGTGCTTGTCAATTGTATCTCTTGCGTCCTTTCCACTGTCTATTTCTTTTCTAGTCTGTTTCTGACTTGAGACTTAATTATTTTACACTTTCAGGGATCCACGGTGGAATCACTTGCTAGGGCATCAAGGAGTGTGTCGGAGACTTACTTGCCCTCTAATCATTTGCTTCCTACCAAGGTATCTTCAATTTCTACCTGAACTGAAAATAAGGGAGTTAGTATTACCAAATCTAATGAGTTTACTGGCAAATCTAGTACAGAGGGGATATCCTCAACTTCTGGGAAAAGTAGAAGTATTTCTCCTGAGGCTCGAGCAAAAGCCAAGACACCCTCACAAATGCAGAAGATCTCTGAGAAGCTAAAGAAGATAACACTGGTAGGTTATCATGAGATTTAACTCTTAGCTGTTGTTATGTTGGAAAATTTTATTTTGGCCACAACTTATCTGTTAGTCAGTTACCCTGTCTCATAATTGCTTCATGGCTTTACCCTTTTTTTTTTTTCAATAATGTAGTTGAATAAAGGTTTAGGTTTTGAGGGCAACCCAGCGAAGGAAGCAGCTACACCACCACTTGCTTCTACTGGTATATTGGGCTCTGTTCAATCAAAAAGTGCTGGTATGAGTTCTCCTGCTGGCATTACCTCCATTTCCAATATCGAAGCTGTGAAATGTGCACAGAAGCTTACTGCCAGGATAAGATTTCAGCAGGATCCAGGGCATGCTACAACTGATGTGGCTGTCCAGGAGAAGCCTACAAAGGCCCCTGTTCTTCTTTCAATGCACTAGGCAGGGAAATAGATGAACATGGAAATGTAGTCTGTTTAACTAAGCCAAGCAACCTCAGTACTTTGAAGGTGTGTATATGTGGTGACCTGCTTTGGGTAGATTTCTGATATTACCTGCATTTTGTTTGAGCTTTATCCTTCCCTTTTATTTAATTTGCAGGTAAACATCGACAAACAGACAAAAGATGCATTCCAGCTTCTTAAACCTGAATCGGTAGTTGCTCCAAAATCAAACTATCATTTTGATGAAAGGATGGGTTTCAATATGACTAAAATTTTGAGACCAAAGAGGATGTCTTTTCAGTTTGTTGAGGAAGGAAAATGGTCAAAAGTGGCTGAGCATTTGAAACTGAAGGTAGACAAATCTTGTTTTTTTTTACTCTCACGTGATGCAATTGTGTGTGTTTGAAATGATCTCAATTGGCTTTTTACAGAGTAAATTTGGAGAAGCACAAGCGAAAGAACGAAGGGAAAAGCAAGCCCGGTTGGCAAAGGCGAATGCAGCTCCTTATATAAAACCTAATTTGATAGAGGTATCAGAGAGAGTTATACTGAAAGAAAAATCTGACGATTCAATTCCCGACATTGAGTGCTGGTAAAAGTTGGTTGTTTCTTTCATACTGATTTCATGTGGCGATTGCCATTCTCGAGTGTGCAGTTAGTTTAGAGCACTAGATTCTCAAATCCATGATAAATAATTACAAATTTAGGTAACGGTGCTAGAGATACTGTTTCCATTACATTCTATTGCCAAAACTTCACCACCAAGACTTACAGTCAATTTGTGATGCAAGTGCATTTCATAGATACTACAGTAACCATGGCTACTGTACCAATATAGAGGAATATTGCATACTTCAATATATTTGTTTAGTTTATTCTCAGTTTAAGTCTACTAGATTGGAACGATATTAGATAGATCCCTGGTTCAGTGGTTAACATTAGTCTCAGTCTATTATTTTACCAATTATTCAAGGTTGTTTAATCTATCTTCAAGTTCCAGATCATCTACTTCTACTGCAACCCCTCTATTTTTCTGTCTATTATTGAATTCATTCTTTGGTCCTGCATCAATTTCTTTTCCGAATAAGTATAACAATGGATACTCTTTTGTGACTTTATCACGATCTGGATTCAGCAAAATTTTGACTTGATTGCAATTGACCTTCTTTCTTGTCTTTTGGTTTCATTTTATTGACTTTTTAAATTATGTCCACTCAACTTCTAAGGGATGTGCCTCTTTTGCAATCTGGCACCTATGATGATATCACTGACGGTACCATAGCTGAAGGAAAATTAAAGAAGGACAAGATCACAATCTACATAGAGCATCCACGTCCCATAGAGCCACCAGCTGAGCCAGCTCTTCCACCACCTCAACCTCTGAAGCTGACTAGGAAGGAGCAAAAGAAACTCCGTACACAACGCCATCTAGCCCGAGAGAGAGAGAACGACAAGAGATGATTAGACAAGGCCTCATAGAACCTCCAAAACCAAAAGTCAAAATGAGCAATTTAATGAAAGTTCGTGGAACTGAAGTGGCTCAAAATCCAACCCGGCTTGAGAAGAAAATCCGAAATGCTGCTGCTGAACAAGCCCACATAGACAGGAATACTGCTCGAAAGCTCACTCCAGCTGAACTCCGTGAAAATAAAAAAATGAAAAATTTTCAATGACAGCACTCTAGAAACCATTGTGTCAGTTTACAAGGTAAATAAGCTGTCACACCTAAAGGCTCGTTTCAAAGTTGGTAAAAATGCTGAGGATCACCTTTTGACTGGATGTGCTGTGATTTCTGATGGGATGAGTGTAGTGGTTGTTGAAGGTGGAGGCAAGTCCATTAATAGGTACAGCAAGCTCATGCTTAGGCGTGTAAACTAGGCTTCTGCTGTTAAGGATGAAGAGGAAGATGACGATGGAAGTGATCATGATGAGGCTTATCATCACATGTTGAGACTGTCGTCGACCCATTGACGAAGGCAGTTTTATTTTGACGTTAAATTTGTTATTCTTCTTCTTCTTCGACGAACGGGGCCTATAGTTGAACTTATTATGTATATACTTTATTTTAAGTTTAATTTAATAATTAATATACCTTCTGATTTCTTCTTATTTAAACATTAAGTTTGTTGAGATAAATGGGCCAGTTCGTAAAATCAAAAGGGCAATAAAAGCGGCCAGTTCAGATCAATAGATTATAAACAATTGACACATTAATATAAAATGTGTTAGTTAATTTTGACTCATTGAGACTCGTTGATATAAACGTGTTAATTGTTTCTGGCATGTTGATCTCAACGAGCGAGATAAAACAAATCAATGGGTAGTTAGATCTCTCATCGAGCCATCAGTTTAAATCTCTAACTTCCCAAAAGCATAGGGAAGGACGATGGAAAAAATCCAAAATTATTTCTGACTATTCATCGAGTAATTGGTTTTGGAGGACGATGGAAAAAATCTAAAATTAATTCTCAACGAGTTTTAAGCAAGTTATTCATTGACATCAACTGTCGAATCTTTATTACCCGTTAATATATAAATTTCATGTCTTTTTTGTTCAAACACATTAATATCCACAATGATGTGTCTTAGCTAATTTTTTGTAAAAGTGATGTGTCTTAACTAAATCTTTATAATCATTTTCATATTTGTTCAAATTACAATATATCATATAGGAAGTTTAAGTAATGTTAATTTTAAGCATATGACACATGTTAGGAAATAACATGTTATATATAGTAACAATTATTGTGCACATGAAAAAATAGGAAGATAACATATGGAAATGGTTTATTGATGTAAATTTTAATTACGTAGATGAAAAAAATCCAGAATTATTTGTCAGCAGGTTAAGGTAAGTTACCCCGTTGACATCAACGGTCAAATTTTTATTATCCATTGATGTCAACTGTTCTGAACAAATAGCTCACTGACATCAACAGTCCAGTATATTATTACTCACTGATATATAAATTTCTTGTAATTTTTGTTCAAACACATTAATATCCACAATTTATACTTACCATGTCATGGGATACTATTTGTAAAAATAACGTATCTTAGCTAAATCATTGTAATCGTTTTCACATTTATTCAAATTACAACATATCATATAGGAAGTTAAAGTAATGTTCATTTTATGTATACCCAGTTAAAATTTCTTCATGGAATGGCCTTACGTCTATTTAATTACTAAAATAAAAAATATAAATAGCGGGAAGTGTTTTGTAATCCATCAAAGAAGCAATGGTTAGTGCTCATTAAAATTTAAAGAAAAATATAGAAAAAAGAACGACGGAGGATATTCCGATCAAATCGCCTGAGAAGGAAGAGAAGATAATGATAATGGCACAAGAATCAATAGCGAAAATTAACTAGCTTAGCAGCCATAATGTATGTCGCTTAATTTTTTATTTGATTTTTTGTGTTTTTTTTTAATAAATTGGGATATTGTTGTAAATGTTATGAAAATTTTGAATAATTATATGCATTTTGAATTGAAAATTTTGAGGATTTACAGTTCTTGGGACCATTCATATTCTATTTGTAATACCCTCAATTGGAAGACCGGTAATAGTAGGCACATCAAAAATAGTAATCGTCATCGGCCTGTGAGGGAAAGTAAAATAGTTATAGGAGGAAGACCATAAATTCATGGCCGATAGGAAAATATGAGCATCTATAAACTCAATCAATTTGGACGATTGCCACACATATAAATAAAAGGGCTTAAGGTAATCTATCCAGCCCGACCAATTAGTAAGAGCCAGAGTTGGTAAACTCCTCGAGAGTAAAGTCAACATAAGGGTCTAGTCGATTTGGTCAGCCTCAAAAGAAAATTAGCCGTTAAATGGAAAAATGCCCTAATCAAGAATATTATTCATATCGCTATTAATACAAGGGTTGAAGGTCATACCTTTGCCGATTCCCACTAAAGCACTAAAATCACAGTCGCCTGGTTGAGGATTTCGAGCGAGGAGAGCAACAACATCAGTAGCCATCGAGTTTTACAATCTACTTTTTTATTTATTTGTTTATTTTTTTTATTTTTTTATTTTTTTTCAATTTAGTTTTGTACAGTTTTGTTTAATTATTTTTCATTTCAAGGGAACAAATTCTAATATGTCGTGAGCTAAAACCTATAATTGACCAAGGTTTTCGTTTCAAGATCTACACTACGGTAATAGCAAAGTAAGAAGTGATGATTGTTGACATAAAGAAAAAGTTGACCCTAGTACAGTTGGAGTCCTGTAGGTCTACTTGCTTGGGTAATTTTCTTGATGTATTTGGTCAACTTATGAACTCGGGTCAAATTATTAACTTTTTCATTCTTTGATGAGTGGAGCACAAGAAGAATCACGAGTTGTGGTTTACGCACCATAAGAAGCCTATGTTGTTTGGTCTGAGGGAGTTTGCATTGATGATGAGGTTGAAATGTCATGAATATCTTTCGGATTGTGTAATTAAGTGGATAGAAAAAGATGACTACCTATTGAAAAAAGCATCTTGGTGGAAAGCTTGTCAATGTGTTAGATTAAGCAGAGAAGTTTAGAAACGATGATGAGCTATAGAGTAACAAGGACGATGAAATTATGAAGAGGGCTTGTGTCTGGATAAAACAACTGCATGAACATTACTACTATTACGAGCGTCGGTGAGTCTAACATTTCAAAGATTAGGTATTCGATTGACCTCTTGGGTGTATGTATCATTTGTCCTCTTAGGAATCAACCTCACATATAATAGAGATCTACTTGCATCGGAATGCAAGTGGACTAAGAACAACTTCACATCAAAGTCATTTTTTATAAATATG
The DNA here is from genome assembly GCA_027186245.1 of Coriaria nepalensis. Lineage (NCBI taxonomy): Eukaryota > Viridiplantae > Streptophyta > Magnoliopsida > Cucurbitales > Coriariaceae > Coriaria > Coriaria nepalensis. The sequence continues at coordinate 7,775,209 of CP114491.1, read as the reverse complement.
AGACACTTATATAAAGATGTCGGCTTGCATGATAGTCCCAAACCAACTTCATTTCGATCAACTTCGATGGCTTCATAGATGACATTCAATAATTCATTAAAACTTACATTAGTTTTAACCGCAACACCTATCATTATCGTTGAATCCTTCGGACACCACTAATATTTTAAGCTGGTCTCATTCTTTTTCCATTCTCCATCATAGTATAAGCCTAGAAACATTCCAGGAAAGTCCATTCCTGAAAAAGAAAATTAATGCCAAATTAGTATCTTAATTATACTAACATACCATAAATAAATGACCCGTTGATATATCATCATTCAAGACGTCATAAAAAATAGACCCTTAGAGCATAACGGGTCAATTGTTTATGTCAACGGGTTGGATAAAATTGAACCGTTGACTTCAACGGTTAAGTATTTTATGACCCGTTAATATATTATTGGTCTCATCGAGCCATCAATTTTGGAAGTTAGAGACTTAAACCCATGGCTTATTGGTTGTTAAATCTCTCATCGAGCCATCGATTCTGGAAGTCAGAGACTTAAACCAATGGCTTAATGGGAAATCTGATTACCCATCAAGCTATCAGTTTTGGAGGTTAAAGACTATTTAAAGTAAGTTTTATGATCCTTGATATCAACGGGCCAAATGTACGAGATTGTTGATATCAATAGGTAAATTTTATGACCTATTAATATCTAATGTACTGAACCGTTGACTTCAGGGAGTAAGTTTTCTGACTCGTTGATATCAACGGTCCATAATGTAAGGAACCATTGATATCAAATAGTAATTATTTCTAAATTATTGATATCTCAACGAATCCTTGTGTTCTAACTCTATTGAGAGCTCAAGGAGTCTATAAATCTAAAAATTACAACTTGTTCACACATTAAAAAGAAGAAAACAAAAGACAAAAGATAACAAAAACACTAATCAACATTCAAAAATATATTAGATTGCCTAACAAAAAATGAGTCAAAAGTGAAGTAATGACACAATATTTGTTGAAGGATCCGACGAAATAAATATTCGTAGATGAATAAAAATAAGAAATAAGTCCGCATAATGAAAAATGATGCAAAAAAATAAATACGGAAGAAGAAAGTTTTCATTAAAGAAAAAAGTTAGACTCATAATTTTAATATTTTATTTTCTTTTTAATATATAAATAAATAAGAAATGACATTTAATAAATAAATATCGTAGTTGGATATTTCTCAAAAATTATCCCAGACTTATCATTTATCAAATCACCCCTTAATATTTGCATTAGGAAACCTCACCAAGACTATTATATCTCTCTTTATTCGTAACACTAAAAAAGCAAATGAATGGAGCCGATAATTTTTATGTGGACCATATTTATATTAGACTGATATTTCTTAATCTTACATATTAATTTTTCATGTTCATATTAATAATTATATATAATTAAAATAAATCAATTCATTTTAAATTCATATCTAAAAAAATTTCTCCAAATTAGCATTCACGTTAAATATATACGGCAGCACATACATATAATATACATTTTTTTTCTTCTTTACAAACAAGTCACAAACACAGGTAAAGCCTTTTACTTCACCCCTAATCCTCCACCCAGCAAAAGTGGAAGAGAGGGGAAGAAAGAGTGAAGCAAAAAGGAAACAAAACTAAACAGCGGCGCTAGATGCTGCGACAGCCTGTGTTTAAGTGACGCTTTTCTCAAAGCTACTACCAAAACCAGAATTAAAAGGAATTTAAATAAAATATTTATGTACCTTATCTCTTACAAAATGTTTGTTTATATCCCTCAAACATGCAGTAACCCATGCCCTCTCATATCCCTCTAATCATATATATCACCCCATCTACCCCATTCTTAAATCCCAGAAAGAACAAAAAAAACACTCGAAAGAGAGCAAAGACCATGGATCCAAAAATGGTGGTTTTTTTTGTTATAATCTTCCATAGTTATTCTGCTATGATCATGGGGTCTGATCCAGATCCTCTCTTTGATTTCTGCTTACCAAACACAAGCTCTCCACCTAGCACCAATCTTCCATGTAAGAATTCTTCTGAAGCCATAGTCGAGGACTTCATTTTTTCCGGCATAAAGTTTCCCGGTAAATTCAAGGAAACCGGGTTTTCATCGACGCCTGTGAATTCAAATGTCTTCCCGGGTTTGAACACGCTTGGGATGTCATTAGTTCGAGCAGATTTCGGTATCGGAGGAGTTAATGTTCCACATTTTCATCCAAGAGCAACTGAGGTTGCATATGTGCTTGAAGGGAGGATTTATTCTGGGTTTGTTGATACAGAGAACAGGGTTTTCGCCAAGGTTATTGAGAAAGGTGAGGTTATGGTTTTTCCAAGAGGCATGGTTCATTTCCAGATGAATGTTGGCAAAACTCCAGCTGCTATTTTGGGGAGTTTCAACAGCCAGAATCCTGGGTTGCAGAAAATTCCATCAGCCATTTTCGGATCTGAAATTAAAGATGAGCTGTTAGAGAAGGCTTTCGGGTTGAGTGAGAAGGAGGTTTCTGAATTGAGAAGAAGAGTTGGTCCTCATTAATCAAGCTAAAGGTGAAAATATGATAGGGCAACTTGGTAATAAAGTTTCTTTCTTCAATAATCTCATGTTCAGTAGTCTCATGTTTAATGAATTTTCATTTTTAGGGCAAGCATAAAAAATGAAACCCAGAAAATGAAAATGGAAAAAGAAAAAAAAAAGAGAAAAAAGAAAAAGAGGGCCAGTTTGATTGTACTCAGAGGGTTTGTACTTGAAAGAACAATAAATTACAAGCATATGAGTAGATAGAAAACTGCTTAATCCTTATACCCGAGACAATAGGCCAAAAGAAAGAGACGTTGGAAAAGCCGGAGAACAAAAAAGAGACTAAAAATGAATGCGCATGTCTTGACTATGTCTACAAGGGCCATTGTCAACGGATCGCACCGGTCAAGAACTTTCTATTGTGCTGATCTGCTGCTTTGGATAGTGACGGTATCGAGACAGGGAATCCGGGACCCATCTACAAAGCAAGCAATGCAATAGGACAATTTTCTCATTAAGGTATCGGGGTGTGAAAATAATAGAATTAGTCACATAAAGATAGGTATGAATGTTAGTCAGATAAAACATCATACAAGGCGATCATTGGTTAATGATCGTTATAGACAGAGCAATTAAAACATTGAAGAAAATATCAAGGATTTTTGGCTTTACCGTACTGCATATGTGGAAGGAGTTCACATAGCCAGCATATTTTGAAGCTGCAAATAGAATCAAACAGGAGAACAAGATTTTCAAGTTAACTTCACAGGGAACCTTCTTCAGATGCGGTCATTAAGAATGCAAAATAAATTTTTTTTTTTTTTTAAATCACAACCTTTCTTCAAGCCTGCAGGCTTTGCATTCAAAAGAGCATTAACAAATGCACCAATATTTTCCTGTAGAGTATGCTCTGTGAAACTCACCTATTAACAACATTTTTCCATTGATCACTCAAAGTTTTCAGAAAATACTTCCAACTGTTGCAGGCAAAAAATAACCTGAATTGACAGCAAAAGTTGCATTCTTATATGCATTAAACGATGAGAGAGACTTATGAGGTACGAGATAAACCTTAGTCCACCGCTTAAAATATGTCACATAAAATGGATGAGGAGACCACATTTTAAATGAAGTGCCATATTTTAACTAGTGGACTCAGCTTAGTCCTTGACCACACAAATCTCTCTTAAACGATAGTACCTTCCCAAGCCCCACATGGACAATGGAAGTTGTGTCCATTTTAAAGTGCATATGACCATCCCTTGCTTTCTTCAATGCCCCTCTGATATCACTGGTGACAGTACCTAGCTAAAGAATATGTCAAGCAAAACTAAAATAAGCTCAATCCATCTCAAACAGATCCTTCTAATGAGAAGAAAGCGGAGTAGAAGCTCACTTTAGGATCTGGCAACAATCCACGCTGTCTAAGAATCTTTGAAATCTGGGAACAAACATTAAGCATATGTATCGTCTAAACATCAAGTCATGAAATTTAATAGCCATCAAAATAATTTATGACAGGCTCAAAAACTGCAAACCTTGCCCAACCGCCTCATCATTTCAGGTGTTGAGAAACACTTGTCAACATTAAATTTGCGACTTCCTGGAATTGATTACAAGTAAAGAATTATAATCTTGGTCCTATAAATGACTGAAATTCAAGATATAATTCTTGAGCTCATATGATGAGAGAAATCAGCTGGTTTCTTACTAGCAATTTCCTCTATGAGTTCCAGACCACCAACGATATCCGCTCCAGCAGCTCTAGCTTCATCTGCATCAGACCCTTCAGCGAAAAAAGCCACCTTGACTTTCTGGAAAACAATATCGGATATCCAATAAACCTTCAACAATAAAGCTAACTAAAACAACATCTTAAGATTTGGCAATGAGTTAAGAGTTTACCTTTCCAATAGAATGGGGCAGAGTCATGTTACCAAGAACTTGCTGCACTTCAATTAACAAAAAAGACAATGAAAACAGAGACATTTAAGATTTAAACATACATTAAAAAAAAAAAATATATATATATATATATATATATATATGAAAAGAGGATTGTAAATCTGCAACCTGACCGAAATATAATGCTGTTCATTAGAACCAAAATGAGAAATAGATTTTAAGAAGTACAACAGTTATTTTGGGATAAGTAAAAACCTTGATTTGAAATGATTTTTTTTTTTTTTCGCCTTCTATTTTCCCACTTGATTCGCATAATTCCAAATGATTCAAATACAATCAGATAGAGCTCAAAAGTGTCATTTTCAAGTCTATCTCCACTTGAAGAACTGGAATCTGGAAAATAGTACATAGATGAGTTTGCATATTACCATTTTTCTTGCATCAACGGCCAATCTCGCATGTACTTCAACAGTTTCATCAAAAGTCTCTCTGGCATTAGCCTGAATAATAATGAGAAGGAAGATATGGTTTGAACAAATTGGAATTTAATCACGAGAACACATGATTTCCCTAAGTGTGTATATGTATATATATATATAACGGAATTTAATCACAAGAACACATGATTTCCCTAAGTGTGTGTAATATATAAATACATATATATGTATGTACATATACATATATAGAATTTCACATCCGAATCTCTAGCACAAGTAGTCCTATAAAATTTCAGTGTAAATACCAGAAAGAAGACCCTCTACACTGACCTTGACTTGCCGAATTGCCTCCGCCAAATCAAGAACAGTCTTCTGCTCCTTCTTCTCGACTTTAATCGGCATTGGAAATGGAACCACCACCTTATTCTCCTCTGAGACCCTAAATACTCTCCTCCTGTACTGATACTCCGCCTCAATCCTCCTCCTCTCCTTCTCCATCTCATCGCTCTCCTTCTCAGCCTCACCAGAAGCCAACGCCTTATCTTCTGGAAGAGGAGCGACGCGTGATGGATACGAAACTGGAGAAATCGAAGGAACATCCCTGACGTAACGGAAATCTTCTCGAGTCCAACTCGTCCTGGATTCCATAATCGGCGGACTTGACGATTCTCCTGCTTGCCGGGGAGGCACTGATCGAGATAACGGTGGAGATTCTTGCTCTGGTTCGGATTGATCTTTAGGTTTTGGAGAGTATGAGACGGGCTGAATTGGTGCCGATTGAAATGTTCGTCTTGGAGATTCGTTCAGAGGAGAATTTGGACTTTGGTCCGACTGATCATCAGATGGTGATGAGGAGGAAAGGGATCTGTGAAACCCTAGAAATGGAAGAGGAGAGAAGTGGAAGGATGAATTGGTGGTGCAATGGCGGCGAGCTTGAGTAAGCAGGAGCTTTAACACAGCCATGGATATCTCTCTCTCTCTCAGTTAAGGGGAAGAAAGAAGAGAGAAAGATCGAGGCTTTGAAAGGTTTAAAGGGAGGCAGGGTTTTGTAAAAATAGCCATACACTACTATTTTATTATAACTTAATAAAATATAAATTTTCGCTTTAATTATATATATATTTATTTATAGTAGAACTTTCATAAATTTATTTTTATATAATTTTTCATCATTTTTAATTTTGTAAATATTTTTTAATTTTTAAAAATTTATTCATATTATTAAATTTTTAAAAATCATACCGGTCCATAAATAGAATAATTTCAACATATCAATATACGAGTATAAATCTAAATATTTAATAATATTATGTTAATAATAAAAAACTTAAAAATATATATTCGACTAAAATTAATTAAGTTATTTACAAATTTATTCCAAATGTTTATATTTTTATTAATTTCCTTAAATTTTTTTTTTCCTACCACCATCCAAAAACGACTTTCATGTATTAATTATTTAATTTCAAAATCAAGTTATAAATATTTAAATTATTTCATATAATTTGAATAAATTTTATTTTCATATTAAAAACATGATTTTTAGGCATTAATAATTATTTATGATTTTTAAGGTATATGTATATATTGTTTATCATTAAAATCAAATTATATAAGTATCTTTAAAATTTTAAATTATTTCATACCACTTATATTTTTAGTGTAAAATATAATTTGTTTAAATTGTTAAGAAATAATTTAAATACTTAAGACAGACTTGATTTGAAGGTTAAACAATATATACTTACTCTTAGAGGTATGAGCTCGATTGGGCTGGTACCGAAAAAAATTATATTTAAAAAATCAAATTTGGATATAAATTGTCTTTAGCCAATAAATAAACATTTGGAACAAAACTATAAAAAAAAAATAATTAATTTAGTTGGAATTTATATTTTTAATTTTTCATTGCTGTTATTTTATTATTTAAAATTTAGATTTATATATGTCATCATTCACCGTATTATTTATATTGGTGTGTTACAAATTTATTAGGTTAGTACCGATAGCTTGAAAAACGATCGGAATGATTAAAAAACTCAATTTTAACAACTCATGTACTAAAATATTGACAAAAATTATATAAAAATAAATTCGTAAAAGTCAACTATACGGAAACTAAGAATATATTGGAGAGAGATGGGAGAAAAGAACTTAAATTAAAAAAAAACGGGAACATTAATATATCTACAATTATATTCTCTAACAATAAATATTTAATTAGTTAATAAAAATACGAATATTTTTAAAACGTTTCTATTTTTTCTTCTCATTCTCTCTAATTTTGGAGGGATGAAAAATTAGATCAAACTTTCCTCCCTCTCCCCCTCCCCCTCCCTCTCTTTGATGGAAGAAAACTTTTTTCTAAAAAAAATTTAATTCTCTTCCCTTGCTCTCTCTAAATAAACGAGCTCTAAAGTATAATTAACCTGTTTATTTATTCAGAATAGTTTTTATTTACAAAAGAGAAAAAAAAAAAAAAATTCGTGTTTGATGTGCATTATTAGAAATGATTTTAACCCTTAGAATGGATATTTCTTCAATCTGAAATCGTGTTTTGATTCTTAAAAGAAAATCCAAACAAAGCTAAATTCAATTAACAACATCTGCAGTAATTTGAATGATACCTCAACTTTTCCGAAACAATGGCTGGAGCAAGAAAGGAGTCATATACAGCTAGAAGATGATATACCTATTTACTCAATTCTGTAACGAAGATACTCATCATATAAAGAAAGTTATAAACACTATGGCAGCAAAGAGAATGCAATTCTGAAGAAACATACATAACAAAATCATGCAATCGTAAAAAACATTTATTGACCATTGTCAATACCTAAACCATACAGGACACCAGCATACTTGTCCAAAGAACCACTAAAGAAATTGTTTCTCAATTTCCTAAATGTACAAGATGTGAGCAAACTATCTGATCCTGCTTGGTGACATATCCCAACTCTCTCTACTTCAAGCAACTCTGCCAATTTGTTCAATCCACCGTGAAGGCTATTGCAAAACTTCATCAAGTGTTTGATATCGTAGACGGTCGGAAAGTACGTATTGATCAGATTGAAGAACCCGTCTTGAGCATCAGGAAGGCTCTGACAAGTCAAGAGCTTAAGCAAGTAGCCGAAATCATACCCACTGTGAAATGTAACCCAGTGAATGCTATCATTCAACACGATTCCTGAGGACATCAGCAATTCACCATACCGCTTGGCATCTATTCCTCTTTCGTTGTTCTTGTTGAAATCGATTCCGCTTTGACGGAGAAGCTCGATCGAATCATTGGCGAAGATGTCGCTGTTCACGTCGAATTCTCGGAAATTGAATTGCCAGACGAAGTACTTGTCGGTTCCACAGGTTGGCAGGTTGCCTTCCTCGTCAGAAAATGTGAGCCCTAGCTGAATCAATTTCAACATATTTACATTGTCTTTTAGGGTTTGGTAATGGAAATCGTAGTTGTTCTTGAATTGTCCAACTGGACGGAGAACCACGCCTGGAAACTCTGTGTCCATGGCGATGTAGGGATAGTCATCGACGATTTCACGGATGCAAGCGAATTCTTCTTCCAGATTGTCGTTCCACACCTCGCGGATTTGAATCGAATCGCTTTTTGGGAACAGCGGCATTGCCATCTTCGGTATTTCTTCCTCAGATTCCTAATCAAATCTCGAATCAAACGTAACTGCAACGAATTATCTGGAGACAAAGTGAAATCCAACCAGATCTGAATCAATACATGCACAGCAAGTAAAAGTGAATCATCCACAAATTAGAAATAAAAATAAATAAAAAAAAAACGAAATGATTAGAGATTATATAGAGAGAGATTGGATATCCACCTTGATGATTCTGGAAAGAGAGATTAAAGTCCGATAAGAAAGTAGAACTCGACGAATCAAAATTTCCAGAGCGAGAGAGATTAAACCAGATGATGAGTACGGCTTCTCTCCCTGCAACTCTAGGGTTTTGAAATGTAAAAGCTATCTAAGAAGGGCGGCGAAAGGGCAAAGCATAAATAATATTCTCTTTTGTTTTTAAAGGAAAAATGGAAAATGAAGGATTAACTTTTTCCTTGTCCCGTAGCCTTGTTTGGCTCGAGAGAAAAAGAAAAAGAAAAATTATAATTTTCTTTTTAAAAATTTATCTTTTCTTTTCTTTTCTTTATTTTTTTTTTCCTGAGAGAGAAAGGGATTGGAGTTCTATCCAGGGTGCCCCCTTCTCTCCTGACCTGCGCTTGCAGGCGAAGCAAGAAAACAAGGGGAAAAAATTAATCACAAAAAAAAAGAAAAAGAAAAAGAAAAAGAAATTGTCAGCGCGAAATTGAAGAGAGACAGAGAGAGAGAGAGATCCATAGAAAAAGGAAAGGAGGTGAAGTTTTTGTTTTTCGAGGAAAATAATAAAACAGTAAATTTGAATCCACGAAAAATTGAAGTGTTCTAAACAGTAAACACCGTCACTTCATATAATCTTCTTTCTTCCTCGACGCAGACCAACCTTCTTCTTCATCTCTCGCTCGCTCTCGATTTTGATTCTCTCACTAAAGCGGCTCTGCTCTTCCACATTACTCTGATTCTGCTAAGGCTGCTTAAGTCCTTCAAGGTAAATCTCTTTTTTTCTATCTCGCTCTCTGTTTTTGTTTGATTCACCCTCTTTCCAGAACTTGATAAATGTTGAATGGCCATAACTCATCTTGATTCTCTATCGATATTTTCACTAGAGTAGTTGTTATATTGTGCTTGCACAAAGTATACTTGGATTTCACTAGAGAATAGATGCATTATATTTTTTCAGCTTGAATCAGGAGCACATATTAACCTCCTTATCCTAGAATTTGGTTGAGTTAGTTCACTCCCCCCTTCTTTTTCTCTCTCGTTTTCCTTGATTTCGAGGTTCGATTTCTGGGCGTTTCAACAAATTAACGTTATCTTTGCTTATTTTATTAAATAAGCATCAGGCGCGGCTGGACTTAATAAAATCCTTCTTTTTCTTTTCTAACATTTTTTATACGATTTTGTATTGGTTTGGTCGGTTGTTAGGAAAGAGTGGGAAATTGGTATTAGGTGATGAATTGTATTTGAAATGGAAATTTCGAATTTGGCTTGAAATCGGTGGTAATAGGTGATGAATTGTATTTGAAATGGAAATTTCGAATTTGGCTTGAAATCGGTAATGGGTATCTTTAACCTGTTGTCACAAATGGGTATTGTTATTTCGAGTTAATTGACGATAAGTTTTGCTTAATAGGTATAAACTTGAAGGTTAATTAATTATACTATACGCTTTGTTGCTTAAATGAATCATTTTAGTCTTATGAGTTTATGAACAAAAAAGATTTGGTTAAGGAATTATTTCAGATAAGATTGGTGTAGGAAAGTGGAAATAGATGATTGATTGTCTATGAGTTTAGTCTAACTGGGTATTGTGAAATTGGGATAAATCCAATTAAATTAGGAGTTGATTCGATATTTTGAAATTGAGAATGGAGAAGAAATAATGTTAGAAATGTTTAAGAGTTTGGGTAGGATTTTACTATGGGTCATTTGAGAAACGTATTGACATGTTTTAGAAAGTTGTCTGTACTTCCCCTTCTAGAGTCAAGCTGAGAATCAACTAATTGATTTAGTATGGATAAGTATTAAAGGTCGTTAACTTAGTATAATCCTTCCTCGTTCCTACTTCTCTTTCATTAACCTCGCTGTGCCAGCAAACTCTATTGTCTTCTTGTACAGAGCCAGTTGCTTCTTAATCGTAAAATACTTGCACAAATTGCTATGTTAAACAGGAATTGTTTTTATATGATTTCCGATGAGGTCGTAAAATAATCCATTGGAATGTTTAAAATGGTGTTCTCTGGAGAACGAACTCTGGGAAGGTAGAGTAGAAATAGAAATTACTATGAAAAAAGAGGATAATATGATAAAGTCGTCAAAACACCTTCAATAAAAAAATAAAAAAAAATTCTTCTTCCCTTACTGAACCTCTCTGTATTTACTGCTGCATAGTAATTGGATCTGGTTTATAGACTTTATACATCTTTCTGTTGTATTGCTTCAGGAAGACAAAACGGAAGTTCACCACCAAGATGCTACTCTGGTTTGAATGGGAAAACTGTGACCCGTTACCTATTTTGAGGTAAGAACCTTGGTATGTTGTAGATGCTACAATCCGAAATGGTGGAACGGATTGATAAGTTAAGGTATAATCTGATGAGTTTGAATAGTTCAAGAAGAACCAAAGAGGCTTTTCTTTATCAAAATGAACTAAAATGTCTTTACAAAGCATACAAGCCCTCTATTAATAGGCTGAAAGCAAAGCACCTTAATTAAGGCAATTAAAGCATTTACAAACATATTTAATGAAAAAAAGATGAAAAGACTTCGAGGAAAATTAAAAGACACCTAATTACAATCAAAGTCATTCAATCTGATCAAAGTAACCCCATACCATAAAGAAGGCAATTCCCATGCCATTTTGAGTTTATCAAACTCAATTAATTGTTTTAATTTAATTTTAACTCTTTAACCTTCATTTGGACCCATTTTAAGTAAAGTAACTTTGAATCAACCCCAATTCACGCCCAATGCTTGAGGATTTTTTCTTGGTATTTCCAAGGCTTGAATTATGAAATTTCAACCTTGAAAAACACGTTCAACACCTTTAATGGGATTCCATGTGTTGGCTTGAGTCCATATTTCTTGAATTAGCCCTTTAAGCATTTCTTTAAATTTCTTTGCTTGAGCTCTTGTAACTGGACCAACGGGTACTTGAATTGGATTTGAATATGCTGCAATATATATGCTAGCCTTGCCCTTAATACTCCCCTCCTCTTGAAGAGGATTTGACCTCAAATCATCACCCGCATAAAAAGGACTTAAATCATAAACATTAAATGAGGCACTTATACTGTACTCACCTAGAAAATCAAACTTGTAAGCATTGTCATTGATCCTTTCAAGAACTTGAAATAGACCGTGCCCTCTTCGGAAACCGTTCCTTCTTTAAGTTCAACAAACCCAATCTCATGGTTAAAAAACTAGCTTATGATGCACTTTGTTGGCTTGTTTTGCATATTGCTCCGTTCTCTCTATGTTGAGCTTTGCCTTCTCATGCATCTACTTAACAAATTCAACATTTTTCTTTCCGTCTAAGTTAACTTGCTTAGCAATAGGTAATGGAGATAAATCCAATGGTGAGTACTTTGTGAATACTTTGTAGCAAAATGAATATGACGATTATAAGCAAACTCAACATGTGGTAAACAATCCTCCTAAATTTTAATGTTTCTTTTTAATGATAGCCCACAACAAAGTAGATGAAGTTCTATCTACAACCTCTGTCTTACCATCATTTTGTGGATGCTGACTTGTAGAAAATAATAATTTAGTTCCCAACTTTCCCCACAAGGGCTTCCAAAAGTAACTAAAAAACTTAGCATTTCTATCGAAACAATTGTCCTAGGCATACTATGAAATCTCGCAATCTCCCTAAAGAACAAATCAACAACATTGGAAGCATCATTTGTTTTGCGACATGGAATAAAGTGTGCCATCTTAGAAAATCTATCCACAACAACAAACATTGAATCCCTCTTCCGTTTAGTCTCAGGCAAACATAAAACAAAATCCATCAAAACATCAGTCTAAGGCTCACTAGGAATTGGCAAAGGGGTGTCTAAACCATGGGACTGCAATCTTGATTTAGCTTCCCTATAAGTGACACACACTTACCACAAAGTCTCTCAACATCTTGTTTCATATGTGGCCAATAGAAATGTTCCTGTAAAATCGCTAGTCTTTACAACACCAAAATGTCCCATTAATCCTCCACCATGAGATTCCCTCACTAACAGATCTCTCAAAGAACAGTTAGGCACACGTAACTTTTTCTCTCGAAACAAAAAACCATCATGCCTAAAGGATTTGCCACTATCGGATTTCATACAAGCTTTGGGCGAGCCTCTGGACTTGATGACAGCATTGCAACTCGTTCTAAGGAAATCATTGGCCCATGGTGGGTTTGCACGAGGCCTACATGAGGGTGCAAAAGTGATTGAGAAGCATGCGGCCCAGCTTTGCGTGTTGGCAGAGGATTGCAATCCACCTGACTATCTTAAGCTGGTTAAGGCTCTTTGTGCTGATCACGATGTAAACTTGATGACGGTTCCTAGTGCCAAGACCCTTGGCGAGTGGTCTGGGGTAAGTATTCATTATGATCTCTCTCTCTTCCGCCTATTTAGAAAAGTTGATGAGTAACTTATATTAGCTTAGGAATTTTATTTATACACTTTCTTTCCCAATATTGATTGAGCTGTAATGGGAGTAATAGTATAGAGATGCAAGAGAACCATCTCAAAATTCTTGATGTAATCTAGATAGCTTGTAAAGTGAGTCATTTCTTCCCATCTTAGCTCTTTTTTATGCCCAAATTATTTAGATCTCCTCTAGCTATTGTGTTCACGCCTGTTTATTTTATCTTTCCATGATCCTTCATCCTTGAAAAAAAAATTCAAGTGTGGTTCGAGACAAAAAGATAAGCGCAACGGTGATGGACAACTTTTCCATCTGGCAGCAATGAAATGAAGAATTGATATCTAGTGTCTCTGTAATTATTGTTGAAGTACTTTTTTGCCTCAATTTGGTGTTGTGACTTGAGAATTAACTGTTATCCGGTCATTGAATCCATTATTACTCTTCATAACATTGCAGTTGTGCAAAATTGATTCCGAGGGAAAGGCAAGGAAGGTAGTGGGTTGCTCTTGTGTTGTAGTGAAGGTATGCATCTTACTAAATGGAATTTAGACGCCCTTGTTTATATGTAACTGCAACTCTCGTTGCTAACCCGTGAATGTGGTTTTCCAGGACTTTGGGGAGGATCATGAAGCTCTTCATATTGTTCAACAGCACGTCAAGTCTAACTGAATATAAGTTTTCGTAACATAGTTGTGTTTGATGGTCATCTGCAATTTTGACATGCATCCCTATAGAGAGCTTCTTTTATCCTTTTCTTGGACTATTTTGTACCTCTAGGGAGATTTCATTTTTATTACTCGTTACAAGTACCCCCCTGGTTGCCCTCAAGTATAATTTGCTTTAAGCTCATTCCCCCTTCCATCCAAGTAATATATTATGAAATTTGATTGATATCCCATGTGGGTATACAGTATACTAAAATATCAAGAATAGTGTGTTCTTGTGCCTACTTAGCGTGCGAGAGCGAGTGACTCGTTGTTTTGCATATGGCAAGCAGGCATTGGCTCTTGTAAAAGTATCGACTGTGGCTGTCTATGTTGACTATTTTTGGGCAAGTTAGTGAGAATGAAGTGGTACGAGGCTCAACAATTTAAGCTTTATGCCACCTTGCAGTCTTGAGTGGTTGTTTTGGATAATTATTCTTTTTTAACTTTAGGGCGGTATGGATGTTTTAGTCGACAATTTAGTTGTGGATTTGAAATCCATTTCTGATTAATCACCTGTGTTTCAAGCAACGCACTTTCACTGAACGAGTCCTACTCCATGCAATATGGATAAGATAGAATGTTTCGGGAAAAATATAAAAGAAAACAGTGAAGAAAGAGGGAAAGAAAGAAAAGGAAGGGGTGGGGGGGGGGGGGGGGAGGGATAATGAAGGCTGCCCTACAAACCGACTTCTCTCTTCCTAGTTGACACGTGGGCACTGTTGGTAACTAAGAAGTCGAACAATAAAACCTTGATTGGCTGGATTTGCAAACCGACCTCTCTCTTCCTGGTTGCCACGTGGGCACTTTTGGTAACTAGAAGTCGAACAATAAAACCTTGATATAGCTGGATTTTGATACGCGGGACCGATCCAGACACATACGTAAGTGTAAATGTATCAGCAGACGATATATCAGGGAGATAACGTTCCAACCATTAATCTGAACCGGTCCAAACCGTATGATCTTATCAAATCTAAATTCAATCCAAGTCCGAATTGACTATATCAAAATTGTCATTTTTTAGGGTTATTTCACATGTCGGCAGTAAAATTAGGTTAGAGTTAATTATCAGAGACTGAAAAGTTTTGGTTTGATGCCTAATCCATCATTTTTCTCCACAAACAAAGGTGAGAAAATTGGTGATGCCCAACTTCAGCTCCAAACACAAAATTAGTAGATATCATACAAAAACTAAAAACACTCTTTAATTTACATCTCACTAATTATTTTAATGAACTAATTAAACCTTAAATCTTTACGAACAACCATGAATTTCGCCTTGCCAACTCCAAACAATATCCTTAAGTGCAGGCCTAACATCCTCCTCACAAAACTTAACATACTCCATAGTATCTCCGGCCACCTTAGAAAACTCCACCACCGCCACTTCTGCCGCCACTTCAAACACCTCAACTGCCACCTCCAGTTTGCCTTTCCTCCCTTCATATTTCCCCACCATCTTCACCTTATAATCTTTCAAACTACACACCGTCAAACCAAGCTTCTTCCCCATGCCCTTAAGCTTTGTCAAAACAGTCAAAGCCGAACACTTTGACGTAAAAGTTGACCCGCGTTTCTTCGTACTCTCAAACAAGCTAGACAAGTCAAATCCAGTTGACATTGAAGCTATGAACTCAAACGCATTATAAAATGGTGCTGATGATGATTTCATGACCAATTCCACATCTTCATTATTACTTATTTCTCCGTTTACTACTTCTTGATTCGGATTATTAGTACTACTACTAATAACCCCATGTTGAAACCAATGACTCTTCATTATATCTGAGATCGAAATTCGTTTATCAGGATCAACAACTAGCAGCTTAGAGATCAAGCTCTTTGCATCATAAGAAAGCCATGGAGGAAATTCATACTCTGCCTTGAAAACCTTCCGATACATCTTCATGATATTATCGGCCCGAAAGGGTAAATAGCCGGAAAGCAAAACGAATAGTATAACCCCACAAGACCATATATCAGCCTTAGCTCCATCATAACCTTTTTTCCTTAATATCTCAGGAGCAACATAAGCAGGGGTCCCACACTGTGTATGAAGCAAACCGTCAGTCCTTAAGCTTTCCGGTAAGGCCGATAAGCCGAAATCGGAGACTTTAAGGTCTCCGTTCAGGTCGAGGAGGAGGTTTTCAGGTTTTAAATCGCGGTGGGAGACGCCTCTGCTATGGCAGAACTCGACGGCGCTGATTAATTGTCGGAAGTACTTCCTTGCTGTTTCTACCTCGAGTTTTTTTCTCCTGCTAATTTTGTCGAACAGTTCGCCTCCATTAATGTATTCCATGATGAAGAGGATTTTGCTCTTTGTGGCCATGACTTCTTTCAGCTCCACGATGTTTGGATGATGGACCAATCGCATGACGGAGATTTCCCGCTTGATTTGCTCCATTAATCCTTCTTTCTTCACCTGATCTTTGTTGATCACTTTAATGGCGACGCTTTTGTGGGTGGTTATGTTCTTGCCGCAGTAGACTTTCGCGAACGTTCCTTGGCCCAGTAATCTCCCCATCTCATATTTTCCGAGGAGGATGCTTCGGGTTTGATAGTTTGTGTCTTCGTTTTTCTGCTCTGTTTCATCGTCCATGTCGGAGCCTCTTAGTGTTCGGTTAGGAACAATTCAGAGGGGAAGAAAGTGGGATTTTCCAGAAAAATGGGTTTAACTCTAAAGTGAGAAGGAAAAATAGAGGAGAAGAGATAGAGGTGTGGAAGAGTGGGAGTGGGCCATAGAACATGGTCACTGTTGAAATTGAGTGCTGTGAACATTCGAATGGCGGACGTGGTTTTGGGGCTTGTTTTTTATATTAGGGTGAAGTGGGGCCATTTAGAAGATATCTTATTAAAGGCCTCCTTCCTGACTACGTATTTTAAAATATATTAAAATATATTTTTCTGTTTATAAAATAATAAGTATATTTTTAATTTTTATTAATTATAAAAAATATTCTTAAATTATTTAAAATATTGTTTTCATTCTTAAAATAAATATTAAAAACACCTCAACATTATGTTTGTAACTCCATCTAATAAGATTAAAACACCTCAACATTTACGACACGTCATCATATTTTCACTAACTTTTCTCTGTCTACTCTACCCATCCTGTCCCCAGTTTTCTAGAAGTCTTATTTTTTATTTTTATTTCTTCATCTTTTTCTGATGGGATTTTTTTCATGCAAAATTCATGGGTTTCAAAGTGGTCGGTCCAAATTCTTCGTTCTTACAATTTTGATCCTATATTGGGCTGAAATTAATATAGGGCCCATCAGAATAAAATGTTGGACATCTACTTATAGGCCCATTAATAATCGCTACACTACAATCTATGGGCCAGATCAATAATAAAACGGCACCTATAATAATAACCCATTCGTTGGTAGTCTCGTCATCACGTGATTTGTATGTCCAAATGGAAGTCCGTGATGCGCTCGTGGTTACAATGAAATAAATGTTGCGAGAACAGAAAAAGAAACATGAGTACATGATGTAAGAAATGAAATAAATGATATTAAACTCAATATATTATTTGTTACTGCTCATATTTCGGCTCAGTAAAAATAAATGCACGTGTTTAGAAATAACTTCACGTGCTTCAAGAATAAAACTGTTTGTTATTATTAAAAAATCCAGATAAGATCTGATGACATGTAATGTCTAATTATAGATAGATCAATAAAATATTAATATAATTATAAATATTATTTAATTATATAATAAATAATATAATTATATATTAAAATATAAATATAATAATTATAAAAAATAAAAATAGGGAAATTAGACTGGTTCCAATTAATGCATTATGGCTGTGCATGCATAAATTAGATAGGAAGATACTTACGTATAAATACGTATAAAAGGTAATGGATTAAGAAAAAATAAAAATAAAAAAAAATAAAAAAAAGTCAAAACCCAGGTTTGCATGCACGGTATTGTTCGCTGTTTTGGTTATTTTCAATCATAAGAGTTCTAATTCCAGCCAAGAATAAAGTCATGTACAAGTTGTTGTGTAAGTTATAATATTCTTTTCCAGAACAGGCAGGCAATTGGGACAGAGAGTTGAATGTTTTCTCAAAACATGTGGTTGGAGGCTTAAGACCAAGACCAATGTTTGAATTCAAATTTCTCTCTAATTAATTGGACGTAGACATGAAATAAAAAGCCAAAACAAGACACAGATGCATGAATGTGAACACAAAGAGCACACTCTTTCTTAAGGTTCATTGGACTCCCACCTACTACTATTTACTAATATTTATTTTTTATTTATTTTTTTCTTTTGGATTGTTATATATGGTCAAGCATTTAGACTAGATTCAACAATTTTACTAAATGATAAAATTTGAATAATTTTAATTAAAATAATAAAATTTAATAATTTCAAATAAATTAAAATAACTTATTTAATAAAATACAAAATTAACCTCCCAATCCCCTCAAATGCCCATGCATGCATGCATGCATGACTTTGGCAAGTACAAAGCCTCGTGTCTTATGAATGAATCTATTCAAATTCTATTTCGACCACCCTTTTCTTATTAGATTTAGATTTAATCATTCCAATTAGAATTTTAATAACCTAAGATTTAGGTAAGATTATTGACTTCGATTTCATAAATTCAAATTTCTTTTTGAAAATATCAAAATTAGTCTAAAATATCATCTAAAGTCTTATATATTTAATGACTCTACCAACCTCGATCTTGTAGTTTCTTCATGGACTCAATTTAGATATTAGTTTCAAAGCAAATTAAAAAGTCATAGAGTTTAAATAAATTTTGAGTTTCCATCTGAGCGATTGGAATAGAAGAAGACTTTCTTGATCTCTGTATACTATACACCATTAAACTAATAACACCTCTGGAGTATATATATAAACGGAAAACTTGTAACCCTCTTACTTATAATAGTATTGTTATTATTAAACTTGAATCTTCAGTTAATCGCAAGTTTATGTAGAATTAATTCCACAATGCTAAATTCAAAAGTGATATTATTTTATTTTATTTTATTATTATGATTTTTTATGGTTTTTGATCATGGCTAGGGCACCCTATGAATTAATGGACAAGTCATAGAAAATGAAACGTGCAACATACCTTCCACAACTAGATAGGAACTTAATTCAGATTTGACTTTTTGATTAATTAGTCAAACAACTATAAGTACATGTATCTAATCAGGACGCGGCTATTCCTTTTTCGCCTCCAATCTTGATATTACATACAAAACTCATTTATAACATCATATAATGAACAAATGCTTTGATGATGAAAGACTAGCCCTATTGTAATCGAAATCAAAGAGAGTAAAATAGATCACTTGGAATATAAAAATTGCCATGTATTCTTAATCAGTTCTATCTAAAAGTTACCTATAATATTCATTATATAATTAAAAAGAATATTGATAAACTTTTTGATCCGAAACAAACAAAAAAACTAGGCATTTTTCCTTAACTTCTTTTTTTTTTTTTTTTAAATTGATGTTAATGAAATATTAATGAAATTAGATTTAATTTGAAATTTTAAAACATTAGGAAAAAACAAGGCTAAGTAAGGTTAAATAAAATAAAATAAAATAAAATAAAATAAAATAAAATAAAATAAAATAAAATAAAATAAAAGGTAAGCTTTGAGATAAGATCCTAAATGCTTAGTGTATTCTAAAGTTGATGTTGTCTTATAAGGAATTAGGGTCATGAAATGATAACATAGTGGGGTTAATAATTAAAGCAAATTCCATGAAGCGTGAACTGGGAGAAGACCAATTTGAAATGGACTTGAATTTGATTTGGATATAATTTAGGAAACGTGTCAAACTTTCGTACGTTTCACAGCTGCTTTACAATTTCTTTTTTTGAGATGATGTAACAAAAAAAGGAATCAAAATTTTATCATTATTTTTCAAAACTATGTAATATACTTACGTATGTGTAGTATGGATAGTTCATACGAACTAAATTTCATTGTAGTTATATACATTATTTTTAATATAATTATAATATGATTTGATTGTTCGAAAATAATACCTTATACGTATAAAGTGCTTGACGTGTAGAATGGAGAAATATGTTGAAAGATGGATATGATATGTACATTGTCCTAATTAAACATTTCTTTTCAACTTCATTTGGCCGACATAACATGATTACAAAGAATATTAGTGAAAGAATCTCAATGGTCGTTGGGAAGTCAATCCACGTGCTCGTCGTGCTTTTTTTTTTTTTTTTTTTTTTATTTTAAGTAATGGACAAAAAATCTTCTTATAAGTATATAGACATTCTCGTACTTTAGTTTTAACATTATGTAATTTCAATTTGTAATAGATATAAATTCAATTTACGTTACAATTCTTACATGTATAATTTGTAAAATTTTACCTTTCTTATGATATGATAGTGGTGAGTCTAATAATATTACTATTTCACAGAAGCTTGAATTGGCCGGACAGTTTGAATTTGAACAATTTTCATAATCTATCTAAATATGATTAATTTTTTTTATATTTTTTACTCAAATGAGATATAAACTTCCAAATTTATCTTGGGATTGGATTAGATATAAACTTGCATGTGATTTACTTTTTCTTAAATAAATAATATAAAATAAACTTAATAATCAATTATATTATCAATATTCATGAGATCAAATTAATAATTAGTATTAAATCTATAATTTAATAATTTAAATTATCTTCAATAATAATGAAAAATAAAAAAATTCAATAAAATAAGAAATTTGTTAAACTCGATTTTACTTATTCTTTTTTCCTTTAAATATAATATATTATGCATGGTAAAATAAATTAAAAATGTAATATTTAAATTAAAAATTGAACAATTCTATTAAATAAAATAAATAATAAAAATCAATGTAGTATTAATTTCGGAACTTTCAAATAATCTAATTTGATTCTTAAAATTTTTAAAAATATTTTAATTTAATCCTTACAACCAAATATATAATAAATATTGAATTAAAAAATGTCAACTAATCATAAATATTGAATTGAAAAATATCAACTAAAATCTAATAATACTTAAAATTTAAATATCTTATATCACAACGACACAATTACTATTCTTAAAAATTAATACTATAATTTTCTCAAATCTCAATAACAATAATTTTAGCTCATGCTTCAATTATTTCCTCATTAAGTGTACAACATAGTGTCTAATTATATATGAAATTTCGTTATTTGTGTCTAATTATAGATAATTTCAGTTCATGTCTCTAAATAATTATCTGATTGTGTTATTTGTGTTCGTTCGAAACAAACTCGTCTTCTTTTTTTTAAATATTTCTAATAGAATAATGTTCCCTTTCTATAGAATTTTTTTGTGATATATGGGGTCGCTATAAGTCTACTTCATTAAAAGGTGAACATTATTTTTTTATTATTGTTGATGACTTTTCTCGATGTATTTGGATTTACTTGACATGTTTTAAATCTGAAGCGATACATTATTTGATGATTTTTTTTTTTGCACTCATCTAAACTCAATTTTTTACTTCCATCAAAATTATTCTGACTGATAATGGACAAGAATTTCTCTCTCTTCAACTTCAAATTTTTTTCCTCTGAAAATGGTGTTTTTACATTGAGTTGTTGAATGAAAACACCACCATTTCTTAAATGTTACATGATGCCTTCATTTTCAAACTAATCTCCCTATTCAATTTTGGGGCGACTGTATTTTAACGGCTACTTATTTAATTAATCGCACTCATAGTGTTTCACTTAATCATAAATCTCCTTTTGAAATAGTTTTGAACAAATCTCCCTCTTACTCTCATATTTATGTTTTCGGTTACTTATGTTATGCTCAGACCCTTCATGCTCATCATGATAAGATTTCCGCTCGCACATCCAAATGTATTTTCATCGGATATCCGAGTAATCGAAAAGCTTACAAACTCTATTATCTTAAAACTCAATCTAATTTATTTTCTCATGATGTCACCTTCTTCTAGAATCAATTTCCCTTTCTCACCCACATTATCCCTTCCTCTACACCTATTCTTCCTCTTCCCATCCCTGATATTCCCTCCCTTCATTTACCTCTTGCAACACCTCCTCCGACTCCCCCTTACTCTCTATCACCTCCAGCTCCTCCACCACCCATTCGGGCTCGCCCTTGTCGCACCACTCATGGTCCTCGCCATTGCTCCAACTATATTTTTCCCACCTTACAAGACACTCTCATTGCATCCTTCGCCGCTCCAACAGTCTCAGGTATGCCATATCCAGTCTCATATTTTCTCTCTTTTGCCCGTTTCTTTTATTCTCACAAACAACTTTTATATTCCTTAAATACCAATGTTGAGTCTTCTTCTTACTCTGATGCCATATGCCATGCTCATTGACGTGAGGTCATAAAGTCTAAATTACATGTCTTGGAAAACAACAATACATGGACAGTGGAGCGTCTTCCTACTAGAAAGAAGCCAATTGGCTATAAAATGGGCTTTCAAAACCAAACTACGTGCTGATGAAACTCTTGAGCGCTACAAGGCATGCCTTGTTGCTAAAGGTTATATACTTAGGTTGAAGGGCTAAACTATTAGGAAATGTTTGCTCCCATTGCTAAGATAGACATTGTCCGTTGTGTTCTTGTCATATCAAGTGCTCAGAATTTGATCATCCATCAATTGGATATCCATAATGTGGTCCTCCATGGGACCTTAATGAGAAGGTCTACATGTAGCCTCCCTCTAGTTATTTCTCCACCGGTGATACCCGAGTCTTTCGCCTTCATAAATCTCTTTACGGCCTTCAACAAGCTTTCCACAACTGGTTTTTTAAACTAACATATGTACTTCTTAGTGCATGTCTTACTCAATCTCAGGTGGATCAATATGTTTTAACTCTCACCACTAGCTCTTCATTCACTATCATCCTTGTTTATGTTGACGACATTTTGGTTGCAGGTACTCACCTTTCCCAGATCACCTTCTTCAAAGACTATTTAACGCGTCATATTAAGACAAAGGACTTAGGCCCTCTTAAATATTTCATTGACCTTGAACTGGCACATTTGCTTGATGCTATTTCCCTTTCCTAGGGGAAATATGCCCATGACATTCTCTTCGATAGTGATCATCTCGCCTCCTGCCTAGTCTATTTTCCTATGGAATAGAATCTGAAACTCAATCATACTGATGGTGATCTTATCTTCTCTTCGATCCAGACCACTGCCATCGTTTTGTTGGTTGCCTCATCTACCTCTATGTCACTCGTCCAGACCTCGTCTTCTCCGTCAATATTCTCAGTCAATTCATGCATGCTCCTCGCACACTACATCTTGATGCTGCCGTTTGTGTTCTTCGTCATCTCAAAGGAGCTCCTGGTCAAGGGATTTTTTTCCCTTCTTCAAACAATCTACATATCATTGCCTACATCGACTCTGATTGGGCCATTTGTCCCACTACCCATCGATCGACTACCGATTTTTGCATTCAGCTTGTCCCACTAGGCCCATCTTTTGGCGTACAAAAAAAAAACCACAGTTGCTCATTCATCCGCCAAACCCGAGTATCGCGCTATGGCCATTACTACTTATGAGTTCACTTGGCTCAAACAACTCATCCTTGATCTCAATTTTCTTATCCGACACCTATGACTCTTCTTTGCAACAAACAATTTGCCCTCTATATTGTTCAGAATCTTATCTTTCATGATAGTACAAAATATATTGAAATTGATTATCACCTTGTTAGCAAAAAATTACGTGCGGGACTTCTTCCACACTCTTTCCAGTAAATTGGATATTACAAATTTTCATGCTCCAATTTAAGAGAACGTATTAAATTTAGCACATAATTAACCCATAAATTTTGCTTCATAATTATACTAATTTAATTATATTAATTTTTTATTCTTTTTTTATGTATTTTTATATATTATTAAATAAAAATTACAAATTAATAAAAAAAATATATAAATTTTATATGTTCTAAACTTTTAGAGGTAGTCCAAGTCAACTCCTGAATTAACTACCGTTCTTTAGGTGCTTCATCAGCATTCATCGTTTTTACATTACTTCGAACCAAAATCAAGCCCTCTTAATCTTTTGGTGAGGCAACGCCGCCGATTACTTTCTGACCAATGAAGCAATAATCACAAGAAAACAGATAATATCCAGTAAATATATATATTAAGATTTATTTTAAAGATTATTTCAAAAGTCCAACTTGGTAGACGGACAGGTAGGATTGATTTAAGATAATATTTGGTGCAATTAGCACGAATTTCAACATGTGTTTAATTGTTCCTAACTTCCTTAATTAATTAATTATTAGTTAATTGATAGGAGTAAGAAGTTAAAAATAAATAAAATTAAAAAAGACATCCGCTTTTCTTACATAGTTGTTAGCAGTAGTTCACCAGTCACGTTTGATTGGGTTTCACATTATTATTATTATTGTTTTAACTCAATTAAGGCGATTAAGTTCATAGATTACATGAGTTATTCTAGATTAAGTGAAAAAAGATTACGTTAATCATTAAGTTAATCCATCAAAAGAGCTATAGAAAGAAGTTATGAAAAAGATTATACGCTAAAAATAAGATATGAAAATTTATGGAAGGATAGATTATTTTGCATAAAGTGAATCTCAAAGATAAAATATCATAAATAATTATTGAAACTTCGTATGGCAACTTTCAAGAAGCTTACTTGAAAGTTAAGAACCGATGCCCCGCGATTTCTTCTCTTGTAGGATAATGATAAATTTTTATTAGAATTTGTTTTAGATCACTTTCTTTATAAAATCTCTTAGGGAAATGAATTATTAGAATGATTAATTATCATGTTATCAAAGCTAGATTCTAAGCAGATATGTCAATACTCCATTAGTAAGTGTTCATCGCCCATTATGTCACTTGTTGAGTTTTCGAAATGATCAGCTCACAAATGAAGAAAAATATTGGAATTCGTTCCACATGAATTAGAGAGAAAATTTCTAATTGATTTATAAGCCAAAAATTTTGTCGTCCTCCATAAGACATTTTAAGTGAATAAATTATTAAATTCATTAATTTAACAATTCTGATATATGACGTATCTAAAGAGAAAAGAAAAGATGTATTCTCTCTTTAACTCCCATAACAGGTCCAGACTAAGATTCCATGGACCATTACAAAATAATCTTAACAAGAAGGCAATGAATGTTTCTATAAATCAAAGAAAGATTCATAAGGGCCAAGAAGGCTTGGAATATGTACTACCGATTTCTTTCTTATAAGGGATGTAGCTAGTTGAGATGGGAGGTGATAGATCTTATTATTATTATTATTATTATTGTTATATTAATAGTTGGGTATAATTAATAATTAATAATCTATATTATATATATATAAATTGTACTGATTAAGTCACAAACAAAAGTAATATTCGATTGAAATAGATCACCGTCATCATCCATGAAAATTGTTTATTTAGGTTTATAACAGTTAAGATAATGTGGAAAGCATGGAAGGAGGTCCAAGTTTTTTTCTAACTGTTATAGTGTTATTTATTTTTAGTAAAATCATATATATTTTTTTTTCTAAATATTTTTCTTAATAAAATGGAAAAATATTTTTGGATCTTCCAACGTGGAAAATGTTTGAATCCGTGTGTAGTGAAAAGACAACCAATGAACGATTGAGAATCAATTGTGAATTTTTCTTCTGGTCAATTATATTACTTTACAACCTTCTAATATTCCATCCAACTTTATATTTTAAACTTTTATTATTATTATTATTATTATTATTATTATTATTATTATTATTATTATTATTATTATTATTATATGATTTTTATTTTTCCTTGTTGATTGGCGTGCTTGACTTTGATTTTTGTACAAAAAAAAAAATCAACTCAAACCGTCAAGGCCACACCCATCACATTGTCTAAAAATCAACGTGGCCATAGTGCTTTTGTCTATTTCTTCCGTATCTCACTCTCTTTCCACTGTCTTTCCGTCACAAAGAAATTTTTCTTTTAACCTCGTTACTCCTATATAAATACCATCCTATTAAACTATTTTCCAGAAAAAAGAAAAAAAAAAAAAAAGGAATAAGAACTTGTTAATTATTTCTTGAACTTCAAATTTCTAGTTGCTATGGCTTATTCTTCATGGGTAGATACTTCATTAGATCTCAACCTCAATCCTCTCCGATACGTTAACGACGTCATTCCGGTACGTAGCCGGCCGGAAAAGGAACTAACTCTCTTCTTAACTGCCGTGCTTTTTTCATAAGCACTTCTTTGAAAAATCTAATCACAAGTAGTTTCTCTTTTTCTGAACTTATTGCTCTCTACAGCCAAAGGAGGTGGAAAGCAAATCTCTACATTTTGAGAGGAAAATTTCAGTGAAAGACGAGGTGAGTTTTTTTTTTTTTCTGAAAGTTATTTATGTATTTATTTATTACTCATATTTGTTCCTGGTTTGGTTTTTATCTAGAGTTATGCGTTGGAGGAGGAATTGAAGAGGGTGAATGAGGAAAACAAGAGGCTGACGGAAATGCTAACGGTGATGTGCGAAAAGTACAACGCTTTGAGGAATCATTTGATGAACTACATGAACAAAAATCCTGAGCAGAAGGAGCTTATAGTAAGCTCAGCAAAGAAAAGAAAATCGGAAAGCAGCAATAATGATAGTATTAGTAATCATGTCGTAGGAATTATCAATAGTAATGGTAATTCGGAGAACAGCTCGACTGATCAGGAAGATACATGCAAGAAATTACAAAGAGAAGAAAGCATTAAAGCCAAAATCACTAGAGCTTACGTTCGGATCGAACCGTCCGATACTACCCTTGTAAGTCGTAGATTCATTTGCGAATTTCGTGGAGTTGATGTTGTAATTTGCTTACAAATGTTAGTCATTTCTTAACGGTGTGGTTTTTTAATTTGATTTGCAGGTGGTGAAAGATGGATATCAATGGAGGAAATATGGGCAGAAGGTGACTAGAGATAATCCTTGTCCTAGAGCTTATTTCAAGTGCTCTTTTGCTCCAAGCTGCCCTGTGAAAAGGAAGGTAATTATTTTGACCTAAAGTACCCAAATCAAATACACTAAATTTGGATCCATTCAATCGTATTATTCGGATTCCTCAACAAACTCAATCTTGGGATTAACTTGTCGTTGATGATCATGTAGGTGCAAAAAAGTGTAGAAGATCAATGCGTTTTAGTTGCAACTTATGAAGGCGAACACAATCATCCACCTCCATCTCAGCTTGACCATCAAGCGAATACAAGCTCAACTAGGAGTAGTACCACGACACTTAGCGGCTCGATTAATCCCTTTTCGACCTCTGTAAACGGTGGATCATCGACACCATCAAATATAACTCTTGATTTGATAAAGTCAAAATCAAATCCGAGTGTCGAAAATACGCCTGAGGTGCATAAGTTTCTGGTAGAACAAATGGCTTCATCATTGACGAAAGATTCGAAGTTCACGGCGGCTTTGGCTGCTGCTATTTCCGGACGAATATTTACGCAATAACTGTGATGAGGATTCTGATAGTTAAAGTATTTGTAAGAACCGCATCAAAACTCTCATAGAAAAGTTGTAAATACAGAAAATATTGATCTACGTGGTAGATATTTGAGGCTTGAATGGTAACTCATTCAAAAGTATTTTCAAATTTTTGGATAGCGCAATACTCATTTTAATGTACGGATGATAATATAAGTAGACTAAGGAATAAACTTGCTTTTGTTTTTGACACATTATGGGCCAGATGCACTAAATTTAAACGGCCCATACGAACATCTAGCTACCTTGAAAAGCAAGTGTAGGCAGATGTGACCTCGCCGTATAGGGATTTAGGCTTATGTATGAAACAGGGATACTCTATTTGAGTTGCGATGACAGTGCTTGGTAAGTTTTGGATATGGATACCTTTTGGATGGATTGTATTACCGTTAGGCATTGAGTCAGTATCTTAGCAGTTTTCAATTCGACTCAGCTTCGCTCGAGTACACCAATGTACCTATTTTTTTGTTAGGTTACTTCCAAAGAGATGAAAGCAATCCACATAAATGTATCTAAGAAAGTATGTGTAAAGAATCTTAGACATTCTCAAGTCGAGAAGAAGATCATGCTTTTTTTAATCGATTCTTCCTCAAGAACGTGTAAAGGGTAGTAACTCTCTTTACAACAGCATTGCCTTCCACCAGCCCTTAATTCGTTATCTACGTGGGTGCGTACAACAAATGCATGTCCGAATTAATAGTCCTTTCGATCGTCATTATAAGCAAACAATTGAGTTAATAACTTGATCTAACCTCATATTTATATATTAGTTTTTTTTTTGGGGCCAGGACCAGGGGTCTATGGGTAACTGTCCTGCTATAGCTTGATTCATTCTCCACACAATATTTGGCCACCGGATATTGAAACGCTCATTTCTTTAGGATCGATGAATGATTTTAAAAAATAATTTTTATAAATTTCAAATACAAGATCTGAAACTTTATATCTTAACTACTTAACCAACTCTTTAAAAGTTATTTATATATTAGTTTGAATTATAAAAAATTGAAAACAAATTTATAATTTCTATGTATATGATGTTGTGCTTGGTCCACCTAACGTGGGTTTGGATTCTTTTAACCCAAGGGATATTATATCGCAAAGAAAAAGAAAAGAGAAGGAAAAATGAGCATGTAGGTGTGTACCACCTAATAAGAGAAAAAGAGAAAAAGAGAAAGAAGAGGAAGAGAAAGAGAAAATGAGTAAGTTTTGGTAAGAAGATTAAGCGGGTAAAATTTGTTCGTGGCTCAAATTTTAAGTGTTGAATACTTGAAAGAAGCTCTATAAGTATGCCGGATTTGTTTTTCAAATTGGTCTCTCCTTTCATCTACTCTATAACTTTGGTCATATCTAATATTTTCTCTTGTCATTATAAAGATACATCTTGTGTTTATGTTGTTAGAAGTATTGTTAATCAAGATTAGTAATTCCTAATATTTTGTGTAATATTTGTGAGGCTCTAAATTGATCTCGAGAAAACTTGATGTAATTCATTATTATTATTTAGAGCGTGGACTACTAAGACAAGTCCTGTAATTTTTCTTTTCATATTAAATGATTTTATAAGACAAAAATCTCGATACGTTCATTTATGTTTGCTTGGATTGTTTTAGATTTAATTGATTGTAGATTAAGTTGAGTTACTATCCAATTTGTATAACCTAAAAAGAAAAAGCTAATATCGTCAATACTAGAAATCTAAAATGATAATTTGGTGATTTTCCCAACATATATAAATAAACTCCAAATTTTACTAAAAGCAACGGAAATGAAATGAAGGAAAATTTTAATTAATTAATCTACTCTAATTTACTAAAATTCATTTATACCAAAAAAAAAAAAAGTACTACTCGCTCCAACTTTATCATAATCATTAATAGAAAGAGGAGTACAAAATGTTAATATTATATGTTGAGGGTGTAAAAGTATTTTCAACCTAGTTTCAACGGTGCCCTTCTCAATTTGGTTTTTTCGTGTGGCTAGCTCATCTAAGATTTAGAAGGCCACAACACATGTAAATAAAATATAGTGAAAGTGAGAAGAGTTGAGTTAAGTAGGTAGGCACAAATCACCATGAATAGATGAACGTGTTAGTGTGACTCAGATGATGAGAATATGTTAAGATTTACTAACCCTTGGTACAAAAGATAGTGAGGAACAATCTTATATAAGAACGGGGAACGAGCCCACCTTATATTAGAGTAGAGACACAAAGTTACAAGAGCACTAAGGTGCATCATGCACTCCAATAGAAAAGCGACATATGTAAAGACTACATGTCTTACCTCCTGGAAGAGTAACATAAAAGCCAAGTCAGGTTCATTTAGAAAGTGTTATTATCTTTAACTCTCAAGCTCTCTCATTATTTATCTAAGATGATATTTTCTTCCACCTACTTCTCCGACTAACTTGATCGTCAGAAGAGGGGTTTTCGGCCACAAATCCCGACTCCCATTTTAGGTTTCTTATGTAGAAGGAGCCTGAGCATAAGTATAAGGGAATAATTAGCCACTCTATATTCTATGAGATTTTTTATTGTAGCATAGTCACTTATTTCCTTTTCTATTATTGTGATCCAATTGTATCAGTTATATGGTATTATAGCCATTTATACTCTCACAAGTTATTTCGATCCTTACCTAACCCTACCATACCATGGCTATTATCTAATCCACCACTATAGAGCAGCCTGCCTCCATACACACCAACCCCCTGGTTGGCCCCACTAGTATTCCATTAGTTGCTATTAACGCTCATAATCAACTTTCCCTTGAACTCGAATCCAATAATTACCCTCGAGACAAGCTCGTGCTTTTAGCCATATTCGGATCTATTTTCACTTATGTCATGCCCATGGTTGCTTCTATAGCCACCAGTCGTGAAGCATGGAGCATCATTCTTCACCTCAATGCGAACCGTTCCAATACCTGGCTAATGCAATTGAATGAGCATTTTCTACTCAAAAGGGAACCAAATTGGTTTCTAAATTTTTACAATCCATGAACAACATTCCCTTCGACGGCCTTACTTTTTACATTCTTAACGACGTTAATGTCGAGTTTCATGAGATCATTAGACTGATCTGCACCCGTGAGTCCGCTCTCCAAATTGAAGAGCACCACGATGTATTGGTCTCTCATGATGTATACCTCCGTCGCCTAGAGATTGCCATCGGTTCTCTCGTCATCACAACCAACACCGTGCAATGATGCCCTTTTCAACCTCAAGGTCGAGGCTTCTATGGCAGTGATTGAAGCAAGAATTCAGTAGGGATCCAACAACATCCTAATGGATCTAATGAGTTCTCCAACACCAAAAGCTTCTCCTCTCGGCCTAAATGAAATTCAAAATCGACCTAACTCTCAACCCTCCTCATCCAAGCCCATTTGTCAGTATTGTGGGTTTATTGGTCATATCACTCTTCACTATCACAAACTTCATGCAAATGCTAATTCCGCACAATCATCTTCCACCATTTCGCCGACCACTAAGAACTGGATACTTGACTCAGGCACATCTCATAATATGATCGATGATCTTTCCAATCTATCAATTCATTTTGAATATGATGGACCAAATTAAATTTTTATCAAGGATGGTTTAGATTTAAAAATCACACATGTTGGGGCCATTAACATTCCCTCATCATCTAAAAATTTTAATTTACATAATGTTCTGTTCTTTGTATTTCGTAAATTCATAAGAACTTATTACATGTTCATCATTTTACTAAAGATAATAATATCCTCATGTAATTTCATCCTTTTCATCTTCGTATGAAAGTTCTAGTAGTGGGGGCGACCTTAATGTGCGGGCCGTGTGAAAATGTGACCTATCATGTATGTCCATCTTCATCTCTTTCTGCATTTTTTTGGTGAACGGAAAAGTCTTTAAGGTTGGCATCAATGTTTGGGCCATCCGCCCACCAAAATTATTTCTCATATCATTAACCAATGTTCCTTACCTGTTGAAAGGGACAAATTATTTTTCTCATCATAATTGTATTTTTTGCAATTCTTATAAAAGCCCGCGACTACTTTTTAAGGATATGTCTCTTACTATTATATATATTATGATATTTTGTGGCCAACACATGCAAACATTCTTAGATGGTTAGAGAACCTAATAAATATAAAGGTTTATAGAAGTAAAAGCCTTATTAAGATAAGTTTAAAATGCATACTTCGATATGTTTTTAGCTGGTCAAAGATCTGAAGGATTTCCAAACATTTTAGAACAACACATATTTCAGGTAAGTGAACTCTCACCTATAACATAAGTAGTTTATATGTTTGTTGCACTGATCTTATGAAAGATGAGTTAAATCTCATAAGTTGAAATACTTTGATATTTTAGATGTATGATTTGAATGTAGCAATAACATGCTTGAGTCTGAAAGCATTGTTTAAAATGAGAAAGTATAATGTTATATTATTGAGAAGGAAAGATGTATTTCATGACATGCATGTTATGAAGCACACATGATAATTTATGCATAGCATGAATAAGACATTTATGTTGTTAAGTCATAGTGGATCGTTTTGTTAGTCATAGTGGACCCCATATTTTATTGGTCATAGTGGATCACTGTTAGTGGTTATAGCAGACCAAGAGTTAGAAATGGTCATAGTAGATCGCTTCCAGTGGTCATAGTAGATCGCTTCCAGTGGTCATAGCGGACAACATATTTCAGTAAAACTAACGGCAGCATCCTTAGGGCTCGAAGTGAAGTAGTAGTAGGAAAAAAAAGGAAAAAAAAAAGTCATTTGCATAGTATTTAAATCAACAAAGAGTATGATTTAAACTCAAAAAGTGATCAATTATGCCATTTTAGATAGTAAAGTATTTTGCATAGCATGCTTGAACATTGAAGGTAATAAGAGTAGTGTATAGTATTTGAAAATAGTATATTCATGAATATTCAGTTGAGTTTTATTGTTTTATACAATTGTTTTATATGTTGTGCATGTGAGATAAGAAGTTTACTTATTGAGTTTTCAAGTTCGTAGGGTTAACTTGTGGTGTAGGAAAGAAGGAAAAGTTGTAGCTACAGTGATCACTGAATGAAGAGTTTTTATTTATGCAGAGTGCACATATGTTCATGACTTGTGAGAAGACAGGAAATTTTCAAGAGTAGTTTCAGGAACCTTTTGAACTGATTATTTTGTGACTATAATAGTATTCTTGAATAAATATGTTTATAAATAAATATATATGTGTGTGTGTTAAAATTTTCCTTAATGCTAAGTTTTAATCAAGTAGAATTTTATGAAAGTTCAAATAATTTCACATTTTTATCAAAGGGTTTTTAAGTAAAGTAGTAACACTCCTACTAATTATACAATAAAGCTAGCTATTTTCTTTAAAATATTTCAGATAATTATGTAGCTAGTAGGAAGGTGTTATAAATGCACACAATCCTGTTGGTTGTAAATGAGTTTTTCAAATTAAAAGAAAACCCGATGAAAGCATCGATCGGTATAAAGCTCGGTTCATTGCCAATGGATTCCATCAACATTCCGGTCTCAACTGCACTGAAACTTTCATTCCCTTTGTAAAACTGATCACTATTCGGACCATAATTTTCCTTTCTATTATGTATGGCCTTTGCTGTAACTCGATGTCTTTAATGCTTTCCTTCATGATGATTTAACTAAAGATGTTTACATGGTTCAACCAACTGGCTTTATTGACTCCGCTCATCCTACACATGTTTGACGTCTTCGCAAGTCTTTATATGGCTTAAAACAAGCCCCAAATGTGTGATATAAATCACTTAATATGATGGTTGAATCTCTCGGTTTCACTAAAGCCAAGTTCGATATTATCCTTCATAAATAGTCTTCAACTATTTACTTTATTATCTATATAGATGATATATTGATTACCAGTAATGATTCTTCTATCATCGCTATAATAATTGCCAAGTTAAGCGATCTATTCTTGGTTGATAAATTATTGTATACTCCAGGAGTAGAATACTTCAACCAATGAGAGCAAGCCACATCAGCATATTTTACTATTCAATGCTGATGTGGCTTGTTCTCATTCCTGTAAGTATTTTACTCCTAGTGTGTAGAATAATGCCTCTTTTCAGTTAAGAATCTTAGCTCACTATCTTACTTTATTGGTATTGAAATTGTTCATTGTGCTAAGGTGTGTTATTAAGCCAAGACAAATATGTCTCTGACATTCTACATCGGCGCAAAATAGATGGTGCCAAATCGCTTCACACTCCCACGCAGCAAAAGTGCTCCACCATTAAAGCCAATGATGGCCGTTTAACTAATACCACCTCATATCATCAATGTTGGGCTTAATACTATAAAAATATGTAATAAGTATAATTTTATAAAATTAATAAAATTATATATTTTTTATATAATTATTTGAATGTGTTATCCACTGAAGCGGAATATCATGCCCTTACATGTGTAGTCTCTGAATTATGAACTATTGATCCCTCTTTCACAACCCCTACACTATTTTGTGATAACATTAGCTCCACCCAACTATCACTTAATCCGGTCATATATTCCCGCATGAAATACATTGCCATTGATGCTCACTTTATTAGGGATCTTGTTGCCAAAGGACTCATTAATGTTTCTCGTATTGGAACTATTAATCAACTTTCGATCATAACCAAGCCTTTAGCTCTATCACGTTTCCAGCTTCTTCGTTCCAAAATTACTATCGCCGATGGGTTGCTAATTTTACATGGCGTATAAAGGAATAATTATTTACTCCATATTCTACGAGATTTCCTACTATAGGATAGTCGCCTATTTCCTTTTCTATCATTGTAATTCAATTGTATTAATTGCTTTGTCTTTACCATACTTATAAATCAGTTTCTTAAATGAAATTGTGAATAATAATAATACAATCTGAGATTTATTTGCTATAAGGACGTGAAAGGACGTGACAGAACGAGATCCTTCATCAACGCTGATTTTAATGTCAATAGACCATTCTTGATCTTCTTCGCAGAGCGGGAGGTTTGATCAGAAGGACATACTGTTGAGGGCTTGAATTATTTCGACTGAGCAGAGATCAACATCAACAGTATATATACTATGACTCATATCGTTAGCATGCTAATTAATATTTCCACTATACCACGTCAGCAAACTTGTAGAACATCGCCCAAATTAGATGCTTATAAATATAACCTATTATAACTCATGTATTTATGACTCAAAATTGTAGTTGTAGTTGGAGACTGTTGCAGCTGTATCCAGGAAACCCAAAAGATGCATGTATGGATGTCCCAATACATAGTCAATACTTTGGAAATCCGGAAGAGAATTAAGTTCATGTGTTACAAATACCTTTGTGTGTAATGTGTCGAGAATATATATATATCTTATATTTAAAAAAGAATTTTTTGAAAACTAGTATATAAGAAATATAGGTCAATTCTTTTTATAATTATTTAATTTTTAGATAGAAATTCAAATTTTTACATGATAAGTATCAAAGTTAAACTCACTACGTAATAGAACTAACTGACACACATGTTTCACATCACTCATATAAAAATATCTACGTATATGTTCAAAATAATGTCATATATAAAAATGCGTATTGAGAATATATATATCTCACATTGAAAAGAGAACTATTGGGATATTAGTATATAAAAAATATTAGTCAACTTCTCTTATAGTCAATTAATTTTGAGATGAAAATTTAGATTTCTACAATATACGTAGATTCAATTATTGGGTTAGGAAAATCAATCCTTGAAAATTTTCGTACTCATACTGAATGGCTCATGGTATATTTCGTTCTCTTACTTTGCGCATCGCGTGCTTTTTATGTTACTTATAATGGTTATGTATCTTCATGATTCATGGTTACTTAGAAGTTATATCTTGTGGCAGGCAAATCTCTCGGACAACCTTGACTTCACTGAAAATCTTAAGCTACAATGTCTGGTTCCGAGAAGATGTAGAATTACATAAGAGAATGGAAGCTCTTGGTAGCCTTATCCAACTTCATTCTCTCATTTGTCTTCAGGCTGTAGAATCCTTCACCCATAAACCGACTGGTAATTCTACAATGGGGAGAGAGCTTTGTGTTGCTGAGCTTGAACTTGATAAAAACATTCAATTGGTTGTTGCAACAATCCATCTGGAAAGCCCGTTCCCGACCCCACCAAAATATGACCAAATGTACATCAAGGAGCCAATGAAGCCGTTGACTCTCTGAAAAGGAATCAGAACATGATTTTCTGTGGTGATATGAATTCGGACGATCAAAGGAACGATCCATTTCCTCAGCCTGATGGGTGGGCCGATGCTTGGGCTGATCTATGGCCCGAAGAAAATGGATGGACAATCAGAATAGCCACACCCTTTCACATTATATTGGAATGTAACTCTGCTCAATCTTATCACGATTTTTCTTTCCTTGTTACCATTTTGCATATAAATTTTTATCATAGTGATAATTCTTGTAACTTTTTGATTTAACCAATTATACAATCTTATACATGCATCCTAATTTGAGCAGTCAATTTGGGTGGCAGCCAAATTGGTTGAATTGGTAGAAAGATGGGTAATGTGCACAACTGTAATTAGTACACATTACTTAGTTTAAGAATAACAAATTTCAAATTTAGATTACTTGATTTAAAGTATAATAGAAACTATGTGAAAGAATATGAATTATTTTGTAGTAGATATGAATGATCATTATAAGTTTATGTATGCTAAAGAAATATTATGTTACAAAATGTAGAATAAAATAATAATATTATTATAATCTCATTTTAAATGATCCGTGCATTACGGTCCTGAATATAGGGAAGGAGTTAATTTACTAATTTTTCGTATATTTATATATATAATTCTTGATAATAAAAATACGTAAATATAAATCTATATAATACAGTAGAACCAATTCCTGTAGTCCCAAGACAGTTTTATAATAATTATTATTATTTTTAAGCCCCTAAAACACACAAGTCGAGATGAATACATTACATATATTAGTCTCCAGTCCGAAAGCAGGCCTTTTTATAGTAATATAGTACTCTCTAGTCTCTCATATATCATCATGCATGTGAAAAGTAGAAAAAGAAGAAGCTCCTTTCACACACTAAAAAAACATTTATTAGTCAGTGAAGCTAGCTAGGGTTTGGAAGCTCCTAATTGAACCGGATTAGCCGTATTTTATGTCTTCTTTATAACATAAAAGAGATAAAATTGTGCAGATAATGATGAAGATCCCAAAACGAGTCACATGCTTAACATAAAAACATGGTAATAGGGCATTAGGCACTAGGCATGCACTAATCTTCTTCCGCCACCTACATGCACCAACAATGGTGAAAAAGAAGCAATTTCATAATGGAATATTGCTCTATAATTAGTATTTTAACTCATTAATTTTATACACTATCTCTTCTACTAGAACCATCCTTAGCACATGACATGTATCTTTTAAACTAAAGGATCCGCCGATCATATGATCAATTTTGTTTTATACAAAAAAACGGGACCAGCGTTAGAGCTATTGCAGGTTGTATATGATCAGTTCATTCAAGAATATTAAACATGTATTAGGGATTGTTTTTATTTTGGATAGAGCTCCTCTCGAATCGAGGAACGAAACGGGTGTGACTGGTCCGGTCCATATGTGGTAACTGATTCGATTTATATTTTTTAAAGGGAGATAATGAAACTTGATGTCCACATGTCACTCATCAAAATGGACCGTGAGTCTCCCAATTTGCTCCTCGAATTGAGAGGAACTTTAATCTTTCTGTTAAATGCTTTTCATTGAGCTCGTTTTTAGTCTAGGTTTTGCTTGTTTTTGGTTGCAGGTTGCTCCGGTTTTGTTTTGTTTTGTTTTTCTTCTTCTTCTTCGTCCTTTAGGCTCGGAGGTATTCTGGATGAGCCTGCCCCTTTCTCATTTGCGCAATAAAATCTCTTCACCAAAAAAAAAAAAATTTTGAAACAAGAAAATGAAAGTAATAATTAATGAATTAAACTAGTAATCAATTATCTCCTACTTGCGAATTGTTTTTTTTTTTTTTTGGCCAATACTTGCGAATTGGTTAATTGTGTTGCTAAGATAAGAGATGATTAAGTTACAGATTCTTACTTTTACTTCCATTTATATCATTCTTATGGGTATATCATTCTTCGACATATATATGATGTTTAACTAAGACTAATATCATTGTTAGAACACTGCGTACCAAAAACTAGGATTGACTGTCGAAAGTAAGTACGAGGAGAAGGATTGAAGTTAGTATCATCATATGTACATGTACTTATATAATTTGAAATGATCGAACATCATCATTTTCATGTACTATGTGATCATGATCTAGTACTAGATAAAGATTAAATTAAAAATCAGGGATCGTTCTTCCTATATCTTTATATATCGGCTTTCGTCATTCGTGAGTAAGTACCTATTAAACAATAATTGAACCAATACGATCAATCATAATCAAGAGAAAGCTAGCCACTTGTTTAATCTTAATACGAACATACCAAAAAAACAAATAAGAGGGAGAAGGAAAAGATGCGGAAAGAAGAACAAATTCCCTCGAAACATGACTCACGACTCACGTAAGCAAGACCCTCTATACCTTCCTCCAACTACGTATATAAAGGATGATGTCAAGATGAGAGTTGAAGCAAATAGAAGTGGATTAGTGATACTTAAAACTTCCCTTTTGTTCTGTGTAACCAAAACTATGTCGCTTAAAATAGCCAATATTGAGCCTATGTCTACCCATGAAGGAAGTTTAGTGGTTGTGAGAGAGTATGATAAAGAGAGAGATAAGTTCACAGTAGAAGAGATGATGATGAAGTGTGATTTAGGGCAAAAAGGGAAACCTTCACTTGTTACCGACTTCATGGGTGATCCCATTTGCCGTATCCGATATTTCTCATCGCATGTCATGTTGGTAATTATTAATTGACTTGTTAATTTAAAAATAATTCGAAAATTTTGTAATAATATTTCAAATTATGTACTGTATTTTCATTCGATTAATTAATTAAAACATGTTTTTTTTTCTTCCATGAAGTACTAGTACTTAATTTGTAGTTAATGTCAATAAAGATTTCTTAATGTCCTTATTATGTGGGCCTTTTCTTGTGTAGGTTGCAGAGTATGGAGAAGCAAGAGGGATTGTAGGAGTGATAATGGGGTGTATCAAAACTGTTTCAAGAGGGAATGAACATGATTACGTTAAGCTTGCTTATATATTGGGGCTTAGGGTTTCTCCTTCACACAGGTAAACCAAAAATTTAATCAATGAGATTATAAGGTAACATTTACTTCTACACCACAAGTTGATTTAGTCTTATCCTCTGATCGATGTTTTTTTCCTGGTTAAAGAAAAGTTGTTCTTCGTATCTAAGAAAGGAGGGGAAGCATACGGATTTCTACCTGTCATTACAAAAACATACAACACTTATTTCCTGCGATGTTAAAATAACATCCCCTATGTCTCATTCCCTTTGTTTATGCCCCACCGGCCACCATTCATTCATTCATTCCATCCCTTCTTTTCCTTTAACTCGCTTTTTCCCCATTTTTTTTTTTTCACTCACCATTTCATCTCTTTTGAGCTAAACAACGAAGAAAAGATAGCACATGTATCTTCTAATAATTTCTATTCATCAATGGTTACGTGATGATCTAAAATTTAGAGAGCAATGATGTTCAATTCATGTATAGCTAAATAAGTTCAAAAGTACGTGTAGGTTTTTGTTTGTTAATTTCCTTTCTAAAAGATTTTACTACAAGAATTGCCAATTTAGGGTAGTTCCCAAACTTTTCAGTTTTGTTCTTTCTGCTGAATGTCAAATGTGAAATAAACCGTTACTTTTAATTGAAAAAAATGATAATCTATTTAATTGTTGATTTAACTAAATTGAAATTAAAAATTACTATATATTCCCTTAATATAAACTTTGGACTGACCAACAATAACTCTAACTTTTAC
Organism: Coriaria nepalensis; assembly: GCA_027186245.1. NCBI lineage: Eukaryota > Viridiplantae > Streptophyta > Magnoliopsida > Cucurbitales > Coriariaceae > Coriaria > Coriaria nepalensis. The sequence continues at coordinate 7,735,830 of CP114491.1, read as the reverse complement.
GAATTATTGAGTACATTATCTTAAGAGAACCCATCAATCCAATTAACCCCTAAATTTGGTTGATCCCTGTTTAGCAATGATTTTAATATGCAATTTCCTAAAGCAATTATGAATCTATGCAGGAGGCTAGGCATCGGAAAAAAGCTAGTCGATCAGCTTGAAAAATGGTGCGAACAAAACGGTGCGGATTACTCGTACATGGCTACAGATTGCATTAACAAGCCTTCCATCAATCTCTTCACCCAGAAATCTTCCTACACAAAATTCCGATCCCTGTCGATCCTAGTCCAACCTGTTCACGCCCATTACAAACCGCTAAGCCCCTCCAAAATCTCCATAATCAAACTCCCACCTCCCCTTTCGTCCGAAATCTATCGCCATGTCTTCACCCAAAAAGCATCCATAGAACTCTTCCCTAAAGACATCGATTTCATCTTATCAAACACCCTCAACATTGGCACTTTCATGGCTTTTCCCAAGAAATGCAACTCCTCCATCGCACCAATTAGGTGGGACCCACAAAATGGATTTTGCAATTTGCCTCAAGATTTTGCCTTGCTAAGTGTGTGGAATACTAAACAAGTGTTCAAGTTGCAAGTAACGGGTGCTTCTAAGTTGACGTCTGCGTTTTGCATGGGGACTAGGGTTTTGGATAGATGTATGCCTTGGCTTAGATTACCTTCTTTTCCTAATGTTTTTAGGCAATTCGGAGTATATTTCTTGTACGGATTGTGCTTGGGAGGATCTCGTGGACCCATGTTGATGAAGGAGTTGTGTACGTACATTCATAATATGGCTAAGGATGATGTTGGATGTGGGGCCGTGGTGACTGAGGTGAGCCAGGGGGGCCCAGTAAGCGAGGTGATTCCTCATTGGAGGAGGTTTTCTTGGGATGAAGACTTGTGGTTTATCAAGAAATTGAAGAGTTTAGATCAGAAGAATGATGATAAAATTGATTGTTGGATGAAATCTCAATCTTCCTCATCGACGATTTTTATTGACCCACGTGACTTTTGACTGATTCCGTAGTTCATGACCCCCTTCCCCCCCTAACTTCAAGCTCTTTGTACTGTACAAAAGTCATGTTCATATGATGAGTTACTTTTTTTTTTTTAACCAAATGATTACCAAGTTCACTAAGTTTTTACATAACTTATTAGTAATTAGTAATTACTTCTTAATTTCCTTATGCGAAAAACATTTTCCAATTGCAGGCAAAAAAAAAAAAAAAGAATCGAAATGTAGGCTCAGTCCACAAAATAGAATGATCAAAACAAACAAACTTTGAAATGAGGAAGTCATCCCGATTCCCGATTTCGAGAAAATGCAACGTAGTATGCCATAAAGATTTATCCATCGACCCTCGAGATCTCAAAAAAAAAAAAAGAAGAATATTGAGTACCATTAATCAATCCATATTCAACATGATGATAACTAGGCAATTAATTAATTCTCCTCTTCACATTCTTGGCTTCAAATCAAAACTCTTAAACATGACCTGAAGGCTTGGAATAAACAATGCTTTGAAAATCTGTTTCAAAGGATCCATGATTTGGAGGATGAGGTAATGAGAGCTGAGGTTAAACTAGAATCTGATCCTACTCAAGAATACATGGAAGAGTTACCGATTTCTAAGAGCAAGCTTCATCAAGCTTTGCTCCAAGATGAAATTTATTGGAAACAAAAATCAAATATTAAGTGGTTGAAAGAAGGGGAATGCAACACCAAATTTTTTCATAAATCCACTCAGATTTGGAGAGCTAGAAATTACACTCATAGGATCAAGGACCCCACTGGTACTTGGTCTGAGGATCTGGAAACATTAAAATCCCAAGCCATCAATTACTATCAAAATTTGTGTTCTTCTGACCTTTGTGATAATGCAGATGAGTTTTTGCAGGTGAAAAATCAAGAGATTACAATGGAGGAGAACTACGACTCACTAACTTTGCCTTCTGAATAAGAAATAGAATTTGTTGTTTTTTGTCTTGCAGAGGAGAGTGCTCCTGGTCCAGATGGTTTCTCAAGATCTTTTTCGACATCTAGTTGGTATACAATCAAAGAGGATATTTATTCAGCAGTGCAAGATTTTCAAGGGATTTTTCAATGATAAATAAAAGACTTAAGAGAAGAATAAGAAAAATAAATGCATCTTATCATTTGACATCAATATCTTCATTTAGGTATGAATCTAGTGCATTAATTCCAATTCCAAAGAACATATCTAAGAAATGAAATGAAAAAAAGATAAGTGTAGCATTGGACGGACCAATGATTTATTTGCCGGAACATTGTATTTTTGGTTGATTGGTGATAATCGAATTGATGATTTACCTTCCACCAAGCCTACTATATATAAGCAATTCGTAGTGGTATTTTTATAATAAATTTGAAGCTGAAATTATATTTCTCATGTTTAGAAACCACTCTCCTATTTTATATGCCACATCCACATTTTTTTGGAGGAAATCTTTGATCTCTTATTTCCATCAAACTTAGTCATTATTGAGTCTAGGTTTGTCCCAACCTCTTCCCCCACATTCCTACTAAATTATGCCCCTCTCTCCATGTATTTCAGCCGAAGCTTTCTATTTGATTAAGAGTGAGGTTAAATGAGTCATTTCCTCTATTTTTTGGGGGAAAATAGGTTTGGCTTTTTGACCACTAATCAGGCTTGCCCAAATTTCTTCTTTTTCTCTCCAAGTTTGGTCGAAGTTGATGTTTCCCTCTCTAAGTTCGGTCGAAGTTTCTTTTGCTTCTCCACGTTTCGGTCAAAGTTGATGTTTTCCACACTTGGTTCAGCCAAAATGCTTCATAGATAGAAATTAGTTTTGTCTTTTCTCCAAACAGTTGAGATTAAACCTCACATGATTCTTATACAAACGATCTATGGTTAATTTTCACATCATCTCATTAATCCTTGTGACATTTTAATTTTTTAAAGGAAAATAATTTTTGGTCGAATTTTGACTAAGTTAGAGGCTCCATGTTTGGACGAACTTGATTATTACTCGACCAAAACTTTTATTTATTCTGTAATTTAATTATTATGTTTTAAGAAATTATTTTAATTACTACTAATTGATTTGCATTTATTTCGAATCTATAGTATAATTACCTCTCGCCATGTGTCCACAAATTTTTATAGTATCAATGTACTTATAAGATAGTATCTAGAAACACTTAGGATAAATAATAATTTCAAATTACTATCTAAAAAGATTCATGAAATAAAAATTATACATTTCAAAAAATGATTTGCAACAATTTTTGTTTCAGTTTTTTTTTAAAATTTTTTTGTAATGATTAAAAAAAATCGACCGAGATTGACATGGTAATCGATATATTCCATCATCTTGTGATGTTTTTCTAAATTTTCTATTTGTCATCCATTCTTGATTTGTGGACAAAAAAAAAACAAAAAAACATAAATTTGGACATATCAAATCATAGTAACAAGAGTAAAAAATCAGAAAATGTCTCAAAAGAATTTTGAATCAGATTTAGAGGTTTTCAGATCTCGAAATTATTAAAAAGAAAGAATCAGAAAATGGGGAAAAAAAAATCATAAAAAGACGCACTGAAAGCGAAAAAGAATATAAAAAAAAAATAATTGATTGATAGAGATAAAAATAAATTAGTAATCTTATTATTAAAAAAATGATATTTTACCAGAAATTTTAAAACTTTAGGCATTTAGGGAAAAATACACTTCTTTTAAGAATACTATACATATTTTTCCCTTAAAAATTATTTCGGTATTCCTCCCCAAAATTAAATATCTTATCAAAATTTTTGGTTTCTTGATAATTACAAATGTAAATTATCTTTTCAAGAGTTTTTTTTTTAAGAATTCTAGTTATGACATCAAATTTCGTTCAAATTATATTATTCCTCAAACTTTAGTGTTGTTTTGTTTTTCTCGAACCGCTAGTGTTGGAAACGTATTTTCACAGTTTGTTTACAATAATTTCACATGTCTAGTGATTAGTAGACTTCAAAACTCTGTAGTTACTATGTATTTGTACGATGCCTTTAAGTTATTACCCTTCTTAGACAAAATTACTTTATTGATAAGAAAAAAAAGACAAAAAAAAAATGTTATTTATTATAATCATCGATATTTATCAGATATTATTATATAAATATATTATATATAATCATGTGACATGTCATTTTATTGTAATTATAAAATTGATGAATAATGGGGGACCAAAATACCACGAAAGAGAGCAAGTCCAACGGCTAGTACGGGTACAAATCCCAGATTTCAAATCATCCCCCAATTTCCTTAGTTATAACATTTGTAATTATAATACAATTTAATATATCGTATAAAAAATATAAAAAAACTTCGTTATTTAAGGATGTACGTTAATGAAGGGGCCCACGGACCGTGGACACAATGAAGAAAGATACTGTAGCTATAGCCTATAGAGTGCACTGTATATAGGCTATTTAAACGTTTAGAAGCCCACATTAGTAATTTGGCCCAGCCCACGTTTATACCTTCGATAGCTTCAAGTTCGCTATTGTCGCACGATTTCGCTTACTCTCTCTCTCTTCAAGCTCTGACAGACACACACTCCTGCTCTGCAATGGCCATCACGGCCTTCTTATCACCACCAAACATTAACACTTTCTCCTTCCTTCGTCCACCTCACCACTCTCTTCTCGTTCCGGCCACACCTTCCTTCACCTCTCCGCCGCCGTTAGTTGCTCCGGAGTTCACTCTTTCCGCCTCTCAATCTGTTCTAAAATCTCAATTTCGCTTCAAAATCCAGTGCGTTAGCAAAGAACAAGCAGCATCCACTAGTTCTAGCGCTCCGCGCAACGCAGGGGTTTCTGTTTACAAGCCTGCATCGTACGGTATTCTTGCTTCTGATGCTGCAAATTCTCTCGCTTATGCTCTCCAAGATGGAAAGATTCGCTTGGAGATTGATTTTCCGTAATTATTTCTTCTTCTTCTTTCTTTTTCTCAGCTTAAGCTTCTATGTTTTGGTATATTGTACTTCAAAGCTCTGTATTACTGTTATTATATGGTCGGAGTTGATGAGATCAATAACATAAGAAAACGGTGCCTCTTTGTCCATCTTTCGATTCTGGAGGGGTTTATAAATTATGATTTCTTCTAACTATTGTTTATTTTTCTTTATTTATTTTCTTCTTTTTGGGACGTGTCCACTCTACAGGCCATTGCCTAGCGACATTTCTTCATATAAGGTATATTCTGTTCTTAGTATTTCTTACAATTTGCATTCCACTTGTTTAAGTGTAAAAGGGTTTAGAGAAAGATGAAGAGTGTGTGTGTGTGTGTGTGTTTGGAATGGTACTTTTGCATAGCACATAGGCCAATCATCCATGTTCTTTGATCTAATTGTTGCATACTAATATGAATAAATGGTGCATGATTTTCTCAAATTTTTAAAGGGATCTTCAGATGAGTTCATTGATGCAAACGTTCAACTTGTTCTGACTGTTGTAAGGAAGCTCCAAGAAAAGAGGGAAACTAGAACTCAAATTGTAAGGACATGCTTCATTTTGATTTATGTTACTTCAATTTGGAAGGTAAATTGAAAGCGTCGCTCAAACATTAGGTGTTCCCAGATAAGCCAGAGCGGCGTAGGGCTTCCCAACTTTTCAAAGCAGCTCTTGACTCGGTAAAAAGCTCAATGTGTACTCACTCTATATTTTGCACGGCAGTCATACTAAAAATAAGCTGAAGCCTGAATGATCAGGTTTTGGACTCCTTTGTAATTGACCTTGTGTCTTGAAATTTTTGTTGTTTGAGCCCGTTGGCCTCAAAATAACTACAACAGGAAATTAAAATGAAAACTAAACTTCATTATAGTGGATTCAAACCATTCTGCAACGTCCAAAATATTAATAAAATTGAAAATTAATGATGGACCTAGGTACTAATGTTGTGAGCAATATCTAGCACTAGACACTGTATGTCATTTTTTTTTATCATGAACTTAGATACATTCACAGGCATGGGAACTCATTTAGTATCATCACAACTATCACCATAGAACTTTTGAATTGTTTATTCAATACTTTAACTTGTTTATTGTCTCCTTTCAGATTGATGGAATTAGCATAGGTTCGCTGGATGATATCCCCAGCGGTCCTGTCGCAAGCTTCTTCAGATCTGTTAGAAACACTCTTGATTTTGATTTTGAAGATGAGAATGAAGGTGTGCTCTGGAACGAAATTTTTTAGGTTGAAATTAACTGGCTGATGTCAGCAAAATACTTCGGCAAAGTGAAATCTAGAATAGTCATTTTATGAGCATACTTCTGCGTTAGACTTGTCGATGTTTGTTGCGGTTTATGTTCTAATAGATTTTAATTTTGTTTAAGATTCTCTTCGTTCTCTTTGTTACTAGCATCGACTTTGTAGTTGTATTGAATTTTGACTGACATCTATTATTTATGCCAAGTTTAAAATTTACTATCTAACATCTATCACACATGCAGATCGTTGGAAGTCCTCTGAGCCTCCATCACTCTATATATTTATAAACTGTAGCACGCGTGATCTTGCCTCCATAGAGAAGTATGTGGTATGGTGTCTTTGCTGTTAGAAAATTCTGTCATTTTTTATGGAAAATGGTTCCGATCCATCTTTTTATCACTAAAAATCCCTCCGTCTATGTCCTTATTTGTTCAGTGTATTTCTATAAACTTCGTTTGCTGGATTTTGTAACACAGCTTGATTGCAAATAGTTGATAAGAGCAGATGATGTTTTCTCCTGTTCCTTTCTCTTTCAGGAAAACCATTTTTTCCTTGCCCATTATTGTTTATGCTTTTAATCGCCAAATTTATGTACCACCATTGCATGGACCATTTTTGGTTCCTAGTATTTCTTTTGCAATTTTAAATTGTCTAGAATGTGCAGGAAAATTTTGCAGTCTCAACTCCAACACTGTTATTTAATCTCGAACTTGACACACTGCGGTATAAATGCTTCTTCCTTGAGATATCTCTGACTGATAATATCTAATGATATGAATCTCTCATTATTGATCAGACATTCATATTCTGCAGTGCTGACTTGGGTCTTCTAGGATTTCCACCCAAGGATTTGCATTACCGATTTCTTTCTCAATTTATTCCAGTGTTCTATATTCGAACCAGAGAGTACTCAAAGGTATCTACCCTCGTCTTGCCTTTCTGTATTTTGCATTCACCTTTCTATGTTAATTTTCTGGCTGAAACATATTTATTTTTCCCTTTTCATTTGAACTTTGTAGACAGTAGCAGTAGCACCTTATATCGTTAATTACAGTGGAGCATTGTTTCGCCAATATCCCGGTATGTTGTAAAAGAATCTCTTTGAATTTAGAGCTTTACTTGTATGCACTAATCCGTTTTAGTATTTGCATAGGGCCTTGGCAGGTGATGCTCAGACAATCAGATGCTTCTTATGCTTGTGTGGCAGAGAGTGACTCACGCTTCACACTGGGAGAAGTATGATATACACTTACCTCTTTCTCAAATCTATATTTGATTTCTCGTGATTGTTTTGCCTTGAAATTTGTAATATATCTAAGATTAAATTATTTTTCAATTGCCTTAGACAAAAGAAGAGCTATTGCGGGTCCTTGGACTTCAGGAGGAACAAGGAAGCTCACTGCAGTTTCTTCGTCGCGGCTACAAGGTTTGCTCTCCTTATTTGAGCACTTTGTAAATTCTTTATATCTTTTGTCATTTACATGTTTGCTCCCATTTCCATGATGAATATATCTTCCACCCTTTTAAAGTACTTGTAGCCGTCTTTCTGCCTTCATGATATTAGGCAAGAAGGTTCATTGTATATACCCTCCTGGCCCAACTTTAGGACTATTTTCTAACTTCCCAAATTCTTAAAACTATTGAACAAGTCATCTTTATGTATGCTTATCTATATATGGAAACCTACACCTAAGAAGAAAGTCTACAATCTTATATAAGTTTGGATCAATTTCTGAAAAGATTGATAATTCTTTGCAGGCTAGTACTTGGTGGGAGGAAGATGTTGATTTAGAAGTATCTTCTGCATGGCGTAGTTGAGTTGGAGATGAATGGACAGGAGGGTACCCCACTTGGTACGATGCAAAACGAAATCTACTTTTTTCTTTGTTGTTTTTTTTTATATTTGCTTTTTTAGTACTGTGATTGGTTAGTGGATAAGTATCAAATTATACTGAAATTAATTACGTATATACTAATATGGATACATGATTCTTTCCGTTGATTTATTTCCTCCCATGTCTCTGTAAGTTATTGTTGATTTGTTTCCTTCTATGCCTCTTACTTAATTCTCTAAATTGTAATTACCGAATACAGATATGTACTCAACTATATGTATACATTTTCCAATGAATAATAGTCTGAGGATTTTCTCTTATATGGTATTAGAGTATAGGATACTCTAATGAGTCTACCGATCCATACCTAACTCATGGCTTCCACCCTAAACTCCACAACAAAACAGCATGTCGAAATGCCATTGTCGATCCATCGTTAAAATGGTCCTCAGTCTCCTTCACCGTGCCCAACTCCCATATTCTTTTTGGACTTGTGCATTTGAAGCAGCTGTCTACCTTTTAAACTGACTACCTACACCACTCCTTCGTTCTCAAGCTGCTTTTGAGGCTCTCTTCCACCGCCAACCCAACTACCTCAAATTACGGATTTTCAGATGCTTATGCTTTCCTTGGCTACCCTACACCCATCACAAACTTGAGCCCTCATCTCGCCTTGTATCTTTATTGGATGCTTCACCACCCAAAGTGGCTACAAGTGTATGGATATCAAAACTTCACAACTTTACATCTCTTGTCATGTCAAATTCTCCGAGACGATATTTCCCCTTCATGGTCCTTCTATGCCGCCACCAGCATCATCTCCATCAGCATGCAATACAAGATTTTGTTTCAGCTCCATTCCACCATCGCTCGGGATCCCCTGATTTTCACACTCGCCTGTGCATGAGGTACGTCCCCTCCCTATTTTCCCTCACATTCTTCTGCTGTTGTAGGACAAGTTACGCCCACTGCTTCTCAATGGCCCTCCTCTTCTTGGGCTGAGTCCTTTCAATCTAGCCTCACTCTCACTGGGCATACTGCTCCGCGTGACCCATCACCTGAGCTTCTGCTTCTGGGCCGTATTCAGCGTCTGAGCCCACACGCATGGACCACACTTCTAGGCCTTTGTCTTCATCTTATCCGGGACGCAAGGACTAAGCTTCTGGGGCTCTATCTTCAGCCTGCCCGCATGCTTCCACATCACTTCATCATGCGTCTGGGCCCTCTCCTCCATCCTATCACTGGATGGATCAAGCTTCAAACCTCCCACTTATATCTGAGCGCATACATCTCTCACTTCAACAGTGTACGCCCATAGTGACATCCATGCATGCTCTCATCAATCGACTGCATGCAGTGACTACTCGCACCATGCACGGTATATTTCGGCCTAAGCATCTGAATGTTGTCGTGAAACATCCTATTCTTGTTGAGCAGGAGTCCGTAATCTCTCTCAAGCCTTAAAGGATTCTCGATGGCGTCACACGCTAGGTCGGATGAGTTTAATGCTCTTCTTCATCATGGTACATGAGAATTGGTTCCCTTTTCCAAGGCACAAAACATTATTGGATCCAAATATATTTTTTACATAAAATGAAAAGAAAACTCGATGGAAGCATTGATAGATTCAAAGTGCATCTCGTTGCCAAATGATTTCATCAACGCCCGATCTTGATTATATAGAAATGTGCAGTCCGGTTGTCAAGCCGATTACTATATGCACTATTATTTCCCTTGCCATTATGAATGGATGATCCATAAGACAAGTTGACGTGCATAATATATTTATTTAAAAAGATTTAATAGAAGATGTCTAAATAGCCCAACCGCCGGGCTTTATTGACCCGGCTCACCCCACTCATGTTTGTCGTCTTCGTAAGTCTCTATATGGCTATACGCTCCGCGAACTTGGTACCACTCTTTTAGTGCGTCTCTCACATCTCTTGGCTTCATTCAAGCTAAATCAGATGCATCTATCACTCTTCATTTTTTATAAAGGCTCCTCTACTCTTTATTTTCTTGTTTATGTGTCAATGATTTATTAATAACGGGTAATGACTCGTATCTAATCACTATGGTGATACATCATCTTAGTTGCCTTTTCTCAGTCAAGGACCTTGAATCATTATCTTACTTTCTTGGTGTTGAAATCCTTCCTTGTTCCGATGGAGTATTATTGAGTCAACACAAATATATTTCGGACATTCTTCATCGACAAAACATGGATGGGGCGAAATCACTTCGTACACCTATGCAATTTAAATGTTCTTCTTCAACCAATGGCGACAAGTCGTTACCTGATGCAACCTCCTATTGACAGCTTATAGGGACTCTTCAGTACTTAACCCTCACTCAACCGGACATTGCATTCCCAGTCAATCGCCTTGTTCAACACATGCAGCGCCCTTCTCATGCTCATTGGCTGGCTGCCAAATGACTACTACGTTACTTGAAGGTACCTTCTCTCACAACATTATTTTCTGTCATTTTTCTTCCCTTAATCTTACGGCTTACTCTGAAGCTGACTGGGTTGGGAATCTTGATGATCATTCATCCACCTCAGCACTTATTGTATTCCTTGGTCCTAACCCTATTGCTTGGAGCACTTGGAAATAACGAGTCATTGCGCGTTCGTCCACTGAAGCTAAGTATCATGCTTTAGCATGTGCCGCATCCGAACTTCAGTGGATTCAAAATATCTTCCACAAATTATCACTTCCACGTCCTCGGATCCTATGCTATTCTACGATAACATTGGAGCAACATAACTCTCCCTCAATCCGGTAATGCACTCCTGTATGAAACACATCACCATTGACATCCACTTTGTTTGGGATCTCATCTCTGAAGGTCTTGTTCACATCTCACATCTCAGCACCATGGATCAACGTGTTGATCTCCTCACCAAACCTCTCTCTCGGTCGCGCTTCCAACTTCTCCGGAGCAAAATCGATGTCGCCAATTTTGTGAGGGCGTAATACGTATACCTGATTCTTTCCTATAATCATGGTTGACTGATTTCCTTCCATGTCTATGTAGTTATTGTTGATTTACTTCCTTCTATGCCTCTGTAGTTAATTTTCTTAATTGTAATTACCATATACAGGTATGTACTCAACTATATGTATCCATTATATAATGAATAATAGTTTGAGGGGTTTCTCTTATATATATATATATATACTTATAAAAAGAGGCAGATTGTAATTAGCATTCTTCCTCATCATTAGTGACAGACAATAGAGAAAACATGAGTTTGGTTTCCGTCCATTTTATACAGATCTGAACTCATCCGAACATACTGTGCAGATCAATTCAAAATTCAATCCAACCATCCACAAACTGTTACATGATTTAATGATGGATGATTATATAAATTAGTAAAGGGTCAGGAGCCCTTATTAAACATCATTCAAATGTATGTATGAACTCATTTGAAAGGGGATATGGATCTCTCTCCGTTCAAATGTTCTAACAGAAAGCCGAAGAGAAAATAGAATGTATCGAGTCAGGTTTGTAATGTAGTTCTCTGTTTGGTTTCTTCTGTTCACATTGTGATCTTCAACTGAAATATAGCTTAGACTAATGGCGTACGTTTGCCATGAAGATTATGATGATATCTGTTAATTCATTGTATCAAAGAAAAAAGATCAGCTTCACAGTTCACTCTTAAGCAACATTGCTTTAGCAGACATCTCATTTTTTTCTTTTGCAGTATCTTTCTTTCTCCCTGACCACAAATAAAGATTGAATGAGCGATGAAGAGTGAAGACAGAACAAGGTCCAAGGAAAGAAACAAAACAGTAAACTTTTTTCATTAGAAGGTAAAAACCCCAAATGTCGAAATATAAAGACTACAAGAAAATCAAGAAAAATGACCACCATAACACAAAACAAGCAAAAATCAGCCCAAAAGAAGAAGAAAAAAACCCAAGATCCATCTTTGGATAATGACCTAAATCCACATTCGGAAATCCTAAATCATAAACCCAACCCAACCAGATCCGAACAAAACCAAACCCGAAACGGCAACGAGAAGGGCCCGAACCCCCCTGGAAGGAACAATGGCAGAGGGGAAGGCAGAGGCTGCTTCATTAGCAGAGGTAGAAGAGGAAGGCGGTGGAGGAAGAGGATGAACAAGAACGGTGACCTTCATGCCATTAAAGCATTGCCCATTTCCACAAATGAAGTAATACCTCTTAGCTTTGTCAAGAGGTATGAAGTCTTTCCCACTAGACCAGTTTCCCGTTGCCCCATCTGTTGTGCAGTTGTCATAACCTGTTTGGTTCACTTCAAACACATTGTACTGATTCTTTTGGTACCTGAATGAAATAAGGTCGCCCACATAGAATGTGTGGTTGTTTGACCAGAGTGTGTAGTTGATGCCTGGGTTCCAGCCACGGTTGGCTCCGACGATGTGGTCGGTGGCCAGGGTGGTTGAAGCTGCGGAGAGGAGGAGGAGGAGGAGGAGGAAGGAGATGGAGGGCATTATTGTATTTTTCTAGCTACTTGATGTTTGGTTGGGAGTGGTAGTATACTAGCTAATGCTTTGCTGCCACTTTGTATTGTCTGATTAGTGGGGCAAAGAAGAGCTGGATAGCAGCAGGAGCAGGGCAGTAATAACTAATAAGTAACGTTATGATAAGAAAAATTATGTGGGACCCTAGACGACAAAGACACAAAGTTGGTGGAACTGGTGGTCCCTACACTGTTGTTTCACAGTCTGCGAGGAAAGAATTTGGATCAAATTTAGCTCTTGCTTTATCGACTTGAACTTACTTTAACCTTAAATCTCTCCAAATCTCTTGCCCTAGTGTTCAGGAAACGAGAAAAGGAGAGTTGATTATTGCCCAAGCAAGCAGTTTCTTTCCCAATTCCCAATTCTTGGGATATGTTTAGTGGGTAAAACATAATATGCAGATCTAAAACTGCAGTTTTACCTCAATAGGTGTTAAACCATAAATTTACAAGCATACCCAACTCCAGATTGTGAACTCCAATACTAACGCCAAATACGAGAAAGAAGATAAAGACTTAAAAAAGAGTGCTATTTGCAAACAGAGAATCACATGCATCATCCCCTGCCAGAACCAGACTTGAAGTTTATTTACATTTCTATGTATATGTTCAAGTGGGCCCCTCGAGGATATATTACACCCATAGGGCTGATATTATATATGTATTTTATAATTATATATGTATTCACTAACCAAGAATTCAGTTTGCCCAGTTAACTCTTTTACCATCATCCTACAGTGGCATGAGTCTTCTATGTCTGAAAAACCAAACAAATGCAAAAAATATGACAAAACAACTTGCTCCTGTAATTATAAGGACCCAATTAAAAGCAGATGGGTAGTCAAATAAGGATATTGAAAAATTCATTCCGAAAATCCCAGCCACCACCCCGAATATCGCAACTACAAATGTTGCAGTAGTCAGTAGTAGCTCATACTGGATCAGCTGATTCCGTACATTATCCTATTAAAAAAAAAGCCCAAACACTTCTCCATCAGATTTCTAATATTCAGGCAAAATTTTCTGAGATGATACTCATATAGAGGAAAGATAAACAAGAAAAATACCAACTGAATGTTGATGAAATCTTCCGTATCATCAATGTACTCCTTCAACTGAAACACGAGGAAAGAAAAAAGTGACTCAGGATATAATATAATTTTGCTTTCCTTAGTCAAGAAAAGGTGAGAAGAATTTATTATAGATATACCGATGTGAGCTTGTTTAGGGTGCTATCAATGACAACAAAATATGCTTCGAGCAACATTTCAAGTTGTTCAATGCTTTCTGTATTACTTTCGGAACTCCTTGTGCTATGTCGACTTCGAGCCATACTAAAGCTTTTCTCAAGCCTCCTAGCAGTAGCAGGTGAAGACACGGGAGAAACTGGAGCAGAAACAGGCCCACCCTCGGTCGATCTGTAGCCACTCATGGACTGATCGCCGTAGATCGGTGATTCTACCCGCATTTTCTTCTCTGTCAGATACATTTCCGCCATGTCTCCATCATCATCCATGAGCTGCTCTATTTCATCCCTCACCTAAAAATGGGTGCAGCTAAAATATAATAAGAAAGCTGGAGGTAAGTAACGTTTAGTTGAGTGAAATAAAAAGATAAGATGCGTATACAATGAAATACCTTCTGGACTCTCCGAGTTAAGGCAACAAGTCTGCTTTTTAATCTACGAACTCGTTCCAGGTTTAGTGTGCTTATCTTTGATGTGAGTTCGTCTAGTGCTGGATATGCTTCAATTTCTAATTCTGATGCCTTTTCGGATAGTTGGGGACATAAGATAAGTTACAAAGTTGCAGAATTTATCGATTACAAACATGTGAGACCATGGTGATATTACCCTAAGTTAGTGAGCTTCATCTTATATAACGTATCATGAAAAGTGAAAACAGTACCAGCATAATTATGACCAAAATTCTTGATTAAGATATCAATGTACTTATAAATCTATTCTCTAATATAAGACATTGAATAAAGAGGCCGCTTCCTTACATAAATTAAATAAAATAAAAAATTTATCATTTCACAAGTAACAAACCATTCTATATGCTATTGAAGTGATACTCAACGGACAGGTGATAATCTTGAGAAATGCAAACAACTCAAACGGTTTTTAGCTCACCTGAGAATGATAAATGTGAGACAGAGAGAGAGAGATACAAATCAAATGGTTTTAGCTCACCTGAGAATCAAGGAATGTACAAGCGACCTCCAGAGCAACTTCCAAGGCCCTAAACTCAAAGGGCAAATAATCTGGAGATGAACTATTAAACACATTATCAAGATCCCTACTCTTCCTCATATCCACATCAGCTCGTCCGGATTGCCAAACCTCATTAACCCGAGTAGCCGCAAGTCTCTGTTCTAACTCTACCACATACTGCAACACGTAACTACCAAGTGAATTCAACAGCAAAACCTCATCAGAAGTTATAATACACCGAATCTGCTCTAAATTAACAACGATGGCCTTCTCTCTACCAAGTATTGTTGAAGGGTAGACAAATAGAGGGTCAAGTAAGCGTAGATCACGAGCAGGTAGATCACAACGGCGCATGATGGTGAACTTGTCGACTTCAATGACCTGAGAGTTCCCTAATGGGTCGACCCGGATCCAAGAACGAAGCCCTTGGCCTCGCTTTTTGAGGCCCATAACATCCACACCTTGAAAAGGCTGTCTTCCAAAGGCAGATGGTCGATAAGAAGCTTCCCTAAGGTTTACAGCAGAGGCGGGTCTTGGAGGGAGAAGGCTCTCTTTGAGATTTGCCATTTACAATGCCCTCTAAAATAGAGTAAAACGTAAACTGATGAGAGAAGAAACATCTTCAATAAAGTTGAAATTACTTAAGACAGATAAATTCAAAAATTTCGAAGTTGAAATATAGAAAGTTTTTACTTCATTCTTGCTTCAATTATATCTCATCAAAAATTATATTGATCTGCTACAAATTTGTCTGTAAATTCTATTTTCATTATTAAAAAGAAAAAAAAAGGTAAAGCTTTGTACATTGATAATCTCATGAATTAGAAAAATCAATTCCTTCAAGCAATAAAATAGGCATCTAAAATACAGCACTTTCCACAACCCGAGTTCAGACATTTCCAACAAATTTTCCACAGTTTCATCGCAATAAGACAAAAAACATCACTCAATACTTCAACCTGATCTCAGTAAGGGAATATTAAATAAGGGAGCGAGAAAGAAACTGAACCCTCAGAACCGTTAAAAGTGTTATGATACTAGATTTTCAAAAAGAAACACTGCTTGACGACCAATCATCCAAAATGCAGCTATGCAACTAATCCAAATCATATGCACTATACAGACTCCGTAATTTCAACAAAATACAGGACAAAAGACTTCACAATCACAACTCACTTTCTCTTTCTCAGTTCATAAATAACAAAAAAATAGCAATCACATTCCTCATATATTAGGTTCCATTAAACTTTTAAATTACATTATTTAATTAAGAATCTATTCAATTATCGAGCACATTTCTTAAGCCTACGAATTCGTGGAAAAAGAAAAGAAGAAGAAGAAGAATATATCAATCACCTCCGATTAAGAAACCAGGGAGAGCTTTTTTGCAGAACGTGGACAAAATTTGAAGAGGCAATAGTACAGACTCCAGAGCAGATAATCAATTACGAAAACGAAAATCCCTAGATTCGGAGTGGTAGAGCCGTAGAGGAAGAGAACTGTAATGAGAGGAGAGAGCATAATAATGACAAAGAGATCAAATCCAGTTGGAGAGGGAATTACTGTGGAGGAAAAGGAAGAAGCCGAAAATTGAGGAGCCAAATTTTTTGTTAAGACTACTTTGGGCCTAACGATGCTGGCCCGTTGTAGGTTTAACTTTGGGTCCAGCATGATTCTTTCATTCCTTCATCCAAATTAGACCCCAGTTTTCTTCTTGGTCCAAAAACAACAACCCACTTCGGTTACCACGTGAGACGTTGAAACCAACATGTCGTTTTCCCCCTCTCCCATAATTAGGCCTAGAGTTGAGCAAAAGAAAAAGTCGGTATCGGTGAAAATCGATCTGAAACCAATCGAAACCGCTTTTTGGATAATAATACCGATCGAGACTGACCAATATATATTGAGCGTAAAAGAATTTGGTGTGCCATAATTTATATATATATGAACATATAATATATTATATCATATACATATAATTAAAATTGAGTTTAAGTATAGAATTATGCCCTATGAAAAATTTCAATTCCTATGACATGTGACAAATTTGAAAATAAAACTTTTTAAAAATAAATTATTTCCATATTTGATAATTAATTTCTCAAATACACTCATTCTAAAATTAATTCAATATTAAATATAAATTAATAATTATTCTTATCTATCCTTTAGAAAAAATTGAAAAGAAAAAGAAAATATTATTCTACCGGGCTACCACATGTTAATTACATATTTCATAATTTATTATCAAACTTTTATAAATATTATAATTTCTGATAAATTTAATATTAAATATAAATTAATAATTTCTGTCATTCTATTATTTATTATTATCCTTATTACTATTTCTATTATTGACTAAATATCTCTTATCTTATTTATAAGTGATAAATCTTCTCGTAATATTATCTATCTGACAATTTAAAACATAAATCAAAATATCTACTATTTAGATAATTTTCAATTAACAAATAATATTAAGTATTATAAAAAAATTAGACTTATAATATAATTATTTAAATAATATTCTCATATAAAACACGGTTAGAAAACTTAATATATATATATATAATACATAATAAACATTGAGTTTAGATACATAATTTTATACTTATGCATTTTTAGATACATAATAAAAATGAAACTTAATCAATTTTTTCAAAAAAAAAAAAAAGAATTAAAATAATTCGGCTTTTTTCAAGAAAAAAATCGATTGAAACGATTTGATTTCTTTAGGAGATATCTAAATCAAATCGAGTCTTTATGAGAAACCGAACGGATTGATTCCATCGGATTGTTTTAAAGTACCTATAACTAAATTTAATTGATTTTCAGTGATTTCAAATTTTGTTTAGTATAGATATGATAGAATCCTAGATTATCCGGTTAACAATTCAAAATTCAAATGAAACTAATTAAAAATAAAATAACGAAATGAGAAAATTAAAACAAACACCAAGATCTAATTCAAAATTCTTTAATTTTTATTTTATGTATACTATATGATTTGATTAAAAAGTAATTATGTTAATTAGATCTTGATTTTTTTTATTTTTTTTTTATTTTTTGTTAATATGACTCAAAGATTCTAAGAGATTAGATAATTAAATATTGATTTAACATAGTTGTATATTTATATATATTAAAATAAAATGTAACACGCAAATGTATAGCCAATAATCAAATCTAACATATAGAATGAGCTCTTATGTATTAGATTATGTAGTAGATTGGTAAAATTTGTATAAGTTTACTAAATATATATGATAACCACTTTACTTTTTTATATTATCAATAATAATTTTTATCATATTTAATAAATTTAACCAACTTAAAATGAGTTCGACTCTTACTTCAATTCTACTATGTCCATACACTCTTTAAGAATTCTTTTTATATATCTATCTTAACAAAAATCCAACCACATGGAGATTATTATGAGAGATATTTTCGGACCGTATGATTTGAAATCTGACAGCGACGATACTTGATCATTGTCGGATCGTTTGACCTGATCTCATGCAGCCGCGAGTTTCACGAACACCAACGATGTTGAGCAAACTAGAATTGTTAGGAAGTGTGGCCTCATTTTGGAGAAGTGAACTTAGGATTTTTCTTTTTGAGTGAAGTGAAATTAATATGGTGATGTTTTGTTTGAGGTCACAGTATGGGTCGATATTTATAGACTATTACCGTTGGCATATTTGTAATTTGATTGATAAGAAGATTAACAAAGTTTGGTAAGATTTAATTATGATTATGATAAAATTTTGCTGATTTTCTTTTCGTCCACAGAATCTATGATATTATTCAACAAACATATGCAGTTAAGGAGTGATGCAGGTAAGGTACTAATATTTGTGCAAATGTTCCTAAAATTTGTAAGATGAGATTGGAGGCAATGATGCAGGTAAGGAGTACTAACAGTTTTGGAATTTATTTGGGGATTCCTTTATTGTGGGGTAAATGAAAAGGAAAAGCCTTTGAAATCATGAAAGTATAAATTATAATTTAGTGGTGGAATGGAGGTTCTTATTAAGGTAGTAGCTATAGCTATTCCTAACTACGTAATGTCAAGCTTTAAACTCCCTAAGAAGTTGTGTAATGAGATCAATGGGACTGTGGCTAATTTTTGGTGGCGTTATGTGGAGAATGCAAAGAAGATTCATTGGGGTCAGTTGAGAATAACTTACGTTATCTAAGTGGGAGCGGGGGGGGGGGGGGGTGGCGTGGTTGGGGTTTAGAGAGATTAGTTCCTTCAACCGGCCACTTTTAGCAAAGCAATTTTGGAAGCTCACAAGTAATCATGATGCTCTTTGAGCTAGAATTCTTAAGGGGCTTTATTTTCATTCGTCTCAACTTTAGGAGGTTGGAAAAGGTGCAAAAGCATCTTGGGTTTTGTCTAGTATTTTAGAAGGCAGGGATGCTATAAATGATGGTTTCGTTTGGAGAATTGGCAATGGGACTTTTGTTAAAATAAGGAGAGATAGATGGAAACCTCTGGATAACTTTAAGCCTCTTGAATTGTCTATTGGGTGTGGTGTTGGGGATCTTATTCATATCAATGAACTGCTAGATTTTCAGAATAGGAAATGGAGTTTAGACAAGTTCTCTAGTCATATTCCTAGTGAAATATAAAGGATGCAATTCCCACTATCCCTATTTTACATTCTGGAGTTGGGGATAAGCTTACGTGGCCCCTTAGAAAAGAGGGAGTTTACTCGGTGAAACATGGTTATAGGAGCATAACAAATAATTTGCCAGTAAAGCCTCAAGTTCTAATTCAGTTTTTAGAGAGATCTCCAAAAGTTTTTGAAAGACAAGGATTTGAGCTCTTACTTTGCTTACTCTTGTTGGTTTTGTCAGGCTTGCTCGATGTGGTTTAGTCTTTAAGGGTACCCTAATTGATGTTTGTGTAACAATTCTTAAAATCAATTCAGCAGTTGATGAACTGGCTGATATTAAAAGTAAATCTCTTAATTCTAAAAGAGGTGTAGCCAAGAGTACTCATTTTACCTGATTCTTGGAGCCCTCCTAATGAAGGCTGAGTGAAAGTGAATTGTGATACTTCTATTGATTCGTTGGGTGGTGTGGCTTGTCTTAGGGTGGTGATTCGCAATTTTAGGGGAGAGTTGGTTGCTGGAGTTGGGTGCTCTTCTTATGCATGTTCGGCTTCTGTTGCAGAAGCTTTGCCTCTTGTAGAATGCTGCAATCTTGTGACTCAGTTGAGCTTTTAAAAAACTGTCTTTGAAGGTGATGCATCTCTCATTTTTCTGCAGGAGAATTATGGTCAGATCTGTAGGATGATGCGTTGGAGAGATTCAGAGAGAAAAGTCGGTTGCTTTAGTGCTTTACCTTGGTACTGATTCGTAGATCAGCAAATATGGTCGCTAATTGGGTGTCTTCCAGAAGCAAGAAGGAGATGTGCCCGGTAAATAGTTGGGTCGTTGATCCCCCCATCTTCTTTACTCTTGATTCTGGAAAATGATATATTTGATCATAGTTGTGATTCTTATAGTGCGATTAGTTCATTTCGTGAGCTTCGTGCGTCTGTGGAGCTTTGAAGCTGCTGGAATTGGTTGATCTTGAGTTTTAATGGTTGTTTGCTTCTTTCCTTGTTTGTAATTTTGGTTTGTTTCTTTGTTCTCTTTTATAAGCTTTGTTGTTGATTTGTTTTTTCCTCCTCTAGAGCCGGGATTTTTCTCTTTATGGAACCTCTCCTCTATCGCAACAAAGTCCTTACTTGTTAGGGAAAAAACAAACATGTAAACAGATTCTTTTCACTTATATTAAAGAGAAAATGCAAGTTTACATAACTTACAAGGGCCCCACCACAACTTTGAATAAATACTCACAAAAGAAAGGGGCACTTTGATTACATATAGTAATCGAGAAGCCAAGCAACTTTTTCTAACTTGCCCTTTCTCTTTTTCAACTATGTGTACAAGACATTATATACAAATTTACCAACCCTTTTCCGAGGTTGATTGATTATTAGTTTTACTTACAAGTTATGATATGATCATTCATTTATACTAATTCTCAAATGTATGGGTTAATATGAGACGAGTAGTCACGAATTCCGGCTCCTTCCCACCCCATCCACTCCTCCCATAAGTCCCAATCCGGGTCATCCATTCCCCACATCGGCTCATCGACACCATCTTTGTTGTAATCATCGTATGATTCGATCGATTCGATTATGCCCGGTGATTCACCTCTCAGACTGCTTATCACCACCTGAAAATTCATGATCATGGGTATTTCAATAGAGAGAGAAGAAATGAGGGTCTATGGAAAAAGACATGTTGCACTTTATTCAATTCAAAAATCAACTCATTCAAGACTTTGATTGAACAAAAACAAAATAGTGGAAAATAAAGTCATTAAATAATTAAAAATAAAAATAAAAACCAATCAAATTCAAAAGCATCCTAAGAGAGCCAGAACTAAATCATGGCCTTACCACCAACTTCATTTTGACATTATCCCAAAAGAATATATATTTATATATACCATTAAAAAAATTAATGAAATAAAATTGAATAAAAGAAGAAGAACTGAAATGATCAGATAGAAAGAGAGGCGAAAACGCACATCATAAGCTTCATTGATTCGGTGAAACTGCACCCCACAGTTGCTTCCCCTGCATACATCTGGATGATACTAAAATAGACCAAAATAAAAATAAAAACCCCAGTCAATATATGATAAACACAAACTGGAACAACAAAAAAGGGGAAGACAATAAGAAGATGGGTGAAAGCGAAAACCTGAAGAGCGAGCTGCCTGAAAGCCTTCTTGACCTCAGATTCAGAGGCGTCAGGCTGGATCTTTAGGGTTTTGTAAGGATCCATTACAGAAGAAGAAGAAGAAGAACAGAAAACTTTTACCCGATTCCTCATAATCTTCTCCTTCTTTCTCCCATTCATAAGCTGAATCACAGCAAGCCCAGAAACAGTAGCAGCCATTATCTTCTTATTCTTTTGTTTCTCACAAACCAACAACTATTTTTGCCCTATAAACAAAATGAAAGCAAAAATCTTATCTTGGCTTTTTATAAGGAATGGAGATTTGAATGGTGTATTGGCGTGTTGATTTTCTTCGAAGACCCAATTATCGTAGTTTTGTTTCTGGACAAATAAATAAAAAAATGAAACTAGTAATAAAATCAATTTTAAAAAAACAGGGGAGAGAGAGAGAGAGAGAGAGAGCGAGTCTGTGTGTGAAAATTTGAAAGGGAAAGGGTAGAGGGTAGAGGTGGCGATTGCAGCCAGCAAAGCTCGATCCGATTTGGGTATTATATAGACTGTGTCATTTTTTGTTTGGTATGTATTGATTCGTACTGTATTCGTATTTAAAAATAAGAGTATGGTATAATATATATATATATAGTAATAAATTATTAAATGTATTTTGTCGGTCAATAATCTCGTGCCTAGTCCATGAGCCCGTACCGTATTCTGTTTATATGCTTAATTTTTTAATTATTTTATTTTTTTTAATCAAATATTTAAAAATTAAATTTAATTATTATTCACTTTATAATCAAATAAACTAATAAAATAATAATAAAAATAAACTAGAAGTTAAATTAAATTTTATTTCCTTTTTTCTCTTCAACTTTTTATCGATCCTTTTAAGATTAGTCGATTTCTGTTCCCCTAGTAATTATATTTTTTCTTTTCCACACTCCTTTAATATTTTAATTTAATGTTTTTACCCCCAAGGTTGCTAAAGTTGGTATATTTTTGAAGTGATATATTCGACAATGAAGTATATTTCTAATATACTATATACATATTTGCAGCTTTAGTTTTTTCTTTATTTTATATTAATTTTTATATTATAAGGTGGAGTTGTGACATTTGACCTGATTAGCTTTGAAATGGTATTTTTCTATTTTTCAACTACTTCATAATATGTAAGAGGGGAGGTAAGAGATCGCTTGACAATGTGAAAGCTGATTTAAATTTTTTTTTTTTTTTTTCTTAAGATGTCAATCATTTGCTACGGTCATCTTTTTTGACATTTTCGTTGATCGGAACGTAATTAGGACGTTGTCTCTTTCAAACATGATTAAGAACACAAAAAAGTTTGGTATATTTCATAATACAAACTAATGTTACTTAATTAGCATCTTTGATTTATCAGAGCAAGATGCCAAGATTACTAAGATATAAAAAATATATATTATATATATATATATATATACTTTAGGGACTTAAAAGGGGAATATTGAAAGTTGCATTCAGCAATGAGCAATAAGTGAAAATAAAGTAGACATTGACGTTGCAAGTGAGACGTGTGAAAATACTTATCTTTTGAGCAGCGAGAGTTTCAGGCAGCTTATCCAATCTTGATATTATTAAACCGGAACTTGTGGATCGGAGATTGGGCTCATTGGATATTTAGAGGAGAGAGATACTAAGTGAAACTTATTGGATATTTCATTGCTTAATTGTTCCTATTACAATGCAGCTACTTAGAGGAGAATTCACCCATTACAATCGTAACAGAATCAATTATCACCTTAACCAATTACTAACAACTCTAGCCATCTTCGTCCCCTTCAGTAATGGCTTCCAACGACTATCATGCCACCGACATGTCACTTTCCCTTAGCCATTTCTTTCCAACATATAGTCTGATTATTGGGCCGAGTATCTTAGGCCCATACATGTTACATTTCCCACCCCATGAGAAAACACCTTGTCCTCAAGTGAAACATAGGATAATCAACTTGGAAAGAGGCAAATCTTCTCATTGCTTCAAGAGGTAAACCAAACCACTGCACCAATATGTAAGTAAGGACTTTAAAATGAGTGATGCCTAACCACCATCTTAGCAATTAAAGCAGCAACCGTGGACAATTCAGTGACCTTAGCAGGGGTGGAACAAAATCCCAACATTGAAACAAGGAAACAATTCGGAGAGGCATTTCATCGAACACTTGGTAGGCAGTCCAAAGTTTCAAATTCGCAAATAGAATATGAATCTTAATTGTGTCCTAGATTAGCACAGCCACAACAAAATTCACACCATAATCTATTATTTCAATCAAGATCACTTTCGAATTCAGAAAATTGCTCAAGTGAAAATTATTCTTATACCCATTTTTGGAGATCGAGATGGTGATGAACGTCGTTGAATTGAGTGATTGAGCTTTGACAGTAAGGTTGTAAGGCTACGACAGATTTTCGTGGTCATCAACAAACTTGAACACTGACATTGAAAGTGAAGGCAAGTGAGCTGGCTGAGAGTTAGATGTTTCCAATTGCTCAATTGTTGCAACTGCATACCCACTAGCAACTAGCTTTTTAACATCAACCTTAATTTCACCTTCATCACGTTTGTCCTCACGGTAGAGTGAGAAGTCTTTTGTAGCAAGACTTCTTAACTTGAATTCTTAATTTGAATCCTCATCCTCATTATTTTCAATCGCTACATCACATTCTTCATGCAATCTATCTTTCAGACCAATGACTTCAATGTTTCCCCCCAAAGTTTTTTCCAGTGAAGTAATGGAACAACCTTCCAAGATACCATTCTTATTTTCCTTGTCCAAAACGGATTAGATGTCCCAATAAACAGATGCAACAGAGTCAACATAATCTGATTCGACAAAACCTTCAAGAGATTCGACAGAAGCATAATCAAACTGATGTGTTAGTGCAACCTGGACCTCCTTTTGCAGATCGGTCTGCATATATTACTCAAATTTCCACAGTAATCGTCATGAAAGGAAGATCCAAATCTATGTTCAAGAGATTACAAGAAATCAATCCAATTCATAATTAAATTGTTGTGTCGTCCACTCATACCAATTCAAAGCATCGCCATCTAAATAAAACGATGTAATTGAAATTCGTTGCTGAATTGGAGTGTTACAAAAAATCAAAGTACCTTTGAACCTGTGATATCCACGCCGTAGGATTCTCACCTGAGAACCGAGGTATGTCGAACCTCATTGTTTTCATCTGCAATGACTGATCTGCGAATTTATGATGCAGTGGTGGTGATTGATCTGTGAAATTCTCTTGCGACGGATTTTCTGATCAACTTTACCATCAAATGGTTGTATTCCTACTGTGAACTCCTTCATGGAATTAGGAAGGCGTTCTATGCTTGCACTCCGTTTTGCGATCAAGAAGGATTGTGATTCGGGCAGTGTAGTGCGTTGCGGGACTGTATCGGCGATACGAGCCTGACCTTAATTTCTTACCCAATCCCCCAATTTCTATTGGAGAATAACCTTCTCGAACAGGCCCACCCCTTAACAATGGTGCTCTCTTTGATTCGTCTCTCCCTCTCATTGTGATTCCTCTCCCTTTTTTCAATCGTTGCTGAATTTTTTCCAGGAAAATTTTCTCGCCAACCAAACGCTCTAAACTCATAATATCTTGGTCGATTCAAAGCCAATTTCCCTAATTCTTCCACAGAAATACTCGAATCTCATCTAATTTCGTTCTTCCCAGCTCAATTTGGATTGTGAACAATTGCAAACGATTTACTCATCTCGGATTCAAGCTCGGTATTAACCTCATCCATGGCAAATTACAACCTATTGGCTTCGACCACGTTGTCTCGACTTTTGGCCCGTGATTTCACGAATTGATCATGGCTGATAGCATACGTCAGGCCGGGCTTGGGGCCGGGCCTTTTTGCCCGACTATAACGGGCTGAACCGAATTTTGGATCGAGTTTTTCTAATAGAACACAAACCAATCCGAAACAATTGACCCGTTTTAACACCTTTAGTAGCCAACCTAACTACCAAAGTCCTATGAAACCCTAATATACACATTATTGTTGCGAACAGATTCAGTTCTTATTTCAGCGTCCCTATTTGTCTTTGCGCATAAATCTAGGCCGTCCGTATGTATCTAATGGTTAAAATAAGTGTCACATCAAAATCATGTGTATTAATACAAAATCTTATATGACTAATACGCAAGCCAATAACTTTTTTTTATGCAACACGTCAAAATCACTTTCAGACAGACGAAATTCTTTTACTTTTCCTAGAATGAATTCAATTTATTCCTTCATAGACCGAACACTCTTCCAAATCGAGATCTTTTACCGAGTTTAATTTCTATTTTCCCAAACCGAGCTACCCTTACTGAGTTCTTCATTTTTCTTCTTAGAGAATTTTTTTTCCTTCCCAAACCGAGATCTAATATGATATACTTCTCAGATCGAGTTATCTAGAAAAGATAGAAAGATGACCGAGTTCTCGATCTAGACCAAGATCACATGTCAGTATGGACTGAGAACTCTAGACCAAGCTCACATGTTGTACCTTTTGATCCTTCGACCCTTCTGCCCTTTGACCCAAAGACCATTCGACTATAAATTATGAGAGATGCCCTTCGACCCTTGACCCTTCGATCTTTCGACCATAGACCGGCATGATATCTCGGTTTGTATTGCTCTACATCTTAGACCGACATGTGAGAGGTTGGTTTGTGCATCTCACATATAACTCTAAGATGCCATTCGAAGGAACTCAAATTATATGAGACGTCGGTCTGAGATACCAATTGACTCTTCGATTATAATTTATGTGAGATATCCTTCGACCACAAATCAATATGAGATCCCGGTCTGTATCACTCTGTAACTCATACTGACATTTGAGATATTGATCTGTGCATCTTAAACCGACATGGGAGATGCCTTTTGACCCTTCGAATGAACTCGAATTATGTGAGATGTCGGTCTGAGATGTTCATCGATCTTTCGATTATAATTTATGTAAGATGTTCATTGACTTTTCAAACATTTGACAATAATTTATGTGAGATGTCATTTAACTATAGATCGACATAAGATTCCGATTTATATTATTTTATATCTTAGACCAACATGTGAGATATTACGATAATATGAATATTAACTTTACTATTATTCGTTGGTTGATAATTAAAACTCATTTATCTCAATTTAAACAGTTATTATAATTATTTTTTGCAAAAAAAGAAAAAAGAAAAAAATGTCCTTATATCTTCACGCAGCTTGGACTTAGATTAGCGGTCGGGTTCGTTGGACGCTAGAGTTGCCTGGTTGGTGGGACAATTGCAATGGGGTCTGGAAGTAATTTTAGAAACTAGAAAGTATTTTGATGTTGAAGAATGTAATTAAATAAAGTTGGGTAACATGAAGACCGTTTATACTAAAAAAAAATTGAATGCATAATAAAAGAAGAGGAGGAAGATAAAGAAGTTTCACAGCAAAAAATTACTCCTAAATTACATTTAAAAAAGATTTAATTAAGGTTAATTAATTTTCTTTAATGAAATGAGATGGTTGAATTTAAATAATAGGTCTAGATGCTTGAACACGCCCCCGACCACCACTCAAAAGTATCAAACCATTAAAAAAGAAAAGACCAAAAAAAAAAGGAAGGATAATGAAAAGGGGAGCTGGAACTGGAGTTGGATTGGTCGGAGTTGGTAAACATTGGAGAGATGTCACAATCTCAACAACTCCCGTTTAGGGTTAAATCAACAAAGAATCTATCCATTCCGCCAGTCCTCCACCACACAAAACGGCTTTTTAATACGTGAGGGTCGCGCTTTCGCCACTGCCGTTTGGCGCGGTAGGTAGCAGACCAGAAGTCACTCATATACAACCTCCTTAATTTTTCGTATTTTATTTTCTTTAATTAATATTACTTTCTCGAATAGAAATTGAACTGACTCCTTTTAAATGTCCCAAGTTTCTACCAACTTCCCACCCAAATTCCTCTCCTCTCCTCTCCTCTCCTCTCTCTCTCTACAGATCTTCTTCTTCTTCTTCGCCCCGATCTGCATTCAATTGGTAATTTTCGTTCCTCCTCTGACTCTGTAATGAACATCTGACTCTGTTTAATAGCTCTCTCTATCCGCATACGAGCGGAATTATTGCTTTTTTTTTTTTTTTTTTTTTTTTTGCCTTTTTGCTCTAAGAGCCTCAGGTGATCCGCCATTTTTGACCAGGTAGTGAATCCAGGAATGTGTTTAGGTTATAAAGAAACAAGCATAGATTTTAGGAAATCACAGACATTCTTCCAGGTTTACAGCTCAAGGAGGTGGTAGACACGTGGCCAACTTCTATCATGGAAAATTATTGATAATTGAAACTGAATGAACTCTTCTTTTTATGGTGAGATTTACAAAACATTGACTGCAAAACTTAAATTTCGAAATATTCAGGTGAGATTCGTGGAGAAGAGCTAAGCGAACTATAAAGAGAAAGAAGAAAAATGATAATTAACGTGAAGGAATCGACGATGGTGAAGCCATCAGGAGAGACACCGAAGCGGAGCTTGTGGAATTCGAACGTGGATATAGTAGTGCCGAGCATGCATACTCCAAGTGTATATTTCTACTGTCCCACTGGTTCGCCCAATTTCTTTGATTCTAGAATTCTTAAGGAGGCGCTTAGTAAGGCTCTGGTGCCGTTTTACCCCATGGCTGGTCGATTGAAGAGAGATGAAGACGGTCGAATTGAGATTGATTGTAATGCAGAAGGAGTGCTGTTTGTTGAAGCTGAGACCAGTGCGGCTGTTGATGATTTTGGCGATTTTGCGCCTACTTTGAAGCTCAGGCAGCTGATTCCTACTGTGGATTATTCTCGTGGGATCGAGTCATATCCTCTCTTGATCTTGCAGGTCTGTACTTTCTTAAATGGTTTTCATTTATCTCTTTCAGGGTATAAGTTTGATATTTGATGTTTGATAAGCGTTCTATCTGGTATACTGTTCTACATGTACGACTTGATGTTTGATATTTGATGTTTGAGATAAGTTTCATATCCTGGTATAAGTTTCATATCCTCTCTTGATGTTTGATATTTGATGTTTGACATTTACTAGCATTCTTCATTGGAATAAAAGGGATGAGACTAATAGTCTTAATAGATAAGGAGGGTAGGTTAAAATCTTTAGCGGAGAAATTTTTGGGTAATAAAAGAGTGCGATGATGCAAATATCTATGGCAGCCATATGAGTTGTTTTCGGTCTTGGTTCCCTTCATCTATTAGCCACCACGTGATATATTGACTTGTATCTCCCAGTTTCAGGGTCATAGCATTGAATTCCGTGAGCCTTAAACCTTATCTATCATCTTTGGATCTCTGATCCGCCAATGACAGTGAAATTTAATGGCTTAGAGCTGGACATGTGCCCCTTAAAGCTGGACATGTGGGGGCAGGGGATCCTACAATTCATTTTCTGACCGAAAGGATTTTTTTATTTTTCTAAACAGATAGTACTCTCTTAGTGAATGGTTTGAGGGGGCTCCTTGCCTTATTTGGTATCCGGTCCGATTGATGGTAATTAGTTAAAATAAATTTAAAGATGATAAATAAAGTATAATTAATTTATTATTTTTAGATATTTAAATTTTTAAAAATTAATATTTTATCTTACTTTATATATAACCATTAGCTCTTTTAAAAATAAAATCTAAGTTGAAAAAATAACTCTCATTTGCCAAATTAGGTAGAAGAGTTCCAAACCTAATATTTTCTATTTTTGGCCAGAATCATCGCACCTGATTGTATAAGCTGAGAATTCAATTATACTTATGAGAAGGGGTCTTTTTTTTTTCTTGCAGGTTACTTACTTTAAATGTGGTGGGGTCTCACTTGGTGTTGGAATGCAACACCATGCAGCAGATGGATTCTCCGGTCTCCATTTCATAAACACATGGTCCGATATGGCTCGTGGGCTCGACCTAACAATACCTCCTTTCATCGACAGGACTCTCCTCCGAGCCCAGGACCCACCTCAACCTTCATTCGAACACATTGAATATCAACCAGCCCCCACCATGAATGCCCCCCTACAAGGATCAAATCCAGAGGACACAACAGTATCCATATTTAAAATGACCCGAGACCAGCTCAACATCTTAAAGGCCAAGTCCAGGGAAAACGGCAACACAATAAACTACAGCTCATATGAGATGTTATCGGGCCATGTGTGGAGATGCGTATGCAAGGCCCGTGGGCTTCCGGACGATCAAGTAACAAAGTTGTACATCGCGACGGATGGACGGTCCAGATTGCGTCCTCCTCTCCCGCCCGGTTACTTTGGCAATGTGATCTTCACCACCACACCTATAGCATTAGCAGGTGATTTGCAGTCAAAACCTACATGGTATGCTGCAAGTAGGATCCATGATGCATTGAAGAGGATGGATGACAAGTACTTGAAATCGGCCCTCGAATATCTAGAGCTACAGCCTGATCTCTCGGCTCTTGTTCGTGGTGCCCATACTTTCAGGTGTCCGAACCTTGGGATTACTAGCTGGGTTAGGCTGCCCATCCATGATGCTGATTTTGGGTGGGGCCGGCCGATTTTTATGGGACCCGGTGGGATTGCTTATGAGGGTCTATCGTTTATGATACCTAGTCCTACTGATGATGGGAGCTTGTCTGTGGCCCTTTGCCTGCAAACTCAACATATGAAAGTGTTCGAGAAATTATTGTATGAAATCTAAAACAAATATGTTTGAATGTGTGGGAATTCTAAAGAAATGTGTATGAAATCTAACATCACAGCACTTTTCTTTTCGCTTTCTCTTTTGTAATGTGTTTGTGACTCTATTGAGCAGTTATATGAACAACGCCAATAAATTATCTACTTCCCATTACTGGTACCGTAGTGGTGTTATGTCATGGTTTTGTGCAATGGTAAATTCAGATTAGTCTCAATATGGATTTGAAAGAATTTGGAAACTTAACCCTAAATAAAAATTATAATTACGAAATATACCCCACAAAAGTTTGCTAATAAAATGACCTTACTTCCCTTTCATAACTTAATTAGAAAATATGAATATAAATATTTACTAAAATGCCCTTACACCTATTTTTACCATTTTTCTTCAAAATTCAAAAGAAAAAAAAAGAAAAAATCAAACGGTTCCTTCCTTCCCACACAAGTTGTAAACGCCAATATTCATTCACTTCGATTTGAAACCGTTGAAGAAGTAACCTTTACAATTTGCCTCTTAAATTTGGAACACTTTGTTTCGCAACCCATATGAATCCAACCTATCTGAGAGGAACCCATCATAATCCGAAAATTATATTTTGTAACCCATCTTCCAATTGAAGAAGTAGTGGTTACTAGTCAAGCGAATATGAAGAAAAATACTGAAAATATGTTGACGTTAGATATTCTGGTCGATTCGCCTAAAAAGGAAAAGCAGAGATTGAAATCGGCATCAATGTGGAAAATATCCAGCCTAGCATCCATCGGGTATGTCACTTAAAATTAGGGTTTTTTTTGTATTTTTTTTAAATTAATTGAACTATTGTTGTAAATGTTATGATATTGATTTCATGTATTTTTCGAGTGATTATATGCATTCGAAATTGAATGGTTGAGGATTTACAGTCTTCGGAACCATCGAGCAGTTTGTGATCTAAGTTGTCCTAACTAGATAATGGGTGAGTAAAGTCCTAGTGAGTATTACTCTCATGAAAAAGTCATCCTCGTATCCTTGATTCGCAAGATTGATCTCGTTGTCATTATTAGTACCACGTTCTTTCTCTATTCTCTCACCCTCATAGTGATAATCCACATTCGCATTCTCAATCTCTTCATTTTCACTTTCTTCTGCTTCCTCATTCTCATTGTAATTTTTGTCACTATCTTGATCATATTCAACAAATTCATCATGATTATTAGTAACAACTACAGGTATGTTACTCTTATAATTTATGTCAATACCTTCATCATACTCAATAAACTCATTATGATTATTAGCAATAATCATGTGTATGTGATCACTCATATAATTATCATGAAGATTACCAATATGAGATACGTCATTCTTAAATACTTCACGATTATTATATGTACCAACATGTATATCATTACTAGAAAGAATATGAACATTAGAAAGGTTAAGTAATTAGTAACGATCTTCACCACATGAATCTCTTCATATCTTCGGAAGCAACATCACATACAGTGGAGAGTTTCGCTCTTTACATTACAAGTGGTGGATATACCTCTTCACGTTTTGGTCATTTTTTTATATAGTAGTGAAGACCACAATATATTCACTGGCTTGTATGATAGTTGCAATCCAAATTCATTGCGATCAGCGTCGATAGATTCATAAATCCTAACAGCTGACTATAAATGATATTAGATTCTACTGAAGTTTCAGTCGATCCCTCTCTACAATTTGAATGACAATACCACAAATTTTGATTCTCATTTCGGTTTATACTCTCTTTTCACTCACCCTTGAAGCATATAAATATGAAAAAACTCACCATATTTGTAAAAGAAAAGTAAGTGAAAATCAGTACTCTTCATTAAAAAAGAAGTGATAAATGAAAAATAAATAAATAAATAAAGTCTTGACTGGTCTAATGTCCATTGGGTATATAGGGAAAACTAACCAGACTAATTTTATAAATTTATGCATTGGAGAGCAAAATGAAACTACCATTTAAACAAAATACAAAGCATAAACATATTTTCATTGCAATTGAAAGAGAAATCATCAATAAAACAATCAACATACCCAACCTTGACGCTTGATGAAGCTTTGCATTACCAAGCTTGACGCTTGATGATTTCAAACCTTGCAGAGCAAATAAGTAGTGATACATGTATGGATCAAATTGAAGAAGCTCGATCAATTATACAACAAGCACGATTGGTTAGGTCTGTCTACTTTGATACCATTGGAAGCAGAAAAAATAGATGATGACTTTTTGGTTATTTTAGTATTTTAATTAATTTTTAAGAAAAAATAAGTATATACAATATTAGTTTACAAAGAAAACCTTTTATAATTTTTTTGTGTACCCATTAGCCAATTCACTCTATGGATTTTACTCTTCTCTATTTACTATGCACCGTAAGTTTTATCCATTTTACTCTTCTCCATTTACTATGCACCATAAGTTTTATCCAGTGCATTAAAAGTATGTCGTTTCTTGTTTAAAGAAGTTTTGGGTTAAACAACTTGCTAAGTTAACGGACTAAGTAAATAACAAGGTTAATTTTAAGAACTCCCTTCTCTTAACTTAATTTGGTGCCAACTCCGAAGAAACTCCCGTCATAATTGCTTAGACATACCTATATATATATATAGAGTTTATTTTAATGAGCAATTATGGCGGGAGTTTCTTCGGAGTTGGCGCCAAATTAAGCTAAGTGAAGGAGTTTGCTAAATTTAACCATGTTAATCAGTTGGTTCATTAACTTAGCAAGTTATTGGGCCCAAGACTTCTTTAGACAAGAAATGACTCAATTTTAATGCATTGGACAAACTAACAGTGCATGGTAGAACTATTGTTACTCCATGATGTTGGTGATCCTGACGGTGATGGAGCATTCCAGTGAGGATCTGGAATTATTTGTAGGTGGATTTGAACAATGTGCATCTAGAGCTAGTGTATGACCTGGAGGATTAGACGGTGAGGGACTTAAAAGATGGTGGTAAGTGAGCTAGCAGAGAAGAAGGCACATGTGATGGAGGTGAAGGAGGCGGTAGTGATGTTGTATTAGCCGATGGAGATAGAGAGTGAAGGAGACAGCAGTGATGTTGTATTAGCCAGTGGAGTCAGAGGTGAGGAAAGTAAAAGAGGCGATAGTAATGGTGTTTTAGCCGGTGAAGCTAGAAGTGGTGGAGAAGATGTTAAATCATAAGGTGAAGGACTCGATTCAGAGTTCAAAATCAAATATCTAATAGCCTGAGGCACAACAAGGCCTCCAATCTGCAAAAAGGAAACATTTTCAGGTTCTATGGTGACCGATATAACTATAATGACAACACTAGATTGAGAAGCGGCAGAGGAAACTGTGACACGGTCTATTTGCAAGACGTTCGCAATGTGTGTACTGCTACTGTTAATGAGTATTTGGACAAATTTGAAAGTAATCTTTCCTACAAGTCTTATGGTTTTAGGTAATTGATCATCAGCTAAGGCATGAAAGCTGATTTAGGAAGTTGTTAACAACTCATGCTTGTTTTTCTGTCAAAGTTGTGGTTGTGTTTGAAGTGGCATGGTCATTATTTTCCATGTTTGCTTCATCAGTAAGATATAATTTTTTGTCATAGCTGAAGCATAGTTAGATCTATGTTCATCTATTTTTGCTTGTGTTAACTTTTTGAATGGTTTGGAAAGATTTGTGGCTAGAGATTGTGTAAGTATTGGTAGGAGGGGTGGTTTAGGAGTGTATGGTTTGGAATAGGTTGGTTTTTCCATGGTTAGAACATCTTTCTATTTGTACTCATGCATTCTTGCAATGGCAAAGGTTTAATATAAGGCATGAGGCCTGTTTAGTCAATACAACATCTTTTTGCTTTGAGGCTAGATACAAAGCAATTTTTAAAAAATCCATATGACAACTTAAGGACTTTAGTCAATAACTCTTCAACTTTGGCTTGGTAATCTGTAATTGTTGTGGTCTGTGTAAGTTTTCTCAAATTGCTCTCTAGATCTTCAAATTCTAATGGGCCAAAACGAATGTCCAACTGAGCTAGAAATTCGGTCCGTAATTTGATCAAGTTGCCTTTTGCATATGGGGTTACATAATTTGATCGAGTTACATTTATACCACACTGTAGAGCAGCACATTCCAAGTGAAATGAAACGTTGTAAATTTTGGTAATCTAGGGTTTGAGTAAACTGAATGAATTGTTCAATTTTGATGATCCAATCTAGGGGATCTTCTTTATTGCACTTGGGGAAATTCTAGTTTATATGCTCGGAATAAGGAATAAGTGGTTGTTGTGTGATTAGAAGTTACAGATTGCTCCAATTTAGACCAAATATTGGTCATCATTGAATCCAATTCATTGAAATGTGTTTCAAGGGATCCAATCGTTGTTGCGTTTGCAGTGCATGTTGCTCCACTTGAAGAAGTAAAATACTTAATACATTGATTGTGAATATTGTTACAATATATATTAGCATATATCCAAGATACAATCTGTAAGTGATAAGAACTAAATCTTAGAGATAAGTAAAGGTAAGAATATGTTAATAAAGATAAGATAGAAGTAAAAAGTTTATGGAGCGAACTATGGAAATTATGTTATTTTTGTTATACGTCAGCACAAAATTGATGTGGCAATTTTGCTTGTAGTAGTTGAAATCATGAACAGATAAGCGGCTTTGTTAGCAAATCGGCATGAGACCTTCGACAATAAAATCCCAGATAAAGTGTACATCAACAACAATATGCATTGAAGTTCTGCCACCGCGGTAGCGAGAGTGCATGACTAGATTAAGAGAGACTTGAGTAGCACTAATGTTATCATGTAATAACGTAAGAAGGCGATTTATCACGTAATATCTAGCCGAGTGAGTTAAATAAGTGCCCCAACGAGTTATCAATAAGAAGTTGCATCATGTATCGGATTTTCGGCATTTTTGGTTAATGGGCACTTAGTTTCCTTGGAGTATGAAGTGGGCGAGCATCCTCTATGTGGGACGATTTAAAATTTTGAAAATATATTTATGTTGAGTCAATAACATACATTCGGAACAATGATAAATTATTGCACCAAAAAAGTAAGTTAAAGGGCCGAGATCTTTTATTTAAGAGAACTGACTAAGTTTTGCTACCATATTGTCAATTATATTTAGATTATTTCCAGTAATTAAGAATTCGTCTATATAGACAAGAAAATAAATAATAAATAATTCTTTGTATAAAATAAAAAGAGAAATATCTGATTTTACCTGAATAAATCTCAAAGAGATAAGGGTTGCGCTAAGTGCCTGGTACCACGCCCGTTGAGCCTCTTTTGAACCGTATAACAACCGACAAGGTGACATATATGAGTGGTATAGGCAGGATAAATAAATCTTGGGAGGTAGGGCCATATAAACATCTTTAGTTAAATTCGCATGAAGGAAGGCATTATTGACGTGAAGTCGTCGTAAGGATCATCCTATCATAATGACAATTACAATAAGAAATCAAGTGGTTACCAGATTTACCACAGGGCCGAATGTCTCATTGAAGTCGAGGCGCGGTCATTGATGAAAGCTTTTGGCAATAAGACGAGTCTTGAAACAATCAATACTCCCTCTATGTTTTTGCGTTATATAAAAAATTAATTTACATTCAACTATATTACGAGCCTGAGTAGAGGGTACCAACTCCCAATTACCATGATGAAGAGAGTATTAAATTCGTCAGACATAATTTGGCGCCATCAAGAATCCTTTAAAGCTTGAGAAATACATGTTGGCTCTTAGTAAATTATAATTGGATGCTTGTTTACTATATTGACAACTTTTAGGTTATAAATTCCATGTATGGATCTAGTATGCGTAGTGTGCATGTGTGTTGGAGCAGTAGATTATGGCAATTGGGCCTAGGAAGTTATATGCAAAGAGAGAGGATCATGGGTTATATTAGAAGGCCCACCATGCACGGAAAGTAGATGGGTTACATTAGTAGATGTTGAAGATAATCATTGAAAGTAGGGGGATTGACCGAAAAAGTGGGTGATGAGTGGACCCAAACACATGGAGAGGAGGCACTTAATGAACCAGATAAGTCGAACCAAGCAATAGGTTGTCCTTGCATCAAGTTATCATAATCAAGAGAAGGAGAAGATCTTAAGAGACATACCTTAAATGGTGACCGATGTGAAAATGGGCGAGTTATTGGCGGAGGAACGAGAAAAGAGCCAATGTATAAACGAGCGGCATAATTCTTGGTGGCTATGGGTTTGTGAATAGAGAGTGGACCATGAAATGGAAATGTCGTTTTGCAAGACTAAACATGTCGCGAGATATAGATGCGAGAAGTTTCTAAATCCAAGCATTTGTACGCACTTTGAGTGGAGGAGTACCCAAGGAACATAAAAGGAAAAGAATTTGGTTCAAGTTTGTGGTGATTGTATGACTTTACCTGAGGAAAGCAAAAACACTTGAAAACTCGGACTTTAAGATAGTTCGGCCAATGTTGAAATAATACTTCAAATGGGCTCTTCATGTGAAGGGGAGATGCGGGAAGGCGAATAATGAGATTAGGTCCGAAAAAGTTAATGAAAGTTAGACTTGATGAAGAAGAGTAAATCCCATTTAAACAATATGACGATGTCGACATTCGAAAGTGTCATTTTATTGTGGAGTGTGTGAAGCAGTGGTGTACCGACTAATTCAATAAGTAGTGTGAAACATATTTAACTTTTGAAATTCGCCCATATTATCACTACAAAAATTATAATTTTGAACCCAAATTGATTTCCCACTAAAATTTTGAAGTTTTGAAAGATTTAATGAACCTCTAATTTTCCTTGTAAGGAAAGAATCGTGTGTACTTAGTGAAGTTATCCACATGTATTAAATAAAATTTATGTCCATAAATAGATGCCACATGAGTAGGACCCCAAACATCCGAATAGATATAATGAAATAGATGAGAATTAGAGAGACGAACTATCGAAAGGAAGTTGATGACTTTTATTATTATTGCAAGAGGTACAATCATGATGAGAAATGACTGATCTCATTGAAAAGGTAAATAAAATTTATTAATAACATGAGAGATAAAATTAGTGGGCGGATGACCCAATCTTTTATGCCACCTATTGAGAAATGTATGTACGCTACGAAAAGCATATGGAGAGATCGGTGGAGCTTGAATGTGATAGATCCCATTTTCACATAATCCGCACAAGATGGTTATCCTCGTAGCTAGAACCTTCCTAAGAAAATGAAAATGGTTAAATTCCACAAACATTATTGGTCTTTGTCAATTAATCAACAAATAATAATTGTTTTGTGAATTTTAAGCACACAAAACATTATATAAATGAAAAGTTATAGTGATTAAAGTGATTTTAGAATCGCCAACATGTGTTGTAGTCAAACATGAACGGTCACTAATTACTATTTCATTAGGACCATCATAATCAAAATGACTGAAAGATTGGACAAATCAGCT
Organism: Coriaria nepalensis; assembly: GCA_027186245.1. Lineage (NCBI taxonomy): Eukaryota > Viridiplantae > Streptophyta > Magnoliopsida > Cucurbitales > Coriariaceae > Coriaria > Coriaria nepalensis. Next base: position 7,698,089 of record CP114491.1, on the reverse strand, counting down.
GTAATGTTATTTGTTGCAGGCAAGTAACCAATCTGAATTTGATTTGGCACTAGGGGCTAACAAGTTGCCGTATTGGCATTGGGCTTGACCCGACAACAAGTCTCCGCCGTGTGCCAAATTAGATCACATAATTGGTAGATGTGCTTTTTTCTTGAGATGTGTTTTGAAATTTGGCCCATTGATTATAGATGGGCATATTAGAAAAAAGCCCTTTGATTATTTGAAGAAGAGCCTTGCTACCGAGAAGAAGAAGACCTCTATACCGCCATTAAAGGGGCCTTGGCTGCAGTGAAGGGCAACGAGCAGCTGCATTGCCCATCACAACAAGATTACTGAAGGAGGATTCAAGATGCCGGAGATATGCCTCGTGTGAAACCAAGAGATCATGTAGCTATTTGAATTGAAATGAAGTTTCTCGAGTATGAATTAGGGCGGCGATTTCCCAATATTCATCCTTTAGGCCATTGAGAATATAGAGGGTAATATCATCAAATGGAATTGGCCTATCAATAATAGAAATTTCATCTGATTTTGCCTTGATTCCTTGCATGAATAATGAGAGGGATTCAGTGCCTCGGTTAGTAAGGGAAATGTCCTCCTTGAACTACATTACTCGTGTTCAAGAACGACTAGCATAAAGGCAAAGGACGGTGGATCAAGCATCATGGTTGATAAAGGCAGAGGCTACCATGGGCATGGTCGAATCTGAAATAAAACCTACCAAGGTAGAAAGTAATAGTTTATCTTGCCTAAACCGGTGCACAAATTCAACATCTGGAGTGGTTGCGTTACCTTTGGTAGGGCATGGAAATCTTATGTGGAAGCATCTTGTATCTAATGATGAGCGATTCAACTCGAGCGCACCAAGAAGGGTAATTGCACAAAGTGAGTTGTAGCAGCCATGATAGAAAATAGATCCAGATTGAAGAAACTTGTAACAATATGTTTATGGCTACGATACCATGAAGAAGTAAGATACCTGATACATTAATTGTGAATATTGTTAAAATATATATAGGCCTATAGTCGAGATACAATTTGCAAATGATAAGAATTAGATCGTTAGACATCACTTAATGTAAAGTTATTTAGTTGGTTTATAACTAAATAGTTCTATTTTTTTTTATAAAATCTTTTAAATGAAGAAATAGTTGAAGTTTAAAAATTTTAATATAATATCATAATCAAACCCAGTACATATATTTACACTATGTTTCGAAAGTGCTTTTGATATATTATGTCGCTTATTAGGCTCTTAAAATAACTAGGTCACAAATGAGGGATAATATTAAAATTATCTCACATTATTTTAAAAAAATATATATAATTACTTTATAACTAAATAATTTCATCTTTTTCTATAAAATCTTTTATGAAAAGTATAATTACTCTTAAAATTTAATGATATTAAATCTAAGAAATTAGTAAAGATAAGAGAGAAGTTTCGTTTCCATCATTAATAGTGGACAGTGAGCTAGAAGTAGACGAGAGCCTTGTTGGAGCTCGGTTCGAAGTTACAATCTTCAGGTGATAAGAACTAAATAAAAAACCTTGTTCTGATCATAATCCAAAAACAGATTACAAAGTTGAATATATTAAAAGGAAATGTTCAACAGCCAGAGCAATTAAGTACTTGTAACCGAATAATGAACAGAACTCCCTAGGTGAGACCAGCAAACGTAAAAATAAAGAAAGGCTTCTACAGATGAAACTGGATTTCGATCTCATCAAATTCGAGCTATAGATACTCAATTTGCCTTAACATGCTGCTGAAGAATGTGAAGAGCTTCATGATCCTCGCCAAAGTCCTGAAAATACCACCAATTGTTAAATAAACATGCAGCACAGAAGCAGAGGAAAAATAAAATATTTCTTCTTAACAAGGTTTCTTTTTAACCTTCACTACAACGCAGGAGCAACCAACCACTTTTCTCGCCTTTCCCTCAGAATCGATCTTGCATAACTGCATGAAGAACGTCCATTATAATACCCAGAAGTTCAAAATGAAATTTCCATAAACATCCCTTTCATTTATCTTACATAAAAGTACAAACTTTACACTTGAACAAGGTAGTCAATTCGGAAGGTAAAGAACAGCAAAATTGGTATGATTATTATGTAAAATTTGCTAAAAAAGGCATCGGAGCAGAAAAATAGAACCCAACAGACTCTACTTTCCATGTAGATTATAATGAAAAGTATATAAGGATAACCGTTCCCAACTTATAGACAGGTTCATGAACAGAAAGAATGCATAGTTAAAAAGGCAACAAAAATAGGCCACAAAAGAAACAATACTTTGCAATAGAAAATTTGGGTCAGAAAAAAGTTACTTACACCAGCCCATTCGCCAAGGGTTTTTGCACTTGGAACGGTCATCAAATTTACATTGTGATCACCACAAAGTGCTTTAACCAGCTTAAGGTAATCGGGTTGGTTACAATCCTCTGCCAAGACACAGAGCTGGGCAGCATGCTTCTCAATGACTTTAGCACCCTCGTGTAGGCCTCGGGCAAGCCCACCATGAGCTAATGATTTCCTCAGGACAAGCTGCAGAGCAGTCTCTATGTCCATTGGCTCACCCAAAGCTGTAGCTGGGGCCAGGGCTGGAGTCTCAGCTGCAACGACAACTTCTTCACTGCAAGAGAGAAATAAAAAATAAATAAAACTAAATGGTCCGATAAAAATAAATCAAATTAATTGTTACATCTAATGCAGTAAATTTTAAATACAGTTCACATTCCCACCAAAGTGGAGCTTGATAAGAATGCATATGATCACTTAATTGAACCCCTATTCAGATATAGAACTCTGATAAACCTCCCCTTTAACTCACATTTGACTTATCTCTTCCCAAAAAAAAACTAATGAATAAGACTATCTAAAGTTTTGATACATCTCGTACTATAATGAACTTATCAATAGAAAAGGTCGAAATAACAAAAAGGTGTTCCATACAGAATCAACCTGATAGAAGTTGACACAAATGCAGATAATTTCCGATTAGATTGAAAAATAAAATGAGCGACTCAAAAAAGAAGTTGATTTCACTTACCTTGACATATTTTCTTTCTTGACCTTCTCCCTTTTTCCTGGGATGAAAAGTAGAAATCGGATTAATGGAATGTGATTTCCCACACAAAATTTATTTACATATATGATCAAAGAAACAGAAAGGGTTGAGAGAATTTAAAGGATTCGTCTTTTATAGCGAAAACCTAAAATCCTATGGGGAAACTAGGATTTAGCCCTTTGGAATAATGTCAAATTAGAAAGTACGACAAGCCAAAATATTGATAAGATTTTATGAAAACATTGATAAGATTGATATGGGATTCTCAATCCTGATGCCACGTCCTCATAAATTAGGTAGTTTGTTGTTTTTTATTTTCTTTTGAACCCTTATAAATGGTTTAATACATGGTCTTTGGATTTTCGAGAAATAGTCCCAATTCCAACCATTCCAGAATGAATCACATATGGCGTTAATGTTTGAATCAGTGTTTGATTCCTGGCCACTGTGTATTAACTAGGGTGATAATAGTTGAGAAATATGAACCGGAAGGCATATTGGAATCAGAATTACAGCTTGGATTCTTCTTAGTAAGGCCATGAAGAAAGCTTAGGGGATTATCAAGGATTCATCTATGAGAATATAAACTGGTCTAAGACTCTCAACATCTAAAAAGAAATTCAAGATTGTGAAATACAATAATAATAACAACTTATCAAGATTGTTTCGCCATGATTTATGAGCATTATCTAATACACGTTGAATTTTTTTGGGTTCTCATTGCGAGAGATAGAAAGAGACTTACTTATTGACCTTTAAGAGAAGCAACCGTCAGAAAATTAACCAGAGAGCAAGAGGCCCAGAGAGCAGAGGGAAGAGAGAGAGACGGGAAAATAAACAGAAAACCGCGGATGGAATGTACCTGAGAGGCTGTGACTGGTGACTGGTAACTGGCGCGGCTGCTTCGAGAGAGAGAAGAAGGTCGCTGGAGAGCTGCCGCAAGAATTAGGGTTTTGAATCTGTAGCGAATCCTAAAGACATCTCTTTTAATTCAAAAAATAATCACCCTATGCTTTTAGATAATTATTTTTAACCCTCAACATTTTAAAGAAATAGAATAAACTCCTAATCTCGTTTCATTTGAGTGACCGTTAATCCAATTCGACCCACTATGGTAGGGCCCATTCCGAACCATTGTTTAATAAAATCCACGGAGACGCACTCCAGACTCCAGTCGCAACTCTCTTTTCCCCTCCCCCTTCTCAGGAAACCCTTTTTTCTTCTTCTCACTATCGATTTCTTCTTCCTCTTCTTCCTCTTCTCACTGTCGATTTCTTCTTCTCTTCCACGGCTTCGAAATCTCGGGCACCTCTTCTGTTCGAACGGCAGGCACCCACTGTCGTGACTTCTCTGTACTAGGTACTTTCGATTTCTTCAATTTGTTTCGTTTTCTTCTGGTAGATGTGAATATATCTAGGGTTTTTTTTTAATTTCTTTGAAACTTGATTTTCTGATAGATAATTTGGGTTCTCTGCCCAACATTTTCCCTGGCGCTGAACTTTAGGTCTAGGAATTTTATAATTTAGAGGAGCCAAAAACTAAAAAGTGCTCGCTTTGAGAATTATTGAGAACTCTCTGTTCAATTAAAAAAAAATTGTCAAAGTGTGTATTTCCATTACCGATGGACAAATAATAATAATACTGTGTTGTAAAGAATCAAGAGAGAGTTGATAAAAGATCAGAAAAATATGATCTGGTCAGGAGCTGTATCGTATAAAACGCTGCACTTGGTGTGATATTTGATTTCCTTAAAATTATAACCATCTGATCCCGAATTGGTCACAGTATTTATATTTCTAATCATTATAGTTTACTTTTATCTCTTCCTAATTAATATTGTCTGTATGACATAGTTAAGATGTTGGTAACTTGAAAATATGTAGAAGGACTTCAAGATGCCCAAAGTTTAGTTATCTCAATTTGTCCCGACAACCCTGTTCTTGGCTAGCAGCTTCTTGCGTTGACTATTTATTCAAGATGTCCAAAGTGTAGTCACTAGTTGATTCCTTTCAATACTTCCTCTCCTTACAGAACATAGATTATCACAAGCTAGCTTGGCCTCTCTTTTCAAGATCTCAAATTTTTTCCGTCATCCCTTTGCGTTGAAATATGGGTTTCATGGCTCCTGTATTACAAGAACTGGATTTAGTGTGTAATTGGCGAAGTGGTAAAATTGGAGTTTGGTCAAACTGGAGTTGCAAACTGTTTTCTGAATGAAGGCTTTTTTACTTCTGCTTTTTTTCTCCGTTGTGTCAGTTTGGTAGTCTCTGCATATGTTAGTTTCTCTGCAAAATTCTTCTAGGTATATTTTTCAAAGAAACGTTCTTGGTTCCCAATTATATAAAGATGTTCATAACAGCTTGACTAATGATATTTCACCCTGCAGAGTTCTGAGAAGACGGGAATCCAAAACAAAAAAAAAATCTCAAATGGCTCGAAATGAGGAGAAAGCACAGTCAATGCTCAATCGTTACATAACCCAAAAGGCCGAGGAAAAGAAGAAGCCTAAGGAGCGCAGACCCTTCCTTGCCTCTGAATGCCGTGACCTAGCAGAGGCCGACAAGTGGCGGCAGCAGATCATGCGAGAAATTGGCCGTAAGGTGGCCGAGATCCAGAATGAGGGTCTAGGTGAGCACCGTCTCAGAGACTTGAACGATGAGATCAACAAACTTATCCGTGAGAAGACTCATTGGGAGCGTAGGATTGTAGAGCTTGGTGGGCCCAACTATGCCAGACACTCTGCAAAAATGACCGATCTGGAGGGTAACATTGTAGATGTTCCGAACCCAAGTGGCCGTGGCCCCGGGTACCGCTATTTCGGAGCAGCTAAGAAGCTTCCGGGTGTTCGAGAGCTATTTGATAAACCACCCGAGTTGAGAAAACGTAGGACCCGCTATGATATTTATAAAAGGATTGATGCCAGCTATTATGGCTATAGGGATGATGAGGATGGGGTTTTGGAGAAGGTGGAGGGGCCTGCAGAGGAGAGAATGAGGGTGGAGGCAGTGGAAGAGTGGAGGAGGATGGAGGAGATAAGGAAGGAGGCGAAGAAGGCGGTGAAGAGTGGTGAGGTGGCGAGTATAGTGAATGCTTCGGTGAAGGAGGTGTTGTTTGAGGAAGAGGAAGATGTTGTGGAGGAAGAGAAGAGGGAGAGGGAGAGAGATGTGATGAGAGAGAAAATGGAAAAGGAGAGAGAGTTTGTGGTCCACGTGCCGTTGCCAGATGAGAAGGAGATTGAGAGGATGGTTTTGGAGAAGAAGAAGATGGACCTCTTGAGCAAGTACACGAGCGAGTGTCTCTTGGAGGAGCAAACTGAGGTTAGGGAGATGCTTAAAGGCAGTTAAGAGTGGTTTTTGTTTTGAACTTTGCATTAGCTGGTTTTATAGGAAAATAAGTAATGCATGTGTTTTGATCATAACTTGTTCCAATTGATTAAAAGTAAACAATGTTAAGCGTTCTGTTGGCCTGTTGTATATTAAATGAAGTGTTGACCATTTTTACCCACCTTTAGAGAAACCTACCCAAACCTGCCAGCAGTTTAGATGGCTTTCTACTCGTAGCCGATACATACCAAATTTCTTTGAAGTTCAACTTTCAAGTGGTAGTCTGTGTATCAGCATTGTTACCGTGCTGCTAGAGTCCTGAGTTGAACCAAACCTGAAACCAGAACCCTCTTCGTAGCCAGACGCCAAGCTCGTGACCAATTCCTGAATCCACAACTGTCTCAACAGCGGTCTCAACTGCAGTCGATGCAGTATTGGTGGTCTCTGACCCCGAACTGAAACCAGACCCTACCCCATAGGCCGACTCTGTTTCAGCCCCTTCCTACTCGCCCATGATATGGTAAAAGTACTTCAGAATATGAAGTGGATTAGTGGCGCGCCCATTATAATCTTTTTCACTACGGGCACTACCAACTACCCCACAACTAAAAACTGTCGTCAATGATGAGAAAATCTGATTAATGGTGGCCATAATTGGATTAAAAATTTAAAAGAAGCTTATTAGTTCATAAGTTCTAAATTTTTCAACGTAACAATATCAGAGGATTCAGGGGTATTAAGCTCACCATTTTTCAACGTAACAATATCTTATGGAACAAACATGCCCCAGACATTCATTAATCATGTAAAGATTCAACAAAAATAATAATACGTGAAAATATATTAAAAATAATAATACTAAAGGAAAAAAAAGAGTAAAACTAAAATAAAATAAAATCCCATGTGACCAATTGCATCTTCCAACTACAGCTACTAAAAACGTTACCAGAAGACTGACTGTACAGGAATATGATCAAAAAGGCTGGAATCTAACACTCGCTGGGAGAACTAGGTAAAAAGTAAGTTTCCCATCTCCTACCTCCAATTTCTTAGACGAACTTTCACTCAATCAACTTATTTCTTTCTTCCCCTCAATTCCTTTCTCTTACTCTCTCTTTCTATTTCTGTTTTAAAAATAATTATAGGGTTTCCAAATTAAGGTATATCCTGGAAAACAAGTAGATGAAGGAAAATATTATCCAACATTAACCTTAAGTGTTTTCTGTTCTTAACTTTCGAAGCTCATCTTGGGCACTTATGAGCCTACAATAAGAAAATCAAGTTTCAAATTAGAAAAACAACATTACAATCTTACATAATGCTTGTATATCTGGCATATAATATGTCAGTAATTGTATACCTCAACTGCAAATCGGTTATTTCTTTAAGTAATTGTGTCTCCCGCTCATGACCCGCTTCAAGCTGCAAACATTACCACACATTCTTGCTTCAGTTGATTTCAAGTCATATCAGCTATAGACTAAACATGATTTTGCATTGACGAAAAAACGTTGATGGGAGAATAAGCATAACTTTTTTTTTTGGTTCTTTTTCCTTACATACCAAAGATTTCTCCACCACTGCAACATGAAATGCCGAACATCCCGCTTTCACTGGGGTGATGGAAAAATAAACAAGTAAGCTCAAGTAATTATATGGATGAATGCTCGTATAAGAATATATAGGGGAGATTATAGATTAGAACCGGCAGAGTCGCCCAGAGTAGTAACATTCTTCATCATGCTTAAAATATTCTCCTTTAGAAAGAATGAAAAAAACAAAATATTAAAAGGTCTTTAATAATACTTATGTAAGGAACAAAGTACTATATTGTTAATTCGTACCCCCTGAATAATATTTGACTGCAAAATAGAATGCAACAGGTGAAAAGAAGAAGGTCCAGAAAGAATTGATGTTCTGGCAGATGGTGAAGGTAGAGGTGAGAGAAGTGGATTTGATGAATTCGAAATTGCAGAATACGGAGTGGTTATCACCTACATAGTAGTAATGTTCCATAAGAAAGAAATGTAATAAGAGGAAGAAAAAAAAATTTTGATTTCAGAATTTTAAGCATCATCCAAAGAGAATAAGAAAATGTTTTAAAAGATATCTTGTAGGAGGAAATATGATTTAATTGTAGCCCGAGTCATCCGTTTCAGATCATAGAATAGCCCAAGTCATCCGTTAGCCAAAAATATTGGCTAACGGTAAGGGCCTGCAGTTCATACCTTAGACATAGACATAGTAGAGATTCAAAAACAAAATTTCTCACCGCCATATGAGGGAGGGAATTATAGCAGAGATAAATGAAAGTTATGCACATTACGATATTGAACCTTCAGTCTAAAGTTGATGACTAAAGAAAATGTGGGAAGTAGCACAAATTCTATTCCCTTTCAAACAATTGAGTCATAAAGACTTTATGGCCTAGCAAGATACTAGCAAGGCCATAATGCAACTTTCAGAAGGACGACGCATTAAAATGTAGTTATCAGTGCCACTTATAAGATCTCAACATGTACTAACCTGCATGCTCCGACTCTTTAGCCGTATAGGAGGAGGGGCAACCTGAAAAGAACAGGGTGAATTCATACCCCATCTCAAATAGGATGAAAGGTGCATGCCAGAGTTATTTAAGTCACCTTTTCTATGCTAACATTCTCAGATGTAACTTTGAAACGCCCTTTCTGTTGCACAACTGTTGGCCTTACCTTCTCATCAAGTTCATCACTATTTGAAGCTGCAAGAACGATTTAATTGTTAAACTTGCGGGAGCAGCCTGATGCATGAATGGAGCACATTAATTCTATATCAATCAGATAATCTCCAAGAACTTTCTCCAATGTGACTGCTTTCAAGAGCCGCCGAAAATTTAAAAAAAAAAAAAAAAAAATTATTTGCAATACATCTTTAGAACATGCCTGATTTGGCCTGTTTACAAGAAACTTCAGAAGGCATATCATCCAGTGCGGGCGGAAGAGTAAAAGAACTGCAATTTGGGATGTTCTGCAGCTGATTTTGCAACTTATCTCTGTAAATCCATTAACCGATTTAAGTACTTACAGAATAACACATTTTGTAAAATACTGAGGATTTAATCAAACAATGCACAGAACAACGATAAGGGGACTGTCACATTTGATAAAACTTGCTTGAAATTGGTTAAATCTGAGCGAGTAGGGAAAATAGCAATCGTGAATCAATATAATGATGGAATGGAAAGTATTCACCGGCTGCAACAAACTTTAACTGATATCAGACATCCAAAGTAAGGTTCAGATTTAAACCTCTCTCTTTTAGTAGGTGAAACAGAAACTTCTAGTAACATGCCTCCGGCTGAAACATTTTTTTTATGATGACAAGAACTGGCTGCACGCTCTAAAGTTCTTCCACTGAACTCCAATTCCAGTATTTCAGATGAACTATTTCCATCCCGAGCATCATGCTGGGGTGAAGAATTATGCATAGTACGGTCCTCATGACATGACCTTTGTATATTAAAATAACGACAATATCAAAACAGGTATCAGAGAAAATAGTAAAGAAAAAATGACGTAAAAAAGACAGTTTCAGTTGACAAACTTCATATCATTAGACGTCGAGTCAACTGAGCGAAGAGGAACTGCTTGATTCTGCATCACATCATTCCACTCCTGTAAAAAGATCAGATGCTAAGGAACCAAAATTTGAGAGCGGTGGGTGGAACCTTTATATATTACATGGACATGGACATAGATTTTAGATACCGAATCTGAAGCTTGAGAGGAGCTTTGACATTGTGAATTTTTTTCTTCCACAACAAGCGAAATAAAGGAATTTGAGCAAGATATCGTGTCATCATTATCTTGGATCTGAATGGAAGATAAAACAAGGAAAGACATTATTGTAACTCAATGATATCAGATAATTATCAAAGAAGAAGGTAGTGTGGATGATTGCCAGTACCAGCGATGCCTGAGCCTTTACATCTTCAAGATCGAAGTTCCACTCACTAATTCCTCGTTTATATTCATTCTATTCATAAGGAAACACCATATTGACATTCATTCGATGCATAATAAAACACAACATTTATATCTTATTTAGATATTTTCCAAAACCAGTTGTAGAGAGTGCCAACCCATTAAAAAAAAATTGTTAAAAGGGGGTTAAAAAGACCATTCAATTCATTCTTATCTATAAAACTTCAACCTGTGATATTTCCTCCTTCTCCCCATCGGGCATTTTCTTCTGTGCTACCATATCTTCCTCCTTTTTCTATCATTAAAAAAAAAAAAAAAAAAGACTTGAAGGCATGAAGTAATCATGAAAACAGCACAAAAGGATCCTGACTCATATACAAAAGATAGAGAGTTTCTACCTTCAATGCCTTAATGCGATCCCCAAGATTTGGCAGACCCTCCAAAAGGGTACGCACAATATAATCATTTGACTTGGCTTGCTTGAAGAAAGGATGCTTTAGCAATTTCTTTGCAGAAGGGCGTTTTAGAGGGTCTTTTACCAAGCAAATAGCAATCATCTGCTTAAAATGCTAAAAAAACAAAAACCGAAAAGGATTTTACATCTTTATAAACAATAGTTGGCATTGGACATTTTGGAGAATACCTTCGAAAATTTCCGATCCCTTTCATAATCAAGACCTGGAGGAGCATTCTGTAGTGTCATCAGAAGCACCTTCATTGGGGGATACTGTGAGAAAGGAGCATTGCCACGGGCGAGCTCTAAAGCAGTTATTCCAAAAGACCAAATGTCCGCTCTGCAAGCAAGATTTCAAAAGAAAATAATGTTACAAAATCTTACAGGAAATTAATTAAAATACAAATCAAAAAAAATAAAACAGTAGGTTAGGATGATAATATAGAGGAAAGAAGACAAACTTGAAATCATAACCATGTAGCTGCTCCATAACCTCAGGTGCCATCCTTCAAAACAGATATACAAACTCTTATTTACCACCAAGAAAATTTGCAAAAATTACTACATATATCTTATAAGTCATTCTGCATTGTTTCTTTTGCAAGAGGTCCCTTCTTCTTCCATTATCCAGGCACATATTTTAAGTGATGTACTGAAGATGACAGATGCATTTGATCGTGACGGTTTACTTCCTTTCAGGTAAGCATGAATGCCCACAGATGATCCATCCAAAACCATTCAATAATCCCAAACAAAAAACAAATGAAAACGCAAACTTTCTAGACATAGTAGTATAAATTTACCAGCAAGGTGTCCCCACGAATGTATTCCTCATGCGATGCCTGTCACACGAATCAAAAAGGCAACAAGAAACCCCAAAATCCCCCAGCTTGATTGTACCACGGGAGCTCATGAGTATATTCCCGGCCTATAGAGATTATTAGATAAGATAACGAAGAACAACGAACTAATTGCGAGGTGCAACGTATTAAAGAAATAAGGAATCTAATAATGTATGGATATACTCACTTTGACATCCCGATGTATGTGTCCCTGATTGTGAAGATACTCTAAACCCTTTAATACCTCCTTCAATATTGTTGCTATAACTACCTCACCAAAACCAGTTGGGTATGCGGCTTTTAAAATGTGTAGACTTGAGCCTCCAGACATGTAGGGCATAACGATCCACAGACTATGGTCACTAACAAAGGAACAGTGGCATCTAAGCACATTAGGATGGTCAACCAAGATCATCGTTTGTGCTTCTCGAGAAATGTTATACTGTAAAGAATGATATCAGGAACGCAGTTTTGGACTTAGTATGACAATGCAAAGCTTACTAGCAAACAAATTGATCAACGTTCCAGATTGCAGAGATATGAATTTCAGTTTGTCTTTCTGAGAAATTTTCTAAACTGCATATCAATTAAAAATGCAAGTCGAATTCAAACTTCAGACTTAAACATCAGAGCTTCTAATCAGAATATCAGAGCAAAAATAAAAAAAACGCGAAATTTCCTGAAAAAATTTACCAGATCACAATCAGCACGCTCCAAATCAAGGATTTTGATGGCGACTATCTCATTGTAAGGTTTACAGAGAGCTCGGTGCACCGAGCCACTCACGCCCTGCCCGATCTCTTCATGCAGAGTATAACGCTCTGCTCCTACAGGATACTTCTTCTTTTCCATCTTCTAGACTTCACCGATCAAAAGCACAAACGGAGCTTCAAAAGCGTAAAGGATAACAATGTCACAAAAAATTAGTTCAGAAAATACCGAAATCAATCAATACTTATAAGAGACAATGTATTAGCGTCCGTCAATGAAAAACAAATTTATGAGATAATAAATTCCTATTTAAACAGAAGAAGGAAGAGAGAGAGAGAGAGAATGAAGAGATTGTAAAAGCATTAATGAGGATGACGACGATGAGGATTTCTTTATCTGGAAGCGGGATCCGAGTCGAAGGTGGTTTCGAGAATCCTAGAGAGAGGGAGAGAGAGGAGAGAGAGAGAGTATTTATCGATATATTTTTCTTCGAATTTTAGAGAGAGAAAAATATTTATAAAATATTTATAAAAAAAAAAAAAAAAGAAAGAGAAAAGAAAAATCATTCCAAGATTTTGATTTACTTATATCTTTTCTGTTTGTTCCGATGGAACCGGATCGCCACTCGAAACTGAAGGGAAGGAAATGTTTGTATGCATGCATGCAGGACTCTCCCGCCACTCCCTCTTGTTCGTTTCTGTTTCTTCAAAACTCGTATGATCGATATATCTTAGGAATTTAGGTTATATAAATATATTTTATAATTCTTATTTTTATTTTTATGATAACATAATAATCCATAACTCGTATGATCCATAACGCTTAATAAGGGATTAGATAGAAACTCAATCAATATCTAACATGATCCTAAAAAATTATTATTTTATAATTATTTTTTACGATACCAAAACACTATTATATATCATGTATATATCAAAAGACATGACATTGATGACACGACATTGAGTCGGCATTTGGCCCCACCATTACAATTAAGGATAGTGACTATCTGACATAAGTTTAATTAAATTGTCTTTTAAGATGTTAGCCTAACTATTAGTAGAACTGTCACGTGTATAGTGAATAATTCAATTAATTGTCACATGTAGTGTTTGCGCGTTGCATGCAAAAGATCTAACAAAACATGTCAAACCAAAACATATTGTCTTCATTTAATCGGCAAGTACATTCTATGTGTTTTGTCAAATGAAGAATGTGTCCAAAACATGCCAAACCAAAATAGAGGATGTAGTACTTAAGCTAATAAGATGGAAGGGAAATTAGTTTGAAGATAATAAGAATGTGTGCAAAACATGCCAACCCAAAATATTATGTTATTCGGATGGATGCGATCAATAAAGATAAAATAAATAACACACGATTCTAGATATTTTTATTATATCTTTTAAATATATTTATCTTTTAATATATTTAGTTATTTTTTAGTGTGGTTAGTTTATCAATATTATAATTTTAGGGTTATAAATAGTAGTAGATGTTGATTATTTACTAATCGAAATTTGAAATATGTAATATATATATATATTTTTTAAAATAATATTTTTATCCTATCAAATTACTTATAGGTTACTGTAAAAATAATTGTCGGGATATCATAAGTCTTTTACCAAATTTTACAAGCATAGTAAAACTTTATTATGAAATATGTTTAGTTTTTTACATTAGAAAAATAAGTAGAAGAAGATATATTGTCACACTCTTTGAAAAAATAGTTAAACTGTTTTAGTAGTTATATATTTAAATTATCAGAATTTAAACTGTCAATCGTTAAAATAAAACAGTAAAAATTAAATCGGTCAATCACCGGGCGTGACAGGTGGCCGACCACCACATTGCAAAGTGTCAAGTACTCCTAATAAAAGCAAAAAACACTTCATACCCACACCGTGCGCGTACGAATATCAATCAAATCTCAACTATTTTTTATTCTTGCAAATATTAGCTATTTATAATTATTTATAAATATTTTAAAAGTTTTTTATTTTTTTAATATGAGATATATTTATAAAATATTTTTTAAACTTAGAATCTTTAATTTATTTATTTTTAATAAATTAAAAATCTATCAATAAATATAAAAAGAACGGGATAAATAAATGAATTGAATAATTATTAATTGTTTGCGATTCCATTATAATTTTTTATCGCAAAAAATAATTTTAGGTTCAATGATTCAACATATGTCTAGCCCTTTATAACTTCTTATTATCGGGGAAGGCAGTATTTTTTGCACTCTTATAATTTATTTAAGCAAGATTTAAGTTTCTGGATCCACTGATAATGGTAAAAGAATAATTGAAGTTTAAATTTTAAAAAAAAAAAACAATTTTTAATATAGAATTATGCTGATGACATGTCCACTTAACATGTAAATCACTATATATTTATTATTTTAAAATTCAAAAAAATTAAAAAGTATTAAATATAATATTCACCCTTCTTAAGATGGATTTCTTATTTTCATTTCTATACTTTGGTTCAAGTAGATTCAATCCTTGAATTTTTGTTTTTTGTCATATTTTCGATTCTTGAAATTTAAATCAAATAACGAAATAATAATAATAATAATAATAGAAGTGATTATTATAATTTTTACCCTAATAGTTAAAATGAGACATAAACGAAAATCGAATCACATTAAAGCATAGAGATGAAAATATAAAACAAATAAAAATAAAAAGATGATATTATTTTATTCTATTGGTTTTAAATAGGGATGTGAAAATGGTGGATAACAAATATCTATATACGTCCTACTTACTAATGAGTGGATATCCACCCATCTTATTTAAAGGGAAAGTGATATATGTCTTATCCGCTCCGTCAAAGATAGGGTAGATATCCATCCTGCCCCGCCACCTGAGGATAAGGTGGATATCCCTAGAGTCGACTCTCCTATACAGCAGGATAAGTAATGGTCTAAGGTTCTATATATTTTGAGATCTTAAATAATTGTGACATATATATATAATTGTTGAAATTTGAGAATGTACTAAAAAAAGTTTTTACCATGTTCAGGGAAAATATGAAAAATTTTAAAAAAGATAAAATAATTAGTGGGTCCTTTTAATATGTTTTATTAGAATAATTTTTCCGATAAAAGAAATGACATAATTTATATATATAATTATTTTTAAAATATATTTTATATCAAAAAGACCTCAAATTTTAATTTAACTTAGGGTGCTGATTGATCACGAGCTGCCTTTAGATATCCCCCTATCCGTCAATTTTTTTTTTTGGAAATAAATAACATAATTAAAAAAATAGGTATATATCCACCTGTCCAAAAAAATAAAAAAATTAATCACCATATCCACTAACCAACAGGAGATAAACGGTTCGAACGATTTCAAATATAATTACACAACTATAAATTTAAAGATCTAAAATTCCTTGCATTTTTATTTTGGGCTAAAAGCTCCTTATACTTTTAACTTCAGGTTTAAAATATATTTAAAAAGATCCCCATTTTTTATTTAGAATGCTAAAAACCTCTTCGTATTTTTTTTATTTGTGCCAAATACTCTTTTACAGTATATTTGACCCTTTTTTACTAACAAAATGATGGTTTAACTGACATATTTGTCTAGTTATTTAAAAATTCTAATTTGTTAATTTCTCATCTTAATTAATTTCTTGTTCCATTTTTTTCTCTTGAATTTCTTTCCTCACACCCAAATTTCTCTCTAATTATCAAAAAAGAAGGAAAAAAAAACCCTCCACAACTGTGGAGCTTGAGCTCAACGGCCATGGAACGAAGCTCTAAATCTAGAGCTGGACCGCGGATCTTCAAGTTCCATAGATATAGAATGAAGCTCTTTGGTCATGGAGCTCAATTTTTCACAACTACGAAGATTTTTTATTTTTTGGATAATTAGAGGAAAATTAAGGGTAGGTAAAAAAAAATTCAATGAGGAAATAGGAAAATGACAAATATTAATGATGAAAAATTAAGGAATTTAGGGATAAATTTTTATTTTAAAAGTCATACTACATCATCATTTTGTTTATGCTGTTTAAGTGTAGCCTTAAAAAAAAAAAAAAGAGATATTTATGTCAATAGTGTAGTTTTGATTTTTTATTTTTTATTTTAAGAGCTTATCATATAAAAAGAATTGCTTGGTCAAACTAGTCTTTTTAATATTTCAGTCCGGAAACTCAGACCGAAAGATATTATATTAGGTCTCAATTTTGGAAGGAATAAAAAGTCTTCGGTTTGCACCGGAAACTCAGACCGAGAGACGTTATATAAGGTCTCAGTCTGGGAAAGAAAAAAAAATCATATCTGGACAGGAAACTCAGACCGAGAGATATTATATTAGGTCTTGGTATAGGAAGGAAGGAAAAGTCTTCGGTCTAGATCGGGAACTCAAACTGAGAGATGTTATATTTGGTCAAACATTTTGGTCAATTATTGAAAGGTTATACCTTTTACAGTTCTAAGTGTATTGTTTAGACATAATATAAACATATAAAGGTCAAATATTTTGGTCAACTATTGAAATGTATCACTTTTATGATTCTAAGTATAGTGTTTAAACATAATATGAATATATAAAAGTCAAACATTTTGGTCAACTTTTAAATATATCATTTTTATGGTTCTAAGTGTAGTGTTTAGACATAATATAAACATATAACGGTCGAATATTTTGGTAAATTATTGAAATATATCACATTTGTGGTTCTAAGTGTAGTGTTCATACATAATATGAACATATAAAAATCAAACATTTTAGTCAACTATTGAAAGATATCACATTTATGGTTATAAGTGTAGTATTTAGATATAATACGAATATATAAATGTCAAACTTTTTGGTCAACTATTGAAAGATATCACTTTTATGGTTATAAATATAGTATTTTGACATAATATGATCGTATAAAGGTCAAACCGTTTGGTCAACTTTTTAAAAAGTTATATATTTATGATTCTAAATATAGTGTTTAGACATAATATGAACATATAAAGGTCAAATATTTTGGTTAACTTTTAAATATATCACTTTTATGGTTCTAAGTGCAGTGTTTAGACATAATATAAATATATAAAAATCAAACATTTTAGTCAACTATTAAAATGTATCACTTTTATGGTTCTATTTAGATATAATATGAACATATAAAGATCAAACTTCTTGGTCAACTATTAAAAAATATCACATTTATGATTATAAGTGTAGTATTTAGACATAATATAAACATATAAAGATGAAACCCTTTGGTCAACTATTAAAATGTTACACTTTTATGATTCTAAGTATAATATTTATACATAATATGAATATATAAAAGTCAAAAAGTTTGGTCAACTATTGAAAAGTATCATTTTTCTAGTTTTAAGTATATTGTTTAGATACATAGTATTAACATATAACAGTTAAATATTTGGTCAACTATTGAAAGGTGTCACATTTATGATTCTAAATATAGTATTTATGCATATTATGAATATCTTTGGAGATAAGATTAGATTTTTAACAATATCATTACTATTTCTTTCATTACATATCTTCAAAATGTGGTATTAGAAACAAAAAAAAATTATTTCACATAAAAAAATTACATAAACTTTCAAACTTTCCACAAAACTATAATTTCTCAATTAAATATTTTCAAAATGTGATCAAATTCATAAGAATCATCATAATTGTCATCAAGATTATTGTTAATGTTCATACTACTGACTACGTTTCTGCCCACTTGATAATGAATAATAGGAAGCACATGTATTTCACAGTCACCACATGAACTGTTATTTGTCATCAGTGCAAACTTCACATCCAAAGTAGAATTTCCGTTTTTAAATTGTAAGTGACGTACAAATCCCTTTACATTCTCATTATTTCTTATAAATAGTGGGAAACATACCGTTTTACCTGATACATTATATGACAATTGCAAATTGCATTCATTGTGATCTACTCTCGTATATTGAGACATTAGAAAATTGAGAAATATTTTGTTTTTGTTCTATTCTGTTTGTCAATTTCTCAATATACTATGACTACTTAAGAAATTGAAAAATTGAGAAAATTTTGAATTATGTTATCTTTTCCAATTTCTCAATGTTCTATCAATAAATTGGGAACAAACATATTGAGAAATTGGGAAACATGAATTCCACTTTTTTCTTCTTCAGATTTTCCAGATTTTGTATTTTTTCACATTTCCACATTTTTTTCACTTGCAGAACAATTCAAAATGTCTATTACAATCACCACTTGAACGGAATTACCCAAAAACAGAGGATTATCCATCACATTTTCATAAAAATGTGAAAAACGTGGGTATAGACCTTACCCAAAACTCAAAGCATTTTCTAGCTTGAAGCTCTCCCTTCACCTTCGATTATGAACCTCAGATACGAATATATTCAAAATTTAGAGTTGATATGAATGAGAAATTATGAGAAAGTGAAGGTAAATCATATCCTATTAAGGAAACATGATTTTTAGGGCAAAAACATGTCGTTGGTTATTTTAGTAGGAATGAAAGTAAACTTATCGTTTTACTCAATATTTGAGTGATATTGAAACAACTATCTTTGCTAATTTTTTCAATGATAACTTTGTCAATTCTTATTTATTTTATTTTTTAATTATATTAGATTAGTATCACAAATATAAATAAAAGTTATGTTAAATATGTAATTTGTTTTACCATTTTAGGCATTAAAACTAAAGGACCAAAAAAATGCAAGAGCTTTCGTCTCCGTACAAAGTGTAAAGAACTTTTGAAAATACATGAATTATTTTACCTTATGTTAAAAGCCAAAGAGTTTTTTACCCTTTAACCTTATATTAAAAGCCAAAGACATTTTTACCCTTTGCCCTATTTTCCGGAGGAAAAAAGTGAGGGGCTATTTGTGTATGTATGTTAAAATATATTTTGTATTTTAAAATATGTTTTAACGATGTGTAACGATTTAAGAAAAGAGATAAATATGTTATAGATTTTTTTTATTAATTTTTTATAATTATAAAATCATTTTCAAAATTTTAAAAATTATATTTTTAAATTTTTTCTCAATTTCTTACGGTCGTCGCCGTCCCACCACCTCCACCTTTGGAGAACAAGAAAAAAGCTCTTTCAATAGAGCTCGAAGTTTTAGATCTAGAGCTCTTTTTTTTTTCCAATTATGGAGGTGACGACAAAATTTAAAAAGGAAATTGAAAATATATTTTTTAAATTTTTATAAATATTTTTTATAATTATTAAAAATTAAAATATCAAAAATATATTTTTTAAAAAAAAATATTTTTAAAACATGTTTTGAAAAACCTAAGCAAATATAGGCGATTATAATATAGGCGACTAACCTCCTTATAGTAAGATTTGCTGTTTATTACTGACGGAAAAGGTTAAATATTCATTGTTTACATTCTGACCCGACTTGATCCACCTCTAACCCGACTCCTTGTTAACCCTTACCCAAATAATATTCATTAACAAATTTCTTTGTATCTTCTTCGACCATGCAATTACAGCTGAGATACCATCGGAGCCAGCGCGTGAAGCTACATCGAGTCCTCAAAGAAGCTCAGACTAACACCACCTACTCGGCCCAATCCAACAACTACGCCACCTTCGACATCTCCATGATTCTCGTTGATGAAGGAGAAGACGAGAAGCTAGATCCGAATAAACCCTTCTCTCTCGGCCCAAAAATCTCAGATTGGATGAACAACGAGCTGATTGGTTGAAGAAGAAACCTGATTTCACCAATTTCTTCGGGCACAAAAAGCCCAGTGTGCTTCTTATCCCAGGTTCTTCCCCTAAACCGTGAGAGAATCCAGTCGGTGACTCTTACCTTCTCCAATCGATCAAGAACAAAATCGATTACTACAGATTACACGAAATCAAGATTTTCTACAACACGTCCATGAAGAAATTGCTGGTTTCTGGGCAAAACCGCCATTGATTCGAAAACGACTAGTCTCTCATCCAGAGATTGAGTTCTTATGGTGAATGGATAGCGACGCCATATTCTCCGACATGGCATTTGATGTTACATGGGAAAGATATAAAGATCACAATTTTGTGATGCACGGTTTGACGGACGACTCTGTTCTTCCTCTCTCTCTCTCATGTTCTTTTTTTGGTGTTGAGTTTTTGGGTCGGGTTATAAGGAGGTTATTGGCCAATGATAATAATATAGGGTAAGTGAAGAGGGAGTTTCTATATTATAGGAATGTAATTGGTTAAAGCTGGATAGTAATCATTTACCCATATAGAACTTACTTTATGTAAAACCCATCAGTAACTGTTAAATCGAGACCGTTAAAAAATTGTTATTAACTCTAATCAAAGACGTTAAAAACCTTAAACAGTAGCTGGGCCCGAGCGTTATCCAATCCAAAATTAGTAGGTCAGTAAGACGCATTAAATACCAAATTAGGAAAAAGATAAGGAAAAATATTTTTCTCCCAAAAAAAAAAGGTCTTAATAAATATTTCTCCTAATTATGGAAACAGCGTGGACGGTGCTGTGCTCCACTGGAACCGAGACATACGGAGAAGACGTGTTTACCGAATTTAGTATCAACCCATCCCTCCCTTCTCTTCTTCTTCCTCCTCTCTTACCATTTTCGCTTCCTCATCCTTCTGTAATCGATCCTTCTTCGCTCACATTCCATTCGTCCTGCATCAACTGTGTAAGTTTTCTTCCTTCTTAATTGATTTTTTTCTTAGATCTGATTCTTTAGCTGCTGAATGAATCAATCTTTTCTGCTTCTGGAATTTTCTGGATGTTATTAGCTTCGTCTGTCTTTCATTTTCTCTTCTGATTTTCCTCCCTTTAGATACGCACTGAACTTAGGATTGCGTTTAATGCTGAGTAATTATTATTAATACGCATGTTATGTGATGTTTTCATGACATTTCATGATGATGATGTATGTCTCTTTCTTGAGGGAATGAAGTGATTTGATTGTTTGGAGGCAAGAAAAAATGGGACATCAACTACTTTTGGTTTTAGCTGAAAACCTTAGTAACTACCAAGGGATGATCATTCTTCATTGCTGTTTATTTGGGCGTATTATCCCAACCTCGATATTAGAATTCGACTCAAATGTTGAAGAGCATCATGGGTTTGATGTAGATTTAATGGCGTCTTATGCATGAAACTTGAAAGTATCCCTAAATATTTTCCGATTTAAACTCTGTTTTTGGCACTCATTCCGGAGTAGTTAAAACAATTTATGCATCTTCCAAGGGAAGTGAAAATTTTCATTTTAGATGTGTAAGAAGAAGCTTATGGAGTTTAGTAGAAGGGATTATAGTAATTGTCTGTAACCTAGGTGTTATTACCAAAAAGTAGGACTTTGCTTATGAATCCTAAGTGCTTTTTGTGTTCAGTAGAAAGTTGATGTGAATACCAATAGATTATATGTTCACGAGCAAATCTTATATGTGTCTTCCCACCTGCATATAGTGTTGCCTTTCGAATTAGCGAAGCCGTCTCCAGATCTTCTTTTTCCTTCTTTTCTGATTCCAAATCGGATCTGATCCGTTACTCCTTAATAAGTCTCTTGGGCTCTGTAGAATGCATAGAGATGTGATTACTCACCTAACAATTCTCTTGAATTTAGATTCCTTGTGGTTTGTAAATATTAATGTCCTTGTGCCTACTTCATAATACTGTCATTGTTGTTTCTTTTCGTTTCAATAATGCCTACTTCATAAATTATTCCTCTATATATGTCCTTTTCGTTCTTTATTTAGTTTCATGATTTTAGGTTCACCTGTACTGTTTTGGTGCCATTATTGAAACCTGAGATGTTATTTTCCTTCCTCTGTTTCAAAAATCCAAGCAAGGCATCTCCTTCTTATGTGCACATCGTCAATTCTAAATCATTCATACATCTTCTTCGCTTCATCTATTATGTGTATTTGGTTGAATCGCACTTCGGTCAGTCAAATATTGGATGTGTTTTTGGTGCAAACTTTTCAGGTACTGAGGAAAGGTTGGTGACCAAAATTTTTTTAAAAAAAAAACGACAATTCGAAGATGGTTCTGGATGGGATCATATGTTCTCCTCGAACGACAAAGAGGATGCCATCATTCAGAAAAGCGCAGTTTCAACAAAACGATCAGTTGGGCAGTTGGTCAGCTCTTGTAAAACGGCATCGCTTCCTCTTGACGGCCCTAGTCGGCTTGGCTTTTCTCTGTACCATTTATCTTTACTTTGCCATCACTTTGGGGGCTTCTTCTTCTTCTTCTTCCCCTTGTTCTGGCTTGACTGCAGCTGAGAAAGCTCTCTGCCGGTTGAAGAATACCGAGGCTTCCATGACTAGAGGCAAACTGAAAATTCTTTGATATCAAAAAAGGAAAAAAAGTGGGTGATTGGAATGAGAAAATTACTCTTTTTGGAGTGACCTTGAAAAAAACTACCCTTTTTTTAGTGATGATTGAAGAACTTGTCGGGTCGTCAGTGATGATTGAAATCATTAGTCCTTTTTTCTTTTGTAATATATGACATTGATTTGATTCAATCGAAATTTTATCACCTCTTTTTTTAACATTTTTTATTATATATGTAGATCTATATTGGAAAATATTTAAAGAGTAAGAGGGAATATATGAAATCGAGCTAGAAACCCCCCATTGAATCCCAAATTTTAAGTGTAATTAGTGAACTTTAGTGAAAGGATATAAAAGTACAATTACTATAACTTCTTACATACTAAGTATGAAGTTATATATAAAGTTAAATATCTACGCACTTCATTCGACCGTTATACCACGTCACCATATAATTTATAAAATTATAATTCACTTTAATTTTTTTTTTTAACCATTCTTTTATTGTTTATATTTTCTTCTCAAAAAAGGATAAATAAATATTTTTTTTCATCTTTCATTTTAGCCCCCAACTCACCATCGGTGGTCCAGTTTGCATCCATCCACATCCACCTCCTAATAACGAACCCAAGGTCAACACACCGATACCATCACCACAACTACCATTGCAATCAAGATTCGAAAAAAATTCTAAATCGATTGTGGTTGAAATTTAGAGAGAACTTGTATCTATCGCAATATATATAGGATGTTTTCAAACCCGAATTACTATAAATCAAGGTTCAAGATCAAACCTAGATCTCCATGGATTTGGGTTCGAGCTCGAACCTAGGTCTTTCATGGTGCCATGGAGATATGAGTTTGGAGACATCTCGAATCTATTGTGATAGATCTAGGTTCTCTAAACTCTAATCACGATCGCAATAGTAGATTAATTTATATTTTCTAAATTATTTAATGGCAAATCGATGAATCGAATTCCAATGTAAATTTAATTTTGTACTAATATGTTAAATGGTAATTATTTAAACGTATGATTTAATTTTTTCGTGGTAATAAAATAAAATTATATTTTATTTAATTTAATTTAAGGGAATGATGGAATGCAGCAGTAGATTTATGTCGGTAAAACTTTTTTTTTTTTTAGTTATAGGGTAAAATTTTAAATTTAAAACTTTAAGGGTAAATTTATAAATTTAAAATCAGTGTCTTCTCTAATTCATTATTTTCAGTTTCTCTTCAATTCCACTCATTTTAAACGTTAGTAATCAATTATGCCATAACTTGTCTAAAATTTAACTTTTTATCCTCATTAATCAAGATGTAAAAAATATTTATATAATTTTGTTCCCATACTTTTTTTTTTATAATAAATATATAGTTTGAAATTAATAAGTTTTGAATTAGTTTTAGATATAAATTTTAATTTATTCCATTAAAAAAAATTAAAATATTAAGATTCAAATAATATGTTTCTTTAAAAATAAAATTTTAATTCTAAATACATAAAATATTATAGAGTTATATGAAATATTTATTTTTTTAATTCCAACTTTTTTTATAATGAAATATTATATATATTCTTGTGTAGATTTTATTTGAAATGGCTTACTGGATAATAGTCATGCTTCTAAAATTTTTCTATTTTTTATCTTTTTTTGCCTTTAGTTGATTCATTGTGAGTTTATCATCTTCAGTAAGTGGATCATATACCCTTCTTCAATAGCTTTCCATAAATCAAAAGCAATCAAGTAGTTTTGTATTTTGTCACTCCAAATATGATACTCATTTTTATTAAACACTGTTGGTGAAGGTAAACTTACTTGATTCGGATTCGACATAGTTTGATTATGGTGAAACTAAATTTAAGAGGGTTTGACATAAAGAATCTAAGCTTACATTGGTCCTTTTTAAGATTGAAGCTTTTATACCATATTAAAAAATAGAACTCAAATAAACAATAATAGAGGAAGTGCAAAAACTGCAGAAAAAGCCAGGTTGATTAAACTTGAATGTTTTACAACTTAAATAACAACAAATCGAAAAAAGATTACAAGGCCACTAACTACATCCCTTAAATCAAGTAAAAATAAGATTGAAAGTTAAAGACTAATAAAACTAATGATCACAAACCATACAAGTATGGCTTTTGCAGCAAAACATGCTATAGAAACAATTCACCATATTGTCAAAAAGCCCAATGAACAAACCCGATCAAAACATAATTTTTTGCTTCAAAACTTGATCAGCACACCCAAAACATTGGATAACGAGTTATGGAAGCAAAGATCTGGCAATCACATACAAAAACAGTCTCCTACTTCTTCTACAAGCAATCAAATAAATTAAAATTGCAATTATCGACCTGTCGACTCAGTCATTGAGTATGTTGACTCATCAATCCATCGAATACTTAGCTGCAATAGACTATAACTCCTTCAATTTTGATCTGATATGATTAATTTTTCTTTCAACAAGTTTGTTTTAGCATTCTTCAACTGTATGAATAGTGGTCAACGCCAAAATCCATCAAACACAAAAAGTCTAACTTTTTAAATAAACTTAGGCCAATCTAAAACTAATTGATTTCTAACAGAAATGTCTCTCAACATAAATTGATTTATGGTAGGCTACATTTGAAGCATTTATTGGGGTCCGAGATGACAAGGCCACTGCTCAAGTAAAACTCTTTGGTGACAATTTGGTGGTACTCTCAACCACATTAGCTATGATTTCTTTCCCCCTCTTAAATGAAATCATCTGAAAATATCTCATAATAAGTTTTGTTGTTGAAATAAAAAAGAAAGTATTTTGATAATACATACATAATTACTAGGTTTTGGAACAAAACCTCCCGATGGACAGTGTTTACAAATCAAAAGACGTCATTGCTGCCCCCATCCGTGTCATCCAGCTTCTTTATAATGCTGGGATGAGTCCAAGTATACTTTCCCCATAGAACTATATATGGATTCTTTCTTACTTCCATTTTCAGCAAGGAAAAGAGCTAAAAAAAACTTGCCTTGTTCTTTGCTTTGTTTCTCTTCTACTCAAATTGTGATAATGACATATCGTACACAGCATGGTCTTCTGGGTAGATGATAGCTGCACCTTCCGCCACCTTTTATGCGACGGATTCCTTAGCCGTAGGCAGGGGCGGAGATAAATTTATCAAAATTAATTTCTTAACTTAAAGTTAATCAAATTTTTAGAAATTAATCTTTAAATTTTTTTTATGAAAAATGTATTTTTATCTGCTTTAATTTTTATATAATGTTCCCTATCATTTTTTCCTGATAAATCAGTAACATTATTAAAGCAGTTAACCTTACAATTTACAAAACATCAGAATTAATAATAATATTTATATTTATAATATTCACAAAGCCCAAAAAAAAAATTTTTTTTCTTATTATCGTAATTCATTGATTACGAATTGAAAATGAAGAAAAGAAAAAAAAAAAAAGGGTCATAATAAGATATGATATTATATAATTTAAATTAAATGTCTAATTAAATCATTATAAATCAAAAGCATCATCAATCAAGTCACACTGAAAAATTGGTGATGCAAAATGAATCTAAGTCGCCAAAAATACTGTCATCAGTACCGTCGATGTAGCAGCTGGCGGCAGATGATGTAGAATAGTCCTCACAATCAAACAATGTTTGTATATCGTCGGGAAAAACACTTCCTCTAACAGGTGGGTCCGACTGTGGTGCCCCTACTTCCTCTACTGGACAGTACTCATGATCAACGGCAGCTGATGTTCTGTCCATGTACATGTCCTTCAACTTTGATGATTGCAGTATGATCCCTAGTGTAGTACCTCCTGAGCATTGCTCTATATTACCGTTTGCCATTTTCGAGGAAGAAACGTCGTCGCCGTTGACGGAAATTAGTTGAAGATTCTTAGCGTTACTAGAATCGTCATTACAGTCGTTAGGATTTATGATCTTGACGTAACGACCCAGGTCAAAGTTTGTAACGGCGTTAGCTCCACGGTACTCTATGGCTGCCATGTCATATGCAGTCGCTGCTTCTTCTTCGGTTGCTAATAAAATTATATTTGCATTCAAAATAGTTAGACGAACTTTCAAATAAAAAAAATTTAACCAAAAAGAGAAAGAAATATATAATTTTAAAAATTAATATTACGTTATATATTAAATTTTATAATAATTATAATATAATTATAATATATATATATATATATTTCGTATGTTTTTATTATTAATATATTTAGAAATTCAAGAATTAAATTTGCTTGCAAATTTCGGTGAGAAAGTTGAGAATTGAACGTAATTTTCAAAGGGGGTTTTAAATAGCTGGGAAGAAAAACGGTCGAGGGTTTGGTGATCTACATCTCAACTAATATGTTAATTTTTTTTTTTTTTTTAGTTAAAAAATTAATGTGACGTGGAGATAATATTTGAAATTTGAGAAGACAAAATTTCGTACCGTGATGTATGTACTATGTGTGGAAACAATATCATTTTATAATAATTTGATATTGAAATTCTTAGAACATTCAGGAATATTTAACAATGAGCCATGCATATAAGTTAGAATATTAAGTGTGACTTTATGTATTGAGTCAAGAGTTAATTAATATTAATTATATAATTAATATTGATAATTTTATATGATCAATATTTAAAATACATAATAAATATAATTTTTAAGTAATAATATTTTTATCTTTTTAAATTATTTGTAAATTATTATTAAAATAAATTTTTAGATACAATAAATATTTATAAAATTTCACAAGTAATAATAAAATTTTGTTATAAAATATATATATGTATGCAGTTTTTTATTATAAGAAAATATGATAAAAGAAAATATATTTTTTTTCTTTATGAATTTCTTATATTTATTAACGAAATTGACACTTATTTATATAGCTACCTTTCTAAGTGTGTCAAAAGTACCTTATACTCACATATGTGTGCCCGTGTGTGAGTCACGGTTAGATTTCAAATTCTTATTTATTATTATAAATACTTATTATTTATAATTATTTATGAATATTTTTAAATTTTTATTTCTTTCTAATATAAAATACATTTAATTATATTTATAAAATATTTTTTAAAATTAAGTTTTTCACTCATTTTAGTTTAAACTAATTTAAAAAATCCAATAATTAATCTCAAGGAAGTCTGTTTCGTTAGCTTCATCAAAGGGACGTTCTTGATTGATCATTATATTATATTACATTATGTTATATACATTTAGGTCAAATGTATAACTGCTCCCGATTTTTATTTCGTTTCTTGATTGCCAAACAGGTCTTAAGACGATAATATATTTATAGAAAAAAAAAAAGAAGACAGAAATTAAATAAAATAAATACCATATGTGCCAAGGTAGAGATATTTGCTGCCAATTACTCTGCCAATGCGAGCTTCCCATCTACCATTACTATGGTGTCTGTAACAAAAATATATAGTATTTAAGAAATTAAGTAAATAAAATAAAATAAAATATTTCACCAAAAAGTAAAAATAAGGAAATAAATGAGGAAGCAGTTGGCATAAGGTATGGAGAGATTAATTGAATGTGGGTCGATCACATTCACTTTCACTTTCACTTTCCCTATCACTATGGTTTATTTTTCTCCTCATGTTTCTTCCTCAAATTATGTCCCTCTCTATATATACGTATGCAGCTGTGCTCATTAATATTTAACTATATAGTATAATATAAAAATTGCTTACATTTGCATTGCATGAGAAAATATAATGTCACGAAGCTTGATTTTAATTTATAGTTCTCTTTTATTTATTCTTTTTTAATCTCATGCGCATGCATGTAGAATATTATCATACTTAAAGATGATAATAAATTTTATTTGTACATATTTATAATAAAATTTATTTTAATATATATATACCTGGCTACGCCTCGATATTTTGAGACACCTCGAGAGAAACCACTGCTTTTTCTATAAATTTAAAATTATGTAATTAGAATCAATCATAATAAAAATATTAGAATTAACAAATATAAAATTAATAATAACAACACCCATTACCTCCTCAATGATCCAATATATTCTTCCTTTGATTGGGTATCCATTTCTTTAAGATCCTCTTCATATGTGGATAACTATGATAAATTTAAAACAATTTAAAAAAAAAAATTACCCTCTTTCCCTCTAAAATAATAAGAAAATCAAAATCAAGAAAAAATAAAAAGAAAAAAAAATAAAAGAGAAGGGTTAAAATTAAGATTAAGATAGAAGAGCTACAGGGAAATTAAGGAGAGTTTGATGCCCCCAGTACTTCAATGCAGCCAAATCATAAGCATGTGCCGCCGCTTCTTCATCATCATACGCTCCTAACCATACCCCAACAACATCTCTCGCTTTATTTATTGAACGGAATTTCATCGAGCTATTCCAAATTCATGACTATTTTTCTTTTTCGAATTTTTTTGCAAAATTTCAGTAGAGAAATTCAAATTATTACCTAAATACACTGCACTTGATCACAAGTTGTATTTGATCCGCCATAAACAACACCGCAAAAAAGTTAGGAAATTAGTAATTAAAAAAGATGACCAGAAATTTTGAAAATGGTGAAGATGGAGAACGAGGAAGAAGAAGAAGAAGAAGAAGAAGAAAAAGATTCTAGAACCTTGTCTTCCTTTCTTGCTCAGCGACTCGTTCCAGCAATTCTTATCCCACAAATGAGCCTCGTACCTTCCCGTCCACCGATGCCTGATTAATTAAAGATATTTCAAACCAATTGTTAACAGATTAGTATTCCAATTTTCCATTTCGATCATCGATATGAACCGGAAATTCAGAAAACAGAGAGGAAGAAAGTGAATTCGATCTCATCAATGGCCGCCATGAACAATGCAGCTTAATTAATTCTAACCTTGTGACTCCGCGGAAGATAGAGCTTCGCTTCGCAGGGGCGTCGCGCGGTAGGCCCTTGCGCGTTCTCTTAATCCCGACCACCTTCGTCGCTTGATCGTTTCTATCATCAATCTTGCTGTTGATCATTTCAGTAGCAGTAATACAACTCTGCTTCTGACTTATCTGTGAGATTTTAACCATTAATGTCGAAGTTTCACAGAGAGATAGAGAGAAAGAGAGTGAGAGAACCAATCTGGTATTTGAAGAAGTGTGCGTGAGAAAGAGAGTTAGTTACATGAAACAAATTATTAAATAATTTAGCCAGTAATCAGGAAAAAGAAGGGTTTTAGTAGAAAGACGGCTGAGCAGGGAGATGGTTAGTATTTATTGGTTAGAATGAAATGCTGCTTTTTCTGATTTCTTTATTATTATATTATATTATATTATTTATTATTATTATTAATTTTTTGCAGTAGATTTGTATATTAAATTAGCTAATTTTATTGGTAGGCTTTCGAGTAAAATATTTAATTAGGGGTCAATTTTTCCACATTTATAAGGTTATATTTATTTATTTATTTATTTATTTATTTATTTATACACAATTGTATATATAAATATTTACTTAGATGTAAAATTACAATACATGGGCCCATATATATGCAACTCACCCAATATGTTGGATTGGATGTCACGTGATGGCTTTGTCTATCTATCAGACCTATACGGACCGATATAGGAAAAAAGAAAAGAAATATATATATATATATATATATATATATATATATAAACATATATATAATTAAACTTAATACCACATAATTAATTATCATTTAATATATTATATTTAGAATTATGTATGATTCAATCTTAACCACATAAAGATCTAATAGTTGATACTTATATACTAGTATATCTAAAAAAATCCCGAACTTCTTTCATAATCGATCATATTCATACTTTATTTAGAAAAAAAATTTAATTGAATTATGATATTATTTAAATATTTAAAGTTTAAATTTTTCGAATAAGAAGAAAAACCAACTCCATAATGAAAAAGAAAATAATTCTTTCTAATGCATAATTTTTAGAAGAATTTCTTAAAAAGTTCGTATAATCATAGTGGGATGTATAATTAAGATCATAAATTTATATATTTGTGAGAATTCGAATCTTCCAAAATTTTGATCATAAGTATTTTGGAGACTCGTGATCCATTTTCAAGTGGGATGTAATTTATGAGGCTAATGAATGAAATAGAGGTAGCCTACCAAGCCCAAGAGGCCACACAAGCTTTTCAACTGGGCTCAGGATAAGTTGGGAAATTGGGCTTGGCTTAAGTAGAAGATGGATGGGACTAGATAAACCCCTCTCAGTCTCTCAGCCTATTAGGGCAGCAAATTACCTCGAAAGTAACTCGAATTAATAAAACACGTTGACAATAAAATTTTAATTATAAATTATATTCAAATTATATTAATTTAAATTATTTTTAATATTTTCTCGGGGATGATTACCATTTTGAGATATATATATATATATTTTAAAATACAAGCAAGTGATAGTTTTATTTGAATAGACCTTAAAAAATCACAGGTTATAAATTTATGACTTAACCTTAAGTGTAGTATATTAACTATTTATTAATTTATATAGAATGGGAGATATTTTTAATGCGTGTTTTGTTCTTTTCCTAATACAAACTTTTGCGAAGGAGCGCACAACACGACAACTTTTTGGTTGTGATTCTTATCCAAAAAAAGGGGCCCCACATTAGGAGTCTTACGTGTCCAACATCAGACACGTGTCAAGCCAACCAATCACAATATTTGTCATATACCCACATAGACGAAAGGTGGCGGCAACGCTGTCAGAAGATTACGATCGCGGCCCCACACATTTATCCATCCAAACTTGCAGGTACGTGGCATCACAAAACGCCAAATTTTCACACAACGTCACCAATCCCGCCATAAGACCTCTACCGAAGGACGAAAAAAACCATCAACACTCCTCGACGTCGGCCGCCGTCGTTGCTGTCCGTGTAAGAACATTGTAGTCTTTTCACCGATATCGCGTACGGTCGCTGTTAGAAAACGTGGTGAATTCACTTCGTCGACTCACTGATTTGGATTCATTCCTTCTGTTTATAAAACGACCGAGTTTTGTTCTTCGTTGACGCCCCCATTTTAAGGCGGTTTGTGAATTCTCTCGAAAGCTAGCCACCGATTCCCCCCCACCCCCTCTCCTCCCTCCCCCCTCTCTCTCTCTCTCTCTCCCAGATGGTTCAATTAATGGATTTAGCGGTGGAGAAGAGCCTGAAACGGGGAAGATTGAATGTAGAACGCCGTGATTCGCTTGAAGACCAATTCGGACCATTTCTTAAAAGATCCGAACCTGATCGATCTTCAGAGGTTTGTCTTCCTTTTGATTTCTACTGATTTTGTGTTGTCTTTTTATTTTTTCCCCCCAATTAATGATGATGGATAATTTCATAGGTGCAGAAGTGGAGTTATTCAGAAACAAGTTCAAAATCTGTATACAATTCTCTTGAGGAGCCAAGCCCACTTGGATTGAGTCTGAGAAAAAGCCCCTCTCTTCTGGATTTGATCCAGATGAAACTCGTTCAAGAAAAAAAGGGTTCGAAATTATCAACCAAAGCAGGAACAAGCTCTGTTTCTGAAACTAATAAGCTCAAGGCTTCAAATTTTCCAGCTTTAACCCTAAAAATTGGTACATGGGAATATAAATCGAGATATGAAGGGGATTTGGTTGGAAAATGTTACTTTGCAAAGCATAAGCTGGTATGGGAAGTATTAGATGGGAGTCTTAAGAACAAGATTGAAATTCAATGGTCTGATATTGTGGCTCTCCATGCTACCTATCCAGATGATGGCTTAGGAACTCTCAATGTTGTGGTAAATTACCATAGATACCCTGAACATTCAATTCATATCTTCTTACTTTTATATATACATGCATTGGTATTTATAATTTTTGTCAACAGTTGGCCAGACCACCTCTGTTCTTCAGAGAAACCACTCCTCAACCTAGGAAACACACCTTATGGCAGGCAACCTCGGATTTTACAGGCGGTCAGGCTACCATAAACAAGTGGGTTTATTTTAGTTTTGTTGATTTTTTAAAGTTTATATGTTAATGTTGTGACTGGAACTTGAATGTCTTTTACAGGCAACATTTTCTGCAGTGTTCACAAGGGTCATTAGGGAAGCATTTTGAGAAGCTTATCCAATGCGGTCCTCGTCTCAACTTTCTAAGCAAACAGCCGGAGACAGTGTTAGAATGTCCATATTTCAAAGCTCCGATGGACTCGGCTCATGGGCTCGACCTGATAACGGCCGAAAGGCCCAATGCTTTCTTCACTTGGGAAGCTGTGGGCCCACCAACTTCTTCGTCCCATGAGAGCTCAGAGCTACCAAGGAAGAAATGGGACCAGATAAAAGTTCCTGGAATTCACCCATCAATGTCGATAAGCGATTTAGCGAGTCATATCGAACACTGCATATCACAACAGGCAAACTCTTCTGGACATAATGAACAACAAAGCAGAGATGATATATTAGAGGAGATCGCTCAGTATCTGCTTAGTGATTCTCAGTTGGCTTCTTCTTCGGCAGCTTCGGACGAGAAGTCTTTAATGTCGAGGGTGAATTCTCTCCGGTGTCTTCTGCAGAAGGGTGCTCCTGTTGCTGAACCGAACGCCCAAGGCAAAGGCAACAGATGATTTTGTGTAGGTGATGATAGTGAGAATAATAATGGAGAGGGTTTTAATGCAAGTGGGAGCAGAGTAATGGCGAGGAAGGATTCGATTGGGGAGTTTCTGCTTAATCTTCCGAGAATAGCTTCTCTTCCTCACTTTTTGTCTAACCTGTCTGAACATTTTAGTAGTCCATCTAGATAGATGAAGTACGAGTATAATACCGACTTGTTTCCCCTCCGACTTTTGTGTGAATATGGTAATGGAAAAGACAAAGGTCTTTTTTTTATGGAAGAGAGAATTATACCATGAATAATCTCGTGCAAAAAAAAAAAAATCTTGCGTTTATATTTCCTCGTTAAAAAATGAGGGAAATTCCTTTATACAAACTAAAGAAAGATAATAATGATTTGTTGATGAATAGAAAATTTGGGATGTTTTAGTCTCCTTTGTGATGCAGTAATCCACAACGCACTAGTTGAAAACCCAATGAGGCGACCATTCCAGTCAGGGATCCAATCATGGCTCCATAGCTCACACAAATAGGCCATTCCTACAAGAATGAACGGAAACCCCGTTAAATGGAATGCTTTTTACAGAGTTGGTTATGAGCAGTTAATCTAGTATATGTAAATGATAGAGTTAGACCTGCCATGGCCTTTCCCAATCAAGTGGCATAGGCCAAGCCCCAAACCAAGCCCCAATAACAGCACCGTGTGCTGGTAGACATATAATGTGATCTATGAATCCAACTGGCCTGAAAAAGAAAAATTTCAGCATGAACCTTATTCTCTACTGAAAACTATTTTTTCTCAAATATACAAACAACCAAAATCATATTGAGGGAGCATACTTAAGATGTGCAAATAAACGGAGCCAATCCGTCCACGATGAACCGAAGACAGAAGAGGCAGGCACAATCTGCAATTTTACCCAATTAGCTGATAATCCTGAGATCACTTTTATTTTTCCTTGTCATGTAGTTGTTTAGAACTTTAAAAGACATTGACTAAACAAAAACTCACAATGCTTGCTTTTAAGATTGTGAGATGCCAATATTTAAACAACTACATGAGGGTTTATCAAGAAGCTGAAGGATTATGGTCCGAACAACAAAGTTAAATACATACATATTAAAGGGGAAGATTTAGAAGCAATGGCTGCTTACAGTAAATGATGACATCATAAGGGACCAGTTAACGGTCTTCCAAAAGTATCTGCGGCCAAAACAGATGCATGCACAAAATCATAAGCCCTTCAAATCAGATTTCAGCACTTAATTCAAGAGAAATAAATTCATCTCATTAGAAACTTGAGAAAATTTTCGATTAGTCGCCGTCTTATTAATAAGAAAAACAGAGATCACATTTGAGGTTGGAAAGTATAGGATGTATTCTAATGAAGTACCTGAATAAGATGCTAACGAAAAACAGAGATCATTTGTTCATTTGGAGGTTCTTACCATCCAACCACAACTATGACTTCTTCTTTTTCTCTTATTAATTTTATTTTGGAAATTAACGCTAAATACAAAGTTTTCAAGTTCTTATTTCACATACTGAGTACCAACAGGTGCGCCCAAAACAATAGCTCCAAACGCATTCAAGAGAGCACCTACATAATAGATATTACATGGATCAATTACTTACTAGAAAAAAAAAAAAACCCACAGCAATTAAACATACCAGCTCGATGAAATGGGAAAGAGAAAATGAATGAAGGAACAAGAAATAAAGTTAGATTTCTTTCAACTGACCAGCAGGAAGTCCAAGCAGGCCTCGCAATATAGCTTTAAAATACTGCAATTTACACAGAAAAAGAAAGAAGATAGATTCAGAACTTAACTGCTTGGTTGATCGGAAAGTGAAGGGGAAATAAAATAAAACTAAAAAACCTAGAAATCTCCACTCAAAACAGCCTCACACAGCATAACAGGAGAACATTTGGAGTTGCAATCTATAAAAAAACCACTCAATTCAAAGAATACAACACTATTCGTCTCCAATTCTATACTTCATCCACATTTTCTAAGCTTCCAAACAAAAGCAGAGGAAAGAAAAAAGAAAAAAGAAAAAAAGGATCTGAGTAAAGTTACCGAGCATTGTTCTTTGTCGTGACGATACCGGCTGTACAGAAGAACCACAATCGAACACTGAATAACCTAAGAACCAGAAAAGCAAATATATATATATTGGAAAATAATTTGGAATCCATAGTTAGAGGGAGTATGCTGGTAATAGAGGAAGGGAATGAGATAGATACCCAGATCAAACGGAGGGAGTGAGAAGGATTGGAGACGAGATCGATGGAGTAAACATTTTGGGGGAAGAAGAAGGCTAGGGCTAGCCCTAGACTACAGATCAAATGGATCAGAATTGCCTCACCAGCTGAAATGGGTCTTGAGCTCTCGTTCTTCTTCTTCCTCTTTTCCATTTTTTTTTTATCAATCAACGACTTCAATCAAGAGGGCCTCCTGGCATTTCTATGATATTATGAATGCATTCGCTCGCATAACGGTTCTTTTTTTTTTTTTCATTCTTCTTTTCCTTTTTTTTTTTTTTTTTTCTTTAGCGCCGTTGAATTTGAGGGTGAAATTAAAAAGTATTGGCTTTAAAGTTAAAAAAATTATATAAATAAGAAGAATATAAGTGTAAGAGAGAACTGGAGGAAATAAATTTTGTAAAAAGTTTTATTTAAATAATAAATTTTTTATAAAATTTTAAATATATATATATTTATTAAAATTCTTACTATATCTTTATTAAGCTAAAATGAAAAAAAAAAGAAAGAAAAATCCTCCCTCCCTCTATTATTAAGATATGTTAGAAACTTTTAATAATGCTGAGACATAAATTTATAAACAAACTTCTAAAATCTTCATTTAAAATCTCTATTAATACATGTCAGAAAAAAAATATTCCTCCTTTTTCATAAATCTTGGACCTCTATTTTATTTCACAATTTTCGATGGCTCGTACTCATAAAATTGTAAAGAAATATAATGCAAAAAGAAAGAATAAAGATCATTACTTAATCTCACATGAACGTGAAGTGAAGTGAAGAGTAGAAAGTAATGTCAGAATCAACGCCAGAAAAAATCTTCTTCGAGATATTGGATAAGAGACTTAAAAATTGGGATTTTTTTAGTTTATTTTCATGGAATTTAATGGAATTATGATTAGAAATGTTGAAATTGAGTTATTATATATTTTTTTTCATGAAATTTGATTGATTTAGAGTTAAGTTGTTCGAGTTTTAATATCCTTGGGCAATACATCAGTTATTTCGAACTCCTCTATAACTGTAGAGCTTATGAATGGGCTTTCGAGTCATAGAGCAGACTAACATAAACTACTCTACTGCTCGATGGCCCCTCAAATCCTAGAGTATTAGGGTTTTTTTCTTCTCAAATTTCAAGTATTTTTTGATTGCTTAGCTTATATTTGTGTATACAAATATTCATTTTTTTTTTATATTTATTTTTAAGATGATCAATCTTCAATCCGTCCCGGACTTCAACTTGTACTTTACGATGGATTTCATTTCAAGATTCGTACTTATGTGATATTAAAGC
This sequence comes from Coriaria nepalensis, assembly GCA_027186245.1. Classification (NCBI taxonomy): domain Eukaryota; kingdom Viridiplantae; phylum Streptophyta; class Magnoliopsida; order Cucurbitales; family Coriariaceae; genus Coriaria; species Coriaria nepalensis. Next base: position 7,661,225 of record CP114491.1, on the reverse strand, counting down.
AAGAAATTGTGATTACTGACATAAAGGCAAAGCTCACCCCATGACAGTTGGAGGTATTTAGAGATACTTGCCTAGGTCACATTTTTGATGTGGAGGTTGATCTAAAAAAACTCTGGCTAGTTTGTAAACTTTTCATTCTTCGACGAGCCGGGTGCAAGAAGAAACACGAGTTATGATTTAATAAGAAGCATATGTGGATTGATCTGAGGGAGTTTGCAAATGGTGACGAGGTTGAAAAGTCATAATTATCCTCATGACTATGTTATTAGATGGATAAAAAAAAGGTGACTAGCTGTTGAGGAATTATCTTGGTGGAAAGGTCGTAAAAGTTTTAGAGCTTACACGAAGATTCATAAGCAATGTTGACTGATGAAAGACCGAGGATGATAAAATTATGAAGATGATTGTTATCTACTTCATTGTGGGAGTTATCTGGGATCAAGAGATGAAGAATAAGATCCGACCATTTATATTGGTCCTATCTAATAATTTGCACCCGTTATCCCAATACCCTTAGGTTAGATTGAGTTTTGAGGCTGCCATTCAGTCCTTAAGAAAATATTAGAAAGAAGGTCATTGCACATAAAGACCGGCCGAAGGGGCTAAACGAGAAGGAGAAAGAGGAAAATATTTCTTATATGGATTTCCGTTGGCAGGTTCGACTTTCTATTTTAATATTGTTATTTGGCTTTCATGTTGTTGAGCTTAATTTTATGTTTACTAATCCATTTGTTACTATGTAGGTATTTGGATACGAAACCATTCCTTTTATTGGAAAGTGAGCTACAATGCAGGATGAAAAGAATCTCATGTCTCGGGTTTTAAGATGGTCATCCATTGACTCGTCTGTAAGTTATGAAAATGTTGAGAAGTAGACAAGGAAAAAACATGCAAGCATTTATTTTATTTAATTAATTAAATATTTTACTTCATCTTGATTAAATCTTGAAACTTAATTTACTTTTATTTTCATTTAATACAGCTCATTCTTCATAGAATCCTGAAACCAACCAAGGAAGAAGTAGCTCATGAGTATTTAAAGACTTTAGATCCCTTTTCAGATGAGAACGATGAAGTTGTGGGCATGTTGACTTGGGCATGAAAAGAAGTAGAAGAAGTACAAGTAAAAGAAAAAGCAATATTATTAATAATAATAATAATAATGTGGAAGGGAAATTGATAATAATGACAAAACTAAGCGGGACATTTTCAATTTGGAGAAGAAGATGAAGGCACTTTTTGTGGGTTTTTCAGAGAAGGTAGATAAGATGTTTAGAGAGCTAAAAGATGACATAAGTAATTAGATGAATGATATGGATAAGAAGCTTAGAGATAGAAGAGATGGGATAGATCCGACGACATCTCCCAAATATTCACCTTCATCTACCACATCTCCGTTTGTCTATCGCTATGACTCCCCACCACCTCCTCAGTTTGTTGTGCATGTATCATTAGCACCACCACTTTCACCTTCATCCACCATTGTTGTTTATGATACATCAAGTAATGTCAAGCATGTGGATGAGGAAGATCCAAAGGATTCGGTCGAGTCATATATAACCCCACCAATCATTAAGATTAGACATAGTGAAAGGATAAGGAAGTTTGCTCCAACCATCACATCTCTTTTATATACATAAGCCAAAAATGAAAATATAAGAAGAAAAAAGGATTGAAGGTGGCGGCACTGTTTACTCCAAATAAGAAAAATGAGAGAGCAATGTAGTTATGACTAGAAGGAAACAAAGTTGTAAGTATATTTTGAATAATTTACTCAATTTTAAGTTATTTTTTGTTATATATGAATGTCACTAACTATATTAATCTTAATTTTCCCATGACATGTCAACTATCGTACGATTCAATGACAATAAGTACGATAAAGAATTTTTAAGGACATATTGGGATTTAAGACATGGCTACATAGTTTTATAAATATTCAAATTGATTGGATTTATTGATAAATTTCTTAACAGTTTATTTATTTATCTTATAATTTTTTTTATCTTTATGGTTGCAACACGTGGATGAAGATATGTTCTTGCTCTGGATGAGACAATAGAAGTTCAGTGAGCTGCTCAAACAGACTGCCGCTTTCATATATCAAGTGTTCCCTTAATTCCTAGATTATTATTGAGATACAAAATTTGGAAATTTCGAGGAGGGGGACCGTAAAACTCATGTATTTGAAGATGACTTAATGATGAAGGAGTATGTTGATGGACATAGACCAGTTACCGAAGTTGCATGGAAGTATGTGAACCAACTTTATATACCCTATAATATCAAGAACGAGCATTGAGCTGCTTTGGTCATGGACATTCCTAAACACAATATCAACGTCCTCCACAATTTATCAAGTATAAATTATACAAGAAGAAGCTAAATGAATTACTTAAACTATAAGCGTCATACTCCCATACTTATTGAGGAGCGGTGGAACATAGTGTAGTCTCAAGCCATTTAAGATCATCGTGGTCACTAGCTTGAATGAGGACATTGGAAAAGTTAAAAGGGGATTATGTTGTATACATGTTAAAGTATCTTGAGTATCACCATGCAAGTTTTGATGTAATGCTTTTTTCTGACGAATGAATGAGTCTTTTTAGCCTTCTCAAGACCCTATCGAGCGGTAGGCCTTAAACTTTAACCTTAAACCTTAACCATAGATCTTACACCTTAATCTTAACCCTAGACCTTAAACTTTAACCATAAGCCTTAAACCTTAACCATAGGCCTTAAATGTTAACCCTAAACTTTGATCCATAAACCTTAAACCTTAACTCTAGACTCTAAACCTTAACTATAAACATTTAACCTTTAACCCTATACTTTAAACTTTAAACTATAAACCTTAAATATTCAATCATAGACTTTAAACCTTTAACCCTAGACCATAAAGAGGCATCTCTAGACCACATTGAGTTGTTGGGTATGGAAGATAAATTGACAAAGCCTTTGTCTTCTAAATCAAATTGCTTGATGGATAATTTTAATACCCCATCGAGCCATAAGGTTTAGAAGACAAACTCAAAAAGTTTTTGTCTTCCAAATCTTGTGGGTCGACGGGTAATTTTAACACCTGTTCTAGCCATAGTATTTGGAAGACAGACTTAAAGGGTACTTTCAATACCCCTTTGTCATTAGGATTAAAAGATAGAAAATTTCTAACATTTAAAGTGAGTGATCACAAACCGTAAAAATATTAATAGCATTATAAGAAGTCATAGTAATTAAAATATTACAACATCAAAGTGTTATAATGTTTAATGCAAAATGTTACTACATCAAAGTCATATTTAAGCTAGCTACATCAAAAATCACATTAATAGTTTTTAAAATTTGATCACACTAAATGGAAGGATTAGGGGCTCGAGGGCAATTGGAGGCTCACAGACTGTTTGCAGCAAAGGAATTGGATTCCAACATGTCATCTTATTATGTCTAAGACCACCACATTTGTTATACTTAATTTTCTTCTATGGTTATTCCCATCTCGAAAATATACGTCTCTTTTTAGGCCTTCCATTTTGTTCATATATTATTGGAGGTAGAACCTTAATCGATCAGAGAGGTTTTAGAGAATCCGAATCCTCAGTTGCTAGTATAGGATAAATGGATTATGTATAAGCCTGCCTCCAATTATAAGTTTTGTAATAGTCTGCACATAATGTGTGCGGTGTAACATTTAAGCAGCGCGAAACTACTAAAACATAGTTGCATGTGCGGTGTCATCTTATTATGTTTAAGACCACCACATTTGTTGTACTTAATTTTCTTTTATGGTTATTCCTATCTCGAAAGTATACGTCTCTTTTTAGGCTTTCTATTTTGTTCATATATTATGGGAGGTAGAACCTTAATCGATCAGAGAGGTTCTACAGAATCCAAAACCTCAATTGCTGGTATAGGATAAATGGATTATGTATAAGCCTACCTCAAATTATAAGTTTTGTAATAGTCTGCACATAATGTGTGTGGGGTAACATTTAAGCAGCACGAAACTACTAAAGCATGGTTGCATGATATCTTATCCAATTGAAATACTCTACATGTGTAACTCTTATCCCCTAAATTCAAAGACGCCTTATGTGAATTGCCAATCACCTCAAATATATCCATGTTCGCTCTATTATCCTTCATTGTCTCTTCTATCTATTTATTTCTCTACCTCGGGTGTCAATGGTGCGATCGTCTCGTTTGCTGTACATTGTTGTTTGAAGAACCAAATTGTCATGAGTTTCATAATAGTATCAAGTAATGCTATTATTGGATAGTCACACGCATCCTTCAACGAAGCATTTAGTGAATCCATAATATTATTAGTCATTATGTCGTATCAATCACCACTAAAATGAGTTCTGGACTAACATTCAAACCTAGCCATCTCTAGGTATGCTGCCACACTGGGTTGTTGCCGTTCGATCTCGTCAAAATATGCATCAAATTGTCAAATCCTAAATGTTTTGGCCGCCCTAAAGAATAGTTTGAGAATTCCACCACACTTAAATCAAGTCTTGATGTTTTGTCCGATGTGCCACATGTATACATCGTATGTTGCATTTGGGTAAACACTTTATATAACATTATTAATACTTTTTTCCCGATCCAATACAAAAACTAAATCAGCATCATCGGGGATCAAACCCTTTAACTTGCTCAAGAACCATTTCATGATGCATCATTCTCCAAATTAACAATAGCTCATGTTAATGGATAGAGGTGGCTGTAACCATCCTGGGCCATTGCGGACAAAAGCATGTCTTTGTATTTGCATTTTAAAAAGGTTCCATCAATACAAATAACTCTTTGTAGAAATTGAAACCCTTTAATTGTTGCTCCAAAAGCTAGGAAAAAATATAGAAATATGTTATTTCCATCTGTCAAAAGTACAATTACCGTCCTTCGATTAACCACTTTTACCATGCTTGCCCAAAGTGGTAAATTATTATAGATATCTTCGATCGTACCTCGAATAAGGTCATGTGCAATTTATCTTAATTTTCATGTCTTCCAATAACTAATTTCTACTATGAGGTCATTTAAGATACTATTAACAAGATTTGGAGCTTTAGGAGTATCGTTTCACCCTTTAAACTTGTTCCTCACATGTAATTCAATAACAGATGTCGATATTTGACGATGTTTACCTTGTCTGAATAAACATGAACATGTGTACTCATCTTTAAACGTTTGAATTTGGAAAAATAAAGAATTCTTCTTTCCTATGACATATAGTCACCACTTGTAATTTGGATCCATGCACACGACTACAAATATAGTCTTATTTGACTTTTTCATCTTAAACTCAAAATTCTGTTGCATCGTAAGCATATGTAGGCTAGCCTTTAGTTCGTTTTTCGATATAAAATACTATTAAACATAAAACTTACCTCCGCATGGTTGGGATGAGACAACCGGGTATGAATTGCTTTCAACACATGTGGAGTGTTGGGTATAAATGGGGAGAATACAATTATCATCTTCAATATCATTTGCATGTTATGCACACGGTGACCGTGGCGGTATATCATTAGGTGCACAAGGTATAAGCAATGATAGTGGCATCATCTCCTCAGTTGGTATGTCATCTAATCTATCTTTACCAAAAAAAAATATCAGATAAAATCCTAGTGAGTATTACTCCTATGAAGAAGTCATCATCGTACCCTTGATTTGCAATATTTAACTTGGTGTCGTGACTTGTACTATGTTCTCCCTACATTCTCTCATATTGGTCGTTATCACCCGCAATCTCAATCCTTTTATCATTATTACTTAAAATCGCAATCTCTTTATCATCATCAACCTTCTTATCCTCATCTTTATCTCCATATTCATCTTCATCTCCATCCTCATTCTCATCCCATTGTGATGTATGTCATTACCATAATCATACTCAAACAAATCATCATGATTATTAACAACCACCTCGGGTATGTCACTCCTATAATTGTCAGGAAGATTATCAAGATTAGGTATGTCACTTTTAAAAGGTTCACAATTATTATTTGCAGGAGCAGGTATGTCACTTCTAGAAAGACTATGAACATTAGGAAAGTTAGGTGATTGATGACCCTCTTCATCACATGATTCTCTTACCATCTCCACAAGCAACTTAATGTATAGTGGAGATTTTTTTTCTCTATAGATAGGAAGTAGAGGAAAAATCCCTTCATATTTTGGTTATTTTTTAATATAAGGTGGTGAAGTTAATAATTTATTCTCCAACTTGTATGATAATTGCAAACCAAAATGATTACGATCAACATTGATAGAATCGTATACGACCTCCAATAACTGATTATAAGTGACTTTATATTTCATCGAAGCTCTAGTAGATCTCTAACTTTTATTTAAATGCTGATACCATGACTTCTTTTTCTCATTTAGGTTCATATTTTCTTGTCATTCACTATCGAAGCATATTATTATGAATAGGATTCCATTTATATATAATAAAAATAAATGAGAATCACTACTCTTGATTAAAAAGAAGAAAAAAAAATGAAAAAAAAACATAAATTACTCGATGGCTTGTCTTACCTGACATCTCGATGGTCCACCATGCCATCGAGCCATCGGGTAAGAGGCTTCGAGTACAGGCATTGAGTACTGAATAAATAGTCCAGTTTTACAGATTCTTTTATGTGCATTGCAGAATAATAATCACAATATAAACATAATACAAAGAAGAACACACATTTTCATTTTAATTATGATGGTCAATAACCATTCAAAGAGAAATCAATAACAAAAAGCTTCAACTTACTGATTCAAATCGCATTTGAGCTCTAACCCTATAAGATTCTGAAGCTTGTCGATAAAACAAGTAGGAGGAATCGAAGTATGATTGATTCGAGAAACGTTACAAATATGAAAAACCAAAAAATGTGAGTTTGGAATGGTCTGTGCTAAAAACACCGACTAGTTAGGTTTTTTTTTTACTGTTGGAATAAAGTATGAGGTTGAATATGAGGATACTTTCATAATTTCAATTTTTAAAGAAACATAAAACATGGAGGCTAGTTTATACAGAAAAGGTTGTTGTGTGCTTATTGTTAAATAACTTTTTTTATGGCCCATTAACCAATGAACACTAATTTTAATTGTCGAATTAAATAATTTTTTAGATATGATTAATATAAGATTTTTTTCGCTCATTCTTAAGTTCTTGTTGTATTTTTGAATTTTGAAAATTGAAACTGCACACTAATTTGACCTCTTTGAAGATTGCATTGAGAATGAATGTTGAGAAAATTTTTCGAAATTTTTTAGGTATATCTAATTCATGTTAAAAGTTATGGATCAATGCAATATAATTTAATTATATATATGGCCGGTTTGAAAAAGAAAATTTGTTTACATATTTGACTGATTTCTGTTGAATTAATTTAGAATTTTTTGATGAATCAAATATACCCAAAAATTTCAATTCTCTCATTTAATGAAACTAAAAAGATTGTTGTCTATGTTAGCTAACATGGTGCTAGATGGAGAAAACAATATTGGATTTCAAGATTCAAGTTAAATTCCTCATACTCTAATTCTACATGATTTACTTTTTGAAGTTTTCTTATTGTCTTTCTCATCAGACAAGAGTTGGACTAGAGGTGTCGAAATAGATTATCTGGCCCGACTCTACCGGTGCCGGGCTTTGCACTACTATTCTAGATCGGCTGGGCTGGCGGGCATGGATTCATGCTTGGGCCCGACTTGTTATAAGCAGGTTGGGTTAGGCTGAGCTTTGATTTGGACTAAAATTATGGGGCCGTGAGTCCGACCCGTTTTAACACCTATAAGTTGGACACACATTCTTGATTTTAAGATTCTCTAATTTTTATAATATATATATTTTTAATAATTTTTATATAAATTTTCAAACTAAATTTCTCTCAACTATGTTTAGACATGAGCGGATCAAATACTGGCAAATATAATGTGGGGCAATGGGGCAGCTGCCCCCACAATTCTGAAACAATATTTTGAAATTTGTTAGTGTAAATTTTCAATTTTTAAGTTTTTTTTAGGTAAAATTTATAATTTTGATATTCTTACTGATCTCTTAATCCTCTACTTTTCTCAATACGCAGTTTCACGTAATCAACACTTCACGTTATGATTCATAATATTGTTATTACGCTGCTAGCTATTAGGAGTAATACATGTTGCATACATGTAATAATCATGAGAATATGTGAATTTGGGTATATAAAAATTGATTATTGCTGAGTAATTTATTTACATAGTATTGTTCTTTAATTAATCTTACCCCCACAACGATAAAATCCTGGATCTACCGCGGATACCCATTCTTACTTATTATGAAAAATGCTTCTCCATCTACAAATTCGTTCTATTTTATTTTATTTAAATTCTTAATGTCTTTCAAGTATTTTCTACTTTTAGGATTAGCGTGGAGAAGATTTTTGATTTTCATGATTCCAGTTTCAAAGCTTTTCTCTAAAGCAAACAGTACACTGTTGTTAAAGTTTGAAATGACAAAAATGAGATGCATGGAGTAGTAGTAGTATTACTGGGGATTATCTTAATTAATTGCCTTTCTACGTTCACTGCCTCGGCTATTCTTCTTCTTTTGATCAGTTTGATATATGATGATAGTTTGATTATCAAGTTTGGGTTTAAATAAGTTTCGTTGTGGAGAAGACGAATCTATTTCAAGTTGAATTGATGGGTTTTCCATCTAATCTGTAAAAATCATTTTATGATAGCAGGTCCAGCAGGGCTAAAGGACGTTGCTGTGGGAATTATGGAGGTTTTTTATGGTCATAATGGTGCTGAAGCAAGCGAAATGTCTTCCAAGCTTTTGTTGGAGTATTTCGTCTTACATACTTATTTTCTTCTGGATGCAACTTATTCTTCTTTCTTCACGAAATCCACTGGAAAATTGCCAGACGAGAGAGAGAGAGATGCTATTTTTCATATTCTTAATTGGAATGGGGAAATAGGTCGACGTCTATTGGACCTTGGAAGGTGTTTGTTATGTATTTCTATTCTTCTGTTACTGACCTCATTTGCTACATGAAGTTGGCTTTCTGTCTTCTTGTCGTTAATAAAATCAGGAAACTTATGTTTGGTCTTCCTGAATTTTCCTTTTACATATTGTGGCTATACCTTCAAGTCATTCTCACCATACTGTTTCTGAACTATTCTACTGTTGATGTATTTTTATTTTTGGTAAATGCCTTCCTTAGATTCAAGTACTCATTGCCAGAAGACTTCAATGATTCTTTCCACTTGGAAATGTTGAAGGAATCATTGCTGAGGCCCGATCCAAGATATTGATGCAACCTTTTCCAAGGCAAGTGTTTTTTATTTTTGTTATTTTTTTTTTCTTATGTGAGTCTCTTGTTTGAAAATTGTATGCATTATGCAACATTTTCCAATGAGATTAAACCCTTTTGTTTGTGTTTTCTCTAATGTTGACAAATATCTGATTGATTCATGAAGGAAGCATCTAGACGCAATCTTGGTTCTGCCTCCCCAATGCCACAATTATACTAAAAGCGAATGCCCAAGATTTAGTTGCCAATATTGGAGAGTCGAAGGCATTTTGTGCTCCGAGACATTTCAGGCACCTGCAGAAGTCAAAAGTCAGTAAAGATCATAAACTTAAGAAAAACATTGTTTCAATGAAATTTCATTAACAGGATTCCTCATTCCATGGTTTTTGTAAATTGCAGCTACCTTTCTGTGGCTATACAGGAAGAAAAGGATAGAATAGATTATTTCACATATAAGAGAAAGCTATAAAACGGGTCCCTCCAATGGACTAGTGCGGTTTTTTGTAAGGGAGTTTACCAGAGATCATCATCCAGATAAAAAGTCTTGAGTGGAAACTGCAGGTGGGCATGTTACTGAGCGAGGTGGCAGACCTCGCGTAAATGGCCAGCTGGCATACCTCGTCAACGATATAGCATATGTAACCTCATAAATTAAGTAGTTATTACCAATTATTCATGTTAGGTAACTAAGAGGTGTAAGTGGAATGAAAAGAGGAATAAAAGAGGAATAAGTACGGAAAGTTAAATGCCATACCATATTCTCATAAGAAGGGCCGATGTTCAATAAAATCTCACGTCAAGACATTGAAGAATCTTAAATAAATTCAGATTCGGATTATTCCACCGATTTTTCATTGGTTATGAGCGTCGGAAGTTAATAAGAATGAGATAATAAATATAAAATGCATAAAACATAAGAATCCTTGATATATGATTATACATCCTTGTCTATGCATTATTTTATGCATTATATTGTAGTTACCTTCTATATTGTAGTTACCAAAGGAAAGCGCCATATCTAGCTTCAATTCTTCACAAAGAAGGATTGCTGAAATTTCTTACAATATACAAGATAAACAATACAGCCCCTATTCCATTGTTTATTACAAATATATATACTTGCGCCTCTTTGACCATAGCTTGTAAATTCCAGAACTTTGCAGCCTTTGTTAGTACTGGCTCATATTCTCTGATATGCAATGTTAGCGTATAATGTAGTTATAAGAATCTCAAATTGAAAAGGAATGAAAACTTGGAGTACACCAACAGCAGCACACTTCTTTATTATGGGTTTAGACCAGACTGGATGTAGATCCAATGGCTTCAATAGTAATTGAATACACCAAAAATTGCAAGTGACATTTTTCATATCTTAAAATTTGGACATTGGCTAGACTAACCGGGTGCCTGAAAATGCATTAAATTGTTGTACTCTTGAATGCATAAAATATGATATTAGCAAATAGCAACAATCCAAAAAGCCACAAACTAAAATAAGGTACTTCTGATGAGACAATATTTATGTTTATAGATCATACATCCACAATCAAATACAATCAACAAACTAATATTTCATGCTTCAATAAACTCCACTTCATCAAGCTTAATAGGAGCTACACTAGGATCTTCAACAATTGCCAGAAAATCTGCATTATCCTTCCCCAAATAAGCCTCAAAGAAAGCCACAACAATCCCTCCACAAGCCCTTCTCATCAACTCCTTCTCCCCCGTTCCGTTTTTACATATACACTCGGAAATCTCCCCGACCAATCCGGATAAATCATCGTCTAACATGTCCATATGACCGTAATCCGCCGCCACAAAATGCGCACAAGGAGGCTTAGACTCCTTGAAAAACTCCTCATGGTTCACTCCTTCTGGCGCACACGGAGGGGTCAATAGATTCCTCTTCTCTGGGCCTAACCCAGTCCCAATAACTGTAATGGGTATGTCGATTTTGAAGGACTGATCAACGTAGGTTAGAATGTGGGGTTCGGTTTGGCAAAGTTTGCTGACTCCAGCCACTGGGTCGATGCCAATCAGGAGAGAGAAGGTGACGGTGGGTGACCCGTAGCCCAGAGCGAGGGAGAAAGCTACTTTGCCCCCTCGGCTATGGCCAATCAGGGAGAAACTATCGAGGTTGGCGGAAACTGATTCCGGGAGGAGGGACTGGAGGTTTGTGGGTAGCCAGTTTGCTACTTTCGCCGCATAGTTGATTTCTTCCAGTCCTGTGGGTGGTAAGTAGGTGTATAACTGCAAATAAAAATGTTAAGAGCCATGAGAAGCTACATGCTGAAGAAGGTTAAGCTCTAGTACCGCAACAATCACAAAGATTAAGCTAGTAACATGTCGGAACTCATAAACTTTGTTCTACTTAATTCACGGGTCAATATATATATAATTAATTGATCAAGTAGAAAAAAAGGTTTGTACCTGCGGAGCGACAACAATATAGCCATGAGAAGCTATATGCTGAAGAAGGTTAGAGTAGAAGTAGTTGCGTAGATAAAAGCCATGAAAAAACATGGCCACTGGATATTCACCTTCTGCTGTCGGTGTATATATTAGCAATGGTTTAGGAGGCGAAGAAGACGATGACGTCTCCACATCGACGCTTGTTACGGCATATTTTCCCGTCTCAAAAACGTCCGTCGTACTTGTTGCTCCAAATTCCTTAGCTGCCTTTGCTTCCGCCACTGCCATTGTCCTTGTTGTACTCGTCTAGCCATCTCTTATGCGTATTTATAATGTGAAATTTTAACTTAACTATTTCTTGTTTCCTTTTTTGGGTAGTCGTGGCCAACTTAAACCCACATACTTCTTAACGGGAAATTAGTAAGTACACCGTGAACTGGTTGCTGCCTACATTCGGTTTAGGGAAAAAAATATCACGAATGATAGAAAGAGAAAACCTAATCATTTGTTAAAACGTTGTTTAATCTTTAGTGTGTATAAGAATCTCTTCTTAACTAAATTTAAATAATTGAGATAAACACCGTTATGTATCGAATCATAGATCGAAATAAATATCGATTTATTTACCTTAGGTTTAAGGCCTCCTAGTCTACTCCATGAGTATAATACTCAAACATTTCTTATCAATGACTTGTCAATATTTTTTACTATTAAATACTGATGTGATAAACGTGGCATAATCATTTGCTTGTAGAGTAAATATATCAGATAATAGGCTAAACAAACGTGAAAAAAGAAAATGTATACATTATAGTGTAATTAATAATAAGATAGTTCAAATATATATATATATATATATATATATATATTTTAGACATATTTATCTTTCAAAATAAATTATTTATAAATTTCAAATAATTAAAAATACTTTCAATCTCAACTTTAAAATAAAAATAAATTATATATAATAAATATATATAAATATATCTTTAGTGTATTGTAAATGAGTCTTCAATAGATGCACATAAACTGAATTGAGTGAAGAATAATTGATGAAAGAGGGTGTGGAGTTGTAAAATGTAAATTCAAATAGAGTGAGGAAGAAGACAAAAAAAACGTGTTGGAATTGGAAAGTCCTAATCACAAATTTACTAGTCCCATGTGAGCGAAATCATGATTGGCTGTAACTCGCAATCCTATCCGCACTGGCAGATTCAAGAATTATTAACATTTAACGTGTGACAAGCTCCACATAAACATAAATGGATTGATCCGGCTCCCCATCCCATCACTGGAAGTTGGGAGGGCAGTGGAGTATACTTAAATGCGAGTCGACATTAGAACTTTGAGGCATTATTGTATCTACTTTGAGATATTAGGTTTAGTTTGATTTTTTTGGTGATAATAAAATAAAATTTTTATTTGATTAAAATGAGTAATGGAATATGAATAATTTTATATTCTTAGTTGAATATATAAGGCCCATTTTACCATTTGCTTATTCTATTTAATATTTTAGACGATAATACATAGTTAATAAGGGCTGTTACTTTTTTCTATTTCAATAATAAATTTTATTTTTAAAAATATTTTTAAGTAAATAACATAATGATTTAAAAATATTGCTGAAATTTTTATTATAGAGAATTAATCTTAAAACTTTTTAAATAATTTTATTTTTTATTCGAATATACATATACGTACATATATATAAGTTTGTCTAAGAAAGTGTGGATTTTTCAAATTCATTGCTTACAGAGATCGGGTCTCATATGTATAATTTCATGGAACTGATTACCTCAATTCGCCTGTTTCTTAGCTTACCGTTTTACTTTTGTAATTTCTTATAATACATGATAGACAGCTATGAGCTAGAAACTTAGTAATGATAAAGTCATACTTATATTACTATTCTTTTTATGATTACCTTTAGTTAATGATTTTATGACATATATCTAGCATGCATAAATTTCTATCATTTTACATACTTGAGCCCTAAGGGTGCTACTGCCGGCAATTCGACTGATATATAATCAGCAGTCTGCTTATGACCGTTGCAACGATCAGTTTATAACATTTTTTTTTAACATCATTTGTGGTCCTTTATGATCGACAAACAATCATTCTTTTAACCCGACAGCACCTCACTTTAATGTCATGCATGGGCATGCTTATGCTTCTTATTTATCTTAGCATAACATTAACTTCTGGAAATATGAACGTATGCAATTAACCGTAGCATATTCAAAGTTCGTATTATCATTAACTCAACATGCTATATTATATTAATACTAGTTATGACTATTATTTCTAACATGGTAATCATAATGTTTCAATTGTATTTAACATGATATATGACAATCATAAGCTTAACATTAACATTGACATTAGCAATATAACAACAACAATTAGACAATATCTATATATTGTAATAAGACTATACTTATAACTTTATTTCGAAATGTTATAGACTATAATCTCCTTTTTCCTTCTTTCTCCCTTTCTTCTTCCCTTTCTCTCTTCTTTCTTTCCATCTCCCTCTTTCTTTCCATCTCTTCTCTTTCTTTCCTTTTTCTTATATTTTCCTTAACTGTTCCTTTTCATTTCTTGCCGATTTTCTCTTTGGCTAAAGGGGGGTATTTATATTGTTAATTGAAGGTTTAGATGGTGACATGTGTCTTATTAACTCATCTTTCCATTTGATGATTAATGAAAGATGATGATTTAGCTAACTTAAGAGTGGCCAAATAGGCATTAACATGGAGCTTCATTGTTTATTATTATTATTATTAATTAAACCCCCTATTAAGTCTTAAAAATATTAAAAGATCTCATACTATTTCTATCATTAAAATTTATTATATGTGAGAATTAGAATTTACTAATGAGTCTGTTTTAAATTTATTTTCATACTCTTATGTCTAGTCTATAAATATTGGGGATTACAGAATAAAAATAGTTATTTTTATATAAATATGTGTTTTTGGTGAGAATCAAAATAAATATCTATTTATACGGAGTTTTTTTTTTCATTCTTTTTAAATTCTACTATGCCATTTATGTAATTTTTGAAAATTCTTCTTCAAACAGATATATAAAAAAATCATTATTCTCATTCATATTTATACCTTATGTAATGAATTAGATACCAAAAAAACATTATTCTCATTATCATTCACACAAAAAAATTGAATCAAATGCACCTTAAGATCATTTTAAAATTTATCTATTTTCTAAACCAATAGTATAGATTGAGGCTGCGTTTGGCTAAAATCATAGGCCACCCAATAGTGATTTGGTAAATAATTTGTCACTGCAGCCAAATCAAACCAAATGGCTCGCATACCTGGCCAAATCATTTTAGGAAATTAAATTTTACCCATGGGGTGAATGAATTGTATTATTGACATTTGAATTTTATAATCTGCTTGTAATTTCTAAGTAAATAGCTTTCGAGTAAATAATTAATATTAATGTTTTTTTTTTGCCCTAAAAATAAAAATTATCATATAGATTTTACATTAAGTGAATTTTCCTCTCAAACCCAAAATCATAATATTAAAAGAAAACTTGTAATTAAATTCAGTACATGGGGGATGCTAATGTGGAATGAGTCGGAAATAACTTCAAGTATGAGAGTTTAAAGTTGAGACCTACTAAAATATATAGCGGCCAATAAAATATAAAAAGATATTAACGGGCAGAGAAATCAAAACATATATATATGAGAATTATCGTAAATATTAAATTATATAACTATTAAATAGTATCATGAACTTACCTAAATTAGTAAGATATTAAGACAAGGTTGATATTAGAACTATAATATGTCATAGATTAAGTCAATATCCAAATAATATGATACTCCTTTTATTGTTTAAAACTCACAATAAGTTGATTGTATTTGACTATTTTTCAGCACATCATTCATTAATATAAAAGCAATAACTATAAGACAATATATATATTTTAAATTATTTATAATTCTACAAAAGTTTGGTTGAGTCATGGGTGAGTGGAAGTTAAACCCATCACCTAATCCAATTTTATGAATTTAGGCAAATAAGACCCACAACTAACCCAAATGAATTAAAACCTATAAATTACGGGTGATTGATCTAGTTTTTGGTTAAGTCAATTGGTGAATAGGTTTCTTGCAGGCTCCTAAAGTTCAGTGCCACAAAATGATTGATCAAAACATAAACTTAAATAAAATGAGGTTGTCTTAACAATGTTAATTAGTGGACTAGCTGGAAATAGTTTTCAAACTTATAACTACACTTTGTTTTTCGATCTTCTATGGGCCGCCATGCCATGCCATGCATGGTGAAGGGTGAATGATGTAACTCTGGTTACTAAATTTACTCATATATAATAATTAGATTCATAAATAAAAAAGTAATGACACAAGAAAATAGATAAATTGAAATTCGCAGACTAAATTGATGAACTAAGAAACCAAGACATGTATAACATAGTGTCGTTAAAACATATTTGTCTTGTTTATTAGTGTTAGGATGTTTGGGTGTCTCTCTATCAAAATACAACAGAGAACGAATCAAGTGATTGCACCGCCACTACTTCCGGTGAACTCCTTAATACCCGAATGTTAGCACACTAAACCTAGAACTCTATAGGGGGAAAATATTTATGGGGGGGAGGTTGATGATTTTCGTGTGAACCTTCCACGAGGTGAAGTGTCAATTTATAGGATTTATAGGAGGGAGAGTTGCAAACCATATTTAATTAGTCATTAATCTAGATGAAATTGAATATTAAATCACTAGTTTACTTAGTAATTAAATTCGTAATTAATTCAGTTGAAATCGAAAATTTAATTTTCCTAACTATTAGGCTCGTATTATTCGGAAGAAGAAAAATGAGAAATTGCACTCACGGCAAAGGCGGACTAAGTTGATTTCGAATGAGTAGTTCATAACTCTAATTGAGAGTAGTTTATTAAAAGATCTTTCTTGAAGCTTTAATACTCATCTTTGGTGACAATCTCATGTATTCGTTTAAATGAACTCGGTTCCTCGACAAACCTACTTGGAAATATATGCTCAAAGAGAACATATTAAACCAAGAAATTTGGTATTCATATCAATTCTTTGAAATTATGACCATGATTATCTTGTCTCAATATAAGTTTCTTACATATGTTTTGAATCAATATGAAAGTTTGGTATGTGATCCGTATTAATTAATCATAATTAATATATTCTAAGCTAACATGTTATAGATGAGAAGACTCAATCAAATAAACAAAAACACTAGCTTTATTCATTTCTTATTGAATCACAATTATTACATATATCTTAAAAGCTCATTAGATACATAAATCTTTTCCCACAAACTTTCTACTCTTAAACAAGACAAACTAGCCGGACAAACTAATGTCTGAAAACTCTTGAGTGCTTCTTAGTTCCGTTTCGGTAACTTACAATCTGAAATTCTATGACTCATCTTGTCATAGTTGAAATACTTCCATTAAAAATTGGTCTGTTTCTTGGATACTCCACTTTTCGGTCCTCAATTAAACTTTTATTGATTTAGTTACAACTTTAACCATGTTCCCCACTAGTTACAATTCAATTTAATATCCGTATACCCTTACAATTATCGTAAGTCTTTACAATTATCATAATATCTTATAATTAAATTGTAAAGCAATTATGATCGGTTGAAAGTAACAATCGACAAACCATTGTATATTTAAAATAGGTTTAATTTCGTCCATTAATTCAAACTGTTAAAATTAAATTACTAATTTCTTTAAACTATTATCTATTGCATACCATTCATTCCTAGTCAATATATGCAATCACCTCAGAGCAATATATAATGGCATAACGAATTTGTTTGTCTTAAAATAATTTGTATAAAAAAACCAGTTTGTATTATTACAACCTATAAATTCGCTTTAAGTATGTCTTTCTATAGAACTATGAAATAGCATCCAAGTAGTTTACTCAACGTAATATCATTGTTCACATGTTGAAAATTATGTACATTGCATCTTTACACATAAACATTAAATATCATTATTCATTCTCTAAGAATATATCAAACAGTAGCATTATCGATTTCATAATACATCATTAAAAATTTAACTTTATGGTCATCGAAAAATCTGTTTTATATGAAAAACTAATTTCCAAATTAATATTAAATTTGTTTCAATAAATTGGGTTTTTTCTGATTATAATAAAGAATTTAAATAATGTACTAAGATTGTGATGAATAATATATATTACATATAATGAGATAACGCAATGTAGCAGCATAAATGTTAAACACTCCATTCGTATTAGACTCTCACGAATCATGTCGATAAGGAAGATCAAATATGTTTTAAGTTGTTAGTAAATTTACTCATATATAATATGCTGATTAATAAATATAAATAGTAATGACACCATTTAATAATAAATGAAGAAAATAGAGAAATTAGAATTTGCAAATCAGATTGATGAATTGAGAATCCGAGACCTGTGTAATACAGTATTCTTAAAATAAATTTGTCTCCTCTACCGGTGTTAGAATGCTTTGACATCTTTCTCACATGATATAATAGAGAATGACTTACGTAGTTGTACTCTTACTAATTCCGGTGAACTTTTTAGTACTCGAATACTACTACACTAAATTTAGAACTTTAAAGGGGAAAAAGATTTCTAAGGGAGAGGTTGATGATTTTTTTAGTGTGAAATTTTTAAGAGGGGAAGTGTCAATTTATAGGATTTATGTTATAAACTACATTTAATTAGTCATTAATTTGGACGATATCAAAAATTAAATTATTAGTTTAATTAGTAAATAAATTACTAATTAATTTGATTGAAACCAAAAATTTAATTTTCGTAACTGTTAAATTCATAATATTTAGAAAAAAAATTTGCAAAATACGGCAAAGGCTGATCAGGTTGATTTTGGGACAGACATTCGGCGCTGAGACAAAGTGGTCGGGCCAGATTCACCCCACCTGCATGCGTGTACAAGAGAGAACATTATCACTTGTATATTATTACATATTAACAAAAGGAAAACACTATATAAACACTCAATTCAAATACTCTATTTTCAATATGAGATAAAATTTTATTCACTTATTTTTTAGTTCAAAATAGTTCAATGAGTCTATTTAGAAAATTAATTTCTTATTTATCCACTCTCATTTTAAATATATCATATATTATTTAAAAACTCTCATGTGAATCAATAACTTTCACTTAGTAAGTTTCACTCAAAATCAAATCTAAATATAACATATTAATATACTATTTTTCGAACAAGATGCTATGAATGCAAGGACAAAATCAAAGAAGAATGGAAAATGCATGCACCAGACAAAAGAAAGATAATAATAAAATTTATAACATAACAGGAGATTAGAAGTAGGTGGAGAGCAAAGGCGGATTGGAGAAGGGAGGGTAATGGATCTCATGCCCACGATGGACGGTTGGCGGATAAGTGGACTGACGGAGGGACAGGCAGTGAAGAGCAAAGAGCACTAGATCTAGCGGAGCGAGAGACGAGTGGGGAGGGTAGTTGGCTCTGGCTCACGATAGGGGCAAAGCCTTCATTTTTTTTTTTTTCAACTTTTTTCTTTTATAATAAACTTAAACTACATGTCACATAATAGGCGGATATCCATCCACCCATTATCTAACATGTTGGACATCCGATCTACTTTATTTATTATATGCATTATCCGACCCGATAAATCATATGGATATGAATTTTTTGCACCTCAATGAATAGAAAAGGTTCACCATTTATTACATCTCAGTATTAGATTAATGGGTAGGTCCCACATGTGTGAATTCCACTCACGGTTATGGAAATGTAAAGTGAGACCTAAATGACCTACTGTCTCATCTCCCATGAATGCTATACACTTGCGATGGTGGATGAGAGTGGATTGTTTGATGTAATCCAATATTTATGGGCAAGTCACATCGTCTAATTTATGGGCAAGTCACATCGTCTAAAGATGAAATGAATTTAAAAACACGCGGATTACCGCATTTAACCCAATGACTTGCGTATTTTGTCTAAAAAAAATCCGTCCTCCCCCCCCCCCTCCCCCCCCCCCCCCCTTTCCTCTCGATTTTCTTTTATTTATTTTGTACCACCATTTCCTTCTTTGATGCGACGCTTTATATTACTCTCCATCAAACCCAGCACATTTTCTCACGAGCACATTCTCTTGAAAAGAAAAAACAAAAAACCCCAGCGTATTTATACAAGAGATACTCTAAGTTACTTTACGGGGTTTCGAGTCAGCCCTTTGACTTAGCTTTGTGAAGGACCCTTCGACTCGAAGAGTATTTTAGTACAAAGTTTAAGACTCTCTAAACACCTATCAACCCGTCTACTCGTCGACCATTTCAGATTAGAGAGTTTTAGACTTTGTACTAGAATACTCGACAGGTCAATGAGTCTTTTGAACACTCGTTGACCCGTCAACCAGTCGAGTATTTCATATCAGAGAGTATTATGCTCTGTACTGAAATACTCGACAGGTCGATAGGTCTTATGAACACCTGTCGAGTATTTCAAATCAAAGAGTATTAGGCTTTATACTAAACTTATCTACGGGTCAATGGATCTTTTAAACATCCATCGACTCGTCGAGTATTGCAGTACATAGCCTAAAAGGTTGTCAAAAGTGGTCAGATGCCAGTCAAAAGTGGTCAGATGCCTCACCACCCATCCATATCTATAATGAATATTTAAACATAACAATACTATATTATATCATTTTCCGAGTCAACTATTAGGTCTTCCACATCATCATTACATGATGACCCAAAAATGGTACTATCCAAAACCCAAACCAGCCACATTAATAAGTTCACCTCAATAATATTAAAATATAAGGAGCTTCTAGAAACATGGGCAACAATCGATGAAGATGCTAATTAATTTCATGAAAAAAATTGCTCATTTGAACTTAAACATCGTTAATACTGCATATGAATCAGGTGGCCATATCTAACCTATTCATTAAGATGTCGGAGTAGGATTTAAAGAGCGTGTTGCAACTCATTGGGGAAACAAACATTTGAAGAGCACAGTCAAACTAAGAAAGCCAGCATGCAGTGGACGGAAGGCCGGTTGTGGGTCATGTACTCAACGAAGCAGAGGCTCATCATCCCAGCCGGTCCCTCGTGAGCTTCAATTAAAAGATGGAGCTAAGGTATTAATTAATTAATTTAAGTAATTAAATAATTTTATTTGTTTATTTATCCATTTATTTTTTAAAAGGAATACATTATGTCACAATACTTAACAAGTGGAGAATAGAGTGGCACAATGAATAACTACTATCCTACCACATAGGTGGGGCAATATCCAAACTCACAGTTGGAACTGAGTGAGAGCATGAATGCTTACTATGGCTACAATCCGTACTCACTGCCAGGATAATATGTGAGCCAAAATAACTACTTTTTAGGGCCATAAAATGGTCAATATATTTTCATGTAATATTTAAATATTATTTTTCGTAATTTGTTATGTTTTCATATATTGTTTTAATTATATATTTTTAATTTACTATGAACCCTAAATTTTCTAAATTTACTATAAAAAGGGGGGACGAAAGAAAGAAAATAAAAAAGGAGGAGGAGGGAGTGTCAAAGGGCTCTTCAAAGGTCGGGGCTCTTCGATCCTTAATGACTAATACTATCTAATCTGAAATACTCAACAGATAAATGGGTGTTCAGAAGACTCATTGACCCGTAGAGTATTTCAATACATGCCTAATATTCTATGATCTGAAATACTTGACGGGTCAACAAGTGTTTAGAAAACCCATCGACCCGTATAGTATTTTAGTATAGAATCTAATACTCTATGATCTGAAATACTCGAGGGGTCAATAGGTTTTCAGAAGACCCATATACCCGTCGAGTATTTCAGTACAGATCCTAATGCTCTTTAATCTGTAATACTTTATATGTATTCAGAAGACTCATTGATCTGTAGAGTATTTCAATATAAAGCCTAATACTCTCTGATCTGAAATACTCGACGGATCGACAGTTGTTCAGAAGACACCTCGACCCATCGAGTATTTCAGTACAGAGCCTAATACTTTATAATCTGAAATAGTCGATGGGTTAATGGGTGTTCGGAGAGTCTTAGGCTATGTACTGAAATACTATTCAAGTTGAGGAGTCCTTCACAAGGCAAGTCGAAGGGCTAGGTCGATGCACTTCGACCCATAAATTAACTTACAATATTTCTTGTATAAATGCGCTGGTTTTTTTTTTTATATAGAGAGAATGGGTTCATGAGAAAATGTGTTGGGTTTGATAGAGAGTAATGCGAAGCGTCGTGTCGAAGAAGGAGATGGAGATACGAAAGAAATAAAAGAAAATGGAGGGAGAAGTGGGAGGAAGAAATAAAAAATTAAAAAACACGTGGGTCATTGAAGCTAAACACGGTGACCTGCGTATTTTTAAATTCATTTAGTCCCTAGGTAATGTAACTTGTCTAAAAACGTTGGATTGCACGAATTATATGAACGTTATGTAATCCGGACACCATACAATTTACTTGGATATCATTCTCTCTCCACAGGGATCGTGATTGAATGAAAATGTTATTATCGTGCAATTTATAATGATTGTACCTCTATAAAAAAAAAAGATTTTTTATATTTTCTCTCCTATGCATACTTACCGTGTCTCATCTGCCATCAATCTGACTGATCAGATCAATGAGAGCACCGATACTACTTGATTGATAAGGCTTATTCAAAATGGCGAATCTCCTCGGAAGAACTTAGAACATGAAGGAGAGAAGAGAGGGGTTAGAGGGGAAATCAAATTATGTTTTGGGTGAATATGATATAACTAATGAAAAAATAATACATCACATTGTCTTTATTAGAATTTTAATAAAATGACATGAGTGATGACGTGTCTTCGACTTTGATTATATCACGTACAAACTCACGCAAGGATTACTCGGGAAACAATGGTAATTTCTCATTGATTACATTTCTGCTTTTATCAGCTAATCTTCAAACTGATTGGCTAAACAGATTTTGTATTGCTTCCAAAGGCTTCTTTTGAGCCGACCTGTCGTTTCCTATCATTTCCGTTCGTCCAACACGTAGTCAATGAGTTTAACTAAACAGATTTTGTATTGCTTAGTCTTTTGAGCCTTTCAGTCGTAGATGGGCCCAGATTCGTATCACATACCCTGATATTAGCTACCAGATGTCATTCCCTCTCTCCACATAGGCACGTGCTTTTTCTGGGCTATTTAAATGCTAGTCCATGCCTGAAATGAACGTGCAAGTTTGCTTATCTGGGCCTAACAGCCCAAATGTTACCCTTCTACAAGCCTAAAGATAAAAAAGTAAAAATGATTATCCGTACACACTTTGGTCGTTATTCTAATCTTCTTATAGAAGCAAACTGACTACAGCCGGAGATGTCTAGAACGTTCCGGCGCATGCCCAATCTCTCTAAATACAGTCGACGTGTCGAGATCTTATCCGTCCATCATATCCCGCACGCATCTCCAAATTTCTATCCTCCAAAAAATCCGCTCCTATTAGTTACTAATAACTACCTCCTCACGCGGTTACACCCCAATAAGAAGTCCAAAATCCAAAGCTTTGTAGCACTTTCTCGCCATAGTTCCCTCGCTTTCTCGCGCACCAAACAACTCTTGTTCAAAGACTCGATCTTGATTTTTTCTGTGATTCGTGTTGTAACTTTTGTGAAGATGTGGAACCAGCCGTTTGTGAAGAATGACGTGGAGGCCGGAGAGAGGCCACTGTATCCAATGATGTTAGAGAGCCCGGCGCTCCGCTGGGCCTTTATTCGGAAAATCTACGCGATCGTAACCGTTCAGTTGCTGGTTACTATCGCTGTCGCTGCCACCGTCGTTTCGATTCATCAGATTTCGACCTTCTTCGTCAGTACCGGGGTTGGATTGGCTCTGTACATCGTTCTGATAATCACCCCTTTCATCGGTACGTTTTTTCCCTTTTTTTTTTTTTTGTTCTTTCTCTTGTATAGCATTATTTTTCCTTTCGATTGTGATTCTGATATGGAGTTTCTTCTTCGTTTGGAAATGTTGACAGTGTTGTGCCCGTTGTACTATTATCACCAAAAGCATCCGGTGAATTATCTTCTTTTGGGAATTTTTACTGTTTCACTCGCTTTTGCCGTCGGATTGACCTGTGCCTTTACCAGCGGTAAGTTCAGTTGCTTTTCTATGTTCTGGTATTCTTCAATTAGAGAATTTTTGTTGATTTTTTTTTTCCTGTTCTGTTTTTGTCGTGTCTGGCAAGGATGATTCTGGCCTTTTAAGTTTCTCAACAAAGGAAAATCTCTGATCTTAGTAGTATTAATTTTCTTGTGTACCAGTAGAAAAACTCGAAGTCTGTGAAATGTGAGAGCATGATCATATTAGGTAATAGGAAATAATTAAAGGGTCCTTAGTAGCAGTAATGTTGCTAACTCTGACTTAGGGTGCAAAAGTGTAATCATTGGTGTTACAGCAACTTCTTCCTTCGAATCAAACGGTTTGCCTATTGATAGATCCCTACAATGCTGACTGTGAATTTGTTAACTTCTTAATTGGGGACAGGGAAAGTTATTCTAGAAGCTGTTATTCTAACTGCCGTTGTCGTAGTGGGTCTCACTTTGTACACATTTTGGGCGGCTAGAAGAGGTTATGATTTCAACTTCCTCGGTCCATTCTTGTTCGGTGCTGTGCTTGTTCTTATGGTCTTTTCTCTGATTCAGGTACTTGTTTTTCCTGCCTTTTACCTCAACTTAAAAATCCTTGTTACTTTGTTCTATTTCTTTTTCTACTACACTTTCTGTTTTCTTATATGTCAGCCTCTTACTAACTTCCTTTTGCTCCAGATCCTATTTCCATTGGGAAAGCTCTCTGTGATGATCTATGGGTGCTTAGCAGCGGTTATATTCTGTGGCTACATTGTATATGACACCGACAACCTCATCAAACGATACTCTTACGACGAGTATATATGGGCGGCTGTTTCCCTCTATTTGGACGTCATCAACCTATTCCTCTCTTTGTTGACGATTTTCAGAGCAGCGGATAATTGATGAGAAAAAAGCCTTCCTAGTTCTATATTGATTAACTTATTGTTTATTGAGTACGATAGGAAACTTGTAAACTGCTTTAATTGCAGTATCTTCATCCTAAAGGAGTGGAGATTTGAGTCATTTGACCTGCCATTGTTTGTGATGTAGAATTCTGGTGTGTTATACATGATATGGTTTTATAATTGAATGTGTTATATTCTTCTTGTTCAGACGTTAATAAGTTTGATGTGCTTTTATGATGATTTTTGGTGATCCTATTTGGCCAGGATCAGTATGCTAAGTTAGGAGCCAGTTTGGTGGTGAAAAAACATAATGAGGTCTTTTTTTTTTTTGTCCTTGAAATGTCTCAATGTTTGTTCTTTCTTTCAGCTACAATGGAGAGAAGCCTAGAAACACCTTGAGTCCAGATATCATATTCTCTCTGATTCCTACACTCAAACTCTACTATGCCTCGTGAATCTGTCTTCAATCCAAAGTACATTCGCTGCTCTCCGCCATCAAACAAGTGCCTTCCTGGCCATGCTGGTATGTTCTTGCACACTTCTAACACCACATCTGAAACCCCCAATCCCAGTATATAGTACATGTCATTTCCACTGTTAAGTAACTTTAAAAATAAAGCTAGAGTGACAACATGGTATGCTTTTAGCTTACTCTTTTTCTTTTTGGTAATCGTTCCCGCAACATACTTGCTCTTCATCTTTAGCATCACCTATGCAATGAAAAACACAAACACTTAAGCAGAAGATAAGTAGATTGAATGGAGATTTAATTTATTACTAAATCGTCGCCTTTTTCTTTTTAAGGAATTCATTCATACCTGCCCTGATCGGTGAATGTAAACAGATACTATTTTCCAGTGAAGTTCACCTGCATAACCATAAATCAAAATGGATAAGCAAGTCGAAATTCTTTTCAATGGGAGAAACTTAACTTTAATAACTAGAATAACTTATACCTTGTCGGGTTCGTTTGAGGAGCTCACTGCCTCTAGCAAGGAGGTCTTGACAACAGAGCTGAAGGAAATTATCATCTTCAGGTAAAATCTCTCCACTGTAGTCTTGACCATTATTAATGCTTTTACCTGCACAAACCCCTATCCCCATCCCCTTATCCACTGGTATAACAGCTGATATGTTCCATACTTCCTTCATTGCTCTTGCCTTCAGCGTAGCTGCTCCCCTTAGTGCTGCGAACCAATTTGTTAGTACTCACCGTTTTAAACATGTAACCATTATAGATGCCTAAAATTAAGTTAGTCTACATTTTTGGTCCAATGTGATAAACTTTACCTGTGGCTGCTGCTGCTGTTAGAGTAACAATATCGTCATGTGACCGGACATTAACAGCCGATCTAACTACCGAAGCAAGGTGGTCCCTTTCGGCTCCCATAGCCTCTCCTGCCTCCACACACTGAGCCGCCACTAAAGTGGCAGCTGAAGCCACAGCCATGTCGGTCTTAGCTGCCTGCTCATTCTTTCTTGTAGCCGAAGAAGCTGAAGTGGCAGCTGCAATTGCCGCCACAGCGGCAGCCACTGCAGCAACAGAAACCGCTGCATGGATCTGGGCGTTTTGGACTCTGCTTTCTTCTTTCTTCTTCTCCTTCCTTTCCTTTAGCCATCTCCCTACTGTCTTGGCTCCAGCCGTGCCGTTTGGTGTGGAGCAGACCATGCCGCCAGCACTGGATCGGCCTTTTGTGAATAGAGATTGAATGCTGTGATTGGCTTTAAAGAACTGCGTGCATTGTCAAGTTATCATTTGTTGAATTGTGAAGTTGTCATTGAGTAATCATAGAAACGATAGATCAGATGTAGAGGCTGTAAACATGAAATGGGGGAAGGGATGTTTGATGGATGTCAAGAGGAGGCAAGACATGACTAGACCTGAATTGTGTCTGCCACATCAGTGGAAATATATATTTATTTGTTTTCTTAATTTTATGATTGATTTTACGCAATTCACTGATGAGATAGACCCCTTTTGGATCTGAATATAAAGAGTGAAAGGGTAGATTCGTTAACTTTCTTGTAATGTTTTTAGTAACTTATGTTTCTTACTTGAAATTTAAAATCATGAAAAGGTTAGGCCTGGGTAACTTGTGTGACTAAGACTATGCACTTATCAGGAACTTCAGAAGGTGGTGTTAGTCGCACAGAAGACAGATTGATTACGTATATGCTATTTCTATATATATATATCGAGCAGAAGTGTATAAGAAAAGGAGAGATTAGAATGGACCTTAACGACGTCGTCAAACTCATCGGAGGGAGAAATAGGAGGGCTCTCTGTTCCTGTTAAAGAACTCCCTCCTCCATTCAATGGTTCACTGCTGTGTGAGAGCCTCCCTGACGTTAATGGCGATATTTCCTGTATAACACCCCCCCCCCCCAAAAAAACAGAATAATATGTCAGATTAAAAGTAGTAGACTAGTACCTACTCTACTCGTACTTTTTATTAGGTAACCTTGTTTGATTCTCAGGAAAACTGAGAGGGAGAAAAAATGATAATAAAGGGATGAAAAAGTTCAACTCTCTTAATTCTCTTTTTGGACAACCTCTGTATGCTTTGCTTTCTGCATGCTTTCATGATTTGAGTGCACAACTTGAAATAATGATGCCATGAAATAAGTAATGGTGTCATTTTTCTTTTGCTTTCTTTCCTAATAATTCTCAAGAAACAAACAGAAATTATTAAAGACTTAAAAGTACGTGCGTACCTCTCTCACAGACTGAGACATGATGCGATCGAGCACGAGCTGGGAAGTGGTAAAGTTATTATTGAAAGAAGAAAACGAAAACTCATTCATATGAGAAGAAGGATCAGCGGCTGGAACAGTATTGTTGATCTTTTCGATCTCTCCATTGACATCCTCCATTATTACTGCAGACTTGGCAGAAGCCATGCATGAAGAAGAAGATGATGATGAAGAAGGAGGAGGAGCTAGAGCTTTCGAAACATGAAACGCAGAAGCACTCCATGATCTTGAAAGGAATTCCATGGGAACTCTTGGACTCTCTGGCAGATGGGTTTTGCTCTTTGCCATGAGAAGGAGGGCAACTTGATTTTTCTTTCCTTGTTAGTTCGGTTTCGGTTCTTGTTTATAGTAATGTCTATCAAATAGTGAATCAAAGTTGGCCACTCTTGGTCAAATTTTTTTTTTTTTGTTTTTATGTCGTCATGTGCCTAGTTGGCCCTGTTGTTCCACGTGGCAAAAACAGATGGGTCCACCAGACTTCTTTTTTTTTTTTTTTTGCTTTTTTCTCTCTCTTTTATATTAGTTTCTTGCTTTTTCTTTTTCATGGTCCTGTTTTTCACTTTGCAGAATTCAGAAACTGTTGTTATTTTTTTCCTAGGGGTAAAAAGGAAAAGAGACGTGACATCATAGATTATTAGCTTTTCAACTAAGGTTTTACCCAAAAGGTCCGATGTCAACTTTAGGGGATGTGCTGTATAGTTACTTATAACCACACCGTATGCATAGGCAACTCGTTGGTAGATGAATGTTTAAGACGTTTTAGGGATTGTATTAAGATTTAGGTTGTGTTTGAATTCTTATCGCTATATAAGTGTGTGATTTTACGTGTAGTATGTAAACGGGGTTTAATTGCTATACAAATATTTTTCCTAGGATTATGTCTTCCAAGAAAATCCTTTCATTTTATCTTTTTTTTTTTTTGTTTTTTGGTTATAGTTACTTCTAACTATTATTTGCTTAGCGCAAACTGGCTAGTTCTCCAGAAGGTTATGTCATAGGGGATGTAGCATTTTTTCGTTATAGTTGCTAATAACTATTATATGCGTAGTGCAACTTATTGGTATGATAAGCTTTTAATATAACGTCTATGTGAGTACTACTCTTCAAATCTTTGAAGCAATAACCGTATCAAATTTGGCCCACACTTCAAGAAGGGCCCTTCTTCCTTGGGCCGAAGAAAAGTGAGAGGAATAGAAGGGGTCCCCAATTTGGTGCTGACCCAAAGTGCTGATCATGTTTCTCAATTCTCACTAGAATTCAAAAAAGCTTGGCAATGCCAAATCCGACATGTTTGGAGATGAGGACAAAAGGGGTACTGAGCCTGTGGCTGTAAGAGATCATTTTTCTCCCCTTAGATTCTCCATGTTTGGGAAACAAAGCTACACGCACAGAATTGAAGATTGTGACTTGTGCTAAAATTCGCATGCCTTTCTGTACCTTTTTTTTTTTTGCATCATTTTCTTCTCCACTTCTTCCTTTCACCTTATGGTAAACTTACTTTTCCATAATTCTCTGACTACTCTTTTGTACCATACTAGTTATTACACTACATTGCAACAACATTCATAAACACAAATGCCCCACTACTTAGATTCCTTGTTCGTGTTTTGTCCGCTTAATTGGAAATCTAATTTGGTTTTATTTGATGTTGTATTCTTTTCAAATCTCTTTATAATTTTCGATCTTATTCGATCATTTATCCCAAAATTTAAGAACTCAAGCTCTAAATAATATATCATATTGATATTTCAAAAATTTTGTTAATTTGAATGGTAAATGGTAACTAACCTAACTTAATCATGTAAATGGTAAGTAATGACTCTATATCACTTTCCTTATAGATAGAAGAGATTGTAGAGTTCATTTCGATCATTTAAAAATAATCTACCGCCTTGTAAAGAGAAATATTTCTCTCATTCACTTCTTTATCCTTATAATGAGAGAACTTTTTCTTTTATCCAAGTTGCAAGGTAAGTAGTAATTAACTTGTGAGATTAATCATCTAAATAGTAAGTGGTAACTAATTAACTATATGAATAGTAAGTAATGACTCCGCTTACATTCATTTATAAATAAAAAGGGTTGTAGAGTTCATTTCAATAATCCAAAAATAATCTACTACCTTTTAGAGAGAAAGAGTTCTCTCATCCACTTATGTTCCCTCATAATGAGAGAACTCTTCATCTTTAAAGGGTGGTAGATTATTTTAGATGATTGAAATGAACTCTATAGTCTTCTCTATATAAAGGAAAATAAATAGAGTCAACACTTATCATTCACATGGTTAAGTTAATTATCACTATCATTTACATAGTTAAGTTAGTTATCACTTACCATTTATATAATTAAGTTAGTTACCACTTACCATTCACATTGTTAAGTTAGTCATCACTTACCTTTACATGGTTAACATAAAAAGTTATGGCACAATCGACAACATATTTTAAAATTCAGTCTCTTGAAAATATTTGGCGTAATGATTACAAAAAATCATTTTTCTAGTTGAAAAATATGAAAATTACTTTTTGTATTTCTCTAGTGTTAATTTTTTGCCTTTAAAAAAAATATAAATTTTAAAAAATAGGTAAAAAAATAGTTACCAAAAACTGAATTTTGTGTTTTAAACACCTTACCAATGAGTGCCTTAGTTACTACTTATCTTTCAAATTGGATGAGAGAAAGAGTTCTCTTATTATAAGGGAAGGAAAGTAGATGAGAAAAATTCTCTCACTAAACGGTGATAGATTATTTTTGGATGATTAAAATTAACTCTACAAAATTCTTCGAGAAGTGGAGTCATTACTTAGCGTTCATATGGTTAAATTACTAATTACAACTTACCATTCATATAATTAAGTTAGTTATCAATTACTTTTAATATAATTAACCTAATAAATTAGTTATCACTTACTATTCACATGATTCACCTATTAAGAGATTTTTTTTTTTGTAAAGATTTTCTAGAGATAATATTTAAATAGGTTGATATGTGGCATTTAATCATGAATATTTGAGAATTTTTAAAGATTTTCTAGAAATAATTTCTATATAGTTTGAACACATTTGCATTGATAAAATATGATAATGATAATGAAATTTTTCTTTATCATACATGTGATCAATCCAAATGGGGTCTAATAAATAACCTACATAGCAAAAATATTTAGATGCATGTGATCAATTCGAATGGAGTCATAATTTGAATTATCCTCAAATATCATATCAATTATTGCATTCAAGTGTACGTTTCTTAATGTATGCATTTTAATTTTAAAATTTATTTATCTTAAGTATAGAAAAGTTTATTACATTATGCATACATGTTACGAGAGTTCTCACTCTCATGTTACCTCTCCAAAATACATATTAATTTTCTACAATTTGATTTTCCAACTTAAATTTATCCTTCTAGAGAGTGTGATTAATTATCTTGATCATTTGAAAATTTATTCAATAATAAGTACCTAAAGGATCGAAAAATTAAATTAAAATTCTTAATCTAATACAAAAGAATGCAACAAAAAGTTTGTCGATTTCAGAATCGTCATCGTCGGATGGTATGCAACCGTCCATGCCACCACGTGCATGTGGGATAAGCCCACTCGCGATGTTCATCATCCCTTGCCTTCATCCAACTCGACCCGAACCCATTTTCCGACTTGTTTGCTCGGAACTTTACCTATTTCAATAAAACTTTTAGGGTTTTCTTTAATTTTAGGATTTTGTAATCAATTAAAGCCTTCGATTTGATTAAACTAGGATTTCAATCCTAATACTCATAACTAATCGATTTGATTCATTAATTTCATTGTATAGTGCCAAATTTAACATTAATCAAAGCTTATATTTGCAGGTACAAAAACTAGGAACCCTAAATTCTTATATCTTAATCCAACACAACAATTAGACCAATTCCCAAGAGCATATAATTATCAAAATCATAAACATCGTATAAATATAATCGAACAAGAATCAATCCAAAATATCAACCATTGTTCTCGAATTTGCATGTGAACACTTTAAAGATTTTCAAATTTTTTTTGGAAAATTTCAAGCTTAAAATTATCCTAGCATAGATCGTTTTATTCCAAATTAAAAACATGATTATATTCTTAATCACAATATGAATCAAAACCCTAGCAAGACTTACTGAATTAAACTGCATTTTTATCATATATTTTACAAGTAAAGTTCTAAGAATTTGATTAGTTAAAATGTACAAAAAAATGTCATATTAACTGAACTAAATCAAATTTAAAAATCGGATATGAATGCTCTTAGTTAATACAAAAAGATGAGGGAGAAGAAAAATTGCCAGGCTTTGATTTTGGGTCCACTCTATTGTAGGCTATAATTCGAGCTCATGACTTCAATATGACAGATGCTCTAAATCCTTGTTGCCTCGTTTTGTCGATGATCATCATCACCCAAGTTCCTTTCAGACAATCCATGACCTCTCACCTGAAAGTTTCTGTTTTCTGTATTTTTTTAAAAAATTATTTTTTGGCCCATAAAGAAACACGCCGGTCATTACAGATGCTCTAAAATGGTTTTAACTGATTTTAGGACAATTAATGAACCTTTAAAACACATTTGCTCGTTCTGTGAAGTCCTTAAATCAAGGACCTTAAAAAAGTAATAGATGGTTTTATTGTTTATTTACGAAGTGGATAATTTCAGAGAGAAGAATTATCATCAACAATTCTCAATCACTACGTGAGAAGTATAAGTTCAGATTAGACAGATGATGAGAAAGTCCTCTTTGATAACAATCTTAATTAATTAATTTATCTATTCGATTGCAAACCCTTTCCGCTGTAGTATTGCTTGGTAGTTTCCCGGGCGAATTCCGCAAATGTCATTCCATCCTTCAACCGAGAAACTAACGACGGAACTATTTTCCCAATCTCACTACCTGATATCTTTCCGTCCACCACAATTACCTTTTTACCCTCCCCATTTTCCTCTTTATCCCGATTGTCTCCTATCCTCAACTTCTCCACGGGATAATCTGACAAGGAGAAAGTCTTCCCCCATGCTGGCTGCAAGAACACAACAAACATCTCTCTGCTTAATCCAAACCTTTTTCCTGGCCCACAAACCGAATGAAGGGTCGATTTAAGGTTCCCTTTTGATATGATGTCGGCTGATTCTCCCACCTGGATTATGAAACTTTCCGGATGGGCATTCACCGTAAATACACTGTTCTTACCTGGATCAAAAATTTGCAAATACGTATGTTCACATGGAGCAGAGCATTCTTCAGCAAAAGACTGATCTTTACACGATAGAAACAGGGGACATGTTAAAACCGTGAAGATACCATAATCATAATGCCATTGCTGCCATAGATCAGATCCATTTTGACATGACCTCCCATTGCTTTCTGATAATCTTTCTATATTTCTTGTACATTTTCGGGCCATGTTCCCCTGTTTCAGAACAGAGTAGTCTAGAGCAGAGTGATAATGAATAAGGCGGCCTTTTGCAGAGCATGAGTCTAATAAGCTTAGCTCGAGCTCATGGCCGCCTATTTCCTTATCACATATTCGAGAAATGCACAAGCCCAGTTCCATCATGAGAAATCCAAGCTCTTGGAAAGTAGTTCCTAAATGCTTAAATTCATGATCTAAAGTATTGTTACTTATTGGGCAAGCTTCTATATGATATTGTTCTGAATTCAATTGATGTGTACTCTGTGAATATTTTAGTTGCATTGCGAAAGAAGAGACGTTTCTTTCAGGATTCTTTAACGGAACATCACTACCCAAGTTGTGGATCTGAATAGAATTAGCAGAATTGTAGAAACGACACGTCACTTAGAAATCTAGACTCAGGTCAACATATAATCAAAATATTAAGACTGAAAAGAGAGACTAGGGCATGAAATGGTAACCTTGAGAATGCGATTACGGTCTTCGGGGCGGAGCAGGGCGAGCTTGCGAGAGAGAGGGAGGAGCGCGCGGCGGAGAGCGGGGGAGTTCGGTACGCCGGTGATCGAGAGAAGGCCGGGCCCATTGGGCCCTAGGGCTTCCATTACCCTTTTGGTGGTTGAATAGCGCCGTTCAATTTCACTTGGTGAAGGTGGTGGTGAAGAAATGTCTGGTGAAGATAAAATCAGAAGATCGGAATAATGGAGCTCGTAGAGTTGCCGTATTTCTGCAGCTTCCTCCTCCATTTTCGGTGGCACAGGCTCTGTATCTCATCGACTGGGTAAACTATGTTAATTATCGAAGTAGAATTGACCTGATGTAAAGCCTGTCAATTTAGGCTCAACAAGCTGTATGTGGGTTAAACCTGGTTATAAGCCCAAACTAGGTAAGCCAGAGCAGGCCCACTGGTTTCTGACGAATAGTGGGCTTTGTGAGACATATTATGTTGAGTATATAGCTCTACATTGTATTTTTATTTTTATTTTTATTTTTTATTTGACGAAAACTCTACATTGTGTTCGAGTTATATAATATTATGTATTTGTTTGACCAGACGAAAAATAAAATTAAAATTAAAATTATGAGGCAGTAAGTTAATTGTATTCTTATATGTATCTAATTTATATGATGAGTTTTTACGATTCATATCAATATTTTAAATATGTGATCGAATTATTTTTATTTAAATATATATCTTAACCGTATATAATATATAATATTTTTTAGTTGATGCTTAACTTCATTTTCACTTCTCGTTGATTTGAGTTATGAGGATTGAGGCGGTAAGTGGCACTCGCATGTCGCATGGGGCTACATGATGAGACATGAGCCTTCCTATAGGGTCCATCATAAGTCCACTAAACTATTAAGTTCGTTCCTTTTCCCAGCAATTGACCTCTAATAGACCATAAACTGCATGAGCGACTCGCACTCACTAACCTTTTTCTTTTTTTTAAGTCCACAAAAATCTCTTGAGCCCCATCTTGATGATGAAGTCAAATTTGAGGACAATATATGACATTATTAGTTTTGCCCATTCCCCACCACCTTCATGCACATCTCCATCCCCTCTTTTTCCCCCCCTTTCTTCTATATTGCCCTTTTTGTGATTCCTTTCTTATGATCCATAACACCCTTCTTATTTTTTGTGGTTCCTTTTTTACGGATAATATAACCCAATCAAACACCTTTTTATCTTAACATGTGTCGCTTACGCAAGTAGCAGTGTGATCTTCATAATTTGTAGTTTGAATTTCTGGGGTTTTTTTTTTTTTTTTTTGGGTTTAATGTTTTGTTTGCTCGTTTGTGCACTGGCTATTGAGTGATGGTTGAATATACTTGTTACGTCACCTGACATTACACCCCATGTTCAAAGAAGTTTTTAAAAGCTTGGTTCATTGGGAAACTAACGACGACCTTGGTTTATGTCAAATTACTATCTACATAAAAGCTTTGAATAAAATTCAAAATATGTTGGAAGTTGACATCAATTTTGAGAAGTTAGAAATGATCTGAGTACTCATATTTTTTAAAAGTTTTACTATCGAATAATTTATATATTATATGATATTTATATTAAAAAAATTTAATATATATTTTTTTATAAATTTAACGAATTATTAATTTATCATTTTATTTTTTAAATAATATAAATCAAAAATATTATTTAAATAAGTTTAATAATTTATCAAGATTTGACTGTTACTAATTTTAAAACCTATTGTAAGTTTTTAGTATCGAAAATTCTATGAAAGAGCCTAGTCAGTTATTGGATTCTAACTTTCCCTAATACTTCCACACCTCAATTGGTATCTCATCTAGTCCAATTGTATTTCGCAATTTCATCATCTTTAATATCTCTCTTACTTCCTTAACACTCTATAATATAACACTAGATGCCTCCCTTCTTCCATCTCAAATCTCTCTAAGTTTAATCTCTTTGCACCTATCTCATTGAATATGTTTTCGAAATAATCTCTCTATCTACCTAAAATAGATTTATCTTGCATTAGAATTTTACCATTTTCATGTTTGACACATCTAACATGACTCGGATTCTTAATTTTCTAATCTTTGGCTTTCTTGAAGATGTCATTCTCCCCTTCTTTTGTACCAAATATATTATATAAATCATCATACGCTCTCTTCTTAGCATCTCATACTGATTTACTACTTAGTCTCTTACTTATTTATACAACTCATATAATACTTAGTCTCTATCTTTTTGTCAATTTTTAAACCATGTTTTCTTTCCCCTAATGGCTTATTGCATCTTATTGTTCTACCATTATATCTCCTTGTCATGTCTTCAATTTTCTTTAGTCTCTCCAAGTACTTTTGTCGCCCCTCTCCTTATATAGTTAGTTATGTGTTCAAAAAATTCAAAAATATCAATCTTATCTCTACGCCTTAGGTTCTCACATCTTTCTAGGATTAACAGTCTATCTAGTATCTTATTTCTAAAATTCTGACATACATCCTCTTCATAGTTCACCACTTAATCATCGGCCTAATTAGACCTCTATCTACTTTACCTCTAATCACAAGAAAAAAATTCAAGATCAATAACCTATGTTGGGTCATCAATCACTCTCCCAGGATGACCTTACGATTTTTAGAGCTATTTAGGTCTTCTCTTCTAACAAGAAAGTAATCGATTTGAGTTCTATTCTGCCCACTAGCAAGGGTTACTAAATGATTCTCCCTCTTTCTAAAGAAAGTGTTTACTATCCCAAAATCACTAGCTAATACAAAATCTAAAATAGGGACCCCCTATATTATTTTGAACCCCATATTCTTAACTCTCATGAACCCTTTCATATTTAACTATATCTTTACTTATATGATTATTTAAATCTCCACCTAAAAAGATCTTTTCCGAAAGAGGGATTATATTAACTACCTCTCCAAGGAGTTGCAAAATTCCTTCTTAGTCTCATCGTCTAATCCCACTTGAGGTGCATACGTACTAATAATATGCATTATCTTTTGTTCTAAGGCTAAAGTGATTCTCATAATCTTATCCCCAAACCTCCTAAGAGCAACTATTTCATCCCTATAGACTTTATCCACCATTATTCTCACCTTATTCTTAGTTTTATATGTTTCCAAATAAAAAGTTTGAATCTTTCTCCTAGCTCCTTAGTCTTGCTCCCCTTCGACTTTGTCTCTTGAAGACAAAGTATGTTTACATTCCTTCTACATATGGTATCCACCAATTCTATTAACTTACCTGTCAATATTCATATGTTCCAAGAGGTCAATCTAATCTTCCTAATTTCAATCCAAACTAGTTTCTTTACTCACACCCGTCCAGTATGATGCAAGAACCCTTTACCTACTTACCACTGCAACCGCGCATCGTTGCAACTTGCCTTACTCATTTTGCATTACATCCGAGCATAGATAAAGTGTGTCGCTTATTGCGGGGAGACACTCTAATATTTTGTGTTAATTTTTTTGAACTCATATCCATATAATGGGTTGTGATATTTTAGTTAGTTGGTTGTGAAGGCCGAACACCAAATAAAAATGAAAATAAAAATATCTCTCTTATTTTATGATCACGTAAGCTGGTTCTATTGATTGCTGACCCTTGTCTCTCACGTACCGTCACCGGATATAACTTGAAATGGCAATGAAAGTGAAAATGCATAATTGAGATTAAGAGTCATAATTGTAATCGGCTAAATATCATATTACTCATTAGATTACGAAAAAGAGAGAAGTTACGTCCCATATTAATGATAATATAAGTAATCGATCCCACATTGGAAATTAAAAGCTATATAATAAAGACAATGGCCAGATCAGATCAAGCAAACCCAATAATACTGGACCACCTATCCATCTCTACCCAAAACTACTTACACCATCTCATGTTATCAAAATTTTAGCCGACCTTAGCTTATAAAACTAAAGCTAATCAAGGGCTTTATCGTTCCTCTTATGTATATAGTTGTTTAGAACTCGTTTGGAAGTGTTTAAAAAAATATATTTGTAAGTGACTTAATTTTATGTATTTATAAATAACATGATAAATGACTTAAAGATAAATGTAATTAAAATGTACTAAGTCAAACAATCAAATCTATTTATTTTGTAAAAATAAGTAACTTTAACTACTTATAATCACTCCCAAATAAGCTCTTAATCTGTAGTTGTTGATTATTACAGTGCTCTATCATATTTACTCATCCAAAAGTTATAAGCGAAGGTTAATGGCGGCAAGGTGAGAGCATGCAGTGCCCCAGCCCCATCGTCCCCCCCTCTGCACATGTATACAAATTACTTTAAAATTGAGGAACATTTTAATAAATCCTATTTTATTATATACCGATCAATTATAACCGTAAAAAAATTAGTATAATAAGAATGTACATAAATCGGAAAATAGTAAAAATAGAATTATGGTAATAGTAAAAATAGTAAATATGCAGAATCTGTAAAATAATAATATACAGAACAATAAAACAATAGTGCAGTATGGTAAAACAGTAATGCATAATCTGAAAACATAGTGTATTACAAACAGAAGCTGCTTAATAGTATGAATCATTATCTATAATCACAAACATAATCTTAAAACAATATAGTAATATCATTATGTAAATATTAACAATATAGCAAAACAAAATTATCATTATTCTCGAACGATAACCACGTACAAGAATTCGTCTTAGGAATTTATACGTAAACGCGTGGACTATTTTAGATAAATGACAAATGGCTCACTTCACATGCATTGAATTCTTACGTACCTTTTCCAAAGCTCGAAGGAACAAAATGGAAATGATTATTTATTACCAGTTGTTGAATTTATATCATATAATATAGTCTATGACAGGGAATGGGTCGTTTTTAGTCAAGAATATTGTCGAGTTATTAAGTAGGTTAGGAATCAGAAACAAGTAGGTAGCTCTAACAGTTGTCTTCTTGTCTCAAGGGGTTGTGTTTCGTATCCGTGACGATCCTGCTCCCTGAAATTTAAATAATTAATTTATATTTCACATTTCAAAAAGCATTAACGTTTGAGAGAGACAGAGGGAGGGACTATTTGGGCCAACCCAAATGACAAAATGGGTAATGGGTCTTCGTACGGATTCATGTATGATATGCTTCTACCGTTTCTCACAGAAATTACTCTGCCAAAATATTCTTGATTGTGAGAAAATTTGTGCTAAGATTGATCCGTGAGAAGGTAACACACGTACATTCTTTTTTCTTTTTTTTTTTTTTTCTAGACATCATTTAGTATAATATATTATATTTTTATTTCAATAAAATAAGTAAAAAAATCGTTTCTCCTTCCTTTCAAAGCATAACTCATCTAATTTCTCATTATATCTAAAATTATTAGTAATACTATCGATAAGAGAGACTAGAGTGATCCTATCGTATAAAATTTGATATGTCTCTCTTAATAATAATTTTATTTACTTTTAAGATAGAATGATTTGACTAATTTTATAATTAACTTAATTTTCTCATATATTCTTATCATATAGTTTTACATGCTAACATTTTTTTAACCATAATTATTTTTAATATGAATAACGTAAAATATATATAACGGTTAATCTAATTACATATTAAATTTAAATTTATAATATTTTATAGAAATTTAAATTTCTAATTCAAAATTAATTAATATGAGAGTGATCATATTTTATTTTTAAATATAAAATATATTTTTAACATCACCCAAACACTTAAAAAAAGTTTATTTTGTAGCGAATGTATCGGATATATAAAACTTGAGAGGAGTACATAAACTATAACAAGTTTTCAAATCATACGAAAATTGTTGCAAGTGGTCACCATTTTAGGTTTGAGATTGTGACATTGTTAATGATTAATTGAGCATCTGTAATTAATACCAATTCCGGAATGGGAGGGAAAGGCAATAGATTATAGAACTACTTTAGCCTACGTAATTACTCTACAAGTAATGGAATCATTTG
This sequence comes from Coriaria nepalensis, assembly GCA_027186245.1. Classification (NCBI taxonomy): domain Eukaryota; kingdom Viridiplantae; phylum Streptophyta; class Magnoliopsida; order Cucurbitales; family Coriariaceae; genus Coriaria; species Coriaria nepalensis. Next base: position 7,621,744 of record CP114491.1, on the reverse strand, counting down.
AAAAATGTCGGTGTGGGTAAGTAATATACAATGAGGTGTTCAAACGAGCATCTTTAAATTAAAATACATTCATGTATAGGACCAAATTTGTCATTTGCAACAGCTACTCTTATATCAAATTACTCAAACTGGAGTTTAGGCACCGTTGGGATTCTTTATCGGCAACTTATGTATTCGTTTCAACACTTCAAAACTCGATCCCTAGCTAGCTATGGTTCTCACCGACAAACTCTTCCATAAGCCGGAGTATACCTAATCCACGTAAGAACAATAAAGTTGTTCAATAAAAAATCAACAACAAGTATTCTTAACTTTTGAACCCACTTCAAATATTTGAAGTTTCTTAGAACATCACTAAACTCCCTTTAATCTATCAGTTATTATTATTTAATGAATTCACTTATACTGTTTTTCTGACTAAACTTCTTATTGAAGTATTATGCAATAAAGTCTTGTTTACGTATGCAAAATCTCATACTCTTGAAGCCTATATCTCCAATTTTGATCAAAGATCCTGTTGCCAATCTTCGACTTTGACAAGTACTAGTGCAAAATCAAGCTCTGCCTAATATCAACATCTAAAATCAAAAAGAAAAACAACAAAGAAACTTATCTACAGAGAGAATCAAAGACAAGTTCTCTACTTAAGCCTTTTTGTTCCCAAATCACAAGTTACCAAGTGTCAAAAATTTCCGTAAGGTAATCAGACTCACCAAGGCTGATCTACCCAACGAGATCATCCTCCACCTCCACCTCCACCTCCACCACCACAACCACAACCACAACCACCTGTATATATATATTTTTTATTTGTATATATATACATATATATGCCACCATATCAATATGTAGCAACACTGCTTTGGTGGGACCAATAGGCAGCCACCCTTGAAATTCAAACATACTAAAACACTAATTAGATTTCACCTTCCCAGATTCTGCCTCCTCCGTTCACAATGAAACTCCATCCCAAAAAATTATTATATAAATAAAATTAAAAAACACGTAAAAAGAAGGTAATACGAAGTGGGCAGCTATATATCAGAGCAAACGTGTTCATCACAATACATCATATACTTCCAATCTTTTCTCTTCAATAATCACTTCTCATGTGTGGGGTCCTCCAAACGCACTTATAAAATTAATCCACATATTCTCACTACTCCTTATAACTCTATATAGAACCATAGTCCTTACCTCCCCTCTTCCTCACTCTCATCCCACTACTTCACCTTTCTCCCCCCACCACTGCAACCACCGTGAAAAAAAAAAATCATTAATTACACCACTAATCTACTTCCTTCAAAATTTTCCTAGCTAGACCAACTTTGCTAAATGGGTAACATGGACGATGCGTACCCCCGCCCGGGCACGGTGGAGTGTGCGCACAAGGTGGCGATTCCGCCACCACAACCGTTTGTGAAGTCATTTCAAAACTCTCTAAAGGAAACATTTTTCCCCGACGATCCATTAAGGCAATTCAAGAACCAACCATTATTGAAGAAGTTCAAATTAGGACTACAATACTTCTTTCCAATCATAGAATGGGGTCCTAGTTATAGCCTCGAGTTTTTGAAAGCCGACTTAATTTCCGGGATTACCATTGCCAGTCTGGCGATCCCTCAGGGTATCAGTTATGCCAAGCTAGCCAACTTGCCGCCAATTCTCGGCCTATGTAAGATATCATGACGATCACTAGTTTCCATACTATTTCACAAACATATATCTCTCTGTTTGTCTGTCTGTATGAGTAATGTTAAAATGAATATTGAATATGTAGATTCGAGCTTTATTCCCCCGATAGTTTATGCGTTCATGGGGAGCTCGAGAGATTTGGCAGTCGGCACAGTGGCGGTTGCTTCGCTTTTGACGGCTTCCATGTTGGGGGATGAAGTTAATGCAGCTGAGAACCCCAAGCTTTATCTTCACCTTGCTTTCACTGCAACATTCTTTGCAGGAGTTTTCCAAGCTTTATTGGGCTTATTAAGGTAACTTAATTAGTATAGCATATGATAGGTTGGTTCTTGTATACATTTTTTTTTTAAAACAGTTTAAACTCTGATTTACGTTATAGTTTTGTGTAATCTACCCCTTACTATAAGGGATCATGGGATGATGGGAGCGTTACAAAACATTTTTGTAGTTTTGTTCTGTCTTTGGAGCTAGCTGCTAGAGATCATTGTCGTGTGCTATCTCATCTCGCTGTAATAACTACAATGAGATTCGCTAGCTATTATTATATTAAATAAATATTTATTATTTTTAATCTTGTCATGAACTAATTAACTAAATTAATTTGAACATGCAGGCTAGGTTTTATCGTGGATTTTCTGTCACATGCAACAATAGTTGGGTTCATGGCTGGGGCAGCGACGGTGGTAATCTTACAGCAGCTCAAAGGGATTCTTGGTCTTGTCCACTTCACTCACGGCACTGATGTCATCTCCGTCGTTCGTTCCGTCTTCACCCAAACCCATCAGGTTAATTAATTAAATAATTTATCAAGTAATTAATTCTATCAAATAATATGATTTTATTTATTAAAAATAATATATGAATTATATTCATAAAATAAATTTCTCAAAAAATATGTGGGTCCCACCAATTTTTCTCAATCATATTTTTTGAAAAATATTTTAAAAATTTTAAATAAACGAATTTTATAAGATATTGTATTATTGAGACACGTCGATATTAAAACGAGAATAGCATCTGATTAAACATGAATCATTACTTAATTTTTCCAATAATTTAATATATATATATATATATTTTTTTTTTTTTTTTTTAATTAATCATTGCATATCTAACATTGGATTTTGGTATGTGCTTGTTTTTCAGTGGAGATGGGAGAGCTGGCTCTTAGGCTGCGTTTTCCTTTTCTTTCTCCTCGCCACAAGATACTTTGTGAGTTGATTCAATCTTTATTTATTCCCTAATCTAGATTTAATGCTAATTAAATTAATTAATCAAGTTTAGTTACATCCAATTTCTTGTGTATATTCTTGACATCACCCCTTCGAACATATATATCTACACGTGCATAAATTCGTGGAATAAATTATATATATTATGTATATTATATATATCCCATGCATAAAGCAAAGATGCACAAAATGGTATATTTGATCAAATACATATCAAAGATTCATCATTAGCTTTCTTTCTTTTTTTTTTTTTTTTTAAATAGGATAAGAAAGTCATCATCTTCTGGGATCCACACAAATTCTTACTACAAAAAATGGTGTCAGATATCATGTATCACTAATTAATATACATTACTTGATTAGGGAAGTTTGCTTTCACAGATTTGATTAAATTACCATGAAATTTTTCCACCTACTTACCCTTCATTACCGGTCAAATTACATTTCTCATATCATCCTTAATTGTAATATCTCCACTTTATATTATATAAAGAAGTGTATCGAAAGTAACGTTGTAAGATTCTTTATGGTGAAAAATATGTAATTTGGGTCACCTTATAAACTTTATTCTACGTTTTTTTTTTTTAATTACAATATACTATACTACAATCTATATGTACTAATGAATTAGATAAATAGTGTTAAGAATATTATATCTCATATATAAAAAGAAATATTTAAAAATTTAATATATAAAAAAGATTAATTAATTTTAAGATAAAAATTTAAATTTTTATATGATTTTAGAGTAAAATCTAACACGTGATTAAACAGGCCGTCACACATATTTCATATCATCCATATAAAAATATATATATATATATTCAAAATAACACTATATATAAAGGAAACGTATGAAAAAATATTATACTATACATTTAAAAATAAAAACTTGAAAAAACTAATATATATTAAAAAAAATGACCAACTCCCTTGTTTTCATTAGAAGCAAGAAAAGTTAGGTCAATTTTTCATTTTTCCTTTTTGCATATAAAATAAATGAAAAGTATTAATCTATTAATTTATTTTCACTTTTGCAGAGCAAGAAAAGGCCCAAGTTCTTTTGGGTATCGGCCCTTGCACCTTTGACTTGTGTTATTTTGGGAACCGTTTTCGCTTTTCTCACACAAGCTCAGAAAAATGGAGTTCAAGTGGTGAGAATTTTCTCGTGTTTTCTTTTTCTTTTTCTCTGTTACCAAACAGCAGCAACAGACAAGTCCACTAACGTCCACGCAGGGTAACTGGGCCTGTCCAAATAAACCGTTCCTACCCTTACCTTGTCGGGCCACTTAAACAGAAAAAGTTTATTGGGCCCACTCCCCACCCACCAATTGCCACCTCTTCTCGCTTCTTCTGTTGTCTCTATTCAACGTGCTTATCTGGGCCAGCCCAAGTGAACTGTTCTACGATCCCTTCTCCTATCAGGCTGAATTGGAAAAGTTTAATGGGACCACACCATTAATGGACCTCTGCTCATTATTAATTTTTGCACTTGCTGGTTGCTATAACTATATGTTGCCCCAATTTTTGGGACTTTGTTTCACGGTTCAGATAAGAGGTGCCACGGGCCGAACTTTTAGGGCCGGGCTGGACTTATATGCGTTGGGTTTGATATGATTTTATATCCGGCGGGTTGGCTCAGCTCGGTATTTCGGCCCGGCTAAGTTTGAGAATCTATATATTTCAATTTTTATTTATCTGTTTTAGTTTTTATATTTTTATATTTTTTATTTTATTTCTGATAATAATTTTTAAATCTCACATTTTTTTCTTATGAACTTTTTTATAAATACTCCAATCTCATTCTAATTATTTCTCACAAATTTTCTCTCTTATTTAATCTTCTAATTTTTTTATATATTATATTTTTTTCTCGATAAATTATTTTGGTTAAACTATTTATATATTATTTATTAATATAAAATAAAATCTTCTAGTTAAATTTTATTTATTTATTTTTATTTAAAAGGTAAGGGATCTATTTCATATGCTCAACCCATTTTTTCAAAGGACCCGATCTTAAATAATAAAAAGTTCGGTGTAAACCTATCCGAGTAGCCCATTTTGACAGGCCTTAGTTTTGATTGAATTAAAGAATAATATCAATATAAAGTGCTATTTATGTTGATTGAACAGGTTTGTAAATTGTTGCTTTTTTGTTCAATTTTTATTCAGATAGGGGACCTGAAGAAAGGGCTTAATCCACCGTCCATCACAGATCTTGTCTTCGAGTCGCCTTACCTAACGGTTGCTCTTAAAACCGGCATCATCACAGGCGTTATAGCTCTTGCTGTAAGCACCTTCTCAATAATGCAATGTAATTGTTTTAAAATAAAAATAAAATTAAGAAGAAAATTAAATAAAATTGTGAAAAATTAATTATTTACTCAGTGACCATTTATTAATTTTATTACTATAGAATATTTATGTCTTTAAAATGAGTGTCATAAAAAAAAATATTTTTATTTATATTAATTTTTTCCTTAATTAATGACTATTTAAAAATATTATATTCAGGAAGGAATTGCAGTAGGAAGGAGTTTTGCCATGTTCAAAAACTACCACATTGATGGAAACAAAGAAATGGTGGCTATTGGAACAATGAATATTATCGGTTCTTTCACCTCATGTTACCTAACCACGGGCCCGTTTTCCCGATCAGCCGTGAACTACAATGCCGGATGCAAAACTGCAATCTCAAACATCGTCATGGCAATTGCTGTCATGTTAACATTGTTGTTCCTAACACCTTTGTTCCATTACACCCCCGCTGTGGTCTTGTCCTCTATCATCATCTCCGCTATGCTTGGGTTAATTGACTATGATGCAGCCATCCATCTATTCAAGGTTGACAAGTTTGACTTTGTAGTATGCATGAGCGCATACAGCGGGGTCGTTTTCGGAAGTGTGGAGATCGGGTTGGTAGTCGCGCTTGCAATTTCTGTGCTTCGAGTCCTTCTATTTGTGGCTAGGCCTAAGACTGTTGTGCTTGGGAATATCCCCAACTCTATGATATATAGAAGCGTCGAGCAATACCCGAATGCAAACAGCATCCCCGGAATTCTTATACTTGAGATCAATGCTCCTATTTACTTTGCCAATGCTAGTTACTTAAGAGAAAGGTGAGTTTTTTTTTTTTTCCTTTTCTTTAGAAAACATTATGTTTGTGGGCAATCGGGACCCTCCAAACAAAGAAACTAGCGTGGGGTTTGACGAAACACCTACCGGTTTCATCATTTATCAATACCTTAATAACCATTTTGTGCTTTGCATATTTGAGCAGTTGAAATGACTTTCCTTCTTTGTTTAGGATTGCACGGTGGATCGACGAAGAAGAGGACCGGATAAAATCTTCAGGCGAAACTAGCTTACAATATGTCATATTGGACTTCAGTGGTAAGTAATAGCAACAAGAGTTCAATAACTTGTCCATATGGAAAATTACTTGACATCTTATATCATTTGATTTGATAGCCGTTGGCAACATCGATACGAGCGGAATAAGCATGCTAGAAGAGGTTAGGAAGGTTGTTGATAGAAGAGGTTTAAAGGTAACATTCATTTTCTTCACAAATCGATCATTTCATACTGATTGACAGTAATAAGTCTTTAAGATCTAAATCTACTCACTCTTGTGTCTAAATAGCTTGCATTGGCTAATCCGGGAAGTGAGGTAATGAAGAAGCTTAACAAGTCGAAGCTCATCGACGAAATCGGACAAGAATGGATTTATCTTACAGTTGGAGAAGCCGTTGGAGCTTGTAATTACATGCTTCATACGTCCAAACCTGGGAAAGGCGAAGAAGAGGCATAAAATAATAATGTTTATGATGTTAGCAAAATTAAACTGTGAAATCATCTAAGAAAAAAAATTATGATTTCCATTTTGTAGATTTGCAGATCAACATGTATGTACGAAATCAGTTGTACTTCTTCTATCAAAAACGAAAAAAAGAACGCTGTACGTATCGATCAATCGAAAAGAGGCAGCATTTCTTTCTAATTGCTATGCTTTGTGGAAGTTAAAATCCCTATGAAACAAGAAATCCCGTTGTGTTTTAAGAAGAAAAACTACAAACACATGAAGCTCTATATAAAAGCAGAGCAGCTTTAAGTGATTGACATGCATCATAAAATTTACAGCTATGATAAAGAAGAAGACAAGATCCTCTATAAAGAAAGAAGTAGAATAAATACATGAAGATCTAAAACCCAAAAAAGAAGTATGAAACTTGTAATGTCTCATTCTTTTTTTCTTAAAAAAAAAAAACAATAAAAAAAAATGTCTTGAAACTAACTGCTTAAATCACTTCTACTTGGAGGCTGAACACATCCACAGAATGTTGGCTTTCGACCCTTCTTCTGGCTCATCCGGACTTCACCACCATAAAGATAGTCTTGGAGAAGAACTCTCGGTTTTCGCTCGGAAATTCTCGTAGTAGCTCGGCTCCTAGTACTACTCTCTTTTTCATCATCAAGTTTCACAAGTAGAAATTGTAGCCTTTGAATATCCAACTGGAGCTGGCCAATCTTTTCTGACCCTTTCCTCGCTTGCTCAGAAATCCTTCTTTTCCGAACACTCCCGCTTCTATCCAAACTCCTCGAAGACAGTCCGTCATTGGACACAGAATCTTCTAGAATGTTCTTCGCTAATTTCCGATTGTGGTCGAACAACTTTGTTATGACTGCCTCAGACTCTTCTAGCTCTCCCTTAACAGCATCATATTCACCACCTTTCTTCATCTTCTCCGTAACGTACACTTTCCTTTTCAAATCCTCAACGATTATCTGAAGGTTGGTCAACTTCTGCGCATCGGAATCGAGCCTTTCTAAAACTTTCCTCTTGTTTCCTTCCTGGTGCTGCTCGGAGAATCTTTTCGAGATCTCTAGTTTATCCACTCCCAACTCCTTCTCAAATAACAAACTGTCGGGCCCCACCAGATCCTTCCGTGTCTTTGCAACCATCAGATCGATGCTAGCATCAGGATGCGTTGATTCCCACAACTCAACCATTCGGTTAGAACTAGCAGACATCTGATCGAGAATGATGTCTTTGGTCAAAACCTCGCTACTCCCTGCTTCGGATATTTCAGACTTGGGCCTGTGCCGCCTAGAGCTATGCCTGTTTCTACGGCCATGTTCTTGCTCTATGATTTTTCCAGATTTCACCTCTTCCATTTCTCTCATTGCCATCTCCAGTTTCATGTTCAAGTCGGACTTTTCAATCGATTCAAGCCTCTCCATTTCGATTAGAGCCGTTTCAATCGATCGAACCCTTTTCTGAAGATCTTGTAGTTCAAAATATCCGTCTAGCTCAACAGTATTTTTCTCTGAATTGGCATCCTGAAAAAAAATAATAATAAAAAGAAAAGAAAAGAAAGAAAGAATGAAATGTTAGGAAGAATATGTTGAATTTGAAACTCCAGTTTGGCACACAAAACTGCAGTTTACCTTTGCTTCTTCATGGTGCGAAAAACTGCGGTCCTCCAACGAAGTTATAGCATCTTTTAACGAAATAAGAGCCGGAATGTACGAAGCTAACTGATCTCTTAGACCTCCATTTTCATTCCCCAATTTGCTAATGCTTTCCCTCATCATCTCAATCTTCACATCTTTCGAATTGCTTTCCTCCATCGACTCATTCATCTTTCCTTCAATCAATGCGCCATAAACACCAGAAACTACTACCTCAGTGACCAATTCTTCTGTTTGACTCTCCCACGATTCAACCTCCTCCTTCTTCTTCTCCAATTCAGACCTCAAAATCTCATCCTTCTTCACAAGGTCAGCTTCTAGTTTACTATTTGCTTCTCTAAGCTCCGATTTCTCATTCTGTAACATAACTGCTTCCATCTGCATTGCTTTCACCTTTTCTTCAAGCTCATCGTTTTTTAAACAAACCTTCCCCAGATTCTCTCTCATTTCCTTTAGTTCCTTGATCTTCTCACAGTTTGCTTCTCTAAGCTCTGATTTCTTGTTCTGTAAAATAAGTGCTTCCATCTCTATTGCTTTCGCCTTTTCTTCAAGCTCATTGTTTTTGAAACAGGCCTTCTCCAGATTCTCTCTCATTTCCTTCAGTTCCATGATCTTCTCATAGATAACATCCTTTAAAAGCAGAGAAAGTTGAGATTGAAATGCCGTCTCTCGAAAAACAACCAAGTTCTCCTCTTTCAGCGCACCTCTCTCCTGCTCGAGCTTTTCAATCTCTACTTTCAATTTCCGGATCAACTCAATAAGAACTAGCTTCTCATTCTCCGACTTCTGATTCTCAATCTCTGTTTCAGAAATCAGCTTAGATGACATTTCGGATTCCTTGGAGAGCTTCTCGTCCATATCTTGCATACATTTTTGCAAGATGAAGATCTCCATTTCAGAATTTATCACTTTGTTCAGTTCCTCTTCCAAGGAGAATCGAAGCTGAGAAATCAACTTCTCTCTCACCTTGATCTGGCAAGATTTCTCCTTTTCAAGTAACAAGCATGAATCTTCTAACCTCTTAGATTTCATCCTCCATTCTTCAACTGAATTCTCCAGAAACATGGTCTTCTCCAAGTACTTTTCGATACTTCCCTTTGCAACTTGTAACTGAGAATTCAAGGCGCCTTTCTCTTCCGAAAGGGACCGACAGTTTTCCTCCAACTCCTTCACCTTCTCTCTAACAACTTCCAAATCAACACTCAAATCCGAAATCGAATTCTCCAAAAATGCATTCTTAGCCGTAAGTCCCTCGATCACCTTCACCTTCTCTTCTTCCATTTCCCGGTTTTGCTTATTCAACCCATTAAGCTCTTCTTTCAGACAGTAAATTTCTTGCTGAAGAGCATTTCTTTCGTCAACTCTAACCTCAATCTCCACTTCTAGCTTCCCTATCATCTCCTTCAAACCCACCATCTCTTCTTCCAAACTATTTATCGAAATTGCCGAAGAGATGGTCATTTCATTCAAGCTCATGTTCTCTTCTCTAACCCTTTTGAGATCTTCCTCTAAACCAAGATTCCTAGCTTCCATATCCTTCAAGCTCCCACCCTTGATTTGAATCTCTCCACCAAGACATCTTAAATCTTCTTGACACTGAAAATGCAAATGCTGTAGAGTCTGAAAAGCCGTTTCGGCTTCTACAAAATGTAGCCTCTCTTCTTGTATGCAAGTCCAAAGGCGTCCAAGCTCTTGATTCTTCTCTGTCAGTTCTTGGTCTAAAACAAGACACCTTTCTTCTGCGATCTTCAATTTTTCCACCCCGTTTTCTATCTTCTCATTCAATCTTTGAATCTCCTCTTTGGAACGAGAAATTTCATGTTCAAGACTAGTAATCTTCTCCATACATTGCTGATATTGACCAGCAAGTTGCTCTTTCTCTTCAGATAATTTCTCAATAGCCTGCTTCAAGGTCCTAACCTCATTTGCAGCCTTTTCTGCTTCCTCTTTATACTTCCTTGCATCTTCTTCCAGATTTGATATTGTTTTCAAAGATATTTCATATTGAGCAAGTGCTGCTTCTTTTTCAATCCCCACTTTATCAACTTTCTCATTAAGCTCTTTAGCTTCCTTTTGGACACTAAAGAAATCATTCTCTAGACTTGATATCTTCTCCAAGCATTGTTGATATTGTAGAAGATTAGTATCCCTCTCCGCCTCTAATTTTGAAACAGCTTCCTGCAAAGCATGAACTTCTGCCTCGGCCTGACAAGCTCGTTTATCAAGATTCTGAGAATCTTCTTGCACACGAGAGATCTCAGATTCTAGATTCCGATACTGAACAAGATGTGCTTCCTTTTCAGCTTCTAATTTTGCAACAACTTTCTTCAATGAAACTGTCTCCATCTCCATATCATTAAAGTTAAGACCCTTTCTCACTTTGTTTCGATCTTCGCCGGAACCAAATGAGTCATTGAAAACTCCATTCCGGTTTTTTCCATTAGACAAAAAACTTTTGGGCGAAGAAGAAGAGTCCTTGTGAGCCTCATCGTGATCAAAAAATGCACGAATAGAAGAAGAGATCTCGGGAGTTCTGGAATGATCGGCCTCGAAAGACGGATCAGATGGAGAATCATCGGAAAGTGTGAACAGGACTTGGTTCGGGAATGCTTCAGCCATGGTGCGGTGAGCTTGACGGAGGGCCCCGGTGGCATGATCGTACCGTTCAGCTAGTGCTCGGTATGTTCGGTAGAACTCTTCGACTAATTTCATGAGCTCGGGCCGTTTCTTGTAGTACATCTCAGCCCTTCTAGCGAAGGAGTCTGCGTCTCCTTCTAGAAGCTTGATCATTTGCTTCACTTTTTCATTCATATCTAGTCAAAACACAGAGAGGGAGACACAGAGAGGCACTTCTTCAGTTACATAGTTCTCAAAATTGATTCAAGTAAATTGTGTGAGGAGAAAAGGAAATACCTATAAGATTTTCTTGAAGCCATTTAGAGTTTTTTGGGCTGTTATGGCTATCCCACCACCATGAGTACATCCCCTTAGAATCAGCTTGTGATGTTTTCTCCATGATAAAGTCTGATCTGTTATCGGGTGATATAGGATTCCACCCGGAAATGAACAGCACGTTAGCTGTTACCAGAAAATTAAGTAAAATTACTTTTAAAAAAAGTTTCAAATCAAATTTTGGACTAATTTTTGAGTGAGGATCAGAAAAGAATATACCTACCTGATTGATCAACAGAGTTCCAATTAGTCCAAATAATTGGGAGCAAAAAAGTAACCGCTATCTGCTATCTTCCTCTAAAATTTGTGTAAACTGCCGATCAAGTTATATGATCAGATTAGTTAAAAATTCACCTGCTACATGGTTAATAGAATGGAAAGAAAAAGAAAAATCTACTTGCTTTTCGATCAAAGATGATCACGTATGGAGAAAAAAGCCAGAACCCAGATGATAAATACTGATCACTAACGGATAATTGAAGAAGAGATCATAATAAGAAGGAAATTTCATGAACATGGTTTATGATCAGTTTCTTCGACAGAAAGAAAGAAAAACCTGGGAAACTGGTAATTTAGAAAAGAGAACGAAGAAGATCACTTTACCAATTAAAAATGAATAAAAATGTATCAGTTTCAGGCTTTCAGCTGCTTATTGGGGTTCTTCCTCTCACCCCATCATCATCATCATGTTTCTGTTGCAGAATTCCAGATCTCTCACACTTTCTCTCTCATGCTGTTTATGCAACTCTCTCTCTCACTCTCTCTCTAGAGTCTTAGAGTTTGCTTTGCTTTGCTTTGTACGCAGCTTTTGTTACCTGTCAAAAATGAATAACCCTTGCAAGAAAATATACTAAAAACATAAAGCATGCAGAGACAGCAAGCATGACCGAATTTTATTATTTTTTCTTTTTTCTTTTTTCTTTTTCTTTTTTTTTTAATAATAAAAGGGAATTATTTATTTATTTATTATTATTGAATTTCCATGTGATTTTGCTTTGTTTGATTGTCCAAATTCTTTATCCTCTCTAATTAACAGTTTTAAGGAAAATTTTGGGCAAAAAAAAAAAAAACAGAAACAATTAAGAAAAAGTTAATGAATTGCTGGCAAACGCTGTTCTTCTTTTGAAACTGAATTTTATTGGAATCTGAATTATTTCCGGACCAATCATCGCTCAATCTTTCCTTAATCAACAAATCAAATAAGCAAGCAATGTCTCTGCCTATAAGGAAAGAGATTTTTCCTGCCCTAAAATCTCTATACAGTAGCCGTTAGTATGGGGCTATGGGGCTTGCTTTTCATTAATGAAGGAAAAAAAAAAAAAAAGGTCAGAAGATTAAATTTGCCAAATAGACCACTCAATCGGAGGGTTGTTTTCGTAATTATATGATGGGAATCTGAAAGATGTGGTTGGTAGAGAAAAATGTGTCGCCTTTTGGTAGGGAAGGCGGCAAGGGACGGTTGGCGCGGGCCATGGACGGTCGTGATTCGTCCACATAACTAATAATTAATTATTCTAAATTATAATTGGACCACGTGTATTGCATGAATCGAATATTTTCTCTCTCACCAAAAATGGGAAGGATAGAGGGAGTCATTTTCTCCAAAACTTTTAAATTTATAAAATTAATAAGCTGAAACAAATATAATCAATCAGTAAATAATAATATAGTATTTATTTATTTTTGAAATATTTAAAAATATTTTGATATTATTTAAATAAATAAATAAATATAGTAAATTTTTTAATTAAAAATTTAAATATTTATTTAAAAAGTTAATTACTTTTGTGGTAAAATAATAATTGCAATAAATGTGAGAACGGGCATTAGCCTCTTTAATTCTCCCTAATATATGATTATGTGTAAGTCTCAATCATACTTCAATGTGGAAATATATACGTACCAAACATGAAGACTTTATAGTTAATTGAACCTTATGGCCTCAATTATAGTTTGTTAGTACCTAAATTTGTAACAGTCATGAAAGCTCTTTCTAATCAACGGGACCAAATCCCTAAAGGACAAATTCATTCTCTAAAATACCAAGAAAAAGGAAAGTGCTTAATCATCTTTTTTGTCTTTGTATTTATTCATTTTATATTAGAGGATTAGATCATTAGACTTTTGATATCAAAACTTATGATAAGAGAAGGATTTGGATTGTACTAGTGGAAAAGACATTTTGGAAATGAATGATTGATAATAATAAGTGGATTAGAAATAGAGAACCCTTGTGAATCGTGATTATGGTGGAAAAGGGTATACTAATAATCGCAATTAGTTGATAAAGTTTGTTTATAATAAGTAGGTAGCCCTTCCTTTCAAGGGTAAGCCTAACCAAGCTTTTAGTGTTGGCCCCATGGTTCGAAGTATTATGCTATTATGCTTTTAGAGTTGGAGCTCCTTCCCCCACTTTTGTCAGTGTAATATGCTCTTAGTTTTTTCTTTTCTAATTTGTAAATTTGGAAGGAGTAAATATTTGTTTTTTTCCTGAAAGAACTTTTGAACACAAATACAAATTTGAAAATATCCACTACCTATCCTATGCACTTTGAATGGAGATCTCTTGTCTCTCTTTCAATGGAAGGGGGAGGTGATATTGCCTATTGGCCCACCCCTAAGTACAGTCACATGCCCTTCCTTACCTTCCACATTGATGATTCTAAAGGCTGCTTAAATCATCTAATAATTTGTCATCATGTTGTTTCGTAAAAGCTTGGAAGTAGCATGGAAGTATTCTAATGGCCCACACCCACCTAAATGCTTTGAATCCTATTGTTGGCTATCACTAGGCACTAGCTTTCGTTTTTCTCAAGCTTCATAATGGGCTTCTTCATTCTCTTCTTATTCAATCTCTTTATAAGCCTCTCTAGCTCTCTCTTGGGTGGGGTCCTTAGAAACTATAAAGCAAGTCCTTAATCCACATCCCAGCTTGCAAGTGTTTCTTCTCTTTCGTTATTTATTTATTTATTTATTTAATTTTGGGTGGCGGAATGGAGTATTTTGAGCCAGGCTTATGGGCCGATTACAAACTTATAAACCCAAAAGCAGATAATTGGGCTGGGCTGGATCAGACTGACGCTTTCAATAAAACTTAGGCCCACGATGTCTCTTATCGTACTATTAATTACTGTACTCTGAATTCACGAGTTTCAAAGTTTATAAAAGGTTAATTTGAACGTCAAAATTTTGCAATAGCTTTATAAGTTTAGATTATAGTCTGTATTTTTCAAATACGAGTAACAAGAAGCACATAAGCGTAATAATATGCAATGATAGTCTTGTATCTATACACGTGTCTGCATAGAATATTTACAATTTACGAGAAACCTTGTTAACAAAATCGAATCTCGGTTGGGAATTGATATATTGACTAAAAATGAACAAGACTCCATAATTGATAATCGTAGCAGGTCTCTAACAGCAGGAAACTTAGAAACATAAATTTAGATCAACAGATCTAAGGATCTTTGCCCTTCTTCCTCACTTATTGGAAAATGGATAACTCTGTTCCCAGATTCTAACTACAGCAATTACCAGTTTCTTGGGAAGCTTCCAGATCAATACCCATCGGATTCAGGGAGGCATCATTGCATTGTATGCCATTTTCCCATTTTTATATTAAATTTGATCATTCGATTTTATTAATAATAATCTGGTAATTTGATTTTATGAAAGAGTAGAAGATAAAAAATATATATATATATATAAAAAGGTATTAAATTAAAAGACAAATAAATTAGATTGGCTGATGATCATGAAATTGAACGGTTGATTTTGATGCAAAAATGAGAAAGTAGTAGCGCACATATTCTGGTGCCACCCTGAATCCCTAGCCCATCAAACTCTATGTCATGACTCGTACGGTACGAGAGTTATTAGTTGTGATTGAGACTTATTTGTATCTCTTGAGCTGTTTATAGTTATTTTTTGAGATATTTTTATATGTATATAATGTTTGATTGAATTATTATATAATATATTAAATATTATTATAATTATAAGTTATGTTCTATACATGATATTATTCATTATATGAGAAAGTTGAGAAATTTAAATTAATCTCCAAAATTTAGTATAAATTATAATAAACACCAATACTTATAAAAATCATAATGAATATTTAAGTTTAAATTATAATAAACTCCAAATTTAATTAAATATTGATGAAATGGACACGTGTAATTCATATGGCTGTTAAAAGTAACTATTAGAATTTTAAATTTAATATAATTTTATTCTTACTTTTATTCTTATTTTTATCTCATTTTTTAATTTTATTTTAAACATTTTTAACTCAATTTTTTTTCTTTTTCATTTTTATTTATACCATATCGGACATCATCACTTTCCTCCTTCAAACTACTGCCATCACCTAATTAATACGTGAAATCTCTCTCTTCAAACAACCGAGATTACAAGATTTAAGTTTTTTGATATTTTAATTTTTATGAACCCAATCATTGCCTAAGTCATGCAATTGATATTGTCCGAAGAAAGAGAAATTTTCGGTAAAGGTTAATAATGGAGGAGGTGGTGATAACAATTTTGTTGATAGTAGTGGTGATTAGATCAAAAATATATATTTATTTTATCTATACTTAACAAAATTAAGAATTTATTATTTTTAAGATTAAGTATTATTTATTATTATTACTAAAATTTTTAAATATTTATTATAATTTATATAAAAATATAAAAATTTATTATCTTTATATACCAAATGCATAGGCACTTAAAACATTTCAAATGATCGCAGTATGATTGTAGAGAGGCAGAATTAGGGCACGGTTCAATGCACTTGAAAGACATAATAAAATAACGGTCCCATCACATGTCAAAAGATTCAAAAACAACAATAATATTTCTTAATTAATGTTTGGTTTAATGAAGCCAATTAAACAAGAAAGTGACTTGTTCATATCTAACTCTAAACCCAATTTAGATCAGCCATTTGTCTCTCACATACACATTTCTAAATGGAAAATCCATAAATTATGTTGAACATGATTTTTTAGATTTTGAACGGCCTTCAACAAGTCCAATGGACAGGAAAAAAAAAGGACCAAATTTGTAATATTTTTTTTTTGTTCTTTTAATTTACAAACTAAAGATAAGGAGGATGAGAACTATAGAAGAGACATTTATGATTTGATGGGCAATATGCAAGGAAGGTGATGAGAAATAGTTAGGACAATTGAAAGTAAATGGTGAAGACATTGACTAGATGCGTTCAGATCGGAAACTATACTGAATGCTAAAAATAAATGATAACCAATCACTTATATATATGTTCTTGAGAAAGGTATCAATTATCAATTGCCCTTATTTCTTTCTTTTTTTGGTCTAGAGCGATAATAACACGCATGTTCTTGTAGCGTATATCGACAAGGAAGCTCCATTATTTTCCCCACCTACTTCATCCAAGTAGTTTTAGACTTTTTTAGGAACCTAACCCTTGTTTGATATGTTCCATCAATGCCGGTCCTTATCCTCAGTAATTTGATATATACGTGTGTAAAATATATGTATAGGCACATTTTATATGTTTATGTTGAATACATATGTTTATAAACTCGTAGGACTATTACCCTTCTTTTTTTTTTCTTTTTTTTGATATTTTGAGAGGTAAATAGGAGAAATAGTAGACTTTCATGTACCCAATTACACACCATGCATGCATGCATGCAAGGACCAGATGAAAGTAGGAAGCAAGTCCTTTCTTTAAGCAGGTAGGTGGCCGGTGGGGAGAAGAAAATAGCATGCATGAGATGAGAACGAAGCCCATAATCTTTAAAGATGACAATGAGAAGGCCGGAAATGATAAGACCTCAAAAGTTGGTCATCAAAATATATTTGTACAGAAAAATAATATACATATAATGAATATATATACTACATTCTCTTTTCTTTTTATCTTTCTTTTCATCTTAATTCCTTGTTGTGGTATAATACTACGCAGGGTTCGGCCTACGATAAGTGTAGAGGGAAGGCTTTATCGGTTGATTGGGTTATGGTTGGTGAGAAATGAAATAATATCATGCGAATTTATTAAATAATATGATTTTATTTATCATATTATAAAAATAATATATGAGTTATATTTATATAAAAAAATTATCGGATTCTTACTAACAAAATGAAGATCAAGAGAACAAATAATTTACTTAGAAAATTAATGACTTGTTAAGAAGCTTTAGCCTTTTGCCGTCCATTTTTAAGTAGTTAATTAAACTAATCACTTGGGCATATATAAACATCAACAACAGCAATTATTATTTGATTGCCAAGTGTCTTGAATTATGAAACATTTAAGACTAACCCAAGAAACCAGACACACTAAATGAAAAACTAATTAGCTTAAACCAAGGTTTAATCAAATTTAATAGAATACGAAACCCAATGTGGTCATCGGATGAACTTGCAAAATTGAGTCAAATTAGGGTTAGGGACCCTAAATAACATAGCAAGATCGTCCTAAGTTTGTGTAATGAGAAAACATTCTCAAAGCACAAAGATCTCAGACTCCATCAATATATGCTTGAGAGTATGAAGATTGTTTAGCAAATAACAAAAACCCTTAAAATTAGGACACTTATTAACATATGGTCCCTTGGACATGTACTACATAACTCTTTCTATTTTGACACATTTCATCCCTCAAATTTTGCATACAAGAATTAGACCAACAAACACAATGTCTACAAACCCCATCAACCCCCAAAAAATAAAAAATAAAACAATTTGAGACATTATTTTATTAGCATATGGTAACATTCTTTTGTCATTATTACCAATTTGTGATAACATTTGAACATGTCATCAACAACTCACGAGAATGAACATTTAAATTACTTTTGAAATATTTAAATAAATTTAACTCCTTCGATATTTATTTTTGTATTTACCCCATTAATAATTAAAACAAAATATTACAGATAAATTGAATTAATTTCTCTCAATAATATATATTAAATAAAATGGGCTACCCAAGAGACCCACACCCTCCCCCAAAACTACGGGTCGGGTCGGCATTCGATTTGTGAGCAGAGAGACCTTAAAAAAAAAAACACACAAGACAGACTTCCCTAAGTCGCTAAGCTGGGTCGGCTTTGGATTTTGTAGGTTCCAAAAGGGCAAAAAGGAAGACGAAATTACGAAACACAACAACACTTCCTCCCTCTTCTTCTTCACTTCAACCTTTTATTCTCTTCAAATTCGATACTTTTCCCCTGTACCCAAAAAAACCAGATTATTATTTTTTTCTTCTTTTTGTGAGCGAGAAACTCCATATCTTTCGTTTTCACCATGACAAACTCTTCATAGTCTATAGTCTCAGTCTGTATTATATCTTTCCAAAACTTTCCTACATTGTCTTCTTCAACCTCAGAATCCCGTAATCTGACTTGTACGCATCTGGGCCTGGTCCCTCCCTCTCTCTGCTTGAATCTCCTCTGTTTTACTTGCCCTTTTTTGTCCCCATTCTACCCATCTGGGTATTTTGGATTTTCTGCCTTCTGTTGGAAGCCCGGAAAATAAAACCTCGAGAAATTAACCGGGTTTTGTTTTGTTTTTCTATTTCATTGCCTGAAAAAAACAGAGAAGTTGAAGAACAATTTAGAGTTGACTCTTTTTTCACAGTTTATATGAATTTGTGAAACAATGAGAGATGATAATACCAAGAAAAGCAAGGTTTGATAATTTCCAGAAACCCCCCTCTCTCTCTCTTTGTCTCTGCATTTATTGACTCCAATTTTTTCTGGCTTCTTTTTTATGAAGCTTTCATGGCCGAAGACACTGGTCAAGAAATGGTTCAATATCAAGAGCAATTCGGAAGAATTTCACGCAGACTATATGGCCTATGGAGGTGATTGCTTGCTTTTTCAAGGATCCAAAATTTGGTATTTTTTAAATCGAAGACAAAAAATGGGATCCTTAGTTTTAGATTCTTCTAGAATCTCTTGAAAAGCCATAATTTTGGAGTGTTTAAAATTGAAGAATTCGTGGTACTTGCTTCGCTTTTCAGGTTGTGATGAGGAGTTGAGGAGTAGTTATTCAGAGAACATCAAGAAAAGCAAAATAGGTGCAGTTATCTATTAAAAAAAAAAGCCCCACTAAAATTCTAACTCTTAAAAATTCATTCTTGTAGTGTTTCTAATTTCTTAATCCAAACTGATTAAATGAATGCACAGAGAGATCGAAAATAAGGACTTCCGTAGGGATCCAGCGAGGTAGAATTGTCCCGGACTCACATATGACCGATGTAGATAACTACAAGTACTTCTCCTTCTCATTGTATTCAATTTTTTAACTAGTTACTTTCAACATTTTCTTTTTCCTCCAATTATTGTCTTTTATGTGCATAGGATTTTTGTAGCTACTTGGAATGTGGCCGGAAAATCTCCTCCTTGCAATTTGAGTCTCGAGGATTGGCTTCACACCTCACCTCCTGCTGACATTTATGTCCTTGGGTATGTCTAATCAATTCGTTTGGTTCAACATTTGAAACTGTAGTTGGACTGAACTGGAGTTTGTGCAAAACCATATTCATAATGAATCCCCTCTACATAACTATTCCACAAACTTTTAGATGGTTTTCGAGCTGGGACTCACAAAGTCTAGTTTTAATAAACTGAAGTTCTTGGATAGTTTTCTAGTTGCGAAATTTCTTTATTAAATTACTCTTTTTTTTCTCTTTCTTGTAGATTTCAAGAAATTGTTCCCTTAAATGCCGGCAATGTCTTAGGGGCCGAAGACAACAGCCCGGCAAAAAAATGGTTAGCTCTTCTTAGGAAAACACTAAACTCTCTTCCAGACACTAGTGGTTATGGTGGTTACCAAACCCCTTCACCAATCCCCAATCCGCTCGTTGAAGTAGATGCAGATTTTGAAAAATCATCGTCCAATCGAAAGGCCTCCTCTGTTTTCCACCGTCGATCGTTCCAATCTCTAAACCGCAGCATGAGAATAGACAATGACACGATGCACATGATGGTCCCACAATCCCAACTGGATCGCCGGTTCAGCATTTGTGATCGCGTTATGTTTGGACACATGGAAAGCGACTACGATCCGAATTCCAGGTGGGGGTCTTCTGATGACGAGAATGGAATAGGGGATTCTTCGCCAGTTGGCGCACAATGTTCGCCTGTTTCATATTGTGGTTTGGAGGATAGAGATAAACGTCAAACTGAGAATTCGAGGTATTGTTTGGTTGCTAGTAAACAAATGGTTGGAATATTCTTGACCATTTGGGTGAAGAGCAATCTTAGAGATGATGTTCAGAACATGAAAGTGTCTTGTGTTGGGAGAGGACTAATGGGTTATCTTGGAAACAAGGTACGGTTTTCTGTAATGTGGGCTCCACATAATCTTTCTCAAATTCCAGTTTCAACCACTTACTGTGAATTGGGTAAAAATGGCAATCAATCTCATTACTCTGTTGGAATTTTTTTTTTTTTTCAGGGTTCAATTTCGATTAGCATGTCTGTGCACGAAACAAGCTTTTGCTTCATATGTAGTCATTTAACCTCTGGGCAGAAAGAGGGTGATGAGCTAAGGAGAAATTCCGACGTTTTGGAGATTCTTAGAAAAACCCGATTTCCTAGAGTGCATGGCATGGGAGATGAGAAGTCACCCGAAACAATTCTCGAGCATGAGTAAGTAACAGACCCTTAGTAAAAAAGTTTGAACTCTTACCAATTCTCATATTGATTTCCAAAGGAACTAATTATGGGCTTATTATTATGCAGTCGAATTATTTGGCTAGGGGATTTGAATTATCGGATCGCCTTGTCGTATCGTTCCGTAAAGGCACTTGTTGAAATGCGAAATTGGAGAGCCTTATTGGAGAATGACCAGGTACATAAATTATCTGTTGAACCTAATTTCATTCTATTTATGAGAGACTAATTAATGTGATGGGTTTATGCATTTTCTTTTTTTATTTTTGCAGCTAAGGATTGAGCAGCATAAAGGACGGGTCTTTAAGGGATGGAATGAAGGTGGAATATATTTCCCGCCCACTTATAAGTATTCGAATAATTCCGATAGATATGCCGGAGATACGACAAAGGAGAAACGGAGAACTCCTGCATGGTAATTTTCCTTTTCCACCAAACAAAAAAGAGAAACAATATGTTTCTTATCCAATACCATATTAATTATATTCAAATGTTGCTTTTAATTGTGAAGGTGTGATCGTATATTGTGGTACGGAACAGGGGTCCGCCAATTGTCTTATGTTCGTGGGGAGTCAAGATTTTCGGATCATAGACCTGTTTACAGCATATTCTTGGCTGAGGTTGAGTCTATTATGAACAATACTTCCCGAATGAAGAACAGTAGTATGAATGGATTTAGTTCTAGGATCGAAATAGAAGAGCTTCTACCCGGCTTGTTTGGATATAACAACCCAATTTATTTTTGACTTGATGACTTCTTAACCTTCCTATGCTGCGGAAGTCTCGAAACCATCACTATGGATTAAATGACCTGGATTTTTAGCATTAACCCAGAAGGTAATCTCATTTTTCTTTCTCAGGTAATTTTTAATTTCATTTTCCTTTTTGTATAGTTACTGATTTCTCTTGTTCTTTGCAGGTATAGTTTGTGATTCTTTTAGAAGAGGACTTGAATAAGTTTTTGCTGCTTACAGTTCTTCTCAAAGAAATAAATCAGAGACCATAAATTTTGTAGAAAACAGGAAGCAGGAGAGAATTTTTATTTTTAATTTTTAATAGATATTTTTTATTCCTCCTATAAAGTGTAAAGAAATGAGGAAGTGACTAGTGACATGCTTGGTTGGAAAGATTTAGAAGCTACTTCCTGTTGATTTTGTACTTACAAAAATGCTTGAGATATTAGACTGAAGTTTATGAATGAAGTTGTTCTTGTCACAATTTAGACGTATAATAAGACAAATTTCACTTGTGCTAGTCAATCTATGTAATACACAGCTGACCCCCTATTTTATTTGTAGTTCACTCAAGCACCTAAGAACTTGTATGTATGTCCAAAGGTGTAATACAAAAGCTAGTTGTCTCTTTTTCACCCAAGAAAAAAAAAAAAATTTACAAGTTAATACAATTTATAATCGAAAAAAAAAAGGACCTCGTAGGCAAGGAAAGGCTTTTGACCCCTTGGACACCTCTGCCTTTCTTACCCTTTTTTTTTTTTTGGCCAAAATAAGATTTCACAAGTAAAAACAATACAAACTGACAAAAAGAATCTCGACTTAAGAAGGAAAAAAAAAAAAACAAGACCAATAAGGAAACCAAACTGAGATAAATCAAAACAAAACAACACAAACCCAGTATAAAAACTTAAGAAAGCAAGAACAACAGGGGAACAAATGCCATTTTTTCAAGGGAGAACGCCATTTGAAAGAATCCATTATTACCAATCAGATATCCAGATAAAGAAGAAAATATTTGAAATTTATAATTTGCACCTAATCTCTTAGAAGATACAGATAGCACTCGAAACTCATAAAAAACACTACCCAAAAATAAATTAAAGGGAGATAGAAGGTAAAGATATTTATTTCAATCTTGAGCACATCTCTTGATCTATTGATCAATACAAAAATATATGTATCAAAAACCAAAAAAAAAATTATATCTAAATGGTGCTCAGTGTTCAGATTATGCATGCTACTAGGGGTGGTGGGAATCTCGTAAAGCCTGGCATTCTTAAGTCTTAACTGCTAAGGAGTGTAGAGTGGGGTGGGCAGCTCTTTTTCTTCTGCAAATTAGAGCAGGAACAAGAAATTCCTATAACTATCCTCACCTTTTTTTTTTTTTTTATATAAACACTTATTTTTATATAATGAAGTGATGTGATATATAAAAATAAAATTTTAATTATATTTTTTTTTATTTTTTTTTCAAAAAATTGAATAGTAGCTCTTACTTAAATATATATAAAACACATGTATACAAATTCTTTGTACAGATCCGGTGTGTTCGTTTGAGGGAAACAAAAATGAGGGTTCATCATTTGTTGCTCTGAGTATGAATAGAAAAAAGCAATACATGTTCCTTCTTCTGAGTTCTGATTCTATGCTTCCATTACTGGCTACATGACGCCATTTTTTTTTTCTAATTTTATTTATTTATTTTCGTTATTTTTCTAGTGTCTGTAACACTAAATCTCTGTCAGCCAAGTGCCAAACATTGCATGTTTGATCCAAACCGATATCTGTAATATCATGTAAATACATATATATATATATATGTATGTTTGATCCAAACAGTAGCTAGTGTGAAAGTTGGTGTATGATATCATTTTTTAATTATGTCATTAATAAAGGTGGGTATGGTCACATTTCATCATTCATGATATATTATATAGAATGTTAGAAAAAGTAAACAATCATACATTGAGCAACTCTTCACATGCAACCTTAGTTATTTTGGTGGGCCATGCAACAGCCAAATATTATCTTATCTGCAAAATCTTCAGAGTAAATATTAATTTCTGCACCTCAAATTATAAAAAATGGTCATTAATAAATAATAAGTTCTGTTCAGTTGCTTCCTTTATTTCTCTTCTTGAGATACAAGTTACTCCGTACATGATGATCAATAATAGAGAATTATCATGTCCAATAATGAAGCGAAGTAGGCAACCATCTTAAGCTTTTTGCAGTGCCTCTCCACCTGCCATGTTGGAGGGAGGTGGCCATGGGGGATTTTCATCTGACATGAGACTAAAAAAGGCATGGACTCATTAAAGTTGAAAAAAAAAAAAAAAAAGAAGAGAGGAATTCCAAGGAATTCTAAATTCTCCAAAAACTGTTATGATAATGAACGGCAAAGCTTTTCGAAAGGTTAAGCAAAATGGGGGTGATAGTGAAAGTAAGAAACAGAGTAATAAGGTAAATGGGGTAAAAAAAAAAGAGAGAAAAAGAAGAAGAGGGTTATAATCAGTTTTGCAGGAAACTTATTAAGCATTTATTTTGTTGCAGAGACTACTGGGTTTTTGCTTGTTGAACAAGGTATGTACAGAATAAAACTACTCACTATCTAAGGGTAAAAGGACTGAGAAGACTAGAATTACTAGTTTTTTAAAATAAAATAAAAAAAACACAGTGAAAGGCCTGTCAAGATGAAGAAGTGAAAATTTGTCAGTAGAATAAGGGAGAGAAGAATGACCAAAACTTATTTAGGTGTTCCACAGGGTGCGAAAATAAACTTCCAGCAAGGAAAAGTGAAAATTTTCTTGTCCTGCCAAAAAGTAATGGTTCAGTATGTCATAATATATCATATGTATTGTAATTTTACTAAGCCTGTAAATGCACAAAACACCATTTGATTCTCCATCGATGATAACCGCAGAACTTTAGTGAGTATCTAATTAGTGAGTATC
Organism: Coriaria nepalensis; assembly: GCA_027186245.1. Lineage (NCBI taxonomy): Eukaryota > Viridiplantae > Streptophyta > Magnoliopsida > Cucurbitales > Coriariaceae > Coriaria > Coriaria nepalensis. Next base: position 7,597,019 of record CP114491.1, on the reverse strand, counting down.
TGGAAAGTCAAAGGAGCCCCTACACTTCTATAACAACTTCTTACCATTATTTCGCCACTCCTTGTCTTGCTTTCCTTTGCTTTCTCTTCATCTTTCTCCTCCATTCAGTCTAGTCTATTGCGATGTGTTTGTTCATCATGACACATGGAGGAAAAACTACATGAGAGTAACTGCAAGGAAACAACAGCACCTTTAAGTAACTAAACTAACAGATATATGCTTCGTCAAGCAGAACAGAACAGAGTTGATCAATGAAAAAATATCTAAATCAATCTTATAGACTCCCTTTAGTTTATATACCAACTGTTTAGTTTTCATTTTTTCTACTTGATACACTTGGAAGACTGAAGTTTTATGGGAAATCAAACAGAAGGCGAATTGATAATATACTGAATTCAAATAATCAGAGAAATCAAAGAGAAGCATTACGTACATAAAAATTCGTCTTTCTTGTTGATCCTCTACGTACAGAGGTAGCATTTTTCCTAGAAATTCGGCATCATTCCCTCTTGTCTAGCATTATCCTCTATTTTCCTATTTTTGACACATTCATGTCACTGTAGAAAACCGCGTTTTCTGTCCTCAACTTAAACCAACCCACTTCTTAAAAGTCAGTGCTGCTTCTCTCTTTCTTAGCTGGGCTTCAGTTTGGAACTTGGGAGCTTTGCCTTTGTACATCGTTCTATGGTACTTCAAGTAGAGGGTCCGGTATTTGTACTTGTCAATGAACATGTTAGCTTTCTCCATAATTCCTACAACTTCATTTGCTCGAGTGAAAAATCCACCCCTCACAAATGTATAAAGTAAAGAATCAAGCAGTTCTTGATCAAACTTCATTGCAACAGCAGATGCATAGCTTTTCATCTCACCCCATAATTCCGTTACCTCTACATACTTTCCCCCAATCGCAGCATATCCAGTTACCATAGAATGAAATGTTTGAGCATTTGGGGCGTGCCCTAAATCTCGCATCTTCTCCAGAGCCTTCTCAGCATCTTGCATCAACCTCTTCTTACAGAAGAAATGAATGACATTGTTCCAATCATGAACTCCATAATCTACTCTCTGGCCATCTCGGATTTCCTGCATGAGATTATCCATCAACCCTGCTTCAACCCCTTCAGCACAGCCCTTGAAAACCAACCTCTCAAATTCTTGATGACCAGTTCTTGGTATTTTAGCCTCTTTCATCTCTTGGAATACCTTGAGGGCTCCTTGGTTATCTTTCTGAAGAACCTTGGATTGGATCAACGCTTCATAACAGCTTGAATTCAGTTGTATTCCAGCCTTCCGGGCATCTCTTAACAGCGATGTGATCTCTCCGGCTCGATTTACGTGGCAATATGCTTTTAAAAGATCAGCATAAACTGAGGACCCAATTCTAACACCAGCCAAACTCATCTCATCAAGAAGGTCATGTGCCTGATCTAACCAACCCAATGAAATACATGCACCAATGACGTGACCCAAGGCAGATTCATCATTGGAGACAGGGGAATCTTCTTTTTCTGCCTTAACAAGAAACTGGGCCAACTCCTTGGTCTTTCCTGCTTCTAGAAAAGACTTGACTAGTTTCACGAAAATTCTTTCAGTTGGTTGGAAAATACCACGTTCAGTTGTGATAAACTCAACTTGCATTTGCAGTTTTGCTAATGAGGCACTGAGTACTTCCTTTGCCTCTGCATCAAGGTTTGAGAATTTTGGATCCCTGCAGAAATCCTCATAAGATATAATGGAAATTTCAAAAGCATGTGATTGATTGTGGCTAGAATTCGGCCCGGAAGCTAGTCCATGAATGGAATTTTTGTCAATTCCAACCTTGCCACATGTTAGTGTTGCAACAGCAAGCGAGTTTTTCACTTCTTTTGCTCTTCTAAGCATATCCAGAACCATATTGGATGCAGAATCTAGGTCTCCAAATTGCAAGTGGCAAGAAAGCAAACAATTATAGAACTGCCTTAATTGAATATCAGTTAGGTTGTGAGCTTCATCTATGTGTCGCTGAAGTTTCTTTAGCTCATTTCTCCGGCCATTTTTCTCATATATGTGTGCAATAACCATCAATAGATTCGTATTGGGTTTGACCCCAATTATAGGCATCATGTCAAGAAGCTCTTCTGCTTTCCTAGTTGTCCCAAATTGGAGGCACCCGCACAAAGCAATGTTGAAAGCAGTAGTATTGGGCTTCATAGATATCAAAGGCGCATTACTCTTTTTACGTGGGTCCACCCTTCCATTTTGAAACAAGTAACCTATCTCAAGAATAAGCTCAGCAGCAAGATAAGCTCCAGGAGCTGTTTGTGCCATGTGGGCCAAGATTCCAGACCAAGCAGCAACAGGGGGGAATTCCTCAATTTGGACTAACCTTCTTAGAACAGTAGATGAGGGAACTGGCAAGCCAGATTTGGCAAGGCTTAGAGAGAGATAAATAAGCGGTTCCTTCACTAACAAATTCTGTTTACCTTTCTCAAAAGCATGTTCTACCAACCCATAAGCCTTCCCAAGCCACTGAACATCAAGACTTTGTGAAGAACTCATAAGAAGTTCGTTTACAAGAGACTTTCTAGGAAATCCTTCCATCTTCATATGCTGTTCATATAACTTCCACGCATCGTTCAATCTATTCTCTTGAATTGCGATTTCTATATCTGTACTTAGTTTACTTGGGTCTCGAGCCTGGACCAAGATGCTTCTACCCATACTTGATAAAGACTTGAGTTCAGTTCTACATTTTTCGAGCCCTAAACCAGAAGTTTCTGTAGCTAAGTTGTTTAAAGAAGAAGAGGAATAATATCTTACGACAAGATCACTCTCATTAGCTCGACGATGGAACTTATTGACCCTAATAAATTTGTAGCTAATATCATCTAGAAAGAGATAAAGAGCAGAAGCAGAAACTGCAGTGGTTCGGTAACTCAATTTCCTCAAAGATAGCATGCTTCCGTCAAATAGCAATACCAAGTATCAATATTGCAGTTGGTAGCGAATTGAACTAAATTCTGCAAGTAGTTCTATTCAAGCAAGTATTATTTTTAAATCAGGAAGCCGATAACCAAAATTCGGAAACAAACAGAAACATCAAGAAGAATCTTAGTTTTAATTCAGTATGTAATCCTTTCACGAATTATCTCGAACACATGGTGTGCATTGTTTCAAATATCTGGGTACAAGCACATACTCGACCTTAAAGGATCAAACTAAGAGTATCAACTTTACCCATGGAACTCATAATCCAGAGATGGTTCAGTTCATAAATTGATATATTCTCTATTTCCTTTACACGACTCAGTAAACGAACTGCAAATGGAACGATAAGAGACGGTGTCGGAAAGATTGTTGCAGAGACGGAGAGAGTGGGGGAGAAAGAAGAAGAAGAAGAAACATTACTAAAAGTATTCAGCCCAGAAAAGTTTCCCTTACCGATCAAATGTCCATAACCACTATAGGAATCCTCTCTTTGAAGAGAGTGGTGAAGAATGGTTTTGATTTTTCAGAAAGATACGGACCGTGAAGGAGGAAATGAGGAGAGAAGGGCTCAACAGTGCCAACTAGCTGACATGGCTTTTAATCATATATCATTGTAGCTGACGTATGCCAACTAGCCGTCTTAGCTCAGCTGGTAGAGCGCATGGCTTTTAACCATGTGGTCGTGGGTTCGATTCCCACAGACGGCGAATTTATTTAACTATTTATTAACATCTTTCTTGTTTGTTTTTAGAGTTCTAATATGAGATATTCTTTTTTCATTTTCCGGAAGTTATTAAGTTGTGAAGTTTTTTTATTTGACAAATTATTAGTTAAATTATATGCACAGCTCATTAGTATGTTAATAAGTTGGTTAGCTTTATACATGTGAGTTTGTTAGTTTAGTCACGTGATTATGTTAGTACAGTTGTAAGCTCGTTTTTCCTATTTAATTGTAGTTGCAAACTTTATCAAATAAGAAAAATTCATTTTCCACTTCTTTCTTTCTACCATTTTTCTCTCCCTCTGTTCTTAATAGAATTGTATTTATAATTATATATAAATTTAATAGGATTTATAATTTATTTTTTAACTTTTCATTACATTAAATAAATATCAATTTATTTCGATGTTAAAAAGAAATAAAAAAAATTAATAACTACATAGAAATGTATAGTCTTTAATTAAGGATCGTCGGACGTGATTACATTATAAAGTTCAACAACAAAAAAACTCCCAATTTTCTTTCTTATTTTTCCTAATATATATATATATATATATCACTAAAATAAAGATGACGACAGCTGAAAGAGTTCCAAAACTATATGACCAGAAGAATCCTTGCTACTTAATCTTGTCCATCGCTCATGGCACATCAACGTTCAACTTGTCTTCAAAATAAAAGAAAACACAAACATATGATTAGTATATATATATCTATCTACACATATATTTTTAATATTGATAATAAGACAATATATATGTTAGTGTTTGTCTTACCAGCAACTTCTTTCTTTCCACATTCATCATCACACTTCATTTCACAGTCGTTGATGTCTGATCCGCCGCACTTGCTCAAACACTCTGCGTCGCACTGCCTGTACTTCTCTTCCGGGCTATAATCTGCCTCGGAGACTCTCATTGTTGCAAGGACAACAATGCACAAAAGAAACACTGCCACAACCTTGTTCGCCATTCTCTGTCACTGTCTCTCTCTATATGTAAGTGTCTTTTTGATCTATAGATGTCTACTTCTGTCTTTCTCTATGTTTCCTTTTGAATTGAACTAAGATGGTCTTTTTATAGAGTCTTTTGGTTATCTATTTTAAGTTAAGTAGCCCCTCAAAATATGGAAGAATCGGTGGTTGGCGTTGTGTTTTGCATGTGTTTGGTGTTACTAGAAATATGGGTTTTTTTTTTTTTTTATAACTTGGTTAGAGTTTCTTTGTTTGTTAAATTTACATATGCTTTTTGTTATTTGTGGCTCAAATTTGTAAACCCTTGATTTTCTAAACGTGGATTTGGATGAGTTTGATGGTAATCAATTCAATAACAAGAAGTAGAGATGTTGCAATAAGGGAAGATTGAGGGATTGAGATTTTCATTGTTAAAAGGATTAAAATATTGATTGGGTTTGCTGACGTGGTGTGTCCAATCAATATGTCATGCTAGCACAAGTGATATAGTTTGTTAATCTTTTCATCTCGACTCTTCTAATAAACTCATTGTATAGAAATTCATCTTCTCAAATGGATCGATTTTACGTCCGCCCTTACCACCCTTTCCCTCCGGACATTGGACATTAGTAATTCTAACTTCTAAAAATATCACATCATTTTCCTTAATATTTTGGGTTTCATCTTCCAACTCAAGTTTTTTTGCTGTACTAGCTAGGTTAGGTGAGTGAGCGAGCTACCTCTTCAGGAAAGTTGTTCTCCCACTTCAACTAATTCCCATACTTGCATTATAAAAACTCAGTTTAATTAGTTCACTAACTACAATCTACACAAACAAGTCAAGACACCACTCCAACATTTGAGGATACCCCAACATAATGGGACTTATTGATCAATACGTCCTGGTACTCAATGTTGTTCTTGTTACATTGCCGCTTTCATGTCATGAGGCAAAAGCTCAATCGGGTTGTACAAGTGTTTTGATAAGCCTATCCCCATGCCTAAACTACATTACCGGAAAATCCTCAACCCCTTCCTCTTCATGTTGCTCTCAGCTTGCCAATGTCGTTCAATCACAGCCGCAATGTCTCTGCTCCGCCCTTAATGGTGGCAGTTCATCTCTTGGTATATCAGTTAATCAAACTCAAGCCCTAGCTCTCCCTAGCGCTTGTAATATTCAAACACCGCCCATTAGCAGTTGTAACGGTAACAACCTTAAACTATAACCTAATTATAATAAATGTACAATTTTATGACTAATCATGATCACATGTTTAATTAGGTGCAAATGGATCTACTGGCATAGCAACGGCACTGGCAAGTTCTCCAGCCAGTAGTACTCCTCCATCTGATTCTTCGGACCATGTTCCTGCAAGTTCTCCACCCCAAACCTCGATGCATAATATTCTTCCTTCTGGTAAACTATAATCAAACAAATCAACTAAAAATTAACCGAAGCATGTGAATTGTAATGGAATACTCTTATTGGAAATGCAGGAACTCGATCTAAAACTATTCCGACAACACAAGGGAGCGCAACAAGTGGAAGCAATACCTTAAAGAAACCCCATGATCATTTATATCTCAGTTTCTTTGGGCTTTTCATAGTACTAGTATATGCTTCCATCAATTTTGGAGCTTGAGCTTTCATCTAAATTATTTAAATTTCTGTAATTTAATTGTGTTGGTTTTTTTGGTGAAGCCCAATCCATTTGGATGTGTAGCCAAGCCACTATTGGGTCAAACCAGTCCAATAAATATATACTGGGTCAAATTAAATTGGAAGTATATATTAGTGGGCCAATTTTTCACTTTACCCGGTTTTGTAAAATAACGGTTCTCATTTTTTCTCTCTCGTGTTCTTTTGGGTTATAAGCGATTATTCTTTCTTTCTCTCTCGCGATTAGGGTTTGATCGATTTCTTCATGGTTGCTTGATCTCTAATATGATCTTTGTTCTTCTGGTTGTTAGAAAGGTTTTGTGACTCTTTTCTTAGGAAAGTCTGACTGATTTCTGTTGGAAGATTTAGATCTGAGATCTATGTTTTTGTTTGAAATCATATATAAATCTGAGAAGTTGTATATGAGACTTTATCATAGTGTTATTGGCTTTCCGAAGAACTTTTCACAGCTTGTGGAGTAAACTTTGCCAAACCACATAAAAATCCTGTATTTTTTATATCTTTTTGCATTGATCAACAATGCATTAATATTTTTGAGTCTTATATTAAATATAAATGACTCTGAAAAATGAATGTGTATGAAGAAAGATTGTATGACAAATAGTTATGACAGTTATTTAAATTCCCTAATAGTAGTATCAAAGCTAATGTTAAATGTCTTTAATCTTGACTCTTGTAAATCTTTTGTGAATATATTGTGTGTGATTGAACCGATAAATAAAACAGATATGTGTTAGGATTTCAAAATCTGATTTATGTGTTTCTTGAAACTGAGTCTGCTTGATCCGTATGAGTTTAGTTAAATCATACTTGTATGTTATATAAGATTGTGTTCAGTGGAATTGAGCATTATACTGTCAAATTAATTAATTTTTTTAAATTTCTTCAAATAAATTTACTATATTTTCTTGGCATATTAGTTATAAACTTTCTTGATTATCAAACTATTTCTTTTAGGTTTGGTTATGTGGTGATTGCGTATTGCTCAAAATGTTTCTAGTTAATACACTAATCCGAGAGAGAGATGATTACAACATACCTTGATATTCCCACATTCAATGAGAAAATTGATTTTAGAAACATGTCAGAAGAAAATGTGAGCCTTACTCTCACATAATAAAGTTCTAATAGCACTTGACCAAGACCCAAAGAAATGGTCTTTAACTCAGTTGGCTGAAAAAGAAAATATAGACGAGGAGGCCTATAATTTGATGATAATAAATCTCTCAGAAAAGGTTTTAAGAAAGATAGATGGAGAAGAGACTGCTCTCTCTCTCTAGGGTAAGCTTTTATCTACTTATTCTATTAGAATTGCTCATGATTCAAAAAAGGTTTTTTGTTCTCTTAGAAAATGGATAATTCTAAATGTTTTGATGATAATATAGATGACTTTTTAAAACTTGTGTTAAGGGTATAGACCAAGCTATAAATGACACATCTCAGGCTATGATCTTATCGCAATCCTTAGGAGATAAGTATGGTGTAGTTAAAAATTCCCTTAAAAATCTGGTACTATACCTAGTTTTGAGCTAGTTATAGCTAGACTTAAGGCTATAGAGTTAAAATTAAATGCTTCAAAAAGAATCAATAATAATCTGTTTATGAAAAGTAAAACAGATAAGAAGAATAATGCAAATAGCTCAAATAAGAAATTTGAAAAGAAAAAATATTATGTTAAGAAAAAAAATAAATATAAATTTAGAAAATATTATTACTGTAATAAACCTAGTCACCTTAGAAAAGACGAATATGCTTTTAATGCTAAAAAACAGAATCAACCTAACTTAAAAGGAAATCTAGTAATAGATGGAACTAGTACAAGTTGTGAAGTTCAAAATGTCTCAAAATATATTACTGTAAATGAGTGGATCTTAGATTTAGGATGTACTTTTCATATGTGTCCAAATATAGATTGGTTTCAAAATTTTGTTGATACTAAATCTAGTACTGTGTTTATGGGTGAAACTCATATCTGTAAAATTTGTAGGATTGAGGATATCTCTCTGAAATTGCATGATGGTAAATTAATACTATTGATAAATGTTAGATATATTCATGATTTGAAAAGAATCTGATATCACTTAGTATACTAGAAGATTCTGGATGTTCATATATTGCTGAAATAGATGTATGACTATCTATGAGAATATGAAACATATTCTAAAGGTCATTAAGAAAAATAGATTGTATGTTCTATGTGGTTTTTATTTTCACTTTAATACATATACTACCTTGATCTTTGCCAACACTATTAAGACATATACTTGTCACTTGATATTAGACCAAATGAGTGAGAAAGATATAATTGTCTTGTGTAAACACGGATTGCTTGATAATGTTTATATTTCTTCTTTGTCATTATGTGAAACTTGCATTTTAGGTAAGTAATATAGACTAAGTTTTTCTAAGGATATGCATCTATTTAGAATATGTTCATTCTGCTTTGTGGGGACTTGAAAAGGTAGCCTAACATGGTGGGAACATATTTTTCTTACCAATTATTGATGAATTTTTTATGATGGTATAGGTATATCTACTTAAATCTAAGGATGAAACCTAAAAAAAGTTTAAGATATGGAAAAATCTGATAGAAAATCAAATAGATAGAAATGTTAAGACTCTTAGGACTGATAATGGCCTAAAATTCTGTAATATTATATTTGATAACTTTTGCAATAATCAAGAGATACTTAGACATAGGACAATCATAAAAGCTACACAACAAAATGAGGTAATTGAAAGAATGAATATGACACTTCTAGAAAAAGTAAGATGTTTATTATTTACTTCTAGTTTGCCTAAGACTTTTTTAAGAGAAGCTGTAAAAATTGCAGCCTACATTGTGAACAGAAGTCCTTCTAGTGTGTTAAATCTAATTTGTCATTTTCACAAATGGCATGATAGAAAACCTAACCTAAACCATCTAAGAGTATTTGGTTGCCTTACATATGCACATAAGTCAAATAGAAATTAAATCCTAGATCCTATAATTGTATCTTCCTAAGATATGAAGAAGAAACCAATTGCTATAGGCTGTGGGATAGAGAGGCAGTATGTGTTAGAATAAGAATAAGTAGAGATATAGTATTTAGAGAATGTGATTTTCCTTGTAAAATTACTAACATTTCTACAGGTACATCCAGTGATGTTTCTCCTCACAAACTGCAAATGAGAATACTCAAATTGAGGTAGATTTGGACAATAACAAGAGGGCATCCCTCTCAATCCACTTGATACGTATGAGGATGTACAAAACACAACTGAGGATCAAAGAATCTAATGCAAATTAGGTCTTATAATCTTCTAATTATGATAATATATATGATTATCAGTTAATCAGAAATAAAGGTAAAAAACAAGTTATTTCTAACTCAAGTATTCCTATGCTAATTTAATATATTGCTTTGATTGCTTGCTTAGATGTGCAGGGTGCTGATCCTAGAGATTATAAAACAAAAATGAACCTTAAAGAAAGTAAGGAGTGGCTTTTAGCTATGCAAGAAGAGATAAATCTCTATGGGTAAATAACACTTGGACTTTGGTTCCAAGGCCTCCAAACCATAAGTTGATTGATTGTAAATGGATTTATAAGTTAGAAGAAAGAATTATATCTAGTGAACATATTAGGCTTAAGGCTAGATTAACGGCAAAGAGTTTTACCCAAGAAGAGGGAATTGATTATTGGAAAATTTTCTCTTTAGTGGTAAAATTCAAAACCAGAAGAATGATATTATCTATTGCTGCTTATTTTGATCTTGAGCTTGAACAATTAGATGTAAAAACTACTTTTATACATTATGAACTAGAAGAGACAATTTATATGAGTCAACCAATAAGATTTATACATAAGAAACATCCTAATTATGTATGTTTACTTAATACATCTCTTTATGGTTTAAAACATTCACCTAGACAATTATACAAAACGTTTGAGGCTTATGCGACAAATATAGGTTTTGTTAGGGGTAAGTTTGATACTTGTTTTTTTATTTTTCTATGCTTGATTCTGAACATGTTTATCTTTTATTGTATGTTAATGATATGTTACTTTAAATAAGTCTATAACTAAAATTAAGAACTTAAAAGAAATCTAGGTCTAGAGTTTGACATGAAAGGATTAAAAGAAGCAAAGAAAATATTATGAATGAAAATTCTTAGAAATAGATTTAAAATTTACTAAAATTACATCAAACCTCTTATTTGAATAAAGTAGAATCTAGATTTGGAATGAGAAATAATAAGTTTGTAAGTCTTCTTCTATGTAGTCACTTTATATTGAATAAACAACAATCTTTTAAAAATAAATATGATTTGTTGAAAATGAAGAATATAACTTACTCAAATATCATTGGTTTTATGATAAGTACACACTCAGATATATTATTTGCTATTTCTTTGCTGAGTAGGTTTATGTCTAATTTCGGATTAGATCATTGGGTAGCCTTAAAGTGACTACTCAGATATCTAAACTGTATCGCTGATGTTGATTTGAATTTTAAAAAAATGGTCTAATGATTTTTCTCTAGTTAATTTTATAGACTCATATTTTATAGGTGATCGTGATTCTTGTAAATCAATATATATGAAAACTAAAATCATGAAAAACAAATATATGCGAAGAAAGATTATATGATAAATAGTTATGAGAGTTACTAAAATTTTTAAATTATACTCGATCCAGTTCAAGTACAATGCAATAAGTTGAGTTTCTCATGTAACGTTTAATTTAATCCTTGTTGTGATAAATATGGATGATATTGTCACGTATCAAGTTCAAGAAAGTGCTTAAAAAAGCTTTGGCAAAGTTTGTTGACTTTTCAAATATGTGGTCCACATCAGCATCTATGACGTGGACGACGAAGGCATCTTATTCAGGATCGAATCATTCCCCTAATTATATTTATTATATAGCAAACCTACCTTGTCAATTGAATATGAAAGAAAACAAAAATGTGAATATATCCATTTCCAGCTCATGATTTGATTTGAGATTTTATCAAAACACGGAAACACATAAACATATATTTACGGGAAAACAGTCTAAACAAACACGGAACAGATGGGTGAAATTTCTACGCGGTTTTTACTTTCATTTTTCTTCATAAAATTCTTATAATAATAATATAATAATCTTATTGCATGATTGTAACGTGTAATATTTTTCTATATTTCTCATAAAATTTTATTTATGAAGTCTATTTAAGATAAACTTTCACAGCAATTAGATTTGAATACACAAGTTTTTTTTTCTCATTTTACCTTGTAGAAATTATTAATTAAAATCTTTTTTTTAAAAAAAATTATATGAAAAAAAGGGAATATATCAAATATTGTAATGGATCCAAATCTTCGTCACTAAGATGTTGACCAATCCTCAAAAGGATAATGATGTTAGCCTTTAAGCTTTTGTGAGGAGTCGGTTGAAATAAGGAAGGTGGTACACAAGAATGAAGCCCTCCCTCCAGATGTTTGCCATGTGTGTGATTTGAAACGCAAGAATGAAGATCTATAAGCCTAGTAAAATTGTTCCTTTAGAACACTTTTCTTACAAGGAATAAGAACACAGTTCCTAAAAACCTTATTGCTTTTCTAACTTGAGCATCAAGTGAGACCTAATTCCGAAGACAATTCCATAAATTTTACAGGAATTCAAAAGCATTCTAGAAGAAGACTTTATAAATGACATCATAAACAACAATCAGAACTTAAGTCGGCTTCTTTGATTAGACAAGAGACTTTCACATCTTCCATTTCAACACGTGATTTTCACGTGTTGAACACAAAGAAACGAAAAATTGAATTAGGAATTAGGAATATCCTTCGTTCCCCATCCCCCCCCTTCCCCTTAACAAGAATTAGGGTAAACGCAAGTTAAGTGTGTTTCAAGGAAAACTATTTTATTTTATTTATTTATTAATTAAAAATAAACACAAATTAACAGTTAATTTAATCTCAGAACGCTCTAAATAAGCATTTATTATAAATTAAAAAGAAAAAAAGAAGGTATAATTAAATAGCATTTCTTTTGTTCTCTGTTTTTCTGTAACTCGGCGACCGAATTTCCTCTTTAACCTGTTTCTTCAACTCATCCCTTCCCTCCTCCGCCTACAAGCAATCATTCCTGACGCTTAAGAATCCCTCTCTCTCTCTCTCTCTCTCTCGGAATCTGAGAAAAACAGAGCACCCCCCCCCCCTCTCAAGCTCTCTTTTCTTGAGCCCTCTCTCTCTCTTCAAGGTAAAACAGAGAAAAAAATTCTGGGTTCTTTATATTTTCTTGTGTAAATGCTAAATTTTGATTATATTCGGACGGATTTGAACTATTTCCCTCCTTAATATATTGACATTGACGTTGTTTTGGGGTTGAATTCAAGATGGTTTTGTTTTTAGATGTTGAATTTTTCTGTGTTTGTTCAAATCAGCGGTAGGGTAAAGAGTATAATTCTGGGTTTACAGCTGTTTTTGTAAAATTTCGTGGGGGTGTGGATGAATTGATGAAAATGGATTGAAACCCAAGAGTTTGATTTTTGTTGCGAGTGTCAAACCTTTGAATGATTTTGTGCAGCTTTTAGTTAGGTTATAGGGTGGAATTTCCTTGTTGTTTGAGTCTTAATAATTGCATTGCATGTGAGCTTAGAGCTTTAATGGCGATTGGCTTTGTGAGGATTATATCATGCTGCTGTAATGTGAACAAAATTATCCCAGTTCTTTGTGATTTTCTCTTATAATTTTTGATTTCTGACAGAAGATCATATTCAGTGCTACGAAAATGAATTCAGTCTGTGAGACTTGTTTCCACATTTTGCAATATGGCATGAGTATTATAATAAATTAAGTTTCTTTAATTTAATAACTTTCACCCCCGACGACCTAGAATGGTAATAAGGGATTCTTTCATTTTGCAAGTCTCCTTTTCGTGGCTCTATTTTCTTTTCTTCTGCGACTGGAAAGGATTGGAGAGGATTCAATTACCAAAGTTCTCCCATTTGTATGTATTTTTTGTCGGTTTTTTGAAGGCTTCTTTGAACTTATAATGTGAACAATGCCATCTCGTGTAGCAATATATGAGTCAAAACTGTGTAAACCCACGCTATTTGTAATCTAACTTTACCTATGAATTTATTTTTTGGTTTCGTGGATAATGCAATTATATTTGAAGTCTTAAACTGTATATCTGTATTGCATGTGCTCTCAGTTTGCTCCTATTTCTGTGAATATGCAACTGTGGCTTGTTTGTGTTTTAATTTTGAATCGACTGTGCAATCAAATTCCTAGACCCTCTGTAATTCTTGCTCGTTTCATTTACAAGAAGTACAAGTAAGGATAGGTTTATGATGTCAGTATTTCCTTAACAGCTAATGAAAAAAGTAGCTATATAGTTTTATGCTTAGATTTTATGTTTCAATATGATTTTCTTGATGTCTCAGGTTTTTCACTCTCTTGTATTCAATCAACACTCGTATTCAGTCAGTACTGAGGAGACAACAGTCTGAAACGGATGAGAAGCAGATCGATATTATTATTATGTCAGGACTGATTGAAGGCCTTCCGGATGCGGTAGCTTTCAGATGCCTTGCACGGGTCCCATTCTACCTCCATCCCAAGCTTGAACTCGTTTCTCACTCCTGGCGATCTGCTGTCCGTAGCCCGGAAATGTTCAGAGCTCGAGAAGAGGTCGGTTCATCTGAGGACCTCTTATGTGTTTGCGCTTTTGATCCTGAAAATTTATGGCAGCTGTACGACCCTCTCCATGACCTTTGGATAACACTTCCTGTACTTCCCTCAAAAGTACGGCATCTCGCTCACTTTGGAGCTGTCTCTACTTCCGGAAAGTTGTTCGTTCTTGGAGGCGGAAGTGATGCCGTCGATCCCTTAACTGGCGATCAAGATGGTAACTTCGCAACCAACGAGGTGTGGTCCTACGACCCAGTGATACGGCAGTGGGCCCCATGTGCATCAATGTTGGTCCCGCGTGCAATGTTTGCATGTTGTGTCTTGGATGGGAAGATTGTGGTGGCAGGGGGGTTCACTAGCTGCCGGAAATCAATTTCTCAGGCGGAGATATATGATCCTGAGAAAGACGTGTGGATCCCGATACCTGACCTACACCGGACCCACAACTCAGCATGTACGGGAGTAGTGATGGGAGGCAAGGTGTACGTATTGCACAAGGGTTTGTCGACAGTGCAGATATTTGATAACTTGGGACACGGTTGGAGAGTGGAGGATTACGGTTGGCAACATGGTCCAATGGCGGTTGTTCAGGGCTCGCTATATGTCATGAGCCATGGGCTGATCATGAAGCAGGAACAGGAAGTGAGGAAAGTGGTGGTTTCGGCATCTGAGTTTCGTAGGAGAATCGGGTTTGCGATGACAAGCCTGAGAGATGAGATCTACGTGATCGGAGGGGTTATAGGGCCAGACCGATTGAATTGGGGGATCAAGCCCATGGCTGATGTGGAGATTTTGACGCTTGGAGGGGAGAGACCGACTTGGCGCCATGCAGCTCAAATGACAAGATGCCGTGGAACGATTATGGGGTGTACTACGTTAAGAATATAAGGTTTGTTTTGTTTGTTTGGTTTAGTTGATGGGTTTGTTGTGGAAAAATCTGTGGAATTGCGGCGGGGGGTGGGGCGGGCCTCCCCAAATTCCTCTTTTTATTAGCCATTGAGGAATTAACCCGGCTTTTCTGGTAGCTAGCTGCTTTATTTTGTTGTTGAGCGAACTAATAACATCCCTTTGCTTCTTTTATATGTTATGTCTTTGTAGGAGCTCGATGAATTCATGTTATCTTAGCTCACTCTCTCCCTCTCTCTCAATCAAAGTTCAAATTTCAGTTTATCAGACAAGGTGGTGTACATGGGCCGTTGTAGATTTTACCATGAATGCTCCTTTTTTCTTTTCCCCCTTTACTTGCAAGACTTGAGAGTATTTTAGTGAAGCTATTTGTGACGGACTGAAAATATAGGGTTCAACGAGCATTTTAGCTTGAATTTGGAGTTTCAAACGCAGCTAACCAAACGTAGATTCTTTGAATATTTAGTTCATTTGTACTCCATTCCTGCTCAAAACTTGAGTTTGCCATGATGTTTTTCAAGATTTAGTTTGGTCTCATAAAATTCAGTTTGAAATCTAAAATGTAACCGTCACAAACAATAAATACTTTGATGATCGTAGACTAATTTAGTTTACTCGTTGAAATGTGTTAATCATTTAAAATAGGATGGATTTTACTTAATTCACTAGTTTAAATATACTATATCTTGGGTGAGGAAAGAAAAAACCGTACCGATTAAAATCGATAATTTTCGATCGGTTTTGGTTGGTTTATTAATTAAATTTTAGTTTCGGTTAAATCGATTGTTGAAGTTTCGATCGGTTTCAATGCATCGACCAAAACTTTTTATTTTTAGTTATAATTGTAACAATAATCCCAAATTAGTCTCTACTCTCAATTTTATCTTTGTATTTGTCGTGTTTGTATAAGCGTGAGAACTCTTGTTTAAGCAAAATAATTTACAAATTGATGTGATAAGTGGATTATTTTCTGCATTTAGTACCAAAAATCGTTTGACCTGTTTTATACTCATTTGGATGATATTGAGTTAATGAATTATGATTTTATGATATATTTAAATATTATTTTGATTGATATTAAGGTAAATTGACATTTATAATCGTTATAATATTGAATTTTTTTTTAAATAATATTAAATGAAGGTAATTTTATAAAATAAATTATTGGATAATATAAAAATTATATACATCATAATATTAATATATACTCATTAATTACATATATCATGATATAATTAAATATAAATGAAAAAAAATTAGTGTGAAAAACTACAAAATCGATTGATTTAGACCGAAACTAACCAATCTAATTCCGGCTCGGTTTCGATTAATTTTTATGACCATATTAGTGAAAATTCGAGTCAGTTGTAATTTCGGTTCAATTTTACCGAAAACCGAAAATTTACTCAATCTTAACCATATTATTTAAAATCTGATCTATTTAATCTTTTTAAATAATGTGACACATTTTAACTAGTGAATTTTATACATTTTTACCCCACGAGATATGGCACAAGCCTTCCAATTAGATGGGCTTCTTCTCTGGAAGGGCATCCATCAAGCCCATAAACACCATATTCAACAATCAATCTAAACGAGATGGGCTTCTCCACGCAGACCCGCAATTATTATTAGCTTTTACTTTGGGAACGACACTGTTTTAAGATTTCGCGCTCCCTAAACCCTACCCCTAATATTTCTCCGAGCAAAGAAAATGGAGGACACTCCGATTGAAGAAGGTGATCCCATCAACAAGGACGTAGAGATAGCTCCGGCTCTTGTTGCTGTTGATCCGAACCAGAAATCTGTTTCCGTTGCCGTCGGGTCGGACCTTCGAGTCTTCTCCCTCCAGTAAGCAGATCTTAGAATTTCTCGGAAGAGTGGTTAACTATCAACGATCAATTTACTTTTTTTTTAATAATTGGATTCTGAATTCTTGAAGCACGATTTTAGCTAATATAAAGAGAGAATTTGCAGTTTTTAGTTCTCAAATGAAGTTGTTGATTCACTTTACTCGCATTCAGATTTTCTTTTGTTATTTGATCATCCAATTTTTTAGTTTCCAACTTTTGATTTTACAGGGAGAAGTGTGCAGTGTCTTTGGTTGATGAATCTGATAGGCAATTTCATAAGGATTCTATTAGAGCAATTCGTTATAGCAGAAATGGGCAGTTATTTGTATCAGCTGGTGATGATAAGCTTGTGAAGATATGGTGGACAGAGACTTGGCGATGCTTTTGTAATGTGTAAGTTATTTTAGTTTGATATGCCTTTGTGGAGTATCGAAATTTATTTTTACTTGATACATGCACTGTGAAACATAATCATAATGCAGCTTGACATCGTAGTTTATGCAACACCAGTTCAGAAAGGTGCTTTATGCCCCAATAGGGTCTTGCTCTTGTATGCACTGAATCTTTTTCCTATTTTACAGGGTCTCAGAGAAAAGAGTGAGTGCTGTTGCCATAAGCAACGATTGCCTCTATGTTTGTTTTGCCGATAAATTTGGTGTTATTTGGGTTTTGGATCTAGATGGGATTGATGGAAATCAAGCTTCGGTCACTAAGAAAGCATCCCCTTTGCTTTCACACTATTGTAGTATAATTACTAGCCTGGTAAGTCAACTAATTCTACTTTTCTTACACATGAAGTTTGTAACCTGTTCTACATGGTTCTTACTTTACCTATAATATAACTAAGGTTATGTTTCTTTCAGGAAGTCTCACCAGATGGGCGATTTATTATCAGTGCTGACCGAGATTTTAAAATCCGTGTAATCTAACTACCTTACTGATTTAACAAGACGAATTACTAAATTGATTTGTGCTTCTCAAGATGATCTTATGATCCTTACTCTCATGGCAGGTGACTGTATTTCCAAGGAAGCCTTTAGATGGAGCTCATGAGATACAAAGTTTTTGCCTTGGTCACACAGAGTGAGTTTTTCTGATGACATGTTTAGTAAACATTAGTGGATTGGCTATGATGAATGAGATTCTTATCCAAAAGATTGCACATCCTCAGTTAGATTCTTTCATTGGGTGGTGGTGTTTCTGGTGATTACTATCTACTCTTCTGCACCCTTGTTTTATATATGGATAAAGTAAAGACAAAGTCAGTTCCTTCATCCTTGGTTTAGAATGCCAAGAACCATTTTCTGTCTCATTATTTCTAAGTACTTTCCTTGAATATGTCGATAACTTTTCAAGTACTGAGTATTATTTATCTCATTGCTGTCAGGCTGAAAAATCAATATCATTTATATATTGCAGGTTTGTATCCTGTCTTGCCTTTATATGCAACCCAGAAGGTCCCCAGGGCCATCTTGTTTCAGGAAGTGGTGATTCAACTGTCAGTACATAAAATATTTAACTTTTTATTAATAAATGTTTATCTTGTTGTCAACTTTTTGTTGGTGCGCTGTGTAAAAATGGAAAATTATATTGGTTTTGCAGGTACGCTTATGGGATATTCCTTCTGGATTGCTCCTTGATACTTGTGAGATCGGAGGAAAGGTACTCCACTTGACATATCCACCCATCTCTCGAGATTCTTTCGAGAACCAAATCCTTGCAGATTCAAGGGCAGTTTGAATCTAGTGTCAATGCTTATAATTGTAATCTTGTTTGATAAACACTTAAAAGACATGAAAATTAAACTGGATTGGCATTGTGGAAACTCAGTGTCCTTCATATTTGGTGTGTCTTGATTGACTGCTTGATTAATTGAAGGTAGACGTTTTAGAGTCTAATGGAAAAGATGACGAGTTCCATTCTGCTATCACAAGTCTCTCTACTGTTTCCGATAGTACACTTGTTGCTGTAGCTGTTCAAAGGCAAGTTTTTTCGGTATTGTCCATTCCATAATTTTCTCTTGATTTGATCCACGTCTCTATTATCTCTCAACAATTCCCTTGCAGCTTTCAAGGAATAATATTACTTAGCTGTGACCTATCTGCTCACACTCTATCTATAGCCAAGGTATGGACCCGAAGAATCATAGTACATTAAAATAGAGATGGGATAAGTTGGGAAAAAAAAAATCACTTTTTTTAAAATTTTGTTCCATAAGGTGGTTACTATAAAGGGAGATACTTTCATTCCTACAAGCCTAGGGACAAGCTCTTCCTATACCACAGGATTAATCTGGATGGTAAGTGGTGTGTCCAATTTGCCCGGTTACAATCATCCTTCTTTCGCCCGTGTTCGGGTTATCTCTGGATTTGCAGAAACCGAGCTTGAGCCATGTGTATTAGAAGATAGCAAGGTACCTGGAGGAGAGAAGTTACTCCAAGAATTGCAGGGAAGTGTGTCATTCGAGGAAAATGTTTTCATGGCAGCTGCTGAAGCTGTGAAGACAGCAATGAGCAATATGATGATTAAAAAACAATACACTGCAGAGAAAAGAGATTTTAGGAAGAGAACCAGAAATGATAGAAAACTAAAACAATGATGAGTTCTTTGTCTTTTAGCAGGCAAATGCTTAGAACTGTACTTTGTTGTTTTCTTAGGTTTTTGTTATCGTATTTCTTTTTACTATTGAAGTCTCTTTTACATAGATTGCTGCAAGTTTCAATGTCAGGGCTCCAACCTTGAAGAAAGAAGAAGGTTTGAGTTTGATATGATAAGCATTCACAACTGTAGCTTGTGAGTGTAATAGATATCTTAAGTTTGTAATTCGTTTCTTTGAATGGAGAATGAGGAAAAAAAAAATTTAAAAAGTTGGGGAAATTTTATCTAAATTTTCATTTTTTTTTTAAATTGAAGAGAAAAAGAAGGAAAGGGAAAGAGAATGTGTTTTAAAAGAATATATTTTTATGGTATTAATTTTTATTATTTAATTAAATATTTATTAAAAAAAGATATAATTATAAATATATTAAAAATAATTGTCTTCTTCTTTATATTATTTAAATAATAGATATTTTTATTAAAAAAAAAATATATCCAAAAAATGAATCTTTCTCTTTCATTTTTATAATGAAGTTCATTTCTCTCTTCTCTCTGACCAAACATACTTCTTAGTGTAGGAGGAGGGGGCCCTACTAGTAACCCATTATAGGTATCCTATCTCTAATCCAATAATTAAATTTTTTTTTTTTTTTTTTGTAATCTCCAACCAATCTATAATCTATCTATGTCAGCTAGTTTGATTAATAATTTCACGGAGCTGGGCATAATGAAAAGGGCCCACCAGCCCACTTATTGGGTCTTTTTTTTTCTAGTAGATGAGGTGGTCCCCATCTAAGCATCTATTAACTTGTCTACTTATCTTACATCTTTCTTGTCATCTTCCTATTTAATTAAATTGAATTTTTAATTAATTAAAATAATATTTGCAAATAGAACGGATGGGCTCACAAATTCTTTCACATGTAAAACTGTAAAAAGGTATTAAAAAATATAAAAAATAAAAAAAATAAAAGAAAGAAAGAAAAAGGCCCGTTCAGCTCTGCATTCTAGTAGGCCCACCTTACTCCACGAGATCAACCAGAAAATGGGCCCAGGGTCTTCTTGTCTTTTCCACTTTTTATTTTTATTTATATTTATAATTATATATATTATTTATCTTATAGAAATAATATTTAAAATAATATAAAATAATAATATTTAATTTGAGACGTAAGTCATATTTTTATAATAATATTGTTTCAAGCTTAGGGATCCAAATATCATTTATCCAAACATGATCATCCCACAAAGCACAATAAATAACCAAATAAATAAGTAAGTCTAATAATAGATCTAGTAATAATAATAAATAAATAAATAAATAAATAAATAATAATAAAAGACAGGTTAATCTAGAGTAACGACAAAATAACATGATCTAAGCGAAGGAACTCTATATTAATTAATTATTATTATTATAAATAAATAAATAAGAAAATAAAAATAGTTTTTATAAACACACGTTTAGAGATGTGTTTTATTCAGATGGTTTGGATTCAGATAATTTTTGTAAATAATTTAAATATGATTGTTTTTTAAAATGTTTAAATTTATATGTTATCGAAATTTAATTAAATGAAAAATAAAAAATAAAAAATAATTAATTAATATGTATCAAATTTAATAAAATAAATTAAAAATAATTTAATATAATATTAATTATTTTTTCATAATAAAATATTTAATATATTTTAAAATAAATTTCAAATAATTAGCAGAATAAAACAAAATTAAATTTTGATATCATAAAAATACAAAAAATAAATTTCAAAATCATTTATATATATATATATATATATATTAACCTTACACGCGTCTCCTTTTCATTTCCCCTCCTTTTTAAGGCAATCAATCCCACATACATACCATTTTTAATCTTGTAAAGCCTAAGAGCCATTACTTTCTCTCTCTCCCAAGTTGCAGATTACTCCAACTTCAGATTGAGATTGAAAAGGGGAAAAAGAAAAAAGAAAAAATCAGATGATGAAGTAAAGAATTCACAGAGAAGAAGGCCAGAGTGCTTTGTTTTTTTTTTTTTTTTTCTGTAGTGTTCAGAAATGGAAGCCACGGAATTCTGGCACAAATTCGATTTTCTTTTTCTTCATCTTTGAAAAAGAAAAAAGATCTGATTTTTATTTCTGGTATTTCATCTGGGAATCAGTTTCAGGAACTCTTAAAGTCTTTTTTCTTTTTTGTGGTTAATTTTCAAAAGAGTGAGTAATGTTAAGGAATAGGATTAGAACGGTTACAAACAACACTAAGCAAGCTTTGATGGCAGATCAAAGCCCTCAATCATCGTCATCGTCATCATCATCATCTCCTACTCAAAAGAAGAACTACAAAAAGCCCACTTCACATTTCCTCTTTTCTTCTTCATCAAGATTCATCAAAGCCTTCACTTCTGAGTCCGGCGTTTTGATCAGCTCAACTTCAGTCCTAGAGACTAAAAACACTAACCCTTATTCCCCTTTTGGCCATAACCCATTTTACTACGGAAAGAAAAACCAACAACACAAATCTCCCAAAACTTTCTCAGAAACCAAACAGTACAGCTCAGATGCAACGGGTATTGCTCTGCTTCTCACTGACCATCATAACACACTAAAAGCGGAGAAGGTTCTGTTGGGCAACAAGGTTGTCAAAGTCGAATCCCGACCCAGTTTCGGAACCGAGAATGGGAATTCGGTATCGAGGGATATCAAGTTTTCTGTGAATGAGATGAAGTTAACTGAAGAGTATACTTGTGTTATTTCACACGGGCCTAGTCCAAGAACAACTCATATTTTTGATAACTCACTAAAAGCAGAGAAGGTTATGTTTTGCAACAAGGTTGTGAAAGTCGAATCCCGGCCTGGATTCGGAACCGAGAATGGGAATTCGGTACCGAGGGATATCAAGTTTTCTGTGAATGAGATGAAGTTATCTGAAGAGTACACTTGTGTGATTTCACATGGGCCTAATCCAAGAACAACTCATATATTTTTTAATTGTGTTGTGGAGAGTTGCTGTTCTTCATTTTCAGATGAATCGAATTTTCAGAGGCATTTTCTTAGCTTCTGTCACACTTGCAAGAAGAATCTTGAGCAGAAGAATGACATTTACATTTACGGGTTCGATCCAACTTTATTTATGATATCATTTTATTTTATCTTATTTTATTTTATTTGATTCAATTCTAACAATTTTGTTTACACTTTGTAAATGCAGAGGAGACAGGGCTTTTTGCAGCTGCGAATGCCGTTATAAGGAAATGGTACTAGATGGCGTGGACAATTTCTCAACTTGACATCATTGTTTAAGGAGAAAAGAGATTACTCTGTTTTTTTTTTTTTTTTTTTCTTTTTTAAATGTTCTTTTCCCCCTTTTTTTAGAGGGCAGAGCTACTGGATAGTGATTTTGTTGTTATTGTTAGGACGAGATGTTGTTGTAGTAGGATTGATTGTGTGTAATATATTGGCAATATGACTCATCGAATTTCGTCTTTAGTTGCTTTTCGCCATTGTAGTTTGGTTTGTAAATGGTCTTGTTGTTACAATTCGATTTGATCACACTTAATATGTTATTTGTTTTTTTTTTTTCAGAGTACGTTTAAAATCTAGACTTAGTATAATATAATATTCAATTTATTCCTATAAGATATGATTAACATATATTACTTAGGACATAATTTTATTTGTTAAACTAATAACATTCAGGTGAAACTGAAGATCTAGTTGAGTCTTAAAAAAAAGTGTAAAAATTAGAAAAATTGTAAACTTACTTGTGAGACCGTCGTGTTCTACGTGTCTGAATCGTCGTTTTAGGTGCACCAAGGATACCGATTGCTGTCTACATAGTTTATCATTTGGTTTTCAATGGGAAAAAAAAAAAAAAACCAACAATGTTCTTATTATCTCCGGTCGTACCCGTTTTTGTCTGTTTCTGTTGAAAGAGAAAGCAGAGAAAAAAATCTAAAAATAAATAAAAGTTAGAAATAATAAATATTCTGAGCGATAGATTTAAGGGAATAGATCCAATTTCACAAGTCCTTTTCCAGACAAGTGACTTGTGGCCTGTGGGGTCGACCACTATGATCCATAAAATCCAAAGTCTGGTTTTCCATTTTTTTCATTTTTTGTTCTGTAAGAACTATCAAATATATCAGCATCGTTTGCATCATCCTGGCACAAATTTCAAAACACTCAATTTTCAAGGAAATTATTGACCGAAGTGATCTCCTCCCTTCTATATCATCTTCATCGACGAATGAAGGGCAATCATACTTGTCAATTCTATCAGTAACGGGGTGGCAACAATCGACAGTTGAGTGCACCAATCCTGCTTAACACCAAAGCTTAGCAGTTGGGTCAATTTCTAACACAAAGACCTAATGACAATTTCAGTTTAAAATCCAATTTGAATCCACAAATTATATTACAGTTTACTCAAATTTTAAGGCCTGTCTGCTGCAGTATCGAATATAATAGCAACCCAAGAGAAAAAACAAAGCATCTTTGAGTTTAAAGACCAGTTTGATTATCATTGAAGTTCGGACAAAAGGTGATACAAGATAAGTTTGACTAAGAATATCAAACAAATTACAAGAGCACTTGCACTAAGATTAAAAGAGACAACTCCTAAATAAAAGGAGATACAAAAGGATAGAGGGCAGAACTAAATAAAAGAACCGTATACAGTCTCTATATGCATCTCTTCCACATGTGAATGACACAAATGGCAGGAAGCTCCTGAAACCAAAATCAATACAACAGCACCATTTCCAGATAAGAAACAGCAGCTGGCATTCTCCTGCAACTATTTTCCTGCTAAAAAGTTTGTTAAAGGAAATATGATTCACATAAGGTTATAGTAATCAATGCCAATGCCAAAATGGGTGTTACCTTAGAAATGGCTTGGAGAAAGAGGAAGTCTCCATGAAAGATGCGCCTTACAGGATCCATAATGCATGTGTAGCCCAGCACACAGAAAGAAGAAACTTGAAAGGACTTATTACTATTACTAGAAAGCAAGAAGGGTAACAAGGAAACGAAGAAGCATATGCAGGAAGCAATAACCATGACTACCCCTTCCCAACTTTTCCTCTGAAAAAACAGAAAAGATGGTGAAGGGAGAAACTCACACCTCATAGAATGCAGATAAAGGACTTCAGAACTCAATCTACTAGCATGAGGTAAGAAAGAAAGAAAGAAACTGAAAAGAGAGAGAGGGGGCATTTGTGAATCTGATGAAAAGTGGAGGGTTATTGGTTTGACACCATATTCAGGAGACCGGGGATCAAGGTAAAGGTTTAGTAAGTCGGAAGAAAATAGAATAAGCAACTAGGCTAGAAAGGGAGGTAGGATATAGAAACAAAGGTCAAACATTACCGAATGGAAACTAAGGAGTGACCATGCAAATAGCCAATCAAACAAAACCCACAGAATTGGTAAGATATGCTGGTTGAAGGTCCTACAGTTTGTACAAAGTATCAGTCAGTACCTACACCTACAATCTGAATAGAGAAATAGGAGTTTTCTAAGGGGTCTATATTTAGAAATGATTTACTACTAAGATTATAGATTCCCCTCTGCCCCAAGAGATTAGAGTTCAATACCACAATGCCAATAGTCCTTCCAGTTCACCAGACATTTCCCAACCATAAATTTCCTTCTGTTTCCTGATAATTTCCCATGCCGCATATTCTTCAGAATCTTTGTCTTACTAGACATGAACCCAATTCAAATCCAATGCATCCATCTCCATCTGCTCGGCTACAGCACCACTATAGAAAACTAGACATACTTGTACTGAAACTCCCACTACTTACTGGTTTATTCACTCTATATACAATCTAAGACTAACCCAGTTAACAAATATATACAGAGGAGCATCATGCTCCATACTTCACTCATCATCAAGGTTGAGATTAAGAATGCGACGCAGGGTCTTTGTCGCGGTGTCATCACCATGAAATATATCCCTGGTGTAAGGCTTATGCTCTCTAGTAGGAGATGGGGGTGCAGATTTGGCAGTTGGATGGACCTCAACTTTAGAGGGTGATTGAGGCAGCTCTAGTGACACGGTTCTCTTTGGCCGGGCCGAAAATTTGGGTATTGGTAAAGAGCTCGGGGGTGGTGAGTTTGAGTAAGTGGGTCCAGCCCATAGCTCAGGGAATGAGAAACTTTCAACGGAAAGTTCTTCAATGAAAGCTCTATGCTTGAAATAGCCTTTGGATCTGATAGGAACTGGCGCACTTCCAGCATTTGCTCTAATATGTGTGACATTATCAGAGTGGGGGCAGGAATGGGGCCGGGGTGAAGGTGTTTTAGGCGAAAATGATCGTGTTTGTTTGGTAACAGGAACATTACAAGCTTTCAATGATGTAGGGAGTATACCTGCCCCAGATTGGAAAATCCGGCAATTGATCTCTGTGATGTCTTCGGAAGGAGAGGGTCCAAATTGGACCAGCCCATTCGGCTTGATCCGACTACAATACTGGTCCCTACGCTGTTCAACAACAATCAGAGTCTCCATATAGAAAATATGACCAAATCAAAGGACTGTAATTTTCTTGACTCAAGCCCGATTCTAACATCCACAACTAGATCCAACTTGTCACAACTCAGCTCTCTTGAGCTGAAAATGACTATAAAAATGACAACTCTAAAAATCTGCTAACCGTGCTGAACAGCTCCGCCGCAACAGCACTACAGCTATATCTCTTCCCAAACAGATCCAAATCGAACATCAACGTTCCGATCAACCGATGAATCTGAGATCCGCAAAAACTAGGAGATCCAAAATAACCACAATCATATAAGAAAGACAACAAGACGAGTAACAATGATTCATCAATCAACGAGCAAAACACATATTACATCATTTCTTTATCTCGACAAAAAAAAAAAAGAGAAATGAACGTACTGGAAAGTAGGCTTCGGTGAAATAAAACCGATTCAAATCTACTCCGATTCTGATTCTCTACCCCTTCTTCTTCTTCTTCTTCTTCTTCTTCTTCTTCTTCAACAACAGTGAGGGTTCGGATTTCTACAGATTTTGGATCCAAGTGGATGGATGAGATCGGAAATGGTGACCCGTAGGAGGGTTTGAAGCAAAATCCACGGATCTGAAACGGTTCTCAGAGTCGGATTTAAAATATCGTAGTGGCACTAGCACGTACTCTACTCACAGACTGAAGTTACGCAATCAGGTATGGATTCAATATATTTTTACAGAAATGACACTCCTTACCTTAGCAAGCAAGTTTGCAGCCAGATGAATTTTTCTCAGTAATGACCATTTTATCCTTGTTTTTATCTTGGAAATGCGGGCAGTTTTGTAACTACAGACGCAGGATATTGCCAATTGCCCGTATTGGACGCGCAAAAGGATGCAGGACAGAATCATTGCTTTGCTTTGGACGGGAAATGGAAAAGGTAGAGACCACCATTGATTTATAGCCGGTGACAGCTGTCGGTTTTCTCGTCATTCCATTGACCGGTTACCGGTCGAGAGTTGGGTAATCAAAAAGCCAAACTAGCATTACTTTTAGCTTTCGATAAAGTAGAATGTCTTTTAAAATGGTTCTTTGCTTCCATGGTGGGATTAAAAAGGGTGAGACATATCTACTTCGTAGTTTTTATTCTTCTGGAAAACCGACGTGTAGCCCGTAACATACACAACGAGGCAACGACATGTAGATAAAGTTTTAAACAAACGGTAAATTTCTTCACCAAAACCGATCTAGTCGAAATAACACTAAACTGCTATTCTAGATAAGTAGAGCACTAAATTTGGCTGATATCGCTTACCGCCACGCTTTCCCTCTCTTTCCTTAAACCAATCAGAAAGAAGTCACGGATTTTCTCTCCTATTTTCCCTCTAGCCAAACATTATATCGAGTACTGAAAAGTTACAAACGAAGCGAACCATGACTCTAGCAAACGACGTCGTCGCGTCGTCGGCTTTGTTGAAGTTCCGGCGACTACGCATGTGTTCTCTAAGGTGCTCGAGCTTCCTCTCCGGTCAGATGTCGACGTGTCGGTCCAAGAAACCTCTGATTCTTTCATTTTTAACGCAGGAACTAGCGCCGATGATCGTATGACCAAGGAGGTTAGGGCGCGTACGATACAGATCATTCCTGGAGTGCTGAAGATTGTGATTGTTGTCGGGAAGGACGGTGGTGATCGATATCTTGTGCATGATGATGATGATGAGATGGAGCTTGATTTGTGGAGATTACGACTTCCAGCTTCGACGAAACCGGAGATGGCGAGCGCGAGGTTTAGCGGCGGAGAGTTGGTCGTTACGGTGCCAAAAGTTGTAGAATAGATTGAGAGGGCGTGAAAGAAGACATAAAATTCTTGAATATGTAAAACATATGAATATTTTTATTAATATGTAATTTTTATTTTATAATATAAAAAGTAGAGTATACAAAGAAAGAATAAGTGATTAATGAGAATTAAATTAGTATAATCGTATAAGAAAAAATTATGAGCTAATTTAAGTTGGAGCATATAGATTGGTAATACTTAATTTGTTGGAAAGAATATGGAAAAGGTTGTTTTAAGAGTTTTGGTGAAGATGTCGGCTAACTGATGAGCGGAGGGAATATGAGAAGTGGTGAGAAGTCTAGTTCGTAATTTTTCATAGATAAAGTAGCAATCGATTTTAATGTGTTTTGTATATTTATGAAAGACGTGATTTTGAGCAACGTGGAGGGTGGATTGATTATCGCAAAAAAAGGTTATAGGTTTGAATGGAAAATACTAAGATCAAGGAGAAGTTGTTTGAGTTAGGTGATCTCACAAGTAGTAACGATCATGGCGCGATATTCGGCTTCGGTGGATGAACGAGCAACTGTGGTTTGTTTTTTTGTCCGCCAAGAGATGAGACTATAACCAAGTTGAATGAAAAACCCGATAGTTGATTGGCGGGTAGTGGGATAACTAGCCCAATCAAAGTCAGTGAAGGCAGTTGATTCGTACCACGCCTCGAGATGACGAACTCGTGAATCAAGGATCCAAGATCGTTCTACTCAGATTCGAATGGAATGTAGAAGACGCCACAATCCGGGATGGAATAACGGATTGATAAGTCAAGATGAACGCCACAGATAAATCTGATAAGTTCTAAAAGAACTAAAGAGAATTTTCTCTCAAATATTTTATCACTAATCTCTCTCTACAAAAGAAATCAGCCATCTTTATATAGAGGAAGTTCCAACAGAGAATACATAACCTAAGCAATGTGGGATTCTTAGGAAACTAAAAAGACAACTAAAATAAAGCCCAATATGACTAAACAGACAATTGAATGGAGCCCAACTACCCCAATATGATCAAAACAACCTAAAAACAAAACAAATACTCTATCCACACATAATTTAGAGACATTAAACTCAAATAAATACTTTAAAAGTAGTTAGAAGGTTTTATGCATCATTTGGGCTTATTCTGATGATATTGGCCTAAATTAGTCTGAAACTCTTTAATATGCTCTTTCCTTCATTATGGGCTTCTCCAAAGCTTGAACTACTGAATACCATCTTTAAGAATCACATTCGCCACCTTCAATGGGCCTCTATGCATGGGCATGGGCCCATGTTACTTGAATCAACCCATTAAACGCTTCTTTGAATTTCTTCGCACAAGCTCTTGTAATGGGACCAACGGGAACTTGAATTGGGTATGAATATGCATCAATCCATGTGCTAGGCTTGTCCTCATCAACAGTGATATGCAGATTATTGGAAGAAGGGTAAAAAACTCCTTGACCAAGAGTGCCTTTGAGATAGCGAAGAACACAAACGGCAACATCGAGATGTGGTGTGCGAGAAGCATACATGAATTGACTGAGAATATTGGCGGAGAAGACGATGTTTGGATGAGAGATAGTAAGGTAGATGAGGTGACCAACAAGACGACGGTAGTGGTCTGGATCAGAGAGAAGATCACTATCAATATGGTTGAGCTTCAGATTCTATTCCATTAGAAAAGAGATTGGGCAGGAGCCGAGATGACCACTATCAGAGAGAATGTCAAGAGCGTATTTATGTGGGAGAGAGAAATATCAGTAGGGGAACCAGCCACTTCATGGCTGAGGAAATATTTAAGAGAGCCTAAGTTCTTTATTTTGAAGTGACGTGCTAAATGGTCTTTGAAGAAGTTGATCTGAGGGAGTTGAGTGCCTGTAATCAAAATGTCATCAACATAAATGTGGACAATAGTGAATGAAGAGCTAGTGGTGAGAGTGAAAAGAGAGTGTTCTACATACGATTGAGTGACCTGCACGAAGAAGAATAGATAGTTTAAAAACCATTTGCGGAAGGCTTGCTTGAGGCCGTAAAGGAATTTACAGAGACGACAGACTCGGGTATCATTAGTGGAGCAATAATCGATGGGAGACTGTATATACACCTCCTCATCAAGGTCCATATGGAGGAACACATTATGAATATCCAATTGATAGATGATCCACTTTCGAGTAGCAGCTATGGCAAGAACACAACAGATAGTGACCATCTTAGCAACGAAAGCAAATGTTTCCTGATAGTCTAGCCCTTCAACCTGAGTATAACCTTTAGCAACAAGATGTGTCTTGTGTCGCTCAAGGGTTCCATCAACACTTAGTTTGGTTTTGAAACCCCATTTACAACCAATTGACTTCTTTTTAGCATGAAAAGGATTTAATGTCTAAGGATTGTTGTCTTCCAAGGCATGTAATTCAGACTTTATGGCCTCACACCAATGGGCATGGCATGCGACATCAGAGTAAGAAGAAGGCTCAATAGTGGCCGTTAAGACATATAAAAGTTTATTGTGAGAAGGAGACAAGCGAGCATAAGAGAGAAAAGTTGAGAGTGGATATGGTGTACCTGAGACTGTTGGAGCGGTGAAGGATGCAATGGGACTGTCTTGTAAGGTGGGGCAAATATAGTCGGTGAAATGGCGAGGAACATGAGTGGTGCAACACGGGGGAGTCGGAATGGGTGGTGGGGGAGCTGGAGAGGATGGAGAGCGAGAGGGAGTTTGAGGAGGTGTTGCAAAAGGTAAATGAAGTGACGAAATATCAAGGACGAGAAGGGAAATGACGGGTGTAGATGAAGGGATAGTTTGGGTGAGAAAGGGAAATGGATTCTTGAAGAATGTGACATAACAAGAAAAGAAAGTGGATTGAGTGTCAAGATTATAGAGTTTATAAGTTTTTTGATTACTCGGATATCCGATGAAAATACATTTGGACGAACGAGCTGAAAACTTATCATAATAGGCACGAAGGGTCTGAGCATAACATAAGCAGCCAAAAATACGAAGATGAGAGTAAAAGGGAGTTTTGTTAGAAAGCATTTCAAAATGAGATTTACGATTAAGGGAAACACTAGGAGTGTGATTAATCAAATAAGTAGCAGTTAAAATACAGTCTCCCCAAAACTGCATAAAGAGATTAACTTGAAAACAAAGGCAGCGTGCAACATTTAAGGGATGTCAATGTTTGCGTTCAACTCCATTTTGTTAGGGGGTTTCAATGCAAGTACGCTTATGTAAAACACTGTTATCAGAGAAAAATTTTTAAAGTTGAAGAGAGATAATGTTTTGCTCATTATCAATCCTAATAGTTTTAATGGAAGTAGAAGATTGAGTTCGGATAAGTGCAAAAAACTTCATAAGATAACGTATTGCTATAGATTTAAAACGTAACAAGTAAATCCAAATACATCGAGAAAAGTCATCAATAATAATAAGAAAATAATGTGCACCAGGAGAAAAGTCATCAACGATAGTAAGAAAATAATATGCACTAGTTAATTACATGATGCATGACAATTAATTATATATATATAGTAAGAAATCCAGAAGCAGACTTATATCCATTCCATATATCACAAAACATTCTATGGAAAGGAAACATGTTTTTATTAGGAATATTTAAAAAAGGAAAACGAGTTTGCTTTGAATGAGCACAAATAATACAATTAGATAACTGTTTAGAGATATGAACCACATTACGAATTGAAAATTGAGAAGGGTGACCTATATGAAGGTGCCACAAGTTTGTATTTTCAAAGGAGTAGACTGAGAAAGTAGCAGAGAGTTTTGGTGGGCCAAGTTCGAAGACATAGAGCCCATTACGCATTTCACCTGCTCCAATCAATCTCTTCGAGGTTGGGTCCTGAAAAAAATATTAAGTAGAGGAGAAAAAAACAAAACATGAAAGTTGTTGGGTTAATAAGGGTATAGATAATAACTTAAAATGAAATGAGGGGATGAAAAATATATTTTTAAGAATTGAAGTGGGGAAAGCAAAACATTCCCTATATCTTGCATGGGTAAGGCATAACTCGTGGGTAGAGAGAGAGAGAGAGAGATGGGGCGAGGGAGACGCTGCAGGTGGAAGAATGATTCACGGCGGCGGCAGACGTGGTGTGACGTGCCATAATCGATAATTCCGGCAACTAGCGGAAATGATTCAAAGGAGGGGAATACATTACCCATGAAGTTGATGGTGGAATTCGAGTTAGCATTAGACAGTTCATGGCGGAGTAGACTAGGATGGAGGTAGAGTCGGGGTTGCACGAGGTGTGGCAAAGCAAATCTGAGAGTTACTAGAGGACTAACGACAGGATCTGAGCAGATGGGTGATGCATAGTAACGACGGCTGCAAGGGCTAGTGGCTTACCAAAGATGAAGAGCGTAGTTCTCGACTAGGGGGTTCCCGACGAGTCGCCAGCACTGATCATAAGTATGGCCCTCTTTTCCTCATTCACAACATTTGAAACTGTTTCTGTGTGATGAGTGCTTGTGAACAACCATGGTTGTGGCATCTGTAGGAAGAGAAAAGTGGAGGAGTCGCTGCTTTTCTTCTTCATAGAGAATGAAGAAATTTTATTGATTGTGGGAAGGGGGTTAGTAGCTAGGATTTGGCTGCATGGGGCAGAATAGGAGTCGTTCAAGCTTACGAGAAACAGATAGACCTGTTCGTCAGATTCTCAATACTGGTAGGTGACGAGATCCATAACAAGTTGAAAGGATGCAAATTCCTGCCATAGTTGTTTTAGAAGATCCTAGTAGTCGAGAATAGTTAGGTGAAGCTAAAGGTGTCAAAATGGGTCGGGTTTTTTGACCTGGCCCATAGCCTGGGAGAAAAACTCGGCCATAAGCCTGGCCCAAATACGGACCCGAGCTTGGATAAATTTCCAAGCTCAGAGGGCCAGCCCAGCCCGGCACACAAGCCCGGTTAGGCCTTGCCCAGCAGGGCCTGCCCTGGCCTAGTTGGGCCCTGCCCCTGCCCAGCATAAAGTGTTGATGGAGCCTTGAGCGATACAAGACACATATTGTGAAGCCTCGAAAGTTAATATGAGTTTATGTCCTCGATATGAAGTCTCAAAAGTTTGGAACTGATATGCCGGTAAGGTGGAATTCTACATATTTAATGTTAAAAAATGCTCTCCCACATAAAGAAATAATTAGTTGTTTTTTTAATTCTTGTGATCCTCCTGTTATGTTGAATAGTTCTGATTGGGATATACCTGAAAAATTTACATGTTTTTTAGAAATATTTTATGAGTCTACTGTTCGACTTTCAGGTGTTTATTATCCTACATCTCTTTTTGTTTTGCATTCATTTGTTAAAATGACTAGCTTGTTTCAGATATATAAGAATGATGAAGTGTTTAAACCAGTTGTTCAGAAAATGGTTTCAAATTTTAAAAAATATTGGAAGGAAATTCCTTTTTTATATATTTTTGCTTTTATATTAGATCATAGGGTTAAGTTACAAAGTTTAACAAATACTCTTACATTTATGAGTCAATATATAAATGTTGATTATTCTTCCACTATTACTAATGCTACTAACAAGTTATATGAAGTATTTGATATTTATGATAATAAGTGCAGCTACTTGCGGCAACAGACACAAGAACAAAAGATTCGACCCAAGAGGAAGAATTGGAATTTTGTAATTGGTTCTAGTTCCAATTCTGGTTCCAGTTCCAATTACAGTTCCAGTTTCACTGGAATGGAACTCCAAAAATACCTCGAAACCGATTTCTCATTTTTTGATTCTTATGCAAATGATTCAGAATCCTTATGCCTTTTGGATTGGTGGAAGAAATGCTCTATAGGATTTCCTATACTAGCACGACTTGCACGAGATGTCTTAAATGTTCTCGTGTCAACAGTTTCTTTCGAATCAACATTCAGCATAGCTGAGAGAGTTATTGAAGATATGAGAACTTCGTTAAAACCATAATTGGTTGAAGCATTATTATGCATAAGAGATTGAGAGCATGCATCTCATAAAGGTCAACATACAACTCATAATGAAGACTTGGCTTAATATTTTCATAATATGTTCTTAGATGAAGATCTTTCTATAGCGGGAAGCAGTTCTGCGGTCCACCAATGACCAATCATCATTAATAAATAGATGATAGATAATAGATTATAATGTATTAGCAAACTTTTTTTTTATGGCTTCATTATAAGGTCCATTTTTTTCTCTTTAAGGTCGGGAGGTTTTTTTGACGGACTCATTATTTAATAATACATAATGAAGTCTTTATTTGGCCAAAAATTTATTATTTATTTGAGATGCTCTTAGACTCTTAGTTACACATATGTGTAATTTATTTGACTCATTCGACCCGTAAAGTAAACTAACAAGAGTATTTTCTCATGATTCATAATCTCAAATAATCTCTCTTACTTTAATAATATTTTATTATGAATATTTTATTTAAAAAGAGTCGGGCCTATTATAGGCACGGTTGAACCCGGCCTATTTTAAGCCTGGATGGGCACGGGATAAATTTAAAGGGCTTTTCAGGTCAGGCCAATTTTAGGCCCGGTCGAACCCGACCCATTTTAAGTCCGGATGGGCCCGGGATAAACCTAAATGGCTTTTCAGGCTGGTCCCAGACATACATTTTCAAAACGGGCCAAGCCCAGCCCGGCCCTAAATAGTAAAAAGCCCTGAAAGGTCCGAGCGGGGCTGGGCCGGGCAGCCCGTTTTAACACCTCTAGGTGAAGCTGGTTGAAAGAGGCTAGATCGCGTTTAATCTGAAAAATATGTGCTCGGTTTTCATGATCAAATCTAGATGTTAGGTCCCTCCATATGGCAAAGGGGGTATTGTGAAAGTCCATGGTACTACCCAAGTTGGGTTCTATGACGTTTATGAGCCAAGCGAACACTATATCCTAAGTTTGGTCCCATTGTTTATAGTCAGGGTGACTCTTGTTAGGGGGAGAGAGGGATCCATCCACAAAACACAACTTATTTTTTGCATTCAAAGTTCGAGTGATTGCTCGTAGCCATTGGGAAAAATTGTTGTTATTAAATTATTTGGAGAATTGGAAAGGTGGAGATAGTAGGGAGAGGTGTGAGGTTTGAGAGGCTTGGTAGACATTTTAGGAGGGGGGAGAAGATTCAAGATTAGGATTAGAATGATTTAGATTATGGTATTATGTAAAATTCTAGAATATATAAAATCTGTATATATTTTACATTAATCTATAATCTCAATTTTATAATATAAAATGTGGAGCATATAAAGAAAGGATAATGAATTAAATTAGTAGAACTGTACAAAAAAAAATTATGTACTAATTAAGTGCTAAATTTAATAAAAGAGGAAGAATATGCCCCGAATCTTTAGGAGGATGCTTGAAGCATAGTAGATTAGATTGATCTTGTTTATTTTTCCTCGATTCAAATTCAGAAATGGGAAAACAAGAAGAAATTTTGATCATTTTCTTTTGCACAACTGCACTCAAATACAAAAATGGGAGTTAATAACCGTCGCTTGAAATTTGATTTATGGAATACGAAAGAAATAAAAGAAGGAAAATTCAATTGCATCACCCGGACTTGAACCAGAGACCTTCAGAGTGTTAGACCGGCGTGATAACAAACTACACCACGACACCTCTGTTGCATATATATCTTGATTTACACTCCTATTAACTATAGACCTACTGTATCTTTATAGGTGACTCATGATGAGCATTTCTTTTTTTTTTTTATACCAAAAAAGAAAATGTATATCAACATCTGTTTGTTATAATTCTTCACTCATTTGTAGTCACCAAAGAAACATATTCTTCTGAATTAATGATCAGATCAGTAGAAGAATCACAAGGTATAAGTATGTAGTACATTATATAGCAATGTTCTAAACTTACGGTGAATTCTTCACCAAAATAATCCAATTAAATCTGCTCAAAATTTAGTTTCCTGAGTAAAATGTAAACCAAAGAAAGCAATTTTGTTTCAATCACTGAGTGGACCAAGAATTTGAGGGACAAGGCTAGGGGTCGGCAGTGCAGCAAGAAATGGTTCTAGGCATCTTGTTTGATCAAGAAATTGTTCTACTTCTTGTTGATCTGGATACTGAAGCATGCAAGAAAACAAGTGCCTTGCACCTTTGCTCACAATATGAACTTAAAATGTACATGGCTTTACAAATACTCGAACATTCTAAGGGTCCGGTCCGGTTAGGTTCTATGCTAGTTCAATTCTTTAACTCCAGTTCGGGTCTAAAATCTAGTAAGATTATAGATTCTTCAACAAAATGAAGCTTTCATTCTATACATTCTCAATTTCACAAAAAGAAGCAAAATACAAAGGAAGGAAAAAAAAAAAGTTTAT
Source organism: Coriaria nepalensis (assembly GCA_027186245.1). NCBI lineage: Eukaryota > Viridiplantae > Streptophyta > Magnoliopsida > Cucurbitales > Coriariaceae > Coriaria > Coriaria nepalensis. The sequence goes on along the minus strand of CP114491.1, from coordinate 7,561,038 downwards.
GCAGAAGATCAATGTAATAATAATAACACAAGTGAATGAAAGATCATTGAGTCTTTCTCAAACCGAAGGTGTCTTCCACGCCGTCCGTTATCTTCTTCCGACGCGCCGCAATCATGTTCGAATATTCCTATCCAAACATCAAAAAAGAAGATTTACAATTTTGTTTTAGTATCAAAATAGCAAATACAAACCCAGTTGACGACTTCAGTTCTATTCAAGAAAAAAAATTGTATAATTACAAAAAAAAAAAAAAAAGGGTGTCGAACCTTGGGATAAGAATAGAGAAAGATGTACCACCATAAGGAGATGAGTATGAGTATGAATGCTGTTACTGCTACTGATTTTGCTATTAACCAGCTACAGCCAATCACTATTAGCCCTGTCAGCATTATTGTCCATGGTTGACACCTAATAACCCCCCCCAAAAAAAAAAATTAGAAAATTGGAAAACGATAATAAAGAAATTAGGGGAAGAGGGTTCCCAACCAAGCAGGCTTAGTGTCCCAGACAGAGTCATATTCGAGAGAGAGATAGTTCAGGTAGCCATCCATATCATCAACGGCACCGTTTTCATCTAAGAACTCTCCCCCGTTTTGTTCACTCACTTGGTTGCTAAAGACGACGGTGTTGTTGCGGCGGAGTTGTTTAGATTTGGGAGAAAGTGAAGAGGGTAAAATATTAGGGTCGGAGATGGAGAGATGGATTTTTTGTGAAAAAGAAAAATGGAGGGAGCTCAGCGGTGGAGCAGAGAGGTGGGAGAGAGGGAAGAACAGAGATAAACTTCCCATTTTTTTTTCTCTTTCTTTCTTTTTTTTCCCATCTCTATTTTCTTTTCTATTTTTGAATTATTATTATTATTGTTTTGGTAGGATTTCAATTTGAAAAATGCTTGCTAGAGATATTTATGTCGGTCCAAAATGAACGATTAATAATAATACAATATGATACATACATAATTCAATTGGGTGATCCAATATTAAGCTTAGTCTAATTATCTATTTAAAAGATGGTTACGCAAAATATATATATCAATCAAACCCTTTTTCCGACGCCAACATTACCGCTGCTTTTTGTTGCCTCCGAAAATGTCAACGGCATTCCATCCTACTACGTTTACTTGAGCTTTTCTCCCAGCCGAATAAGGATAGCATCTATGATCTTGTCCCTTCACCGTTTGAGCCTCTCACTCAAGGCATCTGCCATGCTGTCGCCGACAAGCAGGGCCGGCCCCAAATATTAGGCCGGCTAGGCCTTTGTCTAAGGCCCTTAATGGTAAAGGCCCCAATTATTGCTACTATATTTCACTTGAGTTGGTCTCCCTCAATGCTTTCTAATATCAAGTTTTATTGTTGTAAGATTTAAAATAATTCATTCTAGTTATAAAATTGTAAGAATCAATAGTGAACAAGTTAGAATGAAAAAGTCTGAGATCAATGAGGTAAGAGAGCTAGTTAAACTCAATATTTCATTCATTCTTATAAAGTATAGCAACGATAGCTCAACAATTGAAGTTAAAGACAACGAAATAGTACATATAAAATACAACACTTTATTAGTTAGTACTTGAAAACTGAAAGAAGATCCTTAATTAAACAAATTAGACAACGCCGCGAGTGAGAGAAGCTGCAGCTCCTCTCTAACTTCATGAGTGATTGAGCCTAAAAGTTGCATCTCTTTCTCTCGGTTATGAGAGTGATTACCTCCAGGAGGTTTCCTTTCCTAGATTAGCTTGGTTTTTTACTAGGTCTGCTAGTGGTACGAAGAGAAGAATCTCTAGACGATTGGTTTGTTGGTGCGATGATTCAGATCAGGTGCATTTCAGTTCTTCTTGTGGTAAATTGTTGAAATCTTGCTTGATTGTGCTCCTACGGTGATATAGTATTAAATCAGGACCAAATTAGGGTTGGCTGTTCGATTTCTGCTCTGATTCCTCTGTATTAGTTGTTTCTTTGATTTCTTTATGGTGAAATAGTGCGATTTGTTGCGAGTCTTGAGGAACGCTTAGATCTGTAATTATTGTTGGCGAATCATCAAGCTTGTCGATTGAATCTATCCGACTTGTGTTTAAAGCGAATTGGCTTCATTTGGATCTGTATTTTTTGGTTTTTGTTAGATCAATCCAGCCCCCATCTTCAACATGAAAATCGCTAAATATTGTGGATTTGGATTTCGTTGTCATGCTTTTGTGTTCTTTTATCCATCCGGCGATGGATAAGAGTCAGTTTTTTTGGCTAGTTGAATCTATGATCTTGGAAGATCTATTAGCTGACTTGAAAGGGGTCAGGATTGTAGATTTAAAGAGGAGCCTCATCCTTTCAAGGAAATTCTTTTCTGGATTGTCAGTTATTTTGAATAGGGGAAAGAAGTGGGGGAGAAAGCTTAAGGTGAAAATAAAGGCTAATGGTAATGATGAAATTGGTTATGTGCTGCTAGTTAAAGAAGATTCAAAGATTTTAGAAAAGTCGGTGGTTGACTTGGTTGTGGCTTGAGAGTGTCCCCATTGTTATTGGTATTTGGTTGGTGATCTCTATGGGCAGTTCGGAGAGATTGGGAAGTAGCAATGGTTGGAGGGTGACTACTTTGGTGGCTGCTAGAGAGGAGTGGCTTGCTACATGCACAATGGGCCTTGATTCTGATTTCTATTTCGGCATGGGCCTTCTTCTGTCTCGTGCTTTTTCACCAACCACTTGTTCATATACGTATGTATAATATATATATGCCTAACAATTTGTTGAACAATACATGAAGGAAAAAAAAAAAACAAGACAAGGTTGTAAGATATTTGAGCAAGTTAATACACTCTTTCAAACAGTACTTGAGCTATGTGGTAATAAACAGTCCCAGGATCACAGTAAGCCGAATAGTAATAAGTTTTTGCAACGGTTAGAAATGTTTGTTTGATTTCAGAATCAATGTCTTCATCATGATCTGTGCACTTTTCCAACACCAATTGCACTAGTTCTTGCATGTTTGATTCTATCTCTGGAGTTGTCAGGAAGCCTTCACTAGCTTCATTCTTGCTCCTCCCTTTGTTTTGCACCTGTTCATTAAGTATATATACACTTCAATTAGTCAGTTACCCATCTGAATGAAAATATACTTACAATTTCATAACATATTCTGTTAATTCTAGTTAAAACTTATAAGATTTTGATAGGTCCGTACAGCTTTATATTTTTACACCTAAAATTAAAAAAAAAAATTATTAGTAAACTATATTTACGGTGGACCGATCAAATTCATCTTAATTACATACAAAATAAATATTATATATAATCAAAATAGATCCTAAACCGTTACTTCAAAAATTTCTTCCTAAAAACTACACAAATTTTCTTTAGATTTATACCTTGTGCTTTTGGAAGTGACCAAGCTGGTAGCAAACTTGGTTTGTGAGATGGGAAAGTCGTTGATAGCGAGGATTGGACATCTCTTTCAAAATGGGCCGGCCCGCAGTTAGATTGATTGTCTGCACTAATAACTCTGCTTCCTCTTTCAACGTATCTCCATCTTCTTCCCACTTGAGCAACCATTTTTCCCACTACACATGCAGCATTATTAGAAAACAAATCTTAAACATCGATAATGTTATTAACGTCGTAATCCATGAACTTATTGGATGTACTTGATTAACTAAGCATACCGCGTTTCGCAAATGCTGGGTGGTGTCTTCACCGTTCAACACGAGTACGTCCAATGAAATACGGGCCAAGGTTCGAAGCAAGGTTCCGACTAATCCCAGATCGGCACCTGTTTTTTTCCCATTGGATGACCTACAAAAAATGCCAACTCTGATGTGTCAATGACAATGCTTTTTTTACTTTTAACTTTAAAGTTTAGTGTCAAATCTTGTACGTACCATCCTTTGTTCATGTAGTGACTTGTGCTAGTAGTAGAAGTTGTAGTAGTAGAGTTTGTAAATTGATGAATAAAGGCTCTTCTCTTTTCAGAACTAGTATTGTCCTTGAAATAAGAGGCTATTGTCTCAACCAAAGCACTGGTTTTGGTCCAAGCAAGCCTCTCTTTCGCTTGTTCGGGTTCGAACATGGAAGCTGCCGCACGAAAATATGCTAAGAGGAGGCTTCTTCTGCTCAATCCATACTCTCGTAGTTTACATTCTGTATACCACCTACACATAGATAACATCATTAAGAATAATCTAAGCTAAATATAGAATCGTATATAAACTAGCATGTATTAATTGTTCTACATATTTTGTCTAGGTTTGAGTCAAACATACTTTTGAATGTCGACCCATTCAGTCTGATGCAATGCTTGACAAGTGTTGTAATCTAGTTTAGCAAGCTCGAGGTAGGTGTCATTGTTGACGTATCCCATTCTATAGAGGGTCTTTCCAATCCAAACGTCATCGTTTCCTCCATAATGTTGGATGTAAAACCTGCTTTCAACTCTAGGTAAACTTGCATACCACGGAACCTCTAGTGAGTAACCCACCTGTTAATGAAAAACCACACATGATAAAGAAACTGTACTTATATTGATAAAACTAATTATATTCAATTATCATTTTGATGAAATTAATTGATCATATAATTAAGAAACATTGTTGGTACGATTTACGAACCTCGCCGGCCAAGTCCTTGGTTATGATCCATTTATCAAGGAGCTGACCAGCAGCTTGTTTTTCTCTTAGAAATTTGGATGAAGCCAATTTAGCATCCTCTAATATTTTCTCATGGGAAAAGAGAAGCTGAGAAGCTCTATAAAGATTGAACATTCCGGTCACGGCTGGAGTCGATTGCCCCGCAAAGCACACAAACTCTCCATCTTTCTCGAATTGCCGGAAAACATCTATTCAAAAGTGTGCCGAGCAAACCAATTCAAATCCCTCCAAAATACAGAACCTAACACATATTGAATTAATATATGACTAATACAAAATCAAATAACTCATTCTCGCGTACCGGAAGATACGTTCCGGCTGCACAATCTTAGAATTCGAAATCCCATGGCTGTGTCATCAATATCATGAACTTCTGAATTTCTGGCCCAACAAATTCCTCTACTATCCCAGAATCTAAAAAGAAAAATACATATAGGAAAAAACAAAAGTTGTTTTTGTAGGTCAATCTTTAGTATTATACTCCATGTTCAAATTAAAATGACTTGAATAATATTAAACCATTAAATGAATGAAAGTATATATACACATATATATACTTATATATATATACCTGTAAACATAGTCTACGCACTCTTCGATCTCGCGCTTGAAGTACCTAGAAATCCCTAGACGTTGCAATCGATCGATAATCCAAATGTGTTCAAACAAGTCGACAGGGTACACATTCGGAACTGATAACCAAAAGTTAATTAATCACTAGCAAGTAATTAAGTAAATTTATCATTTAAGTGATTAATTATGATAAGGTAACTGATTAGCTACCTCCACCATTAAACTTGTGGACTATTTGATGCAAGTATGACAAGCATTTTTGATCTTTTGTCTGGGAGAAGACAAAGGCAGTGGCTGATGGGGAGAACAGGAAAGAGCCATCTTGAGACTGCAATTTGAGAAGCTTTTCCCAGTCCAGGCTGTCTGCACCCATTCCTTCCAAGCTATGTAGTAGCGTTGTTGGAACTTGGTGCAAGATTTCCCTTGGTATCCTATGGAACATTTACATGATGAAATACTTAATTATAATATCTTATCATGCCTTTATATCAACCAAAAATAATTAAAAACCAATACCTGAAAAAAAAAAAATTCACATGAATGCTAGAGGTTCATTACATTCTTAAAAAAACATAAAATTTATCTGAAAACATATAATGGAATTTGTGTAACTTGTTTCTCAATTTTCTCTTATAAATTGAGGGGACCAAGATATGGTTTTTAATTTTTTCAATAATTAGACGAGATAGGAATTCCGACATATGGCATATATACGATTGAAAAATTCGATAGCAACCCGACAGGCAAATGACGTCATAACAGGAAAAGGAGATCACTAAGATCCAACTACATGGATGACAGGTAAAAAAGCCAAGTCGAATTGATCTTGGGATCAATGATGAAAGATATTTGAAGTAAAGTGAGAAATACACATACAATCAAAATCAAGTAGACGGGGTCTGCTTTTACTTCATAAAGTGAATGAGAAATTTCCTGGAGACCGTATTAATATCATATTAATATTGTATATGTTCATCGGTGGATAATAGAAACGGTTTATCCGAGATAATAAAGTAGGAAACGTAATGACAGCAGCAGGATGCATGCAGTCATGCCTTATTTACTTAAGTAAATAAATAAATAAATAAATACCTTTCAAGCTTTAGATTTCTCATGGCATAAATCTGCTGGAAGACAGGAGAATCATATGGCAACTCTAGGTTGAGCTTTCGAGCCATCTTGAGAATCGAAGGAAAAGCAACTTCAAACCCAATGGGTATGTGCTCCTCATTCTCATCTCCTAGCTTATGTATATTCTCTATGAAGAACTTCATTCCTACAAACAAAAAGGAAATTTATTATAAGTGTGATTCGAATCATTTTACTCGTTGCTAACCGAATTTGAGTTGGAAACCGAAATCCTTTTTTTACATCTTCGATACCTTTTTCGCACTTGTCATGATGCAAATTCCATGTCTTCAAGGCAATAACACAAGCAAGTGTGTTGATCATGCGATCATGAGCTGAGAAAATTACGCTGTCACCCCATGAACCATCTGGAAGCTGATTTTGAGCAATCCATTGAAGAGAAGAAGGGAATTTAGGAGAGTCGATATATTTTCCATCAACTTCTTCATGAATGAGAGCAACCCAAGCTGTATCATATGCTGAGATGCTGATCTCTCCATTATCTAAAGAACCCAGTATTGATTTTATGGAACACACACGTTTCTCTATCTCATGGGATATCAACACCTTTAGTACCAAATTGCAAACTATTATTATCGAATGGGCATGATACATAAAAAGGAAGAAAAAGTAGGGGGAAATGAAATTAAAAATGATTCTTACACTTATATATATATACCTGATCATGATGGCCAAGATCGGGAGCTTGTTCAAATTCTGTGTCAGCCTCCACAATCTGATCATTATTCCACTTTATAATTGGCAGACCATTTTGGAGCACATCCGCGTGGCCTAAACGTAGCATATATAGTAAAATTAATGATTAACAAATTTGAAGCAAGTTCATTAAGTTCTACAATTAAAATGGGAAATTTAAAAAAAATTTCAGTATCTTTGTAAAAATAAATTAAAGAAGTCCGAAAATTTTATAAACCAAAAACATGTCAAAACACAAAACGAAGCTAATATAATAACATAAATGAGATCGAGGGAGATCTACACATTTTAACCTCACACATACATATAAATATGCGAAATTTTATATGAAAATTTCCTTTGAGTGCACTTGCAGTCCAAATGCACTCAGAAAGAAGTTTACATCCGATAAATGTTCATCATGCATAATGACTCCATTCACTCAAGAGTTGCAGTATAATAACGTCTCCCCCTTTTAGATGTCTTTACATAAGAAATTCGAAAAACCCTAAAAGAAAAGTAACTCAAAAAGAAGAACACGAAATCCAGATGTTACGTGACAAGTAATACTTTTATGATAATTTGACCAACTCACTTATATATATATAATTAATTGTTCATCTCTCTTGTCATGTGTAAACAACAGAGAAAATTTATGTTGTTAAATTAGACCTCTGATTCTCATCGACGTGAGTGTGTTCGGTGAGTAACACGACCATACATGAAATTGATAATTATAAATAAATAAATAAAAGGATATATGAACAGTCATTAATTACATGATGTAATTATAGCAGCGATAATGACAAATAATTAACTAAGAAGCTAATTAATGTACATATAAATGCAAGTCTTACCTCGAGTACTTGGTCTAGATAAACCGTTGAGTCTGGGGCTAAACTGCAGTCTAACTGGTTTGTCTTTAGCTGATCCGAATGAACAAGGACCTTAAGGATTATGAAAGCTACGTTATAATTAAAGAGAGGAAAATTTTAAAAAAGGTTGCAAAAGACAAACAACTGTTTTATGTGTAAATTTGAGGCCGTCTAGACAGAAAGAGAAGAAGACAAGCTGAGAGCTTTTGGAAAAACCCCCTAAGAGATTGATAAGCTCATTCTTTTTCAATAGGATTCTGTGGAATCAGGATCAAAGCATTTATAGATCAATTTGTTCTCAAATCCTCATCTAAAAAAACTCTTGCCCATTTGAAATAAAGGATACTATTGTTCATAACAACAACAAAAAAAAGAAAAAGAAAAAGAAAAATAGTTTTATCAAATTAAAGCATCAAGATCATGAACATACCGAAGGAGACAGGGTTAAGGAAGAGAGGCGGAGAAGGTTTTGGAGAAGGAGAGAGAGGGAAGAGGTGGGTGGAGTGATGAGACATGTTTTTGTTTTGCTGTAGAGAACAAGTTAGTGAAAGTGGAAGGGGAGAGGAAAAAAGCATACTATTTAAAAAGAATGGAGAGGGAAAGAAGAAGACAGAAACGGCTTCCCAAGAGATTCCCGCTAATAGGCTTTCAGGAATATATCTTCCAAAACCATGTATTAGAGGGCACTCCTGTCGTTATCCACATACTACTAGTACAGCTACGACAGATTCTCGTGCAACTTTAAACTTATCTCGTATCATATCGTATCTTATTATATTGTGATAATCAGAACTTAGCTAATAACATAACATTTTCCAAACTTGAAATACATATTTAAAATTAATCATATATTACACAAAAAGAAATACAAACAATTTGCATTAATATATTTTCTTTTGTAGAACATAAAATTAATTAAATATTTTTTTTGAGAAAATTTGGTTAATGCCCATAAATTTTTAATAATTATAATGAATATATCATTTTAAGTTTAAATTATAATAAATAATCAACTCATTTAAAAATAGATGAAATAATCATATACATATCACATGACCATTAAGTAATTATTAAAATTATAAACTTTGACTCAACATACAAATTTTATTTATTTTTACACCCTTTAATTTGAATTTAACATATTTAACGAACTTACATTTTTTTTTTAATTTCTTCTCCATTTCCACCACTACGGCTGCCATAACCCTCATCCGCCACCAGTACCACCACCCTCCCTCACCATCACTAATGCCAATTTCCACTGTCAACATAAAAATTTAAATTTTTAATAATTTTTTAAAATTGAAAAGGTAGAGAGATAAAATAACTAAGATTTTAATATTTTTATTTTAGAGATGGAAGCTGGTTGTAGCGATGGCTGAAAATGGAGGTGGTAAGTATTGGCGGCGGCTAATATGGTGAAAATGGATAAGAAATAAATAAATAAAGTATATTAAAATTAATTTTAAATTAAAGATGGTAAGAATATAAATAAATATTTTAAGTTTAATCAAATTTAGAATTTTAGTGGTCCCTAATCGGTCATGTGAAATTCACATAACAATCAAAGAAGAAGTCTCCAGAATCTCATCACCATCTAAATCTGAAATTTTTTAAGAGGCTGATAAATGATAATTCAGAGATTAAGACTTTCAGAATGGGCATTCTTTTTTTCGATATGCTACTCCACGAGCAAGGAGCGATAGAATGAAGTGAGTTTTGATGATGTTAGTTAATTTTATGTTCTACAAAAGAAATACCAACAATTTCTATGAATATATTTAATCACTTCTCATAATAATTTTTTTATTAATTTAATATCTATGGAAGGAAATATCAAAATTTTATAACGTGTCATATCTAATATATGGTATATAATAGCATCAGAGTCGGTTCTTATTAAGTTATTGATTGTTTTAAAAGTTCAAATCGGTTGAAAATAAGTTCAATTTATATTATTTATCGTTGAGATACTTAATATTCTCTCTCACGTGCAAACCCCTAACAATGTGGATCTTGCACGTGTAAACAAATGTCAAACAAAATCTAGGAACATATGACAAACAAGCCCAAGAAGCATATCATATATAGAAATAATAATAGGGGGAGCAATCGTGACTAGAACTCAAAATATCAGCTTTAATATTATGTTAAGTTACTTATTATCTTAAAAATTTGAACTAATAGAAAATATGCTCAATTATATTATCTATTATCGAGACTATTAACAACTCTCAATCAATCGGGACTCTAGGCGAAATCAAAATTTAGGGCTCTCTTAATATGAAACGCATTACAAAAACTTTTTGTATTTTTCATAACCATATTCATACTCATTACTTGACATTATAATTTCTAAAACAAATAGACAAGATATAAATAATAAATGAAACTAAGATTAAAAATTAGAATGTAAGACTTAATAAATATTAAACTCCGATGATTACTCATCAAAATGCCCAAAAGCCCTAATATTTTTAACTTAAAATTTTCAAAAATTAATATTTGAATCTACTTTTTTTTTTTAAAAATTGATATATAGATCCATAAAATTAAAATTTTTACTTTTTAAAACCTTTTGGAAGGTGAAACTTCTTAATCGTTTAAGAAGTTTTATTATTATTATCTTTCTTTTTGACATTTGGAAGTCTAGTAACGTTTTTACTATTTCTTAGTAATTTAACATTTTTTAAAAAATAAATATTAAAAACTATATATGTATAATTATTTTTTTAATGCCGCCATCTTAAAACTGGGGCTTAGAGCCGTATCTGAATATAATATATTATATAAGAAAGATATAATATAATTTAAGAGGCTTAAATTAATTTTTGAAAATTTAGAATTTAGAAATAGTTATCTAATTTTACAATAGTTTGAGTTGTTGATAATAACTAGTTTCCCTTTATATATATATCACATCTTATTTGAGCGCTTGGTTTGTAAAGGATAATGACAGGGTAATTCACTTAACATATTTAACAAATTTCAGTAATGCTCTCAGACTTATTTATTATTGGTTAACCAGTTAAAGATAGACTCCCGGTTCGATCCGGTTATAATAGAAACACGAGTTGCATGTATAACATACATACATTGACCTTTGTCATACTCATAGATATGCTGATGTGTATATATATTAATCTTAAGATGAAGTTGTATGATAGTAGTTTAGGTTTAAAGATTTCAAATCATATGTATATGAAAGGATACTAAAATGGGTATGGGACAATTGCTACAAAGGGGTCGAACATGTAAAATATTGAGAAGTATATACCGTGAATTTTATGAAATTTTAAAAATATGAGGGAAATTTAACAAGAAAATCAAATACGATGGTATTATACTACTTACTAGGTTAAAAATATAAATAAAAACTAAAATAAGGATAGATAAAAAAAAAAAAAAAAAGTATATAATTAATGATTTTTATAATATTATTGTACAAAAGAAAAACTATAAAAATAAATCTTTATGTTTAATGTATATATTTTTATAATAATAATAAGTAAAGAAATGGAAAAAAGAAGTATATAATAATGAGTAATGAAAATACATAAAATACTTTATAGTCCCCACATCTAGATTTGACTATATTTTATGAACTTCAAAATAAAAATTTAGAATTTGTAAATTGCCACTTAAGCTTCTCATTAGAATAGTTAATTAATTAATACAAATAAAACAAGTAGAAGATCTATGAGAACAAAAATGTATCTAAAAAATTAGAATCTATTTATAAACTTTTTAAAGAAAACTTAAAACAAATCTTATCATAAAATCTTAAACCTTAATATATAATAAGTATGGAAGATCTGCCCACTCGAGGGTCCAGTCCGTACCCCCTTCTGAAAGGCTGCCTAAAGATGAAAATGGAAGAGCGCTTGGGTTTTTTCTATTTTTTATTTTTGGCCAAAAGAAAGGAATTTCATCAACAACTAACAAGATTACAAGACTCTAGAAAACTTCATAAAGACAAAGATTACAAACCAGACTCCAAAAAACTCCATAAGCCAAGCACCTAAACACAAACGATTACTAGAATAGACATAAAGCAAAACAAGCCAAACCCAAAACAAAAACTAGGGAGGGAAAGACAATAGAACAAAGGGAAACAAAGCCCACCAAAACCAACCATATATCTGGCCAAGAAGAAAAGATTAGAAGATTATGATCTGCAACTAAGCCTCAAAGAAGGCATTAAATATGAAATTGATAAAGTTCATATAAGATCTGGGGCACATCTCTAGATTTGTTCTGGCAGCCATCCGTCCAGCGACACCAACTGCTGATCTAAAGATCAGTACAAAAGAATATCTATAAAAATATGATTTGTCTCTCTGCAACCACCAAAACACCCATCACCAACCAAACTTTATTCCACCCTAAACACTCCAATGAACCAAATAGATCCACCGAGAGGAACCAAAACTAAAGAGAAAAAACACCACCGCCATGAAGGTGGAACTGTAACTCGCACGGATAGGAGGAGGATGAGGAAAAATAAGAGGAGGAGGGGGAAGAGGAAACAGAGGGAGGGAGGAGGAAAAAAAAGGAGGAGAAGGAGGAAGGAGGGAGGATGAGGGAGAAAGATATGAGACGAGGGTCCTCCTCCCTCCTCTTGTTCCGGCGAGCACAAAACCCTCACAATGAGGGACTAAAGCTTTTCTAATAAAAAGTAAAAACTAATGTTGTGACAAAATTAGACAATAATAAAAATTGAACAGCTATCATCATCAGTTAGTAGAACCTTCTGTTACTTTCAAACCTTTCAGGTGTTTGCTTATCAATAGGGGACTAAGAATGCGACAATGCACCGGAGAATATGTAATTAAGAACTATATACATTATGCTAAAAATAATGCATTATTCTAAGATAACGTGAGAGGCATGATGATGAGATGATTTAAAATTTACATTACATTTTGGACTAAAAATACATGAAAAATGACAACAAAATGTCTACGTGGTTGACATGAAATATCACCTAATCAATCATCCATCATTGAAAATAACAATATGCCCTTGGACTGGCGTTCGTTCCCACCCACTTACCCTCTTTAGAAAGATGCTCGTCATTACTTTTTTTTTTTTTTTTCCTTTTTTTTTTTTTATATTTCGTATCTTATTCCTCTTTTGGCAATTTTTTCGCTTCGTTTATTTGACCCTTTTGTAATCTTTTTGTTACGTCTATCATGTCCTGTCTTTTTTTTTTTTTTTTTTTTCATCGTCATATAATGCAGAATAAAGAAAGAGGATAATATGATTTTTTTTTTCCCCATATACTCTAATAATTTATATATATATATATTAGTTTCGGTGAATTTTTTAATTTATATATAATTATCAAAAATTTTAAATTTAAATACGAAGAACCGGTTGTAAGATATTTTCTTACAAATTTTTTGTTCTATTTCTTTAGAAATATAGTTACTTTGGAATCTTAGATAATAGATTCTCTTAATTACTTTTTCTAACAATTAGGTTAACATAATTTTTTATTTTTATTGTTACATGATATATATAAATTTTTAAATATTATTATGTCAGTAATAAAAATTTAAAATTCGACTCAATATATATTTTTTTCCTTTATAATTTTATGTATATATTTATATTTTATTCCCTTTATTTATTTATTTATGTTTATTTTTCTTTTTTCCATACCATCTCCATCTAGAACTTGAACTCTTAGATTCGAATCTAGATTGATCCAACCCTAATTTCAAGAAACAACGTAGATAATCCCCATATCCAATATAGATTCTGCAAAATTACAAATACAGAGATGGATATATTGTATTATAACTATAATTTATAATATAATTGGTATTTCATCATTCCAATTATTTTCATCTCCTTCTTGAGATTTTTCCTATTCTTATTCCTCAGTTTAAGCTAGTGTTTCGTGTTGCTCCTGTTGGCTTTGGCATCAGCCATAACTTGAGATCATCTGATTTGGCTTTATCGTAATATAAGAGTCCACGCTAAGTAGTATTTTCATCTAAGATTTTTCTTCTTCGAATTTTTTTAACTGAAATGCATTAATCCTCAGACACGATAGAAGGAATCAAACCAAAGGCATTATTTAATAGCTATTTTATTTTTCTTCAATCTCTCTTATACAAATCAAAATTTGCTAACAATTTATCTAATTTTATTGTAGAAATTTTAGGAATTAATAATTGGATCATGTAAATTAAAAATACTTTTTCTTAGATAAAAAGAGAATTTATATAGTCGAGATATTCTTAATAGAGAAAAAATGATTCCAACCGGACAGCTTAACTCTATCAAGCCTTACGAGTAGTGAAAAAGGATGGTGTGCTCTGGAGTGATTGAAGCGGTGAAAATCTAACCATAATAGTTCCATGAGTTCATTAAATATATCACAACCCTTGAAAGGATAACATCCTGCCCCCTCAAAATCTCCAATGTTTTGTATTCTAATGCCATTCCAAAGTACAGATTCTTACACCATTAGAAATTATAATTATGTTTGACTCATTGCAATTCTGTATTTACTACTCTATCTCATAGGGCAAGCCAAAACCGGCCAGATATATTTATTAATATATCAAGATATTCTGAATTTATTAAATTTATTGAGAAGTTAATTAAATATGAAAATTAATATTGATGGGTATATAAGAAAACTGTATTATACCTTAATCAAGCAATTAAATCTCAAATTCAAACAAATAGTTGATTAGATCTAAGTTAACATCAATTTATATTAAAAAAAAAATTAATGTTAAGCCATATTTTAGAAATACATCATAATTGAATTATAAGTATTATGTATTAGAAAATTATTAATTAATATATTATATAAAAAATATATGAGAAAGAGCGTGTCCTATTTTAAAAAGGCCTGGCCCATTCAATATAACAATGAAGCCTTCATCAAATCAGTCTCAAGCCCATACTTGGGCCTGAATTTTGAAGTGAGCGGAGAACAAAATCCAGCATCAAAGAATAGCAAAGATTTGTTTTATTTTTATTTATATTTTTTATTTTCTCAACCTAGGATCGAGGAACTGAGATGTTTCCCTGGAACTTCCTCCTATGCCTTAAAAAATATAGAACAGAACACTATGATTATTAATTAAATAAATAAATACAAAGCCAAAGATGGATTAATTAAGCTGCCGCAAGCCGAACCGGATAAAAAGCTGAGTTCCACACCTGCGTTTTTCTCTTCAGTCCATACCGACACTCACATTGCACGTGAGGAGGCACCTAGGCAGTGTCCGTATGTACACGTAGGACCCCTCATTGACTGCCACGTATACAAAGATCTATATAACTCCGCCTCCTCCACTCACTCTGTCACTCACTACACTACTCACTAGCAGTCTACCACTCCCCCCCCCCCCTCCCCCCTGCGGGTTTTAGCTCTCATTCAACTGCTCTGTACTCTCTGTCGTTGCCCCTAGGGAGAGAAACTGAGAGAGAGAAAGCTCCCAAACCAGTTAGAGAGAGAGAGAGACTTCATTGATCGGCCATTAATGCGGCTCAACAAGAAAAGAAGCATGACATGCTAAATTCGTCTTAACTTTCGCTTACGCTCTCTGCATCCCTATAAATTATTTTCTATCCTTTCACTTCTTCACTTTCTCTCTCTGAAGAGGTATAATTAATTAATTGGGAAGGAAAAAAATAGAGAGAGAGATGGAGCTGAGCAAGGTAACACTGGAGATTTTCACCAAATTAGAGCAGAAATGGCTCTCTCACTGTGATACAGCCAAGAAGACTCGGATTCTCAGCATCGATGGCGGAGGAACCAACGCTATTGTAGCCGGCACAGCATTGATCCACCTCGAGGACCAGATCCGTCTCAGTTCTGGCGATCCTCAAGCTCGAATTACTGATTTCTTTGATCTCATTGCCGGTACCGGAATCGGCGCCATTCTTGCTGCTTTACTCGTTGTTGACGACGGCTCTGGCCGGCCGCTGTTCACAGCTAAGGATGCGGTCAACGTCATTACGCAGAGGAACTCTCAAATGTTCAAGAACGAGTTCGGTGGAGTGCTTCGACGGCGCCGGAGATTCTCCGGCAAGTGCATGGACAAGGTCTTGAAGGAAGTCTTCACGAGCGAGGTCGACGGCAGGGCCTTCACCTTGAAGGACACGTGTAAGCCTCTTCTCGTTCCTTGCTACGACTTAAAAAGCTCCGCACCGTTCGTTTTCTCACGAGCCGACGCGTCCGACTCACCGAGTTTCAACTTCGACCTCTGGAAGGTTTGTCGCGCCACGTCAGCGACGCCGAGTCTCTTCAAGCCGTTTAACCTGACATCCGTCGATGGACAAACCTCTTGCTCCGCCATCGACGGCGGATTGGTCATGAACAATCCAACCGCCGCGGCTGTCACTCACGTTCTCCACAACAAGCGCGATTTCCCCTCCGTCAATGCGGTGGAGGACCTCCTGGTTCTGTCGTTAGGTAACGGATCGCTAAGTGCGTCGTCGTGCTCGAAGAAGCTCCGTCATAACGGCGAGTGCTTCACCTCTTCGATTATTGACATCGCGCTTGACGGAGTCTCTGAAACTGTAGACCAGATGCTGGGAAACGCTTTTTCATGGAATCGTACGGATTACATTAGAATTCAGGTAAGTTAGTATTCAATGATTAATTTATTAATCTTCAATTTTCTTGTGTCAATATTTTTTCTGAACAATTTAATGAAAAGGAAAGTTAAACGGCGGTACGATTAACGGTGTGAAAAAAAAAAAAAAAAACATGCAGGCGAACGGTTTAGGAAGTGAAGGAATGGTGGGCCCGAAAATGGAGGGAGAAGATGTCCTAAAGGAGAGAGGAGTGGAGTCGTTGCCGTTTGGCGGGAAGCGGTTATTGACGGAGACAAACGGACAGAGAATCGAGAATTTTGTGCAGCGTCTCGTTGCTTCATGGAAAAACAGTCTTCCCCCCAGTCCCTGCAACAGCGCTTCCACCGTAAGTCCTCTCGCTGACGGCCGTTAATCTCCTTCTTCCTTTTTTTTTTTTTTTTTTTTAATTTATAGATACTAGTTTTGCTTTTAAATTTGTGCTTGAAGTTCATTTGTAGCTAAATAGTAGCTTGTCAATTAATTATTTGTTTTCATCTTTCTGGATTTCTTCAATTTAATTTAAACCTTGCTAATTTCATTTGCGTGGGTAATCAAGTTAGATTAATTAAACAAAATAACTAATTAATTAATTAATTAATCCAACCAACCAACCAACCCAACTCCAACAAAGCTCATGTGGACCACCCTATAAAACAAAAACAAAAACAAAAACAAAAACAAAAACAACAACTCTTTGATTATTTAATATAGTTAAAATTATTTTAAAAATGCATTGATAACATAATGGAAAATGGGGATAAGAGGTTTTGATGATGAGAATTTGTTCAACTTTTTTGGTTGGTAAGTTTGGTGGGTTATATAAAGAAAAGAAAGTGGTGTGTGTGGATGTGTGATTTATACAAATATATATCGGTAAGAATAATAAGATAGAACCACTTGTTTTTTCTTATTTGTAACACCAACAAGATCATCAGCGAGTACGTAGTAGCTACTTAGTGCTGCTGCTCCGGTCCGGTCCCTCTCCATTAATTACTTATCCACAATATTGTTGTTGATATTTCGGGTGTCTTTTTTATACATATATAATTGGAGGATCAGTTTAATTTGGTATAGTTTTGGTCGCTAAGAATATACCTTTCCATTCCCATCACACTGTTTCATTAAAATCGATTGATAATGACATCAAGTAATTAGACAACATTTGTGAGTTTAAATAGGCCACGGTGACAGTGTGTTGCTTTTATAAATGGTAGCAATAACATAGAACAATAGAAATTAGAAGGTATCTTGTTTTTCACGAGGGAAGTGACTCTGTAAGAGGTATTCTAAGCCTTAGTGTAGTAATAAAATACTTCAACATCAAGATCTATGTCGTGTTGATGATACATGAAAAAGTTTTTGGCACATATTAGGAGGTGATTGGATTATGCTTCGAATTAAATACAAATTGGTTACATTTAAAACTAATTAATTCAAGTTAAATAATTAATTTAATTGGTTAAATTAATTTTAATTAGATATTAATTAATTTCGGTCGGCCGAATATAATTTAAATCGAATAAATTTAGATTAATTATGAGGATGGTTGCAATAAAAAAGAGAAGTCACTTGGATTAATGATATGGCTTAAGAAACGACCATAGATCGCTTACACATGGATCACTCAACATGCAATCTCAACCATCCGGAGAAAAGATAAAAATCAATCATCGACCCATGAGTTTCAGTCGAAATTGACGGAGAAGGGAGATGTTCGGCTGAAACTCATGAAGGGCAAAGGAATTTCAGTCGAAATTGGTCCAAAACGGTCTGAGATGCTCGCTCAAACAACTTTTTTCCATAAGCGACTGGAGGTTGAACATTGATACCTAATTTAGAGGTGGTTGAAATTCAAGAAGAGAGAAAGGGAGAGGAGGCCGAAATTCAAAGGGAATAAAAGGATTTGTTTTAATGAATCTCAACCCCATATTGACCCATTTTGATCGAAAACTCAGTTAAATAATAAACCATCAAAAAAAGGGTTGGGGGACTATGAAATCAGGGAGTGGTAGATCGACTTCGAGATAATTATGAACATACCAGCGGCTCATTTGCCTATAAATAGAATCATCGACACTCTCAACATGTACAAATAAAAATCATAGCAACACTCGTAATTTTTTTTACGCTCGGGCGATATTATTCAAGTCCGATACATGTCCTTTTCCTCCGGAAAAATATTTCTTCAATTCCTTAAGATCAATTTAAAGGAATAATGATTAGCCTGAGATTTTCATCTGAGCGAAAGTCTTGATCCATCATTCACGGATTAAACGTCTTTTTCTCTTTTGTTATTTATTTTTGTAATTTATTGCATCGTAAGAGTAGGTGTAATATAGATTTTATTTTATATCATAGTGTAGAGATTGCAATTAATTTCAATTTTATCAAACTTTCTTGAATTTATTGTTCTTCCAAGTGATTTCTTTTAATTAATCGTCTCTTATTTATTTCAAACATTTATTATTTTAAAGTTTTATTCTCGTAATCGTCGTTCATTTATTTTTCAACTTATAATTAAGTCCGCTTGTTAATAAATACGTCAAAAAAAAAGAAGATTTAAATTAGTTTCAAATTCTTCATCTATCAATAATAATAATTATATTTAATTTTATTAGAAAACTAGCAGCATATTTATTTTATTCATTTAAATATTTAATTGATAATATAAAATTCAATCTAAATTTTTAATACACCCATATTTATTATAATTATTTATTTTATTTTTTATCATTTATTAATCAAATAGTTAATATCATATAATTCTTAAAACTCTTACCAATTATTTTACGACCACGGATTTTCTCGACCTCATCATACCAATAACTATTAATATCGAATGGATGTAGTTTGATCACAATCTTCTAGAATTCTAGAATTGGTAATTGTTTGTAAGGGCGTTGTTGTAATTTCACAAAGAAAATAGTCAGATGTAATTGTCCTACAGCTTTTTGATGTTCAACAGCAATTTACCATTATATAAATACAAACGTTTTCCCAACCTGGTTCCATCGTAGATTCTCGTGGTTTTTCGCATGCAAAAAAAAAAAAAGGAAAATTAAGGAATCCTAGGAGTTTTTTTTTTTTTTTTTTTTCCACATGCAGGCATTTTAATCCAACTTTATCAATGCATTTATGTTGGAGTAAATGTTCTAATAATGCCTATTGAAAAAAAAGAAGAAGGGGGTGTTAGTGAAAAAGAATAGTAAGAAAAGGACTAGTCGTTGGCAAAATTTTGTCCCAATTCTATGTTTTTGAATCACGAGGAAATGATTTGTCACAATATTATATGTCTTTATTTCTCACTTATCTTTTTATTTTAGTCATTAATCAAGTATTTAGATTATTAGCTCGATACCTAGAGAAATTATCAAATATTTCGGATGCATACGAGGGGAGTCCCGTTTTTTCTTTTTTCTTTTTTGGAAATGCTTTCTCTTCCTATGCGGCCTGAATCAATGAAATAGATAAGTACAAATTTCATATAGTGGGTAAAAAGTATGAAATAAAATATTAATGGTATGACACTTACTTCATAATTGCATTACGATATAGATACACTTTCTGAAGCATAATGTACGTTGAGTTCCACTTACTGGCGGTGTTAAGCCACATCTTTTGGTCAAAGTTGAGGCTTTCCCATTCAAAATATTTTTTTAATGTCTTTTTATGTGCTTATGATGACCGGTTGCACTTAACTGTTGCATGAATATTCTCAATAGAATCGTTTAACATTCACAATTCCTCATGCTCAATGATATTAATTATGTGGCAAACACACCTATAAGAAGAAGAAAATCATCGTTACTAATCTATAAGAATATATTAAAAGGAATGTTAAAGTTTAAATATATTTGAGTATTTACCTAAAGTGCATATGATTCCTACCAAGCAATATCTCCTTTTTCTGAAGTGTTTTCTTCAAGTCGATATAGCTACGTTATTAGTTGAGGCGTTGTCTACTATCACACATCCAACACGATAAATGCCCCACTCACAGATAATTTTAGTTAATAACTTTTTGATAGTATTGCCTTTGTAATCGTCCACGACCTTGAAAGTAATAACCTTCTTATGAACCTTCCAACTACTATCAACGTAGTGGGTAGTCACAATAATATAAGTTATATTTTGAATGGAAGTACATGTGTTGGTAGTGAGGGAAATATATCCATCAAACTTCTTGAAAAACCCTCGCAACTTCACTCATATCTTCATAAATAACTTCATCACTTCACGTGCAATCGTGAATCATGATGGCACCTCCACACGTGCATTAATTGTCTTCAATAATCTCATGAAACTTGGGTGCTCTACTTGGCAGAAGGTCTATTCCGACTCAGTAACCCACCACACAATGGCCGCTCAGATAGCTGGCCTATCGAAAATGCAGGATATAAATATATGAAATAAATTAAAATTTTCATTCGAATCTACTTAAACTAAAATTAAACAATTCATTAAAATAATTGAAACAAATCATATTACCAGTGCGCGACCAATTCTGTGCTCCCATTGTATTTTTTCGCACCAATAAGAATTTTAGCCATTGGGTCATTTCTTTTCCTTGAAGGAGAGTGTTTCTCCGTGTATTATGTCAAGTATGATGTTCTTGATTCTCTGCTACTCTTATATGACATTATCCTTTTATAATGAATACACGTTGTCATACCCTTCGTTTTATCAGCTATAAAATTATCTCATGCTGAACTTTTTGTCGGTCGTTTCTTCGTATTAGTCTCAATAGAAGGACATGATG
Organism: Coriaria nepalensis; assembly: GCA_027186245.1. Taxonomy (NCBI): domain Eukaryota; kingdom Viridiplantae; phylum Streptophyta; class Magnoliopsida; order Cucurbitales; family Coriariaceae; genus Coriaria; species Coriaria nepalensis. The sequence goes on along the minus strand of CP114491.1, from coordinate 7,539,773 downwards.
CTTTCTTGGTGGCAAATAACTTCTTTTTATAATTCTCTTTTTGTCTTAATTTGTAACACGATTTGTCGTGTTATCATTAATGTCTACATCATAATTAGATAGAGAAATGTCTTCTAATGAAGGAATAAGTAGTGCACTACTATCACTAAGCACGTTCTCTTAGCATTTTTTTTCCAATTAGTTACCATTTTTAACTACACTTTTATAATTTCAATCAACTTAAATATAGATATCCAATATATATCAGTATCATATCCAGAAATATTATATAAATTTCTAACCATCTTACATTTAAACAAATTATAATATTATGAACTTAATCTTAAATTTTAAATTTCTAATCATCTTAAACTCAACAAACTTCATCTTAAACTTCTACTTAATCATCATTTGTAACAAATCATAAACTTCAACAAAATAGAATATTACCAAAAAATTGGAATGTTTGTTCGTGCGTATCTCCAACGAAGCTATAAATGAATTGATGATGGAAGAGGCATTGCATTGTGTCTGGAAGAGGCTATAACCGAGCGTCGGACAGTGGCAACGCTAGATCTATGTAGTGTAGGACAGATCTAATAAAGCTGTGAATAAGGCGAAAAGCGGAGAGAACAATGGCAGTGTCGAAAGGAGGATGAAGCATCGGCTAGAGGTGTCGAGCGGTGGCAGTGGAATCTAGTCTTCCTCAGTGCAGGTGTGCAGTGACAGTGGCGCAAGTCTACTTCTACCTTCTATGATCGCAAATTCAAATTTTGTTTCTCTTTTTATTCTTCATTTTTATGTATATATAATAATACCTAACATATTAAGTACTAGCAAAAACTGGGCGAATCGAATTGAATAAAGATAGATATGAATAAAATGATCAATCCTAATATTTAGAGTTTCCAGCGAGGAAAATATACAAGGAAATTTAATTTGAGAAGCTACAGAGTATTTCCTCTCACTAATTAACTCCACAATCGAAAAAGTAAATTAAAAAAAGAAAAGAAAAAAGAAGGTATTTCATCGTGGAAATTCCGTTAAATTGGCTCTGGATAGAAGGAGACATGATAAGAATATACTTTTAAGGAAACTGACAAGAATAAGAGAAAATTCAAGTACGTGGCTCAATGTTCATGTCTCGATCTCTTACGTTAAGTGATGGGCATTTATACATATACAAAGATTATATTGATGAGTTAAATATTGTTATTTACGCTTTTATATTATTCATTTTGAGCCTTTCCAAGATTGTCCCGTGGGTAGCTTCATTCATTCCTGTCGATCATAGATTCTATCAGGTGGTTTACGACTTACGTACGTACTTGTACAAGGTTCTACTAATAAAATCTCAAATTAATCTCTAACCTTTTAAGAATTAATATATATATATATATATATATATATATATATCTGTCAACTATGCATCAAAATTGATCGTTTAATATTTTAATTTAATTTTTTTTAAATTTCAAATCAAATTAAATCATTTAATAACGTTGGATGCTCATAGTTTGGCCACTGTAGAAAGGCTAGATTCTGCCTAGAGGTAGAGGAGATCGAAAATTTTTAGTAATAATAATAATTATTATTATTATTTTTTTCTCATTTCATTGACCAGCTTTTCATCCTTTATGAAGGTTTTAAATAAATAAAAAATAAAAAAAAATAAAGCTTTAACAGTATATGAGTTTCCTTTCCCAACTTGTTTTCTTATCCGTCCATATTCTAAGGGCCTAATTGTTTCTTTCTTCCAATAAAGCAGATTCCTATAGGTCCTATTACTCATTTTTATCTTGCAAATTGATAGGCATAATAAATCCTTTATGAACCTATCTTTCTTTTTCTTTTTTTTTTTCTTTTTTTTTTTCTTTTTTGTGAAAAGAAAAGTGATTTCATTAGTTAAAAAAGAAAATATATGTATGGCATGAGTAAAAATTATAATTCAATATTTTTTAAATAAATTAAAAGAGAAAGACTATTACTAAATACTTTAAAACTAAGCAAAAAAATATGAAAATGCTTCATAAAAAAAAAAAGATAATATATTTAAAATATAAATAAAAAAGTTTCAAAAGAGATGAATGAGGACCTAAGTGACCCATTATTTCATGTGTCTTCGTAATAGTGGTTGGAGTTTTTTTTTTTTTTTTTTTTTCTTTTTTTATTAATTTTAAATCTACTATAAGAGTGAGTATGTTAAAACTTCTCTAAAAACAACAGAGTGAAGAGAAGTAATAGTTGGATGATGATCACTTACCTATTGCAATCAGAATTAGTTTAAGTGGAGACAAGATTCCATTAGATTTTAAAGTAGTTTGAGGTACTTAGAAATGACAATCCAACTCCAATTATAATAATAGGTTAGGTTAGTACATGATGGGTTAAGAGAAATTAAACCCAATTATTCTATTAAGTAACTCATAAAGTTAATAATAAAGTTAGATTCCCATCAATTAAGATACACATTATAATTAGCATTATATCCAAATTAACTAAACCTATACATTTCATATTTTTAGATGAAGATGACTTTTATATAATAATAAAAAAAAAAATATATATATATATATTGAGAATATATTCCCTATTAGAAAAGTAAATTTTAGAAATTTAGTATAATATTATTATTATAAAAAAAAAATGAATTGCTCTATTTATTAATATTTAATTTTAAATAAAAAGTAAAATTACTTCTCCCGCTTAGAAGTAATATTCTTTAGGAGTTTCATGAACTTTCTCCCACCTTTCTTCCTAAAGTTAGGACTTGGTTCCTTCGCATCCAAGTAAAAGGGAAATGGTACAGATGATAATTGAGACCATACCGAACAATGATAGCATTGATAATTGCTCTCTCTACAAAGTTATGGCTATGTAGATGTCCGCCCACCGCATCACCTAAAGTTAGAAAGATGCAATAATTTAAATTAGAGAAATTTTGGCCCATATTTGGTTTGATAAGTCAAATACTAAAAATATAAAAAATATATATATAATCATATAATTATATCAATTTTTTAGTTGATATCTATAGAATTACATCTAGAATTTGGATTCTAGTTTAAACCATTCCCTCAAACGCAATGGTAATATTAGGTATGAACATTCACATCGGAGTTGCTCGATACTCGATTGATCGGATCGATCCTACCCGGCACTCTTGCTTTGGTTGGTTATCCATCATAACACATCTCGTCTCAGTGGCTTAGCATATGCTTTCTAAACATGTGGTCATGAGGGTCAATCCCTCCAAGGCCCAAAATTGATTTTTATTCATCATTTGATGGAACAATTCGAGGTATATATGTTTGATAAATTCGACTGCACCCAACAACGTGGATATATCAGATTTTCATGAGATTTTACCGAAGATCTTCCTAACTTAATTAAATCATGTAATTTAAGAAAAAAATTGGATTTAACCTAACCCGATCATTACAGATGCTTAGGTAATATTATCAATACTAACTAGATTTATTATATACCTACCTATCTTATTATAAAAAATACCACATATTTTTAATTTTTACATTTATATATGTTACTTTAAGTAGTTTTATTTTAATTATATATATTAACTTCATATTATTATATTATACATCATATTAATTTTATATATAATTAAAATAAATGAATCAATTATATATATAAAGTTTTCAAGATTGATTAATATTATAATTAATTTATGACACATCAAAAAGTACTATATTAATGTTCTTATAATTATTAATCATTAATATCATTAATATTCATTTTTAAAAATTTTATTAACATTAATAAATATACGAGATATTCTAATTTAAATATATATCGATAAATTTTCATTTTACATTCATAAATTCAATTATAAAAACTAAAATAAAACATAAACTATTTTTTGATAATTTAAATTATTAATCTTTATTTTAAGAATAATATTAAATAATAAATTAAACTGTACTTATATTATATTTCTTATTTAATGTACTCATTCAACTATAAAAAGGTTCCATCACGTGTAACATTAGAGGCTGCAAAGTAAGTAGGATCAACGATCCTGAAATGAACTAATGAAGCACACGTGGGTCACGTGGTTAGTTGTCTGGTCGTGGTAGTTTATATATAGTATATTAGTCATTGATGAATAAATAAACAAGAAAAAAGTGTCTGTATATAGTTCACTGGCTAGCTTAGCTAGTAGTAGTACGAGCCAAGCTGGCTAGCACGTAAGCAAGTACAGTTGGTACCGGGGACTGAACATCCCTTCTCGTGAAGTTAGGGAGGGCATGCCTGCATGGGCAATTTCTCAGACTTTATTTTATTATTATTATTAAATAAATTAAAGAATAATAATAAATTAAAGTTTCTGATACTAAATTGTATTTTATTCGTATGGAACGAAAAGACAATAAAACACCTGGCAACAGTTGGAGGTTTTAGTTGACTTGTTTGTCTTGTTCGCGTGCAAAGAAACATAATCCTCCATGACCATACATATAGAGAGAGAGCGTCGAGCAGTTATATATGGCGGCAAATGCGGTGGTCAAGTGGTTTCTGGCGGAGGAGGAGAATCTCTGAATCGGAATCTGAATCGGGACATGTCAAGATGGTGTGTGGAGGAAGCTTCGCGACTTTCTCCACCGACACCAATAGATAGTATTCTTGTTGCCTGAGTATTGATTAGCTGCTAACTGCTTAGTGTTACTGTCGGTGATTGTTGACTTCTTGAGTGAGACTAGGTACCGTAACACGAACACCCAAAACGTTGACATGACTGATGGGTCAAAAACAAAATTAAAAAGCATGATCTTGACGTACCATAACTCTTCAAAATTGATTCGTGATTACAACTTTAATTTGATTTCAATATTTAGAAGTATTTTTTTAATAAATTAAATATTAATTATATATATAATTAAAATAAATTGATTAATTATAAATATAATCTATCATATACTTAAGATTGATTCTTAATGATTTCAACCATGCAGTTGAAATAAGATTGAGTTTAATTTTTAATTTTTTGGCCAAAAACCACAAAACGACTCTGGCTTGCTGTTGGATGCTTTTTGGCGGGCGGGTAACTGTCTAACACGACAAACCGTTTAACCAATAAACGAATAGACCAAACACTACAACGAGAAGATAGACAAACAAAAAGCTGAAGAGAACGAAAAGATTAAAAAAAAAATATATATATATTATCAAAACTCGGCCCACAAACAAAGTCTATATAGCGTCTTCACCAAACGGAGCCCATCTGTCAACTTAATTGAGCCTTTCGACATCAGTATCAGTCCAAACGCTCAGTGGGCCTATGTAGCCATCATAAAACAGTGAATTGCGACGACGCGTCGGTCGTGATCCCAAGAAATTGGTGATTTGTATAGTTTGTTGGCAAATCCGGGTAGAGAACTTGAAAGGGGCAGAAATGGCGGTTCACGTTCAGCTCTCTGGGGCTATGGCTTCTACCAAACACTTGTTCAAACCCACCACGCTTTTTTCATGCTCATTTGATATGTATAATTACTGGAACGTGTTTTTCATATGTTTCTTTCGCAAACAAAAAAGGTGGGTCCGTTTTGGCAATGATCTGGAACTGCTTGACTCTCCCGGAATAATCCTAATGAGGTTCAGCGACCAATCAGCTGCAATAAAGGTAGCGATATGTGATGACATGGGAGAAAGATCCTATGATGCTGCTGACGTGGCGGGCATCCTTGTGCAGATGCTAAGTAGGCTTCCAACATTAGGTATGTTTCCTGTACCCATCCATGTTCTTCTCGTCATTGTGAATAAATTTTTTAGTAATCGTGTACGTAAAACTTTCCATTTACAGGTGGAAGAGCACTTTGTGACAGATACAAGATTGATGTGGAGGGTCAGTCTGGTAAAGTGTATGTGTATTTTCTTTCTTCTTTCTGAAATTGGTAAATATGATATCAACTAAACCAGGCCATGGAAGTTTAGTTACTTGGGGTTTTCCGGTTTGCAGATTTGTTCCGAAGTTTGCGGTTCCTTTGTTCAATGGGGACACACATCAAGCAGCATTTTGGATCTTATCGGATTTTCGAAAAGGAAAGTTCGGTTGGGTTGCTCTAGAAAGACCTCCCATGTAACGTCTAAACTTAAGCTGCTTATGGATATCATAGTAAGAACCATGGTTATATGTATCAGGAGGACTAGAAATCTTGTAGTCGCGTCGACCAACATTTCATTATATACCCAAGAAAGCAGGGTTCCCCCTAGCAACGAAAAGTTAAATTCACAATGTGAAGAGTATTTTTGTAAATTGAACATATTACACAAAATGTCCGTTAGAAGCACTTCCTCTATGTAAGTTATTAGTGCCAGGGGACATTTAGTGATGTATAAAATCTTTGAAATCGCTTTCTTCTATGAACTTCTTTTTCTTTTCTATGCAATTTTGAAGCCCCTGTTCATAGTTATCAAATCCAGCTAACTCCCGGATCCTTAATGACCTTCTTGTTAATCATCCGCTCTCTAACATCCCTCGCCTCATCCCATCTTCCCAACGACGAGTAGATATTGCCAAGAAGCACATAGGTAACAGAGTTACCTGGATCTAAACGAGCAAGTTCCTCTGATCCTCTTTTCCCCAACTTCACATCACCATTAACCCTACAAGAACTAAGCAAAAGTTCCCACATAATCGGATCATCTTGAAATGGCGTCTTATCAACAAATGCTTCTACTTCATTGAATCGACCAGCTCTGCCTAGAGCATCCACAATGCAAGTATAATGATTTAAAACTGGCTCCACTCCATGCTCTTGCTCCATTGAATTGAATATTTGAATCCCAATGTCGACGAGTCCTGAATGACTACAACCCGTTAGGACGGCCACAAAGGTTATAATGTCAGGCCTGTCGCCCTTTCAATCATGTCGTTATATAGATCAACCGCCTCTTTTCCATGCCCGTTTTCAGCATACCCATTTATCATTTCGTTCTAAGTAATAGTATTTTTATCTAACATTAAGTTGAAGAATTTTCTTGCCTCGTCTATTTCACCACACCTACAATACATACCGATAAGAGAACTCCCAACAAAGATGTCATTTACGAAACTGTCTTTTTCTATATGGGCATGAACCTGTTGTCCGATTAGAGAAGAAGATAATTTTCCACAAGAAGTCGATATAGTAGTATAAGAGCATTCGGTTGCCTTTTTCTCACTTTCCTGCCTTTTTCTAAAGAAATCGAAAGCTTTCTCGTTCAGAGAATTTATGGAAATCCCTGATATCATAGAATTCCAACACATGATATCTGGTTCCGGAATTTTATCAAATATAGTCTCCGATATGTTGGTGAATCCACCCTTTGAGTAAACGGAAATGAGTCCACTAGCAACATACAAATCGGTATCCAAATCAACCTTTAGTGAAGCGGCATGAACTTGCTTTCCACCTTGTATAAGTCCCACTGCTGCAAAAGAGCCCAGAACAATAGCGAAGTGGTCCGGTCAAATCAAAAGTGGTAATACCCAGAAAGCAAAGAATTCCACGAGCCAACACTCGGATTTGATATGTTTTCAAACATCTCTCGGGCTGTTTTAACCTTCCCTGACTTGACACAAGCCTCTAGCATGTTTATATAAGTTACTTCATCCGGTTCAAACCCAAAAGTTCGCATTTTTGTAAGACACTCTAGAGCTTTTGCAGTTCGGTTTTCTTGACCATAACTAGAAATCATAGCATTCCAAGAAACAATGCTCGTTTCGGACATATTCATGAAAACCTTCTCCGCACTACACATCTCTCTGTTCTTTGCATACATATCAAGCATCGAATTACTCAAATGAAGATCTTTCTCAAATCCAAGTTTAGTTGAGATACCATGTGCTATTTGCCCATTCATATAACAGAAGAACCCAAATTCTCCCCTTCCTTCTTCCCTAGCACAAATGCTAAAAAGGCTTGATAATGAGACGGAATCAATACGGATCCCTTTTCTATACATTAACTTAAAACATTTCCATAGCCTCCCGGACTTGATCCATCTCTGCTAATGAGCTCATAAGAGCCGTAAAAGTAACCTCAGTAGGTTCAATCATCCCTTCAAAGATTTGAATTGCATCCCTTAAAAGGCCACACTTAGCAAACATACATAATAGAGCCTTAACAACATAGACATTTTCGTCTAGCCTGATCTTAATAGCAAGACCATGGCTTCTTCAACCATAGTTTGTATCTACTAATGGACCACAAGCACTAAAAACGGTAGGCAAAGTAAACTGGGTGGGACCAATGCCTTCTGAAATCATCGAATTGTAGAAATCCAAAGCATCTTGCTCATACCCTTTTTGCACTAGAGCACTAATCAAAGTGTTCCATGACACTGTTTCTTTCGGGCATTTTATCAAACAGGTTATTAGCATTTTGCAACCTACCTGCTTTGCAACAAGCAGACAAAATGGCGTTCCAGGAATATACATCCTAATGCTAGATATATTGTCTAAAGTACGGTGAGCATAACTGATATTGTTACATTTGGAGTAGAATTCAATAAGCCGGTTATAGAGGAATGTATTGGAGAAGAGGCCGGCACGAAAGATGTTCCCATGGAGAAGCTTGCCAGCCAAATGGGCTTTCTTGTCAATGCAAGATTGCAAGAGATTTGCTAGATTGGTGACCTTGCTTTCCATTGTTAAGCTCCCCAGAAAGAAGTTCTACTAACTTATGGATGAAGAGAATGTATATTTTAACAAATGGATGAGGAGAAAATTGGCGCCTAACTTTTTCAGGTCGGTTTTAATGCTCAAGTTTTCTTCAAAACAGTTATATTCATATATTGATCTTTCCTGCCTTCCCCTTTCCCCTCTGAGTAAACTAGAAAGTAGATCAAACTAGAGTTGCAGGACCTAGACGGATTCAAAGATCAACTTACCTTTTTCGTGTGTAAAAACTGATTTTCAAGCCTAAGTACCGACATTAAAAAAATAGATCATCTCGGCTTAGTGTTTCGGACTTCCTGAGTTCAATAACAAGGGCATTAGGGCAAGAAAACACAAATAGACAATAATAATACAAAGCACACTGCATAATTCTTCACAAAGTTGCTACAATACAAAACACGCTCCTACCATCTACCAAGAGTGCCTGAATCAGGCTTTCAAACAATATACTTCAAAATTCAATCAGGTGAAAGATGTAAATTTCAAGGAATAATGAATCCAATTTGACGATCTTCTAAATCATATTGCAGTGGCGGGAGTACGAACAGAGTCATCTGTTTTGGACCAGCTCTCTTTGACTCCGCATCCTTTGATCAGCCTTTCAATCTGAACCCCTTCTGCACCTTCTCTTTCTAATTGTAGGCAATACCTTTCAAAAGTCTCTACATTTACCTGAAGCCTGAAATCTATAATAAACAAAAACTTCATCTCCAATCCGTTCAACTCAGCCGTGCTTATCCCTCCCACTCTAGCATAGTATGCATTGTTATACGCTCTGCAAAAACCAAATCTAGTTATATTTAAAGACCTTCTAAAGTAAGGAGTAAATAAAATTTGATTTGGGGTTATAGAGGGCTTACACGTCATCAATGAACTTTGCAGCAAGCATAATGCTAGTAATGAGAAGGCGGTGAACATTAAGGGAAGTTAACTGGGAATCTGTGCGATCAATGAATCGGTCGATATAAATGTGAGCAACGACGAAGCAGGAAGGGCTGCAACCCGAGTATTTGAATATGCGATCAGTATACTGTTGTATACTTAGAGTGGGAGCTCTTAAGCCGTGAAAGATCGTGGCAATGTCTTTCATCTGGGAGAGAGCTGAATGGGTTTCATTTCTTTGAACTGAACTCTCTAAAACTGAAGAGAGCAGGGAGAGAAAACGGGGATTTACAACGCTTTTGCCCAATTTTTTGAGGCCTAATGAGATGTAGAGGTTGGAGAGAGAATTTTCCGTATCAAGAGTCAATGTTTCCATCTCCAAGCTGTAGTAAAACAATAGATTGATATGGGTGAGATAAATTATGGATCTTTGTTGATGAAGAAGATTCCTCTTTTTTGGAATAGTGGAAGGAACCTCACATAAAATAAAATTTTCTCTTATTTTACTTCCCTAGTCATAAATAGATTAAAAAGAAACCATTTGATTTTAGAAAATTAATATTGAAAAATAAGAAAAACTAAAAAAAAAAAAAAAAAATAATAAATATACAGCAGTAATCAATAATATGAAATTTGTTCTCACAAAATTGTATAATTTATATTCCAAATTTTGAGTTTTTTTAGAAACATGACTGTTAATGACTGTTACAATGTCATGTTGTTTTTATAAGGCATTGTTTTAGTATAGTAAGTCATCTGGTCGGCATGTTAACATGCAAAAAGTAAGAACGTTATAAGATTTATCAGGTTAATGTCCGAATTAGAGCCTGATGATATGGCGCCATTAGTGGGTGTCATTTCTTTTCTAATTGATTTGCTGACTAGACTGCTAACATGTATTGATTATTTGGTTCAAATCATGATAGAATACGAGGGAAAAAGTTATTTCCACTAAAATGAAAAATTATTCCTATATTCCCGATCAAAAGATGTATTTAGTAGGAATCAATTTAACTATTTATTTACTTAACTTATTTTATATATTTTTAAAATTTTAATATATTAATATAAAAAAATTATTATTCATATTTATTTTTCATTCTTATTCATATTTTTAAATAATGGAACCAAACATAAATAAATGAATAAATGAACTTTTGAGCTCACGGGCTGGGATCTATTTTAGGACGTCCAGGCCCAACCCAATAGCAAAGCAATATGAGGGCTAATAAGTCAGTTTACTAACTGACAGAACAAGGTCCAAAAAAAAAAAAAGAAACTGTAGAGTTTGACCGCACTCTATTAGTACTCGCTACTGAGTACGATCTAAATTTTTGAAGTTTGGGATTAGGTTATAGATTTCATCATATTCCCTCCATTTTCCCGCATATTTTTCTATTTCGATTTTACTTTCTTCCAAACAGTATTTACATTCAGATTCCCCTGAAAATTCTAGAAATCTTCTTGGAAGAATCATCAGATCTCTCTCTACAGTCTACGTTCATCGTCTATTCCGTTTACAGGGTTTAGGTCCTCCCTTGTTTTCCCAGAAAATCTAGGGTTACAACTTTCAACCTTAGTTCGTTGTCGCCCCCAAATTTTATTTCCAGGTAATTATGTTTTGTTTCTGTTTGCTTCTAATTTCATATTTGCTTGTTTGGATATCTGAGAAAAATTTGTAAATTCTTTGATTTCACCAGCATTTGTACAATTCATGACCTCTTATATTATTTCCTTTTTCTTTAAAAAAAATATTTATCAGCTTGTGTGATTCTCACTGTTAAGATTCATAATTTATTATATCAGTTTGGTGTGAACATATCTGGTTGGTGGTTTCCTGTTAATAGTATTGTAGATGTGTTACAGTTTACTATTTATTGGCAAGTTGTTAATGTAAAATAGGGTTTACCAAAAATTTATATAGGCTAGCACGCTAATATCATTTACATAATGATTGATGGATATCTAGTATTGTTAGGTATATGAATTAGAGTGAGACAGCTTATGCTTGTACATTTACTTGTTATCAGTTCCTAATATTGATTTATTGCTCACTTTTTTTTTTTTTTTTTTTTTTTAAGATTGGCATGGATTCTTCAACTCAGGCGTTCCAAATTTCCAAAATGTCCATCAAATTATGGCCCCCTAGCCAGAGCACAAGGCTAATGCTTGTAGAGCGGATGACCAAGAATCTTACGACCCCGTCCATATTCTCCAGAAAGTATGGCTTATTGAGCAAAGAAGAGGCAGAAAAGGATGCCAAGCAAATTGAAAACCAAGCTTTTGCAACAGCTAATCAACGGTTCGAGATGGAGCCTGATGGTGATGGAAGTTCTGCAGTACAAGTTTACGCCAAAGAGTCTAGTAGGATCATGGTGGAAGTTTTGAAAAGAGGCCCTAGAGGTAAGGAAGATGGTGAAGTGATTAGATCCGATAAGATAACTATTGATCATATGAATTTGTTCGACATATCTGGAGGAAGAAGATCTTTCATTGATGCAGAGGAGGCTGAAGAGCTTTTGAAACCTCTCAAGGAGCCTGGAAATGTGTATACTAGGATATGTTTTAGTAATAGAAGCTTTGGCTTGGATGCAGCTCGTATTGCTGAGCCGATCTTGATATCACTCAAGGATCAATTGAAAGATGTAGACTTATCAGATTTTATTGCTGGAAGGCCAGAGGCAGAAGCCCTTGAAGTGATGAATATATTTTCTTCAGCCCTTGAAAAATGTGTTCTGAGGTACTTAAACCTTTCAAACAATGCTATGGGCGAAAAGGGTGTTAGGGCATTTGGGTCACTCTTGAGTTCACAGAAAGATTTAGAGGAACTATATCTGATGAATGATGGCATTTCTGAAGAAGCGGCTAGAGCAGTTTCTGAGCTGATTCCTTCCACCCATATGCTTAAAATTCTTCAGTTTCATAATAACATGACAGGGGATGAAGGAGCAGTTGCTATTTCCGAGATTGTCAAGCATTCTCCTTTATTGGAAGATTTTCAATGTTCTTCTACAAGAATAGGCTCAGAAGGAGGAGTGGCCCTAGCTGAAGCACTTCAAACAAGTACCCATTTGAAGAGGCTGGATTTGCGTGACAATATGTTTGGAGTAGAAGCCGGGCTTGTTCTGAGCAAAGCCCTTTCTTCATATGCAGATCTTACTCAGGTTTATCTTAGCTACCTAAATTTGGAGGATGAGGGAACAGAAGCCATTTCCAATGCCCTCAAGGAAGGTGCACCTAAACTAGAGGTTCTTGAACTGGCTGGAAATGACATTACAAAAAAAGGCGCTGCTTCTCTAGCAACCTGCATAGCAATAAAACAATTGCTTACTAAGTTGAACTTGTCTGAGAATGAACTGCAGGATGAAGGTGTGATTTTGATTGGAAGGGCCTTGGAAAATGGTCATTCCCAATTGAATGAAATCGACGTAAGTACAAACTCTATTAGAAGAGCCGGAGCAAGGTTTTTGGCACAGGTTGTTGTGCAAAAGCCTGGATTCAAGTTGCTGAATATCAATGGTAATTTTGTATCGGATGAAGGAGTTGATGAGTTGAACGTTATTTTCAAGAATTCGCCTGATATGCTCGGGTTATTGGATGATAATGATCCTGAAGGAAAATATTTTGATGAGAACGCAGATGAGGAGGAAGTTGATGATGATGATGATGATAATGAGCTCGAATCAAAACTTAAGGGCCTTGATATCAAGCATGATGAGTAGGGTATAATCTCTCTTTTTTTTTGGTCAACAATCTTCTTGTTCTATGTTGATGTTTGTCATCTTCTTGGCACAAGTATGTAGGCTATGTTTCTGTTCTTAGGTCTTATTAGGATGTCCGAGTCTAATTAGCATGCTTTTTAATTCAGTCTCTATTGGCCCCTTCACTTTGTATTGTGACATCTAATTCTAATAGATGCATCATTATTAAGACGTTAAGATCTTGCTCTGTTGTCGAAAGTGGTAACTTTATCATTATGAATTACATTATTAAAAGTATTGCAGTTGACAATTAATAGACTCGATTACATTATGAAGATCAGCCTTGTATCATCTTTAGAATTCCGAGATGTTACACAGCTACGGGAACCTTAAGGGCCTCTAGTATCTTGTCATCTAACTCAAATTTGATTGCCTTCTTGTCTCTTCCAATCTTCACATACTCCTTAAACCGTTCCTTCAAATCTTCTGGAAGATTTGTTGTACTCTGCCAACCCAAAATTTCCTTAGCCGCTCTTGGCTCTGCGTAGAAATGCTGCATCACGAAAAACATTACATCAGACATCTCAGGTAAAATTTTCTTTCACGACTTGGAATTCTATTAATTTAATTACCATATTCCGGAAAGGAAAAGCTTTCTTTGCGTCGACTCCAACAGCTTTGGGATCGTAATGAACGATTTTAACAGGGCGACCTACTGCTTGGGCACAGAGCTTGGCAATCCCATCTAGAGTCACTGCCCGGTCACTCACACAGTTGAAGATGTTTTGGGATGCAGCATCTGGTTTCTCAACAGCGTGTAGAAGCATAGAAGATAAATCCCGAACATGGGAGATGTTTGTGAGTTGCATCCCAGATCCTGGGATCGGAACCGGCCTGTCCCGAACAATTCCTGTTCAAAAATATTAAAATATCTAATTAAGTAATAACACTATAAGGATGAAACCATACACATGGATATATCTTACGGTCAAAGAACCACTCCTCGCAGTCTTTGTTATTTCCGGAGCCGATCATGTATTGAGGACGGAAAATGGCCCAAGAACTGAAAACCTCTGCGATGTATTTTTCTACAGCAACATGGCTGGCATCCCCTTTAACGACATCCTGTTATAGTGGAAATGAGAACGGAAAAAAAGGTATTCTCATAGAAACAATGTGGTTAAACATAATTATTACCCCTTCAACATGAGGAAGCTCTTCAGTTGGCTTGTAAATTCCGGCACTGCTTATGAACAGAAACTGCTTCACACCAGAGCTCTTGGCCCAGTCAATAACAGGCCTAATTTAAAGAATGTAAATCACTTTCTTTAATCACACAGTTTTCTTTATTTCATGATCTAATCAAAATACAGTTTGGCCAAACTCTAGTCTTACCGAAACTCGGGTTAAACATGAAATCGGCATACCTGACAGTATCAATGCCTTTACCATTGTTGTCCAAAACTACATCAAATGCTGCCCCTTCCAATACTTTTCCCAGATCTCCTGGATTTCCCCAAACTGTCTTCCCTCCAGCACTCACAATTTCCTGCCAAAGAATAGAAAATAAGAATAAAGATAAAAGAAAATTCAACCCAAATCAAAGATGCAGAAAACTCAGTTGACTCAAAAAAAAAAAAAAAAAACGTTGAGAAACAGAGTACTGACTGAGAATCTGGTGAAAGGAGGCTTCTTCATCTTGTCGGAAGCCTCATCTCCAACGGTCAAAACGGTGACGTCATGGGAAGAAGCCAGAAGCTCTTTAGCGAAATAGAATCCAATAACGGCATGACCACCACTGTCGGTGTTTACAATCAGAACTTTCTTCTTCTCTGCTGAAGCGCTTGCCTTTACGCTCAAGGAACAGCTTTTAGAAGGTCTAGTGGTTTTTGAAGTGTGGGTGAGGAAAGGAATTGGAGAAACGGAGAGAGAGGAAGAGAGATGAGAGAGTGAGAAGCGAGAAGAACAGGAGGTGGACGGGAAATGGGGAAGATGTGTGGTGGGTTTGGTGGAGAAGATGATGGAGGAAGAAGATAGAGTAGTGGCAGCCATTGACTCTTGTTTAAAGCTCTGATCGTTTTAGAACCAACCAGCAGTTCTTTTTTTCAATTTTTTTTTTGGCAGTAGATATATAACAAGATAACGGCCTTTTTCAGTTTCCACTTCCCATCTAAAATTGCATGTCCTCCTAACATTTGGTCGTCTTCTCCATTCAATTTCCATTGAAAATAAAAGTGTATATATATATATATATATATATATACTTTTGGTTTATTATTTGATGGAGTTAGAGGTAAACTAAAGTTTCGTTCTAGAAATTCTTGCATTGGTTCCAACTGTTCTAAACTTATGTCTATTCTTGTACTAACATGCCCTTAAAGATTGTTAGTAGATGAATCATACTCAAGAATATTTTATTTAGAAATATTTAAAAAAATATGTTTATAAATAATAAATATGTTTATAAGTTGAAATATGCTTAAAAAGTATTTATAAGTAAAAATCAACTAAAGTATTTAAAATATGTTTATTTTGATAAACATCAATTTAATACTTATAAAAATAAGTATATACAAAGCTTATTAAACACATCAAAATGATTATTTAAAAAAAATAAGCACTCCCAAACAAGCTCTAAGCAATCATAATTATAGATGTCTTAACCGTCATATTATTATTATATATGATTATAATCGATCTATTTATTATAAATTATATCCTTAAAATCAAATTTAAATATAAAATTAAAAAAATGATGTCTAACATTTATGAGTACTAAAATTAAAATATTGAATATAATCAACAACTTTAATATAAATAATATCCTTTAAAGCTAATAATATTTTATAACTTAATTCATAAATTTTAATTAAGTTTTATATTTATATTCATTATTTATAACATCAAATCTCAATAACAATTTCAATAATTATTTTAAAGATATTAATAATATGTGACATATCATGTGTTAGTTATAGAAGTATTCATAAAATCTTAAGATTCAGTTTTATACTTAATAATAATTATAAGTTTAACTCTAAGAACAAAAATAAAATATTTTCAAAACATCAAAAAAGAAATTAAGTCATTTAAACATTTAATAACAAAATTGAACGAATCACAAAAAATTTGAGATAAAAAAAAAAAGAAAAAAAGAAAAGTTGATTATTTAGTAAGAAGTTTGAACTACTTTTTACTTAGAACTATATCCTTCTTAATTGTCGTAAAAAGATATGAGAGTCAGTGCTTTACTTAGAATTTCTCTTTTTTCTAGGAATCATATCAAATCTTAAAATTCCCAAATTAGCAATAGATTCAAATTCTTTAAAGCTTAGTAGGTAACAAACTATTTTCCTTTCGAAGATTATATAGATGACATGTTGGAGTAAAAGAGTTGGAATTCAATTTTAAGATATGGAAACAAAAACAGCTTAGATCTACTCTATTCACTGTTCTCTCTGTTCATTCAGGCGCGGTGGAGTTCAGTCCCACTACATTAATTAAACCACAAGTGGGCCCATAGATTGGAAAAATATGTATATATAGATTTTTATTTTTTAATTTTATATCTTTAAGAACGTTGCCTGCCACTAAAAAGTAGAAACAAACCCTCCCCCCTCACACCCACCTTCTTTCGATAGTAGCCGTTACACATCACATTCCTTGCATCTCTCTCTCTCTCTCTCTCTATCTAGCTAATGGCTTCTTCCTCAGTCGATTCTCCATCTCCTTCACACCTTCAGGTTCTTCTTCTTCTTCTTCTTCTTTTGAGCTCTATTTGGTAGTAATGAATTATTCTTCAATATGATTTACAGGGAGGAAGAACAAGCTTGATGGGTTCTTCTTCGCTATGCAGTCCATCATCCGACAAGCGATTCTGGAGCAATCTCAGAGGCCGGGTTGATGTTCTTCTCGAGGAGAGAAGCTGTAAGATCCAAACTAAGAAGCACCCACTTACTGATTTGGATCCCGATTTGGTCACTCAAGCTGTGAGTTTTCTATTTTCTCAATTCTGGGTTCAAAAGTTTATTTTTTGTATATCAATTTTTTATTTTTAATTGAAATTTGAGCTCTTTATCAAATTTGGATTGATGGGCATACGTGATTTTGATTTAGAATGTTAGCAAATCGGAGAGGGCTAAGCGATTGAAGGAAGATTCGTTGCTTTTATTTAGAGGGTTTGATTCCATTGGCCAAACACTTTCTCAGCTATCAAACACCCTCGAGAATGCTTTACAGGTTGGGAATAATCACTAATTTCAAACCTTCTTCTAAGTTATAAAAGGAAAGAAAGAAAGCAAAAAAAAACTCTCTTTTCTCAAGAAAAAATTACTTCATTTTAAGTTTCATTTTAGTTTGGTTTTCCCCCCTATTTCCTCTGTTTAGGGAGCTAAAGATCTAGCTAAACCACCTACAATGACCGAAATCTACCTCCGAAATTTGAAGAAATCAGAGGCCGAAGAAGAAGAAGATTCTGGAAAGGAGAAAGAAAATGAAGAGTCCAATACAGGGGGAGGAGGAGGAATGAAAAGGAAGTTTGATAACAGTCACTGCCCCGAGGAGGATTCAGAAGAGGCAACAAATGAGCAAAATGTACCAACAGACAACATCAAGTTCAAAAAGGCCAAGAATGTTGGTTCATCTTTTTCTTCACACCAACTATTTTCTTTTTTACTTACCTATATTAATTATTTTTTTCACATTTCTTCAGCTTACAATTACAATGGCATCAAAAGCCTCCTTTCTCGCCCGAGAGCTCAAATCATTAAAATCGAACCTATGTTTTATGCAAGAAAGATACTCTTTGCTTGAGGAGGAGAATCGGAAACTTTGTGACGGATTTGAAAACGGGATCCGTCCTGATGAAGATGATCTGGTAAGAAATAATATTTAGATCTCTAAAAAAGAAATAATATACAATAAGCGTTAGTTATAAAAGTATTAAGTATTGGTTGTCGTTTGGATGATGATGATGGTGGATGCAGGTGAGGCTTCAATTGGAGGCACTATTATCTGAGAAATCAAGACTAGCAAATGAAAATGCAAATCTAGTGAGGGAAAATCAGTGTCTACACCAACTCGTTAAGTACCATCAACTTACCTCTCACGATCTATCTGAATCATATGAACAAGGCTTGTGCTTGGATTTATCGTCGCCTATTCCGGAAGGTAAAAATATCGATGAAGAAGAAGATGATGATGATATTAGCTTCTCGGGTTCTCTTGATCATAAGTTCCAAGAAGAAGATCAGTAAAAAAAAGAAAAAGAAAAGAGGTGTAGAAATCTCTAGTGTTTATTTTCCTTCCTTGTCTCAATTAGTAATTTTGTTCCAATTTTATTGGAGCCTTGTAATCCAAATCCAGTACCTTTTGCAATTTTATAATATAAATGCAGATTAAAACTTAAAACGAAGTAATTACTAACACAAGTTTAATTCTGACCAGTAGTAGTCTTGCGTTTTCGACCCACTTGAGTCGAGGCATCATTATGCATCATCCCCGTATAGAGACACAAGTTAAAACCTAAATAAGATATGTTTGAAATTTTTTTATAGTCTTCTAAGTTATTACATATCCACTGACTATCACCTTGGCGACACATTCTAAAGCTTTAGAAGTAAACATTTTATATTCATTTTAAAATTTTTTATATTTTTATATTTTTAACTTTCATCTTCCACTATTATAATAAAAAATATTATTTTCTTATTTTTTATCCATTCTTTTTTGCCTTTTTTCTCTTAAATGTTTGAAATTTAAAGATTAATTTAAAATTTATTTATTTATCAAATTTAGAATTTTAAAATATTTATAATGATAGTATTTGGTAGAGGTAGCGACAATAAAATAGTATAAAATTTTAATTTTAATTTAAAAAAGAAATAGATAAAAATATTAAAAATGAAATTTTAAAACTCAAATAAGAAAATATTGACCTAGAGTAAATTTTAAAATTTAAAATTATTTTATAATAAGTTTATTTAATTCAAATTTTAAAATAAAATTTTTATTATAATTAACTAAAAAATTAGAATATTAACCCTAATATCTCTTAAATATAAGGTTTCGTGTAAATATTTATAAGCATTATATAAATATAGTTTTGGAGTTGTGAGGCTCTGAGACGTTAGATCTACTTTACCAAAATAAATTATTCGAGAGCAACTCAGAGGCTCAATTCGATTAAGATCCCCTCTTCTTTAGCCCCTTTGGATAAGAGGATAATGAACAAGGACGTGGCTAGATTTTCCTGATAACTCTCTCTCTCCCTCTCTCTCTCCCGTTCAATTTCTCATCATCGCCAGTTCTCCAACTTCTCAATCTTCCATGGTACCCCTCCACTCCCTCCTCCGCATTCAAACACCCATTCTCCACCTCTCCTCAACCGCTCCCCTCCACTCCTCCTCCTTCCCTCGCCTCAAAATCCCACCTCGCCGACTCGTCAAATTCCCCACAAATTCAATCTCTCAGACCCCATTTCAGTCCAACAGCCCAAACTCTCCACAAAACCCAGACCAACAACAACAACCAAACCAGCTCAGAACTCTGTTTCCAAGTGGTTTCAAGCGGCCCGAGATCAAAATCCCTAACGTCGTGCTTCAACTGGAAACGGTGGAAGTTCTGACCGGCGGTGAAGATGCGTTGGATTTGATCGATATGGCCTTGTCCAAGTGGGTTGGAATTGTGGTACTTAATGGTGGAGAAGAGAGTGCTGGAAAAATCTATGAGGCTGCTTGTAAGTTGAAGTCTCTGGTTAAGGACAGAGCTTATTTTTTGGTCAGTGAACGTGTTGATATTGTGGCTGCTGTTAATGCTAATGGAGTTGTCCTCTCTGATCAAGGTTCCCTTCTAAATTTCCAGTTTTTGATATATACAATCTCTGTTCAGAATTAATTTGATATTAATTGAATTTCATGACAATAGCTATTGACTGAATTGATTTCTATATACAATAGCTATTCCCTAGAGGCGAATACCTTAGAATTCCCTTTTGAAACCACTTGAAATAGAATTCCAGAGTTAAATTTGGAATGAATTGGGGCTATTTGACCATCCGGTTCTAATTGCTGTAAAGTGCCTTTTAAAACATCTTATTCAACTTCATTGCAAGTACTGACCTGTGATTCCGTGACAGATTGATCAACTTGTTTTTTTTCCTTCTGATCAGGAGTTCCTGCAATTGTGGCAAGAAACACAATGCTCAATTCAAAATCCGAATCATTGTTTCTTCCTTTGGTAGCTAGGAGTGTGAAAACCAGAGATGCTGCTATAAGTGCATCAATTTCGGAAGGTGCTGATTTTCTATTATATGATATTGGTGAGGAGAAAAATCTAAATCTGATAACCAATTCTCTTTTTGAGAACGTGAAGATACCGGTGTTTTTCAATTTCTCTTCAAATGAAGAGGACAAGACATTAGACGAGGCATCAAAATTACTTCAGTACGGTGCTAGTGGATTTGTAATCTCTATGGGGAGGTTGAGTTTGTTTCAAGATGATGTTTTGACCAAATTGTTTGACTCTAGATACACTACAGATAAAAGATTGGATGCTTTATCGAATGTCGATAATGGTTTAGTTGGAACTAGAGGGGTAGCTGGCTTTGTTAACTTGAAGAATAGAGAAGAGCAGTTTATAGAGAAAGAGAAATCAATTTTGCGTGAAGCGATAAATGTTATTCAGAAAGCTGCTCCCCTGGTGATCATTTAAATTAAATTTTTTGGTAGTTGAGTTATGATTTAGATAGAGCAAATATCTTCTGTTTTTTTTTTCCTCTCCTCTTTTAACTAATTTTTTCTTGAATTTCAGATGGAGGAGGTTACTCTTCTCATTGATGCAGTGTCTCAAATTGATGAGCCATTTTTACTGGCTATAGTGGTAATTGTGTGCTGAACTTCATCAAACTCTGGTTCCGGGATATACATTGGTATTAGCCCCTAAATTTCAGATGAATTCTATTCCTATTATCTTAAAGAATCTTGAAGTGAAATGGGCCTTAAGCTTCCACCCTTGTTTGATTCATAACATTCAAGAACAATGCAATAAATCAATGATATGAACTTTCGGCTTATATCTTTATGGTTGTGAAACTAGTTTCCTTCTTGTTCACCCTCATGAACATTAGTTTCTTCTGTGAGCCATTTTTCTGTTGTAGGTTTGAAGTTTTGGTATGAATTCTTCACCTTTGTTTTTCTGATTAACTAGGGTGAATTTAACTCTGGAAAATCAACTGTTATTAATGCACTTCTTGGAAGAAGATACCTAAAAGATGGGGTTGTTCCTACAACTAATGAGATTACTTTCTTGCGCTATTCTGAGCTGGATTCTAGTGAGCAACAACGTTGTGAAAGGCATCCAGATGGTCAATATACATGCTATCTTCCTGCCCCTATTCTGAAAGAAGTAAGTAGTTAAGCACATGTGTTTCTTAATCCTTACTTAATAATTAAAATCCTCTTACATGCTGTAGTCCGATGATTCTAAATTATAAATAGATGAACATTGTTGATACGCCTGGAACTAATGTGATTCTCCAAAGACAACAACGCCTTACAGAGGAATTTGTGCCTCGAGCTGATTTGCTTCTTTTCGTTATTTCTGCTGATCGCCCTCTAACGGAAAGTGAGGTATGATTAATTCTGTTTAAAGCGGAAAACAAAAAAATGGGCCCCACAAATTATCATTGAACCAGATTCTAATATCATGTCTGGTATTATGTTTCAGGTTTCATTTCTTCGCTATACACAGCAGTGGAAGAAGAAAGTGGTGTTCATCTTGAATAAATCTGACCTTTATCAGAATGCGAGCGAGGTTTAACTGTGGATTTAATTGTCTTTTGTATTTCTTGGTTTTATTACATATAGCTATTACAGAGACCAACTTTCAATCTTGAGAATTTTTTCCAACTTGGGACAGCTTGAGGAAGCTATGTCATTCATAAGAGAGAATGCAAAGAAGTTGCTTAACGCTGATGTACCGATATATCCAGTCTCTGCAAGATCTGCTCTTGAAGCAAAGCTTCTAGTCTCTTCTAATGGTGGAAAAGATAATGGAGGTGTATCATTATTGGTTTCTGAATCTCACTGGAGAAGTAGTAGCTTCCATGACTTTGAAGAGTTCTTGTATAGTTTCTTAGATGGGTCAACAAGTACAGGAATGGAAAGAATGAAGCTTAAACTCCAAACACCGATTGGAATTGCAGATCGTCTACTTTCTGGATGTGACACTATTGTGAGACAAGATTGCCATCGTGCCAAGCAAGATATGGCCTTGGTTAAAGGATTAATTGATACGGTACAAAACTATAAATTGAAGATGGAAAGTGAGAGCATCTCTTGGAGAAGACAATCTCTGTCATTGGTATGCTTAACGTGAAATTTAGTGTCCCTTTCGTTCAGCATTTGAAACTGGAGTTTTGTGGACGCAAACTGGACTTTAAACCCAAATTAGAGTTTTGAAAGTTGAACCAAGGAAACTGTTAGATATATATGATATTTTTTTAATATATTATATATATATATATATATATATATCTTTTTTGTTTTAAGTTTTCTTTTCCTTTAATGTACTTTACCTGTGTGTGAAATTGCAGATTGATTCTACAAAATCACGCATTATCAAGCTGATAGAATCTACTTTACAATTATCAAATGTTGATGTGGTTGCTTCTTATGCTCTAAAAGGAGACAAAACCACCACGATGGCAGCCACCTCTAAGATTGAAAGTGACATTCTAGGTCCATCACTATCAGATGCACAGGTAAGTTGATGGCATTAACTTCTTGTTCTGTGCCCCAAGGACAATGTTATAGATCTTACTGCTATAAATGGGAAATCTATATTTTCTTTGTGAACTGAAATGCTTAATTTGGTGCAGCTTTTGAGACTGCAGTTTGATTCTAGTAATTCAGTTTCAGTGCCTTTATAACTTCACTTTATCTACTTGACTCTTCATTATTGTTTTGTTGGGATCTAGAAACTTCTTCAAGACTATGTGGCATGGCTACAATCAAGCAATGCTCGTGAAGGGCTACTATACAATGAATCATTCGAAAAACGGGGCCCATTAATCGTGTTTCCAAGTAATCAAGTTCAACTTGAGACCTATGAGTTACTGAAGAAAACCGATGGGCATAGCTTGAAGGTGGTTGAGAACTTCAGTGCAAGTGCTGCTTCCAAACTGTTCGAACAAGAAATCCGTGAAGCGGTCAGTTTGAAATCCACTTAAATCTTGTTAGAAACCATAGGTTATATAATAAAACGAAGCTGATACAAATTTATTTTCTTGTTTCAATTATAGTTTTTAGGGACTTTTGGTGGACTAGGAGCAGCCGGATTATCTGCTTCACTTCTAACTTCCGTGCTTCCAACCACCATGGAAGATCTTCTTGCTCTTGGCCTTTGTTCGGCTGGCGGGTAAAATTGTCTTTTTTTTTCTTTCCTTATCCCATATTTCATTTCCTTGCTGTCTATACTATGTGCCCCAAATGTATTTCCAATTTTACCCAACTGAGATTATTCTATTTTTGGTACCAGATTTTTTGCAATTTCGAATTTTCCAACTCGTCGGCAACAGTTGATAAGTAAGGTGAAAAGAATAGCGGATGCCTTTGCCCGGGAACTAGAAGAGGCCATGCAAGAGGATCTTGTCAAAGCTACTAAGAATCTGGAGAATTATGTAAACTATATAAGCAAGCCTTATCAAGATGAAGCACAAAAGAGGGTAGACAGGTTATTAGATATTCAAGATGAAGTAACCAATGTAGAGAAGAAACTCCAAACATTACAGACCGATATTCAAAACCTTCACATCACGTAAAGTTTTGTTTCGGAAACACGAGGTTAAAACAGTAATTTTAATTCTTTTTTTTTTTTTTTTCTCTTTCTCCCCCTTTTATGGGGTAAGCTTTAAGCAATATGTATATTCTTACAGCCGAAGAAAAAGCTAATATATTAGAAGATGATTCTCTTTATCTATATATTATCATTGACATTTGCGGCACGTGCTCGAGTCAAACAGAAAAAATAAAATGAATATTTAGGAAAATAAAATTGATAATAATAAATTGAAAAGAAGTTAAATTAGTTGATAAACGGGAGGCGGATAAAGAAAGCGCGCCAAAGTCTCGGTCTCTTTTCTTTTGAGCTTGAAACCTTCCCTAAACGTATGACTGCTTACTTCCTCTCATTTCGCCCTAACCTCTCTCTCTCTCTCTCTCTCTCTCTCTTGCTTGTTCGTCATCAACCTGGACCAAGTCATCAAATTTCCTCATGTCCTACACAGGGTGATTATTTCCTACGGAAGTCTACATCTGGGTAATTACGTTTTCTGATAGAGAAGGTCTGAATCTTTAAGAAATCTGTGATATTATTAAGGTTTTAGAGCTTTGATTTGATATTGGGGACGTATTTTGTTGTCCCTGCCCTAAAAAGGGTATTGAGAAGTTTGATGAAAGTAGAAGAAAGCAGCAATATATGCAGCAGCATCTATGAAGACTGGGGTCTGCAAGTCTCCACCGCACCACCTGATGCAGTTGTCGGTTGTGGACATTGGAAATAAGCTTCTTCTCTGGGCGGTTTCCTCTAGATTTTCTCAGATGGAATGGCAGATCCTGCTAGTTTTGGCAATCACGAGCGCGACCTCGAGCAAGTTAGTACTCAAATTCCATTCACTCTCCTCTTTCATTTCCTAATTTTTCTGGACTTCTTATGGGATCCCTTCAATGTATTGGATTTGTACCTTTTTGGGCAACCATGATTAAACACAAGGGAGAAGGAAGGTAACACAGACATCAATAGCGGAAATTTCAACCAAGACAAATATCTCAAATTGGAAAATATATGTATTTTTCCTGATACTTTCGTCTTCTTTTGAAGGCACTTCTTGCATTAAAGAAAGGAACTCAGTTACTCAAGTACAGCCGAAAAGGAAAGCCTAAGTTCCGCGCATTCAGACTTTCAGCAGTAAGTTGTTTTCACATATCTGGGGACATTTCTTATTATGAGCTTGTAATGGACATTGATTCAATTCACAGGACGAAACAACATTGATCTGGTACTCTCATTCAGAAGAAAAGACTTTGAAATTAACGACCGTCTCTCGTATTATTTCCGGACAGAGAACTGTGAGTTAATATCACTTTATAGAAGCAGAAACTAACATAACAATTTGTCTCTTAACAAGCTGGACTATAATAACTCTTAAGTTCTTTGAATTCCGTCTGTTTTGACAGGCTGTGTTTAAAAGGTTTTTGCGACCCGAAAAGGAATACTTATCGTTTTCACTTATATATAAAAACGGGGAAAGGTCACTTGACCTGGTTAGTGAAACTCAGGAGCATCTGCTTTCTATTGAACTCCCCCTTACCTTTTTTATTACATCGTGTAGTAAGTTGCATTCATTTCTGATCTTCTTTTTTTCCCTCTCTTCTTATATATAGATCTGCAAGGAAAAAGCTGAGGTAGAGCTCTGGTTTTCAGGTATTAAGTCATTAATTTCTGGACAACAACGTCGACGTACTAGAAGTGATATTTCAGATGTAAGTTTCGCAAAAGAAAAAAAAAGTCTCATTTTGCTCAGACTTAAAAAAATGCCTGCAGCTTATCTGTTCTTGTTTTCTCCTCAGTTGCAAGATGCAGACTTTTGTCAGTTTGGCCGCAACTTTGGTCCAAACTTTGACATCAATCCAGACGTGACTTGTGGAAGAGACTCTGTAGATCTACACACTCGTGAATCTTCATTTCTCGCAAGCTCAGATGCGGGTTCAGAACGATCAAACATGCAACTAAGAGCAAGTGGTGGAGATGGCTTTCGCATTAGTGTATCGAGTACTCCTAGCTCATCAAGTGGAGGATCCGGACCCGACGATATAGAATCTCTTGGAGACGTCTATGTATGGGGAGAGATTTGGTCCGATGGAGTTATACAAGACGGCTCCATGAGTCCCATCTCTGTAAAATCCGAGGTACTATCTCCAAAACCTTTGGAGTCAAGTGTCGTCCTCGACGTTCAACAAATCGCTTGTGGGGTCCGCCACATATCTCTCGTCACGAGACAAGGTGAGGTTTTCACATGGGGAGAGGAATCAGGGGGAAGACTGGGCCACGGGATCGACAGGGACTTTAGCCGTCCCCGCCTCGTTGAGTTCCTAGCCGTAAATAACATTGACTTTGTCGCCTGTGGGGAGAACCACACATGTGCCGTCACTACTTCCGGCGATCTTTTTACTTGGGGTGATGGTACCCACAACGTCGGGCTTCTCGGCCATGGGACCGAGGTTAGCCATTGGATGCCAAAAAGAGTGACAGGTTCTTTCGAAGGACTACAAGTTTTGTCAGTTGCTTGTGGCACATGGCATTCAGCCGTGGCAACTTCTAGCGGAAAGCTATTTACGTTTGGAGACGGAACGTATGGAGTCTTAGGGCATGGGGATCGAGAAAGTTGTTTGTATCCTAAGGAGGTTCAACTTCTGAGCGGACTCAAAACGCTTAAGGTGGCCTGTGGGATGTGGCACACAGCTGCTATTGTAGAGGTCATGGGCCAAAATGGTTCAAACATGTCCTCTAGGAAGTTGTTTACATGGGGCGATGGAGATAAGCATCGGTTAGGTCACGGAAACAAGGAAGCTTATCTTCTTCCTACTTATGTTTCTTCTCTTATAGATTATAGCTTTCAGCAGCTAGCATGTGGACACAGTATGACCGTCGGATTAACGACGTCGGGACATGTGTTTACAATGGGTGGGACCGGACACGGTCAGTTAGGGAACCCCAACTCGGACGGGACCTTACCTTGTTTGGTACAAGAAAGATTAGTGGGTGAATTTGTTGAAGAGATAGCTTGCGGGACCTACCATGTGGCGGTTTTGACATCAAGAAGTGAAGTATACACTTGGGGAAGAGGAGCGAATGGAAGATTAGGACATGGAGATACCGAGGATCGGAAAACTCCGACATTAGTTGAAGCACTTAGAGATAGGCATGTGAAGAATGTATCTTGTGGGTCCAATTTCACCGCTTGTATATGCCTTCATAAGTGGGTTTCTGGAGCCGACCAATCGATTTGCTCAGGTTGTAGGCAAGCCTTTGGATTTACAAGAAAGCGGCATAACTGCTATCACTGTGGATTGGTTTATTGTCATTCTTGTAGCTCGAAAAAGGCATTGAAAGCATCATTGGCTCCTACTCCGGGAAAACCTCATAGAGTATGCGATTCTTGTTATGCGAAACTGAAATCGGCTGAGGCCGGCAATTCTTCCAGCGCTTTTAGAAGATTAACGGCCCCACGCCGTTCAATCGATTCGAGGGATAGATTTGATCGGGGAGAGGCGAGGGTATCTAGCATTCTTCTCTCTCCAACCACTGAGCCAGTGAAGTATCTCGAGTTCCAATCAGGGAGGCCCGGGACTAGAGCCGAGGAGACTTCTATAGTCCGGGCTTCTCAAGTTCCATCTCTTCAACAACTGAAAGACATTGCTTTTCGGAACTCATTGAGTGCTCTTCAGAATGCTTTGAAACCGGTTTTACAGACATCACCTCCACCATCAGTCACCTCGAGATCTTCCTCGCCGTATTCTAGAAAACCTAGCCCACCTCAGTCAACCACCCCGGTTTTCTCGAGAAGTGTTATTGATAGTCTTAAGAAGTCGAATGAGATGTTGAATCAAGAAATGTCCAAGTTGCAAAACCAAGTATTATAATTTTTTTTTTCCTTTCACTTCTGTTTGGGAAATTTACAATAGTCTTGATGTTTATCATCCTTTCTTAAATAACCCTGTTTTGTTTTATTGCATATTTGCTGCAGGTTAAGAGTTTGAGGCAAAAGAGTGATCTTCAAGATGGAGAAATGCAGAAACTGAAGAAAAATGTGAAAGAAACAACCTCATTAGCCGAGGATGAAGCTTCTAAAAGTAGAAGCGCCAGAGGGTTGCTCAAATCACTAACAAAACATGTACTTCTGAATTTTATCCAACTTTCTCTCAAATATCAATAGCCATTCCCCGAGTATTAAGAATGTTCTTCTTTTTCAGTTGAAGGAGGTGACAGAAAAGTTGCCTGCGGAGATTTCCGAGAAGGGAGATTTGAAAGCCATACATGCTCAAGCTGAAGCATTTCTAAACACGAGTACCTGTTCAGATATTACACAAAACCTGTTTAAGGAGAATTTGACTGTTCTTGAGGACGGTGAGAAAACATCTTCAAACATGAGAGAGGATGTTCCCCAAAGCTTGGGAAATGCTGCCACGGACAAGAGTGGTCGGAATGAGAAACAAATTATCGAACAGTTTGAACCGGGCGTTTACGTAACTCTAGCTGTGCTTCAAAATGGTAGTAAGGTTTTCAAGCGAGTTAGATTCAGGTAAAGAAATAATAATGATTAATAAAAAAATAATACTTCATGTGTGTATATACTAGGAAATTCTTCTTATATAAGTCTGAATTGTGAATGATTTTCTGCACGCTTAAATCATTTTTGTTGCAGTAAAAGGAGATTTGATGAGCATCAAGCAGAAGATTGGTGGAACAAAAACAAAGACAGGTTGCTAAGGAAATACAACCAATCATCACCAGTGACAAGTACGACTCTAGGTGCAGCACCGGCTGGAAATCCGGTTCAGAGCAATGAAAACAAAGAGGCAACACCATCATCTTCTGAAACTTAGTTTTTATGTCTTAATTATTCTTTTTTTTCTTTTTCATTTTTTCATTCTTTATTTGTGATATTGGATGATCAATCCGGGTTGGATTGAACTTTTTCCATTTCTATGTCACAAACTCTTGAGAATGTTCTTACCCTACGCAGCCACTAAACATTCATCTTAACATCAAATAAGATTCATGCGTACAAAAGTAACTAAGATACCTCAAAACATGCAACAAAAACAACATCAATTGTATTAAAACACAAACTCGTCAAGAACATTTCCAAATATAACAAACGTTAAAACTTGTACGTAAGTTAATTTTCACAATTAACAACTCAAAGTGACTCAAACTATGCCACCTTCCAACCTAATTATAAATTAGTTGTCATATAAATGCATACTCTTTTCCAAACTAAGACATCTTTTTAACTTGATCCCCATCACTATGTTAGCAATCTCATCCCCCTCTCTGATTCTGTGCACACATATCGGACGCTCATCCGCCACCATGAGGTCCATGACTGCCTCGAAACCTAAAACTACCCATAATAAACTAGGCAGACTCATGAAGGACCCGAGTCGAAAAGCAACATGGTCCCACCGCGCATGGTTTGCAAGCGGATGCACCGCATTGGTCCGGTCTCTATCAAGATCAATCATAGGTTCATTATCAGTAGGGTAAGTGGTAAGAGTTTTTCTAATAGAAGAAGCCACAGAAATCAGGACATGTTATGGAAGTGTAGTACTAGTTGGCTATGGATGTCTTGGAGATCTTTTATCCTTGTCAGCAAGGCTCTTACTTTTATCCTGGTCAGATATGAAAGTTTTCTATTGAGTAGAGGGTTGTAACCGAGTGCATGTTAGTTATACACGTGAAAAGATTTATTCAGTCTATAAAAATGTTTGACAACATTTGAAAAAAAATATTTTTTGTATTTATAAATATGAAAACCAGTTTCTTCGCCAGGACAACGTTTTATTTATTTATTTATTTTATAAAAAATGGAAAAAAAAATTTAAAATTAAGCTAGCACACAAAAATAATTTTCATTTTCCACAACTATAAATATGATTTATTGTAATTATTATGAAAAATATTTTTAAGAAAATGAAAATCGATAATTGTTAACAAAATGCAATCCCTCTTTCTCTTTCTCTTCAAAAGTCGAAATGATGATGAATGAATCGAAGAAAAGAAGAAAGGAAGCATCAACATGGTCAAAAAGGTTTTGGACAAAAGTATGTTTTGTGTCATTGTGTGTACTACTACTCCATGAATGTGATTCCATCAACTTTCTTGGAAAAAAAAAAAAAAGATCCATTATTACACGATAAAGAACAGACAAATCATCCAATAGGATTTGTTGTGGGTAGAATAGCGTTGTGTTAAAGACTGTCTGGAGTAAATGAAAATTTGGAACATTGTTTACCATATACTAAAATTATGTTCATAACGATATGTCTCAAACCAAAATCTATGAATTCAAATAAACAATCTAATTTAAGTTTAATGCTACTTCTAAACTGCCATTTATTTCATTTATTGAGGTGCATTTAGGTAGTCTTAGAACTATATATTTAGTCCTGTCAATCATTTCAAATAATAAGACATATTTTTATCAGTCTGGATTAAGATAGTAGGATTATTTAGATTACCCTCATTTTGATAGGCTACTCCGGAAGATTAAAATGGTCTAAAAATGAATTATTACGATTAGCAAATTTGATGGTAATGGCTTTAGCCTTGTTGCGATGATTTTATACTACAAATGCTAACTTTTTTTTTTTTTTTTTTTTTTTTTACAGTAGCTCAGGAACTGACCTTTTATAAGCCTTTTATAAAAGCAATAAAAATCTCCATGCCTGATGACTTCTACTGAACATGGACAAAGTTTTTGTGGAGAAATGGATTGCACTTCACTCCCTTTATTACACGGCAATCATAAATCAATTGAACTGATAAACAATAAGAAGCTCTCTCTCTCCTCTTTCTCTTTCTCTCTTCACCAGATTATCAAAACAAGAGCAGAAGAACAATTTACTTCTTTCAATTCACACAATTAGTCTAGCGATATAATTACTATTTCATCAAATGAAGCTTGATATGTGTACTTGGAAAGTACTAATATTTTTGTAGGCTTTCCGAAACGGCTAACACATGACCCGTTTTCTTTTCTCGATCAATCAAATTTTAAGAATAATCAATAACTAAACTATATAAGTCAAAAGTTTCATAACAACTCGGAAATAAGATATAGAAAGGAGGAAGTGCGAGTGGAAACACGACGAATTCTTTCAAAATATCATGGACGGTAAGCAATTGATAGGTGGAAACTTTGAGGCAATGACCACAAGACAATTGTGTGCGCTCATTACAAGTTGATCTGATTTGATACAGACACCATGTTTTCTCTTTTTAACTCGAATCAAAATGATCTCTAGTCCTTTGCTTAGCTGCATTGCCATTTTTACTTTCCATTAATTCGGTAAATTACAAGTTTGTTTGTTTGTTTGTTTGTTTGTTTTTCCTTAAGTTACACGTAAGCTAGCAATAATAATATAAAGAGAAAGATATTAGGTAGCAAACCGAAAGCGATCGATTTACATAAGTTGCAAGTATCATGCATGCATATTTAACTCGACATATTAGACTTGGATTGGTGGGGGGGGGGGGGGTGATTTTTAATGTTTAAGTTGTATTAAATTGTATGATACCTAACTAAATAATATTTTTTATATATGTTATGTACGAAGCCAATCAAAAGGGAAAAAAGATTGAGGCAGAATAAAAGTGGGAGGGCTAAAGAAAAAGGCAATGACATGTTGCTTTCTTCAGCTCTGGATAGGAAAAAACCAAGTACCAAGTAATATTTTATGACTTTATAATTAAGAATTGAGTGATAAATTGACGAGTCTGATAATTTTTTTCTCTTAAAAAACTTTTTAAAAGAAGATAAAACTGTTGACTTATAAACGAACTAGAAATCTTTTATCTAAGTGATATGAGACAAATTTCAACATTCCCTCTCATTTGTGTATTGGTTGTTTAGAAATCCCACAAGTGAGATAATGGGCGAGAGACACTTGCTAATGGAGTGTGGATACATTTGCTTATAGTCTAACTTTGATAGTATAATAAATTGATGAGTCTAATAATTTCTTTCCATAAAAGATTTGTTAAAGAAACACAAAACTCTTAAATATACTTGTAGTTTATCCAATAATGTTCATCGGGGTTTATACCCATCACAAAAAAGAAAACCAAAAAAGGGATTGGAAAAGTGTCCTTAAAAATTATTGAAAACTCTCATAATCTCATTTATTTACTTTAACTCTAGAAAAGTAGGAGAACTTGTTCCTCTTAGCTAAGGAGACAATCACAAATAGAAAAATGTATCCACTCATGATTGATTCCCATTTGACGATTTTTTGTTTGTTTTTAATAAAATTTTCTAGGTCAGTTTCCAGTTGTTCGCAGTTGAGGCCAATAACAACTAGTTGTATAAACACATCTTATTTGTTGCTCTCTTTCTTCATAAAATACCATCCGCTAAAATGACTTGTTACTAGATGACCGATCAATTCAACAAAATGAAACTGATTTCATATTCATTTGTTATTGATATGATTTTATTTATTTACTTATTTTAAGGAAGAACTTTATTTAAGTTGACTTATAAATAGAGAGCTATAAATTAATATAAAATCTTATAATATATATAAGTTCTCATCATAAATTTTATATGTAAATCTTAAAATTATATTAAATTTACACAAATTTGTAATTCCTCATTTATGAGTCAACTTGAGTGAAATTTTATTTTTAATCTTATTGGAATATCATTATCTGAATTTATTTATAACTCGTTTGACTTATTTATTTATTTTTTTATTTTAAATAATAATTATTAAGAACATATCTTATATCTGAAAATAAAGTCTTAATAATATATATATATATATATATAATACATTATTATTTTTAATTATTAATTAATTTTAAATTTAAAAAAAAAAAAAAAAAAAAAACCGAAATTATAAGGAAAGATTTGGGTGTCGAGAAGGGGGTGGGGAGGGTGAAAGTGAATCGCAAGTTCTTGACTTTTTCTACAAGTGCGTGGACGGTGGGGTTAATTTTTGTGGCTTTGAGTGTAGAAAAATTAAGGTGGGCTTCACCTCATCTTTTGATATTTTTTTTTTTCATTTAAATATAATAATATTGCTTTAGTAGGTTGTTTTTTAGTCTTTGACCCTATTAAGTCTCCAAAATGTAGTGGTCAAAAATGTTAAAAAGCACAAATGAAACACTAAGCAATACAAGATCACACATATCACTTTTTTTTTTTTTTTTTTGGCTTCCTTATTGCAGAAAATGAGGGTGTGTGCGAGGTAAGTAAAGGTCTCTATATCATTCTTTGAATTCATATATCAGTTAAATTATATTATGACTAGTAAATTATTCTGGATTGATTTGCAATATGATAATATGATTTGAGATATGCAAGCTTTTTGTGAGTTTGCATGAAATAAAGTGAAAACTCAGTTAAATATAGGAATGATTTGGGTTTCTTGCAATATATTTTGGCCAAAAGAATTTTATTTATTTATTTATTTATTTATTTATAGGCGAATAAAGTATATATTAGTAAAATTATTAATTATTATTTTAAATATTAAGTATATTTAATAAGCATCTCACGATACATGTCACATGTGTAAGTTCTACTAAATCATCATTTATTTTATTATTATATTTGCATGCATATAGTTACTATGATCCTATTATATTTTTTCATACTTCCTTCGAGAGTAAATCTTAAGGAATGAATTAGAGAAAAATATTGTGTAAGTGTGCATTGTCTGCATGTAAATATTGCTCTTCAAAAGGGTTTGAAAGTGGAGGAATCGATGCCGGTGGGTTCTTACCCTTCCTACACAAATAGATGATGTAATCCCTAATCGACCCGACCGTCCAAAACATTAAGAAAATAATTTTCATTTTTTTTTGTTTTTCTTTATTGGATTGGATGGAGTTAAGAGACTACAAGGGTCGAGTAACTTTTTCCACAGCCTTGTTTAATAGATAAATAAATAAATAAATAAATATATATATATATATATTATTTTTTTTTAATCCAAAAAGACTATTTTGGTCAAAATTCCTAGCACACCTTTTCCCTTATTTATTTATTTATTTATTTATTTTTGCATTTTGAAAATAAATTTTATATATGTGGAGGGATAAAGCTTGTATAATTCTAGTGGGCATTAAAAAGCTTGCTTCCCTCTCACAATAGTAGAGGCTACAAGCCCACCCCCAACTATAAATGTGTACGCACCACTTCTTTCAACTTCACTCCATGCTTTCTTCCTTTTTCTCTCTCTCTTCTCTCTCCCTTCTCTCTCCCTTCTACCAAATCCATCCCCATTTTTAACCAAAACCCATCTCTTTCATCCAATTTCACATCTTTCCCCTGCTTTTTGCATTATTGTTCTTATATTTTTGTGGATTACAAAAATGTCCTCAAGTGTTTGTCAAGGGTTACAATCATGTCTCGAGCCAAGGCTCGTTGAACCACTTGTTTTGAGGCTCAAGTTGGCTCCGCCCAAATCAAAATTGCCTTGTGACTATCCCTCTAACCACCACTCCATAAACCCTCATAGCGAAGAAAATAACACCACCGCTGCCGTTATTGCTCCCGCGACAACCACCGGTACAATTAGCCGCGGAAATAGCAAAAAGGGCTGTTGGAGTCTCCTAGAAAAAACTCTCTTTAACGACAATAATGAGGAAATGGACAACAAAGTCTATGTTCATCCTCTTGTCAAGCACTCTTCTTCACAGCTAAGCCAAAAGAGCTTGGAAATGTGTACTGAAAGTTTAGGAAGCGAGACCGGTAGTGATGTCAGCGAAAACAGCGACGTCGACATGTCGTTGTGGTTGTTCGAGACAACTAGGAGTTCTTCTTGTAAGAAAAAGAGCTCGAAACTGAACGGAATTTGGGCATCAAAGAAAGCGAAATGGAGTGTCAATTTTCCACCTCCTTTGACATCTATAAGTGGTTCTAATGGATTCAAAGTCAAGCCTCATAGAGAAGGTGGTCGGCTTGTTCTAAAAGCCGTGGCAGCAACAGCCGCCTCTTCAAGCGGCTATTTTCATGCCGAACGTGGTGATGGGCGGCTTCGGCTTAGGTTGCTAAAAGGGTGCTATGAGAATCAAGTGGTTGATAATGAAGAGGAAGTTGGTGATGAAGAAAGTGAATTTGATGAAGTTTATGATGATAATGATGATGATGAAGAAGAAGAGAGTGGTGGTGGTAATGGGGTGGGAATAGAGAAAAATGGGAATGTTGGAGGTGAAAGTGGAATGGAGAAGTTCTCAAGGCCAAGTAGGTGTAAACAAAGTAACTGTGGGAGTAAAGGGTTAGTGAATTGGGAGTCATTTTGGGTTGCTACTTGAAATTCATTGGAGCTTTCTTTCATTCACTCATAAATACCTACTCACAACTAGTACGTGGTACTAGTCTACCTCCTTTTTCTATCCTTTTTTTTTTCTTTTTTTTTCTTTTTTTTATTGGCCATGCGGTCAATTTATGATTATGATTTCGTAATGTATAGTTATGGCAGTTATTTTCGTTACTGGACTCCCTCTTCACTGTCCATGTAATGTTTCTATTCATAATGTCATTATGAATTTATGACAATGATATGGTTAGTAATTTAGAAAGATATATAAATTTGAGAATTAGTCATAAATCTAAACCTCAAACAAAATGTAATTTTTGCATTGTAAATAATAAAATTTGCAGGTTGTTTCTGATAATTGGGCCCGATTAAATCTCACTAAAAGAGAGTCCAAATCACATATTATAAACATTATAACAACTCGATAACTTTTCAAGGTGAGTCAATTGCAAATTCTAATGGTTTCTTGTTGCACATCTTATAGTTACTAGTAAGTAATAATTAATTATCGGATTGAAAAATGTGATTAGTCAAGTATCATATGTATGATTGGAGACATGGATGTCTATTTGTGAGCAGTCAACATGCATGTTTTATTTTTACATTTAAGCATTAATATGGAGTGACCTCATTACTAGTTTGATTAATCTATGATCATCGATCCATGTGCTAGTTTTTTCTTTCTTTCTTTTTCCTCAGATTCTAGCATGTTTTCCCTCGTAATGAAAAGGTTTTCCCTCAAGCCAAACAACTACTTGGAGTGGGACATAGTGAAATTAAGTTTAGTAAAAATGATTGAATTAATTTTACAGAAGTGGAAAGTATAGGGTGATTGCATTAAGGCATATTCTGCTGAGTGTGGGTAACATTCCTTAAAAGAGAAGGGCGGTGTCGATTGTCCAATCGTGGAGTTTGGGCATCCATACGTCCTTTACTGTTTTTTTTTTTTTTTAATAAATAATTAAATTCAATTTATGGCTAGACAAGGGATAAAGAATTGTGTGATGAAAAACAGGCATAAATTAATGTTGTCCCAAAACGTACATGATCATGTGCATGGAGAACTTTGTTTTTAGATTATTATAGGTCCTTTAGCATATATTCCCTTCACCCAATTGTGGACCAGGCAAAGCAAAATTATGACAAGGGAATTTACTGATTAATTTGCTCTTTTTATTTTGGTTTAGTCAACCCAAACTTCATAATAATTATACAAATGTCATTCTTATATATTTCAATTACTTATGTAAAGGTAATATTTCATATAGTTTGATTTGCAAGTGACCAATATTAGTAAAATTAAAGAAGAAACTTGAAACACGTACGAGTACGATTTCTAAAAAATAATATGCTCACCCTCTCGATATTACCTGTAGGATTGTTTGAGAATTTTTTTTGGAATATAGCAAACCTAAATGAGTTTGTACCAAGTAAAAGTGAAAACTCACAAGTGAATATTTGAAAGTTTTTTGTATTATAGGAGTAGTAAAATTTAAAGAAGATGAATTAATTTTCTTTTCTACAAATTCCTCTTATTTATAAACAAATATAACACATCTTCATCAATAGTCATCATGTTTAGTAAAATTTAGTTGAACTATTTTTTTTTTATAGCAATATATAATTTTGAATTTTCAAAATTTCAAAATTTAAAATTTTTTGTAACAGTAACTAATTATTTTAACTATTATTAACCGAACATCTCAATGGTTCAAAAAGTCAACAACACAATTCTCAACCCATCACAAAAGTGTCGAATGTCAATTACATGCGGTGTCGTTATACCAAAAATTTGCCTATTTCGTTATGGGATCATTGCTCTAATGAGTCTAAGAACCGGAAGGAAATTCTAAATGCCCCTCTTTTCATGCAGCTATCTAAATGAGAGGTGGGTGATGGCGCTAGGGTGGATTTTTGGTATGATGAATGATGGGGTTATGGGATCATTGCGGATCTGTTTGAAGTTAATTTCCCGCTTCATTCAAATATAATTGGAAGTTGTCTCTCGTTCTTGGACAACTGTGGATATTGTGGACCATGAAGTGGAGTTCTTAGAAGGGATTTTGCCACAGCTGAATTTGGAAAATAATAGAATCATTTGGCTCCCAGGTCGAGATGGATAGTTCTCGACTAAATCGGCGTGGGAGGGTTTGAGAGAGGAAGGACTAGTGTTGAATCATTTCTCCAAAATTTGGTCCCTCAAAATTCCATTGAAAATTAAACTTTTCAAATGAAAACTTTGGTATGGGAGAGTGCCGGTTGATCATAGAGTTAGGAGGATGAGAGTCTGCATGGCATCGGTTTGTCGTTGTTGTAGAGACAGAAAAAAAGAAGGCTTTGCAACATTTATTTATCGAATGTGAGGTGGCATACGGCATTTGAAAATATTTCTCAAATCTTTTCCATATCTAGTTGATACCTCAACCTATTCTCCAACGGTTCAAATTGTGGTGGGCGGGTTTTCAACGTTTTTCTTTGTTCCATCTTGTGGGGAGTTACATTCCTTCTCTTATTGTTTCGGAGATTTGGCTTAGTGGGAATGATGCTGTACATGAAGATAAAAAGATGGTGACATAGATGATTATATATAAAATTTCTTGTTGGATTAAAGAGCTTCTTTCTCCATTGTTCAATCCGAGAGGTAATGATTGTACTTTTGCGTTGGAAACTCTACATTTGTTGGGTTGTAGGCCGATCATACAATCCATCGTTGTTTGATTCAATATCGTTGATTGGTGCCGCTTTCTGGTTCATTTAAACTGAATGTTGATGTGGCTTTTAAGGCTTCTATTGGTTGGACCGGGTGTGGAGGGGTTATCAAGGATGAAGAGGGTAAGGTTTGCAAACCTTTTTATTGGCCTCTTTTATGTACTTCGAGTTTTCAAGCGGAAGTGCATGCTCTCTTGTTTGGTATTCAAATAGCTTTTAAGGTTCGCTTTCTTTCCCTTAATCGTGGAGAGTGATAACAAAGAGCTTGTATTAGCCATTATTAAATCTTGCCTGAATTGGCATATGATTTCGAAGTAATATACTATTTAGTTCTGATTTATATATTTTTAGATATTCTTAGTTCATATTTTTAGAAAGAATAATTTTATAGTAAATACGCTTGCTAATGATCGTAGCTCAAATAATATTATTTATGATAATAAAAATTCATTGCATGTTCTTACTAAACATTGATTACATACCGACAAACTTAGAATTTCTTATATTAAGTTGTAATATTTTTCTTTTAATAACATTTTTAAAATTCTCCTCCAAAAGAGGAAAAACAAAAAAAAAAAGTGTCGGGTGGCTATTAAGCATAACTGCGAATCTCACTAAATCACTAACCTTAGTTTATTATTATAAATATTAATTATTTATAATTACTTATAAAAATTTAAAATAATATCATACTTTGATGTAATTAATATACATTAATGAGCTGGAGCCCCTTAATTCGTATTTCCTTTTTAATCACCTGAAATCGAACAACTGTTGCTAGGCAGTAGTAGTTTTGAACAAAGAAAGAAATGTTTAAATTTTGCTCATTAATCCTTTTGGCTTTACTATTTCCAAATCGCAGTTCTGATTTCTGAAGAGAACTATTAATGGCAGTTTACGCTAAAATAAAATAAAATAAAATAAAATAATAATAACAATGCCAAATGGTATTGAATTTGAAAGATCAAAATAGTTACTTTCATTTGAATATTAAAATAATCTATATTAATTGAAATATTTGTTTCGTTATAATCATAAATTAAATGTTGGAATAAAAATATGTTTAACAAATCTATCCTTAATTTACATCAAGTTTATATTTTTATCAGATTTGTTGACAGCGGTAGTGGGAGTGGTAACTAGCGTTTAATCATTTTAATGTAAATTATTGGGTCATTTTATCGGATTGAATTTTTGAGTGATAATTTAGTATGTTATTAATGTAGGAGTCTCGATTTCAAACCATATTACCTTCCTGATTGTTAATTTTACGTGCTAAATTTTTTACTTTCATTTCCTTTATTAGAAATTTGTACATCGCTTGATAAGTTTAATGTAAAATATTATGTTATTTCTTATTAACTCAAGTTTTTGGATTAATAGTAATTCACCAGATATTATGATAAGGTGGATAACATTTGTGAGAGTGGCAAAAACGACAATGGTGATAGGAGCAAGGGAAGTGTTAATGGATGGTGAGATCGACTACACTAGTAGAAGCGGCAGAAGTGTAAGTTTTGTTTTCGATGGTGACCTAAGTCATTTGTGGCCACCGTAGTGTAGCCAATTGTGGTGGTGAATTGCTTGCCGCGGCCTATACCTCTAAGGCCTCATTGAGCAAAACAGTACTATAAAAGGAAAAGGGATAAGAATGTAAGTAGGATGACATGGAAAGCAAGTTTTTGTTGGGTATTTTCCAAGTCATAATCATCCACAATCCCACATTGTCAAATTTTGTTCCCTTTCAAAAAATTGCAGCCAAAACCCAACCAACAACTCTGTCCACCCAACCTTAGACATGCATAGCAATATAATCACAGCCCCACGAAAGACCACTTCACCTACAATGTTCTTTTTTTTTTTTTCTTCTCTTTAACACTCCCATATATTCAAGTTTAAAGTGTAAGAGGGTTGAATGAATCAATTAGTTATAAGAATTTCTTTTGTGAAAAATTAAATTATATCATAATTATAAATATTAAATATATATATATATATATAATATGTAATGTAATATATGAAATTAATATTTATAATTATAATAAGATTTAAGTGTATAATTACGTCCATCCATAAATGTCTCAACATGCCCTTAAGAGTATACGTAACTAACGACTAATCTTACTTTTATCATGCGAGTCAATCAATTGGAAAAAGAAATGTTAACTACATAATATTAATTTGACTTGTACATAAATGCTTGAATTTTGCACGTCCAAATCTTAATTATGATAGCTGTTGTTAAGTTGCTGTCTTCGTCCAAATTGTCGGATATATTGTCTTAGATGTGGATGACATTGTTATTTGCATATGAAAAACGCCATGCCACCACAAACACACAAATGTAAATAAATGAATCTGCGTCTCTGTGTGCTTAAGAGGACCGCACCTTCGAAAAACTCAACCCACTCGCAATGAGGTAGACCAATAGTGGCCCCCTCCTACGGACTACTACTACTACTACTAGCACTCTTGGCCAGCCTTGGACCAAAGACCTAATTGTAGTTTTCAGCCAAAGCTACACTCTTTTTGTCCTACGTGTTCAATCAAAAGTTTCAACTCATCAATTGCCCTCCACATGCATCCAATCACATTTTAATTACTTAGCGGACCTCCATGTCATCATCCTAATCCACTTCCTCCACCCTTCCTTTCAGCTAACTACTTCATTTCTTAATCATTGTAGCCAAACCGTTCGACAAAATTAATGGCTCGGTCATTTTTTTTTTCTCTTAGTAACTATTTTTAAAAATATTTAAATTATATAAAATTAATTTTTTTATTTTAATTTTTAAATTTAATATTAAAAATTTAATATTTATCTATTTAAAACTGACTGATAATTAATTCTAAAAAATAATCACTAAAATTTTCGAACTAAATATCTCAAAATTTTCGAACTACTTCACTTCATGTTGTGTTTGATTTTAACTTTATTCTTGATTTAAATAGACTCATATTTTAAAATGTTTAAAATTTTGATATCACTTTGCTTGCTTTACCATTGAAAGACTAGTTTAACACATATTACCAAAAATAAAAAAATAAAAAAAAAATTCCTTCCTAGAAACATTATATGTTCACCAATTTGATTTGAATTCGAGAGCTAGTAAATAATTGTATTATTATTAAATAATCATCTTATTAAATATTATTATTATTATTACTATTATTAATATTATAAAGATAGGGGACAATGGGGCCAAGTCTTTGGTAATGGTTGACAAACTATGATGACGTAATATTCAGAGGATCCCTAATAGGGCACACACAATACTAATACCAATCAAGATTCAAGATTTTTCATATCCAAGTTCTTGATATGATGATGTTTGGATTTTGGAATCATCAGAATTTCTTATCCAGCATCTACCAATTATTACAGTTTCTGATCCCCAATTATTATTAGTTATTCTCAATTAAAATTGAATATTAATTTTCTATATATTTTCTAAATATAATTTTCTTTTTTTTTTATATGCATACCGTTAGAATCAGAAACATCACTCTATTATGTAATAAGTGATTAGATTTATTATGAGACTTATAAAATATATTAAGAATATCTCTTCTCAACATATATTGTACTTAAATTGTCCTTTCGAACATAAATTGGAATCCTACATAATTGTAATTGGAATCCTACATATTAACTCGTGATCAGAGAGTTCTACACATACACCGACAAGAAAATCTCTGTTCTCATGTCAGAAAGAGAGATAGAGAGTGAGAGACTTGACTATACATAGATTGCAATAAGACTTCAATGAGATTTACTGTCTTTCTTTCTTTTATTTTGTTTTTTTCCCAGACAGATCTCTAAGAATCTACACATTTCACATCAACAGTATCTCTTTTTAACTTATGGATTTACTGTCGTTTTACTTTAGGGTGAACTTTTATAGATATAGGATTTTTATATTTTAATAATATAAAAATATTAAGTACAGAAAGTTTGACACTACGATTCGAATTTCCAATTATGTAAATACAATTCTCGACAGTGCCGACATATTTTTTTTCATAGTTCATGGAGAGCCATGGATATACGTTTTGGCCCTATTATATCAATAAGCAAACAGATAATAAAGTGACCCTAAGACAACTCTTGAATGCTAATAAAATAGAGACACACATACACAACTCAATAAAGATCTTATGTCTCTAGTTATTTGATCGGATTCTGTCTTAAGGTGTTACTAAATCTATCAGTAAACCAATTAGTATTAGCAACTCTCGAATGGTTACTAATATTATCATATTAACACGTCATGGGCAAAATAATTTGTTGTTAGCTTCTACCATATATCAATGAAAAGCTCTATGTACATAAATGCAAGGTGAAGTCAAGTTGATATAATTTGGGTGGAGCCTATAATCAATCACTCACATGCATGTAGTTTATACCTTATGTGTATAACTGCCGCTGAGATTCCGACAAGTCGTTGAGACCAGAACTACAGTATTTTCGGTTCATAGAAAATTATGCTATTTGAAACAGGGTGGATGATTTCATGGGAAAGACGTAGCCCAGGCCCGCCCACGTGTCCCCCTTCAATAGGCCTTATTTTGGCCCAGTTATTGTTAGAAGTACTGATAAGTTTTTCTTCTTCGGCCGAATGTACTGATGGGTTGCATAAAGCAATTATTAAGGATTCGTTTTGTACCCAGCCAGAGATATGAGGTCGGCGGGGACATGCGCGTGCTGAGCATTAATCAGCTTCATCGTACCGTCTTAAATAATATTAAAAAAAAAAAATATATATATTTTCTTATTATCAGGATCGTCCAATCAGCATCTGACGATTCACAATTATACATGCGCGGGATATGAGGCACCGACCTCTAGAGATATTCTAACTCCTGAAACTCTGGACATATTAAATAGTTAATCATATCTGAATTAGTTTAGAAGCTTAAACCAAATCCCAAATCCCAGATTTATTTTTTCTTTTATTTTTCTACTTCAGTTGGGTCTGCTCAGATTAGTTTTCAGACAACGCGAAATTAAAAATTTGTAAGAAAAATATTTTGTCGTGTCTTCCCAACAGGGGAAGAATTACGTGGAGCATAACTGCAACAACTAAAAAAGCAGTAGTGGTGTTACACCCACCCAACCCAATCCACCTCCATGTCATTGTCCACGTTTCTGTATGACATACATAACTTAAATTACTGTTATGCCCTTAATTTCAGTTAAGTCATTAAGTACGATGTTCTTGGCCACCTGTTTGGCACATTAGATGATTCTTACACGTCAACCGCCATTTTTTTTCTTTTTTTTTTTTTTTTTCCCCGTTTTATGGCCTAATATCACTTCCTGATTTATTATAATCAATTTAAAACTCAAGTAGGAAATTTCAAAATACTATTATTTTACGTTAGAGATACCAAATATACGTTGATTTTGAGCCTTACTCTACACTAATTACATATTGAATTAATGAAATATTTGAAATTTAATGGGTAAAAAAATAATTACTTTTAAATATTTAGTAGTAAAATATTATTTATCCATTAAATTTTGAGTCAACGGGAAGAAAATCCATATACTATCATTTTCATATCGGGGCTAAAAATATTTTTAAATACTTAAAAAAAAAAAAAAACCCTTGTATTTTGTCAAATACTTAATCGGAAGGGTATATCTGTAAAGTAACAAGCCTACTGCAACGTAATGGTAGGTTTTATCACTAACTATAGCACATATCACGGTTAAATTCTACGTTACATAATATCTCCACTATCTACGTAACTATTTAGTTATGTTGCAGGTTAGACTTTGGAGCTTCAAATCACACTTCTCTCTCTCTCTCTCTCTCTCTCTCTCTTAGTCGACGACTTTAAACTTAATCAAGGAGCTGTAACATTCCATGGCCGCTGCTCATCATCATGAGGAGGCTGAATTAATTGGCTTCGAAGATGCAATGTCATGGCTACTACCCTCTCATGTTCTACATGAATTAGCTTATGCCAATACTAATAAGGTTTCACCTCTCTCTCTCTCTCTCTCTCTAACATTATTCTCATTTTTCCAAACATATTGATAATAAGGTTTCACAGAAACATTTCAATTCAACACAAACTGCAGTTTGTGAAGTTAACTAGAAAATTGATAATAATAACTGCAGGGATCATACAGCTTGGTGGAACACAAAAAGGTTGGTCGGCAGCAAAATCATTACAAACAGCGATATGAATGTATCAACAATGCAAGGAGACATTATAATAGAATAAACCCTAACTGTTGGGCCAGTGTTAGACAATCGGGATCAGGAGGAGGAGGAGGTGGAATGCAAGCCAGTTTTATTGAATCCAGCTCGCCTTCGCTCGGTACCGGTGTTTTTCTTCCGCCAAGACTAGGCACCAACTTTCAACCAAGAAATAAACCAGGTTTGAATTTCTTCATTTTCAAGTTGTTTTGATTTATAAAAAAAACGATCAACTTGGATAC
Source organism: Coriaria nepalensis (assembly GCA_027186245.1). Classification (NCBI taxonomy): domain Eukaryota; kingdom Viridiplantae; phylum Streptophyta; class Magnoliopsida; order Cucurbitales; family Coriariaceae; genus Coriaria; species Coriaria nepalensis. The sequence continues at coordinate 7,495,259 of CP114491.1, read as the reverse complement.
GAGAAATTGATTTGTTGGATGATTTTGATTAGGAGGCGCATATAATTAATTAATTTGTATAATTATTTAATATTAATGAGGGGCCAACTAATTTAAGTTTACCTATCCGTTACCAGCTTTAATTAATTAAAATAATAATTTGTGATTGCAGTCTGCTCTCCAGTTCTTCTTCCTTCCCGTGTTATTCAAGCTCTCAACCTCAACGTTCATGAATTAGGTTTGCAAATTTCACCCCGCCAAGGTACGTACTAACCCTCAAACTTAATTTCATAATCAGATCGTGTAATAAAACTGAAGTTTAGTCTAATTAAAAGCATGAAATTTAATAGGAATTAATTAAGGTCTGATTCAAAATTTCAAAAAACGAAGTTCAAACGCTCGATTCTTTTCCGGTCAAATGTAAGGCTAAGGGTTTTTGACTTTTTTTGCACGCATGCAGATCCAAAACGGAAGGCGTCAAACGGCGATCAAGACTCATGCAATATTTATAATAACAATAATATAAAAAATGATAAGAATAATAATAATAATAATTCAGTAATTAGAAGCAATCATAAGGAGAGAAAGGTGACACGTGTTATTTCAGAAAACCAAAACCCATCAGCGTCATCACCGGAGACTTTTCTTCCAAAGGAATGGACTTACTAACTCCAGTTTGATGATCAATATCTTACTCCAATTCCTCACTATTGGCATAACTAAAGCTATCTATCTTGCTAGCTAAATCCACCATAGTACCATATATACATCATCTTTTATATATTATCTTGTGTCTTGTAATTTTCTAGCTATACATCTATAATTTAATTCATCCATTAGATCCTTGTAATGTATACTTGCCTACAAATAAGTTGCTATTAATTAATAAAATTAACAATATTTTGGTCGAGATACTACGATCCTAGTTGTGGGCCCCAAAAACCAACCATCCAATTCCGCCCAAAAATATTTGGGGCTTAAAGGAATATTAAAGTCAGCCTTTAATTATTATCAATTAAGGGCTTGTTGAAGGGCTTGTTGAAAATATATTCATCCTACGTCTAAAAGGGAATTATTAAGAAACTAGTACATAAAAAAAAATTGATCAACTGCTCTCATTACCAATTAATATTGCGATAGAAGCCCAAATTTCTACATTCAATGACTATACTTTTCATTGACTTGGATCACAAATTTTTTATCAACATTAAGAACTTACACTTGATAATGTTGTGAACCAATCAAAGGAATTAAAGAAAAATAAGAAAATATGAAATTAGGGTTTCTCTAATATGCATAATGAAAGATGATTTAACCTAAACAACAAAGACTATATATATAGGTTAAACAAAGAAAAACTGAAAAAACTATTATACCATTGAAACCGCCAAGCGATCCTTCTTTTGACCCGACAGCACCTCATTTTAATGTTATGCATGCTTATGCTTCTTATTTATTTAAACATAACATTAACTTCTGGAAATATGAACATATGCACTTAATGTTTAAAGTTTGTATTATCCTCAAACCATCCTGCTATATTATGTTCATTCTAGTTATAATCATTATTTATAGCATGGTAATCAAAATATTTTACTTCTACTTAGCATGCTATAATTATAATCCTAATATAGACATAATCAAGTCATCATGCTTAATAATTAATATTATCCGCAATTAATATAATTATAATCATAATAATAATAAACAAACAATATTCAGGTATTGCAGTGAGATTATACTTACAAAGGTTGGTTGACCGGAGATTTTGACTTTCCTCTTTCTCTCTTTCCTTTCTCTCCTTTTTCCTTTACTCTCTTTCTTTTCTTTCTCTCCCTTTCTTTTCTGTCCTCTCTATATGCTTTTTCCGTAAACATCAAATGGGGTTTATATAGTATAATCATATATGCCTAAGATTGACATCTTATATGGTGATTAAGCATATTGCATGACACGTATTATGATGAAACATCAACCATGATGCTTATGCTGATTAAGGTGTTTGCCAAATGATAACAATGTGGTACTATTTTATTTATTATTTATTATTATTATTATTATTATTATTTAAACTTAAACCCCTATTAAATCTTAAAATTATAAAATGGTCCCTAATTATTTATATTGGTAAAATTAGATATATGTGAGAATTAAAATTTACTAATAAGTCCACTTTAAATTTATTTTCCCACTACTATGCCTAGTCTAGAAATGTTGAGGGATTACAGGAGTATGCACGCAGCTCCAAGGAAGAGGTAGACAAAAGTAAAAAATTCTGAAATACTATACTCAAAAGATACTGCAAAATACGAAGAATAGATGCTTAATGAACTGTAGTAGGATAAGCAACAAACTAACTAACAATATGAATAACATATGCAATATCTGGACGAGTAATAGTGAGATATACTAAGCTACCAAAAATAGTGCAGTATAAAGTAGGATTGGCCAAAGGTAAACCATTAGAAGAAGAATACTTTGCGTTAACCTTAATGGGAGTATCTATAGTCTTATTATCAGTAAGTATATCTTGCTAAAAAATATCTACAACATATTTCGACTGAGAAAGAAGATAACCTCTGGGTGAGTGAGCTATCTTAATATCCAAAAAATATCCTAGAAAACCAAAATCCTTCATTTCAAAATGTCTAGCTAACTTTATCTTCAAAACTAAAATACCGTTATATCATCACCAGTAATAATCATGTCATCCACATATAAAGACAAAATAATACGACATGTATCAGTGCTCTTAATAAAAAGAGCAGAATCATAACTACTAAAAGCAAAACCAAGTGAAGAAATCACAACAGAGAATTTCTTAAACCAAGTATGAGGTGTTTGTTTAAGACCATATAACGCTTTCTTGATCTTGCAAACATACTCAGAGGCATGTGAAACATCAGGAGGGGGGCGCTATATAAACTTCTTGAAAATCTCTATTCAAGAAGGTATTTTAAACATCAAGTTGAGAGATATGTCACTAACGAACCAAAACTACTATAATAAGAGTAGGAATAGTAGTCATTTTTACAACATATCAAATGTCTCCTCATAATCCATACCATACTGTTGAGAGTACCCTTTTATAACTAACCAATCTTTGTATCGCTCAATAGATCCATCAGAATTAGTCTTGATCTTATACACCCATTGACAACCAACAACACTCTTACCAAGAGGTAGGGGAACCAAATACTAAGTACTTGTCTTATGTAAAGAAGAAAGTTCCTCATCCATAACTTATTGCTAAAGAGGATCAAGAATTACCTCTTTATAGGAGGAGGGCTCAAAGAGGCAATGAAAATAAGCTAAAAAGGAAGTAAAAGATGAAGAATAATCAAATCTAGTAACTCTATGGACTTACAAATGCGAATGAATTGATGTAGAGGTGGATCCAAAATCTTAGATGGAGCTTGAGGGACCATAGGAGGAGAGGGAACCTTAGGTGTGCCGGAGAGTAAAGTGTTCGTACCTTTAGAATGATCAGTACAAATTGAAGTAATAGGAACCTAAGATGATAAATTATCAGAATCATCAGAAAAATTATCTACATAAATAAGATTAGCTCTAGTCAAGCTATGAGTAATGGATGAGATAGAAAAGAAATGTATAAATTATTATATCAAAATAAAGATACCCTTTTTGACCTTCACCATAACCAAGAAAGACATAAATAACTAATTGATAGGACAACTTGTTACATTTTACATGAGGATGAAAAATGAAATAAGTATAACAAAAAACTCTAAAGAAAGAATAATCAGGGGCATACCTATACAACCTTTCGAAAAGAGAAAAACCTGAAATATGAGAGAATGAGATTGTATTAATCAAAATTACAGTAGTAAGAATAGCTTCACCCCAAAACACAATAGAAACATATGCAAACAACAAAAGAGAATGAGCAGTTTCAACAATGTATCTATACACAAAGTTTGGTGAATAGTTCCATCTAAGACAAACAACTCACAAAATTTATTAGAGGTATATTCCCTATCCAAATCACACCTAAAACATTTGATAACATTAGAATGTTGAGTTTTGATAAGAGCTCGAAAGGCGGTATATATCTCCAAAAATTTATAATGATATTCATTAAATAAACCTAACAATAACAAGTATAATTATCAATAAAAAAAAACATAATATCGAGACCCTCCTTTTATGGCAATAGGGGAAGGTTCCCATACATCAGAATGAATCAAATCAAAAAGAGAAGAAATGGAAATACTTCGATTAAAAGGTAAAGTTGAACATTTTTTGGGTTTACATTCACTACAATCAGAAATATCACAAGTTTGCAAATTTTCTAACGCCCATGTGGATTTCAAAAATATCAAATGAGAAGACAAAACATAACCTAGGCGAGAATGCCATAAATAAAAACTAGAAGAAGAAAAACTTAACCGAAAAGAAGATAAATCAAAATTAGTAGCAGCAATAACAAAAATTCTTAACTCATCCAAAATATATAGTCTCCACTTCCTACGACCTATCCCAATCAGCTTCTAAGATTGCAGATCTTGCATATAATAAAAAGAAGAGGAAAATGTGACTAAATTACCAGTATCACATAACTGACCAAAAGAAGTAAGATTTAATGTGAGTTTCAGAATATGATAAATATTAGGAATAGACAAGTATAGTGTGACAACAGAACCAATACCTGTCAAAGGCATAGGAGTACCATCAATAGTCATTATAGGTATAAAAGTTGAAGGAGACATATAAGCAAAAGATGAAAAATTTAGAGACATATGATGAAAAGCACAAGAATCCAAAACCCATACAGAACTATGAGGCAACTGACCTACGGAAGGAGAAGTAGACATAGCTTGTGGCTGTAAGAAGAGAAACTTCTGAAATTACTTAGGCAGAGTATTAGGATCGGAGAAAGGATTCGATGAAATTACTGCTGCAGTATTACTGTGAGCATTAGATTGTAACTGGTTTCTAGACTTCTAAGCTTGAGATTGCTGCTGCGATTGATGCTGTTGTCTCAACTTAGAACACTAAGCCTTCCAATGACCTTTATGCTTAAAAAATTACACTCGTCAAAGACAACCCTTGTGTAAGGCTTATTATGATTATTAGAGAGTGGCTTAGAAAGTACCGCTAACATAGAAGGATTATAAATAGAAAGAATTTCGTTTTTAGAATAGGACTTAAGACGTATTTTTTTAGCCAATACTGACAACTGAGTCAACAAAAGGAAGTGCAGAATGATGCGAACCTTTAAGTCCTTCAAAATCATTGCGAAGTGTCGTTAAAAACTGTACCGACTGTTATTGCTCTCTATGATCAATATAGACACCACATGTTTTTAATTCTACCGATTCTATAAGAGCCAATTGATCACAAAGATTTGTCATAGCATAATAAGAGTCATGAATACTCATATTCTTCAACTGAAGAGCTCGTATGTTATTCTCTAATTGATAATATTTTACAAAATTTGATTGAGTGAATAACCTTTGCAGATGATCTCATATCTCTTTTGCTGTCTCATACTTCACTAACTGTGTACATATGGAATGTTCAACAGAATTGTTAATCCAAGTAATAATTTTTGTATTGTTTACTTCCTAGACATCTATCAAAGCAACATAACCTTCATCACCAACTTCAGTAGTCTTAGGTTTCACAGAAGTTCCACTAACTTATACACACATTTTTTTACTCTTAAGAAATTTTATCATCACATAACTCTAATACGAATAATTCTTCCCATCCAACCTCACACTCATAGACTGAAGCGAATCGTCTCTTTCAGTAACCATAATAAAATAACAAAGAAAACCATATAGCAGAAGAAACGAAAGTGAAATACTAGATAGCCGAAAATGAACAAATCTTATATTATAGAAAAAAAAAATAACGAATACTATATTATATAATCACCAATTACATCCGCGAAAGCTGTGTTTGTGATTAAGCTTCGTCCCATGAACCAAACAATACAAAAGACTCTAATAACATGTAAAACAATCAAAGGAAATAAAGAAAAATGGGAAAAATAAGAAATTAGGATTTTATTGATATGCATAATAAAAAAGATAATTTAACCTAAACAATAAAGATTATATATAGGCCAAACAAAGTAAAATTGAAAATACTATTCTACCCCAAATAAACAATAAAACAAAATACTATATTTCTTAACACATTTTGAGATTCTTTATGATACTCTCATTGGGAAGACTACTTTCTTGAGAAATTGGATAATCAATAATTTTCTATTGTACTTCATGACTATTCTCCCCAGTTGGCCAATCATACTTCCGAACTTAATTTGTTATTAGTAATAAGAATTATTTAAAGCTCATTTTCGAGATTCAATTAATTATTATATTCTTCTTTTTTCTTGAGTTTTTGGAATGCAAACTCATACTTTCTACTAAATATATATACAAACTAGAACAAAAATATCATAAAATAAAATGATATAAATTAATATATCACAAAATAAAAATTTTATAAAATAATATGCTAAAAAAATTAACAATGGATTCTAAAAAATTTGTAGTAGATAATTTTTCAAACAAAATATTGAGTAGAAAATAGTAGAACAATGAATATTTTGGTAATAATTAATTAAAATCACACACATATATGTAGAAGAGTTAAAACATAATATATTACGAGTTTTTTTTTTAAATAAAAATTTGAAAAAAAAAAAAAACGTTGTTAAAGGTAATTTTAAACTTCCACCAATTATATTACAAGGATTTTCGGAGCACTATAAATTACATAATCACTATGAATATGACTTATAATTCTACATTCACTCTAATTCCCATAAACAATTAAACCCTTCAGAAATTTCAACTCGTCATTATATACGTAAGAAGAGTGCACACCATACATAAAATAAAATCTACACTCTACAGATTTTTCTTAAAGACATACGAGAATATATTTGCAAAACGGCGAGAATATCCATACTTAATATCTTTGTATGAGTTATCAAATGCCTTGAAAATTAATTGTTCGAACAATTGTACTATAGATACATAAGAAGTATATAGTAAAATCTCAATAAATTAATATTATTAAAATTTAGAAAATTAATTAATTTATTGAAATATTAAATTATATAAAAATTTAATATATTATTTTTAAGTTGAAATTGAAAAAAAATATTATTTAATTAATATTATTAATTTATTGAATATTAATTTATCTACATTCTATTATATATATCACTATATCTTTTCCCGTTTTAACTTGGGAGTTAGAAAGAACAAATTTAGAAAGAAAAAGAAAAGAAATATAGGATTTTAACTAAACAATAGAATCAAATGAAAAATGTTAAAATTAATTAATAATGAATGCAAATTTAGATTGAAAAAAGTGGATTCAATCATGATTATAAACGTTATTTTTATATAATAAGTGGGATGATATAAAAATAATAATATTTATAATTATGATATAGTTTCTTATGCTACTCATTTCCGTCGTCCCTGACTCTAAAAAAATCGCACTTCTAGCTTGTGATCGATGCGTAAAAAGCTTTTCTACAAATTAACGAATGTGGTAGCGCGCAGAAGCAAGAGAGTAGCTGAACGTATAGTCTAATGCCGGAACTAGTATCATACAAGAGACCAAACCGTTGTTTCTGTCTTTAAGATCTTGATATATACAAGGCATGCATGCAAAATTTCTAGCGTGCATGATCGTCTAAGACTGCTAGTGGGCCTTATAATCTAGGCTTACTATAAATTTCCAACAGACGAGGCATTTGGATTCTTCCTTTGGAATTGAACCCGCCCCACTTTCTGTACATATCTTCTCTTTCAGGCAATTTCATCATGCATTATTAGGAACATCCAAAAAATTTGGAGCATCAACAGTAATTTCCTTCAAGTATCCGACAACTAGCTCCATACTTGATCTTTCTACCAAGCTACAAATTTCATTGTCATATATCATAGCTTACTCTTCAAGTTCAAAGAGGTAAAGGATAATGGATATTAATGAAAACAAATTAGATCCCAAATAATAAGGTTACATGTACATTGCGATTAGGTAGCTTATTGATTATATATAGTTAGTGAGACATGTTATAAACATAACATGAGAAATGTTAGAAGTTGTCATTGTGAGGTATTATTTGTTGTATCGCCCTCTTCACTTCCACAATGCTTGTTTTCTTCCCATGGACATTCTCTTTCACCTGAAATAATCAATATCGCAAATTCTAATCAACCTTAATTGATATATAAAGAAATTGAACGTTAATCCATAAGTAAATGTTAACGTACCTTTGCCCTAAGCTCAGCAACAAACACCCCGTTACTCAAAGATGATTGCACCGCCGTAGTCTCAATCCTAAGCCCTCGAAACATTTGCATTACATCGAGTAATAACCCTTCCTTGTACGGACACTGCAATTCCAACAATGCATCGCTCTCAATGATCGACACTTGTACAATGGTCACAGCCGACGTTGGTGTCGGCAAAGCCGGCACTGAGGTTGTCGAACCCATCGTCTTGGCGATTGGTTTTGCACCACCCCCATTACCCTCCACAACTCTCAATTTCTTCTTGTCGGGGTTACTTGAGCTGGGACCCATTGGCCGGCAGTTAATTGGGTCCTTTGATCCTGTACTGGTCCTTCTTTGTAGTTCTGACAATCTCAAACGTTTTTCAATCTCCGATTCTCGTTCCTCAAGGTATTGAATTTTCTTACATAGTTGTTTCACATACTCAATTGCATCTCCTAGTATAGAAGCCTTGTCCATTTTCGTCACAAAGGGTACTAATGACCTCAATATAATGAACTTCTCATTGAGCTTTTCACGACGACGCCGCTCCGCTAAAACGTGATTGGCACAAAGCTCATCTTGAGAGGTCACTTTTTTCAATCGTGTGGTTGGATCCGCATCTCGAGATTTCGGTGATTGAGAGTTTTCGTCTTGATGCTTTATGTGGAGGAATGGTACGCTTAAGAGAATGTACTTCAATAGCCATTGAGATGTGCTATCAATAGGGACATGGATGCTGTGGGGGTCTATCCGGCTTGTCCACTGAGTGAAACTTGATTGGATAGAGGGACTGACATGGCTGGCGGCAGTCGATGCACCAGACCACCGGTTCGGGTGGCATTGGAGGATGGTGGAGACTGTTTGGGAGTAATGTGTCTCGTCTTGTGTCAACTCTTCTAACGGAATAGCACCACCTGGTATATTTTTGAAACATTAAACAAATGATTAATTATATCTATTTTTTGTTCCGGATGGAAAAAAAAAAAAAAAATTCCAAGAAAAAGAAAGCATATATATCCGAGCAATGAACAGGTATTAAATTGAGGATTTGGATTCAGTTTAAATTATATAAGATTCGGCTTATCTAAATTTACTATTAATCAATTATTAATTTTTTGAAATGTTATCTTAGATTTGAGTCGATGGGATCCATATGATCCAACCCGAATCCAAATCCTGTATTGAATATTGATTGTTGCATGGATAAATTGATTTTATGGGAACCATCACAAAATTGAATTTTGAACCTTTTGACCAAAAAAAAAAGGATGTACAGTCCCAAAAACCCGTTTACCCGGCACGAAGATTGCTGACTGAGTCTGACTCGCAATATTGAGCTTTGGACTCAACTGCACGACAACACAACGAGGGACCGCGCGTGGATAACCGATTAGAACATTCAAAGTAGGACCCACGTAAAATATCATCTCAAAATCGATAACCAATTTTCCAATACTAGATTTATTATTATTAATATTAGATCGACTGTCCGAAGGAAACCGAAGTGCGTTATCATCAACAACTATTCATGATCGAGATCTAGACTTTAGATTCTCTCGGAATCATAAATATTTTTGATGATCTATTCTAATATCTCTGATACGTGAAGTACTAGATCATTACCTTATTTAATGTGAAAGGAAATAACATAACTAACGCTTTAGTATATATGTATGTAATAAGTATAAGAACAATTTTATTACCGGAATTAGACGATGGTTGTTGCATGAGTGGCCACAGCCGAGTTGACTCAGCCCTATAAGACTCAATTCGTGGCTGTTTCAGCAAATGAAAATCTGAATCCATATCCAAATCTAAATTGTTCGACCCGTCATCAGGCGATCCGAGCCTTATATCCTCTGACATTTGCATTTGCATTTGCATTAACTCGCTCGGTTCTGCAGTGTCACCGGCGGTTACTTTTTCCTCTGAGTCAGAATTCTCGGTTTCTTCCTCCTCTTCCACGTCCTCCTGATCCGCAACAGCATAGATGATTGGGCCAGGTGGGGATGGGAGGAGACGACGGTGGTTGTCGGCTGATGTGGCGGAGTTTGAGGTGGAGTACTCAGAGAGAGCCGGTTTTGGTGGAAGAGGAGACTGGTTGTCGGTGAAGAAGGTCTTTATGTGTTGGATGATTCCAATGTCTTCTTGAACCTACAAAATTAGCTTCTCACGTTATATACACGTGTACACACACATAATATATATATATATATGTGGATTAGTTAAGGAAGATTATAGATGAGGTACGTAGTGATCACCTTATCTGTGGTGCCGAGTTCAACGACGCCGTCCACTAGAGGAACGCAAACGACGGTCTGCATGCATGTGATCGATCCCAAACAAATTGTGTAAGAATATTAACTATACTTGTACATTGTCATTATCAGATTCAGACACTAAAAAAAAAAGGAACAATAATTGGCAGGCGGGAAAGGAAAAAGACAAAGCTCAACTAGAAAGTCAAAAGATTAAACCTAATGCTTACAAAGATTTACCTGTATGCGAGCGCTCTATAAGTCAACGTTCGGAAGGTGAGATAAACCAAAAAATAAAAATAAATAAAGTTAGTTAGGACAGGAAATGGAAGATGAATCTAACTACGCCGTTTTGTACGTACCTTGGCTAGAATAGCTCTAGAGAAAGTTTTGCTATCGACCTCGTTAGCACCAGTAAGCCAGACATGCTGTCGTCTTGCGTACGCCTTTCCTGGAAACCTAAGCACATCATCATATTATATATATACATTTCACTCAGTGAGATATACAGCAAGCAAACTATATAATATATCGATATTGAAAAATTTATTTACGGGTACAAGCTAGGCAGCAGGTGCTACAATGAATTATCCAAAACAGAAAAGCTTCATTAAATGATCGGTGGCCACTGGTTTGATCCATGCATGAGACTAGACTAGTATTAACTATAGATCCTCCCTTGTTTCTTGTTTCATGTTTCATGTTTCCTTCTTTTTTTTCTTTTTCTTTTTCTTTTCCCTTAACCTATGTCTGGTAGAGGAAGGGGAAGTGAATTTTTTTTTTTAAAAGTTCCTTTCACTTATTTTGGATATAATTTTAAGAGACGACAAAGTGATTGGGAGGGAAGAGGAGAATATTTTTTTTTTTATAAAAAAATGTTTTTACTATACTAATTTGATTAAATATTTATTAATAATAAATATAATCATAAATATATCAAAATAATTTTTTATTATCTTTTATAAAATAATCTAAATAATAAAAAAAATCAACTATTTTTTCTCTTATTAAAAAAATATCAAAATACTAAAAATAAATTTTAAAATCACTTCCGTTCCCTTCTCTTCCTCTGCAGAGTGCATGAGAAATTGCGAAACGCTAACAGTCATTTATTAATAGCTCAGAAAGAGTCCCAGAAAAACTATTTGTAAACAAATATATAAATTTATGGCAGCTACCTAATTGCAGAGAAATTATTGAGTAGACAAGTCAAAGCTCATAATTGTATCTACTATATACATACAGTTCTTACAAAAATTTCTCGTAATTGTATCTAATTACATGCAATGTTATTTGTTTGTTTGGTCTCTATTATGTTCATAATTCAATACTGTTGCTCAACACTATCAATACATCTCCAGTATATAAGAAAGAAAAAAAAAAAAAAGATTTTTACTAAATCCGTAAATCGTGGAACTGCAAGGACAAAAGGCAAAACCCAAAAACATATGCTTCTGCTGATAAATTTTACTGCTTTTTACTTGCACGATTTTTCCAGCCCCACGACTGTACGTGTAGCAAGAAATATCGTGTAAATTAAATACAAGTACATTTGAGTAGGTCATGATTTTTGATATGATCTAATTGCAGCTTGTTCAGAAAAGAAAAAAAAAATTAAAGTAGAAACTACTACGAGTACTAGTACTATACGTACTTACCCAACACCAGGAGGGAAAGTGAAGGAGACACACATCAAGTAGAACCATTCTGACTCCGTCAAGTCCTCCGGAGACAAGGCGGCGCATGGCCGCCGACTTGGTGGCTCCGTCTCACCAGCCGACAGGGAAATGTAAAGCTCCCGGAGCTGCTGGCTCCTTTGAATTGATGCCTCGTCATCACTAATCTCCATTGAATTCACTGTCTTCCTTGTCTTGATTGCTCCATTGTAATGCCCCTCCCCCCATACTAAAATCCTGACCACATATTTACTTCTTAATCAAAGGACTCCACATAATTATCCTATAATCTATACTGAGCTTAGGAAATGGGCTAATTATGATTGATATACTAATTAGCTTAGGAGAATTTTACCCTTGCTGTGGACTAAATTGCCAGAAGAGGCTGTAAGTCCATTGAACCGATTGTACAGCGGCTTGCAGCATGCTTTGCAGCCGTCTGCTTGGCGTTGCAGCCATTAATCCTACTGCACGCTTCTCGATAACCACCAAGCTGGTTTAACTATTCTGTAATCTTGCTAGCTAACTTTTTGTTTTTAAATTAAACAAAAATATTTAAATACAAAATCGTCAAAGATGTCTAAAGTAAGGGGAGAAAAACACGTTTTGGTATGAAGATGAGTAAATAGAGAGAGAAAGAGCGAAAAGGCATCCCAATGAATAGAGGTTCGTGTTAAGATGATGACCCAAAAAGATTGAAAGGTCGTTAGCTAATTAGGCTGATGGGTACTGAAATTTCTAGAGAGAGAGAGATAAAAGGGTAGAGAAGAGAGAGGAGAGAGAGAGTAATTAGGTTTTGTGCGCATGTGCGTAGAGAGAGAGAGAGAGGGAGAGAGCTGGAGCTTTGGATTTTGGGTTTTTGACTGGTTGGTCTACCAGAAAGTTCAATCCCTGTCAACGCCTATACGAATTTGCGCGCGTGGGAATCTTTTAGCAACAAAGAGAGTAGAGGGAGAGGGCTGAGGATCGTCTGCCGAAGTTTCCATTAAAGTTTTCCACCTGTCAAAGCATGTAATGGCATACAAAATTGTAAATTAACTCCCTAAAATTGATAGTTGATATTAATTATAGTAAATTAGATTTTATTATATTAAAATTTTCTTTTTCTAAATTTAGGTCCTTATAATTTTAAAAAAATTTAATTTAATTCTTTCTTTCACGATCAAAGAAAAGAAATAAAAAAGAGTAATATAAAATAAAGATTAGATAGGTTGGAAAAAAAGTGAATCTTTCAACTTTAAATTATGAATTTAATTTATAATAATTAATATAAATTTGGTGATGAAATAATTTTTATAATTTATCACATTATTATATTAATAATATTTTTACAAATTTTTTAAAGTTACATTTAAAAAAAATATATAATTCATATATCAAATACATAATTACTTAAAATAAACTTATTTTACTTTATTAAAAACTTTAAGACTTTTTAATCACTTTACTCAAAAAAATCTAAATAATAATGATAATAATAAAAAATTCATTTATCAAATTTTGTAATCAAAATTATATCATGTAAAATAAATATGAAGAGATCTTGTATAATTCTAAAACTTTATGAGAATCCACTTATAATATAAAGATAAATATAAAATGATCAACTTATAAAAGTTTTTTTTTACTCTAAGACATATCTAAGAGGATCCACTTATTTTAGCAGAGCTGTCCACATGTTTGCAACATAAATATTAATACGTTACTTAATTTGAGCTGACGATCCCAACCTACACAATAACCTCTTTTCTTTATCTTCTCTAGGAATGATCGAACAGTGAAATGGTAAGCTAAATCGACCGTTTGAGTAGTTAATTATAAAAATTTAAACAGTCGATTAACCGACCGGTCAAGAAATATTAGAGAAGTTCACCTACCGGTATCTAACCGGTCGGTTAATGATTAAATAATCTTTTTTTTTAATTGTTATCTTAATATATTAATATGATTGAGTTTATTACTAATGTCATGCATTTAATGTTTACTACTATTAGTATATGATTGAGTTTTAAATAATATGAAGATGTTTGGAAAAATAATAAATTATATAAAATTATACTATGATGTGATGCAGAAACTTGAGATTTTTTAATTTATCTATCTTTAAAAGTATAAATGAAAGCATCTAAAATTGAAAATAATGAGGAAAGATAAATTGGATTACTTGATAAAAGAATGCTTCCAATAATTGCTACACAAATAAAGAAGTAAATGTATAAAATGATGTTTTCACACGAATATATTTCTACAAATTCTCCAAAATAATATATATATATATATAACTCTTTTAAATGTCATTGAAGCCTCCCTAATTTTTAGGGATGAGCAAATTAACTTTTACCGACCGTTTTGAACAAGAATAGAATGAAAAGGCCTTCAAGTAGGGTTAGATATCTAACATGCATAGGAATAAATATTTTACTATATATTGCAAATGCGTCCTTAATCATTCGACTTCTTGTCCTCTTTTTAGAGGATTCGGTTCCATGAGATTTGGATATCCGCTTCTTTCCCTGCTTCTGAGAATTAAAACTGTAAATTTCCACATTTCTTGATTTTGCATGAGATGGTGATCTTTTCAATTCTATTTGGTTTATGTAAAGAAATATAATTATTTGGTAAGAACTTTTATGTGTATTTCATTGCAGCTAGAGTGTTTATATTACAAAGGGACAAAGTATAAAAGGAAAACGTAATAAATGTGCAAAAAGAGGAAAAACTGCTAATTTGATGCTAATTCTATGCTAATGCTGATTTTATACTAATTCTAGGATGATTCTATTCAATTTATAATTAAAGGAAATTATGGTATGTTAATATGCCCCCTCAAGTTGGAGCATAGAGATTCAAAATGCCCAACTTGTTGAATAGATGGTTGAAGAGGTCGTTGTCGAGAGCTTTTGTGAAGATATCGGCAAGTTGAATGGTGGAAGAGACACAAGATGTGGTGATGAGGCTGGAATGAAGTTTCTCATGAATGAGATGACAATCAATTTCGATATGTTTCGTATGTTCGTGGAAAATTGGGTTATGAGCAATTGGAGAGTAGATTGATTATCATAGAGAAAAGTCATGAGAGCAGGGTAACAAAGACCAAGATCAAGACAAAGCTATTTGAGCCAGGTGAGCTCACTAGGTTGTAACAACCATGACATGATACTCGACTTCAGAAGAGGAACATGCAACATTGGACTACTTTTTTGCATGCCATGAGATAGGACTAGTGCCGAGATGAATAAAATAACCGGTGATTGAGCAACAAGTGGTGGGGTAACTTGCCCAATCAGAGTCGGTGTAAGCAGTGTTGTGTAGATCATTAGAGGATGAGAAGAAGATGCCTTGGCTAAGTGTTCCTTTGATGTAGCAAATGATATAGAGATGAGCAGTTTATATGTGGTGTACATGGTACATGCATGAATTGTTTGAGGATATTGATGGAGAACATGATCTCTAGATGAGTAATGGTGAGATAGATGAGGCAAGCAGCAAGATAATGATATTGATAGGGCTCAATGAGGAGTTTGCCATCAAAGGTAGTGAATTTCAAATTTTGTTCCATGAGAAATGATGTTAGCCAAATGCCAATGTGACCACTATCGGAGAGGATTTCAAAAGCATACTTCCGCTAGGATAAGAAGATAATAGAGGGAGAACTTGCCACCTCAAGGCCAAGAAAGTAGTTGAGAGATCTTAGGTCCTTTGTCTTGAATTTGCGGTACAACTAATCCTTGAAAAGTGTAATTTTTGAGAGATCATTGCCTGCAACTAGAATATCATCAACGTAAACTAAGACAAGAGCGAAGGAAGATCGAGTAGTGAGAGTGAAGAGAGAATGGTTTGCTTGAGACTGAATGAAACCTGCACTAAGAAGAATAAATGTTAATTTATAAAATTAGTTTTTAGAGGCTTGTTTGAGACCATAGAGAGATTTTCAAAGATGGCAGACACTGGTATCGCCTTTGGTGTAGTAATCGGGTGGTTGTTACATATAAACTTCCTCATTGAGATTGCCATGAAGGAAGGCATTATGAACATTCAACTGATGGATGATCCAATTGTAGGCAGTAGCAAGGGCAAGAACACAATGAACGGTAACCATCTTCGCAAGGAGAGCAAATGTTTTTTGGTAATCCAAACCTTTAATTTGGGTGTAATTTGTTATCTTCTAATATTTCTAAACTAAACATAATAATGGGAAAATAAATTCAAAGTAGATTTATTAGTAAATTTTAATTATCATCTATACCTATTTTTTTAATAATAGAAATGATATAAGAATTTTTAATAATTTTTAAGATTTAATAGGAGCTTAAGTTTAATTAATAATAATAATAATAATATTATTATTATTATTATAATAATTTGAAAATGTGCCACATTAATACCTATTTGGCAATATTCAAATTAGTATAAGCATTATATTTAATTAGTCATCAAATAATTGTCATTAAGTTCGCATGCAAGAATGATTAGTGGCATGCAAGTATTAACATTAGCATGAGATAACTTTTGCTATAAAAAGGGTCTCACGCCGTAAGAAAATGAATATCAAAGAAGTAAGTTAACGGTGAGGGAGAGAAAAGAGAGAGAGAAGAAGTAAAAGAAAGGAGAAAGGAAGAAAGGAAAAGAAAAGAGAGAAAAAGAAGAAAAAGAAAGAGAGGAGAAGAAGAGGGAAAAATGAAGAAAAATTAAAGTTTTCAACTTATCAAGCCTTAGTAAAAAGATATGTAAGTATAGTCTCATTATAACATAATGATATTGATTGTTTGTTTATTATTGTGATGCAATATTTTTTGAATGATTGTTATATTGATTTGAAAATAGTATAATTTTTAGTAAGCATGATCAATTCAATATAATATTTATTATTCTAAGGTTAATATTAATATTAGAATAATGATTATTATATAACATGTTAAATGAAAATGAAATGATTTTATCAACATGCTAAAAATGAAATCATATTGTGACAACCCAAACCTCTCGTGACCGGCACATGGCCCTTTATATAACTCTCCTGGCCACGTAAGCCTCTGAGTGTAACCCTATAAACTTAGCAATATATATATATACATATGTATATTATTAAGATCACTGTATAATATGAAAACTCATTTCATTAATTACTGCGACCACTATACATGTTGGGTATGTTCGACGGAGCTACCTACTAATACACATGAACCCTATTTACATTTCCAAAAGTGGACTATAAAAGAATTAAAAAAAACTCCTAACAACCTGGAAGGAGTAATTGACAAAGGAAGTGTCAACTCTTGTCAGAGTATCCTAGATGCCCAACTAAGAACAATCCACTATCTGGAGAAGGAAAAAATTTAACAAAAAGAGAGTGTGAGCTAAAACTCAGTGAATAAATATTACATAGTTACATTTTCGGGACAAGACTTCTGTAAGCATGCACAATTAGAAAATAAATCATTAGCAAAGTTCAAATATAATATACTGACTTCACACTAAAGAAACTCACATAGCTAAATCAATCGTTATACCCTTATCATTTCCCAACACCTATGTCAAACATATCAACTGCGTGATACCGTAATTCGACAACCTAACATAATTAAAACATCACAATGTAACCACACAATGGTTCACATCATCACACACAAGTCGTTAGTTATATATTATCCTGTCATATACGGCTATAATACTAGTATACCTATGTGACTCCGCACACAACATATATATATATATAACAGATCAAGGTGCACCAAGGCTATTATCACTGCTGATAGCTACATCTATCCTGACGACTTGATAATCAACTGCTGATAGCTACATCTATCTTGACGACTTGATAATCAATCAGACAATATGCAATCGTATCACAATCAAATCTATATGCACAATCGCACCCATTAGTCATTCAATTCCTTCATGATCACAATACTTAAGACAATCATGTCTTCACAAAAAGTTCATGGACATATCATGAAACGTGAATATACTTTAATTTCAATATGAACTTAATTTCCTATGTACTTGTCTCGACTAATGCATGCCTTTTTTTTTTGTTCAAATAACCATTTAAAACCAAGTTTTTTCATAAAACCACTAATATGACGAACCATTAATTTCAATCACTTATATCCAATAAGCAAATCATAAACTACCATATCCAATCAATTAATTCTCATGAAATAATTTATCATGCATGAAGGATTTAAAATACTTTATGTAATTACCCATATAACATTTACTCACAGTGGGATACGTCAAAATTATAAAAAAAAAATAATTCAACCGGACTCCGGCGGAGGGGCTCTCGATGAACCTATTTCTGAAAAATAAAATTTATAATTATAGTTCCGATTGTAAATAACTATAGGAATAAATAAGAAATTTAGATCTGCCCCCTTCAATGTCACTATACTAGTTAGCTGGTATTAAAGCTAACTTAACTTAATCAATCCATCATATTTATAACTTTAATATAACACAACTTCTTACACATTCTGTTTAGTTCCTCAATACTATAATTCCAATAAAATTGCTTGCTAACTTTGTAGTCAATTCCAATAATAATTTGGCCAATCCTGACATAATTCTTCATAAGCCCTAATTATCCCAATTCGATTTTTGTTTTATGAACTAATATTCTACCAACCTAACATTACTTCTACTTTACTATGATTGATTTTATTTACCAACAACCCATAAACAAAAACATCTCCTTCTTCATTTCTCATTCTACCATAATTGTTACAATTTAACTCATATCCTAATAATTCCTTCACAAACCCTAATTTTTGAAAAATTCCAAATTATCTCAATTTGATTCCACCAACTCAAATTCAATATTAATCCATCTATACCAAGCTATTAAACTATCAAAACACATTTATATAGGCCAAAGAAGAACAAATCAAAAATTTGAGAATTTAGGGTTCCTAACTTAATTTGATTTAACAACTCAAATTCATCCTTATTCTATCAATATCAAACTATCATCGTACTAGAATTTCTAACATCCAAGCTAGAAAGAGAAATTGAAACTTTTGGGTATTTAGGGTTCTTACTTTAGATTCGGCAATAGATGAGGAATGATCCGATTTTTTTCGAAATTGAGGAGGGAACCAAGCTAACCACGAGTAGAATTTGAAGAAGCCACTATGATTCGAAGATCTTAGCCATGAAGGTTGAATTTGCAGAAGGTAGGGAGAGAGAGCGAGAGAAGTGAAATTTTCTTTTTTTTTTTCTTCTCTGGTTTGTCGCAGCAGGAAGAGAGCTAAAGAGGTTTCAGTTTCAAAAATTATAGTTTGACCCCCTATACTTTCATTATAATTATTTTTGCCCATTTGACTTTTCAACCTTTTTTTTTTCCTTCAGGTTCTCACATTCTCCCCCCCTCCCCCCTCCCCCCCCCCCCTAAGAAATTCAGTCTCCGAATTACTAACCTGTAACGTTGAAGAGATGGGGATATCTACTTCTCATCTCATCTTCCGATTCTCAAGTTGCTTCATCACTTGAATGATTTGTCCACACAACCTAACCTCACCTCCTTAGAACATAGCTTTTTTACTTGTCGGTCTATAATGCCCACTGGCTGCTCGACATAGGATAAATTTGGTTCGAGTTGAACTGGCTCTGTTTGTCAGACATGGGACGAATCTGGCATATATTTCCGAAGCATTGATACATGGTAAACTAGGTGTATACCCGACATATCTGGTGGAAGTGCTAAACGATAAGCCACCGCTCCAATCCGATCAAGGACTTCAAAAGGGTCGATATACCTAGGGCTTAACTTCCCTCTGTTGCCAAATCTCATAACTCCCTTCAAAGGAGAAACCCGTAAGAAAACATAATCACCAATATGGAATTCTGACTCTCTTCGCCTATGATTAACATAAGCTTTTTGCCTACTTTGTGCCGCCAAAATTCTTTCTCGAATTAACTGGACCTTATCAATTGCATCATGAATGAGATTCGGTCCTACGAGTTATTTTTCACCCACTTCAAACCAACCGATAGGAGATCTACAACGAGGACCATATAATGCCTAAAATGGGGCCATTTGGATACTAACTTGATAGCTATTGTTGTAGGCAAATTCTACTAAAGGCCAAGATTGATCCCAACTACCTCCAAAATCAATAATTGATGCTCGAAGCATGTCTTCAAGTGTATTAATTGTTCTTTCTGATTGTCCATCGATTTGCGGATGAAAAGCGGTAGTTAGATCCAGACGAGTACCTAAGGATTCTTGGAACGCTCTCCAAAACCGAGATATAAATTGTGGCCCTCTATCTGAAACAATAGAAACTGGTATCCCGTGCAGGCTAACAACTTTATCCAGATAGAGCTTTGCATATTATGCAACTGTGTAGGTAGTCTTCACCGGAAGGAAATGAGCACACTTAGTCATCCTATCCACAATCACCCATATAGAATTGTACCCCTTGTTGGTACGAGGTAACCCCGTTACAAAATCCATTGTGATGTTTTCCCATTTCCATTCTGGCACGTAGAGGCTTTGGTGCATTCCCGCTGGTTTCTGATGTTCTGCTTTAACCTGTTGACAAGTCAAACACCTAGAAACAAAGTCAGCAACATCTTTCTTCATACCTTCCCACCAATAGATTTCTCTTAGGTCACGATACATCTTCGTTGACCCTGGATGAATGGAGTAAGCAGCAAGATGGGCTTCTTCTAGGATTTCCCTTCTAAGACCATCCATATTAGGAACACAAATACGATGACATAAACGGAGAATCCCATCCTCCCCTATTACGAAACCTGAAGTCGTTTCCCTTCGATCTTCTCTAATCATCCCATTTCACCATATATCTCGGTGGTTTCACCATACAAATAGTCCTTCCAAATCTTTAGTGTGAACACTACCGCCGCCATTTCAAGCTCATGAGTATGATAGTTTTGTTCATGCTTCTTAAGTTGATGAGAAGCATAAGCAATAACTCGACCATCCTGCATCAAAACACAACCCAAACCAATTCTCGAAGCATCGCAATAAACAATGTAACCTCTAGATCCCAAAGGTAATGCTAGGATAGGTGCGGTTGTTAAACAAGTCTTCAGTTTCTGAAAACTCTCTTCGCAAGCTTTTGACCATTGAAACTTCACACCCTTTTGAGTCAACTTAGTCAATGAGGAAGCAATTCGGGAGAAATTCTTGACAAAGCGTCGATAATACCTTGCCAACCCTAAAAAAGCTACGAATTTCAGTTACCGAAGTCGATCTTGGCCAATTCTTCACTGCTTCGATCATAGCCGAGTCTACCTAAAGGCCCTCCTCAGAGATTACATGGCATAGAAATGCTACACGGTTCATCCAAAATTCGCATTTAGAGAATTTGGCATACAACCGATGTTCCCTCAAGGTTTGCAAAACTATCCTTATATGAAGTGCATGTTCTTCCTCGCTTTTTTAGTAGACCAATATGTCATCAATAAAAACAATCACAAATTGATCTAAGTGTTGCTTAAAGACACGATTCATTAAGTCCATGAAAGCTGCTGGAGCATTAGTCAAGCGGAAAGACATGACAAGGAATTCATAATGCCCGTAACATGTGCGGAAAGCTATTTTAGGAATATCCTCGCCCCTAACCTTTAACTGGTGATACCCTGAACGAAGGTCAATCTTCGAAAAGCATTTCGCACCTTGAAATTGATCGAACAAATCATCAATACGAGGAAGGGGGTATTTATTCCGAATAGTCACCTTATTAAGTTGCCTGTAATCAATACACAACCGTAGAGTTCCATCCATCCTTCTTTTTCACAAATAAAACTAGTGCACCCCAAAGAGAGACACTGGGATGAATAAACCCTTTCTGTACTAGTTCATTTAATTGCTCCTTCAACTCTTTAAGTTCTACGGGAGCCATCCGATATGGTGGTATGGATATAGGATCTCAACCGGGAATAATATCAATACAAAATTCTATCTCCCTATTAAGAGGCAATCCGGGCAATTCTTCTGGGAACACATCTGAAAATTCACGAATTATCGGGACATCCTCGACACTCGCTCGCACATTACAATTGTCTCTTATGGTGGCTACATATCCATAGCACCCCTTCTTAAGAAGTTTTCTAGCTTTCAATGCCGATATCAAATTAGGTGGCAACATATTACCTTCCCAAGTTATGAAAAAAGTTGGTTCTTCTGGTAGCTCAAACTTAACCAGTTTATGATGGCAATCCAAAGTTGCATGATAAGAGGCTAACTAATCCATGCCTAATATGACACCAAAGTCGGACATATCGAGCATGATCAAATCTGCTACCAGCTCTCGTTCCCCAACACTAATGACACATGACTTGTATACCAAGTCAACATCAATAATGTTATGCTAAATGTAAATAAAGATCATAAGCATGCATATGCATAACATTAAAATGAGGTTTTGTTAGGTCATAAGAATGATCGATTGTCAATCATAAATAACCTCATATAATTCTAAAGAAAAGGTCATAGCGGATCGTTGCAACGGTCATAGTGGACCACTGATTAGATATCAGTTGAGATTCTGGCGGCAACATCCTCAAAGCTCCAAGCATATAAAAAGATAGGAAATCATGCATGTTAGGTATAAGTCATAAAGACATTAATTTAAATTAGTCATTAAAAGATCTAATACATGTGAGTAGAACCATATACTTACTGAGCGTCTAGTTCACCGAAGTTTTACCTTATGTTATAGGAAATTACAAATGTAAAGTTGTAGACTAAGGATTGGGCGAATGAAGATGATCAATCTCGTGAGATTGTACATATGGAACATACCTGTGAAAAGGAAAAAAGTTTTGAAAAACCTCTTAAAAAAGCTTATATATATGTATGTATATATATTTTGAAAAAGAATAGTTCATTTAAAAATTTTATATTTAATTCCCAATAATAAGAATTTTAGTTATATATTATAAAAAACTCAAATTATTGCATTATTTATGTCAAAAGGATTTTAAGAGTTAACTTATAAAGTAATGCACCTACTAATTATGTATATTTCCTCCAAAAGTATTCGATAAATTAAATAGCTAGTAGGGTGTGCGTTACAGTGTGATATCAGAGCCTTAGTAGTTTTCTAGAAGAACTCTATATGTACAAGTCATGGAGGTGATTTCTTCATTCGCTATAAGTATAGGCCATATTTAAAGTATATATGTGGAATATTTAATATCTATTTATATAAATATTAATCAATATATGTTCTTTTAGACTATGGAAGAATATATGAATACCCCAGTCATTACATACGTTGGAATGTACCAAGAACTTACAAGAAGTTAATGTGGAGTGGAATTGGTAGCAGCTTTTCACATGACCGCCCCACCAACCTTCTAAGAATTCGAAGGATGGGAATATCTTCACCACTAGATATATGAAATTGAGGATATATGCATAGGGGAAGATGTGACGAATGAAATATGAACTAGATTGGCTATACACTAATTAATGACGGATGCTAGAACTTAGTACTATGAGACGACTTTAAATACCAAATATGTCGCATGGGCTGAGTTTCGAGTAAGAATATTAGCCCGCTTCACACCTCGTAATCCTGGAGAACTAGAAAAAGCACTAGAAGATGATCCAGATATAATAATAATATACCACCCATGAAAAGTAGCTGACTCATAGAACTATGCCTAACCAGTAGCCTTGGACAATTTTTTTTTTCTGGTAGTCCAACTAATATAGACTATAACCTCTTGTAATAGGATAATTTTGATGTGATATTTTGATATGAATATAACCTGATTAGCCTTAAGTAATAGATGATCTAAATTTTGTAATGTAAATATTGATCAATGAATATAGACGAATATGAAATATATTTTTTAGTTAAACTTGTCTTAGTGTTAAGAAAAAAAAAATCATAATTTACGTTTATAGGAAATAAGGCCCCCCCCCCCCCCGCCCCTCCCGGCGGACAAGTATAAATATAATAAGAGGACATATCATAAAGAGTTGAACGAGTTATGAAATCTAACTTAAAGACAGGGAAATGATAAACACACTACTTCAACAACAATAACTTCAAGAGATGCTACAATAACTGGCACCCCCTCGAGCAGCTCGAGCGGAAAATCCAAATTCTACCGCCGAGAAATTTATGAAATATAAATCACATGAATTCTCAGGTGGCCATGATCCAAGATTAACTGAAAATTGGATCGAAACCATAGAAAGACTCTTCAACTGTGCGAAAGTTCCTGATAACGAAAAAGTATATTGTGCAACATGCCTATTATTGGACAACATAAGTCATTGGTGGGGGACACCATGACAAGTATGCATAATATTAGAACAATGACTTAGCCTGAGTTTTGAAAGCTGATAGAAAACAAGGATTTTATTGTGGCTTTAGTAGAAGAGAAAGAAAGGGAATGAAGAGGCAGCATGACAATGGAAGAATTGCTGCGAAAATTCGACGAGCTATCCAGATACACACCACACATGCTAGCAACAAATACTTTGAAAGTGAAATACTTCAAGAAAGTCCTTAACTCCGAAACTCGTAAGGACTTAAAAATAATATATTTGGATGATGCGCCTCTCTTAAAGATGGCAAATAAGGCAATGAGAATTGATCGAGCACGAGCATTATTACCTGCAACTAATGTTGTAGCAATATCGAGGCATGACTCATGAGTAACCAGGTTCCTTAGCCACCTTATTTTGCATTGGATCCACAGCTACGTGCGTTTCCGATGTCATATTCATACTAGCTGTGCTCCTAACATCAATTATTTAGAACATACAACGTGTATGTAAGTAAGTAAGGAAGTTCAAAACCTAATTAGTTGCTTTCACAGCCGCAAATAATTGCTAAATTAGAAACTAAATAGAACAAAAACATGTTTTTTAAGACTTGTACAATGTACTTGCTTAAAAAACGTCGACGTACAAACCCCAAGTCAAAATCTTCTAAATGCTGTGGATGAAAGGATCATCATTGTAGCCAAAAAAAGGTAAAGAAAAAGGGTTAAAAAAGATCATACTTTCTAAGTATCACTTTATAAAGTTCAGAACGGCCATAGGCATTTTTTTTTCCTTCCGGAAAAATAGTAGTTAAGTTTAAGTATCACTTTACATTTTTTTTTTTGTTTTTTTTTGGGAAGGCATCTGTTGTAATATTTCTTATGAATTAATACATTATTAACCGTGAATCATATATTTTCTCAAGAACATTATTCGATACAGTTATCAATATTCATAGAGATTAAAGAGATAAAATGAATGTAGAATTTTACCATAATTCACCTCACACGGATATAAATCCAGAAGATAAATTCAGGACACTACATCCACAATGGAACTCACTTTACTAAGAGCGGAGTAGTTTACAGATTACACATACAAACAATATTCTCAAAGCAAACCCTAAATCTCTTTCTAAATATTTGACAAGAGAAACACAACCTGGAATCTCTCAACCGGAGAAATGCAACTCCACAGATCAGAACAGATCAAGTGCGAAAAACAATCAAGAAATCAAGATCTAAACCAAAGCTCTCATACCCTAAGATCTGAAGTAAAACAAAAATATATGTTCGAGGTTAGCAAAGAAAGTGGGCCATTTTCAGTTCAGCCCAAAAACAACAACCAAATAATAAATTATTAGGCTACTAGTTGGGCTTCACCAAAACCACCTGCACAACATCTCGTAACATCAATAAACAATATGGCTCACTCAATAAGGATAGGGTTACTCTCATAAATTTCACTTTGAACCGATGCAAAAATTAATAGATAAATAATATTAGGACGAACTAGTTTATGACATATATATATATATAATTTTAAAGTAGGTAAGTTTCATTTAATTTCAAACACGTCCCATCTAAGTTATAATGTAAGTTTCTAGCAAAGTATGAGATCAATTCTCTTTTACAACATATCTCCTACTCTCCACCAAGGGCCCCGACAATAAGATAATAATATCAAGTGCGGTGCCACAACCGAGAGAGGTGAGAAATACTACAAGATCACTAGCAAAGCTTACAAGCAAACATACTACATCATACACTAAGAACTAGTTCCAGCCATATGTCTAAAGATACTGCTGTAACTACATGTGGTACGGCACGGCCCGCCCATGCCGTGTTGGTGCCTTGCCGTGCTTTTTGGGCATGGTAAGAATCCGCGCCGTGCTGGCCGAAAGAAGAGAAGGGAGCCATACGTTATGTATCAATATGTGTATAGATGCCTTCTTGGATCACATTCACTCAATCGTACGGTACTTTACAGGTGCGTCTAGAAGACGACTACTTTGGAATAGTGCGCAGGTCGAAGTGATTAATGATTAGAACGTAATGGTACAAGAGCATTAATTATTAATTAGTACGCACTCAGAAATTGTTGAAAGTACAGCTTATAGTACTACCTTCTACTTAATTTAATTTGGCTACTTTCTAATCACACGACCGCTACACGGCCGACAAGAAAATCCATCAACCCGTTTTCCTATGAATCTTTTTACTCAGTTTCAGACACGTACCGACCCATTATCCCGCAATTCAATAAGCATATGACTTAAATCAATATTACTTAATCCTTAAGAAGCCTCCACTAATCAGACTCATTGAATCATAGACCGTTCAAAGTGCACTCTTTTTTAGGTCAACCTAACACAGGCTATGAGGAATCGATCGTGATCATCTTCTTCCCTAGTTGACAACATGTGTTTGAAATACCAAAGGAATAAAATCCAAGATTAGCAACTCTTCCACATTTTTTTAATTCAATGTATTATAAGCATTATAAGCTTAAAACTTGGCGACTCTTGAGGGGAGGAGCCACATAGCATCGTTTTGTCAAAGGATACAAAGTTTGAAATTAACTGGGCAGAGATAGTGGTACTTGAGGTGCAGCCTCAACCAATCTAAATGATCACCACCATTTTCTCTTCCAGTCCTTTCCAATAACTTTTAGAGAATTAGTATTATTTTTTAGTTTGTTTATTCTAAGATTCGTTACAAAATAAGAGAGACTTAAAAGTCGATTAGATAAAATTTTTCTTGAATACTTTTTTTAAACTGATATTAGGAATAGTAAATTTTAGTATTATTTTACGTGTTTGTATTATTTAGATAAGGAATTATCAATGAGAAATTTTGATTCAGAAATAATAAGTGGAAAGATTCATGGAACTAAATGATCACCGCCATTTTCTCCACTAGTCCTTTCCAATAACTTTTAGAGAAATTAATATAATTTCTTCGTTTGTTTGAAGATTCGTTCAAAAAAAAAAGGACTAAAATATTATTAATTTCAACTTTACTTATATACTTTTATTAAACGGATGACAAGAATGGTTGAATTTTTAGGACAAATTCATGGAATCTTGTAATTTTTTAATATCAAATCAGCAGGATATCCCATTAGAAATTCTAAAGACCGGAGGCAAATTTTATATGGCTTCGGTATGGAACACCGTTCGGTATAGACATCTTTTACACACTCATTTTAAAGCTTTTTTGCTCTAAAAATATTCTAGTAACATGTATCTTCGATATACCGATTCATCTTTATATATAAGATTGATATGATATATGATATAATGATGTAAAAATAATATATGCAATTGAGATTAATTGGTCAATCATAAACACAATCTATATAAAAATTTCTCTAAAATAATGACTAGATAAAAATCTTCATGAAGCAGCTATCGAAACTGATTAACTTTGTCTAGTCCATATGTTGTTGGGTAGTTATGAAGTTCCTCCTATTCTCTTTCAAGAAATAAACATGATTAGAAACTTCTTTGCTACAAAGACATAATTATTCTCATGTTTATTAAGAAGTCAATCAAATAGTTAATTTTTTTTGCCAATATTAATTGTCTTAATCTCTGAGATATTACTTTCTTTACTTTCACCTCTCTTCCTCGGTCCACAAGATTGAAGCTATTTAGTGATAAGATTAGTCTTGCTCAAGATTATTACTCTCAAATGATTTTTCTTGTTGCTTTTTTGTTTTCTTTTTTGTTGTTTTGCTTTTTCTTCTCTCTTCTCTGTCTTTTGTTTCCTTTGTTTTGGATTTTTTAGTTCTATCCCCTTCCTTGTTTTCTTCTTTTTCGTTTTTTCAATATATTGAATTTTGTTTCCGAAAGTAGAGCGATCAATAATGTTCATTAAAAAAAAAATGATAAGAATATTGAATTTTAGTCATATTTTATGTGTTTATATTAAAGAATTATCAATGGACATGGGGAAAAAATAAGCGGAAAAAATATGGGTATGTATGTGGATTAAACGATGAAATAAAGGGGTTTGAAAAAAAAAAAAAAACACATAAGATTTAAATAAGTAAGCACTTTCATAAAATAATTTTAAAATTTGAGTGATCATGTAGGTGACACACAGCTCTTTGAGATATAGTGTCAAAATTTTAGTGTTGATTTCCATCGTTTCGAGAACTTGTTTGGCATTTTTTTTCCGTCTATTTATATGTATTTTCGTAATTTTTTTAATTTTAATTCAATTGAATTTGGAAAGTAGATTTCTATAGGGTTAAGGTTTTTTCTAAGGCAATTTTTAAATATATAATGTCAATTTCAAATATTTATTTAGTGATATTTAAATAAATACTTATTCATATATTTAGAGTCTTCCGTTTATTTCTTCAACTTCTCAATCAAGTTTATTCAAAAATTTAGTGGCTAGTTTCCCACTTAAACTCAAAACCTTTCAATCTTAGTCGAGTGAGTCTATCCTCCCGGTCTAGTTTCCTTTAACTTAAATAATTAGCTTTCACTTCTCAATTACGGTTTACCTAGTTTATTCTTCAAACCTGGTCAAAATTGAGAATATCAAGTAGATAAATTAATAATAATAAAATAATATATATATATACCTCCCTTTAGTTCATATATAAGGCTATAAAACACACATAGTTTGAAACTTTACATTGAAAAATTATTAATAAGAGGAAAGAATTGAAACAAAAGTATGTCCGTAACAATTCAACTTCACAAGAACTTGTAATTATTTTCCATAATTTGTAAGAATATGTTTACGTACAGAACCTATACAGATGAAACAAGTAACCCAACAACTAAACTGACTAAGTCTGATCTAATTTGTACTATTAAGTTTCAGACAAATACAGGAGCAAGCAAGATACATACGTACAAAGGGAATATAAAAAATATCTAAGAGCCCGTGTTATATAATAAGAGGGTGGACGTATAATATATATATATAATAATTATAAATGGGAAGAATCGAGCTGGATTTCGACCGTAGTGGAAGAATTGTACCAAAAGCATGTCTCTTTAGAAAGGGACCCAAGTGGGTAGTGTTTGGAGCACCGAAAGAGATATGTTATGAGGATTAGGGATAGTTGATTGGACAATGTAGAGTCCCTGGACTGTTGGGATCAGGTGGGATGACGCTACATCAACTACATGGATTTGACAGCATCGCACCATCAATTTCTGTTTTTGTTTTTGTTCTTAGATTAACGAATTTAATAGTGTAATACCATCAAATTACCTAGTGCTTGCTTGAACACATATGTTGACAAAAAACAAAAAACAAAAAAAAGTCAAAAAAACGTGTACGGATGATTTTCCGTGTCACGGATTCTCAAAGTTTTTTTTTTTCCTTCCGTGTTACTGTTGTTGTCATTTTCGTTGAATGCTCTCAAATGCATTATTACAGGATGACATTATCATTAATCTTTTAAGAGTTTTAATGGGCAACTTATAAGTGGAATTCACAACTTTTTTGTTTCCTCCTCCAAATTTTTCCTGGAGATGCATTAGTTGACCCATTCGAGAGAAATCGAATTTGTCTACTTCTATTATAAAAAAAAAATGAAAAAAAAGAAAAAACAAAAAAAAAAGTGAGAATGATATGAATATGAATCTTCAAAGATCAAACAGAGACAAGAGAATAAATAAAACTTCAACACAGTTTCAAGACTACATGTCGGTTAACCTAGGTTGAAGAATATGATATGTCGGCTCACAGACCGTTGGAGTTGTTGAAGAACGAGTTATATAGCCATTAGGAGGGTAATGAACTTTTACCATAATTAGTCGTCAAATTGTAACTGATTTCAGTTAGATCGCGGAAGAGGAAACGATAAATACTTGTATTGTATAAGATGAAAGAGGGGAATGAAATATCTCATTTCTCTCTTTACCTCTATCTCTCTCTTCTAGTTCTCTCTTAATTCTTAGGAGTACGGCTAACTCGAACAAGCTCCTCTCATTCTTAACATTGGTACTCTCTTCTAGGAGCCATGACAGAAGGTACAAGACAAGCTCGTATGGAGGACGTCATGTCCAGGCGTAATGTATGTCAAGAAAAATATAGTGTGATAATAGAGTCCTTAGAATCTGTCGCTAAAGATCTAACCTCCGAGTTGCAGTCCTTAGATATGAAGATTGAACAACAAATCCTCTTATCACAACAACAAAAAACTCCACCTCAACAACAAAATATCTTCTCTACAAATAATATGAAACAATTCTAACAAATACTTATAAAATAATATCCAAATTTAGATTAAAAAAATAATTGTAGAAAATACTTTATAAAATATATCCAACATTTTACATATTCTAAATTTATCTTTATTTTATTACAAAATATAATCATTAATTTGTGTTACTTATGCATTTTTTATCCACCCTTATACTTTTAGTATGGTTATACATACCCACATATATATTTGAAGTATTCTTATAAATTTATCTCCAAAATTTTTATTTTAAAAAAAATTTCCTCAAAATTTTTATTTTAAATATTTTTTTAATTTTATTGAAAAAAATTATAAGTACAATCTTTATTTTTTATTATTATTAATTTTTTTTTTCCCGCTCTAAAACCTTTTTCGAGCTCCACTCTTAGTATTTGTAACATAGATAAGGTCACTCCCGTATAGAATTTAAGCTCTCGCATCTTGAACTTCCCAAAGATTATCCCTAATGTCTCTGATAATCTATCAGCTGCTATCTCAAAATATATATTATAATTATTGACATCACAATATATATATATATATATATATATATATCTACGCAAGTAACTATCATATCTTCTCACATGTTTCGTAATTATTTAAATATAAATATTTAAGAATATTAATGACAATGATTTCAAAGGTTTAGAATTTGGATTCTTGGAACTAAGCACTCCCGATTCTTTCAAAAATAACATATCTTATATTATAGTTTGGTTGAAATATTATATATATATATATATATAAATAAGTATATTATAGTTTGGTTGAAATATTTTATAATTGCATACATATTCATCCTTTTGTATTCTATAAAATTTACATTTCACAATATTATTCCTCGAACATTCGCTTTAGATAAAGAAAACCCAAATTATAAGAAGTCAATTAAAGCCCGAAATGATCACTATGATTTTGAATTTTTGTTAAAGCATGCACTAATTAATTTGCTATTTCTCTTTTCATGTTTTTTCAAGCAATTTTTTTTTTTTTACTTTGTTTTTATTGATAAAAAAGATCGTCACTAAATGATAGCCATAAGCATGATTAGGTAATGACACTTTATAAGTGCACTTGAATATTTTAATAAAAAAATATTAGTGCTTACCAAATACGTTATGCAATAAGAACCGCAGACTCGGATGAAAACGACATTAACCTACATATCATTATGAAGGGACAAAAGTATCATCTTCTTGATAAACTCTTCCGCGTTAGGAGTGTCCCCCATGCTAATCGGAAGTTTACATGCAACTAAGAAATTATTGGTTATTGTCTCTTTTGTCACCTCAATTTGGAAATTAATAAATTAAACATGTGATTAGACGTGTTAATATTAAATTTTAGAGTCAATAACTTTTTTTTCTAAAAAATCTTGTAAAAAAAAAAAAGAGATAATTTTAATATTCTCTTTTATTTATGGACTAATCAATTTTTGAGCCCAACAAATAAAAATGATGTAAAAAATATTTTGAAAAATGAATGCGACTATAGTTATTATATATTTAGATATTATATTAGATTTTAGAGTACAAAATTTAATAACAAAGCTATATGATAATATAAATTATATTTTTTTATAATCTTACTAATGTTATTGTCTTCCTTCTAAGGTATTATTATTTCAAAAAGTTAAGGCCTTTATCTCACCATGCAAGATTCGTTGATAGTATAGATGCTAAGGATCTCGACTTCTACTCTGATTCTCAATTGTCGGGTTCTCAAATGGAGCTTTCCTCCTTTCAATAGAATCAATTGATGGAGCAAGCAAAAAGGAAATCTAAGTTTTACAAGGGTGATATCATTTTTAGAAATTCTCAAGATTTTAATTTCATTTTGACTTATACATGAATTTTTCAATATGTTTAAATATATATATATATATATATATATATATATATATATAATCTAAGCTAAGCTAATAAGAAAACGTAGGGAATTGTTTGGCAATTGTTAAGTGCGTGTAGACTCCGCGTTCCATATACACCTTAATTGCTCTTAGCAATTTGC
The DNA here is from genome assembly GCA_027186245.1 of Coriaria nepalensis. Lineage (NCBI taxonomy): Eukaryota > Viridiplantae > Streptophyta > Magnoliopsida > Cucurbitales > Coriariaceae > Coriaria > Coriaria nepalensis. The sequence goes on along the minus strand of CP114491.1, from coordinate 7,462,591 downwards.
AAATGCATTTATTCAAGAGATAATTGATATTAAAAGCAATTGAATGCTTCACTTTCATTTTTCGTTCACGAGAATTAGTGGCCGGTAATTTGTTACCATAAGAACGTCGGAAAGAATTATGTGTGGCTACTGTTAAAGGATAGATTTATACACATAGAAACTATATAATTTACAGTCATATACATACAATAAGTAGAGGTTTTCGTGTAAATAATTGTTCTTTATTTTTGAATTCTGAATTTTTAACGTTAATATATAACTTAAAAAAAAAAAAAAAAAACATGTGGAACTCCTCTATACACATTGGGCAATGGATTGCAAACTCTGATGAAAGCGGTTGAACTCACAAAATCATCAAATGTTATATAGGGAACTTGAACTCGAGCCAAACTCAGGAAGTCACGCAGAGCCAAGCTCAAAGAGTCCATCTTACTCAACTGCTTGGGCAGTAAATAGATTATATATATATATAATCTAAGCTAAGCTAATCCAGCGTTCGGTTAATATAGAATTTACAACCAACTAATTTCACTGCTTTGATGTTAATCAACCTGATGGTGTGACGACAAGCAAGAGTGGGCACGCACGTACGCCAAGAGGCCAGATTTAGGCGAGTTTTGAATTTTCTGGTATTCACTTTTTTTTTCAAACTCATGTAGTTTATTTTTCTTTGGATTTCCTTAATTAATTGAAACAGGTACATGCATGGGTACAAAACGTGAGTAAAAAAACACTCTTTGGATTAGAAATTGACTCGAGTGTAGTCGAACTTAAACCTAATATTATTTGGTTTAGGTTTGAGTTGGCTAAACTAATTTTTAAAGGCTCGAGCTCAGTTCGAGTTTGCATGAGCTTTCATCTAAAGTAATTTGAGCATGAGGTTGTTTTATTTATTTGAAGTTCGAGTTTGATTTCGTTTTGCTTGTTTTTTATTCTCATGAATTTTTAATTTGAGCTAAGAAATTATTAAATTTGATTACGCTAGAACTCGATTAAGCTTGATTAAGCACAAACTTAGCTTGTTAAATTCATTTAAAATTAATAAAGCTATTAACAAGTTTATCGAGTCAAGCACTTTCGAGCTCGAGCTCACTAGTTTACATAAACTCAATATTTGGCTTGAACTCCATCTAAAATACCTCGTGAGCGGCTCATTCCACAGGCACCCTTACTTCTAGATGGGATTGGGGAGCTAATCTTTCATTTTTGTCAAATATGATAATCTATTTTATTTAAAATCATTGAATTTTATATAATGATATTCAAAAAATTTTGTTGAAGCAAGATAAATTAAGATATCTTAAATAAATTATACTAAAATAAATTTTTACTATTTTAATTAAAATCATTGAATTTTTTTATTTAAAATTTAATGATTTTAAATAAAACATATTAACTCGGCATAAAATATTAGCCTTCTAAACCCACTTGGAACCAATCCAAAATGTAATCGAAATTGACATTTGAGTGTCTTTAAATCACGATAAAATCTTAGTGTGGTCCGATGGATGTGATGTATTTAGATAAAAAATTCAAAAATTTAAAGCAATAATCTAAATGAACTGAAATTAGGTAGCATATAGGAGATTCTAATTAAACCCCAAATCAAACTTTAGACCAAAAATGAAATTTGGGAAGGAAAATCCCAAATATCGAATGTATACACAATTACTCTTAGATACGAGAGAATAAAATTTAATTTATTAATTAAAATATATTATATTATTTAAAATTTTTTTAAAAAAAATCATATTTTAAATAATATGAAATACATCCCATGATGTCCCCACCAACCATGAAATGTTTCATAATGTTTTTCCATATTTACATGGCAAACAAATCACTGTTTCGATTGTGTCATGTGACGACAACCGATGGTTCTGTTTCTGCACGACAAAGTGATTAATTAATTAAAATGGTTGCTTAGTGGATCATGATCAATTCGGACGCGCTATGTAATTATATTAACATTGGTATTATCGAATAAAATATAATTAAGTATTTTGAAATGATACCTACAAAATTCATGAAAGCTATTATTGTGTATATAATAAATTTAACTACAGTAAAATTATCGATGATTTTTAAGAAAATAATAATATATATAAATGTATAGAGGTATTGCTATAAGCCTAAGCAAAATTTTGAAAATATTAATTGATAAACTGAATTTATAATAGATAAAAATATTTTAATTATATATATAATTAATAAATTTAAGCAAAATTTTGAAAAATATTAATCGATAAATTATATTTATAATAAATAAAAAATATATTAATTATATATAAAATTAATAAAATATATTATATAATAATATTAAGATAAAAGTAAATTAATTCACTATACTTCTAAATATAGTCGAACTAAGAATTTCTCTTGAAAAGCATGATCCTCACTGGGCATAACAGTAGGTTAATTCGTGCTTGAAAACACTAAGTGACGTAATATGACGGCATCCCTAGTTTCCTACCACCTTTTTATTCCTCTTTTTAGAAGGAAAAAAGAAAAAAAATATATCATCAAAACTATGCAAAAATTCAAAAGTATTCGCCACGTTTTAAAATTTTACAAAAAATAAGTGAAATTTTGACAGATTTGGTGACGTTTTTGAGATAAAAATATTTGGCCAAAAAAAGATTATTATAAAATCCGGTCTTACTAATTATAAATTAACCAAAATCAGTCCTTATATGCGCCTAAACTCTTGAAATTATCTATAGCAAAAATCAACAGTAAAAAATTATCTTACCCAAAAAAAAAAAGTTGAAAATTTTGAAACCATGTCGGTCATTTTCTCATAGTGGCATTCATGCATTTTCTGAAAACCCAACATCAAACTATTACTAATGGGAGGGTGGGTATCTCGAAAGGATAATATTTTCTTCCACAGGTGAGTGTAAATTACACAGTTACAGGTGAGTTCCAAAATAATGTAAAATTTTATATTAATTTATAATTCTCAATTTATAGGTATGGAGATTCATCTCTAAATATATATAATAATAATAATAATAATAATATTATTATTATTATTAATAGCTATGAGTAGAGCCGGCTCAATGTGTTTGGATGCATTAAGTGAGAATAAAAGATTAAGCTTTTTTATATATTTTTTTAAAATAATTTTTTAAAACGAGATTGATATATGATCTCATACTTCCGGTATAGTAATAACTCGAATTCATAACATAACAAAGTCAAAGTGAGAATATTCATTTTTCCGTCTATTTATATATATTAGAATACATATTAGTACTTTATTTAAAAATCACTCTCCTTGCTTTTTGTGTACAAAATAACTGATTAAGTTCTTATATTTAAGTGTGTATAATAATTTTTTTTATTGATAAAATTTGGAATTTTAAGAAATTTGATTTATATTTAGAGGGATAGTTTGAGAGAGATATTAGAGAAAGATGAAGAGTGTTGTAATTTACAAAGAAAAGTAGCGGAATAATAATAATAATAATAAAATAAGAAAAATGGTAATGGATTAGGGAGTTGGAGTTGAACAGAGAAGAGGGCGAAGATGGGTGGAGCAGTGGGGTCTATCTAGGGAAGAAGAAGAAAAAAATGGGAAGAAGAAGAAGAAGAACGAAAGTGGGGCTGGAAAAGAAAGAAACAAAAGTTAATCAAAACAAAAGAAACGAAAGTGGGGCATTTTAATTTATTATTATTATTATTCATTTTTCGTGGCTCTAAGTTAGCTTTAATTAGAAGTGTCAAAATGGACTATCCGGTCCGACTCTTTCAAGCTTTTTTATTATTTAGGGTTGGGTTGGGCTGAGCCCGGAAAAAAAGTGAGCTGGGCTGGGTTGAGCTCGTTTTCAAAATATATGTCCGGACTCGGCTTGAAAATCTCTTTGGGTTTATCACGAGCTCATCCAAGCTTAAAATGGGCCAGATTATATCAGGCCTTACCGGGCCTAAAATGAGCCGGGTTCTACTGGACCTTACTAAGCCTAAAATGGGTCGAGTTCTACAAGGCCTTACCGGCCTAAAATGGGCCCAACCCTTTTTAAATAAATTATTATTAAAGTAAGAGAAATTATTTGAAATTTTGAATCCTTATAATAATTTAATTAACAAGAGGTCCAAAGAACAATCCAAATAAAATTATCAAATTGTATCATCAAAATTTACAACCAAATAACTAATGACATCTCAAATTATCAAATTGTCTAATTATCAAATTATCAAATAACTAAGAGTCTAAGAGCATCTCAAATAAAGAATAAATTTTTGGCCAAATAAAGACTTCATTGCATATTATTAAATAATTGGTCTATCAAAAAAACCTCCCGGCCTTAAGAATGAAAAACCGGAGCTTATAATGAAGTCATAAACAAAAATAATAATAATAAAAGTTTGTTAATACATTATAATATATTATCTATCATCTATTTATTAATAGTAGTTGGTCATTGATAGACCACAGAACTGATTCCTGTCGCAGAAGGATATTCATCTAAGAACATATTCTAAAAATATTGAGCCAAGTCTTTATTATGAGTTGTATGTTGACCTTGATGAGACGCATGCTCCCAATCTCTTATGTATAATTATATTTCAACCAATTATGGCTTTAACGAAGTCTTTCTATCTTTAATAACTCTCTCACCTATGTTGAATGCTGATTTGGAAGAAACTACTGAGACGGGAACAGTTAGGACACCTCGTGCAAGTCGTGCTAGTATAGGAAATAGTGTAGAGCTTTTCTTCCACCAATCCAAAATGCATAAGGATTTTGAATCATTTGCACAAGAATCAAAAAATGAGAAATCGATTTCGAGGTATTTCTGAAGTTCCATCCCAGTGAAACTAGAACTGGAATTGGAACTGGAACCAGAACCGCTAACAAAATTTCAACTTTTCCTCTTGGGTCGAATCTCTTATTTTCGTGTTTGTTGCTGCAAGTAGCTGTACTTATTATCATAAAGACCAAATACTTCATATAACTTGTTAGTAGCGTTAGTAATAGTGGAAGAATAATCAACATTTATATATTGACTCATAAATGTAAGAGTATTTGTTAAACCCTGTAACTTAACCCTGCGTCTAATATAAAAGCAAAAGTATATAAAAGAGGAATTTCCTTCTAATATTTTTTAAATTTCGAAACTATTTTCTGAACAACTGGTTTAAACACTTCATCATTCTCATAAATCTTAAACAAGCTAGTAATTTCAACATGTTTAAACACCTGAAAGTCGAACAGTAGAATCATAAAATATTTCTAAAAAACATGTAAATTTTTCAGATATATCCCAATCAGAACTATTCACAATAACAGGAGGATCATAAGAATTAAAAAAACCATTAATTATTTCTTTATGTGGGAGGGCATTTTACAATATCAAATATGTGGAATTCTACCTTACCGACATATCAATTCCAAGCTTTTGAGGCTTCAAATTGAATGCCCTATAATATCTTTTAAACTTAGCTATCCTAGAATTTGAACTAATAATCCAAGATAATATCATATGAATTTTATCAACAGTATAGTTTTACCTATTGTTCTTTCATACCTGATTTTACAACGAGGTTTATGATGTGACACACGCAACGTTGATGTAGGAACACTCCACCATTATATTGGCTAAGCTGTGATTCAAATAAAGAGACGGCACTTATGTTTGTCGCAACATTATCCAAAGTTATAGATATTATACGACTTTTGATATCAAACTCACTCAAAATTTCAATTATTGAATCACATATATTTTCACCAGTATGTGCTTCATTTATAACTTTAAATGTTATTAATTTTTTTATTTAAAGTCAATTCTAAATCTAAGTAATGAATATCAACGTATAAATAGTACTCTTTAGAACATGCATTCTAAATATCAGAAGTTAAGGTAAAAGTTAGATTTAAATCACCACATTCTAATTTTAATTCATCACTTTTTTTTTCTGAAATATGCAAATATATCAGATCTAGTAGTATTTCTACTTGTGCTCTTATATTATGGGGTATGTTCTCTTCTAATGTGCTCTTCATAATAAATACTATCATTAAAATGAATAGGTAAATCAATAGCAGCAATAAGTTTAACTAGAGTTTCTCTAGCAGTCATGGAATCATAAGTCTACATACTAATTGTACCATTAGTGTTAAAATTCAGTTGAGTTTGATTCATACCTACACCAGCTTTAGCCATGCATTTGTCTTTGTGGCGTTTCAAGTTATTAGTTCCATCATTTGGACCTGTAACCAAAATACTTTTGCAATACTTGCACATTGCACAATCAATGTTCGCACATTTCTTATTTTTGTGTGGACTTATGTCGAATGTATACCAAATTTTGGATGTTCGCTTATTATGTCTCTTTATGGGCATTGTATTTGCGACAGTAGCAGTATGAGCATTAGATTAATATGATGGTGATGGTAGACCTTGACCACTTGGTATATTAGATTGTGTTGGAACTGATGGTATCAGTGGTGAATTTGAATCAATTTCGACATAAAGATTTTGCTCATACTCATTTAGAGAGTTAAAGTCATATTGATGATAATTCATTTCCTATAATGAATTTAAGAGTAAATGATTAATCATAAAAAATATAAATAAATAAGAATTTAAGTAAACAAGTAAAGCATTAAACATTAAGTATAATAATAAATAATAAACAATAACAATAAGTTTAATTACCTTAGAATTTTGTTTAATTTATGGAAAATATAGTATTATGGATTGAGATTAAGGAATAAGGATAAGAGATTGAGATTAATGATAAGAAAATTATGGATTATGAAAGAATGAAAATTAATTATAATTTAGAGTATTAGAGAAAAAATTAGGGATTAGATAAGAGATTGAGAGAGTGTGTGTGTGTGTGTGAGAAAATGTGAGAAAAAATTAGAGTGAAAGAGTAGATATTTATAGGGAAAATTCGAGTAGGGGGAGAATTTAAAAATTATTATGAGAGGAGAGTAAAATAAAATAAAAATAAAATTAAGGACAAATATATATATATTATCCTACTAAAAAATTTGAGATGGGTGATGAGGAGAGGGCTTTCAAATTTGAATGTCCTCTCCTCATTGCATGTGCAGCAGGCTAAAAAGCATGCAGTGTAGGCAGTAGGTTGTGCCCTGCTAGGGCAGGGCCCCCTGGGCTCAGCCGGGTTTATATACAGGGCTAGGTTGGGCGGGCCCAGTGGGTTTAGAAATTTGTCCAAATCCGGACCTATATTTGGGTCGGGCTTTGGGCCAGGTTTTTTTTTCTAAGCTACGAGTCGGGCCGGAAAACTCGGCCCATTTTGACACCTCTAACTTTAATCATTAAATTTATAAATTTTTTTTCTACCCTCTTTCATGGGCCGCCGGTGATAAATAAAATTTGGGGCTCTTTTTAAGTTAGCTTAACCTTTTTTTTTTAGGGGCCCCTTTTATTTCGGAGCCTTAGGCAACAGCCTAGCCCATCTAATAGGCATCGAGCTTGGATATGAATAGGATTGTCCAAAGGGTGAATAACATATATTCGTATATGTTATCCATTATATCCATTATATGGATTAACGGACGGGTATCTGCCAGTTAAGTTTTTAGGGCAAGTGATATTGTCCTATCCGCTCCATTAGATATCAAACGGTTATTTATCATGCCTCCGTGAATAAGGCGGCTATTCGTCTTGCCCTTTTTTTTCCTTGAAGAAACAAGAAACTTAAGTTTTTTTTTTTTAAATTAAAAAATAGACGGGTAACAGATATTCATCTGCCCTAAAACTTTGAATGAAGTTAATTGGAATCTATTTCGTTGGCGGGTGGACCGATTCCATTGGCGGGCAGATTGGACAATTATAGCAAATACTGATATTTTTACACAACCCTAAGGAGAGTTTAAGTGGCACCAATATGTGATTAATAAGAGAGTATGAATTTAAATGTCGAATACTTTATTGATAGATGTAACATTTATCACTTATCTTGTAATGTAACGAGACCTACTGATCTCTCTGAGTTTATACGAGACCAGATTCAGTGCAAATCAAGTCTATGCATACCAAACATATCAAGAATTATGATGTATGCATAGGAAATCCGACCGTTCCCATTAATCGACTAAACATAAGCCCCAATTATTCATAAATAATATGGAAAGACATGACCGGTGAAATTTCTTACCAATAAATCACATCACTTGATTTGTTTGATCTATATACACTTAATTTGCATTGAACCTAATATCAATTTATACACCACCACCGAACACGTGCGAAGGAGTTTCCCAATACTATAAGAATAATAATAATTGTAATGATAAATAAATAGTCTTCTTTCCGTGCAAGTGTACGTGTTCCACTCGAATCACTAAGTTGCTACCTTAATTGCACGTATCAGAAATACATGTGGTGTTTTAGTGTTCACTATCTATCTACAAGCCACCTTTAAAATTAATTAATACATGCATCATGTAAATTTGTTGAAGGAGCTAACTTTTTTGCATTCATACTTGTATCCCCGCATGCAATTTCTTAATACATTTGTCACCTTTTTCACTGGGCCCACTGCATGCATTGTATATATAAGTGTTGACAATCCCCCCCCCCCCCCCCTTCTCATATGCTTTACTACAAAACAATTTGTGCGATCAATCTTAAATTGAAGCTCTTCTGACGTTCTTGTCAGTGATGGGGCCAGCTCATGTGATATCTATCAGTGGCGAAGAAGAACGTCAAGCTGGGGATGCTAATGTTATTACAGCTTCCAATAAGGATGGAGAGAAGGAGGTTAAACATTGTCGTTTCCTTTCTTTCATTTTCTATATTGGAGAGAAAATGAAGGAAGATCAAATAAGAAAAGTCATTCATAGTGTGAAGGTTGGGATTGCCTTGGTTCTGGTTTCACTTCTTTATCTAGTGGATTCTCTCTATGAACAAGTTGGAGAGAACGCCGTTTGGGCTATCATGACTGTTGTCGTTGTCTTTGAGTTTTCTGCAGGTAATTTTTAAATATAATTAATGAGTATATAATAGATTAACTATATATATATATCGATCATGGAAATATGTATAATTTTCAGGAGCTACACTTGGGAAGGGAATCAATCGTGCAATTGGAACTGCATTAGGAGGAGGGTTTGGGTGTTTAGCTGCAGCTCTTGCTCAACAAATTTCTGGGAATGGCAACGCTATTGCTGTGGCCACTTTTATCTTTGTCTTTGGTAAGTTGCCCGTTTATTTAGTTTACTTAACTCCCACCACAAAAAAAAAAAGGAGTGGATTTGCTCTAAACCAATTTAATTAAGTTGTCCTAATGTATGGTATCTAGATTAATAGTGTAATCATGATTGATTGTAGGCGCCAGTGCTACTTACGTTAGATTGGTACCAAGCGTAAAGAGAAAATATGAGTATGGAGTAGTGATATTCATTTTGACATTCAATTTGGTGGTGGTTTCCGGAAAACAAGAGGGAAAGGTGGTGGTTTTAGCCCGTGATCGGCTCGCAACTATCGGTATAGGCATCGCCATCTGCATTTTTACAAGCTTGCTAATCCTCCCCACTTGGACTGGTGATCAACTTCACCGCTCCGTTGCCCTTAATTTTACTCACCTCGCTGATTCTCTTCAAGGTGATTAATATAACATACATATATATATATATACACTTGTACATGATTAAGTTGATCATTTCTGTAAATTAATTTTTCTTGTTCTTTCTATATATCTTTGCTTCGTGATATAGGATGTTTGGAGGAGTACTTCATGACATTCGAGAAGGACAAGGACCAGCTTGCAAGTTGTAGTAAAGTTCTAAGCAGCTGCAAATCAGTGTTAAGTTCAAAGACAAGTGAAGAATCATTGGTATTAATTTTTATTGTCTAATTACCCACTTGGTCTTTTTTTTCACTGAAAAAAAAAACTATTTTAGAGTCAATCCCACCATGATCTCTCAATTTACATTATGTCATCTTAATTTTTTTTTTTTAATTATAGGCAAATTTTGCAAGATGGGAACCATGGCATAGAAAATTTGGGCTTAATTACCCATGGAAGAAATACCTACATGTTGGAGAGCTTCTTAGAGAGCTAGCAACCACAATAATTTCTCTCAATACTTGCCTTCAATCTCCTAGACAGGTATTTAATTAATTTTTTATTTTTTATTTTTTGGAGACAGAAAAATTTTATTACGTTAATTATTTACATTAATGAACGTACTAATTATATGTTATTGATTATGTGATGATCAGCCCTCAACAACGGTGAGAGAAGCAGTAAAATGTCAATGTGAAGCAATTGGGTCCTCCATTGCATGGACTCTAACAGAGGTAGGAGAAAGCATATTGAGAATGAGAAGATTGCAAGTAGGGGCAGTAATAGAGCCGAAATTGAAGTCAGTTAGACAAGACATTAGCCTACTTATGTCTTCTTCCAAGCTTCAAGGAACGGTACCTGCAGGGAATACCAGTGAAGCTCTGGCCATGGCTACCTTTATCTTCTTACTGACAGAGATGGTTGAAAAGGTTGAAGATTTGGCTAAGGAGGTGGAAGAACTTGGAGGGGTTGCTCAATTCCAAGCCTAAGGAAAGAGACCAATATATATGTATATAACTTCATAATTTTGCTCTGATCTAACACCATTCGATCGGAAATTAGAGGCTAGATAATGAATTTCGGAGGCAAGAGGCTTCTATGTATGTATATCTTTGACAGAAGTCTTACTGAAGGGATCATGTAGTATTAACTTTGTTGAACCTTTTTGAACGGTATTTATCTAAGTGGAAGAATTATATATTTTATGAAGAGAAATGGGGCCAATTTATGAATAGTTAATCTTCAGTAATAGATTGGCTGGTACTACCGTACTAGTTATTCCTTGAGGGAATCTTTTACGTGATGTAAGATGGAATTAATGATATTTTGACCCTATATGAAGGCGATACTGTTATTTTTTGTCGTTTTCTTAGTTGGACTTATTTGTCTGGTAGTTTGAGAAACAGGGATTCACATGTAATTTCAGAAACCTTAAGTAATAATTATCCGACACTTAAGGAGCTCCCTGATACTTTTACAAATATAAGAGTTAAATAGGTAATTATCCAATATTTCAAGGGTACTTATATAGTTACAATTACCGTTGGAAAAGGAAGAAATAAAAATTACAAAACTTAAAACAAATGATAAAATTGCATTGTGGAAGAAAATGAATGGTTGTATTCACAACAACATGTTTTCGGCTCCCTCCTTTAATTTTGGGTTTATCTCCTCCAAAGTTAAACATAGAGTGCCCTCCCTTCCTGCTCCTTCTAGTAGGGATGACATTAAGACTACGAATTTTTTAGACAGTTTGGGATATGTCCAGTTTTATTGTTCGTTTTGAATTTTGACTCTTCTAGGTTTTATTTTTCTTTGAACTCTTGCTTACATGATGAGCTGTGGTCCTCTTGTGACCACCTTAGAATATACCCTAAAAACCATCTTAGAATATGCCCTAAGAATTTCTTGTAGTGAGATTTTTCCCAATTTTGTGTTTTTCTATACTTACTTTCCAACAAAAAGAGATAAATTTAAAAAAAAATTAGAATTAACCCTATATTTCCTTAAAAAAATTTTGCCATAAATAGAATTTTTTTTTTTTTCAAAAGCACCCCCTAATAGTTGGCATTTGGATTTTAATCCACAATTTTGAGTCTATGTTTCAATCTCTTTAGAGAGAGTTCTGATGGTAGTAGTGGCTGATAAAGTGCTGAGGTCTCAAGTCATTGATTCACGATTAGTAATTACTGAAACTGAGAATGCACTCAACTTCAAGAAATTACGTGAGAGAATTAATTAAATTTTATTTATAGCTTAATTCTTCTAAACCGAAATTACAAAACTTCAGTACTAATGACCCACTCTAACATTCTAGTAAAGTAACTACTTCTCCCCAATAGTATTAGTAATTACAACAATAGTCCAACCCTATCAAAGAGAGGACACAATGCACCATCATTATGGTTGTCGACTTAGCAGGATCATCATTTCCAGTTCAATCAGTTTAACTTAGCATAGCAAGTAAGGAACGTTTTTATCTTCTACCCTCGTATTATTGAAATACTATTACACCATTACTTTAGTCTTAGAGTTTGCGACGACAAACATGCTCATTGCTCATTGACTGCATCCAATAAAAAGGGTTTTTATTTATTTCAAATGATCATGTTCTAATAACTGATTGCAAAGTTGATTATTCAGATCTTTCAGTTCATAGATGTAGAATCCGGTACAAGCAATACCTGCTTACTTGTCGAAAACAGTTTTTTAAGATCTTAAGCAGTGACAAGACTTGTTCGAGAATGATGTAGGGTATATGTTTTCTCTTCTTTTTTTTCCATTATGTGATGTTGCGTTGTTAGTACCAGTGGTCTCCCGTTATTGTCTGGTGATAATGTTTTCTCTCTCATCTTGTCTTTTAGTTTATGAAGCACTAACGTTAAAACGATAAGCCAAATACTCAAATTGGTACATTATTCAAGTCGATAATATCTTCTCAAATCCGAAGACAAGTTCTCAAAATTTTAATATATAAAAAAGTTATATTCCCTCTATGATTTTAAGTTCAAAATTAAATTTTAATATGATATACCCATATTTAATGGATTAAACTTAACACATACTCCACATCATATCTAAAAAAAAAAAAAAATATATATATATATATATATATATAATATCATCGAATCATATCGGAAACATACTTACAATTCAAATTAGAAATACTTAAATCTTTTGAAAATTATATAAAACTAAAGTCTAAAATAGAGGGATTGTAATTTAAATCTTGAATCGGTGTAGACTCGCAATTGAACAAATGATAAGGTTGATCTATATTTTCCCCCACATCCTAATTTACATGGAATGATTGCTTGTAATCCACTAAAATGATTTATTAGGTCCGAAAATCAAAAGTAGTAATTTGTTTGTTTCTCTCCTTTTTTTAATGCAATAAAATTCTTATAAAGCACCGTTAAGAGACGCATTCTAATCTATAGTTTTCCTACTAAGAGTAGCGCTTTATTTTGTCTTCTTTTATATGGATTAATTAACAATTTGAAAGCTTTACTTATTTGGAAATATCTTAATATATCTACACTTGTTTTCAATACGAAGAAATAAGGATGAACAAACTAGTTAAGATGACATTGTATTAAGTTTTGAGAGAAAAAAGAATAATAGTCAATAACATGATTGATTCAGATCGTAGAATTACTAAATTGATCTACTTGCACAATAAGCATCCGATAGCCATTGACGGAAAATCATCAGGTGATAAATTACTAATTTGTAGTTTAAAATTTTGAATGTAAATTTTACTTGATAAATTGATATATTTTTAAATATTATATTGTCCAAATTATGTCACAATTATAATATTATTTAAGGCTAATTATTTTTAATTCATATAGTTCAAGTTTTATAAATTTATTTATATATAATTTAAATTAGAATTTTTAATTTATTTGATTTTTTTTAATAAAAAAAATTGACGTATTAAAATTTTAACATTTCATGTTAAATTATATGTATAAATTTGTAACTTTAATAATGTCACGTCAATACTAAAAAGTTATAATTATAAATTTAACCTATATTTAACCCATGGAGCTCCACAGATCTGGAGCTCGAATAATCCTCGGAAGTATTTTTTTTTTTTTTTCTTTTCCAGTAATTATTGATATTGCCTTCTTTATGTGAGCTCAGTTTCTTACAGATTTAAGGTGTTCTCCTTCGTGCACACGTGCTGGAGTTCATGGAACGGTGGCAATTTGTCATCCCGATTGTTATCATTACAAGGGAACTTTGGATATCTTCTACAAAAACATTCGACAGGTTGTTGGATTTTCTTGGCTGTTTTTCATCAGAAGAACAAACTTTCTTCCTCAAGTATTGCAAAATGAGACAGTTATTTTGCAAGAGGATTATTCGATCTGTGGAGCTCAAACTCCGTGGCCATAGAATTTGAACTCCACAACTGTAGAGATTGGAGGAAAAAAGAAAACAAAAATTGATCACGGGAAAATTTATTATTTTATAAATTTTTGAGACAAAATTATAAAGAAAAATAATAATATAAGTTTAATTTATATTTTTTATTCTTGACATATTAATATATAAAATTTTATCATATAAATTTTAACTAATTTAGATTATATATAAATTAAAATATTATTTGAAAACTACGCATATATAAATTTATAAAAATTAAAATTTGAATTAATATATGTGAACATGTATAAATTTTTAAAAATTAATAAATGTGTCCATAACAATTTCAATAATTATGAAATTATATTTCTTAAAAAAAAAAAAAAAGGATCAGAGCGGATATTCGCTCAATTGCCCTATCTGCCTAAGGAATAGGGGAGGTTATCATGCCCCTGACAAATAAAAGGCGGATAACCCACCCGCTTTAAATCTAATGAATAAGGTGGATAGCGGTGACAGATATTCGCTCTCCCCCGGCCTCCGTTGCTCATCCTTATCGGGAGGGCATTCCGATCAAATGGAGGGGAAGTAGAAAACAAGTCTGAGTGAAGTTAACCTCTTCGACCCAAAACATAACAGTGAATTGATAAGTACTTTTATTTATTTTTTTTATTTTTTTTTCACATCTCTGATCATTCCTATTTGCAAAATACGCTTCAAAATTTTACATTCTGGCAAAGCAAGACAGAGAGATGATATTACAATAACACGTTTTGGAGTTTATATCTCCTCTACCCGATCTTCTATCTCCATGAACTATAACATAAATTATCTGCTGCTTTACAAACCCGATAATCAAATTCCATCCATTTTCTCATAATATATATATATATATATATTGAAAGAAAAATAGCAAAACTTTCATCACATCTTAGGTATATACAAAAGTAATATCAAAATTTCTATAACTTCTTTCTTTTTCTCTCTTTCGATCTCTCTTGCGTAGAAATCCCTTGCCAACAATTAACCAGTCTCAAATCTCTTCCTTCACTAATCCTCATAACTAAAACTAAAACTTTTCCGTATACTCCGACCGATTAGATTCTTTCTTCATGAAAAGTGCATAGATAATCTCATTCCAAGAATCAGGCACTCCTGGCAAACACCAGTGGCTACAATCTTGGTGGTGGAGCGAGGCTGGCCCCCTCCCATTCCCGAGATAATATATCGAAGGATGCCCGTCTTTCCTCCTTGATGTCATATTCGTGACATTCAACAAATCCAATTTCATCGTCCTCGACTTGTTCGAATAATATTCCGACCACAAGTCAATTACCGACTCGAAATGAGTATCGTGTGAAACTGGCAGTGGGCCCAATTCCGGTAACGTCTCCATGTGACAACCACCACCAGTGTTCCAATCACCGCCTCTACAAAATCGAACTTGACGTTTAGAATAATGAAATGTTATATAATTAAAACAATCCTAGCTTTTAAAATTTATCACCTGAAATGGGCCGGTGAGTGGGTACGGAAGAGGACATAAGTCTTTCTCGTGTCGATTTCTTTGTCAACCCAATCGAGCACGGTCTGAATCGATCTTCTAAAAGCAGTTTGAACACTCATGTTCATCTTCACCTCCTTCCCTTCTTGAAAATAGCAACCCCTGTAGTGAAATAAATTGAATGACATAAGAACTTGTATAGAGAAAACAATAACTATAAAGCGGTATCCTTTTTTTACTACTCTCTAATGATCCTCTCATGGCTCCACCAATGGCCCGAATTCAAAATGAGCAAATCTGCATCTCTCCATTGTCTAGAAGTCCAGTCAAGTTGGTCAACTTTCAAGGTGGTCTTGACGATCGTCGGAGAATTACTCGGAGGGTGGGTTTGAACAACAAGGAAAGGGGCTCTATAGTATTCAATGCTGCAGTTAAAATCCTCAAACTTGAAGATCAAGAAACCGGAATGCTTGGTAATTGGACTACCATTTATCTCATAAATCGAAGATTTATTCGGGATAACGGAAGAGAGCATGCATAACATGGACTCCCATTGGTTTCTTCCGATCGAGTCCCCTGCAAAAACAAGCCGGCGGTTTCGTAATTTCTGCAACATCTTTTTTGCGTGGAACCTGTTTCATAGGGACAACGACATTTTAAAACCATTGCAATACTTTTCTAACTAACCAAACGGAAAGAAAACTCGGGAAATGAACATGATATGGAAACCTGGGTAAGTCGCAGTCCTTAGGTTGCCAACGCCAGTTTGTGAATTTGGTATCGGGTCTTCCATTTGCAACGCATCTGAAACCCCCGTCCATAAAAGAGCAATCTTCTGATCGGTATAGCGGGTGGGACCCCTCCTCATCTTGGATCCAGTTCCCATCAAACAAATCACACCCGTTGATACTTTCATCTAGAAATCCCGCCTGTCCGATTCCGGTAGTACTGTTTGAAGGCCCATGGAATCCGAGCCCGATAGCAACAGTCTGGTAGTCCAAGTAGGAGAAGGAGATGACGCACAAAATGGAGACAAGAAAGAAGGTGACAAGTCCGAGAGATGGTTCGAGAGGATTCATTCGGTTGAATATGCTTAGAATGTTCAAGTGGGTTGCTGTTTGTTCTGTGTCTTTTGGAGAAGAAATCTTTCCCATTTCGAAAATGATAAGAGGAAATGGTATTCGAGATGAACATGAACATGAACTCCATTGTTTTTATTAGCTGCTAGTATTAATGAGAGAAAAAGAAGGGGAAAATGACATAGAGTGATGAATTAAAGCAGAAGAAAAAGACTTCCATGCTATAAGAGAAATATCAACGTATTCATTTTTTTTCCTTTTTTTTTTTCTTCTTCGGGTCAGTCAGTATAATAGCGTAATGATTGAAAGGTGTATTTTCTGCATTTTGTAAAGAGTTAAGACAAATGATTATGAATCAAATCACCTGACCTTTGAAGAAAAACACGCTATCTTTCTTTTTGGCATTGAGCAAAAACGAGTACTCGTTATACATCAATATCATCCTCAAGTCCAGTTTCGACACCGTGTTTTGGACAACAGGGATGAGCCAGTAAAGAAAAGAAACAAGAACCTGTATTCTGCAGTTGTCAAATTTTTTTATTCAATATTAAGCTTCATACGTAAATTGTTACTTTTCACAGTTTGAAGGAAAAAACAAGAGCCCATTTCACAAAACATAGCCCCCCGAAGGTTAAAAAAGTAGCAATACCACTCAGAATGCAGACCCTATATAACCTGCTTTCATTCCTCATCTTCTCCTCTCTCAACTGGCTCTGCACTTTCGAGAACTTCACTATAATTCTTGCTCCGCCGACAATTCAACGCCCCCTTAAGTATAAGCAAGCTATTCCTCGCATTAACAGTAGCACCTTCCATGTCTTCTAACTGCATACTCAACTTCATCAACTTGAGAGTCATCTCACCTCCATTCCCATCTCCTTCGCCTTCCGTCTGAATCACCCAAAATTTCATGATAAGAATGCACTCCACCACTTGGCATGGAAGAATATCCTTCGCGGGAAGAATGGACCTAAACTGGTTCACGAAATCCATGTCAGTGGGCAGTGCCTTTGCCCGCCAAGTGGGCTCCAGCTGTGGCGAGGTTAGCCGCCTGCTTCATTTTCCGGTTAACCAATATCCAACATAAACGTAAACCACCGTGAAGTTCCCTCCATAGCTTCCCATCTTTTCGTAACCACCGTAAAGTGCCGAAGGGAACTTCACGGTAGCCCATCAGAAACCGAGAGTGACATCATCATCAAATGTGAGAAGATCGATACGGAACGGACAGTTATGAGACCAACTGTTGAACCCGTTAGCATTAGGTATCCCCCATAGGGCCTTTGAGCATATGGACTTATCTTTGTGAAGGATATCGATGAGAGAGACAAAGTCTGAGGGTAGGATGGTTTCAGACTCATTCAAGTCGGAGTAGTAATCAGGGTCGTCCCAGGCCCAATCTTCAGAGTAGTCAAGGTAGTTATTGTTGCCGTAGTTGTTCCATGGATGATTTTCGGAGACTTGTTTGTATATGATGAGGGGAAAGCAATCTGCATAGAATTTTCAGAACCCGCCTATTAATGAGATTAATTGTTTGACGTACCCTTGATTGGTAGAAAGGCCACAAGGAAGAGCACACATTTTCCCATAATTCTTCTTCTTTTGAGATAGAACTAAGAGCGGCACATGTACATAGAACTAAGAGCGGCACATGTACATGCTGCACTGACTAAAGGAGGGTCCATCTAGGCAACTCAGTATGTCGTAGAAAAGATCGGAGCTTAGCGATGCCATAGTTTTCGGAACTTCGAATTATAAACTTTTAACTATCTAGCAAGAAGAAGTGAATTAAAAAGATTAAGTTCAGATAGAGAATTAATCTAATAACTGCTCTGTTTTAATAACGATAATAATAGTTTCATTTTAGAAACTTGATACAAAAAATAACCAGAAACACATAATTGAGAAAGAAAGAAAAAATAATCCTCGAAATCTTGTACAAAACACAGCTTGGTATCAGCAGTTTGGGACATAAACTGGTCAAAACAAATTCACAACCAGGATCCAATTCGACATCACGCTTTGATCTAAAACTGGAAATAACAAGTGGAATGGGTAGGAAAAATTGCAGTGATCTATAAACAAGTCGCTCCTCAAATTCTACTTATCAAGATTAGAATGGTTAAAGAAGTTATCATTTACTAACGATTCAAGGAAAGGGCAGAGATTAAATCAAAGGCATTCAAGGAAAATTAAGAGAAAGGTAATTGAACATTGACATCACATACCTCATAATTGAGCTGTTGCAGTGCAGAGAGAAGGAAATTGACTTTCTGAAGAAGCCACTCGACCAGAAATCAGAACTGTAAAGGAGGAGAAAAGCGATTGGGTTTTTAGATAATGTCGTGTCGGAACTTAGAAGGTTGATGACAATGTCTGACCCATCTGCTTATCTATTATTTTTATCTTAATGTCTGATTATTACTATCTATTAATATATTCCTTTTCCTGCTCTACTGCGGGCCAAAATGATGCGTGGAGCCACAAAAAGTCAAAAACATCTATCCGTTTCCCCCATTTGACTTTAATAGACTATAATTTAGCTCATATATTATTTATTTAAATTCTAATTGTATTTCGAAATTCTAAATTCAGTGGTATAAAGAGATAAACTCTTTTGACATGTCAATTTATAGATAAAAGATGCATTTATTTAGAAGTGGAAATTACCGACCAACGACTCTCATGCCTTGAAGTGATATCACCCATTGGTTACTCTATCTTGCGGTGCTTGTCCAATCATCTATTTTGAGCTGGATTTAGATCATTCCCATTACTCATAAACTGATAATACAATACGGCACAAGCAAAAAACAAGAAAAAAAAAAAGAATACCCCAAAGGATGGATTGGCTTTGTTGAACTGAGAATGGGGATGACCTCTGTTAATAAGAAGTGTTCCCCCATATCCAAAAATATATAGCAGACATCAATTACTACGTTTCAAGTTGCCATTTTAGAAAAAATCTAAGGATGGATTAAGAAAGAGAAGATGAGCATACCCACTACTTTCATATCCATAGGTTCGTTAATTTCTCCGCACAAACTGAACAGAAAATCGAAAAGATCACAAGATCTAACGGCCGCAACCACGGCCACGGCCACATCCCCGTCCACGACCTCATCCCAAAGCTTTCCCTGAAGTGTAGGGTAAAAATGAAATTAGTATAATTTTTTTCCTGATAAGAAAGGAGATGAAGACATACATAAAAGACTTCAAGATTTCCACACCAGCAGTAGGTTTTTTGGGCTTTACTCTAGGCATCTCAAGATTCCCTGTAATATCGTATGCTGTTGCCTTGAACACTTAGATGGTCGATGGATTTTTCTCCTTTAGTATAAGCTTCACTGTCTTCAGATATGTATTGATGCTGATATCCACACCTGTATGTGGGGCAAACAAGTCTATTGTTCAGTATGATTAGAGTCTCATGCTTATATATGCTTTACGATCAAATGAAAAACTCAGCTTCCAGGTCATTAAATTTCACTCAATACATTAAGCATACAATAAACCTAAGGTTAATATGGCATAGAGTATAGAGCTTTAAATTGTATCCATTTAGAATTGGCTTAATGTATTGAGAAGCTCAATAACCAAGCCATAAGCGCCGCCCTGAAGCACCAAGCCGCCATTATCGCCGCTTGAAGCTTGTTGTCGTCGTCGTCTCATGAAGGAGAAGAAGAGGCAGCGGAGAGATTTGGAGAAGAGAGAGAGCGTAAGTATGAGAGAGAAAAATGTTAAAGAAAGAAAAAGTGGTCAGAAAGGCCACTTGAGACCCTTCATGTCCAATGGGTAGAAAAAGGGTTTCCCATACTTTAAAATGATGAAAGGCTAAAAGCATAGCCTGGAAAAAGCTGTCAATGATGCCGGCTAAAAGAAAGATGATCCCATGTGAAGGCTTACATGCCCTGCGGTAAGAAAAAGAAACTGTACAGTACCATCTCAAGAAAAGAAAAATGGGTCAGAAAAATTTTTCGATCCAAAAGAAAAATTAAAACGGGTTGAGAAAATTATTTAACCCGACTAAGATTTTGCTTAAGAGAATAGAAAATAATATAATAAATGATATATTATAATTAATATTTATAATTATAAATAATTAATATTTAATAAATTAAATTTATTAAAAAATTATTCACAATCTTAATTCAAAAATTTTTGAATACAC
The DNA here is from genome assembly GCA_027186245.1 of Coriaria nepalensis. Taxonomy (NCBI): domain Eukaryota; kingdom Viridiplantae; phylum Streptophyta; class Magnoliopsida; order Cucurbitales; family Coriariaceae; genus Coriaria; species Coriaria nepalensis. The sequence continues at coordinate 7,441,911 of CP114491.1, read as the reverse complement.
ATAACATATTAAATCTTATCCCAATATATGACATATATTGTGTACGTAAAACAGCGTCTCCTCTAAATATACCAATATTTTTATTTAACTAAAATAGAATGTAAAAAATAGTAAAGTAAATTAATATAAAGAATTATAATTATTCACTTATAAAGATCAAAATGATCAATAGACTACATCCACTCTAAATTCTGAAAAATTAAGTGAAATTTATTTGCACTAGTGATGATATTATCTTATTACAAATTAATATTTTTAGTCACAAATCATATACTATTATGCAAAATGAAATCAAATAGAAATTAACCACGAAAATTACTAAAGGAATCGTACTCAAAAATAAAAAACACTAACTAAGCATAAATTTCATATTAGTATAAATAATCTCGATATATCAAAAGAGAAGATAATAACATATAATAATTATGCAATAGGTAAGATCAAATATCACATAATCGAACTAAGAAGCATGAGATCACATGAAAAAGAAGAACCATAATTGCATCTCATAGATAAGGAGGTGCACAAATTCTACATGCCCTAAGTGAATGAATTATGTCACTTAAATAGTGACCAGACTCAATACCCGTTCCAAGACCCGACAAAATAGTAGATTTCGGGCTTGAAATCAAATAGTAACTCATTCATAAGAGAATGACCCAATCGGATTTTGGGCTCACCCAAATCCAATTACATTAAGCAGTCCTCAATTGATTACAATTACACAACACAACAAATATATAATAACATCGTCACAAGAACCCTTGCCTTGTTCAACATTATTTTCTACAATGACCACTTAGTTGGTAGTGTAGTATAGTAATTGACCTCCATTTATTTTTCCTCATCGGAATGGATAACACTTCCTGAGCAGATGTTATTTTGGACACATAGTAGTACTTACGTGACTGTTCCATCATAGAATGATTATTGTCGGTGACACTACTATAGCCGTCGTGCTCACAACTGCGGCGCCACCATGGTGAGTTAATGAATTAGGGTCGGAGCTCGTTCTTCCATAGTTTATTGGAAGGTCATGTCTAAGCCCAATTTACTGATCGGTGATTAATCGCTTCATTTGGTGATGATGATTTGTTGATGTCATCGTAATTACAAAAATGGGCAGAATTGTTAGTCTCGTCAAAAGTTGGACCCACTCGTTCTCTATGCATTCGTGGGTTTATCCTACTTGCCGTTACAATCAATTTCCGGTCACTTCATCAAACTCCACTTCATATACTCTTACAATACGACATTTGTGAAAAAAGAAATTTAAAATTAAAGTAAAAAATAAAAAGCAAAACCCTCATGCCTTGTTTGTCTAGACATCTTAAAATGCGTTTTTTATCATGATTTGATATATTATATTAAAATATTTTAATTTTTAATAATTATATAAATATTTTTAAATATTCAAAAATTATATTTTCAAATTTTTCCTTAATAATCTGCCTTGCCGCTATACCACTATTGGAAAAAAAAAATCTATTAATGGAGTTTCTAGCTCCCCTGATGGAGCTTCATGCTCCATTAATGGATGTTTTTTTTTTCAAGCGGTGGAGACGAATTTGGTGGTGGAGTATTATTGAAGAAAAAATTGAAAATAAAAATTTTAAATATCAAAAAAAATTTATAATTATTAAACATTAATTAAAAATAAAAATTTAATATAATTTTTTTTTTTAAATCGTTATTAAAATATATATTTAAACGTAAAATATATTCTAAAAAATAAATAAACCTGCACTCATTTGTAAATAACATTTCTTAGATGAATTTATTTTAATCTATTTATATTAATTATATATATTTTAAAATTAAGATTAATCTGCATTCTCCAAAATATTTGTCAGAAAAATGTGTATATATATAGAAAGAGATGGAAAGAGATGTAATTATGACTTGTGTCCTGGAGAGCAATTTGTGTGGACCATGAAACGTGATTCTGCTACGATTTTATATATAGATAATTTCAAAGGTATAGTTAGATAATTTCAAAGGGATAGTTACATATAGATAATTTCAAAGGTATAGTTAGATAATTTCAAAGGGATAGTTAGATAATTTCAAAGGTATAGTTAGATAATTTCAAAGGGATAGTTACATATAGATAATTTCAAAGGTATAGTTAGATAATTTCAAAGGGATAGTTACATATAGATAATTCTGCTACAAAATATTTTTAGAAAAGTGAAAAAAAAAAAAAAGTAATGCTAATTCTGATGCCAATGACCATATAATATAGACATGAAATTCTTGCACGACTCAGCGTGACAACATTGATTACTGGGATTAATTAGCATAATTAATTAACACTTAATTACTAACCATAATCCCTCTCTACGAAAAATCCAGCTCCAACCGTCCGTACATAATCGAAAAATACTCCTTCCAAACGTTTAGTGAACATAATAATTCAGATTAATCTTTCCCGAGCACTGAGCATCGAGGTGGCTATTCGTGTCGGTCCGGTCTGGTCCAATTTCGGTACGGTATAAATTTTATCATGTTGTGTTTGGTACGAATTGGCACGTGCCGTGTCCGTATTTGTGCCCAGTGCCTGTATGTAAAAATAAGGACACGATATTAAATAGATACAATAACGAGCCATAAACGTGCCATACCGGCCCGTGAGATCGTGCCAACCCATGGGCCGTTTCGGCCCATGTGCCTGTTTTGGCCTGTGGGCTCGTTTCGATCCGTGAACTCGAAAGTTTTTTTTTTTTATATAAATAATTTTTAATAAAAGATGAGTTTTAAAATGATTAGTAAAATATTTATACATATTTTGTATATTGTTAATCATAAATAATAATAATTATTTAGTAAATTAGAAATTAGTATCATTAATAATTAAAATTTTAAATAAACTATAATAAATATTATTTAGCCAAACAATATCTTGTATTAATCGAAAGATTTTTAATATACAAAATAATTTTCGGAGAAAAAACTCCTAAGATTATGAAACATTTTTAGGCTTATACCTCAGATGGGCTCAAAAAGGTCGTGCCGACCCATGTGCCCACATAGTTGGGCATAATACTGCCCAACATTCGTATCGTACTTTTATCGTGCTTGTGCTATGATTTTTTCATGTAATGCTGTGTGTGCTCATATTTGCCTGGTTCATTTTACTACCTTTAAGTGAAGAGGAAAAAAAAGAAAAAAAAACCCAAAAAAATGTACGTACAGAGGCAGAGCAACCGAGTGCTCTTGCATGTCCACTCTCCACTCTCCACTTTCCACTCTTCAGTACTCTCTCTCTCTCTTCTCTGTTTTCTCTTCTTTGAATCGTGAATTCTAAGCCGCTTCGCACCTCGACCTCGTCTCTAGTGATAAAACACAGTAAGCCGCCTGGATCTGTGCTTCCGTCTCAAGTTATTCCCTCTGCATTTTCTTCTTCTTTTTCATCGTACTCAAGTAAACTGTATTTCCATTTTCTGATTTCTATGTTGCTAAAGAGGTTACTATCGACTTTGAACTTTACTTGTATGTATGAATGGCGGTGTTCCCCTCACTTTCTGTCGATTCATTTTTGAGGTTCTATATCTCAATAATCACATCTGATTCTTCATCGGGTTGCGCTTTCCATGGAGCTAGTTTGTTTTGAATTAGCAAATTTGTTTACGATTTTTTTGATTTCTGTCTACATAGATTGGAATTGAATGTTTTTGAGAGTTTTACTCGCCATTGATTTTTAGTTTGGAGGCTTTTTCTTTATTCATTTTTCCCTCTTTTGTGATTTACGATTTGATTTACATGGTCAAATCCATTTTTTATCCCTTTAAGTTTCTGGCACTACTCATGTATAGCTTAACAGGGGCCGAAATCGATCGTGTTTGGTCTTAGCTTTTCTTAGTTGGTGGGGTAAAACAGTATTCATCCCGACTGATAATGTTCATGAGGATTTTTCATAGCAATATATCAGATATAGTTTCATTCTTGTTTGATGATTCTGTCGAAGAAAACTTGACGAGTTGATATATATATATATATATATATATATATATTATTTTTTTTAAATACTGGTTTTTAAGATACAATGGAAGGACAAAGCAGCCAGGACAGTCACTTGCAGTTTCCATGTCTGGAATTTGTTTCGGATCTCAACGAGGTCTCCCTCACCCCTGAAGAAGACACGAGTCAGGAGTCTCAGGACTATGAAGCAACTAATCTGCTTTGGTGGATTCCGAATGCAAAACCATCACCATCTTCCAATTATGTTGAGTTTTTTACTGAAAGTTCTTCATTTCTCCCCAAGGCCCCTAGTGAAGATATTTTGAATGCAATTCCTACTGCGATCGGACAAGCCGTGAATGGTGTTTCTGGAATCCATGGAGGTCTTGCATACATCTCTGCCATGAATGCTTGTGGTTCAAGATATGCTGATTCTTCCTCTACAATGGATGCATGGAAGGTAAGGAATAGAGACAATAAATGATAACTACTTGATTTATTTTTGTCAGATTCACTACCTAACAACTTAGTTTTTTGAGTTACTGGGTAATTTTAGCAACATGTTATTGGTTTAACTCTCTGATTCATACTAGTTTTCTATCAAATTATCATGCTATGATCTTACCTATCTTTCAAGAAGGGGGTGTAAGCTGTTTTTCCCCCCTACTTGATATATATTGTTGGGTTCATAGCTTTAGCTTTCGGGAATGGTAAATTATCGCGACATGCGAGTAATATGGTTGGGTTTTTTGGTCTGGGACATTATAAGTTCTAGATAAAGCTCACAAGAAAACACAACATTCTATTCATGCTGTGGTGGAGTTCAAAGGACCCTTCAAATTTTCACTTCATAACTGCTAATATTATCATTGAAATGTTTTTTCTGCCGTCTCAAGGAGTGAACCGAATGCCAAGATTCACTCACAAATGGAATTTTATTGGTATTCAATATTCTGATCTGAAAATTCTAGCGCAGCGTCATACTTCATGGGTACAAGAATCAAGTGGAGAGAATTGCAATCCTCAATCAAATTCAAGAGTAACAGTTGCTACCCTGGCTCCCCCGTCCAAACAGCCTCGTAGTCCGTCAACCCAAAGAGCCCTTCGATCTGATCAAGTAAGTGAAAAACCTTACAATCGGCAATATGAACTGGTTCTCCCTAAAGTGAATTGGAGCCCCTCAAATTTCTAAACAACGCCAAAAAAAAAATTTTTCCAATTGAACACACCAGTGATTCTTTATTTGTTTTTGACAGTCCAACAGTTCTGAGTTTGCACTTTGGACACATCTAGATTCTTCCCCTTTTTACACACTTTAATTTCTTTTAAATACATCTTTTGAAATTCAGCAACGCCGTCAACGGATTTCTGAAAGACTTGAAGCATTGCAAATACTACTTCCAAATTCTATACAGGTAATTTCATTGAAGGAGAACACGTCATAACTATTGTAACAAGATAATTTGCCTATCAAATAAAGAATGACGAAAATATTTGATTTTCTTTTTGTTTTTTCCCTCCATCTATGTGACTGATTAATTTTCATTTTTTAGGGTGGTCAAGCATCTTTAGTAGATGATGTCATTGATCATATCAAGTATTTACAGCTTCAAATAAAGGTCGATACTTTACCCTTTATGTTTTTGAAACGTATAATATAAGTATTTATTTTCTGTGTTGTGTCATTAGATTCTTTACACAAATTAGAGAAGTGAATCCTCTATCTTTGCAGGATTTAAGTCAAAGCAGATTGGGAGGAGAACAAAATTCTGAAACTTTCATATTCGTCGAGGTACTACTAGCCATATGTTAATTATTATAATATATAAATTATGTTGGAATGGTTTCCATCAAACCCTGTGAGGCTGTGAAGATGGATTTTGTTTCACTTTAATTGATCTGATGTTATGATGTTCTTTTCAGGGCTATGGGCACTACAGTAGCAACCAACAGATGCTGAATGAGCCGCTCGAAGAGATGATTGGGAAATTACTAGAGGTGAATCCATTGGCAGCAGCTCAGCTACTGGAGACTAAGGGTCTTTTCTTGATGCCCTTGGATTTGGCTCAAGGATTATCCTGAGCTTTGCTAGAAAGAATTCTGGACAGGTACCTGATCACAGTCGTTTTTTGTCTGTTAATCTGTCTATACAGAAAACAAAAAACTCGTTTTAGTTTTGGTTTAGCCGTTTAGTGTACAAAATGTCGAGTTCAAAACCCGATTAACACGACCCCCCCCCCCCCCCAACCAAATACCGCATTTCGAAAGGATTAGAAAGGGTGAAGTTTCATGTTTCATTAGAAAGTAGTCATGAAACATAGTTTTCTTGTTCTTGATCTCAATGAGACAGCCCAGTTGAAGCCTATAATTGTCTTCTGGAAGGCAGATAATCTACATTCTACATGAATCTTGATTGTTTTTTTTGGAAGCTTCATTGTTTGAACGTCTTTATTCATGATTAGGGCAAAAAAATTTCATGCGAAACCTGTATAAGAGCACATATAGAGTTTTACACACTGGTAATTTGATCACTATTCTTAGCATAGACAAGGCAATAATGATAATAACAACTTATCATCAAAATAACTCAGCATGAAGAAAAAAATCATGTTATTTGGTAAAAAAACATTTTCTCTGAATGGAAACTTTTCAGTGACCTTGAAGCCTTCTCAAAGTCATCGGAGTCGAATTACAAAGCAAATTATTTTCTCTACAACAAACAATAATTAAAATAGGATGCCAGTTTCTGCACATGAAAACAAAAATCTGTTTTTTATACACAATTTCCTTCTCCTGATGACTTGCGTTTAAATATCTGTCATGAGGACAGAATTAGAACAGAGCTGAGCTGAGCTCTTAACTTGAATCAATTTTGATAATGAGATGCTTTTCGAGTTCCAAAGGTGAGTGTGCTACTATTGGTAGCGTCGGAGATGGAACCAGGATGCCCTCCATTCCTGCATTTTCAGCCAGAGCTTTGTCTAAAGAAGTCTTTGCGATTTTCGTAACGCAAGCCAACAGTGTCGCTGTGTTTGACATATAACCGATACAGAGTTCATAAGGAAAACAAAAACATGTACTAGAGAAATATTTATTATATAATAAACCGGTCTGGATTTGATCAACCAGTTTGATGAAGTAAAAGTTACGGGACTCACCAGATATGCTGAGACCAAGGGCAATATAAAGCTGCATTCATAAGAAAAACATTGGAAATCAATCAGAAAAATATATTCTAAATTCTGGAAAGAAAAAAAAAATTGAAAAAGAAAAAAGAAAAAACTGGCAGCACAGAGCATCTCTTGTTGAAACCTCAGGTGGCTTGTTAACATACCCAACGAGTTGTTGAAACCTCACTCCAGCCACGAGAGACATCTGAAAGATCCTTGAGAGTTGTTCCAACATATACGAAAGCAAATGTGATGGGCTATGATAAGAAGCAAAGCAGATGGCAACACAGAGCATTCATACAATTTTAGAGAGATATTTGAGAGCACGGATGGGGGTTTTATTCTCAATATGAAAAATTCTACAAATATTGGGGAAGAGAAAAAACTATTAAAAAATATGTATATAATAATACTACCATCATTCCCAACCAAGATGCCAGCATGTACTCCCCTATCCCAACAGGAGTTACGGACAGGAGGTAGTTCAACATGTTAAATGGGAGTAACGGAACAAGCCGAAGCAGCAGAACTATCTGTTGGATAAATCAGAACTATAAGCAACTTGAAAATTATCTACCCAAGAATAAAAAAAAAAAAGGAAGTGATGGGAGGGAAATTATCCACCAAAATTTTGATACAAATCAAAGCAAATTATACTGAGAAAGACCTGGAGAACTTGTACCTTAAAACCAGATCTCTCAATTGCAATTGCAACAGCCTGAAACTTTGGATAGTTTTTTAGCTTGGATATAACATAAGATCTTCCAATCTAAAGAAAGGGAACAGTAAACGAAATATGAGGATTGTTGTGCCTTCTATGTTAAAACTGAATGTGAAATTTCATATAGAACTTATCTCTAAAGAACAAATAATGTGTTTTAATTATAAATGAGTGGTGTTTGAATAATGAAGAAACCACTGAACACAAGGAGACATGTACACAGGAAAAATATAGAACCTATACAGTAAAGATACTCACTGTTCTTCCAACAATGAATGCAGCTGTGGCACCTAGTGTAGCACCGATGGAATCAGCAATGAATCCTACAGGAAGTCCGAAAAGATAACCACCTCCAAGCTGAAAAACAAAGAGCTTCGCATCATGTAAAAACCATAACAAATAGAGAGAAGAAAAATAAAATCCCATAAAGAAATTATATAACATAAGACTTGGACAGTTCATAGAAGACGATTTTAAAGATCAACAAAATGGTCAAAGAGCTACAATAAGGAAATTCTATCCACATATACGATAAATAGATAACTCATCTTAAAGGAAAAAAAAAAATTATTTTACCGTAAGTACTGAAGCTGGAACAGCCAGCACGGTTAGGGGAATGTATGCAAAAGCCCTGAAAAATCAGAAAAAAGAAGCATCAGGCGTATGCAGTAAAAACTTAATAATCATCATTGCTAAATTTAGGACTGTGTTAGGCTCTTATATATACTTACAAGACAAGTGGACCCCAAGGACCAAGGTCATTCTTAACCCATAACAAGAAATCTTTCAAAATCTGCAAAATGCCACTATTTTAGTTTATGGAGGGGCAGATGATGTCGAAGAAGATTTGATTTTAAAAAGATAGAAAACAGAAAACACTCAAGATATGTTCCCAAAATATGCATCAAGGACATGGTACACGGTAATACAATGTGTGTGTGTGTGTATTCCAATGTCCTCCATTCAATTCTAGTAAGTTTTTGCTTACACGATTACTTCATTCAAGAAACTCCAGAGATCTGTAGATAATCACTTTAACCATGATACATAAATACTGGATAAAACCATTTTGAAACAGAAGAGTGAGATCCTTGATTCAAGTTCTGAGTAAAATTGTATTTTTGGTTTTATTTACACATCAAAAACACCTAATCCAGACATTCTTCGCGTTAGCATCCCCATCCGTATAAGAGCAACATTGTTCATAATACAGAAGGGGCAAGATTGTGAACAACAAAATTACAATAACCACTATCGATTCCCAGAATCAAATTATACCACTCGATACGACTAATAATCATAACTTATCATATCAGATCAAGCAAATGGGGAAAGAAAATCACAATCCAATGCTTCCATAGAAGAGAGAAAACGAAAAGGAACATTCCGCAGATTGAAAAATTAGATAAAAGTAGACAGAAAGGAGCATGCCTGTTCGACAGGGAGGGAAATGCAGGCGGTGACAATGGCTGTGATGATGAGCAATAAGAAGCAGATCCTAAAAGCGGAGGACCAGGCAGTCACCGCCATAAACCTCAGTTGAGCAAAAAACCCTAGTAATTTATGTTCATCGCCGTAATCACCTTGCCTACCAATCCTAAAACCTTGCCTCAGCGACGACCTCGCTCTCAACCCCTCTATCTTTGCCAGATTTCTAGTCCTATTAACTCAAAATTCTCCTTAATTCTTCGATTCAATAGTCAAATTCTCACAAGGAGGCCTCGGAAATCTCTCCAATATTCAAAAGATGCAAATCATAAGTAGTTTAGCTGCAGTATTTGTTGAGCAGATGAAGCAGTAAAACAAATTAATTTTATACGTTTTCTCTCTGGATACCTTGAAGAAGTAGATGATGCAGTAGAAGATGAATAGAGAGAAAGCCTGGGTACGTCGTCCGACAATAAAAAAAAGTAATCGGGACTCATTCTTTTTCTTTCTTTTTTTTCCCTCTCCCAAAAATTGGGCTTTCCATAAATTTTGTTGGGCTTACCAGCTGAAAAGTGGAGTGGGCCAGAGAGTTAGCAAGATATTGCTAAGTCTAGGCCCCTTTAATTGACCCTTAATATCAAGGGCTTAATATTGTTAGTCTAGGGTCCTATACTTTATGCATTTTCATTTTTCGGCCAGACCTTTGTTTTGCAATTTTCGTAACGCAACCCAACATTGTCACTGTGTTCGACACGTAACCGATACCGCGTTGGAAAAAAAAAAAAACATGTACTGGAGAAATATTTATTCTGAGAAATCTAATAAACCGGTCTAGATTTGAACAAGCAGTTTGATGAAGTAAAAGGTTCCGGGCACTCACCGGATATGCTGGGCGATAGTAGTAATAGTAGTAGTGATATGAGAGGAAATGATCTACTGAAGCTTAAAGGTTGTGAGAATGTGAGGATAAAGCTAGCCGATGAAATCTCAGGCCTTAAGATCAAACTACACAGAAAACAAAAAAAAAACTGTTATAAATGCTTTAAATAAGAGGTTTTATTTGAGCTCAGATTAGCCTTGGATAATAATGCCCCCCCCCCCCCCCCTAAACACAACTATTAGAAATGAGATGCAGATCCGAAGTACAATATGGATAGAAGGAAAATTAATCTTTAGACGAGCACTCGGTATACTATCAGAAAATTAGGGGGCAAGTAGTAAACAATCAACACTTTTTCATAAGGCAATGAACAAACCATAAGAGCCCTGGTAGTTTCCAAATCATGTAAGGAACTGAAACTCCTTCGATCCTAATGCTTAATATATATGTTGATAAGCAAATCCGATCTAGACAGTAATAATATACTCCTTAGTTAGGTCTCTACTCTTACATACAAAAAGAGAGGATAAGATGAGATGATAAGATGAGGTTGTGTTTAACATATTCCTTTTGATACTTAAGTTAGTTTTTTCTTAAAAATGTTGTTTCTCTTAAAAAAATTGAGAAAATTCTTAAGTGATGAATGATAATTAACTTTTGACCCATTTAAAGTTCAAAAATATATACTACTCATACAGGGGACCACGTCATCTATGCTTTTACACATGACATGCCCAATTGGCACATCCTAGTAGTTGCCCTATGCTCATATTATTTTTCTAATTATACCTTGACACTGTTAATAATTTGCTCTTCACTACCTATCTCCGGAGATCTTTATCCTCTTAACCCTAACTCTAATGCTTCGTAGTACAATAGTCCGACCACACTGGTCATATTCCTTATTGTATAAATCATGAATTAAGTTTTTGAGACAAAAGTGTTCGACCAGATTTAGCACCGTTATACTGATCTAGACGGCACACCTATATCTCAATTCCCTAAATTTATGAACGAAGCATCACCCGACCAGTAGCAGCTGGCTCGGCATATTTGGCCCCTATCTCTTCTTTGGTCCTGTTCGGGTAATAATGAGAATGGTCCCCGACCACTAGTGCATGCATTTTCATTTCTTTCCTTCAATTTAATTAATTTTTTTTCTTTTTTTTCCATTTCACCATTTCACTTAAATTGTATTAATTAGTCTTCCTACATTTTTCTATTCACTAATTTTATTTCTTTTGAGAGGGAGAGAAGGTACCCGGCCGATGAGCGGCGGTGTTGATTTCAGCGGCGTGCAATAGAAGAAGAGTTTATTAAAATATTGTTTTGATTTATTGATTATTAAAATATTAAAATTATCTTATATCATTTTTAAAAAATTCAATTAATTTATAATTATATATATATTTTTCTTTATAAAATCTTTTAAACGAAAAAAGAACTAAACTCGAAATTTTAATAATTAATACATAAAACATGGACTTCATTTATTTATTTATTTATTGTTCTCGAGCGATGGGACGATAAGATGTTGTTCCAAACAGTCACTAAGTGCAAACTCACAGCTAATGCAAAATTGACTCAGATTCTATCCGGTGCTTATAATAAAAAGACAAACTCACACGGTTGTAAATAGAACCTTAATTTAAAATCATTATAAACGATGCCATTTTAACTTTAGAGCAAAGAGTATCTACTTGTAGTACAAAAAGCTGAGGAGACAGAAGTATCCTAAAAACAGCTACTGTATATGTGTCTTAACCTTAATTTGATGATGAAGACTGACCGAAGACTGACCGAAGACTGACTACTACACATGGCAATACAGCAAGTTGATGTGGTCCACGCTCAAAATACTCATGATCATACAAAATCTAATTGACAAGGCTTTTTTTTATAATAAAAAAAAAAAAAAAGTCAGATTTCAGTTAAACAATTCCATTTAAAGCAAAAACGTGACATGTGGAAATTCAGTTTTAGTGTGAACTCACTCCATTTCTTTTGGTATTTATAGGAGCACCCTAACTTTTCAAAAGTTGAGCTAAGTATCTATATATATATATCATATTATTTCAGGGGCGTTTTGTGCAGCATTATGTCTCCATTTTTTTAATTACAAAAAATATTTCTAAATTTTTGAGAATATATTTTTTACTTATTCTCCAAAAGAAAAAAAAAAAGAAAAAAAAAGAAAAAAAGAAATTCAATCGCCATGGAGCTCGAAGCGTGATGAAGATGTTCTTTTGCTTTTTATTTTTATTTTTATTTTTTTTTATAGAAGAATAAAAATAATATTAAAAATTATTTAAGAGTATTTTTTGTAATTATTAAAAATATATTTTAAAAAAAACACTATTTGAGTTTATCCAGGGCATGTCAGCAAAAAATTATTTTTAATTTTATAAAAAAAAATATATATCCAAACATGCCTCACAACTTATTAATTTTTATCAATTTTGATATAATTTATCCCAACCTCTGACTACAATCTGATTTTAAAATATGTCCTCTTCTTTCTCCTAATCTTCACCCCTGAAGACGTTGTGGTCGGCAGAGGCAGGCTTAGACACTAAGAATAAAAGGTGTGACGGTTTATGTATTAGTTAGTTAGATTCCATGAGTACTATAAATCAAATGTTGTTGTGATGTGCGGCTCGTTGGATGAGAGAATCAGATAATGTTTTAGTACCTGATGATCCATTGCAAGAAAGCACGCGGTTCCATTTGGAGGAAATGTATGTCGAGTGCAGAAATCCGGACCAACATGTTAGTGGGAATTGCTAACTTCACTAGCTAATAACCTTATGCTTTACCCAAAGACTAATTTCTAAATTAACTTATGATTAATTAGCTGTGCCTGCAATTGATAGAGAGATTTATAGACACATGTTATCTGTCTTTTATAGACAGAAAGATTTTATAAATCACGGCGGTGTTGATACTGTAGGCAGGAGTGGTGGGAGCTCAATTTATCTTAAATTATTATTTTAATTTTAATTTATTAAAATTTTCTTGACTCCTTGAGGATAGGGCAGGCAGACTTTATTGTTATTATAGAAAGGCATTTGAAAAAGCAATATGCCACTAAGTATTTGTGAGTGAAAGACGAGAATTATAAAATGTGCTTACTGAAAGACTCCTTGAGTGATCCCATTTTGTTGTAGTTGACCATCTAGAGAGAGAGAGAAGGAGAGAGAGAGAGACTCGTTGATAAAATTAGTCTCTATAAATACCCACAAAACCCATCAAGCCATATGTAGTATCAACCATTATCGCCAAATTCTTATTTGATCACTTTGCAAAAGAAAAAGACTTGATCTTTTTTATCTAGCTACAATTCTTATTTAAACTTTTACAAGGTAAGGTTTCCTTAAAAATATTGTCTTAATATGCCATGTTCAAACAAACTCAAATTATGTCTCTATTTTTCCTTTGTTTTCTTATTTTTGTAGTTTCTTTTCTTTTCTTTTCTTAGTATGAGAGAGACTTTAGTCTCAAACTTTTTTACATTGACTAATATTTTAGTTTGTACATTTGTCTCTCTCTCTCTCAGAATTAACCTAAGATCGACAAGACACCATGAAGATTTGCATGTTCATGAGCAGATTTCAAATGCAAGCATTAACAGTAAGCCTTCCAATCCCAGGAGGAGTAATAGATGATCGAGTTAATGTCTTCACTCCTCAACGCCAAAAACAAAAGGTAATCGTCGTCATGGGAGCAACGGGTACCGGAAAATCAAAACTTTCTATTGATCTGGCCCATCAATTTCCCGCTGAAATCATAAACTCGGATAAAATGCAAGTCTATGAAGGCCTTGACATAGTCACAAACAAAACCACCAAAGAAAAACAAGAAGGAATTCCACACCATTTGCTAGGAATAACAAATTCTAATCTCGATTTTTCCGCTAATAGATTTTGCAACCTAGCCACCCTAACCGTCGATTCAATCATCGCCCGCAATCGGCTCCCAATCATCGTGGGGGGATCAAATTCATACATTGAGGCATTAGTGGACCACCACTCACTTTTCCGATCAAAATACGAATGTTGCTTCCTTTGGGTTGACGTCTCAATGCCATTGCTTCACACTTCATTGTCCGATAGAATCGATAAGATGATGGATAATGGAATGTTGGAAGAATTAAGGGAGTTTTTCGATCCAAACAACTTTGATTACTCACGAGGGATTAGAAAGTCAATTGGGGTTCCAGAATTCGATGAGTATTTTCGGTATGAAGCATCTGTGGATGAAGAAAGTAGGGAGAGAATGCTTCAAGAAGCTATAAGGGAAATGAAGGAGAATACATGTAAGCTGGCATGTCGTCAAGTGGAGAAGATTTGTCATCTTAGAGATGTAAAGGGTTGGAATATACATCGTCTTGATGCCACTCAATCTCTTAGGGATTATCATGAGAAAGAAGCTCTTTGGAATAAGCTTGTGAGGAACCTGAGTAGTCTGATTGTTAGCCAATTTCTTCACGATATGGTTCCTCAAATGCAACCTCTTAGAGCATTTACATAAGTTTTTTTTTTTTTTTAATATTATAAATTCTTCAAATTTAACTTAATTTTATATAATATAATACTTTAATTAATAAGATAACTTCGTACCATTTTTTATATTCTATTATTTTAATTAATTAAATAATATTATTTCTTTTATTATTTTTATTTTTTAATAGAACTAATGATAGAAATATTTTTATTAAGTATATTTTTTAAGAATATGAATATTTTTGTTAAAAAACACTACACATTGCTAAAGTGATTCTTCAAATTCGAAGAATCACTTTAGCAAAACTAAACATATTTTCATAATATTTTATCTTTTCCATTAATTAGTTTATTAAAAAAAAATAAAAAGAATAATTATATAAGTAAAGTTTAACTTATTTGAATAATATTTTCTCTCTTATTAATTTTTTTATTAAAAGATAATAAATAATAAAATAAATCATTAATATTTAATTAATTTAAGAAATAGAATAGAAATCCTAATATGAAATTATTTAAAAAATTATTAATTAAATGGTCATATTAATTAAAACTAAATTAAATTTAAAGAATCTTATAAAAAAAAACTGATGCGAATACTTTAAATTTGTCAATATTCTTTAAAATTATAATTAATATAAATATTTAAGTAAGTACTCTTAAAATACATGTTTTTAGAACTGCCTTAGCAGCTGAAACTCACTAGATCATTTTCTTTGTTTCTTTTTAATTTTGGTCGGTTACTTATAGAAAAATACTTTGAAGTAGTTACTTTAGATTATGCGCAAGTTCTTTTTCCTTTTTTTTTTTTTTTCTTTTTTTTTTTGGTAATAATAATAATTATTATTATTACAAACATTGAAATCTTGTTTAGATTTTATTTGACTGTAAGAATTATCACCCTCTTTCAGAGCACTTAATTTAGAATGTTGTACGGTTGATGAGGCTATTATTGTTATATACAATTTGTCAAACTAGGAACATTCGATTGTCACTAACAAAATAGAAGACGATGAGTCTTGTAGTGCATGTCGGTTGACTTGTAGTTCTTATTTATTTATTTATTTATTTATTTATCCCCTTTAAATTTTAGCCGCACTTTGATATTGCCCACATGCATGGGCGGAGACGGTGGTGGGAGCATGTGGGGCCACCTGCTCTCCTAAGAAAAATTAATATATATTTTAGAATTGATTTTTTTTTTGGGGGGGGGAAATTATTATTTTTTAAAAGATTTTAGGATAAATTAAAATTAAAAATTATTATTAAGTATATATTTATGCTTTTTATTTATATTTTGATTTTCTTTTTCCCTCTTGATTATTATTTTTTATAAAATTTTCATCTTCTATTTCTTTGTATATTATTAGATAAGTGCTAATAAATTTCTTCGATTGTAAAAACTTAATAGTTTTTGTGTGAGAATAATCATTAAAAAAAAAAAAAAGAATAATAAGAATAGCTTATAAATAAAATATAATTCATGGAAATATAGTAATTTTAGTTTTTCGATTCAAATTCTTAATCAAATTTTAGTGGCTCTACACTTTTATCTCTATAATATGAGTAACTAACTTTTCAATAAAAATAAATAAATAAATAAATAGATAAAAAATTAATATATATTTTATATTAGATATTTTAAATTTAGATATTTTATATAATTAATAAGAAAAATTATGTCAATATATATTTAGGGGGGACAAAACCCCTATTCCCCCAATAATTTGTTTACATTTACTATGATTAAGAGTTTCGATTTAACCTCCGCTACAATGAAATCCTCAGCTCCGTCCTTCCCACATCCCTTTTCTTTTCTTCTCCAATTTGATTACATCATCATGTTGGCATTCAATCTAGATTGATGCATATATATATCCCAATATGGAAATAGCCAAGTAAGAAATTGACTAAAAATACTAATTTCTAACCTTTTTTTTTTTTTTTTTTTAAACAAGTAAGAAATTCTATACACTAATTACATATCACTTATATGAATAAGTTGGTATGAATTCTTAAAATTTTAGAATTCTCTCGTTTATTTGATTAACTTTTTGGGTTGAACTATTTTTAAAATTTTAAAATATTTCTTTCTTATCATAATTTTAATTAATAAAATATTTTTTTTAAAATGATGGTATTTTTGGTTCGTTGATCATGTAGGTGATATACATTATTGTTTAAACCTTGGGAAATAAATCCTAATTTTTCTTAGTGTATATAATGTAAATATTCAATAATTTTTTTGAAATGAGATTATTTTTTACATGCCTTCCTAAATTCACAATATAGAAATAATCGAAGGTTGGACTATGAATTTATGAACCGAAAGCAGTGGGTTTATCTTTCCGCCACAAGTAAACCAATTAGGTAAAGTAAAATTAGTAGTGGATGTAATGGCCAGTTAAGGCGTACGGGTGCAACATCGCACTAGTGCTAGGTAGTGCACCAAATGCGGCTTGTGATGTACGTAATGGGGAGCCATTGATCACTAGGTAGCTGTGCTTACCTATTTACTAGCTTATTGGTGGGGGTCTCTGTTTTTTTGGGTGCTAGGATCATCATCATCTGCTTGATGAGCCCTTTTTTTTCCCCACGGAGGGAAATAATACTCGTCGATTTCAATAGGGTTTTTTTTTATTATCAATATACTACTTCTTAGAAAGTGACAGTTATAATACCACTAATAGTATATGGACAATACTTGCTTTTTTTGGATAAGTACGTATGTATGGACAATGTATGATCCCCTTCAGTTGCTTTCATGAATTTCCAATAGATATAGCATTTATCCCATAATTTATGGCTTTTTTAGGATTTCTTCTTTTGGAATGACATTATTTGCATCATTAGCTATAGGACTTCGTCACGAAGTTTTATCACGATCCAAATTGGATCGAAATTAGTACTAAGAAGAAAAACAAAAACTTCTCAAAGAAATAGTTCCATTTAGTAGGTTATATTGGGTTTTAGGATTTTAAGAGATCGATCGGTTGGTTATATGTGTATTTGCCGTGTATTATATTATATCTAACTTAAATTTATAATAAACATAACTGTATGTTGTACGATTGCACAATGTATATGTAAAAATTTTTATGACGCTTTGTATTGATTATAAAATATTAAACTCTCTCTCTCAGATAGAGGTACAATGAGGGACCAATTAACCTAATTTGTGCGGTCTATCTTGTCCTTTTAAAGTTTCCGGAATGAACCTTTGGACTCGGATTAGGACCTTTTTCAAACTATTTAATTAAATTAGTTTGATTTCTTAATGAATTAGTTAACTAAAAGTTAACATAATATCTCACTTAGTTGTATTAATAGAGAATTAAATCATTTTATCGTATGCTTAATAATCATATCAAGATCTGACACTATCCACTTTGATATTGCTTGTTCACTATGAAAAATAAGATGATTAGCCGTACGAAAAATGTACCACTAATTAAAAAAAAGTACCGCTAAATTAGGTTTAGCGATATACTCACTACTCGCTAATAACGGATCGGGAAATGAAACTTAGCGGCAAAAATACTACACCGCAATTTTTAAAATTTTCCTAGTATATTTTAATGGGACGAGTCTAAAATTTCGGGTCAGATCTTAGCTCATTATACCATTGATCTCAGTGCTACTATTCACAACGGCTCTTCCTCAATTGCATTGATTTCAAATATGTTGTTTCCATATCCTAAGTGTTGATAATAATTATAAACCAAAAAATAGGAAAAAGAAGCATGCGAAATTTCTTTTTTTTTTTTTTTTTACATCAAAATAATTTATGTATCCCATTATCTTGCACATTGAAATACTCTTATCTGCCATAAGATCACTCCTAACATGTTGACTACGGCTTGCAATCAAGTCTCGACTGCTCAAGAAAACCGTATTTGGGTTGGAAAAACTTGCAAATATGGTTTAAGTTGGAAAGTCCATGTTGGACATACCCTCATGATTATTTTTCTTTCTGGAGATGACATGCGCAAGTCATAGAGTGCAAAGCTTACAAAAATCAAAGAATAAGAGATATATAGTAAAACCTTTGTGATCCCAAATGGCAACTCGTGCACCAGCTATAACAAAAGGATTACCTTCCCATTGATGACCGATAACCCTAAAGATCAAATTATGCTTTAGAAACAGCTAGAAATCTAAAAACAAGATCAAAATATAGTGGAAAACTTACAAAAATACATTCAAATCCATACAAAAACTGCAAGAGGCTGAAATGATAACTTTCGCTTGTCAGTAAGAAAAATGCATAGCATTCAAATGCTATGACCACATTATGAAGACTACGTCTACAGAGTGTTACAAAACTTACATTGATTTCAATATAGTGAACTTTCATTGCTGGAAAATTTAGAAGGATAGGGTTCATCCAGCTTCATTGAGGCAATACTTCAAATAGTTAGTGCACATGAAAAAATGAAAAGAAGATAGAAGACACCTGATGCTTTAACATCATAGCTTCTCTGGCTCGTTTCAAATGAAGGACCATAGAAGGTGGATACGAGGAAGTTATGTTATGGTTTTAACCTAATCTTCAACCGATTTTAATAATCTTTTTTATCTTTAAGCATTTTAATTTCAGATTTAGTAAAGAAATAAATTAAAGAACACAAAAGACATATAGTAGTTCACCACAGAGAGCTACTCCATTTGAGGTTCCAACAATCGATTGGAAACCCCTGTGCACTGTGATGATAGTTTTCTCTTTACAATCAATCTCAAGATCAATAATATACAACACATATTCTAAATAAAAGAAAAAACAAATCAAGAACTCTAACTACCAAATCATGATGATACATATCTCATACTAGAAGAATCACACTTCTCAGATCATATGAAATATCTATGGAAGCAAGCTTGAATATATGTGCAAGATCATAATCAACATATCACAGAAATAACAAAAGAAAGAGTAAACCATAACCAATCACTTAAGAGAGAAAAAACCAGAGAGAGATCATTTATCGTCCAAAATGAATCACTCGAAAAATGAGGGTTACAAAGAGATTGGTTTTATTTGTATTAGTTTTGGGCTGGTCAAAACCTTAACCCAATTGCCAAAGAAACTAGTAAGCCCAACAATCTCTACCTTTGAAGTTTAAACTCATTCCAACCTCAAACCATGTTTCCTCCTAACACCCAATGCATAGGAGATCAATCAAAATACATTCATTGCCTCTAGGCACCAAAACAGTCACCAGATGTGCAATAAATCCAAACAATGTTTGAACTTATTAGTGGAAACAATTTTGGTACCATATCTACGGGATTCTCCTCAATAGGGATCTTGGACAATGTCAATACCCAGAAGTTAGTAAATCTTTAACAAAGTGATGCTTTATATCCGCATGTTTAGTTTTTCTCATGATGAACTTGATTTTTACTTAGATGAATTACACTTAGACTATCAGAGTCTATAGAATAGATCCCATTATCTAGTTTGATTTCTTTTAAGAAACCACTCAACCAAACAACTTACTTCAAAACTTCAGTAAGAGCCACATACTCTGCTTCTATAGTAGAAAGAGCCATAAGAGACTGAAGTTGGGTTTTCCAACTTACACAATTTCTACCAAGTAGAAATTGGTAAGAAGTGGCTGACTTCCTATGATCTTTCTCACTCGCAAAGTCAGAGTTTACAAAACCAACTAATTAAAACACATTAGTCCATTTCACATAATTTAAAGCCACAGATGCAATATAGTTTAAGTATCAAATAAGTCATTTCAAAGCAATCCAATGATCATACCTAAGACTAGACATATATCTACTCAATAATGAAATAGAGAAACTAAGACTAAGTCTAGTACTAATCATAGAGTACATGACATACCCTATTGCATTTGAATATGGGATATCATTCATTTTACATTTTTCTGAGTTAGATTTAGGTGTTTGATCTCTACTTAAAACAAAATGACATGCTAAAGATAAAAAAATAGGTTTACAATTTGATAAATCAAATCTATATGCAACCTTTTTCAAGTAGTTTTTTTGGTGTAGTTTAGGTGGATACTTAGTTATATCCCTAGTAATTTCCATACCAATAATTTTTCTAGCTTTACCTAAGTCTTTCATATCAAACTCATAATTCAGTTTTTGTTTTAAGTTAAGGATTTTAGCTTTTGATTTACAAATGATTAACATGTCATCTACATAGAGTAACAGAAATATAGGTTCTTTATCAACACACGAACAATACATACAAAAATCATATTTGCTTCTAGAATAATCAAAATTTCATATACAAGAGTCAAATTTTTTATACCATTATCTAGGTGATTGTTTAAATCCATGCAAAGATTTCTTTAGCAAGCAAACATGTTCTATTTTAGATTTAGCTATAAAACCTAAAGATTGTCTCATATATATTTCTTCATCAAGACTACCATGCAGGAATGCAGTTTTAACATCCACCTACTTTATTTCAAAATCATAATAAGCAGCAACATAAAGCATAACCCTTATAGTTTTGAATTTAACAACTGTAGAGAACAATTCATGATAGTATATATCCTCTTTTTGTGTGAATACCTTAACTACTAACCTAGACTTAAATATAGGAGGGTCGGTAAGGTTCATACCTTCCTTAAGTTTGAATAACCAATTACACTCAATTATTCTCCTTTTTTAGGGTCTCGGAACTAGCTGCCAAGTTTAATTGATAGCTAAAGAGTTAATCTCTTCCTTCATGGCTTTGAGCCACTGTTCCCTTTAAGGAGATGTCGTTACAGCTTGATAATTAGCAGGTTCAAATGCATTTATTTCTATACCTATAACTAAAGCAACATAGATTAAATCTGCATATGAATATCTAGGATTAGGTCTAGGTTCCCTCATTTCTCTATCCCTAGTAAGCTGATAATCATGCAATTCATTATCAAGTGTAGTATCGTGATGTTCAATAGTTTTTATTTCAAAATCAGTTGTGGGGTCCACATAATCATCTAGTTAGTTGAGAGTGGTAGGAGTACCCTCCAACTATTGCTTAAAAGAGCTATCAGCTGTTGCATTCTCCACCTCAATTGAAGAACCTTCTTATAAATAAGCATTCTCATGATGTGATGCAGTAGTAGAAATTCATGGGAACAATAATTCATTAAAGATCACATTTCTACTAACAATAATTTTCACACCAGATATTTCCCTATCCCACAATATGTAACCTTTAGACCTTTTTTGGTATCCCAAGAAAACAAATTTAGTTGATTCAGGGTCTAATTTATCATTAGATTTATGAGAGTAGGTTGCACAACCAAATAAAATACCTTAATATGATCTAGTGATGGTAATTTTCTAGACCAAACATACTCAAGACATTTAAAATCAATAGCAGAAGAGAGAGTCCTATTAATCAAGTGTGCAGCAGTTAACAGTTTCACCCCAAAAAGGTTTTGAGATTACACTAGTGATCGTCATGTATCTCACCCTATCTAATAATGTTCTATTCATGTGTTTTGCAACACTATTATGTTGTGGGGTGTATGCTACAGTTTTATGTCTAAGTTTGCTATAATCAGAACAATACTTATTAAACTGTTGATTACATAATCTCATGCCATTATCAGCTCTTATTGCTTTAACCTTTTCATCAGTATATTTTCCAACCAAGATTTTCCATTCAGAATATATAAGTCATGCTTCTTAATTCCTAACAGAATAGGTTTATTTCCTTTATACACAGTTAATTTTCTTTTTTATGTTTTATATTTGCATCCTTGTTCATCTAGAGTTTCTATAGAGATGAGATTTTTTTTAGGTCAGGTATGTGCCTTACTTTAGTTAACATGATTGTATTTCCATTATGCAGTTTAAGAGAAATATTTCCTATACCTAATATGTTGCATTTCTTATTATTGCCCATGTATACAAATCCATCATTTATTTCATGATAATTTTTAAACTATTCCCTATTTAGACTGATATGGAATGAACACCCTGAATCTAAGATCCATTCATTTATAGTAATGCAAGCAGACATATTCAACACTTCAAAATAATATGTGATAGTGTTATTGTCCGGTACTAAGTTACTTTTAGTTTGCACTTAACCATGTTTTCTTTTAAATGGAAAACAATCTTTTTTAATATGACCTAACTTTCCACAGTGATAGCATTTCCTAGTGTCAGTGTTCCCACCCTTCTTCTTATTAAATAATTTCTTCTTTTGTTTCTTTAGAGTAGAATTACTAATGAAGTTTGACGCTTTTTTGCCTCTTACAAACAAAGTAGAGTTAGACTTCTTAGCTACCCTAAACTCTAACTCCCTAGCCTTAAGACCTGATGTAACTAGTTCCATGTTTGGACTGATTCCAGTATATTTCTGTGAGTCTCTTACTACTTTATAATCTTCATTAAGTGCTTATAAGATAATGACAACTTGTGTAGATTCATCTACTGCCTAATCAATGCTTTTTAAAGCTAATACTAATATCTGGAAATCATCAAGATTATCATCTAGGCTTTTAGAGGGATCCATTTTCCATGCAAAAATTTACCCTTAATAAAAGCTAGATTAGGAGCGGTATGAGTTGCAAAAGTAGATTGTAACCTACCCCAAAGAGTCTTGGCAGTTTCATAGTCATCAATCGTTCTTAGTACTTTTTTAGATAGATTAACGTATCATCATGTTGTATGCATCCTCCTCAATCTAAGCCTGGTTGGCCTAATCAGCCTCTGGCCATTTGGACAGTTCATCCTTCAGTGCTAATAACACTCTGTTTTGAGACAATAGTGCCTTTATCTTCTTCGCCCATGACCCAAAATCATTGGACCTATCAAATATGGGAATTTCCATTCTCATAGAATTTAGACAACTCATTTCTTAGCCTTTTTTTTCTTGGACCTCACCTCTCTACCCAAATACCCCACTTATAGAGATATAGAGAGTAGTCAATTAAATAGAAAACCAGTTTGATTTTATCCAACAAAAATATCACAGCTAGAAATATCAAAGAGGTCATGATTTTGAAATAAAGACTATATTAAATCACAGTGCACAAGTCATAAGTTTTATTGCAATCAAGCATAAAGATTTAGGTCATTCAGTATTGCAATTCATTCAACATTCAACAAGAATATCAATCATGCGATACACTTTGAACTTAGTGTAATCTAACAAACAGATTAGTATATATACGAAAATATGTACATATCAGTTTATACTATACATATTACACAAGTAGAGATAGGAATGCTCATTAACGAAACTCTGATACCATTGTTTTGTCTTTAATCTAATCTTTAACTGATTTCAATAATCGTTTTTATCTTTAAGCATTTAAATTTTAGATTTAGTAAAGTAAGAGCTTAAAGAACACAAAAAGATGTATAATAGTTCACCACAAAGGGCTACGTGTAGGAAGATTTCACTATCAATATTGCAATTTATTTGATTCTCTTAAATGTTTAGTTTAAAAATGTTTAAATTAAATGAATTTATTCTAAAATCTAATTCATTTAATTTATAACATTTTAAAATTAAATATTTAATCTAATTATCTCATAATTAATTAATTTTAAACTTTTAAATCAAGATTAATGATTTTTAGCAAAGTGTCAATACTATATATGAGATTAGAAATGTGATCTTTTCCAAAAGAATATGACATAACTATTATCGTACAATTCCATTATTTCATCTAGGCAATGTCTTGATTAGTTATAGGGTATAGTTTAATTATTAAACTTTAATATACAACTCATATGACCAATTACATTTCTTAAGTAACTTAGACAATAAATTTGCTGAAACTATTTTCATACTATACTGCTCTTAAGAGATTTCACTATAGCACTAAAAATCATAATTCATAAGATTTATTCTTTTTAATATGTGGGTGACGGATTCTGTTTTGGCTAAAATCTTTTAGAGTTATATCAGAATACAATATTTCATACATAAAATATGACGATGCTCTTAGATTTAACAATTAGGAACATTATAATCATTAAATAAATCACTAACGATTTTTTTATTTATTAAAAATTATTTATATATTTCGGTAAATTTAGTCTATACTAAACACATTCATAGTTGTCTTGATATCAATATATGTAATAGTCTTATAGATTATTAATATTATTTTTGATAGTTATATAACTATAAACATTTTAGATTTTAAATTTTAAATTTTAAATTATTTCAATCTTTATTATAATTTCTATCATCATTTTAAATATATAACTTAATAAATAAATATAATAATTAAAAAAATTGCACTCATAATTATTTAACTCAATCCACTTGAAAGACATATATATAACTTCAAGTTACAAACATATTTGATCGAGATTTTGTTGCCAAACCATATCGCGAGTGTTACGCTAAAGTTCTAATTCTTGTCCCTGACACTTTATTGGATGATGTTACCCCCAATAAATACATGCGCTGATGGTTTGCTATATTCATTTGATAATGATTTTTTCTTTTTTTTTTCCACGTATGCCACATGATTTATGATCCCATAAAAAGTTGTCACGTCCCATTTTGACAAAATGGTTTGAAATTCTAAAGGATCTATTACCGGCAAGAAAGGATGTATAGAACTTCAAACCCTCAATCACTACTTGATTCTCCACCAAACACCATAATAAATGAATATAGCAAACCTTCAAAATGGCAATTCATGGAGAATCCTAATTTATACCGTTTCAATACGATATTTATATTAATTTGAAGTTAAAAATATATATTAAATTTTAAAATCATTTTATATAGAATCATTGATTCATTATAATTAAAATTTTAAAATTTAATATTTCTTACAATTGTAAAAATTTAGAATATTTATTATAATTATTTCGATATTTAAAAAATTATCCTAATTTCCTCTTAAAATTTATATTGAGAAGTTTTAGAATGTTCATTAACTTTGACATCTCTATAGGTCTTAAAAAAAAAAAAAAAAAAAATTTAAAGATCAAACTAAAGCTAATTACTCTAATTTAACTCATATTAAGATCAAGGGTTTAAAACTTCTCTCTTGTTATGATATGATCTGTGGACTTACCAATAATCTATACATAATGTGGTCTATTTTCGCCTTAGTTTAATTATGGCACGGACAATGATCTTACAAAATCATTTTCGGTAGAAGTGATGTTCAGAAATATTGACTTCTAAGTATTTAAATTACATCATATGGTCTTAAATAATATAAATTTAAATTGTGTGAAGTAAATATTTTAAGAGTACCTGAACTACCTGAAAAAGGCCCCGTGATGTGGTCCAATTGTGGACTTATAATCAAATGCACGAATATCAAGGAATATATATATATATATATTATACTTTTTTTTAGGTATTTTTCTAACAGTATAACTGAAATTAAAATTATATATATATATATATATATATTATTATTCTGTAATATTATAATTCAACCAGTTTTTTTTTAAACTTTCCTATTACTGAATTAATGACTTTATTTATCCAATATTAATCGGATCTATTACATAAACTATTGAAGCGAATATGCCAATCATGATATATTCAATATTGATTAACTATAGAAGATGAGCTAACTCCCTTTCAAAACGCATATTAGTTATAGATGTAATTAGTCATTGCTCGATCCTGATGTAATTGACCTGATTAGTTATTAATCAATCAAACCCTTAAAAATCGCCCTCCACATTCGTAAGTAGCTTTGCAATCACCTAGAGAAAGCTCGTACGTATGCGCTGGCCTTGAGAGGAAATCAGGCAAATGGACAAGAATCTCACAAACGCATTGAGGATCGACGGCTTTTGCCCATCGGCAGCAGTTCTGCTCCACCGGAGTTAGCTCGTTGTGTCTGTGATGATGATGATGTCGATGCCTTTGATCATGATGCCCGTCATGATGATGCCCGTCATGGCTCCTTTCATGATGCCTGTGATGATGACCATGCTCATGGTCATGGTCATGATTGTCGCCTCCTTCATTTTCATCATCGCCATCATCGTCTGGAGGAGGAGGAGAGGGATTAAATGGTGAAAGATTCAATGGGCGACCACATGCATAATTTGCGAGGGTAAGTTGAGATGCGCAGAGGGGTCGTGGTGGCGACAATGCTACTAACGGGAAACTTGTCCCGTGGTTGACGGCAAATAACCACAGTAGTGTGCCTAGTAAGAAACGGATCAAGTAGGTTGCTGTAATTCCCATGTGGCAGATTAATTGGATGATAGCTAGGAATCTTAATCAAGTTTGATGGATTCTAGTTGTGTTCAGGTTTGTGGTTTGGTACTTATTTATATAGTGGTGTTTTTCATGAGACAATTTTGATCATTTTTCATGTGGTTGGATTCTTGGTCGATGTTGATGATAAAGAACTGGAGTTTACCAAGAGGATGATTTGATCTGGTTATTCATATATGCATAATATAAGTTGCTTGCTATCTTTTCACTTGTCTTCTGTGATATTCCTATTATTTTTTCCTTTGGTTCAAAGAGACCATATTCTTAGTCAGGTACATAAAAAATTTGAAAAAGACCACCAAGTATAAGTTCGGTACCCTGTTACAAACATTTGGTACACTGTTAGAAGCCAATTTGACCTACCAAGACAAATATTTAACCCAACTCTCATTCAATAATTAATTAAGATATATGACCTTCATGACGATACGGAATTTGTGACAAAAAAACTCCAAATATACTAAGAATCCCAATTTAACAACGCTTTGATCGAATGTATACTACTACTACTAATAATAATAATAATAATAATAATAATACTAATAATAATAATACTAATAATAATAATAATAATAATAATAATAATAATAATAATAATAATAATACTACTACTACTAATTATACTAATACTAACATACTAATACTAACAATAACAATAATAAAAAATACTAGTAGTAGTAGCATTAATAATAATAATAAATACTAATAAAGTTCTGAAAATAAGGTGAAATACAAAATCTAATGCCAAATAGACATAAAAATATATTTTACGTTCAGAAATTTTTAAAAATATGATTAGCGTCCAAAAAAATTTCAAAAGTATTAAGTTACACACAATTTTATCATTTATTTAAAAAATTGACCTCAAATTATATATATCTTTCTATTTTTAATCCCAAGTTTTTATTTTTATACTTTTTAACCCATTTTGTTTCTTTAAATCAATTTTTTTTTATCTCTACTTCATTTACCACTACTTCCACCAATTTCTCCATCACCCTTGCCATTGATCACTGCCACAAAAATAATGTAAGATTCTTAATTTGATAAATTAAAATTTTTTTATTTTTTTAAACATAACTTTTATTTTTATATTTTTGACCATACTTTAATTATTTTTAATTTCTCTACCCCAATACAATATCTTCTACCCTCCTCCGCTGTCGTCGTCACCATCCTCCACCGTCAATAGAGAAGGGTGGCCATGGTGAAAGGTGGGAAAAGAAAAAATTTCTTACTTTAATAGTGGGAGGTGGCGGAAGAGGGTGGAAGAGGCT
Organism: Coriaria nepalensis; assembly: GCA_027186245.1. Taxonomy (NCBI): domain Eukaryota; kingdom Viridiplantae; phylum Streptophyta; class Magnoliopsida; order Cucurbitales; family Coriariaceae; genus Coriaria; species Coriaria nepalensis. Next base: position 7,413,768 of record CP114491.1, on the reverse strand, counting down.
GTGTTATGTTGGAGTGGAGAAATGAAAAATAAGCAAAGTGTTATTGAAAATATAAAAATAAAAATTGATTCAAAAATATTTTTTTTATTTGGTTAAATTTAGAATTTTGGATTATATTTCCAACGGTGTTGGCGGAGAGATTGGTGAAGGTAGTGTTCAATGTAGAGATAAAATGTTGATATAATGAGGTGGGTTAAAAAATGTCTTTGATAAAATTTTGGGTAGAAAATAGAAAAATTAACTTAATTTTGGATCAATTTTTGAAAGAAATGATAAAATTATATATAATTTGTACTTTAAAAAAAATATTGTAAATCCTACTTCAAAACAAATTTATGTGTATAAATTATATTTTTATTTATGTTTTTCCATTAAATTATATTTCACCCCAAAAATAAGTCATAACATTTTTTATAAGCTCATAAATATAATTAGTTGGTTGAGAGAGCTCTAATCACATGATCTAATGTGAATCCGCATACAATTAACAAAATCATGTATTTTGATCTCATATTAATAATTTAATATCAATATTACTATATTTTCTTTTTTTGGGCAAATTTTCATAGTAGCTACCTCTCTCCAACTCTCTAATTTCTCTATCTTTTCTCTTGATTCTTTACTTAGCCACCAATATTTGGGTCCTAAAGGCTCTCAAGTAAGGATCTATTCTCTTATTCATCTATCTTTGAGATTTCTTTGTTTTTGTTAAAAGGTTTTTTTTAGTATTTGTATTAAATTTTTTAGGTTTTTAATAATGATATTTTTGTTTTCTCTACTCAAGCTAGTTTTTTTTTTTTTTTAAAGTTTTTTTGATCCCAGAAGTAATTTTTAATGCTAGTATTGTCTTGGGCTTTCTCAAATTTCAAGTATATTAGTGTGTACTCCAAAGCATTGCGAAGAAAATAAAGAATTAAGTTTTTAAGGTATTTTTTAGAGCTTTTAGTTAATGGGCCCTGTGAAAAAAGTTGTAAAATAAATGGTCCAAAAAAAAAAACTTTTAGCAATTATAGCCCTTTTCCTCTTTATTTATTTTTGTCACCTTTTTAGAAAACAATAAAATGATGAAGCTGCTAAACTACCCTTATCCTACTATCGGTGATCAAAGGAGCTGAAAATTATCTTTTTCTTCTTCACCGGTTTTAATATTTTTTTACCTAAATTTATATAATTCTTCTTCATTTTCATACTTCGATTATTGCTTCGTTCTTTTCTAGGCAAATTTTGATCACCTTCCATCGTCATTCTTTTTACCTTTTCAATCTTCGCACATCAAGTTTCACAAAAAAGTTTTGTTTGAGTTTCATTTTTGTTTTTCTTGGTATGTTCATACTTTTTCATTTCTCAAAGAATGGTTGATCATTATAATTTGAAAGTATTTCAATTTTTTATTGATGTTATTTTGGTGCTTTGTTCTATTTTGGACTAGTAAAATCAAATACATTTAACAGAGCTCGATGACTCGACTGATTTTGACACATAATCAAGCCATCGATCCTTATGGATAAAGAATTTTTGGGGATTTGATAGGCGGCTCAAATGCCTAAAAAGCCATTCATATCATCTGGAATCATATAGCTTGATGGTTTGATGGGTAATCACAACCATCGATCCATCAAACGAACCATAAAAACTTTGTCCACTTTGCTTCGTGTCTTACTAGATTGACTAAAGAACCATCGCACTGTTGAGCTTCTCGATGGACAGAATGGTTGTCAAGTTAAGCATGCCGTCGGATCAAAACTCCCATCAAACCGTCGGACAAAGGTTTTTTAGCATTCATTCGATAGCTAGAAGACAAGTCATGTACATCGAGCCATTGAACCAACCCCTAAAATTATATTATCGATGGGTCACCCGATCCACCAAAGTTTACTCGATCATCGAGATATATTCCCATGGATCCATTGACTATTTATGGCCATCAAGACATCGATCTCGGGATAAATTCCCATGTTTGACAGCTCGACTACACTTAATTACGTGTCGATCCTTTTTTTATTTATTTAATTACTAATTTTCCCCCTTTCTCAGAAATGATAGATTAATGATATGCTTTGATAGAGAATAGAATAATAATAAGAAAAAGAATGAGATTTGTAGTGTTGGCATCTAATAACATAAAGGGATCGACGGGAGCTTCGGTTAAATCTAATATCACTTATAATTAGTTGTTGGTTGTCAACTATTGTTTTACTAACATTAATTATAATGATTTTGAATTACAACTATCATACAAGCTAGGGAGTCTATTATTGTTTTTCCCGCTATATATAAAAAAAATAACAAGAATATGAAGGGGTTTTTCCACCACTTACAATCTAATGAGTATAAATCTTCACTGTATATGACAAATATTCAAAAAAGGGAAAGGGAAAGAGATTCATGTGTTGAAGAGTGACATTAATTACTAAATATTTCTAATATTTATGAGGATGTTAGGTTCGGTGTACGTAATCCTCCTAAATTTCATAAAGATATTAGACATACCTAATCCTCCTAATCTTTATAAGGATATTAGGATTGACATACCCAATCCTCATAATCTTCATAAGGATATTAGGATCAACGTACTCGATCCTCCTAATCTTCATAAGGATATTAGGATTGACGCACTCGATCCTACTGCTAGTAGGTACGAGAATTTGTATGATTATGATAATGACCAATATCAAAATGATTATGAAGATGTTGATGAGGAAGTGGATGAAAAATGAGGATGAGGTTGGGGTTGAGGACAAGGATGATGATGGTGATAAGGATAGAGTTAAAAATGATAATAGTGAAAGAATAAGGGAAGAACTTGATAATAGTCTCAATAACGAGGCCAAATTTGTCGAGAGTACGATGATGACTTCTTTAACGATTGTTTTCTCTCCAGGAATTTACCTTATGCTTTATCTGGTGGAGAGAACTTAGATCACATATCATGATGAATCATTGCCACCATATAAATCGTGTTCACTACAACCTAAAAATGAAAATCATAAGGGTGATTATGTGCTACTCAACCCTCCACCACATGCCTCTCTAGCAATTCAGTTAGGATTTTTTCTTCATAATTAAGCATAGGGGAATTTTTATCTAAAACAATACTTAACGTCAAAGGGTGAACTAAAAGCAAGTCTATATATGTATGCAATGTGAAGCAATTTTGAGTTTAAGATCAAGAAGTCGAATAAGACTACATTTGTTGTTCTTTATGTAAATCTCAATTTCTAGTGGCAGCTCCGTGCAACGAGAAGGAATGATTCTTCATTTTTTTTTTCAAATTCAAAAATACAAATATCAGCACATATATTCTCTTTCATGTAGCCAATGCAAACATTGATAATTAACATCCGTAATTGGACGACATGTGATAAATAAGTACAAAGGGTGTAACCATGACCCTAAACTACGATTTATTATTGATTTAGTTTGTGAGAATCTTTGAGTAAAAATTTATTACTGGAAAGTATGTAAAGCAAGATCTATTGCACATGACTTTCTTCGGGATATGGTTAAAGATAATTATTTGTTGTTGCCAATTTACTAAGGCATGCACAAAGTGGTCAATCCAGAGACTACAACACATTTTTTACAAATATAGAGGATATGTTTCTTTATTATTATTTTTCTTTCAAACAATCCATTAGGGGGTTTCAATTCATGCAAAGGGTTAATTGCATCAATTGAAGATTTTGGAAATGTAAATACAAAGGCATGTTTTTGTCTACAGCTGCACAAGATAGTAACTACCATATATAACCTATAACATGGGCTACAGTAGATTCGAAGAACAATGCTTCATGAACTAGTCCTTAAATAGGCTAAAGAGTTCGATTTCTAATGCACCCAATCTGGTTTTTATCACTGATTGGGCAAAACGTATTAATAATGTTATAACGAGCATTTATCCAAGTGCAAAATATGGTGCATATATTTGTCACCTTGGGAATAACATCAAGGATAAATTCAAGTGTGGTGGGATTCTCAATCTATTGTTCAATACAACCATCACATATAGGGTTCAAAATTTTGATATGTACTTTAATGAGATCAGAGTCTAGTAGCTAGGTATGGCAACATATTTGAAGTCAATTGAATTTAAACATTAATCAAGAGCTCATTTAAATGGCAACTGATATGACATAATGATCAATAATATTACGGAGTCACATAACGATGCATCGAAAGATACACGTGATTACCTAATTGTGGCATTACTTGATAGTATTAGGAAGATGATGACAAATTAGTTCTACAAACATGACTGTGAAGCCAATCAAAGGAGCACCCAACTGACTCCTGAGGTAGAGAAGTATATGAAAAAAAGCACATTGAATAAGGGTTGATTACGTAAGCGATGATACTTATAAGGTGATCGAGGGTCATGCTATTGCGATGGTGGATTTAGGGTTGAAGACTTACACATGCAGGGAATTTTAATTGGATAAATTTCTATGCGTTCATGCCTTAGCAGCTGCAAACTGATGGAATGTTGCAGTCTACACGTTATGTGGGGAATTCTACATGACCAAGTATTAGAGGAAAGCATATATAGAGGAAATTTATCTTGTACCATCGATTGAGAATTGAGAATTTCCAGAAAACCTCCGATCAATGTTCGTTCTACCACCTATAATTTGGAAGTAAAGCGACACAGTGAAAAAGAGACATATATACCTTCAAGATGTGAACATGCACAGAATAAAAATAAGTGTGGTAAATGTGGCAGTCTTGGATATAACAAGACGACACGTCAAAACCCAATTCCACTACCACCCCTAATGCCCCACTCATAGTAATTTCTTACTTTGTAATGTATATTTTTTTACTATACAATCGTTAATAATTTTGTAGAATTCATTTGATGTATGCCAATATAGCCATCGAACCGTCGAGCTTGAATGATGTCCGATAACTTGATTATGTATTTCTACTATGGAGTTGACGAGTTTCCCGATAACTCGATATGGTATTTTATCGACGATCCATCGAGAATATGGTAACTCGATGACCAAAATATGACTTATTGTCGAGCATCTCATCGAGCGGAGGTAGACAGAAACTTCTCTTCCTCTACTCGATGTGGTATTTTACCATCGATCCATTGAGAATAGGGTAACTTGATGGATCGATTCATGACTTCTTGTCGAGCAGATCTTCAAGCTGAGGTAGCAAGAAACTTCTCTTCCTCAACTCGATGGATAGATCAATAGAGTATTTTACCATTGAACCATCAGATCATAGATTCTCGATGGTTCGATGGAGTTTTCTATGTCGATGAAAAAAGTCAGTCGAGTTAGATATGCATTTTTTAAGTTTCTGATGACTCGATTCCTTCTATATAGTGAACATTGTAAACACTAAAATGTTGATGAACCTTCTTAATTTATTAATATTATAATTTTTATGAACATTATAACTTAAATATTCATTAAACTAAATATAAGAGGATCATAAAAAAACTTAAATATTCATCAACAACAAAAGCTATATGTCTATATAATGTTGATAAATGTCAATCGCAATCTGACGGCTGAATAAAGGCACATTATTATATTAAATAAGCATAAACATCATGTCTTACTTGGTGAAGCTTTAAATATTTTAGCATGACTACACTGCAATCCCCTTTCTTAGTGATCTTGTTCAAATGCATGCCTGGGAAGACCTCGATCTTGAAAGGGTCAAAGCGAATTGATGTCTCACCGCTCTTTAATAGATATGGTAGCATAACTCGGGCAGAATCACAACTTTTTAATATTTTCCTCATAGTAGTTTCTATTTGACAAGTTGTGCATTGCCATGATTCTTTTGGCAGGTATATTCACAACTAAGGCCACCCAATATTCAAATGGGATATACAACTGATTTATAAGCTTTCATGCAATTCCGACGACCAACACATTTCCATTAATGAATGACATAATGAGTGTATATCTCAAAAATACATGAGTTTCTCTTTCATCTGCACTAAATGCTTGAAAAGTTATATCCTAGTAGTACCACGCCTACTAAGAGAACTAGTCCAAGAAGGCGACAAAATGGTCAAACACATCGTGAAACTACCGTTGTCTAATCCGAAGCAAATATTGAAAGTGCATACCCATCAAGCTAATCGGGTTAGACCCAATGAGTAGAGATATAATTTTATTTGTAAATATTAATGATATTATTATTTGTTCAATAATAGTAAAAGAATTCATACATTTATCATGTTTATTATTTATGTTAGAATTAATATGTTATTTATTATATATCATGATGAAGTCCGATATCTTATGTTATGCGTTTGAGAACATAGTAGAGATCATGTCAGCTGAGATGCAAGTTGCTTAAATCCTAAGATATGAATTGTTCATAATCATAGGATTATTAAAAGGGACATTGATAATCCGAATAGACTATCACATAAGTTATCTCCTAAAATATTTAAGATGATTTTCTCATGACCATTGATGTTAGTACAACATTAGAATAAATATATGGGTGGTTAGTAGATACTAAGGGCACCGAATGTAACATTTAGATAATTCTTAATGTAATAATATTAATTGTTAATAAGAATTATATAGTGACTATACTATATATGGTGTATAGACTTGAGATCAGCATGGTATTTTATGTGTTGGGTTTGATACTTAGACCACATTCGAATAAACCCTAGCCAAGGGTGAAATAGGGCGAAATGTTGGGTAGAAAATATTGTATATGAAGTTTGTGAGTGATCAAGATGAAATCCATCACTTCCATACAAAGGCGGCTCGTGACCAATCGGGGTGCTAAGCTAAATTAAAATTTGGGGCCATTTTGATATATAATATTTTAAAAAAAATAATTATATATATAAATCATATCATCTTTTTTAGCGGAGAAATTACTCTAATGAAATGTGTAAAATGTGCCTCTCTAATTATTTCATCCTTATAAAATTTTTCATATTTTCCATTAACATGGTAAAAGATATTTTTGGTACATTCTCAAATTTCAACAATTACATATATATGTCACAATTATTTGGAGCCCCACAATATATGGGGCCCTAGGCTACTGCCTCTCTTGCTATAAGGGAGAGCCAGCTCTGCTTCCATATTGGGAAATTAGTCTTATAAGTTATATACTTTGTTAAGCAATGAAGTTCTTATAAAGTAATATGGTATGAAAAAAGTTTCAGTAAATATATTATTTGTGTTCATTAAAGATATATAAATTCGTGTGATTTATCTCTTAGAGTTTAACAGTTAAATCATACACTAGGATGAATCGGAACATTAGAAACATGGAAATATCATTATTGTATAGTTGTTAGTCACAACAAAAACACTAAGAATAAGGATAAGATGTTTGTCGAAATTATTCACCTGATTGGATTGGCAAAAAATATTTTCATAGAAGCAAATTGTTTTGGGGCTACTGTACAGTGATTTTGACACATTAATTGATGGCACGACATTTGATATATCGAAATATCCAACCGTTGGATCATTTTGAAATTTTCTAAATAAGTAGATAAGACCAATGCTTAAAAACCTCAATGAATAGATCACCCATCAAAAATATGAGGCGGAGGCAATAGGTGGCGCAAGTAGTATTATCATTGTTGTGGCACTAAGAAACAATCATGATGCATGGTGGCATGACATTTCCTATAGTTGAATATCCAATTGGTAGATTATTTTGAAAATTTCAAAACATACACATAAGAAAAGTTTTGAGAAAACTCGAGAAACGGATCTTTGATCGGACACCTGAGGCAACAAGAACACTAGGCGCAAGCAGCGGTTATGTTGTAGGAGGCGCATTGGCAGATTGCCCTGGCGGTGGTGGCACCACGGTGTAACCCTAGTTAGACTAGGGTTCTAAGGTTTTTTGAAATAAATAAATAAATATCTTATTTTTAATTTGATAATTAAAATTTAATTTTGATTATAAAAATTACTAATTAGATTATTATTTGGTAAATATTAATATGGTACGTAAAGCTACTAATATTAATTGTTTACAAACTTTATTAACATATTAAAATTGTAAATAAATTTTGTGAAATCAATTAAGTATCTTAAATTGTTTATGGTAAGTTGTGATGTGATTGATGAAATTCATATAAAGTGTTTATATCAAATTTTTTAATCATGTTAAATATGGTAATTGCATCCATTAATCAAAAATTATTTTTGGTAAGATGTAATGTGATTAATAGAGTTAACAACGTAAAATTATTTACATGAAATTTCTATGTAAAAAAAATTGATTTCACTAATTAGCTCCCTAAAAGTGTTTATAGTAACTAACTTATTTTAGAAGTGTTCTAGATTAAGAAACTTTTCATTTGGATAATTAACCTATTTTGGAATGAGTTCCAAATTATAAAAGGGGAAGTGATGGCCGGAGCATGCTTCTTTATCTTTGTACCCTATCCGCACTCGAAGATACTAAAAGTCACATAACTATCCTAAGAGTAGTCATCCTCATCCTTCTTCTTTTCAGTGGGAGGTGGAGTAGGGATCTGAGCAAGATCAAGAATATGACCAATAATCTCCTCAACAGCATCAGGAATCTGAGCAGCAATCTCCTTAACGACAAGCTTCTCAATAGCATCAGGAATTCGAGCAGCAATCTCCTCAGTAGTAGGCTTATCAACAATAATATTATCAACAGTTAAGGGAAGTGAAGGTGAAATTTTCCATGACGGTAGAGCCAATATAGGCAAGAGAGGCATGTAAAATTATGGATACTCTCGATTACCTCCTTCGACGGCATTAAACTCATCACCTCCCTCGCCTACTCCCTCTTGTTCTCCTCTGCATTCTTTATCATGTTCTCCATCATACTCCCTCTACCTTATAATCTTCTTCATCTCCTCCCTCATTGATTTAATGGTTTTCTCCACCTTGCCCAACTTACAACTAATCTTCTTTACATCCACCCAAACCCTATCAGAAGAGACTCAATCCTCGACATCCACTCACTCCCACTCCCTAGAGGAACTTCCTCATCTCATCCATCTCTAACGACCTTCTTAACTTTAAAATGATTTTTTCTTACCTTCTTCTCCTTCTTCTTCTACAATAACTACTACTTCTTCTTCTTCTAGTGTCGTTAAACGACCCTCTTAACTCAGTGGTCAAATGGTCTACAATCTCATCTTCCTCATAAAAAAAAGGCTCTAGTATCATTCTATAATGCTAAGCTTCTTCTTCTATGGACAATTTTAGAATTCCTCATATTATGATATATATTAAATAAAATTAAAGTTTATATAAATGCGATGAACTAATAACAATTAATAAACTAAATGTTCGACAAAACACTTACATCCTTTTTCAGAGGCGGCTCGTGATCAATGTATGCCCTAGCAAATTAAAATTTAGGCCCTTTTAATATAAAGAGTAATGATTATATATATAATAAATTGTGTGAAAATGGCCCACTAATAATTTTATCTTTTTTTTAATTGCTTTTCACATTTTCTAAATAAAGGTAGTAGCATTTTTGACTTTCCAAATTTCAACATAACATATATAATTATTATTATTATTTAGGCCCTCACGTATTTGTGGGGCCCAAGGCAGTGGCCTCTGCTGCCTATATGCTAGAGCTGGCCTTGTCCTATTACTTATCCAACTTTCGATATAAATGTAAGATACATATGGCTCCATAGATGATATATTCAATATACGAGGCATGCAATTCTTATGCACCCTTACTCCAGCATTTTTTCCAAGCCTAGGAATGGGTTCGTAAGCCCATACCTACATAATGAATGAATAACCATAAATCAATCAATCTTATATCGAAATCAAGAAGAAATAAATTAATCAATAAAGCTTAAGAAATAAAAAGTCTAACCTGTAAACCCATCGGGTACCCCATAGAAGGAGTAGGATTCCATTTTATTGCTCATGATTTTGGTTTTATGCCTCAAGCTTTTGCCCTTGATATCTTTTCTCATGGATTTTATGCTCTTCTTAAATGAGATTCTGCCCCTAGGATACTCGTTGAACCGCTCCAGATTATTTGCTATTGATAATGTACTTTGAAAGATTATTCACTTCCTATCATGACCCAATTGGAATGCTTCAATGAAGTAGACGACAATCATCTTCACAATATCATCATCTTCTTCACTATGCTCCTTATTGAAAAGCATTGCAAGCTCAGCAATCTTGACTAAGTTCCCATCTATGTACTTTTTAAAATAGTAGTCATCTTTATGCATATGATTAGTGACTTTCTCACTGGGATACAGGTGATATTTGAGCCTCATCACCAAAGTCCACTCTCTAAGACAGAAACGAAAAGGCTTGTTTGCTGACCAAAAACCACATCCCTTATGCTTTTTTTGTCACAGCTTGACGAAGAATGAAAAAAATTCAATATTGGATAGGAGTTTTTTTATATGAATATTAATGTCAAGGAAGTGTCCTACGCATGTCCCCTTAAATGTATCCAACTAACCTGGGGTAAACTTTTGTCTTTATACCATTCATAGCCGTACTTATAATGGATATCACCAATGTACGGATGAGGAAATGTTCTACCTCATTGGTGATGGGTCTAAGATTATGGATTTCATCTTAGTCTTAGATTGCAGGATGACTACTACTTGCGGGTTTTACCCCCTAAAAAAAAAAAATAAATAACAAGATTAATATGCATTTTCTCATGATATGGACAAATCAAATCTATAATATATGTTGATTTATGAATCAAGCGGAAATAGATAAGTCTCTATCCACTAGACTCGATAGGTAAGTCAACATTGTGTTACACATCAAATGATCGGGTAACATATATTTCGATGGCTTGATGTCATAGTACCTTATTAAGTGATCCTTCGAGTGGAATCATATAAGTTTAGCCAACCAATTAACTCGATAGGGAATTTTGAAATCGATCCATTGAGATAACAATCACCCGATGGTTTGATAAGTAATATCATGTCAAGTTACCCATCGATTTTGGTGGATAGAGACTTTATTACCTTTCTCGATTAATCGATTGTAATTTTAGAGGTATTGAGCCATAGAGCTTTGAAAAAATACATGCTTGAACGCTCAGTAAACCCCCTCGATCCGTTGAGCTGTGCAATTTCCTCACTTAATCTCAATTCAAAATCAGAAAATCCACAACAAAATAGTATAATCTCATAATTATATAATAATTTCAATCTAGATTGACCCATTTTCGAAGAAAAATGATAGAAAAAACCCTAATTTTATGGTAACATATCTTCCAACGTATTTCTTTCTCTTTCACCATGGATTTCAGCGACAAGTTCTTCGACCTTATGACTCTTACTGTCTCGGGTTTTTCCGGTTGTGCCGATCTCGTTCATTTGGTTTTATCACATTTGGATGGCAACATTCATTCTTCATTGTTTCTCCTTTTTTTTTGTAAATCAGATGCTTCAAAGTTTTTAGAGCCACTAAGTTGGAATGGAATCGAGGAAAAAAGTGATGGTGAATAATGAAGAATAAAGAAGACGAAATGCATTCGTGATAGGTTCGAGGAAGAAGACGTTGAAGAGTAAGGAAAACCGTTCAGTTATGAAGAGAGAAGTATAAATATATATTTTTTCTTTTCTTTTAAAGTTAGGACTGATGGTATCAGTCCTAATCCTGGTACTAGTTCCAAGATAGTCAGGACTAAAATTGTGACCACCCTAACCTATCTCGATGAGACTTTTTCCCACCCTTTGTTTAGGATAGTAAAGAGTGAGTTTCTATAGTATATGGTAATTAATGGTTAAAAATCAATAGTTCGAGGTACTAAAAGTTATTTACCCATTTTTCTCTAATAAAAAATAAAAGTAAATGACATTTTATTACTCTAAACAATTAATTAAATATTATCTTGTATTAAGAAAATTCATATTTATTATCTTAAAATATTAGTTTTAGGCAATAACTCTCTTTTTGGTTAATTCAATATACAAATTATTCCCTAACTCAAGATTTAAGTACTTTTTACCCATTTATTTTTTATATGATAACTCATAATAAATTTTGAAATATTTATTTTCATCAAACTTACAATTTTATTTATCACCACCGCGGTCACGATATGTTACCACTTCCACGACTGATACCACCGGTCGACCCACCGCTCAAAAAAATCTTATAATAATTTTGAAAAAAATTTAAAAATGTAAAAAGAAAAAAAAAAAACCACGAAAGACAGAACCACTGCAATAAAATCATAAACAAAACAAAAGGACGGTAAGAAAACCAATAAAAAATGGCTGCTTTTACAAATTAGTTCTATTAGACAAATGATGACAATGAATAGAGAGCTTCCCAAGTCATACTTGAAGTTAATTACATATCATGGCCCGCAAATACTTACTAAAAACCTTATTGTTAAAAGAAATTGAAAAAGTCCTAAATTTGTATTTTAAAAAATTTAAAATTTAGGATATTTATTTAGTTTCTTGAGTTGTTTTTCAAAATTTTAATCTTTTAAGATTTTTTTCAACCGGCGGTGAAGCAGTGGAAGCGGCAGTAGTGGTGGCAGATGAAAGTATGAGTTACGTGAATAAATATTATTAAATTTATTACGGATCAAAATATTAAAAAAAAAAATAATGAGTAAAAAAATAATTAAATATTGAGTAAGGGATTTTCGAAAAAAAAACTTCATTAAAAAACTATTTCTTAAACCCAGAAAACAATGTCGATCGTCCCAAGGTTGTTTGGCAGCAGGATGAGCAACGTCCACGACCCATTTTCTCTGGACATATGGGATCCCTTTAAAGGCTTCACCGTAACTAATCTCCCGTCATCTGCTCGAGAAACCTCTGCTTTTTGTCAACGCTCGAATCGACTGGAAAGAGACTCCGGAAGGAGGTGAAGGTGGAGGTGGAGGTGGAGGTGGAGGCGGAGGTGGAAGAAGGCAGAGTGTTGCAGATAAGTGGAGAAAGGAGCAAAGAGCAGGAGGAATCTTCTGTACATTTTTTTTTTTTTGGGTTAGGAATCATCCATTCTAGATACACCAAATGGTAAGGTACTACCGATGTGCTGTCGATAATACGTACACCCATGTGTTGTCGGATGTGCATAAATCCCCATTAAGACTCTCTCGCTCCGCCACTGTTTCTACTCACTGACCCACTCCAAATCCCCTCCGACGATTCCACATAACACCTGAAATTTTGATCCGTCCACGTCACCATCTCACTAAAAAACACCCTAAACGAACGGCTGAGATTACTTTCTTCTATCATCTCCGCCGCAGAGGGTAACTTTCCCCACCTCTCTAGAGCAGCAAAACACTGTTCTATGTTCTGTTGAAATCATTTTCAATTTCTCCCCGAAATCGGTTTTCTTTTTCTCGACTATATCAATGATAGTCAACGCCCTAACCCTAACGACGACCGCGATGCTGAGGAAGACCGACGTCGTTGTAGTGGAGGCGGAGGACATTCCGTTCGGCACCGTCTGGTTCTTCGTTTACGCCGGGATTTCATGTCTCCTCGTTCTCTTCGCAGGTATCATGTCTGGTCTCACCCTCGGCATGATGTCCCTCAACCCCGTCGACCTTGAAATCTTGCGGCGCAGCGGTTCCCCCTCTGAGAAAAAGCAAGCTAGTCCGTACAACCAATTATTTCTTTATTTTTTATTTTTTATTTACTTTGAATTTTATATGTTCATTTCAAATTCAATTTGCAGCGGTGATTATACCGGTTGTGCAGAAACAGCATCAGTTGCTGGTCACCTTACTGCTCTGCAATGCTTGTGCTATGGAGGTAAAATATTTCATACTTTTAGGATATGTCTTTAGTACTAAACGAGGTCGAGATTTGTAACAACATTATCACTCTCAATGCAGGCCCTTCCTATATACCTGGACAAGATTTTTCATCCTTTTGTTGCTGTGTTACTGTCTGTTACTTTTGTTCTTGTTTTTGGAGAGGTAGAAGATTGTTCTTGTTCATTCACATTAATTTCTCTTCCGTAATTAGTCTCTCTCCAATTGCCTAATTTTTTCTCCATAAATGGTTTTAGATTATTCCACAAGCTATATGCTCGAGATATGGACTGTCAGTTGGTGCTAATTTCGTTTGGCTTGTGCGTATTTTGATGATTATCTCTTATCCTATTTCTTACCCTATTGGAAAGGTTATGTTCTTCTCCACAACATTTTTGGGTTTATGAGTTATTGAAAGACATAGTGGTTAAAGAAGTAATAACTGATAATCAGTCGGTTAGCATGGTTTAAGGTTCTGGATGCTGTTCTTGGACATAATAATGTCTTGTTTCGGAGAGCTCAGTTGAAAGCCCTTGTTTCTATCCACGGCAAAGAGGTAAAGTTAACCCAATTAACCATAAGTCATGACTTTTCAGGCTCTTAGATATTTGCACATTTGTTTTTATGTTGATAATAGCTGTTTGAACAAAGAGAATATGAAAGATACAGGGTGAAAAATGAAAGAATGAAACGAGTATTGGAGGATTTCATGTTGATTCGTTGTGTACTTCCATTTTAGGCAGGAAAGGGAGGCGAACTCACACACGATGAGACAACGATTATTAGTGGGGCCTTGGATTTGACTGAAAAGGTATTCAACACATGAAATGAAACTGGAAATTTTAACATACCTTATAATATGATTCGACAGAACATGATTTATGTGGCATCTTAGCACTGGATTTTAGTATGGGAGTTTGAGTTTCCTTCTTTATATTCTAGTCTGAATTATCACAAAGTCATGACTCCTAAATGAATTATCACAAAGAAAATACTGATTTTCTTAAATGGATTATCAGACTGCTGAGGAGGCTATGACTCCTATTGAATCAACATTTTCATTGGATGTAAATTCGAGATTGGACTGGTGAGTTGGTATTCTATCTTTTCTTTCTTTTTGTCTTTTTTCCTTCTCTTTTAATTCTGTATTTTGTTCTGAAATTGCTACATTAATTTCTTCTGTGATCTCAAGTGGACTATTAGTCTCTTAACATGTTTTTACAAAACGTTATTTCAGGGAAGTGATTGGAAAAATCCTTGCAAGAGGACATAGTCGTGTACCGGTCTATTCCAGAAATCCAAAGAATATCATCGGCCTCTTACTTGTACTGCCCCTGGTCCCCATTTTATATCAACTTCCCCCTTCTTCTTTTTTTCTCCTCATTTCTTTATATGTTTTTCAGCCACTTATACTGACTTCCCTGCTTAAAATTTAAGGTGAAAAATCTCCTCACTGTGAGAGCCGAAACAGAGACACCAGTCAGTGCAGTTTCCATTCGACGAATTCCTAGGTGGGCCCCTCCCCTCCTTATTGTCTCTCTCATTTCTCTACCACACAAAAAAATTTAACTCTTGTTTTTATGTATAATTATAATTATTATAATTTGCAGGATTCCAAGCGATATGCCTTTATACGATATTCTTAATGAGTTTCAGAAAGGAAGCAGCCACATGGCAGCCGTAGTAAAGGTTAAGGGGAAGAGCAAGAATCTTCATCATCACTTCAGCGATAAAGAAAAATCTGAGAATGAAAAAATTCCCAACAGGCTCTCTCAACTGGCCACTCCTTTGCTCATGAACAAGCATGATGAAAATAAACCCAAAAATGTTGTGGTCCACATTGATGCAAGGAGTGGATTTTCTACTCATTTATCAGACGATATTGAAGATGGTGAAGTCATTGGCATCATCACCTTAGAAGATGTTTTTGAAGAGCTTCTACAAGTAAGTTTCTTTTCTTTTTCTTTTTTTTTGTTCCCACACTATTTGCCATTAGTTGATTAATATTGATTTAATTTATTTTCTGTTCCTTCTGATCATTTCTCAATCCAGGAGGAAATTGTAGATGAAACAGATGTATATATCGATGTACATAAAAGGTATCACCTATAAATTTTATTTTTTTTCCGGGTCTTAATTTGGTTGTAATCACTTGACTAATTCCTTTAAATTTTGGCATTATTTTTTATTTTTCTAGAATACGTGTGGCTGCAGCCGCGGCTGCTTCATCCGTAGCTCGAGCTCCATCAAGTAGAAAGTTGATCGGACAAAAGCCCAATGTAAATATCCATCTTCCTTTAATCTTGCACGTAAAATTGTTTAACCATCTTATTGAAAGTCGCACTAGTATATCACATTTCTGGGAAATCGCAAAGTCTAGTTTTACCTAAAAATTTAAGTACAGTTTTGACAAACTTCAGTTTACTCATCCTGGAATTTCAAACGTGAAACCAAATGCAAACTGAAGGCAGTTACAAATCCGCTCTATTTAATTCATGTTTCTTATTTTTTATTGTACAGGGGAGGTCAAAGTAGGCAAACTCAAAATACCCGGAAACTGGGAGGATGATTTGCAGTCATCGGCAAGGGATCTTGAAAATGCAGGCTGCTTCTTCTAATCAATAATAGTTTTTTTTTTTTTTTAATCTTCTTTTAAGTATAGATTTGTACAGTTGTACCACTAGTTTATGTGTAATTAATTATCTGTTATTCTGTGAATAGTAAAACCTGTCTGAGAAAATCATATTATAGGGTAGTTTTGTAAATTGAGACATGTGAGGTTTCTGGTTTGTATGTAAAAGAACGTACCATCGCAAAACGGAAAGCCAATTAATCTAAAACCCTTACTTTAAGTAGGATTGAGCATCGGTCAGATCCGGTCTAATACTTATTTGATCCGTGTTATTTGATTATATTTTCAATGTCAACCAATTGGATCTAAAATGGTTGGATTGGATGACTTTTATTTTCCTTTTTTATTTTATTTTTTAGTTTTTTTAAATTTTTTGAATATATTGGTGGATAGTATTAAGTGTTGAGAGAGAAAAAAAATATATGAATTAATAGATAAAGTTAATGGAGAATTTTATTTTATTTTTAAATGAAAATGCATTTATAATTAAGTAAAAAATTAAGTATTTTAAGAAATTTTAATTGATAATTCATAAATAGAAATATGTCTAAGGAAAAAATAATAATTATTTGTTAATAGAAAATATCTTAATAGAGAAATTCTTTTTTATATGTAATACATAAATCAAAAAAATTAAAAAATTAAAACATTCGGATATGATCGGATCGGACATCCAAGCCCATCATAGTTAGATTGATCTTATCCACCGAAAGCATTTTTCAATCCATCAAATCGGATGAAAATTCGATAAATTTGGACCAGAGGTCCGATTTATTTATTCATACTTTTAAGACTAAATGGATTTGCACACTTGCTCACTAACTTGCACAACTTTCATCCGCTCGACTAAAGGTGTCAAAACGGGCCGCTCGGCCCGGCCTAGCTTGGCATTTTCAGGGCTTTTTACTATTTAGGGTCGGGCCGAGCCCGACCTAGGGAAAAAATGGGCCGGGCTAAGCTTGGCCCATTTTTAAAATGTATGTCTGGGCTCGACCCGGAAAGCCCTTTGGATTTATCCCGGACCCATTCGGGCTTAAAATGAGCCGGGTTCGACCGGGTCTTACCAATCCTAAAATGAGCCCAATCCTTTTTAAATAAAATATTCAAAATAAATTATTATTAAAGTAAGAGAGATTATTTGAGATTATAAATTCTAAAAAAAATATTATTTTTAACGATATACGCAGCCCAAAATTCCAGGAAGAAGAAACAAAAAATTTAACGATAGAAGACCCGGGCAGCGGGCCCAAAACAAAAAACAAAAAATGATTAAATGGTTGGGCCTTCCACCGTGAAATCTAATTGAAATCTAATTATATTTAGTATGTTGCATATGAGATATATTGGACTCCAAAACTTATATGTAAATCAAGCTAATTATTTAGACATGATAGGATAATACTAATTTAGTATATAATCTTTTTGTCATGAATACTAACAAACTTGTTTTAATATTTCATAAGGCATTTAATTTATAATGTATACTATTTATATTCAAAATTAATATTATATATTTATAATTAATGATAAAATTCTAGAATTTCAGGTTATGCTCTTTAAATCCTGATATATATCATACTAATTGAGATTTAAGAAAGTTTAAGCTTAAAAATCTAATACATTGATAATTTGATTATATTATTATATATATTATTCTCTTAATGATAGGGATGATAGATCTTAAGATCATTGATGATGAAGAACATCAAGATAAATATGTAGGTACTTAGTAGATAATTAAATCACTGAACATGATTATTAAATAAATCTCATTAGTAATATACTAACTTGTTAATAAAAATTATTTATTGGCTATAATGTGTGATTCTCATACTTGAGATCATCATTGTATCTTATACTCAAAATTCTATGTTTTGACATTACTCAAATTCCTAGCCAATGATAATAAAGAGTAAATTATTAGATATATAATGTTACATATGAAAGTTGTGAATAACCTAGATGGAATCCTATGATATGTTCTTTAACATAGTAAAGATTATTGCAAGGTAATATGTATAAAAAGAGTTTGTATAAATCTATTGTATAAATTACATCAATAGAAATATATTTTATAGAATTTATCTATTAGGATTTAACATTTAAATTATACTCTAGGACGAATCATACTTTAACAATTAAACCTCTTCTTTAATTAAACCTTAAATTTAACTATTTATGTCAACTTCTTATGAAAAATAATGTATACTTCTCATCTCACAGGTAATCTTGACAGTTTTCTAAAAGTTAATATTGGTGTATAAGGTTAAGTGAATTACATATGAGATGATTGAATTAATTATTTACTTTAAAAAGTATTTTGAAGCTAAACATGTATAATTATTAATTATATAAAATTATGAAGGTCGTAAATCTATCATGTCAGCAAATGTAAAACCTAATTGATCATACACAAATGAACTAAAGTAACACAACCTTGATTTCGTTATTGGAAAAGGAAAGGACCATATGTATTGATAATTGGATTAGTGAATAATAAATTAATTTGTTAATTTTATGTCATGGAGAACAAAAACGTGAAAATTTAATTCATGAACATGTGTTTGCTTAATATTCGCTTGAATGAACGTTAAATATCCATGGAATCCACCGGAGGATATAATTATAAAAATTCAAAAATTTAATTTTATTCATGAAAATGATACTCTTAAAAACTACAAACTCATTATTTATTGATAAACATATAAAAAACCCTAATAACATAAGAAATCTAACAACTTAAAGACTCCTAATTACTAAGGGTGAGCATTGGTGTGGTTTCGATGCCTCGACACACCAATTTTTTTTAAGCCTCCGCTCTAACATATTTTTTTTTTAATTTTTTTTTGAAAGATTGTTAAATTAAGGTATTTTTTAAGTATTGTTTAATAATTAGAAATCACTCGGTAGTAGCATCAAATTAAGGTATTTCTTAAAAGAGTACTAATTTATTTATATTTAAAAAATATCAATTAGTTTACTTATTTATTTAACATCTTATATGAATATAAGATAAGATGAACTCGAAAAGTGAAATTGAAGTTTAAATTTGATATTGAGTTTGTGAGTCACAAGTTTAGACAAGATATGTAATGCTGATAACATTATTCCAAAATTTAAGTGTTTATTATAATCGGCCGATGTGGCTGCAAATAGTTACGCCTTACTATTGCATGAGTTTTATTAATTTGTCAATTATATGCAATTATAAGAACATTCTCTTATACACTAGTGTTTGCAAGTTTGCAATTTTCTTTCTTTTATTTATCACATCCACTTAGTAGTATATGTTATTAGTATATGTATATATTATATATTATATATTTTTTTTAAAAGAAAAAACTTGGAGGTGTGGGGCCCTACACACCACACCAAAAGTTTGGGCCCCGATGAGCATTGCTTTGGTCGATGTCGGGCCCCACACCACAAACGTTTTATATGAAAAAAACTAACGGCACTGCACTGAATTGTTCAGGTATGGTTGCTCACCTCTACTAATTACAATACAATTAAAATAGAAATCCTAATAACATTAAAAATCTTAACAATATGACTCATAATTAAAATATAATTGAAATAAAATAAAACTATAAAAATACTCATAAGACTAATAAAAAAAAAAAACTTAAAATTTGTCTCATATTAATCTTTTATATTTCTAAATAACTCATTCTCGAGCTACTGCTTGAATATCATAATCTTCCATTTCAAATTAAAAAAATATTTTGAGTATGTAATGATTTTCAAAATATCCATGAAATCAATTTCTAATATTATAATCACGTCGAAAACTTTTTATTGAATCTTCAAGTGATTTTCTGTTTCGATTAAAAGCAACGCATTAGAAGTTAATTCAAACTTATCAACTCCAAATGATCATCACTTTAATGATATCAATATCAATTTTGTAAATTTTTATATTTTCTTCATGATCTTTATCACGAAATTTAAACGACTTCAGGAATTTTGATTTATTCAACAACACCATAAATTTCAAATTTGTTACTTTTTTCATTAGTTACCTCAATCAAATTTCATTGCAGCTCCTTCTCTAAAATATGGGCATTTGTATCTTCGATAAAAGCTTAATTATCTTGAATATCCGTAACTTTTCTATTTTTGAATTTTTATTAGAAGATTTATCTTGATTTTTTTCTAGATATGAATCTAGATTCTTAAAATAATATTTATCATAATGTGCAAAAAAGAAATTCCTAATTAATTCTCAATGATCAAAGATAAAATCACATTGATCATAAAAGAAAAAAAAAACCTTCCTATGACGATTGTAACTTTTATTTTCCGTGAATTTATATTTAAAGCCCGTCTTTAACTAGCACTTTGGATATTTTTAATTTATTCCACCAACAAAGTACATATAAAATAAATTATAAAGAAAACAAAGATATACTAATTGAAACCTCAAAACTCTTACAATAATAATCCCTAAACTTTTATTAATATTTTTTTTGGCTAAATGAGACTTGTGGATCTCTCAAATTATCACCTTATTTGAAAAATAATTCTTAAACTACCATGGTTCATAAAAATCTCCTTTAAACTACGAAAAAAAATTAGACTTTTACCTCCCTCATGTCATAAAAATCTCCTTTAACCCGTGAACTCTTTAACACTCACATCATTATGTCAAATCTTTTTATTTTTTTATTTTTTATCAATTCACCCTCTTACCATCACTTCCACCAATCTTTTTGCTGCATCCGTATTTGATCACCGTCATAAAAAATAATTTAAAATAATAAATTTGATTTATTTTTATACCATTTACTTATATTTATATATTTTCAATCTCACTTGTAATTAATTTTTTTATTCACCTCTAAACTAATTTTCTCTACCTTCCTCCATTGCTGTTGCCACCCATTCACAGCCACCATTTGCCACCAAAAAATAACTTTCTCGTCGGGTCTTGGTCGAATCATCTAGAATCTAGTTTTTTTTTTTTTTCTTTTTTTTTTCCTTTTTAGAAAAAGATAGTTATTTTCCTGTGAAGAAGGATGGATGGTGATAGTGAAAAAAAGTAGAGGATATTATTTTAGGAATTAATAAATGAAAAATCATATTCGATAGCAATGATCAAAGGCGTTAGTGGTGGAAGGATTGGTGAGATAATGGTGAAGGGTAAATTGATGAAAAACTGATTAAAACTAATGATGTGAGTTAAAAAATATGAGAAAATATTTTAAGATAAAATTATAAAAAATAAATAATGAGATTCAAAAAGATTTTAAAAAACATATAAGAAGGGAAAAATAATTTTTCGTACCTTAGAGTCTTTCTAAAATATATTAATTTAAGGATTTCTTAAATAAAATAATAATTTGAGTGACCCCGTAGAAAGAAAGAAAGAAATTTTTGGAACGACTTCTCACTCTCTGTTTTCATCGCGTTTCCGTAGGGTTTCGTTTTCCAGAAAATTGTCGAACAGAGTTGAAGAAAATTGCGTTCAACCAAATCCGTTTTTCGTCGAGGTTTGTATGCTTTTTTTTTTTTTTTCAATTTTTTAATCTTAACATTTAAATTGTAATTGTCTCCGTTGATCTCGAATAATATTCTTGAATCACTTGTTAAGTTTCTTTTTCGAGAAGAAACACTTTTGATTGTTCAAGTTTCTCTTTCAGCAAGATTATATAATCACAGGGAGCTTTTGATTTGAACAGATAGATGTTGTAAACCTGAAATTGAACTTTTCTATTTGCACTGCAGGTTATAAATTAGGTGTTTAAATGACAATAGGGTTTGATGCTGTTCATCAGTGCCTGAGGAATCTATTTCCACAGGTATCATCCCATTCGTCTCAACTGATCGTCACTTTTTTTTAACTCAAATTGTTGCTAATTATTTAAGTTTCTCTAAGATTCTATTTTCAAATTCTTATTTGTAGGTAACTGCTTGAGTTCTGTTTTTATTTGTTTTTTGTTTTCTTTGGTATGATGTGATGACGAGGTATATGTGCATTGATAAGAAGTCAGGGAAAGTGTTTCTTGTATCGTGTATGCTCTAATAATATTGCTATTGCTATTGAGATTCTTGTTTAATCATATTAGATAATGTGTTTCGGCTTGATAAAATGTTTATGATGTTACCATGCTCGGATTTCCTTAATTTTTCTTCAGGTACAAGAACTGGCTTGTTGGATATTTCGGAAATTGGTTCTAGACAGCCTTCTTAATTTTTGCCAAATTTTCGTACATTTTTGTGGTGCAGGTGGATGCTCATATACTAAATGCTGTTGCTATAGAACGCGCAAAGGATAAAGACCCAGATACAGCTCTCAATTATATTCTCAATGAGGTCCTACCTTATATCCCTCCAAAGAAGATCTCGACTCTTACTGCCCCTGATTATTTCTATTCTGATTATTTCACCTCTGATTGTCTCTCAGATCAAGGTATCATATAAATTTATATTTAATTTTTTAAAAAGAAGCTCCCATTTTCATTGCAATAAAGTTTTGTTTGCTCAGATCTGTTCCTGAATCTTGAAAATGCAGGTGAAGAGAAACAGAGGAGTTCTGGTTCAAAATCAAGGTCTATCAAAATTGTTGATAAAGATGTTGCCCTTGAAAACAAAGAATGTGAAGATACCAAAAGTGGTGTTAAAGCTGAGGTAGAAAATTCTGAGGCTCTGCTGGAAAGTGATCTTCTCTCGGAATATGAATTTGTGGAAAACCCATCTGGAAGTGATTTCTCAAATATTAAGTCCAAGCAGGATTGTGCTGATAATGAAGTGAACAAGGTTAAGGATGAGTCGACCACAAACGCGATGAACCCTGATCAATTTTTGACATATTTAAGTAAATCAAGGTTGCCCTCTATTATAGGGCTCAAGAGAAAGCTCAAGCTTGGTAGAAAAAGGACGTGATCTGAGTCACTCAAAGGTTCTCCTCTGCCTGATTTTTTTAATATACTTCCTACTGTGTCATTTTAACTTCATACGAGCATTTTCGTTTTTGTCCAACTCATTGGATTACTTGCTCTAATTTGGTATTGTTTTCTGGTTCTTGCAGAATGTGCTTTGCTGCTGCTTCAAAATGTAGTACAATTCTGAGCGATTGGTGTAAAAATGTAGTATAATATCATCTATGGTGTATAGGGTTTAAAGTTTGGAATTTTAATTTTAGGACTGATTCAAGGGACATAATTTATTACTCGGGTGAAACATATTCTAAATGTCAAGATTACTTGATAGTTTTAACACATGTAAAAACCAAAAAAGTTTCTTATTTTCCCATCTATCACAAATGATTGTGCACCCCGTGCCCTTCTTCTTAAGTGAGGTTTCTGATAGTTGAAAATTCCTTCTCGGGGTCTTCTTTTTCCTCTACTCTAATGGGAGTGCGCATCTCAAACTATGAGGGGCCTTTGAAGCCCGCACCCAAAAACTGCTACAGCATAAACATGGGCTGGTAGTATGAATTGTTCCTTTCTGCCTTTACACTACCCTATTCTCAATCAATTCAATCAACAAAGTGGCCACCGTCAATATCTCTGTAAATTCTGGCTGCTGCCACTTCTGGCCGTAGCCACTAACAATCAGAACTCATCGCACTAACTCAAACTCATATCCCTGCTGTCTCAGAAAATCAATTCTATTTCTTTCATGATTAAACCTTCTATTGAAGTAAAGCTCCGTTTTGATCTTCCTCTTAATTTTGAAGCAGGTAGTGAGAGAGAGAGTTAAGTGTAAATTGTAGATTGCCTTATTTTAACCATTGAAGGACATCTTTTTATCATAAGGTTATTCCTTAAGAAGAAGATAGATTATTTTCTCAAAAGGGGAGGAAATAGGTTGAGTTGGTGGGAGGGTTCCGATTGTCGGCGGCAGCGGTCGGAATTTGCAGAGAAAAAGTTGATTGTGATTGTTTTGTTGGTAAGATGGATTGAGAATACGGCGGTGAAGATAAGTAACTTTTTAGGTTTATTTTAAATGTTAAAATTTCAAGCAATTTTAAAATTATGATTATATTTCATTTAAGGTCTAAAATTTATGTAAATAATTATCTCTTAAATCTCTCTTTAATTATAATTTAATTTTAATTCAAAATCAACCATAATTATGGATTTATTATTCCTCCTTTCAATATTGGAATATAATCTCATATTCAATAGTTATTTTAAATAATAAATTAATTATGAAAATAATTTTGATGATAATAAAAATTCTCAAAATATTTTATCAGTAATTTTTCATCTGTTAATTATGTGATAAAAATTCACTTTTATATGGTAACCCAATTCACATTATTAAGTAACGTATGTTTTTAATTTCATTTACAATCATAATCTCAATCTCGATCTAATATCTCATTGATCCCGTAGAAAGAAAGAAAGAAAAATAAAAAGAAAAATAAAAAGAAAAATAAAAAGAAAAATAAAAGAAAAAGAAAATAAAGAAGATGGTGAAACTTTCACGCTTTCAGCCGTAGGGCGATGGGCCCACCAAGGCCAAATCCCATGAATAGGTGAGTGAACACAAATGCAACCAACCTTCTTATCGCAAATGTCAAATATACCCTGAGGAGAAACCTTTATTAACAAAAATACCTCTTTCTTAGCCACCTAGGTTTCTTCGTTCCGGTTAACAAGTTACCGACTCCTCGTCTTCTTTCCACGAGAATCCGAACTACAAATTATTACACAGAACGCTATTTTATCACTTCCTCTCTTTTATCCATTTTCCTTCTGAGTAAAGGCGAAAGGTTTGGGGTTTAGGGCTTCGTTCTGTTTTGATTTCCAGAAAGTGAGAAGGAACGAAAATCTTAATTAGAAGAGCAGAGGTGAGTCGCGTCTCTCCAACATGTTTTCCGCAGCTTTCTTTTTTTTGGATTTTTGTATGTTGTTTGGCTAGCGGGAATATTGAATGGAATCCTTAAATTTTACTTGCCAGCGGAATAGAACATTAGGATTATCCGTGTTTTCCTTCGATAGTATCTGATGAAGGATTTTGATTGAGTAGAAAATTCGTTGTAATTTAGTTTATTTTTTCTTGTCTGCAGATTGATAGCTGCTAGAGGATGGGTTTTGAGGCTGTTTATCAATGCTTGAGGGATCTATTTCCAGAGGTACCATGCAACTCAATGCATCATCAATCTTAGCGCTTTTCCGTTGCAGCTTTGCTCGTATTACAGTGGATGAAGAATTGTCCTTTTTTACTATAAATCATATGAGAATTAGGGCATATGGGAATTATAAGAATCAAGGAAGTATTTAGTCTACTAGTTAGCGTCTTGTCTATGCTTTTCCAGTATTGTTACTTTTACTGAATTTAGGTTTTGCTTCCTGTGCTCAAGTTTTTCAAATGATTTTGATGAAAATCCCATTCTAAATACAAGAAAGGCATAATTATTGATCATAGTTTCAAGTAGTAAAGCAAAATTGTAGACGGTGTTCTCTTTTGGGGGGTGGGGCTAGTTAGGACTTGTATTCTTCTAATTTTGAGTTCTTCATCTGTTTTATACTCTTGTCTCTTTTTATGCAGGTGGATGGTCGTATACTGAAGGCTGTTGCTTTAGAACATTCCAAAGATGCAGATGAGGCTGTTAATGATGTTCTCACGGAGGTTCTCCCTTATATTTCTAAAAAGAACATCTCTTGTGTTGCCCCCCCTAAGAATTCTACCGCAGAATCCCTCTCAGATGGAGGTATCACATCTCTGCTGAAAAATAATCGCCCATTCTGATTTCAATTGCTTCCTGTATGTGTATCTTAATCAGTATGACTTTATGTACTTCATCCTGAATGTGTAGATGAACAAGAAACGCAGACAGATTCTCTGAAGCGCAGGCAGGTAGTTATGACAGAAGATGTGGAGCCGTCAAAACCGAGATCTGTAAATGCTGTTCAGAAAAATGTTGCCATTGATTCTTCCCCTATTACAGACATGGCTTTTCTTTCAAATTCTTCTGATGGGAATGTCAATAACCTTCAATCATGCATAAATACAGAAAGTGAGCGTCTAACTCCGGGGGGAGATGCTCAAGAGAATAGCAATGATGTGGGGCTGGATCATGTATCTCCTGTCTCAAATCATTCAATGCATGAAGATGGGGAAACCGACAAGCATGAACAATTACTTAAGAATACTGAGGAATCAGAATTGATTACTTTGGGACCTAGTGAAACTTTTGGTGTCAAAGTTGGGGCTGAGCAGCTGACTCCTGTTGTTGTGCTTCCAAATTCAGATCACAGAAATGTAGTTGTTAATAATTCTCACTCTTCTGCAGTAGATATCAACATGATGGAAGTAGAAAAAAATGAGGCTCAGCTGGATCCTTTATTTCTCCAAAATCCAAGTCCAGTTGATTCTGTTTGTGCTGCTAATGAAGTGAGTGCTGTTGAGGATGACTTGACCAGAAACTCTGTAAATTATCGCTCTTCTCAATTATGTAGAGTTGACATTCTTGAAGAGATCATTGAAGATGCTAAAAATAACAAGGTACGCTTTACCTTAGAAATTTCTTTGCTCGAGTGCTCTTCTTATACCTTTGCCCTTAAAGAGGAGCTACTTTTTGTTTGTGGGCAGTAATGTTCCTAACGTTCAACTATGCTGCAGAAAACCTTGTTTTCAGCCATGGAATCAGTTATAAATATGATGAAAGATGTGGAACTTAAGGAGAAAGAAGCAGAACAAGCCCAAGAGGAAGCTACAAGGGGCGGTTTGGATATTATGGTCAAGGCCGAAGAACTGAAACAAATGTTGGCCTATGCAAAGGAGGCAAATGACATGGTAGCGTAATTTCATGATCTTGCAGAATATGAAATTGCTGATCTTTAGGGAGCAAAAAATATTAGCTTGTTTCTTTACTTCTGCAGCATGCTGGTGAAGTCTATGGAGAGAAGGCAATTTTAGGAACTGAATTGAAGGAACTTCAGTCTCGTCTGCTCAGTTTGTCTGAAGAAAAGGAGAAATATCTTTCATCTCTTAACGAGGTTTTATATAACACTTCAAATTCTAGTACCTAATTGCAACAAATTACTTTTATTCCTCTTTGAAGTTGGTCATAGCATCATTATACCTTATTCTTTCTAGTAGTTATTTTCTTATTTAAATCTTTCTATAGATGCATCAAAGTCTTGAAGAACGATTAGCTGCAGCAGAAGAGCGGAGGAAAGCAGCAGAACTAGATAGGCAAGAAAATGAAGAACATGCACAAAAAGCTCTTGCTGAACAAGAAGCCATAATGGAGAAAGTGGTACAGGAATCACAAAAGCTAGAACAGGAAGCACAAGAGAATTCCATGGTAGCCCTTATTAATACTTATAACCCTTGTAATCAAGTATAAAGGGCAGCATAACTAAGTATTCTTAATTTGTTTCTCTGCAGTTGAGAGAGTTTCTCATGGACCGTGGCCATATAGTTGATGCAATACAGTAAGTCATTCATCTCTGTTCCTCAATAAATGATAACGTGTTTGATTTTCAGTTCAAAAAAGCTTTTCAGACCCATGCTTTCTTTGAATCACGTGATTGGTAGTAAAGCACCGATTCTCCTGTTGAGACTCAATTCTCTTTATGTCTACCATTCATTTATTAGTGTTTCCCTTTCATTACTTTTAAAAATCTAATCCCTTGACTGTATCTTTTTTAATTCCCACATCTTATTGATTCATGATGATCTATAAGTATCTACTATTCTACTTGATTCTTATAGCTCATATATTTCACATTTTATAATGTTTTATTCAGTTAAATTGTCCTCAATCACATTCTATTGTACTTGGCAGAGGAGAAATTTCAGTTATATGTCAAGATATAAGGCAGCTGAAAGAAAAATTTGACGAGGGAGTCCCATTAAGCCAATCCTTTTCATCGAGCCAGACAAGTTGCATCTTGGCTGCTTCAGGATCTGTCAAAAGCGCAGCATCAGATCTAGCTGAATCACTCCTTAAAGAAATGGAGTCTGACCCTACTCCTGAGCAATTACTTTCATCTAGTACCTCAAACAAGACAACCTATACACCTGCAGTTGAGAAAAGCCAGGATAATGAAGAAACGCTCTTGGATGATGGATGGGATATATTCGATAAGGATAAAGAGTTTGCCGCTTGAGCTATAGGTATATAAATATATATATAGTTGGATGCAGAAGAATAAATGAAGTTCTTGAGAAGTCTTCAGTGGCGGCCAGTTTGATTTCTTCCCCTTTTTGTTCATTTTCTTTTAGTATTGTAGGATCCTTTCATAATGCTTACCATTCCAGATTACATTCTTGTACAGAAAATATTCGTGAGAAAATCTTTATAATGCAATTGGGCGATGATTGCAAATTTTGAATCGTATGCACAAGTATGAGATAAGAAGATTAGAACCATTTACCTTTCTTGGGGTGAGAATTTTTATACATCTTGGAAAAATACGAAGTTAAAACGGTATTTGCTATTCTGAAAGCTGTACAGATATAGTGATTTGATTAGAAACTCAGTCTTGCCAACAGAGGAGTGTGACAGAGCATCTCCAGATGATATAAAGGCGGGCCCGCTGCTCTCTTATATGCTTCGAACATCTCTGCCATGAAATCGGCTTTGAGGTACCGCTTCTATGCATTGTCAGTAAACTTGCTGCCATTTTTTCTATGCTTCTTAAAGTAGAAGAAAAAGAAGAGATGGAACTATTTGAGAAGAGTTTATGAGATTTTTGAGGGATTAAAAGTAGATTTATATAGGAACAAGAAGCGGAGGGAAGTTCAAGATGTGTGAGAAGTAGTAGTATGTGGTGGGTAACAAATATGGTCCCCCTTTTTGGACCCTATAAAAGAAAGGTAGTTCCTAATTGTCTCAAACCGACCTGATAAGGAACAGTGTAGGCCCCTCTCCTGTCTAATTACATGCCCTATATGAAGTGAAGTGGGATGCTCATCTTTCCTACAAATTTTACATTAACAAGACATATTCATCCTCTCTCTTAGACCAATAGGAAACTAGCCTTAAGATGTTTGATCCTTACATTAGAAAATAAATTTGATTATACTCTTTTAAGTATCCTAAGATGCATGATGTGTTAAGATGGGTTCCAAATGAGATTAGTTAGCGTCGCAGTCAATCAAACCAAGCAACGTGGTGTCCACTTTAAAAGAATTGCCGGCAATGACAAAAAACCTGTTCAGACTCGTTAACATCCAAGAATTGTATTAAAACATAATAAAAAATAGTACTAAAGACATGCACGAATATGCTTTTAGGGCTAAACTAAGTAGCAATAATGGACGACCCGGGCCCTCAGGCCGTCACTCTCAACAAAAGCAACGACCTGTTATATAATGTGGAAGACATATTGGACCACATAGGCCCACCCATTTTGTTCTTCCATGTAATCGTTTGGCCCATAGACAGATAAAGATTCTGTTTAATGGGCCCAAGCCCATGTGCAAAACCGTTGTCTCGTCGATGCAAGTCAGTGTCGGTATGTTTTATATATATGCATGTCTTTGATAATTACAATACTCTGCCTTATCCAATTAAGGTGGACAACATAAAGATAAGGTCTTTGGGGTAATAGTACATATGGATATGAGTCCAACAATTCAATAGGCTTGCACAGAGAGCAGGTTGACATATAAGCAATGAAAAACGTGGGGTAAATACAACCGTCAGATCATACAACATTCTAGTTAAAATGATTAGAATTGCATGGAATAAATAGATAATTAATATACAGATAGATATTAGATTAGTGGTCTGGATGCCACCTGGCAGTTGTCTCCATCTCATATCAATGAACTTCCTACTTAGTAGAGTCCATAATTCAGTCTAAGAGAGAATTTGTTCTTAGAATTAAATTTAATTTATTAGAAATATTATTTAAATTAATTACAGTAAAAAAAAAAGGTTCTTATTATTCATGTGATTTAAATAATATAATAATTTTTTTAATTTAATATGATTGGCCAATAAAATGATAAAATCCTTATTAAATAAAAATTATTGAAAAAAAAAAAAAGAAAGAACTATCATTTGATTCATTCATCTCCTTCTCCATGATTAAAGTTATACACTTGTCTCTGAAATTTTATGGCTTCGTGTTTTTGCTTCTTGTCTCACTTTTTCCATCAACTTTCCCTCCCCCTTCGAGAAAATTTGGATTACATGTTACTTACTACCCACAACCAAAACAAGAAAAAAGAAAACTAGAAACAAGATTTCGCAACTACAATCCCATATAACGGGGTTGAATCTATATTTTTATTGGATTAAAAAAGAGAAAAAAATTATAAAGGTAGAAAATTAAATTAAATTAATGAGAAATAATTTTTATTATATATATATATATATCACCAATACAAGAACTTTTAACTTTTTTTTTTCTTAATTCTTATTGTGAATAATATCACCAAAATATCCTATTTAAAAAAAAAAAAAAAAAAACAAGCAAATTCCTTTATATCTAAATATCCTCTATATTGATGTGTTAAAATTAAATTATATTATAATAAATTTTGATTTATTGATTAAAAAATACCCATCCAAAAGTATCTCAAGTAAACAATTCATGAAATTTTGGGAAATGGAAAAAAAAAAAAGAAAACAAATAAATTCTTATATATTTAAATATCTTTTATATTGATGTGTTAAAATTAAATCACCTTATAATCATAAAATTATAATAAATTTTGATTTTCTAATTAAAAAATATAATAATAAATAAATAATAGAACATACGTACCCAAAATATCTCATGAAAATTTGAAAAAAAAAAAAAAAAAAAAACAGCATCTTTCCACTTATGCAAAAGAACAAAATTATAGGCCTCCGCCACGTAGCATTGGGCTTTTTTGGAAAAGCGTAACATAAAATTTAAAATTTTAAAAAAAAAACGCAGTCATTGATTGACCGACCCATTTAAGTTTCTGAACACCACAGCACACCACATCTTGTCCACCTCTGCCAAGAAGAAACGCTTTTCGTTATTTCAGAAATGCGCACCAAATTCCATCTACCTTTTCTCCCTTTCTGGACCACGCACGCGTAATCCTCTTCTTCTCCCACGTGGTACACCATCATTCGCCACACATTATCAAAATCCTAATCCTCCAAATATATTAAAATAAAACATTTCCTCTTTTTTTTTTTTTTTTTTAATGGACGCGTGGCAATAACATTCGCTTCCAATGTGGAGAAATCTCAGATATTTTCGAATCTTCAAACAATCTGACACGTGGCCGTGACCTCCTTCTCTTCTTCGGTTCTACGCTGATGTTGTACACTTATTCTCGCTTCACCATGAGGGGGAATCTAAGCAGTATTTTATCAACACGTGTCCCTGTCCCAATCACTGCCTGACACGTATTTGATCCAAGACAATATCTTACGCACGCAATCAGCCAATCCTTGCACGTGACCCTTCCTCTTTGTTCTAGCGCATGGTATATATCCCCCGCTTGAATGGGCGATTATTTCGCGAAAATGATAATAGTTAACACTGATCAGAAGTCAAGCGACCGAGAAAGTATCCTGTGTTTCCTAAAATGAGTCATACAAGCCGCAGATTCAGAACGATTCAACCGGGTCAGCGGTCTGACTCGGACGACTCGGGGATCCTAAACGAGGACGTACTTCTACTCGTGTTTGGATCCATGAAATGGGACCTACACGTTCTATGCGCCGCCGCAGCTGTAAATCGGAAGCTCCGAGCAATAGCGAAACGTCTCCTATGGCGTCAGCTCTGTATCTACCGGGCCCCACACATGTTGAAGACGTTGATAACCGACGCGCCTGAAGGAAGGATCGGCGGTGGATGGCACGCGCTCGCGAAGCTGATGTTCTTCTGCTGCGGTTGCGAGTCGACTCGGAATTTCAAACTGAGTCAGCCGTTGCAGGGTCACTTCGTCAAAGCGTCCCGGTTTTCGAAAACTTCGGGTCGGAGCTTTCTGACGAGACGGTGTCGTGGCGACATGCTGTTTGTGAGTGACCCGTGCGAGCATCCAATGGGGGATGACGTGGATGATTTGGGGATATATAGAGGAGTATTTAAGGGATTTAGGAGGTCTAAGACGAGAGCGTTTTTGATCGGACGGCAGGTGGAGTTTGAAGAGAGGGGGAGGTGTCCTTATTGTGGGTCTCGCGTGTGGAGTATGAAGACGGCTGGGCTAGTTCCAAGGAGTGCGGCTAGGCGGCTCGGCTCACATGATGGAGGGATAGAGTATTTCGTGTGTGTTAACGGCCATTTGTATGGTACGTGTTGGTTGGTTCCACTATCGTCTGATGATGACGAGGCAGAAAACGTTGTTGATCATGATGATGATGGATCGGACGGTGATTACGATGAGAGTGGTGGTGATTATTTTCATGCTAATGATAATGGAGCCCGTCGTTTCAGCTACGAGAATCGTACGGCTACAGATGGGAGTTCGAGCTCGATGGGAGAGGATGTTCAAGTTGACGGGTCCAGGGATTGAATATATTTAACTTTTATTCGATTCGTGGGTCGCACTCTGGTGGCGACTTCTAAACTACGGCTGCGGCTTACGTTGTTGGAGCTGAGTACACGTGTCGGAGTGGCTTGTTGCAGTGGATTAGAGTTGAATAGGATGACGTGGCATTTAGTTTGTCGAATTTGCTTATGTGGCCCGGGTAGGCGGGTGCCTACCAGGAGGCTGTTTATTAGTTTAGGAATTTTCCCCCCCCCCCCCCCCCCCCCCCCCCACATTTTCTTTTTCGTTTCTAAAGTTTTTGTATTTTATTCTTCTTACTGTGATTTCTAGTAGGTTTTGGGTCTCTTCAGTCTCTCGAGTGTTTTTTTACTCTATATGTGTTATATATTGGCTGAGTAGATTTTCATTTCCCTTTCTCTAGCTTAAAATGTTGAAATTGTATTTTTTTCCGGGCTCAAACGTAAAATTTGGTGTGATTACATCGAATCAAATTATATTACATAAACTTAACTTAACCACAATCCAATGGTAATTGAAAAAAAAAATTATTATTAACTCAAAAAATTTACATAAATCATAATGAATTTTTAAAGTATTTTTATAATGAATATTCAAAAATTAAATTTAAATTATAATAAACATTCAAAATTTATGTAATTATTATAAACATCTCGATCCGACCCAAAAAGTAAAAAAACATAATTTTTATTTTCAAAATAACTCTTTTATTAATTTCATTTCATTTCAATTGTTCTATTTTTTTTTTAATCCAAATAACCTCATAATTTTTGCTAACAGCCACAACAACCACCACACACCACTATTAAGAAAAAATAATCTAATTTCTTGCAAAAAAAAATTACAAAAATTGATCATATTTTTTTGATATTCATTATAGCTATAAAAATTTTAGGTATCAATTATAATTAAATTTTGATTCTTCAGTATAATTATAAAAATATTTTAAGAATTTATTATAATTTATGTTGGTTATCATTTCCCAAAAAAAGTAAACATTTTCATAGGATAAATAAGATCCAAGGGTTGACATTTAGCATCGGGAGGAGTAACCATTTCTCCGCGAAGTAGGAAATATGAATCACTCGTTGGTTATTTTAATAACCTAATGTAGGTTTCAAATTATTAATAATTTTGAACTTCTATTTTAATGAGGTTAATTAAGTGATTTATCATAATAAAGCTCAATAAAATATTTTATTTAATATGAGCTTTGTAATGTGTGAAACTCAATAGAAAACCTAATTAGGTTTGATTCTAATTAGGTTATCTATATAAAGAACTTAATATGATTTTTGGTCCCCAAAGCTAATTATTCTATGACCTCCTCCTCAATTTCTTATCTTTGAGAAAGATCTTTGAAAGAGATAGATTAGTCTGTAAAAGACCTCATAATCATCTTCAACTAATGTTATGGATTTAAGTACGCCGTTCATCATTCTATTAAGAAATCTTGATATTCTATGTGAAGTTTATAACATTAATATATTTGCTCCAACAAACATAATATTCAGTTATGTCGTTCATCACCTTGGTTTTTATTTGTATTTTAGATAAATATGGTTATTATTGTTCATTCGGAAATAATAAATTTAATTTTTTTCTTAATTCTACTATTGATGTAACTGGCTTATTAATTGATAAATTATATATGTTGAATATAATTATTTCATTCAATGAAACTTTACAAACAACTTCAAGAGGTACAAAACGTAAATTAATGAATGAGAATTCTGTCACCTTATAACATAAGCGTTTAGGTTACATCTCTAAAAGGATAATTGAGAGATTTGTGTTAGATGTAATACTTGAACCTCTTAATTTTACAGACCATGATATATGTGTTGAGAGTATTAAAGAGAAACAGACAAACATTAGGA
Source organism: Coriaria nepalensis (assembly GCA_027186245.1). Lineage (NCBI taxonomy): Eukaryota > Viridiplantae > Streptophyta > Magnoliopsida > Cucurbitales > Coriariaceae > Coriaria > Coriaria nepalensis. The sequence continues at coordinate 7,379,112 of CP114491.1, read as the reverse complement.
ATTTAAGTGCCGAAAGGAGTTCTAGCATCTTACAATTGATATATACAGTCCATTCCCTATGGCTTTTTGGAATGACGAACAATATTTTATCACTTTTATAGACGACTATTCTTTTGGGTACTTATACTTAATTCATGAGAAATCACAATCCTTTGACATTTTTAAGGCCTTCAAAGCTGAAGTTGAGAATCAATTAAGGAAGAAAATTAAAACTGTTAAATATGACTGTGATGGTGAATATTATAGCATATATGATAGATCAGATGAACAACGTCCAAGACCTTTTGCTAAATTCTTTGAGGAATGTGGAATCGTCCCACAATATACAATGTCAGGGGCAACCTAGCATGAATAATGTTATTGACAGATGAAACACGACGCTTAAGAACTTAGTAAGAAGTATGATTAGTCATTCTTCTTTACCATAATCACTTTGGAGAAAGACACTTAAAAAATTGTAGCATACATACTTAATAGAGTACCTAGTAAAATGGTAGCTAGAACTCCTTATGAACTATGGTTAGTCCATTTTCCTTACCTTATAAAGCCTTGCCTTAGCTGGATAATCTCAGATTCGATGAACAGTTTAGGAGTTTTAAATTTTATGATCCCCTCAACTAAGTCTTTTCTTTAGAAAAAAAATGCGAGATTTCTTGAGAATGTTGAGTTTGAGAAGGAAGATAAGGTTATGAATGCTATCTTTAAGGAGGAATCTATTTCTCTTCTAAACATTAGTATTGACAATGATCAATCTACTGACTTTATTCAAGACAAATCTAAGACAACAATGAGGATTTCCCTATGGACCTCCCTACTCAAAATCAAGATGTTACTCCAGAAAACAAACTCAACAATACTAAGAAGTTTTTCTAGTAGATCGATCGCCTACATCAGATAAATGTTAAGATAGTGATATTAAGGAAACCATATACATAGTGCAACTAGAAAACTTTATTTTATATGATTCAAAGTCTATGATTTGAAAACTTAAGAAGTTCATCTACGGTTTCAAGCAAACTTCCCTTCAATGAAATCACAAGTTTCATTAAGTCATTATATCATAAGTTTAGTAGGAGTAAATTTATCTTTTTAGTATTCTATGTCGATGATATATTATTGGCTATCAATGATATATGCTTACTGCATAAACTAAGAGATTTCTGACTAAGCATTTTGAAATGAAAGATCTTGGTGACATCTCTTTTATATTAGGAAATAATATATATTGAGATCGCTCTAGTGGTGTCCTTGGGTTATCACAAAAGAGTTATTTCGATAAGGTACTTGCTAAATTTGGCATGATAGATTATGCATAAGAAGATAATCCGTTGTTAAATGAGATAAGTTTAGTCTCAATTAGTGCCCCAAAAATGAAATTGAGTCTCATATATGCTAAAGTATGTAAGCGTCCGAATTTAGCATACATAGTTGGTATGTTACTCAGACACTTAAGTAACCCTAACATGGATAATTGGAAAGCAGCCAAACAGGTTATGAGGTACTTAAAAAGGATAAAAGATTATATGCTCACTTATAAGAAGTCAAAACAATTTGAAGCTCATTAGGTATTCGGACTTCGATCTTGCAAATTTCTAAGATATTAAGAGATCCACTTCTTGATGTATCTACATGTTATCTAAAGGCGTTATTTGTTGGAGGAGTGCCAAGCAGTCACTCATAGCTCCTTCCATTATGATAGTGGAATTCATAGCTTGTTATGTGCAACTAATCATGCGATATGGCGGTGAAATTTTGTCACTAGACTGTGAATAATGAATGCTATTGAAAGACCATTTAAGGTGTATTGTGACAACTTTTCGGCAGTTTTATATTCAAACAATAATGAAAGCTTATCGAAGTCTAAATACATAGATATTAAGTTTCTAGTTGTTAAGAAGTGAGTTCAGAATAAGATAATGTCAATTGAACATATGAACAAACTTCTTGCTTGCAGATCCACTTACTAAAGCTTTATCGCTCAAGGTCTTTCATGAGCATACAACTCATATGAGTGTGGTCTTATTTGATGATATGCAATTTTAGTGGGAGACTGAATTTTGCTTTCAATTCTTTTCTCGGATACTATTAAAATACTTATGTATATTTAATTTTTTGTAGAATAAAGTTGATTTTTAAAAAAATTATTACTTTAAATGTGTTATCTTTCGATTATAGTTTAACATAAAGGAAATACTAAGATTTGATTTCCCTATAAAATAAAATAAGGATCAATTTGAAATATTTATATTTGAGATCACATTGCATATAATTTCCAATTACACATCAATATTCGATCTATGACATTGAATGTATTTGCTATGATGATTATTGATTGATTGAGTACGATAAAATGTGATGAAAATTGCTTTGGTCTCATGCTGGTATAAGAGATGAACCAAATTAATTCAGAAGATGTTTTAAGAATATATAGCAAATTTATATATACCTATAATTATAAGTATAATTATTTTTGAAATTAATTTATAATCCAAATGTAAGATTATTGAATTATTTTAATACTGATTATTTAAATTATTAATAATTATATTTAAAATTTTATTTTAATTAAATTTATTAACCTAATAAAATATTTTATTCGATATAAATTTTGTGAAGACATCTTTAAAAAATATCAATAGAAAAATAAATTAATATATAAAAAATCTAGTGGATTTATGAATGCTATTCTTCACTCTATTAAAAAATCTTTATATTCTAACGAAATTTATAGGATTTTTGGGTGCTTGCGAGTTTCTATCGAGGCCTTCTGTTTAACTTATAATTTTTTTTCAATTTTTTTTTCCTTTTTTCGTTTAACTTATAGGATCCGAGGCCTTCTGCCTATTGTACTTCTTATAGAAATTGAAAGCATTCCCTCTTGTATGCTTTCGGATCACACCGACTTTCCCCAAATATAGAGGAAAATGGCCACTATATTGTTCGAGTTTGATTCTGCAGCTTGACTGAAAATCCGTCTTGTTTGCTTATAACCACTATCTCGGTATTGACATACATTTCTGAAATTTTATCAAAACTATTGCCTGTATCAGAACAGATATATTTCGAAAAGTCGGTAGAAAATCTCCTTTTCATGACTGGTTTATGATTCCATGCTTTTGCAAGGAAATATGTCAACTCTCCATTCGCATCCAGTTATAGCGCCCTTCTGGATGAGTTCCGGGATCACTGAATTGGGGAAACTAATAGTTAGCAATCACCATGTTTGTGATAACAAGATCACTCACCTCTTTGAGAAAACGGATATGTAAAGAAAGCTAGTTATAGGAAAACCCATGTAGAGTTTAACAAGACCTCAATACTGCAACCTTAATAAACTTCATGTTACATCTGGAGTTTCTGTCAATCAAGTTGAACAGAGATTCCCCTTCAGTACTGAAGCAAAGAAGGCATCAGCTTATCGATTTAGGACAGAGTTTGGTGATCTTGTCAATGTCTATGTCAGAAAGACGAATATCAATTATTCTGTGTACATTGATGTTTCTTCATTGCAACATGCAAGCAGTGTTGATAGATTGATTCTGTGTTGGGGTGTCTACAGATCTGATTTGTTTCTTCTCGTGTCTCCCAATTTTGATAGCCCAGCCCCAGATGAGAGAATGGGATCCACCGGAACTCCCTTCTTAAAGACTTCCACTGGGCAGCTTGCTCTTGAGTTGGAATTTGAAGCAAGACATACCTTTCTATCTCTCTTTTATATTGAAGTATCCCGCATATGCTGAGTCAGGTGACTCGGAAGTTAGAAGTCATAGAAAAACAATTTTTTCTGTCCCGATTGGTTTCGGTCCAGGACATCCATTTCCCTTGGGTCTTTCATTTTCTACTGATGGTTCAATGAATTTCTCATTTTCTCAAGAACAGCAGAAAGGATGGTCTTATGTTTGTATGATGACAGCAATATGGAAAACCCTGCTTTAGACTGATGGTTCAATGAATTTCTCATTTTCTCAAGAACAGCAGAAAGGATGGTCTTATGTTTGTATGATGACAGCAATATGGAAAACCCTGCTTTAGAGCTCGATCTAGACCCGTACATTAACCGATCAGGTGATATCTGGCATGCCTCGTTTGAAAGCACCTGGAATTTTGTAAGTTATGGTTATCGATCCAAGACTTCTCCTTTGAATCATATCCTTTTAGATCCATATGCAAAGATCATTTCTAATTATGGATCTCCTTTGAATCATATTCTTCTAGATCCATATGCAAAGATCATTTCTAATTATGCTACTGATAATCCTACAAAAGGGTCCATAAAGTATCTTGGACGATTAAGCAAGGAACCTGATTTCAACTGGGATGGTGATGTTTATCCCAACATACCAATGGAAAATCTAGTGGTTTACAGGTTAAATGTGAAGCATTTCACCGAGCACAAGTCTAGTCAGCTTCCAACTGATGTAGCAGGAACTTATTCTGGTTTGAAACAGAAGTTGCAGCATTTTAAAGGCCTGGGAATGAACGTGGTTTTATTAGAGCCGATCTTCCCATTTGATGAACAAAAGGGACCTTATTTGCCTTTTCATTTCTTTTCCCCATTGAACAATTACGGACCCTCTGGAGGACCAGTATCTGCTTTCAGCTCAACGAAGGAGATGGTGAAGGAATTGCATGCTAATGGGGTAGAGGTTCTAATGGAAGTTGTTTTCACTCACACCACTGACATCGGAGCTCTTGAAGGAATCGACAATTCATCCTACTATCTTGAAAATGAGATTGAGGATTTAGAAGCTAAACACGCTTTAAATTGCAATTATCCTGTAGTGCAACAATTGATCTTGGATAGTCTTCACCATTGGGCGGCTGAATTTCACATTGACGGATTTTGCTTTGTAAATGCTTCATCCCTACTACAAGGTTTTCATGGAGAATACCTGTCTCGCTCTCCTCTGTTAGAAGCTATTACTTTTGATCCTCTACTCTCAAAAACCAAAGTAATCTCTTATTGTCGGGACCCGCATGACTTGATAAGCGAGGAAATCCGTTTTCCTCATTGGAAAAGATGGGCAGAGGTGAATACAAAGTCTTGTAGTGATGTCAGAAACTTTGAAACTTTCATTCGCCCTTCTTTGTTTATTACAGCAATCCCTAGTTTTTGTAAGTACAAATAGGTGCATTAATATTTGTCTATAGAGAATAAATCGAGTTCATAAAAACACTGAGAATGCAGCACATTCTGCTGCACATCCCTTGTAAAAATTCATTACATTTATATGTTTACGCATGTTCAATCTATTTTTCATGAGTCTTGTTGTTTGGTTTTTTTTTAATCCATTTGAAGAGTGTCAGTAAATCTCCCTTTTTCATTACTTTATCGGGACACATTTGTCATTCTCACGAGCATCTATCAAGTGCTTGTTGCCCAACAAAAGTTACAACTATACAAGGCTTGGCTTTGTTTCAACATAACAAGATGAAAAGAAGTAATTAAATGATCCTAAACTGAGTTTGAAAAATGTTAAAGAAGATATCTTCTGGATCAAAATTTGTAACCTTAAATTGCAAATAAGTAAGTTCAAAGTGTAAAATATAACAAGATACTACAATCCGCTTAGAATGAGTTGAGTTGCAACATCCACAGAACGGACCCCATCTCTTCCGAGCAAGGCAAGAGCCAAATCCTCTTCATTTATCCGCCACAGTTCCTTACTTAGCCTATTCAAAACATCCACATTAACCTCCCGAACCCAGGTCGGCATACAAACAACCAACAAACTTACAAATCCCGAGACATAAGAATTCCACGTCGCCAGATTACAACCTAGTGATATTTTCCCCTCCAATGCACTCACAACAAATCCCAAGTGGGCTGAGATAATATAGGCCCGTCGTTTTGAGGCTGGTGAGCCCGAGTCTACACCCCAAGCACATGCCCCGGAAAGCATCGCAAGGTACGCAAGTGCATAGCCTCTTAGCATAGCAACCATGCCTCCACAATCTCCAACTGAATCCTTCTCGGAATGAACCGATATGAACCAAGAAGGTAAAGTCTCTTTAATCAAAGATTGGACCAAGCTGGACCCACCAGATAACCAGACCAACGAGGCTCCTAGTGACGCTGCGAGCTTGACACGTGTCATCGCCTTACCTAAAGATACTTGTCTATATGATGACGTGGCCCCACTCTTGGCGGTCCCCTGGACATAGTCCTTTCAGGCGGTGGCCGTTTAGTCCATGGTCCATTAGATGGTCGGTGCAAGGCCAGAAATTGGTAGCTTGTCTGAGAGCTAGATTTGCCTCATTCACCATGTACGAGGATCCCCGCTAAGCATCCATGGCTGAATAGATAAAGCGCCCAACTGATAATTAGCGAATTCGTAGGTTCAATCCTCGGGCTTCTGTAAAGGTAACGAAGTCACTAACTAGAATTAGGGGAAGCGCTAGGCTACTAGAAGGGATCTCGTGCTTGGTCTATCTTCTCTCTCTTTAGGCGGTAATCCGCTAGTTGCGATATCTCTAACAGAAAGTATAAGAAGAGAGACGATTTCATCTGTGAGAAAGAAAGGATTTTTCAAAGCTGGATGGACCCGCAAGTATAGAATTCCAGGGGCAACTGGAGAGATCCCACCAGAAAAGTGGGACCCGAAGCCATGCCCAAGAAGAGCCCCAACCCCACCATCACTGTTGATGAGGAAGGTGTTTAAGCTGAGAGCAGAGGTAAAGCAGCTCTTAAGCAGCTGGACCACAGCATCATTGTTATGATGGAAAACAGTGCGAGAAGCAGAGAAAATAAAGAAGTCGCTCCATCGCTTCACCTTCTTGGTCCACAAGGAAGTTAGGATCGGCATACAAGGCCAAAGGCAGCCAATGGCAAGAGTACTCAAGGCGGGGCCCACCACAGTGAGGAAGCGTTCGGAGGCTTTATCGAGTTTATACATTATGGTGAGGCTTACTAGGGCAGCCAAGGGTAAAGGAAGAGTAGGTGGAGAGCTCCCACCTATAGCAACAAAATTGTTTCTTCAACTAGAGATATATCCTATAAATTTATATAGAACAAATTATAATAAATCAATCAGTCTCAAATTATGTTTTTACATGCTTTTCCCCAAACAAAAAAAGGTAATCCATCTAATAATCAAGACAGTTAACAAAATCAATGAATAAGACTACTGAATATAAGAACTTACCTGCAGGAAGGCTTGGGACATCAACCCCAGTGGCAGCAAGGATTTTCTTAATCTGTTGCTCAACACTGAAAAGATTAGCAGCAGGGCTTGGCCAGTCAGTTCCATTCATGAAAGCTGGTTTCCATATCCCACGTGTTACTTCAGCTGAGAGGTATCTTACTATGGGAGCCAAAGATGCAGGAAGAAAATCGGCGAGGTCTTTGAGTCCTAATATAAATGCGAAACAACTTACTAAACAAAACATCAACATGATAGATAGTGTATGATTTCCACGAAATGAAATTGTATATGTTCTTAAGTGAATTGGACCAACCTGTAGCCAGCTCACGAGGAGACAATCTTCCATGGGCGATTGCAGTGAGAGCAGCATCTAGTACAAAGGGAATTGCTTCAAGAATATCCCAAGCAGGCACTTTAAGGTTTGCAAAAGTTTCATTGGTTATTACAGACCCAGATGAGTTACTGCTCCCTGAGGTTGTTGGAGTAGAAGGTTGGCCGTCTTTCTTTATCTTTCTGAACATCATAGAGAGTAGCGCATCCACCATCTGATGAACAGGGGTACCAGGTACAAGACCAGAGAGAATGGATGCGATGCATTCTTGATGTTGCCTATACCAGCGCTTCAATTTTGGAAAGTGGTCCATAAATATGGTTTCCAAGGGAAAGCTTAAGAGTTTCGACATTCTTCTAGCTTTAAGTCGATCCTTGGGTGAATTTCCAAAGGAGGCTAACATAGAGTTTCGGACCAGTAAGAGGTATTCAGGGCTTCTTTGGGAGCCAACTGGCAGGCCATCTCCATTTAGGTGGTCAAGAGGTGGATGATCAAATCTCCACAACCTCAGAAGAAGTGTAAATGCATTGGAGAACACTGCATGAGAAGATAGATCTTCCCCTGTTGTAGAAGTATGTGATGCATTGGGTGCTGTTGAACCGAAAGCTGAATATTGGCATTAATTGACCAGCAAGTAGTGGAACCTGGCATCAAATGACAATATATAATTTCATAAAGAATCAAATTCTCTTGAGATTCCGTGAAAATTCAAACTCTTAATTTATCATCCGTCCGCTTGTCAATATTCATTCATTCCTTTTATGATATGAATGCAAATTTTAGATACAAATATTAGCAATCAGAGACTAGGCTTCGACCATACTGTTAGACCCTCGATTATTAAGCCTTATATTAGGCGTAATAGAACCTAATATAATATTATTATTATGTTATAGTTATTATTATTAGTGAAGGCTATTTTAGTAATTAGTAGTTAGTAGGTTAATTAGCAGTTTCTTGGTTACAGTTAGGGTATTGGGAATTTTGGAGAGTAAGAACTCTTAGGGAAAGACAGTCTACCTCTCAGATAATAGGCCAACTTATGTTATTTTCTTTATCGCATAATAAAGATTAGCCCTAGTTCTATATTTCTAGATCAGGTCTTATCAAATTGGTATCAGAACACTCGATCAACGATGGCTGTCAAGAAGGTAGAAGCACTCGAGAATAAATTGGAGAGCGAAGTATCGATGATCAAAACAACGGTCGCGGAACACTTCTCCACAATACAGCAACAATTTTCATCGTTGGAATCTATGTTGGTGAAATTGAACGAGATGTAAGTTCAGTTATTGCCAAACCCTGATCAACCTACGGGCGGTCGGGCAGTTGGGGAAATAGAGGGAGAAGGCAGTCAGGGTGGTCGCGCGGGAGGCGAGCAGGCTGCAAGGGGGGAACCAGGGGTAGGCGGCGCGGGCCTTGACGGTTAGGCTAGGTGCACCTTCGGGGGCGACCTGGGCAACGGGCTGAGGGCGGCAGCGCCTCAGTGGGGGTCGGTCGAAAGGGGTCAAGTTCGACCGGGGGAATACAGTCTAGAGCAAGTACCGGGATATGGGTTTACGGTCGGAACCACCGTGAGCGGCGGGGTAAGGACACCAAGGGATGATTTAGGGTTCCGGCGGAACCTCCATGGGTGGGCCAAGGGCAATATACGGCGGGGCAGGGCAGATTGTGGGCTGACCCGCAGATTCGCATGCTGAAAATGCATGTCTTTGAAGGTGAGAATGCTACTGCATAGGTTTATAGGGTAGGTACTTTGCGGTTAATGGACTCTACGAAGAGGAAAAGTTGCATGCACCGGGTCTCTGTTTAGAGGGGCCAGCGTTGTCATGGTTTCAATGGTGCGAGCATCACCAGCCTATTGGGTCGTGGGCAGAATTCAAGCAACGAGTAATGGTACGGTTTCAGACATCGCAAGATGGAGACTTATACGAATAGTTTTTGGCCTTTCGGCAAGAGGGGACAATCTTGGAATATCAGGAGAAGTTTGAGTTGCTTTCCAGTCCATTAACGGATGTCTCTCCAGAGGTCTTGGAGGGTAATTTTCTAAAAGGATTGAATCCGAAAATTCGGACCGCATTGAGGTTGCTTCGGCCGCAAGGACTTGGGGAGTATATGGACTTGGCATTACAAGTGGAAGAGAAGAAAAATACCAAAAAAACAGCACCGGCAGTTTGGTTACAAAAGGCTATTTCGGGAACTATAACGCCCGGACTTAAACCGTCATCGTTGGTAAAGAGGCTCCGAGAGAGAGGAGTGGCGAAAACCACCTGGAGAGGAGTTCCAAGAGGTTGACGGAGACCGAGTTGGTGAATAGAAGTGCAAAGGGGTTATGTTTTTGTTGCGACGAGAAATTTCCCCTGAGCGCCGTTGTAAGGAGAGGAGGCTTCCGGTGTTAATGGTCGATGATGAGGTAGAAACGGATGAAGAGAGGGAGGAGGATTCGGTGCATCACTACTTAGACGTCGCCGAAGTGTCGCTTTACTCAGTGGTCGGATTTACACCCTACCACAACATGAAGCTAAAAAAGGAAATTCGGGGGCAGAGCGTAGTGATTCTTATTGATAGTGGGGCCACCCACAATTTCATCTCCAACCGAGTGATTCTGAAACTAGGCCTAGAACTGACGGATACAGGCAGCCACGGGGTAACTCTGGGCATGGGTACTACGGTACGGAGTGCAGGAACTTGCAAGAACCTACGATTGGTGATGCAAGGGTTGGAAGTAATTGACGACTTCTTACCTTTAGACCTGGGCAGTTCGGATGTGATTCTAGGAATGAAATGGTTGAGTTCGATGGGCAAGATGACAGTGAACTATAAGCTATTAAAGATGAAGTTTCAGAGTAGGGGGCAGACCGTGAGGCTAGAAGAGGATCCGAGTCTGTGTAAGACTCTAGTAGCCTTGAAAATGATACTACAGACGATTGAGCGCGAAGGATATGGGTTCCTTATCAAGGTGAACCTGCAGATGGGTGGGGATCCGAAAGTGGGCAGCGCGGTTGAGGAGGCTGTGCAGGAGGTTGTGGACATATTTAGCAATGTTTTCAGGATGCCCGAAGGGCTGTCCCCAAAAAGGGACCACGAGCATACTATAGTGTGGAAAGAGGGGGTTTCACCAATTAGTGTGCAGCCTTATCGTTACCCGTAGGCGCAGAAGGATGAGATCGAGAGATTGGTGCACGAAATGTTAGAAGTCAGCATTATACAGCCCATTCTCTAGCCCCATTTTGTTGGTTAAGAAGAAAGACGGAAGTTAATGGTTTTGTGTGGATTACCTAGCCTTGAACAAGGGTACCGTACCGGATAAATTCTGTATTCTGGTTATTGACGAACTGTTGGATGAGTTACACAGAGCTTGCGTGTTCTCCAAATTAGATTTGAAATCGGGGTATCACCAAATTCGAATGCGGCAGGAAGATGCGGCCAAGACAGCTTTTCGAACTCACGCGAGACATTATGAGTTCCTAGTGATACCTTTTGGCCTCACCAATGCCCCAACAACGTTTCCGTCGCTCATGAACAAGGTATTTCAACCATACTTGGGGAAGTTTGTGCTCGTCTTCTTTGACAACATCTTGATCTATAGCCGTTCTACCAAAAGAGCATTTGGACCATTTGGCGGTCGTGTTGACAGAATTATGGGGTCAACAATTATATGAGAATGCGAAGAAGTGTACTTTCGGGTAGCCTAGTGTTGAGTATTTGGGCCACATTGTTTCGGGCGAGGGGGTTTCGGCAGATCGAGCCAAGGTTGCGGCAATGTTAGATTGGCCGACACCGAAGACATTAAAGGAATTGAGGGGATTTTTGGGTTTGACCGGATATTATCGGAAATTGGTCAAGGGGTATGGCACAATAGCGTGGCCATTAACGGATCAACTCAAAAAAGATAACCTTCATTGGGGCGAATTGGCAAATGAGACTTTCAAAGAATTAAAGCGAGCGATGACTAGTGTTCCGGTTCTCGCATTGCCGGACTTCACCGCGACTTTCGTCGTGGAAACCGTGCCTCCGGCTATGGATTAGGGGCTGTCCTCGTGCAGAATAAGCGGCCGATAACATATTTCAGTTAGGTTTTGACAACGCATGCCCGCCTTAAGTCTGTTTATGAACGTGAACTTATGGCTATTGTGTTCGCGGTCCAAAAATGGAGATCGTATTTGTTGGGATGGAGGTTTGTAGTCTACACGGATCAAAGGAGCTTGAAATACTTGTTGGAACAGCGCATGGTTGCTGAGGATCATCAACGTTGGCTGTCCAAACTGTTAGGCTATGATTTTGAGGTACAATATCATCCGGGACTGGACAATAAGGCCGCAGATGCGCTGTCCAGGTGCGTAGACACCACCCCACTTAGCGGCAATATCGATTCCACAGGTATTAGATGTTGCGGACCTTGAGTCGGAAGCGACGGTAGATTCCGAGTTGAGCAAGATTAGAGAGGCAGTTCAACAGGGCGGTGATGGGTATCTCGACTACACAGTTGGTTGTGGGGGGGGGGGGGGGGCAGCTTCGTTACCAAGGGCGTGTCTTCCGAAATCGTCGGTGCATATACCACGACTGTTACACGAGTTCCGTGGTAGCGCAATCGGGGGACACTCGGGGGTATTAAAGACTTATAAGCGCTTAGTGGCGGAATTGTATTGGGTGGGTATAAAGAAAGATGTGGAGCGGTTCGTGGCACGTTGTGAAGTTTGCCAACGAAACAAGTATGCGGCTATGTCCCCGACGGGATTACTCCAACCTATACCGCTGCCCCAAAAGGTATGTGAGGAAGTGAGTATGGACTTTATTGATGGGTTACCGAGATCGGAAGGCTATACCGTTATTTTGGTGGTAGTTGACCGTCTTAGCAAGTATGCACATTTTGTGCCGCTTAGGCACCCGTACATAGCTTTGACCGCAGCCACGGCTTTCATGAGTAAAATCGTCCGCCTACACGGGGTGCCGAAGGCCATTGTGTCCAACCGCGACAAAGTTTTTTTGAGCCAGTTCTGGAAGAAACTTTTTTTATTACAAGGGACGGGATTGAAGCGGAGTTCCACCTATCACCCCCAAACGGATGGTCAGACTGAAGTGGTTAGTCGCTGTTTTGAGACGTACTTGCGGTGTTTCGTGTCGAATACCCCTCGACTTTGGGCTAAGTGGTTGGCATGAGTTGAGTATTGGTACAACACATCCTTTCACACAGCCTCACATACCACTCCATTCCACATCATTTACGGGCGAGATCTGCCTCCAATGATCCATTATGGACGTAGCACCACCCTGGTCTCACAGGTGGAGCAATATTTAGAGGCGAGGGATGATTGTTTAGATGAGTTAAAAGGGCACTTAGCGAAGGCTCATCAGCAGATGAAACTGGAGGCTGATAAGCATTCGCGGGAGGTTCATTTCGAAGTGGGAGATTGGGTTTTTTTGAAGCTTCGGCCATACCGGCAGAAATCCGTAGCGCGGAGGTGGAATGAGAAATTATTAGCACGGTATTTCAGGCCTTGTGAAGTGGCTGCGCGGATCATGGCAGTAGCCTATCGGCTTGCGTTACCAACGACGGCAACGATTCATTCAATTTTTCATGTATCTCAGCTCCGCAAGGCAATTGGAGCTCACGTGGCTTCTCCGACACTACCACTAAATTTGACAACAAATATGGAGGTGTTGTTAGAACCAGATGAACTATGTGGGGTTAGGTAAGGGGTGTCGGGAACGAAAGCTCCATTAGATGTCTTGATTAAGTGGAAGGATATGCCACTCTACGATGCCACATGGGAAACATACTCTTCCATCACACAACAGTTTTCAGATTTTCACCTAGAGGACAAGGTGTCTCATTGGGAAGAGAGTAATGTTAGACCTCAATTATTAAGACTTATGTTAAGCGTAATAGAACCTAATATAATCATTATTATTATGTTATAGTTATTATTATTAGTGAGGGTTATTTTAGTAATTAGGGATTAGTAGGTTAATTAGCAGTTTCTTGGTTAGGGTAGGTTAGGGTATTGAGAATTTTGGAGAGTAAGAACTCTTAAGGAGAGACGGTTTACCTCTTGGATAATAGGCCAACCTATGTTATTTTCTTTATCGCATAAAAAAGATTAGTCCTAGTTCTATATTTTCTAGATCGGGTCCTATGACATACCAATCCATGTAAGGAAAAAATGTGAACGCAATCCGCAGATGATATTCCGAGAAGAAGAACATTCAGAAATGGAGTGCAGCTGATCAAATAGCTCTCAGTCCCAGAGTAATCAGCAGGGACCGGAGGCGACAGCAAACTTGTTATAAAAAGAGCAATGTGTTCCTACAAATAGAAGAGATAATAATTAAGCATAAATGGAAGGAGTGACCAAGTAAATTCTATAAACATGCTCTCTGAGACAGACCTGTACATTCCAACCACAAACAAGAGATGCCCCACAAAGTATTGTAGCTGCAGATATCTTCTCGTCATCTGAGCCATTGATTGCGATTTCATATATTTTCTCAATCTCTGCTAAGCTTCCATCAAATCCATGAGCTTAAATTCAGTCATCATACCTCTGGGTGAAATTGCATTATAAAAGAGCATCTGATAAATCTGACTCAGGAAAACAATAGCTTACCTGAAGACTAGGGCATTGTCATAAAAATTAGCAACGATTGTATTTAATCACAATGACGTGCTTTCATTCAAGTGCACATACATCTGTGTTATATGTATAATTATAATATAGTCTGATGCTATGACATTTATATCATGAAGGGGATATATTATATTCCTTGAAAATCGCCACTTTTAACTAAATGTGGTCAGCTCATGATTCTTGCCATTGCAAGTTACATGCACAATAGAACAGTTACATAGTTTGAAGACATTGTAAATAAGGCTTACCTAGAAGCAGGAGTGGCAACTAAAGCATTCACCATTGCTGGAGTTAGAGAGGCTCCCTTCACCAATGATGACCAACCAGCCACTTGACCAGTAACGTTACAAGGCAACTGGTTGCTTGATGCATTCACATATCCTGGCCAGAAATATGCTGACGTATCTAGTAGATTTCGAGCAATACAAGCCTCCACTATCAGATGTCGCAAGTTTCCTGCTGCAAAAGAAATGCAAAAAGTAATCCTTTTATGATGTTTCAATGAAATAAACAGCAAGGTTTGTCTTGAAAATTAGAGAAAAAACAAATTAATCTACACAAATAAGATAGGGTGAATAGATGAGCATAGAAAGAGAGCTAAGACCCAACAAAAGTACTGTTGAAAGTCTTACCATAACCTTAGGAATTAGGCTATAAATATTTACCATATTTGAGTATTTCTATATTTAGATAGATAGAGAAATTAGTGGTAAATTACTTTCCTAACTAAATTACTTTCCTAAACTAAATTACTTTCCTAAACTAAATTACTTTCCTATTTTGTATCCTAGAGGATTCTATAAATATGTATAAACCTGTACATGAAATATATGAGTTGAATACCTTATTTCCATATCATTACCCTCTGTTTTTATGGTATCAGAGCTAGGTTCTAAAACCCTAGGTTAAAACTGTCCGACACCCTAAAAGATGTCTGAAGTCACTTCCGATCAGACCCTAAAGCCCGGACTTCAAACTGTCCGACACCCATCAGAAAACTCACCCATTCAGATCACCACAATTCGACTGAATGGGGATAACTTTCTGAGATGGTCACAGTCTGTCCGCATGTATATTAGGGGGAGAGGAAAAATTAGCTACATCACGGGAGAAACAGAGGAACCAGACCTGGATGATCCAACTTATGCCACTTGGGATGCTGAAAACTCAATGGTAATGACATGGTTGGTCAACTCTATGACAGAGGAGATAGGAGCAAACTACCTCTGTTATCCTACTGCTAAGGAACTATGGGATAATGTCTCATTGATGTATTCTGATCTAGGAAACCAGTCTCAAGTGTATGAATTAACCCTAAGATTAGGGGAAATTCGCCAAGGTGAGGATTGTGTAACTAAGTATTTTAATGCCCTTAAAAGATTTTGGCAGGACTTGGACCTATTCAACGACTATGAGTGGAAGTCACCTGAAGACTGCAACCAACATAAGAAGATGGTGGATACAGGCCGAATCTTCAAATTTCTTGCAGGTCTAAATGTTGAATTCGATGAGGTCCGTGGTCGAATAATTGGTAGGAATCCTATGCCTTCAATTGAGGAGGCCTTTGCAGAGGTACGAAGAGAAGAGAGTAGGAGGCACGTAATGCTAGGAAAGAAGGCTACAGATTTGACTAAAAGTATGGAAGGGTCAGCCTTAGCCATACCTGAAGCCCAAGCTAGCAGAAGAACCTACCAAAACCAGCGCACAGGAGACAAGAATAATCTGCACTGTGACTTTTGTGGAAAGACACGCCATACAAGAGAAAATTGCTACAAGTTGCATGGAAGGCCATCTTACGGTAGGCAGAATAAACAAGGTGAAAGAAATGTTCCTGCAGCAAATGAGGCCGAGTCATCTATGTTTGGTAAAGAGCAGTTAGATCACCTTCTAAAACTACTAAAATCCTATTCATCACCTAATGCTCCTACTGGTTCTATGGCACAGACAGGTAGAGTTTCTATAGCACTCTTGGCTCTAGGAGAAACTAGTTCTTGGATTATTGATTCAGGGGCTTCCGATCATATGACAAGTTGTTCAAAATTCTTTGACTCGTATTATCCATGTTCTGGTCTAGAAAAAGTCAGAATAGCTGATGGTAGTTTCTCACCCATTGCAGGAAAAGGACACATTAAAATTTCAGAAAACCTAACCTTAAAATCAGTCTTACATGTCCCAAAACTTGCATGTAACCTTCTGTTCGTTAGTAAACTGTCACAGGATTCTAATTGTTCTATTTCTTTTTCTCCTCTCACTTGTGTGTTTCAGGACCGGAGCTCGGGGAAGATGATTGGAACTGCTAAAGGAAGAAATGGGCTGTACTACTTTGATGAAACTGTTTTTGGGACTAATCAAGCTCAAGGATTAGGTAATACTAGCTCAACTTTTGTCTCTGATCAGATCATATTATGGCATAAGAGATTAGGACATCCTAGTTTTTCATACTTAAAACATGTATTTCCTGCACTGTTTAAAGGAGGTTATCACTCAGAATTACATTGTGAAGCTTGTCATTTAGCTAAAGACCATCGTGTTTCTTTTCCAATAAAATTATATTCTAGTTCAAGACCATTTTACTTATTTCATAGTGATGTTTGGGGTCCATCTAAGGTCAATACACTATCTGGAAAAAAATGGTTTGTTACTTTTATTGATGATCATACAAGATTATGTTGGGTCTACTTAATGGAAAAAAAGTCTGAAGTTGAGAAAATATTCAAAGATTTCTATATTATGATTGAAAATCAAATTCAAATAAAAATAGGCATTCTTAGAATAGATAATGGAACTGAATACTTTAACAAACAGTTAGGAACATTTCTGTCAGAAAAAGGTATTATTCATCAATCAACTTGTCGTGACACTCCACAACAAAATGGTATTGCCGAAAGGAAAAATAGACATTTATTAGAAGTTACAAGGGCAATTATGTTTTCAATGAATGTTCCAAAATATCTATGGGGAAATGCTTTACTAACTGCATGTTATCTAATAAATAGAATGCCATCTCGAGTTTTGAAATTTGAAACACCATTAAAAATCTTAAAACATTGCTTTCCTACAAACCGGATCACTGCAGAACTTCCTTTAAAAGTTTTCAGTTGCACTTGTTATGTATATATACCAAATGTTTTCCGGTCAAAGTTGGAACCAAAATCTGAAAAATGTGTCTTCCTAGGGTATGCTTCAAACAAAAGGGGGTACAAATGTTTTAATCCCGTCACAAAAAAATTCTTTGAAAGTATAGATGTGAACTTTGTTGAGGAGCAACCTTATTTTCAGAAAACTGTGTTTCAAGAGGAGACCCAAATGGGTGAAAATAATTTTTGGGAAACTGTCCCTATGCCCTTAATCAACTCTAATGAAGAGTTTCATGAAATACTGGTTGAGAAAATGGATACTAGTGTAAGTCCTCCTATCTCTACCTTGCCAGAATTGACTGTATCAGAGACAGGGGGAGATGTACTTCAAAACGAACCAAAGCTCCAGGTTTATACCAGAAAACGGTTTAACAAAAGTACTATGGCTCCAACCATTCCTTTAGCTGATGACCAATCAAATTCGCCGAGTAATGGCTCTCTAACTCAGGTGAATCCTCCCTCTCTATCCTTTGATAATTTGTTTGCTAATGACCTTGATATTCCTATTGCATTTAGAAAAGGAACCCGCACTTGCACTCAACATCCTATGGCAAAGTACTTATCATATGAAAAACTGTCAAACACTCATAGAGCATTTGTGACTAGGATCTCAAATCTGTCTGTTCCAAGAACTATTCAGGAAGCTTTAGGTGATTCGAATTGGAAATTGGCTGTGATAGAGGAGATGAATGCTCTTAGGAAGAACAACACTTGGAGTGTTACTGATCTGCCCGAGAATAAGAAGACAGTGGGATGTAAATGGGTCTTTACAGTCAAGTGTAAAGCTGATGGAAGTGTGGAACGATACAAAGCGAGACTTGTAGCTAAAGGATTTACTCAAACTCATGGTATTGACTACCAAGAAACGTTTGCTCCTGTTGCTAAAATTAACTCTATTAGAATACTCCTTTCTCTTGCAGTTAACTCCGATTGGCCACTCTATCAATTCGATGTAAAGAATGCTTTCTTAAATGGAGACTTACAAGAGGAGGTATACATGGACCTACCACCTGGATTTGAAGAAAGACTTGGGAAGGGTAGAGTGTGCAAATTGAAGAAAGCTCTATATGGACTTAAGCAATCTCCTAGAGCTTGGTTTGAGCGGTTTGGTGAAGTTGTTAGGAGACTTGGATTCTTACAAAGCCAAGCAGACCACACAATGTTTTTTAAACATTCCACCGAAGGAAAAGTAGCTATCCTGATTGTTTATGTAGATGACATAATTATGACAGGAGATGACTCAATTGAAATCAGCAACTTGAAAAGTAAGCTTGAGGAAGAATGTGAAGTTAAGGACTTAGGAAAATTGAAATACTTCCTCGGAATGGAGTTTGCAAGGTCCAAAGAGGGAATTTTTGTCAACCAACGTAAATATGTTCTTGATCTACTTAAAGAAACAGGGATGACTGGTTGTAAGATAGCAGACACCCCTACAGAACCGAATGTGAAATTGAAGACATCAGCTCCTAATGAGGTGATAGACCGAGAACGTTATCAGAGATTGGTGAGAAGATTAATTTATCTAACACATACTAGACCTGACATTACTTTTGCAGTCAGCATTGTAAGTCAGTTCATGCACTCTCCCGGACCTACACATTTTGAAGCTGTGTTCAAAATTTTAAGGTACCTAAAGGGGACACCTGGCAAAGGGTTGATGTTCAAAAAGAAAGGTCATTTACAAGTTGAAGCCTACACGGATGCAGATTGGGCAGGAAATGTAATTGACAGAAGATCTACCTCGGGCTATTGTACCTTTGTAGGGGGAAATTTGGTTACATGGAGAAGTAAGAAACAAAGTGTAGTGGCAAGAAGTAGTGCTGAAGCAGAATTCCGCTCAGTAGCACATGGGTTCTGTGAAGTATTATGGATCAAACGGGTTCTAGGAGAATTGAAGATTTCTACTCCAACACCTATCAAAGTATACTGTGACAACAAGGCAGCTATTTCTATAGCTCACAATCCTATTCTCCATGATAGGACAAAGCATGTAGAAGTTGACAAGCACTTCATCAAGGAAAAAATAGACAGTGGCGTGATATGCATGTCTTATATACCTACAGCTAGTCAAACCGCAGATATACTCACTAAGGGACTTCCTAAAGGGTTACATGAGATCTTTGTAAACAAGCTAGCCATGAGAGATATTTTCATGCCAACTTGAGGGGGAGTGTTGAAAGTCTTACCATAACCTTAGGAATTAGGCTATAAATATTTACCATATTTGAGTATTTCTATATTTAGATAGATAGAGAAATTAGTGGTAAATTACTTTCCTAACTAAATTACTTTCCTAAACTAAATTACTTTCCTAAACTAAATTACTTTCCTATTTTGTATCCTAGAGGATTCTATAAATATGTATAAACCTGTACATGAAATATATGAGTTGAATACCTTATTTCCATATCATTACCCTCTGTTTTTAAGTACCACCAGGCATGCTTATTCTAGAGAAATATTTCAGCATCTGCTCTATTCCAGAATTGTAGTGGCGAATTGCCAACATATTTCTACTAGAGCTTAAAATGGAAAGAATTAGCTGAAAAACTCACACCTTATTGTGCATTGAATTATTTAACAATGACTAAAGGTAGATCATCTAATCAGATTCTTCAATTTTAGTGTATTCTTTGTCAATTAAAATCCTTGACAAAAACCAAATATTATCTCAATAAACTTAGGTACTTACAACAATTTATCGGCACGTTAGTCACATTAACACAATCATAATGTCCATCGCCAACTGCCATGCCCGGGACAAACATCATTGCTTTCAATGCAGCCTGATTCGCAACTGAATTAATAGATTGAGGTGGAGTGAGGAAGCCCATATAGTCACCCAACTGCTGTAAACTCGTAACTAAGTCCCCACGGCGCCTTCCATGACCCCCTTTCTCTTTTCTCTCATTGATTGGCATGCGCTCAGCTTCCTCCATTAGTTCACCTTCCTCTTCTTCAATGATATTTGTAACCACAAGTGTTGTGATAGACAATAACATGCACAAGCAGGTATCTAAGCGAGGTACAGGACCCTCACTGGGATCCCTTTCCTGAGATAAAAATAGCCACATATATAAAGGTTGCTCAGTTCAACCTTTTGCAATACAAATTAACATGGAATTCAAGTAGTACAATTATCAAATTATTGTCTATGCCTACCCTTTGAACTAGCCGAAGAGATGCAATCCACAAACCTAAAAATGTATTGTGCCATGACGTATCATTAACTTCCTGCAAGGACTTCACCAGACCTGAAAAAGTAGATAAACCTCAACTAACTTCTCGGAGAATATAAATTCTCTTTTCTAAGCAAATCATTGAAGCATTACATACAAGACTAACTCATACAGGTTAAGCGCTGAAGAGCACCAGTTGCAACCACTTGCACCCCATTTACTGCATCTTCCAGCAGCATATCAATTGGAAGCCATACTTCAGACCTACTAGCCACATGAGAGAAAAGAAAACCAGAGGACATGGATGCATGAAAGTCCCGTTTCATTCTTTTTCCATCCAAAGACAAAACTTTATTCGTATCATATGTCAAATGGAGTAGATTCTCCAGGTTTATAGTTTTTAAGTTTCTCAAACTTGCTGAATCTGCAGCTAGTAGGTGCAGTCGTTGAATGAAATCTGCCCGGTGCAAAGGCCTAAAAAAAGGGTAAATATTTTACATACCTTGTCCATAACAAGAAGCAAAAGAAGTAGACAGAAAATTTACTACATACATGTTTCGGCTAGCCAAGTATAACAGTCTGGAAGTTTTCTTGTTTTGAAGAAACTCTCCAATTATCTCAATAGCTAGGGTGAGATTTACTTTGTGAGGCACCTTATTATTCTCATTTATATTCTCATCGAAGCAATCTTGACCATCTATTTCCTTGTTTTGAGACCCGATTGACCAAGTAGATCTCCCTTCTGTAGCAAGCTCCATCAAACCTTCATCTTCGATTGATGCATCAAGCAACCTTGCTACAGTAGAAAAGACAAATTCAACTAGAAGAAGCCCAGATTCACATGCTTGAGGACCGGAAATCTGGGAAAGATGAAGAACATCATCGATGGACTTCAAGATCCTGTAATTGCATCAATATGACTCATTAAGAAACTTTCTCTAGAAAATGATAATGAGCCTGTAATTCAATGGGAAAGATGAAGAACTACCATCAATCGAAACTTACTTGTGGTAATCGGGTCCATTAATTGGAAACGATAATCGAAATGCATATTTCTTGAGGAGTTCCAGAAAAAGCCTATATGCTGAAGGGTGAATCTGTCTATTTGGAATCACCCTGTAAATCAAAAACAAAAATCAGTTCATCTCAATTTGACACAGAAAAATGACAAATACATTAAAGAGGAGGAAAAGAAAGTTTTGATGTATAGTGCCTTTTTGGCATGAATGTAATAAAAATGGACAAAATTGATATTTCTTGTTCGTCTTCTGTGATATTGTTAGTATTTTCCTCTTGACAAATAGTAAATTACTCAGAAATGCATATTTTTTTCCATAATGCTCTTTTGCTTCTATACATATGAATTCATGAAAATGGAGTGAGTCTGATATGAATTGAGAAACCTGGAAGAAAGAAGAGCAAGAACAAGCAGAGCAGGAGCCATGTTAAGCGCCAATGCCTTCTCGAGGAACTTCCACGTGACAGGGACGTGATTATCCCAACAAATATGAGAGACCAAGACGTGCGCGAGCTCCGGCGACGGCAAGAACTCTCCCGATGAGTTCAACGTCGAGCTCACCTGAACCGCCCAGAGCAAAGGATCGCCGTTCTTCTCCTGCGCCGCCTTGGTCATGTCCAACACGCCACTCCACAGCAGCTCATCCCGCTTCTGCACCGAAATCGCCATGACTATGATTCTTCGATTACCGATTTCAGTCACTCTCACCCTCGAGAAAAGTCGGTTGGGAGGAAGAACAGATTCGGAATGATTACATTAAAATATATACAACAGAAGGGGAGGAAAAAGGAATATGCTGATTGATTGGAAGGGAGAGAATAATCAACAGAAGGGAGCATGAACTGGACTGGCTTAATTTAATTTATTTTATTTTATTTTATTTTACTTATAAGATTTAATGATTTTTCCATCACCGTCATCTTCTTCATCTTCTTCCTGTTTGGAGGAAAAGAAAACGGAGCGTGCTTCGTAGACAGGATGAGATGGAATTTTTTGGACGCTAACGGGTTTTACCCCAAACCGTTCCTTATCACACAGTTCGGTTTATTAGTCAACTCCATAAATTAAATTATATTAAATTATATTAAATTAAAATAAATTAAATTAAATTAAATTAAGCACTACTTTCTCTTTATAATGTGGGCATATCCCATAATAAGAAATATATATAAAAAAAATTTCAGTTTAGCCACTTCAATGATACTAAACTGCAGTTTTCAGATGCTAAACCAAATAGACCCATTAGCATGACCAAAACAAGAGTTAGAAATAGTACAATAAAATTGAAAGGGGAAATAAGTGGTTGAATTCATTATAACTAGTTGGAAATACCAATGATACATGTCAAAACAAGTGCACTTCAAATGATCATGAGTTCTCTCATAAAAGACGATTTTCAACCAACACAAATCAGCCGCCTCGAGCCTCCCGTCTGGTAGCATCATGAAGAAGCTCTATGTCGACTCCATCTGGTGGTAGTTGCACGTATCTCACCACTGATCCTCTAATGAAACAGTTCCTCACAGAAAGCTTCAATTCACACAATCACCTCAATAAGTACATGAGATATATATCTTGTATCATTAGAAAATAAATAATTAAAATGAAAAGAAGAGAAAAAAAAAGCGCATAAAATTGTGAAGATTGAATAATCATATGCCAGATTACAGATTACAGATTACAAGCATTCATCCATATACCATTTCCAGAATTTGTACATACAGGTGTACAAAAGCATGTTCTTGTGAAGCAGAGTGTTGTAATATACAACTCTATGCACATTTTCTGGTCAAAAGTAGAGATGTAAGGCTCGGTTTTGGTCTTTAATTCTTCCATTGGATGCAAGGGATAGAGATAGAAGATGCATTGTACTAGAGAGCTCTTTCCCAGCGGAAAAAATGCTCTGAACAAAAATTGAGACTGAGGGGAGTAGAAATTGTCTGTCTCTAACCAATAGGGCACTAATATAATACTCATGGCTGAGAGTGGGGGCAACAGCATCGCATCATTGGCTATTCTAATAAGGCAGGATAGAGCTTATGGATCATGTATTAGAGAGAAGTTTTCAATTTAATTCGTGTAACACTCAATTGGAATGACGAGATTCCAAGGAATTATGTATAAAAACCTAAAACCAGAAACCCAAAAATGCTCAAATTCCAAATCTACAGGCACCTTTCACTTCTTTACTCTCAAACTTGTATGAATCGTAGTATGACAATATCTTCCAATCATAAGTAATGTTAGATTAAAAAAAAACTGAAAGGTGGATTTCAAAAATCAAACTTCAGTTTAACCTCGAAAAAATTTGTTTTCAAACGCAAGATGAGTCCGGTCCACTCCACAATCTAGCCAAAATACAGTTTCCACAAAAACTCCAAATTACTAAACGAAAAAGTAGTTCAACGTTGGATTAAAAGAACCCTAACAAAGCAAGGAAATCAATAATGCATACAATCAAGCAAGGAAAAATTAGGTTTACCATGTGAGGGTACTTGTCTTCATCAACAACCCTAGTGTTTTCAAGCTTGATATTGAGATATTGATCGACAGAGTGCAAGGTCCCTTTGATTGCTAGATCATTCTTCAGCTCGACCGTCACTTCTCGCCCAACCAAATCCTTGAAGTAGGAGAAGAACAACTGCGATAATAGCAAAACGCAAAACATGAAGGGTAGGGTTTAAGAAAAACCTTGAGAAAAGCAGAATCAGAGTAAAATCGGAAGAGAAAATATGTAGGGGGAGAGAGATCGTTACCATATTTCCTCAGTAGCAGGAAGCCTGCCTCTAATGGCGCCGCGATGAGGTAAAGATTGGATAAGATGGTTGGTCTGTAAACCCCCAATCTTTGCGAAGAGGGAAACAAGTATATACTGGACACTCTGGAGGGAAGACGAAAACAGTGTAGTGTATATATATATATTGCACATTTAGACACTCCTCTACATTTAAATTAAATCATTAATGTACTTAATATTTTAAAACTCCTACATTTTTATCTTGTATTAAAATGCCTTATATATTTTAGGGTGGGTTATAATTGTATATTTAGTTTGAAGTTTAATTTTTATGAATTTATTTTTATATTATTTTATTTTTGTATTGTTAAAATTAAATTTTTTTAACTTTTTTAATTTTTTTAATTTTTTTAATTTTTTTAATTATTTTAATTTTTTTAATTTTTTTGTTAAATTAATATTAATATGTCAAATTTTTAACACGTGAGTATAAATAATACGATAATATAGGATTAATCTTTAATAGTATCATTTCAGTAATAATAATTTAAAAATATAAATTCAATAATTTTTTTTATTTATAATTTTCTCAAAGATTTATATATTTTTTATTTTCTACTTTTTTTTTTAAAGAAGAAAAAAATTCATTTCAGTCAAATTTATATTTTTTATTTTTTATTATTTATATAATATTATTAAAAATTTAGATTTATGATATGTCCAAATCCATAATAAACTTGGCATGTTTTACGGAGAAATTTTTTCATGAGCCTAGATCTGGAAATTTTCATAGATCAGGCTAATGAATTATAGACAAGTGAAGGAGGAGAGATAGTATATTAATTTTAAAAAATGGTTAAAATACCCAATAAATATATGAGTTAAAATACCTCCATAAATATATGAGGGGGCCTTTTGACTGGATTAATTTAGAAAAATTTCCTAAACCCTAAATCAGGTCGATGGAAGTACTTTTCCGTTTCATGTAAGGAAGAAAGAGAGAACGACATTCTCAAATCTGAATGGGAAAAAATATATATTAATAACAGTTTGCAGACACAAATTACACGTTACAACTCAGGTCTAAGTCCAGCAGCATGTAAAGCACCAGAATAAACTACATTTACATGAACAACTACAAACAGATTCTAAAAGTGCTACAAATTATTTCATTTTAAAGATTTTTTCTTCCATGGGTTCGGGTTAAGAAAGAAAAAAAAAAAAACTATAGCCTTTGCTTGACCCGTCTTCCATTGACATCGCTACCATCGAGGACACCTCCATTCCCGTGCCAACACACCACAACAGAGTGCTCTCCGACTTTGGCAACATATTGAAGGAGCTCTGTAAGAACTGATGGGCAACTTTCCTTCAAATACTCAAAACCATCTGTTTGCATCACGGCTGGGAAGTCGGAAGATAAGCATCAGCATAAATGGTAACATATATTTATTACAGATCAGCAGTAGTCTACTCAGAATACAGAAGCCATAGCTGATTTTTTCAGTACTTTTCGTGAGAAACAAGTTCTACATGAAAGGAATGTGTTGAGTATTGCTATAATGCTAGATAAGGTTAAAACTTAAAACCAAGAGCTCAATTCTAGCCTAGTTTTCGAGGAAACTGACATGGTATCTAATGTGTTTCCCTGATACTAAATGTATTAAAAGATCATCACTTTCTTGGCATAACTTCTCAAAATAAGTAAAACTTGTTCAGAGTTATGACTTTCACTAAAAGGCTTTTTGAATTTAAAAACGAGTAATATAATGATCTTTGCCAGTAACAAAATGCAAAATGTTCATTGTCGGACAACCCTTAGAATAAGCAGAAAGATCACTTTAGAAATTCAGTATGAAGTTTCTTTAAGAGCATCTAGAGGCAAAGATTAAGAGAAGAAGTTTACCTCTGAGATTTTCAGGCATGGCAACGAATCTGAGACACACAGCTTTGAGCTGGAAACAATGATGCTGCTCTGCCAAGGCTAATGTAGTGGCCACAGTGTTTATCGCCACATCATCACAAAGTTTGGCCTCACATAGTAACTGTAGCCTTTCTAAGCCATACCGATCAGCTGCTGCAAGCAGATGTTGACACATTAAAGTAGAAGCCCATTTTGAGTTCATGCCGGTCAGTTCTTGCATATGAGGAAGTGAGTCCCAGTACATAAAATGAAGTAAAGCCTGGATAAAGAAAATCAGTAACACAAAAGAATTAGGTCAGAGAGCAAGATATCGTTTGTCAAATAACAGGGAAAACTTAGCATGCAAAACTAAGCTTGAAACTAGTTTTATCTTCATTGTCTAAGAAGGAAACAAGAGGCATTTTTTTTTTAAATAGCAAAAGAGGCATTTGTGCATTCAAATGAACCACCAGGATAAAGAACTATCAAAAAGACAAATATGGACAAACCTAGCCAACAAATCAATACAGAGGCTACAATTTGTATTTCTAAACAGTCATGGATAAAAAATGCATTCAAACATCTGAAGAGAAAATAGCAAACCTTAAAAACCTGAGCTTCCATGTCCTCGACCCTTGTAAGACAGGTATTTCGATCCTTCATGGGCCCAAACAGTTGGGCCCTGAACACAGGTGAACGGGCCGCAAGAACCAGCTTATGGGCGGAAAAAACTTCCCCACCAACTTCAAAAGTAACATCAGTTCCTTTTCCACTTTCCAGTAGCTGCCCAAAATGCTGACCAATGTTCCGTGGCGGTACAGAAATTGAGTACATCTTAGGTCCCTCTGTCTGTGACCTTACGACACCAACAATACATTGAACTGATAGGCAATCATCTTTTAGATAGTCAGATGTTTCTAGAGCTGTTCTTTTAACAAATCGCTTATAACCCCTGTACGATTCAAAATGAAGCAGGTCCCTTATTTGCAATCAACAATTAATAGTAGCATGCACTTACAACATTACAGTTTGATTCTTTGAACTGTAATGTATTGATCAACAAGAGAAACTAGACCTACATTGATGAAATTTCAATCTAATTAGGGTTTAGTCAGTAAAATCAGAGATGAGTAGCAGCTTACCACATGCTACCGCGATACTTGAGCGTGTAGGGCCCACTATCCAAGGTCCTACCGAAATGGCTATGAACCTTGTGCTTTCCCTTCCCGCTCTGATCCATAAGCCTTAGCTCGAAAAGTGCTCGCACGTCTGTTCCTTCGTTTGCAAGGGCGATGAACAAGGAAACGTAGGTGGCATTATCCTCGACGCTCTTCCCGTCCGGGTAAAAGTAGATCGCCCAGGCGTATCCACCCACCATAAACGTATCTGAAGCGATGTATTTTCCGATTCCGATCCCCTTCAAGAGAGAATACCCCTTGATCTTGAACTGGTGAGATCCGTTCACGGTTTCGGTAATCGATGTCGACGCGGTCATCGTCGGAGGAGAAGATTGAGCTGAACACTCCGATGAAGAAGAGAAAGACGGCTTGGAAAATTCGTGGAGAACCTTTCCCATGCCCTAAACATTAAAAAATTTCCACACGCGTCGAATTTCAATCTGGAAATTGCAAAATCAAGGATCTCGTAATTGAAAGAAGAAGAAATCAGATTACAAATTGTTTCGGAAACACTCCCAATCGAGGTTCGGAACGAAGATTTTTTCGGCAAAAATGAGTGTTCGGTAAGAAAATGGGTGATTTGATAAATAGACGAACTTGGATAATGTTTTGATAAATATCTAATAACAATACTTTTTTATTTTATGTCCTTTTTTAAAAAAATTTAAGAATTTTGATAAAAATAAAAAAATCTGATTCTAATCTTTTTCTTCATCCGTCATCTTATTTCTTATTATTTCGTTCATATAAAATTGATGGAAAAAAAATCATTAATATTTATCTTTTCCATCATTCTTCTTTTTATTATTTATATATAAATGGTTATTTATTTACAAAAAAAACTATCCTTATAAATGACAACTTGCATTTAACTTATTTCACTTGTCATGAGAGATTTATTAGAGCACAAAAACATTTCATACATGTATAGATAGTTCTTGAAGTTTAGCTTCCAATGTAACTAACATTTGTCATTCCGATATTAGATGTGAAAGTTATTATCGATTTAAATAATAATAGTTATGGACTTGTTAATATCAATAAATCAAGAACAACATTCTATTAATATCAACAGGTAAGTATAAAATGATATGTTGACCAATGGGTTAAGAATAATATCATTTTATTTTAATGATTTTGAGTATTTTATTTAGAATTATGAGACATGTCATATATTCGTTGGGAAGTTCCGGATGTCTAGTTTATATGCAAGTGGCCATTTATAATTTCAAATTCAAATGAAAAAAGTTATAGTAGAATAAGTGTAGTATATGCATAATAATCATAATTCAAATTGTATTCATCTTGTCTTATTCACTATCTGAAATATACTAATCTCTAAATAGCTCTTGTGGTCTAGTTTCCAGCACAGCTGCCAATTTATCATTTTGATATCGAATGAAAAAATTATTATTAATTTAAATGACAATAGTCATATACTACCCGATGGCTCAATGGGTAGTCAATTCACCCATCGAACCATATGATAGTCAGTTACCATTGTCACTTAAATTGGTATTAATGTTTTCATCCGATATCGGATAACAAACCATCAGTCGTTAGGAACTAGACTTCTAGAGCTTTCCATGTATATATGAAACTATTTTTGGAGATTAGTATATCTCTCATAGTGAGTGAGATAATATGAATTTAATTTGAATTATGATAATCGTGCACATACTGTACTTATTCTACTATAAATTTTTTCATTTGAACTCAAAATGTTAAACAGCTACTTGCGTATAAAAGTATACACTCATAGCTTTTCAACGATGTATAACATGTTTCATAACTTTAAATAAAACGTTTGGACTATTAAAACAAGATGATATTGTTTTTGATCAGTTGATATCAATGGGCCATTTTATATTTACTCGTTGATATCAACGGGATGTTGTTCTTGACTCGTTGATATCAACAGGTAAGTATAAAATGATTTGTTGACCTCAATAGGTCAAGAACAATATCATCTTGTTTTAATGATTTAAACATTTTATTTAGAGTTATGAGATGTGTCATATATCATTGAAAAGTTCTGGATGACTAGTTTCATATGCAAGTGGTTATACATTTCGAGTTCAAATGAAAAATTTATAGTAGAATAAGCCAGTATGTGCATCATCATCATAATTCAAATTACATTTATCTTGTCTCACTCATTATGAGAGATATATTAATCTTTATAAAACGTTCTATATATTTATAGAAAGTATAAGAAGTTGAGTTTCTAACACAATTGACAGTTTGTCATTTCAATATTTGATGAAAAAGTTTATATCGCTTTAACTTACAATGGTTATGGACTATCATATAGCTCGATAGGTAGTCAGTTCACCCATCAAGCCATCGGGAAGTTAGTTACCATTATCTCTTAAATCGGTAATAATATTTTCATCCGATTTTAAAATGGCAAACTGTTAGTTGTGTTGAAAACTAGACTTTCAAAGTTTTTTATACATATATAGTGAGAGAGATAAGATTAATATAATTTGAATTATGATCATCATACACACACTCTACCTATTCTACTATATCTTTTTCATTTTAATTCAAAATTGTAAACAACAATTTGCATATAAAACTAGACATCTGAAGCTTTCCAATGGTATATGTCATGTTTTATAACTCTAAATAAAACATTCGAAATCATAAAAATAAAATGATGTTGTTATTGATCCGTTGATGTCAACGAGTTATTTAATACTTACCCATTGATATCAATAGGTCAAAAATAATATCATATTGTTTTAATGATTTCGAGCGTTTTACTTAGAGTTATGAGACATGACATATATTATTGGAAGGCTCTGGATGTCTAGTTTCATATGTAAGTTGTCGTCTAACATTTCAAGTTCAAATGAAAAGGTTATAGTAGAATAAGTGGAGTATGTGCATTATCATCATTACATTCATTTTGTTTCACTCACTATGAGAGATATACTAATCTCCAGAAAATATTCCATATATATGTGGAAATCTTTCAAAGTTTAGCTTCCAATACAACTATAGTTTGGCATTCTGATATCGAATGAAAAATATTATTACCAATTTATGTGACAATAGTCATGGACTACTCGATGGCTTGATGGTAGCCATTCACTCATCAAGCCATCAGGTAGTCAGTTACCATTGTCACTTAAATCGGTAATAATGTTTTCATCCGATATCAGAATGACAAACTGTCAGTTGTTTTAGAAACTATACTTTTAGAGCTTTATATACATGTATGGAACTTTTTCTGGAGATTAGCATATCTTTTATAGTGAGTGAGACAAGATGAATGTAATTTGAATTATGAGGATCATGCACATACTCTACTTACTCTACTATAATTTTTTCATTTGAACACGAAATGTTAAACAACCACTTGCATATGAAATTAGACATCCAACGTTTTTCAATGGTATATGACATGTCTCATAATTTTAAGTAAAACGTTCGAAATTATTAAAATAAGATAATATTGTTCTTGATGCTTTGATATCAATGAGTTATTTTATACTTACTTGTTGATATCAACAAGCCATGGGTGAACTGACTACCCATTGAGCTATCGGATAATTCATGATCATTGTCACTTAAATCGGTAATAATATTTTCATTTGATATTAGAATGATAAATCGTTAGTTGCGTTGGAAACGAGACTTCGAGAGATTTCTATACATGTATGAAATGTTTTTTGGAATATTTCTCATAGTGAGTGAGACAAGATGAACGTAACTTGAGTTATGATAATTATGCACATACTTCACTTATTCTATTATAACTTTTTCATTTGAACTCGAAATGTTAAACGACAACTTGCAAATAAAATTAGATATCCAGAGTTTTCAACCGGTATATGACATATCTCATAACTCCAAACAAAACACTCGAAATTAGTAAAATAAGATGATATTATTCTTGACCTGTTGATATCGACAGGTAAGTATAAAATGACATATTGATATCAATGAGTTTATAATCATTATCACTTAAATCGGTAGCTAGTCTATATAATTATTATAAATTAAAATAATATATGTCCATAACTATATCCTATCCACATAGTAGTTCATTGAAAAATGAGAAATTTTACTTACCTAGTAAGTTTAGGTTAACTTTTTTATCCGATATCGGAATGACAAATCATCGGTTTCCTTCGGAATTAGACTTCCCAATATTTCTATATATGTATGGCACATTTTTTCGATGTATTAGTAAATCTTTTATAATGAATGAGACAATATAAGTTGTCATTGAGTCTGGACTTTTTTTTTTTAATACCAATTTTTGCTCTTTGGGAGTTATCATTTATATATAGATGATGATGAAGAAGAATAAAGTTGATAAAGAATGACAAAGAGGATGAAGATTGATAATTTCTTAAGTTTAGATTTTTCATTTTCGTATAAATGAAATATTGATGAAGAAATAATGGGAGAAAAAAAAATTAATATTATAATTTCATTTTTTTTTTTCAAAATTCTTAAATAAAAAAAAAAAAGATGCAAATAAGTATTGCCTCCAGACATTTTTTAAATAAAGTCTTCAAATTAAGCCATTTTTTTCAAATTATCCTGCGAGAAAATCGAGGGATTCGTTCAGGAAAATGAAAATTATGAGCTTTGTGTTTGGGAAGAGAAGAAGAGAAGGAGGTAAGAAGAAGAGACGTAAAGTGGATAATAATTTTTTGGCAAATAAATAAAGGTGATAATAATTGAAATTAATTACTAAATTGGCTGCGTTGAATGTTCGATAGAAACGTTCGTTACGACTGCAGTTTGACTGACGTGGGATTTTTAAACCGAGAAAATTTTCGGTACAATTTGAATTAATTTATTTTGATATAATTTATTATTGAAATTTAATTTGAAAAAAAAAATCGTATATTTTAAATTAATTAATATCACATCATTATATTTTATGAGATGGGATAATTTTTTTCTTAATTAAATCTCGAACTCAAATTATATTAAAATGCACGTAAATTACGCCAAAAATTTATTCTAGGTGAATCCTAAGTGGCAACGAAGAAGCATACGTGGAAGTTTGTTTAGCTCATCCAATCTCAGTACAAGAATCCAACAAGTCAACATCATTACTGCAGTAATGCTCTTTAAGGCCACACATCCTCAAAAAAAAATCAGAAACATACAGAAAACACAGACCAAGTAAAAGGGATTTTCCAAAGTGCCCACTTTTTCCAGATTTTCTGTTTGTTTCCTGGAATTCGTTGTGGGGTCCCCCTTACCAACTTGCAAAAATCTTTGGAAATTTTTCCAGGTCCGGCTAGAGAGATAGATAGGTAAGTGTATGGTGGTTCTACTGCTCTCAAAACAGGCTTAGAATTCTCTTTAGCAGCAGATTATGTTTGAGCTTCGGCTAATGGCTTCTAATGGCTACCCCCCTGCTCTTGTTTTGCACCGAGAACCAGCCATGTCCGGCCTCATCAAGGTAAGGACAAGTCCTCTGTTATCAGGCTATAAGCCCCTTTTTGCTAGTAAGAAGAGATAAACAAACTTACTCCCTCTTTCTTCCTTAACAGGAATATCAACCTTTGTTACCAAGTTCCGGACCAAAACCCGAACTTATCCGACCGGGCCGCCCGCTAAACTTGCAGACCAATCAGACCGATATCAAGCTCTGGAAACCCATTTTTGCATTCTCAGAATCCTATAGTTCTCTCAATGACTTGGCAACTATTACACTTCCAGTAATCGTTGATCAGCAAGGTTAGAACCTTATTAAGACCATATGCTAATGTTATACACTCCCTTTTAAATGTCATTTTTTCTAACAGAATGTTTGGTTTCAGATGATCAAATTCTGAGCTCTGTAAAATTCAGTTCCAAAATCGACGAACAATGCAAGAGGCACGAGAAAAACCTACAGGCCCTCGTATCCGGCCCAAATGAACAAGACATTAATGGGTTCGACATATCATTACTATCTGACCTGATCGGATTACACCCATTAAAAACAGATCCTTGTCAAAAAGACCGATTCGATAACACCCTTATCTTTTTTGATTCCGAATCTTATCATGCCCCAAAACCACTCATCGATTTCATGGGAGATCTAGCTCGTAACGAAAAAATCACAGTTCATCCTGATGGCCAGGTTGTTTTTACAGGTGATGGAACTGATATGAAAGATCTCCTTTCAATTGTGGCCGAGTTTTACTTATCGAAAAACTCATTAAAATGGCGAAACCAATCCATGCTCGTCCCTCATTTCGACAGGTATCACAATTATCTTCTTGTTTCTTTCTATTTTTGCTTTATGATCTAATACTGTGATGATGATGATATATATATGTATTCTGAAGGTTGGGAATAGGTGAAGTAGGTGGTAAAGTTTCCGAATCTTTTGTGAAATCCCATGCAACGGTTCTTGCTCCTGTAAAATGGTATGCATTAAGGTCCATTTGATTCAGCATCTGAAACTCCAGTTTATATGTTTAGGACAAAAGCTCAACTGATATTCAATATTTGTTTACCGTTTTACAGTCCCGATAAAATCAAAGTAAAGCCGTCACCTAAGAAGAAAACAAGTAAGAAACCAGGCCGAGATCAAAGAGATCTCTACAAGAAGAATTACTTTCATGCTTGTGAAACTCTTCTATCTTTAATGATGGACAAGAAACGGCATGGAAAAACATCCATACTGTCCTTAAAAAGATGTGGGCCCGAGCTTCCGGTCCTTCTAACCCAATTCTCGGCTGGTATAGCCGGGACTGGGATTGCCGTCCTTTTCTCTGTGGTCTATAAATTAGCTTGCGGAAGAGTACCGCTCTGTGGTTCGAAACTACTTAGTACTGGGTTTGGTTTCGGTCTGGTTTGGCTTTCTTCAGCCGTGAATTCATTGAGGATGACAATTATGTTTATTAATAAGAATCCGAGTAAATCCGGGTTGAAGGATGAAGAGACTATGAAGAGAGTGGATAAGAGTATGAATGAGATTTACTTTAGGGTTGTGGCTTTAATGGCTGTGGCTGCCTTGAGGATTGCTTGAAATTCAAACGGGGTTATAAGTTGTAACTGGCTCACTGTCATTGTGTATAGAAATAGTATATTGTATGAATCATATTGAACCAAAAAAAAAAATTCAGATTTCTTATAGTTATTAGAAGTTCATAAATTTGAGAACAATATCTAATTTATTTATATATATATATATTTTTCATAAGGATATAAATCTAAATAAGTGGCGAGTCTCATTCATCAATAGTTAAGACTATTATCATAAGAATAACGTACATGAGCTTCGAACCCTACTCTTGATTGCTTTGAACTCTGCCCTCGATTTAAGAGTTACCCGCTATTGAAGTTTAGAGTTACCCTTGGGAGGCCTATTTAGAGCCTTTTGCAATCTCGAATTTCGATCTTCCAAACTTCAGTTTAACAAGACAATCTTTAAAATGTAAAATTCAGTGTAGAGCTTATAATTCTAAAACCAAACAGAGTTTACCCCTTTTTTTTTTCATCTAGAACCGAACATTCCTCAACAACGTGATCAATTAGCCTTTGAGTGGCCAATTAGCCTTTGAGATTCGGTTTAACGGTGATTACTGAAAAGAAATAATAAAATCTAAGTGGTAAGAACGCTTTTAAATTCTAAAATATTCTTATGCCTTAACCTCTCATTGGTCAAAAAGACCAATCTAGAATCCAATGGCACAAGCTATTGGCCTAATCTGCCTAACGACAGTGATTAATGGATTCCCTTTAGCCCAAATGAAGTTGGTGGCATCTTCTTGTTTGAATTTTACTAATCTAATTTACATTTTAGACTCCACAATAATCTGACAGAAATTTAATAAAGCAATTTCTCTATATTTTTATATTTAATATGAATCGATAAAATGTGGAATACACTTAAATTCATGTTATTTTAAGATTAGAATCATAAGTTTTGATATGAAATATTTAAACTTATATTCTAATTTGAAATATAATTAAGTAAAACATAGTTACTTAGAAACTTTATTATAAATAAATAATAATAAAAAAAGTCGACAGCTAACAAGAATATGATTCTCAAAACCATGTTGGAAAAACGGAGAAATTATGTATGAAAAGTAGTCTTTAATTTTCTCAAGCATCTTAACCTAATTTCTTTCCACATTGCGAAGTGCAAATCTTCCTAACATATTCTTCGTTTGTACGTTCCTCATAATATAGTAATGCTCCTATGTGCATATATGTCTCACACTAGGACATATATATAAATACCAGCAACTTCTTCATTTGAATTAAGGCTTAACCACCACACCATACCAAGATGGGAAAGAACCCTAATACTAATAGCTCAAAGCCCACTTGGGCTTTCAACGAGTCTTTCAATTCATTTCCGGAAGATTATCGTCCTTTCACAAAACGTTATCGTTTCTTAGAAGAGCACGAAAACGAGAAGTCTTCATCTACTCAGCATTCACAAGTGGCCATATTGTATATCAACTCAGAAGAAGTAGATAGGGTTGATCGTCAACCGAAGGCGAGATTAGAAGCGGTTAATGGGGAGAGAAAACATCATGAGGTTAGCGGAGGTCACATGAAAGAAGGTAAGGAATCGTCGGGAATAGTAGATGAAGTCGAAGACAAGTTTACGAATTTTATTAAACGAGCTAGAATTAAGATTAGATCTACTTCTTCAAGTGTGGGTTTTGGGAAGAACATGGCCATGAAAAGAGAATAGTGAGCTTATATTAAGCCATAAATAAAGTTGTTATAGCTTTTGTTTAGAGTAAGCTCTCTAATAATGTGCTCTTTGATTGTGATTATATGGTGGAATATGAACTAGTACATGTGTTATAACTATATATCTTATTCTAATTACATCATGCATGTATCTATATGTTTAGAGTAAGCTCTCTAATAATGTGCTCTTTGATTGTGATCATATGGTGGAATATGAACTAGTACATGTGTTATAACTATATATCTTGTTCTAATTACATTATGTATGTATCTATATGTTATATATGTACATGTTAGGACGAGATCTTCTAGGATCAAAAGGTCCAATCCCAAATATTTCTAGTTATTATCTTTATGATTTTATCATATTCTCTTAGTATTATCTTTAGTAGTAGTTTTATAGGATAATATCATCTTAGTTGATAGACTTAGTCGTTGAGGAGTTCTTAACTAGAGTTTAGTCTTTAGGGTTAGTAGTATAAATAGTAGAGGCAATAGGTTTGTTATTCATATTTCAGAGAATTAATAAATTGATATTTCAAGTTGTTCCCAATTCCGGTTTCAATATTCTATCGTGAAGAAGTAGGTTCGGAATTTGACCGTTAAAGTACATGCTTAAGTATATATATACCCATGCATCCATTTGACCCGCGGCCTTGTAGCCTTGATGTGTATATATATAGAAAGACATCTTTAATGTTTTTTTTCTCAGAAACAATGCATAAACAAGTCTAACAAGATCAATAGGTCTTTCGTTGCTGACTCTGTAGATATGATTTGAATTCGATGAGAGGCCCATTGGGCCGATATGTCCGTCTTTCTTTTGTATGAGCCGAAGTATTGGAGTCTTTTGTGCTCCTTTCTGTCAGAACGGGGATCAACGTCAACGCACATCACATGATGCTAGAAACGAGTTGGTATTTTTTATGTAAAAAAGTATAAGACCATGATAAACAAACAAAATATTCTCATTTGATATATGGATTATTTAATTATTTAAAAGGAAAAAAAAAGGTATACTACCCTAGATTCTTCCTAGAGTATAGATTTTAAGAAAATTTATTGAGGGTCTTTATAGTAATTAAATTATGTCATATATTATATGATTAAATCATATAATTTATATAGTAATAGAGATTTAAATTCGTATCCAAAATCTTAATACATATTATCAATTATTTTAAAAATTCATCTTAATAATAAGTTGCATTAGGCATATAGTGGTATGACCACTAAATAAGCATGAAAGACTCCAAACATAAAATTGCATAGAAAGAGTTGGTAATTATGAAGCGCTAGGTTTGATTAACATAATTAAAATGAATCATATGCTTGAATTGTTGATTCCAATTTATTCATATATTATAATTAAATATTAAGTACAATTTAATATAATTTACGATCGATAATATATATATATATATATAAATAATTAAAATATATATATATATATATATATATATATATTTCATGGTTGAATTAATTAAGTAATTAATAGCATGACATAGAATGTCATGCTCAGTGCATTAAGTCTTACTAATTGAAAACAAAGCTCATGATCAATGCCACTTTTCAACGGTGGAAATTCAAATATACATCTAAGAAGACTTTCACAAATAATTAAGCGTATTAAAAGTTTATCTTATTAAATATTAATAAATTAGGTTACGTATGCAATGATTAGTATTATATATAATTAAAAGCTTATGAATTAAATAACATTCAAATGGGCAAATAAAAATAAGAAGAAAAAGGTCATGAGAATGGATCGAGTGAATCATATTTCAATCGAATATCATTCATATTAAGTTACTAATTTAAATTGTTAATAAATGAACTAGTGTTATAATATATAGTAGTATAGACAATTATACATCCATACATCATACATGCTACAATTATAAATATTAAGGTATTAATGAGCCAATCAATTCCATTAATTAATAGTAATAAATTCCCCCCAAAAATAAATAATAAAAAAAAAAAAGCACCCATTTTCACCCCTAATAAGATTCATGTGGCATGCTTAGTAAATGAAATCACATAAAGGAAGGTTGTGAGTTTGGTTGGCTCACGGTTGGTTTGCTGGCCCCTTTGCTGACCACGGTTAGTCCAACACTAACAATAAGGACTTAATTAACGTGATGTTGTGAATAAAGTTGTAAGTGAGAACACCCGCCCCTCCTCGACAACTAGGGTTGCTCAAATTCCGGTTCAGGTCGGATTTAAATTGGTTCCAAAAAGATCTTAACATTTCAAATCTTTTTAGATAGATCCGGATAAAACTGGATACGATTAGGGAATAATAGTTTGGATTTGGTTCGGTTTCGGATCCCATTCAGATTCAATTCGGTTTCAAATCCCATTTAGATTCGGTTTTTTTAATAAATAAATAAGCTTATTTATTTAAGTGGATATTTGGTTTTTTTTTAAATCTTACGTAGGTTTAAAGGATTCAAAATTATAGATTTAAAATTTTAAAAATATGAATTAATTTATTTTTCTTTCTACTTTTTTAAGACAAAATGATTTGAAAATAAGAGTTAATAGAGAGCATAAACACTAAAATACGTCTAATAAAAGTACTCACTACGACTGAATTACAAAAAAAAAAAAAACTAGCCAACATCACAACAAAAATAATGTAATAATCTATTGTAATTTTTATTCACGATTATTCTAGTTCATTCTCCCTAATGAACAATACCGTTTCTTGCTTTATGTTCAAATTGTTTATAACATTGATATGCCGATTTTTTACTATTAAGCAAAGAAAGAAAAAAATGAAAAATACAAGAAATTAAAATGGTTTGTCTACAATATCAAATCGATCAAGATAGACTACATCTACTCGAGCTCAGGAATTCTGAGAGTCTCATTTGCAATAGTGATAGAGCACGAAACAAGCATACAATCAAGTGCTAGATTCACTAATACACGAGATCATCCAACATCAACCAAAGATTTTACAATCCCTAACTCAAATTTTCAACTACATTTTCAACCTAATCTGAAAATGAACAAACCAAGAATCACAAGGAAAGAGGAAGAGCAAACTGAAATCACAAGTTGATCAAACCACCGAAAGAAATGGAAATTAGTGGCGCCACTCAGTGTAGAGAAGATGAAGATCGGCGTGCACAGGAGAGAAGAAAGAGGAGAGCTTTTTTCTATTTTTCATATTTGTGCATTTCTCGTTTTACTCATGAGTGAATGTGAGAGCAAGTCTCTCTCATTTTCCTTATTTCCAAAACACCCCCATAACTTCCTATATCTCCAAAACAACCCATAACATTTCTATTATCTCCCAAACAGACCTGGTTATGTATTTTATACCAACTCAGTTTCTTTGACTCGGTAAAGATTCGTCGGGTTACCGATTTGAACCCAAAGATAGCCCATTGGGCCATCCCATTTGGGCTCATCCAATAAACCATCGACATAATCATATTTCAATCGTAATTTCTTATATGGACTAAGAGTTTGTATAAATGATGATAAATTAATGAGTCTAATAGTTTCTTTCCCTAAAAAGCCTTATAGAGGAAGACAAAACTCTTTATTTATAAACTAACTGGGAATCTTCTCCCTGAGTGATGTATGACGAATTCTAATAATCATTCTCACTTGTGAGTTGGTCATTCTGAAAGCCCAATAGGTGACATAATGGGTGAATGGCACTTGTCAATGAAGTGTGGACATATCCATTTTGGGTCTAAGTTTGATACCATGATAAATTGATGAGCCTTATAGTTTTTTCCCCTAAAAGACCTTGTAGAGAAAGATGAAACTCTTGATTTATAAATTAACTGGAGATCTTCTCCCTAAGCAATGTGAGACGAATTCCAACACTCCCCCTCACTTATTGGCTAGTCATTCTAAAAGTCTAATAAGTGACACAATGGATGAGAGACACTTGCCAACAGAGTGTGAACACATCCGCATAAGGTCTAGCTCTGATACTATAATAAATTGATGAGTCCAATAGTTTTTTCCCTTAAAAACCTTGTAGAGGAAGATAGAACTCTTAACTTTTAAACTAATTGAAAATCTTCTATCTAAATGATGTGGGATAAATTCCAACAAACAATACTTTATGAGATAGATGTTGGTGCAAAATCTGGTAAGCTAATAGTATGTCTTGAGCTATCTCATTTGCGGATGTAGATACAAAAGGACTTGCAGGAGTTGTTTCCGACGAGACTTCTAATGATGACGTCAATGCTTTGAGAGTAAATGGATAGAGATTTTGTAATGAAAATGAGTCATAAGCTTACATTTCCTCTTTAATAAGGGGTTTTTATAATGAGAGAAAGAGAGGAGAAATTCTGCCCTGGGCATGATTAAGGAGACATTCCACAACCCAGTTCAAAAACGCTAAGGAGATTAAAGGATATGGTCAACCTAAAAATTGTGCCATGTGCGCCCTACGTGGATTTTTTGAATTGGGCTAGTCTAAGAATGTCTCCTATACCAGATTAAGGTAAGAATTTCTCGAAGGAGAGTGCTATTTAAGCTATATTAAATGTATTATGGGGAGCTCCCTTAGTTTCTTAGTATTTATGGCACCATGATGATTTTTCTAGATAGACAACTCTGACGCATTTTATATGTCTTTCAGTAGTACCAAGAACACTTGTGGTCGGGCTACGGTTGGGCTGAGTCTTCATATCCTCAAGATATGGATAGTGCTTAGAACTTAGAAGGTCTGGGTCTACTAATCTAAACCTATCCTCAAATGCACTTGAAGGTACCATCCTTAAATTTTCATGTGAGACTCAACATATATTTATGTTATATAACAAATTAAATCTCCCTCATATACAATTACATCAAAAGTGCACTTACAGAAATTAAGTCTCCTCCAGTCAACCTGGCTATCCCTACATGAACTTGACCAATCAATAAAGAACACTGAAGTATTTAAAAATATGTTTGTTCCCTCTCTTTATCCCTTGGTCATTTCTTTTTTTTTTTTTTTAAACTTTAGCTTGGGAATATGAAATTGCCTACTCAAACATGTTTTTTTTTTGGGACCATCGCTTAAAATTAAAAAAAAAAATTTAAAAAAAAAAAAAAAAACACAAACGATTGCAACAAGTGAGACGCGTTTCAATAATCTTTCGACTCTTGTCCGTTTGTATATAAACAACTACCAAATTGGTGTTTAATTAGTAGTTGGGTGAGATTCTTAGTTGATTAGGGGAAAGAGTGAAAAAAAAAAAAGTAAATACAAATTAATAAATAAAAGGAATAGGGGAGAAAAAGATTTTTTTTTTTTTGGTTGAAGAATGCATTTTTAAAAGGAATAAGATATTTGAAGTTTTTATTTAATATGATGATGATCAATGGCATTTAAGAATATGCTAATTGGTGATGTGGATAGAGAGTGAAGGTGGAGGACTAGATTGAAAATATTTAGAATGTTATTTTGAAGAGACAAAAGTGAGTGGTAATGGGAATTGTGGGTGGGAGTCATAACATGATATCCATCCAATTAGGAAACTCTTTTTAGGCTACTTTTGACATCGACCTCTCATCTCTACCCCCCTTGACTTTTTATGCTTAATGAGAGGGTCAAGGAAATAGAACCATTTTGCATGGTTACCTTCCACTTCTTTCATGTCATCTTTGCTACCTTGCAAATCCTCTATCACGCACTGTTTCTAACTACTTTTTAAGGAATTACCAATTTTACTTTTCTTGTTTATTTATTTATTTATTTATTTATTTATTTATTTAATGTGTAAGAATGAAGTAAACAACATTTTTTAGATTAATTTTTATTTATTTATTTATTTCTTCCGGGAAGATTTTATTTTATAAAAAATAAAATTACAAATTAGATGAATAAATAGAATTTATGTAAACAAATATGCAAAAGGAATAGATAATTTATACACATTTTCGTTAGTAACACATTCATTGGATATTAATTTATAGATTTGAAGAAAAATCTTTTAAAAAACTATTTAATTCAATAATTATCTTTTTGAATAATATTATACACCATGAACATCTAAGAATAACATGTCTTTTGCTCTCATGCAAAGACCCAAGTAAATGAGTGCCGGTTAGGGTTTTTTTCTACATAGAAAAGAAAGAAAGAAAGAAAAGGGAAAGAAGGTGCTTCTTTTTAGATTAGTCTTAAGAGAGTAATTTTGAATATATTTTAAGATACTAAGTAAGATTTAACCTCAAAGATTAAATCTTTGACATTATAAATAATATTTTTTTAAAACTAAATTATCATTCAACCTCAAAGATTATCTCGTGATTTTATACCTCCAACATCTGTAGTGACTTGCAGCGGGAGTGAGGTACTAGTCAAATGTTAACTAACTGGACTCAACTAGGCTAAATCTGGATCTTCCAGCTTGGGAAAAGAGTATGGAAAATTGCCTCCACTAGATGAATAACTTGCACTTTATCCAAAGAAGAAAAAAGTGAAAGAATAAGATGCGTATTAATTTGATTAAGGATATGATTATGATAGACAATGACAGGAAGGAGAAATTCCTTAATGATTTTGTTAATTTAAAAAAAAAAAAAATTGAACAAAGTGTTGCAAACTTTCATACATGATTTATAATACAATAAAGAACTTTAGGTTTGTAAACTAATATATTTATTGTGTCACGAATATATACAAAATCTCTTCAAACTCTATTTATGTATGCAAAAGTAATACTTTGTGTCACGGTGTGTTTAGGACCAAATATATAACAATTATAAGTATTGATTTGAATCTACATAAAGTGAGGCTGAGTACTCTTGTTACTACTCCATTGTCCTTCTATATTATATATATATATAATTTTAAAAAATAATAATAATAATAATAAACGATTGAATTTTCGGACAAGATATGAGATACACGTTCTCAAAAAGAATAATTATATGCCTTTAATTATAAGAATATATGTTTTTTAGCTTGAAGGGAATCAAATTCTTTACATATAATTCTTACTTTTTAACTGGGAGAACATTAATGTTGATAAAGGAGGATGATTTTGCACATAATAAAACTAGTATGCGTGAATAAGCTTAGCATCAACGAATCGACCTGTCTCACAAAGACTAGTTAAGCTTCCTTTCTCACTTTTGGGGATGAAAGTTGAGACTTGTCCCCTCACTTTCAATATTTTCTGAAAGTAGTCCTTAAAGTTTTATTTAGGTCGATTTTCCTCTGAAATTTACAATATAATATATCATATTTTGGTTCTTAAATTTTTTATTTAAAAAAAAAAAAAAAAAAAAAAAACTGAAACTATTAACTCGCTAAAATTCTTGAGAAAACCCCCCACCATTTTCATTATCTTCTTTCACCCAACAACTCCTTGTTAGCCAGCATCCAGACTCTATCCACCTTCACATTTGCCATGTTACCACCACATTGGTCAAGAGGGCAATTGCCCCCTTACCTTCTACATATATATCAGTTGAGTTATATCAACATAAGGAAATTTTGTACGAGGAATGCTATATATAATTAAATAGTAAAATAAATTAAATTTAATATTATATAATTATATTAACGTTTATATTTATGATAAAATTTAATTTAATAATATAATTACATTTTTTCTTCTAAGTATATATACATATATAATTTTAGCTTTTATTATGTAATATAATATGTGAAGGTAGATAATCAAGTAATATAATTTTTAATAGTCTAATCTATATTTAAAATATAGTTTTTGGTCTCTTAACTCTACTTATATTCCATTTTACTCATACATTTATATTTACCTCTTAAATCTTTTACTCTAACCAGCATCCATAATTTTACAAGTTACAACAACTAGTTTTGCTTGTGACAAAGTTTAACTAGTATTGTAATTATGCTGGTTACTATGAAATTTACTAGATTTTTTTTATTTTTTTAAAAAAAGAAAAGTCAAATAATTAGTTATTATTATTATTATTATTATTATTATTATTATTTTAATAATATTTTGAGAGACCAACTTAATCATATTTCTTGACCTAAAAAGTCTACATACGACAAGTTAGCACTGTTGTTAACAACAACGTGAACTTACGAAGGTTACTAAGGTTGTGTGAGCTGTGGGGCTAATTAATGGAATACTTAATATTTGAATTAATTATAAACTAAATAATATTCTCAGACATTAACAGTGTGTTAGGTTAATTATGTCCCTAATTAGTCGATTATTATATTTAAAATTATAATTCATAATATATGGTTATTATAATTTTAATAATTATATTTTATTATAGTGTTATAAAAATCATTCAAGACTGTGCCCGTACGAACACGACAAAACCCAACATTTTTCATGTGGGAAAGTAACACTTAGGAATTGGTTTGGGTTAGATTTTTTTAATTAATTAATAATATTATTTATATATATATATTTTTTTTT
The DNA here is from genome assembly GCA_027186245.1 of Coriaria nepalensis. Taxonomy (NCBI): domain Eukaryota; kingdom Viridiplantae; phylum Streptophyta; class Magnoliopsida; order Cucurbitales; family Coriariaceae; genus Coriaria; species Coriaria nepalensis. The sequence continues at coordinate 7,334,780 of CP114491.1, read as the reverse complement.
TAATTTTTTAATTTTTTTTTAAATATATATATATATATATATATTTTTTTTTTTCCGTTCCACCTTCCTTTATATTATACTCTAACCATACTTCTTCCCTTTCCGCATTGGCCATCGCGCAACCAATCTTCACTTCCATCCGCCCTATCACCCTCGCTCACTATTCGCCACGTGTCCCTCCTGGTCCCTACCTATGTGGGCCCCGCCACAAGCCCTCCTCTTTTTAACCCCAAACGTCCAAACGCCCTTCCTCGTCAGAAAAAGCCCAGACACAACAAGCAAAGAAACAAACCAGCTGCTGTCTCTGCCTTTCCGCTCTTCTTTCTCTGAGAACAGGAACGATTTCTATTTCATTCGCTAACATCTCGGCCGATAAAAACCGATATATCTGAGCTCTGTGATCGAATTAGGCAGTTACGTGGTTGTACGAATTAGGCACTGTGATCGATGACGATGGCGGCTGGGCCAGCATCTCAGACTGATCGTGCTCCTCCTGCCCTAGCGGTGCAGGCAATGGCTCCGATTATTACCGATACAATTGCCAAGGATGCGCTTCTCGCTTGGTTCCGCGGTGAGTTTGCTGCCGCTAATGCTATTATCGACGCACTCTGTAGCCACCTTACGATTCTGAGCGACGGAAGATCTGAGTACGATGACGTTTTCGCGGCGATACATAGGCGGAGGTTGAATTGGATTCCGGTGCTCCAAATGCAGAAGTACTACTCTATAGCTCACGTCGCGATGGAGCTCTGTAAAGTGACGGAGGCGGCGACGAAGAAAGTGGAGATTGAGATGGAGAGTGCAGAGGTTTTCGATGCTGAGGCGGAGATAAACGAGGAGGGAGAGGTTGAGGTGAAGAATAATGAAGCTGAAGATGTTAAGATATGTTTGGAAGAGAAGGAGAAAGTCGATGAGAAAGTCGATGAGAAAGTCGATGAGAAAGTGATGGAAATTTACGAGAAAATGACGGAAATTAATGAAAATGGAGACGGTGAAGAAGATGATTCGCCTACTAGTGAGATTACTGATTCAGGTAAGTACATAAACTTTCTCCAACAACTAATCACTTTAGTTTACACTTTGTTTATCACTTATTAGTTCATGAGATTCTGAAATCCGAACGGCAATGTGTGGATGGATTACTGTAATTAGGAAATATATCTACAGATTCTTGATCATTTGGTAGAAGAAAAGAGGTAGCAACGGAAAATCAAAGTGTTTCGATAATCTGTTTGGCTACCGAGAAAATAAGAGGAGAGGAAGACGAATCACATTTTTCCCTTCAACTTTTTTCTATTTCTCCCAAAAAAGGATAAAAAAAAGGTCTAAATTTGATTTATAACTTTCCTGGGAACCGAACTGAATGTGTTTTATTTTTCCATCAGATCCGAGATCCAGACTCTCCGCTATTTCCAAATTGTCCCCCGCCTTGAAACTAACGGCCCCTTTCGCCTAATTTTTTTCCCTTTTTTTTTTTTTAAATATATATTTTCTAATATGAGCTCTGTGGCGATGTTGTTAATTTTCTCGAGGTTAAGAGCGGGTGGGAATCTTCAGGTACGGTAGGAAGTACCGTTAGGTTAGCGTTTGGAAGGGACAGTGAATCACGTTGATGTTAACGTCTCGTGATGCATTTGACTTGCAATCACAGCCGTAGGATTTATATTCAGTTGAATGACACGTATTTCTTTTATTTATGCGAAGGCTCTTTTGACAAAAGGTTGTTGGTGGTTGCCAATTTGGAGAGGTTTATTTTTATGACTGACTGAAAAAACAAGGACCGATCCGGCTGGACATCTTTGACGGTTTGACCTGGACCCGGGATACTCTTAGCCGGTCAATACAGCAGCCGGTTAGGTGTTTGGATGCAAACTAAGCTAACTTTTTTCACTTTCGTCTGCTCCAAAGTAACGGGTCTTCTTGGTTAAATGCCGGATTGGTGCCGGTTTTTTTCTTTTCTCTAGAACATTGGAAATTTGGAAAACGAATTTATTAGAAGATAACAAATGCAAAAAGTCTCCATTTACATTATGTTGTGACTTGCGAACAACGATGCATCTTAACAATTTTGACATTTTGCATCATCATATACGTCCTTATGATCAAAACCAGCATGCACCGCCCATCTGGCTGACTTTCTTTTTTTAATAATGCATCTCTTTAATATTCTTTTGACTTGTTTCAATTATTATTCATAATCTCATTATGTCAAATTCATGATTTTAACCACTGCTGTATTAATTTATATTTTTGTTTAAAAATGTTTTTTTTTTTTTAGCAGGATCTCAGGAGATGCTGCAGCACACTCCAGAAGAGATTGACGTGTGTACTAATCATGAAGAATGCGAAGCACGAAAATCACAGATAAAGTTGACAAAAGGTTTTTCAGCCAAGGAGCCAGTAAAAGGGCACATGGTGAGTTCTTTATCTTAACAATTTTAAAATGAAAAAAATAAAACATTGGAATTTAGAACTCGGCATATAGTATTTTTTCTGATGAGGAGATGATTGTATCTGGGCAGGTGAATGTTGTGAAGGGTCTGAAGTTATATGATAACTTCTTCACTGCTTCAGAGTTGTTTAAGTTGAATCACTTTGTGGATGAACTCCGATCTTCCGGCCAGAATGGTGAACTCTCAGGTGAACTACATCCCTCTTTCCAAGACCCTAAAAAATATAAAATCTCACCATAGAAAATTCATAGTTAAGTACAATTCATTCGTGAAAAAGTGAACTGAAAAACAATGTCCTAAATGTATATAGGTGAGACATTTATCATGTTCAACCAGCAAGTGAAGGGTAACAGGAGAGAGCTGATTCAGTTGGGGGTTCCAAGTTTCGGACAGGTCAAAGATGAAATTTCAAGTAACAATCAAACATGTAAGACAGCGAAAAAGAAAACATCAAATGACAACTATTCATGAGTCATTAATCTAGGTCCCTCTAAATTCTAACTTACTACATGTTTTTTCACAGTCAACATAGATCCAATTCCATCTCTTCTTCAAAGTGTCATTGACCATATGGTTCAATGGCAGCTGATTCCAGAGTACAAGAGGCCAAATGGATGCACAATCAACTTCTTTGAGGAGGTAACTACTCAAAACTACTTTTATTTATTTTTATTTTTTTATTTGTTCAATTTTCTTTATAAGAGAGTGATAGATTATCAAAATCAATGATTTCTTATAATACAGGGGGAGCATTCACAGCCGTTCCAGAAACCGCCGCATTTGGATCATCCCATCTCTACTCTTTTCCTCTCTGAATCAACAGTAGCTTTCGGGCGTACCCTCGTCAGTGATAATGATGGCAACTATAAGGGCCCACTCATGCTCACATTGAAGCAAGGGTATGTTACTCTTCAATCCATAAATTGAAATGATAGAAAAATAGAATGTGTTAATTAATCACTCAGCAAATTTTACAGGTCTCTTTTAGTGATGAGGGGAAACAGTGCAGATCTGTCAAGGCATGTAATGTGTCCATCAGAAAACAAAAGGGTAAGCATCACATTCTTCAGGGTCCGAGCCGACACTCACCAGTACTGTCCCTCTCCATCGAGATCCACCACCACCTCACTTGCGAGCCCCACTGCCATGACTTTATGGCAACCGGCCCCACTTCTAAGCTCGTCATATGCACTACCCAACGGAGCAATTTGCGGCTATGAATCGATGGAGATGATGCCTAAATGGGGTGCTCTTAGAGGACCGGTTCTCATGTTAGCTCCAGTTCGCCCTATGGTCGTGAGCTCTAGACGACTGCCACGCGGTGGGACCGGAGTCTTTTTGCCGTGGACTGTGGGATCGAGGAAACTGGCCAAGCATCTTCCTCCACGTGCTCAAAAGGGTAGGGTGCTTGCTTTGCCTTCTCCTGTGGAAACACACGTAGCATAGTGTGCCTCTGTTTCAGGTTAAGTGTATTTAAGAGAAAAAAAAAGAAAAGTTGAGAAGTCAATTTGTGAAGCAACCATGGAGCCGAAAAGGAAGATGATGAATCAATTTGTGTTGATGTCAAAACTCTCTAGAAGCTTCCCTTCTTGTGCAAATTGGGATTTCTTTCTCTTTTTTATTTTCTCCTTTCAAATGCTTTAAAGCAGAGCAACTTTAGTTTAGTGGTGAAGAGTGTGACATACATCGACTAGAGGGCACAGGTTTCTTTTCTTTTTTCCCCCCTTGTATTTGTACTATCCTTTTTGCATTTTCCGTTTATAGTCTGGTTTGAGTTATTTTCTGATTTGCATAGCCGTTGATGGGAAATCTGAATGTGGATTGTGAATGTTTGTTTGTTTTTAATACTTGTTTTGACGAAGAAGAGCAAAAGGCCTTCTACTCACTTGTATCTGTGCAAACATACAATCTGCTGTTGATGTAGCGCTGTTGAAGGCTACATCTTTCATCATCACTCTCGTTCTTTACTTATTATTTTCTTCATCATCATCGACATCCCAACTCAAGTCTCCTTCCTATCAGCCAAAACTGTCCTTTCTGTGCTGTCACAAGATTATTTCTCAAAATCCCGTGTCTTTCAAATAAAGAACCCAAACTTTCTAGACCACAATGTTTCATTATTAACGCTATTAGAGAAGGCAGGAGCAACCCTTTTCCCCCCAAAACCCCCGCCCCCTCCAAACTAAACCCTACTTTCCATTTACTGAATTCACCAACTCGTCGAGTTCATCACAACAAGTGCAGCCCCGGGGCGATGGCTTTGGATAAAGTGTGTATTTGTATAAATATTAGATGATAAGAAAAAGACGCGCAGCTAAATAATTGACACAATGGAAAAATAGTTATTTGTACCACTAAATAATTTTAGGTTGCTTATCGATCTCATTTACAGTTCTAAGTGCCCAAACTCAATGGTCACATGTAACTGCCAACACGAATGCTGATCTGAGAGTTAGATGGGAACTAATCGTAAATTAATAATTGAAATATTTCTAAATATCTTAGAAATAACAAAAAAAAAAAAAAAAAACTTAATGTGCGGAAATAAGTATTTCTAGACTGTAAACAACATCGTATAAATTTTAACCATTCAGAAATACTAAAAACAAAAAAACAAGGTAAAAGTGAAAGAAGTGTAAATGTTAATAATAGCAGTCAACAATATATATCTGATCACCAAAAACTAAAAATATTAATTCATTTGACACACCTATAAATGAACTAAAATTGGTTTATTTGATTATATACTTACATTTAGATTTTGTTGTTTAAAATTTAACCAAAAAAAAAAATTGAAAAGATGAAAGTTAGTTTTATGGCGTGAGCATCAAGAACTCCTCCCTCTACAAATACTACACTTCCTACATCTCTTTTCTTCAATTACGGCATGACCAAATCTGCAATTTTAAAACTTGTATATATTTCAAGAATGAGAGAAGCCTCTTTATTGGTTAGAAGAGTTACAATTGTATACAAACAACGGCATTGCTTTCTCGTCCTATAAGTAACCTCAACCCTCGTCTGTTTTCTTCATAAAAATATCCCAGCACGACATTACCTCAACTTTTCTCTTCTCTTGAAACATGACATGACTAGATCAGTAATCTCCTTAATGTTTTCTTCAATCTCGTTATTGTTACACTTTTTCCCATTAGTCGCCCCTCTTAGCTATGCATGTTCAACCAATCACTTCTCCAACAACAAGAATTATAATTCTTGCACAGACATACCTATTTTGGGTTCCTCGATCTTTTGGAACTACTAACCCTTGTCAAGACTAAATCTATTTCATCCAGCATAAAATAATTTCAATATAAATTAATAAATTCGATCAATTAAATGTCTTTATTATTAATTAATAATATTGCTTCATGGAAACAGATTTAGTCTTGACGTCAACATCAAGAATAGGGCAATACTAGTTACCAGCAAAATCAAATTAAGAGTCATTGTTACAGAAAATAGAACTAAAAAAAGACAGCCTTAACCTACTCCTGTATCCTCAAAAACATCAATGCTCAAAAAGGCCCTTAATAAACAATGCATGCTTGTCAGTTACCATAGATACGATCTCTTCGGTTGCCGAAGAGCTCTCGGAATTTGCTAATGTTATACCTGATCGGGTGTGTAAAGAAAGACGGGGAAAAGGTAAGTGATATGGACTTACCTCTATGTTACTTGATTGTCTTGTAATATCATGCTTTGCGGCCTAAGTATGTCCACAAGCCAGATCATTTCTTTGCTCTTTTGCAAACCAAATGTGTCGATGGCTTTGGAGTGAATTATAAAGCTATTGCATAATTAGTATTTTTCTGTCAAATAAGTTTGACATAATTTTCTGTCAAATAAGTTAAACAATTCAGATCAAGTCTTACCTTAATCGGATTTCCTTTTCGTGCCATATGCGCTTTACTTTATCCCCCTTTAAATTGGCCCAGGATAGAAGCAGGATGTCCAACGGTGATGGGTTGTGTGTGCTCTATGCAGCACGTCGAAGCCGTTACCTTCTGGGAGCCACCAGGGCGAGACCCTTGTCTCCTTTCTTTTTGATTTCCATATGGTATGTTGAATCACTTGACCGTGTCTGCTTCAACTTCTGTTGAATCACCTTTCTTCTTGCTCTCAGAACAAATTGGCAGGAACTGTGCATTGTATTTAGTCCGGATTGGAGTCTCCAATTAGGTTCCGTTGTTCACTTGCTTCAGCGCTGGTGTGGGGAGTTGATGCAGAGCTGGCTCTAATACCTTTCGCCCGATTGGTCCCACTAAAAACATTGTCTCATCTTTCCTTTCTCGGAAGGATGTTTCTGCAAACACCACTAACCAGCTCAATAATCAAGATTTGATCACATTTGATCCGGCTCCAGTCCATCAAATCAACCAATCGAAAGGCAAACTTAAACTCTCCTTTCTTGAGGAAATGACTAATAAGAGAGGTATACAATACCACATTTGGCTCAATTCCATCTCTGAACATGTTACCAAGGTAAATGCATCCTTTTTCAGTCATGTTTTTCTTCACCAGTCCACTTATAAGTGCCGTATAAGAAATGATTTAGCCCAATTAGTCCATTGATTATCACCATTGGCTCACTCTCCAACACGTTTGAGACTCTGAGTGATGTTAATTTGAATGCAAGTCCTTGGGGATTTTCCTGATCAATTAGAACAAGAGGAGACTAGTCAATGCAAACGTATGGGTGTTTTAAGCAGAACCCATGTCTTACCAAACTAAAATGTTTTCTAAAATAATATATATATATTAATATATATGTATATATAAACTTTACAGTCCTACCTGGTTTCATAGACAGCCAAGTTAATCCACTCAGAAGCCTCTTTTGTTGATCCATCTAAGGTCTTGCCTCTCTCTAGTATCAAATCAAACACCAAACGAGCTTCACACAATTTATTTTGTTCACATAATATACCAAACAACCACTTGTGGCTATCCCAGCGAGGTAAAACTTTATGGTAGATCATTTCTTCAAAGATCTTGAAGGCATGGTCGCTCAAATTTCCAGCACAAAGACAACTAAGCAAATAACTATACGAAACCGTATTTGGGATGAATCCCCTTTTATGCATTGTATATGAAAGTGACAGTGCATCAATGACTCTGCCTGCCCCACAAAGGCCTCTAAGTAAAGTATTATATGCAATATTATCTGGAGTAAGACCCTCTGAATTCATCTTATTAAAAACTCCAACGGCAGACCCAATATCACCACAGTGAATATGTCCATCCATGAGTATAGTGAAAGTCACTTGATTTGGAAGCACACCTTCTCTTTGCATTAAATCAAGCTGATAATATGCATCTTCTATCCTATCTATCCTACAAAGTCCACTGATTATTGCATTGTATAGGTACAAATTAGGTATAGAATTTACCTCTTTAACCTCTTGAATCAGCCTCAGGGCAACGCTTTTCATTTCTTCAGGAGAAATAGCAGATATTGATTTGTTTTCCCTCAGGACAAGAGCTTTTTCACTAAGTAAAAGAAACAACATCTCTTTCGCCCGATTGGTCCCACTATAAACATTGTCCCATCTTTCCTTTCTCGGAAGGATGTTTCTGCAAACACCACTAACCAGCTCAATATACAAGATTTGATCACGTTTGATCCGGCTCCGGTCCATCAAATCAACTAATCGAAAGGCAAACTTAAACTCTCCTTTCTTGAGGAAATGACTAATAAGAGAGGTATACAATACCACATTTGGCTCAATTCCATCTCTGAACATCTTACCAAGGTATATGCATCCTTTTTCAGTCATGTTTTTCTTCACCAGCCCACTTATAAGTGCCGTATAAGAATGGGAACTTGGCCGAACAGAATTTTTCATCATTAACCCAAATAATTCCTGAGCTTCAACAAGTTTCCCAATCTTGGAGTAACCAGCAATCATTGTTTTATATACATTCTCATCGGGGTCCACGCCATCCTCAAGCATCCTTTTTAACAAACTTTCTGCATCAAAAATTCTTTTTTCTCTGATTAAACAGCCTATAATGGAGGCATAAATCGCAATATTTGGTCTCACTCCTCTCTCATTCATTTGGTCAAGAACATCAGAAGCTGAAACCAAATCACCCTGTTTGCACAGTTCATTTACAATAATTAAATAAGTTGCTAAGTCCGGCATTACAGCACACTCTTGCATATGGTCGATAAGAGACATAGCGTCTTTAAAAAGCCCCTCCTTGCAAAGACACTTAATTAAGGAGTTGAATGTAAAAGGCAGAGGTTTGCATCCAAGACTCATCATTTCACCCAGACAATTCAAAGCATCATCAGTCTTTCCTGACTCGCACAATGCACTAATAATGACCCCAAATGCCATATTAGCCAGGTTCAAGTCACGTGTCACTATTTCCCCCAGAAGATATTCAATTTCTCTCTGCAAATCCTCCTCAGAACTCAAACTACCAAAATCTGGGGAATCAAACTCAAAGCCACAACCATTCCTGACAATTGTCTGCAAAAATATAAGGGCCCATTGAAGTTCATGGCCCTTTGGGCACATCTTCATGGTAGTAAAGAACAGAACATGATCAGGAACAACCCCAATGTCCAAAAGGCTTTGGTACAGTTCACCTGCTTCCACAAACCTTTTCTCCTTGTGAAGTGCATCAATCAAAACCGTGTAAGAATGGATGCTAGGTGTTAAATTGCAGCTGACCATATTATTCAAAAGCATAAAAGCACAATCAGGTTTCCCCTCCTGACAATAGCTACTAATCATTATATGGTAAGTTACCACATCTGGTTCTATTCCCCACACCAGCATCTGGTTATACACTACCCATCCCTTCTCAAACAAGCCCAATTTCACAAACCCATGGATCAAAGTATTACATGTATAATTATCCGGATCACAACATGTCTTTAACATTCTCAAGAAAACCCGCATCGCCATTTTCATTTTCTTATCTTTAGAATATTCATGAATTAAAGAAGTATACATCACCTTATCAATGTATAGACCATGAGACTCCATCTCTCCAAACAGGGACTCTGCCTCCACAAACCAACCCCTCTTACAAAGACCATAAAACAAAGTTTTGTACAAATGAAGAGTAAGAGGAGATCGGTTTCTAGTACGCATTATATCAAACAATTGAAGAGCTTCATCCATATATCCCTTATAGCATAACCCATCCATCAAAACATTAAAGCAACGAAATCCTAGGAAGACACCGGTGTTATTGACTGTAACAAAATAGTCAAATGCCTCCAAAATTTTATCTCGTGCACAAAGCTCTTCAAGTAGAGCACCAAATGAAGCCCTACTAGGAACATAATTTAATGAAAGAATCGAATCAGAATGTCTCTTAGCTTCCTCAAGTTTTCCCAGCCTGCAAAAGCAAACAACCATTGAATTCAAAATGGATGCATCTGGATGTATACCTCTGACAACAACATTCTCATTGTAAAGCTCCTCAGCCAACTGGGGCTGACCCAAATCAACAAGCTTCCTTAAAAGTGCACTGTAGCTACCCAACTCAAGTTCCAAGCCTCGGGAAGCAGCAAAATCAACGATCGAAATAGCACTGGAAACTGACAAAGACTGTTTTATAATCCGTTGGATCACTTGTTTTGCTGATGAGAATAAACCCCGTCGAAGCAGCTGCTCTGTTAATGAAAAGCACAGAGATTCGTGGTCACTGGGAATAGGTGAAGCTGGGATATCTGAAGGGTCAAGTGGCACACTGCAAGTTGTTAATGCTCTTCGGGTTCTAAAGAAGATATGTTTACTGGGTTGGCTCTTAATCATGCTTGAACAACAACACTGCCTGGCTACAATAAACAAACAATAGACCAAATATAAGTTTAAAAAAAATGCAAACTTAGAGCTATAAACAAAAAAGAACTGTGATCAAATGAGTCATCATCTTTCCATATATCATTCATGTCACAATTGGGCAGTCATACCACTCACCCTCGCATCTCCATTCAACACCAGCCCGGTTTTTTGTTTGGTTTCTTTGTTCCAATCAAAAGCGGGTGAATCTCCACTTTTCTGTTAATTGGCTTTGCTTATAGAATAAGGGTCATACAAGAAGCAAGGACAAGGTGGATCTATCATAAGAGCCAATCAAATGTTTGAGTCAGGTTAACCCATCAAAATCCAAGAGTTCACATTTAGTGCTTTCTTAGGAAGCAATAGTGTGGTATTGACCACAATGCATATTGAATTTGAGAACTTTGTCTCCGACACTAGTGGGATATATAGAAAACTAATTTGAGAACTTTGTCTCCGATACTGGTGCGCTATATAGAAAACTACTGCAATATAATCAATGAACGAAATCAAATCAATATTTCTATTAAGTAGAGGCTGTAGAGGCATGATAACTAGGCTCAAGTATCAAAATTTTCGGACTGTTGCCTACTGTAAGCTCAGCTAGGCAGTTTGTCAAACACCTAGTGTGCAGATATCAGAATTACAAACAACCTCATAGTTGATTAGACACCTCACCACACTGAATCCCATTTGTACAGGCATCATGAGAATATTTCCACAATACAGTTATAGTTAATTATAAGCTCAAATTTTGTAACTATGCTGAAACAAACTTCTCTGTATAGGCTATAAGTTGTGTATTGTTCTTTCAATCAAATTCAATATGATTCGATCAAATTCTTCTCTGCTATACTTACGAAACAAAAGTAACCATGAACATGTAGAAGAAATTGAGAGAACCTGATGACCTTCTGCGTGCTTCAATGGCGTCAGAACAGCTGGTGCGAAAGGAAGAGAAGAGAAGACCTTCTGCATCTGCTTCGAAGAGAAGAGAAGACCTTCTGCATCTGCTTCGAAGAGAAGAGGTGACGAAGAAGAGGACTTCTGCGTTTTTTACGGTTCAAAACAAATCAAAGAGAAGTCTAAGCCTATGTTTGGGTGGTGGGAGGTAGTGCAAAAGAGCTTTCATTAAAAAGGAAGAAAATGAGAAGGGCATAGATCTTTGGATATTTTTTTAAATATTTTCTCAACATTATTTGGATAGTTTCACGTAGGAGGAAAAAAAAAATGATATAATTTTTTAATAATAAAAAAAAAAAGAGCGTTATTTTCTCTCTAATTTTTAAAGAAACCGATGGAGGCCGAACCTCTATGGAAACCTATGGATGCCGATCCTCCATGGAAACCCTCGGCCTCCATGGGTTTCCATGGAGGTTCGAGCTCCATGGATTTTATGAAAGTTCAGGACTTTACTGAAAATAAAAAAAGGAAAAAATAAATATAATATATTGTAAGGAAAAAAATAAAATTTCTAATTTATCTAAGAAAATATTAAATTAGGTTAAATTTATAATTTATGATTTTATTGTTGACTTAAAAACTCATATATTATATATATAGTAGTTTAATAAACGTTGGCGTGTTTAAAAAATAATATATCTAATTTATTGTTAAAAAAATGATTAGAGTAATTAAAAAATTTTATTTCAATAATACAAGATTTAAAAAATTTGTATAAAGTGATGAATTTATAAAAGTTGAACTATATATGACGAAAAGGTAAATTAACCCTTTTTTATTTTTATCTTTTTTTTTTTACGGTTCATCTTTTTCGTAAAAGATAGATCTGATTATTCATGTAGAAGAATAATATCGATCGGGTATTATTTTTCATGAAGGATCGGATCGATCTAATAGGGTTCATCGTGAAGAACCAGGTAATCCAATTTGGATACTTCATGTCATTCGATTGATTTCTTGTAAAAAAAAAAAAAAAGTTGACAATTTCTGCACAAAAAAATAGAGGTACCTGATCGTACGTTAATGACCTTCGAGTGAAATTTGGAAAGCACAAATATTCAGTGAAACGACTTTCATGATCAAATTGAAATACAAAAATACAGGTATTTGTCCAGTGTTTTAACAGAACAAATCCATAACACAGAAAGAGAACAAAGTACATAATAATATATTACTATCTCTTAACAAACCAAAACACAATTTTATGATTAACTACCAAAACACAGTAATACAATACTACTTTCTACCTATCCAAGACACGAATACTAAATTTAAGAGGATGATATGTGACCTAAATTAGTATGGTCCAATGATCTTCCGTGATAAGAACATTGTTAGTTGCGTCATCCCAACCAATACCAGTTTCATCTTGGAGGGTTGTGTAAGTATTTAGCCTCTATTTTAAGTGTTGCACCTTTTGCTTTAACTGTTTAATAGTGAACTTATAAGTTGATTGTGTTGGGCATGATGCCCTAAAAATATGTAATAAGTATAATTTTATAAAATTAATAAAAGTGATATTTTTATATATAATTATTTGAATATGTTATTATTGAATAATGTGTATAAAAATGGTGAATGTGAAGAAGTAGACCATTGTCTCGGCAATAATGAGCTCAGGAAATATTTGCAGTGAATCCCCCGATTCTCTATCCATAGAGTATATTAAATGTACATAAATGGCTATAATAGAGTTTTTGTTATTCGATCCCTAGGGGGAGGAAGAGATCCTCGTAAAGTGGGTTTTTATTATCCGATAAAGAATCAAACATATTTATTATAAGCCCAAACGATTGATTCAATAAGTTATTTCCAATAACCACGCCCACTGAATAGAAACATATTCATTTATGTAACTATAATCTTATATTAGTACAAGATAATTAAGATTATAGATAATAACTTAAACTGTCTACAATATATTAAAATATGAAATCTTTAACTAATGGTTGCTAGTACGGCCCATTAGCATCATAGATGCAAGTGATCTAGATCTGGATCACTGATATAGATAGATATTTTAGTGGAAATGCTTTATATATTTTGATTATGTAGGACTAGACCCAATATGATTTGATTTTTTATCAACATACCGTTTGCCATAAACAATTTATTCATATCAATAGATGATCATATGTAGATCAATTTGAATTGTAAGTAGTCATGAACTCTTATTTATGTCAACTTGATCTTTTGATTCACTCATCATGGTTTGTTTGTAAAACAAGCTAATGACTTTTGTTTTGGAGGTTCATTGGGATAATTGGCTATGAATATGATTTATAGATATTAAATATAAACCTTATTCATAGAAAATTGTATATTGGTTCCCTTGAGAGTTAATTATGTAACTAAAAAGTTTTGAACTCAAATTTATAATTAAGTTATATAATAAAGAGATAATTAGAGAGGTAAAATGATAATTTTGACCAATTTTAATTATGAATCAATTATTGGAGGATTAAATTATATGTAATAATAATATCAATAGACTACTAGAAAATGCTTAGCAGTTTGTTCTATAATTGCAAGAGTGCAATCTTATATTTTTAGTATAATAATATTGAGATTAATACATAAGATTTATTAGATTAAAAAGTTTAATTAATAATCTAATTTATTAAAACTTGGAATTATAGGTTCATAGTCCCCAAGTCGTCTCTATGAAATATTGTATATGGTAAGAATGACAAAGATTGAGAAATGATTTATTTGCAAAAAAAATAATTTTCTTGAGTAAATGTATAATTATGAGATAATTTATGTTAATTAATTAAATATAGAATTAATTAATTAAAAGATATATTTTAATATTGTGGTGAATTTTGAAATTAATTTTATAAAATAATAATATATTTAATTTTGAATTAAATATGTTATCTAATATTAAGTTGTTATGAGATATCAATTTAATATTAAGATTAGGCAAGTCAAATCTAAATTGATTTGAGAAACTAATTTAAAATTCAAATAAAATATGATTTGGTTTAAAGTAGATAAAATTTTATTTGAATTAGTTTTTAATTAGATTTGAAAAGATTTGATCAAATCAAAGATATCACTAAAAAATATCTCATGATTTTGTTATTATTTAATATTATGTTTAAATTATTAATTCAATTAATTTAAAGTGTTTAAATTAAAAATAATATTAAATAGAAACATAATAGAACTCTATAAATATATTTTATTCTAAATTGTTTGGATGATGAGAAGAGATCACCCTAAAAAGAGAAAAAATATTGTCATCTCTACATACTCTACATACTCACACACATCCTAATATGTTGAAGATCGACTTAGAAGATCGTTGTGTGAGTGAGTCTCAACGATCAATTTGCATAAGCTAAGGTATGATTTCATGATCTAGCATATAAGACTAATTTATATATATATAAAATATCGCTAAAAATTTTTAGAAATTTTTTTTGTTATATACTAGAACGAACAATCGCTTCCGCAAAGAATTTTTAAACCCAATTTTTAATAAATCATAGGTTGAGCATATAGCACAAATCCGAGTCTAAGTATGTTTGGCGAACACTCCATCGACTATGTTGCCCTTTGTCATCTCCTCCGTCAATATATCCACAAAACTATCTTCCAATGGTATATAGTCTATAGCCTATCCTCAGTTGTCTCAACGGACTCCATAGTCGACATATGTGATAATTTAAGAATGAACATATTAAATACAACACAAGCTAAATAATCATGATTATATTCAATTGTCAGACTCATTCGTAATAGAGATAAAGCCCCACTTATACACAACTATAGTTATATTAATAATCAAGAACATAATACTGTGGGCAAACATAATCAAGCTTAATGGAAATTCTTAATAAACAAGTCTTCCCGTAAACAACCTACCAAATTCCTTGTTTTATATGGGCAAACATGATTATATTCAATTCAAAGGCATGTTAGCACATCAACTAAGGTGTTAACAAATCCTATTTTACAAAAACATAAACCGAAGTGTTATTAACACCCAATTTAAACTCATGTTTTACCAAAAACTTTCAACCTAGGTGTTATCAACAACCCAAGTGTTACATTTGAAGAATCATATTTGAAGCCCAATTTGGAACACTATTTTAAGCCCCATTTTAGATGCTCATTGTGAAAACGACACATTACGAAATTAAAAGGTCAACGAAACATATTGCAAGCGCGTAAATCCATATCGGAAACAAAATTAAAAGACGAGAAGCCATATATTCAAAATAAATTTTTTTTAAAACAGATTGTAAATGCATAAATCCATGTCGAAGTAAAGTTTCTTACCTTAAATCTGGATGAACCTTAGAGGTTCCTAACAGAGGTAGTTCATGGAGGCAGACCAAATCTAGAAGATTGAAGGATAGCAAATCGAAACCGCTTGTTCATAGAGGCTCACCAAATCAAAACAACCCGATGGTAAGTTTCGAAACACCTATTCTCAGAGGCACATGAAATAGAAACCACCAATCGAAGCATCTGTGAAGCTTTTTACGAAGGTGATGGTGATATTATGACGGTCAACTTCGTTGGTAGAAGGTGAAAGTGTGATGGAGGCGAGGCGTTAATAGAGAGAGAGAAAAACCTGAGACAAAGGCATAAATGGAGTCTTCGGGATGTTGATTTGTGAGATATGCTACAGTAGAAAAGTAGCAAATAAAACCAAAAACCATTGCTCCAAAGGCTGAAAACTACTAGAACTCTTTTTTCCTTTCTTGTTTTTAGACCTTTTTTTTTTTTTTTTACTTCATTTCAAAAAATATCTTTTTTTCTTTTCTCTAACACAAAAAACATTACTAAACAATTTGGTCCCCTTACAAAACCATTTTCCATTTTTGCAAAAACAAAAACGTTTTGAAAAATGTTGCTAAGCACTCCCTATGTTTTTCATTTTTCTAAAAGTGAAAATGATATTTGGATTAAAATTTTATACTAAAAAATTATTGGGGAGAAAATAAAAAATAATGAAAGAATGAGGACGCAAACATAATAAAAAAATTTATTAATGACACGGCATGCTAACATAATATGCTACATCATCAACGGTGATTTGAAAAATCTTCAAAAATAAAAAAATAAAAAAAATCTCATTTAAACTACATATAAACAAAAAAAATTAGTCGGATAATACATATGAACTAATTTATAAAATGCGAACACCACATGAACTAAAAAATAAATTAATCCCCAAAATAATAGATATACTAATCAAAATCCCAAACTTTCAATAATAATTTCAAACCTCCAAGACTTAAATTTTATTAATATACAAGCATAAAATCTATTTTTTCTATTAAATAAATCATATCTCATTATATATAGATCACTCACTCACCCGTTCATTGAGGGAAAAAAAAGTAAATATACTAGTTAGAATCCCAAACTTTCAAAACTTTAACTTTATATTACAAGCACAAAATCTACTTTTTTCGATAAATAACTCGGATCATATTACATCAGATCACTCACCTGAGGAAAATTAAAAAAAAAAAAAAAAAGCTTCCCCAAATCCATGCCCATCATTACTCCCTAAGAAATTGAAAAAGCTTGTTCGATTTCAATCTAATATTGTCCATAGTGATGATTTGCTCCTCATAAAAGGTCTAGACAAGATCTAGTGATCTACTTCACTCCTCTAGGTAAATTCATGGATAAGAGAGATGTGGTCATTACCTCAGAGGATGTAAAGCAGCCATGAGAAATTATTAAATCGTTTGATTCATAAAAACTTGTGAATTCATTTTATCCCTTGTGGCAAAAGACTTTTAAGCCTCAGCCTTAGCAGGAAGCTGAGTATGCATCAACTTTGATAAATTGGATGCAGTAGATAATTCCCTAGACTAGATGAGTTGATGATGATAATACAGTTAGTTGGTTGACCTACGAAGGAGTTTGAGCGAATAGTAATGATTAGAGATTCGATGAGGCTAATGACCTTTAGCCTCCTTTGTTAGGACTCTAACCAGATGGAGATGGGCCCCTCTATGACTAGTAAGTGAAGCTCAATCATGGCCCATTAGGGTTTTATTCTCAAACAAAACCTATAAAATAAGATTAAGACCTTAAGAACATGTTGATAAATTTGAGCCTTACTATCACATCTCTTAATCTTTTTAAGAAATCCTAATTGACTTGATCGTTGAAAGGGTGCATTAACCATCACCCTAGTATCTACTTGTTTGATCTATATAGATATATTCGATCTTTAAACACACTAATATTGGTGGATCTCTTCAAACAAATGGAAATAAATCATCATCAACTAGGCTTTGTAACCGTTGTATCAATGTTGTAAAATTAAAGGCTGTTAGTATGTAAGTGTTCCCATTTTCGAACAATGCTGCTTTCTCAAATTATTTGGTGAGAGGAGGTGGATCAAACGTGGGTGAGGTTACGTAAGGATGGAAATGGATTAGAGAAAAGTACTCATTTGGATATATGTTATAAAATGTATTTTTGCAGTTTAAAATGTATTTTTAAGTTTATAAAATTAAAAATACATTTTTTTTATTAACATTTCTTATTTTGATAGACCTGACAAGTGTGTTTTAGGATTAAATTTTTATCTTTTGATTTTTTTAATAATTATTAAAAAAAAAATACCTCTAAAGAATTTTAATACTTCTTATTTTAATTAATCTCTCTAAGAAAGCTTCATGCTTTTTTGTTTTTATTTCCATTTTTTATTTTTATTTTTTGAAATGATATAGAATAGAACTTTGATAAATTAATAAATTTATTTAAATAATAATTTTTTAATTTCAAATAAAAATTACATATTAATTGTGTTTGGATAATTTAATATTTTATTAAATTTAAAAATAAAAAAAAATTGCTAATCTACCCAAAAAAATATACATGATCAAGAAGCTTCTATACTGTTTAATCTCTTCGATCATCATGTTAATCCTCCACCCAATCCCATCAATATCACTGCCTAAACAATCAATTAACTCCTTGCAATCTACTTAAGATATAACTCTTCGAACACCCATGTTTGATAAGCAGCTTCATTCATAGCTTCTAAAGAGAGCACATGCTTTTGTTTCTAATGCAGAATTCGACCCCATCCTTACTTTCACCAAACCACCAATCGACTTCCCACAACCATCCCGAATTGCCATCCCCACTCCAGCTTTCCTTTCTTTAAGGTAAGAGGAGCCATCGTAGCAGTAAGTGGATCCATTTTACTTTGTTTAAATTTTATCTAAATTTAGTTTCCATACCACATTTTACTAGAATGCATATAGAATCAAAATCATTAATACTCAATTCTTATTGTCACATTCTTTCTTCTTCTTTTTTTTTTCATCTTTACGCAATCTTAAACCTATCCAGATTTCTTCAATGACCCTCCAAACCTTTCAATTTTGGGCTTCCCCTGCAGTGGAAAAGAAGAAAGGTAAAGATCAAACTGTTTATTGGTTCTCCCTTAATATCAAAGATATCCCCTCCTTCCCTTCAATTTGAGCATAAATTTTACTCACAAGCAAAGTAAAAAATTCTAGTTTCTCCCTACACTCCATACCTAAAATTTATATTATCCAATCACTTTCATATTTTGGCTCCTTCATATTCTTCCAACCCCTCCCCCTCCCCCCTCCTTCTTTATCTCCCCTCTAGCTTTTTGCTAAAGCACCTCATGAAGAAGAAATAACAATACAATATTGAAAAAAATTTCGCACACACTCTCTCTCTCTCTCTCTATCACAACTTTTTTCTTACCCCATTTCTCAAGCATGGAATCATACTTGCCAAACACCATCTTTTTTCTTATAAGCTTCTCCACAAGTTGTGTCTATCAATCAATCATCATACCTCTCTCTCTCTCGCTCTTTCTCTCTAGCCGTTTCTTCATTCTTTTTGTTGTCTTTAAATCTAGCCATGAAGATAAATAATAACCATATCCAGGCTCTCAGCATTTGCCAAAAGCTCTTCAACTTCATCATCAACACTCTCATGGCCAAAGGCCTCAAGCATGTAACATTGGGCCAAGGCTCAATTACTCAAGCCTCACCTCCGTTGGATCAACTAACTAAGACCCTGACCAGGCCCAATGGAATTCCACCGGGCGATTCCGATGACACTATTCAGGTGGAGTTCAAACAAAAAGATGATCTCGAGTATTGGACTCCCCTTCAAAGCCCAACGGAGCCCAGCATTCCGACCACGCAGCTGCTGCCTAAAACGAAGGCCCAACAAATCCATGGGAAAGCGGCAGAAGAGAAAGGCCAATTTTGGCTGCCCCGGCCCAAAAATCAGGCCCAAAGAAGATAGTGACTATTAAAGCCCAACCTGAGGAAGAGAAGAGTAAGAAAAACAAAGGTAAATTACCACTGGAAATAGAAAGTGAAGAAAAAAGAAAGCATACTGCTGGTAGTTCTGGCCGACACTTAAAGCTTTTTGATGTCGTTTCGAATATAAATGAAAAATCAGATGCTTTTATTCGTCGGAGAAGGGAAGCTTTGAAAAGGCATAGTAGCATGGAAAATAGGACTTCTTCGTAGTATCAATTTGGGCTTTGTATGGTGGGCTGAAAAAGCAGTGGCAGTAAGTAGCCCATTGGGCTTAGCCTTGTTTTTGCAACAGCCAGACCTATGTATCAAAATTTGTACTAACAATAATTCATTGTTGGGCCTTTTTTTTCTTTTTTAAACAATTGCTTTTATATTTATTTTTCAGTTTTTATGACCCACGAAAGTTCGAACTAACTATCATGGGCTGGCTCAAATATTAACAGGCTTTAGGCTTGCCTCAAACCTGAGGTGGGCCCCACCTCATGGGGTTTAGCGTTTTCCTTCTCCCTCCTTCGTCACTCTCCTCTCATCTGTGACCTACTGAAATTTCCGTGGGTTGAGATTAATTTAGGGTTCTTAATTTTCCATTTCTGGAAGATATTAAGCAGAGAGAAGAGTTCTCTAATCTTTCTATTTACTGCGTCAATTCTTCGTACCGATTTCTTCCAATTTCATTAATTGAAATGGTGAACGAGCTCAATGCGAGAGGGATACAGCTTTCTCTGAACCAAACTCAGAAGGTCCGGCTCCATAGGGCTATGGAAAAGCTCGATGCTTCGTCTTCTAAGACGAACACTAACGCCACTGTCTCAGTAGCTGATACCATCACTGTAAACTGCGAAGATGGCGTGCTCAAGGGACATGGAACGTCGGATTTCAACGGGGAAGTGGTGGCGACGGTTTGTGGAGTGGTCGAGCGAATCAACAAGCTTGTCTATGTCCGTTCTTTACGAGCCAGGTAGTTCAAATTCCTCACTTTTCAATTTGCTTGAATGATAAAATGTTGAGTGATGGCTCCTTACAGTTCTGTCTGATTTCATGCGATTTTCATGTGATCGATCATAGGTATAAACCAGAGGTTGGGGATATAGTAGTTGGGCGTGTTGTTGAGGTAACATAATAAATCCCTCAAGCCCCCAATTTTTTCTTATTTCCCTTTTCCACCCCTTCAAATTCAATCTTGTTCAGGTAGCTCCAAAACGTTGGAGATTGGATATCAATTTTAGCCAAGATGCAGTTTTGATGCTTTCATCAATGAACTTGCCCGATGGTATCCAGGTATAAAAAGCCAAACTTTTTTTCAATGTATGATAACTTGCCGTAGGTATGATATATGATTATGAATTTATGGTCTATTAACATGGGTAAATATATCTTCGAGAAGCCTGTAGTTTGAATTAAACGTAGAAGCTTATAGTTAACTCATTTTTCTAGTTATATCTTCTTGAATGGTGAATTTTGAGGAAATATGTTTCTTCTTTGAATCAACTACATTCATTAAATTGTGCATGAGTTTGTCGTAGTCTCCTTTCTAAATGATCTTACTTAAAACTGCTAAATGATGGAGGGATAGCCTCTCTTTAATTAAGTGAATAAAACTTGGGGTATGTTAGGGATTTTTATTGTCTTTTACCCTGAATCTGTGATGATTTCTGTTCTTTTGAGTCACAGAGGCGAAGAACTGCTGTAGATGAGCTCAATATGCGTGCTATCTTTGAGGAAAATGATGTCATTTGTGTAAGTCTCATCATATTAAATAAAGGGTTTTTTCCATTATAATCTTACTCCTTTCCAGACAAATAAGGAAAATCCTAAATAAGATTTTCATTTGCTCAGGCTGAGGTTCGTGGTTTCCAACACGATGGTCTACATCTCCAAGCAAGAAGTCAAAAATACGGAAAGGTATGTCTTAACCTTCTAAAAAAAGGAACTCACAAAAATTGGTAGCACTCTTTTCATATTTGTCATC
The DNA here is from genome assembly GCA_027186245.1 of Coriaria nepalensis. Taxonomy (NCBI): domain Eukaryota; kingdom Viridiplantae; phylum Streptophyta; class Magnoliopsida; order Cucurbitales; family Coriariaceae; genus Coriaria; species Coriaria nepalensis. The sequence goes on along the minus strand of CP114491.1, from coordinate 7,313,287 downwards.
TTAATTGAATTATCATTATTTTTGGCAATCCAGCTTGAAAGAGGTCAACTACTTTCAGTCCCACCATACCTAGTGAAAAGGCGAAAACAGCATTTTCACCATTTAGACCAGTACGGGATCGACTTAATACTAGGTTGTAATGGATTTATCTGGGTTGGAGAGCATGTCGAACCCAGAGATGACATGATAGTAGAAGATCAAAAGAGCACAAAATCAAACATAAACTCTCTTAATCTTGAAGAGCAAGAAACAGATTACACGCCATTAGAGACAAGGCAGAATGCATGCAGGGCTGCAAATGCTGTAAGGATTTTGTATACATTAGGGTTTGTTATTACTGTTGAAGTGGTTATGGAGACTGTTGAGTTGAGTAGATCACTGAATCTTGATATACATGAAATGCTCGGGTCGGAATTCTTTGTTCTAATAGCAGAGAGTGAGGCTGAACGCAGAAGTTTGACCAAAAAAAGAGGATGATTGGTTTGCAGGTTTTTGAACTGGATGAGCTCCATGGGAGTATTTGTGTCTCAAAGTATAATTGTTTTGCACTATATTGTAATTGCTATAAATATTTAATCAGGAAAAGATTGTTTTGTATACATTAGGGTTTGTTATTACCTAATTTTCACCGTTTAATGTTGGATGTATAATGGAAAGAACAATAGGTACATTTCTGGTAGTAATATCCATGGCCATGCTATTACCAAGTCACTCCTATCTCTTTTGAAATCCATTACCAGGCCCAAACTGTAAAAATCTCCATTTCACTGGTCATTACAGACTCCTTTTTACATCATCCTCATATTAATATGAAAAGAGATGTTGGAATTAAACTCTACATCACCCAAATAAAAGCAGAGTAAATTTCCATATTCCCTATCTTTGTAGCCGAGGCAGTAAGGTAAACTTAGTAAACTATACAAGCATGAAAAGGTAACAAAAGGGGCTCTCTACGTTTGCTCTAGAGTTTAAAGCTCATCTTTTGGTGGCGGTTCAAAACATTGTTCATCCCAATAATAAGGGAACTTGAGTCTTGCTGCAGTGTGAGGCATTGACCAGTCTTCGTATATAAACCTGAAAAAAAAAAGAAAGGATAATAAGTCTTATAAACAAGTCTTCGAATCCAAGATGAACATTGTCAATGTAAGGAGTAAGTACTAGAAAAATAAAAGAAAAGAAAAAAATATATATATATATATACACGCACGCACACTTTGACTGGTGGCCGAGAAATTATAACAAGCATTTGCAAATCCTCATTTTCATTTGTATTCCAAACCTGCAAATAATTTACAACAAGTCCATAATCTACCAACATATACCATTTGCTCTCACTAAGCATATTGAAGAGGATGAATAAAAAACTGATATTTACCTAGTGAGCATCATTAATGGGTATGTGAAAAGTGCTATTTGAAAATATCGAAAATTCTTGTGGTTTTCCGGGGGACTTTTCGTGTGAGCTAGATGCAAGATAGAGAGTTCCACTCCCTTTTAAGACCACAAAAACTTCTTCACAAGAGTGCCTGTGAATCGGTGTATGTGATCCTGGAGAAAATGTTTGGAGCCATACCTCAACCTGTTTATATACAAAATTTGAGTTTTAACAAAAAAATGCATTAATGAAATCAATTTTTACTTGATTTCTCAGTGTTCTATAAAAGTTTAAGGCATTGTTAAGGATGAGTTTGCAGAAATTAATCGTTTTTAGATCGACCCAGTTGAATTCCAGAAAGGAATTTTGGTTCGAGCCTTCCAGTTTGGAAGACAAAAACAGTTTACTCAAAAGCTAGTTCGCTGAACTCGAGCTTCTGAAGCTGAAGTTGGACTAATAGGTTCGTGATACACTAAGTTAATGTTAGACCAGAAGTGAAATAAATGATTAAAATGACATTTATTGTGTTCATACCTCTTTCAAGCCATGTAATAGTGAACCTGCAACAGTAATGTGAGATAAGCCTCCTCTTTTATAGCTATCTTGTGGAAGCTCAGTGATATTCCTAACCAGTGGCAATCCTACAAACAATTAAAAAAAAATGAAAATTATCTACAGCATTTAGAGAAATCATCGGTGCAAGAACACAATAAAATGGTTGTAACATATCGATCAAACATCATAATTAACATAACAGAAATTTGAGAAAGAAGAAATTAAAGAGCCAACCAAGAACAGTAAGCACTGAACGGTCAGATCCAGAAAGGACAAAATGAAAACCAGAAAACATGAAATTGTAACGAACTTAAGAAAAAGTTCAGGCAGTAGGTATGGAGAAATCGGATTTCACGAAATACCCAGAAAGTAGATTAATGAGAAAATTTGAGAGAAGCAAAAGTAAGCATCGCTCAAACTGTGGGGGAAAGTGAAGGGTAAGGAAGTTGGAAGTAAGAACTCGCCTTTGATTGAGCAGTAGAAAGCTTCAGCTCTTGTTTCGTACTGGAAAAAAACTAAGGTGAGGAAGAAGGTTAGAGGAAACCCCGCCATCGTTATTCCTCTGATGGGAGAAGAGAAACTGAGAAACTACTCTTCTGATCGTCGCCGCTCCCTTTTTGCGTATTAATCTTTAGGAACCAACATGTCGTCAGATTTACTTGGCCAGACCTTCTCATCTATAGGCACTGATGTGTCGTTATATTATCCCGTTACTAATACTCGGTATAAGAATTTGTATATATAAGTGACTGTTTGACACCCAATAAAACCTCGCCATGTGGATAACAAGCATGTCATAATACATTATTACATAAAGTACTATAAGAAAAAAAAAAAGTTACTGGTATTGGTAGATAAAAGGTAAGATGTAAGATATTATCATTTTCAACATCCACATTATGCTAAATCTCTAATAATTTGGATAGATATATGTGTATTTTGGGGATTAAATTTAGTAAATAGTATATCATATTATTTAAAATATAATTTATTAATTATTTTAAATTATATGACACTTTTAACTTGAGGAATTAAGCTTCATGACCATATAAATATATCTCAATAATTTGATATTTTGAGTGAATTTATTATCTACACTTTTAATCATCTTCATCTTGGTTCTTACTTCTTGGTAGAGATTTTGAGCATCAAATACTCTGAAAATTTGGTGTCTTGGTTTAAACTAGAAAAGGCCCCTTCTATTCTGTTTTCTGTGACCAACCAAACTGTAGAGAAGAAGAAGACAGTGAGTAAAAAACACATTAAAAAGAAAAGTCGAAAACAAAGGAGAAGAGAAAACATATAAATACAACTTCCAGGCATACATGGCGAAGAAGGTGACTGTATCAGCAGCCCAGACAACTGCAAATGACTTCCAAAAAAAGGGGATTGTAATGTTAAGTAATGGGATGAGAAGAAACAGATAGTTTAGAGCTTCTTTCTCGTTTTTCGTGCAATCACGGGCCCGCAGAGACGGAATCGCTTCAGAAAGATCACAACAACATCAGATCGGTTAATGACGACTAGTCCAAATACATGGTCACTCATGTCATGTTGTTAATACAATTAGTCCTAATAATTTAACTGAAAATTGGCATGAACTTACTAAGCATCCAAATGGATCACATTCCCATTAATCTCCAAATGTCGGGTTCGTTCCATGGGAAAATAAGGTTCAAAGACAGAGTTCCTCCTAAGATCATGAAGGTATGTACCTCAAAAACGGTATACAGCGCAGTTCCTGGAACCGCCGGGTTTTTGCTAGCAGTAGATGCTCTTGGTGCAGATGTTGCTGCTGTTTTTTGAACAACCTGGTTAAGGTACAATTAGACAACTCATTTCATGTACAAAAACTATAAAATAATCTTGTAAGAGCTAAACTGGAGTTTCCAAATGAGGTAATTGCTCAAACTAGGATTTAATCCTAATAACTTGGGGTTTGCTACATATTGTTCCAATAAATCTAATCACAGTAATTCAGAAATTAGTATACTTCAAAAATTTAACTAAACCCAGAAATTAAACTATGTCGGTATTCATAAAATTCACAAAAATGGGGAAAAAAACTCGAACTGAAACCTTACTTGGGGGGGGGGGGGGGGGTGGAGCTGCTTGCTTCATTGAACTGTTCTTGTTCTGGAGCGGGTGGTTTTAGGTCTAGTTCGTTAATAATTTGTGTGTTTTAAGTCATTAGAATTGGAATAGAGTTTGTAAGATCTTATGTTGGGTAATGATATGAAGCTAGTATTAAAGATCAAAGGGGTGAGACTAGAGCCGTCAAAATGGGCCGCCCAGTCCCCTTCACGCCGGGTTTTTTATTATTCAAGATTGGCTAAGGCTGAGTTCTAAAAAAAGTGGGCCGAGCTCAGCCTAGCACGTTTGTTAATTATATGCCAAATAATAGTTTATATATTGTTCTTTCATATCTAATTTTACAATAAGTTTTATGATGTGATACACATAACATTGATGTAGGATAATTTTACTATTATATTGGTTAAGCTGTGATTCAAATAAACATAAATTTTTGTATTTGCCGCAACATTATTCAAAATTATGAATATTATATGATTTTTCATATCAAACTTACCCAAAACTTCTATTATTAAATAACATATATTTTCACTAGTATATTTTTTATCTATAACTCTAAGTCTTTTTAGTTTTTTCACCAGTATAAATCTAAATAATGAATATCAACATATAAATAGTCATATCTATAATATGCATTTTAAATATCAGAAGTTAAGGTAAAAGTAAAATTTAAATCATCACATTCTATTTTTAATTTATCATATTTGTTTTTTCTGAAATATGCAAATATGTCAGATTTAATAGTATTTTTACTCATACTTTATATTGTGAGTTATATGTTCTTCTAATGTGCTCCTCGTAATAGATATTGTCACCAAAATTAATAGGTAAATCAATAGCAACAATAAGTCTAATTAGAAATTCTCTAGCAGCCATTGGATCATGTCAACATATCAATTGTACAATCAATATTAAATTCAATTGAGTTTGATTCATACATGCACAAGCTTTAGCCATGCATTTTTCTTTGTAGCATTTCAAGTGATTAGTTTCATTATTTGGACTTGCGACCAAAATACTTTTGTAATACTTGCACATTGCACTATCAATGTTCTCACTTTTCTTATTTTTGTGTGAAACTATGTCAAATATATCTCAAATAATGAATGTTCGCTTATTACATCTCTTTGTATGTATTGTATTTGCGACAATAACAGTATCAATATTAGATGATGGTAGTGGTGGTAGACATGGTAATATATTAAACTGTGATCAAATTAATAATATCGATGGTGAATTTAAATCGATTTAGGCATAAAATTTTTACTCATGCTCATTTAGAGAGTTGAAGTCATATTGATGAAGATTCATTTATTATATAAGAATTTAAGAGTAAATGATTAATTATAAAAAATATAAATAAATAAAATTTTAAGTAAAAAAGTAAAATATGAATATTAAGTATAATAATAATTAATAAATAATAACATTGTTAACATTAAAAATTAATTACTTTTTACTTTGATTTAATTTATGAAAAATAACTAATTAGATATTGAGATTAAAGATAAGAAATTGAGATTAATGATAAGAAAATTAGGGATTATAGAAAAATGAATATTAATTATAATTTAGAGTATTAAAAATTAGAAGATTAGATAATAGAGAGAGGGAGTATGTGTATGTAAGTAAATGTAATAAAAAATTAAAGTGAAAAAAATATATTTATATGAAAAATTTAGGTGGAGGATAATTTAAAAATTATTATGTGAGAGAGTAAAATAAAATAAAAGAAAACTATAAGGATAATAAAAAAATTATTCTTACCCAAGTGCCCAACTTGAGGGAAAAAAACAAAGAGACAATTCAAAATCAAAATTTGAATTGAATTTGAGAGGGCTTTTAGCCTCTCAAATTCATTTTGGTTGCCACACATGCTAGCTTGTGGTGTAGGTGAGCTGGGTCGAGTTAGGCCCTCGTCGGGTCGGGCAAGTTTGAAAATAAGTCCAAGCACAATTCATACATATAGTCTGGCTTGACTTTTCATCGGATCACAGATCGAACCGAAAAGTTCAATTTATTTTTATAGCTCTAGGAGTTTTGAAATCCAGGAATAGTTACATGTTGGGATCAACTCGTTCTCTTTTTAGGAAAAACAACTTGGAACTGATGTGAGTTCTGGTTTAACAATTCCAGAATAGGAATGAGTGGAGATAAGGTTTGTGAGGTAGGACTCAAATTCATGTAACAAGAAACAAAAAAAAAATTAAAAAAGAGAAAGGAACAATAAAAACACGATTAATTTAAATAATGTTATCACAGAGATGCAACTAGTCGATATGTCCGAGTGGTTAAGGAGACAGACTTGAAATCTGTTGGGCTTCGCCCGCGCAGGTTCGAACCCTGCTGTCGACGCATTAGGTTTTTTTACATTTTTTGAGTTTAATTTATCCGAAACTGTTTATTACGGTAATTAATTAAGCTAAAGTAAGCTAAAGTACTTTTAGTACGTACGTATAGTAATTCTTTAATCTATGATTGAACTACTATATATTATATATGCATGTAGGCCGGTATTCCATATTCATATAAGGAGAGAGTGAGACTCTGGTCTGTGAAGCATAAAAATAGTCTGAAAAAACATTAACTTATTTCAAAAAATGACGAATGACGATATAGCTAGGAGAAAAGAAGCAAAGCATTTGCTGTCAATTAGAATAGAAGAGCTTAGATGTTATTATTTTTATTATTATAGGGGGTGATAATATACATATATCTTTCTTTATGTTTAATTAATATATTTATTTACTTGTATGTACATTTTATAAGAACCATTACTTATATATCTATATAAGAACCATTTTATATATATATATATATTTTTTTTTAATATTAGACATTCTTATATATATCTATATATGAGATGTATAAGTAAGTGACATATCAAATATTATTGTTATCACAAATGTCAATATCATATATTTATATCAGATAATATTTATAATTATGAGAAGATTCGAAATATTTTATAATTATTCTCCTTTTAAGTTAGTATTATCCTATTCTCTTTCCGGGAAGAGGAAAGAGAAAAAACAAAGCATATATCTCTCCAGATCGAAGCAGAGATCAAGAAAATAGAAAGTCATACACATTAGTGACTCTTCTCTATCTCAATGTATATGGAAAATACCGGCCTGATCAAGATAAAGACAATCATAGATATATTGTGGTTATTAAGTTGATTTCTTAGTATTAAGAAATTTTTGAATAAATTGTACACTTTTATCTTATTCGTATATTTTAATTTAATATCATTATATCATACTTACATCAAAATTATATATAATTAAAATAGTTAGTTCACTATAAATATAATCTAGTTCAATAAATTGTTTTTATTATTTATGATTTTTTTTAATAATAAATTTCATTTTTGGAAGGAATTTTTATTTAATGTATAATTTAATCTGTAAGATGATTCGTCTGCACTCACTATAAACAATTGAAATTAGAGATGGAATAAAATTTATTTTATATTAATTATGGGTCAAATTCAAATTTAATGTTTGGCCAGAGGCCGAAATTGAATTCTACAAAACTTGTATAAGGTCGTCATCCAGCGATTTCTGTTTATCTTCTTCTACTTCTCGGTTCTTGATATTTTTCTCATTCTTCCTGCATCAGTAACGTGCATGACAAGCTTCGTTCTTCTCTGATGATCTGCGTCTTCTTCTTCACCGGAAAGGAAGCAGCAGAAGCTCTGACGATCTGCGGCGCTTCGTTTCTCGCCATACTCATCTTAAACGTGCCGTTATTCTTCACCAGAGAGAGGTCGAATCTCGGCCGTCCGTTCCCATCAAGCGTGGTTAAAATTGGCGGGAAGTCTGTGACGCTTTCTTTGTCTCTCCTCCTCCTACTCTGTTCTTCACACTCCGTCATTCTTCTTGACGAAGTTGTGCTGATCATGACCTGATCCGGTGACAACAAACCCACACTCAGATCAAGATATCCGGCCATTCTTTCATCCATGCTCTCGAACCCTAAACTCTCTGTACACAATTCAGCATTGAATGTGATACGTTCACCTCTAGTACTCACGGCGTCGTAGCCACTCCTCCCTGTAACTTCTCCGATAAGATCACCTGCGCTAATGTTTGTTCTTCCTCCTCCCATGAAATGCGAAAACGTCGTCTGTATTTCTGACGGTTAGTTCCTCTCCGGTGCCGGGAAGCAGAGATCGGGGCATAACAGAGCGCAAGTGAGAGAGTAGAGAGAGAAAGGTGGGGAACTCTAGCAGCCCGGGTTTTTTATAAATATATATTTTACCCGTTTTCTTCTACTTTCCTTTTTTCGATAAAACCTCATTAACCTTCAGGTTTTATTCCTAATTGATGGATACGATATATTTTGTCTCCATAAGTTTTGAGGAAGAAGCAAGCTTTAGCATTCTCTAGAGATCAAACTCAAGACGAGAATTATACAGTGAAGTGCCTTCACCATCAAGCTACCAACCAAGTAGCGTCGTAGTACTTTTGTATGGAAGTGACTGCAATTGACTATAACTCTAGTCCTCGTAAGGTTTAGATTTAGAAAACAAAAGGACAAACCTGTGTTGCTGAAACAAAAGTTCTAAAGATATAACCAAAGTAAGAAACAACAAGGCAATTATTAAGAGAATGACATGACTAATTATAACTAATCATGCTATTTCAACTACTATGAGAAATGTTCTTTTGACTTACCTCAAAAAAGTAATTTGTCTTCTTTTAATTCTCGGTTCTTGATCTTTTTCTCACTCTTTCTGGATCAGTATCCTTCATGAAAAGCTTCGTTCTGATCTGATGATCACCGTCCTCTTCTTCGCCGTAAGCAGCAGCAGAAGCTTGCACGATCTGCGGCGCTTTGTTTCTCTCCATACTCATCACAAACCTTCCATTATCCTTCACCTTCGAGAGATCGAATCTCGACCGTCCATTCACATCAAGCGTAGTTAAAATTGGCGGGAACTCTATGACGCTAATTTCTTTGTCTTTCCTCCTTCTCCTCCGTTCTTCACCCGCCGTCGTTCTTCTTGACGCTCTTGAGCTGATCATGACCTGATCTGGCGACAACAAATCCACAGTCAGATCACGGTCTCTGGCGATTCTTTCATCCATGCTCTCGAACCCTAAGCTCTCAGTACACAATTCAGCATTGAATGCGATACGTCGACCTCTAGTTCTAGGTGCGGCCTCGTAGCTGCTCCTCCTCCCTGTCACTGATCCGATAATATCACCTGCGCTAGTGCCTGTTCTTACTCCTTCCATGGAAGGTGAAACGTCGTCTGTATTTCCGGCTGCTAGATCCTCGCCGGAGCCGGTAAGCAAGTCCCGTAGACCAGTCGGATATGGAATAGGGCTCATGATGAGGATCAATCGTTGATGTTGCTGATCGATCAATGCGGTAATTGCTTCTTGTTCACTGATGGATTGCTCCTCCCTTTCTTGAAGAAAATCTTGTCAAATAATTGTATAGATAGTTAATCCTGAAGTAAGAAATAACGCACAAATTAATATACAGATGATGAGGTGACGTGGCACTGGGTGACGGGTCCGTTGAGCCGGACTCCATCGAGGCGTCACGGGTCCCACTCTTTCAGGGCGGGATAACTGACAAAGCAGTACGTATTATATCATCCCATTGACGTAATTTTTGAAAAGGTATCGCACGACCTGTCGTACAAATAGTTTGAGACGACACGTCGTTTTCGTAAGTAACTTGATTTTGCATTTTTTTTCATGTATATAAACAACTGAACAAGTGTGTGATTTACAAATTAAGGAGTGAAGTAATGAACAGATGAACATAGATTGCCTAAACTACACTGAACTGTGCTCATGGCTAACCAAATCAAGCATAACTAGCTTGAGCCATGATAATGGTGTTCCACATCATCGATATTTAGCCACAAGAGAAACCGGCCGATCCGGAATCAACGGCACAGAACAATCCGATTCAAGCATTTTCAAAACCTGATCCATAGTTGGCCTAGCATACAACTGTGGATGAGAGCACAGAACAGCAACCAACACAAACCTCTCCATAACCTCAACCTCCCCTACCCCCTCCATCCCTTCTTCAACAACCTCCAAACATCTCCCCTCCCTCACCAATTCCCAAGCCCATTCAGTCACCAAACATGGCTGCTCCTCCTCCTCTTGCTTCCCTCCAAAATTCGAATTCAACGCCTTCTTCCCGCTCAATAACTCCAAAAGCACAACTCCAAAACTGTACACATCACTCCTATCACTCAACTGCCCGTAAAGCGCATATTCCGGAGCCACATACCCTAAAGTCCCAGCTACCCTCGTGCTCATATGAGTCCTCCCTTCCCTGTTAAATTTCGCCAACCCGAAATCGGCCAATCTCGCGTCAAATTTCTCATCCAAAAGTATATTACTAGCCTTTATGTCTCGATGAATTATCGCCGGCTCCGCCCCGGAATGTAAATACGCCAATCCTCTAGCCATCCCTAACGTGATTCTCTGCCTAATTGGCCAACTTAACTTCTTGTTCTTCTTCTTTTGGGATCCAAATAAATGATCATAGAGGCTTCCGTTTTTCATCAAATCACAAACTATCATTCTCTGATGACTACTGTCCCTAGCAGTGGCGGTTATGCAGTAACCTCTTAAGGCCACGAGATTTACATGTCTGACGCTAGCTATGACTTCTACCTCGTGGGCGAAACTAACGTCACCTGCCGGCGAACAGTTTTTAAACCGTTTCACTGCGATTTCCGAACCGTCCTGTAATGTCCCTCTGTACACATTTCCGTAACCACCGGTTCCGATTATGAGATCTCTTGAGAAATTCCTTGTCGCTTGTTTGATATCGTCGAAGGAGAATCTCGTCAAAGAAGTGTTCTCGTTAATCGACGACAATCCGGATGATAAGTTCACGGTGAAAATTTCTTTCCGGTTTTTTATTTTCTTTGACTTTTCCAATCTCCGCCGTGAAAACCAACAACTTCCGATCACCACCGCTAATCCGACCGCACAACCGATCAAAACAGCTAAAACCACCACCACCTTCCGCCTCTTGCTCGTGGACGATTTGATCGAAGTGAAACCCAGCGAAAACAGGCATTGAGCAGTCCCTTGATCCAACGGTCCAAACCGATTAGAAAACGCAGCAGCGTAGATAGATGGGTACGCCGTGCAAACGGAGACGTTGCCTACGGATGGTCCGGTCAGATACGAAGCCTGTAAGCTCGATAAGCTGGTTAGGCAAGAAGCGCAAGGGGAGCTATTCTCCAGCGATTGATTGCAGCTGGCTACGACGTCGTTTAACGCTGATTTAGGGACGATTTTCTCGAAGTCTGATCTAGTGGTAATGTTCATGCATCCTAGCGAGATCCAGATGGATTGGAAGCCGCAGGAAGTGAGGATGTTGAAATTGGGGAGAGATTGGCTGAGATAGGATTGGTAGGAGGACCAGCATGACTCGGACGAGTTGAATGGGGGAACGAACGAGTTGGTGAGTTGGAGGTAGTGGGATTGGACGAGTCGGAGGCCCTGGAGGATGTACTGGCACTCGTTTGAGACGTCGAAGTCTGGGCGGTTGGTGGTTGTGGCGAATTGGGTGAGGAGGGTGAAGTTGAGTGGGCATGGAGCGGTGTCGTTTTGGGAGAGGGATGGGGAGGGGTAAAGGGATAGAATTAGGAGCAGGGCAAGAAGAAGAAGATGAAGATAGTGGTAATGGAATATGGACATTGGAGTTGAAACTTGAAACTGAAAGGTTGGCAATTCACGGAGCGTGAAAGGTTTTGATCATGGCCGCCGCATTTCCGGCTTTCAAGTTTCAATGCATGCATTTGTTTTTTTTTTTCTTTTTTCTTTTTTCAATGCAGTAAAGTCAGCAGCCGCCTTTGACCTGTCTATTCTAATTCTGTTTTTTTTTTCCTCTCTTTTTTCAATTGAAACGTGATTCAAAGAAAACGAAGAGAGAGAGAGAGTGAGCGTGAATAGGATTACGAGGTCGTTTGATTTCGATTTATGAACGGAATAAAAATAAGGAGAATAATAAAAATAAAATAATAAAAAAAAAAGAATTTAATCAATGTATTTAAAAATATACATAATTTCAAGTTCAAAATAACGTGCATTAAAAATACATTATTACATGCAAATATATTTTTGTTTTAAATGAAACTAAATCACACATTAAAAGCATTTAAAGACCATACATACATTAAATAGACAATAAAATAAACATTATCTTATCTTAAGAAAAAATAAGCTTATTTTTAACATGTGTATAACTTATAAGCCACCCACCTAATCATATCTCAATCAACCACCCATTAAATAAATAAATAAATAAAATCTTTTTTTTTTTAATTATAAATGATATTTCTAGATTTTATAAGATTGATCGGCCGTCTAAACAATCATGGGTGTGTGACATGCGTGTGAATTAAGGTCTCATATTGCTTCTCTTTGGTAAAAATTTTATTTTAATTTATCGGTTCAAAAAATAAAATAAAATAAGAATAAGTTTTGATTTTTATTTAAATAAAAATATTTTTATTATATTTTTATTTAAATATATTTATAATGAGAATTAAAATAAATATTTATTTATATTTTTTTAATTATATTATAATTTTTATATAATTTTTAAAATTTTGTCTGAAATAAAAAATATATATATATATTATTCTTATTCTTATTTCTATTTATTTTATACATAATGAAACTGATATAAAAAATTATTATTCTTATTTTTACTTTATTTCCTTTTATCTTTTTCATTATCGTTCTAAAAGAAATTTCGAAGTAAATCATCCATAAAATTGAGTATACTAGTACACTACGCCTTCTTCATCTCGAAGAAAGTGATATTTCTAGGTAGTTTCATATAATTTGAGTGGAAGTACTTTTTGTTGTGATAAGAGAGGAGAAGAGGAAAAAAAAAAACAGAGTCAGAAACAGGGGAAGGCTATATAAATAGGAAAAACTGAAAGAGACAACTAGAGAAACGTCTCCGACCATAAATCATAAAACCATAATATATATTTGTTTTTTCTCACACCCATCCGGTCTACTTTTATGTTTACCTTATCCCTCTCTCCCTCGCTCCCTCACTCCCTCACTCCCTCGCTCCCTCTCTCTTACTATTAAGTATCTCTCACATTTTCACTCCTCTTCAGAACCAAGAATTCTTCTGAATTATAAATAAATACATTTATTATTTCTCTAAGCAGCAAATCGGGAAAGACAGACATAAATCGTTTCGAGCGGTTGGAGTAACTCTTCACATTCACCGCCATATCTTCCTCTGGTTGCCCATCTTCTCTGAAATAACTCTGTCCTCTGTTTTTCCTCTAATGGAAAATAGCTAGAGTCCGAGAAGTTTTCAGCTTCACTGCTTACTGTATGTTCGTTCTCTCGCCTTCTAATAAGTTGTAATTCCTATTACTATTCTTTTTTTTTTTTGGATGAACTTATGATGCTGTCTCTGTTCCTTTATTATTCTTTAAATCCTATCTGTTTTGGGTTTTTTGGGTTTTTTGGGTTTTTTTTTTTTTTTCTTTTGATTCTGTCTATTGTCCTCTCTCCTTCATTCGAAGTCTTAACTCATTTGTCTGATTCTTAATCTTTCTATAATGGGTTGCTTCTAATTTGTGTTTTTTCTTAATCATGAATACTATGATGCATAAAAAGGAATCCTCTGTCTCCATTTTAATTATTTCCCCTGTTCTGCTTGTTACTTCCTTTCCTATTTTTCATGTCAGGTTAATGAAAATTTGAATTATGAAGAAACGCGAAAAGGTGAAGGAGGAAGATTCGTACTCCCCTGTCGGAATACTCGAAGACTATTTACGTAGCTCTGAATCCGACTCAACCTCTTCCAACGAATCCAAACAACCACCACCTCCCTTTTCCTCCCTTTGTCATGGATTTTCCAAATTATTCAGAAAAAAATCCGTTAAACCTTCACCCACATCCCAATCTTTCAATCTCCTCCAACTCTCAAGAAAACTAAGCAGCAGCATGAGAGAGCGACTCCATTTCCGGTTCGAAACCGATTTCTCCGCTTTCAAATCCCCATGGAAGAACTTCAGTCTCCACGAACTCCAGTCCGCGACTAACCACTTTAGCCAGGGTCGGTATTTTAACACCCAGATGGAAAATGTCATTTCTATTTATTTACTTTTTGAGTATTTTGATCTTATTTTATTTTGTGGGTGTAGAGAATTTGATTGGAAAAGGTGGTTATGCCGAGGTATACAAAGGCCGATTACGGAATTCACAACTTGTGGCAATAAAAAGGCTAACGAGAGGAACAGCAGATGAAATGATTGGAGATTTCTTATCAGAGCTTGGAATCATGGCTCATGTGAATCATCCTAACACAGCCAAATTGATCGGTTATGGAGTTGAAGGAGGAATGCATTTAGTACTCGAATTGTTGCCTCGAGGCAGCTTAGCCTCTCTTCTTTACTGTTCGAAGGCAAAGATCGAATGGGGTATTAGATATAAGATAGCATTAGGAACTGCTAGAGGTTTGCTATATCTTCATGAGGATTGTCAAAGAAGAATCATACACAGAGATATCAAGGCTGCAAATATTTTGCTCACCGAAGATTTTGAGCCTCAGGTACACTTCTCTGCCAAAATCTTATGTGTACAGCGTGCACTCAAAAGGTTATTTCTACGTAAGCCATTCACCTTTTGCACACAATAATCACTTCGCTTCTCCAACTTCAACTTTCGTTTTACAGGTCTAAGAACCCGTTTTGAAACATCTTATATTGGTTACATGATTTTGTTTCGATGTAGATATGTGATTTCGGGCTTGCAAAGTGGCTTCCGAAGCAGTGGACTCATCACACCGTATCGAAATTTGAAGGCACATTTGGGTTTGTTTTTCAACCTTAGATTTTCTCTTTTTCAATAGAATTTATGTCATAAGCATTCATTTCAATGCAGCTATCTGGCCCCGGAGTACTTACTCCACGGCATAGTAGATGAGAAAACCGATGTGTTCGCCTTCGGTGTCCTATTACTTGAACTAGTTACAGGCCGTAGAGCGCTTGATTACTCACAACAAAGTCTTGTTTTGTGGGTGCGTTCTCTAATTTCTACTCATCTTGGTTAAGTTTTCGCCTTAGGAATGTTGTTTGAATTTTTTTCTGGGATTTTGTTGATTTTTCTACTTGTTATGATTAGGCAAAGCCCTTGTTGAAGAAGAATGAGATTGGAGAGGTTATCGATCCTTCTCTCCCAGAATATGATTCCTGGCAGCTGAATCTTGTCCTTCTGGCTGCTTCTTTATGCATTCAACAATCCTCGATCCGACGGCCCTGTATAAATCAGGTTCATGTCTCAAAACTTGTGGCTCAAGCAAACGAATAGACTAGTTACCAATTTGAGTGATTTGATTACCTAAAGTGTAGCTTGATCTCCAAGAAATATGACAGATTGAATGTCTAATTCAAGTATTTGGTCTATTGTCTCTATTAGAATTTTTAACTGTCACGATGAGAGAGATTGAATGAAAATAATGATCTTCATTAATTATCAAAAGGATAACCGGAAACCACTTATACTCGAGTACTGTGAGTTGTCGGTTCAACTAACAATCTTAATTGTAAACTAACAGACTAACTAATCATAACTAATTAACTCAGCTACGTGGCATATATATGCTTATACTCCCCCCTCAAGATGGTGGGTAAAACACATCGGAAAACCCCCATCTTGGATGGAAGATATTGATATTGATCTTTGCCTAATGCCTTTGTAAGAACATCAGCAGGTTTCTCAGAAGATTTGATGGAAGCTATGTGAACGAAACCTTTTTGAAACTTGTCTTGAATGATATGATAGTCAATGTCAATGTGTTTCGTATGCTCGTGAAATGTAGGATTAGCAGCAATCTGAAAGGCTGCAGAGTTGTCCTAGTATAGAGGGGCTGGATCAGTGTGATGAACGCCAAGGTTTTTGAGACTGGAAGTCCATGTTATCTCACAAGTCCTTGCTACCATAGCTCTGTACTCTGCTTCAGCAGAAGATTTGTTGACAGTTTCTGCTTTTTTGACTTCCAAGAGATTGAGGACTCGACAAGTTGAATGCAGAAAGCTGTTACCGATTTTCTTGTCATCAAACAAGACCGTCACTCTAAATCACAGAAGGCAGACAATGTGAGATGATTAGAAGAGCTGAATAACAGTCCAAGACCTGGAGATTGCTTGATGTACCGTAGGATACGGAGGGCAGCATCATGGTGAGACTGTTTAGGCGTTTGCATGAACTATCTTAGCTTTTGCGCAGAGAAGCTAATGTCAGACCTTGTCATTGTTAGGTAGGTAAGTTTACCAATCAATCTCTAATAAGGGGTGGGATCAGAAAGGAGAAAATCAGAAGAATTAAATTTTGTGGCGGAATCAAATTTAGTGGTGGCGAATTTGATGTTTTGCTCCATGCATTTGAGAAGCTCCAATGTATATTTCATTTGAGACATACAAATTCCCTTTGAGTTTTTGATGATTTCCAAACCAAGAAAATAACGCATGAGGCCAAGATCTTTTATATGAAACTGGGATTGCAGATAGGACTTCACTGCCTTAATGGTATGAACATTGTTTCCAGTTATTACACAGACCAACAAGAAAGTAAATAAATCAGACATAGACTTTGTGAAGAGTGAATGATCATTGGCAGACTGCTTGATACCACCAGCAATTAGGGCTCTGGTATCATGTCACGATGAGAGAGATTGAGATGAGAGAGATAGAGTGAAAATAATGATCTTCATTAATTATCAAAAGGATACGCAGCAACCACTTATACTCGAGTACTGTGAGCTGTCAGTGACTCAGTTTAACTAACAATCTTAACTGTAAACTAACGGATTAAACCATAACTAAACAACTAAGGTACGTGGCATATATATGCTAATACTAACATACAACCTCTAAAATCTAATCGGGTCTGATAACTCCTGTTCCATATAGTTTAGTATTTAGAATGTCAATTCTTGAGAAGTTGGCTTTTTAACTATGAAAGATTTCTCTATTCGTATGTGCAGGTTTTTCAGGTTCTGATGGGAGATCTAAGCTGCATAAAGGGTACGAGAAAATACCGGGTTTTCCGGAAAGCCTTCCGAGAAGAGATGATCAAAGCAGGGGGATTCACATAATAATCTAACCAAGAGAAAATTAATCAGGTAAGTAACAGTTAAAAATGGGACATGGAGTTTTCCTTCAAAGAGAAGGTTGTTCGCTTTTCCTTGGTAATCATCACAATGTATGATTCTTTATTTGTTTTGATTATATTGTAGGTAGACTTGTAGTAGTATTTGAGAGGATTACTTTGCTCAATATATAAGAGAAATTTATGAAACTATTTATGAACTAGAATGTTGCAAAGCTTTTGTAATTGTATGTGTATATTATTAGATTACAGTTTGTTTTGTGCATTGCACGTATTTATCTTAGAATGTGCGTATATAATATTTTTAGATAATTTTAATTTTAATTTCACTATATTTTATATAATACATGATTTATCCAATATGAAGATAAATTACCATTAAATATTAAGTCATATTATCAATTATTATTTTAGATTATAAATAAAAATAAAATTTTATCATCAATTATTATTATTATTTAGCAACCATGCTTTTTTTCCCCTTTAATTTATGATTTCATGTTTTAGATTTTTCATAGATTATAAAAATTTAGGGTTTTCTTTAGATGATAAATAAACTTTTTTTTTCTTTTTTTTGCTGTCGATGATGAAGACGGTGATTTTAATATTTTATAATGATGGAAGGTAGACATATATAAATTTTTTATATTAGCTCAACTTACACATAACTTTTTGATAGTCATCATCTTAACAGTCTCTTTGGAATCAATATTTAGCATAGATGAGAAAATTATTACTAATAGAAGATATAAATTATCATATAAAATAGTTGAGATATTATCATGCATCAAAGATTGGAAATCAGCTAATGAGTGAGACCAATATCAAAGGATGTTCTAAATACCTTATATATGTAAACAATACATATAATTATGATGAGATATGAAGTAGTTCAACTACTCCTTAAAAATTATAAATTGTGATATAATTGTTATTTAAAGTTTCATTGTATGTTTCATCTGTTCATGCCCAAGGCCGAAAGGGTTTTTTTTTTTTTTAAGGAAATTATTTATGTAATGTTTACAAATCACAAATTCACAATGAAGTCATTATTTTAACCAACTGTTTATTTATGACATATAAAATTCTAGTGGATTTGGAACCTTTTTTTTTTTTTCCCAACTTTTTTTTTTCATCTATTACTACTTTCTTCCTATTTATACCCTCCATCATTTTTTTCTCAAGTGGATTTGGAAGACGAGGGATTTGGGGAAGGAAGGGCTGGTGGCGGCATTGGCGGAGTGTGAGTTTACGGATGGTTTGGGAGAAATTTAGAATAATTAAATATTATGAAAATAAAAATTATATTGAATATGTAAATATAATTATTCTGGTGCAAACATAAATACGTATGCAGTGAAAAAAAAAAAATATATATATATATACTTGTGAAATATATAAATTTATATTTTTTATAAATATTAAAAATGATATATCACATGTTTTAATTTAATTTTTGCTATGATATATATATATATATTAAATATTATAAGATAAGTCAAAGAGAAGTATTTCATCATGGGTTTTTTTATTTATTTTTATTCTTAATTTTTTATTTTTCTTGATTTAAATTCTGAAATTTATATAGTGAAATATATATTTATCTAAATTTATTTTTAACAATTGTCATAATTTTAAATTTATTCGATTTATCTATTTTATAACTTAATTTTTAAAAACCTTTTTAAACTGAAAAAAAAAAAAAAAAAAAAAAGGAAAGGAATGAAAAAAATAGATCCAATCAAAATCGAAGCAGTTGAAAAATTAGGTTATGGTCAGATTATTAAAATGAAAGAAATCTAAAACTGCGTTAGAAAACTTAAAAAGGGCTTAAAACGCACAGCAGCTCACAAAACTTCACAAGATTATAAATGGCAGACTGAAAACGAGGGCCCATTTTCATCAGGTTGAAAGGCCGGTCCATTATCAATTTGGATGGCAAATGGCCCATGTTGAGCAATACCAACCAATCATTTTTTTTTGGGCTTAAACAAAACAAACCCAAAAGGCCCTAAACGTCCTATCGTATTAAATATAAATAAATAATAATAATAATAATAATAATAAATATAATCAATGACATCACCCTTATTAAAACAGTCTAATCGAAGACATTTCGAAAACAAGAAAATATCATACTATAAAAGATTTTATTTATTTATATACTTTAAAAATGAATGAGAAGTTATTTATATTTAAAATAAATAAAATTTTATTTTCTTATAATAAATAAATAAATATTAAATAAATCGAAATGAGAAGGGAATTGAAAATTATGTTATGAAAATTGGAGATGTGGGAATGACTCTCATCATCCTCGAACACTTTTGGGAAACTATAATTAGTCTTCTTATGGTTTACACTTTATTGACTTTTACCTCCTTTTTCCCTCATAAACTCCGCCATTTTCCCTAAGTCTCTCTCCCACACGCCAAATTAAACAAATAATAATAATAATAATAATAATAATAATAATTATTATTATTATTATTATTATTATTATATTAAATTAAAATAAAGAAGGATTTAAAAATTCAAAGTGAGAATTAATTTGCGCCCCCTGCATACGGTAGAGCCGCAGGTACTCCTTGATAACTACTGCATAGTGCAAATATATACATATAGAGAGAGAAAGTACTCTCGCAGAGACTAATTAGAGAGAGAGAGAGAGAGAGAGAGAGAGACGAGTTCGAAGAAGAAGAAGAAGAAGGAGAATACCTAAAAGCAGATAAATTCTAACTTTGCTTTGCGAGTGAGTGAGTAAGCCTTTGGATTCTGATCGTGTTGCTATCGGATGAGATATCCGATCGTCAGCGGCGATAGATGTTCGTCGTGTGTGAACGTTGCGGAGGCGAAAACGCCGGTGGCGGCGGCGGTGGTTGTCGTTGAGAAGGAAGAAGCTTATGGCGTCTGGAGTTGTTCTCCAGGTAGGTCGGTGGTGGTAGCGGTTGTTGCAGAGGCTGATACTGAGTGGGAAGAAGCTTGGAGTTCGAGAGGTAGAGGATGAAGAAGGGGAAGAGTAAGAATAACGGTTTGTTACCTAGTTCTCTGAAGATCATCTCTTCATGCCTCAAGACTGTGTCTACAAATGCGAGCACCGTCGCTTCTACAGTTCGTTCGGCCGGTGCGTCGGTGGCCGCTACAATTTCAGCTGCTTCTTTCGAAGATCAGAAGGATCAGGTACTTCTCTGCAATGTTTTACTTGTTATTAATTGAATAGCTGTCTTGGCTTGAACTTTTATTCTGGAATAACTTCTACTGTTAGTATAACTAAGTATAACTATTTGTTTGTGGTCATCCCCACAAAAGGATACGAAACTTTTTTAACTGGCTTAATTCGAAATTTTCAGCCACTGTATTTCTTCCTGTTCGACATAAATGTGAAAAAAAAATCCATGGAGTCTTTTGTGTCAAATTTTATAGTATTAAGTATTTGGATACTCTTAACTGTGCATTTGGGTCATCTCTATGTGCATCTGCGTGTGTTTATATGTATTATGCTTTTGATGTTAATATCCAATTCCCCTTTGAGTATATATTCGACATACTTAATTTGTTTCTTATTTTTCGCTCTCAATATTCCTCGCTCGCTCTATTTCTATGAATTTTACTTATATGGAATACTTTTGCCATTGGTCAACAACAGGTAACCTGGGCTGGTTTTGACACACTGGAGTATGGTCCATCTGTTCTCAAGCGTGTTCTCTTACTTGGTTATTCGAATGGGTTTCAAATAATTGACGTGGAAGATGCATCTAACTTCAACGAAATTGTTTCAAAGCGAGATGGCCCAGTTTCATTCTTACAGATGCAGCCTTTCCCTGCTAAGTCTGTTGGTCATGAGGGATTTAGAAGATCACATCCATTACTGCTAGTTGTTGCAGGTGAAGGTAGCAATGGCTCAAGTGTCAACCAAAGTCAATTGGGTGGCTTTGGAAGAGATGGAATCAAGGATTCTATGTCTGGAAATTCTGTCAGTTCTCCAAGCACCGTTCGCTTTTATTCTCTCAAGTCTCACTGCTATGTACATGTTCTGAGGTTCCGATCTTCTGTGTGTATGGTGAGATGTAGTTCTCGGATTGTAGTTGTGGGCTTGGCTACACAAGTAAGCACTTTCTTCTCTGCGACATGTATTAAATTTGAATAGACTAGGATCATGAGATGGATTTTTTTACGTGGTCATCTCTTAGAGAGAGCATCTATGAGCACTGGGAGTAGGGAGAGTCTGCAACATGTATTAAGATTTGTTGTTGATTTTCAATCACTGTGGTGAAAGCGTTTATCATGTGATACTAACTTCCTATAAAACTTTGGCCCTTCTTGGGTAGTAGTTACCCAGGGAAAGTGATTTCTCTTACTGAATGTTAGGATCAGGATAAATTAATGAAGGTTCTAAAAATTGCAAATGTATCATTGGTAGCTTGTTGTGTGAGTGAAAATCTTGTGGCGAACTTAAAATTCTAATATAATTGTGGGTTTGGTGGCAGATATATTGTTTTGATGCAGTCACCCTTGAGAACAAATTAAGCGTTCTCACCTATCCTGTTCCACAGTTGTTAGGACAAGGAACCATTGGGGTTAATGTTGGTTATGGTCCTATGGCAGTGGGTCCAAGATGGTTAGCTTATGCATCCAACATCCCACTGCTATCCAACACAGGTCGATTAAGCCCACAGAATTTCAGCCCTTCCCCAGGAGTTAGTCCATCTACATCCCCAAGCAGTGGTCATCTTATGGCTCGTTATGCAATGGAGTCTGGTAAACACTTGGCTGCTGGAATACTGAACTTGGGTGATGTGGGATACAAAACGTTCTCTAAATACTGTCAAGAACTGCTCCCTGATGGGTCCAACTCTCCTGTGTTGTCGAATTCAGGGTGGAAAGTTGGTAGGCTTGCAGGAGCAGAAATGGATACTGCAGGCATGGTTAGATTCCAACTTTGGTCACTGAAACAATGGACTACTTAACTTTTATGAAAAAAAAAATCACTCTAAGTGCATTAATGGTCGATGTCAAAGTGTTGAACCCTTTTTGCTTGGTTGAAATGCCTAATGCAGGTTGTTGTCAAAGACTTTGTTTCCGGAGCTGTCATATCACAATTCAAAGCTCACACAAGTCCATTATCTGCCTTGTGTTTTGATCCTAGTGGGACACTTCTTGTTACTGCTTCAGTATATGGGAATAACATTAACATCTTTCGTATTATGCCATCTCGCACTCGCAGTGGATCATGCAGTCAAACATTTGACTGGAGCTCTTCTCATGTGCATCTCTACAAGCTACATCGTGGAATAACATCTGCTGTTAGTATGCATTATTTTCTGCACTTTCAACTTCCCTGTATTACTTATATGATTATATGATTTTTCTTTTT
This sequence comes from Coriaria nepalensis, assembly GCA_027186245.1. Lineage (NCBI taxonomy): Eukaryota > Viridiplantae > Streptophyta > Magnoliopsida > Cucurbitales > Coriariaceae > Coriaria > Coriaria nepalensis. The sequence continues at coordinate 7,290,747 of CP114491.1, read as the reverse complement.
TCTTTTTTCCTCTTGCTTCTTGTTGTCCAGATGATTCAGGACATTTGCTTTAGTTATTACAGCCAATGGATAGGGGTAGTTTCATCCAAGGGGACTTGCCATGTCTTTGTGTTATCTCCATATGGCGGGGATACTGGATTTAAAATCATTGATAATCAGAGTGAGGAGCCCTCTCTACTCCCAGTTATATCTCTACCTTGGTGGTCTGCTTCATCTCTTACCATCAATCAGCAATCTTTTCCCACACCACAACCTATTTCCCTTTCTGTCGTGAGCAGGATAAAATATAGTAGTTTTGGATGGCTTAACTCAGTAAACAATGCTTCTGCTCAAACAACTGCTAAGGTTTTTGTACCTTCTGGTGCAGTTGCTGCTATTTTTCATAATTCTTTATTGCACAGTTCCCAGCATAAATCAAGGGGAAACACCTTGGAACATCTGTTGGTTTATACACCATCTGGCCATGTAGTTCAACATGAGCTTCTTCCATCCATTGGGGCTGAATGGAGTCAAAGTGGTTTTAGTACCCAACCTATTCCATGTAGGCATATGCAAGAGGATGAACTGAGGTTGAAAGTTGAGCCTATTCAATGGTGGGATGTATGTAGAAGGTCAGATTGTCCAGAAAGAGAGGATTGTAAATTTGGTACCACTATTGAAAAACAAGACATGGGTGAAATGATTCAGAACAAAGCTTTATCTCAGGAAAGTTATGGGTCAGATTTCTTGGACTTAAGTGATGGTTCTGCAATGCAAACAATGGTGAGATGCTATTCTGGAAAGCTTCAAGAGAGATCCCACTGGTGCTTGTCAAATGCAGAGGTGCAAATAAGCTCTGGAAGGTTACCAATTTGGCAAAACTCGAAGGTACTACTCGTGTATTGTCCATCATTTTCTACCTATTTGGTAGTAATTCCCTTTCTCTTTCTATATTTTGTATTATTTTATTATTTTATTATTTATTTTTTATCAGATTCAGTTTTATACTATGGTCTCTCCAAGTTTAAATAGTAGTACTTCTGGAGAGTTTGAAATTGAAAATATCCCTTCTCATGAAGTTGAAATAAGTCGGAAAGAATTGCTGCCTGCTTTTGACCATTTCCATAGCGTCAAGTCAGCTGGAAGGTAAATGAATAATGACTATTTCCATAGTTTCATTCATACTATATAGAACATCTTTGTACTCATAGTCTGTTTTTTGTACTTGTTTTCTCTTGTTCTGGCTATTAATTTAGTGCTTGTTTTCTTGGTTAACTCAGAAGCCTTGTTGTGGGAAGATTCCCCAATTCTATGTCTTCAGAACCACTTCAAGTCGAGGAAAAGATCACGGAAGAGATTGTTGTAATTTGTCATTCAAATCCTGCATCACTTAGCTCAACTGAAAGCTCTGATGGAGGTAGGAAAATATGGGTAAAATATAATTGGCTCCTGAACCCTTACTACTTTATAGTAAAATTTTGAACGTGTAATTATGTATTTTAACAATGTGAGCTACGTATTATTTATATTTATGTATACTTTAAATAATTATTAGGATCATCAAGAAGAATGGAGAATTTGCTCGATTTGGATCAGTTAAGCTGTGACAAGCTTTCTTACATCCCTGCTTTCCAGAGTCTTAATGAGATGCACCTTGAAAGGAGAGGAAGAAATGATATCGACTCTTCGATAATAACAACCCAAATACCCTTCAGTACCACCTCAACTCAATCCGAACATTTCTCAGAGAATGGAAGAGTTTCAACTGGAATCTTGTCTTCAAACACTAGTAAGACTAGTAATCTGTTGATTTCAGGCTGTGACCAATTTTCTTCTGGTGCTAACATAATCGCAAGTGGAGGTGATCTCGATGGGTGTGATCCGAAAAAACATGAAGAGGAGGCTGATAATGATGTCGGGCTTGGAGGCATATTTCTCTTTTCTGAAGAAGGTTGAGACATCTAACAACTGACTTCTCTTGCCTTTTCTATTTTGTTTCCTCAATATATTTTTTTTCCTCTGCCTTGTTGTTTGGGTGACAGGATGACATACGAAATCGGAGACCTGAGTGATCATATGATTCTATCAACTTCAAATGGGCACACATCAACCTATGAAGCAGTGTGAATGAAGGGTTGTATAAAGCAAACTGGTTTCAGTAACTCAAAAAGTATGTATATATATATGGATTTGAATTTTCTGGTCCCGGTCTTATTTTATTACGAGTTCTGAGTCCGTACTCTGTACAAAAAAAGAGCTTGGTTAGGACTAGTTCTCGCCAAGGTGTATAGCAATGTCTTATTCAAGGAAAAATAAAACATGATCGATGAGAAGAGACTTTATCTGATGGACCGAGCATATGATGGACCGAGCTTATGGAGTTATATTCATCTATTTCAGTTATTAATATGATATATGATATAATATTATAAAATTATTATATAATATATGATTGAGATCGATCGATTTATCATATTCATATCATTCAGGAAGTGCCACTGAGAAAGTAATAGACACATGAATAAATGATAAAACAAAATTTCATGCGATAAGCACAATGTAAGTAAATGTATTGAATATAACTCCTTTAATAAGGAAAGTAACTAATTCAAATTATGTTGAAAAACAGGAACACTACTTCGTTGTAGTGATTAACAAATTTGATTTTAGGAGTATTTAATTATAATCAAATGAGATCAAATATAACTAAATTATTGATCTGGAGAAAAATACTGCCGGATATAGAAATAATGCCTGAAGTTATAGAAAACCGATACAAAAGTATCCAACTCCTCTCAATTATACTTATGCATTCTAGAAGTCGTGCTAATACAAACCTCAGGCATAATGATTCCATTCACTTTATAGATATGCGTTGAGCAAATATGGCACTATGAAAACGACATAACGTCTCTCTCTCTTAGATGTCTTTACGGAAGAAATGCCAAAAACTCTCATCCATTATTCCATCCACTTTATGGATGAATTGGGGGTTCAGCAAAAATGGCAATATAATAACGCCTCTCTTTTTTCAGATGTCTTTTACAGATGAATTTCCAAAAACCCTAAAGACAAGTAACTGAAAAAGAAAAAGAAAAAGAAAATCCAGCAGTTATGTGACAAGTAATACTGCCAAAAAATAAAATGGGGGTCAAAGAATCCTGCAAGCCCAACCCCAGTTTGGAAACTCATCAATTACTGGAATTTCATTCCGAAAACGTTAAACCATAGTTAATACCTATTAAACCACTATCACCGTTCGAGCCTTCTTTCCAACAGAGGTCTGATTCCGATTCCTCTCCCTTTATAAAGCCAAGCAGAGGTCCACCCAGATTTCGATTTATATAACAAGAGTTTGTCAGATTCGACACTTCTCTGCAGTAATTTTTCTGGGGGGGTTTTTTTTTCTTTAATTGGGGAGGGAAAGTTTCAGGAAGAAAGTAATCTCCATGGATGTTGTTGCTCAGCTACAGAATCAGTGGAGTCAATACACTTCATCTCTACTCGCTGAGGTTAGATTTTTTTTTTTTTTATTTCTCTATTTTTGGGGACAATTATATGATCTGAAAATGAGAAATTCTTTGTGGGTTTTAGCTTCTTCGTAAGATTCTAAGCAATTTATTTTGGTGATAATGAATGGATGTGTTTTATTTTCTCTTTTTGCATTAAATTTTGGGGGGAAAAGGAACTGATTTTGAAATTTCCAGGGAATAGTGGATGATCAGTTTTGTCAGCTGAAGAAACTGCAGGACGAAAACAGTCCAGATTTTGTTGTTGAGGTTGTCTCTCTCTTCTTTGAGGATTCTGGGAAGCTTATTGGCAATATGGCTAGAGCTCTGTGAGTAATATTACTATTATTTCTACTTCTTTCACCACCTCCATTTCCCTATTTGTTCTCCTTTTTAGTTTGAATGGTTTTACCTTTAGCTTCTTTTGATCTCATCGGGTAGGTTCGTGGATGTTTAGATGGAAATTATTTTAGGTTTATTCAGGTTGGTAGAAAGTTGGGATTTTGGGTAAAAATTAGTGTTTGAGATAAACTGAAGTTACGTGAGCTAAAACTGGATCTAAATCCAATTTTGGGTTGCAACAAATTATCACGAATCTGAAATTTTTATTTGGGTTTGAGAGCTGGGTATTTATTTGTCCCTACCTGAATCTAGGTCTTAATTGTTAAGTTATTGCATGCAATCTTTGAGGCTTTCCTGTTAATTAATTCTTTGTTTTCAATTTTGCAGTGAACAGAGGGTTGTGGATTTCAAAGAGGTAGATTCCAATGTCCATCAACTCAAGGGTAGTAGTGCAAGGTTAGAGGAAGAGTTTGTTCCTCCTTCTTTTTTCCCTCATTTAGATGCTTGATATCATTGCTCGTTGGAAATATGTTTTAAATGGATTTGATTCAAACACGAGATTTTTGTATGATTTAAAGCATCGGTGCAATGAGGGTGAAAAACGTGTGCATTAACTTCAGAGACTATTGCGAGGTTCAGAACCTTGATTGGTAAGCTTTTCTTTGTTGTGTAACTTCCAGTTTTTCTGCAAAGCACTCACTCTCCTTTTCTTTTGTTCTTCTCTAAAGCTCATCTGTTACTCTAAAAAATGATGGAGGCTAAGAATATCAGGACAGTCTTAAAAATTCTTCTTTGATAATCTGTTTAGGTGTGTGGGATGTCTCCAGCAAGTTCAGTATGAATGCTCTTTATTGAAGAACAAGCTTGACTATTTGTTCGCAGTAAGTATTCATAATCAACCTTACTATCATGCCATGTACAGAACTGCTTTCTTCTATCTTTCTTCACTCAATCAACATCATCAAGGTAGTTTCTCATATGCATCCCTTTTGCTTTTTCATTGGGCTCGTGATATTTGTAGCTGGAGCAAAGGATTATGGCTGCTGGTGGGTCCGTTCCTATCATGGACTAGAATCTCTTTCAGGAAGAAAGGAAGAAAAGGGAAAAACAGATTGGATTTTTATCGACATCAAAAGGCTTTTTTCTTCTTCTTTGCATACACCCACAGGCCTAGCAAACGATGTCCATTTATAATCTTGGGTTTACTGGTCAACAACTTGTATTGTGATATTAAAAATTTGAAACACTTGCCCTTTCTTCTACACAGCTACAAGCAAAAAAGAAAATAAGAAAATAAATAAATGTTTGGTATATGAATGGGTGGAATAAGTGGAAAAAGTATTTTGTGGCATCGATTTTTTTTTTATTTAGAAAATGAGTGAAATTGGTGGAATGAACAGAATGGAACTGATCATTATGATTGGGATTGATTCCGATCCATTTTCCTCCTTCCCGGAATTATTTTGAAGCAAACAATGGAATTACATTATGGTTGTATGGATTGGGATTGATTCCGATCCATTTTCCTCCTTCCCGGAATTATTTTGAAGCAAACAATGGAATTACATTATGGTTGTATGGATTGGGCCTCTGATAGATGTTGTCGTAGCTCACAATGCACTTCAGAATTGATTCTAAACACTTCTATTTGTCCGAAAGTAGTAGAATAGTAATAAGTTACCCCACTAGAAACTAGGGCAGTTCCCATTTGTAATATCGACATATTTTAGAGGGTTCACATGTAATTTAAGCCAAAAAAAACTTTCCCCTAATCTGACGTGGCCCGTCCAACATAGCCGTTGACATTTGCCGCGTCATTTTACCACACCCTTCCCCCTCCCCTGCTTGCTTCCCAAGGCCAAGTGGACCAACCAAGCCTCTACTTCAACCAGTCACGTGCTCCCCGTACCGAACACACCTGATTAGCTGTCACCCCGCGCCTCAGGTACGGGACCTCCACATAGGCTCGGACAACCGTTTGGCCCCCGTCCCAAATGCCAAAAAATACACTCTACTGTAACAAAGAATAAACAAAATGTAAAAATATCAAGTCAGGGCCTTGTAAGTAGTAGCCGTAGTCATTGCTTCTTCCCTTAGAAGCCAAAACCAAAAAGAAAAAAAAAAAGTTTATCAGAGAGAGCAAAAAATCCTCTCAACAAGAAAGAAGAAGAGGAGGAAGAAGACTAATAATTGAAGAAATTTCGGTTTCTTCCTCTTCAAGCCAACAGACTATCAGTTTTCTTTCTCTATAAAGTCCTTTTAACATTTCTTTTACTTCTTTCTCATTTCTAAGCTTCGTCATCGATGGCGACGAACCGGAGTGTCTTAGGGCTCCGATTCCAAACCTTTGTATTGATCGGACTGTGTTTTCTGCAATGTGATTTGTTTGGTGCTTCCATTCTCGATCCGATTGATTTTCTAGCTCTGCAATCTATTCGGAAGAAGTTGAAGGATTTACCTGGTTCTACTTTCTTCTCTTCCTGGGATTTCACCTCTGATCCTTGCAATTTCCCCGGCGTTTATTGTGAATCGGATAAGGTCATCGCTCTCAATCTAGGTGATCCCAGAGCCGGTTCGCCTGGTCTGACCGGTCGGCTAGATCCGGCTATCGGAAAGCTCTCTGCGCTGGCGGAATTCTCCGTTGTTCCCGGAAGGATCTATGGTCCACTTCCTGCTTCGATATCTCAACTGAAGAATCTCCGGTTCCTCGCCGTGAGCAGTAACTTCATCTCTGGCAGTATTCCGGCGAATCTTGGTGAGCTACGCAGCTTGAGAACTCTCGACCTTAGCTATAACCAGCTCACCGGAGAAATCCCCCGCTCCGTCGGATTGTTACTGGAGTTATCCAACTTCATTCTGTGCCACAACCGTCTCTCCGGTTCAATCCCTCTGTTCCTCTCCCGAACTCTAACTCGCCTCGATTTAAAGCACAACAACCTCTCCGGTTCTCTCGGTCCAGATTCCCTCCCTTCTTCACTCCAATACCTATCTCTTTCCTGGAATAAAATCACCGGTACAGTAGACCGGCTTCTGAACCGGCTCTACCAGTTGAATTACCTAGACCTCAGCATGAACCAGTTCACTGGTTCAATTCCGGACCGGCTCTTCACATTCCCGATCACCAACCTTCAATTACAACGAAACGTCTTTTCCGGGCGGCTTCAACCGGTCGATCAGGTTTCAATCCAGACGGTCGATCTAAGCTACAATAGATTATCCGGTCCAATATCACCTATGTTCTCGACCGTACAGAATCTCTATCTGAACAATAATCGGTTCATGGGTCATGTTCCTGCAAGCTTCGTGGACCGGCTGTTAGCTTCTAACATACAGATACTGTACTTGCAGCATAATTTTCTTACAGGGATTGAGATTAATCCGACGGCTGAGATTCCTTTGAGCAGTTCGCTGTGTCTGCAATATAACTGCATGGTCCCTCCTGTGCAAACGCCGTGCCCTTTGAAAGCCGGCAACCAGAAGACTCGGCCTACAGATCAGTGTAACGAGTGGAGAGGGTAAATCTGGAAACTCACAGTCTACTATGAGGGGTATCATGGGAAATCCAGACACAATTTTATTTATTTTTGTTTCTTTCTGTTTTTTGTTTTCTTGTTTTCCTCCTTTTCTGGGTTTAATGAGTATAATTAAACTTCTGTGAGTCTGGGGGAAGGGGGGGCCATTTATTTAATTTTTGTGAATTTTGGGGGTAAAAGGATGAATAAAAAAATTGTGGATGTAGACATTATGGTTGGACAGTTCGTAAATTTAGTATAAGTTAGTTACATTGAGTTGATCAAATATCTTGTAATTAAAAAATTTTGTATGCTATGATCATATGTCACACAATCATACATTGTGTGTATATGATATTAACAATATCTCCTTATAATTTATCTAAACACAAGAAATTAGAGTTAAAAGTGGTTCAGATCAACACCGTTCATCTACTTGTAAAGATATGATGAAAGGTGAAGATCATTTTCTCTTCTAAGAATAATGATTTCTTAGAATTCTACACATATTTTCAGAATATGTGCATTCACCTTGCTGATGGAAAGTGACAATTTGGTTAGAAAACAAAAGTAATTCTCAACTTTTTCGTCAAAATCAGTAAACAAAGAGCAACTTATCAAAAGCATGTGCATGTGTGATAGTGTCGTGTCGTGTATTTTGCACGCATAATGGTAGAAGGGCAGGAGAGGGGATATAGTATTATGGCTTGTTGGGTACTCCAATACATGTATATGTAGTAAGTGTGTGCTTTGGTTTGCAGCTTTTCATATGCACTACTACTGCCCTCTGTGAATTGGTAATGGTATGAGTTTTGGGGCCCAGCTAAGATCATGAGTGAACTAACAATCCATCTACCTTTCTTTTTTCTTTCAATGTTTGGCTGCAAATTCACCTCTTAAAAGAAACTAATCATCTTTACCCCTTGAAACAATAGAAATACATTGAATTTTTAGGTAACATATCGAAGTCGGATAACTCGGAGTGGTCGAGGTTCGAGATTTTAGATGAGATACAGAAATCTCAAATTCAAACAATGTACAAGAAATTCTTTAAGGCCCATTAATCGACCTCAGAAAAATGTACGTTTTATGGCATTATGAGAGTCTTATCCTCCAACTATATATACTAAATTTGCACATTACTACACTCCTTCAATTTCTTAGTGATAGGTGAAGTTGCAAGTAAGGACATGCAAATGCAAGCGAAATTAGGTGGGAGTTAGATGATGGCAGTTAAAAGGGGGCACATGCATTTAGCCCATTTGCCTTGATCAATCTGTTTGTTCTCATTTTGTTGAGTGGAGTGGAGTTGTTGAATACCTGCCAATTTGTAAAAGATTTCTTGACAGCTACTTGCATTGATGTTTATCCATGTGTCTATATACATATTTGGTAAGTCAACCTTATTCAAATTAAGATCTAAAACAAAACAAAGTTTAGTTTTAATATTCGAAAGTGAAATCTCTATCTCTTCAATAATAATTAATATCCGATCTAAAATAATATTATATATAATATCGAACTCGAAAATTCAATTGACCATCAATCAGTTAAATTAAAAGCAATTCCTCCAAACAAGTTCCAGATTTCATATGAAAATACAAGGAAAAAACCAAAAACAAAAAAGTTCCATCTCTTATTTAGATGTGGGCTCCTATCCATTAGGTTCCCTCATTATTATCCGACCCTTTCTTAAACTACTTAATGTTAATTATGAGTTTAAATATTGAATCACTTATGGGTGCTCCAAGTTAGAAACTTTGTCCGCTAAGTAGGGACCCACATAAGCTCTTTTGTACGCTAATGTGTCTTTGTAATAAGATTAGTCCGTATTGTAACTAAGTAAATGGACCCAAACACAAATTAATCAATAAATAATAATTTGTAAGGAAAGGGAGGGACCCATCAACAAGAACAAGAACAAGAACAAGAACAAGAACAAGAACAATAACAATAACAAAAACAAGAACAAAAAATGAAAAGAAAGTGGGTCCCTATTCTCTTTACAACTTATTTTGCTTTATTTCTTTATTGACAAGTCTATTTCACCTTTTTACCTTTTATACATGGAAACTTCTTCCTTTGTCCATACCATATGAAAGGAGGACCACCCTTGAGGACACACACATGTTGTTATATTTTGTTTTCTGATATTGTTCTTAATTTCTTAATAAAAATACTATATAAGCTAGTGTGGTCCCTTAGTCCACAAATCACAATCAACGTTTCTTGGCTTGGAAATTTAGAATGCATGATAATAGAGGAAAGAGTAGAGAAGTAGAAGAGGTAAAAGGTCAGGATATGATCATAAATGTAACGGTGAGGTAAAAATGTATCTTCATTTGCAAGCTGCAAGGAGAGGGAGTAAATAAGTAGCTAACATTGTCTCGCAAGGAACTTATCAAGCAACATGGTGATCTGGGACTTGTACACGTGAGCAAAAACTTTTTTCATTCCAAAACTAAGTATTTTAAGATTTCAAAAACTGCATTTCTATTATAATGAATGATTAAGCACATTTTTAATTGAATAAATTAGACTTTTATCTCTTTTAACTTTTTAATAACTAAACTTTTACCCTCCATTGATGGATGGAGGTCCGCTTGAGCATATCTCCACCACTGAGATTTGGCTTGACAACCAGATCTCCAAGGTTTGGTTCGAGCGGACCACTTTTTTTTTTTTCTTTTTTTTTTTTGGGTAAAAGTATAATTCTTATAGCTTTGGGGATAAAAATCTAATTGTTATAAAATATTATCATAAATAAAAAAAATATAAAAAAAAGAACCTGCCAAACGAATTAATAAATATCATAAATACATTTTTATTTTATAAACAACAAAAATGTTATATAAAATTGTTGCAGATCGGGCCTAATTTTTCACTATCATTTCGCTTTGGATTTATCTAACCTTTTATGTCATTCATCGTTCTTAATTTGTCAAACTTATGTTAATGGAACAATCCTGATATTTTTGGGAGATAAAATTCTTATTATACATTAATATAATTAGGAATGAGCAAGCCTCGAAATGGTATCGGTTAGAAGTCAACATTCCGGCTAGTATTTCGGGGCATAAGATTCCGATCAGTCTATGCATTTCTCCCGACTGATGGTAAGTGGATGAGGGTGGTGGACCTTTTTTTGTTTTTTTTCCCCAATTCTTCAAGTAAGGTATTTATAGATAAAAAATATTTCAAGTATTATTTCTAAATATTTGTATGACTAAAATTTTTAATTATTATCTCCAATTTTATTTATAAAGTACGTAATTATTTTTCTAGTTTAAGAGAGAAAGAGATGAATGATAAAAGAAAAAAAAAATTGAAAAAATAGCCGAGCTCTAAATCCAGACCAAAAATTCTTCTCTCGAAATTTCTCATTAACTTATCGGTCGGGATCCCAATTAAATTTTGAATTTATAAAAAAGTCCCGACCAAAATAGACAGTCTCGGTCCGGTTTCCGGTTTCGATCGGGACAGTTTATTTGCACATACTTAAATATAATGCGACAGTTCTTTAAGCTGGACCAAATATACTTTTATATGAGCCGATAGCCCATTAGTAGTAGAAGGCTGGATTTACTATTATATGCGGCCGCCAACATATTTCGAAAGAATATGGACATTATTAGACTTGGGCCATTAGTAGTGGCCCAACCAGTTATATAAAGAACATGTTCCACTACAGCACTTAATAAAGATCAACCTACTCTTGTAAACCAGTTCATGCATGCAAAACATTACCAGTTGATTATCCTCTTAACACTTCATTCCCGCATAATTAAGACATAATCACATTTAGCAAAACTGAAATTGCTTACCGATATGGGTTGTTAAAACTTTGAGATTCTCCCTCCTATTGGATTAGTCTTTTGGGAGGGACTTTTTCTTTGAGCTAAAGAGCACAACAGTATAGATAAGACTTAATTTTTTTTTTTCTTTTGATAATCGGTGAACTCCTCCGTGCACTTTCGAGACTCCGACAATGGGATATGATTACGTTATCCGATAAATCAAGAGTATTATTTTAAAAATAACATACTTCAGCCTTAAACCATACTTTTCACCTCAAAAATCAGTTGCTACTACCCCTCGAGTTACCCATTAAGAGTGATAAAACTATATTTGTTTTCTCATGCCATGTGGGATTACAGACTTTACATGACGTAGATTGATAATTTTGAGCTCAACCTCATAATCAAGTTCAATAGTAAAGATTAAACAGACATCCACGTTTATTTCATTAAACATGGTTTTCGAGCAAACTAACTAATTACATCATTTCCTTTTGACTTTCTTGTCTTAGCTGTTCCAAAGTAAACAGGGAGATGCCGGTTGGTGAAATCAATGAGTTATTCCATATTTACTTGTTATTTTTGTTTTTGTATGAATTAATCATGCATTGATTGTTGGAAAATCATTGTCTTTGCACTTGTTTAGGTAGCAATCAATCTTGTTAACCACTTTTGAAACTTTCTCTTGCGTTATATCATCTTACTGTGCATTGTCTATTAACTAGCCCCACTCTTTCCCTCCCTCGTCATTTCCTACATATTTTCAGTTCATATCTATTTATGATTGATTGTCTTGTAGGTTTTTTTTTTTTTTTTAATTATGTCTTTGTGGTCCTAAGAATACCAACAAAAACATCCAAACATTTGAAAAGTTTTTTGTTCTGTTTATCTTAAGGTCCCAACATCACATATAAGAACAAATAGTGAAATCTAGAACTATAGTGATAAAGACAATAATTAATTCAAATTGATATAGAAAGTTAGAAATAGCTTGTGATTAAATTCATGAGATTTTGGACCCATTTCCGATTGTTTTTAGTGATCAATAACAAAATAAAAAAAATAAAATCATGACCCTTATTTGTTTGTGTGGATGGGGTTTGATTTTAGCTTTGGAAAGTCTCAAGTTGGGAAGTCATTATCAATGATTTAGAAAAAGGAAACACCAAAAACATCTTTTCTTTTCTTTTCTTTTCTTTTCTTTTCTTTTCTTTTCTTTTCTTTTATCTTCTTTTATCTTCTTTTCTTTTCCTTTCTTTTCTTTTCTTTTCTTTCTTATTTTCTCTTTAAAAAGGAGAAGATAAGAATACTTTTTTTTTTCATTTGTCAACTACACACTTAAAGATTCCAATCTTAAGTTGTCGAATGAAAGTCGAATTTGCCTTAGTTATATATAGTAAGAACACAATCAAAAGTCAACCACTAATCTGTATCATTTATATAGAAATACAATGCACATACATATATATATTCCAATCCATGTCCTGAAATTAGTACGTTTATTACAATATACATTTACTGAAAAGAAGCTACATATATATATATAATCAACTTCCAAACAGTTATATATCTTATAGCTCGGCGAGAGCAGATCCCATTTTTTGGAGACAAAGTTTTGATCAGCTTCAGAGGGAGAAAAAAATGAATTCAAGAGCAAATGTCAAACCTTGATATGTTTTAAGTATGGCTATAAGGTTTTTTCTGAGTAGTAATTATCAACAGCTAAGCAGAGTTGACAAAGTTGTTTATCTCCTCCATTAGGGAATAGAAGTATTCATTGTTCGGCAAGAAGTAGAACCCGATAGTAGCCTGCTGTAAAAACAGAAGCTTCACTTCATGGCCGGATTTCTTGAGGCCCTTAACATAACTAAGTTGCCAATCTTGGATCAGATCCAAGCCTGCTACGACAACAAGGCTTTTCGGAAACTTGAGCCCGCTAATGCTTTTACTTCTCGGCCCGAAAATGTTGCAAGCTGGATGGTCTCTGTCCTCTCCTTCCGGAAGAAAAGCTCTCCAATACCAATCCCGGTCTCTAAGCATGACAAAGTATTTCCCATCCAATAACAACTCAGATTCCGTTCTCTCTTCCCCACCAAACAAAGGATGAAGAAGAATATTTCCCCGCACTTCAATATCCTCCTCGGCTGCCCTGACCGCAACATGGTGGACGATATTCCCGCCCGAACTATCACCGGCTAAATAAACATGAACTTGCGAGTCCTTTCCACTCTTTAGCCATGTTCTAGATTTGACCCATTGAAGAGCTTCAAATCCATCATCATATGCGCAAGGAAATCTATGTTCAGGCGATCGCCTATAATTTACAGAAACTACCACTGCCTTGCAGGTGTTAACAAGGCGGCGGCAAAATATGTCGTAGATAGCAGTATTGGCTGAGGAATGAGCAAAGCTTCCTCCATGCAAGAAGACTATGACAGGGACGATCTTTGTTGTGCTTAACGGTTTTTCTAGCTCAAGTTTCCATTGAGTGTTGTTGTTGTGGTTTTCAAGGGCAGGTTGGTAAATTCGGTTGAGGAGGCCAGTGGAGCGGTCAATATGGTCAAATGAGAAGACCCCATCGACCGGGATTGTATTGGCCGGGACTTTGCGTTCTAGAAACTCAGATAATTCACGGTTAAGTGTTCCGTCGGCTCGCCGGAGAAGATTGTAAGCAACCTTAAAGTTTGAGATTAGTACCCATGTATTGAGTGGAACTACACTCTACAGAGAATAATATAGAGAGAGTTTAATCCGTGTAGAAGATATTTTATCTATCAATTGTTGGTTCATATACTACTAGGATTTAGGGTTCACAGGTTCAAATTTGTGTCAAAATGTTCATCCATGCACAAAATCCATATTTTATCACAATCTAAAAATAATCTTAACAGTTTGGTAGAAACTCTAAATTGGGAATACGCATCTCAAGAATCAAATAGAATACAAATCAAGAGCGTTGATTCAAAAAAGAAAAAAAAAATCTTATAGATGTTGAAATTTCATTTTACAGACTAATTTCAATAAACAAATTAATTAATATCAACTCAAGAAGGGAAATGGAAATGTTTTGCCCAAATCAAACTCATACTTTACCAAATCTTGACAGTACTATTCATTGTTAATTTAACGCTGAATCTTTTTTTTTTCCTTTTCCGTTTTTCAAGTATCGAAAATTAGCTCCGAGTGAAACTAAAAAATAATCACAAAAAATTCAAATAAAAACTCAACTTATCGAATCAACAGATAAGATGAAAAACAAACATGGTGGATCAGTAGAGTATCGAATACGGAAGAAAAAGAAAAGAGGAGAATACCCTTGATTCATTGAGCCGGACTTCATTACTACGAGCCATTAAGTACTTTCTTCTAACCGCAGACGATCACAACACGAAGCTTTGATCTTCGAAGAAGTCGAATAATCATTAACACCTGCTGCCCAGCCTCAAGCTCTTTATGGATCCATTCTCACTCTTTTTCTTTTTCTTTTTTCTTTTTTTTTCTAATTGAATCGTAATATTTCAGTTACGGAAGAGGAAGAAAGAAGAAGAAGAAGAAGAGGAAGAGTTGGTTCAATCGGTAATTTAGGGGACAGAGGACTCTGTGAGAGACGTAGAGATTATAGAGATTTTTAGAGAGAGGAGTAGAGCCGACAAAGAGAGAGGGATATATGGGGATGAAGCGATGAAGCGATGAACGGAGAAGACAGAGACGACAAAGAGTTGGCTGCCGGTGTTAGACGGGTCCGCATTTTCGTAATTTCACAGCTATATTTAAAATATAAATTTATATTTGTGTTTGTCTGATTTTTTAAAAATTAAAGCTAAAATGCATATATATTATATATATTTTATAAGAAACTCAAAAGACGTTTATTTTACTGCGCAAAAAAAGAAATTAAAAAGAAAATGATATAAAAGAAAAGAAATAAAAAATCAAAACCTAAAAATAAAAAAGTTAAGAGAGTCTAAATAGTAACTTAAGTCAAAATTATCATTAAAAAAATTCAAATTTAATAGATAGAGGAAAGATGAGATAATAAGAAAAAAATTATTATGAAAAATTAAATTAGTTAAATTATCAGTTATCTAATTAATTCATTTAAACTAACGAGTTAAAATGATTTTATGTAAAATAATAATATCTTTTATTTTTGTCATAGAAGTTTAGGAGCAATTTTGAAGGAGCCTTGTACCATTTGAACTAAGCAAATAGAGTTTGTTTCAATCAGAATATTGAAATACCCCAAATTCTCACAAATTTACAAACTCTTTAAAAGCGCTTTAGGGTCTCTTGACCATTTAACATTTACACATGAAAAAGAGGAAACATATACTTGATCATAAAATTAATATCATTAATAGAGTCTGGCCCGAATCAAAATGGGCCGAATCCGGTCCGATCTAAATGGGCTCAAATCTAATATGAATCAGATCTGGATTGTCGTCTCTACTTATTTAAATTAAAAAAGAATATAAGAATGATATGAACTATTTTGATCTAAATATATATTTAGATTATTATAACTTAGCAATAATCTTCCCTTTCTCTATTTTATTTTATTTTATTTATTTTGATTGATAAATACATATTCTTGTACTTCAAAATTTTCCTTAAAATATAATCTTAGAAAGAAAGAAATAAATAAATCATAAATCACTTCATATATTAGCGAAACCGTTACAACTCATACGTGCCACCACCCATGCCGAATCACGTGGCAACAAATAATTTTTTTTAAAAAAAGAAAAAAAATCAGTGGCAGCAATGCCCTTCTCACCTTACACAAACTACGAAACTACCACTGAAGCAGCAGTTAGCTCTCCGTATTGTACTTGTCGCGTCAAACAACGTATAAAAATGTATATGTTCCTGTCTTAAATGTATTGCACTTGATTGATGTGTGACGTAATATATGTATATAAAAATATTTTTATTAAATTAACTTAATTTAATTAAAACATTAATCATGAAATATAAATTTAATTATGTAAAACACATGTTTATAATTTGATTAGACGTATGATACGAGACTAAAGCAAATCACTCTCTATTTTCTCTTGATTCTTAACCAATGCACCGCCGTTTGGGCCTCGAAACCTAAACACATGTTTATTCATAAAATTTTAATTTATATTCACCTATCTAATTTAGATTTCCGAAATAAAAATTTTTGAGTTAAAAATAAATAAATATATAAATATATATATATATATATTAAATCGGTAATACTATTTAGTTAACATTTTCGTGCATAATGATTTATTTTTCGTTTTTGTTTTTGTGTAACATGTGTTTTTATATTCTTGTTATGGTGTGGACCCATAAGTTTGTGGGGCCGACGCGTCTAGATGTTTTTGTCTTGTAGTGGAAGGAAGCTCCAAACGGACACGTAATTCAACATCAATGTTGACGGAAATGTTTGACTGAATTCCATAGAAACGGACAAAAACATATATATATATATATATATATATATATCCCCCGACCCCCGTTTTGTATTTTTGCTCTTTCTTAGCTTTCATTCGTTATTTATGACGATGGCTTTTTTGGTATCCTATTTTGTAATAACGTGTTTCTGAAGTTAACATTTATTTCATTTTAATTAGGATAATTAGAATAAAGTTTTAAATTTTATTTTAAATTATAATAAATATTTAATAATTATAATAAATATAAAATTTAAATTATAATTAAAATAGATATAATTAGTAAGTAATTATTTATACTAAATATTTCAAAGTATATATTATGATTTCTGCTAAGTTTTAATAATTTAATCCTAATTTCTCTTTTTTATTATTTTCATAATAAAAAATATATCAATCTTATTTTTACAAATAAAAATTTAAATTTCTATAATCTTCA
The DNA here is from genome assembly GCA_027186245.1 of Coriaria nepalensis. Taxonomy (NCBI): domain Eukaryota; kingdom Viridiplantae; phylum Streptophyta; class Magnoliopsida; order Cucurbitales; family Coriariaceae; genus Coriaria; species Coriaria nepalensis. Next base: position 7,273,743 of record CP114491.1, on the reverse strand, counting down.
TAAACTAAGCTTAGTTCAGTATATCATAAGAAATGTGAAGTCATCTTTTCTCTTACTAGATGAACTCATTTAATTATTATTTTTTTTATAATATTTGAATTTAAATAAATATTTCAATAATTTTAATTGAAATAAGATAAATAATTAATTTTAATATATTTAAATAATTAAAATTTTATTTATTTAAAATCTAACTACTTAAAAAAAAAAAAAAAAAAAAGATACCTGTGTTGAACTCTCTCTCCTCGCTTCATTAGTCGTCATCATGAAACCAAGATCTTCCTCCAATTTGCATAATCTATACATTACTTTTCCCAAACGTAAAGAATAGAGTCTCTCATTGGTAGGAAAAATGAGAGGAGAGAGAGAGAGAATAAAAGGAGAGAGAAAGAAAAAGGAAACACATCCACCCAAATTCAACAAATAATAATAATATAGAAAAAAACAAAACCCAATACAAATATCAATTGATTTATATTTTTAATGATTATATAATTTAGAGAAAATTCATGAATTGAAAAAGGAAAAAAAAAAATGATGTCTTACTTGCTTGATAAGTTATTTTTTTAATTTTATTTTATAAATTAATATTAATATTTAAAAAATATATAACCTCTCAGTAATAACGTGCGGGCCACGTTGAATTTGTCGTGTTGTGTGTTAGGTCAAGAATTTGGAACAGCTTTTGGCATCTTCCGCATGTTCGGTCAAAACCATGTGATTTTGACTAATAAGGTAACTTTGCTAAAATATTAAAAACAAAATGTTGGATTCATGTTTTAATTCCCACTTTTCTTTTGATTTAGTTGGGGTTGTTCGGGTGACATATGAAATTATTCGGAAATTGAATAAATAAATAAATAAATAAAATTATTAATAATAATTATATATAATTTATGGTAAAAAAATTTAAATTCTATAAAATTATAAACATATCATATAAAATTTGAATTAATTTATAAGAGTTCACCACTTTGTCTTTAAATTTGGTTGGGTATTATTGGCTTATCATTAACTTAAACTAATCTATTTATATTTTGTCTCAACCCCATTACTTTGACATTCAAGATGAATACTACTACTAGATCACTTTACTGACATATTAATCTACTTACCGACAATCTTCTTCTTCTTCTTCCTTTTTTTTTTTTTTTTTTTTATTTTTTCAATTTTTTAATTTTTAATTTTTTAATTTTTTAATTTTTTTTAATTTTTTAATTTTTTTAAAATGTGATGGAGAGAGACCAATAGAAATGATAGGGAATAAAGACAAATGATAAAGACAATCAATATTATACAAGTATCAACTATGCTTTGTTGTAATTAACTAATGTATAAAAAATATAGTTAAAACAATTTATGTGTTGGTTGTTAAAAATTATGGAATCGAGACTCGAAATAAATATAAAAATAATTTTTTAAATTTTTATGAAAATAACTCTCGATATATAATAAATTTCCTTTAATAAAAGAAAAAAAAAAGTGAATTTATCTCTTCTAGATTCATCTATTTATAGACTATTTTGGTAATAATGAAACAGTCAATTGACTGGTGAAAACAGTTAATTGACTATTTGTTTCCAACCGCTTTAATTTTGAATTTCTAGAAATTTAAAATTTACCAACTATTGAGACGTAGGTCATCGATTGCAGAAGAAGCTTCTTCTTCAACTTCATTCTGAAGATGAAGTAGAATGAATCCCCTTCTCCAAACACAGACATTTAGGAATGATATGGACAATAAACGAGTAAAGAGCCCCAAACGACGTAGTAGCTTGATTAACCCTGCATAAAAAAATACGTTTTCTTAACTTTTTCCAGCTCATTAGAATTAGTTAGGAAAGCCCCCACACGTTGGTGGCCCCATCGATAAGCAATGAATGGGCCTTGTTAGTTTGGCATCAGTAAGCCCAAGCCCAACTCAATCGAGAATTTTTAAGAATCAGCCCAAAATGAAAGTAGTTTAACCCAAAATAAAAATGACTTTTTTTTTTGGGTGAAATATAAATAAATAAATAAGAATCCCAATTAACAATTAATTTTTATTATATTTAAATAATTTTTAAAAAAAATAATAAATAAAAATTCACCTGAAGAGCTCCACAATCCATCAGAAGATTGAAAGTGTAAGAAACAGTCCAAGGACATAGAACCAATGAATCAGGTTCACCAAACTTCCAGAAACAAAAACAGAATAAAAATAAAATAAAAATAAAAATAAATAAATTTGAAGTTGAAGTTGAAGTTGAAATTGGTGGTAATCAATTATAAATATAAAAAGACCCTGTTAGGACAAGTACGGGAACCCCCATTCATGTAACCAAAGTTTTGGTTCTGTGCCACGACTTCACAACTTAGGAGAAGTTCATTTACTAATAGTCGCTAAGAATAAACTCAATATTAAACCAAATTTTATTTCATTTTATTTTTAATTATTAAATGAATTACCTAATTTTATTCAAACATGAACACGTATCGACATCATAATGAACTCATGAACTCAATATTAAAATGCATATTTTAATGAAATTAGGAAACTCATTTAACAATTGAAAAATAAAAAAAAATGATTTAATTCAAAATTCATAATTAATACTAAAAATCAATTTTATATTAAACAACTCAACAACCCAGTATATGAGTAATTATATTTTTCGTTTGTTGGTTGCTGAGAATGAATATAACATTATAAATAAAGAAGGTTGCATCGACATCATTGACCCAATAGATCCGTAGAATAAACTAGTAATTATGTTAGTATATTCATTACTGCTAATTTACTTTACGGATTGAAAGCTCTTTTGACCTCATCGACCCATAGAGTAATTTGATTATACGGGGCGATTGGATCTATATGGCCTTTGACTCTATGAGTAGATGAGGTATTCGACTCTATGCACATCAACTAGCAGTTATGAAAGTTCCATCGACAGGTCGATGAGGTTGATAGGTCGATGTAGTCGAGTAGGCCTTCGACTATATGGGCATAAGCTAGTAGTTATGAAAGCTCAATCGATGGGTTGATGGGGTAGATGAGATTAATGGGTCGATTAGGCCTTCAACTCTACATCATGTTTTAAGTTCATTATGATATATGTTCAGCCAAATTATTAATTAAGTTATGTTGATTTAAATCATTTTAGATGTAATTAAATTATTCAACTCATTTAGTAATTAAAAAAAATGAAAGAAATAAAAACATACAAATTTAGAATTTATAAAAGTCAAATTGATATTAATAATATTATTTTTGACATATTTTGTATAATAATTTATATTAATAATATCAAATTATACAATAAGTTTAAGTTCATTATGATATCAATCTTGACAATTTTAAATGAAATTAAACAATTCGTTCAATAATTAAAATAAAATAAAAAAAAAAATAAAAAAAAATATAATTTTGATTTAATCGAACTCACTTTATTTTTTTCGGATTCAATCCAACCCGATTCTAAAAATTAAAAAATCCGCTGATGTCCAAGACAGCTGACAATGACAATGGCCCCCACAAATTTTAAAAAATATTTATTAATGATCTGTCAATTTCACTAAAAGGCTCCGCATGAGATGATTTGATTGACTATACATACAACAATAACTATCTAATAAATAATAATAATTTCATTTTATTTTATATCCTCAATTTTGAGAATATAACATGGAATCCGAATCTACCAGTCTAACTGGTCTGGCACATGAGATATGACACATAACACGTGACATTATTCTGGCCAATCATTATTGTCCTAGTATTACCTAACAGAGCTATAAACCTTGTGTAAATATACACCATTATCTACACGTTATAATATATATATTAATAAATTCGATATTAAAATTGATACTTCTTAATATTGATTACATAGAGCTAATGATAAGATGTAAAATAAGTGACTCAATATCCCGTCAAATTAGAAAGAAGTAAATATCATGTCATTTTCCATCTTAACGTGTAAGACTATTTCCCTTTCTCCATTTCAATCCACTCAATTGTCAAAGTCCACATCTTGCCTTAACACCTCTAAAGCTAAGCCACCAAATAGGGAGGAAATTTTTTAACTAATCTACTAACTAAAGCAACTTAAGACAATTGCATCATTGAAATACTAGCAAGTGATCACGGCTTGATTAATCAATTCAATAATGAAAGCGATAGAAAACAACATCTCAACTCATCATCTTTAACTCCATCCACCCTATCTTCCTTTAGCATCTCTCCAATTCAAAACAAAATTTTCGGAGTGTATTTTCCCGGAAAACAAACACCACCACCACCACCATGGACAGATTGGTGAAGCCAGACTTGAAGGAGCTTGATCTAGCCTTCATGAAAGGACAAAAAAGCAGTACAGCCTTTAGATTGACAAATCTCATGCACACCATGTCTGTTGCAGTATGCTTAACGACTTCGAATCCATCAGTTTTCACAGTTTCTCAATCCTTCTCTATCCTCCCACCTCTCTCTTCTGCCTCCTACACTCTCACCCTTTCTCAGCCGTCCGATCAACCCCCTCTCAGCACTCCTCCTGATACGGTCACCGTCCGATCGTCCGTGCTGCCGATTGGCAAAGCTCATCCGGATGATCTCCGCCGTCTGTTTTACCGGCCCGGACCCCACATCTTCCGAGATGCCTCCCTAATCATCTCTTTCGTTGGTCCCCACGTCGTCGAATTCCTAACCACTCACAGTACGAGTGTTCAGGAGTTGTCCGTTCTTTTAAACAAAGCCATCTCGAGCTGTTCTCCATCTCAGAGCACAAAACTTCTCTCCCTCGCAATTTCTTTTGGAAGACCAAACATCGTCTTGAGTTTAATCGATTCCGGTGCTGATGTCACTGTCAAGGATTCACACGGCCGGTCTCTGTTATTACCGGCCATTCAAACCGGAAACATTGATGTCATTAAAATTTTAATAGCTTCGGGTTGTGATATTAACGATCCGGTTGACTCGGATGGCCGGACCCCAGTCCACATCGCCGCGAGCCTCAACCACATTGAGATGATTCGGTTTTTGGTATCTGCCGGTGCAAATGCCGAGACCCCAGACCGAAACAAGTGGACACCACTTCAATGCGCCGCATCGGAAGGTCATTTGGAAACCGTCGATTTTCTATTAAACTGTTCGAACGTAAAATACGCGTTGAACAAGGATGGGAAGACTGCGTTCCAACTCGCGTTCGATAAAGGGCATTCTCATCTTTTCGACCTGCTCTGTTTGGGCGATGTCTTGCATAGAGGAGCAAGATTGAACGATTTGAACGGACTCAAGAGTTGCATAGCGGAAGGAGCGAAATTGAATGGGAGAGATCAAAACGGATGGACGGCATTGCACCGAGCTGCGTTCAAAGGAAGGATCGAATGCGTGAAGTTGTTGATCGAGTTTGGAGCTGAAGTTGATCAAGTGGATGATTCCGGATGCACACCTTTGCATTGTGCGGTTGAAGCGGGGAACTTGCAGGTCGCTTTGTTTCTGGAGGCTAATGGCGCGAAAGCTAGCGCGAAAGGTTTGGTTAGCTTGAAAAAATCGGAGAGTTTTAAGAATGTTTTTCCCTCTTCTGTTTTGGGTCCTTCTTCTGTGTGTTATGTGAAAGAACACGAGTGATTCAAAAAATGGGGGGAGAATTTTTCGGCTGCAAATTGTATATAATGTTGTAGTGATGTTTTGGTTCTTTGTATAATATACCCTACGAGGGAGGAAAAGTTAAGAAGTCTATATCTGTTTAAATTTATATGATGAAATTAATGAGAAGCATTAATTATTACATTATGTATCAGTGAATTGTTGTGCATGTTTTAACTTGTCATCATCAATTTGATTGACTAGTTAGTAATGTTTTAGTTTACTACTGTTGGCCCTTAGGGCGTTGGCTTAACTAAAATGCACAAACCTATTAAGTTTAGTTTGTAATAAAAGTCGTAAGGAATTCATATATATAAAGTAATATCTAAAATTTTTCTGATCTTATTTTAAATATGTATAATAATTATATAAGTAAGATGGATCATATAATATTTATATATGATGGTTTAAGATCCTATGACAGTAAATAATTCGTGTCTTAAGATTTAAGCAATTTGAGTCTCAATTATCATGATTTCTAAAATACATAGCTTAAAATATTGAACTTTATCATAATATATATTTATAGAACATAAGACTTAATTCCAAACAAATCAATAAACATGATAAATAATAACTGATTTTCATAAATAACAACTAATAATAATATTTATTATCTTGTTAATATCTATATAAATATAGTATCATATAAAATTATTTGCCCCATAGGATCAAAATTTGATTGGCTTGACGTGCATACACTTTCAATCACCCACTTGCACTTAAAGCAATCATTTTTTAATCTTATTCCCATATTGTCAAGATGACTATCAAACTTTTGTTAGGAAAGTGGCTTAGTGAATGGATCTATATTGTTCCCATATTGTCGAACACCTTTCTATGTTGACGCCCCCTTCTTCCAATCATCCCTCGAATGAAGTGATAATATCGCAACACATGCTTAGATTTCTGATGAGATATGGGTCCCTTCGCTAGTGCTATTGCATTATTATTATCAATACACTACTACGAGATCAACAATGCTCGAAATCATACCAAGTTTAGTTATAATTTTTTCATCCAAATCACTTTTTTTGCTGCTTATATAGCTACAATGTATCCAGTCTCAGTAGTGGAATCCACAGTCATTTCCTATTTGGAACTCTTCTAACTGACCACTCTACTATTGAGTGCGAAAATGAAACCTAAAATTGATATACGATAATTAACATTTAATTGAAAACTAGAGTCTGTGAAACATTTAATTTTTAAGTCAGTACCTCCCTAATTCAAAAACATCTTTTTAGTTCTTCTCAAATATTTAAGAATGTTATTGACAATAATCCAATACTTTTGTTCCAGATTACCTTAAAATATTCTCGTAATACTTAAAGTATAGACAACATCTGACCTTATAAATAACATAGCGTATATGATGGATCGTAATGCCGAAGCATAAGGTACTTCACTCATCTCATCTCTCTCCGATTGTGTTTTAGGAGACATATTCTTAGAAAGATAAATTTCATGACTTATTGGCAGAAGTCCTCTCTCAAAATCTTCAATGCTAAACCATTTTAGCATTTTATCTATGTATGTCGATTGGATCAAGCCTAACAACCTTTTATCTTTATAAGTCTTTATTACTAGAATATAGACCGCTTCACCCAAATCTTTCAAGGATAAATTCTTTGATAACCACACTTTTATAGACTGTATCATATTTACATCATTCCTAATAAGTAGTATGTCATCCACGTATAGAATGACAAAAGAAACATAGCTCACACTAACTTTCTTGCACACACATGAATCATCTTCATTCTTAATAAAGTCTAACGATTTGAACATTTCATTAAAACGAATGTTCTAACTTTGAGATGCTTGTTTTATGTCGTATATAGACTTTTGCAACTTACACAACTTCCCTTTATTTTTCTTGTCTATGAAGCCCTCGGGTTATATTATATACACATCTTCATTGAGATACCAATTTAGGAAGGTTGTCTTCCTGTCCATTTGCTAGATTTTATAATCATGGTACGCGGCAATGAAAAACAATATTCGAATGGATTTAGTTATTGCAACGGGTGAGAAAGTTTCCTCTTAATCGATCGTTTCTCTTTATCTATAACTCTTTGCAACTAGTCTAACTTTATAGGTTTCGACTTTTCCATCTGTTCCAGTTTTTTTTTTTTGAAAACTCACTTACATCCTATAAGTTATGGGTTTTGATCAGCTATATATTGCATCCTTCTATTTATTTATTAGTCTTCATAAATAAGATCAAATCGCATAATTTAAAATTAAAAATTTTCTTTCTAATTTTCGAGATCTGTGATATTTATAAGATTAGTTCTTCAAATGGCACATGATTGGTTCTTCAAATCGCACATTTTTATTTAATAAATATAATTTGAGATTGTAAAACCTCAATTCATAGACTACATGAAAGAATTTGATTAATGGATACTAGATTAGAGTAAAGAACTTGATTAATGAAAATTTAGAGTAAAGAAAAAAAAAGGTAAAGCTGAATTAATTGTACCTTGAAACTTAATAAGGGGAATGTAATTTGACAAATCCATTTGATTTTTGTTTATTTGATTGAGGTTATTTTCTATAACAAGAGGGACATTGTGGTATGATCTCTCATTGTGGATATTGATTTTTGATTTGATTGGGGTTATTTTCATAAGTGTAGTTTGAAAAAGATGGATTCCAAGATAAAAAATATGTATTGTATACACAGTAGTACAATTCAGATTCTTAGAACACACTCGAGAAGAAACATAAATTATGCTCATTTGTTCCATAGATATGCTGAGGTATATAATGTATTGATTGCCTGATTCATTTCTTGTTACATCTATTTTTGATATGATGTACATTGCATGGGCGTCAATGAGGTTAGCTCATCAAGCACTGGAGCCCCAAGAACTGCTTTTGTAGACCATGATTTTAGCGGATAGTATTTGGGAAATGAAGAGGGAGTTAGTAACTTAATGGGATGTATAATGATCTTTTTAAGACAAGAATGAACTCTAAAAAAGCTCTTAAAGCTAGCTATTAACTATGCATAAATAAAATACCATAGATAAGTTTACATGTAAATAGTTGTTGATGAATTTTGACAGAAGCAATAATGTTGTTATGAATTACAGTAGTAAGGATGATATATGTACTATATTTTTTTGTTTTTTGTTAATATGTCATAAGGCGAACATACCTTTTTGCGTGTGAGTATAGAAAAACTTTAACGACTATTTACATGTGAAAAAAAAAAGAAGGTCAAAAGCAGTCAAAAGTTATTTCAGCTTGAATAACTATTATACCATACAGTGAATCACATTTGAATAGTTAACTGCATAAGCGATCAAAAATGGTAAAAAATGGTCAAAAGATGTTCACATGTGTAGAAAATTTTTGGATATAAATGAAGCACATTAGAATTTCAGCTAAATTAGTGAAAAAGTGGTGAAAAGATGAACTTCAAATATGAATATGTCAATCACCTAAAAACTCTATCTAAAGCACAAAACCAAGGCCATTCTAAATTGACATTCTGCACAATTTCTAAACCAGAGAGAACATTACTTCTCAAAACTTGAGTACACCCCCAATGTCAGAAGGTTCATTACGTAATTGTAAATAATTTTTTATTTCATTTGATCTAATTTTGCACAAAATATGTTTGTTTATCTGTAAGATTAGATGTTGTAGAATTGACTGTGAAAACGACGATGGCACGTTCGTAAATGTTTGGCATCTGGAGTTCAAGCCAATGAAGTTGAAGTTTATTCGGATGATAAATGTTTTAGCAGTTCGAAAAACCTCATCAGAACTGCTAAAACAATGATAAATTTGTTAACATATAAATAATAACTTGTAAGTTACGGAAACAAAACAATGAAACGTTGGGACTAACTTTGACTTTAGGTGGGCAGTGGTGTGCAACTTGCACATAGTAGATTGAATGCTGCCCATTGAACCTCACTTAACCTAAAAATGGAACAAAATGATTAAGTAACGACGTATTCAATGGCTCCATTCTCATATTGGTAGCATTGACATTCACTAATCCATGAAAACATATAATTCGAAGCTCCTATGAAGTTGCTTTTCCAATAGGATGACAAATGTAAATATACTGAGGAATGAACTTACTTTCTCTTGAGTATGATTCTGTACAGATGTAATACTTCCTCATGATATAGAAGAGAACCTATAATGAATTTGAATGAAGAAAAAATGCAGTGATGCTACCTAATCGAATCCCTAAATCAAACTCTCTAAATTTATGCCATAAGTCGAAAATGAATGAAAGTAAAGCAAACCTGAAGCAAAATGAGAAATTATACGGCTCTGCAATGGCGGCCTTCTAGTCGTGAGGATTTTATCTGGTCGTGAAGATTTTATCTGGTCGTGAAGAAATGAGACAGGAGAGAAATGAAACCAAACAGGCTTGAATCCAGATCTCATATACTTTCATTTCTCACGCTTCCAATATACCATCAAAGAGAAAAGTATCCACGCTGGCAATCCGCATCTCCCCGTCTTGAGCCAATCAGAACAAAGTACTCTCACTCCTTCTCAACTGTATATGTACCTAATCTCCCTCTTTAAACCCATCAATAAAATCAAGTCCGCAACAAAGAAGAAAAAAGAAACCCTTAAGTTTTGCTCCCTTCGAGTAATTTTCATCGTCTAGGGTTCAGAATGAGTTCAGCTGCTTCAACGAAGGGAGGTAGAGGCAAGCCTAAGTCGACCAAATCTGTGTCCAGATCTCACAAGGCTGGCCTTCAATTTCCCGTCGGTCGTATTGCTCGATTCCTTAAAGCCGGCAAGTACGCTGAGCGTGTTGGTGCCGGTGCTCCGGTTTACCTCTCCGCTGTCCTTGAGTATCTCGCCGCTGAGGTTAGTGATCGTCGACCATCCTCTTTCATTCTTTTGTGATGGTTCTGTGCTTGGTTGTTCTTTGTTATCGTGTTGACTGAGTTTCGTGTATCTTAGCATCGATTATCGGTCGATGATTATTAGCAATCTTCTAATTTCTAAAAGATTGCTAACAAGTTCTTAAGATTTTATTAATGGCGTGCCCTTCCATTTTGCAGGTATTAGAACTTGCAGGAAATGCCGCTAGAGACAACAAGAAGAATCGAATCGTTCCACGCCATATACAGCTCGCAGTAAGAAATGATGAAGAGTTGAGCAAGCTTTTAGGGACTGTAACTATTGCTAATGGGGGCGTTTTGCCAAACATCCACCAGAATTTGTTGCCCAAGAAGATTGGAAAAGGCAAAGGCGATATTGGATCAGCTTCCCAAGAGTTTTAGAGAGTTCATAATCACTGAATAGTTCTGTTTTTAGAGAGTTCCTTTTTGGGATAAAGCTGCTCGGTTTACGATCTGCCTGATCATTGTAACTGGGAATCATTATTATTATTATTATTATTTTGATAATATACAGTTTTCAGAAAATTTCTCCCTTCTGCTTATCGAAAGCTATACTTTATAGCTTTACGGAGCCGTTTTGACATTTGTCCATTTTGATTCCTACATCACGCACTGTTATCCCCACTTCGCCAAAACCCTTTTCTTCTGCTAAACGAGCTCAAGTGTTTCTTGCCTCCTGATTTTGTGTTTTTTCGTACGGTTTAAGATAAAAATGGTGGTACCTCTCTTCAACCTTGCTCCAAATCTTACTGTTTCAAGGCTCTGTATTGGTTCGACCCCTCACACTCTCTCACTCTTTTCTCTCTCCTCCTTCCCCCTTCATTATTTCCTAACCTTGTAAATCAAATCGTCCATACGAACAATGACTTTTGGCGAGCAAAATTCACTCCTTCAATCCTTTCAGCTCCTCGACCAAGCTTTCGATCCAGGCATCAACTTTTTTCACTCAGCTGAAATGTAGAATAACTACCCTTTCAGGCACCCCTTTTCTTTATTATATATGTTTCTTGTTCTGTATAATCTGTGTCGCGTATACTGTATACATATTCTTAGTTCTACATTTATTTTTTGTTGTTTTTCATTGGCAACAACCCATTAGGTATCCAGTGCCTCAGCGGAACCAGACTCAGGGAAGAAGCGAGGAGTATCTTGGCATTTGGATTAAAGACCGCAATATTGCTCGGGACAGCCTTGTTTTAGCCACCAAGGTCTGAGTACTGATCTTAATACCACCTTAATTTTGTGGACTAGTCTAGAAATCAAAAGTGAACTTAAACATTTTCTCTTTCCAGCTATATTATAGGTTCAGAGAAACGGATTATGATCCAATTCGACAGTATGATTCTGTTCCTATAGAAGAGCAACTCAATGCCTTAAGCAAAGCTGTTGATGCTGGTAAAGTAGGTGATACTATTTTGTTTTCGCCTTTTTCAGTTACTGTTACTTGATTATGTTTTTTCAATTTGCAATTCATGAATTTTGCAGCTAAGGTATATTGGGTTAAGTAATGAAACTACCTATGGTGTCATGAAGTTTATTCGGATAGCCGAAAAGCTTACTGAGCTTCCCAAGATTATAACATTGCAGGTTCTATGGCTCTTTGTGTTATATATTTTCTTAATTTCCATATAACTTATTCATGTTTGTGGCTAAAAGATGTTACAATGTTAACTGTGAAATGTGAAGAACTCCTATAGCTTGCTGTGTTGAACCCTTTGATTCTGGACTGGCTGAATGTTGTCATCATGGGAGGATCGATTTAACAATTTCTTTTATAAAAGGGAAAGGGAAAGGGAAAGAAAATGGATAATGGTACTTATAGCATCAAGTAAACATTATTATTTACGTTTTTATTTTCAGGATCAGCTTATTGGCATATAGTCCTCTGGCAATGGGCATACTTTCCGGGAAGTATTTTTCACCAGAAGGTGATGCTGCTGATGCTCGCATGAATCTTTATAGAGGTTCTCTTTTAAATGACTTTCAGAGATTTCATTTGAATCAAGAATAGGGGTGGGTGTAGTTTTTCTCGTATGGAGTTGGGTGTTGTTCCATCTTGCCAGGAAAATATACTTGTCTAAGAAAAAAGTAAAAGCAGTTAGCATGGTAATGTCTACGCTCTTTTTAGTTGTAAATTGGTATGTAATGACAGATATATACCATATATATTCATCTTTTGTTTTTTTTTGTATTTTTTTAAAGGCCAAAGTGAAGTACCTTAAATCTCTCTCTGTGTTTCCGTTTTGCAGGAGTACCTTAAGGTATCAGAAAATTATAATATTCACCCAGTATCTCTTGCAATCGGTTTGTCCATTCATTCACTATTCTGATATGTTCTTTGTTGCAAGTGGTTTATTGCAAGGTTTTCTTTTGCAGCCTTTGTTCTTAGACATCATCCTCTTGTTGCAAGTGTCTTGTTTGTAGCCACCAAGTCACGGCAGCTCTCCGACATTCTTAATGCGTTCAAGGTCGATCTAACCCTTGAAATTATAACCGAAATCAATGATATTCATGCAAGGTTCCCTAATCCCATGCCCCAGACAACTATTTCTCCAGCAAACTTAAGTCTAATTTTCTTAATGACACGGAGAAATCTGTCCCCTTCTATTTAAAGATAAATCTGACAATGACAGGTTTACTAAACGGTCGTTTGACATAAACTTATACGAAGAGAAAGAGTGAAAAATTGCTCTTGAATTGAAGTGAGACGCATGTTGTTCTTAAAATTCATATCATAATTATAATTATAAATATTATTTTTTATATATTATATTATCTATTAAATTAAATTAAATATTTATAATTATTATAAATTTCAATATATTATGAAAAATAAATACAAGAATATATATTTCTAATAAGTATGGTAAATTGGAATGTAGAGTAGAGGCACGTTCACGTTGTAAGCAAATTTCAATATCCTCGCAGCTGCCTGCCACTTTGGTCCGACTAACTGTCAAATACATTATAAGAATGTTATTCACGTCGCATTTTTAATATACCGAACTTCAATTCATCAATAAATGTATTTATTTTAAAGTACTTAAAATAATCAACATACTCACAATTCAATATATACATATTATTATCATATATTATATCATAAATTAAATATTTTATTTATTTATTATCATATATTAACTTAAGACTCGTTTCTTGCCGGTTCCAAGAAAAGTCTCCAATTTCAAACACCCTCAAACTAACTAAAGTAATAAATAATCATATTATATATGTTTAGAGAAAATCAAAATAAATAAATTATTTTTATTTTTATTTTTAAAAAAGAGAAAAAAAAGGAATATAATTTATATGATTTATTTTTATTATAATAAACTCCTCAAATTAATATGATTATTAATTTAAAAATTAATTATAATAAATCTTTATAATTATCTTTTCACTAATTTTGCCGGTTTTATTAATGTATCTTTAAACTCTTATTTACTCTTAAATTTATTTGTTTGAGTTCTAAAAAAAAAAAAAAAAAAACATTTCTCCCATGTGAGGAGATCTACTTTCGACGAATATAATTTTATTTTAAAGTAAAAATTATAAAAAAAAATATAATCAAAATAAATACAAATTTAAACAAGCGATAATACCATTAAAATAGATATAAAAAAAATTAATTGTAAAGTTTTGGAAAAAAAAAAATTATTTAATATTTAAAATATAATCCCATTAAATTTAAAGAGTTTATTATATAATAAAAGTGATTCATTATTGTCTCCCCCAATAAAAAAAAAAAAAAGAGGGAAAGAAGAAAGATTCAGGCTATGGCAATTCTTCATTTCTAGAGAGACGGTCCAGACCTTGGATCGGGCCCCACCACCAACTTTTGCAAATCGAATCCTTTTTTTTTTCTTTTTTTTTTCCTTAGGGTTCCTTTTAATCTTCTTTTTGGGCAGAATCAGAAATTGAGGATTCACTGAAAATTCTTATTATACTTTGATCGATTTGATTCGATCTTCGGATCTTCATTCTTTTTCTAGGGGCCTCGGCCTGGTTTTCGAATGGGGTCGAAGCCATGGTTGCACCCTGCTCCGTCATACCGGACTCTCGAGACTTACTGGGACTCAGAAGAGGATGCTCCCGGACCTCGCTGCGGCCATACACTCACCGCCATCGCCCCTACTAAAACTCATGGACCTCGTCTCATTCTTTTCGGTGGCGCCACCGCTATCGAGGGCGGGGCTTCCTCGTCTGCTCCCGGAATCAGTAGATTACCCTATCATTACCACTTCTCTCTTCCTTCCTTGATTGTATCTCACTCTGATTTGATTATTTCTATTATGGATTTGTGGAATTTCCACTGTGTGGTGGATCGTAGTGGTTGTAAAATTTTGTGCAATTGCCTGTCAAATTTGCAGGATTGGCGGGGGTGACGAATTCAGTGCATTCCTATGACGTTCTTACTAGGAAATGGACCAGGTGAGACAACGTCTCTCTTTTGAGTATTTATTTACCGTTCTTGTAATCAAGTCTCGAAATCGAATTGCATTTGTTCTTTTTTTTTTTTCTCCATTTTAATCATGCAGAATGAGACCTGCTGGTGAGCCCCCATCCCCTAGGGCTGCCCATGCTGCAGCTGCAGTGGGTACTATGGTTGTTTTTCAGGTGAGACTGTATAATAAAGCCGACGAATTTGGGTAAGATACAGGTTTTTTGGATTTTGATTTTTTCTGTTAAAAGATTGGAATTGATGATGGGTTCATGCTGCTAGGGTGGCATAGGTCCTGCTGGGCATTCTACAGATGATCTCTATGTGCTTGACTTGACCAATGATAAGTTCAAGTGGCACAGGTGAGCTTATTTGGGAAGCTTTAGAATTATTGCGGTGAAAGAGTCCTTTTTTAATGTATTTTGGAATGCAATGCAGAGTGGTTGTTCAAGGACAGGGACCTGGGCCTCGCTATGGCCACGTGATGGACTTGGTTGCTCAAAGATATCTGGTCACCGTTAGTGGAAATGATGGTAAGGACGTTTGATAATTATATCATACCTTTGTGCATACATACCGACTCTAAGAGAGGGAAACATGAATGGCTGTTTCACTCTGACGTCTGGATAGTGGACTATATGAGTGACAGGGGGAAGTATACTGCTAGACGTCTAATGTTTTCATCTTAAGATTTTCTGCTATCCCGGTCTAAAACCATTTGATGTTAATTATCGTGTACTCTTTTTTTTCTAGGAAAAAGGGTCTTATCCGATGCTTGGTCTTTGGATACTGCCCAGAAGCCATATGCATGGCAGAGGCTGAGTCCAGAAGGTGATAGACCTTCTGCTAGAATGTAAGTGTCTGTTATGTTTCATCCCACTGTATAATCCTGAATTAACACTTTCAGAAACATTCAAAATACTGAATCAGTAACCTTATTTTGTAGGTATGCAACAGGTAGTGCCCGATCAGATGGCATGTTTTTGCTTTGTGGAGGAAGAGACACTTCTGGCACAGTATGATCAACTCTCTTTATATAGATCTAGCATGAACTGCTATGTAATGTCTTTTATTCATTTGAAGAATTGTGCTTAAAACTCAACCCCGATATACAAGTTCGGTATTCAGTGCATGTAGTGCATAAATCATAACTACATAAAATTAAACCAAAGTTGCCAAACAGAATAGGGATAGGCATGGTCCTAATGATGATATCTGAAAATTGTGTTATATCAATTAACAGCCACTAGCCGATGCGTATGGACTGCTTATGCATAGGAATGGTCAGTGGGAATGGACTCTTGCACCTGGGGTTTCTCCTTCACCAAGGTATCAACATGCTGCGGTAAGTGACAAAATGAAATACTGGAAACCTATTGCCCTTAAAAATGCTTCTCTGAGGCGCTTTCTGTGGCATTCTTGGGAACCGACTGACTGGGTTTGAGATAAGAGTTTTGGATATCTATTCTGTTTTATTTTTAAACTAGATAGCTCTATGCTTATAATACTTAATTTTCACTTAACTTGCCATTATCTGTTGTAGGTGTTTGTTGGTGCTCGACTACATGTCACTGGGGGTGCTCTTAGGGGAGGTCGCACAATGGAAGGCGAAGCAGCTATTGCAGGTACATTTGGATATTTTTCATCAGTGGCGCTTGTTTGCATGCAATCAGTGTCTTACTTATGTTCTTTTTATCTATTTTTACAGTGTTAGACACTGCGGCTGGAGTTTGGTTAGATAGGAATGGGTTGGTTACCTCATCACGCACAAAGGCACACACTGATTATGATCCGTCTTTGGAGCTTATGCGTCGCTGCCGACATGCAGCTGCTTCTGTTGGTGTTCGTATTTATATTTATGGTGGTCTCAAGGGAGGTGAGGATTGTAAATACAAAGGTCAAATCACAAATTTATGTGTATCGATTCTCTACTCATTATATCATACAATTGTGGACTTCCCTGAAATTCGTGTAATAAAAGCATCAATCTGCAGTTTCATATGTAAGAAAATTCATAATAGTGATGCTTAGAATTGGAAATATAGAGATCCTAAATATGTACTAGCAATGGGAAATAGTGTCAGTACATAGTCATCATTGAAGCGTTAATGTCATCTGGATATTTTCAATGTCAGCTATACTGCATGGGCGCCAATGATCTGTTGTGATCATATTTAGTACGATTATTTATCCTGGATGTTAGGCCAAAAAATGTAACTTCTATTATACTTTTTACCTTTTTGGCCAAATGTTTATCAATGCTATCACTATTTGCAGATATCTTGCTAGGGAATTTTCTGGTTGCGGAAAATTCATCAATTCATTCAAATATCAATTCCTCTTTGTTACACTCCGAGAGAGCCTCAGGTATAACAAGCCCCAAACTAAATCAGTCCTGTGCAAGTTCTAACATAACACCTTTTTCAGATACTGGATCAGTAGCTACCTTATCTCGTGGCATGAGGTATTAATCCCCCATCCCATCTTTCTTTCTTGTTGAACTGAAAATTTGCAAGAACTGAGGGATTGTTTCCATTTTCCATTAGTTTGGACAAAAGCTCCCTAGAAAAACTGAGTGAGGCTTCTGCTGCTGAAGCTGAAGCAGCTAGTGCTGTCTGGCAAGCACTTCAGGTCCAATCCGCTGCTCCAGCTGAAGATACATCTGCATCAGATTCAAACTCACAAGCTGTAGAAACAACTTCAGATGGTAGTGACAATGAGGCTGATGTCCGCCTTCATCCAAGAGCTGTATGTTCTTTGGCCTCTGTTCTATATGAAATGAAAATTTCCATCATCATACTCTTAAGAGTGTCCTTTTTCTGTTGCTACAGGTTGTAGTTGCAAAGGAGGCCGTAGGTAACCTGGGGGGGATGGTGAGGCAGTTATCTTTGGATCAGTTTGAAAACGAGAGCAGAAGAATGGTTCCATTGAATAATGACTTGTCAAATCTTACCAAAAAGTTTACCAGGCAGAGATCCCCTCAAGGGTTACATAAAAAGGCATGTATCTTTTAACAGTTTTTGTTATTTGTCCCTTACGGTTCAACATTTAGTTTCATGTATTGTTTTTTAATTTTTCTGTTATGCAGATCATTTCTACATTACTCAGACCTCGGAACTGGAAAGCCCCTGCTAATAGGAAGTTTTTCCTAGATTCTTACGAAGTGGGTGAGCTTTGCTATGCTGCCGAACAGATCTTTATGCATGAGACAACAGTTCTTCAACTCAAAGCTCCCATTAAAGTATTCGGGGATCTTCATGGACAGTTTGGTGATCTAATGCGGCTTTTCGATGAATATGGTTTTCCTTCCACTGCTGGGGACATCACGTAAGTCTGGCAGTCATTCTAATTTGTATGATTATTTACTTTAGACTTCTTTGGAAAGAATTGAGCCAATCCACAATCAGCTTGAGGTTCTATAAAAAATTTAGCATTATCTTTAACAAGCAATAATATGTTTCAGGTACATTGACTACTTGTTTCTGGGAGATTATGTTGATCGAGGACAGCATAGCTTGGAGACTATAACCTTGCTCCTTGCTCTTAAGGCAAGTTTATTTTAGCTTCTCAATCAATCAATTGTGAAAATGACTTCATTCTTTATTTTGTGTAGAGCTAACTGTGCAGGGCCTGATTATTGCAGATTGAGTACCCCGAAAATGTTCACTTGATACGTGGAAACCATGAGGCCGCTGACATAAACGCACTCTTTGGTTTTCGGCTTGAATGCATAGAGAGAATGGTATACAGAAAGATACAATTGTGATAATTCTCTTCATTAGTGGAATGAATATGGTAGTGACGTATATCTCTGTAGGGAGAGAATGATGGAATATGGGCATGGACACGGTTCAATCAACTGTTTAATTATCTTCCACTTGCTGCGTTGATTGAAAAGAAAATTATTTGTATGCATGGTGGCATAGGGCGTTCTATATACACCACTGAACAAATTGAGAAGCTTGAGAGGCCCATTACAATGGATGCTGGATCTATTATTTTAATGGACCTTTTGTGGTATGTATTCATTCAGTTCTTTTTCATACCCTGTTTGTAAATTTATCTGCTCTCATACATCCTCCATACACAGGTCTGATCCTACAGAAAACGATAGTGTGGAGGGTCTCAGACCAAATGCTAGGGGCCCTGGTCTTGTAACCTTTGGGGTATGCTCTTTCTTGTTTCTTCTTTTCTTTTCGTTTCAATGCCAGTAGGTCTTTTTGGCCTTACATTACTATTTCTATTTTTTGCAGCCTGACCGGGTCACAGAATTCTGTAAGAAAAATAAATTACAGCTTATAATAAGGGCCCATGAATGTGTAATGGATGGATTTGAAAGGTTTGCTCAGGGACAATTAATCACTCTTTTCTCAGCAACTAACTATTGTGGTAAGCAATTTTACTTGAAACAATTTTTTGCCCTACTTAATATGCTGCTGTTTCTTGCTTATGTCGTCTTATTTATGTAGGGACCGCAAACAATGCCGGAGCTATACTGGTAGTTGGTAGGGGTTTGGTTGTTGTTCCAAAATTGATTCATCCCTTGCCACCTCCCCTTCAGTCTCCTGAGACATCTCCAGAACATGCCATGGAGGACACTTGGATGCAGGTCTGTGCTTTTGTATTGTAGAATTTGGAGTTATTTGTTCAAAAACCTGTTTAACTTTGTATCAACTCCTTGTGCTACAAAAGATATAAAAGCAAAAGAAGAGTCATTTTTAAACCTTTCTTTCATTCGAATCAATATGAGAGCATCAAATTTTGGTATTTTTTTCAGGAGCTTAACATTCAGAGACCTCCAACTCCAACAAGAGGTCGCCCACAACCTGATCTAGACCGGAGCTCACTTGCTTACATATGATGTTTTACTTGAGGTGATATTAGTTCTCCACTAAAACCAATCTGTTCTGAAATTCTGCGGGTTTTTCCGTTCAATATCAAACCGAGCATTTGCCATGTACTCTCTACTGTGTCTCCGCACAAGCCTTGTCTGAAAAGAGAAATGCAGAACCTTTGTCCCACAATGTGCACTTAATTTAAGGTTTTATAGAAGATTAGCTCGTAAGAAAAGTTGGTTCCTTTGCACAAAATTCTTGTAAAAATGTGTACTATTTATAGAGCTATTTATAGAGGTGGTTGGGTATTATTGGTCTGTGTTTTGTAAAATAAATAATAATTGTGTATTTTTTTTATTTTTCTTATTCTCTTTTTAAAATTTAGAGAAGTGTCCTACGGCAGCCCCATGAATTTGGAATTGCAACCTAATTTGCTAAGTAATACTTAACGTAAGCTTTGTTTGAAAGTAAATGTTTCTTTGTTTCTTTGAAGTAAGGGTGTGCTTGGCAATTGACATTAGATCTCAAAATTGGTTTTTGTCTTTGCAAATATGAAAAACGTTGTATTTCACAAGGGGCAAACCTCTCCTTGGGAGTGTTTTTGTCTTTTTCTGTCGAAGAGAATCACAAATCGGTTTTTTGAACTAATACAAAAACCAGTCAGAAAGTCAAAATGCAAAAATCAGTTTTTAAGTAGTTTTCATCATTTTGAGCAATGTTTTTGGATTTTTTAGGCTCATTTTTCACTGTAACATTTTCTTTTCTCTTCAACTGACTTCATCAATGCCTCTATTAATGCCTCCATGTTCTCTCTTCTCTCTATCTATTAACGCCTCCCTCCCACTTATGAATCTGACCATCACATTCGTAATTTTGGCAGACGCTTCAAGAATCTTTACTCCAATTTAAGTACAAAATCTCTTGTTTTGAAGATCATGGCTCCTCGACTTTTTATTATGTTTAGGATTTAGATTTGTACGTTTGCGATTTATTTCGTTGACATTGGGTGTTTGAAATGAGGGTTTGAAATAGGGCTTCAAACCTGGGTTTGTAATGATAATAATGGGTGCTAACACTTCGGTTGACTACTGCTTGCAAATGAAGGATTGAAGAAGACGAATTGAAGACAATTCGAAGAGAGAAAAAAGATTGAAGAAATTTCCAGTCAAACTCGTGAAGATTGAAGGAATATTGCTTTATTTTCGTTCATAATCCTGAAATGTTGCTCCCATTTGCAAAAAGAATCGCTTTGTTCAAATCCCAAAGCTGCCGGATAAAAAACCGTTCAGGCTAAACGGATTTGCATTCCAAAAATCAAATTTTTGTAGTGATTACAAAAATTAAAATTTTAAATATAAAAAATAAAAAACTATTTCCAAGCAAGCACACACTAATTGTCGTGGACTTAAATAGTAGATGTCATTAACTTTTAAGGATGTGTATTCATCCAATCGTCTAGAGGTGTGTTATGTTCAGAGCTGTCAATCTAGAAAATACATGGGCCCGACTTGCTTTTTGGGACTGGCCTAAGCATTGGCCCGATCTAGATTCAGAGGGCGGTTCCGTGCTTTGGCTGGCAAACTCCTTTTTTGTTTTTTTTATATTACATTTCACCTCTTAAATTTTAAAATTTTATTTCCTGGCCTTCTCTGGACCGACTCAGGCACGACCCGGTTTAAGCCTGACACGACCCGGAATGACATGGATAGTACAGGACTCAATCCGGGCCGTGCAGCCCGGATTTCCATCAAAAGTTATGTTTGCAGGACTCAGTTTAAAGCTAGCAATATTTATCTCACAATTCAAAGTGCTCCGTTTCACATTTAGATGATGTATCAAAGCAATATTATTTGTAAAGCTTGGTTAAGGTTCAAAGTTTAGTTAATTAGTTTTAAGTAAAAGGGATAGGATCTATTAGACATATTTTTTTACACTTTTAAATTATTAGATTAAAATAAATCTTATAAATTATGAAAAAAAGGAAAATACATTTCTTTCTTCGTGAGCAATGATGGTAATTTAGTAAACCTTCTCTCTGAAAATAATAATAATAATAATAATAATAATAATAATAATAATAATAATAATAATAATAATAATAATAATATATTTTTTAATTTATATTTGAGGTTGGAATCAATATGAAGCACAAATAATATAGCAGCAAAATTTATTATTTCCGTGAGAGATGTTCTTACTTGGACCACAATGACTGACAGCTACTCTAGCCATAAGTTTCTTGACGATGCTTTGAATTTGTTTGATTAAATGTTGTTAAGTGAAATCGAGCCGAATGAAGTGACTATGACTGCTGTTATTTCGGTTTGTTCGCAGAAAGGAGAGATATATAGAGGGTAGAGAGTTCATGAATATATAACAAGGAAGAAGATTACAATAAGGTATAGTTTGAATTTGCTTAATGCTATTATGGATATGTATGTGAAATGTGGTTGCTTAATTGATTGTAGAGAGATTTTTGAACGCATGAAAATTAAGGATGTTTATTCTTGGACTATAATGCTTAATGGGTACGCAAAATGTGGTGATCTAGAGTTTGCAAGGAAGGTGATTTAGAGTTTGCAAGGAATGTGGTGATTTAATGGGTACGCAAAATGTGTTTGATGAAATGCCTGAGAGAAATGTGGTATCTTGGAATGCAATGATAGCGGGTTATTCACAAAATAATAAACCGAAGGAAGCGTTGAATTTGTTTAATGAAATAGTAGAAGATGCAAATTTGGTTCCAATACAGAACACTCTAGTTTGTGTTCTCTCCTCATGTGGTCAATTGGGTTGTTTCGAAACAGGTCAATGGATCCACCATTACTACATTAAAGAGAGAGAGATTCATATGAGTGTAATCTTAGCTAATGCAATCATAGACATGCATGCGAAATGTGGGAGTATAGATGATGCTATAGAACTCTTTGATGGAATGGCAAAGCGAGATCTAGTCTCATGGAATTCAATGATCTCCGGATTTGCTCTTCACGGGCATGCTAGGCAAGCCCTAATCCTCTTCGAGCAAATGAACTTAACGGGTCTAAAGCCTAACGATATCACATTTATTGGGCTCCTATCGACCTGTAGTCATAGCGGGTTAGTTCCCCAAGGCAAGGAATACTTCAAAAGCATGGAGAGGACTTACGGGTTAGAGCTGAACGTGGAGCATTATGCTTGCATGATTGATTTACTTGGTCGAGGAAGCTTATGACTTGATTAAGACAATGCTGATAAAACCGAGGATAGTTGTTTGGGGTGGTTCTTAATGCTTGCCGGATTCATGGAAACATAGGGCTTCCGAATATTGCTTGTGATAAATTGGTAGAGTTGGATCCAGAAGATAGTGGGATTTATGTGCTTTTGGCTAATATACTTGCACCAAGGGGAGAATATGGAGTGATGTATGAATGGCTTGGGGAATGATGAGGGAAAAGGGTGTGAAGAAGACCCATGGTTATAGGTTGATAGAAGTGAAGGAGTTGTTTCATGAGTTTTTTTGTTGCTAATGATTCACATTCTCAGTCTGGAGAGATCTATAAGGTTTTGAAGGATATACTTTTGTTGTTTGATTTTGATGTGGATTGTAATAATTTTTTTCAAACAGTTGAATAGCAAAAGGTCTAAGGCTTTATAAATGAATTTTTACCAAGAATGTTATAAAACCACAGAAATAAAACACCCGGTGACTAAGAAAGGGGAACGAGGAACTAGGAAGTCTACCATGCATGATTACAAAAACCAAGCCAAAGGCGAATACAGCTACATCTTCCGGGCACCTTCATAGCTTTACAAACACTGTTCACCCATTTTAAATTTACAGTGTTGAGACTGAATTTTAATCATCCCTAGTTCGATGCCCCTGCAACACGTTAAAACAAAAGAAAGATGTTCAGTTCAGACAAAATCAGCAAGTTTTCAATCTCTAGTTAATCTCATACCTGACATTCGTGAGGCAGATATGTTATCTGGTGCTCTTCCAGAATCTCCTGTTCTAGCTTGCTCTCTGTTTTCGTTTCTTAAAATTTTCATTGACCTCAATTTGACTGACCTAATTGAATTAATCAGAGGAGCGTCTTCCTCATCATCCTCATCTCGCTTCTCTTCATCATGTGCTTCCTGATCAGATGCACTGATTGAATCCTCATCACCTGAGCTTTGCTCGTCAAAAAGTCTCTTTCCCTGTATATTACGCCTTTTGCGTGGGCGACCCCTACGCCTTACTGACATTCCTTCTCTCTCATCTGCAGTCATTTGATAACAAATAAGTAAAAAGGGAACCAACGAAATTGGGCATTTCACAAGTTAAGAGCAACCGATAATTCCAAGAAGAAAAGGAACCTATATGAGAGGGATCGATTCGAGAGCAAGAAACAATGTGATCGGGCTTTATGTAAAAAGGGTCACTAGCTTAGCACTTATCAGAAGTGCTAATAAAGAGTAATGGAATTTAAATGTAGTAATACCTTGCAAGCCTTCATTCTTGGCATACTTCTCACGTAGGCTTTCAACAAATGTAAAATACGGGCGCCAGCCACTGGGATCTTCGTCCGTATTCACATCTTCAGTTCGTCCCTGAACATCCTTCAAACTAATTTATATATAAATTATGTATTAGATTGTACTTCTTCTAAATGATCAAACTGTAATGCTTCTAGATCAGATCAAACAAGAGCTCTTACATCTCCAAGATATCAGGTGTAGGCAGTTTGGAGACGAAATGTAGCACAACACCATCCAGAAAGGATAGCTGCTTTGGGACATCCATGAAAGCGTATTCAATACCATCCTGGACAATTTTTAAAATGTCAGATCTGTACTTGTTCCGAGCAGCACCCACATATGTTGCAGAAAGCCGCACAGCCAGATCTTTACAATCGAGAAAGGATTTGCTAGATGATGGTTCTTCGTCACTTCTAGAAAGTTCCACCATGTGCCGATCGTAGGCCTAGTTATACAAAAGTAGGAACACATGAATTGATTCAATAGAAAAAAAACGACACTTTAAAAAATGTAGAACCATCACTGATATTTCTCATTTTCAAGTGCAAAGTGAGATTGACATGTTTTCCTCAGTTGGTCAGGAAATGAAACAAAATCTGGTGGGCATTAAAAAATAAAAAAAGACCATATAGAAAAAGAAATTAAGGAAGGACAATTGGATGGAAGAGGGGTGCACAATTTTCTGGTAGAAAATTTGTTCAGAAATGGAAATCTGTTAATTCAATATTGGTTGTGTTTCAAGGCACCGCATAGATCAAAAAATTAAGCCAGTCAAGTTCCTCTGATTGACAAGGTACATTGGGAACTGTTAATTCATTTGGAAATTAGAACCTATGACTGCTCGACTGCACCATCATTCTTACCCTTTTCAATGCATCCAGAAAGATACCAGGTATATCAGCCTCCTTCTTCTTCAGAACAGTAATGAGATGCTTTACAATCTCTGCCACGCTTGTTCCATGCATCACAAAATGAGAGAGAATTTCTGGACCAAGATAATCCTGCATTGCGAATTAGTCAAAATAGACTGCACTATTAGTATAAGTATGTTGGGAACAATTATAGCATAATCAGACCTGATGCCCAGATAAAAATCAGTCAAGCTTAAAAAGGATAAGGGTCGTATTAGACATGAAGGAGATGTATGATCACCTTAGAAACTGTATCACTAGCAACCAACTTTGCAGCAGCAATCATGACTGCATCTCTATTAGTCTCCTCAATATACTCTTTATTTGCATCCTCATCTTCAGTCTCATCTATGTGGATGAAATCAAAAAAATAGATTGAGATTTACAAAGATGCCAATCTGAATCACCTTTACTTAAAACAAAATCCACTTCTAATCAAGGTTCCTATGTTGCTTTTATGAATCACCGAGAACAATGATATAAGCCAGTTTCACTGAGCTGGTCAATTTATTTGGAAACAACAATGGGGTTCTTAGTCCTTAGTCCGAATATACACTTCTCACATATCTCACCAGAAATGTTAAGCTGCTGTTCACAAAGTTTCCAGAACTTTAGAAGAGTTGATACATCTGGACAATATCCTAATCTTTCAAGTTGTGTTGAAGTAAAATTCGACTTTCTGAAAAGAAACCATAGTTCTGCAAGAATAATACAAACCTAACAAAGAATAATTTTAGTTAGACCAATAGCAGGGAAATCTAGGAGATGACAGCGGATTACATATTATTTTGTGGATCAAACTTGAGAATTGGGAGAATATACCTACCCTGCAAGCTAGTTGATTACCATGTTTCACTTCAGAAGGGGTATTAAGGTAGTATACTAGTTGCTCAAACACAGTATTTCGTTTGGAAAATAAAGAAGATACCGATCCTTCAGCCACTGTCTCACTGCTTATGATAGAGTGCAGAGACCAGGCCAAGTGCAAATACATGTTGAGAAGCAGAAAACTAACAACCTGAGGGAACAAGAGAAGCAAACTAATTAATAACTGCGTGTTAATTCTAGATTCTAGCAAATATAAAAAGGATTAGTCTTATGAAGGACATATTTTACACACCTCATCATCCATGCTTCTAAATTTTTGGAGAATCATGACAATATTTTCAAACAAACTATCAATAGAAACAGGCATTGATAATTGAAGCTCATACAGCCTTTTCAGATTCACAAGAAGAGAATACTCATCACCACCATCCTGCAGTTTCAAACTATGTCAAAATGCATTCCCATTTGGACCGCACATAGAAGGGTAAAGGGAAAGAAGGGAATGCAGGGGAGGAAGGATCAAGATTTTTATACATATATACCTCTACTTCTTTTATTGCAGATTTTAGCTTTGAAATCAGCTCATCCTCAAGTTCCTTCAATTCATTACGAGCAAAATCTTGCAGCTCACCACGACTCTCAGTCGAGCAAAATTTAATTGCCTTAATGCAAGATCTCAAGGCCTCTTTCTCACCGTGTTTGAAAAAGGTTTCTTTTATAAGTTGGAGAACACTCTTGAAATTCTGGAAAGGATAAAATATATCTGCAAATAGTCAGTAAAGTAAAGCAAAATGATTTGTCAGCATAGAGAAGAACTCAGTGGCACCTGCTCCTGTCTCTTAAGGGAGTAAAGCTCTAGATTCATATGCACAATAATCTCAACAATTGATGACACTTTTGCTTTATCAGCCATGAATTTGCGCAGGAGTAATGGATAGTTCTTCATCATTACAACAGTGACATCCCGTCTGTTGGTTTCAAATATATCCTGATATTTGGAGCAAACATTAAAAAATAAAAATAAACAAGTTGCCATGCCCTATGACCCTAACAAACAGAAGTTCTAGGCAATGACAATCGAAGGCGATGCCAGGAAGAAGTATGTATCAATTTTCTCTAAATGAATCAATCATGTAATATAAGTGTTAGTCAAAAGATTACAATGCATATAACATTCTAAAATTCAAAAGATCAGAATGCCTACAACACATTGAAAATTGACTTCGAGCTAAAAATAGAGGGTAAAAATGAACTACACACTTTTTGAGCTTTAGTGTAATACTGCTTCCGATTGTCAATAGCAGGAACAATCCTCTCGCCAACAGCCTTTTTGACGGATGAAGAAAGCAACCGTACTAAG
Organism: Coriaria nepalensis; assembly: GCA_027186245.1. Classification (NCBI taxonomy): domain Eukaryota; kingdom Viridiplantae; phylum Streptophyta; class Magnoliopsida; order Cucurbitales; family Coriariaceae; genus Coriaria; species Coriaria nepalensis. The sequence goes on along the minus strand of CP114491.1, from coordinate 7,246,344 downwards.
TTTGTTGCATCCTCATCATTCAGCTCAATTATTGGGTTCTCATCTAAGAGCATGGAAATGATACACTTCCAATCCTGCAAGTGAAATATGAAGCCACCGTAAGATACCAAATTAATTTACACTACAGCAGGTTCATTATATTCAATAAGATACTCTTTTTCATGCTTCCAGTGACAAACCTTCATGCCCTTCATATACTCCCAAACATCATCAATGACGTAGGTACTTAGAATTGGATCTGTTGAGAACTCTCTAAGTATCTGCAACATTCTGCCAAGATGAACATCAGAAGAATTGTTCCGGTCACCTGGAGATAATTGTAATCAAGATGAGTGCTTCGATAAAAACCACCATAATATCCACATGGAAGAAATAGGATACTAATAAGACTGAACCTTTTTGGTCAGACTGAGAACTACTAAATTTTTGAGCAATCAGGTGATCATAAACTAATGCTCCTATGGCATGCCTAATCTCTGGTGGCTCATCAATAAGTAAATCATATAAAGGACCCAAGTCATCATCAGGTAGAAGTTGATGCCTGGATCACAATACAAAGCCAGATTTAAATGAGCCTTTGCATAACAGAAGAGAAATCAATACATAACGAAGACAAAAATTATCAAAAACTTGATACACAGGCTGTTACCTAAGTAGTTGTTTAACAAGGCCTATGGCTAATACAGCCACAGAAACATCATTATCATCTGCCAGCTCAATCATTCTGTTGGAAAACCTCTCAGTAAAAAGACCAAGTGTTGGAACGTTATCATCAACCTCATAAAGATTTTGCAAGGCTAGGACAGAAGCTTTCCTTACACCAGCATTCTGAAAATACAGTACAGAAAACAAACAACTACCACCTTTTAGCAAGGAACAAGGGGGAAAAATAAATAAATAATTCACCTAAATGTCACAACTTACTTTGTCATTCAGTGTCCATCCAAGATACTTCAAATATAGATCTTGCAAAAACAGTGATGGATAAGACAAAATCCATACTCCCAATGACTGTATGCAAGAAATTCGAATATTTGAATCGATGTCTCGGTAACGATGCACAAATAACCTTCAAAAGCACAACATGTAAGTATGTTCGGAAGCATGAGATAAAAAATCAGAAAGCTTTAAGAAGGACATCAAGAATTAAAATCATTTTATTTGTTGTAAGCTTATTTAAGTAAGAAAATCATACCCAGTGAAGATTCTGCGCATCATCTCCTCTAATACTGTTATATTTTCATGAGTTGACGAAAATCTTTTATTTAGAGACTCTACACGAGGCCCCTCGGTTCTTTTTTTCTTTTCAGCATCTAACTGTCTACGAGTAGTTTCGCGTTGTGTGCCTAGCATTTTGGCAACAGCTATGAAGGAGGTAACAAGTTGGAGACCCACTAATGAAGCAACTTGACGGTAAACCCTGGGAGGTGTGCTGCTCGATGCCAGATCAGGCAACAAACCAGAGAATATTATTATTTAAAGGTAGAAGCCAAAAAATTGAGAACTCCTCCAGAATTAATTACTAACCATGATAATGCAATTATATAGTCCATGCACTTGTCAAACAGAACCTGATCGAACAATGGCCCATGTTGACACTCAAGAACCAAAGAATCCCAGAATGATTCAAGATTGTCTTTGAAGTTCTTTAACTCCTTCCTTTTTGAACTTTGATAATCCTCAACTTCACCCTTAGATGTCATACGAGGTCAAGCATAACTTATACAAAACATATTCATGCATAAACCTCAAACAAAAAAAAAAATAAATAAATAGATAAAAGTTTGCACAGAGAATGAGAGTGGAAGAATATAACAGCAATGATACTTAAGAAGGAATGCTAAAAACAAAACAAGAAAAGGCATAATTAAATAGGGAAGGATACTGCTCTAGCAAGATTGACAAGAGCAACCACAACATCGTCAACATCAGTCTCATCCAGGAAATCCCCTTCAATATAATATTTAGTTCCACATGCCTGACAATTCACAATTTTGAACAATAAAAATTGGGCAATTCCCACACTAGAATTTTATTAACACATCAGAGTTTCAGGAGATCAAAATTCACTCAAAGAGAATTGAAGTTTCAAATTTTCCTAATATTCTTTCTTCATCGAAATTTAACTTAAAAATTCTCAAATACCTCGAACAGCATTGTCAAGAGTTCAACCATCGCAGGTTTGGGTTCCTTTTCATATCGCTCAACCCAAAGCTTGACTACTTGAGAAATAAATTTCCCATTACCTTTGACAACCTCTGCAAAATTTACTCCAATATTACTTCCAGTACGACATATTACTTACTAGTTACTAGTCCAATACACCAAAGGGTTAGCAGCCAAAGGATCGTCAAGCGCCATAGCATAGTGAAGATGGATTTGTTATGAAATGAGATCTAGCAAGTAATCGAAACGGTTTCCCATAATGAACCGGAGAAGCTGAAACTTGGGAGCATATATTCTCGGTAAATTGTGAAAACAAAAGTAATTTCCGAGCACATATCACCAAACCTCAAGGAGACTTGCACGTATCACAACTTCCAATTTAAGGAGATTAAAGGAAACTTACCGATCAAGGTCAGATCGGTGGCTTTATGAGAAGAACCCAAAGAGCTTTCCAGACGATTCCGTTTAGCTTTAGGAGGCGGAGCTTCCTCGAAATCATCAGGCGAGCTCTCTCTATCAGCTGGATCGCTCGCATCACTAGTGCGATCATTGTTATAGGCGCCACCACCACCATCCGCCGTACTAGGTTGGGCTTCAGCGGTCTCAGCTTGAACCCTATACCTTTTCTGCTCGACCAAACACCGAAGTAAGGTTCAATTTGACACAAAAACAGCACCGATATACACTTAAGTGAGATAGATACGAAAAATCACCGGGCGGGTAGTGGTAGCTTCGGAAGTAGGAGCAGCAGCGTGTTCCATAATTTCGTATCTCCGTCAAACCTCAAATTGCACGCTTGAAATTTGAAAACGAAGAGATAATTTATCTTAGACGTGAAATTAGGGTTTAGCTGGGAGAAGATGGTGAAGAAAGGGCAATCTCCCGCCAAATGAAAAAAAATTGAGAAATGAGAGAGTCCACCATGAGATTTTTGCGGTTAAACACAAAATTTGGAAATTTTCATTTTTGCCCCTAGAAAAGAAGTAATCACCATTTACCAACTCAAAACTATACATAATAGATAGGTTATTCCAAGTTGAAAATGGTTAAATTTTAAATATAAAATTTGGGAAATTTCATTTTCCCCCCCTACAAAAGAAGTAATCACCATTTGTCAACTAACTAAATATAATATATAGTTTATTTCATGTGAAATAAAAATGTCATTTTTACTGAAAGCACCAAAAAATACCTCTTGACCATAGAATAAAAAAAAGGGATTCCAAAATCCCATTAGGTGATCTACATATCAGAAGTCCAAAATTTATACTCTTATTTGGCCCAAACCGATATTTTAATTACAATTTCTTTTAGGATACACACAAATTTTGTATTTTGTATTTTGTATTTTGTATTTTGTATTTTGTATTTTGTATTTTGTATTTTGTATTTTGTATTTTGTATTTTGTATTTTGTATTTTGTATTTTGTATTTTGTATTTTGTATTTTGTATTTTGTATTTTGTATTTTGTATTTTGTATTTTGTATTTTGTATTTTGTATTTTGTATTTTGTATTCTGTATTTTGTATTTTGTATTTTCGATTTTCGAATTTTGTAATTTTATCCGCAACAAAACATGTATTGAATACCGCGGTATATTACAAAAACCCTGAAACAAAATTTCATGACAAAATACCTTTTTCCCTCCATAAAACCGGTTTTCAATATTATAATTGCAAAAATAATATTATAATTCGATGACGAAACATACCTTAATGCTCCTCGCTGAATATTTTACATACTAATTTCGTTTGATGATATTTATGAAGAAGAAGAAGCTACCATCCCAGAATCAACAACAGATAAAAAACACACGCACCTCGATCAAACATAAACAAGTAAACAGATTTAACATTCTCTAACATCTAACCAAGTTATGTATAGTCTGCCATCGATCAAACATTTAAACAGCACTGGCCATGGACTCGATCAGGAGCTGGTAACCTTCCGGAACAGCAGTCTGTGTCTGAACACATTCGGCCAGAGCCGGAACATCAGAGCTTACATCTAATGACCGTGCCAGTAAGAGTAGCAGATGGAAATCCGAAATTCTCTTTACAAATGGAAGATTTCTTGAACGGTCCAGATGATTCTTCAATGCCCTCAGGGGGACCGCTGTGTTCCGGTTCTCAATGGGAAAAGTCGTCGAAAGTGGACCCTGCATCAATTATAAGTTCATATAGGCAAATATTAGTAAGTAGCTTTGCTGATAATCAATATCACCTTAACTACTAACACAAATTACAAATGTTCAAAATGATTGAATTTGTCAATAGAAAACACTTCAAACTAGTTACACAGGGAAGTGGCTAGGAAAAAGCCCATTTGAAACCATTTGCATTTAATAAAACTCTTCCACTTTCCAGCACCGCATCTAATTACCAGTTTGAGTTCCCTTATATGATGAAGTCAAGTTTTTTGAAAATAGCTTTCTGTTAATCAATACCCAAAAGCTTCACTGCCTTACTAATCATGTATCAGCATGTCAAAAGAGTACAAACTAGGTCGATATGATATGCAATCTATGGATAGTTATCATTCAAGGAGGATCCAAAAATGAAGAATAATCCATTAGAGAGGAAGGGTCTAGTTTCATAAGGCTAACACTTGAGCCTGCATTTTAACAAAGTTAGTGACTAAATTCCTATGGGGGCTCCCACTTAATTCAATAGGGCAGTCCAAAGACATTATCTTTTTGCTTTCAAGTTTTAAAAGTATTATGTCAAAAGCACTACATCATTTGATCATCATATACCATGCAAAAGAAATGGACCAATAGAAGCTATTAAGCAATGAAAATAAGTACAAAGTGCGACCAAACTTGGTGAAACGAACCTGGTGATCGAAGATCTTAACCACCACCAAGAAAAAGTCATTATCAACATCTTTAGTATCCTTCCCTCCAACAACAACATCCTTTTTCATTCTAGACAGCTTCGGATCAGAACCCTCCTCAATCTCCATCTCAAACCAACCTTCCTTAAATAATCTTATGCACATATCACTCATCTGAAAGGCCTCAAAATGAACATCTGCCGCCCCATCTTCATTCACCTCCAGCTTTACCACCGCAGTGACCCACTCCTTCAAGCCACTCTTAGAATGCAGCTCTGCCGCCTGAAGTACCTCCCTATTAGACAATGTATAATCCTTCTTATCCTGACTAATCGTCTGAGTGAATATAAACCCGACTTTCCTCATCCCTAATCCAACTGCAATCGCCTCCACTAAATTCTCCTCATCTTGATTGCTCAGAAACATCAAAACCTTCTCTGTTCCCTGCTGTGGAGGTTCGTATATGAAATTCACCTCAACCTTACCTTCAGGCGAGACCGTTCCGTACATAATCCCGCCGCGTTTGACCCCAAAAGCAAGGGTTTCGTTCACATAGTGCTGAAACGCATAGGCACAATCACGATCGAATGAAACCAGCTCACAATACGGATTCTCCTGACGAGTGACTCGCATCTGTTTGGCGATCAGATCGTCCATGGTCATCTTCCGTCCAAACGATCCGGCGGGTCGAATAGCCGGCCCGGAGATTGTGCGCTCGCCTTCGTAAGCGAGGAAGAGAATCGAGCCGTGGGAGAGATTAAAGGCGGAGAGTGGAGTGTTAGGGTTAGACATGTCGATGAAGGTTGAAAGATCGTCTTGATTCTTAGCGAGGAGGAGGTTTTGGTTCGTGGAGAGGATTTGATTGTGGAGGGGGATGCCGAGCTGGGATAGAATTAGGGATTTGAGTTGGGAGACAGTGATTTGGGAGTTTTCTACAGTGACGCGTTCGAGGCCATCTCTGCTACGAATTCTGAGCAGCATTCTGATGGCGGTGTTGTTAGAGAGGTTTTTAGGGTTTTCAGATGAATTGAAAAATGGTGGAAATTTGAGGAGAGAATTTTGGTGGAGATGAAATTGTGGATTTTGAGTGAGTTCTTCTTTTGTTCTGGAATTTCTTGCTGAAGGGGAAGGTGAAGAACGAATATCTTTTATTTGTTTAGTATTGGGATTTGGATTTTGATTGAGACAAGATGTAACTTTACTCGCTCTTATTTACGCTTCAAGTGAGGGTTAAAAGAATTTTCTCCTCACCGGTTAAAAGTAAGGAAATTGGGTTATCTTTATTTTCGTTAAAAATATTATTCTATTTTATTTAAAATTATTAAATTTTAAATAAAAACATCTAAAGTTTTAATTAAAAATAAAATAAATAAATAATATTAAAATTACGAGTAAATTTTTTTAATTAAAATGATATAAATAGAAAAATCTTAAATAAATAATACTAAAATTAAAAATGAGTAGAGTACGATTTTAATATTCCGATCGTATTATAAATTTATTTTTTACTTTCACCTAATCAAACTGCATTATATGAAAATACATTAAATATATTATATTTATAAATTATATATGACTTGCTCTTTAATTGATAAACTATATATATTAAATATTATTGCTTTATTTAATGACACCTTACAAACAATTTCAAGAGATACAAAACATGAATTAACAAATGAGAATTCTGCCAGCTTATGGCATAATTATTTAGGTCACATCTCCAAAAAGGAAATTGAGAGACTTGTGTCAGATGGACTACTTGAACCCCTTAATTTCATAATGAGTTCTAGCAATTAAAGCTTTCAAAGCCGAAGTTGGAATTCAACTATATAATGCCTTTAGAATTAATTTGTAACTCAAGCGGGAGATTGTTTAGTTATTTTAATAACCTAATATAAGCTTTCAAGTTATTAATAATTATATTTGTAATATATGATATCCAATAATTGAGTTAATTAAGTGATCTATGAGCTTGTAATATATGATATCCAATAAAAAAAAACTTAATTATAACTAGTAGGGTTCTAATTAGGTTGCTTATATAAAAAATGAGGTTTTGATCTCCAAAGCTAATCACTCAACTTCCTCCTCTTCCTCAATTCCCCATCTTTGAGAAAAATTCATTGAAAGAGATAGATTAATCTGTGGAAGACCTCATATCTATCTGTAATTGATGTCATAAATTCAATTACGTTATTCTTATTATCTACTATAAAATCTAGATAATCTATACATAATTTATAATATTAATCTAGAATATATATTTATTCGACATTCGTATTATAAAAATTGCAACTATAAAGCAATATATATCTTTTAATTATTTATAATTCTAAAAAAAATTGAGTTAGAGTAGTGGGTGGATGGAAGTTAAACCCATCACCCGACCAAATTTTATGGGTTTAGATAAATAAGATCTATAACTAAACCAAATGAATTAAAATACATAAATTATGAGTAATTAATCTAATTTCTAACTGAGTTCATAGATGGCTAGTTTGTTGCACACCCCTATGGATGAAGTAGAAACGATCGGATCAGATTCAAGACCAAGCACGGACCTTGTTCAAGCGAAGAGATACAACCACAAACACTTATCACACACTTCACACTGGCTATATTGAATTTGTCTGTTTAAACCTAATTTATTCATATCACAAAGAAGATCTATTGCTTCAAATGGACACCCATTTTGACTTTAAACCAAAAATCATTGAATTCCAATACACCAATGTTTTCTTCGTGATTGTCACAAACATGCATTTTGCGGCTTCAATTCTTCGGCAGTTAGCATAAATTGTAATCATGGAATTAAGACAGATCTTTTACTGGGCTTTGAGCTCAATGAATAATCTACAAGCATCATGAGCATTTCCATTCTTGGAATAATCTACTAGCAATGATGATGTCCTTGGATCAGTCTAATTTTGCCTGCAAGAAAATGGATTTGTTTACTGTTTTCAAAAAAATCCTATGCTAGTGATACTACTTAAAATGCTTCCTAGAGTAAAGGGGGTCTGAAAAGGCTCTATTTTTTCGCGTTCATTGAAGATAAACAGAGCTTCTATTTCCTTGTTATTATAAACGTATCTAGATATTATTGAGTTATATAAAGCAATCCTTCTTGCATCTAATGTTCTACCATATTTTGCATAACTAGAAATCAGGTCTGAAAGAGAGAAGTCATCTGGTTTATTCATCATACAAGTCACAACATGAAGGAGTTGTGGTTTCTTCGCTGGATGTTTCTTCTAAGGCTGCTTCAAGGCGTTCAAGAAGAGGGGAGTGAGGAATTTTGGGGGTTTTTTTTTTTTTTTTTAAATTGCCATATACCCGTGAATATTACACGTACAATTCTATTAAAGAAGATTGTTGTAGATCTAGCACTCCGGCCCGTCCCACTTTAAACCGGGTCGTGCCCATGCTAGGCTCTAGAAATTAAGATCCCGGGCACCTTTGTGGATAGGTAAAAAAGTAGGTGGGTCTAAGACTTTTTATTTTATTTTATATGGGTAAGAAATTATTATAATTGTGGAATAAAGTTATTTTGTGAAAACTTGTTTACAGGATGATAAATTGGGAATGTCTCGTATTAAGTTGTAATGTTGCTTCATTAAAATAAAGTTATGCCTTAAATAATAATAATAATAATAATTTTATAAATTTGAAAGATCTAAATCTAATAAAATAAGGCTTTTAAGAGAATAATATCTAACTTTTTTACAAAATTATTTTTTGTTATTTTAGATTTTCATTCTCAATAGTCAATAGCTTATTTTCTTTTTCTCCCTATCATAATACTCTTTCCCAAATTGTCCTCCACTTTTATTATGTTGTCATGGCCCTTGACATTGTGGTACTATGCGGCTTAGAGTTGAGCAAAAAAAAAAAAAAATAATTATGATAAAATTGGCCTAAATGATTAGTATTTAGTTGATGGCATACCTTAAAAAGAAAATATTAGTTGGAACTAAACCTATGGTATTTGAATAAGGTATTTTGTCCATTTTTTAGTATGTATTATTTATTTGTTGGACTTTGTGATTCACTTAAAAGAAAAGAGTTTGCTAGTGGAAGACTAACACATATACAATTACTAACTTCAAACCTAGAAGCTACTTTCCCAAAGTAAGTATGTTGATGCTGTTTTTCCTATCTCAAAAATCTTCTTTGCACACCCTAAAACATTCACCTGTGTACTTTAAAATATTCCTTACAACATAATATTTATCAGGTATAGATTGTAGCAGGATAATAACTTAACTAGAATCATCTAAAGTTTGGTCAGTGTCTTTTAAAATTAAATTCATTTTTATGAATTCATCTAGGTTATCATCAAGGCTGTTTGATACATTTATTTTCCAATTAAACAAATTTCCTTTCAAATAGGCTAACTCAAGAGTAGATTTAGAAGCATATAAGGATTCGAGTTTACCCCACAGAGATAGAGGTGTCTATGAACCGTCAACCTTTCCGAGAACATTTTCTCCAAGATTGAGTACCATGAGGTTGTAAGCCCCTTCATCTATTTTAGCCTTCCTAGCTATTGAAGCTGTTGTCATGTGACATCATCGTTTTCTAAAGCTATAGCCACTTTATTGTGAGAGAGTAATGTTTTCATCTTTATCTTCCGGATGCCAAAATCTAATTTGCCATCAAAGATGGGTATCTCTATGTGAGTACTCATGTTGCTTATTAGATTTAATAACACATCGAAGAGGAAAGAAAACCATAGTAAAACCAAACACACAATTTGAAGAAAATATAGTTTTAAGTATAGTAACACAATCTATCCTAAAACTTAGATTTAAAAATATATCTAGATACAATATTCTATACAACAAGAAAGATCTAAGAATTTTAGACCTATCCAATCATGTGAATCAACAATCACTATAAATTCAAAATGCTTAATATTCACACTATACAATATGCACTTTTAATAACAGTCAAGATTCTCAAGCGAATAATACCTTAGATTATTCAATCAAGGCATATGCATATACTAAGTATAATTATCAAGCATATTCATGATTTCGGATTTTCATATTCGACAGAACACATAAGAACACAAGCTTTGATACCACTGTTGTGTTTATAAATTAATATTGCCTATATTTTATCTCTTTTCTTTACATATGTCTCATTAAACTCTACAACACATGTTAGGTTTAACTTTCATTCAAAATTATTTTTCAACAAATGAAATATAATCAGCAGTAATGTTAATCAACAAAAAGAATTATAGTGGTTCATTTATGTAGATCAAATCGATCAAACATAAGCTACATCGACTCCGAGCTTTAGAAACCAAGCGGAACTCATTTGCACTAGTGATGATAGTATCCGATTACAAACCAACAGTCTCACTCACATACAATACTATTATACAAACTGAAATTAAGAAAAGATTAACCACGAAATCACCAGAGGAGTCACTACTAATGATCAAGAACATTGACCAAGCACAAACCTCAGATTCGTATTAATACTCTCAAGAAAACAGAATAGATGATAATAACATACTATAATCATGCAATGATAAGATCAAGCATCACATAATCAAACTAGAGAAGCATGAGATCGCATAGAGATGAAGAAACCCTAATCACATCTCTTAGAGAGAAGGCAAAACCATTTTCGGCTAGAAGAATCAAGAAGAAATCAAATCTCACCCAATCCGAATGGGTTATATAACATTATATAGTGACCCGACTCGGTAACTATTTCAAGACCCGGCTAAGTTGAAGGTTTCAGGCTTTAGACCCAAAATGATAGCCTATTCCTTAATAGACTGGGCCATCCGGATTTTAAGCTCACTCCAAATCCATTTACACGGCTTTTCTTTCTCTGATTAATTTAATGTTCAAAGACTAAGCTATCAAGCCAAAAATATTCATTTAATGTGTTCGTAAGTAATTTTATTAGTATATTTTTTACATTTATTATTACTCAAGCTCAAGTTAGATCTTTATGAAATATTAAAGATCACTCGAGCGAGCTCGAGGTCCTTAAAAATACATAAGCTCAAACTCGAACTGAATTTTTGAAGCTCTTTTTGAGCTCAAATTTTAAAATGTTCATGTGCACTTCTTCCATCCAATCTGCCAATTCTGCCCAAAAGCCCACCCACCCGGGCCAACCCCCGGCTGTAACTCGATCTCTCTTCTGACTTTCCAAATACTTTAGACCAAAAAAGGGAAGAAAAAAAAAAATTGCACAAAATAGAAAATGATTTGCTTAGTTTCTTGTGAAAAATGAAACTAAACTTTTCAATTCCATTTACTTCCTATCTATCTATTGTCGGGCCCTTTTTTGCTCTCCAATGAAAGTTTGTTCGGCCCATAGAAAATTGTAGTCTAGACTTTGAAGTTGGACATATATTTTTGTCCATTCATCTTCCGTACACACCGTTACCACCGCTGGTTAACGCGCTTAACAAAATTTTGGCCTGAGTTTTAATCTTACTTTTGTGACTTAATTATATAATATAAGATGCGATTTAGCTATTATACAATTTACAAGCTACTTTCTTTGTTCTTCCACAAAACAAAAAGTTCTATTCATTAAATTCCGTCCCCCTCCACTATTTCACAAACCCATCTACAGCATATATTATCATGATGAAGAAGGGGAGGAAAAAAAAAAGAAGGAAAAAGATATAACCTAATTTCTGTGTGTTCATGAAGAGGATTGGTTTAAGAACTTAAGATGCCAAACAAGCCTCCCAAAAAAGTCTGCTTCTTTCCATCTCATTCAACAATTCAACTTCATGATGTTTTGTTGAATCAACATGCTGATCCAAAAGACTAGATTTTTCATTCTCCCCTACATCATCATCATTCTTATTATTGGCTTCTTTATGTGCATCACTCCACGATTGATCATGATCGTCATGCATGATCAACCAATCCCCATCTCGTATTTCTTCACCACGGTCTCTTTCTTGCCCAATATCATGATCATCAACACAAACAACCTGGTGATGATCACGATCACGATCACGATCACGATCATGACCATTAACTGGTAGATAATCATCACAGCAAGATTCGGCATCATCTAACTCAGCCATGGAAGCAGCAGCAGAACTGGTACTAGTACCAGTAGAAGTACTATAATCTCCCTCGGAATCACCTGTAGCTTCAAACAGCAAGAAAGAGGACATATCCATATTTGATAATTCTTCTCTTATCCGCTTTCTATTCATATGAAAATCAAAAGAAAGCTAACCAGCTCGTTACTGATGATATTTATAGCATGAGATTAAAATGGGACAGAGAGGGAGAGGAGATGGCTTTCTAAAAATATATGTAACAGGAAACAAAATATGTCATGAGGTAGAATTATTTTTTATATTTATGTTTTTGTACTTTGAAAAAAACAAAAAAATAAAAAAAGATAAAGAAATCAATTCTTCTTCCAAGTGTTAGGCATACGATTTTCTCTTGAAAATGACGTTTTTCTTTCCGTATTTCTATTCATAATGCAGCAAAGAGACGTTAAGTACGTACAAAATAGTTTTTTTTTTTTTTTCTTTTTTGTTTTTTTGCCGTAAATAGTCGGAAACAAATTCTAGAACAATATGTCACCCACAGAAATCTATTATTATTATTATTATTATTATTATTATTATTATTATTATTGTTTTATTTGATAATAAATTTTGGAAAGCCACCTGAAATTACCCATAGATTTCAACCTCTCATAATAATAATAAAAAATAATTATTATTATTATATTAGAATTAAGATTTATGCATGTTTAACTAAATAGTAAAATTTATTTTCAATAAATAAATAATTATTTATGGAATATTAAATTATCAATCATGCATTCACAACACATATGATGGGCTGTAAATCGAGTTGGATTTATTTAGTGGATCATATATTTATATATATATATATATATATAGAGAGAGAGAGAGAGAGAGAGAGAGTCTTAGAAGAGGAAAACAGTGTGTCAAAAAAAGAGGAAAGAGGGAAAAGGTGAAAACAGAAGCGTGCTTTTCTATAGGCTCTAGTTGACTGGCGATACACAGAATATAAATTTCAAGGCAATCATCATTTCTATAAACGTACTCATCTTCCACACTTCTTCTCTTTCAATCTTCTAGAACTTCTCTGTCGGCTGAATGTTTCAAGCTTCAAATCAAACTACGCCCGGCCGTGAACCCAACAGTGTCTTTTCTTTGTTTATTTCAATTGCTTTCTTTTCTTTTCTTTCTTTCTGCTTCTCTTCTTCATCTCTATCATCTACCTACCGTATTGTTGACTTCAACTTGATTTCTACTTTTTCTACTTTTTTTTTTTTTAATTTCCACAATTTTTTTTGATATTATTATTGAGATATACATAATTTTTCGGCTATATATATGTATAACTGTCATCTATAATTATGATTTATTGATCTATAATAAATTGAGTCTATTGAAAAATTCCCCGAAATTTTTTTTCATAATCTTAAACATCAACTTAAAAACGTCTCAAAACTCAACGTGCAAAAAGAGCCGCACGTTGGTTCAGATTACATGTTTGAAAAAACCGATGGACTGCAGTTGCACACGATAGCCTTTCCCATTCAAAGTTGTGAAAGACCAACAAATTGTAAAATCAACATGTCCATAAAATAAGCAAACTCTAAAGTCTAATTCCTAGTTTTCACAAATTTCTCTAACACCTAACTTCCAAAATATAACGTAATGAACATTCACAAGAAACGCGGCGTGGATCCGATCTTTACTATCCATCCAACTAATAGAAAGTGGGTCGCTTAGTCTAAATGACTACAAATTGAAACCACTGTCATCATGTGGTGGCAACTGATCCAACTTTCTGGTTAAGCAATAACATGAATCATTTTCACTAGCACACCTGCACAAAACTACAAAACCAACCAACCACCACCCCGCAAACAGTAATCAAAACACGTGAAGTAGCATGCTAATTGTGCTCAGGGATCTAGAATTTGAAGGCCATACATTAAACGAGGGAAACCTAGAGCATAGTTGTATAAGTTGATCAATGATAATTTTGGATGTGAGATCTTTTCAAATGATAATGAGGTTTGTAGCAGCATGTTCACACTTCAGTTTCATCATGAATGTTTCAAAACAAGTTTAAACATGATAAACAAATATGATGAACCAATCATTTGTGACAAAAAAATGTTTGTTCAGAGAGGAACGTTTCTTCAAATCTATTTTCTTTTTCTTCATCCCACTGAACCACACCAGCAAAATGGTAAATATATATATACAAACACATATAACAAAAGAGCAAGGTGCAAATTCTTAGCAATCATATAATGAAGCGACTTTGAGAGTTCTTATCATACTGCTTTTATGATACCGATGTAAAAAGTGTTATGGCAAGAAAAATAACACGCACAATTATGTAAATGATATTATAGCTATGTAACTTCAGATTAATCTGGAAGTCATCTCAAATCCGTTTCCATCTCCTAAAAGACTTCATTATGGGTCGACTTGACTTGCAGATTAATCTCATCTCATGTATGCAAGCGTTATTATAGGAAAATATTTGTGAGATATGTGAGTAGAAGAAATATGAAACATGTGTGACATACCAAGTATATGAAACACCTCGTCTCTTGACATGGATTTATCATAATGCAGACTGAGAGAGTGAGAGACTGGGCGATTCAGTAGCATATACCTTCCTCTGATATATTACCCAAAGCTTATGAGGATGTCTCCTATATATCAACACCCTACATAAACAATTCTTTTCATGAGTAGGAGATCATAATTTAAGATTAAGAGTATTGCACATGGTAAGAACTTCAATCAAATACCTGCTGTTGGGTGAAGATGAACTGGAATGGACAACTGAAACAGAAGATAGTGAAGGACCAAAGAGCTTAAAACAACTTAATTAACACTTGTTACATAGAAATAATTACAGTCAGTGTGACTGTAATCCCCAAAACTGCTCAGAAGTGTGAACAACCAAAGTAAGATGACTATATCATGCACAATAATCTGCAAATGTCACCCAAGCTTCAATTCAGGGCAGGCAACTGATCATGTCTCATGTAGTAACAATTTAAACAATTCATGCAAGGGAATCTTGGAAAAATTAAATATACAAGTACTGCATATAGTTTGAAGTTCCTGATACAAAACTAAGGATCAAAATGCACAGTGCAATATAAACACATAAAACTGCCAAGAAGCTGAATTTATATATGCTTTGCAGATGGAGAAACAGGTAAGGTTTAAAAAAAAGCATTGGAAATGAAAGAATGAGGAGATTAATTTATCCGGAATGTTTCCTAAATATTTTACAATCAACAGACATTTCAATGAAGAATCAATAAATTGGTAGTCAATGTCTAAAATGAACTTCAATGATACATATATTACAAATTATAGGCACAACAGATTCGCCAAGAAATTACAAGTTCCAGCAATGATTTCATCTTCTGACCCAAAGAGGATTTAGAAGCAAGGATGGAGTAGTGAATGTCACTACAGAGTATCTTCGATCCTACCCAAAGAATGCTCATAATTCTGTGAATCCCCATGAATTTGGGGTGCAAGAAAGCAAGTAGTGAAGAGATTTTCAGTGTCTTTTTTGACCTTCCCTCAAGTTAATAAGGGTTATCATTCTGTTTGTTGTCTCTCTTAAGCTGAACCTTTAATTTCTTACCACCTAATTGACATCCATTCATCATATTAATGGCCGATTGGGCAGCCTCAGCTGAGTCGTAACTGACAAATCCTGCAAACAAAATTGGTAAGAAGATAGAAGTCTCTATATTATATTGCAACTTCATGGGTAATGATAAGTATAAGCTCACCAAAACACTTGCTAACACCGGTTGCTTTGTCAACAAAGACCTTAGCACTCAAAACACTGCCAAATGCTTGAAAAGCATTGGCCAGTTCTAGATCACCAAATTCTTGGGGGATGTGATATATAAAGAGATTAGCACCAGGTGGACCTACATAAAACAAAGAATGAATAACTAATGCTTGAACCATATAAGTTAACAAAACTGAATCAAGCGATAGATAACAACCTTCAATCTGACTACCAGAACTTTTACTTGTGCTTGAAGATGTTGTGGAGTTATTTTTCACAATAGGCAGCACTGAACCAGGTAAAGCAGTCATGGATCGAGGACTTATAATTCCTCTAGGATATGCCATGGGATGCTGAAAACCTGGCATGGCAGGATAACCGGACCCATAACTTGTGGGTGACAAAGCATAATTTCTGA
The DNA here is from genome assembly GCA_027186245.1 of Coriaria nepalensis. Taxonomy (NCBI): domain Eukaryota; kingdom Viridiplantae; phylum Streptophyta; class Magnoliopsida; order Cucurbitales; family Coriariaceae; genus Coriaria; species Coriaria nepalensis. Next base: position 7,230,092 of record CP114491.1, on the reverse strand, counting down.
GCGAAACACCAGGGCCAAGGTCTGGACTCATTCCACGCAATGAATTTCCTTGGTTTACTTGAGGAATAATGCTATGGAAACCTGGTTGGTTCTGCACTGGAGGTAAGCGGTAAGGAATAAGTCCATACGTTCCAGGGGCCTACAAAAAGAATGCAATGACAATCAATTTTTGACACATCGTAAAGATTAAAACTAGATTGAGAAAGTTATTTTATTTATAAAATCTGGAGAACAGAGAATATTAAGGCATAATGTAACGGAATTGAAAAAAGAGGACATATTGGGCCATAAGAAAATGTAACAAAATGTACCCAAAATATACCAATAAGCTCTAACCCATGAAAGAACAGGAAAAAGCTCACCTGATAACCATACTCATTATATGGGGGAGTATAGCCTTGTGGCAAGGCTCCAAATAATGAAGGATGTTGTGAATCATTATTTAGCATATTAGGAAGCTGTGGTTGAGTTTTCTGAGCCTTCCGAGCTTGTCTTTCCTTTTCTGTATCCGCCCATTTAACAACCAGTGGAACAGTTGAACCCTAAGAAGAAAAAGGACAACAAGCTGAGTTGTAATTATAACGTACAATTTCCTACACAAGTCCTCTCACTCTAGATTATGTAAAGGATGCACCAGCAAGAAATTGACTAGACTGAAACAAGCAACTGGAATATTAACTTCAGCTAGGAACAAATAGTACTATATGCTAAGGAGTGAGGTCTTAAGCCGTTACCTAATCAAGGCTACCCATCACAGTTTCAATTACTTAAGTAATATGCCTATAAGGACTGGTAACGGTTTGCTCCACAATAAAACCTACTTAAGAGTAGATTAACACAAAGTAGAAATTCTAATCCAATATGGATATCATAACATTTTTAAGAGGAAATTTCAGGAACTGAAAACAACCTCCATTTTATGCTTTCCATTCACTGCCTCAAGGGCTGCAACAGCTTGTTCCTTTGTTTCATACTTCAAAAATGCACAGCCTGTTACATCAAACAATGTGAGCCCACAAAGGATGTCATGGATCTCCACAACTTGATATAAATTAAACCTTAACGGAATTCAGGATTACCTTTGCTTGTTTGTGGAGAACCTCTTAATATTTGCAAATCCTCTATGGTTCCATACTGAGAAAAAAGTGTAGAAACTTCCTCTTCAGAAACATTCTTTGGGAGCATGCCAACAAATAGCTTGTGTTCTGGTTTTCAAGATAACAAAAATATTCACTCAAATATGAGCTACAATGTGGCACAATGACATAAGGAAGGACATGTCAACAGATAATGACAGGTGAAGTGATGGTTCACAGAACCAAAAAAGGATGAAATATGTACTTAAAATAACGATATTACACCTAGCCTTTCCAACTCGCCATCCGCATACTTCACTTGCAACGGACTAGATGCCTGATTGAACACAAAGAGAGAAGAGCATCTTTCAATCTGAGTGCATATAACGGGACACATACCAAGTTGAAAAAAAGTTTTCAAGGGCCACAGCAGAATTAAGCATAACTAAAAAGCACTGCAAATGTTAATTGTATAGAACTTAATTTCACAAGGTTTGAATCAATACAACCAAACGTTTGCATATATAGTTTATTAGCTTGAAAGGCTCAGACAACAGGACGAGAACTAATGATAAAGCCATTTAATGAACTATTGAGCTATCAAGGTTTTTTTCCTACAACAGTCAGGGATTACATAATCTTCTTATTGTAGAAACTTTCAAGTGTTTCTTCGTACTTCAGTATGATATCGGTCAAATCATTAATCACAATGTTAAGCATATTAAGCAAATGAACAAGGAAAGAAACATATAGGTCGCAAAGTAGAAAGAGAAAAAAATTCCACCTACCCCAGGTAATGTCTTCTTATTATGACACGCATTGACCGCCTTATCCGCCTCCTGCCTCGAGGGGCATATTACAAAACAACACCCTGCAAAGTAGCACAAAAATTAAACCAAAAGCCACAGACTTAGGGTTGCGAACGCCAATTTCACACACTTCAAAACCATAAATCTCAGCCCTAATTCTCCAAATAAAGCAAATCACACATTCATCTTGCCATGCGAAATCGAGAACTTGACAAAGAGAGAGAGAGAAAGGGGAAAGAATGTGATTGTGTTCGTGCGTGTGAGAAGAGAGAAATGATAGAATTAGATAATAATGGCGGAGAGGGCGAAGTGAAACCTCGAGAGGCACGCGTGATCTTGTCCTTGATGATGTTGACCTCGTCGACGAGAGCGAACTCTTTGAACATTGCAATGAGTTGAGCTTCCGTCATATGCTTAGGCACTTGACCTACGAATAGCTTCACGCTCGCTTCGTCGCTTGGCTTTCTCTCTCTATTCCCCTCCGCCATTAATGCCGCCCTCTCTCTCTCTTTCTCAAACGCTTCTCTTTCTTCTGAGTTTTCGCTCTCTCTCTGACTGAATTTTAAGTTTTTTAATTTTTTTTCATTTTTTAATTTTTTTTTTATACCGAAAAAATTTAAAATTTTGCTTTTGAAAGTTAATAAATTATCATGAAGTGTTATTTTTAATTATTATACTTTTAATCCATTGATTTTCAAATCAATAATCTTTCTTTCAAAAAATTTCTACCATCATTTTCACTACTATTACTACTATTAAATCCGAATCTCATAAAATTTAAATTCCTTTTAAATTAGAATATCAGGAAATTTAAATCTATATTTCAATCGAACTCGAATCTCATAAAATTTAAATTATAAATAATTTAAATTAAGATAGATAGATAAATAAATTATTCAACTCTTTTCTATTATTTTATGATTCACTACAAACGTCATAATTATGTTTGGACAAATTATATTATTGCACTCAAGACTAACAGACTTGGTTTCGAATTTATTTACGATACTACCCACCATTACAGCTGTTTAAGTTCCGGGAGTTGGGGGGTTCTGATTTGGAAGGTAAAAAGGTGATCCAGTACCTAAATGACAATTATACCCTTTATCTTGTTATTTCCAGTTTCTGCATGCTTACACGAGTATTTCACGTTTTGTATGATCTCAAATGACGGTTATACCCTTTGTTCACAAACTACTCCCCCCTCCCCCCCCCCTCCAAACAAAACAAACAATAATGTTATATCGAAGTTTCTTCCGACAAAAACATGTCCAAATCGGTATATATATTCAAATCCAAATCTAAATCTAATAATTTTTTATATGAGTTATACTTCTTCTTAAGGTAATAAAAATAATATTATTATTATATAATATTAAAAATAATTATATAACTTAATATATATTATAATTTTAATAAGGATTTTGCATGAATAATATTTATTTAAATAATTTTTCAAAAATAAAAATATTTAAAGAATTGAGCTTCAAAAGGTACATATCTATTTATTTTATTTAATTAAAAATTTTCATCTTCTCATTCCTTTTCATCCTTATTAAAGACAAACGTCAGAATTATGTTTGGACAAATTATTTATGATGCCACAACAAGCACATTTTAAATTGGATTTTAATTACAAAGTTTCCGGTTGATTTTTAAATTCACAAAATATGTGGGCCTTGGATGTAAAATTTAGTCGTCAATCTATAAATATAGATATCGTGAAGAATGAAAAATATGGGTAAGAAAAATGAGAAAGTAACTCAACTTTCTTTTTTTATTGATATCATAGCATTTTCTATATTTATTATTTATGAAAATACAAAAAAGAAAGTTACTATAATGCCCTTAAAACAAAAAACATATTAAAAAAAAATTATAAAATGATCATAAAACCCTCGTCCCTACCGTTGAAACATAATGCTACCGAGGAAAAAAAAATCTAAACGGGTGATATCGAATTTGGAATCAAATTGATCAATTTCTCACTAAATTTTCCTCATTTTTAATATGTTTTAACATTTTATTACGTTGATTCGATCTGTTTGTAAATTTCGTAATTGAAAGTCAATCATTTGAAGATAGATAACTACTTTCGGTAATTATCAGGCTTTTATATTTGATTTTTCTTTGAATGCTTGATAGATAATAAAAATGTTTTAGGTTCACATTTTTTTTATATTTTGTTTGTATTCTACTTTCGATTCGGTATGCAATGCGCAAATGTGAAAATCTTTAAAAAAAAATAAAAAAAATAGAGACTATTCTTGATGCTCGATTGCTTGATGGATGTAAGCCCTCGAGAAATAGTGAAACCTTCGAATCATTGAGTATTAGTGTTTAATTCATTTCTTTTATATTTCTAATAAAAATTACTAATTTCCCTTCTTCTTTTTTTCTACAAAAGTGAAAACTTTTTTCATCATGATATGCTTCGATAGTAAATGGAAAAAAATGTGAATCCAAATGAGAAAGAAAACTTGTTGTATTTGCATCGAAATAATAGAGAGGGATCAACTAAAGTTTCGGTCGAATCTAATATCATGTATACTCTATGGCGATGGAAAACACTATGAAGATCTCTATCACGTTTGATTGGAACTAGAATAAGGGGATTCAACGACAACTTGTGTAGAAGTTGAAGTGTATATGATATCGTGAAACCTATCCCTAGAACCTTAGAACCTTGGTCGGCTGCAGTGAAGATCTCTATGGATTTTGACTTGATGTAGCAAATATTTGATGTGATATTATATTTATGTGAATATTAGCAAAACATAATTTGTTATCATTAATGAAATTCGATTATTATTTATCACATTTATTAATTTTATTGAAATTAAATACATATCATAATAAAATATAATATATTGAGTTATGCACTCTGAAAATTATGATAGAAATCATGCTAGTAAAGATTCAAGTCGCTAAAAACTTATAAGATACAAATGGTTCATTATTATATGATCTCAAAAATAGATATCGATTGATCTGAATAAATAATCATGTAGTTCATCATGTATTAGTAGAATACCATGATGATTGTGTGGGCACTTAGAAAAGACTAAGGGTGCCGAACGTGACACTTAGATAATTGTATGATAAGTAATATTGGTTGTTAATTAACTTATCTAGTTATTATTTTATATGTGATCATCTGACCTGTGACACAATGATTTTCTTGAGTATCAAATTTTATATTTTGGCATCATTCCTATTATCCCTAGCTATGGGTGAACACAAGGTGATTCGTTGGGTATGAAGTGTTGTGTGAGAAGGATTATGAGTGGTCAGAAGGGAATTCATCGCTTCCGTATTCAGAATAAGATCATATGCTTTATTAAACAAAGAATTTTTACTAAGTCGTATGATTTGAAATGAGTTTCTATAAATTTATTATCGATGTTCAATAAAGGTATAATGATCCATATGATTTGTCTATTAGAGTTTAACATTAAACTATGCCCTAGGACGAGTCGGAATATTAGCGAGATAAAAAGATTGTTATTATAAGTACACGATGGTCACAAATATGTTTTTTTGGAAGATGATACTTCTCATCTCCCGGGTAGTTTTAACACTTTGCTAGAAGTTAATCTTGACTTAGAAGTTTAAAGTTATTTAATCATAAGATAATTAAGTTAACTGTCTAATTTAAAATATTATTTTAAATTAAATAAATTAAATTTAGAATTAAATAAAATCATAAAGGGGTTTATAAAATCCTCATATTGGCATGATGTAGAACCTGACTAGTCAGACACATAAGGTACGTAGTAATTCCGTTAAAATTTCATCAGAGGAAAGGGAAAAATAGACCAAAACTATTTTAAATGGTAAAATGATATTTTGACTTATAATTTGACTATAAGAACAAAATGATAATTATTAATTTATTAATTTAATGTCATACAATACTGCTAGCACAACTAAGTGTGACATTAATTTAATTAAAAATTAATAAGTTACATATGAACTTTTATTTAATTATAAAAGTGTTATAATATTCGTATTAATAATCAAATATTAAAAGGTTAGTGAGCCGGATTATTAAATGGATTTTTGTAGACCAAATAAATCAAAAGGTTAATTAAATAGTGGTTGGGCATGATATGAATTTGTCACAATATTATCTTTTAAGAGTTTTAATATAAAAGATAACTTAATGTGATAAGAGTTTTAAGACAACTAGGAAACCTAATGTGATTAGAAAATTATAACTTAGTTGTGTCTATAAATGCACCCTAAAGTTTTGAAAAGGGAGTCATTTCTATTTCCTTTCCCTAAACTTATTGTTTCATGAGTTGAAACCTTAAGTAGAAAGTTAATTGTGCGAAATGAATCTGTGGATAACGGTTAGAGGGCGGCGCACATGTGAGCGTCTCTTTATCTTTATAAGAAGACTAATGTAATCAAGAAGATAAGGTATTCCTCTTTCTTAAATCTTAAATTTAATTTGATATGATTTATTGTACTTTATGTAAAAAAATTATGTATAATATAATATTATATGATCGATCTTGATAGAAAGAATGTGTGATATAATATGATCCGAAGAAATTTTAAATATTACTTATATTACGTTTATTTACATTTCCTTATAGATGATATGGTGAAACCTAACCCTAAATTCCTTTCATATTTTGCCCTAGATTGGAATGCACCTCCAGTAATAAGGTAAAAATACATTTTCAAATTTCATTTTTCAAATATTTTTGGAATTATAAAACCAATATCTCATTTGTCCAACCAAATACAAAACAATATTAAAAAGTAAAAAAAATGGGTCTAACACCCGACATTTTATAACGCATGCTCTATCAGCTGCTTACTCTATCGAATACTTTGGAGGGAAAAACACGCACAGCTAGTAAGGGGTCGTTACATTTCTTTCAAAATTAACGTTACTTTCAAAAATATTTTTACATAAATAATATAATAATTTAAGTTTCTTGTAAAATAAAACCAAAATCTTTATCATACGATATTACGGAAGTCATTATCATAGGAAATTAATCTAAAAAATATTTTAAACAAACTTCATTCTTTTTCCAAAATATATACATATATATAAGTTTTTCTAAGATGTTTGGATTTTCAAATCCTTTATCTTTCCATAAATCGAGTCCTATATACACAATATCATGAAATTAATCTTTTTTATTCACTCGATCTTTTATCTATAACTTTACCTTTATAATTCTAAATCTTTATGAAAAATTAAAAATCCTAATCTCCTTTTCCTTTTTTCTCCCTCTCTATTTTTCTCTCTCTTTTCCTCTCCCTCTTCCCTCTCCCTCTCCCTCTCCCTTTTTCTTTCCATCTCTTCCCTTTCTTCTCTTTTCCTTCTCTTTTCCTTCACGGTTTCTTTTCTCTCTTAATGCTCTTGCCGTGAGTATATTAGGGTGGGTTTTTATAGGAAAATGAAAGTGGGATTAGTCATTATAATATGTCACATAAATATGACAAGTGTACTAGACATTGACAACATATACTTGAGTGGTTTACGGATTGGTAAGCGAGTACTTTAATTATTTAATTAATATTTATTTATATTTTTTATATTTATATTTAAACTCCTTTAAATCTTAAAAATTATTTAAAAAATTTTATATTATTTTTGTTATTAAAATTATGTATTAGTGAGAATGAAAATTACTAAAAAATTCAATTAAATTTTTTTTTTATTATTATGTATAATTTAAAAATATTAAGGATGTACACATTCGGTATGACACCAAAACCACGTTTTAAATATCATATTTTGAAAAAGGTTGCCAAGCACACCAATATAGTCTCATCAATCAAGTTATATGTATTTAAGGCACTCATGCCTAACGAATTTTCACGAAGTGGTGGTGACAAAAGATATAACTTGTACAAATCTTTTCATTTTTCTATTTAATATGATCCATTTGTTTATGGAACTTATTTTTAACCAATTTCAAATATGAATCTGTCTAATTTAAAGGGGGAAGTGGAACACATTAGTTGTTCGCTCATAGGGGAAGTGAAACACAGTAAGGTCACAGACTGACCATAAAACCATATTCAATAAATGGAAGGATCTTGTCAATATCCCTGAATGTTAACTCATAGATTGAACTAATGAATAAGAAAAATTGAGTGTTATCATATAGCTTTGTATCAACTAAATTCACGAGTTGAAGATAAACGGATTCAAACCATTGACATTCGCCACAGGGTAAACTGCCGACTCTTGGACCCCTAACCGAATCTACCATATAAGAGAACAAACCCATGCTTTGAAATGAAAGCAAGATATGTCTCTCATATCTTAATAGCGTACTATACCCACTAAACGTATGAAGACATTCATTCATGCATGGACGGAAGAGTTAATTCTGATCGTAATAATGCATTAAGAAAGTTCTACGTTGTCTACCTATATATAACTTAGGCAAAAACTTCTCTCAAGTGGTTTATAAATGGAAAATCATAAATTAATATAAAAATTCATAATATGCGTGAGTTTTTATCATTAATATTATAAATAACTTTCAAAATATATGACTTTTATACGAATTTGTGGTCCTCATTTATAAATCAACTTGAGGAAGCCCCACACTATAACTTAGCCTTACCGTCTCTATACTTTTTTGATACAAAGTATTAACGGCGTCTTATATTAATCGGAAACCCCAACGCGCAAGTTCTATAGCGGAGAAGATAGATCAAGTTCTATGGCGGAGAAGCCCAACAAGTTTTTAATATCCCGGCCCTAGATTAGAGAAGTCTCGTTTTAGCGCACGTTTTGAAACTATTCAAAAACTTCTTCCAACTTTCTTTGCATTTCACGATTCATCATTAGCAATTTGAATTTCAAAAGACGTTTAACCCTAACACAACGATATATCATCATATATATATATATATATATCATGAATCTACATAGATCTCGAAATCAACTGTGTTTCAGCTTGTTATTACGATTTGCTATCTGGTTATTAGGATTTTCTGTAACCCACTGTGGGTCCCACGCATAGAACTCGCAACGATATATATATTTCCAGTCGGGTTAGAGTTGATGCGTCCTCACCAAAATATCTTCATGAGGTGATTTCACCATTTTTCTCCTCTTCTTCTTCGTCTTCCTCCTACTTTTTCTTTTTTACAGTTTCAATTAAGCATACCACGTATATGAGAATGTTATATATATAGTCTTTCATCTTCTTCTTCCTCCTATCTGTCTACGTATGCAATGTCGGTGCGTAATATATATAAACTCATTCCACAAGTTGAACTTCTCTGCTCGTCTTGGTTTACGACGGCTGATCTGTTTTTTTCTTTTTTTTTTTAATCATCGCCCGGAAAACGATCGAAACCTATATTAATATGATCTGGGTACTTCATTTTGCATGGAATGTGTATATATATACATACCTTGACGAAGACGGTTAGAAGAAGAAAAACTAAAGATAATCGCTTTAAATTCATTGCTGGATAATTAACAGAAGGGATACTCATAATCATCATCATTCTGTGAAATTTTTAGATTTTACCATTTTTCTGGGCTAATTAGTATGAAATCTATCTCCTTTATGATCTTAGAGGCTATAGTTTTTTTGGCCGTTTTTATATATTTATATTTATTATTATTGTTTATTTATTTTTTCTGATCTTAGGTGACGACTAATTTTGTTGATTTACAGTACTCAACAACCCTATTCTAAATTGATTCCAGTTAGTAATTCTGAAAATTGTTGTTCACTACTCTTCTCAATTGTTTTTGAAGTGAATACTCCTTTCACTTGATCAGATCTAGGCTTGCTCTAGTAATTTACATTGAGTATTAATTGTCTGTGACATGCTTAATTTCATCCCCTGTTCTTTTTTTAACTAAACAGATTTTGTAGCCTCCAAATCAAAAGTGGCAAAACATGGAGACTCGAAGTTGGTCCGATCTTCCCTCCGAGCTATTACCCTCGGTCGCGAAAAACCTAGGCATTATCGAACTCCTCGGCTTCCGTGGTGTCTGCAAAGATTGGAAAACCGCTACTTTGGAAGCTTCCGCAGAAGTCGAATCCTCTCCAGATCACAAACCTTGGTTCCTCCTCTATGGTGACACTTCCACATGCACATTACTATCCAATTCCAGCAAAAAGTATACCTTAGAAATCGCCGAGCTAGACGAAGCAACTTGCCTCGCATCAAACCAAGGATGGCTCCTCCTACTCCAAAACAGCTCACCCTTCTTTTTCTGCCCCTTCTCTCGTGTTGAAATTCGTCTTCCCGAACTCTCCCTTCCTGAATTTTCCGACCACGTCGCCGCCTTTTCGTCCCCTCCCACTTCCCAAGACTGTGTCGTAGTTGTCTTCAGTCGCGACTTGAAATCTGATCAATTCATATGGAGTGTGCTAAGTCGTGGAGAAGACAAATGGAAAACGGTAAATTATCCGGGGCCCACGGATAAAGTCACATGTGGCGCATACTCTGACGGGAAGTTCTACTTTTTCGATTGTTTAAGCCGGTTGGTTATCTTCAAGCCAGAAGATGAAACGTGGTATAGGTATATGGTGAGGGAATCGGCCCGTCCAAGGAGATCTTCATCGGACAATGATGGGGAAACCCTACCGTTTCATTTCCGGAAGAGTTGGGTTGAGGAGATGGATGTTAAGAAGAAGCTAGGGTTGGAAGAAGGTGTTTCTCTTTCAACTTGTGGTACGTTATTCAAGGTACATGGATGTGACATTGTTGTTTTCAATGAGGAGATCCAGGCCGGTGCCGACTCCGAAAATCATCATGTTAAAGGTGTATGGATCCATCCAAGATTCTTTCAAGTCTCTCCAAATCAGAGCTGGTGAATGAAGTTGTTTATTTGAGGAGATATATATATATATATTTCAGAGCTGATTTATTTGCTTTTTGTCCCCTTTTTCTTTTCATTTGTTCACCATCAAACTTATTAGCATTTTCATCATTTGATATCATATTATTGCAAAGAGAACATTTTATAGTAGTTTTGTGATAGGGAGAAATTTAAGTCAATTCATTCCACATTTGAGAACTCTCATATGAAGTAGTATCGATAAAAAGTTCCAAAGTTCTTTTTTTTGTTGGCGAAGAACTTACAAATTCTATTTTATCTCGATGTATTTATATTGATTTACAACCCTTTTATTTTTATTTTATTTGTCAAATTTAAATTTGATCAATATTTGAATATTTAACATCTCAAAAAAAGTATGAGAATCCAAGATTTCTCTCCTTCGATTCAGTTGATAAGTGATGAAATATTAAAAAAACTTTCTTCCCACGTCATCTATGAGACTATACGGCTATATACACATCCATATACATATACATATACATATACATATACATATACATATACATATACATATACATATACATATACATATCTATATATAAACATTGGTATGTATGTATATATATGTATCAGTCACTAATTATTGGGGGCCAGGTCAACCTTTATATCCCAAAGGATCAGCAACTTCCAAACAACAATATAGAAAGTCAAACTAGATAAAAGAAAATAGCAACAGAATTGCACAGCTAATGCTGCTGCGGTTTGGATTGCTTCCACTTCTAAAGAGTCTAACTCCATCTGTTTTGATTATGATGTTGGAAACAATGGAAACTCGCTTAAGCTTTGAAGAGTGGTATTTTCTCTTAGTTTATGTTATTTAATTAAGTATATAGCTAGGTTATATCATCACTTGTTCATTTTTCTTTTACACACTTTAATGAATTTTCAGGCACTCGACATTCAATGGCATGAATGCTAAGATGATCGGTATTGATCATGACTCAAAACCGCAAGACTGGTCCGATCTTCCATCTGACCTCTTATCATCAATCGCAAATCGGCTAGAACTAACAGAACTCCTCCGTTTCCGTGCTGTCTGTAAAGATTGGCACTCCGCTTCTTCAACTGCTTCCGCTGAAATCCCAACCAATAGCGCACCTTGGTTCCTTCTCTATGGCAATAAGTCCAACTGCACCTTAATAACCGAAGCGGAAAAGAAACATTCATTCCAAATCCCGGAACTAAATGGAACAACTTGCATCGCATCTATGCATGGATGGGTCTTGCTATTACAAGAGGAATATTCCGAAACGTTCTTCTTCTGTCCGTTCTCTCGCGCTAAAATTTATCTACCTCGGTTTGACTGTTCGGGACTTCCGGAACATGTCGCGATGTTTTCATCTTCCCCGACTTCTCCAGACTGCATTGTTATGGTCGCAAGTTACGGAAGTGGGTCACGATTCGTATGGAGTACCATTCGGCGAGTAGATAAGGACTGGAGACAGACCAAACTTGTCGGGTTTCACGACATTGTGAAGACAATCACATGTGCTTCTTGGCGAGACAAGATGTTCTTCTTCTTCTACAATACAGACAAGTTGATGATTTTGAACCCGAATGACGGAAAGTTTAAGGTGTACAGTTTTTTGTGGGCCAATTTTGCGAGCGCGGATACTCTACCGCACCTTAGCTCGTTGATAGAGATTGAGAAAGAACTAGAGTCGGAGATGGATGTTTTGGTTGCCATTTGTGGAACAGTAGTAGAGCATCATGATCGGTATCTGACTATGTATTCGAACGTGAGATTTCCGGCTGCTAGTGAATCTGAAGAACGACGTCATCTTAAAGGTGTTTGGATCCTTCCAAGGTTCTTTCAACTCTCCCCAAATCATAGTTGGTCCCTTCCTTAAGAGCTTCTTTGGTAAGATGATGATACTTGAACCTTTTTCTTTGCATCATGGTTTTTCCAATTTTTGCAATAATTTATTCTTATTCTCTGTTCTGTTATTTCAAGTTCAAAGAAAACATTGATTTCTACTTTCATTTCGCAATTAAATTTAGTATGAACCATTCAATTCTATATTTTCAGCTCTATCTTTCGTAATGTTTTCATGAATTTGTTTTCTGTATTTTTCATTTCTTGGGTGTGCTTTAAGATCGGACCATGTCCTACTCAAATTTTTTTTTTTCCATATATATATATGTATATATATATATTTAAATTTCTATGTCATATTTGAGTAGGAGAGATTTATTTTTATAATAATGGAACGGTAATTTATCAGTATATATTAATTTTATATTATCATATTATATATCACATCAATTTTATATATATTTAATATTAATATTATATTCGGTTGAGATAATTTTGTATCAGCCAATATGCATTAAATATATTTGAGATATATATGTCTTAGGCCTGTTTTTTACTAAAATACTGCAAGAAATCATCTGCCCTTAGGTTATATAAAATGGAAGGATACATCGACAAACAGATCAATAGAGAGAAAAGTTATAGCTATGTCTTGTACAATTGTTCATAGAAATGTTTGAAGTCAAATGAGATTCAAGTGTACTCAAGTGGTGGAGTTGGATTTACGTCTCTGTCATCCCTCTCTTGAATACACGTCCTCATCCCGGGAACATGGGATTCCAGGTGTTCAGATTCAGCTCCTCAATCTTGTCCATTGGATAGATGAACATTCTTTGCACCTCTGACTTAAATTCCCTGCCAAATACAAACATGTCAGAATTTTCTACTAACCTTTTCTGATAATGTCTTTTTGTTGGATGTTATTTCCTAGAAATGTTCCAAATGGTTAGATTTTATAAATTATTTTTCGGGATGTTTAAGAGATGTTGAATTTCTCCGGTTGTACTTAACTTCCAAGGGAGGTTATCTTCAATCGGCATAATGTGGCCGTCACGGTCAGTGTAGGTTACTTGCCACCTGCTGCTTCCATCAGTCAGCCTTCCTTGGAAGTCAAACATCTGATCAAACTTGACGATTAGTTTGTCATATCCATCGAAACGCAAGAGGTCAACCGATCTTCCGAGAGTTGCTCCATACTTGAACACCTGCCCAATGAATAAGACCACAAATCCCAGACGGTGCCTAAGTTGTTAGGAAATTAGCTCAAGAATGTATATATCGAGCAAACAGACTAACTGATACACTTAAAAATGGACCAAACAATGCATCCCCTGCAGACTAACTGTAATAGCAATACCTTTATACGGCTCTTACTACTACTACAATTACTGCTAGTGTAGCAACATTTCCTGCATTGCTTATTGGAAAGGATACTAGAGCTGCTATTGCACGGTTCCGAGATATTGTCCTTGAGCTTTGAAAAACTCGATTGAGCCATCAATGGAGGGACCAAACAAGGACTCGAATTGTCGCTGCAATCAGCAACTTGTGGTGAAGGGGGCTCTGCTTGACTATTGACAAATTCTACTCCGAAAATCCTGACTGTCCCACTTTGATTCGGCAGAGGGGACACAGAATTGCTGGAGTTGACTTTCGAGATGTTCCTGTTGACTTCTTCTACTTTGCCAAAGGCACCATTGCTGGGAAAAGAGAGAGTGTGCCTCACAAGGCATTGAGAAAACTGGCTGTGCGTAATTTCTGGGTGGGACCAATCGGGATTTGATGAGCTGATTTTCTTGACCTTGGAAGACCTTTCAGGGTGTTCACAACTGAGCAATTCTCTCTGCATGAGATCTCCTGAAAGGAAGAGGGGCTTCTCATGCTATGAGAAATTATATATGAACTTTCTGGAAACATAGTGGAACTTTCTGGAAGAACATCTAAGAGCTCAAAACATGAGGACTTCTAGAATACTCATGGAGTAGAATTTTGACAATCTTGGCAATTACAAAATTTTTGTGCTGACATGGTTTGGTCTTAATGGCATAGGTATCGATTTCATGTGTGGTCTAGAATTCGTCAAAAGAAACAAACATGAGAAGCACTCACCATATCTTGCCAGGCAAGAAGAATCAGGCATAAACGGATTGTCAAGTTCACATTTCCTCTTGTTTGTGGGGATGAGATTGAATTCCGTTTTCTCGGTCTTTCCGGTTAATTCAATACTCCAAGGAGAAACTCTCTCAGGAAGCACGACGTTATCAGGTAAATCATTCCATTGCACCTGACATAGTTATAGATATAGACATACCTAAGTAAAAGTGTCTAAAATGAAAAGAAACTAGAAAATGGGGGATTAAAGTAGAAAGTGAAAAAGTTTCAATTACCTTGAGACATCTCCATCCCGAACCAGGCCATCTGATAGGATCAATATCTTCAAGACCAACTATGGACCCCATATATCTAGTTCATATAAGAACTAACAAGATTTAGATCAAAAGAAAAGTAAGCAAAAAAAAAACTTACTTCAATAAGAGCCTTTAATTTTTTGGGGCCATATCCTTTAATAAGCTCAATCACCTCTTTTCTGCATATTCTTCATCTTCAAACTTCATTCCAAATGTCATTCCAATCGAGTAGACATGTTCTGCAGACTTCATGTACTGGTTAAATGGAATTATAAAGTCTGAAGGACTCGTCCTGCAAAAGTATGCATTTTTTTTTTCTCTCTTTTAAGAGTAAACCCAAACAGAAAAAAACGAATTATATTCAAAACTAAGCATAGAGCGGCTTGAATTACCAAGGCTGGTAGTAGACAGTGAACAAAGTCCCGGAAGAGAGTGCATGGAAAGCGTTAGCAAGTATGCCATGCTGCATAGTGTGCCCCGATATTAGTGATGGAGATTCCGTAATTTGTCGCTTCATTGAACGGCGAATCCCAACACGAAACTCCTTATTTCTTCCTCTGAATCCAATAAACAAATAGCAATCACTCAACATACGCACATTAAATGGAAATTTTCAACAGCTTATGGAGGGATAAAGAGAGAGAACCTAAGAAAGATGAAAGCATCCCCAACTTGAAGTTTCTTTGTGGACACAAAGGTACTCCAGCCGCTTGTAATTAGGTGCCTCTTCGGATGACCTAGAATGAAACTCTAATATCATTCACAAAGAGTATGGCCTAATTAAGGTTTTTTCTTTTTTGCCCCCTCCTTTTAACATTTTGTTTTCAATAATATGCAGTAATTTATATAACCAAACACGATTTAGCTAGAGTTTACCACGAAATGTATGCCGAAACTGCCATGAAAAACCATGCAAGTCCTTTACAATCAGGTCCTGTGCCGGCCGTTCCTTAGACATATCCTACAAATAAGAAACTTCCCTTTTCATCTTATGTTCGAAAAAACCATGCATTTAACAAGATATTCATATTTAAGGAGATAACTATATATTAGAGGAAAGAACACGAACCAAAGTCGGGAGAAATTCAAGAGCATGTCTCTTATGAATGGAACATCCACTATGGGTGGTCGTATCAGAAGAAGTAAGTATCTTCCTAAAGGAGCGAGCTTTGGTTCTAGTTCTAAAACTCGTAGCAGCTTTGTCTTTGTCCTTTGTACTACTACTACTACTGCCTTGTTTCTGCATTAAGGGGCCAAAGAAAAAACCAACCCAAGAAAAAGGGTCAAGCTCAATCTATAGATATGCATTGAGAGAGATTGCAAGCGCTAACTAACAAACTAACCATAGCATCCGGGATCAGAGTAACTTGAGCATAGACCTCATCGGTTTGAGCTTTGATTTTTAGTTGAACATTAACAACCCGGCAAAGGATCTTAGAAGGTACATTGTAGATTGGTAGGTCCATTCTTCCATCTTGATTTGCATATGTCTCAACCTATATGTAGAAAAGAAAGCATTACACCACGGTTTTGATAAAGCGGAGAAATTTGAAATGCCCATTGACCCATATTGTATTTAAAGTTTCAACACAACAAAAATTAACTTTTGTGTGAACAATACTTAAGAAAAACATCTATGAACACAATATGGAGAAACGGGAACAAGGCAAAGAAACGGGGGAACTTAGAAGAAGAAGAGGGGACCTGTTCCATATGGCCTTGAGGAAAGTAGAAGACCTTTTGGTCAGGGCAGGGGATGCAAACAAGTGGGCCCGCACATTCATGCCAAAGAGCACTGGATAATTCTATATCATCTTTCTTACCTACAATTAATTATTAACGAAAAAACAAAAGAACAGAGTTTGGTTTATTGAGAGATTGAGAGATTGAGAGATTGAAACTTGATGAATCTTAACAAGCTGATCACACTCCATGAATTTGCATAGGAGGATGAAAACAAAAAATTCACTATAAAATGAATAAAAAAAAAAAAAAAAGAAAAGAATGAAAACCAATAAAGTAAGAGAGAAATTTTCAAAATGGTTAGTTAATCATGAGAATTTGGTCTCAGAACATTTCCCCTCACCAATACAAGTCATAGCCTCTGTTTTGGTCTCTGTTTTGATGTATAACTAATGACACCACTCTTACTCTTGTTCTTATTCTTGTTCTTCTCCTTCTCCACCACCACCAAAGAGAAAATAATGAAGAGAGAGAGAGAGAAGAGCGATGTGAAGGGCTGGTTTGGTTGGTTGGTTGGTGAGTGGGTATAAACTCTGTAAATATCCGATTCAAGTAATTTCTTCCATTTCCAGTATCTTCCGCTCGACTCGCCGCTTCCACATTTCCATTTCAATTCCTCCCTCTCTCTCTCTCTCTCTCTCTCTACCTTAATGTAGCGGCGATGTTTGCTAAAACCTTAAGGAAATTAATAAAAAAAAAAACAAACAGAAACGATATCCTCGATGCTCGTTTTGTTTTCGTTTTAAAAAAACTTACAGTAATTTGTCTTTCTTGTCTTAAACGGTGTAGTCTCGCCATTTCCGACACTGCTCTTCACTTTCTCCGCCTTCCGTTCATTGTGTGGGTCCCTCTCAATCTTTTCGCAAACCGTGAAGGAAGTGGAAGAAACATCAAATATGCTTTGTTTTTCTCTCTCCTTTATTGGAGGGTTTAAGGATACTGTCGTCATCTGGCCGTCTGGTGTTCTAAATTATGTCGGGGAAAGAAGACAAACTTTGTACGACATGTCGTATGGTGTGTTACGCGATTGGAAATTTAATGTAGAAGGGGGGGAGGCTAGTCCGTACGTTACTCCCCTCATGATTATCCAACCTGCACTTCCGTTAAAGCTTTTTTTTCTTTTTTTTTGTTGCTTTTGTTGTCCAAATTTCCGTTAAACATCCTCGCGTAACTCACGTTTAAGTTGACTCAGTCAAAAAAAAAGGCTGCAGAGTTCTTGTGATTGACGTGGATCTCAACTTCCAGCAGTATCATTTGTTGTGACACATAATATATCAAATCGATCAAAATAAGGTCTCTAATCTTGATTTAACTTACAACACAAGAAATTATATCTTATGACTATAGACATCATTAAACCGACTAATTATTCCTAATTATATAAAAAACAAAAAAACTACAGAGCAACAACACTAGTTTGATATTTGGGAGAGACATTATTATTATTATTATTATCATTATTAAATAACTTGGCTAAAATCCCTGCTTTGAACTGAGTCAACTCAAAAGGGAACTTGTTCCACTTCTTCGCGCAGGAAGGAGAAGGAGAAGAAGAAGAAGCATTGACACACTTCCTCAGCTGCATATTCTCACCCTTAAGCATATCAACTGCAAAGCTCAGCTGCCTTATCGCCTCTCTCTTCTCTTCATCTTTCACCAATATCAACTCCTTCTGAACTCTAATCTCCTCTCTCAATCTCTCCACTTCTTCCCTCAACTTCCTCATCTCATCATCATCACCACCATTTAAGACTTCCTCTGTTTTCTCAATTACCTCATCATAGATTCCACCTTCATTATCAGGATCATCAACTTCTGACTCAGCCCCAGAATCACCAACAAGATGATCACTTGTTTCTGAATAAGTGTCATAGTTTCGATCCAGTGTAGCTGATGCACACTTATGATTTGATTCTAAACGATGTTTGGTTGATGAGAATGGAGATCCCAAGGTGGTGATGAGGCGGTTAGCTGAGTCAGACTTGACTTGATCGTACCGCTCGGCTAATGAGCGGTGGGCCCGGTAAAATTCCTCCACCATACTGACAAGTTCCGGGCGCTTTTTGTAATACATCTCGGCCCGCTTGGCGAAGGAATCTGCCTCTTCCTCGATCAGTTTCATCAGAGCTTGTGTCTTCTGATCCAACTCTGTCACATATGAAAGGCATAATTATATACAAGCACCATTACATATGGCAAGTAAAACTAAAAACAATAAGCATTTATGAGTTCACGATCCTTCTTAAATTCTTATCACCTCTGGGGATTTCTACATTAAACAAGATTCTCCATAGTTAAATGTTCAAAACAGCACTAGTTCGGTTCAAACAAACTTGCCATACCCACCAATCCATTTAAACTAAGCAGATGAATAATGAATTCTAAACAAAAAAGACAGAGCAGTTAAGAGAACAAAAACTAATGAGAGAGAGAGAGGGGATTAATTACCAGAAAGAGTGGATTGAAGCCATGGCGAACGTTTAGTGGTACTGTGACTGTCAAACCACCACCAATGTGAAGACTCCTTCTTCATCATCATCTCCACCATCTCTCCAAACTTATCCCCCTTCTCGTCTGACCTTTTATTTTACAGATCAAGCTAAGAATTTACCATTTCACAATTTGCAGAGGCTAAGAACTTGAATTTTAAAAAACAAATAAAATATGATTGGACCGCATCCACATCATAATCATACCCACCGTAAGTACAGACAAAGACAGGATAAAGAACGAATGGCTATTTCAGTAATTCCACATTACAAATTTCCTAGAGGGAAAATCCAAATTAAAAAACCAACCGCCCCCGATCTGAATGCATTTTCGAAAAAAAAAAAAAAAAAACTCTAAAAAATCAGCGTATTCTATTAGATCTTGAAGATTCAATGTTGCGTCAAACAGTCAAACTGCAAGAAGCAGATACGCTTCTCGTCTACTGAAACAGAGAGCTTATAACTCAGAGAAAGTGAAACTGACCGAGCAAATTTACTGGGAGTTACCTTCTTCTTCTTCGTCTTCACCGCATCTGGAATGCTCGCTCTCTCTCTCTCTAAGATTGCTCACTCGTTTTTTAAGAAGAGAGAGATGCAGAGTATGATAAATAGTACTCGCATTTCAAAGTTTATTTGACTCTATCAAAAGAACCACTTCACTTACATGTGAGTAGTCCAAAAGACATTACAGTCCACGATGCATTTTTTTCTGTCAATATTGCTGACAAAATTCATATTGCGTGCCATAAATCTAGGATTTCAAATCTTAATTTAAATGTCTATTTTATCCTGACATTGTGTTCATATTTACTTACATCCCTGTACTCTGTGTGCCACGATCTCTGAATCTCAGGGGTGTTATGGGAAATTTAAAAAGGCATTTGATTTATTAGCGCCTCTTTGAATTTGGTGGGGGTAACAGTGGTTGCTGTGTTGCTTGCTGCCAAGATAGCTGGACAAGATAGTAATTTCACTATGCGGGAGCGTATTGGATTCCATATTAAAACAGAATCTTTTTAATAAGCAAAAAGAAAATTAAAATAAATTAAAGGAAGAGTGCAATTTATAACGGTCGAAAAATGAATGATGAACTTTCTATAAATGTCGATTCAATAATGAAGCCATAAATCGAGACTTCATAAAAGCTTATGTGCAGTCAAACAAAAATCCGCATGGAGGAAATTTTAGGTAGGATGTGTTTAGGGAATTATTTTAATTAGATATGAATTTAATATAATATATGATATTATTATATGAAAATAATATATATAATTAAAATGAATCGAATTAATATAAATATAATTTATATAAAATTTAATTATAAAATATAATTTTTATAATATCTAGACAATAACTTTTTGTACTAGAGTTTAGATTCAGTGATAGTTTGTAATTGACTCATCAATTAGGATTGTTTTTTATAAATAGGGTCAGTATAAACGGGTATCCATCAAACCGACATTGAATCTAAATTCTTTGTATTGATAAAATTTACAAAATATGAAAAAATAAAATATAAATTTAACTTTGCATTATTTTTATTTAATTATATAATATATGCTACACAAATATTTAATAGATTCTATCTAGTATTATATTTAGGGAGAATCTTCGGATATATATATATATAATATTATAATCTAAGATAATAAATTTTTATCTAAGACAATAAATGAACTTCATTTAAGTAGGGTTTTTTTTTTTCTCCTTTAGATCAAGTATTTATGATCCATATATATGTATGGTTGTCTCAAATTATAACTATAGATTTTTCACAGCATGTGCATATTACAACATGTTCAACACTTCCTTGAATGTGTACATGTACTTGCCATATTCGATTTAAAACACAAATAGTATATAGAAATTTAATGCCAACAAACGTGGTAACACATTACAAATATAGTAACAGATTGTATATGTGCTTGGCATGAGCCCATTAATGCTCATAGGCCTGTGAGCCCATGAGCTCAACCATATTTTTTATAAAAAAAATTATTTTTAAGTAATTGAGGGTAAAGTTTTAAAAAAAAATTCTTAAATTTATTTTATAATTATTTTGAAATTTAGAAGGTCGTATAATTAATAATTAAAATTAGAAACAAATAAACTCTTAAAAAAATATTATTTTATTAAAAAAGACTTTATTGCGTTTTATTGATTTTTAGATGGTTCTAGGAAAAAAAAACACTCGGCTTTGAGGAGGGAAAACGGAACTTAATTACAATTACATAGTGATTCTCTAAAATTTATAATTATCTTCTACGTCATTCTGGCTAGAATTAGAATTTTCATATTCGAGATATAAATAATAAAAAACACTAGGTAAGTCTTCATTTTTCATATGATGTTGATCTCTTTTAATTGATCATTCATAATATTGTAGGTATGATAATAATTTCACAATTTATGATGTTAATGATATTTTTCGATAAGTTGTAATTTGCACATATATGCTAAAAGCCACTTCTAAAGAAACTATTGAAATCATAATAATTAGGACGTCGTGTGTCAATCAAGCTAATATTCAAAACTTGAATGAGTTTGTCTTCCACCATTCTAAAATATTAAAGTCTCATTTTTCATCCTAGTCAGCTTAAAGATATTTTAAAAGTTCATTGTATTGCATACTACTACTACTAAACCTACCAGTCGTGCTCGATGACGTCGTCAATTCTAGAACTTGATCATTTTGCTTAGAACTTAAACTTGAACTTAAGGAACACTTTGACTTTAAGAGAACTTCCCATAACAACGCATCTTTTTTTTTTTTTACTTTCGTCGTTGAGGCTGCAATTCATTATATTTATTTTCATAAACAATAAAAACTTGGTGCAACTTGTCAGAATCGTTAGCAATTTGAATAATATAATCAAAATTTAAGTTATCACATATAAAAGTAAGAATTGATTTATAACCATCAAGAATCCTATGATCTAAAATGACTAATAAAGAATACAATAGCAGAATTTCATACCAATATTTTAAAAACATTTCCTACATTTTATTTACATAGATCTAAAAAGAACATCATTATCATATTTGCCAAAAATCAAAATAATTTTAATAAGTCTGGAAGAACCAACGATAAAGTATGATAATAAATATCAGAAAAAATTACAGTAGAGTTATAAAAAACTTTTAGTAAATTTTCTAGCAATTGTGTTACCTTTTTTCTAATGATACACTAAACTAATCTTATAACTTTAAGGAAGAGCGTGATTTAATATAGAATAAATAGAATTTCATCTAACATCCATGTCAAGAGAAAATTTTATAAGTTTTTTATTTAGAGAAATACAAAAAGTTTTAAATGTAGAAAAAAAACAAACTTGAATTACATAGACAAGCATTAGCTTGTTATCTAATTTTTTCAATTTCTTGACTTACTAATTTCAAACCTTCTTTAACTATGAGGTTGATAATATAATAAGTGCCATGTTCATGCAAAAAAATTTCACCATTTTAGCCATCTAAATCAGATTGTAAAAAATTTATAATTCTTGTGTTCGCAGAAGTATTATTTAAGATAATTGATATTATACATTATTTTATATCAGACTCGCTTTAAACTTATAAAATTATTTTAGAAATATTTTCAGCGTGATGCTCATGCTCAATTACTTTAAAACCTATAGTTTTTTTTATTTAGTACCCATTTAGAATTTAAGTAATGTGTTACTACAGACAAATAATCTTGTTTAGATCAAGTACTCCAAATATATGATATTATTGCAATGCTAATATGAGATACCCTTAATTATAATTTCAAAATATCACGTCATTTTTTAAAATATGATTTTAAATCATGTTTAATTATATTTCTATTTTTTATAATATATTGCAAATTAAAACATGTTTTAATTAAAATAAACAAATATTCAGGTTCACCAAAAGTTAAAAGTAAATTAGAAATAGCAATAAATTAACAAAGTCTTATTTAGTCCCTATATCATCATGTGACTAAGAAGACTTTATACTATCAGGTTGAAAAGCAATTTGAGATTGAGACATACCTTGACTAGGTATAGGCATACTATCACTATCCGATTTATCAAATCCGTAACAAGTGTGAGAACTATGCAATTGAAGATATCCAGAATTTATTAAAAGAAATATAACACGTTATTTGCAACTAAAAATGAGTTGTTTTCAACGCGTTGGCTCATTTTTAGTCGCAAGTGAGGTGACATGTTCTTGACCGTTGTATGGAGAATGAGTGGTCATGATCGGTTTGTAGGCAGGGAAGGCAAGAAGCTTGGTAGGCACGAAATCCCTTCTCTACTTAACCAGCCAACGAGTTAAAGCTTAATCTCACATGATATGTATTTGAGTGATGCTTAAATGAGCTTAATCCATCGATAAATATATACTATTATTTTAAATAGATAAGTGTATAATTATTAAAATTTTAATAGATGTACCATATATTTATTTTTAGCAAATCCACCAAAGAAGCCAGGTCCCCAGAAGCCTGGACCTCCAAACATAG
The DNA here is from genome assembly GCA_027186245.1 of Coriaria nepalensis. NCBI lineage: Eukaryota > Viridiplantae > Streptophyta > Magnoliopsida > Cucurbitales > Coriariaceae > Coriaria > Coriaria nepalensis. The sequence continues at coordinate 7,206,408 of CP114491.1, read as the reverse complement.
GTCCTCCTCCGAATCCCGGACCGCCCGGTCCCGGTCCCGGACCCCATCCCATTCCCGGTCCACCCGGACCAGGGCCCCATCCAGGTCCACCTCCACCTCTGAACCCTCCTCTCGGACCGCCCCAACCACCAGGCCCTCCTCCACCAGACCCCATTACCCAACTCTCTGTTATGAAAAACCAAAAATGGTCTGCAGGGTCTCTTCTAACTTTCTTATGGAAGCGTTTAAGAAAGAAAACAAGATAAAGTTTACTTTAGAAATTATAAATGAAGGGCATGTAAGAGTAGGAGCTAGAAAGCTTAGACAAATTACTTAATGCTGCAGCATTTCAGCTGAAATGATAAATATGAAAAATAATTAAACATAAAATGTGTGTGTCGGTTAAGTACAATTTTCATGGTGACTAGGATGAGGTTTTGAAATTATCAGCCAATCAAACTACAAATCCTGCAGCAACCATTCTTAAAAGTTCAATCCATAATTCAAAACTGTTGATATGTGTGTATAATATATATATATGTTCATGTCTTCATAGAGTTTGGTAATGACCAACAAAGATAGCTGTAATGTTAGTTTGGCTAGGATTACAACTCTATTGAAATAATCAATTATTGTTAAAATTAGTGGCCCCATGAAATGGCGAGTTTAGGCTTAATTTTGAATGGGAGCCAATTTGTGCAACTGAAACGGTCAAGAGGGATTCATGTTCTTCTTTGTGATTATTTCGAAATCGTATATTATATACCTAAAATGATATAAGCATGAGTGAGAAATTAATACTCTAAGTCAAAATGCACACATTTAAATTAAAAGTTAAGATGAAAAATTCTTTTCTCATATGTGAAAGAGAACAAAATTTAAAAGTGTTTGTATATTTTCCCAATTATAGATGAGCAGGAATATAAGTATGAAGGCTCTCTTTTGTATATATGTACTGTGATATTGATTGTAGTTGAAGCCCGAAGTCCAAAAAGGCTCATTAGCCTAATATGAGCTTGTGTGGATTTATGGGCTTCGCTCCTCCTCTTACCCGATCATATTAATACTCTCATACCTCTCTTATTACATTAGTGTGAGTGTTTTAGGGTTTGTGCAGTCTGCGATTATTGGTTGCTATCTGGTTGTAAATTAGGGTTCATGAGTTTAGTATGATTTGGTATGTTCTATGTTGATTTGTTATTGATCTGTGAAGTATGATTTTTCAACTGGAATTTGCGTGCAAATTCTTGATAGAAATACTAAGGTTTCATCTATATTCTTGAGTCTATAAATACATGAGGGTGTGATTCATGTAGTGGTTTGTAATAGGATACTAAGATAGTGCATAGAGATCCAATCATTTATTAAAGTTCAAAGTGGATGTAGTTTCTTAGAAGTGAACAACTATAATCGCATGTGTTCTTCTTTCTTCCTTTCAGTTTATATTTTCTAATTTGATCGTCTTCTTTATCATATTATTGTTCTTGTAAATTCGAAATAAGATAAGATTGAAATATTAATCGAGAATGAATTAGGTTAAAAAGTATAATAATAGTATCAGAGCCTTACTTTATGTGAATCGATTTGAATGTCTTGAAATCTTGTTATTGATTTCTTAATTATTTTTCAATCAATTGATTGAAACCTAATTTTGCATTCTACATTTTTCTTGGGGAAAAACTAATTTTCTTTTTCGCTCATTAATATATATTGAATATGGAATTGATTGAAACCCTTTTGTTGATTTCTTCTTCACTATCCTATGAAAAGTTGGCTTACGTACGTACAAATTAAAGTGATCAGATCATAATGAATAATAATATTACATAGAGGATTCTTAATTTATGAGAAGTATATGTCACAAATGTAAATGTAATAATGACTTGAAATGGGCTTACAATGGGGCTAGGTATACAAGGAACGACACCGCATTACCAAGAATGCCAAAAATAAAGGCCATGCGATGAAGTACTACTACATTGGCTGCCATAATATGTGCATTAGTAATGCTAATCAATCTAGAAATTAGCTCTTTTCAATCGTTGATCACTACTTAATCGGAGAGACTGGAGTTAAAAGGGAAAATTCATAATTGCCTTTTGGCATTTAAGATCATGTATTTATCGATGAGCTAAAATAGGACCAACTAATGTTAAAAATTAATGTTGGCTATCATATTGTATGTATGATCTATACATTAATAACTATAATTTATAATAAGATAACATCAAATTTTCTTTTAAGAGAATTTCTTGAATAAATATAATTTGTGATCACGTGGTAAACCAAATTAATTACACTGTAAAAATTACTCTAAATTAATGGATGATATAATGTATGAAATTGATATTTCTAATTATAATAAAATTTAATTTATCATATAATTATAAATTATATTTATACAATAATTCATAATATTTATATAGTGGTCATAAATAAAGTTTGTCTCTATCTATTTTATTTTATTTTTGTTAGTCATGCCACTATATAGCCTTATTCGTCAAAGCGACCATTGAACGACATTGCAGGGATAGACTTCTTACGAGATGATTCAATAGATAGTTGATCCTTCTTTATGTCTCAGTCTTTTTTCCATCTTTATTAGCAGAAGCTTTAGTCTTTGCCATATATTGTATCTAACTAATAAATCTATTAAAAACACAACAATCAAATGTTAACATTAGTGCATCCATCTTGTATTTCTCCAATAATTGGACCATAAAACGCTGCCCAAAACGAACCAGCCCAAGCGTAATTCTCTAAATTTTATGACCCAAGAGTGCAATTTCATTCTGTCGGAGAACGGATAATCTAGGATGTTGAGTATCTCCAAAGTACAGACTCAAGAGAACCCCCTCATATATGGGTAATACTATAGTTATCACTAGTAGACTCAAGCACTGCTTGAATTTGCTGCATATGGGATAAATTTTCAGTACCTTGGCCAACGAAGGCATTATGTCTCAGATCTTTATGCACTGATCAGTATGAGTAAAATATGACAACAAGATGGGAGTGCTCTTTCAAAGCTGGAGAATGTGGTGTTAACTGGGGTTAAAGCCAAAAGTCCAAAAAGGTTCATTAGCATTTGTGGATTTATGGGCTTGGCTCCTCCTCCTAACCTAGTCGAACCCTAATCCTGACCCGGTCATATAAATACTCCCTTACCTTTCTTATTACACTAGTGCGAGTGTTTTAGGGTTTGTGCGGTCTGCGATTATTGGTTGCTCTCTGTTTGTGATTTAGAGTTCATGAGTTTGGCATGATCTGGTATGTTCTATGTTGATATGTGATTGATATGTGAAATAGGATTCTTCATCTAGAATTTGTGTGCAAATTCTTGATAGAAATACTAGGGTTTCATCTTTGTTCTTGAATATATAAATATGTGAGGGTCTAATTCTATTGATGCCCAAATTCACATTTTGACACTTGAAATTCCTTGGAGAAATATTCTAATAGCAAAATTGGCTATAAAGAAAAAAAGATGAAGTTGGCCAAAAATATGACTGAGTCAACCAAAAGATTGACTGATCGACCAACTAAGAGGATCGGGCAGCCAACCACAAGCTGATCGATCGTTGTTGCCAGTCAGTTGGAAGGGCTTGACGGAATGGCCAACGTTGGCCGACCGAGCTTGGCCACCCGAGATCATGAAGTCCAAAAGTCGGCCGATTCTTAGCCGGTTGACCTCAATTTAAGTCTATTTTGGCTAATTTCGAAGGCATTTCGGCAAAATCAGAGGAAATTTTCATCAAATCTAGGGATTAAATATTAAAAGTCAAGGATGGACTTACAAATCAAAGAAGACATGTGACCAATTCCAAGAGCTTTTTAGTAAATTCAAGGGTCTCTCTGCCAATAAAAATGGGTATGGCTACAAAGAGAAAGTTTTGGTTGACTAATTCAAGAGGTCTAATATTAGAAAAGATATTTTTAGAGGACTAAATTGCAAAATTCAAACTTAAGAGGCTTCTTCTGGCAATTCTGAGTTGCTTGGCCGCCAAATCTCTAATTCCCTATCAATAGAAGCTTTCGTCAAAGTGAAAACCACAAAAACAAACCACCATCAAACCACCCCCAAAGGTGCAATGCAACTTCCGAGTCTCAACGCCCTGAAGATCCTCTAAGGCTCAAAGCCCTGAAGAAAGCTCTCTATGGATATTTATCGCTCCGTGAGTATTATGCTTGCATGATTCACTAAGTGTTCCTGACACTCAAAACCTACATTTCATAAATAGTTTCTTACTCGCCGTTTTATTCATCCTCATTATTTAGTATCCAAATTTGGTGTAACATTAAGCATTTATTCTATTTTTTCTACTTTATAATCAAGTAAGATCTTTTTCCATTACGGTATAATGTCATTATGTTAATGCAATGCCTTATTCAATTTTAATGCTTTTTAACTTATCACACATTTAAATATGCACTTTACTTTACATTGCATGTTAAGTTAATGCATGCTTTATTTATCTTGTCTTTAATATTTTTGTATTTTATCTTATCTTCATTACTTTACCCGTAATTAATATTATCGTAACTTAAGTTACCTTTCTTTTGAATTATAGTTTTACGTTTGGCACGCCTGCATATTACACTTTTTTCGAAGATAGATTGATTAAACTAAGAATCGCGCATCTGAAGAATTCTTTGTTATACTATTTACCGATTTTTGACATCAACAAATTCATTTGGAGCGTTGTAATTGAATACTGAGATAGTGCATAAAGATTCAATCATTCGTTGAAACTCGAAGTGGATGTAGTTTCTTATAAGTGAACAACTATAATTTCATGTTCTTCTTTCTTCCTTTCAGTTTATATTTTCTGATTCGATCATCTTCTTTATCAAGTTATTGTTCTTGCAAATTGGAAATGAGATAAGATTGAAATCTTGATTGAAAATGAATTAGGTTAAAAAGTATAATGATTGATATTCTACCAATTATTTTGTTAATTTCTCTTCTTGCATTTTTTGTACTATTTGTATCTTATGTTTCCTCTATTAATTTCTATTTCTATTATTATTTCTACATATATTACTTGAAAAAAAATTTGTGTGGACCTAATCCATCGAAGAACTGTGCACTCGAAGAGAAATCAATTACATATGTAAGTTTGTTTTCTTTTTTCAAATTAACCACATATATTATTAGTTTCTATTGAGATGATCCGAGTTTTAATTTAGACCTAATATGCCCAAAAAATTTTCATATTACCCAACAATTAATTATAGCAAAATATGGAATAGGAGAAGTATGAGTAATATGATAATGAAACTGGATCATTACAACTTCGTATATGTAAATAACTAAATACGATGGTGTCTTAAGAACAGATTACTGTTGATTATATTTGGTTGCATATGTACAAAAACAGAGGAACATATATACCTTATGGTGTAAGTAAACATGGATTACCAAATCTGCACAGTTTGACATACGACAATCTTATTGGAAAGCTGGTCGACAAATTTTAAACATAAGGTAAAATCATTGGTCAAATTTTCTCAACTCTTTTTCGTGTTATATTTTCTTTTCTAAAATAGATAGATATTCAAGAAGTATATAAAAATAGAACAAGGATTCCAAAATGTAACAACATATTTGAATAAGTCGCCTCTTGAGCTTTAATTGAGTCGGGTTTCATCAAACTCAAACTCGGCTCGTTCTTGGTTCATAATTAGACTCAAGTTCAACCGGTTATTATTAAGAAACGATCTTGAACGAGTGTTTACCGAATGACCGAATGGTATTTCAAACCGCTCTACTCGCTTGGCTCATTTGCAACCATAGGACTACCATATTACAAATTCAACGACCCTTTAGCATGTCATTCACCTCGTGACCCATTATTCAAAAAAAAAATAAATAAATAAATAAAAGAAGCCTAATAATTGCTTGAGAACAAAAGCTGGAAAAGCTTTCAAACAGGCACTACAAGACTGCAATGTCCTTTGTATGCAGTATGCTTTACGTTAAGGATGTTTCTATACATTACATAGTCGAGACAAGTTAGAGATACAGGGAAAAGAAAAAAGAGGGGGGGGGGGGGGGGGGGGGAGGGAATTTCTGAATAATGAAGGACCACTGCTGGACCAATGGACCACAATCACGAACACAAACCGAAAACCAGAAAGAGCAGGCTTGTAAAGAAATAAAGCCCAGAATACATAAAGTGAGAGTTTAATTTAAGTAGGCCCATGAGATTAGTGGTCTCTACTGTCTACCCATAATAGCAGCCTATATGATGTTACAACCATGCCATTAACCACGTGATCCACAGAAAACTTAAAAGGTGGGCCCAATAATTTCCGTTGATTGATTAATGTTTTATTTATTGTAAGATTTCATCACCATGTTAAAAAATGTATAGTGTATTGTTTTATTATATGTTATGGGTTTAAATTGAGAAACATTGGAGTCTAAACTTGAGTTTAGTTTTAAGAAAAGTAATTTTGGATAACATATAATTAAAATTAAAATTTCTTTTAAGAAATGAATTATTTAAAATAAATATTTATGATTAACTAAACTTAATTTCCCAACACAAATAATAATAATAATAATAATAATTAAAAAATAAATAAATTTAGTTAAGAGATGGCATCGATAAACTAACTAACAACGAAAAAGTTTGAAAAATATAATATAATATTCGGATGTGTTAAAATAAATTTTAGGCATGCCGAATCAAAATTTGTCATGTAGTGGATGATAAATTATAGTAAAAGTCGCTTTTATAAAAGCTGTCAAATTTTATTTATTTTTATTTTTATTTTTATTTTTATTTTTATTTTTATTTTTATTTTTATTCTCGATGGTCCATAAAATTTCCGTCGGTTTTTAACAATTATTAAGGAATCTTGATGAGAGAAAGTGATTGGGATAATATATACTTTTATTATTAAATTTATAATTAAAAATAAATAAAAATATATATATATATATAATAAGAGTTAGAATGAATAATGATTATGATGATGACCTATCCACCTTAATTCAGAATCAGCAGTCAACCCAAAGAAGGAAATCAACGAATGAAGAGTAGCCACGCATTGTACTGTAAAAAGCCCAAGTAACTGTACTGACCCAGTGAAAAATTAAAAGGAAATGTCAATCCGTCTTTTTTGAAGTCTGATTGGACAAGGCGGGCCGCCACTTTGGACAGAGCCTCTGGGCCCCACCTCCCAGTCCACATGCCTCTTATTCATTAACACTGTGGGCTCAGGACTTTATGCAGTACGATCCCCCACCCCCACCCCCACCCCTACCTTTTTTTTTTAACTATTACATCAATTATAATAACCTCACGTGACAATTATGATAAAATATTTATTATATATAATTTTTAAAAAAATATATATTTATTATTTTCTTTTTTTTATTAAACTTTTATTTATAAGCATTATTAGTAGTGGGGGCCGTGGTATACACCGCCTTCTCGCTTATCCAAATTCATGTTGTTAGTCAATAAAACAATCCATCCATCATTTTCCAAACACTAATAATCAAATAAAAGAAGAGGAGTTGCATGATGGCATATATAGATCGGCCTTCCTTTACGAGCAATTAGTCAACTAGGCGTGTGAATATTACCGTATGACATACTTTGGTGAAAGAGACATGCCAAAGAGGCAGGGTAATGAACCACTTCTTTCATACATACTCACGTTTTCCTTCTTCAATATACAAGAAAGACTGACCACAATTAAATCATTCTCTTATAAACAAAGCAATTTGAAGGAAAAATATATATTAAGATTAAGAAAGACTGATCGTTGTTATTTGTTATAATGAGGATGATTAAGAGAATACATATTTATAGATTATTGAAAAGTATGTTAAATTATAGTGTTTTAGAAATGTAAATTTACTAAGTATGAATTGTGAGTATCATGTCAATAAATGAGTATGAATGATTTGGCTTTTATTAGAAGAATATGTTCGATGGTTAGATAGAAAAATTTTATTGCTTGTTAATAACTGTCATGCTTATTTAAAATAATATTAAAAATTTATAAGATGTTGAATTAATTTTGTTGCCACCAAATATAATATCAAAGATTCATACTTGTGATGCGTGAATCATTCGAGCTTTTAATATGTATTATTGTCGTCAATTTTTTGGATGCTTGTAAAGTAGGGGAGCCGTATCTACAGGATACAAGATTTAGCTGTCCAAAATTAAGTTTGAACTTTCACAGCAAAGTCGAAGCGTCCATGCACTCGTGGGGGAAGAAGAGAGATTCGCGGAGAACCATTCGTGGGCTTTGTAAATTACTTACTTATTTAATTAGTTTATTTAATGACAGATTAAGAATTAATTAGCAATGTCAAGCACGACTAGCTGGCGAGTGACAGAGCCAACCTTACAACCTACCTAGACAACTTACCTTAACTGCCACACAGTTCATATTTTATGTAATGAAAATTGAAATTAAACCCTTTCAAATAATTATTTTGTCTTTATATCAAAATTTTGTCGGTATATTAATACAATCATGAATATTAATATCAGTGTTCTGTTTATCAAATTTTTATAATTTTTTTTATTTGATATTTATATTGAGTTTTATAAATTTTATAGAATTTATTTTTATGGTAAAAATATTAAATATTATATTTTTGAGTAAATTCATAATTTAAAAAAATGTGTGGTCTCAATGAATGAGTGAAATATGTATTTTTTTTTAATCTATTTTGAATTTATTTCAAGTTAAAAATTTATAATCTTATTTTATATTTATATTTTTTCTCTATTTAAAATGAAAAAAAAAATCTCTAATCTAAATAATTTAAACTAATCTAAATTTTCTAAAAAATATTGAGGAAAAAAAAAAAAAAATATATATATATATAATATTTTTTTTACATATTAATAAACAAAATATACATATAATAAAATATAAACCAGTGACCTAACTCAAAGAAATAACTTTATTCACCAAAAAAATAATTTCCACACATGCGACAAATTTTATAGTCAAAATGCCTAAAAAGATAAAAACATCAGTGCAACATGGCATTACTGTGACATTTGTACATGCTGTCATGCTCCAAACTTGAGAAATCCCTAAAATGCCCCCCCCCCCCCCCCCCGGGGCGAATGATTTAACGGTCCCGATGTCATCACAAAATATTGAATTGATAATGCACTTCCACATCCTATAAAAATCCCCCTCGATTATGTCTTTTCATGTGGGGTGTGGTGTGACTGTGACTGTGGTCCCCACAAAGTATCCCTCAGATCTAAGCCGTGCAATAGGAGTCTCCTAGATTCCCTCGTCCAAACCCACCATTCCTTATGTTTTTGACGCTCCATCTCCACCGTCGATATGATGGTTATTACCCTTCCAACACGTGTCGATATTTTATTTGTCTATCACTCTCTTCCCCTAGGTCCTAACCCACCACCTATTTAACTCCAGTAAGTGTCCTAACCTTACCAGCGTATCCTCAAAAAAAAAAAAACTTATCCTCACTGTTTTCTCTTCCGCTTTCTCCGACGAGAAGACAAGATTTTTTTTTTCTTCTATTAGATCTCAGTGTAGGCTGAGAATTTGGAAACGGTGTCGTGTTCCTGGAACTTTTGAGGTGTGAAGAGGGGTTTAAAGCTTGTTTCGGATGCTGAAAATGGCTACCTCGTTCCCCGAAGATGTACTGGTGCACGTGTTTTCGTTCATCCAGAGCGATAAGGATCGTAACGTGGTTTCTCTGGTGTGCAAGTCGTGGTACGAGATCGAGCGGTGGGGCCGTCGGCGAATTTTCGTCGGAAACTGCTACGCTGTGAGCCCTAAGATTGCGATCGAACGGTTTCCGGAGTTGAGATCTGTGGAGCTTAAGGGAAAGCCGCACTTCGCGGACTTCAATTTAGTACCTGATGGATGGGGAGGGTATGTTTATCCATGGATCGAAGCTATAGCGAAAGCTTATCCTTGGCTCGAGGAGATCAGGCTGAAGCGAATGGTGGTCACGGACGAGAGCTTGGAGCTGATTTCTAAGTCGTTTAAGAATTTTAAGGTCCTTGTATTGTCGTCTTGCGAGGGATTTAGTACCGATGGACTTGCTGCCATTGCTGCTAATTGCAGGTTTGCATTCCTACTCATTCTCTCTCTCTCTCTCTCTCTCTCTCTCTCTATCTCATTCTCACTTTCTGACAACGATGCATCAACTATCGATTAGAGATTATTAGTTCGATTTATTGTTCATCCGAGAAAATATTGAAAATGAATGCAACTTTCACTTGGGTAAAGCGTTTCTGGTTTGGAACTAGTGACATTGTGGATAGAATCAGTTGTTTAAGTAGCCTGCTTCTTGGATATTGCTGCGTTTGATTTCATCGTGGAAGTCTAGAGATCTGACTTGTTTTTCCATTTTTCCTCTATTTGGTTTTGCTCATAATATGATTTTTCATTTCTCAGTATATGTAATTTCAACTCATCAGGAAAGTAGAAAACTTGATCTTTTATTTGTATTAATCCTATTATAAAACATATTATCTTTTTGTGAGTTCTGTCTGCGGATTGGAAACTGATAGAGTTGAGAAACTTTTTAAGTTTGCTTTCCGGTACCTTTTTTTTTTCCTGCTTTTTCCTCATGTAATCTAATAATATATCCTTGGAATCTTTGTTACTTTTGGATGTTACGTGGAAAATCTATGTAAGATCACATGTTTGTATGTAGCTTTTTCTTTTTTATTTGTTTCTTTTTGCGTTTGGTTTCTTTTTATGCTGCTCAAGTAGATTCCTTCTTTTCCTGCTCTTTTGGGTCTAGCTTTCTTGATGGTTCTGCAAGCTAAAAGTTGAAGATTCTTTCTACTGACCTTTGATTTTTTTTCACTTGTTCTATCAAGGATTTGGGTTACTTGGCTATTAAAAAAAAGGAAAAAGAAATAAGCATCCCTTTATCTGAGATTTAAGTTACTGAACAAGTTGAGATTAAATTAAGTTCCTGTTCTTGTTAGCTTCGTTGTCTAATTTGTTATTAGAATAACCAAGTGATCTTTATGAATCGGAACACTTTTGACGATTCAGGAATCTGAAAGAGCTTGACTTGAGAGAAAGTGAAGTAGATGACATGAGCGGGCATTGGCTGAGTCATTTTCCAGAAACATATACTTCATTGGTCTCCCTCAACATCTCATGTGTAGGATCCGAGATCAATTTCTCTTCATTGGAGAGGCTTGTAAGTAGGTGTCCTAATCTGAATAGTCTCTGGCTAAACCATGCAGTGCCGCTCGAAAGGCTAGCTCATTTACTCCGCAAGGCTAATAATCTGGTCGAATTGGGAACTGGGGCCCACTCAGCTGAGTTTCGGCCTGACGACTTCACAAACCTGGCAGATGCTTTCTCTCACTGCAAAGAACTAAAAATTCTTTCCGGGTTTTGGAATGTTGTGCCTGGTTACCTTTTATCCGTTTATCCCATCTGTTCACAGTTAACATCTTTAAACTTGAGCTATATCACCGCTCAAAGCTTGGATCTCATCAAGCTAGTTAGCCAATGTCCCAATTTGCAATGCATATGGGTATGATGTCTCATTTTGAACAATCCTCCTTCCATAATTACTGTATAGGCTTTTCTTAAATCATTAAGCTCGTTGGGTAATTTATTGCAGGTTCAAGATTACATTGAAGATGTGGGTCTAGATGCCCTAGCAGCTTCTTGCAAAGATCTACGAGAATTGAGGGTGTTCCCTTCAGACCCATTTGGGGAACCTAATGTTTCCTTAACTGAAAAAGGTCTTGTCTCCATTTCAGAAGGCTGCCCAAAACTTCAATCCGTCCTTTACTTTTGCAGACAAATGTCAAACTCTGCCTTGATAACCATCGCTAAAAACCTACCGAACCTGACCCGATTCCGTCTATGTATTATTGAACCGCATACTCCTGACTACCTCACCCTTCAACCTCTTGACGTAGGTTTTGGAGCTATAGTTGAGCACTGTAAGGATCTTAAGCGTCTCTCTCTCTCTGGTCGACTTACTGATCGTGTTTTTGAGTACATAGGGACCCATGGAAAGAAGCTCGAGATGCTATCTGTGGCTTTTGCTGGAGATAGTGATCTGGGTCTTCATTATATACTGTCGGGCTGTGATAATCTTAGGAAGCTTGAGATTAGGGACTGCCCCTTTGGTGATAAGGCTCTTTTGGCTAATGCCAAAAAACTTGAGACAATGCGGTCCCTTTGGATGTCTTCTTGCTTAGTGAGCTACGGAGCGTGTAAGCTTCTAGGGCAAAAGATGGCTCGGGTTAATGTTGAAGTTATTGATGAAAGGGGACCCCCGGATTCTAGACCGGATAGTTGCCCTGTGGAGAAACTCTATATGTATAGAACTCTTGCGGGGCCTAGAGATGACGTACCCGGTTTTGTTTGGACGATGGGTGGTATTGATTTGGGTATTGATTCGGACTCGAAGATGTTATTATAATGTGTTTATTTGGATATATTTTGTGTGTAGCTTGAATGTAGCAAGTGATTGAGAGTAATGTATGGAAAAAAACATCTCATATGTGTTTGGATCTAGTTAACTACTTAATCTTTTAGAGATTTAGAAAGCAGTGGATCAAATTTTGAGGGCCGATTTGATTGGCTGATAATGGTGGCCCCCACATGCATTTGATAATGATGGCCACCTCAAATTCTGACCCATCATTAATGAAGTGAGATTTGGTGCTTAGGGGAGGCATACTTACGCATGCTTGCCGAATATTGGTGAACGTTTGATGAAGCAGATAAACGGTTTAAATATATCCACGTCTCATTTTAGCCAAATCACTCCATACGGCTATACGTGGATGTATTTAAACCGCTTATCTTCGTCAAACGTTCACCAATATTCGTTCGGTAAGCATGCGTAAGTATGTCTCCCCCCGTAAGCACCAAATCTCCACTTCATTTATATTCTCTTTGACTATGATGTCCATCCTTTATTTGATTTCGTCATAGTTCTGATTTTGCAATAATTTTCGTCCCCAGACATGATTAGCTCAGTAATTTATTGACAATCCAAGAATAAAAAAAGAGCAATATAGTGGTTATAATGATGGGATTCCATGCCAAATAGGCTGGAATGTGTGATTGTGTACCTCATTAGCGAAAGTAAAGTAAAAATGAGGAGGTGAAATCCATAATAGAAAGCCTGTGTATGGTGGGTATTTTCAAATACAGTCCGAATTTGCATGTAACAATCTCCATGAAAGAAAAGCTTACTTTATTAAAAATGCCGGATGAATTACGACGCAGAATTCAAGATGTGCTCATCGAATACGGATGGCCAATGTTCAAAGAAGATAAAATTTGAGAAAATAGTGAGTCAAGTATTTTTGTAAGTCCCGTAAGGCTCTTTAACGAATGCAAGCCTTAAAGCCCACTATAAATGAAACTAATAATTTTGTGAGGTACATACTTACCATCTAGACCCACTTGTGTGATCCCGAACAGACACATTTGGGTGATCTTGAATTATGTTTAATACAATATGACATTCGACATAAATGTTCATTGTGTTAGGGACATAATATGTTCATTGTAATATGCTCATCTTTTAGAAAAGAGCGTTAGTTACGTAAAATATTTGTCTAAAAAATAAATCTAGCGTAGTGTGCATTTTTAGTGACGAAATTGCAAATATTTGTCGAATGTCTCAATTTTGTCCTCAGCAATTATTATTTTTTTGAGGCCCAAAAACTTATGAAGATTTTTCTTAAAAGCAACCGAGTTTTTCTAATTGAGGCTATAAAATATACTAATTTGTTTGTTATTTATCTGGTTACCTTTGTTAAGGACTTAGTATGACTCTCTCTCTCTCATTCACTTGCGACTATAATCTTGATGTTTTCTTTCTGACAATTCTAGCTTTTTCTTTTGGAATCGAACTGTAATGATAGTTCGCTCTTTTCTCTAATCATTCTAAAGTTCTATATTTACATCTAGAGGTTTTGGTCTTGCTTGACATAAATGTTCATTATGTTAGGGATGTAATATGTTCATTGTAATATGCTCATCTATTAGAAATGTGAGCGTTAGGGACGTAAAATATTTGTCCAAAAAATGAATCCAATGTAGTCTCCATTTTTAGTGACGAAAATTGCAAATCTTCATCAAAGGGCTCAGTTTCGTCCTCTGCAACTTTCGACAGGAGCTCTGGTGGCAGAATTATCTCCTGCTTCTTCTTTGCCATCGAGACTAAATGCTTATAGATTTGTCAGGGGATTTGTTAGGATTTTGGACTTCAACTATGAGACATTGCAATGTAATTTTGTTCTAATATAGAGGACATATGAAAATCAAAGTCCTACATTGTCTATCTCTGTTCGAATGGAGGAGAAGGATGGATCCAAACTAAGAAGAGCTACATGGCATGTGCTCTGTCAAAACAGGAAGAATGAAAAGCAGCTCGCAGCTCACACGTTTTGTTTAAAGATTGTGTAGGCTTGAAAAAGAAGAATAGAAAGGAAAGTAGTACTAAATTAGCACATAATCATCCCATATGATTGCTTGTACAGTTGATCTAATTTATTTCTCATTAATTCCTCATTGTTTCCTTATATGCTATCCCTCTTGTATTATAAAACAATGATTACAGATTAATAAAAATAAGACACATTTTACCTATTCAAGAATTTTACATTGTATCAGAGTTTAAACAATTCTAAAGTCAAACCTTGAATCTCATCCCCCCTCCTAAAATGTCTACCAAGCCTTCCAAAACTCCCCCCCCCCCTCCCCCGTGATGCCACTGCACCACAGCACCACATACCTCTCCCTAGTATCTTCACCTCTATGATTCTCTAAACCTAATGCTTGTTTATAAACAACTTAATGGATACAAAATTTCCCAATAGCTACGAGCAATCACTCGAGCCTTGAATACAAAAAATAAAGTGTGTTTTGTGGATGGATCCCTTTCTCCTCCTGACAAGAGTCACCTTGACAACAAGAAATAGGACCAGACCAAGGATATGGTGTTTACTTGGCTCCAAAATGCCATAGAACCGAACCTGGCCTGTACCATAGACTTTCATGATACGCCTTTGCTCCATGGAGCGACCTGGTCTCTTGGTTCGGCCATGGAAACTGAGCACACATTTTTCAAATTAAATGCAATCTAACCTTTTTCAACCATCTTCACCTAACCATCCCCGACTACTATGGGTGCCTAAAACAACTATAGTAGGAACTTACATCCCTCCAACCTGTTGTGAATCTAACCACCTACCAACAACAAGAATATAAAGAATAGGTCTATCAATCTGTCCTTGAATGAATTTTCTACCTTACGAAGCCAAATTCTTACTACTGTTTACCCCTCCCCATAATCAATAAAATTTTATCCATTCTCTTTGAAGAAGAGAAACAACAACTCCTCTACTTTTCTCTTTCTAAGGGTGCCACATCCATGGCTGTTCACAAGTCCTCATCTCACATAAACAGTTTCAAATGTAATGAATGCGGGAAAGAGGGACATACCCATGATCGATGCTAGTGACTCATTGGATATCCCCCTGGTCGAGAACCACGTT
The DNA here is from genome assembly GCA_027186245.1 of Coriaria nepalensis. Classification (NCBI taxonomy): domain Eukaryota; kingdom Viridiplantae; phylum Streptophyta; class Magnoliopsida; order Cucurbitales; family Coriariaceae; genus Coriaria; species Coriaria nepalensis. The sequence goes on along the minus strand of CP114491.1, from coordinate 7,190,902 downwards.
AGTGCCCTTCAACCCTCGGTAAGCCTCTAACCCTAGCAGCCACTGTCACTGTGCCTCACCTCTCAATTTAGATTTCACCGGAAGTCCTCCAGCAACTCTCAGACCTGCTCCGCCACACCTTATGTGGCACTGGCTCTCCCTGTGTTCCAAATTTTCTCCGCCATGGTCTGCCCAATGCTGATTCGACCTCCTGCTCGAACCCCATCATCAATTTCATGGGTAATGTCTCTTCTTCCTCCGAATCACTTCCGCCTGCCGCCTGGATTATCAAATCCGCGCATCACGCCACGTTTGCTACTGCTGAAATTCTTCCTTTGACCTCGGGTGTCTCCCTCACTCTATCTCTCTCTATCTCTCTCCCCATAGGCTTTATCTTACCCGTGTAAGAGATAGGGACTATTTCCCTTTCCCCCACTTTACTTCTTAAAAATGTCTTTTTCACCCCCTTTTTAAATTTTAATTTATTATCTATACCTCTATTAACACAACAACTTTCCTATTTTGTTTTTTTCTCCCCCACTCAATATTTTGCTTAGGACCTAGCGTCGAAGAGGCTGATTGGAGCGGATGAAATACATAATAAGCTATATGCCTTTGAACCCAGCCTACCAAATCTCTCTTCCACTTTCTCGGTTCGCTCCTCTAAAAATTCAAACTTGTGGCACCTCCTTTTAAGTCACTTTTCTCAATTTTCAATACTTGATGTTGTTTATGTCTCTAAACAATTATCTGATTGTGTTATTTGTATTCGTCTGAAGCAAACTCGTCTCCCTTTTTTATATTCTCCTAATAAAAAAATGTTCCATTCCATATAATTTTTTGTGATATCTGGGGTGGATATAAGTCTCCTTCCTTAAATGGTGAACATTGTTTTCTTACTATTATTAATGGATTTTCTCAATGTACTTGGCCTTACTTGTTACGTTTTAAATTTGAAGCTATACGTTATTTGATGAATTTTTTTGCACTCATCCAAACTCAATTTTCTACTTCCATCAAATTTTTTCAGACTGATAATGGACAAGAATTTCTCTCTCATCAACTTGAAAAGTTTTTCTCCGAGAATGCTGTTTTATATAAGCGTACTTACGTTGAAACACCCTAAAAAAATGGAGTTGCTGAATGAAAATATTGCCATCTCTTACATGTTGCATGTTGCCTTCATTTTCAAGCTAATCTCCCTCTTCAATTTTGGGGCGACTGCATTTTAATTGCCACTTATTTGATTAATCACACTCCTAGTACTTCACTTAATCATAAATCTCTTTTTGAAATGCTTTACAACAAAACTCCCTCTTACTCTCACTTTCATGTTTTCGGTTTCTTATGTTATGCTCATACCATTCGTGCTCACCTTAATAAGTTTTCCGCTTACTCATTCAAATGTATTTTCATCGGATATCTGAGTAGTCGAAAAGCTTTCAAACTCTATAATCTTAACACTCAATCCACTTTCTTCTCTCGTGATGTAACCTTCTTCAAGAATCAATTTCTTTTTCTCACCTACCATATCTCTTCATCTACACTTATCCTTACCCTTCCCATCCCTGATATTCCCTCTCTTCCTCTACCTCTTGAAACACCTCACCAGGCTCCTCTTAGCTCTCTATCACCTCCAACTCCACCACCTCCCATTCCGGCTTGCCCTCGTTGCATCACTCATGCTCTTCGCCATTTCGCAGATTGTATTTGCCACATCTTACAAGACACTCCCATTGCGTCCTTTGATGCTCCAATAGTTTCGAGTACTCCATATCCGCTCTCCTATTTTCTTTCTTATACTCATTTATCTCATTCTCTTCATCTACACTTATCCTTACCCTTCCCATCCCTGATATTCCCTCTCTTCCTCTACCTCTTGAAACACCTCACCAGGCTCCTCTTAGCTCTCTATCACGTCCAACTCCACCACCTCCCATTTCGGCTTGCCCTCGTTGCATCACTCATGCTCCTCGCCATTTCGCAGATTGTATTTGCCACATCTTACAAGACACTCCCATTGCGTCCTTTGATGCTCCAATAGTTTTGAGTACTCCATATCCGCTCTCCTATTTTCTTTCTTATACTCATTTATCTCCTTCTCACAAAGCCTTATATATGCCTTCATTGCCCCTTTTGAGTCTTCTTCTTACTATGATGCCGCATGCCATGTTCATTAGCGTGAGGCTATGAAGTCTAAGTTACACGCCTTGGAAGACAATAATACCTGGACACTGAGCCTCTTCCTGCTGGAAAGAAGCCAATTGGTTGTAAATGAGTTTTCAAAATGAAACTACATGCTAATTCCTTCTTGAGTGATACAAGGTAGGCCTTGTTCCTAAAGGTTATACTCTTTGAAGGGCTAGACTATGAGAAAACCTTTGCTCCTGTTGCTAAGATAATCATTGTCCGCTGTGTTTTTGCTATAGCAGTTGCTCGTAATTAGATTGTCCATCAATTGGATGTCCATAATGCATTTTCTCATGAAGACATGGATGAGGAGGTCAATATGCAGCCTCCCCTCAGTTTGTCGCCTGAGGAGGTCAATTGCTTTACCGGTGATACCCGAGTTTGTCGCCTGCACAAACCCCCCTAAGGCCTCAAATAAGCCTCTCGCAACTGGTTTTTTTAAACTAAGATATGTTCTTCTTAGTGCATGTTTCACTTAGTCTCAAGCGGATAACTCTCTTTTCACTCTTACCACTAGCTCTTCATTCACTATCATCCTCATTTATGTTGACATCATTTTGGTTGCAGGCACTCACTTTCCCTAGATCAACTTCTTCAAAGACCACTTAGCGCATCACTTCAAGATAAAGGACTTAGGTCTTCTTAAATACTTCATCGGCCTTGAAGTAGCACGTACCCCTAATGGTATTCCCCCCTCCCAACGAAAATACGCCCTTGACATTCTCTCCGATAGTGGTCATCTTGGCTCCCGCCTAGTCTCTTTTCCTATGGAATCGAATCTGAAGCTCAATCATACTGATGATGACCTTCTCTCCGATCTATGACATTACCGTCATCTTATTGGTCGCCACACTCTACCTCACTATCACTTACCCATACCTCATCTTCTTTGTCAATATTCTCAGTTATTTCATGCATGTTGCTTCTCGCACACAACATCTCATTTCGTGTTCTTCGTTATCTTAAAGAAACTCCTGGTCAAGGGTTTTTTTTTTTTTGCCTTCTTCAAATAATTTACATATCACCACCTACACTGACTATGATTGGGCTAGTTATCCCACTACCCCCCCGATTAACTACTGGTTTCTTCATTCAGCTTAGCTCTATGACCATTTCTATTTATGAGTTCACCTGGCTCAAACAACTCCTCCTTGATCTCAATGTTCCCCATCCACTCCTATGATCTTTTTTTGTGACAATCAATCCGCCCTCCATATTGCTTAGAATCACGTCTTTCAAGAACGTACAAAACACATTGAAATCAACTGTCACCTTATTTGAGAAAAATTACGAGCTAAACTTCTCACCACCTCTTATGTTCCCTCTATCAATCAACTAGCCGAGATCTTCACCAAAGCTCTCTGCAACGACCTCTTCCAATCTTTCTAGCAAGTTGAGCATTACCAACCTCCATGCTCTAACTTAATGAGGCATGTTAAATTTAACACATAATCAGTCCATATGATTGCTTGTAGAATTGTACAAATTTATTTTTCATAAATTCCTTATTCGTTCCTTATATGCTCTCCCTCTTTTATTATAAAACAATGATTACAAATTAATAAAATAAGATATATATTTTATGTATTCTATAATTTTAAAAAAGGGGTGGAGAAACAAGAAGGCCAGGGTTCGATCACTAATCCGAGAAAATGGAGATGTTAAGACCCGTATTTAAAAAAAAATATAGGTGTGGAGTAAAGGGTTTGATAGTGTTTTGAATGATTTGGATCCGAGGTGAGAATGGGTGAAAGCATATTTTGGATAATGGGTGTAAAATATTTTTCATATTGAATAGAATTAAAATAATAAATGTGAAATGGAAATATTTTTTAAGTTTGGAGTCGACTCAGATTATATGGATATGGATTTTCCTTTGCATATCGTGTAGAAGGAAATATAGGCCTTGAAGTGATTGGACTAATTCAGCGAATGAAAGATTAAAAAGAAAAAGAAGGTATGCACTATTTTAGTTGTAGGATTTACAAAGAGAAGATACATATAAATTCAGATTCGTACGGAATGGAATCCAAATCTTATTTTTCCCATCATCAATTCTTTAGAATCAAAATCAAACATGCTAAAAATTAAATGTATCCTTATTAATAACCTAAAACACAAGTTTTAAAATGTATGTAACTAAACTATATTTTGTACGGTCTAGGAAATTTATTTTTCTAATACTACATGGAAATTCAAATTCATTCTAGTTTTTCTTAAGAAATAAAAAATAATAATAATAATTGTGATGCAAACGGAAGCAACGATAATAAAAAATAGAGATAAGATCGATTTAAAAAGCGAGTCTCACTAAAAAGTGAGTCTTACGTCTCTTCATTTTAAGTAAGTTTGACATCTCATCAAGTCATGATAAAATGTAGTGCCGAGTCTGGTCAAGGTAACCATGACTTAGACTTTAGACTCTCAAAATTTTGGAGGCCCATATTTTTTTAGTTATTGGTTTTTATATATAAATAAAATAAATATTTAGTTAATTATGAGAATAAATGTTAATATGAGAATTAAATAGTCTTTACTCTCACTTTTTTTTTGGTAATTAATGAGATTTATTAAGCCTAAGACAAGTGAGACTTCTATATTTTAGTGACCTATATGCATACAAAACAATAAACTGAGCTAAAAAAATATACCAAGAATTAAGAAAAATAATAATTAATAAATAACACTTAAGAATCAAATACAAAAAATAAATAACAATAAAAAGCATACGCTTCCCAAATTACATCTTCTCATCTTTCACAAACTAGTCAATGCACAAGGTAGACCGAAATTTCTTCACAAAAATGATTTAAATAACAAACAAAATTTTCCAAAAAATTTCCAAGAATCCTCTTTTACAAAAGATAAAAACCAAATAAATACCAAGAAATTTCCAGTACCATTCCGGTATTGAAAATGGCGTAAGAAAAGGGGGCATTTGCATACATTTTTCTTCCCACCTTAACATATTAAATTGGTATATCTTAAGGAATAATCAATTATTGGATCAAGAGCCTGTTCTTCAAATTGTTAAAGATGGGGAAGATTGTTTGCTGGGAATTAGATCTCAAAGGACTCGTACTGGCAATTCTTATAGCCCTCATTCTCTTATTCATCTGCAGGCCACCTCCTCCACGAACCGTGATAGCCGTGCGTCGCATAATCTGATCATTCGCTCTATCGATGGCGAAATGGTGACTTTAAAATTACCTTCCGGCTAGTCTCTCTTCTTATTTCCCTTTACTTTGTTTGGATCTAATTTTCTCAAATTTTCTATAGGATTTGTATGTCGTATGTTCTGGAAAACTTGGGCTGGGGTTAGTTTCGTGTTGAATCAAACCATATTTAGTGTCTGTTCATGAAGGCCCGCCGAGTAAAAAACTATGTTGAGAAACTCAGAATTGCAGGGTGGCGTGCATGGAATGTTTGATTGTATTTGACTGTTAGGTTTGGACTTATGTGTTCACTATTATCAAAAGTAGGGGTCCAGTAGTAATTCCAATAAATCACAGATGTGTACGTACTTTGTCTCTTTATGTTGGTGAGAAGTACTCACTGCTACGTATAAGTCATTCATTTATGAGAAAGCCATAGCAAAACCACATTACAGCACATATGACAGTGAAAATGACATGTATTTAACACTCTTCGTTGTCACAACTAGCCACTGAAAAATTGAAGGAAAAAATAAAATCCAATTAGTTTGCAATACATACAAATCCAATTATTTTAATTTTGATCTCGAATAATGTTTAAAAAAACACACATGATATATCTAATCTTAAAACCCTTATTTTTCTTTCTTCCTTTTCTCTTGTTCCTTCAGCCATCGGAGGTCTTTTCTTTCTCCCTTCTACTTTTTTTTTCTTCTCATCTTCTATCTACTTCTCCTTCTCTTAACTATATATTAAATTATCTATTCTATTTTTAAATCAATTAAAAATTATTATTTAAATTATTATTTTGATTATTTTTTTAAGAGAAGAAATAAATAATAAAATATGAGAGATAAAATAAATATTAAAATAAGTTTAGCTTTGCTACGTTGATTTTTCAAATTAAAGTTAAATTTGAAGAATCATTGTAACAACTTGTTTACTAACAAGTTAAATATCATTAACTTGATGTGAAGTATTTTTAACAAAATTTATTTACATTTTACATGTTGTTGATGTTAGAATTTTGCGAACATGCTGTGAGAGATAATTAATTTATAAATTTAAAATAAATGTAAATCGGTTAATAATAATTAAATTGATCAATTAAATTAAATAATTAAATGAGCGATTAAATATGAGTTTCGGTCGAGTAATAATTAAATTGATTTTGGCCGAACAAGGAGTATTTGACTTAGTTAAAATTCAGCCAAAAGTTATTTCCCTTCCAGGAAACTAAAATGTCATAGAATTGGTGAGATAGCATGAAAAATAGTCATAGACCGTTTGTATAAAGATCATTTATAATTCAATCTCAACAATTCGAGAAAAAGATAAAATTAAACCTCACATGATGAGGGATTTGATTTCGCCTTCTAGCATGTAGAATTCGGCTGAAATGGCCTTAATTTTTAGCTAAACACATGTGAGAATCCACCAGAGAAAAAATGTTAAGGGAAGAAATCATTTTTCCTTAAAAAGTGGTTAAAAAAAACACTCCCTTGACTTAAATTTTTAGTCGTGAACATTAATGAGCTGAAAAATAGAGGTGGTTGGAGCAAATTTCGGTAAAGGAATAGGGCATTTTGGCCAAGCTCAAAAGGGATTAGAAGTAGGATCAATTTTCCCTAAAAAATTCACTTGAATGACCATTTCATTCCTAATTTCGGCCAACCAAAGTGGTTAGCCAAAAATTCAGTTTAGTGAGCATTAATTGACCAAAATGTATGGAGAAAATGAAGAATTTCGACCGAGCTTGATTGGTTGGTCAAAAAACTGTATCACTTTTTACAAAAAAAAAAAATAAAAATTGAGGAAATGACTCATTCAACCTCAATCTCAATCAAATAGAGAGCTTCGGCTGAAATATATAAGGAGAGGGGAGATTTTGGCTAGATTTGGTGGGAAATGGGAGGAAGAAGTTAGGACGAACCTAGATTCAATAGTGACCAAGTTTAGTGGAAATTAGAGATCAAAGCTTTCCCCCCAAAAAGATGGACGTGGCCTATAAAGGGAGAAGTGGTTTTGATATGTGGGAGTGGATTTCAGCTTCGAATTTATTACGGAAATGACTACGAATTGCTTATAAATAATAGGCTTGATAGAAGGCAAATCATCCATTTAATCATCATCAATTAACCAAAAACACAATGCTCCGACAAATAAATCCTCGATCCGTCTGACGCTACCTAAATAAAGATATTAATCTATTGTTCACAGATAAGATGTCTTTAATTTCCATCTTCTTCTTCTAAATAATTTATTATTATTTCATAAGAGTATAAGAAATTTAGATTTAATTTATTATCCTAGAATATATCTGTCGCTTTCAATTCATTTATTTTATCTAGTGTCATTTACTTTGTCATTTATTTTCATCTTTTAAAATTTAATTCCATTTACATTTATTTTCATTTTATTTTAGCAGAAGTTAGTTAAATTTCATTGTCAATAGATATGTCGAAAAAAAAGTAGAACTTTGATTAGCTTTAATCTTTTCCCCCATTTATAAGTCATATTAATTTCCTTAGCATGTATTTCCTTTATTTTATTCTATTTTATAGTGTGAAAATTATTTTAACTTTCTGCCATATCTACATGCTTTATTACATTTTTTCTAAAGTAAATTATCTTAAAACTTATTTAAATTTAAATTTTTGAGTTTTTGGTCGGTGGATTTTCCTAACATTAACACATGTTAAGGACCATATGTCTACCTTCCTTTTCTAAGTGGATTTCCATAGGTAGATCATGATAATTGTCTTCCAAAAATTTGAGGATTTAATTTTGTTAGCTTAATTTTGAGTTTGACTTATTATAAATTTATGAGTGACCGACTTGAGCGGTCTTAAACCGTCCTGATTTAGGAGGAGGACCAGAGCACTTTTAAACCGTCTATCATATTTTAGGAGGGCATGCTCTCTTTGGGGTGACTTGACCTATTTGAAATGATCTAGCATATTTTAGGATGATATGCCATATGTATTGGGGGTGATCTAAGCCCTATTTAGAGTACTCACTCAGGGTGCTCATTTGACTTGTAGTAATATATGATGCCAATGGAAATATTTTTATATGAAAATGATATATAGTCGTAATATTAAATTTTATCATAAATATAAATATTATTTTTATATATTATATTATTTATTATATAATTGTAATTTTTATAATTATAATAAAATTTAATATATTACGTATTTTTATTTAATTATTGACGTTTAAAATCATGTATTTTAATTATTTTTTGTGAAATTGAGTGTATTAGATTTGGATCTAAACCGTCCATAAATAAATGTTGGACCAAAAATTAATGTGTTATAAGTTGACCTTAGGTTTGGTGGCTTCCTTTTCTAGCTACTAGCTAGACCTACTGGTTTACACTCTTATACTCTTGATGTTCAATTTTGATAGAGCTATGTTTAAGTTAAACCAACGTTTTGGACCATTTATAAAGTAAAATGAAAATTTATTTTTAGACCTTTTTTTTTTTTCCTTCAAAACGCCGTTCTAAAATCCAGTTTAAAACAAACATCACTCTACCGAAACCCCAGTTTAAGCAGCTTTATCAGATGAACCTTCAAATGACTGAAAGCTAAATGATGTTTGCTTGCTGTTCCTAGTCAAACCTATAAGGATATATGCTTCAAGAGATAAAGGCTTCTTTGAATCCCCTCAAGCTTATTATCTCTTTATAGCATTAACCAGAAGAATCCTGGCAGAAAAATGAAACAGAGACTAACAGAGAGACTGAAGAAGAAGATGAAAAAGTTTGTCTTCTAATGCAATGCAAGATTTTCCTAAACTTTCTTTTTTCAAAGTAAAGATCTAACAAAAGATCATCTAAGCTTAAGTTATGTTCCTAAACTTTCTTTTTTGAAAGTAAAGATCTAACATAAGATCATCTAAGCTTAAGTTCTGGAATGATTTTATTAAACAACCACTGGATATATTCCTCCTGACAAAAATGGGGGTAGGAAAGAGAAGCAACATTTTCCCTACACAAAAATACTGATGAGGCAAACCCGACATTTCATCTTCCCTGGCCGTATTTCCGAAGTCTCATCCTGGTGTATATTGGTCCATGGCTTAATTGGTTTATCAGATTCAGGATCTGTTGCTGATGATCATAGACACAATATACCAATTTCCTTTCTTACATGTCAAAAGATCATATTAACAAGATAACTAGAATTAGACAAATTTAGAAAAATTTATGTTTAAATATATACATACCGATCCTTTTTGGCAAAACGGCCTTTAACTCTCATCCTGCTTTCAGCCCGAACTTTCCTTGATTCATATCTGATGTGCTTATCATATCTGTTTATATTCCAATCAGAACGAAGCATAAAAATTTAGCAGAGTTGAAAAGCAAGAATATAAAATATTAAACAACATAAATAAAAAAAGAAAGAAAGAAAGAAAGAAAGAAAGAAAGAAAGAAAACTCTCTTTTCGATAAATTGATGGAAATGCGAAGTAATACCTCCTCGTTTTCTTCTTCTCCTTGTAACGTGAGAGAGCGGTCTCTCTGTCTTGAGTACATAATTCATGTGGAGAAGCCCTTGGAGGAGCATATAGAGCTTCGGATTTGACCAGACATTGAGTATCGAGTTGTTTGATGGGAACTATTGAGTTTCCTTCTTCAAGGTAGCTGCTACCTCTTAGAGGTGGATCGACAAGAAAATCTTTACTTGAAGGCTCACCATTATCATCACAACAATTACAATTGCTTGCCTGAATTGAATTATGGAGAATCTCTAATAAATAAACTCGAGGACAGAAAATGAATGTGTTTTTTTTTTTTTTCTTTTTGCTTACCTCATAAGGGAGGAATGTGATTGGGTTGTCGATTTGATCGGAAAATGTGAAATGGGGTTCTTCTGTTTGGAGGATATTTTCAGGTAATAATCGAACGGGTACAGAATCTGAATTTTCGAAACTGAAGTTTGGTTCTAACTTGGAGAGTTTACTTAGCTGAGCATATATTTCTTCCTTGTGATGCCCACAAACGGCGTTTCGATTCTGAGATAACAAAATTTGATCTTCAACCAAATAACTATTCAAGAAAATTCACAAATTTTGAATGCGGAAACCGGGGGGGAAGCCCAACAAATCAGATCGAACTTTCTCATTTCCAAATTAAAATCAATGAAGAAATCTGAAAATACTGTATAGATCTCTAAACACACACCTCTCTCAATTTTTTTTTTCTCAGCAACCAAACAGATTAAAAAGAAGAGAAGAAAATATACCTTGGGCAAAAGAGGAACCTCCATAGCCTGAAAATTATGAGAAGAATCTGTAAAAGTAATCAAATCATCAAGACTGACGACACCAGGAGTATCCCAAACCAGCAAATCTGACAAGCCATCAAATCCCTCTCCACCACCGCCGCCAGCGCCACCTCCTCCACCATCATCACCATCACTAAAAAACAGAGCACTCTTCTTACCCAAATCATCAAACCCAAAAATCGCCGAAAGATCAAGCACAGAAGGACATCTATTAAATCCCTCAAGCGGCCTCCTATCATGCACTAAGGAATTAGAAAGCCTGTGTCTTTCCCAATCACAGTTCGGACACAAAGCAGAGCACTCCGTCGAGCAGTAAATCGAAGCAGGGGAGTCATCACAAACGTCGCAGAGCAGCGATCGAGTGTGCTTGCTGAAAAGCTGGTTTGTTGAGTGAACTTCTCGGTCGCATGTAAAACAGAGTTTGGCAGAATCAGCCCCACAGTAGAGAAGAGCAACAGATTCGCTACAGTAATCGCAGACACGACGATTCTGGGTCTTCTTCATATTTTGGTCAATTACTTGTTCCTCTGCAGAAGAAGAATCCATTCAAGCATGCTCTGCTCTGCTCTGTCACTCAAATGGTATTTACTTTTTTTTATCTGTGTTCCTTGTGGAAGGATTCAAGTAAAGGAGAGAGGAAGATGAAGAAGATGTGGTGGTCCAAAACTGGGAATGGAGAATTCGAGTTAGGATTCTTGAAAAATAAATGAATATGAGAAAGAGATAGGAGAGGAAGAAAAATCAGGGTAGTGTTGTTGCTTGCAGGTCAAGAATCAAAAAAAGAAAAAAAAAAGGTTGTAGATTTTTCCTGGATCTTGATGTAATCTCGGAAAACGATGCTTTTCACTGAAAAAAGTTGAAATCTTCCCAACTGAAAGTCACAAAAATATTTACTACACGTAGCTTCACGAGCTAAAAACAGTCTTCAAGAAATAACTCCTTTTCACGTGAAGGATAAATTAAATATAACTATAATTTCGATCCAATCCATTCGTGGGGTCAAAATAAAGACAAACGATATGTCAGTGACAAAGCACTGTTTTACTAAAAATGGAACGAAATGATCTTGTTTTGTTTTAAAGTAAATATAATTATCCTTAATTAAACAAATGAATTAAAATGGACTTAGTCTTAATTTTGGTTTTTTCATTCAGAAAAATCACTAAAATCTTAAAATATCTCATTATAACCCAATTAATTACCTTTTATAATTTCTATTTTTACCTACTACTAACTGAAAATTTTTAAAATAATCCGGGAGTAGATGCTGTCCTAATTGGCTAAAATGGTACCATATCATCATAAGCACAAATGATGCTGTAAATTTTAAGTCAAATGCAAGCTTAAATAAAATAATAATAATAATAATAAAATAATAATAATAATAATAAATACTATCAATCAATTCGATGTTGTAATGTATATCATGAGTATGCCATCCATTTGATCACGGTATGGGTCAGGTCAAAGTGAGTAAATCATAAATGAGCAGGTTGCGAAATATTTAATGGATGGAAGTGGATGAAAAAAAATCGAAATTTAGAATTATATGTACTTTATTTTCTAATAAAGTAAAGTAGTTATGTATAATCTAAAAAATATTTAATAATTCTGATTACTTAAATCTAGTTTGCCCTTATTTAAGAAGGAAAAAATAAAATAAAATAAAAGTTGAGCCATTACATCAAAACGATGGATGAGTAGTTGTTGCTTGTTAGTTTGGGGGGGGGGGGGGGGTAAGGACTAGAAGAGAACTTACTGGAAGTTGTCATTCATTAGAGTTTACCACTTAATTCTTTCAATTTAAGAAAGTCAGATTATGTTTTTATGCACATTCTCTCTTCGAATCTCTATAAGCTTTTCATGACCTCAAAATTATTTAGAATCCGTCACCTGTAAAGTTTGAGAATAATGTAGGGCCTAGGGGCAAGGACTAGAAGAGAACTTGCTGGAAGATGTCAAAGCCAAGCATACATGATACATGCGTACAAATGCCAGCTGACAATGAAAGAATTAGAAAGTAATTAGACAATTAATTATTCATTAGTATGGGAAAAAAATAAGCTAAAGTCTAGTCATTTCATTCATGTGTGGTTCATAATTTTACGTGTTCATGATAATATATCACGGGTCTCATCACAGGCATGCAGTCACATTCAATTAAAATAAATAAAAGTAATATACAAAAAAAAAAAAAAAAGGAATCTTTGGGTTCTGACTACGTCGGCAAGAAAATTGACTGCCAAAATAATAATATTAAAAAAAACAAATAATGAATCTTCTTAGAGAGAGCTGGAGTTCCAATTATCCTTAACAAACCATGTACAATTCAAAGTCGGGACAGATTGGCCCCTGTTTTAACTTGTTTCTTACTTGATAGAGAGGCAGTTGAAATCAAACCACACTGTATGAATTTTGACATTAGAAGGGGGGACAAAAAAAGAATTGACCTGATCGATCTCGCACCTAAAATGAAAGAGAGGAGGACACCATATACAAGCCAGAGGTCAGGACAAGCGTTCAAATTGACAGATATTTTGGTTTCATTTGAAAAGAAGAAAGAATTAACAGCAAATGAAGACCGGCAGAATTCGACAGTGGATGATTGGTTTAGCAAATATATTTTCTAGACAAGTAAGGAAAGTCCAGACCAGTCATTGTCATCATCCAATCCAGAATGCTAGGCTCCAAACAACTTAGAGGATTGTGCAAGAGCATGAACTCATTTGTTGGTTCTCTTCCACATTTCTGTCTGCATAGAAACCAGGATTCAAAAGGATAAAATCAGAATCATATCAGCCAAATGATTATAATAGAGAATGTAGGATTAGGAATTAAATAAACAGGGGGCAATGAACTTAAGCTGTAACAGATGGTGAACTAAGATCTATTCTGCTTCCAAAATCATACACTATAGAGACATGCACATTTTATAGAATTGATTTTCTGAGTTCTTGGAAGTTTGTATTCTCTGGCTTTACTCTTAAATGTTGGAAGTTCTGTGGAGTATACCTTAATCAATAGGTATAATTTTCTAATCCATTTGATTTAGAGAGAGGGAGATAAGGATTGGGGATGAGAGACAAAACTAACTTGCTAAAAGAGAAGAGGTCTTGGAGAAAAACTGAGGATAAATATTTGCACACATTAACAATTGCATGAATTGCAACCAGAAAATAATAAAAACTTCATAATTACAGCAAAAGAAAGAACAAGCAACCTGTCTTCTTTTTAGCTGCTTGTGGCTGTATAACAGCATGCATAGTAATGACTCCATTAGGGACGTCACTAAATGTTTTCTTGTAATCACTAAGAGTCTTGCTGATCTCCAAAACTTTACCACCGTGAATGATTTTTACGTCGTTTGGGGACTTGGGGTTGACTCTTTTACCTGCCGATGTGAGAAGATTTTATTAGAAAATCAATCGTCAAAGTAGCAAGGTAGAGTCAAAAGAAATCAAATCGATCTTATTCAAACAAAAGGCCATGTATGAATAGAGATGATTTTAACAGGTTAGAAAAAATAATCTATCGAATTTGGAAGGTAATCTTATAAAAATCCAAACACCCTTAGTTGGATAAACAAATAAAACAGAGAGAATCAGCGAACCTTGAGGCCACTCAGCAAATAGCCTTTGTTTAAGAGTTCCAACTGTCATAGACGAAGCATAAGTTTCATGTCCTATATCTGTTCCATCATATATACGAAACTTAAGCTCAACACTGTCCTCTCCTTCAGACATTATAGCCCGTTCTCCTATGTAAAGCTTGCTAATCCAATGTCGCACCAAGACAACACTTCTCAAAAAAATAAATCTTGTTCTATTTTCCTGCAAATGAAGAACAAAACATCCACATAAAACTGTTTTCTTTTTGATATGATAATGATTACCCGCGAGAATTAGGGAATAAAAAATCATATAAACGATCCAGAAAATTACCGTGGTATTTTACTAACAGTTAACTTCTGTATGTTTCATCATTCATCTCGGAACAGGGATACAATTATACAAACTCAATCCAGCTAAATCTAGAATGATCTAACAAAGTCATTGCCCATGTATATCTCAGTCTTTATCAAAGTTTTCAGTAACAAAATGGTCATCAACGAGATCAATTCCACAGACTCCATTTTCTTATTTCTATAGTAACCAAAAGGCCAAAAACTCCCACAAATAAGGATTCAACAATGTAAATACATAAATTACAAGGATTCAGTTATATTTACCTCTATAAATCTGCCAAAAGATTCCTTATTCTGAGAAACACAAACGAAAAGCACATCAGATTCAACCGCGATGGAACCAATCCAACCAAGTAAGCACCTCATATGATCGAATTGCTTCTCCTTCAGAGATCTATACAGACACGATGAATACGGTAAACAATCATTATACACTTCAAATGATCTAGAATCTCTTCATCAAGTCCGCATCATTTTTAAAACAGTATTTAAAAAAGAAAAGAGATGAAATGATAATTAAACAATCTTTTTCGTTCACCGATTTTCAAGGAGTTACAATTTCTGCTACAGTAACCACTATATGCTTTCAGTTTCACTTTATCGAACAAAAATTATTTAAAAGGAAAAAGAAAAATAGATATTCAAATCTTGATTCTCTACGACCTAACAGAACAAGAAGATAAAATTAGAAACAGAGATTGGCGGCAATAGTCAATACCTCCCGGTCACCTAGCCATGAGCGAACAAGGATCAGTCATAGCTGAGCAGCGAAAACAATCGATGTCGGTTAGGGTTTTCAGACACCGTAGACGAAGCGGTAGGAGAAGAGATCGCCGGCCGTTTCCCGCTAGTAGCCTTTTTCTCTATCGTGAAATTTTTTTTTTTCCTCAACGTAAGTCTTCTTTCCATTTCCGTGAGGAGAAATCCGCTAGTGTCAGACGCGAAAGGGGAAAGAAAATCCAGATAAATATTAAAAGAAAATATACCCAATAAGATCTCGCCACGTTACTCCTTTCCCTCTGTTAACTCACTCACTCCAGTCCGCTCTACAAATAATAATAATACTACTAATAATTTTTTGACAAAAGAAAAACTATATATATTTTATTTTATTTTATTTTATATTTTATTTACACTTTTCTTTATGATAATTTTCTGGAGAAAAATCATAGACTCAGATTGAAAGGGATTGATCAGGAAAAAAGGCAGTAAGTAACAGCAAGTGTGCTGGTAGGTTGTGCGATTCTCTTGGTCCTGCACACCATCTGCTCGACGATATGCTTCTGAGTTGAAGAATCTTCATATAATCCATTTTACAGTTTACACTTCATTTTCTCTACTGCACTTTATTGAAAAATGAAGAAATCAAAAATCAAGGTTAACATCTATTAAACAATATCAAAGTTAGATAGAACAAAGTAATCCTTTTCTTTATAGCACAACATGCGAGAGAAGGAAGAAAAAGGTAACCTTTTTGACTTGTCTTTTTTCTACTTTCATGTGCAGGATTCAGGAAGGGAGTGAAAAATATGACAAGTAAAGATCTTTCTTCTACAAGGTAAGAACGTCTTTGCCATGTTTTCGGAGCTGCTTCTTGTTGTTGTTATATCCTATGCAGAATCAACTCGTCTTTTTCAGATTCTTCTACGTTATTATCTGTCTGTTCTGTGTTTTTTCTATCATCATGATTCTCCCCACTACATAATAAAGTAAGAGGTGTATCTTTGATTTACAATGACAATAACTTCACTTGATTATTCATTAGAACATGAACATATTACACTTGAAAGTCACCCACGCATGAGCTATCCTTTCAATATATATGGCTAAGTGTTATAGTTTCTTGACACAAATAAAGACTACCCCCCCTTTTTTCTTTTGACATTAAATAAAGACTGCCCATTACAGAGCTTATTAAAACACTACTAATTCTGAGCCAATAATTTATTCATTCCAACAGGATATTGGACTATTATAGAATTGTAATAACAATAGTTATTCAAATCAATTCGCAGCCCGATAGGGCATTAACTTCAGAGTAAGTTCTCCGCGGAGGTGGAGTGACATCACTTCATTGGTGGACCCCACAAACTCGCCTCCAATGAACACGACAGGCACGGGTGAGTTGCAGCCCAACCTCATCAGAGCCTTCTCCACTTCCCGGCCTTCTGGGTCCCGATCGATCTCATGAACGATCGGGCTCACTCCAAGGTCTTGTAATAGAATACGCACTGCATAGCTTAGACAACACGAGCTCTTGCTGAATATCACTACTCCCTTTTCGTTAATTAACCCCACCACCTTGTCCATGTATTCTTCTGGGTTTGGAAGGTCAATGCTGTTTGAATTGAACGTGAAACAATCAATTCAATGGCGAAGTTAAGCCTTAGTGCAGTCTTGGATTTTTGTTCTTGGGCAAGACTATATATTTATATAGTCGAATAGGGAGAGGGTGCTTTATTTATTTTTATTATTATTTTCTTTTCTTTCCAGATGCTAAGGCAGTAAAAGTGGCAACTTTTTTTAAGAAGACCATGTGATTCTATGGGATTGAACAAGTTGACAGATTATTTTTAGATTCTATCCTTATAGATTCATTCATTTTTTTTCATTTAGGTGAATCTATCACTTTATAATATCAACAGTTGTGAAAATGATAGTGTTATTCTTGTCATATGGTTGAATGGATTCAGCCTTATTGACCATGTTCTTCTGCTTTTGTAGATTTTAGAGAATTCACAATATCTGTCAATTAGACACAATGAAATGAGAAGTTCTTAATGCTGGTCAATTTATACCGGATTCTCTTTACCACCTCCATAGAATCTTTGTGCTGAAAGATTTCCGTGTTCTTCTTTTCTTTTCTTTTTTTTTTTTTTTTTCCCTTCTTTGTGTGCCCTGCAACTTGTATGATTCCTTCTTGCACGGTGGCACATTCAGCTCCATTTATATATTTCATTCCTCATATTCTAAGTTTTTAAACCCAAAAGAAAAAGAAAATCACAGTTGCATTCTTAAACGTAGTATCTGCCATGAGCATCAACGAAAATCAGATGTACTCTCTCTTGTTTAACTGAAAGTCTTACACCATAAGTTTTCTAATAAAGTTACCCTCTTACCCCTGTCTAATTTCAGCCAGGGAACAAGCATTCAAAAGTTACTTAAGCAGCAAATGACTAATAGCATAATCACCGGAAAGATATGAGGACATTTTAGCCAGTCTAGTGTCAATTCTCTAGTATATAAGTGAATAATTAGGATGTGAGGATTTTAGTTTTTTCCGGCATTAAAGGAATGGACTAGTTCAGAAAGTTAAATTATCAGTCCTGATTGATATCTGTCTGAATTATTCTTATATAGCTGATAATGCAATGTAAATTTGAATCAACTATCATGATATTATCTATGAGCATGACCATCTTTATTATTGCTTTAGGTATGCAGGGGATACTGATAAGTGGATAATTTTTGCTCATTTGACTATTTCCAATATTCTCTTACCAAGTAAGTAAAAATAGCTCATAAAACTTCTAAATTTAATAAATGATCATACGGAATAGAAAAATAAACTTATGCAGAAAACTTCATTCCGTTTTCATACTTCTGTGATTCTGTTTTCTTTCTGTTACATGTTTCAGTCCGGAAACTTTGGGAAATTAGTAAAAGGGCTGTTACACATCTTACTACAATGTTGTCTCCAACATAGTATTAAGAACATTAGCACATTTTAGAACCAAATGGCATTTGCATCTATGAGCAATTGTCTAAGAGAACCATTAACATGGAGAGAAATGATATCTTTAGCGGACCCCACAAATCTTCCACCAATGAAGATGGCAGGAACCGTAGGGTTGCACCCTAGCCCTCTTAGAGCATGCTCTATTTCTATCCCATTCGGCTCTCGGTCAAGTTCATGGACCGCCGGGCTGGCCCCGAGCTCGTAGAAAAGTGTCTTCACACTATGAGATATGCAACACGAGCTCTTTGTGAAGATCACGGCTGCCCTCTCTGTCGACAAGTTTTGCACCCTATCCATTATCTTGTCTTTTTTCTTGTGGAAGAACAATGAATGCCGAAAATGAAAAAAAAAAACGGAGGAAATGTGAAGGTGTTGGTGATAACTAAATTGATGGGGAGTCTTGTTTATATAGACTCAGATAATAACATGAAATAAGATAAGAGGGGAGGGGAAAAGTGCTAAGTTGCTTCAAATGTGAGGTTTGGATAAGAAATATACTCCCAACCCCACCTGATGATTTGGTTGATAGTGACATGATTTCTTATTATTATTATTATTGTCCAGTGCACACATGTCATTACTCTGCAAATAATGTTGATCAGTGTTTTGAATAAGAACCGTAGAGATAAACATAGACCAGAAAACACTGATCATAGCATTGATTAAGAATGTAAAAAGTTATTAGGATATGATTAGCAAAATGCAAACAGATTGATACACTATAATTATAATGTCATGAATAATACAGTGAAAAAAAAAAAAAACAGTTTGATGTTCTTGTGTGTTGTGTTGTTTTTTTTAAGGGAAGTTGGTGAATGAATGGTATTATGGTTGGTAGTTATCTTGGAGGCTGATGTGGAGAAAGAAGATAAGAAAGAAGTTTTATCCAAAATTCACTTCCACTTTCTCTCATTTGGTCGGTTGGTCCCCATCAAAACTGGTCGAAACATATTTAGATCACACCACGTAATTACTAGATCATACCACTTCCACTCTAAGTAATCAGGATACCAATCACACTCTATAGATCCCATTAAAGTCCCGTAAAGATTGTTTGTTCGATTGTTCGAAAACCTGGGTTTTGTACTCGATATTCTCCATCTTCCAAGTTCTAACCTATTAGAATTGCATACATGGTAAATAGGTTATTGAAAATTTGATCCTACTGCAGCTTAATTGATTAATTTAATTTTTTCTTCTTTTTGTTGTTGTGAAAATGAGGATAAGGGGCAGCTAGCTAGGTAGAACCTATCCACATCCTCAACTACCCTCCTGATATCAGCAAGGGCCAAAGAGAATATGAGATTAGATAGACATGCATCTTCGTCTTTGTTGGTTGTGCATCAACTCATGAATGTGAAAAAGGTAGGAGAATATATATATATAAGGAGAATACATATATATATATTTTTTCTTCGTACATGAATTTGGTTCATCAATTTGTCAATCACATTCATCGTGACTCTCATGAATGTCAAGTCAATCTTCCACTTCTTGAAGACTTTTAGTTCTCTTGTTTGGTTTATAATTGTATGCATGCACGTAGATGGACAAAGAGAAGAAGTTCATGTACCCTACTTTTGCTCTCATCAAGTGAGTCTAATAAAAGTTCGAACCATAATTTGACATGTTGAAGCGGAAATCTTTTATTGTTCTAAGATGTGGTTGATCTAGGAAAGTTGATTAATGAAGTTCAATTTAGGCCTAATATGAGATTTGTCAAACGTGTAAAGTTAAAATGATTGTTCAACAAGTAATGATGATATTTGTCTGTGGTTTTGAGATATTTATATATATATATATATATAATGTATGGTTATATAGCACACAAAATTTCATCATAACTACGAAGATTGAGCATGGTCATCATGTGCATACAATAATTGTTTACTTTCCGATGGGTTACTTCATCCTCCCACTCTTCATTCACAATGATTATAATAATTTCGATATTTCATGTAAATGTCAAAAATAAACTAGGAGAGTTTTCTCACCTCAGTTGACATGTATTTGGATTAATTACATTTTTATCTCCCATGTAATCCAACTTTTACGAATTTATCTCCGAATAATTGCGGGCTAACTTTTTAGTTCATATATTATTAAAATCAAATTTTTTGGCCACTCCTATCATTTTTCACGGCGAAGGAGGTGGCAAAGTTTAAATTCATCAACATATTTCAAATTATAATACGTGTAAATAAGAATTTTTTATAATATCACATCAATAATAAAAACAGAAATTCCCTAATTGTTTTTTTTTTTTTCATTTTTTCACCTCAGCCCCAATTTGAAGCTCTCAAACTGTAATAAAGGAGTCGAGCTCTAGAGATTTAGTTAACCACTTGAGCACCATTAATGTAGTCCAAGCACTAGATGGAGTCGAACTCCACGGATGGAGCTCGAGAGATCCAGATTCAAAATGGAGCTCGACTTCAACACAAGAGCTCCATAATGGGGTTGGGATGAAAAAGAAAAAGAAAAATAAATTAAGGGAAAATATAAAATATATAAGATATTTTAAAATAAATTGTACATAAAAAAATTGGGTTGAATTTTGTTATTTAAATTTTATTTCTAAAGTGACATTGTAGAAAATTTTGATTTACACGTGTTTTATAATTTGATGTGTATTTAAAATTTGTTATTTTAGTTCTATCATGAAAAACGATCAAATAGCTTAAAAAGTTTAATTTTGATGGTATAAGAATTAAAAAATTGATCCGAGATTATACAAAGATTAATTCATAAATTAAATTATACATAGTTCTATAAACTACAACATTTTAGAAAGATTTCTCCTTAAACTTTTCTCAAGTCATAATTTTCTCCTCTTTAAGACTATTTCTGATGTCATGTAGCTCTTACATGAATTTTGAACCTTTTTAACCCCTAAATTTTCTCTTTTTTTCCCTATTTTTTTTCTCTTTTTAGCGACATCAATAGGGAGCAAGTACTATATTTCTTTAGAAAATATCTTTTTTATATATTAACCTTATTATCTAATTAAATATTTATTATAATAAGATATAATAGTAAACATATTAAAATGTTCATTTCCTTTTCTTTACAAACCATTCAAACAATAAATATAAATTAACTTTTTCTTCCCTTCTAAAAAAAAAAACATTCAAACACTAAAAGGAACTTTAAGATCCCACATTCCTTTAGTAGGTTGACCCATTTTACATAAGGTTTAATTTTATTTTTCATTCATGTTTAGCTCGACTTCTACAAACTTGTTCCTATCTAAGATCCAACCAATTTTATTGTCATTGTATTGTAAAAATACGATTTTTTTTAGCTATTTCGATCTTTCTTTTTTCCATCAAATAAACCGACTCAATATTTTTTTAATATTTCAGGACATATAGTTAGACAATAAGTCAATTTAAAATTTTAATATCACAATATTAGGAACAAAATATTAAAATCATAAATTTGATCCAATTTAAATTTTGTTCCTTACAATTTTGACCCAAAAATTAATGTATTTTATATTTCATTCTCCTCAATTTTTTCCCCTTTTCCACCCCTTCACCATTTAGAGTTTCTAACTACCACTTTGGTTGTAGGGGGGAATGGGGAATGGTCCTGAGTTCAAGCTCTATTGATCCGGAACTCGAACCTCTCCACTCATGGAGGAGCTCATGCTCCACATATTTTGAGGTTCGAGTTTCGGATGGTGAACAATAAACAAGAAGGTAGTGATATTGTAAAATAAAATAGAATTTATAAGAAATAGAACAAAACAGTAAAATAGAACAGAATAAAATCTATAAAAAATATAACAAAATATAATCTGTAAAAATATAATAGAATAGTAAAACAGAATATAACAAAATTTGAAAAAAAGAATAACATAATAGTAAAATACAATAGAATAAAACGACAATTGAGAATCAAATTGAAACCTGTACTGCAACAGTTTTCTTAAAATATATTCGCCCCCTCACATCGGTGCAGAAGGTTGAACGACATCTGTCTTCTAGGATACAACGGAGACGAATAGAAGCGGCGCACCACTGAACTATTCCTGACGAACTCAAACAGTGACTCGAACGAAACTTTGAACTCTAGAGGAAGGAAGGAAAACATAGGATTTCGTTTATGATTGTGTGTTTCCAAATGAGAATAATAAGTCAATTTATAGACTCATGAGTAGAGAGAAGATTAATGGAAATTAATCTGAAATTTAATTTGGGATTAAATTTCAATCTTTCATCTTCATACGGTTTTGTAGAAATGAAGAGAAAAAAAAAGTGGGCCAAAGCAAACTGAGTCATTTTCGGAACAACATTCGACGGGCCCAGAAGGCAAGCCTGATCTAGTTCGGATCAACACCCTCACTGCGGGCGTGCGCAAGAGAAAACATTCTAACTTATATTTTATTACCCATTAATAAATGTGTAATTCTATATAAACACCATTCCACTTGTTTCCCTTTCCAATGTGAGACAAAATTTTCTTCTATTTTTTCTCTTTCAAACTATTTCAATGGTTGTATTTTGAGATTCAATTTCTCATTCACCCATTAATCATTTTGAGCGTATCATATACCGATTCGAAGCTCTCACTGAGAAGAATCTAAATCAATTTTAACCTTTCGTTTACATGAAATGAGCCTCACTCAAAATCTAATATAAATAAAACATATTAATATGCTAATTTTTCCAACAACCAAAAGGTTAGCAAAACTTACATAAAATGACATTTATAGAAGTTAAATAATACATGGATGAAGACGTAATCAACCCTTTTAAATACTTATATTATAAGTAGACTCAAACCTCAAACCCAACAAACATCCATGTTGAGTTTCTCGAACTCGAATACACAACATCAAATCCGGCAAAAACCTTCTTTTTTCTTTTTTTTTTCATTTTTGGTTATATTCTAAACAGAAAACACGTAGAATAAAACTAACTACTGTTGAGGTTGTTAGTGCAACTTTTCTCAAAAGAAGAAGAATATGATTCACATTTCATCACAAAGGAATATTTTATATTTGCACACATCATCTTATTTTTCCTTAGATTCTTCACCTCGCGTCCTGATGATTCTTAGAAGAGATTCTCCAATGGACCAAAAATTAAATATTAATTAACTCAGGGGTCGGAATGGAAAAAGAAAAAAAAATATATTTAACTAATTAATTTAATCAGTGAAAAATAATTAAACAAGTTTCATTCTTTATTTTCTTTGCTGCCGAGTCCGCCGTCTCCGATAACGTTCTTCCTGTGCTTCCATCCTTCCTGAAGAAGAAGAAGAAGAACAAGACAGGTGAGTTGAGATTTTCAATCCGATTATAGATAGATTTGGCGACTAGAATCACTTAGGTTTTTCTCGAATACTATGGATTTCTTGGCTTTAGAGCGATTCGGTTAGAAAATCTGGGTTGCTAATACAATATCTAATCCAAATCCTGCACATTCCAATCCTACAATTTATTCTCAGAACTTCAATTTCTCTCTATTTAGCTGATACAATCCGTATTAATGATAGTTTGACCGATGCTTTTTGCTGGAATTTTATTATGTTACTATTTGGGTTATTAGTTCTTGTCTCATTTACTTCAAATATAATTTGTTTTTCTACTCTCTAGAGTTCACTTCACTCATAGCAGCAGCTTGTGGGATAGAGATTATAGGGGGAAAAGAACGAACAGTTGGTGGCCTTTTTGATGCTTGCCTGTGATTTGTGACTTGGAAGTTCCTTTTAATTATGTGTTCATTGATCTTAGAGAAGTTCACATTGTAATCCTACTTTTCCTTATCTCTTTACCTTTTCCTTCTCTGAGTTTTGGCAAAACAAGGATATGCATATGAAGTTTAGTTCAACTCTTTTATTGTTTGAAATTTCTTTGGTTCAATTCTTGTTTTGGATGCTTATGGATTAAGGTCTTTAATGCAGATTTTACGGTTTGTTAGTTGTACAGCATATATATTACAAAATTGGATGGGCTTTAATTATTTTAATCAATCTTGACATGAGTGACGATTCGATAGAATTGTGACACATACAGCGTGCCTCTTCCCTACATTTGAACACCTGTAAAAATTTCAAGGAAAGTTGCTTTTAAATACTCATTCTCTTGGTTTTGCAAGTCTTTCTTTTTTCCAGGACCAGTCGAAGATTTTGTTCCTTTTCATGCATTTACGCTAGATTAACTTTTGCTGTGCTTACCCTTATATATTTCATTCATGCTAGACTTTTGTCAACTGACCTGAAAAGAAATCAAAATTTGGATCTTATGCTCCTATGAAGTAATAATATTCATCTAATAGACATAAAATTTCTTAAGATCCGCATTCAATGTCTTGTATTTGGCTTAATTCTATGGTTTTCTATAGCCGCAAATTGTGATTAATCCTTTATTACCCTGAAAAAGTTTCTTGCTTGATATAGGAGGTCTGAGATGGAGGTTACTCGAGAAATAGATGACAAACCATCTGAAGTAATCTCAGATGATGTGTCTGTAAACAAACAAGAAACTCGAGATGAAATCCTCTCCAAGCACAGGTATATGTGATATCTCACATTATCAGTTAGATCTCTCTTTGTATTATTACCAGTGTGTATGGTCCCATCCTTTTTATTGTGTGGAAACATTATGAATTTTTGGAAGTTGGTGAATATCAGATAGGTTGATCTGTTTTTAACTGCATTCCAGTGCAAAAAAAGTTTAGCTTGACATGAAAAAATAGAAGCACAATATTTAAGTTTGAGAGCCTGTAAACCCCAGTATCTATAATTCGGTTTAAAACTCCTATTATGTCATTGAAAGGAAGGATTTTATCTGTGTTGGAAGATTCTTATCTTAGGGATGATTTAATAGGGGAACATTTATCTTCTCGTTGAAATCGTGCTGTCTAACAACTTAGTTCCAAGTGGAAGTATTTTGTTGCCAATACATTTTGCCAGTTTCTTTTTCTTTTTGTTAGTGTTCAATGAGATCTCCTTGTCTGCAGGAAAGAGACATCGGAGCTGCAGAATAAGGAAATTGCACTGAAGAAGGCGGCTGCAAAAGGTAGCAAAGCTGAACAAAAGGCAAAGAAAAAACAAGTGGAAGAGGAAATCTCTCAACTATCCACCAAGCTCAAACAAAAGCAAGCAGATGAACTCGCTTCGTTAGGTTACAGTAACAGTACCGGAACTGAAAAGAGCAGTCTAGACACCTTGGTGAAGGCAGTGGCTGGAGTATCTGTCACTAGTCAAAGTCAACCTGACCGGTCAAAGCCCAGCAAGGGCACAAAGAGAAGAGAGAAGCGGGCCCAAGAAGAAGCAGCAAGAGAGAAAAGAATCGAGGAAGAACAGAGCAACATTGTAAGCGATAAAATGGTCGAAAACAAAAAACTAGAAAAAAAGCTCGAACCACTTGGGCTCACAATCAATGAAATAAAGCCTGATGGGCATTGTCTCTATCGAGCCGTTGAAGACCAACTAGCCCTCCTTTCAGGCGGGTCATCTCCTTACACTTATCAAAACCTTAGAGAAATGGTAGCAGCTTATATGAGAGAAAATACATTTGATTTTCTCCCATTTTTCCTTTCGGAAAATGAAACAGAAGGTGGTGGCGATTTTGAGGGTTCACCAGAAGAGAGATTTGAAACTTATTGCAAGGAAGTGGAATCTACTGCTGCCTGGGGAGGGCAATTAGAGCTTGGGGCTTTAACTCATTGCCTCAAAAAGCATATCAGAATTCTTTCAGGATCTTTTCCGGATGTAGAGATGGGGAAGGAGTATAAATTACAGGGTGCAACTGGTTCAGGTACTCCAAGTATTATGCTATCTTATCATAAGCATGCTTTTGGACTTGGTGAGCACTACAATTCAGTGGTCCCAGTTTGATTAGCAGGAAGAGAGAGTTATATTTTTGTAATACCGTTAGGAACTAGCAAGTTTCTCATATCTGGATTTAAGTTATGAACATTTATGATCAACATTTTGGTTCCCTGTTAGATATTATTTCATAAACCCGTTGTTTAAGGTTGTTATATCCGTTTAGTGGGTGTTTTACATGTTTATGATTGTCTTAAAAGTATTAGGGTGTGATTTTTATTTTTATTTTAAATTTTTTTTCAGTAATGGCAATATGATGACATGATGTGGGTAGAGTTTGAGATAGTAGTTCAAGGCCATTTATGTTGAAATGGTGTGATATTTGATTCCGATTCACTCAGGAAACATATAGAAGTGGAGATGCATCTAAATCATTCTGATTATTAGAACGGGTGACAGAGAAGATCATATATATTCTCAAGAATTTTCACTGTACCTTTCTTTTTTTTTTATTAAATTTTTCCTCACAGTATCAGTTCTTTGCAACATAACAATGAAACTATTATGAATGATAATCACTATATGTAACTGTTAGGAAATTCCTATGAATCGTAACTTCTGGAATTAGTACATATAGAATTTAGTTTATTATTAGAACCTAATGCTCACAGCAAAAACTTCCTCGACTACATACCGCGCCTACAGTATATACATACCAGTACTAATAGAAATACGTACATACATACGACATTTACAGTACTTAATTAAATATAAATTAATCTCAAAATCCACTACATGAGGAACACGTTTCGATTAGATAAAATCGTGTCTTGTTTATGGAAAATGGTTTCAAACTGAACTTTTCATAAACTTAAATTAGGTATATTACGTGTTGGTTAGTAAGTGGAATATGCAAAAACATGAGCATATGAGCAGCACCCTGTATTAGTTAGTTGAAAGCAAATTTTGAGGGGCAAAAACATAAGCTTTAACTTTGCCAAGATGTTGGGTTATATTCATCAGCATATTACCACATTCACGTACAAAAACATTTTTATTCCTTCTCCTACCTTTTTCTCTTCTCACTCTCCCTCCCCGCCATATACTGCAACACTACTACCATAAAACCATCTTACTCCTTTAAATACAGCATGCGACGACCCATTATACTATAGACATCAGTAAAAGAAGACATGGATGTGGTGTCGAGCTTGGTCGGAGAGAGTCCGGTAGTGATATTCAGCAGGAGTGGGTGCTGCATCAGCCACTCTATAAAGTCATTGATAAGAGGGTTTGGAGCAAACCCTAGTGTTTATGAGCTTGATGAAATTGAAGATGGAGCTGAGGTCGAAAGGGCCTTGACCCAAGTGCTTCAGCTGGACCCAACTGTGCCTGCTGTTTTCATAGGGCAGCAGCTGATCGGCGGTGCTAATGAAGTTATGAGCCTTCATCTAAAAAGGAGGCTTGTCCCTTTGCTCTTCCAAGCTAATGCTATTTGGATTTAGTTCTATTATATATATAGTTATATAGTTATATAGTTATATAATAATAATAATCACTGGTTTTGCTCGAATTCTAAGCTAATTGAATTAGTAAGTAGATAGATAGCTTGTTTTCTTTGTTTGTTATGAGTAAAAGAGCTTTATTTATATAGATGACACCTAAATATAGAACTATTTGGGTTTATCAGATTAAATTAGATATATTATTTTGATTGATTGCGAATGTCGTAAGCTTCTTAATTAGATTCGTAGTGAGTTATAATAATAATTAAAGCCATATATATATATATATATATATATAACCACGCATGTGAAAATATCTTCTTCATTTCTACTTCTAACAACTAGAAAAATAAATTTATAAATTCAAAGTGATTTGAAAAACAAATAAAGAAATGCAACATTTAAAAAATTACGACTCCGCTGGGGATCGAACCCAGAATCTCTGGTTTCGTAGACCAGCGCCTTATCCATTGGGCCACGGAGTCGTTTTGATTATATGTTGAAACTTTAATTACTCATTTGGTTTTGATCAATGAGGGGAATTAAAATAATTGGAATGAAGAGTAATTTTTTAAATTTCATAATTCAATATTAAATTTCTGTATTTTTGTAGGAGAAATAAAAAGGTGATTATTTATTATTTTAATTGATTTCGATCTTCTCCTGATAAACGGATCATTGAAATAAAATAAATTTTTATTTTTTTAGAGAATCGGTTTTGTAAGCCTCTTCTATTCTACCTTATATTCTATGTATAACCAAATGATGGAATGTAAATCATTTCTATTTCCTAATTTCCGGATAATACAAACAAACGACCGGTAATTTATTATAAAATACAAGGTCTAGTATAATAGGTTTAGATTAATCTCCAATTCCCTCAAACTCATAAATTTAAATATATTTTTATTTAATTTTTGTAAATTAAAATTAAATTTCTAATTTTCAAATTGTATTAAAAAAACCTAAAGATTCGAACACGTTCTATAGACATAATTTTATTTAAAGAGTGGTTTGATTTTTATTTTTATTGTTCCTATTCTATTATATAAATAACATATTTTAAATTTAATTTAGAATTCTAACCCCATTTTGAACCAATCTTTAAATATATCAAAATTTTAAAATAAAATAGATAAAAATTACATGTGTGACATGTGACCGGATCTATTAATTTTTTTTAAATAGAATTAGAGAGATAAGTTTAAGAGCAATAAGACCTAGGCCCCACATTTTTGCCATGTATATCTTAAAGATATCATGTCTTTATTTTCTGAAATAAAATATGTAAATATATATTAATGTTTTGAGATATATGCTGAAAAATCTCCACAAATTTACGCATATCCTTCATCATTGATTATGCATTTTGATTTAGATCATTGTAAATTTGCTACAACAGTGCTTCATGAATAAACTATAGATTAGAATATGATATTAAACTTGGTTGCATTAAAAGTAAAACTCATGATCTATATACTCTCACACCCTCAACCATCATGCAACCGAATGTCGCCGGCTCTTCTGAAACGGTATTCCCAGTTCCGTATTCGCCTTATTGAACCCAAAAAACAAATTGATCTTGCTCCATTTCTTGGCAAATGTCTTCAACATCTTATTTCCCGGATTAGATTTCACTAACTCTTGTTTCATACACTTGTGTTCTTTCTCTAATTCCGTAAGCCTCATTCTCATTCTCGCAACCTCAAGCTTCAATTCCCGGTTTTCCCGCCTGACCAAAGCGTAATTATCCCTAGGAGAGATTGCCCCGCTACCCGCCCTGCTGGATGAACGATGTGGAAATTGTGCCCCGTTATTGATGGACCCGGAAAAGAACTGATTAGTTCTAGTACTGTTATTATGGCAGCTTCCGTTCATTGCATTTCTAAGGCGGATTTGCTCGTAATATAGCACTTGGACCGCCATTTGAACTGGCAATCTTTCGTTCTGAGCTGCATGGCTGCATTCATCTTGTGAGAGTTTTTGAAAATCTATCATTTTGCAAAGCCGGTATCGTTCTGAATCCTTAATATTGGGATGAACCTAAGGAAAAAAAGAAAACTGGACAATGAAAGAAAGAACATTAAAAGATAGTAGTAGCTAATAAGTAGCTTACTTTAAGAAAGATATCAATGGCTCGATACAACCCATCGGATATTAAACGAGCATGGTCCGGGAGTAGTTCGCTTAGGGATATGAACTTTGAAGGGGTCAAATTCGAGTCTAGTGCAACTTCAGCGAGATAGTTGTCCATTAGCTTTGATACCTTAAGGATGGAACTTTGTTGAGGTGATCTGGAACTATCAAGATCATATACCATTTCACTTTCGTCCTGAATCGAATTGTTTTCTTCTTCTTCTTCTACGTCTTTGTCCTCTTCATTTTGGTTAAGAAAAATGGAGAAGATCCGTAGCATGGAATCTGTATCATACATTGTGAAATGGTTGTTAGAAGGGATTAATATATCTTCTAGGATTGCTCGGTCAAGCTGGAGACTAATCCTCCATTCCAAATCTGAAATGGAAGAAGGAGAGGCCGATATTGCTATTGCCGTTTTCAACAAACCCGAAAGGAACCCTATCGGGACAATACGTCTCCTCGACTGGGCCGGTAATAAACTAACAATCACTTCAAGGATAGCCCTTTGCTTCTTTTGCAATTCTAGTTCCAGTAGACTGCCCTTAACTAGACCTTGAAGTGAATTGTGTGCATAGTTTATCAAGATTCTGCTTATCAAATCTTGTTTTAGACCCTTTGCTTTCAAAGCGAAAAGAACCCGTTTGAAGAAATCTAGGTTGAGTATCATGAGTGAATTTCCCCACCAATCCGAGGAAGTTTCCAGATCCATGTTCGGGACCGGTTTTGATGGGAAATTGCGGTCTATTTTTAGTAGTTCCGAGGTGAGTTGCTCTTTACAAGCATTACTAGCAATTGAATTGATAAGTCTAGTTACGAGATTGTTCTCTTCGGAAAAGGGCGAAAGGGTTTCGCAACGGTGAAGAACCGTAATTGAAGTAGATATGTTAGGGAGGACCATTCCCCTTATATATGCCTCTACTCGGTTTTCAAGACTTCTTTCTGAAAACTCATCGGTCATTTCTAGAAAATGTGCTATGCAAAATAACATGGCAATATTTGACGGTGTGATTTCCACGTTGACTCCATAGCAAAATTTGGCGGCTAGCTCAAATGCTTCGGTTCCACCCGGAATGGAAGGGAGAATGACTCGGGAAATTCTCGGGTCTTTTGATTCCGACAAGATTTTTCGGATTTTCCCGCTCTTAGAAACTATAGGGAACTGCAAAAAGATTCGAAATAATTTATATGTGACTAGAATTATCTCTTTTGCTTTTTTTTTTTCTATATCTTCTGCTCTTTTTTGTTTCATTTTACTTCTTTCCTCGTTATTAAAAAATGACATAAACATGTGCGTTTTGAGTTCATAGTTTTGTTAAATTAATAAACTATAACTCTACTACACAAGTAATCCTAGTAAAATAAATGTGTTTTTTTTTCTCTTTTTATCATATTTAGAAGTATTTAGACTAATTTAAAATATCGTAATTATTGATATCCGATTAATCTCCATTCAGCTTTCCGATTAATATAAGATGTTTTTAAATAAGTCGAAATGTAAACAATATATATATATATATATATATAAAAGACAAACAAAGAGACATTAGGAAAAATGATCATAAACAAAAAACAAAAACCCTTACCTTGTGAAGTGCAAAGCTTGATGCTCCTATTTCAATTGTGAGATCACTAGAAACACCAGAAATGGGCCTGAAAAAGTAAGAGGGAAAGATTTGAAGAGCAAATTAAACATTGGTTTTCAGAGTAATGGGGAGGGGAGACGTGCACTTACATGCTTCTAAAAATGGTAAGGTGCCGACACTTTATGGTAAGGAATTGCTTTGAAAAGGAGAAGAATTGCAATGGGGATGATGTAGAGAGATCCAACAACTTATGTAAGTAGTCTAAACTAAGAGACAGGTTCAGAGATCACTCCTGTTTTTTCTCAACATGATTGACCCACATTTTGTAAATGAAGATCAAATAATTGCATAATGATTCCTACTTGACGAGTAAATTCTCCTTGGAAAAATAAGTAATAATATATCCTAAAATATTGTATCACAATTTTATCTTTTGAAAAATCTCTCATTAATATAAATTTTTAAAGAATAATAACGTTCTAATTTATTCTAAAAATAATATACTCCAATATTATATAAATATACTCTAAAATTTTTATTATAAATAGAAATATAACTCTTATATATAATATAATATAAATATTTATAATAAAAATTAATTACCCCCTCCTACAAAAATGTCTCGTCAAAAAAAAAAAAAAAGTTTCCCAACAAAATGAGTAGAATTGATAAGAGTGGAATCTTGTGGGTTCGTTCATAAGACAATCAAATTTATTGCATGTGTTTAGCCATGAGTGGTCTATATGGTATAGACTTTACTCTCTACTAGGGCAACCATAGGGGCCTACGACAAACACAAAATTAATGGCGGAAGACACAGATTGTCGATTACCAACACCCAACATTGACATCCAATCTATTTTAAGATTAAACTCTAAATTTCAAGCCAAACCCTTGTGGCCTTGTCGTCCTGCCAAGAGATCAAATCCATAATTTTATCTGTCTGTCAACTTCAAGAGCCTACTGTTGTTTTTTAGTGTCATCAAGAAAGGTAAAAAACAAAATTATACTTCAAAAAAAAAAAAAAGGAGTGTTGTCATAATGCTTGATGATGAGATATAGATGACTGTAAAATTAGTAATAATACTATAATCTGAATTTTGCCGCAAATGGCTTGCTTTTTGTACATCTTTGGATAGCCCTTCTGATCTCAAAAGACAGTAAGAGGTTTTTAAAAATATAATAAAAAATTAATTAAATTTTTTGAATATATTAATATTTAAGCTGAATTAATTTATCTTAAATATATAATATTAATAAAAATATATAATATATGAATAAAGATTAATTATTCCAAATAAAATTCCCTCCAAATTTTATGGAATAAATCACTTCCGCTCGTAGTTTACTTTAGCGGTACGTAGCAGTTTTGTTCAAAAAGCAATTAAAACAGAACTGTAAGAGAGGTTCATGTTGTAGTAAAAATTACCGATGAGTGGCATGTAATGGCTATCTTCTTCCCTGAAATGCTCGACTTCAATTCACCATTAACACCCATTTTTTCCCTCCCTCTCTCTCTCTCTCTCTAGAAGAATGCCCTATATAACCCATGCAGGATCAAAGAGGGAAGGCGATGACTTTTTTGGACATATATAATTAGCCAAGAAAGTCGAAAAATTAGCAAGCACTTTTAAATTTTTTAATTTTTAAATTTTTAAATTTTATTTATTTTCTGATGATTTTTGCTTGTAGAAATATTAGGCTTGTGATTATGGATAGCGAAAGGTGCTACCTGTGTAATGTTTATCTATATTTTAAAATTGTACAATTTGAGTGGAACTTAAAAGTATCATATATTTCATAAACCTTGACAAAATAAATAAGAAATAGTATTAATATGAAGTGGAAAATTCAGGATGATACATTTTTTATATATATGATATATATATATATTTATAATCATAAATATTACTTTCATTAGTTAAGTTACAAATAAAAATTATTATTATGATAGAAATTAGTATGCCAGTAATCATGCACTGGTGCATAAGAATTTTTTTTCATGTGAGAGAAGAGAAGTAAAACCTACCATATTAAATCTACTAACTTCTCTCACATGAATGATATACACAAGTTGAGATACTCTGATAGTTTCTCGATAACTATAAAGATCTAAGAGCTTGTTTGGTTCGATTTTTTTTATGAGAATAGAATGAAATTTTCGTTTCATTCCACTATTTGATTCGAATAAGTAATGGAATGTGAATAATTTTTTATACTCCCTCGAATGAAAATATCATTCTAAAACCCCTGCAAAAGATACAAGCGTATTTACCACACAACGGAGGACACAAAATACCACTAAATCAGAATGAAGAAATGCACACCAAGTTGAAATAGTTGCCTGGGGAAGGTGTGGATTCTTACCTGACATAGCTCAATGCATTGAATTCCTTTGCAGAGGAGAATCTGAAAAGCAGTGCTTTTTTTTTTTCTTTAAGCTTATTGAGATAATACCAATGGCTGTACAACAGATGAAAACGGCATACAAATAAAAGATAAGTGAGTCCTAGCATTGACTAAACAGAGTCAGTTGATAAGACCTTGATAGAGAGATGGAATTCTTCCACAATCGACTATAATAATTTATAAATTTACCGAGATATATATAAGAAATAATACTAATAATACTTATTATTATTATAATATATATTGGAGGCTTATAGGGACCACATCCAAGAATACTACAAAGAATATAGCCTTGGCCCTTTACACTTAGCCAGAACAGCAAAGTCTCACCGCCCTATCTTGTGCTTTTGGTACTGTTTGAGGGGGCAGAGCTCTGACTTGAAATTTGCACTTCGGATCCAGTCTGAGAGTAAATTAAGCCAACTGAATTAGTGGAAGAAGAAGGCAATCTGGACAGATAGGATTCATTTCGAGATCCGGGAATTAGTTCGGGCCGAAGCTCTGAGGTAGAAGATGGAGCCAGAGTAGCTAGAAGTGAGCCAGCTGGGTAAGGAGCAACTGGCGTGTCAATAAGAGATGAGGCTGATGGGTTGTATCTTATTGTTCCCATTGGATGGTCAAATTTACATGTTGATCCAAACTTGCAGTGTCCGTTTTGCAAGTAAAATGTACAAGGATGCACCCCCTGTTTGTAATAATTAATACTTAATTAAATTCAAAAGAAGAGAGCATTTGAATCGCAAAGCCACATAGGCCAACATGCATATAGCTACAGTAAAGTAATCAAGAAATATCACATTAACAATAGCTTTTAACATTATGAGAAACATATGCAGTACAGTCCTTGAATGAAAAAACTAATATATGACAAAGTTGTAAAGTTTTCATGAAATCATATCTATCTCCATGCCTTCAATGTAACAAACTGAACTAAATATTAAAAAATAGAAACAAATTAAGAGAAAGAAAGGGGGCATAAAAACACAACACTTCTATGTACCAAGTAGTAGAGCTATCAAAGTTCCCACAGATTAAATTTTCCAAGTCAGGACATAAAAAACAATGGAAAGACAAAAAGAAAAGAATAATCGTTTTGTACTATTCCGGGGCAGATATTGTTGCACAGTAGTACCACTTGTACAGGAGACGAATAAGAAAATATCTTCTACAGGTTTCATTTCACATTTCTAATTATATAAAGATATACTTCCAAAAAGAATTTAATACTAGATTCACTCTGTAAGACCTTTCAATCTGTAATATTGGGAAACCAAAACTTAAAAATGGGTGGATTATCCACATCCACACTCCAACAAATATACATAAGAAAACAAGAAGAAAAAAAAGCCAAACAGGAAAAAATAGAGCACTGAAATACATCGCATAAGCTAAGAGTACTACCACTATAACTAAATTCGATCATGCATATAATTATATCCACTTTCAAAATTATTAATATAGGACTAACATTAGACGAATAGCATATGTATAACTTTGCATACCGGACGCAAAGGGAGACCAAGCGAGCTAAGTACAGAATTTGTGGCTGATGCAACCCAATCTCGAGGATGATGGAATCGACAGCCTGACCCAAACTTACAGTCACCTGTTTTTAAATAGTAAACGCATTCAGGTTCACCTGGTCTCTCTGGAAATGCCAGTTCCTGTTGGTTACTGCTTGAAGGGACAACAGAAGAAGGTAATGAGAGATACGGTCTTCCAAGAGAAGGGGTTGAAGAAGAAATCGGGGTTACACCATAAAGAGAAGCCGATCCAACCGTGGGTTGAGCACCAGGAGATAATACAGGGCTTACAGGTGTCTGCAACAGTTAAAAATTAAGTTGATACAATAAAACATATTCTGATTGTGCATTTGGTCGAGCATTTGAAACTCTATTTTAATCTTGCATTTGAATCAACATTTAATTCCCACTTGAGTTTATTTAAGTTCAAACTTGATTTTAGACCCAAAGTGGAGTTCCAAATGCGCGACCAATGCAGCCTTATAGCGCCTTACAGTAAAAATATTCCAGAATCATACCGAGTAAGGACTCCACCCCTGAATAGGAACAACTCCAGGGGGCAGTAACAAAGGACCATAGGCTCCTTGCACATATGAACCTGGTAACAATGGCCTGGCTACCCCCAAACTTGTGGATGCCCCTCCATATTGTTTAGGCATAGGAACTGAAGGAGACTGCACCTGTGGATAAAATTGGGGTGCAGAAGCTGGCTCTGATGTGCCAGCTGGTTGAGGATGATGGAATTTACAAGTTAGGCCAAACTTGCATTGCCCCGTTTTCAAATAGTAGGAGCATTCTTTCTCACCCTGTTGAAACAGAATTGGTAGACAGTTGTGGTAAAATATATGGATTCCATAATCAAAACATACACATATAGGATGAAAGGAACTACAGACCGGTCGTAGTGGATATCCATAGAAATTAAGTGGAGCCTGACTCAAGGATCCACCTGCATGTTTCGGGTGGTGAAACTTACAGGATGCACCAAATTTACAGGTCCCGGTTTTCAAATAATACTGTTAAAAAAAAAAGCAACAGAAAAGAAACCTTAACATCATCTCAAAAGAGATCCATTATATTAGCGACATAAACGGATTCAACATTTTACCCTACAACTTTATACCTGGCATGTAGGTTCCCCCACTCGCTCTGGATAATCTCCTGTAGCTCTGACAGCTGCTGCAACCTAAATAGTATTACACCAGTTTTGAAATAAGCCTGAGTGTGGTTATACATAAAATTGAAGGAAAGATATTAGCCTAGGCAAGTTCTCCTTCACCAAATTCACAAATAACACAGAAACTCCAAAATTGGTCATTTAGTTCAGCATCTGGAACACCATTTTGAGTCTAAAATCCAATTTACCTCTTACTCTCTAGCATAAAGACAAAATAATTACTTAACTCCTATTAAAAAACAAACAGCCATTTCCAGAACACCCCAAATGGGCAAATGCAAACATCCTGTTGAACTTTCACCAATCATCCAGCTAAAAGATAGTTCATGTTTACACCCAGAATCAAAACCCATCAGAAATTAAATCACCCAAACACAACGAAGAATCTTGCATAGTAGATTCTTAATACGCAATGAGAGAAAAGGTACCGCAGCTCGATCACGAGGGTGATTGTAACGACACCTAATACCATATCCGCAGAATCCAGTTCTCATATAATACACACAGTTGGGAACTCCAGGACGCTCTGGATACGATTCGCTACTTGTCAGCCCTAATTGCCACATCGATTCTACACCATCCAGAAAGACAGACAGATTAAAGCAAGAACTGAATCACATTGCTAAAACCCTAAAGAAAAAATCTGCTTCTCGCGGTTAAAGGATAAAATGTCAAGCTCAAAATGGAAAGAAAATTAAGCTGCGGGACAAAGGCTGTAACCTTCGAGTCCGGTTTCTCCGCCGGAAGGACTCCATTCCGGCTGCTGGACCATTTGCGATCCGTTCCTCAACGAGGTTCGTCCGTACAACTCCATTTAAATGGGGTTTTTGGTTTTTCTAGGGTTGATCGGCGAACTGTTTCCAGACTATACCAGCAGGGAAAAACGTATAATTCTCTAGAACTATATCTAACCAAAAGAATGATCGAAGAGCTCGATCGAACGACACTATGTTATGTGTAGAAGAATCCAGGAAAAGGGGGGGGGGGGGGGAAGAAAAGAGGAAGAAGAAGAAGAGAGAGACGCTATCTCAGAGTATTTACTCTCTATCTCTTTCTCTCTCTTAAAAATCTCTCTCTAAACTACGGCCGTTCTGTCTGGTTTTTGTTATTTTTATTTTATTCATTTAATTTAATTTTAGCTCACTTTCTTTTTGTTCTCTCTCTTCGCTTTTTGATATTATTTATTTCTTGTTTTTTCTTTTTAAAATACCCGCCAAATAGAGGGAAAACCGGGTATGGAAGTGAACCGGTAAACGACTCTGGTTCTAGTGAAATGACATTACTGCCCCTGAAAATGAGCACGTTGAAGGAAAATGTGCTTGACCCGGCGATTTCGGTTATAAGAAAATATCCGGTTCATCGAGGTGTATAACGTAATTGAGACAGAAGGTTTACATGCACTTGATACTTTTTTGGGGCCCTTTGCATTTCTCAAAATATGGATTTCTATGAACCGTATTAGATGAATTAAGTACGTGGATCTGTTTATGATCCTCGTTCGTACTTAAATAGGGATATGCATATTATTTATATTTGTTTGATTTTAATACGGATATTATATTTACAAATCTAATTATAACGAGTAAATAAATATTGCCCTCACAACCCACTCTTAATTCCCCCCCCCCCCCCCCGGCTCTTCACTTCTCTGGTGATGCCGCCTCCTGCCCTCCGGCGGAGTCTGAGTGTGCGGGTCATGTCCATATTGTCATACCTAACTGTTTCGTATATTTGGAAGAACTTGTTGGTCCGAATGATCTTGGGGCCCATTAAGGGCAAGTTTGTAACTTTAAAGTACATTGAGTGGGAACTTTTGGTTTATGAATTTTGATTGGTCTGTTTTTTTTGTTGGGGGCTCAACTGGCATTGGTTTTTTTTTTTTTTTTTTGGTGGCTTTTTTGGGATCAAAAATATTAAAAATAATATTTTAAAACTAAAAATAAAAAATATTATTATTATTATTAATTTGAAATAAATTTAAAAAATTTAGATTTTTCTATATAAAATCAAATGTTTTATTATTAATTAAAAATATAATATTTATTATAATTATCTCGAAATTTAAATATTTATCTTAATTCCCTTAATAAATTATTAGAATGATAGATTTTATATATTGATGTGTTCGAAGAGGACAACACCTTGGAAAAATTATCATTTTTTACTGTTAAAAAAATGGTTAAAGGCTTAAAAGCCTGCAATTTTTTTTTTTCTTAGGACTAAAGAGCCCTTGCATTTTCATAAGAGGGTGGAAACACTCGTTGCATCTCAGAATGTATAAAAAGAATCCATACATTTTCTAAATTGGGCTAAAAAGCTCATTTCCGTTATATTCTAAGTTAACGGTTTTATGACGTGGCAATCCAGTCCTCATCAATTAATAAATCTACGTGACAAAAACACTTCAACGGATCCTCGTTAAATAATAATAATAATAATAATAATAATAATAATTCCTCGTTAATTTATAGTAAATTTAATTAACATAAACGATGATGTCTAGAGATGGGCTTCTATTTATTTATTTATTTTTTATTTCTTCATCAAATATCTTAAATAATGATATTTTTTATTTTATTTATTTAAATTATTCAATTCTTTAAAAATATTTCGATATTAATAATTTAAACATATCAATAATAAGATTTAAAATATCATAAAAAAAATGGGAACCGGGTAGATGTTTTGACTCGTCGTTTATTTTATTTTATTTTTTGTTTTTATTAAAGAGGACTAGAATGTAATATTTTCTTTTAGTAAAAAACAATTTTTTTAAATATAAATGAAATAATTATTAAAATTATAAATTTTAATAAAATTAAAATTTTTTATTTATATTTCTATCTTTTTAATTTAAATTTTATTAATTTATTTTCTATTTCCATTTCTATCCTACTGGCCATCATTATCCTTCTCCGACAACATCCACTGCTAATATAAATTAAATTAAAATTGTGAGAGAATTAAAATTCTATATCCAATGCTCTGTTACTCCCATAGTCATCAAAGAGAAAGGCAATATTGACCTTACGACCGCCATAACTTCTATTCTTCCACGTATATTGGGGAGAGATTTGTCAAATAGCAAAGAGTAATAATTTGAGAATTGTCTAATCTTTCAAAAAATATTATTAAATATCTTTTTTTTATTTGTTACGAAAATAAATAAAATAAAAAATACATATTTGACCTTATTCTTCCCCTTACATCTTCTTCATTAATTGTTCAACAAGCATAAGACAATATGAAAATGCAAACTCGAATCCAAAAACTCTTCAATTTTCATCTTCTTTCTCAATATTCTTGATCAATTCTGTTTTTCTTCTTCTTCTTCAACTACATTCAAATGGAAATACAAAAAAAAAAAAAAAATTGGTTTGACCTTCCAAACTTATTAAGCTCAACAAGTCTAGCCTTTTACAGCAGTTGATCTCAACAAGTTTGAATGTTGATCTCAACAAGTTTGAATACTAGACCCGTTGAGCTCAATGGATCAACAAGACTATTATCTTATTTTAATGATTTAGAGTTTTTACTTGAAGTTATAAGATGTGTTATATACCGTTAGAAATATGTGGATGTCTCCTTTCATATACAAGCGGCTATTCATAATTTTGGATTGAAATAAAAAAAAATTATAATGAAATAAGTGGAGTATGTGTAATATCGTCATAATTCAAATTATATTAATTTTTTCTCACTCTCTATGAGAGATTTACTAATACTAAAAAAACATATATTGAAAGCTTTAGAAGACTACTTTCAAATACAACTGACGGTTTTCAATTTCAATATCAGATGAGAAAGTTATTAGGAGTTTAATGGACAATAGTCATGGACACGTTGTGCTCAACCGATCAATTATTTCTGACCATTTGAGCTCAACCGGTCAGAAATAACTACATTTTGAACTCAACGGGTTACTTGTTTGTATTCTTTTAAGCTCAACAAGCCTGACATTCAAATATACAGTTATCATATTATTTTAATAATTTCGAGTGTTTTACGTATAGTTATGAGACAAACTATATACCGTTAGAAAGTAATGGATGATGTTTACAATTTTGAATTGAAATAAAAAAGTTATATTGGAATAAGTGGAGCAGATGTAACATTATCATAATTCAAATTGTATTTATATTGTTTCACTCACTATGAGAAATTTACTAATACTCAGAAAACGTGTCATACATGTATAGGAAGCTTTATAAGTCTAGTTTCAAATACAATGACGGTTTTCAATTCCAATATTAGATAAAAAAAAGTTATTATGAGTTTAATAGACAATGGTCATAGACCTGTTGAGTTCAACCAGTCAGCTGTTTCTGACCCTTTAAGCTTAATTGGTCAGAAAAAATTATCCTTTGAACTCAACAAGTTAGTTGTTAATACTCTTTTGAGCTCAATAAGTATGACCTTCAAATATACATTTATCATCTTATTTTAGTGATTTCAAGTGTTTTACTTAGAGTTATGAGACATGTTATATACCATTAAAAAATATTAGATGTTTACTTTCATATGCAAGTGACCGTTTACAATTTTGAATTAAAATGAAAAAGTTATAGTAGAATAAGTGGAGCATGTGCAATATTATCATAATTTAATTTGCATTCATCTTGTCTTATTTACTATGAGAGATTTACTAATACTAAAAAAGCATGCCATATCTTTGTAAAAAGCTTTAGAAGTCTAGTTTTAAATGCAACTGATGGTTTTCAATTTCAAAGCAAATGAAAAAAATCATTATGAATTTAATAGACAATAGTTATGGACCTGTTGAGCTCGATCAGTTAGAAATAACAGACATATTGAGCTTAATCGATCAGTTGTTTCAGATTCTTTGAGCTCAACCGGTAAGAAATAATTACCTTTTGAGCTCAACGGGTTAGTTGTTTTTAACTTTTTGAGTTAAACGGGTGTGACCTTCAAATATATGTTTATTATCTTGTTTTAATTATTTCGAGTGTTTTACTCGGAGTTATGAGATATGGTGTATATCGTTGGAAATGTGTGGATGTCTACTTTTATATGCAAGTGGCCGTTTATAATTTCAAATTGAAATGAAAGGGTTATAGTGGAATAAGTGGAGCATGTATAACATTATCATAATTCAAATTGCATTTATTTTGTTTTACTCACTATGAGAGATTTACTAATACTCATAAAACGTTTCATATATTTATAAAAAAATTTGGAAGTCTAATTTCAAATGCAACTGATGGTTTTCAATTTTAATATCAGATGAAAAAAATATTATGAGTTTAATGGATAATGATCATGGACCCGTTAAACTCAATCGATAAGTTGTTTCTGACCCTTTGATCTCAAAGCACTAAAAATAATTGACCTAAGCTCAATGAGTCTGGAAGGTCCGAATTACAAACATTTTTTATTTTTATTTTTCTGTTTGCGTATTATCATTTGTGTTTAGATAAAAAAGAATAGTGGATTAATGCCGAACAGGTGGAGTGGATTGTCGGATGATGAAGAAGAAAAAGAACATTGATGAAGGAGAAGAAAACAAAAGTTGAGGTCATTTTAATTTTTCATAATTTTTTTTATTACTTTAATTTAAATGTATTTAAATTTATTTCTTAATATATTTATCGAAAGAATATTAACTTGAGATATATATTAAAAATACTTTTCAAATATGACCTTATCCTCAATATATTCTATTTATTTTAAGTTTCCACCTTAATTTTAATATTTATAAAA
This sequence comes from Coriaria nepalensis, assembly GCA_027186245.1. Taxonomy (NCBI): domain Eukaryota; kingdom Viridiplantae; phylum Streptophyta; class Magnoliopsida; order Cucurbitales; family Coriariaceae; genus Coriaria; species Coriaria nepalensis. The sequence goes on along the minus strand of CP114491.1, from coordinate 7,148,737 downwards.
TACATTTAAATTAAGATTTAAGAGAGCCGTGATCAAAGAGTATTACTTATTACTTATATTTTCCTTACTTAATATTATAAATTTACCCCGCTTCTCTTTAATATTTATAAAATATACATATCGATTTTGTTAATTATGTATCTTAATCCGTCTTTATTGTAATCAAATGCTTTTAATTTGATAATATATCCTCGTATTTGATGTTTTTCTAAATAATTTATTGTTGTAAAACTCACCACATAATTTAAATTTTATTAAGAGATTCTCTTTAATTTTATCATTAAGAGAAGTTTTTATATATATATATATATACGGTTTTTAAATTTTGTACCTGCTCTAAAGTAGTTTTCGACTTTGCCCCGATTTACCACCGCTCGCTCTACCGGCAACCGATATTGAAAGAAATATAAAGAAAAGAGAGAGATAAATAAAACTCGTGGAAATAAGAGAAATTTAGATCGTATCTTTACTAAATTTTTGTTTATTTATTTTATTTTTTATTTTTTACTATTAAATTAAAATTTAATGGTAAGATTAAAAATTTTTATTTCATTAATGTTAACTATATTAAAAATATTTATATTAATCTCACTATTAAATTTTAATCCAACAATAAAAAATAAGATAAATAAGAAATAATTGAATAAGGACACAATCTAAACTCGACTAGAGGTGATAGTGATTATATGTGACTGAGGAGAAGAAGATGTGACCAACTTGCTGTCAAAGGTGGAGAAGCTACGGGTTGACGCCGGTGGTAGTGACGACGTTAGGAGAGAGATATGATCGAAAAGAAATATGAAATTGCTAAATGTTAAAAAAGTGTTTCAATTATAAGATAAGTTAATTTTTTCACATGTTCAATGACGTGTACTGATAAGATAATATTGTCTTATTTGAGATAGTTGAAAAAAAATTATAATTAACTCTTATAATTAATAATAATTATAAAGAAATTTTTAAATTTTATATAATTATAATTAATATTTTAATATAATAATATAGTTTAACTTTCTGTCATTTTAAGTAGAATTATCCACATGGTATATATATATGACTCCTAAAATATTTATAACTTGGACCCAATGTACCCGTTAATTCTGACCCATCTATTGTCGTTGCCAACCCGAATGATTTGAGATGAAATTTAGAATTATGATACAAAATAATAATAAAATTAATTTATATAAAATTTAAATATAAATATTTCGGTGTTAATGATTATGCTTGAATTTAGGTCCGGTGAAGGTGACGACGGTGATGGTGAGTTTTCGGGTGGTAGTAGTAGGTCGTGGGAAATAGGAAATAAATAAAAATTTAGTATTTTTATTTTTAGCTAACATAATGGATGAGATTGATTTGGATTTAACGGATTTAGAGTTTAGAATAATATGTGTTGAGTTTTGGGGCTTATGTGTAATTTTTAAAATTCAGGGGGTGGCGACTACTTTCACGGGGCTTTTAGAAGTTTTAGGGTTTTTTGACTCCATTCCTAATTCTACTAGAAGTCTTAGAACTCAAGCCACAACCTATCTAAGCACACATACTTGCAAGGTATGTTACAAGGTATGCCACATACTTGCAAGGTATGCCACATACAGTTTCTACGCTCAGCAAAGGCTGCTATATCTTTCCGACGGGCCGTAATCTCGACATTCCCTTTCGTGTTTCATCAATGCCGGTATGAAAGATTAGTCGAGCATAAATACATTTAAAATATGATTATCTTCTTGCATGCGTGAACCATCGTATTATACGTAACGTAATTAATTGATAGGATACATTTTTAAAATGCTCATAAATCATATCAAAATTCTAAGTATAATTTTAAATCCTCACGATTATGCAATTATACAGTTTTAACCGTTGTACAATGTAATTTAACTGCTGTACAAATTATACAAAGAATCCCATATAACCTTTTTTCCCCTGCATGCCTCCAAAAGGCCTCTTGTTTACGATACGGAACAACTGTTAAGACCTGTTACCGGGTCGATCCAGTCTGGACAGACCTCATGTTGGGACCGACCCGGTAATTTCGGGTCACACGCGCCAATTGTATCATAAATATATATTACTTACCTCAGAAAAATTATTAACTAGTGCTTCGCATTTAAAAAAAAAATATTCTAAAAATAAAAATAAAGAAAATAATAACCAAATACGCCTCAAACGCGGCGGCTTTGTACAACCAAAAACTGGGAGGGGAGAGAGAGAGTTTTGAGCTAACGAATTAGGCAGTAGGGATCAAAATCGCACCTAGAAAGATCCAAACCGTAACGTTCTCTCGAGGAAGATAGATAATTATTCGGATACTGATTGTTTTCTTTTCTTTTTTTAATATTTTCTCGAGAGAGAGAGAGAGGAGTTGGATTTTTACTTCCAGAATCCGGAACAAATTCGGTAATTGCGGAGTTGTGGGTGATTTTGATGCGTGATCAGAGGTGAATTTTCTGGCTTTTTGCAGACGTTAATGGGTCGGCGAGGGTCTGGGATTCGGGTCAAGTTTGATGGAGTAGAAGATTGGTTTTGAGGCTTACGAATTGTTTTTGAATTGATTGATGTGGGAATTAGGGATGCGGAAAAGGGGATAGGGTTAGGGTTTGGGACAGAGATGGAGGCAATTGAGCTTGAAGACGGTGAAACATGCTCCTTTCGTAACCATGAAGATGTTGATGCGAGCATTGACCTAGATGTTGCTTATTCTTACATCGTAAGAATTTCATTGTTTGTTTAAAGTTTGTTTTCACATGAATTATGGCTTAAAGCTGCTAAATTTTTGTGTTTTGAGTTGTTGCTATTGATGCAATTAGATCTAAGACATTTGATGAATTGTGGGTATTTTTTTATTGGTTGTTTTCGTTTTTTGAGTTCGATTCGTTGTTTTAATTGATAAGTTGTTCCAGAACTCAACCAATAAAAGGAAGGGGAATACTTTATTATAACATTCTATATTTAGAGGAGTACAAAGTAAAATTTAGGAATTTGTCTGTGAAATTGACATTGTATTGAACTTGAAATGTGGCCCTGCACTTTAACAAGTGGTAAGTTGTCATTTTGCTTATACTTGGAAGAATACTGGGCAATTAATTGTAGGTTCATAAGGTTCAAACAAACGAAGCAAAGGAAACATCATATATTGGTTACAAACTGTATTTATTATGAAAATCAATACTTGCTGTTCACAAAAATTGCACCTGAGAAAATGGGCATGTTTTTTCATTTCTCGTGCATTGTGCTTGATGTTCTGTAACTATATTGTTTAGGGTGAGAAGATTCAAGATGTTTTAGGGCACTTTCAGAAAGATTTTGAAGGTGGGGTCTCTGCAGAAAATTTAGGTGAGTTGAAGCATGGTAGAATGATGGTTCCTCTTCTCTAGTTCCCAGATTACTTTTGAGTTCTAAATCTGAAAGCACTAAAACACTGTCACAGGGGCAAAATTCGGTGGATATGGGTCATTTTTACCCGTCATTCAGCGGTCTCCACTTTTATCTCATCCAAAAACTCCACAAGAAGTTTCAAATCGTAGCATGCCCATTTCTCCCAACCATTTGCCATTCAAGGTACTTTATCAATTTTGGGCTTTCTATTTCTCTTTTCTAAATGAGCTCAATTTTTATTTTTTGCCCCTCTAGAAGTGCAATTTGGTGGTCATTGGTAGTTTTTTTCTGCTGTGTGTAAGCAGTTCTGTAAACAAATTTAATTGGATTATGTGAATAATCTAGTTGAATTTATATACAAATTCAGTTACATTGTTTGGAATAAAGTTTGATGAAGGAAGTTATACACATTAGAAATAATTCACCCTTGTTTTTAACTGCAAATGGAATTCGATATGAATGAATTCCTCCTTTCTAGAGGCACACAAGGAATTCAATTTTAGGTAAATGAAATAAATTTCATTCTGTTTGGCCTTTATGATGTTGCTTCACAGGATGGCTGTCATAACTCTGCTGTATCTTCAACTACGTTGTCTTTGAGAACTGGACCTACTTCTACTAGCTCCACATCACGGCCTTTGACAAAGGGACCAGCTGGGAATGAATCATCAGTGAAAAAAGAAAAGCACAAGCCTTTAAGTCAAGCTGAAGAACCTACTCCAAAAAATGGATCCATAAACAAGAAACCTATCTTCAAGGTTCGAATCAAAGTTGGCTCTGATAATTTGTCGACACAAAAAAATGCTGCGCTCTATTGTGGTCTTGGCCTTGATGTTTCACCATCTCCATCATTGGATGGAACTGCTTCAGACAGTGAAGGGTTATCTCATGAGTTTCAAGATTCACCATGTGAATCTCCTACCAGTATTGTTCAGGTGAAAAAGAAAGATCAAAAGTACCCATTTGTTTGTATTATTGTTTGTAATATGATAATGTGTTGTTGCAGATTATGACTTCCTTTCCTATTTATGGGGATATGATGTTGTCACCACTTCCTGATGATTTCATATTCCTGACTGAAAAAGCAAAGCCTATGAACAACAATGGATCCCTTCACATCCCTGGAAATGGCTGCAAAAGCATTTACTCAATTGGATGTGGGGCTGATATTGTAAAGGGCAGTGGGAAAGTGTCGAAGAAGAAAAATAAGCCAATGAAGAGAGATGATTTTTCAGCAGAACCAAAGGGTGGAGGTAATAAGTATTCTCGAAATGGCATTATGTTTATGCCAGAAAAGGAACAGGAAATTGATGCATCGACTTTTGATGGGCTTGTTTCCCATACATTGAAGCTTCCGCTATTGTCAAGTGTAGACCTGATTAAGAGTGAGTCAAAAAGAAGCGCGGGTAAGGCATATGATATATCGAGAGAAGCAAGTAAGGTTGTGATTAGGGATGAAAAAGTTAGGTCTTTTGATGAAATAACTGAATATTCTAAGAAACATGGCCATCATGAGGAGGAGAGAACTTTTGACTCGAGAAATGAAGACTTAACAGAGAAAGCTATGACTGGTGAACTCATGGATGCCCCTCAACAGAAGGCTGTTAAGAAAAGCACTGCAAATGAACACAAAAGCATTAGGTCCACATCTGGAAATGAGAATTCAATTACTGATAGAAAAGGGAAATCAAAAGGGAGTAAAAAGGATCGCATTCCATTGGCTGGTGATGTAACAAAAGGAAGCTTGAGGATCAGTTATCAAGTGCCTAAAATAAAGAATTCTACCATTGTTGACAATAAACCGAAAACTGAAAATGAAGACATCAAATCGCAGAAGGAGTCAGGGAAAAATACAGATAGATATAGAGATTTCTTTGGGGAGTTGGAAGAAGAAGAGAATCGAACAGATGCGCCACAAATGCTTTCTGAAGATCTGTTGAAGCATTCTGAATCTTCAAATGTGTATGAGAAAAGCTCATCTGCCAATATTAATGGTGCACCAAAAGAGAGGCTAGGTGTAAAAAGGAAAATTGTTAAGCCATTGACCTCAGAGGCAACTCCTAAAGCCATTTCAAATTTAGATACTGCTCCATCTGCAACGAATCCTGTGCTTATAAAAGAAAATTGGGTCTGTTGTGACAAGTGTCAGAAATGGCGGCTTCTTCCATTGGGTATAGAACCTGCCAATCTTCCTGATAAGTGGATTTGCACCATGCTCAACTGGCTGTAAGTTCTAATTTGGCAGCATTTTAGACTCTTAAAACTTTCTGTAAAATTAACTCTCCACTGAATGTTATATAAAATGTCCACCTCGTGTCGGGCGATTTTTTGATGGACTGATATTTAAGTTTTACCATGATAACTGAAGTTTTGTGTGTCGGTAGAAGTTTATGTGTTGGTCTCAGCTCCCTCTCTCTCTCAAACTTGCTAATATCTTCTATAAAAAAATTGTAGGCCAGGAATGAATCGATGTACGGTTGAGGAGAGTGAAACAAATAATGCTGTTGTTGCACTTTACCAAGAACCTGTTTTGGAAGCTCCAACCGGAGTAAATTTCGCGAACAATACTATGCTTCTTAATCAAGCCCACAACAATGGTAGTTTGAATGCCATGCCAATTGGTGGCAAGAAGAAAACAAGTAAACAGGGTGCTACTCTGTTGTCAAGCTCTATGAAAAGAAACATACAGGCATCGACAAAAAGTAGAAGCTTAAATGATGTGAACCAATCTCCACTTGGATATGAAACTAATGTTCAGCATCTTAGCAAGTCCAATGACTTAAATATTGGAAATCAGGAACATAAACCCAGAGAGAAGCAGAAAGCACTTCCGACCCAGTTAGCCCAAGGTATTTCATTTTCATTTTTTCTTCTTGTTAAAGTTTTATATAAGTTGTTACGTGATTAACTTCTTGACAAGTATATTCATAGGTGATATTATGAGTTTTAAAGTGAGAAAGAGAACGGACCAAGATCCAAATATTTCTAGGACTCCCAAGAAAATCAAGACTGAAGGTATTGATTCTATTGATGAAGATCGGATTTCCGGACTCAGTGGACCTGTTAGAAAAGTGGTTCCTAGCTCAAGTAATGGCTTTTCAAATACTTCTCGTGGGAAACCAGGGCCTAAAGACACTGACCTCTCTTATAAGAACATGAAGTACAATGCAAAAGATGGGTCTGTGGGAATAGAGAATGTCGATAGCAAGGGCAATGGGAAAAAGAGGAAATTGAAGGATCATCTGGTTATTCAACCTCATCTTGATGCTCACCATGAGAATGAAAGCATAAGGGAAAAAAGGGCAAGGGTTTGCAAGTCTGAAGGGAAAGAATCAAGTGCTAGTAAGGGCAGCGGTACAAATAGCAAAAAGCAGTTCCATTTGAACAATCAACAGCTTGTGCGAGATGTGGACCCTTTGAAAAGGGAAGTGGGATGTGTACAGCATGCTGTTGCTGCCACTTCAAGTTCTTCTAAGATATCTGGATCACATAAAACCCGATCCAGCTTCCTTGACGTGAAAAGCTCCCCAGTTGAATCAGTTTCTTCTTCACCAATGAGATCATCAAATCCCGATAAGCTTGTGCGTGCCTATAGGGGGATAAAAAAGAATGATGTCTCACATCGTGATGCTCTTTTTGCAGCAACCAGTCCAGGACGATGTTTATATGGTGAGGATGGTGGAAATGATAGGTCTCAGATGGTAAGGAGTAAAAGGCAGTTCTCTGTGCTTGATTTTGAAAATGGGGGTTTGGATGATCCAAGCTGCGATACTAAGACTCTAGGAGAACCAATGGCTTCAGAGCAATGTCTTGATGAGGATAGACGTAATGATATCTGCCAGCTGGTTAATGAGTCTGGCACAAGAAAATTGGGGAAGGGGCCAAGTGCAAGGTTGAAGGACAAGAAACGGAGCTCTAACTCTGAATTTGAAATTGATAAAATTAAGAATCAAAATTCTCTTGATGAACTACGACAAAGGTCTCTCTCTGATGTTAAGAAGCCAAAGGATGGGAAAAGTAAATTACACAAGGATGTGGGGTTGAAGTCTGACGACCTTAAGAAAAAGACATGTGTTACTAAGGAAGATCCTATTGAAAATTTGTCTAAAGAGGGTGGTAAAAGAGAGAGTCGGATAAATTCTGGAGTGCATGAAATCCCAGATGTTAGAGGAGGTGATGATTGCAGAAAGGGTGCAATATCTACTTCGAAGCAGAATCGGGCGAATGAGAAGTCTTCAAATAGGTCTGGCTCTGAAAAAACTGATCAACTGGAACTGGTCTCTTTGAGAGGAAAGACACTACCATTAGTTTCCTCGGGAGGAGCTCAAAATGAAATGCTGCAAGTAAATTCATCTGAAGGCAACGATACTTCCAGCAGGAAAACACAGATCAGAAAAATAGATTATCAGAATGGAACTCGGCATATAAGTTCAAGACATCCCATATCAAATGGCCTTAGGGCCAGTGCTGAGCCAAGTCCAGCGAGAAGGAATTTCTCCAACCTGGCTGCTAATAAAGCTTTTAAGGAAGCTAAAGACCTGAAACACATGGCTGATCGTCTTAAGGTTCTCTTTTGCATATTTTCTTGGTTTAGTGCTGTTTTCGTATTTTGCCACAGCTTAACTAACCTTTACTTTTTCTTTCTTTAATTTCTTTTGGGTTGGCAGAACCCAGGGTCAAATCTTGAGAGGATTGGGCTTTATTTCCAAGCAGCCCTTAAGTTTCTTCATGCTGCCTCTTTAATGGAGTCAGGCAACACTGAGAGTTTCAAACACAGTGAGATGATTCAGTCAATCGAAATTTATAGTGATACTGCAAAACTATGCGAGTAAGTGAAAAGCTTTTCTGAAAGGCTAGACTCGATTCCTTATATGTGCGATCATCTGTTTTCTCCATTTCTTTTTTGACTCGATATCTTTCCGTATTAAGACTTGACCTGCAATGATATCATGAATTGGAAATGCTTAAACCTTATGACTTACAATTTGTTCATCTCAGTCAATATGGTGCCAGTCCAGTAGTTTTGGGGGCCCGATTCAAAGTTTTTGCTTGTATGTGTTGAAATTTTTTCTCATAGATAATGAACCCTTTTTAGAGATCCCTTTAAGAGTTTCTGCCTTGGGTCTTGCGTAGCAATATCTGTGATCTTCTTCATTCCATGCGAATTGTTGTACCATTTTTTTTTGTTCACATGGTCTTTTAAATCAAACCATGCAATGTTTATCTCTATCTTGGTCACTAGAGAGCTCTAAAAGTTCTTGTAATGGCATGGATGAGAGAAATATAATTTTGAAGCTTAATTTGTTGATGATATCTTGTTCCACGTTCCTTTATTGATAAATTTCATATCTATCTAGCTTTTGTGCCCGTGAGTATGAAACATCAAAAGACATGGCTTCTGCTGCTTTGGCATACAAATGCATGGAGGTGGCTTATATGAGGGTAGTTTATTCTTCACATAACAGTGCAAGCAGGGATCGGCAGGAGTTGCAGAAGGCTCTGCAATTGGTTCCTTCTGGTAATTTGGACGTTTATTATAGGAAAAAGATAGTTGTTAATGGGTGGAGAAGGGTCTATTTATTCATTGGTTCCACTTGAGCAAGGAACATTATGTTGATCTAATTGTTTATAACCATATTGTTTCAAGTTGTGTTCCCATGTTTTCTTTCATCTTGTCAACACTGATATTTGGAACCATTCATGATCAATGTTATGGGCCATAGCATTGTCGAAGGATTTTCTTTAGTTATTTGAAAATATTAGTAAATTTTCTAGGGATGCTCTGATACTCAATTTTCTTCTATCTGAACTTACCAAACATTTTTTTTTTTCAGGGGAGTCACCATCTTCTTCCGTATCTGATATTGATAACTTAAACAACCCCTTGACAACAGTGGAGAAGGCTGCTGTAGTACCCAAGGGGGTCAGCTCACCCCAACTTGCTGGAAACCTTATCATGACTTCTAGAAACCACTCAAACTTTGTTCGGATGCTCAATTTCGTAAGTATATATAGATCTTTTTCAAGAACTTTAAATGCTTACAAAGAATAATGTTATGTGATTACAGTGCATTTGGCAAAGCGTTTGAAACTGGGGTTTGGGCAAACTCTATTTTGGTTATATAGTGAGCTAAATAATCCTTGTCTTGAACATGTGAAGTTTATGGACTTAGGGTAACTGAATGTTTGATTTGCAGGCACAGGATGTAAGTTTTGCCATGGAAGCAGCTACAAATTCACGGGTTGCTTATGCTGCTGTTGTTGCAAGCGTGGGTGGGGAAAAGAATGAGGAGAGTATCTCTTGCCTTAAGAAGGCTCTGGATTTTAACTTCCAAGATGTAGAGGGGTTACTGCATCTAGTACGGCTTGGAATGGAACCTATCAAGACTCCAGAGTAGTTGTCAAAGTGGGTTTCAATCCTGAGAGAAAAAGACAAGTTTATTTGGCTACCAATCCTTGTTTTTGAGGCCCTGAGGAGAAAAAGAAAAAGCCGGGCCCGAACAGCTCTCAACCTCAATCCACGAATCTTTCGGGCTGAGACTGGATCTCTATGTACATTCTTGAGAATAGTTGAATATGACAAATGCATACATGTTTTTGGAGGCTACTCTACTTTCTAGGAGAGATTTCGCACATTTTGGGTTCAAACCCCAGCAATTTTATTCATTACAAGGGGGTTGTCAGAGTTTGAATAATGGAGCTTGTTGGATCTTCTCCTCAAAAAGTTCCCTTTTTTTGGGCCTTGCAAAATTTTATCATTTACTATTATTAAGTTTCAGAGACTTCTCAAGGACAGATTCACAGAAGTGTATATATATCTTTGTGATCTCATACCAGTGAGACTACAGTGACTCTCTTGTTCAATATTCTAAAGGGAGTGCAACAAGATTGCTCAGGTCACAACTATTTCACTCTCAATAACGGAATTTATTACTTTTTTTTCTCCAGTAGCAAAATATTATGTTATGATCCTGCTTAAAGTTGCCTTCTCTTTCATGTATCTTCTGGTATCAATCATGTTTTTATTGATTTGTGCAGGTTGTTTCAACTATTTCTGTCGAAGTGATGGTGTTACTTGTTTAAAGAGGGAATAATATCATTAAAAAAAAAAAATATTGAGTAGGGTAAGCAAAAATTACCGAAGAGCTGTAGATGTAGGACCTAGCTCTGGGGTCACTTGAGTTGTTATTCTACAGGTATCTTGTTCTCTAGATTTGAAATATCTGCTTCAGTGTTTGATTTTTCGGTTGCCATTGCAGTAACCATTTTTTTTCTTCTTCTTTTTGCAGTGATTATTAAAGGGAAAGGCATGGAATAAGTTCATCATACATTAAGAGAGAAACTTCTTTTCTAGGAAAATATGAAGGGGAGAGTGGTTAGCAAATATAGGCAGTAACAGGTAAAAATTTCTCATTTCTATTGATACTACAGTTATTAATATATAGATGGTGAAAGTAAATAACTTAAATGTTGATGTTTACTAGCTCTAATCTGTACACTAATTAGAGTCTCAGGTCATTTACTAATAAGTGCTTAGCGTGTCTGTTAATTGGGTATTAAATATCCAGCAAAACATTCATTCTGGTTCTAGTAATAAAATGTCGATTATACTTCATTTTCCTCTTCAGATCCAGTCCGGGTTTCAGTTCCAAATTAACAAGTTGAATCTCACTCTTTTTTCTGGAATCTATCTGGACTATAAATTGTCTTGGGTCTTCACTCGTTTTGGCGTTATTACTAGTTTTCTTTGGCATATTTTTTGCGACAAAAATGAATGAAAAGTGTAACTCTCTCTTGTTGACAAAATTAAAATTCAGTGTCATTACGCCTAAAGTTAAGGTTTTAAGTTCATGGAATTTAAATACCCACATTCTAACTAGGGGTTACTTTTCACATGAAGATTGCAGTCTTATAGAGCAAAGAAGTGGGGAGAAAAAAGGAAAAAAGAAAAAGAAATCCTTTCTGTGCATTTATGAACATTACGTGCTGAACTCTTGGATAATCAATATTACAGATATGCTGACTAAAAAATGGCGGGTATTAACAAAAACAAGGGTAGAGCTTTCTATTCACTATTGAATTTATACCAGAAGACACTTTCTACTCTTCTGGTTACTAGGATTGAACCTCTAAGAATTCCATCATGGGTGGAGGAGAGGAGAGAGGGGGGCTTTTCAAACATAGGGAGAGAGAACCTTTAACTCATGCCAAATACCTAAACATATTTGCATTTTCTTTGTCTCTCTCGAGATAATCTTGAGTTATCAAATCTTCCATTCTCTTCTTGATTGCTTTAATGTCAGGCTGCATTGCATGGTTAAAGAAACACATAATTATTAACCAGAGATAATAATATAAAAAGAGAAGCAATCATCCTACAACTCAACAACGCTCCCACAAGGTTTTGCAAAATACCAAAGATGAAGCCGTTTTTAATGTGTAAATGGAACTTTAATAAAACTGTTGCCAGGAAAAAAAATAAATGAAACAAACAAACAAACAAAGAAGATTAGGGTGCAAGGTCCTTGGAACAAATAGGCCCGCTAAACTTCTTAATGGGAGGGTAGCGAAAATAAACAGAAGAGATTTAGAACAGACAATTGCACAAATTGGAGAATATTTCGATGGTCAAATTAAAATGATATCTTGTACAGTAAATGCGGAAGGCAAAAACATGTACCTTAAACATGTGACTAAGATGTTCAACACATTCCATGACTAGTTGTTGATGGCCCAGAACCTTTCGGGATTTCATTATGCGCACAAGTGCAGCATCAATAGCATATCTCCTATCTTTGTCAACATCTTCTACCACCTTCTTCCTTTCATCCACTGGTGGTAGTGGGATCTATTGTTGAAAAATTTCAACCGTTAGCAATTATAATTTACTTCCAGGCATGAAAAAAGGAGTGCAAAGAGCACGGCTGGGCCAAGAGTTAGAACCTTAATCCTCCTCATCCGGTCAGTGAATTTGGAGTTGAATTCAAATGTATCAGAATGAGAGACGTTCTTTGTGTTTGGGTACTTAGTAAGGATCTTATACTTAGCACATGCTAGAGAATGTAGCAACCGAATCAAGTCGTCATGGCTCAAGTTCAATTGAGCCATGATTTCAGCATAGCTCAGTTTATCCGCAGTATTGAATAGCAAAAGTGTTGCAGCCTATAGAGATAACAGATATTTATTATTAAGCAACAAATCTGTAGATGAAGTGGTTTTAGACCCCTATTAGAATAATGGACTAAGTTGGTAGATTAAGTTACCTGATAGGTTGATACAACTAGTTCAATGGTTTTCTGATCAAACTTGCCATTAATGTGGCAAGTTCCCAAGGAGTAAATCCATGAAAGTTTTCTCTGTTTCGTTTTGGTTTCATAAAATCCCTTGAAAACTTCAACACACTTTATCTGAAAACCAAAATACAAAATGACGTGAAAATCTAGTAACTGATGGATTTTCTACAAGTAATATTACACAAATAGCTAGTTATATACGGAAGTTCATATTTACCATCTCTTCAGGGAGGTTAAGATCAAAGGATTTATAACTTGGCCAGAATCCTGTAGTAAGGACAGTTACAGTTAAATCGATTCCAGGATTGACATTCAAGTAACTGCAAAGATAATCCTCAAAGCTGGTCTGATTATCCCGTGCTAGTGTCAAATCTGTGACCTGAGACCAGAAAGTACACGAAAAGTCTCACTCAGTACCAGAAAGTAGACAAAATACCTAAGTTCAATAGGCCAACTCACCATCCCCTCCATCTTTGAGGTGAATTGTCCACCACACTGTTGCTTCAGCTTGGTGAGAATACTCTTCTCATGGTCTTCATTGGCACTTCGGTCAAAAAGTAGCCGTCGGGCAAGCTTTTTCCTGTAAATCGACTCGTAAAATAAGATGAATTTCAGATTATGAATATGAAAAAGCATCAAGATGTATGAAATATATATTTGATTATTTGGAAACTCGATAGTTATCAGACGAAGAAAGAGGAAAGTCAAGTCATGCACACAAATGACAGTTCACCTATAGAATTCTGCAAAAAGGTCCTTATCGCTGATATATGCAAGCAGCTTAACCACCTACAGAATTGGCAACAATATAATATTGGTACCATAATCCCATGAACATCAAATGATCATCAACCTCATAGGTCTACCTTTTCTAGCGTTTCATCTATGGCTTCATCACTCAACTTCTCACTCCCACCCTTTTTGAGGATATTATCACAAAATGTAGCAAGTAGTTCTGCACTTGAACTGCCATTGACAATTTTGTTACAAAAAACCTCAAAAGATTCCTTCAGGGCCTGTTGAAAAAGCCACGAAATGATATTTCATGGTGGTGGAAGAAGTAAATATCTAAAATACAAAACAGAGTTTCAGATATAGATACCTTATGAAACAGAGTATGATTTGCAAAGCAGTTATTCACGTATTCCATATACTTGTCGTGCAGCTCAATGATCTTTCTGATAAGAACCTGGGAAGTACAAGTAAATCAATTCATCTCTTCAGTATTTTTTTTTTACGAGGGATGACTTGTATACGAAAGTTTACCTGATCTGGTACACTGCCAAGTCCAGCAGCCTAAAGAAGAAAACAAGTGTGGAACATCATCAATTGACAGATAGTAAACTAAACTACCTCAATAAATATTTAAGGCGAAAAGACAACTTCAGAACACAAAATTTCAATTAAAACTAAGACTGGCGAAGGTTAGAAATGAAATTGAAATAATGTAATCACCTAGAGTAATACTTTTAATAACCTTTTATAATAATACATCAGCTGTTTTTCTCTTCCATTTTACTCTGAAATGCTACATGATTTGCAGTAAACAAATTTCATATACCTTGAATAAATTCTCACTCATGCAATATGTGACAGCTCAACATCATTCAATTACCCTTACTCTAAGACAAAATAAATCTTAAGCAGAAAATTCAATCACAGTATTATTTTTCCTTCCGAGGTGATGATATTTCTTCCCAAACAACTAAAGCAAATAGTTTCTCAACTAATGTGTATAAGAGCAGTTTACAGCTGAATTGGTATAAATGAAACTCACACAATATGCTACAGTTGATAAACCCAAGTAGAAATTAATGCTGAAGAGGCAGAATCATGATGAATACCGACCTGATTACTTGCAACATCTTCAGCCTGTTGAACCAAACTGGTACCTTCAGCAGTCACATGCTGCAGAAGAGAGAAGCGAGAGTATCACTACAACCGCTTCAAAAGAACATCTAAAATAGGATCATCTTTCATCATGATTATAATATATGTGAAACTCATACCTGTTTGAACATGCTTGCAACAGGCTCCAAGCCTTTGGATATTTTATGGTAGAGTCTATACATCCTAGAAAGGTCTTCCGTCTAAAAGAAAAAGAAATCGATAAATGAATAGCTTATGAGGACAGTAGTTGAAATCATAAGCTTAATGACTAATAATCTGATGCACAAGGTACCTTGTCATCTCTAAGCAAGGCACGACATCCAGAATTTTCCTTCTCAAGTAGTTGGGTTGCATGAACTACCAACAATTCATGTTGTACTTTCTAAAAAAGCAAAAAACGTAAATATCTCATACAAAGAACTACATAGCAAAGACCGAAAGATATTTGTTAAAAAAAAGAAAACAACAATTTACAAAATCAAGATGATAAATTTTTCTTTGTTAACTTTCATATAATAAAATATACATGTATAATCTATAGAGTTAAGTATTGAAATGAGAGCAAGTGTGCTCCCAAGAATTCTTTGCTAACTTTGGTTAATTTCAATCAACTTACCATATAACAACTTATTTATCTCAATTGTAGCATTTTAATCTTCTTTTTGTCAAATCCATATTAACCCTGATTCGCAACTTTATGCAGTCTATTAGGAACAATCTATCTTCTCCAACCACATCAAATCTGGAATGAAAGATAGCCATTCCAGAATCCATACATTAGATACCCCTTATACGACTTATTCAACTTTCATCTCTTAAGGGGTGTGTAAGGTAATGAAAACATCATTCCATAAAACAAAAACTTAAAAAGTTGCCAGTCACATGTAAGCTTAAAACTCAGAATTCTAATATTCAATAATTACTATCTTGCTTAAAACTCAGAATTCTAATATTCAATAATTACTATCTTGCTTAAAACTCAGAATTCTAATATTCAATAATTACTATCTTGAACAATTAATAAATACATAACCAACCTCCACCAACTTCTGCTCACTACTGGCATGCAAATAATGGGAAACTCGATCCCTCTCCCTTCTCAAGCATTCCTCTGCCTGTTGATAATATCACATCGGTGTAACATATATGTCTAATGAACTTAACTGTCATCCAAATAATATGAATGCAACCTACCTTCAACATATAATCTGGACAAGTATCCTCCATAATAAAATGTGATGCTTTGCGAGAATAGTAAGCACTGGTGCCTTTGAGCATGTGGACCTCAAAATCATTTTCATACTGATCCATGAGTCCCATCCCAATTTCAACAAATATATCTAGAATATTCTTCAGTAAGGCTCTATCAACATGCTCTCCCTCACGTTCTTTATCGATCTAATAGTAACATTTAATTATCATACACGCAAGAGGGTGTAAAATTAAAATAAAATTGGGATCCAAACCCAAGTCTTACCTGAGAAATTACAGCGACTCTCGCATTAGCACTTACTTCCTGATAAACCTGATATAAGGAATTGAGGATTGAATGATTAAACAGAAAATGAAATGAGAAGAAATACAAATTCAGTCTAAAATATCTATGAAAGCTTCATTACAAATTCAGTCTACAATAGCTGAAAGATTTTAGAATGATTCTACCCAGACACAAAGGGAAGTTATAGGGTGTAACAAGATCTGTTACTCACCAGACTGCGGAAGCAGACAAGGCCCACTTCATTTAGACAACAAAGTGACCTTCTAGTTATAAAGTAGCGATCCAAATAATAGAAGAAGCGCGACAACCACCTAACCATTAGTTTATGATTTGCCCATCTTCTCACAAGCTCCATTAACAAAAAATCATCACGCTTATCTAGAAGAGACGGCATCACCTGATGAACACAGAGGGATATCCGAAATAAAAAATGCCATTTTTTTTAGAACAAAATATGCTTGGGAAGAAAAACACTCTAAATTAATTTTCATAAAGAGAATAAATACAGAGAGAGAGAAACTACTCTAAAGCAAATCTTATCACATATACACTCTAATACAGAGTATATGAGCAATAACAGAACGCATTATTAGATAATTGGCATGCATTAAGAACTCTGAGAGCCCCAAGACATGTGAAAGCAGCCCCACTAACTATTTCATCCTTTTTAAATTTTTTCATATTTCCGTGAACATGATAAAATATATTTTTAATACATTCTCCAATTTTAATAATTATATATACATGTAACAATTATTTTGGACCCCACAATATATGGGGCCCTAGACCATTGCCTCTCCTGCCATAAGGCAAAGCCAGCGCTGCCTTTACCTCAGAAACTCTTGAGTGAGTGAACATCAATGTTACAATACAACAAAAAATTTTCCAACAACTAGGAAGAGTTTGAGAAAAGTGGTCTATAAACCAAACATATAGATGTGCGTGAGTCAACAGGGCCTACTGTCATTAAAATACCATGCAACTAATTATCTTTATGAAATGTAATAATATATATAAGGGCTAAACCATACCGTGGAAGCAATGTACTCCTCAAAAACCTCCTTATATTTGTCATAAAGCTGTTGAGAATAATCATGAGGCGGCTTTTGAGTACACATATTGTAAATCGTTCTACAGATAGAATCAAGGAAAGAAGCACAATTTGACAAAAGTGAATAATTGAACGCAGGATGATAAGCGGTGTATAAAGATGTTCTACCTACATATGACTATATTGTGTCTCTCAACAAGAAAAAAATAAAAATACAATAAATAACAAAAACTAGGATACGTGTACAACATCATATATTCTTCAGAGTTAAATTGAGTCTCTGTTAATCCTTCAAGAATCTTCTTCAGCTTTGTAATCCCTTTATGCATATAGTCCCACCCTTGATCAAACTCAATTGGTGCACGGTCCATCTGATAAACAAGAGGACAGGTTCAACCAACTATAATTATTGAAATAACAATATTTATAGCTTGCATATTCTAAACCACATTGCTCTAAACAATGACCTTCTGATATCCATATTACACATGCTGAAGTTCAACATTCACAGTTGTATTCAAAATAAATCAAATTTCCACCATCCATGTTCCATGTTAGGGGGTCACGGCTCACAATCTTAGAGAAATTCAACTCATCTGGTAAAAAAATTTAGTCCACCAGACACACTAAAACAGTCATCATATAACTGAACAAAATTCATATTAAAATGGGTTTAATGATCCACACTCTCTTAATTCTGGATAATATATGCAACAAAAACCATTATAATAACAATAATTTTTCTATTGGTATACTCTAGGGGCACGTGGATAGCTGATGTGACGTATGAGAGTGACTGTTTGTGGCTAAGGTTGTGATGAGGTTTATTTTGCGCTTTCTTTGAAGTAGTCCATTATGCTGTGATTACATATTAAGCTATAGAAAGCACCGCCTACAACATCAAACTCAATAAACAAAACCGATAGAAAAAAAAAGAAAAGAAAAAAACATACAAAAGCAAAAGCAATTAAAAGAATTTATAATATCAACAAAAAATTTAACGAAAATTCGATGCTAGTTTCATTCGAGGCATATGGTGCGAGATCGGAGTACGAAAATTGCTAAGAACAGTAATAATCAATGAGAAACAATGGTAGCAGTAGCGACTTATTAAGATTTATTGAGCAAATACCTTGACGATGGTGGAGACGAAGCCCAAAATTTGAAACCTAGAAATTCGCGGGAAATAGAAACGGACTTCTACTACAAACTACGCTCCGGTACGGTATTCGAGTGGAGAAGAACGGATCGAAGAGGGCTTTGAAAAAACCTTATAGCAGGAGGAGAAGGAGGAGTTGAGCACGCAGGGCCCTTTACACAGGAGCAACAAGACAGGTGGTTTCGGGTTTTATATCATTCCGGGTCGACCCGTTCTTCCGAACTAAAATAAAAGGCCGCCCGCGCGGTTTTTAGTTGTCACGCGCGAGGGTGAATATCTGAGCTCTACTTCCTGCTTCGCTATGTATTATAGTCGCATGTTTCCCCTAACTGACGAACCCTAACCCTAAAATCTAGACTAACATCAACTGACTCTCAAGATATTCTAATGCGTATTTCGCACGATTTATCTGCGCTGAGCTTCGGATTTTCAGGCTTAGAGGTCGAAAATGGATGTAGTGAAGGAAGATTTCTCGGAGCTACAGATTGGGAACTCAGTAGAGTCGTTTCAGAGGTTCCTGGACTCGCAAAGAGATCTCTTTCACAGCCAGATGGATCAGATGCAGAGACTCGTCGTCACGCAGTGCAATCTCACCGGCGTTAATCCTCTATCCCAGGAAATGGTGCGTTTTTTTCTTCTTCCTTTTGTTTTCATTAGATTCACCCTCCAGGGAAGGAGATGGCTGTCGGGTTGTTCCGTTGTATTTTCTTTCGGGTAAATTGAGCTAAATATGCAAAACTCGAATCCTGCAAAACCTAGGCCCAAAATGAGCTACACGTTCGAGAAAATTGATGCTTTTTAGAGATGTGTTATATAACTACTGTAATCTCTTGGTCATGCAGGCAGCTGGTGCGCTTTCCATCAAAATTGGTAAGCCTTGTTATTGGAAATTACGATTTGTGTTAGTCTTCTTAATTTGTAGGTTGGCATTGTGCTTTTTTGAGCTGCTATGAAATGAATTCTAGTAGTTGACCTTGTCCTTGTTGCAGGAAAAAGACCTAGAGATTTACTCAACCCTAAGGCTGTAATGTATATGCAATCCGTTTTTTCAATTAAAGATGCAATTAGCAAGAAGGAATCTCGAGAGATCAGCACCCTATTTGGCCTTACAGTGACACAGGTTTTTCTTCTCCTAGCATTTTATTAATTTTTTCTTGAAAATAAAATGGATTCTATTTACGACTGGCTTCCGTCCTCCCATACTTCATCTTGGTATCAACAGTTTCAGAGAGCTCATTGAAATATGATTTGTATTTTTTCTTTATGTCTTGGTATATGAACTTGGTCCATATTAGTTGAACACACTTGTTTCCTTATTTAGTTATTGCTTATGCAAATTTTACTATGATCTATAGGTTCGTGATTTCTTTGTTAGTCAACGTTCAAGAGTTAGAAGACAAGTCCGAGTGGCAAGGGAGAAGTTTGTCAGGTCCAATACATGTAAAGAATCATGTGATGGGGTTGCTCCTAGCTCTGATCCTATAATATCTATTGACCCTGTTCCCTTGAACTCTATTGGTCCGCCAAATGTTGAAGATGGACCATCTTGCTCAACACAAGATGATATGCCAGCTGGCATAGATGAATTAGATAAACAATTTGTTCAGGAAATATTCACTTTGATGTGCAAGGAAGAAACTTTTTCTGGCCAAGTGAAATTGATGGAGTGGATCTTGAGAATACAAAATATTTCAGTTTTATGTTGGTAATTATCAATTACTTAATCAACTTGAAAAGTTCTTTCTGTATTTTTATCTCTTTTACTTGATCCGTTATTCTCTTGTATGTATGCATTTAGGTTTTTGATGAAAGGTGGTGTTATGATTTTAGCGACGTGGCTAAGTCAAGCTGCTTTGGAAGAGCAAACCAGCTTTCTTCAACTAATCCTCAAGGTATATACACAGTTGAAGCTTCTTAATTTACCAGGTAATTGCCTTGCTTTGGAACGGTCTGTTACAATTGTTTTAGTTTATTTGTGTAGGTTCTTTGTCATTTGCCTATACATAAAGCTCTTCCCATGCACATGTCAGTCATATTGCAAAGTGTCAACAAATTACGATTTTACCGGATACAAGGTATGGTTTTATTGTGATTTTCAACCTTTTCATAGGTAAAGCGCCCCCCCCCCCCCCCTCCCCAAAAAAAAAAAAAAAAAAAAAACTTCAGCTCTTATCCACTCTATGAGAAAATTTTGATTCTCATTTAATCTGATTTGAAGATCAGATGTATCAAACAGGGCCAGAATCTTGTTGTCAAGATGGAGCAAATTATTAGCAAGAACCCAAGCCTTGACAAAACCTAATGGCATGAAACCCCTTAATGACACTGATACAATACTGAAGCAGAGGTAATATATCTTTCTACTTCATGTACCTGCAAAACTTGCTGGATCTGTTTCTTAGTTATTGAAACACTGGATGTGCAGTATTGGTGAAATCATGCATGATGAATCATGGCAGTTAAATATGGATAACCTGGTAAGCGTGTTTGAGATAAGATGATAATTTGTCAAGAAGTTGGCTTATATTGGGTTTGTTTTTTAATATATGTTCCCTTCCTGTACAGGAAGGCATTCTTTCCCTCTCTAATGAAAATTTAGGGAATTCCAGGTAGGCATAAACCTCCTGAAATACTTGCAGTTATTCTGGTAGTAGTAAATGTGTTGAAGGTTAGTTTCTTGTTTCAGGAAATTGGAATCTTCGCAGATGCTGAAACTGTTGCCATCAACTTCTGATGACTTAAACAGGAAGAACATCTTTGGTGTATCTTTGTCTCGTATCCTTAAGATTGTAATTTTATATTTTTTATTTGTACTTTTAATTTCTATATACCTTTTTTGAACAAATTATGTGACCCTGCATGTTGCCACTCAATGGAAAATATGAAAATAATGGTCAGAAGCGTGTCAAGAGATAAAAATATGGTAATTTGGAAATGTCTTCTACAAATTTTAAATGAAGTCCATAGTTTTGCCCCCAGCCTCATCACATGGAAACTTAATGTTCAAAGTCTGAAGGAATAGCTAGGCAGTTTATCAACTTCTAGTTCAGCAAGTATTGGTATCCTTAGCTGGTTACAGAAATGAGAGAACGTAGAAAGGTTCAGTTGGTAGAACAGCCTGGCCAGAAAGGTGCTGACAGAAGCCCTCAGGCCACTAGAGCTGCAACTGTAAGTCAAAGTCGTCCAATGTCTACGGATGATATTCAGAAAGCAAAAATGCGAGCACAATATATGCAGAGCAAGTATGGGAAAAGTGGTTCATCTATTGGAAGTATGAAAACAAAAATTCAGCTTCCTAAGAAGACCTTACCTACTGTGTCGAAAGTTCCCGTTCAGCCTACCATGGTGGAACCCAAACAGTCATTGATACTTCCGTCAAATAATACTAGCACTGTAGAAGTTCTTCCTGAGCCAACGATACAAGTCAAACCAAAGGAGTCCCTGCAGGAGAAATGCAATAGGATCCAGATCCAATGGCGGACTCCTCCAGGTACATTTGCTCTTAATCCATTGTTTAGTTTGTTAAGTAGACATAATGGCCTAGACAGAGGGAGGGGGAGGGAGAGAGAGAGAGAGAGATATCATGTTAAATTCCATTGAAGTAAAATAATATATATATCTTTATTCTTTTCTTTGGGGGTTACTTTAGTAAAGTCAGTCTCTAACCAAATTCCATTTATTTTGAAGGAAATTCAATAGTTTACCTACAATTTCAGAAGCTGGCATTTTCTTTTTTGTGTACCCGATTAGCTTTGCCTTCCCCGTCTATTGCCCGGGCTATTGTCAAATACAAATTTTAAGAATACATTTTCAAATTTAATGAAATGAAGATGGTAGGACAATCTGTTTATTTGAGAGTTTATTGATGTCCCTTTTATAGGTTTTCATATATACTTATGGTAAAACTGCTCTTGACAGAGTATCTATTATAGAAGACCTTTTTAACATTATCTTGTGTTGGTAAGATATAATGATTTCTTAGATGATGACAAGATCCAGTGCTTCCTATCAGACTTTTGTCATATGAATGATCTTACTTCCACTGCCTGGAGTTTAAAAACACAATGCCTAACGTGTTTAGGTACTTGATGGTACGGGTGTGGTAAAACACTCATCGACCTCCTCCTGTTTTTGAAAGAAAATTTGACATTTTTTGTGGGGAGTTATTCCTGAGACTGAAATAAATCATGTTCTGTTTACATGACTCGTTATACTGCTCTATATTCCTTTATCTCCAACCTGCAAATCTGTGTACATGTGGGATCGATTGGGTTGTGGTCTAAATGAGAATTTCTCCATTGGGCCTTATCCCACTTGAATCTGAAGTCAAATATGATAACTTCTGTAGGGTAAAATATTTTAGTTGTAAAAGCAGCAAAATAAGTCAGTCCAAACAGTTAAGAGTTCACAAGTACATGTACTTAGTACCCCAAGTTGAGGCATTTGCAAGATCAGGAATTCTGGAACTGCGGTGGAATGTTTCAAAAGCTGACACAGAGCGGTCTTTAAGGTTTTGGACTAATCGAAAAGCAAAAAGACATTTAAAAGGAAAAAAAAATTTTGACAAATAAGAACTTAAAAATGGTTTGGGTATGGTGATAACAAATACACTGTCTTGAGATGGATAAAGTGGAAGAGATTGGCACAAAACGGTACCACCTAAATGTTGTGTACAAAGGGATTCCCTTTGGTTGTAAATGGGCTCGATTTCAAAGTGTATATACGTGTACGGTAGTGGTACTTTGTCTTGAAATTTTGCACTCATAAATTTTTTTTGTTCAATTCTATCCCGTTTATGCCTTATTCATATGCAGAAATAAAACTCGATGATCTCTGGAGGGTTGGTGATGGAGAGAACAGTAAAGAAGTTGAAGGCCAGAAAAACAGAATCAGGCGGGAGAAAGAGACTACCTATCGAACACTGGTTGAAATACCCTTTAATCCCAAGGAACCATGGGATCTAGAGATGGACTATGATGATACATTGACCCCAGAAATCCCAACCGAACAATTACCAGATACTGATAATTGCACAATAGAAACCCAAACAGAGGTTACAAATCAAGGAGGAAGTAATTCTGTTTCTTCATTACCCGTCTCTTCTCAAAACATGGGCCAGGGTATGGCTGAGCCTGATCTTGAGTTGCTTGCTGTACTGCTCAAGAACCCGGAGCTGGTATTTGCACTTACATCTGGTCGGGCTGGTAATTTGTCGAGCGGGGATACAGTGAAATTGCTTGATTTGATTAAAGCTGGAGGGCCTGGTTTGATAAGTGGTGGTGCTAGTTCGAATGGTTTAGGCAGCAGCAAAGTGGAGAAGGTTGAAGTGTCTCTTCCATCTCCAACTCCGTCAAGTAATCCCGGAACGGTGCGTGGCAAATATTTATGCAAAAATATTACCGATTTCTTGATCCGTGAAAATAAAAGATTGGAGATCAATTACCATCCCTTTTTATTTTCTTTTCATACTAAACATTGCCCACTTCTGGTAAAAAGTACATAGCATATACCGAACGCCAGTAAATTGCTAGAATACGTAGCATGTAGAGGTTTTATGACAAACGCTAGGATTGGGGGTTCACCTTTGCAGTCTAAGAATCAGTTGCATGTCCACTCTGAGGATGCATCTGGTTTAGAGTTTGAAATTGTAGTTTTGACTAAATTGGAGTCATCTTAAGTTCAATCTGAACTTTAAGACCAAACTGGAGTTCCAAACTCCAGAAGAAATGGAGTCGAAGTTGCTTCCTTGGCATATTAGTAATTACGTAGAAGTTGCTTCCTTGGTATTTGGACCTCCCTGGATATTCTTCATAAAAAATGAGAGAAATAAAATTCTTAATTTAGTAGAAATATTAATAAGAGAATAATAATAATAATTATTATTATTATTACGTCACAATTATGACTACTGCTATTGATTTCTAACAGTCCTATCTTCGTACTTGCATTGCTCTTTTACTAATTTTGTTTTTGTTTTTGTTTTTGTTTTCAACTCAGCAGAGTGCATGGAAGACACAAACAGTGAGGAATCCATTTTCACAGCAAAGAGCAATGGCCAACGGACTTGCCCAACAAACCACAAGACTGCCACCTCAGATTGCAGCTGGTATCCCGGACCCACATACCTTAATCTCTTCCATGCACCAAACGTCTTTTACAAACACCACCATTAGAAATCCACCCGTTATAAACTCGCCGTTAGCAGGTAATACTAAACCACTATCTATGGCATCATCATCTAATAATTTACAACAAGAGAGAGCATCCGCCTCATACTTCCAGACACAGAATATACAAAGACAGCCCGAACTGCCATCTGATTCTTGGAGGAATACGACTAGTTATCCTTATCGGGCTGGTGAAAATAGCTACTATAGTTCAGTAGTAGCTGTTGGGTCCTTGCAGCAGCCTCATTTGCAGCAAGGTGGTCCTTCTTGTGAGGGAAATGTTGAATATATGGGGGATGATGTATATGAGTCGTGGAGTCCCGGCAATAATAGTCCAGCAAGAGGTAGTCGGAATCTTCCGGAACATAGAATGAATCCTGTACGGAGTCACAGGCCGCCTGATAGAGGGAGACAGTGGTATGGGGATGAAAGCAGATATGAAGATAGAAGGTGGGGCCGGGGGCGATAAGAGTTAGAATGAAGATCTTCTTGGTTCTTTTATTTGATTCGATTCATTGGATGATCAGAGTATGAAAAAAGTAGAGGACTAATGAGAAATTAAACAGAAAATGAAAAAGAACGAAGAAACTACAAAAAGGATGTACTACTTGTAAGCAGCAGCATCCACATCTTCTGACTGAACTAAAAAGAATTTGAACTGAGTGTTATTTTGGGCTGTGGATTAATGTAATTGTGGCGTGCAGTTCATGGATGATCGATCATAACAAAAACGAAGGAAAAAAAAATCAAGGAACTCCTACTGTACACGTGGAGTTGAGAAGTTTACTGTAGAATTTTTTTTTTTCTTGGATGGACTCGATTTAATAAAATTTACTTATGATTTTTTTTAAAATTTAAATAAATTATAAATTATAAATTATATATATAAACTATTCTATAGTTTTTAATATAATCCATTTTAATCATTTCTTTGTTGGTGATCAATGCCACTGCTCCTTACGTGAACGTAATAATTTCGCATTAGCCAAATATTTTAAAATTATATTTTGGTAATTAACATAAATCAAATAATATAATATTTAATATTTAGAACAGAAATAATATATTATATTTTTTGGGAAATTATCATTTAAAGTATGAACTATTGAAATTTTAATCAAGTACGATCTTAAATTATGAAAATTCATATTAACCGCAGCACCTAATCAAGTAAAGAACATGAACGACATAGAAGGACCTCCAGTTTAGGTTTGTCTGGTCTTCTTCTCCACTTTTTCCATCCATTTCAGATGAAGGAAATCCGAGATATGTAATGAAAAATCTCCTTCGAGAATAGTTAGGGTTAATAATGATGGGTAAGAGGTAATATTTCCGCTAAAAAGGTGACGGTAATATAGAAGTATAAAACTAAATTTTCATTAAGAATTGTTAATTAGCTAAATCTCTATCATTAAAGACGTTCAATATATATATATTTTACTCTAATTATACTTCCCCATTCCATCGTTCCAAAAGAGTTATATATGTTTATAGCTCAACTTTCAAGTTTCAAGTTCATTACCTAAACTAATAAATAGGAAAAATATATATATATATATATATATATAAAAGCCTCATCTTTTTCTCTTATCTTCTTCATGATCAATCATACCTCCCACATAGATTTATCAATAGCAGAAGAATGGTCATGTGAAACCTGTTGCTGAAAAGGATTCACATTAATCGGCAATGTTTCGGCCTCCTCATGATGATGATCATCAATCAAATTATTCCCATGGCATACCCTCAAACCTCCTCCACCTTCCCCTAACAAATTAAGTGTTAATGACTCATGATTCCCTCTTGTACAACCATTATTACTATTACCACCATTGTTACTCCCTTCAAACGTCGAAAGCCACCTTAAATTACTAGAACTTGTAGTATCATCCTCTTCTGTCACATTTTTCAAGCACCCACCAAGAAGGTTTTGATTTTGATTCTGATTCGGATGATGATAGTGACTTCCTCTCATCATCATCATTTGACTAAATATTCCCATATCCATCATTGAGCTACTTTGGTTCATGATCCCCACCATGTTTGATTGAAAATGATTATGATCAAGATATGAAATGCTCATATTGTTATGCATGGTAGCAACATTATTACCATGATTATTAGCTCTATAATCAGGACCTGCCATGCTACTCACAAAGTTCTTCTGGGCCATCATGGGTGAGTTTATAGTACCATTACTAGCCGTGGCGGCCCCCATCTGTGCCGCTTTCTGTAACAAAGCTGTGGCGGACATGGGGATTGATGACATAGGTGATGATGAAACTTGACACCCATTTTTGCTATCATGAAGCTGAGTGCTAAAACTAGTACTAGAGCTTAGTTGGAATAAATTGCTATTACTATTATTATTCTTGCCTCCGATACTTGTACTAGGAATACTAGTACTAGTGCTCATGTTCATGGGCTTAAATGGGATTGGGACAAATTCTTGAGGGAGGGATTTAAGTGGGTTGATTCTGGATTCATGATGAAAGGTACCGGAGTTGTTCATGTTGCTGTTGATCATGAGTTGGTGATGATCAGAGATGATTGGAAGAGGTGTATTAATGGAGATAGAGGGGATGAAATCTGGGATTTGATGCTGATGTTGTTGGTGATGATGATCATGATGAGATGTGTTTGGTGAGTTTGATGATACTGGTGAGGATCTATTAACTGTACTATTCATGTTTACTTTCTTGTTTTCTTCTGCTAATGCATCACAAAAAGCTCTGTGGGTGATAAAGCTATCTCTCCTGCATGTAAAAAGATATTATGAGAGAGAGAGAGATGTGAATTTAGTGATATGAGTAGCTAAAAAGTGTAGCTAAAAGAATGGCCATGGTTAAAACAAAAAGGTATGATAGAGGTGGAAAGTGAAACAAAGAATATGCTAATCATGTGTCTGCCATTGTTATATATTACTATTATTTTTTTATTATTACCTTTTCTTTTTATCTAAAAACGACAATTGGTGTGTACTTTATAGCTAGCTTGGATCCACTAACAAGAAGACATGTTTGTGGATATAAAGAGGGAGATTCAAATGGAATTATTGTTTTTGCATGCCCTAATTACTATACATGCATGTATAGTACAAGGCTTTCAATCTGTATTATTTAAGATTATTGACTCTGAATATCTTAGAATCAAGAGTCAGAAATCTTAAATGACCAAAAGAATAGTGAAATTAGTTTAAAACTATAAAATATTTAAAAACAATTTATAACCACTCAAATTCACTCTTTACTCATCATTTAAACCTCAAATTCAACACTTTTTTTTTATTTACTAACATTAGAGATCTAGATATTATAGGATCCAAAAAAAAAAAAGAAAGGAAAAATAAGTATATGGACTAAAATTAGATAAATTTTGGATAATATTGATGAATTAACAATCATCCACATCATTCACTTGATCGACGAATTAACAATCATCCACATCATTCACTTGATCGACGAATTAACAAGTAATGGTATGGATGATTATCAATTCATCTTATTTTATTTAAAATTTCTCTAATTTTAGTCCATATAACATTAAAAAAAAAAAGGGTATATTAACATTAAGCTTCTTCTTCCTCTTATGATTAACAAAAAAAAAAAAAAAAAGGTATATGGTCATCTTCACTCCATTCCATTGATGGTCATCACCCTCTATTAACAAAAAGCTTTATCTAAGTCATTCTAATTATTACTTTTCCTTCGTAATCCACCTTCTCCATTCCACCCAACAAATTTCATTAACCCTAATATTTTCCCTCTCTTTGTTTCCCAACCCCTAAATTGAAATTCTTCTAGAGCATTTCAGTTATCCGAAAATTTCTTTGAATGTGGAAATTCGAAATCATCATGAAGAACAAACTATTTATTTATTGGTTTGTTCATTCATTTATGAATTAGGGTTGGCGTGATATTTTGGGTGGAATAGAGAAGGTGTCAATTAATCAGGAAAAAGAGTGATTAGAATGACTTACATGAAGCTTTTATTAATGGAGGATGATAGGTATCAATGGAGTAGAGTGAAGATGGCATAGAAGAAGAAGAGGAGGAAGAAGAAGCCCAACGTATTCCCTCTCTCTGTTTCTTTCTTTTTTCGTTATTTATTTATTTACAAAAATTTGTAGTCTTAAACTAGTCTCACTATTCTTTTGGTGGTCTGGGGTTTTTGGCTCTAGAATCAATACGCCATGTCAATGAGATGTGAAACTAGCATGCATTTAGTTGAATCAATATCTATCTGTAATTACCTGGAAAAGATAGTACCACAATCACATTTGTACTCTCTAGTACCACAAGTCTTCAGATGAGCCTTCCAATCCGATTGAACAGCATACTTCTTAGAACACTTATCACATTTCCATTTCTTCTCACCATGCTTTCTGCTGAAATGCTTCTTTATACCAGTAAGATCCCCCAAGGCCCGCCCTGGATTGTGATGAACACATGTCGGCTCGGGACAAATGTAAACCCTCTTCTTCATTTCCGTGCTTGTTCTTTGCCTAAGCTTCCATGGCAGATTGTGTCCTCTTCTATGTAACTGTAAATTCTGGTCCCTTTGAAACCCTTTGCTGCATATCTCACACACAAACCGGTTCGTCGCCATTAGTGTCGTTGGCGATAACGCTATCACTTCTGCGTTCGGATCTATCAAGTACATATAATATCACACAGCAAAAACTTGTTAATTAGAAGATTAACCATATATAATTGATTCTTCATGTAAACTTAATTTTTCATACTATTTTAATCAATAGGGGTTAGTTTTGAAATTGATTAGAGTTTATAATATATTTGAAATGTATTTACTATGTACTTATGATTAATCTATCTAGGTAGACGAGCACTTCTATAAGTTTATTTCATGAAGCCATAACACGTAGAAAGTTGTGACAAAAAGTAGAAAATCTCAAGCTACAACTAGCAAAAACTGTAGTCTTTGTTCAATTATTGCGATCTCAAAGCAATAATTGAACTTTTCAATACAATAATTCAAAAAAATAAAAAAAATAAAAAAATAAAAAAAATAAAAATAGAACAACCTTTTCTTTTCTTTTCTTTTCCTTTTTCTAGCCTTTTTTATGACAATTAAACCCAACTAAATTTTTTCTAAAGAACGTGATCATCGTCTTATCTCGTGCTATGATCCATTAGTGTTTAGTATAATTAGGCACTAAGTACTCTTATATATATGAAAAAGAAAATTATGAGATGTTTAGATAATTAGGTAAGCTTGAAATTTGCCTGGAGTTCCTGGAAGATTCCTCTTCTTCTTAACAACTGGCTGTTGTTGTTGTTGAGAGGAAAAATCGTTGCTATTAGTGAGACCAGCAGAAGCAGAATTATTATTAGGTGCTGAGCTAAGATTTGGAGCATGAAGTTGGTCTTGATTTTTCCGATCACGTACTATTTGAACAACTTCAGCTTCTTCTTCTCCTCCTCCTCCTCCTCCTCCTGCTGCAGAAGAAAAGCTACCTTCTTGATCATCACCTGTAATGTTTGACATCTTTGAAGGAAGAAGAATCTAGAGAGAGAGAGAGGGGGGGAGAGAGAGAGACTGTAAAGGAAATAGTACTTGATGATGATGAGGACTAATATAAGTTTGTAAGTAAGAAGCAAGTTGTCATTGTGTTAAAAGGGGTGTTTGGTTTTTTGTTTATTAATTAGGTGAGCACATAATGAGTTGAGGAATCTAGTATGATATCGGGTTGATGATCTACAGGAGGACAAAAGATGTATAAAAAAAATTAAAAACCAGGCGAGGGGGGGATTTCTCTCTTTGTTTTTGTTTTTGTTTTTTTGGTGAAGAGAATTACTAAGCCTAATCATTGGGACCTGGTCTTCTTTTTTGGCCTTTTTATAGATATGTATTCTTTTATAAAAGACAATTTTCAAGGAGTAAAAAAATACAAGACAATTATTTATACCATTATCTCATCAATCAAATATTTAATATTTAAATTATCAAATTATTATATTTTATTTAAAATTTTTAAACATAAATCTTTTTATTATTACAACTTCCTTACACTCTTTGTTTTCTTTGTTTCTCTCTCTTTGAGATGCATTCATTCAAGGTTTTTTTTTTTTTTTTTTTTTTAATATATGATTATCGAGATTTATTATCTCAATTTTTTTATGGTCTTGAATTAAAATTAATCAATCAATAAAAATATGTTTTAAAATATAAAAATAACTATTATTTTAGTAAATATGACATCATTTAATTGATGCATTAAACTTGATCCAAATAATTTCTTATTTATTTTAATAGTATTATCATTTCTAAGTATGGGGAGCTAGGAAATGATAATTTAAATGAGTTTTAAATTAAAAATATCATTATAACTTTACAAATTTTTATTGAACCTAAATTTAAGGTTGATGCTAGCAAAAAAAAAAACAAAAAATAATCTTTTAATAATATAAAATAGAACTAGAATATAGAAAGAAGAAATTCGAAAATCGAAATGATGGTAGGAAAAATTATTTAATGCATGTGAAAGCTCAAAGTTTCCTTAAGATTCCCCCATTATTAGTGCCAAAAGTTCTATGGTGCCAAAGGCTCTACGGCATCTGTCTCCGGCAAACTTCCTTGTATCCGAATGCTATCACAGTAAATTTTAAGAACTCTAGAGAGGAAACGAAATCTGAGAGAGATGGATGATTTTTGGTGAGAAATTTTGAAATGGAAGATACTAATTTATAGCATTTCAAGTAAGAGAGAGTTATGAATCATAGATTAATTTAAGAGTTATAACCGGATTAATCACGCATTAATTAATTTGTTGCCATAAATTAAAATTTGAATTAAATAAGGAGTTACCGAAATTAAACCGGGAGTTACCGAATTTATCATTCTAATTTAATTATTTTCCAATAATCCTTTACATAAATGAAATTTGACTGAAGAATTAAAATGAACTTTTTTTTTACCTCAAAACATTTTACGACCTAATGAAAGCATTCAACGGATCGAAACATCCATAAGATAGATAAACATAAGCCTTTGAATCTTCCTTTGTGAAAGTATATTAACTTTACTGGCTGATCAGTAGACATATTATCTTTGAACTATTTTATCATTCATGTAAACAATAACATGCCTCAAACATGAATATGGGGTTGTAACGCCCCGCTCTGTCCAGACCGTTATACTATTAACCTTTCTTTTTTTTTTAATCAGAGATTTTTTTTTTTAAGGAATTAATTTCAAAAATCATTTAAAAACTTTCCCTAGAAAAAGTTTCTTGCTTCATAGTAAGAGCTATCATATTTAGGAAAAGCTCTATAGTACTACTATTTATTATGCACGTGTCGATTATGGGCTTTCAAAACATTTATACATGGGTTCTCAAGATATTACCGAAGACTCCACAATGCATTAAAATATTTATAACAAGTACTCTTTATACCTTGAAAATGGAAGCTTATAGCGTTGCTATAGTCCTAGTACCACTATCTTTGTCACCATCATCGCACTCTCTTACCAAGTTGTTAGGGTAATTTGATCATTTACTTGCCCCTTAATGACTACAACATGGAACGTAAGACATGAGCTTTCGCTCAAAAAGTACAGATATAACTCACAAATCAGTTGTGAATGCATATGATATATGAGATAAGTAATATGTGGAAATCTTAGACTCATATTTTTTGTAAAGCTTATCATGTGCTCCTTTCTTAATCTTTCTAACATTTTCTTACTTATTCTTTTTTATTGGGCCCTATATACGTACCAGTTGAATACTCGACTAATGAAAAGTCGGGGGAGCGACGTAATACAAATTTAACTATGGTCTTTTCATATTCATGCCTCATGTAGCATCATCATAATTCTCTTTTTATTGGGGTCGGTACGTCATATCTTACTTTATCTCATTTTCTTATATCTTCATATACCTCTAAATTTCTTACATAAAATATGAGGTGGACTTTATATGATGTTCATGAGTACATATGTTGTTCGAGAATTTTCTATAACAATAACTATAACAATCTCAACACTCATCACAATCAATCATTTCATAAATACAATTTAATTCATACATGAGCAACTATGTAATCATTGAAACCCAACTCATCATGTTTCAAAACAATTTACATATTGTAGATGAGGTTTAGACTTACTATCTCTTATTGCTTTTTTACATAATTTATCACGATCCCCTCTTCATTGGGCCTTAATTCGCCCGAGGGTTAGTGTGGTACTTAACTTTCACTATCCCTCTCTTCAAGACATTTTCTTCCTTCGACAGGTTCCCTTTCTTACTTTATATTTCATTATGCTTATTCCCCTCAATTCCCTAATATGGTTATGAGGTAAATGTACATAATTCATGTACGAACATATGCTATTGTGAAATCCATGAATCAATAATCCATAGCAACTTAGCATTTATAAAAGTTACTCAATTCATGATTATTATTGCAACAATATGATCATCTTAGCAGTCAATCAATTGAACCACTCATGAAATTTGGAAAACATATTTCATATTGTAGGTGAGATATATACTTATTTGGATTCCAAGCTTTGGTACTCTACGAACATTGGGTCCGTCGTTCACGTACACAATCATGAATTTAACTTAACTTAATAAAAACTTAACTTTCCATGAGATTTTCTATTTAGTTAGCTTATCTTACTATGCATTTCTCATTTATTTTTTGACTTCTAATTCCAACTTTTTTCCTATTATCCCTTACTTAGTTGATTGGGAAACCTTTATTCCCCTTTATTTATGTCTCTCATGTGAGATTTATTACCTTATTTTAGCTCGTGATTCGTAGGTTTACCCCATCAAAAATTTATTTTGTTTTTAAGTTTCTATTGTAACAGACGTTGACTTCGTAGACTCATCGACCCGTCGACCTTTTTTCCTTATTGAAAGCGTCGACCCTTTCGACCCGTAGAGTATTTTACACACTAAAGGCGTCGAGGTGTCAACCCCCTTAGACTACGTTGAACCTTTTCTTCTTCTTTTTTCTCTCTATTTTCCTTTCCAAACCGAGGCTTATTATAACGTCTCTTGGTCTGAGTTCCCGATCCAGACCGAGGACTCCTTCCTCTTCCCAGACCGAAACCTAAGATAACACTTCTCAATCTAAGTTCTTGATCTAGGTTGGGACTTTTTTCTTCCTTTTTGAATTTTCTATTTTGTTTAGTTTCCTTCTTAGATTACAACTTAAACCTAGCAACTTCCATTAATCATAGTCAACCTGAACATTCTACTTATTAGTTTCATGTTATTATTTACCTCATACTGCCATGAAGCTTCTTAGCAATTATAATGGCATATATTAATACATGATATAAATAAATCATGTCCATAACTTAAGGATGTAGAGGTTAGATACTTACTTAGTTCTTGATTGGTTTGTTATGCTTGTGCCTTGATTATGATCTAGCTTGATCACCCACTTTGTTTCTAAAGGACAGCATGGAACGAGAAGAGAGAATTTATTTTGACTGTTGTAAAAGATGGGCGTTTACGTAGCATGCCTTCGTATATGGTCGTGTCCAAAATGGCTGCTAACCATGATTTTTTTTTTTTTTTTTGCTTTGGGACGTGGCACTCTTATTTGACCAGATGCTTATCTTAAGCAAGAGATCTATTACAAGTTAAGGGATCATTTAATGCATGTCCCATCCTTATTTGGTATTTTACAAATTTGTATACGTGTGCCCATATAACAGGACTCAGTCGAAAGTACCTCAAATCGAGTATTGTTCCTAGACCGGGTAAGACCGAGGACCTTTTCTTCCATCACAGACTGAGACCTAATCTAACACCTCTCAGTTTGAGTTCTTAATCTAGATCGAATACTCTTTCTTCCTTCCTAGATCGATACCTAATATAATTTTTTTTTTCTGACTTCCTGATCCAAATTGAGTTCTCAATTTAGAAGGGCAGAAACCTGTCTGAGTCCCTATATAACATACTTTAGATACTTTGGATTTTTATTATTTAATTATTTGGATTATTTCCTTATTTACGTGTTTATTTAGTATCATTATATATACATATATGTTTGCTTTCACCATGAAGTTTAATATTCGATATAAAACTCCATAATTATTTATTTAGAATTCATTTTCCTATCAACTACATGTCAAACATTCTTGGAGCTTACATAGGTGGTGGTAAATAATGAATGAAAAAATAAAAATTGATTTACAATAATGAATATATTAAGAAGTATATAATTAAGATTTTGGGGTTAAAACTAGAAATAAGTATTTAATTTAAGGTAAATTATAAACGACATGAGTTTTATTTATACTTTCCAAAATTTTTGGGTGTAAATTATATTTTGTAAAATTTTTTAGTATAAATTATTTTTTATATTTAAATTGGATGTAAATTATCTCTTACCTGTAAACCTATCCCTGAGCCGCTGTTGCGGAGAAGCATTATAGATTTTTTAAGCTAATCATGCTCGCCACTTGAAACTAGATCAATCCTTTTTGTTTTATTGTTCTCTTCCTCTTAAACTTTACATCTTCAATGATAAGCTTTGATTCTTTGGCAAAAATAAAAATAAAAAATGATAAGCTTGATTTAGTAATTTTTATTTGGATATTTCGGCTTTTTAATCCCCTTTTGTAGTTTTTTTTTTTTTTTTTATATAATTTTTTTTTTGCGTTTCTCAAGTAATTATTATTATTAAAAATAAATAAAACCTTAAAATAAAAATACGAACATATAAAAGAAATAAATATTTGCCAAATGCAAAGCCCTTTTTTGAAACACTTTGGATACTTACACTAAGAAAAAACCCTTCCCCACCCGCCCCCACAAACACACCCCAGATGAAAAGCGAAGAAGACGAAGAAGTGGAACCCATAGAATCAATCTACTTGAACTGCTCAAAACCAATCAGTACTTTCACTAAAATAGTCTGCTAAATATATAAACAAGCAAGTATATAGATCTGTGTGTTTCTTGAAGCTTGATGTTTGTCTTAACAGTAGAACAATGCCGAATCTGTTTTTGTCGTGTATAATACAAACGACCTAAGCTGATCAAACAAGTCGGTCATGTCTACAAAAGATATTAATCAAATACTCAAATTATTTAAGATCATATAATATATGTGTGCGGCACCTCCTCTTTCAAGTAAAATATACAAAGCGACATCTTTGAAAGTGTGTACATGTATGTACACTATACTATTAATAATTAATCGAAGAAGAAGAAGAAGAAGAAGAAAGATTGTCTGTTAATCAAGCTTTCTTAAATTTTAGCCCCCAAAAAAAAATAAAAATAAAATAAAAATAAAATAAAAAAAATTCAAGTTTTCTTCGATAACTTCTTTGAAAGTGTGCTAAATTTTAATTTTATCAGATTTAGCCCGTTTAGGTCCCTCAAATGTATAAAATTAAACCTGCAGTCCTCTTATTTTCATAATTAATATTTTTAGATCCTTAACTTTCACATTCCATTAAAAAACATTTACAAATCAGGTCACGAATGTGGCATGTGACTGTTAATTACTCCATTTTATAAAATTGATTAAATAAACCATTTTAAAACAATTTAAAAAAAAAATTAGTTACAAACCCTTGATTAAGATGGGTAAAAGGAAAAATAATAATAGAGATTTCAATTAGAAGAAGATGAGGAGAAAAAGACGGAAAGAGAGTAGAGGATCGCGAAAGAAAAAAAAATTAATGAAAAAAGAGAGAAAAAAAATATAATTATTTAATTACGTGAATCTTGTCAACAAAATTAATCGGTGAATGAATAAAAAAATATATCAAAATTTAAATTCGAGCATAAAACAATTATGTGTATGGTATATGATCGAATCTGTTAATTTTTTTTATATATAACTAAATGTAAAAATTAGACATTCAATATAATTTATAAAAATTATAAAGATTTAAATTTAATTTTATAAATTTGAAGGACTTAATCTAGTAAAATGAAAATTTAAAGGGTAAAGTTTAGATTGACTCACTTCACTTTTTTAATTTGTTAAAAGAATTTTGGATATATAATGTTTCACATATTCATTCATGTATTTCTCTAATATAAATGAAATCTTTTTTATTTTATTTATAAAATAAAATAAATAAAAGTCTAAGGTTTACTCGATAATTAATTTGTGCATGCATGAGAAACAATCAATAAATATATATATACCCATGCATGCATTAATATTCTATATATATATATATATATATATATATATATATATATATATAAACTAAATATAAGCATGTTAATTACACATAGGTTAAGTCGTATAATATAGTGGAAAAAGAGGAAATATTGAGAGACAATTTAAATGATTAATTAACCTTCTTGATCATCTTCATGAAGTTAATTAATTTAAATAATAATAATAATAATAATAATAATAATAATAATAATAAAAGTAATGATAAGGACAAGATATGACATAGTAATTATCAACTAATTAGGTCGATCGATACATTTGATGAAGCAAAAGTGAACAAGTAATGCGAAGACAATCAGGATATTCCAAGTAACTTGATTATTATATGACTAAACCAATTTTAATTAGATTGTCCCGGTTAATTTGTAATTTGCTTCATAGTCGCTAGCTAATTGAAAAAGCAAAGGAATCACCAAGATAAAACCAACAAAGAAGACAATCATGGGCATATTAACAAAACATATATACATATATATATATATATATATATATATATATATATTGTAACATCATGCTTAATAACGAAAATGATGTTTGGATAGAATGAAAGAAAATAAAGAAGATCTTATATTTTGGTTGATAGAGACAATATATTATTTTTGAACTCATATAAGTTAATAAAAGGATTCATAAAAGAGAAGAATTATTTTGCATCCTAATTAGTTCGAAATTTACTTTCTAAGATCTTCTAGAAAACTTTTCCCATCTATGTTATGATCTATTTATTTATTTATTTTTTTTTTTGGTAAAATTGAAATTTAGGTCAAAATTTTGTATAGATTTCATCGTTTTTCATTATATTTTGTATGTGATCTCATGTACGCTTATTTATATGTAAAATCAAATATAGATCTTATTCAAATGCACTTACATCTTAAGTGAACTCCGACGATCTATCTTCTCGTCTCATATGTGATTTTGAAGGAGCCGGGATCCCTTTTAAGCCCATTAAGTTGCTTATGGGTCATATACCTTCTGTCCGTAGCCCAATCTCAATTGTGACAATAGACTTCCTATTTCCTAATTTGGGAAGCGCAGTTTCAGAACCAGTTTATATATATATATATATGAATTTGGCATGAAGCCTTCCAGAAAAATATGGTCAATGTTATGCATACAACATTACCAAATTGCTTGCTACGGACACATGAATCATGATCTGTACGTAACTGATCTGGTTTAATTATCTTGCAAACGATTACACTGCTTACTATCCAGCTTCCATAACTAAACTATAGTCTAATATATATACATACGTACACATTAAAAATTCTTAGCCTTTAAACATTCTCTAAAGCTCATAAGTCATACCCACTTTCAACATTCTCTTGTGAGGAATATCAAAAACCTTCTCACTCTGCCTCAAATTCCTCTTCAAGAAACCATACACATAATCAATCAAAACCCTCTTCCCTATTCCGGCTCCTTTTCCCGCCACAATCTCATTCTCCCCGATAAAATGTACTACCCCATCCCTCCATGCTTTATCCACCACAGAAATATCTCTCTCCAATCCCTCCTCCTCTACCGCCACCTCCTCCACTGCATCATCACAATCTTCTTTCACTCCATCCTTCTCATCCGCCTCTTCCTCCTTTTCGTTAATCGTTTGCAACATCACTTTTGATGACCAAAACTCTTCTCGAATAAATTCCTTCAATCTCTCAACCAATATTCTCTCAAATGATTGTTCTTGGTCCCGCTCGTTCCTCATATCTGTATATCCATATCTCACTACACAACGGAACACGTAAAGCTCTTTAGGGTTCACTCTACGAAACAAAAACCGCTCTTCGGCCGGAACTTTACTTATAGGCAATGACTTTATAGATACGAAGACTAGAACCGAATGCAAAGCGGGCACATTAGCCGCGTAATGCTTGAAGATAGGCGGGATTCCCTGAACAAGCTCAGAGTAAAACATGGCGAGGCCAGGAACTCTGGAAATGTCTCGGTTTGCATATACCTCCTTGAGCTGTTCGGGTGAGATTTTATTGTCGAGTTCGTAGTAGTATTTTCGTCTGTAAACGTCATTCCAAACGTACATTATGATCATTAGAACGGCAGCAAATGCGAGAGGGAGATATCCTCCTTGATCGAATTTGTAGAGGGTCGCACTAAGGTAGAGTAATTCCACAGAACCGATGACGAGTATGTACGAGATTATGAGAAGGATGTGTGTTTTCCATATCATGATCATGATTAGTACTAGGAATGACGATGTGAGTGTCATCACGAAAACAACTGCTATCCCTGCACATAAAAGAAGATTGGACCCAATCAAAATAACTATCGATAGAGAGTCATTCTTTCTAGTCTACCTTGGAGTAGATACTTCCAACGACTGCGATCAAGCTATGTCGGCACTTTTTTTACATCAAGTGCTGATGGGGCTCAATCTCAACCATTATGAGTATCTACTTTTGAAGTAAGAAGACGAATTGAAGGGCATTTGAGAAAAAATTGGGAGTTGCATATGTACATACCATAGGCGTTGCCGATTTTTCCTGTCTCTCTAAAACCCAGAGTAACACCTAAACAGGCCAATAAGAGAAGGTAATTGACTTCAGGAATGTAAACTTGACCCTCATATTCAGTGGAAGTGTGGACGATCTTTACGCGAGGGAAACACCCGAGCGAAACGGATTGTTGGATTATGGAAAATGTCCCTGAAATCATGGCTTGGCTTGCTATGATTGCTGCCAATACAGTCACCACAAACACTGGCCAATACAAAGCATCTGCAGTAGAAAAAAATGTACAAATTTTGGACAATCAATTAGTGATAAGTCTAATAATGCACATTAATTAAATATGTTATGTACATACTAGTAGTTACGTACTCGGGATTGACTCGAAGAAGGTGTCAGCGACATCGATATGACTGTGCTTACGGAGGAAGGAAGCTTGTCCGGTATATGCACATAAGAGGGCTGGATAAGTTACACAACACATGCTCATTTGTATAGAGCGCACCGAGAAGTGCCCTACATCGGCAAATAGAGCTTCGGTTCCGGTTATGGCTAGTACGATGCCGCCAAGTGAAATCCAAGCTTCCTTTTTGTTTCTCTTGAAATAATCCACGATGTATTTTGGATTAAGAGCTTTGATAACAGCGGGATCGTACTTGATGAA
Organism: Coriaria nepalensis; assembly: GCA_027186245.1. Classification (NCBI taxonomy): domain Eukaryota; kingdom Viridiplantae; phylum Streptophyta; class Magnoliopsida; order Cucurbitales; family Coriariaceae; genus Coriaria; species Coriaria nepalensis. The sequence goes on along the minus strand of CP114491.1, from coordinate 7,108,972 downwards.
ATTGTAGATGCCAATGCCAGCAAGGAAAGTGAACCATATACAGATTATGGGAGCGAAACTATAACCAACTTTGTCTGTTCCATATCTCTGAATCACGAACAGAAACACCAATATACCTGCTGATATCCATACAATCATATCTGCACGTTGATCCACAAAAATTTTTTAGTTTAAATTAAGGAGAAAAAATATTAACAAAATCTGCAGTGGTAAGAAAATTTGTTAAGGATTAACTCCTCGTTAAAAATTTTTTTTCCCTATAAATATATGCATAATGATACATGTATTAAACTATTTTGTTAAACATAACTTTTGCGCTAATTATGTATTAATCAGGTTAATTCCCCTATCCTAATTGAGTAAGTAGGTCCAAGATCATTAGTAGCTCCATCTCACTGTTCACTAAAAAGTTTCGAGCTTAAAAGAAAAAAAAAACTTATAACCTGATTAATTTAATTTAATAAAACTATCAAAACTACCCATTTAATTTAATTTAATTTAATTTAATTTAATTTAATTAATCATTAACAGCTCAAATCTCGATCTAACCAGGATAATAATTACAATATCCTTGATCCTAAGTTTTCGACACATGTTGTTGAATCTTATCTGCATCAATGACAAAGCACAGACCAAGTATAGTTGCTTGCAAGTAATAGAAATAAATCTCGAAGCAAGTGCCAAGAGGCAAGATCTATACAGAAACTCATGCGATCTAACTTATCTGATGATCTAATTCATCTCCGAGTAAGTATGTTTGACTAAGAACTATATTATTAATCTCTATATAAAAGCGTACGTTTTGCATATCACATAAAAATCTACTAATATAATTAATATCCTAGAATCTAAACACTTGACTATGAATATTAATACCGAATGCCATTTTTTCTTTATCTTCATTAAATAATGTCAAAATGGATATATTTATTTAAAAAAAAAAAAAAAAAAGCCAACATTACAAGTTGGAATATACCTTGTGTGATTGCGGACGTGGCTTGCTTGATCCCTCCAACAGCCGACAAAACTGCCATCATGATGGACCGAAAGTATTACAAAAATAGTAAATTAAAGATAAAGTGGAAAAAAAAAAAAAAGTATAGAAGTCAAAGAATCATGCAGGTTAGTCGCACCAAACTCTAGTAATAGTTCTTGCCTACCATTGTAGAAAATAAAAATAGTAGAATAGTAAATTAGTTGACTTTTTGAGAATGATGAATCAATTATTGGGATTTTTTTTTTAAATTTAATCATTTTCTTTAAAAACAAAAAAACAAAAGATCTCTAAAAAAATATCTTATAGAAGAAGCCTTGAAGATATTTTAAGGGAATTTCATTTCCTGATTTACTGGAACCTTCCGAGATTAGTATATATTATAATTTATAAAGAAATGGTGGACAATCTTAGGTATTTCAAATTTAAGACATGTTGCACGTGCACGAAGGGTTGAGTGTTACTAGTTAGAAGCTAATTAATGAAACAACTTACCCGAAATGCAAGGAGTAAGGACACCATCTCCAATGACCATGGAAGTGCCAAGCATTGTGGCGAACAAGAGGAAGAACTTAGCGAACCTACTACTCTCTAGCTTTGTTTTAAGCTTTGATGCCCTCCTATCCCTACCATTGGTCGGCAACTCGAGCTGATAATTTGATACATTCCGGTCTTCCAATTGCTGGCTCGGAATCAAACCGATCTTGGCGTACCGGCATAACAATGAGTATAGAGCAAAGGTTCCACCTATAAAAAAAAAAAATGTTAATTATTATTACCTTTATTATATTTGAAATTTTGTTAAATCTACTAACTAAAATTGAAAGTAAAAAATAGCGATTCGTGTAAAAAAGTATTATATAATATATTCGTGGATATCAGGATATGTATTAGCAAAACGACGACATGATGCACGAGAGTTGATAACTTAAATGGTTGAAAAGTTGATAACTTGTAATGTGCATTTTCCATGCATGCACGACACGTCAAAAAAAAAGTGAAGACTATTATAATAACAAACACCAATAAACACCGACCTAGTTAAGTTTCTCCTCAGACCGTCATTTTTTACTTTTTATTTACCAAAATATTTAGTCACAAAGTTTTCACTAAGACAACCTTAATTAAATATGATTAACGTTCTTGTCGTGTAGTTAACTCCTACTTTCTCCTTCCAACAAAGTTCAACACGGTTCGAGGAAATGCTTGAACTTTTGAAGTCTTTACAATCTATTTGATTAATCGTTACTTTAAATAATAATCAGGAAAATGTTAATTTAAGCTTTAGAAACATGACAGCTAGCTGTGTGATCAGGTTAAGAATTCATTTATAAATGAAATCTTTAATTATAATAAAGTTTAAGATATATATTTAAGGATTTACTTAAACAAATCTTAATAATTTAAAGACAAATTTATAAACCTTAATCGTCCCTTATCCCTGCTCATGGGATTAAGTTTAGTCTGTGAAAATATACAGCTTGATAAGTCGAATAAACGTGATACATTTTTTTATGATGGACTAAATTCAGTTGTAGAACATCTCAAATCTTTCTCGTTTATGCTATAGAAATGTGAAATCATGGTGGTAACTTATAATATAATAATTATTTATTGAACAGATTTTAAAACGTCCATGATTCATGAATAATGAAGTCTTAGCACAATAATCGCTAATAACCGATTAATTAATCAAGTAATTAGTTAATTAAGACAGAGGGGGGAGGGAGTAATTAGAAGATCATACCATCACCATTATCGTTGGCGCGTAAAACGATGAAGACGTACTTAAGGAGAGGGATTAAGGTAATAGTGTAGAAGATCAAAGAGAGAACGCCAAGTATGTCATCTTCATTCTTAATCCCGTTCGGAAACGTACTTCCAAACACATAAAGCGGCGACGTTCCGATGTCTCCGTACACTATTCCGATGCTTTGAAACGCCAGATTCAGTATCACCGACCACTCGGCTCCCTATAAGCAAATATATATGTATATATATATATAACAACTATTAATACTTTCCTATATCGTATAAGTATATATATTGGCAATAAGTAATGATTTTGGATTAGACCTTGGAGGAATGGCCATGGCGGCTTGAGAAGCTGCGGGATTCGATGTCTAAGGAGTCGTAACGACGTAGTTTATGAAATGAGAGTTTCTTCCCGTTAAGTTGTTCTTTTTTAGTAACTTCCTCTTTTTTTTCTTCTGCGATGGTTTCCGTCATGTTTCCAGGCATTTTCTCGGAAACCAAACAGAGCGTGAGCAGGGGGTAGAGAGAAAAATGAGGATTAACGACTAATGAAGAGTTTTTGGATTCCTGAATGGTAGGATGTAGAGGAGGTGTTATTTATATGCGAAAAAAGTGAAGTAGCGGCCCCGGACTATGGGACATGAGTTAGAAGGCATCTGGAAAATCATGCGTGGGTCCACTATTAGTACCATAATATAATGTTAATAAGTAATATATATAATTACTCAATCCCCATATAATTATCTATTATCAGTTTTCGATAATTTATTTATCAATAATTTTTTATATAAATATTAATTATATATTATTTTTCTCCATAAATAAAATTATATTATTTAGTAAATTTAAAAATATATATATATATATAATACGATTTTATATATTAAATTATAAAAATAATACATATAATATATTAATATATTAATGTTTCAAAATTTAAAGGTATAGAACGTCATCTAAGTTGTTTCTTTATTCATGTGCGTCGTAGTATATTTACTATATTTTATTATTTATGACCTATTTTGGCTATTCCTATTTGTATTTATAATATATAGTCATAGTGGTTAGTGGTTTCATTAATTAAACAAGTCAAGGGCAGAACGATTATATTTGGTCCATCGATAGGATCAGCGATTGCAACTTAGAATTCAGTGTGTCTTGATGCATGCAATCCAAAACCCGAATGCGCGCACCATTCAGGAAGAATACTATTTTGGGTCAAGCGAAAGGGCAGGGGGGGACGAATCTAGCAAGAAAAGTTGAATTTCCAGTTGGTTCACGTGCGGTTGCGGGGTTTGTCACGTTTTTTGGGTGCATGCTTTTCATCTCTAATCAATTACCCTTGTCACAGTCCTCACGGATAGTTGGATCTTTTTGACTCTTAATTTGGCTGAAAGTCTAATGGAATGAGTCTTAGTTTAATATTTTAGTATTGTTATTCATCAACTTTAAGACACGAAGTCGTTGTAGTATAGTGGTAAGTATTCCCGCCTGTCACGCGGGTGACCCGGGTTCGATCCCCGGCAGCGGCGATCAACCATTTTATTTTGTGTCTGCCCCCACATTTCTATTGGGCTGGACCGTATGAATTATAAGTGGGCCTGGACTCTTTCTTCCAACTTCCGAGTTCCTAGCAAGTTAAGAAGTATACGGCCCAAGTAAACCCACCGCTTTTATAGTTACGTGGCGCCTACTCAATGAATAAACCTGTCAAACCAGACACCCCCCCCCCATTCCATGCCCTCAGGTCACAGTCCCTAGACTATAGCGAAATGACGAGAGTACCCCGGAAACTTCTGCCTCCGATTACCAGACACAGCAGGACAAACAGTAATTCCGCCCATCTAATCCTGTCCTCCTTCTAACTCAGAGTTCTCCTGGTTCTTTTGAAACTTAGCATCTGGCCTCCGACCTCCTCCAATGGCTGCCCTTCCCTCCTCGTCTTCACCTTCCCGGACTAATTCGAACCCTAACCCTAATTCTGAACCCCTCAGTTCTGACTCCGACTCGTTCATGCCTCAAACTCCCTCTCAAAGCGAGCCTCCACACGACTTAGACGCAAATCCATCGAATCTCGATAGTAACCATTCCGAATCTATGGCCGCTCCGCTTTCCCTCCTCCACCTCTCCTTCAACCAGGACCATGGCTGTTTCGCCATTGGAACGGACCGTGGGTTTCGAATATACAACTGCGATCCATTCCGCGAGATATTCCGGCGGGACTTCGATCGCGGAGGCGGGATCGCTGTCGTCGAGATGCTTTTCCGGTGCAATATCTTAGCTCTTGTTGGCGGTGGACCGGATCCTCAGTATCCTCCAAACAAGGTTATGATCTGGGACGATCATCAGAGCAGGTGCATCGGTGAGCTCTCTTTTCGGTCACTCGTTCGAGGCGTACGGCTCCGGCGAGATCGAATAGTCGTCGTTTTAGAGCAGAAGGTGTTCGTTTACAATTTCGCAGACTTGAAACTTCTCCATCAGATCGAAACGATCGCGAATCCCAAGGGTTTGTGTGTGGTTTCGCAATTGACTGGTTCATTGGTGCTGGTCTGTCCTGGATTGCAGAAAGGACAGGTTAGGGTTGAGCACTATGCGTTGAAGAAGACGAAGTTCATTATGGCGCATGATTCGAGAATTGCGTGCTTTGCTCTAACGCAGAATGGGCAGATTCTTGCTACGGCAAGTACAAAGGGGACTCTGGTCAGGGTTTTCAATACGCTTGATGGGACCCTTCTTCAAGAGGTATGTTTGAATTTCTGGTTCTTCTTAAAATTTGAGTAATAGTAATTTGAGCACTTGATAATGTGATCAAAGTTACAAATAGACAACTAGTAATTGGATTGAAAGGGTTATCTTTTTGCCTTCATTAAATGTGGTTAGTTCAGAATATCAATCTTCTTTGTTATAACTTGAAACACTGTACTGATTCGATAACCCATTTCAATCATTCAATGAAAACGAACACTTAGAATTTACCCTCTTGTTCTTATTCGCTGTCACTGCCTTTTTTCCAACTAGGAGCCAACTTAATGATTTGGTTCGCACTCTGTTATTCCTGACTGTAGAAATAGTGCTTTGCTTTGTATGATCTTAACAAAGAACTTTTTGTTGCAATATCAATAATGACTTTGCTTGTTTGTTTTTCCATGTATACATATGTGTATCTGGCTCTATTTGTCTGCTTCCTGTGTATTGGACCTCAATTCCCTTTTTTGTTTTTATGTAGAGCTTTTTTGTACTTACTTTCCTTTTCTCTTCTCTCGTCTTCATGCCTACAATTTTTCAGTTATTGTGTTCCGAAATTCCAATATTGAGTTGGATCAAGGGTCAACAACTTCTCTGTTTAATTTAACTGGATACTAAACTATAGGTGAGGAGGGGAGCAGATAGAGCAGAGATCTACAGTTTGGCATTTTCTTCGACTGCCCAGTGGCTAGCAGTTTCAAGTGACAAGGGCACTGTACATGTTTTCAGCCTTAAGGTCAATCCTGGATTCCAGGATGATGATAAGCAGCCACAAACTACCTCTGATTCTAATCTTAAGGCATCAAATTCATCCTTTACATTTATCAAAGGTAAAAGTGCATGTTTTGTCCGGTTCAGAATTGTATGCTCGTGCTTATGTCCTTAGTTTACTTATGAATATTGGTTGTGTCATGTATTTATATCTGGTAAATTTATTCTTCTTGGAAGATGGCGTTTGCTTGATTTCTTTGAGATAATGCAATTTAAAGGTGTGTTACCGAAGTATTTCAGCTCGGAGTGGTCAGTGGCTCAGTTTCGCTTGCTCGAGGGCTCTCAATATAATGTTGCTTTTGGTCATCAAAAGAATACGGTGGTAATACTCGGCATGGATGGAAGGTTAGAATATAACAAATCACTTGATCTTATTGTCTATGGATGAATTAATTTTCCCTAATATTCCATATTACTATTAAAGCATGTTCTGTTGGCTTAAGTGCCTTACGGGATTAACTATCATGGTACCATGATATTGCTTCAATGCCTATTCATTTATTTCTTACTCGGTGTCTCTGCCTTAAGCATACAACTATCACTCTGTTTATAATTTTGTCAGATTTTAAGTTTGAACAGATAATGCTGGGATTCTTTAGTTCTATTTCTTGACCTAAACCTTTTGAGTGTTTCGAAAATAGAAGTCAGAATGCAGGACCAGATACACCTTAAATTTTTTTTCTTGTCAGTTGGTCACCCTAGAGTTGTTGGCAGTAGTCAGCTTTTTTTTTTTTTTCCTTCTTCTTCTTCATATTGGTCGTTGTTGATATGTGCATTGAAAACTGTATGCAGCTTCTATCGATGCCAGTTTGAAGCTGCAAATGGAGGTGAGATGACTCAGCTTGAGTATCACAACTTTCTAAAGCCTGAAGAAGCTTTGTAAAAGGGGGAAAAAAAAAGAAAGAAAAACAATGCTTCTATTCTTCCATCTACAGTTATGAGTATATATCTATATCTTCCATCTATAAAACTCCCCATCTGATTTGTATATATTCAAATACAAATACGCCATATCTCTCAATGTACATTGGGAGAAGTTTATCTAGAAGAAAAAAAAAAGGAAAAAAAAAAAAGGGGGAAGAAGAGAAAAGCAGTGGAAGGCTGCCTAAAGGAGTCCAACGATTAGCTTAATCCCCAATTTCACATCTGCAGAATCATAGAATCATGCTGATATCCTAACAGCTTGAAGGGCAGTGTAAGAAACTTGTTCTGACCTCCAATAGCCATCCAAGTCATGTTTCTCTAGCCGAGCCAATTTGAGTTGATGTCCGAGTTGAACTAGATTCCAAGCATTTTGTCCGACTACCTGTGTGTTTCTTGCTTCATGAAGAATATCAACTTTAGTTTCTACTCCTAGAGATGGATGATTAATATGTAGAATTTGTAAAGAAATGATTACTCCAAAGACGTCACCTTGCTAAATGAACTGGCAATGGCGAAACCTGCAAGAGTATTTATATTACATTAGTTACACGATCTGAAAATGAAGCCTATTTTAAAGCATCATCTTTCTAGGAATAAGGAATTTGTGTTACACATGTTCGAACCAAAGAAATCAGAGCTCTTGTTTAGCTTACTAAGTTTCAAATTCAACTCACCGGAACAAGATTTACGTGCTGTAAATCGGAACAATATCGAGTTCCTCAAAGTCTAGAGCCTTTCAAAAGTACACAGATCGAGATTGCATGAGAATATAGATTCTTATAAAAACTAGACAGAGATCAGAGACCATACTTCTGTAAGACTCTGATGAATCATCTCTCTGTGGCAGCATTAGTTCGCCACAATGCATTTGTGCTTGTTCAGTTAGATTAAATTGGTGTAATTGAATTTTTTGTGAGGTAACTAAATATTCACATTTAGTATTCAGATTTAGCTGAACTAAGTGTTTGAGTTATATTTTTTTATAATACTCCATTATCTATAAATAATAACTATAAAGAAAGCAAAAAATAGAAAATAAAATACAAAAGAGAGGAACAAACAATGAGCATAATTACTCGGAAAAGTTATCTTTATTCCTATTCAGATGCAAATTGGAATTTAATTTTAGTGTGGTAATAGTTCAAAAACATTTTCCTGCAATTGAAGATCAACGGAGCTAGAACCCAACTCTTTCTTAAGTCCTCTCTCTCTCATGACTCCTCTCAATTCCTCAACATCACTCCATCTTCCCATCTCTGCACAGATATTGGACAACAATACATAATAACCACTATTTTCCGGCTCCATCTCGACTAGTTTCCTAGCAGCAAATTCACTCAATTCCATATTTCCACTAGCTCTACCAGCATTCAACAATGAACCCCACATTGACTTTATCGGTTCATAAGGCATTTCACTTATTATCTTCATAGCATCTTTAACCCATCCGGCTCGGGCAAAAAGGTCGACCATACACGCATAATGCTTAACCGAGGGTAGAAACCCGTACTTACCGTTCACCAAGGAGGTAAATATTTGCATCCCAACGTTTACCAAACCCGAGTGGCTACAAGCACAAAGCACTCCAATCAACGTTATTTCATCTACCTTCATCCCTTCTTGTTTCATTCTATTAAACATCCAAATAGCCTCCTCTCCACTCTTAGCCAATGCTAACACTTGAATCATAGTATTCCATGTATACACGTTTTTCAATTTCATGCTCTCGAAAACGTCCAACCCCTCTTTCATCCTCCCACATTTTCCGTACATTTGAATCAAAGAAGTACCTAATATCACATCAATTTCCCATCCTCTAGTCTTAATGAAATCATGGATCCAAACCCCCATTTCATAGGCCCTGAAATTAGCACATGCAGCTAAGGCATTGACCATTGTGACATGATTAGGCACTATCCCAGAATATTGCATTTGTTCAAATGCAATAAGAGCATCTTCGTATCTTCTAGCATATCTATAACCCATAATCAAGACAGTCCAAGACACGACATCTCGTAGGGGCATTTCAGTAAATACATGCTGGCATGAACCCAGTTCACCACATGATGCATAGACACCCAATAATGAGTTTTGGACATAAATATCCGTATTATGACCCAATTTTAGTATGTGGGTGTGAACACATTGTCCTTGTTTAAGGTTGTGGAAGTCAGACAAGGACTTGAGAAGGAAAGGGAAGGTGTAGTTGTTTGGAAGGAGGGAGTTTTTATGCATTTGAGTGTATATAGAAAAGGGGATATGAGGGATGTTAGAGTGCGAGAAAACTCTAATGAGAGAGTTGGAAATGAAAACATGGGGTTTAGGTAGTTGGGAAAGGAGAAGAGCTACGTTTAAGAGGTCTAAAGACTGGCAGGCATAGATGAAGTGAGAGGCGATGTTGGAGTTTCCAAAGAGGTTATGGAGGATGAGTTGGGCTTGTATTTGGTGGATGTGAGCGACTGAAGAGGAATTGCTTAGGAGGGAGATGATTCTATTTGATACAGCACTGAATTGTGAAAATGGCAACATGGTAGGCTTATTTTAATATCCCTTTGCTCAGAACTGTAACAGAGGAGAAAATCCAGGTTGAGAAAAGAGAATGATTTGTTCAACGAGCTGCAGCTTCATCTTTGATGCTGACCTGATCCCTCTGTACTTCCACAAATTTTTGTTTTACCTATGTAAAATGAAAGAGGATTTTAAATAATTTCATCAATCATTCAGAGAAGTTAACAGACTTGACTTCAGATTTAGTCAAACTCAACTCTTTTAGATCAAAGTAATTGGAACAAAACCGAACTACTCTCCTCTTCTGATATGGCTATTCCATATAAACTGCTTGTTAAAGAATCAATTTCTAAGGATTTAGAATTTAACATAACATAGGAACTTAAACAGAGCATTTGGTACATCAATTATATTCTAGTAAAAGAAGCCATTATAGCTCAATACACTCACCCATAAAAACAAACAAGTCACAGGAAAATTTAAATTCATATTGTGAAGAAATAGACTTGGAATATCTAAAGATTTTACTCGACTTAGATGGAGATTTTATGTCCTCATGATAATATTTTTCTCAGCCCAATTACACCTATAAAAATTGAAACAAGTGCTGACAAGGCTCCTTGCCTAGAAAGCATGAACTCATTCCATGTCAAGGGCCTAGTGACCTCAAACAAGACAGCTCTAAATCGTTCATTCAACTCATCCAATGATCCAGTGTTATCAATAACTATATCTGCTTTCTCTCTTTTCAAGTCCAATGCCATCTGAGAATTTATCCTATTTCGAGCATCCTCTTTGCCTGATCCATCTCTTAACATAAGTCGTCGGAGCTGGGTTTCAGGATCGACCCAGACAACAATAATGGGTTTGGTCCACTTATCCATCTTTGCCTCAAACAATAAAGGGATATCAATCACAATTACCTTACAACCCTTCATCCAGAACTTTAAAATTTCCCAAAATATTCCAGAGGATATATAAGGCGCCAATAGTCTACAAGAAGATAGCTAATATAAGGAGGAATTTGATAAGATACTAATTTTATTTTAGTCAAGCCATCAAGAAAATTCATGCAGAATAGACAACTAAAACATGAAACCGTTTTAGAGAATTAAGGGCTTAGTGTAGGAAAATACCGATTAAGTAGCTGTCTCTTTGAAGGATCGGAGAAAACAATTTGGCCAAGTTTCAGTCTATCAACTTCTCCATTAGCAAGTAAAATATCCTGACCAAAAGCCGAAACTACCTTTTTCCAGCCACCTGTTCCTTTCTTCAACACATCCTTCAGATAGTAAAACCAATTCAATACTATGATTAAAAAACTATCAAGAAACTAAAATGGGTCTGGACTGAAAATACAAAGATGAAAAGCTTGGAACTTACGCGAGCGACAAGGTCAGCATCGACTACAGGGATTCCATGGACCTTGAAGAGGTTGGAAACAGTGCTCTTTCCTGATGAGATGCCTCCAGTAAGCCCTACAATTCTCATTCTTTCATAAGCTAACGATGGTCTGAGTCTTCTATATAATCTGAGAATATACGTTTGATTGAATAAGCTACTACAAATAACATTCCTTTTAGGATTTGGAAAGCAGGAAAATCATGAGCAATCGGAGATTATTATTTCTATAAGTTGTTGAACTGTTCAATCACTTTTGCGCAACACTTACGTGCGAAACAGGAAAATTTTTAGTTTGAACTTATCTATAGATTTTTCTTTTATAAGAAGTTCTTATACATCTTCACTCTTCACGTTATCCCAGGTGAAAATGCTTCGAATTCTAGACGACGAAATCAATTGTAAATTAGGGCACGAATTGCATAAAACAAGAACACGAACATAAATTCAGAAAGTAAAGCCCTTTCATAACCCATTTTCACATATTAAAAAAAAAAAAAAAATGATGCTCATTAAGATCATACGCAGATTTTATTGTGGAGAAAAGAGAAGAAGATAAACGAACCTGAGAAGAAGCTGAACGTCAGTTAGGTGCACAGAGGCAGAGTTAAGAGAGAAGAAGAAAGCGGAAGTAGTATGTTGTGAGGGGAAGAGAGAGTAAAACATTGAAAAAGATATTAAAGTCAGCTAACTTTCATCAAGCAGTCGTTGTAGTATAGTGGTAAGTATTCCCGCCTGTCACGCGGGTGACCCGGGTTCGATCCCCGGCAACGGCGTTCTTATCTTTTGCTCATTGGAAAATTGGTTATTGGGCCAGTTTTCGTATCTGGGCTTCTAACTCCAAACCTATCTGGAGCTGTGATACTCTTTAGAGCCCAACTCTTGGAGAAAGAAATTGCAGGGTGGTCCAGCAGGGTCCAACTAGCTCCTTTCCATTCTATTCCGGAAGTCAGAAAGTATATAATAATAATATAACTAGTAGTGATTATTTCATTTCAGGTACCAATTATTTTTACATAAAAGATACATTATATAAATTATATTCGACATAAGCATCAATATAAACATTGGATCGTGCAAATAAATTTTAATCTAATAAACTATAGGTTAAATGTCAAAAAAAAAAAAAAAAAAAAAAAAAAAAAAAAAGAGCACTTTCTTATGCATGTATTAAAATAAAAATACATAAATTTTTTTCAATATTATCAATACTATCTTTTTGAATAATAGTCTTTCCTTTAAAACTGAGGATGATCGAAACGCATCAAATTCTGTATATATTTTTTTTAATTAAGTGCATATATTTATGCTTAATTAAGAAGATTATTCCAACATGCGCTTTCACTTATCGGCTTCATAACGGCATAATCGGAATTATCTCTACGGTGGAGGCTAATTACCTAATAATATAAATATAATATGCATACTATAAAAATTTTCAAAACATATTTTCAACATTTTCCTTTTAATAATATTTTATTTTTCATAAATAATTATATCTAAAATTTTAATATACACTAATATTCATCTCACATTAATCATACCCTATTAAAAATAAAATTTGTATAATTTAGTACCATAAACCCCAATCCTCACTCTTATCTCAAAAACCACAAAAGAATGATAATAGAAGTAATCAGGAACCTTGTTGCAATCGTCGAATGGAAGCTCGTGATGCTGAGAATAAACAGAAAAGACGACGGTGGACGGAGTGGGTCACCGTCCTTGGAAGCTCGTGATGTGGAGAATAAACAGAAAATATGGCGGTGGACGGAGTGGGTTACGTTCCTCACGTACAGGGACAGCCAGCGGTGGAAGAAGAAAGAAAAAGCACTGGAGAAGAAGAAGACGTGGAGGCGAAAAAGCACTGAAGAAGAAGAGGAGGGTGAAGGGGTCGTGAGTCTGAAGGAACAGGGAATGAGATTAGTAAAAGAAAAATGAAAAATGTTAAATTTAACCACAGTAAACTTGAAAATTTGGATTAACCCTAATAAAATAATATTATTACAATTTGCTTCCAAAAATGTAAATATTTCCAACAATATCCCTAATTTCTATTTTTTTTTTCCCAAGGAGCCGGGGTGCCCCGGCCCTGACTCCACAGAATTTTTTTTTTTAATATTTTGAAAAATGAGGATTTATTTTATTTTATTACTAAATTGTGGGACTAAGTTTCGACTTTCAAATTTTTATAAACCTTTTTATAAAATTCAGTACTAATCAGTGGCATCATTTTTTTGGATAATTATATAAAATATCCTGAAAAAATAATTTTCACCTAAAATTAAATTTATGATATAATTTAGTATTACTTTTTTTAAGTATAATTTAAATTTAATAATTTTTAAAATTTATAAATAATATTTGAAATTAAATTTTATATTTAATTATTTTAAAATTTTCCTAAATTAAATATATATTTTTTAATTTTTACTTTATTTTTTTATTATTATTATTTTTTTTTTATATATATCCATTTACCAATACCTTTTATTAATTGCTGCTATCGAACATCCATGCTGACCACTATTGCTATCATAGTACACTGCTATCACTACCAACCACCACCCCAACTCCCCCACCACATCTACCACCGACAAGCATTGCTACCATCAGTGGCGGCATGGATGGATGTTGGTGGTTCACGGCAGTAGTCGGCAGTGGTGATCAGCATGGGGTCGATAGGCGCGGATTGTAGAGGTAATAGTAAATGGATATAGAGAAAAAAAATCAAATTAAAATAATAAAATTAAACTTTTAAGATTGGAAATAGAAATTAGTATTAAATATGAAGTCAATTTTTATAAATAGTAAAAAAAAGAGTTTGATTATAAATTTAATTTGAGGCATTTTATTTATTTATTTCAGGAGTATTTATTCTAATTAAATACGATTAATTATATCAACATGTTTTATTATTAAATATTATATGTTTTTTTTTTGCCAAATGTTGACCTAATTTGATGCTATTAATTAAAATAAAATATTCCTAAAAATATATAATAATTTTTCAATTTAATTTACAGGATAGAAGGTCCAAGTATAAATATTCAGCGATTTCCTTTTTCAGATATTATAGTAATAATTAAAAAACAAATTGTTAAAAAAAAATTGAGAAAAATCTGATGATGGGCATAAAAAGTTAAATTTAATAATAAATAATAAATAATAAATAATAATAAAAAAAAAAAAGGAAAAGAAGATGCCAGTGCCAAGTAGGCAAGTAAGTATAGTGAACCATGCACAAGCCCCTCTCAAGTCTCATCCATTGGCTCAACCAATTAAGCGGACATATCATATTATATAGTACGAATCGACTTTATAAAATCTAATTTCTAGTACATTCTTATTCGTCTCTCTTCCTTTTTCTTCCACCTTTCAACTCCTCTTTCCTCAGTAGTTCATTCCCCTCTGCCTCTACTCTCACTAACCACCAGTTCTCTCTCTCCACCATGGCAAAGAAAGAAGGTGATCAAGAAGTTCCAGAACCTCTCAAATATCAGGTAAATTTTTTGCATGAGTAATATTTATGATTTATTTGATAATTTCTTGCATAAATTATATCTACACTATTATCATAATTATATAGTTAATTAACTATTTTGTTCATTAATTTATTGATCAATACTAAACCTGTAATCTATACTTGATTTTTAAAAGATTTGGATCCTGAAAGTATCGATTCACTGTGAAGGATGCAAGAGAAAAGTCAAGAAAATTCTTAAGACCATCGACGGTAAATATGGCCTTGATCAAATTTATATTTTCTCTTCAAACCTCCTTATGTTAATTGATTAATCCTTCGATCTTGTAAATTCAGGTGTTTATACGACGGAGATAGATTTGAAGCAGCACAAGGTAACGGTTACCGGAAACGTCGACGGAGATACTCTTATCAAGAAACTAGTGCGGTCTGGAAAACAGGCTCAAATCTGGCCTGATCAGAAGCGAAAAAATGAGAAACCGAAGAGTAAGGATAAAGAAGACGGTGATTTAGAAGATGGCAAAAATGATCAGCAAAACGATTCTCCTGAGAAAAATGATAGTGATGCAGATTCCGATAAAGATGACGGTGACGGAGCTGATGCCGGGGGAGAAACTTCAACTGCCGCTGGTGGTGGTGGTGGTGGTGGTGGTAACAGTGGAGGAGGAGGAGGAGGAGGTAAAAGCAAGAAGAAAAAGAAGAAGAAGAAGAAGAAGAAGGAGGGGCAAAGCGGTAATGCTCCAAATGGCGGGAATGCTGAGGTAATCCCGGGCGAATTACCGGCGGTTAATTTTCACCCTTTAACCTATCCGGATCACTTGGTCCCACCAATGGCGGGGATGAATATCGGCCCTCCAGTAATAAACGACATCGTAAGCTATAGAACGGCGATCCCTGGCTCTGCTACTTCAATTTTCTTCTCTCCGGTGCATGCTAACGCGCACTCTGGTTGGGTGTTCCCGCAATATCCACCGTCCGATCTGATTGTTAGGTCGCGTGAAGATGACGATTTGGATGATTATTATGAGGACGAAAATGGAAATTGTACAATCATGTAATAATAATATTTGTTTATGGCACATTGACAAGTAATGACTAATTAGATACTTAAATACTGTGAGGCGTATATTTTATTAGTTTAAGTGTATTAGCTACAGATAAATAAAAATGGGCGATCAGGCATTTTGAGATGGTTTTTTTTTTTTTTAATAATTTTTTTTTTAAATTTAATTTTTTTTTTTAAATTAACGTAAATTGATTCTCCTTTATTATTAATTTAAAAAAAAAATTAAGGCAAAAAAAGATACAACTGGGAAACGAATTAAATATCTTTTAGAAAAGCAATTTCTAATATATATATATATATTAGATTTAAAACCACCTTAAAATTCAAATATAATTATTTATAAATAAATTCAATAAGAAAAAGATAAATATGATAAATAAATTTTATTTTATTTCTAATGAAAATATTCTTATAAATATACGGAGATTTATGATTGACATAATGTAGGAACATAAGTTTTGTACCTTTCATTACACCCACAAAAATAGAATATTTCGAAGGCTTTTTGAATGGGATCACTGTGATATTTGTAAGGAGAATGGGATCCTTCTTTTTACCTCTACCAAAATGGTATGCCCAATCGTAATCCATTTCCACACAGATAGAGAATGCTTCACATATATAGTGATGTATTTGAAAGCTTCCTTTCGAAGGAGATGAATATGGTTGTCAATTTGTTCAATGTTCATTTTATTCTATTTGTTTTTTAAAAAAAATAATAATATTATTTATGAGTATTGATTTTACTTAGATATTACTAATTCAATAAAAATTATTAAGCCACGTCACCATCATGTGGGGACCTTTAGATAATATTATATTATATTATATTATATTATAAGATATATTCGGTTCCAAAGTGGTAATCTTTTTGCCCGGCCCAGATACTATAGTTATCTTGACCGTATCAGTATCACCGGCCATTCTCAATCCCAAGACCCACATATCTTACTATGAGTAGATCTAGGTCCCATTAGTGGGTTTAGATGGACCAACTTTCTCATACTTTGGAAACAATAGTACGAAGGTTAGATATAATGGACGAACGAAGGAACTTAGAAAGATGTAGAGGACCACAGAGGGGTCGGAGAGGCCCTCGTAGGGAAGTTTGGAAAGAAGGTAGTGACATAGAAGGGAGAAGATGAAATACAATGGATAGGAGGAGAGGCGATGGACGAAGAAATCTCTACCACCGCGAATATCATGTCCGCGGTCTTGTCGAGCTGAACCTAGAAGAACGACGAGAAACCTTGGACGAGATGACCAAACGAATGAAAGTAGATGTTCCTGACTTCCAAGGAAGACTCGATCCCGATGCTTTCCACGAATGGCTAACCGCCCTGGAATATTATTTTGAGTGGTTTTCTGTGTCGGAGACCCGAAAAGTGCAGTTTGTCAAGATGAACTTGGTGGAGTAGTGTAGAAGAACAATTGCGCCGGACCCGACAAGCACCCGTCACTGGATGGGTAGAGATGAGGGAGAGGCTTCAAGCAAAATTTCTACCAGTCAATTATGAACAAATTGTCTATGTTGATATGTTGTAGTTGAAGCAGCGAATGGAGATGACAGTCAACCAATACACGGAGCACTATCACTGGTTAACTGTGCGAAGCAAGATCGTGGAAAATGAAACCCAAGCCTTGGCCCATTATCTTAATGGGTTAAGAGGCCAAATCTGTCGTGAGATGCTGACAGCGCAGATTTATAATGTCTCTCATTTTTTAATGGGTATTAAGAATGTAAAATGCTGAAAATACCTTATAAGAAAAAGGGTTACAAAATCATTGGTGTTAATGAAATGGAAAGTATAAATTCTTATTATTATAATATTTTTAAATTGAAATTAATTTATTTTAATTATATATAATTTTTATATAATATATGATAAAAATATGAAATCAATTAGAATCCATCCATCACAAATAATATACCATCTTAATATAATATATGGTTTATTGTTTTTTAATCTTTTTTCAAAGTTTTATATTCTCGATCACTCGTGTCTTCGATAGTGAACAGAATCTGACCCTTAATTTGCTTGTACGTGGTCCAATGACAGCCATCATTAAAATTCATGAATTCATAAGCATTTAGCACTATCTAAGACATCTTAATCCCACAACAAAAGATAGAAGAAAAGAAAAAGGCAAAACGACATAGAAGAGTAGAAATTCTTAAGCGAGCCAATGAGAAAATAAAACATATTATATTATTCACTAAACCAATAATTGGGCTACAAGTTGATATTATTCGACACTAGTTGAGTCACACCATCAACTGCTCAACTAATCTGTCATGCACAAACGTTTCGAATCTTCCCTATCCTAACAAGACACGTGGGTCCCAAGCCATGTCAGCAAAGGTGTGCTTTTTGAGCTTTATACTTCCATTTTTTTGGCTATATATATATCTCCACTCTGCAACTTCTAAGAAATCTAATATCTTAGCCTTTTAAACCATACAACACAAATTTGTTACATAAAATTAGCCGAAAGGATCATGAAACCCCAACACCCTTCCGGTGATCAGATTTCTCTTGCCCTCGAATCGAAGAAAACAATTGGAGAAAAACTCCGGCGAGTTTTCAAGACGACGGCGGAGATTTCCATGGCTCGAAATGAAGTTCCGACGAATGCGGGAGATGGTAATCTTTTAGTTTCCCCAAAAAATGAGAGACGGAACAATTTGGGCGCCTATGGAAGGGATGATCCGATAAGAACTATGATCTTCTTGGGGTGTTGGAGCCACACATAAGAAGATAATTCACAGCCCTATCTAGTACATATATAATTAGAAACCTCGATTCAATTGCATCGGTAAAATTATAATTAAGAAACACGAGGAATTGATGATGTAAAAGAAAACCATGAGATTATAGACGCTGGCTGTTCATCATGTGTAATACATATGTGTAAAGTTTCGATAATGATGAAAGGAGAATATATGAATGTATAAGCCAAGAGCCTCAGATCTAGATATGATGGATAGTTAATTATGTTTATTACATTAATGAAGATGTTTCATAAGCCAAGAAAGGTTCTTACTTAGTTTACACTATTGATTAATGGAACGTATAATATGAGTATTTACTAGACTTAAATTTTGATTCAAGAACCGAGAGATTCAACATCAAATTCTCATAAGTGCTTTGTCCACTATCAATCAGGTGATGTGTTCTAAAGGGTTGGGGTAAAAAACTATCAAAGTTGTGATTCATCACTACTCAAGGATACGTCTACCCAATTTGATTGCTGTTTCTACATTTAATTAAGATGGCGATTAATCAAAATAAATAGAGCTCACCTCCATCTATATTAGCAACGATTACTCAAATCCAAGCAATTACTATTCTCTTTTTCTCCAAAATATTCCATGCATGGCCATGGCTGCAAAACTCGTCTCAAGTTCACTAAGGTACAACCCTATAATCGTGAATTTTTTGATTCTAGAGAAGAAGTTAAGAGTAGTGTGAAGAAACTCAAATTGTTTTCAGTAAGAGTATTTCATGAAGGCTCCTAGTTTTTCAACAGTGGTTCTATACTGAGGGAGTTATGTTATTATGTTGCCTAAATTAAAGGGTCCTGAATCAGTCACATGATTCAGACATATAAGCCTTTGTAGCTTTGGTTATAAAATCATTTCTAAGGTCTTGGTGAATAGGTTAAAAGCATTTTTTAGACTCTTATCGTCTCAAACAATTAGGGAGCCTTTGTTTTAGGAAGACACATCTAAGATAATGTGATAATTGCTCAGGAAGTTTTCCACTACTTCAAATTAAAGAAAAAGGGTAAGAAATCTCTTGTTGCTATGAAAGTTGATATGAATAAGGCCTATGATAAGGTTGCCTGAGGTTTTTTCAAGGTTGTTTTTGAGAAGTTAGGATTTAATGACACTTGGATAAAATGGGTTATGGAATGTGTTGCCAAAGTTTCTTATTCTATTGTGCTAAGTGGAAAAAGAGTTGGTAAAGTATTTTCTTCCAGAGGATTGAGACAAGAAGATCCACTCTCTCCTTACTTATTCTTCTTGGTCGTTGACGTTCTCTCAAGGAACATTCAAAGTGCCGTGGATACAGATTTGATCAAGGGGTTTTATATTACTAAGAATTATCTTATTCTATCCCATCTATTTTTTGCAGATGACTCCCTATTTTTTGCACAGGCAGAGCCTCAAAACTGTAGCAATTTTGTCCAAGTCAATTGGGCTTACTACCATGCTTCTAGTCAGAGAATTAATCTCGAAAAATCTACCTTAATTTTTAGTAACAATGCTAGTGCTAGCCTCAAGGCCTCTTTTGGTGATATTTTGAGTATGAAAGTGGCCTCTAATCTTGCGATATATCTTTGTCTTCTAGGTCTTTAGGGAAAAATGAGTCTGAGTCCTTTGCTTACATCAAGGAAATGATTTTTGCTAAGCTAAAGGGGTGGAAGTAGTAGAAGGGAGATTCTCATTAAGGCGGTGGCCATGGCTATACTTTCATATGTCATGACTTCATTCAAATTGCCAAAAAGTTTGTGTAAGGAAATTAATTCGATCATTGCTAACTATTGGTGGGGGCAGACAGCGTAGGAGAGGAAAATTCATTGGGTAAGTCGGAGGAGTCGTGCTTTGGAATAGTTATAGAGTTCGGGGATTTGGAAATACATAATAAGTCCCTTCTTGCTAAAACATTTTGGAGACTTACTAAGAATCCTAATGATCTATGGATCAGAACTCTACAGCGAATATATTTTCATCTTTCTAATGGGGTTAGTGGCTGGCGCGGTTCATGAGACAAGGTGGGGGTTGGGTAGTTCTTGTTGCTTGGATCTGGTTGTTGATTCCTGTTTTGATTTGGTGGTGAGGGGTCTAGGTTTTGTCGGACTTATGGATTCTGGGAGTTCTTGCGCATGAAGGATGAGTTTCTTGGTTTATTTGTTTATTTATTTATTTTTTTTTGGGTTGTGCTTTCTTGGTTCATCGGCTTTGGTTTCTGGGCTTGTAGCTGGTTGGGCTGGTTGGAGATTATCTTCTCTTGGGCTTGTGTGGAGGATTGAGTGGACTTGTTAGGCCTTTTAGTTTGTTGTATAATCTTTGCTTTGCCTTTGATGATCTCTTCGGCTTTTGGGCTTCTCTACTATTTTTGTAGTTTGCTCATTCCTTATTGCGAGTTTTGATTTTATATCGTGAGTTATAGAGAATCAGTTTTTCTCGTATCGTTAGGAGAGATTTTTTCACTGAATATCATTTTATATTTTATAATATTTTGATTAAACTTAATTTTTATATTTAAACTCAATTTTTATTATATATAAACATTCAATATGTAGAAATAATCAAGGAGCCTGATATGAACCTAAATTTATACTTTAATACTTAATTAAGTTAATAATTATCCCAAAAATTTAAACTATAAAAAATTAGCTAAAATTTCCATATTAAATAAGGTGGCTACCACATAACTCTATCTCATTTACAATACGATCCCTTTACATGTAAGCACGATTGTAAGCCCTAACATAAAGCAAATTATAAACTATATTCTAATTCCATTCATATGAATATATTGTTCTAGTTAGTTGCATCACTCTTAAGTGTGGAATGAGCGCAAGATGCAGATATAAGAGCATTGCTCTATGAATACCAGAATCTGCGAGTGGTTCCATATAACAACCTAACGGTGGCCGAATTTACCGACCACCTCTTTGGGCCAAGGAATAAGCTAGCCAATTGTGAAGTCAAAGATGAAGGCCTAACAAAGATGAAGCCAATATACTATCAGCTGATGTTAATTCCCTATCTTATGTAATAACTCCTGAAATCTTAAGTATCGTGTATGGAAGTGGGGAGTGAATCTGTTGCCTGGTGGATTTTTCCGAAAGGTGCGAATGGGAATATAGACAAATGCTTCATTACAAATGCTTAGAATAAGTGTGGTTCTCTAGTAAGAAATAAATAAACAATTAAAGGTCAAATGTAATTCTATGAATAAGATTGGTGATATTTAAGACTACAAATTTCCATGAAATTTAAGAGCTCCACCTGAGATCTTAAGGATCGTGTACGGATGTGGGAGTGAGCATGTTGGTGGTGGATTTTTCCCAAAGAGTGGGAATGGAAATATTGCCAAACTTTCTTACAAAGGCTTAGAATTACAAGTTTAATGTGAAATAAATTACGTAGTTATTATTTATATATCAACTTTTCTCGTTTAATAAACATTAGTTTAGTTTAGGTTTTTTTTTTTTTCAATTGAGAATGAACATATGAAACGCATAGCTAAGCAAAAAGGGTGGATGAATCCCTTCCCCTAAATAGTCCAACTTGCTTAAATTGGTTGCTTATATGAAATTAAGTTTTAAGGGATCCATATTGGATCTCTAGGACTGAAAAATGAAGCTTTGACTCTTGAGTTGAGCAACTTAAGGGCAGTATTAGACTTAATGCACCTTGGAGTTTTATATTGATTGATAGAACCCCCTTGACTAATGAACAAGTCCATCAATGCCTCAAATGTACCCGGCTTAACCACCCGAATCTCAAGAGGCCCTATCGACTTGTCATTGGTACGACATCTCCGGTAAATATAATCAAGTTCTTCTTCCACAATAAGACAACACTCTTGTAACACATTTGCATCAAGTGGTGGTGTTGTTATTATTGAGCTCACCCCATGGAGAAGAATTTCCCAGTACAGGACGTAGTGTCCCGGAACAGATGATGTTTCTGCATAGCTAGTGTATTCGACAAGTAATGCATTATGCGGTTCTAGTAATTTTTTGGCTATAGTTATGCTCTTGTGCAAATCTTCTTCGTTGGTTTTGTCACAGTCAATGCTGAGGACGACGTTCTTTCTGCATATGAATTTGAATTGTGGGGTCTTATTGTGGAACCCCGTCACTTGTAGAACATCTCCGATTCGATACCGATTCAATCCTATTTTATAAAAATGAAAAGAATAATGGATGTGTTAAGAAATATTCAGAGATGATCTTAGATAAAGAATAATACTAGATTATAATATATTGTACCTGAAAATGTAGTGACAACCAATTCATAATAAGATCCCACCTTAACATTTACCAACTCCACAAGCTTTTTACTAGGAACCTCCTGTTTTTCATCCATATCCAAAAAAAGTGTACCATTTTCACCCAGAGGAAAAAACTCAAAGTAGCACATATTAGGCAAGAGGGTAAAAGTAACGTCCTTGGGATCACTTAACGGGTTCAAATTCACACCAAAATAACACTCAGAAGAAGCATACATGTTACAAACCAATGGCAAATTCCCATCACTATAATACTCCAATGCGGGCACATATTGTGCCATTGACCCTGTCACCACTGCCTCGATGTACTTGGCCCTTGGCCAAATCTTGCACAAAATCCCCCTCCACGATTCATTGCAACATATCATCTCAATTTCATAAGCAAGAATATCAGAATTATGTGAATAATGAGTAAGTAATGAAGAAATTGAAGAACGACATTCTGGGTCAGTGATTGCAGGGTTTAATTGGCCTGTGCGAATATCTTCGCAGAGATTGATGTAGTTGCGTTGGAGGAATGAGATCGCGCGGAGGAGGGCGGATGCGAAGACAGCCCCTAGACGAAGGACCTGGTGGCGGTGGAGGAGGCCGGAGAGTAGTTGGCAGTACATGCTTTGGTCGTTGTCCTGGCATAAGATAGCTTGGTCGGGGCTTGTGAAGTCGTTGAAGGGGTCCCGTACTCGGCATTTGAAGTGCTTGCTTTTGTAGTAGCTGGTCAGGACCGTGCGGGCCGGTAAGCTGCATGGAGTTGACATTTCGGCTTTGACGAAGTATAGGTACATCGCCTTGCCTTCATCCAAACCTTGGATGTACCTGACATTGATTTATGTAGTTTACAATCAAATTAAGTTTTGTCAAAGTAAGTAAGTTTATACATGCTAGTCGAATGTCAAAAGCACCAAAGAGACATAGTAGTAACCAAAAAGGTCTTATGGATAAAGCTATCTAATTACTGGTTCACGATTGGCATGATGAGATTGTAAAGAAAGGTTCGACGATCAAGATCTTCTGCTATCGATGGCATCATCTTAGGCTCTCCATTTGAAGTCCCTGAACTGCAAATCAACCCAAAAAGAAAGAAATAAATAAAAATATAAAATGAAAATTATATTAATTAAAAATATACCTGCATAACATTTCAGTAATCTCATGCCCAGTAATAAGAGAAGAGCCTTCTCCATTAGCAATTCTCTGAATATAAGGGTATATATCTCTGTAAGTGATTGTCGGCACACGACGTTTGAATTCCGACACATCATCTTTCGAAAATCCCTTCATCATGTACTTGCTCAAGTACTCCGTTTCACCATTTTGCTTTATGATTTCTTTCAAAATGTTTTCTTGAACTTCATCAGCTTTTGCTGTCAGTCTCTCTATCTCTTTCAATGCATCCTCGCCTTTGTACTCCAGTTTCTTTCCATCCATGATGTTTGGCTGGAGAGAAAACCAAAATAAGAAAAAGAAAATTGATATCACAACACTACTTAGCCTGCTAACTAGCTTGCTCAATTCATGTACAAAACCAATAAGTTGGGTCTATTTATAGCTGTACACTATGCTTGTTGCCTAGCTAGCTATATAGTCCAAAAATTCCCACTAAGATCAAATCTCCTCCCCTATCCTCTTTGTGATTTGGGGATATAATTTTTCATTTCATTTTTCTCGCGAGTGTATTTGAAAAAATTTGAACCATTAATTCACACGGCGAGTCTCTCATATATATGTGTATTAATGGTTAAACTTACTGTTAAATGCATTTAAAAAGAAAATAAAATAAATAGGAATTAAATCCGAATTTAGTTACCATAATTTATTCACCGATCGAGTATACTTCTTATGACATTATATTTGTTTCTCTGACGTGTTGTTTAAGGAACTGTTAAAGAAATTTTGAGACTCATTCATTCTATCAACTAAATTACGCAACTTAGATTGTAGCGTAGTCGAGTTAGTCGAGTTCACTAAATATGATAAAAATTAGTATAAATAATACAAAAGGGTAAAATATTCTATATAATTTATTACTATATTTAGTAAATTTGTATGAACATGACCAATCTACAGCTTAAGAGGAGCTCATCACATTTTTTTACTTGATTTTTATATTAACAAGCAATTTTTGAAAAAATTATATAATAATAATAATAATAATAATAATAATATGTATGTAATTATAGAATCAGACATAGAAAAATACTTGCACCGTCACGCTGTTACATTAATACATGCATTAATGCTATTGCTAGCTGCTTGAACATCATTTGGGGTGTATCGAACGAGGCATACTTATGGGGGAAATTAGGAGTATTTACAATCAACGACTAGGAGATGGAACAACATCATCATTTATTTGACGTGAATCATATCACAGCAATTGAGAGCATCAGCTTCGAAAGCACTTTAAAAACTATCGGGCTACGCTTTTTTCAGTCCTTATTTTTAGTGCATGAGACATGTTGACTTTCACGTGCTCTTATTTGATGTCTAGCAAGTTAGCTATTGCCTGTTGTGTTCATTTTCAACACTAGAATAATGTTGTTTGCTTCTCTATGATTGTAGCAAAACGTGTGATGGAAAATGTTAGCAGCGTCAGGTGCTACGCACTAATTGTGCAACTGAATTCAGTCTATTTTGCACGTTATTAATTAATTAGTGGTAGAACCCTAGTTTGAGATCGGATAGTTTTCACAGTCGATTCTATTGGAGGACATGTGTGGAAAACTATAGAGAGACATTCTTTCCAAAAAAATAAAAAAATAAAAAGATAAAAACTACATAAAGTGTGATAAGAATGAATGAGTTTAGAATATAATCCTATCGTTTTGATCAACCATGTAGATATATATGACTGAGCAGAATCCACAATATATGTTTGTAGAACATCATGGACGAGATTCAGATCACTTAAGTATCTGGTTCTAGTACAACATCATGGGTTTGTCTACTCATTAAGACCTACTTTTGCTAATCATCTGTCTCCAATCTGCGTTTAGGAAGAAAATTAAGAAAGGTAACAAATACAAAAAATCAAATATCTTTTTCTTATTAGACAATTAGTACAGAATCTTTCCTGCCCCTTTTGGTTCTCTTTATCCAGATAGTGATCGATGGTGCGTAAAACACAAGACAAGAGGTATAGTTTATGTTTTCTTTCTTCTTTCAACTAACCCTACCATGAGAACATTTTAGCATTGATCAAGTTGCAGGCATCAAAATGTCATCTCTCTTAATTCCCCCATTAGCCTAAAGTTGATTATTCTGGTATTAGATTGGACCGAGAAGCAGATTGGACTCGAGGAACTTAATTCATGTCTTTCTTTACTGATGGGATTTGATTGTAATTGTTAAGTTATTAGAGAATGAACCAAATACGTACATGCATCATATAGTCCTAGTATGTACAAGGTGTTAATGCCTTACAAACGTATAAAAAGTGTAAAAATGCACTAATGATACATCTTGGAAATATCATCATACTTCGTGAACGAAAGCCAATAAATAAGAAACTCCAGTCTATGTACTCATTGTTAGTTTAATTATGGATCTTCAAATTTTTAAATGGTTCGATATATTTTTTTTTTATTTTTTTTTATATTGTAGAAAATATAATCCTATTTATTACCTTAAAATTTCAAACTTTTTATAGTATCAAAACATTTACACACTCACACTGGATTGGATTAATATTACTTATCATTCATGTCACCACATAAATTTTTATATGTAGCCATAACATGGAGCCGTTTAGAGAATATTGTTTTTTGAAAATGTGGCTAAAGTTGAGTTATGAGCTTTGAAGTCCTCATGAACTTTAGTGCATATATGAATTTTAGAGTTTGAATAGGTTTAGGGTCATTATTATTTACCTATAAGAAAATATGTAGAGAACCTAGAGGGATATGGAACAAAAGAGTAAGATTGAGAGAAAAAGTGGTTGTAAGAAAACCAGAAGATTTTGAAACTCATAAAAAATTTCTTGTAATTATTTTCTTATAAACTCTGTGAAAGAACATAGTAGACTAAAGTAGACATTAAGGAACATTACAGACTTTCAATTGAAGTCTAAATCATGATAAAATTCTTTTCTACTTTACTTACTTTGACTTTGTGCAATTTCTCTTATTCCATTATAATTACTTAGTTGATTGTTCTATGATTGTTCTATGAACTATTATATTGCTTTAAGAACTATTATTGTTTGCTTGCCTTAGTCTATTAACATAGCAAATTGGTATCAAGAGCTTTCTTAAGGTTGAAATTTGTATGGTTAGAAAAAGTAATTTGTTCATGTTGTTTGAAATATTACCCGTGCACGCCAGATGTTCGACTAAATTACTGAGATGAGTAGTTATTCTTCCAAGGTAGATATTAAAAACATTGACGGGTCTAATGACTCTGGATTATATATAGAAGATGAAAATATTTTCATATCTAAGCAATCTTGGTCTTGCAAAAGCACTAGGGGGAGCATTTAAACTTTCGACTAGTATGGATGATGAAAATAAGGAAAATATGCTCAAAATGGCATATAATACTTTGACTTCAGTCTTAGTGACAATGTCTGGAGAGAGATTGTGAAGATGAAGTCGGCGGCCTAGGTTTGGTTAAACCTCGAATCTTTGTACATGACTAAGACCTTTCGAATAGGTTGTATCTGGCAGTAAAGTTCTCACTACTTTCAAGATGAGGGACACATAAATAAATAATGAGGGACACATGAATAAATAATGTCCAAAGAGGACCAAGAGGGTAATGACAAAGCGGCTGTTATTGAAAAGATGAATGCTATAAGAGTGTGGATATCTTGGTTGTTACAACAAAACACTTGGATAGGCAATGGATAATGGATTCATAATCATTCCATATGACTCCCAATAAAGGTTGATCTAAGAAATACAAGAAGATTATAATGGTGGTAAAGTCTTTTTGGGGAACAAAAAATTGTGTAAAGTGGTTGGCGTGGGCTCGATAAGGATTAAGACTCACAATGGGATTGAGAGGAAAGAAAGAGTAGAGAGAAAAGAAAAGTAAGTGCTAGAAATTTTCTTATAGAGATTCAGATTATCTTATATATAGATTATAAAAGCATGAGTATTTGTAGACCCAAGTATGTCATTTCATAAGTACATAATCCTTTATAATTATTCCAAGTCATTGGATTGATTCTAATGTCTCTTCACTGATACACATCTCTTTAATTTCAATTTTAGTCATTGGATTGACTACCGATAACTACCAACACATAACTTATCCTTTTGTAAAAATAAAAAACATAAATAAACAACTTGAAAATTATTCAACAATCCCTCACCATTTTCAAAATATTTTATGTATTTGAAAACATAGAAAATATCTTTTTATAATCTAGCGAAGCTCAAGCATAAATGATGATGTTTTATAAACTTAAATCTTCACTTAGTGATAACATGTTAGGACTAATCATAATATATGGTAGTAGAAAATTTAAACCATAGATCTTGTATAACTAATCGGACATATCCCACACTTGATACTTTTTCTCATCTAAGTGTCCAAAAGTTTTCCCGACACACTTTGGTCATATGTTATGTATCTTAATTCAGAATGCTCTAGACTCAAGCCTTTGAACTCATTTGAAGTGGCCACACTTCACATGCATTAGGTAGACTTATCCAATATGTCACATAACTTACATATAAAAGTATAAGCTTTTATAAGTCTAATTGAGAGGTAGACGCTCATCCTTCACCTTATCATTATGGTAGCCAAGCACCATTACCATAGGATAGAATATATGTTTGGTGCTTGCGGTCATTAATTTAATGAAGTATTTAATCTTATTGAAATCAAGATTTATGATTAGTAAGTGTTGAGTTGAGGTTCCATTATTCGTGAGTTATAGTATAGGCGTAAGACTCATCCCTTTTGAAGTAATCATCACTTGCTCCCTTGCAAATCCTTTTGTTAGTGAGTCTACTAAATTTTCAACAAATCTAACAAATTCAATTGTAATTTCATTTGTAATTAACTATCTTACAAGGCTATGTCTTAAACTAGAGCTGTCAAACGGGTTGTCTAGCCCGACCCGAACCATGCCTGGTTTTTCACTATTTAGAGCCAAGCTTGGCCGAGCTCTAAAAAAAATGAGCTGAGCCAAACTCGGCCTATTAAATAAATATATGCCTAGGCTCGGCCTGGGAAGGCCTTTGGGCTTATTCGAAATTGGGCCACGTTTAATTTTTGGACCCAAATGGGCCAGCCAGACGAGCTTAAAATGGGTCGGGCCGACCCTTTTTAAATAAATATAATAAACAACAACACAAAAAACTTCTTGCCAATAAAAATTTCATTGCATATTAGTAAGTAATATATAAATAATTAAACCATTATGGTTCTGTAAAAAAAACCACACGGTCTTAAGGAGGAAAAAAAGACCTTACAATAAGGACATAAATAAAGAAAAATAAATAAATAATAAGAGCTTGTTAATAAACTATAATCTATTGACTATTATATATTTATTAACGGTGGTTGGTCATTGGCGGATCTCATAACTACTTCCCGCTTTAAAAGTTTCAACATCTAAGAACATATTATGAAAATATTGAACCAATTCTTTATTATGAGTTTTATGTTGATCTTAATGAGTGGCATGCTCCTAATCCCTTGCTCCTAATCCCTTATGCATGATAATGTTTCAACCAATTCCGACTTTAATGAAGTCCTCATATCTTCAATAACTCTCCCACTATGTTGAATGCTTATTAGGAAGAAACCATTGAGACATGAACAATTAAAACATCTCATGCTAAAATAGGAAATCGTGTAGAGCTTTTCTTCCACCAATCCAAAAGGTATAAAGATTCTGAATCATTTGCACAAGAATAAAAAAATATGAAATCAGTTTCAAGGTATTTCTAGAGTTTCATCCCAATAAAAGTGGAACTAGAATTATAATTGGAACCGGAGCCGTTAATAAAATTCGAACTCTTCCTCTTGGGTTGAATCTCTTGTTTTTCTTTTTGTTGCCACAAGTAGTTGTACTTATTAGCATAAAGACCAAACACTTTATATAACTTGTTAGTAGCGTTAGTAATAGTGGAAGAATAATCAACATTTATATGTTGACTTATAAATGTAAGAGTATTTGTGAGACCTTGTAATTTAAGCCTAAGATCTAATATAAAAGGAAAAGTATGTAAAAAAAGAATTTCCTTCCAATATTTTTCAAATGTTGAAATCATTTTCTAAACAACATGTTTAAACACTTCATGTTTCTCATAGATTTGAAACAAGTTAGTCATTTCAATAAGTGAATGCAAAACAATAAGAGATTGCAAAACAATAAGAGATGTAGGATAATAAATATCTGAAAGTCGAACAGTATAATCATTAAATATTTCTAAAAAGTATGCAAAATTTTCATGTATATATCAATTAGAACTACTCAACAGAACATGAGAATTACAAGAATTAAAAAAAAAACCACTAATTGCTTCTTTATATGGACTGACACTTTTCAATATTAAATATGTGGAATTCTATTTTACCGGTATATTAGTTCCAAATTCTTGAAGCTTCACATTAAATGCCCTATAATATCTTTTAAACTTAGCCAACCTATACTTCGAACTACTAATCCAAGATAACACCAATCAAATTTTATCAACAGAACAATTTACATGTTTTTTCATATCTTATTTTACAATGAGATTTATAATGTGACATGTACAACATTGATATAGGGAAACTCTACCATCATACTGGTTAAACTGTAATTCAAAAAGAGATGACCTTTGTGTTTCCCGCAACATTATCCAAAATTATAAATATTATACAGCTTTTGATATCAAACTCACCCAAAACTTCAATTATTAAATCACATCTATAGAAGAATGAAGATTAATTATAATTTAGAGTATTAGGAATTAGAAGATTAGAGAATAGAGAGAGAATGTGTGAGAAATTGTGAGGAAGAATTCGAATGAGAGAGATATATTTGTATAGAAAATTAGGGTGGGGGAGGATTTAAAAATTATTATGTGAGGGGAGTAAAATAAAAGAAAAACAATCTATAAGGACTAAAAAAGTTAAAATATTTATTCCCAGCCAAATGAAAAGAAAAAAATAATTTGAATTTGAGTTTGAAATGGCTTTAACGGTGTAGTCGGGCCTCGAGCTAGGCTTTTTTTACCAAGTGAAGGGTTGGACCAAAAAGTCCAGCCTATTTTGAGAGCTCTATCTCAGACCAATGTGTCTTGACTTTCTGTTGTAAACATTTACTATATCACATAGAGTAGAAATATGTGTCATTGGATTTGGCCATAAAGGAGTGTAGGGCTTACAATGAAAAGAGTTAAATGGAAAGTAGATAAATCTATTGAATGATTGAGTGAACAAGCATCAGGCCGATTTTATTGTGTTGGAGGACTTTGTGTTGAGTGGTGTTGGATGACTTTGTGTTTTTGCTCTTGGTAGAGGGTCTTATTTACAGGAAAATAAGTGGAACCCACTTTACTTGATGGTCAAGCATGCTTGCTTTGTTTGCAAGGCACTTTGCTTAGTGAGCAAGGTAAATAAGCTGCTGGAAAATTCCTCTTCAAGGCCGGAATTGCTATCCTTAAAAAATGACTATCTTGGTAAAATACCCATGGAATTAGTTAAACAGACCTCTCTCTTTGCCAATTGATCCTAAAATTTGTTGAAAACCACTTGAATATGTTTAATGGAACTCCTTCTTCTGAAACACCCTTGGATCAGTCAAACTATCTTCATACTTTGACTACATAAAAGAAGAGAGCTTAATTTTAACAAAATCGCACTACATAGAGTTGAAAATGTTTGGTCACTTGGAAAAACACACTCGTAAGTATATCATTTGATAGTAGTATCAAATTAAGTCAAAATCATGGGAGACCGATTGCTTAATTAGATTATGGAAGAGCAATTAGGTGTTTAATATATGTCATGACTTACACTAGTCCCAACATAGCTTTTGATGTAGGAAAACTTAGTAGATTTACTAGTAATCCTAGTAATGAGTATTGGAATGCGGTACATCGAATGTTTAAATATTTAAAGAAGACAATAAACTATGGCATAAGTTACTAAGGGTATCCAACTGTCCTAGAAGGATAGTAGGATGCTAGCTTGCTAACAAACTAAGATGAAACCCATTTATCAACTACTGGTTCAACATTCACCCTTGGTGCAGGTGCCGTTCTAGGGCATCCAAGAAGCAAACTTATATTGTTGATTCTACCATGGCATCAGAATTTGTGGCTCTAGCCGCATGCAGGAAGGAGGTAGAATGGGAATTCTTTAGTATTAGCAGTCATTATGTTTTGCTATGTAAGCTCAGGTTTATAGGATGCGTTTGAATGCTTCTTTAGTGTTCAATTTATGTTCATCATTTTTAAAGTTGTAATGTATATTTATTGTTTTCTTTACCCAATAGATTTCATATCGAAGATCCAGCCCAATCATCCACTTGTGTTTCCACACGCCTGATGAGAAAGTGAAGTAATATCCACTGGTGTTTTTAGAATCATCCAGAGATCCAGCCCAATCACTATCAACATACCCTATAATTGAGGCTTACCTTCTTCAAATAGTGTTCCAAAATCTGAAGTCCCTTTCAAGTACCTTAGAACTCTTATGGCTGCACAAAGATGATTTTGACATGGACAATGCATAAACCTTGACCACCAATTCAACTTATAAATTAAGTTTCAACTACTTTCTAAGTGTCATCTTCCTTTACCAACTATTTATTAGCAAAGGTGTGGAAACAGGTTTGCGAAAATCCGTTTTAAACTTCTTCAACATATTCTTAGCATACTTCCTTTGTAACAAAAATATCTTTCCAGACTTTTGGAACACTTCCATTCCCAAGAAAAATTTCATCAACCCTAACTTAGTCATTTAAAATACTAATTTCATCTCATATTTGAAAATTATCGTAGCTGCTTCATCATTTTCAGTAATTAACAAATCATCAACATAAAGAGAGATTATTAGATTGAAGTACCTGATCTTTTGACATATAGAGTAGGATCACTTTCACTTCTCTTGAAATTAGAGGAGATAAGATAATTATCAATCCTACTATACCAAGCTCTAGGAGTCTGTTTCAATCCATAGAGAGCTTTAAACAATTTGAACACTCTGTGTTCTTGACCCTTCACATGAAAACCCTTAGGTTGATTGACATAGATTTCTTCCTCCAAAATTCTATTATGGAATGCATACTTCACATCTAGTTGACGTATGCATCAATCATTGCCAGCAACGAGCCCAATTAAAAGTCTAATTGTGCCTAGCCTAGCTATAGGAGCAAGGGTCTCAGAATAGTCAATACCATTTTGTTGAGCATATCCTTTGACAACAAGTCTTGCCTTATATTTCTTATGATGTTTAGGTCTATCTACAAGTTCATATATCTGAATTTTTTCAACTATGTTCAGGTCCTCCTTCATTTCATTCACCCAATGTTCGTCATTTATCAGACACAACAGCATTACACCTTTGATACACTTCAGTAAAAGGCCTAAACCTTTGGACTCTTGGTTCATAATCAAATTCTAATTCACTATCTTCTTGAGTTTATGGGATTTGACTTTCAGGAATGAGATCAAAAAAGTCAGCATTAATTCATTTCAAATTCTAATCAAACTTGATTCCTTCATTAACTGTTATGTCTCGAGCATTTACTACTTTTTTTTGCCTTAGGATTAAATATCCTATAACCTTTGGCATCAAGGTTATAGCTTGGTAAAACACACTTCTCAGCCTTCTCAGAGAGCTTATCTCTTTTTGCATATGGTATATGCAAAAAACACATGAAGCCAAAGATTTTCATGTAAGAGACAAAAGGCTTACTGCCATACCATGCTTTAAATTGAGTCATGTTATTTACAGACTTAATTGGAAGTCTGTTCAGAATGTACGCACTTGTACTTGCAGCTTCAACCCAAAACTTCTTTGGCATTTGCTTTTCAAATTACATACTCTTTATCATCTTCATTATGGTTCTTTTTTTCCTTTCAGAAACACCATTCTATTGAGGATTATAAGGAATAGTAAGTTGATGATTAATACCATTACCTTGATAGAACTATTTGAACTCGAGTGACACATATTCTTCTCCATTATATATTTTGATAGCCTTCATTTTCTTCTCACTTTTTGTCTCCACCAATGCCTTAAGCTTCTTGAAGACAAAAAATACTTTAGACTTTTCTTTGAGAAAATGTATCCAATAGAACCTTGACTTGTCATCTATGAAGATGATAAAATAGTTGGAGCTATTTAAAGACATTACATTAAGAAGTTCACATATATCTAAGTGGATCAACTCAAGTTTCTCCAAAGCCCTTGAGCTTGATTATTTTGGAAATGCCTTCTTCTTCGTATTTTCAAGTTGACAACCTTCACACACGTCAAGTTGAGGTTGAACAGGAGTTATGTCTTTTGTAATACCTTTTGAGTTTAGCTTCTTGATAGACTTGAGATCAAAATGGCCAAAACATTTGTGCCATATCCAAGCATCTACTCCTTGATGTTTCCAATTTATAATGAATCAATTATGTTGAATTGGAACTCTGACCACTTCATTCAGCTGAGCATCATTGATAACACAGTGAGATCCTCTAAATATTAGAATGTATGCTTCATCATCTACCCTACACTTAGTAGATTGTGATTGATGTTAGACATATATAACACATTAGTTATATGCCTCATTCCACTACTAGTTTGTACAACAACAGTTCCTCTACTAAGAGCTCGAATTGTTTCTTTATTTCCCTATTATATTGGTTGAAAAAATCTTGTCTATTGTCTCAAATAGATCAAGATCGTGTGATATGTGGTTGGAACATCCACTATCAATAAATCATTCTTTCTTGGACTCAAAATTTGAATAAGCCATGAAAATGTGCTCCTCTTGTTCTGCTGCACTTGCCTATTGGGATGAGGATCCAACATCAGAAGACTTTCTCCTGCAATATTTATCGACATGTCCAAGCTTCTTGTAGATCGAGCATTCAATCTTGTTTTTGCTCCAACAAAACTTCTCAGTATGGCCTTTTCTTTTACAAAAGTTGCAACTAAACTGCTTCCTTTTGTTTGAGTTAAATCAATCCCTCAAACTGCTTGTCTGATTTTCCTTCTTTTAAGGCTTCTTGTGCTTAGCCAACAAAGCACTTTTAGATAGAACATTAGCTCTATTCGAGTGCCTATTCTCATTCACTTGCAGAGATCCCATCAACTCACTAAGAGTGATAGTGAATAAATCTTTACTCTCCTCTATAGACACTAACACCTTGTTTTGTATTTTTGACTAAGAGATATCATTACCAAGCATTCTCATTTGGTTGATAACTTCATTCAGCTTTTCTATAAAGGCTTAAACTGGTTCATCTTCCTTCATCCTTAGAGCTTCAAAATTTCTTCTACCAACTAAGAGATTAACTGCACAAATTCTCTTAGTGCCATGAAACTCAAATTGAAGTGATTCCCATGTTATCTTAGCGTTCATGACACCAAGAATTATGGTGTAAATTTCATTGGAAATGGTTTACTAGATGACATTCATGACTCTAAAATTTTTCAATATTTTCTCCTTATCTGCCTTCAATTGATTCACTGTGAGGTTAGCATCTTTAGCTGGTTGATCATACCCTTCTTCAACAGCTTCCCATAGATCAAATACAATTATGGAGTTTTGCATTTTGTCACTCTAAATATGATACCCTTTCCCATTAAACACTGGTGGTGAAAGTAAACTGACTTGATTTGGATTCGACAGAGTTTGATTATGGTAAAACTAAACTTAAGAAGGTTTAAGACAAAGATTTCAAGCTTACATTGGTTCTCTTTAAGATTGATGTTCTGACACCATATTAGAAAGCAAAAAGAAAAAAAACTTATATTTAAGCAAGAACATAGGAGTAAAAATGTAGAAAATCGAATTGCATTAAACTTGAAAGTTTTACAGCATATATAGAGAGAGAAAAAAACTGAGTACAAAGCTACCACTACACTCCTTAAATCAAGTAAAATATAATTGAAAATTAAAGACTAACACAACTAATAATGATCTATATGATCAATTACACCAAAAACAGAAAGGGGCTAGGTTTCAAAAGAAAATTCATCTTGTTGTCCAAGAGACCAATGGTCAATCCCGATAAAAATTGATGGAAGTAAAGATTCATCTATCATATTCAATAATAACCTCGACTTGCAAAGCAAGACATCCAGCCTAAGAATACACCAGCAACAAGAAAACTAAATAGATCATAATCCACAAAATCAAATGGAGTGAGATCAACACCAACAAATCAGATTGAGCTTAGACTAACTCCCTTCATTCGAGTCAATGCAAATTTCACTTAGAATAAAAAGATTAATTTCTTAATAGAATTAGATCATTCTCAAATCAATTAGGTTCTAACAATGAACGTGGTACGGTCATTGCATATAACCTATATATGTTCCCCGCATCTCTATCCGCACTCAATTCACCTATATGAAGATATTTAGAAAATATTGAGTGGAGGGGAACTTAAGAACGTTTTTCCAAATGTGGGAAGTTTCAGATAGTGCATGAAAAAGCATACTTTTTTTATTAATGAAAAGGAGATGGAGAGTTTTTCTTTTTCTTCACTAGTTGCTAGGCGGGGATGGTTCATCGCATGCTGCAATCAAATTATGGTGTCCTCCACTACCTTCTCGGAAGTATTCACTATTATCCGTATATGTACTCTTAAAACATTTGAATGCCATCTTATCCAAAAATCCATCATTATAAGTTTCATGAGGTTGAGATTTAAGCTTTCATGATCGTCTAGAGCCGAAAAATCTTCCAATTTCAATGATGAATAAAGGGGCAAATTAAGCTCCTTTTGTTTGAGCAATTGTTTGTGCGTTATTGATTCATAGTGACTCTTGCACGTTAATGATGTGATCACATATGAAATTAAGTCAACAAACAAACAAGAAAGATGGATGAGAAGTATATTGCACACAAGAATATCACGTTATGAAACAATGCGATATCGTGTTATATAAGAGTTAATTGAATATGCAGCATTTGGATTAACAATGTAGGATATATATTACGATCTCAAAATAAAATTATAACCATGCCCCTAACTCTTCTCTATGAACACTTAATTTATCCCCCTCTTTCCTCCGGTTGATTATATCGGTCTAACCTAAATGAAGTCAAAATTAGTCGGTCGAATGGCAGTCGGGTGTTGATATTAGAAAATCTCATGAAATTTTGATAAAATCAAGAATCTGACTGAAATCAATCAAACCAATTTGACCCAATAGTGATCTAACATTTGCACTGACTTAGTCCGATCACGATTGGGATCAGGTCGGACTGATTTGATCAACCCTACTCTTTATACTCGATTCTAATAAATCACATAGTTGTGAACTCTCGTAATCACCTCTTTATTCACCGACCGATGTTCATTACTTGGTTTTTGTTCATCTAAAGTAGCGACATTTTCTTTGTATATAGTACCTTTACTCTTGCATGCCCCAGTTCAATCCTCATGACTAAATACATGCACACGCAACAATCCACATCTGACCATTAAAAGCCGGAATATGGGAAATACATTGGAGTCGCACCATTGTAGCTCGTAATGGATACAAAAACCCTAAAAAAAATTCTTGTTGAAAGATGATGTGGATGAGCATGATCTTGCCAACGACATAATGAATGGAGGCAACGTCCTTTTCAATTTTCATGATGCATGACATGAGTAAAAGAAAGGAGAGAAAGAGAGACATTTGAGAGTGCCCCTACGTACATGGGATTTTCAAACCGGCATCATGAAATGAAGGGTAGCTTTTCCTTGTGAAAGTGTGTCTCTGACGTGTACTATATATATATATATACTTCCTCAAAATGCACGTGTAGCTATTTTGGCTATGATCTATATATACTGCAAGAGCAAGGTTCTTATCATATAGCGAGACAATAATTACCATTTTGTTGCTCTACACATATACTTCAATTACTTTTTCTATTTTTCTACTTTTTCTTTTTTCTTTTTTCTTTTTTTTTCCTTTTTTCTTTTTTGCTCTCATCTTTCTAATCAATGAAAAGAACTTTAGGTTCTAATGTAATGGATTACAGCCCTTACTTTCGCAAATCGGTTGAAAAGGACAACCATACAATATATATGTTTACGTTAGAAAAATGTAAGATTTGTAGAATGTTATCCGACTTTGCAAAACCATGCACTATTAAGAACATTATTCTTACTGTAAATGTTGTTCAACAAGGACAGTCAATTAGCGGAGTCAGAAAATTTGTCTTAAGGCAGGTGGTAGGCCAAAATTATATATATTTATAATTATTTTATAATTTTTAGAAAGATAAAAAAATATAAATTTGAGATATTTATAGATTTTATTGGTAGAATCGTCGGCGAAAATGAGCAGATATAAAGTTCAAACTTATTATAATTATAAATAATAGCATTAGCTAAATGAAAGAAAATTATATTATTAATTAAATTTTGATCGATTGTATCATAAAATACTGAAATTTTTAAAAAAATAATAAGTATAGTATAAATATTTAAACAAACTATCTAAAGACCATTAAGATTATTACCGTTTGTTAAGAAAAATATGAAAATGGTGAAGATAGTAATTACTTAGACCGATCATGAAAATTATATATATTTATTATATTTATTTATTTATTTATTTACTTATTATATTATTCATGAGATTTGAACCTAGCTACATTATCCTATTAGAATTAAAACTTGACCTAAGTTATTCTAACTTTATAATTTATAACAAAAAATTAAATTATATTTACTTGATCTCTCATTTTGGATTAGACTTAAATTGGAATCCCCACTCTTTAGAAATTGAAGGCTACGCCGGACGTTGAGGGCGTGCAGTACAAACCCTTGCCGCCCAACAAAAGGTACATACGCTCAATTTGAAGAGGGCATCATTTTTTGTTGCCTCTCAATTAAGAAGAGAACCATTATAATCGTTTTTTTTTTTAAAAAAAGGCTTTTGCAGTTCATTTACTTTGTGGAAGAACAATTTGAAGCACATATATAGGAGTTGTCACTTTATTGCATGAGTCCTCCTCTAATCTATCTTTGATTTGGATCAGTTGTTGCTGTACAATTGTATGAAGATTGATGTTCTAGGCATGCCTGGAGAGTTGCTTAGATGTATCTCGGTCTAGATAATGATGTATTCTAATATACACTCCTTGAGTATATCCTCTTTTAACAATCTAATATTAAGACAAATAACTGAGAATGGATTTAAGGATGTTCAAATATGTATTCGTGCCCTAAAAAGTTGTGACGTATCATATTATATGTAACGTCAACATGATCATTATGTTTTCGTTACTATAGTACATTCATGTTTCATACACGTTAGAAATGTTGGGAGGCATTTAACATAGTTTAGGAGTATTTGACTTCGAATGACTCCGATCAAATGACATGAGTCCATCACAGCTATAGAAAGTAAATACTCCCAGCATATATTGAAATATATATATATCGACTCATAATTTTTAAAATTGTCTTATCTATATGCTTTTTGTGATTGAGCATATCCTAAAAGAATGCAAGGAATTGATCTAGAAGACAGTTTATTATAATTGTTAAGCGAAGTAACATAAGTGAGACAACAAAAGAAGCAAGGATGGACAAGAGAAGGGGGCTTGCCAAATAATAACTTATAAGGAGTCTTGTTGTGTAGAAGATGAGTTAGAGTTTTGTTGATTAAGTAGGTGGTAGTTAAGACACAGTCTCCTCAGTATTGATCAAGGAGATTGGCTTGAAATTTTATAGCGTGAGCAACGTTTAAGATGTGTCTATGCTTTCTTTCAACTCTGTCACTTTGTTGTGGTGTATGAGGACATAATTTCTCATGTAGTATTCATAAGGATGAGAAGAGGGAGGCACATTTAGTGTTGACAAATTCTAGGCCATTGTTTGTGCGGATCTTTTGAGGTTTATGTGAGAATTGAATTTGTCTCATTTGTATGAAGGCTTTGATATGATCATATGCTTTATATTTGTGATACATAAGAAAGATCCATATACCTCTACTGAAATAATCCAGTGTGGTTAAAAAATACTTTGCATTGGTATGATTAGGTGTTTTGTGTGGGCCCAAAATGTCCATATGAATGAGTTAAAATAGTGTAGACGTAGTATATAAGCTATGTGGGAATGGACTTCGTATTTTCTTTGCCAACACACAAATATGACAATAAGGATAAGGAGAAACTTTGAGATAAGTAAAGTCTGGTAAGGAACACAATTTGGAAAATGAAAGATGCCCCAATCTTTCATGTCATATCATGAGATCTTTAACTGCGATTTTATTTACAAAATGAGCATATATTTGGTTACAAGAGTAAAACCGGAAGAATTAAGTAATGCAAAAGGAAGTAGATGCAGTATTGGAAGGTTGCCTATCAACTTGAAGATAGTATAACCCATGCAACAGTTTACCAATCACCATCGTTGCTCCAGTCAAATTGTCTTGCAAAAAACATGACTTCTCATTTAAAGTGACGGAGAATTTGGTGTCATTGGCAACGCTCGAGATAGAAAGTAGGTTGTATTTGTAGTTAGGAACATATAAAACATTCCTAAGAGTGAGTGAATCATTAATTTTAATTTTACCAGAGTATGAAGCATGACTAATATTTCCATTAGGCAAACCAATAGTAGTAAATGAACTAATGGTATTTGAAATGAGATCAATTAACAAGTTGAAATCGTATGTCATGTGATTGCTAGCATCACTATCAATTATCCAATCCTTTGATGTATTGGTCATGCCAACAAAAATACATGTGCTAGCACCAACTATAATAATATTGGCAGAAATGATGATTCAAGTCTTTTCACACTATAAAGGTAGATTTTGAATACACGATTCCAGAATAAAGTTCTTTGGAAACATAATTGAATATCCAGCCAAAGATAGTTCCATTGATCTTAGCTCTATGCAAGAAGAGGATTAATCATTCACTTATAATAGCCTATCTTAATCTTTGAAGTTAAGGCATTCAACATCGCTCGTGACCAGATTCCATGATTTCTGGATCAAACTAAAGGTTGATGAACTAGTCCTAATGTCTCTGATGGATGGATGAATGAAGTAAGGGTGATTGAAATCCATGTGTGAAGGAACAAATATATTTTGTAGAGGAATCACAGTTAGTTAATCTTAAGTTAGAGAATTATCTTTTATATTTGTAGATATTTTTGGACGATTTGATTAAGGGTGGAAAGAATTTGATTATGGAGTATAGAGCTCTAATACTATGTTAACTAAGGAGGAGAAATCGGTTTGATTCTTTATTAGATCAAATCATTAGATTACAAAGAGAAAGAACTTCTTTTTTTATACTAATGATCACAACTGATTATCAGCATAAAGAGTGCGTGATCATTCTAACTGCAAACTAACTTCTCTAACTGATTTTCTAATAACCAGCTGAGTATGGTAGAGGCCGCACGCGTGTGACAGCTCACGTACTCAATGCCTTGATGCCTCCATCGCTCAACGTACTCGACGTCTCCAATATGTGACGTACTTAATGCCTTGATACCTCGACACCCCGATGTACTTAACATGTCGACATACTCGATGTACTCAGCGCGTCGACATACTCGACGAACTCGATACCACTAACAAAAATGACTTAATGCTTGACATCTGCTATATCAGCAATAGGATAAAAAAAGTAACAACCAAGATGTAACCTCGTTTAGTCGGATCATGGATGTTTAGTCATTAAGGATTGTATCTATAACACTATATATAATATGAACACTAAAAGCTAGTACTTGCTACTTGCATGCTTTAGATATTTTGTCCCTTTTGTTTCGGTAGGAGAATTATATTTCTATATTTAAATTTAATCCCTATTACGTTAGTATTTTATAAAATATACCCCTAAAGTTCAAAGAACGAGTGAATAAAATTAAATAATCATTAATAAACTTTAGGGGTATATTGTATAAAAATACTAACATAATAGGGATTAAACTTAAATATAGAAATATATTTTTTATTTATAAAACATACCTCCATATTTTTATTTTTAAAAATACCACGGATGTCATTTTCTTAGTTCTAAAATAAAACCTTTTAACTAATAAGAAAATCTTACATAGATTTGATCTAGGGTGAGAGTTTGGCCACACATTAAAAATATGACAAGTAAGAAGTATATGAAGATTTTTTATTTTATTTTATTTTTTTTTTCAGATTAACCTTGCCGTGTCTCTCATTTCTCTTGGTTCTTAATCTTGCCACCACTGGGTCGTTTCTTAACCTACGCTCTTTTCTATCTCTCTTTGAGATTTCTTCCTTTTTGTTAGAAAGTTTTTTTAGTATTGTTAAAAAAGTCTCATCTTACTAATCAGTTACGCTACACAAATGATACA
This sequence comes from Coriaria nepalensis, assembly GCA_027186245.1. Lineage (NCBI taxonomy): Eukaryota > Viridiplantae > Streptophyta > Magnoliopsida > Cucurbitales > Coriariaceae > Coriaria > Coriaria nepalensis. The sequence goes on along the minus strand of CP114491.1, from coordinate 7,066,830 downwards.
AACGATGGTAAAAGGAGTAGTTTTACTTTCCTTCAAAACATTACTAATGGAGTTTTAAGAATTGCATTGCAGAGATGCATGTGGGAAGCCCAGAAAAATGGCCCAAACAAGATCAGTACTAGTGGTCCGTGGAAAAGACAGAAACTAGACCCAAACAAGACCAGTACTAGCGGTCCGTGGAAAAGACAGAAACTGGACCCAAACAAGACCAGTACTAATGGTCCGCGGAAGAGAGAGAAACTAGACGCAAGCCCATTAGAACCAGAATGCCCTTTTCAGAAGTTCATATTCAACGACTACGTTTCGGGCTTTTTCGGGTTCATAAAGCCTTGGCGAGCGTTAGCCGTTGGATAGTCAATGAAGGAAATCTGACGGTTGATATTTATAATATCCAATCAGACGGTCAAGAGTTTAAGCAATCCACACGAATTAGTTGCAGAGACAGCTTGAACCAGTAAGCAAAAAGCTTCTCATCAGTAACTATGACCACTCTTTCCCCGAACCATAAAATACTCATCTTCTCGCACCAGAAAACACAAGCTAGCCCAAATCCCTGGCTTCGGATAAGAAGACCCATCTTCTCCACTTCCAAGAAGAAGTACCAAATTTCAATTACACGTTGCTCTTCTTCATCATCATCATCATCTTCTTCTACTTCTCAAACCCCAGAAGCTAATACAGAAACTGCAGAATCTTGTGTCAACCTGGGCCTCCAACTCTTCTCCAAAGGACGGGTACGGTTTTAAACTTTACTTTCGAATTTCTATTTTTGCGAAGAGGGTGTGCTTGATTTTAGTGATTACTTGATGAATCTTAACTTAATTGTGTTAATTTCGATTGAATGAATTTTTTTTTGAATCAGTGTTTAAGCTTCAATCTGGGTTTAATCTGATATGTTATCTACTTATCCTTAACATTTTTTCTGATGAGTTGTTAGCCTTGAACTTGAAAGAATTCGATTTACTGACGCATTTGTTCTCGATGGTCAAGACATATGATAGCTAGTAGAATTGGATCTCTAAAATATGGATTAGGTATTTCATTCTATTCGTTACTTCATGTTACGAGAAAAGGAGAAATTGGGATTCCAAATCTTGCTAGAATCAGTTCAACTTGATTGAATTCAATCCTTATAAGTTCAAGGACACATTTTTTTATACATGAAATAAAATTGATATCATGCTGGTGACAAATTTAATTTATCAGGTCAAAGATGCTTTAGTTCAATTCGAAACAGCCCTTAGTTTAGATCCGAACCCAGTTGAGGCCCAAGCTGCTTTTTACAACAAAGCATGCTGTCATGCATACCGGTAAGTCCTCCTTCTCTTTGGATTTCTCATCATGATTTATAATTTCTTTTGTTTGTCGTGTCTTTGGCTCTTAGCATTTATTTGACATTGTTCTTCCCTAATCTAGACATCGTCTGTTTGATGCTTGTCTCTTTCAATTAGTTAGATGTTTATCCTCATCTCTCTTTGAAACCCAAACATAAATTATCTAGAGTAACAGAAGCTGATAGATCTTATCTTTGTAAATATTTTTGAGCAAGAGGGGAGGGAAAGAAAGCAGCTGATAGCCTACGTACTGCATTGAGAGAATACAACCTCAAATTCGGAACAATTCTGAACGATCCTGACTTGGCCTCATTCAGAGCTTTGCCTGAATTCAAAGAATTGCAAGAAGAGGTCAGTCACTAAAATTTAGTCTTGCCTTCAGTGTTCGACTCTGGATTCACTATTGCCAACTCGAGCTTAACCCTACTAGGCCTACTGGGCCCCGATTTGTCATTCCCTTCCAGGCTAAGTTAGGTGGGGAAGATATAGGCTACAGCTTTAGAAGAGATCTCAAACTCATTAGTGAAGTCCAAGCACCGTTCCGAGGAGTTAGAAGATTCTTCTATGTGGCTTTCTCTGCAGCAGCAGGAATTTCAACCTTCTTTACTATTCCAAGACTATTTCTTGCAATTAAAGGAGGTGATAATGCTCCTAATCTCTTGGATACAGCTGGAAATGCTGCCATTAATATTGGAGGTAAACATGATACTGTTGCTTTTGTTATAAATACTTGGACCTGGAATGTATAATAGTTTGCTTCTTGAAAAATGACTGAGATTTTTCGATCAGTAATCAACAGGTATTGTTGTTCTTGTGGCATTATTTATTTGGGACAACAAGAAAGAGGAGGAACAACTTGCGCAGATATTGAGAAATGAGACTTTGTCTCGGTTGCCTTTGCGCCTTTCCACTAATCGAGTAGTTGAGCTTGTCCAACTTAGAGAAACTGTCCGACCAGTAAGCAACCTTTTCCCTTTCTTTTTCATTTTGGCTCCATTTTTTCTTAGGTCATAATTCTCTTGATTTTAGAATTCCAAAATTAGAAGAAAAAAGATATTATCAGAGGACCCTCATGGGGCCCATGCCTGTGGTTTTTACTTATTTTGACATTTGGATTTAGGTCATTTTAGCTGGGAGCAAGGAGACTGTTTCGTTGGCTATCCAGAAAGCGGAAAGGTTTAGAACCGAGCTCAACAGAAGAGGTGTTCTCTTAGTTCCTGTTATATGGGGTGAAGGAAAAGAACAGAAAACAGAGAAGAAAGGCTTCGGTTCGACTCCAAAAACAGCTAATGCTCTACCTTCTATCGGGGTAAGATCTCAATTTTGACTCCTATACTCAACCTTCAATCTATTAAGTTTTCACCCCCTTTTTTTCCTTCTTTTTAAGATTGTTTCTCAATTCCCTTGGTAGGAAGATTTTGAGAAACGGGCTCAGTCTATAACCGCAAAGTCAAAGTTAAAATCTGAAATCCGATTCAAAGCTGAGGTTGTATCACCTGCAGAATGGGAAAGGTAACATGGAACTTTTATATTCTTCAACGTTATGTGTTGTGGTAAAGGCTAATTTATTAATTCCCTTAATTAGGTGGTTAAAGGATCAACAGAAATCCGAAGGGGTTACCCCCGGCGAGGATGTCTACATTATATTGAGATTGGATGGTCGGGTCCGAAGATCAGGGAAAGTAAGCAAATGGGGATGAAATGATTATCTATTTGGTGCAATTTGGTTCGGTGAAATTTACGGTCAAAATTTTATCACGAGAGAAAATAATTAATATTGATCGTTTAATATCATTAAACATGTGGCATCAATCAATTTAAAATGCTATGTCAACATGTCTAATGATGTTGGACGGTTATAATCAGTTATTTTCTATTATGGTAAGGTCTTGACCGTAAATTGCACTGAACCAAATGACAGCAATATTTTCTCGGGTGAAATGATTTTTGAAGGGTTATAGCCGAAAGATTCTCCCTAACCTCGGGAGAATCCCTTAGGCATAACCCTTGGGGGCGAAATGATTCTAATAACACCAAAATCGTTTCATGGGGCTTATCGCACATACAAAGTCCAACTTGTTGTTTGATATATAATACATTCGAGCTCTAGTGTTGTGTCTATTTCTTAACGGGTTAAACTGTTGCTTATTATACGCAGGGAATGCCGGACTGGCAGGAAATTGTGAAGGAGATTCCACCCATGGAAGCATTTCTAAGCAAGCTAGAAAGGTAGACAAGGATGTATACATTAATCTGTCCACTCTATTTGTTATTCCTTTTCTATTCTTTATGGGTTTGTTGTGTTGTGACAATTTTACTATGTAAATTTTGAGAAGGAAATATGAACATCAAAAGTTGTTGGAAATCTCATTTGGTGTGTTCGCATATTTTTAACTAATGGATTTGTAGGAAGAGATGGTGCATTGGGAAAAGGAAATTTAGGATTGAGTCTTACACTAATGGTTTTACCTTCCAAAGATCTTGGGAGTAGTTTTGGACATATTTTTTAATGACACTAATAACCCATCAAGCTTATAATAAAGATCTTTGCTTGGTGATGTACAATATTTTTTAATCCCAAAATGATTCAAAGAATCAAACGTAATGAATGAAGGTGGTAAAGAAAGATGGTATGGATATGGGCAAAAGAGAGGACCTTAAAAAGGACTAAAGAAGCGATTAGATGAGTTTTTGGGGGGCAGTTGATCTTCATTAAAATAATAATCAAAATTGGCCGCTTCTTAGTTCTTATTAGGGATGTGTAACGGGTTGGATCCAACCCGATCTGGCTCATTGCATGCGGGTATCCATCAGTTTCGATGATCGGATATAAGTTTCATTGATGATCATCTATCTAGATGCTAAAGAATCGATGGCCGAGTGGTGGCTCGAGCGGTGGCGGCGGTGGCTATACTTCGTGTGATGTAAATCTGATCAATTCTTGTGATGGAGAGGTAAAGTCTACGTGGTGGTGATGTCGGGCTGAGAGTGGAAGACAAAGCATCGACTGGATATGGTCTTTCCTTGGTGCAGGCATGCAGCAACGGTGGCACGAGTCTACATGGTGGCTTTTGTGATGAGGGTACCAAGCAGTTTTTTTTTTATATTTTACTTTATTTCTATAAGTATAAGGGTACTCGATCAGACTAGTTTTTTAAAAATGATTATTCGACCCGTACCCGACCCGATCCAAACGGCAAAATGCACATCCCTAATTCTTATCTGGAAGACTTCAACTTTTACCCCCAGTAAATTCACCAAACTCTCACTCACCTACTCTTTTTCGCCCGTAAGTTGAACCAAATAAAAAAAAAAACCCATGATATTTCAAGTAAATTTTTCTCAAATCCAAATAATAATAATAACAATTTTACTTATTAAAAAAAAAAAAAAAAAAAAAAAAGGCAAGCCGGTGCCTAGAATAATAATTCACATGTGTTAACAAGTGTTTTTGTTAATTGTTGTTATTCATCATGAAAGCATCCGGATTCAAGCGACAAAATCAATTCCGACGGCTTAAGAGCTTTGACTAAACAATGGGAACACAAACGGTTAGGACAGACTTCTGTGAATTTCATAATACTTTTAATTATTATTATGGATAATTTAAGTCCTTTATATTTTATAATTTTATTTGTGTAGTAGTTTTTGAGTAATTTCTTAATTTTTGTATAATTTAACTAAGATTTTTTAATCTTTATAATATGATTTCAGTCGATAGTATTGATATAATATGTTATATTATTATAAAAATAATTTTATTATTTTTGCATCCTTATTGTTTTATTTTTCACTTTTCATTCTCACTAATTTATTATTTTTTTTTATAATTTAATTATTTTAAATATAAAAAAATTAGGGAAGAAATAAAATCCAGTCCGATTTTTGAGGAAAAATGGACAAAATTCAATTTTTTTTACGCAAGAAAAATCGACCGAAACAATTTGAATTATTCACTAGATATTCGAATCGAATTGATTTTTTGTGAGAAAACTGATCAACTCGATCTAATTCGTGAAAAGTTGGATCAAACAATTTGAATTGAATCAATTCATTTTTTTCGTGAAGAATTTGATGGAATTGATCTAATATTTTATAAAGAATAAAATTTGAAAGAATAAAATAAAAATTTATTAGAAAGATGAAAATGAACAGAAAAAAAAAAAAAAAACTTGAACAGACCTCCATTAACGGAGGTCGAATTCAAACCATACCTCCGTTAATGGTGGTCTAGTTTCGTGGAGGTTTGTTTGAGTTTATTTTTTATTTTTTATTTTTTCTTTTTCAGGAAGAAAAACTAAATTAATGATGGGATCGAAATTTATTCAACTTTAGGTTACTTTTAAGTTTTTTGCAAGAAAAAATTGAATCAATTGGATTCAATTCTTTGTGAAGTATGAGATCAATTCGATCAAATTCTTCACAAAAAATTCTTATCAATCCTTCGTTTTTCTTTTTCTTTTTTTTTCCCCCTCTTTTCCCCTTTTTTTAAAAATGGATTATAAAAAATAATAAATTAATGAGTAAAAAATAAAAAATTAAGGATTAAATAATAATTTTTTTCATGATGTAACATATTCACGTTAATACCAGTAACTAAAATCTAATCATAAAAACTAAAAAAAATTCATTTAAATTACATACAGATAAAAATGTTGATCGAATACTATAAAGAAACGAATTTTACATAAGAACAAATTTATAAAATACGAACTAAATATTAAATAAAAAGTGAATTAACTATTATTATTATTATTTTTACATAGGCAGAGAGTTGTTGCATCCTTTTCTGGGTAGGTATTGAAAATGATTGTTTTTTTTTATTCATCGAACCAATTCAAATTTGTTTGAATATACTCTTAGGAATATCATTAACAATAATTATTATTTATGCACTTAATCTTTTTCTTAATCTCACTTAATCCTAACTGCAAATTTGATTACGAATATTTGTACAGCGAGATTACATATTGAAAATATAGATATATATATCTTCATATTATTATTCATCTAATTCAGCATTTTCTTGCCATGACTTATAAGGAACTCAAACGATAATATTTAACTACAACACTTAAGGTTTCTTAGTCTAATAAACGAAAATAATTAAATTTATTATTTAATATAATAATAAATATGATTTTATTTATTAAATTATAAAATAATATTATAAATATAATTCATATAAGAAATTCTAACGGCCGAGATCGACTCCATCCTCACTTGATTCAATCCCTGAAAATAGCAAGGATTCGTTGAGGCATTGTAATGCCCCACCGGAAAACAAAAGGTTGTGGTGAGGGAACGTACTAGGAAAGAGTCAAAGATTTGAACACTAACTCTTGATCGAGCTTGTTAATGTATTATGAATTCGAGCCCAGTTTTCTAAAAGTCAACTAAAAATATTTGTCACTTTGGTTTCACTTAGGATCGATCACATACAACAACTTAGTATGAGATATTAAAATTATTATAAGTAAAATTAATTATACTAAAACCAAAATGAATACTATCGATAGAATAATACAAGTGGCATTTACGTAAAAATGTCAACCAAAATAATTGTCACTTAGTAATTAATTAATTAATTAATTAAAATAAAGCCAACAAATTCAAACTCTTATATAAACTATTTTGCTTAAAAATAATATCATATTAAATTATAAAAAATATCCAAAGTTAAAAAAAAATAAATAAAAAAATAAATTAAAAAATTATTGTAACACTCCAATCACATTCAACTCCATTGTCACGAATAATATAATAATTAAAATAATGAAGTAGCCAACGTGTCCATATTCGTCGTACCAAACTCATATAAATAAACCAAAGTTAAATATTATAGAATTACATAGAAATTAAAGCAAAATAGAAACGTTAGACCAAATAACAATGGCCAACTCTTCTTCTATCTTCCTCTTCTTATTCATAGCCACCTCCCTCATCATCTCCTCTGCCACTGCTGCCGCCACAAGTGGTGCCGATTATGGGCTGAGCTGGGTGTCGAAAAGAGCCACCAGTTGCCAGGGCTCATTGGCGGACTGTTTGGTGGAGGAGACAGAGTTTGATATGGACTCAGAGATTATTAATAGGCGTATATTAGCAACCTCAAACTACATAAGCTACAATGCACTAAAGGCTGACACTGTTCCATGTTCTAAAAGAGGAGCTTCTTATTACAACTGCCAGACTGGTGCGGAAGCGAACCCGTATAGCCGCAGTTGCTCCGCCATCACTCGGTGCCGGAGCTAAGTCATTGTGTGGTGTGCTTATTTTATTATTATTATTATTATTATTATTATTATTTCTTTCTTCTGTCTTTAGTTTTTCTTATCTTAGTTTGTAATATTTTGAATAAATCTGTAATGTGAAGGGGTTTCTATTAATTGGGTTATTCGTAAACTAGTGGTATAGAAAGTTGTTTAGGACTTTCCTTCTTCTTTTCTTTTTATTATTATTTTTTTTAATTTATCTTTTTTCGTTTATATAAATATCTTATTCTCTGATTTTTCTTCATTAGGATATTTGATTTTCTTTGATAGAAACATGAGAAATGATAGGTCTTAGAATAGATCAAATGTTTCGAAAAGAACATAAAAAAAAAAAAAAAAAAGGAGGCAAAGACAGACCCCCAATTATTGATTAAGTATGGTTTAAATGTCATTTTTATCTTACAAAATAATTTATTTAAGAGGTTCACTGAAATTGCTTTCGTGGAGAGTATAAACTAGATAGAGCATAAATCGTCAAAATCAAGACAGACTCTGTACATTTGATCAAGTCTCCGGCTTGGTTTGAATTAAAAAAAGTATAAATTATTTTTGAAAAATAAAATAAAATTATTTGGCCTTTCTGGTTGATGATTGTCTGTCAACATAAGGATATTCAGAGGGGCCAGACCATAGACCCCAAAGGATTACTAAATGGAGGGAGAGAAGAACTGAAGAGGAATACGAATTTGAAGGATACACATTCCAGCAATACTCGACCCCTACGAACAAAAGCACTCTGCAAGATGTAAAAAACATACATTGAATTGCAAATTTGTGTGCCTCAGATTTTGAAACAATTACTCGTTCAGAACAGTACCGTAGTAGTGTTGGATATGGAGTTCTCCACAATAGATATGGTAAGCTATAGAAATACCTGCATAAAGAGGCAGACGAAGATATTGCTATAACCTTGTTCTTATGGAGCTACAGATGGTCGAGGAATTCTTGCAAATGGGTCATATTACCAAAAATTGATTGTTATTGAGCCCATTTCGTTTTGTTTTGTTCCTTTTTTCCAAAATTATTGCATTTTAAAGGAATTCAATTCAGGGTCTACCACTTACCAGGAGTAGAACTGATAATGCAATGATCGGGCACATAGAATGCCAATGAAGTTCCCAACAAACATGGTTGTTGCAATATCTGAATCAAGATTTGGTGGATTAGAGAAAAGTAATAATAAATAAATAAACTCCACTAGGAGGAAATGAGTGAGGAAGAAATCCTCCCTGGAGACTTTTTGGAGGTCCAAGACTTACGTTCAGTATTGAGAATCTTGATGGAAGAATTTGTAGTGCCTGTGTTTTTAATGAAGAATGAACTTGTAGAAGCAAGTTTAAGCTTTATAGAGACCAGTTTGGTATGCAAGAAACTCAAAAGCCCTCCTTCATGCCTGCAGGAAAGTGAACATATACAGACACGAGTTATTTACTAAGAAGGTGGCATGTAGAATATTAGTAATGTACTTTCATGTGCAACTATTACATACTTTGAAAAGTAAGATGTTCAATATTTCATTCCCAGATTTCAAAAAAAAAAAAATCTTCTCACTGAATGTCTTTAATGCTCAGAGAATAAACTCTAATACTTACTTGCACCATCTATAATGAGCAAAAGCCGCCAGCAATAGAAGGTGAGAAGTCAACAAAAGAATTGCAAACTCTTTTGATATAAATATTGGCTCGGGCATGAATTTGAAGTTAACGGACCAAAAGTGGATGAAGACCCGTCCAAGATTGAAGGCTCTTGATACATATGCAACTGGATATGAAACTATAAAAGGCAGCCCCAACAGAATCTGCAGATCCATTTCATCAAATAGATGATGCTAATGTTATATACAATCTTCTCTGTGACAACACCATCTTGCAGTTGAAGTTCAACTCACCTAATCACATTGAAAGTGAAGCTAAAAATCACATACATCCAATTTCATACACTAAAAGACTCTGCATGATATGTTAAGCAATTGCTACAGAAAATTTATCACATTGTAAAATCAAACCTAAGACGTCTATAGTTCAAAAAAATTAAATGCCTAAATGGTAATCAATCTATGGAGAATGAAAGAAACGAGTAAATACCTGCACAAGGGCTGCTCCGGCTAAAGCTGATATAACTGCACCAACATCCATAGTCTGTACAAAATGAGAACAGGAAGAAGAGTGACAGCTGAAATCTTAATGCACAATCTATAGTTCACAAAATTGAATTGTCTGTTCAAATGGAAATTAATATACCTTCAACATAAGGAGTAACAAAGGTGGGGCATAGAGGAGCACATTCATCTTTATTGAAACAGCAGCACTGCAGGAGTAAATGGAAAGGATTAATAAACCAGTTACCTGTAATTATCATAGAAGAACAGCAAGGAGGCAAATATACCTGAAAACCATCAAGCCTAGATGCCATCTTTGGAGAGATAATAAGGCCAATGCAGCATGAAGAAGGGTCATGGCAAAGCAGTCATTGAAGAGACGAAGAACAAAGATGGAGTGCACTCTTTTCGAAAGACAGAGCAGGCAGAAAGCCCACCATGGAAGCTGCACGAAATTTTGACATTTTTTTAATTATGGAACAAAATTGGCCAACATCCTCTTCACTTCAGAGGACAAATAAACCCATAAGTTCAACCAAAAATATGTGTTTTAGTATAATAAAAAATAAATGTAACAAGGATTTATGATACATCTGTGCGAGTACAAAAATTAGTATTAACATTTATTTACACAACTCAAACTGCTAAGATGTCAAGATTATTAGCATTGCATCTTGGTAACTCTATCACCAAAAGAGAAGGAAGAAAATAAGATTAGGAAAAAGAAAAGTACCACATCAGCCTTCACATAGATGAAAATGACGATTCCAAGATTTATGATGTACAATACACCAAAAAGAATCTGCACACAAAAAGAGGTAAGAAAAGTATTAGTGTAAAAGATGCAAGAACTAAAGACAAACTGCAGCCTCTACAATTAAATTTATTGTTGTAAGCCCGAAGTATTGCACGAGTTAAGGATTATGTAGGAACCATAACAATGAAATAATCTTCCTTTGCTAAATATTTTCAGTATCCTCCTAAATGGAGATATCCGAGTCATTAGTGCCATTTTTTATTAGATTGAATCTAATATTGTAGCTAAAACCAATATCTAGGTGTATTCCCAATTACAATCTCACGTGTTCCGTGTTTCTGATTACAATATTATAGATGAAGAAATTAAGCAGTAACTAGAAACAGCTACAAAGTCAACTATCTACAGTCTGTAATTCCTTCCATTCTCAATGAAAACCAGCTCAGTTTTTCTCTTTCAAGCGCACCATAATTAGTAATCAATCCACATAAATTATAAAATAGTCACCAATTAAACTTGTAACAACCAAAATTTAAAATTACCTTCAAGGAACTACAGCAAAAAAAAAGAAAAATTTCTACCTGGGCTGGATAGACCTCTCCTCCAGTCACATACTGAATAGCAGAATAAATATACAAAAACCCAGCAGGATAAACAAGAGGCCCAGTATCTCCTTTCAAGTTGCTATAATCTCTTTCCCCTCCAAGAAATCCCCTAACCTGTTAAATCGATTATATCTAAATTTAGCTCAAGCAATCCAGAAATCAGATAATGAGTGTATATAAATCATTCGGCTCTGGTACAGCAAAGGCATGACAATCTAAAATTTAAATTAGAGAAGTTCACAACTTGAAGTCTTGAAAACAAAATTCCACTGTAATGTTTCAGTGCTTGCATATCCGTAATGAATAATATTCAGAGCCAATGGATTTTATCTCTACAAGAAAAATTACATAGGAAAATAAAAAGTATTCACAAACTTACACACCTGCGACATGTAGGCGTCCCAATCAATTTTCGTATCTGGAATTAAAAGCTTCAAAATTCAGAAAGGACGCAATAACATTCAGCATAGAGGGAGAGAGAGAGGGGAAGGTTCAATCTTACATGGAACATACGCAATGATGAGGGCGACGAGGAGCGCATCAGCGAAAATTAAAGCTAAAGAAAATGCTAATTTAGGGTTCAGATAGAATTTGGAGAGGGAAGACCTAGATCTTTGTGAAGGTCTTGCTGATCGCCCTGCCATGGCTTCTCTCTGCAGTCGAATAGTCCTTCAGGTTGAAGTCAACAAGCTTTCAACTCATAGAGACCGCGCTCTTTAACCCGGGTTTTTGCAAGGCCCTTAGCTTTAGATCTGGACCGTCTGGTTGGGATCCAGTTGGGTCGAGCAGACTTTGAACTTAGAAGGCCTAAGTCCAACCATGTAATTTTTGTATCTACGTTTGGGTCCTCGAGCCCAAGTCATGATAAAGGAAACTTGTTTTTTAATGGCCCAATGACAATTTACCTCCTTAAACTATCAAATCACAAATTTTCCCCTCAAGTCATACTTTATCCCCTAAACTACCATTTAGATTAGACTTACCATTTCTCCAAACTACCCTCTTGTAAGTTGTAATGCCAAAAACAGCATAACCTAAGAATTATTGAAAAGAGATATTTTTAAAACGTAATAGCTCAGTAGGTTAAATATGATAATATAGTAATTTAATAGACTAAATATGATAATATAGTAATTTAATAGGGCAAAGTATTATTTATCCTTTTTAATAATTGTACTTGGCTTCAGTATTCTGATTATTCAATTGATTATCTTTTTACAAAGGAAACAAAAATATCCCCTTCACTGAATCTAAAACATTTGACTTAGGTGCCACGTTGACTCCAACACAAACACAACACGTCAAGCCCGACATGTCGTTCAATTACTTTCCCTGCAACGTTGTTAGACACGTGTGTTCGACTCCGGAACTCTAACATCACATGAAAACACGTAGTCAGTAAGCCACTTGTTCATGTTGTACCCATCGACATATTTTCTGATAGAGAGAATAATTTGCTTCATTCCTATCCACTTTGAGCTACTATAATATTCTTACACGTGTGTTTGTTACACGTGTCTCTCATTTTCCCACCTCCCAAACAGACCTGTCGTTCTATACAAACCCCCACCTGAAGCTCATACTCAACTTACACTCTTTCTCGCCTTTTCCCTCTTTCCCATGGCTTCTCAAGACCTCAAACACCGTGTCAGCGACGGTGACACCGATACAACCACAATGAAAGACAACAACGCCGACGCAAATTCCGGCTCCGCCACCACTAACAGAACCAAACGTGACAAGAGAACAGCCATGGCCAAACGCGGACTGAGGTCACTAGTGATAGCAGTTTCCCTCCCTCTTTCTCTCACTTTCTTGACTATCTGCTTCGGTTCGGGCTACAGTTACGGGCCCATAAAAAAGCCTTTCTGGTTTCCAACCATGTGGGCCTTACATTTACTCTCCATGGTATCAAGTTCCCTGATGGGCCTTGCTGCCTGGCTGGTTTGGGCCGAAGGTGGATTCCACAAGAAACCCGAGTCTCTCGCTCTTTACTCGGCGTACTTCGGGTTGAGTTCGATTTGGTATCCGCTTGTATTCGGGTCGGGTTCCAGTCGAGCTGGGTTGCTGGTGTGTTTAGGATGCATTGGAGCTTTGATTAAGTTCTCTCGGATCTCAAAGGAAGTTAAACCTATCGCTGGTAATTTGGTAATGCCTTGTTTGGCTTGGACAGCTTTTCTTGCAGTTCTAAACCTCAAACTTGTTTATATCTAGAACCCACTCAAAATCAAGTGGTTGTAATAATGTTCCCAGCTGCTCCCCCGGGCGCTTGACGGGGGAGCGCTCGTTATCCTTACCCTTCTCTCTGCTTAAAGAGAGATTCAGAAAGATCCTCACTGCGTATATATAGTTTTTTTGTAATATAGTGATGTTGGTGTGAGATGGAAGTTCTGAGAGTATGTTTGTTGTTTTTTTTTTTTTTTGGTAAACATTTAGAAAAATACTATACAACACAATAAAAACAATGAAAGTTGTCGGATTTTGGCTTTAATTTTATAGCCATTTATGAAGAGAGAGTAGAAAAAAGGAGGTAAGGATGGACCTGTAAATTGTGCTAATTGGCTTAGCAAAGGTTTCTAAGAGTGATAGAGATTCTCCTTTCTTGAGCAACTTCTTGACCATGCCATATTTGAAATCCAGGTTTTCGATTTATCTCATGCTTCCATAGATACCGAGTTTCTCCCGACATTAGGACTAAGGATCCTGCGGTGAGAAATATAGGAACTTTGGCAACGAATGGTTTGAATTTTCCGGCCGTTTTAGAGTCGGAAATCACTCCATTAACCCAGGTGAAATGCATAACACATGAAGACTCTAGAGAGACTATGGCAATTCCATCCTCAAATCGTATGAGATCTACGTGTGCACAGATACCCTACAGTAGATATTCAGAGGAAGATGACATTGATATACATTATATACTAATCTTTTGAGTACAACCTTTTAGAAAGAAATATTAGACGCAGCGCATAGGTGAAAGAAAATGCAGGGCCAAGAAATCTCACTAAGTTTAAAAGAAAGGGAAAAAGAAATCTCACTAAGTAAAAAAGAAAGGGAAAACATGTACAAATGTGGGATATATTATGCAACTCATAACTAGTAGGAAAAATTGGGCATGTCGTACTGTTGATTTATAATAAGTCCAATAGTAAATAGTAAATTTGGAGTCCAACTGCTTTGTATGACCTATTAGGTTAAGTTTATTTAATCCGATGAGACATACTTAATCCGATCTTATATATAAATCTAAATATATGTTGACCAGTTAGTTTTTTCTTTTTGATCTCTTAGTGTTATGGTTTCTCTTTCACGATATCTAGAGTTTATGATATTAGTTCTTGATATGTGGGTTTCTGGTGTTCTTCGAGTGATCATCTTGATCAGAGTGCGTCGTGTTTCTCACTTTAAGATTTTGTATATATCTTACTTATTTGAATGTTAGCTTGAGATCTGTGAAAATAAGAGATTGATACTTGTAATCTGTATATGGAATTGAGTAACATAGTGTAGCAAGATCCACTAATTTGGTAGAGCTTAATGTGGATGAGGCCTCGATTGATCGATTTATGATCTTAAGAGATGAACGACGGTAAAATCGTATTTTTGTTTTCTTCTCCCTATCTTTCTGATTTTGCTGTAAGAGATATATAATTCTATGAAATTCTTGAATTTGTATTGATGTAATTAAAAGAAGAAGCAACTTAAAATGATCAGATAAATACATAACATTGGTATTAGAGCCAAGTTTAGGATGAAAACAAAAATTTATGGTTCTTTTAATTTGAATCTTTTTCTTATATATTGATATGTTTATGATATAAATTTAATTTGCTAATAGGCTGAGCATGATAGAATTTCAGTGTTTCTGACCTAATTGCATTGATCATATGAAACAAATTCTTGATTGATTGAAATTGGTTTCTATCAAAACAATTTTGTTATTTCTAATTTTGGTTTCTCAAAGGAAAACAAATTTTCTCTATGTGTGCTTTCTATGCTTCTGAGAGAATTCCGTTTGAGAAACCTTGTGCAAGATTTGTGAGAGTTCTTCATAGAAGTGAAACATGAGTGTTACTAGAATGGAGATTCTTGCTCGACAAGATTGACTTTGGCACATGGTGAAAGAAAATGAGAGCACTCTTGTCCCATACCAAGGTTCTTGAGGCACTAGAGGAAGATGCGAAGAAATAGTCTACAGCTCAATTGGAAAGAGAACTTAAATAGAACAAAGGGTATATGATCTGCTCATCCTAAATCCCTCGAACAACGTACTAAGGAAGGTTGATGGAGAAGAGACAATTGTCTCTCTCTAGGGTAAGTTAGAATCAACCTATGTTGTTCAATCTGTCATTAACTTAGTTTTTCTTAAAGGTTCTTTATTTTTATGGAAGATGGATAGTTTTAAGAATTTAGATAATAATTTGGATGAATTCTTATTACTTGTATTGACTTTAAAAGGAGATGACACCTCTCAGGCCATGATTCTATTGTATTCTCTTAGTTATGAGTATATAGTAGTACAAAAATCACTTAAGTACATTGGAGTAGTTTCTAGAGTTAACTTAGTCATAGTTGGACTAAAAGCCAAGGAATCAGAGATAAATGCTTTGAAGAGAAATAATAGTAACATATTTGTGAAAAGTAAGGCAAATAAGAGGGATAACCCACATAGTTCTACTAAGAAATTTAGTAAAAAAAAATGTTCACTAATAAGAAAAAATCAAAGGATGAATTTAGAAAGTGAAAGTGTTATTACTGTAATAAATTAGGATACCTTAAAAAAATTGCTATGCCTTTAATAATGCTAAGAAACTAGATCAAACAAATTTAGAGGGTAATATATTACTAGATGGAAACAATACAAATTGTGAAGTACTAATTGTTTCCAAGTGCATGAGTGAATACTTGACTCTGGTTGTACTTTTCATATATGCCCTAATAAGAATTGGTTTCAAAATTTTTAAGAAATTGAAAATGACATTATTTTTATGGGTGACAATCATGTTTGTAAAGTACTTGGTATTGGTAATATATCATTAAAATTACATGATAGGAATGTTGTACTTTTAACTAAAGTAAGATATATTCTTGATTTGAAAAAAAAACTTGGATCTCTCTAAGAATACTAGATGATTCAGGCTATACATATACCATTAAACAAGGTTGTATGATTATATATAAAAATAATAGACTTGTCTTAAAAGGAATCAAGAAAAATGGATTGTAAATATGTCTTATGTGGATATTATTTCTTTGCAAGAATAGATTATGCGTTGATTTCTTCTAATAATGTTAAGATAGATGCATGACACTTGAAATTAGGTCACATGAGTGAGAAAAGAATACAAGCTTTGGGTAAACAAGGCTTTCTTGGTAATTATTCTATTTCCTCATTATCATTCTATAAAACATACATCTTAGGAAAACAATACAAATTTAGTTTTTCTATAAGAACATACTTATCTAAACATTGTCTTGAATATTTGCATGTTGATTTATGGGAGGTTGAAAAGGCTACCTCAAATGGTGGTAATAGATTTTTCATATCTATTGTGGATTACTATAATAGGATGGTTTAGGTATTCTTACTTAAATCTAAGGATGATACTTAGCTAAGTTCAAAGAGTGGAAAATTCTAGTACAAAATCAGGTTGACAAGAAAGTAAAAACCCTTAGAACTAACAATGAGTTAAAATTTTGTAATACTATTTTTGATCAATTTTGTAGGCAAAATGGAATCCTTAGACATATAATTGTGATTAAAACTCCCCAACAGAATGGGGTAGTTGAGAGAATGAATATGACCTTATTAGAAAATGTCAGATGTCTAATGTTTACTTAAGTATTGCCAAAACCTCTTTTAGGTGAAGTTGTTAGGACTACTGCTTACGAAGATGCTCAATAGAAAAATGTATTGGAAGGAAACTTATCTAAGGTCACTTGAGAATTTTTTTTATTGTGCAACCTATGCCCATAAATCTAATGGAAAACTTAATCCTAGGTCACAAAGATGTGTTTTTCTTGGGTATGAAGAAGGGAAAAAAGGTTATAGACTATAGGATAGGAAAGTTGGAGGTGTTAGAATTATAATAAGTATGGATATGATCTTTAATGAAAATAGTTTCCCTCATATACCTTCTAACACTACTATTAGTCATACAAATGATATACCTTCTTCTAATAATTTTGGTGGTGGCACCTCAATTAAGGTGAAGCCTGCAACCATTGTTGCCCCAAGTGGACAGAAATCAGATGGCAACCCTCCTAATGATATTTAACTAGATGATGATGTGCAATGCACAACCGATAGTCAATAAACTGGTCGTGATACTATATAGGTCTTAGACCAATCAAATTATAATGAAATTTCTTATTATCAATTGGTACAAGATAGGGGTAAAGACATGTTATTCCTAACCTTAAATATTCATGTTGATATTATATATAATGTACTAATTATGTGTCTAGATGTGTAGGGAACCAAACCACTGGATTATGAATCTTCCATGTCCTCTAAAGAGAGGAAATAATGGCAGCTGGCAATGGAGGAATAAATAACCTCTATGTCAAGAAACAAAACTTGGTCATTAGTACCCTAATTGGAAAAACGTAAGCTGGTTGATTGCAAATGGATCTTTAAGATCAAAGAATGTATGATCTCAAATAATCCTTTTAGATATAAAGCTAAGTTAGTAACGAAAGGTTTACTAAAAAAAAAAGAAAGGTATAGATTATCATGAGATTTTTTCACCTGTAGTAAAATTAAGACTATAAAAATGATGTTGTCAATGGTTGCATAGTTTGATTTAGAATTAGAATAATTAGATATAAAAATAGCATTCTTACATGATGAATTAAAGGAAGTAATTCATATGAGTCAATCAAAAGGTTTTGTAGATAAGAAACATTCTAATTATGTGTGTACTACATAAATCATTATATGGTCATAAATAGTATCCAAAATAACGGTATAAACGTTTGGATGCATACGTAACTAAAGTTGATTTTAATAGAAGTAAATTTGACTTTGACTTTATAGTTTATCATAATGAACATGTTTACTTGTTACTTTGTGTAAACATGCTTTTGATTAGCAAGTCTAAATCGAAAATAAATGATTTAAAGTCAAAACTAAGTACATAGTTTGATATGAAAGATTTAGCTAGCGCAAAGAAAATATTCGGAATGGAAATATTTAGGAAAAGACTTAAAAGTTTACTTAGGTTGCATCAAATTGCTTACTTAAAAAAGGTTGCACCAAAGTTTGGCATGACAAAGAATAAACTAGAGAACTTACCATTGGCTAGTCATTTTATATTAAGTAAACTTCAAGGGCCTAAAACTCAATCTAAACTCTTAAACCAAATGGAAGGAATATATCTCATTCAGATGCAACAGGATCGGTAATGTACTCTATGACAAGTACTAAACCAAATTTGTCTTTTGCTATATCCTTGATTAGTAGGTTTATGTCTAATCTAGGTTATGAGCATTGGGTTGCTTTGAAATGGCTACTTAGGTATTTGAATTGTACAACAAATATTAGACTCAGCTTTGGAAAATGGATTAATATTTTTCTCTAGTTGGTTTTGTGGACTCAAATTTTGTAGATGATCATCATTCAAAGAAGTCAACAACGGCTTACTAATTCCTTTTAGGCAAAAATTGTATAAGCTGGAAAACTCATTACATCCATTAGTTGCTCTGTCCTCTATCGAGGCAGAGTATGTAGCAATAACCGATAGTTTTAAAGAAGCAATTTGGCTACAAGGGATTGCTAGAGAAATTGGATTATTCAAGGAGTGTTGCACTATCAGATAACCAAAGTGCAATACACTTGAGTAAGAATATGGTACATCATGAGCGTACTAAATATGTTGATATGAAGTAACATTTTGTTTGTGATCAATTATCATATGGTATATTAAAAATCTCCAAAGTTCCAACTGAAGAGAATCCTGTAAACATAGGAACTAAGGCAATCACCGTAGCTAAATTCAAGCATTGCTTAGATTTGATGCACCTAGAGTGATTTCTAGCTCTTTGATCAATGAAACTAAATTAGGATGGTTTTCACTACATTAAGTTACGAGGATGGATATATATATATATGACAGATTGTCGGATTTATGCTTCAGGCGGGGTTTGTTGATTTATATTGATAAGCTCAATAGTCAATCAGGTGAAGCCTAAATGCTCGGTATAGCCCATTAGGTTAAGTTTATTTACTCCAATTGTGGCAAACCAATTTGTGGCCCTACCCGGTTTGACAAATTTAACCCTGTCTCATATATATATCTATGTTGACCAGTCAGTTTTTTCTTTTCAATCTTTTGCGTCATGATTTCTCTCTCATGATTTCTAAGGTTTGTCTATTGGTTCTTGATATCTAGGTTTTTGGTGTTCTGATTCAAGTGATCATCTTAATTAGAGTGAGTCGGTTTTTTTGCTTTAACATTATGTGTATATCTTATTTGCTTGAATGCTAGGTTGAGATGTGTGAAAATATGATTGTCGTGTGAAAGAAATTGATACTTGTAATCTGTATATAAAACTGAGTAACATAGTGCAACAAAATTCACTAACAAAATTCACTAATTTGGTGGAACTCAATGAGGACATAGTCTCGATTGATCGATTTATGATCTTGAGAGGTGAACCATGGTAAAATTGTGTTTTTGTGTTCTTCTCCCTATCTTTCTGATTCTGCTTAAAGAGATTTGTAGTTTTATGAAATTCTTGATCATTGATTTGTATTGATGCAATTAAAAGAAGTTACTTAAAAAGATCAGATAAATACATAACACATGCCTCGGCTTGTTGATATACATTTGCAGTTAGTTGGTCAAAGAAGGGATCTCTCCGCAACAAATTTGATGGTAAAAGACAGCCTTCTTCATCCCCATTGATCTCCTTGGAAAGGACACGGATCTCCTCGGTGGACTGGCAGCTCAGCTCAGCTCAGTGCATTGGGAAGAAATATCTCAACCCTTCCAATGAATATCGGACAAGAGTATTAAAGATTGGGATCCCTTTTGCATGTCCGACCCCAAAAAATCCCCCTACCCCCAACCAAACATATAACAAACACTGATGTCCAAAAATAGGAGGTATCATTTTGCTATTAGAATATAAATTTGCCACAGCACAATACAAGGATACTCATAACAATTTTTACATTGAGAGGAAGAAAAAAATTGAAATAAGGTATGCTATAGTAACCGCAAGGTGTTGCCGAAGAACCTCGCTTACATTACACAACCTTTTTGATAGAGATTGTCCACAGAAGATCAGAATCAGACTTCACTTCAATTTTGTCATCTTTAGCTATATTTGATGTACTAACTAACCCCCCAAATCTCATCTCCGTTTCATCTGTTATTATAGACATGATATTAATATTTAATGCATTCGAGAGAGAAGAAAAATCACATTTAAGAGATGACAGTCAGGCTTGCTTACTTAGATCCCACTGGAGGCCAGTGGATGTGGTACTTGCAGAGGGCATCCCGATAGGGATGAGACCACAATGTGGACCCACAAGGGATGGCTGGATGTGGATCTCGTGATGGTGACTTCTCGGTAGAAGGTGGATAAGGCAGTCATCAGACAGAAGAATTATACGGGTCGTTGAGAAACGATATAGGACATTAATGTTTCCCATCTCATGGTCAAATCTGCCTCCTAGTGCTCCAGCAACAAGTATGCATAGCTAAAAGTAGTTTAGAGAAACAGTAATTATCAATATAATTTATTTTTCAAATGAAAATAATTTCCATGTAACTTACATATGACTTCTCTGTGATTGGGGTGAAATCATAATTAAGTACGTATGCTATACACTTGTGTAAATCTGTAGTGTCTTGATCATGAGATTCATCTACTACCTGGGTTCCCTGTAAGGGGAAGAACAAACTGAATTTTAATGACTCGAGTTGGTCAGATGTGAAAAGAGGAACTATATGCATCTCAAAACAAAGTATAAACTATTCAAAAAACAGAATTGACCGAGTAGTTTTAAAGGAAAGAGGGAGGGGGAAAAGTGAAAGCCCTATATAGCTACCAGGTTTGTGTAGTACTCCAATACTTCTGTGCGGACTGAATCCATGTCTCCCTTAATGACATCGGGCTTGTACCTGAGACAGATCTTGAGGGTTAGAATTACTAACTTTTCGGGTCCAACACAAACACATTTATTTTGCTTTAAACAGAGAAGAATTACTTAGGTAAAAATATAAAGGCAGAGCCTAAAATTGAAACTTTGCTTCCGATCCAAGAATAAGTAGAAAATAACACACTCTATCAGAGTTAACATAAAGAACAAAGGTCAAAATATAAAGCCAAATTTTGATGTGGTTTCTAGTGCATTCATCCCATCTTTATAGTTTTACGCTAGAATTCAGTTACTTGAACATACAGAAACAAAATTTGTCTACCTCAGAATCCTTCAAGCTTTTCCATAAAATTACTTGTGATGGGTTGAATTAAACTTGGTGAGGGAAAAAAAAAAAAGGAAAAAGAATGAAGCAAAAGCAGTTTTTTCCATGGCCCCCAAAGAAAAAGGCACCAAACTTCTTTCTCAATTATTACGCCTTCCTCGTGAGTTGATGTGAAAAAAGGGATCTTTCCATTAGTCATTAGAACTCCAAATCCCAAAAATGGAAGAAAGATCAAACCAATAATTCGCAAACGACAAGGCACAAACAAAAAGGAAATCCATCATAGAAAGAAGGAGGCTGACCTCGTACGAACATCGAAAGCGTTTTCAAGAGGGAATCTATGAGGCATTTCGTCGAACAGTCGATTAGCACCTCCATCAGCACACAAACGAAGTTTTGCTGCTCTACACAAACACCATATAAAATATAAAATATAAAATATAAAATATAAAATATAAAATATAAAATATAAAATCTCACTGAATCAGATTCCAAATCTGAAAAGAAAACCTAAGAAGTTAAAAGACGAAGACATACTCGGGGAAAGAGGAGTGAAGAAGAAGGTGCAGGGAGAAAAAGTACCGTGCTTCCACAAGAGAGGAGTGAATGTAGGGAGACACTGGTTGAGAACGACGAGAGCGTAGGTTAGCGGGGGGCAGTGGTCGGAGGGAATAGAAGGGAGGAGGAAGGCGGAGGAATGCCGCATCACTTCCATCTTTGCTAACGTGAGCCTTCTTCTTCTTCGTTTTCTGGTTCCCGTGGGTTTTTGCTTTCTCCAATTATATATTTATTATATTATAAGCAAAGAACGAGAAGATTCAGAAGAAGAGAACTTGAACTTTGAAAGAATAAGAAGAATAAGAACAAATGTTTTTTACATTCAAATTACTTGAACTGTTTGTTTATATACCTCAGAGTTTCTTTCATTCGTTTCCTGTCCCCGTTCAACTTACGCTGTTATTACACGCCAGTGACGGGCCAAGGTTTTTTTTTTTGGGAATTCGAAAAGGCCTGCCGCAATTAGTTACAAACTTCAAGAAATAATTAGATTTTTAATATTATTAAATAAATTTTAAATATAATTTTAATATCGTAAAAAGTTTGAATCCGACTTAAATACAGAAAGTAACGCCTGGCGGTTGGGCGGGTCAAAAGTTTAGGTATATAAGCATCACACATTATAATATATATGGTTTTATAATATACATTTATATTTATATAATATATAAAGTTTAGGCATATAATTCTACACGTATCACCTTCTAAGTTCTTATATTATACCACTGGATATGCTGCTAGACGTGGCACGTCTCATGGTCTAACGATAATATTGATCTTTCTTTTTTGGGTTTGGGTCCCAGGGAGAAAAAATGTTTAAAAATTAATTTAAGAAATTTGTTTTCTTCTTAGTGATAGTAAATATTATTTCATTAAAAAAGAAATAAAAAAGATATAAAATATTTAATGAAATTATTCTTTTAAGACAATGGTAATACAAGCTATCTTAGCATTTTTTTTATGGGAGGCCATTTTCTTTTTCTTTTCTTTTTTTTTTTCTGATTAGTTTTAAATTTTGATCTTTGTAAGATTGTAATAAAAAAAAAATGAAGATTTTGAATATAAATAAACTTCTAAGTTTAAGGTTAGGTTCATCAAAACATTTCCACTTCTTTTGAAAATTTGATATCATATTTTAGGCTTATTCTATTCATATTTTGTTTCTAATAAATATTTTAAATCGCTCATTCTACAAATAAAAGAAAGTAAAAAGGTGAAAATTAAAAAATCTAGAAAATCTAGAAAATCTAAAAAACAGACGTAATGCGTTTTTTCTCAATTTTCCAATATATTCTTATTGAGACAATACTGAAAAATTGAGAAAATGAACAAATTCAAAAAATTCTCAATTTTCAATATCTTAAGTTAAGCTAGACATTAGGAAATTGGGAAAGGGAAACATAATCAAAACTTTTTTCGATCTTCCAATGCCTTAAGCGAATGTATATATTGGGAAATTATGACAAAAATACATAATCAAATTATTTCTCAATATCTCACAAAACTTAAGACATTGGAAAATTAGACAAGTTAGACAATACTTTTCAAGTGTGATCTCTAAACTTTATTGCTCTATATAGTCTTGAAAGTATACTGATTTTTTTAAATATATTTTTATTTCTACATAAATGAAATTTTTTTTCATAATCATATGTTTCGATGATGAATGGAAGGAGAAAGATAAGTCATTTACTAAGATGACTAGCACTTTTTATCAAGTTTACGGTCCATTATTATCAAACTTCCTATAATGTATAAACAAACTGAGAGATGGGAAGAAGAGATGTATACCTTCAAAGATAAATTTCAACAAAAGATGAATAAGTGTAACAAATGTGAGGTTTTTGGACATAATAAGGCTACATGACCGAATCCCAAATGCCCTAAACCTTTATGATAAGATATGATATAATCTTTTTAAATTTTATGATTTTTGTGGTACTCATTTATATGAGATCCAACATTTTTTGTGTGAGATCCAATATTTTTTTATTCTAAATATAATGTCTAGATATATTAGGTAATGATAGAAAGATCCAAACTTAAGGTGAAGTAATGAAAGGTTCAACTTTTGTGGTTATATGTGTAACCTTAAGTATTATGGTTTCATAGAAAGGTTGACCATTTATGTTCTTTTATATGAGATCCAACATTTATGGCTTCAAACATAATATTTAGATATTATGTCATAATAGAAAGATCTAAATTTAAGATGACGTAATAAATGGGTTAACCTTTGTAGTTCTATGTATAACCTTTATGTATTATGGTTTCATAGAAATGTTAGACTTGTATATTTTTTTATGTGAGATCCAATATTTTTTGTTCCAAATATAATTTTTAAATATTGAATAATGATAGAAAGATCCAAACTTAATGTGAAATAATGAAATGTTCAACTTTCGTGATTCTATGTGTAACCTTCAAGTCTTAGGATTTCATAGAAATGTTAGACCTTTATGTTCTTTTGTGTAAGATTCAACCTTTTTTGTTTCAAATATAATGTTTAGACATTAGAAAATGATAAAAAGAGCCAAACTTTTATGTGAGGTTATAAAGACAGCGTCGGAATATAACCTTGTAGATTCGTTTACCAAGACACTTCTAACGAAGTCTTTTAGGGATCATGTACATAATATAAAGATAAGGGAGATGCTTCACTTGCTTTAGGGCAAGTGGGAGATTGTTGGGCATGGTGCCCTAAAGACATGTAATAAGTACAATTTTATGAAATTAATAAAGTTATATTTTTTTATATAATTGTTTGAATGTGTTATTATTAAATAATGTGGATAAATATCATAGGATTCTAAATTCATTTATATAACTATAATCTTATATTAGTACGATAGAATTAAGATTATGGATAATGAATTAAATTGTTCGCAACATATTGAATATGAAATCTTTAATTAATGATTACTAGTACGGTTCATTAGCATTATAGATGTAAGTGATCTAGATCCGGATCACTGATATAGATAGACATCTTAGTAAATGTACTTTATATAATTGAATTACATAGGACATGACCTAATATGAATTAATTGTTTTTATCAACATACCAATTTCCATAAAAAATTTTGTTCATATCAATAGATGATCATATACATATCAGCCTGAATTCATTATCACTCGTCACGGTTTGCATGTAAAATAGGCTAAAAATTTTGTTTTGGAGATCATTAGGATAAGCATCTGTGAACATGGTTTACAAATATGGAATCCAAACCTTCTTCATAAAAGATTGTATGTTGGTTCTCTTAAGGATTAATTCTGGAACTGAATTGTCTTGAGCTTAAATTTATAATTAAGTTATAAATTGATCGTTTACTAGTGGATTAATGGTACTTAAGGATAAAGAGATAATTAGAAAATGATATAAAGATCCAAACTTTTTTGTGAAGTTATGAAGATAATATGGGATGAATTTAATTGCATTTATGAAGTATTTTTTTGGGCTTATGCTTTTAACTCATTTACATTTTAACTATTGTTTTGAAAAATTCAACATCATTTGAAAAGTCCAACAAAAAGTACCCTCTCAGGGTAATGGAGAATTTTGACACCAAGAAAGAATGTCAATGAGCTGAGATCTTTGACAAAGAAAAGAGCACTAATGTGGCCTACCAATCTTCAAAATAAGAATGGAATCACTCTCGGTGATAAGGAGATCATTAACATAAAAGAGGAAATAAGTGACGATAATGACTTTGTGAAGAATAAACAATGAAGCATCATACTTAGCTTGAGTGAAGTCAAGAGAAAGAAGAGTATTACTAAGTGCATGATACCAAGCTCATGGAATCTGTTTAAGATGATAGAGAGAACGTCGAAGACAAAAAAGATGTGATAGATGGGCCTGATCAATAAAGCTTGATGGTTGGGTCATATATATGGCTTTATATAAATCGCCATGAAAAAAGGCGTTGATAATGTCTATTCGATGCATGGACCACCATTTCATAATTGTAAGAGTGATGATAGTCTTAATCACAAGAATAAAGGTATCGGTGTAGTCAATATTGGGTTGTTGGTGATATCCACAAAGGCACTGGAGGAAGTGGTATCGATTCCGCGGGCATAAGACGGAGTAGAGCCGTCAAGGTAACTAAGTAAATCTAGATGGGGCACGAACTGTTAAAATTAGCACATAATTAGCACTTAATTTTCTTTCCTTGTATAGTTCTACCAATTTAATTCTTATTATTTCCTTATATACTACACCTTTTATATTATAAATAGAGATCCTATGTTAATGAAAACATACGAGTTTTACATATTATAAATTTTGCATGGTATCAGAGCCTAAACAATTATAGGCCTACCTTGAATCTCTTCCCCCCTTCCTAAAATGTCTACCGAGCCTCTCAAATCTCATACATCTCCTTACTATCTCCACTCTTCTAATTCCCCAAACCTAATGTTAGTTTCTAAACAACTTAATGACGACAATTTCTCCTAATGGCTATGAGCAATCACTCGAGCTTTGAATGCAAAAAACAAATTGTGTTTTATGGATGGATCTCTCTCTCCCTCTGATAAGAGTCACCCCGACTACAAGCAATGGGATTAGACCAAGAATATTGTGTTCACTTAACTCCTAAACGCCATAGAACCCAACTTGACCCGTACCCTGAATTTTCACGATACCCCCATTTGCCCTATGGAGCGACCTGACATCTCGATTTGCCCATGGAAACCGAGCATGTATTTTTCAGATTAAACGTGATATAACCTCTCTTAACTAACTACACCTAATCATTCCCAACTATTATGGTCACCTAGAATAATTATGGTAAGAACTTGCATCCCTTCAACTTGTTATGGATCTCACCACCTACCAATAGCGAGAATCCAGCGAACAAGTCTATCAATTTCTCCTAGGTTTGAACAACTCTTATTTTGCCTTACAGAGCCAAATCTTAGCTACTGAACCCCTTCCCATAATCAAATAAAATTTTCTCCATTCTCTATGAAGAAGAAAAGAAACAACTCCTCCACCTTTCCCTTCCTACAGATGCTACGGCCTCAGCTGTTCACAAGCCCCCATCACACATAAATAATTACAAATGTTACGAGTGAGGAAAAGAAGGTCATACGCGTGACTGGTGCTGGCGACTCATCGAATATCTACTTGGCCGGGAACTACGACAGTGCTTCTCTATCCTCAGCAAACCTCTAGCCATTGCAGCTGCTGTCACCGTGCCTCATCCCTTGGTTCAGCTCTCGATGGACGTCTTCCAACAACTATCAGATATGCTTTGCAAACCTCATGCACTGCCGGCTCCACCTTCGTTCTAGATCTACTTCACCATGAACCCCATTGTCGATTCGAATCCCACCATCAACTTCGTGGGTAATGTCTTCCACTCCTCTAAATCTCCTCCGCTAGCCGCCTGGACCATTTATTCCGGCACGTCACACCATGTTTGTTGCCGCCGCGCTTTCTTCTCCCCCCTAAGGCGCCTCCCTCAGCCTCTCTCTCTCTCTATTCCTATGGGTTCTACCTTATCCGTGCAAGAGATGGGGGAAATTTCCCTTTCCCCCACTTTAATTCTCCAAAATGTCATTTTCACCCCTTTTCATTTTAATTTATTATTTAGACCCATATTAACTCAATAACTTTATTGTTTTATTTTTTTCTCTCCCATTTAATGTTTATTTTCAGAGCCCGACATCGAAGAGGCTGATTAGAGCAAGTGAAATGTGCAATGGGCTCTATGTCTTCAAACCCGGCCCACGAAAATGTTTTGCTGCTTTGTCGGTCCACTCCTAAAAAAAAATCAAACTTATGGCATCTTTGTTTAGGTCACCCTTCTTAAATTTCAATTCCTAATGTTATTGATATCTCTAAATAGTTATCTGATTGTGTTATGTGTGCTCATTTGAAGCATACTTGTCTCCCTTTTTTTAATATTCCTAATAAAAGCATGTTTCCTTCATATAGAATTTTTTGTGATATCTAGGATGGATATAAGTCTGCTTCATTAACCGGTAAACACTATTTTCTTACTATCGTTGATGACTTTTCTTGATATACTTGGGTTTACTTGTTACATTTTAAATTTGAAGTCATACATTATCTGATGAATTTTTTTGCATTCATCCGCACTCAATTTTCTACTACTATCAAAGCTATTCGGATTGATAATGAGCAAGAATTTCTATCTCTTCCCCTTCAAACTTTTTTTTTTCTAAGAATGGTGTTTTACATGAGCATACTTGCGTTGAAACCTCCCAACAAAATGGAGTTACTAAATGAAAATATCGACATCTCTTAAATGTTGCACGATGCCTTCGTTTTGCAAACTAATCTCTCTATTCAATTTTGGGGCTACTGCATTTTAACTGCTACCTATTTTAATTAATCACACCCCTAGCGTTTCACTTAATCATAAATCTCCTTTTGGATTGATTTTTAACAAACCTCCCTCTTACTCTCGCCTTCGTGTTTTTGGTTGCTTATGTTATGCTCAGACCCTTCGAGCTCACCGTGTTAAGTTTTACACTCGATCATCCAAATGTATTTTCATCGGATATCCGAGTAATCGAAAATCTTACAAACCTTATAATCTTGACACTCAATCTATCTTCTTTTCTTATGATGTCACTTTCTTCGAGAATCAATTTCATTTTCTCACCCACATTATCCCTTCCTCTACACCCATCATTCCCTTCCCTGTCCCTGATATCCCCTCCATTCCTTTACCTCGTACAACACCTTCTCAGACTCCCTCTCACTCTCCATAACCTTCAGCTCCTCCACCACCCATTCTAGCTCATCTTCATTGCACGACTCATGCTCCTCACCATTTCCCTGACTACATTTATCCCACCTTACAAGACACTCCCATTACGTCCTTCACCACTTCCACATTCTTAGGTACGCCATATCCACTATCATCTTTTCTCTCTTATACTCGTTTCTCTCCTTCCCATAATAAACTTTTATATGCGTTAACTGCCACTGTTGGGCCTTCTTTTTACTTTGATGTCGCACACCATGCCCACTGGCGTGAGGCCATTAAGTTCGAATTACATTTCTTGGAAGACAACAATACCTGGACACTAGAGCCTCTTCCTGCTAGAAAGAAGCCAATTGGTTGAAATGGGTTCTCAAAACCAAACTACGTGCGAATGGAACCCTTGAGCGATATAAGACGCGTCTTGTTACTAAAGGTTCTATTTAGGTTGAAGGTTTAGATTATCATGAAACATTTGCTCATGTTGCTAAAATGGTCAATGTCCGCTGTGTTTTTGCCATAGCTGCTACCCAAAATTGGATCATCCATTAATTAGATGTTCATAATACGTTCCTCCGTGGGGACCTTGATGAGGAGGTCTATATGCAATCTCCCCCTAATTATTTCTCCACCGGTGATACCCGAGTTTGTCACCTCTGGAAATCCCTTTACGGCCTCAAACAAGCCTCTCGCAATTGGTTTTTTAAAATAACATATGTTTTTCTTAGTGCAAGTTTTATTCAATCGTAGACAAATCGCTCTCTTTTCACACTCACCACTAGCTCTTCATTCTCTATTGTCCTTGTTTATGTGGATTACTTGTTGGTTACATGCACTCACCTTTCACATATCAATTTCTTCAAAGAACATTTCACGCGTCACTTCAAGACAAAGGACTTAGGCTCTCTAAAATATTTTCTCGGCCTTAAAGTGGCTCATTCCCCTACTAGTATTTCTCTCTCCTCGTGGAAATACGTTCTTGACATTCTCTCTGATAGTGGTCATCTCGGCTCTCGTCCAGTCTCTTTTCCTATGGAACAAAATCTGAATCTCAATCATACCGATGGTGATCTTCTCTCTAATCCAGGGCACTATCTTCATCTTGTTGGTCGCCTCATCTACCTCACTATCACTCGTCCATACATTGTCTTCTCTATCAATATTCTCGATCAATTCATGCATGCTCCTCGTACCCCACACTTCGATGTCGTCGTTCGTGTTTTTCGATATCTCAAAGGTATTCCTGGTCAAGGGGTTTTTCCCCTTCTTCTAATAATCTACATATCACCGCTTACATCGACTCTGATTGAGCTAGTTATCCCACCCGCCGATCGACTATTGGTTTTTTTTATTCGGCTTGGTCGTAGTCTCATCTCTTGGTGCACAAAAAAACAATCCACAATTGCTCGTTTATCCGCCGAAACCGAATATCGCGCTATGGCTATTATTACTTGTGAGTTCACCTAGCTTAAACAACTCCTCTTTGATCTCAATGTTTCTCATCCGACACTCATGACTCTTCTTTGCGACAATCAATCCGCCCCCCAAATCGCTTAGAATCCTATTTTTCATGAATATACAAAACACATTAAAATCGACTGCCACCTTATTCGCCAAAAATTATGCGCTGGATTCATCACCACCTCTCATGTTCGCTCCGCTCATCAGTTAGCTGACATATTCACCAAAGCTCTCGGCAACGACTTCTTCTACACTCTTTCCAGCAAATTAGGTATTACCAATCTACATGCTCTAATTTGAGGGGGCATGTTTAAATTAATACATAATAAACCCATAATTTTCTTTTTTTTTTTTATATAATTATACCAATTTAATTCTCATTATTTCTTCATCATTTTTTTATATACTACATTTTTTATATTATAAATAAAAAATTTAAATTAATAAAAATACATACAAATTTTACTTATATTAAAATTTATATTAACTCTCAACTGGGATTATAGGACCATTTTTTCTTTAATTCTTTTTCTTTTTGCTTCTTCTCTAAATTTTCATTTACTTGATTATATTATTTTACGGATGAATTAGCGTTAGATGGGGCCGGCACGTAGTCAAGGACGATTGGTGTTCAGCGTTAATAGCTACAAGTGGAATACCGGTGGATCCTACAAGCGGAGGCATTGGAGACGTGTATGATCAAAACTCGTTAGAGCGTGTAGAAATTTGGTTTTAATACTATGTGAAGATCACTGAGAGATCAATGGGATTGTGAGCAGGTTGGAGTGTGTTATAGACACCACTATATTATGATTTCTCTGCTGTAGACTAGAGTCTATTAAATCAACGAAAGTAACAAATAACTAAATAAATAAAGAATACAAAAACAAATCACAATCCAAATAATCATTTATTACCTTATATTATCAAGAATTAGTTAAATACTATTTTATGTTATAAAAATTTATATTTTATTATTTTTAATTATTATCTTTAAATTAATAACTCCCTTCTAATTTATTTAAAATACAAATTCATTCCGAAAATAAAATTTAATTACTTTTTCTTTAATCCATCCATATTTAATTTATTATTTTATTTTACTCACAAAATTGTTAATTATTTTTATTTATCCCTAACTTACCAATTCATAAATATTTATTATCCATCCAAAAAGGTTTTAATTAAAAATAAATAAATATTTTGAAAAAAAAAAATAGTTGTTTGTATTTGCAAATTAATTAATTTTTTAAGAAGTAAGTATTTTTTTTTTTGAAGCGATGGCCGTGGTGGCAATGATTGTAGCAGATAAGATGGTGTGTTGAGTGAAAATAAAAATAATAAAAATTTATTATAGATAAATATAATAAATCAAATATTATTAAGTGAAAAAAGGTAATTAAATTTTAAGATAAAAATAGAGTTATATATTAAATTAGGATATATGAGAGTTATGAAGACAAAAATAATAATGAAAAAAAAGTTTCATAATATATAATAGTGTCTTACTAATTATTCATAATACGGGTGGTACCCGAAACAAAAAATAAATATATAAGGTGTGTTTAGGAATGGTATTCGGAAACCGTTTTTGATATTTTAATAGTAAAACCAATTTTTAACAGAAGACAAGTGTGATTATTAATGAAATTATATGTCACCGACATTTTAGTAAGTTAAATTAAAATGTCATTTTGACCGGTTTGAATCATAAAAAAGGATACCATTTTATGTGGTTTTCATATTTTGATCAAATAAAAACTTGATTTTAATGTCTATAAACAGTGTTCAATATCCATTTTTCTTCATTTCGTCACCTTCCCCAACAAACTCTCATTTCTCCATAAATCATATCGTGAACCTCTCATTATCGAGAATCTCTATTTCCAGAGTGAAAAGGGCAACGCCGATAATTCTTTTGCAACTAGATGTGAACCTTCATTTATGTTCATTAGCTGTTATCTCTATTCAATTAGTCCAGATTTTGTTCTCACCATTGGATTTTATTACATTTGCTGTTTGTAATAATGATCATTCTTTTTTCTTGCACTTTTATGTTATTCTTATACAACATAGTATTCTTTATAGCAATGTGGGTATAACATTTAATTTAAGTATGTGTATTTCACACGTAACTCTAAATTACTCAACGGGTTGAAAGACTCTTCATAGGTCAATGCCCTTCGACCCATTGAAAGACCATTCATAGGTCGAGACCTTTTGATCCGTTGAGTAACTCTAACAGTTAAAAGACTCTTCATAGGCTGAGTCCTTTCGACCTTTAGAGTAGCTTTAAGGGTCGAATGGTCATTCACAGGTCGAGATCCTTCGACCCGTTGAGTAACTCTAAAAATCGAACGATCCTTCATAGATTAAGATATTTCAACCCGTCAAATAACTCTAAAGATCGAATAACAAAACAAAACATTTTTCTAAAGAGCATGATGTCATTTTTTAATTGGGTCTTGCTAAACGATAATGACATTATAAAATATCATATACCATATCGTTATCAAGCATTAAATAATTTTGAAAATTTGAAATTTGTTTCAAATAATTATCGATTTATTGAGATAAATCTCAATTTTTGAATACCGTTACTAAGCACGTCAATACTGCCTAAGACCTTTTCTTCTCTACTAAAACCATTCATTATTTTTTTTATAAAATAAATAAATAAATAGTAGCTAAAAATCCTGAAGGCACCAAAATAATAGTATAATTAAATGATGCATCAAAAGAATTACATAATTAGTCCAACACATTTCCATTTTGGAAAATTACGTACAATCATCGATACTTCCTAATTATCAAATATGAACCCTAAAAATAATGAAAATCTTTAATTATTAATATAAATACACAATTTTTCAATCTGACCACTAAAGATTTATATTTTTGTATTTTTGTATTTTGGTATTTTGGTTTTTTGGTTTTTTGGTTTTTTGGTTTTTTGGTTTTTTGGTTTTTTTGTATTTTGGTTTTTTGGTTTTTTGGTATTTTGGTTTTTTGGTATTTTGGTTTTTTGGTTTTTTGGTTTTTTGGTTTTTTGGTTTTTTGGTTTTTTGGTTTTTTGGTTTTTTGGTTTTTTGGTTTTTTGGTTTTTTGGTTTTTTGGTTTTTTAGTTTTTTGGTTTTTTGGTTTTTTGGTTTTTTGGTTTTTTGGTTTTTTAGTTTTTTAGTTTTTTGTATTTTTGTATTTTTTGTATTTTTGGGTTTTTGTATTTTTGGTTTTTGGTTTTTGCTTTTTGGTTTGTGGTTTTTGGTTTTTGGTTTTTGGTTTTTGGTTTTTGGTTTTTGGTTTTTGGTTTTTGGTTTTTGGTTTTTGATTTTTGGTTTTTGGTTTTTTGTTTTTACCCAGGAATGAATGATAGGATAGGCTCGACAGGGTACTTTAAAAAAAAAAAACAAAAAACAAAAAAGAATAGGATAGGGCGGTTCGCTCAGGAGGAGGAGGAGGATATAATAGGGAGTCTATAAATAGGTCATTAGCCCATTCAGAGAGGAAATATTAGTAATAACCCTCTTGACAGAGGCGCAGAGAGAAAGAGAGAGAGAGAGTGCTGTGGAAGCAGCGTCAAGTTCTCTGAAATTGAATCAAGTAAGAGGTGGCGATTTGGCTGATAGACGGAACCTTCCTCTGCCGGAGGTGATTGCAGATTCCCTTTCTACTACACTAGCACTAGGGTTTCTCAATTCAAGCCACGATCTTTTACTTTCTCCTTCTTCTTTTATGTGTAGTAGTTGTTACGGAATCGCCATTAGATACATGCTTCCACTACTTTTTCCTTACTGGGTTTTTTCCGCATACTTTCTTCTTGTCTAATCTCTTTTGACCTGCTGCTCCTCAGTTTTCAATTGCTTTTTAGGTCTTTCGGCTCTCTCTCTCCCTCGTTCTCTCTCGGCTTGGTTTGTTCTGAACCGATTTAATCGTTTTGCAGGCTTCTTGTGCTTGGAAGAATTGTTCCTTTCGGGAATGGTACGTTACTAAGTGATTTTCAATCTTTCTTTGTTATATTTACTTTTGTTTGGAAACTGAGAAAATTGGAGTTAAAGAAAGACTAGGAAGTATTTGGTTTTCTTTTTGTTTTATTAGTTGTAGTAACGTGGGACTAGGATCCAAATCCAGAAACAAGGCTAACCAGCTGTATTGAGTTGACTTCATGCATACTTGTCCTCTACTCTGAATTTTGTTAACTCTTAAAACTTCTAATCTTTCCAGCTTCCGCTTTCACTTCTTAAGACTGCTCAAGCGCACCCAATGGTGAGAGATTCTTCTCTGTCATATGATGAATTCTGCCTCATCTCTTCTTTTTTTCCTCTCTTATCAAACATACTCATTTGTATATTTAATCTAATTTCTGGAATTTGCAATTTTAACAGTTGGTGGAGCTGAAAAATGGGGAAACATACAATGGGCATTTAGTCAACTGCGATACATGGATGAACATCCATCTCCGAGAAGTCATCTGTACCTCGAGAGTAATACTCACCATTCTCTTACACTTATATATTAATTTGTTTTGTTATATCCCTTACCTCTTCCCTTATTTATTGGTAATGGTTGAAATTTGATCCTTCTAAAAATTATAATTAGTTTACATTATACAACATGTAGGATGGAGACAGGTTTTGGCGAATGCCTGAATGCTACATCCGTGGAAATACGATTAAGTACCTTCGAGTTCCTGATGAGGTATTTCTAAAATTTATTAGACTTCTTCAAAACTATATTAATATTATAGGTTGTAGACGTTCTTATACTATTTTGGCGTATCGATTCTCTTCTGTATCTCTGACTCAATGCCTAATCAACTAAGTTTAGCTCTGAAATCCTTTTCATATTTCAGGTCATTGATAAAGTTCAGGAAGAAAAGAGCCGCTCAGGTATATTTCTAACTAGGGCAAGTATTCAGCATGTGGAATGTTATAGAAAATTGTGCATCAAACTTTATATATTCTCACCAACATAGAGACAAAATAAATATCTTTGTGGGTTAGAAATGGTGCATATACATTTATAATTTGGCCCTTTCTGATTTAGAGAGACGACTGATTGGTGTTGATCTGGTGTTTTCTTTGGCATCGACTGTATCAGATAGAAAACCACCTGGGGTAGGACGTGGAAGAGGAAGAGGTAGGGAGGATGGTGGAGGTGCTAGTGGACGGCAACCAAAAGGAATGGGACAGGGCCTGGATGATGGAGTTGCTAAGCCTGCTGGCAGGGGCCGAGGTAGGGGTGGTCCAGGCGGAAAGCCAAGTGGAAACAGAGGTATAATTTTGTCTACCCCTCGTTTCCTTTCTTCCTTACCCTGTTCCATCATAAAAGAAAATTTAATCTTCAACACAATTTAGAATATAGAATCTTTATTTCTCTTACAATTATGTTTTACAGGGCTTGTGTTTGGAAAACTTTCTCAAGTCTCAACTAGTTAATAATTTGTATATTCTGAATTTTTACCAGGTGGGGGTCGAGGACGAGGTTGATTCGAGCTTCTGGCCTCCATGGCTGGTTGATTTGGCTTGCGTTATATCACATGCGTTTGATGGCCCAACTTTCTATGAAGGGTCTGGCTGTGAATCTATTCTAGAGTAGTAGTCATTTTGAATCAGTTCTATGGTACTATTCTTCATAGCAAGCGTGGATTTTTTTTTTTTTCTTCACTCTTATCTTTGCTGATTATAAATTGTAATACTGTAATTGTAACACCTTTTTTCTTTTGCATCTAGTTTGCTCAAATATATGCACATTGGAAAGGCCAAAAGGCCGTTCTTGCGAATTGTAGTTGTTGTTTATAAATTGTTCTTGCCAAAAGGTATCATATATTATCTGAGTTATTTAGATTTCCTTCTCTTGAGTTTATACCCAATTCACGTCTCAGTATAAAAAGGAATCTCAAGAAAGAAATACTCACAATACTTTTGATTTTTCTACTCACCAAACAAACGAGCAAGTAAGAAACCAAGTTTATATTCTTTTACGTTATATTATGCTACATGTTATAAGACTTGTATTGTAAATTTAAATGTATGATACCATCCTCAATGTAATTATAAGACATGTGATATGATAGGTGGTATACTTGAAATTTGGGCATGGTAAAATTTGTCTAAGTTTGTCATCGTCAAATTTGGACAAATACACTGGAAATGTGTTGAAGAGTATTATCAATAAGTCTATGTATTCTAGACCTTTGAGTACAAAGACTTTTTACTCTCTGACTTTCAAATTTTATGAATGGTCGATAAGTGTTCTCAAGATCCATCCACTCATAAAGTTTGAAGGTCATAAAGTAAAGTAAAATGAGTATATAGTTTTTTTTACTCTATGACCTCCAAACTCTACGGATTGATGAGTGTTCTCAAGACATGTCGATCCATAGAGTTTTAAGTATAAAAACTTTTTATTAATATATCTATTAGTTTACTTTATAGATCGAAAGCTCCTTCACTAGGTCCCTATTGACCCATTGAGATTTCGGTTCGGACATAATTTCTTACTATATGTCTTACTATATTTATCATATGTTGTTAATTTTGTTAAAAAGTCAAGTCAAGACATATGTTTTGTATCATGTTCTTATTTAATTTTTGGGCTATGTAATGACTTGTTTAAAGACTTTGCAACTATGAACCATATCCTATCCAGATCCTAATATCCAATTCAGCTACCAAGCAAAGCCTTAGGGTTCTTGGAAGTGAAAGTGTGAAATCATAGAAGAAAGTGTCAATGTCGTGTAGTGTATAATAGTATATGTGAAAAATTATTATTTTAAGTAGGCAAACTTAACTAACGAAACAATCAAGACAATAATACAATAAATGCACCCATTTATTGAACATACATATTATATGTAAACAAGGAGGATGTCTACTAGTAATGATGATATGCCCATATTTTATCAGCTATCACATCACATCATGCAGCCATTTGCCTCTGACATATATCGGAGAAATTGATCTCGCCTTTAACTTCACTCTCGAAATCAGGTTCTTCATCGTTCTCATGTTGCTCAAACAAACGGTCACGGGTACCAGACATCTTGATGAAGTTGTGAGTGACACAACATTCATGGACGATGAGTCCTTGTCTCATGAAACTATAAGGAGGCATTATTTCTGTGCTTAAGTAAACCAAAGGCTTTCTCTATTATTCCCTTCAATGATGAGTGACGACAATTGAATAATTCTTTCTTTCCTCGGAGGACATCTTCCTTGACCACGGTACTCTGAGAGATGGTAATGCTCACTCACTCCTATATGGTGTCAGGAATCCCATCCTCATGGGATAACCTGAGTCAATTGCGTAGTACTCACCCAAAGAAAGAACATCATAGTATCTTACAAATATTATATCAACCTTGATTTATTTATTTTTATTAACAAACGACGAAGATATGTTTACCGACTCTAGGCAATGGGAAATTATTCTCTATTCTACCAATTGCATTGTGAAACACCTTTGAGTCGTTTACAGTTCCCTCCCAGCCAGTGTACACAAACGTAAAAGTCATGTCAAATGCACATACAGCCATGACATTCCAGGGCAGGATAGATTTACATCCTTTGAACCGAACTTGTTGAGCGGGTGAGACTTTAGCTACGCCAATGTGAGTACCATCAATTGCCCCGATGCAATTCTTTCATTTCATTAGCATTGTGTATTACGAGATATAAAACATATATCTTTGATGAATAGTTGATAATATAAAATCATATATTAATATTATTGATATATTTGTCTATTTTACCTTGAAATATGGATACTAATTGTATTTATCCACAAGAGCATATGTTGACTGTTTGGCTTAGGACGATGCACAATGTGTCAACCATAACGACATATCCCACACAATGTATCTCGGAAGTGTTGTGATACTGTTTCAGTTGATGCCGAAAACGATTAGTAATCAAACGACGCATCGCAGTATGTGTCATAATGAATAAAAATATTACCAACTTCTCTTCAGAGCACATATAACGGGAATCTAACAAGTATCTTTTCATTTTCAGTTTGATACAAGGATTCATAAATATTTCTCTTTCCATTCAAAATAACTCATAGCAGACCCGGGGATGTCTAGAAAGCAACTCAGCCACATATTGTGCTCCAGTTAAAGAAGATGTTTTCATCGGTATCCGCTCGAGAGTTCTATTGTGAATGACAGTAATTTCTTCAAACATAAAAATAAATTGTAGTTCTTTAGTATCGTCAAATAAAAGTTCTTCTTCATCACTGTTATAACCATTAAGCGCGTAATCCTCCATCAATTTTCTGACAATGAAATTAAGACATAGCTATATATAATAATAACTTCAAATGCAATAATTTAAATCGAACCACAATTACATGAACTAATACTTCACTTTAGAAGCAAGTGGATGGCATAACAATATTCCAGAATGTATTGTAGTTGTAATGGACGACACGTTACCATATTTTATAGATAAATATTTGCACACAAACATATAATCTCTTCTATATTGATACTTTAAGTACATCCTATGAAGCTAATATACTGCAGCATATATTTCCATTCCAAAATAAGATAGTTCAGTGGAATATATTCCCTGCACACTTCACATTAGAAACTTTGCATGATGAATATTTGTTATAGCCTTTGCATGATGAGTATTTGATATACATGATGAATATTACATTGCATTATCACCCATCCCCTCAAAAGTACAAGTTTGAGCACATTTCACGCGATGAGGATTGCATTTACTTTGCCTTTGCTTTATTACGTTGATATCATTGTGCATTATTACTTTGCCTTTGCATTACGTTGATATCATTATTACTTTGCTTTTGCATTATTACGTCGATATCTTTGCATTATTGCATAAACCCACATAAACCAAGTTTAATAATATATAAACCAACTTAATCCATAATAATCAAGTTTCATACTACATAAACCAACATAAACCAAGTTCCATAATATAGCGTAAAGCATTTATACCACAAACAAAGTCCAGATTACTCAGACTTACCCAATTTACCAATTAAAATCTATAATACTCTACCTCATCATATTTGGTGTCAAGTTCAATAGCCATACTCGGAATCGATCTTCGTCACCGCATACGTGCATGAATATTTCATGATGAGTTTTGGTTCTTAGATAACCAGTTTCTAGTATATATGTCTTCATATCTAAACATGTTAGTCAATTTAATACACCCATACATTTTCTAATTGTATCCTCCTCTTTTGGTAGCTGATTATTACCCTACCAAAATGACTCTGCATTGTCTCTTCCCATTCTATTATAAAAGGCCATCTTTTCATCGGCAAGCTTTTCAAGAGTCTCAAATTTCTTTACGAATTCCGCAATAAATGATTCAAAGTATTCTGCCAGCTACAAAGGTGGCGCCCCTTTTCCCTTTAGCTTCCTCTTTCCTATGTTATCCGATCTAGCATGGTAGGTAACTGCAAGTGACATGTTTGGTGAATATCAATTGCCATCACCTATATAGTTAGGCGTACGAGCTAGACTTGGAGATAGGGAGGATAGAGTCGTATATGTTGGTTGGTAACCTAATACATCAGATATGGCAGCCCTAGAAATCAAGATATCATCAACAATAGGCACATTACCTGAATTCGTACCATTTATGTCATCCATGCCACCGAAAGACTGTATGAAGTCATCATCATATGGAGTTGATGAAGTGCCCATATTAAAATGAATTGAACCATTAATGAATTCATCAAACAGTACATACTCTTCTTCTCTATCAGGCGGTGATTGACTAGACGAATGTTGGAGTCCACTAGTTGCTTGTGTCTTGCCATAAAGCATTCCGAGCTTCTCATAGTATAGCCACACCTTCTTACGAAACTGAACATACAATTTATTTGTTTGCAACAACATATATTACATCATGTCAATACCTAGAATAATTAGAGAATAATGACTCATAGAATTAGGAAAATATATTCTTGCAGTATACTCACTCTCACAGATCAGCCATGACTCATAGTAATAACCAATATAATAACCACTATACTCAATTATTTCCTTAACTTCTTGTAATTAGGCATTACACTTTGACATCAAGTTTAATTTTCAAATTTTTGACTGAATTGACCCGATGATAAACTTTATTGTATGTTAGATAAAACTTAACAGTAATACAAATGTGTAGTCATATATGTTTGAGTGCCTCCCAATGTTCATTTGTTAAATTGAAAAGTCCGATATCGGGATCAATACCAATACTTGTCTCTATAAGAAGGGATGCAAAGAAGGGATGCAAAGAAGGGATGCAAATGTGCCGTGCATTTGTTTCAAGCATTGCAGTTTTGATTTCATCTGCTTCATATTGAATAAATGATGAGACCTACTATTAAAATTTGCACGGATCCTTATCCAAACCTGCTTAGAGTACATGCCATCAACCATGTTTCCTTGGATCATCTCTTGGATCATTATATCCAGCAGTGTAGTCTCAAGTTGTAGTGTCCATATCTTATCATCTGCTACCTCATCAATTTCAGGTGGTGCCATCTACATAATTAAGCAACTTAAAACATAATTAGGTAACTTAAAACAAAATCATACAAACTATAATAAAATCAAGATCATAAAACATAATCAAAAAGGAAAATCACTAAACAATTTACAACAAACTCCCACATCTGGTGTTATTTATATCCATACAAAGGTTATCAACAAAACACACTTTATTTAGAAACATTAAAATCTAACTCAAACTTAACCATTAAAACTATACAAATACTGAGTCTTAACAATTAAAATCAAACTATTTACAAATAGACAAATTCCTAAATAAACAGATAAACCTTAACCATAAACTGAAGCAAATAATTTGCTTATAAACAAACAGATTAGTAAATAGATAGATTCACTACAATGTTCATCAATGAAAGGCTTGCGCTTAAACAGACAAATTCACTTCAATGTTAAACATACAAATTCATTTCAAATATGACGTAGCTTTTTACCAGTAAAGGGCTTGCGTTTAACATAAAAGTTTAAACAGAGACAAAGTTGTAGATCTAAAGGAAATGAAAACCAAATCAAACACACACAGACGAATCTGAATCAGAGAAGCGACAAATATTTGCTTTAGTGGTACAATATCTCACTGAGGGTTGAAAATGGCTTTCACACCAACTCTTTCTTGGTGGCTTATGGTCTTTCATCTTTTTTTCAAACTTTTTCCTGTTGACTTTCACATTATCTCTATATTCAATTTCTTTTTCTTCGCTAAAGAAGTAGATTTTGGTCAGATTTGATATGCTGCTAAAGTAACTTGATTGGTGTTAATTGAACCATACTAATTGTCATTAAAAGAAAAAAAAAAAAAAGGACGAAATATTTTACTTCGTAAAATTGCTGATAATTAAGTTAAGCATTCATCTAGAAACTGAACTTAGCACTTTGTTGTTTCTGCACTTGGAATTAAAGGTTGTTTCTATCTTAGTGTTTATCGTATTTATTTAAATAAAATTATTTATAAATTAATGTGATATCTAAATTATTTTCTTTACCAAAAATAGTTTTGACTTATTTTATACTCAATTTTCTTGTTTAAACCAATGATTGCGCACAAGCAGTGGAGGGGAAATAAGGTTTGAAAGAACGGTCTTCTTACTGTTTGCCGAATGGAGCCAAGCCACATGAATGCCACAACCTTATTCTAGAAAGAAGGTTTGATTTATATATGATAGAATTGAATAGAAAAAAAAAATTTAGTGTAAAAAATAAATCGGATTCAACTGAAATCGATCGGTCTAATATTGATTCAATTTTTATGATCAAATCAATATAAAATCAATTTCGGTTCAATTTCATCAAAAAAATGAATTTTGCTCAATTTTAATTATAAATATTATTTTTAATATGACGTATAAAAAATAATATTTATATTTAAAATCATAGTTATCACTTCTCATACGGCATGATGATACACGTAATACATATAAAATATTTTTTTTAAAAATTGAGATGTTTCTCCATAAGTCCTTGAATTAACCAAGAAATATTAGGAACCAAACCTATACAACTAAATACTTACGGAGATGAGTTGCTCGTTTAATTCATTTAACTAATAAACAAGCCTTTTTTCTCATTAGGTCTGTAAAACACTACAGACAGCATCATCCGAGGAACACAACAGATATGGGACCAACAAACATCAAACCAGCCATCAAAAGCGGCAGAAATATATCAACCCAGAACAACTACGCTGTTAAAACTATATCCAAATTTTGAGCTATAACACGCAAGTAACAGGATCATGTGCTCGGTGCAGCTTCTTTTTTCCCTTCAGTATCTCCAGCTTTACTTGAATTGGCCTCTACTTCTTCCGGTTTACTGCCTCCAGCCAATTCTCCAGGCTTAGATACTTCTTGATCTACAATTTGAGGTGGATTATTCATCAGAAGTCAATACCACGGGGATTGAGAAGGTCGGATGCATATGAATGTTTCTTTTGTTATTTGCACAAACAGGTTTTAAAACAAATCTTTCATCTCGTGATACACTAATTACTAGTCGTACAATTTTTTTTCCTAACAAGCACAATTCACCATATGGCCTGACCTACATACCTTCATCATCACTATCATCAAAGTCTGCATCATCACCCATTCCACCCATATCCATGCCATCCATGCCGCCAAGGTTCTTTAAGACAGGACAGTAGAGCAAAGGTTAGGATAAGACATAACAAAGATTCATACCATTATTTCAAGCTATACGAACTAATCTATACTTACAGAGAAGTCCATTCCTCCCAAATCCAAATCACCAGGACCTGATCAAACAATCAAGGGGTGAATTATTATATACATATAAACCAAATCAATTAGAACATAAAGCTATGTTGTAAAAGCATAGTAGAGAGTACATACCATTGCCATCGTCTTCATCTACCCATTTGTCCCAATCAACCTTGACGTAATGTGGCAGCTTGCTATCTCCGTGAAGTAGCTTCTTCCACCATTTCTTCTCAGCCTTTTCCAAGATGCAGAATATGCTCCTCACTCCTATATTGATTTTGCTCTCCTAGATTGATTAAGAATGAATCAGTATAAGCCATTTACAAGACCAATAGAAAATGCTTGACACAGATTTTTCCAAATCCGTCTGACAGATCAGTTGCAGGAGGGTATCCCAGGAAAATATACAGGACTAAATCTTAAAAAGGAATTTAGGCATCTTACCTCCACATTAACTTTGTCCAAGAGCTCCAACTTCAGTTCATATGTATGGTTTTCTCCACCGCCAATAGCAGAGAAAGTGAAGACACCATCTGGATCTACATTAACCTTGGCATCTTTTGCATCTGGAAGTAGCACGGTGATGAATACCTTGTCCACCCTCTGTGCCCACTTCACCTCAGGATGTCGACTACAAAAATCAGAGTATGCCGCATGAGGAAACTATGTAATAAAGTAATTATAACACAATGATAATAATAGGATGAGCATTCATTGCAAAGATTCTGAAAAAAAAACAAAAAAATACACACATTGATGGCATATATGGCCTAACAAAATGAACTTGATAATCTACAAACGAATTTTGAGTTCAAATTCTGCCAATCAAACACATACATATACTCTACCACAAGAAAACTCACATCTCTCCAGCCTATTCATTCAACAATTGTATATTTCAAAGGTTCACTGATGACAAAAAATGCTTCAACTTGACTTGAGAGTAAGATCTACGCAGAAACAAAGTAGACAAATTTCTCATAGCACCCCTAATAGAATATTAGAATGTGTACTTATTCACAGACAAAACTAACAATAACAAATTATACCTAATTCAAAGCCTAAATTACTTTCCCTGCTATGCTATCA
This sequence comes from Coriaria nepalensis, assembly GCA_027186245.1. Classification (NCBI taxonomy): domain Eukaryota; kingdom Viridiplantae; phylum Streptophyta; class Magnoliopsida; order Cucurbitales; family Coriariaceae; genus Coriaria; species Coriaria nepalensis. Next base: position 7,022,715 of record CP114491.1, on the reverse strand, counting down.
GTGAACATCAATAACTTCATAGATAGTGAAAATCAATTCATTCGAAAAAAGGATTAGGAAAAAAAATCAGCAAATGATTTCACATCCATTTCTTCACTCTAAAATTTCCCTCTCTCATTTTCCAGCGAGAGGACGAGAGAAATGGATAATCGCTGATCAAGAAGATAACGACTTGAATCTAAAGAAAGAAATTTAAAAAAGTCAGAGGCTCGGAATCAACATGATCACATGGATCTAGGAGAGAGAGAGAGACCGAGGTTACCTCATTGTTTCTGGTTCTGGAAAAATGGGGAAAGTACTGCAAAACCCTAGAAAGAGAAAAGCACCGCAAAACCTCGAAGCCCGACTGATCACACTCTTTAACTGATAAGAAGGAAGAAGGGAATGGGCAGAGAAAAAATAGTGTACGATCGTCACTTCTAGTACTTTCTAGTTTCCCAACGACTTTTTCCGCCTACACTGAACTGGACTCTGTACAGTTACGTTACGAACTGGGCCTTACAACTAATTAAATCTTGTATGGGCTTGGGCTGACAGAGAATTTAATTCCAATAACTTTCTTTCAGTTCACTCCCGGCCCATTTGTCGCGTGTTGAATACGTTGGGCCATATTACGGAGAATAAGCCACCAATCATAAATCGACACGTACGATATTTTATTTCAACTTGCCTACTCTTAGGTAGTTTGGTTTTATTCCTGCTTGCCCTTCACGCGCGAATATGGAAATGCCAGGCTGGCATCTTGCCACAAACTGTGTGCCACGTACACAGTTTTTACTCGGGAGCTAGAAGAGAAGCGAAAGAAAGTGCAAGAGCGATAGCGAGAGAGAGAGAAAGTGAAACAGAGTTGTAATGGCGACTGGAGAGAAGCAAGTGATGGTGGTGGGGATCGACGACAGCGAGCATAGTCTATATGCTCTGGAATGGACTCTGGACCGCTTCCTTACTCATGTGCCTTCAAATTCTCCGTTCAAGCTCGTGATCGTCCACGCTAAACAATCTGCTGCCTCTGCCGTTGGCCTCGCCGGCCCTGGTATTAGTACTTACCAGCTGTTTAATAATGATTAAGATTTTCATTTGATTTTGTTAATTATGCTAAAGACAGTGATAAAGCTGAATAGATAGTTGATTAAGGATTGGTTGTAGGTGCTGCTGATGTCTTGCCGTTTGTGGAGGCCGATTTGAAGAAGATCGCCGCACGAGTTATTGAAGAAGCTAAGAAAATTTGCATCAGTAAATCGGTAATTTATGTATCTAATTGTTCATCTAGTTTTTTTTTCCCCTTTTTCTTTTTTTATTATTGCATTTTGGATTCAATACTAAGGGAATTTTATTGCAAAGCTGTTTAAGATGTTAGATGCAAAAAGAGTGAAGAAACAAACACCTTTGTTGCCTCAGATTTGTGCTTAATCCTTTTTAGCTCGTCGAGTGGTTTGATAATCAAGTTTTAAAAATTCATCTTATTGAGACCTTTAATAATGACTCTACTGGGTTTATTGATAATGATTTTCCTGCAATTATCATAACAAGAATCATTTAGTTTTTACCGAAAACTTACTTGAGGCACAAGCTAGTTTTAGGGGATAGCAGAGGTTAAGTTTTCAGCTTAGCCGGGTTTGAGAAGTGCAGGCACTGCTCTGTCTTAACTAGTTTACAACTTTATTCCTGGCCCTATAGCTTGCTGATCACAACAGCCAGATATTATACCGATTATCTCAATGCATTATAATCATATTCTTGAAACCAAGAGACAGCTCCGCCCTTGACACAAGGAATTTGAAATTCCAATCCCTAGAGAAATCTTTATGTCCAACTGCTATTCTGAACTTTTTGAAATTAAATGCAGGTTCATGATGTGTTATTGGAGGCGGTGGAAGGAGATCCCAGAAATGTTCTATGTGAAGCTGCAGAGAGACACCATGCTTCCATATTGGTTCTGGGAAGTCATGGCTATGGAGCCATTAAAAGGTACTTCATATTCTCTCCTTCACTACTCTGGGTAGAGACTCTAATAAGTAACAGAATCATCATTCACTACCTCTTAGATTTTTGTCAACTATCATCAAAATTTAGCAAATTCAAATCACAGAACCATCATTTTACATTTTATATATCCCATCATCAGTTCGCTAGTGGGCAATATAGGTAAGCCGATGAAACTTGAATTTGAGGAAATTAGAATCTAGATAAGATTTTGTTGAGCCCGTAACAAGTTAGATTTTATAGATCTAAACTAAAACTTTCGGCCGGTATTGTGCAGGGCGCTGCTGGGCAGTGTAAGTGACTATTGTACTCATCATGCTCACTGCACTGTGATGATTGTGAAGAAGCCTAAAATCAAGAGCTCTGCTTCTACCTCTTAAGGCCTTAAATTGATATGCTTTGCTGTGTTGTTTTGACAGCGTATTGATCAACTCAATGCATTTGCCTGCATTGGTATGAATACTTTCAGCAAATAAATTTACCGTTTGTATAGTACATATATGGAACGCTATACCTGTCACGTTTAAATAATCGAAAGTGTTTGTAGTTTGATATTTTGTCATAATTTTCCTCGTTATCATAGCATTTACAAATTGTAATAACTCATAATGTAATTTGAAAAAAAAGGAGAATCAGTTAATTGCCCTTCTCCCAAATATTTTTTTGTTTTTACTCTTCTTTTGATTTTTTTTAGTAAATACCTTAGTTTAAGTTTATTTTACTTTTAAATAAACAAAAAAGTTGAAATTAACTTAATAATCAACTTTGATGATGTTCTTGAGTAATGATTTAGTAGAACGCATGGTCCAATTCAGGATTCGTGGCTTACGAGTTTTTTCCATGCTTTCCAAAAGTCTCTCTAAAGTTTAAAATCGCTTCAAGCACCCATACCGACAACAATTAAATATAAAATTACTAAAAATTATTAAGTAATAAAAACTAAGACTACTAATTACTTAGAAGGCGAGTGAAAGATCGAATAAGTCTCACTTAACAATTGCTTTTTCTCTAGTTGCAGTTCTTACGGACTTCTCCACAAGGTCATCCCTCTTGATTCTTTGAATAATTCTCTCATAAACTACTTCACCCCAAGGATAATTATTGAAAAATTCAATATCTGAGACCATATATAGATATTGAAGTGTTATTTTATGCAACTCCCTTATACCTAAGAGGGTAGCCATCAAGAAATAAGGAAGCTTTAACTTCACATGTAGATCATCAATCTTTATCATTTCATTAGCATCTTGATCATGTCCCTTTTTAGTTCTACTTTCCATATTTTCGAAAATCTACATAAACTGACCACATATAATATCATCATTCCTTTTGAACCGATAATTCAAGAATTCAATATTTTTCTTGACTTTGACCGGTAAGGAGGCTGGTGCCTTGTGACATCTTAGTCCGATAATAAGAGCGAACTCTTCTATTGAGTAACGGGGAGGATGACCATTTATGATATATCATGCCTCGTACTTCTTTTTTGATTGAGTTTGGCAGACAATCAATGAACTAACTATTTAAGTAGAGAATAAAAGCATGTCATCAACCTTTAAGAAATGGCATGATTTACTAAATATTTCCAACTCTATAATTAATTTTTTTCTTAATCATAACAAATATATCATGCAACTTCAAATAAACAGTAATCAAAGAAGAAATAAAATCATTAGATTTCCGCACTCGAGTAAGTTTAACTGATAGATTCCTATGAATAAATACTCAGACCAAAATGTGATCTATTGATTTCATTGAGCTCAAACTTTGTGATATTTCGAATGTGATCTACTGAAATCTTTGTGATCTATAGATTTCATTGACTTCAAACTCAAAATCACCTAACAATTTTATCAAAATCAAAAGATACCGTGTGATTTTTATATTCTCCAGACCAAGCTTGATTATCCTCCATTAATGGCTATCGAGGGAGCTGCCGAGGGAGAGAATAGAGAGAAGAGAACGAGAGTGAGAACGAGAGAGAACTATGAAATCAGTTTAGGGATCTTGGTTTGGGGAGAACAAGAGAGAAGAAAGAGAGAGAAGATTTTAGTTTGATTTGGGGATTTAAGGATTGAAGAAGGGGTAAAGAGAAATAATTAAGATATTGGTTTGAAGGAGAAAATGATCTTTTACTATTTTTTTTAGTACTTTCTTTTTCATTTTAGTAGAGCAAAAAGCAAAAGAAATGAAAGAAGGGTATTTTATAAAATGATTATTAAAAAAAAGGGCAAATTCTATAACAATCTCTTTGAAAAAATGATAAAGTGAAAGTTTACAATAATAATAATGCATTGGAGAAAAAGAAGTAAAATATAACTCATAATGTACTAATATTGTGAGCTTATAACTTTATTGATTTTTGTTTTAGAATAAAAATAAAACTAATATGTGCAGATTTGCTAAGCGTTGACATATGATTTTATAGTGAACATAGAGGTTAGGGTTGTCGAAATTGCAGGATGAATCAGGCCAGGGTTGGCCCAAAAAATTTAGAGGCCTAAGATAAATATTAGAATAAGGTATTAATAAAGATAAATTAATTTAAAGTTTTATTAAAATACATTAAAAAGATGGAGTCAATATTTTTTATATAATTATAAATACATTATTTATATCTGCATTTAAGCTTTATAAATTACATTAATTACAAAAATATTATTTCATTTTCACATATATTTATTTATTATTGATATTACGAATGATAAATTACTATATATATTTATTATTAATTTTATCTATTAAAAAAATATGGGGGGCCTTGGTTGCCTTGTCTCAAGGCCAACTAGAATCGGAAGAATCTCAATGCTAATAGTAAAATCAAGAGCCGAGGTGATCAATTGATCATGTGGATACCAGTATGCTATATGTGTATTCGGGATTGAGTCTGGGTTGTTCACCAGCGGCATAAATTTGGATGGTGTTGGAATTGAGCCATCAACATAGCTAAGAACTTGTTGGCCTAAAAGGTATGGTTTTACATGTATCAACCACAACAAATAATTAGATGTAGTGAGTTTAATCTGGTTTCTTTGACTTAACTGGGGTAGAGAGACGAGAGCCACAGAAGGAGTAGTAGCAGCGGTGGTTGTCTGAGCAATCATCTCGGATGTATCACCCATGAGAATAGAATAGAGTTAAGAATAAAGAGAGAGAAAAAAAGGAGGTCTAAATAGAATTGAGGTAAGAATATAATCATGTTGAAGTCTTTGTCATGATTCGAGCAGTTTGAGATCGCGGGAAAAACATAAGGAAATTATGAGAGAGAGAGAGATGGTAATGTAAAAGAATGCATTTATTGCTCTCATACACAAAAGAATACATCCATGTTAGATTTTATACCAAAATGAACAGATTAACAACCTAACCTATGATAGAAAACTTTGCACATCATCATAATTAAGTTAGCGCTAATACTCTTCCTCAAGGTGGAGGGTGAAAGATGTCGAGAACACCTATCTTAGAGAGTAAAAAAGTGTTGAGTCTTGCTCAAGGTTTTAATAAACAACACCAGCAGGCTGCATGGAAGAGGAGATGGCAGGAGGTGAAATGATGCCATTCACAAATTTTTCCCGAATAACATGGTAGTCTATTTCGATATATTTAGTTCGTTCATGAAAAACAGGATTTGCAATAATTTTTCTTACAGAGTTGCTATCACAGTAGAGTGAAATAGGCAAAGGAACTTGAAGATGAAGATCGATGAGGATATTGAGCAGCCATGATACCTCACAAGAAGTAGTGGTCATTGCTCTATATTCGGCTTCAACAGATGACCTTGAAACAGTGACTTGTTTCTTGATTTTCCATGAAATCAACGAACCACCAAGAAGAATGCAATAACCAATAATGGATTTCCTAGTAATGGGACAAGAAGCCTAATCCGAATCAGAATATGCCTTCAAAGTGAAATCAGAAGCAGAATTGAAAAAGAGGCCCGCCCAAGCCTCGATAGCCTTTAACATAACGTAGCAACTTGAGGGTAGCCCCTCAATGACTTAACTTGGGTTGATGCATTAATTGACTCAAAGTTTTCCTAGATAAAGAAAGATCAGGGTGGGTCATAGTTAAGTGAATAAGACAACCAACTAACCGTTGATAAGGTGCAACATCATCAAGAGCAGGATGAGAATAAGAAGAAGCAGTAAATTTATCCAATTACAGAGAAGTCAGAAGAGTGTTTTGATCCATAGGAATCGAAGAACCCTTGGAGGCAATATGATCAGCTTCAGCAATTAATTCTAGTGCATATTTTTGTTGAAAAATATAGATACCATTAGTTTGAATCCTTAAGTTTGAATTGAGAGGCCATAAAAGATTTTGCATCATCAATTGCAGTCTGAGTAAAGCCAGTGACAAGTATGTAATCAACATACACAAGTAGAATCACAAAAGCATTGTTAGCATCCTTCGTGAAAAGGATTGGTGTGGAGAATCCGCCACTAGATGGGAGATAGCCCTAGTTTAGTTCATCTTTTTGTGATCTTCCTTTCTTTCAAAAAATAAGTAGATAATAATATACCTATAACAACTCTCTTCAAATAGGCTTTCCATGATCAAAGGAAGACTGTGAAAAACCTGCAAATAATAGAGATTATTTAAGTGTGGTGTTCCATTTCCTAGAAGTCTGACGTAACCCATAAAAAGACTTAAGCAAACGGCAAATGCGAGTCTCGCCCTTGCTGCCATAACCTTGTGGGAGAGCCATATACACCTCTTCTTCAAGATCGTCATTTAAAAATGCATTACAGACGTCTAACTGATGTAAACGCCAATGTTTCTTAGCTGATAAAGCAATAATGGAATGAACAGTAGACATCTTAGTCACAAGACTAAACATCTCATTGAAATCTATACCCTCTTGTTGACTAAAACTTTTGCAACTAGCCTAGCTTTAAACCTTTCAAAAGTGCCATCAACATGTAATTTCCCTTTATATACATTACAGCCAATACATTTCTTCCTGGGCAGTAAAAGTTGAAGTTTCCATGTTCCATTCAATTCTAAAGCCTGAATTTCACTGTTCATGGCTTGAACCCAATGGTTATCTATAATGGCTTGTTTATAGGTGGAAGGTTCAAGATAAAAGTAAAGAGAGGCAATGAAGCAACTATGAAAATGAGAAAGATGGTCATAGTATAAAGAGTGAGACAAAGGATATTTAACTAAAGGAGAGGAGCAATTGGTGAACCACATTGGAGGTCTAGAAATCCTAGTGGTTCGACGAACATGAATAATAGTAGGAGTGACAGACTCATGAGTGCTAGTGGTACTTCAAAAATAGTACTAGGATCAGTACGAATGTTAGGATCATTATCAAAATTAGTAAAAGGAATAACATCCATTTGATCAAAATCAATGAAACTGACTTCTGGAATCGAAAAAAACTGTGAAGTGGTAAATGCATCTTTGAAGAAAAAAAATTCTCATGAAATAAGACATCACGAATGACAGAGAAAGAATTAGTGGAAAGAGAATAAACTTTGCAACCCTTTTGAGTTAGAGAATACCTTAAAAAAATGGAAGGAGTAGATCATGATGAAAACTTATCAGGAGAAGGAAGAATATTAACTAAGCAAAGGTAACCAGATACTCTAAGATGAGATAAGGAATGAGACTTATTATGGACTAATTGGAAAGGAGGTTTATTGTTCAACATTTTGGAGGGAAGTCTATTAATAATGTAACAAGCATTAAGAAGACAATCTCCCTAGAATTTGGAAGGACATCATGAGATTGCAATTTCAAGGCACGTGCTCCTTTAAGTAAGTGTTTATATTTTCGTTCTACCAACTCCATTTTGTTGAGTGTAGACACAATAAAACTGATGTATGATGCCAAGAATAGAGAATAGATTCTTACATTCATTATTCATGAACTCAGTTTCATTGTATGATCTAATTTGAAGAATATGAAGGTTAAATTATTTATGGGACATGAGTATGAAAAATTTGAGAGTGTCATAAGAATATGCTTTAGTTTGCAACCAGTAAGTCTAGGTAGCCCTAGAATAATCATCGACTATTGTGAGAAAGAATCTAGCACCATTATAAGTTTGGAATTTGTATGGACCTCATACATCAATATAAATTAATTAAAATAATCTAGAAGTTTTAGTAATGCTTATTGGAAATGAAATTCTGGACTGTTTTGCCAATGAACAAGTTTGACAATTTTGTATTACATGCTGATCAAAAACACAATCAATGTTTGACATAGTTGTAAGTTTGAAAAAAGAAGTATGTCCAAATCGAAAATGCCAAATTGTGGCATTGGATTTGTTACAAGAACTTGCATTACATGAATCAAGATGAGAACTACAAGCTGTTTTGGCTGACTGTCCTAAGTTGTAAGGAAACATGAGGTGATAAAGACCTTGATGCAATCTATCAATCCCAGTTATAATCCCAGTTGACAGATCTTGAAGCAGACAAAATGAAGGATAAAACTTCACACAATAATTTTGTTCAAAAGACAACTTAGACACATATTTGAGATTGAACTTAAACTGTAGGATGTAAAGAACAATTGGTAAGGTGATGATGAGAGAGATAGAAACTGATCCTATGTGAGTTGAAGAAGTAACTTGGCCATTAGGTAATATTATAGATGATGTTGAGTCTTTTGCACACATAATATGTGAAATTAAGGTAGAAAAATCAAATATCATATGGCTACTTGCGCATGTATTAATAATCCAATCGGATACTCTATTATAACTAAAAAGATTAGCATGAATACCCACATTAGCAATTTGAAGTGAATTATTGTGTTAGTTATCTGGATTGATCAACTTAAGAATCTGTCTATATTGATCCTGTGAGATTGGAACAGAAGAATAAGCCGTTGTATCATCATTGTCCACAGTGACTGCATTCGAATTATGTCCAGTCTTACTAGGAAAAATTTGATTCTTGAATTTGTAATCCGGGGGATAACCAACCAACTTAGTTTTCTTTGCGAGATGTCCATGAATATGACAATATTCACATTCTACTCACTTGAAAGAGTTGTTAGAATTATATTTCTAATTGGTGTTCTTTACAAAAATTCTATATAGGGCAATTGTCTCAACAGTAGTGGTACTTACATTTGCTAAGATCATATTTCTCTCATCTTCATTTACCATGCTAAAAGCCATGTTAACTGGTGGCAAAGGATTCATTAACAAAATCTTACTATGCACTACATTAAAATTTTCATCAGACCCATCAAAAACTCAATCAAACGTTGTTGTTGATTAGTAGCATAGTATAAAGCAGAAGTGACACACTCACAATTAGGCAATGCCACTATAGTTGAATATTCATCCCATAAGATCATAAGCCTAGTATAATAAGTAAAAACGAAATCACTCTCTTATGTTGTCATAGCAATTTATTTGCGAATAGCGTATATCCTATATCCATTAACCTTATCGAATCTCTGTTTCAAATCATTCCATAAAATAGCTACATTAGTTTTAAATATAGCCTCATTCGATAACTCTTTAGAAATCGTATTCAAAATCTAAGAACATAACATTGCATTACACTTTTTCCAAGAGATATAATAAGGAAATGAAAACAAAGCTTTGGCGAATTGACATGTCACGAAACCTAGCTTATTTTTTGAAGTGAATGCCATCACCATAGATCTGCTCCAGATTCCATAGTTCTCACTTCCAATGAGTTTCTGCATGATCAGAACCATTCCTGGTGTATCAGAGGGGTGAATGTAGGCATCAGTGAAAGGTAAGGATCAGGAAGTAGAATACTCTGATTAGAGGGGTGAATGTAGGCATTAGTGAAAGGTAAGGATCAGGAAGTAGAACACTCTGATTTTCAGTAAAAAATTCAACAGCCGAAGAATTCTTTGTTTGGTCACCCATCGCAACAGAATGAAATCTCAAGGAAAGATGAATAACGAAATAGGGATGAATATGAGATCAAGATGAATAGTAATTGGGATGATTACTGTCGAATTGAAGAAGAACAATCACAGATATAAGATTGCTTATATCGATTACTCTGATACCATATCATGATTCGAGCAAGTTTGAGACTGAGGGAAAAATAGAAGGAAATGATGAGAGAGAGAGAAGGTAAAGTAAAAGAAGGTCTTTATTGCTCTCATATATAAAAGAATACATGCAAATTACATTTTATATCAAAATGAACAGGTTAACAACCATTAACCTATAATAGAAAACTTTACACATCATCATAATTAAGCTAGCGCCAATAGTTTTTCATCTGAACCGTTTTATACCAAATTGGAATTCTGAAATAGTTATATTATTGTATTGAATTCACTGATGTATTATAGAAGAACATACATTTGGACAATGTAAATACCGAATGTATTGCCTTATGAGATTTCAGTTGAGGAGTGCATTGATGAGATGGAGCTTTCCTTGTAGGATGATTGTCCTTAATACTTAACTACAAGATTTTGATGTGTTTAAGAATACTCAAATTCTAGTTGCAGAAGGCATTTGTATTAAAGGAAATGAAAACTTAGAAATGCACTTCATAATTTGTTAACGATGATGTTGGGTAGTGTGAGCGACTATTGTGCTTATTATGTTAACTGCGGCGTGATGATTGTGAAGAGGCCAAGGAGTCCAATTTATTCTTCCTCCTCTTCAAATGAAGTGAGAAGTGAGAATTGAATGAAAGAAGATTTTACAAGCTACAAACTACAACCTCAATTCTATATCCCGACCGTTTTGTTTGATAGCAGCCAATAATTGGGTCTTGTGAGTTGTCGTCTGCGAATATACAATGACTCGCACGCAACTATCGTAATTTTCACTAATTGTAGAATAGAGTATTAGAATATTAGACGGCAAGTCAACCCGATGAATGAAACGACAATAATTCATACCACAAAGAATTAGATTGTAAACACCAAAGATGCACTAATAATTGGAGCACAAGACTAAACGACAAAAAACCAGCCCCTGCTTGAAGAAACAAACACACAGAGGATTCCATCCTCCTAAAAAAAAAAGAAAATAACAGAAAAGAAAATGAGGGGATATCCCGGTTGTACTGGAGTTTCAACTTTCGGACCACAACGACACGTCGGTCCAGGCACCCGAAACATGGCCATTCTGACAGACATAAGCTCGGACAACTGGATCGCCATCAACATGGCACTCAAGCCCGCGTCTCAAACAGAAGGAAGAATGCAATTCCCAGGTCTCCTTACAAGAACAAAACGCACAGTCCATCTTCCTCTTATGCACATCCCCATCATCCTTTATCGTCCTCCACACGCGCGATCTCCTGAAATCCTTGAAAATCCCTCTGAACAGCATGTACTTCCTTCTCTCTTCCCCGTGTACGCATCCCGGCCAATCGCATACGTACAGGCAATCTCCACGAAACCGGCTATGGAGAAGCTTGTTCCCTTGCTCTCGGCTCAGATCCCAAACTCCCGACGCTAAATGCGCCGACGTCGTAGACATATCACAGATCTTCCTCCGTTTCGAAATTTCGTTGTTTGGATCTGTGGTTTCAAGGAGAACGCCGGCGTGGATAAGGCCCGGGCAGCAAACGGAGAGCTTGTGGAGAGACGGCCATCCACCGGGTGGAGGAGAAGAGGGATCGGAATCTGAGAGGAGGTCGGCTAGGACGGAAGGGATGGATTCGAAGCACTTGTTCTTCAAGCAAACGTTGCGGATCAGGGAGGAGAATTTGGTGGAGACGCAGTCTAGTCGAGCCCAATTTCGAGGATCTTCTTCTAGGTTGGAGAAAATGTTGAGAACGACGTCGTCGGGGAGCTTTGAGAAGAGAGTATCATATGCTGCCATTTTTCAGATCGAATTTATGAGTCGGGTAATTTTTTTGGTAATATACGGGGAGCCGAGAGAGAGAACATGGTAATTATCTTTGATCTATGAGCGGCGTCTTTCCGCTGCGGATTTGATAGCATGCGACAAAATGTCAAAATCACTTATTTTTTGTCTGAAAGGTGAAGAATAAGAATCATTATCGAGACTTGTTGATCGGTTGATATATATATCTTTTTCTTTATTATTATTTTTTCATAATTTCATTTTATGCACGTAATTAATGTAAACAGAATTTTAATAAATTATATTTGTTTCAGTAGCAAATATCTTTTCCCATTACACAATTTTTTTTTTTTTTGGAGTGAAAGTTCATATCTAATGAGATACACAATTAAACAGAAATCAAAACACATATCACTGGAAAACAATAATAACTTTAACCTGTCTTTTTTTTAATAAGAAAATAATAAGTTTTGAGTCCCCCCATTAAGTCTGCTCACATAATCTTATGGTTGGTTTCACTGCTTTGTAACTCGAAACAGTCAAACAACCTGGCGCACTCATCCGAACCGTGATAAATCAGCTCTCGATCCACACTTACCTGTCACAAATTCACAATCACGAATGAGCATATTGCAAGTATATTCAAAGGAAGTAACCTGTATGAAGACGTGCAAACGAATGAATTATCTTCAAGAAGAGTGTAACAAAGCATCTACCGGGATAAAGTCTTGCTCCTGCTCCTGCTTCGGCTCCTGGCTACAACGCGTCCGTTTGGACTTTTTTCGGATTTAGGGCTTATAGGGCTTTTACTAGCACGCTTCTCACGCTGCCAGAGAAAAACCATGTTAGTCATGGGAGAAAAGCCTGTACTTGAGAAATATAATTTGAAGAGCCACTTACTAAAGGTAGAGGAGACTTTGATCGAGATCGAGATCTGCAAAATTTTCAGAAACAACCCAAAATTTAAAATCCATGAGTTCCTTTTAACTAATATCTGATCCAAGAACCTTGATGCCTCTTCCACGTCATAGTAGATGATAGAAGGAAAAGGCCACAAATACATAACGTATTAGCCAAATTCATATACTTTCAACCAGAAAAAAGTAATATAAATTATAAAAATATAAGTCTAAACCGAACCATCATAATGCATTGTTTAAGACACTGGTGCACAGAAGAGGAGTATTCTTCCCTACTGTACCACAGAAGTCCACAAGGATTCCAGATAGTGCATCCTATTAGCTTCGCAAATGTGAGACTCCAAATCCAAATAGCAGTTAGTTCAAGATATCCTGCTCAATTATGGCAATCCATGAACTCCTTTGTTCCCAAATCTAGCACCCATCGACATTTGCAATTCTGAGTGATATAGATCAGATGCAAAAACCAGAAGGTTCTCAAAGCTGTCCATCTATAAAACAGCATACCTCTAAAAACAAAGAATTTGCAGCTATGAACCATATCCCATCAGGATCCTAATATCCAATTCCCAGTTGCAGCTAATTGGACCATATCCCATCAGTATCCTAATATCCAATTCCCAGTTTGCTGCTTATTTCCATATCTAAAAAAACAAATAACCAATTTCACACAAAAAAAGGAATTTGAGATTTGAAAATCCAGTAAACTTTCTCAGTCACTCTCTTACCAGATATGCATAGCATAGATTTTTCGTCTTTTCTTTTTTCTTTCCCAAAGAAGAATCATACCAAGACATTGCCTAAGAATGAATACAGTTTACGTGCACTTTCAGTTGATGGTATAAAGGCATGCCTCCAAGCACAAGGGCCTTAATGAGTGGAACATACAGCCAAACACAAGAATTGAATTACCATATAAGGAATTTGAAGCAGAATGGTGAGGTCATTTACGTGTAAAAAGGAGTAATAATGAAACATGAAAGACAACAACTAGATCCACTACACGCAAGTAATCTTCTAGATACCCTGTCTTGCAAGACCCAACTTGCCACAGATCAAAGGGAATGGTGCACAAGCAGAGTAAATTGCAATCCCAAAGGATGCTCAACTTTGCTAAGAAAAGGTAATTGATAGACAAGATACTGGAGATGACACAAGACCACATCATGAACGGAAGATGAAACAACTGATACCCAATAAAGGATCAAGCACAGTATGTACCATAATATTATAAATAATGCAATAAATAAAGAGGAAAATAATTCATACCCTGACAACGAGCGAGACCGGGAGTGAGAATGAGTAGGAGAAGCCGACCTCGATCGGGCTTTTGCAGGTGACCGGCGAGAAGATTTGGCTTTTGGAGACTTGCTGCATTTCAATTCTAGAGTTAGTATGATGCAGTCCAACACATGTTAAGTTTTCCATAACAAAATAGTATAACCTCTTGCTCTGGCTCCTACGAGGGCTACGACTGCGACTGTAGCTCCTGCTTCTCGAATAAGATCTGCCACGGTTAGGGCTCTTATCCCGTTTTGAGTCATATTCCCTCACCTATCAGCAAATGAAATAGTAAACATACGGAATTACTTGCAAAACAATACATGAATTTCAAGAAAGATTAAATTTGCTTTCATACCCGAACATATCCCCGAGAAAATGCATTGCGAAATTCAGAATCATCAAGTTTTTTTATCTGCAATGAAAAAAGTGTAATATTAGGGACTTATCTCCCAGTCCAGGTTAATGAGTGACTGTACCTGACAACATCCAGAAGACAACACGAGAGAGAAATAACTTACCGCATATTTCATGTCATCATAGCTTGTGTAATCCACAATCCCAGTTGTTCCTACAAAACAATCATATAACATCAAGGAACCAACATATATGTAGTCATACTTGCACATTTTTCTGCTGCAAAAGCAAGATTGTTAATAACATAGATTCAAGTCTTGAAGTCCATCTCCACGTATCAAGTCTACTTGTCAGAAGAACAAAAGCTAAAATAAAAAATAATAACACTTTGAAGGCATGAAAGACTATACAGCAGAATAGAATTCATGGGGAAAACGAGGATCGATCACACTTTTGATTACTATCAAAGAAGAGATTTGAAGCTGATTTTAGGTCAATCTGTCTTACCGCTACCATCACGGAAAACTTGGGAGAAGCACACATCCCCAGCTCGCCTCATGTGATCCTTCAAAAAAATTAGCGAAATTCTTAATCACTTGTAATGTGTACACTCCCAAGTAGAAAATATACCAACTTAAAAATGTTATGATTACCTTTAGGTCTTGCCATGAAGCAGAAGAAGGTAGTCCCGTGACTAGCACTACATGATAAAGCAAGTAATTTCACCATGTCAACATACTATGCAATATGCATCCAATAATTTCAAACACATGAAAGGGAATAAAAATTACCACGAAAGTCTGAGCGTTTGGATACTCCACGACTACCGCGGCCACCACCATGACTATTATGACGATCACTTGATGATGAGTGTCCTCGCCCACCATGTGCAAGTTCAACCTAGAAATATGAGGACCATATAATAAAAAAGATGGGCGAAACAAAATATCACATCATCAAGCACATATAGACCAGTGTAAGAATGACAAACCCGTAACCGATGGCCATCAAAATCATAGCCATCACGGCCCCGAATAGCATCTTGAGCATCTTGATCGTCTTCAAACTGTATCAAACAAAAGAATTACTAAAAGACACAGAACATTTGAATATAAAGAAGGAAAGACAGAAATTTTAAGCAGCCACACTCACTTCAACAAATGCATATCCAGGGGGCCTTGGTGGAACCTTCAGGTCTACATTAGCTATACGTCCATACTGCAGGAGGAAAGAATAACATAAGCCATATAATTCCTACTTTATCCAAGTCATAGCATGATTTAGAAGCTTCAACTCATTCATATTAACCTTAATAGATAAACCTAATCCATACTCATTTAACTCTTTGACAAGATAAGCTACGACTGATTATTCTCAATAAACATGAAACAAAATGACATTAACCAGTCATTTGCCAATAGCTAAAACAATCAAAAGATACAACAACAACGATTCTCTTAAACATCCCAAAGTCAAATCTTAAACACGGCAAGTTTTCCCTAAAATAACGATTACAACAAACAAGATGCTCTTTCCAAAATAAAAAAGCCTAAAAACACAATGACAAAAGCACACAACTCAAGTGGAACATGAACAGTGGTATTTGAGTTACCTTGTAAAACAAATCTTCTACTTCTTTCTCGCGAATATCACCAGGCAGATTTCCAACATAGAGAGTTCTGCTCGCACGGCTACTCATTCTCCCTGATATATATATATATATGCATCGATTACAGCATGAGCTAAATTTGCAAGTACACATAAAATTACACAAAATTATCTGAACGGGGCAATATACAGACAGTCAAAGCTCAAAAGCAATCCACCATAGAAGCAAGAACGCATAGAAAAACCAAAATGGAAAACGCAAATGAAGATCGAGGTTGGTAAGACAGTAGAGGAGACCGTTACCTCTTGGAGGAAAATACGCTGATCTATCTAACAGGTCGAGACGAAGAGCTTAGAGGATTAGGGTTTGGAAAATTGGGGATGACAGGACAAGTTTTGAAGTAGACTGCAGCTAATCGCGATCGAAACGATGTGCTTCGATTAGCCAATCAGGTTTGAGGCCGACGAGCGCATTTCATCTGGACCGTTAATGCGATACCTGAGTATCGTAGATGCTGACAGAGCAACCACAAAAAAATATATATATAAGCCCACCACTACATATTTAACTGTTCTTTTACGGCCCAAAATGAAAAATACAGACCTTAGATTGTCATTACATGTAGTTCGAAGTTGCGTGCAGAATTTCTTCGTAGACTGTGTCTAGTGAGAGATCCCATCTAAACATGCAAGTCTTAATAACATATAATATGACGGAGACTGATATATACTGTAGATTCTATTTATTATAAATATAATTCAGAATTTTTCCGAATACTAAATTTATATGAACATAACTTTACTCAATTTACGCGAAATTCCAATTTCCAACTATTTAACGATACTCAACTCCATTTGGGTCAAACGTTTAGAGGTTAGTTTGAGCCTGAAATTCAGTAACATCAATCTTACATACCTTCGATTTGCCCAAATTCCAATTTCAACTGTTTAATCGAAGCACATCGCAAATTGCAAACACCATTTGGGTAAAGTCCTTAAATCTACCTTTGCTTTGCCATGGCCAAGTTGCCATGTTTTGTATTAGGCTATGCTTACATCTTCGCCATGCTGACTAATAGCAGTCAAAATTGTCTTATTATATCTCTCTGCACCATTTTCCTGTTCGGTTAAATCAATACCCATCACTTGACCAATCATCCTTCAAAACTCAAAAGCTTAGGGTATAGAAGATAATATAGTTATTACCACTGGCCCCAACGAAACATTTATTACAGGTAATAGAACATGAATAAGTTGCAAAAACATCTGCCCTCATTTTCAAACAGGGTTTTGAATTTTGACTTCGGCTTTGGTAACAAGATCAATACAAAATCATTCGAACAGATGAGCATCCATTCTTAGGCTGTTGCGAAACAAGTAAAATGAAGACATTGGCCTTATTGAATAACTAGCAGAGCCCCCTGCGCTAACTTCGGTAAAACAAAAGCAGAATGTCATAAACAAGTTGAAACAGTTCAGACAAAAAATACACCATCCACATAAGATTATCATTATTCAACTTTTCAAAGGATAATTCATGGTTTATTCATGGTGGCTATCAGTGTGTCGCACCTCTTTGCCTTCCCTTGATGCTGCTCTTATTTTACGCTGCTCCTCCTTATAAATTCGGTTTCTTCGTTGGAACTGCATTTTAACATCCAATTGAGCCTTAGCTAATGCAATTTGGCATAAAAGTAGTATATAAATTTTCCAAGCTTTACCACGTGCTTTTCACCCTATGTATATCAAACATTATACTTTAAGAAAACCCAATGAACATATAAAAATTGCCCAATTTTCCATAATTAAAAGGCAATGGCTATTGAGTACAAAAGGAGTTCAGCCCAATCAGAATCTAACTCCCACAAGTTGAGCCAATTTTAGCTAATAGCCTAATATCTAGTTAAAAGCCAATCCACATGCTTTAGATTTACTTGTCTCATGACAAGGGAGGCCTAGATTTTACTATACAAACCATGCCCATACAGAAATATAGCCTCTGTGAGTGCTATTAACAGACTAGCTTTTGTAATTGGTCAATAAAACAACGAAATCTGTACAGTACTTGATTAAAACGATTGTTTGAAATGCATCAACCTCCCAAAAAGCAAAATAGCAACAATGAAATACAAATGCAACTCAGTTATAACACCAACGTATGGCTAATCCGATTGCTAATGGGACCTCAAATTGACCGCCAATGGAACCTAGGCTCATATAAATGATGAAAACAGTAGTGCAGTACTGCAATATTTTCTACTAGCTTATGTCTGCATAAGTAATGAATAAAACCATAAAAATATGGATGCACTTAGAAACAGACTATCGGAGAGGTTACCCAAAAAACAAAAAAAAAACTAGAAAAGAAAACTATATCACTGCTTGATCACCAGCAACATGCCCCAAAAAATACAAGCCAATCAATTTAGTTAGTACACATAATGTGAGGAGGGAAACAAAAATGCAAGTGTTTTTCTAAATTATAAGAGGCTAAATCTCCATTAAAGCCATTGCCTCAAAGGGGAAAGATGAGAAGTTTTGAGCGATCACAGTCATGAGATTTCCTCCTAGAATTATTCGAGCATTATAATGCCCAAGCTGGACCATATTTCCAATAGAGAAACTTCGCCAAAGAGTGCTCGAATACAAATCCAGAATTGTCGAAATGAACACAAACAAATCTACAGATATAGGACCGATGGGACACTCCGAAAATGAATTCGAGCTCGAAGGTGATATTTTTAACGATTACAAACCAATTATCCATGTCGTGATAACGAGTCAATTTTTTCGCGGAACGTGCTAGTGAAATTTCGAGTGTAGAAGAAAACAGAGAGTTCAAATCAGTCAGCTACTTCCGAGTTCCTAGATCTGAAGCGTGGAATTACAGAGAGAAAGTTCAAGAAAAAGAAGACGGATACTCGCAGAGGAAGAAAGAGTTACCTCTTTGGAATGATGAAGACACTCGAGATAGTCTTCACGGAGAAGATAACAGTCCTTAGGTTCACGGCAGCGAGACATACAATCGCTAAAGTCAACCCAGAAATCGTAGCACCTCCCCTTGTTCCCTGTGATTCCCCATCCTGACGCCATCTCCCTCCCTCTCTCCCTCCCTTCCCTCCCTCCCTCCAGTGCTTCGTGGCTTTGCAAAACGCAGGTGCGAGAGTAGGGTTGTTAGCCAAATTACCAAACTGCCCGGTGCGCCTGGCTGTCCGGGTTCGGTTCACGGATTGGAGCTAGTGCAACGATTCTTTGGATTTCGAATGTTTCGGGTCAAATATATATATATATATATATATAATTTTTTTTTTTAATAAAATTATATAAAATTAATATTTAATAAATTAATAATATAATTTAAATAATATTTTTTTAATATCAATTTAAAAATAATATTTTAAATTAATAATTTATTAACTATATAAGATTTTAAAAATAATTAATTCACTTTTTAATTTCTGTTTTGCTCAGTTTTTATAAATTCGTTTATGTATAGTTTTTGTCTAATTTTTTAATTCATGTTTAATTCAAATGAGATTTTTTATGAACGGAATTCAAACCATTGTTGATGACCTTTTGACATGCATGTCACATCATTAAAAAAAATATTTCTTATTTGTATCACTAATATTTCATTATTTTAACTTTTTTCCCCGATTGATTTTTTTAATCCAAATTTTCTTTTTTCTTTAAATGAAAAATTTAAGAGAGAAAAAACAAAACTCGGCTCAATTTTTTGGGAAAAAACATATTGAAACAATTTGGGTTTTATTGCGATAAAAATCAATTAAAACAATCTGCTTTTTTTTCGAAATATTCAAATAGAATCAAATTTGTATTATAAACTCGTTCAGATCGATTATGTTCTTCCTTGCGAAGAACCAAATCTAGTTTATCTTCTTTCATTAAGATGACTGGATCTCGAAAGAAGAAGGAAAAAAAAAGACCTTCATGGAAGGTTTGCTCGACCAGATTTAGTTGGAAGAAATGAATCTATTCAGTTGCATTTATAACAAAAAATTTATTCTATTTGAATATTTCGTAAAAAAATTGGATTGTTTTGATCAATTTATCTCGCAAAAAAACTCATATTATTTCGATTCTTTTTTTTTTTTCCGAAAGATTGAGCAAAGTTTCCTTTTTTTTCCCCTAAAGTTTTCATTTAAAGAAACAAAAGTTGGATTAAAAAATTAATTAATTAATAGGGGCTAGAAGTTGAAATAATGAAAGATTAGGTATGAAAGTAATAAATATTTCTTTTTAATGACGTGGTATGCATGTCAGCATATCGTCGCTGCTAGTAGTTTGAATTTCATTTATAAGGATTAAAAATTCTCATTTGAATTATATAAGGACTAAAAAGTTAGTCAGAAACTATATAAAAATAAATTTGTAAAAATTAAACTACATAAAAACTAAAAGTGAATTAATCCTAAAATAAATCATAAAAAATTTATATAAGTTTCATGCAATATATAAATTAATAATTTCCTAATATTATATATAGTGTTTATGATTTATGAACGAGACCTTACTTATTTACGATCCAATTATTTATTATTATTTTCTTAAAATTGAGGTAACTGTGTCTTATCTCTTAACTTTTTTCTTGATTTGGGATTTTCAATAGCCATAATTGAAGTATAATAAACTTTCTTTCTATACTCCAAATATTAATCTAAATCTAGTACACATTTAAATGGCCTTGATAAATTAGAAATAATTTGATAAATTAAGAAATTATTACTTAATCGGTAAGTTTATCAATTACTAATTTATTTATTATTTAATATTTCACTAAATTAATATATTTTCTTAATTCTAAAAATATTAATTTATCGAGCTTTTATTATATTTTATAGTTTTTTTTTTCTTAATTTGTAACATTTGAAGTTGGAGTTATCAATGCAAGCTCGAAATTAGTCTGGATCCATGGGCTTAATTTTTTTTAAAAAAAAATATGTGTTTGTGTTCTCGTATAAATTTAAATGTTTATTCCTATAATTTACATGCTTTAGAACTTAGAAATTAGAACAATTAAAATTTTAAATTAGAAATAATGAAATTAAAAAGAATAACTTTTTAACTAAATAAAGACGTCATTTCATATTAATAATATATATATACTTCTGTCAAAAAATATTTTAATCTTAAGTAAGAAAAAATAAAACCTACATGAATCAGTAAATAAAGAGAAATAAAAAAATTATAAATTAAATACAAATAAACTATAATTTACTAAATGGCAATACTTAGGGGTGGGCATTTTTTTTCAATCCGGACGAAAGTCTATATTATGGTACCATTTTGTTTGGAAGGGTGGGCATTTTTTTTCAATCCGGACGAAAGTCTATATTATGGTACCATTTTGTTCGGAAATAAAGATACTAGCGTTGGTACTGATCGATGCCAGTATTGAGGATTAGGACTAGGATCAGGATCGAGAATAATTTTAATTTCAATCCTAGTCCCAGATACTTTTTTTTAAAAGAAAAGTTTCTCTCCCACATGTATTCCTTTGTGTGTGTTTATTTATTCCCCATATGCACACCTATGTGTAACTCGTCTGCTCTTCGCTTATCTAGAGTATAATCTATTTTTAAAAAATGGATCTGAACATCCAAACCAATGATTATTATCAATATCAAAAGAAGCATGCGATATGTTTTAAAAAATAGAAGGAATCACATCCGGATTCACTTGTTCATTTTCAAAAATCTAAATTAACTAAGTTGTTAAGAAAGTTGGTAATTCAAAAACAAAAACCAGAAAGGTATTAGAAAAATGTAGGGAATGTGATTTAGTGTTATTACATGCAAAAAAGCTATCAAGATGCCCTATCAAGATGATATAATAGAGTTAAGTAAACTTCAGAAATCATCAATTAAGATGGCTTAAGGGTTATCAAGTAGCAAAGGTGATTAAATTGGTGTGACATTAAATATACCTCATTCCCTTGGAGTTGTGGTCGTTAAGTCTATTTAAACAAGGGTATAGTTAACACATAGTCGTTAGTTAACAGATTATAAATTGGTTTGATACGCTTAAATAAATTTTGTTATCAAGTAAAGTTTCATTAAGGAATATGCTTGCATGTATAGGTTAGCAATTGGTTTAGTATCCGAAAAAGTTATAAGAAAGTCCTTGTAGGAAAGCTTGGACGTGAGAAAACTTGTAGGAAAGCTTGGACGTCAGGAAAGTGAGAATTTCTCTATGACATAGTAAACTTTGTGTATAAATGATTTGAATGCTTGTATGCATTGTGAAACATGTGATAATGGTTGTAAGTATATGCTTATGTTTTGAATTTACATAAGGATTATGAAGATGATGACAAACTAGGTAAATCTCTATGAACTTGAGTAAGTATACAACGATGAGCATGACATATCATATTGCAAATACATGGGCATGTAGCATAACATGCATGCATGAAGATGAAAAAGGTGATGAGCATATAAGTTAAATATGTTGTAAGATAATGATATCTGAGAAATCATTGTATAAAGTTAAAGTTAAAATATTGTAAGATAACAGTATTTAAGATATCCTCATATGAAGTTAATATTAAAATTAAAGTATTGTAAGTCGATTACATACTTTATGCGAAAGGTGTTATTCATCACCTTGGGCCTAGATATATTACGAGACACATGCATAATGTACTTAAGGCATACATAACTTGTATGAACATAATTACCATTAGAAAATATATGATAAGTTTATAATAATGAATGTCAATGCGTATGCTAAGTACTTGATCAAATGATTATTGTTCATCATAAAGATGAATTTACAAGTTTTATGGTATAAACATATATAATGTGTCTGCATTAACAAGGTAGTTTAGGTACAATTATCACTTAGTGAACCTTATAGCTCATTATAAATGTTCTCATGTTATAGATAATCAGAAAGATAAAGCGGTCGCTTCAAACAACAATCAATAAGTTGAAGCCAATATATATTATATATATAAAGTCGACATGTAGATAGTCGATAAATCTGTAACTAAGTTTTGAGATACTTATAATTTTATAAGAAGTTTAAATTCCACCACCTTATCCTAAGTCTTTAAGAATTTATGATGTAAACCCCTTGATTGATGACGATGGGAAGTATGCTTTTATCTAAGTTAGTGTTATGAAAATCGTGGTGTTACGTCAACTGCCCCACTACCCTTATGTTGTATGCCCGTGACTTAGCCAATGGCTTAGAGCCTTAGATGCTTCCTTGCATCTATGTTTTTCTTTATTTCTTTATTTGATATTTTTAATATTAAACCAAAAGAAAAAATGCCGATGATTTGATCAGATTGGATTCCGATCAATATCGTACATATGAGTCACATAATGTGACTTACACATGAACCGGTTGGAAAATATTTAATAGAAAATGTTAATTTTGGCTTCAAACTACCGGAGAAGTTTTAATGAATGTGGATGATTATAAAAAATTTAGTAGTTTTTGCCTAGTGTCTTCTCTATTGTTTAGGCAAGTTAGAGGTAGGTAAAAGTTATGTCGGATCGGGATATGGTGGTACCAATTTTGATACCAATTGTGTTAGTATTGGTATATAGACCTTAATTAAAATCAACAGTCCAATTTAGTCCCAGTACTGTTGGGACATGAATGATACCATGACTTCCGATCAATTTTTTTTTTTTTAATTATTATCATTAAAGCTCATTTCTATTACTTTTTTTTTAAATATAAGAAAAAGAAGAAGAACAATACGAGAAGAAGAATAAGAAGCTAAGAAGAGTATAAGAAGATGAACAAGTGCCGAAGAAAAAGAAGAAGAAATGCAGAAGAAGAATAAAAGGAAAAAAATAGAGAATAAAGAGAGAAAAAGGAAGAAGTGCCACATGAAGAAAATAAAGGGAAGAACAAAAAGAAGAAAAAAAGGGCCTTATTTTGCGGAAGAAGAAAAGATAGAGAAGAGAGAGAGAGGGGAAAAAAGAAGAAGACATATTTGGTTTCATTTTTTGAGAAAGTAAAAATTATAATGAAAATGATAATTTTTAATTTTATGTATGTTTAGTTGTATAAGAAAAATGAATGATAATAAAAATAATAAATATAAATTGATAAAATATAATATTTTGAAAATAAGGAAATTTTGAAAAATATAATAAAAATATAATAAAAATATAATAAAAATATATAAAATATTTCATCCCAAATAAATAAATAAATAATAAGAATGATTTATATTAAAAATATCTATTTTATTGACAATAATTTTTTTATTTATATTTATTATTATTTTTAAATTAAATAATAAAATAAAATAAAATAAAAGTCATTTATTTTAAATAAAATCCAACGTATATTGTTTGTTTAAGTTAAAAAAAAAATATTTATTTTTTATTTATTTAACATTATAACTATTATGCAATCGCATTAAGATTAGAATTAAAATTAAATCACATCCCAATTTTATCTCAATATTGGATCCAAATCCGATATTAAAAATCGGAAGCGGTATCGAGTACTGGTTCGAAATCAAAATTTCCATATAATCAGGCATCGAGTGCTGGTCCGAAATCAAAATTTTCACCATATCGGCGGGTGAGGGTTTTTTAACGACTCAATTTTGACTAATAACATTCAGTTTATCATTTATATACACATTATAAATGTATAGACCAGTTACAATTAATGGATTACTGCACCCACAAAATTCGACGTGACAAATACAACGAAGTCGAAGGGACCCACGTGATTGGCCAAGAAAAAGAAAAGAAGAGAAAAGGAAAAAAAAAAAAAAAAAAGGGAAAAAAAAGAAGGACCCATGAATCGTCCTTAACTTGGCAGCGAAGGTTTAAACTTCGTAGTGAAGGTCATCGTCTCATTATAAGACGTACCAGCGATTGGCTAATCAACCAAAAGAGTCAAACAAGAAAGGAAAATCCTTTGACTCCAAGGCAAGCTCGTTTGCGGACAAGTATAGCCCTCGAAAAAGGACAATGATTGTATAAGCGGGGAATAAAGCAAAGGAGGGGGGGACGAGCACGCACTCGCAGGTTGCAGCAACTTCTTTCCACTGACAATTTCATTTCCTCTTTTCAAGCTTTGGGCTACTGGTTTTTCCGGGGAAAGAGAGAGAGAGAGCGAGGAAAGGCGAACTGTCTCGAGGCATCAATGGCGGCTTCCTCTTCTCCACCCTCGTGTAGCTCATTGGATTCGCTTCCATTTCCGTCCTCCACCTTCTCATCGCTACCAGTAATGTCGCTCAGGGAGAAGATCGTGGAGAAGATTCTCGATAATCGTGTCACGCTCATTGTTGGCGAGACTGGCTGCGGTAATCTCCTGCATTCCCTCTCTGTTTGTTTTTATTTTTTATTTTTGTTCAGAAGCCGAGAGAAAAGGGGGAATGTGAATCTGTTTGGTCCTATGGACGATTAGAATGGTTCGAACTCATTTTTTGGATTTTTTTTTTTCTGATCTTTAAGGAAATATAAGTTCGTTAAACTTTTCCGGCACTTAAAACCGTTTATCATGCTACGGATACTGATTTATTTCGTATTTGCTGTCATTTTCGTCCTCCACGTTCTCGTCTTTGAGAGAGAAGGTAGTGGAGAAGATTTTCAACGACCGTCTGTCACTAATTCTTGCCGAGACTGGCTGCGTAGCCTAGTGTACTACCTCTCTGTATTTTTTATTGGCGTGGTGAGGGGTTACGTGCTGTTTGGCTTACCAGAAAAGGGAGAGAAAGGGGAATGATAATTTTTCGGTGACAAGGACGACCAGAAAGTTTAGTTTTCCCTATCATTATAGTTCTTATGCATTTTTTGACCTAAGAAAAAATATTTGTTAGTTTAAGTTCCTCTGGACTTAATAAAGTATTAAAAATACTCTGCATTCTGATTATTTTCACAATTTAAGTAGTGCTCTGTGTTTTGAATGCTACTTGGAACAGTGTATACTTTGAATAGCTTAAGTTCTAATTCTGTAGTTGCATGGATGAAATTACTTTTCCCTTAACTATATTCTATTGGGTTTTAACTAGCCTACCTTCTTGATATTCAAGGAAAGAGCTCGCAAGTTCCTCAGTTCCTTCTGGAAGCAAATGTGGTACCCATCCTGTGTACGCAGCCCAGGAGATTTGCTGTTGTAGCCGTTGCTAAAATGGTTGCGGGAGCTCGTGATTGTGAAATAGGAGGAGAGGTTGGATATCACATCGGCCATTCAAAGCACATATCACCAAGGTAGTTATAGTCAATACACACTTCTTTAACACAGTATATATCAACTTCATAATCATCTGCTTCGGTTTATCAACTTATTTGCCACTGTTGGAAAATATTTATCAAGTGTTCTGTCAGTTTGAACTGCAATGAGTGCCTTTGTCTTTCTTTCCAGTATGATATATGTTGTAGGTATCTCATACCTTGCATCACAGCATAAGCTATTTAAATCCTTGTTTTTACTGTTTTTCACAGATCAAAGATTGTTTTCAAAACTGCTGGAGTATTATTGGACGAGATGAAGGACAAGGGATTGAATGCACTTAAGTACAAGGTTATTGTACTTGATGAGGTGCACGAAAGATCCATTGAGTCTGATCTTGTTCTTGTCTGTGTAAAGCAGTTTTTGTTGAAGAATCATGACATGAGGTGAACATTTTTTCTCCCTCTTATCATGTTTAGTACTTGGAAGAATTTGATGGTCCATTGACCGTTTAAAAAACATTGGCCTGTAAAAGGGCAAATAGTTTGTTAGTTGATGGGTTGAATTCATTCATTCTTTCTATTTGAGTTCTAGATTTGCTGCAGTGGATCTCTTGTCGTCATAGAATACAAGTTACTGTTGAATGTCATGATTTATACTTCCTCAGGAACTGATTGGTTCACATTTTCCAGAGTGGTATTAATGTCTGCAACTGCTGATATCGGAAGGTATAGGGATTACTTTAAGGATCTTGGTAGAGGCGAACGGGTTGAAGTATTGGCAATTCCTAGCTCTAACCAGAGAACAATTTTTCAGCGACAAGTTTCATACCTTGAACAGGCAATTGCTCTTACTCTTTTTTGGAACTTGCTCGGAATTCTGCTTTGTTGTTGAATTGTCTTTCTTTTTCTCTGCCCTTGGTTTTTCTTGTAAAGTGCTTTACAAAGTGAAATTCTGATATATCTTATCATGATTCTTCTAAAAGGTTAAGTTCAGGTAATTCTGTAATGGGAGAAACATTGAGTCATCTAGCACAAATAAAAATGTTTAAGGATGACCATATAAACTAATCAGTTAAATGGCTGCATATAAGGGAGATGGTTCTGGTTATATGAAACATGCTGCTAGAGGCTGTTTGCTGTTTGCTGTTTTTTATGGTATGTATATGGTTTTTATATAGAAAGCTTTTTGCTGATATTTATGAGCTTAAATTGTTCTTGTTACAGGTGACTGATATTCTTAGAATGGGCTCAGCTGATCTAGACTCTTTCATGGATAGTACTGATATCAAGCCACCGTTGCATCTACTTATTCACTGCCTGGTCTTGCATATCGATAAGAATGAGTCAGACATTGAAAAGAGCATTTTGATTTTCCTTCCAACATATAAGTCACTGGAGCAGCAGTGGTATCTTCTGAAGTCAGTCAACACTTTTAAGGTTCACATTTTACATAGCAGCATTGACACTGAGCAAGCTCTTATGGCTATGAAGATCTGTAAATCCCATCGAAAGGTATGCCACTTAGTATTTAAATTATAAATGCGTTATGTTTCTCATCTAATTGATATTTCATTTATATTAATTGGTAGCTCAGAAAATTCTCCCACTTTTGATATTAATTGTTTTTTATAGACTAATCATTCATCTAGTGTTGGTATTTTAAACAACCATTTTGGCAGGTGATATTGGCTACCAATATTGCAGAGTCATCAGTCACCATACCCCAGGTCGCCTATGTGATTGATTCATGTAGGTCTTTACATGTTTTCTGGGACAATAGTCGGAAAAAGGAATTGGCAAAGCTTGTTTGGGTTTCTAAATCTCAGGTATTGCAACATCTCTATAGTTACATTTGAAAACTTTACGCCCCCCCCTCCTCCTTTTTTAACTGGAAAATATGTCATAGGCTGAGCAACGTAGAGGAAGGACTGGTCGGACTTGTGATGGCCAGGTTTACCGGTTGATGACACGCTCATTTTTCAACAAGCTCGAAGAATTTGAGCGTCCAACTATACTGGAACTATCATTGAGGCAGCAAGTACTTTCCATTTGCTGTGCTGAATCTAGAGCTATTAATGAACCCAAGGGTATGCTGATCTGGTTTGTAGTTGTCCAAATTTATCACTCTTTTTGCACATCATTGAAGAAAGGACTAGAATGGCTTTCACGGTGGATGTATATTAATATTCAGATTCTACAGTCCTATTGTGATTCTTTTCAGTATCTTACAATGTATATATTCGCTGCCCAAATTTCTATATGTTTAAAAACTAAATCCATTTCCAATATCTTTTGTAGAACTTTCTTTGAATTTGAAAATGAGATGGGGATCAATTTTTATGTACTTTATTTCCAGTTTTGTTGCAGAAGACTCTTGATTCACCAGATCCTAAAGTAGTTGCAGATGCATTAGGTTTGCTTGTTCACTTGCATGCATTAGATAAACCATCTTCAAGGGGGCAGTATGAGCCTACATTTTATGGAAGATTGCTTTCCAGTTTCCCATTGTCTTTTGAAGCTTCTGTGCTAATACTCAAGTTTGGGGAGGCTGGAATGCTGCGTGATGGCATTCTGCTAGGCATATTAATGGACACACAGCCTCTACCTATTCTTCGTCCTTTTGGTGACAGTCATTTGGTACCCCCTCAGTTTATGAATTTTGATGCTTGGATGCATAGAGTTGTTTAAGGAAAATGTCATTCTCTGATTCTATCAACTGTGATGATATGCAGTATGCAGAGTATATGGAATGCTATTTAAGTGGAAACAGCGACAACATTATTCAGCTTGGGTTGAAGGAAATGGGATTGATTCGAAACTTATGTGCATTCCAGTTCTGGCAACGTGTTTTCAAGGTAGTATCTATTTGCTTGCACTTATTGAGGTTTTGGTTTATTTAGATGAATATTGATTTAGTCTTTGCTCCCATTGAAGGATGAGAGTCGTGTTGAATGCTTGAAGACACTTTTAAATCCTGATGAAATGAAAGCTGTCCCATCAGAGCTCCCAAAGGTCGAAGAATGGTGCTTGAGTCATAACCTTCTTCTGTCATCTCTAAATCACATCTCTGAATTATGTATGTATCTATGTTGCGATTTTATTTGGATGCTTGTGTTAATTTTTTCTAAGTTTATCTGATATCCTTCATTGTTGAATTAATATTTTGTCTGAATTACACCATTGTTATGCTATCCTTGAATCTTACTTCTAGATTGTGATATTCTTTCTCAGATGAAGATGTTTTGGGTTCATTGCACCAGTTTCGACCCAATTTTCTAGGCAGATATGATGGCATACCATCATATTGTCATCCTTGTGATTTTCAACATACATGCCTCCCAAAATATCAGCCAAATAGAGAAACTGAAGAACCTTCTTCGGATAATAATAACCCTGAGCCATCCACTGGAACAAGGAAATGCAAATCTGTACCATTTGTTGCATCTACTGACTTTCAAGCCAAAGATGTGGCTGAAATACTTGCAACTACTGTTAAACAGGTACTGTCTTTTTCATATCCTGCTCTATCATCCTGAAATATAGGTTGTTGATCTTCATGTGCTTTTCCTGTTCAACAGATCAAACTTCAGGGTAACGAAGAATCAAGTCGTCAGCATATAAACTTGACTATGAATGGCTATAGTGTCGGTAAGGAGCCTGCTCTTTGTACTCACTTTCTCAGAGGACAATGCAACCGAAACAGCCAGTGTTTGTTTTCTCACTCGCTTCAAGCAAAGGCACCTGCATGCAAATTTTTCTTCTCTCTCCAGGTACTCTTCCTAGGAATATCTGGCTGATGTTTTTTCCCACTGTAATTTCTTCATTTCTCTTATTCTCTTATTGGTTTTATGATAGGGTTGTCGTAATGGAGACTCATGCAACTTTTCTCACAACCAAACTCCATCTCTTCCTTCATCTAACCCAACTCGCTGCCTTCCAGAACATAGTGAAGTTTCTGCCCATTCACTTCAACGCCTCTTTCCTACTTCAAACGGATCCATTCTTGTACTAGATGACACTGATTTTCACTTCACATCAAATCTTACTCGCCATTTCAATCCATCCAGAATAATTTGCTCAACACGCTTATCACATACGACCATATTCGACCCGTCATTGACAGGCGTTAAAATATTCTGGGACCTGTACGACCTTTATCAAACCATCATTTACAAGTCGGGGGCAAACCCAATCCCCTGGAATGAAATTAAGTGCGTTCTATGGTTTCCTAATTTCGAGCCTTCTAGTAAAAACCTGGACAAGGACAAGATTCTCTTGCAGAATTTCTTTGAGTATTTAGCTGTCCGGGTTTTAGCCTATGATTTACACGGGATTCGAGTTATCCTCACAATGAATAATATCAGATTCTCCAAACTACAGGTAAATAAACTAGTAATCAACCCTGACATGTGTTTTACAATAAAAGATGTATTTACATATACAGAAGAATATTTGATTGTCACTAGTTGTTTCAGGTGGAGAAGCTGGCAAGAGATAGCTTCTTCTTTCTTATGGAGTCATTTCCGTTTGATGAAGAAAGCTTCGGGAAGTTGCTGGACAAAGTATCCACCGAGAAGGAATTGTTAGTATCAAGACCCATTTCGTATGTTTTTGAAGTAAAACTGCCTAGTAACACCCAGTTTGGGGATCATCGAGCGAAAATTCGTGAATGTCTTCGAAATGTTGAGAAGAAGATATAGAGAATTTCCTGATGTGTATAGGTAGGCATTATTGGCTTGTAATGCTACTTGGAGTTTGTTATTCTGTTATTGTTAATATAGACAGCATCAGGTTATCAAACCCTGTTATATCATAGTTGTTTTGTTGTTTTTCTTTTAACCGCCATTAATAATAAAGGTTTAGAAATCAAACGGGAAGTTTGGAAACACTAATATAAAAAGCAAACCGGCACAACCTTAATTATCCTTGTCTGTTTTCCTGGTCTCCCTATTTAGTCTTAACAATACTAAAATTATGGATGAAGATTGGAAGCATTACCGGTCGGCGTTCTCTGTAGGTCGACATTAATACGTAATTCCAACTCCTTTCAATATTGTAACATCTTAAGAGCTTTCTTCAATCCAAACTTATCTCTGATTGGCTAGAGCAAACCATTCAAGATGAAGATACTTCTAACAACGCTGATTATCCGTGATCTTCTATATTTTTTGCTGCTTTATAATTTACCTAGACAGCAAGATGTCAATCTAGGATTGAAGGGCAAATTAAGCAAGCTTAAGAGGTTGTTTGGATGGTTTTAGCTGCTGTTAAGAAGCTTCAGAATGGTTGGGTACGGATGGTGCTGCTAAAAGGAGCCTCGGAAGTGCTGGTGGAGGTGGAGTTCTTTGCAATAGTAGTGGTGGTCGGATGGATAGGTTTGTAATAAATTTGGGGACACCAAACAAACAATGTTATTGCATAGCTTCAATAACTAAGGTAGAACTTCCGATCTGCTTGGAATAAGGGTGTGAGATTATTAAAATGTAACTTGATAAAAAGAAATATTAAAAAAAGAAGATATTTTATAGATATATCCTGTCCTTGTTGCAGGAAAGGCGGCTAGTGGTGCTACCTAGTTCTCCTTTGCTGTTTTACCTATCTTCATCTCTGTCTACTTATGAATCAGATGGCATGGTATGTCTAGAGTGAAAGATCTATTCTAGCCGTCCTCCAACACCTAAATCCGCTCAAAGCTTCTCCAAGAAATTGTTGGAAACTCTGAACTTTCTCGCCCCCTTTTTTCTGCTTTAACTCTTTGAAGAAGAAGAAGAAAGTGCTTCTGTAGAAATCCGATGTCTCATAGAACCCTAGATTCCCGCCATTCTATAGATTCTTGTACACTCCAGCTCCGGGCTTGGAGACCATTTCGATTCCACACCCCTTCCAAAACCCTAGACTCTTCCGATTCCTACCTTCTCTCCACCACCACCGCGACCACCGCCGCTACTACAAAACCCAAACCTTACTACCCTTCCATCGGAGCTTACACCAAACGACCCTGCCTCTCCGATCGCGCTACATCCTTCAGCATCGAAACCATCGACATCTCAAGACTCAACCTGATCGACGACGATACCACCAAGCCATCAATAATCCCTACAGCAAGTTACAAGAGGGGAAGTTACCAGTTGATCGCGAAGAAGCGCCGTCGCCGTGGATCTAGATCCGTTTCCGGCCGAAGCAGTGATCGGAGTGGGACCCGCAGGTGTTGCTCGGTTGGGGCCTCTGCGGCCCATGGAACCTGCTCCGATTTTCCCGTGGCCGTTGCTACGGATTCGAGCGGAGAGTTGTTCGTGAACGGAGATGGGAATTGGGGATCGGATGCGAGTGAGGCGAGGAATTCGAGGAGAGAGAGAGAGGAGAAGGATAGTTCGGGGTCAGGTGGGTTTGTGCCCAATGGGAGTGGTGTTGGGAATTTGGGCTCTGATGCTCAAGGGAATGAGTCTGGATATGGGAGTGAACCGGGTTATAGGGGTGATGCTGAGTATGGAGATGAGGTCGACGAGGAGGAGGAAGATGCCAGATTGTTGTTCTGGGGAGAGCAATTGGGAGGTAATGATCTTGTTCTTTTTTTGGTTTTTAGGTTAATTAAATTGGTTTGGAATGAAAATTTGATTTTTAGGGCTTATTTCTTGTTTGAACCTCAGTAGCTGTGTATCTCCATGTGTGATTTTAGCATAAAAGGGTTAGTTTCTATGATTTGTTTAGTTCATAGGAGTTGAGATACTTTTCATTTGTAGGCGAAGAGTTATTCTTTTTAGGAAAGTTAGGGAGAAAGTGCTTATGGTGAGGATTGAGGAGCTATTTTATTATTAGTAATATTGTTCTATGTGACTTTTCAAGAACATAAAAGAAAAGAAGATGAAGTTCTGATGTTCTTTCATTCTAGTTATAGCATTAGCTCAAGCTCTTTAACAAATAAATAGTAATGTGGACTGTTGTAACTCGGTTGGTAGAATTGAAGTTTTCGATGAAGCTGCTTTTCTGGTAAAATTCTTGTTCGATTTGAGAGAACTACCTGTTTTGTTGCCATGTTTAGTAATGTTTGTCCTAGTTCTTCTTTTCACTGCATATCTCTGTTGCTCTCAATTCTTTTTTTAATTTAATTTTAATATTTATTTTTTTTGGGTTTCTAGTTAGGTGCCAATATTAATCCAGAAAAGTGAATTGACCGACAACCAGAAACATTAGTACAGTAGTTATAAACGATATAATTTTCTGTAATGCTTCCAAAGTGGTTCTGTATTGAAGTGTTGTGAATATCCAATCCAATTTTCGACTTCTGGTTAGATTATACTGATTATCAGCCTTCCTTTTTGCAGTAGATACAGATACAACAATGGAGATGGTTGGGGAAAACTCATTCTCGGATCAGAAATCCCATCATCGATGCCGGCGTAAGAAACATGATTGTAGTAGAATGGTGCTAGATGCTCTGAGATGACCCATTTTTTATCAAATCCAAAATGAAGACTCCTCTTTTTTAGCCTGAGCTATCTGTTTCTCTACTGGCCTCTTAAAATTTACTAAACCCCGTCATTCATCCATCTCTTCCATGCTGAACTAAATCATACAAGTGCTCAAGTTGAAACGTGCGGAGTTATGTAGTCTTCAATAAATTTCATTCTCTAGTGACTATGTACAGTGAAATTCAATGTTTATGCTTCTGACATTTCATGCACTTATCAAAATGTTCAAAAGTGAGAGAGAGTGCCTTTTTTAATTCTTCTTTCATTAGTGAAATTGGACCATTTGAATCTACATTCCCCCCTGAATGTAATCTTTTTTTTTGAAGAAGAAATGAACACCAACAAAATGTACGAACAGAATCCTTTGCTATGTATCTCTTTCAAATCAAAAGAACAGAACACAAAAATACATGAGAAAATGGAAGCTACTCAGATGGTTACAGTGAGCAATAAAAAAACTGTATTTTATCCTACAAAAGACAGACTGAAGCTTATAATTGATATAATCAGTTATCCTCATCAATGTCTTCTTGTTCACCATCTTCCTGATTCTCACTATCATCTTCTTGATCTTCAAATTCCTCCTTATTTTCCACATTTTTCTTTCCACTTGCATTTCCTGAGACTAGAGAAAGGAAATAGCATACAGACAGTTAAATTAAATATTGATGAGGACCATATGATCTCGATTCTAACAACATTAGAATCAAGTCATTACCATATTCATTGAAGATAACTCCACCCGAACATAGTCCTTCCTCAATCCTCATCAACTGGAGAGTCATTCTAGGTCCTATCTCTTGAAGCTTGACAGCACTTTTAGTCGAAGCTCTATTAACCCGACCAAGATTGCTGGCTAAAGTCACCATTGCAGCTTCATCCTCCGCTTCACTTTCTGATCCATACCCAGCCCTTTTATACAAATTATATATAATACAACACAATTAGTATCACTAAAGCTGACATAATTTCCAACTGACAGAACAAAATATGTCTTACTTTGTAACAAAATCACTAACATCTTGAAGATTCCTTAGATCCGGAACTTGACGATTCTGCACAAATTTTCTAAGCCTACGAGAAACACCCACAGGCTGTAACCTTATGGAATAATGCCGGAAATCAATAAGCTTCGTGTCTTTGTTGTAATTGAGCAACATAATTCTCTGGCATGTAGAGAGGTTAACCTGTTGCAATTCATTCACATCATGATGCTGTATTAGAGCCGCAATAAGGTAAAATGCTAGTACTAACCTTTAGTTATAATTTTTTACAAAGCAGAGAAAACTCACTGTATTTATATCAATGGCCGGAAAGATGTTCTGGAACATTATAGTTGTAAGCTTTAAGTGTTGCTCTCCAGTCCCGAAACCAGAAAGAACGACCTGCCAATAATTAATTCAATCAAATTGTAGCATTTTGTTGCAACACTCAAGGTGGTCACATAAAGTAATCTTTCTAAGTCATGAGAGAGAGAGGGTGAGGGAGTTATACCAAAGGGGGATTCTTGAAAAGTTCTTGAGGGCATCTAGGGCGCAATTGCGATTTGGCAACATCAACTGCCAATGAATACTCATTGATTTTGAAGGTAAGGGTGGGGCCCTGAGGGGTCCTAGCAACTCTTAGATAGGGTGCGGTTTCAGTTTTTGATAACATGAGAAAATGTGTTACACCCATTGGCCCTGAAACGTTTAGAAAGTCTTTCAGATTATTCCTTCTCTTCTCCTGCATTAACGAGAAAATGATCAAAATATTCAGGCAATCAGTTTAAGCACATTAATTTTATAGGCATAATATTCTGATCATGAATACCAAAAAATATCTCTTTTTACCTTCAGCTTGAGAGCAGTAAAGGGAAGCATCAACTTTCTCAAATCAATTTGCAGTTGCCTAAGTGGACCAGGCAACTTCCCTCTGGCAAACACGAAGCTTTTTGGAATTTTATCCCCTGTGATAGGATCTACACTAGGCTGCTGCTGCTGCAGCTTCTTCCTCGAAATCGGCTTCACAAAAGTCTTATTTTTCTTCTGTTACGATTAAAACGATAAATAATCAAGTGATTACTTGACATAACAATCATTTGGCCTCAATTTTCTTTCGTGATTTTCTCAGTAGCCAAACAAAGCTAGAATCCAGTAAGTAGAAAAACAAAGAACTAAAATCAGATTGTGAAAATGCGCTTACGTTTTTAACACGAGCCATGGCGCGGAAGAAAGAATCTACAACTTCACAAATCGATTGCGAAAATCAGAAGTTCCCTAAAACCTCAAGCGCGAAAAACCTAAAACCTAAAACCTCTTGCTGACTAGTATACGCCTCCTCCACTCACGACTAAAGCCTGATTTAGTCACCTTGTCTGGTTTTCTGGGCTGGGCCTTGGTTCCTTGTTCTGGTTACTGGGCCAGGCATTTTAATGAAATTACTTCGGCCCAAACAAATAATTTCTAGAAATGTTAAGAGATCTATCTATCTAGTCATCTGTTTCACGCCATTTTGTCCGTCATTGATGGATGTTTTTTCGTTTGCACAAGTGCAACGATATTTGGGCCCAGCCCATAGGTAAAGAAGGATAAAATTGTCATTTCTTCTCTCTCACAGCAACAGATTAATCTGCAATTTTATTTTTTTTTTCTTTTCATTTTCGTCTCTATTTTTTCAGCGGTTCCTCTGTGCAATCCATAAATCTAACAGTCACAAGAAGAAGAAGAAGAAGAGGAAGCCGATTTAAGGAATAGCGATCGGAGGAAGTAGGGGTTTATAGCCGTGGCCCTCCTTTCACTCTCACTCTTTACGCTCCCCACCAACAAGAGGTACGAATCCTATTTTCCTGTTTGGTTTAACCAGAAAATTGACGATTAAGAGGAAGAAACTCTGATTTGTTGCAATTTCTTTATTTTTTCCGCTGCTCTTTTGACTAGGCTATAAGAGCAAGGGAATCTGATCGAACATTCCCAATGCGCAGCCACTACCAAGCCTAAGGTTTTTCCAGAGTCTTTTATGGAAGCAGCTAAGCCATTCAGGGTAAACAATTACTTGAATTTCTCTACTCTGTTTTATTCAAAATTTAGGGTTTATGATTTCATTATTGATGTGTGTATAGTATAAACCATAAATGCCGGTTTCTTTTTCTCTGAAATATTTTTGTTTTAGTTTAAATATAAAATGAAATGCATTAAATCACGTAATTATATGCTCTGTAAATTTATCCTTTCACCTCATAAATTTTTAAGTAAAACCATTTGTTTGTGGAATTTTATACTAAACAAGAGGTTTGAGTTTGCCCTGAGCAGGATACTGCGACAGTAGAACTGCTCCCACCCATCCCATGAGACTTGGACTGGATCTAAATTTCTGTGTTTTAGTATGAGATTCTGAATTCCCCTGACCGAGCCTGTAACCTTGCAAAACAGGTTAGCTAAGCTCAATCTTCATGTTTTTCATCTATATTGCAATGATGTAATCTACGTAGATTGTTTTGATTGATATATCAGTCTTCTGCCCTATTAGGGTTTTGATGAAGCTATTGCTGAATTGGGCACTCTGAGAGAAGAATCGTACCAAAATAGCACTTTGATCATGCAGCTTTTCATAATAACGTCACACTGTGGGCCTCCGATGTGCAGGTTGTTTAAAATTAACTTGTTTGAAAATATATCTACCTTTACAACTTCTTGGTGCTGAATTTGTAGTCACTTGTTCTCGATGATAGAGCAAATGAGATTAAAGAAGCTCCCAAATTGAGGAGGAACAGAAGTGAGTGTATTGACTGCTCATCTAGGGTTCGGTTTCTTCCTTATAGGTTTTGATCAGGAGAAGGTTGGCTTGCACTTACTTTGACATCATGTTTTTTAGGTATTCTTTTCTCTTTGGCATCATGCAAAGGTTTTCTATTCATAGTTTGCCTATCATTCCTAAATGTTTGTGAATGACCCATTTCTTAAGGTTAATTATGTACATGTTTCGAGCATTTCATAGTGATATGTTTAGCAGATCGCTTAAACATGTGTAGCAGCTTCCGTTCTTCTCGGGAACTAGTTATACGGTTTTTAGGCACTCAGTAATATGATCATAACCAACATAATTAAGTTGCCAGTTGTATGTCTTATGAGAGCTTTGTGACTAAACAAGTACAAGGCTGGGGCTTTTATCAGGTACACACGCTATTTATTGATTAGATATAAAATGTTGTGGCGTATTTATTACGACTTTGAAATTTATAAAATTATATTCAAATGAGGTTTTTTTTTAATTATCTTTTATTTTTAGATGTGAACGCTAGCGTGATTATCTAATACATCTTCTAAATATTGTTTAAAATTGCTGATGCAGAGTTCTCTTATTGTGCTATATAGTTTGATTTCTCATTACATAAAATTTTGCACCATCATCATCATTCATTGCATTTTCGCATGCTATCGTCATCAACATTCATTGAATTTCGCATAATCATCATTCATTCCTTGCATTTTGCATCATCATCATCATCATTCATTGAATTTTGCATCATCAACATCATTCATAGCAGGTTTGTATTGTCCAACATTATTACTCTTTTATGCATCATCATAATCATGCATTCCATGCATCGTCATGTGAAATATGTTTTTCATTGATTTCAAAATTGTGGATCAATATCTTCTGTTGGATTATAAGCTTCCCTGATTTTTGGTAGGATACTTTCTTTAATTTTAAGAAATATTTTACAAATAATGTTACTGATGAAATAAATATATGAGAAGTTTGAAGTAATCTTTAGGGGGGTATGACTTCAAGAAAGCTGTGGAAATAGTTAATGGTGCATTTGGCAAAGATGTAAAGTAGTATATTTTCTCTTTTCCTCAAAACTGTGTATTTGGCAAAGATGTAAAGTAATTATTATTTGAACTGTTCTAAAATAATTGCATGGTCCAATGATTCAACAAGACGCATCTACAAGTTGGCCTTCGAAGTGAAAAAACCCAGGTCAGTGCTTGACTCACTTTGATTCCAAGTGTTGGTCTAGTTCTTGGTTGATCTGATAATAATTATTTTTTCTACTGAAGTGACAAGTTTCTCTCTCAAGAGCTTCATTTTCCTAGTTGTTAAAATAAATTATCAGAAGTAACAATATCTCAAGGTACATACTGAGTAATATAATCGATACGTAGTACAAAGTACATAGGATACGTGATATCTTTGAGATGACTCATCTGTTTTGTTTTAAATTCATTACCATTATCAAGTTAATTGACTCATTTGTCTTACGATAGGCCATGTCTTATAGAGTCAAAACTGATGCACGTTTTGTAGCTATTCAAAGTTTTGAACGGTATTGGAACCAAGAATCTCCTAAGTTTCTTCTCTTTTCTTGACCTCCTTTGTCTTTGTTTCTCTCTTCTTCTTTTATTTATTTATTTATCATAAATATCTTGCCCTACCGCCCCCTCCTTTTATTTTTTCAATTTTAGTTTTTTTTTTTTGTTTTTTAAAGCGAGAGAGAGAAAGGAGGAGGCGGACAAGACAAAGAAGGAAGCAGACTTCTCTTGCTGCTGTCTAGAAGTTGATTTGATTGCTCAGGCCTTCTCTCTCCGGCAAAACTCTAAAAGTCCTAGTTATTTTTTATTGTTCGGGCCTTCTCTTTTGATGATAACCCTAGAATTCCGAAAACCCGACGTCGAGTAAAGGATGGTAACTCCTTTTCTTATGATTTTTGTGGTCAATTATTTTATGCTTTGAACAATTTCATATGGTTTCTGCATCTCCAAATATATTTGCCCTAGATCTTGAATTTCATCTTTATTTGGGGAACACAATTATAAATATGGCAGGTTTGAGGCTATATGTGGCTACTTTTTCTGTGAATAATGTGGTCATTCTTTCAACATTGTGAGTTATTCTTTTAATTAGAAAGTACGGTCTCTCCATTTCTATATGCATTGCTTTCTCAAGTTGGTTTGACTACTGAATCTGCTTATCTTTTGCATATTTTGTCTTGCTTAGATCTCGATTTTCTCTTTTTAGAAGGTTATTTGTGGCAGTTACCTGATTAGATCCTAGCTTGTAACAATAATGGTGCTATAAAAAGGTTACTAAAATAGTGAGTAAAGAAAATTGACTAAGCACTCCTATTGGTATATTCAGGATACAATGGTGCTTTTAATATATATTAAGCTAATATAGTAAGCATTCCAGTTGTACACTTAAGGCACATTGTTGCTAAAATAGTTGTGAAACAATGGGTAAGAAAAGTGTAAGCATTCCTATCGTAATTTCAAGATGCAATGGTGCTTAATTCAATTAAACCAAATTAGCGTTCTATACAATAAAGGTACAATGGTGCTTAAATGGACTTTGAAGGTTGACATTGAGATTCAAGAAGTTCTTGAAGATAATGGTGTAATCACTCCTATTGGACTTTCAAGGTATGATGGTGCTTTTACTATAATATATCAAGCCAATCTAGTAAGCATTCCGGTTGTACAATTAAGGTACAATGGTGCTAGAAAATATTAATGACACGGTGATAAATAAAATTGACTAAGTACTCCTATTGTATTTTCAGATACAATGGTGCTAAAAAAAGCTAATGAAACAATGGGTAAGAAAAGTGTATGCACTCCTATTGTACTGTCAAGGTATAATGGTGCTAAATATATATCAAGCCAATCTAGTAAGGGTTCCGATTGAACGATTAAGGTAAAATGGTTTTAGAAAAAGTTAATGAAACAGTGGGTAAAAAAAAAGTGTAAGCATAGCTCTTGTAATTTTAAGATACAATGGTGCTTATTTCAGTCAAACCGAGTTAGCGTATTCGCTATGTAATGAATGTACAATGGTGTGCTTAAATGGACCTTGAAGGGTTGATATTGAAATTTAGAAGGTTATTGAAATCGAGAGTAAGCAAAGTGACTGCATTCCTATCGTACAATTAAGTACAATAGTGCTATAAAAAGTCAATGAACCAGTGGGTAAGAAAATTGACGTAGCACTTCTATTGTATTTTCAAGGTACAATGGGGTGCGTAATAATCATTCCGATTGTATGATTAAGTACAATAGTGCTAAAAAAAGTTACTCAAGTCCGGATAAAGGTTGGTGTTAGGTTGTGAGAACCAACACTAATATGTCAACACCCCCTCTGGGATAAAAGGAGGAGGTCAGCTTGTGACAACCAACCATAAAAATTATCCATGCCCCTCCATCAGGAGGATTAGTCAGGCCTGTGACAGCCAGCCAACATAATCTTGTCACGTCCTTTGCATGGAAAGATCTGTGTAGCCGATCCCGAGTGCATCGGGAAGGAACTTAGATGATGATGGTGACTCCTCACAATGTATCAAATTTAAGACTTCCAGGTTCAAATATCTTCTCTTTCATTTCAATTATATTGTTATTTGGATGTGTTATTGGGTTTATCCAGAATAATTTTATGCACCCAAATGAGGCGCAACATCTCTAATTTTAGAACTCAATTGTGTAATATGAATGATTGTATTAATTGCTTGAGAAGCCTTGTAGATATTCTGGATTGGTCTGTAAAAGGAGATGTGTACCAAATTGGGGCATTTAAATTATTTTGGCATGAACTCCTAAATAGCAATGTACTTTATTATTATCTTCCTTGTTTTATTTTGATATTACATGAA
Source organism: Coriaria nepalensis (assembly GCA_027186245.1). Classification (NCBI taxonomy): domain Eukaryota; kingdom Viridiplantae; phylum Streptophyta; class Magnoliopsida; order Cucurbitales; family Coriariaceae; genus Coriaria; species Coriaria nepalensis. Next base: position 6,981,511 of record CP114491.1, on the reverse strand, counting down.
TGTCGATTGTCTTAATTACTTTTCTGGATCTTGTCCGAGTTTGATAAAGGTTTTTTAGTGTCTTGGAGTCTTATGTTATGAGTAATAGGTAGCTTAAAGCTGTAACTCTTACAGTGTAAGGGAATCGAAAAAAGAGAGGCTAAACTTAAGAATGATTTTTTAGGTTTACAGATAAGTTGATTTTATAACATGTATAACTTAAGATTGCAATAGAGGGAGCGTGTGGGTATTAGTTTTCTGGAACATGTTCGAGTTTACTTAGTAGTCTTGAGATTATATAAAACGGTAGGAGACCATTATCCTTATATAACTAAAGTTGGGAATTAGAAAACAACCCTTCTAGATTTGATAGGTAACTACTTTCTGAATAATTGTTTTCTTATGTTATAGGCAATATATGATAGGTAACTTATTTCTGAAGAATTGTTTTCTTATGTCATAGGCAATATATGATAGGTAAGTTCTTTCTGGATAATTGTTTTCTTATGTTATAGGCAAAGAGAGGTAACTTAAAGCTTTGACCCTTGCATAGACAAGGGCATAACTTGGATGGTTATACCTTCACAACAAAATAGGTTAAACTTAAGAATGATTGAAGTTAGGAATTAAGTTACCCTTAGATTTGGACTACCTTTTGTAGAACTTGTCCTTGACATGCTGGGGGGGGGGGGGGGGGGGGTGGGGTCAAGGTTATACTTCTAATATCGAATCAAGGTCAACAAGAACATAAATATCGAAAAAGAAGATCGCCTAGCAAAGATTGAATTGAATATTGAGAGGGAAAGGTGGTAGTTACCATCCTCATTCTTTCGATTATAGCTTATGTTATTGGATAAATGTTAATTACTATCTTGAGTGGTTATGCACCAAAAGCTTGTCTTTGTACTTTTACTTCATAAAGATACCATCAATGTCAATAATCTTTTTAAAAAATCGAAACCCATTGATTGTAGCTCTAATAGCCATGAAAAAAGTAATGAAATCTATTATTTGTATCAATCAGAAAGGCCGTTACATATTCTAGATTTACCATTTTCATCACGACGGCGTATAATGGTAAGTCTCTATAACTAACCTTGATAGTACTGCGAATAAGGTCATGTGTAAGATCTTGATTTTCATATTTTTCAATAACTAATGTGTTCTCTTATATCACTACATGTCCACAAAAACTCGCGATTTCAGAGTCTCTTTAAACCCTCGGTACTTGCCTATTACATACCATCTAATCATAGATGCAGTTGTTTGTAGATGCATGCATTGCCTATGAGCAACATTAAAAGTGTGCTGATAATTATATTGTCGAACTTGGAAAAACAAATATTTTTTCTTCGCAGTGGCAATGGATTCGCCACTTACTGATGGTGACAATTGCTCGTCAGTTGGTATTTGACACAAGTTCACATTCTCGTACCTTGATTCAGACTCCCTTTTTGTTGTTTTAAAGACTATCACGTTCTTTCGACCCTCTTCATCCTCATCACCATTAACATCATTCTCGTCTTCATCCTCATACTCGTCCTCATCATCGTATAAAGCATCATCATCATTGCCATATATGTCATTAGGATGATCAAGTTCATAAAAATCCTCATAATTGTCCTCAAAATTATTATCAGCAAGTATTCCACTAAAACGATCATGAATAGGGGGGGATCATGATTATCATTACCATATTATCGAGTATGTATCTGTTCATTGGATCATGAACAATAGGAAGCGTAGGTATTTGACAATTATTCTCACCACATGAATATCTATTTATCTTCGGTACCAGCTTCATCTTCAATTACGAACCTCGCAAACGGATCTAATCAAAGTTTAGGACCGATCATAATGAGAAAAGATGAAAACAAAGGAAAATGACCTCCCATGGAAGACACACATGGTTTATGATAGCTTGCATTACTGTTGCCTTAGGTTGATAGGAATGAGGGCAATTTCATTATTTTAGCTAAGATTTGAGTGTTAGAAAAGAAAGATTTGTCAACTTTTGGAAGGGGCGATGTCATTCAATTATCTTATCTTATTTTTTTCTTTTTTAATGAGAGAAGGCTACTGCTAAGGAAAAAATATTTTGGTTAAACCTTAAACTTCTTTTTCACTTTAGACCCAATACCAAAGAAATCATTTTGGTAATTTCAACCTTTTGTTAGTTTTTAAGAAAGAAATAAAAGAGGGAGAGGGTTAGATTTGCGAACGAAACTTTTTTCTCGGCTATTTGATTTGAAATTTTATATCATAAAGCTAGAGATGGAAATGTGGGCCAGGCCGGCCCGAATCCGTTCAGCCCGGCCCGTTAAAGCCCGACCCGCACCCGGAATATACGGATACGGGCTTGGCCCGGCCCGTACATAGGCGTGGGCCGGGCATGGATTATATACCCGTTTTTAAAACGGGCCAAATTCAGCTAGCGGGTATACGGGCTACCCGCATTGAACAATACCATCCTGCTGCATAAAGCTGTTTTTTATCCAAAAATAAAAAAACTCATTTTTAAGCCCGTTTTTAACCGGGCTCGGGCTGAGCCTAGAATTTTGAGGCCCGCCCCATCTTAAGCCCGGCCCGAATCAAAATGGGCCGAGCCCAGCCTAACCTAAACGGGCTCGGGCTAATACAGGCCGGGCCGGACCAGATTGCCATCTCTACATAAAGCTCGTTAGTAAATGAATCCTTATTTCAAAAAGTAGTTATGTGTCGAATACAGTAACAATTTCCTTCTAACCCTAAATAACAAAATTATTTAGATATAAATTATTTGACTACTTATAATTTCTAAGAATTTGGCGTTTACCAATTTTTTTTATAATTTACCACATTATGCATTAATAATATTTTTACAAGCTCGTTAAAGCTACATTTAAAGGAAAAAAAAAATCATATATATAGATATATAATTCATGTATCAAATACATAATTACTTTAGATAAACTAAATTTATTTTACTTAAAGCTTTAGGTTTTTTGAATCATATTACCCAAAAGAAAATAAATAACAATGATAATATTTATAAAAAAAACTTTTTTATCATATCCTGTAATATAAATTATATTAAGATATTTATAAGAAGAGTATGATATCATAAAATTAAAATTTAACATTGTATATTAATAATTAGATTTATAATTTATAGTAAATTTAAGGGGATTTATTTATAATTTAAAGTAATTTATAATTTATAGTAAGAAAAATTTAAGGGAATTCAATTTTAATAAGATAAAGTTTAAGAGATCCATTTATAATTTTTAAAATTTCAAAAAATCTATTTATAATATTAATAAATTTCAAGAGATTCATATGTAATTTGCCCTATATTAAAGTCCAAAATCAAATATTTTCAAAATTTTAATACAACCCAAAAATTCATATGTAGCGTAATTATGTACCTAACTCAACTTTTATTATAATAATATATGATATCTTTTTCATTTAGAGTGACAAAATTTGATATGATCTTGTTCTAAATTTTCAAAAAAAATTTCCCGAAACATAGTTTCTAACCATAATGGTTATAGTCGAATGTATATAGATGAGAACTTAATCAAATATATGTGTACGAATCGGTGGTTGGGATATGACTCTTCTTCAATTCATATGAACCAGAGAGAGATTCATAACAGCTAAGCACTCACAAAAACATCAAAAATTAGAGGAGAGACCTATCAATCTCCTTTAAGCGGACTTAAAAGGAAAACATATTTTCGAGGTATTTTCGGATCAAAATATCCCATTGCTAAATTCATTTGAAACTTCAAAGCATGAGCACAGGTCATGATTCGAACAATTATTGTTAATTGTGGGATTTAGACACCATTGAACAAGACAAAAAAAAAAGTAATAAAATAACACACTTTTTTTAATAGAGAGAATTTGGGCCTTTAGCTCATTTATTTATGGTTTAGCCTCAAAAAATAAAACATCAAATCTCTTTTGTATTTTTTTTTGAATTTTTAAAAATTTAGATTTAATGGATTACCTGAATACTTTTAATGAATTTTGAAAAAAATAATAATAATAATAATAAATAAAACTAATCGTGTCTTCTGTTCAAGATGATCAAGCTCGCCTTATTCCTCTATGTTTGTAGTCATTGTAGGTAGGTTCAATTTTCGTCCATGAGCTTTGATTTCTTTTTTAATTATTTGGTAGATTGAGCGTTCTTGAGCTTAACATCCACAAATTCGCACAAGCTGTTCTTGGGCATTCATGAGCTTGATAGTCACAGCGTTCTGAGATGAAAAACAGAGAGAAGCGGCGGTGAAATGTGGAGTCGTCAGAGGTAACCATGAACGGCCCGAAACATTCAAAATCCATTCCTAAGATAATGGACGAATATCCATCTAATTCGCCGGCATGAGTATGTCCTTGTAACCCAACTATTCTTTGAATTTTACAAATTAAGATTTTTTGTTGTTGATGGTATGAGATTGTGGATAGTTATGTAATTATGGTTTTGTTTGAGAATGATTTTACCAAAATTGGTTGGATTTTGATTTGTGATGTGTGAGTCTTAGTTCCCGATTTCTCAATATCTCATTAGTAAATCTCATTGCTTAGTATGTATGGTCAATTAGGTTGTTTACATAATGCATGAAAAGTGCTTGATGAAATGCGTGAAAAATATATGGTTTCTTAGAGTTCAATTATTTTTTATCTTGTTGAAAATTGAGATGTAACATGAAATCACTTATATTGGGAGTGGCTAAAATTTGATTAGTATTCCATATTATTCCAAAAATTACTTTAGTATCTTGCTCAAAATTAACTAATATTTCATTATTTTTTTAGAGAAAAACGTCTAAATATGAAGTTATGGGCAATGAGTGAGTTCAAATCGGAATGTCCTACCAATCGTTGCAAAGGCCTTCCAGCCCTTTCTGGTATGAAATACAAATGTCCTCAACAATAGTTGTAGCAAGAGCAGCTTTAGCGAAAACAACTTTTGCAAAGAATATCTATCCGCAGCTCTTACCGACAAAAATCCTAGTAATAAGGGTATTAAGAATGACAACAAATGTTTTATTAGGTGTTGACATTGTTTATGATTTGTAATGACTTCTTATAGAAAATAAAAACAAGTGATTTCATTATATTTTGTAATGATTTCTTTTTTGATTTGTAGTTAAAAGTTTATTATTTCTTTCAAATGTCTCTTAATGGTCTAATGAATTGAGTTATTGATATATTTTAATGTGTTTTTATTTGGGTATTGTTCTATTTATAAGTGAATTATTGAAAAGTTTGTTTCTATTTACCCGATTTATTGATGTCTTTCAAAACTCAAGATATCGAAAAATCGGGTAAAAATAAGTTTGTCTTTTCATTCGTTTTTTTTATCTGATTTTTTGATATCATAAGTTTTTAAGGATATCAGAAATCGAATAAAAAAAAGTTTATGTTTCTTTTGCATGATTTGAACTACAAAAGTTGAATATTTTATTACTTCACATTAAATTTAGATACTTCTATCATTACCCAATATCTAAACATTATATTATAACAAAAAAGGTTTTATCTCATAAAAAATAACATAAAAGTTCAACCTTTTTGTGAAACCTTGATATCTAAGGGTTACATAGAACTATAAAGATTGAACTTTTGATTACTTCAACATTATTACATAATGTATAATGTAAAGATCTATAAATGTTGAATCTTTCACAAACTTTCGTAAAGGTCTAACCTTTCTATGAACACTAACACCTAAGGGTTAGACATAAAACTATAAACGTTGAACCTTTCATAACTTCATTTTAAATTGGATCTTTCTATCACTACCCAGTGTCTTAATATTATATTTGAAACTATAAAAGTTGGATATCACACAAAAGAATATAAATATCTAACCTTTTTATGAAACTTAGACATAGAACCACCAAAGTTGAACTTTTAATTACTTCACCATAAGTTTGGATCTTTTTATCATTACCTGATGTTCAAATATTTTATTTGAAACCAAAAGGTTAGATCTCTCACAAAAAAATATAAAGGGTCAACATTACTATGAAACTATGTTTACATGTTACACTTAGAACCACAAAAATTAAATCTTTCATTACTTCACCATAAGTTTGGGCTTTTCTATCATTATTTAATGTCAAAATATTACATTTGAACTATAAAGGTTGGACCTATCATAAAAGAACATAAAGGTTAAAATCATAATGATCAAACCATAAAGTATAAACATTAGACTTAGAAGCATAAAGGTTAAATCATTCTGATCAAACCATAAAGTATAAACATTAGACTTAGAATCATAAAAGTTGAACTTTTTATCATTGAACCTAAATATTAAATATTTTCTCATTAAACCTAAAGGTTAGACATTTCTACCAAACCCTAAAACTTTAACATTTTCATATTAAACACTGAAGGTTAAATCATTCAATTTAAAGCATAAATCTTAAACCTTTCATATTAGACCCTAAAACTGAAATTTCATATTAAACTATAAAAGATCTTTCATCTTAAACTTAAAGCCTTCTTTCATTTTGAATCATAAAAGTTGAACTCTTTATCATTGAACCTAAAAGTTAGACTTTTTTTTATCAAACCCTAATGTTCAAACCTAGTCTTGAGCCATAGAAGATAAATCTTTCATTGTAAATCCCAAAAGTTTAGACCTTTCATCTTAAATCCTAAAACTTAAACATTTCATATTAAACATAAAACTTAAACCTTTTATCTTAAATCATAAATGTTAAAGCTTAAACTTTTCATATTAAACTCTAAACCTTAAAGTACGATCATTGCTCGATAGCTCTATAAACCAAAACTAACAAAACCCTAATGAATAAATACTAACCAACCAAAACCATTACGTATAATAATTCACTCAATAAAATTTTAGCAACCAACAAAAATCATTTAGTACAATCACAAGCACAACCATAACTCTAATGAACAAATATTATTAATTTAAAATAAATAACATTAATTGTAACCATATTTGCAAAGATTATAAAAATTCGAAAAATCTTTCTAATTTTCAAACTTATCAACAATTAAAGGTCTAAATATCCCTTATAAATGGCAAGGAATTTGCTGAAAATGAGACCACCAGGCTCTGCTCACTGTAAGGTTACTCATAAATTCATTATAATTAGAATCATGAGTGCATGCATTGTGTTTTGCATCGAAGCTCTAGTTGTTCTATATGTGCTATTTTTATGTCAATACAACGACTTCTCTTTCTCCTTTCATTCACCATCAAACTATATAATTATGAAAGACTTTTCATTTATATAGAAGGAAAAATATAAAGGAATTCAGTATACTCTCAAGACTATATTGAGTAATCAAGTTTAGAGATCATGCTTGAAAGGTACTCTTTAATTTGCTTGATTTCCCAATGTCTTAAGTTTTGTGAGACATTGGGAAATAATTTTATTTTAATTTTTTTTTCAATTTCCCGATATATACCTTAGCTTAAGACATTAAAAAATGGAGAAAAGTTTTGATTTTATTTCTTTTTCTCAATTTCCCAACGTCTAACTTAACTTAAGACATTGGAAAATTAAGAATTTGTTTGAATTTGTTCCTTTTAACCAAATTTTCAATGTTGTCTTAGTATAGATACATTAGGAAATTAGAAAATTGGGAAATATGCACTGTATCTGTTCTTTAGATTTTTCATTTTCTTAGATTTCCATTTGTCCATTTTATTTAATTTACAGAATAATTTGAAAGATTTATTAAAAATAAAATATGAATAAAACGAGTCCAAAACATGAGGATTGCCCATCAAAATTTCAAAGAAAGTTAAAAAATATATTAACGAAGCTTATCATAAACCTAAATATTTATCTTTCTCCAAATTTTTCACATTTGATTACGAACCTTGCAAATGGATCTAATCAAATTCGATTACGAAATAAGAGTCTTTTTAATCATTTCACTCTCCTTTTTTTATTAGCTTTTAGAAAAAACATTTTAATCTTTTCTTTTATAACTTATTTTCTTTTTATTTATTTATTTATTTATTTATTATGAGTACACTTCTATCACAAATGAAATATATATATATATTAAGTTAGACTTTAAAATTCTTTCCTATTTTAGGTACAATAACAAATAGACCCTTTTTTATAATGAAATATATATATATCTCAAGAAATGGGTTATTTCAAAAAGGAATTATATGTCGAATATGGTAACAAAAGCTTCTAACCCAATATAACCAAACTATTTAGATATGGATTTCTAGCATCTACACACTCTTTAGAAGTGGGCCCACTTTTTTAGGTCCAAACACTAATTCTTTATCTAAATAGCCTAATTTTAGACTAAATTTAGTAGTAATAATATTACGTCTTTGAATATGTACGTACATATGTTAGAAGTAAAATATCTATACTTTTAAAGTTGATCAGCCTCAATAAATATGTTATATAGTGTCAAACTCGAGACTCTCTCTTTAAGTAATAAGATAATTATTTATGATCCTATTTGTAACAAAATTTTAAATTATAAAAATATGTGTATATTTATTAAAATAATAAAAATAATTTTTTTTAAAAAATTAAAATAATATATACATAATTAATTTTTATATTTTATTTATAAAAATATCAATAATTTTTTTTAATTTATTTTTTTATAAAAAAAATCTAAATTTTAATTTCACTTTAAATTTTAAATTTTAAATTTATCTAAAATTTCAAATAATAACGAGCCGGCTATAAGCAGCGCACCCGAAGCCTTTAAGCCTCGGTCACTTAGTCAACCTCTCGAATACGTTAAATTCTAAGACCAAACATTTTCAGAATTTTGGTACAAGCCGAAACAAAAAAGTTGATTAATAAATTCATTGCCAAACAAGGTTGAAAATAAGTTTTGAATCGCACCTGACTGTAACCGAAGAAAGGTGAATGGCGAGTGCTGATTGGTTGTTATTTTGCAAAAATAAGGAAGGGTATTCATGTAATTACGACCTACCTCCATGGGCCTTATAAACTCCTCGCATGTCAAGTACAGCTGTACAGGAAAAAAAAAAAAGAAGAAAAGAAGCCACCGTAACCATATTTTTTGATATTTTCGTCAAACCGCTTAACCCGCGGAACAGAGTTTCCAGCGAGTAATAACTCGGTGACTAACTCACCGTCTTCATCTTCTAAACGACAGCTTTCGTATAAAATTTCAGAGCGAGACGAAACAATTTTTCATATTTTGATCTGAGAATTTTCGGTACGGAAATGGCTTCGGAGTTGATTTTCAGAGGTCACGACGGAGGTCAGCCGGCGACCGATACGTATTCGCCGAAACCTGAAAAGCCCTGGTTTGCAGTGACCCGACCGATTCGGTACTTGCTCCGAGAACAACGACTCATCTTCGTGCTTGTCGGAATTGTTATAGCTTCCTTGGTCTTCACCTTCCTTCCGTCTTCTCCCGTTCGCAAGAACAGCTACGTTCCGATCCCTGTAGACCTGGACATCACCCGCGAATCGTTTTCTAGCCACTGGTCCGATAAACCGTCAATGTACGAGCAGAGGACCGGACTGGGGATGGTGAATTCGGGCGGGAAAGTGCCGCTCGGGTTAAAACGGAAGGGGCTCCGGATTGTAGTCACAGGAGGCGCCGGATTTGTTGGATCGCACCTTGTAGACCGTCTGATTGATCGAGGTGACAGCGTGATCGTTGTCGATAATTTCTTCACCGGACGGAAAGAGAACGTGATGCACCACTTCGGAAACCCGAGGTTTGAGCTGATCAGACACGACGTCGTTGAACCGATCCTTCTCGAGGTCGATCAGATCTATCACCTCGCTTGCCCTGCCTCCCCTGTTCACTACAAATTCAACCCCGTCAAAACAATCATATCCTCTTCAAACAAATTTAGCTCAATTAATCTCGTTTCGATTTCGATTTCAATTTCAATTTCAATTTCATTACTCCTTTCCTGTTTTGTTTATCCCTAATTTTCTATCTGGAGCACAAGACGAATGTGGTAGGGACGCTGAACATGCTAGGGCTAGCTAAGAGGGTGGGTGCCAGGTTCCTTCTGACTAGCACCAGTGAGGTGTACGGTGATCCTCTGCAGCACCCTCAGGTTGAAACCTACTGGGGAAACGTCAATCCTATAGGTCAGTTTTTTTTTTTTTTTGAACTGTTTTCCTTTTTTATTTACATAAATCTGGACGGAATTTTGAAATAGGCGTTACGGAATAATCTCCGTTTCAGTCCAGTTTGTTTTTGTTTTTGTTTTCTTTTTCGATTTCGGTTGGAAAAGTCGTTCGGGTTGGCGGGGGAAGTGCGAGTTAACACGTGGGTGGTCCGAGGGACAGAGTTGCAAAAGATTCGTGTTGGCAACTAATCAAAATTAATTATTTGACACGTTATTTGGTTAATTTGTAAAAAAATAAAGTAAAAAAATTATTTAATTCTATATAGTAAATAAGCTGTCCAAAAATTAATGGTAGAAATTAATTTTTTTTCAATTTCAACTTTAAGTCTATATCGAACATTATTTGTACGGTTGGAACCGAATGTAAATCCTGATTTCGTCTGAGAAATTGGAATTTCTGTTTATTTTATTTCATTTTCTCCGATATTTTGTGAATATGAACAGGTGTCAGAAGCTGTTACGACGAGGGGAAACGGACGGCCGAAACATTGACCATGGATTACCATAGAGGAGCCCAAGTTGAGGTAATTATGAACCCCATTTACTTTACCTACATTTTTATCATTAACTAATCTTTAGTATTAATATATTTGCAGGTTAGGATTGCTAGGATTTTCAATACTTATGGGCCCAGGATGTGCATTGACGATGGGCGTGTTGTCAGTAATTTTGTCGCACAGGTAATGTAATTTATATGCATTACTAATTATGTTTAGTGTTCATAAAGTAATTTCTTTTTTTTTCTTTTTTTTTCTTTTTTTTTCTTTTTAAAGTTTAAATGAAAATATTTATGGTGATTCGAACTCCTACTTCTCGCTATCATGATTTGATAATAATCTGATAATTATAATTTGTGCAGGCATTGAGGAAGGAGCCTCTGACTGTTTATGGCGATGGCAAGCAGACAAGAAGTTTCCAATACGTTTCTGATCTGGTAACTAATTTCTACTGAAATATTAATTATTGTCCATCTATAATCTTACGTGGCATATTCAGTCTGAAATTATATTATACATAACAACATAGTAGCTTGCTCTTTTCAATACGAGAATTCCTCTAGTATTAATCATGTTACCACAACTGCCGCGCACAGAAGCTGTGTGGGGATAGATGACCCAGTTCTCTTAAATGCAAACACGTGAAGTTGTGCAGTGTAAATTATTTGTCGGATATTCTTGCTAACCAAGGAAGAGAGTATATATATGTATTAGCTTGAAATGAAAGCTGTAGTGTCCATTGTGGGGTACTTAGAATAACTTTATATCATCATGTGATCATGGCCCTTTCTATGTTGGTCTGGACGAGTAGTGATGGGCAGTTTCATTCATTATGTTCCAATCTCAGGTGGAGGGTCTGATGCGGCTGATGGAAGGAGAACACATTGGACCATTCAATCTTGGAAATCCTGGTGAATTCACCATGCTTGAACTTGCTAAGGTATTTCTTTTACATATTTTATCTTTTCATTTTTTTATTTATTTATTTAGGTAACGGGGTTTCTATGCTTGAACTTATCAAGGCACAAATTACTAAATCTTATACTTTTTTTCCAGGTTGTACAAGAGACCATAGACCCAGAAGCAAAGATAGAGTACAGACCCAACACAGAAGATGACCCACACAAGAGGAAGCCTGATATCACAAAAGCCAAGGACTTGCTCGGTTGGAAACCGAAAGTCTCCCTTCGGGAAGGGCTACCTCTTATGGTCTCCGATTTCAGGCAACGAATTTTTGGCGACAGGAAAGAATCTTCTAACACCGACACCCAGTAATGATACAAATCAGATTCAGAATTTTGTACCATTTTCAGTTCTTTTCCTTCCATTTCCAAACAGTCTTCATAGTTTGAGGTTGCAGTAAGTATAGGCGCTTAAGAGATCACATTTTTGGCCGCCTTGGGTTGAAAGTCGGTCTTTAAGGTGCCCCCCTTTGTAGCCATATGTTTTAGAGGATATCTGAATTTGAAGTCTATGTTATCACTATCTTGGCTTAATATACTTATAACATTATTATTCCCTTTGTATGCAGCTAGTTTTTCTTATTGTATGAAAAAGAAAAATAAAAATTCAAGAAACAAAGGGAAAAAAGGAGTTGATAATATTCATTTGATCAGAGTAAGTAAGAATCCGTTCAATAGTGGGTGAATATATTTAGACAAGAACTAATAAGAACACAACATCAGAATTGTCAAACAGCTTTAGAGCCCCAAACACATTTACTAAAAAGAAGCATTGTTGCCATGATTTAAACATCTCCTAATATCAAAACAAGTTTGCCGCTAATAAGGTAATCAACAATCAACTAAACTCTCACTTCGGATTCCTAAGCACGATGATAACAGAGTCTCCTCGAAGAAACATCTTACTGATGAACCTGTCCTTGTTCACTGGCTGAGCTTTCTTCTTACCTTTCCCAGTTTTTGGAACCTAAATCCCAAACCAAAAAAAATGTCAATTGGACACTGAATCAATTTTGAATCAGAACATATATGAATATGAGCTGTTTATAAACCAACCTCGGTCCACATCTCCCTGACATTCTCCAAAACCATGTTGCAATGCCTGTCAAAAGCTCTAACTCGGCCTAAGAGCTTTTTGTTGTTTCTGCAGTTAATAAGCACCTAAATGAACATGAGAATCACAGACGCATTAGATAAAATTTACCAACAAAATGACATAATTTACATTTGTCCAGACAGAAACAGGACAATATCAACATTTTAAAATTTACCAAGGCAAGAACTTGGCATAACAAGGGCGAAATCTTTTGGAACAACAAGATGAACCACTAAATGAAGCTATCCAGTTCTGGCGAAAACCATTACAACATTGATTCAGCAAACACTCTGTTGCTATATTTTTTTTCCCCCAGTAATATATATTGCCATGACACTCACCTAAATTTACCTGACAACATGATCCAATTGGTTCAGAAAATGCCACTAGATCATCATTGCTTGGGAGTCACCAATGAGCCCAGTTTCAAAGATGGGATTTCTAGAAACTTGCTCAACCCTCAGTTTGCAAAAACAACTCAACTTATAAAACAAAGTTTCAGCTAATAAAGAGGAACATAATAGAAAAAAGTTATCACCTGTGTGTTGTTTTTCACACTCATCATTAGAACAGATAGGGGTCCAGTGTTGAACTCCTCTTCCTCGGTCTTCCCCTTTAAGGAAATAAGTAATCAACATAAGAAAACTCTTGGGTGCTGAAAAACATTGATATTTAGATAAAAAAACAAGCTTTTAATCTGATGAAATAGAAAGAAAAAAAAAAGTGAAGGGAAGCAGAACCAGACTAAGCAAATCAACATTACACAATGTGAAAATATGTGATTTTAAGATAGTCGATCCATTCACTAAAATTAGAAACCCCAACAAGCCTAGTCAACACATAGCATTCAATTTCATATCATAAGCAGATATGATGATAAAACATTAGTCTTTCACAAACTTATGCTCCATATGAAACCCCACTTAAATTTCCGAATGATGACTCCAGTTTCCTTCTCTCTCTAACCAAAAAACATTTATCTCAGACTCCATTCTTAAGAACGTACTCAGTTCACGAAATCTAATGGATTTTCTTATATGATTACTCTGAATTTTGAAGGATCAGATAAATTTTAGGATCACCTTTAAGGAGAAACATAAATGGAGGCCAGGTGAAACAGTCCAAACTGCTAACATTAAAATAAAAAATAAAAAAACCAGAAGACTGCTATCGCTCAGACCATAAGATAAATGACAAGCAAGAGAACTTACAGTAGCATCTTCTTCCATTGGTCGACTGCAAAAGGCAAAAGAAACAAAACACAGTTAGTAAATTACACATACACAAACTGCCGAGGAAAGAAAGTAAGCTACGTCTTCAAACAGAAATGAAATGATGATAAATTACACAAAAATACGTCCACATCAAATTCTCTACAGCTAAATTAGAGAGAAAGAAACAAAAACTGTCAGAAAACAAGAATAAATGAAGATTCCAGACTCCTACTGCTAACATTTTGCTTAAGATTGAAGAGACTTGCCTCCGGAAATTGTAAAATAGCTCAAAATTTTGAATAGGAAATGGAAAACAAAGATCAGGGTTTAGGGTTTAACAAGAAGCACACTTCTCAGATTCAGCTCAAAGTTGACGATAAAAGAAATTAGAAGAAAAATCAAGAAGGATACCTCATTTTTCTTTGTGCTGAGGCGAGTAATCTCCTTACTGGAAAGTAAATTGCGTAGAGAACCGAATTTTAGGGTTTTCTTTCCCCGTCTTCTCCCCGCGATCGAGACTCGAAAGACGAAGACACACCGAGGGGAGTAAATACGGGAGATGGGCACTAATAGGCTTGCAGGCCGCGGGCCCAAGTTAGACGTGCCCGATCCTATGGACTTTATGATAGTTTTTTTTTTTTTGGACCCAACAGTTAGATTGGGTTAACCCACAGCAAATCAAAGCCTTAAGCCGTACTCTTAAATAAATAAAAGTAAAATGGAGAAGTTCTAATATATTTTTTGGATTTATCTATTCCAGCCAATAAGGTAAGTTATATTAGTAAATATGGCTCAATCTTATTAGTTGAAGTAAAATATCATGGAATTCCCAAAAATGCCTCAGACTGAAGGTAAATCTCAACTCAACTCAGCATGTTACTGTTATGAGTAAAAATATCTAAGAAGGGGGAGATTTTGTTTTATGACTTTACGGATGGATATATATACACAGTAAAAGAGTTGTTACAAATATGTATGGTAAAACATAAATATGGGTAATTTCCTTGGATGGTTTGGTAATAAATTGTTAGCAGTTGGTCTTGATATTTTTCTTAGGTGATTTGGTTGGGATGATTATTTCCTTAACTGGTTCACTTTATTATGCCCCTCAAATAATCGAGATCTTCATAAAATGATATTTGGATCGAATGTGACCAAGTAACCGATAGTTGATGATAGTCATTAAGATAGCCAGCTAATCGACATCAATGAAGATATTAAGCTCGATGGATGGGTTTGGGTGGAGTTGGAGGCCTAGTGGAGAGTGCATTTTAAGTAATTAATAATTATTTTAATGGCGGATCAATGGTTAATTATGAGTCGATACATAAACTGACATACTTTGTTGACTATGAAAGAAAGATTAGGCCAAGTAAGGAATGCATATAGAAGGGTGCCAATTGTGTTGCTATAGAGGGTGAAGTCATCAAATGCATCACTATCGAAGAAAGTAAGACTGATTGCATTAGATTGGGCTTGAAACAGCATTAGATTGGGCTTGAAACAAGCTTGTTATCAGACATGTTTATGCGGTGAAGAAGATTGTGAATATAGTGAGATTGATTGAGATAAGAGTCCGATGGAGTCGCGATGTGCTTCAATCCCAAGGAAAAAATGAAAATGACCCAAGTTTTTTATGGCAAAAATGACATGTAGTTTGAGGAGGAGAGCATGGAGACCCATAATAAAGGAGCCCGTAACAACAATGTCATCCACATACATGAGCAGAAAGAGTGTGTTCCTGGAAAAATAAAAAAGAAGCATCAGATTTAGAGGAAACCAAAAGAAAGAAGAGTATTATTGAGTTTCAAAAACTAATTTCGGGGGGCCTATTTTAATCCATAAAGAGATTTATTGAGATGGTAAATGTAGTCGAGAAATTGGAAATGAGTGTAATTCGGTGGCTTGGACATGTAAACCAGTTCGATAAGATTGCCGTGGAGAAAAGTATTTTATACGTCAAGTTGACAAATGGGCCAATTTCGAGAGATAGCGATAACTAGAATGAGATGAATTATTTGTGGTTTAACTACAGGATGAAAAGTCTCATCAAAATTGAGGTCAACCTAGTGATTACATAGCCTTTTGGAACAAGGCACGATTTATAAATGGTCAATGAAACCATCTGCCTTCTGTTTAATCCAATATACCCAATGACACCCAACGATGATAATAGAGGATGATGGAGGGAAACATCTCATGCATGATTGCAGAGGAGAGTATCAAACTCATTATTCATGGCAATACGCCACTGGGAATGCTTAGAAGCAACGGAGTAGCAGATAGGTTCTATCTCAATGGGGGAGATAATGGCAGTAAATCATCCATCGTGTATGATGTCATCAAGGAAGTGGCGAGGTTTGGTGATTTGATTTTTCAACGTATAGTCATTGGCTGCCTATTGGGCACATCATTGAGCTTGAATGGAAGGTGAGTGGGTGTTTTCAATTATTGGAGGCGCATTGTTAGAGAGAGGTTGTCGTGAAGTGATTTGTATGGCAGTAATTGTCATCAAAGGAAAATATGGGCCAAAGGAAGGTGAGCGGCCTAGGTATGTAGTAAGATTGTTTAATGGATCAGAGGAGTCTGTTGTTGATGAGTCTAATTATGGACTTAAGTTGAAAGGAGGTACTTGCAAGGGAAAATAGGAATAATAAGAATCTTGAGGTGGGACGTTAGGGCTGGGCTACTTACCTTTTTAAATGGAAAGAGGGCTTTGTAAAAAAAGATGTGGTGGGATATATAGAGTCATTACACTGGTTTGCGAAGGCAAAGTGTGAGAGCCACTGTAAAACCTAAAAAAATATAAAGCTTCGAGTAGAATTGATTATTATAAGGCCTCAAATTAGAGTCAGATAGTTGGGTTTCCTTTTAAAAAGTTATTCATAAGGAGTAAAACTTTTGAGAATAGTAGTGGAAAAGGTGTGAGCCCAATTAGATTTTGGGGAAACCAGGGCCAAAAGTGGGTAATTACGAAAGAATTAGACTTGGGCTTCACACATCAGAAAAAATGAGATACAAAGGAAAATTAGATATAGTATTTGAACTAGAGAATACTAAATTATGACTTTTTGCAGATTGACAAGCATCACAAACATTAAAAAATCTGGAATAATATTCAAAAGATAATTTATTTAAATTTAAAATTGAATAAACTAAACGAAATGAAGAGTGGCCAAGATGTGAGTGACGTGAGTGCCAAGTATCCAAGGTTGTATGCTCACCAATTAATGCAAATTTTGGGATTTTTAGAGTCGGAAAAAAGTATGTAAAGTTTGTTTGTACTTGGACCGTAGTGCAAAATATGAAGTAAGTTATTTAATTTAAAATCA
Organism: Coriaria nepalensis; assembly: GCA_027186245.1. Lineage (NCBI taxonomy): Eukaryota > Viridiplantae > Streptophyta > Magnoliopsida > Cucurbitales > Coriariaceae > Coriaria > Coriaria nepalensis. The sequence continues at coordinate 6,964,284 of CP114491.1, read as the reverse complement.
TTGGAGTTTGTTTATAAAATAGAAGAGCCAATGTGATGGATATGTAAATACATGACATTAGCGACTTTGATGACATCCAGACCGGTATGTATATACTCTTCGGCACAAAGATTGAGATTGTTGAAATTCACATTGAGATGATCAGTGTTACCCAGGTACCATGTAGGATCTATAAAAGCATCATAAGCTTGTGGGGTTTAATAGTGGGCATAGCTTATTTAATTGTTTGGTTTGTAGCGAAAATAACATTGATCTGATGGGTGGCCAATTTTCCTGCAAATTTGACACTTCTTGGTTGACAGTAGCGTGAATCGGGTTTGTTAGGCATGAGCATATGAGTGTGTTAAGAAGCTAGAGGCAAGAGCAGTCCACACAACCCTAGATGAGTCAAGTCCAAGCATGATTGGGAGAACTTCAACACTTATTGTAGAAGTGAGAGTAGATAAGATTAACTAATCATATTAGTATCATTCTTCAAAAGCTGGGCTAGGCTTTAATTATTCGTTACCTGAAGCAGCAAGATATTTTCGTGGTAGAGGAATGGATCCATCGACAAAATCGAAAACCTTCTGAACTAAAAGGTACGATTTAATATGTGCCAACCATAATAGATAGTTAGTCGTAGTAAGCTTAATCTGATTTGTTTGACTTAACTAAGATAAAGGTATGAGCGCTAGCAGAGGAAGAATCAGCAACAGTGGTGGTGGAAAGACTAGAAGTTTCATCAATAGTTGTGATGGAAAGACTATAAGCAATGGAAACCAAGAGAAAAAAGGTAAGGAGATGTGTGTCTCTGAAACACTCTAATGCCAAGTCAAAGAGCAATAATACAGAACAATAGTGATTTTAGTATGTTACTTTAATGAACACTTTATAGATGTACACAATAAAAGAGTCGTTGCAAATATGTATGGTAAAACGTAAATGTGGGATAGTTTCCTTAGATGGTTTGGTAATGAATAGTTAGTTGTTGGTCTTGCTATTTTCCTCGGGTGATTTGGTTGAAATTGTCTTGATTATAGGGTATGATTCTTTCCTTAATTGCTTTATATCAATATGCTCCCTTGTAGCCATGAAGGAAGATTGACTAGGTTAAGACTAAGGAAGAGGAAGACACCATGACAACAAATATTAACTCCCCTTATATCAAAGGCCTAAAGCCACCCCAGATGTATTGAGAGAATAGACGGTGCAACATCTCTATAGTCCTAGGAAAGAATAATTGTCATTGTTAAGCATTGAATGACAAAGTACAAAGTGGTTGACCGTCAACTCATTTACCATATATCATGAGATATTGAGAGAAGGTAAGGCCATTACTCATCTCACCAACCTCTTTCTCAATCTTAACTACTCCAACACCAATTCCAGTTATGAAATGAGGCTCATCGGAACTAACTCCAACCGGCCCTTCTGTATTCTTTGATTTCAAATGGTCGAACACTTGAACATGACATATTTTTAGAGAAGGTTAGAATACAATATCAACATATAAGTTATCATCATCCTAAATTAAAATTTCATTTTTTATAGTATAGGAACATTTAGGTGGTATAGTGACTCATCATCCCACATAATCAATATTTCAACTAATTGAACATGACATGTTTTTTGGATCGTTTTGATTGATTTTTATTTTGAGAAATTGGATCAGATTTTATTTATTTAAATTATTATTTTTCAAAAAAAAAAATAAATAAAAATCTGGATTATAAAATAGGAGAGAAATTATAAATAATGAAAGAATATGAATGAAATAACAGTAATTTAAAAAAAAAAAATGATATGACGTGCTTTATATAATAAATATACGATAGTTCACTGAATCAAAAAATAATTAAATGAATTAAAAATTTTCATTTAAATTATACGGATTAAAAATTTTCATTTACATTATATAATAATTAAAAAATCGCATGAAGATTATACATAAACGAATTTTGTAAAAACTAACTACTCATAAGCGAATAAACTTTTCGAAAATTTGTTTTAGAATCATATATGTTTCTTGGCTTTTGATGCAGCCCTCTACGAGTGAGGGTGAGAAACTCCTAAGAAAAGGGTGAAACTTAGAGAAATTTGGGGAATTTATAAAATATCATCATTCCATAATTTAAAACTAAATTTTCTAAAATATTATTATACTATGATAAATTTAATATTAAATACCAATTTATAATTAAGCTCATATTTTCTTTTAAAAAAAATATATTATTCTTCATTTAAATTTCATACCACATGCCAGCCAAAATTCTTAAAATATTTTTATTTTATAATAAATTTAATATTAAATATAAATTAATAATTGATGTCATCTTCTCTAAAAAAAAAATTGCAAAAAAAAGCTTATTTTTCATTGAAATAAAACCTTAATTTTTTGACAAACTAAGGAAATCCTAAAATATAAAATTCTAAATTAAAAATTCTAAAACATAAAACCCTATTAAAAGAAATACACTTTCAAATTATTTTGATCTAAAATAAAATTAATAATGTGACGTAATCTCTATATGATGGTTTGATATAGTCAGTTAAAATTATCTAAAAATATTCTAAATATATATAAATATATTTCCAAAATAAGATTTCATCAATAAAAAACAATATAAACTGAAATTTCTTATGAAAATAATCATCGCTTATTACAGAACCTCATGTAAGGTGTCTTCAAGGATAATGCTGGTTCTTAGGATTTCTAGAGCAGTCTTAAGCCGATGCTTGTCTTGGAATATTAGCTTGTTGCTCCTTATCTGCAACTAACGATTGAGCAATTTGATCAAATCATCAATAATTTTTTCTTGTTCATTTCTTTTCTTAACCTGCTATTGATACCGTTACCTCCTCACGCTTTCTTGGGTCCTTGAAAGCCGAATCGACATCCTTTTCCGGGACGATTATCCATTCCGGTATAACTTCTTCAACTCAAGTCAATACGCTCACAATAATAGGGTGCGGTTTCACCTTTTCTGATATCTGAATTTTCAGAATGACATTATAAAACATATAAGCATTTGTCCAAACTGGAGTTTGGACTCGGAGGATAATAGAGTAGAGACCTTGCACATCGGGCGACAAGAACGCCACCGTTCCAAAGGGTGGGGTCCTTTTTGTGAAGTAATAGGACCAAAGCTCCACCCATTGATTCTCCATAAAAGAATCAGCCCTTGTTACTGTACTCAACCTCCATTAATGTTATCTTCAACAAGATAATATATTATGAAGAAAAGAAAAAGAAGAAATGAAAAACTCTTTTTAAAGACATGATGATCAAGTTATTCTTCGCAAAGTTGAAGATAAATTTATGGGCTCAAGCGATTAAGGGTGACAGATCTAGGATGACACTGAGCAAGAGACAATATTGGGTTTCAATAAGTACAAGGTTAGAGAGAGAGACAGAGAGATTTACGTGGAGGCCCAGAGGTTATACATATATATATATGACATATATTACACGTTTAATGTGTTTTACTGGATTGAAGTTGGGAAGTTTGTAAGAAAGATGACGTGGTTTTGAAGGTCTTCTTTTGTTTCGGATTGAGATTTGGACGTTACATTGTCGTGTAGTTGGGTCTTGGGAAAGTTTCTTAGAAACTAACTCAATAAACACTAACTCGACTTTTTTATTTATTAATATTTATTATTTATAGAAAATAAATAAAAATGTTGAAATTACTGTAAAACCATTAAAACAAAAAACATGTTGAAACAAAAAAAAAATTGTGAAATAACCACAATATCCTCATTCTTATCATTGAAACGTAACAGTAATTGAGGAAAAAATAACTAAACGCACGAATTTTATTTTGGGACCTAAGCGATCCATTTCTCATCTGCTTTTTCTTATTTTTAATCCGTTTTACCTCACACTTCATCGATTTCAACATTTTGCAAACTTCGTAGTCGAAAGTCAAAAGTTTGAAGATAAATAAATTATTTCGATAAGTTTATGCTTATTTTTTCTTTGAATGCTTGATAAATAATCTAAATTTTTTGAGTTCACAAATTTTTTTTTTTTTTTGTATTCTGCTTTTGATTCGTTCTGCAATGCACATATGTGGAAATTTGGAAGTATGAAAAAATAGAGACTGTTCTTGATACTCGATGGTTCGAGAGATGTAAGCCTTCGATCATTACTGAAACCTTTGAATCATCGAGTACTAGTATTTAATTCATTTATTTCATCTTTCTAATAAGGACTACTGATTTCTTTCTTTTTTCTTTTTTTTTTCCTTCTATAGAAATATAGATTTTGTTTCTTAGTGATATGCTTCGATAGTGAATAGAAGAATAATGTGAACCTAAACAAGAAAGAAAACTCATGGTATTTGCATCGAAATAGCACAATGGATCAATTGGAGTTTCGATCGAATCTAATGTCATGTATACTTTGTGTTGTTGGAAGTTGTGTATGTCAACATAGATCATAGTGAATTCGGATTCAACGTAGATCATAGTCATAAAATAAATTATTGTCTTTCCTGATATATAAAAGAAATAACTCAATTCATCGACAGCCCACAACTCCTCGAGAACCCAATTAGAGTTATCTGATTTTATGTAATCTTTTTATATTTTATGATTTTGATGTAGTCACTTTTTAATGTAATGTAATCAAAATTTCACCTCAGTGTTTATTTATTGAGTTGTCCATTTATATGATGAGTATTTATATATATATATATAAATTTTGGGATTATTTACAGTGTTATTTCATCAAGATGGGTCTATGATGTGTCCATCGAACCCTCGAGATTAAAAAACATAGAGTTTAAGTTTACTAACATCAAATCTTGAGGGATCAATGAGTCTAGGAAAGTGCCCATTGAGCCATCGAAATTAAAAAACATAAAGTTTGAAGCTAATAGCCCTGATCTTGATGGTTCGATGGGTTTAGAAAGAGGCGTCAAGCCCTTGAGATTTGAAAATAGAGTTTTGAAGTATATGAAATATTTAAGATGAAAAGTTTAAACTTTATGGTTTGAAATGAAAGATCCAATATTTAGGGTTTAATATGATAGGTTTAAGCTTTAGGGTTTAAGATAAATGTTTAAACTTTATGGTTTGAGATGAAATATCTAATGTTTAGGGTTTAAGATGAAATATCTAAGACTTAGGGTTTAAGATGAAAGGTTTAAGTTTTAGGATTTAAGATGAAAGATTTAAGTTTTAGGGTTTAATATAAAAGTTTAAGATGAAATGTTTAATTTTTAGGGTTTAAGATGAAAAATCTAAGGTTTAGGGTTTAATATGAAAGGTTTAAACTTTAATAGATCTCCTCAAACCGGGAGCGGAAGTGTCATTTAAAAACAATTCGACATTTGGGTTCTTGATCCAACCGGACTACACAAAGAGCCGAGCTGATGTGAATGAACATAAAACAAATAATGATCAAATAACATAAAACAAATAATGATCAAATAACATAGAGGAGTAGATGTTCAAGATCCATGCAAGTAAAGATGAGATCTATACCTTATTTTCCACTCCACCAGAAACCAAATAATTTTTCACACAATTTGAAGATCTAAGGTTTAGGATTTAATATGAAATGTTTAAACTTTAGCGGATCTCCTTAAACCGGAAGCGGAATTGTCATTTAAAAAAAATTTGACATTCGTGCTCTCGATCCAACCAGACTACATAAGATCCGAGTTGATGTGAATGAACATAAAACAAAGAATGATCAAATAACATAAAACAAATAATGATCAAATAACATCGAGGAGTAGATCTACAAGATCCATGCAAGTAAAGATGAGATCTACACCTTGCTTTCACTCCGCCAGAAGCCAGATAATTTTTCACACAACTTAAAGAAACCACCACTTCCTCCTTTTTGTGCTGCCACTGGTTCTCCGGTTCTAGGTTGTCACCCTATCTCTAACCTTAATCTACATGAACAACAATTCTGAAGGATAATTCCTTATTTCAACCTCAACACATGAAAAAGAAACATGACGAATAGAAAGATGGAGCTTGAAACCTTAGAGAGAAAAATAATTTTTCTCAAAAACTCTCTTTTCTCTCTCACTAAAATGTGGTCGGTCATTTTCTTTGCCAGAGAACAAAAAATTAGCTAGAGAACAATTCTCTTCTCTATCTTATTGAATAATTTGGTTAAGTGCTCCAGAAAGATGTTAGGAAAAAACAAAACATCTTTCTTTATTTTATGTTTCCACTTTTGCAAGTGGGAACACTTGAGTCATGTGATTCCATTTACCAATTTACACAATAAATTTTACTGCGGGCCCACTTAGTTATTTTTACTATGACTCGAGAAATTTTATTGTTCCAAATTACTGTCCAACTTTAACTAGTAAAGTCATACTTTAATTTGAGTCTTTTCATAGATGCTCGGTTCGGTTTATTAATACTTTAATGACCAACTGGGTTTTTCTCTTTTGACCCGAAAAATATTGTTTAACTTTAAATTTATTAAATCTCTATAATAAACTATTTAATCAATTTAATATTCTTCTTATTAATTATTTAATTTCAAGTGAAATCTAAATAACACTTTGGTTATACTAGTAGTGCGGGGTATGATCTAAACTTAATAAATTAATTATTTAACTCGTTAAATCAAGTTTTTTAAGAACAAGTCAAAATTCACCCATTTAGAATTCAATCGAGATATAATCATCCTTTTTATGTGTAACCAGATAGGTTATACATTACGCCAGTAGGTGGGCCATACAATAACTTGTGTATTTTATCCATTCTAAAGAATAGACCGTTTGGACATTAAAACATATTTTAAGCCAGATAGTTAATATGATCATCTTTCATGACCAATCAACTTAAACTACCGAATCCACATTGGCCTCTAGCAAAACATATGAGCCACTCATATAATAAGAATTATGATGAACCTAAAAAAAATTATAGATGAATATTACTATACTAGATTGATCCTTTAATCTATACCTAGTTCCAAAGAGTTCTAGAGCTTAGTTTAATTGATAAATCCTAATAGACTAAGCTTATGAATTATAAGATCTCTTATGTAACTAGATAATGAATTTATAGAAACTATTTTTATACCATACTATTTTGTGTAAAGATTTTCTTCATTGCATAAAGTATATAAGCCATAGAACATTTCCTCTTATATAGAGGTAATGGATTTCATCTTATCACCCTATAGATTGCATGTACTTGAACACATGCTCAATGGTTCATCTTTTTAGTGACCACTAGCAAGGTTCAGGTAGAATGATATCAAAGCATGATATCTCATACACCAGTTCTGTGATGATCTCAAGTTTGAGAATTACAAGTACCATAGACACCAAACAATTTTCATTAATAGTCAATATAATAACCAATGAGATTTGTCAAGTGATCACATTCAGTGATTAAGTCTACTAATCGTCTACCTGCTTATCCTGATATTCTCTAATATCGATGATTATGAGAACATCATTCTTCTTTCGAAGATGATAGCACAAGTAATAGTCTATCACGATTGTCATTATCCCATCATGACAATCCTATGATTATGAACAATTTGAATCTTAGACCTTAAGCAACTTTGGATCTCAGTGAACATGATTTCTATCATGATTCCAAGTGCAAGTCTAAGACCCGGGAATATATCAAGTATGCAATATAATTAAACATGCATGCAAATTGTTATTTACAACTTTATAACATCATGATAACTTATTATATGCTCTATAGAATATTATGTATTCAATTATGTTGATAGCTTATACAATTTAAGATTGATTTGTCTAAGTATTTAACACTATTGGGTCATACTTGATTGTCTTGATGGACATTATACTTTCATAAAGATCTAAGGTTTAGGATTTAATATGAAATATTTAAGATTTAAGATGAAATGTTTAAATTTTAGGGTTTAAGGTGAAAGATCTAAGATTTATGATTTAATATGAAATGTTTAAGTGTTATGGTTTAAATTGAAATGTTTAAGCTTTAGTGTTTAAGATGAAAAATCTAAGATTTCGGGTTTAATATGAAAATTTTAAGTTTTAGGGTTTAACATGAAATGTCCAAGCTTTAGGGTTTAATATAAAAGATTTAAGTTTTAGGAATTGAGATGAAAGATCTAAGATTTATGGTTTAATATAAAAGATTTAAGTTTTAGGATTTAAGATAAAAGATCTAAGTTTTAGAGTTTAATATGAAAGATTTACGTTTTAGGGTTTAATAGAAAAATATAAAATTTTGGTTCAATGAAGAAATATTCTACCTTTATGGTTCAAGATAAAAGATTTAGACTTTAGGGTTTCATAGAAAAGTCTAACATTTTGGTTCAATGAAGAAATGTTCAACTTTTATAATTCAAGATTAAAAACTTAAACTTTAGAGTTTGATAGAAATGTCTAATCTTTACATTCAATGAAGAAAGGTTCAACCTTTATGGTTAAATACTAAGGGTTTAAACATTAGGATTTGATAGAAATGTCTAACATTTTGGTTCAATGAAGAAATGTTCAACATTTATGGTTCAAGATGAAAAGTTTAGATATTAGGGTTTGATAGAAATGTCCAAACTTGATGGTTCAAGATGAAAGGTAAAACATTTATCGTCCAAGAAAGGTTATGTCCTAAAATCTCTTTGCTCAATGGTTGTTTAAAGAAGAGCTATCGAATAATCGAGCAAAGTGGATTTAGACTTGAAAGTCACTATCCTAAAACCTCAATTGCTCAATAGTTGTTTAAAGAGGAGCCATCCAACAATCGAATAAAATGGATAAAGACTTGAAAGTCACTGTCCTCAAATCTCGATTGCACGATGGCGCTCTTTTTTAAATAGTCATCGAGCAAACGGGCAAAGTAGACAGAACCTTGAAAGTAACCATTTATTCAACAAAATGGCAATAACCAATCATAACCATTCACTACAACCACAACCATAACCAAAACCTGATGAACAAATATCATTTCATTAAAATAAGTAACATTCATTACAACCATGAAAATATATATGTCCAGGAAACCAGATAAAATTAAATACATACATACATTATCAATAATAAGTCTATGCTCATTATTATCAACATTCTCAAACTAGCTATATTATCAACAATCAAAGATCTAAATATTCCTGATAAATGAAAGTGACTATCGGAGAGTAGAACATTGCAATATTCTGATCATTAACGAGATGTAGATTAATATCTAAATGATGGTACTCCATGTACTTGAGCATATATATTCCATAGTCCTCTAGCTCCTTTGTACCATTTTCAAGCAAGCCTTTCATCACATCCACTTTGAATGACTCAAGGGAAAACTTTGGCCGAACAATCCTCAACAAATCCAGATGCATCGTGCACATAGAAAACACTCTACACATAAAAATAAATAGAAAATTTAATTGTGGAATTAATTTTCTAATGCTTGATGGGATAGTCTTAAGGGATATCGAGCAATCGGGACGTTAAGTCAGAGGCTTTGAGGTTTTTAACTTATCATCTTGATTGCTCGATGCCCCTTATTGCGGAGCCATCAAGCAATCGAGAAATATAGGCAGAGTCTTGTAAATCTCTTACTACACTTCTTCGTTGCTCGATGACTCTACAATAAAGAGGTATTGAGCAATCAGAATGGTAAGTTAGAGACCTCAAAACTTCTATCTTAACTTTCAGATTACTCAATATATATTATTGCAGGCTATCGAACAATCTAGAACCCAACCTCGGTACCCATTATTCTATATTGCTCGAAGGCTCTAAACTAAGGGGTATCGGAGTAGTTCAAAAAAAACTGCTTGAAAGTTCAATGCCTTTAGTTCAGAGCCATTAGAGCAACTAAAATTCAATTAAAGAACAAAAAATCAGAAAATCAGAAAATCCACCTAAAAAATGTAGTAACCATCCATAAATTCAGAAAATATAAAAGAAAAAAAAACTCTAAATTTTAGATAGATATAATTATGTACATACCGGCGACAAAGTTGATGGGTCTTCGGCCATTGATTCAAACAACGACTTCTATCTTTTTTTTGTCGGGAGCAACTGCCTCTAGCGACTCCACTATTTGTCGTTTCTTCTCACTTTTTTTGCTTCTGAGAACTTGTACGAGTCATGATTTCGCAAATGTTTGGATCCGAATACATGAAAAGAGAGGAAGATGAATGAGATGAAATAGATAAAAAAGATGAAAAGGTTGAAGGTGGTAACTGACTTTAAAGCTTGGTTACCGTTTGAAGAAGTCATGTGATCGTGTTAGAGGGACGAAGATGAAGGAGACAAATGATTTCCTTTTTTTTTTTTTTGAAAGTTATTATTAAGGATAGTTTGATCATTCTATATATGCTATTTTAATTTAAATAAAAAAATATATAAAAATGTCATTTTAGAAATAACTTTTAAAGTAGGCCTAATGTTTAAAACATACTTCAAAATTGTGGCAGTTTTCCAAATTCTCTCTATTTTATTATTATGAGATTCTTATCTCCCAAGTAACTTAATTAGACTTGCAAATAAGCTATTTTGATTTATTATATATACATATTTAGAATTTTTTAGATAATTTTAATTTGATTATATTGTATATAGTACACAATCGTTTTAATATATAAAAAAAAACTACTATTAAAGACTAAATCCCATTATCAATTTTATTTTAGATCAAAAATAAATTTAGGATTTTTTTATCAATTTTCTTGCTAACATTTTTTTTTCCCAAATTTATTTACAATAATTATTTGGATTTTTGTTTTAGAGTTTTCAATTTATGATTTTATATTTTAGGATTTCCTTAAATGATTTAAAAGTAATCTTTTTTTGTAGGTGAAAAATAAGCTCTTTTTCTGCAAACTTTTTTTTAAGCTAAGGGAAATATTTTAAATGATTCATGATTGGTAACATTTTTTTTTCTTCCTTTTGGCCACTCCTGTTGTAGATGAACTATGTCTTGCGTTAGCTACAGGTAAGCAAAGATGGAGATTGACACAGAAATGCTCATTGCCCTCATTCCCTCTTTTTCTTTTCCTTCATTACTAACAAAACATTTTCTTCCCATCCCCCTTTCTTTTTCCTTACTATTTGAAGACAGAAAGAAGAATCTGGATTGCTGTAACCTGACTAATATAAATATGGGTTTGCGACATAGTAACTTCCATAGTAATCACATGAACATGACAAGACTTGGAGGCTTCATTTTCCAGCAAAGTGATAGGGGCGTCTGTTGTCTAAAGGGATCTAGAATAATCAGCAGCAGCACCGATAGCAGAAGTGAAACCAGCTATCCCGATTACCTGACGCCAATTCCTTGTCCTAGCCGCTATTGCAGCTCCTGCTACACCACCAGCAACCAAGCCATTCACCTATTCAAAGGCAAAACAAATAAAATAAAAAACAATATACTTCGAGCACAAGTCATCTTGCTTATGTGATAAGAGTTCAAAGTTAACAGGTCCCAAAAAGCTTTCTTTTTCTTTCTAAACATAGAAGTAATGGAATGGCTAGTACTTGATAGCCTATTCTGCTATTCATATAAAGCGTTTCGTTATGGGAAATTCATTCAAGAAGGGGGAAAAATATAATGTCTAAATTAGTTTTGTTAAAGGTCAATTTCTCATCAAGGAAAAAATAAACAAGTAAGCATAAACAACGCTCCTCTAAGCAAATTAACTTTCAAAGGACTCTCCATCATAGTTAGAATCATAAACAAGATAGGAAGAAACAGAAATAGAAGTATAGAAAACGAACCCAATCATCACGCCTTCGATATCTTTGAATCGCACAGTGAGTGATGGAAAATATTCCAGCTACAAATCCTAAACCAAATACGGCATCACAGCTAATGCAAGAGAAAAGCATGCTTGCTCATAATTACTCAAAAACACAAACATAATAGTACTCAATTTACCACATTGAAAGGCAGATTTTCCCACCGATTTTGCCTGCAAATTATATACCAAAGAAAGCACATCGAATCAGTTAAAGCAGCAAAATTTCCACATTTACAAGTTACAACCACCATATGTATCTTTAACTTTTTTCTGGTACCACAAAAGCTGACTTAGCGACGCCGTTTAGACCTATATACCGAAAAGGGGGGGAAATTAGCCTGGATTAATAGCTCAAAGTGATGAAAGATTACTATAGTGCTATGAAGATTGGAATAAAATTTTCAGAGATTTCGTTTTACCTTGTTTCCTAGCATTATACGGACCATTACACAAGCCCCATAGCGCTCCGGCCTGATCAAAATCGATGAGAAGGAAATGACTTAGAGAATCAAATTTGAAGGTACTTAATCAGAAAAAGGTTGTTGTTTGATACCGTTCCGATGCGGATGATAGAATCGACGGCGAGGGTCGAGCACGGGACGACGTCGATGAACTCTTCTTCCATCTTTGTTCACTCTCCGATTTCAAAGGTTAGCACTTCGCATTCGCCGTTCAGCGGGATAAGAAACACTAAAACAGAAGGCGTCAAGCCGACAAGTCGCCTTTTGGTAGGAGAACATATACGACATTGCACTCTCACAATAGAAATACATACCAAAACGATAGACCATTTTTAACGCAAAATCTAGAAAGAAAAATTTGAAAAAAGTGCAATCTAGCTCTTAACCCCACAACTTTAGCCTAAAATGCAATCACACCCAAAAGTGTTTCAAATAATTCTAAGCCCTGAAAATCTGAAAGAACCTAATTTAACCCCTAAAACTATTAATTTTGACAAGGCAGTTGAACTGACCTGCACATTATCAATAATTTTACAGAATTATAAAATTAACCCCTTAATTAAATATAGGATATTTTTTTTCTTATTTTGTACTTTACTATCTTCTTTATTCAAAAATTACATCTAACTCATCTAATCATCCCTACCACCGCCCACTATCTCTACTTTAGAGATGGATACGTAGCCCTCAATCACTAGCTACCATTGCCTCTTTGTTCCCTCTCCCCCCCTTTTTCTCATATAGATCTAGTGCTTGGAAACTCCATACCTATATTGGTCTAGAGAGGAAGCTTGGATCATACCAATAAGAACTCAAATATATCCAGAGATCTATCTGGAGTCTTGAACTCCAGATGAGAAAGAGATAGTAAAGGTCGACAACGAAGGCAGCACTAGACGGAGGTAGAGGTGGTGGTCTAGGAACAGATAATTGGATGATTTAGTAGAAATTTAGAATAAATAGAGTATTGAGATATAGAATAAGAAGAATATAAGGGATTGCTTCATAATTATTTAAAATATTATCGATATATTTATCGGTGGGTTGGTTTAACCGTTTCATGCATGGCAAGCAATCCATTCCATCCAAAATAACGGATTTGAGGGTTAAAACTAATTTGAGAAGTTTTGGGCATAATTGCTTGTTTGGCTAAAATTATGGATCACCAAAAATGAGTGTGTTTTCGACGCAAATACCACAGAACCCTAGCAAGCGAGTCAAGCGACCTTTTTTCTTCGTCTGTAGCTGGAAATCTCATCGCCGCAGCTCAAATTTCTCTCTTGCTCTGTTAATTTTTGGTGAGTATCTCTATTCTCCAACTCGAATCACAGCTATATGGATCGGAATCTGTTTGGATTTATTATTTATTATTTTTATATTTGATTTCGTGAAATGACACAGCAGAGAAGCGAAAATGAGTCGTGGAGGAGCAGCAGCGAGTGGTGCAAAGGGGAAGAAGAAGGGAGCGACCTTCGTGATCGACTGTGGTAAGCCGGTGGAGGATAAGATTATGGAAATTGCCTCATTGGAGAAGTTCCTTCAGGAAAGGATCAATGTCGGAGGGAAAGCCGGCGCGCTCGGTGAGTCGATCACTGTGACTCGGGAGAAGAACAAGATCACCATCACCTCTGATTGTTAAATAAATTTGGGATCGAGACTTGAAACACGTAACAAATACATTTTCTAAAAAAATGATATTTTCACCCTCTCAGATTGCTTTAGATTATTGTGAAAATAGTTTTCGGGATATGACAACCCTTTACAAAATCTCACAAGCAACAGTGAAACTTTGTTATGGAATATGCTCGATTTTTGATAGTAAGAAAAATCGGTAGAAGAAGAGTGGCCGCCTTGGGCAAAGTGCCAAGTGCGCCTACTAAGCGCCAAAAGCGCCTCGCGCCCACGCCACGCACGCGCGCATGTGCGTGTGCGAGTTCCGGTCAAACCCCAATACTTATTTATTATTACAAATACTTACTATTTACAATCACTTATAAATATTTTAAAAAGTTTCTCCATTTTCAATGTATGATGCATTTAATTGTATTTATTAAATATTTTTTTGGATTTTAACCTTTTAATCCATTTCACTTTAGCTAAAAATAGATTTTTAGAGCTTTCATAAAATCTAAGAACACCTTAATTAGAGTTATATTAGTCGAGATACAAATTCTTCAAGTTGACTATAATATTTTGGTCCAATATTTATGTCCAAGAGAAACATTTTGGACTAAGACTTTTGATCTAAAAAAAATGTTATAAAATTATTTAGAAAAGATATATAATAAAAATAGATTCTTAGAACTTTTCATAGAGTTGAAGAACACCTCAATCCGAGTTATATAATAAGCTTAGATACAAATTCTTGAAGTCGACAAAAATATTTCGGTATGAGATTTCGGATCAGCCTAGGATTTTCGGTCCAACAACGATATTATAAAATCATAAAAATAAATATATCAAAAAAATAAACTCTTAAAGCTTTTCATAGAGTTTAAGAACACATCAATCAGAATTATATAAGCTAAAAGAAAATTTTCATAGAGTCAACTTCAAGCATTTTTATCAGCTTACATAACTCTGATTGATGCGTTCTTTGACTCTATATAAAGATATAAGAATCTAATTTTATAATTTTTTTTTGATGATATAACTTTAATTGAGATATTCTAGACTCTATAGAAAGTTCTAAAATGCTATTTTTATAATATATTTTTAATGATTTTATAATATTTAGAAACTGTCGAAAATTAATTTTGGTCTAAACTTGCTTTGAAAATCTAAATAAAATTATTTTCAAACCAAAATTGCATTGAAAATTTGGACTGAAATACTTTAGTTGATTTCAAGAATTTGTATCTTAGCTTATATAATATTGATTGAGATATTTTTAGACTCTATGAAAAGATTTAAGAGCTTAGTTTTATGATATATATTTTGTAATGATTTCATAACTCATTTTTGGACCGAAAGTCTTTATCTGAAATGATTGTTCTGGTCTAAAATCTTGGACCAAAATATTTTAATCAATTTCAAGAATTGTTATCTTGGATTATATAACTCCGATTGAAATAAGTTTTATGATTAAAACTTACTCGGGTTATCATGGACTCTATGAAAACATATAAGAGTCTAGTTTTATGTTTTTTTTAAATATATTTTACAATTCATTTTTTGATTGAAATTCCAAATGACTTTGACCAAAATTATTTAGTAAATTTTTAAAAATTATACCTCGGGTTTAAGGTGTTCTTAAACTCTATAAAAAAATCTAAAAGTTTAATTTTATGATATATATATATATATATATTTTAATAACATCTAGAACTAGTCTAAAATATCTAAACAAAGATTTCATACGAGAATCGGTCCAAAATCATATTTCAATATGAAATCTTAATTTAATTTTGGACCATTTTTTATTCAAAAATATTGAATTTTGGTATGAAATATTGAGTTTTGGTTTGAAAAATTAGATTTCGAATTGAGAAGCTGAATTTCAGACTTTCAGTAGTCATGGAATTTCAAGATCTCATTGTGTTGAAGAAACGATGATTCTTATGTTGAAGGAATAACATGGACTTCGATTTCGAATGAAAATAAAGCAAAAGTGAAAATCATTTTTTTATGGAAGTTTGTCCTCTAGCTCGGTGAGAAAGAAAGAAGAAGGAAGAAGAAGAGATATGGTATTAACGTCTTTCATATTTTTTGGAATTTAAATTAAATTAATTATAAAATTTAAGATTATTTGGACATCAGAACTATTTAACAGAAGAATTATTAAATTAAATCACAATTTCTAATAGAGATTATTTGATTAAATGATTCTATTTTATAAGGAAGTTTGAAGGATAAAACCTAAACTAAAAATTATACTAAATAACCTTCTTTTTCAAATGAAAAATTTTAAATCCTAAAATACTATTTCTCCTCTTTTTCTCATCTTCCTTTTTCTCTTCTCCTCATCCGCAATCTCTCACATTTTCCTCTCTCTCTCTCCTTCTTCCTTTCTTTTGCGTTTCTCTCCCCTTCGCGAATCTTCTCTCTCCCTTATGCGAATGGTTTCTCTCTCCTTCCATCAAAGCTGCTCCATCAGATTTCAGTTGCTTCTTCTCTCTCCTTCTTCCATTGATGCTTGGTCTATTGCTCTATCGGATCTTACTTGCTCCTTTTCTCTGGTTATTCCATCGGACCAGGATCACGGTCCGAGACTACGGACCAATATCACGGTCCGAGATCGATCCTGATTCGAAATCTCAAATCAAAACTACTGAGATTAAAGATAATAATAAATTAATAATTTTAGTCATTTAAATTTAAAAATAAGAATATTTGATAAAAAATTTTAAATTTACTTTATCCTTACAAAATCATTTAACATATACTATGTGATTAAATCTCCCGCCAAATTATCTCTTTTCTCAATCCAACTGATGTATCAAGCTATTTAAATTTTACGCCAATGCGTGCTTCAACAAAGCTGATATCCCAAACGCACCCAACTCTTCATCTTGCCCACCCGACAATCGAATCCTTCATCTGGAACACACTAATCCGAGCTCACATCCAATCTTATAAAGCTCAAATCAAAACCCATTCCCCACTCTCCATCTTCCTTCGCATGCGCTTCCATGGCGTCAAACCAGACCTCCACACCTTCCCTTTTCTCCTCCAATTCTTCACCGCCCCACCTCACCTGCCCTCGACCAGACAAACCCACACTTTAGTCATCCTCTTCGGCCTTGATAACGACCCATTTGTTCAAACATCCTTGATTAATGCGTACTCCTCTTGTGGCAGTATGCTCCATGCACGTAAACTGTTCGATGAAATTCCCCAACCTGATTTACCCTCTTGGAACTCAATCGTAAATGCAAATATTAAAGCACGTCTGATTGAAAATGCGCGTCGGCTTTTCGACAGAATGCCTGAAAGAAACGTGATATCATGGAGTTGTATGATAAACGGTTATGTACAATGTGAGTGTTATAAAGAAGCACTTGCTCTGTTCTGTGAAATGCAAGTGGTTCAGGCTGTTAGGCCTAATGGGTTCACTATCTCGTCTGTACTTTCGGCATGTGGGCACTTAGGTGCACTAGAGCAAGGTAAATGGGTCCATGCCTATATCGAAAAACATGGCATGAAGATTGATGTTGTGCTTGGAACTTCATTGGTTGATATGTATGCCAAATGTGGGAGTATAGAGAGATCCAAATGGGTATTTGATAATATCATTTTCGATAAAGATGTAATGGCATATAGTGCTATGATTTCGGGATTAGCCACTCATGGGTATGCAAATGAAAGCCTAGAGTTGTTTTACAAGATGATAGCTTTTGGGTTAAGACCAAATGTGGTAACTTTTATGGGTGTTCTTTGTGCTTGTGTTCATGGAGGTCTAGTGAATGAAGGGAAAGAGTGGTTTCGAAAAATGAGAGAAGAGTTTGGTCTTGTGCCTGAGATTCAGCATTATGGCTGTTTGGTTGACCTTCTTGGCCGAGCTGGTTTGATCAAGGAAGCTTGGAAAGTGGTTGAATCTATGCCGCTGGAGCCTGATGTGCTCATATGGGGAGCTTTGTTAAGTGGGGCTAGAATGAGTAATGACATTGAAACATGTGAGATTGCACTAGAGAAACTACTTGAGTTGGATTGTGAAAATAGTGGGGCCTATGTGCTCCTCTCAAACGTATATGCAAAAATGGGGAAATGGACCGAGGTGATGAAAATTAGAAATGTTATGGGCTCAAAGGGGATTAAGAAAGTTCCCGGGGTTAGTTTGATTGAATTGGAGGGCGGTTTGCACGAGTTTTTTGCGGGCGACGAGTCTCGTGAGGAGACTAAGGAGATTTATTTTATGCTTGACGAGATTATGAGGAGGTTAAGATTGAGAGGTTTTGTGGGAAATACTAGAGAAGTTTTGCTTGATTTGGATGAGGAAGGGAGAGAACTGGCATTGAATTTTCATAGTGAGAAATTGGCTATTGCGTTTTGCATTTTGAAGACGAGTGTGGGTACTCCTATAAGGATTGTTATGAATTTGAGGATTTGTGGTGATTGTCACGAGTTTATGAAGATAGTTTCTACGGAGTTTGAAAGAGAGATTGTGGTGAGAGATTGTAATCGATTTCATCACTTCAGAGATGGATCATGCTCTTGTAAAGATGTCTGGTAGGGTAGGAAGAGTTCTGTAGGGCCGGGTAAAAGTCCTGCCAGAAACTGGTATATGGTGTTATCAGTCACAATCCCTACTTCTCTGATATCAGTACGTACCGAAATTAGCGGCACCGGTAAAATCGATATTGGGAGCGCCTTTTTTTTTTTTTTCCATGCAGGAGGAGGAAAATTAAAATTTGGATAAAGGGAAAGTTAAAAGAGAGATTTTATTTATGTGAGTTTATGTAAAATTGAAAAATGGTAGGAAGATTAAAAGAAAAATTTAGACAATATATGAGTTTGTAATATTTGTAATGACCTAAATATATATATATATATAACTCAAGTCATTTTATTTAAATTTAGTCGTTTGTTTTCCCTAGCATGTCCCTATAAAATTACACAAATAATTGCTGCTTTTGTGTTCTTTTTGAGCTAATCATTTAGTGCATTGAAAAGTTGAACAAATATTTCCAAATTAGGCAGATTGTCAGTCAATATTTAATAATTTTAAATTAAAAAAAAAAAAAAAAAGAGAAAGGGATAGGAAGTTTCGTCTCCGTGGCATACTGACATGCCACGTAGTAGCCGTAAATTGTATAGAATTGCAGCGTGCTGAATTGTAAAGCACTCCAGGAAGGTGGTGGAGATATGAAAAGGTGTGAAATTTCGCCATTGCAGATATCAGCTTGCTGGCATTTGGCACTAGCTTCCCTCAAATATCATTAGCTACTATTGATGCTATCCGAAACATTGTCAGTTAGAAAATGACAATCGTTATCTGATGTACAAGGATTTCATGATAATATCAACGGGAGGATACATTGTTTTCTAATTAGATGGAATACATCAAGTGTTGTAGGTATGGACGCCGAATGTGATTACTCTCTGGGAAGCTTTATTGACTGTCTTGCTATATGGATTACTATTGATACATGCTTATTCTCAAGACAAGCGTTGGCCCTACTTGTCTCTTCCTCTCTATGTTTCTTTTGCATTTTGTTTTTGGATGCAGCCACTAGACAACACACTTCAGTTAGTCTATCTTTCAATATGTTTATAATTTTCTTCATATTTCTCCAGGGCAAAGAGTGAGAGACCAAAGGATTGGGTTCCGGAAGAGACTGCTACGTGTAAATATAAGTTTATGTTTATTAACCTATATTTTATTTAACAGTAATTAAAGTTTATCCTTTTTTTTTATAGAAATCTGGTAAATTTCTTCCGTAATATCATTAGATAAATCTAGAATATAATATCAAACGTTGTGCAGAAAGTTTGAATCCATGTCAATCTTAGAGAATCTCGTTCTGTCAAACCGCTTGAACAACCCCTGAAGTCTTGATTAAAGTTTATCTTTGCAGATCCGGTGAATCAAAAAGTGTCTGGAATTGATGATATTGCCGAATCCTCTAAAAATGATAATCAAAAGCAGATCATTTCAGAAGATACTGTGCTTACAATTTGGAAATAGCAATTTGCGGATGCTCTTACGGCACTACATTTATGCTATACATATGAAACAGAAGAAATTTTGTGTGTTTAGATGGAAAGCTATTATGCCCGACACCTGATTGGATTCCTTTCTCTGGTCATGGAAGGGAAAGAGTTAAGGCTTAGAATGGTGCATTGTTCTTTTAAAACCCAATAAGATTTGACTTTGCTCAAACCATTTTCATTTACCGCTTTTTCCCTCGTAAAAACAACTTGAATTCCTACTTCCTAGTATCTTAACATGCAATATCTGTCTTTAGCAGTTGATTGCTTAAGTTTAATCACAAGACATATTTCCTTTTTACTTTCACTTTAATTACTTTGTTTTTTGGGCCCTTAGCTACTTATAACCGGGTGCATCGGGTGATGAAAATTTGATTTCGGTTTCTTCAGTTTGGTTCGGTTTCTCAATTTCCCGATTATTTTGTGCTTCCTTGAAGACTTTTGTTTGCTTTTGTGCCTCCTTGTCATATTAGCCGTGGATGGCTTGCTTTTAGTTTCCCTTGGGGGTTTGTGGCATCATATGAGATCGATCAATTATTATTTCTTGTTAACTCCTTGTATTCTTTATTTCTTAGCTTAGATATCTTCTTTAGCTTGCACTTTTATGAGCATTATTTCTTAGCTTAGATTTTTCTCTCTTTTTTGCATCATCACTTAGGATCAATACAAAATCAAAATCATCATTCTTATGCTTTATTTTTAACTCCTAATTATTAGAATACATTGTGTACATTTAGGGTACTTTTATCAAAAGGTCAATAATTTACATAAAATTTAGTTTAGCTTCTCAAAAAATGTAATAGAGTACACTTAAAACATTTTCCTTTAAAATCTTACTTAGGCTTTATATGATATGTACCTACTTCAACTGGAGTAAATTTAGTTAATAGACCAAACCTATATAGATCAGTCAGATATGTAATTTTTTTTTTGTTTAACCAGCAATATATGTAGGTGATTTTTATGGTACCTGATCAGGTTCACAGTTACTCCACTAGAATTTTTCACATTTTTGAAACTGGATTTTCAATATAATACCATATATATAAGAACCCACAATTATCCCATATTAAAGCCATTTTCTTTTATTTGGTAGCAAGTAAGGAAAATTTAAAAAAAAAACAAAAAAAAAAGGGAGGTTCAACAGGGAACTCTCAAACTTTCTAGAGCTACATGAAAGAAAATCACAAAATGAAATTGAAAGCAACTTCTTATCTCACACCATTATCTCTCTCCTTTCACCTCCATTACATACTTTCTACCTAATCAAAGAGAGTTCAACCTGTTTTCAAGCCATGGCCGGAGCACCTTCAAGCTGTTTCGCTGGAGAACTGCATTTCTTGGTAATGAATCTACAATTGGACCAGACAGAATATAAATAAATAAACAGATCAGCAAAATTTCCATAGAATCTAAAAGAACTATTAAAAAAAAAAGAAGAGGATTGTAGCTTTTACCTGAAGAAATCCCTCCACATCAATTCAGACATCATCCAGTTACTCCCACCATCATTCCTGTTCGAGGAAGTAAAAAACAGATCTTTTAATTGATCACAACATTAAGATTGTTTCAAAACATTTAGGAAAAATGCTAATTATTAAAGAAACCTTGAAGCGGTTTTGTTTAGCTCGTCAAACATAGAGCGAGGGGAAATGCATCCCATGGAAAGCCACGGAGCAATCTTGGAGGAGAAGTTAGCACCATAGATGCTCTCATTGCCACTCTTGGGTGGTTGTGCTTTGCATTCTGCTGCAAATTTCTTTAGCCTTTCTTGTGCTATGGTTTCCCCTCCAGCCATTGAAGCATCCCTCTGAAAATCACAATCAGGGATGTTATCGTCATTTTGTTCGGGAAAAGAAAATGAAGCTAAAAACTGTTAAGAGGGAGGATCCTCATGCTAAGAAAAGACTTTTAACTCCAAAATAGTCATTGACTTCAAAACTTGTAAATTCACGGATGCTCTTAGAAGTTAGAACTCCAAATCTAGAAACTTTAGAGTGTGTTACCCGTATTAGTTTTTTTGTAAGTAACAAAATTTTATCGAGAAAGCAAGGACGTTATGAGCGTCAGCTAAAGAGCTCCCTGCTGATGTGGCTGATGGTAATTGGCTCTAGAGTACTAGTAGAGTAGTAGATGTGCTCATAGAGCAAGCACCCTATTAGTTGAAGAACATTTATCCAGTACTTTCAAAAGCCTCCTTATTCCTACTTAATTCACTGAAAACATTAACATGTCAGGGCCAACTACCTTTTGTGAATTTTAGAGAGCCCTAGCGAAGTCCGGTTCAAATTTCAAGACTACCCCTACCCATCCCCGAGATCTCCCAAACAAGATTAAAGGAAACAACAAAAGCTACAAAGCAATCAGACAAAAACACAGATATAACACAAGCAGCAATAACAACTAATCAATAAAAATGAAAACAGAAGTTTATTCAACAGTCTCCAACAAACCTGAGCCATTGAAGCAGAAGGACTAAGCCCCAAAGCCCCAACAGAAGGAATCTCACCCGGCTCGACATCACCTCTGGACGGCATCCCCTTCATCTTCTCCAAAGCCTCAATCGTCTTCCGAACACTCAATCCCTGCACTTTCTCTCTAAACCCACCAAAATTTTCCGGCATATTTTCCACCTTAAAGGACAAATCATCAACATGGTACAAAGTACTTCCCCAGAAGTACTTCAACTCCACATTCTCCTCCTTCATTGAAGCCTCGATCCTCTCCTCTGCCTTAACCTCATTATTAGAAACCTCCCTGTGAGCATAGACAGCATCCGCCCCAATCGCCTTGGCCAGCTCGACCAAAACATTTTCGGGTTTTCCGATTCTGACCACAAGATCCGACCCACGTGCTTGCAGGTTCTTCCTGAGATCTGAAACTGCTTCGATCAAGAATGAAGCACGGTCCGATTCGGTTTTGCTCAATCCAGAAGATGATTTTTGATAATCTTTCGGATCGAAGCAGAAAACGGGTAAAACGGACATGGATTCGTTGTTTGCTGTGTTGAGACATTCATTGTCTTGCACTCTAAGATCGCTTCTGAACCAAACGATGGCAGCTCGACGAATTCCAGCCCCATTGTTTGGGTCCAAGGGGCGCCGTGGACCTAAGGAAAGTGGGTTTTGAAGGGGGTTTGCGGAAATGGTGGATTTGAAGGAGATTTTGGAAGGAGCGAGAGTTGAAGAGGAGAGAGAAAGATGAGCGAGGGATGACGCTTGTGTAGGGACTCTTACCTTGTTTGGATGCTGAGAAAACAGGGCGGAAATCTTGGGTTGGAGGAAAAAGTTGGTGGCGGGAATGATTCTGGAGAAAGTGAGAGAAGCGGTGGCGAAAGGTGGAGAAGAAACAATGGTGAGTGAGTTCTGTTGCTGCTGCTCGTCGGAGGCTATGGCTTCTGGGTTTTCATGGTTCTGTAATTTGAGATCCATTTTTCTGAATTCTGCAAAAAAGACAAATATTGGTTCTTCTTCTTATTCTGCTTCAAAGCTTGTTCTTGCCTTGATTCTTCTTCTTCGAGCTTTTGGATGTTGAGTGAAGAAGGGGGGATTGTAAAGTGGGGAAGAAGGAGGGGGTTTTTAAATCCATGTTGTTTATTTCAAACTCAACCGCTGTACCTAACATTTCTTTGCTCTGCTAACTTTCAAGTTTCAACCCTTTCGTTTATAGGTCTAATTTAGCTGTTCAATTCTTTATTCTTTATTTATATTTTTGTCTGTTCTTGTAGCATTATTGTTACAAAATATCAGTGTAATTTATGTGTTTTTGTTGGATTTTTGGATAAAAATAAACGAATCAATTATTAATTAATAAAATAAAAAAATTTGGGTAAACTCACCTAATTGCCAAGAGGCAGCCAAGGGGGCCGTCTAGTTCTCCGTAGAGTCAAAAGTGACGAACAGAAGCAGGGTTTGAGGCTTTGAGCCCCATCTAACAAATAATCAGTACCTCACTTTCACTCTTTTTTCTCAGTGGAAAGTCAGATTGGAGAGAGATGGATGAACAAGTCCACATCTCCATCATTATCATCCTCCTCTTCTTCTTCTTCTTATTTTGTCTTTTGGGCAGAGTAGTTTCAAGCTGAGCTACCCAAAACACCCACCAAATTGTCAAAGCAAAGCACATTATGATATAACATATAAATATCATCATCTTTTGTGAATATATGTTGGCATTTCCACTCTTCATAAGACAAATAAGTCGACATGCCTAGAGTCTAGAATGCTCTTGACGGCCGAGTTTAGGACCAGGTTAGGAGGGTCCAAGTCTATCATGTTTGAGCATATGATCAAATGCAGTTTGTAAAGGAGAACCCAGAAGGATTCACCAGAAAATTTCATTTTCAGATCCAAATTAAGGGATAAATTTAGCCTTTGACAAGTACTTTCCCATAAAAATAATGAAATAGCTCTATAATGAATGATTTACTTTTACAAGCCAGCTCTTACAGTATCATAATTCGATCGCAGAACTAATTCGAAACGGAACTAAAAGTACATGTTATCTAAAAGCACGGATCGAACTCTTATTGCTATCACTTTCCTGGTTGCGCCAAGATAGTCATAAAAACTTCTTATGCCAAGCTTGTAAGAACAAAATATCTCTGCTTTTTTACCGATGAGAAGCACCAAAAATTCACCGTGAAATGAATGCAACTAATTTTTCACTAAAGTATTTTTCGTCTTTTTTTGCTGTTTTGCCCCATTGCTTTTACCCTTCTTCAGCTTTTGCTTCTGTCCCCTCTGCTTGTGCTCCTCCACTTTTTCATGAGGATTCACTTCCTCAAACTCTATTGGTTTAATTATCACGCCAGTTTTCTTGATAACCTGCACAAATCATGCATCCATCAAATGGTGATAAGCAAACAATTGTATTTTTACAAACTTAGTGCTTCATATGTATAATACTATTCTGACATGGTTGCATATTGTGAATGAAAAAATCTGTTTGATGCATTGTTATTGGAATGAATCCCTCACCTCAGGCCGAATTAGTGCTCCAATTGCAGTTGCTGGGTTAGATTCAGGTCCAATGGGCATCCTGATACTTTGTTCAAACACTTCTTTAGAAGTGAATGGGTAAGGAAGTGATTTCGTTTGAAGTTTCTCAGCCTGTAGAAATCAACATACAGAGAAAGAGGACATTTTAATCACACCGGGCGAAAAATGAACTAGGAAACTGATTTCAGTTTCAAAACTAGAAATGCAGAAGTTTCAATCAGCCTCCTTTGATATACTTCAATGAGAATAGGAAAGATACAAGAAATTTATAATGCATAGTTTAGAGTAACTGACCCTTTTATCCAGCTTCTCTGAAATAATAACGTGTTTGAGATGTGCGTCCTTCCTCTTCTTAAGAGCTTCTTGCCTCTTTCTATCCGCATCTTCATGTTCTTTTACCATCCAAGAAGGCAAGCCTTTCTTTTTCTGTACATGAGTCCACTGGCCCCACCCAGGGAGTAAAACGGGCTTTTCTGGTTCAGGGTTTTCCTCATTCAGAATCTCTTGCTTATCCTTCTCAAAATCTTCTTCCACATCATCCCCAGCAAAAGCATCATGAATTAGCTGTGCTTGAGAGGGAAGTTCATAAGATTGCTTAGGACCTAAAGACAATATTCCATCTACCATCTCTTCTTCATCATCAGTGTCACTATCCCCATCCACTTCCTTCACAGTTTCCTAGAACAACACCGGAACAAAATTTGAAAAACTTACCCAGAAAAATAAAAGAAAAAAAATTGGCAGCCAATTAATTGATGCACACTACACAAATGAAAAGAGGCCAAACCTTAACATTTTTCTTTTTCAAAACAGGCTCCACACTAGCTTGAAACTTTTTTTCTCCAGTATCTACTTTTTTTGCACGGCTATCTACCTCTTTTCCACTTTTTATCTGCTCATTTTACACCCACTACTTAGTATATGTTTAAATCAGGACCAGAAATCTTTGATATTCAATTTAGGATCAAAGACACGGAAAATTAACCTTTCTCCAGGTATCTTCTGCAAAAATAGCAACTTCATAAGTTGTTTTGGGACCTGGGTCTCTAATAGTTTCATCATCGCTCTGAGGCACAAAAACATTACAATCTAATGGATATCAGAAAGAAGAATAATATTTGAAGGAAAGCCGGAAGAAAACTCAAATTATGTACCTTAAATATGGAATTCTGATGGGTTTCAGAATGTTCATGAAGTAAGACAGCATTAGCTTCAGAATTCATTGGCAAATCATTACTTTTACTATTCCCAACATCAGTGTCTTCTTCGGCGTCATTGTCGTTTTCACTGTCACTATTTCCATAATAATGATCTACTTTGATCTTTTTGCTGGATTCTGGAGCTTGTTTTTTGGCTGCACCAAAAACCCTTCGACCGCTCACAGTGGCTGTTTCTGTTCCAGCTGGATCAAGTTGTCCAGACAATGCTTCCAGCTCTTGGAGAGCAAGTTTTGCTTCTTCAACAGCTGCTTCTTTCCTTTTCTTCATCCCCCGCGCCTAAATGGCACAAACAAAAACAGAACCAAATCAATGAATTTGCTATCATGTCTCATAATGAGATCCTTTATAACTTTATGAGTTCTTGAATCCTCTTTTCCCCTCCAACATCTCCTTTATATTAAAAGACAGAACTGCTGATAAAATCTCATAATTCTTTCATTTCAACTTCATTTTAGGGGGAATGAGGCTGTTGTAGAATCTAGAGGGCTGGACCTAATGCAAGTGAGAATCTGGTTCATGGTGATCACAGAGGACCGCCAAGATATAGTGTAATCTTTTGAAACTCAGACTAACAAGAATACCAAACACATTACCATGAAAGGTAAAGAGAGCAATCCTGTGTTAGGCATTTCATCCTCCTCATCTAATGCTCTCAGAGTCTTCTCTTTTGCTTTTTCTAACATCTTTGATGCCCTTTGCTGCTCTGAACTAGCTGAAGGCTCATCTCCATCATCCTCGCCACTGCTTTCATCACTACTGCTTCCGCTGCTGCTATCCCTCATTGAGTTCATTTTTCTAGTCAACATGGAATGTTGGTGCAACTGTTCAGATATGGCAGCTCGGGTCCCTTCATCTTGTGCACTCAAGCCACGCTTTAAAATGCGCTTTGCCCACTTGGAGCTATTTTTGTGCTTCAATGTCATACGCTCCTGAATCAAACAAAAAAATAAAATAAAAAAATTATTAACTGCAAAGAGAATATAAAAGGAAAAGGTGAAAAGAGATATTTGAGGGAGTTTTATCATTTGACGGTGCGTTAACTTTCACTGCTCAAGATGCAGAACAATGTAAAATCTAAAAGAAAATGAAATTTCAATAAACAATCACCTCTGCGCGTTTGAACTCCTGCTTCATTGCTAGTTCCTTAGCAGCTTCTGGATCCATTTCAATTCGAGCAGATGCCTCCTTCATGGTATCTTTTTTCAACAAACGCCGGTATGTTTTAGATTTTATCTTTTTTATATGTTTCGCCTTCATTTCATGACGGAAAAGAAGGTTACGCATTTTGGCTATTCGATTATGCCTGTCCTTTTCATCCTCAAAAGATACCTGTCAGGTATCATGAAATGTTCAATCTTTATATAGGCACACACAAACTTTTTTGCATAAAAAGCCATGAACCAAACACACAAATTCTACAAAAAAAAAAAAAAAGAACTACTACAGAATGAATGTCTATTTACCTTATTTAATTCCAGAAGCTTGGAACCATCTTTTATGTGAGCTTCCATAATCTTGCTGTTATTAACTATTGAAGCAATTTTCTTCTCAATATCAGTTCTGGGTTGAAATTCTGAAGCTATTGCTCCTACAGTGGAAAACCCCAAATCCACATCTTCACCAAAGAACATAGTAGGTGCCTCCCTATTCCTCTTCACTACAGGCTCCCACTTACTAATTTGTTTCTTTGATTGCTCATAAGCCACCTTCCTCTCCAACCTGTCCTGATCCGCTTTTGGTAATGGTGCGTGAATAACTGTAGATTTTTTCTCCATTCGCTGCATTCTCTTTCTGAGTTTGCTATAACCAGATTTCCCATGAAGAGGATCCATTAGATCTTCAATGCTGATGCGCCCATCACCATGCAATACATCATGGCTAGGATTATACTCAGACTCAGGATATGCCTCTGATATAACAATTTTTTTGCTCTTCTTCCCTGAGATTGACAATATATCATGGCAATAGCATCACTATAAAGCATAAGCAAAATGGCAGTCGATTCATCGAGTGTATTCATGAGTATCATATATCAGTTTACTACTTCAGCATACAGAAATCTCTTCATCACCAATCAAAAGGGAGTGTGAAATATATAGAAATCAATTTTAAAAATATGTCAACAAGCAGGGTTTTCAATGAAAGATTCTTCCGTAGTATCAGGAAAAAAAAGTTGAGTTTCTTGAATAATACTAGTTCGATAAACCTTGTGAGCACGGTCATATAATTTCAGCAGAGCAACGACGAGTGCAAAATAGAAATCCAACAAACAAAACAAAAATTTAATCAAACAATCCAAAGATGATAAAATAAAATTTTTGGAAGTGTTATCGTACCTTCAAAAGCCTCACTGGGCATTCCAGTAATCCCTTGTAACATCCTTACGTGCTTTTCACCATCTTCATTTTCAACCTCATCATCAGTGGCATCTCCGATCTCTCCTCCATCATCCCTTCTGTCATGGTTCTGATCATCATCATCATCTGACAACACGTTCTCATCCTAAACAGGAAAACACAAAAAAGAAAAGAGCATAAATAAACACTTTGACAATGCGCAAGGGAACGAGCAGGAATGAGCACCTACTCGTTAACCATCTAGAATATAAAACATCTTCAAAGAAAATTAACAGCTTCAAAGGACATTAATCCTAGTTTTAATAATTCAGTCATGAAATGGCATTCTAATTTCAAACTGCAAACTACATAAAAGCTCAATCACAAAACATAGAACCAGAACAATGCTCCTAACCTTGAAATTTTCAGGAAGCTCGTAGTCGAAGTTCTCCACTGGATCGAATCGGCGATTTTTCTTGGACTCCTCCTCGGGCGCACTTTCCTCATATTCATAAACGTCCTTAACATTAACCTCTCCCTCGTCGGAATCAATCTCCTCGTCACTTTTTAACGGACTACTACTAGGGTTCAATCGGTTGAGCTCTTTCCGGAGGTAAGACGGCAAACGAGGGCCACTCCTCTTCTTCATCTTTTCGCCGACCGTAATTTTTTTACTAGAAGGTTTGGTATTCTTCTGCTTCTTTCTGGAGTTCTGTCGCTTCGAGTCGTCTCTAGCTTTCCGCTCTGTGTCCGCCATTGCTCCCTGTGAAGAAGTAGAGGAGTTTCGAAAAGCAACAAGAATAGCTGCACGGTTTTTCCGGGGACGATGTTGTGAAGATTTTAGCAAAACCTGGATATTTGACCCGGAATTATCGGGTAAAATCGTTTTGTAATATGAAACCCGGAACCGGATTTATTATTGGATTTTGAGAACCACTATCGATCCGGCCCAAAAAACTTTAAATTATTCATTTTTTAACAGATCTTATGAGATTTTGGGCCGAAAAGAAAAATAATAGAATTCTTTTTCTTTTTCTTTTCCAAAAAATATCTAAAATTTTATTTGATATCTAATAAATTATATTATTATTGAATTTAAATAAATGATTCCTGCTAAATAAAAGCAATAATACTCTACGCTTAATAAAATCAATTACACTCATCAATTACGCAAATTGAAAGTTAAATTATTATTTTTTTTTTCTTTTTAATTTTTATCTTTTAATTTTTTGTTTGATTTAATTGAGTCATTTAATTTTTTTTTTTTAAGGAAAAAAAAAATAAAAGATAAATATTAAAATATTTTAAGAATCTTCATTTAATTTTTATTGAACAAAATTCTACTACTTCTTTTTCCATTATTTTTTATTTTCATCCTATCAACGTTTGTTGCCATCGCCGCCCCACATCCAATGTCGCATTATGCTCCACCCATGTCGCCCTCGCCACCCCACCTTCTCCGTCATCTTTGTTGTCACCAATCACTCCCACCTATCTTGTTTTCATCGTCGCCGACGTTGCCGTTCTACTTTCACTATTGCTGCCACTGCATCTCACCGCCATCACTATTGAAGGTGGTGGGGCGCAACAATGAAGTTGGGATGACGACAGTAGCTAAAGGTAAGGTAGCGATAATGAAGATGGGATCGTGAGGAATGGAGGTGGGAAGCAAAGTTGGGGAGGCGATAGCAACAGAGTTGGTGGGCAGTGGTAACAGTAACAAAGTTTTGGCTATTATAATAAGGTGAAAATTTAAAAATAAATAGAAGATGAAAGATGACTATATATATATATATGGAAAACTATGATTCCAAAACTTAGTACAAAAGATGAAAGATAACTATATATATATATATGTACGGTCGAAGTTATTACCTAGACACAAGTGTTGATGGAGGCATGGCCCTGGGCAGGAGAGCAAAAACTATTTTTAAAATAGGTGAGGAACCCATGTTGGAGAAGGGTAGCACGTGCGAATATGATGGTAATTCACTAGTAATGGCAGTGAGTTCTTACACTTTGCACGTGCCCTGCTTCTCCAGCAAGGAGTTACCCACCCACACTGATACATATATACATACATAGTATTACGAACCGGGCCGCCATGGATTGATGATACATGCATAGTTCAGTAGAAGAAGAAGCTCTCCCCCCTACCCACTATATATGAGCCTGATCGAAGAGAGAGAGAGAGAGGAGTGGGGAGGGGGGTAGGGAATTAAAGCCATGTAATAATAATCGAGAGCAATGCATAACTTTTCAAAGGGGTGGTGGGTGTATGGAAATTAAGATTCACGGCACCCATATATCATATGACATATCATATCATATATATACATATACATATATACATCTTATGGCTTATGCAATTATCATGTGGTGGCTAAAAGGAGAAATATTTTAAGAAAATTGATAAATGGATTAAAATTAGATAAATTTTAAATATAATAAAAATATATTGATATTTATTTATAATATATATTAAATTGATAATTAATAATTTATATTATTTTATCTAATTTTAATTCATATACAATATTACTCATATTTTAAGAAAAAAAAAAAACATAAATGGGGTCTTATCTGAGTTAGTCTCTTGTTTTGTTCCTTAAGGATTCAAAGCTGCATGGTAAAAATCTATCCATACATGAGTAACTTTTATTTATTTATTAATTATTTATTTAAAATTTATAACTTATCCTTAAATTTCTATATACTATATAAGAAAGAGGGTATAGGGCTCTTGGGTGTTGATTGACCTTTTTGGGGGAGGAAAAGAAGGGAGGTGAGGGCAATAATGCAAAATAAAAGAGTGCACGAAGGGATTTGCGTGTGATGCGCAATTTATGGAGTTGTACTACTTTGTTCCTACGTATCCCATTCTTTTTATTTATATTTATCACATTTATCATTTTTATCATATATTATAATTATAATATGTTTGAACCTCTCTCTCTCTCTCTCTCTCTCTCTCTCTCTCTCTCTCTCTCTCTCTCCCTCTCTCTCTCTCTCTCTCTCTCTCTCTCTCTCTCTCTCTCTCTCTCTCTCTCTCTCTCTCTCTCTCTCTCTCTCTCTCTCTCTCTCTCTCTCTCTCTCTCTCTCTCTCTCTCTCTCTCTCTCTCTCTCTCTCTCTCTCTCTCTCTCTCTCTCTCTCTGTGTAAACATTATGCATTATGAGCTTTATATTAATGATATTTAATATCATCGATATGAATTATCATATGATAGAGGTAAGAAGCTAGGTCTCATTTCTACCCCTATAATTTATGTAGGGTTATTGCACTATTTTCATCTGCAATGTTGTGTACTAGGGAGGTCAATAATCTTATACGGACCAATACTTTATATTGGGAAATACGAGACCAATAAAAAACACAAGTTTCTTACGAAATTTGGTTGTATATATAATGATTAATAAAAAAATAATTTTAATTCAATATTTAACTCTAAAATTAGGAGGCTTTTAAAAGTTGAAAGAAAATAAATTTTCAATATTATTTAAATGCCACACCCAAAAATTTAAATAATAAATTAAATTAACATAAATGAATTGATAATTTTATTATAATCAAAAAAATAATATGTATCTTGTTGGCTAAGAGAACATAGATAGGGAATGAGATCATCATCAAATCTATCGAAGCACATGGTTCTCATTAACATATCTATCGAAGCACCTTTGCACTTGAAAACGGGTGCACTGAAGTGCAGTAAACGCTTTGCCTCAAAATCAGAGGAACAGCAACATCGTGTCGGTCGGACAAAAGTACAATTCTAGCCTGCTCAGTGAATTTATTCTACATCTTTTCTTCCAAACTTAAATCCTTTATAAAATAAGGCAAATACATCAAAAAAATATACATTATACATACAACATATAAAATGAAAGAGATCCACTCATCGATTGAAAATGAAGTTCACTTGAACAAGGTAACGCATCCTGATTTGGTCCACATCGTATACTATATACTCATTGTACATTAACGCACCCTGCCAAAAAGGAAGATAGTTTTTTATGAAAAATCCCATGTAAACTACATAATCTTCAACTTCATTCATCAAAATTGAACTCTAATCGACTCTTCCCATATGATCAATGTTCTCTCTATTTAGAGGTCAAATATTATCTGAGTGATTATGAACAGTACCTTAGAACCACGATTCTGTTTCGGCTTTCCGAGGGGAACAACAAGGCCATCTTCAAGCGCTAGAGCTTCTGACATATTGGGTGCAGTCCCCCCTACTCCTTTTGTACTGCAATGTTAGGGTATGAGACCTCATTATAAGGCCAAAGAAGAAGACGGAGGAAGAAATGGAAAGGAGGTAATTAGCTTGGAAATAAAAAAATCTACCGAACAAAGCAAAACATTGAATTTTAGTTGGGTTATAGATTGAAAATTAGGAGTATGAAACTAATATTTCGTCAGAGAAACAAACCTCATTTTCCCCTCAGGCAATTGATCAGCATCATATTTTGCATGAAGAAGCTCAGCCATGTCACCAAGTGCAACCTAAAATTTTATGCAATTAAACAGACTTCACAGTTCATACAATATGAGGATTTTAAGCATTAGTGATTACCAACTAATCCCACGGAAAATATCGGGCCTTTTAATAACCAAATAGGTATTGTAATGATTTGACCATGAGGGAATTCAATAGGTTAAAGAACAACCTCACATAAGAGAAGCACACCACTTGAAGCGGCATTAGAAGCATAGCAATAATTTGCACTTTTGGAGAACATATCAGCAAAGTAAACGCCCTTTCCGAACATATAACCTGTTACTGGTGCTTCAGGGGGAGCAATGCGCAAACCTGATAGTTTGTCAATGCATTCAGTGAGTTGGGTTATTTTCCACAATACATACATAACAGAGAACTTTATGCATTTGCATTGTGCAAGTATGATAAAGAAAAGAAGAGAATAATAGGATGACCTTGAGATAGAATGCCAGTCCAGTTTGTAAGTCGAGACCCGTGCCACAACAACATTCGGTTTTTTGCATTTGAGAACTGTTTGCAGAAGAAAAGCAATGGAGTAATATGAGCCAGCTTAACCTGCTTTGCTATGGTGAACGATGAAAAAGCATAATGGGAACAGCACTGCCATGTTTAGATATAGAAACCTCACCTTAACAAAACGTTCAGCTTCCCCTTCTCTTGAGGTCTTAAATATCTTAGCAATTTCAACCTTATAATTTGAATGTGTTTTTGCATGAGTATTTTGAGTATACTTCTCAACCTGAAGATGAAGTCAAAATTCTATTTTGTTATTAAAAATATATAAAAAACAAAAAAACAACAAAATCTTCAGTGGAGAGCCAGCTATGAAATGGAGTCAAGACTAAGGTAACGACTCAAAGAGTTCCAACCTTTTCTTTTTTAATATAGATAAATAAGGAATTAAAGGCTTGATATTTTTAACAAATCAAAAAACTTCTCAATGAAGAAGTAAGCAAAGTAGCACATAAAGGTTAAGCACATGGGTCTGGGTCTAAATTTTCAATGGAAACACCGCTGAAAGATTACCATAGCGAACTCCTTTGAATCAGCTTCAAGAGGTGTCAGCTCACAATGAAGGCGTTGGTAATGAGAAACCAGGGGATCTTCCTGTAGCGATAAGCAGAACATAGATTGTAATATAATACTTAAGAATACAATGTCCAACTTCGGTGATTTAGAATGTGGAAAAATTTGAACACCTATTTCATAAGTAAAGAAACTCCAAGAATGGATAATGTCGAAAGTTGATCACATCCCTTAATTTTAAGATAAAAAATAGAAAACTAAGGTGACCACAAATCAACAATTGTTGGATTTTTATATCGACAAGAAATACAGACATGGACTACGAGATGCATACATCATAGCTACAAACTTCAGTTGATTAATAAAATCCCAGATATTATACACGATGAGATTAGCACTTATATATATATATATATATATATATATATATATATTTCCACATATTAAAGTTATTGTCAATATTCACTTCCACTAAAATGAAACCTACAATATAACCCTTTGCTTTGTGCACCATTTCGATATAAGAAGCTTTCACTAAAAGTCTAAGAAAAATGAAACCAAATAACACTACCTGCACTGTACTGTCTTCTTCTAGTAACTTTGTGGCAAGCTCAATTTCCCCCAATGCCTCCACCTGCAAAATTGAATTAGAGAGTTGAAAATTTCTCTTAAGAAAATACAAAAGAACTGGGGATGTAAAAGGCTTCTCAAGATACATTAACAAGACCCTCTTTTTTATAAGTTTCATCAGGCTGACAGAAACAAAATGGAAAATAACAATATGTTACCATTTCCAGCTTGTTTTTCAATTTCTGAGGGGTGTCAATCACAAACTCACCTGTCATTATATAGATTTTCAAGTTTCAAACGGGTTAGATTGACTCTTTCCGAATGGTTGTTAGGAATCTCTGAAATATTATGAAGGTGCGGTGGTCATAAAAGACATGGAAGGTTGAGAAGAGAGAGAGGACTCACGCATTTTCTTATATCCAAAGTCATGAGGAATGACAGTGTAGAATTCCCTGCACAAAATCATCTTTCAGAAGCATTACTGTGAATGTACATAACCAAGCAACGTAAGAGACCACATTGAATGTTCACAATGCATGCCTTTTGGAATGTGAAGCAAATAAAGTACCATAGACAGAATATACTCTTAAGTACATAACAAACAGATCATACCCACTTAATTGCTCCAGTGCACTCCTGTTGGAATGGTCGATTACATCAGCAATCATCTTTAGGACCTCATAACCCTGATTATCCATTCAAGAATGTTAATATGTTGAGTGCTATAAGAAAACGGAAGATCTTACATATGACTGGAGTTTCAGCTTTAAAAAAAAAATTGAAAATCAATAGTACCTCTAAAGTACATAAAAGGAGACATCAAGCATGCTAATACGCTCAATCATCAATAATATTGAACATTAGGAAAGATGAAATTTAGATGCATCAAAGACTTGCCTTCAAAATAGTCGATTTGCTTAGCTTACCAAGTGGCAATTTGTCAGCATTATAACCTAGAGAAGATTATATTTATCTCAATCAGTCATCAGCTAAATATTCACATAAAAAGAGTAAAAAAAGCACATAAAAATAGGATGGATTGCAAATCTACTAAGATATATAATAAAGGTGCTTATATGTCTATCATATACTTTTTCTCCTTTTCAGGTATTTTTATCTCTTTGTATACAACATAAACAATGTGAAAGATTGATTGCCAACCTATTTCCATCATTTGCTGCTTCATCATGCTAACATTACAAATTAGAGAGATGAACTCTGCAATGCGCGGTTCAAGTTTTGTTTCCCAAGGCTGTTTCCCTAATTGAGGCTTTTTATTGACCTGCCAACATTCAATGACTACTCATAAGCTGTAAAAATATATACGCATAAATTTCCTCTCTTTTAACAGGTATTTAAAAAGGACATCATAAGAGAAAGTAACCCTCCCTGAGATCTCACCACCTACCACTTGGTATTAACCCAACCTTGCCTCTACAAGGCTAGTGGTCAGTACGTAATGACCAGAAGTTCGTATAGCAGAAAGATTCGTAAACACAATGTTTGACACCCTATGACATATTTAGCAAAATGGAATTGTGATTTACCTTTTTTTTTTCTCAGATATCTACCGATGAAATATGAAGACTGGGTTAAAAAGTGTTGCAGAAATGTCCTAGCATTCTTTGGTGCTTTTATTCTCTTTGGAATAATAAATGGTGAGTTGGTATTTACATCCATAAACAATTACAGCGGGAATATAGCAATCTCAAGCATTCTAAAATTGAAGCCAACAGTAAAGTTTCTTGAATAAAAGAAAAGGTACTTACCAATACTTCTTTGTCATTTTGACTATAGTCCATCTGCAACCATGTATAGCTCTTTGGGTGACAAATGAAATCATTACGATTGCACCACAAATTCCTTGTTTTGGTGAAGAATTTATGTTCAAATTCCTGGATGGCACTGTCTCGGGATGTGTAAGGGCCCTGTAACTTGTCTTGACCCTTCACACCTACTCTTCCCCATCTATTGTAAACCATGAAGGTATGGCCATCATAAGATTCTGTAATCGGAAATTCAAATCCAAAAAAATTAAAGGGAGAAAATAGATTACAGTGCAACAAAATGGATGCTTGATCACATATATTATCCTCTACTATCTAAACAAGTATCATCCTTATCTTTACTTTTGGTCACAATAATTTTAATTTTCGGAATTGAGAATATTGGATAAATTAGAAGAGTATCCAATATTTAAGAGAAGGGTAGCAACTTTACCAAGAACTTGAACCACGTAGAACTTGTTGTTATTGTCGCCAATGTTAGTCTGGTTCAACATGGCGTCATAGACATTATCTCCCTGCAATGAAGAATTTTATGTTCAAAGTCTTACCGTAACTCTAGGAATTATCCTATGATTATGTACCATATTTGAGCATCTCTATATTTAGATAGATAGAGAAATTAGTGGAATAGAATGATAAATATAGGGATCTGTCCTTTATTAGACAGATTACTTTCCTAAATAGATTAACTTTCCTAGATAGAGTACTTTCCTATTTTGTATCCTAGAAGTTCTACAAGTATGTATCATACTGCACAGAAATAAGAGAGTTGAATATTTTCCATACCTTAAAGTCTCAGTTTTTATGGTATGAGAGCAAAGTTCTAAATCCCTAGGTTAAAAACAGTTTTTCTTTGCTCCCTAGAAGATGTCTGAAGTCACCTCCAATCAGTACCCTAAGCCCGAGTTTCAAACTGTCCGACACTCATCAGAAAACTCACCCATTCAGATCACCACAATTCAACTATTGAAATCAGCGACTTGTTTTGTAAACTTGAGGCAGAATTTGAAGTCAAGGACTTGGGAAAACTGAAGTACTTCCTTGGAATGGAATTTGCAAGGTCCAAAGAGGGAATTTTAATCAACCAACACAAATATATTCTTGATCTACTCAAAGAAACAAGGATGACTAGTTGTAAGGTAGTAGACACTCCTACAGAACCGAATGTAAAATTGAAGACAGCAAGACCTAATGAAGTGATAGATCGAGAACGTTACCAGAGATTGGTTGGGAGACTGATTTATCTAACACATACTAAACCTGACATTACTTTTGCAGTTAGCATTGTAAGTCAATTCATGCATTCACCCGAGCCTACACATTTTGAAGCAGTGTTCAGAATTTTAAGGTACTTTAAGGGGACTCCTCGAAAAGGGTTGATGTTCAAAAGAGGTCATTTACAAGTTGAAGCCTACACGGATGCAGATTGGGCAGGAAATGTAAATGACAGAAGATCTACCTCGGGTTATTGTACCTTTGTAGGAGGAAATTTGGTTACATGGAGAAGCAAGAAACAAAGTGTAGTGGCAAGGAGTGTGCTGAAGTAGAATTCCACTCGGTAGCACATGGTTTCTGTGAAGTATTATGGATTAAACGGTTTCTAGGAGAATTGAATATTCCTACACCAACACCTATCAAGGTGTACTGTGACAACAAGGCAGCCATTTCTATAGCTCACAATCCTATCCTCCATGATAGGACAATGCATGTAGAAGTGGACAAGCACTTCATCAAGGAGAAAATAGACAGTGGCGTGATATGCATGTCTTATATACCTACAGCTAGTCAAACAGCAGATATACTCACTAAGGGGCTTCCTAAGGTGTTGCATGAGACCTTTGTAAACAAGTTAGCCATGAGTGAAATTTTCATGCCAACTTGAGGGGGAGTGTTGAAAGTCTTACCGTAACTCTAGGATCCTATGATTATGTACCATATTTGAGTATCTCTATATTTAGATAGATAGAGAAATTAGTGGAATAGAATGGTAACTATAGGGATCTGTCCTTTATTAGACAGATTACTTTCCTAGATAGATTAACTTTCCTAGATAGATTACTTTTCTATTTTGTATCCTAGAAGTTCTATAAGTATGTATGATACTGCACAGAAATAAGAGGGTTGAATATTTTCCATACCTTAAAGTCTCGGTTTTTAAAGGATAACTAAAAAACAGCAGACACATAGGCTGTAGATAAAAATGCTAGAGATCTATAACAATTTCATGATGGTAGATACGACTAAAAGAACACATATTTACAAACAGCTATAAACTTGCCATTTGCATAACGTGATAGTGAGTTTTTATATGATCCGGAAGCCACTGATCCAGCACAGCGGCACCCTTCTTAGTTGCAGTGACCATTTTCTCTTTTTTACTGTCATTTTGGTCTTCTTCATCTCCTGCCACCAAAACGCATCATAAAAAAGTTCCCCGAATCAATTCCAACAAGAAATAAGGCACTTCAATTATTTTCTGAACAAAACAAAACAAGAAACATAACCTGCCTCAAAGTAGGCCCTGATGACATTATTACACAAATTTGAATGTTCAAACGTCTTCATGAATTACATAAATTTCAACCTACGACTAATGTAGAAAACGGTTTTAAGACAAAATTAATGTTCGATTCCATTTGTTGTAGTTTCTAAACATTAAGCTTAGCTTCATACCTTTACCGGCATCCTCCAATTCCTCTTCTTCCTTATCAGAATCTTTACAAAGCCTCTCGAGCAATTCCTTCTTAGTTCCAGTTGCAGCAACACCTTTACGAGCTGCTTCTTTTCGCAATTGCTTGATATTCATTTCTCGAAACTTCTCAACCGCCTTGATTTTGTCAGTCCCATTCGAATCCCCATATTCCTCCGAGTCCCTCTCCCTCTTCTTATTCCCATACGCAACAGCATCGTTTCCGTCCGTTGAATTCTTAAACTCTTTTCGAAGAGCAACTTCGAGTCTCCGGACCTGTGCCAAAAGAAAAATCTCAGAATCAGAAGCTAAGAACTTCAACAAAATCAAAACGAAAATGAGAGTGAAGTGAGAAGATGAAGACCAATGTAGGCTTGGTCCCTGCACTGCTGAGGCCGCGTTGAGTCAGTTCAGTTCGGAGTTCGTCCACTTTGAGTTTGTTCGCCATTTTCAGGGACTGAGCTTTTTTGAATTTTTCTTTTTCGGCGAGGAAGGGGAAATATATACTGCAGACTCGCAGAGGGGGGAAACGGTGTTACGACGTCGTTCCATAGGTAGCAGCGTGGCCGGGCTCTAAGAAAGTGTGCTTCGCACGATTGTTGGCGCGGGTTTGGCAAACGCATAATTTATAAATAATATAATAATACTTTTAATTTGGTGTAGTAGAAAAGATTGCACAGCAAGCCACTTAAAATTGGACCAATTAATCAATTATCAGTTCATTAAAATAAGAGAGAATTTATAAAACTAACCTCAATTACAAATTTATTTTAAAAATAGATCCAATATAAAATTTCTTGTAAAATGACCTTCTTTTTTTACTTTTGTTGACTTTTTAACTAAAAATAAAAGGAATATAAAAGATGACTAAAATACTCCTCAAGTTATTTTTTTTTGGAAAAAAAAAAATAACTCTCACCTTCAACGGGCTGAAATCAAAAAATCACGTCTCATCCTAAAATTAAAAGTTTCAACCATTCTCAAAGGGAGTTATGATTCGAAATAAAAATCTTAGTTTTAAAGAGTTAAAGCAAAGGCTTCGTTCTGAAATTAAAAAGTTTAAACCATTCTTAAAGAGAGTTATGGTTTGAAATAAAAATCTTAGTTTTGAAGAGTTAAGGAAGAGGTTAAATGATTTTTTGCCGGAACAAGCCTTGAATGACAACAAGCGAGCTAAGTTGGCACTAGAATTAATGGTCAAAAATACTAAAGTTTCACCAAAGGTAAATTATAGAAGAAAAAAAACTTTATAATTCGGAATTTTTCGCAAAAATCACTATTTTTGTGTGTTTGGATTGAGTTTTGTGTGTTTGGATTGGAAATTTGGTGAATATGATAAGGAACCGAAGACCTTGAGCTTTCGAGCAGTTATTCTTAAACTTCCATATGGCT
Organism: Coriaria nepalensis; assembly: GCA_027186245.1. Taxonomy (NCBI): domain Eukaryota; kingdom Viridiplantae; phylum Streptophyta; class Magnoliopsida; order Cucurbitales; family Coriariaceae; genus Coriaria; species Coriaria nepalensis. The sequence continues at coordinate 6,923,937 of CP114491.1, read as the reverse complement.
CGATACTCTAAATCCCTCACAGAGACTTCCAAGTATTTGATTCCCTTATTTTGAAGGTTCGATGGATCTTAAAAGTACCCATTGAGCCTTCGAGATTAGAGATTAGAGATCAGAGATTTGGAAGTCATTGATCGCAATGCTCCCTCAAGTCATCGAGCACTAATGGTTTGGTTTAAATTTCAAATCTTTTTTTATTATTTAGATTATAATTATATATATTAATCTTTATTTTAAATTTTTTTTTCAAATTTTTTTTTTTACATTTCAGGAGAAACAACTTGCTATCCTTTGTAAACTTAGACTCATCCTCAGTGAAGAAGATGTTTATAAAGCCCATATTTCTACGATAGCAAAGCAATAAGTGGGGCTTGCTGGTATCAAGGAAAAGTTCACCTCCATGATAGTTGGAGATATTTAAGTCTACTTGCTTGGGACACTTCCTTGACAGTTAGAGTTGTTCACCCCTGGCTATGGCTAATTGGAATGATGTCAAAGTATGAAACTAGGTACATCAGACACCATGGCGATAATTCTCATTAATAGTCAATATTAATTAACAATGAGAATTATCAAAGTATCACATTCGGTACTCTTAGTCTATACTAAGCACCCACATAATCATCATGATGTTCCACTAACACCAATGACCATGAGATCGGCTATTTTAAACACTTAAGTAGTTGTCTATTTGAATCATTAATATCCATTTTTAAGATCCTCTGATAACGAACAATTCGTGTCTTTAAGTTTTAAGTAACTTGAGTCTCAAGAAGCATGGTCTCCAAAGTGTATAGCTTAAGACACTGGACTTTATCATAGTATGTATTTATAGAACATAAGATATTAATTCTAACATAATTAATAAACATGATAAATGGATGAATGCCTTTATTACTATTGAAAGAATAACAATATCATTAATATTTATAAATAATATTGTATCTCACAAAATGTATACTTATTGAATCTAACCCGATTGGCTTGACGAGTATATACTTTCAATATATGATTGGAAAGGTATTAATGTCTACTTTTATATGCAAGTTTTCGTTTACAATTTCAAATTGAAATGAAAAATAATGGAATTAGTGAAGCATGTGCAATATCATCATAATTTAAATTATGTTAATCTTGTCTCACTCACTATGAGAGATTTGCTAATATATAGAAAATGTGTCGTATACGTATAGAAAGATCTGAAAGTCTAGTTTCAAATGCAACTGACGGTTTTCGATTTCAATATCAGATGAGAAAAATTATTATGAATTTAATAGACAATGGTCATGGATTTATTGACGTCAATCGGTCAGTTGTTTCTAACCCTTTGAGCTCAGTGGGTCTAGAAGGTTTGGACTGTAATTTTTTTCCCTCGTTTGTGCATTTCCATTTGTGTGTAGTCATCGAAGAGTGGATTGATTTCAAACGGGTGGAGTGGATTGTCGAGTGATGAAAAAGAAGATAAAGATTTGGTGATCTAGTTTTTTGTGATTCCGATCAGTTGATAAAGGAGAAGAAGAAGAATAATAGTTGAGATCATTTTAGTCTTTCATAATTTTTTTAAAATTTAATTTAAATTTATTTATATGACATTTAGTAAAAGAGTATTAACTTGAAGTATATATTAAAAATGTTTGCCAAATATAGCCTTATCCTCAAATTATCTTAGTAGAGTAAGATAAATTTTTTGCTATGAGTATTTTAAATAGGTTAAACTATTGTTTTAGTCCCTCTATTTATATGTTTTTCTTATTTTCATCCTTATACTTATTATTGAATCAAATCAATCCTTTTAACTTTCTTATGTGTCTTATTTTGGTCCCAGGGGTCAAAAGAAATTAAAAATATAGAAAAATATTTTTTTAAAACCCCTAATCTTATTATTATTATTTATTTTTACCCTAACTTCTTCCCCGAACAACTTCACCATGTTTACACCCTCTCAACCACAAAGAATCACGAAGAGTAACGCCGATTTGAAATGGTGTCAAACTTCTCTTACAAACTTGTAGATGTTCTCTTCCACATCTGGAGAAGAGATCTTCAACCACTCGGAGGAGTCCTCTTGTACGAAAGTGCAGAAGCTGAAATATCCTTACCTTGGCTGTGCATACGCCCCATGGTAACAGATTGCAGGGAAGGAGACTCTCTCTGCCTCTGTAAACAACTTGTTTCTCTATGTTGATTCTAGGTTCTATAGTCTTAATTACCACTTGATGGTCCTTCTCTATTTTTCACTATTTCAAACCCAAATCAACAATTAAAAACCCAAAAAAAGATGACTTTATAAATGGTTTCCAACTTGTAGACATGGTTTTTTGTTTCTATAATTTTTTTTTTTATTGAGGTTGAGATGGCGGAGATGGAGTATCGGTGGGTGGGAGAGAAAATATGGTGGAACTGGTTTGGGGAAGAACAAGAGTTTAAAATAAATAATAAAAAATTAGGGGAGTTTCTTAAAACTTTTTTTATATATACTTTTCTTTTCTTTTTACCCCCAGAGATCAAAATAGGACAAATATGAAAAATTAAATGATTGATTTGATTCAATAAGTATAAGAATGAAAATAAGAAAATCATGTAAGAAGAGGGCTGAAACAATAGTTTAACTTTCTAAATATCATCCTTTAAAAAGTCCACTAAAAAATTTAAAAGCGGATTCAAAATACTGATTGAGCAAAAATCTAACAACTTTGATGACTTAAAATGCTTGACATGCAGCCCAATAATTTTTTTATAATTTTTTAAGAACTCTCTCTTCAACTAAAGATCAATGTGAGCTGCCGTGTAATTTATTTTTCTTATTTTACTCGTAATTTTTTATTTATAATATATAGTAAGTCATATGATTTATATAGTGAATTTTATCAAACATTTACATAGTTTAACTCCTCTACTGATCTCTATGGCCGACTCCTCCTTTTTTTCCAATGTCTCTCTCCCTTAACACAATGATTCACAAGGTAACTATTAAACTATTCACACCCAATTACTTATTATAAAAAAACGAACTTATGTCTCTCCTCTCTTATCAAGGCTTGCTCAGTTTTATTGATCAACCCACCTATGCCGAACCCTAAATTCTAATAATGGAATATAACGGATCAACGTCTTTTCAGTCTTATTCTTTCCTCTCTTACAGAAGAGGTCTTGGCCAAAATCATTGGTTGCACTTTGTCTCGCTCGGTTTAGTTTGCCTTAGAGATTGCCTTTACTTATGACTTTAAGCATGTGAGATTCAAATTAAGGATGATCTCCAATTGATGAAAAAATGGTCTCGATCAGTTGCTAATTATGATAGGTCTTTTAAAGTATCATGTGATCAACTTGCTGCTATTGCTCACCCTGTTGATGAAACCAACAAGTCTTACTAGTTTTTGTGCAGACTCGGCCCCTCATTCTCACACTGCTACTCGGTTTCATGGATTTAGTTCCTAAAACTAAAAGTTTTGAGTTGTTTCAAAAATCAATTGAAGGTACCCTTGAATCTTCTCTAGCATTTTTTGCTAATCGTTCTTTTTCTAGTTCTCGTGGTAGGGGCTATAACAAAAGTCATCGTGTCCATGGTTGTGGGTCATACTCTTCTAATTCAAATGGTGATCGTTATTATTCTCACTTCACCTATCAAATTTGCAAAGTTAATGGTTATATGACAGATCATTCTCGTAAGCAGTATGAATAGAATAATGAAAGTGCAAATCTTATACCTGCTTTTGCCGCTTCGTGCAACTTCTTTAATGTCACTCAACCTAATTGGTATGTCGACATGAGCACCTCAGCTCACATGACTTCCAATCCTTCTATCCTTAATTCTACCACACCATATCACGGTAAGGAATCCGTTATTGTTGTGAATGGGGCTTCTTTTTATATTTCTCATATTGGTACTTGCTCTCCTTCCCACATGTTTTTTTATTGGATATGCTTGTTGCTCCACATCTCACCAAAAATGATCTCTTTATTAGCAAGCTAACATCGGATTTCCTCTTACTGTCACTTTTGTTAATGATTCATTTACCATTCAGAATCGAAAAACAAGTCAAGTGATGGCGATCGATAAAAGACAATGAGGTCTTTATGTGTTTGAGAAGGGTCACTCACTTTTATTTTCGCTCTTATTAGTTCAATTTTACGAGCTTCTTTTGATTTATGGCATGCAAGACTTGGTCACATTAATAATTCTATTAGTTCTGTATTGCATAAAAATGGACATATTTCTCTTACTTCTTTTCTTTCTACTCTTAAACTTTGTGATGTATATCAATTTGGTAAAAGCCATCGGTTGCTGTTTATACCTAATGATCATTAAACCACTAATATTTAAGATCTTGTTCATTGTGATATTTGGAGCCCCTCGCCTACTATATCTTCACTTGTGTTTGCATATTATGTTCTCTTTATCGACGATTTTTTACGATTGACTTGGTTATATCTTATGAAGCGCAAATCTAATACTTATGATATTTTTCTTCACTTTCACACCTTTGTTGAGCAACAACATGAATGTAAACTCAAGGTTTTTCAAAGCGATGGTAGTGTGAAATTCACAAGTAATCGTTTTCAAACTTATCTTCGGTCTCTAGAATTCATCATCAAATCTCATTCCATACACGACATCTCAGAATGGATGGGCTTAATGGAAGCATTATCAAATTATGAAAATAGGCCTTTCCTTTCTTTTCCATTCTCACTCTTCAACCCATTTTTGGCCTGACACCTTTAGCTCGACTACTTACATCATCAATTGGCTGCCTATTCCTTTACTTAGCAATATTTCTCCCTTTGAGATTCTCTATGGTGTAGCCCCTATGTACTCTAATTTCCATCCTCTACGTACTCTAATTTACATCCATTTTGATGCCGAGTAATCCCATGCCTCCACAACTACATGCCACACAATCTCTCATCACGAAGTGTTCCTTGCATCTTCCTTGGATATAACATTACTTATAAGGGTTTTAAGTGCTTTGATGTGGCCTCTTCCTGCACGTATATTACTTGGCATGCTCTGTTTGATGAGTCACATTTTCCATTCTCCAAAATTCCACTACTCAACCTCTCTTAGATTTAGATTTCTTGACTTTTTCGGGACTAAACTATCTTGGACAGCAAGTTAGTCCCTTTCCAGACTTGGTCATGCCACCAAATCTGGTTCCTTTCCACATACCCAACACATGAGCCTATACCTGGCTTCTGCACATTTTGTGCAGACCTAAATGACAACCTATACCCAACTACCCACTACCTAGACCCAACCCTTATGTCCATACCCAGAAAAAATGTCCTTTGCCCAAACCCGATCACCAATACAAACCCGGTTCTCCATATTCAAGACTCGTGAGGGTTTCTACTCTAAATCAAACCTAGTTGCCAATTGCTTTGCCTGCCTACCATGAGACCCATGCTCCAACACCGTTAATTGCCTCTCATGGCCATCGATGGTCACTTGTGCTAAATTTGATATCTTCAAGCCTCGCCATCCCGCATTGCTCATTGATATTTATCCTTCCAATCTTCTTAACTCATTGCTTACTCATTCCGGGCCAAAAAGATTTAAATTGGCTGTAGAGTCCAGCTTAGCTTTCTACCATAGATGATGAAATTCATGCTCTTTAATCCAACAAAACATAGACTCTTGTTCCCCGCCCTGCCAACACAAATATTGTTAGATCCAAATAGGTCTTTCCTACAAAATATTAATCTAGCAGGTCCCTTAACCGCTACAAGGCTCACTTGGTAGTTAAAGGCTTCACTTAAATCATGGGTCTCAATTTTACCGACATATTTGATTTGATCATCTAAGCTGCTACTGTTTGTGTATTTCTTTCCATTGCCATCACAAATTGTTCATCTCTACACCAATTGTTTTTTGTAAAAAATGATTTCCTCAACGATTTTCTTCATAAGAACATGTACATGATGGAGCAACCTCCTGGTTACATTGATCCCTATTAGCGCATTTCTTTCTCGTCTTGGTTTCTCTCATAGTCAAGCCGATATATCTCTCTTTGTCCTCCACAAGAATGGTACTCTTTTAGACATTCTCCTTTACTGGAAATAATCCAGATCTTCTTAGTCGCTTTATTCGTCAACTCAATAGTGAGTTTTCCAGAAAGGATCTTGGCTCATTAAAATATTTTCTTAGTCTCGAGGTTACATCCGCCAATGATGTCTTGTTTCTTAGTCAACAAAATATGCTTGGGACTTCTTGCATGTGCTCAATTGCTTGAGTATAAACCAGCCACTACACCAATATAGATTGGGCCAACTGTCCGGACACTCACCGGTCCACCTCTAGTTACTGCATTTTTCTATGTGGCAATCATGTTTCATAGAGTGCTAAGAAGAAACCAACAGTCTCCCACTTTAGCTGTGAATATAAATATCACACACTTGCTCTAGCCATTGCCGAAGTTGTTTGGCTTCACCACTCGCTTCGTTGTCTTTCCAGTAGAAAGAATGAGAGGGTTTCTTTTTAAAGGAACATTTTTTCCTTTTATTTTCTGGATGTAATGGGTCTAATAATATATGTTCATAGAAATCACCTAGTGCCTTTTTTCTATCTTGGTGTTGTTTCGCAAGCTTAGAGATAGTACCATTGACCTTTAACTTTTATAATACTTTAGAAGAGAAAAGTGTTAGTAATCCAAAGAGAAAATGATGCTTCTAATATACAACATTACAATATGGCCTTTGGGTAACTTTAGTGAGGAAGACGTCATTGTATCATTTGTTATGGGACAACTGCTCATATGCCTTATTAATTTTGTTAGCAACACTGTCGTAGAAATCCAAGGACATTGAATAAATCAAAGTATTGACTATATCTGATACAGTCGATTGCTTCTGAATTCCTCCTTCAGTTTTTACTTCAACCTTTGAGGCATTTAAAATCCTCAACCTATCAACTTTGAATAGGGTTGAAACCCACCAGACTTTGAGTTGTTGAACAAACCTATAAATAATTGTTTGGGCTATAGACACGTCCAAGACCCACGTTCGTGGAGCCTATAGGCCTCCGCATGCATCATCATGTGCGAAGCTTATTGCTAGATTTGATATTCTAACATACCATATATGTTCCATTCAGAAATGGATTTACCATCATAAGCGACTGGGTCATACTGTTATTTCTCTTCAAATGTGACATCCATTGGTGAAGGGCGATGGTAATATTCGTTGTGGGCAAATGGTTTTCCTCATTTCTTCCATCCAATTTTGGCTAATTGAGGTTTGAGGTGATTCTTCAATTGTGCTATTTCAAAGTCGATATCTTTTACCGAAGCTTCTTTAAGAGATTAAAGTTGAAATTCTTTAATGCCCAACTTGGTAAGTATGCTAGTTAATTCTTCTAGCAGGTCTTTTATAACTCTTTTTTAAGACTGGCTCATATCTGTATTTGATGGTTTTATCAAAGGAATATCCCTTTCAATTTTTCAATCTTCTTGGGGATTGAATTTAAAGCCATTATTCTATTAACAATGATCTCAACGCGGATCAGTTGCTCTCCAATTATTTTGACATGTAGATTTGTATAATTGTTTTGAGTGAGTATTATTCACTCCTTTAACTAAATCTGCTTCTTCTCATTTAAAGGGAGTTGCTCCTACACTAACCTTTTAATCTATCGCCACCTTTAGATTTAGAGATAGTGGATGGATTGCCTGAATTTCTCTTTTTGAACCTCAAGTTTTCTAGGTTCGAAAAACTATTTAGCATTAGACAATAATCCTCTGAGACATCTGGATTTTGAAAATCAGCCAAAATTTCTGTTTTTCCTAAATGATTAATTATTTCCAAAACTGTATTAGCATTATTCCCAAAGTCAAAATACGCCAAATTCCTTAAAGCAAAGCCTTTGGGTAACCATACAAAGAAATCAAACTTATTAATCCTATTAAGAACTTTCAGTTTGTCTTTGTACGAATTCCCTAACTTTTCAACATATTGGTTAAACATATTTTTCCAGTAATCTTGTGACTATTTTGTAAGAATGTTTTCAAACCATGGTCTCTTTTCTTTATTTTGCTCAGAATGGTATAATGCTTGTATTCTTACAACAAAATAGGAGTCTCTTTGGTCTTCTAATACCAAAATATCATTTTGTGACACATATCCCATGTCTAAGAGTGTAGGAGATTCTTATCTCGTTGAACAAACCGAAGTCTCAACTTTGTAGTGGGGGTGATATAAATTCGTGGTTCTTTTCAAACTTTCTAAATTATTTGGGACTGATGTAGTAGAGTATCTAAAACTCTCTACCATACTAGAAGAACCTATTTCTTCTAGGTAGATATATCTTCTAATAAAAAACTTAATCTCTATATTCTCATCCTCACGTTCTTTAATTTGACTAAAGTCTCTTTAGGGTGCTTGGGGCCGGAACTGCCTTCTCGAAGATTCATGTATCTAAAAACTTTATCTTCTCCCACTTAATGATCTGAGGGACTATAGTATTGGTCTTCTCATGATTGTTGAGAAATAGGGTGATTTCCCCTCCTTTTACACTTGTAGGGAATGGTTGCCTTTCTGAAATAAAAGTGCTCATAGTCTTATAACAAACTCTATAGATGAGCATAATATGTTCTGACATCATTTCATTGCCAAAGCCCATCATATGTAAATCAAGAGTGAGAGCTTTCATAATATGGATATCGAACAATGATAAGGGCATATTCGGATAACACTCGAAATAAATTGGCTCATCACAAATTGATGATTCTACTATACCCAAAAGACAATGTTCATATCTCTTATGTCTCTTATCTCTCAAGGTAGTAAGAGTGAATACTTCTAGGCCTAACCGCGTCATTAGTTTTAACGCAATTTGTACCATACCAAGGTGGATAAATTCATATCAATCTTCTTTATGCTTGTCAATTAGATAATGTGATAGAAGTTGAATAGATTCCTATCTGAATTTTATAGGTATGATATCTTCGACCATTTTTATCACAAATCTAGATTTCTGTGATATGCCTCTAAGTTTATAAATATTAGCCTTAGCTATGTCTGGTATATACCGATTAGCTAAATCTATTTCTTTATTTTCAATGCGCTTATTTTCTTAGTATATAATCTCAATATTTTTGTTTTCTGAGTTAGAAGAGTTAGAAGTATACAGGGCAGGTTAGGGTGCTCCTTTAGTGCTAGGAATCCTATATGTAGAAGAAGTGGAAGAGGTAGAGAAGGTAAATCTTTCGGAAGAGAGCTTCTTAAAAATGCTTGCCATTTGAATAGTGATTGAACTGAGTCAATAAGACACTATCTTTTATTTATAGGGTTGTCAGGTCAGTTTGCACTTTAACTTATTCTTCCTCTATTTCATAAAATAGATTTAAAATTAGAAGTCAACAATGTGTTTCATGTTGACTTCTAGGTATTGATTGCGGAAAGGTCTTTGTTGATAAGCTTCTGACAGCTGTGGTTTTAAAGGTTGAGGCCTAGAGGTGTCAAAATGGATCACTCTACCCGGCCCTTCAGGGCTTTTCACTACTCAAGGCCGGGTCGGGCTAAGCTTGGAAAAAAATGGGTCGGGCTGGACTTGGCCTGTTTTCAAAATATATATCCGAGCCTGACCCGGAAAGCTCATCCAGGCCTAAAATGAGTCCGATCCTTTTTAAATAAAATATTCATAATACAATATTATTAAAGTAAATGCGATTATTTGAGATTTTGAGTCCTGAAAACAATTCAATTAACAAAAGGTCCAAAGAACAATCCAAACAGAATTATCAAATTGTATCATCAAAGTTTATAACCAAATAACTAATAGCATATCAAATTATCAAATAACTAAGAGTCTAAGAACATCTCAAATAAAGAATAAAATTTTGGTCAAATAAAGATTTTATTGCATATTATTAAATAATGGGTTCATCAAAATAAATTTCTGATTTTAAGGAGAAAAAAACAGACCTTAATGAAGACATAAGCAAAAAATAATAATAATAAAAATTTATTGGGCCGGACTCAGCCGAGCTCAACCGATCTCAATTGGGCCTGGCCCAACTAAGCCTAGCCCAACTGAGCCTAACCAGGCTTATATATCGGGCCATATCGGGTTGACCCGGCTCGACCCAATGGGCTTGTAAATTTGTCTTAAGCCCGAGCCTAGATATGGCCAGGTTTCCTCCCCGGGCTACAGGTTGGGCCAAAAAATTCGACCCATTTTGATACCTCTATTGAGGCCCTATGTGATGAAAATAAGGTACAAAGTTTGCAGGACAAGCTTACGGAAACGGAAGTTTCGAACATAGTATTACTGGTATTATACTTGGTTGTATTAATACAAACGTTATGATTTTTGAACTGAAATTTTCAGGGTGAATCATTGCATACCCTTTCTCAAAGGCTCATCTGTGAGTTGACTCCGCTTGATGTAGATTGCAAGGAGTTCTCAATGGTACACTTTTTCGAACATAAAATCTTAGTTTTGATATATATATATATATATATATATATTTTTTTTTTTTTTTTTGGTTAGTAAATATTTTTCCCGTGAGCAATGAACTGATCGGAATGGAGCCGAATACTTGTTTTTTTGTTTTTTTTTGGGTTTGCTCCCTCAGATTGAGAGTTACGTTGGAAATACAAGTACTGAAACTTCTGACAATGTAGACATCATTCAAATCTTCAAAGTTTCTCGGAAAGGTGAAGATAAACACTTCGAAAAGGTGAGAAATCATTATGAAATTTCAATCTTTACGATCGTCTTTTTTGGGTATTTATCTATCTCGGCCCCTTAAACTTGGTATGTTTTTTGTATAGAACCAAAATAGGAAGCTCTTCTGGCATGGCTCGAGGCTGATAAATTGGATTGGAATTTTCCCACAAGGTGAAGAAGATCCTAATGACTTAAAATCTGCACTTAGTCACAAACTGCATTATTTTTCTTTTGTAATTTTATTTTATTAATGATTAGGATTAAGGATTGCCCCTCCAGAAGCTCCTTCGTCAGGTTCATCCTACGGCAAGAGGGTCTACTTTGCCGATATTTTCTCGAAAAGTGCAGAATCTTGCTGGACAGACTCGGAAGCTTCAGATGGTGTTTTAGCATTATTATGCTTGGTTGGTTTGTTTTTCCTTCTTTCTAATTGTAAAATCATGTCTAGGATCGAAACATCAACAGCTTAGTTGTATTATAATCCAGTGTTCCTCCGCTTTCCAGGTTGCATCGGGTGATATGAACGTACTCTTAACTGGCAAGGAAAACGCAGCAAATCTCCTAAACGGATAACTAAGGTAATTTTTTTACTTATTACTTATTTTTTTGGGTCCTTTCATTATAATGTTAATAAACGTTTCTTGCAGCACAAAGGGGATGGGTAAAATTGCTCCGGACTTGTCGGAATCTCATGTACTAGAAGATGATGTTATTGTTCCCTTAGGAAAATCAAAACAGCATCAAGAACCAAATGTATTATATGATTCCTTAATGTTCTACTTTCTATCCTAATAGTGGCAAATAGAATCTTAATGAAATGAATGTGAACAGGGTGCATGTGATCAAAACGAATACATATTGTCGATCAGATTCGAATCTGGTAGTTCATGTAAACTTCAGCAGAACTTTTAAAGACAAACCCATCGAATAGCGAAAGAGAACTATGTAAGTTAAAGTTAATACAAATTCCTACTAAAAGAGGGAAAAAATTAAAAAGAGGAGAATAATATCCAAATCAAGAATGATACATAAACAGTAACAGCAGAAAACAAAAAGAAGCATCTTCTTCACCTATTTCTTGGCGTAAGTGATGAGCATGGAGTTCTGTTGATTCATCTTGAAACCTTGGAGTGCTTGCATGGCAACCGTTGATTGGACCTCATCTCCAAACTCGACAAAGGCAATTCCAGGCTTTGCTTCCACCATACGAACCTCCTTAAAACCTGGGTACTGACAGAACAGCATTTGTAGCATCATAGGAGTTGTCTCTTGGGGAAGATTCTGAACGAACAAGATGCTATTTGGTGGTGCTGGAGCCTCGGGTACCATTGACTTCACACCACCTGGATATGGTATTTGCGACAGCTGTACCCGGAAAGGGATGAGTTAGTAATTAAATAATGGAAATAGTGTAAACACAAGACCCTATAATAGCTTGTCTACAAAGAAGCATCTAAACTACTTGGCGTAACAGAAACTTTGTTTGTGTTCAAAACACCCTTTTCCCAGCAACTGGAACAACACATATTATCGATGAATTTAGTTTGTAATTTGTCCATCAAATGATACAGCAATGTTACATCAATTAACCATATGTTTTCAATAAACTAAAATTAAGTTAATTAGGAATAATAATAAGTGATATGTAAGAAAATGAGATTCTTACATTAGGAGCTGCGCCATAGGAACCAGGATAAGCAGGATTCAAACCCATAGCCGCTTGATTAGCATCATGTTGTTCTTTTCGCTTTTTCCCTGTCACATGGTGAAATCGTATAACTCTGTAAACTATCCATTAATCAGGAAAGAAAAAAAGATTGTGGTGATACGTAATTCCACTCTAACACTTCTGTGGGGACCATTCTCACATTTTCTCGGTGAAAAAAAAAAAATCTATTATAACAAGGGAAAGAACATGGAGTTACATATAATCTGCCGTCTTCCTGCTGTACTCTATATCTTGACCGGATAAGGCAGTGTTATTCCACCAATTAAATTATCAAATGACAATGTAATCAATTATATCCCATGTAAGTAAGCATTACTTCACTAGTTTACAGGAAAACAAAAAGACTATTTGAAACAGTTACCATATCATATGTTTATACCACCATTTGAACCCTTTCCCCACATACATGAGGGAGACATTGATAGAAAGCTTTTCAACGATACAAATGATCTTAAAATAAAAAGAAGAGAGAGAGAAAGCGAAAGAGATTTACCCTTCTCCTCGTGCCTCTTTCGTCTTTCCCGCGGAACAAAGGTACCATCGGCCTTTGCTATTATATCCGATTTCGTCTTAGCATATTGTATTCTCTTTATCACAAAAAGGAGGGGGGGAAATTTGATAGTCAGAGAATAGAATTTCAGTCATCTTATTGCATCTCTATCACACACTGCTAATTTCAGTATTTTTCAAGTTAAAGAAGACCAGAATTCACAAGCAAAAAGATGCAATCTTATATTAAGATTAGCAACTAAACCCCTAATAAATCAAACTTGAAGTCTTTATATGTATAAATCAGCATAAGGATGAGACTGAAATAACAATGTCAGTGATTAGGATTATAATAAAAAGTGAAATTGAAGGTAGTGAGAAAAATAAAACACTACCATAGGTTTATCATAGAAAGGGAAGCCTTGCATTTGCCTGAGCGCGTTAGTGGCGGAGGAGACCTCCTCAAAGACAACCCAAGCTTGGCCTTTGTGCTTCAGCGTCTTGAAAGCTAACACCTCTAGTATCTTCCCGAATTGCGAGAAAACTGCGTGGAGAGATTTCTTCAACTCTGCACAATTGCGAAGGGAAAAGTTAAAAAGCAGTAGTATCAATTTGAAATTTCAGTGCGAAGAAACCCTGATTTTTTTTTTTAGTTCCTGAAAGAGTGATTAGGGAGACCTTCGAGCTTAATTTTCTCGTTGAGATTGTTGATGTAGATCGTCTTGTTCGTAGGGACTTCGCTGCCTGTGTTGTTGATATCCGCCATGTTCGTCCCCCTCTCTCTCTATCCCTCCCTCTCTGCTGAAGAAGCTGGAAGCCAAAGAAGTAAAAGAACTGAAGAAGCGAAGAGGAGGTCCAGGCCGGTGGTTCCAACTTCGAATCGGGTGTAAGAGCGAAGTTGATACGGGCTGGGTTGGGCTTTTTTTACTTTGGGCTAACCTTTTAGATCTATCTCGTAATAAAGCCCAATTCTTGGCCTATAATTCTTTTGCCACCTTAAAATACTTATTTAACACCTGTGTAACGAGCTTCTAATGTTTTGTGCTAAAGTTCTAGAATGGGTTCATATTACCAGCTTACGGGTCGGCCCATTAATAGCTAAATATTTCACAACCTTGAACTGAAGGTGAACCTTAAAACTGGACGCCGAAAGACATTTGTTCTAAATTCTGACCTTTTGTTAGAACAGATAACAAAATTGTCTATTTATTTTCTTCATGTCTTATTTTCCATTTTCTAACGTATCAGTACTAGAAAGATTCATTTGGTTGCATCTTGTGAAATAAAATCGCATCTCTTATCTGTTACATATGTATATATATATAAATGTTGGACCAAATTCTGGAATACAAAAGTATAAAAGCTAGACTCTGCGAAGATTCAGGCACACATGGTCTTACCTTAACTTATGACTCATACCATACTATGCTATTAGGTTTGATTTAAGTCAAGCCTTTGTCTAAGACTAAATAAAAATGAAATCAAAGAGATAAGATAGTCGAAAGATGGGATTATCTATAGAGGGGCAAAATTAATTAAGACATCATAGACTCATTTTATCTTTGTCTTTTCTCTATAAATTTTAGAATAGGTAAACTTGTATATATTTTCATTAACCTGAGATCTCTATTTATAATACAAAAGGTGTAGTATATATGGAAAATGCAAAGAACTAATGAGAACTAAATTTGGTAAAACTATATAAGGAAAGAAAATTATGGGCTAATTTTAACATGTTTCCTCAAGTTGGAGCATGTAGATCAATAATGCCCAACTTGCTGGAAAGAATGTGGAAGAGGTCATTGCTAAGAGTTTTAGTGAAGATGTCAGCTAACTAATGAGCGGAGGGAACATCGGAGGTGGTGATGAGTCCAACACACAATTTTTCACGAATAAGGTGACAATCGATTTCAATGTGTTTTGTACGTTCATGGCAAACGAGATTCTGAGCGATGTAGAGGGTGGATTGATTGTCGCAAAAAAGAGTCATAGGTGCCAGATGAAAAACACTCAGATTAAGGAAGAGTTGTTTGAGCCAGGTGAGCTCACAAGTAGTAACAACCATATCGCGATATTCGGCTTTGGCAGATGAACGGGTAACTGTGGAATTTTTTTTGTGCACCAAGCTGAATAAAAAAATCGGTAGTAGATCGGCGGGTAGTGGGACAGGTGGCCCAATCAGAGTCAGTGTAGGCGGTGATATGTAGATTATTGGAAGAATGGAACAAAACACCTTGAATTGTGGACGAGGTGTGGGGTGTGAGGAGCATGCATGAATTGATTGAGAATATTAATAGAGAAGATGATGTATGGACGAGTGATAATGAGTTAGATGAGGCGACCAATAAGAAGACGGTAGTGGCCTGGATCAGAGAGAAGATCACCATCAGTATGATTGAGCTTCAGATTATGTTCCGTAGGAAAAGAGACTGGACGAGAGCCGAGATGACCACTATCAGAGAGAATGTCAAGAGTGTTATTTCTGCTGGGAGAGAGAAATACTAGTAGGGGAACAAGCCACTTCAAGGCCGAGGAAATATTTGAGAGGGCCTAAGTCCTTTGTCTTGAAGTGACGCACTAAATGGTCTTTGAAGAAATTGATCTGGAGAAGGTGAGTGTTTGCAACCAAAATGTCATCCACATAAATGAGGGCAATATTGAATGAAGAGCTAGTGGTGAGAGTGAAGAGAGTGATCTGCCTGCGATTGAGTGAAACCTGCACTAAGAAAAACATATATTAGTTTAAAAAACTAGTTGCGAGAGGCATGTTTGAGGCCGTAAAAGGATTTACAGAGGTGATAAAATCGGGTATCACTAGTGGAGCAATAATCGGGGAGAAACTGCATATAGACCCCATCATCAACGTCCCTATGGTAGAACACATTATGAACATCTAATTGATGGATGATCCAATGCCGGGCAGTAGCTATGGCAAGAACACAGCAGACAATGATCGTTTTAGCAATGGGAGCAAATGTTTCCTAATAATCTAGCCCTTTAGCCTGATTATAACCTTTAGTAATAAGACATGCCTTATATCGCTCAAGGGTTCCATCAACACGTAGTTTGGTTTTAAGAACCCATTTACAACTAATTGACTTCTTTCCAGCAGGAAGAGACTCCAGTGTCCAGGTATTGTTATCTTCCAAGGCATGTATCACAGACCTCATGGCCTTACGCCAATGGGCATAGCGTGCGACATCAGAGTAAGAAGAAGGCTCAATAGTGGCAATTAAGGCATATACAAGTTTATTGTGGGAAGGAGAGAAACGAGTATAAGAGAGAAAAGATGATAGTGGATATGGCATACTTGAGACTGTGGGAGCGGCGAAGGACGCAATGGGAATATTTTATAAGTGGTGCGATGAGGACGAACTGGAATGGATGGTGGAGGAGCTGGAGGTGAGGGAGTTAGAGGAGGTGTTGTAAGAGGTAAAAGAAATGATGAGATATCACGAACAGGAAGGGGAAGGATGGGTGTAGAGGAAGGGATAATGTGGGTGAGAAAAGAAAATTGATTCTCGAAGAAAATGACATCACGAGAAAAGAAGATAGATTGAGTGTCAATATTATAGATTTTGTAAGCTTTTCAATTACTTGGATATTCGATGAAAATACATTTGGATGAGCGAGCGGAAAACTTATCACGGTGAGCTCGGAGAGTCCGATTATAACATAAGCAACCAAAAACTCGAAGATGAGAGTAAGAGGGAAGTTTTGTTAAAAAGCAGTTCAAAAAGAGATTTATGATTTAGTGAAACACTAGGGGTTCGATTAATTAAATAAGTATCAGTTAAAATACAATCGCCCCAAAATTAAATAGGGAGATTAGT
The DNA here is from genome assembly GCA_027186245.1 of Coriaria nepalensis. Classification (NCBI taxonomy): domain Eukaryota; kingdom Viridiplantae; phylum Streptophyta; class Magnoliopsida; order Cucurbitales; family Coriariaceae; genus Coriaria; species Coriaria nepalensis. Next base: position 6,907,223 of record CP114491.1, on the reverse strand, counting down.
TTGAAAACGAAGGCATCGTACAACATTTAAGAGATGGTGATGTTTTCGTTTAGCAACTCCATTTTTTTGGGGGGGTTTCAACGCAAGTACGCTCATGTAAAACATCGTTCTCAAAGAAAAAAGTTTGAAACGGAAGAGATAGAAATTCTTGCCCATTATCAGTCTGAATAGTTTTGATAGTATTAGAAATTTGAGTGCGGATGAGTGCAAAAAAATTCATCAGATAATGTATGGCTTTAGATTTAAAACGTAACAAGTAAACCCAAGTACATTGAGAAAAGTCATCAATGATAGTAACAAAATAATGTTCATCGGTTAATGAAGCAGACTTATATGCATCTCAGATATCACAAAAAATTCTATAAAAGAGAAACATGATTTTATTAGGAATATTCAAAAAATGGAGACGAGTCTGCTTTAAACGAGTACAAATAACACAATTGGATAACTGTTTAGTGATATCAATAACATTAGGAATTGAAATTTGAGAAGGGTGACCTAATCGAAGATGCCATAAGTTTGAATTTTCAGAGGAGCGGACCGACAAATCAACATAAAATTTTGATGGGTCGGGTTCGAAGACATAGAGCCCATTACACATTTCACCCCGCTCTAATCAACCTCTTCGATGACGGGTCTTGAAAAAAACATTAAGTGGGGGAGAAAAAAAGTTTTTGGGTTAATAGGGGTATAGATAATAAATTAAAATGAAAAGAGGGGGTGAAAATGATATTTTGGAGAATTAAAGTGGGGGAAAGGGAACTTTCCCTCATCTCTTGCACGGGGAAGGTAGAACCCATGGGAAGAGGGAGAGAGAGTGGCGAGGGAGGCATCGTAGGTGGGAGAAGGAAGCGCAGCGGCAACAAACATGGTGTGACGCGCTGGAATTAATGATCTAGGTGGCCGATAGAAGTGATTTAGAGGAGGGGAAGACATTATCCACGAATTTGACGGTGGGATTTGAATCAGCAGTGGGTGGTTCATGGCGAAGCAGATCTGGAACGGAGGTAAAGTTGGCGGTGACCGAGGTGTGGCGGAGCAGATCTAATAGCTGTTAGAGGACGTCTGGCTAGAGCTGAATCAAGGGATGAGGCACGGTGATAAGGGCTGCAATGGCTAGAGGTTTGTCGAGGATGGAGGAGCGTTGTCGTGGTTCCCGGCCAGGTGGATATCGGACGAGTCGCCAGCACTAGTCACGGGTTATATTTAAAATTGTTTATGTCTGATGAGGGCTTGTGAACAGCTACAGATGCGTGGCATTTGTAGGAAGGGAAAAGTGGAGAAGTCGTTGCTTTTCTTTTTCATTGAGAATGGAGAAAATTTTATTGATTGTGGGAATGGGTTCAGTAGCTAGGATTTTGCTCCATAAGGCAAAATAGGAGTCATTGAAACCTATGAGAAATTGATAGACTTATTCGTCGGATTCTCGTTATTGGTAGGTGGTGAAATCTATGACAGGTTAAAGGGATGCAAGTTCCTATCATAGTTGTTTTAGGCGACCATAATAGTTGGGAATAATTAGGTGCAGTTGGTTGGGAGATGCTAGATCACATTTAATTTGAAAAATACGTGCTTAGTTTTCATTGCCAAATCGAGATATCAGGTCGCTCTATAGAGCAAAGAGGGTATCATGAAAATCCAGAGTACCGACCAGGTTGGGTTCTATGACGTTTAGGAGGCAAGTGAACACCATATCCTTAATCTGGTCTCAACTATACAAGACAATAAAATTATGTGTTAATTATGTACTAATTATATACTAATTTAAATATTCTAAAGCTCTAAAGTTGATTTTATTACATTGGCAAAATTTTTACTCTTTTATTATCTCTCTTTTACGTTGTAAATACTTATTCTAGTCATCAAAGAGTCATATCAGTCCTTATTCCGATCGAACATTCCTAACATCTATTTTAAATGATTGAGCTTCATATTAGAGGGAAATCAAATTTCGACACTAATAGTATATATAATGAATTATTGAGTCGACTGGTTGGGCTCTTGTACACATTGGAGGGACGTGTTAGGTTAGGATTAGCTTTAACAACCCTTGTGTTCATTGTAAGGTCATGAGCATGAAGTTGTGATTAATTTATTGAGAGCTAAAGTGGGATCATCACAAGTACAAATTACATTAACTATACGTTACTATATCCGGATAAGGATGCTTCAAATAAAATGTCTACCGTAATGAAGGCCAACTTGATTCCCACTTCCCTTTAGCATTCTTTTTTTCATTTACAATATTTCTTATACCATCACTATCATCGTCGTCATCTTCTATTTAAATTGTTAAGACATTATCGGCCAAGTTGGAGTACTATCCATTTCTTATCGAAAAATATCTATTTTTCTTATATGAGTAAATATTAACTAAAATATTTATGAGAATATTTAATATATTATTCTATTATTCTAATCCAATAAAATCATATATTAAAATAATAATATAATTAAATCTAATTAATTGGAGTAAATTACTCAAAATAAATTTATTTTTATATATACGTAATATATGATTACGTTATGTACAAAACTTAATCACAACCATGACTCTTTTTCAATACTAAATATGATAGTTATTAACAAGTTAACGACATTATCTTTGGAATGAACCATTTTGGGGGTGCCCCTAGATGGGATGAATACCAACGCAGAGGGAGCGCCCCTAGAAAGGTAATATGCACATAGTATTAAACTACGTATAAGAATGTAGATAGTGTACGTAGTATGCAGCAGGTCGCCTACTGTTTTAACAAGTGAACCAGTGAACCAATCTACGACAGTTCTGACAAGTGACAATACCGAGCCAACAAGTTGACTAATAAAATGATATCTCACAAGCAACATGTGAATGTGAAACTGCTGATAGCATGAGGTAGATGACCTAACTGTTCACGTTGGGAACGCCTACTCCATTCATTCTTCACTATTCCAAACCGGAATTCCCACAACGTACAAAACGCTAGCCAGTCAACGCTTCGACAGTAAATAAACATGACCGACTCTGTCTTCTTAACCTTTTACTGTTTACTTTACTATACTCGTGTCATATCTAACAATATATATTTACGAAATTGAAATTTATAACATGATATTTGTGTTTAATAACTTTCTGCTTACTTTATACTGTTTACTTTACTAATATATGAATTGATTTAGAACACGCTAATTTTTTTTTTTCTGTGGGAGAGTCAGACGTAAGGGGAAGAAATGTCCACGTGGCAGAAAATGAAAGGACCCACCCAACGGTTCTATGCGCTGACGGTTTCCTTATTCGCGTTATACAGTTGTACTCTGTTTCCGTCTACTTTCCTTTTTCCGATATTGTTTTTAATTATTTATTATTAATTAATTTCCTTACAGTTTACTAAATTTCCCGCCTGTATAAATACCAGCTCAGTCCCTTCTCCTTCCATCACATACTTTCAACTTTCAAGATTTCTCCAACTCCACCAAAGAAATTAGAAGCTTTCATAAGCAGAGACAGAGAGAGAAGACAGAGAAGTACAGATAATTTTCCCGAGAACCAAACAGAAAGAAATCTAGATTTCTTCATTTTAGTTAAAAGGAAATTATGGCTCGCTCTTTATCCAGCGCTAGACAGCTAACTGCTCTCGTCGTCGATGGAGTCTCTAACTCTTTCATCAGGTAACTAAATGAAATACTTGCTCTTTTCAATCTCTCTGTTTCTAATTTTCAGAATTTAAATTTTAAGTTAATTAACAAGTTCACAGTAAACTTTATGTTTGTTAGCTGAGAAAAGGCAGGAAAGTTATATATGTGCAGATGACAAATAAAATTCGTTTTTTTTTATTTTAATATGATTTTACTTGGACAGTCGTGGATACGCGACGGCAGCGGTTACGTCGCAAGAGGTAGTGAGCAGCTTGGGAAGCTGCGAGATGACTAAGAAACAGACGGAAGATGTGGTGGGGTCTACAGAGAAGACGCAGTGGGTTCCAGACCCAGTCACCGGCTATTACCGTCCGGAGAATCGCGTCGGCGAGGTTGACGTGGCAGAGCTCCGAGCAACCCTCCTTAAACAAAAAAATTAGTTAACTCAATTTTCTTTTTCTTCCGATATTGTAATTTAATTTTTTAAAAATTAATAAAAATTAGGGAATTTATTATTTCTGATATTTAAGACTGACTTTTAATTTAATTGCTTTCTATGCATAATTATTCAGCTTCTAATCTATACCGGTCTCTCATCGATAGACATTTTGTACAACAACACGACCTAATTAATCATTATAATACATAAGGGTCCGGCGGGAAAAAAAAAATTTTGAGCCCTTAAAAACAATCGTAATTCAAATTTAAATGAAATATTTTTTTTATTAAAAAATGAATATATCATTAAAAAATTATAATAAAAATATGAAAATCTATAACAAAATAATTTGTTATATGAAATAAATTTTATTGTTCTTCTTTTTCTTGTTTCATAATTTTTTTGGAATTTTTCCAATAAAATATAGAGTATTCTCCCAACAAAATAAAAAAAAAAAAGAGAATATTTTGATAATGAATATTTGATTTAAATAAATTATAAGTGTATTGTTGATGTCGAAAAAATGAACTAATGTTAAAATTTCAAAATTTTAAATTTAAATATATTTTAGGTAAATTTTCGTATATAATTAAAGCGACTTTTATATTATAAAATAAAATATGTATTAAGAAAATTAATCTAACTTTTAAATATGTAAAAAATTTATGGGTAAATATAAATGTAATAAAGAATATATGCATACTATATAGTTAAAATGACTTTTACATTATAAAATAAAATAAAAAAAATTTATATGACTGTTACTAAAATAAAATAAAAATAAATGAAATGGAATTAAAGTTTAATAGACGAATGGGTTAAAAACACTAGTTAAAGTAAAGAAATTAAAATAACATATATAAATTTACGACAAGAAATTAAAATTAATCTAACTTTATTTGTATGAAAAATGATAAATAAAGGGCTTAAAAGAAGAAGATGAAATTAAAGATATTTTGTTTGTGATAGACAAATCAAGATTTAGGTATGAACTCAATGCACTCATTTTAGTTACGAAGAACCAATCTAATAAAGGAAAAACAAGTATTCTCGGAAGAAATGAAAAGATAAGTATAGTATTAGATGGGCCGATAATTTATTTACCGGAGCGTTGTGTTTTAGGTTGATTGATGACGATCGATGGATTGATTATGATCTAATAGATGATTTGTCTTTCACCAAACTTACTATTTATAGGTAATTCATAGTGAAATTTCCATAATAAATTCCAAGTTAAAATCTCACTTCTCACTTTTAGAATTCACTCTCCTATTTTGTGAGCTCATTCAACTTTTTTGGAAGAAAGTTTTGACCTCTGATTTCTACCAAACTTGACTTATTGATTATATGTTTGTCCCGACTTCTTCACTCACTTTCCCACTAAATTCAACTGAAATCCTCACCTCCTCATGTATTTATGCCGAATCTATTTGGTTGAGAGTGAGATTGAATGAGTCATTTTTTCCATTTTTTTGGAAAAAAGTGGTTCAACTCTTTAACCAACCAATTAGGCTTGGCCGAATTTCTTCTTTTCCCTTCCCAAGTTCGGCCAAAGTTGTTTTTTCCCTTTCAAAGTTCGATTGAAATGCTCTCTTTCTTCTCCAAGTTTCAGTCAAAGGTGGTGTTTCCCACATTTGGTTTGACCAAGATATTTAGTAAATGGAAATTGATTTTGTTTTTTTCGCGAACGGTTGAGATTGAACTTCACATGATTTTTCTACAAAACGATTTATGAATATTTTTCATGCCACCTCATTAATCATTGTGGTATTTTAATTATTTGAGAGGAAATACTTCTTGGGTGAATTTTGACTAAGCCAAAGGCTCCATATTCAATCGAACTCGACTATTACTCGATCAAATTCATATTTAGTTGTTAAATTTTAATCGGTCACTTTAATTATTAATAGCTAACTTGCATTTATTTCAATTCCATAATCTAGTTATCTCTCGTCACACATCTATTATAATCAATCAATTTAAATACTACTAACCGACTTAAATTTATTTTAATTCCATAATCTAATTACTCCTCATCACGTATTTTAATTCATTTTAACGGTTTTATTCACGTGTCTATTTATTTTTAAACTCTTATTTATTCCCAATTCATTTTTTTTTAATTTTTTTATAATTTTGATCCTATAAAAGTTATATTTAATTTATATTTTCATCCACTTTTTATCATTGAGCTCCATCAATAGATGTTTGCTTGAACTCCTAGAAGAAGAAAAAAAAAATACATTAAAAGTAGACCTCCTTCCATGAAGGTGGTGCAGAGGAAACCTCTATCAATTTGAGGGCAGGGAAAAATATAAATTTAAAAAAATTTTAAAAGTTTAAATATAAATTTTTAGGATCATAAATATAAAAAAAAGAAGATAAATTTAAGATAAATAAAAATTTAAAAACCGATAAATAATCGTAGAAAAAATTATTAAAATAAATAAAAAATTAATTATAACTAATTTTTAAAATTAAAAAGTTGATTATAATAATATAAATTTTGAAAGATTTATTATAATAAAAATAAATTTGAAGACGTTGATTATAATTTTTCCTATAAAATTATTTGAAAAATTATTAACGAAAATATAAAAAATATTATATATTTATTATCTAAAATTAAAATAAATTTAAAAGGTGACCTTGCGAACACCAAATCCATTAAAGTTTATTTATTTCTTTTTGTGTGGTCAAAATTTCCACACCATGAAAAGTAAACAGCTAACAAACGCGATGACTTTGTCCTTACACGTTTGACGTTGACATGGCAAACAAAGAGTCAAGTCGTTAAACTGGTGCTAGCTATACACTCGCTGTCGGGCAACAACCGCAACCAAGCGAAATGAGAATCTATTTAAGATTCATATTGTCATTAATTAACTATTTTATTTTTAACTAATCAGTTCGAAATTTAATTTACAGCAACAATTCTTGAAAGAGGAAAGCTTTTGGATCAGGATTAACATTAATTAACCACGCTGAAAATGAAAATGAAAATGAAAATGAAAATGAAAATGAAAATGAGACGTAGGGGGCTCTGTGAATGAGTATGTCCACGTGGCGGAGAAGTGCACAAGCCAAACGACTTAGTTTGACCATTTCCATATTCACGTAAACACAGCTGTACTCTGTTTCCGTCTACTTTCCTCTTCCCGCCTGTATAAATACCAACCCTGCGCTCCTCTTCTTCCTACACAACATTTCAACAACACTCTACAGCAATTAGAAGCTTCCATAAGCTGCGATAAAGAGAGACAGAGAGAGCTTTGTTTGTGTTGATTTTTAGAAATTTTCCCTAGAACCAAACAGAGCTGTTCGATTTCCTAATCTCTGATCAGCCAGCAATTAATGATGGCTCGCTCTTTATCCAGCGCTAAACTTCTCACTGCTCTGCTCGTCGATGGAGTCTCTAACTCTTTCAGGCGTGGATACGCCGCGGCGGCGGTGGCGGGAGGAAGCAGTAAGATGAGTAAGAAGACGACGGAAGATGTGGTGGGGTCTACAGAGAAGATGGCGTGGGTCCCAGACCCAGTCACTGGCTACTACCGTCCGGAGAATCGCGCCGCTGAGATTGACGTGGCAGAGCTCCGAGCAACCCTCCTTAAACACAAAAATTAGTTAACTAATTTATTTTTATTGATATTATTTTTTTGTTATTGCAGCTCCCCCCCCTTCCATTTTGGGGGAAACCTCATCCCAATATTGTATATTTATTTTTTATGTATTAGATTTTAGTGTCGCAAATTATATGAGTAAATTCAATTATTAATCTATAAAAATTTGAAAGTGTTAATTCTTTTATCGACGCAACTCTCTCTCCTCTTTTTCTTTCCTTCTATTATTATTATTATTATTATTATTATTATTATTATTATTATTATTATTATTATTATTATTATTATTATTATTATTATTATTATTATTATTATTATTATTATTATTATTATTATTATTATTATTATTATTATTATTATTATTATATCAAGGAATACTCCCACCACCTTCAACGAGGGGCTCCAAACTCCCGGAGGGATCGTAAGATTGACTATATCACTAGAGTAATTAAGAGTTTAATTTCAAGTGGTGTTGGACATATGATTTGAACCTGGAGATTATCCTACGGAGATCCTTGTGCTTACCACTTAGGCAATCCCTTATAACACATTATTATTAATTATATAATTATCTCAATTATTTTAGAGAAAATAGTTAATTTTATTATATAATTAATAAGAATGTTATTCCTTTTACTTTCTTAAAATTTACTCATTAAAATTTCTTATAATTAAAATGTGTTATTACTAATATTATTTATATGAATAACTGTATAATTATATTCATCCATAAATACTATTGATAGAATAAAATAGTAGTTATAACTTTTCTTTTCTCACAGGTCTGGATCTATATGTATACTCTATATAGATAACAACTGTAGTCACAATTCTACCTTCTTGAAATCTATGAGTTACAACACAAACACATTTCTATAAGCTAAAGAATTTAGTAAGCAAACTTCTTATCTCATATACACTATAAAATAGTAAAACTCAATTATATAATTATGAATATGCAATATGCAGATTTCAAATACTTTTTTATAAATAGTAATATTTTTATTTTATTACTGCTTTGCTTTGGATTCTGAGTATGCTACCGCCGATATTTTTTAAATCTATCGTCCGTTATGACCACTGGAAGTAATTCACTATGACCATTTTTAACTTTTGACCCGCTATGACTGCTTACGGTGATCCACTATGACCAATAAAATATGAGATTTACTATGACTGCTGGAGTGATCTATTATGACCAATAAAATCTAGAATCAACGATATCTCTATGAGATATGTCCTGACTGGCAACACCTCACTGAAAACATTATGCGCTTTTATAAAATATACATTTCTTTGAAAGATCATTCTAACATTTCTAACATTATGCTTTCTCATTTCAAATAACGCTTTCAAACTGAAACATGTTACTACTGTATTTAAATGATGTATCTAAATTTCAAAGCATTTTAGCTTATGAAATTCAACTGCAGCTTTCATAAAATCAATGCAGACAGACTATACTTATATTGTAAGTGAAAGTTTACTTACCTAAAATTTGATAATCATTAAAAATCTATTAGACATCCTTCAAATCCTGAATTATGTAGTATCCTAATCGAGCACTGATATAAACTTAACTTAGTAATTTTCTATAAATTTTATTATTAATTAACTCATCTAAATTTATATATAATATTGTTCTAATCTCTTTAATTTAAGTTATTCTTTTGTAAAAGCTCTAACTTATTATATAAGTATTGCTTTCAGTTAAAACTCATACAACCTCTTATTAAGGTTCAAAATATCTCATAGAAAATTTACAATTCCAAATTATTATTTTTTTCTTCTTAGTTCATGCCTTTCATTATACCACTCACATATAGATTTTAAAGTTACTTAGTTTCTCTAACTATTAGCCTAGGTTTAATAATTATATTTTTTTTAGACCATAATTCTAATTAATTTGAAATTTGATACACTATTAAGTCTATCTTTTATATGTCTCATACCAAACTTTTAGCTCCAAATTTTTTTCTACCTCTTCTATTTTCACTTTGGTGACAATGTATTATTAATTTTTTCTCTTGCTAAATTTCTTATTCTCATAGATGTATTCTAAAAATCATTTCTCTCATTTATAAATAACTATTGTTTTAATATTTTTATGGTACATTTATCAAAAAGTCCTATAACTCCAAATTGGAATATACATGTTTGATCTATCAAATCCCAAGTATATTAAAATCGTTAAATCAAGCATTTTATTTTTGTCTATAGTTTATTACTTATTCATTAGAAAGCTAACATTCTAAACTTTCATAATTATATGATCTAAAGAATCGCGCCGCTGAGATTGACGTGGCAGAGCTCCGACCAACTCTCCGACCAACCCTCCTTAAGCAATTTGTTAACTCATTTACTATTATTACTACTATATTTTCGTTATTGTAGCTCGCCCTTCCATTTTGGGGGAAACTGATTCCAATTTAGAATATTTATTTTTTTTATGTATGTGATTTCTGATTTCTGATTTTTAAAATTTTTTATATGTTTATTATTGCTTTAATTTTAGGGGAAATTAAAATTAACCCCCAAAATGCTTAATAAATAATGATCACTTTCCAAACTAAAGAATCACATGATTTGTTGGAAAATTGCCATCTAAACTAAAGAATTTATCGAGGAAAAAAGCTAATTTATGCTTAATTTATGATTGTTATTTGTGGAAAGTATATTGAGCGATTACTTAGCAAAAAAGAAAAAAAATAGAAATTAAATCTCAAAAATAAATGTGTATATATTAGAGATAGTTAATCTAATGAAAAACTGGTTAGAGAGAGTTAATTTACTGGTTTTTTGCTTATTTATATGTAGATATATGGTTATCAGTTAGTTAGTTAATTAGTTGTTGACTGCATGTTGATATATGTGTATGTATTGAATATAAATACGTTGTATTGGGGTCCTTTGGATAGTAATAAAAATATAAGGGTCTTTTTCTTCTCTCTCTCACTTTAACATGGTATCAGAACTTAACTGTTTTTTTTTTCCTTTATGTTTTCTTTTCTCAATTGATTTTCTCAGGAAACAAACATGGACACTTTTTACTCATCTACCGCATTCTTTCACCTTCTCTCTTAATTCTTTCACTGATCGATTCGTCTGCATCTTGCGAATTTTTCTGTCTCACTCACTTGAACTAATTTCATCTGTAAAATGATTTTCTCTTCATGACGACTCCTCCACCTCCAGCTCTTCCAACTCAATCATCCTCTCAGATCGTTGATTTCTCCCATCCTCTATACCTTTATCCTTTTGACACGCCTGGAGCCCATATCAATTCCATTCAATTGACTAGAATAGAGAATTATGGCGTGTGCTTAAATGCAATGCTTCATGCTTTGACTGCTAAAATAAAGTAGATTTCATTGATGGAAGCTGTGTTCGTCCACCTACTGATCCTTTCATGCAATGCTTTTGTTTTAGGTTGGATTTTAAACACTATTTCGAAGGAATTATTTGTTGGTGTTGTATATTAAAAAAATGCCTATAATGTTTGGGAGGATTTAAAGAATCGGTTCAATAAGATCAATGGCTCTAGAATTCTTGTTCTACATCGCTAGATTAATGCTCATCATCAAGGAGCTAATTCAATCATGGCTTATCATTCAAAACTCAATGTATTATGGGGTGAATTTGAGTTTCTTGTTCTTAATCCTCATTTCATCTGTGAGTCTGCATATGAAGTTTTTCCTTAAAAGGAACAACAAAAGTTGCAATTCTTCACCGGATTAAATGAGGGATATAATCAAGCTCAGACTTAAATCATTATGATGAAGCCTTTTCCAAGCCTAGATGATGCCTTTTCAATGTTAACTTAAGATGAGACTAAAAAACCTCTTTATGTTCAATCTATTTCAGAAACTCCTACAACAACCTTTTATTCCTCTTTCAAGTCACTTATTCCTACTTGGAATAAAAAATCCTCGATTGAATGTGACCATTGTCACAAGAGAGGCCTGACATTACATATGTTGTCAATATTATGAGTCAATACATGCATTATCCAAGGATATCATATTCTCCATGCAGGTCATATAATCCTTCGTTACTTGAAGAATTCTCCGAGTCAAGGCATTCTCTTGGCCTTTACTTCTAACTTGAACCTAACTGCATACACAAGCTCAGATTGGGCCTCATGCTTTGCCACATATAAATCTCAGACTAGTTTTTGTATTTTTCTAGGAGATTCATTAGTCTCATGGAAAATCAAAGAAGCAGACAATTGTTTCATGTTCATCCCCAGAATTTGAATATAGGGCTATGGCTACAACTTCTTGTGAACTTGTATGGATTGCTGCTCTTCTTCAGGACTTAGGGGTTACTATCCCAACTCCTATCACTTCTACTGTGACAATACGTTGCTATTCATATATCCAACAATCCCATATTTCAGGAACGCACTAAACACATTAAGATTGACTCTTAGTACGAGAAAAAGTGCAGTCTAGTTTCCTGGTTACTTCTCATGTGAAGACAAATGAACAGTCCACTAATCTTTTTACTAAGTCTTTAGTGATTCATCATCATTATTACTTATTTTCAAAGCTTCATGTTTTGGGTTTATTCAAACCATGAGCTTGAGAGGAGGGGGTGTTAAAGATAGTTAATTTAATGGAAAATTTAATTGAAATGATGGTTGTTGATGAAGAAAGACTTTTAAAAGGGCTTTAATTACACGTCAGACGCAGTCAAAGCAAGGGACTAATTTGACTTGTCTCATACTACCTATAATTGGGTGTAATTGAAAACTCAATACTCTTAATACTCAATTCTCTAAAATCTATTATTAATTATAATTTTATAGAAATTAAATAAAAATTAAAAAAAAAAAGTAAATATCTAATTTTCAAAATTAAAATTCTTATTTAATTTTATTAAAGTAATTTTCTAAATTTAAAGAATTATTATACTTTAGAGAGGATTTTGTTTTATTAATATTTTATTTATTCTTTAATATTACTTTTTTTAATAATATTTATTATCATTTAATAATATTATTTTTATCTTTCTTTTTATATTAATATTTTTTCTATTCTCTCGTAATAAAGAAATAATTTATTAATATATAAAGAATATAATAAATAACCGAAGTGTTAAATAAAATTTGCTAATATTTTTAGGACCCAACTCAAATCTATGATTCAAAGTCCAGATTGGACCTCCAATTACAATTTAAGGTCTAAACAATAGGACAAGAATCTAACAGCACTTCGCATTTATTCTCAACACTTAACAACTCTAGCTACCCAACTTGTTGAGCGAACAGTCAACTCATCAAGAAGAGGAAGAATAAACAAAACGATCAGCTTTGACTTTAATCTTTCTTCCAGTTATATTATTAACACAATCAAATCCACACCCACAAGTCGGACTCTCATCAAAATTACTAACCGGAAAATCGGCCGATGCTATCCCAACTGAGAATTCGAGCTCATCCTTATCACGAATAACCTCCACAATACTCAGCCAAACAAACAGCACTTTAACTTGAACCCCACTCAAGCTAGAGAGTTTGTCTTTGGCTATCACACCATTAATGGTTGACTTGTACTTCAGCTCGTACGAGTCAATGGAGAACGTACAAGAACCATTGAGATATGCTGAGAATTCACCCGTGGAGTTGTTCAGGTCATACCCTAGAACACCTTTTGGGAGAACTCCAACCGGAAAATCGTATTCTTCTAGAACTTCATAGGCAGTATTGAGTGATGAGGTGGTGGCAATGGCGGTGGCGGCAGAAAGGATGAGGATGAGGAATGCCTTGGGTAGAAGGTTCATTACTATGTTTGATGGGTATCGGAAAATTGTTCTTAAGTTTGTCATGTAATGGGAAGTAGTGAGTGTTAGATAGAGTTGGACCGTTATATAAGTTGATGGTAGGTAGAGGGGGATTATGATTTACCGTTATCTAGGTTGATGGTAGGTAGAGGGGAATTATGATTTGATCATGGGATAGAATTAAAAGGCTATTATGTTGAGGTATTATTTGAAGTGAACACGGTTTAAAGTTGGTAAAATTCATGGTTTTGTACATTGAAGTGAACTAAGCTGTGAGATTATAATTAACATGGAGTTTCATTATCCAGAACGAAAATTAAGGATGGTTGTTCATAAATTTTTAATTAAAAAAAAAAAAAAACACGAGTCAAACACTTTGAGCACTAGTATCTTGTTTTCTATTCAGTTATATTAATTATAATTTTAAAGAATTTAAACAAAAATAATAAAAATCGTCCAACCATCATGCATGTCTGATTTTATTTTTAACTTTGCTATAGTACTTCTACAAATTTAAGAGAAGCACTTTAGCAAAATTTAAATTGATTTAATTCATATTTTATCCCTCTAATATTTTATTTTATTATTTTTTTTCCAGCAATGATCATTTTTTTTTTCTCTTCCCTCCCTTTCTCCTTCTTTCCTTCGTTCTTTGTTCTCTGTACATTGAAGTTCCACCTCCCATTTTTCATTGTTTTCTATTGTTTGGTTATTACTTTCTAGCTAGCATATTTGTGCTCATTTATGAGTTAGATGATAATTATACCTTTTAATGCAGATTTCCATCCAGATGAATGATCCTCTACCAACAATGTGCTCCAAGATTAGAAAGACTTACAAAGAACAAAAAAGGGATAAAGCGAAGATGACGACTGATGTATCACTCTTTAACGATTAAGTCAATAAAATTTTGTAGGAAGAATTTAGGAGAGGCAATATTTAGGGTCAGAGTGTTGTACCTCCGTTTAGTGGAATAATGATCATTTTATACCTTTGGTTTGGAGAAAAAAACCTAGTAAGTTTGCCTATGAATTGGGGCTAAGCCTTCTCACCCTTCTAGGATGCATGGCCCACTGCATTCGTTGTGGCCCACCCGTCATATACAAAGTCTGCCTCTTTCATCTAGGGTTAAGTCCAATTATCTTTACTCTCAAGATGCCTAGCTTCGACACATGTTGAGGGTGATGAGCTTTAGCCTCATCTTAGAATGACACGAGGTTAGCCTTATCGCCATAGGGTCGGTTTATAACCCTAACCTAACTCTTGGATGGGCTTCTCAACCGATGTTGAGGCTCCTATTTAGCTAATCCCAATAGTTAGCCCATTACCATGTGGTTTGAGCATGATAGGGGCACGTGGTACCTCTGAAGCCCATCTCTCTTTTTCCAAGTTTTAGGCAAACCAACCTGATAACTTGTCTCTTCAGGGTTGGGCCACCCCGTTAGGCTCTTAGACAACTGAACACACACTAGTATGTGGAGAGGCCTTTCACTTCCACTTTAATGTTTTGGCGATGGTTCCATATCCTTGGCATAATGATCTTGGGAATCGAGGTGATGTATTTATTTCTCATGTGCACACTTTGCACCTTCTCTCATAACATGTGGCCCAGTGTGGTTGGTTGACCCTTCGGATTCAAATCATTTTTCCCACAGAACTGAATTTCTCCACCTTTCTTCCTTACGGTTTCCTTTCCTTCAAACTTCTTACTCCTTTGCTCTCTCTCGTTTCGAAAACTCCGAAAAAGCTCCCATTTTTGCGACTATTCTCTATTAAAAAAAAATGCATTATGTGACACTACGTCGCATCCGCAACCTCTTCTCATTATGTACTATATCTGAGAAAACTAGTAAGTTCTTCATCCCCTTTCTTCCTAGGGTTCATGAATGTCATGGTGATCTGTGAATTCTTAATTCTAATATGAAAATGTTGTGTACGCTTGATTTTAGGAGTTTCTCACCCTTAAGGCATCTCTTCACCTCTTTAGATTAAGATTATCGCTGATCCTATGGTTTGAATGCACTTAGGCTAAGCTCTTTCTATATGGCTCACTAGACCTTTGTCTTTAACTTTTAACACTAGGTTCTTTGAGACTTAGCAAATTATGGTTTTCTCCTCTTTTCTCATTCTCGTCTTCAACTATCTTTCATTAACCATTCTTTTTATAAGGCTGACTTTCATTTTCCTAGCATCATTAGATTTGAAGACTTCTTAATGTTCATCACAACCAAGAGCTAGTAAATAAAGGTAAGGTCAACCTCTTCCACCTGACCATTATGAGAACCTATAATCCATAATTACTCAAGATGAGGCTGGGGATGTTCTTATCGACTACAACCTACCTACCGTAGTGGGCCTGAGGTGTCTGAAGCTTATGAATGGATTCCCTAGATTGGGGTCTTTCCATTAATAGATACGGTCATCTATTCGTTGATGTTTAAGATAGGCGTCATCCCCTCTCCATCCCTTCATCCATGAGTTCTCTCTACGTTTGGATGCTAAGTTAGGGCTAGTTGACGCCGAATGCTTGGCGAACTAATGATCATTGACCTCTTCATTCTCTTCTTTGAGTCCACCCGGCGGTTTCCATGAGTATCTTTCTTCCTATCAGTCCTCGACCTTAGGCGTAGGCCTTAAAGGTACCACTACTTTTAAGGAGGCACCCCTGTGCGTCTTTCCTAAGTTTAATAAAAATTGGAAGGAAAAGTGGTGCATTCTGACTAGGGAGTGGTAGTGCCCCCTTAGAGCATATAAGGTCCTCACATCCTTCAATAAGACTTGTAAGTATTTTACCTTATAACCTTTTGAGCCTTAGCCCAAGAATAAAGGTTTGACCTCGTCTTTTCTTTTAGGTAATTCTAACCACCCCTTTTCCTTATCCGATGGGGATGAGGCAATCTGGAGGGAAATTTTGGCTAAGCCACCTATGGATCGGTGCTTGGGAGACCATCCTGATGATGAACCATCTTACAGCCTTTGGCCTTTTATATGATGTGCCCTCCATGAAGGCCCTCCATTTTAGGGTCATTAGGGGTTATAAGGGGCCAACCCCTAAAACTGAGGGTATTTTTTTGAACTTTTCATTCTCTTTATTTTAATATTTCCAACCCCTGATTTTTGTGTTGTAGAGTACTAACCTTAAACCTTGCTGGCTTTTAAATAATAATTATAATAATAAGAAGAAGAATTATCATTGGTATTGTTATGCTTAACCACTTGGAGAAAAAAAAATAGTGCAAGAAGACAAACTCTCGCTTCCTTAATTAACTTGCTTCCAAAGAAAAAATGAAGAAGGAAAAATGGGGATTTAGGGCTACTGATTTTTGCAATCAAAATCGATTTCCTTCGTGAAGCAGAAGAAGAAGCACAAAGAAATGGGAGGGAAGCACAACAAGAAGCATGAAGAAAGAAAGAGGGAAGAAAGTAGGAATATGTTAGAAAATATTGAAAATTAATGAGAAATTGATTATGTAACTCTTGGGTTAATGAGATTTAATTTGAGGTTTTTAATTCTTTTTAATTGAGGAACTTAAAATGTTTAAAACCATCATTTAAAATCTCATAAATTTTGTAACTCTCGAGATTAATTTTATTTTAATTCTGAATTAAAAATGAAAATAACAGATTCTCAAATTAACCTCTATAAATCGACTTTTTTCCTCTTGAAAATTTCACACCAAAAACTCACATCTTTTTTTATCAAATTTCGTTTTTCCCTCTATAGTTCGTAAGATTCAGTATGATAGCATTCATATACAAGAAAGTTCGTCAGAATCAATACTGTGCAATTACGTAATTCATAATCTGTTGTATCATGAGAGACATACGCCATAAAAGCTTCGACATCAATAATGGGCAACTCTATTTTAAGAAAACTATTAGCTTTATTAGGTTTCAGGCTCATTTTCTTATCATTATTTTGGTTTGTGAATTTCTTCTTTATATTATGTTTCTATATTATAACATTGACAATTTAGTTTTGCTATATTATTAGTGTTTACATAATGACATTACTATGTTGTTTTAACATTCTATTTTTGATTACAGGTATAGATTCGTACACTACTAAATAATTTCTATTTGCAATACATTCTATTTCAAATTCTGCACTACTATTTTACAGTTTTTGTATTACTATTTTCTATAAATTATGCATTGTTTTTTCTATATTCCTACAACTTAAAACATATTTAATAATTTCTTAGGACGTAGTAAACAAAATTTTAAGCTTAAAAACAAAATTGCTATTATAATGCATAATGTAGAATTTTAAAATTTCAAAGTGGAAACATGTTATCATGTGTGTTTTGTGCTTTTGATTCTATTGATATATTGTTATTAACTCAATATTCTATGTAACAATTAAAATGTGTTATGCTTTGAATATATGCTTTCATGGTATGGTTTATTGTCTTGTAATTGTTTACCATTAATTGAAACGGTTTCAAATTAAAATTGGATGGCTTTTGAATTAATTTGTATCCATGCGAATTTAATTTGTACCAATTTAAAAATGTAATGATTTTGTAACAAGTTTTACAATATATGATTCAATTCGGATTTTGTAACAATTTTATAATATAATGATTTGATTATTGTAACAGGTTTACGATTAAGTGTAATAATTTAATTCATAACCATTTCAATACTAACTCATTATAAATTCAAAATTAATTTCTAGTTTATAATGGTTTCAAATTTGAGTTTATAAAGATTTTAGTTACGGTTTATTAAATTGGTTACGATTTTAATACAATGTAATGTTTTTCATAAAGCTTTACGATTAATTGTAATGTGCTCGATATTAATTCATGGCAGTTCAAAATTAATTCGTAATAGTTCGAAATTAATCCGTAAATAAAATAAATTTTGACGAGCTTATTGTTATACTTCATATTGAAGAAAACAACAACAGTTCTAGTGAAAAAAAATGGATTATATCATGTATGAAAAAGAAAAATCCTGTGGAATGTGGTTAAACTTTTAAGTAGACTAATAAAAAGTCTAATTGGAGACTAAACGTGAAACCTCTTATAAGCAAACCATGCTTCAATAAAAGTGCTTCAACTATGACAAGATGAGTTATATAGCTTTGGATCGTAAACTACTGAAACAAAACCAGAAGAAAATATGGTTGATGACATCACTCAAGAGGTTTCAAACATTAGTTTGAGCGATTAATTTGAGTGAAATATGACACTCTTGTCTAATAGTGGAAAGTTTGTATATGATGAGCTTATAAGTTATTTGTAAAGAATGTGATTCAATAAGAAATGAATGAAGCTAGTATTTGATTGAGTCTGCTAATTTATAACATGCTAGACTAATATATGTTAATTATGATTCTATGCGTAGATTAATTAACATGGATCACATGCCAAACTTTCACATTCATTCAAAATATAAGTGAGAAACTTATGTTGAGATAAGATAATCGAAGTCGTAATTTTAAAATGAATACCAAACTTCTTAGTTTAATATGCTCTCTTTGAACATGTATTTCCAAGTAGGTTCAAAGAGGAACCAAGTTTGTTTATACGAATATATGAGATTATCCTTCAAGATATTCAAGATCAAGAATATGAAAACAACAAAGACAAAAAAGTCTTTTAGGTCAAATTCTTTGACTTTCTTGTTAGAAAATGAATATCAAAACTTCAAGAAAACTATAAATTCATCTAAATGTCCTTTAATGAACTACTCTCAATTAGAGTTATTTATGAATAACATTATGGATTTGCTAACCAAAAGGTTAGGTAGAGAGGTAGTTGAAAGGTCATCGAAGGGAATGGACTAAAAAAGCCCATGAAAGAATAAAGTCAATACAATGGAAACCCAACCTAGTTGATTGGAAATCCCAAGATCTAAGTTTAAAGAGACAACCTAGTTGTAAAAACTCAATTAGACTACTATGGGGGTTATCCTCTTATCCATTCTTATAAGAATGATGAGGTAATGATACCTGTAAAAGGAATGATAAACTATGCTTTTAATGCTTCTTATGCATCGGGAAATCCAAGCGGAATAAATGAACTCTTGATTAAGAATCACTTATATGAGAGGGAAGCGTGGCTATTTCAAAGAGAATTGACTTGGGCTCAATCCCTTCCAACTCTTGTAGAACCAGGTAGATGTTCATGGCCAAAATGAATATAACAGTGAGAATCTCAATTGTATCGAGAAAGATTCCTATATGAGGTATTTTATCATTTATATGAACGACATGACAATTTAATGACATTGTATTTACTGATCAGCCAGTAAAATCAAAATACTTTTAAGGGAAGGTTCAAAGGTTGATGCTTACATATCCCTATGTAAGGTTTAGATCTGTTGAACTCTATCACTAGGTCAAAAATGTTTTGGGGTCAAAACGTCTGTTTTAATTCTTTTGTCAATTTTCATTCCATTTTAATCCTATATAAGTTTAGAAATATTCCACCATTGTGCTCACTAAGCTGATCATCAAATAAAGATATTGCTTTTGTATTTGTAGAAGCATTATACAATGTGATTGATATTAGACGTTGTTTTATATCAAATTCATTCAAAACTTGCATAATAATATCATAAATATTTTCAGTATTATGTTGAGTCTCAATAACTTTAAAACCTATGATTTTTTTTCATAGACCATTCAACATCTAAATAATGACTAACTACAGATAAATAATCTTGCTTAGATCTTGCACTCCAAATATCAGACGTTAATGCAATACTAACATGAGGTGAACCTAATTTTTTTTTTAAAGCATCACATTGTTTTTTAAAATATACTTCTATGTCACTTCTAGTTGTATTTCTACTTACTCTCCTATAGGAAGGACAATATGAGTCTCGAACAAAGTTTTCATAATATTCAGAGTCAGTAAAATCAATAGGCAAATCAAAATAAGCAATTAACGTAGCAAGATTATCTCTAGCTCTCATTTCATTACATGACCATGTAGAAACTGAACCATCAGGTTAAAAATTTAATTGAGTTTGAGACATACCTATACCAAATGTATGATCAGACATGCATTTATCTTTATGATGTTTTAAGTGAGTAGTTTCATCAGTCCCAGTAGCAGTTAAAGTCTTTATACATATCTTACGTATAACATATTTTTTAATTTTACCGTATTCATTTGGCTTGTATAATCAGCTCAAATTGCCATCTCTAATTCCTTTAGCCGATTTTTACTCTGATTTTTACGTAGCTTGCTACCGTCCCTTATTTTAAGAATAAAGGGCTGGGATTTAAAGACTGCTACGAACCGGCATAATATAGAACGGCATGGAATCTGCCCTCTGACAAGTCCACATCCACAATATCAATTGTGTTTCGGGAATTATCATTGTATAGTATATTATATCATAATTGTCAAGCCCTGTGATAGAAATTCGAATTCACAATACGAGTCGGGTTGTCAAGTGCTTCAACCGCATCCACAACACGTTCGTCAAATACTTTAATTTTAATTAAGTTAGATAAATATATTGCTGCAGTTAAAAAAGATGGTTGGCGCAAAATTTTTCGGACAATTAATAAGTCATATGTTTGGGCAATCCTTGGGAGACTTCATTGAGGTTTAGGCCTATATATTTGGACACATGATAAATTCCAATAGTCCAATTGAAAAAAAAAAAAAAAAACTCAAAAAACAAAATTCCAAGGTTTTACACAGCAAAGAGTATACCATATGACATGCATTATTAATTCAACTTCGCATCGAGACATACACATGAAAAACACTACAAAACTCACCTAATAGCTAGGCTAAGTACTAATCAAGAAGCATACGAGGAAAGCACAACTTTATTAATATCATCACCATGCGTCATCATTATCTCTAATTCCTCACAATCAAACCCACATCCACATCTCGGACACTGGTTAAAATTCTCAACCGGAAAACTCGCATAAGCGACACCAACCGAGAACCGAAGCTCGTCTCCATCACGAACCACCTCTTTTATATCGAGCCATGGCACCAGCACCTTGACATTCACCCCCTTCAAATTGCGCAAATGCCCTTTGCCTATCACCCCCGTTATCGTTGTCTTGTAATCCAAACCGTACGATTCGATGCTGAACTTGCATGGCTGGTTCAGATAAGCAGAGAACTCGCCTGTCGATTCATTTAACTCGTACCCGTTTACTCCTTCCGGTAAAAGACCGATAGGGAAGTTGTAGTTTGCGAGGATTTCGTGTGCTGAAGGGGAGGTTTGAAGGGCATTAGAGGTGATCATTATAACTAGTTGTATAACGATAATGAGAATCATTGCATGCAGAGCAGGAGCCATTTTTTTTGCTGGGTAACCTTTTGATTGTGTTTGGCGGCGAAGAAAAAATTTAATGGAGCATGCAGTTTGATTCTCTGTATGGACTAGTCTTTCATTATATGTGCAACTGCGAAATCACTGTGAGGAGGGTACGTGGAAAGCATGTTTGACACGTGCGCAGATATGTTGTCGGAAAATGAAAACAATGGCGGATAAATGTTTTAAGCCGATGCTAGCACGTTTTCACGCAACACGTAACAATTCGGATGCATGCCCTTTTAATTGTTAGTGAGAGAGAAAAAAAAAAAAAAAACCTCGCTGGTTGTTTAAATTTAAGCCTTTATATGGGTGGTGCAGTGGATTCATAAAATGAGGGTTCAATCCATTTGACATTTGTATTAAAATTTTGGAGATGGATATACTGTTGGGAGGGGAAAAAAAAATAAAAATCCCCCCTCTTCCGAAGAGAAGCAAAGAGGAGATAAGAAACATGTGAACCGAAATGGTACTCAATGTCCAATAGATTTCATTCATAAAATAAGAAGTCGAGATATGGATGCGCCGACCGTGTCTGGTCAGCTCGAAGATGCCAAATTTAGTCGGGCATCCGTGTCTTAGAAATTAATCTTAAAGAACCTCTTTAAGGACAGTTCTGCCATGATGGTGGGACTATTGGCTAACGTTGTAGTGTTACTGGGTGGTGGTTGGATAGGGACACCCTGACACAGTTAGTGGGGAACAAATCTCTAACTG
The DNA here is from genome assembly GCA_027186245.1 of Coriaria nepalensis. NCBI lineage: Eukaryota > Viridiplantae > Streptophyta > Magnoliopsida > Cucurbitales > Coriariaceae > Coriaria > Coriaria nepalensis. The sequence continues at coordinate 6,884,741 of CP114491.1, read as the reverse complement.
TGTGAAAATATAATTAGGAAAGTTGCAGAAGCACTAGGCCACTATTAGTTTCCTTCAATCAGGTCATGCAACGTGTAAAGTTACAGCTGAGGTAGTCTCATATTTAAGGTAGTATAAATATTTAAATCCTAAATGAGTCAAAGGTTAATCACTATTCACTATCCTAAAAACTCTCTTTCTCTACTATTTCCAATAAAAAAATAACTCTTTTCCAAAAATCTGACTTATGCATTGGAGGGGGTGTGCCGAATATAATTTCGGTCTTCCTTTTTTTGTGTAGGAGAGGAAGCTTAGCAAAAGAGCATATTGTTGCTGCCTGGACCATATTTGTGCATCAATAGTTTGGCGCCAACCGTGGGAACTTCTTTGGTCTCCATTTTCAAAAGTTCTTTCAGCTAGAAGTTCATTGGTGAGTATAAGGAAAAGGTCTAAAAGGATGGAGTAAGCTAGTGGAAACGTGTAGGGGAATCAACCTCTTTCGCCTTTGCCGAATGTATACGGAAGGTGGACAAGGAGTTTCACTAGAGGTGTGAGAGAAGGAGCTGCGAGGGGAGTCACCCCTCCAGAAACTGGTGTAGGGGAAAACGAGGGAGTTCTAGTCGGATTGGTTTAGGTTGTGGAGGTGATGTAGAGGACTATGGCGAACCAATGAGGAGGGGCTATGAATCAGTCCATTGAGAAAAGGATTGAGGGAATGGTGCGGCGGCTGTGTATCGAGCTCAAAAATTAACAGCCTATCTCACATACTCCAGCTCTACCGGTTCCTACTTTCCCTCAAGCTCTGTTAAACCCCCATCTCCTTCCAACTCACCCAACTCATCCCTTTCCTTCAGCTCCTCCACCTTTGCTAGCCTAAGTGGAGGATAATCCCATAAATCAAATTGAAGCCTCTATTTAACTCATGGGGGTTGGGTTTGGCAATAAGTTTATGTTGTTTGAGGCGACCATAAAGAAAGGGGGTTTGGAAAAAGAAAAGGATGAGAAGGGGCAAGTCATTTTACTTAGAAAATTTTGAATTATCCAATGCTAGGAAAGTTTAAACCTCCCCTATTCAATTCATATAGAGGGGATTCTGACCTAAGGGACCACCTTTAGGCATTTGAAACCCCTATGAGGTTTAAATCTTTAAGTGACGAGTTGATGTGTTAGGCTTTCCACATTACTCTGGCTAGCTCGTCAATGGATTGGTATAGATCCTTGGCTCCCAACTCGATTCATTCTTTTGATGAGTTAAAGACTCAGTTTGTAGCCAGCTTCTCAAGGGCTAAAACACTTAAGAAACCCTTGGGAAACCTCTACATAATCAAATGGAAACTTGGTGAATCCTTAAGCGAATCCATTGAATCAATTTAGAGGGAAGCCTAAAGGGTGGACTGACTAACCGACTCGGGTGTATTGCATGCTTTTCTAGGAGGTACCAAATGATAAGTTGCTATCCTAGTTTAGTAAAAGGTGCTTTGAGTCCTTCGCTGAAGCATTGGAAGAAGCGAGGAAAATTGCTTGCAATAGCAACATTCAGGTTGCGTAAGCAAAGGGAAACCTATGCTGGGTTGAATCCTATAAGGGGACCTTTGAGTAAAAGAGGATATAAGAGGATTCTAGAGGAATAACTGAATGGAGGGATGATAAGAAGAGGAAGGAAGTTAAAAGAGCTAGTCCAGAAAGAAGGAAGTTGGTTGCGACAGTTTGGGAAACATTCACCCTTTTGATGGAAAGTATTAAGGTAATCTTGACCAAGTTGAAAGGGTATAATCTATTCAGATGTTTGAATCCCATGCGGTCCCCTCCATGATTGCGTGATCAAAAATCATATTGCCCTTACCATAGAGATCATAGCCATAAAATTGACAACTGTCTCCACCTTATGATGGAGATCGAAAGATTGGTGCAGGAAGGACAAATTAATAATTTCATTTAGAGAGGTGGAAGGGTAAGAGATGACCGAACTAATAGGGGTTTTCGAATCAGAATAGAGGCGGAGGGATAAGGGCTGAAGTTCATCATGAGCACCAAAGAGTCTAAAGAGAAATTCATGTCATTGTTGGAGGTCCGGAAGTAGGTGATAGTGGACGTTAGAGGAAATATAGTACTAGGATTTGACCCAGGTAGAGATAATTTCTATAAAGCCTTCATCAAGGGGTAAGGAAAAGTTAAATATAGTGTTTAGTTGGGAAAATGAGAAAGGAATAATATACCCCCACAATGAAGCCTTAGTAATCTCAGCTAACATCTCCACATTGATCATTCGCCAAGTCCTGGTTGATATGGGAAGTGCGGTAGATGTAATCTCTTTGTCTACTTTTGAGAAGATAAATAAGTAATGCTAAGCTAAAGCTAATAAACACTCCTCTCATTGGATTTTTAGAAAAGTCATTAAATCTTGCCGAAATGATCTCTCTACCCATGACCCTAGGAGAGGGAGTGTGCTGAACAACGATAATGGTGAAGTTCATGCTTGTAAACTTCATTTCAAGGTATAATAGAATTTGGGCTGACCCTCCGTTAATGTTGTAGGAGACATAATCTCTACTAGGTATTTGATGATGAAGTTCCCAACCAAGTGAAGAAGTGAATGTTATCAGAGAGTACATTGAAGAGAATGAAAAAACCTAAGAGGAGAATAGTAGAAGGGATGAAGAGAAGAGGAAGGCTAGGGCCTCCTTGGCCGAGCCACTTCGTTTGTTCTCAGTTGGGGAAAATAAGACTCTAAATGTTAGGGTAAGACTGGCCAAAGCCGAGCTAGGCAGGATCCGCTAGGGCTTGAAGTAAATTTTAGACCTTTTCACGTAGGACTCATTCGAGCTGACTGAAATTTTGGAAGAAGTAATTGGTCACAAGCTGGGGGTGAAACCAGAGGCCAAGCTTATTAGGCAGAAGAGAAGAAAGTTCACTAAAGAAAGAAACAAGGTGGCGGAAGAAGAAGTGAAGAAGTTACTTTCAATAGTGGCAACTAGGGAGGTGTAATACCCTGAATGGTGGCCAAATATAGTGTTGGTATCCAAATCTAATGGGAAGTGGACAATGTGTATGGATTTCACAAATTTGAATGATGCATGTCCAAAGGATAGTTTTCCTCTGTCAGGTATTGATATGATGGTTGATGCTACCATGGGAAATAAGCTGCTAAGCTTCATGGATGCCTATTCAGGATGTCACTTGGTTAAATTATGGGAATCTGACCAGGAGAAGATATCATTTGTAACCAATAAAGGGCTATATTATTAGAATGTCATACCGTTTGGATTGAAGAATGCTGGAGCTCCTTTTCGAAGGTTGGTCAGCAGAATATTTCAAGAGCAATTGAAGTAGACTGTGGAGCTTTACATGGATGATATCTTAGTAAAGAGCATAAGAAACAAGAATCATCATACCTAAAAGAAGCTTTTTCGGTCATGAGGCAATATAGGATGTAACTAAATCCAGAAAAGTGTTATTTTGGGGTTCGTTTGGGTAAGTTTCTTATTTATATTGTGCACCATAGGCTTGGAAAGGCCAATCCAAAGAAGGTTCAAGCCATCTTAAATATGCGACCTATGCAGAATAAAAAGGAAATTCATTGATTCACTAGTAGGATAACTACACTGAGCAGATTCATGTGTAAAGCTGCTGATAAATGTTACCTTTTTTCAAAGCTCTAAAGGGATCAGGCAAGATAGGATGAGCCGAGGAGTGTGACAAAGCCTTTGGGGAAACTATAGAAGTACTTGGCCAATATCCCCAGAATGAACAAACCAGTGGAAGGTGAAGTCCTGAAGTTATATATAATAGTTAGTATGGTGGCGGTAAGTTCAGTTCTCTGAAGGGAGGAACAGGGTCTCCAAGTCCCAATTTATTACACTAGTAAAATACTAAGCATCTTAAAAACTAGATATCCCCGAGTATATAAGGCAACACTGACCTTGGTGATGGTTGCCCAAAAATTAAGGCCATATTTCTAGGCCCATGTAATTGAAGTGATGACTGACCTATCGCTAAAACAAATACTTTGAAATCTAGGCACATCTAGGAGGTTGGTGAAGTGGTGGAGCTTGGGGAATTCATTTATGAATTCATTACAGTCAAGTCCGACTCAGAATCAAATGGGGAATGTCTAAGCAACCCTGCTCGGCCATCAATGACCCACAGGATCTAATCTTCCTATTGGACCCTCTTAAGTTGATGGGGCTGCAAACAAGGAGTGTGTAGGGGCGGGGTTTATCTTAACATCCCTAGAAGGGCAAAGAATTATGTACATCGTAAGATTCAAGTTTAGAACCTCCAACAATGAGGTGGTGTTTGAAGCACTCTTTGCAACATTGAGATTGGAAAGAGAGGTGAGAGTGGATAGAATCTTAATCATAAGTGATTTCTAAATTGTAGTGGGGTAAACTATTGGAGAATATATGACATAGTCCAAGAAGATGACATCCTATCGTAAGAAGGTTGGCCTGTTTTTGGATAATTTTAACAGTTCTAGATCAAGCATGTGCTAAAGAGGGTGAATTCAGAAGCTGATGCTCTAGGAAAGTTGGTCACTCTGCCATAATGTTCCCTACCTGAGGGGGTCCTGATTCGATATTTAGATGACCAGAGCATTAGTCTAATATGATGGATGACACCTATAAAGAAATATCTCACTACCGAAGAACTCCTTAGTTCAACTAAATATGCCAAAATGGTTAGGAGTCATACAGCTAGAAGCATGTTTATAAGAGAGGTGTCGTATATAAGAGGTTACTTAAAGCCTTTGCTCAGATGTGTATCGGAGGAAGACGTGAATCAACTCCTTAGAGAAATTCATGAAGGAAGGAGTATGTGAGAGTCACTCTAAGGGAAAAGCTACATTAAGGAAACTATTCTTACAAGGGTACTTTTGGCCTACTATGAAGAAATATGTGAAGGAATTCAGTAAGAAGTGTCACATATGCCAGGTTCATTCAAGCATCCCTATGAAGCCACCAGTTTAGCTTACAACCATTACAGGTCCTTGGCCTTTCGCTAAATGGGGGATCAACCTGATATGGCTTGTCACGAAGGCAGGGAAGAAGAAGAAGTATGCCATTATTGCTCTCGAGTACTTCACTAAGTGGATCAAGATTGAGCCACTAACTTCAATCTCTGAAGCCTCGATGACTAAGTTTATTTGGAAGTAGCCGATATGTTGATTTATAATTCCAGAAACACTGTTCACTCATAATGGGACTCAATTCGCCAACAAGAAGTTCAAGGCTTTTTGTGCACAATTTAGGATTAAGCATTCAATTTCCTCTCAAACCCATCTTTAAGCCAATAGATAGGTGGAATCATCTAATAAAGTTAATAAGATTCTACTGAAAAATAAGTTGGAGGAACACAAAGAAAAGTGGGTAGAAGAGCTGCCATATATTCTTTAAGCCATATGAACTACTTCGCAAATAGCTACAGGAAGAACTTATTCCAATTTTGACTTACAGATCCAAGTGCATAGTTCCTACTAAGTTGATCATACCATCTTATAGGCGCTTGATATTTACTGAAGAAGAAAATAACAAGGTCTTAACTGAAGTATTGGACTTGCTCCAAGAAAATATGAAAGAGGCTAGTATCAAGGAAAAAGCCTTGAAAAGAAGGATGAAGCAGTATTATAACAAGAGGGTGCATGAGCGTCCAATTAAAGTGTGTGACCTAGTTTTGAGAAAGATATTGGTGTTAAACAAAGGACCGATGGGTGGAAACTAGGAAATACCATACAAAGTTGTGGAAGAAATCTGTTCAAGATCATACAAGTTGCAGAACAAAGCAGGTAAAGTGATAAAACACCCATGAACCCTAAAAGTGTATCAAGAATCCAAAGAAGAGGTGGAACATTAGGAATATTTTCTTGGGAAAATACAATGTAATTGCCTAAATGGGCTAATGTATTGTTGTCACCCTTATCTTTGAATTAAAAAAGGCTTTAAGAAGCCAAACTCAACGAAGTTTAGATCCTAAAAAAATGACTACTTAAAGGGCTAGCCGACCACTAGCCATTCAGCTCAGACCTACGAGGTCCAAATTTGAAGTCAAAATTTCAAAGTTCGAGCCAGTCTGAAAGTTTTGCCCGGATAAAGGGATGAATGTCCACTACCTATTTAACTCAAACCTATGAGGTCCGAAATTTGAAATCAAAATTTTGAAGTGTAGGCCATACTGAAAGTTTTGTTCTGATAAGGGTCTGAATGTCCACTAGCCATTCAGCTCAGACATATGAGGACCAAAATTTGAAATCAAAGTTTCAAAGTCCAAACAAGACTGAAAGTTTTGCTTGGACAAGGGGCTGAATGTTTATGAGCCATTCAGCTCGGATGCAAGATGTCCAAAATTTGAAATCAAAATTTCAAAGTCCGAGCTATACTAGAATTTATGCTCAAACAAGGGGATGAATACATCTAGCTCAGAACAATGAGGTTCAAAATTAGAAATAAAAATTTCGGTTCAGATAAGAGGTTGACTAACCAAGTCAATCAGCATGAATCCATGAGAAGTCCTACTCAATCATGGTATAAAGTAAATTTTTGCCTAAGTTTTGAATCGAGAATTAAGTTAAGTTTTAGGATTATGTCAGCAAGCCAATGAAACCCTAAAAGGAAGGGTAAAGTCAGAAAGTTATTTAAAAACTCAAAAAAAGAGAGAAGGAAGGGGAAAAGAGTCCCACTTCATTAGTTCGGATTAGAATCCAAAATGGTTGATAAAGTTAAAATAAAAAATGCATTAAACTTCTCCAATTACAAAAAAAAAAATATTAGTTATAAAGAGAAGGGCGGAGCCAAAAGCTTGAAATCAGCGGGAAGCTTAAGCCTAACGTTGGTCCTCTCTATTAGCATGAGAGGTCTGCTCGGAACTGATCTGATTGTCAGTAGTCTCCCGAACTCTTGTCTCTATGCTTTGATTGGTCTAATTGGTGGTCGGGTCTTAAAAAATCAAGACTTCATCTCAGCTTCCCTCTCCTCCTTCTCCTCGTTTTCGTCCTTTATCTCAGCCTGTGAAGATGGTGCAGGTAGATCCAGTGGAAATTTGAGAAGTTTAGGGTCTAGGTCTAGGTCTACCTAGATAAGCTAACATAAGCTCCTCTCATGACAAAGCCAAACTCCTTGGCCGCATAAATGTCATTTTGGTACTCATTAGAGGCTTTATAGCCCTTAATAGCTTGTTGCCCGATCTTAGGAAGATCGGCTTTCATTTTATTTAACTCATCCTCTAAGGACTTCCTATAGTCTCTTTCTTTCCTACGAGGCTCCAGCTCAACCTTATATTTTCTCTGAGATGTTTTCTTATCATCTAGAACCTCTATCAGTTGCTTATGGGCATCAGAGAGGGCAATCTTCTGTTTCTCATGCTCCAAACACAAGAGGGAAGCTTCAGAGGGGTTTGTAGAAAGAATAAGGCTCCAAGGGTTGAGGAGACAATCAACAGCTATAATGGATAAGATAACTATGAAAATAATGTAGGAAAAGAAAAGAAAATTCTTAAGTGAAGAAAATAGAACTAATACCTTCATTAGATTAGAAGTCACCTCTTCTACTAAACATAAGAGAGAAGCTTCATTGGGGTCAGCGGAAAGAATGAGGCTTTAAGGGCTGAGAAGACAATCAATAGCTATAATGGACAAGATAACTATGAAAATAATGTTAGGAAAGGGAAAAGATAAATCTTGAGTGAAGAAAATAGAAAAAATACCATCATCAGACCATAAGTCACCTCTTTCACCAAGTCAGGCGTCTTCATATGGCTAAATGAAAGTTACAGGGGGATGCCAAGCTATACATCCTGTTAATCATCTCCTTAAAAAAATGCACTAGGGATGTTTAGGACCCGAGTAGAGCTAGACCTATCTACCCGTCAATATGGATGAAATATTTTGTGATCAAGTGGAATGGAAAGAAAGAGTTAGAGGATGTGAAACTTGAGTACTTGGCAGACCAGGAAGTGTATTTTCTGCTGAGGCGTTTGCTTGGGCAAGAGTGGACGGAATAGAGCGGGTAAGAGTTGCACATTTGCCTTTGCCCGCACCAATCATCGCTTTTCTCTTTCTGAGAGGTGGGCCCTTAGCCTACTCGACCCCCTTTTGGGCTTCTTCCATTTTAACCTTCTATATCTTTCAATCGACCATCATTCTCTTAAAAGCCTCAGTGATGCGAGGGTCTATGTTGGGGTCCATCTCTGTAATTAAGAAAGTCAAATGCATGAAAGATAATATATATATAATTGTAAAAAAGTACATAGATAAAATAAAAAAACATAAGTCTCATCCTCTTCTATAGGGAGAGTTCCTCCTTGAAGATTGCTTGAATAGGGTTCAAGTCCAAATGAGGAGTAGGAATTAGGTCGGACTCCCTTTGCTTGGTTAGGGAGATGAGCAACCTAAAATCCCTAGCTTGAACTAGGATTAAATCTCTGACATCCCAAACCCTTAGTTCGACATCAGTTGGCCTAGTTTTGGGAAGTGACATACCTACAAGAAGATCGAGGTATGAAATAGGAAGAATTTAAAGATGGTTAAGGAAAAGTATGTCGAACAGAAGGTTGGCTTACTTTCAGATTTGTAGAGGGATTGCAAAGATGCCACACCATTATTTTTAGAAGGGGACACTCGTCAATGGTCGACCAGAAGCAACCATCTCTCGACCAGTAGCTTCTTTCTAGAGGATAAAAGAGCCAATAAATGATCTCCAGGAATTAGGCCCGAGCTAGCCTAGGGGAATTCCTCAGTAGCCGAGCATGGTTTGAATGAAAGGGTGGAAGGGAAACTTAAGGCCAGTTTCGAATAAATCCTTATATACCACTATTTCATTTTACTCGGCTTTACCAACATCCGTCATAAATCTGTCATGCTCAGGAACCATAAGGGTAACGTCATCAGAAATGTCACTAAAGGTTGAAAGATTTTCTAATTCGTCCTGGGTTAGTTCAGTCTTAATGGTTTTATTGTGTGCCTGGATTTTCTTGGGAGCTTTTTTACCTACCTCTTTGGACATGACAACCTGGTGAGGGGCTAGTTTACCCTTGACCATTTTATCTAAAGAGAAACAGTCAATCCGAATAGGAAAAAGTGCGGCATGGTTGGGAAATTATGGTCGAGATCACTAGTTAGGGAAGATGAGTTTAGGGTTTGAAGGATTATATCACAATTCGAGGGGTGAAGGTTCATCTCAACCATATGATTCTAAGAGAGGGTCGGCCACTAAAATTACCATCCCTAAAGTGCTAAAATTTCTTGCTCGGCCTAAGACCAAACACCAAGCCTAGACCTTGAAGAGGGTGTATCAAAAATGTAAAAAATTGTCTAGGTATGGAAATCACCTATAACTGAAGAAGCCGAATAGAAAAACTAGAAACACTTGGAAGAATTGCTTTTGACTGGGCATTTATATACTTTCTTGTTGTAGTACCATTCCATCCTCATTTTTATTGCCTCTTCTTTGATACTAGCTTCTTCCCTATTTTCTTGAAGCAGGTTCAGTGTCTCAGCCAGAGCCTTACTATTTTCTTCTTCAGTGAACATTCGGCTTTTGCAAGTAGGTATGCTCACCTCGGTAGGAACTATAAACCTGTAAGTCAAATTAAATGAGGTTCTTTCAGTAGCAGTCTGTAGGGTGGTTCAGATGACCTATAGGAGATATGGCAGCTCTTCTACCCACTTAGAGAAGTAATTTATAGCAACAATAGCATACTTCTTCTTCTTGCTTACCTAAGTTAGGGCCCGATCACGTCGATCCCCAATTTAGCAAAAGGCTAGGAACTTATGATGGTTGTAAGCTGAACTGGTAGTCTTGTAGGAATACTTGCATGAACCTAGTATGAGCAACACTTCTTACTTAATTCCTTCACATCCCTCTTCATAGTGGGCCAAAAATGCCATTGCAAGAATAATTTCCTCATTGTAGCTCTCCCCCTAGAATGGCTTCTACACACTCCTTCATATATTTCCTTGAGCAGTTGGTTCACATCTTTTTCTGACACACACCTGAGTAAGGGTCGTGAGTAACTTCTTCTATACAATACCTCTTCAATCAATACACCTCTGGCTGTATGATTTTTGACCTCTCTTGCCACTTTAGATGAAGTAGGAAGTTCCCCAATGCTGAGATATTTCTTGATAAGCATCATCCAACCTTCTAATTCTACCTCCATCATCATTATTACCAGACTAATACTTTGGCCATCCAAGAATCAAATCAAAACCTCTCTTGGAAAGGATCTTTGTGGTAAGGTAGCCTTCCTGGCTAGAGCGTTAGCTTCAGAATTCTTCCCTCTCGGCATATGCTTGATCTGGAATTGTGCAAACTGAGCAAAAAATGAGCCAACCTTCTGCTAATAAGAGGTTATCTTTTCAGACTTTGTCAAGTATTCCCCTATAGTCTGCCCCACCACAACTTAGGAATCGCTTACAATTAAGATCCTTTCCACAGCTACTTCTCTTGCTAGTCTCAACCCTACTAAAGTGCTTTATACTCCGCCTCATTGTTCGAGTTCTTGAATTTAAACCTTAAGGTGTATTCAATTCTTTACCCATCCGGAGAGGTTAATATTAAGCCAATCCCACACCCCTCCTTATTTTTTGTCCTATCCACCTAGAGGGTCCAATAAGGAGCTTGAACATGGCTAGCTGAAATGGTTGAGATTAGTTGGTCAGACAAATCCTATTTGGCTCTTGATCGGTCTTAGGTAGACTGAGTTCAGAAATGAAATCTTCTAAGGCTTGCACTTTTATAGCCGACAGGCGCGTGTTAGTAATGTCGAATTTCCCTAACTCTACTAACCACTTTAGTAACCTTCTTGTCTGTATTTCGAAGGATCTGCTTCAGTGGTAGGTTGGTTATTACCTCGATAGCATGAGCTTAGAAGTACAGCCTTAGCTTATGAGTAGCCATCACTAAGGCCAACACGACTTTGTCATCTTGGGGGTATCTCGCTTCTAGGCTTCTCAACACTTTACTCATATGTAAACTTGAACTTGGTGGCATTATTCTTCTCTCAAGAGGACCAATCTTACTACTACCATACTGACATTTATATATAACTTCAACACTTCACCTCCATTAGCTTGCTCAACCTCGGGATATTAGCTAAGTACCTCTTTAATTCTTCAAAGGCCTCATCACATTCCTCAGCACATCTTACCTTACTTATTCCCTTCAAAGCTTTAAAGAAAGGCAAGCACTTGTCAATGGATCTGCTCATGAACCTACTCAATGCAGCTATCTTTCTAATGAGTCTTTGGATTTCCTTCTTATTCTGAGAAGCTCGTAAATTTAAGATAACCTAAACCTTTTCAATGTTGGCTTCTATTCCTCTACGATGCACAATGTAGCCTAGAAATTTACCTGAACTGACCTCAAAGGAACACTTCTTTGGGGTGAGCTTCATCCTAAACAACCTCATAATGATGAAGGCTTCCTTTAGGTGCAAGTGATGATCTTCTTTTTTTTATACTCTATATAAGAATATCATCTGCATGGTCTACCCCAATTGTTCCTGAAACATCCCATTAACCAACCTTTGAAAAGTAGCTCCAACATTCTTTAACCCAAAAAGCATTACATTGTAACAGTACAACCCTTTGCTAGTTGTAAAAGACATTCTCCTAGTCAGGTTCCCACTGTTTAACTTGGTGATATCCTAAGTATGCATCCATAAAGCTAAGCAGTTCATGCCTTGTAGTGGCATCCACCATCATGTCATGCTTGGTTGAGGAAAATTGTTCTTAGGACATGTAGCATTCAAATTTGTAAAGTCCACACACACTCTCCACTTCCCGTTTGACTTGGACACAAAAACTATGTTTGATAACCATTTAGGTTACTACACCTCTATGATTACCCTTGTCGAGAGTAACTTCTTCACCTCTCATTCCGCAGCTCTATTTCTTTCCTCATTGAATTTCCTTATATTATGCTAAACAGGTTTAGCCTTTCACTTTACCCCAACTTATAGACAATCACTTCTTTGAGAATTTCATTCAGCTTTGAAGGATCCAACGCAAAGAGGTCTAAATTGTTCTTCGGGAACTGGCTAATCTTGACCAGCTCAGCCTCGTCCAGATCAACCTCAACATTTAGAGTCTTGTTTCTCCCAACTACGCTCGGACGAAGTGGTTTTGCCGAGGAAACCCTGGCCTTCCTCTTCTCTTCTTCCTTCTTGTCTTTCTCTTCATATGCTCTCTCATTCTCCTCAGTGTATTCCTTTATCACATTAACCTTCTCAGCCCCCTCAACTTTTCTTCTCTATACTGAAGCTAGATTTACTTTGACCCTTATCCCTCCACCTCTGCCATGACTTTCAATCCCTTTATCAGTCCTATCATCTCTTCCTCCACAACTGCTCTGAAAACAATTATTGATTTGTCCTTCATGCACCAATCTTCTGATCTCCCTCTTGAAGTGGAGACAATCATCAACTTTGTGGTCATGATCTCCATGATAATGGCAATATAAGTTTGAATCACATAAGCATGGAGCAGACCGCATAGGATTTGGCCGTTTAAACATATTTTATCCTTCTAGTCGATGAAGATCACCTAAATTATTTCTATCAAAGGAGTGAAAGTTTCTCGAACCATGACAACTAATCTTCTTCCTTCTAAACATGCTCTTTTAATTTCCTTCATTTTCTTATCATCCCTCCACTTAATTACTCCTCTAGAATCCTCTTTTTCTCTTTTTTTGATTAGACCCTCCTTTAGTGCATTCAGCTTGGCTATGACCCCCCTTCGCTTGCGCATCCTGAATAATGCTATTGTAAGCGATCTTTCTTGCCTCTTCCATTGCATCAGCAAGACTCAAAATGCCTCTTACTAGACTTGGACAACAACTTGTCATTAGTGGTACCACTCAAAAATGCATGCCATATCCCTAGATCAGCTGGTCGGTCCATTCCCTAGGCTTCCATTTGAAAACGATAAGTATAGTAGCTTAAGGATCAATATAGTCATTAGTGGTCACCAGGTTGTGTGAAGGCTGACCAAAGGTTTCTTAAGTGTTTTTCCCCCAAGAAACTAATCATGAACTGAGTCTTTAACTTATCGAAGGAATAAATTAAGCTTTGAGCCAAAGATTTGTACCAATCCATCGTTGGGTTAGCAGAGGAATATGGCCTGATACATTAATTCATCATTTAAAAAATTCAACCTCATAATGGTTCTGAAGGCTTCAATATAGTCAATTGGATCAGAGTCACCTCTATATGAATTGAACGAATGAGGCTTTTAAACTTTTCAAGCCCAAGATAGTTTAAGATTTTTTGAGTAAAGGGACTTGCCCCTTCATCTTTTTCTTATTGTAGACCACTCTTCTCTAAGGCCGCTTCTAGCATCTTAAACATCTTACTGAACTCAACCCCTATGAGCTGGATAATGGCTTCGATTTGATTTACATGATTATCCTCCATTTGGACTAAAGGAAGTGAAGGAAATGGCGGAAGGGGATGAGCTAGCTGAGTTGGAGGAAGAGGAGCATTTAATGGAGCTTGAGGAAAGGGAGGAACTGGTAGAGCTGGGGGAGGTGGAAGAGGGCGTTGATTTCCAAACTCAATACACAATTGTCACATAACTCTCTAAATCCTTTCATCGATGGACTGATTCATAACTCCCTATTGACTTGTCATAATCCCTTGCACTGCTTCCACAGCTTGAACTAATTCGACCAACACTCCTTCATTTTCCCCTACAGTAGTTTTGGGAATAGCATTTCCCCCTCCAGATCCCCCCCCCCTAATGGAACTCCTTGTCTTTCTTTCTTAGTCGGTGCAAATTGTTAATGCTCAAATCTGTATCCTCCATCAACAGTATGTCTGTTGAACTGGTTCTCTCTCTTGTGCACACAATGAAGGGTCGGTTGAGGTTATGTTCAACAAACCCGTTCTGATGGCTAAGTTAGATATTTAGGAGAAATGTATTTGGTCTATAAAATAGGAAAGCGAGTAGCAGAACAAACCACCCCCCCCCCCCCCACCCCGGTCTCGTCCTAGGGTTTTGATATATATATATATATATATATATATAAGGGACAAGTCCTGCTTTACCTTTACGCGTGGCGTGTTGGGATTGGCATACTATAGTAGTACTTCTGGTCACTTTCCTAATTATGCTCTAACACCTCAGAGAATTACTTCCTAACTATCTGTGTTAGCGGACCCTTATCCTCCATATCATCACCTTACACTTGGATGCTAGAGACAAGGCTGACCACACAGTTCGTCACTTCCTTCTTCTCGTCCTTAAATCTCTACCTGAACCCTAACCGACCGACCAAACTTACATGATGTTATGTCGACGTGACCTGATCAACACAACTTCCTTCTATCTATAATTTTATGAATACCATACCTCCCTAATCCATACAAGTTGGCTCGGGACATCCACCTCAGATCCTTTCTATATCATCGGCCAATTAGGGACAGAAATTACCCCAACACTTATCTTATTTTATTTTACTTTTATTTTTATTTTTATTTATTTATTCTACAATAGCCAAGCCTAAATAGATGGGCGGCCGGCCATCTTCAAGAAATGTTAAAGCCGGCCAACTTTAGGAAAAGTTAACGAAATTAGGTGCTTATGAATGAGAAACTATTCCAGACAATTTGGCTCGGTATACTTTACAATTCATTAAACATACCATTATCCGTTCAATTATTAAACGCGGTACTTTTTAAATTAACTACCCCCGATCAGTATGTTTTGATATCAATTATTTTCTTTTCTCTAGTATAAGATCATGAAAGTAATTTGCGCCGAATTGCATTTACGACCAGTTTATGTATAGAGAGCAATACAGATATCATAGAAAAGAAAACACATTACGTATTTTACATGAAAAATTACACACAGAAAAGAAAATCAAATATCATCCTTGAACAGCAGAAGAGACAAGGAAGAGTTTACGGATCAAAACTTCTTGAAGAAGTCATAAATGTGGGCACTTATCTCCTCAGCCTTTTCCTGGTTCACAAAATGAGCTGCTCCTTCCATCACAACCACTTGTTCTAGGAGGGGCACATCTTCCTTGAACCCGCCTTGGTGTAAATAGTCTTTCATGCCGGGAAAATTATAAGTCAGGTCCAAATCCCCCACGATAAACTTTACGGGTACATTTACTTGCGCATTAGCCCATGGAGCCGTAAGTTCCCAGTTCCTACAACAAATCGAATAATTATATTGAATATTCATCTCAACTATAATATCAAATTTGAAGTTAAAACCGAATTGTGCCTAGGAAAAAAGAAAAGGTACAGGTGTAATGCACGATAGTAGTTCAATCCTCCGGTGAAGCCTTTCTTGTTGAACTTGTTGGCGAAGTAATTGATATCTTCTTCTGATAACCAAGAGGGTAAGGTTTCAGGTATAGGGAGCTCTCTGATACCGAGTTCTTTTGTGATAAGAGGAGGATTTGAATCACGAGAGCAGAGGAATTTCTTGAACAGCAGAGTTGTATCGCAAGAAGCAAACTCTTTTTCTGCCTCCCCTGGTTTCTTCATGAATAAGTTAAACAAAGTATAAGTACAGATCTAATTGAGAAGTAAATAATATGAGTAAAGACTATACATTTAGAAAAAAAGGATTTCCCATTTTGCTGGACTGGCATTTTACTTTGTGACTCAAACTCAGTTAATCAAGTCTTTGTGAGGTGTGATGCAAGTGAAGAAGCTCAAATCCATTAAAAAGCAAGGTATCATGATAGAACAATCAATGGTTTTTTTTCTTTTTGTTCTTGTTTTCAAGCAAGGATTGGATTCAAAGAGGTGGAATTCATCTAATTGATCGATGTGATTAAAAGAATATGCTGATTTTAGACGTTATTAACGTTAAATCTAAGTAAGATAAATGGATTGATGACCTAAAACCGAAAGGGAAATAAATTAACAAAAGTTATACATCACCTACCTGAAACCTGCAAACATAGAGATCATCACCATACAGAGTTCTGAATCCCTCAACAATATCTCTCTCAGGATTTCTCGGAAAGAAAGGACCGCTCAAATTGACCAAGGCCTTGATTCTATCCGGCCGAAACCAGCCGAAATGCCAAGCGATTATAGCTCCCCAGTCGTGTCCGACTAAGAAAACCTGATCTAACCCTAGCTGGTCAAGAAGTCCGACAAGATCGCCGACGAGATGGAAGACAGTGTATGAGGTGTGAGACGGCGGCGCATCGGTGTCGCCATATCCACGGAGGTCCGGAGCTATGGATCGGTAGCCTAACGAGGAGAAGTAAACGAGCTGGTGCCGCCATGAGTACCAGAGCTCTGGAAATCCATGGAGGAAGAGAATCACCGGACCGGTTGGTGGACCGGTTGATGCGATATGCATGTTTATGCCGTTAGTCGTTATGGTCGTGTGCTCTATGTTTTCCATTTCTGAGCTTCTCAAAATTTCTTGTTTTCTTCTCCTTCTCTTTTGAAGGTGAGAAGTAGAGAGGGAATGCAGTGTCCTGAAGCTCTGACTCTGAGTAGTGTTCTAGTAGAGGATCCGGTTAGTGGAGAAGAAGAAGGTAGTGTACACTGTACAGCAGCTGGTGAGCTCTGGTTTGGGGACCTGTGGTCTATGGCTTTTTGCTTTTGTATTGTTTTTGTTTTTATTTTTTCAAATTTAATATCTTATTATTTATGATCGGGTGGTTTGTACGGTTCGCACGAGTTGAGTTATGTCGTGATTCTCGTGGATGTCTCTTTTGATGTATTTATACACGTTTTAAAAATGTGTTTCTTAATAAGTTAACCCAGTCCAGTCCAGCTTGTTTGGTAAACTTATCTTGGCAGTTGACTGGCCCATGAAGACCGTTGATAAAAGTCGGCCCATATAGTTAGGTCCATCGAGTCACCTCACTTTTCTTTCGTCACAAGACACACGTCGTTTGGTTAATTGTTAAGAGATGTTGCTTCCACGTGTCGGAATAAGGAGCGTGAACAAGAAGTTGGTCAAATTCTTACTTTGGTTAAATGTTAACTTGCGGTTGCGGATCGGAAGGAATCGAGAATGTGTCTGTGTGAATAAAATAAAATTGTTAAAATAAATAAAATAAAATAAAATATAAGGATATGGAATATATATAGATAATTGAATAATTGTATTTTAATTATTATAGTTCCGTAAAAAAATGTGAGGGAGAAAATGTGATGAAGAATTAAAGTGAAATGAGAATATTTATAAAAAAAATTCGGATTAAAGAAAAATTTAAAAAATATTATATGAGATGAGTAAAATAAAATAAATATATATAAGGATTAAAAAAAAATTCCCCCTTAAAATAAAAATTTAAATTTGAAAGGGCTTAATCGGGCCGAGCTGGGCCGAGCTTTTTTTATTTTTTTCAAATGAGATAATCTATATTATTTGAAATAATTAGATTTTAAAAAAAAAGATCTAAATATTTTGATTGAAGTGCTAAAAAAATATTTTATCATTACTTAATTAAGATTTTTTTATTTATCATATTTCAATCAAATTTTTTAAATCTCTTTATTCAAGATCTAACAATTTCATAACAATTTTAAATAAGACATATTAACTCATTTAAATAAAAGATTAGCCGCTAATGCCAGGTCATCCTATAGCTTAAGGTGAAGAATAATCAAAAAATTTATTAAAAATGATAAAATAATTACAATACAAGAGATTGTAAGAGCCTAAAATCAAAAGAATGCTCGTACCCTAGAGATTTATGCCTTGTTATAAGTAACCGAGTTGCTTGAGCAGCAAGTATTTTCTAACAATGATTTCAACATAAGTTTATTTAAATTTACAATTCTAAGTCATTAACTCGCCAAAATATACTAATGATTATATATGGGCAATCTCTATTTTACTAAATAATTGATTTACGAAAATATATTTATCTCAAATCTAAACAAAACCTTATTTTCTACTACTTTTTTTAGCCAATTTTTTGATATGTAGTACTTTTAATTCTGAATTTTGTTCTTCAAACGCTATATCATATATATATAAAGTATTAAATAAGTTCACGTAAGCGTTAGCCATAGTGTAGAAGCATCAGCATCCAACAAGTTGTGCTCCTTGTCTACTACTCCCAAAACTGCAAAAACAAGCATACCAAAAGGTTCTCGCATCAGCATCCAACAAGTTGTGCTCCTTGTCTACTACTCCCAAAACTGCAAAAACAAGCATACCAAAAGGTTCTCGCATCAAAACAAAGGGAATATATATATATATATAAACAAACAGCTGCCATAAGTACAAAAGGCAAAAATCCTGAGCAAAAACCCATCAAACTCAGCACACAGGAACTACTTAACCACCTATCACCACCCCCCTTAACCCAGCTTCTTACCATCGTTTCAAGCACTAGCTACTACTAAATATTAGTACACCCGTCTTCTTCCCTCCACATCTCTCTATCTCTATGGGAAATTACTTAAATGCAATTTCAATCCATGACAAGCCCAATTACAGTTATGCTCTCAACGGTAAAATAATATTGTTCTCAGTCATACTTCTATTCTTCGTTGTCCTCCTCATTCTTTCTTTCCACACCTATAACCATTGGTGCTGCTTCAACCGCCGCTGCCGCTGCTGCCACCGCCTTTTCTCTCTATCGAATCCAATTTCTACCGCCACTAGCACTGACGTCTCTGATCAAGGCTTCGACCTCTTTTTCCTAAAATCCCTCCCTACCTTTATCTACCGCAAAATTACTACTGCCCGTATTGTAGGCCTGCTAGAATGTGCCGTATGCATGTCTGAATTTGAGGAAGGGGAGGAAGGCCGAGCGTTTCCTGATTGCAACCATGTGTTTCATGTGAGATGTATCGATAAGTGGTTTGTGTCTCACTCTAATTGTCCCCACAATCGAACCCAAGTTACGGCGCTGTTATTAGTACCGAAAATTAATTGTGTGGAGACGAGGGTGTTAGTAGAGAGTGATGAATTGTAGGTGGATTCTGAGGCTGAAGAGGATAATCAAGTGAATTGCTCTGACAATGTTGTCACATCGAGAGGAGATTTGCTACCGGTATGGTGCCGGCCAGTGAAACCGCATTGAGGTACTAGCTAGTTGGGGGTGTCGACGGAGAATCCTGCAGAATTTGTATGTCTCTCATGAGAAACTTGTATTTTTGTAAATTAATGGATGTTTTTTTTAAGTAAAAACTTCATGTTTCTAAATTGTATTTGATAGTTGAATGAATACATAAACAACTACTGAAGTGGAGAGTAAATCTCTGTTTGTATTAGAAAGCAGAGTGAATAGAGCACTAAGGATGATAGTCTGCACCACTAATGGAAGTGTACCATGTATAAAGTAGATCAGACCCTTATTTCTAGTGAGGTAGTATAAATATCAAAATCTTAATCCCAGTAAAGGTTACACATTTTTACACTAAGAAAAATATATACTATTCATTTAAGTATTTATTGAGAGAAAAATCTCACAAATAACTTAGCCATCGGAATGAGTGTATCAGATACAACCTCGACTCATCCTTTCTTTCTATGTGTAGGAAGTCTTCTCAGGATAGTGAATTTACTGCTGGTGCCTGGACTTGGCTACATATAAATCTAAGCATCAACAATTTGACGCCAACTATGGGGATGTTTAGTGTTTATATTCAAAAGTTCAACTAGTTTGGAAGGTTTTTGCTCGAGAGTAGAGGAAGGTCAAAGTAATGGACCAAGGTGAAAGAGTGCCTAATACAACAAGAGCTAGTAGAAATGTACAAAATCCTTTACTCTTGCTAATATTTATAGAAAGTGGTTAAGGAGTGATATTGAAGTTGGGGTGAGAGCGGCCACAACACCTGAAGCGTTGGTGGATGAAAATGAGGGTGGAGTGCTGGCCAGATTGGTTCAGGCTGTGGAGAATCGGCAAAGAACCATGACTGTGTAATGGAGAAAGTGAGCCAAAGAATGGACGATCAGATCGATGGCCATAAGGCGTATGGAAGCTGAGGTAAGGCCATAACCTATACCACTTCCATCGCCACAAGTATTTCCTCCTCCGCCTCCATTTGTACCTCTTCCCCCCGCACCTCATAAAGTTCCAAACTTAGCAAATGTGGGGCAAAATGTTGCTTAGCCCAGGGATCTCTTGATGGAGAAAAGACTTAAGTCGTTGGAAGTAGCTGTGAAGAAAGGCGGGTTGAAGCAAGAGCTTAATGAAGAAGAAGGTCCATACTCCTAAAGAATATTGAACTTTCGTGTCGTTGACAAGATCTAGCCCTCCATGTTCAACCAGTATAGGGGAAACTAACCCTAGAGATTACGTGAAAGCTTATAAGACCACCATGAGGTTAAATACACATAAAGATGAGGTAATATGTCACTACCAAGTTAAGAACACAGTTTGTGGCCAAGTTAATAACCTAGTTTCTGGCCAAGTATTTTGGAGCCACAACTACCTCTAGTCAGCTTTCACACAATCAAGCAATTCCCTAATGAAGCTCTGAATGAGTATGTAGTCTATTTCAAGAAAGAGGCCTAAAAAGTGGAAATGCCAATAGACCTATGGGTGGGGCACACTTTCTTAGGGGGAACTACTAATGAGAAATTAATGTCAAGGTTAAGCAAAAGACGCTTTGTTTTGTGTGGAAGCTATGGAGGAAACAAGAAAAATTGCTTGTACAAGTATCATACAAGCCGCTCAGGTGAAGGGATACTTAGGTCAAGTTAACTATAGCAAGTTAGGGTTGGACTTAGAGAAAAGAAAAGAAGATCAAGGGGGAAGAAATTACTAAAAGAATGATAAGAGGAGGAAAAAGGAAAGACGAAAGAAAAAGGTGTCCTAAAAGGAGAAAGTTGGTGCCACAACCCCATGAAAATTTCATGCCACCAGCAGTCAATGTTGAAGTAATTTTGACGCGATTCAAAAATCAGAATTTGTTCAGGGGTCCAAAGCCCATGCGGTCTGGACTAGATCTATGTGATTGAAGTCAGTTCTAGCACTATCATCATGACCATAACCATAAAACTAAGGAATGTGTCCATCTAAAAAGGAAGATTGAAAGGTTAGCGCAGAGGGCGAGGGATAATAATAGAGAGGTTGTTGGTGGTGTGAGGGTTGAGCTAAATCCAGGTCATCAGGATGTTCAAGAAGAAATCCATGTCATTATTGGGGGCTAAAAAGTAAAGGTGTTCTCAAAAGTGGTTGAGAGACTTAGTCCAAGTTGAGATGTTCTCAAGAAAGCCCTCAACTAGGCCTGAGGACAATGTGGACATAGTGTTCAATCAGAATAATGAAGAGGGGATAGTAACCCTCATAATGAGGTGCTAGTCATTTTGGCAAACATTTCTGCTCTCCTGATTCATCGAGTTCTAGTGGATACGAGAAGTGCGGTTGATATCATCTCACTGTCACGTTTGAGAAAATGAGGATTAGTAATTCCAAGCTTGAACATGTCAACACTCTACTTATATGGTTCTTAGGGAGATCGTTAAGACTTGAAGGAATGATCTCTTTGTCTATAATTTTGGTCAAATTTCTAATAGTGAATTCCCCCTTAGGTACAATACTATCATAGGCCGACCCTCGATAAATGCAATAGGAGCAATCATCTCTACCAGACACTTGATGATGAAGTTTTGTATAAAAGGTGGAGAAGTGGTAAGAGGAAATCAAATGAAGTCTAGAGAATGTTATGTTACTTAAGTTAAGGCTAAGTAAAGAGAAGTGGCCAAAAAGGTGAATAATATCAAGAAATACTCTGAAGTGAATGAAAACAAGTATGAGGAAAAAAATAAAAAGGAAGAGCAAAATAAGAGGCACCGAGCCTCCCCTGCTGAGCCACCTCGACCGAGCAATGTAGGAGAAGGAAAAAACTTAAAAGTCAGGGTCAGATTTGGTGAAGTTGAGTTGAGCAGTGTTGTAGGGTGTTTACACAGAAATCAAAATTTGTTCGTATGGATACGTCCAAGCTCACTAGGATATCCACTGAAGTTATTGCTTAATGATTGGGGGTGAAACCTAGTACCAAGCCTATTAGGAAAAAGAAGAGAAAATTCAATGAGGAAAGGAGAAGATTCACGGAAGAGGAAGTAAAGAAGTTACTTGCGATAAAGGCTGTCAGAGAGTTATATTATCCAGATTGGTTGTTTAATATTGTGTTAGTTTACAAGTCAAATTGGAAGTAGAGGATGTGCTTAAACTTCACCAATCTAAATGATATATGCCCTAAAGATAGTTTTCCCAGCATAATATCGATATGATGGTTGATGCAATAGTAGGACATGAGCTACTTAGCTTATGAACGCTTACTCTTGGTACCACTTAGTGCGAATTTGGGGGCAGATCAAGAGAAAACTTCCTTTTTTACTAGCAAAAGGTTGTATTGTCATAATGTTATGCCTTATGGGTTGAAGAATATTGGGGCAACTTTTTAGAGATTAGTAAATTGAATGTTTTAGGAACAGTTGGAGGTCACTATGGAAGTGTACGTAAATGACATTTTGGTGAAGAGTGTGAAAAAAGAAGACCACTACTTACACTTGGAGCATGCCTTTACGATTATTAGAGGATTTAGAATGAAGTTGAACCTAGAGAAGTGTTCATTTAGAGTCGAGTCAAGAAAATTCTTGGGTTACATTGTTCACCATAGAGGAATCGAGGCAAATCTGGAGAAGGTCCGAGCTATCTTAAACCTTCGCGCACTGCAAAATAAGAATGAAATTTAGAGAGTTACTAGAAGGATATCAGCCCTAAGTAGGTTCATGAACATATCAAGTGATAAATGCTTGTTGTTCTTTAAAGCTGTAAAGGGAATAAACAAGTTGGGCTGGATATAAGAGTGCACATAAGCCTTCGAGGAACTGAAGAAATACTTGGGAAACATGCCTAAGTTATGCAAACAGTTAGTGGGGGGAAGTGTTGAAGTTTTACATAGCAATCAATATGGTGACGATAAGCTTCATATTGTTAAGAGAGAAGGAAAGCCAAAAAGTTCTAGTCTATTACACACAAGTAAAGTATTGAGCAGCTTATAAGGAAGAAATCCTAGGGTGGATAAGGCAACTCTAGCCTTAGTAGTTGCAGCAAGAAAGTTAGGGCTATATTTCCAAGCTCATTCGATCGAAGTGCTAACTGACCTCTCACTTAAACAAATACCGCAGAATTTCAGACATGTCAAGAAGACTGTTGAAATAGTCAGTAGAACTGTGCGAGTTGATATTACATATAGGCTTTGGCCAACTTTATTTCAGAATTCACAACAACCAAATATGACCAGGGTGCTATGAAGTCTAAGTTGACCAATGTAGTTTGGCCACTATAGTGGAGCGTGGTATAATCGCCATATTGGGTTCTAAAAGTTAATAGGGCGGCCAACAAGAAGGCTAGCAAGAGGATCGAGTATGCCTTAAGGTTTTGATTTAGGACTTCGAACAATGAAGCTGAGTATAAGGCTAGCAAGAGAAGTTGGAGTGGAAAGGGTTATGATCATTACTGGTTCCCATATTATTATTGGAGAAACTAATGGTGAGTTTGTAACAAAGTTAGAGAAAATGGATGCCTACTATTAGAAGGCGAAAGTATTTCTAATGAATTTTGAGCAGTACCAGATCAAGCATGTGCCCAAACTAGCAATCTTGTAGTAAAGTGCACTACCATATATTGTATTGATCATATATCTAAACAAACAAAGCATTAGGGCCACTGTAATGATAATAGAGATAGAGGAGGAGGGGTGAATGACCCCTATAAAAAGATTCTTAATGAATGAAGAGCTACTCAGAGAGGCTTGGAAGATTGGGATCATGCAATTATAAGTCAATGATCAAAGCCTTTACTAAGATGTGTGTCAAAACAAGATGCTAAACAACTCATTAGAAAGATAAATAAAGAAGTGTGTGAAAGCCCCTCAGGAGGAAGAGAAACTCTTGGGCATGAAAATATCCCAAGAAGACCATTGATCTAATTAACAACCATCATAAGTCTTTGGCATTTTACTAAAGAGGAGATTGATTTAATTGGATGACTTACTCAGGCCACTAAGGAGAGGAAATATGCTATTGTCGCTTTATCAAGTGGATCGATGTCGAGTCGTTAACTTCAATCAAGGAGTCGGCTACAATGAAGTTTTTTCTAGAAATAACATATTTTTAGGTTTGGGATACTAGAGACTTTGATTACTGACAACGGGAGATAGTTTAACAAAGAAAAGTTTAGGGGGTTTTGTGTTGAGTTGTGCATTAAGCATGCATCCTCTTCACTTGCTCATCCTCAAGCTAATGGTCAAGTTGAGTCAGCCAACAAAGTAATTAAGAAATTACTGAAGAAGAAGTTAGAAGAGCATACGAAAAGTGAATGGATGAGCTATCTTATGTCTTATGGGACATTTGAACTACCCCCTAGTCTGCTACAAGAAAGACCCCTTTCATCCTAACTTATGGATCAGAAGCTATGGTACTAACCGAAGTGAGCATACCTTCTTGTCGAAGATTAATGTTTGCTAAGTTGGAAAACAACCGAGCATTGGAAGAGGTGTTCATTAGACTTACCTTAAGAGAGTCGAGAATAGGCTAGGATCAAGGAAGAAGCGTTGAATAGAAGAGTCGAACGGTATTATAACAAGAAATTACATGAAAGGCCTATCAAGGTAGGAGAGTTGGTCTTGAAGAAGATGATGCCGATAGTGAAGAAGATGATGTCGATAATAAAGAAAGAACTATTAGGAGTAAATAGGGAAGTCCATACAAGGTGGTGGAAGAAGTCATAATATGAACTTATCAACTCCAAAATAGGACTAGAAGGATGTAGCCACACTTGTAGAATGCCACACCTATGGAAAATTCAAAGTTTGAGCAGCTCTATGTGCCTTGCTCAGCTAGGGGGCTGGTCAACCCATGTATCATCGGCCTGAACCCACAAGTTAAAATTTTTCTAAGGAAAATTCAAAGTCTGAGCAGTGTTATGCGCCCTGCTCCGCCAGGGGCCGATTAACCCATGCGTCATCAGCCCAAATCCACAAGGTCAAAATTTTCTAAGGGAAATTCAAAGTCCGAGCAATGCTATTTGCCCTGCTTAGCCAAGAGCTAATCGACCCACATGTCATCAGCTCAGACCCATAGGGTCAAATTTTCTAAGAAAAATTAAAAGTTTGAGCAACACTATGCACCCTACTCGGTTAGGGGTTGATTCATATGTCATCAACCCAGACCCATAGTCAAAATTTTGTAACAAAATTCAAATTCTAAATAGCGGTATGCTTCCTGCTCAATAAGAAGCTTATCAATCCACGCATCATCAACTAGACCCACGTATCATCGGTCCAGACCCACAAGGTCAAAGTTTTTCAATTCGGACATAAACAACACACCAAATTTTAATTTTAAGGTACCAATCTAAACTTCTAATGCCTTTAAAGAAAGAATCAAGGAGTAAGGCGAGGTATAAAGGAAAAGGAAAGCATTCATTAAGAGAAAAGGAGGTGCTTTTTTAGCTAATGTTCAAAAGTCATTACATCATAAGCAATAAAATTTTAAAAAATTAAGAAAAAAAGGAGAAAAAGAGACAATTAGGTCAAAATACAAAGATGGAAACAGTTAAGAAGGGACTTCTCCATTTGCATGGGAGGTCAACTCGGCCCTGATCTGGTCACCCTCTACCTCTTTAACATACTTCTCGAGCATGGTAGGGTCTCGCTCTTCAGGAGCCTACTGTATGATCTCGACCTCATCACTATCATCCTTATCTCTCTCCTCAACTTCGGCCACTGGGACTTCCCAGGGAATGGGAGCTCTAAGGGAAACTTAAGCAGTTAGGCCTATGGCTTAAATTTTAAAAATATATATTTTTTTTTTATAAAATTATTTTCTCATTTAGAAAAGCAGAAAATAGTGTTTAAAAATAATTTTTTGCATTTATAAAACAAAAAAAGTCTTATAAATACAAAAAGTGATTTTCAAAAATTTGGCTAAATAGGCCATAAGCAACCAAGTTTGGCCATACTATGTTGAGGATAGCTCGAGTAATGATAAACCCTCCTCAGTAGCGTCAAAGATCATCTTCTTGGATTAAGAAGATTCTTTGAACTCAGCTATAGCCTGCTACTTTATTTTAGGAAGATCGGTATTCAGCTTGGTCAACTTCGCCTTTGTGTTTTTCCTTTGCTCACACTCTTGTTTCTTTGCCTCCAGGTCGTCCCGGTAATTCTTCTCAAAAGATCTCTTTTCAGAGGTCACCTCACCTTCTGGTTCGTGAGCTCCCTTTGGAGTTGGGAAACCTCCTCTAGATCAGCGGAAAGAGAGGAAGCACCCGGGGCAAAAGTGGAAAGGACTAATTATAAGAAAGGGTGGTAAAAGTGAGAAACACTTAGTAAAAAAAAAAGAGAAGAAAAGGGAAGATGGATAGAAAATTCACCTTCACTAGGCCAAAAGAAATTTCCTCCATAAGGTCCAGCGCCTTGGTTAAGGAAGAAAGAATTGGTAATGTGAGCGACGACCGTTAAGCTCCCCTCATCTCTTATGGTCAGCATCGAAGAGATCCGACCTGACCAGGTAAGGAAAATCCTAGCAAGACTAATGGGTGACGAAGAAGAGGATGCAACTTCTATTGCGACTGAAGTCCGAATAGGAGTTGTAAGCTCCTAATCGGCTTTGTCTTATAGCCGGATGGTGCAAACCTTAGCTAACACCTCTTCCATAGTCCTTCTCCTCATATCTGCAAAGGAGAAAGGAAGAAATTAGGAAAGTCCAACGAATATAAAATTTTATAAAAATAAAACCTAAGTGTTAAGGCAATGCAAATCAGTACCCTCTTTGATGTAGATGGATTCCTCCATGAAGATGGTTTGAAGATGTGTGACTTCTAAGGGAAGAGCAAGAATTAAACCATACACCTTCAATTGCTCAAGGGTTAGCATAACCTTATAGTGCCTTGACTCTATAGGCACCATGTCAAGAATGTCCCAAACTCTTAGCACCTCATTTAAGAGTTTATTCCCAAGGGGGTTGATTTCTACAAGTAGACACAACTATGAGAGGAATACAAATGGGTGAAAACAAATGAAGGACTAAATAAGAGGGGGATTCTTAATTTTTGTTGAGGTTTCACTCCAAAACATTCATAAGGAGAATCATGCCAGTGTCTAACTAAGACTAACCATCACTTCAACCACTTTTTATTGGATTCTAGGAGGCCTTTTACTAGGCTACTATCAAAGTGAGAGACATAAAAACACCCTCTTCCATCATACTTAACCAAAAATGCATTAATGAAGTGTTGAGGGCTAGGGCTTCATTGGTCTCATCACTCTATAGAATGAACGACCCAATTAGAAATCTCAAGAAGTTAGGACTGAGTAGAGCAATTAACGTTGTAACGCTCTTATAAAACTACTCGAGAAGAGCCTCATAGCAAGGTCTTACTGCTCCCGTCTAGATTTCCTAGGTTGACTCTGTCCTGCTTCTTCAAGGTCCATTTTTAACTAATAGAAAGATATTTATGAGGGTTACCTTGGCACATAAATCTCCCAAGATTGGTCGGGAAAGAAAAACCAACTTTGGGAAAATATGAAGGTAAAATTTAGTTCAACAACATAATGTTGGTTGGCTCGGTTAGGAAAGATGCCCTCACTTTTAAATCTAAGTCAATCTTAAAGGTTAACATCTAAAGCCTAGAAGTTTATACTTAGCAAAATTTTCTAAGTATGAAGAGTTTACAAAAGAAAAGGAGTAGAACTATAAACACTTAGCCTAAATTTGAATTAAAAAATTTCAGATTAAAAAGTGATTTTCGAAAGAAAAAAAAAACTAAAAGGGTGTGAAGGCGTTCCAAGAACATAAAGAACAAAAAAAAAATAGAGAAGAAAACGTAGTTATTTTGCTGAAGAGAGACCGAGCAAAGCGAGAAGGAGTAGCAAAGGAAACGAGAACCGATGGAAATAGCTTAGACGTAAAGTGTTTGCCATATTTCAAAAACGAAAGAGAGGGAGCATGAAAGCTTTGAGGAATTCAACAATGGTGGAAATGGGTAAAGGGAAGAGGAAGGGAGAGAATGGTTAGGCCTAGGGAGTAGTTACCATGAAAGGAGGATGTGTCCACCATGCACAATAATTAGGTGAAGTTGATCAAACATGCCAAACTACCATTTCTCTGAGCTACGCTCAAGGAAAATTATAAGGAGCTAGCTGTTGGTAGGGGGAGGGGGGAAACCGATCACTAGCTTCTTAAGGATCAAGTAGAATGACCCAATCGTCCTTGGCTAACCAAGCTCCGTGAAGAGCAATTGACGTTGCCCAGCCCGAGTTAAGGAGAGAAGACCTCACCTCGTACTGACCAATAAGACTACTTGAGGGACACGGAGTCTGACCTGAGCATATGGACTGATTAAGTGATGTGTTGCTCGAGTCGGCCATGGTCAAGACGACGTGTTTGGACAAATGGATCTCGATCGAGAAATGAGAGACTCCAAGAGTCGGGTGCCGAACTAATTGTTTGGAGCAACACTTTGAAAGGATAAAGAAATTCACCTCACATTAGTAATGGGCAACAAGTTTCTATTTTGTATCAAATGGTAGAGTGAATGAAGTACTAAGGATATGAGTCTGCACCACTAATGGGATAGTGCCATAAGTCAAGTAAATCAGACCATTATCTCTAGTGAAGTAGCATAAATATTAAAATTGAAAAGGTTAGATGCTTTTTTATACTAAAAAACATATATTGTTCATTTAGTCTTGAGAGAAAAATCTCATAGGTAACTTAGCCATTGGAAGGGATGTGCCAAACACAAACCCGAGTCATCCTTGCTTTCTATGTGCAGGAAGGCTTGGGCTATAGGATATACTTCAAGTGCCTGAACTTAGCAACATCAAATTTTGAGCATCAATAATAATAATAATAATAATAATAATCATCATCATCATCATAATAATAATCATCATCATAATAATTTGTTTAATTAAAATGTGGCCCGCTCCTCCGTTGAAGTCAAATATCGAGTCATGATTGTCATAACTTTTGACCTAACTTAACTCAAACAACTTATTGATCTTGGTTTTCCACATTCGGCTCTCATGACTCTTCTTTGTGACAACTACTCTATTCTTCACAATGCTTATAGCTCAGTCTTCCACAAACGAATAAAACATATTGAAATAAATTGTCAATTTATTCGTAAAAAACTTTGTTATGGCCTGCTCGCTACTTCTCATGTTTCTTCTGCATCTTCACCAAAGCTCTTGACAACGATCTTTTTCATCATTTACCTAGTAAGTTGGGCATAACTTGAAGAGGTGTATCAACGCAAATAAATAATTTCACTCCCATTAATTTAGTCTATTGTTGTTACATTTTATTCTTTCCATCATTGTAAATTTACTCTTATGTTTTCTCATTTTGTAAATATAAACACATTAGACCAACGAAAAGAAATAAGGCAGTATTTCTTTTGGTGATTAGGGTAACGGAATTGTAACGCTCTCTTCCTCTGTAGCAATTACGAAACAAGAACTACATTAAGAAAATCTAAGTTAAGATTAAACCTGTGCTTAACTAAATTAAGAAATGTAGCTTCTTCTTAACTAACAATCAAGTTCCTTAATTTAGCGTTAAAATTGAATTGCCATGCATAGAACCGCGCCATGTGTTTTCGTTCGTTACTGCAAAACAAACCCACTAACAATATATGGAGCAATTAAAAAAGGAGTAGAAGAAAGAAGAAAATCAAGAAAACGAATATGAAGCCCATTGCAGCATTCTTCCTCCTCTGCATCTCAATCACCACAAATCCAATCGCCACTCAACAGCAATCCCAGCCCGGCGGCTACCAGATCGCCAGAGGCCATGGAGGCAAATACCAGCGCGCATGCCAGAGAACAGTAAACAGAGACCTCTGCATCAAAATCCTCAAATCCGACCCAAGTAGCGCTCGAGCCGACACGACAGGTCTTGCCCTGATAGCAATGAAAGCAGCGTCCAAGAACGCATCCGAGATGGCGAAGCACATCAGGAGTTTAACTAACAACCCGAAGTTGGCCGAGTCACCCAATCAGGATGCCCTGTTTGATTGCGGGGACTACTACATCGACGCGTCGGCACTGCTAGACGACGCGATCTCTGCAGTGTTTTCCAGAGCGAAAAACGACGTCAAGACTTGGGTCGGCATTGTGATTGAGGACGCGCAATCGTGTGAGGCCTCATTTGAGTCTCAGCCTTCTATACTGAGTCAGAAGAATAAGGCTTTTGTTCAGATCTGCAATATTGCGCTTGCCCTCACTAATCTGACGCCTTGAAATTTATCATAGATGTGATGAGATTTAAATGTTATCTCATCCTAATTGCTCTTTCTCATTATTTTTCCTTAACTAACCGTTGATCCTTGAGATATTACAAATGGGATCTTTTGATATTTTTTATCAAAGAAAAAATTATGATAAGCTTCCAAAATAGAGTATAAATTATTATGAATAATTAAATTATTTATTAATTTGAAGAATATAATGCTGATGTGGCTTATGTATCTGCTTATGTATATATGATGTAACTTAGGTGTGAGATGCAAAAATTTGTCCATCATTAGAATGTCTGTGATCCATCACATCCCTCTATTCGACCTGGCTCAGCATTTAATACTTGAAATAAAAAAGAACGTCTATGGGGAATGGGTTTTAACCGGCAAACCTGTCATGATGCTAAAGTTAGGATAATTAGAGAATAATATAGTATTTGTGGTAGAAATATAGTTCTTATGAATGTCTATTTTATCTTGTCCGAATGTACTATTTATAATTTCCTTTGTATATTTCTTATTTATATCATATTTAATAATATAATTGAAAGAGATATTATTTTCCTATTGATTGCGACCGATTGATTTTACGTTACTATATCATTAATAATATTTATCATTACTTTTGTAATGTTTCAATAAGCAACAGCTCTATTATTCTTTTGTAGTATTGATCTTTTATATTTTTACTAATAATATTCCAAATAGTGTAACCATCTTCCAACCCTAACATTTCACAAAGCTCCGAGGTGGATTGATCTTTATGGTTAGAATCAATTTTAAAGGTCGTCATATTTACTTATTCAGGTTTATCAAATTAAGTTATCAATATCAGCATGATCCGTCGGTTCGGTAAGCCCTATAATGTCATATCACTTAGCCCAAACTTTTAAGGTCTGCTTAGATGTTTACCCCAATAATTATCCCATGCCACAATGTTTGCATTCATGTGAAGATTTTGGCAATCATCTCTTCCTGCTGGACACATTTTCCCAAGAAATAATTGATAAGGTGTGACAACATATTATAATTAATTACGTATATCTTAGTGTTATTTTTTGGGAAACAGAAGGGCGTTGAGACCTTTTCTTCCTGAAACAAAGTGGTAATAATTTCACCCGTAAGAATGTCCACAATTCAAATGCGAGGGTTTTGAACCCTTAATGCTTGAATTGATAAGCCCGAATTAGGTAATCTCATATAAGGATGGCCTTAATTCGGCTTTTGGACTTTTAGTCCCCAACTTTTGAACTGACAAGTTCAAACTAAGTAAGTTCAGACTATGTGGATGGTCAATCTTCATTTTGGTTTACTTACTAATTATTTAAATAACAATGTGATTCTCACGTAATTTGACTTATTGTTTGGCCTCATTTGGTCGGTTGCAGGCTTACACCCTTTAAGATTAAGGAAATTATCACGACCATAGTTTAATATGAACTTTTCAATCCAAATCATAATATATACCAATACCACTCAACCCCTACCTTGGCTTCATTAGCTAGTTTAGCTGATCTGGAGAGATATTGGCAACTTTTCTCACATATTTATCTTCGTAGAAATGGTCTTGTAGGGGGGATGATATTCTTTTGATTAATATATTTTCAGAGATGGGTGTTGAAGTTGTTCTTTTTGTGTGTGTGTGTATTTGCTCCAAACTTCAATTCTCGTAGTAATTTATCCGCTTTAATAAATATTTCGAACTTCAAATTCTGAATTAAATCAAAACTCAATCTCCTGGTCCTATGGAATCTTGAGTCTAATCTAAACTAAAGATTCCAAAAATTGAGGCATCGTGCTCGACGATGATCATAGTTTAGATCTGAATGTTTTTGGCCTTACAATCTATAATGAAAGGATCGAAGTTCAAAATGAATAATCAAGCTCAATGATGGCCTCAATTCAGAACCAATAACCGTTAGCCCTCAGTCTTTAGACTTAATGGTAAATGAGTTCGAAACTAAATTATCAAATTCGGTGATGACCTCAATTTTGAATTGATAATCTCGGGCCTCCTATCTTTAGACTTAATAGCAGATAAGTTCAAAACTGAGTTATTAAGCTCGGTGATGGCCTAAGTTCGAAATTGATAATCTTAGGCCCTCAGTTTTTAGACTTAAGGGTAGATGAGCTTGAAACTAAGTCATCAAGCTCAGTGATGGTCTTAGTTCAGAGCTGATAATTTTGGCCCATAATCAAGGTATAGTGTCATTTTGGGAAGACCCTCTGTGACTACACTAAAGGGAGTCGTTTCCATGAGATACCTCGTGATGAAGTTCCCAATCATCAGCGAAGAAATCAAAGTAAGTCAAAAGAGTGTTATGTGACCTCGCTAAAAGAAAAATAAGAATTTGACATAGACTAAGTTATGACAATTGAAGGTTACACTACCTGAGCCTCCCTAGCCGAGGCCCTTCAACCATTAAAGGTTGCTAAGGGGAGAGTACTAAAATTAGGAGAAAAGCTATGAGCCGATGACCACAAATCAATATTAAGCTGCTTAAGGAACAACTTAGATATATTTTCATGGGATCTAACAGACCTCATGAGAACCTTGGAGCAAGTAATGGTGCACGAGCTAGGAGTGGCCCTTAAGGCATGACTTGTAAGGGAAAAAAAAGGGAGAAAGCTCACTGAGGAGCGAAGTAAAGCCATCGTAGAAGAAGTCAACAAACTCCTCAGTATTAGTGCCATTAGGGAAGTATAATACTCGAATTGGCTGGCGAATGTTATCAAGGTCAGAAAACTTAATAGGAAATGGATAATTTGCATGGACTTCACTGACCTAAACAAAGTATGCCTAAAAGACAACTTCCCTTTACGCAGCATAGACCAATTAGTAGATTCTATCTCTGGCATCGGTTGCTTAGATTCATGGGAAGTAGATAAAGGGAAAACATTGTTTATAATAGACCAAGGATTATACAGTTATTGTGTAATGCCATTCAGGATAAAAAATGCGAGGGCCACGCTCTAATGCCTTATTAATGAAATATTCAAAGAACTCATTGGAAAAACCATAGAAGTATATGTCGTCGATATATTGGTAAAAAGCATTAAGAACATTGACCAAGCAAAATATATGGAGGAGGCCTTCCAAGTTATAAAGTGTTTGGTATGAGGTTGAATCTAAAAAAGTGCACATTTAAGGTGTCATCAGGGACATTCCTAGGGTACATTGTACACTATCGAAGAATCAATGCTAACTCCAAAAACGTTCAGGTGATCTTGGACTTGTAGGCCCCCAGGAGCGAGAAAGGGTTGCAATGCTTAATGGTAGGATGACAGCCTTTAACCGCTTCATGAGCCAATCAACGAATAAGTGCCTTTCATTCTTCAAGACTCTAAAAAATTTGAAATGTGCATGTTCATGAGTATTTTGTTAAATTTTACTATTTTATACAAATGTTTTATATGTTGCGCATGTGATATAGGTAGATTGATCACTAAGCTTTTTAGCTTATAGAAGTTTTTGTAGGTAGACAAGAAGAAAAAATTATAGCTACAATGACAAGTGAATAGAGAGATGTTATTTATGTGGAGTGTATATATGGACCCAAATAGTAAGAAGACAAAAAAGTTTAGAACATATTATTTGAAAGCTTATGAGACTATTGTTTTATTTTATCAATAGT
Organism: Coriaria nepalensis; assembly: GCA_027186245.1. NCBI lineage: Eukaryota > Viridiplantae > Streptophyta > Magnoliopsida > Cucurbitales > Coriariaceae > Coriaria > Coriaria nepalensis. The sequence goes on along the minus strand of CP114491.1, from coordinate 6,850,936 downwards.
ACTTACGGATTACTATAATTATATAGTTGTTCATATATATATATATACATAATAATATTGGTGTTAACAGTTATGTGAAATTTTAATGAATTAAAATTTTAAGAAAATTTAAATAATTCTATATTTTTATCAAATAGTTTTTAAGTAAATAGGTAACACTTATTCTAGTTATATATTAAAATTAGCCATTTTCTTTAAAGTATTTTAGATAATTATATAACTAGCAAAAAGTGTTATATTACCATTAGAGTTATTTCACTTTTATTTTAAATGTATATTTGATCCTGAGTAAAGATCCTTGGTGCATAGCACCTAATAAGGATATCCAGAGTCAAATCTTGAATAATACTTAGCCGAAAAATGCTCAAGAAGGAAAATTCCCTTAAACAATCAATATGCTAGCACAACACAGAGTCCATAAGAATAAATGAATATTTTCATTAGTTAGAATTTACAACAGAAGTTTGAAATACAAGAAGAGGTATGATGAGGCCGCTTTCGATGAGGAAATTGATCTCAAAGGAAAGATAGAAGACCTTACCAAGACCATGAACTTGATATATGGGCGCAAGTCAAGGGCAAGAATGACTAAGAGAGCTTCTCAGGACACTAAAAATGGCCTAAGATCACAACTTCACCCCAGCTCAATGTCAGTCAACTAGGCAGCCTATCCTTGCCCTTTTTAATTCTCTCATTTGTTGATTAATGGGAGGATGAGCAAGGACATGACTTTACCGAAGGCAGACACGTGTTGAAGCTGGGGGAAGAGGCATGTCGGCTAGACTAGGATAGAGGTACATTAGAATCGAATGTACATTAGAATCGAATGGGCGAATCTAATAATAATATGACAAATCTTGGCCCTACTTTAATAATACCACAAAAATCCCGCCTTATATGCATTTGGAGAACAAGTCCAGCTCCAGAGACATGAAAGGCCTTATTCAACCAAGAATGAAGAATTTCTGCACAGCTAAATCCCATCAAAGACGAACGAAAAGAGAGAAAAAGAAGAAGATGATATCAAGATAACGAAAGCAAAGGTTTGTATTTAGGAAAGAGACCAAGGGAGTGGTGGATGAAAATCAATGCATGCGCTATGCATACTTGCCACGTGTAATGCGCGATAAAAGCTAAATAATAAATTCACCAACCTCTCTCATATTCTTAGGAGAATTTATGATGGTCAAAGGAACGGATCAAATGTAATATTACATATTTATGAACGGTTTCATCACTAATGAGTGATAAGGATCAATAATGAAGCATCGATTTACGGAAACCAGTAGTTTTATGAACGGTGTCGTCACTAATGAGTGATAAGGATCAATAATGAAGCATCAATTTACGGAAACCAGTAGTTTTTTTGTCATTGAAAGGTATAAAAATCTTTATAAAAGAGAACGTACATTAATAATGAAAAAAGTGTTGGAAAATACGTACATTAATAATGAAGCGAATAATCGATCTTAATATATAATATAAATTTTTTTAAAAATATTTTAGTGATCTTTTATATATATATAAATTAATCATATATTTATATAAAAAGGTCATATGTTTATCTGTATGAATCGATCGTCGAGACTCACACAATAATTTTCTAAGTCGATTCTCAATACAATAGGACGTGTGTGAGCATGTAGAGATGACACGATTTTTCTTTTTCTTTTTCTCTAAGAAAAATCTCTACCGAAAAAAAAAACTCTCATAATTAATTAGAATGAAATGTATTTACATAACTTCATTATGTATTTGATTAATTTAAAGTCTTCAAATTAATTGAACGGATAATTCAAACATGATAAGATGATCATCAAATAATATATTTAATAAGATTAAATTTTTTCAATCTTATAAAATAAAATATTATTTATTTTAAAATATATCATATTTTTTTAAGATGCATTTAATTTAGTTAAACTTATTTAAATATATTAAAAAAAAATATCATCTATTTTAAATTAAAAACATATCTTATTTAAATTTTAAATTAATTTATCAAACTAATTTAAATTTTAAATTATTTTATCAAACTAATTTAAATTTAATTTATCTAATTTTAATATTTATTTAATATTATATTTAATATATTTAATATATTTAATATATTTAATATATTTAATTTAAAAATAAATATATTATTATTTAGTTAAATAATTCTGGTATCATGTATTAACGTGTTCGTGATTAGTGTAACAGTTGACACTCTTCCCTATACATAGTAATAGCAATTACGAAACAAGAACTAAATTAAGAAACCTAAATTGGATTTAACCTGTGCTTAACTAAATTAAGACATCTAACCTCTACTTAATTAACATTCGAGTTCATGATTTAGCGTTAAAACCGAAGGGCCATACAAAAAACCACGTATTCATTTCGTTCCTTACTGCAAAACAAACCACCAACAGTCACTTGTATATGGGCAGTAGTATCCCTCCATTAAACACCACTAAAGAAATAAACCAATTAAAGAAAAAAAAGAAGGAAAAAAACTAAACAAACAAACAAGAAGAAGAAGAAGAAATCAAGAAAAATAATATGAAGCCCCTTTCAGTATTCTTCCTCCTCCTCTGCCTCTCAATCGCAACAAGTCCAATCGCCGCTCAACAACAAAGCCAACCCGTGGGAAAGTCCGCCAAAGGCGGCCACGACAAATACCAGCAAGCATGCCGGAGAACGGCAAACAAAGACCTCTGCATCATCATCCTCAAATCCGACCCAGGTAGCGCTCAAGCCAACATGACAGGCCTTGCCCTGACAGCAATCAAAGCAGCGTCCAAGAACGCATCCCACATTGCGGAATACATCAAGACTATATCCAACGACCCGCAGGTGGCCGAGTCACCCAATCAGGATGCCCTGTTTGATTGCATGGACTACTACATCGACGCGTCGGAACAGCTCGACGACTCGACTGCCGCGTTGTTGTCTGGAGCACAAAATGACGTCAAGACTTGGGTCGGGGTTGCGATCGACAACGCGCATTCGTGTGAGGCCGCGTTTGAGTCTCAGCCTTCTGTGCTGAGTCAGAAGAATGAGGTTTTTGTTAAGTTGTGCAATATTGCGCTTGCCATCACAAATCTGACGGCTTGAAATAGATCATCAATGTGATGAGATTTATATGTTATATCTGATGCTAATTGTTCTTTATTAATATTATTATTACTCTCTTTCTGTTACGGTAAATCAATTGTAGATCCTATAGATACTACAAGGGATCCTTCGAAATTTTAATAACTATAGGTAGGGTTGCTCGAGTATCCGTTATATCTATTATTATAATTAATTGGTGAATAATTATCTGCTTAAATTTTAAATAAAATAATATCTACTCACTCCACTTCATCGTAGAGCGGGCGGTTATCGACCACGGTTAGAGATGGCAATTTGGGCCGGGCCGGTCCGAATCCGTTCATCCCGGCCTGTTAAAGCTCAACCTGCACCCGCAATATGCGGGTACGGGCTTGGCCCGGCCCGTATATGGGCACGAGCCGGATATGAATTATATACCAATTTTTAAAACGGGTCAAATTCAACCTGCGGGTATATGGGCTACCCATAGTGAACAGTATCGCATTGAACAGTACCTCCGTAGTGAACAGTACCATCCTGCGCATAAAACTGTTTTTATCCAAAAATAAAAAACTCGTTTTTAAGCCCGTTTTTAACCGGGCTCGGGCCAAGCCTAGACTTTTGAGACCTGGCCCAAATCAAAACGGGCCGAGCCCGGGCCGACCTAAACGGATTCGGGTCTAATATGGGCCAGGCCAACCCGGATTGCCATCTCTAGCCACAGTCTAAGGCGGACAAATATGATGGTTATCTTGCCCACTTAATTTTTTTTATTATTAAAATATGATTTTCTTTTTTTAAAATTAATTATAGGTAGATGGATATCTACTAAATTATTTACCCGATAATATGGCAACTAAAAGAATTGAGAAATTATCTATCCACTCTGTTAGTTGATGGATCAACCAATTATGGTGATATATTTTTTTTTTTTACAATTCTAATTATAGATAGACCATTTTTAGAATTATCTTAAGTTACAAGTAAATTTAATATAAAAAACTCATCTTTGAGTACTATAGGTTAATGTCAAATTTGATAATTAACTTCTTTATTTATATAAAAAATTTAGGATTAAAGGCTAAAATGTCCCGCTATTTTAATAGAGGTTAAATACTTATATATTTTGATAGACTTATTCTTAAGTGCTTTTAAAATAAAATAATATTTTTATTTCAAGCAATAACATCAAGTCATATGTAAATTTTTAATAGGACGTAATGATTTTTAATACATATAATATATAATATTAAAAATAATTATCTCGCTTGATTATAGTTCATAAGTGTCCAAAAATGAGATAGAAGAGAGTTCCAACATAGAACTGTTAAATTATGCCAGGCATTTTTGCTCAATCATGATTCAATAAAAAAGTTCATCCTATATATACGGGCCAGACTTTTCAGCTCGGCCCATGGCCAAATAAAAAAGGGGAGCCCATATATATGAGCTAGGCTTTAACATATTTTCAAGCCCTATAACCTGGCCTGGCAATTTGGGACCGGTGGGCTCGGGCCGGCCCAACTCACCTACACTGCAGGCTAGCTTGCGATGTAGGCTAGCATATGCGGAAGGCTTAAATTTTAAAAATTATTTTTTTAGTCCTTATAGTTTGTTTTTCTTTTATTTTTACTCTTCTCACGTAGTAATTTTAAAATTCTCCTCTTACTCTAATTTTCCTTATAAATATCTCTCTCTTACTCTAATTCTTTCTCATATTTTCTCACACACACACTCTCTATCTCTATTCTCTAATCTTCTAATTCCTAATACTCTAAATTTTAATTAATCTTTATTCTTTCATAATTCTTGGTTTTCTTATCATTAATCTCAATCCCTTATATTTAATCTCAATCCCTAATCAGTACTTTTCCATAAATTAGACAAATGTCAAAAGTAATTAATTTTTCATGTTAATAATGTTGATGTTTATTATTATATACTTAACATTAATGCTTTATTTTTTTTACTTAAAATTTTATTTTTTTTTATTTTTATGATTACTCATAAACTCTTAAATTCTTCTATATGAAATATATCGTCATCAATATGATTTCAACTCTCTCAATGAGTATGAGCAAAATATTTATGTCAAAATCGATTCAAATTCACTATTGATATCATCAGTTTCAACACATATAATATACCACTAGATCTACCACTACCACCACCATCATCATCTAATATTGATACTGATACCATCGCAAATACAATGCCTACAAAAAAACGTAATAAGCGAACATCCGAGATTTGAAATACATTTGACATAGTTTCACACAAAAATAAGAAAGGTGAAGACATTGATGATGCAATATGCAAGTATTGCAAAAGTATTTTGGTCGTAGGTCAAAATGTGGAACTAATCACATGAAACGCTACAAAAAATATAGATGGCTAAAGTTGGTGCATGTATGAATCAAACTCAACTGAATTTTAACACTGATGGTACAATTAGTATGTAGACTTATGATCCAATGGTTGTTAGAGAATATTTAGTTAGACCTATTGTTGTTATTGATTTATCTATTAATTTTGGGATATTATTTATTATGAAGCGCATATTTAAAAAACATATAACTCACAATCTAAGAGCACAAATAAAAATACTACTAGATCTGACATACTTGCATATTTTAGAAAAAAAAATGATGAATTAAAAATAAAATGTGGTGATATAAATATTATTTTTGCTTTAACTTCTGATAATTAGAATACACATTCTAATGATGACTATTTACATGTTAATATTCATTACTTAAATTTGGAATAAACGTTAAATAAAAAATTAATAGGATTTAGAGTTATAGATGAAACACATACTGGTAAAATTATATGTAATTTAATAATAAACGTTTTAGGTGAGTTTGATATCAAAAATCATATAATATCCATATAATATCCATAATTTTGGATAATGTTGTGCAAACACAATGGTTGTCTCTTTATTTGAATCACAGCTTAACCAGTATACTGGTCGAGTTTTCCTATATCAATGTTGTACGTGTCACATCATAAACCTCATTTATAAAATCAGGTATGAAAAAACAACATGTAAATTATTTTGTTGATAAAATTTGATTGGTATTATCTTGAATTAGTTGTTCGAAATATAGGTTTGCTAAGTTTAAAAGATATTGTTGGGCATTCAATGTGAAGTCTCGAAAGTTTGAACTAATATAATGGTAAGGTGGAATTTCATATACTTGATGTTAAAAAGTAACCTCCCACATAAAGAAATAATTATTTTTTTTTTTAATTCTTGTAATCATTTTGTTCTATTGAGTAGTTCTGATTGAGATATATTTGAAAATTTTACATGATTTTTAGAAATATTTTATGATTCTACTATTTGACTTTCATGTGTGTATTATCTTACATCTCCTCTTGTTTTGCGTTTACTTGTTAAGATAACTAGCTTGTTTCATATATATAAGAATGATAAAGTATTAAACATGTTGTTCAAAAAATTGTTGAAAAATTTTAAAAATATTAAAAGGAAATTCATCTTTTATATATTTTTACTTTTATATTATATCATAGGGTAGGACAACTAAATCTTGTACTATAAGTAGGACAACTAAATCTATATCTTTTGGACTTTTCAGGATAACTAATGAAATAATTGTTGGTTGTCTTCAAATACAATTTTTTTTCATGTGGATAGTAAACTCTAACTTTTGCCGAGCAACCCCAAGCATGTGAGTGCTTTAAACTAGGCTTCATTCTCGTCCACATCTCAAAAGATATTTTATGTATTGCTTTACTAGGAAACCTGTTTAGTATGTACATAACGGATTTTCATGCATGCATCCACAATGATCAGGGTAAAGATGAGTAACATAACATACTCCTAACTATATCCATCAATATACGATTACGTCTTTCTGCAGCACCATTTTATTGTAGTGTGGCTGGTATAGTGTATTGCACACATATGCCTTGCTTTTTTAGAAATTTAGCAAAGGGACTTGGACATTGTCCTCATTCATCACACTTCCATGCATTCATGTCCTCTATCCTATCTTACAATTTTCACATTTTTATCTAAGTGCCTCTCAACCTCATTAATGAATACCTTACATATTGAGATTTTTCATATTGAGATTTTTCATGCAATAGATAAAGATAGCCATAATACGAAAAATCATTGATAAATGTGATAAAATACTTTTCTTCACCAAAAGATGGAGTAGCAAAAGGTCCACATATATCGGTGTGTATAATTTCAAGAAGATGTGTACTTCTGTAGCTCTTTTCTTAGTATGTTTGGTTTGCTTTCCTTTAATACAATCAATACACACTTCGAGATCAGTAAAATCCAAATTAGGAAAGATGTAATTCTTTACTAATCTCTCAATTGTTTCCTTGAATATATGACCCAAGAGTTTATGCTACAAGTAAGTAGAATTTTCATCAACTAAACTTCGTTTAGTAGTAACATTACGATGCATGGTTAATAAAGTTTCGGCAAAATTACTACTAAGCTTCATTTTATATAAACAATCATAGCGGATTCTGTAAGCAATAATACTATTATTTTTGTGCAAACTAAAAGATCCAAATCCAAACTTAAGAGAAAATCCTACTACATCAAGTTTTAACAAAGAAATCGAATTGTAGGAAAATGTGGGTACGTAAAGAATTTGCTACAAATCAAGATAATATCTAATATTTAAAATTAAACGATAAGTGCCAATGCCTTCAACTTGAGCTTTATCTCAATTGCCCATAAATATAAAACGTTCTTTGCTTCTATAGATTGGATCAAAAGAAATCCATGCATCGTATTGGAAGTGTGAGTTGTTCAGCCTCAATCAATCCACTAAGTATTAAAAGGAACTTTAGTTAAATTTGATTCAAAACATACTAAAGCATAATGCTTACCTTTCTTTTCGAACCAAGCCTTTCATTTATGGCGATCTTTCTTTAAGTGTCCAATTTTCTTGCAGAAATAGCACTTGATAGTGTTTTCTTTTTTGGCAAATTTCAGAAGACTTGGAAGATTCAATCAAGTTGTTTGACCCTTTATTAAAAGGCCTCTTCTTTTCATTCCATCCTTCCTTTTAGTACTCTTTTCAGCTTCTTGACTCACAAGATGAACAAAATGAGGTTTCTGATTCTTTAATCTTGTCTCCTATTAAATAAGCATACTGGATAACTCATTAATATTTCATTTGTCCTTAATTGTGTTATAGTTCATCTAAAATGGACCATATTGTTCAAGAGGCAAGGAGTTTAGTATAAACTATACTAAAAAGAACTCATCAATGGTCATCTCCAAAAACTTTAATTTTGCCGCTATGTTTGTCATTTCAAGGACATGCTCATGCATAATACGAGAACCATCAAATCTTATTCTTTAATCTTATATTTCTTAAACAAGTTTGCTATAAGAATACTAATCAACTTTTGGGCGATTCCTAAGTTGTCAAAATAATGAATTTCAATTTATCCATAAATAAGTTGCCTTTATTATCATTTAATAATGTAAAAAAATTGATTTTTTTTTTTTTTTTTGGAATTTAGCTCTTTAAGATTTGGCCATTTTGATGACTAAAAAATCATCCATAATATAGATTATAAACATGAATCATGACATACATATAGTGGATGATATTTATAATAAAACATGCATCATTCACAACTAATCATACTCTTAGTTTCGATGACCATACATTTAAAATTTAAGCCTAAAGAGCATATACTTGGAACACATGTAAGTAATTGAAGTGATTAAAGTCTTTTAGGATTTTATTCATCATAGATTTCATTAAGTGGGAAAACATGTAAATTCATTTAATCACCATACAATATTATTAAATTAATGTGCACTGTTTGTTTCTATAACTAAGAAACATTTGCAGATGAAAATTTTCATTTTTGCATTTCATTGGATTTATTGCAGCGGACATATAATAAAATATATATATTTTTTTTTATAAAAAAAAAGGTAATAAATCCTCAAAAGCGAAATGAATGATAGGAATGTAAGCATGAATTAATCAAATATTAATAATTTTTAAATTAACATATATATATATAAAAGGCATAAAGTAACATTAACAACTTTCCCAAAGAGGCCGCAAATTACGGGATAGAAAGAAAAAGACAAATGAGAAGTAATGAAATCAAATCTCGAAATCTGGGACCAAATTGAACAAATGGTTGATCATGATTAGTACTGGAACCCCCACTTGCATGCATAGGGTTCCAGTTTGAGACAAGATACTTCTCAATTTGAAATATAAATTGAAGAAAAGCCAATAGGTGTAGCAAACGATTAAGGGTTAAGGATCTACGCATGTGTATAGTTGAAACTGCAGTCATGATAAACTCTTATGGTCTCCACTCCAGGTACAAAAATATCGTGTAGTACTCTAAAAGTTAGATTATACCCTACAAGTTAACATATCACACATGTATGTATTTACTTCTCGGTTTATTTTCATCGTATTGCTAGAATGAATTTCTGATATGATATTAAATTACTATTAATTTCAAAAGTTAAGAATATTAGGAGGATTCTAAAATTTATATTAAATTTACCAAACCATAATAATTTTCTTCCTGAACAGATTCTAATATAAAAATTAGACCCAACTCGGGGAGGATTAGACTTAAACCTGAGTATAATACGTCTAGTTAGACACAACTCAATAGCCCCAAGTTGGATCCCTAACGACATAGACCCAACTCAAACCGAGTGGAACTTACACCTAGATCAGGTAGTCGGTCTGATCTGAAAGAACTCAATATGTCCAAACTCAGCTTACGCCCAATGGCCCCTTTAAACATACCTCTCCATAAGGAATGGGGCAGGGCAGACCAACCCAGTAAGGGCTAAGGCAAATGGCGAACAGAGCGATCAAGTATTAACTCTGCTGACACCAAAAGTCCAGAGCCACCCCAAATATAAGATTCATTGGTCGCATGTCAACACCACCATCCTAGGAAAGAACATTTCCCATTGTGTCATGCATTAATGGCCAGATACCATGTAGGTAAAATGTAAACTCATTAGTTTTAGTTACCCACCATTCAAAGAGGAATGTAAGCTCTCATAACTCCCATACTAAATGTTTCATGATAGAGAAATTAATAATAATTGCTTGTTAGACTTCTATAATACAATCCATAATTTATTCATAGAAATTAGAATCTTATATAAGATAATATGAACTCATGAATCATGAGTAAATAACTAAAAAAGTATGGAATAAATATAGACATAAATATACAAAAATAACTAAAAAAGTATGGAATAAATATAGACATAAATATACAAAAATAAAGATACGGTTAAAATATGAACCCAAAACACGTCACGTTGCGATATAATTATATAACATGCTCCGCATATGATAGCTAGAAAAGAAGAAATGAGATGACGTTGACAATCCAAGGTTCTGAAGCAATCATAAAAGGTAGTGTCAGCTTTTTGTATGAGAGGATGATAATAATGTGCAAGTAAGGCCGGGAGTTCCCATAATCATTGAGTTTACAGGTCAGAAAGGGAGGGTATAGCTCATAAAGTCAATTGTCATAGAAGAAGAACATGGAATGCGATGCTCTTGCATGTGAGAGGGAACCAGAGAAGCACATGACATTATCAACATGGTTCACAATTCATCCCTTCTTTTAACATTACATATATTATATGCACTTTGGACTTTACTAGGAGCTTCATAATTAGAAGGCTTGTTGGGTCAAATCTGACATTGTTTTTAAGAGACATTTTTGCATAGATGCGATGAAGGATATATTCGTGTAAGTACATTTATATATATATCAGTTTTGTGTAGGGTTTAATTACATTCTTAATCTGAGTTGTATTAATTTTTATAAATTTATTTTTATATATAAGATTTGACCAAATTTTTAATAAAATAAGAATTTTTAATTATTCTAATCACTTTTTTAAAAAAGTGAATTAATAATTTATTTTCTTAACATATTAACACGTATAATTAAATGATATATATATATATATTTAAAGTTTTTATATTATCATATTAATATCAATAAATTAAAATTATAAATTCGAATCAATTTAATATTTTTCATTATAATTAATTCATCTCAATGACTTATATGTTTTATATTATATTTCCCTCATTTATATATTTTTTTTCTTTTTCCATCCCATTACTATCCAAAACTCAAGCTCCAGATCAATGAAGCTTTAAAAATGATAGTTTGATTATATTTTATACGCTTCAATTAGATCTAGTAGATCCAACTAGATTCTAGACTTGGGAAAAATAAAATAAAAACTAAAGTGTGTCAAACAAAACAAAAAGTTGTAACTACGAAAATGAATGAAGTATTGAACTTTAAAAAAAGAAATGAAACGGATGTTTTGGCCTTAGCTATACCTAGCATATGCAATGCACGGCATCTATAGCTTAACAGCTTCTCGATATCTCTTGATCGAAGTGCTCCATCCCTTTCTGATATCTTCTTCTTATGCATGCATGCAGATATGGGACGTTATTGGCCATTTTCTGACTCACTCAATGAACACTTCAAGATCTTCGCAAATCAGCATCGCTTACCATATTTCTCTCACCAACTTTCTCCGACACCAGTATCTCCTTCCACCATTCATCTGCAGTCTATTGCATGTAATAATAGTACTAGACTCGACAATTCAATTCCGGGAGACCCATGAAAAATTACGGCATTAATCAATGTAATTTTAGTTTTTAGTTTTTTTGGTGTTGTTTTTTTCCCCTTTTTTTTGATATAAGTGAGCTGTGTGAGCCGTATTTCCAATTGTATTGGGGCTCTATATCCGGTTTTTGTTCTTAACTTTTGATTTTGGTAAAATTTTGAAGGGTTAGAATGAGTGAATGAGATTTGAGCACAGACAAACCGGCACAATACACATATGCAGTGAATCCTTGCCTCTTTTTCATACAAGTAATAATTAATATTATTATATACTCTTATGTAATATATTTAATTAAACAAAATGAGATTTAAAAGATTATAAGTAGGCATCGTAATCCATAACAAGCTCATATCATATGAGATTGGATTTGATCTTAATTATATATAATGATAGCTTCACCTTAATTGTCCTTAAAAAGTTGGCTATAAATGAAGATTTTAGTATGCTTCAATATGATTCCTAAGGTCTTTCAATCGATCGTACTATGGGATCTAAAGAGTTTTGAACTTCATGAGAATCTGAGCCTTCAGGATCCTCTTATTGAAAGGACTATTTTTGTCTACGAAGAAAGGTAGTACATCCCTCTCTACCTCTAAGGTTAGCACCCTTTTCCTTTTCTCCAATTCAACTTGTTTGGCTTCTACCATTTCCAACTCCTCTTTAAGTCTTTCCTCAGGGGTAGTAGGTCTAATAACTCGTTCTCAATAAAGCTGACTCTTTTTTCCATTCACTCCTTTATCCCTGAGACTCTAGAGTTTAAGGTAAGAGTCACTTTAAATTTCATCTGTATCTGACTTAAGAAGTCTCCGGGGTAATTCTACATGACCCTTTCGACAATGCTAGAGATCTAAGTCACCTCTTGGGCCTTGTTGTCACCTCTTAGTTTCCTACTAATATTGGGGGGATATTTTGGAGTTGACCACCAACGTTGTTTTCATCAATTTGTTGAGGTTGATTGTTGGTGTTGTCTCTATTGTTTTCCATGATCTGTCATCCCTTAGAGTTGACTGAACAAGTCTTTTATCTTTTTGCATAGACGACACCAAAATTTGTATGCAAAAATTTATGTTCAAGCCTCAATAGTATGCCAATTCAGCCAACACCTAAAAAATAGGAGAATACCGTTTATGTTATTTCTGGCATACTACTCTGACGATTAAGTTAAAATAGAAGAGAGTAAAATTTTTTCTGAAATTTTAGATCAAATGTGAGAATGTATATTTTCCAGTCTCTCTAATACATATTTATATTGATTATATTAATCATACGTAATAAAGTCTATTAATGACTATTAATACTTTTTAAACAATGTTGATCTTCAGTTACTTTCATGATTGATGCCACTTATTTTGATAATTAATCATGTAGTGTTCAAACAGCTGGTAGTTCATTTAATCATTTGCAGCGTCTCAACATCTGACCTTTTAAGGTCGATATGCTTTGTAGGGATTTGACCTCATTCATTGATAATCATTTATCATTTGACCTTTGACTTCTTCGATCCGAACCTTATCCGATCTTAACAAATCGGTATGTAAATTATGATCCAACAGACTTAATTTAGGATACATTCCTAATTCTTAAATCAGATTCAACAAAAAAAATCTACTATATTTATGGAGGTATTTTTATCTTGAAAAATTTTCCATTAATTAGAATTAGCTTTTTCTTATCAAAATAGTCCTTGATGTAGATAAGAATCTCTCGATAGATAATCATAGATCATGTACTAAAAAAGAAATATGTTGTTTGTTTTCAGTTTTATGTTCGGTTTTTTGGGAGTTGTATAGTTAAAACAGTTTGAACTAATTAAATAACAAATGACGTTTCGTTATTTGGTACTGGGACCCTCGTTTTTACTTGAATTAAGTGTAGACTTCACTCTTCAGCCCCTTACTCCATTGTCTAGTGTCTATCGTCCATTCATGATTTGCCTTTTGCTTTTCCCCAGAAGGCAGAAGTAGCAAAATGCAGAATTCGTTAAGGGATTTTTCTATTTCATCAAAATGAGAATGGATAATAGGGAATTGAATGATTGACTGCTTATTATTATTTATTAAGTTGTAAAAGAAATGAATAATATAAAATAATTTTAAAGAAAAATATTATAAAAATTGAAATATTACGAAAAATCTCTTATATAAGTAAATGAATTGCTTTGCTTTCATCTAAAAAAATATATATTTAAAAGGGAATGATTTTTTTTAAAAATATTTAACGAATTAAAATAATTTAAATTTATATAAAACTAAATTAAATAAAAATAATAATTATTATTTTAATTCAATTCTTACTTAAAATTTGAATCAATAGCTCTTTAATAACTTATTTACAATTTATGTGGAGCTACTTACATTATGACACGTATATTGCCTACAATATCCCACACGTATGCCCCTCAAAATCGGGACAAGAAATTTGATGAATGTTATTTTTAATTAACTTTATAGATAAAAAGCTCCATCCTATTGACAAATTATCATATTTCACTACAAAATATGATAATTTGTCGACAACATAGAACTCTTCGAGACTTTAGTCATGGTGACTTTGTCATCCAGCTTCAGTCAAAACTTGAAACTATTTATCTCCAATTTATGGATTTAGAGGCTTTTTTTTAATAAATTTCTTTCGATTTAATTTAATTTAATTTAATTTAATATTTTAATAAATAATTTTATAGGTAATTTCATATTAAGTTTTTTATTATATTATTTTAAATTAAGTAAATATTATTATTTATTCTCTTTTAAATAAAAAAAATAATTAGAGAGTATTATTTATTATTTTTCTTAATAAACTATTTAATGAGAGAAAGAAAATAATAATTAAATAAATTTAATTATGTTAAATTTATTGTTCAAAATAAATAATAATATTTAATTGATTTAAATAATATAATATAAAATTGTCTAAAAAGTTATTATCTAAAGTATCATGCTAAATAAAATTAAGTTAAAATTTTTAAAAAATTTAAAAGAAACCGACGTGAATACTCTAAGATCGTTTTGGTTTGATGTCGATCCGTCTAATTTGACTAAACTTGGGCAATTTACCTATATGATTAGTTTGGTATTTATCTAGTCATGCGTGACCAAATATTGATTTAAACATTTATGTAAGCGGTGCAGAAGGTGGATAGGCCGTCAAACTTGGGTGTTATGCATACTTTCCTTGGAAGTACAATCAGCGAAAAATTCATTAGAACTATCGGCAAGAAACATCCGACCTCTTATGATGAAGTTGTATAAATTACTCAAAAGATCGGAATGGTAGACAAAGTTTATGAGACACAACTGAAAGCTATAAGGGGATTGCCTAGACTTCGAACTCAAACCCTCAGAAGTCAAAGAAAGAAAGCAAACCAAGTGACGAGCATAAAGATGAAAAAATGAAAAAGAAACCCAAAAAAGAATCGAAGTGACTCCTGTAAAGGTTATTTATCCTGATGGAGATGTTGATGTCATATACTTGAACTATGAAGAGCAAAACATGTTCAAAAAGCCGCCTCTCCTCTAAGTGAATAGAAACTCCAGAGACAAGTACTGCCAGTTCCATAGAGATGTCCGACCTCAAACTATTGATTGCCATCAGCTACAAAATACGATTGAGGAACATATACATAACATGGAATTATAGGAATTCATGGATAGGGAGGCATATCGGTTAAAGAAAATCTAGACTGAACCTAGTCGACAGAATGATGAAGGGGATTTGGGTCACACCAAAGAGTTCACTTCATCGTCAAAGGCCCATTGGGTAGCGACTCGAAGAACTAAAGAAGAGGTTGGGTCCGAACTACTCATTCCAAAGTATTCACCATTAAGTCAACTTCAGCGATTCAGCCCGTTATAAGCATCACCTTCGGGAAGGAATATGAAGATGAGAATCAAATATGCCTCATTGAGTCCTGTCCACACTCCTTTGATCTGATTCGCTAAAGCAAAAGTCATACTTGAAGGAGCCATCACAATACCTATGACCTTGGTCGAAGAACCTCGGCAAACCACGATTATGGTAAATTTTTTATTGCAGACATTCCCCTCTTTCTTCATTTTCAGGGTTTTAGTCCCTTCCAAATTTGATCTAAGAAGTGCAGCATTCAAAATATCCTAGTCAATCACTACCTGAAAAAAGGATAAGAGTCAAATGTAATATTAACATGCAAGTCAAAAGAATAAGAGATGAGGTGGCATACCCTTGAAGCTCTAGCCATTGACTCATCCATGAATTTGTGGAGATCTGAATAAGAGAGTTGAAGTGGGATGTCCTCCTTCACAGGATGAAGGAGATCATCAACAAAAACTGAGAGGCTCTAGACCAATGTAAGGCTTAAACTCTCTAAAGCTAAGTTCTTGGGTCATAAAGAGTTTAACTGAATCTACCCGAGGTCTAGTCTCCCCCAAATCAATGACATGCTTATTTACCAAGCCTAATTTGATATGAATTGCATCATGTCTGATCTGCTTAGCATCAGGGTTAGTAAGCTCAGTCTTTTACTTTATAACCTCGATGCTAGGATCTGAGGTCTGCCCTTTGAGTTCAGATTAAACCTCTTAAGATTGAAGTTTTGTTTCTGCCAATCCTGAAGCATGAAGTTCGTCAGAATACACAGGCATGGGTGGATGAGTGAGAGATTCTTGCTACCTTCCCTTGCCTCTTGGCTCTCTTAACTACCTTTTTAGGCTCTTCTTCTTCTTTCTCTTTTGCAAGCAAAGCCTTGGTTTTAGGATCCATAGCAGAAAGAAAAAGAGAATAAAGAGATAAATATATACTTTAATTTGGACATTTTCTGTAGGCCCGTTTACACCCATTAATACTTTAATGATCAAACATATAATATTTTAATCCAAAAAAAATCTATTGACGTTATAATCATTAAATCTCTTTTAATAATTATATCAATCAAACTAATATTTTTCTAATAAAATCTAAATTACACTTTAGTTATGCTAGTAATGCGGGTGTGACTTAGATTTAATAAATTAAAATAATTAATGATTTAACCAATTTAAATCAAGTTCACTATGAACAAGTCAAAATTCTCCAATATAGAATCCAACCTCGATCCGATCAACCTTAGTGTATGTGATCGAGTATGTTCTATATTCTCATAGTAGATGTGCCTCACAACAACTTATGAGTTTTATCTATTATTTACAAATAGACCGCTTGACTTTGAAAATATTTTTCAAAACAAACAGTCAATATAATTATTATCTATGACCAAGTTGGCTTAAACCACTAGACACATATTGGCTTCTAGCAAAGTGTATGTACCACAAGTGTAATGAGAAGTACGAAGAACTTCCAAGTGAACCATAGATGACTACTGCCATACTAGATTGACCTTCCATCAACCGTGCTTCCAGAAAGTCTAAGGGTATAGTTTAACTATTAAACATTTTTGTACTTTTCTGTATGAATGTCATAAAATTCTTATGGAGTTAGATAATAGAATTATAGAGAATTATTTATCTAACCATATTAGCTTGCGCAAAACTTTTCTTCATGCATAAGTTATATAACTCATAAAAACATGTCCTCTAATATATAGGTAATGGATTTCATTTTGTCACCCTACAAAATATTCGAACACATGTCCAACGGTTCACTCTTTTGGTGGCCTTTGGCTAAGACCACATATAGTGATGTCAAAGCATGCTCTCTAATATGCAATTAGTGTGGTGATCTCAGATTTGTGCATCACAAGTATAATAGTTACCGATAAAACTCATCAACAATTTAATATCATTACCTCTGAGTTTTGTCAAGTAATCATGTTTAGTGATTAAGTCTCTACCAATCACCTACATGTCTATCCCTATATTTTCTAATACTGATGAACATGAGATTATTACTCTTATCTTCGAAGAGGATAACACATGTATAGTCTATTCGGATTATCATTATCTCTATCATGACAATCCAATGACTGAATTATTTGGATCTCAGACTTAACCAATTTGGATCTCATTCTTTCATGATTTGTATCATAAATCCAAGTATATGTCTGAGAACCGAGAATATATTAGTATGCAATCAATACTTTATATATACAAGTAAATTATTATTTCCAACCTAATAATAACATGACATATTATATATACTATAATTGAATGGTATGCAATCAATAACATTGATAATTTAAGATTAATTCTCATAAGTTGTGACCCGATTAGCTTGACGGGCATACATTTTTAGAATATTCAAGCTTGGAGGAGTAAAAATGGCAACAGACTCGAGTAAAAACGAGAATGGTCATGAAAAAGAAGAAGAAGTTTGAAGGTAAAAAGATAAAAACATCTCATTTATATAATATTAAAAATGGGGGGAAATATGCAAATTTAAGGTTGAATGGACAGATAATAAATACTCACAATCATTACCTAAAAGATAGATTAGGGTAAAAAATTTCACATTAATTTATGCTAAGCTTCCAATGAATGTGAGAGAGCTAGCTGTTGGACCATAATTTACGCACTGACCCATTAAGATCAGATAAGGTTCAGACCTAAGAAGTTAGAGGTCAGTCAGATGATAAGTGATTACCAAGGAATGAGATCAAATCCTGATAAAGCATACCGATCATAAAAGGTCGAATACTTAGATGCCAAAAGGATCATATAAACTACTAACCATTTGAATATTACGTAATTAAAGATTAAAATAAATGACGTTAATCATGAGAATGATTGAAAATCGTATTACTTAAAAAGTATTAATAGTTATTAATAGATTTTATTGCATGTAATTAATATGATTAATATAAATAAGTTTCGAAGAGATTAAGAAAATATATATAAGATATTCAATCTAAAATTTCTTAAAAATAATACTCTCTTATTCTAACTTGATCATCAAAAGAATATCGCAAAAAATTATCAGAATAATATTTTTATATTTTACGGATATCGACTGAATCTGCATTTTGTTAAAACTCGGATTTGCAAAAATTTTTGCATTAACAAAAGTCTATTCTAGAATTTTTCTTATGTACCAAGAAGCTAAACCCACGTTACACTCACATATCTTTCTTTACATATTAGATTAGAATAGCCAAACCGTAATTTCCAACGGTTTGACAATGCCAAAAAAGTGAGGCGCGTGGGTCCCACTCAAAGAAATAACGAAACTTGATTGATTGATTGATTAGCTAAAAAGGAGAGAAAGGAGGAGGAGGAGGAGAAACACCCTGTCGGAAGACGTGGAATTTAATAATGATGTAATCAAAGCAAAGCAGGGCGTTTGTATTATTTATTTATTTATTTATTATTTATTATAGTTAGATCCCTTAAATTTGTTTAATAAATACATGGACCCACATAGTTTTCATAATTACATCTGGACCTAAAACTTAATTTAATTTAATTTTTAATTTTAATATTTTTTGAATCTAATATAAATTATACTCAATAATACCCTTTGTCTAATCCTTACGGTTACTTTCTTAATTCTTATTCTTCATTGAAACTTATCTCAAATAATGTGGATTAAATCCAAAATTATCTATCATGCATGACTCTAACTTTATCTAAGGAAATAAAATGAGAGAAAATTTCAAAAACTATTCAATCACTATTATAAGCATTACACCACTGTTTGCATTTCTAACAAAGTAAAAGTATGATGACACCAATAGTTCTAACCCAATTCTGGTAATAATATACATATAGCATATAATTAGGGCAGAGCTAGAAAAAATATTTAGGCGAGTAAATATATATTTATATATATTATATTTGTAATTTATTATTTTTAAGTGGGTAAAAATTAAAATTTGAGAAATTTTAAATATTTAACTTATTAATTTAAAGGAGTTTAGGAAGTTATGAATCATAAAATAGCAAAAATAAAATTTAACTTATAATAATTATAAAATAGTATTAAATATTCATTATATGGTATTGAAATGATTTTATTTGACAAGAAAAAGAAGGGAAAAAAAAAACAAAAAAAAACAAAAGAGAGACAAAAGATTAGATTAAGATTTGAATCCATAATTTCTCGTTAAACTAAAGTCTGTGTGTGACACATTTTACACTAAACTGTTACAACTTTTAATAAATTTGTCTTTAACAACTATATATAATTAAACATGTTAATTAAGGTTAAGACTTAAGCAAAAATTAAAGCCAAACATTGATGCCAACAAGGTGAGGGCGGATGGCACCAGCCTTTGCCCGATCTCCCTCCTCTCATGCATGTAACAACAGTCCTACATGCTAAATTCATATATTTTCTATTTTCAATTGAACATTTCAATAATATTAAGTCTCTTATTTAGAGAATCAAATGATCATCTTGTATTAAAAATCTAGATAATCATATAAAAATCATTCGTGACTCTCTTGTTCAAAATATTTTATTATGTAAAGTTGATTTGGAAGAAATTATATGGTAAAAATAAATTTCATTTCAACATGGTCAATTAGTTTTTAAATAATTTAATTCAATAGAAAATTATTATAATTTTAAAATATTGATTTTACCAAAGAAAAAAATTATATAATTTATTAAAATTTGAAAAAAAAAAAAAAAAAACCATATAATTCAGATATACTAAAAATCAATATTCCAATAAAGAGAAATTTTAGATTTTTCAAAAAATGAAATAAAGGAGGTATTTGTAATTTCTAAAATTATAAGGAGCTTATCTAAATTTGTTACAAGTCTCAGGGTCCACCTGTAAATTAATTTTATTATTATTATTATCATTATATTTCTTAGGCCAATAAAGCAAAAGCAGGACGTTAATTTAAAGCCACCACCCTCCCCCGCCCTTTTATAAATACCCAACAAGAACAAAGCACAGAAAAGAGCAGAACTCCAGCAGTCGCTTTTGGCCTCTCTCTCCATTTTCTGAAGACCAAGAGAACTAGAAAGAAAAAATGGGGTTTCCTTCTTCTACTTCCTTAACACTCATCTTCCTCCTCCTATGTTTCTTCACTACTCTGTCTTCCTGCAATGCCTACTACCATGTTCACCACCATTTCAACCATCATCGCTTTGCAAAGCACAATTACAAAGACGCTCTGACCAAATCCATCCTCTTCTTTGAAGCCCAAAGGTCCGGGAAGCTACCTTCGAACCAGAGAGTCACTTGGAGAAGAAACTCTGGTCTATCAGACGGATCTGCTATCAATGTATGCTTTGCTCTGTCTTCATTTGTTTCTTCTTCAACTTGAAACACTGGCCTCAAAATGTGTGAAAATATGAACTGAGTCTTCTCTTTTTTTGCTTAGAATGTGCTAAAATGACGTTCTATATAAAATGCAGGTTGATTTGGTTGGTGGGTATTATGATGCTGGTGATAATGTCAAGTTTGGGTTCCCAATGGCTTTCACTACCACCATGCTTTCATGGAGTGTTCTTGAGTTTGGTGGGTTGATGAAAAGTGAGTTGCAGAATTCTAAGGACGCTATTCGTTGGGCTACTGATTATCTCCTCAAAGCAACTGCTCATCCTGACACCATTTATGTTCAGGTTCTTAGCCTTTCTATTACAAAAAATAAAAATTTAAATAAACAGAGCAAATATGTAATTATTTATTTTTTTTCGGGCTAATTTTCTTTTCTTTTCACAGGTGGGTGATGCAAATAGGGACCATGCTTGTTGGGAAAGACCAGAAGATATGGATACACCAAGGAGCGTTTTCAAGATAGATAGGAACAATCCTGGTTCCGACGTGGCAGCCGAAACTGCTGCTGCTCTGGCCTCTGCTTCTTTGGTTTTTAGAAGATCTGATCCCACTTACTCTAAGCTTTTGGTCTCAAGAGCTATCAGGGTATATACTATACACACAAAATATGACTTGGAAGAAAAAGATCAAATTTTTTTCACATTTTTCGCGCCGTGACTTTGTTACTTGCCATCTTTTTCTATCTCTTAGGTGTTTGAGTTTGCTGATAAGTATCGAGGACCCTACAGCAATGGGTTGAAGAAATTTGTGTGCCCCTATTACTGCTCTTACTCTGGTTATGAGGTACACAAATGAAAGAAAAAAAAAGGTTTCTTACTTTATTACTATTAATTGGTGGGTCTTGAGTTATGTTAATATTGAAATGCAGGATGAGCTATTGTGGGGTGCAGCTTGGTTACACAAGGCAACTAAGAGCCCAACTTATTTAAACTACATTCAAGTTAACGGGCAGACGCTTGGAGCAGGCGAGTACGATGAAACCTTCGGGTGGGATAACAAGCATGTTGGAGCCAGAATCCTTCTTTCTAAGGTCTCTCTTTATTTTAAACGTTGTCTTAAGAAACAGGGGAAGAGAAATTGGCACTTAAAAGAATTTGTTGTGTTGTATTGTGTCTTTTTTCAGGCATTTCTCGTACAAAAGGTTAAATCACTGCATGATTACAAGGGTCATGCAGATAACTTCATTTGCTCTCTTATTCCTGGAGCCTCTTTCTCCTCTGCACAATACACCCCAGGTTCCCCTTTCTCTCTCTAAAAATGTTTTGTCTTTTTTGTGTAACGGCTTCTTTTGGAAGCATGTACGAGTCTATGACAACAGTAACGTCTTCGTTTTCACCCAAGTTTAAAAGCGCTACCTCTTATTTACTACAGTTGGAGCAATATTATTTTGACAAAAACATGTCTTATAATTTTATTTCTTTTTGCCAAATACATGTCTTATAATTGAGTCACATGATCGTCTTCTATTACCTATTAACGCAAAATTGGTTGATAAAACGACTCCCGGCACTACACATTATATGTCTCAGCCGAGTAATATATGTCTTCCGAAAATCCTACTCCTTGTAATTTTGTTTTTATTTTTATTTTTTTTTTCTTTTTGTTGGAGTATCTTATTATAAAGTATAAATTCTTAATAATCTTATTATATGAATAAATGCAGGAGGGCTTCTGTTTAAGATGGATGATAGCAACATGCAATATGTAACATCAACCTCATTCCTTCTCTTAACATACGCCAAGTACTTAACCTCTGCTCACATGGTGGCCAACTGTGGAGGAACAACTATCACCCCTAAAATGCTCCGTATCATTGCCAAAAAGCAGGTATGGAAATTTCAGTTTTACTTTTAATTTTAATCTTAATTTTCTCAATAAATAAATAATAATATTGGCGACGTTTATTATTACAACCTAGGTGGACTACTTGCTTGGCGACAACCCATTGAAGATGTCGTACATGGTGGGGTACGGTCCAAGATACCCACAAAGGATTCATCATAGGGGATCGTCTCTACCGTCTATTGCTCATCACCCGGCCAAGATCCAATGCTCCGCAGGCTTCAGTGTGATGAAGTCTCAATCCCCAAATCCTAACATCTTGGTGGGTGCTGTTGTAGGTGGGCCAGACAAGTATGACAGGTTCCCAGATCAACGGTCTGATTACGAGCAATCTGAGCCTGCCACTTATATCAATGCACCCCTTGTAGGGTCCCTCGCCTATCTGGCCCACTCTTTTGGCCAGCTCTAGAAGAAAGTTAAAACGCTTCCTACTTAGTGGGTGTTATTTATTTATTATATATTCTCTTTTTTTTTTTGTACGTGGTGTTAGTTTATTTGGATATTCTCATAGGAGTGCTCGAGGTGAAAGAAAGGGGGTAGGGTTGGTTCTGAGCCAAAGGGCTCGAGCCCCTAAACTTAGCTTTGAAGCACATGGTCAAGGCGAGGTCTTTTATAGATGACCTTCTGCCTTAACCATGGTTTAGTTCAATATTTATAGGTGAAGAAGCCTTAAGTTTTTATTTTGTAATAGTTTGTGTTTGGGGGTTTCCTCTTGTGAGCAAAGTTCCGTGCCAGAAACGGCGTACTAATTGTAGTATTATATATAAGTTCAAGTGCTATATACTATATATTATTATCTTAGTTACTTTGTTGAGTTGGGTGGTAACTTTATCTTCATAAATTATGAGTATGTTTGTTGCTAAATTATTGTGTATAATTAATACACTATTTTTGTAACCGTCACTTGCTCTCATTTCCGTCATGTCTTAGTGACCTTGTACGAGCTCAAGAGAGAGATATGAGAAGAGACCTGAAAACCTATTTCTTCTTTTTTCTAATATTAATCCGGATCCGATTCGAAATATCCGTTTAGACACCGGGTATAATCGTTCCACATCCAGAACACTTATATTCGTTAATATCTGATCCAAAAGATCTGACCGGATTCACACATCCAGATCCTGAATGTCTAACCTATTGTAACGTGTCATCTAGTGCTTGTAATAATTTCAGGAGTGAGAAAAGAAAGAAGCAATAAGGTAAGGTCTATTAACATAGTCAGCTAGCTAGCGAACTAATTTTTTTGGTCAAAGAGAAATAAAGAAATAAATAAAAGCTAATTTCTAGCTAATTTGATTGTGTGATTTTCATGGGGTAGTGTTTCAAAACGAATATTTAATAATGGGCGGGCAATGAGAGTGTTTTGACCGTTGAAAAATGAAACATGAGGTAATCGAGAAAGGAAAGGAGGGGGGAAGGTTTTCGGACAGGGCACGAGCATGACAATTGACATGTGAGATGTTTGGATTCTGTGGATGAAATGGTCAAAAAAGCTGCGAATTCACAGAAACGGCAGCGTCAAGCGCATGTGTCAGAACTCAGAATTGGTGTATTAGTTTTATCTTAAACGAAACCAGTGGGTCAATAAAATATTCAAGGACTGAAAACCCAAAAAAATAAACAAAGACATTCCTTGTGAATTCCTATTTTTATTTTTTTTTATTTTTTTTCTTGATGGGCCCACTTTTGTGATGTACTTTTTATAACAGTTCGATGAAGCTTATAAATGCAGTCACGGATTCAAACATAGATAAATTTTTTCATGTTCTGTATTCAATCTTTTATTGAAAATAACATCTCATTATATACAAATCTAAGCCATTATCACTGTTATTAAATCCAGAAAACTTACTATTCATACTTACAAACAAACCCAGGTACTATTTAGTAGTTAGTACCATGAAAAACTTACGGTATTTTGATCCACCTGCCGTGGCAGTTTCCTTGAGCACCAGAAAACTTGTTTATTTACCATCAATTGCCAACGGAACAGTTTTAGCCTAGCCACAAAAATCATATATGAGGTTTTTATTATGTAACAATTTACTTAGTTAAGAACAACTTGGATATGTTACTTAAAAGAACTCACCAAATCATGGAACTTGAGAATGTAGAACATCTCAAGATAACGCTTGGTCTCTCTTCTCTCGAGTTTTGAAACATGCCTCCAGAAACCATACACTCCAGCCAATGTCACCAATCGTTCAGAATATATCTTCCATGTATACCTATAACAGTGAATGAAATCAAAATTTGAGAAGCAAGACTGGATAAATTATGTACAAGTTTAATAAGTTTAATCAAAACCGACAGGTCGAGTATTGTATTCCAAATTGCTCGAAAAAAATTATTTGGACAAAAAATGATACCTGTCATAAATTCTTTGGAGGCCAGCCTCAGAGACTTTAATCCAGTGACTTGGATCCTCCTTGGACTTCTCAAAGAAATCCAACAAAATCTGACTGGCCTGGTCAGGATGATACGGGTCAATATGAAACCCTGATATACCATGTTCAATAATCTCGGCGGGACCACCATGTAAAGTAGCAAATGTAGGTAGCCCACAAGTCATAGCTTCCACAACAGTGAGCCCAAATGCTTCGTAAAAGGCTGGCTGAACAAAAGCACCCTTTGTATCTGCTATGTAGCGATATAGCTCACCGTTACGGGCCCGGTTCATTTGGGATGATATCCATCGAATTTGACCATCCAAGTTGTACTTCTTTATAAGATCATGCATCTTCTCGATTTCTTTGATTTCTTCTCGGTCTTTGGATTTGTTTACATCAAAGTATCCACCAACCACAACTATGTTTACAAGTTCCCTTAGTTTGGCATTCTTTCCATATAGCTCGACTAGTCCTGTTATGTTTTTCACCCGATCCAATCTTGCCATTGTAAATATCAGGGGTTTTGACCTATCAGTTAATGTGCCACTGCATAAAAGTACAAGGGAATGAGTAAAAAGAAACTTCTGAGCGGATTATGAGCTATGCATCTACTATTGTGATGACAATGATAAAAAGAAAAAAGGTAATTTGTCACGCAAACTCTGATTTCTCCTTTATATCTCCTATTTCAAAGGATGGAAACATAATTTGGCCAACAAAAAAAAAAAAAGATTGAACGTAAGGGAAAATGAAGAAGAGACTCACATGTGTTCGTCAGTTGGCTCCGGATTGTATAAGAGCTCTTCTATTGAGCCATGGAGAGCTGTAAGTCTTTTTTGCTTTTCAGAATAGGGGAAATAAATGGACATATCTGCTCCAGGAGAGACAATATTAAATTTTGGATCGAAGACATTTATGCCATGGACGACGCGGAATATCCCAGGGAGAGTGAAAGACGTGTGGCTCTCATATTGACCCACAGTATCCTTCCTGAAAGAAAAGGCCATAGATATTAACCAGCATCTCAGAAGAATGATTAAATGTTAAAGAAGCAACCACAACATCTAAGGTTTTGGAAAAGAACTGAAGATGTTCAAGTAAAAGATGTCCTAGCTTGGTTATACATCTTATCCTACACATCCAGTATTGGGAATTTAGAATTCCAAATAACCGGAAAACATCAAGCTTATGATTCTTTGGATACAACGCTCAATTCTGATGGTAATGAAAAAATTGACAACATACTATTACGAAGCTGATTCAAAATTCATTAACAAAGTGTTATGAGAGAATGATGAGGGATGACTTACGATCCTGCGATCTCTTGATATGTACTTGTGATGATAAAGTCTGCATTATTCATGGCTATCAGGTCAGCTGTAAATTGACATGAGAAGTGATATTTCTCTTCAAAATTTTTCCAATAAATATCTGAATCCGGATATTTTGTTTTCTCCAGTGCATGAGCTATAGTGCACTGCACAGATTGAAATTTGAGATAATCAAACAACATTGTAAGGAGAGAGGAGAGAGGGGGAGGAGGGAGAAGTTAATAGAATGACAAATTCAAAGAATCAGAGTACTATGAGATTCAACTAACCTGTGTAACTCCCATTTTATAAGACAACAAGGATGCAACAAGATTGCCATCACTGTAATTTCCAATGATAAAATCTGGAACCGCTTGTAACTCAGCAGTAATTTCATGTGCCACATCCTGCCCACATATGCAACCATGATTGTAATGACACTTTGGAAAGGAAGTAATTTCCTCATGCATAAATTATGTTTTCTAATGCCCAGACACATGTCAAAAGAGAACATTAAACAATTATAGCATAGAAACTAAAGTAAGGTAGGGATCCATAAATTACAGCAGAAAATTAGCTTAGAAATCAAGGTTAGTAAGGACAGGAATGCTTAAAGCTTGGCATGAGCAAACGGTCGGGGCGGTCTAATTTTGGTTAGAAGTCAACGCCCCAGTCAACAATTTTCATAGTTGGGCCCCTGACCGCCCGTTCCTCACCCTCGCCCCGAAGAGGTGGATTGACAGGGGCGGGGCAGTCGGGGGTGGGGTACCGGCTCTCTTTTTTTTTTTTTTTTTAATTTGAAAAGTATATAGAACCATTATAAGTAAAGTATCATACTATTAGTCTAGCAACTATACAATCATTTACATCCTTAAAAAAAAAATTGCTTTAATAACATTTGAAAAAAAGGGGGAATGGCGGAGGGGAGCGGATTGAAAGCAGAATAGGAAAGAGGGGGGGGGGGGGGGTGCTTCAGATAGGGGAAAAACAAGTAAGGTTAAACAAATAGGGAAAAAAATAATAATCAATGAAAGTTTCGGGGTTTCGGTCGGGGCGAGATTAACCCTCCCCCGTTTTGCCCCGTGTGATTTCCAGTTGGGGCCCCGCCTGAATCCGGGGCAGGGCGGGTTCTCTGCACATGCCTACTTAAAGCTTTAAAAGACATAAATTTTCTTACCTGTGCAAAGGTCTCAAGGTAAGGCCACACATCAAACCTTGAGATCCATTTACGGAGAATTCCTTTGTCTGACCTAAAAGGAACTCGCAAAATCTGGGAGTGTTCTGTTCCAGCGACTCTTTCCAAACGCTGGTTGCATGTAGTCCCTTGAGCATCAGGTATTAACCTTGTAACCTATGATCATGATTGTGTTAGATTCACAGAGGAAAACCATCAACAAAATAGAGGTCCTAATACCAAAGGCTGGATAAAAGATATACTTACAATCAGAATTTGAGGCGTAATATCTAGCCCTTGCTTTTTAATTCTAAGGAGCATCTCATTCTCCAAGGCACGCACTTGATCCAAAATGTAAACAACCTGTGTATTAAAAGAAGAATAATGAGAACAGTACGAATATCAGGTTCTTATCGAGTAAGAGGGGGTGGGTGCTTATCTATTGTCAAGAATGAAAAGTAATAATTACCTGTCCACCTGTGTCAGGTAGACCTAAAACATTGGCTTGCCCAAAGTATCCATGTGGAGATAAAATGACAACATTAAACAACATTGGTACTCTCCCCAGAAAAGTTTCTAATGAAGATGGATCGGGGGCATGAAGAATGTCCAAGAGAAGATGCACCATCTCCAGCACCCTTTCTGCTGTATCACCCCAACCCTTCTCAAAACCCATTCCTTGTAAGCTGTATTAAAGCATAAATGATATTGAGATAATAATACTACCTACTGATTGCAAGAAAGGCCAATAAACCAATTTTCAAATATAGAAGCTCACACATATGAAAACTCGGAAAATGGCACAGTACGAGGTAGCTTGGAGAGATAATCCTCAGCCTTAGACAAAGCTGACTGAAGTTGGGATATGCTATGTAACCGGTCATTCAACATTAATTGCTGCACAAAATTTGCGGTTAAAACAAATGCCACACTTCCTTACCTAGATTACTCTTATAAAGTTAGTGCATAACTAGAGTATTTGAAAATACAAGTGATTATATTATTGATTTAGTAAAGTTACATGTCCTTTATATTTATGCGCTTGAAGGAAATCGAGTAATGGCTCCAAAGACTCCTTGTTGCGGAACATATTTGAAGATAGGTGGCGATTGAGGAACTGAACACCATTTCCAATGGATGAAGACCGGTTAGGGCGAGGAAAGTTCGCATTGAATGGCTCAAAATCGAGCTCAAGTGTAAATGGGTCATCCGACCTGTTGTATCATAAACAGAAAAACAGTAAGTTGTATGGGAAGTGGGAACAATCCTGTGGTAACTGGGAACCTAATGTATAATCAATCAACCTTGAAGAAAATAAAAAGTTTTGAGAGAAATGTGAAGTCACTTACTGCTCATCTACTAATTGTTCCTTGAAGTGAAGATATTCAGTTACATTCAACTGCTGAACACTGAGCTCATAGACATTAACACGGACATATTCCCAGACACCAGGTCGAGGACGAACCGCTAAAGCCACAAATGGAGGCAGGACTATTGCTTCCTATTATCAGAAAAAAGCTTGATTCAGTACACAAGTTTTTAATTTTAACAGCAAATAACTAGCAGAAACACTACTTTTCTTATTTCCTACTCACATTAAATGGAAATGATAATAACCTTATACCCTGCTATATGATAAAATCTTAACCATATCTACAGAAACATACATCCAAACGTACAATCGAAAGCATATGAGATAGTTACTGGTTCAATCATATGATAGATTATTCGGATTTATTTTTTCTCTGAGAATTAGGCAGGACGGCAAGGAAAATTGACCTGTGCAGATAGGAGGAACTCCCCAAGCTTCTTCCTAACTTGATCGTCGTGAACTATATTGTCAAGCTCATCGATCAATGTATGCGGCTGCAAAATAGCTTTTCCCTGAGCCACATAGCTTCAAATCCAAAATAACGAACCGTCACTAAATCAGCACAGCTCTAACCGCCGCTAGTTTAATCGCACAGAGTTTTTGAGAACAGTCGAGTGGGGGAAAAAAAAAAAAAGCCAAGCAGAAGTGAGAAGTGGAAAAGGAAGGAAAGTGAACCTGGAGAGGAGAGACATGAGTTCGTTCCGGTGAACAGAGAGAGTGTCCTCTACGCGATCTCTGAGGCTTGGAAGCCGACCTAACTTCTTCTCCATGGTGGATGTTGAAGACGGAAAGCTGAATGATGGAAACGGAAAAATCAGTTATGAAAGGATCGGAGGGAAATGCAGAAATGCGTGACTTTTCTTTGTAACCAGAAAGTTCAAATGGAAAGCGCTTATTATGTAAAGAGATGATGAACGGTTTTTATAGTATAAGCAGCAAATTTTGATTTTAGAATAGAACAAAAGATGTACAAGATTATTTGGCGCTTCCAGAAGACAGAAACAGACGCCGTCCCGGTTTTGAAGTTTGGTTTTGGTTTTGGTTTTGGTTTTGCTTTCAGTTTTCTTTTCTTTGAAAATGGTATTACGGTAATAATATTCATTAATAATAATATTTGGATGACCTTGTGTCGGTAGTATGTGTGTTTGACCTAGACTTGTATGGATATAAGTGATTTTATAATAGATTTGTTTTTTTATATAATATTTAATATAATTTTTTTAAAATTTTTAATTAATATTATAGACTTAACCGTTTTTTTAAATTTTACAATTCAACATTAAAAATATATAAAGAAATTCTCCATATTTCTATAATAAAAAAAATATATATCTAACCTAAATAAATAAATAAATATTTTTTATTTAATTTAATGGTATAATTTTTCTCTATATCATTAATTTTATATTATACAGAAGTGTATATGAGACCCACTCCCGGATCTGCATATCTCTCTTAGATACACTTACCTTTAAATTAAAAATGAGAATGAAAATTTTAGTATTTTGATTTAACGGTGTATGGGAGATAATATTTTTTAACGACAGTATAAAATATTGTTAGACTTGCAACATTTTGGGTTTTTTCCGACCCACAACTTGCATGCCTTGAATTTGACCCATTAAAATACCGGGTGGGTGCTAATGAATGGTCAATGGTGATCAGATCCAATTGTTTTGGTTTCAGACTTCATAAGCACATAGTTTGTAGTACTGTATTCTAAAAACCGACAAAGCGGAGCTCTTTGGTTTCTTTTCTACCCTTTTTACTGCAAAAAGGTGCATCACGTGATTCATCTCTCTATAACAAATATCATGGACTTGATAATATTCCCCTTAGAAAACCCCTTAGGAGATCTCACCCCCTGCTAAATAAGGACTGCATTTACAAACTCCGTCCACATTCAACTTATATGTATTGGGAGAAGGACAATGCCATTGGAAAAGCCTCGCTCGAGTTGGAATAGTAGAATAATAAAATATGTAGAAGTTGCTTGATCGTAGCCTCTTGCATAGATTGGTCATGACCTTCAAATTTAGTCACAAGAGACCTGATAAGAAAGAGAATATCATTTAGTGCATCTTTTATTGCAGGTAAAACCGAGATGATGATACAAGAAGTAGTGCAAAGAAAATAAAGGAAAGAGATGAAGAATAGAAATTGAATTAGTACCGTCTAATTGAAATGAAGAATTAATCGTACAACCTACTTTATACAAGGTGTAGTGATATGAGTAATTATACCATAATCACATAAATTGCAGGAAATTTAAAGTAGAGAAAAATAAAGAAAGAAAACAAGATTTTTCTTTGATTTATACTTCAATGTGAAGTCCTATATCCAAAAATGTTACTGCTTTCTGCATATTATAATAAATGACAGAGTTTACAAAATGTAGATTATAAGAAGTTCCTTATAGCTTCAAAATATTATATGTTTTCCTCACTCTTTCTCCGTATCTCTTCTTTTCTTATTTTTCTTTTTCTATCTTGTTCTAGGTTCTTTACATGTTCATGTTTATAGGCAAAGTTTCAACTTAATCCTATCCAAACTCTAAAACCCATGTAGACCCTAAAACTCATGATTCAACTTGAACTACACTTTGACCACATATCTCCATATTAGGTTAAGGTTGAGCCGAAACATTAAAAAGTTTCTCATAATAGCCGCCCACCAACTATGCCCTCTAGTTGGAATTTGTCGTATCTAGGCTTGGTCATCATATCTCTCAAATTTTCATTCGTATGGATTTTCTCCATCGATACAATCTCTTATGAGACAACATCTTAAATGAACTATAGCTTGATGTCAATAACTTTAAGTCCCATAAATTCTCTCCACCAAATAGCTCTTACTTTTCTAATTTTTGCAAACATCTTTTACTAACATGACCAAATCGCTTATGTCATAAGCTTGCCAAAGATCTTTCTTCTGGTTTCATAATCATTGCTACTACACCAATCATGATGCTTCATTGAAAAATATAGTGACCATTATCCTTGAGCCCCTTCATCATGGCTAGTGACCCTTTAAAAACCTATAAGATCCCATTTTTTCCCTTCCAATGAAAGGTGTGTTGGTCAACCATACTTAGTGAAATAAGGTTCCTTTCAATCCCATCATGAGTCTTGATTCTTATTAAGCTAATGCCAACCATTTACACAATTTGTTGTTCCGCGACAATACTTGACCGTCATATCGATCTTCTTGTATTTCTCAAACTAATCTTTATTGGAAGTCATATGGAACGAACAACCTGAATTGATGATCTATTACATATCTGAGTGCTTCGTTGTAATAACTAAGATATTGACACTTTCGTAGACTTCATATTGTTGAACAATAGCCACTTTTCTACCGCCTACTTATGACTTTACTTTTTCTTTTCTCTTTGGATACTTCATGTGTCCCTTCTCATGGTAAATTTTCTTATGACATTCTTGCCACTATAGGACTTTGACTTGCCCTTTTGATTTCTCTTTGACTCCCTATTGGTTGGTCTTCCTCTAACTAACGAAGCATCTTCGCTATGCTCATCCGTTTCACTCTTTTTTCTACTCTAGGGCTCCCATAACATCTTCCAAAATAATAGTTTCTCTTCCATATTGTAAAATATCCACAAAGTTCTGACTTTGGCAAATTATATAACAAAACCAAAGCTTTATCCTCATACTCATGAGCGAACCCAATATTCTCCAAGTCTATAAATAACTTATTGAACTCATTAATATGGACCGACAAGTCCTTTACCTCTGCCATCTTGAAAGTGAATAACTTTTCTTTGAGATATAATAGGTTTGAAAGATTATTGGTCATGAACAAAGATTCGAGCTTTAACCAAATATTAGTTGCTGACTTTATGTTCACACTCTCTCTTAGCACACTGTCACAAAGACTGAGAATCAAAGTGTTATATTTCATTTGAAGCACATCTTACTTCTTCTCATCATCCATTATAGCTAGAAG
The DNA here is from genome assembly GCA_027186245.1 of Coriaria nepalensis. Lineage (NCBI taxonomy): Eukaryota > Viridiplantae > Streptophyta > Magnoliopsida > Cucurbitales > Coriariaceae > Coriaria > Coriaria nepalensis. The sequence goes on along the minus strand of CP114491.1, from coordinate 6,817,928 downwards.
CTTAGATGCTCCCCTTAGTACTTTTGCAAGACCAAGATTGCCTAAATATGCCAACATCTTCATCTTCTATAACTCAAAATCATTAGACTCATCAAGCTTCTTAATATGTACCTTAAAAGTAGAATTAGTCAGTAACTTCATCGAGCACCAAGCATGTGCTGTTAAGAATTCAAATAATATGGATACGTTTCATTTTCTAAATCATAGAAACCTCAACCCTAACCTAGCTCTAACATCAATATGTAGAGATAATAGACTCAAGTAAGCATATAAATAATAGTTATATGTCAATCAACCGAGTAATTATATTAGAATAAGAGAAATTACAACAATTCAAATTAGAGAAAAAATAAAGAAAAAGAAAATATTTACTCTAATTATACTTCAATGTGAACTTTCCGCCTATTGTAATCTATGAAAGAGTTTACAAGATTAGGATTGTAAGAAATTCTTTATGAGCTTCAAAATCTTATTCGGTTTCCTCACAATCTCTCTTTCTCCCTATCTCACTCTTTTCTTCTTTTTCTTTTTCTATCTTGTTCTAGGTTATATACTATCCTTTTATATGCAAAGGATACTATAAACCTCATGAAGACTCTAAAGCCCATGACTTAGTGGTTGCAATCCGGCCTGACACGTATTGGACCAGAGCCCGTTTAGGTCAGGCCAGGCTAGGCCTCAAAACTCTCGGCCCGAGTCCGATTAAAAATGGGCCTAAAAAGGGGGTTTTTTTTTTTTTGGATAAAATGTTATCCCGAAGAAATAAGTTTTATAGTTCAATAAAATAGTTTTATGACGTAGTAAGTAAGTTTTATAATACAAAAGTAGTATATTTATTTGTTTATTTAATAACTTATATTTTATCACGTTCTAGTGAAACAAATGAACCTAAAATAATATTATCCTAAAACCTTGTGATTTCTTTTCCAATTTTGTTATTTTTGAAGACTTATAATTTAGTATATTATTAACAAAGAGTTAGCCAAAGAAATAATTTTATTGTGATTTGTAATGATAGATAGTTCCATAAAAAAAAACCTCCCGACCTAAAAAAAACGAAACTTACAATAAAGTCTTAAAAATAAGGAAAAAAATGCATTATTAAAATTACATCATAATCTATCATTTCTAATGGGAGTTGAACTACTTCCTATCTCATAATTAGGAGCTTCGTACTTAGATTCGAGATATAAATTATCAAATGCTCCATACATTTCTTCTTGATCCGTCATTTGATGTTGGTTTTGCTGATTTGCACATTCTCAATCTCTGACGCACGATAATATCTAAACCATTTCAGGTATTAATTTAGTTCTTCTATCAGAAATGATTCTTCCACTGATGCTAAATGCTGATTCTGAAGACACTGTTGAGACGAAGACAGTCAAGACGTCATGTACACTGTCAAGCTAATATAGGAAACCTTTTTGAATTATACTTCTACCATTGCAAGATATTAAAGTCATCTCCATTCTCATCATCTGAGGATTCAAGATACTTCTAAAGCTTCCCGTATTCTGAAGTACCACTACTTGAATAACTTTTCTTTTTGTTGTAAATTTTCCATATCGCCTTCTTTGGTCGTTCATTTTATTGATTAGATCGTCGCAGTCGCAAATCGCTATATTTATTTTCATAAACAATATAAAACTTCATGAAATTTTATATTTGCATTAGCAATTAGTTCATCATAAGAAATATCTAATTCTCTTCCTATAAAAGAAACAACCTTACTAAAACCTTCATATTTAAGTCTAGGATCCAATAGAACTCCAAAGCAATACAAAAGTAGAATTTCTTTCCAATATTTTAAGTATTTTATTTTCATTTTTTCTATAATTGGTTTTAAAACAACATCATCATCATAAGCAGTAAACATTTGAACAATATCAACAAATTGTGCAATAACTAACGGTGAAGTAGGATAATAAATATCAGATAAAATCATAATAGACTTGTAAAACAATTTTAGAAATTTGTTAAATTTTTCAGTAATATCCCAATCGTTTTCACGCAATACAATGTAGTTGGACTTTTATGTCGATCCGAATGAATCATCCTTCCATAGAGGTCAATCTTTGCTTGCTAGGAAAGAGGATAGCAAGTTATAAATTTTGTCTCGGTAGGACATGTATTTCTATTACTATGAAATTCATAAATGAAGTAGTTAATAGTGGGGTTACCATTATCCTTTTTGCAGTGAAGAATCTTGTATGTGTTACTAAGAAAAGTTGTCCATTTTTTGGGATCTCGAAAGGGCGTGGAAACACATAAAAACTCTTGAATGGAAATGGAAAAGAGATGGAACTCTAGTTCCTTCGAAAATGGTAAGATCTTTGGCATAAGAAGAAGGGGTTGATCTGTATCATCTTAACTTAGTTCTGATTTCTCTATTTTTTTTAAAAATACCGAGTTGGGTTCTTTTCCTACCCGTATCGAATAGAACATGCTGAGCCAAATCTTCTTCATGGGAAACCTGCTTTATTTAGATCGGGACAATTGTACGGTTTTATAAAACCATGTGCTATGGCTCGAATCCATAGTCAATCTTATTTACGATAGAAGCAATTGACAATTGAATCATATTTTGCCCATTATTTTTATTTTCGTATCTGTATAATAGTACTAAAAAAGGAAGGCTCAATTCCAAGTACCTTGTTTTAGATGTAAAAATATTGTAATCTTATTTTTATATGAAATAACTTGTTGTAACATTATATAAATTGAATTCCATCTTATGTCCATATCAAGTGCAAACTTCTGAGGTTTCTTACCTGCATTTTTGCATAATTGTCTAAATGCAGCTACACGAGGATTAGAGCTAACTATGAAAGCTGAGCATCTCGAATATTTGTGATTTCATTCATTACCAATTTCATACCTGCTTTGACAATAAGGTTTATTATGTGACAAGCACACCATTGATGTAGAAATATTTCACCATTGTGCTCACTAAGTTGATCATCAAACAAGGATATTGTTTTCGTATTTGTAGAAACATTATCCAATGTGACTGATATTATACGTTGTTTTATATCAAATTCATTTAAAATTTGCATAATAATATCATAAATATTTTCAGCATCTAAATAATGATTAACTATAGATAAATAATTTTGTTTAGACCTTACACTCCAAATATCAGATATTAATACAATACTAATATAAGGTAAACCTAATTCTTTTTTTAAAACATCACGTTATTTTTTAAAACATGATTCTATATCATTTTTAGTTGTATTTCTACTTACTCTCCTATAGAAAAGACAATATGAGTCTCGAACAAAGTTTTCATAACATTCAAAGTCAGCAAAACCAATAGACAAATCAAAATAAGCAATCAACTTAGCAAGATTATCTCTAGCTCTCATTTCATTATATGACTACATAAAGATTGAGCCATCAGGTTGAAAATTTAATTGAGTTCGAGATGTACATATATCGAATGTGGGATCAAGTATGCATTTATCTTTATGACGTTTAAATGAGTAGTTCCACCAGTCCTAGTATCAGTTAGAGTCTTTTTTTACATATTTTACATATAATATATTTTTTAATTTTACCGTATTCATCTGACTTATATAACTCGTCAAAACAAAGTCAAAATATTTAAACAATAGAAATTAAGCACCCATTTCTTCCCTCCCACTATCCATCACATAAGAATTATGACATTGTGATATTTATAATTGTAGACTACGATCATATATGAAATTTTTTAAATTTATTACCATGACCGGTTAGTAATAAATTATAAGCATTGTATCCAAATCCAAAATTCTGGGAAGGATAAATCGTTAAAAGTATTGTGGGAATCATATTGGAATATTCCTATATCCGATCCTATTGTGAGAATAATCCCACATGGTCCTTGTTTTAGGATCATCGTTTATCAATTCTCATAATACATGCCGACATGTATACACATTATGGGAAGTCCTTTGGTTATTTAAATTTAAAATGCAAGGAAAAGAGCCAATGAAAAATGACTACACTGTATATACTCCAACCTCATCCTTCCACCGATTCTATCTTATCCACTTTCCTTTTTCACAATATGGGACCGAAAAAGTCGGTCGTTCAATCGCTACACTTCGATCACTAATTCGATGCACACTCTTTGCAATATGACTCATAATTGCTTCTATAGTATACTAATTAATTATAATTACGTATATAATATAAATAATTGATGATATATATAAAATTAATATTTATAATTACGATATAATAAAAATAAATATCTTTCTCAAGTTCTTTTATATAGATCACGAATCTTTATATACTTCCACAATTGAGTCAAGGATAAGAACAAATGTTTTTTCCATTCATGTGACTACAAAGTTGCAATGTGCTTGTTCTCCATCTACCTAGCTTAATCAATCTAATCAATCCAATCAATATCATGATCCCCTCCCACCCACCTTTTATTTTTCTGTATAAATAGGAGTATGCCTTACATTGTATTCATAACTGTAGCCGTAAACGAAAATCTTGGTCGAAAAGCTTCTAACTGAACTTAAATGGCACCTTCAAGCGAGCTCGCCTTGTTCGGATTTGGACCGGAGGACATCTTATTCATGGAAGAGTATGCTCGGCAAAACACTCGAATCACTTCATCTTCTTCATCAACGGTGCTATATAACTACCAACACCAAACACTACAACCACCTCATAGTTTTAGTCCTACGGGTCGTCCAAGGGAAACTACAATCAATAGCAACCAAGCAGCACAAAAGTATGGTGGCGTAGTGATAGTTGAATACCGAGCCCCTTATTAGAAAGCAACTTAAGCTTAAGTTTCCTTTATGGTTTAACCAGTGAAACACGTGTAATTGTACGTGCATCGGGGCATGTAGTTTGTAACTTTGTGTATATATAGCTTAATAAAAGATAAAACAAAGACTATGGTGTTTTCTATTTTGTATATAAAGACTAAAGTGATAAAACTCTTTTAACTTTTTTCTTTTCTTTCAAATATCCTAATAATAAGCCTTGCACTATATTCTTCTCTCCGATGACTAATTTTAGGAGAATGAGATTTTACCAAAAAAATTTCATATATAAAAAGATGGAAAGAGTAGAATATATAATAATACGAACTTACTTTTTTTTTTTTAATGCGAAATGCGTATAAGGACATGAGATATTTTCAGACAATGCATATTGTCGGGGCACTTCAATGGGATGATGGTCAAAGATTTATATGTCTAAATACCAATAACGGTAAAATTAAAGTTGTTCTATAAGAAATGGTTACGCAGGGTTGGGTTGATAGACGTGGCTTTCCACTAACAAATGTCTCGTAACTTTTCCATGGTCTTAATTTGGAAAAAATAGTATTTGATCAAAGACCATTCCATAATGACAAATGCATAAGGCCCTAAAGACCAGTATATGCGCCCTGTATATTCAGCACGTGTACATCTTATCTCAAAGAGAGAAAAAAAAAAAAAAAAACAGCACAAGTGCTTTTTTGAGAAAAAAAAGGTATATAAATTAATATTTGATAAATTAATATTTTTATTTAAATAATATTTTTTATTAATTTTAATTTATAAATAATATATTAAATTGATAATTTATTAAATTTATAAGATAATATTTTTTGAAAATTTTATATAAGTTTTATTAATAATTTTTGAAAATATAATATTTATATTTTAATTATGAAATCTTTATTAAAATATGAGTTAATCATTAATTATTTATTTTTGAAATTAATATAAATTTAGATTTTATCTTTAACATTTATTAAAGTAGTAAGAATTTTTTTTATATACTATAATAAAAAATTATTTAATTTCATCATTATTTTAAAATATTTTTTTTTAAAATAGAGTCCATAATAGATATTGAATATTATTTTATAAAGAAATATTTTTGATTTATTATTTATAATTCAATATTTTCGAATAAAGTAATATTTTTAGAAAAGTGTGTCAATAGTAAAATTTTCTATTGTCACAAAATTCCCCTTATTTAGATTTTTTTTATAAAAAAAGTTACATAATTTATCATGATATATTTTTTCTATAATAAATATTAATTTATTAAAATAATTATGATAAATTACTTATATTTAAAATTTACATTATTAAATCTAAAATACAAGAAAAATAATTTATTAAGATAATTATTAATTTAACATTTTTTTTACTAAATGTTACTTTTGCTGCCCGGGTCCATTGTGTTTGTTGAAAAGGTTGGTATCATTATGGTTCACTTTTCCCCATTGTAATCTCAACTTTAGTTTTGCTTGTAATGCGATTCAACATGAGCATCACTTTTGACCAACGAAATCACAGAAATTTAGGGGGAATAAAACTACAATAAAAATATTATTGTCATAATAATCGAAGCCTCTTAACGCAACTTAAACTGGATTTTTAAATATGAAATGTTCTTTTTCTTTTCTTTTTTCTTTTTTTTTTTTCCCTTTGAAATTGCTAATTTGAATTTGAATTTGAATACGTGGCATTTTTGTTACAGAAAATACACAGTCCATATTTTTAATATCTATAGACGAAAAATGAAAGAAATTACATAAAATTAAAGAAAATTGAATAAATATATAAGTAAAAAATAAAAACCATTTATCAAATGGCATTTGTGTGGTCTTGACTCACCTCAACTCTCTCTTCTCTCTCTCTCTAATCTATCTATTGGCGTTCTTCGTTTCAACATCCCTCTGCTCTTGCCCGTGAAACGGAAAAGTTATCGTACTCAGAAATTCTCTCCAATTCTCAGCTGGAGAGAATTCTCATTTCATCTCAATCTTCTCCGATTGACGCTAATGAGCGCTTCTGATTCAGGCTCCTGCGGTTCGGGTTCTTTTTTGGAGTTTTCTCGTTTCTGTTAATTGGACGTGTGGGCGGGTGTGTTTTGCGTGGTTGTTGTTTGATGCTCAGTTGGATTCAATGAGAGTGCTCTGTTCAGATAGAAATGGCCTCTGCTCCTTCGATGTCAGGTATGATTCTCTTTCTCTGCTCTGTTTGGTTGCTCAGAAAAGAAATGAGGGAAAACGAGAGCGATTCGGATTTCTCATCTTCGGTTTTAGTGAAATCAGTAGTTGTATTACAAATTAGGCTAGTTTGGACGACTTTGTTAACTTATTTATTTACTTTTTCGAACTATTTTTCTCAGCAAGATTCTGAGGATTTGAATTATGTTTTTGGTCAATCTTGCAGTTTCTTTAGAATGCGTTAATATATGTAAACTATCTAAGGGGGATGGAAGTGGTAGACATGATTGTAGTGCTCTCTCTTGTGCGTGGAAAGCTCCAAGGGTTTTAACTGGTTTCCTTGCGAGTACAGCTCATTCTTTTCAGTGTTCGTCTTTCTCATGTTCTCGGAATGGAAAGCGATACCAAAAAAGTTCTGTAAGTTTTCTGAACTTCCTGAGTCTTTTAGGGGTTTAAACATTTGGATTGTGGTAATAACATTTAAGATCATATCCAATTTCATTTATTTCTGAAAGATATTGGAGATTGGATGAATCTCAGTCCCTGGAACCGTGTGCCTAATCCAATCTCTGTGGAAGATGTTTAGTATAACCATCACAAAATCTTAGTTTAATAACAGAACTTGTATGATCTTTTCATGTTGCCAGAGATGCAAATCCATTAACATAAGGCAATGGCATTCCAGTATAGTGTCTGATTATGTAAATCTTGGAAGAGTTCTTGGATCAGGGTTGCTTCATTCTACTAGTACAAGACAAAATCTCTGCTGTTCTTCATTTTTATCTTCAGATGCATTTGATGAGGTTTCACCTGAAAGGTTGTGGGAGGTATAGACTGATAATCTGAATCTCGATACATTAATCCTTATTTTGCACGTTTATGGTTTAATTTTTCTCTGTTTCCCAATGCCTCAGGACCTTAAGCCTTCTATATCATATCTCTCACCTAGAGAGCTAGAATTAGTACATAATGCGCTGAAGGTAAGCTTTCGGCCTGAATTTTAGTGCACCTTGTTACGCAAATCATTTGCTCAAAGTTGTGTTATATCTAACCGTATCCCTTTGGATGCCATAGCTAGCTTTCGAGGCGCATGATGGTCAAAAAAGACGCAGTGGAGAGCCTTTCATTATTCATCCTGTTGAGGTTGCACGAATACTAGGAGAACTTGTAAGTTTGGAAAGTTAAAAAGAGTATCTTGTAAGTTAGATTTCTTGACATCCATAATCGAACTGATTGTAATTTGGCCTTTAGGAATTAGACTGGGAGTCCATAGCTGCTGGATTGCTACATGACACGGTTGAAGATACTGATGTTGTTACATTTGAAAGAATAGAAGAGGAATTTGGTGTTGCAGTGCGCCACATTGTAGAAGGAGAGACTAAGGTACTTTATGGTTTTGCTATGATTATACTGCAACATCCATGATCTCTAGTGGCATATGCTCGGAAATTTTTAGTATTAAGTTGCTTGGACTTCTTTTAATATTAGGTGTCTAAACTGGGAAAGTTAAAGTGCAAAACTGAAATCAATTCAGTGCAAGATGTAAAAGCTGATGATCTGAGGCAGATGTTTCTGGCCATGACAGAAGAGGTGATCTGCATGTTTTTGATGTACTCATTTGCATATTGTTTTCTCTGTCGAGTGTTATAGAAACTGAAAATAGGTAGTGTCTCAGGTTCGTGTCATCATCGTCAAATTAGCAGATCGATTACATAACATGCGCACTCTTTCACATATGCCCCCGCATAAACAGGTAATGTGTTATTGATTCAAAGTTGATGGGTTGCTATGTGTACGGTTAATACTAGTCTTAACATTTGTGGTTTGCGTTCAGTCCAGCATAGCAAGGGAGACATTGCAGGTCTTTGCTCCTCTAGCAAAGTTGCTAGGAATGTACAAGATCAAGGTATGGCTTTCTGTTTTCATTGTTGATCCATATTATTCTTTACAGCTGTAGGTAGTTCATCTTTTACAACATTAAAAAAGACATTGTCTAATATTTTGAAAATTTTTAATTTCTCTCTGCAAGTAATCAAAGTTGAGGATGTTGATTCCTAAATTCTTTTACCCTAGGAACAGATTAGGGGTTGAAGATTACCCTAATAGGACTAAAAGAATATATAAACACCTATACCTTTTTCTCTGGACATTAGTGTGTCAAGTTTCCCTGGTAACCATTGGGAACTCGCTCTATTAAGGGTTCTTTCCGTCATTCATTTCATTGATTTTGATAATTATCCGTTGTTTTTTGATATTGCATTAGTCATTCATTGCAGTCAGAACTGGAAAATCTGTCATTCATGTACACAAATCCTGAAGATTATGCTAAGGTCAAAAGAAGAGTAACAGACCTATATAGAGAACATGAGAAAGAAATTGTGGAGGTAATGACATTTTCCTTTTCACTAAGAGTGTCAAGTGTCAACTCTAATGTTCTGACTGTGACAGTTTGGACTCTTGGAGAGTACTTGAATGTAAATCTTTACTTTTGTGCAGGCAAATAAAATTTTGATGCAGAAGATTCAGGACGATCAGTTCCTAGACCTCGTGACTGTGAAAACTGAAGTTCGCTCTGTGTGTAAAGAGCCGTACAGGTCAAGCCACAAATTTTCTTATGCCTTTCTACATGTACTTTTCTGCTGATGCTAAATGTTTCATTATGCGGTTTCCCCGTATAAGCTTCACATTTGGTACGGTGGCATTTAAGCTTCACAATATTGTGTTCCTCTTTTATGCTTTCTTTTCTTTTTGGGCGGGGAGTGTGTGTGTGTGTGGGAAGGGGGGTAGGGGGAGACTTTAAGAGTGTTAGGATGTGTGACTTCTGTGTTTGAAATGCATTTTTTCCGCCTTCATCTCATGTCCTGGTCAGAGGTTACTAGAGCAGATTTCTGGTGGACATTTGACTGATTTATTTCTTTTGTGTGCAGTATATATAAATCTGTACTCAAATCACAATGTTCCATCAATGAGGTTAACCAAATTGCACAGGTTTGTTCTGATATATTCTCTGAATATCATCACCCATTAGTGAAATGTTTATATCTCTTTATTTCCTTTTCCCCCCTTGTTTGTGATTGCCAGCTTCGAATTATCATACAACCAAAACACTGCATTGGGGTTGGGCCTTTATGCAGTCCACAACAGGTAATCTTATGCCATTGCATTGAATACAGTTTTCATTGCCATGCTGGATACTTAGTTCTAAAACTATCTTTCCCCCGTTGATACTTTTTTCTCAGGTTTGCTACCACTTACTTGGGCTGGTTCATGGAATATGGACCCCTATACCCAGAGCTGTGAGTTTTTTGGGTGATTGATTCACTTCGAAATTTTGTAGAAACACTCTCTGTGTTTTACCAATAGTTGTTTGCCTGTTGTAACAGGTGAAAGATTATATTGCTACCCCAAAACCTAATGGCTATCAGAGTCTTCATACAACCGTAATTCCATTCTTGTATGAAAGCATGTTTCGATTGGAAGTTCAGGTATATCCTTGGATACTAGTTTTTTTTGTTTTTTTTTGTTTTGCAATTTACTTTTTTTGCCTAGATATTTGCTTACACACAGGCTCTATCTGTTTTGGCAGATAAGAACTGAAGAGATGGATCTTATAGCTGAGAGAGGCATAGCTGCTCATTATAGTGGGAGAGGATTCCACACTAATTTAGTCGGATATGCCATTCCCAATAGTAGGAGTTCAAGAGGGAAGACTGTCTGTCTTAGCAATGCAAACATTGCACTAAGGGTATTTCTTTGTTGGTTTCAAAATTTGTGATAACAGTCATCCTTGGAAGAAGTTATAGGTTGAACTTCCAACATCCCTGACTTTGCGATGATTACTTGATGGACAAATCTTTTCTTTCCTCCAGATTGGCTGGCTCAATGCAATCCGAGAATGGCAAGAGGAGTTTGTGGGTAACATGAGCTCCAGGGAATTTGTAGAGACTGTAACAAGAGATTTGTTAGGTAGTCGTGTCTTTGTATTTACACCAAGGGGAGAGGTTAGAGGTCTTTTCCTTCACTTGTGAGAATTTTTGTCTATGTATTGACAAGAAAAGTCAATGAATTTCTCTAATGAAAGCATCTCCTCGTCATTTCTACAGATAAAAAATATGCCTAAAGGAGCCACTGTTATTGATTATGCTTACATGATACACACTGAAATCGGTAACAAGATGGTAGCTGCAAAGGTATTCCTCAAAATTGTGACATTATTGTTTTTTCATTACAAGGTGTATTTCTGGAAATAGGGACAGTGTCTGACTATTTATTATTGACTTTCTATTATGCAGGTTAATGGCAATCTTGTGTCCCCAATGCATGTTCTTGCAAATGCAGAAGTCGTTGAGATAATTACATATAATGTCAGTTCTTATCAACTACTCCTATGTGTTAGTTATGCGGCCCAACTAATAATTCACTTATGTTGCTAACTCTAGGTTCATGGTTTTCTTATTTTTCCAGGCACTATCTGGAAAATCAGCATATCAGCGACACAAGCAGTGGCTGCAACATGCAAAAACTCGTAGTGCTAGACACAAGATTATGAAGGTAAGCTTCCCCGCAAGGAGCATATAAATGGTACTTTTCTTTCTAATGGCCCTTCCTTCTGATTGTCCTAATTCCAACATTGGTAACAGTTTTTGAGGGAGCAGGCTGCACTTTCTGCTGCTGACATAACAGCTGATGCTTTAAAAGATTTGTTGGCTAATTCTGAAGAGGAAAGTGAGGGTGAAGAGTTTCTAAATGTCTGCATTGAAAGAAGACCTGTATGGGAGAAAATCCTCATGGATATCATTGACATTTCATCCAGTGGGAGAAATATCAAGGATATTTTTCAGAGGGAAAATGGAAATTGCAGTGCTCCTAGAGTGAATGGAAAACATAGCAAGCATGTGCAGCATGTAAGCTTGAAAGCTGAAGGAGAGTCCTTATCACAAGGAAATGGTGTTGGGACGATGATTCAAGCTAACCTTCCAATGTACAAGGAAGTCTTGCCGGGTTTAGAAAGTTGGCAAACTAGCAAAGTCGCCTCTTGGCACAACCTTGACGGGCACACAATCCAATGGTTTTGCGTTGTTTGCATAGATCGAAGAGGTATCTTTGGGTTTTTTTTCCTTGGAACTATCGTACTTAGAAATCATACTAAAATGCTCAGAAACTACCTTACTAATATGTTAAGACTAAATGCAATAGAGCAATGATTTCAGGTATAATGGCTGAGGTTACAATGGCATTGGCAGCAGCAGGAATCAATATTTGTTCATGCGTGGTAAGCATTTAAAGCATTACTCAAAAACAAACATATATGAATTTTAATCTCACATTTTTTTCTTAAACTTAATAACGCCTCTAATATATATTACTTCTTATCCATCACCAGTCTGAGGTGGATAAAGGAAGGGGAATCGCTGTCATGCTTTTTCATATCGAAGGGGACCTTGAAAGCTTGGTAAGTAGTCATCATATCATCAATGCAACTTTGATCTATTTCACTCTCTAGATATCTCTATTGCCCTAATGTAATTAGCTACTACTCTCCCTCAGGTTAATGCTTGCTCAAGTGTAGATGCAATTCTGGGTACATTGGGATGGTCCACGGGTTGCAGCTGGATGAGTACAACACAGAATCATAACCTTCTTGAATGCTAAAAACCGAGCACAAATGACCCAAATTGTTTAGCTCGAGTATTGCAGGTTTGGGTTTGAAGTTTTGTCCTATGTTTTATAGTAGATTTTGGGTATATAGTTCCTTGTTTTGGTCAATTTATTGGACATGACGGAATAAACCAGATATAAGGCAATTGGATGCAGAAAGTCACTTTGCATACAAAAAAAAAAAAACAGAAATGAGTGAAAATAGGTAGAGGGCAACATATATATATATATATATATATATATATATATATATATATACACTTTTGTTTCAGATAGCATTGGAGGAGAGCATAGTTAGAAAAAGGTTGCATCTATTATTGTACCAATTTTTACTGTACTTATTCTTTTTTCAAGAATCTCAAAATTTTTTTTGTGATATTAAAAAAATAATATTACAAATTTACGGAGTTAGAATCATTCTTCTAGGCTGACCCAAAAATTTTTGGGGTTAAAGTAAATATTAAAATGAGGTCTTGCTAAAAAAAAAAAAAAAAAAAAAAAAAAATATATATATATATATATATATATATATATATATATATATATATAAATTCAGTTTTAAAAAAATTAGGTTTATTATTATAAAGTGAAGGGTAAATTATGATTTATTTTTCTGAATAATTTAAAACTATGATAAAGTTTTTATAATTTTGATAATAAGAATGTGTTGTCAAATTTTTTAGAAAACCATTTATTTTGTTTGGGGAAACTATTATTAATCCCAAATTCTCATATATATTATAATTAATAATCAAAATATTTTATAATTATAATGAATACCAAAAAAGTCAACTTAAATTATAATGACTTAAATTTTTTATAACTACAATGAATATCTAAATTTCAAATCAATATTATAATGAATTTCTAATTTTTTTAATTGATCGATGTAAAATTATTAATCTGACATAATACAATCCAATCCGACTTATAAGATTAAAAATGAATTTTTATTTCCAAAATAATCACTTAAATTATCTAAATTAATTTGGCTTGTTTCCAAAATAACATGATCGGTTTCATGCCAGTTCTCCTCGCGTAGAAATTAGACTGATTCTATCAGTTTCCCACAAAGAAATTAAATCAATCCAACTGATTAATTTTTTGCAATTCGATTGGTTTCTCACAAAGACCAAATCGATTCAATTGGTTTATTTGTGAGAAACTTTCTGTTTTTTTGAAAGAAGTCAAACCGAGTTTTTTTTTTTCAAGAAAAGAAATTGTTTTTTTTTTGCGGCGATAGTTGGTGACGACCGTTGAAAATCATGAGGTTTATTGAAAAAAGTGTAGAATTTTTTTAAAAAAAATTAAAAATTAAAAAAAAGGGTAAAAAATTGACATTAATTTAGATAATTGAAGTGGCTATTTTGGAAATAAAAATTCATTTTTTTAATCTTATGAGTCGGATCTAGTAATATTGGATTGGATTAATGATTTGCAATCGATCTATTGAAAAAAAGGATACTTCATTATAATTTTAGTTTGAGTTTTTAGTATTCATATAGTTACACAAATTGCAGATATTTTAGTATTGATTTTTGGGTGTTCATAAAATTGTAAAATATATTGGTGGATTAATTATAATTTATATAAAGTTTTGGTATTAATTATAATTTTCTCAAATAAAAATAGAAATCTTAATTTAATTAAAATTATTAAAATTATAAAAGTTTTATCTTAATTTTAAAGTCGAGGGTAAAAATTAAAATTTACATTTTTACCCTAAAACGAGTTTTTATTTAAAAAATTTTGATTTGTCGCTTTGATAAAGCACAAAAGTGTATTTATGGATCTTTTCACAATTAATTGTAAAGACTAAATTAAAATTAAAGGGTTGTAAATCAATTGTATGATTAATATTAAAATTATTGCTCTTTACTATAGGGCCTAGATATATTACAAGGCACGTACATAAAATACATAAAGTATGAATGTATGTATGAAATGAATTACTCTTAGGAAATATCTGTATGATATATTTATACGAATGATTTTTTATTCTTATATTATGTTTATGAGGAAATGATGATTATTTGTTATAAGATAATTTTACAAGTTTACTGTCAATAATATGTAAGCGTTGTTTGTACTACTTTAGGTACGGTTATAATTTACTGAGTTTTATAAGTCATTACAAATTATTTCGATACCATAAATATATAAAACGGTAAAACAATTGTTTTTAAACAAAGACAAAAAAGGTAAGCTAATGTGTGCTGTATATATATATATAAGGCAAGATTGTCAATTTGACAATCTGTAAATAAATTTTTAGATACTTGAAAACTTGTAAAAAGTATGGATGTAAAACGCAGAGTTTTATTTTTCTCCCGAAGAAAACATCTCCACGTGTCAAGGACAACTACCCGTGCGAATTTGTTAGATTTTTTTTAATTATGTTTTTTTTTATTGATTTTACTTTTCTTTATTTAGAATAGTACCCTAATTATTTTTCTTTCATAAAGTGCAAGTACAAGAAAAGCCTTATCATAGTACAAACTTCTTCTACTCTTTTTTTTTTTTTTTTTTTTTACTTTACACAGAATCTGGTTTCTTTTCATGTCAGAAGAAATTAAATTCATCAAAAAATGTAGAAAAAATTGATTTCCAGAAAGTTAATACCAGAAAATTAGATTTTTAAAAAAAATCTGTATAAACTTGAATATGGTGATAATTCATAAAATTTTCTGAACTCCTGATCAAAAATAATTATAAAACATGGTTAAAAACCTAAAAGAGCATCAAATAGTCAAATGAATTTTGATGCAATAGATATTATTATTGAGTGGTGCGAATGAATCCACCTCAATAAGAAGAAAGCGGAGGAAATCGGAGAAGAAAAGGGGTGTTGTGTGAAGGAGATAACACGGGAATAGGAAGCAGATCTGCGCAAGGTGAAAAAGTAAGGAGAAAGCGGCATTTCGAAGGTAAAGAGAGAGCAGACCCCTACAAAAAGAAGGAAAGAGGGAGAGCCGTGAGAGAGACGACGGCACTTCAAAGATTAAAGGGTGATGAAATCAATCAATAATTTTTTTTATTCTTTTTGCTGTTTTCATTTTCTTCATGAATTTTTTGTAGAGATAGTAGAGAATTTAGTTTTTAGTAAAAATTAAACAATGATAATTAAAATTGTCAAGACATATGAGTTAATTGGTATGAAATCTATACCCTAAGTTTAATTAAATTGATTACAACTTCTTTTTCCTTTCTAATTTCATGTTTTTTTTTTTAAATAATATTATTTATATTTTAATTATTGAATTTAATCACATCTATTATTGATTAATCAAATAGTAAGATGAATAATTTATTTTAATACTTAGTAATTAGTATTTCCATAAAAATTCGATATATATATTTATATACACTTTATTACTTAAACGATTTCGCATACTTGCGAATTTTCAAATCAAGTTTTTTTGGTGCTATTGCTAGAGAATTACTTTTTAATTGCTAATATAAATAAGTACCAAGGCTACTAAACCATCCATAAACTTGGGATCCGGGCTATATGTGGCAATATCGACAAGCCCGAGATTACTAAGCTCAAGCTGTACTCTACCCAAGTATAAATCTAGGTCGGGAATATATTTAAAATCAATAGACTGACTCGACTTGACTTGAATTTATGCGTGTTGCTAGGTCGGCACATAACTTCCCAATATTCTCACCTATGCTCTACCCTATTAAGGTGTAGGGAAGGACAAGTATCCTTTTTTCTTTTTTTTTTCTTTTAAACTTTATATTTCAAAATTTCAAAATAATTTATTACTTACATTCTTAAATCTCCCCTCTCCGCAATCTTTTTTCATATAAATACACCCTATTATTATACATAATCCTCCCAAACTCTCTCTTTATCTACAATCTTCATTATTCTTTATTTCTCTTTTGTTTTTTCTCATATAAATCCTAATTTCTCTACTTTTATCATCTCATTCTTAACTCTCAATCATTAATCATTATATTTTTAACATCTCAATATTTTTAACACAAAATTGAAGGCCAATATTTGACCCTCGAGTCTAAAATCTAAAGTCTCAATTCACTCCTCCCAAATCAAAATTAAGGTTTGTTACGTGTTTTAATTTTATTTTTAATGTGTTTTAGTCTTCATTTGTTTTTTATAATACTTTTCAATTAGTTCTAACATTTAATTTTTTTTCTTTTATAATATAAGAAATTGAAAACATGGAGAACACTCACAATTTTGATGGCCACCAAAATATGGAGTATTATGAAATATGATATGGAGAAGATATCGAGTTTTCAGATATCCCCGAGGAGGTCGACGTTAATGATGAAGTAGCAGATCATGTCAATGATGGTAACCCATCAAGCAATACACCGAGTATAGCTTGAGAAAAATGCAAGAAGAGAATGTAAACAATTTGGCTTTGTTTTGATGAGTTGGACAAACTAGATGATACCGGTAAATAGGTAAAATTTGTTATACGTAAGGTATGCGAAAAAATATTAGTTGTTGTAGAGTCTAATGGAACTATCCTCTTAAAATATCATAAAGAAAAATACATACCTGATCTCACAATCGTTATAGGTACTTCTCAAACTCAATTAAACTTTAATGCTGATAGTTCAGTCTCGCAAACTCAATTAAAAAATATAAATTATCGTCTGAAATGATTGAGATATTATTATGTATCAGAGATTGAGAATTTGCTAAAGAATGAGACCAACATCAAATAGTGGATAAGGAAGAGATGTTAGGAGTTTTTGATTATTTATATCTCGAATCCGAATACAATACACATAATTATAAAGTATGACAACTCTTTTTTAGAAATTATAAATTAACATAATTATTATTTAAAACTTTATTATAGATTCCGTATTTTTAAGGTCATGAAGTTTTTTTTTAGGCAAACGGTGCCAACTACCATCTAAACATTTATGTAATGTGTACAAAGTAATATTTCGCAATAAAATTATTTTGATTATCTGTTTATTTATGAATTATTAAATTTAGTATTCAAAATAATAAAATTCGGAAAATAATTTATTGATTAACAAAATTTTCAAAAATAACATTTTAACTGACCTGGCCCCATTTTTAGACCGACCTAGAGCTGGCCTAACCTAAACGGCCTAAGCCCGGCCCCGTACAAAATGGGCTGGACCTGCCCGTATTGTCCCCTATAGGCCGGGGCTATCCCTTTTTGTCTTTTTTATTGGCCTAAGTACGGCTTTACAGTTTCAATTTTCATTATGCTATATAGCATACAATGGCAGCGAACCAGTTTTGAAGACCAAAGAGGGAGAGAGAACAAACACAGTAATGGTGGTGAGAAGGTTAATCTCCTTCTTCAAGAGCTCTGCAGCTTTACAGGTTTCCAGGTACCTAATTTCTTCGACCAATTCCCTCTTTCCTTCAACTTTAAAGAGTTTTAATTTAAACAATATTTTGAAGAATTGTGTATCTAGATTTATTTCTGCTTTTAAACCTTGATTTCCATTTCCCACTTTCACTTGTTTGACTGCTGAGAAAAATAAAATAAAAATAAATGATTTCTCTATCAAATCTTGTGTTATGACTTCAGTAAGCAAGCGGAAATATGGCCAAACTAGCGTTTAATATTAAATTGCTGTTTTTGTCTATTCTCAGCCACCAAACTTTGCCGATAATGATTGTAAAATGGAACATGTGTATGTCATGACCAGCAGCGATGTCGAGACTTCGGGTTTTAGTACTTGCTAGAGACTAATTTATGCATTATTTCTTCCCATTTGGTATTACGAAGGAAGGAAAAAAAATTAGGCTCTGTTTTGTAAGAGGGAAGCCCATGTATAAGACTAATAAATCAATGTCTCGCTTGCATTGGAGTTAGTTTAATATATTGTAGAAGTTGAACCTGATGACAGTTGTGTTATGCTTTGCTCAATACAGTTCCACCAAACAAGTTGAAGAAGGGACGGGCAAACCCTGGGGCCAGAAGGCAGTATCTTTTGTATTGATTACTGTCACTGGTGGTGTTGCTTTGAGTGCCCTTGATGATATTGCTATTTATCAAGGCTGTAGCAGGTATGTTGTATATTATGGTGTGTTTTCACAGAAATGGGTAATGATTAATCAAAGGAGGAGCTTCACATAAGTATGATTGCATCTGATTTGTTGTGAAACAGATCTTTTTATAAGTCTTATTTTATTGTTTATGATTATTAGGTTTTCTAATCCTTGGAAAGCTGTCTCTTCTTGAAAACCCTTACTTTAGGGCAGTATTGCTAAATTTTTAGCGTTAGAGGTTAAGACTAATTAAATCGTCTCTGTTTCAATTTGTTCTGCTTTTTGATCAAGCAATTCAGCAGTAAGTTTTGAGTTGATTGCACAGACAACAAATCCACGTGTTTGGATAGCTACTGGATCAACTCAATATTCTTATTTATTTGGATAATTTTTTTAAGATTGATAGGGAAGACTGGAAAATGCAAGTTTGTTGATGTAAAATATGGACTCATGTTCTTCCAAGTTAACTTCAAAAGTTGCAAAACTGAAGGTTTGGATATCTTGGTAATTTGTTTAACTTGGAACGAATAGCTCAAGTGAACTTAGGACCTCATAGGAGACAGATGAACTGTAATATGGAGTCATGGACATCCTACATTCCTATTCTGTATGAGTAAAAGCAGTCGAGCTTAACCAATGGACATGTTTGTTAAATGATAGCATGCATCTGGGTTTGTGAGAAGAAAATTTTGTTGGTACCTTGTCAACCAAAAGAAACAAAAAGCAGTTGCTCATATATCTTCTTTTGAAACATGAGTCCGGGTTTCAATGGGACAGCTCTCAAAGAAGTCTGAATCATTGATTGGGATACTTGGATGTAACCAATTGAGTTACATGTGTAACATGCCACTGGCCGGAAAAATAAAAATAAAAACAAAGAAGAAAACTATGAACTAAATCATTTCCTTTTTAGTAAGTTATTTCTCGGGAACTACATTGCAGTCTTTGTTGATCATGTTGATCTCACAATAACCAATATCTTTTCAGTACTTGAGATATGATATTTCCTTCCTCTTTCTCCGAATGAAAATGGGAAAACAAGAAGAAAAAAAGAAAAAAAGAGAGCAGTAGCACTTTTTCCTTTTCCTTTATTGGTTGTTTTAATGTCAGTGTTCATGTATAACAGATGCGTGACCTATTTAGTTAACTAGAGCCACCTGTGTCTTTTGTCTGAGCTTTTCCTCATGACTTCATTTGATTATGTGTAATTTGTCTTCCTATTTAGCAATATCTCCACCTGTTCTTCTCCACAAATCGATAGAGTCCATAAGAAATCCAGAAAATCCGCAAAAATGTTCGATTTCATAGACTACCCATATTCTGCATTATGGAGGAAAAAGTTAACTCTATACAAGAAGAAAAGTGAATGATGAAATCAAGGATTGTGATAGCTGTTATCTGGAAAGCTTGAAACAGTGTCATGTCAATAAGAGGGAGAATTGTTTTTAAGGGGCTATAGAAAATTGTTTCTTTCTTATACTCTTGAGTGTAGAATACCTTTTCTTAAATTACTCTTGGAGATTGATTTTAATCCAGTGCCTAATCTATATTTCAGCAAAGCTATGGAGAAAGCCAGAAACAACCAAGCAGTTATAGATGCTATCGGCCAACCAATTGAAAAGGGACCATGGTACAATGCATCACTTGCAGTAGCTCATCATAGGCAATCTATATCCTGCTCTTTCCCCATCTTGGGCCCAAAAGGCACCGGAATCTTTCACTTGAAGGCAGTTAGAAATGAAGGTCGATTGTTGTTATTCTCCGTACCATGGTTTAAGATCCAACTTCTCTAACTAAAAAATTATGATACTAATTTTGCTTCATATTTTGATTTCGCTAACAGATAGCAACTGGTTTTCATTTTTCCAAGCGCGTGACTGGGACATCTTAATCATGGATGCTCTTCTTCATGTTCCTACGAACAATGAGAGGCAGCAAACTTTGCGGATTAATCTCTCGGACGACGTCCCTTCACCTGCTTGTACTTCATGCACAGACAGCAGGACCCAAGATTTGGAGAATTCAGACAAGAAATGACAAGTTTTACTACCAGGATATGAATTTCTTACCACTCATACATGTTATGTTTTAAAACGATATTGACCTTAGATTGTACCAATAATTCAGTTTGGTCGCCACAGTAAATAAATGTCCAATTCTTTTTCAGCAAATCTTACCCTCCCAGTGTAGGGAGGAAAGACTAGGTTTATTTTCACATGATTTGTGTTTACTATTATTGTTAGTACCATGAATCTGGTTCTTATGAATTATTTAAAGAAACCTTTTTTTTTCTCGAAGGAATTATCAGCTTTGCTGGTGGTACTGACGTGCAATTTTCCTATTCTTAAGTCCTGTTAATTCTATTTGCGGTAATGGCAGGGGATTAAGATTAGACAAATTTTAGATAAAATGTGATGAATCGGTAATCAACCACATTATTTACTTAATTAAGTGATTCATAAATTATTTTCTTTCTATTTTTATCTATCTCTTGAGTTACAGTAGAAATATTAAATTTATATGAAATTTAACTAAAATGCGGTAGAGTGGCAACTAACCACACTAATAACATATTGTAATCTCATCCCACTTTGTCATGCTGGTTATACCACTTTTTATTTTGGAATTAGGTTTAAATTTTTATTTTTTTTTCCAAAAGGAATTTCAAAAATAGAATTGAAAGAAAATTAGAAAATTCAACCATACTCCTCTACTGTCATCTGAAACTTTTCCGATTTCAAGAGCCCTCACCCGATCTCTATTCTTGATTCACATAGACAAAATATTCTTAGTTTACTTTCAAACTCACCTCAACACTTGATGTAGAGAATACTTGGAGAATGGGGAAAATATGAGAGATGAACAAATTTCTCTCTCATCAAAAGGAAGTGGGCGGCTAGGGTTAGGGAAAGGGAGTGATCCTCTTCCTCATATAGGCGTTTGAGTCTTGGGCCTATTTTCCATGGGCCCAAATCCCGGTTTAATTAATGAACTCTCAAAAAATAAAATTGGTCTCATTATGTCTAACATAATTTCAATTTTTTCAACAACTCAATTGTATGTCTAACATAATTCAAATTATACTACAATTTTTCCTATTAAAATTCAGACACAATTTTGAGCCTTTGACCAATAGCCCTGTTTAGCCCATTAACTATAATGGCCAACCAATTTTCTCCTTTAACCCGAAAAATATTGTTTGACTTAAGTTTATTGAATCTCTATTCAATAAACTTATTTAGTCAATTGAATATTTTTTTAATTAATTATATATTTTCAAATTAAATATAAATTATACTTTGGATATTCTAGTTGTACGGGTGTGATATAGACTTAACAAATTAAATTAATTAATTATTTAATTATTATATCAGTTCTCTAAGAACAAGTCAAATTTCTCCAAATATGATTTCAACTGAAATCCTCCGTCGTTATGTGTATGGCCAAATAAGTTCTACATTTTGCTGTTAGGTGGGGCCATAACAATTTGTAAGTTTTATCTAATCTAAAGATTGGGCCGTTTGCCCTTAAAATAACTTTTAAGTTAAACAATTAATTTAATAGTTTTCATAATCAATTAACTTAAACCACCAAGCTTAAGTTGGCCCTTAGCAAGACACATAGATTATCTTTGAAAAGAGAAGTAGTTTGGAACCTCCAAAAAGAACTTTGTAGTGACTATTAATATATTATGCATGCGTCGACTATGAGATCTCAAAATATTTATAAGAGGGTTCTCAAAGTATTTGTTGAGTCTTCACGATGCACCAAAATAATTATAACTACTACTATTTACAGTATTAAAACGGAAGTTTACAGCATAGCTATCGTCTTGGTACCACTACCTCCTCCGCAATAATCGCACTCTCTCGGCAAGTTTGTCAGGGTAACTTGATCGCTTACGTAACCCTTAGTGCCTACAGTTATGAATGCATATGATGTATGAAACATGTAATATATAATAATCTTAAAACCTATAGTCTTTGTAATGGGTGTTACATGCTTCTATCTTACCCTTTCTTATACTTTCTTACACTTTCTTACTTTTTCTTTTATTGGGCACTGATACATACCAGTTGAGAGCTCAAAAAATGGAGAGATGGGGGAGAAACCCGATCCAAACTTAACTATGGTGCTTGCATGCCTCAACATGTATTAACATAACTTATCATAATCCCCTCTTCATTGGGCCTCGGCCCTTCCTTCGAGGGTCGGTACAAAACTAACTATTCTATCTCATTTGTTTCTATCTTCATATACCTCTTAATTTCTTAATATAAAATAGGAGGTAAACTTTGCATGATGCTCATGAGTGCATATATTGTTCAAGAATTTTTTATAACAACAACTTTAACTATTATAGCACTCATAACAATCAAACGTTTCATGACCACTATTCAATTAATAACTTGAGCAACCATGCAATCATTAGAAATAACTCATCAAGTTTCAAACACAATGTCTAGGTTCTAAGGAGGTTTGTACTTACTTTTTTTTTTCTTATTGTTTCTTTGCATAACTTATTATGATCCCTTTTTCATTAGGCCTCGACCCTTTCTTCAAGAGGTAACTTATTATCTTCCTCTCTTCATTAGGCCTCGGCGCTTGTTCAAGAGGTTGGTATGATACTTAACTTCCATTCTTCCTCTCTTCAAGACATTTGCTTCCTGTAAGACATTTCATTTCTTACCTCACATTTTATTCCACTTATTCCTCTCAATTTCCTAATATGGATATGAGGTAAATATGCATAATTCATGTACTAACATATGCTATTATCAAATTCAAGAATCAATAATCCATAATTGGTTTACCATTCATAACAGTCAATCAATTCATGATGACTATTAAAGCAATATTATCATCTTAGCAGTCAATCGATTCTTGATGACTCATGAAGCAGCATCAACATCTTAGCAGTCAATCAATTCGCGATGACGGATAAGGTAATATTAACATCTTAGCAATCAATCAATTTTCAATGACTGATACAGCAGCATTATCATCTTAACAGTCAATCAATTCAACCACTCATTAAATTTTGGAAAACATATTTCATATTGGAGGTGAGATTTGTACTTACATTTTCTTATTGTTTCTTTGCATAACTTATCATGATCCCCTCTTTATTGGGTGTCAACCCTTCCTTCGAGAGGTAACTTATCATGATCATTTTTTCATTGGGCCTCATCCCTTCTTTCGAGAGATAACTTATCATGATCCTCTCTTCATTGGGTCTTAGCCCTTCCTTCGAGAGGTTTTAGCCTAACTTTAAATAATCATCTCTTCATTGGGCCTTAACACTTTCTTTGAGAGGTTGGTACAACACTTTACTATCTATGTTGTTTTATTACTTTCGTTGATACCTCTTACTTTCCTAGCATGGAATATAAGGTACTATCATTTTAATGGATGTATGTGTTTATGCAGTTATGCAATTTATAGGAGTAACATCCACAACAGACTCGATGTTGCAATAAGAGATGAAGTTGATATTCTTTCATTATCTCTTGGCGGCTTTCCTATTCCACTTTACGAAGATACTATTGCCATTGCTAGTTTCCGAGCAATGCAGGATGGCATTTGGATAATATGTGCGGCAGAAAATAATGGTCCGGTCCAAAGCTCTATTGCCAATGAAGCTCCCTTGATTACTTCTATAGGTATGAGCACACTTGATCGGAGATTTCCAGCTATAGTGAAAACAGGCAATGGAGAAGTTCTTTAAGGTGAATCTATGTACCCTGGAAACAAATTCATGAGCTCAACCAAAGAGCTTGAACTGGTTTACTTGACAGGAGGTAGCAGAGGAAGTGAATATTGCTTCACATTTTTGCAGAGCTTGAGCTGCAAACTTCTCTTTCCAAGCCAACTTCCTCTTTTGTCGCCGAGTATTCATTTCCTTAGAAAATTGGTTAAACTTCCTCCTAAGATCAAGGGCTCTTTACGTTCACTTTGCTGTAAGCTATCGTAACATGGGTTAACATTCAATTCAATATCCGTGTGCTTCACAAATCACTTAATCTCTGTCGTTCGTCTTACATGCCACGAGATCCTATCTTATTCGGAAACCACAATGTTTATGTGAAATACTCGGAAGTTAGTAAGTCAGATCGACTTACTACATTAATTGACTTTGATTGGTATAACTTATAGTTGACTTTCCATTTTATCTCTTTGAATCCATGATTCCATCACACGTATCAAAATGTCAATTTTGACATCAACAAATTCCTCCTTCATCCTTTTTATTGAAAACTTCTTTGAAAATAAATCGAATAAAAGATATGGTATCTAACGTTAAGGAACCGAACTATAATTTATCTTCTATACATTAGGCCTTAATCAAGCATATTCCTTCACTCCACCTCAACATCCTTATCAAAGACATTTTATACAGTTCAATCAACACTCATCTTCCAACTTAATAGAATCAATTAAACATTCCCCCGAGTATCATTCTATAGAATGCACTTGGTATGCACTTCCAGTTACAACTGACTTCCAACCTTTCTTTACAAAATGCCTTTCTGAATCAAGGTATAGCCATGGCTCATGCAGATCCTACTACTGACCAACTTTATCAAATGTGAATGAGCTAATGTATTCTACAAACTATCTTCAAAAATATAAATCAAGTTGAAACAACTAATCAGTGAGATAAACTGATTATGCTCAAAATGTGTTTATGGTTGTTGCAATATAGATTGAGGCATTGATCTTACGAGTATGTTATAAGTTCTCAGAATAATGTCAAGACTCAAAACTTGAATTCTATTGATAAGTGTTACTGTAGAAATATATAGTAACGTATATGCATAAAATATTTTACAAGGAAATAAAAGTAATTGCAATTGCTAAAATAATGCAGACAATTGTAGGAATAATTTGATTTAGCATTTGAGTTGGCAAAAATGTTGCTATGACTATGGTTAGAGATAGAATGCTAGGTTTCTTTGTGTGATGGATGGTCTTCCTTCCTTTACGCCCCCTTAAGAGGGAGCCACCATAAATGACTCCAATCTTGACAATAAGAAGAAGAGTACGCTGCTTAGAAAGTGGTTTAGTAAGCAAATCAGGTAGTTGATCATGTGTATGAACATGACAGACAATGAGTTTCTTTTCCTGAACCAAGTCCTAAATGAAATGGAGGTTAAATTGAATGTGTTTTATCCTTCAATATTTCCCTAGATTGAGATTGACATATGTGGTTCCTAGATTATCACAAAGCTGAAAGTGTGCCCTTCAAGCCAATCGGGTTAGACCCGACGAGTTTATATCTTGTGTGATACAGTCTTATTTGTGAATATTAACAATAATATTTTTTGTTATTTATTAATCATTAAATAATAAGAAATGCATTAATTTATTTATCATGTTTATTGAAGCCATGATGATGAGATAATGCCAATGAGATGCAATGTTTAAAACTTAATGTATAAATTATTCATAGTCATAGGATTATAAAAAATGTCATTGATAATCAAGATAGACTATCACATAGTTCATTTCCTAAAATATAAAGGATGGTTATTCTCATGATTAGGTTAATGAAAAATTAGAATGATTATATAGGTGTCTGGTAGAGACCAAGTGTACTGAATAAGCCTAGTAGCTCTCAATTGTAATGAATACTAACTGCTACTGAGAACTATCTATTAACTATAGTATAGGTAATCCTTTGACCCAAGGTCATCATTGTATCTTATATACAATGTTCTATGTTTTGACTTCGTCTTACCTAACTCTAGTCAATAGTTACACAAGTTGTATTGTTAGATGTGGAATGTTGTATATGAAGATTATGACTGATCGAAATGGAAGTAGAATCCTATGAATAATATTCTTTATGGAAAAAAAGAATATTTGCAAAGTAATATAATATGAAAAGAGTCTTTTATAAATATATTGTTGATATTTATAAACAAAATTCATATTACCCATCTATTAGGATATGGTATGGTATGAAAAGTAGTATGGTATGAAAAGTAGTATACTATGAAAATTAGTATGGTATGAAAAAAGTTTTTTATAAAGCTATTGTCAATGTTTATCAAGATATTATATATTTATATGATTCATCTATTAGAATTTAACAGTTAAATAATGCACTTTGATAATCAGGATATTAGCTAGATGGAAGGATCAAACTGTACATATTGTAGTCACAAAAGGGTTTTTAGGGAAGATAATATATTCCCATCTCACGAGAAGTCTTAAAGCTTTTCTAGGAGATGCACTTGACTTGGAAGGTTTAAAATGAATTGGTCATGAAATAATGAAGTTAATCATTTAATTTTGAAATATTTTTAAAATTTAATCAATATAATTTAGAATTAGATAAAGTCATATAGTGATACAAAACACTCATGTATTCATGATTTAGAATCTAATCGGTGACACACAATAAAGTTCTTAGTAAATCTATTTAATTCCTCGAGAAAAAGAAAAAATGGACCCATTTGGTTTCAAGGGTAACATCGTAATTTAGCTTGTAGTTAGACTACAAGCATAAAAATGTAATTTATTAATTTAGTAAATTAATTTTATGCAAATTTCTAGCACAACTTAGATGATATTGATTTAATTAAGAATTATTATTTTACAATGAGACTATTTATTTAATTATAAAAGAGTTTTGGAAGTTCCAA
This sequence comes from Coriaria nepalensis, assembly GCA_027186245.1. NCBI lineage: Eukaryota > Viridiplantae > Streptophyta > Magnoliopsida > Cucurbitales > Coriariaceae > Coriaria > Coriaria nepalensis. Next base: position 6,790,633 of record CP114491.1, on the reverse strand, counting down.
ATTAGCAATGAGACATTAAAGGGCTAAAGAGCTAATTTGTAAAGTGGATCACATGGGCTAAATTAATCAAAGTGTTTCTTAAAATAATTGGGACTACAAGCCTAATATGGGTGACGGTAATGACTCATTGTCCAAATAATTGGATTAAGGGAACATTTGAATAAGTCAACAATTAACTCGGTCAAAGTCGTATGTTAATTTTATAGTAACCTAAAATCTAAGGAGCATTATTTAAGCTCTCCCTAGGTGCTGGCAGGAATACACATTAAATATGATTGGACATAGCCGAAATTAATTAGAGAGAAAAGTGAGTCTTTCTCAGTTCATTTTCCCCAAACTTTTTAATCATGAGATGAGTCTTAAAATAGAAATTAGACTGAGGGAAACAAATCGTGTGGATTACAGTTAGAGGATAAACACATGGGCACCTTATATTTTTCATTGAAATCAGGCTCCATGAAGAAGGTTGGGTCGGTACTGTAGTTGTTCGATTTTGTATTAAGATCGGTAAGTTTTCTTAAATCTTAATATTTTTTGTTTCCTATGATTTCTATACTTTACATTAAATAGATATTTCATATATGTTTGTATGTTTGATCATGGTGTATGTTGTTTGATGTTCTTGAAGGTTTTCTAATGTTTCTTATGCTCGGAAACCAAACGTTTGAAATTTGAAATTATTTGCAGGATTGGATTAGTGAAGCGTAGTCATTCGTGGTGACGAACTAATATAGATATGTTGTACATTGAGTTGGTCTCATCGTGCAATGAAATGAGTTTTGATTTATCTGGAGTTCCAACTATTGTATCATTTTGATATTCTCAACTTTGATAGATAAGATAATTTTCAAGAAATATCAACAACTAGATCACGGACCGGACACCCAAGGTGGCAAAGACGGGCAGCGCCAACAATAACACCACTATTGTTACACCGAGATAGATTGTTGGGAAATCTGCTCGAGAGCAGCAACGTCCACCCGCTAGATGTTTCAGCAGCCTCATCCGCTCTGGTGAGAACTAGCACTGGCCCCACTTGGTGGCGGACTAGTTCGTCTAAGGTTCCAAGGTTTTTAGATTTAATAAAAATTTAATTTTTAATTTAATAATTAAAAATTAATTTTGATTATAAAAACTATTTATTAAAGTATTACTTTGTTTATTAAAATATGGTAACTAAAAATAATATAAATTATTGTTATGGAACTTTGTTAATAGAATATGAAAAATTAATTTTTATGAAATAAATTAATTACCTTAAATTGTTTATGATAAGTTTTGATATGATTGGTAAGATTCATAAAAAATGTTTATATGAAAATTTTGTAATCATGTCAAATATGATAATTGTTTCCATTAATAAAACATTATTTTTGGTAGGATCTAATGTGATTAATAGTTATGTAAAAGTGTTTACATGGAATCTTTATGATCATATTAAATAAGGAAATTGATTTTATTAATCGGTTGCCTAAAAATGTTTATGGTAACTAACAAATTTTATAAGTGTTCTTAATTAGGAAATTGGTTGCCTAAAAGTGTTTATGGTAACTGGTCAATTTTAGATGTTTTCTAAATTAGGAAGGGTAATTGACGTATCTTTGAACTAGTTCCGAAGTAGGTAATTACAATTATCTAATTTTGGAAAGAGTGTCAAAATAAAGAACTATATTGTAGTTAAGTAAGAGTTCCAAATTAGGAAACTTAATTGAGATAACAAATTTAAACTAAAAAGAGTTCTAAATAAGATAAACATTTCTTGTTTGACAGACTTCACTATTTTAGAAATAATTTTGAATTAGTAAACATTATGAAAATAGCACTTTTTCTTTTCGAGAAACCTTCATAATTAGGAGACTTTCTAAATTTCGAAAATTAACATTTTGAAAACTTTCCTTAAAGTATTAAGGAAAATATTTTAATTATTTGTTATACATTTGGGAACTTTCTTTAAAGAGTTAAGGAAAATATTTTCATTCTTTTTTGTGCTTTTCATTAATTAAAACATGCTCAATGAACATAATTAAATTAGATAATTAAGAATATAAATTAATTAGATCTAAAAAATTGTTTGGATTTCTATGAAAATTACATTACCGTTTGTTAAAAGATAAAATAATATAATATTTGAAACTTAAATTGTTTAATATGTTCATCCATTAGAAGTATATGATTTAAATTGTTAAATATACATACATCATATTATATATATATATATATGTATGCTTTGTTAATTATGACACCATGCCGTAATTAATACTATAAGATAGTACATGTATAATATATATGTGTTATTGTTTGATGAGACTATGTTTTTCCAAATCCATTATTTCATTATATTAAGTCACTCATAAAAGTAATGTAATAAATGGAATGTTTACATAGGTTATATATAAATTGGCCACGACACGTTGGGACTTAAAATTAGTGAAAACATGTTCGTTTATTATCTTATATGTGTGATGTGTATCTGAGAGGTATTTTATGCCAGAACTATTTATGCACACATGATAGAATCTAGTTTAATGCATCACGAGATACAAGAATGTTTGGGTAGATTAACCAAGAAATCATAATTGGCTATGACACATGGGATTGTGATTTGTAGAGGCTAGATAAAAGAATTATATGAGATGTAATTACAAAAAGGTTTGCTACCTTCCATTTTATTGCGATTGGCTACAGTACGTGTGATTGCTATATTCATTGGTTGAATCATTTTCCCACTAAAAATTTTTTTTTTTTCATTTTTATATAAGAGAGTAATATAAATTGATAAGAAAATAGTGGGAGATACCCAAATTTTTAAGACCAATGGTTTTGATAATTAATGTTGTATGTAAATTTACATATGCTATTTTTATACTTATATTCACGTGATGTACAATAATAAACCATTTTAAAAGCCGTTCTCTAGTTGAATAAATTGTTTAGACCAAAATTTTCAAAATAATGGAATTATGAATCTAAGATTCATTTTTAGAGATGAACAAATTATTTTTATCCCTAATTGAATACATATGACATCTTGACTACTCTTGAAAGAGTAAATCCCAAAACAAAGATCACTTGATTCAAGCAATTTAATGAGATGCAATATATTGCATTGTTTATGAATTAGTTACAAGCATGAAATTTCCATAAGATGTAATGGAAAAAGAAATGGAAAGGAGTTTCCACCATAGTAGAAAAATACATTGGAAGACAAAAATGAAAGACTATCGAAATATCTCCTATGAAACATAATGATGTTTCATGTTTGTTCAAAGTTTGAGGATAATATTTCTTATAAATTATTTTATGAAAGGTGTGAGATACCGGGTGTGATTTCATATTATTTATGAATTAATTTAAAAAATAGTACAATTTTAAGAAAGACGAATTACGCATAAATGCAATAAATGAATAAAAAGTTATTACATTAGCTTTTGTATTTTCGGTTTCATCCTAGTTTTTTCGATTAAATTTAGAATTCAATGCATTGATATTATATACTTGCTTTTACCTAAAGTGTAGTTTCTATTTTTGACAAAGAAAGGTTATCTCCAATGTTAAAAAACAATACTCTTAGTATCTCATTAAATAAGTTCTTTTATAGTAATAGTTAAAGTGTATATATTAAATTTAAAATGACAAAACTGATTTCAATATTAAATAAGTTAAGAAAAGAAAAGTTTGATGTAATTCAAATTTGACTTGGCATTATCGATTAAATTATGCCAACAAAAACAAGAATTCACAAAGTTATTTTTATGAATAGTTTAGGTCCAAATTATTCTAAATCAATAATAATTTGTGAACAATTACTTATTAGGCATGATAATCTGATTTCCGCTTAGTTGAAAAGATTAATGAGACCCTCTCATAATAGACACCTCCTAAAATGTCGAGGTGGAAGTATCGTACCTTATTAGTTATGGTTCGATTAATCATATTAATCTTCTATAAATATTTAAGATTTTATACCTAAGAATATTATTATTATATACTAATAGAATTCCCTCCATATGATTATATTATTATTATTATTATATTATTATTATATACCTTTCATATGAGATATAAAGAATTAGAAGAATACTACTAAATCATATTATGATATAGAGACATGGTCGGTGGCGAGGTCTGAAAGGTTACATTGTGTGAGGATATCGTAAGGGTATATTAGGATATTATTTCTATCATACACTATAAATTAGATATTTGTTATTTGAACCAGTACCTTCTTATCGAGGGACACTATTTTTGAATGAATTAGTGGAAGTAAGATAGAATTTCAAGAAATTTAAAAACTACAAAATGATCAAAAATATGAGAATTCTACACTCACGGAACCGACATTTTAGATGCAACTGATAGAGGCAACTATGAAGTCTCAGAGTCCATAATGGATCTATGATCCAATATTTTTTTTTGGTGGGGCCTAAAACAACACATATTTCTAGTGAAAATTCTAGTAAGGGTCTAGTTAAGATGATAACTCTATGCTAAAATCTGAGGCTATTAGTATCTCAGATTCTGAAAAATGGATGCACTTGAAATAATAGTTTTTAAGAGATGCACAAATTATGCTTGCACTTGCAACTGACCATGTTTACCAAATATGACAAGTGGATGTGAAAAACCAGTTTTCTAAACAATAACATAAAATTAAAAGTATAGATGATAAAATCCAAGATTTTAACATAGAATTATACAAAGAAGTTATGTTAGCTACAATAATTCATTTATAAATTTAAACAAGCATCTCGAAATAGGGATATATGTTTTGATGAAATAATCAAATTGTTTGATTTCATTGAGAAAAATATGACCCTTGTACACACAAGAATGTTACTGGGAGTACAAAAATGTTTACAAATTCCTTACTAGATGATACACTACTCATTAGAGAATGAAGTAACTATGATGTAATCTGTTAAACTGTAATCATCAAATACCCTCCATAAAAGCTTGGGTAAAGAATCTTTTGTTAACATCTATGAACGTAGATTTAAAAGATTGCTTAGCCTGACCCACTTAACATACATAAATAAAAAATTGCTAAAAATATTTAGCATGACAGATTTCAAGAGATAACTCTTGCTAATGAGTCAAAGTATAAATATCACATTTAGCTACCTCCCATACCTAGACTAATTTTGTATTTTAATAGTATAAGGGATATATTTACGTTATTATTCAAGTTAAGGTTTATTGTCAAAACCTTACAAGCTCATCAATAGTTTTTCCAAGCAAGTTTTTTTGAGGTAATAAGAGCATTAAGCTTATTAATATTGGGTGACCCAAACTTAGGTCCTACTAGTCGTAATTACTAGCAGTAGGCAAAAATTATATAATTTGGTCCAAAATTCATAATGTGTGATGGGCCAAAACCATGCTTTAATTATCTTTTGTTATCAAATAACCCCCAAAGTGAAATTGGGCTCATATTTAATGCAAGTCCAGCCACCATGAAGAGACAAAAATCAAGTTGATAACCAAAATGTGATAAATATGACAAAAAAAAAAAGATATCATTTTCTTTCTTCCTTATCAAGAAACGAAACTCCCTTCATCCCCCTCTCATCTTCTTCTTCCTCAAGCTCACTTCCACCATTATCAAACCTTCTCAAACTCAAAGAATGTCTTGATTTCTTAAGGCTTAAGAAAAAGAAAAGTTGATTCCAAGTATAAATAGAGGTAAGATCTTGTTCTTTTCATACCTAAGTTATGAATTAATTTCATATGATGAAGGCTAAAATTGGATGATAGTTTATTTTAAGAAATTAAAACAAGTTTAGTATCACAATAAGTAGCAATAGATTAACTCCTTGAGTTTTCTTTGTAGTGTCCAAAAATCTAGAAAACCATAAAAATGTTCTCTAGTTAGAATGACTTCTGGTAATTTTATATACATGATAAAATTATAAGACAAATATATTGAGAAAATATACTTTTAGAGTTTTTCTGAACATCTAAGAACACCCAAATTTGTAAAGGTTTAGAAAGAAATTCTTGAATTTGACCTAGTAGATTGTAAAAACAGAATTACTGAATCTATGAGCATAAACTGTTTTGATAGACTTTTGGTATGATTATGACGATGTGATATTATGAGATTTTATAAGGACCATGTAGACATATAGGCTTACCAAACCATATAAAGCTTAAATAATTGGTTATCAAAGTAAAATGTTATATGATCTTAAAGTTTGAGTAAATTAGCAAGTTTACTTGGAATAAGACAGTTTCAATAGTAACTTTTGAAAGGTATACCTTGAGTTATACTAATCAAACTTAAGTGAGCAATATGAATTCTGAAATCTTATGTTTTCCAAAGAAACATGTTGGAGAATGTTTTAGTACCTCTATAATAAAATATAAGAAAAAATATAATATTGGTCGAAGAAAGATGCATAATTGAATGGTTTATGATAGTTAATATTTGATAGGTCCACCATTAATATTTAGATTTAAAATTTTAACATGAGATATAGGAATTGTTAATAAAAATACCATAAAAAAATCCGAGCAATATAGGTTCTCAAATATAGAAAATTAGTTTTAGAAGACGGCAATAGAAGAAGGAAATTTAATAAGACAAGAAGTGAAAGTAAAAATAGAAGAGGTAGCAAACAATTTATTCTTGGGCTAAAATTTCTATGTAAGACTTAAAATAGATATAACTAAGAGTATATCAAATTTCAAATTAATTAAACTTTTGGTCTAAAAGATACAATTATCAAAAACTTAGGCTAATAGGTAGAAGAAATAAGCAACTTTAGTTTCTTCCCTTGAAAGGTATAATGAAAGTCATGAACTAAGAAGGAAAAATAATAATTTGGAGTTTTCATTTTTTATAAGATATATCTGTGAACCTTAATAAGAGGTTGTATAAGTTTTAAGTTAAAGTAATGCTTGTATAAGGAGTTAGAGCTTTTACCAAGGAAGGACTCGAGTTAAGGAGGCCAGAACAATACTATACAGAAATTTTGATAAGTTAATTAATAGTAAAGAATTGTAGAAAGAAAATAGTTACTAACTTAAGTTTATATGCATGCTCGATTAGGACAGTAGCTGGTATATGATCTGAAAGACTCTTACAGAATGACCAAATTACAGGTAAGTAAAGTCTGTTGAATATGGAGTTGATGTATGTATAGCCAATATATGGTTCTTTATGATTTAAACTAGTATGCTGCTTATATATGAAAATCAACAATCAATTTAAGAAATTGAAATGTTATATTATCCTAGAAGCATGATTTAGTATCAAAAGCATTACTTGAAATGGCATAGTGAGCTGTTATGTTAGTTCAAATAGTACAATATTTTACTTAGAATGATTGAACATTGATAGCTTCAAGAGCAATATTTGAGTACAAAAGTAAAATTTTCTGCTATCTAGTTAATCAAGAATGTTATATGCTATGGCATCTGTATTATATAATAGTGAGGTACTGCTAGATCAAGTCGTATCCCATAAAAAGATCGTTGATCCTAGAAAGAAATGATCAGGTCAGAACTCATAGGGAGATGAGCACTATTTGAGAACAAAAGTAAAATTTTATGCTATCTAGTTTAATAAAAAATGTTATATGGTATGGCATAGGAATCATATTATAGTGAGGTGCTGCCGAATTAGGCCATAGAGAGATTGTTGATCCTATAAAGAAATGATTGGGTCGGATCTCATAGAGAGTTGTTGATCCTTGATAGAAATGATCGAGTCGGATCCCATAGAGAGCTCAATGATCCATGATATAAATGATAAGCACTAAGATGTTACCAATGTTTTTAAGTGATTAAAGGGCTGAGAATCTATTCTTTACTTAATAGAGCATCTGAATTGAAAGAAGAGATTTTCACACTCTAATTTTTAATTGGATATCGATGATAGTAAATCCTTTTTTATTTGATGTTTTCACTATAAAAGAGGAGCGGTAAATGGAAAAAGTTTCAAATTAGAAAATTACCGAAAAGTCCTTTATCAAGGCCAAAAGTTTTACAAATTTGGAAGCAGTAAAAGATGTGTTTTAGGTTAAGGTTTCTGACTGAGTTTGATGTTGTTCCTAATATTATTAATCATGTAGTAAGTGACTATGAAATAATAATACAATTGTGGAAACAAAGGGGAACTAGGTCCCATCAAAGTCTAAATACGAGTTGCTGCATTTGCATTTAATCCGATAGAGATTTGGAATGTGAACATGAATGTAAAGAAACTTGATATAAATCACAACATAGTGAATCCAATGAATGAAGGGCTTTTTCACCAAAAGCTAGATCACCATCCTAACAAGATGGATTTTAAACTATGAAATGATTGGCTTTAGTACCAAGTGAGACATTGAAAATGTATACCCGTCAAACCAATTATATTATACTCGATCGGTATGTATAATCTTATTTGTGAGTATTAACTGTATTGTTTTTATTTATTTATTAATCATTCAATAAAAATAAGGGCATTAATTTATTTATCATGTTCACTAATTATGTTGGAAATAATATTATATGTTCATTTACTACATATCATGGTAAAGTTTGTATCTTAAGTTATGCACTTGAGATCATGTTAACATCATGCCGATGAGATTCAAGTTGCTTACAGCTTTAGGTACAAATTCTTCGTAGGCATAAGATAATCAAGAAGGATTATCACCCGGATAGACTATCACATAGTTCATTTTCTACGATTCTTAGGATTGTTGTTCATATGTCCATTGATGTTAGTTTAACATTGGAATGATAATGTGGGTAAACTGGTAGAGACCAAGTGTACTTAACATGACATATAGATAATTTTCAATGATAAAACAATACTAAATATTAAGGAGAATTATCTAGTGACTATAGTACAAGTAATACTTAAAGTTGAGGTCATCATTGTATCTTGTATATAATATTCTATGTTTTGACTTCATCTTACCTAACCCTTGTCAAGGGTTACAAAGGGTGTATTGTTTAATATAGAATGTTGCATATAAAGATTATAATTGATCAAAATGGAATCCAACCCTATTCAGAAATAAAATACTATGAATTATATTCTTTATGGAAGTAGGGTTGAGCAAATTTTAAGTTTTTGGTAAATTTGAATAGAAACACCACAATCGACACAAATTTTCAATGATTTGGCTATAAAAACCGATAGAAACCAAACCGATATTAAACCGGTTGGCTCTTGTCGAAACTAGTCAATTTTTTCTTTTTTTAACACCAATTTTTTCATTTCTATTTAATTGTGTAATAATCTATGTAATTGATCAACATATATTAGTATTATAATGTATGTAATTTTTATATTATATTTTGTAGAGTTACCTTCATTTAATATCATTTTTGAAGAAAATTTGGCATTATAAATGAAGAGAAGTGATTGATTATGAAGAAACATTCTCACCTGTTGTAATGACCAAATCTCTTCGGATATTGCTCACCATTGTAACATACCAAGATTATGAGATCTAGCAAATGGACGTGAAGATACCTTCCTAAATGGGTACCTAGAAGAGGCGGAATATATCATACAACTTGAGGGCTTCATAGACAAGAAGAAAACAAAGAAGTTATGCAAGCTGCAAAGATCTATATACAGACTAAAACAAGCATCTCGGAGTTAGAAAATTCATTTTGATGAAAAGATCAAATCTTTTGAATTCATTAAGAATAAAGATGATTCATGCATGTATAAGAAACCTAGTGGGAGTTCTATTGCTTTCATTATTCTATATGTAGATGACATACTACTCATTGGGAATGACATAGGAACGCTACAATCTATCAAGCTATGACTATCAAAGAATTTATCCGTGAAAGATTTGGGAAAAGCAACTTAGAGGAATCTTAAGATCTATAGTGATAGATCTAAGAGGCTTATAGGCTTGACCAAATCAATGAATATAGAAAAAGTGCTAAGGCAGTTTAGCATGGAAGATTCCAAAAGAGGACTCTTACCAATGAGTCATGGAATCTCTCTCTCCAAGAATATGTCTACAAAGACATAACTAAAGCAAGATTAAATGAATGGATCCCTCTATGCTTTGGCAATAGGTTACATCATGCTATGAACAAGACTGGATGTTGCCTATGCTCTAAATGTTATGAGCACATTTCAAGGTAATCCGGGACAAAAACATTAGATTGTTGTCAAGAACATTCTTATGTACTTGATAAGGACTAAGGAAATGTTTTTTTTTTTTTTTATCTATGTAGGAAATGTTTTGATGATAGCAAATCAGTTTCCAGTTAGATATTGATGATAGCAAATCAGTTTCTAGTTTTGTCTTTGTATTCAATGGTGGTGCAATTAGTTAGAAAAGTTCCAAATAGGAAACAACCATAGATTCTATCACCGAGGCCAAATATATTGCAGCTTCATAAGTGACAAAGAAAATGGTTTGGATGAAGATGTTCATAACTGAACTAGGGGTGGTTTCAAGTATTGTTGATCTTATAGCAGTGTACTACAATAACGCTAGTGCAATAGCGAAAGAAAAGGAACCCCGGTTTTACAGAAATCCAGACACGTGATGTGATGTTACCACCTCATCTAAGAGATAATTAGAAGGGAAGACATCAACATACAAAGAGTTGATACTAATGACAACATTGTAGATCCATTCACTAAAGCACTTTCCGCAACATAAATTTGATTGCTATCTTGATGAGATGAGAAATAGATTCAGAAATGATCGGCTTTAGTGCAAGTGGGAGATTGAAAGTGTATGCCTATTAAGTAAATCGATTTAGACCTGATGGGGAAAATCTCTTATGTGATATCATATTTATGTGAATATTAGTAAGACAATAAATATTATTGTCTATTATTATAAAAATCGGTTTTGATTAATCATGTTTATTGATATTATTTAAATTAATATCCCATGCTTAAGAAATACATACCATGACATAGCCATGATAAAGCCACTTGAATAGCTTAAAGTTAAGACATGAATTATTTGAAGTCATGGCCATCGGTATTAGTGGAAACTAAGTTCATCGAACATTACACTAGGATAGTTCTCAATGGTGAAAATATTGACTATCAATGAGAAATTATCTATTAACTATATTACATGTGATCCTTAGACTTGAGACCACTATGATATCTTTTGTTCCGGATTTTATAGTTTGACTTCATATCAATAAACCCTAGCAGAGGGTGAAGCAAGGTGAAATGTTGGGTATAAGATGTTGTACACGAAGGTTATGGGTGATTAAGATTGAATCCCACTTCCATAGTATAATATGAAAGGAGTTTCAATAAATCAATTATCGATGTTCATTAATGAGGTAATGGTTTATATGATTTGGCTATTAGGATTTAACAGTCAACCCATGCCTGATGACGAATTAGGCTATTGGTAGGATGGAATGATCGTTTATTTTATATTTATTATAGGCATGAGATGTTCTTTTGGAAGATTAACTTCTCATATCCCGGTTAGTCTTAATATTTTGCTAGAAGTTAGTCTTCAGTTAGAAGTTTCGGTTATTTAATCATGAGATCATTAAGTTATCTATTTAGCTTAAAATATGTTTTAAATTAATATAATTCTATTATGAATCAAATAAAATCATATAGTGTGATGAAATGATAAATTATTAATTTATTAAAATTAATGTCATGTACCTCTGCTAGTATGATATTAACTTAATTAGAAATTAATAAATTACATTGGAAATTTATTTCTTAAGATCCATATTAAATAATTGAACATTAGAGAGTTAATGAGCTAAATTGTCTAATGGATTGTCATAGGCTAAATTGATCAAAAGGTTGATTAAAATACATGGGCTATTGACCCATGTCTGGCCATATGGAAGAGTTTTGACCCATCAGACAATTAACTGGGTTAACAGTTAACTGGGTCAAAGCAGTAGATTAATTTTTATGGTAACCTACAACCTACTAGAGCTCGATATAAGCCCTATTAGTACTAGCTGGAACAAAAAAGTCTTCTCCTCTCCATCTCTTGGCCATAACCCGAGTGAGGAAACACTAGATTTTTTTATCCCTTTTTCCTCGAGCTTTCCGATTCATGTATTGAATCTTAAGGTAAAAAATAAATGTAGTGAGATGGATTGTATGGACAACGATTAGAAGATGAAGAAGATAAAAAATAAATATATTCTTCCAACAACTTGAATTGCAAGAGAAGAAGAAGTTGTTCACCGACCTCGCTTTACTCGTCAAGATTGGTAACCCTTTCGAATTTTGAACTTTTGCTTGCTTGGGATTTTCTATATTTTCTGTAAAATCAATATAGATGAAATACATGTTTGTTGTATATGGTTTGGTGTTCTATTTGGAGTAGATCCGAAAAATTTTAAGTTACCATTTATGCTGCCTCTTCACATAACTCTCTAATGGCTAATTGGTTTTTACCTTTAATCCGAAAAGTATCTTTTTAACTTGAAATTAAATAAATCATCATTCAATAAAATTCATTATTTAATATATATATATTTCTATTTCTCTTTAATTATTTAATTTCCAATTAAATTAATATCACGCTTTTCTTATACTAGTAGTGCGGTGTGATAAAGACTTGACAAACTAAAGAAACTAATGATTTAACTTTTAAATCAAGTTCTCTAAAAACAAGTCAGATTTATTCAAATATGATTTCAACCGAAATCCTTTGTCCTTATGTATGGGACTAGATAAATATTACATTATACGATAGTTGGGTCTAGAGATGGCAATTTGGGCCGGGCCGGCCCGAACGCATTCCACCCAGTCTGTTAAAGCCTGACCCACACCCGCACTCGGTATATACATTATATATGTGCGGGCCGACCCGTTTTTAAAATAGGCCATGGATCAGCCCGCATATATGCGGGCTAGACGGGTATGTGGGCTACCCGTGGGTGAAGAGTAGCTAGTTAGCTTAGGTTGCAGCAGGGAGCAATGGCTCCCTACTTTCAAATTTTTTTTTTTTGTTTTTTAATTTAAAATTCTTCCCTCTCCATTATTTTTTCTTCTAAATACTCCCTCAAATTATTCTCACAAATCACAATTCAAAAAATCATCTATCAACTCTATTATTTTTCCTATAACAAGTCCCTCAAATTATCTTCATAAATCAGAATTCACAACTCAAAAAATCATCTTTCAACTCTCAATTATCAATTTTACAATTCCTAAATCCTGATTATAGTCTTGACTCTCAATTCTCAAGTTCCAAAATTGGATTTCAGGTTGGTTCAATTTTTCTATTTTATTATAATATGTTTTAATCTTTATCACTATAATTATTTTTTGTAAATTTTATCTTCCAAGTTCTAACAAATTTTAATATATATATATATATTTTTTTAAATAACATAGAAAATGGATAACTTGGATAATACACACGATTTCGGAGCCTAGCCAGATTTTGCCATTTTACAGTATAGGATATATGGAATTGGATGAAAATAATTTTCCGAATATAGACGAGGTCCACGAGAATGAGGTTGATCTCGACGATGAAGTAACAACTACATCGAATACAGCTACTTCTACAAAATGCAAGAAAACAACGTCAAAAGTTTAGCTTTGTTTTGATGAGTTATACAAGCCAGATGAATACGGTAAAATTTAAAAATATGTTACATGTAAGGTATGCAAAAAAACTCTAACTGCTACTGGGATTGGTAGAACTACCCACTTAAAACGTCAGAAAGATAAATGCATGCCTGATACCATACCTAGTATAGGTACATATCAAACTTAGTTAAATTTTCAACCTGATGGTTCAGTCTTTACGTGGTCATATAATGAAATGAGAGCTAAAGCTAATCTTGATAAGTTGATTGCTCATTTTGATTTGCCTATTAGTTTTGCTAACTCTGAATATTATGAAAACTTTGTTCGAGACTTATATTGTCCTTCCTATAGGAGAGTAAGTAGAGATACAACTAGAAGTGACATAGAAGCATGTTTTAAAAAACAACGTTATGCTTTAAAAATAGAATTAGGTTCACCTTATGTTAGTATTGCATTAACATATAATATTTGGAGTGTAAGGTCTAAGCAAGATTATTTATCTATAGTTAATCATTATTTAGATGCTGAATGTTCTATGAAAAAACAATAAATAGGTTTTAGAGTTATTGAGAATCAACATAATGCTGAAAATATTTATGATATTATTACACAACTTTTGAATGAATTTGATATAAAACAACATATAATATCAATCTCATTGGATAATGCTTCTGCAAATACGAAAGCAATATCTTTATTTGATGATCAGCTTAGTGGGCACAAAGGTGGAATATTTCTACATCAACAATGTGCTTGTCACATATTAAACCTCATTATCAAAGCAGGTATGAAATTGGTAACAAATGAAATCACAAATATTCTAGATGCATTAGCTTTCATAGTTAGCTCTAATCCTCGAATAGCTGCATTTAAACAATTATGCAAGAACGCAGGTAAGAAACCTCGGAAGTTTGCATTTGATATGGACATAAGGTGGAATTCAACTTATATAATCTTATAACAAGCTATTCCATATAAAGCTGAGATTACAATGTTTTTACATCTAAAACAAGGTATATCTACTCTATTGCTTGAAAACAATTGGAATACTACTGAAAAATTTAACAAATTTCTAAAAGTTTTTTATGAGTCTACTATGATTTTATCTGATATTTATTATTCCATTTCACCGTTAGTTATTGCACAATTTTTTGATATTATTCAAATGTTTACTGCTTATGATGATGATGTTGTTTTCAAACCGATTATAGAAAAAATGAAAATAAAATACTTAAAATATTAGAAAGAAATTTCACTTTTGTATTGCTTTGGAGTTCTTGGATCCTAGACTTAAATATGAAGGTTTTAGTAAAGTTGTTTCTTTTATAGTAAGAGAATTAGATATTTCTTATGATGAACTAATCGCTAATGCAAATATAAAATTTCATGAAGTTTATGTCGTTTATGAAAATAAGTATAGCGACTTGCAACCGCGACGATCCGATCAACAAAATGAACAACAAAAGAAGGCGATATGGAATATTTACAATAAGAAGAAGAGTTCTTCAAGTAGTGGTACTTCAGAATACGGGGAGCTTCAAAAGTATCTTGAATTCTCCGATGATGAGGATGAAGATGACTTAAATATCTTGCAATGGTGGAAGTATAATTCAAAATGGTTTCCTATATAAGCTCGACTCGCACATGACTTCTTGACCATCCCCGTCTCAATAGTGTCTTCAGAATCAGCCTTTAGCATCAGTAGGAGAATAATTTCTGATTGAAGAACTAAATTAGCGCCTGAAATGGTTGAGATTTTATCGTGCATCAGAGATTGGGAATGTGCAAATCAGCAAAACCAACATCAAATGATGGATCAAGAAAAAATGTACGGAGCATTTGATAATTTATATCTCGAATATGAATACAAAGCTCCTAATTATGACGTAGGAAGTAGTTCAAACCCCCATTAGAAATTATAGATTATGATGTAATTTTAATAATATTTTTTTTTCTTATTTTTCATACTTTATTGGAAGTTTCATTTTTTCCTCCTTTAGGTCGGGAGGTTTTTTTGACATAACTATCTATCCTTACAGGGATGATTTATCTATCTTTGTTAATAATATACTAAATTATAAATCTTAAAAAAAAAATTGGAAAAGAAATCACAGGGTTTTAGGATAATATTATTTAAAATTGATTTGTTTTACCATAACGTAATAAAATATAAGTTATTAAATGAACGGATAAATATACAATTTTTGTATTATAAAACTTACTTACTACATCATAAATCTATTTTATTGAACTATAAAACTTATTTATTTGGGATAATTGTTTATCCAAAAACAAAAATAAACTCATTTTTAAGCCCATTTTTAACCGGGCTTGGGCCGGGCCTAGTAAAAGCATTCATCCATTTATCTTGTTTGTTAATTATATTGGAATTAATATCTTATATTATATAAGTACATATCATGATAAAGTTCAGTATTTTAAGTTATGTACTTTAAAGATCATGACGGAGATCATACTTATTGAGACTGAAGCTATTTAAATGTTAAAGACACGAATTATTTATTGTCATAGAATCTAAAAAATGGACATTGATGATTTGGATAAATAATCACATAGTTTATTATCTAAAGTTCTTTGGGTGGCCGACCTCATGGCTATTGGTATTTGAATAACATGATCAAGATTATGTTGGTATTTAGTATAAACTAAGGGTATCGAACGTGACACCTAGATAATTCTCAACGGTAATTAATATTGATTGTTAATAAGAATTATTTAGTTACTATATTGTATGTGGTCTTTAGACCTAATATCGCCATGGTGTCTTATGTGCCAGATTTCATACTTTGACATCATTCAAATTAGCCTTAGTCAAGGGTGAAAACGGGGTAAACTGTTGGGTATGATATGTTGTACATAAAAAATGTAATTAATCAAGAGGGAATTCATCACTTCTGTATTTTGAAATAAGTCCTACGAATTGCATATTTTATTGAACAATGAAATCCTTGCAAGATAATATGGTCAAAAAAATGTTTGAGTAAATCCATTATCTATATTTATTAAAGAATTTACAGTTCATATAATTTGTCTATTAATATTTAATAGTTACACCATGCCATAGGATGACTCGGGACATTGGCTAGATGAAGTGATTGTTATTATATAGTTGTTAATCACAATAGGTTCATTTGGAAGATGCTTACTTTTCATCTCTCGAGTAGCCTTAACACTTTGCTAGAAGTAAATCTTGGTTTGCAGTTTTAAGTTAATTAATCATCTAATTATGAATTATCTAAAATCATGAAGTGTTATGAGATTCTTCTACTGCTGTGACTCAGTTTAGACGTAACTTAGTTAAGTTTTCTACGAGAATAAGGAAAACTAACAATTTTTTTTAGGGGTAAAATTTTAATCTCTTATAGTATGACTATGGGAAAAATTGGTAAATTATTAATTTATTAAATCTAATGTCGTGCAGCTCTGCTAGCAGAGTTAAGCATGAAATGAATTTAATTAGAAATTAATAGCTTCCAACATGATTATTTATTTAACTATAAAAGTATCGCAAAAGGTCTGTAATTTGCAATTAGACTAATGGTTATTGGATAATTTGTTAATGAGATGGTTAATGAGATAATTTGTTTATTGGATTTCATAGGCTAAATTAATGAAAGTATTCGTTAAAATACTTGGGATAAAGACTTATGACAAGGTCATCCATACATTAGGTAGGTTTAACAAATTGTTTCATTGATTAGTTTAAGGAAACCTAATGCTATATAGAGACCCAATCCTATAAGCAAACCTAATACTATAAGAAAATTTGAGACTTAATGGAGTATTATAAGTACCCCATTAAGATAGCTGAAAATCATAAGCTCTTACTTGTCTTTTGGTCAAAATCCCTAGTGTGAGAAAGTGAGACTTTTCATCTCCTTTCCATGACCTCTTTGAATCAAGTGATGAATCTTAGAGACGAAAAATCGATAGAGAAAACTAAAGTGCGTGGATTACGATTAGAGGGTGAACACTTGGGCACTTTAATCTTTTTATTAAATTCGGCCATGATGAAAGAGAAATGTGATTCGTTCGATTTTGTATTAAGATAAGGTAGGTCTTTTTAGATCTTAATTTTTTAGTTTCCTGAGACTTTTCGATACTTTCCGTTAAATATATATTTTACATATGCTTGTTCGATCGATTTTAGTGTATATCTATGACTTTAATCCATGTGTAATATGAGATAAGAACATAAATTAAATTACAGCTTCCAATTATAGATTACTCGTAGACTAACAGTGGTATCAGAGCCTATATCATACCGGTAAGCATATAAATCATTATTTTAATTTATTGTTTGATATGTCATTGTTCTTGGATCTTCTTGAGTGATTCTTGAATATTTTTTTGTTCTTGTAAACCAAAAGAATGAAATTTGAAATTACTCGCACGATTGGATCGGCCAAAGGGCGTCGTTTGCATGACGAATTGTCTTAGGGTTGTTTTACAATGACTTTGTCTCACTGCACTGTGGTACAACATTTGATATATCTAAAGATCCAATCATTTGATCGTTTTGAAATTTTTGAAATACATAGATAAGACAATATTTGAGAAAACTATTTTCTCTCTCCTCTAAAGAGCTTGGGTGACTAGGTTATGGGTTGGGTTTCCCTCTTCCTTATATATGCAAATGGTTACTAGGTCTTTTCCCATTGGCCTTAAAATCCCGATCTATTTAATGGACGCTCAGGAAATAAAATTGGGCCTAATAACTATTCCAATTATTCACATATGCATTTTAATGTGTAACATTCCAAATTGTTTGTCCAATTTTACCTAGTAAAATTCAGACATAATTTGGCCCTTCGCTTAATATCCTAGTTTGTTCCATTAAATCTTTAATGGCCAATCGGGTTTTCCCTTTGACCCGAAAATTATTATTTTAATTTTAAATTCACTAAATGAACATTTAATAAAATTAATTAAATTGAATTAGTGAATTAAATATTTTTTATTTAATTATTTAATTTCAAATTAAATTAGTATCACACTTTTGAGATGTTAGCAGTGCAGTATGATAAATACTTAACAAATTAACATATATAATGATTTAACTTTTATATCAAGTTGTCCAACAACATATCAAATTTCTCCAAATATGATTCGACTGAAATCCTTTGCCCTTATGTGTGTGATCGAATATGCTTTATATTTTGTCGGCAGGTGGGCCCCATAACAACTTATGAGTTTTTAATACAATGTAAATATTGGACTGCTTACCCTTAAAACAATTTTTAAGTTAAACAGTAAAATCAATCATCTTTCTCATCAATTAACTTCAACCATTAAGCTAGTGTTGATCTCTAGAGATGTGCATAAGATACCTGTGAAATGAGAAGTAGTTTGGAACCAGAATATCCTTCCATCTATGCCAAATTCTCAGTCAATCCTAGGCTATAGTTTAACTATTAAACCCTACTAGATTGATCATATGAATCAAGTGAATCCTTATAGGAATAGGTTATGGATTTATAGAAACTCTTTTTATACCATACTACTTTGTGCAAATATTTTTTTTTTTTGCATAAATGTACATCACTCTAATATAGAGGTGATTATTCCCATCTAATTAGCCTACAAACTTCCCATACAAAAATACATGCCCAATGGTTTACCTTTCAGTAACCATTAGCTAGGGTCATGTTGAGTGGTATGCAAGCATTATATTTTCCATACATTAGCACTATGGTGATCTCATGTTTGAGAATCACAAGTATACTAGCCACTTGACAAGTCTCATCAGTAGTAAATATTTTTCACATTGAGACTTATTTTGTGATCACGTTCAGTGATTAAGTCTCTATCAACCACCTACATGCTTATCCCGATATTCTCCAATATCAATGAGTATGAGAACATCATTCTTATCTCGAATATGATAGTCTATGTAATAGTCTTCCTAAATTGTCATTATTGCATCATGACAATCCTATGATCATGGATAGCTCGACTCTTACACATTTGGCTACATGGATCTCACTGAACGTGATCACTATCACGGTTTAAGTGCATATCTAAGATCTGAGAATCTATTAGGTATGCCATACAATCAATATATATACAATTTCATTTCCAGCATAAAGATACTTAGGACGATAGACTAAATGTTCATTTAAATATAATGTATTTAGTTTAGTTGAAAAATTATATAGATCAAGATTGTATTTGACGGTAGGACTCTTAGAAGGAAGTGTAGCTTGATTGTCGGGCGGAATAAATAGAGGTACGAGAAACGGTTGGGGGCAATGAAGTAGGTGAAGTGGTTGGATTTTTTAGGATTCATTTAAGTGAATAACTTGATTAGGCCAACCTGATTGGCATGACGATCATTACACTTTCAATCTCTCACTTGCACTAAAGCCAATCGCCTCTCAATCTTATGTCACTTTACTGGCCATTTGATCTTAGTGTGTTGATACGTACTCTCTTATGTCACTTGAATACTTCTATGTATCTTTCAGATAAAGTGATAACGAAGCAATACATGTTTGGATTTTTAATGAGACCGTGGTTCCTTTGCTTGCGCGATCGCACTATTATATTCGTAGCATAATACCATGTGATCAACGATGGCAGAAACTATTATAAGAACATTCATCAACCTTTTCTTCCAAAACACTTATTTTAATTCATAAGGAGTAATGTATTCATTTTCGTTAGTTGAATTCTCAGCCGTTTATTTCTTGCAACTTGTCCAACTATCCAATTAAACATAAAATAAAACATGATGTGGATTACAATCCTCAATGTCTAATTTGAAACTAAAGTCTTTGAAACTCATAGTTTCAAAATCGAAACCTCTATAAATCAAGAACATACTCTTAATCTTTCTCAAGAACGTAAGAATGTTCATCACCTATTGTAATACTATTTACATACATTGCCTTGATTCTTGCTCATGACACTTAGAGCACAGGTAAAATCCGGCTTCATACATAGCAAGGGTCAAGCCAAGCAATTTTTTGGATCTATCTCTATAGATCTTTATGCCTAAGCTAAAAGATGCTCTTTCCATATTATTTATGGAGAAATTTTTGATAATCTATAGTTAGACAAATTGTAACATACCTACATCATTCTCAATGAGTAGTATATCATTAATATATTTGACAATTAACGTAGTCTTTCTCCTAGTAACTTTCTTGGACACTCGGGTCATTCTCAATGAAATCAAACAGTTTGATTGTTTGGTCCAATTTGAATAAGAATCTTATTCTCAATTAAGTTTATTTTAAGAAACTTTCAACACCACTATTTATCTTCATGATCTCATCAAAGAGTAATACTTTTGTCATTTGTCTTCCACCTCTTTTCTCATAAATTCATTTTTTATGTCTTCTCAAGACATTGAATAAAAAATTTTAGAGAACTTGAATATAGAAATAATGAGAAGGAAAAACATATTCCCCTTTTAGCATTTGTTGTTACCTATAAACATCACTATTTATTAGATTTTACAACTAGATAAATTTCTTTTAAAACAATTTAAAAGATATTTGATCATTTCAAGTACATAAAGTTTGCTAAATTGATTTTGATTTATAATAAAATATGGATCAACATCCATTATTACACAATTTGCATATCCTTATCCCTTTGGTATTATTTATCTGATTAATTCTAAGAGTTAGTTTGATCAATATCAAACTTTTAGTTTCTTAAATTTGATTCAAGCTAATTTTATCATATCTACATTCAATGGAAACCATTTTAGAAGAGATATACCATGAAATGTAATATCCAACATTGCCTTTAAAACAAAAGTTATAAATCTTCTCAACAAGCCCAAAACAATGCAATAGTTGGATTTTATAAAGTCCTTACACATTTCAAAAATGGTTAGATAAGATAGAAGTAAAGCATCTAAGGCTAATATTGCAACACTTGCTCCATTTCCTAGTCGTAGAAAACACCACTCATTTTTTCAAACATTTTTTTACTTCTTAGGTTCTACATATTAATATGAGTACCTTATATGGCATCTAATACTCCGAAGACTCTCCTTGCTTCTTCTTCGAAAGAGAAGCTAGATAAGTCCTTCAATTGCACTACCAATGGCTGATCTCACCATAATGGAACATTTTCCTTCCTTGTTTTTGTTGTTCTTACTTCTGACCTTCTTTGCTTTAAGAAATCTACCCTTGCCTTGTTTCTCAAACTTAGATTTACCTTTCGTGGCTTAGTGGCTTCTGATGAGCAACATGGTCTTATCCTAAGATTAAATAAATCCTTTGGCCATTTGTAATATTTTGAGCAACTCAAGAAAATGTAAGTGTAAATCTAGTCATAAAGCATTTAAAAAAAATACTACCTAAAAGATTCGGAGAGCGATTAAATGATCAAATCATTCAAAAGCTCATAATCTAATAAATTTAATAACATAATCGTCAATAGGAGTTCCCTCGGTCATCATTATACTAATAGCTCTTTAGAGGTGTCATACCTTTCAGTACAACTATCTTCATTTGAGATCTTATCAAGCTTTCGATAATCTGTACGGTGTGTATATTTTTCTCTTGCCTTTGAAACTCATTTGATATGGACACAAGTACAATATTCTATGCCTTGTTACCTTGGATTAACTCTTTAACCCAAATGGCTTTATCAACCACACTTACTCCCTCTAAGGAAGTAAACATGACAGCTTAGGAAAAAACATTAGAAAGTTTTCATGTCTAAGAACTATTCTCAATTGCTTACATCATTTTCTATAGTCAAATCAAACTAACTAATTTTGTTTCAAATATTAATGCAACAAACTATTCGTTATGACCATTTTTTAAAAAGAATAAAGAAAATAAACATAAAGTACCTTAGTAAACTGCACCAACAACCAAAACTAAAAGTATATTTAATTTTAGTTTGGTCTCCTAATATTTTATTAGAATCCACCTTTGCCCTTTTACTTAGACTAAGAAATACTCTTTTCTCTTAGTAGGTAAAGGACCCCTATATATATATTATGATCTCACATGTCTGTAACCAACCACAATGATAATGAATGGACTATTTGACCTTGAAACATTTTTAAGTCAAACAGTTAATATGATCATCCCCAATGATCAAATAACTTAAATCATCATATCAACATTGGTCCCTAGCAAGGTGTATGGGTCACCTGTGTAATGGAAAGTAGAGGAACCTCAACCAAAACCATAGATAACTATTACCGTACTAGAATGATCCTTCAATCTATGTGTTGTCATAGAAAATCCTAGGGTAGGGTTTAATTATTAAACCCTATTAGCTTTTTCTTATGAATTATATAAACTCTTATGCAACTATATAATGAATTTATACAAAAACGTTTTTGCATACCATACTACTTTGGTCGAAAATTTTCTTCACTGAATAAGTTTATATTTATTCATAGAACCATATCTTTTAATATGGAGGTGATGGATCTCATATTATCACCTTACAAACTTCACATACTCAAACACATGCTCAAAAGTTCACCTTTTTAGTTGCATTGGCTTAGACCACGTGGAGTGATGTCAAAGTATGATATCTTATATGCTAGTGTTATGGTGATCTCAAGTCTAAGCATCACAAGTACCATCGTTACCGACAAAACTCAATAACAAATAATATATAAATACCATTGAGCTTCTGTCAAGTGATCATGTTCACTGATTAAGTCTTTGCTAATCACCTACAAGTTTAAGTATCTCCCAATATGGATGATTTTGAGAAATCACTCCTTTCTGAAGGTGGTAGCACATGTAATAGTCTCTTCAAATTGTCATTATCCCATCATGACAATCCTATGACTATGATCTCAATTATGATTTCAACTGCATGTCTAAGATCTGAAAATCTGTCAAGTATGCAAGAAATTAATGATGCCTGCAATTTGTTATTTCTAACCTAATAACAATATGACATATTATGATATGCTCTAATCAAATGCTATACATTCAATTATGTTGATGACTTATAAAGTTCAAGATTGATTCGTATAAGTATATGATCCGATCGGGTCATATCCGATTAGGTTGATGGATATATTGCTTTCAATAACAACAATGTTTGTGGTTTTAGGATTAACAATTATATTTATATCTAGCTAAATTCATATTACTTGGGAGCATTGAGATTGTTGGTGGTAGTAATTTGTTCTCCTATGGTCTGTAAAATGTTTGTGTAATTAATCTGTAGGTTGATCTTCTAGCGAGTATTACTTGGAAAAATTGGAGAAAGCTAAAAGAGTTATGTTTGTAGTCTTTAATGATAGAGCCAGCTTTTCAACTTTTTTTTTTTTTTGAACTAGTTGAACTAATAAGGTAAGAACTCAGTTTAACTCTGAAATCCAGTTATGAATGGTGTATTCATGATGTTTTATGGTTGAGATAGATGGTTAATTCTATAATAATGTTATTCACGCATGTCAAATGATAAGTCTAACACTCACTGTTTAATTGCTCATAGTAGCGGGTACTGTTTTTGATAAAACTAACTCAAATAATGTCTAATGATAAGTCCAACTCTCTAATGATGAGTTTAACTCTAATAGTGTTCTCTAATAGTACAATTAGATTCGACAGTAACACTACATTTACTCATGCATGCCTAATGACAAGTCTAATATGATTTCATATTATTTATTTGCTCATGTCCAATGATAAGTCTAGCAATTAACTGCGTGAGATACATGGTTGTTTCTTGATACTGTGTTAGATATTAATTAATTTAAACTAATCTCTATTGCATACAATTAATTTCAATAAGTATATGTAATTAATTCAAAGCAATAAGTAGTAGCATAACGAATCTACTTGTATTCGACCTATGAAATTTCATAAAGTATGTTTTGAAATAGAATTTAAGAAGTTTACTCAACAAAACTATACAATTCTGCATATTAAAAATTTGTAATTAATGTTGTTTACCTGATTTAATAATTATGTACGTTCCATCCTTATGGCACAAAATATCATTATTCATTTTTACATAAAGTAGCAATGTCTATATCAAATGATAAGTCTAGGAATTGTATTAGATATAATGAGCCTAATTTTCTTTCTTGAATGTTCATTAAATAGATTAGGATTTGGGCTAATAGGAAATAAGCCCAAAACTCAATTGCCTATATAAGGAAGAGATCCTCTCTTCCTCACAACCCTAGCCAGCCAACCCTTTTGATGATAGAAAAAAGAGTTCTCTCTCATCTTTTCACACTGTCTAAGTAACACCTCCATACCTCAATTAGTGTTCATGAGAGTGTGATAGTAAGCCAAAATACTGTGGTTCGTGTGAATTAATATAAGAGGTTGAGTGACCGCTCTTTGAACCAAAAAGGATGTGGTGGGCACAACATTTTCTAGTGGCAGTTGTTGTTTCGGGCGAAGGAATGGCAGCAGTTGAGGCATTCAATCGGGCTAGGTATATCTCTCTTCTCCTCTAATTTCCTAGTTTGTTTCTTGGATATAAAGTAAAAATAATTTTTGATCTGATTAATCATTCATTTAAAGCATAACCCGTGATCTTGGTTTGTCGAAACAGAGAACCTGGAAATAAAAATTTTGAAGCTATTCATAGATATACGATGGTCATTATGGAACTGTCATCATAGGTTGTTTTGGAGGGTCCAAACTACTTCTCATTTCAAAGGTAGCATATTCCCCTTCCTAGGGGCTAACTTAGTCTTTGTGGTTTAAGTTAATTGATCATGTAGATGATCGAATTAGCTGTTTAAATTAAAAGTTGTTCAAAGGATTAACAATCCAATCTTTAGATCAAATACAACTCACAAGCTATTGTGGAGCCATCTGCCAGCGATATGTAGAAATTTATTAAGTCTATATCACTTTCAACCAAAGGGGATTCGATGGCGGTGGCATTTTGTAGTGGCAGCAGTGGTTAACAAAGGCGGTCCGATGGGTGAATAGCAATGGTTGAGGCTAGGTTCTGACACTTTGATCCACAGTGGATTCGGTGGTGGCGACATTTTCCAGCGATGGTCCGATAAAGGAACAGTGATGGTTAAGGCATTCAACCAACTTGGAGGAGTTAGGCTTGGTATATCTCTCCTCTCCCTTATCTCCTCTTCTCTACTTTTCTAGTGAGTTTCTAGGATTAGAAAGTAATATGGACTTCTAGTTTGATGAATCATTAATCAAAAGAGAAACCTGTGATCTTCGTTAGTCCGAACCGAGAATTTGAAAATTGAAATTTTGAATATCGCTTACACCCAGGTTCTAGGAAGTTCGATTTACTTTATATAAGTTATGTGTTGACAATTTTGTTGCCGGGTCATTTAAGGTGATGACCAACTATGATGAAATTTGGTGTCCATGTCGTAAGTGTATGAATAAAAACATTCTGGTTCGTTTGATACACAAATTAAGCATTACGTGGTACAACTACACTAGTTGCCGCAAATATAAATGCTTTACTTAACATATGCACTGGTCAAATGAAGAGTGATAATATTCCTCCCAACATTGATCACGATGATACCATCGACCAAGATAATGTTGATGATGATATGATGGAACTTTAGAAAACCATTTCATGGCTAACTTCATGGACTTTGATGGGGATGTTTAAAATTATGCATCAGGTATGGAACCTTACTTTAACCGGTTCCTATCTATCTTGTGTCCGGTAGCTAAAAGTACATTTTAATTTCCATTTTCTAGAAATTAAAATAAATGTTAATAACCAAAAAAAATGTTCAATTTTACCCAGTAAAATATAGACTTTAATTTAGGCTCATTAATACATTATTAACCAACCAGACTTTCTTACGACCCGAAAATATTTTTTGACTTTAAATTCATTAAATCTATATTTAATAAATTTATCTTGTCAATTTAATATTTTTTCTAATTAATTATTTAATTTTAAATTAAATTGAAATCACACTTTGGTTATGCTAATAATGCAGATGTGACTTAGACTTAACAAATTAAACTAACTAATGATTTAACTCCTTAAATCAAGTTCATTATGAACGATTTAAAATTCTCCAATTTAAAATTAAACTGAATTCCAATCATCTTTTATGTGTGTGACCGGACAAGTTCTACATTACGCTAATAGGTGGGTCCCATAATAACTTTTGGATTTCATCCATTCTAATGAATGGAACATTTGGACATTAAAACTCTTTTAACACATATAGTTTATATGATGATATTTTATGATCAATTAACTTAACCCACATTGACCTCTAGTAAGGCATATGAGCTACTCGTGCAATTTGAAGTCTTAGGAACTTCCATAAGTACTGTAAATGACTATTATCGTACCATATTGATCTTTCCATCTATTCAGGGTCCCAAATAGTTCTAGGACTTGGCTTAACTGTTAAACCCTATTATACTATCCTTATGAATTGTATAAGCCCTTTTGTAACTAGGCAATGGATTTATAGTAACTCTTTAAATACCATACTACTTTGTGCAAATATTTTCCCCATTGTGTAAGGTATATCATTCATAGAACCTTCCCTCTACTATAGAGGTGATGGATTCCATCTATTTACCCTATGTAGTTAATATTCAATGATTAAGTCTTTACTAATCAGCAGCATGCTATCTCGGTATTCTCCAACACTGATGATCATGAGAATATCATTCTCCTTTCAAAGATGATAACGCATGTAATACTCTCCAAATTTTCTATGACTATGAATAATTTGTGTCTTAGACTTAAGCTAACTTAGATCTCATGATCTCCATCATGATTCAAAGTGCATGATCTTCTAGCATTGATCACAGGAATCTATCAAGTATAACATACAATCACGAATGTAATTTACTATATCCAACCTCATTACATCATGACAGATTACAATATACTCTATTAAATGCAATGCATTCATTTATTTGATAATTTGCTTATTTTTCAAACAATTATGCTCGAGGACTTTAACAATTGATGTCTTGACGAAGTTGGAAAAAGATATACCATTTCTAATATGATAGCTCAAAATGATTTTCCTACTAGCCTTTTATGGATGTCATGATGTATTTCACAGTTCACTTACGTTCCCAAGCATTGATATGTGCTCCAGTGCAATCAGTTATGTGAGTCAATCATAATATGTGTAAGTTATCAACTAACCTAAATACTTTGTATTTAAATTAGAATTTATTCTATCATATTAATTATAATTATGTTGGGAACGACATTTTATTCATATTGATGTATGACATACTTGATAGATTTTTGGATCTTAGATATATACGTGGAACAATTATAGAGATCACGCTCGGTCAAATCCAAGTAGCTTAATCGCAAAGGTGCGAACTATTTATAGTCATAGAATTGTCAGTCCATGGGATAATGAAAAATCTGAAGACTTTTACATGCCCTATGATCTTTGAGAGAAGAACGATGCACTCATAATCATTAATAGTGCAGAATATCGGATAGACATATAGGTGATTGGTAGAGACTTAATTACTGAACGTGATTACTTGACAAATCTCAATGGAAATTATATTGACTGTTGATGAGACTTGTCAAATTACTATTGTTCTTATGATTCTCAAACCTCTTATCACCACAATACTAACATACTATTGATCATGCTCTGATATCACTCAACATAACCCTAGCCAAGGGTTACTAAGACATTAACCATTGGGCATGTGTTTCTATATGAGAACTATGTAGGGTGATAAGTTGGATCCACCACCTATATATTGGAGGAAGAGTCAGATGAGTGATGTTCCTTTAAGCAACAAAGAAATATTTGCGCAAAGTAGTACGTAGAAGAGTTTTTGCAAATCTATTATCTGGTTGCATAAGGACTCTAATGATTCACGTGGTCGATCTATTACGATTTAACAGTTAAACCATACCCTAAATTTGATTGGGACTTTGGCATAGATGGAAGGGTCAGTTTGGTACAGTAATAGTCATCGCATATTCTTTTGGAGGATACAACCTACTTCTCATTTCACGGGTAACCTATATTCCTTCCTAGAGGCTAACATAGGCTTGGCATAGATGGAAGGGTCAGTTTGGTATAGTAATAGTCATCGCATATTCTTTTGGAGGATCCAACCTACTTCTCATTTCACGGGTAACCAATATTCCTTCCTAGAGGCTAACATAAGCTTGGCCAATTATTTAAGTTAATTGATCATGAATATGATCGAATTAACTATTTAACTTAAAACGTTATTTTAAGGATAAAAAGTTCAATCTTTAGAGCAGTGTCCAAAGACACATCATGAAAAAGAAGATATGAGACGGATCCCTATGCCTCAGCTATAGGCAGTTTTATTTACGTCATGTTGTGTACAAGACCTGACATTTGTTATGCAGTAGGGATAGCGGTAAAGCATATTCTCAAGTATCTTCGGAGAACGAGAGACTATATGCTTGTTTATCAGGTGGAGACTTGAACCCCACTAGATACACTAATTCTGATTTTCAATTAGATAAAGATAGTCGAAAGCCGACTTCTAGATCAGTGTTCACATTTGCTGGAGGAGCTGTAGTCTTGAGAAGTATCAAATAATCTAGTATTGCAGATTCTACCATGCAAGCCGAATATATAACGGCTTATGAAACTGCGAAAGAAGCGATTTGGCTCAGAAAGTTCTATACTAGTCTGGAAATTGTTCTAGGTATGCATAAGCCACTAGTCTTATGTTGTGACAACAGTGGAATCATAAAAGGGGCAAGCATATATAGAGGAAATATCATATCATCAGAGAGATAGTGCACCAAGGTGATATGACAGTTATGAAGATATCATAGGAACAGAACCTTGTAGATACATTCACCAAGACACTTCAAGCAAACTCTTTTGAGGATCATGTACACCATTTAGGGATAAGGGAGATGTCTGACTTGATTTAAGGTAAAGTGGGAGTTTGCTGGGCATGGTACCCTTAAAGCATGTAATGAGTATTGTTTTAATGAAATTAATAAAACTGACATTTTTCTATATATAATTGTTGTGAATGTACTATTATCAAATAATAAGAATAAATATCAAAAAAATTCAAATTCATTAATATGACTATAATCTTATATTAGTACGAGAGGATTAACATATAGGTAATGAATTAAATTGTCTACAACATATTAAAGTATGGAATCTTTAATATAGTGGTTGCTAGTACGGTCCATTAACATTATGAATTCATGTGATCTAGATCCAAATCACTGATGTCGATAGACATCTTAGTGGAAGTGCTTTATATAATTGGATTATATTCGACATGATTTGATATGAATTAATTCTTTATTAAAATATCATTTACCATAAAAAATTAAATTCATATCAATTGATGATCATATGCATATCAATCTGAATCATGAGTAGTCACGAACTCCTCCTATTTATGTCAATTGGATCTTTTGATTTACTCATCACGGTTTGTTTGTATATCATATTAAAGACTTTTGTTTTGGAGATTCATTGGGATAAATGGCTGGGAACATGATTTACAGATATCGAATCCAAACCTTCTTCATAAAAAAATGTATATTGGTTCCCTTAAGGGTTAGTTTTGAAACTGAATGCTTTTGAGCTCAAATTTATAATTAAATTATAAATTGACCTTTGATTAATGAATTAATGGTACTTAAGAATAAAGAGATAATTAGACAGGTAAAATGATAATTTTCACCAGTTCTAATTATAAATCAATTTTTGGAGGGTTGAATGCATGAAATGATTATATCAATGGATTACTATAGATTGCTTAGTAAATATGTTCTATAATTACAAGAGTCCAATCCCATATTTTTAGTGGAATAATATTAGGATTAATAAATTAAGATTGATTAAATCAAAGTTTGATTAATAATCTAATTTATTGGAGCTTGGAATTATAGGTCCATGATCCCTAGGTCACCTCTATAAAACATTAGAGAGACAATGCTTTTGAGTATGATGATTTCTTTTCTGAAATTTTGGATTCTTGGGTCAGTTCATACTGACTGGACTAGCTTTAGAGAGACAATCATTCTTAGTCATTTCTGGATGGCCGACGTATCTTTAACCGAAAGGGAAGATATTCGGCCACTTGGACGATCGATCTTATCTCGATGGTTGTTTGACCAAATTATTACCTTTGAGTTTGTTCGGAAATTATCTCCATCTTGCGGAAAGCTTGACCGATAATGGGAACATGGAGGTGGCTGATCTGGTGGACATTGCAGCCGATAATCATTTATGTCGGACTAACGGAATATTAGGTCATTGGTCGATTGGTTAAGGTGACCGTTTGACATATTGACTCACATTGATCTAGGATGATGGCCTATCCATCAGGTTCTTCTATCGACCAATAATCTCATATCAGTTATGGCAGCATTAGGAGACCCCTATAATGGGAGCATCACTGAAACTTAGGAGACCTCGCTTGATTTAATCCTAGATGCACTGCCTAAAAACCAAACCAACGTTCATCTAAGATGATAGGGGTCAGGATACTTTCAATAATCTTTACCTCGTACCTCATTGATGGATGGCAACTTATGTCTCGATGGAATCTTTTATTTCTTATTTTTCAGCAAGTTATCAAAGATTTCACTCACCTTTATTAGATTGAACGAGTATATCTTATCCTTCTTATTGGGGTACTGTTTAACCACTTCATGGCTTGTGGTCTAACTAGGAGCCGGAAGAGTAGCTAGTTTATCACCGATTATTTTGGTGACGTCTCGGCAGTAGTTAGGATCTTGATAATAAGCATCGGTCGATAGTCCTTTGCAAAAGGCTTCTTCTTTTAGAAAGCCTCATACCTAGCTGCTTACCTAGAGAGTTTGAAGAAGTCTTGGAATTCCATTCCTTCAAATTTCTTCTAAAGCTCGATGTCTATACCATTAACGGCCAACTTAACGAACTCTTTCTCAAGTAGTGCCACATGACATCGGTTTCTGAGTTGTTTGAATCGAGAAAAAAAAAAAGTTTTGGCCGACTCACCCATTCATTAGGATAAACAGGACAAGTCGACCAAAGTGACCTCCAACTTGACTCTAGTATAATTGTGTATGGAAGTGCTACTCAATATCCTACCGAGTTCTTATGAAGTTAGGAGGTAGCCTTGTGTACCAAGCAAGATCATACCCAATCAAGGAATTAAAAAAAATTCACACTCGTAGACTGTCATTCCCACTAGCCTCTCTACATTTAACGGTGAAGCAATTGATATCCTCTACAGTCGATTGATCAATATCATCTCTATAGAACATAGCAAAATCAAAAACTTAGTATCCATGAGGGAATGGCTCTAGGTTAATGTCCACGGGATGAGGTTTGTGATACATCGGCCGACGCAACTGCTAAATACTGAGACCGTAAATATTATGTATAAGGTTATATAGTTATTCTCGATCAATTAGCGACTACACGCGATCGGTCGGTCTTGGCAACATAGGGACTGCTAAGGGTGGCTGCATAGGTGCATTGTGTGGAATGTCTGTCCATAGCTCATTAACCCTTGGATAAATCATGGTCGGCATGCCAGCTACAGTCGCTAGTTAGTGTGCATCAGCCGTGCATTAGGCCAAGGTAGGGAAATGACATTGGCTGAGCCTCTATCATCTCGGTTTAGTCTGCAAGGTTCGAGCGGCTATTTACTCGTTGTGGACTTCATGCGGCTTGTTGGGGTTGTCCAACGTTCATTGATAGGTCAGTTGTACATAGAGTAAATGCCTTCAGCAAGTTGGCCAAAGGTTGATGTCTAGATGTACTACTGATATCATGGGGAATTGAGTAGAGATTTCTAGCTAGTTGTCCCTCATGGAAATCCTTCTATCGAGGAATTTCTTGATAATCAAGTAAGTTCTTACTCACCAAGTATAAGTTTTAAGTTTCAAGGCATTTGGCTAGATGGGAAAAAGTTGCCACCGCTAGTTCCTTTACTTTTTCCATTCATTTGAGAAGTGAAACGATTAAGACGTTGGTCAAACTATGGCTTAGGCTGCCATGTAACCAACACGTATAGGCAGAGGTCAACTAGAAGAGGATTGTAGTCAGCCAGGTTAGCTGACTATTCCTCTCGGCCATCTTAGTTGACTAATAGGTTAGTCAATGGATGGTCCAGCCGATTTCGAGTCATTTGGGTCGGATCATCATCCAGCTCGATCCTCTTTTACGTAAGGCTAAGAGGTTAAAAAAAAGGCACGGCTAATCATATCTTCAACTCAATGTTTGCAAAGGCTATGACTTCACAACTCATTTGTAGACATTATAGAATCATCAGGCTAGGTCTCACTTGGTGTGCCAATTTGTTGACGCTTGAAAATGATATTGAATTGAACGTGGGTATTAGGTCATTCTCTTCCAACAGTGAAAATGCGGGCGTGCCAAAAGTAAATTAATACTTTGAAGTTCTAAATTATAGAAATGTAAATAACATAGTCAGGTGTTGGGCGGAATTTTAAAAAAATATGGTCAGGTTAACGATACTTGTTGAAAGAAAAGAAATCTAACTTAAATGAATAGACGATTGAAATGAACATATCTTTGCGCTAATGGATTGCGCTAATCTATTATATTGAATCTACTTAATGAAAAAACTAATGAATGAAAGTCATTGCGATTCGTAAAAATAAACATTAAGAATGCTTAAGAATCATGCAAGTCATGAGCCTATGGAGCAAAAATACATTGCTAAAACTAAATAAATTTGTAAGTGAATGACTTGGAATGTAAGGACTTTAATAAAAGAGAAATAAAAAATCCATTGGAGGATGATAAATGGTGTGAGAGCCATGGATAATCAATATTGAATTGATATGGTTGTAGAGTGGTGAATTTCACCTTCTCCCACGGTCTCTATTTATAGGCGAACTTTGGCTCCCGGTTGCTTGATAGGCAAGTACCGGCTTTTACTTGATTGGCAAACATCTTATGCTGACCAAGTCAATATGTTTTGGTTGGTAAGGTGTTCCCCTTGCTAAATTAGTGAAAATAAACCAGGGGGGTCCACATCAATATCTTTGTAGCTCTCTTTTTTCATAGTGGTCGATTTTCTCCTCTATAGTTGGCCGAATCTGGCTTCAATCATATCCAGATTCATTTCCTTAGTGCATAAGGACTCTCTCTTAACTCAGTCAAAGCACCCTTCATTTAAGGAACTAAGTCCTTCGCTTAAGGCATCTTTCATGGCTTGACTGATTTCTCTTTCCTCTTGGCCGATTTGCACCTTTGAATAAGTTAAATACTCCTATTTTCATGCAACTTCCTGCTTGATTCGTGGCACATCCATAGGTAACTAATCATTCAAGAATATTCCAGAAATATGACTACCGTCCAGCTTGACTATTATTCAAAAAGTGAAAGACTAACACTTGGTCGGCCACCTTTCATTAATGTGGCCGAATCCTTCAATAGTTAGCCAATCTTAGATGGTTGAGCCATTTTGGGTGATTTAATGTCTTAAACACTCTTAGAACACCTAGCGGCTGCATGTTATGTGTCAAAATGATAATTATGACATTAACAGTATCGGACATTAAGGATTGTGTAAATCCCTTAGCAACCAAGGCTTGCCTTATATCTATCGACAGTACCATCAGCTTCCACTTAACTCAATATAGCCATTTACAGTGATCTTTGACCAACAAGAGGGGTAACCAACATCCAAGTATCATGGCTCATTAGAGCAGTGAGCTCATCGGACATGGCAATACACTAGTAAGGGTCCAAGACTCCCTTACTCACACTACTAGATTCAATTTGGCCCCTTTTTTTTTCATTTTATTCTTTTTGTTCCAAATCTTCTAAACGAATTAGCTTCAATCTAACTTCAAAAGTAATTGCCTAAAAACTTATCACTAACTACATCAAACAATCAATTTCACAAGAAAAATAACATAAAATATATAAATTAAAGACATAATATATGTATAAATATGATGTCATCAATCGAAAAACCTGAACCATCACCTATGACCACCTCGTCTGTATCATCATACTCAGAGTTGGTACTGGCAAGATCCATTGTAATATTGTGTGAAGCCTCAGAATTAACAAGCCATTTGGAATCACAAGACTGGCCGGAAGAGACACAGTGGGCTTAGGCTTCACGAGCAGCGAGTTTGGGGCATTTCTTGGCCGAGGGACCCAATACATCACAGTACTGATATTTTGATTAGTAAAAAGTGCGATCGGGATGTCTGTTATTGGGCTGCTGTCCAGCCGATTTTCTTGGGCTTGAATAGGAGGAAGTTTGGCCCGATCCTTTTGCATCATAATGAGAGCTGCGGGATCAACAAGTGTCACCATTGTTGAAGGAACGAGAGGATGGATTTTTCTTGTGACTATACTTGGCAGTGACAACAAGTGATGATGACGATTTTTCTAGACGGTACAAGTAAAGGTCATGACTAACAAGAATGTCGTGAAGTTCTTCCAAGGACAAAGAAGATTCCCTTGCTTGGATTGGATCTGCAATTTCACGAAAATTAGAACTAATACCCTGCAACAAATATAAGGTATGATCATCATTAGTTAATGGTTAATCAATGAGAGCAAGCTCATCGGTAATTTTTTTGATTTCAAGGAAAAAGACGGTGACAGATTTAGACCCTCGTTGGGGATGGGTCAATTCCTCTTTGAGTTGAAGGACACGTGTGCGTGATTTGCTCGTGTAGATCCACTTTAAGATTTCCCACGCTTTTGTGAGAGGTAGATGCCGAGGAAACAAGTGGAGTGATAGTGGAGAAAATGGAAACGAGTATCGGTCTATGAGGCGGAAGCAGCAGATATGGGAACTGGGAAGGACCTGTCAACATACCTTGGAAGATCGTAACCAATGAGAAGCGCCTCAAATTAGGGATGCCACTGCGGGTAGTTGGATGAAGTGAGTCTGTCTGGTTTCTGAGATGATGCATTAAGAATATAGATGGGAATGGTGGAGGGAGTGCTGATAAGGGCAGTAACAACAGAGTTAGCAGTGGTGGTGGAAGTCTCGGCCACGAGAACAGGGGATCGTGACTCGGTGGAGGTGAAGGCTAATCTGATACCATATAAGTTATCAGAATAATGTGAGGACTCAAAACGAGCATTCTATTGATAAGTTTTATAGTATAAATATACACACTAACTATATGCAGAAAATATTTATACGAGGTCATAAAAGTAATTGTAATTGCTAAAATCATGCAGACAATGGTAAGACTGATTTGACTTAGCATTTGACTTGGCATAAATCCTGCTATGATTATGGCAGAGATTGAAATGCTGGGACTCTTTGTGTAATGAATTGTCTTCTTTTCTTATAGAAGTGATAAGAATTAACGGATTAAAATACTTTACAATAATTATAATAACAAATTATAGAGTAACTTATGAAAATGAATTAGATAAAACATATTATTTCAAGAACCCAATAATAGAATTGATTAATATGATAAAAGTCACAAGACTAGACCCAAGAACCCGAATACTATAGAAGTATCAAACAATCCAGTATTGCAGATTTTACCATAGAAGTTGAATACATAGCAGCTTGTGAAGCAACGAAAGAGTCGGTTTGGCTCAGTTAGTTCTATATTGATTCAGAAGTTGTTCTAAATATGAATAAGCCACTAATCCTATATTATGACAATAATGGAGCAATGACTAATTCAAAAGAACCGATGAGTCATAAGAAAGGTAAGCATATAGAGAGAAAATATCACATCATCAAAGAGATAGTGTGCCGAGGTAATGTGATAGTTATGAAAAAATCGTCAAAATAGAACCTTACAGATCTGTTTACCAAGACACTTCCAACAGAGTCTTTTGAGGATCATGTACGCAATTTAGGGATGAGGGAGATGATTCACTTGCTTTAAGGTCAAGTGGGAGTTTATTGTGTATGGTATCCTGAAAGCATGTGATAAGTATTATTTTGTGAAATTAATAAAAGTAACATTTTCCATATAATTGTTGTAAATGTATTATTACTGATAATGTGTATAAATATCATAAAATTCCAAATTTATTTATGTGACTATAATCTTGTATTGGTACGAGATGATTAAAATTATAGATAATAAATTTAATTATCCGCAATATATTAAAATATGAAATCTTTAATTGATGATTACTGGTACGGTCCGCTAGATTATGAATCCAAAAGATATAGATTCGGATCACTAATATAGATAGACATCTTAATAGAAGTACTTTATATAATTGGACTATATAGGACAAAACCCGATATGAATTAATTTTGTATTAAAATATCATTTCTCATAAAGAATTTTATTCATATCAATAGATGATCATATGCATATCAATCTTAATCATGAGAGGTCATGAACTATTTATGTCAACTGGATCTTTTGATTCAATTATCATGTTTATTTGTAAAATAGGCTAAGGACTTTTATTTTGAAGATTCATTGGAATAAGTGGTTAGGAACGTGATTTACAGATATGGAATTCAAACATTTTTCATAAAAGATTGCATATTGGTTCGCTTAAAGGTCAATTCTAGAACTGAATGATTTTTTAACTCAAATTTATAATTAAGTTATAAATTGATTGTTTACTAGTGGATTAAATACTTAAAAATAAAGAGATAATTAGAGGAGTAAAACGGTAATTTTGACCAACTCTAATTATGAATCAAATTTTGGAGGATTAGATTGCATGTAATGATAATATCAATGGACTACTAGAAATTGCTCAGTAATATGTTATATAATTGCAAGAATGCAATCTCATATTTTTAGTAGAATAATATTAGGATTAATAAATTAGATTTATTAGATTAAAGAGTTTAATTAATAATCTAATTTATTATAGCTTAGAATCATAGGTCCATGGTCCGCAGATCGCCTCTATAAAATACTGTATAGGGTAAGAATGACAAATGATGAAAAAAAAAGGACTTATTTGCAAGAAAATAGTATCTTTGGCAAATTTATAATTATAAGATAATTAGTGTTAATTAATTATTTAATTAATTAAAATATATATTTTAAATGATGAATGTCAAAATTCATATATTAAATAATAATATATTTGACTTTGAATTAAATGTATTATATATAATATTAAATTAATATGATACATTAATTTAATGTAATTTAATGTTAAGATTAGATAAGTCAAATTTAAATTAGTTTGAGAAATTAATTTAAAATTCAAATAAGATATGATTTGATTTAAAATAGATGAGATTCTATTCTAAATAAAATTTGAAAAAGTTTGGCTAAATCAAATACATCATTAAAGATATAATATGATTTGATAACAAGATTCTATTTTAAATCAGATTTGAAAAAATTTGACCATATCAAAGATATCTAATGATTATCTTATCATTACAATTGACTCATCAATTCAATTAATTTAAAGTGTTTAAATTAAATTGAAAACCTAATAGAATTCTATAAATATATTATGTTCTAATTATTTCATGATGTGAAAAATAGAGAGGCTTTTTCAAAAAAAGAAAAGAGATAAAACTTTATCATCTCTACGTGCACACACACGTCCTAGTGTGTTGATGATCGATCTGGAAGATTGTGGTATGAGTTTTCTCGAACGATTCACTTAAGCTAAGGTATGATCTTTTCGCAAAGCTATATTATATATATTTAAATGATCGCTAAAAGTTTTTAGAAAATTTTTGTTATATACTGAGACCAAAATCGCTTCTGCTGTGAAATTTTAAACCTATTTTCCAACACAAACTACGTTTCTTTATGGCAATCTACAAGAATCCGTTTGCATGTCTCAACTGGCAAATTCACTTATCCATAATTTTGCAGCCACATTTGTAACCTCAAAAATTCCCTTTATGACGTAAATAACTTCCTCAGGTTTGGTTTTCTAAACTTAGTACCACTCTTCTCTCTCTCGATTTTCATGCTTCAAAATCTGACAGTTCTTTAGTTATCGATATAGGTCCTCACACTATCTTTCTCTTGGTATATATGGATGACATCATCATTACTGGTTCATTCCTTGCCACCACTCAAACAACTCCTCCTCCAGTTGCAAAACCAGTTCGCAATAAAAGACTTAGGACCCCTTCTCTTCTTTCTCGGCATCGAAGCTCACTATGACTCCATGGGCCTCTAAATCAATCAGTCTGCTATATTTAGGACCTCCTTCGCCAAACCAATGTGTCAAATTCCAAGCCCATATCAAGCCCCCTATCTAATGCTAGCAACCTCACCCTATTTGATGTGACGCCTTTGATGATCCCACTCTCTACTTAAGCACCGTTAGTACCCTACAATATGTACTCCTCACTAGGCCCAGTCTTTCTTTCGCTACGATTAAATTCTATAGATTCATGCATAATCCAACAATCAACCATTGGTCCGTTGTTAAAGAATTCTATGTTACGTACGTTGTACTGCACTCTTGGGCTTCCACATCAGGCCACCATCCACTGCTCTCAATATTTATATGTATTTCAATTGGGCTAGCTATTTCGACGATCGCCAATGCACCATCGGTTACTTAGTCACCAAGCCCCGATACATCAATTAGCTCTTGAATATTTTTATGTTTTTTGCTCTGCGGAATCAAGAGCATGTATAGTGGAGGTCCATCGTCTATAGTTTTCAATAGTTAACATCAAGAAATTAGCTCGTAAATCAAAGTCCTCTTTGATTTCTATCTGAATGTTTTGTAGATGGCTTCCAACAACTCCTTGAAAGTGAAGATA
The DNA here is from genome assembly GCA_027186245.1 of Coriaria nepalensis. Classification (NCBI taxonomy): domain Eukaryota; kingdom Viridiplantae; phylum Streptophyta; class Magnoliopsida; order Cucurbitales; family Coriariaceae; genus Coriaria; species Coriaria nepalensis. The sequence continues at coordinate 6,751,483 of CP114491.1, read as the reverse complement.
CTTTGGACAAAAACATCTTTCGAGCATGTTCTCTCTGTTGCACACCAATGCCCTCCCCTCCACTGGCCATCGACATATACAAATACTACTAAAAATGTCATTCCTGAAATAAAATAAAAAATGTAGGTGTCAATAATATAGCTATCATTAATATACATCGATTAATATAGATCGACAAGATGGTAGAGCTTATCGTTTAGATCGAAATAGTAATCTATTGTGTAATTACAGCTAACAAGGAAATCGGCCACCATTTTCGATCGAAGTGAAGTAAGATTGACTACCAAGTCAATCTAAATGAAATAATATCGACATTATAGTTGATCGAGTGATTAAGAATACAAAGTTGATCGACTACCAAGTCGATTTGAGTAATATAAGATTGACTTAGGAGTCGAACATGTAATATCATGGCAATGAAGACGACTACCAACTCTATCTAACGGATATAATATCGACATGGTAGTCGATTGTGTAATTATGGCTACCAAGTTAACCGGAGTACTAACTGGATCAACGACCATGTCAATGGACTAGATTTATTACTCATTCGTCTTGTGATTACTAGATTTATTGTTCGTTGCCCGTTCTTGGGTCGTTCACAATATAAAGAAATCTAGACATATCAAATCGCGTACATGAGAGCTAGAAACTAAAACATGTCTCCAAATATTTGCGAATCAAATTTGAAAAGTTTGAGATCTATAAACTATTTAAAGAGAAGAGAAGAAATATAGAGAAATCGAAAATGGGATAGAACGTACCTCGAAGTTCAAGAACCAAGAAATAGTTGAAGACGTTCGACTTCAGAGCTTTCAATAACATAGGAGGAGATGATGGATTGCTAGGAAGGATTCCTCGATATCTCTATATTTTTCCCTTTTTTTTTTTTTTTTTTTACGGACGATTAATGAGAAGAAAGATGCTGAATTAGTAATTCGTCATTTTTGTTAATTTTTTTATTAAACATAATAGAAAAGAGGATTATTTTGCCAATCTTTTCAAATTTAGGCTTATTCATTAAAATCACACTTTCGGGCCAGTTGGCTAGTTTGCCAACCGCCCCAATGGCTTATGGATATAATGAAACTCACTTTAAAAAAAAAAAAACAGTTAATAAGAACAACTCTCGGAACAAAATTGTGCTCTTGAAACTAGGGAACAAATTTGGCCAACAAGAGAGAAGAAAAAAAAAATTATCTCTGGGGAACAAACATTGAGAAGGGATTTCTAACAAATTTCTTACTATATTATTGCAACTCCTTAGATGTAAAACACTTCAATATTGCACATCTAGAAACAACATCCATTGCCTATTTATCTCTTCCATGTTTATCGACTTGTATCATCATCTTACCTATTATTTTCTCTGTTTCTAGAGTATGCCTGTCATCAATGAATTCCCCCATCCTACTACGAGGGGATAAGTAAAAATTAGCAGCAATCACGTGGAACCACCAACTTAATAGTTTCCTCGGTCTTTTTTATGCCCCAAGTGCAACAAAAGCCGAGATTTTAGGAAATGCCGCATAGTGCACATTGGCCAGCACATTTCAAGGTAGCAAGTCCTCTCCAGTCTCCCCTTGCAGCACTTGAATTGATGAAGGTCCTCCCACAGTCTCACTCTGTCATGGCAAGCTCAGACGCCTGGCAGTTTTCTGTTTTCACCTAGAATATTCGGTTACCAACTTCAGAAACATGGATGATTTATCCTCTAATAGTCGAGCAGGAGTGTCAAACTCGGAAATTTGACCTGCAAGGATACCAAATGACAATTTGTTCAGATGGGTCCCACTATAGAGTTGCAAAAGAAAGATTTAAAGATGATGATGTGGTTATAAGGCAGTACGAACCATCACTGAGTACTAGAACAAGATCACTGTCAATAACTGTGGGGATACGATGAGCAATTGTACAAACAGTACAGTTCTTGAACTCGGTCCGAATTATCTTCTGGATGAGATTATCAGTGGCTATATCAACAGAGGCCGTCGCTTCATCCAGCACTAGTATTCTGGCCTGCTTAAGCAAAGCCCGGCCCAAGGCTACAAGTTGTCTCTGACCCACACTCCAGTTATCTCCATTTTCCAGTACTAAAATATTATCAGAAACAGGACCAACAACTAGTCACACATGAAAAATATAGATAAATAAAATAAAATATATACATATATCCAAATCCGTTCCTTTATACCTGGTGTGTCAAGCTTTAGCTCTGATCTACGGACCATCTCTCCAAGCTGAGACTTATCAAGTGCCTATTCCAAGTATAAATCAATGTGTCAATAATAATATGGATTTGTATAAACAAAAAAGTAGAAAATAGGCAAGAATGCAACAAACCTGCCAAACTTCATGGTCTGAATGCTCTTCCAGGGGATCAAGATTGCCCCTAATTGTCCCTTCAAACAAGGTCGGATCTTGGGGTATAATACTCAAGCGGCTTCTAAGGTCATGGAGGCCAATTGTAGATATGTCGATGTTGTCTATTATAATCCTTCCGCTTGTAGGTTCAACCGTTCGAAATAAAGCTTGAATCAAAGTAGATTTACCACTTCCTGTCCTGCCAACAATTCCTATCTTGTTTCCACCAGGGAAAGTGCAGGTTACTCCATGGAGCACCAGAGGAAGGTTCTCTTTGTAACGGACCTTCAAGAAGAGAATCAACCGAAATGAAAACAAGATGAAATTCTCAACCCGTTTTGAAGATGGTACTTTTTAAAATCATAAATGAGTAATAAGAAGTAATGTCACAAATCAGGTTTGTCCTCATTTTATAACCCAAATATAATTAGTTTTATTGAAAATAAACAAGATCTAGACAATTTCAAGTTTACTATTTTATTCCCAACGTCTATATGTATATGTTCTGATAAATTTTTGTCCAAAAAATAAAAACACATTATGGTTGTATTAAAATCATAATATGAATTGCATACCCTTAGATCGTATAGTTCGATAGTTCCATGTTCAGGCCACGTAGAAGGAGGGCGAGAATCCTCAATTATTTCGGGTGCTTCGCTTGGAATTTGGCAGTATTGATATATCCTTTCAATGGATATAATTTTATTTTCAAGCTTACAGAAGCTAAGTATCCACCTTGATAACCTTGCATTCAGATTAAGTCCATATGTCACAGCAAGTCCTGCCATGCCTATAAAGCAGAATCAAGTTGCATTTAGCAAAATTTACTATCAAAACCCAATTGTCCTGAAAAAACCAGAATTTTAAGACAGCACTAGTAAGTGCAACTTTCATCTTTGTTCCATGCCATGCAATTCAGTGTATATCAATGCACACATCAATGTAAAGCAAAAGATGAGTTATTGGAAAAGTGAGCTACATTTTTCACCCTAGGTTTCCTTGGAATCATTTAAGAATGTTTCGCAATTGAATCCTTATCGCTATATTTCAGATCACTTCTTACTATTTTCCTTTCTATATGGTAATGAAGAAAAAATGAAAATGAACATAGGGAGAATTTATAAACTTACTTGGATCAATACTCCCATGAGGAAAACTGACGAGTAAAATCATACAGAAAGCGAATACGAATGTTGAGAGTAATTCCATTCGAAGGCAAAGCCACTCAATAGCCGCAAGACTGCAGAAGAATGGCCGAGCAAAAGAATCAAGAAGATAAAGGTTCCTCTTTATGAACCTTTTCTCTTGTCCAAAGCCTCTTATTGTTGCGGCTCCAGCTATTGACTCACCAAAAAGATGGATAATCGGAGATTTCTGAATGCTTACAATACGGACAAGTTCCCTCGATGAAGCCATGTAGTAGTTCTGTATTTAAAATAGAATAAAAAATTTTAGTATTGAGGATGAGAATCATAGATACGGAGCAAGGCGTAGAAAGTTATGAGCACCTGCATCCACAAGCAAGCAATGGCCATAGGAATGACAAGAAGCAAAACTTGCCATGTAACTTTTGTCATTACACCCACAATGCCAAAGAGTTGTATTGTAGTTGAGGCAAAGCCACCAAGTCGAAAAGGAATATCAAGATCCACAACACTCTGATCAACTGACACCTGTATAAATTGACCCATGGGTATATAAAATTAGCATATGAGTCACAAGAAAGCAGGTCAAATGCTAAACATTATAAATAAATAAATAAATAAAAACCTCTAACCCGATTTAAGATCCGGCCTGCTGGAGTTGAGTCGAAGAAAGACATTGGGGCATGAAATACACTACGGAGCATCTTCAGAAATAATTTTTGAGCAGCTGCTAGGCCAAACGTAGCAACTAAAACAGCCCTAACAAAGATGAACCAGGAGCTTCCAAAAGCAAGTGCCATATAAACACCAAGTAGGGCCATTGGACTCACTTTAGGTTGGTCACCTTCCGTTTGGGGATTTGCCCAAGCCATCCACCAATTACTAGCAATTTGAAGGAACTGAAATAATGCTTGTGCAAGTATTATTAGTGGAATTAACAAGCCTTTATATGCAGCAGCCATATAGGACAAGTACACCTTCATGCTGACCCTTCCTCTTACCCTTTCCTCTTCTTGGACAAGCTGCTTTTTCCTTGAGCGTTTTGCTTTCTTTTTCTCTTTAATAGCTTTCTGGTCTGAAGCTAGTATACCCTCCTGTACTTCTTTAGACAAATTGTCCATACTTCCACCCCCTTGACATTTTTTACCAAGGGCAACAGATCCATCTAGAGGCAAATTTTCATCGGAATCTTCGGAGGAATGATTGAGAATATCCATAGCTTCTATTGCATCATGATGAGCTGATACCAGTGTTTTAAAATCAGTCCCCGCTTGTAAAAGTTCATCATATTTCCCTGACTGTATAATGTGACCTTCTTTAAAAACCTAAGGGATGGAAAACAAAATTTAAATTGGACAAGTATTCAAACTATAGCATCAAATTTTGATGCCTCATACGACATTTATAGAACACCTATGGAATAAACATTCCAAAAAAATAAAGAAAAAATTGAGAAAATCAAAATCAATAGATGGTACTGCAGACTTCTTGGTGCACAAGAACTACATACAAGTCCAATTTAAGGAGTATTTTCTTACCAGAATCAAGTCGGCAGAAGGAAGAAACTCAACTTGATGGGTCACAAAGATCACGGTTTTGTTTGCTAGTGCTGTCATGATGTATTCCTGCAGTTAGACATCCTATTTTTAGCTTATCTCTCTATAAAGAAGTATATATTCACAGGGTCAAGAAAAATTCTAACCTTAAACAAGTCTGATGCAGTGTGAACATCAACTGCACTGAATGGATCGTCAAGTAAGTAAATATCTGCATCTTGATAGAGCGCCCTTGCAAGTTGTATTCTTTGCTTCTGGCCTCCACTCAGGTTTATACCCCTATCACCAATTATCGTCTGATCTCCATATGGAAGATTCTCAAAATCCTTTTTCAGTGAACAAGCATTAATAACATTCTTGTACTTTGGTTTATACTTTGGGCTGCCAAAAAGAATGTTATCTTCTATGTTTCCAGATTGTATCCAAGCTGATTGAGGCACATACGCAGAACTCCCACACACTCTTACCTGAAAAATAAATAATAACAATAGAAAACAACAAATAAACTTACAGAAAAAAGTAAAAAAATATGTTATTTGGAACAAAAACTGATAACAAAAAGGGGAATAGTTAAATTTCAAACAAAATAACTTACTTCGCCTGATAACTTTGGAATCTCTCCAAGGATGCAAGAGAGAAAGCTTGACTTTCCAGAACCAACCACGCCACAAACAGCAACTCGCATTCCTCTCTCCACTTGAATCTCTATTCCCGACAAAGTCGGTCTCTGTTTGGAAGAGTCCCAGCTGAAGACTCCACCTTTAATTTCTACGGATGTGTCTGTCATGCCATGCGGAAAAATAACGGTTGCATCTTCCCTTAACTCTTCCTCCAAAAGGAACCCAGAAATTCTATCAAGGGAAACTTTTGTCTGAGCCATCATGGACACCAAGTCAGGGAAATTCCTAAGCGGTTCTTGAAGGATCCTAAAAGTAGCCAGAGCGGAAAGAACTCCACCAGCAGTTAACTGATGACCCAACAATATAGAAGTGGCAAAAGTGACAACCGATACAAATATAGGGGAGCTCCAGAAAATGAAGGTAATACAGGCTTGAGAATAGAGGGCTTTTCTAAGCCATTTAAACTCCACACCTCGCATCTCCTCCAGCTTGGCCTGATATCTTTCTTCCCAAGCTTGCAACTTGAGAATCCTCATGTTCTTCAAACACTCGGATGTTTTTCTCATCCTTTCATCCTTTGCAGTCATCAATTTGTCTTGATAATCCTCTTGAATCTTAGCCACAGGAACAGTAACAATGATTGAGATGACAGTGGCAATTAATGTCGCTAAAGAAGCAATCCCCACATTCTTATATAAAATTGCAAGGGCAAGTATGATTTGCATTGGAAGCATCCACATGTCATGAAGATACCATGAGTAGTCCCCTACTCTCTGTACATCAACTGCCATGTAGTTCACAATCTCTCCACTTGTATGACTTTGCTTGGCAGAACTTGAAAGCCTTAGCCCTTTTCTATAAACCAATGCCGTTAGAGCTGATCTCACATGCATACCCAAAATGTCGACCCCAAGATACCATTGCCGGGTTGTTAAGGTCTCAACTAACTTTGCCGCAAAGAATGTCCCAGCCAAAATGTAGCCCTCATGGGGGAAAGTCGCTTTCCCTCCTAAGTAGTCTACAAAGTAGCTAACCATGTAAGGACCCACATATGAAACAAGAGTATTCAAGCCGGCAAAGATGGCATTACATGCCGCCTCCTTCCAAAACGATTTGAGAATAGCCCAAGCTAGAGAAGGTTGCTTTGAAGGCTCCTCTACCTTCAATTTCTCCCAATTCGAACTCAGTACCTTATAATTGGTCTTGGATCTATCTTTTGGTGCAAGAAGGGGAATGTCCTTAAGGTCAAGTGGTCTCTTTGCACCAGTTGAAAGAAGCGGGTTTAGCCAAGAGAGTGTAACTAAACTGAAGAGTCCGGCATTTGAATAAGGAGTCACCTTAAGACACCCTGCCTCCTCCTCAATAAGCAACGACTCTTGAAGGTCAGGATTGGTACAAACTTGAATTCCAGTAATACCCCTAACAGCAATGAAACAGAGGAAACTGAGAGCAGGAGTTGTGGCAAAATTTGCCACCATATGAGGATAAGGCTCTTCAGAATCTTCTTGAAAGAGTTCTCTCCCATCATCATATACAGTACACATGCAAATCACAAATGAGGCAAGCCACCATACCCTCAATAATAATGGGAATTTCTCTGAAACCTTGAACTTGCAATGCAGAGCGGAAAAGCTCAATGCAAACCAAGCTAGAACTTGTGCAGAAGAAAAGCAAAGAACCGGCCAATCAACGGCCTTTTGGGTGAAACTAACTACATCAAACCCTAACAGGACCACTTGAACAAACAATACATAGAAACAACACACCACTGATGCCATAAAGCTCTTGCTGATATTAACATCTTGTAATTCTACGTCAAAGCTACGTCTAGCTGGGCTTGAATTTGCAGATGATTCATCTTTAGTGAATCTTATTTGACCGACACAACCAAAGATCTGCCTGGCCGAGACAATGAAGAGGAACACAAGGAACAACGTCAAATTGATGCAAATGGATGAGAGTTCCAAAATGGGCAAACCTTGTATTGCTCCGGAGAGGTTATTATTCAATGGCTGAGGTGATTCTGCTTTACACGAGAAAGCTTCTAATACTTCATCGACCAAGAGGGACAGACCCATTATTATTGAGAATGGTGTGTTGGTGAAGAGCGCAATAGAAACGGGCGAGTTGGTGGTGGCGGGTTAAGAAAGGAAAAAGATCGAATCATGCAAAATGAAGATGAGCATTTCACCATCTGGGTTTCTTCCCAGAAACACCCTAAAACGTGCACATGAAAAACAAACAAATTTTTTGTTTAAATTTGGAACACGAAGATGGAGAGAGAAAGATAAACGTTTTACGCTGGCTCTCTTTCTCTATCTCTGGCTATATATATTTATATATTATATAAAAGAGATAAGAAGGGGACAAAGGCTGGAATGAGAAATCAAAATCCGACGACAGCCCATTAGAGAAAATACAAAAACACTGACCTGGGTTTGCAGAGCTTGCGAAGAATTCCAAGGCAATCCTGTGACTCTTTCCTGCGAGCGAAGACAACAACAACAGCAACAACCCTCTGCTTCTCAGAAGGCTTATCTTTTTACAGAACAAGCAATAGAGAGAAGAGCAGAGAACGTTTCACTACCATTCTAATTACCAAAAAAGAAATCGAAGATATAAAATGACAATCAGATGGGATTTTCTTTAAGCAGACGAGGAAGGCTGCATATGCCTCTCTCTCACGTCTGTGATTTAGAAAATGGGTATGCCTGCACTTGGCTTGTGTAAAAATTGTAATTGTGAGAGAGAAAGAGAGAGAGAAAAAAAAAAAAAAAAAAAAGAGAGCTGGATGCGGGATTTTGTTGTTGGCGTTGTTGGAATGGAAATTATAATGGAATTATGGAATGGAAGGTAAAACAGTGAGAATGGGAGATGTCGCTCTGTGTTTTTGTCCCATTCCCTGCTCCCTCCTCCCTCTCTCTATCTCTCTATCTCTCTATCTCTATCTCCAAACTTCCTACTTTCAAATTTTAGTTTGGCTTATCAGATGGTAGTCTGTTTTCACATCATACCATATGGTAATAGTCTTTATATATACCCCCTAAAGTCACGTGAAGATTCTTAGTTTTAAATTTCCCAACACGTTTAGATGAATATTCCAAATTTTTTATAAAAAAAAAAAAAGCTTTTTATATTTTCTATAAATTATTATTTTGTTGATGTCGGTATCTCCTTAATCCTTATACAAATAGAATTTAGTAATAAATATGAAGTTTTAGTAGTAAATTATTATCAAGATATAAATTCAAAGCATAAATAATCAAATGTAGAATGACACATTTCATGTGCTTGATTGAGAAAGAATGCATGTAGGATTCGTGTGGCATTTTTCAGAATATGTGAAATTCTTACTACAAATAATATTCTGTTTGTTGTTGTTGTTGTTGTTGTAAGAATATGGGAGATTATTGGAATCAAATGTGCAAGAAGATTGGTAGTGTACTCATAATATTAAATATTCTTTCTAATCTAAAGAGAATAACAAAAATGAGTAAAAATTATTTCTTCAACATGCCGTTGGTGGGTGCTTCTTGGTTCTTATTACATATATAATGACTACTTCATATAGAGATGTTAAAAATGTCTTTCTTGAGCATTTCATCATAATAATTTATAATTAAAATTAAAATTAAAATTAAAATTAAAATTAAAATTAAAATTAAAATGATAAAGAACATAATTTTAATAAATTTCTTTTTTTTTTATTGACTTTTAACACTTTACAGTGTGTTTTGCAAAGTGGGTGATATGTCACTAAGTTTGATGGTGGATTTCATATGAAAGTATGCGTATGATGCCACAACGCCATTATGGTGAACTTTTCAAGTATATAATTACTTTTGCTTTTGAATCTGTTCTTTATTGATTGATTTATTATGGTCTGGAAAGGTTTCGTGATCCGAGCACCCAACACCTAAATGTGTTACGAATTACTAATTATGGCCTCATAATTAATTTATGTGTTTTAAACATAAGATTTTGGTTCTAGCTTTTTAAAATTGTTCCTCTTCTATTGATTGGTGCTCAACTAATTAGTGAGTTTTTTTTTTTTGGTCAATTTTAGATATATTTAAATTAATTTGAAATATTTTTAATTATTAATTCTTAATTATAAGTTCAGTTAACCTAATAAACTTGATACTAATTTCAAAACTAAATTAATTTGGACAGCCCACGTGTTCGTAACTAGGCGGGCCCCCTTACCTAAATGATTTAAATGAAAACCCAAATATGCCATTCTAGAGACGTATTTGTGGTACCATCAGTGATTCTTAGTGTCATGCAGCAGATGGTGCTGACAGTATAAAGAAATATTTATATATAACTTACCCCACTTGTCACACATCTCCATGCATGGATCGGCTGCATTCCACCACAGCTGCTTTGATGAAGACAAAAAGAAAAATGATGACAACCTTTTTGGTATTTTTTTGGAATGTAATAATACAGGGGAGGGATGAGACTTGAAGAGATCGTCGTCCATTCTTATTTCTTGAATGGAGATGTGTATGTGAGAGATTTTCTTCACCATCTTCCATTCAATGACTTTTTCTTCTTTTCTTCTTTCTTTCCGTACGAAGCAACAGCCCTTGGGGCACCGATTCTCTTAAAGGGAGCTAGCTAGACAAATGGTACGCAACATAAATGCGTAGCGTAGTGAGGAATTGCGTGTTTTCTTTGAGGGACGACATAAATTTTGAAACTAAAATATTGCTATTTCGATTATTTAAATTGGAGTTTAGTAAAATTTATATTTTAGATTCAATTAAATGGTAAAATAATATTTCGGATTTTTTTTTTAGAAAATGGTACTTGGTTTTGTTTTTAAAATTGGATTATGTAAAGTTGAAATTAGAAAATAATAATAATAATAAATATAATATATATATATATATATATATATATATATATATACATATACATATAGTAGTGGAGCCAGGATATATCAGCCATGGAAGTTAATTACCTGAATCAATTTAGTATACAGACTACAAAATTTTTCCAAACTATATATGCAACATCTTAACTTATAAATAATTATAGCAAAAACTTTAGTTCATTGCTATACTTATAAAATATATCAACTGAATGTAACTATGCAAAAGATTAAGATAAAAATAATAATAATAATCAAACATAAATTGTTTACAATCGGTCTTTATAAATATGTATATTTTGATACCGTTGTGAAATGGGTTTGTTTTTAAAAATATCTTCACAATAAATATTATTAAATAATTATTTATTTAATCATCTCTCATTCAATCATGCAAATGATTCTTCATAATTTTCATAGCAGATAATGTTTTTTTCATAATTGCAGTTGCCAATGGTGACATAAAACTAATTTCACTAATTGATAAATATTAGAAAATAGAACACTCTTTTTAGCTTTAACCAAAACTTTAGCTAAATCATCAATCCCGTTAAAGTATGAAAACTTATCATCTAATCGCACATTTATGATGTAATTCTCAATTTGATTACTTAGGTACACAAGATCCACATTTAAGAAACCATTTGGATAAAATAGTAAGTCAAGTCAACTTATGTTTATCAAATGATGCAAAAGTATCGTTTGGATTCAAGCAATTCATGAATAAAAGTAGTAACCCAATGTTCACCGCATTGAACTGATTGTTTAGCTCTTGGAGTTGCCGATTAATCACATAATAAAATTTACCAACACGATAACAGTGTAGAATGCAATGTTGATTACAAAATATAGAAACATCATTAAGTAAAGATTTCCATCCAACATCTCTCATTGCTTGTAGATGTTGTTTGGATATTTTAACCAATGACAGGGCATTCAAAAATTCTTGATCTTTATTATGCAATGCTTGTGATAGTTCATTTTTTATCCTCAAGATATTTTTCATCAAAAGCAAACTGAACACAAAGTCAAACGATTAGATTGTCTTAAATAGTGACAATGTTTCACCTCTTTGATCTACACTTAATGCATCTTCTAAGATACCCATAAGCACATTAACCATAGAATAAAACATAACCAGTATACTCACCAAAATGCTATAATGTGAGCCCCAACATATATCAGTGGCTCTCTTTAGAGTAATTTCTTGAAATCTCACAAGCATCTAGTTGTTCTCTAATTTTGGTAATTTGTTTCTCTCGAAGAATGTTTATTCATTTACACGAAGCATCAACAACGTTCAACCATCAAATTAAAAAATTGAGCAACTTCAATGTGATTCTTTGCATCACCAATAAGTGCTAACTAAAGTTGATGAGCAAAACAATATACCTTGAAGGTATTTTGATTCTCTCTCATGATCAAAGTTTTAAGCACAATATGTTCTCCTTGCATACGGCTAGCTTCATTATAACCTTATCAACGGAGTCTTGAGATATGTAAACAATGTTTAGAAAGTAATGAAATAAGCACTACCTTAAGTGATAAGGCTGTTACATGTATAATACCAAGGAAATGCTAAACAATGCACCCTATAACATCCACGTAGTGAGTTGAAACCACCATTTTCTTTTAAATTGAAACGTCATGAGCCTCATCAATCAAAATACAAAAGTAATAAATCTCCAAGATCATTCAGAATGACACTTGTAGTTTCAAGTAGCATGTATAAGATCTTTTCGAATGGTATGTGATGTTATTTTAATTTCCAAAAGCATTGTTTAGTACAACTTCATTGATAGTGGTGTTTGGAAGTCAGTGGATCTCCTCGAATGCAGAGCGGAAGTATCAATTCAAAAATCGACATCTGGGTTCTCGATCCAATCAGACTACTAAGATCCGTATTAATGCATATGAATAAAAATCCAACCATAAATCAAGTTTTACATTTTCTAATTATTCAATAAACTAGAAAATGAATCAAGATGAATATTGCATGATCTTAGAAAATGATCTAAGGGAAAAGGATCTAAGGTTAGAAGACATTTACCTACAAACTACTCCTTCAAAATCGATGGTTTTCACCATTTGATCTAATCGATCACCTTAAGCCGTCGCCGCCAATCACCACCATTCGCCGTCGTACACCGTTCATCACTGTTCTTAAGAAACCACCATAAGAGCAACCCCTATTCCATGTATGAATTGAAGTCGTCATTCAACCTCTACTAGTATCTGTTAGTCTACAAGTAATTTATAGATAGAACCGGTAATTTATAATTTTTCGGATCTAATCTTAAAACATGGATTAAACTCAGACATACACCAATATCAATCATACAAACATATATCTCAAGTGTACACCCTTTAATCGTAATCTACGAAGTTTAATTCGCTCGATTGATTTTATACTCTAAGTTTCATCACATGATTCAAAGAGTTTATGGAAAGGTAAGTGACAGTTTCACTTTCTCATACTAGGAATTTCGGCCAAGAGGCAAGTAAAACTTATAATTTTTGGCCACCCTAATAGGGTGTTTATAATAATACTCTATTAGGTCTCAAGTTTCCTAATAGCATTAGATGTCCTTATAGCATTATGTTTCCTTAACTAATTAAGGAAACAATGAGTCAAACACACCTAATGTATGGTTGATCTTGTCATGGATCTTTAGCCCATCTATTTAATCAACACTTGATTAATTTAGCCTATGAAGTCCAATTAATAAATTAGCTTATTAACCATTTACGTATAATTGCTAATACGGACCTTCGGGACACCTTTATAATTAAATAAGTAGTCTCGATATAAATTATTAATTTCTAATTAAATTAATGTCATGCTTAGTTGTGCTAGCAAAACTGCACATCATTAGATTTATTAAATTAATAATTTACTATTTTGCTTTTATAGTCATTAACTATAAGGTAATTATAATTTTACTCCTAAAATCAAAATTGTATGTTTTTTTTATCCTCGTAGAAACCTTAAATGAAAATGAAAGCCATTTGTATATACATCATTGTATATACATCTGAGTCTTCAACTGCACGCCATTTGTGGAATGTGTGATGATGTTATATCATATTTTATTGCTCTAAATTCTTCAATGTTGGGGGAACATATATTACTGCTCTATTATTGAAAATGAGGTATTGAGTCAAGTGAAAACATAAGACTTAATCTTAGTCATTACATTACATGAATCACAGTGCTTTGGTAACATATATTAGTGCTCTATTGTTGAAAAAGTCATTACATAGAAACCTTTCAGACAATTTAAACTCTACCAACATATTTATTTGGCTACATTAGAATCATAGTGCTTTCGTCACATCAGGAAAAAAAAAAAACCCATTATAGCTAGTCATTGGTGTGGTATGAATCCACCTTAGTACATGAAGTAGTCACAAAAAAACCCATCTACCCTCTAATTTTTAAGGGCAATTACAAGACACATAAGAAATATAGTAACACATTTTTTATCATCACTAACTTATCCAATAATCAATAAGTTCGGTACCACCAAATATTAAGTGTGGGTCATTAACGACTTTTTTATCACATGGATTGACGAACTTGCTTCTCCATCATCAGACACGCTAAAAAACTCAGCCCAAGCCCAGAAATGGCAATGACCTTGTCACAATGTTATAAATCGGTCATCCATCCGTCAATATACATGTTCAAATAGAAAATCATCCAATACACACCCTTTGTACGTCGATGAAATATACGACCGTGATTACCGTTGGTACTTGTTTGGGTTCTAAATATTGACGTTGAATGACCACACCAACGACATCGCTGCTTAATCCTGACATGTCGATAGGCATTGCTTCTTAACCTGAAAAATACAAATAGGTGGGATACTTCTTTGAATATGTTTTCTAAAGAGTAATAGTAATTAATTAAAGAGCCTATCTATCGTTAGGAGTTCACTTGGTCATATAGTCTATTGAAAACGAGCAATTCATATAGTTTCAGCAAGTTACCTAATAAAGCCTTCACTATGGCATTTTATTAAACACCTTGAGTGCATTAAGAAAAACTAAACTAGCCCGCACATATACAAAAAATAGTTTACTGCCTTCATCATTCACCACAAATGTATAGTTTGTGTATTGTATTACGTTTTCCACTCAATTGTGAAATACAATACAAGTGCAACACAAAAATTTAAAAACTGAATAATCAAATAATCCCATTATATTTTCAATGAAAAATTGAACATGTATATATCAGACTCAATCATATGACAAAGTAGAGACAAATATTGAAAAATATAAATTCTTACCACTACTAGTGCAAATGGCGAACGCAGATTTAGGGTTTGATGAAGAACATTGTCATGGTGGAGGAAATACGGCTTCGTTTAGAAAACCAATAAGAGAAAGAAGAATAGAGAGGTGAAAAGTAAAATAGGTCGAATAAGGTGAGGGTGAATGAAGCTTCAGACGAAATGGTGTATGGGTTGCTGATGAATTCGGATATTGAAAAGGAGAAGAGGAGAAAATGTAAATAGGTCGACTGATGAAGCTTTAGACGAAATCATTTTTGTAGTTTAGGTTTTTTTAAGGTAAATATGGTAAGTTTGATAATATCTTAGGGATATAATTATGATAAAAAAATATTATTCAAAGTGGAATTTGGAATCAATAAAAATAGTGAATCAAATTATAAATAATAAAATATAAACTGTAAAAACTAACCCAAAATTAAAAATTAAAAAAAAAAAAAAAGAAAGAAAAAGGAATCGAAAAGAAGGAATCAATGCCCTATTGATTCTTTACATGGTAAGATTTCATTACATTGTGCCTTGTACCATGATACTTTCTTTTATTATTATTATTATTATTATTATTTCTTTTTAAAGAGAATGAAAACAAAGAGATTAGAAGACTATTTTTATTATAAAGATATATATTTCAGGAACATATTACTAAGTTAATTCATCGATAAGATTAAAAGATTATTTTTTTTATAAAGATACTTATTTCATGGACATATTACTAAGCTAACTTATTCAGGAGATTATAAGACCATTTTTATTACAATGATACATATTTTAAGGACATATTACTAAGCTAATTCATCGAGGAAACTATGAGACTATTTTTATTACAAAGATACCTATTTTCGGGACATATTATTAGTCCAATTTATAGACATCTAACTAATACTAAGATAACCTACTTCATGAACCAATTACTAAATCAACCTACTTTGGAGACTAATTACTCCCTCAATAATTAATGTGTCTACTTCATGAGGACTACATACTAATTAATTCAAAGTTAAGGGACTTAATAATGAATTAACTTATTTTATAGGTTTAATAATAATTCTATTATTTTATCACGGTACCTCGAATATGAGACCTCCCAATTCCATGTGAAGTGTCTTACCACTTAATCTAACCCTGCTTATCTTTTACCATGGTACTTGTTTCCTCGATTGCCCAATCCAACTATAAGCCATGATGTATATGTTGGACTTTTCTCATAATAATAGTTAAGAGTGTAAATTAAGTTAAAAACTTAAACCAAAAAAATGCTTCATAAATGCATCCCACATTAGAAAGAGAGAAAAATTTCAAAATATTTATAAGTGATTGTAAATAATGAATATTTGTAATAATAAATAAAAGTTGAGATTTGACCGGGACTTGCACTCGTACACGCGCACGTACGCGCACGTGCGCTCGCATAGCGTGGGTGTGAGGTGCTTTTAGCGCTTATTATGCGCACTTGGCACTTTGCATATTTGCAACGTGGCGGCCGACCGCCACGCATGATGGTTGACCGATTTAATTTTATCGATTTAATTAAAATGGTTGACAGTTAAAACGGTTAGTTACCGTTGGAATTTAAATTCCGGGAATTCAAATATATTACCATTAAAACAGTTTAACTGTTTTTTCAAGGTGTACGACTATTAGTGAAATAGTACACTATTTCGCGAATATGTGCCAATTTTGTCTATAAATATGAAAAATATGTACTGTTAGAAAGATACAGAACAATACCGATATTCCAAAAAAAAGTTTCACTATTCTTGTGAGACTTTGTAAAGGCTTGTCATATCCTAAAAACTATTTTTACAGTAACCTAAAGTAATCCAGGAAGGTGAAAATATCATTTTTTGGAAAACGTATTCATTACATGTTTTAAGTCTCGATTTCCAAATACTACCAACAATCAAAAAACAATATTCTGTAATGGAAACCGAGACTGTTGTTTCAACCATAAAGCTGATGAACCAAGATCTTGTGAGGCTTGATGGATCAAACTTCACACGCTGGCAAGACAAACTGAAGTTCTTGCTCATTGCCTTGAAGATCTATTACATTCTCGATCGTAACCTTTAACCACTTCCAAAATCCTCTCCAGATTATACGAAATAGATCAAAGCAGCGAAATTAAAAAGGGACAAAGATGCAATTATGTGTCGGGGACACATTCTGAATGCACTTTTAGACCGTTTGTTCGATCTCTATACAAATACAAAGTCTGCAAAGAAAATCTGGAATGCGTTGGAGAATACGTATAAAGCAGAAGAGGAAGGTACTAAGAAATTTTTAATATCTTAGTATTTTAATTTTAAAATGTTTGATGGAAAATTTCTTTTGACCAGATTCATGATTTACAAGTTATTATCAATAAAATTGTTGCTATAAAAGTCATACTTCCTAAAACTTTTCAAGTTGGTGCTATAATTGCTAAGTTGCCATCTAGTTGGAAAAGTTACAGGAAGAAGATTCTTCATAATAACAAAGATTACTCTTTGGAAGAGGTTAAAAAGCATCTACGTATTGAGGAAGAATCTCGAACTAGAGACAAGAAAGCAGAGGAAACCAATTTTGGTACCTCAAAGGCTAATGATGTAGAAAGGCCTAGCCATCCCAAGGGTAAAAATCAAGGAAAATTCAAAACTGACAAGAAAAATGGTGATTTGTTTGTGGAAAATCTTAGCATTATGCTCGTAATTGCTGATTCCGAAAGAAACAAAACGAGAATGGAAAAGTGAATGTCATACAAGAGGAGATCATTGTTACTGTGAGCGAGATCAATGCTGTCCAAGGAAAGGTTCAAGGTTACTGGTACGATACTTGTGCAACTGCGCATGTTTCCTATAACAAATCACTGTTCAAGACTTTTGATGAAGTCAGAAATGGACAAGAGATTCAAATAGGAAATGAAGGTCATTCTAAAGTTCTTGGAAAAAGAAGCATTGAAGTTGTTTTCACTTCTGGTAGAAAAGTCACTCTAGCAAATGTCTTGTATGTTCCTGATATGAATATGAACCTTATTAGTGGTGATTTGTTAGGCAAACCCGGAATCAAATATGTTTATGAATCCGAAAAGTTGATTTTATCACAAAATGGCTCTTTCATTGGAAATAGCTATTCTAGTGATAGGATGGTGAAAGTACTATTGACAATAATAATAATAATAATAATAATACTAGTAGTTTTGCTTATATGATTAATTCAAATTCTATTTCATTATGATATGGTAGACTTACACATATAGGCATTAGTACCATTAACATAATTATTAAATATGGCCTAATAGCATGTGGCAGTAGCAAATTCAAAAGATGTGAAATATGCATTAAATCAAATATAGTTAAGAAACATTTTCGTAGTATTGAAAGGTCATCTCAACTGTTAGATTTAGTATATAGTGATTTATGTGAATTGAATGACATCTTAACAAGAGGAGATAAAAGATACTTTGTAACTTTTATAAATGATTGTTCTAGATATACTTATATGTATTTGCTTAAACATAAAGATGAAATATTTAATGCATTTAAAAATTATAAGGCCGAAGTTGAAAATCAACTAAGAAAAAAGATTAAGATCTTAAGGAGTGATAGGGGTATTTCTTAAATGAATTCTCTGCATTTTTTGAAGAGCATGGTATAATACACCAATGCTCTTCCCCCCCCCCCCCCCCCCCCCTTCACACCTCAACAAAATAGCCTTAGCCGAGAAGAAAATCAGAACATTTCTTGAAATGACTAATGCTATGTTGTTGAATGCAAAATTACTTAACAATCTGTGGGGAGAAGTTATTTTAGGTGCATGTTACATTCTTAACAGGATTCCTTTAAAGAAGAGTAAAATTCCTCATATGAGATTTTAGGTGTATGTCACATTCTTAACAAGGTTCTTTTAAAGAAAAGTAAAATTTCCCCATATGAGATGTGGAAAGGAAGAAAACCGAACATCGGTTATTTCAAAGTGTGGGGGTGTCTCGCTTATTGCAAGAACACATATTCTAAAAGGACTAAATTGGGTCTGAGAGCCATAAAGTGTGCATTTGTTGGTTATGCAACAAACAACAAGGTTTATAGGCTATTACACTTGGAGTCTAATATAATAATTGAATATAGAGAAGTGGAGTTTCATGAGAATTTATTGCCTTTGGATAATAATTCACAAAACACTACTAACATTGAAGAATCTCAAATAGAGATACCTTCAAAGGTTGTTGAGCAACCAATTAAACCTTATAAAAGCCAAGGAGCACGAAAAATAAAATAATTGGGATCTAATGAGATTGATTCTCAACTCATTACTTTCTGTCTAGTAGAAGGTAATAGAGAAGAGGTCATTAGGAAAATTCCTATACTTTTTCAAATTGAAGATGATCCCAAAACTTATAAGGAAGCTATGTCTTCTAGAGATTATGCTTTTTGGAAAGAGGCGATAAATGATGAGATGAATTCAATTATATCTAACCACACTTAGGAAATAGTTGACTTACCACCAAGTTCAAAACTAATACGGTGTAAGTGGGTAAGAGAAAATATCATACTGATGGTACTCTTCAAACCTTTAAAACTAGATTAGTAGCCAAAAGTTTTAGCCAAAATGAATGTATCAATTATTTCGATACATATGCACATGTTGCTAGAATAACTTCTATTTGAATCTTGTTTGCCTTGTCTTCAATCCATAATCTTTATATTCATCAAATGGATGTTAAAACTGCATTCTTAAATAGCGGTCTCAATGAGGAGGTCTATATAGAACAACTAGAAGGTTTTGTTATACCAAGAAATCAATATAAAGTGTGCAAACTAGTCAAATCATTATATGGTTTGAAGCAAACACCGAAACAATGGCATGAAAAGTTTGACATTGTCATTCTTTTGAATGGATTTAGACATAACAATGATGATAAATGCCTATGCTCAAAAATTTGTGATGGCTATATCATAATTGTTTGTTTTTATGTCGATGACAAGTTAATCTTGAGTGATGACATAAATGGTGTAATAGAAACGAAGAGGTTTTTATCTTTCACGTTCAAGATGAAAGATCTTGGACAAGTGGATACCATTTTAGGTATCAAGGTGAAGCAAAACTATGAGAGATATATATTAAGTCAATCTCATTACATTGAGAAAGTACTTAATAAGTTTAATCATCTAAAGATCAAGGAGGCAAACACTCTATTTGATTCAAGTATAAAACTTGTTAAAAACAAGGGAAGAGCAGTAGCTCGACTTGAATATGCAAGTGCTATAGAAAATCTCATATATGCTGCACAATACATAAGAGTTGATATAGCATTTGCAGTTAGTAAACTAAATAGGTTTACTAGCAATCCGAGCATTGAGCATTGGAAGACAATTGGTAAAGTTTTTTGTTATCTTAAGAGAACCAAGGAACTATGTCTCCACTATTCAAAGTTCCTAACTATACTCAAAGGATATACAGATGCAAGTTGGATATCAAGTGAAGGAGATACAAATCTACTATAGGTTGTGTATTTACACTTGGAGGTGGTGCAGTTTCTTGGGGTTCCAAGAAACAAACATGCGTCACCCACTCAACCATGGAGTCTGAGTTTATTGTTTTAGCAGCAACTAGGAAAGAGGTTGAGTGGCTAAGAGATCTTCTTTTAGATATTCCATTTACTTCAAAACAAGTATTTGCTATATTTATACATTGTGATAGTCAAGCTACCTTATCCCGAGCATATATTAAAGTATATAATGGGAAGTCAAGACATATTAGTCTTAGACATGATTATGTGAGACAATTAATTCAAAGTTGAATTATTGTCATTACATATGTGAGATCAGGTGAAAACTTAGCATATCCTTTTACCAAACCTCTTTCAAGAGAATTGGTACAGTCTACATCCAGAGGGATATGACTGAAACTCTTGAGATAGGAGATTCACCAATGATTGGAAACCCAACTTAACACTAGGAAATAGCTAATATTAAGTTCAAAGGGTAAAAATAAGTCATTGATAAGTGGATAGAATTTCAGCACTAAACCGATGGAGCCTTATTTGAGATGTATAGTGCTGGTTGTTATGTGGTTGAGGGTTGAGTTTGTCAAACTCTTAATGAAGTTCAGTCTACGAGTGACAAGTATCTCAAATGTAACAAAGATACTAAAATAACTTCACTTACACGAACTTAGAGGTGGTGCCGGCTCTCATAAGAATTAAAAGTTTTTCTTAAGAAAGTTCATGAGCATGATGAGCACAAAGCCATAATAGTGCTAAGGGAGATATATCTGGGATATATGAACTACGAGAGTCTATGTTTGTGGTATCACCGATTTTGTCACATAGGAAAAATTAGTTCAAAGCTTTAAGCTACCCGGGATTTTGACAGAACTTTGTGACACTTACACTAAGGTAAAGTTCAAATCAAAATATACTTTATTTTATGTATATGTATCGTTTGACATGTTAATTCCCATTTACACTTTAACTAGTGGGGGAAGTGGGGGATTGTTGGACTTTTCTCAAAACAATGGTTAAGAGTGTAAATTAAGTTAAAGGCCCAAGCCTAAAAAATGCTTCAGAAATGCTTCATAAATGCATCCCGCATTGGAAGAGAGAAAGTTTTCAAAGCATTTATAAGTGATTACAAATAATGAGTATTTATAATAATAAATAAAGGTTGAGATCTGGCTGAGACTCGCACTCGCATACACGTACGCGTGTCGTGGACGTGAGGCGCTTTTGGCGCTTATTAGGCACACTTGGCACCTTTGCGACGTGGCGGCCCGTGGCTATCGGCCGCTACACGCGGTGGTTGACCGATTTAATTAAAATAGATAATTACCGTTGAAATTTGAATTCCGAGAATTTAAATATATTACTGTTAAAATAGTTTAACTATTTTTTCAAGGTGTACGACTGTTCATGAAACTGTACACGAACATGTGCCAATTTTACCTATAAATATGAAAAATATGTACTGTCAAAAAGATACAGAATAATATTGATATTCTAGAAAAAAGTTTCATTATTGGTTGTGAAACTTTGTAAAAGCTTGTCATATCCCGAAAACTATTTTCATAATAACCTAAAGCAATCCGAAAGGGTGAAAATATTATTTTTTAGAAAACGTATTTATTACGTATTTCAAGTCTCGATTTCAAAATACTACCAACAATATACTCCAATTTAACACCAATGTTATCATTCGACAATGAAGCTCGTATGCGAAACCATACATGCATAAAATTAGTTAATAATGACTTTGTTCTCCTATTTATATAGAAACATGATACATACATAATATATATATTTAATTCAAACAATAAATAGAGAAAATCGTTATTAAGATGATTGAAAGTGGATTATTAGGCTGAACCGGTGATAAGAAATGGAAGCGGAAGGATTAAGGAAAATTATGTAATGTATTTTGATATATTAATTTTAGTAACTCATCCCATAATTAATTTTAAAAATAAAAAATAAAAAATAATTATTTATTATTTATTTAAGTTACATAAAGTAATAATTTGTTTTTACTAAAGAAAACCAACGGTTTCAAGAGAGGATGTTATAGAAAGTTTAATTAAAAAGCTGCCATGTGGCAATTTTTAGTGTAAATTTTTTTTTTGGGTCCTAGAAATTGAGGACATATGTCTTAAATTTCAAATGTTTATGGGGTAATGTATAAATCTATATTTAACCCATTAAGAACACTCACATCAAGCAAAACACTTATATTAATTAAAATCTTAAAGAACATGGATAAACTTTCTTTTAAAAAAAGCTCATTATTAGAATAATTATTTTTAATTTTTAATTTAATTTTAATTCTTTAAATTTAAAGAATGAGCTTAATGAAATTAAATTTATTTAATTATTATTTTCTCTCTCATTAATTATTTTATTAACAAATAATAAATAATACTCTCCCATTATATTTTTTATTAAAAAAAATAGTAAATTAAAAAATTAAAAAATTAAAATAATTAAAAAAATAAAATAGAAAACTTGTTATCTGAAAAACTATTAAATAAAATATCATATTCACTAAAATTAAGTTAAATTTTAAAAAAACATTATAAAAAAACTGATTTGAATGTTAGAGAAAAGGACACGAAGGGTGGGTATGTCATATACAAATAGTGTAAGGGGCTAAACAGTGAGTTTTCAAAATTGAAGGGTGTGATATTTCTGTTAAAACTTTATAAATTATCTTTACCAGTTCTTTTCTCGGTCTTAGAACTCCATCGATTTTCCATATACAAATCCACTCCTATGTGGAATTTACTTCTGATACCTGCAATAATTTTTGTCTCTGTCTTGTCCAAATTTTCCAAGGAAACTAAATTTGATTTTAAGAAGTTTCCAAGAAAATTTCCATCGCAATCTCATTAAAAATATTTATTTTCGCTTTCCTATTTTTTCAATTTGAGGGAAATTTTTTTTCATTGCCCGAAAGAAGGTTTATTTAGAGTTTCGAAGCTTTTTGAAGCGGAGTCATTTCTGGGAAACCGTAATTTTTTCAAATTTCTTGATGGATTCCGAACCAGTGATATTGGATATTAGCTCTGATGAGGAACTGTGTGAAGGAGAAGCCGAGCGTGCTGAAGAAGGGCAGGGTTGGACGGAGCCCGGGCCGGAGTTCTACGATTGGTTGTCGGCACTCCTCGGCGCGAATGATAAGGGAAACGACGACTCTGATGAGGAGGTAGTGGTGGTAGGTGAGGTTAACCCAACTAATCACAACTTCAAATCCAAGTCTTCCAAATCGACATTGCAGGACGACGACGAAGACTGCCTGGTTTTGGATGGTGATCCGGATAAACCAGTAGCGGTTTCGAACAATTCCGGAAGTGGGTCGGACGAAGTGCTTATTGTTGGAGAGAAGGGTCAGGTATTAATTCTATATACCAGTATATTGCTAAATTCTAACTGTTTTTTACGGAAACGGAGCATAGGGAGGGAGAAGTAAATGTTGATTTTTTCAGTTTTTCTAAGATTAGCTTAAGAATGCGAGGATGCTCGACTCAATTGGTAGGTTTGTTTTTAATATACAATTGCTCATTAAATTATCTTTCTCCCCTTAGTTTTATTACATCCTATGCTGTTGAAAGAAAAAGAACGATATGTTTTAAGGACTTGTGTGAGGCTTTTTACTCCCTTATGGTGCTTTTGATATCTGCTCTCAATTGATATCCATTAGAAACCTTTTTTTTTTTCCTTTTTTTTCATCGTACAAGACTTGAAATTTTTGCTGCCTCCTTTCCTTCTTGGTTTCCAGTAATTGGGAATTTTTGCTTGAAAACGTAGATGTCGTAACTATAACTCTGCTCATCATTTGTGGTCTTGCTTCCAGTAAGAATGTACAATTACAGGTTCGGAACTGTTATCTCTTGCTGCTATGTGTTGGCTCTTGGCTTGTCTTTCTTTCCGCCTGTTTGACATCTATAAATAAATGTTTTTTTTTATTGGATGCCTCAACATGATATGTTCAAATGTGCCATGTTTGTTTTTTGAAAAGATCAGGCATTGTTTGAAGCCAGTGTACTGTGCTAAAAGAAACAATTTAAAATTTTAAGGTTGAGCACAGTATTTATTTATTTCTAACTCCTAGTCACCCTCCTCTTCATTTTGTACAGGTAGCATATGTCGTATTATGTTGGGAAAGATGTTTTAGGGGGGTTAACCATTGCTTGTACATGGCCGTTGTCATCATTTTAGTTGAAATTTTCATCTCGTTTGGGAACTTGATTTGGCTCTTATTTCTCTCTTTATCTCTCTCTCACATACACACACACACAGACACTAACATATAATGCTGATTTACTGTCACAGAAAGGCTCCTTGGTATTGGTCCTGATCCCCGGCATAAATATTTACAATCTGTTTGTGTAGTGGATGTTAGGGTTTAAAATGGTGATTTATTATAGCTTGGGCTTGTTGACCTGATTGAAATCTTCTCAATCCGACATGTTGGAGTTAGCACCAAATTGAGTTTTTCATAACCCATGTATAACATACATACACATGAAACATTTTTTAGGGCCACTGATTTTTTCTATAATATATAGTTACTACATTGTTTGCTAAAATTAAATAGTATACTTTGTGTCGCAGCTCATTCGAAAAATCTTACTTTTGGACTCATAAGGACCTTGACATGGTATGCATCTGACTGTACATGATCTTGAACTCTTCATATCCATGTTATATCACTCTGTCTTCTTCAGTTCAATATCACGTTTGTTACATCAGTCTGTTTGATTTTACAGTGTGAAGTCATGATTTAATTTGTCACTGCACACTTTAATTTTTTATGAAGAATCATATAGGTTGATCTTTTAAAGATGTTTTCATTTGTGAAGCTGAGTATATCTGTTCATGCATGATGCTAATACACTTTAAACTAATTCAAATTCTCAGCGTACCTTCTAATTTGTAGTCTTGGGACCATTGTGTCTTGTAATAATTGTAACTCATTTATAAATTCCCAATTTGCTTTATTCTTCTACTATCTTTACCTCTTGCAATTTTGCTGCAGGTTGCTTGCAGAGACTACCCTCATCCTCGACATCTTTGTGCTAAATTTCCTTTTAGTTCTACGCCACACGAGGAGCATTGTGACCTGGTACAACCTTTATTTCTTTGTTTTATATTTATGATTTTAACAATAAGCTCTATTATCTATAGAATCCTTCATTTTTTACTGCTGGAGAACTGGCTAAATACTTACAGAGAGATTTTAGAATCGAAGATCAAAATCAAAATTAATATTTATCTATTATATTTTTAGATTCATTAATTCTCTCTGTTTCTTATTTTCACACTTCTGCAGTCGCTTATTTCAAATGGCTTCCCTTTTAATATCAGTGTTAGGTTGTATGTTTCCTCAAGTTTCCCTTTTTTTAAGAGTTTCATAGAAAGTTAGGTTTATGCCTTGAATAAGATCAGTTGCATGTTTCCTAAAGATTTTCCAGTTTTTAAAAGTTTCCTAGACAGTTAGGTTTATGCCTTGAATAAGATCATTCCAGTTCAACTTTTATTAATGAATGAACCTATTGAAGAACTTAATCTGTATTCGGCTGGAAATCAAAGATGCAGTAATAGGTATATTTTGTAGAGGATTAAGTTACATGTAGGTTAGGATCCATGGAGTTGATCAGCCATGATGTACCGTGTAGTTTTCTACATCCCAAGAATTCTCAGTCCTTTTTTCCTTCTTTCTGCTGTTTCATAGTTCCAGTTAAATGACCTATCCTTAGCCTTTGATGTACAGGTGATTTATTTTGATAATTGAGCATAGCCTGCTCTGATACTTACCGATTATCCTAAAAGTTCAAACTATTTGGAAAGAGACTCAACTATCTTATCTATTATTAAGAATCTTAATATCTGTTAAAGTTACTGATTATCCTGAAAAAAATCAAATATTAGGAAACAAACTCAATTATGTTATCTTTCGTTGATAATCTTTAAAGCTTCCCTCACTTTGCAAGCTCTTAGAAACCAACAAAGCATATGGAAAATAAGGCCAAACAAAAGCATGTAACATGCAGAAATAACAAATGGGAATCGTGATAAGAACCCAAGAACTGTGTTTTGATACCATGTTGAAAAACATAGTTGTATTTAACTTGAAATTAGAGAGGCCATAATTGCTACATTTATAGAGGAGAATAAGTTACAAGTAGGTTAGGTTTTTTTAATATGTGCTGGTAGTATCTCCTTAGGTTTAGCATATATGATACAATAACGACATTAAAACAGATACACCATAGGAAACCTACTCTAGAAGATTAGGTTCTGATTTTCCCACAGACCTAATATGGAGCATTAGTGTTCGAGGGATGTACTGATGTTCTTTTAGTTTTCTTTATTCCATCGTCTGCCTGTTTTTCTTCAATCTAGGACCCATCTCATGTTTCTTGAATCTGAAAACCATTGGCATTACATTCCAAGAGTTAACTTGCTTCACTTTCTGCTCAGCAAGTTTGGAAATAGATTTATTTAATTATTTATTTGCTCACTTAGTCTTGTTTTCTATTTGGATAATTTCCTACCTTGGAGGTACCTTTTGCTCATTTGTTGCTTTTGAGAAATACTATGGACCATAATGAGCTACAATCTCCTGCTATTAAGGAACAAACATATAACACTGAAGATGAACATGATGATAGAATTGTTGCTTCATTTGATGGTGAATATATATGTAGTATTGCGAAAGGAAGGTAGTCTAATGTATGATTCTGATACTGATGGATCTTAGAAGATAATCTATGTGCCCTGGATATAGTTCTCATGGGCAAAAATATGCAGACTAACTTGTTATAGTCAAGGGATCCATAGAGGCTGATGTTGAACTGGTTGAAGTCTTGATAAAAATTGTCAAAAGAAATATGGAAATAAGATCAAACTCAGATTTTTCACTTTATTGCTCCTCTGTTTCCTTGGTTTCCCTTTTATGTAGTTTCCAATTAAAGCAATGTGCTTATTATTAGTTTTCCCGTTTATGATTATTTATCCATTTCTTAAACTTTCCCTTATATTTAGTTTCCTAAATCTTTGAGGGTTTAAGCGGTTTAGCCTATAAAAAGGTTATTCATGTAACAAAATTTTCTGTTTTGATAATGAATAAACCCTTGTTGAGTAATGCTGTTTCTGTGATTTTTCTCATAGTTTTCTTGTGTTCCTTGGCGGTCTCATCTTTCCTGCATTGCCTACGTGTATCCTATGGTTAATTTTCTGTCCTGATCTCTCTCTCTCATTATATGTAGTGTCACTGTTATGTGTGCGATTCTATTGCTCCATGCCTTTTATGGGGAATCGCCATTTCTGGGGCTGATCACTGTCATGCCACTGACAAGGAGGAGATGTGGAAAATCATGAGGAAAGGTTTCAAAGTAGGAACAGTTTCTGATAAAGTTCCATCAAATGACCTTCAATTGGCACCAGACCTTATAACAATCAATCAAGTTCCCATATTAACTCCAGTAAACATCTCCATACCACAAAACCAGATAACAAGGTTACCTCCATTCCGTCCTTGTTCCTCAACCAACTTCACTGTTCCAAATATCATTAGCCATGGTCGAAACCACCAGAATGTTCCAACGGGTAAAAGAGTCCAGCCACGGACAGGTTCACCTCACTTGCACAGTGTAATTAATAATGCAGTCCGAAGAGATAATAGAGTACGGGACAACTATAATATAGGTTCTCGGTTTGTACCTTCCAATACAGTGTTTAAGAGGACTGGAGTTGTCGGTAGTGTTGTTCCAATGGGCCGACGTCCCTCACCATACAAAAGTAATCATGAGTGTGTGTCTCAATTTCTCAGAAATACCCCTTCTTCATCAGCTCTTCTTCCACAGCCTACTCTGTTGAATCTCCCCGGTCCAAATAGCTGGCAGAATGGTTGTCCAAGTGAGAATGGGAGCTCCTCACATCTCAATATGGACGGTGTTGCTGTTAATGGTAGGGCAATGCCTTCCCACCAAAATTTATATAACCATCACCATAAAAATCAAGGTCTGTTTGGAAACCAACTTGGGGATCAAAGTCAAAGTACAAGCCAAAATATTTATCAGCAGGCGAATCAAGGTCAAACTTCCAGTCATCAAAATACATATCAGCCTCTTGGAAATCATACTCAAGAAAGCATAGATCAAGGCTTTTTTGATTTTAATTTTGATTGGGTCAATGGTTTCTGTCAAGGCAAGGGACAATCTTCAGCTGATAATCCTGAGCCAGAGAGCGTGGGGTCCACAAATATTGCCCCCCTTCCTGTTAAAGAATCTAGTAATTCCAATGTTAATGAGAGCTTGAATGTGAGTTCTCTAAATGTGCTGGAGAACTTGCTTTTGCAAAGTCCGCCTTCCGTGCCTGTTGTTTCAGACAGTTCAGTGCCTTTCCATCAGAATGCATTGTCCCCTGACCTTGCAGCCATTGATCCTGGCATGCTTTTATTTGATTTTGAAACCTCCTGGAATGGTTTGACGGAGGTGTAGCTTAACGCAACATTACTGCGCTTTAGAACTAGGGCTAGAGATGGCTAGTGAAGAAGATGTGTGATATTTTTTTTTTGGACCTATTCTGACTCCTGGAAGTCTAAAAACGAACCTCTATAGGATATGTATGCTTTAATAGTGTATAGTTATCTTAATTTAGGTGTACAGAATCTCCCTTTGGTGAGAGAGGCTGTATATAGCGGTTAGGGGGTTTCTCAGTTTGTGAAAAAAATGTTATGGAAACTAGGTATGTTCATGTTGAATGCTATTCTTATGATTTAAATGGGAGTCGTTAAGTTCCCCATAATTATCGTTACGGTTAGGGATGATCAACGATGATCCGATTCCGATCCGAGTCGGTCGAATTTTAATCTGATCCGATATATTATATTTCTACTCGGTAGGATCGGATTCATCCGATTAAGATTGTGTCGAATATTCGATTCGATTGAATCCGATTGTTTTTTTTTTTTAATTTTAATTTTTTAATATAAATTATTTTTAATTTTAATTTAATTAATTTTTTATTAAGACAATTTTTTTTCCTTTCAAGTATTTTATTAATGATTTTTCATTAAATTTGATCAAATAATTATTGACTCTTAATTTTCCTGAAATTATATTTTTTTCATTTATTTATTTTTTATATAATTTTTTATTATTAATTTTCCTTAATGAAGTAATTTTTTAACTAAATTAAAAAAAATTATTTTCAATATATTTATTATACTTTTAATAGATTTTTATTTATTATTTTCTTAAATAAAATTTTCAATTAATTATTTCTTAAATGATAATTAACTTCTCCATTAATATATATAAGTTTTTTTGAAAAAAAAAATTCTCAAGAAAAAAAAAAATTGGTCAAATCCGATCCGATTTGACTTTCATCCGATTGCAACAGATCCGATCCAAAATCTATTGAAAATCATTCGATTTAATCCGACCGTTATCCGATATTATCAGATCAGATCCGACTAATCCGATCATAGCTTATCCCTAACTACCGTAATTATGCAGCTAATTTTCAAGTTGTGTACGCAAAACATGTTAATCTTGGCTACTTAGTGGAACATGATGAAATCGTTCTTAATGCAGCAGTCCACGAGGTGGTTTTTTAATATGCATGTCTTAATGCAGTTTGATATCACTGGATTGGCTTCTCTTTAAGATAAAGATGATTCCGTCCAGAGTGCTTATTAAAAATTGTCGAATTCTCTTTTTTTTCTCGCCCGCCCACCCACCCACCCACTCTATATCTATTTCTAGATCCCTGTTTTCGCTTGCAAAAGACATAAGTAAATAAATGAAAAGTAAAATAAGGTCGGTAAGCAACTTATTTTATATGTGGAATAAAAAAACTTTTGTAAAGGTCAATTGGTCAACTCTAATCGTATAGATTGCAAAAGTAGAAAAACATCATAGAAATCATATAGAATGCTATAAACAATTATACGAACAATTATATGAAAAGGAAAGTCGGGATTGTTTGTATATGTATTTCAAAATATATTATAAAGTTTTTTTTTCCATTATACGAACAATTTTTCCATATAAAGTTTTTTTTTTTTTTTTTTTTTTGGGACGAATCCCGTATGTTGAGGTAGGTGACCTGCTTTTTGTTAATACGTTTCTTTTTGAGTGGTTAAAGACATTGGTTAGGAAACAAGAGCGTCTAGATGCCCCAGAGGGCCCAAAAAGTAGGGCCCACTAGCCCGGCCAGGCTCGTCTTTTGCAAGGTGCCACCGCCCATCCCACCGAAAAAAGATTACCTATGGGAATGACAATAATACCCTCATCTGTCATTTTGAACACTTTGGTTGTAGCAAGTTATTACACGTGTTGGAAGTTTGAGCATTGATAAACTTAACATTTCGTTCATGTTGCTCCTATTACTTATTATTTGGCTAAATTTTTAGTAAAACTATTGGTTTTAATGAGTTTTGTGCGAGATATGATAAGATAAACATAATACCCTCATCTATCCCCGTCGCCTATAAAACAAAATTATACAAAAAATTTTATGCCTAAATCGGTTATATAAAATTTAGAAAATAAAATTAAAGTAATTTTTAATTTAAAATTACCATATAATTAACGATTTATTATATTAATCATATATTAAAAAAATATAAATATCCATTTAATATATATATCGCATATATATAAATAATACAAGAATCTTACATAACGATTAATTTATATATATATATATATATAAACCGCTCTGATACCAATTGTTAGAAAACGTGTTTAAAATTTCACAGCGAAAATAATTATTGGTCCTAATATATGAAAAAAAAATTTAAAAACTTTTAGTTATCATTTAGATATATATAAATTAATCCTCTAGTTATACGAAGAAATCATACCTTAGCCTATACGAATCATTTGGCGAGACTCGTATCACAATCTTCCATATCGATCTTCAACACACTAGGATATGTGAAGGCATGTAGAGATAATTAAGTTTTTTTTTCTATTGTGAAAAAGCCTCTTCAAAAAACTCTCTTGAAATAATTAGAATATGATGTATTTATAGGATTCTATTAGGTTTTTATTTAATATTATTTTTAATTTTAACTTTTTAAATTAACTGAATTGATAATTCAATCATAATATTAAATAATAAGATAATCATTAGATGATATCTTTGATATGGTCAAATATATTTTAAATCATATCATATCTTTAATGATATCTTTGATTTGATTAAATCTTTTCAAATTTAAATTAAAATAGAATCTTATTTATTTTAAATCATATCATATCTTTAATGATATATTTGATTCAGTCCAACCTTTTTAAATCTTGTTTAAAATAGAATCTCATCTATTTTAAATTAAATCATATATGATCTTAAATCATTTCGCAAAACATTATTGCACCGCCTAGAATTCAACTTGATTGCTTTGGCGAACATCATGAGCTCCTATACAACAACCATGCCCCTACACTTTTTTCATGCACTAATTTCGTATACTAGGACTATGATGTAGCCTAACTATGATTTTCCCAAGTTTTCCTCACTTAGTTTAATTTTCGTTGTTATACCTATATATGTTGAGTATTTATTTATTTGCTTAATGCCTTAAATTATTTGATTAGTAATTGATTGTTATGAAAATGTTGAGTTTGGAAAGAGATATCTAGTAAATAGTTTCTAAAAATAAATACCATAAATCTACATAGTTTCATGGGTTATGTAATTGTTGATGCAGATTTCTATCTGGATAAAGGGATCTAAAACTACCAGTGTACTTCAAGGTTGGATGGACCAATAAAGACAAAAGTAAGAGACAAGGTCGGGATAACGGCCGACTTATCCCCTTATCCGACCAAGTTAGTAAGAGTTTAGAGAGAGTCCTTGAGAAGCAATGATTATGATAAAAGTATTGTATCTTTTCTCAGTTAAACATCCTTCTTTTTATATCTTTGGTATGGAGAAAAAAATCCTAATGGACCTACCTATGAGGTTGGGCCACGTAAGCCCATCCTTCAGACATAAGGGGCCCATCGCTTACCTTGAGGCGCATAGCGGTCAACCTCACCTCCTAGAGTGCTCCCTTAGGGTCAGCCACATCCAATCATGATCAGGCTTCGATTAACCATCTTAATGGATCTTCTGGATTTGACTTGGGCAGAGGTCATTGGTCATCAACCACATCCTTCTATGTTGCGCGGTCAGCTTCATCGCTGTGGGATTAAACCCCAATTTTTGTGTAGCCTTAGGGTATGCTTCGTCAGCTGCTTAGCAAACCCTAACAGGCAGCCCCTTATCACTTGGTCTGAGCATACGAAAGGCATGTGTCACTTCTGAAGCCCTTTCTCCTCTTTGAATTCAGGTTAATTCGACCTCATCATCTAGTGCTTCATGGATATGGTTGCCTCTTCTAGTTCATGGAAAACCAAGCTATTTCTTCGACATATGTAGAGACCCTTCACTTCCACTTTGATAGTTGAAACGATGGCTCTATACCCATGGCATGATTGCCTCAAGAATTGAAGGGGCGCACTTACTCTCCCCACACATGCCTTCCACTCATGCTTCAGACACATGACACTCTTGGGTTGGTTGACTTTTCAAATTCAAAACTTTTTATACAACCATTTTTTCCTCCATTTCTTCTTCACACTTCCAATCCATTAATTCCTTTAATCTTCTTACTCTCTCTTGATCCCAAGATTCCGGCGAAGCTCTTACTAAGTAGTTGTTCTCCTTCTAGGCATTCTTTCTATTTGGGCTCTGTCAACTCATTCTACCATGCACTATGTCTGAGAACCAAGTACATTTTTCTTTCTCTACTCATACATTCTCTTCTTAAACTTGTGTATGGATGTCAAAGATTCTTGCTTGAGTTTCTCTATGGGTCTTGTTAGATGCTTCAATTTTGTTATGGAATCTCTCGCGAAATCATTAGGAATATGTTTTCCTTTTTTTTTTGTGCCAACATTCTTCTGTTCTCTCATTTAGGGCAGCGACTGTCCCTGGGTCTAGGTTTCCTCAGGCTAGCACTCCTCTTCGCAACAAGAGCATAATAGACTGGACCTAGGGTTACTTAGTGATTAGATGGCTTGACCCTTATGAATCATCCTTCCACTCAATTGCATTCTAGCCTTGTCCTGTCGATTCCTTCCTCAGCCTCAACTTTTCCAATACTTTTTCCCCTTTTTCATATGAGGCTGACCATATCTCATTTTTTTCATCAGATTCGAAGGAGTCATCCAACTCATCTCAATCGGCAGGGGTTTGATGCTGATGCTTAGAGCAAGGTCAATCTCTTCATTTTCCCCTTTTTTCATCTGAAGCTAACCATATCTTCTTTCTTCATCAAATTTGAAGAAGTCATCTAGCTCGTCTCAATTGGTGGGGTCCAATGCTGAAGCACAGAGGTAAGGTCAGTCTCTTCCTTATGACCATTACAAGAATGTCTAATCTACAATCACCCAAGATAAGGTTGGTGACATTTTGATGAATCATGATTTGCCGACTGTGGTGGATCTTAGGGTGTCGGAGCCTCCCACGCGAATTCCTTAAATTAGGATCTTCTCCTCAATGGATATGGAAATATATGTTGATGTACAAGATCGGCTTCACAACCCCTATGTCGCTTGTTGAGAGATATTGAGAGGCTATGCTAATGAGGGCACACCTCGTAAGGATTTTAGGATGTCAGAGCCTCCCAAGCGAATTCCTTAAATTGAGATCTTCTCCTCAATGGATATGGAAATATATGTTGATGTACAAGATCGGCTTCACAGCCCCTATGTCGCTTGTTGAGAGATATTGAGAGGCTACACTAATGAGGGCACACCTTGTAAGTTGCAGTCTTATTGATGACATGTCTCCTCTAGAGGCTCACTCCCTAAGGATCGTCATAAGATCTGAGGGGTTTTCATCTGAGACTGAGGGTAATGGACACTCTTGACTTCTTATGGCTATGACTTCTGTAGTGTTTATGACTTCAGATTTTTCTCAAAGAGACCTCACGAGCTGAGCTTGACGCCTTTGCTGAGGCTCAACTAGAGGCTGAGTGGGAGGTTCAGCATCAAAAGAAGAAGCTTTCCAAGAATAGGCCCGCTCGTACCAAATCTACGGCTGATGGTGCCAAGAGGCATCAAGCCAACACCTCCCAAGCCAACCTTATGAGGGAAACCTCATCATCGCAACCTTTACCCCTACGATCCCCATTTGAATCTCTATTTGGATCTATATATCGGACTCCTCCTCGTCCTCACAATTCCTCTGAGAGCCTTTAGTCCATGGTGGTGGCTCAGCCTTTGGCTCGGCTCCAAGATTCGTTTCAAGTTCAAGATTGGATAGCTTGCATATGTTTTATCCTTTGCAAGCCCATGGAGTCGGCCATTGCGGATGCACTTGAGGTTACATTATCTATTTTGGCACAGTTCAACAAGGAGGTAATTTGACTGGCTCTATCTCCTGTTGTTAGCCAACTAGCATAGTTGCGGCCCCCAGAGGTTGCTAATCTTCTTTTTTCCAGCTTAGCCACTGTCAGCTTTTGTTCCTACTTATTTACTGATGTTCTCTTATCTTTTTCTCTTATTTTCTTTCTGACCCTTCTATTTTTTTTTTGAGGTTCTCATGGCGGTAGCCATGCTGATGGAAAATACCTTGTCATGCCCACCATTAGAGCACGTCTAGCTTCACCTAGACAACACCCAAATAACATGAGGAGCTCATCCAAATAACACGAGAAGTTGAAGCTTTGAGGCAGGATAAGGCTGAACTGGAGAGGTTGCGAGCTGAGAACGAGGAGCTAATGGCTCGGATCCCAAAAGTTGAAGAGGTGCAGTAGCCAAGTGCTTAGAGTCTGAAGACTTCAAGGAGAGGTTGGAGAGGGATAAAAGCATAGGGTTTATCTCGGCTAAGGAGATGACCAAGTTAGTCTATCTTGGCTTGGATTTTCTGAAGTGGTGCTACCGATGGATAGCTTTTCTAAGGCTGAGGACGAAGAAGAAGATGAGGAGAAAAAGAAGAAGACAGATGATACTGAGGTTACTGAGGGGGTTGGTCTGTCATATCCTCGAGTCCTTGGAACCGAGACTGAAGTGTCTCCCGCCGAGGATGATGTATTTCTCGAAGTTGGTCGGTCTTCTCAAAATGACCCATAGATTAGTAGTTGTATGGCATGTAGTTGCTCGGAGCTGGTGTAACTTTTATAAACTTTATTTTGCATGGCCTGTAGTTAGCCTGGTGGGATATGTAAGACTTTTCCTCACTTGTAATTTTGTCAAATCTAAGTATGACTAATAGGTGTATTTATACACATGGATTGATTACGATATGAATGCATATTGTCTAAATAACTGGCAAGTAGTCAGGATAACTATAGCTATCAACAATGTTGATAGCCTTGGTGCACCTCGATCTGTTATATATATGACTGTGCGGAGTTACACAAGTATATTATTATTATAGCCATATATGGTAGAATAATATATCACTTTAACGACTTGTGTTTGATGATAAGAATTGCTTGTGTGGTTTATATTGTGACATTTTATTTGCATTTGGTTGTCAACTTATTCTTTCATATTCTTTAGTGCAATTGGTATATAGAATTGTACATGTTCTTAGTTGAATTTGTTATGGCTGATCATGTAGTTTATATGATTGATAAAGGTGATGAGATTTTATATGGGTGTAATTGTTAATGGCATTATATTATTGGCTTAGTTGTGGATTTCCTTAATGTGAAGTTGATATATTATATTAGAACTTTGATAATTATTTATTTCATGGTGTTACATGTTTAAAGGAAACTTATCCCGAAAACGTAACTATTTAATATTTATTCACTGAGTTTCGACTCACCCTTCTTTTGTTAAATTTTTCCCTTCTCTAGATAGTTGATTGTGCTTAGTTTGGCACCCGAGATACCTCGTTGGGAGTTAGCACTTTCTTTTTGTTGACCCCTCCTTGCTAGGTTGTTAGGAACTTCTTTTGAGTCTTTTGTGGTTCACTTTTGAAATATAAATAGGTTTCATGTGAACTAATAGGTCGCTTCATCAAACATATTCAACCCGTACAAGGATCTTAGTATTTAGTTGAAAGTGTTTCATTTTAAGTTTTTATTATATATGTATATATTGCTAAGTTTACATGGTTACACTCGGAGGCTTATGTGGCCAAAAGATTTATCTATAGGGCCACGTGCCCATCACATTAGATTTGGGTCATTACACTTCTTCCTTCCGCAAATCCTCTTCAACTTTCTTTCTCATCCTCATCTATGAGGACTGTAGCCTTAACCGTATCCCTTTAAGATGGGGTACTCTTCAAGGGATCAGTCACTTTAAAGAGGTTCTGATCCTTGTAGCGGTTATATATTACCTCGACATTGCCGATTAGAGGAGTGAAAGTCTCTCTCAGTGGTATCTTACTGACCCTCATGTCATGGCTCATTCTACTTGCAACCTTCTTCTTATGATCATTTTCCCAGTCTATCCTACCTTTTGGCTCTTCCTTCTTCCGTCCTGAACCACCACCCTTAACGCGTCCTTACTAAGACCTTACTTGCTTCTCCACAGTTTCAGCAGTCACCTCAATCTTTCTAGCTTCGATGAGGGCTTCAGAGAGAGACTTAAATTGTAGCTTTCTTAATTGGATAATGGCTCTTTGTCATTGGTACCTCCCAAGAAAGCATGTAGGACCCCCACATCTTCAGGTGCTTCCGTCTTATTGGCTGCAGAATGGAAACGGTTCACATATTTCAGGAAAGGCTTCCCTGGGTATTGCTTAATTGTGTTGAGGATGATCATGAGTATTCTCTATGTCTTCAACCCCATAAAATGCTAAAAACCGTGTGCTTAGGTCATCAAAAGAGTCTATCTTCCCTAGTGTCAGTAATCAATACCATTATATGGTAGTCTTCTTTTGCATGACGTGGAAGTCTTGATACATCAGCTAATCCCCTAATCCATTTAGCCTCATCGTGGTCTCATAGGCCTCAATATGATCATGTGGATCCTGAGTTCCATCATACCGCTCCATGGGGATAGTATGAACTTATGTGCAAAGGTGCCCTTAAGACACGCCGAGTAACCGAGCTTGCTGGCTTCTTTGAAGTGGGGCTAGTTTCCTTCTTAATGAGCACCTCTAAT
The DNA here is from genome assembly GCA_027186245.1 of Coriaria nepalensis. NCBI lineage: Eukaryota > Viridiplantae > Streptophyta > Magnoliopsida > Cucurbitales > Coriariaceae > Coriaria > Coriaria nepalensis. The sequence goes on along the minus strand of CP114491.1, from coordinate 6,714,022 downwards.
TCAGGAAACTTCTTGTCCCACTTTATTCTCAATTTTTATTATATATATATATATATATTCAAGTGAACATATATATATATATATTGCTAAGTTCACAGGGTTACACTCGAAGGCTTACGTGGTCAGAAGATTTATCTATAGGGCCACGTGCCGGTCACGTCAGGTTTGGGTCGTGACACTTCTTCCTTCCGCAAATCCTCTTTAACTTTTTTTCTCATCCTCATCTCTAGGGACTGCAGCCTCAACCGTATTAACCCCCTCAACCTAGGTTGAGGGCTCTCCCTTTAGGGTTTCCATATAGCAATGTTGTGCCCTCATCTAGTTTTCTTTGACGACCCTAACTCCTCCTTCTCTGGGAAACTTTATCACCGGATACTTAGTAGACATTATAGCTCTTAAAGCATTGATGGATGGGTGGGAGAGGATGATGTTCTACTTTGGCATATAATTCACTACTAGAAAGTTTACCGTGACTGTGGCTTAGCACGTCTCTTTTCCTATAGTCATAAGTAGGCTTATCACTTCCTTAGGATACACCGTACTCCCTAAGTTTTGGATGAGAGAAGTGCTAATGAACTTCAGCCTTGCGTTTCCTATCTTCATCATTTCAAAGGTATACATGGAGATAATGTCTATCGTGCTCCCCATATCTACAAGTACTCTATGGATGAGGCTAGAAGAGATGTTGATCGAGATAACTAAGGCATCATTGTGTGGGAATGTAACCCCCTGCTCATTAGCTTGGTTGAATGTGATATCCAGATTGCTAGTCTATTAAGTTGGGGCTAATAAGGAGAAGGCATCGGCTTGAGCCAAGGACCTCACCCATCTTTTCCTTTGTCTACCAAAGTCTCCACCTTTTAATCCACCTGTAATCACTTAAATCTTTCTTGCTACTCCCTGATGTTCAGTCGCGGCTTCAACCTAATCTGCCCTAGGGGCATCCTTATCGTTTCCCTTTCTTCCTCTGTCCTCATTAGAGGCCCATCGGCCTCTATCCACATATTCACTCAAGTATCCCCCCTGGATGAGCCTCTTAATTTCTGTCTTCAGCTAGTGGCACTCCTCAGTGCGATGGCCGTGGTCACAATGATACTTGCAATAAAGTCTTTTATTCCTTCGAGATGGGGCACTCTTCAAGGGCTCAGACACTTTGAAGAGGTTTTGATCCTTGTAGCGGTTATAACCTCGACATTACCGATTAGAGGCGTGAAAGTCTCTCTCAATGGTATCTTATTAATCCTCATGTCATGGCTCATCCTACTTGTAACCTTATTCTTCTAATCATTTCCCCAGTCTATCCTGCCTTTTGGCTCTTCATTCTTCTGTTCTGAACCACCACCCTCAGTACGTCCTAACTAAGATCTTACTTGCTTCTCCACAGTTTCAACAGTCACCCCAATCTTTCTAGCTTCAATGAGGGCTTCAAAGAGAGACTTAAAGTGTATCTTTCTTAATTGGATAATGGCTCTTTGTCATTGGTACCTCTCAAGAAAGCATGTAGGACCCCCACATCTTCAGGTGCTTTTGTCTCGTTGGCTGTAGAATGGAAACAATTCACATATTCAAGGAAAGGCTTCCCTAGGTATCACTTAATTGTGTTGAGGATGATTATGAGCATTCCTTAAGTCTTCAACCCCATAAAATACTAAAAACTGGGTGGTCAGGTCATCAAAAGAGTCTATCTTCCCTAGTGTCAGTAATCAATAGCATTATATGACAGCCTCTTTCTGCATAATGTGGAAGGCTTGACACATCAGCTAATCCCCTAATCCGTTTAGCCTCATCGTGGTCTTATAGGCCTCAATATGATCACGTGGATTCTAAGTTTTATCATACTGCTCCATGGGGATAGTATGAACTTATGTGCAAAGGTGCCCTTAAGACACGCTGAGTAACCGAGCTTACTGGCTTATTTGAAGCGAGGCTAGTTTCCTTCTTAATGAGCACCTCTAATTCGGGAAACTTCTTGTCCCACTCGGACTCCCGGATTGCAATCATGGCCTTCTATGCCCTTAGCTATGCCCTTAGGTCATCAGAATTGGCCACCACTTATACTATTGGATTGATGGTGGAATGTCTTCGTCTTTTACTTGTTGCTTGCCCCTAGTCTTCCTAGGATTCTCCGGCCATTGTACTGGCAGGATTTTCCAGACGTTGTGCTGGTGGGGCTTCAGCCTTCGCTATGCCCAAGAGTTATAAATCTTCCCTCATCTCGCTTCTGATATGAGCAAGGGCCTCTGTTAGCCTCTCATCCACTACTAGATCCACTATTTGAGCGTGCTCCGCTATATTCCTTTCCATCCTCCTGAAGAGATAGATTAATTATGTTCCCTCACTCCTAGTGAGCGGATTGGTCCGAGGGGTTGTGCTCCCTGTTCCACGCGCAGATTGTACATTAGTCTAGAGCCTCCTTCCTAAGAGCGGCAACATGTTTTGCACCTGCATATCCTTTGTCCCCCCGCAACTGCATTCTCTACATTCCTTGCATTCTCTCCTCCTTTCTCCAATACTCCAATTGACCTTATGCCTTTATAGTTTCAACAACCTAACCCATTGAAGTTTCAATAACGGAGATCAAGATGTCTACACAGTTGGCGCCAAACTATTGCTATGGATTTATGTCTGGATGAAGGGATCCACAACTACTGGTGTGCTCTAAGGTTGGGTAGACCTACAAATACAAAAGTAAGAGACAAGGTTAAGATGATGACCGGCCTATTCCCGTTCAACGACTAAGTCAGTAAGAGTTTAGAAAGTCCTTAAGAGATAATGATTAGGTTAAGAGTATTATATCTTCTCAGTGAAATATCATTCATTTCATACTTTTGGTATGGAGGATAAAACTTTAGTGAACCCACCTATGAGTTTGGACCAATGGGCCTATCCTTCGGACATGGGGGGCCATTGCCTCTCTGAGATGAAATACTACGGGAGGTTTGAAGGTAGACAATATTAAAAGTTTTACGTAAAGAAGGAGATTTTATGTTTCGGAGAATTTATTTATGATGTTGCAATCATGTTTTCTATTTTTGGGTACCGGCGTATAATTGAGGAAAAAGGGAAAAAGAAAAAAAGAATTCATATATATATATATTAATATAAAGAAGAATTGTGGCAGAAAAAATGTGGCAAATGTTGAAATTGGCATGCCTGCCAACGAGACGAGACAAATTGTTTAAAATTCGAAAGTATTTCTCTAGTAGGGACCTAAAACCCGCCTGCTTAGTGCTGAGCGCAACAACTCAGTATCGAATTCCAATCTCACCCTTCATTATTCAAATTTGCATCAGCCCAGTCATCCTTCTTTTGTGTCGAATCTCTGATTCCTTGGGTTTCTGATTTTAATGGTTTTCCTGAGAAACAATTAAACAAAACTTCTTCTCCCCTTTTGTGTGTTTGTGATCGCCTGTTTCCTCTCAAAATGGTTCGAAGAAAGGTGCCTAACAAGCGTGGAATCCCAGCTGATCACTTTAAATCATCTTCCTCTCACCATCAAGATGCCAAAAATAGAGTCTCTGATTTGAAGAAGAAGATGAAGAAGTCCTCTTCATCTTCTTCTTCCTCTTCTTCAAGATCAATCAAGCTTTCCAAACCATCTTTCATCCAAAGTGATGGATCACCAAATTATATGAAATCAACTAGTTGTTTTGATGCCAGGAAGGAGCGCCCTGATCAGGTAAGTAGTGCCCGTAACTGTCAAACTAATTCTGCTGACTTTTCTCTCAGTATGAGTCCAGTTTTGAGAAGTTCAGTAAGCCATTCAAAAACTTGCTCCGTGGAAAGATCGTCCAGTTTGAAGTTGGTTAGAACTTTAACAAAGACACCCACTTTTAAACCAACAAGAATTTCTTTGAAAAAGTCACAGAGAGCTACTTGCTCTTCGACCCTGAAGAATTACAAGGCTCCACCATATCTCGAGCTTGATCGTGTCGGAACTGAATCGGATGGAAGTTCAACGAAGAAGGTGTGCTCGTATTGTTATTGCTCTCTTAATGGTCATCATCATGGCCACTCTGGTTTGCCTCCATTGAAGTGCTTCATATCGGCAAGGAGACGGTTGATAACGACCCAGAAGAGTATTAAACTCAAGGCTATAGATCTTTTCTCCTCAAATGAAGAAAACGGTTTAACCAGCTCAGCAGCTGAACGATTTTCCAAGTTGACTAACTTTTTCTTCGAGGAAGAATATATAGAGAATGTTGTTTCTGAAGAGACAGAGATGGATGATACAGATGATCATCATCAAATAAACAAAATCGATGAGGAACACTATGTGCAAGAAATCACTGAAGAAAGGGTAGGTTTCGACGAAAAAGCTCACGTTGCTGTTTCTGAAGAGACAGAGACAGAGATGGATAATGTAGATGATCATCATGAAGTAACCAAAATCGATGAGGAAGACCATGTGAAAGAAATCATTGACGAAAGTGAAGGTTTCGAAGAAAAAGTCCATGATTATTCCAAGTCAGATGAGGATGATACTGAAGAAGAGATGGAAGAGTGTCATGGTAAAGTGTTTGATAAAGATGAGAAAGTTGAGGCTGAATCTACGGAGGGAACAGCTATTGAAGAAGAAGAGAAGACGGGTGCTGAGAAGAGACAAGAAGAGGCTGGCCTCGATTTCATTGGAGCAGACCCAGAAGATGAGGTTTCAGAACTAATCACTATCCCTGAATTAAAAGAGAAAACTTTTATACAAGTAGATAGCTCTAATGCCATATTACAGGATGGAAATTCCGAACCTGCAGAAATGGTAGATTTCAACCCAGATACACTTCACGGTTTCCTTGCTGCTGATTCTGACAGGAACTACATTGAAGTCACTTATTTTGAAGATAACAAGAGTTCTGAGGCAGACGAAGGTGAATCTAAGTCTTTCACAATGTCAGGAATGATTAGCAGTGCAGATAAATCTGATTCGCTCGAAAACAGCTTGAAAGAAGAGGCCGAAAAAGTTATCATTCGGGATAAAAATTCTGATTCTGATTCTACGGGATCGATGAAAGCAGCGACATTGTCACGTACTTCAAACGGCATCAAAGAAGACTTGCAAGATAGATGGGATGGGGTGATTAATCCACGAGAACCAAATTACTTGCCTCTGGTTCCGGAAATAGATGGGGAAAAGGTTGATTTAAGGCATCTAATGATGGATGACAAAAAGAATGCAGAGGAATGGATGCTTGATTTTGCTCTCCAAAAGGCTGTAATGGAGCTTGCACCTGCTAGGAAGAGGAAGGTGGCACTCCTTGTTCAGGCATTTGAAGCAGTCACAATTCCTGCTTACAATTGTGAAACCCAAACTAGGAGGGCCATTGATCAACCTAAACCCATTCAAGCATGCTTTTGATGCTTCTTATATATGAGGATATTATGAAGAAGAAGAATCCTGATCATGTGACAAATGCTTATTGTCTAGAGATGCAAATTTGAGGGTCCAATAATCCGAGTTCATTTTATGTGTCCATGGAAAAATAGGACCAAAGAAAAAAGTGTTAATTTCTCATGGATATGATCTATCTATGCTTGTGCGTTGAGCTAAAGCTCTATTCTCGAATCTTGGTAATATTTATGTTTATTGTGTATGTCATTGTGGTATAATTTGTTGAAAAATCCATCTTGACACAAAACCCATCACTTTAACAGGTAGATAATAGCTTGATCTTTTTTTTTTTTTTTTTTGAAAGGCAACTGTAGAATATTATTAAGAGTTTTGGAAGGAGTTTCATATTAGGAAACCTAGTTATTTAATTTTGGAAGGAGTTCTAAAATAAAGATTGTATTCTAATTATGAAAAAAATTCAAAATTAAGAAAAAATGTTGAGATAATTAATCTAAATTAAAAAGAGTTCCAAATTAGAAAAATATTTTTTCTTTAGTAAACATTTCTATTTTAGAAAGAGTTTTTAATCAAGAAACTTTTCAAAAATAGCATTCTTAATTGAGAAACTTTTCAAAAATAACACTCTTCCTTTGTTTGGGTAATAACTTTCCTATGTTTACAAATTTAGAAAGTGAACATTTTGGGAACTTTCCTTAAGAAGTTAACGAAATTTTAATTGTTCATTGTATTTTTCATTCATTAATTCAAATATACTCAATGAATATAATTAAATTAGATAATCAAGAATATAAATTAATTAAATCTAAAAGTTTGTTTAGATTTCCACGAACATTACATTATCATGTATCAAAAGGATAGAACAGTATAATGCATGAATGTGATTTTCACGCATTAGGTGAAGGTATTTTAAGACATTAATGTACATGCATCACATGACATTTATATGTTGTGAGATAAATATGTTTTCATGCCATATTAATATAATTGCTATGAGATAGTTGATGCATGATATGAATGTGTTTGGTTTGATGAGACTATGTTTATTTAAAATCCTTCTTTGATTATATTAAGTTGTGTTTGTTCATAAAAGTATTTTATGATTTGTCTTCCAAACATTATATAAGCGGGGTATTTATATTAGTTATAAGTTGGCCACGACATGTTGAGACTTATTAATTTGTGTAAGCATCACCACTTATTATCTTGTATAAATATGTGATATGTATTTGAGTGATGTTTTTATTCTAGAACTATTCATGCGCCCATAATAGGATCTAGTTTAACGCATTGCGGGATACATGAATGTTTGTGTAGCTTAACCAAGAAATCATAATTGGCTATGGTACGTGGAATTATGAGATGCAAATGTAAAGTGTTTGCTACCATCTATGTTATTGTAACTGGCTCTGATATGTTAGATTACAATATTCAATGGTTGGATTCTTTTCCTACTAAGAAAATTTATAATTGTCATTTTTATATAAGAGATAATATAAATTTGTAAGAAAATAGTGGGAGATATCAAAATTATTAAGACCTTTGATTTTGATAGTTAATATTGTATACATATGTTATTTTTATATTTATATTGATATAATGTGCAATATTGAACCATGTTTTAGTCCATTCTCGAGTTGAAGAAATTGGTTAGATCAAATTTTCAAAAAAGAAAGGCATTATGAATCTAAGAATCGTTCTTAGAAATAAACATATTATTGTTATCCTAAATTGAACACTTAAGACATCTTGACTGCTCTTAAAAGAGTACATGTTGAAATAAAGATCACTTGGTTGAAGTGATTGAAGAGAATTAATGAGATGCATATACTTGCCTTAATAAATAACTAGCTTCAAAGGCATTATGAGAGATTATATGTTATTGAGATTATCGATAACTTTAAATCTATTAATGGTGTAGATATTCAAAATGATATGTACGAAATCTCTAAAACCTTATTTCAGTTAATGATGTCAGAAAGATATTTGTTAGAGAATAAGTGTTGAAATATTTTGACATTTAGAAGTTTAGTAAAAAGTAACAAGCTTTACAATTATTACAAAGCATGAAATATTCATAAAGATGAAATGGATAAAGAAATTGAAAGGAGTTTCCACCATAGTAGCAAAGGATATTGGAAGATGAAAAATTAAAGGCTAACTAAATCTCTCTTATAGAACATAATGATGCTTCATGATTGTTCAAAGTTTGAGGTTAAACTTTTTGATAAATTATTCTATGAAAGGTATGAGATACCGGGTGTGATTTCATATAGGTATGATATATGATTAATCTCAAAAGTAGTATAATTTTAAAAAAGACGAAATACATATAAAGGCAACAAATGAACAAAGAGTTGTCACATTAGTGTTGATATTTTTTGTTATATCCTAACCTTTTGAGTTAAATTCAGAATTTAATGGATTGATGTTATATACTTGCTCGTACCTAAGTGTTATTTCTATCGTTGACAAATAAGGTTTATTTGTAAAGTAAAAAATAATGCTTTTAGTATCTCATTAGATGAGATCTTTCGTGGTAATAGTAAAGTATATATTCTAAATTCAAAAGGATAAAACTTATCTCAATATTGAACAGTTTAAGAAAAACAAATTTCGATGTGATTCAAACATGTCTTGACATTATCGACTAAATCCTGGCAACAAAATAAGAATTCACAAAGTTGCTTTTAAGGATATTTCAGGTCCAATTGATTAAAATCATTAACAACTTGTGAACAATTGTTTATTAGGCATGATAATATGATTTTCTTTTAGTTGAAATGAAGAATGAGATCCTCTCTTAATGGACACCTCCTAGAATAACGAGGTGGAGGTATTGTAACTCATTAGATATGGTTTGATTATTTAAAATAATCTTCCACAAGGTTTTATGCTTAAAAATATTATTGCTACGTATTAAATAGAATTCCATCCAATTACTTTTCTCTTATACTTCATATGAGATATGAAGAGGTATAAGAATATGACTAAATGATATAGAGATATGGTTGGGGGCGATGTCTGAAATGTATTATTTGTGCAATACTCTAAAAGGATTTTAGGATATTATTCCATCATACTCTATTATAAAGATATTTGTTATGTGAACCATTACCTTCTTATAGAGGGACTTATTTTTTGAAACAACTAGTGGGAGTAAGATAGAACTTGAAAAAAAATTCAAGAACCATAAAATGATTACACACCAAGAATTCTATACTCACTGAATTAACATTTGAGATGCCTTCGAAAGAGGCAGCTGTGAAATCTCAGAGTACACAACTGATCTGTAGATCTAGTATTTTTCTGGTGAGCCCAAACAACATAGATTTTTAGTAGAAAATCCTAGTAATGGTTTGGTCATAAATGATGACTATACGATACAATTTGAGGTTATTAGTAACTTGGATTCTTAGAAATGGATGAACCTAAAGCAATAGTCCTAAACGGTACCCTCAAATTAAAAGTATAGATGATATAACTCAAGGTTTTCATATGGAATTATACAAAGAAGTTATGTAAGGTGCAATAATTTATTTATAGATTGAAACAAGAATCTCAGAATTAGGACATATGTTTTAGTGAAATAATCAAATCCTTTGATCTCATTGAGAACAAAATGACCCTTGTGTGAACACGAAGGTTAGTGGAGTATAAAAATACTTGTAAATTCCTTACACGTATGACATACTACTCATTAGATAATGAAGTAGCTATGATATAATAAGTTAAACCGCAGTCATCGAAATACCCCTCCATAAAAGTTTATGTTAAAACTATCTTTTATTAACATCTATGAAGATAGATTCAAAATATTGCTTGGCTTGGCTCAAATAACATACATAGATAAAATTCCTAAAGATATTTAGCATGACGGATTTCAAGAGATGACTTTTGTCAATGAGTCAATGAATCTACCTCTTTTAAGAAATGTCGATAGATGTGATAAGAGAGGTATAGTGAGTATAGTTAGTTCCCTATGTTTTGGCAACAAGGTCTTATTATATATGTTATACTATGTATGCAACCTAATATAGGCCATTGCTCTAAAGAGTTACGAGTAGGTTCAAGGTAGTTAGGTTTATAAGCATTGAGATGTTAATCAAGAATGACCTTAAGTAGTTAAAGGGCTGAGAATACTTAACTTTACGGAACATCCGAATTGAAATATTAGATTTTCACACTATAATTTTCAATTGGATATTGATGAGGGTAAATTAGTTTTCATTTTAATTTTTCAACTATAAAAGAGGAGCGGTAAATTAGAAAAGTTCCAAATAGGGAAATGACTGAAAAGTCCTCTATCGAGGTTAAATATATTACAACTTTGGAAGTAGTAAAAGATGTGTTTTTGGTTCAAGTTCATGTCTAAACTTGATGTGGTCGTAGCATTATTAATAATGTAGTAGTTGACTATGAAATAATAATGTAATTGTGCAAACAAAAGGAAACCTAGGTCTCATCAAATAACTAGGCTTAAAAGCATTATAAGAAGCTACATGTCATTGAGATTATCGATAACTTTAAATATGTTAATAGTATAAATATTCAAAATGACATGTATGAAATATCTAAAGTCTTGTTTCATTTAATGATGCCCGAAAGATACTTTTGTTAGAGAACAAATGTCGAAAAATATTTTGACCTTTAGAAGTTAAGTGAAAGGAACAAATCTTATAATTGTTAAAATTCTAAGTAGTGACTTATTAATTAATGATTACATGTTTTCAAATTATTAAATCTCTAAGTTTGACTTAGTAATCTAATAATTATTCGATTTGATTTCATAATTTGTAAAGTAGTTATAAAGCTTGAAATTTCCACTAAGATGGAAGAAATGAAGAAACTGGAAAGGAGTTTCCACCATAGTAGCAAAAATGAAGATGATCCTTGTCTGTACACGAAGGTTAGTGGAAGTACAAAATGTTCATAAATTCCTTACATAGATGATATACTACTCATTAGAGTATGTGGGAGCTATGTTACAATCTTGTAAACAATAGTTATCGAAATAACCCTCCATAAAATTTTGGTGAATAATCTTTTATTGAGATCTATAAAGATAGGTTAAAAAGATTTCTTTGGTTACCCAATTAACATAAATAGATAAAATTATTGAAGATGTTTAGCATTAAGGATTGCAAGAGATGATTTTGCCAATGAGGCAATGAATCTGTCTTTATTAGAAGATGTCAAGTAACACATGAAAGGAGAGGTATAACATGAATATGCTATACTATGTATGCAACCATATATAGCCTATACTCTATAGAGTTAAGAGTAGGTTCAAGCCAATTAGGTTGATAAGCATTAAGATGCTGTTAAAAATGTCCTTAATTTATTTAGGAATGATAATATATTTTTAATTATGGAGCATAGAAATTGAAAATTAAAATTTCACAGACTCTAATTTTCAATCGGATATCGATGATAGTAAATCAATTTTGTTTTTAATTTTTTCAGCTATTGGAGGAGGAGTAAAAGTTGAAAGTAGTAAAATTTGATACATTACAACTTTCAAAGTAGTAAAAGTGGTGTTTTGGATGAAAAGTTCATGAATGGAGATAATGTGGTTCCCAACATTAATAAACTCGTAGTAGTTGACTACAATAATGTCAACCCCCATGAAATCCTAATTATATATAACTGATAGATAAATTAATTTTACACAGCTGACTAAGAAATTCATAAATTCTTTGGTACTTCATATTAAATGATAATTAAGATTTCAATAATAAACGTTTACATGAGAAATTATTTTTGGATGAAAATAATAAAATTTAAGAGTCTTGGAGTAAATAAGAAAAGTAAAAATAATAGAATAGGAGCTATTTTGAAATTCTTAATTTTAGAGGACTACAAGAAAATAAATTAGATGAGAAGGAAGGTAAAAAGCAACCCTTGATGCATGTCAAGCATTTTCACACCTCCTCAAGTTTTTCACACCTCCTACGAGTTTTTACACTTCTTCATTACTATATGTTTCACCTCACCTTCTTTCACACTTCAACTCTCTTATAATTTCCACACCTCTTTTTCTCCATTTCACTCTCAAACTTCTGCAAGTTTGATCAATAAGAAGAAGATATTGATTGAAGGAAGCTTGACTCTAGGTAATATTATCTAATGGTTTAATAAGCTTTGTAAGCATGTTGCTGCATAACTAAAAATTAAATAGTTCTATGCTATATTTTAGTTGTTGAATTCTAAATTTTTCTATATGATATAAAATTCTTAAAACCTTATATTATGAAAATAGCTCTCTTAGCTTTCCATAGGGACTAAGAACACCTAAAACTGTATCTCAATCAATACAGATGTATTGACTGAGATACAAATTATAAAATTTAGGTGATCAATCTGTAAAAAGTTGAATTTGAATCGTGAGAAGTAAGTACTCTCATGAAATTTTGGTCATGAAAATATTCAAAGAAATTATGATATTTGACAAAAACACACTAGAGGTTATGATCTTCAAAATGACTTAAGATTTGAAAATTTTCAGCATTGGACAAAGAAGTTATATAATTTCAAAGTTGATGGTAATTAGATGGTCAATTTGAAAAACAAGAATTAAAATAGAAATTTAGGCAAGCTATAAATTTCGATCTACTAAGTCCAATCAAGAAAATAATATAGCAATTTAAAGCATGAAAAGTTAATGTTGAAATGAAACTGGTCTTGGAATTTTTTAAAGAACCTATGCCAAAACCGGTTAAGTTCTGTTTCATTTTCAGATAGCTTTAAGCCAAATGATTTTTAAAAGGGAAAATATACAAATATTAAGATAAACTTTTTACAATAGTTATATGAGATATTGGTAGAGATATGTTCAAGATTTCAGGATGTTATCACCGGGATACTTTTTAGGTAACTTTCCAAAGTTTCAAGCAAGCATATTTTTACAAAAATCCATAATAGATCACCAGAAAAATATGAAATAGGTAAAGAAGAATTGATAGGGTTCAATGAAAAATTATGACATGCAAACCTAAGGCTCTGATACCGCTTTAAATCAAAAAATGGTATGCAAATATCTGACACATTCAAATACCTCAAGAGTAAAAGGTTGCATGTTACATCATTACACTTAGTTCATTCTTTTCTATAGTTCTTTGAACTAGAAAAAAAAAATCAAAAGGGGACTAGAGATTATATCGAGCTACCAATCTTCTTTAAGAACTGGGATAGTTCTTCACTATATTCCTATTTAAGTCGTCGAACATGATGCACCACCTTCCAGCTGGTTCTATGTTGTCACCCAGCCACTAACCTTAGTCCACACATTTGACAAATCTTGTTGATCGGTAACGTCGGCATCTGATATAGTATGACTCCTAACAATAACTCGACGTCAACAAAATCTGACTTAGGCCGCTCCTTAGGCAGCAAAGAAGAAACGCAAGACAAAATGATCAATCTCTGCTGTTTGATCCTCGACCTTGAAGTGCATGACGCCTGTCAAGAAATGAACATAAACATGATATGACCAAACATATGAGACTTTTTGCATAAAAAGTAGACTCAAGCTTTTCTAGAAATATATGGCATGTGTTATAACTCAAAATAAAATGTTCACAATTATTAAAACAAAATGACCTTGCTGTATATTTTGTTCAATCATGTTGCATGCGCTTCACATGACATGTCAACTATTCTTCATAGAAAATTATCATATAATAATAATTCAAGCATAAGTTCAATTACTCTCTGTCAATAATATAAAACACTTATCATTACCTTACTTAAGTATATGAATTAAATTACTTTGATTTGATAATTCATTATTAAAATCCTAAACACATATATCATAATAGTAGGCCAACCGACCGAATTGGGCAAAACCACTTAGGCCTAGTCGCCTAAAGAATGGCTAACCGGTCATGTGGCCGCACGATATAATTAGCTATGTGAGTCAATTTTATTCCTTCTTTAGTTTTTTTAAGCCAACTGTAGGGACTTTCTACCAAAATAAAAGGATATGTTTACTAGTCCAACGACTATTAAAGAAAAGTTCTTCCCTGACTGATTCGAAGAGCAACTCAACAAATTCAGAGGGCATCTCCACAAAGAGTAATTTTTTTTGGCTTGTTCCACGAACTTATTTGCAAGGCAAGGGTTGCTAGGTGATATTTTGAGGTTAAAATTTAAATTTATGGGGTGATTCCCTAATATTTATACCATTCTCTTCAAGTTTAAGACTTGCAAACCAAGTGAAGTGCCTTAATTGACAAGCACAGGAGATCCCATTTCCGTCTAAATATGAGGCCCTCTACAGAAGAAGAAGATACATAACCCCACCTCACTTGGCTTAAAGAGAAAAGCGTTGTAGTGAACCTAGTGAAGTAGTTGTCCTGTAATAAAGTCCCCGGACCCCTCTACCCACGGACTTGTTTTCTCTGACAATTCAACGTCAAGATCTCAACACTCTCTCACTCTGACTCCGCCCTTTTTACAGAGCTTTCTTTCTCTCTCTAAAATCACACGCTTTTCTTCGTCTGTAAAGTTCAATGCGTATGCATTAGTATTTATCATTCTAGATCTTCAACCGCCTTTCATGGATCTTTTAGGCCACCCACCCACAATGCCGTTTCCTTCCTTTTGTCCTTCCTTTTGTCTCTCTTAGGGTTTCCTGTTTACCCTTTTCTCTTTGATCGTGTTTGTAGAGTTGAGTTACATGTCACATTGGCTTTTCTTCGGTATTTTTAGTCATGTCGTGGGGAAATCGAAGCTCGCGACGCCTTGGAGAGCTTCTCCGCTGGCGAGTGCTTCACCGGAGTGGTAGGGACCTTTGTCTTTGGTGGGTTTCTGGCATGTCTTTTGAACTCGAAGAATGCTCTAGCTTCTGAGAATGGTTTTTTGTCTTGAGTTCTGTTCGGAGAGAACAATGCCCTCTTTTATTCTACTTCTTCTTATTATTCTGGTCGATTTCCCCATCTCTTGCTCAGGTACCCGTCTTTTTATTCATAATTTTTTTTCTCCCAGAAACGTTCTTTTACTTGTTTTTAAGGCGGACACTGCATCATTCTAACTCTTGGTCTAAAACAAGTCAAGCGTAGTGTCGACTTTTATGAAAAAACAGAAAGCTCATTTTTTGCTTCGATCCTCGTGTGAAGCAAATACTAAATAATTTAGGTCGTGTTACTGTATGCCACACTATATCTATGCTCCTGAAAATGAATAAAACTTAACAAAAAAAAAAAAAAAAATTCTGGACTTATTCTTCTCTGCAAGAAGGTGCTAGTGAACTATGAGATTGTTTCAAGAATAAATTTGGATCATTTGTGGGTCCAAACTGGATTTTGAATAACATTTGCTTTGAAGTAATTGCCGTAGAACCTCGATAAATTAATAAATTTATCAACCTGTGGTAAAAAATACATAAACAGTAGAATTTCAATAAATTAATAAATTTGCTTAAATAATAGAAGTCAAATTGATTATTTTTTTTATAAGGAGATAAGATCTAGATAGCTGTAAAAATTATAAAATCATACTAGAAGAGTGCTTGACGACCTCACATAAGTTATTAATCTTACATTTTTATCTTATGAGTCAAGATGGAGTAGATATAGGTCAGATTAGGCTGAAAATTAAATGTTGGGCTTTGAAGGGAGATGTATGTCTGATTTTTTATAAATAAAATATTAGATAGTCAGTTAATACAGAAGGATGTGAGAATGTAAGGCGTAAGGATAATATTAATATCTCTAAAGTTTTTGAATACATAGCTAACTAAGGAGTGGGGTGAGAGAAGTACTTAGAGAGGCTAAAGGAAGAGGAGGACACGACAAAGAGACATGGTGGTGGAACAATGAGGTGCAACAAGCCATTAGGAAAAAGAAAATATGGTTCAAGTATTGACAAAAAGATAGAGACAAGGGTCATATGAGCTGTATAAACAAGCTAAGAAACTAAGTAGTAAAGCAGTAAAGGATGCTAAAAAGAGAGCATATGATGATTTGTATAATATGTTAGGTATAAAAGAAGGAGAGAAAGATATCTTCAAAATAGCAAAAGCCAAAGATCAGAAAACTAAAGACTTGAATCATGGTAGGTGTGTCAAACATGAAGATAATAGAGTTCTAATCCAAAATAAAGCTATTTTAGATAGATGGAGGGGTTATTTCGAGAACCTACTCAATGGGACAAGTGCTGAGGGATTAAACCTTGAGAGACCTAAGATGCAGGAAGGGAGGCATCTAGTGTTCCATCGTAGAGTTAATGCTAAGGAAGTAAGAGAGACACTGAAGAAGATGAAATCGGGAAAGACAGTTGGACAAGATAAGATACCGATTAAGATGTGGAAGTGTCTGGGAGAAGAAGTTGAGATCCAAATGATATGACGGAAACAATTTTCTTGATTAGACAAATGATAGAAAAGTATAGAAAAAAAATAAAAGAGACTGCATATGGTATTTATCGACTTAGAGAAAGCCTATAATAGAGTGGCTAGGGAATTAATCTGGTAGGTACGTGGAAGGAAGAATGTGCCTTAATGTTATACTGAGATCCTTAAGAATATGTATTATGGTGTTGTAATTAGTGTTCGGTCACTATATGAGATGTCTAGTGAATTCCCTATTGCAGTAGGACTTCAGCAATGGTTGGCTTTAAGTCCATTCCTCTTTGCTATTGTTATGGATGAGCTGACGAAACATATTTAGGATGAGAAACATATTCAGGATGAGGTACCTTGGTGTCTGTTGTGTGCAGATGATATCATCTTAATAGATGAAACTAAAGAAAGTGTAAATCAAAAATTAGATAGGTGGTCTGAGATTCTAGAAAATAAGGGTTTTAAAATTACTCGCTCAAAAACAAAGTATTTAGTTTGTAATTTTGGTCCCAAATCTTGAATAAGGGGTAACCTAATTGAGATTGACTGTAGGGACATGTGAGAGTATATAGACCATAGGATTAAAGCAGTTAGGATGAAATAGAGGATGACATCAGATGTCTTATGCAATAGAAGAATGCTCACGAGATTGAAAGGAAAGGGTTATAAGACGATTGTTCGACTGACTATGCTTTATGACTCGGAGTGTTGGGCCACTACTGGACAACATATACATAAGATGGCGGTAGCAGAGATGCATATGTTAAGATGGATGTGTGATAAAAACACATAAAGATATAATTAGGAATGAAAGGATTAGGAGTTATCTAGGCGTAGGCCCTATAGAGGATAAGATTAGCGAGCAATGTCTAATGTGATTTGGTCATATGCAGAGGAGACCAAACACGACTCTAATTCGATAGTTTAGATTGTCAGGTAAGTGGAGGGTGTAGACAGAGAGGTAGATCGTTGAAAGCTTAAATGAAAATGGTTAAAGAAGACATTCTAGATCTTGGATTAAGTGATGATATGTGAAAATATTGCGTAACTTGAAGAACTAATATCTGTGCAGTCGATTTGAAAAATAACGGGAATGGAGATGATGATGAAGATGATACTTATAAATTTAAGCTGCATTCATTTGAGATAATTAGCGTTTTAAATTGTTATCATTGATTAAAAAACCAATATAAATTTTCATCTTAATATATTTTTAACGAAAAGATACATAATGCTAGTTTATTAAACTAGCTATTTGTTTGAAGCATTCTCTATAACTTTTGAAATTAAGTACTTATAAAAGATAGCATTTAAGTCCAAATTCGGCAATCTTACAGTCAAAAGTATTTTTATAGTTATAGATTAAAATGCCGAGCACAGTAACAGGACTTGACCTAAACATTCACACGCCATTTGCCGAAAACATTTTTGGTTACAAACACTTATTCAAAAAGCTTTGTCATGTTTCAATAAGCTTTAAGCTGAAAGCTGTAGCAAACTGGCCTTGCTCATGATCGATTTTGTTTCAGGGTTTTCACAATTACAAGTATACTTCTCTCCTTATGTACCGCCAAACCGGCTAACATCTATGAGGGAACTCTCAATGGAACAAGGTAAGGCCATTTTCTATTATTCGACACGGGCATGTGATATTTTATTCTTATATATTTTATCAATTTTATTTATCTTAGGCATATTATTGATAAAGTAAACAAATTTTATGGAAACCAATGACATGGAGTTTGAACCTACTTATGACCAATAAATTAACTTTGGAAGGCCAATTTTCTTATTTTTATCATTGCAAAGTATGACTTCTTTGATGTTGCCAAAGATTGAAAAATGCTATAACTTTTCACAGCAAAGTGCTGTAGTTATAGGTTATTTACCACAGGAGGAATTTTATAGGAAAGTTGTCACAAAGGTGTACATTATCTACACTTTGGTGACCTTTGATTGAAATTCTTCGGAATTCTGAGGCTCTTTCTGATGCAGATCATGATTATTTAAATCTTATCTAGTAGTTAGGGATTTTATTTGGTTTTATTTGCTATCTAATCTAGTAGTTCTTAGGATTTTAGCTGTTATTAACTCTAGGAAGGTCTTATGTCTTTTCTTTGTGTTGGCTATATTTTACCATACGTTAGTTTCAATAAAGCATAATCGTTTATTTGAAGTTTAACTTTGTGTTGGAGAGATTCCTTCGCCCTTACCAGGAGAGATATGTGGTAGATCTCTCTTTGGATTCAAAGACTTTCAGCTTAAAATCTATTTATGGTGATCTGATTATGTCTTATAAATGGTATGTCGTTTAGGATTGTTTCTGCTTAACTGCCTGTAAGTGTTTGTCCTCTGCAAAATCTCAATTGCAGAAGGGAAGAACAAGTAACCATTCAAAAAAATAAAAAAAAGGAAAAAAGACAAAAGAGAAGAAGGTATTTTGTCTGAAAAACTAGTAATGATCTTAAGTTTGTTTGCATGCCTACTAGGCAAATATCATTTCCAAACTCCTCTACACCTTCAACATCCAACGATAGACTCACTTGTGCTGCAACAAATCCAACATCATTGTCGATGAAGGGTTATCCATCTTATAAACCAACAATTTTTAATTTTTTTTGTTCTTTTTTAAAAATAAAACACATCACTGACAACCTTCTTTCATAGAACCAAACAATCAAACACCCAGTAAGTTGACACTCATCCATGGTAGAAATAGGTCCACATATTGTCCTAGCACCGGAACCAAATTCGTACATACTGTAAATCCAGTAACCCGAGACACAGATAAACCTTCCAAGGACAAAAGATCCACAAATCTCAACCTCATTTGGATTCCAACTTTTGTTCCCAAACTGTCCGGACAGATGAAGCACTGATACCGAACTAACCTGCTGCATTGGAAATTAGGAACAAGGCATAAAACCCCAGCAACATAGTATATTAAAAAAAGATGTAAATTTAAGACGTAATTAGTAATTATAAGAAAAGCTAATAATAAAAGGAAAAATAAGAAGAAGCTGTTTTTGGCAAGTTCAACTAGATGAAAAAGGAAACAAGCAATGAATGTATAAAATTATTAAGTGAATCAAATATCAATCCAATTTTATTTCTAAAACCTACCTCCAGAATATTTGCTCAAGTCCCCAAGGGTTCTCCATTATTAACCCCCTTAAAGTTTCCAAAAATTCTGAATCATCCCTAAATTACTATTGTTTCGTAATATCCCTGATCTTATCTAATCGGGAACTAATAGATTGCCCTTTGAGGTGCACCATTTCATTTTGAAAGTATTGTAATATATGTAAATTTCTTATACAAGGATTTCATCTGTTTTCACTACCTTTTATAACTGTTAATGGCTACAGTTGCATATAAACATAACACATAAATTTGTCTTCCATTCCAGCTAGGTCAATTTTAATGATAGTTTCACATGCTCTGCCAAAACCTCATAGTAGACGAGTATTTAATCCTTCTCTAGAGGCATCTGCTACTCCTGCACCTTCTCCACATTCTCAAGGTAACATATATTCTAAAAATATTCATTATGATGTTAAAGATATGCTAGTGATCTCATCTCTTCTGTTCTAGGGCCTAGCAGCTCACCATTACCTAATCATCATTGGCATCATCGTCATGTTAGATCTCATTTGGTCGCTCCAACCCCTTCTAAAGACCAAGGTAAGATTTGGGTGTGTCTTGCTAATTGTTTGGTCTTCTCCCTGTGTATTTTATTTCATGAATGTTTGTTGATATGATAATTTTCAAGGAGTTGGTCAAGTTTAATTGTTTGTAAATGGATGGGGTAACCAAAGGTGGCAAAGCTACAACTTGATCAAATCACAAAGATAGTGATCCTCTGAATCAAGTATGTGGCATTTAAGGCCTGGTCCTTGAAATTCTTTCCTATATTTCCAGCTATTTCAATAAATGCAAGGAGTATCTCCCATTGACAAATTTGTTTTACCTGTTGTGTTTCCTAAAAGATCAAGGATGGCCTAGGGAATCTGATTGCATATGAATGCAAGGCATCTGCTTCTTGATGTTTGTAATGGCTATGCAGTGTCTTGATTTTGTAATCGCTTCTTTTCATTTTTCAAATCCGTATCTTCTATTTTCCTGTAAATAAGTAATTGTATAGATCTTTTTTGTTAGTTAATTGACCATGACAATACTTCCTTTTATCTTAAGCTCTATTACAGATTACATGTATCATTGCCTGGATCTAACTTTCAGGCAGTGTTCTTCCGAACATACAACTGGCATCATAAAATAAGTTATCTTTTATTTTTCTTTATCCTTCAATTTTTCGTCAATGAAATGGGCAGGATGTGATCAAATCTGTGTGGAGCCACTTACTGCAACTCCCTTTGGTTCGCCTTGTGGATGTGTGTTTCCCATGAAAGTCCAACTTCTTTTGGACGTAGCCCCTTTTTCTGTTTTTCCTGTAATGAATGAGCTTGAGATTGAGATTGCAGAGGGTACGTATTTGACGCAAAGTCAAGTGAAAATAATGGGTGCTAGTGCGGATACTCAAAATCAAGGGAAAACAGTGGTGGATGTTAACCTGGTACCCCTTGGAGAGAAGTTTGACAACACCACTGCAGTCTTAACTTCTGAAAGATTTTGGCATAAGAATGTGCCTCTTAATAGCACTCTTTTTGGTAGTTATGATGTGATGTATGTCAGATATCCAGGTAATAACTACTCTCCAATATTTTTCTGGAATTTTGTTAGTACCTGTCATAGAGACTGAAAGAATCCTTATCAGGGCTTCCTTCTTCACCACCTTATGGGAGTTATGTGGGGAAGGGTCCAAGTGGAAGTCGAGAAGATCTTCCTATCTCTGCGAATTTCGTAAACAAGAGCAAGAGGATGAGTATTAGAACCATTGCCATCATTGCTTTGTCTGCATTTGTATTATTACTGGTTTTCCTCGGTGCTCTGTTTGTTTATGTAAAATGGAGGAAGTTTAGAAGGCCGTCAAGTGCTGTTGGTCCTGCCTTTACATCATCTATAAATAAAAGATCCGGTAAGTTGCAGATATTTGAACATTCCGATAGGTTAGCTTATACTGTATTCTAGAAAAGACAGTTGCATTCTAAAATGATGCAGGTACTGGGTCAGTCCTGTCAAGTTGCATGGCAAGCTCTACCTCAGTTTCCCTGATTTCCACCATGGCTACTTGCATTCCATCTGTCAAGACATTTACCTGCCCCGAACTTGTGAAAGCCACAGATAAGTTCAGCTCAAAGAGGCTTCTAGGAGAAGGGGGATTTGGGCGTGTTTATCATGGCATTGTAGAAAATGGAACTGAAGTTGCAGTTAAGTTGCTTACCAGGGATAATAATCAGAATGGTGACCGTGAATTTATTGCAGAAGTTGAGATGCTTAGTCGGTTACATCACCGTAATCTCGTGAAATTGATTGGTATATGCATTGAAGGACGTGTGCGCTGCTTAGTCTATGAGCTTGTTCACAATGGCAGTGTTGAGTCCCATTTGCATGGTACTTTCCTTATTGCCTTCAACTCTTTCCTTTTGCTCTAATTTTCTTTTCTTCATTCATTTACACTAACTTTGACTGTTTGTTTGTTTTTATTTGTTTTAATTTTAATTATAGTTATTAATTTTGAATCACCCTTCTGACATCATTTGCCATAAATATAGAACTTCCACCATGTATTTGTCCAAGCTGATAACTTTATGTCACTTTGTGAAAGAACTTTTAATTAAACTAAAAGCAATTATCGTGCACTTGTAGGTGTTGACATGAAAAAGGGACCTCTTGACTGGGATGCACGGTTGAAAATTGCTCTCGGAGCAGCGAGAGGGTTGGCTTATCTTCATGAAGATTCTAACCCTCGAGTAATTCACCGTGATTTCAAGGCTAGTAATGTTTTATTGGAAGATGACTTCACCCCCAAAGTTTCAGATTTTGGATTGGCAAGGGAAGCAACTGAAGGAAGTGAACATATATCTACACGAGTTATGGGAACTTTTGGGTAATCAATCATAGCTCTTGGAATTGACATATGATTATATCAATCCTCCACCCCCCCCCCCCCCCCCCCCCCATCCTCGTAGACAAATTTTCATTAGTCTTTGATTAATGATAGATAATTATGAACTGGTGTGAGATTGCCATACAAGAAGGCATATGCTATGTTTTTCCTCAACCTGTTATCATATCAATCTTTTACACCATCCGTAAGAATCTATCCTTCTGGGTCCTTTTAGACAAATTTTTATTAGGAGTCTTGTCAATTTCAATTTAGTCTATGATTAATGATAATTAATATACGGGAGCAGCAATATTAACACTGAAGAAAGATGATTTTTGGATTACCATTTCTACCATGAAATGCCAAGTTCTGTGGCTATTTGTTGTGTGTTTCTGATCTTCTCGTTTTGTTTTGTTTTCTTATTTGTTGTTCCTTTTTACATAGATATAGTCTCTTCATACTGTTCGACTTTTCCTTTTATTTGATAGAATTTGATGGATTTTCAGGTATGTAGCCCCTGAATATGCAATGACAGGACATCTACTTGTCAAAAGTGATGTTTACAGTTATGGTGTCGTTCTGCTTGAGCTTCTCTCTGGCAGGAAGCCTGTGGAAATGTCCCAACCTCAGGGACAGGAGAACCTAGTAACATGGGCACGAACCCTACTGACTAGTAGAGATGGTTTGGAGCAACTAATTGATCCTTCTTTGGCTGGAAGTTATGACTTTGATGACATGGCTAGCGTAGCAGCCATTGCTTCTATGTGTGTACACCCAGAGGTGACTCACAGGCCATTTATGGGAGAAGTTGTCCAGGCTCTTAAACTTATATATAACGACACGGACGAGGCATGTGGGGATTTTTGCAGCCCAAGGGAGTCCTCTGCTCAAGACTCGGACTTCAAAGGAGATCTGGTACCATCAGATAGCAGTTGGTGGAATGCTGGTGGGCTAACACCTCGATTGACTTATGGGCTGGCCTCTTCCTTCATTACGATGGAGTACAGCTCTGGCCCACTTGAAGAGATGGAAAATAGACACCATTCAACTTCAAGTTTAGTAGGGGATGAGGTATCTTTACCAGTCAGGCATGGGAACAGGTCTGGTCCCTTGAGAACAATTCGGAGCAAACCTGCTTTTTATAAATTGTCAGGTAGTAGGAGCGATCATGGTGGACTTCTTTCGAGAATTTGGAATGATGGGTACTGGGTTTAATTCAAGTCTTCTTTCAAGCGATTTTGAAAATTGTACAGTTAAAATCTCTCCCCGAGCCATTGTTGTAGATTAGATGTTTGGAATTTGAGCTGTTTTCAGTTTCAGAGAGACGAAAAAGAAAGTGTTGTCCTTAATTTTGAATTTCTTGATTCATTACCAAACGAATTGGAGATGTAAGCCTTGTATTATATTTTTCCTGATTTACTTTCCATCCTGTCTTAATTTAGTTACGTATGTGGTGTGGTGTGCAGTTTTACACCATCATCGAGATGCTGAATGGTATACATTGAGATAAAAAGGAGCACCTTTCTTTCTAACCGATCCATCAAAATTCAAAACCGTTGGCCGTTGCAATAATAGACCCTAATCTATTCATCTGTGGTCTCACAATTATGACTAGCATTAAACTCTTAACGCCTTTCAGGTTTCTACGGTTACTATTTAATTCAGCAGATAAATTGGTAATTTACTAAAGGAAAATGGAGTCAAATTAAGGGAATGAAGTGGGATTTCTCTAGGAAAGATAAAGTTCTTATAGAAAATTCTCCGTAGTGAATAACTATCATGTTATGATAAGAAAACTACAAATTTAAATACATCGGTTAA
This sequence comes from Coriaria nepalensis, assembly GCA_027186245.1. Taxonomy (NCBI): domain Eukaryota; kingdom Viridiplantae; phylum Streptophyta; class Magnoliopsida; order Cucurbitales; family Coriariaceae; genus Coriaria; species Coriaria nepalensis. Next base: position 6,690,508 of record CP114491.1, on the reverse strand, counting down.
ATGATATTTTACCTTCCAAACTATCTCTTTAACTATGATATTTTAAAAAGATCTCTCTAAACTATGTAAGTCGTTAAACGTTCTTGAATCTGGGCAGAAGTGATATTCAAAATTTTTCATTTTCTAAGTTTTCGATTTAGACAAACCAAGATCAACATGTTACACTTAGAGAAACTTTTCCTCAATCAGAAATCCCAATGCTATATGATTTAAGAACCTACTAGAAGAGGAGAAGAAATAGAAGAAGAGAAATATACCTACTCTAAAGCTCAACACCACCGTTGCCCTCTTACCATCGCCGTCGTCCGCTGCTGCCGGTTCCACACTTACTAATAACTTTCGGTTTAATTTCTTATTCCTAAGCTCAACTCATGAGAGAGGGTATTTTCTTGGAAAGAAAGAAAGTTTGAGAGGAACAAAACTCTTCTCTCTCTCTCACTATGATGGGCGGCTAAGGGTTATCTCTAGGGATTACCTTTTTATAGGCACACTATGAACCGATGGTTCCAACTTGTTCAAAACAAAAGATGAATATGAATTAGGAAGTGAGTGGATTATTATATCATTATATAATTCTGGGACCATACCAAATCCTAGACAATCTAGGCTTTCCATATACCAATCATCTTGAGCACATGTTGTTCAACGGATGTACCTTTGGCCATTTTCACACAAAATAATGCTTTTAAAGCTTCAAACCTGTCACCTGGTTCATCATTTCCCCAAATCTCATTTAGGTTTTTATGATGTTCATGGCATGCATATCTTCATATAGCATTTGAAGCTCTTTTGACATTCATGCAAGCATTAAGCGTTGTACCTTGTAGCATTTGAAGCTCTTTTGACATTCATGCAAGCATTAAGCATTGTACCTTGTCATCTTGGTTAAACCATTTGGCTTAAGCCCCTCTTTCTTTAGAGGTTGAATCCATCCATGAGGAAGCATTAGTTACCCTTGATCCAATATATGGGTAAGGTATTCATCATTAAGAACAATTCTCAGTCGTCTTTTCCAATCCTTGAAGTTAGTCCCTACTAACTTATCTTGTTCAAGGATTGAAGGTAACGAACTGTTTGTCATCGCCTATTTCAGAAGAAAATAAATAAATGTACAATGTAAGTACTTTGTAAACTATATTAACTACTAAAATCAAGAGTCTTTTCAATTTCAGTAAAGCTTCCATTATTTTATTACTATCAGGAAAAACTTATTTTTTCTAGCAGGTAAAGGATCCCTACATCGAATATTATAATCATGTATCCATAAGTAACCATAATACATATACAAGGTAGCGAATTTTTTTTTACAATTACATCTCATGTAACTCCTACACTTACCTTTAGGAGACTATGGTCTCAAATGTAACCAACCATATCCCATAGTTAAGCTTTTCTTGTGAACATTAGCATGTACCCAATCTAGAATTCCTATATGTCCATAGCCGAGTCTAGAGGAATAATGCAGTCACATGCATTGATAACAAATGAACTTGTAGTTTAATGAATTATTAACCACAATGTGTCAATAGCCGATTAATGATTTATTAATCTTATATTTATTGTAACATTTGGAAGGCACCACATAAAACTTTCTTATGTAGCTTTCAAACTTAATATTATCAAAAAAGGATTTAAAAAATAAAAAATTAAATTGTCTCATCAAAATATCCTCATATACACATCATTAGCATGCTTTTCAATATGATGCAAATTTCATATCAAAACAACAATGCATGTATTATATTCAACATACATGTATAAATCATCATTAATTTAACATGTACTATATCCATCAATTAAGTTTAATGTGACATAATGCCTATAATTTATTAATCTAAACATGCTTTTGATTTACCTAGTATGATTAACAATTAATCAAACTAGTCATATTCAATGTACATTGATTTAAACTATCATATCAATCAATTATATTATACAATTCAATGAATATTTTCCAAGTCATATTATTTTTAAGTTTAAACTCTTTCTCAATACAAGAAAATACTTAGTGTTGCAAAAACTTCTCCAAATATTGAACTCATTCTAATTCAAAAGTCTTACTCATATAAGTTAAAAATTTCAATTCTATGAAAACATTCATCAATTGAAGTTTCTTATATGATTACACTAGAAATATTTTAACATTTCAGAATTTATTCTAATGAAATATTAACACTTTGCAAACACTTAATTCTTCAAGTTAAATAAACTTTCAATTTAAACGTTTTAATCTCGAAAATAAAATCTCATAAAATTCGAGTAAATACATATTTCCAGATAATCCAGGTTAATGAAAAATGGTGGGACCCACAAAAATGAATGACTAGTGGAGGCTCGATGTGTCATAATGTGTTAGGCCTACAACGAGTCCATGTAAGTCATTGAATCTTTGCTTATCCAGAGCAGAGTGCAATTTCTAAAAAATGACTTTCAGATATCCGAGTCAAAAATGACTACCACCAAGATCATTGGTTACGCATATTTCTTCAAACCAGAAATCTGGTTCAACTATTTAATCCAAGAAATAAACTAGGTTAAAGAAAAAAGGGAAAGAGAAGAGAGTTTATATCGATCCCTCAACTCCTCCAAGCCCAATTGAATGCCTCAACATCATAATTCCTTCGCTAGATCACCGTCGAAAATTGCCACCACCAGAGGAAAACCGTTGACACCATGGATCTTTTCCGATTCTAAGAATCGTCCAACCTCTAATCTTAATCCATATGGATGAAATCCTCTCGGTTTACTATCCATCTCTCATCAATACTTTGAGGTAGAGAGAATTCTTGGAGAAAGAGAAAAATATGATAGAGACTCTCTCTCTCTCTCTCTCTTGTGTTTGGGAGGCTGGGGTTAGAAGAAAGAGGGAAACCTCTTTCTTATATAGGCCTTTGAGTCTTGGGTCTCTTTCCCATGGGCCCCAAGTGTCCGGTTCATTTAATGAATGATCGTGAAGTAAAATTGGGCCCATTATATCTAACATAATTTTAGTTTTTTCAATAACTCAAGTATCGATCCTTCTATTTTGTCAGTATCCCGATTCGTCATAAGATATTATTTAATTGCTAAACCATAATAAACATATCATGTGAATCATTATATTTTTATTGAACATAGACAATGATCTTATGAATGTCATTTCATACCATTTTACTTTGGTTAGAGATTTCCAGTTTATTAAGGAATATAATTTATAGGATTTATTTCCCGAAATAAAGAAGTGATGGATCCCATCCTTATCACTGACGACAATCATATACAGAATCTTATACCCAAAAGTTTAGCCCATTATAACCCATGGCTACGATTGTTTGGAAAAATATCTAAGTGTAAAACCTGACACATAAGACATACTAAGGTGATCGCAAGTCTGAAAATCACGAGTATTATAGTCACTAGATATATCTAATTAACAGTTAGTATTCTTATTACTGAGAATACCACCAATGACCACTAATCATCCAAATGGTTCATTACCACCAATGGCCATGCAATAGTGTATTTGAATTTACCAATTTTCCTCTTGATAATGTTACGACTACGAACAATTGATATCTTAAACTTTTAAGCAGCATGCATCTCACCCACCATGATCTCCACATGACCTCACGTGTATAATTTAAGCCATACCCAATATGTCTATGATTAACTAAAATATGTCTATGATTAACTAATTGGCGGGCTTGAGGAATAGTTGAAGCCATACCCAATCGAAAAAGGATGTTATCCAAACGCATTTCAAGTAATTGTAGTAAAACTTGACCCGTTGATCCTTTGGCTTTTCCGGCGATACGAACGTATTTAAGTAATTGTCGTTCTGTAATACCATAATGAAAACGCAATTTTTGTTTTTCTTCTAAACGAATACGGTATTGAGATTTTTTACCGGAGCGCGGTTGGTTTTTAAGATCGCTTCCGGTTCTGGGCCTTTTACTAGTTAGTCCCGGTAAAGCCCCCAGACGGCGTATTTTTTTGAAACGAGGCCCTCTGTAACGCGACATAAAGACTCCTTATTTTATTTAAATTTCATAAACCTAAATTAAAACTAAACTAAATAATAAATATGCTATATGAAGCGAAATCTAGTAAAGTATTGTACTACAACGAACAATTAGATGAATTGTATCAATATCCGGATCGATCCTATTGTATATGTAAATAATAGAAAAAAAAAGAAGAGTTCCCCTCTTGACTTGTTCAACAGAAAGAGAATCCCTCCAATTTTGATTCATAATTGGAAGTTCCTACGACATAATAGATCCGTGACCCTTGAAAAAAGGGGAAGAGGCCCTTTCTCTATTTGTTTGATTTTTTACATAAATTGATAATGTGAAATCAAACAAATAGAGAAAAGCCGGCTATCGGAATCGAACCGATGACCATCGCATTACAAATGCGATGCTCTAACCTCTGAGCTAAGCGGGCTCACATAACAGAAATTGTACATGCATAGGAATTTACTCGGATCTTGGCTTAGCTATTCATAATTAATATGAATATAGAATAGAATTTCAAATAAATATGGAATATTTTAATATTATAGAACATAAGAATTAATATACCGATTAATATACTATAACGATATAAAATTTCGATCTATTTATCAAATATATGATAAATAAGTCCTTCATTGATGATGATAATGAATCGATGATGATATTCATTTGCTAATTTGCTATGAGATCGTATCACATAAAAAAAAACCCGATCGGATCAAAATTTGATTTGCTTGACAAGCATATACTTTCAATTCCAAGATATAATGTCATGGTTGATAGGAAACTCGGGACAATTGGGGGGATGTGTTTTATAATGATAGTACTATGTACTATAAATGCAATTAAGAAGTATAATGTTATAACAACTTGTACATGTACAACTTATTTTGCTTATATTGAATGTAGAAGCTCCTAGATAATTTGTGGAAGGCATATGTGACATTTGCTTAGTGAAACATATCTAGGTGACTTTTTTGTGTTACAATAATATCTTTTGTTTATCTTATTAAGTTAAGTTTTCCTATAAAAGGCCATTAAGATATTGTTCTAATGTACTTTTCTGTGGTTTAATTTCATTTCCATTTCACCACTTCAATTTAGATTTGAATGAGGCACCAAAATCATCCTTGGAAGTGGAAAGTTGAATTTATTGAGCTAGTATAAGGACATTATAGGAAACAAATAGGGACCATGAACTTACAACAAGCCCTAGTTGAGCCTCAAAGGCCCGATCACTTCTAACCTATGTTCGGGTTTCCAGAAGTTTGTTTAATTCTCATTTTTCAAAAATTAAAATAACCTTGAATATTTTAAGTTAATATCCAATTTTACACAGTAAAATACAGACTTTAATTAGGGTCTTTGTAGTTGGATCCAGCTAGGTCCATTAACACTTTAATGACTAACCAGACTTTCTTTTGATATGAAAATATTCATTAGTTTAAATTCATTAAATCTCTATTTAATAAATTTATCTTATCAATTTAATATTTTTTAATTAATTATTTTATTTGAAATTAAATCTAATCACTCTTTGGATATGCTAGTAGTGTATGTGTGACGTAGACTTAATAAATTAAACAAATTAATTATTTAACTTTTTAAATCAAGTTCATATGAATAAGTCAAAATTCTCCAATTTAGAGTTCAAATAAAATCCAATTATTCTTTATGTGTGTGACCAGATAAGTTTTATATTATGCCGGTAGTTTGTTTCCACAACTTGTGTATTTTTGTCTAAATAATTAATATGATAATCTTTTATGATCAATTAATTTAAATCACTAGACCTCATTGGCTTCTAGCAAAACATATGGGTCATCCATGTAATAAGAAGTCTTAAGAATCTCCATAAAAACTATAAATAACTATTATTGTACCGATTTATTCTTCCATTTATTCATAGTCTTAGATAGCCATAAAGTTTTGTTTAACTGTTAAACCTATTAGAATATCAATATGAATCATATGTACCATTATGCAACTAATCCATGGATTTACAGAAATTATTTTCACATCATATTATTTTGTGTAAAGATTTTTTTCATAGTATAAAGTATTTCATTCATAAGAACTTTCTTCTAATATAGAGCTGATTAATCTTATCTTATCAGTTTACAAATTATATATACTTAAACAAATACTCAATGGTTAATCCCTTAGCGACGTTTGGATAGAGTGACATTGAATAATATCAAAATATAATATTTTTTACTGTATTATTTTAATAATCTTAGATTTAAAAATTATAAATATTATAATTACTAAACAAATCTCATTAATAATTAATATAATTATAAGTAAGATTTATCATATAATTATATTCAAAAATTAAATATCTATTGATCGCTTATATTTATTTCAATATTTTTCTATACCAATAATTATAAAAATATTATTTTATTTTAAAAATAATAATTCATATAATAATATTTTTAAAGTATAAACAATTTTAGATCTTAAGTCTACTTAATTCACATCGCTCTCTATCATAATTACAAAGGAATGTCAGAGAATCTAGCTAAGTATGCGTCAAAATACTCTGAACTGTCCCGCAGCTGTCATCATCTTTTGCTGTGTGAATGCAGAGGTTGACGTTCCATTTTGGCGCGAAAGATGTCCTCGCTTCCATGTTTTTATAGTGGTCTATTACATTTATAGCATCAATTCAAAAGCACGATGAAACGGAACTGTTCTCGACCTAACCCTAGAGTTACGGTCCCGGCCCGACCTTCTTCTGAAAGAGCTTTTCATGGAGCTAAGAAATCCGGTTCACGACTATGCGATTCAACAGCAAAACCAGCAGCAGGTTTTCCTCTCCCGAATTTCAAAATTGAACTCATCTTTACTTCGCCTTCTTCTTGAATTTGGTTTTATTGGTTTATTGAATCTAATTTTAGATTCTGTTTCTCTCTCTGTCCAGTAACTACAGTCAAATTTTAATTTGTTTTTGTTTGATAACACTGGAAGAAAATCAAATTACCAATTGATGTAAGCAACCTTAGAATCGTAGAGTGTCCTAAAATGGTTCTTTTTGTAATTTGGTTCCATAGTCCTATCCTTTGTGGAACTACTGTGTCTCTTCTTCAAGTTGAATTAGAGCTCTCAGGTTGTTCTTAACCTATACTACTTCTAAGTTCTAAACCTATTTAAGGAACCCACATTTATACTTTGCTACAACCTGAGCCAGGTGTGCTCCTAAGTATCCAAAATGGACTGATATATGTATGCCTTAGGCTTAGTGAGGATGACATAGGGGGTTTGAATGTGAAAATTAATTTCACTGCCCGTCACTATTCTTAAGTTGACCATCTAAATTATCTTCTGTTTTGTCGCATTACATTTTCAGTAGTTGGCAGCTTCTTACCACTCTAATTGTCTCTAGAATTAGCTTACTCTGCAACTCTGATTACATTTGTAAGTAGTGTTTGCTGGCTTAGCTAACCAAATATATAAGTAAGGCTTAACTTAACCATTTGACTGGTTATCTAAACACTCCATTAACGCATCTTGGGTCCTACTGATGATGATCTGTCACTGCCATATGCCTTTGACTTGAGCTTTTCTTTTCCCCTTTTCTCCTGTTTCTTGATACACTTTAGCTGAATAAATGATTGAAATCTGCATGTTCTTAGTCCCATAATCCTTTGACTGGCAGACCAAATTCTTCCGCACTTAAAGGAAATCAGGCTACAGTGTGTCGAGTTGTCTGTTTAACTCATTTCAGTGCACTGATTACTAGAGCTACAAGCTGCTTGCAGTCTTACATTTAATGTTTTACATCTCTGTATTCTTCAGTGTAGGTGAATCTGCTTCAATTTTGTATGGTCATAATATATATTTCTACATCGACTACATGAAACTTCCATTTTGGAATATAAATCAACTAATATGATAGCAACATGCAGTTGATGCAGCAAAAACCTCTGAGTATGCCTTTTTCCAAAAATTGAAGAAAGATGTGGGCGTGCTAGTTGATTCACAATCATGTCCCAGGATGGAAAGCCAATCAAAGAGGGTCAAGTCTAGCGACTGTCTTAGAGGTAAAATGAAAGTCATCTCCAGGCTTTATGGTTAAGTCAACAAGCTCTGTCACCATTATCTTCCAGCAACATTTCCTTTTTCTCCCTTTCCTTTTTCTCTTTTTTTTTTTTTTTTTCTTTCGTTATCATTTTAATCAATGCATAAGTAGTGCTTGTTTCAATCAATTGTTTTCGTCTGTTGGAGGATTATAATTTCCTTAATTTTTATGAAATACTACTCTCTGTCCCTTGCAGAGAGGACAAGCATTATAAAAAACAGCCTCGAGGACTTCAAGTCGTTATTGCTTGTTGAAAGTGCTAGTCCTGGTGAAATTGATTCTATGGATTCACCACTTGGTAATGATTCAAAAACTTCCATGTCTGCATTAAGAATGTGCGGTATTGTCATGGGCTTTCAAATAGAAAAACAACAAGAAAGTAAGCTATGGACAAAGTATCAGGAAACTTGCATTACTTAATAGATGAATGAAACATATATTTCACGAAAAATAATAGAAGTATTATAAGATCCCATGAGTTTAAAATTTGCTATTAGACTATCACAAGGAAATGATTCTTTACATTAATAATGCACCTCCCAGTTGCAGGATTATTATTTTGTTACCCTAGAAACTATCTTTACTTGCGTATCTTTTCCGTCATATAATGATTTTATCATGTGACAACCGATGTTATCTCATTTTCTTTTCTTTCAGCCTAGTACTGTTGGGAACATAACATACAATTTAACCACCAAACATATATTTCAAAATATGGGTTTTCCTTATGTTGGGATTCGCACCTGACCTTTCTGGAGGGACTAAAATTATGCTTTGGAACCAAATTTGGAGCATATTTCTCTGTCTAAGGTGTTTCTTTGAAAATCATATGCCAGTGCATTCTATCTCTGTAATTCTCTGTCTTCGAATGCATGTCCTCCCACTTTAAGTGTGTCCTAGTTGTTCCTGAATTGTTTCTCCTACTTGTTACGTGTACACAAACATGACTTGTAACACAAAAACAATCATATATTGAAGTTCATATTTCCTGTATGTATTATCAAAACTAGACTGGAATAACAAAACATAACAGTAATTAAATATACTGTTTTGAATGTAAAATCCTTAATATACACTAGCCATCTTTCTTAATTGAACAATCTCTTTGTTGATATTTAGTGTATGAACTGAAATTAGTAATGCTCTCTACTAGTCATGGCAACAGAGTGAACTGCAGAATTTATTCCATATAGTAGATATGTCCAAGAAGTTTCCAAGGATATGTAAATCATCACCTAGAATTGAAAGGACTTTAAATCAGACCAATTATTCAATGACCTTAATATTATATAATTCTATAATATAAGCTACCTGCATCAATATTTTTTCAGTAAACATTGAGATAAAGGGAGCTTGTACCACATTGAAAAGGAGACACAGCAACCAAAGAAATTTTCTTGAAAATGGTAATTTTCTTGAGACCGCACTCGCAGCTCAATTAGTCAAGATAGAATATATCACACTTATGGTGATGGTGAGACATAACACGATTATTGGAAATAACACTAGCCTCCCCCACTATTTTTTAATTATTTATTTCAACTGCTATACATCAAAATTCAAATAAATGTAGGGATGAGTTATTCATTTCTGTAAATTTCAGGTGTTGTCGGTACATATTTAGGAATCTTTTACAGGAAGAGGCAGAAACTACATCACTATGTTGCAGAAATCTCGATTTCTGTAAATGGTGAACTCTTTTCAGATGTGTTAGACCCATAGATCTATCTTCCTTTCTATTTTCTTTCATTTTATTTAGTTTTCCTTTCTACTTACACTTCCTCGTGCTGATTTCATGGAAACTTTTCCAGGCATGATATTGTTTCTTTGCTCCTCTCTCGGCTGGTTCCTCAGAGCAATGGAAATAGTGTATTCACCTTTTTTTTTTTTTTTTCTATATGTTGTTGGGTTCTCACTCTAGGATTAGGCTCCTTCCAGCTTGCTTTCATGATTTTTCACTAGTGGTGTCTTATATGATTGGCACTTTCTACTCTAATACTGAGGAACTGATCATCTGAGCAGCCACTGAGTGATATCAGAGAGCAGTACTGAAAAGGATCCAAATACCTATTCTGATTCGTGTAACCAATCAAATGTGTAGCAGGTTCTGAGAAATTCAATGCAACGACAAATGGATACAAACATGGAACCAAAAACCATTTCTTTTCTACAGCCAGACAATTATTTCACAAAAGTTCAACCGCCCGCTGAGAGCTTCATGGAACTTGACTACGGGCCATGCACAGATGATGATTTATCATCTTTTTGGCCAAGCAGACCAGGGAGGGAGATATTTTCAAATTATGACCTATTCTGCAATAGTAATGATAAGAACCATCAGACCAGGCAGCCTTGGGGCTTCAACTGTGAATCAGAAGGAAGGACCACTTTATGGGATGAAATTAATTCAACAGTTGAAGTTCCAATGGAAGAGTATAGGATTGTAACTCCAGACAATTTTGAAGAGCCAGATGAAGTTTGTGATCGAGGTGAATCGTTGTTGGTAACCATGCCAGGTAATCTTCTACTGGGTTGGGAGTTACAACATTCAGTAGAAGAAAGAAACTCATCCATCACATATAAAAGTCCACTTAATGCATCTATCACACTATCAAATTCATCATTTTTCTCTCCCAACTATGGAAGTCAGGTTTCTCCATTGCCATGCTCAAGTTTACCCAGCTCACCCAGCTCACCCAACAATGACTTTGAAAGACGGTATATAAAAGAGAAGGAAGATATAGCTGCCCGTTGGAAACATATTCCCTTGACACTACCCCATGATACTACATCCCAAGTTGGCAGCATCTTTCGTTTTCCCGAAAGTGATCAGTGGTGTATGAGCAAGATGTTCAGAGAGTATCATCCTTCTCTTACAGATGCTTTCAATTCCTCCGAAATGGTGTTCAATTTTGGATCAGAGTACTTAACTGGACAGCGCTGCATTACTACCTATCATGGTCCTCAATTTGAACAAGTAGCTGCACGAATCAAGAAAGAGAGCAGAACTTTCCTAGATGGTGCCAAGTATGGAGGAATCTCTTCCGAAATAGAGAATGTGGCCCTTCAAGACTGGTCTTCCTTTTATTTCCAAATATTTCATAACCAAGAAAAGGCATCATGGCCCTTGGTTCGTGATAATCCAGTCTGGGAAGAGGTGGCAGAGGAAATACACTAATGAGTTCTGGTCAGTTCCATTTTGCATTGCCAAAGTAACCTTACAAGATATTGCTATTATTTCTCACACTTTGAATGCTTTGAAGGGCTTTGATTGATTGAACAGATGAATGTGACCTGAACGCTGGATAATATGAATTTTTGAAGATCTGTACATCTTAGTGCCGTGGCATAAGAACTGTGAAATTATGTGATTATAAAAAAATTCATAAAAATGGAGTGTGAACTGCTTAAAATTAATTTAAACAAGGTACTGTGCTAGGCTAATATGATGATTTGGAATTGCAATTAACTCTGGCCATTTGTGGCCGCTCACTTACTTACCCGGATTTGATTTCAACTACGTACGTGTGCCATGGTACTGCAGTGCGGGGAAAATATACTCTTTCAGATCCAAATGTTCCTTAGCTTATGAAATAAAAAATGAGAGTGCAGCTACTTCTCTTTACTCTTTCTTTTCTTTTCTTTATTGGTGCAACCAACGGTATGTCCTAGTTAGTCCACCTGAGACCATAAAATAACGAAGGATTGGTCAGGTTTGTTTCCGGCCAAGCTCTCAGATAGTAAAGTTAGAACCTAGAGAGATTGCAGAGTTCTTGGGATGGAGAAGAGAGCATATCTTCCTTATTTAATACATGGTACTTATAATGTTTAAGTTGAGTTCCGTTAGAGTCTTGACTTTTAATTGGTCTATGTTATGGTTCATTCAAAAGTTATAAGCCCATAAAGTTAATTAGGTTAAAACCGATGGATATATTATTTATGTGAATTGACATTTTTATTATAGTTATTATAGTAACATTATTTGATTATTCATTCATGAAATGACATTAAATTGTCAAGTTTATTATCTTTGTTGAATATAATATATGTAATTATTATTTTATGTCGTTATAAAGTTCGAGATCTTATGTTATATACTTAAAATCGTGATAGGGATCACATTAGTTGAAATTCAAGTAAATTAAAGACTAAAAATTGAAATTGTTTGTAGTCGCAGAATTATGATGAAAGGGCATTGATTATTCATTAGGTTCCTAAAAGGGTTATGTTTCTTGTCATTTACAAAACTTTAGAAGAAATGTGATAGAATTTGAACCTTCTACACTTGTACCTTTTCACAATTTTCTAACTATTCAAACTTAACACAAAATTCTTGACTCTCGTCCGTAGGTTGAGTTCATGTGTACAATGCATACCGGCTTCAACTCCTCTTTTCACCATTTCGAAGCGAATTTACCTTTCTTTTTATCTACAATATGGTGAACTTTTAATGAGCTAACACTCATTAAGTGGTAACCATACATCATAGACGCATACTATTGATGTTGATTTCTACGACTCACAGAGGAGGCGGCCAGCTAGGAGAGGAGAAGTGCGAGTTGTTCTGGTCCTAGGAGCAGTGTGTTGATATACTGAAAAGTGTAATGTAATGCGGGCGTGTTAGAAAAATAAAAATAATTCGAATGAACTAATCTAAATAAAGATTGTAAATGATATAATTAACTGAGTGAAAAGCTGGTAAATAACTTTAGAGATAAATCGATAATTTAGATAAAAACTCGTAAATAATAAAGAATCTCACTAATGATAAAGCAATTGAAAGGGGTTAGAATGCTAAAAAGATTCTAATATTTTTCGATATATAATCTATTGAGCAAAAAAACTAGTGAATATAAATAGCAGCTTCAAAAATGATAAAAGGGAAGTAAATACTAAACGAGTGTTCAACTAAATCATATAAGCCAAAGTATACAGAACAAAACATAATGACTGCTAAAACTAAAGAATTTATGAAGTGTAGGATTTACAATGAAAATACTTTAATGTAAGGCAAGAAAAATCCATTAAAGTAGGGGTGGAGCCATAAGAAATGTTGAAGGGGGGCCAAATAAAAGAACAAATATATATGTGTGTGTAATATAAAGGAATTTAGGAGTAGTAATGAAATTAAGAGTGCACAAATGAATTATAACATATAATTATTATAAATAATACATAAATAATAATATATTTATTAGGGAGTGTTGAGATTTTGTTTATTTGAAATGTCATGGGAGAGAGAAATGAAAATAATTTTATCGGGAAAAAAAAAGAAAGGAGTGACAATAGTATGATTTGAGAAAAAAGAACGAAAAAATGACTAAAGTAGGATTTAAACTAATAACGGCTCATTAAAATTAATGGTTAATATTAGAATATTTACCACTAAGTTCTTGTAACTTTTCATAAAAATATACAAAATATATATAATTAACCTATTCAAGTAGGTTAAACTTTGATGAAAGTTGGGTCGGATGTTAAGGGCGGCAAGTTGAGGGCGGTCGGCGCCAGCACTAAATGATGAGTGATGGAGGAATTAGGTTGTGTTTTTTTTTCCTTGATGTTGGATCGGTTTTGGTTGGTGTTGGACCCTTTTTCCCTTCATCAAAGGGTGGCATTTATAGACGAAATGAAGCTTTCTTTGCTTGGTGGGCAAGCACATTTGCTTGTCTAGTAAGCATACTTGATTGCCAAGTATAATTGGTTATTGACCAAGTCAATCTCTTTGTGAGCAAGTATACTTGGTGGGCAAGCATCCGCGCTGGCCAAAATTTCTTGCCAAACAAGCTTGTGCAGCTTATTTCTCCTTCTTCAAATATTCTCTCTTTTAATCAGTCGTATCAAGTCTTCAATTTATCGGATATGCTTCATTTTACCTAGTCAAGGGCCCATAAAATATGGAACTACCTCCTAAAAATGTGGAAACACTTTGAATGGGTCAAACAAAGCAATTTGGAGTGGACGAGCAGCAATTAGGGTACTAAGCCATACCACCCAGCACCAAAGGGTGCTGCCTCTACCGATCGCATGCCAAAGCATGCCGCCTCTATCGGCCGCACTCCAAAGGCATGCCACCTCTTAATGATTCAACAAGTGGCCGCTTCCATAATTGGATGACTTTATTAATTTTAATCAAACTTTATAATGGTCATCGACCACATGTAAAAATAATAATTTTAGCATCAATATATATCTCCTTTAGTCCTCTTATTGAATAAATATAAAAGTAAGAGGAGTAAATAACACGTTGACTCCATAAATATGACCCTACTTATTTTTAGCCATACATAATCACCATTGCCAATTCCCTTTCGATAGGGATTAGCCTTGGTTTATTCCACATTTTACTTTAAAAATTTTTTGTATATCTTTGATACTTTTTAGGTCAGTTGAGAGGCGGATCCTAAATTTACTTATATTAGAAGATCTTGAACATAAGGCTTTTAAATTGTCTAGCTTAGCTGCATCTAGTTGACCCATAGTCAAACATTTTTCTAATTCTTCTATTTATCCATTGAGGCATTCCTTTATCTACCATGCCAAATATTTCCTCCCAATGGTTGTTATTGTAGTCGTTGCTCATGGCCAATCATGGCACTTATTCAATTCTTGGGGTTGAGTTGAGCCAAAACAGGATGAGTGCTAGTGTCCAACTGATTTGGTCATTGCTTTGTAGTTCAGATGTTGAGATGATTTCAACCACTCCTCCATCTTCCATGATTATCTTAATAAGGTCAAGATTCTTGTAGTAAAAAGTTAAAGTATAATGCCTGTTAAGCCAATCGCATGTGATCCGATAGGGTTAAATACTTATAAGAATCAATCTTAACATGTATAAGTTATCAACATAATTGAATGCATAGTATTTAATAGAGCATATAATAATCTATCATGATGTTATTATGTTGAAAATACCAATTACATGCATGGTTAATTGGATGACATATTAGATAGATTTCTAGGTCTTAGACACACACTTGGAATCATAAGAGTGATCATGCTCGATAAGATCTAAGGTAGCTTTAAAAGTATATGCCCATCAAGCCAATTAGATTTTGACCTTATTGGACAAATAACTTTATGTGATACTATCTTTATGTAAATATTGGCAAGATAATGAACATTGTTATTAATTGTCATTTGAAAGTCGGTTATTATTTATCATATTTATTAATTTTTTTGGAATTAATTTCTTATGTTCTATGAATGCATATAATGATAAAGTTCAGTATATTGAGTTATGCACTTGAAGCCATGATAGAGGTCATACTTATTGAAACTCAAGTAGTTTAAAGCTTAAGACACGAATTGTTTGTTGTCATAGGATCATAAAGAGATATTGATTATCGAGATAGACAATCACATAGTTCATCACCTAAAGTGATTAGGTTGGACGATCTCATAGCCATTGATGTTAGTAAAATATCATGATAATTATTTAGGTACTTAGTGGAGACGAAAGGTACCGAAAGTGACACTTAAATAATTCTCAATGGTGAAAATCCTAACTATTAATGAGAATTATCTAGTAACAATATTACATGTAGTTCTTAGACTTGAGATCACCATGTTATTTTATGTGTCGGGTTTCATGCTTTGACATTATTCTAATTAGCCAAAGGTGAACATGGGGTGAATTGTTGACTATGAAATATTGTCCATAAAAGCTGTGAGTGATAAAGATCAAATCCATCACTTATGTATATTGAAATAAGTCATATGAATTATTTTCTTTATTGAATAATGAATCTTTGTAGAGTAGTATAGTATGAAAGGAATTTCAACCGTTGTCGATGTTCACTAAAGATAATATAGTTCATATGATTTATCTATTATGGTTTCCCAGTTAAACCATATCCTAGGATCAATCGGGATATTGGCAAGACCGAGAGATCATTTATTGTAAATATACTATAATCATAGGAGGTTCTTTTGGAAGATGATAATTCTCATCTTTCAGGTAGTCTTGACACTTTTTTAGAAGTTAATCTTAACTTAAAGATTTGAGTTATTTAGTCATAAGATGATTAAGTTAACTGTTTAATTTAAAAAATATTTTAAATTAAACGAATTTAATTGTAAATTAAATAAAATCATAAAGTGTCATGAAATCCTCCTACCGGTGTGATGTAGAACCTAATCGGTCACATACATATATGATTCTATACTAACTCAGTATAAGATGCGTCAGAGAAAAAGGAAAAATGAATTGTTTCCATTTTAAGGGTAAAATGGTAATTTGACTTATACTTTGATTATAAGGGTAAAATGGAAATTATTAATTTATTAAATATAATGTCATGTAGCTCTGCTAGCAGAACTAAGTGTGACATTGATTTATTAGAAATTAATAAATTATAAATAAACTTTATTTAATTATAAAAAGGACTTAAATGTTCGTCTTAATAATTGGATATTAAAGGGTTAATACGCCGAATTATTAATTTGACTTTCATGTGTCAAATTAATCAAAGGGTCGATTGATATCCATGGGTTATGATCTATGGTATGGCTGGCCATAATGTATGGGTTTGACCCATTGTTTCCTTAATTAAGTCAAGGAAACCAAATGCTACAAGAAAACCTGACATGATTAGGAAACCTAAATAGACCACTAGCGTGGCCAAAATTCATCTACTACTCCATCTCCTCTTGCTGAATCTGAGAGAAAAGAAATGATTTTTCTCATCCTTTTCCCGAAAAATATTCAAGAATCGCTCAAGAACTTCCAAGAACAATGACATATCAAACATTAAAATAATGATTTATACACTTATTGGTATGATCTAGGCTCTAATACCATTGTTAGTCTATAAGTTATCCGTAAATGGAAGTGGTAATTTAAATTTTTTTGAATCTAATCCTAAATATGGATTAAACTCATAAACATACACTAAGATCAATCGTATAAATATATATCAAATATATATTTAACGGAAAGCATGAAAACGTTTCAGGAAACTAAAATATTAAGATCTAAGAAAACTTACTTATCTTAATACATAACCGAATGAATCTCATTGCTCCTTCATTATGGCCGAATTCAATAGGAAGATTGAGGTCCCCAACTATTCACCCTTTAATCGCAATCCACGCAGTTCAGTTTGCTAGGTTGATCGCAAACCAATTAAGAAAATAATGGGTCAAACTCACCTAATGTATGGCCAACTTTGTCATAGGTCTTTAGCCCATGTATTTCAATCAACACTTTGATTAATTTAGCCTATGAAATCCAATTAACAAATTAGCTCATTAATCCTTTAATGTCTAATTGGTATTATAGACCTTCAGGATACTATTATAATTAAATAAATAGTCTCGCCATAAATTATTAATTTCTAATTAAATTAATATCATACTTATTTATATTAACAGAGCTGCACGGTATTAGATTTAATAAATTAATAATTTATCATTTTGCCCTTATAGTTATACTATAAGACATTATGGTTTTACCCCTAAAATGAAAACTGTTCGTTTTTCTTATCCTCATAGAAAACTTAATTGAGTTACATCTGAGCTTTAATGCGTGTGACCGATTAGGTTTTACATCACGCCGGTAGGAGGATCTCATAACATTTTATGATTTTATGTAATTCATAATTAGATTTGTTTTTCTTTAAAATACTTTAAACTAAACATTTAATTCAATCATCTATAAATTAATTAATTTAAACCTCCATGCGAAGATTGAGTTCTAGCAAAGTGTCAAGGCTACTCGAGAGCTGAGAAGTAAGCATCTTCCAAAAAAACCTATTGTGACTAACAATTACATAATAACGATCTTTCCATCTATCCAATGTCCTAATTCGTCTTAGGGCATAGTTTAACTATTAAACTCTAATAAAAAAATCATAAGATCTGTTATATCTTTAATTAATATAGACAATGGATTTACTGAAATTTTTTTCGTACCATATTACCTTGCAAGGATTTCATTGTTCAATAAAGTATACAACTCCTATGACTCATTTCCAAATATGGAAGTGATGGATTCCCTTTTGATCACTCACAACCTTCATGTACAATATTTCATAACCAACTAACAGTTTACCCCATTCACCCTTGGCTAGGGCTAATTGGAATAATGCCAAAGTATGAAACCTGACACATAAGATACTATGACAATCATAGGTCTAAGGACCACATGTAATATAGTCACTATATAATTCTCATTAACAGTCACTATTAATTACCATTGAGAATTATCTAAGTCTCACGTTCAATACCCTATGACAATAAACAATTCATGTCTTTAAGCTTTAAACAACTTAAGTCTCAATAAGTATGATCTCTATCATGGTCTCCAAAGTACATAACTTAAGACATTGGATTTTAAAATAATATGTATTTATAAAACATAAGATATTAATTACAACATAATAATAAATATGATATATGGATGAATACACTTACTATTATTGAAAAAATCAATATCGTTAATATTTACAAATATGATTGTATCTTACAAAATATATATTCATTGTGTCTAACCCGATTGGCTTGACATGTATACACTTTCAATAAGGACCAAATTGTACTTATTTAAACTTGTAGGTGAACTTGTACTTACTCATATTCCTTACTTTTTGCTTGCAAATATTTCCGACCAAATTACTGTAGCTTATCAAATAGTTATTAAAACTTACCAAATTATTTAAATTTGATTTCCATTAAAGTCGTCGTGGGTTTACGCTTGAGAGGATCTGTAACTTTATTCACCTTGCCGGGGTGATAAAGGATTCCACAATTAGGATCTCATTTGAATCTTCATATCAAAGCACCGCTCATACCTTACTCTCTCTTCTCCTAAACCAATGTATATCCTCTCAAGAACTAAGCGTCAATATGGGCTTTGTCTCTTCCAATCGTCAACTCAAGTAATCCCTCAGCTAAGCTTGTGTTAATTTATATAATTAGTTCATAGAAATCAAATGACATTCTCATCACAAGGCCATCTAGAGTCACGGCCTAGTTAATGTTCTTTCAACTATTTTAAGAGTTAAATAATTAATTAATTTTTGTTAAGTCTTAATTAAATTGCCATAATAGCATAACTAAATTCTAATAGTTATTTAATTTAAAATTAAATTATTAATTGAAAAATATTCAATTGACTAATTGAGTTTCTTAAATAGTGATTTAATTAATTTAAAGTTAAAGGATAATTTTCGGATCAAAGGAAAAATTTGGTTCGCCATTAAAGGCAGAATGGGCCGAAATGGGTTAGTGGGATAGGCCCAAATTAGGTCTGCATTTACTAGATAAAATTGGGCATATAATTTTGGACTATGGGTCGTTATGTCTTTACGATTAAAATTGTACAAAGGACTAGACCCATAATTGATCACGAGCCTTCAATAAAAATGATTCAGGCCTGGGAAGCCCAAAATGGATAGACCCAAGAGAGAGTTGCCTACAAAACAAGGTACTCATTCATATGTCATCAACCCTAGCCGTCTACTTAGAGAGAGAAAGAGAGTGAGAAAAGTTATCATCTTTTTCAATCATCATTTCCCTCTCCAAGGTCCCTTCTCATAAGAAGACACGAACTAGAAAACACTCTTGAGTTAATTGTTAGTGTGGACTAAGATTAAAGGCTAAGTAATGGCTTGGAACTGGTGGTGGGGCAGCGGGGAGTGGTGGTGGATTGCAGTGGCCTGAGGTGGTCAGTTGCAAAAAAGAGGAGTTTAGGCTTCGTATCCTTCTCTTCTACCTCTTATATTCCTCTTATTCTAAATTATTTCTTGATTACAATGTGTAACTAGATTTTCATAGGAGGAATTGTTCCTCATTGCGTGTCCCTTAATCTTGGTTAAGTCCTAAACCGAAAACTCAAATGCTAAAATTTCAAATAGCACTTCCGCTTTGGATTCAAGGAGGTTCGTGGACTTACAAGAACTTGAAGAAATTGAATAACTACAAAGTAAAATTTAGATAGAGAATTTTGTTTAAACATAACTTACAGTTGAGGAGTCTTTGGAAGAAGGAATTCTGACTTCTCAAATTATACAAGTAGTTCATAGATCTAGTAAGAGATCTAGTGGACCTTAAAGATATAAATTTCTAGTAGAAAATCCCAAAGAGGAATCGGTCATAAAAGATGACCATGCGAGCTATATTGAGGCTATTAGTATACAAGATTATGAGAAATGGCTTGAAGCCATGCTATCCAAAATGAATTTCATATACGCCAACCAAGTAGATGCACTTGAGGGATTGTTATCCCTATAAGATGCAAAAGGGTCTTTAAAAGGAAGACCGGGGTAGATGAACAAGTCGAAAATAATAAAGCTTGACCTAATCCAATCCATTAGGATATTACCTACAATATCGGCTTACTATGATTAGGAAATATGGAAGATGGATGTGAAAATTACTTTTTGAAATGGCAACCTCGACTAAAAAGTGTTTATGATATAGTTGGAACGTTTCACAAATAAAGAGACAAATAAGTTATGTAAGTAGTAAATATCAATTTGCAGATTGAAGCAATCATCTTAGAGTTAGAATGTACGTTTTGATCAGACAATCAAATTGTTTGATTTTATAAAAAACGAAGATGATCCATGTGTGTACAAGAAGGTTAGTGGGAGTGCCATAGTGTTCATAATATTATTTGTTGATGATATACTATTCATTAGAAATGATGTAGGTATGTTGCAACCAGTTAAATTTTGATTATCAAAGAACTTCTCCATGAATGATATGAGGTGAAGCATCTTTTGTCCTAGGGATAAGGATCCATAGACATAGATCTAAAAGATTGTTAAGCTTGACCTAGTAAAGTACATAAATAAAATACGAAAGAGATTTAGTATATAAGATTCCGTAAGAATATACTTACCAAGGTGTTATGATATCACTCTTTCCAAATCAATGTCTTCAAAGACACAACATGAAAGAGAGGAATTTCACTTACATCATGTAATGCTTACAAATCCGAGCCAGTAGAAATCAAATATGGTTTCTTCGATCCGGTTATTCGCACTCTTTGCAAAGTAATGCAAAGAAACAAATCAAATATGATTTCTTTGCATTCTTTACAAAGAATCCAAATTTGGTTTCTGCGATCCAATTCTAATTATTCTTGGCAGAAAAACTAGATTGATTCGATCAGAATGTCACGAAAAAATTCAAATCAATTTAATTAGTATCTCGCAAAAAAAATCCTGATCAATTTGATCGATTTCTCGTTAAAAAATCATATCGATTTGATCGATTTCTCACGAAGAAGCTAGATAGATTTGGTTGTTTCTCACGAAAAAACTTGATATACTCGGTCGGTTTCTAGTGAATAAATCATATCGATTTGACATGTTTCTCACAAAGAGATCATATCATTTCAATTGTTATTTTTATTTTGAGAAATCAGAGAGTTTCAATCTTTTTCATTTTTATATGTAGAGGAGAAGATAGAGGCGGCAAATGGTGCTGACGGTTGGCTCGAAATCAGTGGTTTCTAAGTTTGTGCAACAAGTTAAAACTGAAAGTTTAGGGTTTCTAAGAACTTTAGAGAGAAATAATTTCTGAAGAGAGGACGAAGCTTTTCTTGGTGTGTAATTTCAAATGGAAGAACGTCAATTTGTAGCACTTTGACGAGGGGGAGATACAATCTAATTTGGGAGTTACAAAATCAATTTGAATTCACTCATCAATATTTTCCAACACTATATCAAGTATGTGCATTCAGATCCAGATATGTAAGATCCAATCGGATATGTAGCACTTTGATATGTAAACGCTTAACACAAGCTTCATTCATCTCTCCATCTCATCTCTCTCTCTAAAGTGGGGCAGAACAATTATCTGTAAAAAAGAAAGAAGTAATCGGTGAAGATTTCTACACCGATTGAGTATTTTGTGTGCTCTATTGTTGCAGGAATAAGAGGATAAGGGGATGAAGTCAATTACATCCTAATCATACCCTTTGGCCATTGTCATCTTGGAATTCCCTTTGGCCATAAGCAAGGAAACAACTTCAACCTTTCTTATGCTTGTCAGAATTGTAAGATATAATTTCCTCCCAATCAAGTTGCTTTGTTAAATACTTATGGTTTGGATGAATATTTCATCTTGAGATGCTTTTTGAGAGGGTGCAAATTCTGGTTTACAAAATTTCCAAAAACATTTTGATATTTGGGTTCATTTGGTAAGAATCTAGTCATCTAAACTTCAATTTGGATCTCAAACACTCTTGATTGGAGAACCTCATAACCAAACACTGTTTAAATTCTTTTTAATCACAGTTTATCCGAACAACGGTTTACGAAAACTACTAGTTATCACTGATTTTGTTAAGTATATAGGATACTCTAGGGGGATTTCTAATAGCTTGCAAATATGAAGGTTTTTTTAATGAAGGGATTTTGAGCTTTTCATCAATGGAAAAGGTAAATGGGATCAAACCCGAAAATGAGCATTATTCTTGCATATTACACTTGTTGAGTAGAGCTGGAAAATTAAACGAAGCAATGGATATAATAGAAGCAATACCATATGACCCTAACTCTATTATTTTTTAGTCATTTGTTCAACCTTGTGTAGCTCATTGAGATTTGAAACTCACGGAAAAAGTTGCAAAGAAAGTTATGGAGTTAGAACCCAATTCATTTCTACCGTATATGGTTTTGATATGAGCATATGACATGAGAGGCATATGGGAAAGTGTTATCCGTATTAGAAAGGAAATGAAATATAAAGTTGGTAAGAAGGTTGATAGAGAGTGCAATTGGATTGGAATACAAAACCATGTATATATTTTCAAGGGTGCTCAATTAGAACATCATGGAGGTAAATATATTTTTTTGGTCTTAAGGTTGCTTATTTGGAAAATTGAGGATGAACAATGAAGATTGTGTCAATTCCATGCACATTTTCCTAATGCTAGTTCTAATATATTATGAACCCCTTTTATAGTTAATGGTTTTGTTACTTCTTCCTCAATTGCAAGAAATTAAGGGTAGTAAGTAACTTATAATTTCATTTTTTATTTTGTAAAATATAGCACATCTTTTGAATACTCAATGTGTTTACTGCAAACTATAAGTTTTTAGGACAGTATTGAACAATTAGTGCAAGTTTGTCACTCCTCAAATGTGAAAATGAGGGAATATGGGAGAGGGGCTTATATCATAAGTAGGTGATAAGTTGACTAAATCTTAATGAGATTATCTAATAATGTATATTTTTGTGTGACTCTATTCAATTGTTTAGAACAATGAGAACATGCACAACGACGATTCTACATCTTTGTCATTGTTTATTTGATGAAAATAAGCCAAACAATGATCCGGCCACACAGGCTGAGGGCGAAAAAGGCACGTCGAAACCAAAAAGACAAAATAAATCTACAGCAATGACAAGTTTCATGGAACCTGTGAAAAGCAGAGGAGTATCGTGTAGGCTAGTTTTAATCGGGATATTAGAAAGAAAATTGTGACATGAAATCATTGTTCAACTGTGATTACGTATGTGAATAGCACAATAACGGACACCTCATTGATGCATAAGCTTGTAAGGAGTTGCCTAGAGGCTAAAGGCAAAGGGCCATAAGATGGAAGTGATAAGCTTGGCACATACATGTATTCAATTTTTGTTAGTTGTCCATCCCACTTTCTATGTTTTTTTTTCTTGACATTGATTGACTAATTATGTTTTACCTAACTAATTGATCTTAGGTTTGATTCACACCATTTGGCCACTATAAGAGCAACTACTTTGCAGTGGGTGGTCGAAGCAGAGCAATCCTTTCGTGCAGTTGAGCATCTTAGCTTCTGTAATCTCATGCACACGATTCATCTGCATATTGAGAAGCAATCATGGTGCACAGTTTCATGTGATGTAATGAAAAATTTGAGGAAGAGAAAGTGATGCTTCGAAGGACTTCCAAGGAGTTTGATGGTCGGATATCTCTTACCATTGATACATATACATCAGTTCAAAACATGTACTACATGTATTTCACTGCCCACTACATCAATAAGAAATGGCAGCTTTATAAGAAATGTATTGTTTTCAGGAAATTTTCTAACCACACAAGCCTCACGATTGGCTATATGCTAGTACAAATTTTACGTGATGGGGTATAAACCCAGAACTAATCATGAGCGTTCATTAAAAGTGAACCGAGCCTCGAAGGCCAAGAAAGATAGGCCTAAGGGAGAGTTGCCTATAAAAACAACACACTCATTCCTATGCCATCAACCCTAGCTGCTCACTTCGAGAAAGAAAGAGAATGAGAAAAGCTCTCAACTTTTTCAATCCTCATTTCCCTCTCCAAGTTCCATTCTCATGAGGAGACCGAAACTAGAAAATTATCATGAGTTAATTGTTTTTGTGGACTAAGA
The DNA here is from genome assembly GCA_027186245.1 of Coriaria nepalensis. NCBI lineage: Eukaryota > Viridiplantae > Streptophyta > Magnoliopsida > Cucurbitales > Coriariaceae > Coriaria > Coriaria nepalensis. Next base: position 6,666,080 of record CP114491.1, on the reverse strand, counting down.
TTAGAGACCGTGTAACGGCTTAGAATTGGCGGTGGAGCGGCGAGGAGAGGCAACGGCCAAAAGGAAGAGTGTGGGCTTGGTATCCTTCTATTCTCCACTCCCTCTTCTACTCCTATTAATCTAAATTGTTTCTTGATTACAATGTGTAACTGGATTTTTGGTTGAGGAATAATTCCTCATTGTGTGTCCCTTAATCTTTGTTAAGTCCTAAATCGAGAACTCGGATACTGAAATTTCAAACTGCATGTTCGAGTTCGAGGAGGTTCGTTGACTTACAAGAACTTAAAGAAATTGAAGAACTACAAAATGACATTTAGATAGAGAATCTTGTTAGAAATAACTTACAATTGAGGAGCCTTCAAAAGAAGAAACTGTGAATTCTCAAATTACACAACAAGTTTGTAGATCTAGTGGACTTGAAAGATTTAAATATCTAGTAGAAAATCTCAAAGAGGGTTTAGTCATAAGATATGACCCTACAAGCTATATTGAGGCTATTAGTAGATGAGATTATGAGAAATGGCTTAAAGATAGGCAAGTCGAAATGGATTCTATATACGTCAACTAAGTTGACGCACCTAAGGGATAGTCTCTATAGGATGCCAATAGGTTTTCATGAGATGATTGAATTAACTATTTAGTTTAAAATGTATTTTAAAGTTAAACGAATCTAATTATAAAATATTGATTAAATAATTGATAAATATGGTTGGCCATAGGTGATGGGTAATGACCCATTATTCACTTAATTAGATTAAGGAACCTTTGACTAAGTCCATAGTTGACTGTGTTAAAGTTCTGAGTTAATTTTTTTTGGTAACCTAAAACCTAAGAGAGCACTATATAAGTACATTAAAAGGGTTGGGCGAAATAGTGATTCTCTTATTGCCTCTTGGCTGAAATCATATAGTGAGAAAAGTGAGACTTTTCCTTTTTTTTTTCCACGGGCTCTTCGAATCATATGATGAATCTTAGAATAGAAAATCAACCAAGCGAACTGAATTGTGTGGATTACGATTAGAGGGTGAACACTTGGGCAACCTCATTCTTCCTACTGAATTCGGCCATGATGAATGAGCAAGGAGATTCGTTCGGTTCTGTATTAAGATCATTAAGTTCTCTTAGATCTTAATCTTTTTAGTTTCTTTGAACTTTTATGTGTTGTCCATTAAATAAATATTTGATATATATTTGTATGATCAATTTTGGTGTACGTCTATGTATTTAATCTATGTTTCAGATTATATCTGAAAAATTTTAAATTGCCGCTTTCGCTTACGGATTACTTGTAGATTGATAATGATATCAAAGCCTAGATCGTACCGGTAAGCGTAGACATTACTATTTTAATTTAATGTTTGATATGTCATTGTTTTTAGATGTTCTTGAATGATTCTTGAATATCTTTCATACTTAAGAACTAAACAAACAAAGGAAATCTGTAATTATTCGTGTGATTGGATCAGTGAAAGAGCGCCGTTCGTGGTGGCAAACCATTTGATGGTTGCTGAAAAGTGTGTTTGACTCGCTACCCAATGACACGACCTTTGATATATTTGAAGTTCCGACCATTTGATTATTTTAAAATTTTCAGAACAATTAGCTAAGACAATTTCATAGAAAACTTAACAAACGGATCACCAATCAGACATCTGAGATAGCGGCGATAGGTGGCGAAAGCAGCATCATCGCTTATGTGGCGCTCGGGCAGATACCTGATGTGCAGTGGCACAAGCAAAGCAGGGTTCCACTCGTTGGATCATTTTGCAAATTTCAAAAATAGTAGAAAAGATAATATCCCAAAAAACACAATAAATGGACCACCAATCGGATGCTCGGCAGCAGCAGCATCGCAGTCTATCGCTAGTTCGATTAGGGTTTAGGGTTTTTGAAAGAAATAAATAAAAATCTAATTTTTTATTATCAAATTAAACATTATATCTTGATTATGAAAATTACTAATTAGATTGTTATTTGGTAAATATTAATATGGTAAGTAAAATTACTAATATAAATTGTTCATATGGAAATCAATTTTATAGAATCAATTAGTTATCTTAAATTGTATATGGTAAGTCTTGATATTATTGGTAAAATTAATATAAAGGGTATATATGAAAATATTCTAATCGTGTCAAATATGGTAATTGCTTTCATCAATTAAAAATTATTTTTGATAAGATTTAATGTGATTAAAAGAATTAATAATGTAGTAACTAAAATGTTTATAATAACTAACCTATTTTAGAAATGTTCTAAATTACGAAAACTTTATTTATAGTAATTAACCTATTTTGGAAGAAGTTCCAAAATTGAGAAATTTTAGTTATCTAATTTTGGAAAGAATTCCAAAATCAAGAATTATATTCTAATTATAGAAAAGTTCAAATTAAGAAACTTTGTTAAGATAACTAATCTAAATTAGAAAGAGTTGTTAATTAATAAACCTTTCCTATTTCAGAATACTTTTCTATTTTAAAATTAGTTCTAAATTAGGAAAATTTCCTATTAGGAAATTATCATAGTAGTAAAGTTTTAGCATAATTTGGTGGGTTTTTTCTTCTAAATGTTAAGCACAAGTGTTTTTCCCTCTAGGATCGGTATAGGATGGTACTGATCTCGGTCCCGACTTCCTAATATCGGAATTGAAATCTTTAGGACGTCATTTTTTTTTAATTAATAAATAGTTATTTACTAAATTATTGTTTGTTATCATACTTTATCTTAGTTTATTTTAATACCTAATTTATTTTCATCCCCACTCTTTTTCATTGAAAAAGGAGACAAAAAAAATTGATTTTGGTTCTTATGTGTCATTATTATTGTATTGTGGCACCAATTAAGTAATTATTATCTAGTGCCATATCATAAAAAAAGTCATTTCTGTTTCCATTGTCTGCTAAAATTTGTATATTTCCTCTCTTTTTCCTATTTTAAAAATAGTTCTAAATTAGGAAAATTTTCGAAGATTAATATTAGGAAATTGTCATAATATTAAAATTTTAGCATAATTTGGTGGGTTTCTTCTTCTAAGTGTTAAGCATAGGTGTGTTTCCTTCCAGGATCGGTATATGATTGTATTGATCTCGGTCCCGATTTTCTAATATCAGAATAGAAATATTTAGGACATTATTTTTTTTAATTAATCAATAATTATTTACTAAATTATTGTTTGTCATCATATATCTTTGTTTATTTTAGTCCCTAATAAATTATATCTAATTTATTTTCATCCCCACTCTTTTTCATTGAAAATGCAAACGAAAAATATGATTTTGGTTCTTATGTGGCATTATTGTTGTATTGTAGCAACAATTAAGTAATTATTATCTAGTGTCACATCATAAAAAATTCATTTCTTTTTCCATCGTCTATTAAAATTTATATTCTTCCTCCCATTTTCCTATTTAAAGAACAATTCTAAATTAGGAAATTTTTTGAAGATTGATGTTAGAAAATTGTCATAATGGTAAAGTTTTAGCATAATTTGGTGGGTTTTTTTTCTTCAAGTGTTAGGCATGAGTGTTTTTTCCGCCACGATCGGTATAGGATAGTACCGATCTTGGTTCCTACTTCCTAGTATCAGATTTGAAATCTTCAGGACATCAATTCTTTTTTTTTTATTAATCAATATTTATTTAATAAATTATTATTTGTCCTCATACTTTATCTTGGTTCATCTTAGTCCCAAAGAAATTATATCTAATTCATTTTTGTCCTCACTTTTTTCATCAAAAAGGGGAAATCTTGATTTTGATTTTAATGTGACAATATTATTGTGTTGTGGCAATTACTAAGTAATTGTTATCTAATGCCATATAATAAAAAATAATCATTTTTTGTGTTCTATTAAAATTTGTATTCATCCTCCCTCTTTTCATTTTTCCTTTCTTCCTCCGTCTGTGCAACAAGTTAAAAGTCCAAGTTTTGGGTTTGTATTTAGTAAATCGTATTGGGATTTTGAGATTATAAAGCTTTGGTATTATGCAAAGAAGAAGAAGAAAACAAAGAATTCAACATCACAATTTGAATCTAACAATAGAAATTACAATGATTGCAAAACGAAAAAAACAAATCTCGCTTTTTTATTCGGAAAAAAAACACATCTAAACTATTTATTAATGTCTTAATGTCTTCATATTCTTCCACAAGACGAAATAAACAAGCTCCATAAACTATTTATAGAGACGAAGAAAGTATTTCTTTGCTGAAGGGTGTAAATAATTGAAGTTGTGAGGATTGAAGAATAAAGTGATAGATGAAATTGGTCCAGAAAAGAGACGAAAGAAATTCAAATAGAAATAAGTGCTATTATCCAATAACTTTCACACACTATATAATCATTCTTACTGAAAACAATTTTCATCGTGTCTTGCTCCCTTTTGACCCTTTTTTTCTGTACAATGTACTGACAAAATTCAAATAGAAACTGACTAGTAGCTAACCCGTGACAAAATTCATCAAGCTCTCCCTGTACTGGACTGAGACGTGACAACGAAATGGCATATAATATAATTGACATCTTCAGCTAACATGATAGACTGACTGTATGTAAATTTCTAACTGCTTTGCCAATTCACCACATCGATAGGGGAACTCTTTAACAAAAGTAAGGTGCCAGGACTGGATCCGTGCAATGTGGAAGAGCAGTTCGAGCACCCAAGCCTCTACAACAAGCAGCAGCCTACAATGCACAACACAATAGCTTGATCAAATTATAATGGTACTTGAAAATTATTGTGTTGGAGAAAACAAACAAATTGGCCCTTCTCTTGAAAATTTACCACTTGACAAGCAAATGGCAGCATCTTCTCTGTTGGCATGTTGGTAAAGATAGCTGCAAGAAAAGAACACAAACTTCCTTAGCATCGCCAGTCAAGAAGAATAAGAAAAGGATGCATAAGTTCTGCAGTCATGGGTGAGCTGAAACATGATTTTGGAAGTCATGCTAGTAAACTGTTGAGGAGAAATTAAAACATATTGTACTTAATGATACTAGACGAAATTAATACAGATTGTACTTATACATACCATAACAAATATTTTGCAGCGATCACAATGTTTAGAAATTTGGAAGAAGAGAATTTCCAACATCTCTGTATAGAGTTAAGAACGGAACAGAGAGATAGAAAAATCACAAGGAGCACATGTTCTGGTCTGCATTCTTAACAGAGCATATTTCCCTCAGCTATGGAGTCGATTCCGAAATTCATAGCATTTTACCATTGAGTATAGTCAATAGACATCCTAAGCAACTGTATATAAGTTCTAGTGTTCTACATAATGATATAGAGTTGCTTCAAACCAGAGTACAAACGTGACTGTACCGAAAGATTGTGGGTGCAATCTATATAAAGTTGCTTCGAAGAGGGTCACTTCATTCCAGACTCACTTTTCAGGAAAAAAAAAAAAAAAACCTTCATTCCAGACTGCAAGTTCACTATCTGTCTTAACACTAATTTTAGGTACAATCAATATACAACAGCCAAAAATGGTTTCAAGACAGTCGTGCTCACAGTCTTCATCAAAGAAGACCCAATTCCCAACACCCAAACAAATTAATTCCTGGTTTTTTCGACCCCTAGTGGCAACAATATGTAGGGAAAACCAATAACAAACAGGATATAGACCATACTTTTAGGATGACCCAAGTACACTGACCTTGCAGGATGAATATATGGGTGAAGTAACAGCACTAACCGTAAAGAATTGCTCCGACAAATGCATCTCCAGCTCCTGTGGTATCAATGAGTTCTGATGGCGGTATCTTCTCAGCTGCTCCAAGAAATAACCTTCCACACACTGTTCCTATCCCATCAGCTCTCAGTTTTGCCACTGGCTAGAGGATTTCAAAGGAAACCAGGAATAAGTAAATTAGTCTTCTGAATGTAAATATAACCCATTCCATCCATCCAGGGATCTCTTCTAGGGTTGATCAACTCTATTCCACATTGCATGGTTTTTTGATTGATGAAAAAAAATATCACCTGTACCATCATGTTTGTGTCCGATACTTAAGTTTCTACCTCATAGTCTTTCCGTTATTTGGTCCCCATCCTCCCTATTTCAAAATGTTTAATGTATTCGCACTAAAGATTTGACAGAATTTTTAGTTACCCTAAAACAAGATTTGCCTAATTGTAGCCTACTTTAGCAATGACAAAAGCTACTAAGCGAGGACCAAGTTGCAAAATTGTAGTTACCCAAAAACAAGTGTTGCCTGATTGCATCCTATTTTCATGCTGGCAGAAAAAATGATTTGTGTATCATTAGATCACAAGTGATGGTGGAAAGTGGGTTAACAAAAAAAAAAAATTCATCACGAGGACCATTAAAAATATTACCGATGAAGCGCATGATGGAGCTATGCCATCTTCCCTTCTGTTCTTCAAAGATTCTAACAAGCAATCCACATCTAATTCTTCTGCCTTTGGCACCTCTGAGAGAAAAGACTCGCAATGAAACCTCTAAACTCAATGAAAATGCCACAGACTAAGATTTGTGGTCGTTGAAACACAGTTCCTGACCCCAAAATACTAGTGCAGCTTATGGTATTTCTCCTAACCAAAACAAAGCCTAATTGCATACTCACCATTTACACTTCTCTCTAGCATTATGCATCCAGCTTCTCCCAAGGTCACAATCACAAAGTTTACTTTTGGCAGCCGCAAAAGCATGGAAATTAGCGCAGATGGAATAGATGGTGCCTCTGCCCATGCCTGTCACACCAAAAATTGCCCGCACAAAAGGTTTATCGAACCAAACATATCCACGAGCACAAAGACACATTTTGAAATTTATTATTTCGACCTCATACAGAAAAGGAAAACATAAATAAGTAAATAAAAACATATTTTACATAGATGGATTATGATATAAAAAGCAACACAATATTGACCTAGATGCACGAAAAATCAGATTGGAATTATATTTTTTATTTTTTATTTGGAAAGCAAATCAATACAATTCCAATTGGGTTTAAAAGATTGTCAGGTATAGTACAGTAAGTAAACTATGTTTCAGAAAGTTGAGTTGAAAATTAAGTTAAAGAGCTGACAATCCAAAAATGGAACTGAAGATTGCAACATGTGTTGGTCATATTCATACCCAAAGAACTTGATAATGACAGACATAAGTATACGAATGGAGGGAGAACTTGCCTGTGGAAATTTTTTGGAACAGACAACATAATTCGCCATATCTAAGAGATCATCCAAACCTTCCCTTTTTCTTTCTGCATCGATTACGACTGGTATATTCTTGCGAACTGCCTGTAAGAGATAATAGAGATAAGATAATACAGATATAGGTTACTAAAGAGAAAAAACAGAACTTGGTAACATACATCTGAGAACAATCATGGAGAACGCAGAAATGACATAGATGGATTTGAAACTGAAATTGTCTTTTAAACAAGTGAAAATAAAGAACTCAGGTTATGCGTTCTGTGTGTTAGTGATGAGTTTATAATAATCTCAACAATCCAGTTGTTATTCAATAGTGGGGCTTCATAGAAGCATGTTTATCGAATGTTCATGAGCCAACTTTGTCATAGAAGGCTCTCAGTTTCTCCAGGAAGAGTTAGTTTTGAGCTTCTATAAGACCAAGGGAAAATTGAATTAAGAATATCAACAAATCTACCATAGTAGTGTTCAAATAAAAACCAACAGTTAGAGTTAAAGAAAAAAAAAAACGGCGAATCATATATATTTTGGGTAATAGTAACAAGGAATATTAAATATCATGTACATGCCACAGCTAGAGCCAACAGGATCAATAGATACTAAATTGTGGTAAGAAAATCACAAACTTAACTGAGAAGATTATGAGTTTTACCTCCTCCAAAACAACCAAAGCAGTTTCATGCAACCGTCCATCGGAGTACACAAGTCTTGCTCCATCCACCGCAGATAACAAACTTGATTTTGGAAGGTCATCAGGTAACATGGGAGGATATCCTGCAGTGTGGATACAGGTTCGAGTATTCCTGAAAGAAGTAGATATGGGATAAACGAACTGAAATAAAACATAAAGACCTCAAAATATGCTTGAGTCCACTGAACCAATGATTCCTATTCCTTAAATTACATCAATGACGAATTAATAGAGGACAGGTATTGACAGAAAATGCATTCATTTTAGAACATCAGTTATGGAAACACCAATTTCTAAGTACATTACAAAGCCAGGTAGGAATGTATAATATTGATGTTGTAAGACAACTAAACAGGCATATGAAGCAATATACATAGACTACACATTAACATTTATACTTTATCTTGATAGTGGAAACATAAATAAATCCATCAAGAACAAAATGCCTTCCTGACACTCCTCTATATCTCTTTCTTTTTTTTAACAATTGTGTGATAAGTAGTTGAGAAAAAGGAAAGCTTGGGAATTAAAAATAAAACAAGAAATCCCAGCGAAAATGTGTAAAACTTCAGAATCAGTCTTCAACATCTGAATGAGTTCCACTCCTTTTCTATCAAGTATTCCAAAGAGCAGAGAAATAAAAATGAATGATTAGGCGTGCTTACGTTTGGTTGTCCACAATAACATAGGTAAACGGTGTATTGCCCTCTTTGGAAACCTGGAAAAGAAAACAGTAAGCACCTGTTCAATAAATAAATGATTTTTTTCCAAAAATAAACAACAAAAAAGAAATCTGCAATCTTCACAGAGTAAATTTGGTAAGCATTGACAATGGTGTTAGGGATAAATCTAAACTGAAGATTTTTCAACATGGACAGAAAATCATCAAGCACAAACATCGCAACATGTACCAAGCATTAACATCTCTGCATGGCTCCACAACTATTATTCTGATACCTTTAAGATGATAAGATCATATGCTTGTTCTTTTGAATAGTTGAAAGATGTAAAAATGTGCTCGAAAGAATCATGGAATCCGTTTAAGAAAAAATAGATGACCGTTAGTTCTTGAATTCGCAAATCATTTAGTTAAATTTCATTATTTAGAATGCTCCAGTACTCCATAGGGTGAATATATGAAGCTTACAACAAGATAAGAAGTATCTACACCATCATCTTCTAGCTCCTCCACTATAGCTTTTCCTTGACTATCATCTGCAACCTACAATTTCATAACGCAGAAGAGATACTACTGAAAACTAAATTAAAATTAAAAATAAAACAAATTAACACTCGCCAACTCAAGTTTTGATTTGAACTGCTACACATTTTAAATTCCAGGTTGATGTCGGAAATGGAAAATTAAAAAATGAAAGTGATAAGGATAAAATAACTAGGGACCTTGGTAATTATCCTTGGATTTAAGCCCAACCGAGCTGCACAAGTTAAGGCATTCCCTGCATTTCCGCCACCTTGTACCTAAAAAGGCGTTAACTCTTAACAATACCATAATACCTCCCTGAAGTAAAGAATGAATTGGACATGCAAGGTTAAAGCTGTTATGAATAAATTTCCTCACAACCAATTTCTAAAGCTTAACAATGAAGAAAGTTAAAAGTAAAAGTGTTCATTCCAAATCCGTGTCACGCATACCTTCAAGCTCGTGGTTCTGATTTTGTCATCAGGCTTTGGATACGAAGCAACGGCCGCAAGGAAATCCACGGACGCGCCTCCAATTCCCAGCTGGCAACACAGAGCAACCAAAAATATTCATAATGCTAGTTAAAGATGAGAGACATAGAGAGAGAGAGAGAGAGAGAGAGAGACGCACAAGTAGGCGGTTTTCAGGTGGAAGCGGAAGTGAATCAGAGGACGAAAAAGACATTCCGAACCTAAACACTCAGAAGCACTTCACAATGAGATGGTATTTAAAGTATACGTTTTGCAACGACGGGAGAGAGGAGAGAATTTGAAGTGAGGAGAGAGAGAGACCTGCAGGTCGACATTAGGAAGAGGGGGGGATCCGAGAAGGCTTGGCGAAAGAAAGGGAGCGAATTGAGAAGATATGCGTTAGAAACCGTTGAGGGGAACAACATTTGGCCCTCCTCTCTCTGTGCCGCCTGCCTTTTCTCCACCTTTCCAGTCTCTTTCCAATTCAATCGGTTTCAAGTTTGAACTCCACGCACTTTGTCAAGAAAAAACTCCCCTCCACTTAGGTCGATGTTAACGATGTGGGTGTTACTCCTTTCCTTAAACATTCCCTTCTTTTCTACAAAAAATAATATTTTATATGGTCACCAATTATATCCTGCATCTCCCGAAAGGTAACTTATAATGTTGCATCTCATCATTTGTTTTTTTTTTTTTTTTTTCCTTCTCTTAAAAAGTGTACCATTACATTGACAAACATTAATTATTTTATTGATTGTCAAGGAAAATCTTAGATTTGCATACGAAGACTTCTTCTTTCTTCCTTAAAAATTAAAACTTTTCTTGTGGATAACCAAAATTACCGATATTTAAGGGTACCAATATTGGTACCGGTATCTTTCTTGTATAGCTGGTACTGATATCGGTATCGGAATTATAAATTATATTTCGGTTCGATATCGGTATTTTTAGCATTAGTACGGTAATAGAATCAAAATTGATTCTGATACAGATATTGATATTGAATTCTAATAGTGATTCTGATATCGGAATCGGTATCATTTTTTAAATTTATGACTTAACCGGAACCAATATCGAGATCGATACCGGTATTCCTGTCGGTACTGGAAAAAAAGCCCCCCTACTTTTCTATCTTTCAACAAACATCTTAATATATATATATATATATAAGAATGGAAAGACGCACATAAAGTCAGTATCGATCAATTAGATTGAATAAATTTGAATTTTTTTGTTGGCCAAAATAAATTTGAATATGACTACTGTTATATCTAATTCCGGGAGAGTCTCAGTTGAGCAGCCTCAGAGACCGAGGCTGGACGTCGTCAGCTTCAAATTATAAAAATAAAGTGTTGAGGGTAGATAATATCTTAGGCTAAGGTACAGAAGGGCTGAGGTGGCATCAATTTGGTTATCCATATTTAGGTGAGGCGAAAAGTCTCAAGAAGATGCTGAAGATGAGTCAGGTATTTCCTCGCTTGGCTTAGATATTGGCAATAGGACTGAACGAGTGGACAGGTGGAAAGCAACAGACACTCGAGTGGAGACTTTGTCTTTGGTATGTCAGACAAGGGTGGTGCTGATGCACGTTGAGGTGCCTTGGAAGATGTCAGACTGGGGCGGTGCCTTGTTGCCCAGAAGGACAGGTGAGTGGGGAGCAAATCCCTACTATGTCAGACTGTAGGGTGTTGACACCCGTCCTGGAGCATATAATAGAGGAGTGAGGGGGCGACACGTGTAAAGCTGTCGGGAGCTTTCCAGTTTAAATCAGGTATAAAAATCAAATGTCTTGACAGTAAGAGGTAATGCAAATTTAATTAAGAAAAAAACAAGCTTCTTCAATACTCTTCGTTTTCCTCTTTAAAAAGTTAACTAGAACATCAAAGCAGGATTGGCCGACCACTACCCCGATAGTAGTTTATCGGTGAGTGCAGGAGTAGATCTTTGAGACATACGGTGAATTGTAGAGCTCTTTGTAGCGGACGAAAATCTACATCAACAACTACAAACCAAATGTGATTCAAACCTTAATAAAAGAAATATTTGTAATTATTGCATAACTTATAGTTATCACATCATGACTAGCACAACTCTCAAAACATATATACTGAGACCAAATAATATACTTCAAATAATCCAATCGTCTAAAATTATTTTTTTTTTCTAAATACTCAATTTTAGTCCTTTATAGAATTTATAAATGTAGAATTCTGTAGATTTTTCAATAAATGTTTTAGTGAGGATTCATTGAATTTAGTTGAGGAGAGGGAAAAATATTATCTAAACACTCGAATTTATTTTCCTTTTGTTTGGCTGTTAAAAACAAGGAAATGAAAAGGATGATACAAAAGGCTTGGCTGTTAATGTCTAAACAGAACGCTTGGCTGTTAATATCTAAAAGACAAGGAAATGGAAAGGATGATACATAATTTACTATCTAAACATAATGCTTGGCTGTTAATGTCGCTTGGCTGTTATTTTCCTTTCGCTTGGCTGTATATGCATAGCATGATATAGAAGGCTGTTGGAATCAATGTGTCGGTTGAAGGTTGTTTTGAAGGATTTTGGTGAGTCAGTTAAGATAATTGATATTTATCGATCTTCCGATCATAAAAGAATCTTGCTTGAAATCCTAACAATCTAAGACAATATGAGATAGTCCAATAGTTCAAATAATTCAAGATAATCTTTTTTTAGAGGGTTTTCTTCTTTGAAAATATCTTTAAAAGATTATTTGATCTTTGGATAAGGTTAAGGTACCTTAACTGCAAGGTTTTTTTTTCTGTCAAGACTTTAGCCAACTTTGATTAAAAACACTTTTTATTGGCCACAATGGTAAGTTCCTTCAATTTTGGTCCAATTCCTCTTTCCAACCGGCCTAATTTCGGCCGAAACGTGTTGCCCTGACCTGACTTCTGCCGAAGTCGGTCGAAGCATGTGGTCCCTTTGTGGTTTTAGCTGAATTCTGCTAAAATACATTGTATTTTTTTTGTGGTTTCGGCTGAAACACATGGTGAAAATATATGCTCGTCAAAACAATCGGATTTTGACCTGATGAGGCAAATACTTTATGTGATAATATTTTTATACGAATATTAACAAGATATTATTTATTGTCATTAATGAAAGTCGATTACTACTGCTGGGGCAAATAAAATCATACTGATGTTTATGAAATATTCTTTCCAGCGTGATATAGAAACTAATCGGTCACACACATAAGGTTCATAGTAACTTAATTAAAGTTTTGTCAAAACTATTTTAGAGGTAAAATGGTAATTTGACTTGTAGTTTGACTATAAGGGTAAAATCGTAATTATTAATTTGTTATTTTAATTTCATGCGGCTCTGCTAGTACAACTACGTATGAAATTAAATTTGTTACATAGGAACTTTCATTTAATTATAAAAGGATTTTAAAGGTTTGTAATTAATAATCAGACATTAAAAGTTTAATGAATCGGATCATTAATTAGATTTTCATACGTTAAAAAATCAAAAGATTAATTAAATAACTCACGGTTGGCCAGCCATATGGAAATGAGTTTGATCCATTTATTTTCTAATGTGATTAGGAACCTAAGGTATAAGGAAACCTAAAGAGATTAGGAAACCTTATACCTAATGGAGCCTTATAAATACCACCCTTAGCAGCCAAAATTATCAAATGCTCATATAAGCATCTTGGCCAAAAATCAAAGAGAGAAAAGAGTCTTTTCCATTCATTTTCCTCGAGCTTATTATCTCGTGAAATGAGATCTTAAGTAGAAACATAACCATACGAAACAAATCGTGTGGATAACGATTAGAGGGCGAAACACATAAGCGCCTCCCCATCTTATTCAAGAAGAGTTCTGCAAATCAAAAAATATATTCCATTTCCCTAAATCTTGATTTAATATTGATAGGATTTACTATATTTTCTATAAAATATATTATATATGATATAATTGTTATAGAACAACAGCAAGAAAGGTGTTGTGTTGGTCCAACAAGAAAGGTGTTGTATAGAACAACACCAAGTGCTTCGACCGGTAAAATTGTAAATTCTGTACTTGAGAGAAGGAAGGTCATGAAATAACAGAACTAATAATAGAGCTCTTGTGGAATGTATATATAATAAATAGAATAAATAGTGACTAATTTAGAGATAGAATATAATAAATAGTAATACAAAAAATAGAATTTGTGAATAGTAATACAGTAAGTAGAATATGTAAATAGTAAAATAGTAAATTGATAGAGACCGTACAATAGTGAATAGTAAATCATAAAATAGAACATAATATATAAAATAGCAAAAATGTATTGAAATAATAAAATAGAATATTGAACAAATTTCAAACAGTATAAATAATTGAACATAAAATAGAAAATAGTGAGGAAAAAATTGAGAATCAAATCGAGGCCTGTTATGTAATAGTTTCCTTAAAACAGATTCGCCTTGTCACGTTAGTACAGAAGGCTGAACGACATCTATCTCCCAGAATACAATGGCGATGAACAGTAGGGCGCAACACTGAAACTATTCCGGCGACCTCAAACTTGGTTCAAACTCTACTATACATGAAACTTAGAATTCTAGAGGCAAGAACAAAAAATAGACTTTGTATTCTTGGTGTCTTTCCAAATGGAAGAAGAGTGCTAATTATAGGCTCATTGAGAGAGAGTAGATTAATGAGAATTTAATCTGAAATTTAATCTAGTTTAATATATATTTAAATATGATGAAATTGAAAATTAAATTGCATCCTTTCATCTTTATACATTTGTAGAAGAGAAAAAAAAATTCAAGAAGAAAACAAAATGTGGGCTAAGGCAAACCTGATCACTTCTAGGTCGACATTCATTGCGCCCAGGTGCGCGCACATGAGGCAAGCTCAATCCAGTCCGGATTTGCAACCCCCCTACAAGCGTGCACAAGAGAAATCATTCTACCTTATATTTTATTACCCATTAACAAATATGCAATTCTATATAAATACTCTCTCACTTGTTCCCCTTTCCAATGTGGGACAAAATTTTCTTTTTTTAATTTTTATACTTCAAACTATTCCAATGGTTGCACTTTGAAATTCAATTTCATATTCACCCATTAATCATTTTGAGCGTACCATATACCGATTCGAAGCTTTCATAGAGGAGAATTTGAATCATCTTTGACCTTTCATTTACACGAAGTGGACCCCACTCAAAATTGAGCATAAACATAGCGTGTTGAAATACTAATTTTCCAACAATCCCCTGCATGAATGAAATTGACGGATTATATAAAATGTAAGTTTTTTTTACATTAAAATATTTTGACCAGGAGATAGAGTTCGACGGTTTGAAACCTACATAGGATAGGTAGGTATCGACCTTTGAATCTTCTCTTATAAAAGTACATTAATTGTACTGGATGATCAGTAGACACGATGTCTTTGAACTATTCTGCCCTTCGTGTAAACAATAATATACTTTACATAGGAGTCTTACCTGACACATTTGAGTTCTCATTGTTATGTTCACTTTGGCCTCGAACATTTTCCTGGTTCTGCAAGAGTTGATAAGAATTATCCCCAAGTTAATTCCCTTTGAACTGACCCCACTTCTCTCTCACATAAGTGATTCTTAATCAGAGTAACCCGTTTTACTTCGCTCGAATTTTCCGACGCCTAAGAATTATTAAAAGCTTAGCTTATCCTTTCTTTTACGGGCATTATTGTTTCATCATGGGAATTGATAGGAGGATAACCCCCATAGTGATATAATTAGGTCTTATACAACTAGGTTGTCCCTTTGACCTAGATCTTAGGATCTTCAGTCAACTAGGTTGGCTTTCCATTGTATTGATTTACTTTTTCATGGGCTTTAGTCCCATTCCTCTTAATGAATTTTCAACTAACTCTCTATTTAATCCTTTGGTTAGCGGATCCACAATGTTACCCTTTAGTTTTACATAGTCAATAAAGATAACTCCAGTAGAGAGTTGTTGTCTGATGATATTATGTTGTCGACGTATATGTCTAGACTTACCATTATACATATTGCTATGTTCTCTTCCAATTGCAGATTGACTATCGCAATGAATGCAAATTGTTAGCATAGACTTTGACCATTTTGGAATATCTTCTAAGAATTGTCGTAACCATTCTACCTCTTCTTCACATTTATCTAAAGCTATAAACTCAGATTCCATGGTAGATCTAGCTATTATAGTTTGTTTAGAGGATTTCCAAGAAACATCTGCACCTGCTAGTGTAAACATATAGCCATTCGTAGACTTTGAGTCTTTCATATCTAATATCCAGTTTGCATTTATGTACCCTTCTAGTACAATTGGATATCTGTTATAGTGTAGTCCATAACTACGAGTATAGCATAGGTACCTTAATACTCTCATGATTCTTTTTCAATGGTCATGCCTTGGATTACTCGTATATCTACTCAATTTGCTAATTGCATAGGCTAAATTAGGTCTTGTACAACTTGTTAAGTACAACAGATTGCCTATCACTCTAAAGTTCTCTAATTGAGAAATACTCTCGCCTTTATTTTTTACTCATGTGCAAACTGACATTAATAGGTGTTCTTGCTACACCAGAATCTTCTTTGCTAAATTTTTGAAGAATTTTATCTACGTAATGAGACTGACTCAGAAATGAACCCGTTTGATGTTCTTGAGATTATAATTCCCAAAATGAAATCTGGTAGACTCATATCTTTCATGTAAAATTTAGAATTTAGCATATCCTTGGTAGATTTCACTATCTTATCATCCAACTATGAGCATGTTATCAACATAACGGCACAAAATGACGTATCCATTTTTTGTACTTTTCACATAGACACATTTATCACACTAGTTGATTTTGAAACAATTAGCCATCATTGTGTGATCAAATTTTTCATGCTATTGTTATGGTGCTTACATTAAGCCATATAAAGATTTCACCAGTTTACAAACTTTATTTTCTTGTCCTGGGGCTATGAAACCTTCATGTTATTCCATGTGGATTTCTTCATTTAAATTTCCATTCATAAAGGTTATTTTCACATCCATTTCATGTACTTTTAGATTTCACAAAGAGGCAATCGCAAGTATCATTCTAATAAAATTTATTCTCGTTACAGGAGAATATATGTCAAAGTAATTAATGCCTTCTCGCTGCTTGTATCCCTTAATTACAAGTCTAGCCTTGTACTTATCAATTAACTCATCAACTTTCATTTTTCTCTTCAAAATCCATGTGGACCCTAGAGGCTTACTACCTGGAGAAAGATCTACTAACTCTTAAGTATGATTTTGTAAAATTGATTCAATTTCACTATTGATAGCCTATTTCCATAAAGAACCTTTAGATGAATTCACAGCTTCCTTACAAGTTTGAGGTTCACCTTCCAACATCAAAAAATCTAGACCAAAAGATTTTTCTATCCTAGCTTTTTTGCTATGTCGAGGTTCAATTTCAACCTCTTGTTCATCTTCTTTTTCTTGGTTTTGAATATTTTTACTAATATCCTCAAGTGTTTGTTTAGACGAACTCGATTTTGCTTGGGACTTACATGGGAATACATGTTCAAAGAATGATGCATTTTTAGATTACATTATCGTATTCTTGTGAATGTCTGAGATTTTACACTCATGTACAAGAAATTGATATGCACTACTGTTATTTGCATAGCTAATGAAGATGCAATCAATCATTGTTGGACCTATCCTTACCTTCTTTGGTGGAGGTACGGCTACTTTGGCAAGGCACCCCCACACTCGCAAGAATTTAAAAGAAGGCTTCTTCCCTTTTCATAATTCATATTGTGTCTTTCCAACATCTTTTCGGGCTACTTTATTTAAAAGGTAATTTGCCGACAAGACGGCTTCCCCCCACATATTATGAGGTAACCTAGAAATGATCAACATCACATTCATCATTTCCTTTGAGGTATAATTTTTCCTTTGAGCAACCCCATTTGATTGGGGAGAATAAAGAGCAATGGTTTGATGTATGATACCATGTTGTGCACATATTACTTTAAATGGTACGACATATTCCCCACCTCGATCACTTCTTAATTCCTTTATTTTCTTGTTGAGTTGATTTTCAACTTCACTCTTAAAGAGAACAAATTTCTCTAAAGCTTCGTCCTTGCTTTTCAACAAATACATATAATAGTATTTTATGCTATCATCGATAAAGGTAATAAATTTTTATTACCACCCCTTGTTTGAATGGATTTAAAATCACATATATGGCTATGGATTAAATCAAGTGATTTGGTATTTTTTTCAATTGTTTGAAATGATGACCTCCTTTGTTTTGCCTCGACACAAGTCTCACACTTATGTTTTGAATCAATTTGGAAGTTTTGCATGTGATCCATGTTAATTATATAAAATGACTGTACAGTAAGCAATATAGTAAATGATAGTAAATGATTTTAAATGATATAGCAGTAGTAAATTATATTAAATGGTATAGTAATTATATTGAAGAACACATATGCTTTTGTTTCACCTAAAACTGATTTCAATGAGTCTCCTCAAGGTACTAAATCATATGAATGAGGTTCGATGAATTATATTTTTGCACTTCAAACACGAGTTTCGAGCATAACATGCTAATGATCTTTGAAGTACACGTGTGCAACATTTATTTCACCTAAAAATCATTTCAATGACTCTCCTCAAGCCACTAACTCATATGAAAGCAATTCAAATGAATTCTACATTTGCACTTCAAACATGAGTTTCGTGCAAAACATGCTAATGATATTTGAAGGACAAGTGTGCATTTGTTTCACCTAAAAATTATTTCAATGAGTCATCTCGTGCCAATAACTTCTATGAAAGTGTTTCAAACGTATTTTATTTTCGTACTTTAAACACAAGTTTCATGCGTAATATGCAAACAATCTTTAAAGGACACGTGTGCATTTGTTTAACCTAAAAGTCATTTCAATGAGTCTCCTAAAGCCACTAAATCATATGAAAGACGTTATAATGAATTCTATATTCGCAGTTAAAACACAAGTTTCGTGGATAACATGCTCATGTTCTTTGAAGGACACTTGTGCATTTGTTTCACCTAAAAATCTTTCCGCTGAGTCTCCTCAACCGACTAAATCATATAAATACAATTTGAACGACTTCTATTTTCTCAAACATGAGTTTCGTGCAAAACATGCACGAAGGACACGTGTGCATTTTATCACCTAAAAATTAATTCAATGACTCTCCTCAAGCAACTAAATCCTATGAAAGCAATTTAAACGAATTGTATTTTTGCACTTCAAATAGTTGTTTCGTGCATAACATGCTAATGACCTTTCAAGGACACATGTCCATTTATTTTACTTAAAAATCAATTCAATGAGTCTCCTCAAGCCCTTAAATCATATGAAAGAAGTCTGAACGAATTATATTTTTGAACGTTAAACAAAAGTTTCCTGGACAATATATTAATGTCCTCTGAAGGACACGTGTGCATTTTTTTCACCTAAAAATCCTTTGAATGAGTCTCCTAAAGACATTAAATCATATGAGTGAGGTTCGAACGAATTCTTTTTTTGCACTATTAAGACAAGTTTCATGTATAACATGCTAATGTTCTCTGAAGGACACATGTGCATTTGTTTCACCTAAAAATCATTTCAATGAGTCTTCTCAAGCCAATAAATCATATAAAAGAGATTCGAACGAATTCTATTTTTGAACGTTAAACACAAGTTTCGTGGATAACATGTTGATGTCCTCTGAAGGACACGTTTGCATTTGTTTAACCTAAAAATCATTTGGATGAGTATCCTCAAGACACTAAATCATATGTATGAGGTTCCAATGAATTCTCTTTTTGTACTATAAGGACAAGTTTCGTGCATAACGTGCTATTGTTCTTTGAAGGACATGTAACCATTTGTTTCACGTAAAAATCATTTCAATGAGTCCTTTCAAGCCAATAAATCATATGAAATAGCTTTGAACAAATTCTATTTTTGAACATTAAACACAAGTTTCATGGATAACATATTAATGTCCTCTGAAGGACATCTGTGCATTTGTTTCACCTTAAAATCATTTCAATGAGTCTTCTCAAGCCTATAAATCATATTAAATAGGTTCAAACCAATTCTATTTTTGAACGTTAAACACAAGTGTCGTGGATAACATATTAATGTCATCTGAAGGACACGTGTGCATTTGTTTCACCCAAAAATCCTTTGAATAAGTCTCCTAAAGACATTGAATCATATGAATGAGGTTCGAACGAATTCTTTTTTTGCACTATAAAGATAACTTTTGTGCATAACGTTCTATTAGCCTTTGAAGGACACGTGTGCATTTGTTTCACCTAAATATCATTTGAATGAATCTTTTCAGGCCACTAAATAATATGAAGGACGTTCGAACGAATTCTATTTTTGCATGTTAAGCACAAGTTTCGTGGATAACATGATAATGTCCTCTACTGGACACGGGTGCATTTGTTTCCCCTAAAAATCATTTGAATGAGTCTCCTCAAGACACTAAATCATATGAATGAGATTGGAACGAATTCTCTTATTGTAGTATAAAGACAAGTTTTGTGGATAACATGCTAATTTCCTCTGAAGGACACGTGTGCATTTGTTTCTACTAAAAATCATTTCAATGAGTCTTCTCAAACCAATAAATCATATGAAAGAGGTTCAAATGAATTCTATTTTTGAACATTAAGCACAAGTTTCGTGGATAACATGTTGATGTCCTTTGAAAGACACGTGTACATTTGTTTCACCTAAAAATCATTTGATTGAGTCTCCTCAAGACACTAGATCATATGTGTCAGGTTCCAATAAATTCTCTATTTGCACTATAAAGACAAGTTTTGTGCATAACATGCTATTATTCTTTGAAGGACATGTGTACATTTGTTTCACCTAAAAATCATTTTAATGAGTCTTCTCAAGCAAATAAATGATTTGAAATAGGTTCGAACGAATTCTTTTTTTGCACTAGAAGGATAACTTTTGTGCATAATATTCTATTTATTTTTGAAGGACGTGTGTATTTGTTTTACCAAAAAATCATTTCAATGAGTCTTCTTAAGCCACTAAATAATATGAAAGAGGTTTGAACGAATTATATTTTTGCATGTTAAACACAAGTTTCATGGATAACATGTTAATGTCCTCTGAACGACACGTGCGCATTTGTTTCACCTAAAAATCTTTCGATTAGTCTCCTCAAGTCACTAAATCATATGAAAGAGCTTCGAACGAATTCTATTTTCACACGAAACTGCACTTCAAACACAAGTTTCGTGCATAAGATACTAATGTTTTTTGAAGGACACGTGGGCATCTTTTTCACCTATAAATCAATTCAATGAGTCTTCTCAAGCTAGTAAATCATTTCGAAGAGGTTCGAATGAATTCTATTTTTGAACGTTAAACACAATCGTGCATAACATGCTAATGTTCTTTGAAGGACACATGTGTATTTATTTCACCTAAAAATTATTTGAATGAGTCATCTCAAGCTAATAAATCATATGAAATAAGTTCGAAGGAATTCTATTTTTAAACGTTAAACAAAAGTTTCATGGATAACATATTAATGTCCTTTGAAGGACACGTGTGCATTTGTTTCACCTAAAAATCCATTGAATAAGGCTCCTAAAGACACTAAATCATATGAATGAGGGTCGACCGAATTCTTTTTTTACACTATAAAGATAACTTTTATGCATAATATTCTATTTGTCTTTGAAGGACATGTGTGCATTTGTTTCACCTAAATATCATTTCAGTGAGTCTTCTCAAGCCACTAAATAATATGAAAGAGGTTCGAACGAATTCTATTTTTGCACGTTAGGCACAAGTTTCGTGGATAACATGTTAATGTCCTCAAAAGGACACGTGTGCATTTATTTCACCTAAAAATAATTTGAGTGAGTCTCCTCAAAACACTAAATCATATGAATGGGGTTCGAACGAATTCTCTTTTTGCACTATAAAGACAAGTTTCGTGGATAACATGTTAATTTCCTCTAAAGGACACATGTGCATTTGTTTCCATTAAAAATCATTTAAATGAGTCATCTTAGGTAACTAAATCATATGAAAGAGGTTCAAATGAATTCAATTTTCACACATTAAACGCAAGTTTTGTCGATAAAATGTTAATATCCTCTGAAGGACGCATGTGCATTTGTTTCACCTAAAAAGTATTTAAATGAGTCTCCTCAAGACACTCAATCAAATGAATGAGGTACAAATAAATTCTTTTTTTGCACTATATAGACAAGTTTCGTGCATAACATGCTGATGTTCTTTGAAGGACATATATACATTTGTTTCACCTAAAAATCATTTAAATAAATCTTCTCAAGCTAATAAATCATATGAAATAGGTTCGAACGAATTCTATTTTTGAATGTTAAACACAAGTTTCGTTGATAACATCTTAATGTCCTCTGACGGACCCTTGTGCATTTGTTTCACCTAAAAATCATATGAATGAGGTTTGAATGAATTCTCTTTCTGCACTATAAAGACAAGTTTCGTGGATAACATGTTAATTTTCTCTGAAGGACACGTGTGCATTTGTTTCCACTAAAAATTATTTTAATGAGTCTTCTCAGGCAACCAAATCATAAGAATGAAGTTCGAACGAATTCTCCTTTTGCAATATAAAGACAAGTTTCATGGATAACATGTTCATTTCTGCTGAACAACATGTGTGCATTTATTTCCACTCAAAATCAATTTAATGAGTCTTCTAAGGTAACTAAATCATATAAAAGAGGTTTGAATGAATTCTATTTTCGCATGTTAAACACAAGTTTCGTGAATAACATGTTAATATCCTCTAAGGACACATGTGCATTTATTTCACCTAAAAATGATTTAAATGAGTCTTCTCAAAACACTAAAACATATGAATGAGGTACGAACAAATTCTTTTTTTGAACTATAAAGACAAGTTTCGTGCATAACATGCTAATGTTCTTTGAAGGACATATGTGCATTTGTTTCACCTAAAAATCATTTCAATGAGTCTTCTCAAGCAAATAAATCATATGAAATTGGTTCGAACGAATTATATTTTTTAACGTGAAACACAAGTTTTGTGGATAACATCTTAATGTCCTCTAAAAGACCCGTGTGCATTTGTTTCACCTAAAAATCATTTGAATGAGTCTCCTTAAGACACTAAATCATATGAATGAGGTTTGAACGAATTCTCTTTCTGCACTATAAAGACAAGTTTCGTGGATAACAAGTTAATTTCCTCTGAAGGACACGAGTGCATTTGTTTCCACTAAAAATCATTTTAATGAGTCTTCTCAGGCAACCAAATCATATGAAAGAGGTTCCAATGAATTCTATTTTCGCACGTTAAACACAAGTTTCGTGGATAACATGTTAACATCCTTTGAAGGACACATGGGCATTTGTTTCACATAAAAATCAATAAAATGAGTCTCCTCAAGACACTAAATCATATTAATGAGGTACCAACAAATTCTTTTTTTGCACTATAAGGACAAGTTTCATGCATAACATGCTAATATTTTTTGAAGGACACGTGTGCATTAGTTTCACCTAAAAATCCTCTGAATGAGTCTCCTAAAGATGCTAAATCATATGAATGAGAATCGAATGAATTTTTTTTTTGCACTATAAAGATAACTTTTGTGCAGAACATTCTATTTGTCTTTGAAGGACACGTGTATATTTATTTCACCTAAATATCATTTCAATGAGTCTTCTCAAGCCACTAAATAAAATGAAAAAGGTTCGAATGAATTCTTTTTTTGCACGTTAAGCACAAGTTTCGTGGATAACATGTTAATGTCCTCTGAAGGACATGTGTGCATTTGTTTCACCTAAAAATTATTTGAATGAGTCTCCTCAAGACACTAAAGCATATGAATGAGTTTCAAATGAATTATATTTTTGTACTATAAAGACAAGTTTCATGGATAACATGTTGATTTTTTCTAAAGGACATGTGTGCATTTGTTTCCACTAAAAATTATTTTAAAGAGTCTTCTCAGGCAACTAAATCATATGAAAGAAGTTCGAACGAATTTTAATTTTGCATGTTAAACGCAAGTTTCGTGGATAACATATTAATATCCTTTGAAGGACACATGTGCATTTGTTTCACCAAAAAATCATTTAAATGAGTCTTCTCAAGACACTAAATCATATGAATGAGGTACGAACAAATTCTTTTTTTGTACTATAAAGACAAGTTTCGTTCATAACATGCTAATGTTCTTTGAAGGACACATGTGCATTTGTTTCACCTAAAAATTATTTCAATGAGTCTTCCCAAGCCAATAAATCATATGAAAGAGGTTTGAACGAATTCTATTTTTGAACCTTAAACACAAGTTTCACACTTTCAACAAATGTTTCGCACTTTCAACAAATGTTTCGTGCATAACTGCTATTGTTCTTTGAAGGAAACGTGTGCATTTGTTTCACCTAATTATCATTTCAATGAGGCTTCTCAAGCCATTAAATCATATGGAAGAGGTTCGAACGAATTCTAGTTTTGAACGTTAAGCACAAGTTTCGTGGATAACATGTTAATGTCCTCTAAAGAACATGTGTGCATTTGTTTCACCTAAAAATTGTTTGAATGAGTCTCCTCAAGACACTAAATCATATGAATGAGGCTCAAACGAATTCCTTTTTTGCACTATAAAGACAGGTTTCGTGCATAACATGCTAATGTTCTTTGAAGGACATGTGTGCATTTGTTCACCTAAAATTCATTTCAATGAGTCTTCTCAAGCAACTAAATCATATGGAAGAGGTTCGAATGAATTCTATTTTCGCACATTAAACACAAGTTTCGTGGATAACATATTAATGTCCTTTGAAGGACACGTGTGCATTTGTTTCACCTAAAATCATTTGAATGAGTCTCCTTAAGACACACAATTATATGAATAAGGTTCGAACAAATTCTTGTTTTGCACTATAAAAACAGGTTTCGTGCATAACATGCTAATGTTCTTGGAAGGACACATGTGCATTTGTTTTACCTAAAAATCATTTCAATGAATCTTCTCGAGTAACTAAATCATATGAAAGAGGTTCGAATGAATTCTATTTTCACCCTTTAAATACAAGTTTCAGGCATAACATGTAAATGTTGTTTGAAGGACACGTGTGCATTTCTTTCACCAAAAAATCAGTTCTATGACTGTCTTCAAGCAACTAAATCAAATGAAATAGGTTCGAAAGAATTCTACTTTTGCACGTTAAACACAAGTTTCATGGACAACATGCTAATGTCCTGAGAAGGACATGTGTGTATTTGGTTCACCTAAAAATCATTTGAATAAGTCTCCTTAAGACACTAAAGTATATGAATGAGGTTCGAATGATATCTTTTTTTGGACTATAAAGACAAGTTTCGTGCATCAAACATTAATGTTCTTTGAAGGACACGTGTGCATTTATTTCACCTAAAAATCATTTGAATGAGTCTTCTCAAGCCACTAATTCATATGAAAGAGGTTCCAACAAATTATATTTCCGCACTTTCAACAAATATTTCGTGCATAACACGCTCTTGTTCTTAAAAGACACATGTGCATTTGTTTCACCTAAAAATCATTTCAATGAGTCTTCTCAAGCTACTAAATCATATGAAAGAGGTTCAAACAAATTCTATTTTTGCACGTTAAACACAATTTTCGTGGATAGCATGCTAATGTCCTCCAAAGGACATCTGTGCATTTGTTTCAAATAAAAATTATTTGAATGAGTCTCCTCAAGATACTAAAATTATGAATGAGGTACAAACGAATTAGTTTTTTGCACTATAAACAAAAGATTCGTGCATAACATGCTAATGTTCATTGAAGGACATGTGTACATTTGTGTCACCTAAAAATCATTTCAATGAATCTTCTCAAGCCACTAAATCGTATGAAAGAGTTTCGAACGAATTATATTTTTATACTTTAAACATAAATTTCATGCATAACATGCTATTGTTCTTTGAAGGACATGTGTGCATTCGTTACACCTAAAAATGATTTCAATGAGTCTTCTTAAGCCACTAAATCATATGAAAGAGGTTCAAACGAATTATATTTATACATTTTAAACACAATTTCGTGCATAACATGTTATTGTTCTTTTAAGGACATGTGAGAATTTGTTTCACCTATAAATCATTTCAATAAGTCTTCTCAAGCTAGTAAATCATATGAAAGAGGTTCGAACGAATTCTATTTTTGCACGTTAAACACAAGTTTCATGCATAACAGGCTAATGTTCATTGAAGGACATGTGTGCATTTGTTTGTTTCACCCAAAAATCATTTCAATGAGTCTTCTCAAGCCACCAAATCATATGAAAAAGGTTCGAACAAATTCTATTTTTTCACGTTAAACACAAGTTTCATGGAAAAACACATGTTCATTTGAATGGGATTCGAACGAATTCTTTTTTTGCACTATAAAGGCAAGTTTCGTGCATAACATGCTATTGTTCTTTGAATAACACGTGTGTATTTATTTCACCTAAAAATCATTTGAATGATTATTCTTAAGCCACTAAATAATATGAAAGAGGTTGAATTCTATTTTCACACTTTAAACATAACTTTCGTGCATAACATGCTAATGTTCTTTTAAGGACACGTGTGCATTTGTTTCACCCAAAAATAATTTCAATGAGTCTTCTCGAGCCACTAAATCATATGAATGAGATTCGAACAAATTCTACTTTTGCACGTCAAACATAAGTTTCATGCAGAACATACCAGTGATCTGTCAAAGACATGTGTGCATTTCTTTCATCTAAAAATCATTTCAATAAGTCTCCAAAAGCCGCTAAATCATTTGAAATATGTTTGAACAAATTCTGTTTTCACACTTTAAACATAAGTTTCATGCATAACATGCTAATGTTTTTGGAAGGATAAGTGTGCATTTGTTTTACCTAAATATCAATTCAATGAGTCTCCTCAAGCCACTAAATAATATGAAGGCAAATCAAATTAACTCTATTACTGCACTCTAAACATGATTTTCATAATTAACATTTTAATGATCCTTTAAAGACACGTGTGCATTTGTTTTACTAAAAAAACATTTCAATGAGTCTCCTCAAGCCACTAAATCATATGAAAGAGATTCAAACAAATTCTATTTTCGCACTTTAAACATAAATTTCGTACATAACATGCTAATGTTCTCTCAAAGACACATGTACATTTGTTTCGCCTAAAAATCATTTCAATGAGTCTCCTCAAGCCATTAAATGTTTTGAAAGCAATTTGAATGAATTCTATTTTTCGCACTTCAAATACAAGTTTCGTGCCAAACATGCAAATGATCTTTGAACGACACATGTGCATTTGGTTCACCTAAAAATCATTTTTGATGAGTCTTCTCAAGCCACTAAATCATAAGAAAGAGGTTCAAACAAATTCTATTTTTGCAATTCAAACACAAGTTTCGTGCATAACATGCTAATGTTCTTTGAACGACATGTATGCATTTGTTTCACCTTAAAAATCAATTCAATGAGTCTCAACAAGCCACTAAATACTAGGAAAGAGGTTTGAACGAATTCTATTTTTGCACTTTAAACATAAGTTTCGTGCATAGCATGTTAATGTTCTTTCAAGGACACGTGTGTATTTGTTTCACCTAAAACTCATTTCAATGAGTCTCCTCAAGCCTAGTAATCATATGAAAGAGGTTTGAACAAATTCTAAATTAGCACTTTAAACACAAGTTTCGTGCGTAACATGCTAATATTCTTTGAAGGACATATGTATATTTTTTACGCTTAAAAATCATTTCAATGAGTCTTCTGAAGCCACTTAATCATATGAATGAGGTTTGAACAAATTCTACTTTCGCACGTAAAACATAAGTTTCATGCATAACATGTTAATGATATGTGAAAGACATGTGTGCATTTCTTTCACCTACAAATCATTTCAATGAGTCTCCTAAAACCACTAAATCATATGAAAGATGCTTAAACAAATTCTTTTTTTGCACTTGAAACACAAGTTTCGTACATAACATGCTAATGTTCTTTGACGGACAAGTATGCATTTTTTTTCACTTAAAAATCATTTCAATGAGTCTCCTCACGCTACTATATAATATGAAGGGAAATTGAACTAAGTATATTTTCGCACTTCAAACACGAGTTTCGTACATAACATGTTAATAATCCTTCAAAGACATGTGTGCATTTATTTCACCGAAAAATCATTTCAATGAGTCTCCTCAAGCCACTAAATCATATGAAAGAGGTTTTAAAGATTTCTAGTTTTGCACTTTAAACAAAAGTTTCATGCATAACATGTAATGTTCTTTTGGGAACACGTGTGCATTTGTTTCTCCTAAAACCCATTTCAATGAGTCTCCTCAAGCCTAATAATCATATGAAAAAGGTTTGATTGAATTCTATTTTCGCACTTTAAATACAAGTCTTGTGCATAACATGCTAATATCCATTGAAGGACAATATGTGTGCATTTCTTTCACCTAAAAATCATTTCAATAAGTTTCCTAAAGCCACTAAATCATATGAAAGAGGTTCAAACTAATTCTATTTTCACACTTCAAACACAAGTTTCATGCATAACATGTCAATGTTCTTTGAAAGACACGTGTGCATTTGTTTCAACTAAAAATCATTTCACTGAGTCTTCTCAAGCCAGTACATCATATGAAAGCTATTCAAACAAATTCTATTTTCACACTATAAACACGAGTTTCGTGCATAAAATCCTAATGATCCTTGAAAGTGACTTGGGCATTTGTTTCACTTAAAAATCATTTCAATGAGTCTCCTCAAGCCACCTAATCATATGAATGAGTTTCGAACGAATTCTACTTTCGCACGTCAAACACAAGTTTCGTGCATAACATGCTAATGATCTTTGAAAGACATGTGTGCATTTCTTTCACCTAAAAATAATTTCAATGACTCTCCTAAAGGTACTAAATCATATGAATGATGTTTGAACAAATTCTGTTTTCAGACTTTAAACACAAGTTTCGTTCATAACATGCTAATGTTCTTTGAAGGACAAGTGTGCATTGTTTCACCTAAAAATCATTCCAATCAGTCTCGTCATTCCAATCATTCCAACATGCTAATCCTTGGAAGACACGTGTATATCTGTTTCACCAAAAAATCATTTTAATCAGTCTTCTGAAGCCACTAAGTCATGTGAAAGAGGTTCTAACGAATTCTATTTTCGCACTTTGAACATAAGTTTGATGCATAACATGCTAATGTTTTTTCAAACACACGTGTACATTTGTTTCACCTAAAACTCAATTCAATGAGTCTCCTCAAGCGTAATAATCATATGAAAGAAGTCTGAACAAATTTTATTTTCGCACTTTGAACACAAGTCTCGTGCGTAATATGCTAATATTCATTAAAGGACATGTGTGCATTTTTTTTACCTAAAAATCATTTCAATGAGTCTCCTAAAGTCACTAAATCATACAGAAGAGGTTCGAAAGAATTCTATTTTTGCAGTTCAAACACAAGATTTGTGCATAACATGCTAATATTCTTTAAAGGACACATGTGCATTTGTTTCTCCTAAAAATCAATTCACTGAGTCTCGTCAAGCCACTAAAACATATGAAAGAGGTTCAAACAAATTCTTTTTTTGCACTTTAAACACAAGTTTAGTGCATAATAGGCTAATATTCTTTCAAGGACATGTGTGCATTGTTTTCAACTAAAAATCATTTCAATATGTCTCCTAAAGCCACTAAATCATACGAAAGAGGTTCAAACGAATTTTATTTTCAAACTTATAACACAAGTTTCATACATAACATGCTAATGTTCTTTGAAAGACATGTGTGCATTTGTTTCACATGAAAATCATTTCACTGAGTCTTCTCAAGCCAGTACATCATATGACAGTAAAAATAAACGAATTCTATTTTTGCACTTTAAGCATGAGTTTCGTGCATAAAATGCTATTGATCTGGAAAGTGACTTCTGCATTTGTTTCACTTAAAAATCATTTCAATAAGTCTCCTCAAGCCACTTAATCGTATGAATGAAGTTCGAACGAATTCAACTTTCGCATGTCAAACACAAGTTTCATACATACTAGGCTAATGATTTTTGAAGGACACGTGTGAATTTCTTTCACCTAAAAATCGTTTCAATGAGTCTCCTAAAGCCACTAAATCAAATGAAAGATAACCAAACGAATTCTTTTTTCTCACTTCAAGCACAAGTTTCGTGCATAACATACTAATGTTCTTCAAAGGACACGTGTGGATTGGTTTTACCTAAAAAGCATTTCAATGAGTTTCATCAAGTCACTAAATAATATGAAAGCAATTCAAACTAATTCTATTTTTGCACTTCAAACACAAGTTTTGTGCATAACATGCTAATGTTCTTTGAATGACACATGTGCATTTATGTCACCTAAAAATCATTTCAATGTGTCTCTTAAAGCCACAAAATCATATGAAAGATGTTCGAGCGAATTCTATTTCCGCACTTCAAACAAGAGTTTCGTGCATTACATTCTAATGATCTTTGTAGGACATGTGTGTATTTGTTTCACGTAAAAATAATTTTAATGAGTCTCCTCAAGAAACTAAATCATATGAAAGAGGTTCGAACGAAATCTATTTCCGCACTTCAAACACAAGTTTCGTCAATAACATGCTAATGATCTTTGAAGGACCTGTGTGCATTTGTTTCACCTAACAATCAGTTTAATGAGTCTCGTCAAGTCACTAAATAATATGAAAGCAATTCGAACGAATTCTATTTTTTCATTTCAAACACGAGTTTCGTACATAATATGCTAATATTCTTTGAAAGACACATGTGCATTCGCTTCACCTAAAAATCATTTCAATGTGTTGCTTCAAGCCACAAAATCATATGAATGATGTTCAAACAAATTCTATTTCCATACTTCAAACAAGAGTGTTGTGCATAACATTTTAATGATTTTTGAAGGATACGTGTGTATTTGTTTCACCTAAAAATCATTTCAATGTGTCTCCTCAAGCCACTAAATCATATGAAAGATGTTCGAACGAATTCTAGTTTTGCACGTTAAGCACAAGTTTCGTGGATAACATGTTAATGTCCTCTGAACGACACATGTGCATTTGTTTCACCTAAAAATCATTTGAATGAGTCTCCTTAAGACACTAAATCGAGTTCATTATCAACGGGTCAAAATTTCTCCAATTTGGAATTCAACTGAGATCTAATCAACCTTTATGTGTGTGATCGGATAAGTTCTACATTACGTCGGTATGTGGGCCCTACAACAACATGTGGATTTTGTCCATTCTGATGAGTGGACCATTTAGACCTAAAACTCCTTTTAAGATAAATAGTTATTACGATCATCTTGTATGTTTAATTAACTCAAATCACCAAACTCACATTGGCCTCTAAAAAAGTATATGGGCCACCCGTGTAATGAGAAGTCTTAGGAACCTTCATAAAAACTATAGATGACTATTACCGTACTAGATTAATCCTTCCATCTATTCATTGTCCCAGATAGTCTCTGAGCTTGGTTTAACTATTAAATCATACTAGACTATCCTTATGAATCATATAAGCCCTTATATAACTACACAACAATAGATTTACTAAAATTATTCTCACACTCTACTACTTTGCACAAAGATTTTCTTCATTGCACAACTTATATCATTCTAGGACCTTCACTCTAAAATAGAGGCGATGGATCTCATCTTATCACCCTACAGACATGCGTAGTGGCTCCTCCTTTAAGTGATCATTAGTTAGTATCACATTGAATGATGTCAATGCATAATATCTCATACACTAGTATTGTGATGATCTCAGATCTGAGAATCATAACCACCATAGTTACTAAGCAAATCTGATTAACAGTTAATATCATTACCAATGAAATTTGTCAACTGATCACGTTATATGATTAAGTCTCTTCTAAATCACCTATATTTTGATCATGATATTCTCCAATACCGATGATCATGAGAACATCATTATTCTTTAGAAGATGATAGGGCATATAATAATCTCTCCGGATTGTCATTTTCCCACCATGATAATTCTATGACTATGAATAATTTAGGTCTTAGACTTAGGCAACTTTGGATCTCATCAAGCATGATCTCCATCATGATTCCAAGTGCATGTCTATGACCCAAAAATCTATCAAGTATGATATACAATTAATCATGTATGTAACAATATAGAGATAGATTACTTCTAGACTAACAGTATAAAGGGTACATCTCTTTATTTCTTTGTTCTTCTCTTTTTTCTCTTTTTCGTTTATGATTTAGCTTTCATGGCTTTTGCCTTGAGGTCTATCAAGAGGGATGATAGAGTTATGATATAGTTTTAGAAACACGACTCTACCTTAAGGGTACTTGTTGAAATCCTTTAGATAAAGAGAGGTACAGATGATGTAATTGAATTATATACCTCGATTATTGAGCTAAGAGGACACGTTCTAGAAGTAAACTAGGGCAAGCTTCATGACGTCTTCATAAACCATAACATCCGACCCCTATCCTTTCAACTCTGATAACTTATTGCCACCCTCATCAGTTGTAATATCGGATCGACCGCCAAAATACCTAGATCATAGTTTAGAAGTCATAGCTTTATAGTAATCATCACTATCTACCTTTTTAGATGTTGGCATATTGTGTAACTTGAGTTCTGTGACTAGTGCAAACTCTTCAATAGAAAATCGGATAACTACCATTAGCAATAGAGAACCATACCTCGTACTTCTTCTTGCACTTTAGTCTTAGTAGTAAGAGGTAGTGAACTAGTTGATTGGAGAAATTGAGCTCGAGATCTATATCCAGAAATGGTCCAAAGCATGCCTTCATGAATAACTTCAATTGGTTCTTAGATGGAGAAGTTTTTATAGTCTCAATAGTTGATATTAGCCTTGATACGATGGTGACTGGCCTCCAAAATATTCCTTCGATTCCAAAATGGGCTTAAGTGGTTCCTCCACCTGAAATCAAATAGAGAGTTCAATTATTAATGCATGATCAAATTTATTCAATCTACTTGTTAGAATTTGTAGCGCAAGGATCAGATGGTATCCAAGGTCTTAATGGTCTTGACAATAATGTATGAAGAACGGATCACAATCGGTCGAGTGTACTGTCATTCAAGTTGGACTAACGACTCGACAAAAAGAATGGTCACATCATGCTCAAGATGATCTTAGATTTTTATTATCGATGAGAAACAATTTACATAGTCTGACATAGTCGGTCTCTGGAGGGTTGTGAACAGCTATGTCAAAAATGTCAATAAATGTTAATTGACATAGAGGGACAAAGAAGATATAATATGATCAATCAAATTCATATGATTTCATATGCTAGTAGTACATTATGATCCCATGGATTTTTTCCATTTTTTTCCCAAATCTATACTAGGTTTACCCCTTTACTTTAGTAATGAGAGAAGGATAATATTGACTAACTCAACAATAATGTACAATTAGTTGATCAAAATCGGTTGTGGATAATCCATCCAAATACCAATTTCTTTGGTTTAACTTGACAATGTTTTACAAGTTTGATTGGATTAATCCTTCTAGAACCACTAGGTCCGTCAAAGTGACTATAAAGTTGGTACTCGCATCCATTAAATCGGCATAGAAGGTGTACAAGGTCGAACCTAATCGGTGGTTCTCTCATCCTCAAGGTCGACATAGATGGACACTTGAATCGAATAAAGGAAAGACGGTCTTGAGGTTTTTAACTGATAATGACCGATGAATTTGTCAGACAAAGTTGTTTGAAGATAGCTACGATTGACTGTATCAATCCATTTGTCGATCAGAATTTGGGTTTTTGTGCGACCATGAACGATCACATTGTCAAATTATGTCGGTCTGAAGAGAGATATGAGCGATTTTCTCAAAATTAATATGTCGATCTCGGTTTGGGCTTTTGTCTTACCACGACCAATGTTATTGTCAGACACTGTTGGTCAATAGCTCTATATGAGCAATTATCTCAATCAATTTTAATCGATCAAAATTGTTTTGTAATGTTCAAAATTTGTCAATATAGAGAAAGAGATCATGGAAATTGGTATTTCAACATCAATTTCATACCCAACATGCTTCATTTTTAACATTAGAACCATTAGTGAAAAGAAAACGCTAATTTTAAACAAACATGTACTTTTCTTTGTTTGAGGTCCAAAGGCAAAAAACTTCTTATATTTTATAAGAGGGGATAAAGACTTCTAATATTTTAAAACGAATAAAAAAAATCCATACTTTTTATATTATGCGCTTAAAACGCTTTTACATCCAAAATTTGGTTTCACATTAATAGAATGCTGCCATAACATGCCAAAAAGTATGCCATGTTAATTATCATAGAGGGAGATGAAGGTGGCCGCGGTGGTGGTAGGAGAAGGTAGCTACGGTGACTGATTTGCCGGCAGTTATCGATGAAATTAAAAGGAAAAAAATAAAAGAAAATGAATGAATTAGAGGAGATAAGTTAATTAATTAAAAGTTTATATATCAAACTTTAAATACTAATTATTTTAATTATTTATTTTATAATTAGTTGATATAACATACTTATTTAACATACCCATCAACATTTCGTTAATTAACGATGAAATAGATTAACTAGGAGATATTTAGCACACATTGTAAAGGGGATTTGTTTTCTCATTTTAAAAATATAAAAATTTTCAGCCATTCTTATAAAATTTAAAAAAAAAAAATTAATCCACCAAATAAAATGGATTTTTAACTTTTAGCACATTTTTTAAATATTCGTGCATTGATTTTTAAGCTTCGAAATTTATTTGACATATCTTGATAAGGTGACACGTGTCAATTAACTATTACGTTTGCTTCCCCACACACTAAGTTTTTCTCCTCTTTTGGTAATTGACGCATCCAAGTCCTCTCTCGGTTTCTCGTTCGGAAACTTTCAAACTTCACGCGGTTACGTGACATCACGTCATCCATCACCTCTTAGGGACAGAAGCCCAACTTCCAGCAGTCATTCCGCTGGCCTTCATATAAATACATCTGATTTGTTGTGTATTTGTGGCACAAATTCAGAGACTTATTTTCTCAGTTGCAAAGTTTTCAAAATTCCAGGTCAAAACAAGAAGATGGCAAAAAATGACGAGCCCGTAATGGGAGTTCCTTATCATGTCGGAGTGAATCCATACCAAGCCGGAATGATCCCACCAAACGCTGTCTACGGTGATCCAAAGGGGACTCCGATTCAACAAACCATGTACAGAGATACTCCGGCACCTTTCAACTGCCCCTTTTGTGGTGTTTCCGGGCTCACTACCGTCCGGTAAGTTTATCTGTTTCTTTTCTGATCATCTAGGTTTCTTCGTCTCTGTCTTTGATCACTATATCATTTCAACATCTTAATATGTGAAATCGCCTGTTCTAGGTCTCTTCTTCAACCTAATTAATTATTCACTTGTTCTTATTACCAGAATTAACTCGTAATACTACGTTATAAAAATGAATCTCTAATACTATATTGATTGGGGGAACATCGTATGTTGTAAGTCAGTCAGATTTCATTGTTTCTTCCAAGAGACTGAAACTGGTTTTAGATTACAAAAGCCCTCTGGCAGAGGTATTTACTATCTAGTTATTGGTTCATGAAAAATGTGGTAGTTGTTTGTTTTCTGCCCAGAAAATTATGTGTGATTTGTGCAACCAAAATTATGTGGATAAAAAATGAAAGCCTCTCTCTCACTCTCTCTCTTTTTTTCCCTCAATTGTCTTATTTTAATATGTAGAAACTAGAAACCCTTCTCTGCTTCCTAATTTCCTGCCATCTCCAAGAATTTAAGTTACAACAACAAAAGTAATGTTGATTTTGAGGGTATTGGCTAAAGTTGTTCGAGTATCTTTCTAGGACTCAATGCAGAGAAACATTTTGTTTTTGAAAGTAGGAGCGTCGAAGTAGATAGTTAATAGATTTTTTGAATTAACAGAATCTGAAATTTACTTTTGGTTGCATTTGAGTGATAAAACTTATTTTCTATTGACTTTTCGGTCGCAAAATTTATCAACAGGGTGGTCAATTACTAAAACCAAAAAATTTCGGTCTGGTAAAAAAAGAAAAATCACTAAACTTCACAACTTTGTGATCGAAAGACCTACATACCATTGTGGACAAACGAAAACTCTTGCTGCTACTTGCTACTTGCAATCATGATTGCTCTGGACCAATAAGAAAAAAATAAATTCATAGAAAGTTATCATCTTGTAATTGATGTATTGTATTGTGTCTTTTTCACTTTTAGTATCTACTCAGTTTTAAAATACAAAAAGAAAACAATTTTCTTTAGGCTTCTTCAATTGAGTGTGAAGATTTGTAATTTTCTGATATGAAGGGGATTGACATAGATTTAACAAGCAAGAAGCAATACACTATCACTCACCATGCCTCTTTTGATCTATAAGGCTCAAAATTTGGTAACGGACAAATCTTTTATTTTGCTTGGAATACTATCGGTAGACAGAAAGATTTGTTGAGATGTAGGAAGCAGTCGGGATAAACTTTTTAATGATTTTTGTCAGTTATCAAGGGATAATCAAGCTTCTTTGCTTTATCAATATTTAGGAAGATTTTTACTTTTATTATGATGGTAATAGTATGCTTTGGTTTCAAAATTTTGAATACTTAAGAGTTATAGGATTTCCTTTGTTAAGTTATACTAAATGCTGTTACATGGTGTCCTCTGGTTACAACAAATTTTTGTTCGTCTTGTGGCAGACTTCTATAAAATTGCTGAAGTTTCTTATTTTCTGTTCATTATTGTAACATCCTCACGAGTTGGCTAGTAGTGCAATCTGATTTTGCCATGAAGTAATGATATTTATATGACATACAGGTCAAAGCCAAGTTTGGCAGCCGTTGTTGGTTGTATGATGCCAATGATGCTGGGATTCTGCTTTCTTCTTCCCTCTATGGACTGCCTCTGGCATAAGCATCACTACTGCCCAAGCTGCAATGAAAAGGTTGAGTGAGAATGCTTGTCTATCCCTTTTGCATTCGTGTCTTATTGAGAATGATTGTCTTGTACACACAATAACATATTTTCTGTATGCATTGGATCTTATTGTAGGTTGCTGATTTTGAGAAATCCGATGCTTGTGCTGTGGCAGATCCCCCACACTGGACAGAGTATAGCTTTGCTTTGCCTGCTTAATAACCCTTTGCAGACATTTTGGGTGTCACTTTTTCTTGTATGTTGCTTGTTAGGACGGGTTGTGTATACATGAAACCATTACCAAAGATTGTTTGTACTTGCTTATATGTTAAACTACCGTGGAACCAAAAGTAACATATAGAAAATTTAAGCTCCACCTGGAGTATATACTCCGACAACTAGGATTAAGCCATGACGACAGTAGTGGCAGTGTTGTAAGATCAATTATTGGAGTTTATACTTTCACTAGCTAGCTTTCGAACCACGCGAGGCACGGGAAAAAAAATAATAATATCATTTAATTATTTATTTATCTTATAACAAAATTCTACGTATTTTTGCTATAATAATATATATATTTTACCTATTAATTTAAATTGGAAGATTAGAAATTATTTTCTGATAAGAAAATTCTAAATGTTTTTTCATATCCTCGATATTTTACTTATTAATTTAACTAAGATTACAAAGAAAATGAACTATTTTTCATGTTGTTAGTGTGATCTGTCTTTGTTAGTAATGTACATGTTAGTGAGTCAGTGATGAAGTTGTCGTATATATTTTAGTAATAACCTTGTTTAATAAGGTCTAAAGGAGTTTTATTCACTCGCTACTTAAAATAAGTAATTTAGTGACACCGAAAATATGCCGCTAACACACGAACTGATGCTATTTGTAATTTTAAACGGCAATCTTTAAAACTTGAGAATTGACCAAATCTTTTGAACTCATATTTAATGAGAAATAAAAGTATCAATAAATTTAGAAAACTAAAATTCATCTATTAAATTTAGAGCAGAATCATGTACTACATGATCAAGACACATAGAAAATATAAACTTGAGAAGATTAAAAAATGTTGTTAGGATTCTTTTATATGAAGTCAAAGTTGTAGATAGTAAATAGAAAATTGATGAATAGTATGATGATTGACTATGTGTATGAATTGGCAACTGGACTTTTACCTGCATGTTGTGAATAGTAGGATGGTTGAATAGTAGGATGGCTGAATAGCTATTTTTGAATATATAAAGACTGTTCCAATACCAATTGTTGGAAATTGGCGATTCGAAACCACACAGCAGAAGCGAACAATCGGTCCGAGTAAATTACAACATTGTTTTAAAAATATTTTAGCGATCATTTATATACATATAAAAAGGGCATACTTTTGCCATACGCAAATCGATCGTCGTGATTCACATCACGATCTTCCAAGTCGATCCTCAATACAATAGGACGTGTATAGGCACGTAGAGATGATAAAGTTTTCTTTCTATTTTTCTCTAAAAAAAATCTCTACCGAAAAAATTTCTGAAAAAGCTCTCTTAATTAATTAGAATGAGATGTATTTATAGAACTCTATTAGATATTTTGATTAATTTAAACTCTTTAAATTAATTGAATTAATAATTCAAAGATGATCATCAAATAATATCTTTGATATGATTAAATCTTTTCAAATCATATTTAAAATCGAGTTTTATCTATTTTAAATTACATCATCACTTTAATGATATATTTGATAAGATTAAATCTTATTTAAAATAAAATCTTATTTATTTTAAACTATATCATCTTTTTGATGATACATTTTGATTTAGTCAAACTTATTCATTTATTATATTTTTTTTATTGCAAGTTATATTTATTCAGAAACCACATCCTCTAATATAGAGGTGATGGATCTTCTCTTATCACCGAACAGACTACAAATACTCGAACACATACCTAATATTTTACCCTTTTAGTGAGCTTTGGCTAAGACCACGTGGATCGATATCAAAGCATGATATCTTATATGCCTATGCTGTGGTGACATCAGATCTGAGCATCACAAGCACCTTAGTCACAAACAAATCTCAATAACAATTAATATAATTACCATTGAGATTTTATCAAGTGATTACGTTCAGTGATTAAGTCTTTACTAATCTACCTACATGCCTATCTTAGTATATACCAATACTAATTATTATTAGAACATCACTCGTCTTCTAAAGATGGTAGCGCATGCAATATATTGTCTCTGTGGACTATCACTATCCCATTATTACAATCATATGACTATGAGCAATTTGGATTTTAGACTTAAGCCAACTTGGATCTCATCGATCATGTTGATTATAATCTCTATCATGATTTGAAATGCATGTCTAAGATCATAGAATCTTTCTAGTATGCAAGCAATTAATGATGCATGCAATTTAATATTTTCAATGTAATAATAACATGACAGATTACTATGATATGCTCTAATTAAATGCTATGTATTCCATTATATCAATAACTTATATAGTTTAAGATTAATTCTCATAAGTATAAAACCCAATCAAGATTGATTCTTATTGATGCTATAATTAAGTAAATACTTGATTGGCTTGACATGCATAATACTTTCAAGATGATCACTTATCATCTCTCAAGTAGCCTTGAAACTTTACTACATAAAAATTGAAGTTAATGAGTCATGAGATGATTGATTTAAATATTTAGTTTAAAAATTAAATAAGTTAAACGAATCTAATTATAATTATATAAAATCATAAAATGATATGAGATCTTTCTATTGGCATGCACACATATTATGGTTCTAAAGTAATGTAATCATTTGATAAATATGATATCATGCAATTTTACTAGCACACCTAAATAATGACATTAATTTGGTTAGAAATTAATAATTTATAAGTGATATTAATTATTAATATGTCCCAGTATCCACAATTTCTGATTAGTTATTATATGTTAATGGGCTAAACTTGGGCTTGGAAATTCTTGTGCCAAATTATTTGAAGTGTTAATTAAGTGAGATACAGCTAAAGCCCATCACATAGCCGGGCATATATTATGGGTGTGACCTCATGGAGAGATTATCTTACTATGTCAAACTTGGACCGAAAGTCTATAGTTGAATGAGATCAAATTTAGGGTTAATTAAGAAAAGCCCTCTTATGTTTAGGGGGGTTGCTTCTACCTTTAATGGATGGGGTGATACACCCTTGTCAGTCACAATGTTACTCAAATAGTCAATTGATGAGCCCCCAAATGTACATTTGGACTTCTTTTCCCATAAGGATTTGGTTGTTAGACAATCTAGGACATGTTGTCAAGGAATAACATAATCTGTTTAGATTATGTTGTCATAGACCGGAATGTCATTAAAATAAAATAAAAAATGACTAATTCCCTTAGAAAATGTTGAAAATTATGTTCGTGGGACGGTCTTTTACACCTCCAAACTTTCATGATATCGTCCAAATCACTTCTATCTTCCTGGATACTTCAAAACAAAATTGAGTAGCGGTTTAAAAAACTAAGTGAAATTTGAATTTGTCCTAAGACTTGATCATTATCTTCTTTAATTTTGATTCGATCAATGTGAAATTTGTTTGAGCAAGTTTCAATTGAACCGTACGAACTTCCCCAATGCAAGTTAATGCAAGTTAATGCAAGAAATAACTTAATCTAAAAAGTCAATCTATGAGAAGTGCATTCTCACAAATAAACGGCTTTATTTCTTAAAAGAAGCTACTTTGATTAATGCCCCAATAATTCTCGCGATGCATAGATTATTGCACAATGTTGTCCTAATAAAAGAATAGGAGTTTTGAGATATATGTGAAAATATTGAAAAAATATATTATATTTTAATATATAAAAAAGATGAATAAATTCTTTTATTATCTATTTATTTTAAGATAAAAGTTTAAATTTTTATAAAATAAAATAACCAAAAATAAGATGTATGTGGAGGAAAACATATATAATTAGTGCAATGAATTTGTATGAAGCACTTCGAAGCCATTATTGGTGTTGCTCCTTGATGATGAGCCCCATTCTATGGCTTCCGCTACTGCTTGTTGTCGCTGTCTTGTTACTTCTTCGTCATGACAACGAGTTCCTTTTGCATTATTCATAATATTTTCAGACGGTGAAGAATGAACACTATCGATTAATGTTGTTTCAGCATCGATTCCTATCCCAAGAAAACTGAGAGCGGTGACCACATCGCTTATTAGGGGTCGTACTGTCGGTTCCTCATTAAGGCACATGGCTGCAACTGCCACTGCTTGATTCAAAGATCTAATAGGAAAGTCTCCTTTTAGAAGAGGATCTGCAAGATTCGGATATCTGTTTGGCTCCTTGAATACTGGGCGTGCCTAAAATGAGGGCATAAAGGATTAGCATCTTCCATTATACTTTTATATACTACGAGGACTATATACACAGAGAGGATTAAGATAACTGGTAATTTCACTGGATTTGCCAAGATTAATAGCGAAAGAAAGGGAAGTACCCATGTAACAAGATTCTGCTCCTCAGTACGTCTTGTAGTGTCGATGGCTCTTTTCCCAGTAATTAGCTCCAATAAAACAACTCCAAAGCTATATACGTCTGATTTGACCGTGAGTTGGCCTGTTCTTTGATACTCGGGAGCACAATACCCATAAGTTCCCATTACCCTTGACGATACATGTGTTTTATCCCCAACAGGTCCCAGTTTTGCGAGTCCAAAATCGGACAGTTTTGCATTGAAATCTCTGTCCAACAAGATGTTGGAAGACTTTAAATCTCGATAGATTACTGGAGGATTGGCCTTGTCATGCAGATATTCTAAGCCCTTCGCTGCACCTAATGCTATCTTCATTCTTATAAACCAATCTATTGGCTTTTGCTCCGGTGGAAGGTCTTGAAATGAAACATTCACCCAAACAATATTCCATATGTGAGGTTCTTTATCATAAGATAGTATTTATTGAAGGAGGCTTTTTGACCTATCATAATTCTATTATGATTAGTTTAAACAGAAAAAGTCATACCAAGAAGATGGTCTTCAAGAGATCCAAGTGGCATGTATTCATAGACCAAAAGTCTCTGATCTCCATCTGCACAATATCCAATAAGATTAACTAGATTCTCATGGTGCAAGAGGCTGAGCATTAACACCTCCACAAGAAATTCTCTATTTCCTTGTAATCCATTCCTGTCGAGTTGCTTTATAGCCACTTCCTGAAATGATTTATTACCCTGTTGTATTTATTAGAGATCATCAAACATTATTGAAACACAGACAAATCAAAGAGAGATTGTTAGATGAACCTTGTCTACTACAATCATTTGTAGACCAGCCTAATAGAATAAAAATAAGTAGGATCAGTGATTTTTTTTTGGAAAAAAAGTATTTCATAAATAAATGGCAAATTCTGATTGGATTGGTCCACATATCACTTGTGAACTAAGATCTAGGGCAGAATTTTTCAACAAGAATCAATATAAGCACATTTATATTTAGGAGTACATGTATATCTAAACCTGTTTAACTTTCTCAAGTCGTCCCTTATAAACTCTTCCAAAGCCACCTTCACCTATTAGACATTCCATACGGAAATTCTTTGTAGCCGTAGCCAATTCTCGGAATGTGAATGTCTGCGCTCCGATGTTGTTTTTACCATCCTTTGCCTCCGTCGTAGTTGACAATTTTGATTTCTGATCATCTGAGGACGTAGGAACGAATGAATGTTAATAGATAAATTTCAAACTCACCTATTGTCTCTTATATTCGTAGAGAAAACGTTTCTATATCACCTTTAGGCTTTATATTTATTCATTTAACGAAAGAGGAAATTACAATAGAACGAATGAGATGAATGCCCGATGTTTTTTTTTTTTCTTTGGTCAAATGAATGCCCGATTATGAATGCCTAAAAATGGGAATACAAAGGTAATATAAAGGGAAACATATTTACCAGGGCGTGGCACCATTGGTAAACCACTATCTTTTTGCAGGGGGGTCAAATGATCGTGATGTCCCACCCTTCTGCTATTAGTCCTCTTTGTCGATTTCTTCTCATGAGATGAAAAACATGTAAAGCAACTCATCTTTCAGGTTTTGACGCTCAATCAATCATGCAATACTTGATACCTTCTGAATTAATTGCAATCTAATCAATCCTGCGTGGTTTGAACCTTTAAAAGGTGATTTACTCGTGTAATTTTAACATCATTTTCTGAAATATTCTGTGGATTCGAGCATCAACTTGTTTTCATACATATAACTATTTGAACCAGAATGTATGTTTCACACTTACAGAGACATTCTGTATTTTAAAAAATTTCGGAGGAACTCTGACATGCACCTCCGTAACTGAATGCACAACGGCTAAACAAATCATTAACATAGTTCTAATTCGTTGACAATGACGATAATGAAGGCGACGAGTAAATAATAAGACAAGGAAAAAATGGGTGGTTTTTTTTTTTTTTGGTGTTTCCGCATAACATGGAGATAAAAAACAAGACATTTCAATGGAGGTGAATTTAAGAGTGGGGAAAACGAGGGAACCACATTAAATCAACTTGAGCCAAAAGCTCTCAGCCCCCAAGAGAATAGTGTTTCTCTACTATAAGATACACAAATTTTCATTAATCATCCATAACTACCAAACCTTTGAAACTACTAGTCTGAACTCTAACCCCCAGTTATTAAACTTCCATCAAATTTAACTGATTGACCCTTAAACTAGCTCAGCTCCGATCCAACACGAATTGTGCATATAAGCAAAAATAATTAAAATATCAACTGATTCCCAATTCTTATTATTTTTTCTTTTTTCTTTTCTATTTTATACTTTGATTCTCATTTTTTCGTTCCCTAACAAAATCATTTTGTTTTTCTTTTCTTTTTTTCCTGCATTTTCACACCTCATCTATCCTCACTGCCAACCCCCAAACCACCGTGAACCACCGCAACACCGACACCACCACTTCGCCACCACCAAATTATTCAGCCCGCAAAAAATACTACGATCTACGATATACATCTTCTTCTTCCTCTTCCACTCCACATCTTTGATCATCCTCTTCAACGCCTCGTCATCAAATCTCCATCGCAGAGCTTGTAAGAGGTTATGGATCCCTACAACATGCTCTATACTCGTCTCTTTGGGACTGATGTGAGCTGCAAGGTATGAGATAAATGTCGTGCTTCACTTGGAGAAGCTGCTGAAGAGAGAGAAAGAGGATCGGAAGCTTCTAGAGAAGTACATTGAGGAATTGAAGAGGAAAGGGATCGAGTTTAATTTGTTGAAAGAGGTTGATGCGCTTCGTAGTCGTAGGGGGAAGAGTTTGCGAGTCGAAGCTAAGGAGGTGAGGAAATGGTCATAGAGAGATTTCATTAATTTGTTCTTTTTCACACATTCGTATTTTTTCTTCCTGGTATGAGGACCATTCTCTGTAATTATTGTTTTTTCAAAGAATTAGGGCTTAATTTGTGCAATTTGGATAGCATTTTGGGGAAAGTGGGTGGTGAGATGAGTTACTATTCATGTTTGTTCTGCATATTCTACCCTTTTTTTCATTGGAATGTGGGCGGGACTCGGTGAGATGAGTTAATTCAGTATTAATTTCATTTTTGAAACTTCTAATTTGATTTAATTTTTTGTAATAAAGAGATCTATTTCTTAATTAGTTAATCATTCAAGATTATTGATTATTTATTTATAATCACCAAACTCCACATTAGGAGTTGCACTTGACAGACATTAAAAAAATTGAAGGGTTGGCGGTGGCAACGGAGTGGTGGTGGTGTAGGCATTGACGGATGTTCTTCGGGTTTAGGGGTTTGGCAATGGGGGTGAAAATGAAAGAGCCAAAGAAAAAACCAAAATGATGTTGTCAGGAGAAGATAAATTAAATAACAAAAGTGAAAGGCAAAAAAAAAAAAAAAACATTATTTATTGGGGTACAATTACTTATTTTCATTAGTTCTACTGACATGAGCCAGTGCGTTTTGATCAGTCAATGCGGGTCAACGAGGGTTCAGGGTCTTAAGCTTAACAGAAGTTTAATAATTTGGGGTTAAGGGTAGTAGTTTCAAAATTTGGTGATTGCGAGTGATTAAAGAAAGTTTTGGTATCTTAGATAAAATATAATATTCTTTTGGGGGCTTTTTCACTCAACCAACTTTGTGGAGGCCATAAGGCCAACAGGGAGTCTACTGGACGGGGTTCAACTAGCGGAGACTCTTGGAACAGCTGGAGTAAGAAGTCCCCAAGTGAGTGTGAAGTCTGTTGGACGCGCGTTATGTTGACCTAATTTTCAATCTTGTAATGGACTTAGACATGTGCCTAATGATGCATAAGCAACCAAAGTGATGAAGGGTCTTTTTAACTAAAATTATTAGTGTTGGGCATGATGCTAG
The DNA here is from genome assembly GCA_027186245.1 of Coriaria nepalensis. Taxonomy (NCBI): domain Eukaryota; kingdom Viridiplantae; phylum Streptophyta; class Magnoliopsida; order Cucurbitales; family Coriariaceae; genus Coriaria; species Coriaria nepalensis. Next base: position 6,621,106 of record CP114491.1, on the reverse strand, counting down.
GACAGTCTCAGATCTACAGACTTGGTCTAAATAGGGGAAGCCAAGCTGAAGCAGGGTTAGCAAATACAATGTAACTAAGTATAAAGGGAAGATGATGGATGAGGCTGAGGTCCGATAGAGCTAAGGAGGGTGTCAGTCGACATGACAATGACTAAGTGGGATAAGAGGACATCAGACGACGATGATGCTGAGCTAGGTATTTTCTCACTCAGCTCGAACTTGAGCATGGATACACACGAAAGGGTGGATAGATAGAAAGTAACTAACACCTTGAGTAGAGGACGTGCTCCTACCATGTCAGACTAGGGTGGCACCATTACACACTGAGATGCTTTTGATGTGACAGACATGGGCGGCACTGTTGTACACTGGAACCTCTCTTATGGGAGTAGATCTTTGATGTGTTAGACACTGGTGCTCTAACACCTATCATGGAGCAGGGAGTGATCAAAGTAACAAATGATGCAGAGACTCACCCTCCGTGGACGAACCTTACGGAGGAACCCTTAGGTTTTCGGGGCATTGGATTCTCACCAATGTTTGCGTTACTCAAGCCGATATTCTCGCTTCCGCTTCGTCCACCACTGCTCGCGCGGGTACTTCCCTCTAAGGCGGAACGCTCCCCTACCGATGCATTTTTACATCCCACAGCTTCGGCAGATCGCTTAGCCCCGCTCATCTTCGGCGCAAGAGCGCTCGATCAGTGAGCTATTACGCACTCTTTCAAGGGTGGCTGCTTCTAGGCAAACCTCATGGCTGTCTCTGCACCCCTACCTCCTTTATCACTGAGCGGTCATTTAGGGGCCTTAGCTGGTGATCCGGGCTGTTTCCCTCTCGACGATGAAGCTTATCCCCCATCGTCTCACTGGCCGACCTTGACCTAAATGATTCCCAGCTTTGGCCAGGTATAAAAACCAAATGATATAACAGTAAATGGTAATACATTTTTCTTAGGAGAATAACTAGTCTTAATATCTACTCCCCTAATATCCCTCTAGAGACTGACTAGAGCTTCGAAGCGGGGTTAGGTGACCACCACTGCGGGTGTAGTTTGTTAGTGAGTGCAGGCATTGATCTTGGAGCACACTATGGATGGAGGAACCCTCTGTAGCGGACGGAAATCCGCATCAACAATTTATCGCCGACCGTGGGGACATTGCTTTTACTTTCAAAGTTCCAACATATCGATAACCTAAATGAGAAAAGTGTGCGAGATGGAAAACTGCATGGGAGAGAAAATGGGAGAAAGTGAAGGGGGAGAAAGAGGTAGAGGAAGAGGAGTCCTCCCTCCCCTACATGAAGGAAGAGTAATGCGTTCTGCGAGCACTGCTAGAAGATAGCCAACACCTCCACAAACTCCTCTAGTGGCAAATAGTGGAATAGACATACTGTAGGCCATAGAAAAGATGGAATAGGCCTGGTAGAAAGGGTTAGCTAAGTGGTGGAGCACTCTATAGATGCGAGGATTGCAGAGATCAAGGCTCAAATAAGATAGGAGTGAAGGGAAGATCCAAGGAATAGAAGCATGCGCCTTCCTTTAGGAGAGTGTCGAGGTTCATCTATGAGCAGGAGATCCCACCTTGAGGAAGATGATGCGGCATCTCGTTTGAAGAACATAACAACATGTGAGGAGTGTGAGGACTCAACTGATATAGTTGGGAATTTAAACCCTCTCCAAACATCGAAAGAACTTATACCCCTTGCAAAAGAAGCTAAAGAGTCGAGGGGACAAGCGAAAGTCATCCAATAGTTGCCTAAAAAAATGAAGGAGTTAGAAGTAGTGGTAAAGGGAATAACTCTATGTATGGATGAGCCGGAGAGCCCATTTACTAAGCTGGTGCAAAAAGCCAGGCTGTCGAAGAAGCTTAGGGCTTTGACTAGGATATACGATGGAAGTAAGGATTCTCGGGACCAGGTCAACTCATATAAGACATGCATGAGGATGAATTCCATGTATGACGAACTAATATGCCAAAGGTTTCACATCACGTTGATAGACTCAGCCAGTAACTGATACAGATCCCTTATGCAGAGCTCTATTAACTTGTTCGACGAGCAGAAAAAGTTATTCGTGTCAACTTTCTAGGGGGCGACTAACACGCGACTCCCCCTCATGAGTCATTACACTAAAAGCTCTATTAACCCTATTGAACTTTGTGGAGTGGTTCAACTGAGCTTCGAAGACAGTGGACCGACTCGGAGATATTATGGTTTTGCATGCCTTCTTTGGAGGCACGACAAATAAGAAGCTCATCAGCCACTCTGGGAAAAAACTCTTTGGTTCCTATGATGAAGCCTTACTAGAAGCAAAGAGAATAGGAGAGCTGAAGAGATCCTTATAACTCAGTTAAAGAGTCAAGGAGAAAGGGGGGAGAATGCAAAGGGTATGAAGGGAAGAGGAGGAGAGATGACTCGAGGGGGAAAGGGTGAATCAAGAGAGGATAAGAAGAAGAGGGAGGATGAAAGGAAAAGCCTAGACAAGAAAAGAGCAACCTCGTTCTTTATAGATACCTTCACGCCACTCGTACCAGGTATCGAAGTGATCTACAATCGTGTAAGAAATCACAACCTATTTAGAGCCCCTGAGCCGCTCAAAAGTGCACTGGCTTAGTGAGACCGAAGGGTATATTGCAAATACTATAGGGATTACGGCCACAAAACATAAGACTATTTATACCTAAAGAGGGAAATTGAAAAGCTGATCTAGAAAAGGCGCTTCGGGGAGTTCATGAATAAAGAAGGAAGGGGGATCACAAGAGGGGGAAGAAGGAATGATAAGAGAGAAAGTAGGGAGGAGGACCGACAAGGAAATAACCTCAGACATTAAAATGTAGTAGGGAAATTAAGGTGATTATAGGAGGATCTAAGGGGGGAGACTTAGGTCAGTAGAGGAGTAAATGGATGAAGAGCATAACGCAGGATAAGATGTTCTTGGTTTCGATGACCCTTCAGAAGAGGGTGTCCGCTGACATCATCTTCAATCACCTGGATGAGGAGGGGATCATATACCCCCCACAATGATGCCCTGGTCATCTCGGCTGACATCTCAACCATGTTGATACATCGGGTATTGGTAAATTTAGGAAGTGCGGTGGATGTCTTGTCATTGTCTCTTTCAAAAAGATGGCCATTAGTAATGCAAATCTAAAGCCTGTCAACACTTCGTTGATCGATTTCTCTAAGAAGTCTTTGTATCTAGAGGGAATGATAAGACTACTAATTACTTTGGGAGAGGGGTTCCAAAGGTCAGCAGTCATGGTGAACTTCATGATCGTCAACTTCCTGTCGGGATACAACATCATTCTGGTTCATCCCTCTATCAACTTCTTGGGAGCTATCATCTTAACTATGCACTTAGCAATAAAGTTCCCCACTGAAGGGGGACTGGAAGTTGTAAAGGGAGATCAAGAAAGCTAAAGAATATTCATCTCACATTGATCAGAGAGGGAGGGATTGAGCTAGTAGCTGAGGTCTATAAGGTTGATAGTGAATAACCATTTGATGAGGAGGAATGTAAAAAGGATGAGGAGGAGAGGGGAAGGAGGTTGAGAGTCTCTTCAGCAGAGGCCCTTCAACATATCACATTTCCCAGAGGCAGAAAGCTGAGGGTAGGAATAGGGCCAGCTAAGACTTAGCTGAAGAGCATTGTTCAGACTCTAAAGCATAATCTTGATATATTTGCTTAGGATATGTCAGAGCTGACAAGCATTAAGGAAGATGTCATAATACATCCGCTCGACATCAAACTCGGGGCTAGAACCGTGAGGCAGAGGAGGAGGAAGTTCAAAAAGGAGAGGAATAGAGCTGCGGCTAAGGAGGTGAGAAAGTTACTAGCAGTAGGAGCAATCAGGGGGTCCAGTACCCTATGTGGCTTTTGAATGTGATCATGGTGTCCAAATGAGGAGGAAAATGGAGGCTATGTGTGGACTTCAAGAATCTGAACGCTACTTGTACCCCTTACCCAATATAGATCTGATAGTAGATGCTATGATCAGGCATGAGCTGCTGAGTTTCATGGATGCCTACTCGTTATACCACCATGTAAAGTTGTGGGCTGGGGACCAAGAGAAGACTTCCTTCATAACGGACAAGGGCACTTATTGCTACAACGTGATGTCCTTCAGACTGAAAAATGCTGGGGCAACCTTCTAAAGACTGGTTAATGGCATGTTCCAGAAGAAGTTAGGAAAGACAATGGAGGTATATGCGAATGAAAATTTGGTAAAAAATTGATGAAAAAGGACCACTATGGGCACTTGAAAGAGGCCTTTAGAGTGATGAGAGAGTATAAGATGAAGCTGAACCCAGATAAATGTGTCTTCGGGGTATGATCGGGAAAATTCCTAGGGTACATTATGCACCAAGGGGGAATTGAGACTAATCCGAAAAAAGTACATGTCATCATCAACTAGAAGGCACAACAAACAAAGAAGGAAATATAAGCCCTAATAGGCAGAGTGGCTGCACTTAGCCGTTTCATGAGTTGTTCGACTGACAAGTGACTCACTTTCTTCAAATCTTTAAAGTGTTCTCATACTAGGGGATGGACCGGGGATTGTAATAAGGCATTTGAAGAACTAAAGAGATACTTGGCGGCGGAGGAGTTGAGTGTTTACATCATAGTGGGTAGAGTCATAGTAAGCTTAGCATTGGTGAAGGAGGAAGAGGGGAAGCAAATCCAATGTACTACACCCGTAAGGTGATAAGTGAGGCTGAGGGGAGATATCCCCATGCTCTTATGATGGCAGCAAGGAAGCTGAGGCCATACTTTTAAGCCCATCCCATAGTAGTGGTGACTAATCTCCCATTAAAGTAGATCCTCCGAAACTATTGAAGCGGTCTTTTGAACTAGGAGATTTTGACATATCTTATAGACCTAGAGCCACCATTAAAATCCAAGCCCAAGCCAACTTCATCTCAGAATTCTCCAATGAGGGCATTAAGGATATGGAGAAGGATGAGAAGCAAAATGGCATTGACGAAGAAGAGCTTTACCCACCCTTTTGGACACTATAGGTAGATGAGGTAGAAAATAAGGAAGGCTGTTGAGCGGGACTAAACCTTGTCTCCCTGGAGGGTAAGAGGATCGAATACGCGCTCAAATTCTGGTTTAAGACTTCGAATAATGAAGTTGAATATGATGAACTCCTGGCAGGATTAAGGTTGGCTAGAGTGGAGCATGTGGTTTAATTCGATGCAAAGCGAAGAACCTTACCAGGGCTTGACATGCCGCGAATCCTCTTGACGATCCTTTACTCCGACAGCATCTAGGGTTCCTCGAACAATGTGATATCTCACACCGGGTAAATCCTTAACCCTTCCCCCCACCTGTCCGACTGTTGCTGAGCAATTTTTGGATATCAAACGGACCTCGTATAATTCTTATATATATCGTACAATGAAGTACCATGAGATTCATAGTTGCATTACTTATAGCTTCCTTGTTCGTAGACAAAGCGGATTCGGAATTGTCTTTCATTCCAAGGCATAACTTGTATCCATGCGCTTCATATTAGTAGGGGCTGAACGAATCAACGTATCTATTGATACTTAGGTAGTGGTTTCACAGGTGCGAGGGGAGTTTGAGGTGAAATACCAGAAGGTAGTCGATACTATGTTGAAAACGTTTGACGAGTACGAAATAAAGCACATCTCAAGGAGTGCTAAAGCTGATGTTGATGCCCTAGACAAATTAGAAACTCTACCGCAAGTAGACCTATCTATCGAGGCTTTGAGGAAATACCTTGATGTGCCCAGCGTTTCAACAGAAGCTATTATGATGACGCTGGATTATGAGGGGTGTATTAGAGCTATAAGGAAGTACTTAGTGAATGGGAAGTTTCCTTCATCGAGAAAGGAGGCAGGAAAGGTCAGAGTCTAGGCTTCTAGATATGTCATAGTTAGGGATGTCCTATTTCAAAGAGGATATTCATAGGCAATGATGAGGTGTGTCTTAGAGAATGAGATAGAGCTATTGCTGAGGGAAATTAATGAGGGAGTGTGTGGAAGCCACTCAGCTGGGTAGATAATCGTACAGAAGTTAATGAGGAAGAGGTACTTCTAGCCTATGATGAGGAGGGATGCCAAACGTTATAGCAAGTGCTATAGGGACTGTATGTGATGTTTATGCCAATATTCTAAAAAACTCCTGTTGAATTAACCTTAGTTAGTAGCCCCGAGCTATTTGCAAGGTAGAGAATGGACCTCATATCAGACCCCTTATGCCAAGTGCAAGTAAAAGAAGTATGATGTTGTAGCCAATGACTAATTCAAAAGAGATGTAAGATAAATTCTAATTAATTAACTAAAAATCATGAGTAGGGTTTCGAAATCACCTTTACAAAATAAAAAATTAGCTACTCATAGTAAATAAAATATCAACAATCGAATCCATTAATAAACAAAGAGAAAGAAAAGAGTAAAGAAGATGGAATTTGTACCACCTATTGTGATTGACACCTCGAACAAATGATTGCTTTTTTTCTTTTTTCTCTCCTCCTTCTCCTTTCTAAGACCTTTATTCTTCCTTTTACGTTCCCTCTAGGTTTTATTTTTAGTAAATGAAATCTCCTCTTTAAGGACCTCTTGTTTCCCAAAGTTGCTTGCTGAAAAACAGAGCCCTTTACGACTTGTGCCTTGTGTTGCACTTTACATCACGCAAATGATATTTTGGGGCAAACTTGTCAAAATTCATGTTGTAGGCCTCTCGTATTTTTCGTTTGACACCACAATCAGCTCATTCTGAATTTACTAGCAAAAGATATGCTAAATTTACCGAGATACAATTTTGATAAGTTTCCATTTCTTAGATCAAGAAACTTTCTTTTATTCTTCTTTCCTTTTTTTTTTCTTCACTCCAAAGCCGGTGATTCCTGATGATTCTATTAATTTATTCCTCACATTTGGATGGGTTAACAGAAAAAAAAAATTCCATCTTCAAGCCTTTTATCGTTCTCTCTATTGCATTTAAATTCTCTGACTATTCTTTTACTCTAACTTCACTCTTTTTAACTTCTTTTTATATATTTTCCTCAAAACTCATACAAAATATAAAATAAGCAAATAAAGAGTAAAGAAGCCAAAAAATTAATAAAGTTCCGAGCAAAAATAATATAAAAATAATACAAATTAAACACTTATCAAATTCCCTCACACTTATCTTTTGCTTGTCCTCGAGCAAAACTAACATATAAAAAAGAATAATCTTCCAACAATTCATCTTAGGAACAATAAGAGATTATAGCATTGAAATCAAACAAATATTAAAATAGATCCACAATTATTCGAAAGTATGTGTTATATAGCCAATATCAATGATAATTTCAAATATGCATGCTTTGAATAAATAAAACTCAACAAACCTTACAAAGAATATAATCAAATTCTTTTAGGAAAGAATCAGATACTACAAGCTCTCATTTTGGCACAAATCACTGGAGGAATTGGGGCTTGGTATAAAATCTCTCCACCCTTTCATCCTCTTTGATTTTCTAATCTTGTTTCTTGGATTAGAAAAGTGACCGAAATTTTCAGTTTGAAGAAAAATTCTTCAAAATGCATAATATGTGATTGTGGTGGTAGTCGTTTTAGAATTATATACTCAAAAGTCATTTTTTGTAAATAGAATTCCGCTCTGAGTAAGCAAGACTTCAATGGCTTACAGGTAATAGTCACCAAAGGTTCTTATGGAGATTCTAAACTAATTTTCACTTCACGAGTAATCTATGCGCCTTACTAGAGGCCAATTGAAGGCTTGGCGGTTTAAGTTAATTGGTCATGTAGATAATTAAATTAATTGTTTAACTTAAAAGTTGTGTGAAGGGTAAAGGGTCCAATCATGATATTAGCTATAACTTACAAGTTTGTTTATGGACCACCTGCCGGTGAAATGTAAAACTTATTCAGTCACACACTTTAGGACAAATAATTTCGGTTGAAATCATACTTAGAGAAATTTGACTTATTGTTGGAGAATTTGATTTAAGAGTTAAATAATTAATTAGTTTAATATGTTAAGTCTATATCACAATCGCACTACTAGTATGTCCAAATTGTGATTTTGATTCAGTTCAAAATTAAATAGTTAATGAGAGAAAAATTAAATTGACTAAATAAATTTATTAAATGGAGAGTATATAAATTTAAAGTCGAACATTATTTTTTGGGTCAAAGTGGAAAATTAAGTTGGCCATTAAAGAGTTAATAAGCCAAATATGGCTATTGGGCCATTAAAGAGTTGGATGAACATTCCACCATATTAGATATTGAATGAATCTGTGAAAAATTAGAATCGTTATTTGGGCCAATTTTTTTCCTGAGCATTCATTAAAATGACAGGGCTTTTAAGACACATAGGAAAGGGCCTAATTTCCATTGCATAAACAGAAGAGGAACCATGTCTCTTCCCTAAACCTAGCCCTCCAATCTAAAATGGAAGAGAGAGAAATTATTTTTCTCTCATTCTTTCTCATTCTCCAAGTTTGCTCCCTTTCTCATAAGTTGAGGATAAGAGTTAGAAATTAAACCAAAGGATTATGATTAACTGAGCGAATCACACCGTGTAGATTATGATTAAAAGGTGAATACTTGGACATCTCATCCCCTGTTGGAATTTAGCCATGATGAAGGTGATTGTAAGATCTACAATTATTATGTTATGTATTTAAATCGGTAAGATTTTTTAGATTTTAATCATTTTAGTTTTCTGTAACATTTATGTGCTTTCCCTTATAAATATATATTTGATGTATTCTATATAATCGATCTTAACTATATTTGCGAGTTTAATCCATTTATTTGATTCGATCCGAATTTTTTGTTAAATTACTATTTTCACTTTTAGATTACTCGTAAACGAACATTATTCACAAATCGTTCTTCTTCATTCTTCTTCAAACATTTCATAGCTTCGTTGTTCTTCTTCATCATCTTAACAACTTCTTTAGCTGGTAATTCTTCAACCTCTTTTGTTCTTCTTCTTTTTCGTTCTACTTGATCCTCTTCACACCTTCTTCGATAGCCCTAAATCACAATTTAACCCTAAATTAGGTTTGATTCTCTTCACGACCCTAAATCACAGTTATGTATAAAGTAACAGCTTTGTTGGATGAATTCTTCAAGGATTATCTCGGTAAATCAAGTGGCATATGGGAAGAGAGGAGCCTAGTAGAGTACGCAGCGGTAAGTGTTGGAAAATAATTAAAATTCGAATGATAAATTAGTTAACTTTTGGTTTAATTCTAATTTTAATTTTTCATAATAGACTAATTAATATGTAATTAATCGGAACTAATATGTGATTAGCTTGGGGAATTTATATGTGATTAATATTATCATAACTTCTCCTCACTTGAAATGTTATAAATTGACATTATTTCATTTGGAAATCACACACCAAAAACTCATCTCTCCTCTTATCAGATTTCATTTTCCATTCTAGAGTTCTTAGGATTCTGATAGCATTTAGATACAAGAAAGTTCGCTGGAATTAATAATGGTGCAATCACGTAATTTATAATCTGTTATATCTTAGGAGATAGATGCCGTAGAACTTTCGGTACTAATAAGGAGTGAATCTATTTTAAGAAAATTGTGAGCTTCCACAAGCCTCGGATTCATTTTCGATTATCAATATGGTTTGTGATTCCTTTTCATATTATTGTTTTTCAAATTTCGTGTTCTAATATTTTTTTTCTATGAATTTGCGTTAAAACTCTTATATATTCTGTCGTCACATATTCTAACTACCGTTCCGTACACTCTTATTGGTTTATATTTTTCCTAACAGTAAGATCTGGAACCTCTCCATCTGCAAATAGATCGGCCGCCATAAAGGACACTAGAGTGTGCGGGTTATGTTTAATTAAAGGAAGTTGTTTCGTGTCTGCAGGATGGTGAATGCTCATATTCATCAAGGCAATGCCATCGATTTGATCCAGGTAGTACCCATTTTGGGAAGGCAACAAGAAGTATGACACCATCCGTACCTTGGAAGTGTTTTTCCCATGCAATTCAGGTAAAGTATTGCTCGGGTACAAAAATTGCTTGTACTGATGGACGGGGTTGATTCAACCGTTTGCAGTAGGCAGAGACGACATATAATCCTTTATTTCCCAACAAACTTCATCACCACTCCACGAATGCAAGGACAGAGGATAAGGAGGCTCAGAAATCACCAGAAATTCTCATAGAGGAGAGAAAAAAAAAAAAAGGAAGAAGATTGCTAGTGTTTTAGCCGGTTTCTAATAATGTGATGATAAAGTTAATAACGTAGTACAATTAAATGAATTGTGAAGTTGCAATTTCGAAAATCTCTATAACTAAATAAATCAGGATATGTCATTGAAAATTTAGTTGAACGAAACAATGATTTTGTCATACCCATAGATATTCAGGCAAGCTGAGCCTGAATAAAGAGGGTCAACATCTGAATAGAAAAGCATAAAAACATAACATCATGGCAAATGTTAAGGACTTCTGCTCCTTTCCGTGTGACTGAGCACTCCAATTATGCTGGTCAAACAAAATATATAGGACACAAATCATGCTGGCCGTATAACTAATCTTCTTGGTAAGAAAGAAAGCAAATAAAATCAGTGCAACACATAATTAATTGATATTCTTGCCCAAAATCAGATAGAAAATTACATCAACAGAAAATGCAGGTTCAAAATGGGGTACCAATTTCACTCCTTGTTTCTGAAGGGCTATACAGAGCGGACCTGTTCCTTGGTCTATTCTCCTCCAACTGTTTCACAACTTCATTCATGCTAGGTCTCACCGTGACCACTGGAGCACAGCAACCCATAGCAAGCTTCAATGCTTGAATTAACCCATCTTCCATGGGATTCTTTATGCCTTTCAAAACCTCCACATCAAAAATCTCCATTGTAGTCTCCTCCAATACAGCTACGTTCACCATGGAGGGGAAATCTACGGATGCACCACTTCTCCCATTTTTTCCCGGTTTCTTGCCGATCAAAATCTCCAATAACAAAATACCAAATGCATAAACGTCAGTCCTTGAAGTACATTTCTTCATCTTTTGAAGCTCTGGGGCCTTATAGCCATCAGCTTTTGCAAGTGCCACAACTTCATCAGCGACAGCAGGGATCATTAGCTTGTCAAGCCCAAATTCAGTCAGACGGGCAACGAAAAAGTCATCAACTAGAACATTTTTTGATCTCACATTCCCATGTGTGATGGGTGTATCAACACCAGAATGAAGAAAAGCTAGTCCTCGGGCTATGCCCAGCGCAATCTTGTGACGCCTAGCCCAGTTCAATACGGGTTTTCCCACTCTGGATTCTACATTCAAAAGCAAGACAGAAAACAGGAATCTTCATAAATGCCCTTCTTATTCTGACAAAATAAGCTATAAACATGAAAAAATTGAAATCCAAAAAATCATCAACTACCTGCTTGGTGGTCTAGTAGAACAAAAGTAGGTAAAATATTCTCAAGATTATCATTATAAATGATGGAAAATGGAGTCAACTGTGTTCAGTAAATACACATAGGAAGAATTCAATGAGTAGCATATCAATCGCAAATAACTCACATTGATGCAGGAAATCATGATCAACAATGATAGCTTATCTAAAACTGCTAAATAGACCTAAAAAATTGTGGATACCATGTAAGAGATCGTGAAGGGTTCTCTGAGGCAAAAAGTCATAAATGAGTAATTTTTCTCCTCTCTTCCCCTGATAGAAAGCTCTCAATGGAATCAAATTCTCATGCCGAACCTTTCCAAGCTGCTTTATTACAGGTAAGCAAGAGCTCCTATCTTTACAACTACCTTCTCTCAACAACCTCAGAGCAATTGTGCTTCCATCAGCAAGCTTAGCCTTGTACACAGTCCCATAGCTAGTCTTCTCCATTACTTGTCCTGTCGCATTCAACACATCTTCTAGAGTCAAATGCTCGCCGCCTGGAAACAAAATTAGCCTACCCTCACCACCTTCACTATTGGTTTCTTCATCTTCTCCTTCCTGCAACTCACCTTCACTTTCATATCTACTTTTCCTCTTCTTATTTTGCATATAACCGATCAGCAATGAAGCCAAAACCACAGTCCCAGTCATAAGCCCTATTACAATACCTGCAATGGCACCCGAGCTCAACCCTGAACTTTCGCTACAACTTTTCAAGGGCAGCCCACATAGTCCAGGATCATTCCCTTCAAAAACCTCCACCCCAAACTTAGAATCACTAAAAACTGGCAAAGCTCCCGTAAAATTATTGTGCGAAAGATTCAATTTTTCTAATTTTAAGCCACCCAGGCTCTGTGGAATTGAACCGAACAACAAGTTATTTGAAAGATCAATCTCTTTAAGATTCTCAAACCTGGTTATGAATTCAGGGAAATTACCTGACAACTTATTGTCACTCAAATCCAATACTAGCAAGCTGTTGCAAGTTGAATTTGGCAATGCAGGTTCGGAAATGGTCCCAGCTAGTGAATTACTACGACACCTCAAAGAAACAAGTCTATCACATAGATTCCAGATCGATGGAGGCAGAGCTCCACTTAACAAATTGCTACTCAAATCAATATCAGAGAGGGAGGAACTGTAGCCTAGTTCAAGAGGGATTTTTCCACTTAAATAATTGAAGTTAAGGTAGAGACTTTTAAGCATAGTGAACTCAGTGAGCTCTCTAGATAATGAACCGGTGAGATTAGCAGAAGGAAGCTGAATGGCGAGAAGATGAAGAGAAGGGTCTTTAGAGAGAGAAAGGTTGTTCCATTGCGGTGAAGATGGATCACTGCAGAGTAAAGGAGAGCCATCGGGGAAGACCCATTTGAGTCCTCTCCATTGACAAGCGGGTACAGACAAGTTCCAAGAGCTCAAGAGAAGGTTTTCTGAGTTACCTTGCAAGGAGGCTTTAATATCTCCGAGCAGAAGCTCTACATTTGATGGAGAAGAAGAAGATATTGCCTTGACAATCAGGGAAGCTCTTCCGATGAAGAAGAAGAAGAAGAAGAAGAAGAAGAAGAAGACGACATACCGAGGAGATAACTTCGGAACCACCATTGCTGAAGTTGGAGAAAAAAGGGAGAGAGAGTAAAGGTTGTAGTACAGCTTGTTTTTGTACAGTCCCAAAAGCCTCTTTTTCGGTGAAATCTAACAATGTAAGACTGTTGACCATCACTATATAGATTCAACGGCTCAGATTTGAATATTGAATCTAAACGTTATTGTCTCCGCATAATCATTCTACCCCCTGGAATGTTACTTCAATGATTTTGTCAGAGAGCAGGTTACGATCCAACGGTGTTAAAGGCTAGAACTCGGGAGATGAGAAACATTGTGCACTGCCAAAAAGTATCGTTATTCATTTTTAAAACAATACTAATATTGCTAGCCTCTGCATTTCAAAGAAATCAAATTTGTATTATATTAGTATATATATTTATATCATGTTTTCATTGTTTATTTTCATCTTCTTACACGTATCTATTGATAATGAGTTAGATTTTGGACATTGGAAGATCAGCGGACCGGATGTAAAGTTTATAGTCTTTTTTGTTAAAGTTTATGTGCATGCGGGTCAGACCACAAAGCCAAAAGGAAAGAGGAAAAAGAAAAAAGGAAAAAGGAAACTTGTTGCTATGCTACGTAGCAGTGAGCGATTCGCATGCTTGCAAATTTTATTTCAAACTGCATATGAAAATCTCGTTTTTTAAATGTAACTGATTTCGGACCGAGATAATTTGAATAGTAAGAATTTTTTCAATATTTATTTTGAAGGATAGATCTCCTTTCAAAAACTTTTAACACGTGATCATTATATATATAATTTAAAAAGTTAAATTAAAAAAAAAAAATGTGAAAAGACTAGCTACTCTCATCCTAAATTAACGTTCTCCTTCTCTTTTTCTTTTCATTTTCTTCCCTCTACTTTATCTTGGACCGAAGCTCAATTTCGCTCAAAACGGACTGATAACAACTTCCTTATTCATCATCTTTTTCCCTCTCGTTCATCATCTTCTTCCCTTATCTCCGTTTCATTCTTCATCAACCGAAAAACAGTAAATCTCGTCTTCTTTTTAACTTTCTTTTTCATATTGAAAAAATCTAAAAATTAAGTTAATCGACTTTAAAATATATTATTTTTAAGCCACAAAAATAAATGAGTCAAACTCATTTACCGGATGAGTCATGGGTCGAACTCGTCACCCGACCCATTTTAGTTTCATGGGCCTAAGCTTATGAATTTTCTAGGGCTTGCCGCAGGCAACAGCGGTTGGGACAACCGCTGATCCGACCAGCGGCCTTGCGCCGAAGGACCATCCCACAACTAGGCTACTATGGGACAGTTCCGCGGTTGGGTTTCGCCGCCGTGGGACTATTCCGGTGACGAAACCTAACCACGTGATAGTTCAATGACCCTGGGCATCCCTCGCAAGAATAGTCCCGCTACAGCGGCACTCCTACCATTACCGTTCATCTCCTGTTTTGTTCTTTCTCCCTATTATGCGAAATTTTACAAACAAAAAAAAAAATTATACAAAAATTCCTACACCACAAATCCACTTACATAAAATTTAGAGAAAGAAAACTAAACAAATGTGATAATTAGAGAGGTCAAATGATAATTTTGACTAGTTCTAATTACGAATCAATTTTTGGAGGATTGAATGCATGAAATGATTATATCAATGAACTACTAGAGATTGCTCAATAAATATGTTCTATAATTGCAAGAGTGCAATCTCATATTTTTAGTGGAATATTATTGAGATTAATAAATTAAGATTTATAGGTTCATAGTCCTCAGGTCACCTCTATAAAACCATACATAGGGTAAGAATGACAAAAGTTGAAAAATGACTTAGTTGAAAAAAAATAGTTTTTTAGGGCAAATTCAAAATTATGAGACAATTTGTGTTAATTAATTTAAAGATGTATTTAAATAGTGAAATACAAAATTATTTAATTAAATAATAATGTATTTGATTTTGAATTTAATATATTATATATAATAATAAATTGATATGAGATATTAATTTAATATTAAGATTAGGTAAGTCAAATTTAGACTAGTTTGAGAAACTAATTTAAAATTCAAATAAGATATGTTTTTGATTTAAAATAGATGAGATTCTATTTTAAATAATATTTGAATAGATTTGACTAAATCAAATGTATAATAAAAAAGATGATATAGTTTAAAATAAATAAGATTTTATTTTATAAGATTTGAAAAGATTTTGATCTTATCAAATATATCATTAAGCTGAAGAATTGATATAAAATAGATAAAACTCTATTTTAAATAAGATCTTAAAAGATTTAATCATATCAAAGATATCATCTGATGATCATCTTATCATGATTGAATTATATGTTTAATTAATTTAAAGAGTTTAAATTAATAGGATAATGAAGTTCAATAAATACCTCTCATTCTAATTAATTTTTTTTTAAAAAGAAATTTTTTCGGTAGATATTTTTCTCACAGAAAAAGAAAAAGAAAAAGAAAAAGAAAAAGAAAAAGAAAAAGAAAAATGCTGTCATCTCTATGTGCCTACATACGTCCTATTGTGTTGAGGATCGACCTGGAAGATTGCGGTGTGAGTCTCGATGATCGATTCGCGCGGGCAAATGTATGACCTCTTCGTATAAATATAAGATTAATTTATATGTATATAAAGAATCATTAAAACATTTTTTAGAATTTTTTTGTTATACACTAGGATCAATTGTTCGCTTCCGCTGCGTTGTTTCAAACCGCTTTTTCCAACAATTGGTATCAAAACGGTCTTTACATATATATATATAAATTAATTGCTGTATGAGATTCTTGCATTTTCATATGGAGGTGATATGTATGTTGAATGAATTTTATGTTTTTTTTAATATATGATTGATGTAATAGATCATTAATTGTATAGTAATTTTAGGTTAGGTATTTGTTCCATTTTCTTTCTCTAGATTTCTATAAGCTGATTTTTGGCGTAAGATTTTTTTGTATAAATTTTCCATTTTTTAAAATTCCGCAAGACAGGATAAAGAAGAAAATAGGAGGTGAACAAAATGGGCGACGAACTGCACGGGGGTAGCGGCACCACTACGTGCAACCAGCTATGGAAACTATCCCACGCTGCCTCAGTAGCAGCAGCAGCCACCGCCACGCCTCTGTAGCAACACTAGCAGCAGTGAGACTATCCTGCAACATCTCAGCAGCAGCAATAGTAGCCAAGGGACTGTTCCGCAGCACTGCTGCATGCAATAGCGCTAGATAGTCTTGTGGAGCCGCTTTGTGCGCCCATTCGCGGGACTGTCTCGCTGCATAGCCTAGGCTGTAGGACTGTCCCGCAGCGGAGAAACCCAGCCGCGAGACTATCCTGTGGAAGAGAAACCCAGTCATGAGAGTGTTCCGTGGTGTGACCCAGCTACTAGACAATCCTGCGGTAGCAGCCATGGTCGCGGGACTATCCCACGGCAGTAAGGGCTGCTGGTCGGACCAGCGACTCGGACAGCCACTGGTTCTGGCCATTGCATGCCGCCACAAGCGGTGGCAGTTGTTCTAAGTGAATACTCACATAGTTTTATTTTAAATCATGCATCTCATAAGTAGAAATGTGATTTAATTAGGATTGTCCTAAGTGATTTATGTGATTTATTTAGTAAAATTAATTACATAAATAGATTGAGGTTTAATAAGTTAAACTTAGTAATCACACTTTATAAAGTCGAACATTTGAGTTAGGACTTTAGTAACCAATTTTATTAAAAAGAGTTTTAATGAAATTGTATGAATATAATAAGTTATAAATTAGGTTCACCTAATGAGATTAAGATCATAATTGGGTGTGTTAAAAGAGTTTAATTGAACATAGGTCCAATAGGATTGGCATTAATAACTAATAGGATTATATTTATTGGCTAACTAGTAACTAATTTATAATTAATTAATAGAAAATATATGATGTTTTACGACGGCACATATTTCAAAATAGTGAGTGAGAGAAGGTTGATTTGACAAAATAACATATAGTCTCCATTATTAGTACAACACCATGAGATATGGAAAACCTCAAGACGGCTTTATTTTCATCCCCCTAAGGAAAGTTTTAGAATATATTAATATCAAGATTGGGTTTTTAAGAAGATAGGAAAAAGTGATGTATTTCAAACTTGACTGACCCTATAGCGGAAATTTTCGAGTTAAGTCATGGACTCCGAAATAATAGGTTACACTCACAAAAGCATAATTAAGCTTTAAACGATTAATTATGTCTTGACCAAATAAACGGTAACTTATGAGTAAACGGAAAAATATGAGATATTTTAAGTTTGACTCGTAGGTTTGAGAATATCTCAAAATTAATTTGAAATTAATATAACCGACCCTAAGGTAATATATTGATTGTTGAATTGATTTATTGTGGTTTAGTAATAAATAATTTTATATGTTCTAATTATTGCATTCATGCATCATATTTACTATTCCGAAACATTAATATTTATTTCAATAATAATGAATTATGTATGTTTTATTTAATTTTAGCAATCAACATATCTTCGATCAATAATCTCGTTACCGCATTACTAAATGAATACATGTTATTAATCCTGGTGATAATTTTATGAGATGGAAATCGAACCTAAACATGTTATTAATATGCGGAAACCATAAGTTTGTCTTAACCGAGGAATGTTCTGAAGAGCCCGCTGCCACTGCTGCCCGTAATGTATAGGAAAAGTATGACAATTGGATTCAATCCAATAACAATGCAAAATGCTACATGTTGATGAGCATTTCTTAGGAAGAAACATGAAAATCTGGAGACTGCATATGAGATATTAAAGTCTCTCTAGGCCTTGTTTGAGCAACAATCCGACCAAAGTCATCTTGAGGCTACTAGAACCTATATGAATGCCAAAATGAAGAAATGAGTTTCTGTCATACATCATGTTTTGAACATGATCAACACGATATATGAGGCGGAAATACATGGGACTACCATTGATGAGCGCACTCAAGTTAGCATCATACTTGAGTCACTCTCATCGGCTTTTATTGCATTCTCTCTCAAGTAAGGGAGTTGCATGTATTTCCGCCTCAAGTAAGGGAGTTGCAAACAATTGAGATTCTAGAATAGAATGGGAGAAAATCACTACTGATGTCGTTATAGGGCTATCTAACGACTAAAGGACACAATGCAATTTGGGTAATTATTGACAGATTAACCAAATCAACGCATTTTTTACTCATACGAAGCCCTTATTCCTGAAAGCGATTAGTGAAGCTATATGTGAATGAAATTATCCAATTATATCGAGTGCTAGTGTCAATAATTTTATACCTTGATGGTAGAATTACATCCACTTTTTAGAAAGGCGTCCAATGAGTAATGAGGATGAAGCTTAAAGTTGGCACGACTGCTACAATTGCTTCAGCGGGAGCTGCTGTCGGTATTGGAAACGTGTTCAGTTCTTTGATCCATTCCGTGGCGCGAAATCCATCATGTGGGAATTCCATTCAGAAGAGATAGCAGAAGAGATAGCTACGGAATTGAAGCTCGAATCCTTTTATTTGGGAAGAGAGGATGGACTCTCTTTAAGGTAAGTTAGAGATGACTATATAGACATTGGAAGCTATGCTTCAAGCTTGTGTCCTAGATTTCAAGGGAGCATGGAATAAGTATATACCATTAATAGAATTCTTTTCTAGAAATAGTTGCCAAGCATCTATCAAAATTGCGCCCTATGAAGCTTTATATGGGAGAAATTGCAGAGCGTCACTTCACTAGTATTAAACTGGAGAAAGGCGTCTAATGAGCTTGGATTTCATTAAAGCTACTTCTGAAGCGGTCAAGAAGATAAAAAAGAGAATGGAAACCACGCTTAGCCGACAAAAAAGCTATGCAGAAAAAAGACAAAAACCTTTGGAGTTCCAAATTGGAGACTTTGTATTTTTGAAAGTTGCATCTATGAAAGACCTAATGCAATTTTCCGGGAAGGTAAAATTGAGACTGAGGTACATTTGACCTTTTGAAATACTAGAACATATTGGCAAAGTTGCATACAAACTTGCCTTGCTGCCTGATATATCCTTGGTACACAATGCGATCCATGTTTCCATGCTAAGGAAATACTAGCACGTATCCCTCGCATATACTGGATACAAACCCATCAACTCTAGAAAGATCAGTCATATGAAGAAAGGCCAATGCAAATCCTGAATCGCAAAGAGAAGATACTTTAGAAATAAAGTCATACCGTTAGTCAAGGTGTTATAATGGAGTCATAAGACAAAAGAAGCTACATGGGAAAGAGAAGACGAAATGTGGAAAAGACACCCGGAGTTATTTTGAAATCTAGAATTCGTCATTATGTAAAAATTTTTAAAACAAATTTCATGTAAAGTGCTTTAAGTATGCTTGAAATACATAAATGACAACACCCTTTGATTGGCATGTGATTTTGGTAATATCAATAATTGTTTTATTATAAGCTGTGAAACATTGCATGAATGCTTGTGTCTACTTCCATAAGGTGCAACCTAGAATCTAAAATCAAATAGATCGCACCGATAAAATAGCTTAGAACTCAAGTTCAATTAGTTTGAGAATATAACAAGACAACTAGAGATTTTACTAATGGCTCGTAGGCTGAACATGAACATTTTTCTGTAAATCTGTAACTAAGATAAGCAATTAGATAATACACAAAAATTATCAAACTAGACTCAATGTTGGTAAAAGTATCATGTAAGAAATCCCTAAAGTAGGAGGACTTGATGGTAGTAACATGTATCACCCAATTGTCGGAGCGATCATATGGTAGTATAGAGATGATATTCCTTATTATACACTGATAGTGCTTGTAATATTGTTTCTTGTAAAGGATGTAAATACTAGTACTAGAGAGAAGAGGGTAAGTGGTCTTGTACGAAATGTAATTAAATACCTATTTTGACTAAATTTTGTGGGCCGAATTTTCGTAAGAGGGAATAATGTAAACCTTCATTAATTTTATAGCATAAATAATTTCTATTCAAGTAACTACGAAGTTCCATATTTCTTAACTTTTGTATAACACTCTTCTTAGCCGTCTTTCACAGGTGGACTTATAAAGTACCCTAAGAGTTTGCGATATAGACATTTAATATATAAATCTTATGTATTCAAGGTTTAGACCCTACAAGGTCAACAATAAATGTCGAGCAAGCTTTCAGAAATGATCGAATAATAAGCATGAAAATTATTATAATAACGATCATAATTAAGCCGGTGAACAATGAATACTAAAATAATAAACTAAAGTTGGTCAGTGTTCACTATTGCATTTTGGTTCCTTTCACTATTGCATTTTGGTTCCTTGCACTATTGCATTTTACTAAAACTTTTCAGCTGTATTTCCATCTTCAGACCTTGAGGAGTCTACTGTTGGAGGTGATTTCTAAGTACAATAAACCTAGCTCTTTTATTTCTTCACTTTTTATGGAGATTTAGTAGTATTATAAATTGAACATAAAATGTTTTGTTTGGGGTTAATTATCTTGAGCTAGTTAGGCCTTGTACAGAAATATTAAGTTGAATTCCCTAATAGTAATCCATATTCAATCTATAAAATCACGTGATGGTTGAACTTTTACAATAATCTAAAAAATAAAAAAATGAAGGTCTGGTGATTAATTAAGAATCTGAGAATTTTAAGTATCCAATAAAATTATTTAATTGAGAAACTAGATGTGTGTAGCTTTCTAGAGACCCAGAACATCTCCAACCAATCGATAATGAATGAGATAAATATTTTAGAAATTAGGTAATCAATTTATAAAAACTTGAATTCGAATAATGAGCAATTGATATTCTCGTGAACTAGCAATTGATAATCAATCTAGAAATTCGTCATGATGATATTTATAGAAAATTGTAAGATTTTACAACAACAAATTAGAGGTCAACCAAAGTGAATCTGCTATGTACTCTAAGATTCCATAGTGTCCTCTTTTCGAGGTATCTCAACCAAAAGTTGTGTGGTAACAGGATCTACATTTAGAATGTAATTTTCTGAGACTTAAACTTCATGAAATTTAATCTTATTCCTACTATTCAGTTTAGAAAGCAATTCAATATCTAAGAAGACGATGTGCTTGACAATAAACTCTTTTTTGCTCAGTGGGATGATAAAACTAATATCCCAAAGTTCCTTTAGATACCCCATAAAATAACATTTTTCAGACTTAGCCTCAAACTTTTCTGATTTTTGCTTCTTAACATAGGCATGGTAGCCCCATACATAAATATGTTTAAAGCTTGCCCTTCTGTCTTTATAGGGAATATCCTTAGAATGACAAAAGTACATCATTGAAACTCATCATGGACTGAGGGAGTGAAATTATGAGGTTTCTTGGAACTCTCTACCAAAGCGATCAGGTATGAAGACTTGCTTGAAGAAGAAGTCTTGAGAAAGGCGTGGTCAGTCAGGGCTTATTATCAGGAATCCAACTACAACTTGGATGTTGCCGGAGTAATCAGCAACAAACCATTTACCCCCCCGGCTCGTAGTCTCCTAGGCAAACTACGAGCCATTAGGAGGCTAAAAGGTACTCTCACAAGGGTCATAAAGTTTATTCCTTCAACCTGATAAAGGCTAGTGAAATTTTTGACATCTTGTTACAAAATAAGAAGTTGAAAGTTCTATCGTACCACAAACTTTCATCGGCTGACAAAGTACATGGAAAGGAATATTGCAAGTATCATAACATGTTCTGCCACCCTACGATATATTATTTAGTATGCCATCAAGTTATACAAGATCGGATCGAGAAAGGGACCTTCAACTTCGAGGAAGCACCCACTGTAGGCATAGATTGTAAATTCTTTCTTATTATGGCCAATGCAGCCATGGCTGGTCTAAGATCCTTACCTATTAGAAAGATATAAAGGGTAAGGTCGGTAAGAAATCCAAAATTAATGTCGAAAAATATATGAGAAAACATATGCAGACAACCTATTAGGACATAATGAACACTTACCAGCCGAATGAGCCACCCAATTCGCCATCCCTATGCTCCTGCTACCGATCATGCTTACGTCAGGCCTACACCTATGGCTGGATCGACAAGAGCCCCAAGGATGCAATGATAATCGTGTGATCATAGAGATATACCTATCACGTTCATTTTAGTTGTTGAATGGCCAACATGGTAATTAATTATCTATCAATGAACTAAAAGCGGCCATGGATGGTCGTGTAATGACCCACACTCTCCGGACTATTACGCTACTAACTTTTTCTCGTAAAATCACAAAAAAAAAAAAAAAAAACGTTACCACTAAGGAGTGTATTTCTTCAACCGGACTGTTACATCAGGCCTACCTCTATTGTCATTTTGTAATGTTCCAAGGTTTGTTATGAACCTTTCTATGGCCAAACGCATATTCTTCTGAGAACCTACAGGTCTCTGTTTTAGAGTTTCTTTTTCCAGTTTCGATTTTAACGATTCATTTCAGTTTGGGTTTTGTTTTATTTTTTTTCCTTCTTAGATTACAACTTAACATGGAAACCATCAACTAATCATACTTAACCTGAATATTCTATTTCTTAGCTTTGTATTTTTATTAATCCTACATATTTGCTTAATATGCGCCATTTCCAAAATATAGAAAGATAGAGATCAAATACTTACTTAGTTCTTAACTGCTTGTCTCGCTGGTCATTGTGTTTTGATCAGACTTAATTTCTCGACTTCTTCTACTTGAGAATAGAGACTAGAAGAGAAGAAACGTGTTTTCTTCTCTTTTTTTTTTTCTGTGGGCGTAGAGTGTTTACATGAAGACCTTCTTATGTGACCGGATCAAAATCGTTATTAACCATGATATAATATTTTTTCCATAGCTTTAAAACGTGACACTCCTATTTGACCGGATGCTTATTTCAAACAAGAGGTCTCTTACAAGTTAAGAGATAATTTAATGCTTGTTCCATCCTTATTTGATATTTTACAAATCCATATATGTGTGCCCATATAACAGGACTTAGTCGAAAGTACCTTGGATCGAGTACCGTTCCTAGATCGGGTAAGACCGAAGACCTTTTCTTCCCTCCCAAACTGAGACCTAATCTAATACCTATTGGTATGTATTTCCAAACCAAATAGAGGACTCTTTCTTCCTTCCTAGACCATGACCTAATATAACGTCTCTTAGTTTTAGTTACCGGTTTAAATCAAGTTCTCGGTCCAGACCGAATTCTAAGTCTAAAAGGGCAGAATCTGTCTGAGTCTCTATATAACATACTTTAGATACTTGTGGATTTTAATTATTCAATTATTTGGTTTATTTCCTTATTTACCTATTGATTTTGTTTCATTATATATACAAATATGTTTGCTTTAACATTGAAGTTTAATATTCAATATAAAACTCCTTAATTATTTATTTAGAATTTATTTCCCTATCGACTATGTGTCGAAAATTCTCAAGGCTTATATTCTCCCCTCCTTATAAAAATTTCATCCTCGAAAGTTATTAATGTGGATGGTTAATCTAGATACTTCTTAAATGGTTTGAGATCGCTTTTAATCTCCCCCCATAGTCATGTTAGTCATATCTTATACCAAAACAACCCTCCCAACCTTTTCCTTATATCACAAGGGACCTTATTTCCATACTTTTAGAGTACATCTTTGGGAATTCGGGTTATACATGTTACCACCGTCGAGTACTCATCACTATCAAGTCAAAGGTTAATTGTTATCATATCTTGCTCATTTATTTTCATTCTCCTACATATCATCTCGCTTTCAAGCTATTGCTCTAGGAATTAAGTTACACCCCACAATATAGTTTGATAAACTCAATGTTCATTATGCTTTATTGCATTCATATTAATATTATCAATCTCTGCCACCTTCTTACTCTTATTTTATTTTATTTTTTATTGTCTCCTACCAATAATGAGCCTTCTTCTTAAACATGTAGGTTGCACACATGACCTTCCCTCTATCAGTTAGGTCCATGAAATTCAAAACAGTTTGAATTAAGTACAAACAATCTTCAACCAATAATGGATCCGTTGAACACTCGAACTCCACGGTTTTAATACAGTGAAAGCGTTCATAGAGTGGCTCTTCTTGGATGTTTTGCATCCCATGATTACCACGAGCATGTCCTCAAGGTGGTTCACCCTCTTGTAGTACCTTCGACT
Source organism: Coriaria nepalensis (assembly GCA_027186245.1). Taxonomy (NCBI): domain Eukaryota; kingdom Viridiplantae; phylum Streptophyta; class Magnoliopsida; order Cucurbitales; family Coriariaceae; genus Coriaria; species Coriaria nepalensis. The sequence continues at coordinate 6,596,933 of CP114491.1, read as the reverse complement.
ATAGTCTTCTCACTGTAATGCCTCCTTCACTAGTTTGTTGTTGTTCCATTTGTCTCTGAAAATTCTCGATTTCAAGGCATTACTCTTCTAACGTTGTTGCAAGTTAGAAATTAATGTTGCAAATTTATGTTCTTTCCCTTAGACCTCGGGTACTGGGTTAGCTCGAGTGGCTCAAGTTTTTATATTCTCATTTCTTCTAAACCTCTTATACTTATGATCTTAATGTTTGGAAAGAGATATTTGTATCAGTTCTCCTAGTATTATCTCTTATGGTAACCTATAATCCGAAAATATACTTATGAAGTGTCATAAATAGCACCTTAGAAATTCAATACATTCACAACTCAAATCATTTCAATCCATAGCTAATGGTACTTACTTAAAAACGTGTTGCGTGGTGTGATCGTGAGGTGGGGTAGTAGGATTTGGTACTTTACAAACATTGGGTCTGTTTTTCGCCTACATAATCAAGAATTTAACTTAAATTAATAAAATCCTAACTTTTCATGAGCTTTCCTATTTAGTTAGCTTATTTTACTATGCATTTCTTCTTTATTTTCAACGTCTAATTCCAACTCTTTTCTTATTATCCCTTACTTGGTTAATTGAAAAACCTTTATTTCCCTTTATTTATGTCTCTTATGTGAAGGCTTATCGCCTTATTTTAGCTCATGCACACCCTTTTTCACATTCTAAAGCATTCTAGAAATTTGAACGTTCACTATTCATTATTTCAATTTTTTAAACCTCTTTACCTTCCTAGAAGGAGACCTAAAATAATGTTTTCTCAGTCTGAGTTCCTGATCCAGATCGAAGACTCTTTCTTCCTTCCCAGACAAAGATTTAAAATCTCATTCCTCAGTTTGAGTTCTCAATCCAGATTGAGGACTCTTTCCTTTTTCCCAGACTGAGACTTAAGATCATGATCCTCGGTCTAAGTTCTCGATCTAGATCGAGGAATCTTTCTTCTTTCTAGACCGGGAGTTAAGATCATGCTCCTCGGTTTGAGTTCTTGATCCAAATCAAGACTTAGTATAACGTCTCTCGATCTAATTTCCCAATCCAGACATAGAACTTTTTCGTCCTTTTTAGATTTTATGTTTTCAATTATACAAATTTAGCTTTTATTTCTAGAAGTTTGTGTCCTGATACATTCTGAAATTTGGAAGGTATTCTTCATGAACATTTTATTAAGGTGCTTTAAAATTTTTAGCTCAAGATTCGTAGGTTTGCCCCTTCAAAATTCATTTCATTTTAAAGTTTTTGTTGTAGCAGACATCGACTATCTTGAAGATCAATCTACCCCATCGACCCCACTGACATGTCAACCTTGTCGAGTATATTAAACTCTTGACATACTGAGGGTGTCGACCCATAGAGTGCTGAAGGCATCGCCCCCATCGACCCTTCTAGCATATCGAAGGTGTCGACCCCCTTCGACCATTTTTGTCTACTGAAGGCGTCGACCTCGTCTACCATTCATGTATTGAAGGCATCAACCACGTTAACATAAACTTCAATTTGGGTTCTGTTTTGTTTCATTTCCTTCTTAAATTAAAAATTAACATGAAAACCAATAACTAATCGTACTTAACCTGAACATTCTACTTCTTAGCTTCGTATTTTTATTAATCTTACATATTTTCTTAATATGCGTGATTTCTAGAATACAGAAAAGTCGAGGTCAAATATTTATTTAGTTCTTAACTGCTTCTCCTGCTTGTCACCAGGTTTTGATCGAACTTAATTTCTTGACTTCTTTATGCTTGAGAACAGAGACTAAAAGAGAGGGAGTGTGTTGCCTTTTTTTGCTGCAGTTGCAAAGTTGTTTACATGAAGACCTTCTTACGTGATCCGATTCAAAATGGTTATTAACCATGATATTATTTTTTTCCATAGCCTTAAAACATGGCACTCCTATATGACCAGATGCTTATCTCAAGCAAGAGGTCTCTTACAAGTTAAGGGATCATTTAACCCATGTCGCACTCTTATTTGATATTTTACGAATCTGTATACGTGTGCCCATATAATAGGACTTAGTTGAAAGTACCTCAGATCAAATAGTGTTCCTAGAACAGGTAAGACATATGACCTTTTCTTCCCTCCTAGACCGAGACCTAATCTAACGCTTCTCAATCTGAGTTCCTGGTCTAGATCGATGCCTCTTTCTTCCTTCCCAGAGCGAGACTTAATATAATATCTCTCGGTTTGAGTTCCTGGTCCATATCAAGTTCTCGGTCTAAAAGGGTAGAACCTATTTGAGTCCTTATATAACATACTTTATATATACATATATGTTTGCTTTCACATTGAAGTTTAATATTCAATATAAAACTCCATAATTATTTATTTAGAATTTATTTTCCTACCGGCTACGTGTTAAAAATTCTAGGGGCTTACATATCATTCCCCTGGGGCCGATTGAAAGGGGCAATTGACCAAGAGCAGTGAAGGAAGCAAGTCGATCAGAGGAATTAACTAGCCAATAGCATATCATCTTCTTCGACGAAAATTCTAAACATTCTTAGAACATTTACCTTAGATCATGCCCATTCAGGCGGCTGACCAAGGAATGACTAATCATTTTTATCTAGCCTATAAGATGGCTAACCTAATGGCTTCCCCTATGCTCAAGATCAAAGCAAATGTTAACATTGGTATCTTAGAGGCACTTTTCGATGAGGTTTATACCTAATGTAGAGAGGAAGACGAGGGAGATTTGGCTCGGCCTATTGAGCCAATCCCACAAGGTCTATTAAGTTGAATTCTAAAAAGCCTATGTCACCAAGTCTCGGGACCGAGATATTGATTGGGACCATCTTGATTTGGCGAGACTCTAGTATATTCACCCCTACAATAAACCCTTAGGCTGATTTACAAATCTTTCATGAAGAGACTAGCACAAACAAAGATGAAGCATCCTTCCTTAGACTGCCACTAACACACCAACTGTTTGTAGTTGTAAAATCAGTCAAAATTGTAGTTGAAGAAAAGCATTTAGAAAAATTCATATTCGAGAAATCATCCGATTAGATTTCCCGCCACATCAAACCTATTTATGTCAAAATCTATTTGGAAGTAGTGTCGATTAACCAAATATTGAAAAATAGAGTAGATGGAATCATCTCAACATCCAGGGCAACGACCAAACCTGTCGAATGATAACACTCTTCCCATTTTGGTTCGACTCGGTCAAACAAATAGAAAAGTCAGATGAAAGAGGATTAGACGGTTCAAAAGCCCAAAATAAGGATGAAAGGGATATATTTCAAGAAGGCTTCAAGGATCACCGTGTCCTTTAAGCCTTTCAGTTTCAAGATTATTCAATAAGAGGGATAAAGGGGTAAGGGGCATTTGGTGATGCCAAAATTATCATTTTCGCACATAGTTAAATGTTGTGCAGTCAACTATGTTCATGACTTATACAGTTTAAGATTGATTCTCATAAGTATATGACCCAATTAGCTTGACAGACATATTACTTTCACATTCTTGTATTCAAGTTGAAGCTTCAATTGTGTTGCGTTGTTCTATTCTGATAGTGAAAATATGGATGCGCTAGAAGTAAATTTATACTTTGAAGTTCTAAATTATCGTACTCTTATGGAAAGCTTATAAATAGCAAGTTCGTCCTCGACGATACTTGCTTGCAGAAATGTAAAGAACATAGTCGAGCCAACAATATGTTTGAGCGAAGATTTAAAGAGACAACTGCCGGGTTAACGATATGTGTTGAATAGAAAGGAAATCTGACTTAAACAAGATAAACGTTGAAGGGTAACACTAATCTTGGATATTAAATCCATTGAACGATGAAAATAATGAACAGATATCATTGTGATTGGCGAAAATAAATATTAATAATGCTTAAGAATCACGCAAGCAATGAGCCCACATAGCAAAAATGCATTGCTAATACTAAAAAAATTCACAAGTGAATGACTTGGAATTGTAAAAACGTTAATGAAAAAGCAATACAAATCTATTGAAGGATGATAAACGCATGAGAGCCTTCAATAATCAATATTGGAATGATATGGTTGTTGAGTGGTGAGTTTTCCTTTCACCCAATGTCTCTATTTATAGGGAGACTTGGGCTCCCGATTTCTTGATTGGCAAGTGCCTACTTTTACCTATTTGGCAAGCATACTTGGGCAGTAGGCTTCTTTTATTGACCAAGTTAATATTTCTTGGTTGGCAAGACATTCCCCATGCTAAATTAGTAAAAATCTTCATGTCGGGCCAATTTCCTCCCTTATAGCTCTCTTTCTTCAAAGTGGCCAAAACCTCTCTCTTATAGTTCTTGAACATCACTTCTGGTCGGTCGAATGTGACTTAATGGTGACCAAGTTCATTTATTTTACTCAATCAAAGTGTCATTTTTCTAATGAACCAACTTCTTATTTTAAGGCTCATCTTTAAGTTAACCGAATTCCCTTAATCTTTGACCGAATTACACTTTTGAATGAGTCAAAACTTCCTATTTTCTTGCTAGTTTCTCCTTGATTCGTGGCATATCCGATGGTAACTATTCGTCCAAGAATATTCAGGATAGATGACTACTGTCCAAATTGATTGTCATCCAGAATGTGAACAACCAACACTTAGTCAGCCAACTTTCATCAATGTGGCTAAATCATTCAATAATCAGCTAACTTAAGGCGATTAGGCCATTTTTTACGATTAATGTCTTACTTAAACACTTTTAGAGCACTTAATGATCGCATGACAAGTGTCTGAATGATAATTCGAGCATCAACACTTTCATTTAAGGAACTAACTCCTGATTTTATTACTTCTATTGGGCTTGGTTAAATGTCATCTTCCTCCTGTCTGAATGGTAACTTTGAATAGGTTAACATTTCCAACTTTCATGGAACTGCTTTCATAATTTGAGGTAATCCCTTAGACAATTAACAATCTAGGAATATTCTAGAAATATGGTTATCGTTGAACTTTATTATTTTTTGGAAAGTGAATGGCCATGAACTGGTTGGGCAGCTTTCATTTCTTGGCCAAAACTCAATATGATCGGCCACTATTAAACGATTAAGCTGTATTGGGCGATTATATCTTAACTACTTTTAAATTCTCAATAACTAAGTGTCATGTATCAAAATAATAATTTTAACACTAATAACTTCATAACATAAAACATTCAACACAAATGCTTACATTTCAGATAAAAGGTTCAAAACAAAAAAAAATTTATGAGTACACGCATGATTTGTCACCCATTTCTGCTCTATTTTTCACGATTCTGTCCCACTCTTCTTCCTCTCCTAAGTGAATTTTTCACCCTTATCGTCTATCTGGTAATTTTCTTTTAGACATCCTTCTTCTATTTCTAACATTTTATCACACATATGATCTTTGTTTTGAAGATATTTATTTCACCAATTTTCTATAACAATGGTTCGTCGAAGGTATATTTGTATTCTATTATTTAATAGATTTATATGTTTTTTACAGTGAAAATTCTGATCACTTACACGATTTAATATTTTCCTCGGATTGTTCTTTCAATATGATTCTTCTAATTTAATTATTTATTTATTTAATTTTTTTTATCAATAATGTCCGAATGTTAGCTTTTGACTGATGTCTGAAATGTTATTAGCTTTAGTGAAATTTTTTTGCAAAGGGATGATGCACTGAAATAAATAAATGCAAAGGAGAGAGAAATTTGGATACAATTTTAAGAAGATAAACAAAGAAATGAGAGATAGCATAAAAAAAATAAGTTAAAATTTTATAGAACATAAAAAAAAAATTCTAATTTTCAGTCTACTTTTTTTAAAATTCGGAATTGCTATTTTAAAAAAAATTTAACAGAAAACTCGAGAAAAATGTGTTTGTCCTCCCTTCACGACCCATTGAAAAGACGGAAAATGCTACCGTGCCTGGTTTTTCAATATCTGCAATTGCGTGCTATAAATGCCCACCTCATTTTATTACTGACATGCATTAATATGTGGACAAAATTACTACTCATAGGATTTATTGCATCTGAACCTTCTTATATCGGACATCACCGGTTAGTTGGATCTCCATTTATTGAGCATCAGATCACACAGTCACTAGTCCGATATTTGAACCACTACGACTTTATACTAATTTCCAGTCTCTTAGTTCTTTGACATCAATCTTGATGTGTATGAGAGAGCGGCTCAACTTTTACACTCCAGGCTCTATACTACGGGTAAGTGGATGCTCCTTGTTGGCTCTCTATTATTGATATGGCTGGATTTTTCAGGTATTGAAAAAAAGTAATGGGTGGAACCAGAGAAATCAAATCACCTCAAGGTGGGGTTGAACCTGAGACACCATCTAGTTTTGATTGTGAGTCGTTTCAGAGAAAGAAGCTCGGAGTGTACTTCATTGAGTCTGATGATAGACGGACAGCATTTGGGCGTGGCTACACAGGAGGCACTACTCCTGTTAACATCCACGGCAAACCGATTGCCGATTTATCAAAGACTGGGGGCTGGATCGCTGCCTTTTTCATTTTTGGTAACGAGATGGCGGAGAGGATGGCTTACTTTGGGCTTTCGGTGAACATGGTGGCCTTTATGTTCTATGTGATGCATAGACCCTTTACCAACTCATCAAATGCAGTTAACAATTTTCTTGGCATATCACAAGCTTCATCTGTACTTGGTGGTTTTCTGGCTGACGCATATCTTGGTCGTTATTGGACCATAGCTATATTCACCACTATCTATCTTGCGGTACACGATAAAAGTCTTTTACAGTCTCTTACAGTTTTTTCCCTTATAATCTCTCTCTTTCACATGTACACAACTTGACTTTATTCTTTTGTGAAGGGTTTAATCGGAATAACACTGTGCGCCACAATGAAGGTTTTTGTGCCAAATCAAGATCAATGTGATCAGTTATCACTACTTTTAGGCAATTGCGAGCCGGCAAAACCATGGCAAATGGTCTACCTCTACACTGCTCTTTATGTGACCGGTTTTGGAGCTGCTGGCATAAGGCCATGTGTTTCTTCCTTTGGGGCCGATCAATTTGATCAAAGAAGTAAAGATTACAAGTCTTACCTCGATAAGTTTTTCAACTTTTTTTACCTATCTGTCACTGTTGGGGCTATTATTGCTTTTACGGCGATTGTCTACATTCAAATGAACCATGGGTGGGGATCTGCATTTGGGGCACTAGCTATAGCAATGGGAATGTCAAACATTGCTTTCTTTATGGGCACTCCTTTGTACCGCCATAGGCTGCCTGGAGGTAGCCCTTTGACTCGTGTAGCTCAAGTCCTCATGGCGGCTTTCCGGAAGAGAAAGGCTTCTTTCTCTAGTAGTGAGTTCATAGGTTTGTATGAGATGCCTAGCAAACAATCTGCAGTCAAGGGCAGTGGAAAAATTGCTCACACAGATGATTACAGGTATCAAATCAAAATTAACCAATTTCTGCCTGTTACATTCTGTTACCTTTGTGGAAAACCACAGGTGGATACTTATTATCTAATGTTATTATTATTCTTTTATTTTTTGACAGATGTTTGGACAAAGCAGCTCTGCAGTTGAAGGATGATGGACCAAATCCAAGTCCATGGAGGCTTTGCACCGTGACTCAAGTAGAGGAGGTGAAGACATTGTGGAGACTAATTCCCATCCCAACTTGCACAATAATGCTCAATCTAATCTTGACAGAGTATCTGACTCTATCAGTGCAACAAGCCTACACATTGAACACCCATATGGGTCATCTAAAACTTCCTGTAACATGCATGCCTGTATTCCCAGGGCTTAGCATATTCCTTATACTGTCACTCTACTACTCAATATTTGTCCCATTATCTCAGCGCATCACAGGGCACCCTCATGGAGCTTCTCAGCTACAGAGAGTGGGTCTAGGCCTCGCGGTCTCGATAGTGTCAGTGGCATGGGCTGGGCTTTTCGAGAGATACAGAAGAAATTATGCCATTTCAAATGGATACGAAGCAAGTTTCTTATCTCCTATGGCTGATTTAAGTGCTTACTGGTTGCTAATCCAGTATTGCCTGATTGGCATTGCTGAGGTGTTTTGCATAGTGGGGCTGCTGGAATTTCTTTATGAAGAAGCTCCAGATGCAATGAAGAGTATAGGATCTGCCTATGCTGCTCTAGCGGGAGGATTAGGCTGTTTCGGGACAACTACTTTGAACAGCATTATCAAATCCGTTACAGGGAACTTCGAGAATGGGCAGCCATCTTGGCTATCACAAAATATCAACACTGGAAGATTTGATTATCTTTATTGGCTTCTCACAGGAATGAGTATCATCAATTTCTGCATATTTCTATATGCAGCAAAAAGGTACAAGTACAGAAAAGAGCAGCAAAGCTATGCTAATGGCTAATGGGGATGAGAAACATGCTTCAGCGGTTGCCACGGAAATTTAGAACACCAACTCATAAGTGGGAAGGGGCTACTATTCATATTCGATTAGATGATTTTCGCTTCAAAATTTATTACTTTAGGGAGAAAAAGGAAGGATTAAATATGTAGTGTATTATGTCAAAGTTTTGACTCATTTTATATTCTTTGTTTACGCCCCCGCCCCCCCCCCCCCCCCCCCTCCCACCTTAAATCACCTACACCAACATCACCATTTGCATCACAACTGTCACGAGCACTGGCGCCATAATCTGTGTGTTGGCAAACATGTTCTTTCATCTTGGAAACAAAGATTCGTATATATCTGGATACCCTAGATTTGTTACGTGAATGTAGGTAAACCCAGATCAATTCATTTTAGAAAAACCAAAATGAATGATGAGAGTTCTTGCACTGGTATGATAATGCACCTTCTTTCTTTTTTTCTTGCTTTTTAAATTTTTTTCTGCAGAAGGCATGTAGCACTAATGCAAATATTTCTTGCACTGTTATAATAGATAATATCTGATAGGGAGACCAGAACCCTTGTACTATAGAACAGTAAACGAAGGTTAATGTAATAATCCAATATAGATAGTTTTGTCATTTATATGCTACAAAAGTTGTATGCAACTCCAAGAAAAGATATGGAAGGTGGGGAGGTGAATGGTGAGCGGGAAAGAGCACAGAATATGCAAACATATACTAGTATGAACTGTCTTAAAGTTGAGGGCGGTAGTCTCTACCTAAAGTCGGAGGATGCCTGTTCCCCGTTTCCCATCAGCGTTTGACTCCTTCTAAATAGCTGATATATTTACTAAAGCTCTATCAAGAATTAGCTTTGAAGATCTCATGTCCAAGCTTGGCTTGATTAACATATATAGCCAAGCTTGAGGAGTGTAGAGTATATTTAAGACTACCAACAAACAAATATTGATTTGTTTATCGACTAGCTGCACATAATTTGGGATTCTTGTTATTTTTCCATTCATGTTGATAGGGTTTCCCTCCTATAAAAAAGACTCTAAGATGTACTCTGATTTCGTTTTCAAGGGAACAAGAATTTGATTCCTCTGAAGTTTACATGGCATCCGAGCTACTCTAATCCTAGCGAATCAATCCTGGATGACAAATTAAGGGTTTGCTACAGAGAAACTTTAACACTTCTCCAATTTCTAAAATCACCTCAAATAAAGTGGCTATGGTCAACAACAACCATGGAAGTTCAAATAACAATAAGGTTCTCATTAAAGGTAATAAATTGAATGATAACAACTATACCTATTGGGTGATGCAGTCAAATCAGAAACATATAATTCAAATTTTAAAAAATGGAAGTCTAAAAATAACATATTCATGTAATAGCTCAGTAATTCCATGACTAATGACATAGGTGAAAGTTTTTTGCTTTATGAAACCGCAAGGAAGATCCGGGAGGCAGTGAAGGAGACTTAAACAAACAATGAGAATACATTGGAACAATTTGAGATAAAGAGTACCCTTCATGATTTATGCCAAGGGGACTTGACTATAACTCAGTACTAGAATGCTCTAACTTGCTATTGGCAACAGTTAGACTTATGTGAAGGCCATCACTGGAAATACTCTGAAGACTTTCTATTATACAAACATACTTTTGAAAGGAAAAGACTATATAAATTTGGACTTAACCAAAACCTGGATGAAGTACGACGGAGAATTAAAGGGAAGAAACCACCACCTAGTCTTAAAGAGGCCTTTTCTGAGGTAATGAAAAAAGAAAGTAGACAGAGGGTTATGATGGGATCTCACTTTGTCGCATTAAATCTAAAAGCTTCTACCCTAGCTATTAAAGGTCCATAATACCATCCTAATGATAATCGACAAAGGAAATATTGGCAATGGTATGAACATTGCCGAAAGCCTGGAAATGTTATAGAAATCTGATGTAAACTCTGTGAAAAATCTGCTGGCTGGAAAGCTATCATGGCCTGCATTCAAAAAAGAGGGCCGAGGGAATAATGTCTCCATAAAAGAATCCACTGCAGTAGCCGAACCAAATTTGTTCAACAAGGAGTAGCTTGAACTACTAAGAGAATGTCCAGTCAACCATCATTATCTCCTCAATGCTCTTCAATAATTGGAATCGAATCCCTAGCTCAGAAAGGTAAGTTTGTAACTTCCTTCAATGTTAAGAAGCAGAAGGAAAGTCCATGGATTATTGACTCTGGAGTATCATACCACATGAATGGAGATAAAACACTCTTTAGCATCTTCACTCCTTGTCAGGAGAATCTTATTATCAAAATTACAGATGGTTCCCTTTCAAAAGTGGCCGGCTTAGGATCCATCATGGTATCAAAGGATCTCACTCTCAGTTCTGTCTTTTTAGTCCCAAATCTATACTGAAATTTAATATCTATCATTAAACTCATTTGTAAAGATAATTGTGTTACTAAATTTCATCAATACTTGTGTGAATTTCAGGATTTAGATTCGGAGAAGATGATTGGAAATTCTAAAATATACTTGGGGCTCTATCTTCTTAAGGTGTCTGATCCTCAAGTGAAAGATTACAAAGCTGATTGTTTAGCGTCTAGAAGTCAAAGTAGTTCATTTCATATTAGTCAGTTACCTAGTGATAGCACAATAATGTTTTGGCCCTATCGACTTAGTCATTCAAAATTTGTGTATCTCTAGAAATTGTTTCCTTCATTGTTCAATAATAAAATCCCAATAAATTTCAGTGTGAAATTTAAGCTACAAAAATATATATGAAACACATATCCCAATCAACCCTACAAAACATCTTAATCTTTGTCCCTGATTCACATTGATATATGGGTCTCACATAACTCACTTGGGTATTCCTCTTGAAAGAAAAATTAGAGATGGGCCAAATTTTTAGGAATTTTAGCTCAATGTTTCAGACACAGTTTAAAGCTAAGATTCAAATCTTTTGATCACACAATGCTAAGGAAAACTCCAGCTCCCCTCTTAATAGTTATTTACTGATTAGAGAATTGTCTACCAAAGCTCATGTGCGAAGACACCTTAATAGATTAGTATTGTTGAGAGAAAAAATTGGCACCTATTTGATGTTACTTGATCCCTCATGTTGTCCTATTGGGGTGAAGCTATTCACACTGCAACCTACCTTATCAATAGGATGCTCTCTTGGACTCTAAAGTTTCAAACTCCATTCTAGATTCTACTCAAGTCATATCCTCACACTCGTCTCATATCCACCATTCCCTTTCAAGGTATTTGGTTGTTCTACATTTGTCCATATTCATAATTCAAACAAAGGTAAACTTGATCCAAGAGAAATTAAATACATTTTCTTGGGATACTCTTCAAATCAAAAAGTATGTGTTATTCACCAGCTATTAAAAAATACTACAACCCTACGAACATCGCCTTCTTTGAACAATAACCATTTTGCCCCAAATTTGACATCCAAGGGGAGAGTCATTTCACATAGGAATATCAGGCTTTAGATGTTGAAGCCAATATCATAGAATTTGTACCTCTCTAAACCTTTACCAGTGTTAACACTAAAATCGAAGCCATTCACCTAGACAATTTCCTATCAGACACTACTCAAAGTTCCTTGGATCCTCCTCTTCTAGACACTACTCAAAATAGAACTAATCTAATCATTATTCAAGAAAGCAAGGAAACCTAGTAGAAATAGCCCCTCTAGTGCATCATCATGAGCAAATATAGGAGTTAAACCCGAATTCAAGGCTGAATGAAAATATTTGGCCTATTGCATTAAGGAAAGGTGTGAGATCATGCATAAAGCATCCTATATACATCTTTGTGTACTATAAAGGTCTATCACCTGATTTCAGGGCATTGGTATCCAACATTGATAAAATGCAAGTTCCCAAAAGCATATAAGAACCTCTGAAATCACCAAAATGGAGACCAGTAGTTTGGAATGAAATATGGGCCTTAGAAAAGAATAAGAAATGGGAAACGGGAAATCACAGAATTACCATTAGGAAAACATCTTGTAGGGTGCAAGTGGATCTTCACAGTTAAATATAAGGATGCTGGAGTGTGGACATATTCAAAGGTTGCCTAGTTGTTAAAGGCTTTACTCAGTCTTATGGGATTGATTATGAAAAAACGTTTGCTCAGGTGGAAAAATTGAACACAGTCTGGGTCCTCCTATCATTGGCTATAAATCTAGATTGCCCTCTTTACCAACTAGATGTCAAGAATGTCTTCCTTAATTCAGACATAGTTGAGGAAGTGTATATGGATATTCCCCATCGGGTTTGAGGAACTCGATATAACTAGTATGTTGTGAAAGCTCAAAAAAGGTCTTAGTTTGATAGATTTAGAAAGGTGGTAAAAAGGGATTGCTTCACTCAGTGTCAAATGGATCATACTCTATTTTTCAAATTCTCTTCTATAGGAAGGATGGCCATCCTTATTGTGTATGTTGATGACATTATCCTAACATGGGATTATGAAGAGGAAATGAACAGTCTTAAGGAATTCCTAGCCAAAGAATCTAAGATGAAAGACTTAGGAAGCCTCAAATACTTCATAGGAATGGAAATAGTCTGGACAAGAAAGGGAATTTCAGTTTCTCAAAGAAAATATGTGCTGGAACTCCTATAAGAAACATGAATGCTCATGTGAATTCTAGAATATGATCGCATGAATGTGGGAGCTAGAATGATGCCTCCCTTTATAGACAGTTACTAGATTGGAAAATCCTTCCAGTATACTCAAACTGGAAGCTAGTTTTTCCATGCCGTTGGCTTATGTATTTAATGACCTAGATATATGATTCAACGCCCATTCTTTGAACTCATCCATCAGTTGAACGACTATGGAAAAGTAGCTTGTCAATTCGGGATTGGAACATATGTAGTCTCCAGATAATCTTGGATATCATCAAAAATCGATACATGGGTCACATTGATCTCCAACAGATCTCCAAGCCAAGAATCAAAGCTTCATACTTGGCCTAATTATTCATGCATGGAAAGTTAAGTTGAAAAGACCATGTACTTTGCTCACCGCTAGTATAATTCCCAAACGGGTTCTTCCATCATTAGTATTCCTTGTATGTCATTACAATCGGTCGACAGAAACTCAAATCGATGATCAACCAGGAAGTCCGTTAAGGCTTGCCCTTTGATTGAATTTTTAGGAACATACTGTCGACTGAACCTGGCCAAAGCTAGGGCTTATTTTCCCAATTTTCCTCTCAGGATTGGCCGACATAAGATATACTTAATAAGATCAGTTTGTGCTATTGTCAACACTTGAGCATTGAGCATATAATCTCAAAGTTTCGGAACTCAAACATACAAAGCCAAAGAGAGTTTCTCAATAAAAGTGTATTGTAACTTAATGGGGGACAATATCCTACTGGGTTAGTAGATGGCTTGTTCATATTTCACATCATTCTTCTAAGCCAATAGCCAATATATTGATTTGGTAGTGGTTGAGAAATATTGTAGCATAGGTCAAAATCTTTTTACTAGGGTGAGCACTAACAGATTAGCTTAGTGTTTGATGCTATCAAATGCTGCTTAATGGCATGGTAACCTTGTGAATTCATATTTATTCTTTAGCTTAAGCAAAGAGTTGAACACTTTTGTTTTTCCGGCAAAGTTGTATATGAACCATCTTAAAAAGGTTATTTGGCCGAGGAAATGTTGTAGTTCTTTTTTAATGTTAGAAGGTGGGGCTTCAATGATTCCCTTGGGTTTTCAAGGATCGACCTCTATACCTCTTTGATGAATCAAAAATCCGAGAAAAGTATCGATCGAAATGCCAAAAGCACATTTTAACATATTCATTTTCAGCTTGTGAAGACACATCCGATCTAATGTCTTTTTCGGATTGGCAGCCTTCACTATCTTTACCACTATATCTTGAATATAGAGCTCCATAATGGTCCCAATCAAATCATTAAATATTGCATTGATAGCTCACTAGCAGGTTTCCCTTGTGTTTCTTTAGCCTAAAGGGCATAACGAATATTTGAAAGCTATCTTATATTACATTCAAACATTCTTATATTTTTGGCATATTGGAAAGCTATCTTAAAGATGTCTTCATTGGCTATGAATATTTGATTATATCCGAAGTGCCTATCCATGAATGATAGAAGCTCATGCGTGACTGCCCCTGTCTACCGAAAAATCGGTTACTAGCATAAGATATTCATCCTCTAGAGTGGGCAAATTAAGGTTATGAAAGTCAACACATATTCTTAACTTAACGCTCTTCTTTACAGTGGGCATTATGAAGACATCCATTCGAAATATCTAAAGGTTTGGATGAAGTTGGTTTCATGTAACTGAATTTATATGTTATCTTAGTCGAAATTCACTAAGGGGGTTGCTGAAATGGTTTGTACCGCATTTCGATCGGCAATCACTGTTCTACCGAAGACTGATCTAACCCTAGAATTTTATGGTAATTCCAAGCAAAAAAATTATAATTAGCCGATAATTATTTTTATTATTTTGCTTTGAATATTTACAGGAAGAAAGTTAGTAATAAAACCAGCCATAGATGGTTGGCTAATCCTATATTTATTTTGATAAGAGGATCGTGTATATCAGCTTAAAAATCATGTAACTTAGCTGGGGCAAGGTTTAATTAATCCATTTCAGACCTTCGTCTCATTCCTCTAATTGGCCATTATGGCATTCCTCCATTTGTTAGGCCAAATGTTTCTCTTGATGGTCGTTATTACAGTCACTAAGCTTGACCGCTATCATGGCACTTCTTTAATTCTTGGTTCGATTGGATCGGGATGAAGTAGCATGAATGCTAACATCCGGTTGTCTTGTTTGTTGACTAGTTTAGGAGTTGGTGCAAATGTAGAGATAACTCTGATGGCTTACTCTCAACCTTTACCACCCTAACAAGTCTGATGCTCTTATCTAAAGTGGCCTCTATCACATGTGAGGTAGCTGTAAAGGGCCTTGCCTCAAAATTGATTGTCTCTACCTTATTCCTATTCTAAAACATCAGAGCTTGATGTAAAGAAGAGAGTATACATGAGTTTGAATGTATCCCATCCCATCCAAGAAGAGCGTTATAAGAAGCAATCGTGTTTATGGCAAACAAAGAAGTCATTAAAGATTTTGTTACTAGCATCATCTCTAGGGGCAAGATGCCTTAGACCTTTTTTTACATACCCCTGGCGAAGTTATTGATAGTTACTTTGGTCAATAGTAGGTCTTTAATCGATTTATCGAGGAACCTCATCATAGAGGACAACAAGAGGTTGATCGCTACCCTATTATCAAATAGTGTCCAGAAGATTGGTATACCTTTGAGATACACCTTGATGTAAAGAGGCTTAATGTGACAAGACATGTGTTTAGATGGTTTCTTGAAGATAACATTTTTCGAGCCATCCACATCAACCGCAACCTCAAATGAGTTGACGGTTTAAGATGGTTGTGGTAGTGATAGAAAATCCAAGACAGTTTCTTTTTCCTCGCTCACGTTCATGTCTTCTCATGAAATTCGCAAGTTTCTTTGAATATCAATTGGCATTGTGATTATGTTACAATCTAGCCAAATTCAGATACTTTGGAACAATACTTCACATTTTAGAACTGGGGGTCAGAGGCTCACTTGGAATCAGGTCTAGGAGTTACTCAAGGTTTGACACGAAGGTTAAAATGATTCTCCATCATCTTCTTCTACATATGATGAATCCAAATAGTCTAAGAGTGTTTCTAACACGTTGATGGTGAAATTATCATTAACTTTGGGCTGCGGAGATGCAAACAGGTTGGTTATTTTATAGGCCAAGTCAAGATAATCGGTCACTCATTGGTCGCCTGATTTAGGTGGCTCAATATTCGAAGGATCATCTAGCATGATATTCATTGTTTCCATTGAAGAGGACATTTCGCTTCTAGATAACCACTTAGCTTTATAATTCTTACCGGCCTCCCTTTGAGCTTCTTGCTTTAGCCGTTGTTCTTAGTATTTTCAAGTATATCAATTTCCTTTCGAAAACCTTGGATGCTTGAGCCATTTATAGACTAACTGGTCTAGCCTCAGAGGGATAATCATTCTTAGTTGTTTCTGATTATCTGATAGATTTTTTATCAAAAGGGTAAACATTAGTGATCGTCTAGTTGAATTAGTGCCTCTAGGTCTGCTCGACCATGATCCTTGTCTTACGGTAGGCATGGCTGATAATCAGAACATTAAGGTAGCCGATTGGGGGACGATATAGTGAATAGTCAATTTTATTTACGTGATGGAATATTTGATCATTGACTAATCGGTCAGAGATGTCTTTTGATCCTTCTACAGAGTGACGATCTCATATCCTCTAAAAGAGACCCCTCTTGATTCAATCTTAGATGCACTTGCTTGAAAACTATCCAATCATTTGTCTTATGAAAATAGAAGTTATGATATTTTCAATAAACCTCACCTCATAAATCAAGGCCGATGGCAACTCTTTCCTCGGGTAATCTTCAACAAGATATCAAACATTTCATTGACCTTAGTTAGATTGAATGGGCACCACTTAACCACTTCATGGTTCGTGGTCTTATGAGAAGACAAGAGAGCAACCATTCAAAGACCTTGAAATGAACTTGTTGAGCAAGAATTTACTTGATTATCATTGACCTTAGTTACTCTCCTATCTTCTCTACCGCTCATTCCTCCTCTTTATCCAATCGTTTGAGGAGTCTAGCAATTAGGATGTCGGTTGAACTTATGCTTTCGTTGCCCTTGTATACAACACATGTAGGCCAGATGTTAGTTGGGAGTGGATTATAGTCCGCCACGGTTGGCCAACTGCTCCTCTCGATCATCTTGGTCGGCCAGTTGGCCAATTGGTAGTTTGATAATTTTGGGTCCTTTCCGCTGGATCGCCATCCAACTCCAGCCTCTCTTGCTTAAGGCTAAAAGGCTACACATAAGGTGGAAATTCTAGATAATTGCCTTCATTTTTGTGTTTACTAATACTTTGACTTCATAACTAATGTGTAGACATGAGGGAATTGTTTTGTTGTGTCCTACCATGCATGCCAATATTTTGACACTAGAAGTTTCTTGACGAGCGTAAGGTAGGAAAATCGTAAAGTGAATGAAAAAAATAAGAAAAACGGTTGAAACTAGGATGCTAGTTAAGGCTACGGTCATATTGTGGTGTTCTATTCTGGTAATGTAAAATGTGTGCATTCCATAAGTAAATTAATACTTACAAAGTTTTAAATTATCCTACTCATAAGGATATTTGATAAATAGCGAGGTCGTCCTTGACAATACTTGCCAACATAAATTTAAAGAACATGTCTAGGTTAGTGATATGTGTGAGTAGAAATATAAAGAATAGAAATGTAAAGAACATGATTGGGTTAATGATACATGTTAACTTGAAAGGAAATTTAACTTAAATGAAATGAGCGATTGAAATGAACATAAAATTAAAGGGTTGCAGTAATCTTGGATATTGAATTTACTAAATAAAAAAAATAATAAATCAATGTCATTGCAGTTAGTGAAGAGAAACATTAAGAATGCTTAAAAATCACTTAATCCATAAGCTAATGGAGCAATAAATACATTGCTAAGACTAAGGACATCGGTGAACGACTTGAATGTAAACATTTTAATGAAAAAGCGGTAAAATATCCATTGAAGGATGATAACCGACCTGAGAGTATTGGATAATCAATGTTGGATTAATGTGTTTTTTGAGTGGTCTTTTTTCCCTTCACCCAAAGTCTCTATTTATAGGTGTTGATGCTACTAAATTTTATCAGATCCTGTTGGTCGAATCAGGGGTCCGATGTAAAGACCGTCCTACTAGCTATATTGCTTATCAAAATATCATTGAAAAAATAGTAATTCTTATTTTAACTTAACTATATAACCGGTAAAGGAATTACCTAGCTAACTCGAAAAGCCTTTGGTAAAAATACAGAACAATTAAAGCTCTATTTAAATCTATCTTTGCACCAATATTAAAAGAAAACATAATACATTATATATAAAATTTACGTACATATATATAAACCTGATAACCCTTACAACTTTGTTAATAAAATAAACCCATGCTTTTAGAAACTTCTCAAAATGCATTATACAGAGGTCGGGCCCATATGTACTGCACACCAGGTCAATCACACTTCATTCACCCAGTTATGAAACTACCAACTTTTCCTTTTTCAGCTCACCTACAAACACAAACAACTACTAAGGGCTAAAAAGGTCAGTAAGTAAAGATTTTATCTCACATGCAGAAAACATATTCAAATACATTTTAAAAACTCGATTGAATAGTTTTGCAAGTTCTAGTAAATCTTTTTATGAAAATAGGATGTTCTTTCTACTACTATATGCCCTAAGGATGTTGTTGTCGGCACTACTATGATCTATGGTCCTCTATAACAAAAAAATATTTGAGATCATCGACTCCACTCAGTCCGCCCTGATCAAATCACATCTCAGATAAGCGACCTCACTGAGTTAGACCAAATCAAATAAAATCTCTAAGGTCAGTGACTCCACTCAGTCCGCCTTGACGAAGCAGCACCTCACTATAATGTTATACTTATGTCACATCGAGCATCACACTAACCAATTTAAAAGCATAACAATTATCTTCGCTATTTTTTAGTAAAAACTGATGGTGCATTCAATATTTCTTGGAAAAGGTATATATTCAAACAATGTAAACTCAATTCCAACATGCTTTATTAAAAAACATAGCACCACACAATCCACTTAATGTTCAACATGTTATGTTGCATTCATATCAATATCATAAATCTCATGTTGAACAAACAACGAAAATACTTATGGTTTAGGTGAAATTTTAGTTACCTATCGTATATCCTACCTTGGTAAGAGCTTACTACAATTCCTACAGGGTTAGGCCAACTCCCAACCTATCCAAACATGTGTTGTTATAGCAGGTGTCTACCCGTCCACCCATCTACCCATCGTCCCCGTCGACCCGTCCACCCAGCATATTGGCATCAAGGCGACGACCCATTGACTCTGTCAACCCTATCGACCCATCAAGTGATTTGCATATTGGAGGTGTCAAGGTGTTAAGGCATCGACCCCGTCGACCCATCAAGTACTTCACATAATAGAGGCACCGAGGTGTTAAGGGCGTCGACCCGTCGACCTTGTCGACCCCATCGACCCTATCAACCCTATCAACCCTATCAACCCTATCAACCCTGTAGACCCATCGAGTACTTTGAGCCTGTAATTAAACTTTGACGTATTCGAAACCTTGCTAACTAATTAAGACGTATAAACCTTGATCTTATATTGATCTCTTATACTTTATAATTATACTCTCATTCTTGATCTATTATAAACGAACTTAAGATCTCAAGTACAAAAGTAGTGACAATTCTTAGCAAAAGTTACTTTTAACTGATATAATTTGCTTCCAACTTAAGAGATAAGAATCGTGGTCTATGAGCGTCAAGCGGTATATCCCCTACGTGAGAATGCTTACTTACACTTCCAATTATTCCAGATGATAGAGGAAGGAAGGAAATCCTTGAGTTCTACTTGAAATTTTGCATAGGCTAGGGAGAGGTGAGAAATATTTGTGTCCACCGAAGCTAATGAGATCGTATGTACTATACGAAGTTCTGGAGGTGTTAATTTCGTAGTTAAGAAGTGCTACGTGTATGGTTTCTATTGATAACCAATAAATATCTCTTCATGCTTATCTCATAATATGAGAGAGGAAAGGGTGAGCTGGTGAAGCCCACCTGCCTATCTTTTCCCTTTTCTAGTATAATTATTCTTAGTCTAAAAAAAGAAAGACTAATTTCTTAGGATTTTCTTTCAATCCTTTTTACAATCCTACTCGAAAATTAGTACTAGCCATTAGAAACATTTTACCTTATAATATTTAGACTACAAACTTTATCTAACTACAGGAAGCAGTTAAATGAGATATTACAAATCTCTCCAAATTACAAAACTTTTATCCTCGAAACTTAAGATAACCCTAGGAACTTAGCTCTCATATATTCATTTTTTTTCCTAGGTTGCTTCCTTTATTTTTTGACATTACCACAAAACTTTAATTAAGGGAATAGTCTTATTCCTTAACACTTTTTCTCTCATATCTAATATATGCATTAGTTTTTGTTCATATGACAAATCATTTCTTATTTCTACTAGTTCATGTTGCAATATATGGGAAGTATCTTAGACATATTTCCTTAACATCGAAACATGAACTACATCATGCACTCCTGATAAATTTGGTGCCAGGGCTAATTGATACGCCACTTTACCTATCCTCTCAAGGATCTCGAAAAGTGCAATGTAACGAAGACATAACTTACCTTTCTTCCCAAATCGCATTACCCTTTTCATTGGACTCACTTTTTGAGAGATTAGATCACTTTCTTAAACTCAAGCGATCGTCTACTCCAATCTGCCTAATGTTTCTAATGACTTTGTGCTATTTTCATCCTTTGACAAATCTTTTCAATTGCTTCTGTTGTGGTAGCAATAATGTTGGTACCTAGTTGCCTTATCTCTCTAGTTTCATGCCAGTGAATTGGAGATCTGGACTTTATTCCATAAAGAGCATCATATGAGGTCATACCTATTGTAGCTTGATAGCTATTGTTATAGGAGAATTCTACTAGTGGCAAGAATTTACTTCATGATCCTTGAAAATATTTCACACAGGCTTGTAACATCTCTTCTAATGTTTGGATGGTTCTTTCTGTATGACTATTAGTTTGAGGATGAAAAGCTATAGAAAATTTGAACTTTGTCCCCATTTCCCTATGCAAACTTTTCTAGAATGTTGTGGTAAATCTCGAATCTCAATCTTAAATGATAGAGATTAGTACTCTATGCAATCTTACTATCTCTTCAATGTAAAGTTATGCAAGTTGCTCTAAGGAGTACGTCACTTTCACATGTAAGAAATGTACTGATTTTTCTAGTCGATCGATAACTACCCAAATTGAATCCCACCTTTTTATCGATATTGGTAATCCGACTACAAAATCCATGGCTATTTGCTCCACTTTTCATTCATGAATTTCAATTGGTTGCAGCTCCTTTGTAGATCTCTGGTGTTCAACCTTGCTTTGCTTCTTTGATAAGTGAAAAACTTGTTTACAAAAAACTACCACATCCTTTTTCATTCCCAGACACGAGAAACGTTTTTTAAGATCTCTATACATTTTTGTGGCACTTCGATGAATTGAATAAGGCATATTATGACCTACAGTCAATATAAGATTCCTTGCTTTGCCATTATTGGGAACACACAACCTTTGTTTGAAGCTAAGCACTACATCTTTAGAAATCTGGAAGTTGAACATCTTCCCTTCTATTACTTCTTGCTTTATCTGTTTCATTCCTTCTTGGGCACTTCGAATATCTCCAAACATAGTTGGTTGAAAATTCAAAGCTGATAATTGTCCGATTACTAACTTTATGTTTGCTTCACACACTTCCTTATGTAGCGGTTTTGGTAAAAGCAAGGCTAGCCGAGAATTTTCGACTAAAAGCATCTACAACTTTATTTACTTACTTTGATGATCTCTACCTCATGTTCAATTCCTTCTGTGTGAAGAAATATTTTACACTTTTATGGTCAGTATAGATTTCACATCTTACCCTATAAAGATAGTGCCTCTAAGCCTTTAGAGCAAATATCACTGCAACAAGTTCTAGGTCATGGGTTTGGTAGTTTTTCTCATAATCTATGAGCTGGCGGGAAGCATACATAGTCACTTTCCCATTCTACATCAATACCGCTACCACCCTAGCTTTGAGGAATCACTATATATTGCTAATCCATCTTCACCTTCAGGAATAGCAAGAACGGGAGCCTTCATCATCTTTTGCTTTAGCTCTTGAAAGCTTTCTTCACAAGCTTCTAAAAAATCCTTCCACAAATCATATGTAATAACTTGCTAATCCTAGGAAACGTCGCACCTCTAAGCCATTCTTTGGCTTACACCAATTGCTCACCGATTCTATCTTAGATGAATCTACTGAAATTCTATCTTTAGAAACAACGTGTCCTAGGAAAGCGACTCGATCAAGCCAAAACTCACGCTTCTCAAATTGGCATAAAGTTCATGATCTCTTAGTGTTTGCAACACCATTTTCAAGCGTTCTATGTGCACCTCCTTAGACTTTGAATAGAAAATAATATTATCAGTGAAGACAATGATGAACTTATCTAAATACACTTTAAACACTCTATTCATCAAATCCATAAAGGCAGTTGGGGCATTAATCAGTGCGAACGACATCATAAGAAATACATAATGCCCATAACATGTCTGAAAAACAGTTTTTGAGACGTCAAATTCTCAGATCTTCAGCTTATGGTATCTTGGTCTTAAATCAATCTTTTAGAATACTTAAGCCCCTTAGAGTTGATCGAACAAATCATCTATCCATGGTAGAGGAACTTGATTCAATCAACTTTAATATGAATAAGATGGAAGTCGAGCTACATGATCTGCATAAGGTGCTACAAACAGCAAAAAACATATATACT
Organism: Coriaria nepalensis; assembly: GCA_027186245.1. Classification (NCBI taxonomy): domain Eukaryota; kingdom Viridiplantae; phylum Streptophyta; class Magnoliopsida; order Cucurbitales; family Coriariaceae; genus Coriaria; species Coriaria nepalensis. The sequence goes on along the minus strand of CP114491.1, from coordinate 6,574,027 downwards.
CCTTCATCAAGGACAAATTCAATAGGAAAATTGAGGTGCTCAAGTGTTCACCCTTTAATCCTTATCCACACAGTTCAATTCGCTTAGTTGATTTTCTACTCTAATATTCATCACATGGTTCAAAGGGATTAAGAAAAGGAAAGGGAAAGTCTCGCTTTCTCACACTAGGAATTTCAACCAAGAGGGAAGTAAAAGCTTATGATTTTCGACCATCCTAATGTGGTACATATAATTCTCCATTACGTATCAAGTTTCCTAATAGTTTAAGTTTTCTTATAACAATAGGTTTTTTGAAACCAATTTAGGAAATAATGGTTCAAACCCACCTAATATATGGTCGGCCTTGTCATGGGTCTTTAGACCATGTATTTTAATCACCACTTTAGTCAATTTAGCCTTTGAAATCCAATTAACAATTTAGCCCATTAACCCTTTAACGTCTAATTGCTAATTAGGGATCTTCGAACACTTTTATAATTAAATAAATAGTCCCGATGTAAATTATTAATTTCTAACTAAATTAATGTCATGCTTAGTTGTGCTAGTAGAGCTATACCACATTAGATTTAATAAATGAGTTACCATTTTGCTCTTATAGTCATACTTTAAGATAAATAAAGATATTATCCCTAAAATCAAAATTGTTCGTTTTCTTTATCATTGTAGAAACCTTAACTAAGTTACGTCTGAACTTTAATGCATGTGATCAATTAGGTTCTACATCATGCCGGTAGGAGGATCTCATTACACTTTATGATTTTATCTCATTCACAATTAGATCTGTTTACCATTCAATCATCTCATTATTAATTAACTTAAACATCTAAGCCAAGATTGACTATCAGCATAGTGTCAATGCTACCAACGAGATAAGAAGTAAGAATCTTCTAAAAGAACCTGTTGTGACTAATAACTATACAATAACGATCTTTCCATCTAGCCAATGTCTGTATTCTTCCTAGGGCATGGTTTAACTATTAAACCCAAATAGATAAATCATACGAAATCTTATATCTTTAATGAACATAGACCATAGATTTAGTATAATTATTTTCATAACATGTAACATTGAAAGGATTTCATTGTTAAATAAAGTATACAACTAATATGAATTATTTCCAAATACAGAAGCTATGGATTCCCTCTTGATCACTCACAACCTTCATGTACAATATTTCATATCCAACAAATCACCTCGTGTTCACCCTTGGCTAAGGTTAATTGGAATGATGTCAAAGTATGAAACTCGTTACATAAAATACCATGGCAATCTAAGGTCTAAGGACCACATGTAATATAGTCAATAGATAATTATCAATAATAGTCAGTATTAATTACCGTTAAGAATTATCTTAAGTGTCATGTTCGGTATCCTTAGTCTCTACTAAGCACCCACATGGTCATCATGATGTTCCCATTATGAAACAAATGCACACATATAAAAGAATAAATATAGCGAAAGAAATATTTAAAATTTTATTTAGATCATATCCTAGCATGCACAGTTTCTACCAATACCTATCCTACAAAAATTATATCACATATAATTCTTCTTAAAACAACAGTAAATCCCGTCAATCTTAAAATAAGGTTTAGGGAAAAGGAATACCTCATTTTAGCTAGATAACTCTTCTTAAATAAGATGGGAAGGCACCCATGTGTTCGCCCTCTAACCACTTTCCACACGATTTAATTTGCACGGTTAAGTTTCTACTTAAGATCTCAACTCATGAGGTAATAAGATTGGGGAAAAAAAAGGGCAAATACTCTCTTTTTCTCTTTGATTTTTGGCCAAGAGGCTTGTGTGAGCACTTAATAATTTCACCACTAAGGGTGCTACTTATAGGGCACCATAATGTATAAGGTTTCATAATCTCTTTATGTTTCCTCATACCTTAGGTTTCCTAATCACATTAGAAAAGAAAATGGGTCAAACATATTCCATATGGTTGGCCATCTCGGTTATTTAATAAATCCTTTAATTAATTTTGACCCATGAAAATCAAATTAATAATCTCACCCATCAACCCTTTAATTTTCAATTATTAATTATAAATTTTTAGGATGTTTCTAAAAAATTAAATGAAAGTTCCTATGTAATTTATTATGTTCTAATTCATTCAATGCAATACATAGTTGTGCTAGTAGAGTTGTATGACATTAAATTAAAAAATTGATAATTACAATTGTTTTGGTCCATTTTTCCTTTTTCTCCGATGAAACTTTAATTGAATTACTACGAACCTTATTTGTGTGACCGAATAGGTTCTACATCATGCCAATTAGAGAATTTCATAAACACTTTTATGATTTTTATTTAATTCAAAATTAAATTTGTTTAATTTAAAAAAAGCTGTTAAGAATAAATAATTTAAAACACTTTTAAGATGTTAACTTAATCATCTCAGGATTAAATAACTTTAAACCTCCAAGTTAAGAATGATTAGCGAAGTATCAAAACTACCCGGGAGATAAGAAGTACCATCTCAACTCATGAAGTAATAAGATTGGGGAGAGTTCGATTTCTCCTCTTAGACTCGTCATTTAATTGTGGTGTTCTGGGAGGGGTACATTGTAAGATTATATCATTCTCCTTCAGGTAGTCAAGAAACGTATGGATCAACTACTGACCACCTCAATTATACCATTCTCTTTTAGGTATTCAAGAAACTCCTTCAGGTAGTAAAGATAACATACTACTCATTGAGAATGATGTAGGAATGTTATAGTCTATCAAGTTATGCCTATCAATGAATTTCTCCATGAAAGATTTGGGAGAAACGAACCTATATTTTAAGAATTAAGATCTATAGATATAGATCTAATAGGCTGCTTTGCTTGACCTAATCACTTACATAGATAAGGTGCTCAAACAGTTTAGCATGAGAGATTTCAATAGAGGACTCCTACCAATGAGTCATGGAATTTATTTCCCCAAGAATATGTCTCTTAAGACACAATTGGAGAGAGATGAGATAAATGAAGTTCCTTATGCTTTGGCAATATGTTCCATCATATACGTTATGTTATGTACTAGACCGGATATTGCATATGCTCTAAGTGTTACGAGTAAAGTTTCAAGGGAATACGGGATGAAAGTATTGGATTGCTATCAAAAACATTCTTACTTACTTGAGAAGGACTAAATAAATGTTCTCAATTAATGGAGGATCTTACTTGAAAATTGAGGGATTCACAGATTCCAACTTATTCACAGATTCCAACTTTTAGTCAGACGTTGATGATAGCAAATCCATTTTAGGTTTTATCTCCATGCTCAATGGTGAAGCAGTTAGTTAGAAATGTTGCAAACAAGAAACAACTATAAACTCTACAGCTGAGCAGCAAAGGATATGGTTTGGATGAAAACTTCATAACTAAACTAGGAGTTTTTCCAAGCATTGTTGTTACCGTAGTAGTGAACTACGATAACAACGGTGCGATAGTGCAAGCGAATTAACTTAGGTCTCATAACAAATATAAACACATGCTACGACGTTACCACCTCATCTGAGAGATAATTAGAAGAAGAGACATCAACATAAATAGAGTTGACACTAATGACAACATTGCAGATCCATTCACTAAATCACTTTTCCAATAGAAGTTTGATCGTCATCTTAAAAGAATGGAAATTAGAATAAAAAATTATTGATTAAAATTATATGATCGACAGGCCAATTGGATCTTGACCCAATTTAGGTAATACTTTATTAACATTATTGAAAGTTAGTGTTGTATTACCGTGTTTATTAATAATATTGAAATTAATATCTTATGTATAAATGAACATATATCATGATAAAGTCATATGTCTTTAGTTATGCACTTCAAGCCATTATGGAGATCATGCTTATTGAGACTCAAGTAGATTGAAGCTTAAGACATGAATTGTTCGTTGTCATTGGATCATCGAGCATGGAGATGGATGATTCAGAGACACAATCACATAAGTCATGACCTAAACTGTTAAGGATGGTTAGTCTCATGGCCATTGATGTTATTCTAAGTGCTTACTGGAGACTAAGTTCGCTAAATGCGACACTTAGATATTTTTCAATTGTGAAACATGTGATCCTCAGACTTGAGAATACCATGATATCTTATGTGCCAATTTTATATTTTGACGTCATTCCTTTAGCCCCTCCAAGGGTTAAATAGGGGTATAAGGTTATGAGTGATTTTTTAATTTTAATAATTAAAAGTTTGTTTTGTTTATGAAATTAATAATTGGATTAATATAAATAGTTTATATAGATATAACTAATCAACTAAATTACCCTAAATAGTTTATAGTAGATTTATTGTGATTGGAAATTTTACTTTTGTAAAAGTTTTTGATATTATAAGAAGTTGCCCTAAAATTGGAAATTTTGAAAAAACTATTTCTTTTAGGAAACTTCCTATAAGATGATGGCTAAGTTTTAGCATAGAGAATGTGAGATGTTGGTTAGTTATGTGAGATGTCGGTTTGACAATGTGAGATTATGGTTTGTCTTCGTATAGGAGAATCAGAGATGCTCGTCAGCGTTGTCATAAGGGAACTGTATAGTTATCGGTATAATAATGATTATATTATAACTACAAAGTACAGTTAAGAAAAAAAGGATGTGGCTTCCCCAGCTCACTATCATTCTATCCAATCGTAAATATAAGTTAGAAGGATAAATATCTTCTGTAGGTCTTCCAATCATCACCTACGGTAATATCATAAGTGATCACTGATAGCTACTAAAATAGGAAAGACTATTCCTTCTTAGTCCTGGTATCGTGAAAGTTAGGAAGTTGTTGAACATTCTGTAGTTCATACGAAAAAATTGAGTGAAGCTCAGAATTTCTTTTCTTATTCCATACCAGGGATCATAGAAAGAGAAAGTGTAGATTATGATACAAAGCACAATACCAGCTGAAGGATACCACTGATAAGGACTGATTCTATTTTTTTTAGCTTGAAATTATTAGTTTTGATGTTAAGTCGAAGGTAAGAGTAGAATCTATAAAGTATAAGATATGAGATGAAATCAAGGTTCGGGCGTCTTACTAGGTTATCGAGATCTGAATAAGTTAGGATTTAGATGCAGGGTTGACACCTGTAACATGCAAAGGGTTGATGCCTTTAAGAGGCAAAGGGTCGACAGCTCGATGCCTATAATATACAAAGGGGGTCGACGAGGTCAACGCCTTTAATGTGCAAAGAGTCAATGAGTTGACGCCTTCAATATATGAAGGGGTCGATGGGTCGATGCCTTCAATAGGAAAAGGGGTTGACGAGGTCAACACCCTCAGTATAAGATATCAACTTGAGCCTGAGAACTCAATCATGCTTATGTAAGTGATATTATGAATTCTAAATCCTACCAAAATCCTACAGAAATCCTACCGAAACTCCAGTCGATCCCTCTTTGTGATTTGAATGCTAATACTATGAATTCTAATTCTCATTTTGGTTCATATTGTCATTCCATTTACCATTAAAGCATACAATTATGAAAAAACTCTCCATTTATGTAAAAGAAATTGAATGGAAATCAGTTATCCTGAATTAAAAGAAGAAAAAAATGAAAAAATTAATATAAGACCCGATGGGTCTGATGTACCCGATAGGCCTGATGAGTCCAATGTACCTGATGGACCCGGTGGGTCCGATGTTTCAATACTATATAAGTTGTAGTTGATATCATGAGTGATTATATTCAAATCACACATTAATTAAAAGCTTATTTCATGAAATCCTTATTTCAATCAAATAATGGGCAGAAATCAAGTATATAAAATAAAAGTCATAAAATAGCATAAGCATCTTTTATTCTTAAAACTATTAAAAACTAATATGCTATAATCATCAACTCACAATCGACTTCCGATGGCTCTAATCAGTTCTGTCATATGCCAGTTAAGTTTTGGCATAGAGAATGTGAGATGTCGGTTAGTTATGTGAGATGATGGTTTGTCAAGGTGAGATGTTGATTTTTCTTGGTATAGAAAAATTAGAGATGTCGGTCAGTGTTGACATAAGATAACTTAGTCTGTTAGTTAATTGATTAAGGATAATAATAGTATATTAAAACTATATGAAAATCATAAGTGATCACTAACAGCTACTAAAGTAGGAAAGATTGTTCCTTCTAAGTTCTAGTATTACAAGAGTTTAGAAGTTGCCGAACATTTTTTAGTTCATACGAAAATTGAGTGAAGCCTATAATTTCCTTTCTTCTTCCATAATTTGGGATCATAGAAAGTGAAAGTGCCGAGCCTGATATAGAGGACAGTAACAGCTGAAGAATACCATTGGTTACTTTTGATGTTAGGTCGAAGTTAATAGTAGAATCTGTAAAATATAAGATATCAAAATGAAATTGAGGTTAATGAGTCTTATTTAGTTAGCTAAATGCTGACAATCTTAAGGTTGAAGTGCAAAGTCGAAGTACTCAAGGTCTTAAAATTTTGTTAAGAGTCGACGGGTCAACGTCTTCAATATATGAAGGGGTCGATACCCTCAATATAAGAAATCAACATAAAACTAAGAACTCAGTCATGTTTCTGTCTTCCTAGACTAAGAACTCGGTCTCGACCAAGAAGCTAAACCGAGGGACCTTATACTAGGTCTTAGTCTGACAAAGAAGAGAATAGCACGATCTAGAAGAAAAGACCTCAGTCTGGGAAAGGGGAAACAACCTCGGTCTAGATCGGGGACTCGGACTGAGAGACATTATAGGAAACCTCGGTTTGGGAAGAAAAAGCAGTTCATCTAAGAAGAGTACTCAATCTGAAAGTGCTTTTTGACATGTTGCATCTAGTTAACGGCTCAATGCCTCGATGCCCTCGATGGCTTAAAAACAAATGAATAAATCTACAAGGTCGAAGGGTCGATAGTCGATGCCTCGATTACACTCGATGCCTTAGACATATAAGAATAGGTATAAAGGGTCAAATGGTTGATAGATTGAAGGGTTGATGGTCGACGACTTAATGCCTCGATTACACTTGATGCCTTAAATATGCAAAATACTACATAGGGTCGACAGGGTCAATGGGTGTATGTTTCTATGGGATAAAGTCTGCTATAACAGTAAAAAAAATCCTAAATTAAGTTACCTAATGTTAAGATTAGGGCTCGAAATAGAGATATGAGTGTGGTTTAGTAATTTTAGTGAATTGAATTTCCTTGGACATCATTATTGTTTGTGTGTCCATTTTTGTATGTCTTGATGTCTAGAACCATAGAGGAGCATCTTTCCACTCCGCCTGGAGTTTGAACTAAGTAGAAGCTAGTAGAGGCAAAAAGGTGAGTGGTAATTACAGTTTGTGAGTTTTTAATAGTTTTGAGCATGCTAAAAGATGTTTATGTGATTTCACGGTTTTCATGGCTTTTGCTATGTATGTTGTTTTTCTGAAAGGGTTGTAATGAAATGAAATGAAATTTCATAAATGATACTGTTTTATTTTCTAAACTGAATTGAACTGATTGTTGCTTCATTTATGAAAAGGCTTGCATTGAGATAAGGATTTCATGAGTATATGCCTTATGTATGGCATAACTTGTTTTAATTGGATTTTAAGTGCATGAAGTTTGCTTGATGAAAATGTTTGGACTGAGTTAAGCAGTTCATAGATATATGCTTTATGTATGGCACAACATGCTTTATATGGATTTAGAGTGCATAAAGTTTGTGATGGTACCCCATTCCAGCATTGATTTTGTTGAACTATGTGCATATAGTAGTTCATTTTATGGATTATAATTACATGCATGGCAAGGTGTTAAAGGGAGAATTGCTCATTTAGGTATTGTCCCACAGGTGATGGAGAAAGTGGTAACGCACGACCTTTTAGCCCCTTATATGAAAACTTCTTGTGAAAGTGTTAATGGGAGCAAAGTGTCAGAGGGTCACCCCTTGTGTCCTAGAAGGGGGAGCAAGGTGCTACGGGAAATACCTCTTGACTCATACACTTATGGTTTTATGAATGATAAATATATATATACTGATTAATGAAAATGATATAGATTTACTGCTTTTTTTTAATGCAATTTTCTATTTTCTGAAACCAGTATATAAGTATGTTCAAAGTATATGTTTAAGAACTAAATTGAAAATCATATGTACAATGATTTTAATGAAAATATGCGAATATATCATATTTTATGCAAGTGCATGGAACCCTTTGAAAAGAGTTAGAAATACATTTTGATTTAATGATGTCTTAATGTTGTTTAGAATAAACAACATGGTTTTTAATGTTATTTTATGTAACGACATATTTGAATTACAGCTTTATACTACTTTTTATAGTAGGCGGTTTTAAATACAGTCTTATACAATTTGAATACTATGTTTTATATTTTATGCATGTGAATGATTTTCCATGTTGTTCTACATAAAGACAAGATTGAGATACAATTTTAAGACAGGTTTGATGAATCAGTCCTTACCGGTTTTAAGCTCAAAACAGGTTGTAGTTACCTCTCACTGAGTTTTATACTCACCCCACATTTTCTTGTAGCCTTTCAGGAAATCTTAGCCAGTTGCCACTATATGTTGGGACTGCATTTTGGTGTTAAGTTAGCCACTCCACTGTGTAGTTGGATATATGATGTAAAAATGCAATAGATGTAAGATATTTTATTAAGGTAGAAGTCTGTTTTCGCTGCTGTTTAGAACATATTTTGTACATAGAGGCAGTCCTAAACACGCTGAGTATAAGGATTGTAAATACTCAGTATTCGATATATGAAAAAGAATATTTGAAAGTAGATATGTTCCATGAGTTCTAATATTGAAAATAAAGCAAGTAAGAGGCTAGTGAGTATCATGTAACTGTAGATTCTTCGGATATGGTTTCGTGATATCTTCGGTTGCATAGTTCTCACGCAGGTCACGTATCCGATAAATTAGGTCGTGGCAAGTTCAAACCCCTGATGGAGTGGTAGGATGATACTCCGATGGTCCTAAATACCAAAACATGCAAAGATGGACAACGTGATCATTAGCAATGTACAATACAATTTAAATAACTAAAATTACTAAACTACACTTCATATGTCTCCTTTAACTTCTAATTCTACTTAAAACACATAGTGTAACTTAAGGTGTCGAAAGACTTTGTTGATGTTATAGCAGGCGTCGACCTCTCGACCCATCGACTACTTCATATACTAGAGGCGTATTTGAAGGCGCTAAGTATGTCGAGGCATCGAGCTTGTCGAGCTCTTCACTTATTGAAGGTGTCGAGTAGGTCGACCACTCCACTTATTGAAGGCATCGAGTACATCTCGACTTAAAGACTTAAAGATTTATTATTACTATTAGTTTAATGACTTACAGACTAATTTCTCATGCAAAAAGATGAATGGGGCATCACAGTCTCGATAACCCGATGGCAAATCATGCTATGAAGTACTGGATATAGATTATTTTGTGCATGTTGCAGAATAAGAATCATGCAAAAATATAATAGAAAGAAGAATATATATTTTTATTTCGATTATAATGATCAATCAACTATTCAAAGATATATCAACAACAAAAAGCTTAAACTTACCGATTCAAATTGCATTCAAACTAGTAAGATTCAGAAGTTTACCGATAAAACAAGAATGAAAGTATGATCAATTCGAGTAAGGTCGCAAATATGAAATATGGATTTTGAAACGACATGTTTAGAAAAAACAAAATTAATTAGGTTTTTAGATTTTTTTTTATAAATAAAATAAGAAAATTAATTTATAAATAAACTTTTTTATAATATTTTTGTTAAATAATTTTTTGTTCATAATTCTCATTATCCCATTGGCCTCTTTCTTTTTAAATGTATAAATAAAATTAAAAAACAATTTAATAAAGTGTCGTATGTGAGAGTGTTGAAATTGGATAGTAATTATAGATATTTGTGCTTTAGCATTTACCTTACAACGTCCTAATTTCTAGCCCATAACTTTTATTGACATTTTTATTTAATTGTAATACTTTTGTTATTTACATTATTTTTATTTTTTTGGAATGTGATTAGATAGAGATGGGTAGGATTGTTTTTTACGAGATTTATGACTTAAATGCATTGATTTTTACCATTTTTGTTTTCTGTTTCATCCCTTTTTTTTTAACGTTGCTTTAACGTTTAGTTTTCTATCTTATATATAGATATATATGTATATATGACTTATTTTATATTTTTTATTGACTTAAATCTTTATTACCATATTATTTTATATCTATATTTTATTGAGTGACTCCTACATTTTATTGGAAAACGGCTCTACATTTTATTGGGAGAATTTTTCATGGTCCTAAATTTTTGCGTTCTATTGTTAATTATTTTTTTTGTGTTTTTCTTGATGATATTTTAATTTCTATCATTTTATTATATTATATTTGTTGATTAATTTTTTTATTTTCATAGATATTAATAAAATATATAAGCCTGAATTCCTAAAGTTAAAAAAAAAAAAAGGAATATAATTTCAAAATCTTTTGGGCCAGCCTGGTTATAAATAAAAACCAAATAAGAGGATAATATGTGGTCTCATTCTTAACAGACCACGAAATAGAAAGTGGGTTTAGGGCAAGCGAATGGAGTGAAAACATTGGCCTGAAAATCGACAAGAATTTGCCTTCAATCCCCGTCTAAAATCGCACAAAATACCTACCCAAGAACTTTGTTCCAATCAACTCAAAAATGTAAAAAGGGAGGAGAGTTTACCTGGAGGGAAGAAGAAAAAGTGCAGTAGAACCTAGTGAAGAGCTTAAGAGAATTCTTGACGAAGAAGAAAATGGATAATTCTAGGAAAAAATAATGGAGAAAATTTTCTTGAAAAAGGAATGATGGTTATATGTACGTGGTTTAGGTATGAGAAAAGACTGCAAATCATGTGGATGCACGTAGCATCATTTTCGAAAAGTTCAAGAAATAATGGCAGCAAAGGAAGATGAAACGTTAGCTACATAAACGATATTAGATTTTTTAGGTTAAAATGGATGAAGCCTATACAGTCTATTAAGCCGGCTCAACGTTAAATAGTAAACTGGTTTTATGATAAGATAGATAACTTTGAACCATTAGATTAAAAGCTTTCTCTCACTCCTAGCCCTCTATCCTTGATACTTGTCACTGTATCATCGAGTTCATTCATAAAGTTTGAATGTTTTGATCCTTTGGTATCTGCTTTATAATGATCGGTATAATATAAGAAGTAGGAATATTCTTATATATGTATTATTCTAATATGTGGTGAAGTTATTAGGATTATTGTATCTAGATCTATATATTGTATATAAGAGTACGAATCTGTGACTTGAGAGTTGTAATCAGATCTGAAATAGTGTATCGAGATTCAACTGTTGTTGGAGCTAAGAGTGTACATAGCCTTCTTGATCTGATTGTGATATTAAGAGTGAACTACTATAAATCTGTATTCTTGACTCTTCTTTATCTATTTAAGTTGGAACGATTTAATTTGATCTTGTTATAAATCATACAGAACTGAATGTTAGGTAATATAGTCTAAAAGTGGTATCAGAGCATGTTCTTTATGTTATATGTACCTTGTAATTCTGTATCATATTACTTGTTAAATTTCCTAAATTCTTGGTCTGATTGCACATCACAGAAAGGTCTCTAAAATAATCATATAGTTAAAGTTTTTGTTCTATATTTGTTTTGATTAGAAGAACAATAAAATGAGGGTATCTTTAATTCTCTGAATTTGCATAAATCTGTGAATTGAGTGGGCAAACCCTAATTGTGAGTGACTGTCTTAATAAAATCGAAACACAATGAGTGTTATGAATACAGTTCAAATGGAGATCCCTCAATATGATGGAAAATTGACTTTAGGACATGGAATAAGAAAATGTGGGCTCTATATCTCAGAATAAAGTACTATTGGCACTAGAAAATGATGAAATAAAATGGCATGTGGCTGATCTTGTCAGAAAGGTTCAGATAGATGAGGATTCATACAATCTGATGGTGCTAAATCTATCTGACAGTGTCTTGAGAAAGGTTTATGATATAGAAACTGCATCAGCCTTGTGGGGTAAACTCAAAACTATTTTTGCTATTAAATCTGCTACTAATCTTGCATATATAACAGGTGGATTTTTTTTTTTTTTTTGGAAAATGGATCCCTCTAGACGAGTTTCTAAAAATGGTGTTAGCACTAAAAGGTACAGACTAGGCTATAGATGAACCTAGTCAAGCCATAATACTTATGCAATCCCTATGTGAGGATTATAGAATAGTTAAGGATTCTTTAAAATATACTGGAATCACTCCTATAATGGATTTAATAGTCTCAGGACTTAGATCAAGAGAACTAGAATTAAATATGAGTAAGAGAACTAGTTCAAGCCTGTTTGTAAAAACTAACCCTGAAAAGAAAGAATCATATAACCCTTTTAGTAATAAGAAACCAAAAAGGAAAGCTCACGATAAAAGGAAAGTAGAGGAGGAACCTAAGAAATGCTATCATTGTAGTAAAATAGGTCATGTGAAAAAGAATTGATATGCTCTGAAGAAACTAAATTAGGGTAGTACAGAGGGAAATATAGTTCAAGAATCATCTTATTGTTCTGAAGTCTTGAATGTGTCAAAGTGTATAACCAGAAATGAATGGATACTAGACTCAGGATTTTCGTTTCATATGAGTCCAAATAGAGAATGGTTCATAAATTTTAAGAAACTAAATGGAGGAACAATATAAATGGGAAATAACCAACAATATATAGGGATAGGCAACATTATCTTTAAGTTAAATAATGGTGAAATTATTATATTAATTAGAGTTAGGTATATACCTTATCTGAAAAGAAATTTAATCTCTTTATGAACTCTAGATGAGTTAGGATGCACCTATAAAGCAGAAAAAGGAACTCTAACAGTTAACAAAGGAACTAAAACTATTATGACAGGAAGTAAGAATGTTGTTTGGTTACTAATTTTCTGCTTTGACTAATAATGCACTTGTTTCTAAATCTGATAAAATAATATTTTGGCACTTGAGACTTGGACATGTTAGTCAAAAGGGTTTAGAAATTTTACCTAGAAATTGTCTCTTTGGTAGGGATAAAATTTCTACACTTGATTTCTATGAAAACTATATCTTAGGAAAGCAACATAAGCTTAGTTTGGTAAAGGAATTCATCTTGCAAGAGATTGTTTGGAATATATTCATGCTAACTTATGGAGACCTGAAAAGGTGCCATCTCATGGTGGAAATAAATACTTGTTATCTATAATTGATGATTACAGTAGAAAAACATGGGTATTCCTACTTAAGTCAATAGATGAAACATTCAATAAGTTTGTAGCTTGGAAAACACTTGTAGAAAATCAAACTAATGAAAAGATAAAGGCTTTAAGGACAGATAATGGATTAGAATTTTGCAATTTTGTTTTCGATAACTATTGTTCAATGTATGGCATTTTAAGATCTAGAACCATTGCATGTACCCCACAAAAAAATAGTATGGTTGAACGCATGAATAGGACTCTATTAGATAGAGTTAGATGCATGCTCATCACTTTAGAACTAATAAATCCTTCGAGGGTGAGATAGATAAAACTGCAGCATAATAAATAGAAATCTATCTATTGCCATAAATTTAAAATGTCCTGAGGAAATCTAGTTTGGTAAACTACCTAACTTAAAACATCTTAGAATATTCAGATGTGCAGTATATTCACACAAAATAGAAAGAAAAATGGATCCTAGGTCAAATAAGTGTGCATTCTTACATTATCAGGAATGGATAAAAGGATATAGATTCTGAGATAGAGATACACCAGGAGTTAAAGTCATAATAAGTAGAAATGCAATTTTTAATGAATCAATATTTCCACGTATTGATATTATTGAACCCTCTAATGTTTCATCAGAAACCTTTAAGGAAACTTCCAGTGAGGTGGAGAATCCAATCACTGCCAGTTCAAATGAATAGCAGTTAAATAGTGATCCCCCTCATAATCACTCTCCAAATGATGATGTGTAAAACACTATTAATGGAGATGATATTGAACCAGGTACTACTAAGATCTTAAATAATGGTAATGATCTTAATCTTAATGATTACCAATTACTTCGAGATAGGATAAGAAGAGAGGTAAGACCTAATCACAAATACTCTTATGCAGATTTAATATATGTTGCATTAGTGGCAGGTTTTGATGTTGCTAGAACAGAACCTATGGATTACAATGATGCAATAAAGTCTCATGACAAAGACAAATGGATTATGGAAATGGAGGAGGAAATACATTCCTTAGCCATAAATCAAACTTGAGAAGTGGTATGAAGACCAGTCAAAAGAAGAATTATCAATTGTAAGTGGTTATATAAATTGAAAGAATGAATAACTTCCCTTGATCCTCATAGATACAAGCCTAGGTTAGTTGCTAAGTTTTTCACCCAAAAAGAATGGATAGATTATAATGAAGTTTTCTCTCCTATTGTTAAATTTAAGACTATAATAATAATGTTAGCTATTGTTGCATATTATGATCTTGAATTAGAATAATTAGATGTGAAAATAGCCTTCTTGCATGGATCCTTAGATAAGAAAACTTATATGTCACAACCACTTGGATTTATAAACAAAGATAAATCTAACTTTGTTTGCTTACTGAAAAAATCATTGTATGGATTAAAATAATTTTCGAGGCAATGGTATAAAAAATTTGATTCAAGCATGATGGTTTTTGGTTTTTCTAGAAGCAAAGTTGATGCATGTATGTATTATTCGTATCTTGAGAATGATTCTATATTTTTATTGCTCTATGTAGATGACATGATTATTATTAGTAAATCTAAGTAAAAATAAAGTTGAATTCTGAATTTAATATGAAAGATTTAGGGCATGCTAAGAAAATCTTAGATATGGAAATAGTAAGGGGTAGAACTAAGAATATACTTAGGTTGTATCAGACTAGTTATCTAAAGAAAGTTATAGATAGATTTTGACTAATTGATTGTAAGCATGTATCTCTTCCTTTGGCTGGTCATTTCACTCTTAGTAGAGAACAATCCCCTAAGACTGAACAAGATAAACTAAAAATGGATTCAATCCCATATGCTAATGCTATAAGGTCAATTATGTACACTATGATTAGCACAAAACCTGACTTGACTTTTGCTACATCTCTTTTCAACAAATTCCTATCTAATCCTTATTTTGATCACTTGTTAACATTAAAATGGTTATTAAAATATTTGAATTTAACTATAAATGTTGGGTTAAATTTTAGACCATGGATTGACAAATTTTATTTAAAGGGTTTTGTAGACTCTGACTTTACAAGAGATAGAGACTCACGTAAATCAACTACTTCTTACTAGTTTCTTTTAAGATAGAACTGTGTAAGTTGGAAAACTCAACTGCAATCTCTAGTTGCACTATCATCAACAGAAGCAGAATATGTAGTACTAACAGAAATATTTAAAGAAGCTATATGGATTCATGGTTTCTTAAGGGAGATAAAAATGATGAACGAATCCTATATCATTTACTCAGATAGCCAGAGTGCTATTCATCTATCCAAAAACCCAGTCAATCATGAAAGAACTAACCATGTGGATGTTGAATACCACTTTGTCAAAGAACAACTTGCTTCTGGTATTCTGAGGATTTCTAAAGTTCCCAGTACGGAAAACCCCTTAGACATGGGTAATAAGATGTTTGCCACTAATAAGTGTCAACACTGTCTAGACTTACTGCATGTCGAGTAATTACTAGTCTTATAGAGCAATGAAGACATTACTGTGATGGATCCTATGCTCTATTTTAGGAGAGAATATGTGTTGAAAATGTATTAAGTTGATATAGAGCTTATGAGCTTCAAAGGTGGAGATTGTTGGGTTATAATGGTTGAAGCCCATACAATCTATTGAGTGGGCCAAACATTAAGCAGTAAACTAGCTTTATGATGAGTCAACTCTACGTCGTTGGATTAAAAACCTTTCTCTCAATCCTAGCCCTCTATCCTTGATAGTTATTCTCATATTCTCATAATAACCCATCAAATTAGGGTTTGCAAACTTTGTGTCGATATTCTCTCAGTGTACGATATTGATTCTAGTGTGTGTATGTGTGTGATGCTTGTCACTACATGATTTAGTTCATTCATAAGGTTTGAATGTTTTGATCATTTGGTATCTGCTTCGTAATGATCTATATAATCTAAGAAGTAAGAATCTTCTTGTATGTGTATTATTCTGATATGTGATGAAGTTGTTAGGATTATTGTATCTAAATCTATATGTGAGAATGTGAATCTGTGACTTGATAATTATAATCAGATCTAAAATAGTATATAGAGATTCAACAATTTATTGGAATTCAAAATGGACGTAACATTTTTAATCTGATTGTGATTTTAAGGATGAACCACTATAAACTTGTAATCTTGATTTTTGTTCTTTTTTTTTTTTTTTTTTTGTTTTAAGTTAAAAAGATTTAATTTAATCTTATTATAAGTAATACATAACTGAATATTAAGTAATATAGTCAAACAAGATTTAATAAGTTTTCCCTGGAAAAGGATTGCAAGCATATGTTACTACTCTGACTAGTGACAGGGTGCTAACTAAGTGCAAATTTTATCCTAACCAATAAGTTGACGTATTGAATCGTTATACACTAATTTTGGAAGGAATCTGTAACTGCCCCTCACGAATGAATATTAAATCTAATGACTAATATTGAAGACCTCCTCAGCTCATAAGATCATAAGGGAAAGTTGCTAAGAAACTCAGAAAAGGCTCAGAGGTAAAAATCTCACTATTGATAGATAACAGCCTCAAGGGACTCGCAGCTATAATATCCAACAGAAAAGAAAAATTAATTTCGCCTTAGAATGAAATTGACTCCACATTCCATGCCTTAAAAGGATATCCTCGGTTTGTTATCAATATCCGGCACAGTCACGAGGGTTTACGCTAGCGGGGTAGTATAAATACAAAATTACATGCATGCAAGGTACACATAATAGAAAAAATCCTAATAGGCTTTACACTACTTTTCTCTCCGATTACTAATCTTTGCATGGAAGGAGGTTTTTAGGGACAAAAGCCGGGCACACTATATTTGTTTCTTGATGTAGGTCTAGGCAATCATAGACATACTATTAGGGGCAATTGATTCAATTTTTTTTTAAGAATAAATCAAGATAAATAAAACTCTCATGTTTAATTTGATTATATCAAAATCGAAAAATTATTTTTATTTTTAAAGAATTTAAAATAAAGAATGAACTTTTTATTTTAAAATATATATTTTTTAAATACAATTAAATAATTCATTATTTAATTATATAAGACATTTTTTTATAATATTAAAATTTTATTGAGTTTTTAAGTAATTTAACTATTTTTTTTTCTATCTAGAAATCTATTTTTGATTATTCAAAATCATTTTTTATTCATCATTCCTTATATATAACATAACAAAAAGTAAAAGAATCGATTCAATTTTCTCTCTTTTTTCTTCTCATTCTGCTGGGGAAGCAAACCAATCATCACCCTTGATTTAATTTTTGCATTAACACCAATCAAGCTAGCCGTTTTCCAAACAATTTTATGTCAATGAACAACGACGGAATTGCACGTAAATATCATAGGCCATCTATTTACAAGGTAAACCTTATTCCAAATAAGGCCATTTATTTATCCTATTCGTTTTTCTTCAATACTAATTTCTAACATGTATTAGAACAGAGATGCAAGACTACCAACACTAATTACATTCCAACTGAAGCCTAAATGTTGAGATTTCCTCAAAAATTGGAAGCCTCTTATATCTAACTGGACCCCAATATTCATCCTTCAGCATCTCCAACCCTTCCATGAAATCTTCATCGAGATCAAGGCTCAAAATACCCGTCAACTCAGGTTGATGCTGCCTTGAACTTAATTCCATTGACAATTCCCCGGCTCGTTTCTTCGACTTAGGATCATCAGAGCCGGGAAGTCTACTTTGCAGTACATCTTCAAGAACCGAACGCGCATCATTGTACCGGGCTTGCTTGATCAGGCAAAACCCCAAGTTGCAAGCCTTGTTGGCATCGGGGTCAATCATCTGAGCCTTCTTGTACACAACCTCTGCCATCATGAAGTTTAATTTTTGCATATAAGCCCAACCTAAATTTCCCTGTGAAATTCATCGTCGTCTTTATTTATCGATAATAGAAAATTGAAAAACAAATAACTAAGGCATTGAACAAAATAGGTACGTACCAACAATCTCGAAGTTTCTTGCTTGACGGAAACTTTAAATTTTTTTCCATGAGACCGCGCAGTCTTCGTGGGTTTTCCGTTAAAAACCGCACCCTGATAGATCAATCTCAGCTTCCTTTTTAGCAATTCAATTTGCTCTTCTACTCTTCCACATTTCTGCAATTTTTAAATAGAACTGTTCTCATTATAGAGGCTTCATGATGTAGTATTTAATAAACAGAATTACTAACTTGGTAAGAATACGTTAGATTAATAGCCAACTACTAACTTAGAAAGAATTACCTTATACAAGTCGATGAGCACATTATCAAGTGAATATTGGGCTTGTTTGGAGCAAAGTACTCTAAACGACTTGATAGCTTCGATTGCTTCTTCAATTCTATCAAGTTGCTTCATCACAACCGCCATGTCTTTAAGTGCACTGTCTACCCTGTCTCCTGTATTTATGGCTTTCCAAAACAACACCATTGCCGCTTCTGGATCCTTCGATATCAGCTAATTAAGAGGGGGGGAAAGAGGATAAGAAACTCATTCCTTCATCCAACTTGAGTGCTCCTAGACCAACTTACTACTATTACAAATATTCATTTAAAAGAGATAAGCGATATAGATGTGATATATTTGTATTAATAGAATAAACGTAATTTAGGATCACCCAAGTCTCACTCCTTAAAAAAATGAAAAAAAAAAAAGAATTAACAAAATTTTTCAAAACTGCTTCCTCGAGCCTCTTGATTTTGCCACTGAACATTATATTCACATCTTTTTGTAGGAGTCTGCGAGATAATTATACTAGATTTTATTTGGTATAATTTCTTATTTCATGTTTATTAGTTGCTACGACTGTAAAATTAAGACAGCAAAGGATGTATACTTCAAGATGATCAATGTATGCAGATATTCCATAAAAAATGAAGAGAATATAGTATGGGCCAGGAAGTTCGTCCCTATAAGTTGCTAAAGTAACTAATTATCCTTTTTTTTTTTTTTTTTTTTTGGCCAAAGGCTAATTTTTCTGTTCATGAACATATATAGATACTACGTTAGAATTTCATTTTCGTTTCTCGACTTCCCTAGCTAAGAATGAAACATCCCAGATCTACGTGCGCCAAACCAACAAAACTTTACTAGTACAGTAGTACGATGTTCCGAATAGATCGAAGAACACGGTCGTACGTACAATGACGCGAGACATTAAAAAGAGAACATTATTGGCTACTTAGCAACCATGTTTCATGAGAAAGTGAAAAATAGCTCTAATTGGTCTCAGATTATTTATTTAATATAGCTGACATGTCGCATTAATGCTGGCAAAAGGTCAGAAATTAATACCATATGAAAAAGTAGGGAGAACATTTATATAAATATATATGTATGTACCTGAGCATGTTTGGCTCGAACATATGGACTATCACCGGAAGGAACCTTGTGAATAACATGAAAAACCTCATCCTTTTTACTCTTTAAGCTCGATTTCTTTAGGTTAACTGCTTCCATTCAATGTTCCAAAATGCTTAACTATTGAACTTTTTGTTGTTCGAATAAGAAGAAAAGAGAAGTTCCTCTTCTATTAAGACATTGAGAGAGAGGGAGAAGGACGATATATATAATATATATAAATAGATACATACATAATTGGGAGGATGAGAATTGAACAAAGACGAGGTTGAGGCCAAATTCATTCATGATTGGGAGGGTGGGAATTGAAAAGAGGGTGAGAATTGAACAGAGACGAGGTTGAGGCCAAATTCATCCATGTTTCTTGGCTTCTTCTAAGGTGGAGATTTAATCTACTATTTTCCCGGGGCCACGTACATTATTGGACACTTGTTACTCTGTCATTGACACGCTTCCTTTCACATGCTAAAAAAATCAGTCTTTTTTCCCCCCCTGTTATATAGTTTGCTTCATAAAGTTTTTAGACGAAAGGTTTGGGAGCTTATCTCCCAATATATAGATGAGGGTCATCTGTTCTTTTCCGAATTCATCTGTCCCAATATATAGATGAGGGATATCTGTCAAATTTTAAATAAATAGATTTAATAATTTTAAATAAAATATAGTATAAATTTCATTTTTTTAAACTCAAGAAACCAAAAAATAGTAAAATAAAGTTTCATCGTCAACCTCGTATCCCGCCCTTTTCATCTTCCCCATCTTTTTACCTTAGTTGATAAGTTGGCTTGTCTTCTTCTTTTCATGGCAGTAAACCTTGGTCTGATGAATATTCAGGGCTTAGTAAATGAACTACTATTGAAAAACTCCGGGAAGCCTTTTCTCAATTCGGTGAAGTGCTTCACTGTTTTTCTTTTTTCTTATTCATTTTTTTTTTTTCTCTTTCAAATTCTATGTGTCTCTAATTTGACTTGTAAACTATCAACCCCTTGACATGTTTTCGGTGTTTTCAGTACTAATTGTAGCTACGCTACCCTAGAAGAAGCTGCAAAAGGCATTGAGGGCATGTATGAAAAGGCAAGAATCAGTTTACTCAATACTATGCCCTTCACTCAACTTGCTTGTTCTTCTTCGTTTTTATCACGATCGCGTTTTAGATCGGGCGTTATTAGATTATTAGTCAATTGCGGATTTTAGATTTGAGAATTTATCGTATTTATTTCAACTACTTTGTTTATTTTTTAGCAACTTTTGTTTTGTTGTGCATAGATTATGGATGTTTGGCTTATATTTACGGAGTATGCACGACCAAGATTTCCGCCGCCTCCGCCCAAAAGCAATCCGTCTTTCTCCATATGTCAATCAACTTTATAGTTGATCGAGCTTTAAGTCTAGATTCTATAGATTTCTCTTTTTTCCAATAGAGGCCGAATTAGTCTTCAAATTACTTGAAAAATCTTGTTAGTTTGGGGATGGAAATGAGCCAAGTATGGGGTGAGCCATGTATGGGGGATAAGAGGAGAGATTGAGCTTGAATTTTGGTATTCTGTTTTTCTATTTGTAAACATTTTACTACAATCATTTGAATTTAACTCAAATGAAACCTATGACATTATTATATACATCTTTCTGGTTTAAAATCTTACTTCTTCTATGAGTTTTTGCAAATTTGATGCAAGCAAAAAGATAAGGACATAAGTTTTAGATTCATATGAAAATTCTATCATCTTCTTTGAATTATTGATACAAGAAAAAGATGAGAGCTTGCAAAATGCTAAATAGAAATCTAAGAGAATTTTAAACTGATGTTTAAGAAACAAAAATCTTTTATACAATCGGCTTATATCCAAGAAGCGAGGAGCATTTAGATGATAGCTCCCATCAACCTTCACTCGCCTGGGTGGTATGTTTACCGGATGTAGAAGACGGACTTTCATTCACTCGTATAACATTTAGGCAAGAGCTTTCACCATCCTCCATGCTTGTCATCGTATCATACAAAGGCTTGTTAAGTGTCTCTGGCAAGAAAATTGCCAAAAAGCTGCCCAAAATCCCACAAACCACAAACACAATAAACGACAATCTCCCACCCATAACCACCACGAGCGGAGCCAAAATCGCCCCCATTTGAGCCGCCTATGTGGCACAACCAAGTGCAACATTCATTACATATAAAAACATAGTTGATTTCCCCAAGTTCAACAAGAATTCCTAATTCCATAACATTTTATATTTAGATCTTATAAAGGAAATCCCAATAATAAAGTGAAACAAATTTGAGACTTTTATGAAGTATAAGCGGATATATAAGGTACCAAGGAGAGAAAATTAAAAAAAAAATCATATAAAAATGAAATACATTTAGGTGGGAAATTAAAGAACGAGGGTGGGGGGTGGGGGGTGGGGGGAGGGGTTGCCGTAGACGATGAGGATTGCGCCAGGTTCTGCTTTCTCGCGCTGCTGAGCTAGAGTTAGTGGTTGGGGATTGAAGGTTGAAGTTGGATTGGTCGAGAAGAGCCACCGTAAGCTCCGAGGAGCCAAACCACCGCTGCCACGGCCACCGCCACCAATCCTATAGCCATGGTAAACTTAGAAAACCGGAAAAAAGTTATTTCAAGAAGAGACTGAAAATGAGTTAAAGGGGTTTAGAACAATTTGAACCTGTAACAGTTTGAGTAATAGTTTAATTCTGGAACTGAATGGTTTTGAGCTCAAATTTATAATTAAGTTATAAATTGAGTATTCACTATTTGATTAATGGTATTTAAGGATAAAAATATAATTACAGGAGTAAGATGGTAATTTCGACTAGCTCTAATTATGAATCAATTATTTAAGGATTAAATTACATGTAATGATAATGTCAATAGACTACTAGAAATTGCTTAGTAATTTATTCAATAATTGCAAGAGTACTATCTCATATTTTTAGTAAAATAATATTAAGATTAATAAATAAGATTTATTAGATTAAGAAGTTTAATTAATAATCTAATTTATTAGAGTTTGAATTATAGGTCCATGGTGCTCAAGTTGCTTCTATAAAATATTGTATAGGGTAAAACTGATAAAGGTAGAGAAATGACTTATTTGCAAAGAAAATAGTTTTATGGGGCAAATATGTAATTATAAATTATTAGTGTTAATTCGTTAATTAGATAATTAATTAATTAAAACATGTATTTGAATAAAATAGTGCAATTCAAAATTTACTTTAAATAAATAATAATATATTTAATTTGAATTAAATATGCTATCTAATATTAAATTATTATGAGACGTCAATTTAATATTAATATTATGTAAGTCAAATTTAAATTGGTTTGAGAAACTAATTTAAAATTTTAATAAGTTATTATTTGATTTAAAATAAATAAGATTTTATTTTAAATTTGATTTGAACAAATTTGATAAAATAAAATAAAGAGATAACATGATCACATTATGAAATATGTCAAAAGCATATCACTGTGTTTGCACAGTGATTGATAATGGCCGACCATGGAGTAGATAAGTAGCAGTGGCGATCTTGTAATTATGCTACAAGTTTCATATTATTTCATTATTTTATTATTTGATATTATATTTAAATTATTTCATTGAAATTAGTTTATAAGAGTTTTTAAATTAAAAATTAATGTTGAATGAAACCCTAATAGAATTCTATAAATACATCATATTCTAATTTTTTTAGAGAGGTTTTTTGAAAAGAAAAAGAAATAGAAAACTTTGTCATCTCTACATACCTACGCACGTCCTAGTGTGTTGAGGATCAACCTGAAAGATCGTGTGAGTCTCAACGATCAATTCGCATAGGCTAAGGTAATAAATATACAAGGCAGCACAACTTTTACAGTCACATCACATGTATAACTCTTTTACTTACTTTTAGGAGACCATGGTCCGACATATTCGTAGCCAATCATGTTTCCTAGTTAAGCTTAACCTAAAATATTCATGCGGCCTAAGAACTACTCAAACTAATATTCCATATATGTCCATAACAAATGAACTCATAGATTAATAAATTACTAACCTCTATGTATATATAACCGATTAAATGAATTATAAATCTCAAATTCATTATAATGTTTGGAAGGCACTATATGAGATGTTCTCATATAGTTTACAACCTTTATATAAGAAGGGAATTTTAATATTATTGGTCTCATCATGATATACTCATACATACAGTATCAGTATGCTTTTCCATATGATGTGAAGTCTATATCAAAATAATAATGTATATACTATATCTAACATACATGTATAAATCAAACAATTCATTCAACATGTATTATTATTTATCAATTAGTTTCAATACGACATATTGTATTAAAGTGTTAATCTAAACAAGCTTTAGATTTTACGAGAATGACTAACAATCAATCATACTAGTTGTATTCATGATTTATTGATTCACGCTAGCATAAAAATTAATTAATATTCTACAAAACACTTTAAAAAATATTTTCAAGCCATATTAATTTTAAAGTTTGACTCTTTCAAAAAAAGAAAATTTAGTGTTTGAAAAATTTCTCCTAAATTAGAACACATTCTAATTTATGAGAACCAATCATATAAGAAAATTTTAATTCTAAGAACACTTTAATGAATTAAATATTCTTAGATGATTCTAAATTAGTAGTCTTTGAATATTTCAAAATTTTTCATTTTCATGATAAACTAACACTTTACAAACACTTTGCAATATTTTCACTTTCAAGTTAAATGATGTTAGTCGCCCGAAAAAATTAACACTTTGCAACATTAAATTCTCCAAGTCACATAATTTTAATTTTAAATGTATTAATCTCAAAATGATTTTGAAATTAATCTGAAAATTAAACTTACATAAAACTCGAGTAAACAAAATTTTATGGATAATTTGGGATTCCAAAAATTAGCAGCCCCCACACATACACATGACACAGTGTCAGCATGACTCGTCATTAGACACTAGGCCCCACACTACCACACGAATGGCACCACCACTATTTGGTTGCCCAAGCACTATGTGCCACCAGTTGTCGATGTTGTACCCGCTACCCAACACCTATACGATGCCTTTCCATCGATGGTGCCACTCGTTCTGCCGCCTATTTTTGTAGTGGATTAGAAATTAAATTTTAGGGTTTCTTGAGTTTATTTCAGTATATTTTCCATCAATTTAATATCACTCAAATGACTATGAAAATACAAAAATAAGTATTTTTATCAACCTAAAAAATCAATCGGAAAGTTGAAACTCTTCCGGCATAATCCGAGGCTCTAATACCATATAAGTCGTGAACTTTCTCGAACCCAGGTGGAAGTAATATTTGAAATTTTAATTTTTAGGTTCTTGGTTCATACTAAACTCTCCCATATCCATGGATTATACATTTGATGAACTATTCTTTAAACCAGAAATGTTGGTCACACATCTAATCAAGAAAATACTAGATTAAAGATGAGCAGAAGAAGTAGGAAATGATACCAATCCCCCACTCTTCGAATGCTGGTTTAATTCCTAAATTAGCGTCGTTCCTCCGTCGAAAAATGTTGTCATCACCCCTAGAAAATTGTCACAGGAGAATCACCACAATTTCACAAAGATTTTAAGTGCAGTCATCCAGCCTCAAATCTTTATCCATATGAAGCAGGCATTTTTGGTTTACTTTCTATCTCCATCCTCAACTAATGAGATAGGGAGCATACTTGGAGAGGGGGAAAGGATGAGAGAAAAATAAATTTTCTTTATCAATTTTTCATTTGGATGGCTAGGGTTAGGGAAGGTGAGTGTTCCTCTTTCTTATATAGGCCATTGACTTTTGGGTTTATTCCCATGGGCAATAAAGCTGAGTTCATTTAATGAACCCTCAGGAAATAATAACCAGGCCCATTATGTCTAACAAAATTTCAGTTTTTTCACAACCTCAATTTTATATCTAACATAATCCAAATCATTCATCTAATTTTACCCGATGAAATTTGGACACAATTTAAGCTTTGGCCTAAAGTCCGTTTAAGCCCATTAACTCTTTAATAAGCAACCAATTTTTTCTTTGATACTAAAAATATTATTTGACTTTGATTTTATCAAATCTTTATTTAATAAACTTCTTTAGTCAATTTAATATTCTTGTAATTAATTATTAAATTTTAAATTAAATCTAAATTATACTTTGCATGTTCTAGTTGTGTGGGTATAATATAGACTTAACAAATTAAACTAATTAATCATTTAACTCTTAAATCAAGTTCACCAAATTTTTTTCGAAATATAATTTCAACCAAAATCATTTGTCTTTACGTGTGTGATCGAATATGTTATACATTTCGATTACTGGTGGGCCCCATAACAACTTCTTAGTTTTATCTAATCTAAATATTTGACTTTTTACCCTTCAAACAATTTTGAAGTTAAATAGCTAAGTTGGCCTCTAGTAGGCAAATAAACTACCTGTGAAATGATAAGTAGTTTGGAATCTAAAAAAGAACTTATGATGAATATTACCGTATCAGATTGATTATTCCATCTATATCATAGCCCCAGGCAATCTTAGGGAATAGTTTGACTATTAAATTACACTAAACTGACCATATGAATCATGTGAGTACTTACGCAACTAGACAATAGAATTACGAAAACTCTTTTCATATTATACTACCCTGTGCAAGAATTTCTTTATTGCATAAAGGTACATCACCCATAGGACTTTGTCTCCAATATAGAGGTGATAAATCTCAACTTATCGCCTTACAAACTTCCAATACATGAACACAAGCCCAATGGTCAACCTTTTAACTAAACCTTAGCAAGGGCCATGTTTAGTAATAACAAAACGCTATATAATATACGTTAGTACTATAGTGATCTTAAGTCAGAGAATCACAAGTATAATAGCTCATTACAAGTCTCATTAACAATCAATACTATTACCATTGAGACTTGTCAAGTGATTACGTTCAATGATTAAATCTCTATCAATCACTTTAATGTTTATCCTGTATTTTCCAATATTGATAATTATTAAAACTTCATTCTTCTCTCGAAGATGATAATATATATAAAGTCTTTTCAGATTTTCATTATCTTATCATAATAATTATATGATTATGAACAATTTCTACTTAGATGTCACTAAGTGTGATCGCTATACTAGTTTCAAGTGCACATCTAATATTCAATAATCTATCATGTATGTAATATTATCAATATGCATACAATATAATTTCTAACATAATAATTAAAGTAATAGACTAAATATTTATTTAAATATAAAATATTTAATTTAGTTGATAATCTATACAAATTAAAATTGATTCATAAAAATAAATAACCATATCGAATTAAATCTAATTAACTTAACGGATATTATCCTTTCAAATTCAACTCAACTGATATGCTTTTTCTAACACCATACTTCCAAACTAGAGTACTGTCCGAAAATAAATGTATTTCCCGGGCCTTCTTCTTTATTTGTAAACAAATCCCAATAAATTTTCAAGAACTGAGGGAGAGACCTTTCATTAAAGTTTGTCATATTTGATAATTAATTAATAGGACGGAAATTTCAGATGAACTGACGAGGTACTCAAATATTCCACCGCACCTAAGAGTTCCTAGATTAATATACTACTAATAAAATTGATAGTGACATGCATGCACCGCAGTACTCCTCAAATATTCCACTGCCCCAACACATATTAACGAATGATTAGCCGCTTCATGAATTATGAATATAATGAATTGGCAACTATAAGCTAGGCGCAATCAAAGCCTGCATCTGCTCTATAATTGGTTATTTGAAATTGCATCCTTTTCCTGATCACTAATTTAATTTACGCGTGACCGAAAGAAAGTAACTAGAAAGTCTTTTCTGAGTGCTTCCAGGCTGGCTGTGGAGTATCGCAACTCGCAAGGCTGGAAAGGATAGCTTTGGGATGGGATCGGAGCCGGCTTTGTTATGAGGTAAGAGAGGAGTGAGTGGTATATCTCAAATAATTATAATATATAAATAATTATTAAAATTTGAGAATATATTAAAAATATTATTTATTATATTTATAAAAAAATTTTAAAAAATAAAATAATAAATGAGACACTTTTTATATATTTTATTAAAGTATTTTTTTTCATTAAAATAAATTATATAATTTTTATAATTATTTTAAAATATATTATTTTAAATTAAAAAAATTCTAAATTTTAATTTAACTTAACACACCCAACTCCCACCCAGAGATAGCGTGTTACCTCTACGTGAGATAACCGAAAACCACACATCCCTAGCTATCATTTCATTCACCAAAAAAAGGCTTGCTATACATATAATATATTCACTCTCTTTTACATCTCGTTAATTTGTGTGCTGCAAAAACTAGGGTTTACTAGTATCTACTTATTAGTTCTATAATGGACTCGTTGCACCGGTCTTTATTTATTTATTTATATATTTTTTTCTTTTTTCCATCTACTTGCTCTACTATCACTTATTTGCCCATATTTATTCTGATTGCTGAGTAAAAATAGAATAAAAATGAAAATAAGAATATAATAAGAATAAAAATGTGAGTAGGAAGAAATGATAATGTTTTTTTTTTTGTATTTATTTAGATACACAAAAAATGAGAATAAGAATAAGAAATAATAGATTGAAACTTCACCTTCCAAAGAAATTCTGCCAGCTCCCTAAACTCCCCTTCCCTCAAGACTTTCCTGAATTACCCAACAAAGAAACAGTTCATTGAATATCTCGAGTCTTATGCTAAGCAATTCGACGTCAACCCACAATTCAACGAGTGTGTTCAATCGGCTAGATATGATGAGACAAGTGGTTTGTGGCGTGTGACGACTATTTCCTCTTTAACTGGTGGAGTGAGAAATGAAGTGGAGTACATTTGCAGGTGGCCTGTGGTAGCAACAGGAGAAAATGCAGAATGTGTTGTGCCCGATATTGAGGGTTTAAGTCAATTTGGTGGGGAAGTTATTCATGCTAGTAATTACAAGTGTGGTAACAAGTATAAGGGAAAGAAAGTGCTTGTTGTTGGGTGTGGAAATTCAGGCATGGAAGTGTCATTAGATTCTTGTAATCACAGTGCTGAACCATCGATGGTCATTAGAAGCTCGGTAAGTATCATTTGATTTCGACCCATTTCTTTTGTTGGAGTTTTTTGTACGTGTGGATTCAAATGAGGTTTTATTTATTTATTTGATTAGTTTTGCTCTGTTGTTCAGGTTCATGTTTTGCCCAGAGAAGTTTTTGGGAAATCGACATTTGAATTGGCTGTCTTCATGATGACATGGCTACCATGATAACAACTTAAACTATGAATACGAAAATCAAAAGGGAAGAAGGAGATTTATTCATAGCCATAATCTCCTTCTAGTTTTAGACGGAACTTCACTAATATCCCCTTTGCCTCCGCCACTGTTGCCGCTTTTGTTGGGTCCTCACCATCACCCGGTCTCTACTATTGATCTACACGGTTGACAATTTAAGTGAAGAATTTAAAGTAAGTTAATTCAACTCTTGAATCAACAAACTTAGAGAAAAGAAAAAGAGAAAAAAAGACGAAGAAAAGATACTATCTCTTCTTGATGATGGATAGCACACTAAAGAATGGGGGGAATCCTAAGGTTTTGTGTCCTTAGATAAGGGTCGCATTCCTCTTGAACCTAACTTAATTAAGTCTCTTAGACCCGATTAATCTAATATACATTGTTTGAGTTTTTTATCATTTATTTTAATTATCGTTTTCAATAATTAAAA
Source organism: Coriaria nepalensis (assembly GCA_027186245.1). NCBI lineage: Eukaryota > Viridiplantae > Streptophyta > Magnoliopsida > Cucurbitales > Coriariaceae > Coriaria > Coriaria nepalensis. Next base: position 6,544,648 of record CP114491.1, on the reverse strand, counting down.
AATAAATCTTTTATTTCCTAAATTAATATCTAATTTTAGTTTTAAAAAACTTTTATTTCTCCAATTAATATCAGATTTTACCCAATGAAATATAGATTTTAATTTGGGTATTGTCTATGGACTCATTTAAGCCCATTAACAATTTAATGCCTAATGGACCTTATTTTGACCCAAAAAATATTATATGAATTTAAAATCATTAAATCTCAATTTGATAATTATCTTAGTCAAAATTATATTTTTTAATTAATTATTTAATTTCTAATTAAATATGAATCACACTTTGGTTGTATTAGTAGTGCAACTGTGACTTAGACTTAACAAATTAAACTAATTAATGATTTAACTCTTTAAATCTAGTTCACTATAAACAAGTTAAAATTCTCTTATTTAGAATCCCTTAATCCAATCAACCTTAGTGGTGTATGACCGAATATGTTCTACATTCTCATAGTAGGTGTTCCCCACAACAACTTGTGTGTTTTATCCATTAATTATGAATGAACCATTTGACTTTGAAAATACTTCTTAAAACAAACAGTCAACAATATGATCATCTTCTATGATCAAGTTGACTTAAACCACTAGACCTATATTGGTTTCTAACAAGGCATATAGGCTACCCATGTAATGGGAAGTACAAGGAACTTCCACAAGAACCATAGATGACTATTATTGTACGAGATTGACCTTTTATCTATTTGTATTTCCAAAAAGTCATAGGGCATGATTTAACTATTAAACCATTTTAAACTTTCTTTATGAATATCATAAACTCTTATGTAGTTAGACAATGAATTTACAGAAAACTCTTTTTCAAACCATACTACTTTCCACAAAGATTTTCCTTATGCATAAGTTATATGACTCATAGAAACACATCTTTTAAAAAATATTGGATCTCAAACTGAACCAACTTAGATCTCATCCTTCCATGATCTCCATCATGAATCCAAAGTGTATGTTTGAGAATCGGGAATCTATCAAGTATGCAAGTAATTTATACATGCAAGCAAGTTATTATTTCCAACATAATAATAGCATGAAAGATTATATATATGTTCTAATTGAATGATATGCAATCAATTATGATGATGATTTATACATTTTAAAATTGATTCTTACAAGTGTATGACCTGATTGGGTCATATTTGATGGGCATATATTTTCAATCTCTCATTGCAATAAAGCAAATCGCTTTACTGAATCTCATTCACATCTTGTCAAGATGGCAATATAAACTTCTATTGGGAAAGTCTCTTTATGTGTGGATCCATTATGTAATTTATTATTAACTCTCTTCTATCCACTTTTCCAGAACTTGTTCAAAAACAAGCCACTACAAGGTAATTGGTGTTTAGATTATTAATGAGACATTGGTTCTTTTACATTTGTTGCGTACCATTCTTTATTGTAGTACTATACTACATATTTAATGATACTATGAACTTTTATAAGTTCATTCATGAACGTTTAATCCAAGAGGCACCTTTCACCTCAAAAATAGTTATTCACTCAATTATGTTATTAATTTGATATATTAGTTAAGGCTAGGTTTGGAACTATTCCAATTAACCAATTTAATTAAACAATATTATATAGAACTTTATACGATTTCATTTTTTATGATTGAAAATTAGTCTTGTGAAAACTTCTAATTCCAATCAAGAATTTCTATGGATTAAGAACATAGCCTTAGTTCTTCTCAAGAATGATATTATGTTCATTGACCGCATATTCCATGTTGTCATATCAGATTACCAACTTCATGCTTATAACACTTAGAGCATTTAGGAATATTTAATTTCGTACATAGTACATATGACCTAACTTATAGTCTCACAAGGGTTATTTTAGTTCATGTGTATCCTCTTAATTCATGTCTTGGATAACATGCTTTAAAGAATGAGATTCCATGACATTTCTCGCATCATCATTTTCTTGAATCTTTAGTACTAAACTCTTTTAGTATTTTACTAATATACGTATCTTGGTTCAAGCCTAGCCACCCTTTTAAAAGTATGCTTTACCCAAATATCTATGGAGTAATTTTTGACAATCACACTTAGACGATTGGCATTCTAACTACTTTAATCTCCTAAGTAGTAATGTTAGCAATAAACTTGATATTGCTCTCATTGTCTCTTGTATACACATAGGTAATATACTTCCATAAATCAAACAATTTTGATTTATCACATAGAGCTCTTTATACTCGGATGCATGCTTTAATCTTTTAGACTAAGCTCCTAACACAATATATTTGTATCTTTTTATATGAAAACTTTTAAGTCATATCTCATACACCTTATTTTCCTTGCTCCAAGCGAGGAAATGAGACTCTTTTCATATCTTAAAACATCGAGTGTTAGTGTATATATTGTAATCATAATCCCTTTTATCAAAGGTTCATATCAATGAGATTTTTAGTGAACTATGATTCTTAATCTAACCGTCATTTTGTGATAATTGAAACTCCTTTCAAATATTCTTTTACTTCTACTGTTCTTTTAGAAAGTAACACTCTTTCTAAGGATAACAGTCTTTTGGCTAATGGACCATTCTTTTAGCCTACTTTTGTATTAGAGAAGATAAATTCTAGTCTTTACTAGTAATATCTCATAAAATAATATTCAATTAGATATCATTTCTATTTAATCCACATCACGCTTTGAATGATGACCAATTGTCTCCATATCTCATATGGTTGCATGATTTTATTATTTCTCTGCATATCTAATGTGGATCATAATACGTAGATTTAGCAAGAATCTGATTCACTATACTCGTTATGCTAACATGGCGTAATTGGATTATAGCACATTCAGTACGCAAGTCACATTGGGTTGTATCTCATATATACCGATTTCTCCATACTTAAGTATCATATCCTTACGATGCTCTAGGAAGACTTCACTAAATAATGATCACATTCTTATTCAGGTATGTATTAAGAAACTAAGGACATAGGTAAGTATTTATCTTTTTGACCTTATCTAAGATTAATACCTTTGTTTTATTTATTTTTCATCTTCTTTTATTCCTTATTCCTTTTTCTCACTTTTTTGGTTTGATATATGTCTTCTCAAGACTATGAACCCAAAATTTAGAAATTTAGAATATGAAATTAATAAGAAAAACAAAATTCTCATTTAGCATTTGTTGTTATAAATCCACATACGTCATTATGTATTAGATGATACTACTTGATTAACTTCTCTTTTAAATAATTTAAAAGAGACTTGAACATTCTAGGTGCATAAGCCTAGCTTACTTGTTGATTCAAAATCATATTACCGATGTCGAATGACATCTCATATAAATTAGAGTCGATAAGTCAAAGGGTTGAAAGCCTCGATGCCCTGAGATGTACAGACCGATGTCTCACATGTCGGTCTATGGTCGAAAGGTCGAATGACATCTCACATAATTTAGAGTTGATGGGTCGAAGGCCTCAAGGCTTTGAGATGCATAAATCGACACCTCACATATTGGTCTATGGTCGAAGGGTCAAAATGTCAAAGTGTATCTTAGAGTTACATATGAGATACATAAACTGACATCTCACATGTCGGTTTGAGATATAAACTAATATTTCACATGTCGGTCTGAGATGTAAACTGACATGTGATATTGGTTTAGACCGACATGTGATACTCGATCATTTTTTTTATCTTTTCTAGAGAACTTGGTCTGTACTATGAACCCATCGATATTATGTTATATTAGATCTCGGTCTAGGAAGAAAGAAAAAATTCTCTAAGAAGGAAAATGAAAAACTCGCTTTAGAAAGGGAAAAATTAAATTCGATCTAGGAAAAGTAAAAAATCTTGATTTAGGAAGTGAGCTGGCTTTATGAAGGAAAAATTTGATTTAGTAAAAGACTCCGTTTAAAAGTGATTTTGATATGTTGTATAAAATAAATAGTTCTCAATCTGTAAATTATCTTATACAGTTACTTATTAATTATACAAAACTTCGTACTAGTATAAATAATTTTAATATAATATATATTTTAATCATTAAATTTATAATAAACTACTGAAATTGATAGATACAATAAAATAAGACCGAATCCGATCCACATAAAACCTAAGCGCTCTTCATTTTGTATCCCCGGAAATAGTTGATTGCAGTACTCGTCCGAGCCCTTATTAGGGTTTCCTTAGTAGACGATAATGGGCGATTCTTCTTGCAAGACTGGTAATGTCACTTCTAGATTGCTGAACCCATGGATCCTTAATTTTCAGAAATTGGGCCTCGAGCTCAAATGCGCACTCTGGTTTGTAGTCTAATCTGCCTCTTCTTCTTCTCATTTCTGGGTTTATTTATTTATTTTGTTTTTTCATTAATCTCTGTGTTGATTTTGCAGCTTGGACTTGTTCAGCGGACCCATGTTACTTCCCTGCAATCACATCTTTTGCAAGTGAGAGCTTCTAATTTCCTTCATTTCTCTTCCTAATTTCTTATGTTTCCCCCTTTTTGGTTCTACTTTCGTGATTATGATCCGTATCTTATTAAATTCTTTACAGAACTTGCTTACCCATTTCATCACAGTTTGAAACAGACTGCCCTCTTTGTAAAACTCAGTTTCTGGATCGAGGTACTGGTTTCCTTGCCATTTTATTTCTAGTGGGTTTCCTACATTTAAGTTTTGGATGCATTCTAATTAGATTCTAGCCCGATTCTTTGCTGTTTATTGTTTGCATTATTGCTTTTACTGCATCAAAAGGTCTTCTCTACATCTAATAACTCTCTGATTTAGTTTCAACTTGCATTTTCACTATGGCAGACATGAGATCTGTGCTTTTCATGGAAAATATGGTAAATATCTATAGGAACTTGGATACAACATTCAGTGCTAATCTCTTTCAGCCCATCTTTTCTGGTATAATTCCAAACACTCACTCTTTCTTTTTGAGCTTGTGTTTTCCTTTCACTTCTCTTGTCTCTAGGATTGTAATAATTTGTTCTATAAGTGTTTTTCAACCGCTCTTGCAGATGCCAGGGCAGTTTTGAAGCAGTGCCCCATTTCAGTGAACAAAAATTGTGGTGATACATCAAGTAAAGAGCAATCTGGAAAATTCCCAGTGGATAGTTCATGTAAATCCACCTCTAAACAAAAATGTGAAAAGAAAGTTCAGGTTCAATCGAGTTTACACATGTCTGGTGATGTGGTAGGGGTGAATGAAAAGCTTGTTTGGCCATTCAAAAGTGAGGGTAGAGAAGGGGCAGAAAAGTGTAGAACTTCAAAAATGGATGAGAATGAGACAGAGCAATTAGTCGGGTATAGCCCTCCTCCTTTTGGTGATGGAAAGGGGACTGATGACAGCAGTGATGAGTATCTGGACCTTGTAAGATTTTCTGTCATTTTTGGCTTCTTAATTTTTGGGTATTCAATCTTTATTACTGGAGGGGAAAAAAGAAAAAAAAAAAAAAACCATAAGAAGGATCTACTTCATCTCGATAGTTGATAGTCAATGTATTTAGGAGTAAGTTCCTGAATCGTTACCATTTAATGTGCACTTTTCAGAGTTCTGCAAATTCTTCAGAGAATAATAAACCTATCAAAAGAAGCTCTAGTGAAGGTCAATTTAGAGACTCCAAGAGACAAAAGAAGTTAAACTATGGGCAATTAGATATGCATATCAATCCAGTTATGCAATCTGGACCTTTAGTGGCATCAAATTCTGATCCGAAAAATGTATCTGAAACCGGCCAGGTTACTATCATGCAGCCATCTACAGTTTCAAATGGGACATTAGTGAATGATTCTTCTATTTGCATGTTTTGCCAGTCGTCTAAAATCTCAGAGGTATATTGCCCTTTTATTTTCTCAGAGGTATATTTGCATGTTTTGCCAGTTGTCTAATCTATCTTCCACTGTTATCTACTCTTCAGGATACTGGGTCATTGCTGCATTACGCTGATGGAAAATTGGTTGTAGGGGATGAGGCACTCCTTCAGAATGTCATAAATGTTCATCGTACATGCATTGACTGGTATATTACCTTCTTAACTGTTTGTTCAACACAAAATTAGCCTTTACATAGCTTAGACGCCCTAAGAAACTAAAATGATAAGGTAACTGAGTAAAATAGATTACTATAATAATATTTGAAAGAAAACCTTAATGGAAGATTGTCAACCTAACACTTCCTTATTTTAATAATAATACTACTTATCGAAATATACTGCTAGCTAGATAATTCTCAAATAACCATATATATATAAAACATATGTTATAACCAAATTCTGTAATATCCTAATTTGTCCCCCTTCAGTTATGCTTGCTAACTGCTTAGTCAAATGGGATGGACTTATTTGGTTTTTGATCATTTTATATGGTTGCAATCTGTTATTGCAATCTATGGCTGAAAGATTCAGGCATAATTATAAATAGTTGGAAATGCAGGGCTCCTCAGGTTTATTATGTTGGTGACACTGTTATGAATTTGGAGACTGAAGTGGCGAGGGGGGCAAAACTTAAATGCAGCAAATGCGGATTGAAGGGAGCAGCTTTGGGCTGCTACAAGCAATCTTGCAGGAGAAGCTACCATGTTCCTTGTGCAGTGGGGACATCAGGTTGTCGCTGGGATTCTGTAAGTTGAATATACTTTCTTCTGTTAAGTGGAGAGTTTGTGTAAATTATTTAATCGTGTACCCCCCCCCCCCCCCCCTTTTTTTTGTTGCTATTAATTGGTTTTTTTATGTTTCAAATAATATGTTGCCTCATTTCCTTGGTTTTTACAGGAAAACTTTCTTCTACTATGTCCCTCCCATTCTTCGTCAAGATTTCCTAATGAGAAGTCCAAGTCTGGGAAAACCAACACTAGAAATCATTCAATGTTGAGTCAAAAGTATGAATTTCATTTTTTGTCTGTTTTATGTCTAAATGTTCAAGATAGTTGAATGAGACTACAGCATTTTTGTAAGGCACACTTTTGTTCACATGCTGTTTCTTTCTTTCTTTTTCTTTTTTTTTTGCCAACTTGTGATGAGTGTTTTTCTGTCATTTGGAATGCAGGACTGAGCAGTGTACAAGTGATTGGGTAGCTCCATCAGATGAAGCAAAAAAATGGGTTTTTTGTGGATCTGCTCTATCACCTGAAGAGAGGGTTAGTTCAGATTGAGTATTCATTTTCTTTATTAATTTACACATGTGGCTGGTGAGGAAATTTGACTTTATTTATCCCAGACTCTAGCGTAAGAAAATCTTCTCAGGAGAACCTCTATTTTTGTGGAACTGATTTTTGTTTTGTTGGTTGGTTCGGAAGGCCAGAGTTGTCTTTTATCACTGATTGATTTGTGCAAATGGTAATGTGGATTGAAAAGCACCATCTTTGAAATTCTAGACAATCCTTATCCATAGAAGATAATTTAACATAATTTTCTTTTTTCTTTAATGGGTTAATAAAATTGAGGTTTCTTGGTTTAATATGCTTTCATTACTGAAAGGTCGTCTTCCTTTTTAGTAATTTAAAATTTTTTTTTTTTACTTTGGCGCTTGAAGCCCAGCTTGGTCTGTGAATTTCAAAATCTTGCTGCAAAACACTTGTGTTAATCCCCTTTTTATCTTCCGGTCCAGTATCTTTTAATCAAATTTGCGGAAATATGTGGGGCAAGCGTGTCCAAGTCTTGGAGATCAGATGTAACTCATGTGATCGCAGCTACTGATAAAAATGGTGCATGTACAAGGACATTCAAATTTTTAATGGGAGTTTTGAATGGGAGATGGATTCTTAAGATTGACTGTAAGTTACATTTTTGTAGATTATCTGATTTTTAACTTTCCTCATATGTAATAGCTAGTTGTCTGCTTTCCATTTTTCTTCAGCCGTTTCCCATTTATTCCTGATGGGAAAATCAACTTCCTTATGATGGAAAAAATTTGATTTTTTTTTTCCAGGGATAAAAGCATGCATGGAGGCAAAATGTCCTATGGAGGAGGAACCTTATGAAGTTAGCCTTGACAACTATGGCTGTAATGATGGCCCTAGAAATGGCAGGATCAGAGCTAGAGATAAGGTAAAACCTACCCCACTTGAACGAATCGAAAGAAATGTCTTTTCTGGCTCTGTCTAGATTAAGATAGTAACTTCTTGCTAGCTCTGTGGAATTGAAATTCTTTTTCAATTCCAAGACACCTGAAACACTGGAATTGGAATTTGACCAAATTATAATTCTAATTCCGGCATCCAAATGCACCCTGAAAAGAAAAATCTGCAACCTGAACCAAAGCAATCTTGTAAAAACGTGCAGGAGATGAGAACTATGCCATTTTGTTCTCTATTCCTCCTATTGATTCTCTCTATCTTGGTTCTAAACATGAAGGGTGTGCCAAAGCTCTTCAAAGGCCTGTGTTTCCATTTTACGGGCGATTTCCATGAAGCATATGAAGAAGACCTTCAAGAATTGATTATTTCAGCGGGAGGTACTGTTGGTGATGGGAAAGAATCGGAGGCACAGAATTGTGAGAATAACTCGGAAGGTCCAAAAAAGTTGGTTGTATACAATCTGGATGCTCCTCAAGGATGCAAGGTGGGCGAAGAAGTAACCATTCTCTGGCAAAGAATGAATGAAGCAGAGGGCTTAGCTACTCAAATTGGAGCTCAAGTCATTGGTCACACTTGGCTTGTTGAATCCGTTGCTGCTTCCAAATTGCAGCCTTTACTCAGCTGACAAGATTGCATTTGCTAGTTTGTTATCTCTGTTCTTTTCTTTTCTCCGTTATAACATTTTGTGTTGAAGATACAAATCAAATGGCCCTTGTCTTCTCATATGATGACAAGTCCATACTACAATCTCTTCACCCTTTTCAAGCCTTCGTTACGAGACAACCTTCATTACCAGACAACCTCGTCGGATGAATCTCTCTCTGATCGACTTCGACATCAACATTAAATACATACAGCATCGCAACCACCACATAGAACAGCAAGTTGATGAAGCTCAAAAAGGCCAAGAATGCATAATAGTAGTCTAAATGAGACGCTTTCATGTTGTCTCCTTCCTGACCATCTCTTCTCTGGGTAATATCAGACAGTATTAAGAAGAAAGCTAATAAAAAAATGCCCAAATCCTAAACTGCTCGTAAAAAAAGTACCTAAACTCTTCATTCCTTCTGGTGCCTGGTCATAAAAAAGCTCCAACTTGGCCATTTCCACAAAAGTATCAGCAATACCCATTAGAGAAAATTGAAGCAAGATGATGAAAATAGTCAGGACCTCATCGTTATCCCCGAACCGTTGACTCTGTCGTATAACACTTAGGCTTCTTCTCTCAACCAAACAGACAGTGACCATGATAATCACATTAAGAACAAGCCCAATTCCCATTCTCTGCAACAATGTGATTCCTCTAGGGTTTTTTGTGTATCTTTGGAAAGCCGGGTCATACATTACGATGCTGACGAGCATGAAGAGTGTTACAAAAGCTGAGACATGCAGGAGGGATTCAATTTGAGGGCCCATTTTTCTGTTTAAGGTTGTTCCTTGTTTGACAAAGAGAGTGCCTACTTGTGCTATTACCGTGCTTGGAATGAATGTAACGGCCAGAATCGGAAGCATCTTTATCATTTGCTTTGTCTCTTCCACTTGAGTTACGGGACATAGCTTCCATGGTGAGCTGCAGTACTCCTTTTTCACTGCTGCTTTGTCAAGGAATCTGTTCATAAACTTCCCATTATAAGAACTAGAAGAACTAGAGAAGGCTGATTAATGAAAGCGGATTGAAAGATTTTACCTTAAAGAAAGGGTACGGTTAATTCTGAATTTTCCAGATTTAGCATACTCTTCCGTGCTAAACTCATGCAGCTTTTTCTGGGTCAGTTGGGACGGTCACTTTCCCCTTGATGATAGCAGCTACAAGTACCTGAGCTATCCTGCAAGAAAGACCAACACAGAAACTGCAAGACCAAGTGTTGGAAGCCCATATCCAGGCCCCTGCCCACATTGTTCTGTTAGAGAAAAGAGTGCCGAGGAAGATACTAAACATCCACCAATTGAAGAAGGAGAGCTTTTGGGCCCTCTCCTTGGGCTCAAACTCTCATCGAATTGGTCTGCACCCATTGTTGAAATGTTGGGCTTGGTCCCATCAGTTCCGGTTGCAATTATGTACAAGGCAGAGTATAATACAGGCGCCTGGAATGGTGAGGCTGTTTTCTTACACTCCTCTTGGTTGCATGAGGGTGGTCTTAGGGCTGCCACGGAAAATGCTAGAATGAGCAGGGTCATTCCCTGTGTACAATTTCAATATCTCATAGTATTTTGAAATTCAAATAGCTTCAGAGATTAGGGCAATCAGTAAACTAGCAGTACTTGGTGTCTGCTTACAATGAGGTAAATGGCGGATGCAACGAGAAAGGTCCAATAGCGGCCAAGTTACGCGTCGGCTATGTAAGCACCCAAAATGGGTGTCCTCCAAACACTGCCTATCCGGTTTGTAACATTATTTTCTGATGCCACAGTGCCTTGATGCAGTTTGTTTGTCAAGTAAAGAACTAGGTTTGATGCTATCCCATAGTATGCCATTCTTTCAAACACTCAATATCCTACATCAAAACAATCAATGAAATCCATATGCAGCTTTTATGCTTATGTAGAAAATTATGTTTGTATTAAGCTTCTAGAGGATATCCGTCCGTTACGAAGGGCTCCACAATCTCCAAGATCAGCATCTACAGTCACGAACAAACAGCGGCTAGGGTTGAGGTTGACCAAACCCGCTCCGGCGTTCTAATCAGTTTCTAGGAGAGTATGAGAGGGAAATTCATAATTAGGAGCTTTTCTATCTAAAAAATGCATCTATCTTACACTCTTATATTAGTTGGCTTTAATACCTAGGTAAGGTTGGAAATCTTAAACAACTTTACACATGTCAAACTCTCATTGCTCAGTGATATATCTCCCCCTTATGCCCTGATAGGGATATGTTCCCCACTTGGAGACGTCTCAGTGCATAACGGCGCCATCCTAGTCTAACATGCTAAAAGTATGTCCCCTACTCACAGCCACCTTATTATATAACAACACCGCCTTAGTCTGACATGGTAGGGACATGTCCCCCACTCAGACGTAAGTAACTTTTCACATTTCCTCTATCTCCTCTAGGTACTCTTGTTTAGGTTTGGGATGAGTGAGGCAATACCTAGCTTAGCCTCAACGTCGAATGACAACTTCTCAAATTGCTCAGCCACTACAATGTTGATCGACATCCTTCTCAGCTTTCTTCTCAGCTTGGCCTAAACTATTACCTTCGCACACCTAACTCAATCATCTCCACATACGTTGGATCATGCCTTAGCCTTAGTCGTCCCTATATGAGATGAGGCTGTTGATATGAGATTATCTTGATATTGGGCCCAACATGAGATACGTGGCATTCTAGCATCATTCCATGCTGATAAGCATTCGTAGGTTCTATCGAGTCCCATTCATACTGATGGATATGAAAAGACGCGTGATGGTGCATTAAATGCTCCTCGATCCTCTCTCTTCATTTAGAATGAACTGCCTCTAGGGTGATGACACGTGTTATTTGACCGCTGCCCCACGCAAAGGTCATATCTGTTCTCCTTCCTTCTTCCCCTTCTCTCTCTTCCCTTTCTTTCTTTATACTTATTTCACGCCATTTACGTAACTTTAGCTTTCGTTCTCTCAGAAAAAACTATGTCGTTCTCCTTCCCTTCACCCACCATTTTTCGTGAATCGACACTTTTCACCGTCGCCTTCACCACTGTACACCACAATAAACTCTCATCGCTCGTCCCACCATATCTGATAGAGCTATTAAGTCTTCTTTCCATCCTTTGATTTTCTGGTTTTCGTATGGTGTTATTCGTATGGGTTTCTTACCGCCTTTATTTTTCTTTGAAAAGCATGTTTTGATTGAACGTAGACTTAAGAAGTGAGTTCACAGATGTTTGTTCGCCTCTAACGTAAGGCGCCTCAACCATCCTCTTAGGATTTTCCAATTAATTGTAGTATACCCGACTAACCTTAGGACCATCCTTAGTCGTATCATTCCTCAGGATTCCCTAACACTTAGTCAATTTTGGCTTCTCCAATTGACCTTAGGATCATCCTCAGTTATTAGAATAGGCTCTTAACCACTGAAAAATACACCATTTGAGGCTGACCATATCCCATTTTGATCGTCAGGTACGTTTAAGACGGATAGACTAAGGAAGGTTAAGCTTGAGTCGAAGAATGAAACTAAGGGGACGACTCGGCCTCGGCCTGACCATTACAAAGAGGTCACTTCTACCTTCAAAGAGAATGACCGCTTATACATCCTGAGTGAGTATTAACATACCCTTGTGTATAAACATTCAAGTGCTTGAGGAGTACGAGAAGATATCCTTAGTGGGTATAGATGGGTTGGCGGAGATCGCCATCTACATGGACATGTTCATCTAGGGCTTCAGGGTACCCCTTTATCAATTCATCCAATCCTTACTATATTCTTGGAAACTACCCCTCGGTCAGTTAGTGCCTAATGCGTAAAGGACCATATTGCGGCTGTTCGCGCTTTACTATGAGGAAACTAGATATGCAGCTCGAACCAGCTTCTTCCACTCAATGATCTGCCTGAGCCAGAGTAATCAGGGGTGGTATTATACTACCTTGAAGAAGGGCAAACTCATAATTGAACTTCCTCAAGCGAATAAGTTTTATAAAGAGAAGTAATTCATACTGACCAAAAACTAGCAATGCACTTCCTGCCATTACTCCATCTGCATCGAGCATCAATAGAGGTGAACTCTAAAGGTGGAGATGCTGCTCTCCGAGATGGATGTGACAATCTGGGAAGCCATCATAAGTAAGCTAGAGGAGGAAAAGAGCTTTAGGTTAGTTCTGACCGTCGAGCGTCTAACTAGCTACATCCTTATATGCGCCGACCCCCCTAGAAGTTAACCCCTTAAGTATCATCCCTCGTACAGAGCCGAGGGCACTTTCCCATGGTAGCCCTTCTATCAATATTTCATTAAGTATTTTCTTGTATGTGCCTTCTAACACTTTACGCTTTGCAGAGAAAGTATCCAGAGCTGAGGTCGCAGCCTTGACTGACCAGAAGTACCTCGAGCAAAAGAAGAGGCGAGATGCCAAAGCTACACCCAAGCAGGCCAAGAAAAAGCAAAGCTTTCCATTGAGCATTCCATACCAGGTTAAGAGATCAAGGATTGGGGAGCAGCCCCTTCAGACCAATTAAGGGTTGACATATCCAGCTCCTATCCTTCCTCGTCTACTGCCCCAGCTTAGGCCACTCCAGTCCCTTTAGTTAACATTCTTTAGAGGGTCGCTCCTCCTCTACCTATGCAACCTTTATTTTGGTGTACCTCTATCCTGACATTCCTGACATAGTAGTACGGATTAGGATCTTTGTTGGAGCCCTTGATCAAGGAGGGCTCCCTTCGAGAGTATGAGAGGGAGATTTTAGACCCCACCTAATGCAAGAGAATCTCAAGATGGCTGGACTCTCCCTTCCTGAAGTTCAAGAGATTCTAAGCTCCAGCCTAGCCACAGTAAGTGTACTTCCTCCTGTTATCTCTTTACTTTTCTAAGTTATGACTAACCCACATTCATTTTCATTTTCTGTGTTAGTTACCTCGGTCATCATTAAGGCCTCGATTTAGACCTTCCAGCATGAGGAAATTGAACGTCTGAAGGCTGAGAATGAGAAGTTGAAGAGGAGCACCATAGCCTTAATTAAGCAAATAAAAGAGCTGACCTTGGAGAAGAACGAGTAGATAAAGAAATATCATGAGGAGGTCGATCTAAGAAAGGATGATATGGTCAAACTGCAAGAGGCTCGAAAGACAGTTAGCCACTTTTTAAGATGTTCAAACTAAGCTGAAAGGTACCCAAGCCGAGTTGGAGGAACTCAAGGCTCAGGTTCCCAACATCGAAAGGCTGATGTGGCCAAAATACCTAGAGTCCGAAGAGTTTTTCTTCCTGAGGTCTAAAATTAGCGACAAAGACTTCATTCATGCTCGACAATCATCGAGTTGAAGTTCCCGAAGCTGAACATTTATGAGATTGAGCTCTTGGATGATGACACCTTATGCGACGAGGTTGTGCCAGAAACTTTTACTAATGAAAGCGGGATGACTGGGGAAGGAGACCCTTGTAATCCTATTGCTGATATTGTCATTGAGACTGACTTTACTCCCTTTACTTATCCCAATGTTTTTTGTACTAAGTTTTTTTTTTCTTTGTACTTAAACTTGTCAATCAATCAATGAAATGATCTCTTCATTTTACTTTTCATAACTTTCCTTATTTCTCGATACTTGCTCTCTTTTTTCTCCACTTCCTAGGGAATCAAAGTAATCACCCTTCTTAAGAATTTGTTAGGAATTTCTTGGATTTTATAATGCATTAAGGAGAATTGAGATTGACAATAACTATTTCTTGGTATGAAATAAGGTTTATAATTAGCTCCCAAAGTTTGAAATAATTATAATGAATATCGTATTCTTTCATAACTATAATAAATAACATATTTCGAATGTTATAATTATAATGAATCCCAAATTTCATATCAAACTATCTAAAACTTTAAAATTTACCTTAAATTAAATTTATTACAGCTAAAACTTTACTTTTATATTTTTTTAACACAATTTTATTCTTTAAAATCTATCTTTCATCTCTAAACTCATTTACCACCACTCTCATAACCACTTCATTGTTGCCGATTACTACTAGAAAACCTTTTAAGAATCTAAAATAAATGAACTAATTTTTTATATTTATATTTAAATTGATATTGAGATGGTACAAACCAATTTCAAACCTCACTGATCATCTCAAAAGAAAGATTTTTCAAAAGAGAAAGATCATAGTAAAAATTAAAAATATAAAAAATAAAAGTTAAATGTTTAAAAATGAATATAAAATTTTATTTTGTCCAATTTAGAATACCTTGTGCAATGGTAGTTAGGAACGGCTATTGCGAAGGAGAAGTTTGTGAAGGTGATAGCGAATGAGTATAGAGATAGAAAATTGAATTAAAATAATAAAATTGATTAAATAATTTAAAATTAAAATTTTAGAAGTAAAATAAAAGTTAAATAAGTTTTAAATTTTAAGATAATTTGATACATGATCAAATATTTATAAAAGCTAAACTTTTAAATAAAATATTTATTATAATTATTTTAAATCTGGAGACTCCGTTTGATCCTAATTTCTCGAAATATTTAAGATAGTTTATGATAAAAAAAAAGTTTCGATACAAGTTAAGAGAAAGGAAACAAGAACGGAGGTGGGATTGAGCGAGGGTCGAACTGTCGACCTCAGGATTATTATAAAAGCTACGAGACATGCGCTAGCCAACCGCGCCACCATCCGTTTTCCTTTGACTTAAATAATACAAAATAATTAACCTAGCTTAAAATCCTCATCAAACCCTAATTACTCCCTTTCCCACCTATCTCTCGTCCCCAATTTTTAGTTTACTTTTCTTTTCACTCTCCGAGGCCCGAGCTCCGAGAGCGAAAGAAATCTGTCAGAGTCAAACACAGAAAAAAGTAGGGCATAGAGTACTGAGGTGACAACTTGACGGAGGAGAAGGTCATGGATTCAGACGAAGGAAAGCTATTCGTAGGAGGAATATCATGGGATACTTCAGAGGAAGAACTCAAGAACTACTTCAACCAGTTCGGCGAAGTCACTCAGACCGTCATCATGCGTGACAAGATCACTGGCCGTCCTAGAGGTTTTGGCTTCGTCGTATTCTCTGACCCTTCCGTACTCGATCATGTCCTTCAGGAAAAGCACACCATCGATGGTCGCCTGGTTCGTCACCTCCCCCTCCCTCTTCATTCATTCTGGTGCTAATTCCTTTACTATCATTTTCTCTTTATTTAGGATAATGATAAGGTCTTGTGATTCAAGATCTTGAACTTTTAGGTATTCTTCCCATTAATGTTTTCCATATAGAATAAGGTTTATAGCGCTACCATTTTGTTCTTTGGTTAATAACTTATTGTCTGTTGGGTGTGCCAAAAGATGCAAATACTCAATGAATTGACAAAAAGAATTCTATACATTTTAGCGTTTGTGTTTTCTAAGTCAACTGGAGCTAATTTTCTGTGGCATGCAAAGTTCTTTGCATGTATGACAAATGGATATGTGGAACTCATACAGAGATCTCAATTATAATCTAGTTCTTTGTGAGAATGTCGTGCAAGAAAATTATCATCTGGTCATAGAATAAGCTTCCTCCAAGCATCTATCCTAACAATAGTACACCTTCTTGAAGTTGTATAAAATGATCTCGTTGTGAGTGCTAAGCCATTTGCATACTTAAAAGTTGTCCCATGTTGCACAGGTAGAGGCAAAGAGAGCTTTATCAAGAGAGGAACAACAACATACCTCCTCTAGAAGTGGAAGTTACAGTTCTGGAAGAGGCTCTGGAGGGGGAGGAAATTTTAAAACCAAGAAAATATTTGTCGGAGGTTTGCCTCCTACACTAACAGAAGATGGATTCCGTCAGTATTTTGAAAATTATGGCCAAGTAACCGATGTAGTAATAATGTATGACCAGAACACACAGCGGCCTCGTGGATTTGGTTTCCTGTCATTTGACACAGAAGATGCTGTTGATAGAGTTCTACAAAAGAGTTTTCATGACTTAGAAGGCAAACTTGTTGAGGTGAAACGAGCCCTTCCTAAAGACTCCAATCCAGGTGGTGGCGCCCGTGGTGGGGGATATCAAAGTTTTGGTGCCTCAGCTGCTAATAATAATGCATTTGATGGACGAATAGAGGGAAATATTTATACGCAGCCTCAAGCTATTGCAGGTGGTTTCCCACCATATTCAGGTTATGGTTATGGTTATGGAGTACCAAACAGTGGTGTTGGATACGGAGGTTATAGTAGTTATGCTGTTGGTGGGTATGGAGGTGCTGGTACTGGATTTGGTGGGCCCGCAGCGCTATATGGAAATTCAAATGCCCATACTGGTTATCTTGGTGGAGCACCTGGGCCATTAAAAAATGCTTGGAATAACCAAAGTTCTGGATATGGTGCTACAGGTCCTTGGAATGGACCAGGTGGTGGTGGTATTGCATCAAGGGGTCAATTTCCTAGTGCAAATCAAGGTTATATGTATGGTAGTTATGGTGGAGGTGATGGATTTTATGGTAGCTATGGGGCTGCTGGTGGAAGTGCTCTGAATAGCAATAATGGGAGCGGTTCAGGTGGTGGAGGGGAGCAACATGGGACGAGTGGTAGCTACACAGGGAGTGGCTATGGTGACAACTGATGGATGGAATTCAGGTTGCTCTGGTTCAGGATGGAGGTCTGATACTTCACAGGCCCCAGGTGATTCTCGCTCTCTCAAGGTTAATGACAGTGACCTAATGGTTATAGTCTTTTACACGGACTGCTTATGCAGGGAATCATGCCCTACTTATGCTGGATGGCAACAGGTCTTGAGGCTGGTTGGATCTCTCAATATTCAGCATACCAAGCAGTTGTTTGCTCTGGTAGTTGAATATGACTGTTATTAGTTTCTGACTTTCTGTTAGTAGTACAATTTAACTAAGTAAAATTGTGTGATTGGTTTTTTTTTTTTTTAATCAGCTTCATTTGGAAACGCTCTCTCTCCTTTAATCTTCTTTAAGGCCATAATAGCTCTCTTTAGGATTGTGAATGGTGATGGTATATGATTGGCATTGCTTATTTTTCTGTAGTCAATTGACATGTTCTGTGGCTCTCTGGATAAGTATGCATGGAACATGTGCTTGATCCCAGTAGTATCTGTTGTTGCATCTTATAGCATGTAGAGGTTTAGTGCCGTAGGGTGGCTTTTTCTATTCGATGATTCTGGACCGCTTCACTTTTGGCAGCCATAGAATCCCACTTTTGTTTCTGTCACATCTCAAAGAAGCAATACATTTCTGGTCGGACATCATTTGTCATATTCTAACCAACCATAACCCTTTAGTTCAGTTAAGTACCAGAAAGTTCAGTTTTTGCTTGGAAGTTGTGATTGTAAAAGGTTTTGAAAGCATTTGTGGCATCAACAGGACTATCTGGTGGAGTTGCTAATGGTTTATTGAATTGATCTTTCGTCCCAGCTTGTGGAGTGAGGAGGAATCTTCCTGAGCCCATATTGCTCGTGGGATATCTACCTCGAAGTTCGTGAGGTACCTCATGTCTTTACTTTTTCTCGGGCTAATGTCTTTTGGTCTACATGGTCTTTAGCGAGTAAATTTTGGCTAGTAGGCATTTTAAGATATATGGTTCAGTTACATGGAAATGAACCAAATGTAGTTTAGATAACTTAAAGTTTGTCTTTGTTGCATAAAATACCAGACTTTAATCTTCCTAACCTTTTATTTTTGCTTCATTGTTGCAAGCCGCTCTACCAGATGCTATTTTGTCAATGGTATCAACCAAGTGCTTGTTCAAGTTGGGACGGGGATGGATGTGTCCTCATTTTCCCATTTAATTGATTGTTCAAATTATTTACCCTTTTTTTTAACAAGAAGTCATGTTTCTGTATTTTCATTTTGTAATACCTTCTATTTTCCTTTCTTAAACCCAGATGCAATGTGTGGTGATTTTTTATGTTTAAACCTGGTTTCCCTATTGATATAAAAATTCCCCACAATTTTGCTGTCATAAATATTATTGACAAATACTATTTGACGTCCTAACTTAGATTCCACTCCTTACTGCACCAATATATCGCATAATTGCGTTGTTGCTGTTATATTAATCAGATCTGTTATCGTATGTACCCTCACATAGCTGTTGAATTTAAAGAGAGTTAGCTGGTTTGTGAGGTAGGATAATGTTATGAGTGTCTTGTGTTTCACAGCTCTGTAGACTCATATAAGACTCGTCAGAGGTTTAATAAAGGAATCTCTCTTTATTTCTGCATCCCTAGTGTTCTGTAGGCTGAATCAGATTGCTGTGATTTCAAAGAGTTTGATCAAAATTGTGGTTTGACAAGTACAGATAAAGTTTGTCACATTTCAATTGTTCACATATCTTGATTTATTCATATTGACAGTCTTGTAGGACCAACTAACTCTTCCATCAAATTGCTTGCAACTGACGTGATAGGGAATGGTGGGTCTCATGTGATGGGCTTCCCATCCCATCTCTTTCATGCCGTTTGTGTGCAACAGATATAGGATGATACTTTCTCATTTGAATCTTCCTACTGTCTTAGGAAACTTCTCCACAAGATTATGTGAATCAATTAAACTTGTTTATTAGTAGGTAGTTGTGATCCAAATAGACCAGAGAGAAGAATGTGTCATCTACTCTACCCGATTGCTTTTGTACTCAACTCCTGGTTGTTATCAATTGCCATATGGTACAATGATCAATGAATGCCTTGCTTGGTCCCACAAACTTGACTATTGTGTCCGAATTGCAGTCTCAGATTCTTGAAATACTTATTAGAAAATGAAGGTGAGCTTCACAAATTCGTGAA
Source organism: Coriaria nepalensis (assembly GCA_027186245.1). Taxonomy (NCBI): domain Eukaryota; kingdom Viridiplantae; phylum Streptophyta; class Magnoliopsida; order Cucurbitales; family Coriariaceae; genus Coriaria; species Coriaria nepalensis. The sequence continues at coordinate 6,525,187 of CP114491.1, read as the reverse complement.
TACTGTGGTGTGGAATGGTACTTGTAGTCAGTTATTCATTTTTTCAAAAGGAAAAATAGATTGTTTTGTTAAGGTAATGTCGTTTTTGGACATGGAAGGGTGATAGCATTTGTGGTGTGGTTGTGTAAGGCATTTTTAACATCTGTGGTTTGAAACGAACTCTTCGACCTAACTTGATATGTATACAAGGTGGTCCTGGAGTTGGAGTAGGTTGGAGTAGATAGTCGATGGTTTTGGATGATGCCACATCATCATTTATGATGTCATGTATTTTGTAGTTTCTCTCCTTTTTGGATTGATTTAAGATGTCATCTACCTTTTACCATGCTATATAACACAACAGATGTAGGTCTCAAAAAAAGGTTGTTACCAACTACTAATATTCATTGGGAAGGGAGGGGAAGCGGTAGAGATCTAACATTCCATCTCTGATTTTAAGCAACAGCTTAGAAATGACAAGCAACTAATTTGTAGATAGATTCAACCACTAACTACTCGAGCACATCAAGCCCTACAAAATTGACCTTATAAGCACCTCTTACTAACAGACGCCTGAGCCTTCCCTTGTCATGAAGGCAGATAGGCGACCATTTATGTGCATATAGCATTCATGTGAACCACATAAATTTCATTCAGACGTTTCTTTCATGCTTTCACCATCACACTTGTCTTGGAAAGGAAACAAAAAGGAAAATAAACTTGTTGGATTTTTTTTGTTTTATTTTTGCAATGAAAGAGTATTTGATGGAGATTTTTAAGCGCAAAATGCATTAGTTGGGTCATAAATTTATTCTCTTCTGAATTTATCCACTCGGATCAGCATTCATACAATATATTGGTGTGATTATATATATATAGAGAGAGAGAGAGAGGAGAATGGTTGTGATTTAACATATTGTAACTACATGCATTTTGAGCATTTTTTAATCTCAATTTAAAACTCTACATAAAGCTTCAAATGTTCATCTCTATGTTTCTAATATCTCTTCTAATTTTATTTTTGATATTTTTAGGATCAGTTATATACGAATATTGTTTTTCTAAATTATATTGTCTTCTCACATATCATTATGTAATTTTAGGATGTCTTTTTTCAACATTTTCATCTAAGTTTTTAATGATATTTCTCACCATCTATATTCTCTACTTACCTGTTAATTTAAATTTTATTTTAAATTTTATCAAATTAGGGTTACGATTGATCTCCTCTATACATACCCAAATCATGTTAAACATTGCTCTATTATCCTCTAGGAGCTACTCCATGCTTCTAATATATATAGCCAAATTATAATGATCCTAGGTATGTAAGTAGTAACTATATTCTATGATATCCGATTCAACTTTAATAATGTTAGTTAGTTGATTCAGCTTAAACTACTGAAATTTCAGGCTTAAGTATTTGCTTTGTTTCAATTAGGTCACCTATACAAGATGATATGTGTTCATTCTGTATGTTAGTTTTTCTACCCGCACATGATTATTATACCAATATAAATATGTTATAAATATAATATTTTGTATTAAAATAAATAATAATTGTTTATGAAAATACTTTAATCTACTTTTTTGTCAATAGAATGAATAACAATGAGAATAACAATCACTAATAGTATCTATATGAAATTTAAAATTGAGACTTGGTGAAATAATGTGTTCTTTCTTTATTTTTTATATTTATTTATTTTTCCATTTTTTTAAAGGAAAAATTATAGTAAATATTAATTTGTATTAATATTAAATTTCTTATGGAATAAGATTATTTTAAAAAATTTGATTATAAATTATTTGATGGTAAAGTTTAGTTGTAAAATTTGACTTATGGTATAACGTATTTTTTTATTTTTAAAAAAAAATGATAATAATAATTATTTTTTATTTAATGTAAAATTTATATTAGAAAAGAAAAAATATGATAATAATCATTAATTTTTATTTAATGTAAAATTTATATTAGAATAAGATATTTTAAGAAGTTTTATTATATAGCATATGATATTACGTCAACATCAAACCCTCCAACTCATTCCATTTGGTCGATAATTCATAAGGCAAAAAGAAAAATAAAGAAATAAATAGCATAAGAAAAGAATGAGGATAAGGACGGAAACACAAAGTAAGTGAACGGGAAACTAAATGAGATTTGGCCAAAATAAAAATTAATAAAATATATCTCATTTTAAGGTTGTAAAAAGCTTTATAAAAGGTATGTAAGAACTCATATGAATCCCAACAAGACATATTAGAATACCCCCAGTCTTCCCCTTTCTCTAGTTGAAGAGAAGGGTTGTATAGATCAGAATTATTACACACAAGATGGTACTTGTTGGATCCAATGTCGGGACAATCTCATATTAACAGTCTCAGCTCGTGTAAAGAAGATCGAGGTTGAGGCATGATTAGCATATGTAGAGATGATCAAATAGGGTGTGAAGGTAATGACTGAGGCCGAGATGAGAAGAAAGTTGAGGAGGACGTCAGTCAACATTGTAGTGGCTGACCAAGATGAAAGGATGTCGTTCGACGCTAAAGTCGAGCTAGATATTTCCTCACTCATCTCAGACCTAAACGAGAGTACCCAGAAGAGGTGGATAACAAGCGGAAAGTTAGTTACGCCTTAGTGGAAGATATGTCCTTGCCATATCAGACTGAAATAGCATTGTTGTATGCTGGGGTGGCTCTAAGTGGGAGACATACCTTTAGCATGTCAGATTGGAGCGACGCCATTATGCATTGATGCATTTACGAGTGAGGAACATATCCCTATCACGGCACAGGGGGGAGATAGGTTATTGAGCAATGAGAGTTGGACATGTATAAAGTTGTTTAGGGTCTCAACCTTGCCCAGGTATAAAAGCCAATTGATATAATAGTGTAAGGTATATGCATTTTTAGATAGAAAAGCTTTTGATTATCAATTTCCCTCTCACAATCTCTTAGAAACTTACTAAAGCGTCGGAGTGGGGTTGGTCGACCTCGACCCTAGTTGTTGTTTGTTCGTGAGTGCAGATGTCGATATTGGAGCACACTGTAGGTTGTGGAGCCCTTCGTAGTGGATGGATATCCACGTCAATAGTTTGGTGCCAACCGTGAAGACGTTGTCTTCACTTTCAAAAGTTCCAACGAATTAGTAGCCTGAGCGAGAGTGGTATAGACGCGAGGGAGAGCATACGGGGGATAATGAGAGACGAGAAAGAGGTAGAGGAAGAGGAATCCTCCCACCTCTACCTGAAGGGAGAATAATGCATTTTGTGAGCACTGCTAGAGGATGACCAACATGTCCATAAACTCCTCTAGTGATCAATAATAGAGTAGATATATTGCATGCAATAGAGAGGGAGGAAATGGGCTTAGCAGAAAGAGTTGGTCAGGTGATAGAGCGTTTAATAAATTCAAGGATCGCTGAAATTAGGGTTGAGATAAGGCATGAGAGGGGAGGAGAGTTGAGGCATGTGTCTTCCTGTAGGGGGATACTGAGGTTCATCAATAAGACGGGTCTCCCACCTTGAAGAAGATGATGCGATGTCTCGTCTAAAAACCAAAACAACATGGGAAGATGAGTAAGAGGACTCAATAGAAACAACATAATCTGAGCCCCCTCCAGACATCGAAGGCGCCTATGCTTCTGACGAACCGGGCTGAAGAGTCTAGGGGGCAGATGAAGGTTATCCAGGAGCTAACTAAGAGAATGAAAGAATTAGAAGTAGTAGTGAAGGGAACAACCCTATGCATGGATGAGCTGGAGAGCCCGTTCACTGAGTATGTGTAAAATGCCAATTACCAAGAACGTTTAGGGCTCTGACCTTAATGTATGATGGAACTAAGGATCCCCACTATTAGACTCATATAAAACGTGCATGAGGATGAACTCCATGTCTGACAAAATGAGGTACTAGTGTTTTCACATCACGCTATTAGATTCAGCTAGGGACTGGTACAGATCCCTCACATCGGGCTCTATCGACTCCTTTGATGAGTTGAAGCAGTTATTTGTGTCTAACTTCTAGAGGGGCGACTAACATGTTACTCACTCTTATGAGTCTGTACACTACAATGCAAAACCTAGGGAAGACTTTGTTGGACTATGTGGAGCGATTTAACTGGGCTTCAAAGAAGGTTGATCGACTAAAGGTATTGGAGTTCTACATGCCTTCCTCAGATGCACGATCGAAAAAAAAGCTCATCAGCCACTTAGGGAAAAAATTATTTAATTCCTATGTTGTAGCGTTACTAGAGGCAAAAAGAATCGAAGTAGCCGAAGAGATCCTCGTGTCTCAACTGAAGAGCCAGTGAGAAAGGGGGTAAGTAGTAGAGGAAGTGAGGGGAAGAGGAAGAGAGAGGACCCGAAGGGGAAAGTGGAATGGAGAGAGGATAGGAGGAAGATGGAAGATGAAAGGAGGAGCTCAGATAAGAAAAGAGCATTCCCACTCTTCAGAGATACTTCATACCTCTCGTAGCAGGTATTGAAGTATTTACAATCGCTTCAAAAATCACTTTTTAGGATCCCTGAATCATTGAAAAGTGCATCGGCCAAGCGAGACAGAAGGTCAAATTGCAAATATCATGGGGATCATGGTGACAAAATAGAAGAATGTATACACATGAAGAGAGAAGTTGAAAGGTTGTTCTATGAAGGACGCTTGAGGGAATTCATGAATAAAGAAGGAAAACGGAACATTATCCCTTAAATTATTTTCATTAACTTCTTCAAATTCTAGTAATGGTTCTAAACGATCAGTCTCATGATTTTGCCTGATGAACTTATGTATCAGATAACATGCCATGATAATTTGGTTTTGAACTTTTATGAGGTAAAACAAGTGCTTTCTCAAGATTTCCCAACGTATTTTGAATAAACTAAAACATTGCTCAATAACATTCCTAGACCATGAATGGTGGAGGTCGTAAATTTCTTTGGCATTATAAGGTAGACGACCGTCTTTCCACTCACTTAAATAATACCGTTGTCTCCTAAATGGTGCTAGGAATCCTTCTTCATTGATGTAACTTGCATCTACCAAGTAGTAGTACCCTCTAAGGACTTTGAAACCCGGGTTACGTTCAATTGCACTCATCAAGATTCTACTATCGGCCGCTAAACCCTCCTAACCAATCAAGACATATATGAATTGTATGTCTTGAGAACACACTCCTAGGACATTTGTTGCGATCTGAACCTTGCGTGACCTATAGCGAAGTTTATCCTTAGCAAGTACCTTAACATTAATAAAAGTCTCATCTAATGCTCTAACACAATTTTACATGAAAGCAGTTACTCAAAATTACATATTTTTTGGGTTGAATGGTACTTCCCTAGAAATGTGTAGAAAAGAAATGCAAATAGTCTATTGTTTATCTTACCTTAAACCATTTCCATCTATTATCAATACAATCTTCTTGGACTGTTTCCTGTCTTTCTAGCAATTCAGAATACTAGCTAATGATTGCTTTGAGTACCTTTGAAAAATAACAACAAATCGTCTCACCCGAATGCCCAAATATATGACTTGCTATCCTATTCTTGACATGGTGGGCTAGTATAAATAGGATCACTGTTACTTGTTCATTTACCAACATATTTTGTGTATGTCGTAGTCCTCCTCTAGTTGTAAGAATATCACATAACTTTGTAAAACTAGCTCTATTCATTCGTGTGATTTAAACATTTGCTATCCTTTGCATAGATTAGATTTAGCATGTACCTCATGGGCATTAAAGTCCAATACATACTTACGACTCAAAGATGCTCTCCTAATATACATACACCTTAAGATCTCACAGTATTTGAAAAATCATGAGATAACATACTTAACAGTCTTCGACCATATAGAAATAGTAGCCATAGCAGCCAAGTTATTCCTCTTCCTCGTTTGAACTATTAAATGAGCCATGTAATTATCTATGAAGTAATATGCACTATGAATTGAAATAAACAACACTCATAATTCACAAAATAAAGATTCATAACTCACAAATTCTTCTACTCGACTTTCCTCTTTAAAAACATAACAATACAAATCAAGACAAAGAAAACCAAAATTCAACACGGATCGAAAGCAACACAACAGAAGTCCTTCGAGAAAGTACATAAAATCTATGACACAACAGAATCATTTGTAAAGCAAGAATAAGCCATAATAGATAATCAAAGATGAATAAAATTATTACTTGAGTTCTTCAAATCACCTATGTAGTCCTTCATGATATGTAAAACCCACAAATCGCAGCAAAGTCTCAGAAATTAGGGCTTGGGGTGACGAGAAATGTCTAGGGCACTAGTACAAAAGGGGGAAAATATGAGAAGGGCAGTAAGAGTAATTTTTTTTATTGGGGATGTGAAGCTCTGTATTTTTAACATTATGGAAATGAAACCAAATTGAAGAATAAACTCTTTCATCTGTGATCGATTGGTCCCATCTTGACCCCCACCCCAGGAAATGAAAATAAAGAAATAGAATGAATTTATAACCGGTCAGAGAATAAATTTAATAGGCCCTCTCAATTATGTTAGTCATTCCATAGTTGACCAAACATGGGAATGGAAACAGATTCCTTTTCTTGTTTCTTGGTAATGGCAACCAAACGAGCTGTAAAGGTGAATGACAAACATACATATGAAATACAATTTGAAGTTTAGCCTTATGTCATTTTATATAATACATGCTTTTTTTGCAAGCCACTTTCGACGTGGCACTTCTTCAGCCATTGAATTTAAATTAATGGCTGAGATCTTCACACAAACATAAACCGACATGCTAGGGATAGGTACCGAATCTCCCCCATTGTCTGATGCCGTAAACTAGTTATTTCACGAGTCCAATCGTAGTGGTAGTACTTATTTGTTAAAGCGCACATCAAATATTAAGGTCTACTTTGAAACATTTTCCAAAAATATTTTTTGGATTTTAGAAAATGAAAAATGTTTTTGTGTAGAAGATAAGAGTATTTGGTAATTATTTTTGTGTTAGAGAGATACGAAAATCAGGTTTTGAAATTAAAGAAAAAAAGGTCAAAAAAATGAAATATGATTTTTTATAAAATTGATTTTTAATTTTACCTATTTGTCTCCACTTAACCTGAGTTTGGGCTCTCTGATGAGAGACAATTTGTCCCACAAGAGTGAGGAAATAAAGACAAATGAATGATGGCAAGCACCATTATTAAAATTGGTGAAAATATCACTAAGTTCGTGATTAATATGATAATAAAAAACAAGATAAAATAAGATATTTATTTCTCATTATTAGAGTTGGTTTGTTCAAATTTTTATTTCTATAAAATTAATGCAAGAAAATTTGAACTAAATAGATTTGAGTATTTGAAATAGAGGTTTACAATTGAGGATCAAAAATGTGTTTTAAATTAGACTTATAATATTAACATTGGTGTGTTAATATCTCGATTGTAAAAAAAAATTAATTAACAAAATAAAGATGTCAAATAAATTTTATATCTTAAAAAATAATTTTATATTTTGACATAATTTTTTATAATTATTATAAAAATTAATTTTATAAATATTAAAGGAAAGAAGTGTTGCTAAGATAGCCTTAAAAAACTCATGGGACTTGATCCAACGGTAGAAAATCAATCAGCGTAAGAAAATCTGCACAAATTGGATGCCTTTACAGTTAAAGGCTGTCAGCTGTGATGGTAGCTTCTGATCCCTCTCGACAATTATGATTGTAACGGTCACTTGCCTTTTCCAAACAAATATTGATTAAAAATAAATAAATAAAATAAAGAATAGAAAGAAAAGACCTACTCCTAGGCGGCTAAACTTCAAATTTCTTTACCGTTTTGTCCTTTACCCCACTTGCTTTTTCTCTTCATCTCCTCTTGAATTTCATTAACTCCCCCTCCCCCTCCCTCTCACTCTCCTTTTCTTCTTAGCTCTCTAAATTATTAAACTATGAGAACCCATTAACTAGATCTTCGTTGCAGAACACTTTAGACCCATAATTTTCTTTGGGGAGAGAGAAACAGAGATGGGTTGCTTTCTTGCATGTTTTGGTTCTTCCCAAGAGAACGAGAAACAGAAGAAACAGAGGCGTAAGGTTCGACCTAGAGATCAAGTAAGCACCATTACACTTCCAAGCTTACCCTTCTGTTTGGTTGCTAAGAAAGTAGAAGCAAATCAAACAAAAAAAAAATTCTGCTTTTAATTCTGGACTTTCCTTTTTGGGGGTTTTTTTGTTTTGTTTTTTTGGTTTGTTAGAAAATATACAATATCATAGTAGTATATTTGCTTCTCCTTTCCGGAGTTTTCTCAGCAGCCAAAAAGATCTCCAGAAATAAAATTTTCCAGCTTTACTTACTAATTGTTTTAATTTCGTATTATTGCAGAGAAATCCAACTTCTTCCAAGCCACGGGCTTCTTCTTTCTCTTCTGTCCACACTGTCCCTGATAAACCAATCACTCCTGTTTTGGAACCTGGGTAAGTATTCAAATTGATTTTCCCTTTATCTTATTTTATTTTTTCCAGGATTATAAGTTTTTAATTATGAATATTATGGGTTATTGTTGCAGTACGGATAATAAACCTGAGGGAGATGAGCAACTGAACTTAAGTACCAGAAAGAAAGTAACTTTTGACTCAAATGTCAAAACCTATGACCCTGTTATAATATCTCATGAAGAAGCTGACCCTCTACTTGTAATCAAGCCTGAAAAAGATGGCTGGAAGCAAGAGGAGAAGAACTCATTATCAAAAATAAGGCCGCCTGGGTCTTCTTCATCCGACGATAGCTCTGCTACTTCAAGCACTGGATCTTACCCTCCTAATCCTAATCACAGGTATCAGAATTGTAGGGACAGTGATGATGAAGATGAAGCATTAGATTATGCTGATGATGACATCAGCGATGATGATGATGATGACTTCAGTGATTATGATGATCAAGATGATATCAAAGAATCAATGAGGGGAATTTCATCGGTTCAAGTTTTCACTGAAGAAATTGACAACTCTAAGACAGCATGTGGATTGCTTGAAAAGGAATTGAATATCGGATCAAACCGAAATGTAAGAGATAGAAGTACTTATGTTCATCCTGTTTTGAACCCAGTAGAGAATCTATCACAATGGAAGGCAGTTAAAGCAAAGACAGCTCCATCAAAGAATCCAGAGAAAGGGAATTCGATTAAGAATTCATTTCACTCAGAAGTTTCATTCTGTTTCCAGTCAAAACGCAATCAAAATAAGAAGTCAAACAATGAAGTGGCTGTTGATGCTAGTCTTTCAAACTGGTTGGTTTCACCCAAAACAACACCACCAACAAAAATGATGAGCCCAGAAGAAAGACCGATTTTAGGCGCATTGACTGTAGATGAGCTTAAGCAATTTTCGGCTTCTACTTGTGCTTCTTCTCCAAGGAAGTCGCCTAATAGAAGCCCTGATGAGAATGCAATTATTGGAACAGTAGGTTCGCACTGGCAAGCCGGATCGGCCTCTTCTCTTAAAGGGATACCAAATACTACCAGCAAGTATAGAGAGGTAAATGTGAAATAGGATGAGAGGCGAGTGTTTTCGATTTTTTATTTATCTTCTGAAGTAAGTGAAAGTTGGATTTCTGATTGAGTTTTGTGGGTTCAGGATAAGAGAGTGAATTGGCACTCTACTCCATTTGAGACGAGGTTGGAGAGAGCTTTGAATAGAGGAGGGGATTGAAGGAAGCCTTATCTTCTACACTTGCATCTACATACTTTTAGAATTATATTATACAAGACTGTGAGGTGGTCTGGAGTGTTGTATTTGTGTATTCTATATTATTTATTTAATTTTTTTTTTGTTTCTGCCTAATTTTTTGTGAATTTCAAATCTGATAGGATCTAGTTGTGTGTTGTAATCTTTCATTGGTTGATATCTATATTGTTTTATTTGGCTGTGTTACTGCTGTAATCTTTCATTGGTTTATATCTATATTGTTTCAAAGCACTTGAAACAGAAGAAAAGAAGAAGACAAGTTGAAACAGTAAACAATAACAAATGCAGATTGAAATTTCATAATGAGTAAAATAATAATAGTCAAAATTACAGGCCAATGTTAACTCCCACTGTGTATACATATTTATTACAGGCCCTTAAAAGTTCCTTTATGTTTCTTTCATCAACCAAAGACAATCTTTGTTCAATACCCACCAAAAAAGACTAGCACTCTACCCCACATTGTTTAAGAACAGGACCAGTTTGCTTGGGCAAGAAAGGATCGATCCTAACCCAGATCAATGAAAAGATTGAAGCAAGAAGGACTGACCACAAAACCACAATAGTTGGTGTCCTATTCTGCCTTCCCATCAAACCCTTAAGGAAAGGATAGAGATGAACAATAACCCAGAAGGCGAAAAACAGTTTCCCGAAAAGTGGGCCCCATGAGCCATATCCATTGTTTATAGCATCAGAAACTCCGGCCACGACACCCACCATGTTCAAGATGATCAAAGTGGTAGGCGGGATAAGAAGAGTAGTCCATTTAAAGAGGTAGAGGTCACCAAATTCGGCATCATCTGCTGCTTTTGATGTCACTGTAAAGTTAGTATCTACACCAGCAAGAACCTTAAGAAGGCCTTGGAAAACGGCAAAAATATGAGCAGAGACACCTCCTATGACCCAAAATTGCTCGTTTCGCCATAAATCCTCTATGCTCACATTACTCCATCTAAGCTCTAAAATGGACGTTGTAATGATGGATAAGAATAGAGCCATAAACCATATGCTAGCAAAGTTATTCAGCTGCCAAAAAGGAGGAAAAAAAACTCATAATTAATCAAAATCTATAATGTCTTGTATTTGAAATTTCTTGACTGAGTTACACTTACAGTGGGGACGATGAATTTTCCAGTGAGAAGACAAACGGCAGGAATAGTGCAATAGGCGAGTAAGGGGATGGAAGTGAAGGGATAGACAATGGTGTTTATGTAAGCAAGCCTCTCTAGCCATTTTAATTTCCCTCCATAGCCATACCATAAAGGGCAATGCCGGCTAAGGAAAATTTCAACTGAACCTAGAGCCCATCTAAGAACTTGGTGCAATCGGTCTGATAGATTTATCGGGGCTGATCCCTTGAAAGCTGGCCTCTTTGGCATGCAATAAACTGATTTCCATCCTCTACAATGCATTTTGAAGCCTGTTAGGATATCTTCCGTGACCGAACCATAAATCCAACCAATCTGCCAAAAACCATAAAGGAACAAACAAGTCAACAGGGTTGTTTAAATCGACAAAGAATTGATTTTGAATGGAGTCCTTCAGTGAGGCAAGCTTAAAATTTGAAATTTACACTGCATCCAATAAAAAAAGTTGATCATATCAATCATATCGAGTAATTTGCTGACTTCGAAAAAAGTAACCATGACATGATAACCATGACATGATAACTCATCATTGGATGCAATGTAAATTTGGATTTTAAGTTTGGTTCACCAAAGAATTTCTCTTATAGCTAACCCTCACCTCTTTGCCCCATTCGGTTTTCTCTTCATATCCACAGCTTATGACATGAATAGCCTCCTTAATTAGTGATCCCCTATTATTGGTTCCTTCAGGTAAACCCCCATCTTCCATAAGAGTTGATGCAATAAAAACCGGAGATTGACCGAACCGTTTCTCGAAATTCTTCTGTGACATGAGAGATGATTTCTCCAACTCATCATAGCCTTCAAGCCCTTCTTCAATCTCTTCAAGATCAAAAACCGGTCCAGAAGACCCTTTCCGGACATGATTCTTCCCCATCATTTTCTTATTCTTCGAGTAGAGCCCACCGAGCAAACCTCTGCTTTCCACTTTCTTCTTTGACTTAGACTTCCTTGAACCACCACAACAACAGCAGCACCATGAAGGCCAGCAATCACATGTCATCTTGGGCCGTTTCTCTGAAACGGGTGGGTCATATCCGTACAAGGCCTGCCGGTTAAAGACACATCCTGTCCCGACATACACCGGGCCTTGGATTCCATCTAAGCCTCTCATGTTAATCTATATTTGAAAAAGAAAATATACATCAAAATGACCGTGGGAGTAATTTCGATAGTTAGCAATTGTTGTAGTACTTACATCAAAAAAGACGATATTGCGATTAGCATATCTATCGTGGCGATCTATACCGTCGAATCTTTGTGGGAATTGGACATAGCAGAGCTTCTTACCCAGCTGAGGATCCATTAGAAAGCACATTGCTTCTCTTACGGCCTTGCTGTTGTTTATGTAGTGATCACAATCCAGATTCAGCATAAAAGGAGCATTTGTAAGCACGGCAGAAACTCGAACCTATTGTCCATCAGCATGGTAATTTAATGTTCAATTAATACGTGAAGAAATATTATTGGAAATGTGAAATTCTAGAGCTACTCACTAGAGCATTCATAGCACCGGCTTTCTTGTGATGTTGATAGCCAGGTCGTTTCTCACGGGAAATGTACACTAGTCGTGGCAATTCCTTGCCTTCTACATCTAGTGCACCCTCACTTCCTAGATAAACCTACGAACCCAAAAAAAAAGAAAAAAGTCATTTTCAAGAACTACAAAATGTCCATAAAATCATTACAATTCTTCCCTTGGTGAAAGACCAATCAATTATTAGTAACCTGAATCATTCCGGGATGATCACGAGTGTTGTTCCCCGGCCAAGGAGTGCCATCTTGCATAACCCATCCTTCTTCGGGTTTCTTCTGTGCCTTTGCCACCAATGCATTTATCCTCACTTTGAACTCTTCATACTCTCTCTAAGAGACAACACAATATCACTTTCATAATTAATATATTGAAAGGAAAGTAAGAAAAAAAAAAGAAAAAAGAAAAAAAAGAAGAGAAATAATATTTCTTTCTTTCTTTCTTTGCTTTTATCTGTTTTCCCTACCTTCATAGCTCTGCGCTCCTTGACAAAGCTCGCAAGCACCTTATCTTTCAAGTAATCAATCTTCTGTGAGAAGTAAAACTCAGGCGCCCTCGGCTCAACACTGTACTTCTTACAAAAAGGGACCCACCTTCTCGCAAACTCAGCAGTTTCAGACAACGAATCGAAAAGAAGCATGGAAGCACCATCGTCCGATACATAACATGTCACCTTATCAACTGGATAATCAATGGACAGGATCGAAAGTACCGTGTTTGCGGTTATAATAGGCGGCTCCTTAAGCGGGTCCACAGTGCTCACATAGACATCAACCGGCGCTAAGCTATTTGGCTCACCTTCCCGCTCGAACCTCATTGAAAGCCGGTCCAAGTAAGTTTCCCGGTTTATTGGGTTCCATTTTGGAAACTGGTCAAGTATCCAAGAGAGTGCAAACCATATTTCACATATAACAGATATGAGCCATAAAGGAAAAGCATCATAGGCGGGAGTTAAGATCCGGAAATGGAAGAAGAAGCCGAGGATTATGAGGCGGAGAACAATGACTATACGGTATGGACTGATTTTGCTTGAAGGGACTGGGACTTTTCTCCATAGGGGTTGTCTAGCTTCAGCCATTCTGGTGAGAACAAAAGTGTGGGGAAATTGAGATATGATTATGGCAAAGAATTTAAAGGAAAGAAAGAAAAGAAAGATGGAGGAGGGTTTACAGGTAATCATCTTCATCTCCTTGGTCATTATTTCCGTCATCTTTGTTGAGTACGCCTTTCTTTTCTTGCCTGACTTTCCATTTATCTACTCTCTCTTTCCATTCAGCATTAGTATATGCCTCTTTTTGATCACCTTCTAAATCCTTACCAGTGACTATAAAACCATAAAGAATATATATCAGAGGAATTCTTCTATTACATATCACTTAAAAAATAAAAAAATAAAAGAGAAAATTACCACTGCCTGCAACAGAGAAGGAACTTGGACCGTTTTGATGTAACGGCCTTTGATTGTAGTCCCCATTTTCCTGTAAAATTTCAACAAAAATTTCCGGGATTAATTCGAAATCATTCTATTCTTTTCGCAACCAAAAAAAAAAAAATGGTTCCATATTTTGAAGAAAAATGGTTTGAAAGTAAGAAACAAGAAAAGAGTTTTTTGTGCGTAGTTTATGCTTCTGCGTGCAAACATGTTGTCTAAGGATGCTCGTTAATAGATTTTTCTCTAGCATTTCGAAAACTAATTATACTTGACGTAGAAGTGATCAGTAATTACCGAATGATTGAGAACTCCATGTTTCGGTTCCAACTCTTCCCGGAGATACTTTGGAGGAAACTCATCATCAAAATCATCTGCATCAAAATTATCCTCCTCGTCGCCAGCAACTCTTGGACAACCTGCAAAAAAAAATGTAATGAAACTCAAACATTTGTACACACACAAATATGTATATATGTCTGAGTATACAGAACCTTTGTGACGCTTATAGCGAGTATTGCAGTTGGGGCAGCACTGATTGCCTTCACTCCTTTCATAGTCATAACAAGGGTGGCAAACCGGGAAGGCGCAATGAAGACAGGCTACAAACAACTGGCCATTTTCATTGACTAGTCCAATCTCATCGCCACAAACCCGACACAGCTTCTTTGAGCTAGAGTCGCTAATGAGGCCTTCTTCATGAACCATGGCTTGGAGTGAAGAATCCTTCAATGAGGTAATGAGGGAAGGAAGAGGAGGTGGAGGTGTGTATTAAAGAGTATGCAGAGAGAGGTGTGAGAGACGATGGAGAGTAAGTGATTGATAGATCTAAGCACCAAACTGTGAGTTGGGAAGTCAGTTGGAGGGTTTACTTCTGGAGTAGAATAGACGTTAAGATATGAAGGGGAATTTGTATTATGTAGTATTGGTGGGAAAGTGATGGTTGTTTTGGTTTGGTTTTGCTTGCATTTCTAGTTACCTTCCACTCATGGCTAAGATTATGTTTGGCTCTCTCTCTCCATTTTTTTTTCCTTTCTTTTTAAATTTACCTTAATAGTCATGCTTAGATAAAGTGCATTCAACAAAAAGAAATTTGTTACCATGAAGTTTACATATGTATATAATTACATAGAGATTTTATAACAGATTTCATGAGTATTTTACTCTCAAGGGTTGGATTGATTGTCATATCATCTCAAATGATGAGCATGCAAAATTCTTGTTGCAAAGACCCGGAAGTAAATACTTCCTGGAGTACCTTGAAATGCCTCTAATCACATAATATACGAAATCACATAATAGGGAGAGTAGAGACATTTTATGATTTTGATGCGTTTAACCGGTCGTTCGTGGATTTCACAATTGCCTAAAGTGAATTGAGATACAAATTAAAAACAATAAAAAAGGAATGGGCTGTTTTTCAGGACAACCGTTGTCTCCGAACAACACCCTACGCACGGCACCGGCTGTTCGCAGCACGCTACTGGGGGGCAGCGCAAGGCCATGCACGGTGGCTCCCCGCGAGCTGCGAAGTGGCATCTACTTATCAAAACCACACAAAGATAGAGCATTGATATGATAGGGTGGGTGGGTGGTTGGATAAAGAAAGCTTCTTTATCAGTGCTTCTATCATGGCTAATGGTGCCAAAATGGGCTGGGTTTTTTGGCCCGGCCCCTAACCCGGGAGAAAAATCTAGCCCTAAGCCCGGCCCAACCCTTTTTTATCTAGGCCTGAGATTAGATAAATTTTCAAGATTGGAGGACCATCTCAACCCAATAGGGCCCAACTCAACTACACTACAGCTACTTAAGTAGCCTGCGGTGTAGCATGTGCGGTAGGCTTTTAGCCTACCGCACATGCTATTACTTTCAAATTTGAAAGCTTCAAGATGGCTTTAAAAGCCTCTCTGAAGAAATAAAAAAACATTTTTTTTTAAATTTTTTTAATTTTTATTTTAACCCCTCATAAAAATAATTTTCAAATTTTTCCTCCACCCGAATTTTTTATATAAATATTCACTCTTTCATTCTAATTTTTCCTTACATTTTCTTATATACTCTCTCTCTCTCAATCTCTTATCTAATCTTTTAATAGTCTAATTTATAATTAATCTTCATTCTTCTATAATTCCTAATTTTCTTATCATTAATCTCAATCTCTTATCTTTATTCATTGTTATCTCTCTTATCCTTATTCCTTAATCTCAATCCCTAATCCTCTATTTTTCATAAATTAAACCAAAGTCTAAGGTAATTAAATATATTGTTATTGTTTATTATTTATTATTATACATAATGTTTAATGCTTTACTTTTTTACTTAAATTTTTATTTATTTATATTTTTTATGATTAATTATTTACTCTTAAATTTTTTATAGGAGATGAATCATCCTCAATATGACTTTAACTCTCTAAATGAGTATGAGCAAAATCTTTATGTACAAATCGGTTCAAATTCATCATCGATACCATTAGTTCCAGCACAATCTAATATACTACTAGGTAGTCCAGGTCTACCACCACCATCATATTCACATAATACTGATACTGGTACTGTCGCAAGTATAATGCCTACAAAGAGACATAATAAGCGAACATCCGGAATTTGGGATACATTTGATATAGTTTCACACAAAAATAAGAAAGGTGTGGACATTGATGGTGCAATGTGCAAGTATTGCAAAAGTATTTTGGTCGCATGTCCAAATGATGGAACTAATCACTTGAAACGCCACAAAGACAAATGCATGGCTAAAGCTAGTGCAGGTATGAATCAAAGTCAACTGAATTTTAACACTGATGGTACAGTTTGTACGTGGACTTATGATCCAATGGCTGCTAGAGAATCTCTAATTAGACTCATTACTGCTATTGATTTACCTATTAATTTTGGTGATAATATTTATTATGAAGAGCACATTAGAAGAACACATACCCCACAATATAAGAGCAGAAATAGAAATACTACTAGATCTGATATATTTGTATATTTTAGAAAAAAACGTGATGAATTAAAATTAGAATGTGGTGATTTAAATTTAACTTTTGCCTTAACTTCTGATATTTGGAATGCATGTTCTAAAAAGGACTATTTATGTGTTGATATTCATTATTTAGATTTAGAATGGACTTTAAATAAAAAATTAATAGGATTTAGAGTTATAAATGAAGCACATACCAGTGAAAATATATGTGATTTAATAATGGAAATTTTGAGTGAGTTTGATATCAAAAGCCATATATATCCATAACTTTGGATAATGCTGCGGCAAACACAAGGGCCGTCTATTTATTTGAATCATAGCTTAGCCAATATAATGGTGGAGTCTTCCTACATCAACGTTGCGTGTGTCACATCATAAACCTCATTGTAAAATCAGGTATGAAAGAACAACAGGTAAACAATTCTGTTGATAAAATTCGTACGGTATTATCTTGGATTAGTAGTTTGAATTCTAGGATAGCTATGTTTAAAAAATATTGTAGGACATTCAATATGAAGCCTCGAAAGTTTGGAACTGATATGCCGGTAAAGTGGAATTCTACATATTTAATGTTAAAAAATGTTCTCCCACATAAAAAAAATAATTAGTGGTTTTTTTAATTCTTGTGATCTTCCTATTATGTTGAAGAGTTCTGATTGGGATATACTTGAAAATTTTACTTGTTTTTTAGAAATATTTTATGATTTTACTGTTCAACTTTCAGGTGTTTATTATCCTACATCTCCTCTTGTTTTGCATTCACTTGTTGAAATGACTAGCTTATTTCAGATATATGAGAATGATGAAGTGTTTAAACTAGTTGTTTAGAAAATGCTTTCAAAATTTAAAAAATATTGGAAGGAAATTCCTCTTTTATATACTTTTGCTTTTATATTAGATCCTAGGGTTAAGTTACAGGATTTAACAAATACTCTTACATTTATGGGTCAACATGTAAATGTTGATTATTCTTCCACTATTACTAATGCTACTAACAAGTTATATGAAGTGTTTGGTATTTATGATAGTACATATAGCTACTTGTGGCAACAGACACGAGAACAAGAGATTCGACCCAAGAGGAAGAGTTGGAATTTTGTAACTGGTTCCGGTTCCAGTTCCAATTCTAGTTCCAGTTTCACTAGAATGGAACTCCAAAAATACCTTGAAACCGATATCTCATTTTTTGATTCTTGTGCAAATAATTCAGAATCTTTATGCTTTTTGGATTGGTGGAAGAAAAGCTCTACATGATTTCCTATACTAACACGACTTGTACGAGATGTCTTAACTGTTCCTGTCTCAACAATTTCTTCTGAATCAGCATTCAACATAGCTGGGAGAGTTATTGAAGATAGGAGAACTTCGTTAAAGCCAGAATTGGTTGAAGCATTATTATGCATAAGAGATTGGGAGCATGCATCTCATCAAGGTCAACATACAACTCATAATGAAGACTTGGCTGAATATTTTCATAATATGTTCTTAGATGAAGATCCTTTTACAGCGGGAAGCAGTTCTGCGGTCCACCAATGACCAACCACCATTAATAAATAGATGATAGATGATAGATTATAATGTATTAGTAAACTTTTATTATTTTTTTATGGCTTTATTATAATGTCTGTTTTTTCCTCCTTAAGGTCGGGATGTTTTTTAAATGGACCAATTATTTAATAATATGTAATGAAGTCTTTATTTGACTAAAAATTTATTCTTTATTTGGGATGCTTTTAGACTCTTAGTTACACATATGTGTAATTTATTTGACCCATTCGACCCGTAAAGTAAACTAACAAAAGTATTTTCTCAGGACTCATAATCTCTCTTACTTTAATAATAATATATTATGAATATTTTATTTAAAAATGGTCAGGCATATTTTAGGCCCGGTAAGGCCCGATCGAACCTGACCCATTTGAACCCCGGATGAGCTTAGGATAAATTTAAAAGGCTTTTCGGGCCGGGCCAATTTTAGGCCCGGTAAGGCCCGATCGAACCCGTTCCATTTTAAGTCTTGATGGGCCCGAGATAAACTCAAAGTGCTTTCTAGGCCGAGCTCGAACATACATTTTCAAAATGGGCCAAGCTCAGCCCAGCCCTGAATAGTAAAAAGCCCTGAAAGGGTCGGGCCGGGCGGCCAGTTTTGACACCTCTAGCCATGGCAGAAGAAAGCTCAATGATTGGCTAGTTATCTGAGTCTCCATAGAAAGTAAGGGACATCGGTATCTGATTGGCCTTGGATGAGATCAACAATATGACTAAATTTCTTGGCTGAAAAGGACATAAAAAGTGTCGGTTGAAGTAGGTTAGCGCATGTAGACAAATCAGAGAAAGAGAAAATAAATACATACCTATCATCTTCACACGACCGCTTATAGCTGGTCAGCTAGGACTTGGGCAGGTCCAATCTACTTTTGATTGAAGAACTGGTGGAACCCTAAGAGTATGTTGTCACTCACGACCATCGACGGCTGAGCAATAATGGCATCAGAACCAGTGTGCAAGAGACTTTCGGCTATATGTCTACTACTACCTCCTCAACCTCTTTAGCTCGAACAAAAAGTCACCCAACTTGAAGATTGACTGCTTATAGCTGTAAAGGTAAAAGTTGGCGGCAAAGTGATATGCTTGATGAATCCAAATTGTCTAGTCGTCAGAAAGTAAGGCTAAAAGCCGTTCTAATAGTTTGGCAAAGTGGAGCAAGTAAGGCTGACTAGAAGGTCTTGACCAGCTACAATGAAATGGAATCCAAAACTCAGAGGGTTGAGGGAGTATACCTAGCATAGCCACTCTTATGAGAATCGAATGGTTCTCTACCAAAAAACTCCTTGCGCAGCCGAACACTGGGAGCTGCTGCCGACCGCCCCTGGCCACAACCTTGTTTCATTCTAAGCTATTGCCCAACCTCTAACTTTGGTCCACACAGTTTAACAACTCTTGATTATTGTTGCAAGGCTACTAATTCAACTCTTGTGTGTTTTCTTGGAGAAGTTAAGAAAGGAGAAAAGTAAGGTGAATATTTCTTAGGAGAAAAAATGAACTCTTTCTCTCTCTTCCTATGGGATGTGTAGCAATGAGAGTTGGTTGGAAACCCTAGGGACTTACGTTTTATTAAATAAGAACACACTCCCTTTTGGGCCTAGCTCTAATTGATCTCTAAAACTTGATTAACTCTTTAATCGTGTTCAGATTCTTGGGAGCTTATTTGAATTCTCGTTTTCAAAAATACGATAAACATTATTATTTCTAAATTGATGTTCAATTTTATCCGGTAAAATACAGACTTCAATTTGGGCCCTGCATATGAGCCTAGTTAGGCTCATTAACGTTTTAATGACCAATCCAACTTCTTTTTTACCCGAAAAAATATTCTTTAACTCTAATTCATTAAATCTTGAGTTAATAAAATTATCATTGTCAAATTAATATTTTTTAATTATTTATTTAATTTTTAAATAAATCTAAATCATACTTTTTATATGCTAGTATTGCGGGTGTGACTTAGACTTAACAAATGAATCTAATTAATGATTTAACTCTCAAATCAACTTCATTATGAACAAGTCAAAATTCTCCAATTTAGAATCCAACCAAGAGCCAGTCAATCTTTGTGTGTATAACTGGATAGGTTCTACATTATGCCTAGGTGAGCCTCACAACAATTTGCGAGTTTTATCTATTCTTTCAAATGTATCATTTGACCTTCATTACACTTTTAAGTAAATAATTAATATAATCATCTTCTATGATCAGATTAACTTAAGCCACTAGATCCACATTGGCCTCTAGTAAGACCTATAGGTCACCCGTGTAAATAAAAAGTGTAAGGAATTTCAACAAGAACCATGATGACTATTACTATACCAGACTAATCATTCCATTTAATCATGGTTCCAAAAACTCCTAGGGCATGGTTTAATTATTAAACCATATTAGAATTTCTTTATGAATATCATAAACTCTTATGCAACTAGACAAGGGATTTATAGAGAAACGATTTTTAAACCATACTATTTTGCTCCAAGGGTTTCTTCATTGCATAAGTTATATGACTCAAAAAACCACATCCTCTAATATAAAGTTGATAGATCACATTTTATCACCCTACAGACTACACATACTCAAACACATGCTCAATGGTTCACCCTTTTAGTATCCTTAGGCTAAGACCATGTGAAGCGACATCAAAACATGATATCTTATATGCTAGTATTGTGGTGATCTCAAGTCTGAGCATCAAAAATACAATAGTCATCGATAAAACTCATTAACGGCTAATATAATTACCATTGAATTTTGTTTCAAATGATATCGCTTAGTGATTAGGTATTTACTAATCACCTATGTGCCTATCTCAATATATATGACAATTTTGATTCATAAAATAATTTAACTTTAAATCGCTTAGTGATTAGGTATTTACTAATCACCTATGTGCCTATCTCAATATATATGACAATTTTGATTCATAAAATAATTTAACTTTAAATCGGAAATATATAATAACCAAATAAGAAAAGAATTGGAATGAAACTTATGTAAACTTAATTAGCAGGCACTTGAGTTGAACCGTAACAGCTAGTAGATTATATATAGTGAAAAATTGCTTGAAAAACAAAGAGAATAATAATTGTTTAATTAGTTAGAATTTAAAGATATAATATTTTTAACTTGGTAATTGAATTGAGAAAGGACTTCATGAACTTAATGGTCAAGATTGGTAATCTTCATCATCATCACCATCATTTCCATTTTAGGCATCCTCGCTATCTTCTTCAAGATCTTCGTCATCATCATTGTACTCATCTTCTACAGGTTCATTCCAATTCGAATCCAACTCATTTGGCTGATTTGGTGGAATATTTTGGTTGCTCGAGTCATCAAAATTTCCCCGCATAAATGTATTGCTCACCTACATTAGATCCCTAACATATTTTATGGTTAATGGATGCAAGTTGGTCACATTGACCGATAAACAACTAAGTGTTCATGTTCCAGCAGATTTTCTTAGAAGGCTTCCAAAGAAATACTAATAAAATTCTTCTTAATAATCTTTTTTAAGTCTGTCCTCTTTAGTTGGAATGACAAGCATATCTCGTTGAACAATCTTGTAAGCTATTTTCCAAAGATCTTTCCACTTTGAGTCTATCATGTATATCACTTAGGAAGCATGTAATGGGAGATGTATGAGTCATCTTCGTACCATATACAATTTGTATTAACCGTGAAAAAACCCCAGAATCTTGTCGTTAGTTTGCAAACCAGTTGCACTTGAAAAGTTGCACATTATACCATATTTATAATGGAATTGCAGTATTTCAGTTATCTCATATAATCTTCCATGTTCCTTTCATCATTTCTCGATGGTTAAGAAAATACTACTATATTAGGTGCGTCGATTCTGCTCATGGTTCTTTGTGTATCACCGCACGCCATTGACAATACAGGTAGCATATGTTTATACATCATGATCTGATTTAAGTGTCAATGCCTTCACTTTTCACTACTATTATTTTCATGAAAGACAACCTATATGTATACAAGCAAATAAAAAGACAACACATACTTACTTAATGAGTGTCTTAAATGAACATATTAACGCCATTAAAGAAGTTCTATAGAAATTCTTTTTCTATGCACTTACTATATCTTAGAGCCAAACTCTGTAATCTTCCTCGATAAAACTTAGCCCACCCTCATCTAGTAGGTACAGTTCCACAATCTCACTGTACTCCATGTTGAGGTAAGAACCACACTTTAGTAAGTTTGAACGTATGAAATTATAAAATACTAACAAAACAATAAAGCTTTTGTTCGAATTATTAAATATAAATATATAAATATATGTGTATGTATGTATTAGGTTATACATACCAAGTGACCATGTCTTGGATAGATAGTAAAAATGTAGTTATGAATTGGCCAAATTGCCTGTGAATACCTTGAGGTTTTATGAATTATAGGTAAATCCTTTTTATTTTTTTCTAAGTTACAAATAAGCTAATCCGTTAAAAGTTAACATCAAATTTCAAAGTCAACCATTTTTTTCAAATGAAAAGTCCTTTATGCTCTTTAATTTAAATTTGAAAAGAAAGGAAAATTACATATAGATCGATTGAGATTTATGAATATTACAAATGAATCTCTTAAGTTTTAAAAGTAATTCCCTTCATATTTACTCCAAGCTACAAGTAAGTCTAGTTATAAGTTTGGAAACTATAATTAACCTCCAAAACTTCACCTAAATTATAATTAAGCCCCAAACTAATCTATAATTATAATAAACACCCAAAAACCAAATTTTAACCAAATAATAGTGAACCCACATAATTTTAATAGATTGGTTTCTAAAAATTTACCCAACCCAATACAACCCAATCTGATCCATAAGTCAAAAAACAAAAAAAAAACTTTCATTTTGGAGAACAATCTCTTAACTAGTCTTAAATTAATTTCATTTTTTATTATTTTACCCTAATTTTGTATCTTGTTAAGAAAAAAAAAATCATTCTTTTAAACTAATAGGTCGGATCGGGTCGTATTCAGTAGGACAACTTGTTAGGAACTAATCTGTTGAAAGTTTGTCCATTCATTGTTATTTTTGTTTTAACTTTCAACAAATTGGTTCCTCACAATTTACCCGACCCAATATGACCTGATCTGATCCCTAAGTGAAAAATAAAATGAATCATTCATTTTCCAAAGAAATCCCTTAATTTAATTTTTTTTCCTCTACCATATTTTTTTATTTTTAGAAATAAAAATTCATTCTGTTAAACTTATGGGTCATATTGAGTAGGGAAAATTGTTAGGAACCAATCTGTTGAAGTCTACTATAATGAACACCAAAAACATTTTACAACTATAATTAACACCCAAAGTTTATGAGTATACTAGCAGTTATGAATAAATAAGAACATACTCCCTTTTGGGCCTAGCTCTAATTGATCTCTAAGACTCGATTAACTCTTTAATTGTGTTCAGATTTTTAGGAGCTTATTTGAATTCTCATTTCCAAAAATACAATAAACTTAATTATTTCTAAATTGATGTTCAATTTTATCCAATAAAATACAGACTTCAATTTAGGCCCTGCATATGAGCCTAGTTAGGCCCATTAACGTTTTAATAACCAACCCGACTTCTTTTTTGCCTGAACAAATATTCTTTGACTATAATTCATTAAATCTTGAGTTAATAAAATTATCATTGTCAAATTAATATTTTTTAATTAATTATTTAATTTTGAAATAAATCTAAATCACATTTTTGATATGCTAATAATGCGGGTGTGACTTAGACTTATTAAGGATTTAACTCTCAAATCAACTTCATTATGAACAAGTCAAAATTCTCCAATTTAGAATCCAACCAAAATCCAGTTAATCGTTATGTGTATAACTGGATAGGTTTTACATTACGCCTAGGTGAGCCTCACAACAACTTGCGAGTTTTATCTATTCTTTCAAATGTACCATTTAACCTTCAAAACACTTTTAAGTAAATAATTAATTTGATCATCTTCTATGATCAGATTAACTTAAGCCACTAGACCCACATTGGCCTCTAGTAAGATGTATAGGTCACCCGTGTAAATGAGAAGTATAAGGAATTTCAACAAGAACCGTAGATGATTATTACTATACCAGACTGATCCTTTCATTTAATTATGGTTCTAAAAAATTATAGGGCATGATTTAACTGTTAAACCATATTAGAATTTCTTTATGAATATCATAAACTCTTATGCAACTAGACAAGGGATTTATAGAAAAACTCTTTTCAAACCATAGTATTTTGCTTAATGATTTTCTTCATTGCATAAGTTATATGACTCATAAAACTACATCCTCTAATATAAAGGTGATGGATCACATCTTATCACCCAACAAACTGCACATACTTGAATATATGCTCAATGGTTCACCTTTTTAGTATCCTTTGACTAAGACCATGTGAAGAGACATCAAAACATGATATCTTATATGCTAGTACTGTGGTGATCTCAAGTCTAAGCATCAAAAGTACAATAGTCATTGATAAAACTCATTAACGACTAATATAATTACCATTGAGTTTTTTTTCCAAGTGATCTCACTTAGTGATTAAGTATTACTAATCACCTACATGCCCATCTCAGTATTCTCTATTATCGATAATTATGAGATCATCCTTCTTCTTCCAAAGAATATAGGGCATGTAATAGTCTCTCTGAATTGTCATTATCCTATCATGACAATCCTATGACTATAAATAATTTGGATTTAGGCTTAAGCCAACATGGAACTCACTGATCATAATCTTCATCATGATTCTAAGTGCATAACTAAGATCCGGGAATCTGTCAAGTGTGTAAGTAATTATATATGCATGCAATTGGCTATTTCCAAGCTAATAACATCATAAAGACTATGATATACTCTCATTAAATGTTGTGTATTTATTTATGTTGATAATTTATAGAAATTTAAAATTAATTCTCATAAATATTTGACTGAATTGGATCATACCCGATTAGGTTGACGAAAATTACACTTTCAAAAAGAAGTTTGTATTTTACTACTCCATCTACTAGTAAATTGAGCGCCGACATAGGATATTTATCCTTGGTGGTAGTGAGATCATATTATAGAAATCTATACATACTCTTAGCTTGCCATTTTCTTTACAATCGGTATAATATTAGACATCCATTTGGAATGTAGTGAAGTTTGAATAAAATTGGCTTTATGTTGTTACTCTACTTCCTCTTTTACCTTTTGAGTTACCTCGGTGAACATTCACCAAGGTAATTGTTGGAAAGGTTTATACTATGACTTGATCGGCAATCATTTTTCGACTAATAACCGATCGTGGCTGGACATTTCATGATAATCCCAAGCAAAGCAATCAAAATAAGCCAACAGTAAGTCAATCGTTTCATTTTGCATTTGTACAAACAAATAACTGCTAAGGTAGATCGGCCAAGGGTTGTCAGTCGAACCTAACGTTATTTCAATTAATGGATCTTGTACATCGGATTTTAAATCATCTAACTTTGCTAGAGCTAGATCTAATAGATCCCTAGTCAAACCTTTATTAGGTTCGTCTATTCAGCCTTGAGGTGTCCTTCATTTGGCAAGCTGAATACTTTCTCGACACCTGCTATAAAATATGACGTGTTAGGGCATAAGGATCGGCCTATTATTGTCCTCTCCAATAACAACCTTTAATGGGCCAACCTTATCACCATAAAAAATAGCTTCTACCACATGTGACAAGGTCAAGAAGGGTCTTGCTTCGGCCTTTACTTTCTCTACCTTATCTCTATTCCAAAACATTAAGGCGGCTTTTACTTTCTCTACCTTATCTATTCCAAAATATTAAGGATAATGTAATCAGTAGGGATGTTCAATATGATTAAACAAATCAAATAGAAAAACTAAGTTGCATTTCTCACTTTCAAGTCTTATCCTTATTTCTAATGGCCATAATGCAATGTATTACGTTATAACTTTCCTATTTAGGCTAAAAATACTTGTTTAGTATCGAAAATATTATAATCAATGTCACCTCACTATAATATGATCCTTAATATCTTATGGCAGCACCTACGTAAGAATTCTTGGTAGCACATTAATACTTAAATTAGGGTTTTATACGTCTAATCCCTATCAAAGTAGTTAGTTTTCACTATATTATAGGGAATTGGGCTATATATATGCAAGATCCTAGGCTTGCTGAATTAAAAAAACACTAGATGTTATAAGTAGAAAGAATGCTATGATCTTACCAAAGCTAAACTCCAATTCATTCATTTTAATACTGTAAACTAAGATTGGGACTGAGATATATGAATTCTCAAGGTGGTATGAATTCTAGGGCAGTAAGAATGCTTAGATTAGACTAGTTTGCCAAGAACGTAAAAATTGAAGAAAAGGATGTAAACTTTTAATAGGAGTTTGTTTCAGACTTTATAAGCAAGTAGCTCCTAGTCGGAAAGATGAGAAGGAAATATGAGGTTAAAGGAATGACTTTGCTCAGCCAAGTGATGAGGAAGAACGTGAAACAAATTTTAAAAATAACTACATTTCTTTATTTATTTTTACTTAATTAGGACATGTGGCAGTCTACTACTCTTTTGAAAGATGAGTAAGCATGGTAAATATGATGTTTTTACTTTCTTAAGTTAATTAGGCCGCTAAAACAATTTAAGCTCAAATCTGGTGTTATTGGGTCATTTGTTTCAAATCTCAAAACAAATGATAATTAGGCTCTTAATGAATCAACTTAATTAGGTTCTTCTAATATAATGAGAGTTTAGGACTTAACTTAGATAGTTACTAATATAGCATAAAAGGAACTAACTAATAAAGGCCACAAAATAACTCGGAGGCTTATCTCACTTAACTTTGTAAACCACCAGCTTCTTAAGCAAAAAGATGAACGGACATAGCTCTGGCTTAGGTCAATGGACCTTATTACAGAGGTTGGTCAAAGGCAACGGATTTCTCTAAAGAGGTGAGCATTAGTAAGCAGACCCCTTTAAAAAGACTAAACTCATATTTGACGGACTATTTCACTATCAACCGAAGGGAAGTAACCCTCAAGTATATAGCAAGGACCAAAATCTTTAGCGACAAAAAATGTGACAAATAAAAAAGAAAATCACAATTCTCATCTTTCTAAAGTTTACGTACTCCTGATCACAATGAAGGGTTCATATAATATAGTGTACTTCTCTCTCACCCGAAATTATGTGGCATATGTATATATCTCTCCATTACCCCAGAAACGGGATAAGCAAATCTTCTAGATTTATGCAACTTCATTCGAATAGCCGGAATCTTACGGCTCACTGCCTGCCATATCATTTGAACAGCATCACCCTCCTTTGATGGGTACCTATACTCATAAAAATCCTCAACCGCTTTCAACTTCTCCCACATTCTTGTCCATTCCTCCCTTCCAATCCCTCTAACAAGATTTAGCAGAAAATTCTCTTTCAAAGCATCACTTGTCCGAATAAACACACAAAATTGAGAATAATCAAGAGCATCCTCGTATGGAAGTTCTATATCATCACTAATAATAACAGGGACACAATGACTAGCTATAGCATCAAATAGACGGTTTGATGAAGGAGTATCACCTGCTATGTTTAGACAGAATTTAGACGAGTGCATACCAATAGTCGCATTGTGGACCCCACCTTTTTGAACACTACCAAACGCAAAATGAACATCTTCCTCATCTTTTAACATGTAGAACAATTCCTGTCTTGCTAAACCACCGTCTTTTCTGTATATTGCTCCTTGGAAGAACAACAAGATCGGACGAGTATCAAAGGTCGATGAATCGTTAACAAAGCTCTTGATCACGTGCTTGTAAGGCGCAATTATGTCTTTCTCCACATTGGCGATGTTCGGAGGGTACCTACCGAAGTCGGAGAGAATAAATGTGGCAGGCCATACCTTATTCCTCGCATATAACATGCTATTAGGATGGTGAGCTAGAATCAAGTGGTCTATCCCTCTTGACCTCTTCCATTCCTTTTGAGCCGTTACGTAATTAACCAATTTCTCTTGTAACACCTTGTTCCTGCTCCTTTTTACGTGAGGATCGGCTTTTGAATATCGGTTGTAGCTTAGAGAAGAGAAGAATGGTACGAATATGATATCCGCTTCACTTGAGTTATAGACTCTTATTGCACTACGTGCACGTTTTATTGGAGCGGGAAGCAGTTGTGTAGCAAGGAGATCTAATGTAAGCCAATATTCTATGCTGTGTTGTAGGTTTAACCCGCCTGGATATCTAGGTATGGTTGTCCTAATATCGGGCCAAACACTACTACTACCTTCTTCAGGTTTCCAATCCAGAAGCTCGAAATGAAACTGGGATGGTAAATCATACATGAAAACCTTAAGAGCTGTTGTGTGATAATCCTTAGTTAGTACTTGTTGTATGGTTTTTCTTTCCTTGGATGCCTCTTCTTCTTGTTCTTGTTGATTGTTGTGAACGTGGATGGATCGGTTTCTAACAAAGGGATCGACATTAGTTTGATTGTGTGACGGAAAAGGCTTGGAATTGGGTGAAAAAATTATCTGGTTAATGAAGTGGGGAGGGGTAGTAGACCTTAGAATGAAGAACCAAGATAGGAGAAAGAGAATGGATGTTACCGGGAACAAACAAATCAATGAATTTCGAGAAATGAATCCGAGGGTGGATGAGGATACATTTTTCTGAGCTGCCATTAACGTTAGTAATCTATAAAATCCAAGAAATAGATCATGTTGAAATAAGAAGAGTCTTTTTGGAAACAAGAAATGTTTGTGGATTTCTTAGGTAATAAAGACACGAGGTTAATAGAGCTGACGATGTTCATGGAAGTGATCTTTCTTTAATTCTCAGGTTGCTCTATCAGTCTGTCTTAATTTCACTCTCTCTTTGTTTGCAATATACATGTAGCGTGCATGGGAATAGGATCAACCTGTAGAAGCGCGCCTTTTGGGCACTACTCTTTCTCCACCTGGATCGCGCTCTTGCTTATACCCTTGTTTATCTTCCTTCTCTTTAAAATAAAAACAAGCCAAGTTTTGTTTGGAGTTTATTCCGTAATGTACTTTTAAATAATTGCATTGATTTTTTTGTTCCTGGAAATTGCTACTTTATTATATAGGATTAATGCCTATAATTTTATACAAATTATAATGAATATCTGACACTTTATATCTATAATATAATTATTACGCATTTTCAAATTTAATTTATATAATAAATCTTCAAATTTAAATTTTCATCTTCTTTAATAGAGTATTATACGATAATTAAAAATAAAAAATTAATTATTTAAAATAACCCGACCCATAACCGATGGATTTTGGGGTGGACAAAATTGTCGGTTCCAATGAAAGTCCCTATTTCAGACTCGACGCTCATACCAATTTGTGTACCATATAAGGTACTATAACAGATAAATCTAAGCTTATGAGAGAGTTAGCTCTAATATCATATAAGAGTCTGATTATCGTAGAAAATATAATAAATCTTATTAAGTCTTGTTGCTATATTTACATAAGTACAGGAGTTTGAGATCTTAACTGTATAAGGAAAATTGTAAAGTATCTTTATATAGATATATAAGGATATTATCAATAAAGATGATCACAATATGAAGAGGAAATCAAAGGCTTAGACTTATCTAGTACAGGTACTAGTACCAATCCCGATATTGAGGATCGAGACCAGGAATAATTTTAATTTTAGTTCTGGTCCCCGCTAGTATTAAAAACATAATTAAATAAAAATAAATGATTGTTCCTATGTAGGGTTTCCTTTTTCGTTTTACTTTCCTTATTGCTCACACTAGCCCAAAGCTCCTCTTAGGTAGACAAAATTCTAGATCCTGATGGGAATCATAATTCCAAACTCGATATAAATACCAATTTTTGATATCTGATAAGATATTGGTACCAATTCTAATGTAAATGACAAGCTCATGACAATTTTTGATTCCTCATGACAAGCTCAATGACCTCTTGATCTTGGTAAGGATAAACATGAAGAGTTTTTCCTGAGTGTTAATGATCATTTCAGAGCTTGATTAGAAATGGTTTGCATTTCAGCTTTTACTATCATTATATATAGATAGATATATTCCATTTCATCTGATATTCCAGTTTGGAACCCATATATAAGTTCCCTTGGTTCAAAGTATGCAACGTCCAATCGCAAACCTAAAATTTAGCAGTAGACCACGATAAGAAAATGAAGTATATCTCAAAATCTTGACCCAAATGCAAAACCTCAGTTTCCTTGGAACCTAGCCTCTAAAATCACAAGTTTGTATAGACTACAGACAATGAAAGCGGGAACAGAAAAATAATAGTCATATATAATAAGCAAATAAATACAGAAAAACACAAGTGCTTTCTCTGATCTTTGTAATTAAATTTCAGTGCCAGTCATGATGAGAAGCAAAATTCTATTTTAACGATACATGATATATTTCAATCAACATGTATTAAGAAAAGCTTACCTTGACAAGTGTGAGATGATTTAACAGTCAATCTTGGTTTAATCGTGCCACTAAGAAGCCACCACTTTCTCTAAACTTGCATGAAATGAAACCAATTACTAGTTACATACGTACAGACTTAATGAAGATCAAGGAAATTTTATATCCAGACACTCAAAATGAGCAGCTGAGATTCAGGGAAACTCTAATGGGTTCAAGATTGTGTTTTATGATAAATTTCAGTGTCAATCATGATGAGAAGGAAGTCCAAAATGAGATGCAAGATTCAGAAAATTACCTTCAAATCCGGAAGCGTCGCTTAAAAGATATCCTCCTGCAAATCAGTGACTCAGAATAAGCAGTTGAAAAATTAACTAATGAAATGAATGAAAAAGTTCTCGTCCGTACAGCTTCAATACTATCTACCACCAATGTGTTTGATATTTTCCTCGTAACCTCGTGATTAGAAATTGAAATTCGGGGAAACTTCAATGGGTTTAAGATTAAGTTTTTCCGAAAAATTTCAGTGTCAGTCATGATGAGAAGCAAGTTGATCAACTCGTGATCACTTATGCATCCAATTTTATTGATTCATAACTAATCATATATATAATTAACTTAACTATCATCTTAAAGCACAATCATATATAAATTACAAGTTTATAACACGTACGTACATGATCTTCATTAATTTATAATTTGCTATATACAATATAGTTCATGATCTGCATTACATCAAGTCTTTGTTATATAGTTCACGTATGTGTTACAAGTCTTTGTTATATATACATATATATGCATGCATACAAGTCTTTCTAGGAATTAAAGGAATTCCAGATGACATTCAAGTAATGCATGATATGCATGCATTACAAGTCTTTTTTATATAGTTCAAGGTATAACAAGTCTAGGTCATACAAGATCACCTTCATTCCTCTAAGTAAATTCCAACTTCATTAACCAATTTCATTAATCTTATTAAAAGTCCAATTCCAAATTTATATCTTTCAATTTCAAATCATGTACACGTGCAGCAAGCACATGAAAATATGAAAGAACTTTGTTTTGCTTACCAAATGAAAAGAAATTCAATTCCCCTTTTTTTTTTTTTTTTTTTTTACTTTCAATCATAATGAAAAGATGATGAATCAAATGAATGCTTACCAAACTTATATCACTCGTATACCATCAGTAGTCAACCAATTTTTCAATATAGTCAACCGATTTTTACTATTATTTTTATCTAGAAATTTATCTATTTATTTTGTTATTACCTAAACTATTTTTTTTTCTTCATTTTCATCCAAACCTCTATCGATAGATGTCAAGCTCAAGCTCGACCTCCGTCCATAGAGGTCAAGCTCCGACCTCGAGACCTCCATGGATGGAGGTCAAGCTTCCATTAGTGAAGATTTGGGTGAAAATGAAAAAAAAAAGTTTAGGAGATAAAATAATAAATAGATAAATTTATAGATAAAATAGTAATTAATATTTGGCTGACTACATTAAAGATTAACTTATGGGGTTAATTGTAATGTAAGGTAAATTTGAGAGATCACCTTATAATATAAAATAAACTTGAGGAGATTTACGTGTAATTCTTAAAACTATAATATCATTATACCTCAACGGAGGTACATGTAATTTGCCCTTATTTAACAAATCAAATATAAGATACAGTCAAATTTATAACAATCAAATTTTGTAATCAAATTTGTTACTAATTTTTTTATGTAAGTTTTATGTAAAACACAATCGTTATTTACGTAAGTTTTATTTATTAAATATGGGCTTTTATTTCAAAATAAATTAATAATGAGAGCAATAGCTCATATTTCTTTATATACTAAGTTCTCAAGAGTTCTCCTTATTAAAAATTATTTAATGGCAAACACGTGAATATTTTTTATCTGCATGATATGAAGCATGAGATCTTTTTTTAATACCATGTTAAATTTAAACTTTCATCTCTAAATCAACTTATATTAAGAAAATGACATATATTTTTTTATAAACTGGATTCTAAATGAGGGTAGCTCTTGCCTCCAAAATCC
Organism: Coriaria nepalensis; assembly: GCA_027186245.1. NCBI lineage: Eukaryota > Viridiplantae > Streptophyta > Magnoliopsida > Cucurbitales > Coriariaceae > Coriaria > Coriaria nepalensis. The sequence goes on along the minus strand of CP114491.1, from coordinate 6,492,331 downwards.
AGGTTGTCACTTCGCAATCATGGTATAAGTATATAGTTATGTAAGTTTTATTTCACTAATCACAGTATAACTACAAGTCCAAATTTGGTCTATTTTTATTACTGAAAGGATTTGTCGAAAAGACATAAACTTGTCCAAAATATTGTCAACAGACTATAATCTTATCCCAAATATTTACATCCATAATATCAAAATGTGTTCAAAATGTGTCCAAAAATCAAAGACATGTCCATCAAAACCTCTACAAAATCTGCCAACACATTAACCACATCATAACCTGTTCAAAAAAACTTCTCTCCATCAACCTAAAGTCCAAATTTCATGCCCCCATCAGAAGTTTCAAATGAAAAGCAAGTCACAGAAATCACATCCATCAGAACAAACACTTATCCATCATGAAATTCAAATCACCCAACAAATGAAAGTCAATTCAACCTGAAAACTCTTAAATGCAGAGTTAACCTCCTGATTTATGCAGTAGCATGCTTCTCTCTCGATCATCAAGACATCCAATTCGGCTTTTTTCTCCAAATTTTCCATCAATAGTGTGGTGCAATGGCTTTCAACTATAGCACACAACTCTCTTTCCTTGTCCAAATCGCGCTTTATAAACAATACCGCCTTTCGTCCTCATTTTCCACCATCACTAAACCTGATCATTCGTCCTGTAAAAAATAGATTAAACCAATGCACATATGTACATTCATCAGTAATAGTTTTGATCCACTCAACTTCCAATTAACAACAGATAGCCAAAATATAGTATAAAGCAGCCCATGATACTTCCCGTTTTTTCTCAAGTACCGAAGAAAATGGGGATGAAGTGCCCCGTTTTGACATGTTGGATGCCACTCGTGTATATGGTATAACAAGGAGCTACATGTAGATAGAAATATCCGTGGCACAAATTCATAAAAAGTAACATTTATCCAAGTTAAAGATAGTGATTGTGGCGAGAATGCTTCCTAGGAAAGAAAACGTATGTTTCAAGCAATTGTGAAGTGCAAAAAAATCATAATTATTACCATTTCTTGTCGTGATTAGTATTGAAATATAAAACTAATCTCATGTAAATTATAACTTAATATAATCATCTTAGAAAAAAGTTGGTCTTTTATTGTTTTTTTCTTTTTAACGGAGAAATTCCCTCCTAGGCTTGGCTCAACGTAAAGGTATTATGAGGGTTATAGTTTTGGTTAGATTAAATGAAATTTAGGAGTTTTTATATATTTTTGTTCCTAATATTGAATTTGTTTCAATATAGGTTTATGGATGACTTTTTCATCTAAATTCACTTGACTACTTGATATGATCTCGCTTGCTTTCTTAAATAGGTTCCATTGTTCTAGTATTTAAATTTATAAATTTTTTTTAAAAGTTTATTGATATTATAAGTGGACCCCTAACAATTTTAGAATTATAAATTGGTCCCTTCATAATCGTTAGAGCTTATAAGTGGATTTTCTTAAGTATATCATTAATTATAGGTAAATCTTTTAAGATTTTAGACTTATATATGAATCCCCTAATTTAGTCTAAATTATAAGTAAATTTTTTCAATTTTGTCTGTCATAAATTATATATTTAGTCTAATATTAATAATCAATTTTGATGGTCAGCTCAAAAGAACATGTAATATGTATCACTAATGCGATGCTATCTATTATATTTATAATTTACTATATTATTGTATTAATAGTACATTTTAGATGCTCATACAGCTCTATTTGAAAAACAAACATGAATCAAACACATAATTACTTAATAGAAACTCATTTCATTTCATTAAAATCCCTAAAAATTCTGAATTACATTGCCCGATAGAATTAACATAATAATGATTAAAATAAATAAAACTAAATTCATTTATCATTTCCCGTAATGAAACTATATCAAGATATCAATATCAATATCATGTATTTGAGTTTACAGTAATTAATTGATTGTCAGACTTAATATTGATTATTAATAAATAAATTAAACTTATAATTTATGATAAATTTAAAGAGATTCATTTATAATTTAGGATAAATATGAAATGATATACTTATAATGATAAAACTTAAAGGAGTCTACTTATAATTTATGGCAAACATAAAGGGATCCTTCATAATTCATAAAATGTTAAGAGATTTACTTGTAATATAAATAAGGAAAAATTATCCTTCCAAAACTTAACACAAATAATAATAAACACCCCAAAACTTTTAGTAATTATAATGAACATCCAATTTAAGCTTAAATTATAATAAACCCCAACTTCTGTTAAAAAAAATGGATGAAATTGTCGTGTGCATATCATCGATACTACTATTATAATGAACCCCAATTTTAAGTTTACCCATGCTACTTAAAATTTAAAAATTTTAACCCAAATTTAAAAAAAAAAAAAAAATCTTTTTCATTTCCACCATTACTAGCCGCCACCACCCTCCTCAACCGTTGTTACCACCACCCTTCTCCGCCATTGCTACTGCCAACCTCCATCGTTAAGATAAAAATATTAAAATTTTAATTATTCTCTATCTTTCTCTTTCTAACTCTTAAATATTAAAATATTAAAATTTAAAATTTGCATGCTAGCGGTTCACTACCGTTACTGTCAACCTACACCACTGACATAAATATTAAAATTTAATTATTTTATCTCCTTCTCTCTTTATCTCTTAATTATTAAAATATTAAAACTAAAATTTTATATTTTTATATTTTTATATTAGCGATTCAACCACCGCTACTACCAACATCCATCGTCAACATAAAAATATTAAAATATTAATTATTTTTTATCTTTCTCTTTGTATTCAATATTAAATTTTTTATGTTGGTAGTAGTTGTGGTAGAGGAGGGTGGTTGTAGCAGCAGCGGCAGAGGATGGTAGAGGCTAGTAGGGTGGAAATAGAGAAGAATAATAATTAGTTGGTTAAAAATATCAAATTTAAATTAAAGGATTTAAAAATATAAATAAAAAAATTTAAATAGGTCAAATTAAAATTTTAATTATTACTTAATGGTCATATGAGATACACAGAACCAATTCATCATTTTTAATGAAATTGAGGGTTCATTATACTTTAAACATTAAATTGGGGTTTTATTATAATTATTAAATCTTTTAGGTATTCATTATAATTTGTTTGTATTTTGGAGGTTTATCCTAATTTTCCTTATAAATAGATCTCAAATGATCCGCTTGTAATTTTTCCTTAAATTTATTTATTCTAGTCATAATAGTCTTAGATTGGATATGGTGGTATTGCTATTTATAAATAGTTACATTATAATATCAACTAGAATATATGAATGAGAAACTTAAAAAAAAATTTGAAAAAGTTAATTGAATCTCAAAAAGATCTCTAGATAAAATTTGTTATAAGCAATAAACAAAATATAGTGAAAATATTAGATGAAAGTACAATTGAACAAGAGATCTATCACTTAGGAGAAAATGAAAAAGCTAATGATGTAGATAATCTTATTTTTATGGGTAATTTGATCTGAGTAAGTGAGAAATAATTGATAAAAGATTAAGAGATTTATTAGTAGAAAAATGTCCAATTACAAATAATGATATAATTTTTTTGTAAAAGATAAGGACTCTAGACATTTTTCTACTAAATTTTATATTTGAAAACTATTAAATAGGGAGAAACATGATAGAAAATGGTTCATATATTCCAAAAAGTTGGATCATATATATATATATATATATATATATATATTTTTTTTTTTTTTTTTTTGTGTGTTTTTTGCAAGTTGTTTAATTAAAAATCTAGTATAGATCAATTAGCTAATGAAGTAATGATTGAAAAAATCTTAGTGCTCAAAAGACAAGAAATAACCGGTGAACACATTACTAACATGACTGATTGGGTTGATTTACAAATTAGATTTTACTAAAATATAAAACAATTGATCAAAATATACAAGAACAAATTAACAAAGAGAAAGATCATTGGAAATAAGTATTAGCAAGAATTATTATTGTAGTAAAGAATCTTGGTAAAAATAATTTCAAGGAATAAATGAGAAGATATATTAAGTGAATAATAGAAAATTCTTAAGTTCCATAGAAATTATTACAGAATATAATCTAGTAATGAAAGAACATATACAAGGATTGAGAAATCCATAATTATTATCTTGGGCATAATATACAAAATGAACTTATAGATTTTGTTAGACGCTGAAACAAAAAAAAAATTATTAGAAAAAAACTAAAGAAGCAAAATATTTGTCATTTACACTTTATTATACTCTATGTATAAGTCATCAAGACCAAAAGTCTCTCATCATACTATGATATGTTGATATTGCAAGAACTCCATAAATATATGAGAACATTTTTTAGAGTTTTTATAGGTAGACAGGATTCTATTATAGGTAAATCCTTGTCTTTGTTTGATCAAATCGGGGCGGATCCACTGAATTGGCAAATGAAAAATCTGGACAAGAATAGGTCGGCCAAGAGAGAGGGATGGGACCCCGCTACCCTTCCAGGCATCGGGGGAAGGGATCCCTTTTCTACAATGGAAACCCACTCAAAAACCACAAAACCCGGCGCCCGCCCAGACCCCCTTAGGTAGACAATACTACCGAAAAATATATTTTTACCAAAGTTACAAATACAATAAAAAAGTCTTGAACTTGATATTAACAATATTATAGGACAATGATATGTTAATGGGTCTAACATGAAAGGAAAACACCAAGGCATACAAAAAGGTTTTTGGATATAAATTCTAGAATATTTTACACACAATGTAATTGTTAGTTTGAACCTTGTATTTTGCGATATGGCCAATTCTTGTAATTAAAAACTCATTTCTTTTTTGTTTTCTATAAGAATAGGTCAAATTTATAATTTTAAATTATTTTTTGCCACGGCAATCAAAGGAGGATGAAGTAGAGGGGTGGGCTGATGAAATAATGATTTAAAATAATGAAATGGATGAAAAAGTGTGAGAATAAAATTTTAGAGGTAAAAATATAAAAATAAAAACTTTTTGAGGGAAAGTCTAACTTCTTAGTAGTTTAAATGAAACATTTATGAAACGTGATAGTTTAAAGAGTTTTCTCAAATAGGGTAGTTTTGAGGATTGTAAGTCGAATTTGGCCTTATTTCTTATACATAGTAGATCGAGCTATTTCTCAATCCAAAATAGATTTGAACAATTTCACATTAATGATAATATTTTTGGCTTTTTATTTAGTGTTAAGAAACTAAAATCACTAAACGATAATTTATAAAATAAATGTATGAATCTTGAAAGTTTACTTAAACATGATATGTGTTTTGATATTGATAGTATAGATTTATTTTCAGAACTTCAAGTTTTAAAAGAATATTGCATATAGCTTATGGAATTTTATTAACAAAATATGTTACAACAGTTGCTTCCGCAGAAAGAAATTTTTCCAAATTAAATTCAATAAAACGTTATCTAAGATCAACAATATCACAAGAAAGATTAACAATATTGTGATGTTATCAATGGGGGGGGAAAAAAAAAAGTTAGACACTTAGAGAATAAAATTTTAATTAGTAATTTTGCAACACAAAAAACAATGGGGTATAAACTAATTAGGGACACAACACACATTGCTACGCCTTAATTAAGAATACATGTAGACTAAACAACCCTTCTCCACCTTTCTCCACCGCTGTCACCACCACCACCATCCTTCGCCAACACCACCCTTCTCCACATAAGAATAACACTCTCTCTTAGAATAAAAAAAAAATACGGATTCCAATTGATTGGACTAGGACTCGATGATAGAGATAGAGAGTTATTTTTCAATGGAGAAGGGCAGCACCGTGAAGGGTGGTGCCGGTGACTGGCAGCGATGGAAAAGGAAGGTGGAGGAGGCTTTTTTAGAAGTGAATAAATAAAAAATAATTAAAATATGATTAAAAATGTAAGAATAAAAATTAAGGATGGAACTACTTTAAATTTATTTAGTCAAATTTATAATTGTAGGTTATTTTTTAGTGATGGTGATTGAAGGCGACAACAACGCAGGGATTGGTGGAGGTAATGATGAGAAGGTTGATTGATGAAAAATTGATTTAAAATAATGAAGTAGGTTATAGTGTGAGAATAATATGTGGGGGCTAAAAATATTAAAAATAATTAATATGAGGTTAAAAAATAGTTTAAAAGATAATTGAGGGAAATATGGTTACCAATTTTGACGAGCAAACAACTTCAAGTTTTCTCTATGCAATCCGAACTATAGGGAATAATAGATTATCACATGTTCATCATTTAATTGTAATTCACATGATCTGGTTAGCTTAGTATATTTTCTACCTAAAGATGGAAAAAAATCATCTCTTTCTCACTCTAAGTTTTGGCCAAGAGGAGGATAGAAAAGCTTCTGATTTTTGGCCACCCTAATACTATACTATACTTATAGTTAGCATCATTAGGTTTAAATTTCATAATAGTTAACCTACCTGTTTGACCTAAGTACTTGCTAATCAAGTCAACAATTTTCTTAACTTGACTTAGAAAACAATGGGTCAAAATCCACTTAGTGTGGCCGACCACTCCATGGCTAACTAACCCATAGATATTAATCAATCTTTTAATTAATTTGACTCTAAAAAATTTAATTAATAATCTTACCCATTAACCTTTTAATGTTTAATTGTTAATACGAATATTTATGATCATTTTATAATTAAATAAAAGTTCTTATATAATTTATTAATTTGTAATTAAATTAATATCAAACTTAATTGTGCTAGTAGAGCTGCATTACATTATATTTTATAAATTAGTAATTATTATTTTGCCTTTATAGTCGAACTACAAGTCAAATTATATTTTACTCTTAAAATGGAAGTGGTCTGTTTTTTCTTTTCTCCGACAAATCTAAACTGAGTTACAATCGAATCTTTTGTGTGTGACCAATTAAGTTCTACATTACGCCAATATGATGATTTCATAATACTTTATGATTTTATTTAATTTAAAACTCCATTTAAATTAAATGAGTTTAATTATCTCATGATTAAATTAACCTAGACCGAAGTCAAGATTGACTTCTAATAAAACTATGTGATCGTCTATCTAAATCATCAATGTTCATTCTTGACGATCTTATGACAATGAATAATTTGTGTCTGAAACTTTAAGTTACTTGAGTCTCAATCAGCATGATCTCTATCATGGCTTCAAGTGCACAACTTAAGATATTAGACTTTATTCTGATATGTATTTATAGAACATAAAATATTAATTTCAATTTTATTAATAATCATGATAACTAATAAGTGACTTTCATAATAATAATTAATAGTATTTATTATCTTATTAATATTCGTATAAAAATAATATCATATAAAAATATTTACCTTATCGGGTTAAAATCTAATTAGCTTGATGGACATATATTTTTTCTTATAACTTCTAAAACTAGACTTAAGTCATTCTAAATTTCACAAACTAGATTTAGATTCCTAATTTTAAAATTCCATAAAAAATTGAACCAATTCAATCAACTGCTCAAATTTAACAATCCAACCAGTTTTCTGTTCAACCCATCTTAGTTTTGGTCAAAATTTGACACATCTAATCCTTATTTTATTATTATTATTATTATTTATTTATTTATTTTTAAATCTTTTCTTTGATCGTAGCAGCTAGAGCCCAGGGAGGCCTGCTATGAATGAAGGTAGTAGCAAAAATAAGGCTCAGGACATGATGATTCATGGGCAATTACCTTGTTATATCAAGATCAAACTCATCCTTGGCTTGCTATGAAAGTGCTTCTTGTCTTAGGGAGCTTGCTGGTCAGCGTTACTCTCTCATTTATTTTGATTATGTCGGGAAAGAAAACAAAATTATATAAAATAAGTATTAGATCAGTCGAATTTCAGTAAAAAATAAAATGAGTTGAATAAGAAAGGGTTAAATTATTAAATTGAAACGGTTAATGAAATTAATTAAAATTTTAATGGAATTTTAAAATTAAGAATCTAAATCTAATTTATGAAACTTAGGACTTAAGTTTAGATAGAAGTTATAAGGACTCAAGTAAAAGAAATAACATATTTCTCCATAAATATATATATATATATATCCACAGATTCAATGACTTTAAAAACTGTAGATTATATGTTATTTTATTTATTTATTTTTATATATTTAGACATATTAATTAAAATATTTTTCTTATTTTTATGTAAAAGTATCTTGAAAACCATAGATATAAATCTACAAAAAAATAAAAAAAACACATATTAGCTCCTAAGAGAAAAGAGAGGCTTTTTAATGCCTCATTTTCTTCGAATACCACAAATTTGAACGTTTAATCAACACTCGGAAGTCAATTAAAAAATTTCATCTTATTTTAGTCAATTTCTCCGAGAGCCCAGAGTATCATAATTTCAAATACTCGACAGCTGTATGTCCAAAAATAAAATATTTCAGATCATGGTAATAAAAAGAAAAGAAAAGAGAATAATAGCTTAGTTCCACCTGATATTCAAAGAAACTACCGGAGCCGTTGTTCAAAGAAGCGATACTATTTGAAACTTCTAGTATTAGAAATATTAACAATTTTGATAGAGGTATACATATTATAGTCTACATTTAGTCCAAAAATTAAGACCATGTAGCATAGATTAACAATCCCTACACAAGACCAGCGCAGCAACAGATATAACATCAAACCCCAGATTTCTAAACGTGAAAAACGTAGAGGCACCAAATTCTCTCTGCAACTTCACCTGGGATCATATTTGAAGTTATAATTGGTCAGTACGTTTTCATTCTAATCATACTTGATGTTAAAATGGTTTGTGACAGAATGTGTTTGTAAGTATTGGATCAGATGATATTCTACTTACAATCTCTATGCTCCCTCCTATCTCGAATGCAAGTGCAGTAACTACAAAAAACAAAACCATACAAAAGAAATGAATGTATTAGAAAAAGTTTAACTGCATCCGGTTTCTCGAAAATGAAAGTAATAACTTGAGATTAATAATAACTTGAAATTTGAGGAGGAGAAAAGAAATAGCAAATAGAACCTTGTTGATGAAACTTCTCCTTTGAACTGGATTTCTATTTCCCTCAAGTACAATCTAAACAATGGCGACCTGCAACAAATTTACACCATCTTAAGTTGAAAAACATCTAAAGATACTAGTTTTAAAAGAAGCATATATACGCAACAGATTCATATGAACATAATGATGATGGGAATACCAAGATGGAATAGCAATAGCTGCAAGGACTGGGGGAAGGGTCCATAAATGTTGCGATTGACTTTCCAGCATTTTAGTCAAATACTCAAGAATGTCTTTTTCCTGGTAAATCACATGAATCAATAACTCTACATAGACCATTCTAAGGTTATTTATAAGGATTTACTACAAGAGGAAAAATACAACCGCAGATGTTCCATATTATTTTGTTTTCTATCATATGATTGGTATTATGAAAGAAGAAAAAAACTGGAACCCTCACAACAGAGAACAAAAGGTCCCACTTCCAAAATAATATATATATTATCTTGTTTTGTGTCAATATGAAAGATGAATTGAAAGGCACATACATAACTTTATGCACATAAGCCAAAAAGAAGAGAGAAGAAAAAGAACCTTGGACTCCATCATGATATTGCTCCTTTTCAGAAAAAGAACCTTGGACTCCTTTTCAGAACCTTGGACTCCATCATGATATTCCTCCTTTTCAGAAGGAATATTATATAATCTTCCGTGAACTAGGTTCCACACTTCTTGATATTGCTTTGATGTCGGAATGGAATCATAAGAAACTGACATGAAATATTCAATAAGACTAGTCCATTTACTTGAAATGCATCCAAGTAACAGGAGCTCCTGGACCAAAGGGGGATGTATGCTTATTGTTAAGAGCAATACTATCTAATAGCATTTAGAATGATGGTTACAGTGGGATCAAATACTATCTAACGGCCCCTTGGACTTCAATCAAGAGAGATTATTCTGTATTCTCGAAATTTGCAGACTAAAAAGTTTACTTTAGAATCACTTAACAAGCGTAGAACAGATCTAGAACTGTAAAAAAGTACTTCATTTGTAAGTTATTAAAAGGATGAATAAACTCACAGTAGTTTCCCGAAAATCATCACAATCTCTTTCGGGTGAAATATTCAGCCTATCAAAAACTTGTATCCACTGAGCATTAGGAGCAGAAAATACAATGCTGGCACCAGAGACTAATCGAGTAGTTCTCTTGTCAAGAAAATAAGAAAGATTATTGGACTTCCATTGGCTCCATGTGAGAAAATCAAGAGACGGCTCTACACTCCTGAGTAGGAAGAATAAATAAGGTCTGATAGTAAAATACTAGTACACTAGTATATATTCGTAAATCATTCAAACCTGATCCGATAGTAATATCATCCTAGCAAACCACAATTGAGACGGGACACTAATTGATACAAATAAACAAATCGACCAGAATTTTTCAGTCCAATGTTAAATATAAGCTGAACTACTACCTGATATATTTGTACAGGAAGCTGCAGAGACCATAATGTCTTTCTCATCATTCAAGGGATTTCATTGCATGCATTTTCTTAGAAATTAGGGATATTGAGATTGCACCTATTTTATTCAGAAACTCTCGTGCTTTTTAAGTCCCAATCATACAAGAAAGACCACCACGGGATACTATTTTTCCATGCACGGAGGGGAAAATATCTATATGATACGAAATGCAACAAAAAGAACACATAAACTATGGTATCAGGCTTCTTGTCTCATAAGATAGATGTGATTTTCGTAAGTACATTATGTCAGAGTTTTTCACCACATGACATGGGTTTTTCTCTTTGAATGTTCTTACATTATTCACTTTATCTTATTCTCTGGGAAGCTGATGATGTAACAAGCATGTTTTAGATCCAATCTTTCAGTATTAACGAAATCTCACTTACAGTTTAGGTTTGTCATGCTTCAGTTCTTCAGCTAAGCTTTCATGAAGCTCACTTCCACTGCTACATGTTATTATGTTAGAGAGGACATCTAAGGAAGTCTCAACTGTCAAGATGCATGACACTCTAGATGATCTCCTCACCATCTCTTGAACAGAAATCTTCGTTAAAGATGGCATAGCTGAACTCTTCACAAAACCCTGTTTATCTGAAACTGAGTAGAGTGAAATATTCTGCGATGTCAACTTGCTCAAATATACACGTAAGGAATCATGCTCTCTTTCAGATAGATTGTCAAGATCCACCCTGATAATTGCAGTCATAGAAGCTCTGAGTTGTCCATCCCTCAGTGGCAAAGTGTGGATTAGATTTTCTAGAACAAATCTTCGAGCCCGAGAAAGATAATCAGAAGACAGATGTGCAAGACCCTGCATTTTGACATAAATAAATTAAAGATGCATAAACTAGAATTAATAAATGAATGAAAGTAAAAAATGCAAGAACATGGTGCAACCTGAGGGAAACAAGCAGAAGATGTCATCTCATACAAAGCTGCATCAAGATGCTTCACAGAGTCCGCATAAATATCCAGGCTGTGCAAATGCCTAAATACCTTAACAAATACAAGAAGAACAATTTATATAAGCAAGAGCAATAGGCTTACGCAAAACGTGAACTTCGAGTCTACCTATCTAAATTATTTCGGTCAAAGCTCTAACAGAGATAGATATAAGAAAAGAGAATCACTCCTCTCTACCATCTCCAAGGAATCATGATATCTGTTATTTGTGTGTATATATATAACTATATAGAAAATAAGCAAAGATTTGCTTAATAGAAAATAGCTTTTGCTACCACATCAAAGCGACTATCAGACAAGGAAAACCAGCGCTAGAGAAGAGGGATTAATAACTCAACCATACAGCCACCTCTAAAGTCCATTAAAAACAATCGCCTATAGTCGTAAACTACGTGACAATCTTACATATAACTAACCATCTAGTTGATTCCAAGAGAATGACATACATTGCACTGAGTGAAATCTATTAAACAAACATGTGCCAAAAGAAACACAGTTTGGAAGAACAAACAAAGACAAAAAAAAGAAATAACAAAGCTAAGGTACTTGGAACAACTAGAATAAAACACAGCAGCAGCATAAAAAATAGCAACAAACGTTGGACGGAATAATGTATTTTTGAAGTTTTTAAATAGAAACCAATTTTCAAACTAAACATAAGGACTCTATCAAAACAAGAGGACCCACTTAAAATTGAATAATGGGGCGAAATCAATCCCTCTTTCATGTACTGAATCAACCACTGAACTAAATACAGTAAATTACTAAGCAAAATGTACTCTTTTAAGACAGCGATGGAGAGGGATGTACGGACATTTTCGAAGAAGAGGCCCCACTGGAATGCTTTCTCGATATTGTGAGGATCCCAATGAGCAAGACAGCCGGAAGATTGATACCCAGATGTCAAAGTCAAGATATCTACAAACCCTTTTATTAGATTCATCAGATCTTCAAAACTTATACAGGGGTAGTTCCACTCCATTACTCTGTTTTGATATTACGAAACCTCGAATCCTCTACCAACATAAGGATTGGGTTTCTGCCGTTGAAGAAATCCCTTAGAAGAGAGCTGGAAATGAAATGATGGCGAGTATTGGTGAGAACATAATAGCGAAAGAAGATAGCAGCGTCCTGGTTGCCTCTCCCGCTCCTTTGGCTGAGTGGCTGCCTTTCCTCTCTTTTGGCGTTTTTTTTTTTTTAATTTTTAGTTTTTTTTTTAATCATTATTTAAGCAGGAGTTCAATTCCTATGATTTTAAAATTTTATTTAATTTCTTATCCAATTTTTTTTGGGATTGGAGGGTTAATTTATATTTATTTTTAAATAAATTAATCTATTTAATTTTTTATTTAATCTATTTAATCTATTTATTTAAATAAAAAAATAAAACATTAGTACACCAAATATTTATTTTTTAATGAAAATCTAATAAAAGTAGTCAGATTTGTAAATAACCATATGATTTCATTGTTTTAAAAACTATTTATTACTAAAATGTTCCATATATTTTTTATTCATTAAGGGTAAAAGATAAGTGTTAAAAACTATATATCATATGGTATAATCCTATAATAAAATTTCATATAGTATAAAATAAAAATAACATTTAGGTATGTAATTCAGGTTTCAATTTTAAATTTTTTAAAACACACTCAACAGCAGTTAACAAATTTTTCATATCCATTTCTGCATTAACAGCAATTAACATATCATTCATATTTCATAGCCATTTCGTTCACACTACACAGTACATCTATTAACACAATACTTCTCGAAATTTCACGAGCAATTGAATTACATCTACTAATAGCATTACAATGGAATTACATTTATTTACATCTATTAACAGCATTGTAACGAAATGAGCAACTGATAATTTTGTTTTTTCAAACAAAAAAGTACATGAAATAAATAAATCAAACCAGGCAAGCATGGGAAACAAATAGAGAAGAGGCAAAATATATAAATCAAATCTTATTTTCAGAATAAGGTCGTGGCATTTTTGGGTCACAATGGCTCGGCTCCATTCGAAGAAGAGTAAGAAGACCACTCTTCCAAGTTTCAACTGCTCTTGCTCATATAGCTTTTTAACTGGAAATTGATACAAAGAGCAAAATTGGCTTTGATTACGAGAACCAGAGCAGTAGACTTGCTGCAAAACTGAAACAAGAAGGAGAATAGGGGATGGTGAAATAAATTTATTTTAAACAAAATAAAAAACGATGGTGGCTCGTAGGTGATGGCCGGTGGGTACCTACAACAAGGAGATGGTGATGGTGATTTATGGTCTCAAAAGACGGCATTGGTGGCCGCGGGCAATGAAGATTGTTGGAGGTGGTGGTTCGCCGTTCGCAGTCGTAGGTGGTGGGTGGCGTCTTTCTTGGAAGAGAAAGAAGAGAAATGAGAAGGAGAAAGAAATTGGTGCTAGGGCTAGAATGCAACAAGGAGAAAAAAATTTATAACAGACATAATATTATAAAACTTAATAACTAAAAAGAAAAAAAAAAAAAAAATATATATATATATATATATATATATCGGTATTTCGGTCATATACCAAAATCGACTGAAAATATGTACAATTAGTTTAACCGAACATCTTTTGGTCGGTATACCATAATTTTCTTTATTACATTTATTTGTTTGATATTTTATTTGATTCTCTGGATTTTTAATTTTCTATTAGTTCACATAGTTTAATGTCCATTTACTTGTTAGATATTCTGTTTGATGCTCTCTTTTTTTTCCACCTTTTTCCGCTTCCATGTTCGGTTAGTTCGCAATGAAAAGGAGCAAATCATTGAATGTGAGTCAAATCTATTCATAAAGTTGTAAAAAACCAGCAACTTTGGATATGTTGATATATTGGATATTTTGTTGCTAATTCTTGATAAATAAATATTGGTAATCCAATGATTTACTCAAATCTTATATTGACTTTCAACTTGTGGTAGATTGATTTATTTATAATATTTTTTTACTACAAATGCTAGCTACGGAGTCTGTTGACTCATCCGAGGAGAGGCTATGGAGTATACCATTGGAAGGGTGCTCTTGTCGACATATTGACGGAGGAGATGACCAAAAGAAACATAGTCAATGGTATATCCACTAAACCTACTAGGACGCGGATCTATGACCCACTTAACTTGCAGTAGATTTATAAGTTCAATATTAAGCAGTCAAAACAAAAGGTGTAGCACTTAAAGTAGAGGCTAAATGCCTACACGTCCCTTTTAGCAGAAACCAAGACCGATTGGGATGAGACGACTAACAACGTACTCGTCAGAGATGAATATTGGCAGACACTCATAATGGTAGGAGATCTCATAAAGCTTTAATTGTGTTTTGGTTATTTATCAAATAAACAAAAGTTTGTTACTGATTTGTTATGTTACCAAATAAACAAAAGTTTATTACTTATTTTTGGTATTTTACTAGCTCTCTATTAATGATTTGTTGTGTTACCATGGAACCATGCTACCTACTTGTTACTGATTATGTGTGTGATCAATATATAATAATTCTTACTTGTCAACGTACGTACCTCTCTTTTTTCTGAAGAAAAATATTCAGAAAAGGGTTGTGACAACTATAAAAAGTTCGGAGTTCTTTTCGGAAAGAAATCCACCACCATCACTCTTCCTTCAATAGTCCCCCGGATAGTGATGATGAGGTTGATATGGTAAAGGAGTTCCACAACGAGTGTGTCCACCACACCATGGATAATAAGTCGCAGCACCAGTTGGTATTGGTGACGTTGGATGACAAAGAAGTTCTCACGGGTTTGGATGGATCGTTTGAGGAAATTCTTGTCAATCAAGGAGATATGTCCCTCACATACCAAAGGAATATGTACACAATCCCTCCATCTCTTACCGTGGTTCCTCGTCACATCCTTCATCTTTAACTAATCCACCGAGGATGGTGTTTGTGTCAGTACACCCGTTGCTACGCACCAGACTACAACTCAAGAAAGGGCACTAAAGAGGACAAAGAACCAAATGCGTGGACAAGATCTAATTGATTGTTGTACAACCTTTACTCACCAATAAAAGGAGAGGTTAAATGTTATACGATAATAGCAGAAGGAAAGGCTACTCATTGTTCTTAGAAGAGCAAATGCACTGCTGAGTCACTTGGATTCAAGGTAACCCAACCGAATATGGGGCAGTTCTAAATAGTCTTACCGATCTTCCCATTAGAACTTTCACTCTTGCATCATGATTCATCAAAGCAAGTGCCTCTATCTGTGAGTTATTCATGGTCCTCAATAGCAACTAGGTCTGGCTTTGAGTGACTCTCTTCATTATCTGCCGCTGATATATGAATTGCATTTATGGACTTATTTGTGAATCTTACTATGTTGTACAATAATCTCTATGTTAAATTTGGACCTTATTAGCCTTTATTTTAGGGCTAATGGGCTAATAGGCCTAGTGAAAAAAATTGTTTAACAAAAAACATTCAAAAAAAAATTTCTTTATAAACTAGCTGATAGGACCCGGTCTAGATAATTACGACTAGGGCAAAACTTTATTCTTCGATAATCGAATAATCAAACTAACATAGGATGACCTACTATTCGAGAGGTAGGCCGTCTCTCCCTAAGAGTCCTTACTCCCCAAACTTTCTGAATACCTAAACCCTAACCCTTCAACTGCTTATTATCCTACTACAAACAATTACCAAAATACCCCTCATAACAATAATCCTTATAATAATACTAGTAGTAAGACTAATACTAATAATAACTATGTTATGCTAGGCTTTATTTCTCCTAACATAAGTATGAATAATTGATGGTCTAACATTACTCCCCTCCCAACGAGACACCTTGTCCTCAAGGTGGAAATCCGGAAATTGTTGTGCGATGAACTCGTATGATTCCCATGTTGCATCGTGGACCGGCAGATTCCTCCACTTAATCAAGACTTCCCATGTATCCTTCCTCCCCGACGTCCCTTGTCGAACGCCACATAGCTCAATCGGTTCCAACAACACTTCCAAATCGGCCGTCAAGTTAGGTGGTATTGTCGGAGAAGCCCCATGAGAACCAATGGCTTTTCGGAGTTGAGATACGTGAAATACCGGGTGAATCGCCGCCGTAGCCGGTAGATCAAGTCGGTAAGCGACTGTCCCAATCCGCGCAACCACTTTGTACGGGCCAAAATAACGAGCTGATAATTTCTCATTCCTCCTCCTAGCTAGGGATTTCTGTCTATATGGCCGAAGCTTCAAGAAAACCTAATCGCCTATCTCGAAGTGCACCTCCCGCCGATGCCTATTGGCTTCCCGTTTCATCCTTTGTTGAGCCTTTGCTAAGTGCCCTTTCAGTTCCTCTAACGTGTCATCCCGCGCCTCTAAGTATTGTTCCACCTGTGAGACCGGGGTGGTGCGATGACCATAACGGACCAGCGGGGGCGGGTCGCGGCCGTAGAGAATGCGAAAAGGGGTGGTCTGCGAAGCTGTGTGAAATGACATGTTGTACCAATACTCGGCCCAAGACAACCATTGCACCCAACGTCGAGGGGTGTCCGACACAAAACACCGCAAGTATTTATACTAACTGTTAATGAGAATTTATCTATTGACTATATGTGTTAGTGATTCTCAGACCTAAGATCACTATGAAATCTTATACTTAGGGTTCTATACTTTGACATTATCGTAAACATGTTAGCCAATGATCATAGCAAGATAAACCATTGGGTATAGAGTGTCAAGTATGAAGGTTGTGAGTGATTAAGATGGGATCTATCGCTCCAGTGTAAAGGAGAGAAAAATCTTATGACACAGTATGCTCCTCTATATAATAAAGGAATCCTCGCAAGGTAGTGTGGTAAAAAACTTGAGTTTTCTATAATGCCATTGTCTCAATTACGTAAAGACATATTAGTTATATAATTTATCTACTAGAGTTTAATATCTCATTTAGCTGGTTCGAATAAATTTATACCTAAAATATTATAAAGGAAATATTTAAGTTGTTATTCAAATTAAGGTTTAAGGTCAAAACCTTACAATGCCAGCAATAATTTATCCAAGCATATTTTCTTAAGCGATTAAAGCATAATTATAATCAATTTTGGTCGAAAACATTATGACATTATTCATCATTATTAATCTAGATGTAAAAGTAAAATGAAATTTTGGCCTAAAACCATAAATTTAGTCGGTTACTGTTATCCTCTATTACCAAAATGACCCAAAATTATACATATAGGAAAACTTGGTCCAAATCTAATTCTTGACTCCTCATAGCCAGAGACACCTCTTATTAAAGTGATAAGAATCATCATTTAATAAGATCGAAAGATGATAAGAAAAAATATACTAAAATCTTCATATCTTTTGACAACATGATTATTTATATTTGTAGATAAACTACTATCATCCTCTTTATTCCTTAATCGATTTCAAAATTCCCCTCTTTCATATGCCTTATCTTTTTCTTCCTCAATTCCTTACCCACCATTAAAAAATCCACTCACAACTTAAAGAAGATGCAAAATTCTTGATGGTACTAGCAAGTGTAAGATAGATTTATCTTCAGTCTTCTATAGAAGTAAGAATCTTTCTCCTCTCTATTCAAATTTTCTTACCTAAGTTATTGATAAATATCATTGGGTGATGAATATCAAGAGTTGCTTTCATATCTATAATTTAGTTTAGCATTAGAGTTGATTAAAAATTTTACTACCTCTTCAATCGTTAGAAAATTGCAAATATGGAATTTGTAAAAATAGATTGACATTCGATTGTTAAAATAAATTCTGGAAATTTTCTGTATACCATAAGGTTATATTTAGAAGTTAAACTCTTAGAAATTTTGAAAAATTCCAAGAACACCAAATCAGAGTTGTATAAGTCTAGAAATAAATTCTTGAAGTTGACAAAGTAAACTATAAAACGAAATTGTCGAATCCGTGAGCATCAGATATTTCGAAAGAGTTATTATGAAGATGATGATAGAGAATTATGAGATTTTATAGGGATCAAGTAGAGACATAGATATACAAACCATAAAAGGCCCGAAATAATTATTCATTAGAATAAAAAGGTATTTGATCTTAAAGTTTGAGTAAAATCAGGTGTACTCAAAACAAGACAGTGTTAATAAAAAATTTGAAAAAGTGTAACTTGAGTAAAACCAATCAAAATTAAGTAAGCCATATCAGTTTTGAATGCTTAGGATGTTAGTTTTTCAAAGAAGTACAATAAAAAGACCTAAGCAATAGTGATTTCTAAATGTGAGAAATATTTTTTAGAACACAACTATAGAAGCAGGAAATTTAATAAGAGAAGAACCGAAAGTGTAGTGTCAAGAAAGTAAAAGTAGAAGGGGTAGCAAACGATTGAAGTTGGAGCAACAATTTTGATAAGAGACACACAATGGATTGAACTAAGAGTCTACAAAATTTCAAACTACTTGGAATTATGATCTAAGAGAGAAAAGTTATTAAATCCTAGACTAAGAGTTAGAGAAATTAAGCAACTAAATTATATCATTGAGGAGTGTAATGAAGGGCATGAATCAAGAGGTAAAAATGATGATTTGGAGTTATAAGTCTTATAGAATATATTTATGAATCTTAATTAATATGGTATGACTTTCAAATGAAAGCCATACTTATAAGAAGATAGAGCTTTCACAAAATAAAGGTTCAAATTAAGATTGTTAGAATAATATTAGATTGCGAAAATTAAATAAGATATTAAATTGTAAGATTTATAAAAGGAAATGTCTTACTAAGATAAATTTAAATGTATGATTGGATGGGTTAGTAGCTGACTAGAATCTGAACGATTCCTGGAACTCTTACAAAATAGAATAAATCCTAAGTAAGTAAAGTCTAACTTACAATAAAAAGTAGTTTGTCTTTTTATCACTTTGATGCATTCTTTATATGCAAGGTTATATTTGAATTTCAAAAGTTGATAATCTATGTTATTTCAAATGCATGTAAGTAAACTCTTACTTACAAAATAATTATAGTCTGTCGGTTTGTTATATTGAGTTGCAGTTGAATTTTAAAAGTTGAAATGCTTTGATATTTTAGATGCATGATTTGAATATATCAGAGGCATGCTTGAGTGTGAAATCATGTTTGAAATAAGAAAACAAAATGTTATATTATTTCAAAGAAATAAGTATTGAAGTATTTTATAACAGTGCATAATAGGTGTTGTTAGGTTAGGACGGATCCCATAGTGAGATCCTTGGTCCTAGATTTTTATGGTCATAGTGGATCACTTCCAGTAGACATAACATATCACAAATTTCAATAGTGTCGACGGTAACATCCTTAGGGCACAAAGTAGTAGTAAAATAAAAAGTATTACTATTTACAAAGTATTAAATACAAATATATTCATGACTATTTTATTGAGTTTTATTGTTACATACAATTATTTTATATGATGTGCATGTGAGATAGAAAGTTTGCTTACAGAATTTTTTAGCTTATAGATGCTTACTTGTATTGTAGGTAGATAAGAATGAAAAGTTGTACTTACAGCTATGTTAGCTATGTGGCTTGACATATGGGGCTGACCTATGAAAAGATAGGAAAGTTTTCGAATACATTTTGAAAAGCTTTTGAACCTTATGTTAATTTTTTTTTGTCAAGTATTTTAGAATGAGTACGTATATATTTGATCATGAATAGAATATAACAATATTTCTAAATTTTAGTACCGTAGATTATAATTAAATAGAGTTTTTACAAAAGCTTAAATTATTATGCATTTTTATAAAATATTTTAAAGTTAAGTGGCAACACTTACACTAGTTATATTGCAAAACTAGTTATTTTACATAAAGTACTTAAGTAATTTATATAGCTAGTAGTAGGGTGTTAAAGGATCTTGGGAAGATGGAAGAATACTAATAACATGGTGATAGTCATATACATATTTTTGAAAGAAATTGTACACTTCTCATATTACAAGTAACCTTAACACTTTGCTAGAAGTCAATCTTAGTTCGAAAAGTTTAAGTTAAGTTAATCGGGGGATGATTAACTTTCATTGTTTATTTTGAATGGTAGTTTCACAGTTAAATGTGTCTTATTAATGACTATTAGATAAAATCATGAGAAGTTATGAATTTCATCCTACTATCTTAATATAGAACCTAACTTGTTATATATATAAGGAATGAAAGTAACTCAAAGGGTATTTTCATAAATTGGAGGGAAAGACATATTATATCAAAAATAGGAGTATTGAGTATAATATAAATGGAAAAACGGATTAATTTATTAGCTCAATATCATACAACATTACTAACATAATTAAGTGTGTTACATCAGTTATTTAATAATCATTTGTTTACTATATGAATTAAAATTGATTAATTAGATTAATTAATTTATTCTTGATTATATGAATTGATATTGAGTAATGAGATTATTAATTATAAAATCACGAGGTTCTAAGGGTAAAATTAACTTCAAGGAGTTAAACGACAATTTGTTAATTTGATAAATTGATAAATTAGATTTTTTCCAATTAATTATAAATTAATTGAAAAGTCAAAATTGGTCAACTACATACCCATGCCCAGTCACACATATGTAATGTGCATGATACATGCTTCTTAATTTAATTAATAAAGTAAGTAATTAATTAAAAGCGAATGAGTTTTCACTTGAAACATTGACCCAATGGATTATACCCATTATTGGCCACCATCAAACTATGCCCATGGTGTAGTTGCTTCTTGTTTAATTAATAGATGGGCAATTATTATAGTCATCATAAATTATTAGTTAGTTGTGGTTAATTAAAGAATTCGACCTGAAAAAACAACTTTCTCTTAGAATATTATAAATAGGGCCATCGAGATTCTTGGAAAATCACACTCCACATAAGTGGTCGAATTTCCTAGAGAAAAGAAAACCTTCTTTCTTATTTTGAGAGTTCAGATAGTTAATATGCTGAATGCTCTAAGTAAGAAAAATCCTATAAAGATTAGTCTGTGTGGATCGAAGTTAGAGGAAATACACTTAGATTGCTTTATAGTTTTTTTCCGAGGGACTTTTCAATCATGTGTATCACCTTTTGGAAGAGAAGAAGACGTTTGTGTAATTCTATTTTGTAAGAAGCAGAAAAAAGTATCATTATTCTTTAATATTATAAATTTTTTTCTACTTTGATCTTTACATTATGCCATTTAAGTAGGATAAAATCTTCCTAGTTGCGATCTAGTTTGTTGTGGGATTTGAAAATCTTAAATTACCATTTAATAGTTAATGTGTAAGTCTAGAAGTGATTCGAAAATGAAAACAAATATTTAAAATTTTGAGTAAACCCGAACCGCTCATAGACATAATCTAAGATCAAGATCATGAAACATATATCTTCATATATATATTTGACAGAAAGCTTAGAAAAATTCAGAAAAAATTAGAAAACTTACAAGCACTACAGATGATCAGTTTTCTAAATTCTTGATCAATAAAAATATAAGCATGTAGATTGTGAAGATGTATGAAGTCTCTTACATGTTCGATCTCTAACCCCGATCCATATGAATATTATCTCTTAAGGAATGTCTAAATTTTAGTCGTTCAATCCCATAAACAATCTAAACTTTCAACTGGATGAAGATTTCTTATTTCATGTAAATGGATCCCTTTAAATATTTCTTGTTTCAACTTCGTAGTACATATGAAAGGAAAGACAATATCGATATGAAATTATCCAGCATGCTATAATAGCAAGAAACAAGGAAATTGAAGGCTATGTCGGTGAATAATTATTTAGTGTTAAGAAGTCTAGAATATGACTTCCATCACCTACTCTTATAAACGTGTTTCTCATAGAATATGCCACCTTCTTTAAACAATGATTTTCTTTCTAAAAGGAAACAATGGAAGTATGACTGAATTTAGTGAAGTTTAAGGAACGAAGAACAGTCAAAATTGAAAGTTCTTAAAATCTCTCAATTTGGAATGGGGTACTTCCTAGTGAGGAATGGGGTACTCAATTCGTAGAACTAGTAGTATATCAAGTAGACCCGTAAATGTTTTGTAGAAGATCCTAATCTAGGGTTAAATTATAGATGATCATCCTACGATTAATTTTGAAGTGATTATTAACAATATCTAGAAATGGAAGATAGCCATATAAAATGGTTAATCAATTCCATACATCAAATCAAGTTAAGAACTTGATAAATACTTCCTAAATGTATAGTCCCTGCCATAGGAAAGATGATATTTTAAGAAAAGATCCTAAGGCAGATGGATAAAATGGGAACTTATATAGCTAGGCTTATAAGTGATGGGATACAAGTAAGGAGAGAGTATTTATTAGATAGTGCTATTAAAAATTGAGCATCCGTATTCTCAGATCCAAACTTAACTAAGATCACGGGACACACTATGTAGAACGATTCTCATCTAGAAATCTGGTTCTACTTTCTAATTAAGGAAAAACTAATTAGAACAAGAGAGCAGAAGAGGTAGAGAAGAAGAGAAATGATATCTAATCTCAACTCCTTCTCTTTTGATTGCCAACCACCCACACCTCTACGGTCCTCCACCACACGCCATGCTGAAGCAGCTGGTTCCAAGCTGTTACCTGACCTATAATCTTAGTCCACATGAACATTAATTTAAGGGTGATTTCTAGTTTTTATCTCAACACATAAGAACAGAACTTGGAGAGGGAAAAGAGGTTTGAGAAAGGTGAGAACTTTTCTCTTTCTCTCTCTCTTAGAAGGGGCGGCTAGGTTTGGGATTAGTACCCTATAGAGGAGTGCCCTGTATTTATGGAACTCTTCCTTGGGACTATCCCTCTTACGCCTCTAAGGCCGGTTCACGTTTAATGAGCGCTCGGGATTAATTTTGAGTTCTACTTTGTGAAGAGTCTTTATTACATAAGATACATCACTCATAGGACTTATCCTCTAATATAGAGGCAATGGATCCCATCTTATCACCTTACAGACCACTCATACAAAAACACATGCCCAATGGTTCACCTTAAGTAACCCTTGACTTGGGTCACCTTAACTGATATCAAAGCATGATAACTCATACGTTAGCACTATGGTGATCTAAGATCTAAGAATCACAAGTATATTAATTACTTGACAAGTTTTGAGTCAATATTATTACTATTGTGACATCTAGTGATCATGTCCAATGAGTGAGTCTCTACTAATCGCCTTCATGCCTAACTCAATATTCTCAAATATTGATGATTAGGAGAATATCTTTCTTCTTCTTAAGAAGATAGTGCATGTAATAGTTTTTTCATATTGATATTATCCCATGGCTATGAACATTTTCAATCTTAGGCTTTTAGCAATTTGGATCTCATCGAGTGTGATCATTATTACGGTTCCTAGTGTATAATTTAATATCCAGGAATCTATTAGGTATGTAATATAGCTAAGGTACATGTATCATTATTTCCAATATGATAATAATAAAATGATAGACAATATGCTAAAAAAATACATTAGTACTTATCATTCATTGATAACTTACACATGTAAGACTGAATCACATAAAGTCTATAACCCTATTGGACAGATCCAAGTGGCTTGACGAGCATAACACCTTTAATCTCACACTTGCACTAAAGGCAACCATATCTCCATTAACATCCATTTTGTTAAATTGGTGATCAAAATATTATTGAAAAGTGGCTTAGTGAGTGGATCTGTGATATTTTCATCCTTGTCTACTCTCTCTATGTTCACCTCTTCTTGTTCGACTATCTCTCGAATTATGTGATACCGACGCAAAATGTGTTTGGACATTTGATGAGACCTAGGTTCCTTTGCTTAATAATCACTCCATTGTAATCATAGTATACTAGGGGATCAATGATGCTAAGAACCATACCAAGTCACTAATGAAATTTCTCATCTAAACTGCTTCTTAGTTGCTTTAGAAGCGATGATGTATTCAATTTTAGTGGTTGAATCTACAATGGTTTCTTGCTTGGAACTTTACTAATTGACCACTCCATCATTATGCACAACTCACACATTCTCTCTCCTTGAGTACTTAAGAATGCTCTTGATAGCCTTCCAATACTTTTCACCCAGATCGGCTTGATATCTGCTCGTAACACTGAAGAGTATAGGCTACATCCAACCTCGTACACATCATGGCATAAATGATTGAACCTATAACCGAAGCATAAGGTACTCTACCCATGTATTCTCTCTCCTCTTGTGGCTTAGGTGACATCTTCTTAGATAGTGAGATGAAAGTATGTCTGTCACGTAACTTGGATATATCCAATCATGTCATATATATAACGAGATTTAGTTTTTAATGTAAGTAATTACAAGGTTAATGAGTATTTTGTATTTATTTGAGCAATTATATCCATCAATTGTTTATAATAATGTTGGACATAATAAATGTATGAATGTATGTAAATATATAATGCATGATAGATTCCCGGTTCTTATGTAATACTCTTAGGATCGTGATAGTGATCATGCTTGTTGAGATCCAAGGAGCTATAAGCCTAAGACTTAAATAGTTCATAGTCATAGGATTGTCATGAATGGATACTAACAATCTGGTAAGAATATTGCATGTGCTATCTTCTTAGCAAGAATGAAATTCTTATAATCATCGGTATTTAAAAAACCATGATAGACGTGTAGGTGGTTAATAGAAGATTAATCACTCAGCATGATCACTCGACAAGTCTCAATGATAATGATAATAACTATTAATAAGCCTTGTTAAGTGACTATGGTACTTGTGATTCTCATACTATAGTGAAAGTATAATGCCCATCAAGCAAATCTAGTTTGACCCGATATAGTCATTTACTTATGTGAATCAGTCTTATCTTGTATAAGTTATAATTAAATGAGTACTTTGTATTTAAATGAGCATTTAGTCTATCATATTAATTGTCATTATGTTGGAAATGACATTGCACGCATATTGTATGACATACCTTATAGATTCCTAGATCTTAGAGATGAACTTGGAATCATTATAGCGATCACGCTCGGTGAGGTCAAAGTTGCTTGCGTCTAAGATCTAAACTTTTCATAGTCGTGGAGAATATCAGAATAGACATGTAAGTTATTTGTAGAGACTTCACTAAACGCGATCACTGGACAAATCTCAATTGTAATAATATTGACTAGTAATGAGACTTATCAAGTAGCTATTGTACTTGTGATTCTTATACTTTGATATCACTCAAGATGATCATGTTTAAGGGTTACTAAAAAGGTGAACCATTGGGCATATGCTCTTATACAGGTATTATGTAGGATAATAAGATGAAATCGATCACGTCTACACTAGAGAAAGAGTCTTATGAGTGATGTGTCTTAATACAATGAAGAAATCCTTGCGCAATGTAGTATGCTATGAAAAGAGTTTCTATAAATCTATTATCTAAGTTGCATAAGAACTCATAGAATTTATATGATAAGTTTAGCAGGGTTTAACAATTAAACCATGTCCTAGGATCAATCGAGACTATCGCACATATGGAACAATTAGTCTGGTACGTATATAGTCACCATATGTTATTTTGAAGGTTCCAAACTACTTATCATATCAGGAGTAGTCTATACGCCTTGCTAGAGGCCAACTTATGGTAGATGGTTTAAATGAATTGATCATGAATATGATCAAATTAACTGTTTAACTTAAAATTTGCCTTCAGTATAAAAGGTCTAATATTTAGATTGGATTAAACTAACCAGTTGTTTTGGGGCCCACCTACTAACGAAATTTAAAATATATTCGGTCACACACATAAGGATGTTGGATTTAGGTTGGAATTATATTTGGAGAAATTTGACTTGTGTTGGAGAACTTAATTTAAAAGTTTAATCATTAATTAATTTAATTTGTTAAGTCTATATGACACCTACACTACTAGCATATTCAAAGTGCGATTTAGATTTAATTTAAAATTAAATAATTAAATAGAGAAATATTAAATTGACTAAATAAGTTTATTAAATGAAGATTCAGTAAATTTAAAATAAATAATATTTTTTGGGTCAAATGGAAAGCTTGTTTAGTCATTAAAGAGTTAATAGGCCAAACTGAGCTATTTTGTCATGGCCCAAATTGTGTCTGAGTTTTATTGTGTAAAATTAGACGAATAATTATACATTAAATGGATTCATGAGAATTTAGAATAGTTACTCGGCTCCAGTTTTTTTTCCAAGCATTCATTGAATTGATTGGACTTTTAAGACCCGTGGGAAAATGCCCAATGTCTCTTTGTCTATAAAATGAGGAGGAATCCTTCACCTTCCCTAACCCGAGCCGCCCAAGTGAGAAATAGAGAGATAAAATCTATTGATAGGAGATGGAGGAGATAGTAAATTGAGAGGAATTTGTTTATGTGGATTAAGATTAGAGGCTGGGCAAAAACACTTGGAACCATAGAAGATTCAGTGGTCATGGCGATTTCCGAAGGTAGCTGTGGCAACATTCTAGTGGCAGCGGGAGAGGAAATGGTCACAGAAATTGAGGCATTCATTCAGTCTTGGAGGAGTTGAGGGGTCACTATAAAATCTCTACTATTTTCCTCCTCTTCTTTATCTAATTATTTCTTCGATTAGATGTGAAACCTGATTTCTGATTTGATGAACCGTTCATCAAAAGCATAACCCATAATCTTGATGGTATTCATTTTGGAATTGGATACCAGAAAATCCTTTTAGAAAATGGCTTGCCGCTCTGAGTAAGTGAAGATACAACAACTTAAAGTGGTATTATGCCTTAGGTTCTGTTGGAAGAGTATCGGTTTTCCGATTGATTTTTATGTTGGTAAAAATGTTTGATTTTGTGTGTTTGTATGGTTTTCGGGTTGTTTTAAGTTGCTGCAAATGAAACAAAAGAATGTCAGATTAAACCCAAAATAAATTCAGACTGCCGCTTCTTTAGGCAGCAGTGGAGCCACCGGACAACAAGCTGCTAGAAAATACAGCAGCGGGATGCTGTAAAAATAGCAGCGGTATGCTGCGGTATGCTGCTGAAAAAATAGCAGTGGTTGCTGTTGTTCAGACTGCAATGGGCTGCTATCCACACATCGTTGGTGGGGTCAGGTGTGTAATGTCGAGTCATGCTACCACTATGTTGTGCGTATGAGTGTGGTCCATTTTTTTTCCCGAATCCCACTATATATAAAAAATCCTGTTTGCTCGGGTTTTGTATAATTCTTATTGTCAGATTAATTTCGAAAGCGTTTTGAGATTAAAACAAGTAAAATTAATATTTTGTGACTTGAACAATTAAATGTTGTAAAGTATTTGCAAAGTGCTAATTTTTCATGGGCTTAAAAATCATTTAACTTGAAAAATTAAATGTTGCAAAGTATTTGTGAAGTGTCAATATTTCATGAAAATGAAATTTTTTTGAAATGTTCAAAGATTACCATTTAAAATCATGGAAGAGTATTTGATTCATGCAAGTGTTCTTAGAATTTTATTATATGATTGTTCTCTTAAATTATAATCGGTTCTAAATTAGGAGAAATTTTTACAACACTAAATTTCCTTATTTTGAAAGAATTCAAATTTGAGAATTAATATGGCTTGAAAATATTCTTTAATGTGTTAGTAGAATACTATAATTGATTTTCATGCTAGTTTGTATAAATAAACCATGAATACAACAAGAATGATTAATTTTTAATCATGTTAGTCAAATCTAAAGTTTGTTTAGATTGACAAATTATAAGCATTATGTCACATTGAAATAAATTGGTAGAATTAATACATATTGATTGAATTTTTTAATTGATACATGTATGTTAGATATAGTACATATTATTGTTTTGATAGATAGTTCACATCATATTGAAAAGGATGCTGATACTTTCTGTATGAGGATATCATGATGAGACAAATAAATAAAAAATCCCTTCTTGATCATATGAAGCTTGTAAACTATGTAAGAATGTCTTACATAGTGCATTCCAAACGTTACAATGGGTTTGAGATTAATAATTTATTTAATTAGATATAGACATATATGGGTTAGTGATTTATTAAGCTATGAGCTCATTTGTTTTGAATGCATAACATGCATGTGATTATAATATTCCAACTTTATTCGGCTATGGATACATAGGGAATATAAGTTCAAGTAGTTGTTATGCCAAAACGAACGTTTTGGGTTTAGCTTAACTATAAGATATGGTTAGCTATAGATATGTGGGATCATGTTTTTCTAGAGGCAAATAAAGGAGTTATATGTGATGTAATTGTGAAAATTGTTTCTCTACCTTGCATGTTTATTTGGTTGGCTACTGACATGTGGGTTCATAATATTTGATGTAGGAGTCTTAAAAACCCACTAGGATAAAAGAGTCTTAACTAAAAAGGTGATGTGGATTGTAATAAAATAATGGGAGCTTGACTAATATCATAAAGAGTCTTAATTTTTGTAGTTGATATAATTTGCTAAATTACATGTGTTATTTACTGTTATTCTCTTATGAAAGCATGCAATGATGAATAGTTCGTTGAGCTCGATTCTTGAACACACAAGTTAGTAGAGACTAACTTCAAAAATTGAGAAAGATAGTTGAGAATTGTTCTTAGACATAACCACCTTGCAAGTGTGTGGAATCAAGGGGTTGTGATCACTCTTTTAGAAGGAGTAACTGTCGAATAAAAGCCACTTCGGATAAAGTATTACTCCAAGATGGATTAGCCACAAAGCATATGCATGTGACTATATTAATAGGTCTTAAAGGCAATAAAATATAAATTTATTATTTACATTTTCACTTGCCTGAATGTGATTGGGGATGATGATAATGAAAATGAGAGGTATAGTATCTCAAGTGCATAATTTCGTATCAAGATGACCAAAAGCACATTCGTTGGAAATGTGTGCTAGAATGATTAGATATATATCAAAATGTCATATTATGTAAAGGTTTGAGATGAATCCATATTATGTATGGACTTGGTAAGATGAAAGACAAGCAATAATGGAAAGGTGTTTCAATCGTGGCTTAAATTGGACATTAAAAATGGAATTATTAGACTTAGAGTTTATTCGGAAGAAGTAGTATGATACTTCACTCATGTTAATTATTAAGGATAATCATTTTCTAATGATTTCTATACTTCATTATTAGATATCATGTTCAGATTTCATATTTGATATAAAGAAATAAAAAGGTAGAGAAAATTAGAAAATGAATAAAGTCAACTTACGAACAAAGATAATACATGAGTTGTAATGTTGATCATAGGGACTTATGTTTCATCATTATCTTCCACTCTAAAACATGGTTCTAAAGGACTACTTTAGTATATTTTGAGCTTGAATGATAAGAGTTGTCTTAAAATGAACAAGTTAAGAAGCAAAGGTATGATATGAATCAAACAAACCTTTGACAATGTCGATTAGATTATCCCTATAAAATGAAAATAAGTAACTTACATTAGGATGGATATCAAGATCCATACGATAATGAATCGATGTCAACTTACAAATGTTGTCTAATTGAAAATAATCTATTCTCAATTTAGTAGTACTGGAGAGAGATCGACCATGTTGTTATGGTCTATCACATGTTGATGTATCTGGGCTCATCGCTTCAATTGCTAAATGCGGTTATTCTTAATTCATTATTTTTCATGAAAATCTTACTAGATTTAGATAATAATTTATCTTATGAAGTATATATTCAAATCTTTGGGAAATTCAAGAATAAATAAATGACATAAAAAAAATGATAAGACAAAGGTATTATGATCATTCGATAAGATCGAGACTGTGAATACTTGATTCAGAAGTTTCCTGACTACTTAAAAGAGAACTTGATTCTCTCTCAGTAACTCCTCCTAGAACACAATAATTGATTTGTGCTTCTGAACGGAAGAATCAGACTTTTTCATACATAACCGAAGTGACGAGTACCACATAAGTGTTGGGCAAAATTTGCTCTAAAATCCAAATTAACTTCTCTCATGAGATATGGAAACGGGATGTTCACTAAAGAGACATTAGGACATTAATTTTATATAATCCCGTTGAGCTGAAAGTGTTTTTAGCCAAACATCCTACCTTCTAAGAGGGAGTGTTACTTTCTAAAAGGATAGTATGAGTAAGAAAATACTTGAACTAGTTGAATACCCACAAAATTAACAATTAGATTCATAATTATTGTTTTCCAAATACCTACTTCTAAGGAGCCTTCGAAAGAGAGAATTGTAATTTTTCAGTGTACACCACCGCTTTATAGATCAGGAAAGTACCCAATGAACTTTAATGGTATGAATTTTGTATAAAAAATCCTAATAATGGTTCGATCATAAAGGATGACCCTACGAGTTATTATGAGGCCATGTAGAGCCTGAAGTCTGAGAATGCCTTAGAGCCATAGAATCTGAAATGGATTCGATATATGCTAATACAGTGTTGATCTTGGAGGTTGCACCGGAAGGAAATATTCTAATTGGATGCAAATATGTATTTGAGAGAAAGATTGGGGCATATAGAAATATCAAGATCTTTAAGTCTTGAATATTGGTCAAAGCCTATAGGTAATGAGAAGGAATTGATTACAAGAGACCTTCTCGCCCATGGCTATGACCATATCCATCCCGATTATGCTTACCATTATAGCATACCATTATCCTCAAATTTGGTAAATAGATGTGAGGACTTCTTCATAATTGGGAATTAGGAAGAAGATGTGTATGTGATACAACCTGAAGGTTTCACATAAAATGCACAAAGTAGTTGTATAAGTTACTGGGATCATTCTAAGGATTGTAGCAAGCTTCTCAAAGTTGGAAATCTATTTTGACTAAAAGACAATCAAATCCTTTGATTTAAAATGGATGACGAATGTGTATGTGCAGAGAGTTTGTGGGAGTATGATTACATTCATTGTCTATATAATTTAATAACATTCCTCATTGAGAATGATGTAAATTTGGTACAAACTATCAAGTTGTGGTTATCGAAAAACTTCTCCATAATAGAGTGGGTAAAAGTATCTCTTAGTTTAGGCATAAGATCTATAGAGCTATATTCAAAAGGATTACTAGGCTTAACCATTCACGTACATAGGCAAAGTGCTAAAAGGGTCTAATATGGAAGATTCCAGGAAATGACTATTTGCTTAAGTGTCTTGGAATCTCACTCTCTAAGGATGTCACCTAAGACATAAGTGGAGAGAGAATGCATGAATGAATAACCATTGCTTGCCTATAGGTTTCCTCATGTATGCCTAACAATATACGAGGCTGGATAATGCCCATTGCTCTAAGTGTGATGAGCATGAATCAAGGCAATCCAGATGAATGTTATTAAAATGTAGTCAATAATATTATTACATTCTTAGAAAGCATGAAGGGTATGTTCTTTATTTATGGGGATTTCAAATTGAAATAAGGGTTTTCAAACTTTAATTTTCATTAAAAAATAGTCGATTCATTCCACATCATGTATTATTTTATGCTACTTGTTGAATAAGTTAGTTGGAAGCGTTCATGGTAAGAAATGACCGAGAATACAATTAACAAAAATGAATACATTAATTCTTAAGAAGCAAAATAAGTGTATATGA
Source organism: Coriaria nepalensis (assembly GCA_027186245.1). Taxonomy (NCBI): domain Eukaryota; kingdom Viridiplantae; phylum Streptophyta; class Magnoliopsida; order Cucurbitales; family Coriariaceae; genus Coriaria; species Coriaria nepalensis. The sequence continues at coordinate 6,460,251 of CP114491.1, read as the reverse complement.
TAAAAAGGTTCATAACTCAACTTATAACGGTTCCTAGCATCATTCACATGGTAATGTACTACAAAAATAATGACGTGCATCAAAAGCAAAGGAACCAAGGTCTCATCAAAAATCCAAAACACATATTATTTTGTTATCATTATCACTTTATCCTAGTGATAGTCGGAAATGTTTAAGTGAACATAAGAGACTAGACACAAATTATAACATAGCGGATCCAGACACTAAGTCACTTTCCCAATGAACATTTAATGGCCATTTGGACAAGATGAGAGTAAGATTCAAAAGCGATTGGCTTTAGAGCAAGAATGAGATTGAAAGTATAGTATATGTCAAGTCAATCGGGTTTAACCCAATAGGATCATTTAGTTATGCAAATAAGTATTGTTTTGTATAAGCTAAAAACTAAATGAATACTTTGTGTCTAGATGAGCGTTTTGGATCAGCATGTTGGAAATGATATTGTATTCATATTATATGACATGCCCAATAAAATTCTCGGATCTTAGATATGTACTTGGAATCATAATAGGACTCACGCTCAGTGAGATCCAAATAGCTTGATGTCTAAGAACTAAACTGTTCATTGTCATAGGATTTACATGATGAGATACTGACAATTTGGAAAGACTATTACATGTACTATCTTCGAGAGAGAAGAATGATATTCTCATAATCATTGATATTGGAGAATATAGGGATAGGCAAGTAGGTGATTGGTGGAGACTTAATCACTGAACGTGTTCATCGGACAAATCCCAATGGTAATAATATTTACTATTAATGAGACTTGTCAAGTGGCTATTGTACTTGTGAATATCAGATCCGAGATCACCATTATAGTGACATACCAGATATCATGCATTGATATCGCTAAAGGTTATCCTATTTAAGGGTTACTAATAAGGTGAGACATTGAGCATGTGTTCTTGTACTGGGTAGTCTGTAGGATGATAAGATGAGAATCATTACCTTTATATTAATGGAAGAGTCCTATGAGTGATGTGTCTTAATGCAAGGTATAAATCTTGGTGCAAGGTAGAATGATATGAAGAAAATTTCTATAAATGCATTGTCTGACTTATATAAGAACTTACATGATTCATATGGTCAGTCTATTAGGATTTGATAATTAAACCATGCATTAGGACTTATCAGCCTGGCACAGTAATAGTCATCACGAGTTTCTTTAGAGGTCAATACTACTTCTCATTTCACAAGTCTATGTGCCTTTCTATAGGGCAACTTAGGGTTGGTGGCTTAAATTAATTTATCATAGAGATGATGAAATGAATTCTTTAACTTTAAAGTTATTTTCAATGTAAATGGTCCAATATTTAAATAGGATAATTGTGGAGCTCACCTACCGAAAAAATGTAGAATCTATTCGATTACACACATAAGAACAAATGATTTAAGTTGAAATCATATTTGCATAAATTTGACTTGTTCTTGGGGAACTCAATTTAAGATTTAAATAATTACTTACAAACATATCCAAACTGTGATTTAGATTTAATTTGAAATTAAATAATTAATTAGAGAAATGTTAAGTTGACTAAATAAGTTTATTAAATGGAGACTTAAAAAAATTTAAAGTTAAACAGTATTTTCATGTCAAATGGAAAACCTGTTTGGTCATTAAATAGTTAATGGGCCAAACCGGGATATTAGGCCAATGCCCAAATTGTGTCTGAATTTTACTATGTAAAATTGGACAAAGAATTTGGAATATTAGATATTAAATAGATTCATGAATAACCGAAATAGTTATTGGGGTTGGTTTTATTTCCCGAGTGTTCATTAACTGGACCGAGGTTTTATGGCCCAATGTCCATTTACCGATAAAAGGAAGAGGAAACCTTCCCCTTCCTAAACCTTAGCCGCCCAAGTGAGAAAGAGAGAGAAAATCCACTTTTCTCTCTAGCATCTTTTCCTCTTCTCCAAGTAATCTCTCTACTTCAAAATGTTCATGAAAGTGAGAAAGTAAACTGAGAGGAATTTGACCATGTGAATTAAGATTAGAGGTTGGGTGATAGCTATTGGAATGAAAAAGATTCGGTGGTGGCAGAGGTTTTCAGTGGTAGTGACGGGAGAGGAAATAGTGGTGGTAGTTGAGATATGCAACCAGCCTTGGAGGAGTTGAGGGCATAAAATCTCTACTATTTCCCTCTTCTTCTTTATCTAATTATTTCTCAGATTAGATGTGGGACCATATTCTTATAGAGGCAAGAAAATGAGTTGCATGTGATGTAACTGTGAAAGTTGTTTCACTACCTAGTATGATTAGTATGGTTTTCTAAAGATATGTAAGACTGTAATATTCATATGGGGATCCTTTACCTACTAAGAGAAAATTATTTTTCCCGGTTCATATAGAAGGGTAATGAAAATTGCAATAAACTAGAATTACAAAATCTCTTAACTTTAGTAAAATTGATAATTTTATGATTTTCTTATGTTGTATTTTTGTTTAATTTTCCCTTTATGAAAGCAGGCTATGACGAAAAGTTCGTCGGTATCAATTCTCTGAATGAACAAATTAGTGGAAACTAACATCAAGGATTAGTACAAGGAATTGAGAATTATTGTCAAGAATGAACACCTTGCTCATATATTGGGTATGAGAGTGAAGGAAGCTCCTTCTTGGAAAAATGTAACTCCTAAGGAGAGGGAATCTTAGAACAAGTGGTTGGAACAAGATAATAAGGTATATGAAATTATGTTAGCCTTTATGTTGAAGGAGCTTTAAATCATGTATGATGGAATGCACAACATGAACATCATGAAACACCTAAATGAGATTTGAGGTAGTCATGTTCTTGGTTAGTGGTACGGGGGCACATAAGCATTGGTCCGCATGAGGATGGATGACAACAAGCCTATTGAAGAGCATGTGTTGAAAATGATCTGATGCTTGGAAAGATTAGATTTTTTGGATTTGACATGGATCCAGAATTATATAATGATTTAATCATCCAGTCACTTTATCCTTTATTCTTTAATATCACATGTACTAATGGATCCTTTGGTGGGTTGTCTTTACATGCTTAATAATGTTAAAACTCGAATGAAAGGGGCTAAAAATGAAGCATAGTAGGCATTTTCTTGAGTTTGAGAAATTCAATGAGAGAAAGAAGATAAAGGTGAAAGGTGCAAGGAAGCGAAGTTTTTTCATTGGGGAAAAATGGACATTGGAACCAAAACATGTTGATGTTTCAGGTTTGTTCATGATTCAAGTTGATATCTCTTCTAGTGATGTGAAATATGTGGGTATTAGATATCAGTTGCTATTCTCACATTTGTATTGATATGCAAAACCTAAAAAGTAGAAGAACTCAAAAGAGAGAAGAAGCTTACTTATGAGCAGGAAACAAAGAAAGAGTTGTAGCACTAGCTGTAGGCACTTATATAGCTGTAGGCATTAGCTTAGAGCTAGTTTTAAAACAATGTATTATTAGTAATATAATTTATGTTTCAAAACTTGTTGAAGATGGTTATGCATTCTCATTTGAGGAACGAACATCCAATATTATTATGAATGGTGTTTACTTTTCAAGTAGTTTCTTAGTTGATGGATTATATTCGTTAAAATTTAAAGACAAAACTTGCTTGAATATGAATATGGTTAATAAACAGAATCTAATGCAATTCAGACATATCTATGGCATTATTGATTAGGTTATATCAATGAGATAATAATAAACAAATTGCTTAAAAATGGATATCTTAATCCATTTAATTATGAATAGTTGCTGACTTGTGAATCCTGTCTACTTGGTACAATGATCAAGTCTTCTTTTAGTGGAAATGGAGATAGATCAACAGAGTATGTGGCCCTATGGGGCCCTGAAAATCGATATCATATATATTGATGTATTTAGCCCTATGTCAACTCTAGCTAAAAGGAGGTTATCTATGCTTCATTACTTTTACTGATGACATCTTGTGATTTTGGTATATTTATCTTATGAAGCACAAATTCGAATCTTGTGGGAAGGTTAAAGAGTATAGGAATGTGGCTGAGAAATAATTGAGTAAAAGTACTAAAATCTTACAATCAGATCAAGGAGGTGAAAACTAGAGCCATGAATTTCTGAATGACATAAAAGTGAATGAGATTATCTCTCAGTGGAATCCTCATAGAACACCAACACTAAATGTTGTGCAAAAAGGAGGAAATCAGACCTTGTTAAATAGTGTTAGGTCTATGATGATCTGAAGTGAGCTTCTTTTATCTTTCTGGGGTTTTAAACTAGAAAGTGTTGCATATGTGTTGAACACCATCCCCTCTAAATCAATCTCTACAACTCTATATGAGATATGGAAAGCTAGAAGGGCATCCTTTAACCATTAAAGATACCGGGATGCCATGCTTATGTTAAGAAGTAGGAATAGAGAAATCATATGTAAGATTTGATAAATGTTATTTTATGGAATATCCTAAGGAGACTTTAGGATATTGCTTTTGTCATCCCATTGAGCTCAAAGTGTTTTTAGGAAAACATTCCCTTTTCTTGGAAAGGGAATTCATTTCGTATGGAAAAAGTGGGAGTAAAGTAAATCTGAAAGAGTTTCAAGGTTCCCAAAACAACCATAAGATTTAGGATCAAGACTCTACGATTCCCACATCTGAGGGACCTTCAAAAGAAAGATCTATGATTCCTCAAGATACACCAAAACTTTGTAGATCTAGGAGAGTCTCAATTGGACATGAATAGTAAGGTTTCCTAATTGAAAGCTCAAGTGAGAGTTCGGTCATGATAGATGACCCTACAGTTATGATAAAGCCATGTAAGACTCGGATGCTCAGAAATAGCTTAAATCGATGAAATCTGAAATGGATTCTATGTATGCTAACTAAGTTTGGACCTCGGAAGATACACCTGAAGAAATTGTTTCGATATGATGCAAATGAAATTTTAAGAAAAAGATTGAGTCTGATGGAAAACTTGAGACCTATAAAGCTCGATTGGTGGCTAAGGGCTATAGGAAAAGAGAAGGGATCGATTATAATGAGACCTTTTCGCCTGTTTCCATGTCCAAGTCCATTCGGATCTTGCTATCTATTACGGCTTACTATGATTATGAGATTTAGCAAATGAATGTAAAAACTGCCTTCCTAAATGGATATTTGGAAGAAGAGGTGTATAGACCAAAATTATGCAAAGAAGTTACACAGGTTGTAAAGGTCAATCTATGGATTGCAACAAACATATTGGAGTTGAAACATCCGCTTTGACAAAACTGTCAAATTACTCAATTTTGTAAAAAATGAGGTGCTCATTAGGATGATCCATGTGTGTATAAGAGAGTCAATAGGAGCAATTTATCTTATACTTTGATGATATGACACTGATTAGGAATGATGTTAGCATGTTACCATTAATAAAGATTTAGTTATCGAAAACATTCTCCATGAAGATCTAGGTGAAACATATTTTGTTTTAGTTATAAAGATCTATAGAGATATATCTAAAAGATTGGTTGGCATGACCCAATCCATGTACATTAGCAAAATACTAAAGTGGTTTAGTATGGAGAATTCCAAGAAAGGACTATTACCAATATGTCATGGAACCTCACTCTCCAAGAAGAAGTGAGCTAAGACATAAGAAGAGAAAGAAAGCATGAGTTGAGTTCCCTTTGCTTTGGATATAGGATCTTTCACATATGTTATGCTATATATAAGGGCAGATGTAGGCTATGTTCTAAGTATTATGAGTAGGTTCTAAGGCAATCTAGGTGAGCAATACTGAAAGGCTGTTAAGAGCATTCTTAAATACTTGCGAATGACTAAAGACATGCTCCAAAAAATTTTTTTTGGAGAGATTATAGTAACAAAAATTGAGACAAAAACCATTACAAAAGACTCTTAGTGCATACCCTAAGGAGGTCATAAGGCAGACCACAACACATCATCAAAGTAAGGAGAAAAACTCCAACAAGCAAGAAAATAAGCGGATAAGAAAATAAAGTAAACAAAACAAAGCCCAAAACTGGACATAGCAAAATAACAAACAAAAAAATCAGATCTATAACAACCTATCCTAAAAGTTCCATGTACCAATGTCATACTTGTTAGAAGGATGAGGAAGGGAAAGAACTATATGTTTAATGTTAGAGGACATAAGCCCGAAAGTAGAGAAGGGGAGCCGAGGCATGTTTTTGTGGACATGGTCATTATTTCTTTCCAAATGTGGTAATTGAAACTAGTGAAGGATATTGAGATGATAATACTGAAGAAAGTCATGAGAAAGGAGGATGTTGTCACTAATTCTACAGTCTCTAGTAAAAGTCGATTATCTATTTCTCACCAAATCATCAAGAACCACCTTTAATTTCTTACTAAGAATTTTAGTTACGCACTTAGAGACAATATTTCAACAAGTGATAGGCCTAAAGAGAGCAATCAAAGGGGTGGGGGGGTGGGGGGGTGGAGAAGAGGTCAAGGCACTAAAGAGCGTTTTTGAAATGATTGAAAACCTCGGTCTTGACAAGTGCATGATCATAATCATCACTATTGTATGAAAAGCCTTAGCATATTTTCTTCAGTAGACCTAAGAGAAAGGAATTTCGTAAGAGCAATTTTCTCTTTGGCTATGGCCTCCAAAGTACCAAGGTTAGATTGATTTGAAATTTGGATGAAGTTGAGGTTAGAATGAACTTTAAGAGGACTCAAATTGAAATTCTTAAAGGTAGTCTTGCTAAAAGAGATTAGAGATAATTTGAGACCCTTAAGATTGCAAACAGGGTAAAAAAGAGTTCCACGAGTTAGAAACTAGGGAGATAAAATTTTCGTGGCCCATCCTAGCATCAAAGGACTTAAAAGAGGTTGTTAATTTTCTAACCTCAAATTTGCAAGAGATGATGATAGGGCTATGATCCGAGATACCTGGAGGGATGAAAGAAGCTTTGGAATTCAGAAACTTTTCATTCCACATAACGTTAGAGAGAGCATGGTCTAACTTCCTTAAATAATTTTTGGGCTTATCCAACAATGAGCTAGCCCAAGTAAACTTTAGACCACCAAAGGTAAGATGATCCACTTCGAAATAAAAAATACAATCATTGAAAAGCTCCATACTCCTACAAAGAAAAGTGTTGCCCCCTAACTGTTTGGGATTTAGTCTAGTCACATTAAAATCTCTCATGATGAGCCAAGCAGCCATAGATTCAATAGATTTAAAGGCTTTTAGTGATGTCCAAAGGGAAATTCTTTCAACATCCAAGTTAGAACCATTAAAGAATGGGACAAAACACCACCATTTAATGTTCATAGAGATAACTTTATAATGCACAACTTGATCATCAAACCCCAAGATAGAAAGGGAAACCTTATGGAATACCTTCCGAAGAGATAGAATTGTTATCATCAAAAGACCAAGAAGAAAAGATAGAGTGGCTAACAACATCAAAGTTGGGGAGTCCTTAACTTTAGTCTCGACAAAACCAACAACAAAAGCATCACACATAGAAATCAAATCATGAACCTCTTTCCTTTTGTATGATTCATTAAGACATCTTATTTTTCAATAAATCATCGATATAATAAAGAGGAGGGGAAGGAGAAGGAAAGTGAAAAGGCTTGTACCTTTTAAAGCATGAGTTATTCTTCTTCCTCTTCTTACGCAAGTGATCACTTACAATTTCAAACTGAAAACTATTTAACTTAAAACGTGTTTTAAGATTTAAATGGTTCATTTGCAAGAATAAATAAAACCCACACGTTGTTGTGGGGGCCCACTTGCTAGCATAATATAGAACCTATTAGGTCACACACATAAAGGATGATTGGATCAAAGTTAAGATCTTAACTTGAAAAAATTGACTCGATCTTAGAAAAGTTAGCTTAAGAGTTAAATCATTATTTAGTTTAGTTAGTCTAGACCACTCTCATAGTATTAGCATTTGCAAAGTGTGATTTAGATTTAATTGAAACCTTATTAATTAAAAAATATATATTAAATGGACTAAATATATTATTAAAGGGAGATTTAATAAATATATAGTCGAACAATAGTTTTTAGGTAAAAGGCAGCGGCAACATTTCTTAAAGAGGGTAGAAAATCGACTGGTTCTTAGAGGAGGGTTACCTTTGTATAATCTTCCTCTAATTTCATTATTCAATTCTAGTATTTTATATTATAATGTAAACCTAATTATCCGGTGCGAAGGAATTGCATACAACCCAAGATCTTTGAGTAATTGGCAGGGTCAAATATACAGAAGCTATTTTGAAAAATGGCATTTTGCTCCAGGTACGCAAAGATCCACCAACTTACATGAGATTTCATGACATATTGCCCTTTCTTTAGTTTATGTACATACACTAGGTCATGTCGAGCAATCATTTGCATCTATCTCTATAAATGCTTATGCCTAAGATAAAAGATGTTTCACCAAGATCTTTCATGAAGAAGTTTTTGACAACCATATCTTTACTGATTGTAACATACTCACATAATTAATTCCCGATGAATGATACTTCATATATGTATAATAAAATAAATGTTACCTTGCTCCCACTCTTAATGTCATTTATGTAGTATATCATCTACGTATAAGACAATGAATGTTAACTTTCTTGTACACACATGGATCATCCTCATTCTTAATGAAATTAAATGATTCGATTGTTTGATCAAAACAGATGTCCCAATTCCAAGAAGCTTACTTCAATATGTAGATTAACCTATGTAGCTTGCACATCATCTTCGCATGTTTAATGTCTGTAAAGCTCTCAACTTGTATCATATACAGCTCCTCTTCTAAATCTCCATTTAGGAAGGCAGTGTTGACATCTATTTTTCAAGTTTAATAATTATAATATGTTACAATTGTATTAAAAAATATCCTAATAAATTTGGTGGTGACAACAAGCGAGAAGGTTTCTTCATAATCGATTCCTTCTCTTTTCATATAGCCTTTTACCATTAATCGAGCCTTAGAGGTCTCGAATTTTTCGTTCATCCTCATCTTTTTTAAAAGATCCATTTGCACACGATTGGAAAGATTCCTTCAGGTGTATCCTCTAAGGTCCAAACTTGGTTAGCGTATATTGAATGCATTACAGATTTAATGGCTTCAAGCCATTTCTCATAATTCAAGCCTTTATGGATTCATCATAACTCCTAGGACCATCCTCTATGACCAAACCCTCACTCGAGTCTAGGGTTCTTGTTTTGAACTAACCAATATCACATGTTATTCTTTTGAGGAATGGTTCATCAAATTAGAAATCCCATTCACTTTCTAATATAAGAAAAAAAACTAGAAAAAGAAAAGAGGAGGGGTGGGAGATAATTTATACAAAGGACAGTTGTATTTCTCGACCACTACCACTGCACTACCAGAAACTGCCACCACCTCTGCCGCTAGAAAATTGTTGCCACCATTGACATTTTCTGGTTCCTACCACTTTCATCCAACCTCTAATCTTAATCTACATGGGCTAGGCATTTTAGTTTAGTATCTAACTCTCATGAACACTTAAGGTAGAGAGAATACATTGAGAAGAAGGAAGATGTTAGAGAGAATACTAATTCTCTCTCTTGATATAACTCGGGCAACTACATTATTGAGGAAGAGGTACCTCTTCCTTATATGGTATTTTCTCTCTCTCTTGATATGACTTGGGAGATTAGGTTAATGAAAAAGAGAGGTACCTCTTCCTTTTATAGGTTAATAAATTTTGGACCTATTTCCCATGAGCCCAAAGCCCAGTTCTTTTAAAGAATGATTCGAAAGTAAATCGAGTTCATTATGTCTAACCTAATTCTAATTTTCCACCAACTCAATTTTATGTCTAACATAATCTAAATTCTTCGTCTAATTTTACTTGGTAAAATTTAGACATAATTATGCCTTGGCCTAATAGCCCGATCTAGCCCATTAACTCTTTAATTGTTAATCGGGTTTTACCTTTGACTCTAAAAATATTATTTGACTTTAAATTTATTAAATCTTCATTTCATGAACTTATTTACTCAATTTATATTTCTTCAATTAAATATTTAATTTTAGATTAAATCTAAATCACTCTTTGTATATGGTAGTAATATGGGTGTGATATAAACTTAACAAATTATACTAATTAATGATTTAAATAATCATGTTCTCCAAGAACAAGTCAAATTTCTCCAGATATGAATTCAACCAAAATCCTTTATCCTTTATCCTGAAAGTATAATACCCGTCAAGCCAATCGGGTTTGACCCGATATGGTCATTTACTTATGTGAATTAGTTTTGATATGTATAAGTTATCAACTAAATGAATACTTTATATTTAAATGGGCATTTGCTCATATTAGTTGTCATTATCTTAGAAATGACATTGTATGCATATTGATTATGTGACATACCTAATACATTCTCACATCTTAGATATGCACTTAGAACCGTAATAGCAATCATGCTCGATGAGATCCAAGTAGCTTATCGCCTAAGATCCAAATTTTTCGTAATTATATGAGTGTTATCATCGGATAATGATAATCCGGAAAGACTATAACGTGCACTATCTTCTTCAAGAGAAGAATAATATTCTCATAATCATCGATATTCGTGAATATTAGGATATGAATAGAGGTGATTAGTAGGGACTTAATCATTGAACGTGATCATTGGACAAGTCTCAATAGTAATAATATTAATTGTTAATGAAAATTGTCAAGTGGTTGTTGTACTTGTGATGCTTAGACCCAATATCAGCACAGTATAGACGTACAAGATATCATGCTTTGATATCGACTCTGTTTACGGGTCACTAATAAGGTGAACCATTGGGCATGTATTCTTATATGGGTAGTCTGTAGGGTGATAAGATGGGATCTCTCACCTCTATATTAGAGAAAAAATCGTATGAGTGATATAGCTTATGCAACGTATAAATCATTGAGCAACGTAGTATAGTATGAAAAGATTTTATGCAAATTGATTGTCTAAATTGCATAAGAACTCACATGATACATATAGTCAGTCTAGTAAGGTTTAACAGTTAGACCATGCCATAGGACTCATCGAGATTATGGAATAGACAGATGGATCAGTATAGTACGGTAATAGTCACCAAAGGTTCTTGTGACCCATATGCCTTGTTAGAGGCAAATGTGAGTCTGGTGGTTTAAGTTAATTGATCATAGAGATGATAGAATTAAGTGGTTAACTTAAAAGTTATTTCAAGGATAAATAGTCAAATCTTTAGATTTGATAAAACTCACAAGTTGTTATGGGACCCACCTACCGACATAGTGTAGAATCTATTAGGTCACACACATTAAGAACGACTAGATCTAGGTTAAGATCTTACTTTGCAAATTTGACTTGTTCTTAGAGAACGTGATTGAAAGATGTAAATCATTAATTAGTTTAATTTGTTAAGTCTAGATCACACCTGCACTACTAGCATATCCAAAATTTTATTTATATTTAATTTGAAGTTAAATAATTAATTAAAAAATATTAAGTTGGCTAAATAAGTTTGTTAAATAGAGATTTTAAATAAATATAAAGTCAAGCGATATTTTTCGGGCAAAATGAAAAACCATGTTCGTCATTAAAGTGTAAATGGGCCTAACTAGACATATATGGAAACGCCCAAATTAAAGTCTGGACTTTACCAGGTAAAGTTGTATTTTAATTTTAAAATATTTGTTTATTCTAATTTTTTAGAAATCGGGAGTTAAAACAAACTGGGAACCCGAACATTTAATTAGAAGGGAACTAGACTTAGAGGCTTATTTGGGCCTAGATCCCAAGGCTCATATTCCTTATAAAAGGAAAATAAGAACTCTAAGAGAGAGAAAAGAGAATGAGATTCATCTTTTCCCTCTCAACCTTTTCCCTTTACAATGTTTGAATCTCATGAGTTGAGATTCTAACTAAAAACTAGCCTAAAAGTTGTTGTTATTGTTGATACTAGTAGACGTAGTGGTGGCAATTTTTGGCGAGGGTGTGGTGGCCAATCAAGGCCACTGGAAGAGAAAATGGGCATGATATAATCTATTATCTTCCCTACCTACTCATCTCTAGGTTTTGATTTTTGAAATGGATAATTAAACCTGGATTTCAGATTTAAGATAAGGTCTTCAAATGCATAGCCCCTGGATCATGGTGGTAGTTAATTTAGAATCAGATACTGGGATGTCATTTACAAAAAATACATTCGGCTTTAGGTAAGCAAAGATTCAACGATTTATACTATTTACCCTGAAAATGACTTTTAAGTTATATAGTTAGTTGATCATCTACATGATCAATTAACTTTAACCATTAAACCTAAGTTGACCTCACCAAGGCATATATAGTGCCCGTAAAATGATAACTAGTTTCGAACCTCTAAAAGAACCTATGGTGACTATTACCATATTATAGGCTCAATGGTCATGTAGAACATAGTTGCTCACAAATACAAGGATCGATAGTAACTCAGTTTAGATTCGTCGGAGGAAAGGAAAAACAAACCATTTCAATTTTAAGTTTAAGATCATAATTTGACATATAGTTTGATTACAAAGGTTAAATAGTAATTATTGATTTGTTAAATCTAATGTCATACAGTTCTATAGGCACAACTAAGTTTGATAATAATTTAATTATAAATTAATAAATTACATAGGAATTTTTATTCGATTATTAAAGGGTCCTAAAGTCCATATTTAACAAATAAACATTAAAAGATTAATGGGCCAATTTGTTAATTGGATTTCTTAGGCCAAATTAATCAAATGGATGATTAAAAAACATGGGCTTACAACCATGAAGTGGCCAGCCATATGAGCAGGTTTTAACCCATTTTTTCTTTACTCAGGTCAAATTAACGGGTTGATTTTTAGGAAACCTATAGCCTAATAGAGCAATATAAATACCCCATTAGGGCTTATCGAAAATCAAGAAGTCTTCTCTACTAGGAATTCAGGCATATGAAGTAGCGGAAGTAATAATTTATAATATTCGGATTTCATCCTAATCATTAAATAATTTCATAAATAACATCAATCACATATATAATCTCTTTACATAAAGCACAGTAAATTCCATGCATTTAAATTTTAAGTTTAGGCTAAAGGGTTACCTTAACTTGCTGAACAAACCACTATAATTCCTCTTTCAATCTAATTGCAAGGAAGATTAAGAATGTTCACATTTTTGTCCTCTAATTGTAATCTATATTATTAGTTTGCTCAGTTAATTTTCTACCTTTAGATTTAAAACATGAATCAAGAGGTCTAGGGAAAGAGAAGAGAAAAATTCTCTCTATTCTCTCTCAATTTCAGCCAAGAGGAGGAGGGGGAGCATTAGGGTTTTCAGCTATTTTGTGGGATATTTATAACGTTCTACTAGGTCTAAGGTTTCCTAATCATATCAAATTTCCTTGTAACAAATGTTTCTTTAACTTAACTAAGAAATCAATGGGTCAATACCCATGTATATGCCTAATCACCTCTATGGGCTTTGACCTATGGATTTTAATCAATCATTTGATTAATTCGACTCATGAAAATCTAATAAATAATTTGGCCCATTAATATTTTAATGTCCAATTATTAATACGTACATTTAGGAACCTCGTATAATTAAATAACAAGTCCTTTGTTTATTAATTTTCAATTACTTTAATGTTATACTTAGTTGTGCTAGCAGAGCTACATGACATTAAATTTAACAAATTAATAATTACCATTTTACCCTTCAAATGAAAACGGTCTATTTTTCCTTTTTCTCTAATGAATCTCAAATTGAGTTACTATCGAATCTTTACATGTGTGATGAATTAGGGTCTATATCATAATTAAATTTATTTAATTTAAAACATCTTTTATATTAAACAATTAACATAATCATTTCATGATTAAATAACTTAAACTTCCATGTCAAAATTTATTTCTAGTAAAGTATCAAGATTACACCGAAGATCAGAAATACCATCTTCCTAAAAAACTTTCTATGACTATAGTATATTTACAATAACAATCTTTCTATCTTGCCAGTATCCCTATTCATTCTAGTGTATGGTTTGATTGTTAAACCCTAATAGAAAAATCATATAAATCATTATGTCTTTATTGAGCATCGATAATAGATTTATAGAAAACTTATTTTCATACCATACTATTTTGTAAAGATTCATTGTTTAACAAAATATATAATTCTTAGGATCTATTTCAAAATACAAAAGTAGTGGATTCCCTCTTAATCACTCACAACCTTCATGTATAATATTTTATGCCCAACGGTTCGCCCCATATTCACCATTGGACAAGGCTAATTAGAATGATGTTAAAGCATGAAACCCGACACAGAAGATATCATGGCAATCTCATGTCTGAGGGCCACATGTAATATAGCCACTAGATAATTCTCAGTAAAAATTAGTATTAATTACTACTAAGAATTATCTAAGTGTTATGTTTCGTACCCTTACTCCCTACTAAGCATTCACATACCATCATGATGTTCCACCAATAGCAATGGCCATGAGATCAGCCACTCTAAATACTTTAGGTAATGAACAATATGATTATCTATCTAGATCATCAATGTCCATTCAATGATTATCTATCTGGATCATCAATGTCCATTCTTGAATCTATCATATGACAATGAAAAGTTCGTATCTTAAGCTTTATGCAGCTTGAGTCTCAATTAACATGATCTTTGTAATGGTCTCTAAAGTGCATAACTTAAGACACTAGATTTTGTCAAGATGTGTATGTATAGAACATAATATATTAATTCCAACAAAATCAATAAACATGATAAATAATAACTGACTTTCATAAATAAATAATAATAATATTCATTGTCTTGCTAATTTATGTCAAGGAAGTGCCTTAGTGAATGGATTTGCAATGTTTTCCTCTATGTCGACCATTTCTATGTTGACGTCCTCTCTTCCAATTATTTCTCGGATTAGGTGATAACGTTGCAACACGTGTTTGGATTTTTTATGAGACCTCAGTTCTTTTGCTTGTGCTATTGTACCTTTGTTATTGCAATACAGTACTATGAGATCAACAATACTCGAAAACACACTAAGTTTAGTTATGAACTTTTCATCCAAACCATCTCTTTTGCTGCTTCTGAAGATGTAGTGTATTTGGCCTTAGTGGCGGAATCTGCAATAGGAAATGTCGTTTTTTTGTTTTGAACTCTTCCAATTGACTGCTCCACCATTGAGCATGAAAACAAAACCTGAAATTTATTTGCTATCATTAATGTCTGATTGAAAACTAGAGTCTATGAAACCCTCGATTTTGAAGTCAATACCTCCATGAATCAAAGACATCTCTTTAGTTCTTCTCAAGTACTTAAAAATGTTCTTAATCCGGATTACTTAAAACATGCTCGTAACACTTAGAGCATAGGTAGCATCCGGACTTATACATAACATAGCATACATGATGGATCCTATTGCCAAAGCATAAGGTACCTCACTCGTCTCATCTCATCTCTCTCTCCATATGTGTCTTAAGAGACATATTCTTGGAGAGGTAGATTCCATGAGTCATTGGCAGGAGTCCTCTCTTGGAATCTTCCATGCTAAATCATCTAAGCACTTTATCTATGTACGTCAACTAGGTCAAGCCTAACTGCCTTCTAGATCTTTATTCCTAGAGTATAGGCTGCTTCTCCCAAATCTTTCATTGAGAAATTCTTTAATAGCAATAACTTGATAGGCTACAATGTACATACATTATTCTCATTGAGTAGTATGTCATCCATGTGTAGAATGATAAAAGCAACAAAGCTCCCAACAAATTTCTTGTAAACACAAGAATCATCTTCATTCTTAATGAAATCAAATGATTTGATCGTTTCATCAAAACTAATGTTCTAACTTTGATATGCATGTTTTAGGCTGTATATAGACCTTTGTACCTTACACAACTTCCTTATGTCTTTCTTGGTGGTCAAGCCATTGGGTAATATCATATAGATATCCTCCTCGAGGTGTTCATTTAGGAAGGTTGTTTTCATGTTTCTTTGCCATATTTCATAATCATGATATTCTACAATGATAAGCAATATCCAAATGGATTTAGTCATTGCAACTAGTGAGAATGTTTTTTTATAGTCAACCTTCTCTTGGTTTATATATACCCTTTACAACTAGTCTAGTCTTATAGGTTTTGACTTTTCCACTTGCCATAGTTTTTCTCTTAAAAACTCACTTGCATCCTATATGAACTATTCCTTAAGGTAAATCCATCAAGTCTCACACTTAGTGGCATACATTGAATCTATCTTAAATTTCATGGCTTCTAGTCATCTCTTGAAATTCGGGCCATCAATTAATTCGTAGTATCATTGTCTATGTTCAGACCATTACTAGGATTCTTTACTAGAAATCCATAACGCTTTAGCCCCCTAGTCATTCTACTAAATCTATGATCCTACTATGTACTCTGAGGTTTCACTATGTCCTCTTTTGTAGGTACCTCACCCAAAAGTTGTGAGGTAACATGATATTCGATTTGAATGTCATTTTCTGAGTCTTGAACTTCATCAAGTTTAATCTTACTCCCACTATTCATTTCCAAAAATATATCATTATTTAAGAAGACGACCTGCTTGGAAACAATCATTTTCTGCTCAATGGGATTCTAGTAGTATCCTAAAGTTTCATTTGGATACCCCACAAAATAACATTTTTCTGACCTAACCTTCAACTTTTCTACTTCTTGTTTCTTAACATAGGCATGGAATGCCCATTGTGAATATGTTTAAATATTTCCCTTATGCCTTTCTATGACTCATATGGTGTCGAAGAAACAGATTTTGAAGGAATCATGTTTATGACATAATAGAGGTAGATCGATAAAACTCATCATTTACCGAATAATCTCCAACATGGTTCGATTTCTCCTCTAAGACAGCGTTCAACTGTGGCATTCTAGTAGGGGTCCATTGTAAGGAGACGGTATTCTCTTTCAGGTAGTGAAGAGACTCGGAGCTTAATTATTTACTATTCAATCTTATCGAAGTATCTTAATACTTTTGCCTAGTTATTTTTCTACTTCATTCTTATATTCTTTGAATTTCTCAGATTATTCGGATTTATGCTTCATAAAATAAATATATCTGAATCTAGAGAGATTATTAGTAAATGTAATGTACAAAAAACCATTTCTAGCCGTAGTTGACATACGCGCACATACATTAGTATGTAATAGGCCCAACAACTCGGTTTGTCCTACTCCAGTTCCACTAAAAGAAGATTTGATCATCTTGCTTAATAGATAGGATTCACAAGTTGGCATCAATTCTAAATCAAATGGACTCAAGTATCCATCTTTATGCAACTTTTAAATTTTTGTTTTGTTGGCATGACCTATTGACCTATCGACAATACCATTGGTACGTTTGATTCACATCAAACTTCCTTTTCTTGACTTGTTGAATATTGAGGCAAGTTTCATTACTTAAATTCAAGATATAAACACCATTATTTAAGGAACCACTCACATAAAATAAACCGTCCAACTCAAAACTTGTAATATTATCCTTGATGGAAAAGGCAAACCCCACTTCATCAATTCTATAAACAGAAACAATATTGCTTATTAAAGTTGGTGCAAAATAACAATGTAAGGGCCTACAACTAAAACATCAACTTTTGCTTCATTTTCAGCTCGTAGGTTGACTTCTCCTTTCTTCAAGATCTATCTACTTCACACATTATTACAAATATGATAATACCCAAGTAGAAAAATAATTAAAAGAAAGATTAACCTCAATCATGAACACACTTGAAGCAACATCACTATGCTTTTTGAGACTTGCAAGATACTCCTTGCAATTCTTCTTCCAATGTCTGAATTCTCCACAGTGGAAACGTTTTCCATCCTTACTTTTCATTATCTTTCCATCATCCTTCTTTACCTTTGGAACCTTTTTCTTGCCTCACTTCTTAAGTGTGGCCTTGTCCTTCCTTTTTTAGGGATTTTTCGGCCATTTGAAGCATATTATGCAAATCACTAACCTTATTCCACACAATTCGTTTCGCACGGTTAAATTTATATTTAAAATCTCAACACAAGAGATGATAAGTTTGAGGGAAATGAAAAGGAAAAGACTTTCTTTTATCTCTTATAATTTTTAGCCGAGAGATTGTGTGAAGACTTGTGAGCGTTATAAGAAGCAGTTATGTCTACCACAAAGAAAGTAGCCAATGAAGATTTCGTTCCTACTGTCATCTCTCATGGCAAGATACCTTGGACCTTAAACAAGCCGCTAGTGAAATCGGTGACAATCACTTCGGTTGGCAGTAGATCCTTAACTAATTTATCAAGGATCCTCATTATAGAAGAAGGCAATATTTTGACCGTTGCCTTGTCATCAACTAGTGTTTGGGATATTGGTATACCTTTGAGATTTTAGTCTACGAGTAATACGTAAGTGGAAGCGGTAATTTAAAATTTTTCGGATCTAATCCTTAACATGATTTAGACTCATAGGCATACCCTAAGATCGATCATACAAACATATATCAAATATATTTTTAACGAAAGCACAAAAAAGTCCAAAGAAACTAAAAAATTAAGATCTAAGAAAACTTACTGATCATAATACATAATAGAACGAATCTCCTTGCTCCTTCATCATAGCAAAATTCAATAGGAAGATTGAGGAGCCCAAGTGTTCACTCTCTAATCGTAATCCACATAGTTCATTTCGCTTGGTTGATTTTCTACTCTAAGATTCATTGTATGATTCAAAGAACTCATGAAAAGGTAAAGAAAAGTCTCACTTTCTCACACTAGGGATTTCAGTCAAGACGCAAGTAAAAGCTTATAATTTTTGGCCACCCTAATAAGGTATTTATAATAATCCATTAGGTTTTAGATTTTCTAATCACATTAGGTTTCTTTAAACTAATTAAGGAACAATGGGTCAAACCCACCTAATATATGGTTGGCCTTGTTATGGCTCTTTAGCCTATATATTTTATTCAATACTTTGATTAATTTAGTTTATGAAATTCAGTTAACAAATTAGCCTATTAACTTTTTAATGTCCAATTATTAATTACGAACCTTCAGGACACTTTTGTAATTAACTAAACAGTCTCAATGTAAATTATTAATTTTTTAATTAAATTATTGTGCTAACAGAGCTACACAACATTAAATTTAATAAATTTATCATTTATCATTTTTTCCTGTAGTCATACAGTAAGATAAATTAAGATTTTACCCCTAAAATCAAAATTGTCTATTTTCCTTATCCTTTTAGAAAACTTAACTAGGTTACTTTTGAACTTTAATGCATGTGGATCTCATAACACTTTTTGATTTTATCTAATTCATAATTTGATTCATTTAGCTTTAAAATAATTTTTTAACTAAATAGTTAGTTCAATCATCTCATGATTAATTAATGTAAACCTCCAAACTAAGATTGACTCCTAGTAAAATGTCAAGGCTAGCCGGGAGATGAGAAGTAAGCATCTTCCAAGAGAACCTATTTTGACTAACATTTATACAATAATGATCCTTCCATTTAGCCAATCTCCCGATTCATCTTAGAGGATGGTTTAATTATTAAACCCTAATAGACAAATCATATGAATGGTATATCTTTAATGAACATAGATAATGAATTTACTGAAACCTTTTTCATACCATACTACCTTGCAAGGATTTCATTGTTCAATAAAGTAAACAACTCATTGGACTTATTTCCAAATACGAAAGCGATGAACTCCCTGTTGATCACTCACAATCTTAATGTACAACATTTCATATCCAATGGTTTTCCTCGTGTTCACCCTTGATTAGTGCTAATTGGAATGATGTCAAAGTATGCAACTCGGCACATAAGACACCATGCCAATCTCAAGTCTATGGATCACATGTAACATAGTCACTAGATAATTCTCATTAATACCCAATATTAATTACCATTGAGAATTATCTAAGTGTCACACTCAGTACCTTTAGTCTATACTAAGCACCCACATATCATCATGATATTCAATTAACACTAATGGCCATAAGATTGGCCACCCTAAACACTTTAGGTGATGAGCAATGTGATTGTCTATCTAGTTCATCAATGTCCATTCTTGAGATTCTATCACAACAAACAATTTTTGTCTTTAAGCTTTAACCAACTTGAGTCTTACTTAATAAGCACGATCTCCATCATGGTCTCTAAAGAGCATAACTTAAGACACTAGACTTTATCATGATATGCATTTATAGAACATAAGATATTAATTCCAACATAATAAATAAACATGATAAATCGATGAATGTATTTACTTTTATTGAATTAATAATCATATCGTTAATATTTACAAATAACATTGTATCTCACAAAATGTTTACCCATTGGACTAACCTGATTGGCTTGACCGCCATACATTTTCAATCTCCCACTTGCACTAAAGCCAATCATTTCAAAATCTAATTCTCATCTTGTCAAGATGGTGATATAGCTTTTGTTGGAAAAACTCTTTCGTTAGTGGATCCACTATGTTGTTATTTATATCGACTTTCTCTATATTCATATTCACACTACGAGTAACTATCGGATTAAGTGGAAAATGCAGTAACACGTGTTTGAAACATGATGAGAACAAGGTTTCACTTGCTTATACTATTGTATCATAATTATCCTAGTCAACTATTATGAGATTATTAATGCTAGGAACCACATCATATCAAGCTATGAATTTTTATCCAAAACACCACTTTTACTACATCCAAGGCTGCAATATATTCAGCCTTAGTGGAGGATTTCACGGTGATTTTCTAATTTAAAATTTCTTCAATTTTACCACTCTTTCAATATAGGTAAAACAAACCAAAAACAAAACTGATTTACTATCATCGATATCCGATTGAAACTTAGAGTCTATGAAATCTCAAATTTCAATTTGGATGCTCCATAAAATTAAGAATATATTTTCATTCTTTTTAAATAAATTAAGTATATTGTTAATAGTATCTCAATGCTTTATCAATTTGATTGCCTTTAACCTTCTCATAACTTTTTAGAGCATAGGTCATATCTGGTCGCATACACAGTATAGCATATTCATGCTATACCTCTCTGTTTATATCTTAGTTAACATCTCTTAAGAGAGAAGGATTCCTTAACGCATTGGCAAAAGTCACCTCTTGGAATCCTTAATGATAAACATCTATAACACTTTTACCTATGTATGTTTATTCAGTCAAGCCAAGCAATCTTTAGAATCTATCTCTATAGATCTCAACAAATGATTCTATACCCAAATATTATGGAGGGTTGTTTTGACAATTACAATTTAACAGATTGCATCATTACTACCTCATTATTTAATTAGTACTATGTCATTTATGTAAGGAATTTATTATTTTGGTACTCTCTCTAACCTTTGTATGCACACAATGATATTTTCATTTTCAATGAAATCAAACATTTTGATCATTTCATCGAAACATATGTCACAAATCTTGAGATGCTTATTAAGATTTTCTACTAGAAATGTGTCATTTGGGCTCAATAGAAAAATACTAGCCTACGAATCTATTATGCACTCTAAGATTTCACAATTCTCTTTCGAGGACATCTCAGTATCGATTAGTCAGTATAAAACTCTCGATTTGTAATTATTTTGTGGTTCTTGAATTTCTTCAAGTTCTATCATACTCCTACTAGTTCTTTTAAGAAGAAAATCTCTCTATGAGAAGGTATTGGTTCAAATAATAAATATCTTTTGTCATAGAGTATAATGGAAACAATATCGTAACACCCCTTTAGGATATGCCATAAAATAAATTTCAAACCATGCCTCCAATCATATATCTCTAAAACATAATATGGTTCAATGACATTCTTCTACCACTCTATATCTCATATGAAGTATAAAAGAAAACTAATTGGGGGAAATTCTTTTTCGTACATAGCTATAATATTCTTAGGCATAACTCTTGAATATTTTATGGAAGAGTGATCTAATAGAACCAAATCAAATAAGGTACGATACCTCCTTTCGACATGCTAGGTGGTGACCATTAAGAGAGAATCTAATTCTTTTTTTAACTAAGAGAATTTTTGTGAATTCTTCTATAAAAGCAACATTGTGAATTCTTGTTCCATTGGCATAATTTAATTAATAGTGTTAAGCCTTGTTTAAATCACATCAAACTTTTCGTTTTTCAATCTATTCAATATTAAGATAAATTTTATCTTAATAAAATTTAGAATATATACTTTATTTGTTACCATAAAAGATCTCATCGAATGAGATGCTAAGAGTGTTATTCTTTGACTTTAAAGATAAACCTTCATTGGCAAATAATAGAAACAATACTTTAGGTAAAAGCCAGTATATTAAAACATCAACTTTTTGATTTTTAAATTTATACCAAACGAGTAGGATGAAATTGAAAATGCCAAGGCTAATGTAACAACTTTTTGTTCATTTGTTGCGTTTAGTTCATTTTATCTTTCTTAAAGTTGTACTACTTTTGAGATCAATCATATATCATACATATATGAAATCACATCCAGTATCTCATACTTTTCATAGAATAATTTAAAAGAAAGATTATTTTGTAACTTTGAACAATAATAAAACATCATTATGCTTCATAAGAGACATTGGGCTAGCCTTTCCTTTTTCTCTTCCAATTCCATTGCTACTAGGAGGGAACTTTTTTCCAATTTCTTTATCCCTTCCATCTTAATGGGAATTTCTAGATTTGTAACTACTTCACAAATCATGAAATAGAATCGAATATTTATTAAATTACTAAGTCAAACATATAGAGTTAATAATTTTAAAAACCACTAATTATTAACTAATAAAGTCGCTACTTAGAATTTTAACAATTGTAGAACTAGTTCCTTTCACTTCACTTCTAAATGTTAAAACATTTTTTGTCACTTGTTCTCTAATAAAGGTATCTTTCGGACATCATTAAATGAAATAAGGGTTTATAGATTACATACATGTTGTACCAAATCTTTATACCATTAATAGGTTTAAAGTCATCAATAATTTCAGTGACATGTAACTTCTCATAATACTCTTGATGCTAGTTATTCGTTAATGCAAGTACAATACATTGCATCTCATTAATTTGCTTCACTTACTTTAACCAAGTGATCCTTGTTCTGCCAAGTACTCTTTTATGAATAACTAAAATGTCTTGAGTGTTTGATTTAAGATAACAACAAAATATTCATCTCTAAGAATGATTTTTAGATTTCTAAAGCCATTCCTTTTGAAATTTTGGTCTTACCAATTTATTCAACTTATGAATGAACTTTAAAACATGGTTTGTTATGCACATTACATTAATATAAATATAAAAACAACATATGTAAATTTGCATACAATATTAACTATCAAAATCAAAGGTCTTTACAATTTATACTATCCTCTTATATAAAACGACAAAAATTAATTTTTCTTAGTAGGAAATGGATCCAATCATTGAATATTATAATCAAATATATATGTAGCCAACTATATTAAGCATGAAAGATAGCAAATGCCTTTGCAATTACATCGTATGTAATTCCTTTATCTTACCTCTAAGGAAACATAATCCCATGGTTTCATAGCCAATTATGCTATCTTAGTTAAGCTTAACCGAAACATTCTTATGAAACGTAATGTATTAAACTATCTCAAGCTTGCATCCATGTCCACATCTAGGATGATAGCACTACTCAATCACGCATCATATGCTAAGATAATAAATACATATGCTTACACCAATTATGAGTCTCACGTGTCCATAGGCAACTTATAACTAATTTAAGCATCACATATATTATAATGTTTGGAAGGCAATCAATAAAACAATTTTATGACCAATTTCAATTTCATCTAACCAAAGGACAGATTTAAAAACAAGCATGGTCACATCAATCAATACATATATTTTTATGTTATATTTGTACTATCTCATAGTTTAAGCATGGTATAAATGTGAGACATGATGGATGTATATTTCACAATTTAAATCACATACATCTAATCAATGAATTTGTTAAATAATTTAACTTGCATACATTATATTGTTTTATCTTTTAATGCATAATGATGTAATGTTCATGGAAATCCAAACAAGTTTTAGATTTAATCATATTGGATTCTTGGTTATCTAATCTAATCACGTTCATTGTATATGTTTTAATTAATCAAAAGCACAACAAACAATTAAAACATTTTCCTAAACTATTTAAGGAAAGTTTCAAAAAATGTTAATTTGCCAAAAAGGAAAGGTGTAATCTTCGAAAATTTTCTTAACTTAGAACTCTTTATAAAATAGGAAAGTTTTTTAAAATCAGAAAAGTTTTCTAATTTACAACTCTTTTCTCTTTTTAATTGTTATCTTAAAAAAGTATCCTAATTTGTAATATTTTCATAATTAGAATATAATTTTTATTTTAGAACTTTTTTCAAAATTAGATAACTAAAATTTCCAAATTTGGAATTCCTTCCAAAATAGGTAAATTATCCAAATGAAAATTTTTCCTAATTTAGAACTCTTCTAAAATAGGTTAGTTATCATAAACACTTTTAGATGGCTAATTAATGAAATCAATTTCCTTTATTTAATATGATCACACAAATTTCATGTAAATAATATTACATTGTTAACTCTATTAACCACATTAAAACTTACAAAAAAAAAAAATAATTTTTGATATTATGGAAGCAATAACCATATTTGAAATTATTAAAAAATTTACATATAAACACTTTACACGAATTTCACCGATAACATAAGAACTTACCATAAAAATTATTTAAGGTAAATAATTATTATCATAAAATTGATTTCCTATGTTAATATGGTAATAAAGTTCCATATAAACAATTTATATTAGCAACATTATTTACTTTATTAATACTTACTAAATAATAATCTAATTAATAATTTCCATAATCATAATAAAATTTAATTATCGAATTAAATATTTTATTTTATTAATTTCAAACGAGGGTTACATCACGGTACTGCCGCCACTGGGGCAATCTCCCTACATGCATCCACATCAAAAGTGTTACTGGCACCACGCCGAGGCAAAGAGCTTGTGGAAAGGAAATGGAAAGTCTCGCTTTATCACACTAAGAATTTAGATCAAGAGGCAAGTAAAGCTTATAAGTTTTGGCCTACATAATGGGATATTTATAATACTCCATTAACTCTCAGGTTTCCTAATAGCATTAGGTTTCCTTACACTAATAAAGGAAACAATAGATAAAACTCACCTAATATATGGTCGGCCTTGTCATGGGTATTTAGCGCATATATTTTAATTAATACTTTGGTTAATTTAACCTATGAAATCCAATTAACAAATTAGCTCATTAATCTTTTCATGTCCAAAAACTAATTACGAACCTTTGAGACACTTTTAAAATTAAATAAACAGTCCCAATAAATTTTTAATTTCTAGTAAACTAATGTCATACTTAGTTGTCCTAATAGAGCTGCATGACATTAGATTTAATAAATTAATAATTTCATTTTTCCCTTATAGTCGTACTATCAGATAATGGATTTATTGAAACTATTTTCATACCATACTACATTGTAAGGATTTCATTATTAAGTAAGGTTTACAACTCATAGGACTTATTTCCAAATACGAAGGCAATAATTCCCTCTTGATCTCTCACAACCTTCATGTATAATATTTCATACCCAATGGTTCACCCTGTGTTCATCCTCGGCTAGAGATAATTGGAATAATGTGAAAGTATGAAATCATCGGTACCCCGTCTAAGGACATCATGGTAGTCTCATGTCTAAGGATTATATGTAATTCTATTAACATTTAGTATTAATTATCATTAAAAATTATCTAAGTATCACATTCGGTACCCTTAGTCTCTACTAAGCACCCACATATCATCATGATATTCCACTAACACTAATAACCATAAAATAGGCCACCCTAAACACTTTAGGTGATTATCTATCCAGATAATCAATGTCTATTATTGAGATTTTATGACAATGAACAATTTTTTCCTTTAAGCTTTAAACAACTTGAGTCTCAATAAGCATAATCTCCTTCATGGTCTCCAAAATGCATAACTTAAGACACTAGACTTTATCATCATATGTATTTATAGAACATAAGATATTAATCCTAACATAATTAATAAACATGATAAATGGACGAATGCTTTTACTGTTATTAAACAAACAATAATATCATTAATATTTACAATTAAGATTTTAACTTGCAAAATATATATACTCATCGGCTTTGACCCGATTGGCTGGACGGGTACACTTTCATGAGATACACCTTGATGTATCAGGCTTGATGTGGCAATATATATGTTAAGATGGTTTCTCAAAGATAACCTTTTCTAAGCCTTCCGCCATTATCGCGATCTCGACTAAGCCAACTTTTTCAGTCGGTCATGGCAGTAATGGCAAATCCAAAACGGTTTCTTCATCCTTGCTTGTATTCGTCTCGTCTTGCGAAATTTACAAGTTGGTCTGAAAATCAACTAGCAATGTGATTATATTGTAATATATCATAATTGGGATGGTTCCAACCAATGTTTCATTTTTGAGAACTTGGTCAGAGGCTCATCTGGAATTGGCTCTAAGAGTTGCTTGGGGTTTGGCACGATAGGCTTAGTTGATTCTCCATCGTCTTCTTTCTCGTATGATGAATCCACCTCATCTAAGTGTTCTTCTAACATTCTGATGGTAAAGTGGGCCTTGACTTTGGCCGATGGAGATGCAAACAGGTCGGGTATCTTGTTGGCTAAGTCAAGAGGATTGGTCGCTCCTTGGTCGGCTGGTTCAGGCTACCCAATCTTTGGAGGGTCATCCAGGTTTATATTTAGTATTTCTATTAAAGAAGATGATTCTTTTTGAGACAATGGCTTAGCTTGATCATTTCTAGAGGCCTTCCTCCAAGCAACTTATTATAGCCACTGTTCTTGATGCTTTTAAGTATGCTGATTTCCTTTCTGAAACTTTGAATGCTCGAGTAATTTCCAAATTAAATAGAATACCTTTGGAGGGACAATCATTCCCGGCCATTTCTGGATGGACGAGGGATCTTTGACCGAAAACGTGGATGGAAGGCCACTTGGATGACTAATCTTGCCTTGGGAATCATTTGGTCGAATTATTGCATCTAGGTTTGTTTGGCTATGGTCCTTATCTTGCAGTAAGAATGGCCAATAATGGGAACACATAGGTGGATGTTCAACCGCTGGCCAATTGGTCAAAGCAACCATTCGACATATTGACCCACACTAACCTAGCCTACCCATCATCCATTCCTTTTATTGATCAATAATCTCAAATCGACTGTGGCAACATTAGTCATCATAAGAAAGGGATTCAAATCAATCCCCATGATGGGAGATTCTCTAAAACTCAAGAGGCCTTTCTCGATTCGATCCTGGATATGCTACCTTTACTAGGTAATTATTTGTCCGATGATCAATAATCTCAAATCGGCTGTGGCAACATTAGTCATCATTAGAAAGGGATTCGAATCAATTCCCATGATTGGAGCTTCTCTAAGATTCAAGAGGCCTCTCTCGATCCAATCCTGGATATGATACCTACAACTAGGTAATCATTTGTCCGATGATGATATGAGCTATGATATTTGTAATAATCCTCACCTCATACTTTGTCAACAGACGGTAACTTGTGCCTTGGTTGAATCTTTAATTTCTTATTTTTCAACACGATGTCAAAGATTTCACTCGCCTTAGTTCAATCAAATGAGTATACCTTATCCTTCTTGTGGACGTTCCGTTTAACCTCTTATTAGGAGCCGAGAGAGTGACTAATTTATCACCTAGTATTTTGGCAACAACCAAGTCGTAGTTTGGTTTTTTGTAATAAGCATCGGTTGGTAGTCCTTTGCGTAAGGCTTCTTCTTTTAAAGACCTTCTTACTTAGGTATTGCTATATGATATTAGTTTCTGAATTATTTGAACATAGACAATAAAGCCTCAATCGAACTTCCCATTCGTTGAGACAAACGGGACAAGTCAGCCATGGTGACCTCATGCTGGTTGTTGTAAAATTATGCATGGAAATGTTGCTCCATATCCTTTCAAGTCTTTATGGAGTTAGCAACAACCTTGTGTGTTAAGTGAAGTCCTACCGTCAAGGAATTTGAAAACATTTGGAATCATAACCTATCATTTATGCCACCCTAGTCACACCTATTGGCGAAGCGACTGATGTGCTCAAGGGTCGAATGAACATGGTCGTGTTCAGAGAACATGATAAAATTCAGAACTCAATATCCATGAGGGCATGGTTTCAAGTTGATGTCCTTGGGATGTGGTTTGTAATACATCGACCGTAGCGGTTTCCAAATGGCGGCACAGTAAATGTCATGTACTAGGTTGAACAGTTATTCTTAGTCGACTAATAGCTTTATGCGATCAACCGATCTTGGAAGCATAAGGTGGCTCCACATGTGCATTGAATATGATGTCCATTCATAGCTCACCGACCCTTAGATAAGTCACGGACAACATGCCGACATCGGTGTCTAGTTCACTATACATCGACCGAGCATTAGGCCGAGGCAGCAGAACCACATTTGTCAGGCCTCCATCTTCTTTGTTTAGTATGAAAGGTTGGGGTGGCTGATTCGCCTGTTATGGCCTTCTGATAGTCGACTAGGATTGTACAACAAGTATTGTTGGATCAGCTGCATGTGAAGGAAATGCAATGGTAGGTTCGCTAAAGGCAGATTTCTAGACGTACTACCGATATCACTAGATTGAAGTGGGATTTTCGGCCAGTTTCCCCCTATGGTTTCCTTATAGTCGAGAAAATTCCTAATAATCTAGTAAATTTTTGCTTAACAAGTTCATGCTCAATGTTTCAAGGCATTCGGCCAAACGGGCCGAATTTGATGTCGCTCGTTCATTCGCTTCGTCCATTCGTTCAATGAGATAAGCAATTAGGATGTTGGTTGAATTGTGCCTTGGGCTACCCTAGTAAATAACATGTGTAGAGTGGACTTCAATTGGAAGTGGACTATAGTCGGCCAAGTTGGCCGACTGCTCCTCTCAATCGTCTTGGTCGGCCAGTTGGCCATCCAAGTGGACCAGTTGGTGGTCGACAAATTTTTGTTTATTTCGGGTAGATCTCCATCTAACTCAGCTTCTCTTACGAAGGGCTAAGAGATTGCAGAGAAGGCGGCAATTTCAATTGATGGCCTGCAACTCGACGTTTATCGAGGCTATGACTTTGCAACTAACATGTAGACATAATAGAATGTCGTGCTAGGTCCCATCAGGCGTGCCATGTTTTTTATGCTAGAAATGTTTTGCTATCGATAGGGAAATTGCAAAGCTAAAGAAAAAATAAGAAAAAGTGTCAAAACTTACCATAATGCAAGTTTGAGCTCCGATCGTGTTGTGTGGTTCTGCTCTGGTAGTGTAAATGTGGGCATTCCATATGTCAATTAATACTTCGAAGTTCTAAATTATCCTACCCTTATGGTCATCATTGATGATACTTGCTGAAAAAAATGTAAAAAACATGGTCGGGTTAACGATACGTGTTGAGCGGAAATGTAAAGAATGGAAAAATAGAGAACATGGTTAGTTTAACGATACATGTTTTCTGGAAAGGAAACCTAACTTGAATGAAATAAGCAATTGAAATGAACAAAAAATTAATAGGTTGCACTAATCTCAAATATTGAATCTACCGAACGATGAAAATAATGAATGAATGCCATTGTGATTGTAACACCCTCCTACAAACTATGAAATTATATGAAATACCTTAAAGAAAATAGCTAGTTTTATTGTATAAATAGTAGGAGTGTTACTACTTGAAAACCCTTCGATAAAAATACAGAATTATTTTAATTTTCTTGAAACTTTACTTAATTAAAATCTCACATAATAAAAATACATCAACACATATTATATATATATACACACACCTATACACACACACATATATATATATATGAACAACTATATAATTATACTTATCCATAAGTACTGTTGATAAAACAAAATGGCGGTTTCATAAGCTTTCCAAAAATATATTCTAAACTTTCTTGTCTTCTGATAGGCCAGGCCCATATGTACACTCCACACCAAGTTGATTGTCTTCATTCACCAAAGTCTAAAGCTACAAACTTCCCTTTTTGCTTACCTACAACACATGTAACTACTATGAGCTAAAATCTTAGTGAGTAAAGCTTATATCTCGCAACGCACATTACAAATATTGATTGCATAGAACTATAAAATTTTATTTGAATGATCAATTACTATGCATTTCTAATACTATGTAAATTCCATGTCTCACTTCTACTACTATGGGCCCCGAGGTTGTTGTCGTCGGTATTACTATACTTAGTGGTCCTCTACAACCAATATAAATCTACGATCAATGACTCCACTCAGTCCGACATAATCATGATCAGCTCATTTCAATCTAATCAAAAATACATATAGGATTAGCGACCTCTCTCAATTTGGCTTGATCGAAATATCTCTACTATCATTGACTCTGTCCACTCCGATCTAATCCAACAATTATATGCTCATGCATGCCATGTAACATACTTAACATTACTCTCAGTCTGCCTTAATATGCAACTATTATTTCTTTTTTAAGCCTTCCATGGAAAATAAATAACAATGCATTTTATACTCAATTCTCAGCATACTATATGAAATCGCAAATATATGAAATCGCAAAGCACTAGATAACAAATCATTAACTCAATACTTCAGCATACACATCAATCACATAAGCATAAGCATACAAGACATCAAAACTACTTGTATTATAGGTGAGACATTACTTACATGAAGTCTGATTAATCTGTAAGAGTCTTTTAGGAATCCTTCAGATCCTGAAGCAACTATTATCTTAACTGAGCATACAAATTAATTTAATTTAGTAATTTTTCTATGAACTTAATTATTAATTGACTCATCTAAATTCATACCTAATATTATTCTACCTTTCTTAATTTGAGTCATTATTTTGTTAAAGCTCTAACTCTATATACAAGCATTACTTTTACTTAAAACTCATACAAACTCTTATTAAGGTGCATATATTTTTTTTATAAAGTTCACAACTCCAACTTATCATTTTTCCTTCTTGGTTCATGTCTTTCATCATGCATCTTAAAAGCTGAATTTTAAAAGTTTCCTAGTTCCTTTAACTATTAACCTTAGTTATGATAATTGTATATTTTAGACCATAATTCTAATTGAATTGAAATTTGGTAAACTATTAAGTCTATTTATTTCATGTCTCCTAAAGAAATTTCAACTCCAAATTCAATCATTTTCTACCTCTTTGTCATTTACATTCTTGACAATGCATTATTAATTCTTCCCTTGTTTAAATTTCTTATTTTTATGGTTGTGTTCAAAAACTCATTTCTCTCATTTGTGA
Source organism: Coriaria nepalensis (assembly GCA_027186245.1). NCBI lineage: Eukaryota > Viridiplantae > Streptophyta > Magnoliopsida > Cucurbitales > Coriariaceae > Coriaria > Coriaria nepalensis. Next base: position 6,428,843 of record CP114491.1, on the reverse strand, counting down.
ATCACTATTGCTTGGGTCTCTTATGGTACCTCTATTCACAAGTTATTTCGCAACTATAAAAATTTCAAATCAAAATATGCATATTTGATCTATCAAACCTCAATTGTGGTGATATTGTTTAATTATGTATGTTTCTTCGACTAACATTTTATTTTTGCCTATATCTTATGACACAGGTACCAAAAAAGTCTTACTCATTTCATGGGCAAGCTAAAATTTTAAGCTCTCATAATTGATATGGTGCACTTTATGTCATTTAGTACCACTCAAGTTATGTCTTTTTAAAGTCATTCATTTAACTACTATGTTCTGGGAAATTAAACAACTCACTCTACCCCTCGATCAAATATTTTGATTCTTATATACATATTTATAGATCTAGAAATCTAGTTTGTTTATGTTAAATATCATAATTTTCTATTATCATCTTCATAACCAAAAAGTCTATTGAAAGACCTACTACTCACGGATTATGTTCTAACATCATGCAGATTTCTAGGCCAACTTCAAGGATTTGTTTCTAGATCTATACCACTCTTATTGAGGTGTCTCTAGACTTTATGAAAAGCTCTAAGAGTCTAATTTCTTAATATAATTTCATTATAAATTTAGGGTATGCATAAGATTCCCAGAATTCATCATAATAAGTTGAAGTAAATATTTTTTTTTCTAGATTCAAGATTTGAAATTTCTAAGGATTCATGAGACAATACCATTTCTACTTAACAATAACTCTATACTAGATTCAAAATCCAAAAAATAGCTCTAGAACATCCTCATCCTATGATATTTATCAACAACTTAGGTAGGAAAAGTTGAATAGAAAGAGGATAGCCTCTTACCTTTATGAAAGATTGAAGATAGATCTTCCTTAGCATTCTAACTCCACTAAAACTTTTGTATCTCCTTTTACCTTTAGCTAATTTTTTTTTTTACTAATTGAAGATATGAAATTAAAAATTAGAAGATGAAGAAAAGAGGTGGTAGAAACAGGGCTATGGGTATTATAGGAAAATGAAGGAAATAGGATTTGTTTAGCATAACTTTTCTACAGATTTTGTGATGTTTTCATCCTTTGTTGAATCTTTTTTATTGCTTTTGTTGTAGCACTGAGTAAGTCTGGATCTAGTAACCTAATTTCTCCTGCTTCGAGCCAATGTACTGGAGATTTACACTTTCTTCCATATAGGGCTTCGTGTGGGGTCACTCCTATCATACCCTAATAGCTGTTGTTATAGGAGAATTCTACTAATTGCAAGAATTTACTCTATGAGCCTTGAAAATATATCACACAGACTCATAACCTATCCTCTAAAGTCTAGATAGTTGTTTCTATTTGACTATAAGTTTGAGGATGAAAAGTTGTAGAAAATCTCAACTATATTCCCCTTGCCCTATGTAAACTCTTCTAGATGGCTATTGTAAATCTTGAGTCTCAATCTGAAATGATTGAGATCGGTACTCTATGTAATATTACTATCTCTTGGATGTAAAACTCTGTAAGTCGCTCCGAGGAGTATATGACTTTTATGGGTACGAAACAAATAGATTTTGTGAGTCAATCTATCACTACCCACATCGAATCATACAATTTTATAGTTTTTGGTAATCTGACTATAAAATCCATGGTTATTTGCTCCAATTTCCATTCAAGAATTTCAATTGATTACAATTCTCCTGCAAGTCTCTGATGCTCAACTTTGATTCATTGACAAGTTAAGTACTTATTTACAAAATTTACCACATCCTCTTTTATTCTCGTGCACCAAAAATTGTTCTTTCAAATCTTTATACATTTTTGTGGCAGTTAGATGTACCAGTAAGACATATTATGACATTCATTTAATACGAATCCATTTTCACTTTCTAGAATCATAAGAATAGGAGCATTGGTTAGCCTTTCTTTTAGCTCCTGAAAGCTTTTCTCATAAGCGTTTGTCCACTTAACCTTTTGACTTTCGCAAGTAAGTCTAGTGAGTGATGTGGAAATCTTAGAAAATCTTTCCATAAATCGCCTTTAATAGCCAACTATCCCTAAAAAACTTAGCACCTCCAAGACATACTTTGGTCTAGGCCAACTACTCACTGCTTCCACTTTCGATGGATCCTTAGAAATTTCATCTTTAGAAACCACATCTCCTAGGAAAGTGACTTAATCAAGCCAAAACTCACACTTTTTTAATTTGGCATAAAGTTCACGATCTCTTAGTGTTTGCAACACTATTTCCAAATGTCCTGCATGCTCCTCTTTAGACTCGAAATAGACAAGAATGTCATCAATGAAGATAATAACCAACTTGTCTAGGTACTCCTTAAGTACTCAATTCATTAAATTCATAAAGGCGGCTGGGGCATTTGTAAGTCGATATGGTATCACCAAAAAATCATATTGTCCATAGCATGTGTGAAAGGTCTTTGAGATATCACTTTCTCATATCTTAGATTGGTGGTATCCAAATCTCAATTTGATCTTGGAAAATACAGATGCTTCTTGTAATTGATCAAACAAATTTGACTATCCTTAGAAGAGCATATTTTTTCTTTATTGTCACTTTATTGAACTCCCAATAGTTGATGCACATACTCATCGATTCATCTTTCTTTTTCACAAACAACACAGGTGCTCCCCAAGGTGAGAAACTAGGACAAATCTATCCCTTCTCTAGTAATTCTTGCAATTGTACTTAAGTTCCTTCAATTTTGTTGGGGCCATATGATATGGAGCTTTGAAATCGGCATAGTCTCTGGTACTAATTCTATTTCAAATTCAATCTCATGTTCTGGAGGAAGTCCTAGTAATTCTTCAAGAAAAATTTCAAGAAAATTACAAATCACAGGGACATCTTCAGGTTTTAGTTGTTCTTCATTAGTAGTATCTACTATACTAGCAAGGTACCTAATACAACCACTCTTCAACAGCCTCATTGCTCCAATAGTAGACTCTGATGGAATTTGATTCCTCTTCAAATCACTAGTGAATTCGAATTTTTCTTCTCCCAATAGGTCAAATACTACTTTCTTCTTTCGACAATCTATCATAGTATTATATTTTGAGAGCCATTCCATCGCTAATATGACATTAAAATCTTGCATGTCTAACATCACAAGATTCACGACAAACACCCTATCACCCAATTTCATGGGTACATTTTGCAACCGGTGTGTAGAAATTAATATGTTCCCTAAAGGTAATCTTGTGCTAAATATTTCAACTAGTTGATCTATGGGGTGTTCAATTTTATTAGCAAACTTCAAGGAAACAAAAGAATGTGTTGCACTCAAGTCAATCAGAACTAATGCAAGAATACAAGCAATAAGTAAATGGCTTGATATCACCATAGATGGACTTGCTTCTACCTTATCACAAGTAATGGTAGACACCTTGGCGTTAGATTTCACTTGTTGTAGCTCGCTCTTCCTCGAGTTGGTGCAGTTTATAGCAAGTTGTCTTTGTTTTCCACAATTGAAGCACCATATAGTTTTAGCTTTGTAGCTCTTGATGAAAATCGACCAGTAGAGCCCATTTTTTTTCTTTTGTATCTCTCTTTCTTCATAGTGGTTGATTTTCCTTCTTGGAGTTGGCTAAATTACTTTTTTGGTCGGCCGAATGTAGCTTGAATAGTGACCAGATTCATTTTTTACTCAGTCAAAATGCCTTATTTTTAAGGGACTAACTATTGGCTCTTCCTCAAGCTAGCTTATTTCTCTCTCCTTGGCCGAATCGTACCTTTGAATGAGCAAAACTCCATATTTTCATACAACTTCTTCCTTAATTTGAGGCTCATCCATTGGTAACCAAACATGCAAGAATCTTATAAAAATATGACTATCACCCAACTTGGGTATTGTTCAGATGGTGGGCCATTAACTTGGTTGGCTAAATTTTATCTTCTTGGTTGCATTCTCCTATAATCAGCCACTTTTAGATGGTTGAGCTATTCTTGGACGATTAGTATCTTATCTACTTTTTAAATTCCTAATGACTATGTGTCATGTGTTAGAATAATAATTTTGGCATCAATAGGACCCAAAATAAAGAACAAGTCATTCATTTTAAACACATGTCTTTCAATTGGAATTGAATATCTCATTATTTTATACAAATTTTTTGTTTGGTATTATTTAAATTTTATTGGTCTATTAGGTAATTTATTGAACTTTTTTTATTTAGAAATTTATTTTTTGTCATTCAAAATCATTCCTTATTTCATATTCCATATACAACCGAACAATAACAAATGAATTTGTGATTTGTTCCCTTTCATTCTTATTCTTATTTCAAACGCTCGCCCCTTAATGCTTAGAGAATTTTCCTCCTATAGTTGAATTGAGTTGTTTGCTAATAAACTTTATTTCGAATTATGTTTTGAGTTCTAATAAACAAAGAACCAATCTTTAGTGCAACATTATTCGGCTCTTTAGGCTTGCGAATAGTATGATAGATTAGAAATTACTTGATATTTTGGTATAAGTTAATGGTCAATCTTGAGCTCCATACATTTGAGGCAATAATTCTCTTTGATTCTTTGAAAGATTTAAGCTTCTAACTCATAGTTAATGAGCTTGATAATAGACAGATCCGAGCTACAGCTCGATAAACATACTCTAATTTAAGCTTGAGCCGAGATACTAAAAACTTGACCAAACTCAAGCAGAGCTCGATCTAAGAAAATTTTTTAGCCGAGAGCTTGAGTGATATTCGACTTGGCTCAAATTCACCCTATTTGTTTTCTACCAATGCGTCTGAATAAGTTAAAAGACAATCAGCTACCGTTCATTTCTGTGTGTATTTTTACAGCTTGCATTTTCATTTTTTTTTTTTTTAAGGCAAAAGTTTGTGTGTTACTTTCTGTTTGTTTAACTTTCATCTATTTTTTGGAAAGAAGTTTAGCTTTCATCTTGTTAATGACATGTAAATGTTAGAAGCAGCATTTTGGTACTTTGATATGATGAAGGCTTTGTGAGGTACACGTAAACTAACTATTATGTTTTATTATGATTAAAACTTCTTCCTCTTTGTTAATGACATGTACATGAAGTTTTTACATAAATCATTCAGCTCTCTTACTTATGAGTTTCTTTCATATTTTCTAGAAATATCATCTCCACATGCTATAACCAAAAGATTTTGAATTAGCGTACGTACGCTCAAAACTTAAGATTGAATTAGCTATAGACATGAGTTTTTTTTTTTATTATTCTTTTAATTTATTTTTATAATTTTCTTTCCTTTTCTTTTTTCTCGGGCAACTTTCAGGAAGATTAACAAGAAAATGAGAAAACATATGGAAGATCATTTTAGATAACATTGAACATACTATATAGAGAGAGAGAGAGAGAGAGGCAACAATATATTACGTCTATGACAACCATAAATAAAGACGTACGTACTAAGCACGGAATACGACATTACACACAATTTTTGACTATTGACTCATAAACATCAGTCTAAGATGCATAACTTGGATAGCTCTCCACAACTAACTCAACTACTTATTAGTTATAAAAAATCATTCGCAAAGCACATGCTAACGGAAAGGTTCTAGACGCAAACATGCATATGGAGACATATATATATATATATATATCTCTATCATCCTTCCATTAAAAATACTCAAGGGTTAGGAAGACCACCGGTCCCACCACCAGCACCACCACCAGCACCACCTCCAAGGCCGCCAAACCCACCAAGACCTCCGCCTACGCCAGTTGCCCCACCGAGTCCACCACCGAGTCCACCACCGAGTCCACCACCGAGGCCACCACCGAGGCCACCACCGAGGCCACCACCGAGGCCACCACCGAGGTCACCACCGAGCCCACCGACTCCACCAACTGCACCATAAGGAAGCCCGTTGTTACCGATCCCGGAATAGCCACCAAAGCCACCATATGTCATGACGTTCTTTTGATCGTCAAGTCCGGCTGCACCACTAGGCGCATTCCTTGCTGTAGCCTGATGAGCTACAAGAACCAAAGCAAATATCACCATTATCATACTCAAACGAGCCATATCTTAATCCTCACTTTTTTTGCTCCTCTCTTGATGAACAGTCTAGCTATGTACTAATAATTGAGTGAGTATAAAGAGCATGAGGTCTCCTTTTAAAGGCCATGAAGCGTTCAGGGGACAGTTGTGACAAGTAAATGTGATTAAATGCGTGCACAACACCTTGCCAACAGTTCTTAATGTTTCTCTGAGAACTGTCGTACAGTCGGGGTGCCTTGGATTTTCTTTCGAATCAATATATATACAGCTAGCAAGACGTACGAACGAAAAGTAATTTACCAATTAATGTTTCTCTGAAAGGCTCTTTATATTTAGAATATATAAATAAATAAAAAAGCTCTTGTATTTTTTAAATAGGGCTAAATAAATGTTTATCTCCTTCATATTTTTTAATCCAATTAATGGTTCGCTTATGTGTCAATTCAATTAGACTTATTATATCAATTAATGAATTTACATGGAGCAAAACCTCAAATGAGTCACGGATCCTACAAGGGAAAAAGGAAATACTTACCCATGACCCATTAGTTACACACCTCTCTAATTTTCCTCAAATTTGGCCGATAGAAATCATTCTCATTCAGCTCGAGTTCATGACTTCTCCATCTTCTTCATCTGCTCCACCTTCTTCCTCTGCCTTAAAGCGACAATCTCACAGACTCCTATGCACAAATCAGCAAGACCAAGACGAGAATATGAATTCTCACAAGCACGAAAGTGCAAATATTCAAGAAGCCCTAGGTGCCATGTATACCATGTTAAGTGTTTTTTCTATGTTTTTTGAGTTAATTGATACGAATTACTAGTTAATTTAATAGTGTAGAAATGTTTAATAAATAGCTATTGTATGCATGGGAATGGAGTTTTATACTACGACAATGGAATTTTCTATTAGCTAATAAAAGTTATAGAAACATGTAATGGCTAAGTGTGATATTTAATAATATTTTAGTTAAGAATGAGAAAACTTGAATAAAAAGTCGAGGATCACTCATTTTTGTTTCACAATTTCATTCTCTAAATTATTCACAATGTTATGTGTTGATACGTTGTATTTTGAGAAATGTTGAGTATTTGGCCAAAAAAAAAAAAAAGGTAGATATCGTTGTTGTATATGCCGACTAACAATCATATTGTTCTTGTAGCAGTTGTTGTCGTGAACATCATCTTCGTTTTTTTGTTTTTTTTTTTTTTTTCTGATTAACATATTCACAATATCTAGCATTGACATGCCATCCTATTTGCATATTCACAATAGGGAATGAGAGCACTGCCCGAAATGATTGTACGTATTAATAATATTCTATTACCCCTGGTCATTAATTAATGTACAAATTTTTTACAAACTTTCTTAGGCCTAACATTTCATAGAAAATTTCAAATTCCACTCTTTCCTATCATCATAAGGGTCTGCACTTTGTCTTTCACTATTTCATGTGGAAATTACAAGGAATTTCACTTCTTCAACAAGTGGAAACAATAATTCTTCGAAGGATAAGATTATGTAAAGAACATTGTAATATCCAATATTTATAAATTAAGCATAGTAATGGAAAAATAAATTTAAAATGAATTTATTGATAAATTTTAATAATAAAAATAATTAGGGATGTTTTAATAATTTTTAAGATTTAATACGAGTTTAAGTTTAATTAAAAATAATAATAAAGAGAGATTACAAATGTGCCACGTTCATATATATTTGACAACATTCAAATTAGTATAAGCATTATATTTAGTTAGTCATCAAATAAGTATCATTAAGTTAACATGCAAAAATGATTAGTAGCATGCAAGTGTCAACATTAGCATGAGATAACTCTTGCTATAAAAAGACCTTACGCTACAAGGGAATGAATAACAAAGAATTAAGTTAATGTTGAGGGAGAAAAAAGAGAGGGAGAAGAAAAGAAAAGAACAGAAAGGATAAGAAAATAGAGAAAAAGAAGGAAAGGAAAAAAAGGAGAATAAGAAGGAAAAATGAATGAAAATTAGGGTTTCAACTTATCAACCTTCAATAAAAGTTCTAGAAGTATAGTCTCACTACAACACAAGAATGTTACTTGTTTATTTATTGTTGTGATACTAAAATTATTTGAATAATTGTTATATTATATGAGAATAGTATAATTGATAATAAGCCTGATGAATCGAAGATAATATTTATTATGCTATGGTTAATGTTAATATTCGATTATGATTGTCTTATAGCATATTAAGTATAAATGGAATGATGTTATGACCATGCTAGAAATAAGATCTATGACTAGTATGAACATAATATAATATGATGGTATAAGAATAATATAAGCTTTAGACATTTATGATTATTTGCATATGTTCATATTTCCAAAAGTTAATGTGATGCTAAAATAAATCATAAGCATACATATGCATAGCATTAAAGTGAGGTGATGTCGAGTCAAAAGAAAGATCGTTTGTCGATCATAAGGGATCTTATATAATTCTAAAAGAAAATGTCATAAGCGGATCGTTGCAACAGTCATAAGTGGAATGCTGATTAAATATCAGTTGAATTGCTAGCAGTAGTATCCTTAGGGCCCAAGCATGTAGAAGGATAGAGAACCATCCATACTAGATATAAGTCACAAAGGCATTAATTTAAGGTAGTCATTGAAGGATTAGGATATGTGAGTAAGACCTTGTATTTACTGATCTTCCAGCTCCGGATGTTTACCTTGTATTATAGGAAATTACAAAAGTAAAGCAGTAGTTTAAAGTCTGGGTGAATGAAGGAGGTCAACCCTATGAGATTGTATATATGAGACACGACCTATAAAAAATGGTATAACTGAATAATCTTTTAGAAAACTTATCATTGATACAGATATACATATTTTGAGAAAAGAATGAAGTTTGTTAAAACAAATTTTGGGATTAATCCCCTATGATAAGGATTTCAGTTACATTTTATAAGTACTCAAATTATTATGCTATTTCCGCGAAAATGGTTTTGAAAGTAACGTTAATGAAAAAGAAACGTAACAGCCCCCTACTAACTATGCTTGTTTCCCTCCAAAGTATTCGATAGAGTAAGTAGCTGGTAGGGCGAGCGTTACAGTTTGGTATCAGAGTGTAGTGGTCTTGTAAACAAACCCCATATATACAAACCACAGGGATGAGTTCTTCATTCGTTGTAAGTATGGGTCAGGATTAACTTAATTTTTATATTTAAAATATATATACATATATAGGAAATATTTAATGAAGGTTAAATAATGCATGTTCTTTAGACTATGGAGGAACAAATGAATACTCTAGCCAACACCTACATGGCAATATGCCAAGAACTCACAAAAGGGCGGCGTGGGATGGAATTGGTAGTTGTGTTCCGAATGGCCGCCTCCCCCCCCCCCCCCTCTCCCCCACCTTCGAAGGGTACGAAGGTTGGGACTATCTACACTACTGGATTTATGAGATTGAAGATATATGTATAGGAGCAAATGTGACAAGGGATGTATGGGCTAGATTGGATGTACGCCAATTAAGAGGCGAAGCTAGGACATGGTGGCACGAGACAACCCTACACGCCATAGATGTCGCCTGTGAATTCTAGGTAAGGATCCTCCCTCGCTTCACACCTCCTAATCTGGGAGAACAGGAAAAAGCCCCGGAAGAAAACCCATATATAATGATAATATATCCATGAGAAGTAGCTAACTCACCCGTAACTAGTACTCTCGGATACGATATTTTCTTTTGTAATCCGACTAATCTAGACTAGAACCCCTTATAATAGGGAAAACAAAAATTTGATATGATAGTTTGACATATAAATAGCCTAGTTAACTTTGGAAAATAGATGATCAATTTTTGTAATGTAAATGGTGATCAATAGATAAATATGAAATATATGTTCTAGTTATACTTATCTGTGTATAAAAAATTAGAATTCTCATACTTTATATTTCTAGGAAATCAAGCACTCTCCGCTTAAGTATAAGCATGACAAGAGGATGTACTGCTAGTGTATCCTCTATTGGAGGCCACACTAGTCCAATCAATGACCCAAGTCAACAAGAGATGAGTAACTTACGAGACCTAACTCAAAGACAAAGAGAAGTGATAGACACGCTACTACAACAGCAACAACAACTCCAGGAGATGCTACGACGACTGTCACCCCCTCGAGCAGAAAATCCAAGTTTATCGCTAAGAAATTTGTGAAGTATAAACTACCCGAATTCTCAGGTGGTCATAATCCAAGGATAGCTGAAAACTGGATCGAAACTCTAGAAAGACTCTTCAACTGTGCGAAAGTTCCTAATAATGAAAAAGTACATTGTATAACATGTCTATTGCGGGACGATGTGAGTTACTAGTGGGATACCATGGCAAGTATCCATGATGTTAGAACAATGACTTGGCTTGAGTTTCAAAAGCTAATAGGAGACAAGTATGGAACTGTGGCTTTAGTAGAAGAAAAGGAAAGGGAATTCCTAGACCTGCGAAGAGGCAACATAACAATAGAATAATTACTATGAAAGTTCGACAAGCTGTCCAGATATGCACCACACATGGTAGCTACGAACATCTTGAAGGTGAAACACTTCAAGATAGTCTTTAACTCCGACACTCGCAAGGACCTGGAAATAGCATATTTGAATGATGCGCATTTCTCAAATGTGGCAGATGAAGCAATGAGAATTGATCGAGCACGAGCAATTCAGGAGCATGAATGGGAGGAAGCTGGCAAGAAAAAGCATGTCGAAGGAGCAGCCTCTAGAACCCAAAATAATATCCAATCCTTTGCACTCCTAGCCCGTGAAAACTAGCTGAGTGTTAAACATTGATGGAATAATAAGAAGAGATTTGGAAATAGGGATTTCGACTCAAGTCAAGAAGAAAGGCAACCCAAGAAAACTAAGTTTCAAGGTTTCCAGGCACAGGGAAGACCTTATAGCCAATGTAGCAAGTGTGGCAAAGGCCATGTTGGTGAATGGAGAGCCAGAACCAAGGAATGTCATAACTATGGACATGCAATAACCCAATGAAGGTTGAGGGGCAGTTGTGAAAGACTAATGCCATAGTATTTATTGTCTCATGGAATGAAGTAGAAGCAAGTCTGTCTACCATTATAAAATGTCAACTTCTTATTTCAGGAATTCTCGTTGTTATTTTAATGGATTCGGAGCAATGCATTCCTTTGTTGCACCAACATTTCTTAGAAAAATTAATCATCTCATAGATCAACTAGCTAAGGTGTTTAGTACAACACTACCCTCAGGAGATGTGTTAATATCAACTCATTTGTTGCGAGCCAAATCAATTAAAGTAGGCAATGTGGAATTATTTACAAATCTTGTAATATTAGATATGTAAGATTTTGACATTATATTAGGAATGGACTGGCTCTCAAAATACAGTGCCATAATAGATTGTCGAAGGAAGAAAGTGATATTCGACATACCGGGAGAAGAGAAATTTGAATGTATTGGAAATTCAAAGATGAGCCACTTGCCATTAGTATCCGCTATTAAAGCAACAAGAATGTTAAATAGTGGCTGCGAGGGATTCCTTGCCAGCATAGTGGATACAGACAAGGAACAACCACTGAAGCTCTAAGACATTCTAGTAGATTGCGATTTTCTCGAAGTCTTTCTTGAAGAATTACCAAGACTGCCCCCAGATCGTGAAATCGAGTTCCAAATAGATTTAATACCCGAAGCAGCGTCAATCTCAAAGGATCTGTACCGCATAGCACTAGCTGAATTAAAAGAACTCCAACTACATCTTCAAGATTTGCTCGACAAAAGACATATTTGTCCTAGTTTCTCACCCTGGGGAGCTGTATTATTCCTGAAAGAGAAGGACGGGTTAATGAGAATATGCATTGACTATAGAGAACTCAATAAGATCACTATAGAAAACTTAACAATATCACTATAAAGAACAAATACCCTCTTCCGATGATAGATGATTTGTTCAACCAACTCCAAGGAATGTTGGTATTTTCCAAGATCGACTTAAGATCTGGATATCACCAACTAAAGATTCAAGAAAGTGACATCTCGAAGATAGCCTTTCGAACATGGTACGGTCACTACGAATTTTTGGTCATGTCGTTTGGTTTCACCACTGCTCAGTCGCTTTCATGGATTTAATTAATCGGGTATTTAAAGACTATCTAGACAAATTTGTTGTCGTCTTCATAGATGATATTCTTGTATACTCAAAATCTGAGGAGGAGTATGTGAAGCATCTAAAAGTGATTGTGCAAACCTTGAAGAATCATCAACTATACCCCCAAATTTAAGAAGTGCAAATTTTGGCTAGATCGAGTTACTTTTCTTGGACATGTAATATCTAAGGATGGTATTTATGTGGATCTATCTAAAATTAAAGCAGTAAGCAAGTGGCCCATACCTAAGAATGCTTCTAAAGTATGAAGTTTTCTAGGATTATCCATATATTATAGATGATTTGTAGAAGGGTTTTCTAAAATCGCCATACCACTCACTAAGCTTATTCGGAAAAACCAGAAGTTTGAATGGGCTGTAGCAACTGAGAAAAGCTTTCAAAAGTTAAAAATTAATGAGTGCACCTATTCTTACGATCTTAGAAGGTGAGAATGGGTTTGTAATATATAGTGATGCATCTAAATTGGGGTCAGGAGCAGTCTTGATGCAAAACAGGAAAGTAATCGCTTATGCTTCTCGATAGCTTAAGGATTACGAAAAGAACTACCTAAGCCATAACTTAGAACTAGCTACTTTGGTGTTTTCCCTAAAAGTTTGGAGGCACTACTACCTCTATGGAGTGCAGTGTGAAATTTATACCAATCATAAGAGCCTAAAGTATTTCTTCATGTAGAAGGAATTGAACATGGGACAAAGACGGTGGCTAGAATTAGTCAAAGATTACGACTATGAAATACAGTATCACCCAAGGAAGGTAAATAAAGTAGCTGACGCTTTAAGCCGAAAATTCCCAATTAGCTTCGCTGCACTACACGCTTTACCAATGTCATTACAAAAGAAGGTGTATAATGAAAAAATTAAGTTGGTAACAGGACGATTATCAGCCTTAACCCTCTAACCAAGCATACTTGAGGATATTAAAGGGGCATAAGAGTTCGATGAATGAATAAAGAAAATCAAACAAGAAATGGAAAAAAAATGAGCAGTCTGACTTTAAGATATCTAAGGATGGGATCCTCAATTTAAAGAGAGATTATGCATTCCAACTAACAATAAAATAAGATGCCAGATCCTTTCAAAAGCACATGAAATTCCGTATTCAGAGCACCAATGGGCAACAAAGATGCATAAGGACATGAAAGAGCACTTATGCTAGACTGGAATGAAGAAATATGTAGCTCAATATGTGGGAAAATGTTTGACATGCCAGCGAATCAAGCCAGAACACTAACATCCTATCGAAGAATTACAAACAATTGAGATCCTGGGATGGAAGTTGGAACAAATCATTATGGATTTTTTCATTGGACTTCCCAAAACAACAAAGGGACACAATGCACTTTGGGTAATAGTTGACAGATTAACCAAATTGGCACATTTTCTACCCATATGAAGCACATCCTCCCTAGAACAATTAGCAAAACTCTATATGCATGAAATTTTCGGACTACATAGAGTACCATTGTCAATACTTTCAGATCGAGATAGTAGGTTTACCTCAAATTTTTGGAAAAGTGTATAGCGAGCAATAGGAACAAGACTGAAATTTAGCACGGCCTTTCACCCATAGACGGATGGTCAATCGGAAAGAACCATCCAAACTTAAGATAATATGCTATAAGCATATATATCTTAGACTTTAAAGGTGCTTGGAATCGATACACGTCATTAATTGAATTCTCCTACAACAATAGTTTCTAAGCAACCATTGGAATGACACCTTATGAAGCTTTATACAGACAAAAGTGCAGGTCACCAAAGCATATGTGTCTTAGACTTTAAAGGTGCTTGGAATCGATACACGTCATTAATTGAATTCTCCTACAACAATAGTTTCCAAGCGACCATTGGAATGACACCTTATGAAGCTTTATACAGACAAAAGTGCAGGTCACCAATTCATTGGTACGAAATGGGAGAAGAAAAATTAACAACTCTTGACTACATTAAAACCTCTACTGAAGCAATCAAGAAAACGAAACAGAGAATGGAAACCGCTTTTAGCCGACAAAAGAGCTATGCGAATAAGAGGCATAGACCTCTCGAATTCCAAGTAGGAGATATGGTGTTTTTAAAAGATTTCTTTGATGAAATGACTCATGAGGTTTAGCAATAAATGGAAGTTAAGTCCAACATATATTGGACTTTTTGAAATAATAGAACATATCAGCAAAGTTGCCTATAGGCTATCACTACCGCCAGAGATTGTCCTCAGTACACAATGTATTCCACGTATCCATGCTGAAAAAGTATGTACCTATCCCTCGCATGTATTCGAGATGGACCCCGTTCAACTTCAAGAAGGTCTGACGTATGAAGAAAGACTGGTACAAATTCTAGATCGCAAGGAAAAAAGACTCAAGAATAAAGTCATACCCTTGGTGAAGGTGTTAAGGTGAAGTCGTAAGACAGAAAAAGCTACATGGGAAATGAAAGATAAAATAAAGGAAAAATACCTAGAATTATTTTAAACCATAGAGATGTATATGTAAAAAGGTTATAATGTACACATGCGAACGTGAAACATAGTATGAATAATCTATTTGAGGATAGCAATAAGTATGAGTAAAAGTATGGGAGCGGAAGGATGTGGCTTCTAGTATTAAACAAAGGAAACGATGAATAATGAAGGCATATTTAAAAGAAGCACTCGAGCCCAACTAAAATTTCGAGGACAAAATTTTTATAAGGAAGAGAGAATTTAATTCCCAAATATTTCTAAACTAGGCATAGTAATGGCAACATAAATTTAAAGTGAACTTATTAGTAAATTTTAATTCCCAACTATACTTAATTTTAACAATAAAAATAATTAAGGACCTTTTGGTAATTTTTAAGATTTAATAGGGGATTAAGTTGTATTAATTAATAATAATAATAATAAAGAGAGATTGCAAATGTGCCATGTTCATACCTATTGTTAACATTCAAATTAGTAGAAGCATTATATTTAGTTAGTCATCAAATAAGTGTCATTAAGTTTACATGCAAGAATGATTAGTGGCATGCAAATGTCAACATTAGCGTGAGATAACTCTTGCTATAAAAGGGCCTTACGTCATAAGGGAATGAATAACAAAGAAGAGTTAACGGCGAGGGAGAAAAGAAAAGAGAGGGAGAAGAAAAGAAAAAAAAAGGAGAAAGGAAGAAAGGAAAAGAAAAGAGAGAAAAAGAAAAAATGGAAAATGAGGAGATGAAGATAGAAAAAGAAACGAAAAATAAGGGTTTCAACTTACTAACCCTCAATAAAAGCTCTGTAAGTATAGACTCACTATAATACAAGGATATTGCTTGTTTGTTTATTGTTGTGATGCGAAAATTGTTTGAATAATTGTTATATTGATTTGAGAATAGTATACTTGTTAATAAGCCTGATAAATCGAAGATAGTATTCATTATACTAAGGTTAATGTTAATATTCTATTATAATTGTCATATAACATGTTAAGTATAGATGGAATGATATTATTACGATGCTAGAAATAAGATTCATGACTAGTATGAACATAATATAGCATGATGGTTTAAGAATAATATAAGCTTTAAACATGCTACGATTAAATGCATATGTTCATATTTCTAGAAGTTAATGTGATGGTAAAATGAATCATAAGCATACATATGCATAAAATTAAAGTGAGGTGATGCCGCATCAAAAAAAGGATCAATTGTCGATCATAAGGGATCCTATATAATTCTAAAAGAAAGGTTCATAAGCGGATCGTTGCAATGGTCATAAGCGGATCGTTTCAATGGTCATAAGTTGATCGTTGCAATGGTCATAAGCGGACCACTGATTAAATATCAGTTGAATTGCCGGTAGCAGTATTCTCGAAGCCTAAGCATGTAGAAGGATAGGGAACATGCATACTAGATATACGCCACAAAGGCATTAATTTAAGGTAGTCATTGAAGGATTAAGACATGTGAGTAGGACCTTGTACTTACTGAGCTTCTAGCTCACAAAAATTTACCTTGTGTTGTAGGGAATCAAAAAGGTAAAGTGGTAGTTTAAAGTCCAAGCAAATTAAGGAAGTCAACTCCATGAGATTTTGCATATAGAATATGACCTGTGAAAAAGAGTATAACTGAAGAATTTTCTAGAAAACGTATCCTTGTATATAGACATATATTTTTTGAGAAAAGAATGAAGTTTGTTTAAAACTTTTTTGGGATTAATCTCCTATGATAAAGATTTCAGTTATATTTTTATAAGTTATACTCAAATTAATACGCTATTTCTGCAAAAAAATACTTTTGAAAGTAAAGTTAATGAAAAAGAAAGGCAATGGCCCTTTACTAACTATGTGTATTTTCCTCCCAAGTATTCGATGGAGTAAGCAGCTCGTAGAGCGGACATTACAAACATAGTCTGAGGTAATACGACTAAAGTTGATTTCAAACTCTTGGTCACTAATTTAAAATTATTTCACAATCTAGCTTTTCTTGGTACCTAACCTTTCATGGAAATTTGCATTAACTTTCCTAATTATATTCTTCTTCACCATAATTAAGAACAATACCTTTTTCTTTCATTATTTCATGTGGAATTTACGAGGAAATTCGCTTTTGTAATCTTAGGTAATGTGACTAAGGTTGTTTCAATAACTCTTCAATTTTAAATATTCTCAGTCCCATGGTTCACAGCCAAGCAACACTATCTTAAGAGTGAAATTTGTAGTTGTGGCCGAGATGAACTCAGTTTTCCAACTAGCAATGCCCATTTTCTTTTTAATAACAACAAAGTTCTTTAGGAGCGTCAATGCCCAACTGGTGGATTGCGCCATATCTGATCGAGAAGCATTGATCAACTTCCAAACTGGCCTCAGTGATCCCATAACCGTCTATCATCATGGAAAGGTGAGAATTGTGGTGAATGGTATGGAGTAGATTGTGACAATGCAACCGGAACTGTTACTTCAATTGACCTCCACGAGCCGCTTTCATATCTCTATAATTTTGTTGCATATATAAGGGTACCTCATCTTGAATATGTTTCGTCAGCTCATCCATAGGTAAAGTAAAAAGGTATGGATTTAAAGCTAACACTTGATAAAGTCCTACTGCAACAGGGAATTTACTAGACATCCCTCCTACTGACCTAACATTAGTTACAACACCTGTTGAAATCAGGTTTAAAAATTCACAGCAGAAACGATTCTTCGGTCCCATTATAAAACAAAAAAATTTTCAAAACTTTTAATGATCCTTTATATATACATAAATTAATCATATACGCTAGACGAAGAAATCATACCATAAACTAAGGAAATCGATCGTTAAAACTCACACCACGATCTTCCAAGTTGATCCTCAACATACTAGGACGTGTGTGGGCATGTAAAGATGACAAGGTTTTTCTCTTTAGGGTGATCTCTTCTCATCCTTCTTATCCTTTGTCACTCATACCCTATACATTGCTTTATAGAAATGATCGGAGGACCATAGACCTATAATTCTAAACTCCAATAAATTATATTATTAATTAAACTCTTTAATTTAATAAATTTTATTTATTAATTCTAATACCACTAAAAATATGTGATTACACTCTTGTAATTATACAAAAAATTACTGAGCATTCTCTAGTAATCCATTGATATTATCATTACATGCAATTTAATCCTCAAATAATTTATTCATAATTAGAGCTAGTCAAAATTACCATTTTACCCTCTAATTAACTTTTTATCCTTAAGTACCATTAATTCACTAGTAAACGGTCAATTTATAACTGAATTATAATTTCAGCTCAAAACCATTCAGTTCCAGAATTAACTCTCAAGGGAACTAACATACAATCTTTTATGAAGAAGGTTTCAATTTCATATCTGTACATCATATTCTGAGCCGCTTATCCCAATAAACCTCCAAAACAAAAGTCTTTAGCCTATTTTATAAATAAACCGTGATAAGTGAATCAAAAGATCCAGTTGACATAAACAGAAATTCATGACTACTGAGGATTCGGATTAATCTGCATATGATCATCTATTGACATAAATAAAATTGTTTATTGCAATGGTATGTTGATAAAGAATTAATTCATATCGGATGTAGTCCAGTATAATCCTATTATATAAACCACCTCCACTAAGATGTTTTTCTACATCAGTGATCCGTTTTTGTCCGCTTGGTTGTAAGGTTAAGAGTGCAATGTAGATATTTTCTTCATTTTTGGATTCTAAGCACAATGTTTTATTATTTCCTAAGTAGTCTAAATCTCAATTAATTTTTTAATCATGATTTAGATATTTAGTTTCATTTATAATTGCTATTTAGGCAAAAACTCCATTAATATAATTAAGCTTCAGTTTTTTTTTCTTTGTTGTTCTATTTTTTGCCTCTATCACCAATTCTATTTTTGCTGGTTTTTTTTTTCTAATTTTGAGTTAGAACACTCTCAAATAAACTCAGATCTTCAATTATTCCAACGCAATATCAAAGCACACATTGTAGTCAACCTATTCCCCTTAATCTCATCTTAGAAAACTCCTCGAAAATGGTGTCAATACAAATGCCATAAACCAAACAAAACAGCAAGCTAAAACAATGTCTACTGGAAAGTTGAACTTGATTGGACCTCTAATATTTACTGGAGACGACTACCAGTTTTGGTTAGTAAAAATGTCCACTTACTTAAAGGTAGTTGCTCTATAGGAGATAGTGGATGAAGGATCTGAAGAACCTGATGAGGAGGAGGACTACATAGTCCAACATATTACAAAACAAAAAGTTGTTAAGCTAAACAACTTCAAGGCTTTGTCAACATTGTATTCAACAATTAAAGATGATATATTCACTCTGATTATGTGTTTAGAAGTGGTAAAAGAAGCTTGGGATCTCCTGAGAATAGAGTTTCAAGGGACAACATGGGTGAGAACCATCAGACTCCTAAATTTAAAAAGGGAAATTGAAAGGCTCAAGATGAAGGAAGAAGAATATGTGAAGAGTTATAAAGGCATATTGATGCAAGTTTCCAACCAAATGAAGTTACTTAGATCTAACTTATAAGAAGTTGGTTCATAAGGTGTTGGTCAGTGTACCAACCAAGTTTGATTCAAGATCGATGCAATTGAAGAAAGCAAAGATCTAGATACATTGACTTTATCTGAACTCACTAGCTATCTTTAAGCCAAATAGCAAAGAAATTCATAGCTCAAAGAAGGGGAGATCGAAGGAGCTTTCATGGCAAAGAACAAAGGTAGGCAGTGGAAGAATCAATCCACTTACTTAGTAGGTTCAAGTAGCTTTAGAGAAGCTCATAACTCAGAGAAGAGACTGTCTTCTCCTTGTAGCATATGTAAAAGGAAGAATCACACAAAGAAGAACTATTATTAGAAGGGAAAATCTCAATGTTACTTTTGCAAGTTGTTTGGCCATGTTGAGAAGGATTGCAGAAGGAAGCAAAGAACAAATCCATAACCCCAAAGAGCCAATGCAATAGAAGTAGAGGTTAAAGAGAAGGAGTTACTTTTTATGGCAAGAGAATCTGTCAATCAAAGATTGAGAGATGAATGGCTTATAGATAGTGGATACACAAATCACATGACTCATGATGAGAGTTTTTTCAAGGATCTGGATAGAAGCTTCACAACCACAATTACAGTTGGAAATGGAGAAGGAGTAAATACTCATGGAAAAGGAATCATATCTGACAAAACCAGAAAAGGTAATAGATTGATTGCAAATTTGTTTTCAGTTCCCAGTTTATAGCATAACTTACTACGTGTAGGCCAACTCATGAAGAATGGTTGCACCCTCCTATTCAAAGATCATTATTGTAATATCTTGGATATAAGCAAGAAGCAAGTTCTGAAAGATCTAGTAAGCCACTACAACTTTTCTGTCAAATGGTGTCATCAAGCCTTGATATGCAAGAGTGATGAATCCTAGAAGTGGCACAAAAGGTTTGGCAATTTTGACCTCAAAGCAATATAAATTTTGAGCTCAAAGACAATGATTGAAGATATGCCTAAAGTAAAACCTCAAGAGAAAATTTGTCAACTTGGAAAGCTAAAGAGAAGATCATTTCCAACAAATCAAGCTTAGAGAGCATAAGAAACACGTGAATTAGTGCACTTAGATATGTGTGGGCCAATGGAGGCCTCGATGAATGAAAGCAATTATTTTGTCATCTTCATTGATGACATGTCAAGATACTGTTGGATTAGCTTCTTAAAGGAGAAATCATAAGTGTTTAGTGAGTTTGTGAAGTTTAAGAATCTAGTTGAGCTTCAAAGTGAGAAAAGGCTGAAAGTATTGAGATCAGATAATGGTTGAGAGCATGGAATTTAACATCAATTGATTGTCCCCTTTACTCCACAACAGAATAGGGTTTCTAAGTGAAAGAACGGGACAATCATAGAGATGGTAGGAAGCTTGATGGCTAAGAAGTTAATTCCAAGAAAGTTTTGGGTATAAGTTGCCAATACAGCTGTGTATTTGCTCAATAGGCTCCCAATAAAAGTAGTAAAAGGGAAGACTCCTTATGAAGCATAGAAAAATATCAAACCATATGTATCACATCTCAAAGTATTTGGATCTTTGTGCTTCACTCATATCTCTTATGCAAATATGGATAAGCTCTCTCTGAAGGCTGAGAAAGGAATTCTGAAAGGTTATAATTCAGACTCTAAAGCCTACAGAATTTACATTTCGAGTAGTAAGAGGTGTATGTTGCTAGAGATGCTATTTTTTATGAACATGCAACTTATGATTCGGAAAAGGAAGTAATTAGTGAAGAATTGCTAGAAATTGAAAAAGGTGCAGAGTAAGTGAATCCCAATCTTGAATTAGATGATGAAAATGAGCCTATGAATCCAAGGTTCAGAAGTTTGGATAATGTATACCAAAGATGCAATGTGGCTCTTTATGAGCCTAGGAACTATAAGGAATTTGAAATTGACAAGAATTGAGT
Organism: Coriaria nepalensis; assembly: GCA_027186245.1. NCBI lineage: Eukaryota > Viridiplantae > Streptophyta > Magnoliopsida > Cucurbitales > Coriariaceae > Coriaria > Coriaria nepalensis. The sequence goes on along the minus strand of CP114491.1, from coordinate 6,407,752 downwards.
GAAAGCAATGAAAGAGAAGCGTGACATGATTAATAAGAACCATACGTAGGTCATTGTTGATAAAGTAGGAAAGAAGAATGATACACGCCTTAAATGGATCTTCAAGTGCAAACCCAATTTAGACAGTACGATCAATAGGTTTAAGGATACTCACAATAGTATTGACTGGATTACACAAATACATTTTCCCCAGTTGCAAGACTTGACACAATAAGGCTTCTAATTGCCTTACCTATCAGGAAGAAGTGCCTCATTCACTAGTTGGATGTTAAATCAGCTTTGTTGAATTGAATTTTGGAAGAAGAAGTGTATTAAGAGCAACTTGAGGGCTTTAAGATAAGAGATAAAAAAAAAAAAAAGAAAGGTGTACAAGCTAGAGAAGATTCTATATAAACTGAAATAAGCACCAAGAACATGGTATAGTATAATTGACTCTTATTTGAGCAATTCAGGTTTTTAAAGAAGTGAAAGTGATCAGACCTTATACATAGAGAAACCAGGTGATTCCTATCTCATGATCTCTTTGTATGTTGATGACCTGCTAATTGTAAACCTCCCAATATTTCTAAACTAGGCATAATAATGAGAAAAGAGATTCAAAGGGGGCTTTCTACCGAATTCTAATTCCCACCTATACCAAATTTTAATAATAAAAATAGTAGGGGGTCTTTTTATAATTTTTAAGACTTAATAGGTCTTAAGTTTAATTAACAATAATAATAATAATAATAATAATGATGATGATGAAAAAATAAAGGTGGCGCGAAGCCACCTTAAATGTCAATAGACACATCAAGTGTGACTTAATGCATAATATGCATTAAGACATGTCATTAAAGAGAACATGGATGTTGATTAGTGTTCTTATAGGTGTCAACAAATGAAACACTTCCTTTAACTATAAATATGGCTTCGACCATTATAGGTAGTTCGTCAAAATTTGAAGTGGGAAAAACGTGAAGAAGAGAAGAACAAAGAGAGGGAGAGAAGAGAAAAAGAAATAGAAAGAAAAAAAAAAGAAAAAAAGAAGAAAGGGAGAAAGAAGGAAAAGAAGATTAGGATCTTCAATCTTCCATAAAGATATGTAAGTATAGCCTTGCTACAATATAGGGATATTACTTGTTTGCTTGTTATTACGATGCTAAGGTCAATGTTAATGTTAAGATTATGAGATAGCATGTTAAATATAAATGAGATGATTTTTATTACCATGCTAGAAATAAGATTTATGACTAGAATGAACATAGTATATAGCATGATGGTTAAGGATAATGTAAGCTCTAACATGCTACGATTGAATGCATATGTTCATATTTCCAGAAGTTAATGTTATGCTAAAATGAATAAGAAGTATAAGCATGCATATGAATAACATTAAAGTGAGGTGTTGCCAGGTTAAAACAAGAATCGTTTGTCGATCATAAAAGAATCATTAGGGCCCAAGCATGTAGAAGGATAGGAAATCATGCATACTAGATATAAGTCATGAAAGCATTAATTTAAAATAGTAATTAAAAGATTAGTTCTGTGAGAAAGACCTTATCCTTATTAAGCTTCTAGCTCATAGATATTCACCCTATGTTATAGGGAATTATAAAGGTAAAGCTATAGATAAAAGATCAGGTGAATGAAGAAGATTAGTATCTTGAGATTGTACATATGGGACACGACCTATGAAAGATAAAGGACTTGAAAATCTAAAGCTCTTAGAAAATCTTATATACATGTATATATTTTGAAAGAGAATGATTCTTGTTTAAAAGTTTAGGATTTATTTCCCTATGATAAGGATTTCAATTTTATTTTATAAGAAATTCCAATTCTTCCGCTATTTTCGCGAAAATGCTTTTGGAAGTAAAGTTAATTTTAAAGAAAGGTAATGGCTCCCTACTAGCCGTGTGTGTTTCTCTCCAAAGTATTTGATAGAGTAAGCAGATGGTAGGGGGGCATTACAAAGTGGTATCAGAGCATAAAGGTTTAAGCAATTCATTAATCTTCTTGTTGTAGTACTTGCTACTAGATAAGTTGTGGAGGACTTTGATCTTCCTTTCAGTAATGTCCACAACCAAGGCTGCCCAATACTCATTTTTGATATTGAAGGGGATGTAAGGTCGGTTCACATACTTCCATGAGATACCGCTAATTAGGTCATGCCTCTCAGCATAGTCCATCATCATCGAGTCCACTCCCCATACATGACTTAGGCGGTCCCCCTCCTCCAATTTGAAAAAAATAACATTCTAATAATTTTCCAAAAACTGATGGAACACATGATCTATGAAAGTGGCGGATTGGTCGAGTGATTGATTGAACTTATATTGTCTCCTCCAAACCAAGAACATATAATCATCAATGTGCTACAAAGAAAAAGAAAACCATAAGTGAAAAAAAATAATAATTGTTAAAAAATTCATCCATAAATCCAATCAGTTTTGAATACTTACGAAATTATGTAGCCACGACTTAGGTTTTAGTGTGTCCTCAAAATATTATATGTCTAGGTGAGTTCCATCAAAACCTATGACATGTGAACTGTGATTAGAAAATTAAGATTAGTAAGTGATTGACATAACTATATATAACAAAAAATAACTTAATTTAGAGTAAGAATATGAATTTATACTTATGGCTCAGTTTTGACCTCTAACCATGTATGCATTGTTTTCTCGTTCGCCTTATTAGGTATAAGGAGTGTCATTGCCTTCAATCCTTTTTTCTTCTTATATTTTCATTTTTTGCCTATGTCAATAAAAGGGGATATGATTTTCGGACCAAGCCTCCTCATCTTTTCACCCCATCTCGTCTCAAGTATAGGCGGGGTCACATATGACTTTGCGAATCCTCTTCATCTTCTTTGCCTATAATGGAGACATAGTGGAGAGTCATAGTGATCAACAAATGGAGACGTGGTGGGTGAAGGGGAATAATTAGGAAATGTGACAGGTGAAGGTGATTCCATCATCTTTGTTAGCTTCTTATCCATTTAATCCAACTAATTCTTTATGTCATCTCCCAATTCTCGGAACATGTTCTCAAATTTTTTTGTCCAACCAATAAAAAGAGACTCAATCTTCTTCTCTAGCACTCCATAAGAAGAGTCTCCTTTATCAATTCCCTTTACACCTACTTCTTCTTCTTTCTATTCTTTCTTTTTTTTTTTTTTCATTTTATCCTCTTCTTTTTTTTTCATATTCGTTTTCTTCCTTTTCCTTTTCTTCTTGTTTTGTGTTTTTTTTTTTCTTCTTCTACTTTTAGCTTTTTTTTTTTTTCTTGTTCTGCTCCTCCTTGTTTTTCTCCTTCTTCTTCTTTCAATTCATCTTTTTCTTGTTCCAATTCCCTACTCAACATATGTACAGCCTCGTCATCATCATCCTCGAAAGGTACCAAAGTCCGTAGATATTCTTCAGCTGCTTCTTCCTTGGTTGGTTTCAGGATTTCACGAACGATGAGCTGTATTAAATTAAGTTATTAATCAAGATAAAGTAAAATAGTTTAATTCATTCACTAAAAAAAAACACTTACATGTTTTTTTCTTGTCCACATCTCGATATTTTCATGACTTACAGGTAGGTCCCTAAATGACCATCTTAAAATCTGAGGGATGAGATTCTCTTTACTCTGCACTGCAGCTTGCCTTCTAAAATAAGGAATTGCTTCATATCCAAATACTTACATTCATGGTAATGGTTGGCTAAGCAAATGTAACTAAAAAAAATGAAAGCCAAATAACAAATTAAAATATAAAGTGTAGCCTGTAAAGCTAATGGAAACCCTTTAAGGTATATGTTTCCTCTTTATCCTTCTCCTTAATCGAAAGTCTATGAGCAAGGGCTTTCTCCTTAATATTCTTCTTAAGAGCCTGAATGGTCTGCTCATAACTTACTTTGTCCCAAACATAATGAGATAACTGGTTAATATTATTGGCGATGCTCAACGTAAATTCCTAAATTTTATTCTTCTTCCCTTGAGCCTAGATGACTCCCTCAATTAAATAGACACGCGTTATCTTCACAATTTCATTATCTTCATTGGTCCCTGGGGCAACATTTGATTTGAATCTTCGTGCAAAGTCTGAAAGTTGTACACTCTTCCCCCTAAGATACTTACTCAAAAGATGGTCATATTTTTCTATCCATTTGATAATGTGGTGAGGAAGGTATTCATGGCATTTCAGCCCTGTCACCATTGCGAATTCCCTAAGACCAAACCATAAATGTCTTTTATAATGCTTAAATCATAACTCATACTTCTTCTTGCACTTGGCTTGTCGGAGAAGAAAGTGGCCTAGGTAAGTTGCTCTAAACAACTGCAACTATCTATGATTGAGCTTCTCTTTTATGTCGATGATCACAGCTTCTTGCTTTGCTATCACAATAGTACGACACTTGACGCGGAGACCATCATTGATTATGAGTTCAAGCTAAATTCAAAAATTAAATGTTACTAGTATACACAAATATTTAAGCTAATCAATATAAAAATACTTCAAAATTAACAAAAAGAAAATGTGTCTGACGAGTCAATAAGGCCTTCTTCACAGGTCGAGGCCTTTCGACCCATAGAGTAACACCAAGGGTCGAAGGGCTCTTGACAGGTCGAGGCGCTTCGATCTGTAAAGTAACTCTAAAGATCAAAAGGCTCTTCGACCCATAGAGTAACTCTAAGGGTCGAAGGGCGATTCACATATCGAGACCCTTCGACCCGTAGAGTAACTCTAAAGGTCTTTGACCTATAAAGTTACTTAGAGTTACTTAGAGTAACTCTACAGGTCGAAGAGCCTCAACTTGTGAAGGGCCCTTCGACCCTTAAAGTTACTCTACGGGTCGAAAGGTCTTGACCTGTTAAGAGCCTTTCGACTCCTAGAGTTACTCTATGAGTCGAAGGGCCTCAACCTTCAGGACGCTTACCAAATTACTCAAAGGATGGTTTTTCAGCATTGATTCTGGCACCGCTTTCAACCTCTTAAATTCCCCTTGATGTGAGATTGAAGGATTATCTTCTTTCTTTCTTTTTTTGTTGGCTTTTCCTTGCATTCCTACCAATTCGAGCCATCGAGGGTTTTCAAAATGTGCTGGGTTTTTTTTCAAGCTCGAATGGGTTCGTGACTTCGAACGAGTCTGTGAGCTCGAATGGGTTTGTTGATGGATGGTAAATAAAGCGTCAAAGGTGCATTACTGGAGAGAGGAGTACAAAAGAAATAAACGAAAATAGGGGGAAGAAGGGTTGGGGAGGGAAAAAAAATTTAAAAAATATGCATGTCACCGGATTAAAGGCGATGACCCACATTTTTTTTAAACTTCATTTCATCCTTGGGCGACGTGGCTTATTCAGGGACGATGGATTATAGCGGATAGCCTGGATTATACAGGATGCATGGGTGCTATATAATCCAACCTCGAAGGAATGTAGGACATGAGGGAAATTAGTAAGTAGGTAAGGGTTTGACAGAATAATTATATTGATTGTTAAATGGGTCAAGAAATGATGGGCCTAACATGGCCTATTAAGAAGACATCGACCCTTATTTTTTTTAATATATTTTATTTTTGTATATTATTTATAATATATTTGGGATCGAAACTTGAATAAAAATCAATTTGGCACCCATTTTGAATACCAATTCCAACACCTCGATTCCCGATCGAAGCAATAGTGGAATTGGGATAAAAATCGGTACTCCACAAGAAATGGAAAAATACACACCCTTAAAAATTTTGTCATAATTTTAAAATACAGAGGTAGGTCCGTTGTTCCTATATTACGGGACGTTGTAAGAAAAGAAGTCTTACGCAATAAGAAAAAAAGAAGTCCTATATTATGACATCATCCAATTTTTAAATTCCGATCTAAACAGGTCGGCCCGGAATCCGGATTGGGATCTCTCACCGCCATCATTGACGGCGGAATTGAAGAATGGAACAGAATCATCTATCCTAGTGTCAATAATGGAGTTTCTAGGTAAGGTAAATACAAATTCAGTTTATCTCGCATAAAAAGAAAAAACAAGAAATATTATTGACACCAAAACTTCAATTTATCACGTGGGGATGCATTTTTGTATGTGGATTTGCTCAAAGCCAGAGTCATATGATAGAGCAGTGGAGGAATTATTTTGTATGTGGATTCGCTCAAACTTCAGTTTATCTGATCGATATCAATTATTTGGATGCATTGGACATGTTGGAAAATCACTTGGAAGTTCTGGATACTTGTGCGTCGATTCATTAACATTTGCAGATGTCTGTGTCTTTACTTCACTCATTCGGTTTGATTTTGTGTACAACATTCTGTTCAAATGCACCAAGAGAAAGTTGATTGAGTACACACTCTTCGTGCCTATTTGTGTGATATTTATCGGGTACTCTTTCTGATCTTAAAACATGAGATTTAATTCATAAATTTATTTTTAAAAAAAACAAAAAGAAATAAAAACAACTCTTTGTTCTGGCTTTACCTTTTCAGTTTTTGATATTTAGTGACCTTTCATAAAAGATTCCCAAGGTAGCTGGGACCTGAAATTTCAGGGCCATTATGGAAAGCTATTACCACTAAACATACGACCCATTGTGCCTGTTGGGTGTGACCATATGGCCCCGTCCAGGCAACACAACTGAAACTCAATTTCAGGCATACGAAGAAGCAAGCAAGTTGTTTCGTATATAGCTCTGTACACGAGTATGGGTTGGTCGGGCATTTCTTGTATACTAGCAGGAAGTCAATGTTCCTGTCATACTATGATATCTTGCACCTGTAAAAGACCGGATATGATATGTCATGAACAACATATTGATTAGATTTGATAGTGAGACATGTAACGGCAAGATCATGGGTTAGCATTATATATAAAGATCAGCCTAAACTGCATTTTGGTGGAGCAGATGTTGTCTAGATATCATCCCCTTGACCCGTACAAGAAGGCTAGCTATCCCAGTTCTAAATCAAACTAATTGTAAGAAAGATTTCAAAATACCCTAAGCCTTCGTGTATACAGCTCGGGAATATGACAAAAAGTAGAAGCAAGTTTAGTTTTTTTTTTGGGCCAAGAGAAGCAAGTTTAGTTGGGTGATACAATGTTTCCTTCGCGTTTCATCACGCCTACGGTGGCCATGGTTTCATGGTTTCAAAAGAGCAGTTCACAATCTTTATGGGTTCATCTTGAATTCGATCTGGATCTTGATCCTGGAAATAATCACATCATTGTTAGAAATAGCAGAATATTTCTTACAATCATTATCAATAAACAATGTCACGATATTATACATATGGAATAAATTGATAGAATAGGGATATCGTCATACATATTAAACCATTTTCCACACGAGCATCAGTTGATATAATTTATAATATTAAAAAAAAAAAAGATGAAGACTTGAAGAACGAGAAAAGTGCATCCGTATGTGATAGAACCCGATCTAGATAAATACGACTAGGGCAAAACTTTATTCTTCGATAATCGAATAATCAAACTAACATAGGATGACCTATGATTCGAGAGGTAGGCCGTGTCTCCCTAAGAGTCCTTACTCTCCAAAATTTTAAATACCTAAACCCTAACCCTTCAACTGCTTATTATCCTACTACAAACAATTACCAAAATACCCCTCATAACAATAATCCATATAATAATACTAGTAGTAAGACTAATACTAATAATAACTATGTTATGCTAGGCTTTATTTCTCCTAACATAAGTATGAATAATTGATGGTCTAATATTACTCTCCTCCCAACGAGACACCTTGTCCTCAAGGTGGAAATCTGGAAACTGTTGTGCGATGAACTCGTATGATTCCCATGTTGCATCGTGGACCGGCAGATTCCTCCACTTAATCAAGACTTCCCATGTATCCTTCCTCCCCGACATCCCTTGTCAAACGCCACATAGCTCAATCGGTTCCAACAACACTTCCAAATCGGTCGTCAAGTTAGGTGGTATTGTCGGAGAAGCCCCATGAGAACCAATGGCTTTCCAGAGTTGAGATACGTGAAATATCGGGTGAATCGCCGCTGTAGCCGGTAGATCAAGTCGGTAAGCGACTGTCCCAATCCGCGCAACCACTTTGTACGGGCCAAAACAACGAGCTGATAATTTCTCATTCCTCCTCCTAGCTAGGGATTTCTGTCTATATGGCCGAAGCTTCAAGAAAACCCAATCGCCTATCTCGAAGTGCACCTCCCGCCGATGCCTATCGGCTTCTCGTTTCATCCTTTGTTGAGCCTTCGCTAAGTGCCCTTTCAGTTCTTCCAACATGTCATCCCACTCCTCTAAGTATTGTTTCACCTGTGAGACCGGGGTGGTGCGATGACCATAACGGACCAGCGGGGGCGGGTCGCGACCGTAGAGAATGCGAAAAGGGGTGGTCTACGAAGCCATGTGAAAGGATGTGTTGTACCAATACTCGGCCCAAGACAACCATTGCACCCAACATCGAGGGGTGTCGACACAAAACACCGCTAGTACGTTTCCAGACAGCGGTTAACCACTTCCGTTTGGCCATCCGTTTGCGGGTGGTAAGCAGAACTCCTTTTCAATGCCGTCCCTTGTAATCGAAATAATTCCTTCCAAAATTGGCTCAAAAAAAATATTGTCGCGGTCCGAGACAATAGCTTCCGGCACTCCGTGTAAATGGACAACTTCCCTCATGAACACTGAGGCTACGGTCACGGCTGTGTAAGGGTGCCGAAGAGGCACAAAATGGGCATACTTGCTCAGACGGTCAACCACCACCAAAATGACCCTATACCCTTCTGATCGCGGTAACCCCTCGATAAAATCAATACTCACCTCAGCCCAAACTTTTTCCGGCAATGGTAAGGGTTGGAGCAGCCCCGCCGGTGACATGGCCGCATACTTGTGTCGTTGGCAAACATCGCAACTTGCCACGAATCACTCCACATCAGTCTTCATCCCCACCCAATACAATTCGGCCGCCAAGCGTTTGTAAGTTTTCAACACTCCTAAATGGCCTCCAATTGTGCTACCATGGAACTCCTGTAACAACCGTGGTATATGCACCGACGATTTCAGAATCACTATACGCCCTTGATAAAGTAACTAACCCCTCACTACCGAGTACTCGGGGTACCCGTCATTGCCCTCCTCAATAGTCTTTCTAATTTTCCCCAACTCCGAGTCCGCCCCCGCCTCCGACTCGAGCCCCTCTATATCAAATAGCTGCGGGAGCGATATTGCCGCTAACTGGGGCCCATCTACGCGCCTAGACAGCGCATCCACAGCTCGATTTTCCAACCCCGGCCGGTACTGTATTTCAAAATCGTAGCCCAACCGTTTGGACAGCCAACGTTGATGATCTTCCGCCACCATACGTTGTTCCAACAAATATTTCAAGCTCCGCTAATCCGTGCGGACGATAAACCGACAACCTAACAAATACGGCCTCCATTTTTGCACCGCTAACACAATGGCCATGAGCTCGCGTTCATAGACAGACTTAAGACGGGCTCGCGACGTCAAAACCTAACTGAAATATGCAATCGGTCGCTGATTCTACATGAGGACAGCCCCTAACCCATAGCCCAATGCATCGGTTTCTACTACAAAAGTCGCCGTGAAGTCCAGCAAAGCGAGTACCGGAACACTAGCCATTGCTTACTTTAATTTGTCGAAAGCTTTTGCTGCCAATTCGCCCCAACGGAAGTTATCTTTCTTGAGTAGATCCGTTAAGGGCCCCACGATTGAACCATAACCCTTGACGAATTTGCGGTAATAACCGGTTAACCCCAAGAAGCCCCGCAATTCCTTCAATGTCTTCGATACTGGCCAATCCAGCATTGCCGCCACCTTTGCCCGATCGGCCAAAACCCCCTCACCCGAAACAATGTGGCCCAAATATTCCACACTAGGCTGCCCGAAGGTGCACTTCTTCTCATTCGCATACAATTGATGACCTTGTAATTCCATTAAAACGACCTTCAAGTGGTCCAAATGCTCCTCAGTCGAGCGGCTATAGATCAAGATGTCGTCAAAGAAGACGAGCACGAACTTCCTCAAGTACGGCTGAAATACCTTTTTCATGAGCGACTGAAACGTTGTCAAGGCGTTGGTGAGCCCAAAAGGCATCACTAGGAACTCATAATGCCCCGTGTGGGTCCGAAAAGCTTCTTAGCCGCATCCTCTCTCCGCATTCTAATTTGGTGATATCCTGACTTCAAATCTAATTTGGTGAACACGCAAGCTCTGTGTAACTCATCCAATAGTTCGTCGATGACCAGAATAGGAAATTTATCCGGTACGGTCCCTTTGTTCAAAGCCCGATAATCCACACAAAACCGCCAACTTCCATCTTTCTTCTTGACCAACAAAACGGGACTAGAGAAAGGACTCATACTAGGCTATATAATGTCGGCTTCTAACATTTCTTGCACTAGTCTCTCAATCTCATCTTTCTGTGCCTGCGGACATCGGTAAGGTCGCACGCTAATTGGCGACATTCCCTCTTTCAATACAATAGCATGCTCGTGATCCCTTTGTGGGGGCAACCCTACGAGCATACAGAATACATCGCTAAAGCGGTCCACTACTACCCGCACCGCCTCTTCCACCGCGCGGCACCCCTTCGTATCCTTACCCATTTGCGGATTTACTTCGATCAGGAACCCTTGTCCTTCGCGCTCGATAGTTTGCAGTATCGTTTTCAAGCCCACTAGTCTTACACAAACTCGGATCTCCTTCTAGTCTCACGGTTTGCCCTCTACTACGAAACCGCATTCTCAACAATTTCCAGTTCACTGTCATTTCACCCATCAAGCTCAACCATTTCATTCCCAAGATCACATCCGAACTGCCCAAATCCAAAGGCAAGTCGTCAATTACCTCCAACCCTTGCATCGTCAACCGCAGGTTTTTGCAGAAACCCGCACTTCGTACCGTAGTACCCGTTCCCAACGTTACCCCGTGGCTACTTGAATTCGCCAATTCTAGTCCCAGTTCCGTAATCATGCGGTTAGAGATGAAATTGTGTAGCCCCACTATCGATAAGAACCGCTACACTCTGCCCTTGAATTTCCCCTTTCAACTTAATGGTGTGGTAGGGTGTAAATCCGACCACCGAATTAAGCGACACTTCGGCTAAATCTAGGTGGTGATGCATCGGATTCTCCTCTCCTTCATCATCCGTTTCTACCATCTCCTCCTCATCATCAACCATTAGCACTTGGAGTCTCCTCTCCTTACAACGATGCCCCGGCAAAAATTTCTCGTCACAACGAAAACACAACCCTTTTGCTCGTTTGTTCGCGATCTCTGTCTCCGTTAGTCTTTTGAAATTCCCTTCCGAACGGTACCCGACTCTCCTCTCTCCCGGAGCTTCCCTACCAACGGTGACAGTTTGCGTCCGAGAGCTATGAGTCCCGGAATAGCCTTTGTGAACAAAACTGTCATGGCTGCTCCTTTGCTTTTTTTTGCATTTTTCTTCTCCTCCACTTATACAGCCAAGTCCATATACTCCTCTAGTCCCTTGGTGGGCCGTAATAACCTCAATGTTGTCCGAATTTCTGGCTTTAACCCTTTTAAAAAATTTCCATCTAAGATTTCTGGAGGGACGCCCGTTAATGGCCCAGAAAGCAACTTGAACTTCTCTCGGTATTCCCACACTCTCACCTCTTGGCGGAGTGCCAAGAACTGTTCATATAAGTCTCCATCGTGAGAAGTCTGAAACCTTACCATCACCCTTTGTTTAAAATCTGTCCATGACCCTATGGGTCGATGGTGCCCACACCATTGAAACCATGACAACGCCGGCCCCTCCAAACATAGACCGGCTGCCTGCAGTTTTTCCCCTTCCGATAATCCGTTAACCTCAAAGTACCTTTCCACCTTATAAACCCATGCTGCCACATCCTCGCCTTCAAAGATAGGCATCTTCAATTTGCGAATCTGTGGATCCACACCCATTCTGCCTGGTGTACCCGCGTACTACCCTTGGCCCGCCCATGGGAGTTCTGCCGAAACCCTAAAATCAGCCCACGGTGCCCTTACCTCACCACTCGCGGCAATTCCTGCCACATAACCGCATGTTGGCCCTTGTTCCACACCTTTTTCCCTATGTCCGAATTGAAACTTTTCGGTTGTCCCCCACGGCGGTGCTGCCGTTCCGGAACCTTCCCCTAATTCGCCACCGAACTCTTCCCTAAGTTGGTCGTCGACGCCCGCGCCCTCTACTATGCCGTCCACCGCTTATTTCCCCCTTGCAGCTTGCTCACCGCCACTGCAGCTGCCTTGGCTGCCTTCTCCGACGGTGTCCCCTACTGCCCGACCATGACCACCCACAAGTTGGTCAAGGTTCGATGATGACCTAAACTGCAGCTCCATCAATTTTCCCAATATGGCTTCCAATGACGAATTATGCTGCACAAACTGCTGTTGTACTGTGGCGAAGCATTCTTCGATCAATGTTTTGATCGCCATCACTTCGCCCTCCAATTTCTCCTCGAGTGCCTCTACCTTCTTCGTAGCCATCGATGATCGAGTGCTCTGATACCAATTTGATAGGACCCAGTCTAGACAAATACGACTAGGGCAAAACTTTATTCTTCGATAATCGAATAATCAAACTAACATAGGATGACCTACGATTCGAGAGGTAGGCCGTCTCTCTCTAAGAGTCCTTACTCTCCAAAATTTTAAATACCTAAACCCTAACCCTTCAACTGCTTATTATCCTACTACAAACAATTACCAAAATACCCCTCATAACAATAATCCATATAATAATACTAGTAGTAAGACTAATACTAATAATAACTATGTTATGCTAGGCTTTATTTCTCCTAACATAAGTATGAATAATTGATGGTCTAACAATATGGCACAAAATAGTACTAATTTTCTTTTTCATGAACTCTTAACGAAGACCAGTGTGAAAATATCACAACAATAGAAACATAACTGATCTGATCGATATCAATTATCAGTATTAAAAAGCAAGACCCCAAAACCCTGAATTTACCCTGAATTTACCCTGAATTTAGCTCTCTTCAAAGCCTTGACCGATTCCAAGTGATGATATACAATATGGCACAAATATACCCAACAAAATTAACCATACAGTACACATCTAGAGATATTTGCTTGATATGCACACTTCATACGCTAAAGAGTTGTGCAAGCATTGGTTCATGAAAAAATGAGGGAGAAAGTTGCTTACTATTTGACCGTTTCATGTTCCTACAGAACTTGCTGCCACATTGGCATTTAAATGCCCCCATGGGATGATCATGGTCATCAAAGACAATGCCATAATCCTACATTAAAAAGAACATAGATTTAAGAAGCTGGGGACAAATCCCCCCAAACTTTATGACAAAACTGAAGAGCTTATAGTGTTAGTTTAAGTACTTTCTTCTCCAAAAGCATGTGAGATATGCTATGGTAACCAGGAAGGAATATAATAAGAGGGGAGGAATTCATTGCATTTCACTTTCCCAAAAAGAATTACACAAACAGGCATATATCTATATGCACTTACTACATAAAACAAGGGGCTGGATCCCAATTAGACATTTTTTAACACCAGTGTTAAATGTTCTAAAACAAATGAATTCATCGCATTCTAGTTAATTATCAAGATATAACAGTAATACAATTGCAGAATTTTTTTCAGACTTAGTTATGATCATCATTCTGCCTAAAACAATGCAAGACTTAGTTATGTTATGCTTCAGTATTATATATTGTCTGTATATATTTGTCCCAAACTTCATTACTTCAGGTTGTAAAGGTGTCAACCGCCTAACTGGAAATCAGTATATATAAGCAATTAACAATACTTGAGGTTTCACTGAAAGATGTTATGAGTAAGTTTACGATGTGTCAGGTTATAAAGATACATGCTTATAAGGGTCGAACATTTCTAAATTGACTTGGCCAAACAATGCAAAAGCATTAATTCGAATTGATGGGTAGACTGATAGTTTTAGACTTCATCGAGCACACTCAGTACAGAATATAAAACCTCAAAAAGAGGGGGAAAGAAAGCACACACACACACACACACAAACACAACAGGAACTTGCATAAATAAATATTAGCAAACTATCCTTGGGTAAATTTTATAAAACTACCAGTTGGAAGAAATCACATACAGACAGCACCCACATCATTTTTTATGGTCACATGAATTTATGAATACCAACAAATTAATTAAAACAGACCATGGATACCTCACATCACTAGTCTATCAGAACTCACTCACACAATCCCATTCTCAAAAGTGTTATAGTAGCCCTTGTCTATTTCAGGAGCTATGATGTACAGATCACAAGGAATCACAAGTAAACATCAACAAACTATGCCTGGAAAAGTGAGAGAACAAACCCAAGTTAACTCTTCCAAAGCATCTACCCTTCTTGTTGTGAAGAAGGCAGGCTGCATAAGGAAACAATTTAGATTCTCAATAAGGTTTAATATTGCTGTATCTTTTGAACAAACAAAAGATGACATGATCATGTGACTAAAGAAACTTATAACTCTCTTACATGATAATAATGATGATCTGGAGTCTCAATTTGCACTGCAATCTCAATCAAGTTTGCATCCAGACATCTGGCAGAAGTTCATTGGAAAAAAATACAAGTCAGCTATAAGAGCAGCAGCACTTTAGCTTTGGGAAAAATGTTTAAATGTCCTTATCAAGCTTACGAAGGTTTTGGGGAATTCTATCATTGCAGTCTTCCAAAATACAATAAACATAAAATCAAAATAAAGTATATAAAAATGGAGGCAAGGAGAAATTTACCTTCCCACTGCTTACTATCGCAGGGGCTTTAGCTGGTTTTCCAGGTTTTTTTTTTTTGGGAGCCAGGGGCAAGGGGGACTGTTCTTATTATTTTCTAGGAACATCATTTTTTCTACACATATTTGTGTTTAACACGATAAAACATAAACTTAGATACTAGATTTTGAAAATTATTGCAAAAAATGTGGTCACAGAATTTTGAACCCAAGATAAATAGTAGAAACATTATGAGCAATATATAAGTTTGCCTATACATCATTAAGCCCAAACCATGATAACAAACACAATGCAATTGGAAAATGGAGGAAAATAGGCAAAAGGGGGGACAACGGGATACACAAAACTAATGTGAAATGCAAAAAATGATCACCTATGATTGATGAATCTGGCAACATTCCCATGGTAAGCAGCATCCAAGCATAGAGCTTTTTCATCCGTCATAACTTCTGAATTCCAATAAGCATCCAGTAACAATGGCAAGACATGCTTTCCAGTTCTGGCAAGTTTCATTTTTCTTCTATGCAGCTCCACATTGGTTAATATCTCCCCAACGTACTCGCACACAAATGCACCTTTTGGCAGGTCTTCTAGGGTCCGTAGACCCCATCCTTTTCCCTCGGAAGTGAAAAAAACCTGAGATCCAGATGAAATTTAGAGGCTGTGAAAACCGAAGGAAGAAAAAAATGCAATGGATAGCAAATATAAGAGACAAGACTAAATGCAATTATGTGCCTCAAAGACACGGTATCAGAAGATTATATGACAATGAAGAAAAAATTAATTAAAATATGATAATTAAAATAATCATTGTAATAATAATAATAATCATAATAGTTATAATAATCATAATCATAACAACAGCAATAATAATAAATTAACAAATAATAGCACTAGTAATGATAATAGCAATAGTAATAGACGTAATAGTAATAACAATAATAAGGATTTTCATAGCTACTGGCATTATAAAAACTAATAAAATGTTAAACACCTGCAGTTTATAAGTTATGCCACGCTGCACCACTCGATTTCCGCACTGTTTTGTGCACCCGCATTTTTGCCAACACTCTTTGATAAGATATCTCTCTAGATGGCCTTTACAAGGTTCTGTGGAATCAGCATTCTTTGATCTCTCATGGGAGCATTCTTCACAATAAAAGCGGTTTCTCTGCTGAGTATCATGATTTAGAGAGATACACTTTTTCAAGAAATCTTCCTTAACAAGGCCATCGGACGTATATGCAAACTCACCTCCTGTTTCGTTTGCACAAGCACAAGAAAAGGAGGAGGCTAGGCAGTCCCCAAAACAGGTGGGACAACAACTATTGCTTCCAATCTTAGAAAGGGTGGTATTTACAGAAGCATCTTGGAAAATTAGACTCTGTGGTAAATAATGAAAGGATGGTAGATGCTCGTTGTTAATTTCATTTATCCATGCAATTTTTACTCTTTCATCTCCTCTTGTTATGTCACTGATGTCATGAAAACACCTTACCTCATCAGGGTTTAGATCAGACTGAGGAACAACTACCAAACTACGTGAATCTGTCCATTCTGAGTGGTATCCATCCATATGACCATTAGAAATTATATCTTTGCTGGTGGTTTGGATGAGAGAACCGAGGCCATTTAAAGATGGTGAAATTCCAGGAATCTGTGAGGCAAATGCTCCATCCATACATGGCTGCAGATTCAAAATTTCTTTATCCACAATAGGTGTTGAGGCATCTAAGAGAACTGGTTTCTCCACAATATCAAGAGTTCTTGTCGTATCTATTGCTCTTTCCTGTGTATCAGCAGCAGAATCAGTACCCAATTCCCATAACCATGAACACATATCATTCAACATCTTCATGACAGAAAATGTTGGGTCAATGATTTTATATGATCGGAGACATTTTTCCTCCATATATTTTATGACAGCATCAGGACTAGGCATGTGAAAATCTGGTCTTCCAATAGCAGAATTGCAGCTCAATGAAATTTTTACCTCTCCTAAAGATGCAGATGCAATCTCTATGTCAGAAGGAAATGCATCCGAGAGAGAAGCAAGTTCAGAGCTCATTTTCCCTCCACGTGGTGAAGCTGGTTCACCAACTCCATTGTCTTCATCAACTCCATTGTCTTCATCAATCGGTTCTTTACCAGCAGAACCACTTTCTTCATCATTTTCTGTAGGATCTGTACACCAATGCAGAAGAAGGCATGAAAATTGCAGATTCACTATTCATAAAGTTCATGTAACAAGAGTATCCCTCTAGTTTGAACAAACAGTGGTCATTTAAATGAACATTTCGTGCTCATGGACATTTCATTGAATTTCTGGCTTGCACTCCAAAAATAGAACAAATATATCATTGGATACAGATTGATATCTAATGGAATAAAAAAAATATCTTTATTTTATCTAAAGACCAAATAACAAAGTTATTGAGTAGCATGAAGTTGTTGAGTAAAATTATTACAGATCATAACTATCCATTTGGGAGGTTGAGTCACAAAACAAAAACAAAAGAAAAGATAGCAACCAAAAAGAAAAGGCAAAGGAAACTGATAGGACCCGATCTAGAGATATAGAATTAGGGCTAATCTTTATTATGCAATAGCCAAAATAACATAGGTTGGTCTACTGTTCGAGAGGTAGACCGCCTCTCCCTAAGAGTTCTTACTCTCCAAAATCAATTCCCCCCCTAAACCCTAATCATACTATTCCTATTTATACTACTAACCAGCCAATTCCTAAAATAGCCCCATAATAATAATACTAATACTAATACTACTAATAATAATAATGACGGGTCTAACAGAAACTAATGGAAATTTGCCACAAGAGAACATAAGTACCAGAATGAATAACAGCAATAGGTGGCTCATATAGAGTTATATCTGTAGTTAACCTATCCTCAGTATAGGGCTCGTCTTTGGGCTTGATCAATGCATTAGAATCAGGCACCTTCTGTTTGGGCAAGAGAAGCTTTCCAGAATCAACCACCGGCTCTCTTATGTGCACACCACAACCTGGTCTCTCCATTACTGGTCGTTTGACCTTTCTAGCATATTGGACGGAGATCGGTTCTTTTCCCTTCTCCACTGAGCGTGAGCAGCTTTCATCAACTTTGGATCCCACATTGACACAAAGTTGTAGTTGTTGAGGGGGACAAATTTGAGGAAGTTCATCCTTCTCAACCTTAGGTGTTTTCAATGGACTTGTAGTCAAGTTGGAATTTTCATTGCTAGGAGAAGGTAGAACATTGCTAGTTTGCCCTCTGCGTATCCTCTTTAAAGGGCGTTCAGGCTCGTCAGGCACTTGGGTTTCATCCTTTAAATTATCTTCAAACTATAGCATTATCAGAATGAGAAAATCATATATACAAGCAGCAGTGAGAAAAGAAGAATAAAAATAAACCACGAGTTCAAAAAAAAAAAGGTTGAGTTACCATACATCAGCATTTTGGCACTTCTTATGCTCCACAACCTGATAAAAAAACAACATATACAAATGAGAAAAGATGAGAAAAAGTGGGAACAAATGAAAATGTGCAATGTGCAATGTGCAATGTGCAATGTGCAATGTGCAATGTGCAATGTGCAATGTGCAATGTATGATCTGGGGGATGCACCTTAGGATACACCTTAGTATCCTCCTCCTCAAATATGGCATCTGCAAGAGCTCTATAGTTTTCTTCTTCGATGAGCTCCCAGTTTTTGTCATACAACTTCAGAAGCTTCTTTAACACTGGTTTTGTTTTATCTTCATTGATACCAATATCCTTCATTGCGCAAAAGGCCTTCGAAACTCTTGGATTCGGAGCCATTGCTACCTGAAATTGTTGCTTGAGACTCCTATACGTTCAGTTACATACAGTATCTAAGAGTCCAATCTTATAAGTAGATCAACAAGTCCATCCAGCTATATTTCAAAATAAAGAAACACAAATAGGATTGAAGAGTAATATTTGGCATATTTCATCAAAAATGAAAACATTAAAAGCATCATAACAGATAAAATGGGAAAGATAATAACACAAGTAAAATAATAAACATTTTTAACTATTCACCAACAGAACTCTAGAAAAAGGCCTTCTGGAAGCAACTTTCAGATTCAAGGGCAAGCAGTAGGTAATGTTTGATAAAGTTTACAAAGAGAATCAACTCTAGTCATTTGATGCTCGCCTAGTAATGGGCTACGCACCCCAAAGCCCAAACAATATATGAAATTATGAGCTCCCTAGAAGAAGCTTTAAGAAGCTGTTTTGCTCTGCCAGTGACACTATAATGCAGTGTCCCTTCTCACATTCAGAATGACATTTAAAATCAGACAGTCACAATTGCATTCTTATACATATGATGCACAAGTACAGCCTCTTCTAGAGAGCCAATATTGCTGTATTGAAACATAAAGAAGGGCATTTGAATTCCTCTTTAAGAACAATTACTGGAGCCAGACTCCATAGCATCCCAATTCCAATTTTATACCCAACAGTCTATGATTTGCTAAAGAAGGTCCAAAGAAAGCCAATGAAACAACTTTCAAACTCTCAGTTTGCTATTTTGATCTAGCCACAAAGACAGCATGCAGAATGTGAGAGCAAAAAACAGAACAAACAAATGATTCACATCAAACCGCCATTAAATTCAGTAGTAATGAACAGCTTCATCAAACCAAAGGAATAGGCTCCTATCCAAGAAATGCAGCCAAGGATAAAGGGGGTGTGATTGATAAAAGAAAGCATAGTTAACACCAAAAGGACAGACTGGTGCGCTGAAAGGAAAGAAATGTACCCTAAAAATTTCTCGTGTATCCTCAAACCCCAAAAAGTCGCATGCAGAGAAGAAGTCGTCTACCCAGTCAACATGCCAAAATCTTGCAAGAACGCTTCAATCTATCGGAAGCCCGAAACTTATATAAACCCAAAACGAAAAAAGAGAAACAGACCCACAGGAAACAGTGAGAAACTGAAAGCGAATTCCTAATCATCGACATTCTATTCCCTACTTTTCCGGCCAAGAAAAAAAAATAATGAATTGAGCGGGATGTTTAAACTAAGAAAACGTTTTCTGGAAAGACAAACAATAAAGAATAAAAATCTGTAGAAGGTGCAGAAAAATGGTGTAAACAGTGCAGAGAAATGGAGGGAAGAGAGAGAAAAAACGACCTATATTTTCCAAGAGGAAGCAAGAGAGCAGGAGAAGAAGAATAGGGCACAGAAAATGAGCTCACTCACAACAGCTGAAGGAAAAATTTTCGAGCATTCAGAATTGAGGTGTGATTGACGGCGCCCTCGACTCAAAATAGGGTGGGAGGGACCGTAACGTTCGCGCGGTGAGTAAAAGTACAGTACTCAGTTTCATTACACCGCGCAATTTATAGCAGAGCGTGAAAGCACCGTTTTTAAATGGGATCAAATTTATTCTTAATTTGCTTTTTTCATATCTATCTTTATAATAATATTTTAATTATTTATTTTTATTTAAAAATTAGAGAAATTTTGCGTGATAAAAAAATTAAAAATAAAAAAAACATAAGTCAATTGAAATACGGTCAATTTATGAGCCGTATTTCTTCACAATTACGACTAATATCTCTTCTTCAGTTGAAACATGCAAGTTCCCGACATGTTGTTCTATGATCTCCGACCAAGATCACATGTCGGTCTATGCATCTCTAATTGAGATCTTAGGCCAAGAACTCAGTTTGTATAGGGAACCCAAACCAAGAAACATTATTATATTATATTATATCTCAGACTGGAAAGGAGAAAAAAGTTATCGATATAGAAAGGAAAATGAATAAATCGATATGAGAAAAAGATGAAGAACTCGGTTTAGGAAAAGTAAAAGATCTCAGTCTAGGAAAGGAGCTTGGTTTGTGAAGAAAGAAATTAAACTCGATCTAGGAAAAGTTAAAAAAATCGGTCTGAAAGTGATTTTAACGTGTTACGTAAAAGAAAAAGTTATCGGTCTGCCAAGTATCTTATACGGCTTGCGTATTAGCCATATAAGCTTTCATGTTAATACAAGTGATTTTGATGTGGCACGTTTTTTAACCATTTGACCTATAAGGACGACCGAGATTTACGCACAGAGATAGATAAGGACAATAAAAAAATGACTGAATCTGCTCCCCTTTTAAATTGCCCATTTAGGAAAGTCAACAATCAGAATGCAGGTGTTTGGGATAAGTGGGAAAGCATGAAGATTATTGCATGCACGACAAGTATTGTCACATCTCACGAGTATGATCTTAAGTATACATATCACTTTCGATATAATATATAAAAATAATATTTATGATTAAAATTATACTTATCATATCATATGATAATGTACACGATACATTTAATAATTTTTGCATTTTTAATATATTTGACCTTACATTTAACAAACACTAAGTTTAAACATTCTCTAGATGAATTTATCACTGACAATAAAATGTGGTAAATTTTATTTCAAACACCTCTTTAAATTTTCAATAATCCATATTTATAGCGATGAAATACTATTCTTCAATAATAAATAAGTGATTACAAATATTTATGATTTAGATTTTGTATAAAGGACCAGAAATTCCTTACTTACATATATTGGGAAGTGCATTAACATAAATACAGTAGTAAGAAGAGGTCATACAAAAGTGTGTAAACTATAAAAATGAGTCAAAGTTGATTGTCCCATGGTAGCACTTCCAAGTAATAATTCTACCAATAACACCAATGAACATAAGATCGGATACCCTAAAACCTTTAAGTGATTAACTATGTTATTCTATATCCATATCATTAATGTACATGCTTGAGATCCTATGACAACGAATAATTCGTGTAATTAAGCTTTACTATTATTGAACAAACAACAATATTGTTAATATTTACAAACAAGATTGTATCTCACAAAATATATATTGATGGGTCTAACACGATTGGTTTGATGAGTATACACTTTCAATCTCTCACTTGCCCTAAAATATTTTTAATCTCTTATCAGGATAACGATCTAGCTTTTGTTGAAAAGCCCTTTAGTCAGTGTATCCACTATATTGTTATTTAAATCGTCAATCTCTATATTTATGTTCACATTCTGAGTCATTATCAGCTTAAGTGAAAAATATAGTAACCGTGTTTGGACCATGATGAGACCTACTTTCCTTTTGTTTGTACTACTGCATCATAATTAGTGTAGTCAATTAGTACAATATTATTAATGCTTGGAACTACATCAAGTCTAAATATGAACCTTTCATCCAAAACACCACTTTTAGTCAATGTATCCACTATATTGTTATTTAAATCGTCAATCTCTATATTTATGTTCACATTCTGAGTCATTATCAACTTAAGTGAAAAATATGGTAACCGTGTTTGGACCATGATGAGACCTACTTTCCTTTTGTTTGTACTACTGCATCATAATTAATGTAGTCAATTAGTACAATATTATTAATGCTTGGAACTATATCAAGTCTAAATATGAACCTTTCATCCAAAACACCACTTTTACTACATCCAAGGCCGCAATATATTCAACCTTAGTGAAGGATTTCATGGTCGTTTCTTGATTTGAAACTTTTCCAATTTTACCGCTCCTCTAATATAGGTGAAACAAATCTAAAGCAAAACTAATTTACTATCATTGATATCTAATTGAAAATTAGAGAATGTGAAACCTCAATTTTCAATTTGGATGCTCTAAAAAATTAAGAATATATTCTTAATCCTTCTAAATCAATTAAGGACATTCTTAATAGCATCTTAATGCTTTATCAAACTAGTTGTTTCAAATATGCTTGTAACTCTTTAGAGCATAGGTTATATTTGATCGCATACATAGTATAACATATTCATGTTATACCTCTCCTTTCATGTCATAGTTGACATCTCATCAGAAAGGTAGATTCCTTGACTCATTGGTGAAAGTCATCTCTTGAAATCCTTAATGCTAAACATCTTTAGTAATTTTATCTATATATGTTGATTGGGTTAAGCCAAGAAATCTTTGAAATTTATCTCTAAAGATCTCAATAGAAGATTCTTTACTGAAATATTGTGGAGGATTATGAATATTTTTGTACTCTCACTAACTTTCCTATGCACACAAGGATCATCTTTTTTTGCATTGAAATCAAATGATTTGATAGTTTTATCGAAATAGATGTCCCAATTTCAAGATGTTTATCTCAATCCATAAATGAATCCTTGCAACTTACACAATTTTTTTTAGGTTATTCTATGTAAACACCTCGTGTTGTGTCAACTATACTTCTAAATTGAGATTACCGCTTCCAATAATGGTTTTTAATATCCTTTTGCCACATTTGGTAATCACGGCCGGATGCAAGCAAAGCAACATCCATGCATCCTCTAAGAACTATTCCTTTAGGTGCATTTATTTCTTTGAATCCGAGATACTAATATGCTCAAAATGTATCATAGGATTATCATTTATTATCGTGTCTTTACTAGGATTTTTTACTAGAAATCTATAGTATTTGGGCCCACCAATTAATTACTGGATCTACAAATTCATTGTGCACTCTGAGATTTCATAGTTGCCTCTTTCGAGGGCATCTTAAATGTCGATTAAGTGAGTATAAAGTTTTTTATTTGTAATCATGTTGTGGTTCTTGAATTTCTTCAAGTTCTTACTCCCACTAGTTCTTTCAAAAAGAAAATCTCTCCATGAAAAGGTAGCGATTCACGTAACAAACATCTTTTATTATAGAGAATGATGGAAACAATATCATAACATCCTTATAAGATATCCCACAAAACGACACATTTCAACTCTTGCCTATAATCATATCTTCATATTATAATATGGTTCATTAACATTTTTCCGCCACTTCATATCTCATATGATATAGAAAAGAAAAAAAAAATTGAGAGAATTATATTTTGTACATGTCACTAATACTCTTAGTCATAACACTTTGACTATTTTATAGAAAATTAATACGATTAATTAAACCAAATCTAAAGGTATGATACCTTCATTCGACATTTCTAGTAGGTGTCCATTATGAGAGAATCTAATTCTCCTTTTTAACTAAGAGAATTTGATTATCATTCCTAATAAACAATAGTTCTCATGTTGTTATTGATTCAGACTCAATTGAACCCAATATGTCCATAAAACTTTGTGAATTCTTGATCATCGTCATGATTTAATCGAAATGGTACCAAGACTTATTTAAACCACATCAAACTTTTTTTCTTTTAATCTATTCAATATTGAAATAAGTTTTATCTTATTAAAATTTAGAATATATATTTTAACAGTTATGATAAAAGGTACATTTTTACAGTTACCATAAAAGATCTCATCTAATGATGAGATGCTAAAAGTATTGCTCTTTGACCTTGAAAGAAAACCTTCAACTCAATCACACATCAGATGCTAAGGTAATAAATGCATATATTTACACCAATTATAAGTTTCACGTGTTGTCCATAACCAACTCATAATTAATATGAGTATCACATATATTATAATTTTTGGAAGGCAAGGTATAAAATAATTTTATGACCAAATGAGATATTTCAAACAAGCATGATCTCATTAATCAATAAACATATATCTTATGCAGTACTATCTCATAGTTTTTTAAATATTGTATGTACATTTAACAATTTAAATCACATATATCGAATGCGTGAATATATTAAACAATTTAACTTTCATACATTATATTATTTTATCTTTTAATGTGCTATAATGTATATTCATGAAAATCTAAGCAAGTTTTAGAGTTAATTAGTTTAGATTCTTAGTTATCTAATCTAATCATATTTATGTTTTAATTAACGAAAAATACAATAAATATTTAAAACATTTTCCTTAACTCTTTAAGGAAAGTTTCCAAAAATATTTACTTTTCAAATTTGGAAAGTTTCCTTCTTAGGAAAGTTTTCCAAAAGAAATGTGCTATATTTAGAAATAGGAAAGTCTTCTAAGACCGAAAAGGTTTTTCGATTTACAATATTTCCAATTTAGACTAGTTATCTAAACAAAGTTTCCTAATTTGGAATATTTCTATAATTAAAATACAATTCTTTATTTTGGAACTATTTCAAATTTAGATTACTAAAATTTTCTAATTTTGAACTCTTTCCAAAATAGGTTAATTACCCAAATGAAAAATTTTCATAATTTAGAACACATCTAAAATATGTTAGTTTTACCATAAGGATTTTAGGTAGCCATTAAAATCAATTTCCTTTATTTAATATAATCATAGATATTTCATGTAAATAATTTTATATTGTTAACTCTATTAATCACATAAATCTTACCAAAAATAATTGTTTTGATTAATTGAATCAATTACCTTATTTGGCATGATTAGAAAATTTTCATATAAATAGTTTATATGAATTTCACCGATCACATCAAAACTTATCATAAATAATTTAACATAATTAATTGATTCCATGAAATTGATTTCCTATTTTAATATGTTAGTAAAGTTCCATATAAATAATTTATATTAGTAACTTTACTTACCATATTAAAACTTACTAAATAACAATCTAACTAGTAATAATTTCCATAATCAAAATCAAATTTTATTTACAAAATTAAAATTTAGATTTTATTTATTTATTACAAGAACCCTAGAACCTTAGTTGAACTAGGGTTACACTACGGTGTCGCCACAGTCGGGGCAATCTGCCCGCATGTATCCTACAACATAAGTGCTGCTTGCGTTGTTTGTTTCTGCTGCTCGGCTATCCGATCGGCAATCTATTTATTTGGTTTTCTGGGAAATTATTTTATCTATATGTTCGAAAATTGCAAAACATTCCAATGGTTGGATATTCAGATATAGAAAATGTCGTGCCACCACAATTCAATATTTTGTCTCACCATTATAGCATCGTCAATGCTACTTGCACTCCCCATCGTTGTCGCCTCAGGTATTTGATCATCAATCATTTTTTGAATTTTTTGGGCAATTGTGTTATTTACCTATTTTGAAAATTTCAAAATAATTCAATGGTTGGATCTTCAAATATATCAACTTTCGTGCCGCTGCACAGTGAGTCAAACTCAATGTACAACAGCCCTAAAATGGTTCGTCGCCGCGAACGACGCCCTTTCACTGATCCAATTGCACGAGTAATTTCAGATTTCATTTTTTTGATTTCTGAGCAAGAAAAATATTCAAGAATCACTCAAAAAAAATTCAAGAACAATGAAATATCAAACATTAAATTAAAACAATGATTTCTATGCTTACCGGTATGATATAGGCTTTGATATTACTGTTAGTCTATAAGTAATCCGTAAGTAGTAAGTGTAGAAATCAAATATACCAAGATCGATCATACAAACATATATCAAATATACATTCAACAAAAAGTATAGAAAAGTTTCAAGAAGCTAAAAGATTAAGATCTAAGAAATGTTATTGATCTTAATACATAACATAATGAATCTCCTTACTCCATCATAACCGAATTCAATAGGAATAATGAGGTGCCCAAGTGCTCACCCTTTAATCATAATCACGCAATTCGGTTCACTCGGTTGAATTTTTACTTTAAGATTTATCACATGATTCAATGAGCTCGTGGAAACGAAATGAAAGTCTCACTTTCTTACACTAGGGATTTTGGTCAAGAGGCAAGTAAAAACTTATAATTTTCGGCCACCTTACTGTAGTATTTATAATACTCTATTAGGTCTCAGGTTTCCTTATAGCATTAGATTTCCTTTTAGCATTAGGTTTCCTTATAGCATTAGTTTTCCTTATAGCATTAGGTTTCCTTAAGCCAATTAATGAAACAGTAGGTTAAACCCACCTAATGTATGGCCGACCTTGTCATGGGTCCTTTAACCCATGTATTTTTAATTAATATTTTGATTATATATTAGCTTATGAAATTCAATTAATAAACTAACACATTTACCCTTTAATGTATAATTACTAATTACAGACTTTTAGAACACTTCAATAATTAAATAAATAGTTTCGTTGTAAATTATTAATTTCTAATTAAATTAATATTATGCTTAGTTATACTAGCAGAGATGCATGACATGAGATTTAATAAATTAATAATTTATCATTTTACCCTTATAGTCATACTATATGACAAATTATGATTTTACCCCTAAAATCAAAATTATTCATTTTCCTTACCCTCATAGAAAACTTAATTGAATACGTGTGACCGATTAGGTTTTACATCACGTAGGTGGGAGGATCTCATAACACTTTATGATTTTATCGAATTCATAATTAGATTCAATTAGCTTTAAAATACCTTTTAAACTAAACAATTAATTCAGTTATCTCATGATTAATTAACTTAAACCTCAAAACAAAGATTGACTTCTAGTAAAGTGTTAAGGTTATCTGAGAGATGAGAAGTAAGCATTTGCCAAAAGAACCCATTGTGACTAATAGCTATACAATAATGATCCTTCCCTCTAGCCAATATTTTGATTTGTCTTAGAGCATGGTTTAAAAATCATACAAACTATTATATCTTTAATGAACATAGATAATGTATTTATTAAAATTATTTTCATATCATGCTACTTTGTAAAGATTTCATTGTTCTCATAGGACTTATTTCTAAATATGGAAATGAAATTCTATATTAATCACTCATAACCTTTATGTACAACATTTCATACCCAACGGTGTGCTACCATGTTCTTACTTAGCTAGGGCTAAATGGAATGGTGTCAAAGTATGAAACCCTGATGATCTCAGTTCTAAGGAACATATGTAAAACAGTCACTAGATAATTCTCATTCATAGTCAATTTTAATTATCATTGGGAATTATCTAAGTATCGCCTTTGGTACTCTTAGTATATACTAAGCACTCACATAATTATCATTATATTCCACTAACACCAATCAATGGCTATGAGATCGGCCACCCTAAATATTTTAGGTGATGAATTATGTGATTGTTTATCTAGATCATCAATGTCTATTCTTGAGATCCTATGAGAACGAACAATTTGCGTCTTTAAGCTTTAAGCAACTTAAGTCTCAATAAGCATAATCTCCCCATCAAGGTCTCAAAATGCATAACTTAAGACACTGGACTTTATCATGATACGTATTTATAGAATATAAAATATTTATTCCAATATAATTAATAAATATTATAAGTGGATGAATGTCTTTACTATAATTGAACAATTAATAATATCGTTAAACCATTAAAATAAGATTATATCTTATAAAATGTATATCTATCGAGTCTAACCTGATTAGCTTGACGAGCAAACACTTTCACTTTAAACCATTAAAATCATTTTGTTTGAGAGTAAGAGAAAATCAAGACTTAGTTGCAAATTGTAAAACTTACTCCTGGATTGATATATGTTTGTTATAGTAGGTTCAATCCAATTGAATTTTTCTTCTCCCAAATAACCCGTTGTGATTTTATATGAGGGTATTTTATGAAGTTTGGAAGTAAATTATGAAATTATGAGTGTATTTTAGGAAATTTGAGTATAAAATCTGACATGTGGCAGACTAAACATTCTTTTTTTTTTAAAGTAAAGATGTAGGTAATAATTAACTTATATCTAATGTTGGATTAAATATGAAATGATAGTATTTCAGAAAGTTTGGCGGTAGAATATGAAATGAGTATATTTTAGAATATTTAGTTATAAATATGACATGTAACATGTTATAAGAAACTTAAAAAGTACATATGATGAAATTACATACCAAAACTCAACTTTTATTATATATTATATGATTTTCATATATACTTTGTTTAAAAAATTAGTCATCAAAGGGTTTGTTTACAACTAAATAAATAAAAATATAAGGATAAAAAAAAAGCCCAAAGAAATATTAGAAAAATCTCAAACTATTTTTCTTACTACGCCGTCAATGAAAGAAAGCACAATAAATCAAGTGAAAAAGCTTAAAAGAAAAAAAAAGATTAATAAAAGCCCTTAACATCTTCTCACATATCTTCTTCCTTTATTCTTTTATGGCTGCCGTCCTTCTTTTATAGTTGGCTACCTTAATTTCATCTCTTCTCAAAACCAGTCAACCTGGTTATGCACTGCCTTAAACCTTATACTCTAAACTTTAAAGTTTAAATCCTAAATTTTATACTACAGATTTTAAACCTTATACTTTAAACCTTAAACTCTAAGCCATAAACTCTTAACTTAAACTTTAAACATCAAACCTTAAGATAAAAAAATAGTTCTTGATAGAGTCATCGAACTATGTGATAAATTATGGATAATTGTGGGCAAAATAATATTACTAGGAGCATAATAAAATATTTTATATATTAAGTAATTCAACGATATAAAAATAACATTATATTTTTTTAGGAAGAAAACTGTAAACAATACAAGAGATAAAATGAATTGATGTTTATTACATGAAAAGTTACTAAATAAAATTAGATCATTGATGTAAGTGATGATACTCTTCACCACATGAGCATATTTTCATCTTCAGAATTAACTTCACGAACTGTGAAAATTTTTCCTCTTTAGATTGCAAGTCGCAGAAAAAATCCTTTTATATTTTGGTTATTTTTTATATAAAGTGTTGAAGACAACAATTTACTCTTCGGCTTGTATGAAAGCTACAATCCAAATTCATTACGATTAATGTCGATAGAATTATAAACGACTTTCAACAGTTGACTATAAGTAATATTAGATTCGATCGAAACTCCAATCGATCCCCTGTGTTATTTTGATGCCAATACCACGAACTCTCTATCTTAATTGGGTTTACATTCTTCTTACAGTCACTATCGAAACATATCATTACAAAAAATATTTTCATTCTGTAGAACAAAAAAAAAAGAAAGAAATCAGTAATGTTGATTATAAAGAATTGACAAAATAATTAAAGATATTAGTTCAATGGCTCGAAGGGAATCAATAATGCTCGACGGCTTGAGCCAACAGCTGGATGGCTAAAGCTATGGAGTCGTTACAAAACTCAGATGAGAACTCAGATTTCCACAACTCATTGTGGAACTCATATTTATCTCTTTCGTTTATAGAATGAAACGAAAGCTCAATATAAATAGAAATCAATGATTTCTATCAATGGTGGAAAGAGAAAACTCAATACTAATTATGATAATCTATCAATGATTGAAAGAGAAATTGAGAAGAAAAACTTCAATTATTCCGAATGAGTTTTGCAGCTCTCAAATTTTGATTACGAAATTTGCAAAAGAACGATGAAGGAGGAAAGTGAAGATCAAAGAACGAATTAGAATAACTTTTTTTTTTCGATTTTTAGGATTTTATTTATAAATTTTATTTTGTTTTGTTACCATTGAATTTGGGTGAGGGAAGGGGAAGGGGAAGGGGATGAGGACATTTTGGTAATTTTGCATGGGAATGGATAAATATATTTTTAATCATTTTAGGTTTTTAATTATGTAATTTTTAGAATTATTTAGGATAAAGAGGGATAATATACAAACTTTTAGGTGGATTATTTTTTAAAAAAACTTCCGTTACTAGGTTTAAATAACATTCATGTTCAGGTGAGGCACATCTAAAACTTTTCCATCCTAATCAAACTTTGAATCAAAATTGTTGCATTTTGTACTTATTGGTTAAATTTGGCCCCAAAAAAAACCCATTGGGTAAACGAGGAGTAAATATTCATTGTGTATTAATACAATTTGACTTCAGAATTTTATCATAATGTCAGTGTTAATTGAAATTGAATGATTCAAATATATTATTTTCTCCGGTAAGATAATAACGCAATCTGTACAAAACCTTAATATTTACGGGTAAATGAAAGCCTAAAAAATAAAAAATAAAAAACAAAAAAATCCCCACCTGTCCTAACCCGTCCCTCATTCTCCTCCCCCACCCCAACCCCACCTCGTTGCTCTCTGTTTGCTGGCTATGGCGTCCCGAAGAGGCGGAATCTCACTCCCAGAAAGACGGGGCCCTAAGAACGACGAAAATTCCATCATCTCCAAGCTATCTCAGTCTCCTATCGTCTCTCGTGGAAGACAAGCTGCTTGTGACGCCGCTTTCGTCACGAAGAAGCTCCTCAAAAGCACTGGAAAAGCTGCTTGGATTGCCGGCACCACCTTCCTTATCCTAGTCGTTCCTCTCATCATTGAGATGGACCGCGAGCAGCAGATGAACGACCTCGAGCTCCAGCAGGCTAGCATCCTTGGTGCGCCTCCTCAAAAGTGATCATCCAGGTCATTACAGCCCGTAGAGGACGACGATTTGGTATCGGTTCCACATTCTTGTGATTTCTATAGCTTCTTGTTACTAGGATCTTCATTCTGTGACTGTGAAATATGAAATTCTAGCTTTGCCATTTCAATAATGTCTTAAGTGATAGTTTTTAGGATTTTTGCATCCCTATCTGGCGTACTTTCTTGAGAGTTATCGAACTGAGTGTCTGATTTTTCAACGATGATTAATCAAGTGGGAATTCTATAATATTTAATTTATACTTCAATTCAAAGAAACAGATGAAGTAATTTCCACAAAGTAGGTGGAGAAAGGGAGAAGACTGGGTTGTCAATCATCTTGTAGTTACTAATCGAACATTCATCTAATAGATAAATGATGAAGATCAAAGCTCTTGGATATACCAATTTTGATTTATGCTGTTTTACAGTAACCAATGTTGCAACCTAATATCAAGGGGTATTGGTTTGTCATTGATACTACAATTGTGCATTTAATCCATGGTAGAAAAAAAGATGATTGAAAAATACCATGCATTTCACCCATTTCGGGTCAGAACACAACAATTAGCAATGTTGTAGTAGTCTCAATTTCTCATCTATCTTGTCTTAGTCATTGAATTTAGTGAAAGAATCCTTGAGGAGCGTATGTCCGTAATTTATAATGCTCACATGTGGACGAAAGTATTACTTTTTCTGTTAGAGAATGTTGTTTTTGTATCTCATATATTTTGAGGACATTAGTAGACATGTTATAGTTGTTTGTTATTACACTAGTCTTAACTATGTTCTTAGAGAAATGTGCTCGGGATCATGTCCTTAGAGAAATGTGTTATTTGGAACTGTAATGAATATCCTCGTGTGATGGTGAGAATTGAGAATCATCAGGCTACAGCGAGACAACTACAGTAAATAGCCCCTGGTTTTCACATTTCTCTTAAGTTTACAGATAGAATGTGAACAATAGGAAGTTATAATGCTTAAAACTTAACTATGAGGGATATCAAATCCAGGAAGTGGTCTTGAAGCTTTCAGATAGTTCAGTAAAGATAGGTCATGGGATCTGAACCTATTTTCAGGAATCATGGTAGTACGGTGCGATTAGGAAATGAAGCTTCAGTTGGAGGAAACTTAGCTCTTCAGTTGCCTTCAATAGCTGGTTGAAAACATATCTTACAAAACTTGAGAATTACTGCACTAAACCCCTTAGAAATGCTAAATCAGCCTTGCTCAATACCATAGTCTACAGCTCTTAGGTAAAACCCATAGTGGGTCGTCATTATGTAAAGTTTGTTTATGAATTTCTACAGCTCTTAGGTAAATCCCATAGTGGGTCATTATGTAAAGTTTGTTTAAGAATTTCTAGGTAACTCTTTTCCTATTGTTCCTTGATAATCCTTAATATTTAAAATCCTTGATAACTCTTCCTCTTATACCAACAATTAGCCAAAATAAAAAAATGCGGACATAGGATAAGGATTGACATTTCATTATAAGCAAGCATTGTTTGGTTGAAGTGAAAAAACAAAGCGTTTTTTGATTTTTCTTAAAAAAAAAAAAAGAAAAAAAAAAAAAGAAAAGAGAGTATCCATATATACTACTCTGATACGAGTATCGGGCCGGGTGAATGTCAAAGGCCTAAAAGATTGGTCAATACAGTCGGCTAGCCTTTGGGAGCTGCTAGCTTGAAACGGCATGTAAGAAAGCTGCTATCTTTTGGGAGCCATTAACGCAGGGTGAAGAAGACTGTTTGAACAGTCACAAGGGAAACAGAATCAGCTAGCGCACTAACCAATTAGTAACAACTCCTATGTAGGAAAGAAAGCTCCTAGCTTTCGGAAACCATTAACGCACGGCGAAGAAGACTGTTGGAGTTGTTACTAATTGGTTATTTAAATCTCATTTAAATAGTAGAGCTGCTAGTTCTCTTTCTCTGTTCTTCTTATCACTCTGTTTTTCATAAACATCTTCTTCCTATCGGACAATCAGCCTTCTCAAATAGACCTACCTCTTAACATACTCCGATCTCACCTATCGCTTGCAAATTTGTTCTGCTATAACATATAATAATACCCAAATCTATACGTAACTATAACCCATACCCCTTGACACTGCTTGCTTAATATATCTCATCCATTGCCTCTAGCTCCATTTTATATCAGTCCTGTGATTTTAGACCTTTTTTTATGTTTTTTGGGAAGTTCGTAATTTTCAACCTTTCATACAGGTTGCACCACCCGTTTATATTATAGCATTTTCCCCTTCCATTGCCTTCTATTGGAGGATAATGATCATAAATCCAGCTCAGCTCGTCCTAGTCAGCCTATAACTAAATATAGTTAGAATGGTTACACAGTTAAATTTTCTGTTACTAGGTTAAATATATTCGTACACTATTATATATACAGAGCTTGTATTCGTACACATTCATTCTACCTTCATCCATCACTCACATCGGGCTTTGTATTAGTTTCTCAGCCTCTTTTAGGATCGCAGAACTACAATAGTTGGAGTAGAGCTACGCTCATCCTTCTTATGGCGAAGAACAAAATAGGTTTTATTACAGGAACCTGTTTTCTACTAGAATTTGATCCGGTTATGGCACGAAGCTGGGATAGGTGAAATGCGTGTGTTTTAAGTTGGATAATGAACACTGTATCAAAGGAATTAGACGGTGGAATTGTTTACTCTCTTAATCAACCATTTAAAATCTCGATATGAGAAAGTGAATGGCACTGGAATTTTTACTCTACAAAAGTTGTATGAACAAAACAAAACTCCATATCAAATGTTGTATGAACAAACTACCTTTTATTTCTGATCTTACAGAACCTTTGGTTGTTTATGTTACGCTTCCTCTCTAACTAAAAAATGATCTAAATTCCTTGATCTCTCCTCACAACAATTTCTTGTCAACAGAAATGTTAAATTCATTGAAATTGTATTTCGTTTCCAAACTATTCACTCTCAAACCAATCCCTCTATACCATTTCTATCCTCAAATATCTTTGATGATCTAGACTCTGATATCCCAACCCCTCTCTCATCATCTTCATTATAGTCTTCTTCCTGTCAAACATATGACATTGTCCATAATACTTCCCTTGCTATGTCACCTATTGTATCTTCGCTTAAAACTGTTTCTCCACCTCTATCTCCTTAACTCATGAGAAGATATTCTTGTCCTAGTCAGCATCCTATATGGTGGGGGTGATTACAATTGTTCCACTGCCATTGTTTCACCAAACTGTATCAATTCCCAATCAAGGTAACCTCATCTATTTCACCTTTTTTTTTTTTTTTCTCTTTTCTTTCCTCTATGTCAATTGATGAGGAACCTAGATCATCCACTGGCTATGGAACAAGAATTTGATGCTCTTAAAATTAACAAAACCTGGGAAGTTGTTGATTTGCCTCTTAATACAACCACCAATTAGATTTAAATAGGTGTGTTAAGATCAAACACAAGGTTAACGAATCAATTGAAAGGTTTAAATCTAGACTCATGGCCAAAGAACATAACAAGAAGGAATTGTATATCATGAAACTTTCTCACTTGTTGCAAAGACGGTTACTGTGAGAATTATTTTATCTCTTATAGCAATTCATGATTGGCCACTTTTCCAATCGGATGTGTATAAGACATTAATACAAGGTGACTTATTTGAATAAGTTTATATGATTGCTCCACTTGGTCTTCTTGTTTAATGATCCGCACTGTTCGGATCGTTACTTTACTTACTATGATTCGAAAATTTGGGGATAAATTTTGGTTAGATTGAAAAAGTTCAATTACATAAATATGGACTTTGATCTAATAAAATCTTTGTTTTCCAAGATGCTTTAAAAACCTTCAACTTTAAGAAGAGTTTTATCTTTATAGAAAAATTTGACAACTTAAAAGAGAGAGCCGGTTAAAAAATTATTTACATAACATAAATGGTAAGACATATTCTCAGTATGCGATATATAAAATATGATTGAGTCATTAATTAATTTCGAGATATTCATGTCATTGTACAACAAAATATTGACCGAGCCAAGCCATTACAATGTACTATGCAATAATATATATAGGCAAAACTATATATACCATAAAGTGAAAATTGATAGCGTAATTTAAGTCATCGTACCGCTATTATCTCCACAATATTGCACTATCTCTATAAGACATGAGCTTTCTCTAGCTAAATACAAATATATATCTCGTACAATGATGCATGATCTATATTTAATAATGTTAATTTTCATACCATGTTCATCTCATGACTTTTTTCTTTATCATTTTCTTTCACCTTTTATCTCTTTCATGCTTTATACCCTATATACGTACCAATTGCACGCACGAGCAATAAAGAGTCAGGGGAGCGATTTGGATTCGCATTTGCCCAAGGTCATAGCTAATCTTAAAAAGATTTAATATAATTAAAAATAACTCTTCTCATTATTTAGCCTCGTGCCTCTCTTCAAGAGGTTGAGAGGCAAATGAAACTGGATAATAAGTTTTGAGTTTTTATTTTTATTTTTGTACATAACTTTTTCAACAAAAATAAAAATAGAAAACAAAAAAGAAAAAAGCAAAAGCTAAATACATTAGGCTTCCTTTTTTTTTTTAAATTTTTTTTTAGCTTTTTTTTCTCCGATGCATTAACTCTTAATTAAATGCCAGAAAGTTCTCGTGCAAAACTAAAGAGAGGGAAAGGATAAAGGTCATTGAAGTGCATGTATGAAAACAAAAACAAATACTAACAAAAATAGGCAATAATGTAAAAGAGTTTCCTTTCACCCCCTCAACTTTCACCTTTTAACTTTTCCTTTCGAGTAAAAAATAGTAAAGAATAAATAAGTAAAAATGTATACATCCTGAAAAAGAGAAAAACCTAACAAACCATTCCAAAATGAAAAAAAAAAAAAAAAAAAGATTAAAATCTCTAAACTCTCGATATTTATTAAGAGGATATACAATAATTTATATATTAATTTGAAGCCAAAATTATTAGTTAGAATTCGATGCATCCAATATGACCGTTATGTCACATCAGTAGATCCTTCTTCCATCTACCCCCCCCCCCCCCCACCCCCATCCCACCACCGATATTCATCAATTTCATTGCCACCTCCAAATACCAGATCAACGTCCAACGCGATCGACGCCACTACCAACCATCACATTTTAACATATGGAGGTGAATTCACTACACATTTTTATAATGCACTTAAAATGAAGAATAGTTACTTCCATATGTTAAATAATTATTGTAATTATAGGTAATTATCTAAAATTTTATATCAATTCACTAGTACACTTAACTGTTCGGTGCTCGGGGGTTTTGTCTGAAGGAGAAGAGTAACCAATTTCATTATATGCACTATCTCACAAAACATATAATTTCATAAAATTACAACTATCTCTATACATTAACTTTTGCAACCACATTTCTTTGAACAACTATATATATATATATATTTTTTTTTTTTTTACATGCTGAATTGTATTTATAAGTAGTTGAGGCTAGTAATTTCCATATTTACCCCCTTTTCTTTTCTTCACGACTTGTTTAGCAAATAACAAGCAGACAATAAGAAAACCCAAGCCCGCAACTCCTCCTACTGCAATGGCTACTGTTCTCTGTGTTTTATGTCCAGAACCTGTATCAGATTTATACCATTACATGCATTAGAAATAATTATTTACATATTATTGAGGAAAAGTGATTTATATTGCTTTCCTTTTCATCTTATCCAAGTTTTCGGAAAAGTAAAGAAGACGCAAGCATATTCTATTTGATTATAATATATTACATATTATGCTAATTGCCTGCTTGAGAAAAAGAGAAATTTCATTCCAATCCCTAGTTTCATCATAACCAAATAAGAAGTTTAGTCAGCTTGATTTATCATAATTACATTTTTAAAATAAATAAATAATTAATTAATTAAAAAAATTTCAAGAAAAAGGAAAATGTTGAAATAAATTAGTTTGATTCCATTACCTGGAGGGGAAGAAATGGTGGGCACCCCATTAGGGTAGTAGCTATAGCTGATATAACACCTGTGCAAATAAATCTGCCCAGCAATGAAATCACCACACTCAGTCTTAGCCCTATCAAATCCACTCTTCAAACAATCTCCACAGTCTTCACTTCCCAAATTACCCTCACATTGCCCCAACACATAAACAGACTCAAAACTCCCGGTACTGAAAACCCCTCCATTATTTTTAATCCCATTTTCCACCACCTCAAAAGCACTCTCCCTCTTTTCTTCAAACCCACTTCCACTCGCCCGGGTGGGGGTCGACCCGCACACCTTGTACAGAAACTCGGTCGCTGATACCTGCTTGAACCCAGCTATTTCATACCGCAAGTAACACCCACTTAGGTGGATCCTTGCCGCTATGGCTTTGCCGCAGAGCTTGTCGGCCATTTCTGGGATGTTAGTCACGCAGTTGGAGCATTCTACGGCGGTGAGGTCGCCTCTGCATTGGTATAGGCCTGTAATGGCGTTTTGGCCATCGCCATATGAGGTGGTGAAGAAGGTTTTCTGGGAAGATTGTGAGATTAGGGAAGATAGGAGTGATTTCAGGTTCTGGGTGAAAATCCCAGATAGGTCTTCCGATTTTTGGTTTGCACAGCCTTTGTAGATTAAGGTTGACGTATCAGTAGCAGATATTATGGGATAATACATGCCTGAAATTGTCAGGTAGTGATGGAAAACAAAGAGTAGAGATGAGGGGTTTCGGAAACCCATTTGGAGGGGGATGTGAGAAACTTTTATTTCAAAGCACTACCGGTTCTTTGGAGGTCGTGGGGTTTTTAGTTGAAAAACAAAGAGATATTGCTTGGGGTTTTGCTTCTATTCGTTGTCGCCCCTTTTTTTGACCAGGTTTCAATAAAGATTAGGGCTGTGTCGAAAATTTAATATGCGATAAAAATGGGTCATGTCCGGTATAAATATATAGTATTATACGATAAAAATATGATACGAGAGTATGAGTCTGATATGAGTTAGTCGTACTGTGTTCAATTATAAAGATAGATAGGTTGGCACGGCATAATTTAAAAAGTGTCTTTTAATTTTATATGTTTTTTTTTCAAAAATTATTTTATAGATTAAATTTTTTTTTATTAATATAAGATATTATTTGATTAAATAATATTTATTATAATTTATTTATAATTTTAATTATTAATAATAATAATTTTTAATTTATTAAATAATTATTATTATGAATAATTAATAATATATAAAATATATATTATATTATTAATATTTTATCAATTATTTTAAAATTAAAGTTTTTTTTAAAACAAGTTTTCGAATTCACAGATCAAAATGAGCTCATATGCTAAAATAGACATATGGACTGAAACGGGCTCACGGGCCGACACAAAATGTGTATGACCCGTTACTATATTCATACCGTATTGTGTTATTATTTTTAAGCATGAACATAAATATGAGTACGGTACAAACCAATTCGTATCGGATCGTACCAGCACAAATTATCACCTCTGCTAACAATGCTATTAAAAACTGATTAGATTATTCAAAATTTGCTGGTCTAAATTTTGCAAATTCTATCATTGGTTTAATCCATAAAAGATTCTAACATTCTCATGGATTTGGAGCAATTCAACAGCCGCCAAATCATATTAATTAGGCAATTAACATATATATGTATATAATCTTTCCACATCGTTTTTTCCAAAGCTCGTTGAATAATTGTCAAAGCTAATAAGGTTTGCAACATAAAAAAAACCAATTTGTTAGCTCTTTGAAAGTTTTTGTACTTTATCGTTTTTGGTTTTTTTTTCCCCCAACGAATGATGTTAATTTTCATTTTTAATTGTCGAAGATAATTTACATATTAAAGTTAAGTAATAATATTAATTAGTAATTTATTATATTTTTAATTATATAAATAAATAAATCACCCATAAGTTTATATCAAATCCTAATAGAAATTTTAACAAGATTTACAAGCTATTTGAATTAGCTATAGATGAAAAATTTCAAATTGAGAAGTATCATATTCTGAAAGAATATTATGTGATTATAGTATATTTATGATAACGATCATTACATCTTATTAATATTCTGATTCATCCTATGATATAATTTAACTGTTCAACCCTGTTAGACAAATTATATAAATTATTATATTTTTTTTTAAACATTAATAATGGATTTACAGAAAACTCTTTTTTCATACCTTATTACTTTGCAAATATTCTTTGTTTAATAAAACACATAATTCATAAGATCTATTTCCAAATACAGAAGCGTTGGATTCCCTCTTGATCATTTACGACATTTATATACAATATTTACCATGACGATCTCATATATGAGGATCACATGTAATATAGTTACTAGTTAATTCTTATTAACAATTAGTATTAATTACCGTTAAAAATTATCTAAGTATCATGTTCGGCACTCGTAGTCTTTACTAACCACTCACATAATCATCATAATGCAAGGAATGGAATAGATTCATACGCTCATACCTGCAAGGACCCTAATGGATTAGCACAAATTTTAATTACAATTGGAAAAAAAAAAGACAATCATAAGAAATATAATAAACTAACACTAAAATATTAACATGTACAGCTAGTGGAAACCCTCCCTATAAGAGTATAAGTTTCCTCATCGCTACCCACCTATTTTTTATTCATAGCGGCCTTTTCCAATATATTCTTCCACAGTAAATCAATCATTTTCTCAAATGAAGCTCTACCTCAAAGATAAGCATTGAACTTACTAGATTACTTACAAACAGACAACATAAATAACTTGATACAATTCTTCCTATCTTGAGACACAAGGACCGTCTCTATGAAGTACATAAGCATTATGTTAATGATGTTGTTGTCTCTGTTACTCCATTTTTTGAACATCCTTCCTAGCTCTACAATAGTAACAAAAGACCTATCCAGATACTTGTTCAACAGCCAGTTATCTTTTCCCAACCGCTCGGTCACTTTGTCATCACAATACTCGTGATACTTCAATCTTGTTACTAAAGAAAACTCTTATAGACCGAACCACATAGGTTTGTCTCCGACCATGAATTAATGCTATTTTTTTTTCTCATACTTGGCTTATTGGATAATGAAAAAGTTCAGGAATTTACCAGAGTTTTTGAGCTTCATATCTACATCGAGGAAGTATCTTAAACATGTATTGCTAAGCACTGCTAACTATTTCTTAGTGAGCCTTTTTTTTATATCTGCAACAATAACTTTTTGCTTAGCAATAATGAAGATGCAGGCTTTGTAAAAAAGATATTCCGTAAGGATGGGTATAAAGACACGAGGCATTGCATCTTATTCCACATGAAATTGAATACAAACATGCAACAACTAAGGTTAACAAGAAACAATTATAAGGTAAGCAAAAAAAAATAAATTGAAATTTAAACTATGGAATTAATTCTCACTTACTATGTCAATTGCTCGATACTCTTATTGGTGAGCCATCAAACAATTGAGAAGAGTAGACATAGGCTTTTAAATCTCTAACTTTACTTCCCGAATGCTCAATTATGGCTCACCAATAAGGGATGTCAAGCTATCAAAATGGTGAGATAGATTTCAAAGGCTATGTCTTAACTTTCAAATTGCTTGATGACCATGCTTGTAGGCCATCGAGCAATCTAGAAGTTGAGACAAACAACTCAAAGCCTTTACCTTAAATGCCAGATTGCTCGATGGCCTATAATAATGGTTATCGAAAAATCTGAAAGTAAATACATAAAGACCTCAAAGCCTCTATCTTAACTTCTAGATTGCTTGATACCGATTATTGCAAGTCATCAAACAATCTGGAAGTTAAGACAGACAGCTCAAAGCCTCTGTCTTGACTACCAAGTTTCTAGATACCTCAAAGGCTATCGAGCAATCAGGAACCCAATTTAGATACCCTATTTAGACAATTGGGGTATCAAGTAATTAAGTATTTTAGAAAATTGTTCGAAAGTTCAATGCCTTCATTTCATAGCCATTAGGTCAACATTCCTACTCAATATTCCAATTATTCATCCCCCACACATCAAAAAAGCCTCCCTTACCCCATCCATAATTTCAGGGAAAAAAAAAATTAATAACCAAACATTGCTCGATACCCATTAGTCAAGCTCGAAGGTTCAATTCAAATAGATTTTTAATGCCAATTTTACCAAAAAACCAGACATATATGTCACACACAATCAAAATTAGTCCCTAAAAAACTCTAATTTCAAATTTTTTTTTAAAAAACCCTCGGTTCAAGAAATCAATAATGAAGTTTATACCTTAGTCGAAGTGAATGGTTTTTCAACTATTGATTTCGGTATTGACTTCCTTCTCTTATCATTGATCACGGTAAATTCTGACGATATCTCATTTGGCCTTTTCTTCCCAATGTTTTGTTTCTCAGGAGCTTATGAACCATTTTCACAAAATTAAAGGTGATAAATTTATAGAGGGAGAGAGGAAGATTAATATCTAATTTGCAAACAAAGATGCAGAAGATGAAGAAGATGAAGAAGATGAAGAAGATGAAGAAGATGAAGAAGATAAAGAAGAAGTGCTTGGGTTGGTTACCATTTGAAGATTGTTTGATCATAGAATTAAAGCATAGAGCAATGAACGGTTTCTTCTTTCTCTTTTATTCTATTTTTAAATCATTAAGATTATTTTGAGATATTGAATATTAATTTAAATTTAAAAATAAAAATAAATAACAAAATCACTTTCACAATAACTTTTAAAATGGAATTAAAATTAACCTCTGCTTGCCACTTTCACAAATTCTCTCAAAACCTACAAACCTTCATTGAATAATATAATCGGAAAAAAAAAAGTCTGCAAAAAGATTTTAAAAGTAGAATACTTTATACTTTACATATTGGGTCGATTGGGTACTATATAGATATAGGTATTAGATATAGGTATTAGATATAGGTATTAGATATAGTCCAATTGAAATTAGCTAAAAATATAAATTTATTATATACATATGCATACATCCAAGACCCGATTCTGCCTTCGTTTCCCCTGATATTCCGCTTCGAGCAAGAGCGAGAGAGAGGAGTTGCCGATCCACTGCGTTTCTCGCATTTTTGAATCTCCATCATTCCAGTTTCGAAGAACTGGTAAGATCCTCTTATTCTTTGTCTACGGTTCTACAACTTCTACTTCTATCGATTCTACAACTTCTACTTCTATCGATTCTACCTTCAGGATTCCCGTCGCCCCTTGTTTATATTAATTTAATTACTCTAGTGTGTTATGATTTATTCTGATTTATCATTTTTTCCCTAATAGAGCAATCTTTGGTATAAGGAAAAATGATGTGGGGGATTACAAGGCAAAAAATGGGCGCGATAGGCGCCTCCTTCTCGGTATACCCTAATGTTTATTCAATAAAATATTCTTCAGTTTTATTTATAGTCACTTTCGGGAATTTGATTTTATTTTGAGTGCAATGTTTGACGAGTCAGATTCTTGGGCAGTTCTTGCAGAGAATACGGGCAGCTGCAGCGGCCACGAGAAGCTACTCA
Source organism: Coriaria nepalensis (assembly GCA_027186245.1). NCBI lineage: Eukaryota > Viridiplantae > Streptophyta > Magnoliopsida > Cucurbitales > Coriariaceae > Coriaria > Coriaria nepalensis. The sequence continues at coordinate 6,365,256 of CP114491.1, read as the reverse complement.
TCTGCTGTAAAAGAGGTAATTATAGAGTTGGGTCATTTATGTCTTCAAAGAACAGTTTTGTTTATGGTCTAAATTTCCATCTTCCCCTTGGATGAGTTCCGTAGTTTGAGTTCTGATGTTTGAATCATTCTAAGCACCTTTTCTCCCCTAATTTTAACTTCTGTAATTTGATTAATGACTAGACTAACAGACAAATAACTTTCTTGGTAGAATTCTTTGCATCTGATATATTTACATTTTATATTTATCAGAGCCTGAATTTTTAATTTTGGTATTTGTTAATGCTCTTATGTAACATTTTCCAGGATTCCATTTCCTAGTACCATGACCAAAATGAATTCCTTCTACCATTGGTCATTCGTATAATGATGTTATCAGAGTGGTGTCATACATGATGTCAATTACCCACTGGCATAATCTGGTCTTAGAGGATGTTTTGGACAGAGTATTTGTTCAGAATCGCACTTTGTGGTGTTTAGTAAAAAAGAGCTCAGTGCTTAATTTTAGAGTTTTGACAACTTTTTTGGGTCACTTCAATAAAATCTAAGGGGATAAATCCTTGTATTTGAAGTCCTAGGTGTAAATCCTAGTTATATAGAAGTTTGAGGGGGTCAACTATTTTTAACCGTAATATTTTTGAACTCTTAATTTACCAAACACTTAACATCTTATTACATAAATCAGTTTTTAAACACTTTTTAAGTAGCAAGCTACTTGTGAACTTTAAGCTCATTTCAGAAGCAGTCCTTAACGGACTCTTAATGTAGTTGAATCTCTCTTTTATTTTTTTTTAACTTTCTGCAAAAGCATGCATGCTGACTGACATTTCTCTTTTGGTTTCTTGTAACAATATTTTCTCTTAGATAACCGTAAGGGATGCTCTAAACTCTGCACTTGATGAGGAGATGTCTTCTGATCCTAAAGTCTTTTTGATGGGTGAAGAGGTGGGCTAGAATACTTAATCCTTAAAAATAATATTCTCTTTACTGTAGACGTTCTTATGCACCGTTTTAATATTTTATGTGCAGGTCGGGGAATATCAGGGTGCTTACAAGGTTAGACTAGCTGTAGAAATAAATATTTTCTTTTCATGATATTTGGATTCATTATTTCTTTCCTAACCTGTAGAAATTTATTTTGTTTCTTATTTTTAAAAAGATATCAAAAGGCCTTTTGGAGAAGTATGGCCCAGATAGGGTTCTGGATACCCCGATCACTGAGGTGATTCCTGTTATGCAACAAACACCACACCCCCCCCCCCTCCCCCCACCATCCCCCCTCCTCCTCCTCCTTCTGTTCTTTACTTATGTCCACTAAATGTTTGTTAGTTAAGAAAATTAGAAGAGCATGTATTTTATAAGTGAAAAGCAGGTAACAGTAAAATAGGTCCAGTACTCTTTTCACCTTACAATCAAATTGTGCAGGCTGGATTTACTGGGATTGGTGTTGGTGCTGCCTACTATGGTCTGAAGCCTGTTGTGGAGTTTATGACATTTAACTTCTCCATGCAGGTTAGAGAATTCTTTAAATTTGTATGAAACCTTTCGAGGTACCCAAGTTATATCTTAATCTTAAATGCTCCATGGATTATAATAGGTGGTAATCTACACCTTGCATCCATTCACAAACTCGGATGAAGGATGTTTTTTGTAGGTTTTTTTTACTCATGATGACACATCATTGATATGAGCTGTGACCCAAAAAAATAAAATAAAAAACAAATAAATGATTAAGCATCATCGATTGATCCAAAAGTAAAGCTGACATATAAATAAATTAATAAACATCACCGGTTGATCGGAAAGTAAATATTATAAAGGTCGATGACTTATGTAGTCTGATAGTTAAATTTCTTCATAAAAAAAATTTAATAGTTGTATTTACTATTATTTATCAAGGAGAAAATAGAACAAAATCTTTGTTGTTGTTTTATAACTTTAAAGTTTCCTTGGGTTCTGTTCATTGAGAAACTTAACCTGACCAAATTATAAATTGTACAATTAAGCAATACGCCCCAAATTGCTCTAAAATACTAAATTTGGCTCAGTGCTTTAACCTAGTTGAAAGTTATACATGGTTCCTTCCTTTTCTTAATTGCGTTTTATTCTTATACTATGTAAACTAAGTATAAGCAAGCGTCAAGTCTCGAGATACAATAGATTACAGTTCCGTCAAAATGATATTACAAATTATTCTACTTATGGAGGTGATGAAATGGGAAAAAACAATAAGACGATTCAATAGACCTATTTACAAAATCAAGATCTTTTAACTGCTTAAATTTGTATTTTCAATTCTTGAAAAAAAAAAAAAACAGTAATTTATGTACAAACTTCGTAATATACTCCATGGAACTAAATGAAGAGCAGTGTTATGTAGATCTTATTTCCAGTAAGAAGATTCTATAAATCTGTCTACAAAATCATGACAAATGGTTCATGATAAAAAATACTATTCTTTCATTGGATCCACAGTAGTCTATTAAAATATCTGTATCAATCATGTTATGTTTCATTTTCACCCTCATCCCCCAAAATTTAAAAATGGAAAATGAAAATAAGGTTTTTTCTTAATTTTTATTTTCCCTCAATGTTGCAGGCCATTGATCACATTATCAATTCTGCTGCCAAAACTAATTTCATGTCTGCTGGAAAAATACCTGTACCTATTGTCTTCAGAGGTCCTAATGGTGCTGCTGCTGGAGTCGGGGCCCAGCACTCTCAGGTAAAGTTTCTAAGGTTTTCATATATGCCTTTTTGCTCGTGATTGGTGTTGGTACAGTAGAATGCAAATGGAGTATTGTACCAGAAATATAATACGCTATATACTTCATGTCCTGGATTGGTGTAGATAGAGAAGTATCTAAATCTACTTTTGTCACTCATGCAGTGCTTTGCAGCATGGTATGCTTCATGTCCTGGATTGAAAGTTTTGACCCCGTACTCATCTGAAGATGCTCGTGGTCTGCTAAAAGCTGCCATAAGAGACCCAGATCCCGTTGTTTTCCTTGAAAATGAGTTGCTGTAAGTTACATACCAGAAGGGAAAAAAAAAAGATAGTTTCTAGCAACATGTTTGTGTGATATACCCATTTTTTCCACCTTGTGCTAGAGTACGAGAGGAGCGTAGTTTTTGATGATGTGTTTCTGTTCTTCAGATATGGTGAATCATTCCCTATTTCAGCTGAAGCTCTCGACTCTAGCTTTACTGTTCCTATAGGGAAAGCTAAGGTGAAAATAATGTCACTGGTGAAATCTTCCTGAAAGATGGTTGCTAGCCTAGTATCAGGCTGTTATACATTTTTCTTATCAGCCACGATTACTTGTAGTTTTTTTTACTGTTGGTAGATTGAGAGAGAAGGGAAGGATGTTACAATTACAGCATTTTCAAAAATGGTGGGCTATGCACTTAAGGTTAGTTTTCAATAAATCATTCAATTGTTTGGTGTTTGAGAATGCTGGTTATAATTTTTTGCCGTTAGAGAATACAATGGAGTTGCTGATTGCATGATAAGTGGTAAGCTGATGCAGTAAATGTATAAGTTGCCTGAAAACATGCGTCTGATATTGAAAAAAAAGGATAAATTTATGTAATCTGATGGTTGACCCCAAAATTCTTGAAGAAAGGATCTTGCATGGCATGTCATGGGCTTTTGTAATTCGAAGTTGCAAATTTCCAACTGCTCAGGACATGGCATTGAAATTTCTTAAGAGTGGATTTGAACACAAATAGATCCCAGTATATTCAAAGTGTTACTTCCCTACATTTGGTCTTGTGACTTTTCCTACTTCACCTACATTTAAGGGATTGTTGTTCGTGGATTATTTTGTACCTTAACTTTTCTTCATGGGTAATTATGATATTAATGTTACTTTATCGTTGAGATTATATCTCAAACCTGTGAATAATTTCGTAATATTCAGGAAAGTAGGATGAATGACAAAACGTGTCATGGATATCAACGAGCCATGTACTTAATAAGCATGTACTTGATAATATTAATGTTACCTTACTCATGTACTTAATAAGCAGCAAATGTTTTTGGCTATGTGACACATTTTATGTGGCTCTCTTCAATGGTCTTTTGTATTTGATGGTTTCAAATGTACAGGTACCCACAATTGGCTTTTACCCTTCTACTTTTGAACATCCTATGGTGGAACTTTCCTTAACTCAGATGGACTGTTTGCTGGAAAAATTTACCCTTATATTGTCATATTGTCAATTCTTCTTTTTGATTCATTTCTAGTTTTACTTTGGATGCTCATGTTTTTAACATATTTAAAGTTTATTTTTAGACTTTGACGCTTCATCTTAATAACCCCTTCCCCCCTTCTATTTATTTGGTCATAATTATACTGTTTGCATGTTCAGGCAGCTGAGATACTATCTAAGGAAGGAATCAGTGCTGAGGTAAATTTATCATAGAAAAGCATTAGTGTCTTACATTTAGTTTGTACCTGTGTAATTGAGGCAATGTCAATGTATCTTGCCTGGATAGGTCATAAATCTTCGCTCTATCAGGCCACTAGATAGGGCTACAATTAATGCATCGGTTAGGAAGACGAACAGGTTGGTAACAGTTGAAGAAGGATTTCCTCAGCATGGTGTAGGGGCTGAGATCTGGTACATCTCTTCTCATTGGCCTATCTATTCCTTTTGTGATCTTGTTTATACACCATATTCACTTTTGAATTGCGAGTTTTTGTTGAAAACAGTACATCTGTCATCGAGTACAGCTTTGGTTATCTCGATGCACCCGTTGAGAGAATTGCTGGGGCTGATGTTCCAATGCCTTATGCAGCCAATCTCGAAAGATTAGCTGTTCCACAGGTTGTATATTCTTGTAAAACATATATTAGATAGATTTTATATATCAAGTTATGGTGCATTTCGAAGCCGGTGATTAAAATATATTGGTTTGTGATTTTGTTTTACATGTACTTATGTTCTGTTGGTTTTGTTGTGTTTCCTTTAGATTTTTATACTTGTTCATGATTGGTACAGGTGGAAGATATTGTTCGAGCAGCAAAGCGGGCCTGTTATAGAGCTGTACCTTTGGCTGCAACTGGTTAACTGTGCCAAATTGCCAAATCATTATGGAAACTTTTCAACTTCCGGTTAGTTCTAAAGTGATGGCTGTTATATTTTTGTTTTTGGACCACTACCTTAAGTCCAAAAATAGGGTTTGAAAGATTTCTGACACAAATTTACCCAACTTTTCCAGGAGTAGGATTGTACAGTTCTCCTCCATCACATGAGGGGAGGCGAACCGTTTAAATAACCTGGAGAGCGTTTATTAGTTGGCATATGTGCCCCCTGTTTTGTAACTTTTGTGTGAGTTTCAAATTATTGTACTCGCTTATTACTTCACTTTTGTCTTATAATTCCATCTTCTCGGCTTTAGAAGAGCTTCTACTAAATAAGAGATGAGAGATGTTTTCCTATTCCATGTTTAGGAGTGATGGCAGTGCGAAGCAGCTGTTATTAGAAATGTAAAATAACTAGTGAGTAAAAATGCAAAAGTAAAATTAAATGGTATAGAAATGATTATAAAATTTTTAATTTCTCAAATTTAGGTCTATAAAATTTCGGACGGTGGTTGTTGATGAAGATGACAGCGGTCGATGATGATGATAGCGAGGGTCAATTGGAGATGGTGGGTCGATGGAGGTGTGGCCGTGAAGAGTGAAAATTTGATCTGGAATACTGAATTAGGTTGAAAGTGCAAAATAATATTTTGGAAAAAAGGAAATATTTTATTTGGGCACATTAGAAATTTTAGATTCATTTTTTATATGGAATTAGGAGTTAAGAATAATTAAAGTTTTAAATAGAGTATTTCTTATGTTAATAACTTTGTTTTAATAATAATTTTTGTCGTGATTCAAGAATAAATGTGTTAAATTAATAATTTATTAAATTTATAAAAATATATGATAAATAATTTATATATATATCATATAATATATGATTATGAGATATTTTTAAAATATGACTTAATTACTGATTGTTTCCTCTTGAAATTGACATCAACTTGGATATCATATTTAACTTTTCTAAACATAATAGGAATTTCTGATATAGTTTTATCTTATTACAACAAAAGCTATTCAACTTCATCATTGGTTTGATTGTTTCTTTTCACTAAATATGGTCTATAATAGAACTATCTTCAATTTCAACATCTTGATCATTTTTCATGACCCTCTCAATTATTCGCTCATCGGTCAATATCTCTTAAGTTGTGATGTTTTCTCCAAGCTAGTTCCAGAGGTCCTCGATATCCATTCCATTATGACAATTGAACTATTTGATTATATTTTGCAGTTCTTGAATGCCTTTACCATTTAATAGTTACAATACCGAAAGTATTTTCATGAACATCTATTGCCTTGTACAATTCATTACTTTTAAAACATTAATCTTTTCTCGATTCATTCCCCTACTTCAAAACCTTCCAAAAAACTACGATAAAATCGACGACGATAATTCTTCAAGGTATTTATTATGATATTGCATCTTTAGCGATAATATTTCGCTAAATAAAAATAAATGGTTCCAAGGCTATACTAACTTATCGAGATTTTATTGGAATCACAAAAATTTAGGGTATTTATTACAGTTAGATTAAAATTTGGGGTTCATTCTAATTTTTCAAAATTTTAGTGTATATTTCGTGATTATTTTAGTTTTAGTTGTATATTACCTATTCGTAAAATAATGATTAATTCTTTTCATGGCCATTACCTTAAGGTGTTTGGGCTTCTTGGTTCGAGTGATACCCAATCCAAGGTTAGGCCAACGTGCTTGTTGGTTCGAAGTGTTTTATCCGCTAGGAAAAAGGAGTTGTTTCCGATTCACATGAAAATGGTAAATGTGGATTGTTATACAATAGTGGAAGAGCTTTACTGAATTAAAAAAACCCCTGATTTTAGTATTTGATAAAGCTTACAAAGTACTTATGTTATGCATTTGTTTATTTTCTTATGAAAACTGGCGATGACAAACGGTTCATTATGTTTAATCCTTGAACAAGAGCTAACTACAAGGATTGGCAAAGACAATTGATAATTGTTCTAAGGCATGAGCACCTTGTTGATGTTCTTACTCGGGATATCATGACTGCTTCCTTTTAAGGAGTAAGTGTTGAGAAGAAGGTTACTTGGGACAGATGGTTGCTCCAAGATGACAAGACATAATGCATTATGCTTGCATATATGTCAAATGAACTCCAAAAGATAATATGAGAAAGTGCATGCTATTAAGATTATCTAGAACCTAGATGCAACCTAGGAAAAGGATAGTCGAACTGAAAGGTGTGATACCTAAAAAACATTGTATTGTATGAAAATGTCTAAAGGAACACCTATTGGAGAACATGTGGTCAAGATGATTGGAAGAGTAAAAAAACTAGATAGTCTAGGTTTTTGATGGATGTTGAACTAAGTAATGACTTCCAATTACTTCCCGAGTCCTTCTCGCCGTTTGTTTTGAACTATCACTTGACTAAGCTAACACCTTCACTACTTGAGTTGCTTAAAATGCTTCAAAAGGTTGAAGGATCCTTTAAGAAGGATATAGTCGCGTTGCTTATTAGAACCATCAGTGCCAAGAAAGGTAAGTCCAAGTTTAAGAAATGAGGAAAGAGTAGTTCCCTTCGGAAAAAGGTCATATCTAAGAACAAGAAAGGCAAGGATGAAACATATTTTCATTGTGGCGAGACTGGACATTGGAAGTAGAATTGCAAGACTTATTTAGCTTCTCTTCTGAAGAAGCATGATGATACTTTAGATATGTTCATGATTCAAACTAATATTTCTTCTAGTATTGTTTCTACTTGGGTATTAGATACCAGATGTGGATATCATATTTATATTAATATGCAAAACCTAAGAAGTAGAAGGAGCTTGAAAAGAAGAGACATAAAACTTACGAGCGGGCAATGGAGCAAGAGTTGCGAAGTTAGTCGTAGGCTCTTATGTTTTATCCTTACCCATCATTTAGACATGATTTTGAAAAGACTACTTTTATGCATCTACTGTCATAAGTAATATTGTATCTGTTCAGACTTGTTGAAGAGGGTTACTCATTTTATTTCAAGGATAATATTTCTAATATTTCTATTAATGGTTTATCTTATAGGAGAGGCTCCCTAATTAATGGTATATATGTCTTGAATGTAAATGATAAACTTGCTTGAATGTTTTTACTTGGTGAGGAGAGGAAGGAAAGAGGAGAGAAAATATTTCTCTCTTTTCACATAATGGACGACTAGGGTTATGTGACGAAGAGTGGAGCTCTTCCTTATATAAATAAGCAAATGAGTTTTGGGCCTATTTCCCATGGATCTGAAGCTCGATTCATAAAATGAATGCTTAGGAAATAAAATCGGGATCGTTATGTGAAATATAATTACGGTTTTTCACCGACTCACTTTATGTCTAATAATATACTTAAGTTGTTTGTCCAATTTTACCCGGTAAAATTCAAATACACAAGGCCCAAAAGCCCGGTTTGGCCCATTAATTCTTTAATGGTCAATCGGGTTTTTCCTTTAACTCAGAAAATACCTTTTGACTTTAAATTATTTAAATTAACATTTAATAAACTTAAACTTAATTAGTCCATTGAATATTTTTTAATTAAATATTTAATTTCTAATTAAATCAATAACATACTTTTGTAATTCTTGATCGTTTCTCGTTTACAATTTTCAAACTAACTGATTCAACATAAAATGAAACATGACGTGGTTTTGTTATCGTCGATGTCTGATTGGAAATAGAGTCAATGAAACTCTCAATTTTCAATTCGGAACCTCGATAAATCAAGAGCATACACTTAGTCATTCTAAAAAATGTAAGAATATTCTTCACCGCATTCTAATGCTATTAACCCAAATTACCTTTATTCCTGCTCGTAACACTTAGAGAATAGGTTGCATCCGGTCTCATATATAGCATGTCATATAAGATAGAACCTATACACAAGAATATTTTATTCTATTCATGCATTCTCTCTCCACTTGTATCTTAGGCGACGTTCTTTAGAGAGTGAGTGATACAAACCACGCTAAGAACTAACGATTCCCGTAATTCAAGAAAGTATCCAAGATCATTCTACTCTGCTTTGAATGGGAAACCGCAACCCGTTACTTATTTTGGGGTAAGAACCTTGGTTTGTTGTAGACACCACAATCCGGGATGGTGAACGGAGCTAATGAACTCTCTGATTCCTTACCAAACTATCTAAAATATTAAAGTTCGTATTGGTAAGGAATCAGAGTTTTTTCTGTAATTAAAGTTTTAAACAATATGTTTATTATAGTTATAAAATTTTAGGGTATTTATTATAGTTATTTCAAATTATTAAATGTTCATTATAATTCCCTCATATTGATAATATGTAGAGATGACAATTTGGGCCAGGCCGGCCCGAATCCGTTCAGCCCGGCGTTTTAAAGCCCGACCCGTATCCGTACCTGCACCTGCAATATGCGGGTACGAGCTTGGCTCGGCCCGTATACGGGCGCGGGCCGGGCATGCATTATATACCCGCAGGATGGCCCAGCCCGGCCTATTTTTTAAACGGGCCAAATTCGGCCCGCAGGTATACAGGTCACCCGTAATGAACAGTGCCCTCCAGTAAACAGTACCGTGCAGTGTACAGTAAACAGTATCCATACAGTACACAGTGAACAGTACTCTTAGGCTAAAGCCTAGCCCGTTTTTAATTAGGCTCAGGCCGGGTCTAAATTTTTGAAGCCCGCACCGGCCCGAATCAAAACGGACCGAGCCCAACCCGACCTAAACGGGCTCGGGTCTAATAATATGATTTGGTATTTTAGTTTCGTTATAACTTGACTCCATCATATTCTATATATCAAATATAGTCGATTAAAATTATCCAAAAAAATATTCCAAATATATTATATATATACATTCCAAATAAATTATACTTTTAGATTGACCAAAAAAAAAAGTACATCTTTGATTTTGAAAATTAAAATGCTTAAATGCATCAAATGCTTAAATGCTTAAATGCATCAAATGCTTAAATGCTTAAATGCAACCACTTGGTCAAGTTAACCAAAAGAAGACTAGAGCTTTATTGTAGTACCCTAAGGAAAAAAAAAAAAAAAAAACCAGAAACAAAAATTGTATTAACTATCCACTAGAGGCAGAAGAAGAGGGCATATTGACCTAGCAGACGTGTTTAATCGAAAAACATCTAGATACGTCTTGTTTCTCCCACTCACTTTTGTACCCACGTCAAAATTTACACTCTTCGTCAATGCTTTTCACCTTTTTTGTACCCACGTCAAAACTTACACTCTTCGTCAATGCTTTTCATCTTTTTCATTCTTTTATAAGTTAAGGAACGTTGAAAACAAGAAAGGGAAAAAAGGGAACCAGCGGCGGAAAGATAGTTGTGCACCAAAGTTCATTCAATTGGCTCGGTAGTGCAAATAACTGGCTCTTGAAAAATAGAGCTTGAAAATCAGATTTAATTTCTTCATGGAGACTGCAACATATGACTATCCATTAGAAGCGTCAAAACTACCTTGTGCACTTTGCCTTCTTTTCTCCCGCCAATTTTCCCCCCACATTTTAGCCTCTGCCACAGCTCGTTCTCTCTCTAGATCTCGGTTCAACATCCGAGCTGTCTCTTTAGGTGAGTCATCCTTCTCAGAACCGTCTAAATCCCATTTACGCCCAGATCTTCCCACTTCTTCTTCCTTCTTCAAAATCCTTCCACCCCCACCTCCACTTCTGTCTCTATTGTTCCTCTTCTCATTCCCGGATGGACTATTCGGATCATAGGCTTGATTGGCCAGGTAAGAAAGAGCAGTAACCACGTCTCCAATTAGAGGACGAGTGGCAGCCTGTTCTTGGATGCACATTGAAGCCACAGCCAGAGCTTGGTAGAGCCCCCTCATCGGGTATCGTCCCTGTAATCTTGAATCAGCCAATTTGGAGAATCTCCTACGATCATTGAAAAATGGGCGTGCCTGAATGCACAAGAAAAGACAATCCTTTCATTATTAGTTTATAACTACCATAAACACAAGCCAGTAAAAAGGTCATATGCCACCACGGACAGCTACAGTTTTTACGTTTATTATGCATACAGACAGAGGGGTAGGAGTCGGGAGAGAAGAGGGTTAAAAAAGAGGAAAAAGGTTTAAATGAGGGAAAATATAAGAAAAGGCTATAAGCTTGGGATTAAGCGGAAAAAAAACTTCTGTTTTAAAATATGGTATTTTAAAAGAGTAAGAGAATGACCTTCACTATGGTTGACTGGACTAAGGTGTTTACTAAGTAAGCCCCAAGGGATGCATGTTTAATGTATAATAAACATAAACCACATGTGATGTTCGTGTTATTTGCCCTTAAGATGATTTTCGAAATATTTTTTGGCCTTACCCATGTGACAAGGTTCTGTTCTCCGTGCGGTAGGCTGTTATCAATGGCTTTACGTCCAGTTATCAGCTCTAAGAAAACGACCCCAAAACTGTAAACATCAGACTTAACTGTGAGTTGTCCAGTCATGGCATATTCCGGAGCACAATAACCGTAAGTTCCCATAACCCTAGTAGAAACATGAGATTTGTCTCCTACTGGACCCAGCTTTGCAAGCCCAAAATCAGAGAGCTTTGGATGAAATCCCTCCTCTAGTAAAATGTTGGACGACTTAAAATCCCTATAAATAACGGGAGGATTTGCTTTGTCATGAAGGTATTCCAAGCCTCTGGCTGCACCAGCCGCTATCTTCATTCTTGTATTCCAGTCTAGTGATTCCTTGTCAATGGGAAGATCTGAATGAAAATCAAGAATTATGAATGAGATATTTCACTAAAATCGAGTACCCATTTGTAATTAGTAATTTGGCATGTGACTTTTTTTAAGTTTTTACTACCAAGAAGAGTAGCTTCATATCTTTAGCTAAAGTGGGGGGAGAAACCACTTCCGGGTTAAACGAGAAACTTCGTTAGCCAATAATTTAAGAAAGTTAAAACACACATAGTAAACATGTGGGATATGATATTGGCAAAAAACTAAAAAAGGTAATACAAAGAAACATGTGGAAATATAATAAATTGAACTTTCAAGTGATTTGCTTCAAGCAAAACATCACAGTTTCAATATGCATATGAGTTGAGTCAACTAAATAAAATTATATGTGATCTCCAAAAAAAAAAGAAGTGAAGGAATTTGGAGGCGGCAGAAAATATTGGCACAACATTCATGTCAGTGTTGTTAGGAGTCATAGAAAGACATTCAAGTAATATCTTAATACCCCTGTCCTCCCTTAAAAAAAATAATTAATGAAAAAAAAAAAAAAAAAAACAGAAGTCCTTTAATCCTAATACATCTATAAATGCATTTTTTAACTCAGCATGGCTTTCAGAAACTCCCTACAGGAATAAAATGATATGAAATACTACAATAAAGGAAATACTAATACCAAGTTATGATGAATATTATAAAAGGCTATTCTGCTTAGATTGCATACGAATATTCAAATGACAGAGTCTAAGACTACACTGGATAAAGAGGCTTGATTTGAGTTTGCTCTTATCCTCGATATATCTATTAATCAATCTAAAGGGAAAATCTTAATCAAAGTATCTCTATTATTGACATCATCTCTACAATCAAAATTCAAACATCAATTTCTCATGAACTTAAATTGATATTATGATTATATGGATTCTGACCAAGGGATGCTCAACTTGAACAAAGAACTCCAAGTGAGCTACACCGGTCAAAATCAACTAAATAAAAGCTCATTGAAGTTCTCATTTGGTAAGGGAAGTAAGTAACCCCCAAGCCAAATTTGAAATTATTTTTATTAACTAGCCAAACCCACACTCGAGTACAATCAAACTCTGCTAGTGTAGACTCTTGAACCATGTCATTTACAGATGTAGGGAGATGGTATATTTTATAGGCCCGAATTATATTTAGGATAAATTGAGCCCTAAAGTGGTGCAAACAATCAATCAAGCAAAACTCAATACAAGGCCAAACTTCATATATTTAGATGAACCATGCTTAAGCTCCACGAAAGAAGCAGATAAGCTAGATTAAAGTCAAATGAGTCAAGCTTGAGCAGAACAAAACTCAGCCAGAATCCTAAGTGAATACTTGTTAGTCTAGCGAGAAAGGACACGCATTCTAATCAGTGACAGAAACAAATATTACCATGTAGGTGATCTTCCAATGATCCCAAGGGCATGAACTCATAAACAAGGAGGCGTTGATCCCCATCAGCACAGTATCCAATCAGATTCACTAAATTAGGATGATGTAAAAGGCTGAGCATTAAAACCTCTACAAGAAATTCCCTGTTTCCCTGAAGACCATTTCTATCCAATTGCTTGACAGCAACAACCTGCAAATAAAAATAACATCAATCTTTAGTCAAGATTTAAGACTACTTGATTGACTTCTTACTGTTTCAATTTTATACCGTCTGATTTAAACCCACTTACAGAAGATTTTTACAAGCAACAGCAACAATATTTTACCTGGCCAGTGCTCTCAAGCCGGCCTTTATATACACGTCCAAATCCTCCTTCCCCCAAGAAGCACTCTGGCCGAAAATTCCTTGTTGCAGCTGCAAGCTCTCGAAAAGTGAATATCTGAGCTGCAATATTTCCAGCTGGCAAGTCCTTTGGAACTTGTGGTTGTTCCATTTTGGATCCTCCAAGGCTTCTAGCTCTGAGTTTATCAGCCCCTTCAGACAAACAGAAGAAAAGAAAGTACAGATCCATAACCATCATGTAAAGCAGCAAAGAAAATGAATCTAGTCGCCGCAAAAAAACTAAATATAATAGATCAGATCAGATCAGTATTTATACGTAAGTTGAGATCAATAACATAAAGCAGACAAGGAATCAAAGAACTAACCAGAGGGCAACCGAGAAATGTTTGAAGAAAGACTTTGCTGAACTTGCTTCCCATCATCACTTTCTTTCTCAGGATTCAGCTTCTCCTCTTCCCTCGAATCGAAACAAGGAAAACACCCCATTTCGAACTAATAAAAAACGGACAAATCCCCCAAATTCAATTCTCTTCTCTTTCCAATAAATTAAGAAATAAATAAATAAAGGAATTAAAAGATAAAATAAAAAGGTTCCAGATTATTGCAGATGTGTCCAAATTCAATCAACGATTCATAATCGAATCCAATTCCTCCAAGAAATCTCTCTCCCTTGCTGCTTTGTTTGTCTCTTTTACTCCACACAACTTCTGGATTAGCGATCGAGCAAATTGAAGAAGAAGAAGAGAAGAAGAAGAAGATATAACAAGAGCAAGACGACGACGACGGCAAAAGACAAAGCAAAGAATCCAAGTTCAGAAACAAGTAAAAATGCTCTCTCTCTCTCTCTCTCTCTCTCGGCAAAAGAGAAAATACAAAGAAGGTGGATTTCGTGTGGAAACGGATAGATAATTGGGGAGTGGAAAGAGAGGCAGAAGGCACAGAGAAGACGAGAGCCGGCTATGTATTGAATTCCTCTGTGCTTTGTAGACACCCCACTGTTTACACGCGCTTTTTTATTAATCAATCTAAACTCTACTACTCTTCCCCTTTGACCCAAATTAAAAAAATCACAAACACTGTCTCCACTTAAAACCATTATAAGAAACTAATAACGTAAAAGGAAAATAAAAAGATTAATATAATTTTCCTGTAATGTGATTATACATATTTTCTAACTCTCTTTCCGCTGTTTACGTTGTAACGCGGCTGTACATGTGGGGGGGGGATTGAACCGGTAATGACAGTGACGTGTCCAATGGCGGGACAATGGGAAATACCCAAAAAGGGCTGTTAACTTAATACCCCGTTTAAAACTAGGAATTTGCAAACAAGTCCTAGATTTGTTTTTATTTCTATACTTAGTATGTCGGTCCTGAATTCAGGTTCAGACATTAAGTTCTTAGAGTCCAATTTTTTTTTTTGTTAATTGTATTTTTTAATAAATAATAAATCTATACATAGTTATTTATGAAAATGAATATTAATTAATATAAAAATTAAATAATATTTGCCTTTTAAAGCCTTATAACTCTTTGAACCGGCCTAAGTATATATACTCATGAAATTCGAGATTGTTCTACCAACTCATCTATGGATAAAACTCAATAATAAATTGACATGTAGATTTGAAAAAGATGACTAAGCACATTAGAGTGTGTTTGACAATTGTTTTTTTGTTTTTTTTTTTTCCTTAAATAATTTTTAATTTTGTTTGATTCTTAAATTATTAAAAAATATTTTTTTTCTTAATTATTATGTAAAAATTATCTTTTAATATAGAGAAAATAGTTTTAAGATATTCTTTGAAAATTATTTTTAAAATTTATTATCACATAATAAATTTCTTAAAATTATAATACAAAAATCTATTTTTCTTATTTTGAAAGAAATAAAAAAAAATCTATTTTTAGAATAATAGATCAGCTTTTAAACTTACGTTTCAATTTAATATTGGGTTTATCTATGGATGAGCTAGTAGAACATTCTCAACCAAGAATTTCTCAATATACTTTCATACTCGAAATTTCTCAACTAAGAATTTCTCAATATAAGAATTTCTTTGTGTTTTTTTTTTTTTTTTCTTTACATGATTCATGTTCATTCACCGCTCTAGGCCAACCTTATCCCAAAAGCAGTGCATTCATGTTGTTGTGACTTATTCTTACTTTAGGTCGATTCTTTCACTCATTAACCAAGTTCAAAATTTAGATCTAGTCCAAATTTTGCACCGACTTAGTTTGCACAAGTTGATACAAAAATTAAGAACGGAAAATGCATAACAATAGTAGTACAGTCATAGTGATTCACCACATAGGATAAGAATTGGGAAGGTACATCCCCTTTGAACTCTTAAAAATAAGTGAAACTCTAATGCATTACAGATCTCAGTGTTCATTACATACCCAACCACGTAAACATATGAACCAAATCTCAACCTATAATACTCAGATATGAAAAGCAACATCAATAGTACTATTGATATAACTTAACGACCATGCTAACCAATGGTCATAGCCGAGATTTGAGATAAACCTACTCAATAAAAGAGATGGCAAATGACAAATTTGGTCTAATACTAATCATAGCTTACATAACCGATCCTATAGAATTTAAATATGGCATATTTTTCATTTTTAGTATATCATCAGTTTTAGGACATTATGACTTGCTTAAAATAAAGTATCTGGCTAGAATAAGACTGACACCGAACACTTCAAACTTAGAAGCTACCTTTATCAAATAAAATTTTTTATGCAACTTTAAAGAGTTATTTTTTCTACCCTATATATTTCCATACTTAGTATTTTCTTTGCATTACCTAAATCCTTCATGTCACATTCCGAATTAAGTTTAGACTTTTATTCAGTAATTTTGGATTTAGACCTACTTATCAATAGCACATCATCAATATATATCACAAAATAAACATGAGTTGTATCAATATATGAAAAATAAAAACATCTATTATATTTATTTCTAACAAACCCTATACTTATAACTAAAGTATCAAATCTCTTATACTATTACCTAGGAGACTACTTAAGAATGTACAATGACTTATGCAACAAAGGAGCATGATTTTGATGCAATTTATCAACAAAACGTACTGGTTATTTCATGTATATATCTTGTTTTAACTCACCATGCAAAAAGGCATTCATAGACTCTTAACATAGATTTATACCTAGGATGATCGAGAGAAATCATACCTTATTTGATATTAAAGATTCACTTACAGTTAATTAGCCATTGTTTTTCTAGTTTCGGTACCAAGGACCATGTCTTGTTAACGGTGAGAGAATTCATCTCATTCTTCACTGCGGCTAGCCACCTTTTACACTCTTTTGGAGCATTGGCTATCTCATAATTATTATGTATAACCCTTTGAACCTCATGTCCTTCAACTAGAGTAGTAAATATTAAATTGACATAAGAATATTTGGGAATAGGCTTTACTTCTCTTGTCCATATCTCGGGTTAGTTGATAATTAACACCCATTAGGTATGACAATCTCATTAGTCGATAGTATTATGATCTATATCTAGACCATTAGTTTTTCTTTACACATCATCATACAGTTCAAGATCATTAAGAGGAGTGTCATCCTCTTCTTGTTTGGTAGGACAACGAGGGTGGTAGACTTTCACCTCAATTTGAGAACCCTCTTGGCTTGATGATGTACTACATTAGAGTTAGTAGTTTTACATGGAAATAACTTTTCATTAAAAATGATGTCTCTACTAAATATAACTCTAATACCAACCGACTCTCAACCCAATAACTTAGATCCCTCTATTCCCTCTTCATACCCTAAGAAAGCACATTTTTGGGGTCTAGGATATAACTTTTCATTGGTTTTATGGGCATAGGCAACATGCCTTGATATTCTCAAGCGACCTAAATTTTGGTTTCCTGCCCATCCAAATATCTTCCAGACACTTATACTCTAGAATGGTTGATTGACGTCATCTTGTTGATCAAATATGCAATAGTTTAAATTGTCGCCACTCTCCAAAAGGAATTTGGTAGACCCAAAGTGAACATAAGACACCTAACATTCTCTAAGATGGTCATGTTTATCCTTTCGGTTGTCCTATTTTATTGAGGAGTTTTAACTATCGTCTTGTGTCTTTGTACCGTGTTCCTCACAAAAGTATCAAACAATGTATTACAAGACTATAGATAGTTACATGTCCTTTTTATCAACTTAGTTTTCTTCTATGTTTTTCCATTCTTTAAACCTAGCTAAAGCCTCATCCGTAGAATTAAGCAAGAAGACACACACTTTTTTACTATAGTCACCAACAATTAAAAAAAATAAAAAATCTACTACCATGTGATTGAATCCTTTCGGATCCTCACAAATCAGATTGCAAAAACTCTAAATAATTCCTAGCTAAGTGATCTTTTTTATGGAAACTTCATCTATGATGCTTGTGTTAGTATATGTATTATAATCAATGTATTGGAAACAATTAAATTTAAAATATTTTAGATCTAATCCGATTAATTAATTAAACTCATAAATAAATCCAAATCAATCATACAGTCACACATATGTAAAATATATATTCGTCATAGAAAACACATTAATGTCCCAAGACACATAAAATATAGTTTAATGGATACTTATAATAAATCTACCTATAGAATTGAACAAGAACCAATGCTCTTACATGTGAAGGAAGATGCCAAAAGTGCTTAGGTGTTCGTTCACCTTCTATTCGTAATCTTCACAGTTCAATTTCACTTAATTAATTTCTTCTGTAAGATTTAATTCATGAATCGAAATTGTAATATCCTCCTACTATCTATATAATTATACAAAATACTATAAAGAAAATAGCTAGCTTTTGCTATATAATTAGTATGAGCATTATTACTTTGCTCAAAAGATTTTTATTAAAATGTGAAATAATTTAAACTTGTTTAAATAGTCTATTTAATTATAATCCAACGTTACCAAAATCTCAAAATATTTTGAAAACTCTCATGTGATCCCACAGGTCCAGCCACGTAATTGGCTGCTCTTCTCTTACTAATCGACTGTAGCTACAAAATTTCCTTCTTATCTACATAACACAAGTAAACGTCAATGAGCTAGAAAGCCCATTATGCAAACTTCTTATCTCACATGCACAACATTTAAAATAGTCATATAAAATAATAAATATTAGGCTCTAGTCCACCTCATGTGTATATGGGTGTGGTTTATTATTATGCCCAAATATCCTTTAATATAAAAAGAAATTAAAGAGAAGGAAAGTGGATTGAGAAAATGAGAAGGTAGTAGGGCGACATCAGCTGCAAAAGAAAGAAGAGAGAAAAGAGAGGAGGGAGAGAAAGAAAAATATAAAAGGGATAAGCTTTATAGCAAGAAGCTCGAGTGGGAAAGTTTTACCCGTTTTGGTTCAAATTTCAGGTGGTGAATCCTTACAAAAAGTATTACAAATGTATTAGATTCGATTTTTTTTTTTGAATTGGCATCTTTTTTGTCTACCCTTAGTACATCCATTTTGGTGAGATCTAGACTTTTCTCTTATGATTGATGAGATTCATCTTGGCTAGATGATGTTAGAAGTACTATTGGACCAAGATTGATTATCCTTGATAGTTTGTGTAATTTTGGTGAGCCTCTAGATGGATCTAGAGAGAACTTAGTGTAACAAATTATTATTACTGTGAAATATTTTGAGGTGTGGACTACTAAGATAAGTCTCTTTGGTTTTCCAATCACATTGAGGAGTTTTCCAATTTGATAAATGCTTCACTATTATATTTGTGCTCTTTCTGTGATTTTTCCTTGGATTGTTTTCATAAAAAGCTTGTCGGAAAATTTTAAAAAGTGGCTCGGAGATGAGATCTCAGATTCATGACCCGTAAAAAGCAAAACACTGTTCGGTATGATTGGGAGCCTTAGCTCCACCACCACCGCCACCATGAGAGGCGGATGGACGTCGTGCACGGCAATAGATAACGGCATGGGTGTGGCAACCACCGCCACATGCCGATGACATTATTAAGGTGGCTGCCATGGCTCCTTCTTGGGTAAGTACTGGGTCTTTCTTGCAAGTAAATGTTTATGGGTGGTTTTTTGGTTATCCAGATTATTCAAAAACTTTAATTTATGGAATGAAAAATATTTGGGTTGGTTACAAGATTGGTTGAATAAACTAAAAGGAATTACATTAAAATTAATTGACATGAAAATTTGAATGTTACAAATTTGTAAAGTGTTAAATTTTGTATCAATTAACGATGGAGCCATTTCATGGACATTTAAAGTGTTCAATGTTGATTTTTCATTTAGATGTTTTGAAATGTTTGAATCTGATACCAATCAATGGAGTGTAAGAAATTTCAATTTGATGAAAGAGTTCGTGAAACTAAAAGTTCTTATAAAATTCATTCCTCTTGATTCTGAAATAGTTTTAAAATTGAGAGTAAGCTTTTCCAACAACTATTAACCTTCTTATGTTTGAAATTTTTCAAAAGGCAAGAGGATTAATAACTTTCCAAATAACCTTACAGTGTTAAGACAATATCTAAAATGACAGATATACTAACTTGAGAAAACTAGTAACTTCAAAGATATCCTTAAGGAGTTAAGGTAATATCTAAAGTCATACTAGTTTGATCAAATTATCCATGGACATGACTTGCTTAATTAAAGAGTTAATGATACAAGTTAAAATCTAAATTTTGTTTTGGTTCACTTAAAATGAGCATAGTAAGATGTCTACATGAGCATAGTATCCATGAGCATAGTAAGAGTTAATCAAGTAACTTGTTTTGATCAAGTGGTTGAGAGTAAATATGTGTGGTTGATATGATGTATACATGATGTGTTTCAATATACATTCTCATTGTATTAAAATTCAAAGAAGGTTAAACATATGCATAGTATTATTAAATCCCTTTTGGATAATATTAAGATTGTAAGAATGTCTTGCATAGTGCCTTCCAAAATGTTACACTAAATTTAATATTAATCAATTATTTGATTAGCTATATACACATATGAGTTAATTGTTAATTAATTTGTGAGTTCATTTGTAAATTAAATGCATAAAATGATTAGTGTCATCACAATATTCCAACTATATTTAGATATGGGCTCATAGAGAATATTAATTTGAGTAGTTGTTATGTCACAACGAACATTTGGGTTAAGCTTAACTAGAAGATATGGTTGGCTACAGACATGTGAGACTATGTTCTTCATAAGGCATTTAAAGGAGTTACATGTGATGTACTTACGAAAGTTATTTCGTTACCTTGCATGTTTATTATGGTTGATTATAGACACTTGTGACCACAATATTCGATGTGGGGGTCTTTTACCCACTAGGAGAAAATAATTTTTCCCGGTCCACTTAAAAGGGTAAAGTTATCTTGTAATAAAATAGTGGGAGACCAACTTAGATTAAATTGTCTCTTAATTTTAGTAGTTGATGTAATTTTCCAAGTTACTTATTTCATTTATTCTTTTAAAATAGTCATGATGAATAGTTTGTTGGATTCAATCTAAGAACAAAACAAGTTAGATGGATCTAACTATAGAGATAGGCGTAGGTAATTGAGAATAGTAAAACTTTATGAAGTTCTTACCCAAAAGGTCATGACTATTTTCGAAGAGGGAGCTAGTGCCGAGGACAAAGCCATTTGGGACCGATGGTTGTCTAAGACTATGAGGCGCAATGCATCATGCTTGTGCCCATGTCAAACAAGTTTCAGAGGCAATGCAAAAAGATGCACGCCATATATATTATCTATAACCTAAATGCGATCTATGGTGAAGATAGTCGAACCGAGAGATATGACACCTCAAAGGCACTATTCTCAAAGAAAAGAAGGTCATAATTAAGAACAAAAAAGTAAGGAAGGAAAATGTTTCCATTGTGGTGAGATCTAGCTTCTCTTTCGAAGAAGAAGCAAGAAGAGTCTTCAGGTATGTTCTTAGCTGAATTTCTTTTAAGAAAGATTTTTACATGGGTATCAGATACCAAAGAAGGAAACTCATATTTGTATTAATATGCAGAGCTTAAAAGTAAAGAGAGAGCTTGAAGAAGAGGATAAGTGCTCTCATTCTATGAGCGGGAAATGGAGTAAAAGTTGCAACGTTAGTCGTAGACACTTTAATTTTATCTTATCGCTCTAATTATAAAAGCAGACTTTACATAATATGCTATGTAACATTGGTTTTAGAATTGTTGAGAAGATTTTATAACCTTTCATTTGTTGGGAGTTGGTTCCCAATTGAATGGTTATGCATGTTTTTAGGAAAGAAAAAAAAATTGGGATTATATGAAATCTTTGTTCCACTTGGAATGATCAAGTCTCTTTTAATTGGTTTAAAGAGAAATTGACCTTGTTAATATAATCTAGTACAAGTGAGTATATGGCAAAAAATGCTAAGAGAATTTGTTCTTCCACTTTATTGCTTCCATAATCAAGTTTTCTATACTTTTGGACATAAAGTCTTGTGTAGACATGAAAATCTGAATTTACGAGAAGAAGATAAATACCAATGTTGTGAGTTTCTTAAAAGATATATCTTCTCTGAATCCCATTAAGCTAAAAAGGATTTTATCTGAAATGCTATTTTCAAGAAAGAGTGTTACTTTTTAAGAGGATAGTGGGAGTAAGAGAATATTTGAAGGAATTAGAAGTACCACAAAACTAATAATTAGATTAAGAATCCTATTTCGCTAGATTCTCACTGAAGCGGAACCTTTGAAAGAAGGAATTATAATTCCTCGGTATACACTCGATGTATTTGAATATGAAAACTACACTTTTTATTTGGAATAAGAAATAAAAGGTGTATGAAATAAGACCTAACATTTTCATATAAAGATATAAAGTAGTTGTGTTAGAAGCTTATTTAAGGATTAAAGCAAGCATCCAAGAATAGAAAATCAAACATATTCAATAAATCAAATCGTTTGATTTAATAATAAAGGAATTGTATGAGATAGATTGCGAAAATTTGTTATGCTGCCTTATATGTTTATTATGGTTAGCTACGGACACATGAGACCATAATACTCAGTATAAGGATCCTTTACACACTAGGAAAATGAGTTTTTCCATTTCATATAATAGGGTTACCTGAGTATATTCAAGAGTTAGTGGGAGCAATACAAAGTTCATTATCTTAATAACTACAAGAGTTATTGCAAAACGTCCTAATGAGGTTGTCGAAAACTTCTATATGAAAAATAAGGGTAAAGCACCTTTCGACTAATAAGTAAACCACATCATGTTCCATCTTATGCAAATTGATTGTATTGGTTAGTTGTAAGAGTTACAAAGTGAGAAACAACCGATAATTCAATTAACAAAGAATGAATACATTACTGTTTTTGATGCAATAAAGTGTTTTGACATAAAAGGTTCATGAGTGGACTTATAAGGTTCTACTTATCATTGATTACGTAGTATTATACTACGATTATAAATGATGCATTGAAAAAGCAAAGCAATCAAGGTCTCATCAGAAATCCAAATACAAGTTATCTCATTGTCACCAATCTAAGAGAGTGTTGGAAGAGTAAAAGTGAGCAAAAACGGATTAAAATTAATAAGTAAAATAACATATCCACACACTAAGGCACTTCTCGAATGAATGTTGAAATCACCTTCCCAATAAGATGTGAATTGGATTTGAAAACAATTGTCTATAGTGCAAGTAGGAGATCAAAAGTATAATACCAATCAAGCCAATCAGGTATAACCCGGTAGGATCATATACTTATGAGACTCAATCTTGAATTGAATGTCATCAACATAATTGAATGCATAGTAATTAATAAAGGATGTTGTAATATGTCATGATGTTATTAGGTTGGAAATAGCAAATTACATACATGTTTCATTGTATATCATACTTGACAGATTCGCAGGTCATAGACATGCAATTGGAATCATGATGGAGATCATGTTTGATGAGATCCAAGTTAGCTTAAGTGTAACACCCAAATTGTTCATAATCATATAATTGTCATGATGGGATAATGATTATTTGAAGAAATTATTACATCTACTATCATCTTTGAAAGAAGAAGGATGTTCTTATGATCATCGATATTGGAGAATACGGGGATAGGCACATAGATGATTAGTAGAGACTTAATCACTAAACATGATCACTTGAAAAATCTCATTGGTAATTATATTAATTGTAATGAGATTTGTTTGGTGACTATGGTACTTGTAATTCTCATACCTCAGATCACCACAATACTAGCGTACGAGATATCATGCTTTGATACCATTAAATGTGACACTAGGCAAGGGTCACTAAAAGGATGAACTATTAGGCATGTGTTTAAGTACGTGTAGTTTGTAGGGTGATAATATGCGATCCATCACCTCTATATTAGAGGAGAGATCACATGAATGATATACCTTATGCAATCGAGAAAATATTTGTGCCAAGTAGTATGATGTAAAAAGAGTTTTTGTAAATCCATTGTCCAGTTGCATAAGGGATCATATGATTCATAAGGGTATTGTAGTCGGGTTAATAGTTAAACCATGCACTAGAACTATCTAGGACTATGAATGTAAAACCCCAATATTTTTAAACTAGGCATAATAATGGGAAAATAGATTTAAAAGGGGTTTAAAAAAAAAAAATTTCAGAAATTAATAGGAATGGGTCCATTGGGAGTTGATGAGGATAATGGGGTTGACAAAGTCGATGCTTCAATATGCGAATGAGTTGACTTGGTCGAAGCCTTCATTATGCGAATGGGGTCAACAGGGTTGACACCTTCAATATGCGAATGGGTCGACGGGGTCGACACCTTCAATATGCAAATGGGTTGACAGGGTCGACGCCTCTCATATACGAATAGGTCGATAGGGTGGACACCTTCCGTATGCGAATAGATCAATAAGGCCAATACCTACAATATGCGAATGGGTTGATGGGGTCGTTGCCTTCAATTTGTGAATGGTTCGATGGCGTCGATGCCACTAATATGCAAAGTACTTGATGGCTTAATGTGCTCGACGGGTCGACGTGCTTGATCGGTCGAAGAGGTTGACGCCTTCAATATGCAAGGGAGATAACGTGTACGCCATGCATGATTGACACAATAGCTTAATCATCATTTATTTGGATTAGTCGTCACTAAAGAGTAGTCATCCAAACATATTGCATACACGTGTCATAATTATACACTAAATGGCATGTCTAATCGCACTTTCTTTTCACTATAAAAGCCACATCTGTTAGTTAAATCAACAAGAAAGAAAGGAAATAAAAGAAGGAAAAAGAGAGGGAAAGGAAAGAAGGGGAGGAAAGGAAAAGAGAGAAAGAGGGAAAAGAGAATTAGGAACTTCAAGTTGTCAATCCTCTATAAGACTCTATAAGTATAGTGTCACTACAACACAAGGATATTGTTTGTTTGTTTATTGTTGTGATGCTAAAATTATTGGAATGATTATAATATTTATATGAGGATAGTATAATCATTAATGAGCATGATGAATTTAAGATAATATTTATAATGCTAAGGTTAATGTTGATATTAAGATTATTATTGTTATATAGCATGTTAAGTAGAACTAAAATATTACCATGCTAAAAATGTGATCATGACTAGTATGAACATAATATAGCATGATGTTTTAGAATAATATAAGCTTTGACATGCTACGATTAATTGCATATGTTTATACTTTCGATCTAAAAGGAGTTAATGTTTTGCTAAAGTAAATAAAGATCATAAGCATCCATATGCATAACATTAAAGTGAGGTGCTACTGAGTCATAAGAAGGATCAATTGTCGATCATAAAAGACTCTAGATAATTTTAAAGAAAATGTCATAGCGGATTGTTGCAATGGTCATAGCGGACCAGTGATCAGATATCAGTTGAAATGCCGGCAGCAGTATCCTCAGGGCCTAAGCATATAGAAGGATAGAAAATCATGCATACTAGATATAAGTCATAAAAGCATTAATTTAAAATAATCATTAAGAGATTAATACATATGAGTAAGACCTCATACTTACTGAGCTTCTAGCTCGCAAATGTTTACCTTGTGTTGTTTGAAATTACAAAGGTAAACCATAATTAAATGGGCTTACTCTTGAATTTAATTCAAATTCCAGTCCAAACTCAAATGCGAAATAATGCTTTGTTCGAAAAATAGAGAGTACATATGTTGTAAAAAAACAAAAAGAATGAGGGAAGAAGAAAAATTCTTTTTTTATTGAAGGTGTTTTGATGACTTATATTATCCTCTTTTTCATAGTAAATTCTATTTCTACTCTGTAAACTAAGGATCGGGCGAATGAAGAAAATCAGTCTTGTGGGATTGTATATATAAGACACGACCTGTGGAAAGGCAAAAGTCTGGAAAATTTGAACCTCTTAGAAAAGCTTATATATGTATGTATATATATATATATTTAAAAAAAAAAAAAAGAATAGTTCTTGATTAGAAGTTTTGAGCTTAATTTCCTATGATAAGGATTTCAGTTATATTTTATAAAAATCTCAAATTATTACGCAATTTCTATCAAAAGGATTTTAAAGTTAAGTTAAAAAGTAATGCACCTACTAGCTATGCATGTTTCCACCAAAGTATTCGATAAGCCTAAATAGCTAGTAGTGCGGGCACTATAGTTTTGGTATCAGAGCCTTAGCAATTTTGTAGACAAACACCATATGTACAAGTCACGGAGGTGATTTCTTCATTCGATGTAAGTATAGGTTAGGATTAACTTTATTTTAATATTTCATATTTAAAGTATATATATAAATATTTAATATCCGATATGAGTTCTTTTAGACTATGGAAAAATATATGGTTACCCTAGTCGTTACATATGTTGGAATGTACTTAGAACTTACAAGAAGTCAACGTAGAATGGAAATTGGTAGCAACTTTCCATATAGTCACCCCACCAACCTTTGAAGGATTCGAAGAATGGGAATATTTACACCTTTGGATATATGAAATTAAGGTTATATGCATAGAGGTAGATGTGATGGATGAAATAGGGACTAGACTGGCTATACGCCAATTAAGAGGCATTGCCAGGACTTGGTGGAATGAGATTACTTTAGATGACAGAGATGTCGCATGGGCTGAGTTTTGGGTAAGGATACTAGCCCGCTTCACATCCCATAATCCATGAGAATTGGAAGAAGCACTAGAAGAAGATCCAAATGTAATAATAATATATCCATAAAAAGTAGCTGACTTGTAGAACTATGCCTAACCAGTAGCCTCGTACAATATATATTTTTGTAGTCCGACTAGTAGAGACTATAATCCCATGTAATAGGGTAATTTTGATGTGATATTTTGATATGTATATACCTGGGTTAGCCTTAAGTAATAGATGATCAAATTTTTGTAAATCAAATTTCATACTTTACGTTTCTAGTAAATTAGACACCCTCCTCCTAAGTAAAAACATGATAAGAGGATTTACTGCTAATGTATCCTCTATTGGACGTCATACTAATCCAATCAAATATTAAAAAGAGTTGTACGAGTTACGAAATCTAACTCAAAGATAAAATAAGAAGAATAAGTTTTCAAGGTTCGCAGGCATAGGGAAAACCTTTAGCTAATGTAGTAAGTGTAACAAAAGTCATATTAGAGAATGTAGAGCTGGAACTAAGGAATTCTATAACTATGGACAAATGAGACATATTGCTAAGTTTTGCAATAACCCAAAGAAGATTGAAGGGCGGCATGAAAAATCTAACACAAGAGAGTTTACCATCTCCCGGGATGAGGCATAAGCGAGTCCATCTACTATCATAATAGGTCATATTCTGATTTTGGGAATTCATGCTTTTGTTTTAATGGATTCAGGAGCAACACATTCCTTTGTTGCACCAAAATTTATTAGTAAAATTAAGCATCCCATAGACCAACTAGCTGAGGTGTTTAGTACAACATTAATCTCAGAAGACATATTAATGTCGACTCATTGGTTGTGAACCATATGAATGAATATAGGTAATGTGAAATTATTTGTGAATCTTGTAATATTAGATATGCAAGATTTCGACGTTATACTAGGAATGGACTGGCTCTGAAAAGATTGTGTCAGAATAGATTGTCAAAGAAAGGAGGTGATATTCAACATATCGGGAGAAAACAAAATTGAATATATTGGATATTGAAAGAGAAGCCAGATTCCATTAATATCCACTATTAAGGCATCCGGACTGCTGAAAAGTGGTTGTGAGGGATTCCTTGCTAGCATAGTGGATACATACAATGAATAACAATTGAAGCCTAAAGACGTTCCTGTAGTTCGTGACTTTCTTGAAATCTTTCTTGAGGAATTACCAGGACTTCCCCATGATCATGAAATCGAGCTCATAATATATCTAATGCTTGAAAGAACGCTAATCTAAAGGCTCCATATCGTATGGCACCAGCTGAATTGAAAGAGCTCAAGGTACTGCTGCAAGATTTGCTCGACAAAGGACATATTCATCCTAGTTTCTCACTCTGGGGAGCTCCAGTATTGTTCAAGAAAAAGAAGAGCGGATTAATGAGAATGTACAATGAATATAGAGAACTCAACAAAGTCACTATAAAGAATAAATACCCTCTATTGAGGATAGATGATTTGTTTGACCAACTCCAATGAATTTTGGTATTTTTCAAGATTGACTTAAGTTATGAGTATCACCAACTAAAGATTCGAGAAAGCGATGTCCTCAAGATAGCTTTTTGGTTGTGGTATGGTCACTATGAATTTTTAGTCATGTCGTTTGGTTTAACCAATGCTCTAGCCGCTTTCATGAATTTAATGTATCAAGTATTTAAATAATATCTAGACAAATGTTTTGTTGTCTTCATAGACGATATTCTTGTATACTCAAAATTTGAAAAGGAACATATGAAGCATCTAAAGATGATTTTGCAAACCTTGAAGAATCATTAACTTTATGCCAAATCTAAGAAGTGAAAATTTTGGCTCGATCGAGTTTCTTTTCTAGGACATATAATTTCTAAGGATGGTATTTCTGTGGATCCATCTAAAGTCAAAGCAAGTGGCCCGACCCAAGAATGGTTATGAAGTGCAAAGTTTTCTAGGACTAGCTAGATATTATAAGTGATTTGTAGAAGGATTTCCTAGAATCGCCACACCACTAAGGGCTTACTCACAAGAATAAGAAGTTTGAATGGTCCATAGCAACTAAGAAGATTTTTCTTAAGTTGAAGGAGAAATTAACTAGTACGCCTATTCTTACAATTCCAGAAGGTGAAAATGGATTCATAATATATAGTGATGCATCTAAATTGGGATTAGCAGCAATGTTGATGACCTTAAATTGGGATTTAAGAAAACTAATAATTTTGTTGATATCCTTAAAGTGTTAAGGTTATATCAATTTGAAAATAATTGAATCTTAAGAAATTTTACATCTTTAAGGATGTTCTTAAAGTGTTAACAAAAACATCATAATTAAAAGTTGCACTTTCTCAAGAAAACTATTTAGTATATGGATATCCTTAAAGGTTATGGAAATATCTAATAAAATAGTGGCAATAGTTTATACACTAATCCATAACATGATTTAATTGGTTAAAGTGTTAATCGAACAAATCAAAATTTGAAATTGAATTATAATATAGGCCAAATATCACTTGACACATAGATTTTATTTAATGGATTAACATGCATGATTATTCAAGTGTTGAATTAGAACATCTATGATTGTGATGATGTATGCTTGAATGTTTCATATTTATTTTTTCATTACATTAAAAAGAATTAGAATCATGCGTACATGCATTGATGAGACCATTAAAAATAAAACACTTCTATGATTATACTAACCTTGTAAACCATATAAGAAAGTTTTATATGGTGCTTTCCAAAACGTTACTCTTAATTCGATTTTAATATTTCATTTAATCAACTATGGACATATAGGGGTTAATGATTTATTAATATGTGAATTATGTAATTAACATATTGCAATAGATGCAATGATAGCATGAGATGCTTATGATTGCAATATTCCAATGGTTTGGCTATGGACACGGAGGTAATTGGTTCGAGTAATTGTTATATCACAAAGAATGTTTTGGGTTAAGGTTAACTAGTAGACATGGTTGGCTACGGACATATGTCCATTTCATACTAGAGGCAATAAAGGAGTTGCATGAGATGTAACTACGATAGTTGTTTTGTTACCTTATATGTTTATTGGGTTGGTTGGTGACAAGTGAGACCTTAATACTCGATATACGGGTCCTTTACCCACTAGGAAAAAAGAGTTTTTCCTGTTCACTTAGAAAGGTAAGAGTGGATTGTAATAAAATAGTGGGAGTATAATCAAAATTAAATAGTATCTTGATTTTGGATCATTGATGTAGTTTACTAGATTAATCTATGCATTGTTTTTGTTTATTCTTTTAAAATAACAGACATGACGAATAGTTCATTACACTTAATCTTGAAAAGTTAGTTGGAGCTAATTATAGAGGTTGAAAAAGAAAAATGAGAACAGTTCCTAGACATAAAAAGTTTTCTGAGATTCTTACCTAAACAATCATGACTATTCCGAAGGAAGGGGCTAGTGCTGAAGCACATGAGACAAATGGTTGCCCCAAAATGACAAGGAGCAATGCATCATGCTTGTGTCTATATCAATGAGCTTCGAAGGCAATACAAAAAGATGCATGCTATTGAGATTATCAAGGACCTAGATGCGATATGGGGTGAAGATAGTCACACCAAAAGGTATGACACCTTGAAGGAGCTGTTTCATATGAAGATAGATAAGGAACCTTTTGTTGGAGATCATGTCCTTAAGATGATTGGACCAATAGAGAAGCTTGAGGGTTTAGGCTTCGGGATGGCCTTTCGGTTGTTTGTTTGGAACTATCACATGAATAGGTTAACACCTACTCTTCGTGAGTTACTTAAAATGCTTCAAATAGCTGAAAGTTCTCTCTAATCTAAGGATAAAACCATTTTTCTTATGGGGAGTCACCATGCCAGGAAAGGAAGAGGAAAACAGAGGTGTAAAAAATGAACCAAAGGTGCACATCTCAAAGCAAAGAAGGTTGTGGGTGAGAAGGAAAGAGGAAAAGATGGAAAATATTTCCATTGTGGTGAAGTTAGTCATTGGAAGCACAATGGTAAGGCCTTCTCTTCTGAATAAGAAGTAAGAAGTGTCTTTAGGTATGTTCTAAGCTATATGATTCTCTTATACAAGTTTTTCTTATGTGATACTATTTAGGAAGGCACTCATATTTTATTAATTTGGAGAGTCTAAGAAATGAAGTGAAAACTTGAAGGAGAAAGAAGTGATCATTCTACGAGTGGGAAATGACGCAAAGGGTTGCGTCATTAGCCGTGGACTTCTTCACTCAAGAGTTTTGTGTTGTTTTGTTTTTATTAAACAAACATTAAACTTTATTTAATTTTTCTACTATTATGGCATCGTTGTAGCTTTGGTTGAGAGCATTTTATTACTTCATATCCTTATAATAATGTTCAGAATATTACCTTATGGTTTATATTTGGGAGATGGCCCCGTTTTATAGAATAGTATAGCATTTTCATTAAATATTTATAAGACAAAAGTGGCTTAGAAAAAAATTGAGAAACTTAAAGATTTGATATTGATCAAATAAGCTTCTAGCAGTAATTTTATAGGTTATACCCAAATAGATGAGAGCATACTTGTGGTAGATATGGATATCACAATCCATATGATTATGAATCAACAAGTAAGCTAGGTTTATACACTTCGAATGATCAAGTATCGTTTAAATTACTTAAGAGGGAAGTTAATCACGTTGTATGATCTAATACATGTATGTAGATTGATAGTAACAAATGTTAAATGGGAATTTTGTTTTTCTCATTAATTCCATATTCAAGTTCTCTAAAATTTCGGGTTCATTGTCTTGAGAAGACATATATGAAACCAAAAAAGTAAGAAAAGGGAATAATGAATAAAAGGAGATGAAATATTTTTATGACAAAGGCATTAATCTTATATAAGATTATAAAGATAAATATCAATTTCGTTAGTTTCTCAATACATACCTGAATAAGAATATGACTCTCATTTAGTGAAGTCCTCCTAGAACATAATAAGCATATGATGCTGTTGTATGTAGAAATCTGGATATATATGAGATACAACCCGATGTTACTTACATACTGAATGCACTATAATCAAATTAGGCCACATCATAGAAATCACTATGAGTTTTGTGAATTGGATTCTTCCTAAATCCACATATTATGATCCACATTAGATATGGATAGAATTAATAAAATCATACACGCATATGAGATATGGAGATGATTAGTCATTATTAATAGCGTGCCATTGATTAAATATAAGTGAAATCTATTTGAATATTATTTTGTGAGATATTACTAGTAAAGACTAGAGTATATCTTCTCTAATACAAGTAGGCTAAAAGAAGGGTTTATTAGCTGGAAGACTGTTATCCTTAGAAAGAGTATTACTTTCTTAAAGGATATTGGAATCAAAGAGAATATGTGAAAGAAGTTTCAAGTATCAAAAAATGATAGTTAGATTAAGAATCAAAGTTCACTAAAGTTCTCACTAATTTGGGTGATTGTAGATCAGTTAACAAAATCTGCTCATTTTCTTCCCATTAAAACTACTTATAATGTGGCACAATTGGCATAGATTTATATTGATCGTATAGTATCTTTTCATGGGGTTCTGATTTCGATCATTTCAGATAGAGGGACTCAGTTGACTTCACGGTTTTGGAGAAAATTGAATGAAGCCGAACAAGGCTAGATATAACAACAACCTTCCATTCTCAATCTAATGTCCAATTTGAAAGAATGATTCAGAATTTAGAAGATGTGCTACGTGCTTTTGTGATAGACATGGGACTAAAATCGAGCAGTTATTTGCCACTAGTGGAATTTGTCTACAATAATAGTTATCAAGCTAGCATTGAAATGGCTCCTTTTAAAGCCTTATATGGACGTAGGTGTAGATCACCTATTTGATGGTTTGAAGTAGGTGAGGGAAAGTTGCTAGGAACATAATTAGTTCAGGAAGCATATGAAAAAGTTCAGTTGATTCGAGAAAGTTTATCTACTGCATAGAGTTGACAAAAGTCATATGCAGATAATCAGCGACGAGACTTGCAATTCGAGGTTAGTGATCATGTATTCCTTCAAATTTCTCTAATAAAGGGTGTTATGAGATTTGGTAAAAAAGGGAAATTAAATCCAAGGTATATAGGACCCTTTGAAATCTTGGAGAAGATTGGAGAAATGGCTTATCGATTAGCACTGCCACAAGCACTTGCAAATGTGCATTCTATTTTTCATGTTTCAATACTACAAAAATACCTATCGGATCAATCCCATGTGTTGAAACTCGATTTGGTATAGCTTAAGGAAGACATGTCATATGAGGAACAACCAGTTAGGATCATAGATCGCCAAGTAAAACATCTTGGAAATAAGGACGTAAGTTCAACGAAGGTAAAATAGTGAAACCATGGTTATGAGGAAGCAACATGGAAAGCATAATTGGAAATGCAAGAGAAATACCTTCACTTGTTCAGTTAATATGGTTAGAGCCTAGTTCATTGCATGCATATCATGTGTTATTGCATATGTTTGCATGATATGGTTAAGTTAGTATTTAAAATTCGGGGACCAAATTTTTTTATGGGGGGTAGAATGTAATACCCGGTCAGTTTGAGCATAGGAAATTTATTCCTAAGTTAATTGACTGTATAAAATACCCTTATTCATTCGTTTCATGACATATGATAGTAGTATGTTAAAACTATATAGTTATCAGTATAATAAGGATTATATGACAACTAGATAGTACAATTAAAGCAGCAGGGGTGAAGACATGTTAGAAGGATACATATCTTCTATAGGCCATCCAGTCATCACCTATGGTAAGATCAGAAATGATCACTGTCAGCTATAAAGGTAGGAACGACTGTTCCTTTTTAGTTTTAGTATTGTGAGAGTTAGGAAGTTGCTGAACATTTTGTAGTTCATATGAAAAATTAAGTGAAGCTCATAATTTCCTCTCTTCTTACATAATTTGGGATCATAGAAAGCGAAATTGTAGATTTTGATATAGAGGATAGCACCAGCTGAAGTATACTGCTGGTAAGAATCAATTCTACTTTTTTTAGCTTGAAATCATTAGTTTTGATGTTAGGTCGAAGGTAAGAGTAGATATTATAAAAATTAAGAAATCAAGATGAAATAAAGGTCCGTAAGTCTTAGCTAGTTAGCAAGGTCTGAACATGTTAAGGTTTAAGCATAGAGTTGAGGTACTTGATGCCTTGAAAATTTATAATGGGTCGATTGGTCGATGCCTCGATGCCCTCGATACCTTAAAAACACATGAATAAGTCTAGAAGGTCGACAGGTTAATACCTTCAATTGGAAAAGAGGTCTATGAGGCCGACGCCCTCAGTATAAGAAATCAATTTGAGATCGAGAACTCAGTCTTACTAGGTCCAGATCGAGAACCCAGACTGAAAGACATTATATAAGACTTTGGTCTGAGAAAGAAGAAAAGTCCCCGGTCTGGATTGGGAACCCAGACCGAGAGACACTATATTGGGTCTCGGTCTGGGAAGGAAAATGGAAAACCTTAGTATGGGAAGAAAAAGTACTAGGTCTAGGAAGAGTACTCAATCCGAAAGTTCTTTTGACATGTTGCATACAAGGTTGAAGGGTCGACGGCTCAATGCCTCAACCTACTCAATGCCTTAAGGACATAGGAATAGGTCTATTGGGTAGAAGGGGCGATGGTCGACACACTAGATGCTACGTAGGGTTGACGGGGGTCAATGGGGGTCGACAGGGGTTGACGGGACTCAACAAGTCTATGGGTCTACCAAATAAAGTCTGCTAAAACAACAACAAAATCCTAAATTAAGCTACCTAAATTTAGGATTAAGACTTGAAAGAGAGATATGAGTGTAGTTTAACAATTTTAGTTAATTGAATCGCCTTAGACATCATTAATAATGGTGTTGTCCCTTTTTGTATGTTTTAATATCTAGATCTGTTGAAGGAGCACCATTCCACTCCATCTATAGTTGGAACAGTGTAGAGCTAGCAAAGGCTTAAAAGTGGGTGGTAATTATAGTTGGTTAGTTTTTCAATGGACTTGAGCATGTTAAAAGTTGCCTATGTTATTTCATAATGCAGTATACATAACATATATCAATTGAAAACATGATATCAATTCAAAGGTATTTCAAAAATTAGTGTAGCATTGAAAGAAGAATTACATGAGTATATGCCTTTTATATGATACACGATATTTTATTCGGAATGAAGTACATAAAGTTTTGCATTTATGAATCTTTAGCGGGAGCAAAGTGCCACGAGGGCCACCTCTTGAATCCTTAGCTGGAGAAAAGTGCCACAGGGGCCACCTTTTGAATCCTTAGCGGGAGCAAAGTGCCACGGGAGCAACCTCTTGGATCCAACGCTCGTATTAATTTAATGAATTGATATAGATCCACTGATTTTGGTTTTGATGACGTTTCTGTTTATGAAACAAGCATGAGTATATTAAAAGTATATGTATAAGAATTGAATTGGAAATGATAGGTTTGCTATTTTTAATGAAAGCATGCGAACCTATCCTGTTTTATGTAAAACTAGGTTTTGAGACATTTTTAATGAATCTGTTGTTACCCGTTTTAAACTCAAAACAGGTTCTGATTACTGCTCACTGAGTATTGTACTTATCCCTTGTTTTTCTTATAAACATTTTTAGATTAGAGAATCTAGAGACCTTCAGAATTTTGCTTGTCGATTGTTAGGCTATTTTTGGGTAAATTTCCCATCCAATGGACTGCATTTTAATGTACGTTTAGATGTTTTACTATATATTGGGATAGATAATGGAAGGTACAATAGATGTAAGACATTGTATATATATAAACCCATTTTATTCCGTTGTTGCATTTAGCAAAGATTTTATCTAATAGGGACTGTTCAGACTATAAGTAATAGTTTTGATGAAGGAAAAGGAATTTTGAGTTTACACATATTATACTTTATTTTAAGTAAGTAAGTAAGAGGCTGGTGAGTAACACGTGACCGAAGATTTCTTGTAAACGGATCCTGGATGTCATCTCTTATGTAGTTCTCATGCCAGTCACGAATTCGGTAAATTGGGTTGTGACAATTACCATACTAGAGTGATCCTTCCATCTATTCCATAGTCCCGATTAGTCCTAAGGCATGTCTTAACTGCTAATCCCTACTAGACTAACCATATGAATCATGTGAGTTCGTATAAAACTTACACAATGGATTTATACAAACTCTTCTCATACCATACTACCTTGCGTAAGGATTTTTCTGTTACATTAAGACACATTGCTCATAGGACTCTTTCTCTATTATAGAGGTGAGAGATCCCACCCTGTCACCCTTTAGACTACCCATACAAGAACACATGTCCAATAGTTAACTTTTTTCATAACCCTTAAACTCACCTAGTGATTTCTAAGCATGATACCATATAACACAATACTATGGTGATCTCAGGTCTGAGAATCACAAGTTTAATAGCCTTATGACATGTCTCATTAATAGTCGTTATAATTACCAATGGAACTTAGCTAGTGATCATGTTTAGTGGTTAAGTCTCTACCAATCACCTATACACCTATCCAAGTATTCTTCAATATCGATGATTATGAGAATATCATTCATCTCTTGAAGAAGATAACACATGTAATAGTCTTTTTAGACCCTCATCATTCCATCATGACAATCTTACCACTATGAGCAGTTTGGATCTTACACGTCAAGCAACTTGGATCGCATTGAGCGTGATCACTATTGCAATTCCAAGTATATATTTAAGTTCCAGAAATCTATCAAGTATGTCATAAAAATAATATGCATACAATATCATTTCTAACATAATGAAAATGAATATGATAGACTCTAAATGCTCAATTAAATATAAAATATTTATTTAGTTGATATCTTATATAGATCAAGACTGATCACATAAGTAAATTATCCTATCAGGTAAAACCCGACTGCCATGAATGTTGAACGAAAGTTCAAGACAAATCGTATAAGCCATGAGTTCTGTAAAGAGCTTGCTTTATCCTACTCTTATGAAAGCATTTTATATGATGATATAATAAGGAAACCACTAAGGAACTAGTCTTAATGGTTTGACATGCATTATACTTTCAATCACTTTTGAATCTTATTCACATCTTGTTAGGAAGGCAACTTAAACTTCTGTTAGAGAAGTTCCTTAGTGAGTGGATCCTTAATGTCATTTATTAATTTTCACTCTCTTTCATTCACTTCAACTCTTTCAATGCTCTTTCTGATGATGTGACAAAGTGGTAAAGTTGTGTTTGAATTTCTGATGAGATCTTAGTTCTTTTCCTTTTATTATGAATCATTTGTAATCGTTTTACAATACTGCATAATCAATGATACTTTAAAACCCTATAAGTTCATTCATAAATATTTTTCATCCAAAACAGTTCCTTTGCCTCGAAGACAGCAATGCATTAATTCTTTACTAATTGAATTATCGGTTGCTCCTTGCTTGGGAACTCTTCCAACAAACTGATTTAATCAATTAGCATAAGATTAAACATGATGTGGTTTCATTATCTATGTTTGAGAATCAAAGTATGTGAAAAATATAATTTCAGTCTATAGTCTCCATGTATTAAGAACATATTGTTTGTTCTTCTCAAGAACGTAAGAAAGCTCTTGACTACATTTTAATATTGTAAGATCGTCTTTCCTTCCTTCATGCTTGTAACACTTAGAGCATTGGAAACATTCGATGTCATCGAGATCATACATGATAAAACCTATTATCTAGCATACATTATTTACTTCATGTATTCTCTCTTCATCAAATGAAGAGTTAAGTTCCATGACATTTCTCAAATTGTCATTTATTGAGATATTCCATACTAAACCCTTTCACTAGTTTGCATATGTACATTAACGTGTTAAGCCAAAAAACCTTTTGAATCTCTCTCTATAGATCTCATAATGATAAGTCAAAAGGTGCTTTAATCATATCATTCATGGAGAAGGTTTTTGATAACCACATTTAAACGTTTTGCAATATAACTACGTCATTCTTAATGAGTAGTTATTACAACAATGAACATTGTATTGCTCCCACTAACTTTTATATACACTTAGCTAATCCTTCTGAATAAATTGAGAAAAACTCCTTTTTCTTAGTGTGTAAAGGATCCTTTATCAAATATCATGGTCTGACATTTTCGTAGGCTAACCACAATAAACATACAAGGTAGCAAAATAAATTTTCTTACTTTCATCTCATGCAACTCCTTTATTCCTAAATAAAATGATTTGATATATTGATTATATTAGATTTTCTATTCTCTGATGCTTGCTTCCATCCTTAGTAATAAGCTTCTAACACAACTACTTTTTATCTTTATATGAAAATCTTAGGTTGTATCTCATACACATTTTATTTCTTAATATGAATAAGTTTAGTTTTAATATCCAGAGACATTGAGTGTTAATGCATATCATGTAATTATAATTCCGTCTTTTCAATGTTCCTCTTTAGTGAGATTCTAGCGAACTAGGACTCTTAATTTAATTGTTAATTTTATGGTAATTATAATTCCTTCAAGTATTCTCTTTCAAAAAGAGCACTTCGGCTAAAACCCATTTTAGCTTAATGGTATTTAGAGAAGTTATATCCTATTTTCTACTAGGGATATCTTACAAAATAAAATAAAATAAATCTTATCTCTAACTGATCTGTATCATGCTTTTAGTGAGAACTAATCATTTCCATATCTCATACGGTAGTATTATATTGTTCACTCCATCCATATCAAATATGGATTATCTGATGCAGATTTAGAGAGATTCCTATTTGCTATGTATGTGGTGATTTCTAGATCATGGGCTTGATTGATAAAAACGCGTTCAATGTGTATTTCATATTGGACTATATCTAATATAGTTCGATTTCTCCATACTAAACATCATTCGCATACGATGTTCTAGGAGAACTCCATTGAATGAAAATCGTTATTTTTTATTAGGTATCTTTTAAGAAACTCATAAAATTTGTATTTATCTACATGATTTTAGCAAGAGTTATAGCTTTTTCTTTTTGTTTCCATTTTATTTCCTTCTTGATCTTTTTCTCATAAATTCAGATTTTCATGTCTTCACTAGAATTTATCCCCAAAATTGTATAGAACTTGATTATGGAAGCAATAAAGTTGAAGAACAAATTCCTCTCATCATTTGCTGTCATAAAATCACATACATCACCAAGTATTATATTATATATTAAGGTAGATTTATCTTTATAAAAATTTAAACGAGATTTGATCATTCCAAGTGAATAAGATTTGCTAATTTGTTATTGATTCACAATCAAATGGAAAAAAGCTTTCGTATAATCAATGTTAGGAAAGGATGCACGCATATAAAAGCATAAACATAGTATAAGAAATATTTAAAATATATACACAGTTTTTATCCAGACCAATAATACAACAATTATAGCACATATAATCTATTTTACAGAAAACATATTAAATCCCATCAATCATATATCAATGTTTACTGAAAAAGAATCCCTTTTTTGATTTATAGAACTCTTCTTAAATAAGATGGAAAGACACCCACGTGTTCATCCTCAAACCCATTCCACATGCGGACCATCCATAGTTTATTTAATCAACCCTTTGATCTATTAAATTTTAATTAATAATTAATCCATTAACCATTTAATGTTCAATTATTAATTCTGAACCTTTAGGACGTTTTTATTCGATGAAAGTTCTTATTTAATTTATTAATTTCTAATTAATCAATGCCACACTTTGTTGTGCTAGCATGCTGCATGACATTAAATTAAAAAATTAGTAAATATGATTTTATCATTATAGTCAAACTACAAGTCAAATTACCATTTTAGCCAAAAACAGTTTTTGGTCCATTTTTCTTTTTTCTCCAACAAAACTTTAACTGAGTTATTATGAACCTTATGTGTGTGACCAATTAGGTTCTACATCACGCTAGTAGGAGGATTTCATAAACACCTTTATCATTTTATTTCATTCCTAATTAAATTCATTTAATTTAAAACAATCATTTAAAGTAAACAGTTAACTTTATCATCTCATGATTAAATAAGTTTAAAGCTTCATGTGATTAGAAGTACCATTTTCTGAAAGAACCTATTTGTGATTATCATATACTTACAATAACAATCTTTCCATCTTGCGAATATCCCGGTTTGTCCTTAGGCATGGTTTAACTGTTAATACCTAATAGAAAAATCATAGGACTATCATAACTTTATTGAACATTGACAATGGATTTATTGAAATTCCTTTCAAACTGTATTACTTTGCAAATATTCTTTGTTCAATAAGTATATAATCCATAGGCCATATTCTAAATGCATAAGCGATGGATTCCCTCTTGACCACTCATAATCTTTCTCTCACAACACTTCATACCCAATGAATCACCCCGTTTTCACCCATGGCAAGGGCTAATAGGAGTGATGTCAAAGTATGAAGTCCGAAAATAAGGAAACCATGGTATCTCAGGTCAGAGGATCACATGTAAAATAGTCACTAAATAATTCTCAATAACAGTCACTATTAATTACCATTACAAATTATCTAAGAATTATCATGGTAATCTACTAACACCACATGCTGTGAGATCAACTACCATAACAATTAGGTGATGAACTACATGATTGTCTATTCGAATTAATTAATTTCCATTCTCGAGATCCTATGACAATGAACCATTTGTATCTTAAGAGTTTTGAGCGACTTGAGTCTCCACTAGTATGATCTCTATCATGACCTCCTGATTGCATAACTCAAGATACTAAACTTTATCAAGATACTATATGCATATATAGAATATATAATATTAATTCTAACAAAATCAATAAACTTGATAAATAGTAACTGACTATAATTAATGACAATAAATAATGTGTTGCTAATATCCGCATAACGAAAGTATCACATAAAGTATTTTCCCCACTGGGTCAAAATATGATTGACTTGATGAACATACACTTTCAATCTCGCACTTGCACTAAAGCCAATTGTTTCTGAATCTAATTTTCATCTTGTTAAGATGGAAATCAAACTTTTGTTGGGAAAGTGCAATATTTAATGGGTATGTTATGTTATCATATGTGTCGATGCTTTCTATATTGATGTCTTCTCTTCCAACTATTTCTCGGATGAGGTAATAACATCACAGCGCCTGTTTAGATTTCTGATTAGGCCTAAGTTCTTTTGCTTGTGCTATTGCACTGTTGTTATCACAGTGTGGTACTATTATAGGATCAACGATGCTCAAAACTACACGAAATTCAGTTATGAACTTTTTCATCCAAACCGCCTCCTTTTCTGTTTCTAAAGTTGCAATGTAATCAGCTTTAATAGTGGAATCCACGGTCATTTCCTATTTGGAACTCATCCTACTGACTGCTCCACCATTTTGTGTGAAGGCGAATCATAAAATTGATTTACTCTCATCAACATCTAACTAGAAACTTGAGTCTGTGTAACCCTCAATTTTCAAGTTAGATCCTCTATAAACCAAGAACATGTCTTTAGTCCTTCTCAATTACTTAAAAATGTTCTTGACAGAAGTCTAATGCTTATGAACTGAATTACCTTAAAACTTGCTTGTAACACTTAGTACATAGGTAACATTCGGTCGCATACATAAAATAGCATACACGATGGATCTTATTACTGAGGCATAAGGAATTCCACTTATCTCATTCCTATCTTGTTTTATATTGTGAAACATATTCTTTGAGAGGCAGATTCCATGCCACATTGGCAGGAGTTCTCTCTCGGAATTTTCCACGCTAAATATATTTTGCACTTTATCTATATATGTCGATTGGGTCAAGCTTAGTAGCCTTCTAGTTCTAATTCTATAGATCTTTATTCTTAGAATATAGGCGGCTCCACCCAAATCTTTCATGGAGAAGTTCTTCGATAGCCATAACTTAATAGTCTGTAACATACCTACATCATTCCTAATAAGCATTATGTCATCCACGTATAGAATTATGAAAGTAAAAGAGTTCCCGATAACTTTCTTGTACACATAGGAATCATTTTCATTCTTAATGAAGTCAAACGATTTGATCATTTCATCAAAACAAATGTTCCAACTTCGAGATTCTTGTTTAAGACCATATATGGACCTTTACAGCTTAAACAACCTCTTTGTGATTTTCTTATCCATGAAGCCCTCGTCTTGTATCATATGCACATCCTCCTTGTGGTACCTATTCAGGAAGGCTATTTTCACGTTAATTTGTCAGATCTCATAATCGTGGTATGCTGCCACGACAAGCAATATCCAAATCAATTTAGTCATTGCAATGGGTGAGAAGGTTTCTTAATAATCTATTCCATATATATTTCTATAACCTTTTACAACTAGTCTACCCTTATAAGTTTCGACTTTTTCATCAGCCCCGGTTTTTTTTTAAAACTCATTTGCATCCTATACGAACTATACCTTCAAGTCATCCACCAAATCTCATACTTGGTTGGCATACATGGAATCCATCTCGGATCTCACGGCATTTAGCCATCTCTCAGAATCCAAGATACTAATTACCTCGGAATAAGTCATAGGATCATCTTCTACGATCGGCCCGTTACTTAGACTCTCTACTAGAAATCTGTAATGCTCTGGCCCACTAGGTATTTTACTAGATTTGTGAACCGTTTGTGTACTCTGAGGTATCCCGACATACTCATTTAGAGTTACCTAAGTTGAAACTAGTGGGGTAAAAAGATCATCAATTCAAATGCCATTTTG
Organism: Coriaria nepalensis; assembly: GCA_027186245.1. Taxonomy (NCBI): domain Eukaryota; kingdom Viridiplantae; phylum Streptophyta; class Magnoliopsida; order Cucurbitales; family Coriariaceae; genus Coriaria; species Coriaria nepalensis. The sequence continues at coordinate 6,322,805 of CP114491.1, read as the reverse complement.
TGTATTTTGAACTTCATCAAGTTCAGTCTTGCTCTCTCTATTTCTTTCGGAAAGGAATTATTTCTCTAACAAGATAATGTGTTTAGAAAAAAAAACACTTTCTGGTCAATGGGATGATAAAAGTAGTATCCCAAATTTTCCTTTGGATACCTTACAAATTAACATTTTTTGGATCTTCTTGACATAAGCAGGGCAGCCTCATACATGAATATGTTTAAATTTTTCCCTTTTGCCTTTCCATATCCCATATGGTGTCCAAGAAATATATTTTGAAGGTATCCTATTAATGATGTAGCGGAGGTTTCTAGGGCATATCCCAGAATGATAGAGGTAGATCGATAAAGCTCATCATAGATTGAACAATCTCCAAGAAGTTTGATTTCTCTTCTCAGACATGCATTCAACTATGGTGTTCTTGGAAGGGTCCATTATGAGATTATACTGTTCTCTTTCAGCTAGTCAAAAAGTTTGTGGCACAAGTATTCACCATCTCGATCTGATATAATTATCTTACTACTTTTGCCTAATTATTTTTTGCTTCACTATTATATTCCTTGAATTTCTCAAGTGATTGAATTTATGATTCATCAGATAAATGTTACCGAATCGAGAGAGATCATCAGCGAGTGTGATGAAGTATGAAAAACTATCTCTAACAGGAGTTGACATTGGCACACATACATTAGTATGTACTAGTCTTATCAACTTAGTCTGCCTCTCTCGAATTCCATTAAAAGAAGATTTGATTATCTTGCCTAATAAATAAAATTTTCAAGTTGGCATTGATTACAAATTGAATGGACCTAAGTATCCATCTTTATGCAACTTTTGAATTTTTGTTTCATTTGCATAACCTAATTGACAATGTCATAGGTTTGTTTAAGGAACCACTTCCATAAAATAAACCTTTCATAAAAAGACTTCAAATATTATTATTGATGGAGAAGACAAATCCTTCCTCATTAAATTTAGAAATAGAAACAATATTTCTTTGACAAATGATAATTGTCTCAATATTGAAAAGGTCAAGAAAAGAAAGTTTGATGTGAATCAAACATGTACACCATTGTTTAAGAAACCACTTCCATAAATAAACATTCATAAAAAGACCTAAGATATTATCCTTGATGGAGAAGACAAATCCTTCCTCATCAAGTTTAGAAATAGAAATAATATTCTGAATCAAAGATGGTGCATAATAATATTGTTTCAAATTTAAAACAAAGTTGAAAGGCAAAACTAAACTATAAGTGCCCACATTTAAACAACAACTCTTGCTCTATTTTCAACTCGTAGGTCCACTTCACTTTTCTCTAGAATTTTTCTACGTTTTAGGTTTTGCACATTATTACAAATATGATATCCGCAACCAATATCTAATACTCAAGTAGATGAATTGTTGCAAGGAAAGTTAACCTCAATCATGAACATACCTGAAGTAGCATCATCATGCTTTTTTAAACTACAATATACACATTGCAATTCAGGTTCCAATGTCCAGTTTCTCCATAGGGGAAACACTTTCCATTTTTTCCCTTCTTTGTTTTTCCATCACCCTTCCTTGCTTTGAGAGTTCCTATCTTCCTTTCCTTCTTAAGCTTAGCACTATCTTTACTTCCAACAGCTCCTATAAGTAACATGGGCTTATCCTTCTTGACGGATTTCTTAGCCATTTGCAATGTCTTATGCAAATCATGTAGCTCGAGTTCAATTTTATTCACGTCGAAGTTAAACAAAAATGGCAAGAATGAATTAGGAAAAGATTGCAGCACCAAGTTATTGATCAACTTAGAATCCATAACAAATCCGAGATTCTCAAGCTGTTCAATGTAGGTGATTATCTTTAGCACATGTTCACTAACAGACGGGCCCTCAGCCATCTTGATCCGAGTCAATGCCTTAGATATCTCATAACTCTCATTTCGATTATCCTCACCACAAACATATTTAAGATTATCGATAATCTCACAAGCATGAAACTTTTCGTAATGCTTTTGGAGCTCGTTACTCATAGATGCAAGCATAATATATTGCACCTCGTTATATTGCTCCAGCCACTTATTCCATGTGGCCATTGTTTTAGGTTCTAATCCCTCAGGCGGGACCCCCATGACTTGCTAATTCAATATATCATACATGAGAAAAATATTCAGGTTTCTATACCAGTCTATAAAATTTGGTCCAACATATTTATTTTGTTCAAGAATCAATTTCAATTTTTCAGGCACTATAAACAACAAATGCATTGAAATAAAATACAACAACATAAGAAAACTTTTAGAAATACTAGCTACCAAAAATTTCAAAAGTGATATTAATTTTTGGTATCTCCCACAATTTTATTTCGAATTATATTCACCACCGTAATGTAAAACGAGAAAATAATTTTCCTTAGTAGGAAATGGATCCAAGCCTCTTATTAAAACTCCTACGTGTCCGTCACCAATCATAATAAAATGAAAGTTAGTAAACACCTTTACGATTACATCTCATGTAATTTATTTATCTTACCTCTAAGTAATAATAATCTCACGTGTCCGCAGCCAATTATATTTGCTTAGTTGAGCTTAGCCCAAACACTATTGTGAAAGGAAAAGTGTTCAACTAGTATGTGTCCATGTCCATGCTTAGAATGCAAATATTACTTAGTCACAAATCTCATGCAATAATATATATATATATATATATATCGCCACTCCATGTAATGACAATGGTTGTCCTGAACAGCAGCCCATTCATTTTCGATTGCTTCCAAATTTGTTTCCCGATTCACTTTCGCCAACTTTGAAATCCACAAATAAATCTGTAAATGTATCAAAATATAAGACTACTATACTTTTTGGTATGATCTAGCCTCTGGTACCATTGTTAAGAAATGGATGCATGCATATAAAAGAACAAATGCATTGGAAGAAATTTTTTTAATTTTATTCCGATCATATCCTAACATGCACAATTTCTTTCTAGAGCTATCATACAACAATTGTAACACATATAATCTATTTTACTGAAAGCACAATAAATCTCATCAATTTTAAATCTAGGTTTTGGGAAAAGAAATACCTTTTTTGATTTATATAACTCTTCCTAAATAAGATGGGGAGGCACCCACGTGTCCTCTCTAACCGTTATCCACACAATTCATTTTGTATGGTTAAGTTTCTACTTAAGATCTCAACTCATGAGATAATAAGCTCCAGAAAAAGGAATTGAAAAGACTCCCTTTTCTCTCTTTTATTTTATTGCTAAGAGGCTTATGTGGGCACTTTTATTTTTGGCCACTAAGGGTGCTATTTATAAGGCATCATTAGGTATAAGGTTTCCTAATCTCTTTAGGTTTCTTTATACCTTAGGTTTCCTAATCAGATGAGAAAACAAATTGGTGAAACCCATTCCATATGGCCAGCCACCCATGGGTTATTTAATCAACCTCTTGGTTAATTTTGACCGATGAAAATCCAATTAATAATCCGGTCCATTAACTCTTTAATATCCAATTATTAATTATGAACCTCTAGAAACCTCTTATAATTAAATGAATGTTCCTATACAATTTATTAGTTTCTAATTAATTCAGTATCATACTTAGTTGTGCTAGCAGAACTATATAATATTAAATTAACAAACTTTTAATTACCATTTTTTCCTTATAGTAAAACTATAGGTCAAATTACCATTTTACCACTAAAATGATTTTGGTCCTTTTTTCATTTTTTTTTTCCGATGAAATTTTTTATTGAGTTACTACAAACCTTATGTGTGTGACTTATTAGGTTTTATGTCAGACTAGCAGTAGGATTTCATAAACACATTTATAATTTTATTTAATTCTAAATTAAATTCGTTTAATTTAAAACAATATTTTAAATTAAAATATCTAACTTAATCATCTCATTATTAAATAACTTTAGACCTCTAAGTCAAGATTGACTTCTAGTAAAGTATCAAAACAACTCAGGTGATGAGAACTACCATCTTCCGACAGAATCTATTTGTCACCATCGTATACTTATAATGACAATCCTTCCATCTCGCCAGAATCCCGATTCGTCGTAAGGTATAGTTTAACTATTAAACCTTAATAGATAAATTATATAAACCATCATACTTTTATTGACCATCGACAATGGATTTACATAAACTCTTTTCAAACCATACTACTTTGAAAAGATTCATTCTTTTATAAAGTGTATAATCCATAGGACCTTATTCCAAATACAGAAGTGATGGATTCTCTCTTGACTACTCATAATCCTTCTCGCACAACACTTCAAACCAAATGGTTCACCCCGTGTTCACCCTTAGGTAGGGCTAATAGGAATGATGTAAAAGTATGAAGTTTGATACTAAAAAAAACTATGATGTCTTAGGTCAGAGGATCACATGTAAAATAGTTACTAGATAATTCTCATTAACAGTCAGTATTAATTACCATTTAAAATCATCCAAGTATCATGTTCTGTACCCTTACTCTCTACTCAGCGTCCACGCAATCATCATGGTGATCTACTAATACCACAGGCTGTGAGATCGGCTATCCTAACAATTAAGTGAGTACATGATTATCTATCCAGATCAATCAATGTCCATTCTTGAGATCCTATGACAATGAACCATATGTATCTTAAGATCTTTTAGCGACTCTAGTCTTTACTAGCATGATCTCTATCATGATCTCTAGAGTGCATAACTCAAGACACTTGACTTTATCATTATATGTATATATCAAACATATAATATTAATTCAAACAATATTAATAAACATAATAAGTGGTAACTGGATTTTATTAATAAAAATAAATATTATATCACATATAGTGTTTTCCGCATTGGGACAAAATTTTGTTGGGTTGATAGGCATACACTTTCAATCACAACTAGCATACTCCGATTTATTTGGTGTGATCTTATCGATTAATGCTAATATTTGGTTTCTTAATGTTATTTAAGCTAATCTTATCTTATCAAATTTAATAAACGCATACCATTCAATTGGGAACTATTTTCCAAAATATAAATAGTGAAAGGTAATATTTCAACATTGTCTCAAAAGATGAGAAGTAATAAAATCTTCTCAACAACTCAGAAACCAATATACGATAGTATATTACATAAAGTCTCCATTTATAATAAAAGCGATAAGATAAAATTGAAGTGTTTATGGATAACATCATAGTCTTTGCTCCATTTCCCACTCATAGAATGATCAATTCTCCTTTTCTTCAAGTCTCCATTTATAATAAAAGCGATAAGATAAAATTGAAGTGTTTATGGATAACATCATAGTCTTTACTCCATTTCCCACTCATAGAATGATCAATTCTCCTCTTCTTCAAGCTCTCTTTACTTCTTCGGCTCTACATATTATTACAAATATGAGTTCATTATTTGGTAATAAATACCCAAGAAAAAATCTTGCTTAAGTGAAATTTAGCTTAGAATATACCTGAAGACTCTTCTTGCTTCTTCTTGGAAGAGAAGCTACATAAGTATTGCAATTGCACTCCCAATGCCCGATCTCATAATAATGGAAACATTATACCTCCTTACTTTTTTGTTATTAGTTATAACCTTCTTTGCATTGAAAGGTACACCCTTGCCTCTGAAATTGGCTTTGCATTTCTTGACTTAGTGACTTTCCATGAGCAACTTGGTCTTGTCCTTAAATTGGAGAGACCCTTAGTTAATTGCAACATTTTGAGAAACTCGTGAAGAGTAAGTGGTAACCTATTCATGTGGTAGTTCAAAACGAAGAACCATAAGGAATTGGGGTGTGATTGAATGATGAAATCATTTGATAGCTCATAGTCTATCCTGAAACATAGACCCTATAGTTTCTTTATGAGCCCAATAATCTTAATGACATTATCCCTAACCAAAAGTTCCTCAGAAATCTTCATATGAAATAGCACCTTTGAGCTGTCATACCTCTCTGTTTGACTATAGTCACCCCATAGCACATCTAGGTTGTTGACCATCTTTATGGTGTGCATCTTTTTGTATTGCCTTTGAAGCTCATTTGACATAGACATGCGCATGATGCATTGTGCTTCGTCATCTTGGACCAACTATTTGCCCCAAGCAGCTTTGTCCTTGACACTAGCACCCTTTTGAGAATAGTCATGATCCTTTGCGTAAGAACATAAAGTTTTTCACATCTGACAACTATTCTAAATTGCCTACGACAATCTCTCTAGTTAGATCCAACTAACTTATTTTCTTCTAAAATTGAATGCAATGAACTATTCGTCATGACTATTTTAAGAGAATAAACAAATTAACAAAAGTAACTTAGAAAATTACATCAACTACTAAAATTAAGAGACTATTTAATTTTAGTTCTCTTCCACTATTTTATTACAATCTAACTTTAACCTTGTAACTGGATTGGGAAAAACTCTTTTATCCTAGTGCGTAAAGGACCCCAACCTCGATTATAGTTGTACCACATGTCTGTAGCTAACCACAATAAATATGCAAAGTAGCGAAACAACTTTCGCAATTACATCACATGTAACTCTTTTAAATGCCTCTAGAAGAACATAGTCTCGTGTATATGTAGCCATAAAAGTTTTGTTGTGACATAATAACTACTTGAACTAATATTTCCTATGTATCCATAACCGATTATATTTCAAATATTGCGATCACATGCATCTTATGCCTTTCATTAACAAATGAACTAAAAATTAGTTAACCATTAATCCTTATGTGTCCATAGCTGATTAAAGACTGATTAATATTTAATTCATTATAACATTTTGGAAGGCACTATGCAGGACATTCCTACATAGCTTACAAGATTAATATTATCAAGAAGAAATTTAACTATACTATGGTCTCATCATAATATTTCTATGCATGCATAATCATATCGAATATTCAATACAATGAGAATCTTCATGAATACATCATATCAACCATGCATGTTTACTCTCAAACACTTGATAGCATGTTTACTCTCAAACACTTGATAAAACATGCATTTTTAATCCATCAAATATGTCCAATCTTATTATGCTCATGTTAAGCGAATAAAAAAAAAGAGATTTTAACTTGTATGATTAACGAGTTAATCATACAAGTCATGTCTAGAGATAATTTTATCAAGCCAGGATGACTTTAGATATTACCTTAACATTTTAAATATATCTTCAAAGTCACTAGTTTTCTCAACTTAGTATAACTTTCATTTTCGAGTATCAACACTTTAAGGATATCTAGAAAGTTATAAATCTCTTACCTTTTGAACTCTTTCATAAGCAAGAAGGTTTATCGTTGTTGGAATGTTCATCTTAATATTAGAACTCTTTATAATTCACAAGGATTGAATTTTATAAGACCTTCCAATTTGACAAACTCTTTAATCAAATTGAAATTTCTTATAATCCATTAATTGGAATCCAATTCAAATATTTTAAAGTATCTCAATTCCCATAAAAACTAACACTATAAATTCCTTTATAATATTTAATTTTTCAAGTTGAATACTTTTAAATGTCCATGAAATGGACCTAACATTAATTGATACAAAATTTAACACTTAACAACTTTTGTAACATTTGAATTTTTATGTCAATTAATCTTAACACAATTCCTTTTATTTATTCAACAAATCTTGAAACCAATAAAAAAAGTTTAAGTTCTGTAAATTAATATTTTCAGATCATCCGAGTTTCCGAAACTTAATTGTTCCCCAAAATGAAAATCCCAATTGAAGCACAAAACAATGTGTGAAACACATTGGGCCCAATTTACGCTCATACAATTTAATTAGGAAAATACCCATAACCCTTTCTAGGCAAGGAGGACCCACAACTGTACAAAGAAGACCCATGGTAGCTGCCATCCCGCTATTGCCGTTGTGACCTATGGTAACCGAGATCAAATCTTCGGTTCATCTTTTTCGTTAAAAGTTAAAAATTTCCAGCTAGCATAAAATAAAATAAAATCCATAGAAAAATCACCTACAGAGCACAAATATGACAATGAAGTATTGATTGGATTCAATATAAAATTTTAGCATATAACCTAGCTTTAATACCACTATCAGTTGGTGAATCTTCGCTTATTTAGAGTAGAATAACAGTTTTTAAAAATGGCTTCGGGATGTCTGATTCAAGCAAATACCTCAAGATAAAGAGTTGTATGCTATGTTTTTCAACATCCAAATTTTTGGTTTATTCATTTCTTAATATCACTAATCTAGAAATAGAATCAAAAGGGATAGAGGGTTATACTGAGCTAAAACCTCCTCCATGAACCGGATGGCTCTTCACCCTTTTCCCTCCTACTGCTGTCAACCACCACCATGAAGAGTTGCCGCCATCGCCGCTGGAAGCTGTGAGTTTGAAGCCATTACCTGGCCTTTAACGTGTATCAACATGGATGAAAATCTCAACCTTTGAGATAGAACGTTGGAAAAGAAGAAAAAAGTTGAAAGCTTATAGTTTTCTTTTGAGAGAAAAAGCTCTCTTTCTCTCTCTTCACTAAGTGGGAGGCAAGGGGAGTGTGGGAAACCCTAGGGAAGTCTGTCTTTTTATATGGAACACATTCTCTTGGGCCAAGCCCAAATTCAGTCTCTATGGCCACGTTCCCTTCTAACTTGTGTTCGGGGTTTTAAATGTCCGTTTTAATTATCATTTTCTAAAAATTAAAATAAACTTTATTACTCCAAACTCATGTCTAATTTTACCTTGTAAAATACGTACTTGATTTTGGTATTTCCACTTAGGCCTAGATAAGTTCATTAACAACACTTTAATGACCAATCTGACTTTCTTTTGACACAAAAAATATTGTCTTAACTTTAAATCAATTAATCTATATTTAATAAATTTATCTTGTCAATTTATAATTTTTCTAATTAATTATTTAATTTCAAGTTAAATTTAAATCATAGGTGAAATACAATAGTAGTGCGGGTGTGTGACAGACTTAACAAATTAAACTAATTAATTATTTAACTATTTAACTCAAGTTCACTACAAACGAATCAAGATTCTTCAAATTATAATGCAACTAAGATCCAATCATCTTTTATGTATGTGACCAAATATGTTCTACTTTATGCAGATAGGTTGGCCCAACTTGTGGACTTTATCCATTCTCACAAATGGACCTTTGGACCTTAAAACTCTTTTCAACGAAACATGTAATATGAGAATCTTCTATGATCAATTAACTTAAACCACCAGATCCAAATTAATCCTTAGTCAAGTATTTCGCCCATTCGTGCAATCAGAAGTTTTAGGAACCTCCAAAAAAATCGTAGAAGACTATTCTCATACCCAATTGATCCTTCTATCAATTCATGGTCCCATATAGTCCTTAGGCTTGGTTTAACTATTAAACCCTACTAGACTAACATTATGAATCATATGAGCTCTTATGCAACTTGACAATTGATTTCGGAAACTCTTTTCATACCATATTACTTTTGAGCACAGGTTTTCTCCATTGCATACGGTATATCATTCATAGGACCTTTGCTCTAGTATAGAAGTGATGGATCCCATCTTATAACCCAACAAATTATACGTACTTGAACACATGCCCAATGGTTCATCCTTTTAGTAATTATTGGATATAGTCACATTAAATGATATCAAAGCATGATATCTCATATGCTAGTTTTGTGGTTATTTCAGGTCTGAGAATCATAAGTATCATAGTAAGTAAATAGGGATAGACAATTCTCATTAGCAATAAATATAATTACCAATGAGATTGGTCAAGTGATCACATTAAGTAATTATGTTATACTAATCACCTATTTGCCTATCCCATTATTTTCTAATAACGATGATCATGAGAACATCATTCTTCTTTTGAAAATGATAACACATGTATTAGTCTCTCCAGATTGTTATTATCCCATCATGACAATCTGATGACCATGAATAATTTGGCTTGACAGACATTATATTTTCATCTTTACCCTTAAAACAACTTTAAGTTAAATATTTAATTCAATCATCTCCATGATCAATTAACTTAAATCACCAAGCCCAAGATGGCCTTTAGCAAGTGGCATAAACTACTAGTGAAATAAGTAGTTTGGAATCTTCAAAAGAACTTATGGTGACTATTAATATAACAGATTGATCCTTCCATCTATGTAATAGCCCAGATCAGTTCTAGGGCATGGTCTAACTATTACACCCTACTGAACTTGCCATATGAATCATGAGAGTCCTTATGCACATTTGATAATGGATTTATAAAATCTCTTTTCATACCATACTTCCTTGCGTAAGTATTTCTACGTTGCATTAAGACACATCACTCATTGAACTCTTTCTCAAATATAGAGGTGATGGATCTCATCTTATCACCCTACAGACTAGCTGCTTACACATGCCCAATAATTCACCTTTTTAGTAATCCTAAAATAAGGTAACATTTAGTGATATCAAAGCGTGATAGCATGTACGTTAGTAGTGTGGTGATCTAGTGTGGTGATCTGGAGTCTAAGAACCACAAATACAATTGGCACTTTACAAGTCTCATGAACAATCAATATAATCACCTACATGCTTATTATGATAATCTCTAATGTTGATGATTATGAGAACATCATTCTTCTCTCTCGAAGATAGTGCAAAGTGTTAAACTTGCGTGCATGTGTCTATGTCCATGCCTAAAATGACAACATTACTCAGTCATACATCTCATGCTAAGATAATATACATGCATACTTACAAAAAATGTAAGTCCTATGTGTCTATAGCCAACTTACATTTAAAGCAAATATCACATATACTTTAATGTTTGGAAGGTAATAATCAATGAAATGATATAATGGCCAATTATAGCTGAATATTATCATCGGAAGGATTTAATTTACAATCTCATCACAAACAAACATACGTATATATTATGCACTATCTCATAGTCCTTAAATATGATGCAATAAGATCTTTAACTAAACATATATATACATATCATGATGCTACAGACATTTAACAACTTAAATTACTCACATCTAATGAATGATCATGTTAAAAAAGTTTTAATAATCCATACAATATTATTGTTTTGTCTTTTGATCCATTACAATGTTATGTTCATGGCATTCAAACAAGTCTTTAGATCAATTCTACTCTTATTTAGTTCTTTTAGTACATTTTAATTATTTCAAACACAAGCAAACAATTAAAATCATCATCTTTAACTACTTAAGGATACTAGCCAAAAATGCCAATTCTTTCCATATTTAGAAAGTTTCATAATCGGGTCGTTTCCAAAACGATAAATACAATTTTGGATAGTTTCCTATTTTAGAACTACTTCTCAACTAAGGAAACATGCAAAAGTAAAATATTCAATCACATTAAATACACCATAAAGCATTTAGGGGAATTTGATTTATTTTATGCTTGATATAATAATAAAATACATATAAACAATTTATTTTATTTTACTTTTGCAGATATACATCAAACACATAATCCAATAAAAAATTACATAATCAAAATCATACATTAATTAATTAATTAAAGGATTAGATTTTACCAAAATTTAGGAAAGCATTGACCTAATCAAATTAGCATTTCTGTGACAACTTTCTTCTTACTGCCACACATAAAAATTTCTTTTGATTTACTATCTAAAACACATCAACTCTTGAGGTGGAGAGAATAGATGCGAAAGGGAAAAAGATGGTAGATAGAAAAATGCATTTTAGCTTTCTCTTTTCTCACTTTAGGATGCTAGGAATTGAGGAAGAGGGGAACCCTGTTCATTTATAGGCCATTGATTTTTTAACCTCTTTCCCATGGGCCAAAAGCCTTATTCTTATAATGAATTCCCAGAAAATAAGACTAAGCCCATTATGTCTAATATAATTGTGGCCTTTCCAATAACACAATTTTATATCTAATATAATTATGGCTTTTCCAACAACTAAATTTTATGTCTAACATGATCTGAATCGTTCGTCCAATTTTACCCAATAAAATTCAAACACAATTTGAGTTTTGATCCAATAGCCTGGTTTGGCTCATTAACTCTTTAATGGTCACCTAGATTTTCCCTTTCACTCGAAAAATATGGTTTGACTTTAAACTTATCAAATCTTCACATAATAAACTTATTGAGTAAATTTAGTATTTTTCTAATTATCTTTGCGATGGGTTCTACTTGGCATGCCAGTAGTTGGGATGTGATCTAGGCAATAAATTAAAAAAATTAATGATACAACTCTTAAATTAAGTTCTCAAAGAATAAGTCAAATTTCACTAAATATGAATTCAACTAAAATACTTTGTACATATGTGTGTGATCAAATAGATTCTATTTTTCGCCGATAGGTGGGTCCCACAATAACTTGTGAATTTTATCCAATTTAAAGATTGGATTGTTTATCCTTAAAAAAAAATCTTAAGTTAAACATTTAATTCGATCATCTACACAATCCATTAACTTAAACCACCATACCTACATTAACCTCTAGCAAGGGATGCTAGATTACCCATGAAATGAGATGTAGTTTGGAATCTCCAAAAGAACATGTGGTGACTATTACCATACCAAGTTGATCCTTCCATCTATACCATAGTCCCGGTAAATCCTAGGGCGTGGTTTAATTCTTAAATCCTACAAGGATGACAATATGATTCATGTGAGTCCTTATGCAACTAGACAATGGAGATACATAAGCTTTTTTCATACCATACTATCTTGCATAAGGATTTCTTTGCTGTATAAATGTGCAACACTCATAAGACTTTTCCTCTAGTATGGGGCATATGAATCCCATCTTATCACCATACATTATATCAATACAGCGAGGAACATAAGCTAATGGTAGGTTGGCCAACCGCTGATTACCTACATTAGTGGGATTACCGATATCATGGATTTGGAAGTGAGGGAGTTTTGCCTTTTGCCCCCCACAATGTTCTTGAAGCTGAGATAACTTGACATTCAATGAGCTTTTAACCAAGCATGTCCAAACGTTAAGCTTGACAAGCTAAACTTTCCACCATTCGTTTGTCTGATTTCTCTATCCTTTAAAGTAGTCGGACAATTAAGACATTGTAAGGACATTGACTTAGACTACCATGGTCAAGAATGCGTGTGGGCCAGAAATTGGATGGACTTGGGGTGGAATAAGCATGGTCGGCCCATTGGTCCTCATCTGATTAATTCACTTCGGCTGGAGTATCCTCTACCTCAAATCCCTTTATTGCACCTGACTCTATGATCATCAGTGGGCTAAGAGACCGTGGATGTGAGGATTCTAGCTGATCACCATCAGCTTGGGCGTTACCCAAACTCTGACTTGCAAATCCGAGGCTTAAACATGATCAAAATTATCTTTGCGCTGGGTTCCACCTAGCATGCATACTATTTAATGTGGAATTTTATGCAAGGAAGAAATCGCATGGTCTAACCAAGGTACAATCGATCCATATGTTGAAATAAAATCGTAGTGTGTAGTGTGTGATGCAAGCGTGCTAGAAGTAGTTAGAATACTTCAACATGAATGAATTCTAAAGCGAAAAGCTCAAAATGGTAAGGATCTAAGTAATTAAAAGACTATTCAAGTGGGACAAAACGCTAAAATGATTACACCATTCTTGAATATATAATTTATTGAGCTAAGAAATTAACTACAATCTAAACGAAAGCTATGATAGAGAAAAAATAGAAACCAATTGCTGAACTAATGATTGAGACTAATCATACAAATAGAGAGCCTATGTAGCAAACTAAGTGACTGCTATACTAAAGACTTCATAAGTATAGGCCTAATTGAAGAAATTGTAATGAAAAGTATTAGTAAATCTATGGATGTATGTTTGATAAACAAAGGGGCGTGTTTGGTGTTGAATAAGTTAGATGTTTGATGTTGGTGTTTGACCTATTACAATTAAGCACTCAAGTCCTAGTTATAGGCAATTTTGCCAAGAAGGCTTTCTTCTCAAGTTGCTGGAACGGCAAGTACCCACTTTCTTCCTTTTTAGGCAAGCTTCTCTCCATGTTTGGCCGAACATAGTCATTTTTATATGTAGTAGATTTATCATTATAAGAATTATAAGCACGTTGCCTACTTTCTATCCTATGTTCTGGCCAAACATATTCGTTAGTTTGTGAAGTAGATTCATTCCTTACACACCAATCTTTCCCCGGTCAGCCAACAATGCCTTTCCTTTATTTTAACCGCTTCACCAACTCTTTCTCCTTCACCCTTATGACAGAGCTGATACCTACTCGAACTTCCTTCATATGTGCATCAACTCTCCACATTTCATAGGATCTCTTATAACAAACCAAATATTCTTTCTAGCTACTTTAGACAGAAATAAGTCTTTTCTATAAGTGTATTCAATGGGCCAAAGGACCATTTGATCAATGACTTAGCATTTGGCCAATCTAACAATCGCTTTTAAAATAGGCATTACAACATGTCAAAATCATAATTTTCGCATCATTTAAAGGTCGCTTTTAATTATTTAAAATCGCTTTTAATTATTTAAAGGTCGTGTCTGAAAATATAATGTCAATTAAGCCAATTGAGTTTGATTTGATAGGATCATTTACTTATGTGAATCAGTCTTAATCTGTATAAGTTATCGAGTAAATCTAAATATTGCATTTAAATGAGCATTTAGTCTATCATATTGATTGGCACTATGTTGGAAGTCTCATTGTATGCATATTGTTTGTATGACATACTTGATAGATTCCCGAATATTAGATATATACTTAGAGTTGTGATAGTGATCACACACAACAAGATCCAAGTAGCTTGATGTCTGAGATCCAAATTGTTCATATTCGTAGGATTTTCATGAAGGGAGAAGAATGACATAATAGTTGGTAGAGACTTTTTCCTTTAATACAAGAGTAATCGATTCCATCTTGATCACTCATAACTTTCATGTACAACAACATTTAATACCCAACGGTTCACCCCCGCTTAACCCTTAGATAGGGTCTCTTGGAATGATGTCAAAGTATAAAATTATGTATATAAGATACCATGGTGATCTCATGTATGAGAATCACATGTACTTTAGTCACTAGATAATTCTCATTAACAGCTAGTATTCTTACCATCGAGAGTTATCCCAGTGTCCTGTTTGGTACCATTAGCCTCTACTAACCACCCACAATCTTATCCTGATATTCTGCTAGCATCAATGGTATGAATATCACGCTCATTATTGATAATCCTTAGACTATGAACAATTCATATTTTAGGTTTTAAGTAACTTGTATCTCAACTAGCATTATCTATATCATGGTCTCAAGTGCATAACCTAAGATACTAGACTTTATCGTAATATGTTATAACTTAAAAGTATAATATTAATTTCAGCATAATTAATAAATATGATAAATAGAAGAACACCTATATTAGTATTGAAAGAGTAATAAGTAATAGACAACAATAATATCATTAATATTCACAAATACGTGTATCATGCAAAATATATACCTATCGGGTCAACCTGATTGACTTGGCAGGCGTACACTTTCACTGTATTCTATTTGTCAATTTATTTCAATGTGACATAATGGTTATAATGTGTTACTAAACAAGCCTTAGATTTTACTAGCATGACTAAAAATTAATCATACTGCAGTATTCATGGTTTACTGATTCATGCTAGCATGACAATCAATTATAATATTCTACAAACACCTCAAAGAATATTTTCCCGCCATATTAATTTTCAAGTTTGAACTCTTCAAAAACAAGAAAATTTAGTGTTGGACAAACTTTTCCAAATTTTGAACACATTCTACCTAACTTTTCCAATCATATATGATTGGAAAATTTTAATTCTAATAACACTTTCATGAATTAAATATTCTTATATGATTCTTAACTGGTAATCTTTGAACATATTTCAAAAAGTTTCATTTTTATGAAAAATTAACACCTTGTACATTTACTTTTTGAAGTGAAATGATTTTTAAACACAAGAATAATTACCACTTAACAACATTTAATTTTCAAAGTTTATTAATGTTTAAACCCATGTAAAATTAACTTTTTGCAACATTTAATTTTCTAAGTCACATTATTTAATTTTACACGTTTTAATCTCGAAACAATTTTGAAATTATCTGACAGTTAAAGTCACATAAAACATGAGCAAACAGAAATTTTTAGACATTCCGATTTCCAGAAAACAACAGCCACTCATACACATCACATGGCGGCGGAACGATGCATCATTATGCATCGGGCCCCACCGACGACACACAGACAACACCTGCTGTTCAGAGTAGCTCCAGCTTCAACCGCTTTGGTGGCCCATACATCATCCTTGGAGCAGCCCCAAAACAGCATGCACAGCAGTCCAAAATATCCCACACAGCAACCAAAAATAGCTAGCACAGCAGCCCAACACACCGCTTACAATTGCCCCAGCGCCGCCCTTTTTGGACAACATCCGAAGTTCAAGTCTCAGGGTTGTTTCCGGGTTTGTATTGGGTTTAATCCGGTATTCTTTAATTTAATTTCCACCAACATAAACATCCCAAACAAGACATGAAAAACATAAAATCAAGTATTTCGATCAACATAAAAAATCAAATCAAGTATTTCGATCAACATAAAAAATCAATCCGAAAATCAAAACTCTTCCGACATAACTGTAAATCATTGAAACATTGCTTACTCAGAGCAGAATGACATTGTTGATAAATGACTTTTGGATATTGATTCTAAAATGATTACCACTAAGATCATAGGTTACGCTATTCATAAACTATTCATCAAACTAGAAATCTGGTTACACATCTACTACAAGAAACAAAATTAGATTTAAGAGAAGATGAGAGAAAAAGGGAAGAATGATATCAAACTTGTTTTCTCTTCCAATGACCTTGATCGTCGACCACACCCTTCACCAGATCACTATAAAAAACCACCACTACTATCGCCCCTTTTTGTGGTTTCAAGCCTTTACTAGCTGGCCTTCACTAGTATCTATATGAATAACAACTCAAAGGCTAGTTTCAAGTTTGAATCTCAACTCATGAGATTTAAACTTTTGATACGAAAAAAATGGGAGAGAAAAAGATGATTCTCATGCTCACTCTCCCTCTAGTGGATGGCTACAAGGGCGACAAGTAGCCCTATGATTTGTTTGTTCCATTTATAAGGGACACAATCTTTAGGCCAGGCCAAGTGGGGTCATCAAGGCCTGGTACCCTTTTAAACCAATGTTTAGGTTTCTTCCATTCAATTTAATTTCTAATTTTTGGAAATTAAAGAAGATTAATAATTTCATTTTAAAATTGAACTTTACCCAATAAAGTCTGGATTCTAATTTTGGCCTTTCCATATTGGCTCATTTAGGCTTATTAACATTCTAATTACCATCCGAGTTTTCCCTTTAATGCAAGAAAATTTTTGACTTTATGTTAATTAAATCATTATTTAATAAACTTATTTAGTCAACTTAATATTTTTCTAATTAATTATTTAATTTCAAATTATATATAAATCACACTTTAGATATACTAGTATTATGAAAGTGATCTAGACTTGAGAAAATTAAACTAATTAATTATTTAACTTTTTAAATCAAGTACCTTAAGGTTCTATGAGTCAATTTTCCAAATTAAGATCTTACCTCAGATATAGTTGTTCTTATGCCAATAGTGTGTCCCATGACAACTTGTGAGTTTTATTTAATCTTAATATTATACCATTAACACTTAAAACAACTTCTAAGTTAAATAGTTAATTTGAACATCAATTTGATCAGTTAACTTAAGCCAATAGACCCATATTAGCCTTAACCAGTGTGTATGGGCCATGAGTTTATTGAGAAGTTCAAAGAACCTCATAAGAACTAGTTGTGACTATTATCGTACCATATTGATCCTTTTATCTATGCCATAGTCCCAATCTATCCTAGGACATAGTCTAACTATTAAACTCTACTCGACTGGTCATATGAATCATGTGAGTTCTTATGCAACTAGAAAATAGATTTACTAAAACTTTTTTCATACCATATTACCTTGTGCAAGGATTTCTACGTTATATTAAGACACATTACTCATAGAACTCTTTTTGTAAGATATAGGTGATGAATCTCATCTTATCACCCTATAGACTCTATGTACTAGAAAACATGCCCGTTGATTCACCTTTTTAGTAAACCTTCAACAAAGTCATGTTTAGTTATATCAAAGCATGATTTCCTGTATATCAGTACCAAGGTGATCTCAGGTCTGAGAATAATAAGTACATTGAGACATTGTCTATGTATAGTATGAAAAGAATTCAAATAAATCATTTTCTATGTTCACTAAAGATATAACAGTTCATATTATTTGCTTATTTGCGTTTAACAGTTAAACAATGCCCTAGGATGTATCGGTACAGTGGCTAGATGGACGGATCGTTATTGTATAGTTGTTAGTCATAACAATTTCTTTTGCAGGATGCTTACTTCTCATCTTTAGGGTAGTTTTGACACTTTGCTAGAAGTCAATCTTCGCTTGGAGGTTTTAGTTAATTAATCATGAGATTATTGAATTAATTATTTTGTTTAAAAGATATTTTAAAGTTAAACGAATCTAAATATAAGTTTGATAAAATCATAATGTGCTATGAGACCTACCGGTGTAATGTAGAATTTAATTTGGTCACACACATTAAGGTTCAAAAGTAACTTAGTTAAGTTTTCTACGAGGATAAGGAGACATACCGTTTTGATTTTAGGGGTATCATATTTTTTTTCTTATAGTAAGGTAGTAAGGGAAAAAAGGTAAACTTTTAATTTACTAAATCTAATGTTATGCAACTATTCTAGCACAACTAAACATAATATTTATTTAGTTAGAAATTAATAATTTACATAAAGACTATGTTTAAATTTAAAAGTTTACCTAAGATTCGTAATTAGTAATTAGACTTTAAAATGTCAATGGGCTAATTTGTTAATAGGATCTCATAAGCAAATTAATCAAAGTGTTGATTAAATAATTTGGGCTACAAGCTCAATCGATGGTGGGCTGTAGATGATGGGTAATGACCCATGCACTTTTACCTAAGTCTATAGTTAATTAAGTCAAAGTTCTGGGTTAATTTTTGGTAACCTAAAACCTAAGAGAGCACTATATAGACACTATTATAGGGCTGGCCGATGAGATGTTTTTCTTGCCTCTTGGCCGAATTTCTTATTATGAGAAAAGTGAGACTTTTCCTTTCCTTTCCATGACTTCTTCGAATCATGTGATGAATTATTGAGTAGAAAATCAACTAAGCGAACAAAACTGTGTGGATTACAATTAGTGAAAGGTGATCGGTTCGGTTCCATATAAAGATTGGTAGTTTCTTAGATCTTAATGCTTTTAGTTTTCTGAAACTTTTATGTGCTTTCCTCATTAATATTTGATATATGTTTGTATGAAAGATCTTGATGTATGTCTATTAGTTATTCCATGTACATTTTAGATCCGAGAAAGATTTTTAAATTACCGCTTCTGCTTATGGATTACTCGTATACTAACATACATGTTGAATGAATTGTTTTATTTATACATGTATGCTACATATAGTACATACATTATTATTTTGATATGAAAATCACATCATATTGAAAGGCACGTTGATAATGTATGTTTGAGGATATCGTGATGAGGAAAATAAATTCTTGATTGTATTAAGCTTGTAAAGTATGTAAGAATGTCTTACATACCTCTTTCTAAACGTTACAATGAATGTGAGATTAATAATTTATTTAATCGGCTGTGGACATATAGGGGTTAATATTTTATTAATCTATGAGTACATCTATGAGTACAAGGAATAGTAGTTAGATTGGTTACTATGTCACATTTACATTTTGGGTTTACCTTATCTATGGAGATGTAGGACAATGTTCTTCTTGAGGCGAGTAAAGTAGTTACATGTGATGTAATTTTGGAAGTAGTTTTGCCGACTCACATGTTTATTAAGGTTGGCTATAGACACATATGGCCATAATATTCGATGCGGGGTCCCTTACTCAATAGGAGAAAATAGTTATTTCTGATTCACATAAAAGGGTAACGTAGATTGTAATAAAATAGTGGGACCTCAACTAAAATTGAAAAGTCTCTTAATATTAGCAGTTGATATGATTTGCAAAGTTACCTATGCTGTTATTTGTTATTCTCTTATGAAAGGATGTAATGATGAATAGTTCATTTTCCTCGATTCCTGAACATACAAGTTAGTAGAGACTAACTTCAAGAATTAAGAAAGATATTTGACAATTATTCTGAGACATGAATACCTTGCAAGTATTTAGAATCAAGGGGCCGTGATAACTCTTTTAGAAAGACCGACTTCCAAATAAAAGTTACTTGGGCTAAAGTGTTACCCCAATATGATTAGCCACAATTCATTATATAATATATATTAATAGGCCTTAAAGGCAATACAAACACAAGTATGCTATTTACATTATCGCTTGCCTGAATTTGATTAGGGATAAGGATAATTAAAAATGATAGGTGTAATACCTAAAATGCATAATTTTGTATGAACATGACCAAAAGCACATTTGTCTAAGAGCGTGTGCTAGAATGATTAGATATATATAAAAAGGTTAGATTGTCTAAAGATTTGAAATGAATCCATACATATGGTGACTTAGTAAGATCAAAGATGTAATCACCCAATATCTCTAGACTAGGTATAGTAGTAGGAAAATAAATTTAAAATAGACTTATTAGTAAAATTTAATTCCCACATATACCTAATTTTACCAATAGAAATAATTAGGGACCATTTTATAATTTTAAAATTTAAAAGGGGCTTAAGTTTAAAATAATAATAATAATAATAATAATAATAATAATAATAATAATAATAATAATAATAATAATAATAATAATAGAAATAATAAATAAAATAAAATAATGCCACGTTGTTACCAGGCAAAAACCTTAATCAACATCAGCATTATGGTTGCTGTTTCATCATAATACGTGTCATGCAATATGCTTAATCACCACATAAGGTGTCAATCTTAGGCATATTTGATTGTACTATATAAATCCCATTTGATGTTTACGGCAAAACCATGTAGAGAGGACATAAGAGAAAGGGAGAGAAAGGAAAGAAAAGAAAGAAAGGAAAGAAAGAGAGGAAAGGAAAGAAAGAGAGGAAAGGAAAGAGGAGAGAAAGGAAAGGAAGGGAAAGAAAGGAAAGAGAAAAAAAGGAAAGTCAAAATCTCTGGTCAACTAATCTTTGTAAGTATAGTCTCACTGTAATACCCGGATATTGTCTGTTTATTATTATGATTATAATTATATTAATTTAGGATAATATTAATTATTAAGCATGATGACTTGGTTATGTCTACGTTAGGATTATAATTATAGCATGCTAAATAGAAGTGAAATACTATGATTACCATGCTAGAAATAAGGATTATAATTAGAATGAATATAATATAGCAGGATGGTTTTGAGGAGAGTACAAACTTTAAACATTAAGTGCATATGCTCATATTTCTATAAGTTAATGTTATGCGAAAATAAATAAGAAGCATAAGCATGCATAATATTAAAGTGAGGTGTTGTCGGGTCAAAAGATGGATCGCTTGTCGATCAGAAAGGACCCTAAATGATATTAAAGAAAATGTCATAAGTGGATCGTTGCAACGGTCATAAGCGGACCGCTGATTAAATATCAGTTGACATGCTGGTGGTAGCATCCTCAGGGCCCAGTATGTAGAATGATAGGAATTTATGCATGTTAGATAAGATATAAGTCATAAAAGCACTAACTCACGATAATCATAAAAAGAATAGCGATGTGAGTAGGACACTATCCTTACTGAGCTTCTAGCTCATAGATGTCTGGAGGCTATCAGTCCGTGAGATTGTACATATGAGACCCGACCTCTGTAAGCAATGAGTTTAAAAATTTGTACTTCTTATGTATATGTATATTGAAATAAAGAATAAGGTGTTTAAAAAATTTTGAGATTTCTTTTCTATGACAAAGGTTTCCGCTGTATTTTCAAATTATTATGTATATCCTTCAAACTGCTCTTGGAAATAAAGTTAATTTTAAGGAACAAAAATTTTTATAATAAAAAGGAAAAGTAATGCACCCACTAGCTGTATATGTTTCCCTAAGAAAAGTATTTGATAACCTAAACAGCTAGTAAGGCGGGCGTTACACTTTGGTATCAGAGCCTAACAGTCTTGTAGACAACCCCCATATGTACAAGTCACGGAAGTGATGCCTTCAATCACTGTAAGTATGAGTTTAGATTTACTTAAATTTTATATTTAAAATATATATGAAATAATTAATGAATGACACGTATTCTTTAGACTATGGAGGAATTAATGAATACTCTCACCACTACCTATATGGCAATATGCCAAGAACTCACGAAAGGGTAGCGTGGAATGGAATTCGTAGCGGCATTCCGCATGGCCGGCCCGCCCACTTTCGAAGGATACGAAAGTTGGGACTATTTACACCACTCGATTTATGAGATTGAAGATATATGTATAGAAGCGGATGTGATGGAGGATGTATGGGCTAGATTGGCTATATGCCAATTAAGAGGTGAGGCTAGGACATGGTGGCACGGGACAAACCTAGACGCTAGAGATGTCGCATGGGTTGAATTCGGGGTAAGAATACTCGCCCATTTCGCACCTCCTAATCTAGGAGAACTGGCCGAAACTTCAGAAGAAGAACCAGAGATAATGATAATCCACCCATGAAAAGTAGTTGACTCACCCACAACCACTAGTATCGAACATTATATTTTCTTTTGTAGTCCAACTAATATAGACTAAAACCTTTTGTAGAGAAAAAAAAAAGGGGGATGATGGTTTGACATGTAAATAGCCTAGTCCGTTTTGGGCAATAGATGATCAACTTTTGTAATGTAAATGATGATCAATAGATAAATATGAAATATATGTTTTAGTTAAACTTATCTCTGTAAAAAAAAAAAAAAATTCCATACTTTATATTTCTAGGAAATCAAGCGCTTTCCGCTCAAGTATAAGCATGACAAGAGGACGTACTGCTAGTGTATCCTCTATTGGATGTCACGCTAGTCCAATCAATGACCCAAGTCAACAAGAGATGAGCGAGTTACGAGACCTAACTCGAAGACAAGGAGAAATGATAGACACTCTATTTCAACAACAACAACAACTTCAGGAGATGCTACAACGACCGACACCCCCTCGAGCGGAAAATCCAAGTTCCACCGCTGAGAAATTTATGAAGTATAACCCTGAATTCTCAGGTGGTTATAATCCAAGGATAGCTGAAAATTGGATCGGAACTCTAGAAAGACTCTTCAACTGTGCAAAGGTTCCAGATAGCGAAAAAGTACATTGTGCAGCATGTCTATTACGGGACGACGCGAGTTACTGGTGGACACCATGACAAGTATTCATGATATTGGAACCATGACTTGGGCTGAGTTTAGAAAACTAATAGAAAACAAATATGTAATGGTGGCTTTAGTGGAAGAAAAAGAAAGGGAATTCTTAAACCTACGAAGAGGCAACATGACAATGGAAGAATTACTACGAAAGTTCGACGAGCTATCCAGATATGCACCACACATGGTGGCTACAAACACCTGAAAGGTGAAACACTTCAAGATGGTCCTTGATTCTGACACTCGTAAAGACTTAGAAATTGCAGATTTAGACGATGCGCCTTTCTCAAAGGTGGCAGATAAAGCAATAAGAATTGATCGAGCGCGAGCGATTCAGGAGCAGGAACGGAAGGAAGCTGCTAAGAAAGAGCATGTCAGAGGAGCAGCCCCCGGAACCCAAAATAATGTCCAACCCTCTGCACTCGTAGCCCGTGAAAACCAGCAGAGTTTTAAACCTCGATGGAATAATAAGAAAAGGTTAGACAATAGGGATGTCGACTCAAGTCAAGAAGGAAGACAACCCAAGAAAAAGAAGTTTCAAGGTTCGTGGGCCCAGGGAAGACCTTATAGCCAATGTAGCAAGTGTGGTAAGGGTCATATTGGTGAATGTAAAGCCGGATACAAAGAATGCTATAAATGTGGACAATCGGGACATATCGCGAAGTTTTGCAATAACCCAAAAAAGGTTGAAGGGCAGCTAGGAAAGACTAATGCCAGAGTATTTACCATCTCCCGGGATGAAGCTGAAGCAAGTCCATCTACCGTTATAACAGGTCAGCTTCTTATTTTTGGAATTTTCGCTATTTTTTGAATGGATTTAGGAGCAACACATTCCTTTGTTGCACCAACATTTATTAGAAAAATTAACCATCCAATAGACCAACTAGCGGAGGTGTTTAGTACTACACTACCCTCAGGAAACGTGTTAATATCAACTCATTGGTTGCGAGCCATATCAATGAAAGTAGGCAATGTGGAATTATTTGCAAATCTTATAATATTAGATATGCAAGATTTCGACATTATATTAGGAATGGACTGGCTCTCAAAATATAGTGCCACAGTAGATTGTCGAAGGAAGAAAGTAATATTCGACATACCAGGAGAAGAAAAATTTGAATTTATTGGAAATTCAAAGAAGAGCTAGATACCATTAGTATCCTCTATTAAGGCAGCAAAACTATTAAAAGGTGGTTGTGAGGGATTCCTTGCCAGCATAGTGGATACACACAAGGAACAACCACTAAAGCCCGAAGACATTCCAGTAGTCCGCGATTTTCTTGAAGTATTTCCGGAAGAATTACCAGGACTGCCCCCAGATCGAGAAATCGAGTTTCAAATCGATTTAATACCAGGAGTAGCGCCAATCTCAAAAGCTCTGTACCGCATGGCGCCCGCTGAATTGAAAGAACTCCAACTATAGATGCAAGATTTGCTCGATAAAGGATATATTCGTCCTAGTTTTTCACCATGGGGAGCGCCAATATTATTCGTGAAAAAGAAGGACGGATCAATGAGAATGTGCATTGATTATAGAGAACTCAACAAGATCACTATAAAGAACAAATACCCTCTTCCGAGGATAGATGATTTGTTCGATCAACTCCAAGGAATGTCGGTGTTCTCCAAGACTGACTTAAGATATGGATATCACCAACTAAAGATTCAAGAAAACGATGTTCCGAAGACAGCTTTACGGACACGGTACAGCCACTACGAATTTTTGGTCATGCCGTTTGGTTTGACCAATGCCCCAGCCGCTTTCATGGATTTAATGAATCGGGTATTTAAAGACTATCTGGATAAATTTGCTTTTGTTTTCATAGATGATATTCTGGTATACTAAAAATTTGAGGAGGAGTATGTGAAGCACCTAAAAGTAATTTTGCAAACCTTGAAGAATCATCAACTCTATGCCAAATTTAATAAGTGCGAATTTTGGCTAAATCAAGTTGCTTTTCTTGGACATGTCATATCTAAGGATGGGATTTCCATGGATCCATCTAAAAATGAAGCAATAAGCAAGTGGCCCAAACCTAAAAATGCTTCCGAAGTACGAAGCTTTCTAGGATTAGCCGGATATTATAGGAAATTTGTAGAAGGGTTTTCCAGAATCGCCACACCACTCACTAGGCTTACTCGAAAGAACCATAAGTTTGAATGGACCGTAGGAACTGAGAAAAGCTTTCAAGACTTGAAGGAAAAATTAACGAGTGCACCTATTCTTACCATCCCAAAGGGTGAGAATGGATTTGTAATATACAGCGACGAATCTAAATTGGGATTAGGAACAGTATTGATGCAAAACGGGAAAGTAATCGCATATGCTTCACGACAGCTTAAGGATTACGAAAACAACTACCCAACCCATGATTTGGAACTAGCTGCGGTGGTGTTTGCCCTAAAAGTTTGGAGAAACTACCTTTATGGAGAGCGGTGTGAAATTTATACCGATCATAAGAGCTTAAAGTATTTCTTCACACAGAAAGAATTGAACATGAGACAAAGACGGTGGCTAGAATAGTCAAAGATTATGATTGTGAAATACGGTATCACCCGGGGAAGGCAAATAAAGTAGCCGACGCTTTAAGCCGAAAATCCCCAACCAGCCTTGCTGCCCTACACGCCTTACCAACATCATTACAAAAAGAAGTGTATAATGCAAAAATTGAGCTGGTGACAGCACAATTATCCACCTTAACCCTTCAATTAAGCATACTTGAGGATATCAAAGGTGCACAAGAGTTCGATGAAGGAACAAAGAAAATAAAACAAGAAATGAGAAAAGATGAGCAGTCTAACTTTAAGATATCTAAGGATGGAATCCTTAATTTTAAAGGAAGGTTATGCGTTCCCACAGACGATAAAATAAGACGCCAGATCCTTTTCGAAGCACATGAAACTCCATATTCAGTGCACCCAAGGGCAACCACGATGTACAAGGACCTAAAAGAGCACTTCTGGTGGACTGGAATGAAGAAGGATGTAGCTCAATATGTGGGGAAATGTTTGACATGCCAGCGAATTAAGGCAGAACATCAACATCCTGCTGGAGAATTACAAACAATTGAGATCCCAGAATGGAAGTGGGAACAAATTTCTATGGATTTTGTCGTTGGACTCCCCAAAACCACAAAGGGACATGATGTAATTTGGGTAATCGTTGACAGATTAACCAAATCGACACATTTTCTACCCATACGCAGCACATCCTCCCTAGAACAGTTAGCAGAGCTTTATGTGCGTGAAATTGTTCGACTACATGGAGTACCATTGTCAATAATTTCAGATCGAGATGGTAGGTTTACCTCAAACTTTTGGAAAAGTGTACAGCGAGCAATGGGAACGAGACTGAAATTTAGCATGGCTTTTCACCCACAGACAGATGGCCAATCAGAAAGAACCATCCAGACCTTAGAAGATATGCTACGAGCCTGCATCCTCGACTTTAAAGGTGCTTGGAATCGATACATGCCACTGATAGAATTCTCCTACAACAATAGTTTCCAAGCAACTATTGGAATGACACCGTATGAAGCTTTGTATGGACGGAAGTGCAGGTCACCAGTTCATTGGTACGAAACTGGAGAAGGAAACTTAGTGGCTTCTGATTTCATTGAAACCTCTATGGAAGCAATCAAGAAAATTAAACAGAGAATGGAAACTGCTCTTAGTCGACAAAAGAGCTATGCGGATAAGAGGCATAGACCTCTAGAATTCCAAGTTGGAGATATGGTATTTTTAAAGATCGCACCAATAAAAGGACTAATGAGGTTTGGCAAAAAGAGAAAGTTAAGTCCAAGATATATTGGACCTTTTGAAATAATCGAACGTATCGGCAAAGTGGCCTACAGGCTTGCACTACCGCCAGAGATGTCCTCGGTACACAAAGTGTTCCATGTATCTATGCTGAAAAAGTATGTACCTGACCCTGCGCATGTATTAAAAATTGACCCCGTGCTACTCCAAGAAGATCTAATGTATGAAGAAAGACCAGTACAGATTCTGGATCGCAAGAAAAAGAGGCTTAGGAATAAAGTCATACCCTTAGTAAACGTGTTATGGCAAAGCCGTAAGGTAGAAGAACCTACATGGGAAAGGGAAGATGAAATGAAAGAAAAACACCCATAATTGTTTTAAATCTAGGAGTGGAAGGATGTCGTTTCTAGTATTAAATAAAGGAAACCTTGAATAATGCAGGTGTAATTGCAAGAAACATTCAAGCCCAACTAAAATTTCGAGAACGAAATTTTTATAAGGAAGGGGGAATGTAATCCCCAAATATCTCTAGACTAGGTATAATAGTGGGAAAATAAATTTAAAATAGACTTATTAGTAAAATTTAATTCCCACATATACCTAATTTTACCAATAGAAATAATTAGGGACTATTTTATAATTTTAAAATTTAAAAGGGGCTTAAGTTTAAATAATAATAATAATAATAATAGTAATAATAGTAATAATAAATAAAATAAAATAATGCCACGTTGTTACCATTTGGCAAACACCTTAATCAACATCAGCATTATGGTTGCTGTTTCATCATAATACATGTCATGCAATATGCTTAATCACCACATAAGGTGTCAATCTTAGGCATATCTGATTGTACTATATAAATCCCATTTGATGTTTACGGCAAAAGCATGTAGAGAGGACATAAGAGAAAGGGAGAGAAAGGAAAGAAAAGAAAGAAAGGAAAGAAAGAGAGGAAAGGAAAGAAAGAGAGGAAAGGAAAAAGGAGAGAAAGGAAAGGAAGGGAAAGAAAGGAAAGAGAGAAAAAGGAAAGTCAAAATCTCCGGTCAACTAATCTTTGTAAATATAGTCTCACTGTAATACCCGGATATTGTCTGTTTATTATTATGATTATAATTATATTAATTTAGGATAATATTAATTATTAAGTATGATGACTTGGTTATGTCAATGTTAGGATTATATTTATACATGCTAAGTAGAAGTGAAATACTATGATTACCATGCTAGAAATAAGGATTATAATTAGAATGAACAAAATATAGCATGATGGTTTTGAGGAGAGTACGAACTTTAAACATTAAGTGCATATGCTCATATTTCTATAAGTTAATGTTATGCGAAAATAAATAAGAAGCATAAGCATGCATAATATTAAAGTGAGGTGCTGCCGGGTCAAAAGAAGGATCGCTTGTCGATCAGAAAGGATCCTAAATGATATTAAAGAAAAGG
The DNA here is from genome assembly GCA_027186245.1 of Coriaria nepalensis. Lineage (NCBI taxonomy): Eukaryota > Viridiplantae > Streptophyta > Magnoliopsida > Cucurbitales > Coriariaceae > Coriaria > Coriaria nepalensis. The sequence continues at coordinate 6,294,198 of CP114491.1, read as the reverse complement.
TCATAAGTGGATCGTTGCAACGGTCATAAGCGGACCGCTGATTAAATATCAGTTGACATGCCGGTGGTAGCATCCTCAGGGCCTAGTATGTAGAATGATAGGAATTTATGCATGTTAGATAAGATATAGGTCATAAAAGCACTAACTCACGATAATCATAAAAAGAATAGCGATGTGAGTAGGACACTATCCTTACTGAGCTTCTAGCTCATAGATGTCTACTCTGGGTTGTAGAAAATTACAAAGGTAAGGCGGTAAGCTAAGGAACAGATGAATTGAGGCTATCAGTCCGTGAGATTGTACATATGAGACCCAACCTCTGTAAGCACTGAGTTTAAAAATTTGCACTTCTTATGTATATGTATATTGAAATAAAGAATAAGGTGTTTAAAAAGTTTTGAGATTTCTTTTCTATGACAAAGGCTTCCGCTATATTTTCAAATTATTATGTACATCCTTCAAACCGCTCTTGGAAATAAAGTTAATTTTAAGGAACAAAAATTTTTATAATAAAAAGGAAAAGTAACGCACTCACTAGCTGTAAATGTTTCCCTAAGAAAAGTATTTGATAACCTAAATAGCTAGTAGGGCGGGCATTACAAAAGACATGTAAGGATTAAAAGTTGTTTCCATTGTGGTTTGAAATGGGCTTTGGAAAACATAATTATTAGACTTAGATTCTGTTCTGAAAGATGATACTATGTTTAGATGATACTTCAGTCATGTTCATTATCAAGGATAATCATTTTTCTAATGATTTCTCTACTTCGGTATTAGATACCATGTTTAGATCTCATATTGTAGTAGTTATGATGAAACTAAATGGTAAGAGGAAATAAGAAAAAGGGATAAAATTCAAACTACGAACAAAATAATACAAGAGTTGTAATGGTGATCATACGGACTAACATTTTAACATTGTCTTTCGTTTTTGAGAAGGTTCTGGAGGACTATTTTAGTATGTCTTGAATTTGAATGATGAGACATAACTTAAAAATACACAGGTTCAGAAACGAAGGTCTTATATGGATCAAACTTACCGGCCAATAAGACGAGAATAAGTAAGTTTTATAAGGATGGATATCTAGATCCATTTGATTATGAATCAATGTCAACTTGGAAATCTTATCTAATTGACTGTGTTGTGGTGGCATAATACCCTTTTTATGTATGTTTGCTCATAGCTACAATCGCAAGAAGTGGTTATTCTTAATTCATTTTTGTTTCTTGAAAGTCTTACTAGATTCAGATATATTTATCTTATGAAGTAAAAATTTCAATATTTTGAGAAATTCATAGAATAAAGAAATTCATAGAATAAAGAAATTCATAGAATAAAAATAAGACAAAAGTATTAGGATCCTTCAATGAGATCGAAAAGATGAAAACTTGAGTGATAAGTTTCTTGATTACATGAAAGATAATATGATTCTTTTCAGTAAACTCCTCCTAGGACACTATAGTTTATTTGTGCTTTGGAATGGAGGAGTTAAACCATTTTTGACACGGTACGATATGGCAAACGCACTGAGTTTACTTTGTCATTATCGGCTATGTCCTAGAAAGTACCACAAACGTGCGGAACAAAATTCCCTTTTAAAATCTGCATCAACTAGTCCATATGAGATATGGAAAGGCAGAATGACATTATTGCACCATATAAGATATAGAGATGTCCAGTTCATGCCAGAACAAGATATGAAAAGGTTAAGAGGCAAATTTGTATTTTTTAGGATATCCTAAGGAAACATTAGGATGTTAATTTTCAATAAACCTATCGAGCTCTAACTGATTGTAACCGAACATACTACCTTCTTAGAGAGAGTACTACTTTCTAAAAGGATAGTGGGACTAAGAAAATTCTTAAAGTAGTATAAGATCCATAAAATTAACAATCAGATTAAGAATTCTAGTTCTTGAAATACCCACTTATGTGGAACCTTCTAAAGAGGGAACTGTGATTCCTCAGTGTGCACCACCACTATGTTGATTTAGGAGAGTACCCAGTGAACATGAATAGTATGGATTTCATTTAGAAAATCTAAGTAACGACTCAGTAATATATGATGACCTTACGAGTTATTATGAGGCCAGGTATGCATGGAGTCTGAGATATGAGTTAGAGCTATAAAATGTGAAATTGATTCCATATATGTCAACCAAGTGTTGATCATAGAGGTTGCACCAGAGAGAAATGTTCAAGGCTTATGCAAATACGTCTTTAAGAGAAAGACCAAGGCTAATAAGAGTATCAATATCTTCGAGATTTGATTAATTGCTCAAGGGCTATATACAATGACAATGAATCAATGAAAAGAGACATTCTTTCCCATGGGTATAACCAAATGGTAGCATACCATGATTGTCAAATTTGGTATATAAATGTGAGAACCACTACCTAAAATGGAAATTAGGAAGAAGAGTTATATGTGATATAGCCCGAAGGTTTCACATAAAATGCAAAGACCAGTTGGGTAAGCTTCTTTGATAATTCTAAGAATTATAGCTAGCTTCTTAGAGTTGGAAATCTATTTTGACCAAAATAATCAAATCGTTTAATTTAATATGGATGACCAATATGTGTGTACAAAAAGTTAGTGGGAGTTAGATTATGTTCATGGTCAATATAAATTGATTACCTATTACTCATTGAGAATGATGTAGATTTGTTACAAGCTACTAAGTTGTGGTTATCAAAAAACTTTCTCCATTAATGAAATAGGTAAAAGCATTTTTTGGCTTAGGCATAAAGATCTACAATGATAGATTTAGTAGAATTGTTAGGCTTAACCCATTCCCGTACATAAGAAACGTACTAAAGGTGTTTCGAATGGAAGATCCCAAGAAATGACTATTTTCCCAAATGTCCCGGAATCTCACTTTTCAAAAGATGTCGCCTAAGACACAAGCGATGAGAGAGAATGTATGAATCAAATAACTTAAGAGAGCAGTATATAAGCACTCTTATAGGACTGCCCGAATGATGCTTTTTCGTGCCTCATGCCCAAAATTCCTATAGTGAGGAAAGTGAGATTTTTCTTTTCCTTTGCACGAGGTCTTCGAATCATACGATGAATCTCATAGTAGAAAATCAACTCAGCGAACTGAACTATGTGGATGATTAGAGGATGAACACTAAGGCACCTCATTTATCCCATTAAACAAGGCCATAATGAAGGAACAAGGAGATCAATTTAGTTAGGAATAAAGATCACTAAGTTTTCTTAAATCTTAATCTTTTTAGTTTCTTGGAATTTTTATGTGCTTTCTGTTAAATATAACTGGATATATAATTGATATATATTTTGTATGATCGATTCTGGTGTATGTCTTTGAGTTTAATCTATGTTTTTATATTAGATTTAAAAATTTTAAATTACCCCTTCTACTTACAGATTACTAAAAGACTAACAATGTTAACCTAGGTGCTGACTCATCACTTCTATCAAGCATGAGGTGTCATCAACATATATGGCTAGCTTCCAACTCATCAATTCTACCAAGAATGATGTGTCGTTGAGATGTCTACCAATGGATTCTTCAAACTTGTGATATCTCTAGGATCAACAACTCATCTCAGTCTGACCTAATCTAGCAAGACATCACTATAATGCATCACTATGCTCATGCATGTCATGTAAAATACTTAACTAACTAAATAGCATTAAATTGTTTCCAATCTATCTTTATATCCAACTATTGGTACTCTCACAGCTTTTAATGGATAATCAATAACCATGCATTATGTACTCAATTCTTAGCATGCTATATGAAATCACAAAGTACCAAATAATGATTATTAACTCAATACTTCGGCATATACATCAATCACATACATAAAAGAATAAAAAGTACTTGTGTCATAAGTGAGATTTTACTTACTTAAAGTTCAATTATTCAGTAAGAGTTTTTTAGAAATCCTTCAGATCCTGGATCAGCTATTATCCTAACCGAGCATGCATATAAGGTTGAGTTAGTTAATATTTTATTTATATAAATCGTACGATTAATTAACTTTTCTAAATTTGCATATAGTATTTCCTAACCTCTTTTTGAAAGCTCTAACTTCTTATTCTTTGACATGAAATTCATACGACTCTTATTAAGGTTCATGAATATCTCTTATAAAAGTATCCACTCCAAATTATCAATTTTTTCATTCTTGGTTCATGCCTTTTATTTACTCTTCGAAGTTAGAAGTTTTGAATTGTTATGTTATGTTATTCCAACCTTTACCCATGAATCTAATAAGCCAAAATTTTGTTCGCTTTCAAATTTTGTACACTTATAGTTATATATGTTATTAATCTTTTATAAAAATTGTAGCACAAAATTCTTTAGTTTTGTCCTTTTTAAATTTCCCTTTCCAGAAAGTGTCCTTTAAATTTTTCCCTTGCTTAAGTTTCTGTTTCGTTAGCCCATGTTTAGAGGACCATATCTTAAATCTAGGAATCCTAATTTCTCTGGAATATTTAGGATATCTAAATAAATAGTCCCTATAGAAATTGAAATAATTATATTTGACCTATCAAATTTCACTTTCCCTAAAACCATTCAATCATGTATCTTTCCTTCACCAATATTATGGTTTTACTTATATCGTATTATTGGAATATCAAAAATTTTAAAACCTTTTTCTTTGGAAAGCGAACACCCTGAGCACATTAAAATCAATTTTCTAACTTTTTTGAAATTGGCTATTAAAACTATCACGTTAGAAGTAAACCTCATAACGTTTTCTAACTTTAAAATCAATTTCTAATCAAATAACTTGTTAAGTTTAGGTTTTCCAAGGTAAATATCAAAAATTTCTATCAACATCTTCATAATAAAAAATCTATTGAAACACTTGTTACTCACGGTTTTAGCTCTAATTTCATACATATTTCTCGGTCAACTTCAAGAATTTGTTTCTAGACCTATACACTCCTATTGATGTGTTCCAAGACTTTCTAGAAAGTTACAAGTGTGCAGGTTTAAAATACATTTTCTATAGAATTTTATAATAAATATAAAGATCCCAAAATGTTAATAAACCGTGATAGATAAAATTGGATCCACCAAAAAGTCTGAGAAAAGGAAAGATTTCAGATATACCTCTAGGAATTTTTTTGAAAACATGTTTTTTCACAAAGAATTTGGGTATCTTCTTTAAATGAGATTTATTTATTGTGGGAAAAAGGAAGTGAAGAAGAAGATGAAGAGAGGAGGGAGAGAGGTCTTTACATTTTTGGGGGAAAAAAAATGAAGAAGGGAGGGTTTAGTTTGTATATATCTAAGTCTAGAAATTTCAATAGGTCAAATTTTGACCTTTTTCTTATCTTCTTTTTTGCCCATCCTTATCAATTTGATTCGTTTTAAAATGATTTTGGTCACCTTGTAAATGTGTGGCAAGCCATGTAAAATGGTAATTGGCTTTTAGGCTACAATTTTATGTTGTAGTTTTTGGGTTAATAATATAAATAAGCATAATTTTAGGAGGACTAAAATATTAATTAATTAAGTTTGCACTCTATTTACATATCAAAACCTGCTCAGAAACTATATATTGCTAGTCTTGTAAGGTTTTGGCTTAGAATTTAACTTCTACAGTGTAAAACCCTTACTTTAATAACTCCTTATTGAGTACTAGACTAGAATATTGAGTACTAGACTAATCTCAATAGGGAGTGTATTTAAAATGGATATTACATCAGTTCTACCAAGCACAAGGTGCCGTCAATATATATACTTAGGTATTGACTCATCAGTTCTATCAAGCACGAGGTATTGTCACCATACACGCCTAGTTTATATCTCATCAATTCTACCAAGAACGATGAGCCATCCATATGTCTACCACTGAATTCTTCAAATTTGGGATATCACATTTTACTTGGAGAAGGGGATAAGATGGGAGAAAACATTTTTCTCTCTCTCACTAAAGTGTTGGGAGGCCAGGGTTAAGAGGCAGTGGGGAATATCTTCCATATATAAACTATTAAGTTTTGGGCTTACTTCCCATGGCCTAAAGCCTGGTTTTAGTTTTTCCACCAATTCAATTACATGTCTACTATAATCTAAATTCTTTGTCAAATTATACTCGGTAAAATTCGGACATAATTTGGACTTGGCCCAATAGCCCATTTAGCCCATTAACTCATTTATGGTCAACCCGGGTTTTTGTTTAGACTCGAAAAATATTGTTTGACATAAAATTTTTTAACATCTCCATTTAAGAACTTATTTAGTCAATTTAATATTTCATTAATTAATTATTTAGTTTCAAATTAAATCTAAATAATACTTTTTATATACTAATAGTGTGTCGTGATATAAACTTGACTAATCAAATTAATGAATGATTTAATTCTTAAATGAAGTTCTCTAAGAACAACTAAAATTTTTCTAAAAAATATTGAAACCAAAATCCTTTATCCATATGTTTGTGACCAAATATGTTTTATATTTCATCGATAGGTGGGCCCCATAATAATTTGTAAGTTTTATCCAATCTAAAAATTAGACCATTTATCTTTAAAATAACTTTTAAGTTAAATAGTTAATTCGTTCATCTCCATGATTAATTCACTTAAACAACCAAGCTAGGCGCAAAGAGTACATGTGAAATTAGAAGTGGTTTAGAATCTCTAAAAGGATATGTGGTCATTATTACCGTACTAAACTGATTCTTCCATCTATGACAGTTGTGGTCAGTTCTAGAGCATAGTTTACCTTTAAATCCCATAAGACTGTCCATATGAATTATGTGAGTCCCTATGCAACTACACAATGGATTTACAAAAACTTTTTCATACTGTATTATCTTGCATGAGGATTTCTGCATTGCATAAAGATATATCAGTCATAGGACTCTTCCTCTAATATAGAGGTGATGGATCCCTTTTTTTCACCTTACAAACTACTCATACAAGAATACATGTCTAATGGTTTACCTTTTTAGCAACCCTTAGCCATAGTCATGTTTAGTTATATCAAAGCATTATGTCCTATACGTTAGTACTATAGAGATCGCAGGTTTATGAATCACAATACAATAGCAACTTGACAAGTCTTATCAACAATTAAGATTATTACAATTGAGACTTGTCTAGTTATAATGTTTAGTGATTAAATCTCTACCAATCACCTACATGCCTATCTTGATATTCTCCATTATCAAGATTATGAATACATCATTCTTGTCTCGAAGATGATAGTACATGTAATAGGCTTTTCAGATTGACATTATGCCATCATGACAATCGTACGACAATGATTAGTTTGGATCTTATATGTTAAACTACTTAGATCTTACCAAGCGTGATTATTGTCACAGTTCCAAGTGCATATCTAAGATTCAGAAATCTATCAGTTTTTTCACACTATGAATATGCATACAATGTTATTTTCAACATAATGGCAATTGATATGATAGACTAAATGTTTATTTAATTACAAAGTATTTATTTAGTTGATAACTTATACAGAATAAGACTGATTCGCTAAATAAATTACCCAATTATGTCAAACTCAGTTGGCTTTACGGGCATCATACTTTCACGTCAACCCAAAAGGGTTATATTCAATAGGTATATATATTTTGTGTGATGCAATCTTATTCATGAATAATTGTGGTATATTTGACTGTTATTTTTTAATCAATCAACAATAATAAAAGCCTTTATTTATGAGCGAACTTGGGAAAATACCATCCCAATTTGAAAAATGGATCCAATGAACCCGTCTCATACCCCCATGTGAGAGATGGATAGTGGATCCCACTTTCCCTCTCACATAAGGGGTATGAGATGGGTTCATTAGGGTTATTTCTAGGAATGCCCCTATTTTAAATTTTTTTGGCAAACTACATCAAGAAATTGGATATAATTCTTCTAATGAAGCGAAATAAAAGAAAAAGTATACAAGGAAAAAAAATACCCACTACTTTTCATTTTCCCTTTTCCTTAAACTATGCATCACAAAAATCCATTGTCACTAAAATTAGATTAATGAACTTACTCCCATAACACGAATTACTCCTTACATGACGTAATTTTGCTCACAAAAAATCCAATAAACCCTTTCAACACTCAAACTCCTACTTCTTTTCTAAGAGAAGATACTGATATTACTATTAATATGGGTTTTGAGAAGCGTGTCAAGTATCTAACTTGGAATCAGTGGAGCATAGGTCAAAAGATGTTAAAAAAGACCAATGTTCCATAAAATGAAACATGAGTTAGAAGCTTAATCTAAGAATTGAAACATGCATATGAGAAAAATAAAATATGATGTAATTAATAAATAAAATAATTGTTTCATTTATAAAAGAAGATTGCCTAAGTGTATACATGTGTAAGTGGGAGCAACACCATGCTCATTGTCTAAACTTCTACTTATTTAGAATGAGGTAGTTATATTGCAAATCATCTAAATACGGTTGTCAAAAAAACTTCTCCATGGAAATTTTGGGTAAAGCATCTTTTGACCTAAGTATAAGAGATCTATAGTGATAGATTCAAATGGATTGTTTGGCTTGACCTTTAAATGTACATTAGTAAAGTATTAAAAGTGTTTAGTACAAAAGATTCTAAGAAATAATGATATGAGGAATGTCATGGAATCTTGCTCTTCAAAGACATGAAAGAAGAGAAAACACATGAATTAAATGACCTATATAAAGCTATAGTTGTATCATGTGTTTAATGTACAACATCGGATATCCCCGATGCTTTAAGTGTTGATAGCATGAATTAAGGAATCTGATTTGATGATATTAAAATGCAATCAGGAACATTATATCATTCTTAAGAAGAGCTAAGAATATGTTCTTAGTCCATGAAGATTCTAGATTGAGATTAAAGTTTTCATAGACTCTAATGCTCAATTATAGAAATTGAAACCACATGATGTTCCATCTTATGATAATTAATTAAATATATTGATTGGAATAGTTCCAAAGCAAGCATCAATCAATGAATTAGTAAACAAAGAATTGAATGCATTATTGCTTTCAAGGAAAAATAAAGTATTTTTGATAAAAGGTTCACTAATGAACTTACAAAGGTTCTGAGTATCATTAATTTTATAGTATTGTACTATGATTATAAATGAAACATATCGAAAGCAAAAGAACCAAGGTCTCATCAGTAATCCAAACATAAGTTACCTCGTTGTCACTTATTCTGAAAGAGTTTTAAAAGAGTTCAAGTGAATTAAAAGGAGTTGACAATAAATTACATAATGGATCCATGCACTAAAGACTTCTCTAGCAAGAGTTTGAGTCGCCATCCTAACAAAATGTGAATAACATTCAAAGAAGTGATTGCTTGTAGTAAGAGGAGATTAAAAGTATAATAAGGTATGTTCAAGCCAATCGGGTTACATATTTATGAGAATCAACCTTGAATTAAATAAATCATCAATGTAATTAAATACATAGCCTTTAATAAAGCATATAATAATTTTTCATGATGTTTTTAGGTTAGAAATAGCAATTTGTATGCATGACATACTTGGCAGATTCTCGGATCTTAGATATGCACTTGGAATTATGATAGAGATCATGCTTGGTGAGATCTAGGTAGGCTCAAGTCTAATATCTAATTTGGATTATTTATGATTCTAATTGATGTAGATTTTTGATTATTTTCACTAATAATCATTTTCCTATTTTTATGGATTTGCATTGGTTAACCTTTTATTTACAAGACTTTTGTCATAATTGTGACAAGAGAAAGTATGATTATTATTAAATCAGGAGCTAACTACAAGTATAGATATTCGGTTCAATAACTAACTGAACTAACTGCAAAATAGGAAAATTCAACAATGAGCTATACAACTTAACCCCTAAAGACTACTATATAGTTAACACTCGCTTTCAAGTGGAGGGTGAAACATATCAAGAACCCCGGTCCAGCTTGCTAAGAAAAAACTTTGCTGAGAAACAGACAAGGCTTTGTAATGAGATCAGCAGTTTGATTACTTTGTTGAACTTTCTCGTACACAATTTGACAATCAATGTCAATGTCAATGGGATTCACTACTATTTGATTTGCAAACCTGTTGTCACAATAAAGGGAAAGTAGAGTGAGATTAGAGAGCTGCAAATCAGACAACAAAACAAGCTCGCAACTTACAACAACCATGGCTCTATATTCACTTTTAGTAGAAGACTTAGAGACAGTAGGTTGTTGTTTAGACCTCTAAGAAACCATAGAAGAGGGCTTGATAGCATAATCTGTAACACTTCTCCGAGTCATTGGACAAGATGCCCAGTAAGCTTCAAGTTTGAGAGAAGTAGAAACACTAAAGAACAAACAAAGGCCATGATTTTGTTTAACATAGTTAAGAACCCTGAGAGCAGCATCATAGTGTGATTGCTTAGGATTTTGCATGTGTTGACTTAAAGATTGAACAACAAAACGAATATCAGGTCTGATCGTAAATCATACAACTAATTAACCTTTGGTAAATGGGTAGATCAGCAAGTAAATAATCAAAGCCATTAACACCAGTAAGAGAATCATATTCCTTAGAAGTGAGCTTCGAATTCAATTCAAGAGGAGTGCCAGTGGACTTATTAGCACATAAACTAGTATCTGAAAGAACCTCTAAGGCATATTTTCTCTGAGTAAGATAAATCCTAGAAGCATTTTGTGCAATTTCAAGCACCAGAAAAAACTTCATAGGTCCAAGGTCCCTAGCAAAAAAACGAGATTGAATGAATTACTTGGGTTCATTAATGGCAATCATTCTAATACCAGTAATTAAGTATGTCATCAGCATAGATCAAAACAGTTGTAAAGGAAGAACCGTCAGATTTGGTGAACAAGTGTCACTACCCGATTTACCTGATCCATACGTAATCGAAGATATCTAGAGACGGGATACAAGGAATCTATGGTTACGCAATCCTCACAAGCATCTTTCTTATTTACCTTTAAATGTTTTAACATGTGGTGAATGTCTAGCTCAAGATTTCCCATTCATCATAAAATCACCGATATAGTACAACATCCATTGCTAAACATATCAGTGAAAGTAAAACATATGTATACAATACTCTACAGCTATTGTAGTTTTTCTTCATTTATCTAATTACATAGTGGAGCGTCTATGTTCATCTTCAAAAGAAGCGCCCACTAGACAGAATTCCCTGAAGTATAATTCTTCTCTACTGGCAATCTGCAAGCAAGTTTCCTAAAGGCTCTATTTCTTTTCTAATATGAAAAGGGTTTTCAATAAAACGAGAAGTGAGTATAAAACTCAGTGAGAGATAACTATAACATGTTATGAGTGTTGGAAATCGGTGGTTCACAAGCATGTAGCGGAAGCGAACAATCGGTCCTAGTGTATAACAAAAATTTTCTAAAAATGTTTTTGTGATTCTTTATATATATATAAATTAATCTACATCTATACGAAGAGATCATACTTTTGCTTTATATGCAAATCGATCGTCGAGACTTACACTACAATCTTCCAAGTCGATCTTTAACATAATAGAACGTGTGTGAGCACGTAGAGATGACAAGGTTTTCTTTCTATTTTTCTCTGAGAAAAATCTCTATCGAAAAAAACCTCTTAAAAAAAGGTTTTTTAAAAATAAATAATTAGGATGAGATGTATTTATAGAACTCCATTTAGAGTTTTGATTCATTTAAACTCTTTAAATTAATTGAATTAATAATTCAAAGATGATCATCAAATGATATATTTGATATAATTAAATCTTTTCAAATGCTATTTAAAATAAAGTTTTAATCTATTTTAAATTATATCATCCTTTTGATGATATATTTGATAAGATTAAACCTAATTTAAAATAAAATCCTATTATATCATCTTTTGATGATATGTTTGATTTAGTCAAACCTATTTAAATCTTATTTAAAATATAATCTCATCTATTTCAATTATTATTTAAATTTTAAATTAGTTTCTTAAATTAATCTAAATTTGACTTTACTTAATTTTAATATTATATTAATATCTCATATCAATTTAATATTTTACATAACACATTCAATTCAAAATCAAATATATTAATATTTAATTTATTAATTCCGAATTTCACATTTAAATACATCTTTTAATTAATTAATTCTTAATTAATTAATACTAATTATCTCATAATTACAAATTTTCTCTAGAAAATTATTTTCTTACAAATAAGTTCTTTTCAACCTTTGTCATTCTTATCCTATACAGTATTTTACAGAGGCGACCGAGAGACCATGGACCTATAATTACAAGCTCCAATAAATTAGATGATTAATCAAACTCTTTAATGTAATAAATCTAATTTATTATGGAATTGCACTCTTGCAATTATAGAACATATTTACTGAGTAATCTCTAATAGTCCATTGATATAATCATTTCATGCATTCAATCCTCCAAAAATTGATTCATAATTAGAACTAGTCAAAATTACTGTTTTACCCCTCTAATTATCTCTTTATCCTTAAGTACCATTAATTCACTAGTCAACATATAATCTTCTATGCAGAAGGTTTGGATTCAATATCTGTAAATCATGTTCTCAACCACTTATCCCAATGAATCTCCATAACAAAAGTCTTTAGCCTGATTGATTATACCAACATACCGTGACAAGTAAATCAAAAGATCCAAGTAACATAAACAGGAGTTCATGACTACTCAGGATTCAGATTGATTGATCTGCATATGATCATCGATTGATATAATCCACTAACATGTGTATCTACATCAGTGATTCAAATCTAGATCACATGCATTCATAATGCTAGTGGACCATACTAGCAACGACTAAATTAAAGATTCCATACTTTAATCTGTTGCAGACAATTTAATTCATTATCTATAATCTTAATCCTCTTGTATTAATATAAGATTATGTCACTTTATTGAATTTGGAATTTTCTAATATTTATTTATATTATTCGATAATAATATATTCACAACAATTATATAGAAAAATGTCACTTTTATTAATTTCATTAAAATAATTCTTATTACATGCTTTCAGGGCACCATGCCCAACAATGAGTTGAAAAGCATTAGAAGTATAATTCATCAAAACGGTTTCAATAATAAATTTTCGTAAAATAGTATAGATTCGCATTCATTTTGTAAAGCCACTAAAGCAGATCATTTGTAATTCAAATCTTTAGCATATACTTGAATATACTTATACTTAGTTTCAAAATTGAAAACATCATCAAAATGAGTGAATTTATATAGTTCAAGAAATTCATAAGTGCAAAATTGAAAACATCATCAAAATCAGTGAATCTATATAGTTCATGAAATTCAAAAGTGTAATATTCAATAGGTGACCCCTATAGCACTTTTCTCCCACTTGGGATTCAAGAGGTGACCCCCATGGAACTTTTCTCCCATTAACACTTTTACAAGAAGTTTAATATGAGGGGCTAGGATGGTAACATCTCACCGTTGTACCCCTTCACCCGCGGGTCGACCGATACCTATCGGAGCAATTCTCCTTTTTAACCTAACCTATCACGCAGGTATTCATAATCCATAATATGAACTACTATGTGCACATAATCCAGCAATTCCATTGCTGGAATAGGATCTCATCACAAATTTCATGCACTTCAAATCCATACAATACATAGTTAAACAAACATATAGCATATACTCATGAAATCCTTATTTCAATCCTATCACATTCATAAAGCAGTATATAGAACTTAGATTCAGGAAATCATCATTCAAATCCAATAACTTTAAAAAATCAGTATGTATGGCAAAAGCCATGAAATAGCATAAGCAACCTTTAATTGACTTTTGGTAAGCAGTGAATAGAATAAAAATCATGAAATAATATAAGCATTTTTTACTAACTAGCATTCTTTAATTATCACTCACATTTAGCCTTTGCAGGCTCTACTTGGTTCAAATCCCTGATGGAGTCGAATGGTGCAGCTCCAATAGTTCTAAACATCACACATGCAAAGATGGACAACACAATAATGAGGGATGTCCAATGCAATTCAATTAACTAAAATAGCTAAACTATACTTCGTATCTCTCTTTCGGGTTCTAATCTTCCTTTTAAGTAGCTTAATTTAAGGTCATTGTTGTTATTATAGAAGACTTCGACCCATCGACCCGTACGCAACATGTCAAAAGCACTTTCGAATCGAGTACTCTTCCTAGGCCAAGTACTTTTTCTTCTCAGACCAATGTTTTCCATTTTCCTTCATAGACCGAGGCCTAATATAATGTCTCTCGGTATGGGTTCTTGATACAGACCAAAGATTTTTCTTCCTTCCTAGATCAAGGTCTAATATAATGTCTCTTGGTCTGGGTTCCCGATCTAGACCGAGGACTTTTCTTTTTTCCTAGACCGAGACCTCATATAATGTCTCTTGGTCTGAGTTCCCGATCAAAACTGAGGACCTTTCTTCTTTCCCAAACCGAGACCTAATATAAAGCCTCTCATTCTGGGTTCTAAGTCCAAATTGATGATATTTTCTTCCTTCCCAAACTGATTACTTTTCTTCCTTCCCAAACTAATGAATTTTCTTCTTTTCCATATCAAGATTTAATATAATGTCTCTAGGTCTGGGTTTCCAAAATGAGTGATCATTGTTCTGCCAAGTACTCTTTTGGGCTAACCAAAATGTCCTAACTATTTGATTTGAGATAACAACAATATCTTCATATCTAAGAACGATTCTTAAATTCCTAATGCCATTGCTTTTGACATTTTTTTCTAACCAATTTATTCAACACAAGAATGGACTTTAAAACATGGTTTGTTATTGCACATTACATGAATATAAATATAAAAACAATATACATAAATTTGCATACAATATTAACTACCAAAATAAAAGCTTTACAATTTTAGTATCTCCTACCATTTTCTTACAAATTTATATTACCTTATTATACAAAACGAGAAAAATTCAATTTATTTTTATGAAAAGGATCCAATCACCGAATATTATAATCTCACATGTCCATAGCCAATTATAATAAGTATGAAAGGTGGAAAATGCCTTTGCTACCACATCTCATGTAATTCCTTTATTTTATCTATAAGAAAACATAATCCCACCTCTCCGTAGCCTATTATGTTATCTTAATCAAGCTTAGCCCAAACATTCTTATGAAGCACTATTAAATTAGCTCATGCATGTGTCCATGTCCATGTCTTGGATGATAGCACTACTCAATCATGCATCATATGCTTCGATAATAAATACATATACGTACACCAATTATAAGTCTGACATGTCTGTAGCGAACTCAAAAATAATATAAGTATCACATTTATTATAATGTATGTAGTAGTTACAATACATTCCCCCAACAATGAGAGGGAAAAATAGAATGGAATGTTAAAGCTTTGGAAATGTCAAGAATGTGCCTATATTTTCTCTTAATAACCCATTTTGTTATGGAGTATAATAAGCATATGAACTTTGATGAATGATTCCTAAAGATGAGAAGAAAGATGAAAATTTTGTGTGAAAGAATTCTGCCATTATCACTCCTTATGACTTTGATATAATGAGAAAATTGGTTATGAACCATTGCAATGAAAGATTTCAGGAAACTGAGGTATTATTTGGAAAAGAATTTCTATCTTGTTTAGCCAATGGACAAATTGTGCAATTAGTCAAACCATGAGATAAAGTCAAAGAATTCGATTCAGGAATATCTTTGAGTTTTGAATGTGATGCATGGCCGAAATGACTATGCCAAATCTAAGAGTCATCTTTTAATGAATTTTCCAAATTGATTACATTACTAGCAATGTCTACTGAATGAACAGGAAAATTAGAATTTGAAACAAATGAGGAAATACAATTAAGACTTGAAACAGATGAAAAAAAAAAAGTAAAGTCCATGCTTCAATATACCAATCCCTATTGGTCTTGAAAGATGCAGAAAAAAGGGTAGAATGTCACATTGACTAGATTTTTTAGAGCTAAGTTGGGAAACAAAGAAGAGATTATAGTGAAAATTAGGGAGAAACAAGACATTGGAAAGAGTGATGGAAGGAGGAACCGGATAGATCCTACTGTTAGTGTACGAGCAATCTGTAAGAAGAAATAGTAATTTAAAAATTTTATAAT
The DNA here is from genome assembly GCA_027186245.1 of Coriaria nepalensis. Lineage (NCBI taxonomy): Eukaryota > Viridiplantae > Streptophyta > Magnoliopsida > Cucurbitales > Coriariaceae > Coriaria > Coriaria nepalensis. The sequence continues at coordinate 6,278,110 of CP114491.1, read as the reverse complement.
TTAATCCTAAATATTGATTAAACTCATAGACATACACCAAGATCGATCATACAAACATATATAAAAAATATATTTAATGGAAAACAAAGAAAAGTTCCAAGAAAGTAAAGGATTAAGATCTAAGAAAACTTACTAATCTTAATATAGAACCGAACAAATCTCCTAGCTCCTTCATCATGGCTAAATTCAATAGGAAGATTGAGATGCTTAACTGTTCACTCTCTAATCATAATCCACGCAATTCAGTTTGCTCTGTTGATTTTATACTCTAAGATTAATCACATTATTCAAAGAGCTCGTGAAAAGGAAAAGGAAAGTCTCACTTTCTCACACTAGGGATTTCGGCCAAGAGGCAAGTAAAGCCTTTCATTTTCGGTGACCTTGATGGGGTATTTATAATACCCTATTAGGTCTAAGGTTTCCTAATAGAATTATGTTTCCTTATAGCATTAAGTTTCCGTATAGCATTAAGTTTCCTTAGACAAATTAAGGAAACAATGAGTCAAACTCACCTAATGTATGGTCGGCTTTGTCATGGGTCGTTAGCCCATGTATTTCAATCAGCACTTTAGTTAATTTGGCAATGAAATCCAATTAACAAATCAATCTATTAACTCTTTAATGTGTAATTGCTAATTAAGTACCTTTGTGACACTTTTTACAATTAAATAAATAATCCCAATGTAAATTGTTAATATCTAATGAAATTAATGTCATGCTTAGTTATGCTAGCAGAGCTAAACGACATTAGATTCATTAAATTAATAATTTATGATTTTTCCCTTATAGTCGTACTATAAGACAAATTATGATTTTACCCCTAAAATCAAAACTGTCTGTTTTCCTTATCCTCGACAAAACATTAACTCAATTACATCTGAACTTTAATGTGTGTGACTAATTAAGTTCTACATCAAGCCGGTAGGAGGATCTCATAACACTTTCTGATTTTATCTAATTCATAATTAAATTCATTTAGCTTCAAAACACCTTTTAAACTAAATAGTTAACTCAGTTATCTTATGATTATTAATTTAAACTTCAAAGCCAATATTGATTTTTAGGAAAGTGTTAAGGCTAATCGAGAGATGAGAAGTAAATATTTTCCAAAGAACCTATAGTGATTAATGGTTGTACAATAGCAATCCTTCCATCTATGAACTATTAAATTCTAATAGATAAATCATATGAACTATTTTTTCTTTAATGAATATAGATAATGGATTTACTAAAACAATTTTAATACCATACTATCATGTAAGGATTTTATTGTTCAATACATAAGCGATGAATTCCCTCTTAATCACTCACAACCTTCGTGTACCACATTTGATACCGAACTATTCACCCTACGTTCACCCTTGGCTTAGGTTAATTGGAATAATGTCAAAGCATGAAACCTAACACATAAAACACTATGGTGATCTCAAGTCTAAAGACCACTTGTAATATAGTCACAAAATAATTCTCATTAACAGTTAGTATTAATTTTCATTGAGAATTAACTAAGTATCACGTTCAGTACCTATAATCTCTAGTAAGCACTCACATAATCATCATGATATTCTACTAACACCAATGCCCATGATATTGGCCACCTTAAACACTTTATATAATGAATTATGTGATTGTCTATCTGAATCATCAATGTCCATTCTTCAGATCCTATGACAACGAACAATTCATGTCTTGAAGTTTTAAGCAAATTGAGTCTTAATAAGCATGATCTCTATCATTGTCTCTAAAGTGCATATATCTTAAAACACTGGACATTTTCATAATATGTATTCATAGAACATAAGATATTAATTCTAACATAATTAATAAACAAGAAAAATGGATGAATACTTTCACTATTATTGAACAAATAATAATATTGTTAATATTTTCAAATAAGATTGTATCTCATAAAATCATACCCATCGGGTCTAATCTGATTGACTTGACATGCATACACTTTCATCTACATGAGTAGCTTAAGTGTCAAAACCATTTGGCAATTTAATGAAAGTAAAAGGATTATGATGACATGAAATGGGTGAAATTAAAGCCTAAAAAACGTAAGTCATATGGCATGTAGCTCCATAATCAGTAATCCAATCATGAGAATTAGTAAAACTCAATAAGTTTGTATTCTTACTTAGACAGTTTGAAACTTGTGTAGAAGAATTTGAATTGCTTGTGAAAATTTCTTCTCCAAACAATTGTAAATGTGAGTCTGTTGATCTGGAGTCTGTTGATTAGGCAGAGAAAGAGTTGGATTGTGATCAACTTGAACAGTATTTAAAGTTTGAGGCCTGGTATACTTGAATTTAGGAAATTTATGACCAATTGATACCCCGCAAGCTTTTAACATGTCTCCATTTTATGCCCTAACACATGCCAATTCTCATAAATGTGATGAGAGAGAAAATATGATTACTATTAAATCAAGAGCTAATTACAAGTATATGTAATCAGTTCCATAACTAACTTACCTAATTGCAAAATAAGAAAATTACAACTTAACACCTAAAGACTATTATATAGCTAAGAACTTTTACTTGTATAGTCACTTATTTCATTTTTGTATAAAAACTTTCAAAGTAGGGTGCTTCAGGTAAAATAACCTTTACGAATTTTTATTTTTTAAAAATAGCCCATCAAAAAATTATATTGGCATAGTAGTCCTCTTCTTTATTATTAACTCTAAAAGAAGTAGTAAAACCTAAAATTACTAAAATGCCTTATCCCATTCCCTTGAAAAATTATGAAAAAGCCCTCAATCCCTTCCCCTGCAAAATTATGAAAAAGCTATCATCACCTTCCTCTCCCTCACGCAAGAAAAACCAACAGTAACATGAAACAAAATAGAGAAACTCGAAAAAAAAAAACCTTAGAAATTAAAAAAAAAAATTGTTCTTCTAATATGATCTTATTCTTTTGTTACTTCTAATCTAATCATACTCTATTGTCACTTCTAATTCACTTTCCTCCTTTGTGATTCATTTGCAAGCTTCGTAATTGTAGGTCGAGAGCTTCGAGATAGATAAATCCTTTTGGTAAGTTTCATGTTTTTCTACTTGATTTTTCTTTCAATAGTTTATAGATAATAGAAATTGAAACATAAAGGTGTCTCATTGTTTGTATTTTATTTGTATTATGATTCCGATTTTATCTACAATGCGTAAATCTGAGTTCTAAAAATCTACAAATCTTGTTCTTTGTATGGAGTTCTCGATGCTCAATTACTCGATGGCTCAACGGATGTGAGGCCTCGAGCTATCGAGCATTACTGAAACCTTCAAATCATCAAATACCAGTGTTCAATTAACTTTTTTCATCTCCTTAATAAAGATTATTGATTTCCTCTTTCTTTTCCTTTTATAGAAATGAAAACATTTCGTAAATATATACTTATGATGGTGAATGGAAGGAGAATGTGAACACAAATAAGAAATAAAATCCACGGTATTAGCATTGAAATAGCATGTAGGGATCAACTGGGAGTTTCGATCGAATCTAATGTCACGTATACTCAGCAGTTAGAAGTTGTTTATGATTCTATTGATGTAGATCGTAATGAATTTGGATTCAACTATCTTACAAGCTATGTAGTAAATTTTTTTCTTCACTACTATATATAAGAAATAACCCAATTCCTCTACCACCCCCAACCCCTCGAGAACCCAATAAGAGTGATCCCATATGATGTAATTATTTTGTATTTTATGATTTTGATGTAGTCACCTTTTGATGTAATGTAATCAAACTTTCACCTTAGTGTTTATTTTTGGAGTTACCCTTTTTATGATGAATTTTCGTATAATTTTTATTAATATTGTGATTATTTACAGTGTTCTTTCTTCAAGATGAGAGCTCGGTATGTTTGGAATGTTTCCATTGGTCCATAGAAAACAAAGAGTTTGAAGTCATTGAACACAAATCTCGATGGTTTGATGGGTTTGGAAAGAGCGATCGAGCCCTTGAGATTTAAAAATAGAGTGTTTGAAGCTTATGAAAGGTTTAAACTTTATGGTTTGAGATGAAAGATCTAAGATTTAGGGTTTAATATGAAGGTTTAAGTTTTCGGGTTTGAGATGAAATGTGTAAGCTTTATGGTTTGACATGAAAGATCTAAGGTTTAGGTTTTAATATGAAAGGTTTAAGCTTTAGGGTTTAAGATGAAAGACTTAAACTTTCAAGTTTAAGATGAAAGATCTAGGACTTAGGGTTTAAGATGAAAAGTTTTAACTTTATGATTTGAGGTATAAGATGTAAGGTTCAAGTTTAATGATGCAAGATTTAGGACTTAGGGTTTAAGATGAAAGATCTAAGACTTAGGGTTTGAGATGAAAGATCTATGGTTTGGGTTTAATTATAAAAGCTTTAAGCTTTAGAGTTTAAGATGAAATATCTAAGCTTTATGGTTTGAGTCTTTGACATGACAGATATAAGACTTAGGGTTTAATATGAAAGGTTTAAGATTTAGGATTTAAGATGAAAGATCTAAGGTTTAGGGTTTAATTTGAAGGGTTTAAGGCTTAAGATTTAGGGTTTAATTAAAAAAAAAAAGAAGTTTAAGCTTTAGGATTTAAGATGAAAGATATAAAGTTAGGTTGAATATGAAAGATCTAAGACTTAAGGTTTAATATGGATGGTTTAAGGCTTCTGGTTTAAGATGAAAGATCTAAGGTTTAGAGGTTGATATGAAAGGCTTATACGCTTTTGGGTTTTAATATGAAAGGTTTAAGATTTAGGATTTATGAAAGATCTAAGATTTAGGATTTAATATGAAGGTTTAGACTTCAGGGTTTAAGATGAAAGATATATTACCTAGGGTGTAAGATTTAGTATTAAGGGATTCAGATGAAAGGTATAATGTTTAGGGATTAATATGAAAAGTCTAATATTTAGGATTTAATAAGAAAGGTTAGTCTTTAGGGATTGAGATGAAATGTTTAATATGAAAAATCTAACACTCAAGGTTTAATATAAAAGATTTAGGTTTTGAGATTAAGATGAAAGATTAATGTTTAGAGTTTAATGTTTAGAATCTAAATCAATGGTTGGTTATGAATTGATAGTATGATACCCATCAAGCCAATCGGGTTTGACCCAATATGGTCATTTAAATGAGCATTTAGTCTATCAACTAAATAAATCCTTTATATTTAAATAAACATTTAGTCTATCATATTAATTGTCAGTATTTCGGAAATGACGTTGCGTGTATATTATTTGTATGACATACCTAATAGATTCATGGACCTTAGATATGCACATGGAATCGTGGTAGTGATCACATTCGATGAAATCCAAGTAGTTTGACATTTACGATCCAAATTGTTCATAGTCATAGGATTGTTATGATGAGATAATGACAATTCGGAAAAACTATTACATGCACTATCTTCGAAAGGGAAGAATGATATTCTCATAATCATCGATATTAGAGAATATTGGGACATGCATGTAGGTGATTAGTAAAGACTTACTCACTGAATGGTAATAATATTGAATATTAGTGAGACTTCTCAAGTGGGGATTGTACTTGTGATTATCAGATCTGAGATCACCGAAATAACTAACATATAGGATATCATTCTTTGGTATCACTAGATGTGATTCTAATTAAGGGTTACTAAAAAGGTGAACTATCTGGCATATTTTCTTGTACGGGTAGTCTATAGGATGATAAGATAGTATCCATCACTCTTTATATTATGAAGAGTCCTATGAGTGTGTGTCCTAATGTAACGTAGAAATCATTTCGCAAGGTAGTACAGTTTGAAAAAGACATTATATAAATCCATTGTCTAAGTTGCATATGAACTCACATGATTCATATGGTCAGTCTAGTAGGATTTAACAGTTAAACTATATCCTAAAACTGATTGGAATTATAGCATAGATTGAAAGATCAACCTGGTATGGGGATTTTCACCACAGGTTCTTTTGGAAGTTCCAAACTACTTCTCATTTCAAGTGTAGTTTATGCGCCTTGCTAGAGGCCAACTTAGGCGTGGTGGTTTAAGTTAATTGATAATGGAGATGATAAAATTAACTTTTTAACATAAATGTTATTTTAAATGAAACAGTCCAATCTTTAGATTGGATAACACTCACAAGTTGTTGTGGTGCTCCACTTATTAGGGAAATATAGAACTTATTGGGTTCACACACATAAAGATGAAGGATTTCGGTTGAAATCATATTATGAGAAATTTGACTTGTTCTTAGAGAACTTGATTGAACAAAAATCCTTAGTTTAATTTATTAAGTCTATATCACAACCGCACTACTAATATATCCAAAGTGTGATTAGATTTAATTTAAAATTAAATAAATATTAGAAAAATATTAAATTAACTAAATAAGTTTATTAAATGAAGATTTAATAAATTTTAAAAATAATATTTTAAGGGTCAAAGGTAAAACTCGTTTGGTCATTCAAGAATTAATATACCAAACCGGGCTATTAGATAATGTGCGAAACAAAGTAAAATTGGATGACCCATTTGGATTATGTTAGACATAAAATTGAGTTGTTGGAAAAACCAAGTTTATATTAAACATAATGGGACCAGTATTTATTTTTCAAGCGTTCATTAAATGAACTCAACTTTGGCCCAATGGGAAATTCCTATATAAGAAACCCTTTTCGTGACTACCCTAGTCGCCAAAAGTGAGAAAAAGTGAGAGAAAAATTCATTTTATCTCTACCACCTTCTTCATTTCTCTAAGTATTTTCTCTATATCAAAGTGTTGATGAGAGTGAGATAGTAAACCGAGAGGATTTGTCCATATGAATTAAGATTAGAGGTTGGGTGACGGCTCTTGTAATCGAAGAAGATTCTATGATGGCGACAATTTCCGGCGTGGCGGGATTGAAAGGTGGTGGCAATTGAGGCTTTCAACCAACCTTGGGGAAGTTAAAAAAAAAAATTTCTAATCCTCCCTCTCACTTCTCTTTACTAGATTTAGTTTATTTCTTAGAGTAGATGTGAAACCAGATTTCTGATTTGATGAAGAGTTCATCAAAAGCATAAACCATGATCTTAGTGGTAGATGTTTTGGAATCATACATCCAAAAGTCATTTTCAAAAATATCATTCCACTGCATATAAGAGAAGATTCAATGACTTATGCAGACATGTGGGACCATAATATTGTATTAGGGCCTTTACCCGCTAGGAAAAAAGAGTTTCGATTGGTGCCTCAGGTCAGTAGTTGGGCACCGGGACATTTCTACCATGGCTACTATTGACCCGAGCCTAAAGAAGAAAAAGAACAAACTATTCTCAGTTCATGTAAAATGGTAATGTAGATTGTAATAAAATAGTGGGAGCTTTACTAAAATTGATAAGTCTCTTGATTTTAGTAGTTGATAAATTTTACAAAGTACTTATCTTATGCATTTCTTTTTTTCTTATGAAAGCTAGGGATGACGAATAGTTTGTTGTGTTCAATCCAAAAAGTTAGGTGGATCAAATTACAAGGATTGACAAAGACAGCTGAGAATTGTTCTCAGGCATGAACACCTTGTTGATGTTCTTACTCATGATGTCATAATTGTTCCCCTTGCGGGAGCAAGTGCCAAAGAGGGACAAATGGTTGCTTTAAGATGATGAGGCATAATGCATTATACTTGCATCTATGTCAAATAAACTCCAAAGGTAATACGAGAAGATGCATGTTGTTGAAATTATCGAGAACGTAGAACGATCGAGGAAGATGATAGTCGAACTGAGAGGTATGAGAGGAAGGCACTATATCGCATGAAGATAACTAGGTCAACACCTATTGGAGAACACGTGCCCAAGATGATTGGATGTATTAAGAAACTAGAAAGTCTATGTTTTTAAATGGGTTTTGAACAACTAAGTAATGACTTAGTTATCTAATCACTTGCCTAGTCATTCTCATTGTTCATTTTGACCTACCACATGAATAGTCTGACACCTTCACTTCATGAGTTGCTCAAAATGCTTCAAATAGTTGAAAGATCCCTTAATTGTTTCTTATTCCTAACCATGCTAAGAAAGGAAAGTCTAAGTTTAAGAAATGTGGAAAGGGTTGTTCCTTTGTGGCGAAAAAGGTCATATCAAAGAACAAGAAAGGCAAGAAAGGCAAAGCAGGAAAGTGTTTCCATTGTGATGAGACTAAATATTGGAAGTGAAATTACATGACTTATCTAGCTTATGTTCCAAAGAAGAAGCCTGATGATCCTTCATGTATGATCATGATTCAAGCTATATTTCTTATAGAATATTTTCTACTTAGGTATTAGATACTCAAGTGGATCTCATATTTCTATTATTATGCAGAACCTAAGAAGTAGAAGAAGCTTGAAGAAAGGAGAAGTGTATCTATGAGCAGGAATCTGAGCAAGAGTTGTAGCATTAGTAGTAGGCACTTATGGTTTATCTTTACCAATTGGTTTAAAAATAGTTATAGTTTTAAAAGACTGATATGATGTACCTACTTTATAGGTAATATTGTTTCTATTTCCAGACTTATTGTGGAGGGTTACACATTTTCTTTCAAGAACAATATTTATGATATTTCCATGAATGGTTTATCTTTTGAGAGTGGCTCCCTAGTTAATGGCTTATATGTCTTGAATTTAGAAGATACAACTTGCTTGAATATTAAACATGTTAAGAAATAAAAGTTGATACGAATCAAACTTACCTTTGGCATTGTTATTGGGTCATGCTAATGAGACAGGAATTAGCAAGTTGTATAAAGATGGATTTGATACCTTGATCCAATTGGTTATGAATCAATGCCAACATGCTAGTCTTGTCTACTTGAAAAAATGTTCCCAATCTCGTTATAGTTGAATTGGAGAAAGATTGACCGAGTGGCTACGACTAGTACATACCAATGTATGTAGACTCATGTCAACTTCAACTGGAGGTGGTTATTAATACTTTATTACCTTCCCTCATGATCTCTATAGATTCAAATATATTTATCTTAGGAAACATAAATCGGAATCAATTAAGAAGTTCAAAGAGTATAGGAATGAAGTTGAAAAATAACTTGGTAAAAGTATTAAACTCCCACGATATGATCGAGGAGGCAAATACTTGAGCCACGAGTTCCCTGACTACCAAAAAGAGAATGAGATTCTCTCTCATTGAACTCCTCCTAGAACACCATAATTAAATAGCATTTTGGGAAGGAAGAATCAGATTCTATTAGATATTGCAATGTTAATGATTACATGCACTGAGCTTTATGTGCCATTTTGGGGTTATGCCCTACAAAGCGTTACATATATGATGAATATGATTCCCTCTAAATCCATTTCTACAACTCTATATGTGATATGGAGATGGGGAAGGGCATCATTTCACCACCAAAAGATCTGGGGATGTCGTACTTATGTTAAAATGCAAGAAGCGGAGATATTATAGGTAAGCTCTAATAAATGCTAGCTTGTGGGATAACCTAAATAGACTTTAGAATACTACATACATAATTCCGTTGAGCTCAAAGTGTTTGTAGCTAAATATGATGTTTCATTGGAAAGGGAATTCCTTTCGTAAAAGGACAATGGGAGTAAAGTCGATCTTAAAGAGATTCCAGGCACATAAAATAATAATATGATTTAGAATTTGCATTCAACTATTCCAACATCTGAGGAACCTTCAAAAGAAAGGATTGTGATTCCTTAGAGTACCAAAACACTTTGTAGATCTGGAAGAGTCCCAAATGAACTAATATTGTATGATTTTCTTATTGAAAACTCATGTAATGGTTTGGTCATAGATGATGGCTCTATGACTTATGATGAAGCGATGCAAGACTTGAATTTTGAGAAATGGATTGAATCCATGAAATTTGAAATGAATTCCATGTATGTCAACCAACTGTTACATGTTGTCATTAGACCTGAGATCACCATGATGTCATATGTGCCGGATTTTATAGAATTATGCAATGAGAATTATCTAGTGACTCTCGGGTAGCCTTAACACTTTGCTAGAAGTTAATCTCTACTTGGAGGTTTAAGTTAATTAATCATAAAATGATTAAATTAACTGTTTAGTTAAAAAGATATTTTAAAGTTAGACGAATCTAATTTTGAATTAGATAAAATCATAAAGTGTTTTGAGATCCTCTTGTCGGCTTGATGTAGAACATAATCGGTTACACACATTAAAGTTTAAAAGTAACTCAATTAAGTTTTCTACGAGGATAAGGAATTTTGATTTTAGGGGTAAAATCATACTTTTTCTTATAGTATGACTATAAGGCAAAATGGTAAATTGTTTATTTATTAAATCTAATATCGTATAGATATGCTAGAACAACTAAGCAGGATATTAGTTTAATTAGCAATTAATAATTTACATCGAGACTATTTATTTAATCATAAAAGTGTCTCGAAAGTTTGTAATTAGCAATTAGACATTAAAGGGTTAATGTCCTAATTTGTTAATTGGATTGCATAGGCTAAATTAATCAATGTACTGATTAAATACTTTGGGCTACAAGTGCAATGTATGACCGGCCGTAGGTGATGGGTAATGACCCATTATTTACTTAATTAGATTAACGGAACTTTTGACTAAGTCACAATTGATTGGGTCAAAGTTGTGGGTTAATTTTTTGTAACATAAAACTTAAGAGAGCACTATATTAGTACTCTAATAGAGCTGGTCTAAATAATGATTCTCTTCTTGCCTTTTTGACCGAAATCCTATGGTGAGAAAAGTGAGACTTTATTTTTTTTTCCATGACCTCTTCGAATCACATATTCTTTTTGGAGTTCAAATACTTCTCATTACGCGGGTGACCCATAAGCCTTGCTTAGATCTAGTGATTTAGGTTTATTAATAATAAAGATGACCGAACTAACTTTTCACCTATTAAAGATGTTTTAAGGGTAAAACTATCCATTCATCAGAATGGATAAAACTCACAAGCTATAGTGAGGTCCACCTACTAGCGTAGTGTCGAAACTAATCGGTCACACATATTAAAAATAATAGGACTTGTTATTAGTAAAATATAAATTGAAGAATTTGACTTGTTATTAGAGAATTTAATATAAGAGTTAAATCACTAATTAATTTAATTTGCTAAGTCGTTACACACCGCACTACTAACATAGCCAAAGTATGATTTGTATTTAATTTTAAATTTAATAATTATTAGAAAATATTCAATTAACTAAATTAATTTATTAAATGATGATTTAATTAATTTAAAATAAAATGATATTTTTAGATCAAATTAAAAATACAATTGGCCAGTTAAGGGTTAATGGGCTGAATTGGGCTAATGGCAAGGCTAAAATTATTTTCAAATTTTATTGAGAAACTTTGGACATTTAATTTGGGACTATTGGTCGTTATATCTTTACAATAAAAATAAAAAGGACCCATAATTAATCATGAGCATTCATTACATGAGAACCCGGCCCTAGAGGCCAAAGAATGATAAGCCCAAGGGATAGTTACGTATAAATACAAGGAGATTATCCCTAGGGCACGAATCCCCAACCTTAGCCGCCCCTAGCAAGGGAGAGAGAGAGTTCTCACATCTCTCAAACATCTTTTTCCTCACCAAGTTATGTTCTTAGGTGTTGAGATATGAACTAAAAATCACCTTGAATTTATTGTTGTTGTGAACTAAGGTTCGAGGCTGGGAAAAGGCTTGAAATCGATGGCTTTGGGTTGGAGCGATCAGCGATGGACAGTGACATTGTGGGTGGTAGATAGTCAAAAGGCAATGAATTAGGTATCCTTTCTCCGGTTCTCTACCTCCTCTACTCTCTTGTTTTAATTAGATTCTTGATTAGAAAGTATAACAAGAACTCGAACACTAAATTTTGAACCGAGAACACATATTATTGTTTTGGCTATGTTAGGTATCATTCCTTATAGCATGTCTCTTGGTCTTGGTAAAGTCCACCGAGAACACATATTATTGTTTTGGCTATGTTAGGTATCATTCCTTGTAGCATGTCTCTTGATCTTGGTAAAGTCCGAACTGAGAACTCGAACACTAAATTTTGAATAGCACTTTTTCTACGGGTTCGAGGAGGTTAATCAACTTACATTAATGACATGAAAAAATTTCAATTTATGAAATTGCTAAATTATATCATATGACTAAGATTCTATAATTAAGAATTAGTTCTAGATCCAGAAAAAGTTTTTCCTGCACTTTAAAGTTTTCTTGTTTTGAAGGAGTTCAAACTTGAAAATTAATGTCAATTGAACTATATGCTAGCTTGAAAATGATGAACCATGGATGCAACTAGTTTGACTAAATGTTAATCTTGCTAGATTGAATCTAAAGGATGTTTATATTAGGACATTATGGTGCGTCAAGATACATTGAGATATATTTTAGGGAATAATACATGTTGATTAAATTATGATTTATGTACATGTATGAATGGATATAGTACACATATTATTGTTTTGATATGGGATTCATATTATATTATAAAGCATTCTGGTGATGTGTATATGTCGATATTTTGATGTGACTATTTAAAATCCCTTCTTGATAATATTAACCTGGAAAGCTATATAAGAGAGTATTATGTAGTGCCTTCTAAACATTACACTAAACATGGATCTAATTGAATCATTAAGAGGCTATGAAGACATGGGGATTATTTATTAGTTAAGTTTGCAAGTTCATTGTCTTTAATGCATCAGATGCATATGACTACATCTTTCACTCTAGGCTAGGCTATAGACACATGGGGAGGCCTAGACTGAGAGAGTGTATGACCACAAGAACATTTGGTTGAGATTAACTATGAGATATGATTGGCTATGGACAAGTGAGACTATAGTCTATTAGATGCAAGTAAAAGAGTTACTAGATATCTAATTACAAAAGGAGGTTTCACTACCTTACATATATGGTATAGTTAGCTACAGATTCATGGGACCATAATATTCAATGTAGGCACTTCTACCCATTAAGAAAAAAGAGTTTTTCGCTGTTCACATAAAAATGTAACATAGATTATAGTAAAATAGTGGGAGTTTGACTAAAATTGAAACACTCTTGATTTTAGTAGTTAATAAATTTACAAAGATGCTTATGTTTTGTATTTGTTTGTTTTTCTTATGAAAGCAAGCAATGACGAAAGTTCTTCAATCTTTAAAGAAAATAAGTTAGTAAGATCTAAGTATAGGGATTATAATAGACAACTGAGAATTATTCTCAAGCATGAGCGCCTTGTTGATGTCCTTGCTTAAGAAGGAGAATTTTGTGTTGCTTATTAGACCGAACTATGCCAAGAAAGGCAAGCCTACATTTAAGAAATGAGGAAAAAAGGGTTACTTAAAGCAAAGAAGGTTACATTCAAGGATAAGAAAGGGAAGGATGGATAGTATTTCCATTGTGGCGAGACTGGACATTAGAAACAGAATTATAAGACATATAGTTTCTCTTCACAAGAAGCATGATCATGCTACATGTATGTTCATGATTTAAGCAATATTTTCTTCTAGCATCTTTTCTAGTTGAATATTAGATACTGAATGCAAATCTTATACTTGTACTATATGTGGAACCATAGAAGTAGATGGAGATTGAAGAAACAAGAAGTGTTCTTACGCGCCTTAATAGAAGGCACATATATTTATCTTTATCTCCTAGTTAAAACTTGGTTTGGCAAGATTACTATTATGCAACAACCTTTACAAGTATTATTGTATATATTTTCGGACTTGAAGAAGGTTACACTTTTTCCTTCAATGACAATATTTGTGATATTTCCATTAATGGTTTGTTTGGTAGTGGCTCCCAAATTAATAGTTTGTATGTCTTGGATGTAAATGATAAAATTGTTAGAAAAGGCAGTTCAAAACTACACAGCGGAAGCGAACAATTAGTTCCATATAACAAAAATTTTCTAAAAAATATTTTAGCAATCATTTATATACATATAAATTATTCTTATATATATATGAAGAGGTCATATATTTGCCTGCAGGAATCAATCATCGAGACTCACACCACGATCTTCTAGATCAATACTCAACACAATAGGTTGTGTGTGGGCACATAACAATGACAAAGTTTTTCTTTTTCTTTTTCTCTCAGAATTATCTCTACAAGAAAAACTTCTTAAATTAATTAGAATCATATGTATTTATAGAACTCTATTATGTATTTTGATTAATTTAAAATCTTTAAATTAATTGAACTGATAATTTAATCATGATAAGATGATTATCAGATGATATCTTTAATATGATTAAATCTTTTCAAATCTTACTTAAAATATAGTCTTATCTATTTTAAATAACATAATCAATTTAATAATATATTTGATAGATCAAATCTTTTCAAATCTTATAAAATAAAATCTTATTTATTTTAAACTCATCTATTTTAAATCAAAAGCATATCGTATTTCAAATTTAAATTAGTTTCTCAAACTAATCTACATTTGACTTACCTAATGTTAATAATAAATTAATATATCATATCAATTTAATATTATATATAATATATTAAATTCAAAATCAAATATATTATTATTTAATTAAATAATTCCTAATTTCATCATTTAAATATATCATTTAATTAATTAATATTAATTATCTCATAATTATGAATTTGCCCCAAAAAACTATTTTCTTGCAAATAAGTCATTTTCAACTTTTGTCATTCGCACCCTATGTAGTGTTTTATAGAGGTGACCTGAGGATTATGTACCTATAATTCCAAGCTCCAATAAATTATATTATTAATCAAACTTTTTGATATAATAAATCTTAATTTATTAATCTCAATATTATTTCATTAAAAATATAGGATTGCACTCTTGCAATTATAGAACATATTTACTGAGCAATCTCTAGTAGTCTATTGGTATAATCATTTCATGCATCAATCCTTCAAAAATTGATTAATAATAATTACCGTTTTACCCCTCTAATTATCACTTTATCCTTAAGTATCATTAATTCACTAATGACTAATCAATTTCTAACTTGATTATAAATTTGAGCTCAAAACCATTCAGTTCCAGAATTAACCCTTAAGGGAACCAATATACAATCTTCTATGAAGAAGGTTTGGATTCCATATATATAAATCATGGTCCCAGTCACTTATCTCAATGAATCTCCAAAACAAAAGTCTTTAGCCTGTTTTACAAACAAACCGTGACGAATGCATCAAAAGATTTTGTTGACATAAATAGGAGTTCATGACTACTTAGGATTTAGATTTATTTGCATATGATTATCTATGGATATGAATTTAATTCTTTATGGTGAACAGTATTATAATAAATAATTAATTCATATTGAGTCATATCCTATACAATCCAATTACATAAAGCACCTCCACTAAGATGTCTATCAATATTAGTGATTCAGATATAGATCACATGCACTCATAATGTTAGAGGACCGTACTAGCAACTATTATATTAAAGATTCCATACTATAATATGTTGCAGATAATTTAATTTATTATCTATAATCTTAATCCTCTCGTACAAATACAAGATTATAGTCACATTAATGAAATTGGAATTTTATGATATTTATTCATATTATTCGATAATAATACATTAACAACAATTATATGTAGAAAAATATCACTTTTATTAATTTCATTAAAATAATATTCATTACATGTTTTCAGGACACTATGCCCAACAAAAACTTGCTTTAATGTAGAACATGTTAAGAAATACAAGTTTGATACAAATCAAGCTTACCTTTGGCATTTCGATTGGGTTATGCCAATGAGGCAAGAATAAGCAAGTTGCATAAAGATGATACCTTATTAATCCATTATTGGAAAAATAATCAAGTCTTCTTTTGGTAGAATTGGAAAAAGATCAACTGAGTTGCTGGCCCTAATACATACCGATGTATGTGGACCCATGGCAACTCTGGCCAAAGGAGATTATATTTATTCCATTACCTTTACTGATGATCTACCTAAATTTGGTTATATCTATGTAATGAAATATAAATTTGAATCTTTTGAGAAATTCAAATAATATAGGAATGATGTTGAAAAATAATTTGGAAAAAGTATAAAAATCTTACGATCATATCACGAAGGTGAATACTTAAGCCATGAGTTTATCATATCATAAGAAAAATGAGACTCTCTCACTGAACTCCTCTTAGAACACCACAGTTGAATGAGGTTTTGAAAAAAAGGAATCAAACTCTATTAGATAGCATCAGGTCAGTGATGCCACACATTGAGCTTCTTGTGTCATTGTAACCTAGAAAACGCTGCATATGAGTTTAATAGAATTCTCTCTAAATATATTTCTACAAATATGAGATATGAAAAGGTGGAAAGGCATTCTTTTACTTTATTAAAATTTGGGGATTATGCTTATGTTAAAAAGTAAGAAGTGGAGAACTTAGAGGCAAGATTTAACAAAAATATTATTTTGTGGGATATTTTGAGCGGACAGGATACCACTTCTACCATCCAGTTGAGCTCAGTTGCTTTTAGCCAAATATGATATTTTCTTTGAAAGGGAATTCCTTTCTTAAAAGGATAGTGGGAGTAAGATAGTTCTGGAAGAAATTCATGACACCCAAAATAATGATTAGATTCATATTTTGGATTTAGCTACACCCACATCAGAGGACCTGTAAAAAAGAAAGGGTTGTGATTCCTCGAAGTACATAATCACTCCATAGATCTTAGAGAGTCCTTAATGAAATAGTACAATATGATTTTCTTATACTAAAGTCTTGTAACCCTACGAGTTATGATGAAGCAATACAAGGCTCAGATTCTGAAAATGGGTTGAAGCCAGAAAATCTGAAACAGATTCCAAGTATGTCAACTAAGTTTTGAACTTGGAGAATGAAAGAGAAATAATTATTTCGATTGGATGCAAATGGGTCTTTAAGAAAAATACTGGGATAGATTGAAAACTAGAGACCTTTAAAGCTCAGTTAGTGGCAAAATGTTATAGACAACAAAGGGAATCAACTATGAAAAAACCTTCTCGCTCTTAGACATTGTCAAATCTGTTCAAATTTTGCTAGCGATTGCAACATATCATCATGCGTATCAGATATGGCAAATGAATGTGAGAACCGCCTTCTTGAAATGGAAATTCAAAAAATGAGATGTATATGATACAACCTAAGGGTTTCATAGATAAGAAATGAGCAAAGAAGTTGTCCAAGCAGCATAGGTCAATCTATGAATTGAAGCACAAATCTCAGAGTTAGAACATCCATTTTGATCAAACAATCAAATCGTTTGATTTTATTAAGAATGAGGATGATCCGTGTGTATAATAAAGTTAGTAGGAGTAGGGTTATGTTCATTTTCTTATACGTAGATGACATACTACTCATTGAGAATTTTGTAGATATGTTGCAATCTGTAAAGATGTGGTTATCGATAAACTTCTTTATGAAAAATCTAGGTGAGGCATCTTTTATCTAGACATAAAGATCTATAAAGATAGATGCAAAAGATTGTTTTGCTTAACCATCCCATATACACTAGCAAAATACTAAAGAGGTGTAGTAAGGAAGATTTCAAGAGAAGACTATTGCCAATATGACATGGAATCTTACTCTTTAAGAAGATGTTGCCTAAGACATAAGAGTAAAGAGAGTACATGAGAATAGTACCCTATTCTTCGGTTATAGGTCTATCATATATGTCATACTATGTAAGAGGTTAGATATAGCTTATGCTCTAAGTTTTACAAGAAGGTTTCAAAGCGATCAAGGTGAAAATCTAATAATTGAATTGAGTGCGTGTTTTCTTGCATTTTTTCTTGGCATTGAGGTTATTCCGAGCTCTAGTGGTACTTGTTTCTTTCACAACATAAGTACATCTGTGATGTACTCTCCAAGACACAAATAGATTTTTCCAAGGATGTTTCTTCACCACTGTTTACCATAGTTTCTTTGAAGCTAGAAGATGGTGGCATCGGTGTTGATGTGACAGAATATTGATGGGTTATAGGTGCGCATTTCAATATCTTGCCATCACTCGTCCTAATATTTCCTTTGTCATGAAAAAATTATCACATTTCATGCACAGTACGTCCCTCTCAGACACACTGGTAGTAATGAAGCGTCTCTTATGGTAACTGAAAATAAGATATTTCATGGTATTTTGCTCTACCGAACAACAACTTCAGTTCTTCTAGCCTACTCCGATACGGATTAGGTCGGAATCTTGATAATCGTAATTCGACTCCTGCCCCTATCATTTCCCTTGTATGTAATCCTAAATCTTAGAGTTCTAATGAGCAGCGTGCCATTACACAGTCATCAACTGAAGAGGAGTATTGTGCTCTACCCCTACTGCCTTCCAAACAATGTGGATTCAATTTCTTCTCTCTAATCTTGGTTTTCTACTAATTACACCTCCATAACTTCTTTTTGATAATCTCAGAGCCACTCACCCGAGTTTAAATCCGGTTCAAAATAGTTGTATGAAGCATATTCAAATCGACCTTTATTTCATTTGGGATTTGGTCCAACAAGGGAAGCTCAGAGTTAGTCATATACACACTCAGGATCAGCTTGCGGGCCTGCTAACCAAGCCACTTTCTCAACCTCCAACAACCCTTCTTTAGACAAAGATAGGCCTAGCCGATGGCAACCCTCTCTTAAGGGCGTATTAGGAAAGAAGATTTAATTAAAGAATTGGCCATAGTGCTAGCACAAGTCATTCTATACCAGAACTCAATCAAAATTAAATATGGCAATATTCATGGAAGTCAACGGCCACTTTTTGAATGATCGGAAAATGTTTAGGAATTGCCATCTGTATATCTCTATAATTATTTCACCTACGTAGCTATGTGTATAAATTACCAATTACAAATCAAACAAAATTGTCTTGAGTTCTTGCATCTGAATTGAGCACTTTTAAGAAAGACAAAAACAGCATGCACAATGGTAGAATTTAGTACAAAATTAAGAAAAAAGAGAAGTAGCAAACAAACGTCGACACAGATAATATAACTCACACTAGGAGAAAAATATTTGTTTGGTAGAGAAAATACACTATTCTATGATTTCCGTTCGATGAAAGTTCGAGAGCAATAGAGGAGTCCTTATTGGGTTGCTCGAGAGGAAAAGAATGACTGCTTCATTTTCTTTTGTAGAGGCGTTTTTTTTTTTATTTAAATTTATTTATTACAGCCCTCATTTTGTTTTGATCTTTTTTCTTTTTAGTCTCATTTGTTCTTCGGTTTTGTTTTTGTATTGCTCAAGACTTAGAGCTCTTCTTTTCCATTTTAATAATATTTTTAATCTGTCTATTAAAAAAATAAATTAATATTATATCCCATGTTTTCGTTTCGTGAATCCTTGCAGAAACATTTTCAGGGCACACAGTTTCATGAAATAGAGATAAACAATTAAAAAGGGGGGAAAAAAATTACATGTGGGAGTCATGGAAAGGGATTAACAGGTCGATCAAAGTGGAGAAGTTGACCGGCCCTACATTTGGGGCAATCTTCCACCTGTTTAGGAACCATGAAATACATCAAGCAGCTCCTACACCCTGTTACAACCAAAACTTGATCATCTTGGTCTTCCCTATACCGTTCTGACCTAGAGATGGAAAGAGGAGGAGGAGGAGGAGGAGGAGAAGAATCCGACAACGACTCTTCACTGTCATATGAGCAAGTATCATCATCCTCTGAGTAGAAATATACGCTCTCGTCCACTATCTTTTTCCTGGGATCTTCTTTTGCCTTCATTCCGTTCTTCCAGTTTATATAGTATATCTCACCCGTCTGCAAAAACCCAAATCTCCATTCACTAGTCAATCATAATTCTAACAACTTACCTTCGTGCTTTCCTCCTGTTCTTATATGTTGTTTATAATCATTAATCTAGCAAGATAGGGAAGTTATTATCATCATGTCAAAGTAGACATTTCCTGTGCTAGACTGTTATTAGATAAAAACATATATTAAATTAATGGGCTAAAGCTTAAAAAACCTGTGTTTTGTAAGAGGGGGCAAAGAGCCCCTACATTTGTGGTGAGAGGGCAAAAGACCCCCTGCGAGAACTGCTTGCATTTTGCTAAATGTGCAAAAAACCTCCTGACATTAACTTACTCCATTTCGAAATAACGGATTACTGACGTGGCAGATTGATCAACCTGCCACGTCAGAAAAAAAAGTTAATAACTCTTTTATATTTTTATATAATTTTAGGCTTAAACTATTGTTTAATTTATTTTTCCATTCTCTTCTTTTCTTTTTGTTTTCCTTTTTACCCTTTCACAGCTGGCCCACCTTTCTTCTTCTTCTTCCCCTGACCTAGGTGAAGAACAGCCAATGACAAGCAGTACTAGATGCTGCCTTAAGAGCTGCAGGTATCAAATGCTCAAATTAGACCAAATTTTTACAGCATCCCTCACCTATTTGTTTGAAAAGAATTTATTTATCCATTATTCAATAGATAGTCAGATCTAACTTAATCAGAGGGATCCACAAGACAAAAGGATGATGAACTTGAAGGATTGAGAAAAAGAAGAAAAAAGAACGTTGGAAAGTTTTCAAAAGGAGAATATATTACTATTGAAGATCAATAAAAGTGTGGCCTGTCAAACACTTTAAACTCATTGGGCAAAGCATATTTCTTCTCATCAAATCAATTAAGGAAGGAAAAGAAAAATTAAATTATGACGAGATCTTGAAAAAATCGAAACACCTGCCTCCTACTTAGTATCTATCGTCTATCAGCTAATGTGTGAATCTTAATACTTTCTTCTTTCTATTCTTTATTAAATAAAATAAACCACTTATTTAAAAACAAAGTAACAGAAGACACCGAAAAATCTAAATTTTCTCATCTGGGTTAGAGGATTCAACCCACGAAATTTAGACATTCGCTGCTCGGGATAGAATAACTACCACGGTCTTTGCCTTCCGGGCTTAGATGAGTTCGAATCGAACTCAGATTCGAACGTTTGATTTCAAGTTCGAATCTGAGATCGATTCGAACGCAGATTTCGCAGAGGAGAGAAAGAGAAAAGAGAAAAGAGAAAGAGAGAGAGAATGAGAGGGGAAGAAGAAGAAGGTTCGTTGGTGATGAACGGCGAAGTGATTGTCGCCGGGGTGGTAGCTAATTTTCTGGCTATCGTTGATGAAATAGTTAATAGAAAATGAAAAGGAAAGAGTTAGGAGAAATATGCAATTAAGTAAAAATTTGGGTTCAAATTAAAAAGTAAAAAAGTGATAAATTATTTTAAATATGTTTTTGATGACGTAGCATACTGATTAAGAATACCACCTCAGCAATCTGGTTAATATGAAAAGGATATTTGGATGATAATAAGGGGTATTTGGCGCATAAAATAAAATACAATGATTAACTTTTTCTATTCTAAAATAAAGGATTCTTTAGTCCTCTATAAAATACAGAACCTTTTAGCTTTTAGCTCTAAATTAATTACTAAATCCAGAATATTTTTTAGCACTTTGCCTTTTTCTTTTTTTTTCTTTTTTTTTTTATATATATATTTCGTCAAGCCAAATATTAGGTTAAGAGTTTCTCTCTTTGTTTAATTTGGCTCAGGGAAAGGTAAATAATTTTTTCTGGGTTTCTTATTGATCATCCATCCATCACTAGCTAATCTTATTTCTCTTAGTAACTATCTCTACGTAGGCGAAAAGGATCAGACTGGCCCTGCCGGGAGATAGTAAGAAACTACAAACTAGAACGGCCATTAAGCTAGATGCGGAAATGGAGGAAACACAGAGAAGAATAAGGAAAGAGAGAGAGAGAGAGAATAACCTTTATGTCAAGACACTGTTCCCAGTGGTAGGGCAAAGAGATATGGGAGTTGAGGTCCAAGGCTGTGTCTGAATTAGACAAGCCATGATCGTTCCCCGGCCGGGCTGCTTCATCGGTGGAGCCTGACCTTCCGAAAGAACCTGAAGATCCTTCATCAGAACTTTGATGGTGGTTTAGTGAGCAGTTTTGCAGTGATTGTTCTAAGGAAGCAGTCATGGCCGTCGTCATCTTCGGAGCTGTCATTGCTGGATGATTTTAGATTGGAGGATGAAAAGAAGAAGATAAGAAGGTTTTAAAACAAGATATACAAAGAATAGCACAATCTGATCAGCGTCAACGAGAGAGAGAGATTAGAGAGGAGTTTTGTAGCTTGGAAATCTAAAAAGAATAGTTTTTTTGTTTTTTTTTTGTTTTTGCGGGGCAAATATATGTCATATGACTATTTCAGGTTTTCAGCAAGGCGTGTGGGATTGGTGGGGTAGAAAAGTAGAAAGAAACCTCACGCCCTTGTGAATACGCGTGCGAATCTTTCGGAACAATTTTGTTGAGGCCCACCACCTCTCGACTACGCCGAATCACGATGGGGGCAATTTGTTAGTGTGATATTATGAACTTCTTATAACTCTACCTCATTAATCAACCCACGCGCCACTGTAGCACGTTATAGTTATATGCTTGCGACTTTTTTTCCCTAAGCTAATTTAACATTCATACATGGTAAGTTTAAGAGATTATTTTAATATTTACTCTTCTTCAATAATCATTTTGGTAAATACATTTTCTTTCATTTTTTTGGCTTCTTACCTTCCTATAAAAGAAAAATAAAATATTAAAGAAAAAATAAAAATTTAGAAAATGGGAAAAGACATTAACTGAGCTTCATCAAACCTTCCAACCTAAACCAAACCGATATCTTTATTTCATCGGACTTCTTCACCTCTTCTTTAATTGAAATCCCTCTTCTTCAAACTGATTTGCTCTTGAAACTCTAACCTTCTCTCTCTCTCTCTTTCTCGTTCTCTTAAACCAAAATCTTCTCTTTTCTCTCGTTCTGTCTCTCACTCTCCTCCTCTTCCTCGGTAGGCATTAATGGAAGATAATCAAGTTTGGTCTAGAAAATATGAAAACTAAATTGTATGTTTTGATTTTAATGAAATTGTTAGATATAAAATCTGATTTCTATTAGACTAAAATTGAGTTTCATTTCAGTGAACTAGAGTTTTAGTTCGTATGCAATCAAAGACACTCAGACCAAAATTTTGATCTAAGATTGTCTCATTATTTGTATAAATAAATTGAAATTATATTTTTATTTATTTGTTTTCAGAGGAGATCTATCACTTAGACTTGCTCGAGTACGAAATCTGATAATTATTTTTCTTCTTTAATTACTGTTCGTTTGAAGCTGCATGATATTATTTGTTATGATTAAGAGAAATCTTAATTATAGAGAGTTTGAAATGTCTAGTAAATCATGCTTTGGCCATTTCCTAAAAATTAATGATGAGAAGCTTTCATTCTCTATTCAAATAGTCAGTGCCTTAATCGTCCGTCAAACTCAGTCAAAAGAGAAGGCCCTCGCATGGTACATTGTAAATGTTCATTCTCTCCATTACTTGATGAAAGAGTTCACTCTTATTACTGGACTCAGATATCACTGGACACCAGCCTCCTTACTGGTCAAAGTCAAGAAAAATGTTGAATTCTTGAATTACTAGTTCAAAGGGAATGATAATATTACATCTAGTCAGTTTATGCAAATTTTCAAAAAGTATGGAGAGTAGAACTAAAAAGTGTCTTGACCAAGATGTTAATGAAATGAAAAAGACTGATGATTTACAGGTGATGTTAGGGCTTCTTGATTTACAGGTGTAGGGAGTTACACAAAGTACCACGTTAGTATCTATATATGATCTTGGATATTGAGTTCTTCGATAATTATCCTTGCGGTAAAGTAGTTCATGAGAGAACTATTCAAAGCATCAAGAGGGATGATTTTGTGAAGAAGTTTGTAAGAGTTGCAATTAAAGAAAAAGTGACTGTTAAGTGGGACTTATTCGGTTTTCCGCTCGCCTTCCAAATAATTAGTAATTTTAGTTTTGATTTATAGTTAGTTTTTATTACTTAAATAATTTTTAATATATTTCTTAAAAATTATTATAGGTATAGGCGCTTGTAGCAATTTCAAGCCTTAGAGAAACTTTTGGAGAGCGTGTGGAGAAAACTCGTAAGCCACAGATCTTGAGTTGAGCCATGCATTCTACTAAACCAATGCTCAAGAACATCATCAAAGTTCTGAGTAATTAAGAGGTTAATTATGATCAATAATTATTTTTATTGTAATTATTTAAATAACTGAGTAATATAAACTTTTTTTTTAATGATATAGGCTAGATTGCATGGAATCATATGCCTATCAAGGAGGGAGGAATGCGCTTCTTATATGGTCAACATTGACCTGTTTGAAGAAGAGGTTGAAGATGATGTCATTGATTATGTGATGACTTCACTAGATCTGACTATCGAGGAGGTAGACTATTCTGAAAATTCTTGAACATATATTGTTTAACATGACAAGGACATGGTGGTGGAGGGGGAGCAAGAGGAGGAGGATGTAAATATAGAGTGGGCATAATATTATTTAAAGGGGAGGATGAGACACTAACCCTTGATCAAACCTTTACATCTATACCGATCATCGATCGTTACATGCGGGATATGATGCAGAAGATGGAAGACAAGATTGAGGTCGTTGGTCTGAAGATGGAGCAAAGATTTGATGGGCTAGAGTAGAAATTCAGTGGGATATATGATGGATTCGGGGAGCTTGAGCATACAATCGGTTTGATCTATGAGAAAATATGATGTGCAGTTTATCCATCCATTAGTATAGATTTCTCGGGTGATCATGGTATATACGCCACATGGCATTCATCTTCAGCCTATGATGAATCAGCTTTACACCACTTCTCAGGTGATCTAAGAGAGGGATCATGTACGAATATTGTTTTATTTAAGAATTTAGTTTAAAAAGAACTTTTAAACTTTACTAAGTCTTATATATTTTATTTTTTGTAAAGGGGTGGCTAGAGATGGTAAGGATGGTAACACCTCCCATAAGATACTACTTGGTCAATGATTGGTGAGGCAATATGTGATGCTAGTTGGTCAACGATTTACTACGATAAGGAAGTCATCACTATTCTCAAGTCTTCATTTTTGCATCCAGAACTACTCAAGTCTCCGTTTTTGAATTCACAACTACTTAAAAAAATATAGTGTAATAAAACTAAATCCATATCGTAAACCATATAAGGTCACAAATGGGGCTGCAATGATGTCAGACACAAATAAAGACAGTCGACTGTCAAACTGGTGATGAGCATTTAAGCCGAAAATAAAATTTTTAAGATATTAAGACTCTAAGGGAAGTGGTTGCCAAATTCATTACGTATTACCCAATTTTAATTAAACATTACATTTACATTTATAGATAATTTTACTTGGAACCTTATTTTAATAAGCTGAATGGCATGTTTGTTATCGATCTGGATGCGGCTAGAAACTTACCCCGATTTATTCCCTTGGATTTGAAGAAACTTGTAACAATAATAGACGACCTCTTTCATTCGAATTTGGTTGGGGTGACAAAGGGCCAATGATAAGTAGATGACCTATTGCTCATTAGGTATGCATGGAAATCAGATTTATATAAAAATTTTGTACCTTAGATTTTTATTACTATATTGTAACACGGTTGACTTTTGAGTTATAGTTACGTAGTGGGAATGGCTTAATGGCATGCAAGCCCTATTGTGTCCAAAATATTCAAATTACCACATTTTCTTTCCTCATGTTTGTTCACTAGTTAATGCTATACGTTTATTTTTTGGGTCTTCACTCTATTTATGCACGATGGGTGGTATAGCCACCATTGACCAGATCCTTTCTAGAATATCCCTCTCACCAAATGATGGTACATGATAAACTGGTTCTAAATATGTAGCTCGCCAATATTCAGTAGAGTAGAATAGATCACAATGAGTACATACTCAAATTTATAGACTTCGCAACAACTATGACATGTGTGCACAAAATTCTTTCTAAGTCAAACACCCTACATGTGAAACTCTTTTCCTGTATGTTGACAACAACTCTATTATCATCTTGTGTCACTTCAAACATATCAACATCCCCACTATCAACCTTAATTTTCTAACATTCCACGTGTCTTTTTTCGAGCAGTTTCACTACCTTAAGAGTGCATCGCTAGGTAGGCTAATTCACTTCATTTATTCTTGTGTTGAACCAAGTCGTCATCATCTTCCTAATACTTTCTAGCAATGCTACAATTAGATATTTACACACATCCTTCAATGCAACAGTATGCAATTCAGAATTATTATTTGTCATAATGTTGTATCTAAGACCATCGAAATGAACTTTTGACTAGTGTTCGAAACCAATATTCTCCACGTACGATGCTGCACAAGGATGCACTCTTCTAATATCAAATAAGTATTTATTGAAATCTTCTATCATATATTCTTTGGCTACTGCTTTGAATAGAGAGGCCATTCCACCGCTCATAAATTTTGACTTGATATTTTGCTTAATATACCAAATACATACACCATGTTTCGAATTTGGGTAAACACTTTGTATATCATTTCTAATACTCGGTGCTCGATCTGAAATAATCACTAAATTAAGGGTATTAGATATTATTTCTTGAAGCTTAGTCAAGAACTAAGTCTATAGTGCCTCGTTCTCCAAATCGACTATAGCCCATGCTACCAAATATAGTTGCTTGTTACCATCTTATACTGTTGCGGTTAGAAGCGTCCCTCTATACTTACCCTTCAAAAAGGTCTCATCGATACCAATAACCTTTCGCATTAAATGGAACCCCTTAATGGATGCCATAAAAGCCATGAAAAATAAAGAATTCTTCATTCTCTATCCATCTGCATTGCTGTTATAGTATTCGGATTCATAAGTTTCATCACAACAAAGTAACATGTTAACATGTGTAGCTATCTTCACCTATACCTTGAACAAGATCATGGGCAAAAGATCTTGATTTCTATGCCTTCCAATATGTAATACTTACCCACATATTATTTTGGGCTAAAGATTTAATCATTTTCTAAGTAAGACCCTAGCTGCTACCACTAAAAAATTTCATCACATATCTTCCAATTACCAATGATGATGCTTGCCGATGCTTGTGAAGTGAGAAGTCTAAAGTACATGTATGTTGGTCATTATAAGTACGAATTTGGAAAAATGAACAATCTTTCTTACACATAGCACAAAGCATCTACTTGCAATTTGAATCTATACAACCAACAACATATGTAGTCTTATTTGACTTTTTCACCTTGAGTTCAAAATTATGTCAGATTAGATGCATCTTTAATTCATTATTCGAATCAAAGAATTGAGTTAAATAAAACTCATCTCGCTCCCTTAGAAAGAAGCAATCAAGAGTGCATTACTTCTAATGCTACTGGAAAAACCAATACTAGGAAAAGAATTGACATAATCATCATTATCGCTCTAGTCTTCATTTTCCAGTTGTTGAATCACAGGTGGCGGCAAATCAGAAGCAGCCGTATTATCAAGAGCAGTCATATTATCAGGATGAGATACAGTATCAGGTATAAGTACTACTCATTAAATAAATCACCTTCGTACAAACAAAAATTAAGATTCATTTCACTATTGTGACAATCATCATAGTATTTCTCCGTTCTCCTGAACTCATCATCTTCATCCTCCATCTCATCCTCATTCTCTTCGTCATTCTCAACCTCAATCTCAGAATCAACATGTTGGCCCACATCCAAATTCACACCCTAATTAAAATATTCATCATTATTATCAACATAACTCATAAAATTCTCATTTTCATTGTTACCACGATCAGGTGTCTAACGTCTCTCTTGAACATGCACACCACTTCTCCCCTTTGGAATTAATGCGACATTTAATGGAGATGGACTACCTGAACATGCATTATATAAAAATAGAATCATATCTGTCTTATTTTCTATAAATATTGAATGAGTGATTGATGAAAATAATAGCTTGTATGCTTTTTTTATAATGATTTCACTAGGATGAATGTGAATGCAATTGTAGATGACTTCAAATAATTCACCAAAGCTTATGCCTATTTCAACTAGAATAGCATTCCATCCTTCTGACCCCTTTGATACCCAAGATATTGATGATTTTAAAGTGTCATCATCATCCTTCCACTCCCTATCAAAACATATGGTATGAATACAGATGATACAATTCCTAAAAAAAAAAAATTGAGATCAATATTTGAAAAAAAAACAAATACATACCAAAATCTAAAAGCAAGGTTTTGATCTAATGCAAATTAGACCGAATTCTTAGACCGAATTCTTAGACCGATATCTATCTTTTCAGTCTAATTTACACTCGACTGAAGTCAATCTTAAAAGAAATAAAATGAATACAAATATAGATCTTTACCTCTATATCTGGCAACTTCATCTTCACTTAGAGTCTGATTAAATGGGAGGTTACTCAGAAAGTTGGGAGTAAATAGAAAGAGTAAGATTAGTATTCTTATAGACCTTACAGATCGTCGGGAGAAAGAGGAGAGAAAGAGAGAAAGAGAGAAGAAGGAAGAAGAAAGAAGAAAGAAGAAGAGAAATAGAGAAAGAAGCAAGGTTATTAAGATATTTTCAACTTTTTTTATTTTTATTAAAAGTAAAATAAATTATATTAAGACATTTATTTATAAAAATCAAAGAAAGGGTAAAAAGCAAAAAATGTTTTATGGGAAGTGTAATTACTTAATCCTCCTAAACATTAATGGATAGAAATTACAAAAAAAAAAACAAAAAGGCAAGATTTCAGTTTGAATGTTTGGACTGAAATCTTAAATCGAAATCAAGATTTTAGTTCAATTTTCGTTAGATCGAAATTATGTCCAGTTTGCACTGAAATCTTGATTCTGGTCCAAGATTTCGGTTTGGAACAATATGTTTTGTTTTTTAAATTTTTTGTTACTTTTAAAAAGAAAAAATTGAGCCTAAGGAAACTGAAAACATAATATACATCCTAAATAAATAAACAAACAAAATAAACATCCAAAAAAATATAGTAAACATCTAAAACTATTATGATGTATTTTCAACGAGTGCTGATGAAATTGGGTTCCAACAAGTCTTCCTATTGTGTCCAAGATATCCAAAATTGTCACATTTTCTTCTCCTCCAAGCTTGTTCACCAGTTAAAAGTGTATATTTATTTTTAGGTCTTCCATTCTATTTACACACGATGGGTAGTAGAACCACCTTGGATCCTTTTCGAAATATCCCACTCACCAAGCGATAGTATGGGATAAATTAATTCTACATATGCGGCCCTCTTTTCTCTTATGTTGACAACAGCTCCAGTATCATCTTGTGTCACTTCAAACGTAACATCCACACTATTAACCTTTATTGTTTGACACTCCTCGTGTCTTTTTTTGAACATTTTCACTACCTTAAGAGTGCATTGCTCGATATGCTGTAGATCACATGCTATACATCTTGATTTTTCTGCCTTCCAATAAGTAATATTTACCATCATTGTATTTTTGGCTAAATATTTATTCATTTCTTGAGTAGGACTATGGTTACTACCACTAAAACTATTCATCATATGTCTTCCAATTGCCAATGTTGATGCTTGTCGATGCTTGTGACGTGAGGAGTCTAAACTACATGTAATTCTAACTATTATACAAAATCTTGAAAATTCTTTCTACCTTATAAAGTAATTGAAAATATTTGAATTTGAATTTTTTTTTTTTGGTTTTTTTTTTTTTAAATGTTAGATAATAAATTTTAAGTTTTGTGATTTAAGATTTTTGCCTCTAATATTAGTTTTGATTTTTTTTTTGGCAACGCGAAATACAAGATATTAAGCCTTGATCATTCGGATATTTCCTTAAACCTTGACCACTCGTGATTTAAGATTACTACGTTCAACGTAAGGGTTGGTGGGCTGTTTGGTCCGGCCAATGTGTTCGCTAAGGGATTTAATAATGTAAAGTGAACCCGAATTATCATCTAAGAAAATACAAACCTACCATATTCGTACCTGAATAGTGAATTATTTATATTTACATTTTATTTTCTGAGTAAAGACTCTTAGACACATTTCAGCAAGAAAGTGTTAGACACGTTCTAGACAAACGAGCTAGTTTTTTTTTAATTATTCGAACAAAAGTATAACATTAGAAGAAGATTTTTAAAGTGATAGTTATCTGACCAGTTGTTTTACCGGAGCTTTTGTAAACTATATAGATAGAGATACCAGTGTCTTATGAAAAGCTGATGGTACAGCAAGAAACACATGGTCTCCTATTGGTCAGATAAATAAATAAAATAATGGCATTTTAGAGGGAATAAGAAGTAGAATGGGACAAGGAGAAATGGACGAGAGTTGCAGGGCAAGAATAAAATAGAGTGAAAGTGTAGGGGCAGTTGAAAAGTAGTAAGAAAAGAATGTGATAGTTTATTTAAATAAAAGTTCCCTACTTCACGAGATCACTGCAACTTCTGGGCAGATGCTACCTACAGATAACAATATCAATCAGAATTTTCCTGCTTGGGGAATCTTGTTCTGAACTCTTACCAGTCCTCATAAACAACAACACTCACTGTCCCCATCTCTGCATCAATATTCTCTCAGATACCAGCTGGAAACCTTGGATGTTTTACTGTTTTTTGATGTACGGTTAAAACAAATATTAATAATTATTAAATTAATAATTTTTTAATTTTTATAATTATTAATTTATTGATATTTTATTATTATTTCACTTATTTTACCATTTTTTCTTCTTTAGAGACGCATATGATTATCTTTTCTTGATAAACATAATGAATATATATAACCGCAAATGACATTTTGTCTTCCTAAATTACCACTTTTTTGGACTTAATCAAGAGACTATTACATTTTAGAAATATCTTTTTTACTATACCTAGAGTTGATCTCAACATAAAGTCTGTGAGCTACGAATTTCATGGGGAACCATTTAAATCTAAAGCCCTTCAATCCAACCCTATATCAAAATTATCATTTTAATATATGGTAAATAATACATGGTAATAATAATTTTTTACAAAATCAAAAATAATTAAATTAGCTAATAAAGGAGGCTAATCGGGAAATTGGCCGCCGGCTGCCAACGTTGATCGTTAGCCCTGGTAGACTATCCAAACTAATCAGCCAACCTGGCCAACTGCTGGGTGATTGGCAGCCAAGTAAGGTGGTTAACCTCTCTGACTCTTCCCATTCAGTCCATTTTTAACTAATTTTAAGGGTCGTTTAGCAAAGGAGAAAGTTTATTTGAGTGATTTCAAGGGTATCTCATCAAATCCAAGAGTCCTTTAGCAAAGAAGAATGTCCTTTTGATTGGTTTCAATGGTATTTCATCAAAATAAGTAATTCTCTAGGGCTCCTAGGCAAATTGTGAAGTTGATGGGTGAATTCCCGCTTTACTCACTTAGCAAGAAAAT
Source organism: Coriaria nepalensis (assembly GCA_027186245.1). Classification (NCBI taxonomy): domain Eukaryota; kingdom Viridiplantae; phylum Streptophyta; class Magnoliopsida; order Cucurbitales; family Coriariaceae; genus Coriaria; species Coriaria nepalensis. Next base: position 6,246,798 of record CP114491.1, on the reverse strand, counting down.
TCCCACCAAGTAAAGCTTGTTCCACAATCATTATAAAAAGGACCCACCTCGAAGAAGGAAAAATACAAAACAACAGGGTAGAAAACCCAATTCAACACCAATCTCCTAGCCCAAAGCCCAACCCTTCAATGAATTATTTTCTAGCTCCATAGGCTTAAGGCTTATGTGATTCACCAGACGTTCTTGATGTTAACCATGTCATACGATTAAAGCAATTAATTTTAATTCATCCCTCAATAGATTTAATATTCAGAAATAGTGTAACTCGTTAAATATTTTATCCTGCTTCTTTCATCATTTATTAGTAAGATCAATTATCATTTACTATACTCTTTTAAATTCATCTCTTTATTTTATGGAAATTTTACTTTACAGTCTTTAATTTATTGGAATATATTGTATCACACTTTATTTTATTGCCCTTTAATTTTTCACACTTTACTTTATAGCTCTTTAATTTATCCCTCTTTATTTTATCATCTTCATATTATTGTAATTTCATTTATACGTATTTTTCTTCACCAAATTTGAAGTACTTTATACTTCTAAAATACCCACACACTATAATTTTCTCAAGATAGAACGATAGCGATTTGGTGACGCTTCAGTCCATACTAAAATTTGCTATCAACAAATTGGCATACCAGTGGGACCAATTGCGAGGATGTTTACCCGTCAATTCCAAAGCCATAACCTTGACAAACGCCGAGTTGAAGGTGATCTATTAGAGCCTTACAATCTATGGCCTCCTTCTAGTCCTACTTCATTTAAGGAGTAGGTGATGGCTGAAATATGAAGGTGACCTGGCTGAGATGAACCAAAAAATGAAGGATGAACTATTGACCAATGAGGCTGATTTTACTCTAGGTCCATCTCGACCTAGCCTGCTCAAGTTATCTATCATGGTAGTCCAAGCCAATGGCTCTCTGACATTTTGATCATTCAACTCCCTAAGAGAATAGATGAATTAGATGTCCAGACGGCTAAAAATTCTACTTGTTTGGTCGAATATCTTTATATCCAGCAATGGAAAGTCATTAACTGCTAAGAGTTATCCCAACCGCAAAAGTGCTTGGGCGAGGGGGGGGGGGGGGAGGGGCATCAGGCCGGAAACCCCTAAGCTAACCAAGACAAAGGTAGCATGACCGAAAATCAACTAACGACTAATAGGCCACCATTTTCATTTTTTCCACTAGTAGCCCATCCATCCATAATCGCTGAATTAACAGAAGGCCGCCAATTAGCTGCAATAGACAATAGGCCGCCCCACCTTTCAAACCAAACAAATAGATCAAAGGAGCGACCATTACTTATTTGTCACCTTGGCGTAATGATCGGCCGATGCACAACGAACAAATGTCCACTTGTAGTATGGTTCCTGTAATTCATCCAAGGTCGGTGAGCTAGGGATGGACATTAAAATCTATCCCCCTATGCAACCACCTAGGTGGCCCTATGCAATAAAGAAGAATTGTATAACATTATATATGACATTTATGGTCCAACTATTCAATAATTGACTTACCTTATGTACCACAAATGTCCCCTTGTTCTCCGGAGATGACCCCGATCAGTGAACTATTGCGCAGATTAGCCACTTTATCTTTCAAGAAGGTGAGGCCAGTGGGAACAACGGGTTAAGGATCCGACTTTTTATCAGTTCCTCAACCATGAAGGCTTTCGCCTGGTATACCAGGATGTCGCCTAATTCTATAAGGACTTGCAGCATATGGAGCAATACTTTCATTTCCTATTCTATCACAGTCAGTTGGAAGTTATGATGGCCGATTTGTACCATTTATACTAGCGAATGGGGTAGTCGAGTAAGGCTTTCTTTTCTCGATTAAAGAATTTAGAAACCGATGCCATATGGCTCTGCCAGAACATGAGTTCATCAAATTGGCTATAAACGATATTGACATAAAACTCCAGATGATGTTCGAAGGTAATGGAATTTCAAAATTTCTTAGAGTTATCCCTTAAGGCGTCTAGATACAAAAGGATGTCGAAGAAGGAGGCCTTCAGAAAAAGGCCGTCAGCAAGAGGGCCATTCCTAAGAATTCAACTATGAGTTGGATGTTGCCAAAATAATCAGTGACAAACCAGTCACTTTCTTGGCTCCGAACAAATCTATGGATGAGACAGTTCAGAGGTATCCTCAAATAAGGACAAAGTTTACTCCTTCGAGTTGATCAAGGCAAGCAAATTGTTTGATATGTTTTTGAAAAATAAGAAGCTTGAAATCCCACCAGATCACAAACTACCATTGGTTGATGAGATGCAAGGAAACAATTGTTTGAAGTACCATAATTCTTATTACCATCACATGAATGATTGCCTCGTATTTCAGTGGTGTATCCAAGAACAAATTAATAGAGAACTCTTAAGTTTTGGGGGGCTACCCACTATGGGAGTCGATCTGAACCCTTTTCCTACTACGACTAATGCTATGGTGGCTAATCTGAGGTTCTTACTCAGTAAGAGAATGAGATAGACAGAGCAGTTTCGAATACCCTTCGAGTGTTCAAAATTAGTTCATGTTAACACCCACTATGGGAGTCGATCTGAACCCTTTTCCTACTACGGCTAATGCTATGGTGGCTAATCTAAGGTCCTTACTCAGTAAAAGAACGAGATAGATAGGGTAGTGTCGAATACCCTTCAACTGAATGCAATGACATGGTAACATATGCAATAACATGGTAGCTTAAGATTGAATGCCTCATTAGGTCAGTATAAGTACTTATCGGCTGAATCGTCCACCCGATCAACCACCACAATGATCTCATTGCTGACATGTTTCACTTTGGCAGCTGTTTACGACAGTATCGGCGGTGGCTGTAGGGACATATGACTTGGTCGAAAGCTCTTATTATTGATCATGTTTACATTAGGCAACTACTTATGGTCAGATCAAAGGTGGATGTAGGAACACATCACTAGGTCGGACAATCACCATCATCACTGTCTAAGTGACCGAATGTAGTGGAGGCATTTCTTGATGAGGTCGATTCCTCAAAAGAAGAAAATGGTGATTGAGACTTGGCTTGGCATGTTGAGCTGAACCCCAAATGGCCTAATGAGCCGAGTCTTGATGAGCCTCCGATGATGGCTGCCAAAATTGAGATATTGATCAAATCTGTTCAAATTTTACTAGATTGTACTACAATCACCATGTAGATGGATTTTCAGGCTAATTTGCAAGTCTCAGATGGGATAGACTCAAGCGAAGATGAAATAATCATCTTCGAGCTCCCATCAATACCATGACCTTCTGAAAGTATATGTTTAGTCAAAAGAGACGTGGAGGCTGATGGCACGGAGAATGTTATCTTTGAGAAACTATCCGATCAAATGTCCTTCAAGATTAAACCCCTCTATATTAAAATCTATTTCAAAGGGGTGTCAATCAGCCGTAGTTTGGTCGATAATGGAGTGGAGGTCAATATCTTGCCGTCCTTTATGATGAAAGTCCTAAACAAATAAGTAAAAGATATGCTTCTACTGAAGTAATTATCGCAACTTCACAGGCGACAAGGCAAAAGTCAGAGGCATCTTTCTATTGGGAATATTGATCGGGTCTTCATTGGCTGCTTTCTTCATAGTGGATACTATTGCTTCCTATAAATCCTTACTCTAAAGGGATTAGATTCGTTCAAACTTTTACATACCTCCCTCCTTGCATCAAGCTCTCCTCTTTTAGAACATTGATAAGGTAGAAATGGTCAAAGCCGATGCTAGACCCTTCACGGCAACTTCACAAGTGTTAGACGTTGCTTTCTATGACAAGAGTGTTGGCTACATCAAGGTACTGAAGTGGTACGATAAAGCGGTCGGTGTCGTCTCGACATCTAAGCATACATCCGAATCGGCCAACGATGATTCAACCGACCAAATGCCTACACTCATCCTCTTTCAGTTAGACTTGGCCAACCTTAGAATCTAAGAGATGCTATGATTGGCCATGACTAGTGGCAAAACTCAGCTGCTGCCATAGCAACTGTCAAGAGGAAATATTCAACTTGGCAAATGAAGGAACACCTTAATGGACGAATAGAAGAACTAAATGAAGGTCTAACTATGGATCAACTTGATCTAGCACTAGCTAAGTTAGATGATTTGAAAGTGAATGGACAAGATCCATTAATTGTAGTATGGCATAGTTAGTAGATTCTCGATTGTTAGATATGCACTTAGAATCATAATAGTGATCATGCTCGATGAGACCCAAGTTATCTTTAAATCTAAGAGTCAAATTGTTCATTGTCATAAGATTATCATGATGCAGTAATGACAATCCAGAGAGAATCTTACATATGCTATCATCTTTGAAGAAAAATGATAACAGTGTTAGAGAATACTGAGATAAGATATAGGTGAGTAACAGAGACTTAATCATTGAATGTGATCACTCGATAAATCTTATTGGTAATGAAATTGTTTGGTGACTATGGTACTTTTGATTTTGAGACTAGAGATCACCACAATGTACTCACATACAAGATATCATGCTTTGATATTATTTAATGTGACCCTTGTCAAAGGGTTACTATAAGATGACCCATTTAGCATGTGCTCTCATACAGAACATCTGTAGAGTGATAAGATTGTTAGTTGGTGGATTTCTCTTAGGGGAGTGGAACATCATTTTTGAAAATGGCTATTGAATATCTAATCTAACCGAATATTCAAGATCTAGAGTTATATGCTATGCTTTCAAATTTGGAAAGTTGGGTTCATAATTCATAGACAATATAAACTACAAATTATTTTAAGAGAAAGAAGAGAGAAAAGTTTTGTACCAAGCCAAAACATCCTCCAAAAACCATAAGGATTTTCCACTTTCTTTCCTCAAGATTCCGCTGTCGCCGCACGTCACCATCGACACTCCTCCTTGTTTGGGTCCAAAACCGTCACCTGATCTCTAATGATATATACACAAGAATATCAACTCTTCTGTTTTCTCTTTATTTGATTATCAACTCATGTATATCAAATCACAAGGAAGGGGATTATTTTTTAGAAAAAAAGAAGAACTTAGAAAAGGCGCTCTCTTTTATCTCTCCTCTTTAGTGGCAATAGTGATACAGTCTCGGTACATATTTGAACTTTTGATGAGATCTTAGTTCCATTGTTTGTGTGATTGCACCATTTTTATCGTAGTACCCCACCACAAGATTAATAATGCTAGGAACTATACCATGTTCAGTGATTAACTTTCTCATACAAACAACTTGTTTGGCTACTTTGGAAGCGAATATGTATTCGACCTCGGAGGTGGAATCTACGGTAGTTTCCTACTTGGAACTCTTCTAAACTCACCACTCTACCATTTAGCACGATCACGTATCCTGATGTTGATCTGTTGTCCTTTAGACTTGATTGAAATCTTTAACTCCTTGAGGGACTGAAAATATTTAGGTGTTGGAATCTCCCAATTTAGAACTCTTTCTAAATCAAGAGATTCAAAAATACAAGAATGAAATAAAAATTTCAAAACAATATTCAAAATTATATAGACTCGAATCTATCCATAAAATATACAATCAATTTCAATTGTCATGGGAATTAATACTTTGCATCTCATGCAACATTTAATTTATATGCTTTATTGTAAGTAAACCGGAAAGATTAAATTCTGTTCTTTAATTTTCTTGAATTTAAACATCTCTTGGAATGAACGGTTGAAACCCAGCTAAATTCAATGTTTCAAACATATTAGGCTCGATTTCAACCCAGCCGAAATAAAGAACCCACCAGCACCCAAGAGGTATCGAGGTAACCACCTGAACACTTCCACTAGCATGTGGTAGAGGCTGCCACACACACGTCGCAAAGTAGCGCCTTGTGCGGTGGCTGATCGCCTCACATAGTGGTGGTGGAGATGGTGGAGCTATGATACCTAATCGTATAAGGTAGTGGGTTTTCTTTTTTATTGGTCATGAATATGAGATTTCATCTCCGGGACACTTCTGGCTCGTTTTTCAAAAAATTCTACCAAGGTTTATTTTCATCAAAAACCCATGAAAAAAAAAAGAGCATAACACAACAATAGACAAATCAATCAGACAAAATCGAACATTCTGGTATATAACTTGACGCTCTAATATGATTATTAGTCAGTGGATCTTCTCTTACCCAGAGTTGAACCCCATTTTCAAAAAATAGTTACCATATATCTAATGCAATAGAATACTCAAGATCTAGTGTTATATGCTATGGTCTCACATCTATAAAATTCAGTTTATCGTTCGTAGACAATAATCAACTAGAAGTTATAGTAAGAGAAATAAGAGAGAAAAGTTTTATACAAAGCCATAACTTCCTCCGAAAATTAGACAGTTTTCTCACTCCTTCTCCTCAAGATTCCACCACTGCCACATGTCACCACTACTTAACACCGCTCTCACCCCTCCTTGTCAAGGTCCAAAATCGTCACTCAATCTCTAATAGTATGCACACAAACAAGAACTCTTCAGTTTTCTCTTGATTTGATTATCAACTCATCATGTATATCAAATCAGAAGAAAGGGGTTTATTTTTTTGAAGAAAAGAAGAACTTAGGAAAGGCTCTCTCTCTTTTCTCTCTCGTCATTAGTGGCAAGAGATGTTAGAATCCCCTAGGGTTTTCTAATGTTCTGTTTATAAGGAGTATTAGACTTGGGCCGTAGGCCCGAGTCGACTTCTAAAACCTAACACCCATTTAACTTTTGTTTAGGTTTCTTTGATAGTTTTAATTCCCGATTTTCAAGCAAATTATTACTAATAATTATTTTCAAAATCAATTTCAATTTTACCTGGTAAAATTCGGACCTTTATTTTGGGCCTTACCATGGGCTTGGTTTGACCTATTAATACTTTAAAACGACCAACCGGGTTCTCCCTTTGACTTTATATTTATCAAATCTCCATAAAAATTTTAGTCAATTTAGTATTTTTTTAATTAATTATGTGATTTCAAATAAATTCTTAAATCAAGTTTTCCAAGAATCAATCGAATTTTCAAAGTTTAGATCTCTGACCTTTGATCCGGTGATTTTTTATGGTGTAACCCATAGGCCAGCATGTCGGCTCCGCAACTGCTTATTGATTTTATTCATTATTTAGGAATGAACCATTTCATCTTAAAAGAAATTTTAAGTCAAACAGTTAATTAAATCATCATACATGATTAATTAACTTCAAACCATCATAAATTATCCTCTAGCATGGCGTATATTCCACCCGTACAATGAGTAGTTCACAAAACCTCATGAAGAAATGATAGTGACTATTACAGTATCCGAATGATCTTTCCATCTGTGCCAGAATGTTGATCAATCTGAAGGCATTGTTTAACTGGTAGGCCCTAATAGACTTCTTAAAAAATGAATTTATAGAAACTTATTTTCCAACCATTCTACTTTGCAAAGGTTCCTGGTTGCATAAGAGACATCACTCATGGGATTTATTGTTAGTTTACAAGTAATTCATATGCGGAAGCAATAATTTAATTTTTTATGGATCTAATATGGAAACACTGATTAAACTCATAGACATACACCAAGATTAATCATACATACATACATCAAATATTTATTTAATAGGAAGTACAAAAAAGTTCTAGAAAACTAAAAGGATTAAGATCTAAGAAAAATTATCGCTCTTAATTCTAAACCAAACTAATCTCCTTCCTCCTTCATCATGGTCGAATTTAATGGAAAGAATGAAGTTCTCAAGTGTTCACCATCTAATCATAATCCATATAGTTCAGTTTGCTAAGTTGATTTTCTATGCTAGGATTTATCACATGATTGGAAGATCTTAGGGAAAAGGGATGAAGAACTGGTTGTTTTCTCTTAGAGTTTCAGCCAAAGGGGTAGAGGCAAGAAAGAGAGTATCTCAGCCAAGCCCTAATTAAGTGCTTATATAAGGTTCAATTATATTTGTAGGTTGAATCCTACTTTTAACTAATTAATTGTTAACAAGTCAAAGGTTCCCTTAATATGATTAAGTGAACATTGGGTCCAATAACCCTCTCCTTGGCCAGCCATGATGTGGGCCCTTAGTCTATGTCTTTTAATCAAATATTTGATTGATTTAGCCTCTAAAAATATAATAAATAATTTGGTTCATTAATTATTTAATGTCCAATTATTAATTACAGATCTTTTGGGCCATTTTTTAATAAATAAATGTCCTCATATAATTTGTTAATTTCTAGTTAAATGAATGTCGCACTTAGTTGTGCTAGCACAACTGCATGACATTAGATTTAGCAATAGTTCATACCTAATAAATAGTTCATAAGTTATTATTGATTCATAATTAATTGGACCTAATACATTAATAAGAGTAAATTTGTAAATACTTGTTTTGTTGGCATGATTTAATCGATACTACCAAGACTTGTTTGAATCACATCAAACTTTTTTTCTCTTAATTTGTTCAATACTAACATAAGTTTTATCTTATTAAAATTTAGAATATACACTCTTAATTTTTTCCATAAAAGATCTCATCTAATGAGATTCTAATAGTATTTTTCTTTGACTTTAAAGATACATCTTCATTGTCAAAAATAGAGATAACATTTTAGGTAAACACAAGTATATTATATCAAGTCATTGATTTCTGAATTTATGCCAAACGGATGGGATGAAACTGAAAATACCAAAGCTAATGTAATAATTCTTTGTTCATTTGTTTCCTTTAGGTGCATTTCTTATTTTTTAAAATTGTACTACTTTTGAGATATAATCATACACATATATTAATTTACACCTGGTGTCTCATATCTTTTGTAGAATAATTTATATGAAAGATTATACTCAAACTTTGAACAATAATGGAATGTCATTATGCTTCATAAGAAAAACTTGGTTAGACTTTCATTGTTTTCTTCAGATTTCCTTTGCTACTATGTTGCAAACTCCTTTCCAATTTATTTATCCCTACCATCTTAATGGAAGTTTTAAGCTCTGTAACTACTTCACAAATTATGAAATCGAATCAAATAATTATTAGATTACTATGTCAAACTTAGGGATCGGCTAATTTTGAAAATAAGTAATTATTAAATAAGTCTCAACTTAAGATTTTAACAATTGTAAAACTTATTCCTCTTACTTCACCTCTAAATGTCAAAACATTTTTTTTTCAATAGTCCTTTAACAAAGGTGCCTTCCGAGCATCATTAAATGAAATAAGTTTTAGAGAATTCATACATGTCATTTGAATATTTGTACCAAGACATGCAACTTCTCATAACTCTTTTGAAGCTAATTATTCATTAATACAAGTATAATACATTACGTCTCATTAATTCTCTTGAATCACTTTGACCATGTGATCTTTGTTCCACCATGTACTCTTTTTGGAGTAGTCAAAATGTCTCAACTGCTCGTTTCAGAATAACAATAATATGTTCATCTTTAAGAACAATTCTTAGAGTCATAATGCCATTCTTTTTTAAAATTTGGTCTAACAAATTAATTCAACTTGTGAATGGACTTTAAAACATGGTTTGTTATTTCAAATTATATGAATATAAATATAAAAGCAATATATGTAAATTTGCATACAATATATTAACTACAAAAATCAAAGGTGTTAACAATTTTGGTATCTTCCACTATTTCTAAACATATTTATATTACCCTCTTATATAAAACGAGAAAAATTAATTTTTCTTAGTGGGAAAAGGATCCAATCATCGAATATTATAATCTCATGTGTCCATAACCAATTATAATAAGCTTGAAAGGTAGAAACTGCCTTTGCAGTTACCTTTTATATAACCAAAATGTCATAAGTGTTCGATCTGAGATAACAACAATATGTTCATCTCTAAGAACGATTCTTAGATTACTAATTCCATTCTTTTTTAAAATTTGCTCTAACCAATTTATTCAACTTGTGAATGGACTTTAAAACATAGTTTGTTATTGCATATTACATGAATATAAATATACAAACAACATACATAAATTTGCATGCAATATTAACTACCAAAATCAAAGGTCTAAAATTTTTTGTCTCTCCCACTATTTCTAAACATATTTATATTACCCTCATATATAAAACGAGAAAAACTAATTTTTTTTTAGTGGGAAAAAGATCCAATCAACGAATATTATAATCTCATGTGTCCATAATCTAAGAGAACATAATCTCACTTGTCCGTAGTCAATTATATTTTGTTAGTTAAGCTTAACCCAAATATTCTTGTGAAATATAATGTATTAAACTAGCTCGTGCATGTGTCTATGTCCCCGTCTAGGACGAAAGCACTACTCAGTCATGCATCATATGCTAAGATAAATGCATATACGTATACCAATTATAAGTCCCACGTGTCTGTAGCCAACTTATAATTAATATAAGTATTACATATATTTTAATGTTTGGAAACCCAATTTTACCTTAATCGTATCAAAGGGGGAATTTGAAACAAGCATGGTCTCATCAATCAATACACATATATATGTTATGCATGTACTATTTCATAGTTTTTAAATATGGTATGGAAGCTTTTTTAACAAAGCATACATATATGTGAAACATGATGCTTATATATTTAATAACTTAAACAATTTAAATTTCATATATTTTTTTATTTTATCTTTGAAGGCATGATAATATAATGTTCATGAAAATCCAAACAAGGTCTTAGATTTAATTCGTTTAGATTCTTGGTTATCTAGTCTGATTACGTTCATTGAATATATTTTAATTAATGAAAAGTAAAACAAACAATTCAAAATTTTTCCTTAACTCCTTAAGAAAGTTTCCCAAAAATATTAAATTTCCAAATTTGGAAAGTTTCCTTAATAGGAAAGTTCCCCAAAAATGAAATGTGCTATCTCGGAAAGTTTTCATAATTTAGAATTCTTTCTAAAATTGGAAAATCTTCTAAAATCATAAATGTTTTCTAATTTACAATTCTTTTTAGTTTAGATTAGTTATCTTAACAAAGTGTCCTAAAATAGGCTAGTTACCATAAACACTTTTAGGTAGCTAATTAATGAAATCAATTTTCTTATTTTCATATAAACTATTTTAAATATTTAATTATATTAATCATATTAAATTTTACGAAAAATATTTTTTTATTAATGAATGCAATTACCATATTTGATATTGGAAAATTTCAATATAAAAACATTATATGAATTTTATCAATCACATCAAAAGTTACCATAAATAATTTAAGATTATTAATTAATTCCATAAAATTGATTTCCTATTTTAATATGTTAATAAAGTTTCATATAAACATTTTGTATTAGTAACTTTACTTAAATATTAACACTTCCCAAATAACAGTCTAATTTGTAATTTTCTTAATTAAAATCAACTTTTAATTATCAAAATTTAAAAAATTACAATTATTAATTTCAAAAAACCACCCTAGAACCATAATCGAATTAGGGTTACACTATGATGCCACTGCCGCTGAGTGAGGCAACCTTCTAGCCGAGCACAACAGCCAAGGCTGCCATAGCATGCTGTCGCCATGTATGGTCAGATTGCCCATCAATTTGCTTAGGTGCCATTGCAGCACCAGGGCTGCTTGTGCCGTCCATTGCTGCCACCTTGGTTGTCCAATCGGCAATCCGTTTGTTAGTTTTTATGGGAAAAATTCTAACTGCATGTTATGAAAATTTCACAAAGATCCAATGGTTGGAACTCCAGATATATCAATGTCATGCCATTGCGCACCAATAATTTGCTTGGACGCTGCTTGCGCTGCCCATCGTCGCTGCCTCAAGTAGCCATTTATTGGGTTTTTATGGGAAATTGTCGACTAGGTCAAGCATAGGACCCTTCTTGATCTATCTCTATAAATCTTTTTTTCTAGAACATAGGTTGCTTCACCAAAATCTTTCATGAAGAAGTTCTTTGATAGCCATAACTTGATAGAATGTAACATACCTACATCATTCTCAATGAGTAGTACGTCATCCACTTATAAAATTATAAAAGCAATAGAGCTCCCACAAACGTTCTTGTACAAACATGAAACATCTTCATTCTTAATGAAGTCACATGATTTGATTCTTTCAATGAAATAAATGTTTCAACTCCAAGATGATTTTTTAAGGTCATATATGGACCTTTGCAGCTTACACAACTTCTTTGTGTTTTTTTGGTCCTTGAAGCCCTTGGGTTGTAACATATACACATCGTCCTTGAGGTAGCAATTTAAGAAGATTTTTTTCACATCCATTTTCCAGACCTCATGATAATGGTATGTTGCAATGATAAGCAATATCCAAATTGATTTAGTTAATGCAATGGACGAGAAGGTTTCCTTATAATCAATTCCTTCTCTTTGTCCATAACCCTTTGCAACTAGTCTAGCCTTATAGGTTTTGACCTTTCTATTTGGCCCCGACTTTCTTCTTGAAAACCCACTTGCATCCTATAGGAACTATTTCTTCAAGTGCATCAACTAAGTCCTATATTTAGTTGGTATACATGAAATCCATTTCGGATCTCATGGCTTTTACCCATTTCTTAGAATTCGAGTTATTAATAGTCTTGGAATAAGTTGTAGAATCATCATTATGCTCGGCCCATTACTAGGATATTCTACTAGAACTCCATAAAGCTTTGGCTCACTAGATACTCCACTAGATCTATAAACCTTTTGTGTATTTTAAGGTATCACATCATCCTTTTTTGGAGGTACCTTAGCCAAAAGCTGCGGGATAACAAGATCAACGATCCGAATGACATTTTATGTATTTTAAACTTCATAAAGTTTAATCTTACACCCACTATTCCTTTTTTATAGGAATTCTTTCCCTAAGAAGATGACATGTTTGGCAACAAAAACTATCTACTCAGTGGGATGATAAAAGTAGTATGACCTGATAAGGTCAAATACTTATGAGAATCAATCTTGAATTGTATAAGTTATTAACGTAATTTAATATAATTCAATAGAGTAATATAATATATCATGATGTTACTATGTTGGAAATAACAATTTGCATGCATGGTTATGTACATGGCATACTTGATAGATTTTCGGGTCTTCGATATGCACTTGGAATCATGATAGAGATCAAACTCGATGAGATCCAAGATAGCTTAAGGTCTACAATCTAATTTTTTGTAGTTATAGGATTGTCATGATGGGCTAATGATAGTCTAGAGAGACTATTACATGTGTTATAATCTTGAAAAGAAGAATGATGTTCTTATGATCATCAATATTAGAGAATACCAAGATAGACATACAGGTGATTGAGGCTTAATCAGTAAATGTGATCACTTGATAATCTTATTGGTAATTATATTGGCTATTAGTGAGATTTGTTAGGTGGCTATGGTACTTGTGATTCTCAGACTTGAGATCACTATAGTACTCGTGTACGGGATATCTTGCTTTGATATTATTCAATGTGACCCTAGCAATGGGTTACTAAAGGATGAACTATTGGGCATGTGTTTGCATATGGAAAGTCTGTATTTAATAAGATGTGATCCATTACCTCTACATTTGGAGGAAGGTCCTGTGAATGATATACCTCTTAGGTAATGAAGAAAACTTTGTGCAAAGTAGTATAATTTGAAACGAGTTTTTGTAAATCCATTATCTAGTTGCATAAGGGATCATATAATTCATGAGGTTAATCTAGTAGTGTTTAATTGTTAAACAAAGCCCTATGGCTATCTAAGACCATGAATAGATTGAAGGATCAATTCGGGACGATAATAGGCATCTATGATTCTTATTGAGGTTCCTCAAACTTTTTATTACATAGTTGGCCCACATGCGATGTTTAGAGGTCTGGTGGTTTAAGTAGATTAATCATAAAAGATGATCATATCAATTATTTGGCTTTAAAGTGTTTTTAAGGTCCAAATGGTCCATTCACTAGAATGGATAAAATTAACATGTTGTTATGGGGCCCGCCTACCAACGTAATATAGAACCTATCCGGTCACACACATAACAAATGATTAGATATCGGTTGAATTCTAAGTAGGAGAATTTTTACTCGTTCTTAGTGAACTTGATTTACAGAGTTGAATAATTAATTAGTTTAATTTGTTAAGTTTAAGTTACACCCGCAGTACTAGCATATTCAAAGTGTGATTTTGAATAGATAACTTTATTAAATGGAGATTTAAGCAGTTTAAAGTTAAACAATATTTTTCGGGTAAAAAGAAAGTCTCGTTGGTCAGTAAGGATTTAATGGACCTATGTGGAAAGGCCCAAATTAATGTTCGGATCTTACCGATTAAAATTAGACGTTAATTTATAATAGTAAAGTTTATTTCAATTTCTGAAAATTAGAAATTAAAATGGACATGGAAAACATGAGTACTAGCTAAAAGGAAACCGGGCCTATCAAGCCAATCAGATTAGACCCGATAAGTATTCATTTTGTGAGATATAATCTTATTTGTAAAATATTAATGATATTTTTGTGTGCTCAATAATAGCAAAGGAATTATCATGTTTATTAATTATATTGGAATTAATATCTTATGTTCTATAAATACATATCATGATAAAGTCTAGTGTCTTAAGTTATGCAATTTGGAGACAAAGATGGAGATCATACTTTTTGAGATCATAAAATCTAAAGAATAGACATTGATGATCGAGATAGACAATCATATAGTTCATTACCTAAAATATTTAGGGTGGCCGTTCTTATGGCTATTGGTGTTAGTGGAATATCATGATGATTATGTGGGTCCTTAGTAGAGTTTCAGTATGGTATGAAACATTGGCAAGATGTTCCACTAACACTTACCGGCGAGATGTTATGTAACAAGGTAGTCTGTGATTAATTTAGCATATTAAATGAATAGTGGAACTTGGTATGTAACAAGATCGTATGGTATGAAAAGATTTTCAGTAAATTCATTATCTATGTTCATTAAATACATAACATTTCATATGAATTGTGTATTAGGGTTTAACAGTCAAACCATGTCCTATGATAAATAGAGATATTAGCTAGATGGAAGAAACATTATTGTACAGTTGTTAGTCACAACAAGTTATTTTGGAAGATTCTTACTTCTCATCTTTCTACTAGCTTTGACACTTTGCTATAAGTCAATCTTGGCGTAGATGTTTAAATTAATTATTTATGAGACGATTGAATTAATTGTTTAGTTTAAAAGGTATTTAAAGCTAAATAAATCTAATTATGAATTAGATAAAATCATAGTGTTATGATATTTCTACTAGCGTGATGTAAAACCTAATCGGTCACATGCATTGAAGTTCAGATGTAACTTAGTTAAGTTTTCTACGTGGATAAAGGCAACATACAATTTTGATTTTAAGGGTTAAATCGTAATTTGTCTTATAGTATGGCTATAAGCGCAAAATGATTTATTAATTTATTAAATCTAATATTGTGGAGCTTTGCTAGCACAACTAAGTATGATATTATTTTAATTAGAAATTAATAATGTACATCAAGATTATTTATTTAGTTATAAAAGTGTCTCCAATATCGGTAATTAGCAATTAGACATTAAAGAGTTAATGGGCTAATTTTTTAATTGGATTTAATAGCCTAATTTAATCAAAGTAATGTTTGAAATTTGTGGGCTAATGACCCATGACAAGACCGACCATACATTAGGTGGGTTTGATACATTGTTTTCTTAATTGGTTTAAGGAAATATAATGTTATTAGGAAACCTATGACCTAACATTAGGGTGGCCAAAAATTAAAAATCTTTTACTTTCTTCTTGGTCAAAAATCAATAAGTTTTCTTAGATCTTAATCTTTTATTTCTTAAAAGTTTTTGTGCTTTTCGTTAAATATATATTTGATATATGATTGTTTGATCGATCTTGGTGCATGTCTATGAGTGTAATCAATGTACTCAATTTCATGATTTATAAAGTAGTTACAAAGGTTGATATTTCCATTAAGATGGAAGAGATAAAGAAATTGGAAATGAGTTTCCACCATAGTAGCAATGGAATTGAAAGATAAAAAGGAAAGCCTCTCTTAGTAAGGATAATGATATTTTATTATTGTTCAAAGTTAGAGAATAATCTTTCTTTTAAATTATTCTACAAAAGGTATGAGATACTGAATGAGATTTCATATACATATGATATGATTGGTCTCAAAAGTGGTACAACTTTAAAAAAGACAAAATGTACCTAAACGCAACAAATGAACAAAGAGTTGTTATTAGCCTTGGCATTTTCGGTTTCATTCTATCCATTTGGCATAAATTTGGCAATCAATGAATTGATGTTTTATATATTTGATTTTACCTAAAGTGTTGTTTCTATTTTTGCCAATGAAGGTTTATCTTCAAAGTCATGGAACAATACTTTTAGCATCTCATTAGATGAGATATTTTATGGTAATAGTTAAAGTATATATTCTAAATTTTAGTAGGATAAAACTTATCTCAATATTGAATAGATTAAGAGAAGAAAAGTTTGATGCAATTCAAACAAGTCTTGGCACTGTCGATTAAATCATGCCAATGAAACATAAATTCACAAAGTTACTTTTTTATGGACATGTTAAGCCCAATTGATGGTGAATCAATAATAGCTTGTGAACTATAGTTCTTTAGACATGATAATCGATTTTCTTTTTGTTGAAAAGAAGAATAAGATTATCTCTTAATGCATACCTTATAAAATATCGGAAGAGGTATCATAACTTATTAGATTTGGTTTGATTAGTCAGATTAATCTTGCCTAAAATATTATAGGGTTATGCCTAAAAATATTATTGCTACATATGAAATATTCAAGAGGAACCTAGGTCTCATCAAGGTCCAAACACGTGTTACTGCTTTTTTCACTTAATCTGATAGTGACTTGGACTTTGAATATGAATATAGAGAAAGTAGATATAAATAACTACATAGTAGAACCATTGATTAAAGGGCTTTTCCAAAAAATGCCAGATTGCCATTCTGACAAGATGGTAATTAGACTCTGAAACGATTTGGCTTTAGTGTAAGTGAGAGATTGAAAGTGTATGCCCCTCAAGCTAGTCACTTTAGACTCATGAGTATTCATTTTGTGAGATGAAATCTTATTTGTAAATGTTAATGATATTATTGTTTGTTTAATGATAATAAAGGCATTCATCCATTTATCATGTTGTAATTAATATCTTATGCTCTATAAATACATATCATGACAAAGTTCATTATCTTAAGTTATATCCTTTAGAAACCAAGATGAAGGTCATGCTTATTGAGACTCAAGTTGCTTAAAGCTTGAAGACACAAAATGTTCACTGTCATAGGATCTCAAGAATGGACATTGATGATCCGAATAGACAATCACATAGTTCATCACCTAAAATATTTATGGTGGCCATCTCATGGCCATTGATGTTAGTGGAACGCATGATGATTATTTGGATGCATGCTTAGTAGAGATTAAAGGTACCGAACTTGATATTGAATGTTAATGATCAATGTCCAGCTAATTCTCAATGGTAATTAATATTGAATGTTAATGATAATTACCTCGTAACTATATCACATGTGGTTTTTAGACCTGAGATCGTTATGGTGTCTTATGTGTCGGGTTTCATACTTTGACATCATTCCAACTAGCCCTAGCTAAAGGTGAACACGCGGTGGTCTGTTGGGTATGAATTGTTGTACATAAAGGTTATGAGTGATAAAGAGGGAATCCATTGCTTCTGTGTTTGGAAATAAATCCTATGAGTTCTATATTTTATTAAATAATGAAATCCTTGCAAGGTAGTATGGTATTAAAATATAATAGTTCATATAATTTATCTATTAAGGTTTAACATCTAATCCATGCCTAGGACGAATTGGGACATTGGTTAGATGGAAGGATCGTTATTGTACAGTTGTTAGTCACAATAAGTTCTTCTGAAAGATGCTTACTTCCCATATCTTGAGTAGCCTTGACACTTTTCTAGAAGTCAATCTTGGCTTAGAGGTTTAAGTTAATTAATCATGAGATGATTGAATTAACTATTTAGTTTAAAAGGTATTTTAAAGATATACATATAATTAGGAATTAGATAAAATCATAAAGTGTAATGAGATACTCCTACCAACGTGATATAGAACATAATTTGTGAACACATTAAAGTTTAGAAGTAACTCAGTTAAATTTTCTATGAGGATAAAGAAATAAGATAGCTTTGATTCTAGGGGTAAAATAATAATTTGTCTTATAGTATGACAATAAAAGCAAAATGGTAAATTATAAGTTAAATCTAATGTCGTGTAGCTTTTCTAGCACAACTATGCATGAAATTAATATAATGCGAAAATAATAATTTACATCAAGATTATTTATTTAGTTATAAAATTGTCCCAAATGTCCGTAATTAGAAATTAGACATTAAAGGGTCAATGAGCTAGTTTGTTAATGGATTTCATTGGCTAAATTAATCAAAATGTTGGTTAGAATACATGGACTAAAGACCCATGACAAGGTCAATCATATATTAGGTGGGTTTGACCCATTGTTTCCTTAATTCGTTTAAGGAAACCTAATGTCATAAGGAAATCTAATGATATTATAAAACTTGAGACCTAATGGAGTATTATAAATACCCCATTAGAGTGGCAAAAAATAAAAAATCTTTTACTTGCCTCTTGGTCGAAATCACTAGTGTGAGAAAATGAGATTTTCTCTTTCCTTTTCACGAGCTCTTTAAATCATGTGATGAATCTTAGAGTAGAAAATCAATCGAGTGAATTGCAATGTATGGATTACAATTAGAGGGTGAACATTTGGGTACCTCAATCTTTATATTAAATTCGACCAAGATCAAGGAGAAGGAGATCTATTCAGTTTTGTATTAAAATCAGTAAGTTTTCTTAGATTTTAATTTTTTTGTTTCCTGGAATTTTTCTGTGCTTTCTATTAAATATATTTAATATATATTTGTATGATTGATATTCGTATATGTATATTAGCTTAATCCATTTTTAGGATTAGATCCAAAAAAATTTAAGTTATTGCCTCCGCTTATGGATTACTCATAGACTAATAGGCTGAAGACAGAGTGTGTCCCATAAACAGGAACACACTTTCCTAAGGTTCCCAAACACTATTGCCACCCACTTCAAGAAAAGAGAAAAGAGGGATTTTTCTCCCAACTTTTAAACCTTCATCTTTCTTCCTATCCAAGGTTACTTCTAAAAGTGTTGAGATCAAACTAACATAATACCTTGAGATTATTTATCCACCTAGATATATGTTAGAATTCGAGTGATGGCTTGGAATCTGCTGTGGCAAATCATGGTGGTTGAGTGGCAGCGACGATAGCTTCTTGGGGTAGTGGACTGGGGCAGCATTTTGGGTAGTGTGAAGAGCCATCCGATTCTTTCTATACTAGTTGCTAGGTATAAGATTCCTCACACTATTATTTGATTTACTTAATAGTTGAATAATGTTTACCTAAATTTTGCAGATAAGTTCATACTTCTTTGCATCAACCCGGATCTTGGTGTAGTATGGTTGGATTTAGAACCCATAAGTTAATTTTTAATATACTACTTCCACTCAGGATTTAAGGAGATCCATAGACTTACGTATATTTGAGGGATAAAATTCATGTTTGATAAAATGTTTGATTCAAAGTATGCATGGATGATATGATGTATACATAAGTGTTTCAATATATATTCTCATTATATTGAAAAAGAAAAAAGATTATGTATGTATAGTGATATAATGATGAGAGCGTAGAATAATAAATCCATTGTTGATAATATTAAGATTATAAATATGTAAGAATGTTTTACACAGTGCCTTCAAAAATGTTACAATGAATTCACGATTAATCAATCATTTAATTGGCTATGGACACATAAGGATTAATGATTTGCGAGTTCATTTTTCATTTAAATGTGAATGATGCATGTGATCGCAATATCCAAACTATATTTTGCTATGCATACGTAGGGAATATTAGTTGGACTTTGTTATGTCACAAGAACGTTTTGGGTTAAGATTAAATAGGAGACATGGTTGGCTATGAACACATGAGGGATATCCCATTGGGGAACACGTCCTCAAGATGATGGGGCTCATTAAGAAACTAGAAGGCCTAGGTTTCAAAATGGACTTTGAGCTATGAAATGATTTGATCATCCAATCACTTCCAGAATCTTTCAATTTAATTTTTTTTTTTGAATGACCACATGAATAGGATAGCACATACTCTTTTTGAGTTGCTCAAAATATTACAAACGGCAAAGGGATCTCTCAAAGGGAAGGAAAATATCAGGTTGCTCATTAGAATCCATCAAGCCAATAAAGGCTAAGCCAAGTTTAAGAAACAAGGCAATGGTGGATCTCGTGACATAAAGAAGGTCATAAGTAAGAAAAATAAAAGAAAGGACGGAAAATATTAAGAAAAACAAAAGAAAGGATGGAAAATATTTCCATTATGGTTAAACCAGTCGTTGGAAGCGCAATTGTAAGACTTATCTAACTTCCCTTCTGAAGAAAAAGCAAGGAGAGTCTTCAAGTATGTTCTAAGTTAATGTTTCTTTTAGGAATATTTGTACTTGGGTATTAGAAACCAAATATTGGAACTCATATTTAAATTAATATGCAGTGCCTAAGAAGTAGAGAGAGAGCTTCAAGAAAAAGGAGAAGCATTTTTCTATGAGTGGGGAGTGGAGCAAAGGTTGCAACGTTAACCGTCGACGCCTTAGTTTATCTTATCCTATCACTATTATTTTTGTGTAAGTACTTTATATAATATGCAACCATTACATTATTTTGGGTTTGTTAAGAAGATTTATTACTTCTCTTCTTTTTAAAGAACATGTCGGATATTATATTTCATGGTCTATCTTTTGGGGAATTGTTCTTATATAAATGGTTTGCATGTTTATTAAAGTAGATAAGATAAAATTAGTTTGAATCAAATTTAAGAAACAGAAGTTTCATATAGATAAAACTAAGACTTAACATTAATCAATTAGATCATACTAAACAGATAAGAATATGCAATTTATCCATTGATGGATGTTTTGATCCATTTGATTATGAATCATTATCAATTTAGCAACGATTATCAACTTGGAATGATCATGCCTCTTTTTATAATTTTTTAAAGAGGAATTGATCATGTTGTAAAATCTAATACATAATAATGATGTATGTGGATTCATAAAAGAAAATGCTAAGAGGAATTTGTTCTTGCATTTCGTAACTTCCATAAAAAAAACTCTCTAAAATTCGGGCACATAGTCTTATGAAGATTGAAATTCGAGTTAATGAGAAGATGCAAGGAAGGGAATGAGATGGAAAACAAGTAGACAAAGGTTACTCTTTCATGAGATCATACAGATAAATAATAATATTGAGAGTTTCTTGAAATATATGTCATTAAGAATAAGATTCTCACTTAGTGAAGTCCTTCTAGAACTTCTTCTAGAACTTCATATGCGAATGACACATCAGTATGGAGAAATCGAACTATATGAGATATGGTCCAATATGACTTATGCACTGAACGTGCTTATATCAAACTAGGCCATAATCTATAAGTTACCACATAAATAGGGAAATCGATTCTCTCTAAATCCGCATAAAATAATCCACATAGGATCTGGATAGACGAAATAATATCATGCCACCATATGAGATATGGAGATGATGTAAGTCGATGAATCTTTACTTATACGGAGTGGAATGCTATATTCGAAATATAGCTTTTGTAAGTGACTACCTCAAGATAACGTGAAGTTCGCTATGTTTTTCAACAACCGAAATTCTAGTTCATGACTTCTAATTCATCATCTAACTAGAAATTGAAACAAGAAGAGGGTAAAGAGGGTAAACAAGAAGGGATATATACTAAGAAACTTCTCTACCAAAAATCACACTAATTTTCACCCAAACTTCAATGTATAGCCTCCGAGCCCTGTTGAACTCCACCGCCAATCACCACATTGCCGCTGCCTCCTTGGTCAGATCTAAACCATTATCCGGCCTCTATTAGTATTCACATGAATGATAACTCAAGGTTTGTTTCTATTTTGATTCTCAACACATCAAAATCAAACTTTGGAAAGGGAAGAATATGGGGATAGAAAAGTGACTCTACTCTCCTTTTCTCTCTAGTGGGTGGCAAAAAGGAATGGATGCCCTATGGTTTAAGTGTTCTTTTTATAAAGGATACAAGCTTTAGGCCCGAGGCTCAATTTCCTTTAAACTAATGTTTGGGTTTCATTGTTCATTTTACTTCTTGATATCTGGAAAATTAAAATAAAGGAATTACTTCAAATTCAAATCCAAGATTACCTGGTAAAATATGAACTTCAATTTAAGCCTTTCCGTATAGGCTCAATTAGGCCGATTAATACTTTAATGACCAACCAAGTTTTTTCCTTCGATCCGAAAAATATTATTCAACTTTATATTTATTAAATCTCAAGTTAATAATTTATTTAGTTAAGATAATATTTTATAATTAAATATTTAATTTCAAGCTAAATATAAATCATGGGCTAATAGTGCACGTGATGTAGACTTAATAAATTAAACAAATGTAAACCCCCTCAAACTCAAACAACCAATAGTTGATGGGCAATTAAATTACAAAAACATTACCTTCCTCTAGAAAAGGAAAAGGGCATATATATATACATATATAAATATACAATAAAATCCACAAGGATCAAAAGTATATATGAACTCAGTCATGTTTCTATCCTTCTAGACTGAGTCCTCGGTTTGGACCGGGAACTCAAACCGAGGGACTTTATATTAGATCTCGGTCTGAGAAGGAAAAGTACTTGATCTCGAGGTGCTTTTGATATGTTATATAAATAAATAAATAAATAAATATATATATATATATATATATATATATAACCTATCAACAATGAAATCGCCACTGCCTCACTAGCAATGGTTATGCAACCATTTTCTTTTAACGAAATTACACCTCCTGCACGGTCAACCTAAGAACACCATGTTTCAAACCTAAATCATCAGGAGTATTACCAAGTTTGAATGGGGTCGTGTAAAAGTGTCCTATAGTAGACACTCATTTCTTTCAATAAGAAAATACACTTCCTCTCTCTCTAGTTGGTTCCCTACTCCCCTTTATAAACAAATTGGGTGATTAACTTAGATTATAATCAAGGCACAAGTGTAAAAAACCAGTTAAGAACTAAGTATCTAACCTCTACCTTCTTAATGCATTAGCCTACACTATAATGACTGCTAAGAAAGTTCATAGCAGTAGGAGGTTAATAAAAATATGAAGCTAGTAAGTAGAAAATTCCGGTTGAGTATGATTAAAGGACGTTGCTATGTTTAAGTTGTAATCTAGGAAGGAGACTAAACAAAACAAAATATCCAAAAAAAAAAAAAAAAACGAAGAAAGAGAACACAGTATGGACTAAGAACTCAAACTGAGAGGCATAATGTTAGGTCTCGATCTGGGAAGGAAGAAAGAGTCCTCGGTCTGGGAAGGAAGAAAGAGTCATTGGTCTGGATCAAGAACTTTGACCAAGAGACGTTAAGAGTTATTAGAATCATATTTTGTAATCAATTAACTCAAACCACCATACCCACATTGGCCTCTATCAAGACATATGAACCACCTGTATGATAAAAAGTATAAGGAACCTCAATAAGAACCATAGATGACTATTACCATACTAGATTGATCCTTACATCTATTTATGATTCAAGAAAATTATAGGGCATGGTTTAATTCTTAAACGCTATTAAATTTTCTTTGTGAATCATATAAACTCTCATGCAACTAGATAACGGATTTACAAAAACTATTTTCATACCATACTATTTTATGCAAAGATTTTCTTTGTTGCATAAGTTATATTATTAATATAACCAGATCCTCTTATATAGAAGTGATCGATCTCATCTTATCACCTTACAAACTTCACGTAGGAAAACACATTCCCTATAGTTCACTCTTTAGTAACCCTTGGCTATAGTTATGTTGGATGATATTAAAGCATGATATCTCATATACAAGTAATATGGTAATCTCAGGTCTAAGCATCACAAGTATCATAATCACAAAAAAAAACTCATTAATAGTTAATATTACCAATGAGCTATTGTCAAGTAATCATGTTAAGTGTCCCGGCATTTGTCAATAGCGATGATTATAAGGACATCACTTTCTTCCGAAGATGATAACGCATTTAGTAATCTTTTAGAGTTGTCATTATCTCATCATGAAAATCCTATAATTATGAATTATAATAATATTGACCTACAATATTTTTAGTTTTGACTTATTTATTATCTTTGATCATAAATAATAATCATAACAAACGATTTAAATTAATTCTCCAATACCAATCACCTTCCATCTCCTACAAATAAAGAGAACATTTTAAGTTTATATAATAAATTTCCATAGCATCTTTAAGTGCAAAATATTTTCCCACATGAGGCGATTTTTAGTGTTTAAAATTGAGACATGATGCCTAAAAGAAAATTTAGTCCAATTTTTATATTATACTATTATGTGATGTAATATGATTTTATGATATCCCTGTGATATATTGATGATAAAAAGGACCCAAAATATATAATTATCACCTCAAATCTATCTTTCCACTTCAATAAACTTTAGCAAAACATTCCACTGACCGCAAAATAATAATAAAATAATAAAATAAATAAAACACTTGAGCACTCCAACTTGCCGAAACGGATAATAGTGAAATTTTTTGACATCCTTCCTTCCAGTGTAAAGATCATAAACGATTGCACGAAAAAAGAACATCTTGAAAAACAAAATGGATATAGGGAACAATCATATGGGGTTGTTAAGAAGCTGAACTCTTATTCCAGTCCTGGTCAGTTTCTTTACGCGATGCTTCCCACAGTCGATGCTCAATCCCCAACTTCCTCAGCTCCATGAAACCTTGCTCAACTAAAAACATGAACAAACAAAAGGAAAATCATAAACATGCAGACCGATATTGCAATGCAGCCAAGTGCTCACTTCATCTATGAAACTGGTTTCCCATTGGAAGAATGTAGGCATGAAACAAAGCAGAAATCAAACAAATGCTTGGTCCTGATGTATTTCTTTCTAAAACAGGAACGCCTTCAAAAATGGATAAATTTGCAAAGATCTAGTATAGTTATTTCATAACAAAATATTTTACTCAACCAGATACTATGTTCATAATTCATATGATTTTACCCAAAATTTATCTCTTATATTTCAAATATTAACAGTCTACCCTGTGATCAATGTCATGAGCCATATATAACATGTAATATATTGAACACTCACCCCAGGTAGTAACTACTATAATGTATCTTTCAGTGACATTCAGGCTAAAACCTCTAGTTTTCACCTTTTGAGAGAAAAGAAGAAAAGAAAGGTGAACTTTATTTCTTAGAAATGGTTTGCTAGTTAAACAGTCAACTAAAGTAGGTCAATACATGCTCAATAAGTACCTAGAGAAAGTTCTTAAGAGTAAAGCAGAAATTACCATCAACAGCATCATGTGAAGTTGGTGAGTGAGCAGTACGGCCAATCCAAAACTGAAGTCGTTCTTTTGCAATGGCCTCTTCTATACCATGTACTTTGGCTCTTCTCCAAAAATATGTAAGCCATGCCTGTGTATAAAGAATATGTAATCAAAATAATCATGTAAAGCATGAAATACAAAAGAGTTCCAACCATAAAATCAGTCATGAAAGCATCATCGGGGAAGAAAAGACATTAGGAGCATTTAATTATAGACTTGATCAGCAACTTCTATGAGTAATCACCCTTATCCAAAATCTGCTGTCACAATGAGCTCTGCTCAAACTGTTTATCTCAAATAAAATCCAACCAAAGTCAACCGTGAAGTGTAATACCAAAAAAAGAAAAAGGTTTAATAGTAGCTTAATGATACAAAATACCCTCTGCAATTCTCATTAGTTCACCATAATGGTATATTTGTCTTGGATATGTAAAATGAATGTAATGGAAGTTACCTCTTTAAACAGAATATCCTCAGACTCCTCTAGGCTCAGTTCTGAAAATAAGAAAAAACCGATATCACTATTAATCAAAACTGATCTTCCACCAAAATGTTTCTATAAGTATCCACGCTCTCTAGCATGTTAAATAAAAAGAAACATGATTGATACTAATGACAGACTTCTAGCTTCTACTCTTTGAGTTAAAAAATAAAAAATCCATGTCTTGATTCAACTTTTGCAGGCTACCTAAAATTTTAAGATATATTAAATGTCTCTCCAATATTTTAGGAGTTGATTTAGCAATCTTTTCTATTAGGCAATCTGTATATCAGGAATCATGTCAAGATGATAAATTCCGTATATTTCTAGACCAAGGGCTATGCAATAGATGTATATATTGTAACATTACTTAATGAAATAGTGTGCTGATATTTTCTCTAGTGAACAAACTCAAGGTTTCTACATGCCATTATAGCAATGGGAACCTAGAAGAGGCGCTACTATTGATGGAGGCTTTATGGCTCAACTCAGCAACCATGATATTTGGCCACTATTTAGTCAGAAGCACACAATTGGTTCACTCATGACCCAGAAGCGCCATCGCTGAAAGACCAGCCACACGCTGCCACATGAGGTTGAAAAGATTAGAGACAGTCTCAAGTACCAAAGAGTGATATATTAAGTGTCAATAGTAATTCTATAGTTTACTTACTTTAAAATAGATTTCCTTAAAACAAGCTTGTATATCCTCAATAAAGACTCTTGAGATTACTGAATGAACAATTCAACCATTTTTTAATTTGGTATCAGAGCAAAAAGAAAGGAGTTTCTGCTGCTCTTTCTTCTTTCTCTTGTAACACTAAAACCCTAGCCGTCATCTAGCCAATTACTTTTGAGTTGGAAGCCCAAATTTCTACATGGTATCTAGCAGCGCCAATGGCTGCCACAACAGACACTGATTCTTCCTCTCTAACCTAGACTCTCCTTCTGACACAAATCCTCAATGCTGATTCATGAAGCTTCTTCTCCAATTCATATGAAATTGCATGGTGCTAATTATGGTATTTGTTCAAATATTTTGGAGATGCATATTGTTGGTAGAAAAAAGATGGCCTATATTAAAAGGAGAAAGGTTGCACCTCACTGCAACAGTACCAGACATACATTTGAGATTTGCTGGAAGAATGGTTATTTGAATTGGTTCAAGCTTAAGCAAGCTGAGAAGAACAAGAAATTCGCTCAGGTTGCTATCCTTGATACTTCTCCATCTTTTGCTTCTCATGTATCTGGAGTGTATTCTCAAGGAGGTAATTCTGGTTTGGCTATGGATACTAGTATGGATGTGAAGTATCGATGTGAGGAGGGTGATCTCCTTCTTGATCCCCCTGGGTTTCGGCAATTGGTTGGCAACATGAACTACCTAACGACTATCGCAAGACCTGATATCTCATTTGAAGTCCAACAGGTTAATCAGTTTATGAAAACTCCCGTTCAACAGGTTAGTCAGCTTATGCAAACTCCTTGTCACCTTTAGCTTGCTACAATTCGTTGTATTATTCAATATATTTGAGGAACTCCTATCGTGGCTTATTATTTCCTGTTGGTTCTGCTGGTTCTCCTCTTTGTCTAGTTGCTTTAGTGATGCTGATTGGACAGGATATCCAGACACTTGTCATTCTGTTATGGTTTGGTGTATGTTCCTTGTCCTTCCCTTAATATCGTGTGATGTCTGCTGCTTGTTCTGAAATTATTTGGCTTCGTGGACTTCTGGCTGAACTTAGCTTTTCAGAGTTTGATCCCACACCTTCATGCTGACAACATGAGTGTCATTAAGATTGCTGCTAATTCGGTTTATCATGAGAGCATGAAGCATATCGATGTGGATTGTCATTCTATTCAAGAGGCCTTCGACCATGTCATCTCTCTTCCGTATATTTGCACTGATCTCCAAATAGCTTATATACTTACCAAGGCCATGGCTCGTCAATGCCATTACTTTCTTGTGGGAAAATTGATGCTTCTCGATTGACCAATATCAATTTGAGGGGGATGTTCCACAGATTGATATCCTTTTACTCATATCTTAGTTGTCAATATTATATGCCATAATTGTTTATATGCTAGCCGGTCATATTTGAAAGTTATTGTATTACATATTTAATTGAAATTAGGCTTGATTCTAGGCATGTATAAGGAAAAGTATTTTTCTATTTAATAGAGGAAAATCTCTCAAGGAGAGTCATTTTAGTGCAACTGACACAAAAACGTTTGGATGTGTTTGTGTTGTCTAATGCCATCAACCATTATCAAGTTAGACACAAGATCTTTCAAATCAATTCCACTACTCAAAGGAAGAGCCACTCTCAAGTTCAATTTCCACAACATCCCCCAATTCCCTTTGAAGTACAGCTACTATTCCTTTGTCTCTTGTTTGAAACTATGGATCTTCCTATTGCTATTCCGAAAGTTACCAAAATGTCTTATCAACATCCAATCACTAAATTTGTATATATTATGAGTCATTGACTCCTTCCTATAACAACATTTGTATGGTCTTTGTCGACATTGGTATGAGGTTATAGCTGATACAAAATGCAAAAGTGTTGTTTTGGAGGAAATGTAAGCCCAAGTGAGAAATGAGACTTGGGAATTGAGTGTGAATTGGTCTTTGTGATCCTATAAAACTTTGATGGTCCAATTGAAAGCTACAAAGCTAGATAGGAATCAAAAGACTATACTCAAATGTATGGTATAGACTACCAAGAGACCTTTGCCCCCATACCAAAAATGAACTATATAAGAGTTATTCACTTATATGCATCTATGTATGACTGTGTCTAGCAACAGTTAGATGTCAAGAATACCTTTCCTCATGGAGATCTAGAAGAGAGCCTATATGGCCCTACCTCCTGGTTTTTCTTCAAGACTTGAGGCAATCTAGATTGACAAAAAGCAGTATACAGTATGAAACAATCTAGAGGTACCTCCTGCATTTTCTTCAAGGCGAAGGCAATCAAGACTGAAAAAATGCATTATGCAGTTTGAAACAATCTCTGAGGTACCTTCTGAGTTTTCTAAAAACCAGACTAAAAGCAATCATGGTCGGTAAAGCATCCCTATATTTCACATATCGTCAATGCAATGCAGATCAGACAATGATCTTATCATACCTCCTGAGTTTTCTTCAAACCAGACTAAAGGCAATCATGATCGGTAAAGCATCCCTGTATTTCGCATATCGTCAATGCAATGCAGGTCAGACAATGTTCATCAAAAGAAATCATGACAAGATCATTTTCCTTATCACGTATGATATTATGTAACTAGAAACCAACTGGCAGGTGTCTTTACCAAAGGCCTCAGCATTAAAGTTTTCAATCCTACTGTGGGCAATTTGGGCGTAAGGAATATCTATGCAACCATCTTAAGGGGGAATGTTAAGATATATATTAGATTTCCCTCTCCAATAATTGAGGAGTTAATTTAGTAAATACTTCTCTTAGGCAATCAGTGTTTTAGGAATTATGTAAATATTTTTAATTCCTTAACTCTAACCAGTTATGCTATAGTTCTGTATATATTGCAACATTCTCCTAATGAAATAGGGTGCTGAGGTTTTCTATAGTGAACAAACCTCTACGTTTCTCCATAAAAATTCGAACTTCCTACGAGACTAACAAAGATAGTAATTTTTTGTAACAAGTCTGCAAAAAGTAACAAAATCTAGACCAAACTCGACATATTGAACCATATATACAATACCAAATGCCTCCATAAACTTGGGATCTTTTCCAGGTGATTTGAGTTCTGAAACATTGGAGAAGTAAAAATCATCATTAGTATAAGAGAACCAGAGATTTGTAATATTATAATGCAGCACTAAAAAGGACTAGAGAGAATGATTCTTCTTTTTTTTTTTTTTTTAAGTATACTCTTGTTTTTGTTTTGGCTGAAAAATACTAAACTAATTCACTAATAATATTTTTAAAAGGGAACCAAATTATTTGATATGACCCTTCAATAGTATTTAACAAAGTGTGGCCGTGGATGAAAGCCAAATTCTGAGATGCATGAAGAGCATGTACTTTAAGTAATAGTGGAATTTAATGACAGTAACATTCCGACAAGGATATTTTGCAATAAACAAAGCCATAAAAAGAGGTAATTTAGTGACTGTAGTCTTTTCTTTTTGTGTTTTTTTTTTTAAGGACCACTAAGGCATATTATTTAGCAACAAATTAAAGCTTACAGCCTAATATGAGTTTACACTTCTATCATTCTTATGCTTAAAGCCTAATATTATTTAGTGACTGTAGTTACTCGAATATACTAGTTAGATGACACATTACGGCTGGCTAGTCCAAGTTGGCACAACCAGCCTGTCCAGCTTTGCTTGAAGATTATAGGTGAGATGGGACAAGTCATTTCAGTCCAAATGTTTAAGCAATTTTTGCTATTAGTTAGTTTTCTATTTCACTTTGTTTCCTATAAGAAAACCTATGGAGTAAGTAATTTATTTATTTTATTTGAGTAAACTAGACATTACCCCCTAATCTTTCATTTTACTAGATTTAGCTCCCTTAAACTTATAAAATTAGATCTATAACCTTCTTAGTTTCATAAACTAGACATAGGTCCCTGGTTTCAAGATTCCGTTAAAAAATTAACTAATTTCGCATTATCCGCTTCATTGTAATAACCCGACCTGTTTTCTAATCCGACACATATTTAATAACCTATTTTTCCTTCTTCATTTTTTCCACAATCATGATTAGAAAATAAGGAGAGACCTCATCGTGAAAAAATAGAAGAAAGAAAAAAAGAAAAATAGATTACTAAAATTGGGTCAGATAAAAGAAAAACAGGTCGAGAGTTATTAAAATTGAGTAAATAATGAAACTGGTTAGTTTTGGTAATGGGTCTTGAAAATAGGGGCCAAAGTCTAGTTTATAAAACTTTGAAGAATACATGTCTAGTTTTATAAATATGAGCGACTTAAATCTAGTCAAAAAACAATTCAAGGGAGTAAAATGTAGTCTACTCATTTTATTTTAGAGTCTTTTGAGATAGGTTCCTCGTTTATTTATAACTATTTTGGTTAGCTTCCTCAACTAATAAAGTTTCCTTACTATTTCTTAAAATTCTCCATAAATTGTAGTCTGTGGGCATATTTTCATATTAATGATGAGAAGAATAAAATTTGATTTGAGTTTTCTCAATATTTTAAAAGTGTGAGACTTTCTCTTCTAGGTGTGATTCCTAGAACATTGGTGTGAGGCCTATATCCTATTAGTGTCAGTCTAAGAGTTAATTTTCTTGGGAATTCCCTATCGCAATTCGTAAACCCTAATTTTCTCTTATACGTGCTATTTCAATAGTTTTCCACAACCGACTTGTCAATTTATAACTTTACTAGGGTCTAGATTTTCAGAAATTTAGAGGTCGAAGGACCATGAGGCACTGAATTATGCATGTCATTCGGAAATAAAGCAGACCTGAAATGGATAGTCGAAGTGAATTTAAACGGTGCTGTTGGGCCAATGAAAGTACAATAGCCTCCTCAACCTTTAGAGATGCAAAGATAAGAAAGGAAATTTAAACCAAGGAAAAAAAAAAAGCAAAGGTAAAAATATATCGACAAAAGTAAGAAAAGCAAGCATGAGAGAGATTAAAGAAAATAGAGAAATAAGATAAGAGAGTAACAGAATATATCAAATGAGAACCTTCAAGAAAGCAAGCTCCTTTAACCCCATTTCAACAGAAAGCAGACTCTCAATATTTCCTTCTCCAGTAAGATCATTAAAGTCATGAACAACTTTGCTCCTCTTCAGAGGGTCATCATCCCCTGGTCAATTTCAAAAGTGTTATAGGATAACAAGTTAATAGCTTGGAAGGTATGATCCAAAAAATGTGCAACCTTTTGATAAAATTTTGAAACATAGAAGTTACTGCAAAGATGAGACATAAAAGAATGAACAAATAACTGCAAAGCCTGATAGTACTAGCCTTTTTCCCAACATTCCTCCTTAGCCTTTTGTCCAGCAGAAAGAACAACCTCGAATGGAAGAGGAGCTAAGGATGACCAATGTTCATACTTTGTCAATGCAATATCTGCACAGATACCTAGAAAGCATGAAATAAAAAATGTAACTGAGAAGGAAAATGGGATGGATAAGAGGGGTATCATTGAAATTTTAACTGCCCAAATTAAACAAAAACTAGACAAATATTAATGTACAGAAAACAACATTCAACAATGTTGCATTCATGCATGGCATAAGAATTATAAATCCTTGATGCTAGATTTTCCTGACTAATTGTTGGAAGAGTTTAACTATAGAGATTTATTAGATATTTAGTGGATAAATATAGAATGTCAAAACTATTTAATATTAGGAAAGATAGAGACTAGCAGTAGTTTCGTCTATTTTTAAGCCAATAACTTACAGGTTTACGTCTATCTATTATCTATATGAGAGAATGCTATGTAACATGTTGAACATGCAGGGCATATAATATTCTATATGATAGCAGAGCAAGAACGGTCCTTGTTCTCTGTAAACCTATTAGCTACACTATACCTACATCACCATGTCCAGCGTTACTTCGGAACCAACTCCTCTTGCCCTTTTGCCCACTACTACCCAACCCAAGGCCACACACTCTCATTCCATCCAGATCACTACGATTCGGTTGAATGAAGCCAACTTCCTCCAACCTATGATGGGCTACTTGACAAGTGATATAAAGGAACCGGCACGCATAAATCCAAGTATGCAACCTATGATGTAGAAAACTCCATGGTCATGACAAGGCTCTTGAAATTCGATGGATGAAGAAATTAGCTCCAACTACATGTGCTAACATATGCTAAGGAACTCTAGGACAATAGCAACCTGATGTACTTTGATTGGGGGAATCAATATCAGATTTATGAGTTAACTCTCAAAATTGGTGAGATGCAGCAAGAAGGAGACAATATTACCAAGTATTTGAACTCTTTTAAACGGGACTACCATGACTTGGATCTTTTCACATATGTCTGCAATCATTATAAAAGTGGTGGAGGACAATTGAATTTTCAAATTTCTGGCAAGTCAAAATGTTAAATTTAGAGAAGTTAGGGGAAGGATTATTGGTAGGCAACCCCTTCCTCTGATAAGTGAGAAATTTCCTGAAGTAAGAAGAGAGAAGACACCGACAAGAATGTCATGCTCGAAAAAAGGGGAACTACTAATTATGTGGTTCGTCCTATTGAGAACTCTGCATTGGTTGCTTCTGATGCTAATGCTAGCAGAACAATTCTCAGTCAACTAATGGAAGAATCATGGTAAACTAGCAAACTAGAAAGGCAGCAAGCAAGATGAGAAACCCAACCGAGCATACCCGTCGGCAAATGGATCAACTTCTTAAATTGATAAAATTCAATTCATCATTTGGTACTCCTATTGTGTCTCTTGCTGAACGAAGCAGTAATCCTAATGCTTTATGTTATTCCTTAAATTCAATACCAAGGATCATAGATTCGGGTGCTTCTAATCATATGCCCAGCCTTTCCCATCTATTTAATACATATTCACCTTGTTTTGGTAATGAAAAAATTAGAATTGCAGATAGTAGTTTCTCACCAATTGCAGGAAAATGCCTTATAAAAATCTCAAATTATCAACCTTAAATTAGTTCTCCATGTTCCTAAATATACCTATAACTTTTTGTCTTTGAGTAAACTATCCAAAGATTCTACATGTCATGTTACCCTTTTTTTTGTAATTCTCACTGCATATTCTAAGACCAGAGCTCAGGGAGGACTACTGGCAGTGCTAGAATGATGGATAGTCTTTACTACTTCAATGAGAAGTTCTTCAGTAATAAATAGCTCAAGACTTTAGTAGTATTAGTTCAATGGCTTTTCTTGGCCAAATAATGCTTCGGCATCTTAGGCTAGGATATCCTAGTTTTCCATATCTTAAACATTTGTTTCATGCTTTATTTAAGAATTTAGATAGTTCACCTTCTCATTGTAAAACTTGTTCTTTAGCAAAAAGTCATTGTGCCACTCATAACTCAAAACCATATTTTAATACATAGTGATGTTAGGGGTTCTTAAAAAATAACAATTTTATCTAGAAAAAAATGGTTCGTAACTTTAATTAATGATACACATTTATGTTGGATATATTTGATACGTGAAAAATCTTTGGTGGAAAAATTGTTTTAAGATTTTTATAACATGATTGAACATCAATTTCAAAAAAACCTTAGTATTCTTCGCAAAGATAAAATGGAACAAAGTATTTTAATGAATGATTGGGAACATTTTTTTAAAAATAAGGGTGTTCAACATCAAGCTACATGCCGTGATACTCCTAAACAAAATGGAATTGTTGAAAGAAAAAAGAACAATTGCTTGAAATCGCTCGTGCAATCATGCTTTCTATGCATATTCCAAAATATTGGTGCGAGAAGCTGTTTTAATAGCACCCTATCTGGTTAATAGGATGCCTACATGTCTTAAAATGCATCACACCCTTGCAACACTTCAAAACCATTTTTCCTACATCTAGATCACATATAGATCTCCCAACCCAGAGTTTTTAGTTGCACCGTGTTTGTTCACATACTTGGAATATTTTGATCTAAACTTGATCCTACAACTGAAAAATATGTTTTGATTGGTTATAAAAAGGACTACAGGTGTTGCTACACATGTAGCAACCCAACACATGTAGCTTTACTGAAAATCAACCATTTTTTAACAGAATATCTCTTTAGGGGAGCTAGGAAATAGGGAAGACAATTTTTAGATTAATGATCGACTACCTGTTCGATTATGAATTCCACATTTTCTCCTATTGTTCCTTATGTACAAGAAAAAGAAAATTTTGTTCAAGATAATGGAAATGGGGGAAATACGTTAACCAACCTTTGCCAGACATAGATACACCACAAACAGGTAAAGAAATACCACAACAAAAGCTTTTGGTTTATACTATGAGAAAAACAAAAATAAGGAGAAAGATTTTTCTATATTCTAGCGCAAGACCAATCAGAGTCTCCAAGAGATGGTTCCTTGGATGTTTTAGGTAATTCTACTCCAAATCCAATTTCTTCTCCTATTTTGCATTCTAACAAAAAGTTCTCTAATCTTACTATTCTTATAGCCATCAGGAAATGAGTTATATGTGTACCAACCACCCAATTGCAAACTATTTGTGTTAGCAGAATTTACAGTTAGATATGTGTTGGGCAGTCTATTAAGGCATCATATATATTATATATAGGTATATAATTGATAGGCGTTTATTCTTACGTTGGATAGTCCAATGTAATGGCTCACAAGGAGGGGGCAACAAAACCTAAATTGACATGGTATCAGAGCCCCAAATTATTTTCATGATTTTCTCTTAGCTTGGCTGAAATTTTTTTTTTTGGTTTCTTGGTTTTTCGTTGCTTGGTGACTATCGGGGGGGGGGGGGGGGGGGGGGGGGGTGGGGGGTGTATTTCTGGTGAATTAGGTTTATACTTTCTAATTATAATTTTGTCACAATTCTTGTCGGTTTGTGATTCCTCTACTTTGTCAATTCTATTGTTCGCTTTAATGGCGAAAACTATGCCAGTTGGGACTTCCAGTTCAGGATGATTCTGAAAGGGAAGGAGTTATGGGTTCATTTGGCTGGGTCTTCTACGGCTCCAACTAATCCCAAAGAACTTAGTTCATGGGAAGGCAAGGATGCCAAAATTGCTTCCTAGCTACTCAGCTCTATTGAGCCTTATATGGTCAACAATATTCGTGGGTTCACTACTGCTAAGACAATGTGGGATTACCTTCGGCAAATTTATTATCAAAATAATTTTGCCCGAAAGTTTCAATTGGAGTTAGACATTGGAAACTATCATCAGGGGAACCTCTCTATTGAGCAATTTTATTCCGGTTTTATTAATTTATGGAGTGATTTATTTTGGGTTGGTGCATTCTCAGGTTCCAAAAGAAGCTTTGACAGCACTACAAGTGGTTCACTCTGAGAGCCAGCGGGATCAATTCTTGATGAAACTCTAACCCGAGTTTGAAAGTGCACGAGCTGGGTTAATCAATCGCACACTTGTCCCATCTTTGGAGGTTTGCTTGGGTGCACTCTTGCGTGAAGAACAACATCTCGCCTCACAACTTGACCTTGCTCAAGACGTTGGTGGTTCTGAAATGATTAATATGGCCTACACTGCTCAAGGCAGAGGACGATCCAGATCTCCACAGTGTTATAGTTGCAAGGAAATCGGGCACATTGCAAAACATTGTAGCAAGAAATTTTGCAATTATTGCAAGAAAGAAGGTCCTCTCATTAAGGATTGTTGTGTACGCCCTCAGAATCGATCCGCCCATGCTTTTCATACTACTGTTCAGTCCACTTTTCTGCCTACATCTTCCGCTCAGCCCTCTGTTCCGAGTTCTTCTCCCAACATTACTCCCGAGCAGGTTCAACAGATGATTATTTATGCCCTCTCTGCTCTTGGTCTACAAGATAAGAAACATCTCCTTACTTCTCCTTGGTTAATTGACTCTGCGGCTTCTAATCACATGACTGGCAGTCCGGCAACTTTACAAGATGTTCATAAGTATGATGGTGAGCAACATATTCAAATTGCAGATGGTAGTATTTTTCTTATTACTACAGTTGGAAATCTAAGGTCTTCCTTTCCTAATGTTTTTGTGTCTCCTGATTTATCTGCTAATCTCATTTCTGTTGGACAATTAATAGAAGAAAATTGTTCTCTTCATTTTGATCGTTGTGGTTGTCGTGTACAGGATCAAGCGTCGGGACAGGAGATAGCGAAGGGGCCTAAAGTGGGACGTCTTTTTCCTCTTCAGTCATTTTCCGTTCCTCATTCAATTTCTGTTGGTTCATCTGTTATTTCTAATAATAATAGTCATTTTTGGCATAAGAAATTGGGTCATCCTAACTCTGTAATTTAGACACATCTTATGAACCATGGTTATTTGAGTAATACAAATGAGTCTTCTTCCTTGTCTTTCGATTATGCTCCTTGTAAACTCGGAAAAAGCAAATTTTTACCTTTTCCTTTACCGGGTAGTCATGCTTCTACATGTTTTGAAATTATTCATTCTGATGTTTGGGGTATGAATCATGTTCTTTCTCATGCTCAATATAGGTATTTTGTTACATTTATTGATGATTACAGTCGTTTCACGTGGGTCTATTTTCTTCATTCTAAAGCTGATGTGTTTTCAACTTTCAAAACCTTCGTTGCCTATGTAGAAACCCAATTTTCTACTTGTATTAAGATGATTGTGGGGGAGAATACATGTCCCATGCTTTTCAATCTTTTCTCCAACAGAAGGGTATTCTCTCAACGTTCATATCCTTACACTTCTCAACAGAATGGCATTGCCGAGCGTAAGAATAGACATCTTTTAGATGTTCGTACATTGATGCTTGAATCTTCTGTTCCTCCTAGATTTTGGGTAGAAGCATTATCTACAGCTGTATATTTATTAATTGTTTGCTTTCTCCTACATTGCATCTTAATTCTCCATATTCTCGTTTGTTTAGTCTTCCTATAATTCTTTGCATGTTTTTGGTTGCATTTGTTTTGTTCACTTACCTCCCATTGAGCATCACAAGCTTGATGCCCAATCTGTTCAGTGTGCTTTTCTTGGCTTTAGTAACTCTCATAAAGGGTTTGTGTGTTATGATGCGGATGCTAGTACTCCTTCTCGTTTTAAGCCAGGTATTGTGCATCAACAACGTCGCCCACTGCCTCTTCCTTCCTCTAAACTGCCACCTAATCCTGTCTTGCGTGAGCCACACCGGTCTACTCGGATTTCCCGGCCCCCAATCTGTATGGTTTTTCTTCTTCCGCTCTTCAGGCTACTTTTGATACTACTTTTGTGCCTAAGTCTTATTCTCAAGCTTCTACTCAAGAGTGTTGGCGCCAAGCTATGCACGATGAAATTCAGGTTCTTCAGGATAATCACACTTGGGACATCGTTCTTGTTCCTTGTCTAGCTAGAGTTAAGCTTATTGGGTGCAAATGGGTCTACACCATAAAGCTACGTGCTAATGGTTCTTTTGAAAGACATAAAGCTCGTCTGGTGGCACTCAGAAATCGGCAGGAGTATGGGCTTGATTATGAGAATACATTCGCTCCTGTGGCCAAAATGATTATTGTCCGCACTATTATGGCCATTGCTGTTTCAAAAGGATGGTCACTTCGCCAGATGGATGTGAAGAATGCATTTTTACACGGTGATCTAAAGGAAGAAATATTTATGTCTCCTCCTCCTGGCTTGTTTCCTTCTTCTTTTGCTGAGGTTTGTCGCTTAAAGTGATCTCTGTATGGTTTGAAACAAGCACGCGGGCATGGTTTGAGAAATTTCGTACTACTCTACTGGATTTCACTTTTAGTCAAAGTCAGTATAACTCCTCTCTCTTCTTTTGCAAGACTACCCTTGGGATTGTTATACTTCTTGTGTATGTCGATGATATTGTGATTACTGGATCTAATCTCCACTTAATTGAGCAGCTTCAACAGCGCCTCAAATCTTCGTATCATATGAAAGATCTTGGTCCATTACAATATTTTCTTGGACTTGAGGTTCAACATTGTTCGAATGGCACGCTCTTACATCAACACAAGTACACCCAAGAATTTCTTTCTTTAGTAGGCCCTCAAGACGGCAATTCGATTCTTACACCTATGGAGGTCAATTTGAAGCTGCATCAGGCGGGTAGTGATCCCTTATCTGATCCTTCGATGTATCGACAACTAGTGGGCAGTTTGAATTATTTGACCATTTACTCAACCTGATATCTCGTTTGCTATACAGTAGGTCAGATCAGTTTATGCAGGCTCTGTGCCAAACACATTTGGCCGCTGTCCGTTATCTTCTTTGATATCTCAAAAGGACATCTGGTCGTGGCTTATTTTTTCCTTGAAGGAATTCTTTTCAGTTGGAGGGTTTTAGTGATGCCGAGTGGGCTAGTTGTGCGGATACTCGTCGTTCTATTACAGGTTGGTGTATGTTTCTTGGCGATGCCCTCATTTCTTGGAAGAGTAAGAAGCAAGCTCATGTCTCAAAGTCATCCACCAAGTCTGAATATCAGGCTATGTCGTCTGCATGTTCTGAAATTGTATGGCTTCGAGGGTTGTTAGGTCAACTTAGTGTTCCACAGCTTACTCATACTCCTCTTCATGTTGATAATACCAGTGCTATTTAGATTGCTGCCAATTTCGTTTTTCATGAGCGCACCAAACATATTGAAATGGATTGTCATTCCATTCATGAAGCCTTTGCTCGCCAGGAGATCACTCTTCCACACATTTCTACTGAACACCAAACTACTGATGTCTTCACCAAGGCTCTCTCTCGTCCTCGCCATCAATTTCTAGTTGACAAATTGATGCTTATCGATTGCCCAACATCAATTTGAGGGGGGTTGTTAGCAAAATTTACAGCTAGATACGTGTTGGCAAGTCTATTAAGGCATCATATATATTATACCTTATTTAGTCTAGTTATATATAGAAGAGTATATTATATATAAGCATATAATTTATAGGCATTTATTCTTCCCTTGGATAGTTCAATGTAATGGCTTATTTTCAGCCTTGTAATTAGCCCTACGATTTATATATAAAGGGAGCAACTCTCACAAGGAGGGGGCAACAAAACCTAAATTGACAATTTGTCTTACAAAACACTCTCCAACAACCATATAACAATAAAGAAACTCTAGATGATCCGAATTAGAAGTTAGCATTTATGGAAGAGATAAATGCTCTTAAAAGTAGTGGTACTTGGGAGGTGGTTGATTTGTCGAGGGAGAAGTAAACAAAACAATAGGATGTAAATGAGTGTTTACTATTAAATGTAAGGCAGATAATAGCATAGAAAGGAAGGCAATGCTTATGGCAAAAGGGTTCACACAGACATTCGGGGTAGATTTTCGGGAAACCTTTACCCTATTATCGTTGGCTGTGAATTCTAACTAGCCCTTACACTGGTTAGATGTAAAAAGACGCACTCTTAAATGGAGACCTATAGGAAGAAGTGTTTACGAGCCTTCAACCTAGATTCAAAGGAAAGCTTGATACTAGTAAAGTTTGTAGACTAATTAAGTCATTATATAGCCTCAAACAATCTCCTAAAGCATGGTTTGAATGCTTTGGGACAACCGTAAGACGTAATGGTCACTGTCAAGGTCAAGCAGATCAGACTTTGTTCTACAAACATTCAATAGATGGAAAAATGGTTATTCTATAGGAGATGATGGTGTTGAGCTGGTCAAATTGAAGAAAAAACCTGTTGATGACTTCGAGATTAAAGACGGGTCCATCCATATATTTCCTCGGGATGAAATTTGTTAGATCTAAACGGGGAATATTTGTCAACCAACGCAAATATGTGCTTGATTTCTTTAACGAGACAGGACTACTTGGTTGCAAAGCTGCTAAAACACCAATTGCGCCAAATATGAAGCTACAATGTGTCAAACCTGAGCAAGTGGTGAATAAAGAACAATATCAAGGACTTGTTAGAAGATTGATTTATTTATCTCATGCACACACTAGATATAGCCTTTGTAGTGAGTATAATGAGCCAGTTTATGCATTCACCAAGATTAAAACACTTTGAATCTGCATACAGAATTCTAAAGTACTTGAAGGGAACTCCCAAAAGAGGACTTTTGTGCCAAAATCATGGACACCTGCAAGTGGAAGTCTATACTGAGGGCGATCGGATAGGAAGTGTTACTGAAAAAACATCAATTTTTGGCTACTATACATTTCTTGGTGGAAATCTTGTTATTTAGTAAAGCAAGAAGCAAAATGGGGTGGCTAGGAGCAATACAAAAGCTGAATTCAAATCGGTGGCTCATGTGATTTGTGAATTAATATGGATTAAAAAGTTGTTAGAAGAATTAAAGATCTTTAACT
The DNA here is from genome assembly GCA_027186245.1 of Coriaria nepalensis. NCBI lineage: Eukaryota > Viridiplantae > Streptophyta > Magnoliopsida > Cucurbitales > Coriariaceae > Coriaria > Coriaria nepalensis. The sequence continues at coordinate 6,205,904 of CP114491.1, read as the reverse complement.
CTTTGCCTATGAAGGTCTATAAAGTAGCAATCACAATTGCTTATTATCCCGCTCTTCATGACATAACAAAGCATGTGAAAGTAGATATGCATTTTATCAAGGAAAAATTCGAGAATGGACTGATCGATATGCCTTATGTTCCAACTACAAATTAGATTGCAGACATCCAAAGGAATTGCCTAAGAAAAGATTTCACAGTTTGCCAAACTAACAATTGAAGATATCTTCAAGCCGACTTAAGGGGAGTGTTGGAAGTTTCAGTTTCATTAGAGAGATTTATTAGATATTTAGTGGATTAATATAGAATAAGTCACCTTATTTAATGTTAAAATAGTAGGAAAGATAATAGAGTAGAAGTTAGCTTCCTATTTGTATGCCTAAAATTTCTAGGTTTATGTCTATTTGTTCTTTATATAAGAAAACGCCATATAACATGAACATATCATATACACATAATATTCTATCCTAATATATATATGGACAATCTAGAAACATGAATTTAAGTATTGGACGTAATAATTATTAAGTTACTAATTGCCTTAAAAGTTCTTACAGCTAAGAAACAGGCTCAACCATGTCATTTATCATTGATATACTTAACACTCACCCTCACATACAAGCTAATAACGATATAAACCTTGCATGTGCAAATTGATAGCAAACAATCCCAAATAATAGCATATAATATGCAAAAATAACAATAAGAGAGCACCCATGATTTGAACCCGAGATCTCAACTCTGATACCATGTTAAATTACCGACTATCCTAAAAATTGAACTATTAAGAAACCGGCTCACCTATGTTATCCATCGGTGAGACTCTTAACAAAAACTTGAAAGTTTAGATTTTTAACCAAATATCAACACTCTCTAGGAAAAAAAATATTATGTATGTATATATATATATATATATATATACATATGATAAAGTAGAATTACGCCTCCTACTGTACCATATTTTGCAGCCAAGCCCCAGTAGCGTGCAAGCCAACACCTCTTAAGAACAACTTCTTCCTGAAATGAGTAAATAAGAATGGTCGATCTTTAAGTGACGAATAACAGGTCTTGCAACTAAGAAGAAACAGACCATCTCTTTTTGAGTCAATATCATTCTCTGTGTCATTGATCGAAGAGCATTAACTTCAGACTCAACTCCACGAAGTTGTCCTACCATAGTGGAAGCCTCATTCTTCGCATTCTGGGTCAAAAGAGAAATAATAGATAGTGTTGGGTATGAAGAAGAAGCAACAAAAAACATCTTTGAAGGATATAAGGTATTCTGGATATAGTATGCCTTCAGGTTGCAAACATACCTCAACTGCAGACCGGAGGTATTCAATTTCCTTATCCACCCCTTCCTTAGACTGTTTTGCTTCTTTCAGTGCAGCCTGTGAAAGTCAGAATATATGTATATACCCCCCTAGGTAAGAGTAGTAATAATAAGCGGCAATGTTCAGAGATAAACAACTGTCCAACACTTTGTAGGCAAATTAACAAGTGGGCAATTTCATATGGCAGCCTATGAATACGGATGATGTTTAACGTACTTGAAACCATAGGCTATAGGAGAACTTTGAGTTTGAAAAGTTAAAATCAGCATCCATGATACATATTTTTTTAATAAATTACATCATAAATTTCTGCTAACCTCTCGTTGGCGCAATGCAGCTTCCTTTCTGAAATTTATAACACTAAGTTGTTAACACATAAGCAAGAAGAAGTAAAAATGATCCAGAGGAAGTTCATCCTACTTTCAACTCACCTGCTCAAAAGTTTAGCTTCTAAGGATACACCCTCTCCAAGTGAGGCAACCTAATTAATTAAAAACAAGAAAGAACATTTATGTTTTGTATCAATAATAAAAATTGACTTGAGATACAATTAAAATTAGTTACAAAAACTTCAAAACGACCAAAAAGGTTTACTTGTACAAGCTAGGCATAAACTGGAAGAACAAAATCAATAATCAAAAGCAATTTGGCTTAAGGAGATCTTAAATCCTAATTCATTAGCTCATTTTGGTAAATGTGCTTATCAGTCCTATAGAACTCTTTTGACCTTTTGTAAGAAAGTATAAAGGGACTTCAAAATTTAGTAGACTTATTTTGGTAAATGTGTTTATCAATTCTATTTTGGTAAATGGATGTCTGGTAAAATACTAAAGGATAAAATTAGAAATGAAAAGATTAGGACTTACCTAGGTATAGCCCTTATAGAGGATAAGATTAGGGAAATATGTCTAACATGGTTTGGTCATGTACAGAGTCGACCAAACTCGGCCCTGATTCAACAGAGTTTGGATTGGCAAGTAAGTGGAGGGTGTAGACAGAGGGATAAGTTATTGAAAATGTGAATGACGGTGGTAAAGGAATATATCCTAGATTTTGGATTTGGTGATAATATATGAGAAGATCGCATAATTTGAAGAACAAATATCCATGTTCCCGACCCCAATTATAATGGAAATGGGCTTTGATGATGATCTTGGGATGGTATGAACCAATTTTCTAACATCGTTGAACATCAAGCAATAGTAAGAGATTTTCCAGTGGAGAAGGATGGTGGCAGTGAAGGTGGGAAAACAATATTTTTTATTTTGTAGGTGGAGGGTGGTGATAGTAGAGGCGAAGGAGGGTAGAGGAGGTTGAGTTACGGTGGAGAAATGTTAAAATAATTAAATTAAGGTTGAAAATTCAAAAAATAAAAAATTTTAAATTGAATATATAAAAAATTTTAGTTTTGTCAAATTTAGAATTTTAGAATATTCTGATGATGGCGGTCGATGGTCGGTGGTCGACGGTGGCGATGTGATAGGACCCGATCTAGAAATATAGAATTAGGGCTAATCTTTATTATGCAATAACCAAAATAACATAGGTTGGTCTACTATTCGAGAGGTAGACCGTCTCTCCCTAAGAGTTCTTACTCTCCAAAATCAATTCCTCCCTAAACCCTAACCATACTACTACTATTTATACTACTAACCAACCAATTACTAAAATAGCCTCATAATAATAATACTACTAATAATAATACTACTAATAATAATACTACTAATAATAATAATAACGGGTCTAACATTACTCCCCTCCCAATGAGACACCTTGTCCTCAAGGTGGAAATCGGGAAACTGCGGTACGATGCGGATGGTTCGGAAACCGGTGGTCTAGATGGTGATACACCAATTCTTCCTCCCTCTCCTCCTCTGGTTCCACCATATCATCATCCTCATCACCGACCATTAACACTTGGAGCCTCCTATCCTTACAATGATGCCCGGGCGAAAATTTCTCGTCACAACAAAAACACAACCTTTTGGCTCTTTTGTCGGAGATCTCTATCTCCGTTAACCTTTTGAAACTCCCTTCCGGACGGTATCCTGCTCTCCTCTCTTCCAGCACCTCCTTACCGACAGTCACAGTTTGCGTTCGAGAGCTATGAGTCCCGGAATAGCCGTTATGAACAAAACTGCCATGGCTGCTCCTTTGCTGTTTTTTTGCATTTTTCTTCTCCTCCACTTGTACGGCCAAGTCCATATACTCCTCTAGTCCCTTGGGCCGTAATAACCTCAATGCTGTCCGAATTTCCGACTTCAACCCTTTGAAAAAATTTCTCTCTAAGATTTCCGGAGGGACGCCCGTTAATGGCCCGGAAAGCAACTCGAACTTCTCTCGGTATTCCCACATTGTCCCCTCTTGGTGGAGTGCCAAGAACTGTTCATATAAGTCTTCATCGTGAGAAGTCCGAACCTTACCATCACCCTTTGTTTAAAATATGTCCATGACCCCATGGGTCGGCGGTGCCCACACCATTGAAACCATGACAACGCCGGCCCCTCCAAACATATACCGGCTGCTTACAGTTTTTCCCCTTCCGATAATCCATTAACCTCAAAGTACCTTTCCACCCTATAAACCCATGCCGCCACATCCTCGCCTTCGAAGATAGGCATCTTCAATTTGCGAATCTGTGGATCAACACCCATTCTACCCAGTGTGTCCGCGTACTGCCCTTGGCCCGCCCATGGGGGTTCCGCCGGAACCCTAAAATCAGCCCACGACGCCCTTACCTCACCACTCGCGGCAGTTCCTGCCACATAACAGCCTGTTGGCCCTTGTTCCACACCTTTTTCCCCATGTCCGAATTGAAACCTTCCGGCTGTCCCCCACGGCAATGCTGTCGTTCCAGAACCTTCCCCCAATTTGCCGTCGAACTCTTCCCTAAGGTGGCCGTCGATGCATGTGCCCTCTACTACGCCGTCCACCGCTCGTTTCCCCCTTGCAGCCCGCTCACCGCCATTGTGGCTGCCTTGGCTGCCTTCTCCGGCGGTGTCCCCTACTGCCCGACCATGACCCCCCACAAGTTGGTCAGGGTTCGATGGTGACTTAAACTGCAGCTCCGTCAATTTTCCCAATATGGCTTCCAACGAAGAATTCTGCCGCGCAAACTGCTGTTGTACAGTTGCGAAGCGTTCTTCGATCGATGTTTTGATTGCCATCACTTCGCTCTCCAATTTCTCCTCGAGTGCCTCTACCTTATTCGCAGCCATCAATGATCGAGTGCTCTGATACCAATTTGATAAGATCTGATCTAGAGATATAGAATTAGGGCTATTTTTTATTATGCAATAACCAAAATAACATAGATTGGTCTACTATTCGAGAGGTAGATCGTCTCTCCCTAAGAGTTCTTACTCTCCAAAATTAATTCTTCCCTAAACCCTAACCATACTACTACTATTTATACTACTAACCAACCAATTACTAAAATAGCCCCATAATAATAATACTAATAATAATACTACTAATAATAATAATGACGGGTCTAACACGATGGCAAAGGGATTAGTTGTGGTGGTGGTGAAGGTGGTGTAGAGATGAAAAACTGTCTCTCATTCCCAAGCATAACTTGTATCCATGTGATTCATATTCACCTAGAGTTCACTCCCAGAAATATAGCCATCCCTACCCCTCACGTCAATCAAATATTAAACCTCCGGCTATAGTATTAATATTTGATTGAAGGAAAAATAGAGGTATTGTTGATATTTGTAAGAAATAAAAAATAAAAAACCATATTATTTCATTAAATTCAAAAATTGAATTATAAGAAAGTTATTTCTAACTATAATTACTATACTATTATTCAACTGTAGTATTATTCATTATAATCATAACTTATCATATTTTTATTTGTTTTATATTGATTTAAAATAATGATATTTATTAAAAAATAAAAATAAAATTTTGGGGATAAAAATAAAATTAAATATTTACTTTTGGGTAAATTATAGATATTTTATAACAAAATGAGGAGTTCATTATAATTAAAATTCGAAATAAAGTGCTCATTATTGTTAAGGATAAATGACATTTTACTACCTGAACTATGAAGAATTAGTCAAATACTACCATGTACTAGAAAAACTCATATTTTACTACCTTAAACTATTACTTTTGGGCTAATAAGTCCCTTATACTCCAATTTGAAATATAATTACTTTTTTACCCATGAATATTTAATTTGTTATATTTTCCCTCATAGAATTTTAATCATTTTATTTTCACTCAATTCACCATCTCACCAGCCATAAACATCACCCCCACCACCACCGTCACTATCATCGCGATCACCGCTAAAAAATATATCGCAAAATTCTTTACAAAATTGAAAATTATGAAAAAAATAAATAAATAAATAAAATAAAATAAAAAAAAGAAGAAAAAGTATTTTTCTCAACCAAAACAAAAACTATTTTTTTCTCAAAAATTTTAATTTTCCTTTATTTTACATTTTTTTAGGAGCGGCAATGGCAATGGGGCAATGGTTGATTGGTTGTGCGAATGAGATGGTGAGTTGGGAAAAAAATATTAAAATTTGTTGAGGGGTAAAAAAATGTAATAAATTAAATTTTTTTTATTGATTAAAAAGTAATTTTAGACTTAAGGATCAATTTATATTTCAATTTGGGTTATAAGGAAACTATTGGCCTAAATATAATAAATTAAGATAGTAAAGCATGAATTTTCAAAGTACAAAGTAGTATTTGGCTAATAACTCTTCATAGTATAAGGTAGGAAAAAGTAATTTACCCTTATAGTTTTGAAAGTTTAAGATGTTCATTATAATTATATCAAAGTTTGGGATTCATCCTAGTTTAACCGTTAATTTAAATCAAACTTTTCATAAACACTTTAACAACCAATTAAACCGTAGTCTACAAGTACAAAAAATTGCTTAAATTTAAAGCCCATCCTTAACAGCGAAAAGGATCAATTGCTAGAAACTATATCTATATCTAAGTGGAAATTGTTGGAAATAAAAAAGATAACGTTAGGATTTGGTTAGAGAAATCTTAGGAGAAATATTAGGAAGAGATATCTTAGAATATTTTCCTAATGATATGAGATTGTAAATTAGTTGTTAAGATCTTACCATAACTAGTCTAGGGTTTCTAGTGTATAAATACCCTATGTATGTAATCTGAAAATTATAAGAACAGTTTATTAAAAGCTTTCATGGTATCAGAGCTTGGTTCTTCTAAGGTCATTAACGATTGACTTAATCAACCGGTGACCTCCATTCGTTTATTGCTCGAAAAACAGACCTCTCGAGAAGACGTATTCTTCAAATTTATAACAACATGGGTGACGATTCCTTGACAGTCATTGAGAGGAAGCCGTCGTCCCTAAGCCTCAATGAGAAATCCACCATCCAGATCACAACACATCTGTTGAATGGACAGAATTTCCTAAGATTGTCTCAATCAGTGAGACTATTTCTTAGAGGAAAAGGAAAGATGGGGCATATAACAGGAACTACAATAGCACCTAATATGAAAGATCCGAATTATTCTACCTGGGAAGAAGAGAACTATACCATCATCTCTTGGCTTGTGAACTCGATGGTTGAAGATATTGGTCAAAACTACATGTATCTCCCTACTGCAAAGGAGGCTTAGGATGCAGTATCCTCTACTTTTTTAGACTTAGGAAACTCAGCACAGGTATATGAGATTAAGACCAAGATCCGAGAGATGAAACAAGAAGACATGATTGTCACCAATTATTATAATAAGATGTTAGGATTATGGCAAGAACTAGATCTGTTTTATGATCTTGACTAGGCATGTGGAGTAGATGCTGCACAGTTCAAGAAAACAGTAGAGAAAGACAAGGTGTTTGAGTTTTTGGCTGGTCTCAACCCTAACCTAGATGAAGCAAGAGGTCGAATTCTAGGAAAAGAACCACTGCCCTCTACAAGGGAGGTTTTTTAAGAAATTAGAAGGGAAGAGAATCGTAAGATTGTGATGATGGGAAAGAAGGGTTCTATGGAAATCCTTGAAAATTCTGCACTCAACACCACAGTATCAACAGAAGAAGTGGTAACTGCAGCAACGGCTTATAAACCAAGAGGATCTAATTCCTCCTATGGTCAAAATTTGAGGTTTGAGGAGAAGGTTAAGGTGTGGTGTGATTACTGTAACAAGCCCAGACATACTAGGGCTACCTGCTGGAAAATTCATGGAAAGCCACAGAATTGGAAGGGCAACCGAAGTGGAGATAAAAACAGTCATGGAATGCATGCGTCCATTAAAACCGAGACATCATCTCCTTCTCTTAGCAAAGAACAGCTTGATCAAATATACAAAATAATAAGTCAAATTCCTACCTCTAGTTCAGGTTCTGGTTTTCTCGCAAAAAAAAGTAGTTTTTCCATAGCCTCAACTGTTTTTTCTAATCTAGAACCATGGATCATTGATTCTGGTGCTTCTGATCATATGACCAATTCATCTCATTTTTTCACCTCATATACTACTTGTTCCGGTAATCTAAAAATTTGTATAGCAGATGGGAGTTTATCTCCAATTGCAGGAAAAGGTTCAATCACTATCTCAAATGATCTTACTCTAAAATCTGTCTTACATGTCCCTAAATTATCATGTAATCTCTTATCAGTTAGCAAACTTACCAAGGATTCTAATTGTTTAGTGAAATTCTATGACTCTTACTGTGAATTTCAAGATCATCATTCGAAGAAGATGATTGGGAGTGCTAGGATGGTTGATGGACTCTATTATTTTGATGAATCAACTACCAAGGGTGGACAAGCTCAAACTACAAGTAGTAGTATTTCTATTCCTGTTAAAGACAAAATAATGTTATGACACTATAGATTAGGTCATCCTAGTTTTCCTTACCTTAAGCATTTGTTTCCATCGTTCTTTTAAGACAATAATGTTAATCCAATGTCTCTTCAATGTGAACCATGTCAATTATCAAAACATCAGAGAGCTTCTTATAAATCTCATTTCTATCAAGCTTCTAGACCATTTTATTTAATTCACAGTGATATTTGGGGACACTCTAGAGTAACAACTATTTCAGGTACTAGATGGTTTATCTCCTTTATTGATGACCATACTAGGATATGTTGGGTATTTCTATTAAAGCCGAAGCTGCAAAAAAATTTAAAGAATTCTATTATATGATTGAAAATCAGTTCCAAACACAAATCCAAGTTCTTAGAACCGATAATGGCAAAGAATACTATAATTCAATCCTAAATGAGTTCTTGACAGAAAAAGGCATGCTTCATCAATCTACATGTTATGATACCCCTCAACAAAATGGGATAGCTGAAAAGAAAAATAGACACCTACTTGAAGTTACTAGATCAATCATGTTTACTATGGGGGTCCCTAAGTATCTATGGGGGGAAGCAGTCATTACAGCCACTTATCTTATAAATAGAGTTCCTACTAAGGTACTAGAATATCAAACTCCTATAAACAAACTACTAGAAACATTTCCTCATATTTGGATATTTAACTCCTTATCTCCTAGAATTTTTGGCTGCACAGTTTTTGTTCATATACACAAACATAATCGGTCAAAACTTGATCCTAAAGCTGAAAAGTGTGTCTTTGTAGGCTATTCTCCAAATCAAAAAGGATATAAATGTTATCATCCTACGTTAAAAAAATTCTTTGTGAGTATGGATGTGACTTTCTTTGAAGACACCTTACTTTACCGAAAATTCTCTTCAGGGGGAGAGTAATTCTAGGATGGAAGATAATTTTTGGGAAACTTCAAACTCTTTACCTCTACCAGTTCTAAATATGCCTACTCAAAATGTCCCTCAATCTAGTAACCTATATGATCCTTCCCTTTCTATAGAATCAAATGTTATAGACTCTTTGTCAGGGGGAGAAAAACTACAAACAGTGCAGCAACCTGAGCTGCTAGTCTACTCTCGGAGGAAGCAGATTCAAAATAAAGAACCTCAACCTCCTACCTACCAAAATGTCTCTGTGGATGATGATCTTGTAAATGAAACAAGTATTACAGTTCCAAATGTTTTAAGTATTTCAAATCATCATGATAAAGTTGTTTCTACAAATTCTGATCTTGATATCCCTATTGCCCTTAGGAAACAGATTCGTACTTGTACCATGCATCCTATTGCTAAATATGTCTCCTATCATAGGTTATCTCCTAGCTATAGAACCTTTACTGCTAATCTATCTAGTGTTTCAATTCCAAAAGATATTCAGGAAGCAATGAGTCAACCAGAATGGAAAATGACTATATTAGAAGAGATGAGAGCACTTGAAAAAAATGACACGTGGGAGATTATGAGCTTACCTAATGGAAGAAAAACGGTAGGCTGCAAATGGGTGTTTACTGTGAAGTACAATGCAGAAGGGAAGATTGAAAGGTACAAGGCAAGGCTTGTGGCTAAGGGTTTCACACAAACCTATGGAATAGATTACCAAGAGACATTTGCCCCGGTTGCTAAGGTAAATTCTATTAGAGTATTGCTTTCACTTGCTGCTAATCTCGAATGGCCTTTATAGCAGCTAGATGTGAAAAATGCATTCCTTAATGGGGAATTAGAAGAGGAAGTGTTTATGGATTTACCACTTAGTTTTGAAGGACATTATGGAATAAGGAAGATTTGCAAGTTAAGAAAGTCACTATATGGCCTAAAGCAATCACCTAGGGCATGGTTCGATCGCCTAACTAAGTCTCTAAAGGGTCGTGGATATCACCAAACTCAAGCAGATCATAAGTTATTTGTTAAACATTCTAGGGATGGTAAGATTGCCATTCTCATTGTTTATGTGGATGATATGATCCTAACTGGAAGTGATGTAGATGAACTAGAAATGTTGAAGAAATTTCTGGCCACAGAATTTGAAATAAAAGACCTTGGATCTGTGAAGTATTTTTTGGGAATGGAATTTGCGAGATCTAAGTAGCTAATTTCTGTTTCTCAAAGGAAGTATGTACTTGACTTGCTTAAGGAAACAGGTTATCTCGGGTGCAAACCGGTTGAAACTCCTATGGAAGCAAACTTGAAGTTAGAGGCAGCAAGTTCAGATAGGATGGTGAATAAGGAACAGTTTCAAAAACTAGTGGGAAGACTCATCTACCTATCTCATACTAGGCCAGATATAGTGTTTGCAGTAAGTGTTGTGAGCCAGTTCATGCACTCACCTGGAGAAGAACACTTTGATGCTGTTTAAAGAATACTCAAGAATCTAAAAAGAAAACCAGGAAGAGGATTGTTATTTCATAATCATGGACATGTCAGGATTGAAGCATTCACAGATGCTGACTGGGTAGGTAGTGTAACTGATAGAAGGTCTACCTCAGGCTATTGTACTTATGTTGGTGGAAATCTAGTAACTTGGAGAAGTAAAAAAACAAAATGTAGTAGCTAGAAGTAGTGCAGAAGCTGAGTTTAGGGCGGTAGCTCAAGGGATTTGTGAAAGACTATGGCTAAAAGGGTTGCTTGAAGATTTAAAGTTCTCAAGCACTACTCCTATGACACTCTACTGTGACAATAAGGCAACTATCAATATTGCTCATAATCTGGTTCAGCATGATAGGACTAAACATGAGGAGATTGATAGACATTTCATTAAAGAGAAGTTGGAAGAAGGCATAGTGTGTATGTCGTATATTCCTACAGATCAACAAGTTGCAGATATATTTACTAAAGGATTACAAAAGATTCATTTCGACAAGTTGGTATGCAAGCTGGGTTTACTAGACATCTTTGAACCAGCTAGAGGGGGAGTGTTGGAAATAAAAAAGATAATGTTAGGATTTGGTTAGAGAAACCTTAGGAGAAATATTAGGAAGAGATATCTTAGAATATTTTCCTAATGATATGAGATTATAAATTAGTTGTTAAGATCTTACCATAACTAGTATAGGGTTTCTAGTGTATAAATACCCTATGTATGTAATCTGAAAATTATAAGAACAGTTTATTAAAAGCTTTCAGATATCAATAACTTATTTGCAAATATATGCTAGTAAAAGTTCAGAATTTTGTAAAGGTATGATGTAGAATAGGCATGAGCAAATTTGAATCCAATCAGATCCGAGACAATCCTATCCGACGAGTTCTAGTCGGATTCGGATCGAATCCTAGCCTTCAAAATTTTGATTGAATCCCATATGTCGGATTACAGGGGACATCCGATAGGATGCCCGTAAACCAAAAAAGTAAAAACCTAAAGTTCATGCAAACCTAAGACGTAAAGAAGAACTAAGACTTAAAATGCTAAGACTGCAGACCTAAGAAGAATCATCGTTGTTCTCCTCTCCTCCCACCTCGCCTCTCCTCTCCGACGCCGCCTTCCCTCTGGCACTGTTTTCTGGTAGCCTCCGCCACGAAGAAAAGTTCCCACCACTCATGGCTTTCTCATCGAATCCCAGCACTATATTTGACTATGTTGCTATGAACTTATGATTATGATTTGTATGCACTTTGAATGTAAATTTTAAATGGGAATTAGACATAATTTAGGCGTTATGGTGCCCAATTTTCTTTATAAATCGTAACTTAATTCGTTATCATTAAAGTACGTCATCATCATGTAACTTTGACAATTACTAGAAAAGAGAAAAAATAAATAAAACAAATAACCTAAAATAGTATACATAAATGCTAATATGTTTCTATCATTTGAGGTTCGAACTTCAATTTATGTCAAAAAATTGGTCCTAAAGTTTAAATAAAATCTCACAATCTTTCTTTATATTTCAAATCTTACATAAAATGAATTACAATTTTAAATAAAAACAAAAAAAAAAAAAAAAAACCAAAACGGATCAGATTCTCTTTAATTTTTACCCATGGGATCGGGTATCCGATCCAATGAGTAAAAACGGGTATCCGATCTAACGCTCCTAATGTAGACAATAACCGCTTTGTGGGAATCAAGGGGGCACCACTGCTGCTGCCGCCCCTTTGTATCCCTAGTTAAAATCGTGCGGTCTGATTTCATTACAGAAAACAGATGGCCCAATTTTAAAGAGGAAAACAGATTTAAGAGAAAAAAAGTTCGATTTTTTTTTTCTTTATGGGGGCAGTTCTAAGAAGGGCATGACGTCCTCCATTGATCCTAAGTGACAGCAAGCTTTCTTCCTTTTTTTGGGGGGGGAACAAGAACCAAGTATCTGATCCAAATCGGTACTAAAAAAATGAACTCGATCAATTGAAAAACAATAAATTAGATTCATAAATTAGATTCAATCGAAAAACAACATTGTTGCTGCTTCTATCTCTCCCTCTCTTCCTAAATGTTATCAAAAAAAATTTTTAAAATGATCTCTCTAAGACAAGAGACTGAGCTAGAAGCAGAAACAATGTTGGTCTACTTGTCTCATTTTTTTTTTTTCCCATCTCAAATTGCTGACGAAGAGATGCACCAGTGGCTTACAAACAGAAAGGTGAATCTCTCTATTAGTCTTTGGCAACGACGGTTAAAAACAGATTTTGTATCCCTATCAAAGCTTCCTACATCTCAACAATGGTGCTTAAAGATAGTATAAGTCCTAAAATCAGTAAAATCATTAGCAAACAAATAAATAGAGTGTGCATTCAAACAGAATACCTATTAATGGTCAATTACCTGCTTCTCAAGCTCCCTTACCCGTGCCTCTGCTTCTTTACATCTCTCTTCTTCGAGTCTGAGCTGTAAAACCATAAGACAAAAATGAAGAACCAATAAAGGAATCCATACAAATAAAGAAATTGCTTTCTTTGGAAGAATTAAACAGAGAAAAATTAAAGCACCTTGTCAAGAATACTTTCATTCTCTTCTTGTAACATATCAAGCTGCATTATAATCAATTATTACATTCAGGAGCCCAGGCTAACAAAACAATTACATTTTTCTATATCTGCAAAAGAAACTCTCATGTATCATAATACATAAAATGTGATTGGCATACTTCATCATGAAGTGCAGCGGCTTCGTGCTGACCTCCTGAATGAGACATGGATCTGCAATACTTGTCAATTAATTAACAGACTTAGCAACCCTAGATTGCATATGAACTCAAGGAATGCAGACATAGAAAAGAAATACATGGGCATATATCAGTCAGGGCTTCCCAAAACAAGATAACAAGCCCTTGCTCTAGTAAGTTATTAAAAACAATTTGTCCAACAGTGAGCTCCACCAGAAACATGTTGTGCAGCACTCTTCATCAAGAAATGATAAGATTAGAGGTCCTTCTACATAAGTTATTTCAAGGAATTGATGCACCAAATCATCTCATATTCAACCAACTAATGTAAGTATATTTAGTGGGATAATTCTAAGCAAAAGTACTGGAAAAAAAAAAGCATAAGATCCTACACTCAAATCATATGCATCACACTAACCGAGACAAAACTTATCAGTTCAAAGCAGAAGTAACTTATTGCTAGGTAAGTGATATGGGGGTTTCTCTCAGGTTTCGTGTTCTTCAGTAACCACAAGAAGGAAAATGCTCACCTTTTTTCTCTTAGAGTACTAGGCTCTAGTGGCGGCATGGAAGTTGCTGTACGCAATGTTGTTTTAGTGGGTGGTACTGATGGCACTGAATGAAGAGACATTGATGGTCTTCCAGCTGATGTTGAGCGAACTGATGGAGTAACTTCCATAAAGTTCCGAGCTAGCTAATTAAAATATGGGAAATCACATTAGCCTTCGGCTTTTGAGATGCACAGTTCCCCCCCACCCCCACGTTTGAAATGGTAATGTGATACATCACTTCAATTAAACTCTCAAAAACGAATTCTCCCAATGCAACTAAAATCTAACTTTGCTAATCATCAGACTCGACCAAAGGGAGCAATCCGCAACAAAAAGACAAACATATACTAGCATTTGCTGAATGGTGAAAGCATGTAACGTCACAGAGAAAGCAAATGAAATCAAAACAGATATTGAGCTAAGCAGATCCAAATGAATCGCATTGAAAGTACGAAGTTGAGTGTTCTAACTCACTGCAGGCGAAGAAGATCTAGAGGAGGTTTTGACAGCCGAAACCGCAGGTTTAATGCCAGCATTCCTGGACAGAGAGAGAGGAGGAGGAGCACTGTACCGAAACCCCAAGTCATCACCATCGTCGTCGACATCATCTGAGGTCTGAGAAGCCATCACCTGAGCAAGCCGCTGAGCCGCAGCTTTGGCCGCAAAGTTTTGTGTGCGCTTGATGCTAGAAATGCCGGTCGCCGAGGAAGACCGCGCGTGTTGGTTTCGCGCCGGGGACATTGCTGGAGAGGAGGGACCTGTAGTGCTTCCTGACTCACTACTCCACTGGTGAGTGTAAATCGGACTGTCTGTTCGTTTCAGGTTCATTATCTTTTATTACTTAACGGAAGTGCTGGGAATGGGAGTGGATCTTGCTCAGAGAGAGTGAGAGAGGATTACAGTGGAGATGAGATTGCGTGCAACGTGGATTACATTTAAGAAGAATATCAATGTCTCCGTCACTCCCTCGCGATCGTCTTGATTTCAACACTAATCCCAAGGCGGTGCACGTCAGAAGACCCTACCACGGCACATTCACCGGAGTTGACCAGGCACATTCACCGCAGGTTTTAATTTTAATTGTATTTTTAATTTTAAGATCTAAAAGGAAAATGTAAGATTATGATTAAAATAAATTTAAAATAAATTATAATAAATATTTAAAAATTTTAATAATTATAATAAAAACTTAATTTTAATTTTAAATTATGATAAATTTATAATTTCGATAGAATAATTATATGAATATTATATAGTATATATATTAATTAAGTAATTATTAAAATTTTAAATTTAATAAAACTTAAATTTTTTAATTTTTTTTTTATCTTTTTTAATTTAAATTTGAAATAAAGAAGAAATAAAAATAAATAAATAAATTAGATTAAAAATGTAAAATTTTAATTAAGAAGGTAAGAATATAAATAAAATTTTAAATTTTGTTGAATTTAGAATTTTAATAGATATTTAACATTCATGTGATATGCACTTAACCATTCCGTCCATTTTTATAAAATTAGGTCATTAATTTAAGCTTAACATTAGGTATTTATTATATTACTAGAAATTTATGTTCATTACAATTTATTCTAAATTTTGTTAATCTTAGTTTCTCTGAGGAAAAACTATATCAAGTTTCAGCTAAATAGTCTATAAATAAAATTTTGAAGAATAGATCTAGTAACCTTTGTTTGATTATGTATTTAATATAAAAGGAAAAAATGATGAATTTATTATATTGCATGTATTCCTATTGTTAATCTTCTTCCTCAAAAAATGATGCACCGAAAAAACAAAAGCTCCCTCTTTAAACTTAGTTCCCAAACGCTTACTTGGTTTGATTTTGCTTGATCCTTCATCAGAGGTGAACCTTTCATACTTTCTTGATCCTTACGCTTACTTGGTTTGATTTTGCTTGATCCTTCATCAGAGGTGAACCTTTCATACCTTCTTGATCCTTACTCAGTTCTTCAACAAAAGTATCACCGTTCCAACATATAAGTTTCAGTATATTTTCCTTTTTCTTTTTTTCAAGCTTTTCTACTTTTATATTGTTTTTAATGGGGTATAAATATTTATACATTTCACCATGTCTTTTCTTTATATTTTTGTGCCTCCATTTTTCTCCAACACGTAGGAACGGGCAACGATTTGGGTATATCATAATCTATAAATATGGATATTTAACGTTATTTTCGGACCAAAATTTCTAACCCGAAAATGTCTAGACTAAAATGACTTTCAGTCCAGGCATGTCAAGATATTGATTTCAAATTATTTCTTTTACATGAATGACATCATCTGTTATAACAACATCGTACTATCTATATAACTAGTAGGAGAGTGTTAACACTTAACTCAAAAACCTTTTATAAAATTACGGAATAATCTGAACTTTCTTAAAACTTTACTTTATTAAAATTCAAGAACTATTGTATTATAATATAAATACATATTTATATATATATATATATTGATTTGCAAGCACTATTCACAAAAAACAAAACATCAATTTAAAAATATGTTAAAATTATATCTAAAAGCTTTCATGTTTTCCCAAAAGTATGGTCCATATGTCAAGCCTGACAACTCTTCATTTACTGATCAACTATAGTAACAACTTTTCTTTCTTGTTTACGTACAATACAAGTAAACTTCTACAAGCTAAAAATCTTAATAACTAAGGATCATATCTCACAATGCACAACACGTGAAAAATCTCAATATAAAATTATTAAACTCAACATAATACTTATGATTCAAATACTTCATAAATGATGTATTTTTCTCTTACTGCTACTTCAGGCCTAAGTATGTTGCCACTGACATTACTGAAATATGTAGTCTGTTATGACCATTGGAAGCAATTCACTTGATTATTAAGATCCATTATGACCACTAACGGTGATCCATTATAAGCAATAATTATCTAGGGGTCTGCAATCTCTCTTTGGGATTCACCCTGACCTAACAACACCTCATTGAACTTAAATAAAATATTTGATTAAAATAGCATTACATTTCACTTTCTGAACTTAAATAATTCTCTTGATGTTTTCATACTTCAAACATGTTATGTAAAATACTTTACTAACTCAGTTTCAAGTATGCTTATTTTATAATATAGCAAACATACAGACTCCACTTATGTTGTCGATAAGACTTTACTTTAAAGTATAATTGATCCAAAACTTCTTGGAGATAGAACTTTTTGGTAGAAGTAAGTGTCACTACTTCCCCTTGGAAGTGGACTTCTTAATATGAGAGGAAGAATACGAAAAGACTAAGAAATAAGAAGTTTGAAACAAAGAAATAATTTTCAATTGAATGTTTAATTGACTAAACGATTTCTCTTTATATACAAAAGGAATATCTAAAAATAGAAGAAGTTAAAAGAAGAAAATGAATTAAAACCATCATCATTCAACTTAATTATAACTACATATGTAGTTATAATTCTTAGTAGATTTGGGTTAATCTGTTATTAACCATAATTATTTAATTATTTAATTAAATAATCATAAGATCTTCCTATATCATGGCTCCCGCATTTAGGAACCTAACCTCCTATTCAAGGTATTTTGAGATGAGGAAACTCTATAATTGCTTTCACTCGTTGGTAGCACTTGGATTTGTTAAGAAGTTAACCTTTTCTGCCTGTGCGAAAATACTCATACTTTCTATGTCAGGTTTTATGAACCTTTTGCTCCAATATGCAGTCCTCCTCTGGAGCATCTTCTCACTCCATTTTTAAGTTTCCGATTGAAGGAAGATGGGCATCCTCACCAAGGTCATCATCTAATAGAGATGGTTTAAATAGCTTCAATTTCTCGGCATTAATGACGCAGTACATATGCATGTATGGTAGTAGATCGAGCTAGAAGACATTGTCACCAATTTGTTTGATGATGTTGAATGGTTCATATCGAATAGGCTACCGTTCTTTCCCAAGGCATAAACATACCAAGTTGCCTTCTTTAAAGGTACATGGCACATAATGATTGTCATGACAATTTTTCTATTGTTGTTGCAAGCATTGCAGTTGTTCTTCCACTTCTAAATGAATCTTTTTAACTTGTTCGAGAAATTTATGTGCTTGAACATGTTCTTCTTCTTCTTTTCAACTTAATTGCTTATCACTTATAGTGAATGCCATATCAAAAGGACTTTGGGGTAAGTAAACCAAACAAACCTCAAATGGAGATGTTAGTATGGATCCATGGATTGTTTGATTGAAAGCAAATTGTAAGTAAGGGAGACTTTCATCCCAAGTTTTTGGAAGCTTGAAATTATATCCCCTTAATAAATGCACCATTGTTCGGTTATCGACATTTGTTTGTCCATCAGTCTGTGGATGAAAACTAGTACTACGCTTCAACCTTGTATCCATCATTCTCCATAATGACCTTTAGAAATGGCCTAAGAATCAACTATCCCTGTATGATATAATCGATGTTGGGAGGCCAAAATGTTTCCAAACATGTTGGAAAAACATCTTAGCTACTTCCTCTCTAATTATGGTATTCTTGCATGGAATAAGTATCACCATCTTACTGAAATGATCCACTACTATGAACAAGTAATCGTTCCTAGACTTTGCGTTAGGTAATCCTCTAAGAAACTTCATTAGAATGCTCTCTTAAAGTTGGCTAGGTATTGGTAGTGGAACATACAGTCCTAACTTCCTATTGGAAGGCTTCGAGGTGTTACATAGAACACAAACTCGTATGTACCATGAGACATCTTGGTGCATCTCTAAAAGACATAACGACTAAGGTTCTGTAGAGTTTTCTTCACTCCAAAATATCCTACTACTTTGGACGTATGAGCTTCACGAATCCACTACAGTCCATTGCCATCTTCTGGTATGCCATCTAGGGAGAGAAGAGATATACCAGGAAAACTCTCCACAAAAAATAGGATGGTTTTCACCCTTCTCCAGTTCGGCAACCAACCGCCACTGTCATTCACTATAGCCAGCCACCACACGCCACCACTACTTGGTCGGATCTGAAGCCATTATCCGGCCTCTACTAGTATCGACACAGATGATAATGCAAGGCTAGTTTCTAGTTAGATTCTCAACACATGAGATTCAAATTTTGGAAATGAAATGTGTAATGGAGAGAAAATCACTCTCTCTCTCTCTCTCTCTCTCTCTCTAAGTGGACGGCAAGATGGATTAAGGGAGCCTTGGATTTTCTTTTTCCTTTTATAAGGGCCACAAGCTTTCGGGTCTAGGCCTATGTGGCCTTCAATGCCCTATTCCTCTTAAACTAATGTTCGGGTTCCCTTGTTCCTTTTAGTTCCCGATTACCAAAAAATAAAAACAAATAAATAATTCTAAATAAAAATCTAATTTTACCCAGTAAAGTCTGGACTTTAATTTGGGTCTTCTATATAGGTTTGATTAGGCCTATTAACACTTTAATGACCAACTAGATTTTCTCTTTGACTCGAAAATTTTTGTTTGACTTTACATTTATTAAATCTCTATTTAATACATTTATTTAATCAATATAATATTTTTTTAATTAATTATTTAATATTGAACTAAATCTAATTCACACGTTGAATATGCTAGAAGTACAAGTGTGATTTATTTAGTCAAATAAAACTAATTAATGATTTAACTATTTAAATCAAGTTCTCTAAGAACGATCGAAATTTTAAAATTAAGATCTTACCTAGATCCCATCATCCTTAATATGTGTGACCTAATAATAGGTTGTACACTACGCCATTAGATGGGGCCCACAACACTTTATAACTTTTATTCATTCAAGTGAATAAACCATTTGATCTTAAAGTACTTTTAAAGTCAAATAGTTAAATCATTTTCTCTAATTAATTAACATTATACCGCCAAACCTACAGCCTTGCAAGACATATGAGCCACTCATGTAATAAGAAGTTTAAGGAGCCTCACAAGAACTTGTGGTGACTATTATTGCATTAGAATGATCCTTCCATCAATGCCAAAATCTCAATCAGTCCTAAGGCATAATTAAACTGCTAAACCCCACTAAACTTGACCATATGAATAATGTGATTCCTTATGCAACTTAGATAATGGATCTATGGAAACTTCTTTCCAACCATTCTATATTGCAAAGATACCTTGTTTCACAAGGAACATCACAATAGGATTTATCCTCTATGTAAGAAGAAGAAAGAAATTATTGATTTGTTCTAGAAGAATTTTGAGAATTATATTAATCTTAATTTAATTGTTAAAAGTCTCATTGAAAAATATAGTATGAGCATGTATTATAAAACAGTTATTACTTTGTTGAATACAAATAGAAAGAAATCTCTGACCGAGGATAATTTGAAGTCTTTATAGAAATAAATTAAGTCCTATTAAATTTGATTAGAAACGTCACTGAAACAAGAACATATGCCCATTGTTCATCGTTTTAGTGACTTATGGAAAGGGGCCTCCTGGATGACATATAAAAGCATGATATATCATACGCGAGTACTATGGTAATTTAGGTCTAAGAATCACAAGTACAATAATCACTTAACAAGTCTCATTAACAGTCATTGTCATTACCATTGAGGCTTAACGAGTAATCACGTTCAGTAATTAAGTACTTATATGTCTAGCCCGATATTCTTTAATACCGATGATTACGAAAACATCACTCTTCTAAAGAATAAAATAGCATAAGTAATAGTCTTTCTAGATTGTCATTATCACATCATGAGAATCATATTCCTATGACCATATTTAGTTTTAGGCTTATAGCCACTTAGATCTCAACGAGCGTGATTGCTATCATAGTTTCAAGATATTTCCTAAGATATGGGAATTTATCATGCAAGAAAATATAGAATATATTTATATAAGCATTATTATATCCAATATTATAATAACTAAATGATATATTTCATTGCTCAAATTAATACAGAGTATTAATATTGTTGATGATAAGTTTTACACTCAAGATTGGATCTCATAAAGTACATAACCCGATCGGACATAGCTGAGTTGCTTGATGAGCATACACTTTCACTTCTCATTTCACGAATAGCCTATGCTCCTTGCTAGAGGCCAACTTAAGATTTGTGGTTTAAATTAATTAATCATGTGAATAATCAAATTAACTGTTCAACTTATAAGTTATTTTAAGGATAAACATTCCAATTTTTAGAGTGGATAAAACATATTCGGTCACACACATAAGGATAAAAAAAATAAGATCTATTATATTTTATAAAATGTATCAAAAATTTTATGTCGTTAACATATTCTGTTTTTTAACTCATGCCATGTTAGTAAAAATAATTGAAAAATATATTTTATTTTTCTTTTTAATTTGCATGAATCCTAAACTTTTATTAAATTTATTTTCTAGCTACAATTTTCTTTTTTATATCTACTTTTAATCCTTTCACTAAACAATCCTAACAACCACCGGAAAACCAACCTCCACTTATGGAAGTCTCATCGCCATTTGATGTCGCTGCACTTATATTCTTCTTCTTCATGTCTCCCTCCCTCTCTCTCTCTCTCTTCTCTATCCCTCTCCTCCTTTTCCACTCCCCCTTCAAATTTATGCCAAAGTTTGAATCAGGGTTTGAAACCCATACTTCGAATTCGGGAACAAAATTAAACCTCGAACCCAAATTGACGTCCCATTGTTGAGACGAATATTGGGAATCTTATGTGTACCCTAAAATTATACAAAAATTATATTGAGAAACTAGATTCTCAGAGCTTTTCAATAAATCTAGAAACAGCCCTAGGAGTTGGATAGGTCTAGAATCAAATTCCTAAAGTTTGCCTAGAATTATGCATTATGTTAGACCATAATTTGTGAGTAGCGGGTGTTTCAATAGAATTTTGATTAAGAAGATAATAATAAAAATTTTGATATGTAACATGAATGAACTAGACTTTTAGATCTATAATTTCATATAAGAATCAAAGTATTTGATCATCGGAAGAGTTAGTTGTACCATTTTAAAATTGAAGTAAATCTTCGAGTTTTCCCCAGAATAGGGTAGTTACATGAACGACTATGAAAAGTCATAACTTGAGTTGTACTGAACTAAATGAAGTGAACCATATCAATTATGAAAGCTTCTAATGTTAACTTTCCAATGAAATAATTTTCAAAATGTTTTAGTACATTTGTCTTAAGATATAGATAAAAATAGAATGTTGGTTGAAGAATCATATATAATTGAACGATTTCAGAACAATTGAGGTTTGATAGAACAAACATATATATTTCGATTTCCAATTTTTATAGGAGCTATAGGACTTGTGGATAGAGGTACGATAAAAAGAACCAAGAAATAGTCATTCACAAATGAGAGAAATTATTCTTCGAAAATAATTATAAAAGTAGATAATTTAATAAGGGAATAATTAATAATGCACCGTCAAGAAAGTAAGAGTAGAAGAGGTAGAAAATGATTGAATTTAGAGCTAAACTTTATGGATAAACTTTCTATATAATACATGTAATAGATATAATTTATAGTATACCAAATGTAAAATCAATTAAAATTGTGATCCAAAAGATACAATTAACAAAACTTAGGCTAATAGTTAGAGGAACTAGACAACTTTTAAAATCCTGCATTTGAGATGTATATAATGACAGGCATGAACCTTTGAGTACCAAACTTCATACTTTGACATCATTTCTATTATCCCTAGCCATGAGTGAACACAGAATAAACCATTGGGTATGAAGTATTGTGCGAGAAGGATTATGAGTGGTCGAGAGGGAATTCATCACTTCTGCATTTAGAATAAGGTCCTATGGATTGTATTCTTTACTGAACAAGGAATTTTTGCAAAGTAGTATGATTTGAAAAGAGTTTTTGTAAATCCATTATCCATGTTTAATAAAATTATGATGGTCCATATGATTTTTCTATTAGGGTTTAGCAATTAAACCATGTCCTAGGACGAATTAGGGTATTGACGAGATGAAAGAATTGTTATTGTAAATATACGATAGTACAACATGTTCTTTCAGAAGATGGTACTTCTCATCTCCCAGATTGTTTTGACACTTTGCTTAAAGTCAATCTTGACTTGGATGTTTAAAGTTATTTAATCATGAGATGATTAAGTTAACCGTTTAATTTAAAATATTATTTTAAATTAAACGAATTTAATTTAGAATTAAATAAAATCATAAAGGTATTTATGAAATTTTTCTGCCGATATGATGTATAACTTAATCGGTCACACACATAAAGTTTACAGTCACTCACTTCAAGTTTCTCTGGAGAAAAAGGAAAAAACGAACCAAAACCATTGTAGGGGTAAAATGGTAATTTGGCTTATAATTTGATTGTAAGGGTAAAATAATAATTATTAATTTATTAATTTAATGTCATGCAGCTCTGCTAACACAACTAAGTGTGATATTAATTTAATTAGAAATTAATAAGTTACATAGGAATTTTTAATTAATTATAAAAGTATCATAAAATTTTGTATTAATAATCGAATATTAAAGGGTTAATGGGCTGAATTATTTATTAGATTTTTGTGAGCCAAATTAATTATAGAGTTGATTAAGTATCTATGGGTTATACCCATTATAGTGGCTAGCCATATAAGGATGGGTTTGACCTAATCTTTATAAGAGTTTTAAGATAAAATGTAACTTAAGGTGATAAGAGTTTTAAGGCAACTAGAAAAATTAATGTAATTAGAAAACTATAACCTATTTGTACCTATAAATACATCCTAAGGCCTTGGCCGAAAATGTGACTTGCTCCATAAGCCTCATAGCTGAAAATCAAAGAGAGAAAAAAGTCTTTTTATTCTTTTTCCCTAAACTTATTATCTCATGTATTGAGATTTTAAGTAGAAACTTAACCGTGTGAAACAAATCGTGTGGATAACAGTTATAGAACAAACACTTGGGTGTCTTCTCATCTTTAAAAGAAGAGTTGTGTAATCAAGAAGACAATGTATTTCTCTTCCTTAATCTTGATTTAAATTTGGTGGGATTTACTGTACTTTATGTGAAATATATTATATGTAATATATTTTTTGTATGATTGGTATGAATTGAAACTATGCATATTATGATATGATCCGAATAAAATATTAAATATTTCTTCTACTATGTTTATTCTATTATATCCATGCATCCGTTTACTAGCGCCCTCTTCCTTATATAGGCAAATGGTTGTTGGGCAAACCCATGGGTCTTAAAAGTCTAGTCCATTTAATGAACGCTCAGGGAAATAAAACTGAGTCTAATAACTATTCTGATTTTTCACGGATCCATTTCTTGTCTAACATTCAAAATTATTTTTATAATTTTATAGGATAAAATTTGTATACCTAAAGTGGCTATTTGTCTAATTTTAGCCCAATTGCCTATTTCGGCTTATTAACTCTTTAGTGGCTAATTAGATTTTTTTTTTGATCTAAAAAATATTATTTCACTTTAAATTTATTAAATATCAATTTAACAAACTTATTTAGTTTATATAATATTTTTCTAATTACTAATTTAACTTCAAATTATATTTAAATCACACTTTAAATATACTAATAATATAAATATAAAATATACTTAAGAAATTAAAGAAATTAAAGAAATTAAAGAAATAAATTAAATAAATTAAATAATTTAATTATTAAATCAAATTTTATAGAAACAAGTCAAATATCTCCAATTAAATTATATGCATTTTGGTTTCTTCCGGCTTGTTATATTGCGTGATTTCTTCTTATTGCGACAAAGCAATATAAAATATTTCGTTTTATTTATATATAAATAAATCTATATAATAATGTAATGGGGCAACGCAGAGGTTAGCCGGTTGTTACGTTGTATTATAAAACTTCATCATGTATTTAAACTCTTTTAAAAAAATTATATTTTAACACTTTTAACTATTGACATTGGCCCAAAAAAGATTTTTGTTTAAATACAAAAGTTACTAAATTGGTTAACGGCAAATGTCGTGTACATGACAGTTTGAAAATAGAATAATAACTCGACTACAGGAGGTTAATGATTCAATCTCAATAGTCTAATACAATAATGTAATATTGTAATCAACTAAATTCCAATATAATGTTGTAATTAATTAAATAATTATTTTTATAATACATGATAGTTATGAACTAAATCTGAACGCGGTGAAAGATCATTTTTTACCTATATAAATATGAGTACATGCTATGAGAAACCCTTGCTTAATTGCTTGCTAATTTAAATGCTTGCAATACACCATCAAACATTGAATAAAATATCAATCCACCTCAGAAAGCTACAAGAACATTCTCTTTATCCAGAACTTTGATTTCATTAAGATGATCAAGACCGACGACACTTGCATATCTGATAGAATTCTTAAACCGCGAGATAGAATTGTTGCCAAGTTCGAGTTAAAAAGACCATATTACAAAGCGAACTATAGAAGAGAGGGGATTACAGCCATTCCTTCGCCTCTACTCAACTTGATGCCCGTCAAGACCGATTCATATTGAAAACTTCACCCGCACATTTCCATGACCCTGAAATACATCACTACAACTCTATTGAAATCACCACCGAGTAATCAAATGATCATAGATATTACAAAGGGCCACAAAACTAGGATGGTCAGAAGCGCATCCTGTCTTGTATGGTGTAGTGTTTGTAAAATAGAGGTAGCAAGGGCATATCCCTTGACAGAGAAACATAGACAACATTCAAAGGCAGATCCAAGGTGGTCTTAAAGACCAAAATATCGAACTAGAAAAGGTATGGAAGACCAGCTTACCTGAAAAATCAAACATCACTTTGAGTAGAGGATATCATAGTGACCTGGGCGGTATAGCAAAGTAATATAGGGAATTTTTGTCACTGAGCTAACACTGGGGTTCAGAAGATCATGAGCAGCGGGAATAAAATCGTGGTGATTCACACTGACCCCACCAGTAGAATCACAAGAGCTACGATCAAGATATACAACACGGATAGGCACACCCAATGCATCTGACATGGCAGTAATATGCACATGATCACTCTCTTCACCCATTGGTTCAACAGAAGACTTGCAAAACTGTTCCACAACAGATAACAACTTGAGAGCCAGAGCTATAATTTTAATTGTTTAGGTAAATTATAATTCTCCCATCTGTAAATCACCATTCTCCCATCTGTAAATCACAACTAATTCTAACTTTACTAAACCAAGGTTTGATTCACACTGCATTATAAATAATGAATAAAAAGCTCAAGGATTTGACAATCAATATGAAGAAAAATAACAAGTCCATCATATCCATTATATAATTTGGCCCCAAAAAAAACCATGATAAGCAGCTAATGTTCCAAATAAATATTAAATTAAATTAAAATAAAATAAATAAATGCAATTATGCTTATAGATTATTGTCCTCCTTGGAATGATCATCCTTTTTCCCAAATCCCATGGATAAATATGATTTTCATGTCATTGAATTGGATTTGCAGAACCTTTAACTTACTTTCATCAGCACTTCCAAGAAGAACTAGAAAGTACACTCGTTTAATGCACAGACTACATTTTATTACTATACTAAAATGAAAACAAAATTCGTCCAAATACTCGGGACACAGACACATACATATGTATATAAAAACTTCTGTAACTTACGTATTGATATAATTCATTCGCGATGGATTGATGTGGTTGTTGAATGATATTTAATTATAAATCAAATAGTGCGAAAGTAGTTGTGACAAGATAGCAAGGGAATTTAAATAGGCTGAAAAAATTTATTCAGTAATATTAGCGAAAAACTATGGATTTGTATTATATACAAGAATGTCAAATGGAAAATGCATAACTATAATGATATATAGTTTATATTTAGAAAGGACAAAGCGAGGCCACCACTACCGGTGAGAATGAGAGAATAAGGGAAAAAAAATTACTCAACTAAAACATTTCCCCGGAAAGAAGAAAAGAAATAGCATATCGGAAAAGAAACATTTCCCTAAGGAAGCACAAACCCAAGAAAAGAGCTACACTTTACCACCAATCTGATAAACCTTCCCAGAATCCTAGATTCAGCAATATAATTTCTTTCATCCTTGTTCCATCTATAAAATTTCAGAGTAGGAATAACTTTTAAAAGAAGATTAATTTGACCAAGAAAGAAAATTGGTATTACTCTTCTTGCACTGCAATGAAGAGGATAGATAGAGACAAGAATGGAGGGATGCCCCTTTTTTGATCATTTGGCGAAAAGAAATGGAGGATTGGAAGGGAAGAAAAATTAAACATTAAACATTTATAGTATAGAAAGGAATGACACTGTAAAAAAAAAGGATATTTGAAGGAATCACATGTGGAGACCTCTATTGGTGGTGAGGCCTCCATTTCACATTCATAGTATTGATTTTGCAATGCATTAGATAACACAAATGTTTATGGACATAGTGAACACATCTATACAATATACAAACCTGCTCAATGGTTGCATTTGTTAGTCCCAAAATAAAAGGTTCAAAAAATTCTGAGCGCTTTCGTATTTCACCAGATGTTACAAATCTGAAAAACATAACAACTAAACCAACCAAATTCGTCAGAAAGTACAGTAAGGATAAATGGACTGCAGGTGCAAAAAAGAACTGACCATAGTCAGAGACTGACTGATCTCGACTCCGGAGTAAGAGCTCATCAGGACTGCAAATGCAAATCCTCATGTTTTAAATAATTCACACAACAGCAAAAAAATCTCATATACTTGCTTAAAATAAAGAGCAAGTCATTGACACCTTATGACATTTTCGTCTCCTTGGACACTTTCCAGCAGCTCAAGGAATAGCTGAAATTTTTAAATATGGTATTAGAGAAACAAGACTTAATCAAACAAGAAAAATATAATATTAGAGGTCCCACTGGGACTATTGTAACGGGCATGTTTTATATATGTATATTCACAAAACAACAAAACCCGACACTGAAAGGTCATACATGTTGGGTCCAAAACAATCAATAGTCTCAACCAACTCATAAATCAGAGATTTACTTTGTCATCTGAAGTACAGAGTAATCATTTGACTTAGAGTTCCCATTGTGGAATACTGAAGTCAGGCAGGTTTCAAATATGAATAAATGTAAATCGAAACAAAAGAAAATTGAAAAGTAGTATCTTTCGATCATGTGTAGTAAGATGCTACATAGTTACTTATGAATAAGTGAATCTTCAATGACTTCACTTGAAAAAGAAAAAATACCGTGATACTCTATGAGGAATGAAAATAATCATATAAAAGGTAAAATAAAAAATGCAAAATCAGCTTTACCGCAAAAAAATCTTCAAAAGTAAAATCAACATAACCCAGGCTCTGAAGTGTTTTCCTACATTGTTCAACATTTGATTTGATACGATCCACTTCAGCTCGATCTTTTGATTCCAAAATATGTTCCTGTGTAGGCAGCCGACATTTTAATCAGCAAGTTGTAGAAATAAAAACTTACATCCCACATAAAAAGCTTGCTGGATTAGTAACAATTGTAAAAAGCTTGCTGGATTAGTAACAATTATAAAATGCTTGAAGGATCTTGTAAGATTTATCTAAATAAAACACACATACGAGGTATGAGAACATGAAGCTTCGGAAAAAGCAGTTCCCATCTCCCCGAGTTCGACGTATGGCAGCATATTGATCACTCAGCACCTGCATAACAGATAAAAACAGATGTTTTATGAGGCACAAATCGATTCGTAGAACAACCATAGAACAAAAGGAAATGTAAAGAACCTTTATTTTCTCCAGCAAGATAGGGCTGCCATTTTGATATTCAGCAGCCAATGTAGAGAGTGATTCCTGCAGTTTCATAACCAGAAAGAGCTAAGCCATAGCTGAAGACAGAGAAGCAGAGGATATGTATAGTAAGTGTTTTCAGTTTCCAGAAACTGTTTCTCTAAGAAAGAAAAAAAGGATCCCCCTCATCTAAAATGAACAGACTGAGAATTAGTTTGGATAAGTGATGGGAACAGAGAACTCAATGTTTATAAGAGGAAGAAATATACGCATAGTTTTAAGCTACAAGCTAATTTGGTGGGATGGGGGAAAAACTGGGTCTTCACATGAACGATTTTAACTCATTAATTTATTAGTCAGTTTCCTATTTCACTTAGTTTCACTATTTTTATTAGCTTCCTATTTCACTTAGTTTTGTAATTTATTTTAGGAGTTTGGTTAGTTTCCCAAATTATTTCTTAAAATTGTTCATTAAATTGTCCTGTGGGCATATTCTCAAAGCAGAATCAGAATAAAACTTAATTTGTGTTTTCTCAATTTTTTGAAAGTGTGAGACTCCCTCCCAGGGGTGATTCCCAGAACACAGGTCTGAGTCCTAGATCCTATCAGTATTAGTCCAATAGTTAATTCGCTTCCTAATTCCCTATCCCAATTCATAAACCATAATTTTCACTTGTGCGCCCAACTCAGTAATCATACCTCTGAAAACCATTAGTAGTATAATTAACTAATTATAGGAGTAGGTGAAAGTGGTCAGGAGGCGGTTGTTCTATGATGATGGGAAGCAGAAGTAGTATTGGGTGGTGGGGAGGTTGTCATAGTGATGACAATGGTAGTGCTTGTATGGTACTTCTTGTGGCGAGGAAGGGGGTGGGAGAGGGATGATGATCACTGTGGTGGCAGAGATCGCGGTAGCAAAAAAATGACATGATGGTGATGGTGGAGATTAGAAAGCACGATGGTTCAAGTAGAATATGCAAAGTCAACAACCGCCTTACAGGCACCAGTGGTGGATATGATAGTGA
Source organism: Coriaria nepalensis (assembly GCA_027186245.1). Taxonomy (NCBI): domain Eukaryota; kingdom Viridiplantae; phylum Streptophyta; class Magnoliopsida; order Cucurbitales; family Coriariaceae; genus Coriaria; species Coriaria nepalensis. Next base: position 6,176,312 of record CP114491.1, on the reverse strand, counting down.
TAGCAACGTGAGGTGGTAGTGAAGCTGTGTAAATTACGAAAACTACTTTCGAGGGTCAAAAGAGGGTGTTTCCTAATAATCAATTTTCGGAATAACTAAATAAAAAGTCTTCAAAGGCAAAAACTGTATTCTACTTTATTAATACATAAAAACTGTTTTGTGTCAGTAGACTAATAAAAGTAAAAGGGGAAATCACAATACCTAGAGAATAACTAGCATTTTTTAAGAGCGAAAAGGAAAAGGAAATCTTCTTTAGCATGAGATTTCAACCAGGCATGCGCAAGGTTATCTCATATAGAACAAAGGACCAGTTGGTTTAAACATTATGCAATTATGCCGTCTTTATTAATGTGCTATCTAAATCCCCTAATAAACTATCATAAACATTTTAACAAAAATGTTTAGATTTAGATAACTTTACAACTAATTAACAGCTAACATGTACATAGTAGCAAAGTAAAATCAGGTTAAAAAAACATTGTTCCTCATGACATCAGAAAATAGCATATAATCTACCGAATAAAAAGTGCAATTGCACAAATCGTAGACCAAAATGAAGTATAATCATTTGAAAAGTGGATCAAAGAAAGAAAAGAATGAGGAATTGGAGTTCAAACATAGGTGCTAGGTTATATAGCAGCAAAGAAATACAAAGTTTAACGATTGAAATGAAATGAGTTACTTCGACTTCACTTTACCTTGTCGCCAACAAATGGAACTTTCGCAGCTTCCTCAGCATGGAAGGTAGATTGAAGCTGCATAATATCATCATCGCCGCCCAAATTAGCACAACCATCTAATTCAGATCTTGGGATGGATTTAGCAGGCTCCACTTCGCCATCAGCATGAAGATCTTCGTCATTCTGCATCCTCGCTTGTCTCCTTCGTTAATTCAAGTAATACTTCTAATACGTAATCAAAGAAAAATCGCCCTAAAGGCCGAAAAATTTAGGGCTGCTCAAAGAAAGCCCGAACCGTTCGATATGAAAATAAAAGAAATCCTGAACCAGTAAACAACGCCGGCGGGATCCAGTATTATGCAAAAATATCTGTATCTTATAACCGCCCAATCCGCCGGTAGTTTTTTTTATTTTTTATTTTTTTAAGCTTCGTTATAAATATTTTTAGATATTTGAATAGATATCTACTCATTTTAATTAATAAAAAATGAAAAGTCTTTACCTTAAATTTGAGTAACTACGATTAAAAGGTATATGTAATTCCTTTTCGCCTTTAGACAACAACGGGACTATAGCAGTGTAACCTTCTCTTCATCATTCACCGTTTGCAAGCAGCGATAACCACTATTATCAGATGAATCACTATAATTATAATTTATCAATATATTAATAATTATGACTTAAATGTCTTTATACTCATAATTTATAACTGTTAGTATTAACTTATTTAATATATTCATATTTCTCCACTAATTAGTGACTATTAACTTGACTAAAAGAAGTCAAATCCTTAGTTTATATGTTTACGGTTGCTTAAAAATATTTATTGTACTTAAAAACAAAATAAATTAATTAATTTTTTTTTTTAAAGTGGGTGAGCAGGGGATAATCGCCGTAACTACTCACCATAACGGTGGTGGATTTCTGCCCGCTCCATGGTTGAGCAAAGCGAGCGGATACTAATGAATAAAATTTTTAAACAAGGGGATAACCACCTATTAGTACAAATGGTGGATAACGGATATCTGTATCTACCATTTGCACAACCCTATGCGGATCAAAACAAATTTAGTTAAAAGCTCAACAATATTGTGGATCATGTTTTATAAATTCATCTCCCGTATAGTTTCCAACTAATTTTTTAATCCCTATAGTTTAAATAAAATTTTTTAGTCTTTATAAACAAAATTCAGACTACCAACATTTACGTGAAATGTCCATGTCACATAACTAAAAAGAATTATTTATTATTACTTCATCCCTAATCCAAATTTTCATTTCTCATTTTTTAAAAATTAAAAACTTTATTGTTAAAAAAGAATTCCAATTTTTTATTAAAAAAGAATTAAAAGGGTCTGATTTTTTTTTACGAGAAATCAACCGTGTGATTCGATCTTTTAGTGAAATAACTAAAGCAATTATTTGGTTATTTATGAGGAACCTAATTGAATCGTTCGCATCCTTCACAAAAAACGAGGATCGATGAATCTGATTTTTTCTCTTGATAGTTCTTCAACCCCGAAAAAATAAACTGGTCGGACCATACCTTCATTGGAGGTATGGCTCCAACCCAAATCTCCTCTATGGACAATGTTTGGATTCACGACCAGATCTCCTTCATTCGAGACTTGACCTCCTTCGAATATTATCTCTTTCTTTTTTTATTCTTTTTTTTTAAATTAAAGAACCAGATTTATCATATTTGATTTGTCAAGAGAAAAAATCGAATTGATTAGATTTCATTCTTCACGAAAGATTGGATCGATTTAATTGGGTTCATCGTGAAGAACCGAAAATCCACTTTGGATACTTCATGAAAAGATTAGATCATTCAAATGATTTTTCATGAAATAATAAGATCGTTTTGATCCCTTTTTAAAATTTGGATTAAAAAGTAAAATAAAAAATTAATAAAGAGGAAAAATTAAAATAATAAAAGATTAGAGATAAAACAATAATAAAAAATTATTTTTAAAGACATGTCAACATGTCACGTTAGAGCCGATGGATTGAATTTTGTTCATAGAATTTTTGTTTATAAGGATAAAAAAAATTTCATTTAAATTGTAGAGAGATTACAAAATTTAATTAGAGACTATACAATGATAATATATAAAAAATGAATTAACTGATTATTATTTTCTTGTGCCTGTGATTTTGATAAGAGAACGGAGCCGATGGGGCTCCTTAAAATATACTAAATTTAGTTTTAAGCCCCGAGTGTATTGGTTATTTTACTATTTTCTTTCTTCTTTTTTTTTTCTATAATTTTTATATAATTCATAAAAATAATTTAAATGTATAATTATCATATTCCAAATCGTATATTTATTTTGATAAATTTTAATATAAATCATATCTACTTTTTAAATAATCAGTGAAATTTTATCATGTACTACTTTTTTTTTTTTGTTTGAGCTTGATCAACAATCGATTACATTTTTTTTTTTTCAAAAAATAGTAAATCTTGAATATAATTTTTAGAATATATGTTTGATTTATAAAGCGTTATACGTAATTTTCTTTTGTATTATTTTTTTAAATAAATAATTTTAAATTCTTAAATTCTTAAGTGAAAATATAAGATTGTCTTTAAAAGTAACTAAATAGCTTGTCTTTTAATTTATTAATATATATATATATATATATGGATGCTTCGGCTAATGGATGTTGTAAAGAAAAGAAAATTTTTAAAAAGCTAACCGACCTAAAAGTTTTGTTGATATTTTATCCCTTTATTTTCTTAATAATCCTAAAATTATTAAAATATTCTTATCCCTTCCTCTACAAAATTATCAAAATGTTCTCGTCCATTTCCCCCTTACTTCATCCAAATTCAATAGTAATAAAGTAGTTCCTTTTATAATTGTAAATATCAATTCTCTTTTTCTACTCTCTAAGTTTCACCTTCATCAAATCACTCTGATCATTTTTTGTTTGCAATCTATTTTCCTTCATATTTTGTTTGCAACTTTATCTCCGTCGAATCTATTTCCGCTATTTCTATTCACATCTCCGAGAAGAAATAATGACTCCTAAAAATAAGAATAAAAAGAAAATCCTAATGGAAACGTAAATTCATCTGTAATGATCGATAGATAATCAATCATAATGAATAATTGTAAGAGCTAAGGTAAAAGAAGGAAAAAATAAAGCATACACATATAGCTTGATATTTCATAGATAAATTTACATTGAAATATCAAGAGCAATACCTATAAATTTGTTTGCAAGAGAAAAGAAAAAATAACACTTTGACTAACAAAATTAATATGTAACTAAAAAATATATGTTTTATACATAAAAATAAATTGAAATATGCACATCAAATATATAATTCTTTCTATAATAGTTATTAAAAAAAAAAAAAAAAACTCAAATTATCTCCCTTCATGTGCTCCACACTGGTTTGGCGGAAAGCTGGCCCAAAACAAAATTTTATCCCTCAACCCAATTGTCAGAATCGGAAAATATATTTAAGATACTAAAAATAATAATAATTAAAATTGGTACTCTTACATAACATCCAAGTCTTCAATATGCAAAATACCACTCATAAACCCTCTTACCATAAGAATTCTTTGGAAATACTTTCCGGATATTTTTAGAAGTACTTTTCATTAGGTAGGCCTTTTAATGACTTGTAGATTTTATTCATTTTAAAGAATGTACTATTTTGACCTTAAAAATATTTTAAAGTCAAACAGTTAATATAATCATCTTTCATAAAAAATATGATCAATTAATTTCAAACCATCAGACTCTTATTAACCTCCAGCAAGGCATATGAGCCATTAGTATAATGAAAAATATGAGAAACTTCAATAAGGACCGTCGAAGACTATTATTGTATTATATTGATCCTTCTATCTATTCATGGTCATAGATAGTCCTAGGGCTTAGTATAACTGTTAAAACTTACTAGACTAACCTTATGAATTATATGATCTCTTATGTAATCAAATAATGTATTTATAGAAACTATTTTCACACTACACTACTTTCTGCAATATTTTTTCTCATTGTATTAAGTTATATAATTCATAAAATCGTTCTAATAATGTAGAGGTATTGCATCTCATCTTATCATCCTATAAAGTTCCCGCATGAGAACACATGGTTAATAATTCATCTTTATTAACCCTTGGCTAGGGTTACATAGAATGATATCGAATGATGATATCTCGTACATAAGTATTGTGATGATCTTAGGTATGAAAATCACAAGTACCATAGTTACCAGAAAAATCTCATTAACAGTAAATATAATTTAATTACCAATGAGATTTATTAAGTGATCACGTTCTGTGATTAAGTCTCTATAAATCAATTACATGCCTATCCTGATATTCTTAAATATTGATGATCATGAAAACATCATTTCTCTTTTGAGTATGATAGCTTATGTAAATAGTCTCTTCAAATTGTCATTGTCCTATCATGACAATCCAATGAATATGAACAATTTGGATCTTATACTTTAAGCTACCTTGGATTTTATCGAGCACAATCACTATGATGATTCCAAGTGCTTGCATTTTTTTAAGAATCTAAGATTCAAGAATCTATCAAGTGTGTCATATAATTAATCATTCTTGCATTTTGTTATTTCCGACCAATTGAATACTATTCATTCAATTCTATTGATAACTTATATATGTTAAGATTGACTCTCAGAAGTATTTGACCCTATCTGGTCATACCCGAATGGCTTGACGGACACTATGTTTTAAGTATGGCTTGGCGGACACTATGTTTTAAATCTCTCACTTGCACTAAAGCCAATCACTTTTAAATCTTATTCACATCTTGTTAAGATGAAGATCAAACTCCTGTTGGTGAAGTTCCTTAGTACACGTGTGGATACGTTATATTATTTGTTATTGTTTATTCTCTTATGTTCACTTGAACCTTTCTGACATTCTTTCAGTTAAAGTGAGGAGGAGGCAATGCATGTTTTGAATTTATGACGAGACCTTGGTTCTTTCACTTTCATTATACACCATTTGTAATTGTAGTACATTACTACGTAATCAATGGTATTTGGAACCCTTATAAGTTCATTCATGAACCTTTTATCCAAACCACTTCTTTTGTCTCGAAAATAATAATACATTAATAATGCTTTGAATCATAGATGTAACATGATGTGGTTTCAGTACCTTTGACTAACAATTAGAGTCTATAACAACTTTAATTTCAATCTAGAATCTCCATAGATGAAGAACATATCCTGTATTCTTCTCAAGAAGGAAATAATTCTCTTCACTGTATTTTAATGCCATCAAATTAGATTCTCTTACTTCATGCTCGTAACACTTAGAGCGTTGGCAACGTCTGATTTCATACATATCATACATGACATAACCTACAACCATGTGAAGGTATTTAATACATGTCTTCTCTCTCCATTTATGTCTTAGGTGACATCATTTGAAAAGTAAGATTCCATGACATTTCTCAAATTATCATTTCTTGGAATATTTTGTACTAAACTCTTTTAGTACTTTGCTTATGTATGTTAATGGGTTAAGCTAAACAATCTTTTTAAATCTATCACTATATATCTCTTATTCATAAGTCAAAAGGTGTCTTACTTATATCTTTCATGGAGAAATTTTTTGACAACTACAATTATACGATTTCCAACATAAGTATGTTATTATTAGTGAGTAGTTATTTAGATAATGAACATTGTTTTGCTCCCACTAACTCTTGCATACACTTAGGTTATCCTTATTATGAAATCAAACAATTTGTGTTATTGATTAGATCGGATTTCCTATTCTTGGATGCTTGCTTCAATCCTTAGTTTAAGCTTTTAACAGAACTACTTTGTGCCTTTTATATGAAAACCTTAGGTTGTATCTCATACACCTTTTCGTTCTTATTCCGAATAAGAAAGTTTTTGTATCCAAATCTATCGAGTGTTAGTGTATACCGAGGAATCACAATTCCTTCTTTTGAAGGTCCTCATTAGTAAGCATATGGCGACCAAGGATACTTAATCTAGTTGTTAATTTAGTGGTACTTATATTTCCTTCAAGTATTCTCTTACTTCCACTATCTTTGTAAGAAAGAAACACTATTTCTAGGAAAAGCTCATTTTAGCTTAATGAGATGTAGAGAAGATATCCCACAAATTAATATCTATTAAATCTTGTCTTTAACTCTTTTGTATTATCCCTTTTGCGAGAATCAATCATGTCCATATCTCATATGGTGGTATGATGATGTTCTATCTATCCTATCTAATATGGAGTATTTGATGTGGATTTAGAAAGAATCCTATCTGACATATATGTGGTGAAATCTAGGTCAAGGCCTAGTTTGACATAAGACGTTTAATGTGCAAGTTATATTGGACCATATCTTTTATATAGTTAGATTTTTCCATACCGAAACATCATTCACATGTTATGTTATATAGGAGGACTTCATGGAGTGAAAACCTTATTCTCAACTAGATGTAGTATAAGAAACTCATAACATTCATATTTATCTCTATGATCTTATCAAAGGATAATACTTTTGTCTATTTGTTTTACATCTCATCTCTATAATCTTGTATCCGTTGTAATCCTTGATTCCCAAAAATTAAAACAAACCAGTAATTATAAATTAAAAACTAACTTTATTCAGTAAAGTATGAACTTTTAATTTGGGTCTCCCCACATAGGCTCGGTTTGGCTTATTATCACTTTAATGACTAACAGGTTTTTTTTTACCCAAAAAACTATCTTTTAATTTTAAATTATTAAATCTTCATTTAAGAAACATATCTAGTCAATTCAATATTTTCAAATTAATTATTTAATTTCAAATTAAATTTTAATCACACTTCTGATATGCTAGTAGTGTGGGTATCATCCAAGCTTAATAAATTAAACTACTTAATGATCCTCCAATAAGAATGTAACCGAGATTCAATCATTCTTTATATATGTGACCGGATAAGTTCTACATGACGCTAGTAAGTAGGCTTAAAAATATTTTTAAGCAAAATATTTAATATGATCATCTTTTATGATTAATTAACTTCAAAAAATCCTTTAAATTCTAAAAATTTCTAAAACATCCCCTCCTATTTCTATTATATTATTGTGCATAATTTAGAAACTTAAGAATTCCTAAAATGCCCCTTTCCATTCCTATTATTATAGTTTAGAAATATTTAGGGGATTGCATTTAGAGGCCAACCTGAGTCTAGTCCAAATTTCTGGAATTTAAAAGATTTTAATTTAATAACTGAAAAATAATAAAAATTTACCATGCATAAATCCATATGGCACTTTCATTTTTACATTTGTTTATTAAATGTTATCATGTCAATCTAATTATTACATTTGTTTTTTTTTTAGTTAGAAAATGTCATCACATGACATTTAACCTTTCACCTATATAAAGCCCCCTTCGGCAAGAGAAAAACACCATGGAATGGAAAGAAAGAAAGATAGGGGTTGGAGAGAAAGAAAGATAGGGGGAGGAGAGAAAGATAAAGGAAAAGAGAAAGAAGAGAGAAAGGGAGAGGGAAAGAAAGTGAAAGGGAGAGGAAGCTAGAATACATAATTGCATAGAACCTACTATATAAGTAAAGATTTATCTACAATACAAGTACTCTTTCTATTTGATGTCTATGGTGTTAAGATTGTTAGAATAGATATAATTGTAATGCATCATGTTGAACATTGAGTTGATGAAATAATAGTTCTTGCCTTGATGCTTTGGTTTCATATAACATGCGTAAAACTGAGATTATATTATGTAGATATATTTATATGTTAAAAAAAAAAATGAAACACCATTATTTTCATGAAGTGACATATTATGATTAATGTTTTTTCTGGTGAGATAGTAATCATGGTATGGAGCATGGCATGAACATTGAAGTGAGGTGCTACCGGGTCAGGGCGGAGCCCACAAGAGAGATCGTTGATCTATGATTAGTCAGAGTAGACCCTATAGAGAGGTTGCAGATCTTAAACATAATTGGTTCGGTTGGATCCTATAAAGAGATCACTAACCCAAATGTAGGGATTGTTAGTGCGGGCCCCACCGAGAGGTTGCTGACTCAACAATTGTAAAAAAAATATTAAAAAAAACGGTGGCGGCAACCTCAAGGCCCTCAACAATAGGATAAGAAAGATCATGTCATTTACATAAAAATATTTTAACAGATTTTCGTAGCAGTTATTAGATTTCTTCGACATATGTTCTGTGCCTGTAAGTTAGGATCTTTGCTTACTGAACTTTTGGCTCATAGTAGTTACTTGTGTTAAAAGGTAAACATAAAGGTAAATCTATAACTTCAGAGTTTGGTGCATGAAGCATGATAAACCTAGTATGAAGTATATATGATACCTGGCTTGTGAGAAGACAAGAAGTTTAATAACACGTATTTTTAGATGAAATGTTTTTAAACACAAAAATTTATATTTTGAGAAAGGTATATAAGATATCATTTTGTTGTTTAAAAAAAAGTTGTGGATAAATTCGTACTTATATTGTAACTATATTTTGGGATTTAGATATGTTTAAATATGCTAATATAAAATTTTGATAAAGTTTAAATTATCCATATTATCATAAGGGCTTTCTTGTTAGATAGTAATGCTCATACCAGTAATATTATAAAAGTAATGGTTCCTTCACAAGTATTTTGATCAACTAGATAGGGTAGTATAAGTAGTATCAGAAAAGGGTCATAAAGATTCTATAGACAAACCTCATATATACAAGACACGCAAGTGATCACTTCATTCACTATAAGTATTCTAAAGTTATAATTAAAAAATTTTGCATAATGAAATAAGTAATAGGAAATAATTAGTATTTCTTGTTAAGACATTAATGAGTTATTTTTGCACCAATATTTATGATAATTAAGCTTTGTTTTTAGATTATGGATGATTTCAGGAATACATGTTTGGCTCCTACATGGGAATATTTAGGGAATTCATAGAAAGTCTGCATGGGATAAATTTAGTGGCAGCTTTTTGTACGGCCATGCCTCCCACCTTTGAAGGATACAAAGGATGGAAATACTTATAGTATTGGGTGTTCGAGATATAAGCCATATATGCATAGGGCGACATATCTTAAGAACCACAGACCTGACTTACCATATGCCAATTGAAAGGTGAGGTTAAGAATTGGTAACATAATATGGCATTAGATACAAGAAATATTTTTTGGATAGTTGTAGGGCAATAATACTAGGTCATTTTATGCCCAATGTCCTTATGGATCCAGTTATGGATGTTTTAGAAGAGGATCTAGAAATAGTAATATTATACCTATAGAAAGCAAGGCTACCAACTTTGGAAGTTGTCCCTAATTAGTAGCCTCGAATGATATTTTTTATGAAGGGCCGACTAAGATAGACTATGACTCCTTATAATAATGAGGTATACTTTATAGGTATGTATATGGTAAACTGGCTTTGTTAGATGGAAAATTAAGTGGATATATATTATGAGAATAGATGATCAAATTTGTAATGTAAATATTGATTAATAAACATATATATAATATGTTTAGTAAATTTGTTTCCTTATTAGAAGAATTAATGTATTATGTTTAATTTAATATAGAAAATATAATATTCTTTGCCTAGCTTCAGTAGAAACATGAGAAGAGGGCTTACTACTAGTGCATCCTCTAGTAGATGTCTTGGTAGCCCATCTAATGACCAAAGTCAACAAGAGTTAAAACAATTACAGGGTTTATCTCGAAGGCAAGTTGAGATGTTAGGCACCTTACTCAACCAACAGCAACAACTTTCGGAAATGTTACTACTACAACAACTAGCACCCCCACCATAAGTGGAAAATTCAAACTTCATAGCCAAAATGTTTATGAAACTTAAACCACCTCAATTCTTAGGTGGTCATGATCCAAAAATGGCTGAGAACTAGATCAGAATGATGGAAAGACTCTTCGACTGTGCGAAATTTCTTAACACCAATGTGACGACTGTGCTGCATGTCTAATGTGTGATGACACAAGCTATTGGTGGCACACCATGACAAGTATCCATGATGTTGGAGCAATGACATAGATAGAGTTTCAGAAGCTCCTAGAAGGCAAGTATTTAACCAATAAGTATTTAACCGGTAAGTATTTCATGACGATGGAAGAATTGCTGCAAAAGTTCAATGAATTGTCCAGGTATGTGCCACACCTGGTGGCTACGAATACCATGAAGGTGAAGCATTTTAAGAAAGTTCTTGATCTTGACACTTGCAAGGAATGAGAGGTAGCATATTTGGATGATGCACCTTTTTCAAAGGTAGTTGATAAAGCAACGAGAATTGATCGGACATGAATGATTTAGGAGAAAGAAAATAGGGAAGTTACAAAAAAGGAAAACATAGGTGGAGTGATTTATGAGTACAAAGCAATGTCCAATCCACTACACTAATAGTTCGTGGGAATAAACATAATTTAAATCCATGTTGAAATAACATTAAAAGGCTGGGAAGTGCAAGCAACAAGAGTTTCAACCCGAGTTGAAGTCAGAATGGAGGACAAAATAAGATGAATAAGGTTTAAGACTCACAAATTCAATGAAAACTATCTAGCTAGTGCAATAAAAGCTCCAAAATGCATTTTGGAGAGTGTAAAGCCATAGGTGTAGGATGCTATAATTGTGGACAGCAAGGACATATCGCTAGAACCAATAATAATCCAAGGCATATTGAAGGACAACATTATAAGTTTAGTGCCATAGTATTTACTAGCACTTGAAGCATAAGTGAGTCCTTCAACTATCATATCAGGTCATATTCTCATACTTGGGATTTCTGCTTTTGTTTTGATAGACTAAAGTGTAACTCAGTCTTTTGCTAGTAAAATCGAACAACCCATAGACCAATCAGCTGAGGTATTCAATAAGACACTTCCTTTAGGGGATATGTTGATGTCAACTCATTGGTTATGTGCCATATCAATGAAATTAGGCGATTGCAAATATTGCGGTGCTAGATATGCAAGATTTCAATGCTATCAAAATATAACACAATGATAGATTGTCAAAAGAAGAAGCTAGTATTCGATTTGTTGGAAGAAGAATAGTTTGAGTTCATCGGTGATTCAATGAGAAGGCAAACTCCATTAGTATCCGTAATCAAAGCAAGAAGACTATTGAAGAATGGTTGTGACAGATATCTTATTAGCACAGTGGATACTGAGAAGGAACAAGAATTGAAGCCTAAAGATGTTCCTACGCCCCATATCGCGATTTCCAAAAGAATTACCACGACTACCTTTATATCGCAAGATTGAATTCAAAAGAAACTCCCTCCTGAATAATTACTTGATACAACACCAATTTCAAATGCTTCATACCGCATAGCGCCTATTGAATTGAAAGAGCTTAAGATATAACTACAAGATTTACTCTATAAAAGACATATTCATCCTAGTTTTTCACCTTGAGGAGCTCCGGTATTGTTCGTGAAAAAGAATGATGGGTCGATGAGAATGTGCATCGACTATAGAGAACTTACCAAGGTGACCATGAAAAACCAAATAGCCTCTTCAAGGATAAATGATTCGTTCGACCAACTTCAAAGAATGTTAGCATTTTCTAAAATTGACTTAAAATCATGGTATCATCAACTAAAAATTTGACAAAGTGATGTGTCAAAAATGGCATTTCAAACGTGTTATGTCCACTATGAATTTTTAGTCATGCCATTCAGTCTTACCAATGCCCCAGCCACCTTCATGGATTTGATTAATAGAGTATTTAAAAAATACTTTAAGAAAATTTGTTATTGTCTTCATAGATGATATTCTCATCTACTCAAGGTCTAAAAGGGAGCATGTAGAGCTTTTAAAAGTTGTTTTATGAACCTTAAGGAATCATCAGCTCTATGCCTAATTTAAGAAGTGTGAATTTTGGCTTGAGGAAGTCACTTTCTTTGGACATCTAATTTCTAAAGATGGAATTTGTGTGGATCCATCAAAGATAGAAACAGTAAGAAATTGGCTTAGACCAAAGAACGCCTTAGAAGTTTGAAGTTTCCTTGGATTAGTTTGTTAGGATATGAAATTTGTAGAAGGATTTTCTAGAATCACCATACCACTCACCAGACTTACTCACAAAAATCAGAAGTTTGATTGGACTAAGGCATGTGAGAAAAGCTTCTAGGAGTTTAAGGAAAAATTAACCAATGCACTTATTCTTATGATTCCAGAAGGTGAAGATGAATTCATAATATGTAGTGATGCATCTATGTTAGGATTGGGAGCATAATTGATGTCAAATGGGAAAGTGATCACTTATGCTTCCCATCATCTTAAAGATTACGAAAAGATTATCCAACTCATGACCTAGAACTAGCTACTGTAGTATTTACTATGAAAGTTTGGAGACACTACCTTTATGGGGTGTGGTGTAGAATTTACAGTGATCATAAGAGTTTGAAATATTTCTTTATGCAGAATGAATCAAACATGAGGCATAGACGTTGGTTAGAGCTAGTAAAGGATGATTGCGAAATAAGATATCATTCAAGAAAGGCAAGTAAGGTGGATGATGCCTTCAGTAGGAAATCTTCTACGAGTCTTGCTACACTACACACATTACTAGTACTACTACGAAAGAAAGTGCGCAAAGCAAAGATAGAGTTGGCAAAATTATAAACATTGACCCTTGAATAAACTATACTTGAAGATATCAAAAGTGTGCAAGAGTTAGATATTGGGATAAATAAAATTAAACAAGAAGTAGAAGAAGGAAAGGGGTATGGTTTTAAAATTTCTAGGGATGAGATCCTTTATTTTAAAGAGGAATATGTGTTCTAAATAACGATAAAATAAGACATCAATTCTTTTGGAAGCACATGAAGCTCCATATTCCATACACTTAGGAGCAACTAAAATGTATAAGAACTTAAAGGAGCACTTTTGGTAAACAGGAATCAAGAAGGAAGTTCCTAAGGTTGTTGGAAAATGTCTAACATGTCAGAGAATTAAGGCTAAACATCTGTGTCCAATAGGAGGTTTGCAAACAATTGAGATTCCATAATGGAAATTGGAGTAAATCACTATTAATTTTATTGTTAGGCTTCCTAAAATGACTAGGGGGATACGATGAAAATTGGGTAATTATTGATAGATTAACAAAATCAACACATTTATTATCCATATGAAGCATGTACTCCCTAAAGTAGTTAGTAGAACTTTATGTAAATGAAATTATCCGACTATATGGAGAGTCGTTGTCAATAATTTCACACCGAGATGGTAGTTTAACTTCAACTTTTTAGAGAGACGTGTAACAAACAATGGGAACAAATCTAAAATTTAGCACTTCATTTCACTCACAAACGGATGGTCAATTAGAAAAGACCATCCAGACGATGGAAGATATGATATAGGCATATGTCCTATACTTTAAGGGAGCTTTGAATCGGTACATGCCATTGATTAAAGTTCTTCGACAATAATTATCTCTAATTGACTATCAGAATGGCTCCATATGAATCTTGATATGAGCAAAAGTGTAGATTGTTAGTTCATTGGTATAAAATGGGAGAAGGGAGATTAACAATCCCAACTTCATTGAAACCTCTATTGAAGTAGTCAAGAAGATAAAATAGAGAATGGAAACTGCTCTTAGCCGATAGAAGAGTTACACAGACAAAAGGTAAAGACCTCTTGAGTTCTAGGTCAGACGCATGGTATTTATAAAGATTGCACCTATCAAAAGCCTGATGCGGTTTGGCAAAAGGGGAAAATTGAGCCCAAGATACATTAGATATTTTGAAATATTGGAATACATCGACAAAGTTAACTACAAGCTCACATTGCCGCTAGAAATGTCCTCAGTACACATACTAAAAATCAAACCCGTTCAACTCCATGAAAATTTAACGTATGAAGAAAGGTTCGTATAAGTTCTGGATCACAAGGAAAAGATACTTAGAAATAAAGTTATACCCTAGTTAATTTATTCTGGCGAAGTCATTAGATAGAAGAAGTTACATGGGAAAGAGAAAATGAAATGAAGGAAAAATATCCAGAATTATTCTAATAACGTGTGCGTAGCGGTAGATTTCATGCTAGCATAAAATGTATGAAAGATTGCATTCATTGCTTGACATACAATATTTGACACATAAAGTGTGAAACATTATATGAATATTTGTTGTCACTAAATGCAATCTAGAAAATGAAATAGTATGACTTAAATCTAGTAGTATAAGGATATTGTTTCAAGCATAAATTAGAGATTATAATACTATAGAGAAGATGATAACTGGTCATAGATCATTTACAAAAGAGTGTTGGTCAAACAACAAACTTAACTAAATTCCGAGGATGAAATTTTCATAAGAATGGGAGAATGTAAATCCCTAAAATTTTCTAAATTATAATAAATAAATAAAATAGAAGGGGTGTTTTAACATTTCATAAAATTCTAAATTATGCATAATAGCACTTTCAGTTTTACATTTTTTTTATTAAATGTCATTGTGTCAATTTGATTATTACGTTTGTTTATTTTTACGTTAACAATTGTCATCACATGAAATTTAAGCTTTCACTTATATGAACCCCTTTGGCAAGAGAAAGACACTAAGGAAAGGAGAGAAAGAAAGATAGGGGAAGGAGAGAAAGAGAGAGAGAGAGAGGGAGAGAGGGATAAAGGGATAGAGGAAGAGAGGGACAAAGGGAGAGAGGGAGAGAGAGAGAGAGAGGTTGATAAAGAGAGAAGGAAAGAGAAAGGAAAAGAGAGGGGGAGAGGAAAAGAGGAAGAAGAGAGAAAGGAAAAGGGAAAGAAAATGAAAGGAAGCGGAAGCTCGGATACCTAATCCCACAACTTAGTGTGGAACCCACTATAAGTAAATACTCACCTTTAATATAAGTAGTCTTTTTGTTTGAAGTCTGTGGGATTAAGATTATTGGAATTGATATAATTGCAATGTAGCATCTTGAATGTTGAGTTGATGAAATTATAGTTCTTTCTTGGTGCTGTGGTTTCATTTAGCATGCTAAGAATTAAGATTATATTATGTGGATATATATATATATTACCAAAAAAAAAAATAAACACCACTAGTTTCATGTAGTGACATCTTAGAATTAATGTTATGCTAGTGGGATAATAATCATGGTCCATAGCATGGAATGGACATTGGAACCTCCAAAAGAACATATAGTGACTAATTACTATACAAGACTGACCCTTCCATCTATGCCATAGTCTCAATAAGTACTAGGGCATTGTTTATACCTTACTAGACTAACCATATGAATCATGTGGGTTTTTATGTAACTAGATGATGGATTTAACGATACTCCTTTTATGACATACTACCTTGTGCAAGGATTTCTATGTTACATAAGGTACATCACTCATAGAACTTTTTCCTTCTAATATAGAAGTGATGGATCTCATCTTCTCACTCTACAGATTATCCGTATAAGAACATATGCCCAATGGTTCACCTTATTAGTGACCCATAAACAAGTCATATTCAATGATATCAAAGCATAATATCATGTACGTCAATACTATAGTGATCTTAGGTCTGAGCATCACAAGTATAATAGACACTTGACAAGTCTCATTAACAGGATAAGGTGTATTCCTTCAACTTAACAAAGGCCAATGAAATCTTTGACATTCTATTGAAGATCAAGAAGCATAAGTTTCCAAAAAATCGTAAACTACCTTCAATAAAAAATGTTTGTGGAAAGAACTACAGTAACTTCCACAATTCCGTTAACCATCATATGAATGATTACCTAGTATTTAGGTGGAGCATTCATGAGTGGATCAACAAATGGCTATTGAGTTTTTTGGATGCACCCACCATAGGTGTAGAATTCAAACCCTTTACTTGTTGTAGCTAATGCTGAACTAGCCGATATAAGGACCTTGTTAGATAAGAAGGCAAGATGGTCTCATCGTCACCATTTTTCTGTTAGCCACCTAGATACATCTTAAATCAATATCTATAATGGTATAGTGAATCATATATGAATGGCCAACAATCAGAAATGAGTACTTATCGACATCGGCCATGTCAGTCGCTAGATTGGCTATCATTTTGTTCTCACTACCGATTGTGCATACCATAAGTTAACATTCTCAACCAGATCGATAATAATGCTTCAACTATGCCAAATATTACATTTTGACATGAGCCACATGGCTCATAACCATTAAGAATTTAAAGAGCAGTTAAGATACTAAGCATCCAAAACAGCTCAATCTTCAAGATCGGCCGATTGTCTAGACATTCAACCAATTAATGAAGACGGCCAAGTGGTGTGGCGTTTGTCCATCTTCCATTAAATAATCTTTTGGACGACAATCTTTTGGATAACAACCAAGCTGGCCGACTAATGGTCCACTTTCTGGATAATAATCTTTTGGATGACAATCAAGTTGTCTAATCTTCCATCCACTTTTTGGATGACAATCTTCTTGATGATAATCAAGTTGGTTGACAATTAGACATTCGTCCACTTTCCAAAAGAAAGTCAAGCCAGATGGTTGTCATGTTTTTTTTATTTATTTTCGGAAGGTTGATAGCCTAGAGGTGTGCCTTGAATTAAGGAAAAGGTTTTATGAAAATAGGAAGCTTTGACTTATACAAAGCCAAATTTCAGCCAAGAGAAAAGGTGGACGGTCGGCCACCAAAATAGAAGCCTTGAGACAATGAGTTTGAGTTAGTTCCATCAAAGTACGATACTTTGACCATGTGAAAGGTGAAGGCCTTGCTCACCAAGTAACAAAACTGGATGCAATTAGAGCCATATTCAGCCAACTAGAAGAGAGAGGGTTTGGCCAATAGAAGAAAGAGAGCTACAAAGAAGGATAGTGGGCCCCATTGGCCGAAAATCATTTGCTCATCAACAAAAGTTGCTTGTTGATCAAGCAATTTGACCTATGAACATTTTCAACAATATATAACATATCTCATAACTCTAAGTATAATGTTCAGAATCATTAAAACAAGATGATAAATGTACATTTAAAGGTTAGACCCATTGAACTCAAATGCTTAGAAGCAACTGACTCTCTAAGCTCATTGTCTATTAAATTCATAATAATTTTTTCATATGATATTGAAATTACAGACGTTAGTTGCATTTGAATCTACACTTGTAGAGCTTTCTATACATGTATGGCACGTTTTCTTAGTATTAATAAATCTCTCGTAGTGAGTGAGATAAAATGAAAATAATTTGAATTCAACGGGTTTGTACTGTATTTTTTTTCCTGTTTGCATGTCGTTGCTTGCATGTAGAAGAAGAAGAGAATTGATATAAAAAAAAAAAAGAGAAAGAAGAAGATTAATATTTTTGGGGTTCAAATTTTCGGTTTTCATTTTGTCATTTGCTTGTAAAAGAATTGATTAAGAGGATGTTAGAAAGAAAGGAAAATGTCAAATATATAATTTTAATTATTGTTATAATAAATAAATAAAGACATTTAACAAAAATATTTATCGATCGGACAATTTTCGACATATTACCCTTGACTTGTCTATTTGGCAAATCTCCCTTGATATAATTATAAATACATATATTCAGTTAAAGGGATTGAAAATTGATCTTGATTGTGAGCTTAGGCTTGTAATTACCCTTGACTTGTCTATTGGTTCTTTCTCTGTTTCACGTGTTCAATTCCTTGTTCTTGGCTTAATTCCCTATTTGATTTCAATATTGGTTGTGGAATCATTACACAACAAGGACACACCCAAATGCATTCTTTGGGTAAGTATTCCCTGCGGGTATTATTATAGTGTTAGTTTGTGGCTGCAGTTTTTGGGCTCTTATGTTTTGTTAGTAAATCAGAGCTTAAGGCATAGGATTCCGTATTAGAGAGCCTCACCTGATGGGACACATGATGTAAAGAAAATCAAAATTGCAAGCAATTTGGATTTTTTCCTATCGGAACGTGGTCAGTAGTAATCTAGAACGTGACTTGGTTCACACAAATGCCACTAATAAGACCTTTCGGATTAGAAAAATTAAGTGAGATACCCAAACTTTTGTAAAACAATTTTAAGGTATAAAAATTTTTAATAACTAGTTCAAGGACTCGAAACAGTATGAAAACTAGATTTAAGAAGCAGTGGCAAACTTTACTGTTAAAATGTTAAACATTTCCATCAATCTGCATGGTCAGCAAATGGAGAATGAAAGTTGTTTTTTCTCTGTTTGAAATTTAGATCATGTTAGATATGAGATTCAATCAAGATTGCAACCAGTCTATTTTCCGAAAGCATTACGGCCTTTCTCTGCTACTTGTAAATCAAAAAACCAAACAGGCTCCAAATATATCCTTGTGAGAATGTATACCGATGAATTCCACATTCTACACACAGCACTATGAATATAATTTTGTGTCCCCTTATTTTATTACACACAGAATGAACAAGACCGCTTGTGGCCAAGGAAAAAAAGAATAGATAAGTAAAATAAACAACAACTAAGAGATTATTGAAGGCCTCCATCCGGAAATACCATAGATTTTCACCTATGGGTCATAGGCCTTGATCACCCATGAACTTAGCAACAATCATACTCACATCTTCCAGATTAACCCCGATCAATAAGGGGTCTGCAGGAGTGGTGACGGAGTCATCTGGGCCCATATAAGGAATCCCATCAAGAGCAATGGAAACTTTGACATTAGGACCATCTCTGCATTGGCCCATGCACTTGCACCCAAAAACAGCATTACATTGATCAGCAACACCAAGCACCCTCTCAAATTCTTTCAACAAAGCCTCTGCCCCTGATTTCTTGCACTTTTTACCCAAACAGACCTCAATCCTCTTTTGTAATGCTCTGGTTTCTGAAGGATACTCATTCTGTACAATACCATTGATACAGCTAGTACTAGTTCTAGTTCTAACACAACACTCTTCTTCATTATTCTGTGCATTGTAAGCGAAGTTTATACCTTGTTCCTTGGCTATGGTTTCTTCTTCACTCTCCAAGCTAGGACTACTCAATATTATACCATCTTGATCCAGAATTAGTGGGCCATGGGGTTCCCTTCTGAGGCGGTTCATAGCAATGACATCTCCACATTCCCTGTCACTTCCACATTCACTGTTACTTGATTCAGATGATGATGACTCACAATCTAAGGTTGATGACTGCATCTGGGCTGATCTCTTTAGCTTGGCTTTCTCTAGCTTCCTCTTTCTCTTCTGTTCCTTTTCCTCTAATTTTAACTGCTGCAGTTGTATCAGCAACTCCTCTTCTGTTTCCTGAGTACATACATTAAGAACTTTGAAAGTTAATAACTAGCTGAGAAAACGAAATAGGAGTAAGAAAAGTAAAAGCAAGTTTACGTTTGCCTAATAAAAAAGAAGGTTAATAGCTTTCATGTGAACTTCAACTACTCTAGCTGGCCCAAAAAACGAGTCCACTACACTATAATGCAAAAGATATCAGATAGGTCTAGATTTTTTATGTTTTCCTTTGTGACAAGATGATCCATACATTTAACTTTTGAGTTTTTTTTACTAACAATATGATCAATGTATCTCAAAAAGAATTTGTTCCAGTAGAGTTATGCACCATTTCTTCCATGTGGTGTGACACACAAGAACGGAAGAACCAAAACCATAAGGAAAAAGTGCAATAACCCATTTTCCAACTTTTGTTGGAATACATGACAGGGTAGGAGATATGTTTGACCCATACCAAATAGATGTGCATTTGACGGAGTATATCACATTCACAATGTTAACATAAATCAGATGAAGGCATTGCAGATCGTTAATGGTATGATTCCTGTAATGATATTCGAAAGAGCGATTCTGTACGAAAACGCAATCAATATCTTGTTTAAGATTTTGTAATTAACATCGGTTCTATTGACTAGCTAATACCCAACAACAATGAAATTATCGCATGATCTTAAAATAAGATTGATAACAGAAGTTTATCTGCTGACTAAAGCTAAAAATTAAGATGAAACTGAAGCTAAAAGCAAAAATTTAACTCGATTGCGACAACTAATCCAAAATCTTTTCATACACCAACTAAGATCTAAAAACCGTAGTAGGAGAGCGAAAAAAAGTCAAGAGAAACAGTGTTTGTATCTTACAGAGACGAGCTTCCCCTCAGGTGGAACAACAAAAGCGTCATCAAGATGTAAACCATGATTAATATGAGAGCGCCTGCGTAATCCTTGCAACCGTTTCAATATTTTCTTGACCTTGTCCTTCTCCTTCTTCTCGCCACAGCTGGGACCCATATAGTAATACTGCAAGTGCACGTTATCGCGAAATCCAGAATTGAAGATCGCATCTAACCTTCTGGCGGGTTTCCAATTTCTAGAATTTTGTTGGGTCGTAAACCGAAGCTCGCCTGAGGAGCGAGCTACGACTCCGAAGGAGAAAGAGGGCTTGGAAGATTGGAAATCGGCTCGGGCAGCGCCATAGGTGGATGGGAACGGACGGAAAAAGACGGTGGAGGAGATCTCCATAGTTAAAGGATTTGCTTTGGTTTCACACCCGGTAAATTTTGAACGGCCGTGAAACCTTGTATATATTGTAGTTCTAACTTCTATATTTCTTCGCCCCCACGAGGTGACACAATCATGGTAGGAAAGTTTGTTGAAGTCCAAACAGAACTTATAAGTCTGTTCTAGACGTGTGAGTGACAGGTTTAATTTACCGCCTAAAATAAAATAAAATAAAATGAAATAGAAATAGGTGTATTAAATTTTGGTCAAGAATAATAGAATTCGAAAAGAAAATGAATTAGATTATTAAATAGATCGATTAATAAAATTAGTCAAATTTTTAATAAAATTTTAAAATTAGTAATTAAATTTAATTTATAAAATTTAGAAAGATTTAAAATCTAATTTTAAAAACTATAAAGAATTAAGTTTAGTAAGAAAAGTTTAAGATAATAAAGTATATTTTACTAAATTTTATCAGTATATTTTTATTCCACTTTATTTCTGGATTACAAAGAGATATATATATATATATATATATATATTGTAATTATTGAATATTAAAATTATTTTATAATTATTGAATGTTATAATTATTGGATGCTAAAATTATTCAACATTAACTTATAATCATTGAATGCTAAAGTATTGACCATTCTATCAGTTTTATTCTAATGAACTAAAAAACGTGTAAGATGGTATGCAAGAAATTGTGGTCATAGAAAATATTCCATAGTAATATATATATATATATATCATATAATTTTATTATATTACTAATTGATTAACCAGATGCATGAGAGCATATAAATTTATATATTTTATAAATATTAAAAATAATATATTACATGTTTGAATTTAAGAAATCCAAAAATAGAGAGAAATGTCCAATTCAATTATTATTTCTCAAAGAGCAATACAAATTTTGTTATACCTAAGAAAATAATTAATTTGTAATTATTTCAAAATATAGTTGTTGATGCCAAAATTATTATTTTGGCAAATATGAAATGATTGGAAAAATCCCTGGAATAAATCGAATGAATCAGTTAAGAAAAAAACAAAATAGGCCAAAATAGGCTACAAATTCAACCTTCCCCCTTGGACCGATTAGCAATACGGCCATATTTTCTCTTTATTTTTCTATTATTTTTTATAATTATAGAGACTTTCTAGTAAAGTAGAAAATATTTTAAGAAGTCTAAGGGCCTTCCAGCAAAGAAGAAGTTCTGTTTGACATATTTAAGAGGGTTTCCAACAAATTCAAGGATCAATTGGCAAATAGAAAGATCTGTTTAACCAATTCAATAGGCATTCCACAAAGATAGTCATTTGTTAGAGACTATATAGCAAATTTTGGCCTTGAAGAGGGATTTTCTAGCAAGCAGTCGTAGGAGACCAGTTAGCCGCCGCCGCCCTCTAGACAACCGATCATTAAGGATGGAGGCCCAGCTTCGGCAACCAATTTAGATCTAATGCTTCAATCTCATAACTAACCGATGTACGAAGAACTCTTGACTGCTGCCAGCATGCCACCCTTAATCCATCCTTAGGTCGGCAAGCCAGGACAAACATACCATATTACGTTCTTGTGCAACAACATTTAAAGGCACTTCGGATGCTAAGAACGGCCAATAACATGTAGTCAATAGTTGACCGAAAATAACTTTATAATATAATATAGGACATTTATAGTTCAGCTACTTGGCAGTAGCCTCAGTCGAGTATCACAAACCTTATTTCATGGAGATCAATTTTATTTCATGGAGATCAATTAGGAATCATTCCCTCGTGGATATCGGGTCTTAGATTTTACCTTATTTTATGTAGTTGACCCCGATGAGTCGACTGTATAACACATCGGTTGCTTCATCGTTCAGTGTGGAGAGGATGAAGCGAATAATAGGTTGTGAATCCGATTGTTCGCCAATTCCTTAACTAGGTAAGCTCTCACTTAGTATACTAGGCTACCGCACATTTCTATAAGGACTTGGTAGGACATAAAGCAACATTTCCACACTCAATTTTATCGTAGTCGTCTGAAGTCACTATGCCGATTTATCCCATTTGTTGTAACAAACAACGAAATTGGCAAATGCTTTCTTATTTTGGTTCAAAAAATTGAGGAATCGCGGCTATATAGCTCTACATGAGCAGGAATTTGTCAGATTGAGTTTAGGAACAAGTTCGAGGGAGTGAAATTTCATGATTTCTTTGAACCCTCTACTAAAGCAGCCATGTATGAAAGGTTGTTAGAGGAAGAAGCTTTGAGAAAGGTGTCATCAATTGAAGCCTATTATCAAGAATCCAACAATGACTTAGATGTTTCCAAAATAATATGCGGTAAATGAGTTACTCTCTCAGCTTCTAGCCAGACTATGAGTCGTGAGGTGGCTAAAAGGTACTCTCACGAGGAGGAGAAAGTTTATTACTTCGATTTAACAAAGGATAGTGAAAATTTTAACATCTTGTGAAAAAGTAAGAGGTTGAAAGTTTCGTTGTACTATAAACTATCGTCAGCTAACGAAGTATGCGACAAGGAGTATTGTAAGTATCATAACATGTTCTTCCATTGTACGGATGATTGTTTAGTATTCTAACAACTTATACAAGATCAGATCAAGAGCGGTTTCTTGAATTTTGGGGAAGCACCCACTATGGGCGTTGACCTAAAACTCTTTCCCACTATGACCAATGCAGTCGTGGTTAATCAAACATTCTTATCCATTAGAAGGACAAAAAGGTTAGGCCACCATCATTATCTACCAACCCTTCAAAGTCAACCAAAATTAATTTCTGGAATGGTATGGTACTCATATACTAACGGCCCGTCAAAATAGAATGAACACTTACCAGCTAAATTGGCCACCCCTATGCTCCTATTGCTGATCATGTTTACATTAGGCCGACACCCATGACCAGATCGGTAAGAGCACTAAGGACACATTGATTCGGCCATGCTATCTTAGAGAGTATACCCATCCCGATTGTTTGATTAGCTGAATGGCCTACATGTCAATCAAGGATCCATCAACCATCAAAAATCGGCCGCAGATGATCGTTTCCCTGAGGCTGAGTAAATTGGTATCGAAAGTGACTCGAGCACTCCAAGTGTCAGGAGCAGCGATGGAAGCAGGCCACTCGGAAGGAATAAGTCACTGAGGCTAATCGAAATTAGAATCTAGCCAAGAGTGAATCATCCTCTCCACTAGAAATGCTAAACATTATCTTGGATGATCCATTTAAGATCGCGCTCATCAGGGTGGCCAACTAGGGAGAAATTGATCCTCTTAATCTAGCCGACAAGATGGCCAACTTAATGGCTTCCTCTATGCCCAAGATCAAAGCAAATCTTAACATCAGTATCTTAGAGGCACTTTTCGATAACGTTGATTCGAGAGAGATTCAGGTCGGCCTAGTAAGCCAAATCCCAAAGTGCCTATTAAGCCAAATTTTAAAAAGCCTTTATCACCAAGTCTTGGAAGCAAGATATTGATCGGGGCCATCCCGATTGGCTAGATTGTAATATAGTCATCCTACCAATGAACTCATATGCTAATTTTTTAATCTCACATAAGAGACTAACATGGATGAAGATGAAGCAACCTCCTCAAACATCCACCAATGCTACGACCATCTGTAGCTATAAAATCTATCAAAGTCGTAGTTAAAGTAGAGGGTTTAGAAAAATTCATCTTCGAGAAACCGTCCAACCATATGTCTTATCACATCAAACCCATTTATTGAAAGTGTATGCCTATCAAGCTAATCAAATTTGATCCATTGAGGTAAATACTTTAACTCATACTATTGTTATGTGGATATTGGCAATACATTATTAATTGTCATTAACGAAAGTCAGATATTATTTATCATGTTTATTGATTTTGTTGGAATTAATATTATATGTTTAATATATGCATATCATGATAAAGTCCAATATCTTAAGTTATGTACTCTCGAGACTATGATAGAGATTATGTTCGTAGAAACTCGAGTCACTAAAAGTTATAAAGATACAAACAGTTCATTGTCATAGGTAAGAATTGATATCGATTAATCCGGATAAACAATCATGTAGTTCATCACCTAATTATTAGGGTGGCCGATCTCACAGCCAGTGGTATCAGTGAAACACCATGATGATTGTGTGGGCGCTTACTAGAGACTAAAAGTGTTAAACGTGACACATAGATGATTATCAATGGAAATTAATACTAAATGTTAATGAGAATTAATGATTATTTTACATATGATCCTCTAACCTGAGATACCATAGTTTCCTTAAGCACTGAGCTTTATACTTTGACATCATTCCTATTAGCCTTAGCCATGGGTAAACATGAGGTGAACAGTTGTGTATGAAGTATTGTGCAAGAAGGATTATGAATGGTAAAGAGGGAATCCCTCACTTCCATATTTGGAATAAGACCTATGGATAATATACTTTATTGAACAAGAAATCTTTGCAAAGTAGCATAGTTTGAAAGGAGTTTCTATAAATCCATTGTTAATGTTCAATAAAGGTATGATCGTCCATATGATTTTGTCTATTAGGGTTTCACATTTAGATCATGCCCTAGGACGAATCGAAATATTGGCGAGATAGAAGGACTGTTATTGTAAGTATACGATGATCACAAATAGGTTCTTTAGGAAGATGGTACTTCTCATCTCCCGGGTAGTTTTGACAGTTTGCTAGAAGTCAATCTTGAATTGGAGGTTTAAAGTTAATTAATCATGAGATGATTAAGTTAACTATTTAATTTAAAATATTATCTTAAATTAAATGAATTTAATTTGAAATCAAATAAAATCATAAAAAGTGTTTATGAAATCCTCCTGGCCGATGCAATGTAGAACATAATCGGTCACACACATAAGTTTCAGAATAACATAGTTAAAGTTTCGTTAGAGAAAAAAAGAAAAATAGACTAAAACCATTTTAGGGTAAATTAGTCATTTCGCATATAGTTTGAGTATAAGCACAAAATAATAATTATTAATTTATTAATTTAAAGTCATACAGCTCTACTAGCATAACTAAGTGTGGCATTGAATTAATTGAAAATTAATAAGTTACATATGAACTTCTATTTAATTATAAAAACATCATAAAGATTTGTAACTAATAATCATATATTAAAGAGATAATAGGCCAAATTATTAATTAAATTTTCACAGGTCAAAATTAATCAAATGGTTGATTAAATAACTCATGGGTAGTCGGGCATTGAATGGTCTTTAGCCCATCTCACTTTAGTATTTTAAGGCAACTAGGATTCCTAATGAGATTAGGATGACCTAGCATTTGCCTATAAATACAAAGCATATAGTAGCCAAAATTAAGAAGTGCTCACCCAAGCCTCTGAGCAGAAAATCAAAGAGAGAAAAGAAAGTATTTTCATTCCTTTTCCCTAAGCTTATTATCTTATGAGCTGAGATCTTAAGTAGGAACTTAACTGTGCGAAATGAATCGTGTGGATAACGATTAGAGGGTGAACACGTGGGTGCCTCCCCATCTCATTCAAGAAAAGTTTTGTAAATCAAAAGGGTATATTCCCTTTTCCTAAACCTTTATTTAAGATTGATGAGATCTATTGTACTTTCTATAAAATAAACTATATGTGATATAATTATTGTATGATCAGTCTGGATAGAAACTATGCATGCTAGGATATGACCCGAATAAAATTTTAAATATTTCTTCCGCTGCATTTATTCTTTTATATGCGTGTATCTGTTTCCTAACATTTATGTCAAAATCTATTAGGAAGGGGTGTGGATCAACCGAACATTGGCGAATGGAGCGGTGAATAAATGCTTGGATTGTACACAACTAGTGGGAGCCATAGTAGCTATCGAGAGGAAATATTTGGCATGAAAGATGAAGGAATGCCTCAATGGTTGAACAAAAGAGCCGAATGAATGAGTGTTAGAAGGTTGAAAAGCTGGAAGTAAGGATGAATGAGTCGTATTTCTAGAAGACTTTAAGGATCACCGTGTCCTTTATCTCTCTCATTTTCAAAATTATTCAATAAGAGGGAGAAGGGTATTTGTTGATGCAAAAATATCATTTTAGCAAATGTCAAATGATGGGAAATAGCCTAAGAGAAATCAAATAAATCAGTCAAGAAAAAAGAGAAGTAGGTCGAAATATGCCATAAATACATCATCCCCACTTTGGATCGGTCGGCTAAGGGTTAGCCTATCAATCATGTGGCTGCACAGCCGAATTGGCCATGCAGCCAAGTTTTCCCTTTATTTTTCTGTCATTTTTATATTTCAATAACTTTCTAGTAAAGTAGGAAGACAATTTAACTGGTCCAAGAACAAAGAAGAAGTTATGTTTGATATATTTATGGGGGTTGTCAACAAATTCAAGGATCGATTGGGAAAGGTCTATTTGACCAATTCAATAGGCATTCAACCAAGATAGTCATTTTTAGGAACTACATAGCAAATTTTGGCATTGAAGAGAGATTTTCCAACAACTTTTCTACCTTGCTCACCAAGCAAAGTACCTCGCAAGCGTGCTTTCCCATCAAGTAAACTAGGTCTCACTTATTTTCCTATAAATATGACCCTTCACCAAGAGCAAAATCACATAATAACCCACACAAAAAAAAAAACACATCCAATACCACTATAACAATAAAACCGGCCTAATGCATGTTCACTCGATCTTTCAATGGATTTATCTCTTTTCCATTTAAGTATTTTCATTGTAAGTTCTACACTTTATGAATTCTTTAGTGTCAGCAGTTATTATGTTTTGCTATATAGGCTCCGACCTCTTTGATGTGTTTGAATACTTCTTCAGTGTTCAATTTATTTTCATCATTTTTGAAGTTGTAATGTACATTTATTAGTTTTTTTTGCTCAGTTGATTTCATATCGAAGAATATTATAGCCTTTTATCTTTCTGTTTCACTTCAATCACTTTAGCAGTAGTTAGATTTCTTATGAGCTTTCAACAAAATTATCGTTTTATATTTTGTGTTTGTTATCATCTTTTATTTGGTTTACCCCATTTATAATATTTACTTAAATCAGTTCATTCGAAGTATTTTTATACTTCTGGTATGCCTGAGCTCCACCACATCCTTTAGTGTATCGACATGCTGATCCCATACCCAGACCAACCCATGATTCTCCCCTCCCATTCGACTGTCTCTTTAGCTCACCATCGGTTGATGTAGCGGAAATTGGCGTCAATAATAGTATTAAGTAGGAATAACGTAATCTAACTTATTAAATACTTGTTATCTTGAAGTTGAATGTCTCTTTGTTTTATTTTCTTTCTAGTCTTGGTGTCATTTCTGTTATTTGACTTATAACATCAGCCAAAATGATAAGTAGACATGATGAATTACATAACCTCAAAATCACTATGTGCAACTTATTGTGAATTAATATATATATTACTTGCTAATTTTTCATAGGTTTTTAAATTCTCATAGGGCACAAAATCAAATTTATTCTTTGGAAATGACAAGTTTTCGTTCTCAAATCAAATTTAGCATAAAATTTTATCATTTACTTGTGGTTGATAATCTCGTAAGTTTTTTCATTTGCAACAACACCAAAGTTTATTATAATATAGATGCAACCCTCATTCAAAATGTTCCTAGAATGCTCTGCAAATTTTGATTGAAATATGAATATGATGTCCATATAAACAACATGAAAAAAATAATTATAAAGTTACTATAGATCATCAAAAAATAAAATTAATAACAGATCATCAATGCAAACTGTACGTAAATTAAATACTAGAGTCAATAATATAGTTTATCAATGCAAAAAATATATAAATTATTATTTGTAAATTAGACTATCAATGCAAATTGTAATTAATTTCACAAAAATAGACCATCCATGCAAACTACACTCATTTTAAAGTTACCTTCTCATCAATATAACCATATCAAAATTGATATACTCATTATTTGTTTTGAGATTAAGAATATCTCAAATTCCTGTAATTCTCACTTTTATTCGCCAATTTTCATTTTGACCATGGAGATCACAAACATAATTATAACTTTGATTTTCCACCATAAAAAAAAAAAAAAGTTTCTTACAAGAGATGCAAGGTTGAAATGTGGGAGAAGTAAAGTCTAAGAGCGAGATGAGAAAAAGAGGAGGGGGAGGAAGTACTTATTTATAGATTTTGTTTCCCCTTATTTTGCAAATATTTTTCAGGCCAATGTATGATATTTTAAATTAAAAAATTATGATAAAATTATAGTGATTATGTAATTTATCTCAATTTTAAATGAGGTTAGTTTAGAAAATAATTGCAAAATAAGAAATGAAAGTATTTTAGGAAGTTTGGCTACAAACATGGCACGTGGCACGTGGCACGTTGTAGGAAGTTGAAAATGCATGTGTGGTGAAATTATTTGCCTAAGCTAAACTTTTATTATATATTATATAATAAATAATTAAAATTAAGCTTACGTAGAAAATTACGTCATGCGTAAGTTTTCAATATCCTCCAACACGCCATGGAAAACTTTGAATCAAATTTCTTAAAATATTCACATGTTATATTTCAACTAAACTTCCTAAAATAATCCATTTCTTACAAAAACAAAATACATTAAATACAAATGAATAATTACAATCATCTTTCCCTAAAATAAGGGGAAACAAAAAACTGTTACAACATGAATTTTGATGCAGAATTTTGGTTTTAGGTTAAAAGTTGCACATTCTTACTTAGGTGGAGCATGTCAAATACGCTTGATTAAAATTATAGTGTATTGTGGGATACAGATGTGCCATAAATATTTCAAATACTTCAAAAATAAATAATTTCTAAAAGATAAAACGAAAATAGCTCAAAATTGTAAAGATCTGACTAATTAAAAGAAAATTGAAGCGAACAAAATGGTAAAAGAGTTGCATTCTTCTTGGATACAAAGTATACTAAGCAAAGAAAATGACAAATACGAAAGTGAAATGACTGATCGATTTACAAACGATCCACAATTACATAAGCAAAGAGCTTATGTTGGAAATGATATTTCTAAATGAAAGAATTCAGAAGCACAAGACTTGAATGAAAAGACTTTGATGAAATAC
This sequence comes from Coriaria nepalensis, assembly GCA_027186245.1. Taxonomy (NCBI): domain Eukaryota; kingdom Viridiplantae; phylum Streptophyta; class Magnoliopsida; order Cucurbitales; family Coriariaceae; genus Coriaria; species Coriaria nepalensis. The sequence continues at coordinate 6,146,084 of CP114491.1, read as the reverse complement.
AAAAAGGTTTAGTTAGGAAACATGTTTGGTGATGAACTAACTGGATATTTCTTGTTGGTGTTGGACTCCTTGTAATGAAGCTCTTAAGTCATATTTATAGACAATTTATGCCCGATTGGTTTGCTTAGTTGCCAAGTTGTTTGAATGGCCACTACCCATTTCACTCTTTCTTACTCACGTCTATCTCTACATTCGGTCGATCATGCAACAAACTGTTTGCATATTCCTTCATTCTAGACTTGTCTACCAATTTCTTCTCTCTAGCTTCGGCCAAACATTGTCACTATTCGGTGCAGATTCATTCCTTGAGCGCTTATTTTCCCATGCTCGGCCAACAACGTTCTTCCTTTATTTAAGCTGCTTGATCTATTCTAGTAGAACGAGTATTCCTTTTAATTGTTTTAAAAGGAGATTAGTCCTATGCGAAATTATTTGAACTTTCTTAAGACTTTATTAAAATCCCACTTAACTAAAATGCATCAACACTAATATTATATATATATATATGTGTGTGAGTGTGTATAAACAACCGCATAATTATACTTATCCATAAACATTATTGATAAAATAAAAAAGTAGTTTCATAATTATACTTATCCATAAGCTTCTAGGATCAGCGACCCCTTTCAGTATGCCCCGATCGAAATATCTATGTGATTAGTGACTCTGCTCAGTCCAACTTAACCTAGCAACACCTCACTGTAATGTTTTTCTCATGCATGTTGTGTAACATACTTAACTCACTAAATAGCATAACATTATTTTCAATCTATCTTTGTATGTAACTATTGGTGCTTTCAAAACTTTCATGGAAAATAAATAACCATGCATTATATACTCAATTTTCAGCATGCTATATGAAATCATCAAGCACCACGTAATAGATTATTAACTCAAATACTTTAGTATGTGTGTAGCACCCGCCTACTAGCCATCTGGTTTAACAAAATACTTTTGAAAGAAACATGCATTGCAAGTAGGTGCGTCACTTTCTAAGTTAATTTTAAAATCCTCTTCCAGAAATAATGTAACAATTTGAACTTTTATAAAATATTGTAATATAACTAAAATCTTTATTATAAGGAATTAAATCCAAAACCTTTAAACAAGAACTATTCTTTTCAAAAAAAAAAAACATACATACATATATATATATATATAAGCTTTTCTAAAAGTCATTTAAATTTTTTAGTCTCTTTGCCCTTCCACAATTCATGTCCCATATTTATAATCTCACGAGAGTGATCTTCTTCATTTGCCCGAATCTTAGTTTACAACTTTACTTTTGTAATTTCCTACAACACAAGACAAAACTTCTGTGAGCTAGAAGCTTAATAAATATAAGGTCCTACTCACATGTATTAATTTTTTTATGATTATTTTAAATTGATGTCATTATGACTCATATCTAGTATGCATATTTTCCTATCCTTTTATATGATTGGGGCCCTGAGGATGTTGCCGCCAACATTTTAACTAATATCTTATCAATGACCCACTATGACCATTGCAACGATCCGTTATGACATTTTCTTTAGAATTATATGGCGTCATTTATGATCGACAATCGATCCTTCTTATGATTCAACAGTACATCACTTTAATATTATGCATATGCGTGCTTTATAATCTTTATTTACTTTGGCATAACATTAACTTCTTTTAGATCGGAAGTATGGACATTGATGTATAGGTCTTAATCGTAGCATATCAAAACTTATATTATCCTTAAACTATCATGCTATCTTACATTCATACTAGTAATGTTTTCATTTTTTTAGCATGTTAACAAAATCATTCCATTTCCAATTAATATGCTATATAACAATCATAATCCTAACATTAATATTAACATTTTAATTAATATTAACTTTAGCATAATAAATATTATCTTCACTTTATCATACTTATTAACAATTATACTATTCTCAAATTAATATAACAATCATTTAAACAATTTTAGTATTACAATAATAATCAAACAAGTAATATCCTTATGTTATAATAAAACTATACTTATAAAGGTTTTAAAAAGTGTTATAGTTGATGTCCCTAATTTTCCACTTTTTCTCTTTTCCTCTTTTTTTCTTTCTTCTCTTTTCATTTCTTCCTTTCTCCTTTCTTTCCTATCTTTCTCTCCTCTCTTTCCCTTCTTCCTTCTTCCTTCTCTCCCGTCTCTCCCTTCTTCGTTCTTTCTTCTCTCCTTCACTTCTCGGTTTCTTTTGTTTTTGGATGAAAGTCACTATAAACTATATATAGTGAAGGACGACCATTTGATTAAATGACACAATCAAGACACTTGTTACCGTATAGGATCCTTAATTATATGCATAATGACACATAAGTGATATTTTTCTATATAATTGTTTGAAGATATTATTATTGAATATTGTGTATTAATATCAAAAAATTCTCAATTCATTTATGTAACTATAATCTTGTATTAGTATAAGAGAATTGAGATTATAGATAATGAAATAAATTTTTCGCAACATATTAAAGTATGGAATCCTAATTAATGGTTGCTATTACGATTCACTAGCATTATGAATGCAAGTGATCTAGATCTGGATCACTGATATAAATAGATATTTTAGTGAAGGTGCTTTATATAAATGGATTATATAGGATTGGATCCGATATAAATTAATTCTTTATCAGCTTATCGTTTACCATAAAGAATTTTATTCATATCAATAGATTATATTCAGATCAATTTAAATCTTGAGTAGTCATGAACTCCCATTTATGTCAACTAGATCTTTTAATTCACTCATCACGGTTTATTTGTAAAACAGACTAAAAACTTTTGTTTTTAAAGTTCATTGAGATAAACGGCTGAGAACTTGATTTATATATATATAATCCAAACTTTCTTCATAGAAGATTATATATTGGTTCCCTTTAGGATTAATTCTAAAATTAAATAGTTTTGAGCTCAAATTTATAATTAAATTATAAATTAACCATAAAATTTGGATACAAAAGGAGGGAAAAATATATTGGAAGTTTTGATACTTTTTAAAGATCCATAAAGTTTTAAAAGCTAGACATGATAGTTTCGCCTATTACAGAACCATTATGGCCATGTTTTGGGAGCTTTCTCACGGTCTCCGTTCAGTAACTCGAGCTTTAGAGCAGAGGTTTGTGATCTTTCTTTAGTGTGCAAGAAGCTCTTTATCATGGACAACTTTGGTTGATGGTAGATTGTGATTCTAGGCTCTCGTGTTGGCGATTATCATTAAAAACCCTAACTCTATGGCTGATGATGCCTCAGCTTATATTAGAGTATTTAGAACATATATTTTTATTTTCCTGAGATCTCCATTCCTCGTGTCTAGAAGAGTAGAGTTTCTCGTATATTTGGCATTAATGCTTTCACTATTTTGAGAAACATCAATGAAGTGTGTAATATGGATTACCAACTCATCACTTTTTGTCCAAAATTATCATTTTCCTAAATTAATATCCCCTTGAGACTCTTTCTTTGCAGAAAAAATTAAAAAAAAAAAGACTACTAAAACATAAGCCCCCTTCCTCCCGTTGGGCCAAAAACAAAACAAAAAATCCCCGATATATCAATTTCGGCTTCGTTAACTTAAATATCGTCAACATTTTGTTTCTATTCTAACCTCTTATCTATTTGGATTTGTTAACTTATTTGTTAACTTAAATAATGTCAAGTCTTCATGTACCGTATTAAATTTCAATCTAATTGTTGGGCTCAGCTTTCCCTTCTACTTCAAACGACCATAAACAGAATTCATGAATTCATGAATAAACACCATAGACAGAATTGATCAGTCTATACCGATCAATCACAACTATATATCCATACAAAGGAGTTACAACCACAAGAAAGCTTCATCACTAGAATAAAGTAATGTACAGAAATATACAATTACCTAGTTGATCCATCCCTCACAGCTTCCCCATATAAGGACGCTAACTGAATTAACAAGAAACAAAACAGCCCCGGACTGGACTCAAGCCTAGCCAGCCAGGTGCTCTTAGCTCGGACAAACAGAGCCATATTTTTACAACACAATTAGCATGGAGAATAATTTCATAGATGCCCATCACGCCCCCACGAAAATGCAAGCCCCCTACCACTCAATATCATAAATTCCAAAACCTCAAGGCCTTTCCAAACCTATAAAAATATTATTATACAACTTCCATCCACCATGCCTTCACAGTTCATAGAATAGACTCTGTTATTCATGGTCAGAGAGTGTTACCCATTTGCATCTACTGATAATTGTGCAAGGATTTCACCATCGCTAAAGTTCGACTCTAAAGCTACCTCAAGAGGGGTTTTACCTTCCCCATTCACAGCCCGTGGATCAGCTCCCCTGCAAATATAAGTGATGACCCAATCAGTAACTAAATACAAACAGAAGAAAAGAAAAAAAAAAGTATCATAATCATAAGCAAGCACAGGTAATTAATTAAAACAATAAAAATGAAATAGTATCTAAAAAAATATTTATCATTAGGACAACGAGAACCTTGTAAGAAGCAGCTTTGCAAACGCACTTTTGCCTCTAAGAATACAATGATGAAGCGGCATTTGACCTCTTGAATCAGACGCATTTATATTTGCACCATACTGCAAGAGGAGCTCAAGCATGCCAATATCTGCAGTATCACAGGCAAGGTGCAGAAGCGGGGATGGGGGCTGCCCATCAAAATCCTCCATGGTCCTCTGGCCACCACCTACACTTGTAGTATCTCCCAAGTTCAAAGAGCTAGTAGAAGACCTGTCCATTGAATTGCCAGTCGCAGAACTAGAGATGTGTTCATTTTCAACACCTGTCTGCTCTTGCAATAACATCACTTTAGCAAGAGTTAAAGATGCATAAGAGGCTTGATCATACACGGCATTCATATCTGCTTCAGAATTCACTATGTGACGATAGACAGCTTTCTTGTCATTGGACTGTACGGCCTCCCGGATCTTTGGTGCAACTAAATGAGGATACTGGTTGTCCTTTGGTTTCCGAACAAAAAGCTTTTCTGCATACTGCAATTACATTCCAAATCCAACAAATGAGCACGTCATTTAAGTTAGGTGAGTAATCCTTACCGCTGAAGATTAGCACTTTTAATTCAAATTGAGAAGGGAAAAGTAAATAAATAAATAAAAGCTTATTATATTGACAACTCTAGTTAGCTAATATAATTGGGATATCCAGCACTTCAGCCAAAAGATGACAAATTGAAAATTAAATCCACCAGCACTACATTAAGCTGAAATCTAGTAGTCTTCTATGGTCCCAAAGACTACAGAAACTCCTTGCCATTCCTGATAAGTCTACAAGAACTGCATCTCATTGACAATGTCATAAATTATTTCAAACCAAGTTTAGAGAAGTCAAAGTACAAAATATTCAAAATTCTTTGTATCTAGAAGTCAAAAGACTACCTTTTCTTAAAGAGAAATCAATGAAAAGTTGACATGTATAAGGAGAATATGTAGGTTTCAACTTTAAACAATATGTAATGTTTAACATTTACAATGTGGGGTTAGGGTTTAGCATTCGATTGGTCTTTTAAACTTGTAAAACTTGAATTTGGATGATTTCCATATGATATCATGATCAATCTGCCAGTTATGAAGTGTGAAAGAGGTTAGAGTAATTTTTTAAAGTAGAACGGATGATAGTGTATTTTCACCAATCTTCAATGCAGATATTATTTGCTCTCATAAAAATGATATACTTTGTGATGAGTGAGGCAGTGGCAGAGACAAATAAATTAATTCAATAGATCAAACTATCACTATAGTTCCAAACATATGCATTAAATACCAGAAAGAAGAAAAATAAATAATCAGACTAGGAGTGTCAAGGGCAAACCTTTGCATGGATAAACTTCTCTTTAACAGATATCAAGTCAGAATGATTAGGTTTGCTAATAAAAACCAACTGCTTTCCAGACTTGTACAAGCTTCACAAGAAAAGTTGAGGTAGATGTTAGCAAAAACCAAATTAAAGAACAATGCTGTGTTTCAAGACCAAAAGAATGTATACTTCACATTTGTACGCATAACTTACCCTGCAGAGACTAGATCAACTTGGAATGCACTTCTTGATTGTAGAAGCTCCTCCCACACTGAGTTGGCAAAGGTATTGCCCAGAGACTGAAACAAGTTGATAACAGAAGGCTCCCAGACTTTGACATCCAATGTAAGTGATCTTACCTGGTAAAGTTGAATACAATCACAAGTACTGAAAATTAAGTGGTGACACAAATTGCACCATTGAGAAATATGTGATTCTCTCTCCAACAATTAGGAGCTAATTAAGCAATTACAATATATTAAGGAGTCTTCATTTTAGGAATTTTGTAATTATGGTACTTTCCTCTTTTAGCCTAGGTCTTTGCTACTGTTGTATATATATATTGTAACTTCAAGCAATTACAATATATTAAGCAGTCTGTATTTTAGGAATTTTGTAATTATGGTACTTTCCTTATTTTCAGCCTAGGTCTTTGCTACTGTTGTATACGTGCTGAAATTAATTATTCTAAGATGACTCCCTATGTTTTCTACATAAAACTTCTTATTTTAAGGTGCTTGGATTCGGCCAGATCCATACATTTCCAAACTTGTCTGAATCTATGGTGTAGATTAAATCAAATCTTGATCTACCCATCTATATTAGAGGGTTGGTGTATGTTGGGAAAGAAATTAGAAAGACATTAAAAAAAAAATGTGAAAAAGGGAAAACAAATCAGGTTAGGTTTCATTCTTACAATGAAATTCATTTTTTGCCGACATAGAGCCCAATCAAAATGTCACATTACCACTTTATTATTAGAAAATAAGCAAATTAAAATATATTAGGTGAATGTTTATTATTATATATAATAAACTGGACTTACACCACAGTTTTATTCATGACTATTAATTACTTTCTTATTTAAACTAGGTTTTTTTTTTATTAAGAATTTCTCAATAAATTGAAGCATTACAAGCATTTTCAAAGTTGGTGAACGATTTTACATTGTTTGTTATGGTTTGATTTCCTCTCAACCATTAATGGGGTGGTGCTACATGCGAGTCTTAGATAATATGGTATATGAGTCATATGACATTAGTTCAGACTTTTTGTTTGCAACTCATAGTCATTCATAATTTCCATCCCTCTTTCTCCCAAGTAACTTGTCTTTTCTGGTGCTGAAGTTAGAAAAAGGTTGGAATTTTTGGAACTCGTGAGTAGATGATGGATATATACATCTCCGTTATTCTCAATTAGATCAAAATTCCTGTTAACCCTGACCCTATCTCCATAATCCTTAATTTTTCCCCTTAACTTTGTACATCACAAAGTCACAAGAATAAAAAATTAAATTATTGGTGAGAACCTAGAAAGTTATGGACATAATCATTAGATTCACATAACAAAGGTATAGAGATGCCAATAAAGAATTGAAGAAAGGATAAGCTGACAAAAGGATATCTAAATTCTGTGTATTGACAGCTTCTTTTAGTAATTGATTTTCTACAGCTACTTATTTACTAATACAATCTGGACATTTCATCATCCTAATACATCAGCATATATTAATTATCACTGTTTGTAGTCTCTGTGCCAGACCTAGTTAAAATATTAATCAGAGAGAATATGGAGTTGAAACTTTGATCCACTATTCTCCAGATTTGGCCTTTAAGTACGTCAGTAAGTTTTGGGTTTATCTATTAGGTTCTTCATACTTGATCACAATTTCGGAGCCCGAGGCCCCAACTGCACTTTTAGAGTGTCTAATAGTTTAATCTTGCTCCTTCCATTCCAGAACCATGTACCGCACAGGTGTAACAAGAAAATATAGGGGGTCTATATAAATAACTTGACGTGTCAGGTATTGACAAGTATCTAATATAAAAAAATATAAAAGTCTTCCTCACAGATAGACCGCAATTAAACATCCAAGTGATTAAGGTTTAGAATAAATACCTTTGATATGTGTACGCCAAGATTACGGTGAACACCAGAACACTCAATGCAAACAAGTATGCCAAGATTTAAAGAAGCCCAGTCTGGTTCAGGGGCACCACAATCAGCACATTTATCATTCCCAATTACTCTTCGCAGAATGTCAATTGGCTTCTCAATTTTTACACAGGACCTTTGTTGTTGCAAATTTCTCATCTGGCGTTCAGGATGTGAAGCAGCAAATATCCTCTCAGATGTAAATTCTTCAACTGCAGTCTGATCTAAATCAGAACTTTCAAAAGAACTGGTCTCACTACCAGAGCGGTGATGGCCACTTCCAATGGGACTAGCTGACAGGCACTGAAAAATAGTATTGTAGCAATCATCGAAGTGAATATTGAAAACAAGAGCCACACAGTCAAGCCAAAAATGAAGTAATTACCCTCTCAGGAGCCTGAGAGCTAAGCAATGAAGCAATAACCCCAGTAATCTTTTCAATCCAATCCATTTGATCCAAAGCACTCTCTGCCTGCACTGACAAGCTAAAATAAATATTAGAGGATCTAAATAGAACACAAGCCCAAGCATCCAGTGAAAATTCGTAGAGTGGACCTCAAGCCAAAATGCAGCTAAACCCTAAACCAAACCTGTAATGTGTAATTCTTTGTTGGTGAAATAATCCTGAAGCAGAATCTAAGATCTGACTGGTCAGCATCAACTTTGATCGTTGAGGTAAGGAGGTTCACTGTATTATGAGCAACAGATTTCTCATCGTGTACTCCACCATGATAATGAGAAGAAAGCCAACGGCTCAGAAGTCCAGAACCGAGCTCAGAACTATTCCTCTGGGAAGAAAGTTGACTACCAGAGCCCTAGATATCAAATATGTACAGAAAAGGCAAGCATCTAAAAAGTCCAGCATCTTTCTACTAATTACAAAATTCTTCCAAGGAAACTACTTACAGAGGGTTTGCTGCATTGTTTACGATAGTAATAAAGCATTCCACGGCTATCAAGAACAAAAAACCTTCTTTTCCAATCACCTCTCAAGTTCGAGGAACGTTTTGATAGGTAACCTTGTCGAATAGTTTGAACCTGCAATAGTACCGATCCACATTTATTAACATGGTGAAAAGAACATAAATGTATATACATGTTTATATATATACTGCTGACCTTTCCCTTTGCAGCAGATTGCATGACTGCCTCAATCATTTTATGTGAACTTCTACCAATGGCTTGTATACCATTTCCATTCGGAGATCCATTAGAACCATTGGATGCCAACCTGCCCTCTCGATCAACCTGCCTTTTGTATTCTTGCATCCTTTCATTAAGAGCTGCCTGCTCATAGTTGGATCTTTCTCTAGACTGTTGAGCATAAGTCAAGACCTGCAGAACAAAAATAGAACTAGGATGTCAATACTTATTTACCGAAGAAAATAAAAACAAAAATTGGGAATGTAAAGTTGAGCTCTATTTGATACAGGACAGATGACAAGAGGAATTAAGGAAAAATAAATAAATAATTGACACTCAACATCCTCTCAAGGTTTTAATTATCAATGAAAAGAAGGCACTAACCCTAATTTAATAATGCAAATTACAATTCGAATGGTAAACAAAGGAAGAGGAAACTTAACAAAACAACTAACTAAACTAAACTAAACAACTAACTAATAATGAATACACTAAAAAATAGTATTTGATAATATAAAAAATAAAATTAATTTCTTAATATTTTATATCCTATATCTGGATCTACTAAACATGAAACGAGAAACCTGATTGATGTATGGTTCCATCTGGTGCAAAAGCTCATATCCCTACAAGTAAATAGGGAAATGATCATTCATTACATATGAAATTGAGAGAGACTTGTGTGGTCCAGGACAAAGCTTAGTCCACCAATTAAAATAAGTCACATCATTTAACATGGATGATGGAACCACATTTTAAATGATGTGGCACATTTTAACTGGTGAACTAAGTTTAGTCCCGGACCACACAAGTATGTCTCTATGAAATTAAGCAACATGTTGAAAAATAATGCTGGGCACTCAACCTGTTTGAAATAACGAAGATGTGCATCCATCGTCCCACTCACGGCTTCCAAAAATTCAAACCTTTTTTTAGCTTCAGCATTAGAAAGAGCAGTTACCTGGATGAAGAGCCATGGAAATCATGAATGAGTATGAGTTGGAAACATAAGGTCTGAACCAAGGTCATTCTATAAATGAATAAAATACGAGTGAGACGATTACCAGGTTAAAGCGAGCTTGCTCAAATGCAGATCGAGCATTATATAGTTCCTGGCATATCTCATATCATATTAGAATAAAATCTTCGAGCATTGCAATTCAAGTACAATTTTGAGCATAATAAATAAGTAGTTGAAACTAAGAATTTGGTTTTCAGTACCTCCTCTAAAAGAGAGGCGACATCATTTTTTGTGCCTTTCCTCAGTGATAAAAACTTCTCACGAACCTGCAGCATCACATAACAATCAAAGTTACCTAATATTACTATTCAACTCCTTGTTGGTTTACCGTTGGAACCCCTAAGAGATTACTCTAACCTAGAAACACTCAATCAATGTGGTCAACATCATGTTACCTATCCAACTTATCTCTTTAACACTTCTAAATTTATCAAACAAGAAAAAGAACTCAAAATAGGCACACTAAAGTCTGGACAATGAGCCTCCCACCTCTCTCTTCTTCCCTTCTTCTTTCTTTCTCATTCTCTTCCTTTTTTCTCTGTCATACTATGCTTCTTTCTTTCTTTCTTTCTTTCTCATTCCTCCTTTCTTTTGCAAATTTCTCTGGATGACTCAATTGTCCCCTAATTTCTTCATTTTAGGGCAATCCCTAATAAACCATCATAATAAGAAAGAAAGTAGCAAGGAAGAAAAGAAGAGAGAGGGAGGGGGGTGGGGTTATTTATAAGAAGTTTTCTTTTTCTTATCCTAATTAAACTAGAAAAAACAGAAAGTAGGCAAAAAAGGTATTGACCATTGATTGGACCTGTCTATAGTTCAAACAAAGTTTATGGAGTCCAGCAGTATTTCCCAAAACACAAGGAATCCAACAGTAACATTAACTAAGTCAAGGGGTCCAACAAAATTTTTCCCAAGATCCATGAAACTCTCTTCAAACTCAGTATGTGGCAGTAAGATCTTCTTGTAGGGTTAAATAAATAAATAAACCTCTTGTAGTTAATGCCCTTTGTTCATACACTTGTAGCTTCAGAAGTGTACAAATAGCATCCTTCTATACGGTATTTTGAAATGTGTACAAATAGCTGCGTTTTATAAAATACTTGACTATTTGAGGTTAATTGTTTCCTTGTGGGATATGATTTTAATAATTCACGAGCTTTTTGAACCAAAGAAAACAGACTGTATGGTTTAAAACCATAAAGTAAATCTACACATTACCACAGCCACATGGAGAATTTTGTAAACACATCAACAGACTGTATAAAGTTAGAAACGTAATGAATAAGGATGACAACCTCTTATGTTGCTAAGTTACAAAACACAATGATTGCTTTTACAGACAATAACAACTGAACACAATAAATAAGAATGACAACATATTTCAACACATTTCTCCTTCATCCTTTTCTACCATATATCAAATTTATTTACTTTTACAATTAGTTCAATGATATTATATTTCCATGTTTCTATATCAACGGAGCCCTCCCCACTATTCTGAATAAATAAATGTATGTAAATAAATGTATGTTTCTACACAAATCCCATGAAAAATTGGAAAGACCTATTATTCGTAACAAGCCTCCATCACAGAAAAAGTGTAATCTATTAGAAAATGGGTGCAGCAATGAATATCAAGCAAGCAAAGAATAGTAAGATTAATTGGCCTTGCACCTTGACGAAGAATTGAAAGTAATAGCAGGAATTCAGTTCTTCAGTATCTCGGCAGTAGTAAGTTGTTAAGTGTTTGATAGAAGACCATTGTATCATATACCAAGTGTACAACAAGTAATCGGCATAATAAGATTGATTAAAGGAGTGTTAATATCAGCTAAAGCAACAACAAAAAATCATGAGAATAAAAATGAGGTTGCACCTGGTCATAAAGAAGACTGGCCTTGTCAAAGCGCTTTCGTGCCTCCTGCACTAAGACAATATCCTTAAAATGGAGACTTAAAATGGAGACTGAATAGTATCTAACAATTATCATTGTCAGAAAATAGACAATATTAACCAAATCCTAAATTTCAATGAGTCACTATTTTAGCAAGTTATCAGGCATCCTAGGGCCAGTCAGTTGATTTTGATGATTGTGTGTGACCTTGGCAGGCAAGGCAAGAGAATATCACATAACTTGGATCTTTGTACTCATTCAAGACTCCAACAGAGGGGGTTAAGGACGAGAGGAGGAATTCAAGTTGATGTACAACGCCATAAACATCCGAGGGTAATCAAAGTAATAAACAGTAGCAGTCTAGCCCCTATATGGTAAAGTTTCTGTTTTTCCTAATATTTCATGTCATACCCATGCCCCATCTTATAAGCTATAGAATTATAACCTATCTAAAGTTAACAATTCGCAGTACCTTGACCTCGTGCAAATCAATATTGACAAATTGCAGTAATCTGTCATTCAACATATGTTCCACCTGAAGAGAAAAGGGAAGGATGTGATATATCATGCATAAATTAACTTCTTACACTTAAATAATCAACAAAAGAAAATATGGAGCACTGAATGAAATGGGCAACTCCCATTGAAAAGTGGGAACTACTTGTTGTCCCCTACAGCCTGAAAGGTGCAATATTCCAGAAATATTATACAATACTGACAAACTGAGACCATAAATCTATGAGTCCTAGCTTGTCAAAAACTAAATTACACCATCTTTCTCATAATTTGCACAGGAACAGAAGATTTAACTCATTTACATGGATAGACCCTACAGAGGCATGTAGTAAACTCAGCATACCACGTTCCTTGTTCAGAACTGCTGAATGGTTTCAGAAAAAGCCAAGTGATATCAACTCATCAAAGACTTTTTGTTGATACAAATAAAAGGAATAGCATATTAAAGAACACTTATGATATATAGATATCCATGATATATCATTACTATGCATCTCCACCAGAGGATTAGACAAATTATTGTATGGACAATAGTAATAAAATAAAGTCATGTATATATATATAAAACCAAGGCCATTTTGAAATAATAAATTCTCTAGTACACCTAGAAATATTCCTCACTAATGTCAATATATTCGATAAAGCCTAATAAATGTACTACAACAACATACTGAGTTCTAGATTCTATTTCCTCTGCCTTTTGTGAAGTTAGGAGAAACATAAGAAAAACCGCATACACTAGTAGTAAGACAAATTATTGACCAGAGCCATTATAAGATATAAGGCAGAAGCCAGGAAGGACTGACTGAGTAGGACGTTTCAAGTTCATCAAGTTTTCTCAAGTTAGAGCATGAAAATGAATAGCATGAGAGGAGCTCATGGTTAGCTTTAAAGAAAGGGCAAGATGGCATGCTCAAAAGTCTACATCACTAAAGAAACATCTAATGATAATAATTATACCTGTGATCGAAGGACTTCTTTGTATGTTCCAATTTCCCTCAATGCAATAGTAAATTTGGTCATAACAGGGCCTAAAAAGCAAGCAAGAATTTTTATCAGTGAATTTAGTTAACATCTATGCATTGTATAGATAAATGAGAAAGAGAAGATATCTTGTTTGGCTACATGTAATAGATGTTGTCACACGAAATAAGATGAGCAATCAAAGTACAACTAGATCTTCCACAGTAATTAAGACGATCTAGGTTAAACTAGATAAGAACAACTGAAGCAACTGAAAATGTAGATGGTCATGCATAAAAATCTTAATTGACACAACTGAAAATGCACATGTATTTCAATACCAGGGAATTAAAACAAGAGAATAGCATACCTCCAAAAGCTACACTGATGGGATCATTATGCCCTCCACCAAAAGTTTCCAGGGCACTTGCAAAAGCAATGTCACCATCATATCCCTCGCCAAGTCCTTCACTGCCATATGGAAAAGAATATGCAGCTAACATTCTCTTACTAAATATCCAAAAAGGGGAGGGAGTGATTTCATCCAACCAAAACATAATGAAGTTGGAACCCAACCAGATGCTAACCACCTTATTAAAATTGCAGACTTCTCCATGTACAGACTTACAAGTCCATAAGCAATAATTGTATCTTGTCTAATATTACAACATCCCTTTCTTTCAATAAGCCTTTTGATAGCCTTTTAAACGAAAGGAAGATGGGTTTTAAAAGTATATATATGTTTTGGCCAAATTTAATAGGCGGTCATTCCTATTGCAAGATAGAAAGTACAAGAATAAATCAGAGTAAAGGGCATACAAACAAAACCTGAAAGGTAATCTTTGTGAATGCAACTACATGTAAAAATAAATAAAATTGAATATATTCATGCCTAGAGAACAAAAATTATATCTATAAACAAAGAAGAAGAATGCCCAAAGAAAGAAACACAGAACATAGCCGTGAGAATAAGGTCCGAATAACAAATATTCCAGTCACTGATAATCATCTAATTAGCTGAGATTACAAATAAGAAAAATAGGGCCAGGTCTATGATTTATATTAGTTGCACTAAAAAAACATAATAATTCAATTAAAAAGAAAAAGCACATCAACATAAATGGATATGAATAATGAGATATTTCATCCATAAAAAATGATACTATTCACGAGTAAAAACTCATACATACGTGTACTTTCGACATCCTTTATAAAATTTTAAACTTCTCTCCCTCAATGATTCTGCACTTTCCTCCATGCTCTGTATCTGTTTAACAAATAAACAGCCAAATACTTATCTGTATATTTTAGAAGCAAAGCATAACACATAAGTATAAACAATAAAACCACAGGAGCCAAACAGAAAACTGCAACATTTGCCCACTTTTTTCTTTCTATAGGATAGCATTGTAGATTTGTGTGCATTTCAAGGTCATTACATCCATGGCTTGCTTGATAAACAAAGTTAAGGTTCGTAGATGAGCCTCTTTGTTTCTTTCTCAACATCCTTTTGTTCAAGTACTTCTTGCATAAACCTAACACTTATTTCTTCTTCTGCCTTTTTTTTCTTTTTAAGAACTTTCCTACCGCTGTACCAGGTCTTTCTCTTTTTCATTTTTTTCTTTTTTTTCTTTTTTTTCTTTTTTTTCTTTTTTACTTTCTTAACTGATTTTTTTATTTCTAAGTTCTTCTCTTGGGCACTGTTTATGTTTCAGTGCATGAGAATGCAGCAGTCAATAGAAAGGAAAAAATATATATATTACATGCCTAATGTAAATAAAGCAATTGTTTTCCTTTACAGTTATTTATTACGTATTAACAGTATGTTTGTGATGCTACTACATCATTCAAAATTCCATTGCTTAAAATAAAATCACCTCTATATGAATACACTGGAGTCAAAATTTGAAAGTGTCAATAAATTTCAAAATGAACATAGCCAAATGACAAATGGAAACAAAAGACCTCAATTGTATATTGAAAAAAATAATTGCAGTAGCAACAGGCACAAAGCCCAACCCGGTAATAAACCTTAGCCTTTTTCAGTAAACTCACTAGCCCATTTTTAAAAGCAAATGGCTGCATTCAGCAGCAATTGTTTTCTTACAAGTATAAGGTTAATTCTACCTCAAAAAACTCTTGGCAAATCCGGGGGGGAGGGTTAAGTAAATTGCTTTGAGTTGACGAAAAAATCCTCACGTGTTTATGAAAAAATACACTCTACTTCCAATCTCAGAATGACAGCAATACAATTCTAACTATCGAATTCGAATTCGACTCTTAAAGGACGATCGAGTGAACAGAAATCATCCACTAGGAGAAACATACATCCATACCCAACTAATTAATTAACTTAATGAAATTGCAAACCTTAACTACAATTATTCAGCAAACAAATACATAATTACATAGTGATCAAAAGAATTTAGTTCAAACAATTAGAAAAAAAACCTTTTGGATAAAAATTAACAATTTACCACCTATTCGTATTAAAAGTTTTCCGATCATTCCAGAAATTTAGCTAGTTCGCTAGAAGGTGTGATGCAACACGGATATGCATACAGAGTGAAGAGAGAGAGAGAGAGAGAGAGAGACCTGCTTGCGGAACATAGGAGAGTCATCGAGCTTAGCGAAATGCATGTTTGAAGCAGGCGCAAGTACTTACTCCTCTGGGAAAATAAACAATAACTAGAGTTCCATAAATGAATGCTCGACCTCTTAGTAGTAAAGCTAAGCTAACCTAATCTTGCAGCCCCACGATTCGCCAAAAATCAAGCCGGATCTCTCGCAATTTACTCCGATCTGGATCAGCATTGAACCCCCCTTCCTCACGAAAAAGGAAAGGCGCAGATAATTAATATCACCATTGCCAAACACACAGAATTAATCAACTTCTCTCACTACATTTAACTTTTTCGATGATGTTTGATTAGGAAACCCTAGAAATGGAAAATACAGCAGAAGGGATACGGTGCCAAGACCAGGCAGGAAAACAGTAAGCCCCCCGAATAATGAAGTAATTAGCAGCCGTGGTCACGGTGCGTGTTCTTGGGAATTGAGTATTGATTTGGAGGCTTCATTCATTAAAACCTGAAAAATGTTGAGAAGAGAGAAGCATGTGCGTGATGAGAACAGACTCAGTTGATAAAAGCGAATAAAACACAACATGAGACCCCTTTTTCCTTTTCCCTTTTTTTTTTTTGGGGGGGTAATCTTTCGCTTTACGTGCAGCATGTGGGCCCATTTATGTTTCCTGCAACTACGTCGTTTGGAACGGGACCTTATGACTCCCTTCTAACGCTGTCGCTTCGGTTATGACTTCCGGTAGCAGGTCTCTCCCACACACTGCATACTTTTTACAATAGAGTTGTTAAAGTGGGACGCGGTCCGGAAAAGAGTCCGAACTGAAGCTTAGCCTGGTCTTGTGATTAGGCTCGAGTGAGCTTAGCATGTCTGGCCCATTTAAGTTTATTTAAAATTTTTAAATTTTAAATTTGTTTTTTCATTTCGGTGGGATAGATCATAGGAATTTTTTTTTTTTTTTAAATTGTTTTTATAATTGTTCATTCTTTCTTTTATTTTATGTAGTCACATAATAATTTTTAAATTTTTCACTTAAATTTAACTATTTATATATTATTTAATTAACATAATAAAATCTTTTTTTAACCAAAAATTTATTTTTTTATTTTTTTATTTAAAAAATGGGCGGGCCTATAGGCCCAGCCTATTTTAGGCACACCTCATAAGCCCAGCCCTAAATAGTAAAAACCCGGTGCGGCTCGAATTAAATAGTTTGTTTTGA
This sequence comes from Coriaria nepalensis, assembly GCA_027186245.1. Taxonomy (NCBI): domain Eukaryota; kingdom Viridiplantae; phylum Streptophyta; class Magnoliopsida; order Cucurbitales; family Coriariaceae; genus Coriaria; species Coriaria nepalensis. The sequence goes on along the minus strand of CP114491.1, from coordinate 6,128,742 downwards.
CAACTTTATTTTATAGGGTTGCGGGAAACAAAAGAGAATCAATCTCACACAATGCTCTTGTTTAGCATGGTGTCAACATGTTATCAATTTTCGAGCACTGAAGGACTCTCTTTATAAGGGTGTAAAAGTTGAATCGATAATTAAAGATGCTTTGGGACACATTTGAGGCACTTCTATTGTTGGGCTAATGAAAATTTCCCTCTATTTTTTTTGGGGTAAAATTAAGGTTTAACCTTAATATAACTAGAATAAAGTTTATGTAATTTCTGTGCCCCAAACATTTTAGATAAATTAGGATAAATCCTCTTAATTTCTTTTCATCAAAAGTTGACCCAACTTTACTTTCTATCAATTTCTAACTTATTTGACCCACAAAACTTTGGCATATGACTTGAAACCAAATCCAAATCTTAAAAAAGAATAATACAAGAGAATCTTCAGTTTTTTTCTATCTCTTACCAACATTCCTTGAATTGGCTAATTTAGATCAGGTTTGGCTAAACCTTGCAATCAAATCAAATATAATCGGGTGAAGAGTTTTTCATCCATGACCGAACTAGTGGCATGTACACTCGTTCGAATACTGGTCAAATCATCAGTTCAGATTTGATAATAAAATGTGTAGTGAACCTCAACCCCACCACCTAAACTAGATATCTAGTTTTGGCCAAATCAAACACGCAGTCAAACCAAAATAATCTAAACCCATGGATTTTAAATGAATGGTTTGATTTTCAGCCGAGTTAACTCGAAGGATGGGTTTCTGCACACCCCTATACAAAACTTTGCAATCTCAAACCTCTTAATTAAAAATCACAAATCAAGCGCTCAATTCTTTCATGATGAGTCCTTATACCTTAGAAACTCAAATCTAAGAAGCATAATCAACTCTCTCCCAACCTCTACCACCATCCTTTAATAAAGGTGACTCAATAAATAATGTACGAAAACATAATTATATATATATAATTTCTACACTATTTAAATTTTTCAAAAATCCTACATTTCTAGATAGGTCTTACACATATGTATCTCACTTAGCTTCAATAATCTATTCACTGCTCAAAGCTACAATTTCCTCTTTTATTTTACCTATAACACAGGTCTAATGATCTAAAGCTCAATAAGCATTAGTATACCTATACTATTTTACCTTAGCTACTAAATATTTCTTACAAGATTTCTTACATTCATCAATATACAACTATATTACTTCAATAATATATAATAGTTGTATACATTAAAGTATTGACATATTCAAAAAATTATGTAATATAGCTTATGAATCTGCTTTATGCTTAACCTGTGTTAGGATAGTATTTAAAGTTATATTTTTGTTAAGTCAATAAGTTTAACTAGATAGCGCATATTAATTTAAATAGAACAATCTTTGTTTATTTTGAATATCAAATTTATTTGATTATTTTATTAAACATAACATATTTTATTTTCCGTGCTTATTATTTATGTTGGAAATCGATGTAATGCGTTCGCAATTACATATTGTGATAAAGTTCTAGAATATTAGGTTATACGCTTGAAATCACGATAGATATCACAAACTTAAGGCCTAAAAATATAAATTATTCATACTCGTAAAATTCTCAAGAAGGGATATTGGTAAATTCAGTTAGACCATTACATAGGTTATATTCTTAATGGTTAAGGATAGGTGATCTCATGATTATTGATATTCAAAATTATCAAGACAAATATGTAGATGATTAATAGATGACTAAGTTTGTCGAGCATAGCAATTAGATAAATATCAATTGTAATTATACTAAACAATTAATGAGAATTATCTAATGATTATAGTGTTTGTGATTCTTAAGCCATATATCTTATGCTTAGATTCTATGATTTGACATTACTAGAAAATTCCTATCCAAGGATAATACTAGGTAAATCGTTGGATATATAATATTATGTATGTAGGTCTCGGTCTGGAAATGTAAAAGAGGTCAAGAAAAACTGAAAAGGTGAAAAATGGTCGACACAAGCTAAGTAAGGTGATAAGCCTCACATAAGAGACATAAATAAGAGGATAATAAGAGAAGAGTTGGAATTGAATTCCTAAAAACAAATAAAGAATGTCCAGTTACACAAGCTAACTAAAAAGAAAAGCTTATAGAAAGTTAAGCTTTTATTAAACTAAGTGAAATTCTTGATTGTGTAGGCGAACAACAAACCCAGTATTCGTAAAGCACCAAATCCTTAAAGAAAAGCTTGGAATCCAAGTAAGTATAAATCTCACTTATAATATGGGAAATATTTTTCAAAATTTAATGAGTGATTGAATTGATTGACTGTTAAGATGATCATGTTGATGCAACAGTTATTATGAATTGAGTGATTATTATGAATGCTAAATTTGCTATGGATTATTTATTGATTACTGAATTTCACAATAGCATATGTTTGTACATGAATTATGTACATTTACCACATATCCATATTAGGAAATTAAGGGGAATAAGTGGAATAAAATATAAAGTAAGAAAGGAAAACTGTTGAAGGAAGCAAATGTCTTGAAGAGAGAGATAATGGAAGTTAAGTATCACACTAACCCTCGGGCGGATTAAGGCCCAATAAAGAGGGGATCATGATAAGTTATGCAAAGAAGCAATAAGTGACAATAAGTATAAACCTCATCTACAACATGGAAATTATTTTGAAACTTGATGAGTTGTGTTTTATTGGTCGAGCACTCAACTGGTACATATACATGGTCCAATAAAAAGAATAAGTAAGAAAATGTTAGAAAGATTAAGAAAGGAGCATGTGATAATCTTTACTAAGAGTATGAGTCTAAGGTTTCTATATATTACTTGTTTCATACATCATATACATTCATAGATGTTTTGTGAGTTGTATATGTGCTTACTGAGCGAAAGCTCATGTCTTATGTTCCCTATTGTAGGCATTAAGGGGTAACAAATTTATTAAGTTACCCTGACAACTTGTTGAGAGAGTGTGATGATGGTGACGGAGGTAGTGGTACTAGGACTATAGCAACGCTATAAGCTTCTGCTTTAACATAGTAAAAAGTGATGGTTTGAAATATTTTGGTACATAGATAAGGCATGGCTAATGTTTTGAGAAACCTTTTTTATCAAGAAAGTTTTTAAATGATTTCTAACCGCTCCTTCATTTACCAATATCTTGCTTATTTAAGGTTTGCGGTGGTAGGATATCAAGTGGGATGATTTCTCGAAGAGCAACTTTTCTAAGTGCTGGACTTCAACTTTCACTTTGATGGATATTACACTAACGGACTATCATTGCATTGGTGGTAGTCTGAGGACGGTTGCTTCACATTTATTTATGTTAGTCTCTTCATGTAGATTTGGAAAATGACCCCATAGTCCATTAGTATGGAGATTTTATTGATATCTAGCCGAATAGGGACAATCTCGATAATTATCTAGCTCCTAAGACTTAGTGATAAAGGCTTTTCAAGATTCGGCTCGATAGGCCATTCGGGATTTGGCTTGATAGACCGAGCATAATCTACCTTGTCTTCCTCTTCACATGAGGAATCAAGCACATCCAAAAATGATTTCACGGCACTAACATAAACTTTTGCTTTGATCTTCGGTATTGGGGAAGCCATTAGGTCGACTATTATCGGCCAGATTAAGAGGATCACTGTCTCCCTGGTCAACTGCCCTGATGGGGTGTGAACTAGATGGATCATCAAAGATAATGTTTCTACATTTCCAATGAAGAGGATGATCCACTCTTGGCCATATGCCCCTTTCGATCAGCCTCAGCAACTTGTTCCTTCCGAGCAACCTACTTCTTTCGTTGCTCTTAGTGTTTTCGAGTATGATGGTTTCCTTTTGGAAGCTTAGTGTGCTCGAGGCATTTCTATAGCGATTGATTTGGCCTCAAAGGAATGATCATCCTCGATCACTTTTTGGATGGCTGATGGATCCTTGATTCACATGTTGGCCATTCGGCTACTCAAACAATCGTGATGTGTATAATCTCTATGATCGCATGACCGAATCATCGCTTTCCTAGGGTTCCTACCGATCTAGTCATGGGTCTCGGGCTTGATGTAAACATGATCGGAAGCAGGAGCATAAGGGTGGCTAATTCATCTAGTAAGTGAACACTTACCGTACCATTCTGGAAGTTAATTTTCGCACTAAGATCTTCCTGAATGAACATTCAGTCTAGATGGGCCATCCGCACATGATTTACCATAACATCCTGGAAGTTAATTTTCACTCACTTTAAAAGGGTCGGTAAGCAATCGACGACTGCCTAATATTTTTATCCTTCTAATGGATAAGGATCTTAGTGTTTGGAAACGAAAGCATGCATATAAAAGAATAAACACAATGGAAGAAATATTTAACACTTTATTCGGATAAAATCTTAGCATGCATAGTTTCTACCAAAGCCATCATACAATAATTATATCACATATAATCTTTTTTATATAAAGCATAGTAAATCCCATCAATACTAAATTAAAATTTTTGGAAAGGGAATACACCTTTTGATTTATAGAACTCTTCTTGAATAAGATAGGGAGGCACCCACATGTTCGCCCTCTAACAGTTATCCACATGATTCGTTTTGCATGGTTCAGTTTATACTTAAAATCTCAACGCATGAGATAATAAGCTCAGAAAAAATGAATGGAAAAAGACTATTTTTCTCTCTTTGTTTTTTGGCTAAGGGAAGAGGGACCAAACATTATTTCGGCCACCTTATACTTTATCTTTATAGACAAAGGCTAGGTCATACTTTCCTAATCTCATCAAGAATCTTAGTTGCCGTAAAACACAAAAGTGAGATGGAATAAAAGCCATTTAATAGTCGGCCACCCATGGGTCATACCCATAGGTTATTTAATCAACATATTGATTAATTTTCACTCATAAAAATCCAATTAATAATCTATCTCATTAACCCTTTAATATATGATTATTAATTATGAACTTTTAAGACACTTTTATAATTAAATAAAAGTTTCTATGTAACTTATTAATTTCTGAGTAAATTAATGTCACACTTAGTTGTGCTAGCATAGCTACTTGTTAAATTAACAAATTATTAATTACTATTTTACCATTATAGTCAAATTATAGGTCAAATTACTATTTTACCACTAAAATAGTCTTGGTCCATTTTTCTTTTTTCTTCTACGAAACTTTTGTTGTGTTATTTTGAACCTTATATGTGCGACTGATTAGGTTCTACATCACACCTGCAGAGGGATTTCCTAAAAATCTTTATGATTTTATTTAATTCTAAATTAAATTTGTTTACTTTAACATAACATTTTAAATTAAACGGTTAACTTATAATCTCATGATTAAATAATTTCAACGCTCTAAGTCAAGATTGACTTCTGTGTCAAAACTACTTGGGAGATGAAAAGTACTATTCTCCAAAAGAACTTATTTGTGACTATCGTGTACTTACAATAATAATTCTTCTATCTTGCCAATATCTCGATTTGTCATAGGACATGATTTAACTGGTAAACCCTAATAGACAAATCGTATTGACCACAATACCTTTATTGATCATCGATAATGGATTTACATAAACTCTCTTTAAACCATACTACTTTGCAAAACTTCCTTGTTCAATAAAGTATATAATCCATAGGCCATTATTCCAAATACGAAAGTGATGGATTTTCTCTTGTCCACTCATAATCCTTCTCGCACAATACTTCATATCCAACGGTTCACACCAAATTCACCCATGGCTAGGGCTAATAGGAATGATGTCAAAGTTTGAAGTCTAGTACTCAAGAAAACCACAGTGTCTCATGTAAGAGGATTACATGTAAAATAATCATTAGATAATTCTCATTAACAATTAATATTACTTATCATTGAGAATTATTTAAGTGTCATGTTCAGCCCCACTGGTTGTGAGATCAACCACCCTACGAATTAGGTAATGAACTACATAATTGTCTATTAGGATCAATCGATGTTCATTCTCGAGATCCTATGACAATGAACCATTTGTATCTTAAGAGCTTTTCGCCACTTGAGTCTCTACTAGCATGATCTCTAGAGTCCATAACTCAAGATACTAGACTTTATCATGATATACATATATAGAACATATAATATTAATTCATACAAAATCAATAAACATGATAAATAGTAACCGACTTTCATTAATGACAATAAATAATGTCTTGCTAATATTTGCATGAAGATAGTATCACATAAAGTATTTGTCCCATCGGGTCAAAATCTAATTGGCTTGACGGACATACACTTTCAATCTCCCACTTGCACTAAAGCTAGTCTTTCTGAATCTAATTCCCATATTATCAAGATAACTTTCATTTGTTAGGAAAGCACCTTAATGAATGAATCTATTATGTTGTCATATGTGTCAACCCTTTATATGTTGACATCTCCTCTTCTAATTATTTCTCTTATGAGATGATAACATCACAAGCACGTTTTTGGATTTCTAATGAGACATAGGTTCCTTTGCGTGTGCTATTACACTGTGTTTATCGCAGTACACTACAATGGGATCAACAATGTTCGGAACCACACCAACTTCAGTTATGAACTTTTTCTTCCAAACCGCCTCCTTTGGTACTTATACTGCAATATATTTGTCTTTAGTAATGAAATATGTGGTCATTTCCTATTTGGAGTTCTTCTAATTGACCGCTACACCATTTAGTGTGAAGAAGAATCTTGAATTGATTTACTATCATCAACATCTAACTAGAAACCAGAGTTTGTGAAACTCTTAATTTTCAAATCAGATACTCTATAGACCAAGAACATGTTTTTAGTCTTTCCTAAGTACTTAAGAATATTCTTGACAATAATCCAATGTTCTGACCCAAATTGCCTTAAAATCTGCTTGTAACACTTAGAGCATAGACAACATCTAGTTTTGTACATAATATAACATACATGATGGATCCTATTGTCGAGGCATAAGAGATTCCACTCATATCATCCCTCTCTCATATTATCTTGGAAGACCTATTTTTAGAGAGGTAGATTTTATAACTCATTGGTAGGAAACCTTTCTTAGAATCTTCCATGCTAAACCTCTTTACCATTTTGTTAATGTATGTTAACTTAGTCAAGCCTAGCAGCCTTCTAGATCTATCTCTATAGATCTTTTTTCCTATAATATAAGCTGCTTCAACCAAATCTTTCATGGAGAAGTTTTTTGATAGCCAAAAATTAATAGATTGTAACATACCTACACCATTCCCAATGAGTAGTATGTCATCCACGTATAGAATTATGAAAGTAATAGAGCTCCCACTAACTTTCTTGTATACATAAGAATCATCTTCATTCTTAATGAAGTAAAATGATTTGATCATTTCATTGAAATGAATGTTTCAACTCGTAGATGCTTGTTTAAGGCGATATAAGGACCTTTGCAGCTTACATAACTTCTTTGCATTTTTCTAGTTCGTGAAGCTCTCAGATTGTATCATATACACATCCTTCTCGAGATACCCATTCATAAAGGCTATTTTTATGTCTATTTTCCATATTTCATAATCATGGTTTTAACATCTACATCATTCCATATTTCAATGCAACGAGCAAGAATGTTTCCTCTTAATTGACTCTTTCTCTTTGTCTATAACCCTTTACAACTAGTCTAGCCTTATACGTTTTTAACATTTCCATTCGTCCCACTTTTCTTCTTAAAAACCAATTTGCATCCTATAGGAACTATTTCTTTAGGTGCATATGCCAAGTCTCATGCATGGTTAGTATACGTGGAATCCATCCCGAATCTCATGGCATTTAGCCATCTCTCAGAATCCAAGCTACTAATAGCCTGGGAATAAGTTGTAGGATCATCTTCTATGATTAGCCTGTTACTTCGATTTTCTATTAAAAAGATCCCTAACGCTCTAGTCTACTAGATGCTCTACTAAATCTATGAACTGATTGTGTACTCCACTATCATGACCCAATTTACCGAATCCATGACCAGCGTGAGAACTACATGACTGAGATAACCTGGAAACCCGTATATAAAAATCTACGGCCACGTAACCTCACAAGCATCTTTTTTTACTTACTTCCATGTATTATAACTTATGAAAAATGTTCAACTAAAGATTTTCCATCCATCAAAAATCAAAATATATATTGCATAACTCTAGTATGCAGTCGGGTACAAAACCATTACTAAACCTATCAACGGAAGTAAAACATAGGTATACAATATTATACATCTATTGTATTTTACACAATTTCTAGTTATACACAATTGAGCATCAAAGTTTTTAAAAGTGATGATACGTACCTTTGACATCTTAGATTAGGATAGATCAATCTTGATATGATAAATAGGTTAGAAAAGATTGACCCTATAAGAGAGCTAATTGTTGGCTCTCTTCCTATTTGTGAATCTTGTCTAGAATGAAAGATAGCTAAGAGACTTTTCTCTACAAAAGGCCAAAGAATAAAAAAAACCACTTGAGTTAGTACATAGCGACGTCTACAGTCCAATAAATGTACAAGTAAGAGGTGGTTATGAATATTTCATCATATTCATTAATGATTATTCTAGATACGGATACATATACCTAATGCAAAGAAATCTAATTCACTGGGATAAGTGGTTGGGAACGTGATTTACAGATATGAAATCCAAACCTTCTTCATAGAAAATTGTATATTGGTTCCTTTGAGGGTTAATTATAAAACTGAATGATTTTGAGCTCAAATTTATAATTAAGTTATAAATTGACTGTTTACTAGTGGATTAATGTTACTTAAGGATAAATAGATAATTATATGGGTAAAATGGTAATTTTGACTAGCTCTAATTATAAATCAATTATTGAAGGATTAGATTGCATGTAATGACAATATCAATGGACTATTAGAGATTGCTCAGTAATATATTCTATAATTGGAATAGTGCAATCCCATATTTTTAGTGGAATGATATTAAGACTAATAAATTAGATTTATTAAATTAAAAAATTTAATTAATAATCTAATTTATTTGAGCTTGGAATTATAGGTCCATGGTCTCTAGGTCGCCTCTATAAAAAATTGTATAGGGTAAGAATGATAAAGGTTAAAAAAATTACTTATTTGCAAGAAAATAGTTTTCTATGGCAAATTTATAATTATGAGATAATTATTATTTATTAGTAATTAAGTAATCAAAAAATGTATTTTAAATGATGAATTTCAAAATTCATATATTAAATAATAATATATTTTATTTTTAATTAAATATGTTATATATGATATTAAATTGATATGATATATTAATTTAATATTAAGATTATGTAAGTCAAATTTAAATTGATTTGAAAAACTATTTTAAAATTCAAATAAGATATAATTTGATTTAAAATAGATGAGATTCTATTTTAAATAAGATTTGAAAAAGGGTGACTAAATCAAATATATCATTAACGATATGATATAATAAGATTCTATTTAAATCAGATTTGAAAAGATTTGACCATATCAAAAATATTGTCTAATGATTATCTTATTATTTAATATTATAATTGAATATCAATTTAATTAATTTAAAAAGTTTAAATTAAAAATAATATTAAATATAAAAAATATAATGGAGTCGTATAAATACATCTCATTCTAATTATTTTATAGAGGCTTTTGAAGAGACGTTTTTCTAGAGAGATTTTTCTAAGAGAGAAAAAAAAAAGAAAACTTTGTCATCTCTACTTGCCCACACATGTCTTAGTGTGTTGAGAATCGATCTAGAAGATTGTGGTGCGAGTCTCGCCGAACGATTCACGTAAGCTAAGGTACGATCTATTCGTATGGCTATAGGATTAATTTATATATATAAAGGATTGCTAAATTTTTTTAGAAACTTTTTGTTATACACTAAGACTAAATTAATCACTTTCGCTACAAAATTTTAAATCTATTTTCCAACACTAATAACTTCAAATCTAAGAACGAAGAAGATCCTTACTAGAAATTATCCTTGGCTAGTATACTATGTTCAGACTATGCAGGCTCAGAATCCTGGTCTGTGAGCATATGAATTCTTCCATTCACCTAATTGATGTTCATTATAGAGGATGGAAGTGGTTTTTTTAGTTTTTGTTTGAATTTTCTCAAGGCTGGGGAGGGTTTGAATTTCTGATCATTGAGGCTAATGGACTGCGTTCGCCCTATGCCAAGTTATAGCTGGAGAAGCTGACTTCGGGGTTAATTATTTGATACGTGTATAGTTTCTATTGATAACTCAATATAATATCTTCTTATGCTTATCTTATATAGGGAGAGAGAAAAGGTGAGCTGGTAAATCCCACTACCTCATCATTTTTGTATTGTACACTATACAATAACAATAATATCTTCATTGCATTATTATCCTTATTAGCCTAAATCCTTAAAGACTAATTGTTTATGCCCAAACTAAGTGGGCCTCACATTCTTCCCCACTTAAGAAATTCGGTCTCTGAATTTCCAACACTCACCTTAACCACATCATGCAAAACATATGCAATAGGTAAAGACATGCATGAAGTGAACTAGCGTCTAATCATTTGGACCAAATAATTACTTCCCTTGCATTTCATGTTTTGCTTCCAATGTTACTTCCTATGAAGTCATGATCACGCCATAGCAACTTCGCTGAACTTACATCCTTATTTCGAAGGCATTTTACTTGGAGATCTATGATCATAACTGGTTGTTCCTTATATGACATGTCTTCCTTAACCTGTATTGAATCGGGTTGCAACACATGGGATGGATCCGGTAGGTATTTTCATAGCATTGAAACATGAAAATAGAATGCATATTTGCAAGTGCTGGTGGCAGTGCTAATCGATAAGCCACTGCTCTAATCTTCTCTAATATTTCAAAGGGTCCTATATATCTTGGACTCAATTTCCCTTTTTTACCAAATCTCATCACACCCTTTGTTGGAGAAATTCAAAGGAATACATGATCACCAACCTCAAATTGCAGGTCTCGTCATCGATTATCCGCATATGACTTTTGTTGACTTTGTGTAGTAGATAACCTTCTTCGAATCCGTTGAGCTTTTTCACATGCATCTTAATTATGGTCCTAATAGATTTCTTCCACCCACTTCAAATCAGCAAATGGGAGATCTATGCCTACGTCCATATAAGGCTTCAAAAAGAGCCATTTCAATATTAGACTATCAACTATTGTTATACGTGAATTCTATCAATGGTAAATAACAACTCCATTTTAGTCCTATATCCATCATGTAGGTACGTTCTATATCCTCTAATATATAAATAGTACATTGAGATTGACCATTAGATTGAGGATGGAAAGTTGCTATCATATCCGACCTCATACCAAAGGCCAAGTATGCCATACCATCCTTTGTCAGCATCTTTGTTGCTTTAATACATGATATTAGCCTATAAGAGTTGCATTGTAATCTCTTCAAGATAAAACTCAATAAAATTTGGAAGCTTAAGCCTTACCATCTTATCATAACAGTCCTCTACCGCATGACTAGCAACTAACCAGTCCATACCAAGGATCATGTCAAAATCCAATATATCCAATTGGAGTAGATCAGTGCATAATTAATTTATGGCCATTCACAAGGATAACACAACCTTTGTAAACTCGATCTACCACTATGGTTTCTTCTACTGGGGTGCTTACCATTAATGGACTTTCTAAAGAAACTGATTCACTATCCAATTTTCCCGAAAATAATAAAAAACACAAGAATGTGTCCATCAACATTATTAATTCTAAAGTACCTTAAACAACTGCATCAGATGCTGGCACATCTTGCTGTGTCAAAGCAAAAACTCTTGCTTGTCGCTCCACCAGTGCTGCCTTGATTCCTACCACCTTGTCCTCGATCACTTTGACCTATATTGCCTATACCACATTCACCCATTGGCTTTAGGGATGATGCTTGCAGATTTCCTATGAAAGGAAAATCATTAATAAAATGGCCCATTTTTCCACATTTATAGTAGCCTCTATAAGGCGTCGACAAACTCCAAAATGTTCATTTTCACACAATTGACATTGCGGCATAGGCTGGTAACATTACTACTTGCTTGTCGAAAAGGCTGAGAAGGAAGTGGTGATTTATTTCCTTGAGTCAGCTTCCCCTCTCTAGCCTGTCTTTTTGGATCCCTATTATAACCACTTTTCGATTTAGACTCCATTACTCCATTAATATAGACATATTAGAATTGTTAGGAAATTAGTTAATACTAACTGAGAATAAATAAATAATTTACATGGATATCTAAAGGAAATCAATTAACATAATAAGTATGTTTTCCTTTTCTTGTACTTGCAGTTCTGGCCTTCATCTAGTGGTCATTCTTCTTGAAGTGTTCGATTGTTCTTCAATAGACTAACTTTAAGGGTGAATGTTGAAATAATCAAGATTTGAGACCATCATTAGATGCTCATTCTCAATGTAGTTCTTCTTTTCCTTACCCAAGAGGATGGTGTCCAAGAAGTATACAATTGACAATTTGACAATGTCTATATATCCGAAAAAGCATCATCTATAAAATCCACTCTCTCAGAGCATAGACCATCAAACATCTCACATAACTTTATTCCGCTTAATTTCAGGATGACTGTCATTCTGTAGTTTTCCACATTTCAGACCAGTAATCAAAGCAAACTCTCGCGGGGAGAAACTTAAAGGTTGCTTGAGAATGTAAAACCATAACTATCTTTCTCTTTTACAATTAGCCCGGTGAATTAGAAGGGCTGCAGCTAACTTAGTAGAATAGGGACACCTATCTACATTTATGAACTTCCCGAAGCATGATTCCCTAGATTTTTTTATCAGCTCCTCCCTCAAATACATTTTCATTTCTCCCATCGAAATAAAAAATCTTAACTGTGACGTAATCACAGATTCAAAATATTGATTGGGCTTCAAAACCCCGGATATAACCTAAAAAAACTCAAAAATATTGAATTATAAATCAACAGTAATAGGCATTATATATTGAGTTTGAGACAAACGGGTCAGTTAGTAAAATCAAGAAGGTAAGAAAAAATTGTCAGTTCAGATCAACGGGTTATAAATAACTAACATATTAATATAAACGAGTTAGTTGTTTTCGATCCACTTATTGATTTCAACAGCCAGAAACAACTGAAACCGTTATTATCAACGTATTAGTTATTTCTGACTTGTTGGTATCAATAAGCCAGATAAAATATACTTGTTGATATCAACTTATTATTGATTTCTAACCCGTTGATATCAACGAGTCAAATAAAATATACCCGTTGATATCAATGTGTTAGTTATTTTTAACCGGTTGATATCAACAAGCCAAATAAAATATACATGTTAATGTCAACGAGAAATAAACAATGGGCTTGTTGATGTTAACGAGTCATAAATAACTGACTAATTGATTTCAATGGTCAGACACAACTAATACTTTAAAATCAAAGGGTCATAAATCTACTTCCCATTGACATAAATGTGTATTGATTCTCACCTATTGACATCTACTCGCCCCACATTTAGATATATTTTCATCATCAATCTCATTCCAAACAGATATATTGAACCACAATCTCTCTTTTCACACTAACCTTAAACTTGCAAAACATCATACCTCAATTCTGGTTTGAGAACTTTGTTGTTCATCTTCACGGGCATCAACATTTTATTGACCTTTATGCATAGCGGGACTTTGTTTCGTAATAGACTCTATATTCTCAATTTCAAGTAATGGAGAAAAAGAACAAAGTTGACGTTTGAATTGATGGAACTCGACGGAAGAAGAAGAATGAAGATGATAAGAAGTGAGAGAAGATGGTAGTGGCGAAGAAGATTGGTACGAAGAAGACGAGTACAAAGAAGATGAAGAATTCATTCGAAAAAAAAGAAAAAGAGTCATCAATAGATTTTATACTGTTCATAAACATTTTCAACGGGATTTAAGGGGTTTGTAGTTTCAAAATTTTCAATAATAAAATTATTTTAATATTTTTAAATTTTTATTTTATCAAATGATATTTTAAATTTAATTTTTACGATTTTTAATAAAAAAATATTTTCTTTTTAACTTTTTAAAATTAACATTCCATATACACTTTTTCTCAAAATCATCCGATTTATCTCAGTTTTTATTCGTTCTCCCTGCATGGTATTTTAACATTTCTTTCTGTCGAAGTCTATCAAAAAATGGAGAAGCAGAAATTGGCGGTGTTGTGCCCCGGAAATGAAGAGCTCGCGACGTTCATGTTGAGCAAGTGGCAAGAACTGGCGGCCCGACCTAAAGGGATGTCGGATAACCTCCACATGACTCTCTCCAAAGCTTATTCAAATGTCTGCAGCTCCAAAGCGCCGATCGAGTCCCTTAAAGAACTCTCTCAAATCAAGTACGTTTTGTCCATTTGCAAGGAAGATTCGGCATCACGTTTTCTTTCTGTTCAATCTCAGTTCTGAGCTTTGTCTAAATTTTTTCGAATTGCAACCTTTTGCGTTGCCATCTATTCGAAGGGTAGTAATGGGAGTGCTTCGTCGCATTATCTGTGTGTGCTTCTATGGGGATTGTTACTATGGCTTCTTATTTTCTGGGCTAATTCATATGACGCAATTATTTATGTTTACTTTGGTTGCTGATTGTTTCTCCCTTGTGGAATGATGCCACTTCTGCTACAGCGGTGTGGGGAAGTGGATTCTGAAGCAAACACAAGATTTCTTTAAGAGCGGTTCTGTGAGTTCTGAACCTGAAGATTTGACTAGAAGAGGTCCTCTTAGTCTCCAACTGATTTGTATGAATATCTCCTCACGATTGTCCCACTCACTGATTTTTGTTAATTTGTTTAATTTGTTTAGGTGCAAACAGGAAAGGAACCAAAAGGTATGCACCGCAGAAGAATTCTGTCGCATATGCGTTATTAATTTGCCTTTATAGGTATGTGGATAATAGTATGATTTCTATCATCCGATTTTAATCGGATTGCAAAATAATAATAATATTTGTGTTTAGGAGTACTGCAAATGGGACTGAATTTATGCGTAAACAGGAGCTTATTGATGCAGCCGAAGCAAGTGGGCTCTCTAGGGTGCCAATAGCGTATGTGGATTCATTGTGTTAACATCCTATCTGTTTACAAGATAACCCTCTTATGGTACCCAGATTGGATTTATATGTTCTCAGGCCAGAAAAGGGAAAAGGAAAATCTGCATCATTTGGAAGTTCTCCACGAGAGTGGTATAGTGGATGGAGTTGCATGAAGACACTGATAAATAAGGGACTAGTTGCAAAATCAAGTTGTCCTGCAAAGTATGGTTGATAAGTGCAAAATTTTCCTTGCTTTTTGTTAATGATTAATTTCCCTTTTGCATGTGGTAGGGGGCTCAATGTCTTCAATCAAGAAAGAAAAAAAAGAATTTAATATTGCTACTATTAGTATTTATTTTTTCTTTTCCAGATTGCCAGTTTCACCATTTCTGTATTAGAGGACTGTGCTTCTTTCTTTCTGTAGTTGAAGAACTTTTTGTTTTGAGGAATTAGATTGAAATTTTTGATGACATAAGTATAGCCTGGAGGAAAAATGTTGACTTTCTCCTGGAGTATGATATGATGTATACCCATAAAGTTTCATTTACCCTCAACTTTAGTGATGTGAAGCATATTTTTGGGGAAGTTCTATCTTTATGGTGGAATCCCGTTCGTTTATTAACTATGAGATCATTTCGTGTAATAGATACTTCATTATGACTCAAGAAAGCTGCCTTAAGATAAATGAATGGATTGCTCGACACTCATTATCAGATGTGTTCGTGGTGTCCTTGCTTAATAGATAAAAAGGTTCAGTTATTATTTGAAAAGATTTTTTCTGAACTTGAATGAAGTTCATTTTCCCACTCTTATCAATCTCGAGGACTAGAGTTGGTCAATTTGGAGAATTTATGTAGGCAAAGCATTGAGAAGAGTAAAGAGAGTACGTTCTCGACATGGTGTGCACTTTTAGTCTTTTATTCATGGGAGTTCTGCAGGTACATGCTGACTCCAGAAGGACAGGAATCTGCCCGTGAATGTCTTTTGAGGTCTGGATTTCAAGATACAATCAGGGACTTAGATGATACAGAAGAGTGTTCTGTTCTGGATGGATGCCGAACATCAGATTTAAATACTGGTCATCCTGATTTGGACAGAGAGGTGACGATGCCGTATATTGATTTGAGTACAAAGAAATCAATTGATGTTCAACTGGAATCTCTTGAGAGGGTAATTTTTTTAAATAGTTTTAAGAGTTTGGGATAATATGCATGTGCCTTTTCTTACACATTTCTATTTTCTACTAAGTATTATGATATTAGAAGTATTACTTTATGTGAAGAGTATTCCAATTTGATTCTCTTTCTACTGAAAGAGTGTTAGTTACAGTAATGAATTCCGTTTTCTTTTTGTGTTAGAATTTGACCCTTTTAACTCCACTCCCATTTTGTAGTTCATAAGAATGGGGTACTCCAAGGAAAGAGTTCTTCGTGCCTTTGCTGAAGTTTCACAGAATCACCAGAAGAAGGAGATCTCCTTGCTATGGCCTTCAGTTTTGTGTCGTCTTCGAGAGGATCAAGTTTATGGTTTGCATTCAGATTCTAGAGCCATAAGAGGTGGAATTTGTGCAACATTAAATGAAAACACTTCAAAATTTGGGAGTAAGCTTAGTTTTCATTGTAGTTATGAATGAGTTTTGGATAATGCACCGACCGTGATGCAAAAATTGAGTTTATATGTGACTGGTAGCTCTTTATGAATTCCCAGGCCTTGAAGACTTTGTTGGAAGTGAGAATGGACTTGAGGATTCTTCTTGGACTGGTGGACATATTTCATTGCTGAGTTCGTCTGATAATGGGGAAAATCCCTTTAGCTTAAGAACTTGCTCATCATCTGTATGTGTGGATTCTTTAATACAAAAGACGCCTCATTATTTAACGTTTCCTTTTTATGCATGCTTTTGATAGGACCCCGATCTATAGGTAAAGAATTAGGGCTAATTTTTACTATGCAATAACTTAGATAACATAGGTTGATCTACTATTTGAGAGGTAGATCGTCTCTCCCTAAGAGTTCTTACTCTCAAATCAATTCTCTTCCCCCCTAAACCTAACCATACTACAGCTATATTTATACTACTAACAACCAATTACAAAAATAACCCTAGAATAATAATAATGACTATATTAGGTTTTATTTTTCCTAACATAGGTATCAAGGAGGTCTAACATTACTCTCTTCTCAACGAGACACTTTGTCGTCAAGGTGTAAATCTTGAAACTGCTGTATGATGCTGATGGTCTGGAAACTGGGGGTCTAGATGGTGATGCACCAGTTCCTCCTCCCTCTCCTCTGGTTCCACCATATAATCATCCTCATCACCGACCGTTAACACTTGGAGCCTCCTATCCTTATAACGATGCCCGAACGAAAATTTCTCGTCACAACGAAAACACAATCCTTTGGCTCTTTTGTTCGAGATCTCTGTCTTCGTCAACCTTTTGAAACTCTCTTCCGGACGGTACCCTACTCTCCTCTCTTTCGGCGCCTCCTTACCGACAGTAACGGTTTGAGTCTTGGCGCTATGGTTCCCGGTATAACCTTTGTGAACAAAACTGTCATGGTTGTTTTTTTGCTGTTTTTTGGCATTTTTCTTCTCATCCACTTGTAGTGCTAAGTCCATATAGTCCCTAAGTCCCTATGGCTGTAGTAACCGCAGTGCTGCCCAAATTTCCGGCTTCCAACACCTGTTAATGGGCCGAAAAGCAACTCAAACTTCTCTCGAGACTCCAACACTGTCCTTTCTTGGCGAAGGGCCAAGAACTGTTCGTGTAAGTCCCTATCTTTTGAGGTTCGAAACCTTACCATTACCCATTGCTTGAACTCTGTCCACGACCCAATGGGTTGGCGATGCTCACACCATTGGAACCATGACAACACCGGCCCTTTCAAACAGAAACTTGCTGCCTGTAGCTTTTCCTATTTGGAGAGCCTGTTAATCGCGAAGTATCTTTCCACCCTATAGACCCATGTTATTGCATTCTCGCCTTCAAAGATGGGCATTTTCAGTTTGCGAATTTGCGGGTCAGCCTAAGTCCTACCCTGCGTAGCCGAGTACTGCCCTTGCCGCCCATGGGGGTTTCGCCGGAACCCTAAAATCAGCCATCGGCCCCTTTACCTCATCGCGAGTGGTGATTCTACCACATAACCACCTACCGGGCCTTGCTCCGGTCCTTTTTCCCTTGGTCCGAATTGAACCCTTCCGGCCGCTCCCCATAGCGGCGCTGCTGTCCTTGAGCCTACCCCCAATTCGCCGCCGAACTCTTCCCTAGCTTGGTCATCAGCGCCTGCGCCCACCATTGTGCCGCCTGTCACCAATTTCCCCCCTATAGCCTGCTTGCCTCCACTGCGACTGCCTTGGTTGCCTTCTCCGGCGATGTCTGCTACTGCCCAACCATGACTGCCCATAAGTTGGTTAGGGTTCGGTGGTGACCTGATTTGCATCTTGGTCAGTTTTACCAACATGGCTTCCAATGATGAGAACTATTGCGAAAACTGCTGTTGTACTGTTGAGAAGCGTTATTCGATCGTTGTTTTAACCGCCATCACTTCGCTCTCTAATTTCTCCTCGAGTGCTTCTACCTTCTTCGCAACTATCGTTGATCTAGTGCGCTGATACCAATTTGATAGGACCCGATCTAGAGATATAGAATTAGGGCTAATCTTTATTATGCAATAACTCAGATAACATAGGTTGATCTACTATTCAAGAGGTATACCTTTTCTCCCTAAGTGTTCTTACTCTCAAATCAGTTCTCTTCCCCCCTAAACCTAACCATACTACTGCTATTTATACTACTAACAGTCAATTACTAAAATAGCCATAGAATAATAATAATGGCTATATTAGGTTATTTTTTCTCCTAACATAGGTATTAAGGGGGTCTAACAGCTTTCTTTTTATCTGTAATCTGTTATTGGAGCTCATGAAATTTGGCATGTCAAAACGAGATTTGACTAATTTTGGAAGTCTTACACTGTTTCGATAGAACTTAAAATTTGTCTGTTTCAGATTTTCGGAATATATTACTTAATTAAAATATCACAGAAGTAATTGACAACTTGTTCATCCTATTGTGTGCTTTTAGGACCATTCAGTATTTAAGTCAAATAGAGATAGCTTAGAAGCAAATATGAATGGTTTAAGCAGGCTGCCACTGACGTCAGGGGAAAGATTTCAAGATGCATATGAAGTAATCTTATTATTGGATGATCGTGAACAGTTTTCCACACAGGGGTAAGTATTCTATTGAAGCAAATTGAGAAATTCTTATTATTTTTGAAATACTTGACTTTTGCAGTAGTCAAAATAATATTTTGTAATTACTTTTGACTGTAGTCTGTTTGCTTGCTCCTACTTGTCCTTTCAATCTGGGATCCTCTCTCTGTTGGGTCTATAATTAGATCAGACTTCACCATGACTTAAATTCTATTAATTTTTTTTTTTTCTGGTTTGGAAATGTTTTCAATGAGACAATTTATCGAATCATTTTATGTTGCTATTTCATTAGGGTGTTAAACTTAGTTATGTTTATCTTGTAGTTGGGAACAGTGATCAATTGCTTCTGTTAGTATGACTACTAAGTATAACATTTTCTAGATCATTTTGGAGTGTATTCCGCCGGCTTTTACTCACAGGGCCTTCTGATATAGAATTGAGATGTGCAACAACTAATTGTTGTTCGTCATAACAAATTTTATTGTGAGAAAAAAAAAAGAGAGAAAAGGAAAAGAAAATATCCAATTATCATATTATCTCCCCTGCACAATATGATTAATGGTTGGAGCTAGTTCCAGACTCCTTTGTGCTTTCTTGGTATGGTTGGGATCAGGGTTAAAGTAGCCATCATTTGGATGGGGCTGGGGTGGGATAGTGTGGGGTTTGGGAGCAGAATAAAGAAATTTGATAATAACTCTCTAAAGGAACAAAAACCAGAACTGTATGATAGAACTGGTTCTCTCGTAGAAGAAAGTATAAATGAAAGTAAAAAGGACTGATTATGAGGTTTTATATATAACTCAAATTAGACAACCCACATCAACACTCACAAACTTTGTAGTTGACTCTTGGTCTCTTTCAAATTTTCATTTCTTTCACCCCTTTAACTCTCCTTTCAAACAACGACGCTGAAATGCCTGCCCTAGTCACACAGTTCTGTAAACTACACCCAAACTCTTACCCTTTTAAGAGCTACGCGTTCTTTTTTTTTTTTTTTTGGAAAGTAAAGAGCAACACATTCTGTTCATCTTTCAAATTGATTATCTTAGTTGAAACTTCAGTTAATTATAGCGTACCTTTTGTTTTGATGGGATTTTCTCATTTAAATTTGTTGTTTCTCAGAGATATAGCTATTTCATTAATTTGTTGTTTGACAAGTATTATTGTGTACTTCGTTAATTTTATTTGAGATTATGGGTTTAGTATAAATTGCTTAAATGTGCAGTTTTGTTTACATTTTTTTGCAAACTTCATGGTCTCCAGTTCCAGGTCAAGAAGAATAATTGAGAGTACCTGTAGCCAGTTCAAAATCCATATAGAGGTATCTTTATTTTATTCTGATGTTTTCAATTTCAATACCGACGTGTGTACTTATCATTGATTTGTTTGGGCATTACCATCTATATTATGAAAAGATGAAAGCTGTGGGGCCACCTTTATTTCAGCTGAAATGTATACACACATTGGTGCATGTATGTCACCTGAATTGAGTAATTAAAGGATTTACATGACATGAAGTGATGGGGAACAAGAAATTAGGGTGTTGTCTAAAGGTCATAGAATAGCACTTTATTTTTATCAAATGTTGATGTAAAACTCTAATAGCATAATGGCAGTCTATTTGGGTAAGTAGTTGTAAAATGATTAATGCTATGCTGTAATTTTCATTTGCAGTGCTTGAAAAATGATATTGATGAAACACTATGTAGTTCCTCTTCGACCTGATATTATAGTTGAATCTGTCTCAGGTTAGGCGGTTACCGGTTGGAGATGGAATTTGGATTGCACGTCAGAAATCGCTTGATTGTGAATATGTACTTGATTTTATTGTTGAGAGGAAAACTGTTGATGATTTGCGTAGCTCCATTAGGGATCATCGCTATAAGGATCAAAAAGTGAGGCTTATGGTATTGACCCTTTTCCAATATTTAACATTTCATTCAACTTATGTTGTACTTAAATTTTCAAACTTTCCTTTGAAATTTTTGTTTACTAGCAGCGCAAGAAATGGGTAGTTTAATTAACTAAACTTGAGTAATTCTTGAGTGGACTTGATTCACAACTTATATTGTGAATCACACCACTCATTAAACAACATATCATATCAGTGTTACTAGAACTTTCATAAGGCGACTTTAAGATGATAATGTGTCATATTTACATTGGGTTGGTCCTCTGCTGTATCACCTTCA
Organism: Coriaria nepalensis; assembly: GCA_027186245.1. NCBI lineage: Eukaryota > Viridiplantae > Streptophyta > Magnoliopsida > Cucurbitales > Coriariaceae > Coriaria > Coriaria nepalensis. Next base: position 6,107,273 of record CP114491.1, on the reverse strand, counting down.
CCCAACTCCTTTTCTCACTGAATTCTTGCCTTCTTGGCTTCTTTTTGAAAATACCTAGGATTTGGGTTTTTTGTTTTTGTTTTCATTATTCTTTTTGGTTCTGTTTTTGTGTTTTTTTTTTGTTTAAACATAACAAACTAAAGATTGAATTTGTTAGTTACGAACTAAACACAAGGGTTTTGAATGATGCATTGAGTGAGAATCAGGTAGTGCGGTCCATGTGTAAGAAATTTCTGTTGATTATAGTAATAGTAATAGTTGTATAAAATGATAATATTTTTGTTGCAGCTCAATTTGGTTAAATCAGAAATTGAGCTTATTATGATACTTGTTTAGAGAAGTGATATTTCTCTAGTGGCTAATTAGGAAGTCACGTTCTACCATGTAAGATATGAGTAAGACAATTTGCTGGTTGAATGTGCTATGTTGCAAATACAGTCCAAGACAAAGTAACTTCTGTCTTAATTTTTTTTTCCTCTTCAGTTTTGTTGTATAATTAGCTCATTTAGTCACATGATATGCTAAAGGAAATTTGTTTATTCTTAGGGAAACAACTCACCCTTCAAGATTCTTAAGATTTCTTCTCTACCATTTAACAGAAAAAGAATGTATCTTCAGTTTGTTTATTATTTATATATTTATGGTTCTAGGGGTCAGTTGTTGTGGTCTTCCAACGTATCATACTTGTATGATGAAAAGAGAAAAACAGTTTTGGAAACCGTTGCCAACGTTAGCAGACATTCAAACAATCAGAAAATCTGCAAACAATTTAAATTTATTAACTGCGGACTTGGTAAGTAAGGAGTCATTTTGTTTCCAATCTTCATTTAACTAATGGGGAGGTAGGGGGAACCCACTAGATTGGAGTTGGCGGGGAGAACTGGCGATCATTTCTACAAAAATAAAGCAAATGTAGTGTTATTTCTTGTTGATAATCTAGGTTTGGAAAAAAGGGATAAGTGCAGCAAAATTTTTTGTGGACATTCTCTGATATGTCATTCTTTCTTTAATACATTGGTTTATTGCAATTGTCCAAATAGAGCATTCTTAGATATGTTCAACTGCATTTTGGTTTGTAGATAGATACCTGAATTTTTGGCATTCTATTGCATGTTGTAAGAGATGTGGACGTTACATTCACTGATATGTCATTTTTTCTTTTGTACATTGGTTTATTGCAATTGTCCAAATAGAGCGTTCTTAGATATGTTCAACTGCATTTTGGTTTGTAGTTACCTGAATTTTTGGCATTCTATTGCATGTTGTAAGAGATGTGGACTTAAAAAGCTGATATATCTTGTGGAAGGTGACCCGAATTCGTCTGAAGCTGCTGAAAGCATTAAAACAGCGTAAGTATCATTTATCAATACTCAAAGGCTTGATGCTTTCTAATAAATATGTATATATATATCTTTATATATGCGATTTGTCATGCTTTGTGTGCTAAAGTGAATATTGTTCTCTAAGCATATCGTATGCTCATAAGAAAAAATCCTATAGATTATCAAGAAGCAGAGCTTGAAGCTTTGTTGAGCAAAGAATCAGAGAAAGAATGAAAGAAGAGGGGAGGAAAAAGAAGGAGAAATAAGAAAGGGGGCCAAGGGCCGGGCTGAATAAGTTTAGATGGCTAGTTTAAATGGTTTTTATTTTTTATTTTTTTCATCTCTCTTTTATTCAATAGGTTGAATGAGTGGGTGTATAATATCAATTTTATGTTAATAATGTGAGGACTGAGCAGCGTTAGTTGTCATTTCTAATTCAAACTAATTCAATTAAAAAGATACTATTTTATTTTTAATGTTTCCACATAATACATGATAGTAGAGAAAAAATTGTTGTCATAATTGAGGCATAATCATATATACACATAATCTCACACACATATCGGGGATGTAATCATAATGGTTTTTACCTTAAATAACTCAGAAGAAATGGTGCATCATGACATTAGATTATCAGAAAAGAATTTGCTGCTATCAATTTAATGTTGCATCAGTCGGAAACAATATTATGTCTTCACTAAAATCCTGTTGAATTGCCAGCACATGTTAGCCTTTCAGTTCCTCTGACCTATTATATATTCCATGGAATCTACTTACTACCAGTCTTATTTATCACTGAGTTCTATTATTTGCAGCTGTTTTACAACAGAGATTCTTGAGGGATTTGACGTGCAGAGAACCAATGGCTTGGGCGATACCCTCAAGAAGTATGGTTACCTTACTCAGGCAATTTCTCAGTGGTACAGATCACAGCTTTTCGAGGATCATTCTCAACATGTTGGGATCTGCCCTTCTTTTGACGAATTTGTCAGAAGGTGCCAAGATCTCGATAAATTGAGAGTAAGCGATGTTTTTGCTGTTCAGCTTATGCAGGTAGGTATGGGGAGGGTCAGTTCTAGTTATCCTTCATTTACTGACATGTGGTAGTCTGTTGTTTTACTCTGTATTCTAGTGTATATTTAAATAAATAGTGTCTGCAGAAATTGCCAAGTGAATTTCCTGTGGCACTGGTGAAATTATTACTCTTAGTTGCTGCACATTCTTATGTTATATATGCAGGTGCCACAGGTTACAGAAGATGGTGCCTATGCTGTTCTGGATCTTTATCCAACTCTAATATCCCTTGCCCGTGCCTACTCGATTCTTGTGAGCTCTCATTTCTTAGTAAATTTCTTTATTTGAGATCGTCCTTTTTATTAGGGGGGAAAAATGTAAAGGAAAAAAGGAAAAAAAGAGAGAGAGAGAAAATTCTAATTGACAGGCGATGGACCAGGTGGCTTGTTTAATTACCTCTCATTTCATCAGTTCATTTTTAACGTGAATGTACTTTCTTTCATTTCATTAGAGATAATGCTGCAAGTCTGACACCATGATACCTCCTTTCTTATATTCCCAACTACTTGTTAAATTTCTACTAGGACGGTGACGTTGGTGCCCAAGAGGAGATGCTTAAGAGGCAGAGTAACAATGTGATCAGTGCAGTTGCTAGCAGGAACATTTTGCAATTTGTCTGGGGTAACTCGTGTTAAACCATTGTATCACAAGCTTGTATTAGATATACATGTATATATAGTACGTATTCAAGCTCGGTTTTTGTGGGTAGTATAACTCTGAGCTCACTTTCTAACTGTTTAGCTTGAGAATGTTTGTATGGACAGGACAATGTTCAAATACGTGACAGTGTCTGAGTTCTTAGTACCTTACTAGTGCTTGTATGATGGCGAAGAGCTGGGGATCGAGGGCTGAGATCTAAAAGTAGAGAGATGGGAGATGAGAGAGATCCAGCCTTGACAGGATTTTTAATTTTATTTTAAAGGATCCTAATAATTTATTTGTGGGTAATTAAGATTCTTCAAATAAGAAAATTAGGATGAGATTTAACTGATCTTTATCAGTTTGTCGAGGATTGTTTGTGACATCTGCTCCAATTGCTACTAAACTAGATGAAGGGATGTACTCTCTGTTCAGATTTCACTACCATTCTCTATAGCTAAGAATTCGTTAGTAGTCTGTCTTTGGTTTGGTTTGGTTTGGTTTGGTTTGGTTTGGTTTGGTTTGGTTTGGAAGGACGCGCCTATGGTTTCCATACCTTCTGATCATTCCGTATGTTACGGTGACTTCTTTGTTTTTCTGTTTGGTTCTCGTGTACGTACTTTAGAAGGAAACTGGTCTGAGTCTCCTAGTTTGCGTTTAGCTATTGCTTCTTTTCTCTGATCATTCCGTTGATTATATTTTTCATTTTCCCTTGCTCGAACCGTAGTGACATGTCATCCTTCTAAGTTTTTCTAGATCAGCGTGACATCAGATTGGGTCTTTAAACTTCTTGGTATCTGATTGCTAACTGTCCCTCCCGCATGTAAAATGAGAATATTCTAGATAGGGTAAGGGAATTGATCTCGCAAATCTGTGAAATGTCAATCTGAATAATTGTGAATCATTAGAATTTTTATTTTAACTATTAGGTTAAAACTCTCAAATTTAATGCTTCACAATCATTCAGATTGATATCACATTCAGGTATCTCATATGCTTACGCACATGGTTCTCAATGATACTTGACAAAATCCAAATATCACAAAAACACTACAAGAATAGAAATTAGAAATCAATAGTAGAACAAATTAAAAGCTTGAGGTTTCTTGTCAAAAACACCTTGTGAAAGAGTTGTAATGGGTGTCCGAATTTAGTGCCTACTCCATTGTAATTAGGAGTTTAATCATGCTTTCAATTTGAAATATAATGATCTACGGTACGAGAATTTTAGGTTCGAAGTTTTCCAAATCATTTTTAGAAATTTAAGACTCTGATTGGCAGTAATTTTATTTTTCAATTTTGTAAAAATATTTTTTATAATGATTACAAAAAATTTATTTTATAGTTGAGCATCACTTTTGTGCTTCTTTAATGTTGATTTTTTTAATAAAAATTTTAATAAAAATGAATTTTAAATATAGGCAAAAAATAGTTACTAAATATGATTGACTGTTGGAGAAAATGATTTTTGGATTTATATATGAAAAATGGTTTTAAAAACTATTGCAAATTCGAGAACAACGGTTGATGTTTTGGTTTGATTCTTCTTCGATTATGTTTACATGATTTTTATGATTGATATACCCTTGAGAATTCGTTTGATTATCGCGTCGGATTAGAAACTAGGAATTTATGGCTTTTAGTTTTTTACCCTTAAATAGAAGCTTTAATTAAGGTTAAATTCGAATAAATTTAATCAAATTGACGATTTAAATCGGGTATTAATGAACATTGGAATCAAAATCTAAGCTTAATCGAAAGAATCGATCAAGAAATCGTAAAATCAAAGAAAATTCCTAATTTGAGCCGAAACGGGCCAATCCAGACATAAACGGGTGGGAAAATATCTTAGCCAAGTTGGTTGAAGGTAGAAGATGATGAAAAATGCAAAAATGAGGAATTTTCTTTGATTTTACCATTTCGTGATTAATTCTTTTGATTAAGTTATTGATTAAGTTAGTGGGAGAATATTAGAATTATCATAATTGATAATTGAGCTTATAATTAGTCTAGCATTTTAGTTTTATAAAAACGAGTTATAAAATATAGTTAGATTAAAGAATATGCTCAATAAAATTATGTGTTCAATTAATTATAGGTTTTAGCGTATCTCATATTTTATTAGATATGGTTGGATGACAGTGTAAGCCCGTATTAAATAGTGACTTATAATATAATAATCTATTTTAACGTTTATAAATTGGCTAAATCTCTTCTCTATTGTTAACCATAACATTTCATTTATTAAGAGCTGTCACATAAAATTTTGATATGATAAAAATGAAGTCTTAGCATCTAGTGTTCATGCGAGCACTACTAAATATCAAAAAATTATGCTTATTTAAGAATAATTGTTAAATATGCAATCAAGTTTAGGTATAAGTTATTTATATGTTCATTAATATATATTTTGAATCTAATAAGATTTATAATATATTGAATATTATATTAAATTTCTAAAAAATGAAGAGAGAAATCAAATATGGGGACTGGAGAGAATGTTGAAGTAACATGTGGTATATATATCACAGGAAGATAAGGAATTAAAACCAAATAATTGCGGAAGAGAAAACCCATATTCTCTCAACACATGAAGAAGGCACAAGAGTTTGCACCCGAGCAACTTATTATATTGACACACACATGCAGATACAGTCTTTTGATACTTTATTATATAGTACACATATTCCACCCGAGCAACCCATTTGAGTGATGATTATCGCTTGATCAAGTACTAAGAGCTTCATATAATGAAAATACCAAACGTCGAGTTCAAAACATATTTACAACATCGAGTTCATGGATAATTCTCATTTAACAATATAAAACAATAGGGTTATAGGCTAAAAACCCTCCAGCATTTTGTGGATTGGGCTAAAAACTCTATATATTTTAAAGTTAATAAATAAATAAAAAAATGCATTGTATTTTATAAAATGAGCTAAGAACTCCATGCCATCTAATACATTAAAAATATCATCAACATCATTAAAATAATTATTGAAATTGTTGTTATTGAGATTTTAATGTTACAAAAAATAAAAATGATGGTTATTAATTAGCAAATGAAATTTAATTAAAATTATAAATTAATTTATATAAAAATATTAGTTTGAAATATATTTACATAAATAATATTATGAGATATTTTAATTTTAGTATTAATAGATTTTTACTGATATTTCTCAATTTTACATCTATATTATGATCTAAAAGACTAAAAATATTTTGAAAATATTATGGATCAAAATTAAACTATTTAAAAAATATAAGTAATAAAAACTTAGAAATAAAAAATAATAATTTAATCGAAATCTTAAAGATATTTTTACTCATTCTAAAATAGATAATTTTTTTTTTAATTTAAAGTTTTCAGTCTTTAACCCAAATCAATAGGAAGTATCAAAGCATTTTATTTCGTATTTTTGCTTGTATTGGTAATGCCAATAAAATGCCCATGATTTATTTGTAAGAGTTTTCGCATGAATAGGTTGTCAGCTTCCACTTTCTTAATGAACTCTGTTGTTAAATTTGTATGAATCAGATTAGTTAATTAAAGTAAATGAATAACACATAAAAAATTGATTTCCATGATCCATCCGTATGCATTAAATTATACACTTATACTGCGAAGTGCGACAGGACAGGTTTTCATTAGCCTTTTTGAACCCAAGGGAAACAACCTAAGCATTCAATTTTGGCATTACTGACTGCGCTTAAAAGCCGTGGGCTATTGATGGCTTGCTCAGGTAGGCATCTAGGCCACATGAATTTTAATGCTGAGGTAGTTGAGCTCTTTGTTTTTGCCTTTTTTTGGTCCCCCACTAAAGTAAAGAAGGAAGCATGCAGAAGAAATTGAAAATCGATAAATATGTATATATATACACTAAGTGATCTAAGCCTCTAGTGCTAAAAACACATGCCTATCTAATGCCAACTAGCTTGTATATACAACAATACATTACCGGATTCGGATTTTTGTGCAATTTGAGTTACATGTTACTAGTAAGATTATAATCATGTCTTGAAGTTTTTTGATCCTTATTTCTTTTGGGTTTAGGGTAAAGATTTTAATCATAAAGAAATAAAATACACAATTAAGCACAAGATTATAAGAATATTATTTAAATAAATGCTAAACGAATAGAATATGAAAACATCTACAATATTAAAATTATATTTCTTAAATTTTGAGACTTATTAAAAAAATAACAATCAATACTTAAACTTCTAAAAAAAAAACTTTCTAATTATATATCCCCCTTTTATCAATAACACCTTATAAGCTAATATAACTTAACAGCGTAAATGGTATTTTAAAATCTTAAACAGTCTATAAAAAATCTATAGTCCAGAACATGTTATACTAGTTAATACCTCAACTCATAAAATCAAAATAGGAAACAATTACATAAAATGAACAAGAAATATTTATGATCCTGCAAATTTTCAGAACCAATTAGTAAAAACTCATTGTAAATTTTATCAAATTATAAATTTCTCGACAAATTCGACCTTCCTAAAACCTTATAAGAGTATATTAATTTAATCACATTAATCAATTAACTTCTTATGATAAATAAATAATTATTAATTAATATAATATCACATGTTTATGTGTGTTAATAGAACTGCATAATATTATAATTTATAAATTTATTTATTTACCTTATTTTACATCAACAATCATATGTTCTATTTCTTTTTCAAATAACAAAAATATCATTGAGTTACTTTAAGTCTTTATGTATGTAATCGGTCAGATTTTACATCTCAACAACAAAAAGAATTTCATGACACTTTATGATTTTATCTAATTCATAATTCAACACGTTCCCTTTAAAGTAATATTTTAAAGTAAATTGTTACTTTAATTATTTCATAATTAATTTATCTTAAACCTTTCAAACCATATTTAACTTCTAACAAAATGTCAAAATTTCTTGTGAGATTAGAAGTGTAAATTATCTTCCTTAAACTTGTATGACTGATATTATGTCATTCAATTTTTCTATCTGGTCAATATCTTGATTCGTCTGAGGGTATGATTTATTATTAAAGCCTAATAAAAAAAATCATATTTATTTATGTAAGTTATGTAGACAATAGATTTATATAAACCACTTTCATACTATACTACCTTGCAAGGAATTCTTTTTATCCTTTAAAGGACATATCAAAAGATTTTCTCTATTTTATACCGGAGTGATGGATCCTATTTTAATCCCTTACAATGTTCATAATTAAAATTACATACCCAATAGTTTACCACTTTATGATCCTTGACTAGGATATTTTAGAGTAATGTCAAATGAGAGATAGATCCTTAACATATTAATATAATTACCGTTAAGATTATATAATAACTGCATTAAGTGAAATTAATCTCTCACTAAGCACTTATATATTTATCTTGATATTCTCTAATACCAATAGTCATGAGATCAACCACTCTTAACTATTAAGAAAATGACACATATAACAGTCTATCCAATTTACTAATATTTTATCTTGATAGTTCTTTGACAATGAACTATCTAGATTTTTAGGCTTTAAATATCTTGTATTTCAACTAGCATCAACGACAACCAAACATTCCATGAAGCCTTTGTCACTGATCTCCTACCGTAGAGCAAAGAACTCTTTGGACTATAGGTATTTAGCAACAATGGCACTCTCAATTCTGGGATCCTTAGCCTTGAGTTCCTCCAGCTCGGCTCGGGCACCTTCCAATTGCTCTTCGACTCTTGCAGTTTGACCCTCTCATCCTTTTTTAGATCAACCTCCTCATGATACTTCCTTATCAACTGGTTTTTTCTCAGAGGTCAGCTCTTTTACTTGCAGAACTAATGCCATTATGCTCTGCTTCAACTTCTCATTTTATGCCCATAGGCATTTGACCTCCTCCTGTTGAAAAGTTTGAATTGAGGCCTCCATGATAGTTGAGGTAATTTGGCAATAAAAATTGAAATAGAGGTAGGTTAGTTAGGATTAGGTAAAGTAAAGAAATAATAGGAGGAAAGAGGGAGTCTCTCCATTTTGAAGTTCTTGGGAATTAGGTGAAGGTCTGAAGTCTCCCTCAGAAAAATTTCTGAGGGAGCCCGCGCTGCTCCATGGCTCCAATAAAGGTCCTGACTTGGACTATTGTGTCAAGAATTCCATAATGGATGTGCGCTATGACAGAGGCGGCATAGACCGAGGAGGAGTGACCCTCTAAAGAAGATTGTTTGAAGGAATAAGGGTGACCTAAGCTAGGGAAGCAAGTGAGAAGGGCGAGGAGTTACATATGCCTACCCTCATTTGGTTTGAAGGAGGTTGTTCCCCAGTTATGGGTCTCTTGGCATGTTCTAGAGCATTCTGAGGAGATCTTTGCCTTCTTTTGGCCTGCTTGGCCTGAACCTTGGCTTCTTGCCTCCTCCTCCCCTCGAGCTATTGTTGGTCGGTTAAATAAGCCTTAGACATTTTCTATGCAAAAAATAAATTATTAGCATGCGCGTACAAGAAAACACTTTTAAGTGCAAATTAAAGAAAAAGGGCTACCATGGGAAAGAGCCCCCGCATCTAAAGGCAGGTCATCACAGATTAGACTGCAATGGGTCAAACAGTCTATGGTTAGAACCACTCTAAAATTCCTCTCCTCTTCAGGCTTATTCATGATAGCCTCACACACAGGCTCATTCATCTCAGAGAGTAGAAGCTTGATCTTTGGGGTACACCTCTCTTAGTACTCGGTGAAGTGGGAGTAATGGCAGGAGGAGCACTGCCCATTTTCTGTTAGTATGAACCACTTTCATTTTCATAACATATTGGCTTGAGAAAGTCTAGTTATGGGCTTGCCCTTCTCAAAAGTAGTATTGTACCACCCCGATTGCTCTGGCTCATACTGATTAGGGAGTGGAAGAAGCTAGTTCGAGGGGAGTGCCCGATCTTTCGTAGTAAAGCACAAACAACCCTAGTATTATTTTGCACATGTTGGGTACTAACTAACTCGACGGTAGCTTCCACGTGTATAGTAGGGATTATATTAATTGATCAGGGGGCACCCTAAAGCCCCAGATGAATATGCCTAGTAGACGGAAGTGTCTCCATTAACCTATCTGTACCCACAAGGGATATCTACTTTTGCTCCTCAGATACTCGAATGTTGATACACGATGGTATGTTGTACTCAGTTAGGATGTGGAAGTAATCATCCTCGTTGAAAGTTGAAATGACCTATTTATAGTGGTCTAACTAAGACTGAGCCGTCCCCTTAGTGTTTTTCCTCAGCTTGGGTTAGACCTTCCTGGGTTTATCTGCCTTTGAGATACTTAACTATCAAATGGGGAATGGGTCAGCCTTAGTTCGGTTGTTCATTGGTCATTGAAAGCCTAGCCTAAGAGGTTTAGGATCATCCTAAGGTCAATCATCAAATTTAAAATCAACTAAGTATTGGAAGATCATGAGGAATGGTACGACTGAGGATGATCCTAAGATCAAAGCTAAAATCGACTCAATGTTGGGGGATCCTGAGGAAGGATACGATTAAGGATAATCATGATATATGCCTAGGAAATTAAAATTAACTAAGTAGGGGAAGTAATAAGGAAGAGAAGGGTTGAGGTTTCGTTTGTCAAAAAGGGACAAACACCTACGCGTTCAATCCTTAGGTCTATTTTCTATCAAAATACGTTTTTCAAAGAAAAATAAAAGGCGGGAAAAGATTTGTGGGAAGAACATTCAAAGAAACTAGAAAACATGCAGAAAGAGAGGAAGGAACTTACTTGCTCTATTAGACATGATTACATGAATAGCATAGGTTGATAGTGAGAGGCATCAAATCTCGGAAAATAGAAAGAGAAGAGAAGGAGAGCTTTGTAGTTTTAAGGGAAAGAAAGCTTAGAAGGGAGTAAATGGTGTTGAGTCTAGGTATAAAATAAAGAAAGGGAAGAGAGAGGAGAGTAGGAAGGTGCATGGACATGACGGTTGCATGTGGCAACTGGTAAGGGACATACGTCATCACCCTAGAGGAACATGGATCAAGGGGCATTTAGGACGTTGTTGTGTGTCCTTTCACATCCATTAGTATAGATGGGGGTCTATAGAGCCCGCAAAAATGTGTCGGCTGGAAGGGATGTCAGAATGCCACGTAACTCATAATAGATGAGGTCACGTGCCAAGAGAATAACTGTTGGGCCTGATTCCGGGACAACCTCTAATCTATAATCTCAGCTTGAGTAAAGGAAATTGAGATTAAAATATATGATGACTGAGGAAATTGAGACTAATCTGCAATCTAAGTACGAAGAGAAGATGATGACTGAGGCTGAGGTCATACAGTGCTGAGGGGAACATTAGTTAACATGATAATAGTTGAACATGATAACAATGTGTTAAGGTTGAGCCAAGTATTTCTTTACTCATCTCAGAACTAAGCACGGATACGCCGAAGGGGTGGACAGGTGGAAAACCACTAACACCTGTGTGGAGAACACACTCCGGGTGTGTCAGACTGAGCCAGTATCGTTACACGCTGAGGCGACTCTGAGTGGAGAACACCCATCATGGGACATAAAATGATCAGGATATGGAGCAATATGAACATGACACGTATAAAGCTATTTAAGGTTTCCAACCTTGTATAGGTATAAAAGCTAACTTATTTAATAATATAAGATAATACAGTTTTTTTTAGAACTAAGCAACTAATTATATCTATATTTTTTCTTACGCTTCTTTAGAAAATTAACTGTGGCCAACTATCAATCCAGCCACAGTTTATTAATGAGTACAAGCGCTAATCTTAGAACACTATATACGGTAGAGCTTTTATTGTAGATGAAATTCATATAAAAAAATGTCTATTTTATTTTAAAATATATAAAAATATATATTTATAAATAAATATTTATTAAAATATTTATTAAAATATAAAAGATATATTCTTAAAAATTAAATAATAACTTTTTTACTCCCTCAAATTATACAATAAAATATAATAAATCAAATCAAATACACCCGTCTAGAGACCTGGCGGATGGACCACGGCGAGTCCACATTTATTATGTCAACTCCATCCATGAACAATATCCCTCCCTTTCCCCAACCGTTTTGCATCATCCCCATATTAATATCAGTCGGTCTCCCTCCAGCTCCAATTCCATATTAATTATTATATTCATATAATTCACGATTAAAAAAAGTTAATTAATTATTTAATTAATTAATTAAGCTTTTGTTATAAACAATGCTAATTATAAACCCAATTATTTTAAAATTAGGAAGTCGTAACTGCTGCTTAATTAAATGCTAGTTCGTTGAATTAATTGCTTAATTGCTTGGATGCTTCGTCATTGCGACAAATTCCAGAAATCGGTGGGGTAAAACGTGGGTGCCGTAAATGTTGTTCATTTATATTGCCACCTCGAATAAGACAATTTTTTTTTTATTATTCGCAAACAAAGTCTTACTAGTACAACGACCAATCAGAAAAGAGACCATTTATCCATTCTTTATATATATTATTATTATTTTATATTTATTTATTCTTTATATATCGGATCTTGTAAGAGATTTCAAATCCAGTAGTACTAGTACTGCTCACAAAGAGATCTAACACAGAAAGAAAAGAAGAGAAAAAAGTATGCAGACGACGTCGGTTCAAGAAGACAAGAAGGTCATGAGGAAAATTTTGTCAAGAGAGGAGACATCTTCATGCACGCCTAACTCTTCTTCCTTTAGGATCATGTACTATGGGGGAGCATCATGTTCAGTTCCCTTTAGATGGGAATCTCAACCGGGCACTCCTAAGCACACTTTTAGCAGTAAGAGTGACATTGATAATGTCACTCCGCTTACACCTCCTCCTTCTTACAATCTCTCTCCTGCTACTACACCTAGATCCAAGATGCATGTTAATAAATCCTTATTTTCTTCAAAACAAGTTAATGTTAATCTGTTCCGGCCAAAGAAGAAGAAGAAGGTCCATGTCTCGCCATCATCCTCTTTATCTTCCGTAACATCCTCGTCCTCGTCCTTATCCTCCTCCTGGTCGACTAACTCGTCCTCTTGGTCCTCGCTTTTATCTTCTCCGTCATCTGCAAATTCAGTGAAGATGTTTAAACATTTTTTGCACGACGACGATATTCATGACGACCGTGATCTGAAACAACCGTCCAGGACGGCTTTGTGTGGTACTATGTGCTTTGGGATTAATTGCAATTCACGTAGAACTAACTGGAAGAAGAATGGTATTTCTCAAGGTGATTATCATTGGGCGAGAATGATTAAAGTGAAGAAGGCAGTCTTGTCTATTTTGGGCCGAGGTACTGCCTAGTTAGAATATTTTTAGTATTAAATCAATTTCCTGGTTCTTTTTTCCTACGTATATCAGTGTTGTAGAAGTAATTGTGAGCTTGCTATAAATCATGAATCCATGATAAGGGTTCTACGTCCTTAGATCATTACTACATATGCATGCTGGATTGATCTATGTCATATCTCATGGTAGATCGATCATGAGTGAAAATACATTTCTTTCTCTTTCATTAAATACTTATATATAAGTCGATATGCACTTGATGATGATCGGTTATGGCTAAGAAAGAGCACAGAAGCTCTCTGAATCTCAGTCATTAATAATTACTATATGAGCTTGAGCTGTCATTGTTCAACCGCATAAATTCGAGCAGGTAAATAAAATTAATAAATGAAAGAGAAGAACGATATAAATGCATGTGCTGGCAGCAAATATTTTCACTTAACAGGATACCTTAATGTATCAGTATAACCATGTTAGTTGGAAAAGGAGATTGGACCTCCATCTTAATAAATACATTGGGTTGACTCAGTTTGAGATCCAAGAACCATAAAAAAAAAAAAAAGATTAAAGCAAATTAAACTTGCTGGAAATAGGCAATGCCGCCTTCAAATTTGCAATATTTTGGTCAGAATCCAAAGGCAATCTTGAGAATTCTCTATATCCATTGTCAATTTCTCAGCTTTACCTCATCCCTCCAACCGAAATTTCTCTTCCTCCTCGACGCACCCACAAGCAGGCCGAAGGTCTGGCTCATCAAAAGGCAACCCACGACTAGTAAGTATGGGTGGAGTTCTTAGGGACTCGGGAAAATGTCATAGCCCCTCTTCTAAATCAACACTGGGCTCACAAAGTAAGTCCTGCAAATTTATGATCTCGAGTTAATTAGATTGGGTTCATCTAAATGTACGGTATATATCAATCGAAAACTCGATCCAACTCTTATAAAATTTTACATATTTAATAAGAGCTCCACTAATTATTAAATCACATAAATATAATTTATTAAATAATATGCCAACTTTTAGCATATATATATATATATATATATGGAGATGTTCTATGTACATATACATTTAAGACCATTAAATTAAAATAAGTCTAATACTCAATTTAAACTCATTTACACTTTCTTCTAGTTCTCCCTCTTCTGCTTCATTACTTCAATTACTTCAAGATGTGAAAATTTACATATAGGACGCCAATTTGATATCAATCAACTAATTCATTCTCGTTGTTTTAGCCGTTTTTGAATTTTTGAAAGATAAATGATAGATTTTATAATAGTAAAAAGAGTTAATTTATGTATAATTTATTTTTTCTCTTGTAGTAGGTCAACATATATATATATATATTATATATATATATATATTATTATTTTTTTCTTTCCAATTCTAAGTTTGGTTAACTCATGTTATTTCTTATCCGAAATTAGCCTCAATTGATCTAATTTAACTTTTGCATTAATTATTCAATTGAACTTACAATGGTTCGCTTGCAAAATCCCAAATTTTTAAAAAAAATAAAAAAAAATTCATTCATACATATAATAACATATTTCCAATTATTAATGCTTTAAATTCAACATTCATCAAGTATAACTACAATAATTCATGGAACCAAGTTATAAGTTCATTCGATTACTACAATATGAGATACTTTTGTGACTTACTTTCGAGCATTTTCTTTCATAACCATTTTTTATTTTGTTTGTCTATCTACTAAAATATGTATTTTTACATATTTTTATTTCAATCATAAGTCCTTAAAAATCTAAATCATCATTAATGGTGTTTCTCTTCAAGTTCTAGATGGTATATACTCTTATCTTCTCGTGTTAAATTTTGAGGACTTTCATAAATATTTGTTTTAATAGCCATGAGATTCTGTGTACCTCTTCTTCTACATAATAATTCATCAATTTATTTATATTTGAAGAAATAATTGCATACAGTTATTCTTTTTCCATGCTAATTTCACAAGGATATTATATTCATGTGTCAATTAAAAATCAATTTATAGACCATTTTAGAGACATAATGAATGAAATTGTTGTTAGTATGAAAAATATTGATGAAAAATATTATTTGATTAAAGAAGTATGAAAAATAGTTTTGCCTAGATACGTGCTTATGTATATCCACCATACATGTGCACGAATTGATTTGGCTAAGAGCTTGTTGCTCTGATTTTTCGTATTAATCAAATCAATCTCTGATTATTTTTATCGACTTTTCACAATTTTAACCGTTACATGATCAAACATCCATTTTGGATTTTTCGGCTATGGAAACCGGGAAAGATAGTTAATGTAATAAGAGATTCATTAGGTGCTTCTGAACTAAATCAAAGTTATGGACTAGAATACATATTGTGTCAAAAAAAATAAAATTCAGGTGCGAATTTAGGATTTCAATGTATCAAGTTTGTGATTATGTACATCCAGTTTCATCATAAATCACGTACGCTAATTCAAATATACATATATATTTAGACATGTAAATGACAACAATCTATTGATGTTCTACAATTTGTATGGGATGGGAAGTTTCCACTTTCCATTAGGTCCATTATCATTTAGATGGGGGGGGGGGGGGGGGAAGATTTACAAGGCTCACATATTTATGGAGGATATTTCTTGTTAAAGGAAGAAACGAAAGGGTTAGAAGTTATAACCTGAAAAGGTCCTTTAGAGGTTATCTAGAATGACAAATAAGGAAATTAGAGGATCATACTTATGATAAAATCTATGACTTCCTTCTAATTACTGAAGAGATGGTGGAAAATACACTTCCTGGCAAACATGGTTATGGTTACTAGACTTCTTTCTATAACAACAGTAAATAACACAGCCCAAGTTGCAACACGAGCACCTCTTGAGTTTCTCAAAAACTCCGGTCTATAACGCCAACATAAATATTGTAAAGTATGAGGAAACAAAGATAAATCAATATATTTCAGTAACTTACTTGTTCTTATGCTTAATCTACACTATAATGAATTGTATATCTTCATGTAGCTCTGATTTCATATGATATAGCATATAATGTTGATATTATCATGTGATTGTTCAAAAAAGGCAACTATTAATACTTAATAGGTTACACACTGTATAATGAATTTAGTTTAAAAATTGTAACATCTTTTCTTTTATGCTTCATTACCATACATACATAATTGATACTCGAGCTTTGGATTTGGCAGTAGCCCAGATAGAGAGATCAGCAGCCCAGAGGACAACCATCAAGGCTGCAATCATCACTACCATAAACAAGCATATAAGTAAATATTAAGCAAGTAGTTCTTAGAAAGAGATGTTAAGAACGGACATCCTATGTCTTAATGAAGAAAGAAATTGTTACCAAACTATTACTACTGAAGAGAGTGTATCTGAAAGAACTTCACATAAATTTCACTATGAATGTTTAGACAGGTAGAAGATAATTTCATGTAGGATAGAAGCAAAATCACATTCAACCAATAGGAAATGGTGATCCCAAGTACCTCTTCCACCTGTCTGATACTTGTACAAAAGGGCCCAATCGAGTTGAATAAGGAGGCAAAGGGTAACACAAGAATGTACGACCATAGGAATATACAAAACTGTAATAGAGTGTAAAACAGCTTAATTGTATTGATGTGTACACTTTGTTTATATAGTAATTACATTTGTGCAAACCTAACGAGAAAGGAAAATACAAAAGATATTCACATAATTAAATCAAATAAACAAATCGAGAAAATGAAGGAGAAGATATTTTTGTTATACGCCCTTGCAAAATGGACGTGCCATCCGCAACAGAGATTTTGTCACGCAAGAGCTGAAAACGTGAACGACTAAGTGGTTTGGTAAGAAGATCGGCGAGTTGATCAACTGTGGAGATGTGGGAAACAGTAAGCAAACCCTTTGCGACAAGGTCCCAGATAAAGTGAATGTCAATGGAGATGTGTTTCATGCACGAGTGCAATCCGGGTTGAGAGAGAGGTATGTGGCACCAATGTTATCACAAAAAATGAGAGGAGCATACGGAAGAGGAATGAGGAGCTCAGAGAAGAGATTTTAGATCCACCGAACCTTAGACGTAGCATAAGCAGAGTGCGATATTCAGCCTCAGTGGACGAGCGAGCAACAACCCATTGTTTACAAGACCAATAGGATTTGAACCAAGAAAAATAATAAATGTCGAAGTGGAGGAGCAATCAATAGGATTACCAGCCCAATCAACATCAGAATAGGCAGTGATCGTAAAACCAGTGGAGCGACAAAGAAGGAGGCCATGACCGAGAGTACCCTTGAGGTAATGAAGAAAACTCTTAACAGCAGCCAAATGCATAAGTGTAGGTGCAGCCACAAACTAACCCAAGCAACTAACCGAAAAGGAGATATCCGTATGGGTGAGAGTTATGTATTGGAGGGCACCAATAGCCTGACGATAGACCGTTGCATCAGTGAGGTCAGACAAGTCAATCGTAGAGAGAGAAACCGAAGAAGCTATAAGGGTATGAAGCGGACGAGCACCATCCATATCGTGACGGGTTAGCACGTCTAAGATATATTTTTGTTGAGTGATAAAAAAGCGTTCGCGACAAGAAAGAACCTTGACCTTGAGGAAGTAGGAAAGAGGGCTAAGATCCTTAACCGAGAACCGGGAGGAGAGTTGGCCAATGATCTTCGAGATAAGCACTGAATCATTGCCCATGATAAGGAGATCATCAACATAGACGAGGAAGTAAAGGCATGTGGAGCCGGCATGTATGACAAAGAGAGATGTATCAGACCTTAAAAGAAGGGCAGAGCTGAGAGCAGTGTACCAAGCACAGAGAGCTTACTTTTAAGACCATAGAGCGACTTATAGAGCTTACAAACATGTGTAAGGTGAGAGGGATCAACAAACCCATTAGGTTGAGACATGTAAACTGATTTCGTTAAGGTACCATAGAAGAAGGCATTATTGACATCAAGTTGACGAATGAATCAACCACGCATAGTAGCAAGGGAGAGAATTGTCCAGATGGTAACGGGCTTGACAACCAAACTTAGACTATTTAGATTGAAAATAGATCAACTACGACGACATGACCTAGATTTTCAGATTGTCATATACCTAAATCGTAGCATATTCTTGCATTGTAGAGCAAAATGAAAGCACAAAAAGAGAGAGAGAAGGGATGAGGGAGAATAAAGGGGGAACAGATAAAGAAGATGGATGATGAAGAATAGAGAGAGAAAAACATAATATTTGTAGTTTCCATCAATAAAGCAAGAGCTCAAGATAACCTTGGAGTTGTCAAGCTCATTAATGGAGTGGGAGTTTAAATAGATATGGAGCACTCGAGCCTCATCAACACAGTGAGAGCTCTAGTTTTAGTGAGGCCCTAGGCGGGCTATCTTAGTTGCCTAAAGGAAAAGTTGGTCCTAGGCGAGCTAACTCTGGAAGGGTTAAAGAGAGCCTTTTTATATGAGTAACCGGTAGAGTATGTTGGGTTATGGATGATCCAATTTGGTACCCGGTTTCCACACCCAATTAGATGGACAGGTCTGGGCCACTAGAATTAGGCTTCACCAATTAACATAATATACTCCACCTTGAAAGCACAATTTACCTAGCTATATTTAACAGTGCTAAAAACCTCCAGATTGGTTTCTCCTTCATAGCTCTAGAAGAACAAAAGATACTCCAAGCTTAACAAATCCGAACAGTGTTTGAACTTTGTTACATTGACCACCTTAGCGCCCATATCTGTTGGATTCTGATCAGTTGGAACTTTGGAGATCTGTTCCTGATGAAATCTAATCATACACAAAGTGGAACGTGACATCTATATGTTTGGTAAGCTCACGATGCATTGGGTTCTTACTCAACTTTGTTGCACTTTTGTCTAAATAGACACTGCAAACACTCCTCAGGTAGCCCAATTTCTTATATTATCCCTTTCGGTTAGATTGCCTCTTTAAATACATCTCTGTCAATGCTACATATTCAACCTTGATTGGGTTTTCCAACTTTTATAACTGCCACCAAATAAAAAATGGCAGGCCATTGTTGACTTCCTAGAGTCACGGTTTCTGCAAAATTAGAGAACAATTTCAACTGGCGACGACTTGTTGTTAGTCCACTTAACAAAACTCAATACAAAATTAGATGTACAATTTTAGTACCCGGGTGTTTGTTAGAGGGGAAAATAACAAAAAGGAAGAAGATTTAACCGCTTACATTAATCAGCGACTGTGGTCACGTACTTATACAGAATTAAAAGCATGCCTACGTAAGAAAATTCCCTCAACAAAGTGAATGTAATTGCATGGAATTGAACACTACTTATATATATATATAGAGAGAGAGGGAGAGGAGCCCAATTCAAAGTGAATGTACCTGGCAATACTATCCAAAATTCCCTCAACAAAGCAACAGTCATTGTAAGAACACAGCGTCAACAATATCATCATTCATGAAACAGAAGAAAAGCTTCCTAATATCAATTTAAAAATAAAAAGAAAAAGCTCATTATCCATTCCTTTAGTATTTTGTTGCTCATTTTCTCTCCCCTGAATTTCTTAAATAGGAAACGGAAATTTATCGGGTATATTGGATGGGTTTCTTTACAACCTCTTAGGCTTCTTCACCACCTCCTTTTCGGTTTCTGCAGACTTTTTCTTTTCTTTCCTCTCTCTCTTCTTCAGAGCTGTCATGTGCGCCTTTAAGATTGTTGCATACGAAGCTTGGAACCGCTGGTGATCTCTTGCTCCAACCTTTCCAATTGAAAATCAAATCTATTAGCTAACATCCATTACTTTGAAAAAGAAGAAAAAGAAAAAAAATAAGAGCAAGATACCTTTAGAAGTTTACATAAACAAGATAAAAGGGTATAACCAAAGAAAAGAGGTAGGGGTTGGTTGTTTCATACGATGGAGCAACTTTGGCTCTCATAAGTTATGCTCTTCTACACAATCAAAACTCCATGATTAAGGTCCTTACGATGTGAGAAACCCGTTTAATTATAGAAGCCCCTTTAACTAGACTGGAGCTTTATGTACAGATCAATTAGAATTAGCAGTAGAAAAGATACACTGGAGTAAGATCAGGAAAAAGCAACGTCAAATCAGATCATGAATAAAAGGTCACTGCTGGTAAAAACACCTCCTGCTTGGTAATCCTGATAAATTTATAAACTCTTGAAAAATGGGTTTTACCTCCTTTAGACCTTTAATAAGATATCACTGAAATACATGATTGTTTGATAGAGGGCATAAGGTTTATGGAATATGTGAATTTGGATCTCTCATGGAGAACTAGGTCATAAATATGCAATTTTAGATCTGGTTACAAAACAAAAAATAGAAAATTTGGCCACTACCCTCACACTTGCAGGTTTCTATGAATCACACATAGGTCATATGAACCACAGTGAGAAGAGGAATAAAAACTTTTCACTAGAAGTTAAACAGCTTTAATTTGCACTACTTTGGATATTCCAGGTATCTTCTACATTATTTAGATGGATCTCCATTCTATCTTCTTATCAATCTTTAAGAGCATTTCATCACTAATCATCAATGATCAATATGCCATCCCTTATACTACTGTAAGTTGACAGCAGGAATAGAAAATTTTGAAACCAAATAACCAATTAATATCAGACATGACCGGGTTAGTTCCGAGTGATGTGGACATTGGTTACATAAAAATGGATTTAGTTACAAATTTAGGCTGCAAATTGCATTATTAGTTCTGATTGCAAATCACAGTATTCAGAGCTGCAAAGCCTCACAAGAGCTATATATGATCACAACTAGAGTCTAAGGAATCACACCTTCGAAAACTCTTCTTAGTCTCAGAGAAAGAAAAACTACCAAGACACATAAGAGAAAGTAATAATTATCAAGGATAGGCCAGTCCATAATTATATGAATACTAAATATTAGTATCTTCATAAGCACACTGAGAATTAGAGATAATGAGTTTCTAATCATAAACCAGATTGTTAGTAGAAATACACAGAACGCATACCGAACTTGAAATCGTCTTTTTCCCATCTGTTGCACGAATAAGGCATCTGAAATCCAAAGTTTCACCAGCAGCAGCCAGTTTATTCTTCTGCGCCTTTGACTTCAATGATGCTATATCAGAATACGAGATACTATTGTAAAAGATTTCTAAAGCCAGACAATGAGTAAAAAGTTTATATCTTTTAGGAACTTGTAGAAGGTTGTACATACATCGTTTGAGATTCACCCAAACTGAACCTTTCTCCGTGCTCCGTTCAAACATGCTAGTGAGTTCATTGAGAAATGGGTCTACCTGCAAAAGAACCTAACATAATTGGACAAACAAAAACAATTAATTACATGAAGGCACAGGTATTTTCATGACGTAGAAGATTCTATTTAACAAAAGAATAAAATAAAAACAGAAAACAGTGAACAAGAATCAGGCCTAAAATTCCGTTGCCACAAAATGAAAGATTTATTTCTCTACCATACTGTGATAGCAGTTTATACAACAAATTTAAAGAAATAGAATGTTGATTTAGCACAGTCTACAATTAACCTAAACACCAGACCCAAATCTATATTGAATAAGTAAATAACAAAGCAACTTAAAAAGGCAACGAGATCAGTGAGATGAATCCAGTACTGCTAGAAATTCATGGGAATATAAAGAAGCAGCTTTCCTTCACTCTCTCTTATAGTTTATATCTCGAAGCCCCTTGCCAATTACATTCCAACCCAGAAGGCAAGCACAACACAGCATTCATAGCTACACATAAATCAGTATAAACATGCAGATGAAATCGATTTGCTACAATATTGACAGCGGGAAATAAAAGCGGTCAATAACGGAGAATTCAAGGAATAAGAATGTAATTACAAAGGGAAAAAATTGAAGAGATAAAAAACGAGGATTACCATTATCAGAGAGAAATTTCCGATTAGGGCAAACAGGTGTCCTGCAACTGATGAAGAAGGTCCTCCTTTAATTATAGACGAGAACGGCGAAATTTAAAAGGAAACAGAAAAATTAACACCAGAAACGAGCCCAGGACCAGAGCGGAGAGAAGAGAAGAGCCCTGGTGTCGTTTTGGTGAGGAAAAGTCACTCTTCTTCCCGTTTTGGGATTCTTTTATTACTAAGTGAGTCCCTATCTTTAAGGAAATATTATTTTGGCCCCTTACGTAATAATTACTTTCGGATTTCCCCCAATAATTTTTAATTCAACTTTTATAATCTCTATTTATTAACCTTCTCCGCCTTTTCCTTCTTTTACTTCCTCTTCTTTATTGCAGAAGCCATTGGAGCATTGCAATGGGATCTCTCCCACCCTTCTCAGATTTAGATCCTCCATTTCCCTCACCCTCTCAATCCAAACAAGCTCCTTCCCTTAACCAGATCCAAACTCCAATTGATCAATCTACCCTTCTCAATCTCTTCAAATCCCAACAAAGCCACCTCAACTTCTTCTTCCGCAACCTCGACCTCTCCCAAACCCTGACCTTCACCCTCACACTCCTCAACTCCTCCGGAACCATTTTCTTCTCCGGCGTCGGCAAGTCTGGTTTCGTCGCTCAGAAGATCTCTCAAACTCTCGTTTCCCTCGGCACCCGATCTTCCTTCCTTTCTCCACTCGACGCTCTCCATGGCGACATCGGCATTTTAACCTCGAGCGATGTTTTGGTCCTTTTCAGCAAGTCAGGGAACACAGAGGAGCTTCTCCGCCTTGTTCCTTGCGCCAAGGCCAAGGGTGCGTATTTGATTTCTGTTACCTCCGTCGAGGGAAATGCTCTCGCCGGTGTTTGCAATATGAATGTGCATTTGCCTCTCGAACGAGAATTGTGCCCTTTTGATTTGGCGCCGGTGACCTCCACTGCGATCCAGATGGTTTTTGGGGATACGGTGGCGATTGCACTGATGAGTGCTCGGAATCTTACTAAAGAGGAATATGCGGCGAATCATCCTGCTGGCCGGATCGGCAAGAGTCTCATTTTTAAGGTTAGTCTGGATCAGTTTTTGTTTGCTCTCAAGATTACATGTCATTATTGAATCCGTGATTGAGAAATTAATTTATTTTATTATTGTGTTTTCGATTTTAGAATAGTGCAATTCATATTGATTAGTGCAGTTTCATTTTCTCTTCTATGATTTCGTTTTGATGCAAGCTCCTTTCATATTTGCTACTATGCTAATGATCCAGCTGATGAATTTTGTTACTACTGCTGTTCCACTTCGTTTAGAAGTCATATTTCTCCTCTACCATGGGTTTTGCCCCATTTCCTATATTGTCGGTAGGTTTATTGGCATCCGCAAGTTGTTATTTCATAAATTGTCCAAAAATCATATTTACAGATTTTCCTCTGCTATGTTTTATTGTCAGTATATGTTGATGAAGTTTTTTTTTTTTTTTTTAAGTGTTTAATTATTTATTTTTTTAATGTTTAATTTGTTTTTCTCCATCTTGTCGGTGGTCTGCTATTATTGGGTTCTAGTACTTTCTTCGTTTGCACGTTTTTTTTCCCCCCGGAAGTGAGGAAGAAGAAGATGTCATAGTCACTCAAGGTTAGATGTGTCAACGGGCCACCGGCTCCTTAAAGGTTTTTCACTATTTAGAGTTAAGCCGGGTTGGGCTAGACCCGTTTTCTCAATATTTGTTTGGGTCTGGTCTGGAAAGCCTTTTGGGTTTATCATGTGCCCATCCAAGCCTAAGATGGGCCGGGTTTTACCAGGCCTTACCGGGCCCAAAATGAGCCCGACCCTTTTTAAATAAAATATTAATAATAAACTATTATTAAAGTAAGTAAAATTATTTGAGAGTCTGAATTCTGAGAACAATCTAATTAACAAGAGGTTTAAAGAACAATCTAAACAAAATTATTAAATTATATCATCAAAGTTTATGACCAAATAAGTAATAGTATCTTAAATTATCAAATTATCAAATAACTAACAGTTTAAGTGCATCTCAAATAAAAAATAAACTTTTGGCCAAATAAATATTTCATTGCATATTATTAAATAATAGGTCTGTCAAAAAAATCTCTTGATTTTAAAGATGAAAAAAATAGACTTTACAATAAAGGCATAAATAATAAAAAATATAATAATAAAAGTTTGCCAGGCCAGCCCAGTCGGGCTCGTCCGGGCTAAGCCCAGCAGGGCCTCGGGCTCATCTGGTCTTATATATTGGGATGGGCTTGGAAATTATCCAAGCCCGGCCCAGATTAAAAACGCGCCAGACCGGGCTTAGGCCAGGTGGGTCAAAAAACCTGGTCCATTTTGATATCTCTAACTCAAGGTATCCCTTCAAAGCGTAATTACTATGTTTTTTTTTTTTTGGTAGTAGTTGGTGGAGTACAAGCCACATACCCAATTAAATAAAACCTTAGGTAGACTTATAAAATGGTAGTTTATGATTGAATTCGGCTGGAGCCCACAATCCCGACCATAGAATCTTACTCAAATTCCCTTTTCAACCGTTTTACCCAAACCAAATGACCAAAAGCAATTGTTATCCGACATTGAATGATCTGTTTTGGAGCACTACTACGAATTGTAGGTTGGGTATGTGAGAACAGAAAAATTAATGTTTCAGCGCCTGACTATATTCGCCTAGCTCTAAGAATAATGTGTATCTAGTCTCTCATGCTAATATGTTGTTTGTAATGCCCTTCAATGAATTAAGCATCTGTTCTGGGGGGATCCAGAGAAGTATGTAAGGACTCTTGATATTTATTGATGATAGTTAATATGACCATGTTTGGACACAAATGGAAAACATTGAGTGGCTCTTCTATCACTATGAATAGTGGACTACCGGTTTCTGGGCACTGGCTTGATTTTAATGATGGTAAAATGTTTTTCGTAGATGCAACCTTTTTTTTCTTCTTGGGTAGTAGGTAAGGAGTTTATTCAAATCTTGCTTTCACCTTTCTGCTTTCTCATTCTGTCAATTCTTGGATTGAGTTGGGTTTTAATTAAAACACTAGGAAAAAAAAAAAAAAAACTCCACCAGAAACTTATTAGAAATACCATTGCTACGGAACCTTGGAACTTAATTCTATAGCTGGTGTATTTTCGGGTGTTTAGGTAAGAGATGTCATGAAGAAGAAGGATGAGCTTCCGGTTTGTCAGGAAGGGGATCTAATAATGGACCAGCTTGTGGAGCTGACAAGCAAAGGGTGTGGATGCCTGCTTGTAATAGATGAAGAGTATCACCTGGTTGGAACGTTTACAGATGGTGATCTGAGGCGTACTCTCAAAGCTAGTGGGGATGGTATCTTCAAGCTCACTGTGGGAGAAATGTGCAACAGGTAAAAATTATGTTCCAATCATAATTCTCTGTTTGGTTCATGGGACTTAAATCAAATTTATTGCCCTACACTGTTAATTGTAGTAGAGTGTGATCCTGTGCACTTTTTTTTGGTTCTTCGGCAGGAAACCGAGAACAATCGATCCTGATTCCATGGCAGTGGAGGCCATGAAGAAGATTGAAGCTCCTCCATCTCCTGTACAGTTTTTGCCTGTTGTTAATGATCAGAACGTTTTGGTTGGCATTGTCACATTGCATGGCCTAGTTTCGGCCGGACTTTGATTGCTTTTAAATAATGCTTCTTATTTTTAACTTATAGCCCTTTTTTTATTGGAAATGTAAAGCGATTGAAACGAATATAAAGTTTAAAGGGTTGCACTATTCTTAGATTATGATATCTACTAAGTTATGATAAAATAATGATATTACGACTGTTAGAGAAAATAAATATTGAGAATGTTTACATGAATTACGTGAGCCATGAGCATATATCATGAGCATATATAGCAGTAAAAAGTTTAAAGAAAAAGTTGAAGTATATATCTATGGATGATAAAATGGTATGCTAAAGAAAATTGATACCGGATCAATTTGATTAATGTGTTGTTGAGTGACTAATTTCCCTCCGATGGATGCCTTCTCATTAAAAAGCTGAGAAACTTGGAGGCTGAGTCCTTTGCTTGATGATTAAGCTTGATTGGTGAGCAAGCACTTTTACTTAAGGCATAAGTTAAGGAGATTTTTAAGAAGTGGGACTTTCTTCCTAGATGGCAAGTGGACTATCTTCGGTTGATTAATTTTAATAAGTGAAAATATTCTCTTCAGTAACATATTTTTACATTTCGAACATTTTAACCTCTTTTCATTCGTTTTTGTGCACTGATTCTGTTGACTTTCCTTTCAAAACCTTGTCAAAATGCATCCGGGAAAGAAAAATCACCTCAAAAATCGAGGAATTTTGGAATAAGAAGGCATACAAACTGCCCACAAGGCAGGCTAGGTAGTCGCCCCTCCTTAACCGCACACTAATGGTAGGCAGGCGGTATTAATTAACCGCATGGCCTTTCGTGCGGCCGGTCTTCTAGGTTGCATAGTTTGTCGTGCGGTCGGCTGATCGGATGGCCTCATTCGCACTTTTTCTAATGCAAATGACCTTTAAATTTGAGTATTTTTAGCGATTTTGATAAATTTTTTAACCCATCCAATTTTGCATGTCAAAATTCTAATTTTGGCATCAACAGATGAAAAATGAAGTGAGAGCCTTGGATAATAAATTTTGGATTGATCTGGTTATTGAGTAGTCCCTTTTCCCTTTACTTAAGGCCTCTATTTATTGACGAACTTAAGCTTTTGGTTGCTTGCCCTTTATAGATCCCCTTGTTGAATTATTAAAAATTGAATTGTGGAGTCCATTTTTCTCATTTATAGATATCTTTCTTCATAGCGGCCGATTTGCCCCCAGAGTTAGCCAAATGTGGCTTGAATCATGTCTAGATTAATTTTCTTGCTGCACAATGACTCCCTTTTAACCCGATCAAAGCACCCTTCATTCTAGAAACTAACTCTTATGTTTAAGGCGTCTTTTATAGCTTGACCGACTTGTTTTTCCTCTTAGCCAATTTACAGCCTTAAATGAGTCAAATCTTGCAATTTGCATACAACTTCCTCTTTGATTTATGTTACATTCATAGGTAACTAATTATCCATAATATCCTTGAAATATAACCATCGTTCAACTTGACTGTCGTTCGGAAAGTTAACGATGAACACTTGGTCAGCCAACTTTCATTATTGTGGTTGAATCATTCAATAATTGGACATTCTTGGATGATTAATGTCTTAAACCCTTTTAGAACACCTAACGGCCATATGCTACTTGTCAGAATGATAATTTTGGTATCAACTAATTCCCCTTTGTATCCCTCTTACTGAATATAATTTTAAAAATATGAGAGATAAAATGATACGTTAATCGTCAAGCATTTATAAATATCACTCCATACTCATCACTTCAGTCACTTTCTACGAAGAATCTCAAAAATTATTTAAGAAAATCTCAAGAAGGCTCACCTTTCACCATGGCTACCACTTCAAGTGTTGCTTTTCTTATGTCTACGAATCCTCCTTCGACCGATTGTGATCATGACATGACACCTTGGTGGCTAGTGGTCCGGAGGTGACATTGGGTCCTTGTATTTTTGGTGAACGACCGGTAACGGATTAGGAAATCTATCAGTTTCACGACCAACTTTGGTTCAAGAAAGAGCAAATTGACTGAAATGTCAATTCGGTTGTTGTCATGAAATGATGGTTAAGTCAACCTGACAGACAGTAGGTCAGTTAAATTGATCGACTGCAGTCGACCTATGGGGATACATGGGAGTTGGCTAGCCTAATATTCGTATATGATTTGATCATCTTCTTAGCAACGATGAGTTTTTGGTCATGATCCCATAACTGTCTTATGTTCCCATACAAACATAAGACAATGACCATTTTTCATGCTACCGCCATCACCAGGTTGCCGATTGAGAGCATTAACGACTTTCCTTATCTCGGGCGGGGACTCTTCTATTGGGCTTTCATGGACTCATTCTGTGATGATGAGGATGTGGTCACAGATCTTGAGCATGTAGCTTTAATGCTAATCTTGGTGTGCAACGAGATGCTTCCTACCAACGAGCTTTATGCATTCCCGCTTGAGCCACTACCAACGAGATGCTTCCTCTTATCGTTGCCTTATCACAAAGTACAAGATTTTCTCTAGTTTCCTTTACCTTAGTTTATATCTATAGAGGTTACGATGATATGGTAGGTAACCCATTTCTTATGACTGGTATGGCTGTGTTTGTGGTGTTATACTGGGTTTATTTTCACTTTCCTATACTATGTTTGAGTAAACCAAGAACTATTAGGGCCGTGCGAGTTATGGGTTGGATTTCACCGAGCATAGATATTTTGGCGTTTATTTTCAATCATGCTTTCCAT
Organism: Coriaria nepalensis; assembly: GCA_027186245.1. Classification (NCBI taxonomy): domain Eukaryota; kingdom Viridiplantae; phylum Streptophyta; class Magnoliopsida; order Cucurbitales; family Coriariaceae; genus Coriaria; species Coriaria nepalensis. Next base: position 6,078,651 of record CP114491.1, on the reverse strand, counting down.
TTTTTCATGCATAAACTGGGAAACCCTTTCATTTATTAACAACCTATTCTCAAGCTATATTTTTGGACCATAGTTGTTTACCACTGGGGATTTTTCGAAGGACCCACATTTTTCAGTTAGTAGAGACCTTCAGTTGTGATTTTGACCGACCAAAATCACAAGTATGCATTTGAGTTGTACTTTCCGACTCTGATGATCAATCCATTACGCTTTATCCAGCAGGTTCCTTTACCACCTGTTTTCACCACCAATACCTTCTAGGGTATCAGAAGGGACCTTAGTTACCGATGTTGTGGGTGTTGTAAAGACTATGAAATCTCATATTAGGAAATTCTAGATGATTCCTAATTGCCAAATAATCTATATATCAGTGACCTCAGTGTTCAGATCTTCCGCTGAGATTCTCTCTTGACTGAACATAAACGTGGGGGACAACTAAAACCATTCCAAACTAGTTCCCCAGCCAAGACTAGCAGTGACCAGGATTCATATCAACCCTTCGGCAACTCCTCTTCAACAAAGCTTCCACGTAAACCATCTGAATTTCCTTTTCCGATTTTTAGCCCTCAATTATAATTTGGTCTTTTGACAAACATTGCTCCTTATCATGCAGCTAAGAAATCATCTAGGATTACAAACTAGAAGTTTGGCTCCAAAGCTAAGGCCAACACTGATTTAGCTAGTGTGACACTTTCCCCTGACAAGTAAGCACGAGGTTAGATAGCCATCGGGCCCTGATCGGGGAGGAAGGAGGCTTCTAGGGTAAAATTTTACTTGACCAATCTATTTGAACTTGTTTTAACTTTGGTTATTTGAATTGGGAAAGACCATAGTGATAGAGGTCAGGAGGAGGAGATGTCATTACCTCTCCCAGGACTCTTCTTCATCCACAAACTCTTTCTTTGACGATTCTAACCAACTAGAGTTGGATGAGATAGAAGCAGGCGATCTAAGTACCCCTGATTGGCCTGGGTTAGGCCAAAGCTTCTATTGTAGCAGTGAGAAATTGGAGTAGCTGACTGTAGAGGTAAGTTTCTTGACGAGCACCATTCTAAAGATTAATAACTTCCTAGCTCATGACTTTCTTTTCGTCCAAGAGACCTCTGATTTCTCGACTCTTGTGTTTCAGGACATGTACATCAAGGATTTTGCTTTGGCTACTCTCGAGAAAATGGCCAACTTATCTATTGTCAGGTCGTCGACTCGTCTAGAGAGTTCTTCTTCATATTTTAATGATGTAACTACTTTTAGCTAGGGTCAAACTTAGCTTGTTCTTATGTAGAGGTAAGTTTCTTGACAAGCAACTTTTAAAGCTTAATAACATCCTAGCTTATGACTTTCTTTTCATGCAAGAGACCGTTGATCCTTTGAATCCCATGTCTAATGACATGGACATCGAGGATTTGGCTTTGGTTGCCCTCGAGAAGAAAGCTAACCTATCTACCACTCGGTCGTTCACTCGTCCGAGAGGTTCTTCCTTATCCTTCAATGTTGTAACTGCTTTTAGTCGGGTTTAGACCTAGCTCGTTCTTGGGACCAAGCATTCAGCTAGTGATCATCGTGCTTGGGATAAAAGGATACCCATGATGTTGTTGTGGTTGAGATGCCTTCTCAGGTTGAGCGGATCTAGGCCGAGAAGGTCACCAGAGCAGGATGTTAGACCTAAGAGCTTAAGGAGTGACTGAGGATCAATGAGGTCCGATACCATGAGCTTATAAGATTGGCTCGTCCCCTATCTCGAATGGTTATACAAATGGCCGATTAGGTCCCACCTAGAAATATTGTATAGAGGATGTCGAGCGGGAACTTAGACATCTAAATGAGGAGTGGTCGTCTAGATGAGATTAGCCTACTTTCATACGCTTTTTTATTTCCTATAGTAATTTTTATTTTATGACTTTGCTAAAGGGTCGATTCTTTTTTGATAGATTATGTTTTGATTGGATCGGCCATAGGGCCCTATAGTTAGTATATTTAAGCTTTTCATTATTTTTTCTCATCTCTATTGAATTCCTTATTTCCATACTTCTTACCCATTAAGTAAAAAAAAAAAAAGTATTTAAGTATTAATTTGACCTTCACCTCGAGCATTTTCAAACAAAGTCGAAAAATAATGCTTGAGGTAAAACCCATTAATAGGCTTATACAACATCATACTTTCAAGAGTTTCCAACCAATAGGTGTTTTATCGAAAACTTGCTGCACATGAAACGACCTTTCCCAATTAGGAGCCATGTGAACTTTTGGATTTAATATCGAAAACTCGACCTATCTAGAAGCTAGAATAGGGGGACTTCACTTATAGATGTTCATTATCTTAGAAAATCCTTTCAACATACTTAAAATGGAAGCTAGTTGTGCCATGCCATTGGCTTCTGCAATGAATGACCTAGACATATGATTCAACGCCCATTCTTTGAATTCATCCAATAATTGAACAACTTTGGACAAGTAGTCAGTCAACACGGGATTAGCACATTTGTAGTCTTCAAATTTTTGCTTGATCACTAGTTAAGAATCATAAAAAACTGATACATGGGTTTCACTGAGTTCCAACATAATTTCTAAGCCAATAATCAAAGTTTTTTACTCGGCTTGATTATTCGTGAGTCGAAAGTTAAGTTGGAAAACCCATGTACTTTGCTCACCGTCACTCAACTTGATTGAAATTCTAGCACTAGCTATCTTTTTCAGTGCCAAAACCATCACAGTGTAATTACCAAGTTGGATCTTTGTTGACCAATACTTTGAATATGTCATTTCAATCATTTGATGGGGACTCGGATGGATAATCAGCAGAAAATTTGGCTAAGGCTAGCCCTTATACTGATTTTTTAGGGATATATTATAGACTGAACTCGGTCACATGCAAGGGCCCATTTTCCCAAGCATCATTGAATGATTGTCTGAGAAAAGAGATACTTAACCAAATCATTCCGTGCTATTATTAGTACTTAAGCGTTGCATAAATAGTGTCTAAGTTTTGTAACTGCAAAATATAAAGCCAGATAATGCTTCTCGGTAGAAGTATATTGTACCTCGATAGAAGTATATTGTAGCTCGATAGGAGATAATACATGGCTAAGATTTCAGATGGCATATTCATTTTACTCATTGTTCTCTTGAGCCAAAAGATAACCTATTGATTTGGTGGTGGCCGATACATATATTAGCATATGTTGGCCCCTCACTGCTTGGGTGAGCAGATGAGGACTAGCTAAATAGTGTTTGATGCTATCAAATTCTTTGTGATGGTTTGGTAACTATATGAACTCATCTTCTTGCTTTATTTAAGCAAAGAGCTGAACACCTTCGTTTTTCTGACAAAGTTAAATATGAGCCTTCTTAAATAGTTGATTTAGTCAAGAAAACGTTGTAATTCTTTTTTATTTTTTTAGAGGCAGGGCTTTGCTGATCGACCTCTATACCTCTTTGATGAATTAGGAACCCGAGGAAATTCCTAGCTAGAATGTGAAAAGCATAGTTCAACAGACTCAACTTTAACTTGTGAAAACGCATCTGGTCCAACGTCTTTTTCAAATCAACCAAGTGATCAGCAGGCTTAACTGTCTTTACCACTATGTCATCAATATTGACCTCTATAATTGTCCTAATCGAATTGTGCAATATCACATTCATAGCCCTTTGGTAGGTTGGTTCGACGTTCTTTTGCTCGAAGGTCATAATGACCCATTTAAAGAGTCCTATAGCGTCGAGACATCGAAAAGTTATCTTATGGACATCTTCCTTAGCTATGGATATTTGATTATATCTAGATTTCCCATCCATGAATGATAGAAGCTTATGCCTGACTGCCTTATCTACTAATAAATCAGCTACCGGTATTGGATACTCATCCTTTTGGGTGGCCAAATTGAGGTTACAGAAGTTGATGCATATTCTTAACTTGTCATTCTTCTTTACAAAAGACACTCTATTATACATCCATTCAAAATATCTAGAGATTCAGATGACCCCAACTTTGTGTAGCCATTCAACTTCTTCCTTTTCCATTAGTTTTACCTCGGTAAACATCCACAAATGAGGTTGTTGAAAAGTTTTATACCTGGTCTTGATTGTCAATCGATGTTCTACCAAATATTGATCTACCTCAGACATTTCATGGTAATCCCAAGAAAAATAATTAGAATAAGCTGGTAACAATTTCATACTTCACTTTGCATCTATACAGAAAGAAAGCTACTAATATAAACTAGCCATCGGTGGTTAGTCGAACCTAAATTTATTTTAATCAAAGGATCTTGTACATCATCTTTTAAATCATCTAAATTAGATAGAGCGAAGTCTAACTGATCCATTTTTAGACCTTCGTCTGATTCCTCCTCTATTTGCTAGAATAAATATTTTTCCTCAACGGCCACTATAGCCGCCGCCGGGACTGTGCCTCGGTCACGGCATGTCATGGAATGAGTGCTAGCATCTAACCGTTGTGCTTGACATCGATTGATTCAAAGTTTGTTCAAATTTTAAGATAACTTTGATGGGCTTACCATTAGCCTTCACCACATTTATACTTAGCCGTGAAGGATCTTACCTCGGTTTTCACTGTTTCCACTTTATTCTCTAGAGCATCAAAGCTTAATGCAAAGAAAAGGGAAGGCATGAGTTAGAATGTATCCAATCTCGTTCGAATAGAGCATATGAAGTGGTTGTGTCTACCACAAAGAAAGTGGCCAACAAAGATTTTGTTCACACCATCATCTCTAGTGGTAAGATGCCTCTAAATTTTGACATACAAACGAAGAAATCACCAACGATCACTTTGTCCGGCAGTAGATCTGTGACTTGATTTATCGAGGACCCTCATTATAGAGGATAACAAGATGTTAACCATTGCCCCATTATTGACTAATGTCCAGTAGATCGGTATTCCTTCGACATACACCTTCATGTAAAAAGGTTTGATGTGACAAGATATATGTTTGCATGGTTTCTCAAAGATAACATTTTACACCTCGTCTACATTTGGATGGTTTCTCAAAGATAACATTTTACAGGTCATTCACCTCTACCACAACTTCAACTAAGCTAACGGTTTTAGATAGTCGTAAAAGTGATGACAATTCCAAAACAATTCCCTCGTCTCATTTGCATCCGTCCTCTTTTGCCAAATTTGCAAGACGACCTGAAAGTCAATCGGTAAAGTGATTATATTATAATCTTCCTGAATAGGGATTGTTTCGACTACCAATCTTTTTCAAGAATTGAGGTCGTAGGCTCATTTCGAATCGGCTCTAAGTATTACTCGGTAGGCCAAGCCGATTCTCCATCATCTTCTTCATATGATGAATCTACATCATATAGAAGTGCTTCCAACATACCAATGGTGAAGTTAGCTTTGACTTTGAGCATTGGAGATGCCATGAGGTCAACTATGTTGTAGACTAAGTAAAATGGATCGGTTACTCCTTGGTTTGCAAATTTGGTGGCACAATCTTCGGAGGATTCTCTAGAATGATATTCAGTGTTTTCATTGAGAAGGATGATTCAATTCAAGTTAACCGCTTAGCAGGATCATTCTTAGGGTCCTCCCTCCGAGCAACTTATTTTAGCTGTTGTTCTTGACACTTTTGAGTATGATTTGCAACCATTGGATCAAGCTTACTAGTCGGTGAGTGACGACTGTATGATTTACAATAGTCGATTAATCTGGACCATTTGCCTATAACCATTGGCCAAGCTTGAATCTCCTATAAATACTCCTTCCCTTTTTTTTTTCTCACTTCTTACCTTCATCCTCCATCCAAAAATTACTCTGCCACTCTCCCAAAATGCCTTAACCATATCCTTTTATTCTTCTTAACTCTCTAAGGAAATCTCAAGAAGGCTTATCTTTCACCATGGCCACCAATTCAAGTATTCCTTTTCTTATGTCTAAGAATCCTTCACCGGCCGATTGTGATCACGACACCTTGGAGGCTAATGGTCCAAGGGAGGCATTAAGTCCTTGTATATGTGGTGAACGATCGACTCTAGTCGTTTAACATCTAACTTCAATTCGAGAATGTAGCGACCCGCCTATTGGTTATATTGCTTTACCAACATAACTTTGAGAAAACAATTATTTGTTTCTTTAACTACCTATAACCAGTAGGGCGTCACCTGACTACCTCTGAAAATCCTTGGGGAAAAATGCAGAAACATTTAACACTTTTCTTAAAACTTTGATTAAACCCACTTCGATAACAATGTTAAGGGAGATTATACTACCTTAGACATATAACTTATTTACATATGTCAAAATACAATAATATTTATAAGTATTAATAAAAAAAGTACTACTTGTAGAAACTTCTCAAAATATGTAAAAGTAAGGCCTCTCTAAAAATTTTACTTTTAACTTTCCTATCTCCCCACAAGTCGGGCTCATATATACTCCACACAAGTTGATCAATCTTTATTCACCCAGTCTCGAAACTACTAACTTTCCCTTTTTTTGCTGACCTACAATACAAGTAAGTACTTTGAACTAAAATGCTCGCCAAGTAAAGATTTTATCTCACATGCATAAAACATATTCAAATACATTTTAAACATTCGATTAAGCAATTTTTGGAGAATTCTTATAAATCTTTCTACACAAATAAGATGCTCTTTCTACTATAAGCCTTGAGGATGCTGCCACTGGCACTACTATGAACTATGGTCCTCTATGACCAAAATTAATTGTGTTCAGTGACTCATCTCAACCCACCCTGATCAGATCACATCTAAGATCAACGACCTCTCTCAGTTAGACCTAATCAAATAAAAATGTCTAAGGTCAGCCACTCTGCTTAGTTCACCCTGAGCATGAAATGCCTCACTATAATGTTATGCTTATGTAATGTCAGGTACCACACTAATCAATCAAAGCATGACACTTCTCTTTACTGCATTTGCGCAAAAACGGAAGGTGCATTCAATACTTTTGGAAAATATATATAGTCACTAATATAACTCCATTCCAACATGCTTTATAAAACATAGCAACACGCAATCAATTCCATGTTCAGCATGCTATGTTGCACTCATAACAATATCATAAATCTCATGTTGAACAAATAGTGAAATAACTTGTGTTGTCGGTGAAACTTTACTTATTTGTTGGTGGTTCTATCTTGGTAAGAGCCTACTACAGTGCTTCTGAATCTGGCAACTACTAACCTAGCCAAACATGTGTTTGGATCTTAGTATGAACTTAATTCTCAATTCTACTTAAAAGCACATGATTTACTTAAGAAGTCAAAATTTTGTTTCTGCTACAGTACCCGTTGACCTATGTGCATCATCGAACTTAAAAGCTCAATTCTACTTAAAAGCATGTGTGCATCATCAAACTTTCGTATCAGTTCTTCCGTTGATATATTATCCCTTTGCAAGTTCGAGAACTCTCTTTCTTTTTCTTCTAAAAAAGCTGTGGTTATATATTTTCCTTCGAGCAATTTCTGAAATTCTGCCTGTGTCATTTTTCCGACCTCATGGATGCTCGTCATGGTATCCCACTAATAACTCGCATCTTTACTTAGTAAATATGCGGCGCAGTATACTTTTTCATTCTCAGGGACCTTCATGTAGTCAAAAGGTCTTTCCATTATCCTGACCCAATTCTTCGCTAATCTTGGATCATGACCACCAAAGAATTTTGGAGGTTTATACTTCATGAACTTCTCTGTTGTAAAGTTTTGATTTTCCTCCCAATGAGGAGGTACTGCTTGTTGTTGCCATTGATCAATAATTCTTGCAATTGTCGTTGTTGTTGCAGGAGGGTTTATAACGTCTCCTCCTATCTTTGAGTTATGCTCTTCAACTCAGTTAACTCTTGCTAGTTAGGGTTGTTTGGTGAACTGCCAACACGTCTAACAGAAGATTCACTATGAGTACTTCTTCTTGGCATCTTTCTATTTGAATTTAGCGAAGGACATGATGAAGAGTACTTATTCACTAGGAGTACTTTTTATTTTAGCAAATCTTCATACCTAGCCCCTTTGGTGAAGAGTTCGAAGAATTCTTAGAATTCCATTCTCTTGAATTTCTTTAGAAGCTCAATGTTTATACCATAAATGACCAAGTTAACGAACTCTTGTTCGAGTAGTGCCTTATGACATCAGTTTCTGAGTTGCTAGAACCGAGATAAGAAAGCCTCGGCCGACTCCCATTCAATAGGATAAACGGGACAAGTTAGCCATATTGACCTGTGGTTGACTGCATTAAAACTGTGTATGGAAGTGTTGCCCTATATCTTTCCAAATCCTTATGGAATTGGAGGACATCATAGTGTACCAAGCAAAAACCTACCCAATCAACAAATTAGCCAAAATTCAGACCCATAACCTATCACTCGCACTGGCCTCCAGTAAATTCTTGATAATCAAGTAAATTCTTACTTAATAAGTTCACATTTTAAGGCTGGAAATTAGTTGGAAGTGGATTGTGGTCGGCTAGGTTAGCCGACTATTCCTTTCGACCATCTTGGTTGGCCAGCTGGCTATCCAATTGAGCTAATTAGTGGTCTGACTAATTTTGGGTCATTTCGGCCGGATCACTGTCCAACTTGAGCCTCTCTTGCATAGGGCTAGGAGGCTATAAAGAAGGTGACAATTTCAATCGATGGCCTTCATCTCGACATTTGCCAAAGTTATGACTTCGCAATTGACATGTAGACATGATAGAATCATTGTGCTAGGTCTCACCAACTGTGCCAATTTTTTTATTCTAGAAAATAAGATTTGATTGACTGTGGGATTTTTCACAACTTTTTGACCATGAGCACAATGTCTCACTAGGCATTCCAATTTATTGATGCCAGATGCAAGTTAAAGCTACTATCGTGTTGCGTCGTTATATTCTAGTAGTAAAATGCGGGCATTTCAAAAGTGAATTAATAATTCAAAGCTCTAAATTATCATACTCTTATGGAAAGCTTGTAAATATCAAGGTCGTCCTCGAGATACTTCCCGATAGAAATATAATGAACACGATTAGGTTAACAATACATGTTGACAGGAAATTTAAATAACATAGTTAGGTTGGCGATGCATGTTGAATGGAAAGAAAAAATGACTTCAATGAAATAGATAATTGAGATGAAAAAAAAATTAAAGGGTTGCACTATTCTTAGATATTGAATCTACTAAACGACGAATATAATGAATGATAGTCATTGCGATTAGCGAAAATAAACATTAACAATGCTTAAGTATCACACAAGCAATGAACCTATGGAGCAAAAATACATTGCTAAACCTAATGAAATTCACAAGTGAATAAGTTGAGAATGTAAAGAGCTTAATGAAATGCAATAAAAATATCCATTGAAATATGATCAATGGCATGAGAGCCTAGATAATCAATGTTGGATTAATGTGGTTATTTAGTGGTCCATTTTCCCTTCACCCAAGGTCTCTACTTATTAGCGAACTTACTCTTGGTTGGTTGATCAGCAGTACCTGATTTTACTTATTCCACAAGTATAAGTAAAATCAACATTTCTTGGTTGGTAAGGTGTTCCCCTTGCTAAATTAGTGAAAATCGCCTAATAAGGCCCATTTTCCTCCTTTGTAGTTCTCTTTCTTCATGCTGGCCAATTTTCCCCTAAAGTTAGCCGAATGTGGCTTCACTCAAGTACAAATTCATTTCCTTTGTGCATAAAGGCTCCCTTTTAACTCAATCAAAGCACCCTTAATTTAAGAAACTAACTTATATGTTTACGGCACCTTCTATGGCTTGGTTGATTTCTCTTTCCTCTTGGCTGATTTATAGCTTTGAATGAGTCCAATCTTCCTATTTTCATGCAACTTCCTTCCTTGATTTATGGCATATCTTTATGTAACCAATTGTCCAAGATTATCAACAAATATGACTACCATCCAACTTGATTGTCATCCGGAAAGTAGACGACCAACACTTAGTTAGCCAGCTTTCATTAATGTGGTCGAATCCTTCAATAATCGGCCAATCTTGGACGGTTGAGCCAATTTGGACAATTAATGTCTTAAAACCTATTAGAAAACCTAATGGTTGCATGCCACATGTCATAATGAAAATTCTGGCATGTACCATTTCATTCTTCTGTCTCACCAATGTCTCGATGAGTCATAGGGTATGGTGTGACTGTGAAAACCTATTAGATTGAATGTGAATCGTGCATGACTTAATGTAACTTAGACAATAGATTTACTAAAACTCATTTTATACCATACTACTTTCAAAAGATTTCATTGTTGCTATAAAGGTCATAACTCATAGGACTTTCTCTAAGTGATCATATTTATTGAAAATTTTCTTCCCACTAATCACTTATATAGCTATCTCGGTATTCTCTTGAAATTGAAATGCACGTCAAGCCAATCAGCTTTACCCAATAGGAAAATTCGCTTATGTGAAAGATAATCTCTTTTTATGGATATCAACTTAATTTAATAATTAACTTATGTAATATAGGAGTTGTTTAGTTATCATTGTTATGTTGGAAATAATATAATATGCCATATTTTTTTTATATCATACATGATAAACTCCCAAAACCTAGGTTATGTACTTGAAACCATATTGATGATCACGCTAGATGAGATTCAAGTAGCTAAGAGCCAAAGGTCAAACGGTTCATAGTCATAGATTGTCATAATGAGATATTGATAATTCGGTAAGACTATTACACGGATTATCCTCTTAAAGGGTAGGATAGTGGTTCTCATGACTATGGATATTAGAGAATATCAAGATAAATATATAGGTGATTAATAGAGACTTAATCCCGAGTGTGATCACTAGAATAAATCTCAATGATAATAACATTATATAGTAATTATTGTGTTTGTGATTCTCATACATGAGATTATCATAGTCTTTACGTGTAACATATCATGCTTTGGTATTACTCTAGTGACCCTAACTAAGGTTAACTAAGATGATCCATTAGGTATGACTTCTTACGTGAGAAGGTTGTGGGCGATCACTAAGGGATCCATCACTTCTATATTCTAAGAGAACGTCCTATGAGTGATGACCCTTAATCCACATAGAAATCTTTGCAAAGTAGTATGGTATGAAAAGACTTTCAGTAAAGCCATTATCTAGTTGAGTAAGGTTACATGTAATTCAAATGATCAGTTTATCAAGGTTTAACAATTAAACTATATACCCTAGGAGTGAACCGAGACATTGGCATATGATGAAAATATCACTTTGGCATGATAATAATCACAAGAAGTTATTTTGGAGGTTCCCATACTTCTCATCTTATGAGTGGCCTATACACGAGTTAATGGGTAAAACTGAGCTAGTGGGATTAAAACCAAGTTGTACATTAATTTTACCGGATATAATTAAGTGGTGACTTGAAATATGTTAGACATAAAAGTGGATCCATATGAAATCGGAATTATTTGGGCCCAGTTTTATTTCTCGAGCATTCATTAAATGAACTGTATTCTTAAGGCCTATATGAAAAGGTCTAATATCCATTTGTCTATATATAAGGAAGAGTTCCCTCTTCTGTAGACATTACCTAGCCGCCCTTATCATGAAGGTGAGAGTAAAAAATTTCCTCTAACTTGAATCTCTTTGCTCAGTGTTGAGATTATAGACTAAAAAATAAAACCAATTTTGATTGTTTGTGTGGATAACGATAGAGATAGGATGTTGGGTGGTTTCAAAATCTCGATTTCCAAATCTGAATGACGGTGGCGGTGGATAAGGCTCGATTCGTTTCCATAGCTCGATGTTGGTATACCCATCTTCCTCTACTTCTCTTTTTTCTATGTTCTCTTGATAGTAGTTGAGTCTAAATTTTCCGATGAGAAAAAGTTTCTCATATAACCTGGATCTTGGTTGAGTCGGTCTAACTCGGTTTCCATAAAAATTTAAAATACACTTCCCCTCCGATTATATCGTATATACACTTACATCTCTAATACCAATGAGAATATAGCTATTCTACATAATTCGAAGATAACATATGTAATAGTTTTACCGGATTATCAAGGTATAGTTTTTATAATCCTACGACTATAAATAATTTAGGTCTTAAGTGTTAAACTACTTAAATTTCATTAAGCGTGATCACCATTATGGTTTCAAGTGGATGACTTAAGTCCTTGGACTTTTTCATGTGATGCAACAAATTCATAGTACATTCATATTATTTCAAACAATATAGTAGGTATGATTTTTTTTTTTAAATGTCTTTCATTTAAATAACTAAGTTATTTAATTATTGATATTCTTAAAAAAATGATAATTTCGTATAAAATAATAGTATACCTATCGGGTCGAATTCGATTAGCTTAAAAGCATATTACTTTCATAAGGGACTTTTGTATATGATTGTGTTGGCTAATTCAGGATCCAAGGCATGTGGGTAGTCTTCAATCTTTCCATACTCCTCTCCAAGTATGTTAGTAGCCTCAAAAGCCCATTCCGGTATAGTAATCAAACCACAGCAACATAGGGAACAAAACTAATAATGAGAGATAAAAATAGACATGAAATTTGAGATAAATCAATTATATATATGAGAAATTTGGTGACAATTACAAATGCAGTTTCTAAGAGAATGGAAATAAGAGTTGCCTTAAAATCATATAGAAAATTGCATAGCAAGTACGACTTTTTTGTCTTCTTATCCCCCTTTTTTTCACCGTCACGGTTTTCATCTTGACGTCTTTTCTGTGGATAATACAATTCCCTCAAATACGACTCTACCTCAAGGGTTATTATTAAATAACTCCATATTTGAGATGAGGGATAGATTCTTTGGTAGAATTGGATTCTTCATCTCCTAAACTAAGAGGATGCCTCCAAGAAGTAACAAAGGTCATCTTCACGACACTACATCCTCCACCTCAGTTATCATCCCTGAGAACTTCTCTCCGAGGTCATCACATGTAATTTTGGTGACTCACCACTACAGAATTACTTGTCAAGGAATTATAAATTCTCATTTATATCATCATTGCTCTCTGCACTCGTTGGTATTTATGACACTTCAGCCCAATCATTAGTACGAACTCAGGGAAAATCAAAGAGGACTACCATTCATCGAAAACTATATCTCATACTTTGTCTTGCACTCTACTTGTCGAAGTATAAGGGAGACATCTAATTGATCAGAGAAATCGAACTCCTATCTACAGGAAGTAACCAAAGCATGATTCTTAGAATAAGACCAATTAATTTCTTAATTAGCTTACTTTTGATCGTTGCGCTCACCTAGTATAGCTTCGATAGCATCGTGACCTGACATGAAAAATGATCCTCTAGATTCAAAATGGGGCATAAGAGCAACAGATTTAGCTAGCTTGTCCACCTGAATTCATAGGACATTGTTGAATTAAAAAGATCATTAAATTCATATCATTAGTTAGAAATTAGCTCATAGATTAAATATGATCTACTTGGTCGACAAGAGAGTCGATTTTCAATTCTTAGGACTGATTGAGATCGACGCATGCTTCCACTACTGAATTTGTGAAGCTAAAAATGTCAAATCATTATTGTATAATATTTTTTGCCATTACTAAAAAAAGTATCTGCTTCGCCGCTGAATTCGTGGAGTTAAAGATGTCATGATCCAATGTAAGACTAAACTTCATTTTTTTTTTTTTTTTTTTGTTAAGTTTAGGGTGTCACATATGCAACTAATTTAATGTAATATGCGTAAGTATAATCCATCGTTTATTTTGTTTTGATGGCTGAGATTAAAAGGAGTAAAACATAATTTTCCTTAATTTTTTTTTTAAATACATCCGCATTTAAATCAACACATCTCTCATACATCTCTCTTCCTGTGAGCCTCACCAACGAGAAATCTTAAAAGATCAGTTTGTTTGATCTATCCTTCTGCTGTTCGTCTTGATCAACCCTTTGCTTTGTTGTTATTACATGATGAATAATTTGTGTGCCTTATTTTTATTGCTTTTGCCCTATTTTTTATCTGAATAAGTATGTAAATGTTATAATCGCATACTTAAGATGCCATCATGCCCTTTAGTCCCCACTCGCTCTTTCCTTGTATCTGCTATTTCATTAATATGTAAATACTTCTACACCAGTGTAAATGTAATGTAGAGATTTTTTTTTTTTTAAATGAAAAAGATCGTCATATACTGTAGCTACCAATTTTGACAAATAAGATGGAAATTTTCTTATACAAAAAGCTAAATTATCTTCTGTTATTTTGAGTCATATGTCCAAAGAAAACAGAAATTTATTGTCCTATACAGGATGAAAATTTTCTTTTTTCTAAGTACAGGTTTCCTAAATAGCTTCATTTAGGTTATAGTAGTTACCATTTTGACTATTTTAGATTGGCGCATTTTACTTTTATAAGAATGAAAAATCAATTTGAAGGCTAAAAAAAATGTGGGGGTACTCTGCTTTACTCGACAAAAGGGGGAAAAAACAGAAAAGTAAAACAAAAACCAATAAAGAAAAGACAAAGAAGCATTATAACTTACCCTTTTGTAGCATCCATTGAAGTTCCAAACTTTAATTTCTAGAACTCTGTATTTAGAAAAGTGTTAATCCAAACCTAACCAAGACATCTACTCTTGTAACCAAAACTGCTGTAATTATATCACAATCATAATGACTTTTCTTTTAAGAAGATAGTGTTTCCTACACTAAGAAATTTCCATGGCAGTGAGTTCAAGTTGTGCAACAGCTTCATTAATTGCAGTCATCACATTCATCTGTCCCCTACTCACAGCTTCATCCATCGGAGTTCTCTCATAGCTGCCAACAAAAAAATATCCTCTCACTAAATGGTGCAGAATCCATCGCATACTCAATAAGCTAAATTTAATGCCAGACAAGTTGAAAATGCTGTGTTCACCCCCGACCATTTTCCCCCTTTAAATTACACAAACAGTAAATAAAACAAATGGAAGCGTGTTTGATATCATTATCTAGAAGTTAATAACAATAGCATACCTGTTTAATACACTTGCATCTGCTCCTGACAAGATTAGTTTCTTGACCACCTGAAAGGAAGACCCAATCAAAAAAGTACTGAAAAGTTTTAACAATAGTATAAACATGGTAAATAGAAAATCGAGATCATTACCTCGACATGGCCATTTAGGCAAGCCCAATGCAAGGGTGTGTTTTTATCCGTGTTCGAAGAATTGAGGTCCTGCTCAAACAAAGGACTTGAAAGTTTAAACCTAGCATTTATAAATATTTAGAAGTTCGAATGACAGCAACTTAAATTCTCACTTGCGGATAACATTTCTGATAAACATTTGTAATTTTGTTACGAGGGCCGATTATATTGAGCCCAAAGGTTCCACTATTCAGAGTGTTTCCGACCTCATCAATTCAAGTTTTCTTAATCAAGTTTAATTAAAATATGTAAGGCTTCCATAATATTTTGGGATTAGCTAAGATGGTCTATCATTGGCCATTGATCTTGTTATCTTTTGTATGTATTTATGGACTTAGTAGTTTCCACCATTAGCTATATTAGCCATCTCAGAAAATATTCAAGAATATGTGTCTTGATTTACCTTTAGGAATGAGTACAAAGTCCTCTTTAAATAAGGAGAGGAATAGGTTATAAAAAATGAAAAGAATAAATCTAAATATTTGACAGCCGCCTATCTTTCCTAAATTACAAAGTTGACTATATTTACATGGAATATAAATCCTAGCATATATCTAGGATCATGGTTGAATTACGGCCAAATCCCTAATTAACAATATTTCCAACACTCTCCCCCTCAAGCTGGTTTGTAGATGTCCTCCATAGCCAGCTTGCCAATCAAATTATCAAATTGTTTCTTGTGTAATCCCTTAGTTAAAACATCAGAAATTTGTTCGGTTGTTGGAAGGTATGGCATGCATATTATTCCAGCATTGAGTTTCTCCTTGATGAAATGTTTGTCCACTTCTATATGCTTTGTACGATCATGTAGCATTGGGTTATGAGCTATAGAGATAGCAGCTTTGTTGTCACAATAGACTTTCATAGGTGTTGAATGAGAAAACTTCATTTCTTCAATAATCCTTTTGATCCATATTACCTCACAAATTCCATGGGCAACAGCTCTGAACTCTACTTCTACACTTCTTCTAGCCACCACATTTTGTTTTTTGCTTCGCCAGGTAACTAGATTTCCCCCAACAAAAGAACAATAGCCTGAAGTAGATCTCCTATCAGTAACACTACCTGCCCAATCTGCATCAGTGTAGACTTCAATTTGTAGGTGACCATGTTTCTTAAATAGTAAGCCTTTGCCAGGAGTCCCTTTCAGATATCTTAGAATTCTATAGACAGCCTCGAAATGCTCTGGCCTTGGTGAGTGCATAAACCAACTTACCATGCTAACTGCAAAAACAATATCGGGTCGCGTATGAGACAAGTAGATTAATCTACCTACGAGTCTCTGATATTGTTCCCTGTCCTTCACTTCTTCAGCTTCGGCAGCATGTAACTTCAAATTGAGCTCAATGGGAGTCTCTACCACCCTACAACCAAGTAAACCTATTTTTCCAAGTAGATCAAGTACATATTTTCTCTGATTGACAAAAATACCTTCTTTAGATTTTGCAAACTCCATTCCGAGAAAATATTTTAAATTTCCCATATCCTTGATTTGGAACTCTTTTGCAAGTCTCCTTGAGAGCCAACTATGTCTCATCATTACTAGTCAAAATAATATCATCAACATAAACAATCAAATTGCAACTTTACCATCTTTTGAGTGTTTATAAAATATAGTGTGATCTGCCTGACTTTGAAGGAAGCCACAACTGGTAACTGCTTTTCCAAAGCATTCAAACCATGCTCTTGGTGACTATTTCAGTCCGTACAAGGACTTCTTCAATCTACATAGTTTGTTACTCCCAAGTTTCTTTTCAAATCCTGGTGGCAAGCTCATGAAAACCTCTTCTTCAAAATCACCATTAAGAAAAGTATTTTTCACATCAAGTTGATGTAAAGGCCAATCTGAACTTACAGCAAGGGACAACAGAACTCTGATAGAGTTTATTTTACCCACAGGAGCAAAGGTCTCCTTATAGTCAATCCCATAGGTCTAGGTGAAGCCTTTAGCAACTAGTTTAGCCTTGTACCTCTCAACACTCCCATTAGCTTTACACTTTATTGTAAACACCCACTTACACCCTACTGTTTTCTTGTGTCCAGGCAAATCAACTATCTCCCAAGTACCACTTCTCCTTAGAGCATTCATCTCCTCTATGAGTGCTAATTTCCAATTTGGATCATCCAATGCTTCCTGTATATTCCTTGGAACAAACAAGTTTGAAATCCTAGATGTGAAAGCTTTATGATTATTTGATAGTCTTTGGTAGGAGAGATATTTTGTTATAGGATGTTTGGTGCAACTCCGGACACCTTTCCTAATTGCTATAGGAACATCAAGATCAAGAATAATTGACAAATGACTGGGAATAGTTGAAGAATCAACAGGAGAACCATTAGGCAAAGCTGAAGGAATTATAACAAGAGGTGGAATAAGATTATCTTAACTTTCAATTCCATTTCTCGGGTTTTCAAACTGGTTTTGTGCAGAGTTGATATTCAAGTCTTTGTTCCTTTGGTGAAATCTCTTCCTAGCATAAACCTGAACCTCAAAATGCAGATCATTTTGATCAGTTTGTAGTACTTCTCCTCCTGTATGAGAAACTTCTTCACTTGGCACTAAAGAACCTGAATCTCCTAAGTGACCATTATCAGAAACATGTGATCTTTGTGTAGAGAAGATAACATTAGGAAGTGGGACAAAAACATCACAAAAATTGTCTTCAATTTCACGTCATTGAAGAGAATTTTGGGTAAAATAGGATTGTTTTTCAAAAAAGGAAACATCATTCTTACATGGATTTTTTTTGTTTGAGGATCATAACGCTTGTAACCCTTTTTGTGTGAAGCATAACCCAAAAAAACACATTTTACAGCTCGTGGGTCAAGTTTTGAACGAAATTAACTTGGTATATCAACATATACAGTACATCCAAAAACCTTTACAGGTAGGTCTGAATGTAATCTATTTTTGGCAAAATGTTCTTTTAGGCACTCAAGCGGTGTTTTGTATTTGAACACTTAGTCGGCATCCTATTAATCAAATAGGACACCGTTAAAACAGCTTCACCCCACAAACATGGCACGTGCTACTTCGAGTAAATGTTTGTTTTTATGTTCAACAATGTCATTTTATATTGGTGGTGAATACCCTTTTTTTTTCAAAAAATCTCCTAAGCGCTCATTGAAATACTTTGTTCCATTGTCAAAGTGTAAAATACCAATTCTAGTTTGAAATTGATTTTCAATCATAGTGTAAAAATTTTTGAATAAGTTTTCCACTTCAGATTTTTTGTTCATCAAATAAACCCAACACAACCATGTATGGTCGCCAATAAATATAACAACCCACCTTTTTCCAAAAACCATAGAAATTTTAGAAAGACCCCAAACGTCACTATAAATTATATAAAAAGGTTTGGAAGCTTGACATGGTTTTGGTAAATATGTAGAGCGATGATTTTTTGCCAAAATGCAACTTTCACATTGAAAAGAAGCATAATCAATTCCTTTAAATAATTCTAGAAATAAATGTTTTAAATAAGAAAAACTAGGATGTCCTAGTCTAAGATGCCACAGCATGATTTTATCTCAAACAGAAATTGAACTAGTACTACTAAAGCCCTGAGCTTGTTTGTTACTAATAGAGATTTCATCAAAGTAGTAAAGACCTTCAACCATCTTAGCATATGCCCAATCATTGTCCCCGAGTTCCGGTCTTGAAATTCACAATGTGAGTCAAAGCAAATAATACGACAATTAGTCTTTAGTTAGTTTACTAACAGACAAAAGATTACAGGCTAATTTAGGAACATGAATGACAGAATTGAGATAAATTTTTTCTGTCAGTTTAACATGTCCTTTTCCTGCAATAGGTGAAGACCTACCATCGGCAATACTGATTTTTTCATTACCAAAACAAGGGGGATAGGTTATAAATAAATGAGAAAGACTAGTCATATGATCGGAGGCTTCGGAATCTATAATCCAAGGTGAGAAATTTGGAAAGGAAAGGGCATTAGGATATCTACCTGTTTGTGCCAAAGAAACACTAGGAATACCGGATGAGGAATTGGACTTTATCAACTTCAAGAGTTGATCAATCTGCTCTTTGTTGAAGAGACTTCAATCAGCCTCATTAGCAATAGGGATCCCACGGTTGCTCTTCTCTCTTTGCTTATTGCTTTTCCAATTGGTAGGTTTGCCATGAATTTTCCAACAAGTCTCACGGGTATGGCTCGGTTTTTTGCAATAATCACACCAAACCTGTGGCTTTTCATCATTCCTGCATTGATAATTCGCAACTGGGCAGCAGCATCAGTAATTAAGGCAGAATTTTCAATTGACTCACCAGTGATTTTTTTTCCGAGCATGACACTCCTTTGGCTTTCTTCCCTCCTAACTTCAGCGAAAACCTCACTAATAGAAGGGAGGGGAGGTCGGGGAGGTCTGCCAATGATCCTTCCTCGTACTTCATCAAACTCAACATTTAGACCGATAAGAAACTTGTAAATACGGCTATCTTCCACCACCATTTTGTGGTAGTTGCAATCTTCAGTAGACTTCCACTCATATGTGTTAAAGAGGTCAAGATCTTGCCACAATCTCTTCAAGGAATTGAAGTATTTGGTAACAGAGTCATTGCCTTGCCGAACTTCTCCCAATTTCAAACTCAAAATCTGAGATTGATCACCTAGGTCAGAGTACATCTAATTGACATTATCCCACAATTCCTTTGCAGTAGGATAGCACATATAATTGGAACTGATATCTTCATCCATGGAATTGACCAGCCATGTATGTCATAACCATGGAATTTTCAGCATCCCAAATATGGTATAATGGATCATCTGCTGCAGGAGTTTTCTTGTCCCCAGTTATGTAGCCAATTTTTCCTTGCCCGGGAATATACATCTGAATATATTGCGACCAGCGAAAGAAATTATCCCCATTTAAACGAATAGTGGTGATTTGAACAGAATGGGTACGGAATGATTCAATTGTGTCACAAAAGTGTTCGTTTGGACAACAGAAACAGGATTTTGGGTGATTTCTGACATAGCCTCAGACATGGCTTAAAAAGTTTAGGACAGCAGAAAGAAACAATAGTAGATTTAGGTTTCAGACAGGCTCATAAAAGAGAAAACAGCTCCGATACCATCTTAGAAAATATTCAAGAATATGTGTCTTGATTACCTTTAGGAATGAGTACAAAGTCCTCTTTAAATAAGGACAGGAATAGGTTATAAAAAAGGAAAAGAATAAATCTAAATATTTGACAGCCGCCTATCTTTCCTAAATTACAAAGTTGACTATATTTACATGGAATACAAATCCTAGCATATATCTAGGATCATGGCTAAATTACGGCCAAATCCCTAATTAACAATATTTCCAACAGCCAGGTTCGACGATTTCGTTTCCTATTCAATTAGGAGTCCTATGTATATATATTCATATAGAAGGTAGTGTGCATTCTTGGTCGTCACCCTTCCATCTTATTCTATCCAAACTAATTGTAAAATAAAAGAGGCCATCAAGATCTGGCCGTTCAAGGAACTATAATAGACTCTTTGATCAGTGATCAAGTCACTAATTAGGATGCAATTCTTCCTAACTCAAGACCATTTGTATTTTTCCTAGGATTTTAAACCAGTTGACTAGACAATTTCTTAGGTAGATCATGTCTACACATGTCTGTTTCACACTATAACATCATAAATCACATCAATCAAGGGTGCGGTCAAGATGGATCGGTCTAGTGTTAATTCGGTCCACCCAAGAAATTCTCATACAATAAAGAGAAATAATAGAAATTCGAGGCCACAAAAATGTGGCATCATCTTTCATGCGATAAATGAACTCGAACACTTAAGAAGTCTGTCGGACTGGCGGATTGACATCAGTGGCGCGATAAATGCTTTGTATCTTTTATTGATGGTGAGAAATTCTTAAATGTTTTTGAGCCGAGGTTGTCATGAGTGTTGTTTTCCTTATCAACCACATGTGTGCTCGTATTATGGTCTATCAAACTCCTTTAAGAATGTTGTCTTGATTCACTCTATTACTTTTGCACTAATTCTTGGTCCTCAGGTCTTTGGTTATGTGTGTTGTGTTCATGTACATTCTCTTCCTTGGTCACTCCATTTCACAAAAAGGTTGCAAGTGTTTTCATCCTCCTACAACTAAATAATAGGTATTCATAGGTGTTCAATTTAGTGAAAAGGTGTCATATTTTTCTAAGAATGTATCTCTAGTTCCTCTTCAGGGGGAGATTTGATAGTAAGGAAGAGGAACGATTATGGTTAGAAGAAAAGAGGTTGTGGATTTCGAGTAGGGGGAGGATCCAGCCATTGTAGTAAAGGGGGAATCTTTAAATACTCTTGATCCTATAGAGGTAGAGTGAGAAAAGAACAAGTGAAAACCCACTTGTTCCAAGAAGTATATGTGAGAAGGAACAAGGATACTAATGTCACGTCTCCTCCTAATATCCCTATTGGTGATACTACTATGTCATTGGATGAATCTTATTGGATTAACTCTGCGGTACACGTTTCTCCCCCTTTAACTTCAGCTTCTTTAGATATTAATTCTAACCCTATAACTTCAGAAACTGCTGCCTAGAATCCACAATTTAGTGGTCAGGGCAAGAGCTATCCTCTTTGTGATCGTAGGAACCTGATAAGTTAGGTTTCTCCATATCTCCTTCTAATGTTGTTTATCCCATTTCTGATTTTGTTTCTTATCATCGCTTGCTAAAACTCACCTAGCTTTTGCCCATCAATTTTCCTTTATGTGTGTTCTTAGTCATTCTCTGAAAGCCCTTGGAGATCCTAAGTGGAAGACTACTATGGTATTGGAAATGAAGGCTCTCCAAAAGAACTCTACTTGGGAGTCAGTGGAGCTACCTAAGGAAAAGAAGATAGCAAGATGTAAAAGAGAGTTTACAATAGTATAAGTCAGATGGGGCAGTTGAGAGCTATATAAGGCTAAACTAGCTATCAAGGGATACACCAGACTTATGGGATTTACTATCAAGAGACCTTCGCTCATGTGTCTTCACTTGTCATATGAAGTTAGTATTGTGAATCAATTCATGCACAATCCGAGGGACCAACACATGACTGCAGTGAATCGAATATAGACTTATCTAAAGTCCTCCCCAGGTAAAGGTATTATGTTGTCGAGGCATAGACACCTAGACATAGTGGGTTATATACATATTCTAATTTTGAGGGATCCAAGTTGGATAGGAAGTCTACTACAAGGTATGTGTCATTTGTTGGAGGCAATTTCGTGACTTGTAGGAGTAAGAAATAGAATG
This sequence comes from Coriaria nepalensis, assembly GCA_027186245.1. Lineage (NCBI taxonomy): Eukaryota > Viridiplantae > Streptophyta > Magnoliopsida > Cucurbitales > Coriariaceae > Coriaria > Coriaria nepalensis. The sequence goes on along the minus strand of CP114491.1, from coordinate 6,056,281 downwards.
TGGTATTATTGTCTAGGGCAAAAGTTAAATATCCTGCTCTTCATCATGCAACTTCATAGCTTACTTGGTTGAAAATTCTCTCAAGTGAGCTCAAATTTGGTCCAAAGAAACCTTTCTCCCCTTTTCTTTGTGATAATACGACAGCTATTGAAATTGCTAATAATCTGCTGCTGCATGATCAAACTAAGCATATTGAACTCGACCGAAACTACCTCAAGGATAACATGGATTCTAGTGTGATAAAGGTTCCTTAAGTTAGGAGTGTGAACCAGCTGCTTGATATGATCACTCATCGTGCCACTAGTGGTCCATTTCATATATCATTATCCAAGTTGGGCATGTGAGATATATGTACCAACTTGAGGGAGAGAGTTAGTGTGCCCTTACCTATTTATTTTTGGTTCCTTATTTATATAGGAATTAATATATTAGAATTAATATATTAGATCCTCTATACCCTTGAGATTAATGAAATAATAATTCAGTCATTTATTAATATAAACGCTAACTACAAACTAATTTTACAGAGTTAAGATATGGAAATCCACAGAGATGATTGAAACCAGCCACTAAAGAAAACATATGCATTGTCTAATTAGTGGAATGAAGATGAAGTGTGGTATAGGTGGGAAATTTAAGGAAACTATTGTCACATGAGTTGTTCAAACAATAAATATGAACTACTATTACAATAAATTTACTTACCTGGTATTCCAGACAATAAGGATGTTATGCATTTGTATGTTCTTTAATTTTTTACAACTTGACGGTCAAGACTGTTCAGTTGGAAAACCTATATAAGCTTTGCAATCACATCAATTATAGGTAATAAGAAGCCTATTAGCTAATTACTTCTTGTTATTAGCTACTTATTTATTTTTCAAGTAGAACATGAGAACAGGCGCACATCACTAATCTAATAATAATCAGTTTTCTATATTAACAGAAAAGTGACAGAAATAGGTAAATTGACTTTCTCACCACTCGTCTATCAATAAGATACTCCACAATTGAAATATGTCCATTAGCTGCAGCCATATGAAGTGCTGCATCAGAATATTGGTCAAAAGTAAGTCAAAGCCTAAAGGACATGAAGAATGGTCTGTATAACAGATTCATGGTCTGGATGAATAAAAACAAAATGTAATATGAAGTTGAGCATTCCAAACTGAATATCGATTTGAGTTAACAAGAAGGCAATAAGTTAGCCAACAATAACTCTGCTTCCATGCACGATTAGCGCTGTACATGAAGAAATCAAATTCATATAATGATTCAAAATGCACCTACTGAAAAATCGTTCACCTCGTAATATCTCCTACGACTCCTTTGCCCACATTCATGTGATTTTTTTTTAAGACCATTGTTCGTTTCAAGTTCCGAAAAGCATAAATAAAAGAGAACATATTTTAGGCTTTGCACGAAGAAATATCAATAAGAAGGGAACCATTATGGCATCACAAGGAAAACAATAACAATTGAAGTAAGAAATTAATATAAGATTACAAAAGAGAAAGTGCAGTTAGGGATCAATATCAGTAATAAGATAAATTAATTTATTCCTAGCACAAGTAATAGTAGAAATGGAACCTGTACGGCCTTGTGAATCCTTAGAATCAAGAGAAACACCGGAAGATACTAAGCTCATCACCTCATCAATGTCATCATATCTAGCAGCCTAAAGAAACAATAGTATCAAGAAAAACAACATAACCATTGGTTAAGAATTTTATTGATATTCAGTTTGGAATCTCATCACCTCATCAATGTCATCACCTTGGTTAAGAAATTTTAAGTTAACAAGAAAATCTCAATAGAACTCTAGCAATTATTACCAGACACTAACAAAGTATGCAAGCTCCAAATTATTACAAAATACTTTCAAAGAAGACAAATTCAAACTTCATTTCTTTCTTACGAAGAAAAAAGGAAAAGGATTGAATGAAAACTAAATCAAGTGATGTTAAAGCAGACCATATAGAGCAGGTAACAAGCTCCTCTGGTTATTCCAATTGGCTGAGGAAATCCAGGAAGTTATCACTCAAAATAAAGAAAATCAAGTCAAAAACCGAAAAGAAAGCAGTGAAGTCAGACAGCAGGAACATTTGGCTTTAAGGTAGTTCAAATTTGATAATCTACAAATGAAAAGAACCCTTGGTTTCTCAAAATAACAAAAATCCTTCCATCTTATGATTTTCCATTGCAAAGAAAATTTTTACCAGACAAATACCACATCAAATTGTAGAAAAGGCATTTACAAGAAAGGATCTTCTACATTGGTTTTTAAACTACTTAAAGATCGAACTTAGAAAGTCTCAGTTTAAAGCATTCCGAAAATCCAAATAGTTCCAACCAGAAAAAAATAAAAATAATAATCTCTTTCAAAGCATAAAAACCTTCTCGAGCCTTTATTTCACCCAATATTGGTGGTATTAAAAAACGCATTTTTCTGACAATGCAGATAGTGCTCGTCTTATAGTTTTATCCACTTGAAAGATGTTCATAAATTTCTAGAATACTAAATAGGGAAAGAGTGTCTCAAAAATAAGAAGATAAAAGAGAGGGAGAGAGGAAAGAGAGGGAAGTGGGTACTTCTAATAAGGCCTCAACATCATCCGGCATCATTTCAGTAGGGCTCTGCTCTGCTGGGTTTGCCTCCAATCCCATCTTTCACAATTCACAGTGTTTAGTGTCTCCCAGCACAACGAAACCAAGGGATTCTTTGGTTACAAGAAACTGAAGAGAAGAAAAGAATGTGGGAAAAGATGAGCAATAAGGTTTAAATTATGGAGTACGGGTGAAATAAGCTTAAAATTTGATTGGATACCTGCTGATACTCTTTTTTTTCCTTTTATTTTATTTTATTTTATTTTATTTTATTTTTGCTTTTCTTTAAATTTGGGCCAAATCTGTTCATCATGATGTATGGAAAACTATAATCAATATTCAAACCGATTTTAGCAAAACTTCAAATACTCAAAAAGATTCACAAGGAAATTTCTAAAAGTATATAGAAATTCAACTAGCCCTAAATCAACTAAACCATAACCATAAATTAAGCTAGACCTAATTTGAATTAAACCATAACCACAAATTCAGAGGGCCCTAACAATATTCTAGATTGATTGCATGGTAAAAAAATTTAACCAAAACAACACAAACGAACCTGGAGTGCGATAATGCTTCGAGGCACTGCTTCAATGGCGGATTTGAGGAGGCCTTTAGTTCGAAACCCTACAAAAAATTGAACCCATACAACAGAAACGAAGCAAAGGTTTCAAACGAGGTGCAGAGGTAAATCGGAAGAATGAAATCGCAAGTGGAGGACTTGAAGAAGGAAATCAGAAGAAGGATTCGAAGAGGTACGTGTTATGGCTTCAATTGAAGACTCGACGAAGGAAACAGCAAGGCTTCGAAGGAGATTTTGGAGCAGATTGCTGGAAATCGCAACCTGGAGAAGTATTGTTATTATTTTTTTTTTTGAAGTCCGATACCCGGACTTCCGGACTAGATCCGACCATCGACCGGACATTTCTAAAGATCCGAATCCGTCTGGATTATCCTATTAAGAGCATTAGCAAATTTTAATTAAAATGATATTTTTAAATTTTAATTAAGTAAGTTTAACTTAATTAAGTATTCGGTTTTATATTATATTTGTATATTATATTTTTATATATTAATTAAATATTATTTTTAAATCAATTTTTATTATAAAATCGGAGAGAAAATATTAATATAAGATGAGAAAAAAAATAATGAATGTTAAATGATAATAAATAATATTATATTAATAAAATATTTATAACTAATCCTTTAATGAAGCACAGTAGCAAAGTTAAATATAAAGAATTGGGTATAGAATGTTTTTATGATTTTTTGCACAAATTCTTTAAAATTATAGCTAATTAATATTTTAAAAAATCAAATGCGCGCAAAAAATAATTTGTACTTAGATTTAAACTTAAATACATTATACACTCAAAAACTATACAAAACATAATTTATATCTAAAAATTTCTTAAAAAATATATATAACATCTATTTCGTTTACAATTAACGAAATCAGTCATGTGCGCGTGACTATTAACTTTTTCAAAAATTCACTTCAAGTTAAATGTTAATTTCCATTTTTAACTCCAAAATTTTAATCTTATAATTTTTTAATCTATTTCATTATTTTAAATTCATTGATTATCTTTCCTTTCATGTATCATCCATCCATCAACCATCCCGCCTCCGTCACCGTCCGATCCCTTTAACTCAATAATCATGTTATATTATCTTCTTTTTTTTTGTTTCTTTCATTTATATCCAAGAATTTCATTTTATTTTATTTTTATCCACTTAAACGAAACTTTACTTTTTATTTAGCCAACTTTCATCTTCAATATTTTAATCTCAAATAAAGTTTTTGGTTCTTGCCACAATTGTCATCGCATTCCCTTCCGCCGCCGCACCCATCTCTCTAGCACCTCTCTCTCTCATATTTTAATTTCAACTAAATTTTTTAGCTCTTGACACAATTTTCATCACATTCGCCGCCACCGTCACACTCATCTCTCTGACACCTTTCTCTCTCTCTCTCTTTATCTTGAATCTAGGTGGCATAAAGATGCATGTGGCGGCGGCAGTAGCAGCATCAATAATTGCGAATGTAATTATGGCTAGAATTGGAAAATTTATTTGAGAATAAAAAATACAATAAAATGAAAGTTGAATAAATAAAAGGTAAAGTTTCGTTTGAGTGGATAAAATAGTTTAAAATGAAATTCTTAGGACATTAATGAAAGAAACAAAAAAAAATGATAATACTGCATGATTATCGGGTTAAAGGAATCGGCGGTCGGTGGCAATGGAGGCAGAGAGGCTTGTGAAGGTGGGAGTAAAAAAATTAATTGATAAAAAAATTAATTTAAAATAGTGAAATGGATTAAATATATATGTAATTAAAATTTTGGATTAAAAATATTAGTGCAGTTAATTTATGGTCAGTTTTCGAAAGAGTTAACAATCACGTGCGAAGCACAAGATTGATTCCATCAATTATAAATGGAATAAGTATTATTTATAGTTTTCAAAAGATTTCGGGTGTCAATTATACTTTGTAAAATTTTCAGATGTAAATTGTCCGTTAAGTTTGAATTTGGGTGTAAATTATATTCTTCTCAATTAAGTATTAATTGTGAGCCATGTCCTAAATCTTCAGCTCTGTAAGTATTAATTGTGAGCAATGTCTTAAATATTTGGCTCCAATTAGTTGAGTTAGATATTTTGAATAGGATCCCTTTGTTCATACCTAAATGATAATATTGATATCGAGATTGAAACCTGATTTAGTGTCGGTACCTTGTATCCACTCATTTTTGTTTTTTATTAATAAATTACATATTATTCGGCAAAAAGAAGAAAGAATTTGTAAATGTGGCCTAAATGAAAGTATGCTTTACAAAATAAACTCATTCTAAAAGTTCTTCATAGAATGGCCTTCTTCCTATTTTCTAAGTTAAATAAAAATAATTAATTTAACAAATTACTACAATACCCTTTACTCTTAACTACTATTCACTTTGAAACAAAAAACAAAAAATCATTTCTTCTTTCCTACAAAGCACAAAATGCTAACCCCCAATCTCAGAAATGCCTTCGAGTTTCGAAAATTCATCAACTTTTTAATCTTCTTCACTCAAGTACCCATCTTTATCATCTTCTTCATCTCGAAGTCATGGCTAAAAAAAAAAACATTCGAGTTTTGGTAAAGAAGCAGCAAGTAGTTCACCGATGAAAGAAGTGGTACTGAAGAAAGCCGTGAACGATAAAAGGAAGAGAAAGAAGCCAACGCTAGAATCCATGGCTAAAAATTCTGGAAAAAATCATTAAATATGTTAGCTTAAAATTATGATTTCTGTGTATAAATCTCAATTTTCTTTCAAAGCTAGATTGTAAACTTTTATTGTGGTTGTTCGACTCAATTTGCATGAAAATGGCAAGAGTCTAAAGTCCTTCAGCATTCAAGTAAGTGTTCTTCAATTGCTCGATAGCTTGAGGCCACTTTACAATCCATCGAGCCATCGAGCAATTAAGAATCACAATGTGCTGGTTAAGAAATCCCTCGAGCATTTGTTTCTTGAATTGCATGATGGCTCGAGGGGATCTAAACTGGCCTTGGGCCATTCTGCAAACCAAGAAACACATGATGAATCAAGAAACACATGCTTAAGGGATTTCCCATCGACATTACTATGTTCTGCACTCAATCCCCTTAATCCCATAGAGCAGTAGATGTTTAGTTAAAATTTGCAATTTTTTTTATTATATAACTTATAGTTATATATATTAATCTTAGCTTTATCATTATTTTTTCTTGTAAGAGGTAACAACCTGTAATTCTTCGTCATCTTTCACCCATCATTGATGATGATCTTCACTTCAAACTTTGCATGTATGTGATATCAATGCCAGATATTCTAGTTGGTGATATAAAGAAAAAGCTCAAATCACATCAATTAGAGGCATTTAAGTAGACTTGCTCAGGACATTTACTAAATGTTACAGAGCCTCTTAATAACTCAAGCCAAGTTCTAAATTATTTCATTCTACGACGAGCTAAGTGTAAGGAAAAGTATGAATTATGGTTTTTGATTCATGACAAGTCTATATTGTTTGGTTTGAGAGAGTGGGCTTTGATGTTAGGGTTGAAGAGTCACGATTATCCTTTGGACCACATTATTCAACAGATAGAAAAAGACTGACACATGCTTAAGAAGTATCTAGGTGAGAAGCTTATAAAAGCTTATAAGCTAGCAAGGATGCTCAACGATCAATGGAATAAAGAAGACGATGAAATGATGAAGATGGTTGTCATCTACTTCATTGAGCCAGTCTTTTTTACCTTAAATGTAGTTACTCAAGAGAGGAAGAATTCTCTCCGACCCTATACATTTTTCATAGCATTTGGCATGGTTCAACAACTACCTTTAGGGCAGACACTCTTATAAGAATACCATTAAATCATTGAGGAAGAATATATGGATAAAGGCCCAAAACCATTTAGCAAAGTCGAACTATGAAGAAATATACTCCTTATTTAGGTTCCTACTTTGTTTTCAAGTTAGACTTTGTATTTAACTTGTATTTCTTATTTTATTTCTTTTTGTTGCCGATATAAGTTTTATTTATTAGCATCCCTTAAATATGCAGGTATTTGCTTATGAAACCATTTTGGTTTGTGGAAAGCGAGTTGGATTGTGAGTGCATCAAGATCGCATGCCTTGGATTTTGAATTAGTCATACATGGGGAAGTAATGTAAGTCATTTCATTTACTAATTAAATTGATTTTTATTTTCATTCAATACAACTCGTCATCCGTAGAATCTTATAACCATCAACGGAAGAAGAAGCTCAAAAATATTTAACTACCCTGAAACCTTTTTCAGATGAGGGGAAATTGGGTGTTATCACCCACATATTCACTACCATCTAACACATCATATTGATTACATCGATCTCCACCACCGTAGTCCTCGCAGTTAACCCCTCTTTTGACTACATCACTCCCATCGCCTTGCCTACACCACCGATTCAATTAGGACAACCACCAATTCGATCGGAGATTGTTATTTGGCAGCCTAGTGAACTTTATGTAGGTGAGGAAGATGAAGAGGAATCAGTGGAAGCGTATATGATCCCGCCCATCATTGAGAACGAATAAAGTACAAGAATGAAGAAGTGTGCTATAGGAAGACAAAAGGGATTAACAATTAATCCACTTCAACATCCCCCCCCCCCATCTGAAAAAATGAAAGAGGAATGCAATAGTGGCTAGAGAGCAAAAATGAAAAGTAAGTAATATTTAAGTTTTTTTTTTTTGTTACTTACTATAGTTGTGTTAAGTATACTCCTCTTCATTTTTCTTAACAAAACTAAAGTCGTAGGATTTGATGATTGTAAATACGATAAGGTGTATTTAATCCCATTTTGATTATAAAATCAAAGTTTTCAATTAATTATTCATTTGAAATGGTTTTTTGTTTTTAATGGTTTCAGCACATTGATGAATATAAGTTTTTTATTTGGATGAGACAACATAAATTCAATGACGTGCTTAATCTGTCCACTGCTTTCTTCAGTCATATGTTCCTTTAGTTCCTAAAAATTCATTGGGATGACATATATAAGAATAAAGAAGAAAGGCCATGAAGCACGTATATTTCAAGACAATCCTCTGATGAAGGCGTCCACTAATGGAGATGCACCTATCATCAGAGTCAAGTGGAAGTATGTAGATAAGTTGTACACCCCTTACGACATCAAGAATGTATATTGGGTGGCCTTGGTCATGAATGTATACATATGTGCTAAAACCTATGTGAATGATGCACCAATACTTGATTAAGAGCGGTGGATCATAGTGCAGTCTTACATCCTTTGGCCTTGATGTAATGACTAACTTGCATGAGAATAAGATCTTATTAAAGGGAGATTATGGTGTTTGCATGTTAAAGAATATATAGGATCACCATGTGAATCTTGATCTCATGCTTATTTGTAATGATCATATATCAATATTTCGTCATTAGATTACTTGTGATATTTATCAACGCCACATGGACTTATATCTTTTTTTTTTTTTTTTTTTTGTATTTTGTATTTGGAGTTGTGCTTAATCTTGTACACTCTTTGTATATATGAAATTGAAATTAGTAATATTTCATTTACTCTCAACTATTCAAATCCATTTTATGGGTCTTTATTGTTTACTCTCAACTGATCTTATGTGTTTTCAGAGTGTTCAAAGTGGTAATAATACCCTTCGGCCTTTTTATTTTCAAGAGTCTGTGACCTCTAACATCGATCGACCGCAAGATACTATGATGAGCCATTGGTCCCTCAAGTTGAGAGGACAAATAATTCTCAAGTGAGAGAGCCATCGGTCCATCGATCTTAAAGGATAGAGACTTCTGAGAAGCCTTATTATCATATCGAGGGACCGAAGGGTATGCTCAAGTACCCATTGGTACCCTCGAGTTTAATTATCGATGTACTTGATTGTTATTCTTAAGGGCCCATCGATCCCTCGATCTAAAAGAAGAAAAAGGTTTTGAAGTGTTATTATTTGGACTCTTTGTCCAATTATCAAGATCCTTACATATATCATTGTTTTTATATTTACCATCAATTAGAATATCAATAAATATGAAATCCATGTATTACATTATTATTAAGAACAAAATTTATTTTTTTATTAATTAATTAACAATACAAATATTGTTTGTTACATTTCATTAATTGTGCACTCTTTCACACGAGGCAAGTTTCATAGATTTACTTGAGTCGGTTCAACCAGGTCGAACTGCAGGTACAACTCTTCGCATACCCATTCCATATGCATCCTCATGTGCCCTCTACGGACAATAGCTTTACTGGGCATGTACTTAAGTGTTATGCTATATTTAAGGATTATGTCCATTTGAATGATTTAGGTAATTACCTATCCCGTATACCAGGCTCCTTTAACAACATATGAATATGGTCTCCCTCCTTAAAGCCTTGAGTTGTGGTAATAGTTAGTGATTGTGGCCTTGCACCCTATATGCAGAGCTTCTATGATTGGAATTTCACTACTTGATGAAGCTTTCACTTGATTTAATAGAACATAACTTACTTTCATAAGTTTGCTTACAGACTTTATTGGATTCTAATCAGATAGAGGTTATAGGCTAATGATATCTGCTGGGTATAGAATCCTGACAGTTCCACAACCTTCCCATACAACCTCAATCTTGTCTCGAACTTAAAGCAGCCAACCTTGTTCATGATGGAGATTTTAGAACAAAAATGATTGACTAATATGATGTCTTCAAGTGAAAATATCACATTTATAAGGACAATGGAGAAGAAAATGATTTAGAATACTCCACTAATTATTTTTACCAATAAAATCATGCCATTTTCGAGGAAAACGGTTAAGAATGAAAATGGTTGAAAATACCATTAAATTACTTTTGACCATGTCGAAAATTATAGGCCATGATCCCTTGATCATATTGATTGGAGTCAAATTCAACAATATTCTTAATGCAAATGATAGAAAATTAATCACACATTAGTTACGAAGTATTTAATTGACATGACTTTTCAAGGAAAGGATTAAATTCCTAAAAATTAGATTGATTATCTATTATCTCGATGGATCGAAGACCATTAGATACACCACGATCCATCGAGAATTTAAGCCATCATGTACTCTCCAGAGCCATAGAGTACTCTCAAAATTTCTAGGGAATAAAAGTTTAAACAATCTCAAAATGAAGGAAATCTAAAAGAGAATAATGAAATACTCTATAAATAAAAACTCAAAGGGAAGGTTTATTACATCAAAATGTCAACACATCAAAAATCATACAATACAAAGTTACCACATGAAATCGGATCACTGGGATGGGGTTCAAGAGGGGGTAGTGCGTGGTAGTGGAATTGAGTTCCGACATCTTGTCTAGTTATGTCTAAGGATGCCACTTCTGTTGTTCTTATTTATCTTTTGTGGTTATTTCCTTCTTGAAGCAATACGTCTCTTTTAAGTCTTCCACTTTTTTATGCAAGGTGAGTGATAAATGACCTAAGATTTATTAGAAATTTCCAATCTTCGGTAGCTAGTATAGGATAAATTAGCTATAAATACACTTGTCTCCAAAATAAAGTTATGTAATGTTCTATACATAACATGTAAGGTGCTACATTACGGTAACTCAAACCTGCTAAGGTATGGGCGCACGTTATCTTATCTAATTGGAACACCTTGCATGTGTAACTCTTCCCCTATAGATTGACCATTGTAGTCGTAGAACCCTCAATGACCTCAAACGTATCAACGCTCACTTTATCGACCCTCATTGTTAAAGATTCATTATATCTTTTCATTAGTTTCTTCTTGACCTCAAAAGTCAATGAGATGTTCATTTGATTGGTTGCACATAGATGTTTGTAGAACTGCATTGTCATGATCTACCTGATACTATTGAGCAACGCTGTAGTTAGATAATCATGCACATCCTTCAATTTTTCTATAGGGGACTTTGTCATATTATTAGTCATTATATTGTATCGATCTCCATTGAAATGAGCTCATAACCACAGTTCAAAGCTCGTTATCTTTAGATAGGTTACAAGACATGCTGTTGTGATTTAATCTTGTTGAAGTATGTGTTGAATACTTGAACCTTGTAAGCTTTGGTTGCAACATAGAATATAGAGAGAAGTCTTTCATACTTGAATCGATACTTTGCCCAAGATGCCACATATATACACCATATTTTGTGTTAGGGTACACACTTCGTATAATATTATTAATACGCTTTGCTCGATCCGATATAAAAACCAAATCGATAGTATCAAAGATTGAGTCCTTTAGCTTACTCAAGAACCAACTTCATGATGCATAACACTATTAATACTCGTACCCTTGATTTGCAAGATTAGCTTCATTGTTGTCATTATTACCACATGCTTCTTCCATTATTTCAATTTCATCATCATCCACAATCTCATTACCTTTATCATCATCTATAATATCATTCCCTTAATTATCATCCTCAATCTTATTCTCTTCATCGCCTTAATCCTAAGCCCTTATCCTCATCCTTATTGTGATATTTGTAATTACAATGACCATGCTCATAATTATTCCCATGACTATTATTAGCAAGATTGAGTATATCGCTTCTAAAATTATTATGAAGATTAGGGAGATTAGATTTGTCCCTCATAAAATTCTTCATAGAGGTTTGGTTTTCAAACCACTTCTCTTATTATTTTTTTCCTTAGGGGTAAAAGTAATTCTTATGACTTTGGGAATACAAATATAAATATTAAAAAATTTTCTACAGTGATAAAAACATTTTCATAAACATGAAAAAACAATTTACCAAATGCATTCAAAAGTTACCATAAATATATTTTAAATTTTATAAAAATAAGAACATTTCATAAAAATGTTGCTAGGGCTCTTAATCACTTAACTTGATCACTTGATAGATCTTATTGGTACTTATATTAACTATTAATGAGATTAGTTTGGTGAGGTACTTATGATTCTTAGATCTGAGAATACTATAGTACTTACGTACATGATATTATCCTTTGATATCATTCAATGTGATCCTAACCACCAGTTACTAAAGATGAATCATTAAGCATGTGTTCTCATACGAGAAGTCTATAGGGTGATAAGATGATATCCTTCACCTCAATATTAGAGAAAAAGGTTTTTTGAATGATATACCCTATACAATGAAGAAAATATTTGTGCAAAATAGTATGGTATGAAAATAATTTCTATAAATCTATTATCTAGTTGCATAAGAGTTCATATAATTCATACGGATAATCTTGTAGGGTTTAAAAGTTAAAGCAAACCATAAGGCTATCTAGAAACATGAATAGGTGGAAGTGTCAATCCGGTAAGATAATAGTCATTTATGATTCTTGTTGAGTTTTCTCATACATCTTATTACATGGGTGGCTCATATGCCTTGCTGGATATTAATGTAAGTCTGGTGGTTTGAGTTAATTAATCATATAAGATGATCATGTTAACTATTTAGCTTAAAAGTTGGTAAGGTCCAAAATGGTATATTCATTATAAATGATAAAATCCACAAGTTGCGGTGGGATGTACTTGCTGAGATAATGTAGAACCTATCTGGCCACCCACCTAAAGGGTGATTGGATATCTGTTGGACTCTAAAATGGATATTCTTGGCTCATTCATAGTGAACTTAATTTAAAGAGTTAAATCATTAATTAGTTTAATTTATTAAGTTTAAGTCACACCCACACTACTAAGATATCTAAAGTGTGATTTAGATTTAATTCAAAATTAAATTAATTATATTGAATTGATAAGATAAATTTATTAAATAGAGATAAATTTAAAGTCGAAGAATACTTTTTAGGGAAAAAAAGTTTGGTTGGTCATTAAAGTGTTAATAAGCTTAACTAGCATAAGGGGAAAAGTCCAAATAAAAGATTGTATTTTACTAGGTAAAATTAAACATTGATTTAGAATAATAAAGTTTATTTTAATTCCATAAATTAGGAATTAAATGGACTTTGATAAACCCGAATGCTAGTTAAAAGGGAATCGGTCCTTGGAGGCCCAACATACTTTAGAAAACTTGAACATAAGATTAAAAGAAACTATGCCTTGGAGGCCCAACTTAGGTTTCATCCATAAGAGAGTGTGTCTCATATAGAATGACATTTCTCTAGGGGTTTCATTAACCTATCACTATGGCCCACTTTGAAGAGAGAGAGTGAGAGAGAGCTTTTCTCTCAAAAGAAAAAATACTTCATCTTTTCTTCTCAAATGTCCTATCTCAAGAGTTAAGATTAAACCAAGAATACTAGAGAATTGTTATTTATGTGGATATATACTAGAGTCAGGAAACAGCTTAAAACGGGTAGTGGTGAGGACTCTTAGTGGTGGTGGCTAGTAGCATATGGAAAGGAAATGGGTGAAGAATAGTTCGGTTCTTGGAAGAGGGTTTTGCTAGGTATAAGCCTTCTTCTCTTCTTTGATTCTATTTCTAGAAAAGTGATATTTAGAAATCAATGAACCAGAAAATCTAGATGATGACAAACATAGCATACAACTCTTGATCTTGAGGTATTTGGTAGAATCAGAATCTAAAAGCATTTTTTTTGCAAATGGCATTACATTTCAGAGAAGCGAATATTTACCGACTTATACATACTTACCAAGATCTGTAAGGGATGATAGCAACATTAATCCTTTGGAAATTGAGATGATCAACAACTTGCATTAGAATACTATAGAGAATTTTTGGATTTTAGAGTATACAATGCTTAAGTTCTTATAGTTTCATCATGCAGATCTTGATCTAATGTTTTTTCCTAAGATTAATGTATTGTTATTCCAATGGCATATTGCTTATGTCATTTATCAGTGATATCTAGACTTATCGATTGTAATCAAGTTTCAAACAATAATTGTATATAGTTTTGTGACTGCTTTCCTGAATTGGGACTCTGTTATAGGTAAATTTACTTGATAAATTGAGATATTTTAGTAGTTATGCTATCTAAATTCTCAATGATTTATCCATATTTTGGTTGTAATTTATACAAGTATGATAATCGATACAACTGTTAAACCAAAAACTCTCAAATAAGTGTTAATTCTAAAACTCAAACGAGTGTTAAACTCTAAAACTCAAACAAGTGCTTAACTCTAAAACTCAAACAAGTGGTTAACCTCAAAACTCGAGGGTTCGATAGGTCTTAAAATTACCCATCAAGCCATCGAGATGACATCATGAAGACTTAGAAGTCTCTAACTACTAAGTCGCAAAAGGGTAGGTTTTATGATTTTGTACCCCGCTTAAACCAAAGTCATTGGATCAATTTACTCAAGATCCAACGGCTCTCAAAATCTGCACTCTGAAAATCAGGCCCCCCCTAGCCCCTCCTCGTTCGCAAAAACGAACTGCGTTGACCAATTTCAGAGCCTTGAATAGAGAGAAAGACAAATTCTGGAGGCCCTATTCAAATGTCTAGTGATGTGGGTGATGAGCGCAAGGTTTTCACTTTTCATGCGGTAGCCTCGCACAATAACCTTAAAGACTGCTGGCTAATCATTGAGGGAAAGGTATGTTCTACCATTTCTTTAGCGTGATCTGACATAGATTTATCGCTCGAAATCGTCAAATCCATCCCTATCCAGTTTGATGGAGTTCTGGAATCTGATTGGCGAAAAAATCCGTGGAAAAGCCCATTTGCAGTGTTTCTGTGAATTACATGGACCACCTTCTTGGGTAAAACTATTCAATTACGTGAAATATCAGGAGCTAGTTCAATTCAGACATAGTCCTTAGTATGATAGTGCATGAATTTGAAAATCCTATTTGTTTTTGTTCGAATAAGGTGTGTTAGTGTTGTAAGAGTGCATAGCAAGTAAATTTAGTGATTCGAAATATGTATTGAAATTCAATAGTGTTGTTTCATCTAGTGATTAGTTTCCAAAAAACCAAAGTTAGAAGACATGGCGTTAGTCTTTTTCTAATTGTCTTCATTACACCTCTTAATGCCCTTTAGAAATGCTGGCCTGGAGTTGTTTCAAGCTTTGAGTTTTGATATTTTTATCTGGTCCCTGCTTGGGTATCAATGTGATCTCATAGAACCTTCACATCCACAATTCTGCTGTAGCAAAACATAGTTTTTGTTAGCCGTATGACGTAATCTTATTGCCAACAGGTATATGACGTGACACCATTCTTAGACGACCATCCTGGTGGTGATGACATCTTGTTATTAGCTGCAGGTAGTGTACAAGGACACTGTTACATTGGTCACTGTTGACATGGTAAACATAGTTTTTGATATTGTAAGGAATCTCCTAATCTGACTGATTGTGGTTTCCAGGTAAGGATGTGACAAATGATTTTGAGGATGTGGGTCACAGTACGAGTGCTAGAGAAATGCTGGATGAGTTCTATGTGGGTGAGATCGATGGTTCATCAATTCAAGCAACGACCAAATACAAGTCTCGCAATAAAATGTCTAGTGATATGGGTGACGAGCGAAAGGTCCTCACTTTTTCTGAGGTAGCCTCACACAATAACAGCAATGACTGCTCTCTTATCATTGAGAACAAGGTATTTTAGCGTCAGAATTTTATTACTGGAATTCATCAAATCCCTTTCTGCCTTTTGTTTCAGTTTGTTGGATTTCTGAAATCTGATTGTTTTCGATGCTTTTGTTGTCTTGTTTGTTTCTTTTCTTGTTGGAGATTTTTATAATTTTTCACCTGCAACTACTAAATATGCATAATTTACTTCTGCAAAGTTGCAATTATTGTAGTTTCTGAATTACATGGGTCAACTTCTTGGGTAAAAGTTTTCAATCTGGGTGGAAAAAAGAATGGTTCAAATTTCTAAAAGAATGGTTATTGAATATATAAAAATGAAAATATTCTCTTTGTTTGATTTTGTTAATGTTGCACTAGTTTGATTTGCTGAAGATGTAAAGGGGTTGGATATATTTAAGAGTATTGTTACCTTAAAAAAAAAAAACTCCATCCAGTATATGATGGTGCATGAATGATGTAAATTTGATTTGATGTGTGATGTAATTATATCTTATTACTGAATGCAAATGGAGGCAATAAAATATCAGGAGCTCGAGATTGTTCAAGTTCATTTCAGACATAGTCCTTAGTGGTGCATGAATTTGAAAATCCTATTTGTTTTTGTTCGAATAAAGTGTTGTAAGCAACAAACTGCATTGCCTTATTCGTGTTGCTATTTGACTTCTGATTCCTGTTGCGAATGGGCATAGCAAATAAATTTAATGATTCAGAATATGTATTCAAACACTTTCATCATTTTATTTATAATGTTGCATCAAGTGACTAGTTCCATACATGGTTAGTCATTTTCTAATTGTCCTTAGTATCTAATATTTAACTTTAGCTCTTGATTTTAAATGGCTAATGTATTTGATCTCTTTGGATCAAATTTAGCCTGTAAAACAAGATTCTATTCACTGCTTTGTCTTTTCTCACTTAACGATTGACAATCGAAATTTAAACCTGTATAGTCTCTTGTGCTGCTCAGTCCTTTGTTAGGTGATGCCTAATCGCGAGTAGATGCTTCGCAATTTAGTGATCATAATCTACACCCGAAATCATAGCAACTAGCATGCATGCAAACCCAATATTAGCATGCACACTCTGTTTGTGATGTTTGATCTATTCATCCCTTCCATCTCTTTTAGACCTCCGGTTATTAACACCTATATTAGGCGAAATAAAACTTAATACAGTCATTATTATTATTATTATTAGCTATTATTAGTATTATGAGTTATTATTAGTTTAGGGCTATTTTGGTAATTGGCTATAGTAGGTTAATTAGCAGGAGGAGGGTTAGGGTTAGTCAGTTTATGATTTTGAGAGTAAAACTCTTAGGGAGAGACGATCAACTTCTTGAGTAGTAGATCAACCTATATTACTTTGATTATCGCATGATAAAGTTTAGCCCTAATTTGATTTACCTTGACCAAGTCCTATTAAATTGGTATCAAAGTATCATCTTGGGACGATGTTGCAAAGAAAGTAGAAGCACTCGAGGAAAAATTAGAGAGCGAAGTGTTGGCGATTAAGACAACGATCGAATAACGCTTCTTGACAGTACAACAATAGTTTTCGTCGCTGGAAGCTATATTGGTGAAACTGACCGAGATGCAAGTTCGGTCACTACCAAACCTTGATCAACTTGCGGGCGGCCACGGTAGGGCAGTTAGGGTACATTAAGGGAGAAAGTAAGTAAGGGGGTCGTGGTGGAGGCGAGCAGGCTGCAGGGGGTAACTGGTGGCGGTAGGTGTTGTGGTGGGCGCGGGCCCTTGACGGTCGAATTAAGGGCGATTTCGGCAGCGAACTGGGCAGTGGGCCACGGACATCAGCGACGTAGTAGGGGTCGGCTGAAAGGGGTCAAGTTCGACCCAGGGAAAACCGGACGGAGCAAGGACAGGCAGGAGGGTTTACTGCAGGAACCATCGCGAGCGGTGAGGTAAGGACACCAAGGGCTGATTTTAAGGCTCTGGTGGAACCCCCATGGGCGGGGTAAGGGTAGTATGCGATTGCGCAGGGCAGAAATTAGGTCGATCCACAGATTCACAAACTAAAAATGCCAATCTTTGAAGGTGAGGATGCGGCATGTCTTTGTTTGGAGGGGCCAGCGTTGTCATGGTTTTAATGGTGCGAGCACGGCCAACCCATTAGGCTGTGGTCAAAATTCAAGTAACGGTTGATGATAAGGTTTCAGACATCTCGAGATGGAGACTTACACGAATAGTTATTGGCCCTCCGCCAAGAGGGGATTGTGGGGGAATACTGAGAGAAGTTTGAGTTGCTTTCCAGGCCATTAACGGGAGTATCTCTGGAAATGTTGGAGGGAAATTTTTTAAAAAGGTTGAAGCCGGAAATTCGGGCAGCGTTGAGGTCATTACGGCCCAAGGGATTAGGGGACTATATGGACTTGGCAGTATAAGTGGAGGAGAAGAAAAATGCAAAAAAAATACAAAAAAACAACCATGGCAGTTTTGTTCACTAAGGTTATACCGGGAATCCTAGTGCTCGAACTCAAACCGTTATGGTAGGTAAGGAGGTTCTGGGAGAGCAAAGAGCTGGATACCAGCCGGAAGGGAGTTTCCGAAAACTGAGGGAGACAGAGATCGCGAACAAAAGAGCAAAAAGGTTGTGTTTTCGGTGTTACGAGAAATTTTTACCCGGACATTGTTGCAAGGAGAGGAGGCTCCAAGTGTTAATGGTCTGTGATGGGGATGATGAGGAGGGCGAGTCGGAAGACGAGGGGAGGAAGATTTGGTGCATCACCATCTAGATGTGGCCGAAGTGTCGCTTAACTCGGTTGTCGGATTTACACCCTACCAAACCATGAAGCTGAAAGGAGAAATTCAGGGGCAGTGAGTTGTGGTTCTTATCGATAGTGGGGCCACCCACAATTTCATCTCCAACCGAATGATTCTGAAATTGGGTATAGAACTGAACGATACAGGCAGTCACGGGGTAACACTGGGTACGGGGACTACTATACGTAGTGTGGGAACCTGCAAAAACCTTCTATTGGTGATGCAAGGGGTGGAGGTAGTTGACAACTTTTTGCGTTTGGATCTTGGCAGTTTGGACGTGATCTTGGGAAGGAAATGGTTGAGTTTGATGGGCGAGATGACGGTGAACTGGAAGTTGTTGAAGATGCAGTTCCAGAGTAGGGGACAAACCGTGCAGTTAGAAGGAGATCCGAGTTTGCGTAAGACTCTTGTGGCTTTGAAAATGATGTTGCAGACTATTGAGCGCGAGAGACAAGGGTTTCTCATTGAGGTGAATTCGCGGAGGGGTGGGGATCTGAAGGGGAGCCACGTGGTGGATGAGGTCGTGTAGGCGGTAGTGGGCCATTTTAGTGATGTTTTCAAGATGCTGGAAGGGCTGCCCCCACAAAGGGACCACGAACATGCTATAATGTTGAAAGAGGGAGTTTTACCAGTCAATGTGTGGCCTTACTAACACCTGCAAATGCGGAAAGATAAGATCGAGAGATTGGTGCAAGAAATGTTAGAAGCGGGAATTATTCAGCCTAGTATGGGTCCATTCTCTCATCTAGTTTTGTTGGTAAAGAAGAAGGACGGGAGTTAGCGGTTTTGTGTGGATTACCGCGCCTTGAACAAAGGGACCGTACTGGACAAATTCTCTATTATGTTCATTGATGAACTATTGGATGAATTACACAGAGCTAGAGTGTTCTCCAAGCTCGACTTAAAGTCAGGTTATCACCAAATTAGAATGTGGAGGGAGGATGCGGCAACGACAACATTTCGGACCAACGCTGGCCATTATGAGTTCTTAGTGATGCCGTTTGGCCTCACTAACGCCCTGACAACGTTTCAGTTGCTCATGAATAAGGTTTTCCAACCGTACTTGCGAAAGTTCGTGCTCGTCTTCTTTGACAACATCTTGATCTATAGCCGCTCTATCGAGGAGCACTTGGACCATTTGACAGTCGTGTTGACGGAATTACGGGGTCAACAATTGTATGCGAATGAGAATAAATGTACTTTCAGGCAGCCTAGTGTTGAGTATCTGGGCCACATTGTTTTGGGAGAAAGGGTTTTGGTGGATTGGGCAAAGGTTTTGGTAATCTTAGATTCGCCGGCACCGAAGACATTGAAGGAATTGCGGGGATTTTTGGGGTTGACCAAGTATTATTGCAAATTCGTCAAGGGGTATGACACGGTAGCAAGGCCTTTAACGGATCTACTCAAAAAAGATAATTTCCATTGGGTGGCCACAGCTTTCGACGAATTAAAACAAGCAATGGCTAGTGTGCCGGTCGTCGCATTGCCGGACTTCACGGTGACTTTTATAGTGGCAACCGATGCTTTAGGCTACAGTTTAGGGGCTGTTCTCACGCGGAATCAGTGTCCGATAGCGTACTTCAATAAGGTTTTGACGCCGTGGGCTCTTCTTAAATCCGTCTATGAATGCAAGCTCATGGTCATTGTGTTTGCAGTACAAAAATGGATGTTGTATTTGTTGGGTCGGCGGTTTATCGTCCGCACGGATCAACGGAGCTTGAAGTATCCGTTGGAACAATGTATGGTGCGGAGGATCATCAGCGTTGGCTGTTCAAACTGCTCGGTTATAATTTTGAAATACAGTACTGTCCGGGGTTGGACAATAGAGTGGCGGATGCGCTGTCCAGGCGTGTAGATGGACCGCAGCTAGCGACTATATCAATTCTGCAGCTATTAGATATCGCGGGACTTGAGTCGGAGACGGCGGCAGACTCGGAGTTGAGTACGCTTAGGGAGGGGCCATTCAGAAGGGCGGTGACGGGTATTCGGAATTCACGGTTGTGGGGGGTCGGTTGCTTTATCACGGGCGTGTGGTGATTCCGAAATCGTCGATGCATATACTGCGACTGTTATAGGAGTTCCATGGTAGCGCAATTGGAGGTCATTCGAAGGTATTGAAGACTTATAAGTGACTAGCGGCAGAATTATACTAGGTGGGAATGAAGAAGGATGTGGAACGATTCGTGGCAAGTTGTGATGTTTGCCAACGACACAAGTACTCGACCATGTCTCTAGCGGGGTTGCTCCAACCTTTACCGTTGCCGCAACAAGTTTGGGAGGCGGTGAGTATAGACTTTATTGATGGGTTACTGTGGTCGGAAGGTCATACGGTCATTGTGGTAGTGGTTGACCATTTGAGCAAGTATGCCCATTTTGTGCCACTTCGACACCCGTACACAGCCTTGACCATAGCCTCAACTTTCATGAGGGAAATCAGCCACTTATACGGAATGCCGAAATCTATTGTCTCGGACCGCGACAAAGTTTTTTTGAGCTAGTTTTGGAAGGAACTATTTTGGCTACGAGGGATAGCGTTGAAACGGAGTTTCGCTTACCACTCACAAATAGATGGCCAAACGGAAGTGGTCAATCTTTGCTTAGAGACATATTTGCAATGCTTCGTGTCGGATAACCCTCGGTGTTAGATGGAATAGTTGGCATGGGCCGGTACAACACGTCTTTCACACGGCATCGCAGACCACTTATTTTCGCATTCTTTACGGCTGTGATCCTCCTCCGTTGATACGTTATGGCTGTAGCACCACCCTGGTCTCGCAGCTGGAACAAAACTTATAGGAGCAGGATGATATTTTGGAGTTAAAAGGGCATTTAGCTAAGGCTCAACAAAGGATGAAAAAGGAGGCCGATAGACATCGGCGGGAGGTTCACTTCGAGATAGGTGATTGGGTTTTCTTAAAGCTTAGGCCATATTGGTAGAAATCCCTAGCTAGGAGGAGGAATGAGAAATTATCGGCTCGTTATTTTGGCCCTTATGAAGTGGTGGCGTAGATTGGGGTATGTACCAATTACGGCAGCGATTCATCCGGTCTTCCATATATCCCATCTCCGCAAGGCCATTGGTCTTCATGTGGCATCTCCAACAATCCCTCCTAACTTGACAACCGATATGGAAGTATTGTTGAAACCGGAGGAGCTATGCGGTGTATCGGCAAGGAGTGTCGGGAAAGAAGAATACCTTGAAATCTTGATTAAGTGGCAGGATATGCCGATCCACGATGTAACCTGGGAATCATATTCTTTCATCGTACAACAATTTCTGGAATTCCACCTTGAGGACAAGGTGTCTCATTGGGGGAGTAACGTTAGACCCCCGATTATTAACACCTATGTTATGCGAAATGAAACATAATATAGTTATTATTATTATTATTAGCTATTATTAGTATTATGAGTTATTATTAGTTTAGGGCTATTTTGGTAATTGGCTATAGTAGGTTAATGAGGAGGAGGGTTAGGGTTGGTTAGTTTATGATTTTGAGATTAAGACTCTTAAGGAGAGACGATCTACTTTTTAAATAGTAGATCAACTTATGTTATTTTGATTATCGTATAATAAAGTTTAGATCTAATTTGATTTAGCTAGACGATCCTATCAATCTCATATTTGTAAGAAACTATCAAGTGTCTCGAGCGTATACCACCTATGTGAAAGGACATAGTGGGTTTGATGTGGGGGTGGACCACTTCACATTCTTTCACATAGGTGGTATACGCTCGAGGCACATGAAAACTTTTGCATATTTGCATCGTACAAGACACCCATACATTTAATTAACAAATAAGTTTTTTCATTATTGTTTCCTTTCTGTCACTTTGCTTCCGTATTCTGTGCCGTTTGATTGACGAAGACCATATATAATAGACATGAAGACATTAGCTTTTATAGTTCAGTTGCATAGAGAAGTCAAAAAGGAAAAGTATTTGCTCTTAAAGCTTCTGCTCAGAACATAATATTTGTAGCTCCAAGCTTGAATTTCATAATTTTCCGATACTTGTCAACTGAAACTAAGGGTTTTTTTTCTTGTGTTTTCTTTTTTCTTTTTTTCTTTTTTTAAATAAAAGAAGAACAATAAGAAAGAGGATTTTTGCTATCCATACTATTTCGGATATTTTGGTATACAGTTTTTATTATTTTTTTATTAGTCTCCCAGTTTTATGATAATTATTTAGGATGTCGGTATTACTAGGGAAATAAGGAGTTATATTTCATTATCAAGGCTATTGTAAGATAGTTGAATTTCCTTACAACGTCAGATTTAGTATCCTCTAGAAATGCTGGCCTGGAAAAGTTTCAATCTTTGAATTTTGATTGTTGGATCGGGTCCCTGCATGTGTACCAATGTGATCTCATAGCACCTTTACATCTACAAGTTTAGATCTAGGGGTGCAAGTGCTCAGTCAATGGTGTCTCTGCGAGATCAACAACTTCGTATCTTCATGCGGGATCCCACAGACACTTATAAATGTATGAGATTATTAGTGTAGATGTCCTTTAAGTGCACTTGCATCTCAAGTGAACTCGGGAGAAGTTGGATCCCAAGTGAATTCGCGAAAAGTTGGATCCCTGTAGTAAAACAGAGTTTTGATGACTTAATCTTTCGCCAACAGGTGTACGATGTGACATCATTCTTAGACGAACATCCTGGTGGTGATGAGGTCTTGTTATCGGCTACAGGTATGGTACAAGGACACTGTTACATTTTTGACTAGGTAAACATCGTTTTTTATATGGCAAGGATTCTCCTAATTTGACTGATTGTGGTTTCCAGGTAAGGATGCGACAGATGATTTTGAGGATGTGGGTCACAGTACGAGTGCTAGAGGAACGCTGGATGTATACAATGTGGGGGAAATAGATGTTTCAATTCCTGCAAAGACTTGCAATAATCGTGACCAGCCAGAGTACTATCAGGACAAGAGACCCGAGTTCATGCTCAGGATCCTCCGTTTCTAGTTTCCCTGCTGATTTTGGTTTTGACATTCGGTGTCCAATTCTATACCAAGTTGGCATAAACACGGCGTTGGAATTTTCTTTTTGGTTAAATGTAAATGAAAAATTTAAGACCCAAGCTCATAAGATTATATCTTACATTGAGAAGTTAGAAAGTAGAATAATGTTATGGAAGAAGTTAAATCTTATAGATTCGCAATTATAAAATAACGGTAAAAACAGTCATTATGTATTATATAATGGGTATTAATTTTACGGGAATCAGAAAAGTAATGACCAATACGGGTTAAATTTGGCCCGTTTGGACTGTCCCAAGTTCTATTGGATTGTCTTCATAACCGTCCCGAATCTTTATCTCTGCCCCGTCCCCTTCAACTGTGGAACGGGATAAAACATATCCTATAATCTGGTTAAGCTAAATCAGATATGAGACCTTCCAACTGCCGGTTGGAACATCTCTAATAGTTTTTTTGTTTTTATATTTTGTTCATTCCTACTATTATTAATTAGGTTGGATTTGTAATTGTTCATATAAAGTCTTTTATCAACTTTTTAATTTTTATATAATTTAAATAAAATATTTTAATCATTCTCATATTTTTTATAACGCTGATGATGAGATATGCTATTCTATTATTATGTCGCGTTATTAAAAAAATTAATTATTATTCTTGCATAATTATTTTTTTTTTATTTTTCGTTACCTCCTATTAGTATATTATTTTTTATACTCTAAATTATATATATTTTTGAAAAAAAAAATTAAGAGGGAAAAAAAATCTAATGGGATTAAAAATGAGTTGAAATAATTTAACTTTTTTTTACAAGAAAAATTATTAGATTAATTCAATTATTTTATAAATTATTTAAATTGAATCGATTCGATTTTTGGCAGAGAACTCAATTCGATTGATTCGATTTTTTACGATGAACGAGATCCGATCAATCTTATGCTTCTTATATTTTAATTTGGTATTCCTAGATCGCTAAGTAAGTTTATAATTCTACTTATTTGAAACTCCCCATTTTTCGGAAATAGAACACAATATAGAAGACAATCATAATGTCTTCCCATTTTCAGGCATGGTTAAGCAGATTTTAGCTCCTCAGTTAACTTTCTTAACCTTGTAATCAGGATCACCGCATATCTTCTTCAACTTTCGAAGTGCAGATCTCCACTCACGTTCTTCCTTTCTACCAGCCAAGTCATTGGCCAACTTGACAAGTGACCAAGGCAAACATACACAATATTCTCCGAAAATTTCCTCTGCAACATCACTTATTACTTTACTATATAAAAAAAAATTCACGTTCAACATGATCTATGAATAACTCCGTTGCATCTTCTGGTGATAGAAAACCCATGTGAATAGTACTATATTGTATTGAGTCACAACAAGATTTACCTAAAATACTAATTATGAAAATAATGAAACGTGAGAAAAGAGAATAACAGTTTTAGAATGAGATCTACCTTCCACGGCTTCTATAGTATCATATCTATGAGGTTACGAAGAGATTATGTGGGTAAGAAAAGGTTTTCATGGTTTCCATTAGGGTTTTCGATTAGGGCAACTAGATCAGGAAGAATGAAGAAATCAGGAAACTTCGAGAATTATAGATTATGGATGTAGTGATTCTAGAGAATCTGAAGAGAATGAGTTGACGGAGATTATGTGGAATGAATGATGTAGAGAACTGAGAGTATTTATATGGTGGATGGGTCGCTGTCATAGGATCTAAAAATTGATTCGAATGAAGAAGAGAAGGGTTACCGAGTTAGGGTAAGAATTAATGTATTTTTATATGAGAAGCCCGAAGGGGTTCAATATATATTGTAGGATAGAAATGTAAGACGATGATTGATTATAAATTAATTTAATTAAATTTATTAAAAAAATTGACGAGCTAGTTCAGGTATTTCGAGTGGATAAAAAAGATATCCACTAATTAGACGAACATGTCAGAGTGGATATAACTAAAGGTACATGAGGTTCAGTCTAGTAAGGAGTGATTTGGTCGCCTTAATCACGCTCTCAAAGAAGGGACAAGGGTGTAGGTCTCGCTCTCAGACCTATGCTAATTCCAAAGGTTAGGTCTCGCACTTAGTCTAGCATTAAACTCAAAAATTTTATAAAAAGCTAATTAAGAAAAAAATAATTGAAAAGGGCGCGAATATACACCAAGAAAATGAAGAACAAAAGTGGTAAAAAAAGAATTGTGATAGAAAACTCACTTGATTTGTAGAAAAGAGATTAAGCGAAGTAAGAAGTACCAGCGAAAGTCGTGGAAGTCACGAAAGTTATGAAAATCAGATAAAATAACTCTGATGAAGGTGGTTGGAGAATAGAAAGCAAAAGA
Organism: Coriaria nepalensis; assembly: GCA_027186245.1. Lineage (NCBI taxonomy): Eukaryota > Viridiplantae > Streptophyta > Magnoliopsida > Cucurbitales > Coriariaceae > Coriaria > Coriaria nepalensis. The sequence continues at coordinate 6,030,500 of CP114491.1, read as the reverse complement.
GTTCCAAAGTTCCGAGGAAATAAAAAATGGTGGAAATGAGTGAAATAAGAGAAGAATGAGACAATTGGTTTAAATATCCTCATAATCTATCAATAATCGTGTGACATGTGGAAGAGAAAAGATAAACGGTGAGAGAAATCATTGAGTGCATTAAATGAATAGAGAGAAGGGAAAAAGATGTGATATAACTTAGCATGGGGAGCAGGTAAGAAAAAGTGAGGATGTGTCCCTCATGTACAAGAACTAATTGAAATTAACTAGGCAAACAATCTATAATTTCCTTGGATTACGCTCGAGGAAAATGGTAAAGGACTAAGTGTTGGGGGGAGTAATCCGGCCTCTAAATAACCAAGCTCCATGAGGAAGGGCTAAGGTTGGCCAGGCTGAACTAAGGTGAGATAAGTAACCCACCAACAAATTCATATGCAGGCGATGATCATCAGCCTTAGTCTTCTCAAACTCATACTTGATCGAATCCTCTAATGGCATAATTTATTACACTAACAATGATGATAAATCTTGAGTGAGTCTTTGGTCCCCAACATTAGGAAATCTATGGCTCCCCCAACTCTGTTGGAAAAATTTTGAATTGAATGAAAATTCTTAATTCCCGTAACTCCTGATTTTAAATTTCTGTAACGGATGAATTAATACTTGATTAATCTGATTCCTACTATTCTGTAACTCTCCCTCGCATGAAATACTTTAAATTGGCATCTTATATCTAGAAATTTCACAATCGAGAAAAGCTTCCTCCTCTCTTCAAAAATTATTTCTTTCAAGATATATAGATTTCAATGTGATAGCCCCCGGATGAACAATATAGCAAAGAGAAACCATGAATCAGAATAAAAAAAAAAAACTTTCCCCACCCATGAGTACATATTTCGATACTTTGATTTCGATAAAATTAGTAGTAGTTCTAAGCAACCACATAATTCATAATCTTTTGTATTCTAAGAGATGCCAAAACATCTTAGTACCGAGTAGAGAATGCTAATATATTTTCTATAATGCTTATTTTGTGTATATTTGCTAACAACTTAATACATATTTAATCTTTTCTAGCAGATTCAATTATAAGCATCCCTTTCCAAGTGCAAGGAAAATAAATTTGAATGATGCATTATATGGTAATAGTGGTTATTGTATATTTTAGAGACATTAAACTCGATTTCAATATTTGTTGTATTGATAATGTTACATATAACATTTACTACATAATACAAATTTGCTTATGACCAGAGAAAATAAATATGAATTGTACATTACATGATGCTTATTATTGTGTATATTTGCTAATAGCTAGATTCAAATATAATTCCGATAAACATGACTATAATATTATGAGGATCGTAAGTACCACGTTCACATATAAGAAGAGATTTGTTGTAGCTGAAGTTTACTTCTTGAAGGCGATTGCTGGAAAGGGGTTGTTTTTCGTAAAGGCATCACATTATGATCTTATAGAGATAAGGAGTCATGAATGCCTTCATGATTCAAGTTGAAGGACAATCAATACCTTCTGCCTTGATCTTGTTATTCAATTTGGATCAAAGGGAATTCTAAATGATGAATCCTCCTTTTGATTACTATCTTTCAAAAGAAAAATTCTAAATATCAAAACTGATATCATTGAAAGGGCTGTTATGATTTATTTCTTGTGAGATTACTTGAGAAGAGATTGGGTATTACTTGTGGGTGATAAAAGAGTATGGTAAGGTTAGTTCATAGAGTAGTTAGAAGATATTATGACTGAAAATGATATGAAACAATGTGGCTGCATTGAAGATGGTAAGCTTATATTTCAATAACTCTAGGCTTTTCTTGTTTGACCAAGATTCTTCGAAGGAGAAGAATGTTGTTGGTCCTGGATTTGATGTATTCCTTTGTGTGGTTCCGTTTAGGGGAGAGACTAAACTTTTCTTGAATCATTCAAATGTGTTTTTTATTTTTGTTTTTATTTATTTATTGAAATAGGAAAAGCATGTTAGTTCAAGTTGCTTATTAGCTCAATCCTAAATATATGGATTAAAATAGGAAAATTAGGAAAGTAAAAGGACTAAAATGATTGTTTAACTAAAAAACCCCAAAAAACCAAAAAAATAAAAATAAAATAAAGTAAAACATCTGTGCAAGAAAATCAACACAATAAAAAAGTCTAGGCAAAGGCGAAAAAAGTGTTCATATCCATAGTAGGAAATAGTATTTTTCTAGCAACCTTTCATTAAACTGATTAAAACTTATTCTAGAAACTAGTTCAGAGCTTTCTCCTCCCTCGGGGTTAAGCGCCTCAAACTCCACCTATCTTACATGCACAAGAGAAGCTGAAAGGAAAAAAATAATAATAAAAAAAGTATATGTTTCTCAACTCTCAAAGTTTTTGATTGGATGCAAAACGGTGCCTTAGGTGATTATCAATACACTGGTGGTCATTTGCCCTAATTATGATCCACTATCTACAATAGATTGTATAGGAGCATTAGGAATCCACATCTTTATACCTATATCGATCCCGCTCATAGCAATAGTACAGTCAAATAGGTGGCATTGGACATAATTCATAGTGCAAACATCTCCAATAAGCATTTCGATTAGTCCGCATGTTTGTTTCTTTCATATAAAGGCTGCTTGCTTTGTGTCAGTTCCAGTATTACAATGGCAAATATATCTCTACTTTATAGCAATGATAGCCTATGACTAATAAGATGTTCTATCAATTTGTGATGATGATGAAGGAAATCCACATGAGCCATTTATATCACTACTTTCTGTAGCTGGATCAATGTCTCTTTTCACACCATCCCCTCTTTTAGCCACTTCAAAATGTTTGAAGGTGACTCAATTGCCTTTGAATCATTAATGGTGCAAATGGTTAACTTTTCAGTAGGGGCAAAATTCAGCATTGACTATCAATCCAAAAGCTGCCCCAGGTCCATTAGAACTTAATTGAATTAGAATCATGGCAATCGGTTCAGTGGATCTCCTGAAACTGCCTCACTTCTTCATGGTGCTCTGTATTTGTATTTTGTTGCACATTACTGTGCAATTCAATTTATTCTGGTATTTTGGTTTCATAAGAAAGTTTGAAGTGCTAGTGCAATGTCATGGAAGCAACACATGTTGATTGGAAGCAAACAAATTTGATTTTGGTACCTTAGAGGCATGTCTGATGTTTTCTAGTACAGTAGGTAGCATTTTCCAGATTTTATGGAAGCCTTGGACTTGACCTTTCTTTTGATGTTAAGTGTTAACAAGGTTTTATTGATTGTAAGTTTCATAATGCTTTAATTGTTTTACTGCTTATGTACTTAGTTCTTGTATTTAATCTTGTTCCATTGAATGAAAAAGTAGATTGAATTTTTCGTAAAAGATTATTCTTGTCTCTCTATTTTTGTTGTGTTCTTAGAGTTCTTAGCACTACGTGTTGACTGATCATAAGAAAATATAACATAATACCATAGCACAAGTTATAAGTAAGCTCAGAAATCAATCAAACCTCTGTAAAAACTCCACAAACAGAAAGCCAAAGCAAACACACAAATCTCACCATTGCACCAAATAGGGTGAATCTGCCTTCTCAACAGATATTCATTGGTGAAGGATATCAATTCTGGTCAGCTAGAATGGCCACATACCTCAATGCTTCTAGGCTATTGAATTCAGTAGAAGGAGGATATACATTACATTGCCAACTGAAGATGTAGATTATACGCTGGAACAAATCAAGCAACAAAAGGTTGAAAGGCAAAATAACTATAGAGCATTATTTATGATACAATCAGCCATTAAAGACAAACACTTTTCTAGCATCATTGGCATCAAAACTGCCAAAAAAGCTTGGGATAAACTCAAGACTAAGTTCCAAGGAACATAAAGAGTTTGAAGTACATATAAGGTTGTTGACCCTCAAAAGAGAGTTTGAAAGCCTGAAAATAAAAAATAGTGAGTCCATCAAAGACTATACTGGAAAAATGATGGGAATATCTAACCAGATAAAGCTTTTTGGAGAAGATATCACCGAGAAGATGATGGTAGAAAAAATGTTGGTCAATATACTCATAAAATTTGATTCCAGGATCGAAGTTATTGAGGAAAGCAAACATCTAGGATCACTTACTATTACTAAGCTTATAGGATATCTATAAGCTAATGAATAGAGACATTCTAAACAAAAAGATGATGAGATTAAAGCTGTTTTTCTGTCAAACTACAAAGCCAAAACTTGAAGAAAAGCCAAGGTAGTATCTCTGGTGGGAAGAAACATCCTCCTTGCTCTCCATCTGTCAGAAGAAGAACTACACAGAAAAAAGATGCTACTCGAAAGGATGACTATAATGAAACTTCTGCAAACTATTTGGGCATATAGAGAAATATTTCAAAAGAAAGAATGGGGTCAGGCCCCATCACAAGCACAATCTCAATCACAAAAATTCAATGCAATTGAGGTTAATGAAGAAGAAGAAGAAGATGAGCATCTCTTCATGGCCATCAAATCTATCAAAAGACAAGCCAAACATGAATGGTTTATTGATAGTGGGTGAACTAATCATATGACTCATGATGAGAGTCTATTCAAGGAGATTGATAGAATATTTTCAATTAAAAATACAGTTAGAAATGGAGAAATAGTCTGGGCTATTTAGGGAAAGGAACAATTTCTGTTAAAACCGAAAAAGGCATGAAACTCATCTAAAATATTTTCTTTGTTCCAAGCCTGCAACACAACATCTTAAGTGTTTGTCAGCTGATGAAGAGTAGCTACACTATATTGTTTGAAGGCAAGCACTACGCAATCCTTAACTCTCAGAAAAATCATTAGTAATGTACAAACCAGCCACAATAGCTTCACTCTACAATGGAATCATCAAGCCTGAGTTGCAAAGAAGATGAAGTATGGACTTGGCACAAGAGTTTCAGCCATTATGATCTCAAAGCAATCCAAAGCTTAAGCTCAAAGTCAATAGTGGAAAACTTGCCTCTTGTAAATCCACATTCCCAAGTTTGTGAAAATTGCCAACTAGGCAAATTGAAGAGAAATCATTTCCTAAAAATCAAGCCAACCGAGCTAAAGACAAACTTGAACTGGTCCACTCTGATGTGTGAGGTCTAATAAAGTAAATCTCATTAAGTGGGAGCAAGTACTATATCATCTTATTAATGATATGTCCAAGTTTTGCTAGATTCATTTCATGAAGGAAAAAGATGAAACCTCTAATATCTTTGTGAGATACAGAAGCTTAGTTAAAACATAAAGTGAAAGGAAACTAAAAGTTCTAAGATTAGACGATGAGGGAGAATACATCTCAAATCAATTTAGGCTCTATCTGCAAGAGCATGGCATCAAACACCAACTCACAATCCCTTAACTCGTAAGAGAATGGAGTATCTGAGAGGAAAAAAATAACCATAATGAAGATGGTTAGAAGCATGATGCTTGAGAAGAAGGTTCCTAGAAGACTATGGGTTGAGGATGCTAACACAATAATCTATCTATTGAACAGATTGCCAACTAAGGTAGTGGATGGCAAGACACATTTTGAAGCATGGAGTAAGGTAAAACCTTTTGTCTTACACCTAAAAGTGCTTATATCATTATGCTTCATGCACATTCTAGAAGAGAAGAGAGGCAACCTCTTAGTCAAGGCTAAGAGACGAGTCCTCATAGGCTACAACCTGAATTTAAAAGCCTATAGAGTTTTCAATCCACTCTTGAAGATAGTCTTCATATGAAGAGATATAGTTCTTATGAATCAGCATGTTTCAATTAGGAAAATGAAGTTATTCATGAAGAATTATTAAAATTTCTAGATGAAAGTCAAAAATCTAACACCTCTAGAGTAAAATGATGAAGACTTAAATTTTGAACCAATCTAACCAATGTTCAGAAATCTAAATGAGATTTATCAGAGTTGTAATCTAGCTATTGTTGAACCTAAGTGTTTTGAAGAAGCACAAAATGATGATAGATGGCATATGTCTATACATGAAGAGTTGAAGATGATCAACAAGTGTCAAACTTGGAACCTTGTCAACAAGCCAGAAGGGAAAAAGATAATTAGTTTGAAATGGATCTTTAAGTTGAAGGTCACTTCAAACAGTTCAATCAACAAATACAAGACTTGTTTAGTAGTAAAGGGTTATGCACAACAATATGGGATGAATTATACAGACACCTCTGCTCCAGTAGTAAGGCTTGACACTATCAAGCTTCTCATAGCCCTTGCTGCCAGCTAAGGTTGGTTAATTCACCAACTAGATGTGAAATTTGCGTTCCTCAACAAGATTCTAGAAGAAGTTTATGTGGACAAACTAGAGGGATTTTGGATTAAAGGTGAAGAGCACAAAGTCTACAAACTAAAGAAGGCTTTGTATAGATTGAACAAGCTCCAAAGGCCTGGTATAATAAGATTGACACCTATCTGTGCAATTCAGAATTCAGGAGGAGTGAGAGTGATCCAACTCTCTACATCAAACATTCAGGTGATTTCATTTTAATAATTTCTTTATATGTTGATGACTTTCTTATCACTAGAAATTATAGTGACTCTATTCAAAAAGAAAATGAAGTTTGAATTTTAAATGACTGATCTTGGATTGATGAGCTTCTTTTTAGGAATAGAGGTCAAAGATTTAAAGCCATCTTCATATCCCAGGAGAAGTATGAAATAAGCTTATTGAGGAAATTCAATTGCAATCCACCAAGTATGTACACTTCCCATGGCTGCAATTGAGAAATTCAGCAAAGAAGATGGATCAACCATTATTGGAGAAACTTACAACAACCATAACTAACATCATGTATTCATTCAATGTTCTAACTTGATTTATGCACAATCTTTCTCAAGTTCATATGGGAGCCACTAAGAGGGTGCTCAAGTATCTTAATGGCTCAATTAATTTTGGGATCATGTATGAAGGAGGAGATCTATTCCTAGAAGGATTTATAGATAGTGATTGAGCATGATGTCTACTGATGACTCTAAAAGCACCAGTGAGTTTTTGTTTCTCCCTACAATCTGGGGTGTTCTATTGGAGCTTAAAGAAACAAAACATAGTAGCCCAATCCATAATTGAGGCAGAATATGTTGTTGGTGCTTTAGCAACTAATCAAGCAGTTTGGCTAAGAAAGATTTTATGTGATATGAATTTCAATCCTAGTAGCTCAATTATAATTCATTATAATAGTAAGTCTGCAATTACAATATTATAAAATCTAGTGCATTATGGAAGGATTAAGCACATTATTGTTAAGTACCATACAATTAGGGAAAATATCAAGAATGGAGAAGTTCAATTGGTTTACTGCAGCACTGATGATCAAGTTGTAGATGCCTTCACTAAGGCTCTAGCAACTTATGAGTTCGAGCATTTTAGAAGCATGATGGAGTAACTAGCAGTGAAGTCAAGGAGGAGTGTTTGAAGGTGACTCAATTACCCTTATATCATTAATGGTGCAAGTGGTTGAATTTTTGTAGGGGGTAAAATTCAACATTGACTATCAATCCAAAAGCTTCCTAGGTCCATCAGAACTTATCTGAATTGGAATCATGGCGACAGTTCAATGGATCTCCATAGATTGCCTCACTTCTTCACGGTGCTCAGTTTTTTGTATTTTGTAGCACATTATTATGCAATTAAGTTTATTATGGTATTTTGGTTTGATCAACAAGTTTGAAGTGTTGGTGCAATATCATGGAAGCATCATGTGTTGATTGGAAGCAAGCATATTTGATTTTGGTACCTTGGAGGCATGTCTGATGTTTTCTAGTACAATTTATAGCATTTTCTAGATTTTATGTTAGCTAAGGACTTGACCTTTCTTTTGATGTTGTGTTAAGAAGGTCTTGTTAAAATTGTATAGTTCATAACGCTTTAATTGTTTTACTGTTTTTATACTTAGTTCTTGTATTTAATCTTGTTCCATTGAATAAAAAAGTAGATTGAATTTTTAATAAGAGATTTTTCTTGTGTATCTGTTTTTCTTTGTGTTCTTAGAGTTCTTAGCTCTAAGTTTTGACTGATCATAAAAAATCTAGCACAAAATTCTATCAAGCTAGACAGTCAGCTTCATATGCAAATTTTCATGGCCTCTTAATGTTCAGTACCCAATAGATATAACGCATGTAATGAGTTGTATAACATGAATTATCTATTCGAAGGGCACTGTAACAATCTTGAATGGACATATGAGCATCATATGAGAATCATTCAAATGTGGTTACTAACAATATGTTTGGGTAGAGGGGAGGGAGGCGTATGGAAGGGGAGCTTAAAGTTTTCTTTGGAGTGTAAGGGTGCTCGCTCATGTGTAATTTTAATAGTGTAAATTTGTATGTAACATTCATTCACCACTCATTTTTATTTGAGGTGATAATAAAAGCTAATAAATTGGGAAAATTAAGATGAACCACCAAACTTTGATACAACCTAATGAACACCTTATACTTCCATTACCGTAATGAATACCTTATTTTTATACTTTCATTATAATGGATTTCTGATTTCATACAAATAAATTTAAATTTTTTAAATTTACCCCAAATTATATATTTGTTCTTGGAGCCCTAAATTTTATTTTCATATCTTTTAATATTCTTCATTATGTTAAACCAATTTTCCATCTCTACATTATGTCGCCACAAAAACTTACACCAACAACTTTGCCATTGCCGCCATAAATATTTTAATTTATAAATTTGATAATTATAAAAATTTATATTCATTTTTAAACTGTTAACTTTTAGTTTATATATTTTCAACTTCGCTTTAATTATTTTACATTTCTCCACCCTAATGCAATCTTCTCTACTCTCCTCTACAGTCTTGACCATCGCCTTCTAATGCTTTGGTGGTGAAGGATGGGTGGTGGTGAAGGGTGAGAAAATGAAATTTTAAAATTTGGGGAAGGTAGCAGTGGCATAGAAAATTAGAGGTGGTATTGTGGTGGAGAAATGTAAAATAATTAAAGCAAAGTTGAAATATAAAAACTGAGAGTTAATGATTAAAAGATGAATAAGAATTTTAGATTATCAAATCTAAAATTTTATACTATTTTTGGTAGTGAAGTTGTAGCTAGAGGTAGTAGTAAAAGGGTGTATAAATGGAAAATTGATTTACAATAGTGAAGTGGGTTAAAAAAATATAAACAAAACTTTTTGGGATAAGAAGTAAAAGAAAATATTTTATTTAGGGTAAATTTTAGATATTTAAATTTATTTGTACTAAATTTGAAACATTATTATAATTAAAGTTTTAAAATAAGATGTTAATTATAATTATAAAAATTTAAGGTATTCATCATAATTATATTAAAATTTAAGGCTTTCATCATAGATTCCGCAATTAGTTAGCTCTTAATCAATTAAAATAGATGGTGGTTGAGGGATGCACATGAATTTACCCTCCGAAAATCTCAGGTCGTTTCTCTGTGGCATTTGAATGTTTTTATTTTCTTCAAGAACAAGAAATTTTTATTGTTTTTTTTTTAATTATATTTTTAAAGAAATCTAATTTTGTTTTTTTTAATTCTTTTCTTAACAAAAGGAGTCATGGCCCAATTTAACCAAATCCGGTTAAATTGGTGAGCTAATCTTAGCCATTGGTATTTTTCCCCTTTCCTATGCGCCGTTCATTGCCGCATATAAAAGGCTCCTTTATCATCTTCAAATTGATCGTTTTTCTGTGTGTTAGGGTTTGAGTTGACTGAGTTGCTTCTCTTTGTTTTGTACTTTTTCTGTTTAGATCTAGGGTTTATTGTTCTTGATAATATCATGCTTAAAGTGATGTTTCTTCTTTGAGATCTGTATTTTGTTAGTATTTTCTTAATTGGGATTAATATTAGTTTAGTATTTCTGATCTTATAAAAATGAGTTATATAATATGGTTGGGTTAGAGGATATGCATGACAGCCCAATACAATTATATGATCAATTTTGATTATGGGCGGATTAGGGGATACGCTTGACAGCCCCTTACAGTTATGCGATCAATTTTGATTATGAGCTTAAGGACATTTTGTGTTTTATTATACGTGATTGATGGTAGTATAAGCCTGAGTGGAGTGGTGACACGTAATGGGAGGGCCCACTTGACGCTTATATATATTGGCTAAGTTCCCTCTCTATTTGTAACCTTAACATCTCGTCTCACTGAGAGTCATCTAAAGTTTCACCCCGATAGAGAGGAAACTTTACCCTCCAATGTTCATGTGAGTACTGCTACATATCAAAACATTTCGTTGCATAAAGATGATTGTCGGGTATGCATACGGTAACGAGTTCATGAATGATTTTCTAATGCATTTTTTTTAATTCGTATCTTGAATCTAATGTGATTTATTTTTTAAATTGACTATATTAAACTTCTAATAAGTGGTATCAGAGCTTGTCGTATTTATATTTAAGATAGAATTTTGTGATTATACGATGTGTATCGTTATTCACATATATAATCATATTGGTACGTTGTTGAATTTTGAATGGATTATCTACGCTTTTTCTTATGCAGAACACATGTACGCTATGTAACATAAAATTGTCAAACATGTGTTTTGAATAATAAATATGAAAATCGGATTGCATGTTGTTATTGGTTGAATACACATCAATCTACGAAATCGAATTCGAAATAATGTATTATGTTTTGTTAAATTGAGTTAGGGTTTTGTTTCATCTCTGTATAATTACTAGAACCCATATTCTAATTTTGAAAAATATGATATTTACAAGGAGAATTTCAAGTTATAATATTTTCAGATTATATTAGGATACTTAAGTTTTTGTATGAATTTGCAATAACTAGTTGATATATTGATTTGATTCTTAAACGAATATGTTCCCTTGATGTTTACTATTGATATGCCTTTGATTAGTGATCCTATTATGATATTATGGTAAGCAATCGAATTCCGAAAATTTTAGGTTTCCATATTTCTTAGATGCAAAAATTCAAAGCTTAGATTTCAAAATAAATTGATAAAATTGATGTTTCTAATAGATTAAAAATGAAAATTACCATCAAAATATTACCTTAATCATAAAAATTAGTAAGGAAACACTGAGATTAACAAAAACTCCAATTTTTGCGGAACCAAGTCTATAACTGTGAGTAATTCAGGTCAGGTGCAGGCTGCTAGGCAAAAATGATTTGAACTGCGATGTGCAAACAAGTGTCATGCGCGTGGTGCATGCGTGCATGTGAGAGATGGGATGGTGGATCGAGTAAACTATTGGATTCCATACAAAATTTACTATAAGATAAAGATATTACACATAAAATTCCGGCATATACATATTTTATTATAAATTATTTATCTATTATGTTTGATTTATCAATCTCACCTCCTTTCCATGCATATTTTCTTAAAATGATCTTGAAGGGAAATTAATATATTGTGTGATGAGTTTATATGAAGTGTGTACTATCCCATAAGATATGCATAATATATTTATGTGAATATGATTTTTATGGTGAGATTAAAATACATAAATAATAGAATTATGTATTACAACATTCATATTTGTGTTCTTAGACCCACTTGTATAATCTCGAATTTGATTAAGTAAAATGTTGTATTTGAATAATTTAGTATTTTGACATAAGCTAAATGATTATATGTATGTCAATTAAGTTGAATACAATTAACCAAAATTATGTCGAGAAAGGGATTTATTAGTGCCAAAAATTTAATTGTATTACGGTACATGTTACTCTCAACTTATGATCACTGAAAGTTTGGGAGAGCGACGCTTTTGGAGTTTCTTCTATTAGAAGTATTAAGATGGACTATCATGCTCACGTCAATGAGTTTATTACGGTGATGTAGTTTATTTTATTTTAATTAATATTTATTATATTTATTTATTTATTATCATAATATTTTGACCTTATTTTATGGGTGCACTCGGAGGTTCAACTTCATGGAAGTTTGATACATGATTCGATAATTGGATTATTCTATTTAATCTCCATATAGAGGAAAGTTTGCTCAAAATGTCTCAATCTTAAGAGATATATGCATGTGGTGAAATTATATTGATTATGTCATGATTAGAAACTGGTGACGGAATATAACAATTAATGAGTAAGTGACCTACAAGGTATATTTTAATTTTGATATCTGTTTTAGAGGGTCTTAAGCTACATAAGGTTTAGTGTAGATAGTTTGTGGGAATTTTATATTTATATCTTGATTGGGTAGTCGTATGGGTGGAGGTGAATAGTAACTTCCTAATTGGCTCATTCATTTGATATTTATGAGTATTATCTTAATATTTAGGTATGAGATATTTTTTAGTTAGTGCATACAATCGCTTGCCCAAAGAAGATAGACTTTTTGAATGTTAAGAACCATCATTAATTCATTTCATGATAGGGAGGACCTATAGCATGATGTATTTTCTATCCAAATGGGAGATGCAATGATGCACCTAAACTCTTTAAATGTATTATCCAACACTAAAGCTGATTCTCGGTGTTGCCCATTTGAACTAATGTGCTCCATTCATTTTATGTGTTCAATTTATTGATGGAATAAATATATATGATGTCTTTTGCACATAATTTTGATTATGGCTGAACTACATCTTTCTTCTATTTTTGAAATTTTGTATTATGGATTGGTTTGTTCCATGCCATTTAGTTTTGATCAAAATTTGTACCTATGGAATTAGTGTAACTTGATTTTATGTTAACTCTATAAATGAAAGATTTAGAAAATTTTTGCGGTTGATAAACAAATGGTTTGTTTTTTTGGATATCTCATGTTTATTTTGGTGACATAATAAGGATATAAATGTTAAATCTAAATAATAAGGATATTCATTATGAGGGATACATTTAATTTTTGTATCACAATAAATAGAGATCACTTGTATGAAATATATTTGATTTATAATAATAAAGTGACATATTATACTTAATGTAATTGTTTGATGGTCTTGAAGATACATATGGTATTAGTATCTCATCAGGTATATGGACTGCTAACGTACATTAGGATTAGTATGTGATACATTATAAGTAATTTGTTTGAATTTATACTTCTAGATTAATGTATTCAATTACGTGTGAGGTCATTGTGTATGTTAATTTAGAGATGACATAAAGCATGAAGTTAGAGGTATATTGCTAGCCTCATAAGGTGGCTTCATATGGCGAATATTTATTACCATGTTATACACTCTACCCAAAGAGAAGTGTATAATGATGCACCGAGATTCTATTGAAAAATAATATAGGCATGTGACATGTGATAAGAGATGCCCCGGTCTAGGGGGTTTAACAACTCAAAGGGGTTAAACTTTCCAAACACTTGGGTTATACTTATGTAGTAAAATCACATGGAGAACTTCAATTGCATGTTGTATTCTTCGCCTAAAGGGTAGTATGTAATGATACACTAAATTTTCATAAAGGTTGAAACCTAATTTTGTTGTAAATTCTTCTTCTTGATCAACTGCTTATGTAATTAATTTGTTACATTCTTGTGATTTGTCATGAAAATGATTTACATTGGTCAACATTAATGTGTGCTAAAACTTGGTATGCTATAATTAAGCTCTAAGGATATACTTCCATTTTGTGTGAGCTTAATTGTTTGAGTTTGGATATTATGACATCATATGGTAAATATACATATAGCCATTACGTGACATGTTGATTGCATGGGAATTTGAAGGTCCTTGATTTGCTTGATTTTTATAGGAATTGTATCCATTGCATTTATTATGTGAAATTGGATGAATTTATCTATGATCATCATGTGTGAATTGATGTTGTTATATTATGTGCACATTTGTTTATGACATGTCATTTAACTGAAAAACATCTTAAGATTTAGTGTTGATGTTAAGTATGATTGTTTTGTCAACTTGATATATCTCATGAATGACATCATTCGGAAAAATCTTGAGATGATAATTTGAGACATGCATGGCGTTAGTTAAAGGTTGGGATTCCTTTTATAACTCTTATTGTTTAATCATTTAGGGGAAAATGAATCGATTTCTCTAGATAGTTTCTTATTGAAGTATAGGGTGATAGAGAAATCATAAGGAGGATCGGTAAGAAAATAACATATTTGAGATCTCATTATAAATACTATTTTTCTTGCTACACTACCACGTTATGATCCATGTTGATAAAGTAGGTTAGCATTTGTGACCATGGAGGTATTGTGTCGCTAAATGATGTAACTACAATTTTTATGCGATGTTAATTCCTTTATTGGACCGGATTGGTTAAAGATGTATTTGCACGATCATATTATTTAAAAATTGTGGCCACATAAAATTTACAAATAGTTTAGCTCTATGGTCATTTTTTGATAATAACTTATTTTATAAAATAACTAAATTAATGTTCACCCAATTGGGAGAATGTTAGAATGTTCTTAATTAGGCTTAACATTAATTTAGTATTTTGGATTTTATAAAAATGAGCTATGTAGTAATATAATCAGGTTACGGGATATGCTTGACAAGCTAATATGGTTATGTGTTTAGTTTTGACTATAGGCTTTAGCGCATCTTGTATTTATTAGACGTGGTTGACAACTGTATATGCTTGAGTGGAGTGGTGACCCTTAATGGGTGGGCCACTTGATAAATATATATGTGCTAGATCCCCTCTTTACTGGTAACCCTAATTTCTCGTCTCATTGAGAGCTATCTATCATCTACTGTTCATGTGAGCACTACTACATATCAATAAATTTCGTTGCTTAAGGATGATTGTCAGGTACGCATATGATGATGAGTTCAATCATGATTTTTTCATATGTTCTTTAGTCTGTATCTTGAATCTAATGTGATTTATTATGTTACTAAGCAAAATTTCTTTGGGTGGTATTAGATTAGGTTTTGGTTAAGAATTTTAAGGATTTTATGTTTAAAGGGGATGACTGTTGGATTAGATAGTTCTTTTAGATGCTTATTCCCCTTAAAGTATTTTTATACTTTTTTTTTATAGTAAATCTCAAGATCTAAGGAATGTGTTCTAAAGAGTAAGTCTATATACTTCTCATTCCTTTTAAATTTGTTTAGTGAATCTCCTTTATAATCATACATCTAATATTTATTTTTACCCTTATGAATTAAAATCTTCTTTTTGACCAAAAATATATATTTTCTTTTATTTTTTTCCCTCCCAAAAAATTTACTAAGAATATATATATATATATATACAATTTTTTTTTTTGGCAAAAAAACAAAAACTTGTTGAGAATGTTTATTTTTATTTTTATTTTATTCTCTTATATATAGAAGAGGAAGGAATTTTTTTTTTTTTTGTATATTATGATTATATTATTTATTGATAAGTATTTAATTACATAATAAAATTAATATGATAAAAATGTATATACTCTTTAAAATGTAGACTTTACTTCCTCTATTTCTCTCCAATTTTTGGCCGAACGAAAAAATTTCATTTCATTAAATAGAAAGTACATATTAGATACATGATTACAAATCGAAATTTTGAAAACAAATTCAAAAGGGATGGAGAATATATATACATACCCGTTAAGATTATATCCCTTAAATCTTGAGATTTTATCAAGATAATAGCATAAAATACTTTAAACTTTGGAAATAACTCTCTGCAAACTATATGTGATAAAATATCATCTATTTGAGAACAATACACACGTTCAAAACTAACATTAGCCATTCTAATACAATCCAAAGACAAATTAATTCAATAACATTAGTATCAAAAGTACTACAAAAATTTGATTCTTTATTTTTTCCATAATACTCCGGAGTACACCATAAATATGCTTGTAATTTATGAAGATCCAAAACACCATTGAAATTAGAGATTACTTTTGATACAAAAAAAAAATCTTCAAAAGATGAACTAGCTTGAATAAAAGAAAGGAAAATGTCATATTAAGACATAAGATTTAATAAAAATACAAAAAAAAAAAAAGAAGAAGAACAAAATAAAGAGACTAGGTTCTTGCTTGAGAGCAAAAGCTCTCAAGTAAGGATCTAAACGGCTAGGTGAAGAACTAAGAGAAGAGAGAGAAAGAAGAGTGGAGATGGTTAGGGTTTACTTCATCATACTCCTTAAATAACAACCAAATAAGGAACAACACTTTAGAAAAAGAAAAAAGAAAATAAAAACAAAAGCAAAAATCCCACACAAATTACACCTTTAAGCACTATCTACTAAATAAAACAAACAAAACGCTTTCAATCCGACAAATCGAAGGCATCATCACACAAAATTAATTTATTTTTTTAATTTGAAACCTTAACCTTGAGGAGATACAACGAATCGAGAGAAAAGATACCAAGAAAGAGATTAGATGAATTATACGAAATTGGGCATAAAATGGAAATCATTCTAACCTTATCGTGCTATTCTCTGGATTATCATTTCGAATCGTGTAGAAATTTTTCTTGGAAATTAGGAGAATATATACCATAAGCTAGAAATCTAGATAATCCCTAATTCTCTAGAAATATAGTTCCTAATCTAACGATTTGCAAATGAAGATAGTTCTTCAAATACTCTAATGGACATAGTGAATACAAGGCTACACCAAAAAACAAAAAGATAGAAGTGAAAAAACAAATTCAAATATATATATATATATATATATATATATATATACACGAAAATAAAATGTCTTGCCATCTTCCACCAAGTAAGGTGTGAGAACCAAGCTCTTTCTTAGTCAAAAAGAAAATGAAAAAAAATATATTGATAAGGCAAGGGGACTAAATAATAATAATTGGAAAGTTAGGGGTTCAATTATAAATTCTGAAATTGAAATCCCTTTCCCCTTTTAATTGAGGCGGCAGTGAATAGCATACAAGCAAGTTTCATTTTTTCCTTCTTGCACTCTTGACTCCCTCTCGCTCTTTCTCTCCACACCTTCTCTGATTTTAATTTTGTGGCTATGAATTTCGAATTATGATAACTTCTTCAAATTCTACTTATACTTAACTTGATCCCTCCTCAATTCCGAAAAATTAGATCATCTGCTACTATAGAATCTAAAGTAAGAACCTTGAATCCCCAAAAGTTTTTATTCTTCTTTTTGGCTTGAATGTTAGAATTGCTAGTATGCTGATAGTTTGATATCGATAGAATAATAGTGAATTTGAGTTTCTTGAATCAAATTGATTAATAACCCTAAATCCCCGAATGTTTGATCTCTTCTTCTTGACAATATGGAAGTGTTTATGATAGTTTATTAGATTGATATAGTTGGACTAATACTAAATTCGAGTTTGCCTAATCAAGTTGTGATAATTTTTGGATTTTTGAAGAAATTGGTTAGTAAATGTTACTGTAATGGAAAGAAAGAGAGATGGTTTTATTATTTGGTTGCTAGAAAATTAAGGAGTCAGATGTGGTGTTAGATGAGTATGGATGTTAGTTCATTAAAAATCAAATAGGAAAATTTAGGGTTTTTGATAAGTGGACTTATGGTGCGTGGAACTAAACAGATTGTTTAAGATGTTGTGTTTTACTATTGAAGTTATGAATATGATTGGAATAGATCAAGTTAAGTTAGTTTTAATACCGACCAACTAGCATTATAATATCAAAAGGGCAGATCTAGATTTCTTATTTAGTTCTATAGTTATTTTTTAGAAATAGGTTCGATGAGAATCTCTCCACTTAAATCTACTTGAATTAGTTTCTTTTACAATTTTGACGTATCCTATTGTAAGTAAATATTAAGTGATTATGTAAAACATTTAAAATTCTTCATGCATATTGAGTGAGTGTATTAAATATGAAGTTGACTATGGTTGATTTGTATCTAATTTCATTGTTAGGAATTTTAATAAAATCTTATTGGTAAAGAGACATGAAACAAGACAAGCATAATAAATGGAGATATAAATGTCAATTCAAATTGAACTCTTGTTTCATAAATGGTATGTTGGCGAATTTTTTTAAATGGAACATAATACTTTGATTTTTAAGTGGTTATGAATAGATTATTGGCTTGAATTTATGTATTGGTTTAATTGTCTGGAAAAGTTGTCAGATTGATTATAACTATCAACAGTTTTAATAGCTTTGGTGCACCTCGATTTATTATATGTATATGATATATGTGGAGCTCTACATAAAGATATGATTATAATATGATGATCGTGTATGGTATGATATTTTATATCTTTGATGACTTGTGCTAATTGTATTGGTATGAAATATATATATACGATAATGCGGTCATAGTGTGAAATAAGTGCTCTATAGTTTGTCAATTTACCAATATGGATATTTGTTGACAATGTTTTAATACGACAATGGGGAATTGTTAAAGCATTCATTTCATGAAAAGACATGTTTCGTATACGTAATTATATAATATATATTCACTGAGTTTTCAACTCATTCTTTTTTTAAAAAGAATTTTCGTTCTAGACAATTAATCATACTTAGCCCAACACATAGAATATAAGTAAAGGAGTGAATATTTGTTTTGACTATTCCTATTAAGGTTGTCTAATATTTTGATATTTTGTGATCTACTTTAACATTGTGTATAAGATTCAAGTAGACTATTAGAGTTGCTCTGTTGGATATAATCATTTTGTACAAAAATTTTAATATAAATAATAAAAATATTTTATATGATATTATTCCACATAGTTTTAAAATATATATATATATATATATACAAATGCATATTATATATTACATAAATTTTTATAAGGATTTTACGTATATATATATATATATTTTACGAAAATTCTTGCGAAGGCTTATTTAGTCTTATGAATTTAATAATAGTGTTTGCCCATCACGTTCGAATTGGGTCGCGAGTCGCGAGGTAAGGTTCTAACCTCAAGGAGTTCAAATTAATGTACATAATTGTTTTTTTCATAGTCATGTAAGCTAGTCCCATTGAACACAATTCACGGTTATTGGATTAAGATATAGATCCACTCGATCCAAATCCAATATCCGGCCATCAGACTTCATGAATATCAGAAGATATGGCTTTGGATTTTGGTCTAGCTAACGCTTTATTAGACATTTCTTTTTATTCTAAAACTAGTTTTTCTACATGTAGTTTGCACGAGATTATTTATATAAGTATGTTATAAATATAATTTCTTTATAGTAAATTAAATAATATTTATTTATTGAAAATTAACTAAATAGTAGTTATTTGATTTGTGTTTTCATTTATTAAGTGATTTGATAATATTATATGAAGATTTATCACTTATAAATAAATTGAGAAATTTTTCATTAATAATAGAAGTAACAATGAGGATAACAATTAATAATTGAATTATATAATTATTAATTTATGTTTAATGTTAAATTTATTATAAAATGAGTATATCTTAAGAAATTTAATTGTAAAATATAACACGCGGTATGCTGCATGAAATTTTAAGGAAATGTATGATTGTAATTATTAATTTGTATTGAATTAATTATAAAATAAATATATTTTAGTAAGTTTAGTTGTAAAATCTGTATCACCTAATTTTATTTTTCTTCTTAAGGAAAATGATAGTAATTATTAATTTATATTTAATGTTAAATTTATTATGTGATGATAATATTTTAAGAATTTTGGTTGTAAATTATAAAATGATAGTATTTTGAAAAATTTGATTATAAAATCTGATACATGACATGTTGTAATGGTTTTTCCCCCTTTTTTGAAAGAAAGATGATACCAATTATTAATTTAAAATTAACATTAATTTTTTTTAAAAAAAGAAAAAGGATATTTTAACAAGTTTAGTTAAAATTATAAAATAATAATATTTTAAGAAGTTTAATTAAAAATGTGTCACGTAATGTGTTATAAGATATTGAAAATTCAGGCATGCCGTAGTTATGTACCTAAACTTAACTTTTATCATATAGTATATGATTTAGGGATTTAATTCACATATATTATAAAATAAAGATTTTTTATTCATTTTAAAATACACGGCATCTTTTTTTTATTAAATGTTGAAATCAATTAATAAATTATTGAATACTATTATTGAATGATATATTGATCATTAGATCAATATTAATCTAACGGACTAAAAAAAGTGTAAGGATAATATGTAAGAAAATGTATCAAATAGAACTTATCTCATAAACCTTTTAAGCCATATATATGTTGAAATATATATAGGTCTAATGGTCAATATTTAGTTGCGATTACTAAACGTTGAAATAATTCAATATTAACTTATAATTTCCGAATGCTAAATAAAACAAACAAAACACTTTCAATCTCAAATTGAAGGCAAAAATCGCAAATATTTTAGTTTTTTATTTTTATTTTTTATTATCAAAAACCCTAACAGATGAATTCTACCAAAGCGAACATAAAATCGAAATAATTCTGACCTTTCCGTACAATATTTCTCTAGATTTTCAGTTCGAATGGGGTAGAAAACTTTTTCGTGGAAATTACGAGAATATATACCCTAACCTAGAAATCCAATACTCCCTAATTCTCTGGAAATATCATTCCTAATCTAACGGTTTGCAAATGAAGCTTAGTCATTCAAATACTCTATTGCACATAGTGACTACAAGGCTACGTACACTAAAGAGCAAAAAGAAAGAAGTGAAAAAAAAAAATGTGTTGCATCTTCCACCAAGTTCTAAACTACAGGAGTTCAAATTAATATACATAAATTTCTTAACGGGGTCATGTAAGTCTCGTTGAACACAATTCACCGGTACTGCATTCAGATACAGATCCACCCGATCCGAATCCAATATCCGGAGATCGCACTTGACGAATATCAGAAGATATGGCTTTGGATCTTGGTGATCTAGCTAACACTTCATTAGACGTTTCTTTTAGTTTCTTGCGTCGCGCTTTCTTGGAGATGTCTAAGAGGGTCCCGAGATTCTGATCCGACGTGTCCTTGGATTTTGAAGGGCGTCTTGCTTTCACCTTGTCAGATTTTTCTCTCGGAGGAGATTCAACTACAAGTCCATTTGATCTTGGTCGTCTAGCTGGTTTGGGCAACTCAGAATCTGAAACTTGTATTGTACCTGATCAATTCACCATGTAACTAGTCATCATCTATCAGAAGAAACAAAGGGTCTTTTATGGATCAATACCTTAACAGAAACTTACATGTATATATACCTTGAGAGACACCACGTCTAACTGGACTGTCATCTTTAACATCTCCACTGAGGCTTAAAGGCGTTGCTGGAATCCCTGGCGGTGTTCTGAACTCATTCATCTGGATAGTTCACCATGCATGTATGCCTATTTCAGTCTTAGTATCAAAAGAATGGGAGAGAAAGGTCATCTGCTTTCTCGTTTTTCTAAACAAGCGAAATTCCTACTTGCACTTTTGACATAATCTTTAAATTGTCATTTCTTTTTCTCTTCAATTTCTTAAAGTACTTCTAAATAATTGCTAGCACTACAGATCCTATATCTACATGAAGAAGAAATCATGTAACGAAGGAGAATGCTTGGATGAGCCAAAATAGTTTAGGTCGAGCGGAAACTAAATATCGGCTAAGATGAAAACTATGCAACAACCTTTACTCACTAATTTATCTTTAATTGTTTTGGATTAGGCGGTCGGATTTCGGATTGAAAAGAAAACATAAAAGACTACAAACAGATATGTGAAAATGATTTTACCCAGCTTGGAGAATTCACGGATGGACCTTCCCATCCTATATGAGCGACATGCTTAACATCTGTGGGAAAACCAATCTGCATTTCAGGCTCTTTTTGTTGATCTGCAAAGCCATGAAGCAGAAGTAAATTAATTAGTACGTAAGTTTCATTGAGGTGATTATTTATTTTTTATTTTTTTTATTTTTCTTTTGGTAAAGATATCACGATTCGATTGCTCGAGATTGAAAATCATCAACCCAGAAATCGTACAAAATTGTGTTAAGAGTTTTTTATTAAAGAAGATTGACGTACCAAATATAGAAGAGATATATTTTAGGCCTTTCATAAGGCCTTTCAAGTTTGTCATTTTTTGAATATTCTCTCGCTGGAATCTTTAGGAATACGTATGATCAAACCTTCCCAGCTTCAAAGCGATATATATATACATTTGTAATTATAGAAAAATAAAATAAAAATAAAAAATAAGAAATAGACAGAATAAAGGTGAAACTCAATTTAAGACATGGTGACTAGATTTGAAGAGTTAATTCGAAGATTTTGAAAACTAAGAAAAATGTTTCAAACACTGGGAGAGTTTTCGGACAATTGCGTAATGAGAAAGAAAGGAATGGGATTGAGGAAACTAATGCGTCTGTTGGAAGAAGCAAAGTTATCGTCAATTTGGTGGCACTGCATTGCTTGTTGGTTTTACGGACGACTAATCAAGGCCATAAGTTTGTCAGTTTTTTAGGTCTACAAAATCTCTCTCTCTCTTGTTTGAAGAACTCTAAAATCGCTAATTTTGGGAAGGTTTGAACAAATGTCTTTAGATCAAACGGTGAAAATTTGTTTGGAGGTTGCATTGCTTTTTTTTTTTTCTTGGGTTGAAAACCTTGTTGTACTTGTTAGTTGACATCATATCGTATTACCCTTCAAGTATAGGAAATATATGACTTATTAATCGGACTAGGTGTGACCCCCACTACATGCGGATTAAATGTGCATCAATTGGATAGGATCAATTCCGCCTAGTATCCGAAATTATTTGAATATCATTGTTTGGGGCCTTTGGTCGGACATCTTCCCGAAGAAAACCTACATCCAATAATAGGTCGAATTAGAAGTGAGCAGGTCGCTCTGAATTCGATCAAATTTTACATTTCGGTATGGTGCGGTTACGATTATATACAATTTGATATTTTGATTTGATGTATCGAGCATCTTGAATATTTATTTTGTTTTGTATACTTATAATACATATTTTGATACTTTTATCAGTTCATGCTACTTAAACTGATAATTGAAGTTGTGATACTCGATAGATCAAAGACTTCATCAACCCGTTGAGTAAACTAAAAGTTATGATACTCGACGAATCGAAAACTTCATTAACTCGTCAAGTCAACTAGCATCTTAACTGCATACCTATTACTATATTATTTATGCTACTATAAAAATATTTTTTTTGTCATTAAATTTATTTTTTTTTAAAAAAAGAATTAAAAACTACACCCCACACCGCAACCGCACCGAAATTCACTAGTACGGTGCACTTGGTGTGGTGCTCAAAATACAAAAATACGTTGCGATATGGGGCACTGTGCATCACAAAATTTTGGTGCAGTACGATGCAAAAACCGCACCATGTACATTAAGAGATTTCAACATTATTAGATCTTTTAGTGAATGTTGTGGGAAGGTTCAACCTTCTTTGAGAATAATGCAGGAGTCTGAAAAATGCATTCAAGAAGTTAGTTGAAGATTAGATCAAACTTTAATAGGTCATTTGGTTAGTTAGAAAGGGTGGGATTAATAGGTTGGAATGAGTGTGAATGAGAATCTCAAGTAATGAGTTGGAATGGTTATATTCTTATTCCATCATTTGGTTATGTCTGAAAATAAGAAGTTTGATTCTTCATTTTTATTGATTACGATGTTTGGTAGGAAAGAATTTTTCTTATAATTATACCCCTAATATATTACGCAACCTAACAATTATACTCCTAATAAAAAAGAAAATTCCAATTTTCATTTTGCATCCAACCACGGTCAAATTGTGATTTTCTCTTCTTCTCATTATCCTTTGTATACTTCTTATCCGCTATGTAACAAAATTAGATTTTCACTAATTTGACCAAAAATCTTACCTTTTTGATGAAAATTGGATTTCTCCTTTGTATATTTGATGAAAATTTGACTTGTAACAACTAAAAAAAATATTATTTTACCTTAATATATCATAATCAAAATAACTTTCAAATATATCATAAATTCATAACTAATCAAGGCATCAGCTCAATTTCATCCAAATGAAATATGCAACAAAACAAGTTACACAAGTACAAGTCTACACTTTCTAAATTCCAAATTTCCAACAACACAACGTTTTGAATCAAATAACAAAACATTTCTACATTTCTACATTTCTGTGAGTATCTTCATGGTCGTGGATTGAGTGTAACGACAAATCCAACTGGAATTCGGTTGGAAAATCCATTATTGTATTAAAAAATTAATATCAAAATCAATATTCAATCATAAAAGTAATCAATATCAATATCAGATACTAATTTATTTTATGGGTCGAAGACCCCATCGACCCATCGAGTAAACTAGTATCTGATATTAATATTGATTACTTTCACCCTCTATATCAGTATATCTCGAGCTATTTTCTATTTTCGAGGATGTGAGATCCATTGAGGTGGGAGCTTCTCTATCGGCTTCCATCATGGCATGCATATCTTCTCCACCTTATGTTGGGCATGATGCTCTAAAAACATGTAATAAGTATATTTTTATAAAATTAATAAAAGATATATTTTTCTATGTAATTGTTTGAAAATATTAGTATTCAATAATATGTATTAATATAAAAAAAAATCAAAATTTATTTATGTAACTATAATCTTATATTAGTACGAGAGGATTAAGATTTAATATCACCTTTTCGGAATAGTAAATATGATGCATGAATATAACAATTAAAATGCATAAAATTATTTATTACTAAATCACGATAAATTAACTCAATAATGAATATGCCACCTTAAGGTCGATAATATTAATTTCAAATTAATTCTGAGAAATTTCCAAACCTACAAGTAAAACTTAAAAATATATAATATTTTCTTTTTTACTCACAAGTTACCGTTTATTCGGTCAAAATACAATTAACTGCTTAAAACTGAATTATGTCTTTGTGAGAGTGACCCACTATTTTGGAATTCATGACTTAACTCAAAAGTTTGCTGCCTTAGGGTCAGTCAAGTTCAAAATACATCACTTTTTACTATTTTCTCAAGAAGCCAACCTTGATATTGATATAGTCTGAAACCTTCTTTAGGGACAAACACAAAGCCCTCTTGAGACTTTTTCCATATCTCACGGAATTGTACGAATAATGGAGAAACCATAGATTATATTGTTATATCAACCTTCTCCCAATCACTATTTTAAAATATGTATTTTCATAAAACATCATATGTTTTCAAATAAAACTAATTAATTAATTCTAAATTAATTACTAGTGGATTAACCAATGAATGTAATCCTATTATTTATCATTGCCAATCATATTGGGCCTAGGTTCAATATAAACTTTTTAATTCATATCTTAATATGAGCCTAATCTTATTAGAAGAACCTAATTTGTAACTAGTAGCCCAATTATTTACACATAACTTTAATAAAATTTCTTTTTAACAAAGTCAGTCAATGAAGTCCTAACATAAATATTTGACTTTATAAAGTGTGATTACTAAGTTTAACTCTATAAAACTTAATCAATTTACGTAATTAATTTCTTCAAATAAATCACATAAACAAATAGAAAAATTCTAAAAAACCATGTTTCTACTTATGAGATGTATGATTTAAGAATAAAATTATGTGGGTATTTATGTATGACATATAATAGACTAATGTATGAATATGTTATCAATCAAATCAATCAACATAAATAAATAGATAAAATGGACATGATACTTTCGGTTATTTTTAAAATTTACAACCTTTGCAAAAATACAAATAAAGTAAAGAAATAAAAAATTACATAAGGGCTTCAGGTGTTACATTCTTCCCTAAGTTGCTCCCTCTTGAATCTTGGCCTAACCAATAATTCTTTCAATCAAGCCTAATTCCATAATCCTTAGAATTTTTTTTTTTTAACTATAATTTTTATTTAATTTAATTATTTCCAATTGAGCCTAAATTCTTTTGGGCAATTAGATTTATTTGAGTTAGACCCAACAAGCTATTTGATTTTTCAAAAAATCGAAAATTAAGTTAATGGGCTTAAAAAGCATTAGCTTGGAATAGCCATAGGCAGCAGCAGCTTGGAATAGCCGATGGTCCAAGTTGCGGCCTTGTGCCGCGAGACATTCCCACGGCTGCCGCCAAACTATCCCGGGGCCTTGTGCCACTGGTCATGTAGCGCAGCGAGGGTGGCCTCGCCGCCAGCACACGGTTGCCGTCCATGGTGCCCTGCATGTATAGTTTCTTTTTCCTCACTGTCATGCAACATTTTATAGTAAAAACCACTATACAAAAAATCTAATGCCACAAATCGTTTTACACAAGATCTAGAGAAAAAAAATTTAACAAATTCCTAACCCAAAATCATCATATAATTAATTATCCATTACATCAACCATACATTAAAAAATATATAAAGATCCATTCAACATACATATCTTATATATATGATAATGCAAGAATCCTACACAACGATTAATCTATCTATCTATCTATATATATATATAAAGATTGCTCTGATACTAGTTGTTAGAAAACGAGTTTGAAATTCGCAATAGAAGTCATTGTTGGTCCCAGTATATAACAAAATTTTTTGAAAACTTTTAGCGATCTTTTATATATATAAAAATTAATCCTACATCTATACGAAGAGTTCATACCTTAGCCTACACGAATCGATAGTCGAGACTCACACCACAATATTTCAAGTCGATCCTTAACCGACTAGGACATGTTTGGGCACGTAGAGATGACTAGGTTTTCTCTCTTTTTCTTTTCGTCAAAAAGCTTCTATATTTCTTTTTTCTTTTTTTTTTTCGTTATGTAATAATTAGAATATGATCTATTTACAGGATTCTATTAAGTTTTTTATTTAATGTTATTTTTAATTTAAACACTTTAAATTAATTGAATTGATAATTTAATCATAATATTACATGATAAGATAATCATGAATTATTTTTTAATGATATCTTTGATGAGGTTAAATCTTTTCAAATCTAATTTAAAATATAATTTATCTATTTTAAATCATATTATTATATGTAATGATATTTTTGATTTGGTCAATCTTTTCAAATTAGAATATTATCTATTTTAAATCATATCATATCTTATTTGATTTTTAAATTAGTTTCTCAAACTAATTTAAATTTTAATTTACCTAATCTTAATATCTTATATCAATATAATATTATATATAACATATTTAATTCAAAATTAAATATCTTATTTTTTTATAAAATAAATTTTGAAATTTATTATTATATTTAAATATATATTTTAATTAATTAATTAACACAAATTATCTCATAATTATATATTTACCCCAGAAAACTATTATCTTTGCAAATAAATCATTTTTCAACCTTTGTCACTCTTACCACATACAGTATTTTATAGAGTCGACCTGCGGACTATGGACCTATAATTCTAAACTCTAATAAATTAGATTATTAATTAAAGTTTTTAATCTAATAAATTTTATTTATTAAACCCAATATTATTTCATCAAAAATATGGGATAATACTCTTGCAATTGTAGAACAAATTGCTATGCAATCTCTAGTAGTCTATTGATATTGTCATTACATACAATTCAATCCTCTAATAATTGATTCATAATTAGAACTAGTCAAAATTATCGTTTAACCCCTCTAATTATCTCTTTATCTTTAAGTATCATTAATTAACTAGTAAACGGTCAATTTATAACTTAATTATAAATTTGAGCTCAAAACCATTCAATTTTATAATTTAACCCTTAAAAGAACTAATATACAATCTTCTATAAAGAAGGTTTGGACTCCTTATATGTAAATCATATTCCTAATCACTTATCCCAATGAACTTCCAAAACAAAAGTGTTTAACATGTTTTACAAACAAACCGTGACGAGTGAATCAAAAGATCTAGTTAACATAAATAAGAGTTTATTAGTACTCAAGATTTAGATTGATTTGCATATAATCATCTATTAATATGAATAGAACTCTTTATGGAAAACGATATATTAATAAAAATTTAATTCATATCGGGTCATGTCATATATAATCCAATTATATAAAGTACTTTCACTATGATGTCTATTTACATCAGTGATCCGGATCTAGATCACTTGCATTTATAATGTTAGTGAACCGTACTAGCAACCATATATTAAAGATTTCATACTTTAATATGTTGTGGACAATTTAATTCATCATCTATAATTTCAATTATAATGAATTATGTATGTTTGATTTAATTTCAACAATCGTCATGTTTTCAATCAATAATCATGTTACTGCTTTACTCAACGAATATAAATCAACTGGTGATAATTTTATGAGATAAAAATCAAACTTAAATATGGTATTTATTTGTGTAAACCATAAATTTATCTTGACCAAAAAATGTCTTGTAGAGCCCGCTACAAATACTGTATGTAATATATGGAAAAAGTAAGACCATTGGATCCAATCCAATAACAAAGCCCAGGGCTACATATTGATGAGCATGAGTGATGTTCTTAAGAAGAAACATTAAAATATAGAGACTTCATATGAGATTTTAGAGTCTCTCCAAGCCTTATTTAGGTAGCAATCTGACCAGAGTCGTCATGAGGCTACTAGAACCTATATAAATGCCAAAAATGAAGAAATGAGTTTCTATTAGAGATCATGTTTTGAACATGATCAACACGAAGCATGAAGCATAAATACATGAGGCTACCATTGATGAGTGCACTCAAGTTAGCATCATACTTGAGTCACTATCACAGGATTTTACTGTATTCACCATCAAATATGTTATAAACAAGTTGCAATACAATATGACTCAGCTATTGCATGTGCATATTTTTTAGACCCTTTTTAAGGCCAAGTCTAAAAGGGGTGAAGCAAATATTATTGAACCAAAGTCACTTCCTCTTATGCTAAGAACAATAAGAGGAGGTACACCAATGGAAGGACAATAAGGGAAAGAAAGACAGATTGTCACTTAAAGGCAAGGAGAATAAGAAAAATCATAACTCCAAGAAAAATGAACCTAAAGGAAAGTGTTTCCACTATGGAGTTAATGGCCATTAGAAGAGAAACTGTAAAAAGTATCTCTTCGAGCGAAATGAGAAAAAGAAAAGAAAATTTAATTTGCTTATTTTAGAAGCATGTTTATTGGAAGATGATTTTTTATCTTGGATGGTAGATTTGGGAATCACTAATCATGTTTGTTTTTCTTTAAAAATAATTAGTTTTTCTTTAAAAATACTTAGTTTTTTTAGGGAGTTTGCTGTTGGAAAGGTGACAATGAGAGTTGGTAGTGAGCGATCGTTTCAGGTAAAGCAGTGGGAGAAGTTTGTTTACTTTTTAGCAATAATTATCTTGTTTTAAATAATATTTATTTTATTCTTGAATTTTGCAGAAATTTGATTTCTTTATCTATGTTGCATGAACAAGATTTTGATATTCCTTTTATTAATAATGAGATTATTGTTTCTAAGAAAGGTTTCAATATTTGTTATGTAAAACACTAACGAACTCTATCTGCTTAAACCAAATGAATGATCGTGAATAATTCAAAATTATTTAAAGTAGCAAATCCTAAATCTAACAAATCACAAAAAGTTTCTCAAAGTGATGCTGCATATCTTTGGCATCTTAGGTTAAGACATATCAATCTTGATAGGATAAACAGGTTAGTAAAGGATTGGTCTGTAAGAGAGCTAAGTGTTGGCACTCTTCCAGTTTGTGAATCATGTCTAGAAGGAAAGATAACTAAGAAATCTTTCTCTGAAAATGGCCTAAGAGCTAAAGAACGACTTCAGTTAGTATATAGCGAAGTTCGTGGTCCTATAAATATACAAGCAATAAGAGGTTATGAATAATTGATCACCTTCATTGATGATTATTTAAGATACAGATATATATACCTAATGCAAAGGAAATCTAAAACTTTTGGAAAGTTCAAATAATTCTAAGCTGAAGTTGAAAAACAATTAAGAAAATCACTTAAAATAGGTCGATCAAATCGAGGAGGTGAATACCTTAATTTTGAGTTTAAGAATCATTTGTTGAAGCATAGTATTCCATCCCAACTCATAGCACCTGGAACACCATAGCAGAATGATGTTACAAAAAGGAGAAACATAACCTTATTGGATATGATTGGGTCAATGTTAAGCTATTCATCCCTACCACTCACATTCGAGGGATATGCACTTCAAACCGCAGTATACATTTTGAATGTAGTTCCATCTAAGTCTATACAAAATACACCTTTAGAGTTGTGGAATGGCACTAAACCAAGTTTATGGCATTTTCGCATATGGGGTTGTCCAACACATATGCTGAAATCCAAGACTCAGAAGTTAGACTCGCTATCTAAAGTTTTCATATTTGTTGGCTATGCTCCTGGTACAAAAGGGAGGTTACTTTTATAGTCTTAGAGAGAAAAAGTGTTTGTATTAACAAATACAACTTTTCTTGAACATGTATGAAAAATTACAAACCTTGTAGTAAGGTAGTACTATAGGAATTAAATTATGATAAGATCATATTATCAAAATCACCATCTAATGAATGACAACATCAAGACACCACCGATCCTAGTCAGAACTCCCTAGTAGCTTATTGTAGTGGGAGGATTGTGAGACAACCTATTCATTACGAACACGAGGTTCAGGTTCAATTATCACAGACAAACTAGGACGGTCCATTAACCTTCAAAGAGGCAATGGATGATTCTAACAAGGATAAATGGAAAGATGTAATGAACTAAGAAATGGAATCAATGTATTCGAATTTTATCTTGGAACATATAGATCCACCTAAAGATGTCAAACCCATTGGATATCAATTGATCTTCAAGAAGAAAAGAGGAGTAGATGGGAAAGTAGAGACTTTCAAGGCACGACTTGTAGCAAAGGGCTATACCCCAAAGGGAATGGGTCGATTACGAAGAGACTTTCTCTCTCATTGCCATGCTAAAGTCTATACGCATTCTTTTATTCATAACTGCTAGTTTAGACTACAAGATATGGCAAATGGATGTCAAGATAGCTTTTATGAATGGCTATCTTGAAGAAAGAATTTATGTGATGCAACCAGAAGGTTTTGTGCAAAAAGGCCAAGAACAAAAAGTTTGCAAGTTGCTTAGATCCATTTATGGCTGAAAGCAAGCCACCAAGTCTTCAAACCTAAGGTTTGATGAGACTATCAAGATGTATGGCTTCGAGCAAAATGTTGACGAACCATGTTTCTATAAACACATCATGGAAAATAAGGTGGTCTTCTTAGTTCCTTATGTAGATGATATTTTACTCATTTGGAATGTAGACATATGGCCAAATGTGAAGAATGGCTAGCCAAGCAATTCCAAACGAAAAATTTGGGAGAAGCAAACTATGTTCTAGGAATCCAAATCCTAAGAGATAAGAATAGCAAGTTTTTGGCGCTAACTCTAGGCTCATATATAAATAAGGTGATAGCTCGATTCTCAATGTAAAACTCCAAAAAGGGTCAATTATCAACCAGGCATTGAGTAGTTCTTTCTAAAGAGCAATGTCCAATGACACCTTAAGAAGAAGAGATGAGACAAATTCCTTATACCTCAGTTGTAGGCAGTCTTATGTATGCCATGTTGTGTACAAGATCTGACATTTGTTATGCAATAGAAATAGTCAGTCGTTATCAATCAAATCCTGGTTTAGAACACTAGATAACGGTAAAACATATTCTCAAGTATCTTCGGAGAACGAGAAACTATATGCTTGTTTATTCAGGTGGAGACCTAAACCCCACTTGATACACTAATTCTAATTTTCAATCAGATAGAGATAGTCGAAAGTCAACTTCTAGATCAGTGTTCAAGCTTGGTGAAGGAGCTATAGTCTAGAGAAGTATCAAACAATCCAATATTGCAGATTCTACCATGGAAGTTGAATATATAGGGGCTTGTGAAGCATCAAAAGAGGCGTTTGGCTCAACAAGTTCTACAGTGATATGGATAAACCACTAATCATGTACTGTGATAACATTGGGGCAAGGGCTAACTCGAAAGAATCGACGAGTCATAAAAGGGGAAAGCACATAGAGAGAAAATATTATTTTATCAGAGAGATAGTACACTGAGGTGATGTCATAGTTATGAAGATAGAGTCGGAATAGAACCTTACGGATCTGTTTACTAAGACACTTCCGAGCGAAGTCTTTTAAGGATCATGTACGTAATTTAGGGATAAAGGTTATTCCTCACTTGCTTTAGGACAAGTGAGAGATTGTTGAGCATGGTGCCCTAAAAGCATGTAATAGTATATTTCTATGAAATTAATGAAAGTGACATTTTTTTATATAATTGTTTGAATATGTTATTATTGAATAATGTGTATTAATATCAGAAAATTTCAAATTCATTTATGTAACTATAATCTTGTATTAGTACAAGAGGATTAAGATTATAGATGATGAATTAAATTATCCAAAATATATTAAAGTATGAAATCTTTAATATGTGGTTACTAGTATAGTCGACTAACATTATGAATATAAGTGATCTAGATTCAAATCATTGATGTAAATAGACATCATAGTGAAAGTACTTTATATAATTGGATTATATATGACATAATCCGGTATAAAGTAAATCTTTATTAATATATTGTTTTCCATAAAGAGTTCTATTCATATCAATAGATGATTATATACAGATCAATCTGAATCCTGAGTACTCATAAACTCCTATTTATGTCAACTGGATTTTTTGATTTACTCGTCACGGTTTGTTTGTAAAACATGCTAAAGACTTTGTTTTAGAGGTTCATTGTAATAAGCGATTAGGAACATGATTTACAGATAAGGAGTCCAAACCCTCTTCCTAACAGATTGTATATTGGTTATCTTAAAGGTCAATTATGAAACTGAATGGTTTTGAGCTCAAATTTATAATTAAATTATAAATGACCGTTCACTAGTTAATTAATGATACTTAAGGATAAAGAGATAATTAGAGGGGCAAAACGATAATTTTGATCAGTTCTAATTATGAATCAATTATTGGAGGATTGAATTGTATGTAATGACAATATCAATGGACTACTAGAGATTGCTCAACAATTTGTTCTACAATTGCAAGAGTATTTTCTCATATTTTTAGTATAATAATATTAGATTTAGTAAATAATATTTATTAGATTAAATATTTTAATTAATAATTTAATTTATTGGAGTTTGGAATTATAGGTTCATAGTCCGCAAGTGCCTCTATAAAACACTATATATGGTATGAGTGACAAAGGTTGAAAAATGATTTATTTGCAAAGATAATAGTTTTCTGGGGCAAATATATAATTATAAGATAATTTATATTAATTAATTTAAAAATGTATTTAAATATAATAATGAATTTCAAATTTTATTTTATAAAAAATAATATATTTAATTTTGAATTAAATATGTTATATATATATAATATTAAATTGATATGAGATAGTAATTTAATATTAAAATTAAGTAAATCAAAATTTAAATTAGTTTGATAAACTAATTAAAATTTAAATAAGATATGATATGATTTAAAATAGATAAGCAAAAGAGAGATTTTTTGACAAAAAGAAAAAGAGAGAAAACATAATCATCTCTACGTGCCCACACACGTCCTAATATTTTGAGGATCGACCTGGAGGATCGACCTGGAGGATCGTGGTATGAGTCTCGACGATCGATTCGCGTTGGCTACGGTATGAACTATTCGTATAAATGTAGAATTAATATATATATATATATAAATGATTGCTAAAACTTTTCAAATTTTTTTTGTTATATATTGGAACTAACAATCACTTTCACTGCTAATTTAAAACCTGTTTTCCAACACCTTTCCCATCAGCCCTAATCGAGCATATCTAACATTGTAGATCTTAGAAAGATACATTACCGATCTAAGATAAGAAGAAGAAGAATAATAATAATAATAATACATACATACCCAATCATAGCTAACAAACTAGAAGGATATCGAAAGAGAAAGAGGAGCTATAAATCTGGTGGAGAGAAGCCTACCTTAGAAAGATGAAGAAAAGAAATTGATCAAAAAAAAAAAACTAAAGAAGATTAGGTAAGCATAAGAGGAAAAAAGAAGTTAAAAAAAAAAAGAAAATGAGTAAAAAATGTCTTTAAAAATTTTTAGTAACATGATTTAAAATTTTTCATTTCTTCTATATTTTTAGTGAGAAAAGTAACATGATTTAAAAATTTTATTTCTTTCTATATTTTTAGTGAAAAAAGTATGGGAATGTCTTATTCTAAAATTTGTCAACTCTCATCTATTATCTATTTTTCCTTTATCATCATCATTCTTTATTATTGGTATTTTAAAGAGGAAAAATGATTTTTCAAAATAAATAGTAATAAACCAAAAGATGAAAATAGAATCAAATCGATTTAACATTCATTCTCATTTAAATTTATTATTATTAATCAAATGACCCTTAAAAGAATAAGATTAATTTGGGAGCCTTTATTGGGAATAAGTCAAACTGCTTAGAATCCAAATTCTCCTGATCCTCCGATGAGATTTGAGTTTCAATTTGAAGAACACTGGATCAGTCCTCATGGAACAAAATAAAAATAATTAGAAAGAGAAATAAGGAATCTGAAAAGAATTCCCAGCTTTGATACTCCTATTTGTCCTAATAATGATTTGTTGACGGGTCAATAATAATAATAATAATAATAATAATAATAATAATAATAATAATATAATAATAAATCCAAGTTGAGTATACTAAAAGTATTGAGAGATAAAAATAAAAGGATTGAATTTACGCGTCTTCTATGACATCGGGCTCATTTCGAAGAAGAATCCTCGGCATCTCCCTGCTTGTTTCTTCTCTCCCTCTCTCTGAACATACTTAATTGGTGTGCTTTGCCAAGGATCAGGTTATTCAACAGACGCCATGAACATCTTCACCAAGAAACCCAAAGCGAAAGGTTCCTGCTTTAACTCTTCTTCTTCTTTGTTCATCGATTTGTTTTGCTCTCAATTTTAGTATGAATCTATGCAAATTTTTTCGTATTTCTCCTGTTCATAGGTTTTATTGTACTTCGATTTATCAAATTTCCAATTCGGTTGACTCTACATTGTCTCTTGTTTGATCGATCGTTCTAATTGCAGAGGCTCTTAGGGAGAGTAAGCGGGAAATGACCATCGCTACAAGAGGTACTTTGCCTTGATTTCTAATAAATTCGAAATGTTATGATGTTTTTATCAGTATCATCATCGGATTATTGGTACCTCCAATTGTGTCTGTCCATATACTTATTGTTCTGCCTTTTTCTTTACTCTCTTAATCAAAAGATAACTAATATCTTCTTTGAGCTTAATAGTTTCATGTTTTATATTAATATTTTTATTATCTCTACGTACTTGACTCGAATAGTATCTCCTCCTTCCTTCCTTAATGCAAAGGGGAAATTTTGGAAATAGAAAGTATTTGGCTTCCAAACTGAAGGAAAAAGGTCTTGTACACTGTAAGCCTTAGCTGTAAGATATTGTTGAGTGTTGTGAATAAATCTAAATCTCAGATGAAAATGATAATTGGGCCCGCAATTTTGCAACCTGTGAATAGAAGTAGTGTTAGACTTCTATCATATACATTATGTGATTGATCTCTATTCGATGGTTGTGTAATTTGATTATAGATGTTTTGAGGTACTTATTTTGATGAATCTTTTTACTGCGTTGGGGTGTTGCTTACTTATATTGTTAACTTCTTGGTTTTATCTGCTATACTTATTTTGGGATTTGATCATTGTCAATTTTCTACTATACTGTCACTTCATCAGAAATTATGATACTTGCAGAGAAAACAGATTATTTTTAGTGCTCTATGGATGAACTTTGTACTTGTCGAGTAATTAAATATATTTTTTACATGTGAGATAACCGTAAGGTTATCTGAACCGTAAAGTATAAATTCATGCATAAACAAAGGGTGGTGGATAGTTAATAATATTTGAACTGATCTGCTTACACATTATGCTTTCTGTAAATAGAGATCCGTCGGTTTTACTTTCATCATGAGTCAATTTGTTCAACATGTGTAATCTATTGCAGCTAGAATCCTCAGCAAAGATTTGAAAATTTTTGTGGCTAAAGGATATGTGAATGTGTGGTTGGGCTCTTGCACTGGTCCCCCAGCTTTGTGGATTGTAATATATATTTGGTTCAAGTGTAAGAATATCTTATATTCCTGTACTTTACAACGAATATCTGGATAGAAATATGACAGAAATATTCAGTTTTATAGAACTGAAACAAGTTGCGGTCACACTGAAACTTATATTTAAGAATTCCACTGTGTGGTAGAAAGATAGATACTATTGCTGTTTATTACTTCTGCAAGTGATTTTTTATGGGCACACTTTGCTAGAAATATATGTGTTTAGATGAGGTGGGCCACCTTTTGGTTAAACTGTAATAGATCTGTCATTTGATTGTGGATACTGAGTGATGTCAGCATAGTCAGAGTAGAAGAAGAATATAAGGCTCCAAGACTTTTTCTACTTCTTTAATTTACTTGGCATCATGTCCTGTTCTACATTCATGCTGATGCCATTTAAAATCAGAGTGCCAAGATATATTATGTACTAAGGAAATTGAAATTTATGGGAAGTGCTAGAGTAGCTTAAAATGGTTATTTAGTTAACCTTCTTATATATTCATGTTAATCATTTCTTTTAATTTGACTTACTTTGCGGTTGTCAGGTATAGAGAAGGAAATAGGAGCATTGCAATTAGAAGTAAGTCAAGATCTTCTTAAAATAAATCATTTTCTTTCCACAATTAGTTCTAATATACTTTAGTATCTTTTCAGGAAAAGAAGCTTGTTGCAGAGATAAAGAGAACTGCTAAAACAGGAAATGAGGTAGACATAATAGTCTGTTGACTTGTTTCGGGGTAGTTTATTTTTGCTTGCTTACTTTCCTTTTTGTGGAAGTATATATTGCTTTCTCAATTAATTTGTCTTTTACATTCTGCAGGAAGCAACAAAAATACTAGCTCGGCAGCTAGTCAGGCTAAGGCAACAGATAGCCAACTTACAGAGTAGTCGGGCTCAAATGAAAGGCATAGCAACCCATACACAGGTTCACATTTAACTTTTTCCTCTCTCTCTCTCGACCATTTTACCTTCTCGGGTGCTTATATTTATTGATGCACTGAATGGTGCTCACCCCCTTCTTCAGGCAATGCATGCTCAAACTTCAGTTGCTGTCGGTTTGAAGGGTGCCAGTAAGGCAATGGAGGCTATGAATAAGGTCAGATAGTGCAAGATTAAATACTGTTCAGCCACATCCATCATGCAGTAGAAGTTGCTAAATGGAAGATATAAGATTGGATGATAACTTATCATGAGAGGCTATTGGCATTAATTCTTTTTTACCTAAATTAAGGGCAGGTTCATGTGCATGCATCTGATATTTAACAACCATGTAAATAGAAACCCTTTTTTTTTTTTTTTGGTATATATATTTTTTTTCCTCCTCAATTTCAGATCTGTTAATACTTGTATGTTTCATTGCAGCAAATGGCTCCCGCCAAACAAGCAAAGGTGATTAGGGAATTTCAGAAGCAGTCTGCACAGATGGATATGACTGTAAGTAAGATCATGCTAATTTTAGAGCAAGTTACAAGGAAAGGAAGTAAAATTTTTTATTCTTGGTAGAACTCTTCTGTTAATAATCTAACACTTGTTCCTGCAGACTGAAATGATATCAGATTCCCTGGATGATGTCTTGGATGATGATGAGGCTGAGGAGGAGACTGAAGAGCTGACCAACCAGGTGGGTCTCTCTAATTGACTTCATTTTTTTTTTTTCTTCACTTAATGAGAGTACTCCCGATCATGATTTTGATAAATTTATGTTAGAAATTTCTGAACAGCTCTCATCACTTGCCACTTAATAATCCATGGCCCTTAACTGTATTTTTAACTAAAGATTGGCTTTATTTAATGATAAACCTTTAAATGGGATGGTAGCTCAGTGGTAGCACCCTCATGTGGAACCCAATAGGTTTTAGGTTCGAGTCACCCTGGGGTAAATAGGGGAGCCTATAGTAGTGATCCTTTTAAAAAGAGGGGGGGGGGGAACATAATATTAGGATTATGATGTTTGATTCTCTAATTAAAGAACTAAAACAAGTATCTTTGTTTTCTTCTTTTTTGTATGGCAGGTGCTTGATGAAATTGGTGTTGATGTTGCCTCACAGGTTGGCGTAATTGGTTTCACACTCTGTAATTTATTGTTAGTACTTCCGGCTTGGTCATAGTCTTATGTCTGATTTTGTTGTAATTTATCTCTTGTAGTTGTCAACAGCTCCAAAAGGAAGAATTGCATCAAAGAATGCCGAGGATGTCAGCAGGTAATTATCCTTTTTACCCTTCTTTCATTTCTACAGTATTTCTATTGGATATTGCCAGATGTATCTATAGATATGTCCAAATATGAACTCACAATGAGCAATGATAACCCTTTCAGTTCTGGCATGGATGAGCTCGAGAAACGCTTGGCTGCTCTTCGAAATCCATGAACCGAAAACACTGATGATATTGAATTCCAACAAGGTTGCATATTGTATATAATTCCAATCTCTTTGTTCCAACAAGGTTCCACCTCTTCGAAGTTGCTCACTTCATCAAGAATGTATCTTGCTGTTCCTTCAGATAAGCATGGCGATTATCATTAATTGACGTGTTTATGATGTGTTAGTATCCATACATGGATTATAAGAAAAGAGAGAGCAACAATATTGCGGTAACGTGTAGAAGGTAGGGACGATCAACAATGATTCAATTAGATATATTATATTTTTATTCGGTCGGTCGGATTCATCCAATTAAAGATTGTATTGGATATTTGATTCGACCGAATCTGATTGTTTTTATATTTTTTAATGTAAATTATTTTAAATTAGTTCTTTTTAAAAATATTTTTTTACATAAACTTTTTTTTTTATTTTAAATATTTTATTAATGAATTTTTATTTAATTTAATTAAATTACTCTTGATTTTTAATTTGTTTTACTGTTATATTAAGTTTTTCTTAAAATATATTTTTTCATTTATTTACTTTATTATATAATTTTTTATTATTATTTTTTGTAAATGAAGTAATTGTTCAATTAAATAAAAAAATTAATTTTTTTATTTATTTTGTCAATTATATTTTTTTCTTTAATAGATTTTTATTTATTATTTTTTTAAATAAAATTTTTAATCAATTATTTCTTAAATGATAGTTGATTTTTTCATTATATATATATATATATATTTTAAAAGATACAACTTCAATTAAATACATTAATATTTTCTTATAATATAATAGTTGATACTATTTAATATAAATTAAGTTATCTTTAAAAAAATTCTATAAAAAAAAATGTTCAGTTGGATCCGATCTGATCTAACTATTATCTGACCTCAATAAATTTGATTCGACAGCCATCTTAAGATCACTTGATTCAATCGGATTGTTATCCAATATTATCGGATTAGATCCAACCAATTCAATCATTGCTCACGCCTAGAAGAAGGTATGGTAATATGCGGCTAAAGAGAGAGCAACAACAAATGCTTGAAAATGAGCATTATATCTGACAATATATAATATCCTTTGTGAGAAAAGACCAAGCTTATGTTGAAAGTAGACATTGGAGTTGATTGTATTAGTAGTTTTCTTTGTTCTTTCTGTTATTGAATGCGATAGCTTTTGAACACCTTTGATGAACCCAAAACAAAATGTTAATTTCAAAATGCAATCTCTTTTCTTTCTCGGTAATTGGAGATGTTATAACATGTGGATGAGATCGAAATTAAAATGATTTTTCAGCATAATTCAGATGGGAACTTTGTTTACTGTGTTTAGATCTATCTTAACCATGTGAAACTAGCGTATATGGAGAAAACATGTGTAAGGTTACTGTAAAGCTAGCATATATAATTAAAATTAATCTATTAATTATGAATATAATCTATTAAAAAATTAAGAGATGTATGATATGTAGTATGAAATTAATATATTCGATTAAGATTAATCGGTTTACCATATCATATATATCATACTACATATATCATTTCGATGAGCCTTATAGATATATCATTTCGATTATTATTGTAAAAGCATTTGACAATCTTTCTATTTACTGTTTTAGTAATTCTTTCTAGAGGATCAAACCTCACCAGGTATTGCCATCCCAGAATCTAAAATCAAACGGGAAAACAGAAAGTCCCACCAGAATCACAATAAAAGATCTGAAAAATATTGTTCTTGCTATAAAAAAAAAAAGAAAAAGCACATAAGGAGTATGAAGTACATCTACCCTGTCCAACCAAATTATTAATTATCACAATTAAACTAATTGAAGTCACAAACTTTGTTCTACAACAGAAGTACATTTATTACCAAACAAATACATTTTCTTTTTCTTTTTTTCATTTTTTTAATACAACTGTTTGAATCTCACTGAATATTATCATTTCACGAACGTGTTAACTCTTGAGGTGGAGGGGAAAAGGGTGGAACAAAGGTCTATTTGAACACTTTTGTCGAGACAGACGTGTGACATATCCTGTAACTGTGGAATCAAGGAATTTCCCATGTACAAGAGATGACAATATTATATTTGATAATCTCTAAAAAATATATAGGTGCTTTTCTTTCTGCAAGAATCCTTATAAAAAAAAATTCCTTTTTTTGTTTTTTTTTTTTCGTTTTTTACTTCCTGATTGAGAGGAGCTCAAAGCTGCGAAGAGGGCCATCCCTTGTAACTCTAGCCGATGAATTGCGATAAGGAGTAGCCTTTGGCTCATAAGATACTTGCATTCTTGGAGTGGTTGAAGGGCGGCCTTTGCTCGGGACTAGTCGAATGGCGGGACCATCATTGTCTTCAGGGCTCCACCTACTATTTGACATTATTGCTCTTCTTGATGTGCTTCCATATCTACCACTAATACGTCCTTTGCCATTAACAGCATGCTGAAAAAAGGCATATGCCATTAATAATAAACAATCAAGTAACAATCTTTCTGATGAAGTGATGAGATTTTTCATGTTCAATCTAGCCAACAGAATATACTGTAAAGGAAAATACATTTGAAATCTGTGTGTGAAGACCAAACACAGAAAGGAGGTGTCATTCCCATAGACAGATTGACCTTTTTTTTACCTTGTCCTCTCAAAAAAGAAAAAGGGTAAACATATTACGGTCATATCATACTGTATATTAGCATATTGTAGTATAAAATGCATAGGCATAGAAAAATCAATACTATACATAAAATGACAAAGAATTTCCTAGAACATGGATAGGGATATATCCCGAAATTGGAACAGAGATACTTTTAACTGCAAGACAAGAGTTAGTACCATGATTTATGCAACCCCAAATCTGTCATCATTAGGTTTCATTTCAAGCTAAAATTCATAGTTGCACAAAATGGAACAAGTCACAGTGACCATGTTGGCTAAATTTTTAAATATGAATAGGATAATATCATATTTATTAAAAAAAAAATCATATGTAAAGTTGCAGATATGTAAATTACCACATCCTTAGAAGTAGGGATGTCCTCGGAATTTCTAGGTCTGACATGATCAGCATGTGGAGTAGCCCCTGAAACATTTCTCCTGGAAAATACCTCAACAGCCTCTGAAAATCTTTCTCGAATCTCTTTTCCAACTTCACCAAGCAGTAAGAGATCCATTTAGAAAGTATAAGCAAAAAACAATAGGATTGTTCTTATTTATTTATTAACAGAAAAAGTAGAATACTGTTGAAGATGGTCTAATTTATACAACTATATATTAGCCCGGTTTTTTTTTTTTTTCTTTAACAGTGTACCTAGATGTATCATTACCCAGTACTAGAATCCAAGCCCATCTTCAAAGCTCAAAATGGCATGGAGAACTA
Source organism: Coriaria nepalensis (assembly GCA_027186245.1). Taxonomy (NCBI): domain Eukaryota; kingdom Viridiplantae; phylum Streptophyta; class Magnoliopsida; order Cucurbitales; family Coriariaceae; genus Coriaria; species Coriaria nepalensis. The sequence continues at coordinate 5,988,702 of CP114491.1, read as the reverse complement.
AAACTAAGTAGTTGAATGACACATGCTAAGTTACAATACTACTCCGACAATCAGTCATAAGTAGAATAATCAATTTTGCAAACGATTATGCTTTGTAGGAAACATACCTGAGTTTCTCTCTGGCTTCTCAATAGATGGTCCTGCATTCAAGGCTACTCTCCCACCAGACTGCTAGCAACAGACAAGAATTCCAGTAAGAAACCACCAAGTAAATGGTAGAAACTTGATGCAAAGAAATTACGGAACTGACCCGTGCTCTGGAGCCACCCACATGTGGGTACTTCAGAATAGTCCAGTCAAACACATAGTCGAATTGATAGCCTGAGCCACAAAATATGGGAATATCAAACCAGAACTCCACTGTCCACTCAAAACACTTTTGACAATAATTACTACATTATACTTACAGGACAATATGGATACAAAGACTCATAGATAAAATTACATGTAAGAGAAAATATTTAATGAAGGTCACATCCATGGTCAAATACCTTCTCGGATAAATAAGTCTCGAAACAATCTCTTAAGATATGAATAATCTGGTTTGTCGTCAAACCGCATTGACCGGCAGTAATGGAAGTATGATACAAATTCAGGTGGATATGTCTTGCAAAGTATCTATAAAACAAATTTGAAACTGAATTATAAAGAACTGGCACCCCTAAAAAACAAAGAAAATCTGTGCCCTAATAATGTGCAGACAAAGTCATACCTCGACTGGAGTTGACATCTTCTTTTCACTGATCTTATCATATTTTTGTTTTTTTGTGCCAGCTTTTAACCCCTGCCAGGGAAGACTGAAGAAAATAGGAACCATATACATTGATTAGAAATAAAGATAAGAAATAAAATACACACCCTAACATCAGATGATAAATTCCCAAAAAAACAAGAAACAACAGTTTTCTTGTGTCTTACTTTCCTCTCAAGAAATACATAAGCACATAGCCAAGAGATTCCAGGTCATCCCTTCTGCTTTGTTCTGTCAGTAAGAGAAAACACGACATTAATAGAATAACCGAGTACTGACTTGGAGTCTCCTATTTTCTATTTCATGCCAAAGCCACTCACCAATACCAAGGTGAGTGTTGACACTAGCATAACGAGCTGTCCCTGTGAGGTTCTTGTTCTCCCTAGAAGAAGTTGAGGAAAAAATTTGATTAGCATTTCTAACAAACACATCAAGAATTGATGCACAAGAAAAGAAGAAGCATGAGCACACGGTGCACAAAAAAGAAATGATAATATAGAGAACAGAGTCACATTTAACAGGAGTGCCCAACAAGATCACAATCTGAGCTACCAACAAGGATGTGGTAGATAAGTATAAAAGACAGAAGGATATCTCGATGAGTTACAACTAAAAGTGGCAGAAAAGCCACAGAACTGGAAACTGGGCGGATCATCAACCATTTTCAACATTTGATTCAGACCCAGTGTCAAAAACAATTGTATCATAATATCCCAATGAGTTAGAATTAAAAGAGGAAGAACGTATATAGAACTGGAAACAAGAGGCGCAATCGAAAAAATTCAAGAATCTATCACATCCAGAGTCAAACGATTGGATCTTAAAATCCCAATGAGTTAGAATTAAGAATGGCAGGATGTCCATAGCACTGAAAATAGAACACAAAATTCAACCATTTTCAACATTTGATTCAGATCCAGGATCATAACAATTGGATCATGATTGTGTAAACATCAAAAGAAGCGGAACAGCTGGCACAGCCAAAAGTAAGGCTGTCCATCGCCAAAAGAAGGGGTACATCGCTACAGTAAACATCCAGGCTTTTAACTTTAATCATTTCAAATGTAGAGGACTCTGACTAGTAAGGATACTTGACATCCCATAAAATAAAGGCTTTCTTTGAAGAAAATGTTGAATATAACTGGCACACTCAGTACTCTCTTTTTCCAGTTGAGATAAAAGTTTCGAACCAAAAGAAAGTCCACTGGATGAGACAGAGAGATTTACCTGTATGGTATGTGTTTATGAGTCTGAAGATCCCTATACTTCTTCGCAAGGCCATAATCGATTATGTATACCTGCAATAGCATCAATCAAAGACACAATACGTTGACTCATAATCATGATGACATTTTACTAGTCCAGGTTTATTCCAGCACAATTACTATAAGCTCAAATTCTGTTACAAAAATGGTTATAAAACATATATTTATGCCCTCATTATTATCACTCTCAGCATTATCACCTTAAAAGGATGGTAATTCAGGAATTCGGACATCTATCCCAACTAAAAAGATTCTTTACTTCTGCCCATATTCCACATTTTCAAAGTTCAGGAATTTATTTTGATCAGTTTATCCAAAAGTAGAATAAGCATGGTAAGCATCCAAGTAAACAAAAAGAGCAGGAGCTAGCAACAAGCAGGATGTAGAAGATAAAAAGGATGTTCATGTACAGTTTAAAATATTTTCCATATTTTCAAAGTTCAAGGAATTTATTTAGATCAGCTTATCCAAGAGTAGAATAAGCATGGTAAGCATCCAAGTAAACAAAAACAGCAGGAGCTATCAACAAACAGGATGTAGAAGCTAAAAAGGATGTTCATGTACAGTTTAACCAGACACTCACTTGTTCTTCCTACTGTTTTCCTGCCAATAGCATCCAAAGATACTTTGAGGATAAAGAAAGCACAAGTACCTGATTTGCTTTGCGCCCTAGGCCCATTAAGAAGTTGTCAGGCTTTATATCACGATGAAGGAAACCTCTTGAGTGCATATACTCAACTCTGTTAATCTAAGAGACACCAACAAAGAATTGAGGAGCGGTTATTTTATCCATTCAAAAAATTATACTGTTTGAAAAAGCAGCGATGCCACTTACTAATTGATCTGCAAGCATCAAAACTGTTTTCAGAGTGATTTTCCTATTGCAGTAGTTGAATAAATCTTCCAAACTTGGTCCAAGAAGGTCAATGACCATGACATTGTAGTCACTCTCAACTCCAAACCACTTGATATGGGGAACTCCCGCTACATCAAGGAAAAAGAAGTTCAATCATTTCAAGTTGACAATAAATCACAACTTATTTCGTAAATTTATGACAAATAATATTTCGATAGTATAATCAATGCCCGCATGCAACAGTAAATTCAATAGGCGTATCAGTCAATGATGATCAGGGCACTTTATCCAAACACTACGGGTGCTTTACCTCTGAAGTGCTAAGCAACAGCTATATGAAAAAGTTTGAAGGCCATAAAGTTTTCTGATTTGTTTTTTTCCCAGCAGAGGGAGTAAGGATTAAGGAAACAGTAAAAGAAGACCACCATTGTCAAAATAAATATCACTTCTTAAGCTAGCAAATTTTACTGGTTTCTAGACAACATAACCATGATCAACGAAAGATAAGAGCCCTTAAAGATTCATTCCTCTAAGCAACAAGCACCACCTATAACATACTTGGCTGTCAAATAACAAGGGAAGAGAAAGAATGTGACATACTTCCTCCTTGAAGAAGCATGTAAAGCTTGGACTCATAATGAAGCTGTGGATGCTTGGTCTTCACAGGTTCCTGAAATTTATCTAGTCTGTGAGTCTGTGGTTTAAAAGATTAGACAGTCTAAGCATTCTATGAAAATTAAAAAGACGGTTGTGCGTCTAAATTTCAATTGAATCACTGCTCGCAATGCATCTATATCAAAATGTAAAAGTATGTTAAGCAGTTCGGAATAAAATGCAACTTGCAGACAGCTGAAGAAAAAAGATGGAAAGGTACATTATGCTGCTTTTCTTTCTCTCAAGACTCAATATCTCCCTAGGGTATACATATTCACATCCATGAACTTAAGCCTAATTTCACTGACACCACAGAGCTATATATACAATTAAAATTATCCTTTATCCTAAGGTAATACAAGACTACCTCCCTTCCATTTGCCTTGTTACTTGTAAGCGCCCCACTCCATATGCCAACTACTTGGCTTTGACAATAGATGGTTTTATGACAATACGGTAAAAGGTCAGGAACCTTTTTAAGAAAAATGTAATTTAGGGGTATCAATGAAATTAGGCTCATTTCAGAAAGTTAATTGTACGTAACTCTGCACCTTTAGTTTTCATTCAAGATGTAATTTGTTAGTAATTGCGTGAAAAGAGCCCAGTTTCCATTGAAACATCATCCATTCCCTCCAATCCAACTCACCTTTGAAATGAACAAAAATGAGTAGTTACAAAGAAGGGAATACGACCTCCCATATTCTTTCCTTTTTCAAATCTGCTGTTCCATCCATTTGACAGTAACAGTGTCAAACTTCATTTATTACAATCTTCCTCCCCAAAAAAGCCATGTAATGATGGAAGTACAATAAGAGAAAAATTATTTTCCATCCCAAAAATGGAATTCCAAACATTCTTTAGTAAATGGAAATGCTCTAATGGACTCAAAAAAAATTTGAGGTTGTAGTCAGCAGGTTAATATATGATTCCATAACAATGGCCGGGATAATGCCAATAAAATCTATGTTAACATGTTATTAACCAAAAACAGATAATAAAATTACTTGACACACAACTTAGAAGCTGTCTTTGAACTTCATGCGACAAGTCAACTCTATATACTAAAAAGTGAACAATTAGAACCAAGAGATCATACATATTCCCTACTACTTGAAGAAAATCACATACCAGTTTGACAGCCACTTCCTCTCTAGTTTGCACGTTAACAGCTACCATCAGAAAGTAAAAACTTCCTTATTCAAATTATAGTAACCCAAATAAAAAAATAACGACAACAATAATAATGATAATAATCAGAAAGAAAGAAAAGAAGCAAATAAAAAAAAAAAATCAAGAGACTTGAAAGGTCAATATACCTAAATAGAGCTCGCCAAAAGACCCACTTCCAATCTTCCTCCCTAACTTAAACTTCCCAGCAACAACACGATCCATCATCCAATTTCCTTAAATTAAAGTCAACCCCCCAAAAAAGATGGAAATGAGAATGTACACCCTGATCCGCACCCAATTCCGTATCTACTCGTGCATTTTGCTATTCTCTCCAGATAACTAAACCCAAACTTCAACTGATTTTCCAATTCACACCAAGTTTGTTCACCCTACCCCTTTCTATTTAAAATATATTGCACGAAAAAAGGAATTTCTAAACGCCGAATTGGAAATATAAGAACCGAATAATATGGATTCTTATACTAACCTCCCCGTAAAAAGAAGGAAGTTCAAATTCAATCTATATAAAATAATAATACCCCCATCAATTACTGTCATGCTACAAATCCCCGAATTAGGATCGCATAGGCAAATTAAAAACCCTAAATTGAAGAAAATCTAGCAACATTGACCGTAAAAATGAATACGGAAGTAACGGGCAGGAAGTTACAGATTGAAAAATTCGAAAGCCAAAGAAGAAGAAGAAGAGATACAAAAATCAACAGAAATCGCGAAACGCTTTGCGTTCGGATCCAAAAAAAATTGTTGACAACAGCAGAAGAAAAGGGAAAGAGACGAGAGAGGGAAAGAGGAAGGCAGGGAATTAGGGAGAAAGTTTGAAAGAGAGATAGGAACGGAAAGGAAAGGAGGAGAAGGAGGAAGAAGACAAAAATTTAGACAGATAAATACAAAAATGTTTTTTTCTTACAACAAAACTAATTAACGGTGTTTTTACGAGCAGCCTGATGGGTTTGGGCTGTCTAAGAGCTGGACTACGTTCTTTCTAACTAAACGTGCCTGCCTCCCCTTTCTTTCGGAGATAGAGCTTTAACAAATGATTATCGTTCCATTTCCGTATTTAGGGAAAATGAATCCCGGGAGTACAACACTCATATATAAAATAGGATAGTGAAGTAGACGTGGAACTCATATGTAGATCTCACTACATAAATTTAGGGGTGAGCATGGGTGAGCATCGGGTCGGCATATATAAGTCTCACTACATCCTATTGGGTTAGATCGGATACGTGCGATTATCCAATTATTTCGATTGGATAAGATAATTGAGTATCTGAGTATTTTTTTTATATAATATGTGTAATTAATTAATTATATATATTAAACTTGAGGTGTGCATAATTATATATTTATTATTTATGTAAGATTTTATATCAATTAAAATATATACGTATGTAATTAATTATGATTAAAATTTCGGTAATATAATATTTAAATTATATATAACTATCATTTAAAAATTACTTTCAAAGTGTAAATGTATCACAATCGTAAATTCATAACATCACAATCACAACAAATTGTGAAGTTCATCAACAAGCAATTAACAAGTTTACCAAATTAAAAAATATTAGTAAGTTCAACAAACATCAACAACATTCACTTCATTTCTAAATAGATACAGACTCTGCACCTAATGTTAAAAATTCAGAACTCAATGAATATATATTAGATAAAAAATAAATAAATAATATATGATACAATAAAATATATAACATAATAAGTATGTATCATCATCATCTTTATCAAAGATTTCTATTACATTTACAATTGGCTAAGGTGAATGTCCCGCTCGAAATTCAGCTTTGCAAGCAAATAAGTGCCTCAACCATAGAAGGAGCAAGCCTACTACGGAAGTCCGTGATTATACGTCCACTCATGCTAAATATGGACTTCGAAGCAACCGTAGATACAGATATGGTAAGAATATATTTAGCTATTCAATGCAGTTTTGGGTACTTGTGCTCATTCACCCTCCACCATCGTAGGATATCAAAAGTGGTCATGAAAATTAACAATACTGTCAACATCTAAATACTAATCAACCTTTGTAGTTTGTCGACCGAGTAACCTCAAACTATGACTCACATAGAAATCTTTCACTAAATTACTAAGTCTTCAAAAGATCATACTTCTACATCTTGTTTTGAAGTGGATGACACATCATATAGTACGAGGCTTGTGGATGATGATGCATGATCCCCCTTTTAATAGAAATTAAACAATGAGTATGGGTGCTCTACTTGGCGAAAGACCTACATCGACTCAATAACCTACCATACAATGGCCGCTCTGATAACTGGCCCATCAAAATTGCAGGGTATAAAGATATAAAATAAATTAAAATTTACATTCAATCTAATTAAACTAAAAGTAAACAATCTATTAAACTAATAAAAACAAATCATATTACCAGTGTGTGACCAACTCTATACTCTCATTCCTTTTCATTATAAGGTAATGTTTGTTTGTGTGTTGTATCAAGTGCGATATTCCTGATTCTCTGCTATCCTTATACAACATGACCCTATTATAACGAATGCATGTTATCGTCCCCTTCTTTGTATCTACTATGATATTATCCTATGTCGAACTCCTTGTTGGTCATTTTTTCGCATTAGTCTCAGTGCGACGTGGTTGTTTCTTTGTAGACTTATTTTTCTTAGTTCTTTTTCTGCCTTGATTTGTAACTTAGGTTGTTGTATTGTCATCAATTTCTATATCATAATCAGAGAGGGAAAACTCTCTAATGAAGGGACAAGTGATGCACTATTATCACTCGACATGTCTTGTAAGGAAATAATTGAAATAAATCATAATATTATCCAACCAGAATACTCAACAAAATATAAAAAATCAACTAATACTCAACAAATCGAACAAATTGGAATACTCAACCATATTCAAACAAATCATAAACTCCAACAAATTAGAATATTACTAGCAAACTGGGATAATCATTCGTGCGTATTTCCAATGAAGTCATAATCGGAAAGAGAATGGACGGAGGGAGGGGCGGCAGATGGGTGGAGGAAATGGGAGGAGAGAGGGAGGGGCAACTAATGGATGGATCTAAGGGAGGGGGCGACAAATAGAATAAATCAGAATACTCAACCATATTTAAATAAATCATAAACTCCAACAAATTAGAATATTAATAGCGAACTGGGATGATCATCTGTGTGTATTTTCAATAAAGTCATAATCGGAGATGGGATGGACGGAGGGGGCCGCAGAAAGGTGGAGGAAATGGGAGGAGAGAGGGAGGGGTGGCATTTGGTGAGGGAGAGAGGGGCGGCGGATAGATCAAATGGAGGGGTAAATGGATCAAGGGAGGATGGGAAGGGGCGACATCGGGTGAGGGAGGGAGAGCGATAAATCTAACAAGGAGAGGAACGACATCAGAATGGGCGAGTGGATGGCGGGAAATATGGCAAGGAGAGGGACGACGTCGGGTGAGGGGGCGGCATCCAATTTTATTTCATTTTTTTAATTAAAGGCAACATATCGGATAGTCGAGAAGATTGGTCGGATCGGGTACCTAATCCGACAAATTTTTTAATAGTAATTATCCAATTTGTATTCGATCCGATCTGATGAATCAGGTCGAATAAGAGCTTTTTAATTATACCTACTACATCCTCTTTCATATGGGTATTATACCTTAGAGAATCCATTCTCCTATTTATGGCCACATTTTCATTGTTTCTTAAATTAACCCCTCTACATTTAACTTCTTGTCGAGTTTTGAGTCGATAAAATTTTTTCTCAAAATTGATTTATTGGATTTAATTAAGATTTTCAAATAGTTCACTATCCAACTACTGCACAACCATTTAGTTGTAAGGCAAGTATGAAAAGAGTGGATCTTTAAAGGAACATCGGTACATATTTTATTTAAGAAATTTTAATATAAATCATATTAAAGATTATTAATTAATAGTAATCAATTATAATTTGTTAAGATACAATTATAGATATAAGTCCTAATTATTAGTAAATGATAATTTTTTATTGATTAGTATAAGATAGTTATGTTATATATATTGGAGTTAATTTTTTTTTAATAACAATTAAATGAGGTCAAGAAAATTATGTAATAAAAATTAAAAACTTTATTATTATTATTTTTGGCCTAATTAACTATTTATATTCATAAATATTAGAATATTAAAGAAGAAAGAGTTGTAAAATAAATATATTAATTTCTAATCAGATTTATTCTTTATTAAAAATATAAAATGTAATATATATTATTTAATTTCTTAACATCTCTTATCCTTAATTTAATAATCATTATGAATTAATAATGAAAGGCAAATAATCATATATTTAATAACAAACAAATAGAAGTAAAATAGAAATAGATCAAAACAACTTTAGAAGAAAAACAAAAACCGCACAAAGTAAGATGTAATGATTTTTGTTGTTAGATACTCAAAGCACAACAATGTAAACGAGCAAATTTATCCTTCCGTCGAGGATAAATTTCAAAAATTTTATGTAAAGTATAATAAATTTTTAAAATTTTATATAATTATAATGAATGTTTAAAATTAAATTTAAATTATAATAAAATCTAAATTTTTTTTATAATTATAATAAATATTAAAAAATTAAAATTATATTATAACAAGTCTTCAATTTTTTTTATGAGTCAATTCATCGTTATTAATTTGATTCAATATAATTCGATCTATCTTATAAATTTGAAAAAATATTTCTATTTTTAAAATAATTCCTTAATTAAACTAAATTAATTTTATATAGTTATTATCATAATTTTGATATTTTTTTTCCAAATTTTCTCCTAATTTCAAAAAAAAAAAAAACTAAAAACTAAAGTTCGATTCATTTTCTTATGAAAAATCAAAATTTGCCTCCGATTTGTTTGCAATAATCTTATAAACTTCTAAACTTATGGATCAAATGAAGTTATATTAGGTAAAGTTTATTACGATGGATCGACCCCCAAAAAAAAATGGGACCTCATTATAATATAATTGTAATTTTTTGGTATTTATTAAAAGTTTTAAGTATTTATTATAATTAAATATGATTTTGGGTGTTCATTATAGATATACAAAGTTTTAGTAGTTAATTGTGGGTTTCCTCCATCAAAGCATCCCAACGGACAATGTAGACAACAAAATTGAGAGTATAGTCCATCAAAACATCCTAGAATCCTAAGATTGGAAAGGAAAATAAATATATTTCATGTTCTTACTAAAATTCTTATCCAATTATAAGAAATTATAAGAGAGATGAATTATCCAAAGTGAAGTAATACAAAGTTTTAATCATCAATCTAATTATTGTGTGATTAAAAAAAAGATTATCTAAAATAGTGACTTACATAAAATTAAAATCTTCTATATGCAAACATCAATCGTGGGTCCTCCTCAAACCATAATAAGCATTCTTTAAATATTTTACAAAATTTTTTGGGATCAAATTCCTATTTACACTACATCAAAGAAGGTATACAAAAAAAAAAAAAAAAAACTTTTCATTTTTCTCACTAATCCATTCAACTACAAATCTTTAAAAATTATTAATCAAATTGAAGGTTTTTTTGTTTGTTTTCAAAACTTCTATTTTAATCGTCAAATTATACTATTATAACATTTTTAATTAATTAAATTTTAACATGATTAAAAGAATGTTTTCATCTTTCTAATAATTATAATTAATAATTGTATTGAAATTTGAGAATATGAGTAGTTATTGATTTTGTAAAACGGCATTTTCAGGAAGTTTGTATATAATTTGCCACACAGCATTTTGGAGTCAAAAGAAGTTGGCACATGACAAAATTATATATCTATGCTAGGTCTAAGTATTATTTTTATTATATATAATATGATCTTGTACCCCCAAAATTGTGAGCACATAGCATTTTTATTCTATGCTTCCAATGAACTCACTCTAGTCTCATTGTATCCCCTTCGGACAGCCAGTAACGACATTGAATGAAATTTCTCTAGCTCGATTTCTTTACTTCTTCACTTCTTCTTCATAATCTGTATAGAAGATATTTCCCCACGACAAGAATCAACCAAGAAGGAAAAATAATTATCACTCATTAAATCAAAACAATTACCAACGAAAGAATCAACAAATAAGGAAAAGTAATTATCACTCCTTAAATCAAGACAATTACCAATGACTACCTATTTGCCTTAAATACATTTGTTCCATACTTAGCCTAGGGTTCTCTCATATTTTAACATCCACTCATCCACTATATATACACTAGAAAAATACTAAACACAATAATCAATAATATAAAAATCTATTTTCCTTTCTTACTTGGTATCAAAGCGAAAAAAGCAAATGCTACGCATCCTTTTCCATGGCAGACACAACTTTTACTAAACCCTACTCTAAAATTTCTACCATTCCTCTCCAACTTCTGCTCTCGTTCATTTTCCACAGCTGATCAGTCACCACCTATTGTAGCTGACACGGACAAACTACCTTTTATAGTTTTGCCATGTCAAACCTTATATTCTTAGTCTCAATATTTTTTGCTATATTGATAGTTCAATATTTGAACCACCCGAGTTTGTGTCCACATTGGATTAATCGCCCATCCCTAATCATGCCTATGATCACTGTCATCCTATTCTCATGCTCAACTTCATCCTCGGTCTCATCCTTATTCCCTTCACCATTTTCAACCTCAACCTCGGGCTCAACCTATCTTCCTCCATATCTACATTCAGACCGTCATTTAGATATCTATCACTACCATCATTATAATTCATAAAATTCTCATTTTTATCATTACCAAGATTAAGTAACTGTTGTCGCTCTCGAACATGAAAATCACTTTTTCTCTTCGGAATCAACGTCACATATGGTGGAGATGGATCTCTCGAACATGAATGGACTAAAAATGGCTTCACATCTACATTATTTTCTATAAATATAGGATGAATGATTAATCAGGGTACTGACTTGTTGGCTATTTTCATACCAAATTCATTAAGATCAATACCAATAGTATTGTAGACGACCTCTAATAGATCTCTAAAATTGATATTTATTTCAGCTGTAACATCCTTCCATCCCCTTCAATTTCTCATCGAAATATACGGCTATGAATACAGATGACGCCATTTATGAAAACAAAAAGTTTTATATCAACATCTTGACCAAATTCTGACAAAGTTTGTGATTCCTACACCAAATTCTAACTCTAAATCGAATTCAAATGCCTGAACAGAAAAAATTGACTAGAAAATTAGACCAAAATCTCGGACCGTGACTAATTTTGATCCCTATTTGCCTACTTGTGATCAAAACGAAGGAACAAAATATAAAGAACAAACTTGACAAAATGAATAGATTTGTAACTCCCCCCCCCCCCCCTCTCCCAATTAAAGATAATATAAAGGGTAGAAAAGTTAAGAAAAATAGAACACATACCAAACTGACTTGACAAAATGAATAGATTTGTACCCCCATTAAAGATGTTTGTGTATGTCTGAACAGTGATGAGTAAGGATCGAGAAAATGATGAGTAGAGATCCTCCTTCTCCAATAAAGGATCGAGTAATAATCAAAACGGAAGCTTGAAAAGAATCGAGAAAAGGATGAGTAGAGATCCTCCTACTCCAATAAAGGATCGAGTAATAATCGGAACGGGAGCTTGAAAATGTGGTTTCAGTGGTGCATCATTTTTTGTGGAAGAATGCTTAATGAAAAGATAAGGGTAGGATAGGGAATCTGATAAGTGAGATGTGGGTATTAAGTAAAAGGAAAAAGAGAGTTATAAGACAAAATCTCTCGGAAGGGTGTATCCTTCAAAATAATATTTGACTTAAAGCTATATAGTTAAATCTCCCTTCTTTCTCTCCATGTAAGTAAGTCTTTTCTTTGATTTTTTTTATTTTTTTTTTATTTTTTGCAAATTGAATATTTTATATTATTTTGGGATACCCATTATATAAAAGGTTGCATTTCAATTTTGGTTTAGACTACTAGCAAATTTTTATTCAATTTCTTATTTTATACAATTTTTTTATTTTATTTGATTTTTGTTGTTGAATGAGAATTGAATTTTTGTTATATTCCATTTTGCAACCTTGTTACTGTAACTCTGTAATGAGAGTGTAAATAACTTATTGAAGCATAATATTTTATTTTTGTTTCTAAATGAGTGCTTAATAAAATAAATAGATTATGAATTGACATTATTATTTTTTTCTGTTTTTGGGCGAATGAAAATTTCCATTCCTTCGTTGTAGGGTTTCTTAAGTATAATAAATAGATTATGAATTGACATTGTTTAGGTGGGTGGGGTTTCTTAAGGTTACGTCAATTGACTATGTTTAGATCGGGTTTCTTAATCCTGCTATCATTTTATCGACAAAGCTGTGGAAGAAGGATTTATTATTCCGAGTGCTCATCAAATTACCTTATATACACCTACTGCTAAAAAGCTAGTTGCTAAATTGGAGGTAATCTCAAATTTTTATATTTTTTTATTAGATATTCGATTGATTTAATAATAATTTTGACCAAGAAAGATGGTTAGATTCTAGAAATTTTAATTGAAATTGAAATTGATTTTGATATTATGATCAAGAAAGATGGTTATAAATTTTAATTGGGACTGTTATTATTGTCAATGTGCAATTGTTATTGTTATTGTGAAATTGAATTTGTGAATGTGTTATGTGTTATCCCTATAGAGAAATTGGGTAATGCAGAATTAAGATTTGAATATATGTTTTGAATATTTTTATGGTTTGAATACTAAATTTATGGTGATTTGCCCCCACCATCCACCCTTTGAACACTCTAGCCTCCAGTTGTGGTGCCTCCATCAAGCTTTGTCACACCGACTACTCAGGTCACTCCAGCACCCATTCGGAGGCCCGGTCATTTCGATGAACTTCTCCTCGCAAGGAGAGGCATGAGATTTTAGTTTTCTTTTCTTCCCAATATGGGTTGATGAACAATGATATTTATATAAAAATTTCTAAAGTATTTAAAATGCCTTAATCATATAGTTCAAATTCCTAAGAACGATTTCATCAAATTACGGAAATCCTTATATGGATTAAGGTAATCGGAATATATGTGGTATAATTGTCTAAGTATATGTTAAAAAAATTGTATATTAAGTAACCTATATGTCTATATATTTTTATAAAGAAATTAGAATATGGGTGTTATTATCGCTCTGTATGTAAACGATTTGAATATTTTTGGAACTCCTAAAGAGATTCCAAAGATAATAGATTATTTAAAAAAAGAGTTTGAGATTAAAGATCTTGAAATAATAAAATTTTGTCTTGGCCTATAGATTGAGCATTTAGTAGATGTGATCCTCGTTCATCAATTAGCTTACATAACAAAGGTGCTTATTTTATATGGATAAAGCAAAAGCACATACATTGAGTATCTCGATGGCTCTTCGATCACTTGATGTGAAAATTGACACTTTTTCGACTTTGGGAAGATGATAATGAAGAAATACTTTATCCTATAATACCATACTTGAGTGCAATATGTGAACTAATGTATTTTGCTAATTATATACAACCTAATATAATATTATCTGTGAATCGTTAGAAATATATAGTTTTACTCCTTTGAAGACATTGGAATTGAGTTAAACATGTTTTTTTTTATCTCTTAGTTACAATCGATTTGAGTTTATTTTATTCAAATAATTCTAATCCAAAACTAGTTGATCATATTGATGCAGGGTAATTATTTGATCCACAAAAATGTCAATCTCAAACATGTAATCTATTCACGTGTGGTAATACTGCTATATCACGGAGATTTGCAAAGCAAATGTTAGTTACCACTTCATCAAATCATGTTGAATTTCTCGCATCCATGAGACAAGTTGTTAATAATGTATATGGATGAGATCGAAAACTCAACATATTCGAGGAATATGTAGTTTATCTTTTAACAAATGGACTCCAACCATATTGTAAGAAGACAATATTGCATTCCCAATTATAGAGGGGATACATCAAAAGAGAGAAACAATTATATTTCACCAAGGTTCATTTTTACACATGACCTTGACAAATATAATGATATTGATATTTAACAAATTTTTTCGAAAGATAATCTCGTAGATTTATTCATTATAACCTTAGCAATTGCAATATTTTCCATATAGATTTATAATATTTGAATGTATCATCTTAGAGACTTAAAACGATATTTTCGTAAATAAAAATAAATACATATTATATTCTTTTTCCTTAACCAAGTTTTTATTATATTAAATTTATTGATAAGATTTTTAATAATGCAGCTTTATCGTACTATAGAAATTCAAAGAGAAGTGTTGCAAATATTGTTTAATCCAAAGAGAAGTGTTGTCCAAAACCCTCATGCTATAATAAGTATCGTCAATACATCTACTCATAACCTCAAATGGTTTAGTTCCATTTTCTTGTAACCCCATTCTATATTATCTTAGGGTTTAGGGTGTGTTTGGAAATTGTTTCCTTTATTTTTGTTTTTAGAATAGTTTTTTTTTATGTAAATTATAAAATAGGTATGAGAAAATAGTTATTAATTGAAAATTTATCTGTTTCGTTAAATTATTGAAAATTATTTTTTTAAGTTATTAAGTGAAAATTATTCTTTTAAAATAGAAAAAATGACTTTAGGATGTTCTTTGAAAACTGTTTTTAAGCCTATTTTTACAGAACAAGTTTCATAAAATTATAATATAAAAACACGATTAAATACACTTGTTAATTTATTTTTTTTCTATTCTCATACAAATACCAAACTCGCCCTTAGCCTCTTTATTTTCTTATAACTTATATTCATAGTGAATAACCTTTGTTAGGAATTTATAAGTACATAACAAGAATAAGAAATTTTATTCTCTCCCGCGTTCTCACTTTTATTCATAAGAGAATTAAGAATTTGAAGTGTTTAAACTTTTGAAAATCAAGTACCAATACCATAGGAGGGGAGAAAAATTGATACTATACCTATAGCGAGGGGTCAAAATGTAAATGTGCACAAACTTTCTGACTATTGATTGCAATTAATAATAATTGGCCCGTAACAATCTCATAGTTATAAGGAGTAAATATTCGTTATAAGAGCCTAGGGGAAGAATATCAACTTTCATTTTATTGCTTTTTCTGTGAATATATAATAGCAATACAATATGTTAAAGATTGGTATAAGAGAGATTTGTATGATAAGAGTCTACAGCAGGAAGAATAATTATTAAAAAAAAAAAGGAAAAAAGCCTAAGCAGAGTTGGGTTTATCTGAAAGGTTCAACTGGGGCAGTGTCTTGAAGAAAAGCTGCAGCCTCAAAACATTCAACAGCCTCGGCTATAGAACCGTATGATTTGTGATATAAGCCGAGATTGTACCATGCAGCGTAGTTCAATCTATCAAGCCGTAAAGCTTCCATCAAAAAGCATTGGACAATTGGATGAGAAAAGCGTCCGAGCTTTCTAAGAATCGCAGCTACGGAAATCAAGCTTGAGACATGACTTGGATCAATGTCCAACGCTTCCTTAAAGGCCTTTAAGGCATCCTTATGGAGTCCTTTTGCTTCAAGCAGTACACCTGTGAGTCAAACAAATTCCATCAGATAACGTACGTCTCAGAAAATGGCAAAGTAGATCAATAATCTTAACTTTAACTTTTTATAATTACTAAGTGGATTAAATGATAGTAATTTACCAATTGTGTGACATCTAGAAGCAGAATAAGGACGTATGGCCTTAGATTTAGAAAGACAAATCTCTGCATCGTGCCATTGTGAAAGACCTATGTAGACATTAGCCAGATCAAGCCATGTATCTAATTCCATGCTTCTTGCAGAACTTCTGCTGCCCTGTCATGAATTGATAACCCAAAAAGACGTAAATAGAAAAGCATAGATATATATATATATATATAACCTGGTGCAAATTAACCCCCCCACCCCAACAACCCAACCAAAATATATATATATATATAGCTTCTATTTCACTTGAATACTACTAGATCAACTACCAGTTTGCTTTAGCATTTCCATTCAAACATTTAAGTTGCAATAATAAGAAAACAAACAGCTTAGAAACCAGACCTTAAGAATCTTCTTTCCCGAGCCAAAGCTTTTACTCTGAACTTGAAGATGAGCAAGTAACCGCATGTAAGTCTCAATGGCACCATTTAACTCTCCCTGTGCCATTAAAAGCTTCGCTTTTGTACGAAGCAATTCTCCTTGATCCCATTTTCCAGTCTGATCCAAAGCAGCTTCTATAACAGCTTTTCCATCATCAAACCGTTTTTGAGCCGACAACACTTGTGCCATCAGTAACCACGATTTAACATTAGACCCACCTTCCAATTTAAGCAAATGCTTAGCATAGCTTATTGCAGCATCCAATTTTCTTTGCTCGGCATTTTCTAGACATAGATGGTAAATAATATCTGGGTTTGTAATTCTTGTCAATCTGCCAGCATTTTCTAGAACCTGAAGAGCCTCAGATGATTTGATAACTCTTTCAGAATCAACAATGGCTGATTTAGTACATTCTGAAAGGGAAAGACCCAACAAAAAATTGGCTACACCTTTTAATTGATCACACCTACCATCCAAATTTTGAAGTGCTTTACGAGCAAATTTTTCTCCATCTTCCGGGTTTCGATTTTCCGTACAAATCTTAGATGCCATCAATAAATCAAGAGGGTATTTTGGATCCTCACAAGGGTGCACAATTTTCCTCAGTAAGTTCAAAGCAGTCAATTCCTCCCCTGCTCCATAATAACAAAGGGCAAGCGTATGATATCTTTCTTTTCGGTCCAAAATCGATGGAAGAAGTTCTTCTACTTGACTTGCTAAAGTCCTAGTGTCGTCTGAGATGGAGAGAGCGAATGATAGGTGATCCAAGATTGACGGGTCCCACTCAATTTTCTTAAGAGTAACTTTTCTTAATAGTATCATAAGTAGAAGTATGGCTTCTTCTGTATTGTTTCTTGGTACAAAGGAAGTGTCCATTTGGGAACGAAGGTTTGGAGGGCTTGCTTCACCTCCAGTGTAGAGAAGAAAAATGGCAAACTCTTTTTCAATTTTAGCAGTAGTTTCTGTATCAAGGTTCCAATGATGGAGAAGGGCCCGCCTGTATGACAAGATTGTTTCGGTTGGAGAATCAGTTTGTTTCCATAATTCGGGTAGAAGTTCTACGGTATTATTGAGGGTCTCTTGCAATTTAGAGTCAGAGGCAAGAAAATTTATAGGCATGCCTTTTGGTACAGAAGATTCCACTATGTCAAGAATAACTTGGCAAGATTGAGCCGCTTCTGGAGAAAAAAATGATGGAAATGTAATGCATCAGCTGTGCAATGATGATTTGATTCAAATATTAGTAAGAAGTAAAAGATTTTATATCATCTTTCAAAAAGAAAGGGTTTAGGAGATTTCTTCTCTGAAAAAATATTGAGTTCTTGATGAAATGCGGACAAGTACAAAACTAGCTTCATAAGAGTCAAACCAAATTCTAACATCCCAACTTCATCTATCAAAGTATAAAGAATAAGAAATAATAGCAGGGGAAACAAAGAAAAAAGAAGACAATTGCTACTAATTGGTTGTACAATACCTCTATACCGCGCAAGGCTCTGCAATGACTTAGATTTAAGAAAGATGGCTTCTAACAGTAAGCTAACGGCATGCATAGACATTGGTGGGGCATCAAAGCTTATAGAACATCTCTTCTGATGCTCTCCTCTTCTTGCAATGGTGATCATTACTTTTGGAATTATTGCATTAACATCGATTCCTTCAAATACACGTAAAGCTGCTTCTATATTTCCTTTCTGATACTCATATCTTCCTAACAATGCTCTTGCCTCCTGCAAGAACAAGTTTCAAAGAAATAAATATTAGTACGTATTTTACATATGTTATGTGTCATACCTCGGTACATATAATATTAAAAAATTGAAATTTCCTAACTCCGAAAGGTAGATTTTATAGACCGTTTGAAACTAGAGATACTTTGGGTCTAAAATCCAATTCAAACTCCAAATTCTATCTTGATTCTTCAGAATTTCTATGAGAGAGAAGATCAAGGAAATATGTACCACATCGGCTTCATTATAGGACCTTATATAAAGAATTATTCACCACTAGTTTAAAAACCAGAATCAGAAACAGACCTCATAGTTCAAACAACCACTCTCTCTAAGAGACGATTCTGCCTCTTCTATGTTACCAGCATCTAGCTTCTTAACAGCCTCACAAGCTTGAGGAGAATACCCTCTCCTCGAGTAATCCTTAGTGGCAAGGGATTCAGATGATGGGACCATTTCATCTCCTGCTCTTAATTGCTCTTCTGAGCATAAACAGTTCATTAATTTTCCGATTCTCCGACGAATTTCACTTCTCCCCCTTTGTATCCTAATCTTGCTCCTCATATTGTTTCACTGCACTACAAAATCTTCAAACACGAAAACAATTATTGACACTAAATCAGAACCCATTTGAATTTAAACTATAATCAATAAACCAATTACAACAATTTCATAAAAAAAATTAATTTATTTTACAGTAATTAATTGAAAATCAGACCCTAATTCCAGAATCGACATATCACTGAATTACATATCAGAAAATAAAAAAAAATCCCACTTCAGAATTCAGCCATTATAATCCAATTTCAACTCAAACGTAACCCCATTAAGTGATTAAACACCAGAATTCATAATCAGAATCCAGACCCAACAAGAAAATCAAACCACCAGATGAGAACAGAACAAATCAAAAAATATATAAATAGAATTATAGATTAATCCAAAAGGGCGCACCTTTCGTTTTTCCAAAAGGAAAAGCAGAGGGAGAGAGCCGACAAGGCAGATAGAGCAATACCCATGACTTATTACAGCTCAGGGTTCTTCGAATAGAAAAACGAAAGCATCAAACAACCTTTCCTTTTTATGTCTTAACCTCCCTTTTTTTTCTTTTTCTTTTTTCCTTTTTTTCTTTTGTCTGTTAAATTTGAAGTCTGTTCTGAATCAAACAGGGGATGCTGCAATTTTTAATTTAATTTTTTTTTCCGGAAAGAAACAGAATCGCAAATTCGCTGCTCTGATTTCTGGAAATGAGTTTATGTTAAAAAACATAAAAATAATCCAATCACTGTGGAGGAAAGAAAGAAACAACATGGTATTTCCAGAGTTATGTATTACCACGTGTCTGAGGTTGATATCATGCCACGTGGAATTAGTATCATAGTTGTCTGTGCCATGACTGGCTTGAACTGTTATTAACCAAAAGGTCAGCGACTCGCAATAGGATTTATTGTGATTATATTAATCAGTCTTATTTTCATCTAATTTGAGATGACAGAACGATGTCGTTTTCCCCCAATATATGAAGTAGCGTGCCCTTGTTTAACAGCTGAAATGAAAACATGTGATTCATCCCAAAATAAAAAATAGTAAAATATGCTAATTAATTATTTAGGCCTGCTTTATGAACAAATTGAATATATATATATATATATATTTTTTTTTTTTTTCTCTTTTTTTTTTCTTTCTTGTCGTTTGAATTTATCAGTAAGATACCTTGAATTAACATTTTAAACTCCAGTAAAGTCTATATTCAATAAAGTTGGATTTGGCTCCTCTTCATTTCAAGTATAAAATTGGCTCAGTGCATTTAATTATACATTATTTTAAGGCTGTAACGGATCCAAAATTTCTATACATTGTATTGGGAGCATTCCATATATAATATGATCAACTTAAAAAAATGATTGGAATAAGAATTTTGTCTGCAATATAATATTATTATAAATACGTGGTATAATATTATTATATTATTTATTTAGAGTTAGATTTTATCATTTAAAAAAAAAAAAAAACAATCATTTGATCTTAAAATTTTTTTTTAAAAATTAATCAAAAAATTAATTTATATCTAAAAATAATTCAAAATTCATTAACTCTAAATAACATATCTATAAAAAAAATTTAGAAAGCAAGATTATGTAAATTTTTTATTAAATTTTCAGTTTAATACGGTAAATATTTAAATTTTGGTAAAACAAGTTGTGGCAATTACTCTTATTGCCACCGACTGGACCCATCAGTGTTCCAACAAAAATTTCTAATTTGTTATAGTAATTAGTTGTTTGGTTATCTATTCTCATAAATTCAACAAATTGTCAAAGGGCTAAAACGTGTAATATTGGCATGTTTTTAAAAGTGACAGTTAATTATATATCTACTTGCACAATCCATACAGCAAAATCTGAGTACAATGGAGGTCATATTGTAGCAAATAGATATAGATAAATATTTGTTGATACGAATTTTGTATAAATTATACTCGATCATATTCATGTTCTTCTACCTTATGAGAAATTAGTGTTGGATATCTAGTGAGCCTCATTCATTACCCACTACACTTCAAACTTTATGGTAATCCTTATAGATGTACAGTAAACCCATCAATCCAAGTTATATACTGAAAAAACAAAAGCAAAAGAAAAAAAGTTTGACTTTAAAGTAATCATTAATTACTAGCTCAATTTAAGCAATTTAATCACTAAATAAAGCCTAATTCTAGATGATCTTTAATTTTCAATTGTAAGGAGGAGTAAAAGTTATATTTTGACCGAAATAATTAGTAATTAGTTGTTTGATAGAAGAAAGAGATAAGAAATTTATAGTCTATTTAATTCCCTTTAAAATGTAAATATGAGTGATGATAGTAATTTAAAAAGTGATTTCTGAATAAATAAATATAAAATATTAAAATAATATTTTATTAATAAAAATCAGTTGGATATTATATAATTAAATGTTTATAATCAAACTATATACATAAATAACTATTTTATTATTTATATATATTCATATTATTCAGAACTCGATCACGATCTTCAATAAATATGAAGATCAGTAATAAAAAGGGATCGGGGGATGGGAATTTAAATGCACATCCTTATTCAATTGTTTAGCCAAAAAAAGAAAGAAAGAAAGGCATTTAGGATGAATGGAAAGACTAGAACTAGCTAGTAGCTAGTAGCTAGTAGCTAGTACCAAACAGTAATAATAAAGTTGGGAAATCCAACAAAACCTATATCACTGACCAAATAAAAAATTAAAAATTTAACCTGTCTGTCTAATTACAAAAGCTGCATCTATAGACTATACATCCTGGGGTCAAGTTACCCATTACCTATTAAACACCGATAATTTAAATTGGATTACTTATTTATATTATATTCATATTTAATATCCGTATTTATTTAATATATATATTGATATATATTTATAAAATACTTTTTTATATTTTAAAAATAATATTTAATATATCTTAATATTTTATAATATTTTTATATATTAAAAAATTATTTTTAATCTATTTTATAAATAATTATTTGTGCACTTTATTTTTTTTTTTATTCATCTTACTTCTACATGTTTTATCTCTAACCTCTATTTGATTTCAAAATATTTTTATATAATATACTTTTATAGTTTTTTTTTAGAAAAAAACTAAAATGATTACATATAATTATTAATATTGATAATATTTTGAAAAATTTTAAATACATAATATAATATTAAGAAGATTTTTAATATATTCTAAAAGTATATTCTAAAAGTATATTCTAAAAGTATATATTTTTAATAATTTTGATTGAACTGTATCATCACAAATGATGATTTTTGACTTTCATCTAGATTATTGAAATTATACTTCTAAAATATATTAAAAGTTAATGTAATCTTATTTATAATTTTTAAAAAAATATTTGAATATGTATAATATAATAATTTATATTCATATATTTTCCACTAACAATAATTAAATATTTATTATATTTAAGATTTTAAACAATTAATAATTATGAATTTAAAAATACATATCATTATTCTAATATCTTAAATTTTTAAATTTATCATATCATATTTAATATCTCTAATCCATATCCGTATTTAATAACTCATTATCAACATTTAAGAGACCCCCTCCGAAGGGCCAAATTAAAGAAAGCGAGAAATTAAAAATAAAATAAAAAGTTAAAAAGAAAAAAAGGTTAAAGGGTTAAAAAAAAGTCTTCTAAATAAGATACGAGTTAAACATATGCTTCAATCATTAGTTTGCTTTTCTTTTTTTTTTAAGTATTATTAGGTTAGTTATCCTGAGAGTCACTTTGACAACTAAAACTCTATACAATTTAAATCTTTTTATTAGATTGTTTCTTGAGGCTGAAGAATTTTGTTTTTTATTTTTTTATTTTTTTATTTTTTTGTTTCAAAACTCTTGGGACTTATATTATAAATAAACCCCTTAACCAGGAGGGACTTTACTTGTTGGGTCCTAGATCAATTTTTTATTTGGGGTCGTTTTATATAATAATTAGTTATCTAATCAATGCAATGTGTGAGAATATATAAATTTGTATGGTTTATCGATATTGTTTATATTTGCTAAGTCAAAAATTTAAATGTTGTTTAAATTTAAAAATTCATTTTGTTTGGGAGAGAGAGAAATTTAATACAAGATACATTTGAAGAATGAAGCATGAAGCATGGAAGACTAATCCATTTTAAAGAAAAATTTCTCCAAAAATAAAAACATTAAATGCCCAAATTTTGGAGGCGGATACTCATAAAGAGATTATAGACATAACAAATTATAAAACCTTAAAAAATATTGAGCTACCTGAAAATTATTAAGATAAAGAGATTTTATTAAGAGGAGAAGATAGAACCAAAAAATATTATTTGTCGACAATATTTTTACATATAGTAAAACAACTAATAATATGGAAAAGGAAAGTGAGGAATTTGAACAAAATCAGTCAAAAAATATATCAACTCAAGAATAATTGACCATTAAATAAAACATAATTCTAATAAAATTGAATTCAACTATAAAATGTGAGATATTTCTGGACCTATAGTCTGAACACTTAAATGTATAAAACTAGTAAGATACAAAAATATATTTTTATGATAAAAAAATGAGTGAAAATTAAACTCGTAAGATATAAAGGACTTGAGATTGATCTGTAGTCAAAATACCTAAATGACTATGAAGATGCATATATCTTATGGTAGTTTTGAGTAATGTTCAAGATATGAAGACCGGAAAGACGAGAAAAACTCAATATGTGTCTAATGGATATAATTATAGCCTATTTATATGGCTCGTATAATATTGAAATTTTATGAAAAATCCCTTAAGGATTTAATGAGCGCAAACATATAATTTAATATCTGAGAATTTATTCAATTGGTCTACTTGTATCTCCATATAATTTAAAGCTAACTTGAGGAATATGATATAAACATCTTAGTAAATATTTGGTTATAAGAATGATCTCATTTACCTATGTGTAATAATAAAGAAATATAGATATGAGTTTGTAACTTATGATGATAACTTGAATATTATTGAAAGTACAAAAGAACTCTTAAGTTGGTAGATTTCTTAAAGAAAGAATTTGAGATAAAAGAGTTTGAAAAAATATAGTTTTATCTCAACCAAGATATTGAGCATGTCTGATAAAATTTATATTACTCAATCAACTTATATAGAAAAGATCCTAAAGATTTTATATAGATAAAGCGTATGCATTGAATATCTCATTGATTATTCCATCACTTGATTTTAGAAATGTACATCTTCTACCTCAATAAGATAACAAATAAGTATGTAGTTGGTCTTGAAGTACCACAATAATTACACTAATGTATTCATTAGCAAAATGGAGTTATATTCCAATACAAAGATATTTGAATCGAGTTAAACATATATTTTTTGTTATCTATGAGTTTGATCTCAAACAAGCTATTTATTTACTAATAGTAGGACACTACCATATGCTCTAGTGAAACAAAATAGAGCTGCGACATCCTCAAGCCATATGAAAATACTAATAATTTATGAAGCAAGTTGAGAATGTGTTCAATTAAGATCAATTTCTAGCATATCCAAGAGATATGTGACTTACCTTCTAAGAAAGAAGATCCAATAATATTGTATGAAAACAATGTCACATGCATAGCTCAATTGAAAGAAGGATGTATCATATGAGATTGAACAAAACATATTTGATTGAAGTTGATCTTCTTGACATATGATATGGTGATATCGATGTTTAATAAATTCGCTTGAACCTGATAGTTCAATAACTTAAAATGATGTTTTCATAAAGATGAGTAAATATGCATTGCACTTTTTTTTCCCTTAACCAAGGTTTTATCCTAATGTATTTTCCTATTAAGGTTTTCTATGAGGTAGTTTCTAATGCGTATATTACACGAGAATAATACAATATTTTTCTTTTATCATATTTTTTACTCAATAGATTTTCCTAATAAAAGTTTTAATGAGACAACTTTCTCATATTATGGACATTCAAGTGTGAGTGTTATGAATAATTATAGTGGATGCCTATTGAATAATTATAGTATTATGAATAATTAAAATGATGTTTCCATAAAGAAGAGTAAATATGTACTGCACTTTTTTTTTTCCTTAACCAAGGTTTTATCCTAATGTGTTTTCCTATTAAGGTTTTCTATGAGGTAGTTTCTAATGCAATAACGAGAATAATACAATATTTTTTCTTTATCATATTTTTTACTTAATAAATTTTCTTAATAAAAATTTTAACGAGACAACTTTATCGTATTATAGACATTCAAGTGTGAGTATTATGAATAATTATAATAAATATCTATTGAAGTTTTTTTTTATCTCTTTCATTTCTATCTCTTCATCTTCTATCTTGAATATCATTATTATTTTTTGGTGTTTGTTACATCGTAATCGTAAACCTATAAAGTGTTTATAGAGAATGAATAACAATAAGAAATACGAAAAATATCTATTCTCTCAACATTTTATCTGCTTTTCTCGTGTCATATCTACTTTATTTACATCAGTTAAAAGGGTTAAAGTGTCTTCAATAAAGTAAATAATATATGAATGAAAATAGTTGCTTTAATCATTAGTTTGTTATTTTATTTTATATTTTGTATATCTTTTTAGTTATATATATATATATATATATATATATTTTTAAGTATTAGGTTAGTGATCCAACTAAAACTCTTTTAACACAATTTAAATCTTTTTGATAAGATTGACCGGTCCTAATTTCATATCTAATTCTTTTTCTTGAGGCTAAAAAATCTTTTTTTGTTTCAAAAATCTTGGAACTTATATTATAAATAAACACACCCCCTTTAAGGAGAGGCGACTCTAGCTTGGTTAGGTTCCTAAGTCAAATTTTAAAATGGAGTCATTTTATATAAGAATTAATTATCTAATTTATTATACATTTACATTTGATAAGTCAAAAAATTACATGATGTATAATGACGAAATTATGATGGATTCCCAAACTTTGAGATAATTATAATGAATATTCAAAATTTTCATAACTACAATTAATATTCTATTTTGAAACTTTAATTATAATGAACTATTTGATTCCATACAAAATAATCTAAGATTTTAAAATTTACTCTAAATTAATATTTTTTTTTTTATTTTTAACCCCAAAAATTTTATTTTCACACGTTTAGTCCACCTTATTTTTCTAAATGAATTTTTTTTTTCTCTACACTCATTCACCACCTCAACAAACCCATTCACTGCCACCTTCACCAAGTCACACTCACAGTTATCTTGAAGGTAATTATTAAGATCATTCCTCCTGAGCTAAGGCTTTATCTTCCACCTCCCTGATGCTCATTAAATCAAATGAGGTTTCGACTCAGTCCCTAAGTTGTCAGCCATCTCAATTTCAAGAGCTTGCACATCTATAAAGTGTTGTAGTGATATTGTCATGTGATTAGTATCTGGTAAGTGTAAAGGATGGTTATGCTATTCAACAAAAACATGGCATCGATACTTTCCCTTCTCTACTAACACAGCTTCATGCACAACATGCTAATGATCTTTGGAGGATATGTGTGCATTTGCTTCACCTTAATATCATGTCAATGAGTCACCTCAATCAATGAATCATATGAAGACGATTCGAACGAATTCTAGTTTCGCACTTCAAACACGAGTTTTGTGCACAACATGCTAATAATTTTGGAGGATGCGTGTGCATTTATTTCACCTTAAAATCATGTCAATGAGTCATCTCAAGCCAATGAATCATATGAAGTCGAACGAATTCTATTTTCACACTTCAAACACGAGTTTCGTACACAATATGCTAATGATCTTTGGGGGACAGTTGTTCATTTGTTTCACTTTAAAATTATGTCAATGAGTCACCTCAAGTCAATGAATCATAAGAAGGTGATTCGAAAGAACTCTATTTTCGTGCTTCAAATACGAGTTTCGTGCATAACATGCTAATGATCTTTGGGAGATATGTGTGCATTTGTTTTATCTTAAAATCATGTCAATGAATCATCTCAAGCCAGTGAATCATATGAAGGTGATTCAAATTAATTATATTTTCACAATTCCAACATGAGAGTTAGCCCCAAATAATAGGGAAATCCATGTGGTAAAGCCACTAGAACACATCCATTCGCAATTCCAACACGAGAGTCAGCCCCAAATAACAAGGAAATCCACATGGTAAAGCCATCAGAACACATCCAAATGAATTGGTCGTCCAAGAAGGTCATGAAAGATATGCTAGAAGAGTTGACTTCTAGATAATGGTTTGGGACACCACGTGAAAATGGTTGCGCGAGCATCTCCTCCCCATCCACTACCCAAAATCATGATTGTGGTTCGTGTCCATCCTTGAGGAATCAGGATCCATTGCGATAGACACCAAATTAAAAAATAATCAAGTGGCCTTCTCAAAGTTGAGAATTCTTTAGGTCATCATGCCCTCCAAGTGGTTCAAAGGAGCGTTATAGAGAATGCATCATTGCAAGAAAGATCCTCATAGGGGGGATGCTCTTGTACCTTCCCCCCTTGATGACCTAAGCGGGAAGTCAGCTCGCTGAAGGGAGAAGTCAGAGATTTAAAAAGAAGAGTCTCTGACCTAGAAGCTATCGATAATATCAGAGATAAACAGAAATCAGGATAACACTCAAAGTATAAAGGACATGTCTTTAGGGTAGATTCTACTATCCTTAGTAGTGAGTGATCGTATCGCTTGTGCCTTTTGTCTCTTAGAACAATCAAGGTATATAGCTCCAAGCCCTTCCGAGTCATGGCCCTCAAGCCCACATGCACCATACCCAAATGAATGAATTTGAACCCATCTTGTTTATGCTGGGCTAGCAATTCGTTTGATTGTAATTGGAACAATTCTTGCCCAGCTCTAACAAGGATGGTATCCTGAGCAACTTTTATCACGAATCCATTTTTTCGTGTTACCCCACCAAGCTTATATATCTTGGCTTTTGAAATATCAGGGATGTACCAATTAGATAGTCTTGTTTCTATCTCAGCCACATGCTTAGATTCTCTTATAATTATAGCAGAATTTTTGGAAACTACTGAAGAGGAAGAGGAGTGAGCTGGAACTCCTTGGGTGGTAGGGGCTCTGTAGGTGGATGAAGACAATGACAATGAAGATCGACATGATGAGAGCTTTCTCAAGAAGCTGGCCATGGCTAGGATTACTTTTTGTACTAACATGGTGATCAAGGCGGATTATAGAGTACTTTCACCTAATGCCTGCGCCTCCCTGGCTATGGCTAACAGCTTAACTCAAAATTGGCTTTAGGGATTCTAAGAACCTTCCCCCCCCCCCCCCCCCCTTTCACTTGTTAGTCACCTAGTAATCGAGATTCTAAGAACCTTCCGCACTGGCTAAGCTGCTTGTCTTGGCTCTGATACCAAGTAGACATGGATCATTAGAAGAAGACACAGAGAGAGAAATAATAAGATGAATGGCGGAAGCTCATACTAGATGGAGAGAGATATGAGAACAGAGAGGAAAAGATTTAGATGAATTTCGAAACAAACAAAGAGAAAACACAAGAGAAGTAAGCAGGAGATGATCATTCAAACCGTCACACTCTTATTTATTTATTGTCCTACTATTTTACAGAGGAAGACTGGAAGATTTAAAATTTGATAGTCCAAATTCGATACCTTGAGTGTGTGTAGGCTCCTCTTTAAATATACTACTTAATTA
The DNA here is from genome assembly GCA_027186245.1 of Coriaria nepalensis. NCBI lineage: Eukaryota > Viridiplantae > Streptophyta > Magnoliopsida > Cucurbitales > Coriariaceae > Coriaria > Coriaria nepalensis. The sequence continues at coordinate 5,959,888 of CP114491.1, read as the reverse complement.
TTACAAAAGATTCCTTTTGGATAGCTATCCGACACACCTTTACAAACGAAAGACTTTTAAAAGTAAAGATAAACCTTGTCGGAACATTATTTTTCGAATAAAAGAAATTGCCTTTTTTAAAACAGATTCCTATTGTCGGGCATGCGAGGCCTGGATAAGTGTAGAGTTGGGGCGGTCCCACGCTAGCTAAGGAGAATTATTAAAGGGTCATTTTCCCTTTCTCTTTATCTCATCTTTTAGTCGGGGAGGATTCCTCGAGTTGCGTATACTCTTTGTACGGGTCTGTGAGTCCTGAAATATCTCAAGGTCCAACCCATAGTCTTCTTTGTTAAATGGAGTCAAGTCTCCCTTTTTCCCCGTATAAAAGGCCCATTTTTCCCCCTTTTCTTTCTCTTTACCTTTCTTGGGAACCTTTTCTCCGAGTTTCCCCTCCTGGCGGAAGGCAGGTTGAAGATGAAGGGAGGGCCCTTGGGACCTTAATAATTCCCTTATCATGATAAACGCTCTGGTGGTTATCCATGTGATATTTATCCCACCATTTGAGGTAAAATATCCTCTTGAGCCACAACACATCTAGGGAGATGCTATATGGTGCCTTTCATCATACCAGATCATGTATTCCCATTTTACAATTTAAGGTATTCTATAGGTTGTTTGAAATGTTAAAATTGAGGACACAAAATCATCAGGAATACCATTCTCGATGCAAAATAACTCAAATATCTTATGAATAGTAAGGTTTAATGCCATAATTATTAAACCAATTTTTAACCCAGACATAAATTCTACTTGATCTGTATATAACAAAATTAACCAACTGTGCTTATGTTTTGGGTTTTGGATTAATAGAATTTTATTCCATTCATAGATGTAGTGAAAGTAATGATACATGCGAGGAACTTTCTCGCAATGATGTGTTCTCAATAAGGCTTCTTTGAACCACTCGAAGGGTATGATGACTTGAAGAATTCTTAGCTTTGAGAAGGCCACTTGATTATTTTTGAATATGGTGTCTATCGAGATAGATCATTATTCCTCGAGGATGGACACGAACCACAACCATGATTTTGGGTAGTGGATGGGGAGGAGATGCTCGCACAACCATTTTCGCGCGGTATCCTAAACCTTTTATCCTTCGCCTATGGCAGGGATATTCCTTTATGATAAAGGAGGCTCGTAGGGAAATCCTACCACGTGCTATGTTCGGTCCCAAAATGCATTTGGGACTTCAATGTAAATTTCTTCTAATAGTCTCTTTTCTAGCTTTCATAGATCTCTTGAGACTGGATCTGCCTCTTAATTCTCTTCGAAGTAATTTCCTCTTAAAGAGACAGAAGGAACTTTTCCTTCCTCTGAATCCAGACCTTTACCAGATTTACTTGATGGTACTTTGGCCTTTGCAAAAACTTGAAATTCAGCTTATAGCCTTATACCTCTACCACAATCCCTTGATCATCGATTTGATGTATAAGGTACAACAGGCGTAGGAACGAATTTCCTAAGATGGCTCCCTCAGACAAGTTCTTGACCATGATGAATGGCATCTGCAAACAGACACTACTATTGAAGATTGCTGCATTAGGCAGTTTATATTCAATCATTAATTTGGCTCTATTGGCCATATTCAGAACCTCAGTAATCTTAGCAAAGTACTTCGATGGGATCATTCCCTCGTTAATACAATTCAAATAAGCTCCATAATCAATCAGAGTCTTAGTCTTTAAACAAAATTCTCTAATAACAACTATTGTTATAGGGGAGAACCAGTTTTGGCTTATGACCCTTTCTACTTGATTTATCCATATTAAATCAGGTTTAGTTTGAAAGGACATTACCTCAGTACTAGGCTGAACTTCTTCTTCTTGTCGTGAAGATTCTTCTTGACTGTGAATTTTGGGAGGTTGTGCCCATTCCATTACTTCTTCTCTTGGGGAGGATGGGGTGCTATCGAATTCTTCTTTTTAAATCTATGAATTCTCTCTTCAATGAGCTGACTTCCGACCTTAGGTCGTCAAGGGATGTTTCCCTCTTTGCCAATTTATTACTGCTTTATTCCCGTTGGCTCTGAATTTCAGTAATTGAATATCGATTGACCGAGGTATTCTCTTCAATCTTTTGTTCTAAAGGAAACTTTTCTCTTTTAGGCTCTTGCTTCAACAAAGTCTTTATAAGTTTTAACTTTGCTTCTTTATCGGGAATGCTGTCAAGAATTTCTAGCATATCTCCTTCTTCTTGCGTCAGAACATAGAGTGATAGGCCATTAATGCCCATTATGGCATTGATTGAACAGTCTCTGCATACTCCACCACAACCACACTTTGAATCACTTTCTGACGATGAGGATGTTTCAGAGGATGAACTTTCCTCTTTTTGGAGGACCATGTATTCCTCTTCTTTTGATTCCGATTCACTTACCAGAATTCTACAAAGGCTTTTCTTTAAACCTTCGTCTAGCGAGAGTTCACTAATCTTTTCTTCATCCTACATTGACTCGTATAATGCCCTAGCTTGCCACATTTGAAGCAAACATGAACCTTCTTTGACCTTGCGGAGGAAACTAAAGGATTTTTTCTTTTTGGGAATGTATTTCCCACTTTCGCCTTGGAAATTATTCCGAGTATACTTTGTGGCTTGGTGAACTTATTCCTTTTCTTCGCTTCTGACTGTAATGGGTCTAATCCCATTTGTTCACAGAAGTCTCCCCGAGCTCTCTTGCCTTATGTTCTCTATTTAGCTAGTTTGGAAGGAAGCTTTATATCGTTGCACAGTTGTACTGCTTCGTGTTCTACTGTCTGAGATCGCTCACCATAGGTATAACTAGCCTATGGAACTAAACCACTTACCTTCATCTTTTCAATGACTCTCGAGGCAAACAGCTGGGGGAGACCTACCTAAAAGTGTTGCTTCCAATATTCTGCATTATAATCTGGTCTCCGCGGCACTTTTGTTAGGAAAACATCCTTATACCATTTATAATGAGAGAGGTATGGACATTTTAACCTCATCAATTATTCATATATCTTGGCAATACGATTTGTATTATTACCATAGAAAAATAGTGTCATGGCAAAAACTAAAGTATTTACGGCATCGGTAACAGTTACCTGTGACTGCATCTGTCCTTCTACCTTGACAATGTCTTTAGTAGCCGACATGATCCTTATTCGGTAACCTTCTGTTAGGGTGAAATCCCACTAGCCCTTTAGCTACCCTGCGAATCCGCATACTATTTCGGTGGCTATGGCTGAATCGAGAATTCCTCTTTCATGAAGGCGACATGCCTCTGCATACATCATTATATGTGATGCCATTTTCCAGATCTGATATTCTGATAACCCATCCATATTTCATTTTATGATGGCCTTTCCTATGAATGCCATTGGATCATAGTGATAACTTTCTTTAAACGAGACATCCACTGGTGAGGGTCTTTGGTAGTAAGCTTTAGCTGATCTTTTAGTTTTCCATCCCAACTTGGCCACTTGAGGGACCTCCTCTTCGTCGTTAGTATCCTTTACTGACTCTTCTTCTAGTGCTTGAACTTGGGATTCTCTAATCCAAGTCTTGCTAGTATGCCAGTGAACTCTTCTAGCATATCTTTCGTGACCTTCTTGGATGACCAATTCATTTGGACGTGTTCTGGTGGCTTTACCATGGGGATTTCCTTGGTACTTGGGGCTTACTCTCTTTAGGGAGTAGCTTTCACTACTTTCATGGTATTGATAGCTTCTTCAACCCTGGTCAACTGCCTGCCTATTGCCTGGCTAAGTTAGGATGGAAAACCAAAGGACCAGCTAAAGCCCACTACCACAGACCCTTGCCAATGGATGTCTCATTTGAAGAAAGTTATCAGTATGATCCAATGACATTCATAGGAAAGACCATCACAGAATGGAATCTGGATGGGATATCAGAATGTCAGATCTGGCAAATGGCGTCACATATGATGATGTACGCAGAGGTATATCGCCTCCATGAAAGAGGAATTCCCGATTCAGCCATAGCTACCGGATTAGTCTGTAGATTCGTAGGGCAGCTGAAGGGCTGGTGGGATTTCGCCTTAACATAAGGTGATCGAATAAAGATCATATCGGCTACTAAAGACATTGTCAAGGTAGAAGAAGAGATGCAGTCACAGGTAATTGTTTCTGATGCCTTAAATACTTTAGTTTATGCTATGATACTGTTTTTCTATGGTAATAATATAAATCGTATTACCAAGACATATGAACAATTGATGAGGTTAAAATGTCCAAATCTCTCTCATTATAAATGGTATAAGGATGTTTTCCTAACAAAAGTGCTGTAGAGACCAAATTGTAATGCATAATATTAGAAGCAATACTTTTTGACTGGTCTCCCATAAATGTTCGCCTCGAGAGTCATTGAAAAGTTGAAGGTAAATGGTTCGATTCCATGGGCTAGTTATACCTATGGTGAGCTATCTCAGACAGTAGAAGATGAAGCAGTACATTTGTTCAACGATATAAAGCTTCGTTCCAAACTAGCGAAATAGAGGACAGAAGGCAAGAGAGCCCTGAGAGACTTCTGCAAACAAATGGGATTAGACCCATTACAGGCAGAAGTGAAGAGAAGGAATAAGTTCTCTAAGCCAAAGTATACTTGGAATAAATTCTGATCCGAAAGTGGGAAATACAATCCCAAAAAGAAAAAATCCTTTAGGAAAGGCAAGGCTAAGGACAAGGAAGGTTCCTCCGTGAGGTCAAAGAAGGTCCATGTTTACTTCAAATGTGGCAAGCTAGAGCATTATAAGAGTCAATGTAGGATGAAAGAAAAGATTAGCAAACTCTCGCTAGACAAAGGTTTAAATAATAGCCTTTGTAGAATTATGGTAAATGAATTAGAATTAGAAGAAAAGGAATACATGATCCTTCAAATAGAGAAAAGTTCATCCTCTGAAACATCCTCGATGTCAGAAAGTGATTCAGAGTGTGGTTGTGGTGGAGTATGCAGAGATTGTTCAGTCAACGCCATAATGGGCATTAACGGCTTATCACTCTATGTTCTGACGCAAGAAGAAAAAGATATGCTGGAAATTCTTGATAGCATTCCCGACAAAGAAGCAAAGTTAAAACTTATAAGGACTTTGTTAAAGCAAGAGCCCAATAGGGAAAAGTTTCCTTTAGAACAAAGGATTGAAGAGAATACCTCAATCAATCGATATTCAATTACTGAAATTCAGAGACGACGGGAATAAAGCAGTAATAAATTGGCAAAGAGGGAAACATCCCTTAATGACCTAAGGTGGGAAGTCAGCTCGCTGAAGGGAGAAGTTAGAGATTTAAAAAGAAGAGTCTCTGATCTAGAAGCTATCGATAATATCAGAGAATTCGATAGCACCCCATCTTCCCCAAGAGAAGAAGTAATGCAATGGGCACAACCTCCCAGAACTCACCGTCAAGAGGAAACTTCGCGACAAGCAGAAGAGGTTCAGCACAACACTGAGGTAATGTTTGTTCAAACCAAACCTGATTTAATATGGATAAATTAAGTGGAAAGGGTCATAAGCCAAAAATGGTTATCCTCTATAACAATAGTGGTCAATAGGGAATTTTCTTTAAAGACTGAGGCTCTGATTGATTCGGGAGAGGATTTGAACTGTATTAACAAGGGAATGGTCCCATCGAAAAACTTTGCTAATACTACTAAGGTTCTGAATACGGCCAATGGAGCTAAATTAATGATTGAATACAAACTGCCTAATGTAGCAATCTGTAATAGTGGTGTCTGTTTGCAGATGCCATTTTTCATGGTCAAGAACTTGTCTCAGGAAGTCATCTTAGGAAATCTGTTCCTACACTAGTTGTACCCTATACATCAAATCGATGATCAAGGGATTATTGTAGAGATAAAAGGCCATAAGCTGAATTTCAAGTTTTCGTAAAGGCCAAAGTACCATCAAGTAAATCCGGTAAAGGTCTGGATTTAGAGGAAGGAAAAGTTCCTTCTGTCTCTTTAGGAGGAAATTACATCGAAGAGAATTAAGAGGCAGATCCAGTCCCAAGAGATCCAAGAGAGGATAAGAAAGCTAGAAAAGAGACTATTAGAAGAAATTTGCCCTAAAGTTCTGAATGCCTTCGGAGACCAAAAACAACACGTGGTAGGATTGCCCTATAAACCTGCTTTCTCAGAAAGGAATATCCCTACCAAGGCTAGACTTGCCACGATGAATGCAGAATTACTAAAGGTTTGTAGAAAAGAGATAGATGACCTCATAGCAAAATGGCTAATTAGGAAAAGCTACAGCTTGTGGAGTTGCACGACATTTTATGTGCAGAATGCCGCAGAACTAGAAAGAGGGGTGCCCAGGCTAGTCATCAACTACAAACCCCTAAATCAGGCATTGAGATGGATTCGATATCTCATCCCGAACAAAAGGGATCTATTAAACCGACTTTGTGCCACCATAATATATTCGAAGTTTGACATGAAGTCTGGATATTGGCAAATTCAAATCAAGGAAGAAGGCTATTACAAAACGGTCTTTACAATCCCTTGTGGTCATTATGAATGGAATACCATGCTATTTGGTCGGAAAAATGCTTTGTCAGAATACCAGAACATCATGAATGAGGTATTTAATTCATACTGAGAATTTATTATTGTGTATATTGACGATGTGCTAGTATTTTCTCAGGATGTAGATAAGCACTTCAGACATTTGGGAATCTTCCTAAGCATGATGAAGAAAGTCGAGCTGGTAGCCTTGGCAAGGAAAATGAAGTTGTTCCAAACCCATATTAGATTTTTAGGCCACACTATTAAGAAAAATACTATACTCCCAATCTAGTGGGCTATTCAGTTCATCGAAACATTCTCGGATATTATTTTAGAAAAAACCTAACTTCAGAGGTTTTTGGGTATCCTCAATTACATTACAGTTTTCTACCAGGATCTTGAAAGCGATAGTAGGCCTTTATACGCTAGGCTAAAAAAGAATCCCTCATAATGGACTGAGGAATGAATGCACTACTACAATTCGCAAAATTAAGTTGTGGGCTAAGGAGCTTCCCTATTTAAACATGGCCCATCCTAAAGCCTTCAAAATAGTAGAAATTGATGCATCCGAACTGGGCTTTGGATGTATCTTAAAACAGAGTCAAGGCGATAAAGAAGTCTTTGTCCGTTTCATTTTAGGAGTTTGGAAAGGAGCCCAACATAACTACTCCACAATAAAAAAAGAGGTATTATCCATAGTACTTTGTGTAAAGAAATTCAAGCCAGACCTTATTAACAAGAAATTCCTAATAAGAGTAGAATGTAAAGAAGCCAAGGAAATTTTATTTAAAGATGTTAAGGCCTTGATCTCAAAGCAGATATTCACGAGGTGGCAAGGAGTTCTCTGAGTATTTGATTTCGATCTAGAATACATTAAAGACGAGAATAACTCTCTCCCCGACTTCTTAACTCGCAAATTCCTACAGTCGAATGGCAAGTGAGAAAACTCATCTAAAGTTTGGATTAGAAACAACTCCTGATCCTAAAAAGGCCCAGATATGCCCAGGGACTTTCTCCCCTGAGCCGGGAAAACGGAGCGACCAGTTCCATACGAAGGAGGCGCTGAAAGACGCTTTACCAGTGCAGCTTGAAAGTGAAAAAGAACGCCCCTACTTCCCTCTCCACGAAGAACTCCTCTTTCCTATAGATGAATATGATGTTCTCGCCATAGGCAAAGGAGAAAAGGTTTGGGACATCATGCGAAAATGTTTGTGTGAGCATCTCCTCCCCATCCATTACCCAAAATCATGGTTGTGGTTCGTGTCCATCCTCGAGGAATCAGGATCCATAGCGATAGACACCAAATTCAAAAATAATCAAATGGCCTTCTCAAAGCTGAGAATTCTTCGGGTCATCATGCCCTCCAAGTGGTTCAAATGAGCCTTATGGAGAATGCATCATTGCGAGAAATATCCTCGCATGTATGATTACTTTGACTACATATGTGCATAGAATCAAATTCTATTAATCTAGAACCCAAAACATAAGCACAGTTAGTGGATTTTGTTTTATACAGATCAGGGTGAATTCCCTGTGTGGTTTAAAAATTGGTTTAATAATTATGGCATTAAACCCTACTATTATCCCATTTACGTTCATAAAATCTTTGAGTTATTTTGCATCGAGAATGGTATTTATGATGATTTTGTGCTCTCGGTTTCAACATTTCAGACAACCTATAGAATTGGAAATGAAGATGCACCATATGGCATCTCTCCAGATGTTCCGTTGCTCATGAGGATGTTTTACCTCAAATGGTGGGATAAATATCACTTGGATAACCACCAGAGCGTTTATCACGATAAGGGAATTATTAAGGTCCCAATGGCCTCCCCTCATCTTCAACCTGCCTTCCACCAGGAGCGAAAATTAGTGAAGTCTTGTCGCAATTCTCAACAGAGGATCTGAGAAATTACCTCAACGACAAACTCGGAGAAAGGGTTCCCGAGAAAGGTAAAAAGAAAGAAAAAGGGGGAAAAATGGGCCTTCTATACAGGGCAAAAGGGAGACTTGACTCCGTTTAACAAAGAAGACTCCGGGTTGGACCTTGAGATATTTCAAGACTCACAAGACTCGTACGAAGAGTATACCCCACTCAAGGAATCCTCCCCGACTAAAAGATGAGATAAAGGAAAAGGGAAACTGACCCTTTAATAATTCTCCTTAGCTGGCGCGGGATCGCTAGACTCAACACTTATCTAGGACTCGCAGGCTCGACAATAGGAATCTACTTAAAAAAAGGCAGTTTATTTTATTCGGAAAATAATGTTCAGTCTTGCTTTTGTAAAGATGTGTCGAATAGCTATCCGAAATAAATCTTTTGTAATAATTAAGTAGTATATTTAAAGAGGAGCCTGCGTGCACTTTCGGTATCAAATTTTGGAGTCAAATTTTAAATATTCCAGTCTTCCTCTATAAATAGTGTGACAGAAAATAAACAAAAGTGTGATGGTTTTACTGATCATCTACTGCTTCATTCTCTTGTGTTTTCTCTTTATTTGTTTCTAAATTCATCTAAATATTTTCCTCTCTATTCTCCTATCTTTCTCCATCTATTATGAGCTTCCGCCATTCATCTCATTATTTATCTCTCCGTGTCTTCTTCTAACGATCCAATTCTATATATATAAATATATATATATATATATATATTTGCCTCTGCTATGAGATTTCTTACATAAGTATCATGTTTGTCCTTTTTTCCATCTACCTTGTTATATACAAATCTCTCCGAAGTAGGAATTTGTCTATTTTTCCTACCTGAATTTCTCTATTCTCTTCTAACACCAAAGCTCATCCGTCTTGCATAAGAGTTACACAAATTATATCTCTCGGAACTAAATTCCATGCCGATTTGGGGCTTCTGAGCATTATCATTAGAATATCGAAAGAAAGAAAAAATGGCTATAAGCTATAAGAAAAAACAAAGAATAATTATTTGATAACAATCATACGTTAATGGTAGAATGGAATTAAATGTTTCAACTATAACATATTTGTACAAATGAAACTATCTTTCTTTCAAAACCTTTCTTATTTTTGTGCCAATTATTTGAGTCTTGAACTAAAATTTGAAAATTAGAGTCATAATAATAGACATGGAATACATGAACGGTGAGAAATCTTAAAGGGAGGGGTTGGTAGTGAAGGGATTGTTGGTGGGACTACACAACTTTCTTGACCATTCCTTTTTTTTTTTGGGTTGAAATTTTCTTTTTCTTTTCAGATATTGATATATCTGAGGCTCTGAGCCACTATGGCGGGGCTTTGTTGAGTTGAGGGGGACACATCTTATAATTGCGCCTCTTGCAATTTGTTTGAAAGGGCATCGGTCCGATTTCATTAACGGATCCAATTTTAAAGTAACTAACCATGTGAAGCAGCTTTACTTTCCACAAAGACCTACTCTGTATGGAGTTTGAGAGCACTTGACATTAAAAGCAAGAGCAACAACCAGACATTACTGCACAGTCAATTCAAGGGCAAAAAGAGTGTCTTCAAATAATCTTGTATATATATTCAAAGCTCAAAGACGAACAATTTATAAGACTTCCCAAAAATTTAACTTTGCGAGCAAATACATCTGTAAATAGCAGAAATATCAAGCTCCAGGGCGTAGAATAACCAGCTAAAACTAGAAATAAAAGTAACACATTAAACGGAAACGAGCTTCTAATCCAACAAACTGAATCCCATATCATCATCACTCTCTTTCTTGGCTTCTTCCTGCAATTTCAGAAACAAATTGATAAAAAAAAAAAAAAATTAAACAACACATTACCAAAAACAAGAAAGCATGCAGAAAAGTGTAATTGTTGAGAGTATTTATGTTTTACCTTCTTCTCCTCAGCTGCAGGAGCTGAGGCAGCAGGTGCTCCACCACCATACTAGCAGCGGCAACCGGGCCAGCAATGGCAGCACCGCCACCCCCTGCTCTAAAATTCAGGATGAGATCCTCATTGTTACGTTTCTCGGCAAGCTTGGCAAAAAAGCTAGACCAACAAGACTCCACAGTCGCATTAGCAGATATAACCAACGAGGCAATCTTCTCTGCCTATTAGCTATAACCAGTTTAATAACAAAAGGAATATCTAGGATCATCAAAGATTACAATTACAAATTTGAGTTTAGAATAACGAGAGGCAAATGTTTTTGTCCAAGAAACATAAAGAGATCAAATACAAGAGAAATTCTTATGCATTACGCATATCGAATGGAACTGTTACAATGTAAAGCAAGCTACTTGAAGCCCGAAACATAAAAGAGTGAAAATCATAAGGCTCCATTTTTACAATTGCAACCATCATCAAGGAGGGAGACGCTATGGGATTAGAGAAAACATACAGTGATGGCGATGCCATCGTCGTGAAGAATCAAAGTAGCGTAGGTGCAAGCGAACTCTCCCACCAACATTTTTACACTATTTTGCTGCATCCAGAAAATCAATCAATTCATACAAACTGCTATTTCTAATCGCATAGAAAACTACATATCTCGATAAATAAACAACAAGTCCAATCCATGGCTATGTTAGGTTTACAGAGGAAGCTTTTGCACAAGTTCATATCTTGATGGAGGGAGAGACAAACCGTCGAAGAGGAAGAGACCGGAGTGGTTGCTAGGGTTTGCAAAGGGGACCCACGTAAGGGTTTTAAGGATTCTGAGATTGGGCCGACACTGTTTTTATCCCATTACGACATAACTTAATAACTTAAGATATCCTTTCCCCCCAATTTCTCACCCATCTCATGTCTCCAAGTTCTCAAGTCTGACCCCTCTCTCTCTCGTTTGCTCTGCTCTGCATTTCTTTGATACCTTCATCAAATTGATCGTGCTAAACTCCTAATATATCTTCCAGTTTGCTCAACACATGCTCAGTTTCAACTCTCCGCGTCTCTATCTAACATCTAGTTCTCGATTCTCAAAGACCAGGTATGTATGTAATCATGAACTTGAGGTCGAACTGAGGTTTTAGCTTTTGAATTTTAGGGTCGTTGTTAGAGGCTAGAATCTTGAGACGTTCTAGCTTCCTGTCGAGACTAGGTCTTATGTGAACTGGAACTTTGCATCTCGACGCTTTGTTCAGTATCCCTGTAGAAAATTGGTATTTGTATTGATAGTAGATCTATGGAACAATAAAAGCGACTTGAGCTTAAAGAATTCTCTTCTTTTCTCTTTTATTCATTTTCAGCTTACAAATTTTAAGTTCATATAATCTAGTTAATATATAATTACTCGAAACTAAAGAATATCAGTGATTCAGTTCATCTATAACAACTGTAGATTTAAAAGCCATAGTAAAAGTAACCATAGTTTTTCATACACAAACACAAAACCTTCCATCACTGTCTCAATTTTCAGTATAATCCAAACCAATATCCATAGATACTCCCCCAAAAGAAAGAAGAGCAAAAGAGAAAAGAAAAAAAAATTCTCTAAGTAGCCTTTGACACTGTTTCTCTACTCGAAAATGGTTAGAATACAAAGATTAAACTGTAAAGTGATAATATTTGTTATCTCTACTACTTGGCGACTTGCAGTCTGAACACATGCATAACCGGGTTGGATTAACACCGTTGATCTCCTACTAGAGGAAGTCTCGCTAGAATTAATAATCTCATGCTTAAATTATCAGTTTTACCCAATGTACGGGTTACCTAGTACTTTGGATTTAATGTAAATATTTTTAATTGCTTTATATGTTTTCGATTTGTGTATTTCACTATAGGTATGACCTATGAGCTTAGGTGCAGAGTGAAGACTTTGAATTGAGGTCTGTGGTCTAGTTGCTGAGTATTCACGTTGTTGGATTCAGAAATTATGACTGCTATCATATATTTTGGCATATTGCAGAGGGTTGTGGATTCTATTCTCTTGTGAGACTACGACTTTGTTTTTCTCTTTTATTACTGTAGGTTCTTATATTCACACTAGCTTTCTTTTATTTTTTTTGTTTGGGTAAACACTAATTGATCTCCCTGAGAATAGAAATAATGTTACTCTTCCAATCTTTCGTTGTCATAAAATGCCCATCGCCTCAGGCAGTCCATAATTGTTTTAATTTATATCCTTCCTTACCATTTTCTCTTCAACCATATTTTTATGTGCCTTCTTCAAGCTATAATATTGCTGCATCCAGTAGCCGCACTAGGAAATTTCTTCCTTGCCTTGCCACCTCAAAGAAATCTAGTTCAAAGCCTAACCCGGAACCTTGTCCCAATCCTAAGGTTTCACCTAAATCTAGAAGTCACAAGAAAACCCAAGATTCTGAAAAGGCAGATGAAGATGGTAATAAATTATACCCAGCAACAATCCCAAGGAAGCCTAGGCGTGGTCGTAAAAGTGAAGCCATGGCCGTTGAAGATTTTGTTCGCAACTCACTTGAACAGACGTTTGAATCGATCCGACAACAAAACTCAGGAATTCTGGAAAATAAAGAAAATGTTTTGAAAGAAAAGGTTGACGACAGAGTTGAGTCTGATGGAAGTGACAATGATGAGGAAGAGGAAGATGAGGAGGAGGAAGAAAGTGAAACTGTTGCTGGTAGAAGAAAGAAGAAGATGTTGGTTGAGGAAGAAGATCCAAATTGGCCCTTGGATGCCGATGTGGGGTGGGGAATTAGAGCTTCACAGTATTTTGAGCAGCATCCGATCAAGAACATTATAGGCAAAGATGGTGTTGAAATTGACTGGGAAGGGGAGATTGAAGACAACTGGGTGAAAGAAATCAACTGCTTGGAGTGGGAGAGCTTTGCTTTTCATCCTAGTCCACTCATCGTTCTTGTTTTTGAAAGATATAACAGGTAGTCTTCTTATTTTGTCCCTAAACCATATATTTGAAACTATATGTGTTACAGTAGTGTGAGCTGCAAAATACTGAAAACTGCCTATATTGAATAAGAAAATCCCTGGACTAACAGGATGTTTTTATTAGGGCAATATTGTAGTTTGCAATAGTTTGTGATCATGGAAAACCTTTTGCCGGTTTTATCATTTTCCTTTACGAACAAGATGTTAATGTAATTTATAGATATTTTTAAGAGGTATCGCTTTCTATTATTGAGTTGAATGCTATATAAACATTATGAGCAAATTAACAATAAATCGAAGCACCGGGTGGGATCTGAAAGAGTTTCTTGTGTGAAAATTTAGTGGCTTAGAACACAAACATGCTGCTATAGAGACATATAAGTTTACCCTAAAAAATGGGGTGCTTTAATTACTTAATCTCTTCATTTTTGTTTTACACTTTACAGAGCAGCTGATAATTGGAAGACTTTGAAAGAACTGGAGAAAGCACTAAAAGTATTCTGGTGCGCCAAAGACCGACTGCCGCCTCGGGTATGCTAAACTCCTAATTTCTACATATTATATTCTTGAAGTTCATATCTTCTATTTAAAATTTGCACTATGATCAAATGTTGCTAGAGTCCTTTGGTCCTTGAATGGTTTCCATGAAAATGTATGAATCTTATCAGAATCTGTTCTTAATCCTGCATTTATATGTTGTATTTTATATACATATTTATATAATTTTTTTTTCCTTAAACAGCAGCTCTAGGTCCCCTGATTTAAGTAGAGATTTTTCAGATTTACTTTGGCATTATGAAAACTTTTGAGATATTACTTTGGCAGTTATACTTTCTACGTTCTTTTGTGTTAGCCTGGGCATCCCTTACCTGCTAATTCAAATTCACTTATTTATTATAACAGTCAGTGAAGATTGACATCAACATTGAGCGAGATTTGGCATATGCTTTAAAAGTTCGAGAATGCCCGCAAATTTTATTCTTAAGAGGAAATAGGATCTTGTACAGGGAGAAAGGTGAGATTTGATTCGCCTCTATGTTAAAGTAAGAGTATTGACAAAAACTAAAGTGTGCCTTTCCAGTTGCTGAGAAAATGAAGTTATGGATAATTGAATACATTAGAATGTTTCATTTGATGCGTATTGCCCCACCTGTGTATTTACAGAGGCACGGACATCTGATGAATTGGTACAAATGATTGCATTTTTCTATTACAATGCAAGGAAACCCTCATGGATTAGTGATGCAGCTTTTGCACGACCGTTTTAACTTCAAATTAACGAGGTTAGGATTCAAATCTACTCTAATCTCTCCATCTGTGAGTATATGCATGATTCCTCTATCATGAGTATATTGTACAACTTCAGGCACTACATGTTTGCATTATTTTAGACCGGCTGTATAGGTTTGCAGCAAAGCCATGTGATTTGTAGGTAAGATGTATAGAGATTGGAGACGTGATACTTTGAGTGCTAATGAAATAGTTTGGAATCTTTGGATCTATAAGTGGGAAACATTAGATGACCGTTTTTGACCGAGCTAGATCAGGCTTCGATTTATGTCGATGAAGTGTATTTTCTTATTGGTATATGTTAAAAGTTATCAAGTAAAAAGTTGTAAATTTCTTCTAATTACTATTACTATATTTTTTTTCTTTTCTTTTTAGATGGACAAAGATGCGGTTAAACTCGTGGAAAGGGTTCTGGTTCATCAAAAGCAGATGGCGTGGACTCCAGGATTGAAACTAAATCTATATTCAATCAAATTGTATTCCTAGGAAACAGAAATTTTCAATTAATAAAATGACGGTATTCCATTTACACGTTTGTTTGGCATCCAATTAGAAGTTTACATATTTGTTTGGCTTCCAATTAGAAACCAGTAGAAAATTAATTACAAAAAGAATGAATTAATTTGCATCTACCGAAACAAAATTGATGCCAAACTACCATTGGTGTCTTGACCGAGGTACCATCATATTGTATAGGAATCAGTGCCAAACACTAGTAGTAGATGCCATAAACGAGCGGCGGTTGTGTCGGGAAACAAAATATCGGGATCGGGGGAGCAATTGCAACCATCTCGGGCCTACTGTTCACAACTAGATAAGTGACGAACCCGTAAAGCAGTACCTCGCATTCGCTCGTAGGAAGTGGAAATTTTTGCATCATTTTGGCATACACAGTTGCAGTAAGTAAACTGTCTGACCTCGCTTGGTGGGCCCGGCCAAATCATTCGACGGTGAGTATTCGAGTGACTTTCTCCAAATTTAAACGTTGAAAATTTTATAATATATTTTCTTGTTTATTTAATATTATGAAAATAAATTTATTAATAAAATTACAAATTTAACTTTCTCTATTTTCTCTATTTCTCCCTCTTTTTCTCTTTGCGATCTCCATCTTATTGTTGTTTATTATGTTTTTCCTTTTTTTGATATGCGAACACTCATTATGAACATTCATTCTTTAGTTGGATCCATTGAGTAGATCATTCCTCCACCGTAGAGCTTCCATATATTTTTATTTCTTGCCGAAACTTTTCACTTCTATAGTGGTGTATTTCAAAATGTATTAATCTTATATTTATGTGCTTTCATTTTGGTTCATTCTTTCTTTTCGAAATACATTTCACTTATATTAATGGTGTATTTCGAAATGCATTGATAGTGTACTTTCGAAATGTGTTTTCATTAAGGCTTCCATCTCGTTGAGCTCAACATGACATGCTTCCTGTCCCGTTGAGCTTAATGGGTAAATTAGAAGCAGTCCTATTGAGCTCAACGGGACGAGAAGTCTGTTTTGTTGAGCTCAACGAGACAAGCCTTTTTTTATTTTTTTTAGGTTTTCATTTGTATAAGTAAGTTATTGATTTGAAATTATTATTCTTTTTCAGCAATAGAATTGTCATGTGTTTATAGGCATATACTACGATGGGGATTGGAAAGAGGATGAAATCTTGAAGTCAAAATATTGGTTGCCGAATGACTCAGTGGTAATGACAGATGTTGCGGTTGAAACTAACATATGTTTTAATGAACTATTGGAGGTCATCTATAATTCTATCGAGGTGGATCGAAATGAATTTGGCTTTGAGTTATCATACAAGCCAGTATCCCTTTTATATGTTAGTCCGATATTTAAAAAGAATGATTGTCACGTGAAGCTGTTCTTAGTCCACCTGCATTTTGATCCGACAACATCAACATCTCCATTATATGTGAGGTTGATTTGTAAGAGTATAAATAATATACATGTTCAAAAGTTCAGTTATGTACCCGATTCAAATTTTCATGAGAATGTTAGACCCACCAAAGCACATGCTATTGGTAATGTTCATGTTTTATCCACTGAAAGACATGATATTTGTAATGCTCATGAGAATCTTAGACCTACTGGATTACTTGAACTTAGTAATAATGAAAATGAGAATTTAAAAAATTATGATGATGGTAGTCACGTATATATTGATATCGGTCTAGATGTGGGTTTGAATGATGATGATGATGAAATAATGGTGGAAGAACGTAGTAATAATCAAAATAATGAAATCGGTCATGCCTTCTTGATCCCTGATGACTACTTTGTGGATGTAATACTTACCTCTCATATACCTGATGCTTTCTTAACTCTAGCGAACTTGGATTCCATATCTCCCATTCAAAACTTGCCATAACCTAAAATAAAAATTAAAGAAGAGAGTGATGGTAATTATGCCAATGTTTTCCCCTTTCCAATATTGCCCATGATACCAAGTATCGAACTTTCCACTATTGGTTGTAATTTAACTCCAATTGTTTCTTCTAAATCAAGTAGAGGGGAGTTTTATCATAATCAATTATTTCTCTCAAAGAATAACCTAAAGGTAAAAGTACATATGCATGCGATCTGACAGAATAAAGAGTTCAAGGTGAAACAATTGTTGTCCAATTGTTGTCCTTTATATAAATCCAAATTGTCAACAGCAGCTCCATATTATTAGAAGGAAAGATTCATTGTTTTTCCAAATTTGAATTTACAAGGATGAGCACACATGTTCCTTTTCATTTAGGAATAGGAATCGGTAAGCAACTACATCTATAGTTAGACGACATGTGATAAATAGTTTTAGAGGTTATAACGAGGGTCTTAATCTGGAAATGATCAAATAACTAGCCCTTAATAATTTCAAGGTAGATATTACTTATTATAAGGTATGGAAAGCAAAGACTATTACATGTGATCTTATTAGAAGTACCATTGAGGAGAGCTATAGTCTTTTGCCAAGGTACTCTGCATTGCCAAGGTACTCTGCATCATGAAAGTGGTTAATCAGAGGTTTGTAACTGAAATGACAATGGAAGAAGATCGTACATTTCTTTACTTTTCTGGCTTTTAGTGCATCCATCAAGGTTCAATTCATGCGAAAGGTTATTTATATTGATGAGACTTTTTTGAAGTACAAATACAAATATATGCTTCTAACTATAACCACACAAAATGGTAATAGGCAGCTTTATCTGATAGCATGAGGGTATAGTCGACTTAGAGAATGTAGTGTCCTGGAATAGCATGAGGGTATAGTTGACTTAGAGGATGTAGTGTCCTGGACTTGGGAAAGGTTCTCTAATTCTCCTGGTTTGGTGTTTGTATCATATCGTTCTCAGAGTATTAATAATGCACTACAAAATGTTTATATTTATGCAAGACACAATCATGCATGTGGTACCTTGGGAACAATATAAAAAATAATTTGAAGTGTGGTGTAATTATCCTAATATTCTATGATGCATCTAGAGCATATATGATATAAGAATTCAACACATACTTCGACGAGATTAGATCTCAACAACCCATGCCTGAAGTTACTTGAAGAGGGATGGATTCGAGCATTGGTCAAGAGCTTATTTCAATGGTCTTAGCTTCGGCATCTGAAAAATAATAATTCTAAGTCACATTGAAGGATGCACATGAATATCCAATTATTTCCTTGCTTAATAGTATCAGGAGGATGATGATGACTTGGTTTAACACTCAAAGAAACACAGCTAACCAGCATAATAAGCAATGCACTCCTACTATAGAGGAAGTGCTAAGATTAAGACGAAATGAAGCCTCAAGCGTGCAAGTCGACATAGTGAATCATGATACCTTTGAAGTAATGGGTGACACTAATGCTTTGGTAAATTTAGGGATCGACATAGTATTAGAAGAATGCATATGCAGAATCAATTTGTCCTACATCATTGACGGACGAGTGGGAGTGCGATGATAGGCTTCGATCAATTATTGTTCTACCACCCAATGTGTGTCAACCGAGTGGAAGACCTAGGAATAAATATACACCTTTGACCGGGGAATAAATGGGAGGAGAAGAAAGTGTGGAAACTGTGATAAACTACAACACAACATGAAGACTTGTCAGAACCTCGTTCCACTGCCGCCTGTCAAAAATATGTTATAAACTTGTTTCTGTAATAACTTTTATTATTTGTTTCTTATGTTATAACATTTATGTTTAACTATTTTCTTTATTAGTCTAACAAGACACTTTTTTGTAACCCCTTACATATTCTAGTAGATAGTTTGATTCAAAATGAGTTTTCTATTTGTATAAAAAGGCAAAATGATGTTCAACGAGACAATATTCTTATCCCGTTGACCTCAATGAGACAATGTTATTGTCCTGTTGAGCACTAATTTTGTACCTTTTTTTTTTATCTACTTACTAAATACACATAATAAAATTGTATTATTTTAACTATTTCCTACGAATAACTATTTCCTACGAATAACTATTTCCTAAGAAGATTGATGTATAATCTAATTATCCATCACTTACGATCAATACAACTTCAATTATCTTCCTACAATATCAAGTTTATAATAGCTCATCAAAAATTACAACTCCATTGTATATGATGTATGACATAAGTATTTACATGTTCGGTTATGACATATGACTTCTCATTATGACAAGCTATTCCATCTCAATTATGTTGCATCATTATGACAAGCTATGCCATCTCTAGTATTTATACAAACACTATAGTGCTTACCATGTATAAATATAGTGTCTTTATAACTGACTATTCACATTTGTTAGTCTAACAAGACACTTTATTGTAAATCCTTACATGTTCTAGCAGATTGTTTGATTCAAAATTAGTTTATTATTTGTATAAAAAGATAGATTATGCTCAACTGGACAATAACATTGTCCCATTGAGCATCAACGGGACACTAACATCATTTACAAGTTGTACAATTCATTGAAAAAAAATCAAGGAATATAATAAACTCACTATGAATCCAAAAAATAAAATGTCGAACTACAAGCTCCATTCATGTATATATATATCTACAGCTAACTAACTATTCCCAGAAAAACATAATATTTGTATCAATTACAAGTTGTAGGTCAAGTTGCATTATGTAAAATTCTATGCATTTCACCATCCATATATCATAATCTTCCCCCTTTCAAAGTTTCATTTTGAGGTATATTGACACTTTCCAGTTGTGTTACTAAAATTATCATTTTAGAAAGTGTCGCATGTTGAGAAAAAAGCCCTAAAAAAAATCAAATAAATCAGCTAAAAAAAGATGAAACATGTCAAAATAGGCTAATCCCTTTTGGTCTGATTGGGTGGCCAACTGACTGATCCTATGGTCGTATGACCAAATTGGGACTTTTTAGCAATGTAGGACGATATTTTGACTGGTCTAATGGCTTTCTAGCAAAAAAAAAGTTCTATTTGACCAATTCAATGGGGTTTTAAGCAAATTCGAGGATCAATTAGAAAAGGAAAAAGTCGGTTTGACCAATTCCATGGGCATTCATCAAGATAGTCATTTTTCAGGGACTACATAGCAAATTTTGACCTTAAAGATGGATTTTTCAGTGGCTTCTCTACCTTGCTCGCCGAGAAAAGCAAGCATGCTTTCCTATTAAGTAAACCATGTCCCACTTATTTCCATATAAATAAGACCCTCCACCATAAGAAAAATGACATAGCAATCCAACAACAGACACAACAAAAACACATCCAAAAGCACACAAAAAATGTCCTACCCAATTTCCAACCGGCTCAATACCTGATCATTCTATTTTTTTGTGGATTAATCTACTTTTCATTTAAGTCTTCATTGTAAGTCCTATACTTAATGAATTATTTATCATTAGCAGTCATTATGTTTGAGTGCTTCTTTAGTGTACATTTTCTTTTCATCATTTTTTAAGTTATCATATACATTTATTAGTTTTTTTGCTCAGTAGATTTTATATCGAATAATATTAAAACCTTTTTAGATATCTATCTAGCTAAACTTGATTTTCAACTCTTCACTAAGCTCCATGATCATATATGCGACCCCTTCTTCATCCTAATCATCAACTCCAACCTTCTGAATGGTCTGCTCTTCATTAGCTTCTTCCTGAAAGGTACGCTCCTTAACAACTTCCTCCTCAACATATTCTTCTCTTACCTTTGTGTTAGCCATATATGATTGGGTCGCTTCTTCGGTTGATGGGTGTAAGTATCTATGCACTTTTATCTACATCATAATAATGATGTTAGTTTGGTGGATGTTTACTAGTAAATTAATTATAGTAATAAAAAAATATATATTACGATTGAAATCTAAACTAACAATTTTATTTCTAAGAACCTCATCGATACTTCGATACGACGACATATGGTTCATTCCTTTACCCGCGTCCTTCATTTACCAACTCAGTATGCGAGGCATACTGTAGTTCCTAAACGCCTCTGAAATCTCTCTTTAGTAATGGGAGCCTCGAGAGTCCATACCTATAGTAATAAAAATTATTGGTAACATTAACACAAATATATTTGAATGTTAAAAATTACTTAAAATCCATTGTTACAAAAAATCTAATTAATAGTAATAAATAATTTACCTAGAGAGCTAACTGAAATCCAGTCAACCAAACTGCCTAGGATGTTCCTTCGCATAGATTGACTTTTTTTTTTAGGCCATTCTTCTTAAAAGCCTCAACAGTTTTCTAGTATACTAAATCACCCGAAGGGTATTTGTTATAGAAATCAAAGTCTAAAACCATGGATAGATGCATCAAGTTAATGTTAATCTTTAGTGCATTATCTAAGAGGCCACATTCCAAGAAGTGTAGCAATGCCAACTTCACAAATTCAACATCCTTTGCATCATCCACTTCCATAGGTAGGCAATCTTCTAACTTATTTATTCTCATAGTTTGAAGACGAGCGATGATATTACTTAGCACGGTACATGAAACAATTCCAATACCACTAAAATATTTTTCATAAAGATGATTATTCTCTGAAATTCATTGAGGTATGGGTGATGGTCTCTCACTTTTCAATCTGTTGAGAGCAAAATCTCGCTCAGAGAAACAAAGAGGATGCTTAGGCATAGCCATACATTGTTATCCTCTTCTCATTTAGTAGAAAACACCACGTTTTACTTACATCTAGGAAATGGCTAAAACCCGATCTTAAATAATGCTCTTAAACTCTTCCCACACATCAACTTATTTAATTATGATAAAACACTGGAGAATTTTGATGATGCGGTAACCAGACTTTCAAAATATTTGTAGGGCTCGAAAATCCCTGTTATATCCTAGAAACAAATACATAAATTAAGACATCATGTTAAAAAAAATGAAGAGATTTGTTTGTTGTCCCATTGAGCTCAACGGGACAGGTTTGTTGTCTTGGTGAGCTAAATGGGATAAGGCTTCAACGGAACATGAAGCATGTCTCATTGAGCAATAAGTTTGTCCCATTGGGTTATATTGAGCTCAACTAGATATGCATCTTATCCCGCTGAGGCTTTTTTTTTTCTTTCTCTAAATTCTTCTCCAGTTGAGCTTATCGGACTCTTCAATCTCATCAAATAATCACATAATTCAATCATAATCCTTAGTTTCTAACCATTTCAAAGATATAGGAATCAAGAAATTTCAAATATGGCCTTAACTTCAAATTTTCTAAATTCTAAACTCAATCTTCCTTACTTCATCACTGCAACAGTCATTCATTCTCCAACGAGCGGCCTCTTGCTTCCTCACTACTTCAGTTCTTATCTATTATTACCAGATTACATTGATTGATTATCTTACTTTTAGATTTGATTTGTTTGATTCTTCACCATCTTTATTTTTCCTCACTAGGGAAAAGAAGCAGGAAAGGAACATGATCCCACATGAGATAGCGAGGCTCCTAAAGGAATATGAAGACGTCATGCCCAATGAACTTCCTAACGAGTTACTGCTTATGAAAGAAATTCAACATGTCATTGATCTAATTCTGGGATCAACTTTACTGAATCTTCCACATTATAGAATAGTACAACGGAATTGTTAGAATTTCGAAGTTGAGAGCAAAAAACAGAATACACTTTGTTTTCTGATAAAATTTGCTTACTTGCTAAAAATGCAAGTTTTTCATTTCATTAATACTTAATAAAGAGATGATTACAAATCAGAACAATTACTAAAGTTAAAGTAAACTAAGACATCTCTAATCAACTAGGATTAGAAGTTACAATACTAGATTGGACATTACAAAAGTGCTAAGTACAATCAAGCACACAAAAACAGCAAAAAAGCTGTTACTGTAAAAACAGCTTTTGGCTTTGTGCTAAAATACCAAAAGTGAGATGATGGACTTTGGCATGCTTGATCTCGAAGCTTGAGGTCCAACCAACTTAAACAAACTTGCTTGAGGTTAGAGCAGCTCCATTTGAGGTCAAAATTGCACTAAAACAGAAACTTCACAAGGCCAAAATCAATAAAACAGTAAAAGCAAGATTAGGCCTCAAGTTGAGTTTTAATGATCCGATCACCTTCAAACCAATTGCAACAAGTCATAAATGATGAGAGGAAGCTAATGGAATTGGAGTCAATGCATTTGGATTAGGGAGTCAAAAAGTCAACGTTTTTGGCTAATTTCCAATTGTGAAGTCACTAACCAAACAAGCAATCTTCAAACACTCCTCCTTGAATGTTTTGTGAGTGACTCCCAATTTACATTTGAAGTAATCAAACTTGAACCCGGAGAGAGGCTTGGTAAAGATGTCAGCATTCTGATTTTCAGAATTGCAATATTCCAACCTTATTTCTCCATTTTTGATAAGCTCCCTAATCACATGAAACTTGATCAAAATATGTTTTGTCTTTCCAAACTGAATTGGATTATCAGATATGGCAATAGCAGATTGACTATCACAGTAGATAGTTGTAGGATCCAATTGAATGAAACCAAGATCTTTCATCATTTTCCTTATCCAAGTTGCTTGATTGGCTGCTGAGGCTGCTGCAATGTACTCAGCTTCAGCCGTTGATTGAGCAACTACTTGCTGTTTCTTAGAGCTCCAGCAGAAGACCCCTGATCCAAGTGAGAAGCAGAAGCCACTTGTGCTTTTCATGTCATCAATTGATCCGGCCCAATCACTGTCTACATAGCCATGTAAATTCAATTCTCCCTTCTCATACCAGATTCCATTAGATGAGGTGCCACTTAGATATCTCAACATCCTCTTGGCAGCCCCATTATGCATTTGAGTTGGCTCATGCATGAATCTAGAGAGTAAGCAGGTAGCTTGCATAAGATCAGGCCTTGTTGCTGTTAGGTACATAAGACCTCCTATGAGACTCCTAAAGCTTGTTGAATCCACCCTTTCTGAACCATCAGATTTGGATAACTTTTCACCAGCAACTAGGGGAGTGGAAACAGGTTTAGAGCATTCCATCTTGAACCTTTTCAAAAGGTCATTAGCATACTTAGCTTGAGATATGAAGATCCCATTAGATAGTTGAAGAATCTCCATTCCAAGAAAGTATCTCATGCTTCCAAGATCAGTCATCTCAAATTCTATTTTCATATCAGATTTGAATTTTTCCACTAAGCTAGACTCACACCCGATCACCAACAAGTCATCAACATATAAAGAGACAATTAGAGTTGAGATACCTTGTTTGATGATGTAGAGGGTTTGATCACTCTCACTCCTCAAAAAGCCTTTGCTGATGAGGTAGCCATTAATCCTTGCATACCAAGCTCTTGGAGCTTGTTTCAGTCCATATAGAGCTTTGTGAAGTCTATACACTTGATCTTCCTTTCCCATTGTGATGAATCCCTCAGGTTGAGCCACATAGATCTCCTCCTCTAGGTAGCCATTAAGGAAGGCTGACTTGACATCAAGTTGATCAATTTTCCACCCTTTTGAAGCTGCAATAGCTATTAGCATTCTGATTGTATCCAATCTAGCAACTGGAGCAAAGGTGTCTCCATAATCAACTCCATGCTGTTGTGAATATCCCTTGACAACAAGTCTTGCTTTGTGCCTCTTGGTGGTTCCATCCGGATTGACTTTAACCTTGTAAATCCACTTCACCCCAATGGTTTTCTTGCCTTCTGGTTTCTTGGTCAGTTTCCAAGTCTCATTCTTATTGATTGTGGAAATCTCCTCATTCATTGCTTGTTCCCAATTTAGATCACCTTTGGCCTCTTCATAGCAGCTAGGTTCTGAGATGGCCAAGTTGCATCTTTGATACACATCATCAATGCTTCTGAACCTTGGATTTTCAGGTTCATCCTCTTCATCAGACAAAGGTTCAGATTGCACAGCTTGCTCCTCCATCAATAATTCTGAGCTTTCTTCATCTTCATTGTCCCATTTGAGGCTTGCTAACTCATCAAATGTTACATCCCTACTGACCATAACCTTGTTGGACTTTGGGTTGAAAACTCTATATCCCTTGCTTTCAGCACTATAACCAACCAGCACACACTTTTCTGATTTTTCAGAGAGTTTATCCCTCTTGGCATCAGGGACATGGATGAAGCAAATTGAAACGAATACTTTGAGATGAGAGGCAGAAGGTTTGAGGTTGAACCATGCCTCATATGGAGTTTTTCCCTCCACAGCTTTGGTAGGAAGTCTGTTCAGTAGATGCACAGAGGTGAAGGCTGCCTCAGCCCAAAACCTTTTGGGGATCTTCTTCTCAAACAGCATGCTTCTAGACATCTCCATTACTGTTCGGTTTCTTCTTTCAGCAACCCCATTTTGCTGAGGTGAATAAGGCACTGTAAATTGGTGGACAATGCCTTGAGTTTCACAAAAATATTTGAACTCAGTTGAGTTGTATTCCCCTCCATTATCAGTCCTTAAGACTTTGATTTTCTTTTCTGACTGAGCTTCAACCAAGGCTTTGAACTTCTTGAACAGCCCGAACACTTCTGATTTGTTATTGAGAAAGTAAATCCAACCATACCTTGTTTGATCATCTATAAACAGTAGGAAGAATTTGTTGTTGTTCAATGAGGGAACCTTCATAGGTCCACATACATCGGAGTGAACAAGTTGAAGCTTCTCAGATGCCCTATTAGCTTGGTTGATAGGAAAAGGCTTCCTCTTCATTTTTCCAAGTTGACAGCATTCACAAATTTCAGTTTGAACTTGCAACTTTGGAATGTCTTCAACCAGCCCTTTTGAGCTCAGAATGCTAAGTTTCCTCAGGTCACAATGGCCATATCTTTTGTGCCAAAGCCATGATTCATCAGCTTTGCTCATCATAGCCTTATGATCACCATTTTCCCAATTTAGAGAGAAGCTGTTGTTGTTGATCTTGGCCTGAGCAATCAGCTTCATGTTGGAATCTAGGATTCTGCAGTATTCTTCTTGGAAGGTAAGACAGCAGCCACTCTTCATGATTTGCCCCACACTGAGAAGATTTTGATCCAGATTCGGAACATAAAGAACATCTTTGATTGTCCTTGCTCCATTGCTTGTCTTGACAGAAACAGTCCCTCTTCCTTCTGCCTTCAGAGTTTCACCATTGCCTACAATGACATTTGTCTTGCTTGACATGTCTAGGCTGAGAAACAAGTCTTTGTTGAAGGTCATGTGACTTGTGCATCCACTATCGATCAACCATTCATGCCTTTGTCTTGGTCTTTTGGCTTGTGTGACCATGAAAGCATTTTCTTCATCTTCAGCATGATTTGCTTGCTGAGATTTGTGATTTTCTGTTTCATACTTCCTTTTTCTGCACTCCTTCTCCACATGACCAAATCTTTTGCAATAGGAGCATTGAGGTTTGCCCTTGTTCCAACAAGTCTTTTCAAAGTGCCCCTTTCTCTTGCAAATGGTACAAGTGTGTTCCTTCTTCTTGCTTGCAGGATTTGAAGGTTTGGAGCTGCTGCCTTGGTTGTCTCTTTTCCAAGGTTTTTTCTGATTTGCAAAGAAAGCACCTTCTGTAGTTGCATCTGTCCTATTTGAATGTCTCTTCTCATTTGCTTGAAGTGAGCCTACGAGTTCATTCATGGTCAGTTTGGACAGATCTTTGCTTTCCTCTATAGCATCCACTTTTGAGTCAAATTTGGAAGGCAAGCTCACCAACACTTTGTTCACGATGGAGCTCTCAGTAATGTCACTTCCTAGCATTCTCATTTGACTCACAATCTCATTTAGCTTATCCACATAAGCCTTGATAGGTTCATCATCTTTCATTCTTAGAGCTTCAAAGTCTCTTCTTGCAGTGAGCAAGTTGACAGCTCTAACCCTTTTGGTTCCATGGAATTCTGCTTGAAGAGTATCCCACACTGATTTGGCATTTTTGAGGCCAAGAATTCTTATGTGAATCTCATTCGAAATGGCAGATTGGATGACTGTAAGGGCTCTATAGTTCTTCAATCTCTTTTCCTTGTCTGCCTTCAGTTGGTTGACTGTGAAGTGCTCATCTTCAGCAGGAGGTTCGTAGCCTTCTTCCACTGCTTCCCATATATCAAATGCAATAAGGTAATTTTGCATCTTGTCATTCCATATGTGATAGTCTTTTCCACTGAAAACAGGTGGAGAGGGAAGATTCACACTGTTGGAAGACATTTCTGATTTTCTGGTTTTTTGAGTAGGTAAGAATCTGTTTTTTTTTTTTATCGATTGAAGTTGGAGAGAAAGAATGGATGATGATCAGGCCCCTTAAGAATTAAGCTCTGGTACCATGTTAGAATTTCGAAGTTGAGAGCAAAAAACAGAATACACTTTGTTTTCTGATAAAATTTGCTTACTTGCTAAAAATGCAAGTTTTTCATTTCATTAATACTTAATAAAGAGATGATTACAAATCAGAACAATTACTAAAGTTAAAGTAAACTAAGACATCTCTAATCAACTAGGATTAGAAGTTACAATACTAGATTGGACATTACAAAAGTGCTAAGTACAATCAAGCACACAAAAACAGCAAAAAAGTGTTCTGTAAAAACAGCAAAGGCAAAAAGCTGTTACTGTAAAAACAGCTTTTGGCTTTGTGCTAAAATACCAAAAGTGAGATGATGGACTTTGGCATGCTTGATCTCGAAGCTTGAGGTCCAACCAACTTAAACAAACTTGCTTGAGGTTAGAGCAGCTCCATTTGAGGTCAAAATTGCACTAAAACAGAAACTTCACAAGGCCAAAATCAATAAAACAGTAAAAGCAAGATTAGGCCTCAAGTTGAGTTTTAATGATCCGATCACCTTCAAACCAATTGCAACAAGTCATAAATGATGAGAGGAAGCTAATGGAATTGGAGTCAATGCATTTGGATTAGGGAGTCAAAAAGTCAACGTTTTTGGCTAATTTCCAATTGTGAAGTCACTAACCAAACAAGCAATCTTCAAACAGGAATAAGGACCAAGATGACAAGTTCAAGAATTGCTGGATCATGGGTTTATTCGAGAAAGTCTTCACCTTTGTGCACTATTGGCATTGTTCACACCAAAAACATATGGTAGTTGGAGGATGTGCATTGATTGTACAGCAATCAATAAATCACAATAAAATACCATTTTCCCATCCTAAGACTCGATAATATGCTCTATCATCTTTGACCCAACGATGAGTGGAAGACTGCATTTAAGACTAAAGACAGACTATGATTGGCTAGTCATGCCCTTCAGGCTCTCAAACGCACCTAGTACCTTCATGTAAGTCATGACATGGATTCTCAAACCATTCTTTGGGAAATTTGTTTTCGTTTATTTCGACGACATATTGACATTCAGCCGAGCAATGTCGAAACACCTTGTTCATATACAACGAGTGATGAGCATCCTCTATTTGGATAAGCTTTTATTAATCGAGGCCAATGCTCCTTTGTGCATCCCAAAGAAAAATTTCTAGGTTTCATCATCTCCCACAGGGATGTTGAGGTCGATCCCCAAAGATACATTCAGTTCAATAATGACCTCCGCTTGAATAATTTGCGGATGTTCGTGGGTTCCATGCCCTTACAACTTTTTATAGGTATTTCATCCGAAACTTTAGCTTGATAATAATTCCACTCACTAAGTGCCTCAAGTCCAGTAATTTTCATTGGACCCCGGAAGCCACCCGAGCCTTTACCAATAACAAGAAAAAAATGGGAGAGGCGGTCCTCAAATTGTAGGATTTTTCAAAACTTTTCGAAGTTGGCTTCAGTGTTTCTCATGTGGGAATAGGAGGAGTGCTCAGCCACGAAGGACATCCTATTACATTCTTTAGAGCTCAATGACATTCGGCGTAAATACGTAGATTATGATATGGAATTATATGCCTCATACAAATGTTGAAGGACTGGTGACCTTTTTTAATACATCGTGAGTTCATTTTATTCACTGATTATGATTCACTAAAACACCTCAACTCACAAAGCCAACTAGATGCTTTCCATGCTCGCTGGTTTGATTTCTTACAGCAATTTACATTTGTTATCAAGCATAAATCTAAAAAGAAGAACAAAGCCATTGATGCCATCAATTGTCACCCTCATTTAACAATCATTTCCTCTACGATTTATAATGGATTCGAGTTTTTCAATTCTCTTTGTGCTGATGATACTGACTTTAGTTAGACTTAGTGGTGCTTCCACTGAGTATTTTATTCAGTGGTTCTAAGTTGTGTGTTCTATGTGTCTCTTTATGAGATTTTATCATTAGTGAATTACATAGCGGTGGTTTAGCGGGTCACTTTGGCTTCAACAAGACATATGCGATCACCGATGATCGATTCTTTTGGCCTAAACTTTGTCGGGATGCATGCTACATTTTAGATTGGTGTCAAAATTGTCAAGTCAACCAGGGCGGACACAAGGCTTAGGGCTATACATGCTGCTGCCCATTCCTAAACGCTCGTGGAATGATTTAAGTTTGGACTTTGTCTTGGGGCTTCCAAAGACCATCTAGGGAAATGACTTGATGATGGTGGTCGTTGATCGTTTCTCTAAAATGTCACATTTCGTTCCATGTCAACGGATGTTTGATGCCTCTCAAATGGCAACATTGTTTCTTAAGGGTATTGTTTGCTTACATGGCCTTCCGTTGTCCATTGTTTGCGACCCCGACGTCAAATTCATAAGTTACTTTTGGAAGATGCTATGGGCAAATTTGGGTACAAACTCATGTTTTCAAGTGCCTTATATCCTCAAACAGATGGTCAAACCGAGGTCACTACTCAAAGTTTAGGAAGTCTACTTTGAAGCTTGATCCATGATCATTCTGTAAGTTGGCATTTAATTCTTCCCCAGATTAAATTTGCATTCAACAACTCGATTAATCGTGTTGTAAAATGCTTTTTTTGGCTCAAAGGGTTGATAGGTCGAGGGTCAATGGGTCGATGCTTAAAGGGTTGATGTTTTGTGTTAGCTCAAAAGGTCAAAGGTATTTGACGGTTCGAAGGGTCGAGATACTCAACGGGTCAACGAGGTCGACATACTCGATGACTGTAGTTTGCATATTGCATATAGATCGAAATAAAACTTCTTTTTGTGTGATGTGATCGGATTCTTGCTTCCATCACCCCTTATCTTTTATTTTAATTATTCTAATCAAGTTTTTGAACCCATGAACCAATTTTTGGATTAGGTCTGTCCTTCGGACTCTTGAATAGCATGGTGGCCTATGTTAGAAGCATGCTCTGCTGCAGAAGCCATTCTTGTTATGTTTATTCTTAGATTAATAGTCTTTGAGTTGTTATCTTGTAATATGCCTTTTCTATATATGTTGTAAATCTATCAAGTTCAATAGAAGTGAGTTTGATTGCAATTGCTTGTTCTTCTGTTTTACAAGTATTTTACAGTTCAATTTTCTAACATTGTATCAGAGCATTCTAAATCTTAGAGGCCTGCATACAATCCTTTTTTTTTTCTTTCAAAAACTCTTGAAAGAAAACAACCTATATTCCCAACTACTCAACCACTAATGTATAATATCTAACCCCAACTAAGTGAGCTTATCTTTTCTAGTAACCTTTATTGGGAAGGAATGCCACATATGGAGTGACAGATCTGTGAGATGCAATAGAGGAATGGTATGAAGCACCAGATGAGGATACAAGCCTCACGGTCACTCAACTCAAGAATGAAAAGCAGAAAAAGCAGAAAAAGCAGAAAAAGCAGAAGAATTTTAGAGCAATCATAATGCTCCAATCAACCATCTCAAATGAGATATACACAAGGGTTCTTGATAGCAAAAATGTCAAAACTTTTTGAGACACTCTAAAAGAGGAATTTCTTGGTTCCAAATAAGTGAGTGTTGTGAACTTGCTAGTTGCAAGGAGAGAATTTGAATTTCTAATGATGAAAGAGGATGATAATCTTCAAGCTTACATTGAGAAGCTAAATGCTATTATTGTAAGTCAGCTATCGATTTTTGGAGATGATATATCTGAAAGTGATATTATCAACAAGGTGTTGGTAAGTGTACCAAGAAAGTTTGACTCAAAGGTCGATGCCATCAAGGAAAGCAAGGATCTGTCGACCTTAACCATAACTGCTTTGCTAGGGTCTCTTCAAGCCAATGAGAGGAGATACTCAAATAGAGACCCGATTACTACTGAGGGTGCTTAGTAGGTTAAGCAAAAAAAACCTTTAAAGAAGGGAAATCTAACAAGTAGTTAGAGGGACTGGTCTGATAAAAAGTAGTTCAGTTGTAATTTTTGTAAGAAAGAAGGCCATATTGAGAAGCTTTATTGGTGTAAGAAGATTGAATGCTCAATCTGCAAGAAGCTTGAACATGTGGATAAAAATTGTAGAAGAAATTTTTTTGATGCTAGACCCTCATCCTAACAAGCAAGTTCAACAAAACAAGAGGAGTACTTGTTCATAGCTCATTCAAATTTTGGGTCCAAGAATAAACCTCAGTGCCACTATTCCAAAAGGTTTGGACACATTGAGAGGGAATGTAGGAAGAAGAAGTTTAAGACAAATCAATCTTAAACCCCTAAAAGAGGTGAAATAGAAACAATAGTTGAAGAACAACTTTTCATGACTTCCCAGTTAGAAGAAAAACTAAACAAAGATGAATGGATCATTACCAGTGGCTATACTAGTCACATGACCTTCAATAGTAGCCTATTTCAAATGCTGAATGACTCCATCAAGACCAAAGTCACCATTGGTAATGGAGAAGAATTGAAAGCTGAAGGAAGAGGAATAATTGCTGTCAAAACTGATGAGAGAGTGAAGATCATCGAGGATGTTCTGTTCATGCCAAACTTATATCCAAACTTGCTAAGTGTTGGTCAGATGATGAAGAATGGCTACTACCTAACCTTCAAAGAACAACATTGCACCATTGAAGATTCAAGAGGAAACGTGGTGGCAAATATGAAGAGAGAATAATAACTTCTCTTTAAATTAAAAAAGGGACAAGCACAAAGCTTTAATGACAAGGGAGGATGAATCTTGGCTATGGCACATAAGGTTTGGCCATTTTAAATGAAGAAGATTAGCTCTCTAAGCAATAAGAATCTGGTGGAGGACATTTCACAACTAGAAGTTTTGAAAGATGTTTGTGAAAGTTGTCAATTAGGGAATATGCACAAACTACCATTTCCTTCAAATCAAGCTCAATCTAAAAAGAAGATCAAGATCCTGAGATCAGACAATGGATTCACCTCAGTTGATTTCAACGGATTCTGTAAGGTTATGGCTTGCAAGTAAAACAAGCATGGAGCAGTGTTAGAAAATGCTTGTTTTAGCTCGAAGGGTTGACGGCTCGAGGTCGATGTGTCGATGCTTGAAGGGTCGATGTTTTGTGTTAGCTAGAAGGGTCGAATGTACTCTACAGTTTGAAGGGTCGAGATACTCGACGGGTCATCTGGGTCGACGTACTCGATGGTTGATGTACTCGACAATTGTTGTTTGCGTATTGCGTAAAGATCATAATAGAAGTTATTTTTGTGTGATGTGATCGGATCCCTACTTCTATTACCCTTTATCTTTTATTTTTGTTTTTCTGATCAAGTTTTTGAAGCCGTAAATCAAGTTTTAAATTAGGTTTGTCCTTTAGACTCTTGAACATCATGGTGGCGTGTGTAAGGAGCATCCTCTGTTGCAGAAGCCATACTTGTTATGTTTATTATTATATTACTAGTCTTGTTAGCTTTTAATCTATTTTTTTTATATATGTTGTAAATCTATCAAGTTCAATAGAAGTGAGTTTGATTGCAATTGCTTGTTCCTATATTTTACAAGCATTTTACAGTTCAATTTTCTTACAAATCAATCTAAATGTTGCACGCCTTTTGCAAATCGTTCATGGCTACCATCAGCGGTCTTAGGAATCTTAATTCCTTACCACCACCTCAACGGATAAGGGAAGCCACCATGGATTTCACCAACTATCTTAATTCTATTCATGATGAGGTGCGCATAAATATTACCCTTAATAATGAGGAGTATGCTGCCCAAATTAATATGCACCAGCGAGAAAGGCAATTCAGTGAAGGTGAGGATTTTCTAATCTATTTATGATCCGAGAATTTTCCACCTGGCAGCAATGGGAAACTTCATGCTCGTCATGCCAGCCCTTTCAAGGTTAAGCGAAAGTTAGGGCTCAATGCTTACGTGATTGACCTCCCGGACACATTCGACATCAGTCCCATTTTAACGTGAAGGATTTGTCAGCTTATTGCGATGATGAGGCACAAGATTCAATTGGGAATGACCCTATTGTCAGACTCCGACCTACTTACCCACCGTGAGATGAGATTGAATCTATTGGCGATCATCAGTTTATGTCAACCCGACGAGGAGGTTATTACAAGTTCTTGGCTTACTAGCGAAATCGCTAGAATTCGGACTCCGTATAGCTTCAACCAAATGAGCTCCTCCATCTCAATGCAAATTTATTCCGAGCTTATGTTTGACAGAACTTATCGGAGGCAAGTTTTCTAGAAGGGGTGGAAGTTGCTGCAAACACTGCTTATGTGGATGATAAGTAGCAGCGGATGATCATTCTACAGTGAAATCGCAAGTTGGGATTAGTAGCTGTTTAGTAGTTTAGCTTTATAGCAGTTTATTAGTTTTATAGCAGTTTATTAGTTTTGTAGCAGTTGTTAGAAGCAATTTATTAAGTTATTTTCAATATAGTAGTTTGTCTTCATGTAATTGTTCATGAAAGGAATAAAGGATCTAGCATTTTGACTTTCAAAGAAACTTGAATGGAGTGATTCCGTACTTGATTGGGAGAGGTTCTCATTATTCATCATTTGGTGGTTTAGGTTCGAGTTTGTGAGATTTGTATGAGCGGAGCCAAGGGAAGCATAAACACCCGAAAACCCGCAGCTTTAGATAATTTGGCGGTTTGGCAAAGAAACATTCAAATGGGGACTTGCCAGCAAGAAGTGGAGTTGGAGTCTGATTCATAAGATAAGTAGTCGTACCAAACACATGAACCCAAAAAATCGACGGAAGGTTACCATGATGAAGTAAAGCAAGACCAATTGTAACTACATGCCGATGATGGCATTTGGCCATCCCATTTTGTTGTGGAGTGTGAGGGATGATGGTATACGAACCGATCCCATGCTTAACAAGATAAGGTTGGAGAGCTTTCAATTCACCACCATTATCACTATACAAATTCTGAATATTTTAAAGAAACGCGGTTTTCAACTAACTCATGTATTGAGGAAATATAGAAGCAACCTGTGACTTATTATGCAGTGGATACAACTAAGAGTACTTAGTGAAATGATCAACAAGTAGTAGATAAAATCTGTGACCATCAATCAACGAGAGACGACTGGGCCCCTAACATCAGCATATATATATTAAAGAGGATAAGTAGTGGTAAGAGAAATATCATTAATGATAACCAATGGCTTTTATTAGAATCACAAGCAATACAAAAAGGAAAAAGAGAGGATGAATCCTTCATAACTGATAAATTAAATATTTTGAGAATTAAAACTACTAATCCGAGAAGAGGGATGGCCAAGGCGGTTATGCCAACATGATAGAGAAGCCCGCTCACCAAGACAAGTCGTCAGATGTGATGAAGAGGCTATCAGACGGAGCACATAAATGCCTTTTTCACACGGCCCACGAAGAAGAGGCACCCCCATTGTTCCATCCTTCACAACAAAATGAGAGTCATGAAAATCAAAAATATATTATTTTCCTTTGCAAGTTCATGAATAGAGATAAGATTCTTATAGGCCTTCGAAACATATAGCACATTAGATAAACGAAAGGACCGAGAGGGAAAAGAAAGGTCATAAGAGCCGACATGAGAGATATGCAAACCTTTACCATCAACTATGTGAACCTCATCCATTTCATCATATTCGGAGTGAATAGACAGATTGAAAAGATCAACAGTGAGATTATGAGAGGCTCTTGAGTCGAGTAACCATGAGGTATCAACTCGAAGTTTATTCAATGAGCATAAAGCATAATTAGCTGTGGCGGCTAGTTTGTGATAAACATCAGTAGTGTAACCCGAGATGTCGTAATATTAACAGATGACATTAAAATGACCAGTGTTGGAGCCTTGATTATTAGACCGATCCCTATTACCATAAGAATGACTACAGTTGGAGAAGTGCCAAGAGGAAGAGCTTGGGTATGGTGGGCCTTGAGGAGAGGTGCGGGATGCGGCATTAGTCGTGGCAATAAGAGAGGATGTGGCCATATCCAAGTGCTTGAGATAAGCCTCATGCGCGAAAAGGATTTCATGAAGCTCTTCGAATGAGTATCGAGTCTCCGGAGCATGGATGAGACCAGCAATATCACAATAGGATGCACCAAGTCTATTAAGTACATAAAGAGTAATATCATCTGCAGAGATAGGATGGTCAATAACAGCAAGTTCATCAGTTTTAGATTTAATCATTTAAGAAAAGCTGAAATGGAGTTCGAGCCGAGAGTAAGGGAAGCAAGGTCGTCCTTGATTTGCATCAAACAAGTATGAGATCGATTTGCATACAATCGAAAGGGGATGGTATAAGCAGCGGAGGTAGTGTGAGCAGTAGCAATGAGAGGTATCATTTTCAGGGTGACAAAACCAAAAATGGCCAACCAGATGAGGCTATCTTGACAAAGCCAATGTATGTAAGCAGCAGAGGACCCATGAGGAGGGGCTAGGATAGACCCGTTGAGATAATCGAGAAGGTCGTACCTGATGAATAACGACTCAATTTGAGCACGCCATGATGGGAAATTGATGGGTGTAAGCTGCAACAAAAGTTGATGATGTGCGTTGATGGTAATCAACGGGAGGCCAAGCAGACTCGGAGGAGGCCCCCTTTGAGGTGGGATGGCTGGGGTTGCACTAGTGAAGGCATCGATGGCAGCGAGAGGGGCTATTAGAGCCATGAGCAAGAATGTAGTCGGAGGAGCAGACACGGCTGTATGAGGTGGGACAAGATCAGGAGTGTCTTCGACAGCTGCTAAGGTGAGGTGGTTGTTCGACATAGGAAAAAAAAATCATAACAGACTTACAAAAAAGGATTTAACTCGTAAGAGTGTTTTAGGCTCTTGATACCATATAAGACCTTGAAATTATGTTTACTGCATAAATCAAATGGTTACAGAGAAGTATAAATATCTATACAATATTTGTATATTTGACCTTGTATAAGGAAAGATTTTATGTGATCAATTTAGTAGAGAGGAAATAATATTAACATGATTCAAGGGGAATCCGATTTACAATCGGATGGAGATAAATATCAATGTATTAAAAGTTTAGGAAGTGTAGAAATAATAAAGAATGAAAGGAAAAGGTAACAATGTAAGAAGCATTTAGACAATGAATTTCCTCCCATTTTGGGGAGAGACAAATTTTCAATGTGGCTTAAGAATTTTGCTTACTTTTCTTTGTTTAATAGAAACCACGCTAAGAAATAGTTTCAAAGAACCCCACTTACTTTCCATGTTTTTTTCTCAATACAAACATAACGTAAATGAATTTGAACATGATAAGATATTGTACATATATAAGATATTGTACACTCCCCCACCCGTCACTTCCTTAGATATTGTACATATATAAGATATTGTACACTTCCTCCCTTGGACCAACCCAATCACTCCCCCACCCGTCATATATAAGATATTGTACATATCTTAGATGAATTTGAACATGATAATCTAGCTAAATATAAACTTGTTAGAGATAGAGAAAAACAACTGGTAAAGCCTAATTCCCAATATTCTTATGCATATATGATTTTTAGTGCCTTGATTACAGGTCATGAAGTTCAAAGTAGCGAACCCAATTATTATGAAGCTGTTGTGAAATCTAAAGATTCCCTTAAGTGGACAGCATCTATGAAAGAGGAAATATACTCATTGGTAAAAAATAATACATAGAAGATGGTTCCAAAACAGGAAAAATAAAGGTTAATAGATTGTAAGTAAATCTTCAAGATTAAAGAATGTATGTCTTCTAATTGTACTAGATATAATGTTAGGTTAATAGCTAAGGGATTTACTAAAAAAAGAGCAGATTTTAAGGAGACATTTTCACCCATAGTGAAATTCAAGACAATTAGGATGATCTTAGCTGTAGTTGCATATCTAGACTTATAAATAGAACAAATAGATGTAACAACATCTTTTTTACCTAGAGAATTAGAAGAAATAATATGTATGAAACAACCTATAGGTTTTATAGATAAATCAAAACTTGACCATGTTTGTTTATTAAGAAAATAATTGTATGGCCTTAAGCAATCACCAAGGCAATGGTGCAAATACTTTAATACTTTTGTCATAGATTTTATTAACAGTAAATATGATACTTATTTTTATTTCTCTAACAGTAAATCTGTTATTATATGTTGATGATATGTTACAAATAAGTAAATCAAAAACAACAATAACTGATTTAAAAGAAAACTAAATTCTAAATTTGAGATGAAGGATTGATGAGAAGTTAAGAAAATTTTAGGCATGGAAATACTTTAGAGATAGGAAAACAAACTTCTTAAAGTTAACCAAAAATTTACTTAACCAAAGTAGAATATGTTTGTTTGTAAATCTATGAATATGCCTCTTGCTAGCCATTTTGTATTAAATAAAATCTGTGAATATGCCTCTTGCTAGCCATTTTGTATTAAATAAATCTTAATGTCCTAAAAGGGAAAAAGAACATATAAATATGGAACAAAAACTTTATTTAAAGGCTATCAGATCCATCATGTACTCTATGATAAGCACTAGGTCAGCTTATGTCATATTAATATTAAGTAGGTACATGTCTAATCTTAGTTATAACATTAGAGTGCTTTGAAATGGGTTTTGAAATATATTAATAATACAATGTCAGTTGGTTTAAATTTCAAAAATTGGACTAACAAACTTGATCAAGCTGGCTTCGTAGACAATGACTTTGCAAGAGACAAAGACTCAAGGAAATCTACACCTTCCTACCAGTTCCTATTGGGTGGGAATTGTCTAAGCTAGAAAACTTAAATACAATCTTTAGTTGCAACCATAGGTAGCAGAGCTTTTGGTGAAGTGTGGCCAGGCTAAAGCTGTAAATCTAGTAAAGTTAATTGTAATGATTCTATCTTTCATATTATAGACACTATGCTTTGTGGGTACTTTTGCTTGGATTGGAAATGGCCATTCATACATAAGTTCTCTAAATTCCATTGGA
Organism: Coriaria nepalensis; assembly: GCA_027186245.1. Classification (NCBI taxonomy): domain Eukaryota; kingdom Viridiplantae; phylum Streptophyta; class Magnoliopsida; order Cucurbitales; family Coriariaceae; genus Coriaria; species Coriaria nepalensis. The sequence goes on along the minus strand of CP114491.1, from coordinate 5,921,660 downwards.
GAAGAGAGAGCAAGTTCTGAAGAACTGACCGAACTTCTACTTCTTCAACTACTTTGCTAGGGTACTTTTCCTTCGACCTTACATTTTCTATTTTCATTTTTATATTTTCGCCTTCACCCCTTTGACAACCTATCTCAATTTGATGCTTCTCACTTTTCACTATACTACTGGTCTTAGCCTCTATTCTTTGCTTTCTGAATATAGTGTTAATATGCATTTACCATTAGATCTATAAAAGTAAAAGTAGTGAATTTCAAATGTTTTCATTCATATCAAATTTTATGCATGGATTAAATACAGACAAGCCAATATCAAGTCATAAAGAAACATATCATATACATATACTTACAGAAAGCATAGAGAAACATCACAAATAATTTGTGATTATATCTCATATAACTACTTTATATTGCCTCTAAAACGTCGACACATGTGTCCATGAGCAACTTTGATTTATTAGTTACTTTAATCCAAATATTATCGTGAAACTTAAAATATTAAACTAGATCGTGCATGTGTTCATGAGTACGTCTAGAATGATAGCATTAATTAATCACACATCATATCCTCAAATAATAAATCTGAATGTTTATCCCAATAAGTTCCACACGATGTGGCCAACTTATGATTAGTATAAATACCCACATATATTATAATGGTTGTGAGTTAGGCCATAAAACCATTTCATAACTAACCTTAGTTCAACCTAATCTAAGGAAGATTTTTTAAGGATAATGGGGGTCTCATTTGAACAAACACACGCACACATGTTATATATATATATATCATGTATGTACTATCTTATGGAATTTAAATATGATGTAACAACATATTCAACCAATCATACATATATATATATATATATGATAAATAATGCGTAGATATTTAACAATTTAAATTACATATATCTAGCATATCAAGCAATTCAAAATTTTATACACTACATATTGTCTTCTACTTTAAAGCATGATAATATAATGTTTATGGAAATCCAAACAAAACTTTTAGATTTTAATAATTTAAATTCTTGGTTATCTAATCTAATCATTGAGTATGTTTTAATTATGTAATAACACAATCAAGCAATCAAAATATTTACCTTAATTCTTTAAGGAAAAGTTTACAAAAATACTCACTTTCCAAATCTGGAAGGTTTCCTAATCAAGAAAGTTTCAAAAAGTGGAAATGTGCTAATTTTGGAAAATTACCTAATTTAGAACTCCTTTTATAATGGTAAAGTTACCCAAATAAAGAATTTTCAATTTAGAACTCTTTCTAAAATAGGTTAGTTGTCAAAAATTAATTTAAGGTAATTTACCGTGTTGGAAAATTTTTCGAAATTTAAACATGTTAAGAAAGTATTTATATAACAATTTATATCATTACATATTATATAACAAATCAAATTTTATCTACCAAATTCAAATCCTATTAAATAAATTTGAATTTCTTTGTCCTAATGGGAGTACCTGTTCCGGTCCTGTTTGATCGGGAATCACAGAATCAGAACTAGTACCGGTCCCCAGAATCAATTATTTAGGGGTGGATATTTTTCTTTGTCCAGATGGGAGTACCTATTCCGGTCCTATTTTGATTGGGAATCAAAGAATCGAAACTAGTACCAGCCCCAGTATTGAGGAACATGACCAGGACCGGGAACAAAATCAATTTTGGTCCCAATCCCGTTTATATCTAAGAAAGAATTAAAAAATTTATTTTTTAAGTTTAATAATATAATTATGAGTGTTGAATTGATTTTACTCATGATTTTTATATCAAATTTTGTCGTTAATTTTTTATTTTCTCGGTGATTTTTTAAATTTATGAATGTTATATGAACTATAAACTCAAATTTACACTATTATGTAAATTAAATAATTAATAATCAATTATTTATAAATAAAAAAATTTGTTGGGAATTTGATATTATACTAGTCCCATAGCAGTGGTACCGGTACCGATCCAAAATTGAATATTTCATTCCCAATATCGGGATCACGAAACCAGGACTGGTATAATAGCAGGAGAAATGCCCACCCCTGGTTTGATTCTTTTTTAATTAATAAATTTAATAGATAAAATTAAATTTTAATCCATCAAATCTTAGATAATAAATTATTGTAATTTGAATTCAAAAATAATATTTTGTTTCCATTATATCTCTAGTTTATCATATAATCCGCCCCCACAACAATAATTTTCTAGATCCGCCATCGATCACACATATACATGTACTTACAGTAGAAACATTCCAAGAAACATTTGAAAGATCAAGATCTAGTATACTTACAGGGGTCTCGATATAGGATCGAATAGCTGCTCTTACAATTTGACGTGTTGAAGATGATAATTGCTTATGTGTTCACCTTTTAATCGTAATCTACACAGCCTGGTTTCACTAAGTTGATTTCTGCTTCAAGATTCATCTTGTAAAAATGAAGCTCAAGGAAGGGGAAAGGGAAAATACTATTTTCTCTCTCTATAATTTCAACCAATATGGAGAAGGAACAACCAACATGTCAACCGACCATTTTAGTGTTCCTAAACGAGTGTAAGTCTCATCAAAATAGTCTCATAACTTTGACTTAGTCAACTATTAACTTATTTAAAGTTTCACTTAACTAATTAAGTGATTAGGTGGGTTTATTCTCCTTGCATGGCCGGCCATTATATGGATCATAACCCATAACAATTCAATTAACACTTAATTAAATTAGGTCTAAATTATTTAGTTACTAATTGGTCAATTAACTCTTTAAGGTATAACTATTAATCAAAGATTTTACGATCTTTACTATATAAATACAACATTGTGAATTTTTTATTTTACCCTCATAGTCAAACTACTCGTTTTCCTTATTCTCGAAGAAAACTTAAACCGAGTTACTCTCAAACTTAATATGTATGATCAATTAGGTTCTGCATCACGCTAGTAGGATGATTTCATAATAATTTATGATTTTATCTAATTCATAATTAAATTCATTTAATTTTAAAATTACCTTTCAAAATAAGCAATTGATTTAATCAACTTATGATTAATTAACTTAAATCTATAAGTAAAAATTGACTTCTAGCTAAGTGTCATGAGATGCAAAAAGATCATCTTCCAAAAGAACCCACAATGACTACAAAATTGAACAAGTATTTATTTTTCCATCTAGCCGATGTTTTGATGCATTATGGGACATAGTTTAACTATTAAGACAAATCATATGAATAATTATATCTTTAATGAGCATAGACTATGGTCTCATAAAAAAATCTGCACACGATTTTAATCTACGCGGATATTTTCAATTCAATAAATAATATAATTCATAGGACTTATTTCCTAAAATTGAGCAGTAATAGATTTTATCTTGATCACTCATAACATTTATGTACAACATTTTATATGCCATATAGTTCACCCCAATATAACTCATGGTTAGGGTTTTTCAAAACAATGTCGAAGTATAAAACTTGACATGTAAGATACTATGGTGATCTTAGATTTAAGAATTATGGTACTATAACTATTAAATAATTCTTATTAACAGTTAGTATTCTTATTATCTTCTTATCATCTAGAATCATCTAAGTATCACGTTCAGTGTATTTTGTTTTCACTAAGCACTCATATAATCATCATGATATTCTACAAACAATAATGATCATGTTAATGTTCATCCAGGACATTATAAAGATGAACAATACAATAGTCTATACGGATTATCAATGTCATTCTTGATAATTCTATAACTATAAACAATTTATATCTTAAATTGTAATCAATATGCATCTCTCCCGCCATGATCTTTATCATATTTTCAAGTGTATATCTTAAGGTACTAGAGTTGTCATAATATCATAATATGTACTTAACGCATATGATATATTAATTGCAGATAGTGCGTTTACTCATCTATTGTTTGTTTCTTAGACTGATGGAAATATGAAGAACCAAGCATGGGAAGAAATTGGATATAATGCAGACATTAGAAAAAAGCCAAGCGCCGAAAAGGGAATCGTAGAAAGAATCAACGAAAATGACTCCACTCTTATCCAATCTCTAACCGAGAAAGGCCTTGAGATGACAGAAGATCTACTTAACGACATCTATAAGATCAGATGTGATGTTGTCATAATCAGATCGGTGTGGCGGAGGGGTTGCGGCTGCAGTTCTTGCAAGCTCGGGCCAAAAAGTAATTGTTCTCGAAAAAGGAAATTATTTCGTCCCAAAAGATTACTCGTCATGGGAAGGTCTTCAATACATGAGCTATACGAATCTGGTGGAGGCTCTGCTGATGGGAAATTCATGCTCTTGACTGGATAAACGGTTGGTGGAGGCTCTGCTGTGAACTCGTCTGCATTATTAATCAAGACACCAAATTCAGTTCTAGATGACTGGCTATTATTTGCGATCCCGATTATCAGATGGCCATGGATGTTGTTTGTAGCAGAATTGGTGTTACTGATAAAACCAAATTCCTCGGAAAGGTTGTGAGAATCTCAGTTTGAATGTTAAATCGGTTCCTAGAAATTCCTCGGAAAATCATTTCTGTGGTTCTTGCAATTATAGTTGTAGGGTAGGGGATAACAAAGGGACCGACTCTACTTGGTTAGTTGATGCTATTAAGTTTGGTGCAGTAATTTTAACCGGCTTCAAAGCTGATAAACTCAATATTTGAAGATTACTAAGGACGAAAAAAGAGAAATGCTGAGGAGAAATTGCTACACCTCTAAGTAATAATATCACTAAGAAAGTAATGATTGAAGCAAAAGTAACAATCTCGGCTTGTGGATCTCTTTAACTCCACCTCTACTGATCAGAAGTGGACTGAGTAATCTTATTGGCAAAAACCTCCATTTACACCCTTTTCTATCAGCTCGGGGATACTTTCCGGAACAAAGGTCGGAATTCAGAGGGAAAATGTTTGAGGGAGGAGTGTCTACTTCCATCCAAAGAATTCCAATGTGGGGGCGGTCGTAGAAACCCTTGTACTAGGACCGGCCTCATTTGCTGCATTGTTCCCTTGAGTTTCTGGGCTTGACATGGAAGAACGAATGGTCAAATATGCAAGAACAGCTCACCTTTTCACTTTGGTCAAAGATCAAGGTTCAGGAGAAGTGAAAGGCAGGGGGATGATTCGGTATAAACTCAATCAGATGGATAAAGGGAATCTAAAAGCCGGTTTAAGACAGGCATTGAGAATCTTGATTGCTGCTGGAGCTAGTGAAGTGGGTACTTACAGGAGCGATGGGCAGAGAATGAAATGTGAGGGAAAAGTTGGAGTTTCTGGGCATGGTGGTTGATGCGGTTGGAGGGCCGGGGTCCATGAGGGCAGGGGGCGGATGCAGGTCGGGGGTAGTGGGGCAACTGCCCCCACAAGCTTTTCAATATTTAAGATTTTACCCCCATAAAATTAAATTTGATAAAAAAATAATTTTTCTCTGATAAATTTTTATAGAAATAGAATTTAATGAAAATTAAATTATCATTAGATACAAATTTTAATGTTTTGATTTAATATTTTTCAAAATATTAAGATCTAAATTATATTTTTCTTAAAAAAAGAGGTGTATCTTTTTATATATATAGAATATAATTAGGTTATACGGTATATTTAATTTCTTAATTATAACCACTTTTTTATTTATAACTAAATATAAAATTAACATTTATATTTTTATTATGAAAAATTTTAATAATACATATTTACGTGGGAGCCGCACCCCTAATTATTTCTCTAGTTTTTATATAATCTGTCCCACAACAAATCTGCGACTGCATGGGCGCTAGTAAGGGACGATATATTGTTCGGCACATCCGATGAGTAGTTGCAAGATGGGTGCCACTGAGAAGGAAGGTGCGGTTGATGAGACTGGTGAGAGGTAGGAAGCGAAGGGGCTGTATGTATGTGATGGGAGTGTGCTTCCGAGTGTAGATGGGGTTAACCCTATGATTACCGTCTCTTAACCCTATGATTACCGTTTCTGGGGTTAACCCTATGATTACCATTCAATCCACTTCTTATTGTATTTCTAAGAAGATTGCAGAATCTTTGAGGAAAAAAGTAGTTGTTAGTTTGTTTTTCTATAAATGCTTTTTATAATAATTCCGAAATGAAATGTAATAAATCCCAGTACAAAGAGATTTTCTTCACCAGGGAAAGTGTAATGAATGTAAAATCCTACCCATGTCCTAATCCAATATGTAGTAAACTAAGTTTTGTTGAACCAACTAAGTTTTTTATCTACCAATAAAAATATATTTTATTATTTAAAATAAAAAAGAGAATAATTATTTTAGTGAATATTGCATAATAAATATTATTAATTGACTAAACTTAATTTCAATATTTCAAGTATCACTATCATTAATAAGAATGAGTTGTTCAAGAATAAGTATCACTATTATTACACTTTTATTAATAGACAAAACTTTATCACTAATATTATGGAAACTAAATTAAATAATTCCGATGTCAGTTAATTTGTACCCTTTTAATAATGGAAGGTTTAAACATTCAATTAACACGTAATTATTTTAATTTATTCATATAATATTTTTTATTTTTTTTTGGTAGACAAAATTTAGTTCACACGTAGGCAGATATAAATAAATAATTGGAAAACTATAACGAGCCATAAAATTCAAAATAATTCTAATAAACATCTTAAATTTTTATAATTATAATAAATATTTTACTTTAAAACTTTACCCATAACAAACTCCGATACTAAATAAAATTTTATATAAACTTTCTAATTATATAATATTTTAACAGGTTTTATTATTTCAAATCAATTTTCGATCTTTATAACCTTTCGCCGCCGAAAATATTGTAAATTCTAAATTTGACAAACTAAAAATTTTATGATATTTAAACAATTAACTTTTATTTCTACATTTTCAACCTCCACCACTGTCCTTCTCTACCATAAAATATCTCTTTCTTGATGTCCTGACCAAGTTTAAAAATTGGTTTAACACTATACCAAAATCAATTTTAAAATAAATATAAAATGTTTAACTTGTCTATTTTAGATTTTCAAAATATTTCCAACGATGGTCAACAGAGGCAAAATGATTGTGCACAAGTGTAGAAATGGAAGATTGACTTCAAATATAATCAAATTGGTTCAAAAATATGAAAATAAAATTTTGGGAGTCAAAGATAAAAAATATTTTATTTAATAAATTTTAAAGGTTCATTATAATTAAAATCTCTCAAACAAGGTATTTATTATAGTTATTTCAAACCTTGGGGGTTCATCCTAATTTCTCCTAAATAATTAACAAAACATTCAATTAACATGTCATGAAAGCAAATATGCCTCCACATCAATCAATACCTCAAATCTCTATCTACATATTATTTACTGGAGACCAAATCTAGGTCTACCGATTCAGTTTGCATATACCGCTACGATTTCGACTATCATTCAATAATTGCCGGTTGATATCATATATATTCTTTTCAACATCTAGTGTCAAACAAAATTTCTAGACTGTGAGAAAGGAAAAATACCGATTGATCTTTCTTCGAAGCCATGATTTACTACTGGTCTAGAATATGGGGACGAGGGAATGTTAGGAAACAGGTGCACCAAGATCCTCATCCACCTTGTTTTCTTGGCATCTCTTCAAAATGTGGAGTTGGCGCCTAAGGTGGAGTACCTACAGCAGTAGTGGGCCATAGTAAACAATGAAAAATGATGCAAATTAGGAGAGCACAAAGTGAATATTTGGAGGTACTGCTAAGAAGAAATGAAGGAAAAGAATAAATAATTCCTCAACGAACAGAAGTGAGCATTCAAAAAGTGAAAACATGAACAAGAGAAAAAAGCAATACCTCTTCTTGAAGCAGAGTTGGAAGACTCTCAGTTGAAACAAGCCTATCTATATCTTCCAAGAGTTTATGTTCTTTAATTCCAGCCCAAGTTTCAGGAGGCAGGGCCAAAAGCAGTGCTGTTAGAATATCATTGCTAGCCGGGTGCATCTTAATGCCATTAATCGTACTATTCCAGCCACAGCTGGATTTTATTGGAGGCGAAGGAACTAATAGGTCAACACCTTCCTCATGGTCACCATTAACCACTGTCCCATAAACCACTGTAACTGGCTTATCACCATTAGCCTTAACGCATTCGACACATGTTTTGCAACAGCAGTACTTTTTTGTCAACCCTGAGTTCCCGCTCAATAATTCTGCCCCCTGGCAACATATTGTGGCAACAATTTCAGACAAATTGTCTTCAAGACCAGAAGCAGTTAGGTTCTTGAGGGACGAAGTTTCTGTAGACCAAAAAGATGCCACGTGTTTGAAAAGGTCAGTGTCCTGCACCTGTTTTAGTATCTCTTCCTGCAAAAGGGATTTGCCAGCTTTAATTCAACGTCAAAGAAACAGCAGGACATATCTATTTCTAATAGGAACAAAAGGATATAGAATAAATAATGCATGTGCCATACCTTGAGGGCAATTCTTGATTTCTCTTCTTGACTTAAACCCTGAGCACCGTCCTCTCTCCTTCGGACCTCTGCAACCCATTTGATAAAATCACCAAAATTGGATGGTAGTGATGTGAAAACAATAGATAGGACTTCATGAATGTCTTTCAATCCCTCCGACTTCAAGAGAAGAGGTACATCATCTGCCAAAAACCTTGCTATACCAACCCAACTCTCATGCTTACAGCTCTGCAAAAAAGATCCAGCATGTTACTATTAGCATAATTTAGAGAAGAAGCCAGGATTCAAATGCATCTTCATATGAGAGTGGAGAGATGTAGGTGTCACAAACAAATCAGGTGTTATGCCTGATATTAACTTAGTCAAATACAACAAAATCAATACAGCCATTTCTACTAAAGGCTTGGGTGAGCACACATACACCAAGCAAATCAGGGGAAGAATGCATACAAACAAATTTAAGGAGAGAAGAACCTTACATAGTTCAAACTTACTCAGCTAAAGAACAGCTATAGTACAGATGAAGATAGTACCCTTTTAGGCCAGGGGCCCAAGGCATTAAATGCAAAGGGTCTCAATAGTTTTCATTTGTAACATGTGAGGCACCACAGGCAGAAAGAACATTCATCCCTAAAAGCAGGCCCCAAGAAGCCCAAGGCTGCTAGTAGGATTCAGAACCAAAACCTTGCCAGGGAACACATCAAGTCCTTTGCGACACCACTTAAGCTAACCCATCAAGGTTGAAATGAAAGTAGCATGTGAAACATTAACTACATTTCACATCCTATTTGTCTCAGTTCCAGGGGCATCTACATGATTTTGAAATTGAGATGATTAAGCAATTATTCAATTACCCAACGTAAGAGATTACTGTAAGAAAGAATTTCTTCGATAGACACCAATAGATAATTTGAACCTCACGAGAAAGACAAACCAACTAAAAGGAAAAATATACGGGTATAATTCAAATGGTAACACAAGAAAAATTTTCTAAAATGAAAATGCTTTGCTCGACAGACTTCACCCTCTATCTCTATAATATGGCCATACTGCATTGCATGTCTGGAAATAAGTATACATTTACTCATTATTGTCACCACAAGATGCCTTATCCTGAACCAGATCCATGCTTCCTAAGCCACAATCAAAATTATAAATACAATATACTTCATAATGTTGCTTTCAGTGCCATTAAAATATTGACATTACCAAACAAGTATGAGAAGTAAAACAGTTAAATTTTCTCTCAAAGTATTTCGCTGATCACAAGGTAAACAAATTGTTGACATAGGCTATTGTACAAACTACAGCACCACCCATATGAAGAGTGCTTACACTTGAATATGTTTGCATTAATTGGAAGATTTATCATCAATTTGTGTCATACCAGGGTATAAAGTAATCCTGGCTCCCTGTGAGGCCTAGAAATAAGCATGAACCTGGGACACAGAAATTTTTAAAGTGATAAATAACTGAAGTGAGAGGCACCGTCAAAGTTGTTAAAACCAATAGATATGCATGTATATTCATCTATATGGAAAATAAAGCTTTACACATGAAGATATCACACCTTTATAATGGACAGGAAGAAAAAATTTAGCACAATAATTACGTATTACTGCAATTCCTCCCATACATTCAAAATTGTTTTTTTTTTCCCTTTTTTTTTCTTTTCAATTAGCTTCCTGAAACATCAAGTTGAAAATTTACAACTAAACAAAGCAAGACACGCTTGTACTTTTTTCCAATCCCCTTTAAACTACCCCTCTCTAAAAAAGTTGCTTATCCATTTCATTGAGGTAATAAAACAAACAAAAAGTCTGATCAATATAAGCAGGACAAGTTGCACACTACGTATAAATATGAAAACTATATAATTGAAAAGGAAAGGAAAAAAAAAAAACTAAACAAAAAGGTGCAACCAATATAAACTGGACAAGCTGCATGTATGCATAAGCATGTAAATTGTACAGGAGTTAAATGCACAGAAAATACAACATTGAAAAGATGAGCTATATGCCAGAGGATGAATATCTCAAGTGCCTCTACATCATTTGATAAAAGTGAATCACTTGTACATCATATTTCATTACAAATTTAAAAAAATCCCTACCCTCTTTGTTGTCCAGTTGCTTCATCAAAATATCCCATAGCCTCCCAAAGAAGTGAGAGTGGGACCCAATGAGGAGGATACTTAAAACGCGCAACATCTAAAATAAGTGCCATGTCCTTTTCAGCATGATAACCACCAATAGGAGAGAAGTGACCAGTTCCTGTCTGCATATTTATACATCATGACACTACAGTGACAATACTAGAGCCCATTTGGGAGTGCTTATAAGCAGTCAAAACTACTTATTTTGAAAAAATATACAGTTTTGGATGTTTGGCAAAAAAAGTTGTTTGATGCCTTTTTTTTTTTTTTTTTTTTAATGACTTTAATTTATTAGCACCTTTTAAGCACATTTCTACTTATAAGTCCCTTATCAATTATGAGAATATTTTTTTAAGTCTATGATGTGTCAGAAAAATAACAGCTTATCAAATAATGAACACGTATGAGGAGTGCTCTTTTGTGCACCAAAAAATAAAAAATAAAAAATAAAAAATAACAAAGAGAAAGCCACTAGCACTAATTGGGACGAAAATGGAATGGCAAGAAAAAACAGGTACTTACCTGTCTTAGTGCTGCTCTATGATATGATGAGATCAAATGACATTCATCAGATGTCGAACATCTCATTATATACTTCCTAAAATCATCAATGGTACTTTGATTTGTGCGAAAGGCTTCCACTTTAGCTCCGGCACAGTGAGCCAAACATACAAGTTTCCCTAAGGAGATGCCTCTAGCTTTGACTTTTTCCAAGGGCTCACAACAATCCAGCATAGATTCATCAAACCATCTCCAAGGACCTTGAAGATATTTTGATAATTATATAACACAAACTAAACATGATAAGTCCAAATTTCATTGGAAAGACATTTATAAAAATTTAACTCCTTTTATCTGTTCACAATGTAGTAAAAACTGAGAAAGATGTAGTACTACCTTCTATAATCAAAGTTAGCTTCAACCAAACATACTAATAAGGTGTTATTACGAGGAAGTAGCCTGGTGCGAATAGCTAATATATCTAAATTGAAAACATTTTAAACCATGCACTTGTGTATCACACAAGCCTAACAACAGTAAGAGTATCTAGGAAGCAATTCCCCAACTTATAACAGTCAGGAAATGTAAAAGTATATTAAGTGTGGCAGCGGCACAATGATAGAAGATCAATGCAATTTTAATTCATAATGACCTGAAGACACTGGACAGAAATTTTGCTCCCATCATACATTCTTCACTCAATGAAAATTGGGAATAAGTAGCTGCAACATTTTGATCTCTAATGCTTATAAACCTGTAAGCCCTTTAGCTATTACTATTTCAATTGCGGCAAGCCCCATCTTCCCACCATAATTTAAAATGTCAAAAAACAACACTGCTAATAGCTAGATCTCTTAGCACCTCTCTCTTAAGAGAAAACGAGTATGCTAACACATTCATTAGAACAGATGTAAAGTTAAGTTGCTATTCTTGTTACTAAGTTTACCTCTAATACTTTGATAGATTGTAGTCTTTGATCAATAGGGGAAGAGAGAGAGAAACAATGGCTACCATGTTTATTTTCCCTGATGAATGCAATGACCGTTGGAAAAATGAAATGAAATAAGTTCTCGCTTTTGACAAATCATAAACTGCCACTCTCAATTAGAACAAAAAAAGGAACATACATTGCAAAGATAAGAAGGCATATATGCAGAGATCTAGACATGCAAATACTCATATACTAATAATATCTTACCTTTCCATTTTCTTCCAGGATCAATAGCAAGGGCATTCAAGACCATCGATAAACTGGCCAAGCCACAATATGCAGGCTCTGATTGTGTTTGAAAGTAAGAGACTAACCTATAAAAACCTTCCATCGTTCCATGTTGATTGGCTTCAATAAAGAGTTTCTGCAGCTTAAAACAGATGCATATTATTATTCTTTTCACAACGAGCAATTATTCTAATTCTCAAGTTCCAGAGAATGACACTAGAAAAAATACTGATAGCAAACACAGTCAAAGTAGACAGAAATGACATGAAGGTTGCTGGAAGCAGGCACTGAATCCGCTAGAGATTGATTTTATACTCTCTTCAAGCATCCATTTGAAGTCGAGATATAATATCCGTAATATAACCATCTAGGGATGAGTGCCAGTTTAGGCTCAAATAGCAGTTTAGACCCATCTAAATAAAATACACTAATCTCAATACAGTTCAGTAATCGACAGCATTACAAGTGCATCATCAAAATTTTGTTTCTGATTCCATCCCACTTCCTATTAGTATACAACATGACCACTGATCACTGATTTTACAAAGCATAATGATTTCAGGAAATTTAAGGGACATCATATGAACAAAAAAGAGCGCATTGCCAAATCAGTGTGAAGCAGAGCCACAAGGTCTAATCTAGAAGTACACAGAAATCACGAACTATAATAAACAGAGACAGAGACAGAGAGAGCATGACAGAAGAGAGAGAAACTGCACCTTTCCTTCAGAAGAAGCGAAATCAATTGCAGGAGGAGATGGAAGGACCCGCCTATAGAGCCCAGCCATGGCCATTTTTTAAAATTCTTCGAAATTCTGACGCAAGGGAAATTGGTTGCTGGATAGAAATATTAAGAATCGGAACTTCCAGTCCGTTTAGAGTCAAGATCACACACGAAATACAGAATCATACTACAGTACGAGGCCTAGTTTTGCAAGATTCTTTCGGTGTGTTTATTATCAAAACCCTTCACGGAAGAATGACCCGGTTAGTTACCGTTTCAAGAGAGAAGAAGAGAGAAGAAGAACCAACGCTAAAGGAGATTCCATCGTAGAAGATGGAGACGAGCCGCTACTAAAGAGGGAAATTAAAGCGACGTGAAAACACGTCATTCACCAAATTACTAACAGTCCGGCAATGAAATTGGGCTGGACTAGTTTAAAATTGGTATGGTCCAACAACTTAAAATTGGTATAATTGCTGGAAAAGACTATTTATTAGTTGGTCCATTAAATATTGGGCCTTAAGTGAGAAAGTTTTTTAAGTCTCAATCCAACTTTTTTTTTTTCCATTCACATACTAATCTCCTTTTATCTTATTTATTTATAAAAATAAATAAAAATATAAAAGACTAAATTATTCTCAATATAAAATAAAATTTTGAAACAAAAGAATATGTGAAATAACAAATATAAAAGATCATGTAAGCAAAAGAACTAAGGTTTTATCATAATTTCAAACATATACTACTTCATTATCATTTTATCTTAAAGATACACATGTGTTTAAGTGAACATAAGTGAGTAGACATAAATTAAAACATAGTAGATTTACACACTAGGACACTTTCCCAATGAAAATTTAATAGCCATCTTGATAAGATAAGGATAAGATTCAAAAGCAACTAGCTTTAATGCAACCGGGAGATTGAAAATATAATGTCCGTCAAGCCAATCAATTTTCTCAATCGGGTCATTCACTTATATGAATCAGCCTTAACCTGCATAAGTTATCAACTAAACTAAATATTTATATTTAAATGAGCATTCAGTCTATCATATTAATTATCATTATGACGGAAATAATATTGTATGCATATTGATTGTATGACATACATGATAGATTCCCTTATCTTAGATATGCACTTGGAACCATGATAGCGATCATGCTCGATGAGATCCAAGTAGCTTAACATCTAAGATTTAAATTGTTTATAGTTATAAAATTATCATGATGGGATGATGACGATCTAATAAGACTATCACTTGTGCTATCAACTTCGAGAGGAGAATGATGTTCTTATAATCATCCATATTGAAGAATATTAGGATAGTCATGTAGGTGATTAGTATGGACTAAATAACTAAATGTGATCACTAGACAAATCTCAATAGAAATAATATTGATTGTTAATGGAGTCTTGTCAAGTTGCTATTGTACTTTTCACTCTCAAACCTGAGATAACCACTATACATACGTATGAGAGCACCTAGCTAAGGTTACTAAAAATGAACTATAGGGCATGTGTTCTTATACTGGACGTTTATCGAGTGATAAGATGTGATCTATCATCTCTATATCAGAGAAAGAGTCCTATGAGTGATGTGCATTTATGCAATGAAAAAATCTTTGTACAAAATAATATGGTATGAAAAGAGTGTAAATCCATTATTTGGTTGCAAAAGGACTCTTATGATTCATATAGTTAGTCTAATAAGGTTTAACATTTAAACCATATTATATAATTGATCAAAACTATGGCATAGATAGAAGGATCACTATAATACAGTAATAGTCCTCACTTGTTTTTTTGAAAGTTTCAAACTACTTCTCATTTCACGGGTAGCGTATTTGTATTATTATAGGCTAATATAGACTTAGTGGTTTTAGTTAATTGATCGTAGAGATGATCGAATTAACTGTTTAACTTATATTATAAGGGTAACAGGTCCAATCTTTAGATTGGATAAAATTTATAAGTAGTTGTGAGGTTCACCTACCGGCATAATATAGAATCTATTCAATCATCATAAGAATAAAGGATTATAGCTTAAATCATATTCATAGAAATTTGACTTATTTTTGGAGAACTTTATTTAAAAGATATATAATTAATTAGTTTAATTTGTTAGGTATTTATCACACTGAACTATTAGCATATTAAAAGTGTGATATTAATTAATAAGTTAATTAATTAGTAGAAAAATATTTAAGGTTATTAAAGAGTTAATGGCCTAAACCGGCTATTGGGTCAAAGGCCCAAATTGTGTTAGAATTTTATTGGGCAAAATTGGACAGGTAATTTGGAATGTTAGACATTAAATGGATTTATGAAAATCGAAATAGTTATTGGGCCCGATTATATTTCTAGAGCATTCAATAGATAAATTAGGCTTTTAAGGCCCATGGGAAAAAGCCTCATATCCATTTTCATATATAAGGAAGAGGGAATCCTCCTCTTTCCTAACTCAGAGCCACCAATTACTTTTAGGAGAGAAAATTATTTTCTCTCTTTCTTTTCCTCCTCTTCAAGTATGCTCTCTATTTCACATGTTCAAGATAGGAGTAAGAGAGTAAGCCCAAAATACATTGTTCTTGTGGATTCAAATTAGAAGTCGGGTGATGGCTCTTGAAATAGATGAGGAATTGGTGGTAGTGGCGGTGGCATTTTCCGACGACAGTGAAAATAGGTATGGTGGCCGATCAAGGCCATTAGAGGAGTTGCGGGCTCAGTATACATATCTTCCCTTGCCCTCTTCTTCTCTTTGATCTAATTGGTTTCTTGGTTAGATAGTAGAATCATATTTTTGGTTTAATGGGATCGTTCATCATAAGCATAACCCGTGAATCTTGGTTAGTCCGAACAAAGAACCTGGAAATTAAAATTTTGAATATCACTTCCGCTCGAGTTTTGGGATGTTCATTCAGTTACATTTCATTTTATAAGAAAAAAAAATTACTACAATTATACACAAGTGCCTATGAACAAAATTATTGGGGCCACTCATTATTTTTCAATCCATTTTCCATCATTAAATTCTTCCATTTCTGAACAAAATACTCTTTCTTATATGTCGACCAAATGCATTTTTGCACTTCAATCTTGAACTTTGACTTTTTATGGTATACTTGTTACAACTTCTTAGCAAATTTCTTCTTAATATGCCAAATACATAAACGATGATGAGCGTTAGAAAAATTTTAGCGAATGCAGGCTTCATTACTGGGGCTTGGTTCATGGTGATTGAAATTAGAGTATAGCCTCCCATAGCTATAAGCCACATCTCTAATAACAAACCATGACCATGTAACATTACTCTCATATTTTAAGTGCACATCCTAACAGTATTGATTGTATGTGATGGTTTACTCTTGTAAATAGTGCAAAAAGCATATTGTATATGTTGGTTCAATATGTTGTGTCGAATGAGATTACTTCCCCAAAGTATTAACATGACATACGAGTTTGAGAGCTCATTTAGAAGAAATTTCCAGGCCAACAATTTTGCATTGCAATGAATTGTATATAAAAATATTTGGATTTTCTACTTGCTTTTTTTGAAAGTATGTGAATACGAAATACACATCTCCACCATCTAACTCTTTATATCGTATATTTCTCATTATAACAATCTCTATCATCAAAGTCAATGCATTTGCCACCAAATATTGATGAAACTTTCCCACTTTCTAAGTACTTCCTTTGAAATGCTTTAGTCAAATCTTTCACAAATTTGGGAATCTATCGATTTGATTTTCATCCTTTTACTTGCGCTAAAAAATTTGTGTTTATGAGTGTGACTAAACACTTTAACTTTCCATTTTGCACACTTCATTTTTCATATGTAACCCGCATATAAACTTTGCAATCACACTTAGCGGTATAGCACCTTCTAGCTTTCTTTTCAATCCTTTATTAACATTAGTTTCATCCATAATAATCTCCTCCAAAACTTCATCTTCCTAGTCATGCCAATATATTTTCTTTGATGTAAGCAACTTAATAATATGCTAGTAACATCATTTAATTGTCATGCCTTCACGATACTTCGAATATGAATGCAAAGACCTTTTTTTTTACTACAATATTCGTAATATGTTTTACTTTTTTCATTGTCTCAAAAACCATTCCTACACATGCTATTTTTAATGTTTCTAAATCTTTACTCAGACTTGAAATATTACATTCATCATTTTGTTCTTAGAAATCATACATCACCTATAAAATTCAAATTAATAGAGAATATGTAATCATAATTAACAAACCATAAAGAAACAAGAAAAATAAAGCATACATATTATAAAATGATGAATTTCTATAAACAAAAATGAATGCAATTTCTATAAACAAATAGAAGAGACATAGACTTTTCCCCTTTGTTGTAATTAAATAGTTTAGAAATTGTAGGGCAAGGATTTCTAGTGCCTAAACAAAATCATGATCAATTTACAATCCTTTCAAGATCTAGTCTAATTCAAAATCCAGTTAGAATAACTTACACAACGTACATGCCTACTTATAAATTCAGATTTGCGAATGTATTGTAGTTGTCTAGAAAGCAACAAAAGGAGCTTGGTAGAAAAGACTTAGAGCATGGTGAGGAAGAAATCAAAGAGGAGAGAAGCAGCAGCATCGTATGAAATGATAAATGATAGATTGATAGTGAAAATGAGTAAATTTATGTTTATTTTAGACGTATCAAAATTGATCATTAAATCTGATTTAATATGATAGATAAAAAATTGTGTAAAAACTATTTATAGAACCTATCCAATTAACTTATTGCTGTGAACAATGCTTAAAATGAAATGTAAACACTCTATACTTTTCAATAAGTGAACTAAATATGAGCATCAACGGATCTTCGTCTTTGTTACCCGTTTCTTTAGCCTTATGCAACAAACGAATTCATCCATGGTCTATACCTTGTATGTTTTTGGGGTATAGTGACAAGTTTAAGGATATCAATGTCTTCAATGTGAAATTGAATGGGTTTACATCACTCGTCATGTTTTATTTGATGAATTTAGTATTCATTAGCAGGTCTAAATTCAAGGACTATCACTCATTTAGGGATCTCTACTTAGGTCCAACAACTAAAGTCTTATGACAACATTGACTTTTCATTATTTCCCATTGAATCATCCATTGCTAGGCTTCCACCTTAATAAAGTATTACAAATCAAGCTGTCGCTACAACTATGGCTTCAATTCCCTTATCTACAATAAATGACCCAAGCCTAATTAATTCTCACTAATTGCTTACTCAACTTTCCCACTTTAATCAAACTCAAAATGAGCCTTCCATTAATCACATCTCACTTAAACCAATTTAAATATCATTTAGCCCATCTACTCTCTCTCCACCGATAGCCCAAAATAATCATTTCCTACCAAATTCACCATCTTCATCTTCCATACCTGATACATTATATGCATCCTCATCCTCTTCTACCTCAAATCAACCTTATTCGCAATCTTCTCTTAATAGCCATTCCATGACCCCCTGAAGGAAGGTTGGCATTTCAAAACTTAAAACCAAGTAGGCTCTTCAAAACTGACTTAACATGTGCGGTTAATTTCTATTTGTTAGCACATGCACGCTTCGTCTATTGACGACTTCAAGCAATTGATACAAATTATTTGATACGTTCAAGGTCCCTAACACTTATGTCTCCCAATTCGTGCTAATAGCTCTCTGCAGTTATATGGGTTCAGTGACTCGGATTGGGCTGGATGCAAGGAAACCCAACAATTAAATATGAGGTATTGTACTTTTCTGGGTTCTAACCTCCTCTTTGGTTAGCCAAAAGGAAAACTACTATCTCTTAGATGTCTACAAAGGCCGAATATTAAGCCTTAGCCTCCGCTACTACTGAATTGACATTGATCACATTTACTCTTCTTTCTATTTGTATTCCACAACCACGACCAATTACCTTGCGTTGTGGATAAGATGTCGGCATTGCATTTTCAACTAATGTCGTGTGTCATTCGCGTTCCAAATACATTTCAATTAATTACCATTTTGTAAGGGAGAAGGTCGTTCTTGGTTCTCTCATCACTAAATATGTTCCGATATCTCAACAAGTTACTAACATACTAACCAAGGCTCTTGCTCATGAATAATTTATTCGGCTACATTCCAATAGGCCTCTACTTCTCTCTAGCAACCAGTTTGAGAAGGGGGCTGAATGGAAACACTACTGCTAGTCTAACAGATCTACACTCTTTTTTGTTGGCCCAAGAACATAGAAGTGATAAATATGTCGGGGCCCAACCGTGTACTTCATAAGACATACATAATATTTCATGATCAATGCCTAAATCATTCATTTCTATTTTCTATAAATCTCTATTTATATTTTACAACTTCTCAATAATAATTCAAGCAAGAATTACTTGATTATTTTTAACTCACAACCAAAGGGCAATTTTGAAGGGATGAATTATAAATAAATTATGGGCTTGATGCGTGCGTACAAGTGCCAAATAATTATGGAAACTTTTATTCTCATAAGTAAATAATTATGTTAGATCATTTTTTTGTATGAACATGGATAATTGGTTATTCAATATTTATACCAATGAAAACACAACAATCATTAAAACTTTGAGACGTAAATCCACCAGTATGGTATATACAAATTCTTGTAATTTGGGTAGTCAGGAAGTGTGCTCTTAATCTAATAATTTGATCAAGCAATCTCGTAAATACTAGGTTGCAAATTGACAATAGATGTTATGGAATCATCTCTTGGATGCATCTATTCAAATCATAAAATATAAAAAATGATCCACCCGATGGATATATGGGGCTACATATATCACTTTAAATACGTTTCCAAGAACATTGAGTGATTTAATTCGCAACTATAGCTCGTGGTCCAATAATCATTGTTTCTTGAGAACAAGTAGAACATGAAAATTTATTTGATTGATGATTTTTTTTTTTTCCTTGATGGATGCCTATTTAAATTTTCAATAATTGCTCCCATCGTTATTGATTTCCCTACCGGTCATGGCATTATAAAAGTATTCATGTAAGTAATCTTCAGATTTACAATAGCATATATTTTAATTGTACTATTAACTCGTGTAGTACAAGTTTGAAGAATAGGAGAGTAACTTCTCCCATATGCATTTCTTAAATAGGAGAGTAACTTCTACCATATGCATTTCTTAAATAGGAGAGTAACTTCTCCAATGTACATTCCTTACCCACGATAACAGGTGTAATGTGGAGGAATTCTTTTTCCCCCTTATTATTGTCTCGATGTAGTATCAATTTCCAAGATATCCTTAAAACTTAATAAATTATGTTCGAGATTTAGCCGAGTATAATACATATTTATTAGAAGCTTTATTTCAACGTTTAATATTATATTAACTCTTTCGATTAGTTTTGTAGTACTGAAATTGTATTAATCTTAATAAGGAATCTGAATTTTCCAAAATCTTTAGATAATGGAAAAGATATGTGTATCATAAATTATGCTAATTGACTATAAAAGAAGCCAGTAGAGATAATTTTAGTATTTATCGATATTCTCATCACTAAACAAATTTTCTCCTTAAGGGATTTCCGATATATTTGTTCATGCCTAAATCTAGTATATATGAAAACAATACAATCAACGAAATCATGATGGACAAAATTTGTCTATATATTTTTTTTATTTCCCTTTAATGATGCTTGATAAAGCTCAACAAGATATTTCGAAATACGGCTTATTTTGAATGCTTGTTATGTCTATTATATCCTTTACCAATTTTCTTCATCATTCTACCACTTCTTATAAGCCCCCTAATATTACTCATCGACCAAGAGTCTCCAAGAGTGATGAAGAATGACCAAGAATGATTAAGAATTATAAGAAGGACTACGAATGACTAGGAAGGACAATAAAAGATTGAAGGAGTAAAGCAACAATTTCACTCAAAAGAAAAATGGTAATTAAATCACATTAAATAAATATGAAATTTTGCTTTAAAAATAATATGTCAAGACCCTAAAGTGAACATTCATCCTCAAGGGGAAAGAACAGAGGAAAAAGATAATACAAAAAAAAAAAAAAAAAAATTGAGTCAAAACAAGCTAAACAAGTGCTCATACAAACCACTAAAGGAAAACCACTCACCAAGTGTTCAAGGGCTTTATAGTGATTGTAATGACTTGATATTTATAATAATAAATAAAGTGAGTTATATTTTAGAGACCCTTAGCACGTTTGTAAAGTTGCAATAGTTGACCGATTAATATTTTTACCTTTAATTTAAATGATTAATAATTAAATTAATTAACGACTATTATATTTTTAAATTAAAAAAATTCAAATATGTCACTATTAAAAAAATAGTTTAACTATTTTTACTATAACTATTGGTGAAATAGTAGGACTAAATGCCAATAGCTGCCTAGTTTACCAATCAATAGAGAAATCTAGATAAGAGTTTTTTACTTCATCTTCTATCATTTTGTCTACTATCAAAATACAAAGAATGTTCATATTTACTTGTGAATTTCACTTAATTCTTAGTGCAATTTCATTAAGGTTTGTCTATCCTAAAGACTATTTTCATACAAACCCACAAAACAAACCTAAGAGGTTAAAATATCATTTTTTTTAAAGCGTAGTAAATATGTGTTTCAAGTCTCGTTTCCTTATCTTCTAATAGTGTCAAGGAGAGTAGTGAAGTGATTCCCTTCCCTTTCTTGGTTGTAGAAGAGCGTAATTGATATAGAATTGACCACACGATTTTCGTTAAAGAAATTAATTCTTATACAAGAATAGTAAGCCTTGGTCAAACCACAATTATTGCCTTTGCATGATTGTACATGGCTGGAGAGAGACCAAAAGAGGAAAATGAAATAAATAGTATTAGCCAATAATTAATATACAATATACGACAGTAAATACACAAGCAATATAAGTAATCAACGTCAATCTTGGCTATTGATGGCTTCCTTAACAAGTTGTTCATGCAAGTGAAGTCTTCACTCTCACTTTAGTTCCCTAGTTTGGAAATTTGTGGAGAAAAAGAAAAGAGAGAGAGAAAATGAGGGGAAAGGGAGAAAAAGGGAGAAAATGGAAGAGAATTGAAAAGAGAGAGAGAGAGAGAGAGATAATGAATAAGGAAAGTACTTGTCTTTCTCTACAATTGGAAGGAGAGTGAAGTTGAGATCACATTGGATTTTTGGCAAAGCAAAGGAAATAAGGAAGAAGCAGAGGAAGTAAGAGGGAAAGCTTGAGATATAATCCAACCTAAAACTTATGTTAAGTTGAACTCTTATCTCTTGTAATCAAAATACGAAACTTTCTATGGAAATTGAAGAGAAAACACATGCATGCAATATGGTTAGAAATATTTGATTAAAAGCTTAATAATGCAAAGATTAATGGATGCATGCTTTATTTAAAAATCAAGTAAATCTTCCATTTTTAGTCCATTAATGAAGATAGTACTAAACTATATTTTTATGAATGTGTAAGCTTTTAAGGTTAGGGTAGTTTTCCTTTGGAAATATATTGACCATGTGACGTATTCCAATTGGAATCATACAATTTGGAGTTACAAATAGAAAGTAATGATTTTTCAAAGTTAAACTTAAAATTCTGGAGACTAATGGGAAACTGAACATGCATCTACTTTAAGAGTTTGCTTTAGAGATCAAATATGGCTATAATTTGTGATTTTTGACTATGTTGCACTAATGTGAGTCTAGTATCATCTGTAAGAATCAAAACGATTTGTGCCAAAACGGAGTATGATCAATGAGTCAGTAGCTATAAGAATTTTAGCTCATTATACCCAGTAAGTAAATTAAAATAAATTTCAGAGTTACCCATGCACATATCTGGAATAAACAGTTTTGCAACAATTTAGGTATACAACCTCAAAACTCAAACAACAACTAAATGACCTGATTTTTGGCTATGTTAACAACATGTAAGATTAGATCATGTAGTTTAAATATTAGAACATAATGCATGATACTCTAATTTTCACAAAATTGTAAGCATGCGTTACTCGAATTGGGAATTAGGACAAAAATAGATTTAAGTCTTAAAAAGACTTAAGTAGTTTAGTCGCTAGTCTCGCCTCGAATTGAGATGAATTTGTCTCCTCAAGTCCGTAAGAAAGTTACATACGTGTAGCAAAAGTTTCATAAATTTTCGGCAACGAGAAGAAATCTAAATGATTCTTCGAACAGCTAATGCACCGTAAGGTAAAATAATATTACAAACTTCGTAACCTGGTCACTGTTGGATAAGTTTGTAATACATGTTTTTAGAAAAGAATAATAGTATGGAAACTTGTCAAAGAGTTATATATATAACACTATTTTACATAAGATACATTTATATGCATAACATAGTAGTTATATGGAAGATACTATCATATGAATAACAGCTTATTATAAACAAGTACACAAATCTTGTAACAATAATATAGTGAATACACCTTAAGTAAACCTACACAAAAATGACTAAAATCGATTAGAGGCATACATTAGGAACATCTAGGTAGATTATTAATTGCTTATCACGATTAACGAGACTAGGATTAGTATGCTAATCCTAGATGTAAACAAGATATTTTGGCTAAGCTTCATTGCTAAGTTAGTCAGTTATAGATAATCATGACTTATGTTACGCTCTAACAATTGAAGTATTATTGATCTGGACGACTTACGAAGGGACTTGAACCATGAAGTGGGATAACTTAGCTTCAGTGCTTCAGTAAGTAAGTACAAACCTCAGCTATAATATGAAATTTATTTTTAGAAGACTTAATGACTAGATGTGTGATGAAGATGTTAACATTACTGGTAACAAATTGACTGTAATAATTGCTAAATCAGTCATGAATGACTACCTCTATGTGCTAATGAGGACATATGTTTGCTTATGAGTTATGCATTCATTATTTATTCGAATATCACAATAGATTGACTGATATGATGACTGAAATAATTATAAATAATTGCATCTAAGTATTCCACGATAGCATGTGTGTTTCCTCATGAATTATACAGCCATTACCTCACATACATGTTAGGGAATTAAGAAGTATAAATGGAATAAAATGAGAAATAAAAAATGAAGGCTAAGTGTCGTATCAATTTCTAGAAGGAAGGGTTAGGCAAAATGAATAGAAGGTTTATGTTAAGTTACGCAAGGATCTTGGCCAATTCAAATAGGGTCACTCTCCCATCTTCCAATTTGTCGTGTGTGCACCTAGTATGTAAACATGATCCAAAGTGAGAAAGAAGCATGAATGGAATAAGAAATAAGAAATGCATAAGACATGGGAACTCTTAGTAAAGAATAGATGATCACGCTTCATTTGCATCATTGTCTAAAATTATTTTGTGAGTTATGTTTATATTTTTTGAGCAAAAGTTCATGCCTTAATTTCCATGTTGAAGAGACTAAAGGTAAACAACAGACCTTAACTTTTATGACAGACTTATTGAGTAGGTACGATATTTGTGGAGATCTTGTTGGTACCAAGACACAGTTTGGTTGTTTAGACTTCCACACTTTTAAATATTTTTTGGAAAACCTATGATGACATGAATTACGTTAGGTAATATACCCCAATAACTGCTTCTCTTTAATATGCGATACTATGTTATGAATGAAGAAACCTCCTTTGCAAAATATTACTTTTAATATATTGACACTCCTTTTAAGTAACACAAATAAAAAAAAATTATACACTACATTCTTATAAGATATATAAGTTAAAGTACCGGTTCGAATAATGCGGATTGCTATACTTATAGTAATGATATGTATTCTTATAATTATAGGAATTATTATTATAGCCACGATCATTTCAATAATTATTCCTACCTAAGCCATGACCACAACCACAACCAAGATCACGGTCTCATCCACAACCATAATTGCTAGATATTGTTCTCATTCACTCTTGGAACATAGCAAAAGTAGCCGGACGAGATTCATGATTTTTTCCTAATAGCTCGTTGTTTTTATTTGGTCACGAGAAAGCCCAAAACTAATTCAGAATAATTTGAAACCTTTTTTCTCGATATTCCTGCTTCAGAGCACATTAAAGGCATGAAAAGTTGAGAGTATTTTCTCTAACATATCCTCATCGGTAACAGTTTTTTTTCACACAATTGTAATTGGGAGCTACTTCTATATACGATACAATTACACTCAATTACTGATTTATAATCTTGTAATAAAAAATGCATTCAATAATAACAAGCCCCTGGAATAATTATTGTCTTTTGATGGTTATACCTTTATTAAAGGAATTCCAATTATCAAGCGGATCTTTCTCCGAATTGAGATAAATTGTGATTGTAAATCAAGATGAAACAACATGTTAGAAGATGAAATAATTATCATACGGTCAAGTATTTACATACAATAGTGTAAAATAAGGATAAGCTTAAAATAATATTCAGACAGTTAGTAAATTTATACAAAAATACTACACTTGATATAACATGAATACTAGATATCTCTATTAATATATGTGAATCGTAGAGACTTGATGATAAAAATAAGTAAGCATGATATGACCATGTATTATAAGATAAAAGTATTGTAAATAAAGCGAGGAAGAACAAAATATGAAAACATGTGAATCGTAGAGACTTGATGATAAAAATAAGTAAGCATGATATGACCATGTATTATAAGATGAAAGTATTGTAAATAAAGCGAGGAAGAACAAAATATGAAAACAATGGAGAAAGTAGAAAGAAGATAAATTTCTTCCTGTTGTTCATATTCCAAACTCTCAACTAGACATGAGCTAGAGTTTTGTTGGGACTAGAGTAGATTGGTACCAATCATTATTTTTCTGATACCAATACCGAGACTCAAATCACTAGTACCGCTTTGGTACCGGGACCAATCATGAATTTGGTTATAGGCACTTTTTTATTGTTAAACCCATAAGAAGAAGAATAAGAAAACAAAAAAAAGGAAAAAAAAAAAAAGAAGAAGATAAATATAAATATTATTTTTTTATATTAATGGATATTCGAAACCGAGACTAATTTTAAAATTGGTCCTAATCCTAAACACCATTACAAGGTCCATAACCTATACTCTCGCTGCGATTAAGATTTTTGTCCACCCCTATTCTCAGTAAAGCCTCCAATTATAGGCCATGTATCATGAATATAAATCATATGCTACAAGAATAGAGAGACTTTGTAAATACAAGTACATAATAGAATTAAACTATTGGAGACTATGAAATAATATAAAGTATTGTATTATATTATGAGAGTGATATATGATTAACATAAATTCATAACAATTGATAATTTATGCCATGTGTGAATACAATAATAAAAGTGAAATGAATAATACCATATTGTATTTAGGAAAGGTGAGGAAACGTATATAAATTAGATGGGATGGGAAGAGGAAGAGCAAGCAATGAGAACTACTAATTACAATAAACAAAATGAGAACTAGCGCTGATAAAGTCGCTGGAAGATTTTATCCTAATAATATGGTTATAAGAAAATGGTGGACAAATGTCAAAATACTTTTTTTATCTCCAGCTTTTCTCGGTTCTTTCAATTTTTTCCCCTCTTTCTCTCTCACGGTTTCATATTTTGCGGATAACCGAATTCCTAGCATATATGCATTTTTATTTATTTTTTTCTTTTTTCCTTTTAGTCTTGTGATTCGATGTCATAATTTGTTGCCATAACAGTCAAGGACTATAGGAACCCAACCTTCAGATTAATAGACATTTTGATTTAAGATTCTAACATATTTTTTTTGATTTATGAGAATTTATTAGGTTTTGCTAGGGATGGCAATTGGTTGTTAATCCACCACCCATTGCATTTGGTAATAAATGGATTCTGCGATGACTTGGTTTCATCAAGCAGGAGATAAGTTGAGGCTTTCGATAAAGAAGAGGGGTCCTGGAGGAGGTAAAGAAGACCGAAACGATGAAGAGGAGCTTTCGAAAGAGACGAAGCAGAAGGTTGAAGCGGTCAAGCATTATATTGAAAAGCATTACAAGGAGCAAATGAAAAACTTGCAGGAGAGGAAGCAACGGTAAGGCTTTTATGTACCCCTTCATATAGATTTAGTGGTAGATGGTTTTGCGGCTAACTTGAAAAGAAAAGATAAAAACAGACGTGTGTTTGTTTGGTATGAATTTTTCGTGTACTTTATTTATCTTCTCCATGGTAAGTGGTATCTCTTAGAAACAAGTGCGTATATAGAGGAATATTGGTCATGCATACGTTAAGGGTGCCTACTTTCTAACTTAAACTTTTTGTGTATGCAGAAGAAATATGTTAGAAAAGAAGTTAGCCGACGCTAATATCTGTGAGGAGGATCAAATCAACTTATTCAAATTCTTAGACAAGAAAGAGACTGAATACATGCATCGTCAAAGGCATAAAATGGGTGTCG
Organism: Coriaria nepalensis; assembly: GCA_027186245.1. Lineage (NCBI taxonomy): Eukaryota > Viridiplantae > Streptophyta > Magnoliopsida > Cucurbitales > Coriariaceae > Coriaria > Coriaria nepalensis. The sequence continues at coordinate 5,894,171 of CP114491.1, read as the reverse complement.
ATGATTTTGAGTTATTGACAATGATTGGCAAGGGCGCTTTTGGGGAGGTATGTATTATCCTCATCCATCTAAAACTAATCTTAATCTTTACTCAACATGTACTTATGATGTGGTGTGAGCTGCCATTATGTGTGTCAAAATTATTTATCATAATGATAAGAGCTTAATTTACTAATGGAGTTTGGATTCAGACCCAAGTGTACGGGTCAGTTAGAAGCGATTCAGACCCACAACTGGAATGAATAAAAATCAATCCCTATAGTTATTTTTCAATATGTCATTATGTTATTTTATATAATAATAGGAATAAATAAGTCATTCAAATCCATATAATAAATTATATGCTCAAAAGATAACGGTTGAGATTGAATAATCAATCGGTCATAACTCATATAGTTTGGACTAAATGCCAACCCTTACTAATATATATATATATATATATATATGAAGTCTCTATATTATTTTTTTAAAATCAAAGGCCCGGTAGTTTATGAGTGGGCAATCCTTCAAATAAGAAAATTAGAGTGCTAAACAGTTTGATGAGGAACCCCACCAATTTCATTGAAAAGAAAACAATTTCTTGGATGGGTACATAAGCCTTACCTCAAACGTGTTAATAAACCGAAATCCAAACCTAAAAAATACGTAATGACTAGACAAAATATTTTGAAACCCTTGTAGAGATCCTATCCCAAAAACTGAAATACCTATGAACATATATATATATCAACTTTACCAAAGACTTGTACCCTTATACCCTATATGTGTTCCATATGTATGAATTATGCCCCTTAATTGAGAAGGATAATCTTGTATAGATAGAAAGGACATCATCTGAGAGTTTTGTCACCCGAAATTAGTGAAATAATCAACTACCATTTTAGCTTCTTTATAGTAGTGTGTTATTGAACCATGAATCTCCTCAAGCTTTTGCATGCAACTATATATATCAACTGTGAGAATTTATAACTTGTATAACCGCGTCTTCGTACCGCCATAATTTACGCATTTATTTTTTATTCCAAAAAGGAAAGGCAAATAAAGAAAGAAACATTTGTAGATTTTAGAATAGAGAAAGAGAAAAGAGAGTACTGATTTGAGAAATGAGAAGAGATCAGATGAAAGTTATAGGATGAGTGAGATTATATTTTCTAAAAAGAGAAGGCATAGTAAAATAAATAATTACTGTTTTACGGTAGGTGAAAAAGTCTTATTCGTGTTTATAGTAACTTAGTATAATGATGTGGAGTAAGGATTACATTGATTGAAAAGGAGAAGATGGCTGTTTTTTTTTTTTTTTTTTTAATTTTTTACTCCTGCTTGTTATGTTCGGTGGTATTTAAATTAGTTTAGAATATTCTTGATTATTAACACTTGATTAGTCTACATTCATATTAATGCAATATGAGTACAAGATCAATATTAAAAGAGTGTCATGTTATAAAAAAAAATCTAGAAAAAGCTAAAAATAAAATTGATATCATTATTTTAAGTAGCATAAACATCATTAAGATTAGGATCTTTAACTCAAAAGCTATCAAACCACTCTCGTCTTAATATGCATGAAAATGTATATTTTATGGTGCAGGTTCGAGTTTGTAGGGAAAAGACAACTAGTCATATATATGCTATGAAAAAGCTTAAGAAATCGGAAATGTTACGAAGGGGTCAGGTAAAGATGCGTCAAGCCTGCTAGATAATGTTATTGACTTTCTGTTCATATGATATCAAATTGACTACATAGTTTTTACCTTTTATCTTCTCTCTTTGATTAGGTTGAGCATGTGAAAGCTGAAAGGAATCTGCTTGCAAAAGTAGACAGCAATTGCATCGTCAAACTATATTGTTCTTTCCAGGATAATGATTTTCTTTACCTTATTATGGAATATCTACCTGGTGGTGACATGATGACTTTGCTTACGCGAAAGGATATCTTGACCGAGGATGAAGCCAAATTCTACATTGCGGAAACAATTTTGGCCATCGAATCTATCCATAACCACAATTATATTCATAGGTTTGTAGATTAATATTGCTATAATGAGTCAAAGCCTAAAATATCAGCTAATATTTCGTGTTACATACATATCAGAGATATTAAACCTGACAACTTGCTACTCGACAAGTTTGGACACTTGAGATTATCCGATTTTGGACTATGTAAACCATTAGACTGTAGTGCACTTGAGGAACAAGACTTTATGAGAGGAAATAGCTTTAAGGGTGGTGTAGAGAATTGTGAACACTCTACAACTAATCAACATACACAAAAAGAGCAGCTCCAACATTGGAAGAAGAATCGAAGAATGCTCGTAAGTACTATGTCACAAGATGTTTGCATTGCAATTTTTTTTTGTTTTTTTTTTTTGAACATTTTGAAAATGAATAGATATAGGATTTTCTATAAGGGATTGACATTTTTTTGTCTTGAAGGCATATTCCACTGTCGGTACACCGGATTATATTGCTCCAGAGGTTCTATTAAAGAAAGGTTATGGGATGGAGTGTGATTGGTGAGTACCAAAGTAATTAGGCAGGTATAGTAGAGTAGTTTAATTATGTTTATTTACAAAAATATATTGGTTTCCATTAATACTACAGGTGGTCGCTTGGTGCTATAATGTTCGAAATGCTCGTCGGTTACCCGCCTTTTTATTCAGATGATCCAATGTCAACATGTAGAAAGGTATTTTATAATATTCCAATATTTTGAAGTTTTCGGCAATCCATTATTTATCTTTCATTTTCATTGCAGATAGTAAATTGGAAAACTTTATTGAAGTTTCCAGAAGAAGCAACTCTGTCTTCAGAGGCAATGGATCTTATTGGTAAACTGTTATGCAATGTTGACCAGAGGTTAGGATCAAGAGGTTCAGATGAGTTAAAGGTACTACTATTATAAGCTAGCCGAGCCGTTTTCAAATCATTGATTCAAACATAAGTAGTTAGAACAGAACAAAGAACACTAAATGCTACTCTCTTATCATCTAGACTCATCCGTGGTTTGAGGGAATGGATTGGGATAAGCTTTACGAAACGAAAGCTGCATTTATTCCCAAGGTTGATGATGATTTGGATACTCAGAATTTTGAAAAGTTTGATGAGGTGCTGCCAGTACTTGCTAAATTTATAGCTTTTTTATATACCACCAGTATGTATCTATGATGGTTTTTCTTTTATTACTCAACTCTTCTTTTATCTACTTCTGGTCTGCAGTATGATGCAGGGAATCACTCCTCTTCCAAAATTGGCCCTTGGAGAAAGGTAGTAATGCACTTATTACTCCAAATAAAATATATTTGTTAGCTCCACTACAATTCATCATATTGGTACCTAATTATCTCCAATTATGTCCATCGTTTTGAATAATTTTTATAAAAATTTGCAAGTTATATTGCTGCATGATTTCACTGGAGCGAACAAAAGCTTTTTTCATTCATGCTTAGTTATTTTACTAGGATATGTAATAAGATTCTGAAAGCTGAATCTTTGCTTACTTATGTAAATCTCTTATGTTTCAGATGCTTTCATCAAAGGATGCCAACTTTGTCGGGTATACGTATAAGAATTATGAAATTACGGGTGACTATCAAGTGCCTGGAATCGGTATATCTCTCTCATTATGGATGATAACACTATTGTTTTTAAATTTTTTTTTTACATGAACTTAATAGAAGCATGAGTTTTTCAACAGATTTCATATGTTAGGGAGATTAGTTAATTGAAATCTTACACCAAACTAATTACGAAAAGCTCTTTGTGCATGCATATATAGTTCTTTTGAAACATTGAGGTTGATATAATGCTTTTTATGCTTATATATATATATATATATATATATAGATATATATAGGAAACTAATTTCTTATTCCTTTCTTTTTGTAGCTGAATTGACAAAGAAAAGCAACAAACAAAAGATTCCAACCCTCAAATCAATCTTTGGTAGGCATTATAGATTTACCCTCTATTAAGTTGTCATTTGAAATGTAAATTCATTTTTCTGGCTTTATAATGCACCCTTCTTGTATGTATATTAGAAGTAATTTGATCACGGGGTTTGGGACGGGATCCATTTATACCAACAGTTAGAGTTGAATAAAAATCAATCAAGGCCATATCTTTTTGACACGTCGTTGATCATTTTGTAAAAAAGTAGAGGTAAATAAGTTGTTTACATGACATGTGAATTAATTTTTATTTAATATAATTATTCATCTAAATATATCCTAATTCATATAGTCGGACCAAATCAATTTTTATTTTCTCGAATTGCATAATTTACTTTATATATCTCATTATTTTTTATTTTTCAATATGACAGATGGTGAGTCGGAGATTTCTCAAACGTCCAATTCGCAATAACTAAATAATTAATTATTTAGAAAGAACCTTTTTAAGAAATCATACTTCTTAAAGGGAAAAAAGATTTTACATATATAGCGCGGCATTACTAATAGACACAAATACATTAACCATTTATTGAATGGAAGTCATGTATGTTGAATTGTGCAAGAAAAAGCATATTGCTCTTATTAGTTTGTTACAAGTGTCAAGAGATGTACATAGCTGGTGCATATTATGATCTTATGAGAAACCCTCACAATTGAAATGGTGGGGACATATTCTACTTATAGATGTTTTACATCATATGAGTAATTATTTTAATAAATGCATGTATACAACAAAGATGGAAAAGCATTCACAAAAGGAAATAGCGTCTTCTATGATTATGGATCAACACTACTGTAATCAACGAGGATCATAAGTGGATTGCTGGGAATCCTCGACATCTTCCCACAAAGTCTTATAATTTTTCTTTTTAAAGCTAAGACGATGGTTAATATATGATTTCGACTCAATGGGGAAGAAGGTGATAAGATGAGAATTCAATTAACTTCTTGTTAATATATTGGTAATTAATGGGCTCATATCTTTTTTTCACAACTTGTATCCCTTTCGGCTTATGTACAAAATATAAATGTATTTTTATGTATATCAATCTCTACTTTTCATTTTAAATGAACAGAGTGGAGCTGATTGCACCTAAAATTATATTTATATTTAGCATACGAGCCACCCCAAAGTCATTCATTTCTTTAATATTTTTTAATCATTTATTTTTATCAAAATAAAAAATAATATTAAAAAAAGGGTAAGCTAGGATTTACCTCCAAAAAAATATTAAAATTAATATAAAGCCTCTATAACTTTAATAATTAGAATATGGCTTCCAGTTTTTTTTAAAAAAAAAGGTAAATAAAGCCTCTATTTAATTTCTTTTTTCCGTTTAAAGTTAACGATCCCTTTCTTCTTGTCCATTTTGAAGATTTGATTTGTATTTAACCCGTAACCTAGCCACCCAACCCAACTCCTTAAATTTTATAATTAGAAATCCAAATCACAAATTGAACCACTCAATTGGTTCATGGTCAGTTCTACAAACCCTAACTCACAAATTTCTCCTCTCGAAGCCTCTCTTCTCTCTTGTAGGGATGGCTGACGGGTAAATATTCACATCCATCCTCCATATTTGTTTCACATTCGAAAATTGATCAAAATAGATACACGCATTAGACTTTTCTTTTGGTTAAATATTTTCATTTAACTTTTTTTTTTGTAAATTTATTATCTATATTTTCTCACTTTAAATAAATAAAACCACAATATCTCATTATAAATATTTTAATTTCATTTCTCGATCAATAATTTTCAAATTTTTTCTTGTTTTTTTTCCTAATAAAATCATGTTACTTTACTTTCTTTCTTTTTTTTTTTTTTTTAATTTCTAATCCATATTTTCTCACTTCAAGTAAACAAAATCTAAATATCCCATAATAAGATCTTTCTTTTTTTATTTTATTTCTCCTTGTTTCTTATATTTGTAATCTTCAATTTTTAATATTTTTTATTACTTTAAAATAAAATTATTTTATTTTATTAGTTTATTATCCATATGTTCACTCTTTAAATAAATTTAATATGATAAATATGGAGAGAGAAAATTAAAAAATCTTTCATTTTTTTCCCTCAATTTCTAATTATCGCTACCTATCATTTTAATGGACTTGGGTCACTCCGTTCGTTCCCAAGTTCAAAGAACTCCTACTATCTGCTTGTGGTTGATTCCTCCTTTGGACATGTATAAGCTTAATGTTGATGGTGCTTTCAAAGGGTCTTCTAGTTCGGCTAGATGTGGTAATGCTGTTCGAGATTCGAAGAGCTCCGTGTTGTGTGCCTACAGTCATGGTTTATCAGTTTCTAATAGCTTTCAAGCCGATACTTTAGGCTTTTTCTATGGGGTGCAATTGGCTTTGCTTTAAAGGTTACACTCCTCTAATCATCGAATCTAATTCTCAAACTCTTGTTAGAGCAATTGAAAGTAGTTGCTATGACTGGAAGTTTAGATCTTATTGTATTCAATTGATTTTTGGTTTAAGTCCTTTGACATTTCTATTAGACACGTGTATAAGGAATGTAATAGAGTTGTTGATTCTTAAGCTAGTTCTGTCAGAGCTTGTTTTCATGAGGATATAATTGGTATTCCTCGTATTAGGTTGTAACTATTTTTCCTGTAATATATAAAGATTCATAGTTTCAAAAAATTAAATTATCTAGCACCTATGTATATTATATTATGAATCTTAAGACAATGATTTTCTTTATCATTTTTGAAATTCTTTCTCAGTAGCATCAACAACCTCAACAACAATGAAATAGTTTATTTAAACACTTGTTGATTTTTTAAATTCTTTAATGGGCTGGACTACAAAAATATTAGAGGAGTCCGATCCAGATCCCGAGAATAAGTTGTCATCGGAAACCTTTGAGAGGACGAAGACTGTGTCACTATCTAAGTCTGTTTGCTCAGAATACAAGGATTCCAAGTTAGCACCGGAGCTATAATCCGGGTCTGTAGTTTTTACATGACTGACCATTTTAGTAGATTGCTTGGACTTGTTGGGACATGATTTGGCAAAGTGCCATTTCTTCTTGCAAATGCAACAGCTAAATGATTTTGACCTTCCTTGTCCTTTACCCTTTTTCTTCTTAAAGAACCTAAACTCTTAGACTTCCTTCGGTTAGGAGAAGGATTACCAGAAAGGTGAGACTTCCTTTCCGTCTTATAATCACACTTATCATCCTTGCACTTGATTTTTAGATAGGGCTTTTTGCAGACAGAACTGAATTTTTATTTTTCTTTCAGCATTCTAGCCAATAGTGTCTAAGTATCACAGATTTTTTCTATAGAAGCTAAAGCTATCTGGTGGATTTCTCCAAGAGAGATTTTTTGTAGGTCTCTACGGGCGGTTTCCATCTACCTTTGCAATTCTGGTTATAGTTCTCCTGGCAAGGAGTTGATGTAGGCTTTCGAATTGGGTGAATTCAACAGGAAAATTTGTGAAAGTTAGGGTTTCAAACATTTTCAACAACTCGAAAAGTATTGGAGCTTTTTTTTTTTTCCTTTTCATTTTCGAATTGTAAAGATATTTTAGTAAATTGTTAATATTTTATTTTTTGTTAATTAGAAAAATAAAAACAAGACCATAATTTTAACAAATTTTATAATAGGTTTAAACATTAAAATATACTTTCTAAATGGACTATAGGTCCAAATTCTCACTTATCAGTATGTAGAACTGAGTAAAATGAATGAAAATGATAGTTGGTTAAATCAATTTTTTTTGAAATAAGTAGAGAATTAATGAAATTGATCTTATGGTAATTTGGATCGATCACTCCCATTTCCAACCTCCTCCATAGAAATCAATAGAATCATTACTATTTCACAAAATAATTTGAATGATAATAATCAAATAATAAAATCAGAATATCATTCTCATTCCCGAACAGAATGATCGTTGAACATGTCATAAGAAGTAAGATAGTTATTAATTCGCCAGTTGCAAATTATAATAGCCCGGGAGGTCATTGTAAAAGTCACGTGGATCAGTTTCAAATAATAAAATATAATGGTGCATTGTATTATTTCTCTTCAATTGAATCCTAAGTTCATTACAGTACACCTCATTAAGGACATCACAAGTTTTTACTCTCTTTTTTCCTAGGTTACATCAAATAACACATCCACATATATAAGCCAAAACTTTTCTAGAAAATGCAATTTCGCTCTTCATGCCAAAAATGAAATGAAACAAATGTCCCCAGCCAATTAGTGAAATGGGAATCAGCAATCATCCTCTCGGAAATCTCCACATAATAAGATTAATCAAACCTCAACTTTCAGGCCATCTCTTGTAACACTAATGTTGAATTTTAAGCACCTGGAAAGCAATTACATCTCGAATGCTGACAGAGTTTGTCAATAGCATCACTAGCCTGCCAATTCCTAGTACCTGAAATTTGCTGGGCATTTAGGCATAACTCATCGTTTTGTAAACAAGATTATTGTGTTCATTCTATGAGTATTTAAAAAATAAAATAAAATAAAAAAGGATGGATGGTATAATCCTTTGCCCTAATTATATAAGAAATAACAGAAAGTCGATATGGACAAAAGAGGAAAAACATACCAGTCCAGAGCCATTCCATATTCTAAAGACTCACTTCATACAATTATCTTCATCTTTCTTGCGTTTTCCATTTGCACTATCAGTTTTAGAATGGATGGTAGCTCTCTTCTCATTGTGTTGCTTTACTTGCTTTTCCAGACATCCTCTCTAGGAAATTATAAGAATTAATGAAGACCAACTCAAAAAATTCAAAACTATATATATGTTTCCTGCTACTTATAGTAGTACACTAGAAGATTCAATCTAAGAGCTTTTATAGACTGAGACATGAAATCTTGAACAAAAATTTTACAAAATGAAAGGTTAACATTCAATTAATTAGACACTGCATGCTTCAAAACCCCATCAAGGTTCTTTTGCTCATAATTTTGTTTTCTTATGCCATCTTATTACCATCCAGCTGCTTACACGTAAATTACAAGTATGGCATTACTAGATATATGTGCATGTTTTTCTTTTGTTGACCCTGGTTTCTAACTTTACAGATTTGAAAATGTCAGTACAAGTGAAAACAGCAGATCCAATTTTATTAAACTCTTTACCAGATCAATAGGATCAGTCAATTCAGAGAACTCATTTCCCAGCTCTCGACCACAAATGAGTTAGAAACTCTTTACCGTCAACCCTTTGTGCTTAATGCATGAGTTTTACAGTGAGAAAAATGAAAATATCTAACAATTGGAAACTTTTAGGTGAGAGGAAGGGAGACCAAGAAAGATTTCAAAGTAGAATCCATGGGACAGCATAGCATTTGTATTACTTCTCTTCATCTTTGCACTAAAATATGTTTTTCATGACTATGAGGGCAATGCAGGTATTTGAACCAACAATCAATACATGTACTTTATTAAAAAAATGTAACCCGTATGGAAGCTTAATCCTTAGATCTCTAGTGTCCATAACAAAACACGACTTTCAACTCTGAACACAGCTTAGAAGTATTTTTGCGAGCAGCTTAAAATTAAACATGCATCTGTTGGTATAAGCAAGTACAAATTATAGCCAGAAACCCTAGTTAACTACTTGACTGAATAAGAAAACGAGAGGAAAAGAAGTTTAGAAAATAGAGCAAACAATATTTTCCTTCATTCATTTTCCAATGTCCTCAAAACAGCATGAACTTTATGATTCTGTACAAATAACATGTAAGATACCATTTCTGAATATAATAATAATACCTTCTGTGGGGTTTGGCCATAGGAGATATCTCGACAGGGTAATTTACTACAAACGTTGATTGAAGGGGTTTTGGTTCTACAATAATCTCAAAGACATGGAACATTTATGAATGCCATACTGATTATGTTTGTGTGAAGATAAAAATAAAGGATGACCCAAGGGAAACCGAACTAAGACTTATGGCCCCATGCCCCTTTTTGCAACACCATTGCATTGGACTTAAAAGCACTTTAAAAATACTTAAAGCACTTAGTATGTGGGGGGTGTATGTTAACTTTTTGAAGCACTTCTAGAGTTTTAAAGCACAAGTTAGAAAACTTGTAGAGGTTGTAGAGGTTTTAGGGACTTGAAGTGCTTTGACAAGAAGTTGGAAAATTGTAGTTTTTTCAAGAGGAAAATGTTTAAATATACTTGATAAAAATTCAGTAATAGTTTTCACAATGAGAATTGCTTTTAATTATCTTGATAACAAGCACACTATTATCCTAATATTAAAGCACTTCCACGAGAAGCTCTTCATTCTGAATTACTTTAGCAAAACACAAAAGTGTTGCAAATGGTACCATAATCTAAAGGAAAACAGTGAACAGAACACAGAAAACATCACACCTTTATCTGTATCACCTAAATGTTACAAGCGTTTTATCCATTCCATCGTGAAATTCTCTTCCTAACCAGACATTGTTCGAGACATGGCTAACAAAACCTTCAATTCCAGTCTAGACTGTAAGCTAACCTCCGTAAGAAGATGCCCAACAGATGGGCATGCTTCTATGGCAGATTTGTCTTTGTATTCAAGGCCAGGGCCAAGAATCCTTAAAGTGACTTCTTTCGCAACTGTAAGATTATTTCCCAGCTCTTCAAAATCAATCTCAGTAGATTATTTGACAAGATCGTGCATTGTTTCCCTCCTCCAAGGGCATTAAAGGTATTATTCAACCCCCTGCAAAGATGTAACATACATGAAAAAACAGACGAAAAATATAAGCATTTGTTCAAGAAAATAATATATCACATAAGGAAGGGCAGAAAATAAAGGTGTATGCAACTAAAAGAGGTGCATGCTAAAATAGATTAAGTGTCATCATTGAGATAGCCTACAAATAACACCTAGGTTACCCATTTGTCTGTACCCTAGAAAGAGAATCTATGTCGCAAAATCACTTTACTGATTCACGGAGTAGTCTCTAATGACCATCTTTATCAGATGTAACTAGTCCAAATTCGGGGGATCACCTTCACTAGCTCTATATTAAATAGCACTTAAATTAAAAGTGGGCATGCACGTACCTGGTAATCAATGGTAAGCTTTCCATTAACTGCAAGGGAACATCTAGTAACAATTTCTTCTGCTATGTTCTGTTTGAAGTTATGATACATCACCCATCAATGGAGGTTGAAAAAGTTGACTTTTTGTGATCATGTTTTTTGGCTTGATTGTTATTTCATTAGCTTCCCTACCTCAATTGAAACTTATATGATGATCAAGTTTCACTCAGATCGGATTAAAAGAATCCGCCTTTTTAGCTTTTGGTTGCTGCTATAGGAGACAAAGCAAGGTTGGACAGCTTCAACGGCTATTTTTAGTATTCAAACAAGTTTGATATATTGATTGAAGTGTGTTGAAGCTACTAGTGAAGTTTGGAAAGCTTTGAAATCGGTTTGCACTTTTTTTTGTTAATACTAGTATAGTTGGTTGTTTTTTCCAGATTTTCTGTTTTTTTTCTGTTTATTATCTGTTTATTATCTGTTTTGATTGTAAGTTGTGGAGGTATGATGATTGTAAGTATTGCTTCTCTTTAGAATGTGGTCATTCAATGGTTAACTATTCATGTACCTTGTTTCTTCCTTATTTATGTATTTAGTCATTTACTTTTCTAATGAAAAACAGATTGGATTTTTATAAAATTTTAGTTGTTGTTCATTGTTTTCTTTTTGCGCATTCAAAAATCTATTCTTAAGGAAGAGAAAGCAAGTCTTGAATCTTGTCTTTCATTTTTCTAACATATTCATCATGCTTTCATAGTCTGAATATGCTTCATACATCTAGGATCAATCTAACACAAATAGCAGTCAGATCTTCATTTGACAGAACCACAAATTTAGACCTCTATTCTATTAGTGCAACCACCTAAAATCATATACTTCATTCACATTGAACATGTATTAGATCATGAATGAAAAATACAAGATGATGGAATTTACCTCTATAGTGGTAAACTCACGATTATGGCGAGTTGAAATGCCTTCATTTCAGAATATGCGGCCAATCTCATAAACCTTTTCAAACCCCCCAACCTATCATCAACAAAGATCTAATTCCATGTATTAACTTCCCCAAAACAATTGTCCAAAATATTTGTAACATACACTATGACTATTGAGTCCAACTGTTTGAGATATAATACAAAAAGAGCACCCTCTTGTAATAACAAACTTCCAAAATGATTAACGAAGTAACCATACAATGATGAGCTTTCCATAATGCAGTCGATGCATGTCCTGGTATCACATGGTAATTCCATTAAAAAAGAGCAACCAAAACAGGTAATTACCCTGTTTATTTTAGAGGTAAGTTGTTCTCATTCGCTACATACACTGTGATTGGGCTTGATAGGTTTTGACCAAATTAAAATACAATGAATCATTTAGCGATAGTAGAAACCATTTGGATAATAATTTAGCGATAGTAGAAACCATATGGGTACCATATTCCAAGTATTTATCTTGCCAACAGAATCGGTAATTTTTGTATGAAATAGACAAGGTACCAGAGCCAAAAAAATTACAAGATAAATGGCTCTGGTAGGGGTGCCCATGTATCTTGCACATGTATAAGAGAAATGAATAATCGGTGATTTTTTCATGCTTTTTATGATGACTGGTTTAGTTTTGATGTATAACGTGTCCCGGAAAGCATGCAAATGATGTCTCCTACCCGGGCACTCCTCAAGTTTTTTGGCAGTAGATAGTCAAATACTTTTGGAATTTGTTCCACATTCTAGAGATGGACATAACAGAAATGGGTCCTGTACAAGGGATCCATTCCTGTATTGTTCCTCACTTTCCAAGTAAAAGTGCATTTGAAAAGAGGGAGCTTACTCCACTGCTTTATTATTTTCCTGATTATGTTTTTAATTAGCTAACTCAATATGTTTTTTATTGAATTTTTAGTTAAGATGTTTTACAGTTGTTTTATTTCTAGGTGCCTTTTTTATGTCTTTCCATAATGAATGAAACCAACAGAAACATATTTTTTTTCTTAATTATTTCTTTAACCATTTTAACTTGGATCAAATTTATTAGGCAGGAGTTAAAAGTGTAAATTCAAAACATAAGAGTGAGTATTTACCGTTGACGGTAACGCTTATCCACATCAGTTAGACCATGATATATGTCTGGAAGTGAAAGTAGTGACTCATAAAAGAAATTACATAAACCGAGAGCTCCCCTGAAATTTGAACCAAGGTAAAATGGCATTATTATGTTTTAAGTAAGCCCATCAGATAGCATGGTGTATGCCAGAAGACTAAATTGCTTTTTTGCATAGATATTAATAGCAGATCAATAAAACTGACAGATAGAAATCATGTTTAAGCCTTACAAACTTATGCCACCCGATCCTCATCATTTACAAACCAAATTATTATGAATGTGGTTGTGGTCACTTTATTAGAGTGAACTGGACTTACAATGTCAACAAGTAGGGGAGCAGAGAATTTATTCACATTTTACATTTAAGGCAGTAACAGACTTGAATAGTCCCCCACTCATCTCTTTGTGTCAAAAAATGCAAGCTTTCCAAATGTTCTCTGAGTCACAATTCGTCCCGCAATTGATACATGACCAGAGTCACTACTAGACTCTTCACCATTCTGTAAATGCACATTTAGCTCCGGCAGGTCATTAGCATTGTGTGTCCTATCCCATTTATAAGCATATGGCTCCAAGCCATTGCTCCTCAATTCCTCCACCTTAAAGCGAAGGTGTATTTCGGTTAAAAAGAAAAAAAATGGAATAAATAAAAATAGCAATGGCTGGATTATCTTGCACTAATCACCTGAACCATTTCCATAGGTCTCTTTCTCTAATTTGGGTTCAGAACAATTAAAACAAAAAACTAATGGCACAATTTTTTTTATAAATAAGTTAACATAAATCAATCAAAAGGCAAAAAAAAAAAAAAAAAAAAAAGAAGATAAAAATGGAAGGAAATTCTGTAGATTATGATTGTATCTTCCCAAAATGTATACCTTCTTTAAGCGATTGGCACGAACTCCATCCTTATCGGAAGTAGAAGACGATGAAGAAGATGAAGAACGGGGGCTTCGTCCAGCGACCTTGACAGTTGGACCTTCGCCATTGGTAGTTGCAGTGGTGGATGAAGAACATCGGCGGACAACAAGCCCTGAAGAAGAGGATATGCGTTGTTTGACGGTGGCAATGGCGGTGGTGGAGGAAGAGGCTAGGTGAATCAACTGCTTGAAAAAAGGCTGGGATTGTAGATTACAATACACCTTCAATGCCTCCATAGCTCCACAATCTCTTTCTGCTTCACACACAACTATGGTCACAAGTATGAAGTTTTGGGTGGAATGAGAATAGAAAGGATCAGTGGAATGAGAATGTGGAAAGAACTTTATTATGATTTTTTTTTTCCATAATTTTTTTCATCATTTTATAAATTTACCTTCAAATTTAAATATTTTTATACTATTTACTATATTAATTTACCCTCAATATTATCTCAATTTACAATCAAAATTTCCCCTCATCATCATCTCTCATCAAATTTTCCCCTTATAAAATTTTCCCATTAATGACATCGTTATTAAAAGGGGTAAGTTTTATTGATTTATGCATCCATTATTATAAAAGATGAACATCAAGCTATTATATCAATTTCTAACTTCCATGAACTTTTTTGAACTAATCACTCCAAAAAACAGTTAAAATCAATTTCCAAATTATTAAACTCTTAAAATCAATTTAGTATCCTACACTTTCTTCATACCAGCAAAAATCCCTACTTCTTAACTTTCAACACCCTTTTAAACTTAAGAAGACTATTCTATAAATTTATTAAAATCTCATAACGAACTCAATTTAGAAGAGAATTCCATCAAACAAAGCGGATGACTTATCATATCTACTGCCCCAAAAAGCTCAAAGACCATTTTTATGGATTCCAGTTATCATGACAATCAACTCATCAAGGGCCAAGGTGATCAATTCCATTTTTATGGATTCTATAGGAGGAACTCGACCGCTAAGTCTCCTCCTAAAACAACATCCTCTACAAAATTCCATCCTGATGAAAAAGGAAAGGGAAAATAGCCATCCCTAAAGCAAAAAAGGTCAAGGACTTCCTAAAGACATTGACCATCAGGGAGCCTAGCCAAGATTATTATTCTTCGAAAGAAAGCCAAGAAGCTTTTGCCATTCAGGAAGCTTCCCAACTAGTAGCTAGCTTAGAAGCATCAAAAGAATCTTATGATTCTCAAATTGTTGATCTCTCACATATTTATAAGGTCTCCCATATGATGATGGCTTCCCCTTCTTCATCTGGCTAGCCACCAGAGACTCCTAAAGAAGATCATATTGTTGAGGACCCAGCCGAAAACCCTTTAAGGAATTCATTGGTGATTTTCAGCTCATTGATAAGCAAGCCCGCCAAGAATACTTTGAGATAAGGTGTTGCTCCTTAAAAAGAAAAAATCTTGATAAGCACTTTAAATGGATGTCTGAGAAGTACTATATGCCCAATGGGCTTAATGATGAAACTTTTTGACAAGTTTTGCAAAGGTTAACAGTTGATAGAATCTGAAGAAAAATTTCGAAAAAAGATCGAAAGTAGCACCGGAATGACAATAAAATATTGATTTCATGTTTTTTTTTCGAGTTATTATATTCATTTTGATTTGAAATGTAAAGTATTTATAGTGCTTGGATCATCAAGCAGTTTATAATGTACTGCTCAATGGCTAGATGAGAATATTAATGTCCATCGAGTCATCAAGCAATGATTATAAACTTATCAATGGTCTCGCAGTTCATATGAACTGCTCGATGGCTCATATCATTCATATTCCCATTGAGTATTACAGTCATATTCCCATTGGTTAATTAATTGATAATTAATTTAGAATTAATTAATTAGTTTTATTTGAAAACATTGGATGTTTTATGAAAACACATGTTTTAAAATAGTGAGTGAGAGAAGGTTGATATAACAATATAATCTAGGGTCTCCATTATTAGTACAACACCATGAGCTATGGAAATGGCCTCAAGACGGCTTTGTTTTTGTCCCCATAAGGAAGGTTTCGGACCATATCAATACCAATGTTGGCTTCTTAAAAAGATAGGAAAAAATAATATATTTCAAACTTAACCGACCCTAAGGAGGCAACTTTCGAGTTAAGTCATAGATTCTGAAATAATGGGTCATACTCACAAAGACATAATTAAGCTTTAAGCAGTTAATTGTAGGTTTTGGAATGTCTCAAAATTAATTTGAAATTAATATTACCGACATTAAGGCGGCATATTAATCATTGAGTTAATTTACAGTGGTTAAGTAATAAATAATTTTATGTGTTTTATTTGTTGTATTCATGCATCATATTTACTATTCCGAAACTTTGATATTTATTTCAATTATGATGAATCATGTATGTTTTCTTTAATTTCAGCTATCATCTTATCTTCAATCAATAACCTCGTCATCGTTTTAATCAACAAATACAAATTGACTAGTGACAATTTTATGAGATGGAAATCAAACTTTAAATATGATATTAATATGTGAGAACTATAAATTTATCTTAACCAAAGAATGCCATAAAGAGTTCGCTGCCACTGCTACCCGTAATGTACGGGAAAAGTATGACCATTGGATCCAATCTAATAACAAGGCCAAATGCTACATGTTGATGAACATAAGTGATGTTCTTAAGAAGAAACATGAAAACGTGGAGACTGCATATGAGATATTGGAGTCTCTCCAGACCTTGTTTGTGTAGCAATCCGACCAAAGTTGTAATGAGGTTACTATAACCTACATGAACTCTAAAATGAAGAAATGAGTTTCTGTAAGAGATCATATTTTTAACATTATCAACACAATGCATGAGTCAGAAATATATGAGGCTACCATTGATGAGGGCACTCAAGTTAGCATCATACTTGAGTAACTCTCACCGAATTTTGCTGCATTTAGTACGAGCTATGTTATGAACAAGCTGCAATATAACATGACTCAACTATTAAATGAGTTGCAGACTTTTGAGACCCTTAATAAGGCCGAGTCAAAAGAGGGTAAAGAAAATATTTCTAAACATAAGCCGTCTTCCTCTTATGCTAAGAATAATAAAAGGAAGAACACCATTGGTAAGGACAAGAAGGGAAAAAAAGATAAAAAGTCACTTAAAGGCAAGGAAAACAAATAGAACGACAGCTCCAAGGAAAAGGAACCCAAGTGGAAAGTGTTTCCACTATAGAGTTTATAGCCATTAGAAGAGAAATTGTAACAAATATCTATCCAAGCTTAAGGAGAAAAAAAAAGCTAAATTTGATTACTTGTTTTAAAAGTCTGTTTAGTGGAAGATGATTTGTCATCTTGGATAGTAGATTTGGGAGCCATTAATCTTGTTTGTTCTTCTTTACATATACTTAGTTCCTTGAAGGGCTTGCTATTGGGGGAGGTGACGATGAGGGTTGGCAGTGGTGCGATCATTTCAGCCAGAGTAGTGGGAGAAGTCTATTTACTTTTAGCAATAATTATCGTCTTTTAAATAATGTCTATTTTATTTTTAGATTTCGTAGAAATTTGATTTCCTTATTTATGTTACATGAACACGATTTTGTTATTTCTTTTATTAATAATGAGACTAATATTTCTAAGAAAGGTTATAATATTTTTCATGCAAAACAAACTAACAGACTCTATCTACTTAAACTAAATGAACGATTGTTAAATAATTCAAAATTATTTAAAGTAGCAACTCCTAAATCTAACAAATGACAAAAAGTTTCTCAAAGTGATGATATGTATCTTTGTCATCTTAGGTTAGGACATAACAATCTTAATAGGATAAATAAGTTAGTAAAGGATGGTCCTTTAAGAGAGCTAACTGTTGGCATGCTTTTGATTTGTGAATTATGTTTGGAAAGAAAAATGACTAAGAGACCTTTTTCTGAATAGGGCCAAAGAGCCCAAAAACCACTTTAGTCATAGTGACATATGTGGTCCTATAAATGTACAAGCAAGAGTAAGTTATGAATATTTCGTACCTTCATTGATGATTATTCAAGATATGGATACATATACCTAATGCAAAGGAAATCTGAAATTGTTGGAAAGTTCAAATAATTCTTAGCAGAAGCTGAAAAACAATTAGAAAAATCACTTAAAACACTTCGATCAGATCGAGGAGGTGAATACCTTGAATTTGAGTTCAAGGATCATTTTATGGAGCATGGTATTCTATCCCAACTCACAACACATGGAACATCACCGTAGAATGGTATTGCAAAAAAGAGAAACATAACCTTATTGGATATAGTTAGGTCAATGTTAAACTACTCATCTATACCACTCATATTCTAAGGATATGCACTTCAAACCGTAGTATATATTTTGAATGCAGTGTCATCTAAGTCTGTAGAAAAGACACTTTTAGAGTTGTAAAATGGTACTAAACCTAGCTTATGCCATTTTTGCATATGGGAGTATCCATCACACATGCTGAAATCTAAATTGGGAAGTTGGAGTCACGATCTGAAGTTTGCATATTCTTTGGCTATGCTCTCAATATAAGGGGAGGTTACTTGTATAGTCCTAGTGAGAAAAAGGTATTTGTATCAACAATGCGACCTTTATCGATAATGGATATCTTAAAGAGAGCATGTATATGATATAACCAGAAAGTTTTGTGTAAAAAGGCCAAGAGCAAAAGGTTTACAAGTTGCTTAGATTTATTTATGGGTTGAAGTAAGGCTTTAGGTCTTGGAACTTATGGTTTGATGAGACTATGAAGACGTATTGCTTCGAACAAAATGTTGACAAACCATGTGTATATAAACACATCAAAGATAAAGAGGTGGTCTTCTTAGTTCTTTATGTAGATGATATTTTATTCATTGGGAATGATGTAGAAATATTGTCAAATGTAAAGAAACGGCTAGTTGAGCAATTCTAAATGAAAGAGTTTGGAGAAGCAAGCTATGTTCTAGGAATCCAAATCCTACGGGATATTCTTTGGTTATGCTCCCAATATAAGGGGAGGTTACCTGTATAGTCCTAGTGAGAAAAATGTATTTGTATCAACAATGCAACCTTTATCGACAATGGATATCTTGAAGAGAGCATGTATATGATGCAACCAGAAGGTTTTGTATAAAAAGGCCAAGAGCAAAAGGTTTGCAAGTTGCTTAAATTTATTTATGGTTTGAAGTAAGGCTTTAGGTCTTGGAACCTATGGTTTGATGAGACTATCAAGACGCATAGCTTCGAAAAAAATGTTGACAAACTATGTGTATATAAACACATCAAAGATAAAGAGGTGGTCTTCTTAGTTCTTTATGTAAATGATATTTTATTCATTGGGAATGATGTAGAAATATTGTCAAACGTGAAGAAACGGCTAGTCGATCAATTCTAAATGAAAGATTTTGGAGAAGCAAGCTATGTTCTTGGAATCCAAATTCTAAGGGATAGAAAGAACAAGCTTTTAGCGTTGTCTCAAGCCTCTTATATAGATAAGGTGATGGCTCGATTCTCAATACTAAAATCTAAGAGTTAATTACCGACTAGACATGGAGTAGTTCTTTTTAAAGAGTAATGTCAAAAGACACCTTAGGAAGAAAAAGAGATGAGACTGATTCCCTATGCCTCAATAGTAGGCAGTCTTACGTATATCATGTTGTGTGCAAGACCTGACATTTGTTATGCAGCAGGGATAGTCAGTCATTATTAATACAATTCTAGTTTAAGACATTGGATAATACTAAAGCATATTGCTAAGTATCTTTGGAAAACAGGCGACTATATGCTTTTTTATTTGATGGAGATATTGATTTTTAATCAGATGGAGATGGTCAAGAGTCAACTTCTGGATCAATGTTCACACTTGGTAGAGGAGTTGTAGTCTTGAGAAGTATCAAACAATCCAGTAATACAGATTTTACCATGGAAGCCGAATATATAACGGCTTGTGAAGTAGTGAAAGAGGCGGTTTGACTCAGGAAGTTCTATACTGATCTGGAAGTTGTTTTAGATATGGATAAACCACTAATCTTATATTGTAACAACAGTAAGGTAGTGGCTAATTCAAAGGAACTAAGGAGTTAAAAGAGGGGCAAGCACATAGAGAGGAAATATCATCTTATCAGAGAGATAGTACACCGAAGTGATGTGACAATTATGAAGATAACATCGGAACATAACCTTGCAGATCCGTTTACCAAGACACTTCCAACGAAGTCTTTTTAGGATCATATACGTCGTTTAGAGATAAAGGAGATGCCTCACTTGCTTTAGGGCAAGTGGGAGATTATTAGGCATGGCCCCCCCAAAAGCATGTGATAAGTATTATTTTATAAAATTAAGAAAAATGATATTTTTTTATATAATTATTTAAATGTGTTATTATTAAATAATGTGTATAAATATAAAAAAAATTCAAATTCATTTATGTGATTATAATCTTGTATTAGTAGGAGAGATTAAGATTATAGATATTGAATGAAATTATTCGTAACATATTGAAGTATGGAATCTTTAATTGATGGGTTCTAGTACGGTCCACTAGCATTATGAATGCAAGTGATCTAGATCCGAATCATTGATGTGGTTAAACATCTTAGTGGAGGTATTTTATATAATTGGATTATACCCCATATGAATTAATTCTTTATCAACATACCATTTGCCATAAAGAATTTTATTCATATCAATATATGATCATATGCAGATCAATCTGAATTCTGAGTAATCATCAACTCATGTTTATGTCAAATGGGTCTTTTGATTCACTCGTCATGATTTGTTTGTAAAATAGGCTAAAGACTTTTATTTTGGAGATTCATTAGGATAAGTAGTTAGGAACATAATTTATAGATATGGAATCCAAACTCTATTCATAGAAGATTGTATATTGATTCCTTTAAGAGGTTATTTTGGAACTAAAGGGTTTTGAGCTCAAATTTATAATTAAGTTTTAAATTGACTTTTCACTAGTGGATTAATAGTACTTAAAAATAAAGAGAATATTAGAGGGGTAAACTGGTAATTTTAATCAACTCTAACTATGAATCAATTATTGGAGATTAAATTGCATGAAATGATAATGTTAATAGATTAGTAGAGATTGCTCAGTAATTTGTTCTATAATTGCAAGAGTGCAATATCATATTTTTAGTAGAATAATATTAAGATTAATAAATAAGATTTATTAGATTAACGAGTTAATTAATAATCTAACTTATTTGAGCTTGGAATTATAGTTCCATAGTCCTTAGTTCACCTCTATAAGACAAAATGACTTATTTGTATAAGGTAAGAGTGATAAAGGTAGAAAAATGACTTATTTGTAAAGAAAATAGTTTTCTGAGGCAAATAAGTAATTATGAGATAATTAGTATTAATTGGTTATTAAAGAATTAATTAATTAAAAAATGTATTTAAATATTATAGTGAATTTCGAAATTTACTTTAATAAATAATAATATATTTAATTTTGAATTAAATACGTTATGTAATATTACGTTATGAGATATCAATTTAATATTAATATTAGGAAAGTCAATTCAAAATAGTTTGAGAAACTAATTTAAAATTCAAATAAAATATGATTTAGTTTACAATAGATAAGATTATCTTTTAAATTATACTTGAAAATATTTAACAGAATAAAATAAGGAGATAACACAGTTACAATGTGACATGTGTCACAAGCTTATCACTATGCTTACTTAATTTAATTATGTTAGTAGATAGTGGCCAGCTATGGGGTAGAAAAATAGACATAGCGATTTTGTAATTATGTTATAAGTTTCTTATTATCTCATTATATTATTATTTGATATTATGTTTAAATTATTTAATTTAACTTAATTTAAAAGAGTTTTTAAATTAAAAAATAGTGTTCCCTAATGGAATTCTATAATACATCCTACTCTAATTATTTTAAAGAGATTTTTTTGAAAGAGAAAAAATAGAAGGAAAAAGAAAACCTAGTCATCTATACTTGCTCACACACGTCTTAGTGTATTGAGGATTGATTTAGAATATCGTGGTGTGAGCCTCAACGATCTCATTGCGTAGGCTAAGGTATGATTTCTTCATCTAGCATATAGGATTTCTTCAGCGCACTTCTTACCAATCGGCATACGAAGCACGCATTCAATAGAGCAATTAACATAGATGTATGTGAATGAAATTGTTCAATTACATGGAGTGCCATTGTCGATAAGTTCATATCTAGATAGTAGATTTACTTCAACATTTTAGAAAGTCGTCTAACGAATGATGGGAACACAGCTTAAGTTTAGCACAACTTTTCACCCACAAACAGATGGTCAAGCAAAGACGAATATCTAGACATTAGAAGATATGCTTTGAGCAAGTGTCTTAGATTTCAAGGGAGTTTGGAATAAGTATTTGCCTTTAATAGAATTCTCATATAATAATATTTTTCAAGCATTTATTAGAATGGCACCATATGAAGCTTTATATAGGAGAAAGCGTAGATCTCCACACCACAGGTATGAAAGAAGAGAAGAGAGCCTAATGAACTCTGACTTCATTAAATCTACAACTGAAGTAGTCATGAAGATAAAAAAAAGAATGAAAACCACTCTTAGCCTACAAAAATGCTATGCAGATAAAAGGCGACCTTCAGAGTTTCAAATTTAAAACTTTGTATTTCTAAAAGTTTCACCAATGAAAGGCCTAATGTGTTTTGGCACACGATACATCATACCGTTTGAAATATTGGAATGTATTGGCAAAGTTGCTTATAAGCTTGCCTTGCCACTAGAGATGTCCTCGATACACCACATATTTCATGTTTCCATGTTAAAAAAATATGTACTGAAACCCTCGCATATATTAGAACACGAACCCATTTAGGTCCAAGAAGATTTATCATATAAATAAAGGCCAATGCAAATCCTAGACCACAAGGAGAAGATACTAAGGAATAAGATAATACCACTAGTTAAGGTGCTATGGTGAAGCCATAATAAAATAGAAGAATCTACATGGGAATGAGATGATGAGATGAAGAAAAAATATCCAGAATTATTTTGATTCTTTAGGGACATAGGCATAATAATAGGATATATGTGAACATTATATACTCTGATATGTAATATATGATGTGTTATTGAGTGTTATATGTCCGGTTATGCCATTGCTATGACATGTGAAACATGTGACTTGTTGTTTTCGTTGCCATTAAGTGTAATCTAGAAAACAAAAATAAGAATTATGAGTGAAATAGAGAAAGGGTTGAGCCCTTAATTAAGAACTCAAGTTCAATTTCATTGAACATTAGCACATATCCATAGATCAAAGACCAAGGATAAATGATGGATGATATCTAAAATTGGTCGAGAGTAAATGTTACCCATTAATTAAGGGAATTGAAACTAAACAAATGAATTACAACGACGACAACGACGACAATGACGTCGGCGGTGGCGGTGATGGCGGCGGCGATGACAACGACGACGATGACAATGATAGCGACGACGACGACGACGATAAAATCAATGCACCGCCAAATTTTATAGGATGTGTATCATAATCACTAAGCTATATATGGAGTGAAGAGCCACGCAATGTTGAGGCTATTCGGTGTCTTAAATTATTATAAGCACACTCTTCAATGAAAAGGCAGGATCAGGTTGTATATAATTTTGTTTCTTCATCTTGTTGTTCCAATAATGTGTTTTACACCATTTCTATTCCACTATCTACTTTTTACTTATTTTAACTCCTAAAGACAAGGCTTGAGGAGCCACGATTTGCTATGTAAGAATTATAGTGGAATTCTACAATTAAGATGATGTAAATATAAATGGATGATAGCAATATGTTAATACAAGTTTTGAAAATATATCTAAGAAAGTAACATTAACATACGCCAGAAGTCTATAATCATATATGACAAGATAGTAACTACAAAAAAAAATGAAATAAAATAGAACAACATTCTGTTAGAAAAATCCAGTTATGGAAAGCTTCAAACAGTGATAAAATTATATAATAATTTTATTAAAAAACTCAACTCTTGTAGCTCTTTTCACTCTCTAGGGACACCAAGAACATCCTAAATGGATTTATAAACACCGAGATCCAAATTCTGGAAGTTAAGTATGAAGTATGTAAGAAACTAAAGTTAGAATAAAGACTTATAGGTACTCTTATACACTTTTGGCCATGATAATGTTTATAATAAACTTTGAAATTTTACTGAATAAATCTAGATGACATAACCATCAAATTTATATAAGACTTAAAATTTTAAGACATTGGAGCGAAGAGTTATGTAATTTGAGAAGTTAACAATGGCTCGACATACATGACGTACTTGACACATCGATGGCTCGACATACTCGACACCTCCACTATGTGAGGTGCTCGATATACTCGATGCCTCTAATATGCGAGGTGCTCCACATACTCAATGCCTCCATTACGCGAGGTGCACGATGTACTCGATGCCTCCAATATGCGAGGTGTTTGACGCTTGTCGTACTCAATGCCTCAACGCCTCAAATATGTGAAGTACTCAACACCTCGACGTACTTAACATACTTGATGCCTCGACATACTTGAGGTTTAATGAAGAGAGGATTATGTAAAACTCTCAAAGGAAGGGTCGAGGCTTAAAGAAGAGAGGATTATGTAAAGTTATGCTAATACATGTTGAGGCATGCAAGGACCATGGGTAAGTTTGGATCGGTCGCGCCCCAGTCATTCCATTGGTCGAGCACTCAACTGGTACGTACACAGGGCCCAATAAAAAAAATGTTAGAAAATGTAAGAAAGAGTAAGATCAAAGCATGTAATAAACCTTATGAAGAATATGGTTTTTAAGATTATTATGTATTACATGTTTCATACATCATATACATTTACAACTGCTTTGTGAGTTATGTTTGTACTTGCTGAGCAAAAAGCTCACGTCTTACATTCCATGTTGTAGCCTTATAGGCACTAAGAGTAAGCAACTAATTAGGCTACACTGATAAACTTGCCAAGAGAGTGCGATGATTGTTGAGGAGGTAGTGGTATCATGACTACAGTTATGTTGTAAACTTCCGCTTTAATATTGTAAATAGTAATAGTTACAAATATTTTGGTGCATCGTGAAGACTTGGCTAATATTTTGGAAACATTCTTATAAATATTTTAAGATCTCATAGTCAATACGTGCATGTTTAATAGTAGCGTTATTTATATGATAGATGTTACTACTAGTTAAGAAACTCTTTTAATGAAGAAAGTTTCAAAAAGTTTCTTTGAAATTAAGTCCATAGTGGAAAAAAAAAACCAACTCCACTTTTACGAGGAAAAGTATAGTAATGTAATGGTCCGAGCAGCACGAGTCACTAAAACAAGTTAGTAGGAGCTAACTATAGAGATTGGCGTATAAAATTGAGAACAATTCTCAAACATGAAAAACTTTCTAAGGTTCTTACCCAAGGTGTCATAATTGCTCCCTTGGAGTGAGCTAGTGCCGATGAGAAAGTCGCTTGAGACAAGTGGTTGGCCTAAGATGATGAGGTGCAATGCATTATGCTTGTAACCCTTTCGAACAAGCTTCAAAGGCAATATGAAAGTTCCATGCTATCGAAATTATTGATGACCTAAATTCCATCACCAACCTATATGTCACCTTAAATAAGTTTTTCAATATGAAAATGACCGAAGGAATTCCTCTTGGAGAACATATCCTTAAAATGATTGGACTTATAGAGAAACTAGATGGTTTAAGTTTCGGGATGGACTTTGAGTTATCGAATGATTTGATCGTTCAATCACTCTCGGACTCTTTTTGTTTCTTCATTTTGAAGTACCACATAAATAGGTTAACTGTAATCCCCCAATATCTCTAGACTAGGTATAGTAGTGGGAAAATAAATTTAAAGTGGATTTATTAGTAAATTTTAATTTCCACCTATACCTAATTTTAATAATAGAAATAATTAAGAACATTTTTATAATTTCAAAATTTAATAGGGACTTAAATGTAATAAAAAAAATTTTCTTACTGTAGCCACGTTTTTTTAATTATCCTTAGTCATCCTTAAGAAAATATTCCTAGACATGTGGCCCCCACTTATCACTATTTCATCCTAAAAGAATGAATAGGCATTTTTACTTTCTCATGCCTATAAAAGGCTCATCCGCAGCATGTACCAGCAGCAAAGGGAAAGAGAGGGAAAGGAAAGAAAAGAAAGAAAGGAAAGGAAAAAGGAGAGAAAGGAAAGAAAGGGAAGGAAAGAAAGGAAAGGGAAAAGGAGAGAAAGGAAAGAAAGGGAAGGAAAGAAAGGAAAGGGAAAAGGAGAGATCTCCGGTCAACCAACTTTTGTAAGTATAGTCTCACTGCAACATCCGGATATTATTTGTTTATTATTATGATTATAATTATATTAATTGAGGATAATATTAATTATTAAATGATGACTTGGTTATGTCTGCGTTAAGATTATAATTATAGCATGCTAAGTAGAAGTGAAATACTATGATTACCATGTTAGAAATAAAGATTATAACTAGAATGCACATAATATAGCAGGATGGTTTGAGGAGAGTACAAACTTTAAACATTAAGTGCATATGTTCATATTTCTAAAAGTTAATGTTATGCTAAAATAAATAAGAAGCATAAGCATGCATAATATTAAAGTGAGGTGCTACCGGGTCAAAAGAAGTATCGTTTGTCGATCAGAAAAGACCCTAAATGATATTAAAGAAAAGGTCATAAGTGGATCGTTGCAACGGTCATAAGTGGACCACTGATTAAATATCCGTTAACATGTCGGTGGTAGTATTCTTAGGGCCGAAGTATGTAGAATGATAGGAATTTATGCACGTTAGATATAGGTCATAAAAGCACTAACTCACGATAGTCATAAAAAGAATAGTGATGTGAGTAGGACACTATCCTTACTGAGTTTCTAGCTCGTAGATGTCTACTCTGTGTTGTAGGAAATTACAAAGGTAAGGCGGTAAGCTAAGAAACAGACGAATGAAGACTATCAGTCTGTGAGATTATATATATGAGACCTGACCTCTGTAAGCAATGAGTTTGAAAATTTGCACTTCTTATGTATATGTACGTATATGTATATTCAAATAAAGAATAAAGTATTTACAAAGTTTTGGGATTTCTTTTCTATGACAAAGGCTTCCATAATATTTTCAAATTATTACGTATATCTTTCAAACCGCTTTTGAAAGTATAGTAAATTTTAAGGAACAAAATTTTTATATAAAAACAAGAAAGTAATGCACATACTAGTTGTATATGTTTCCTTAGAAAAGTATTTGATAAACTAAACAGCTAGTAGGGCGGGCGTTACATTAACACTTACTCTTCATGAGTTGCTCAAAATATTACAAACGAAGAGATCTCTCCATTCTATGGACAAGATCATGTTGCTTATTAGAAGTCATTATGCCAAAAGAGGCAAAGCCAAGTTTAAAAAATGAGGTAAAGGTGCACATCTCAGAGCAAAGAAGGTCATAACTAAGAACAAGAAAATGAAATGTTTCCATTAGTGAGACCGGCTGTTAGAAGTGCAATTGCAAAACTTTTCTAGTTTCTCTTCTGAAGGAGAAGTAAGGGGAGATGTATGTCATAAGCTATAAATTATCTTGAACAAGTCTTACTTGGGTATGTGATACTAATTAAGAGGTACTCGTAGTTTAACTAATATGTAGAACCTAAAAAGTAAAGTGAAAGCTTGAGGAAGGGAAGAAGTGATCATTTTACGAGTGGAAAATGAAGCAATAAGTTGGAACATTAGCCGTAAATTTGTTCACTTAAATTTATCTTATTATATTTGCTGGACAAAAGAAAACTTTATTTATTTATGCTACCATGAATATTATTGTAAATTTTGTTAAAGAAAATTTTACAACTTCTCTTCGTTAAAGTAATATTTAAAACATTACCTTATGATTTATATTTTTAGAAAATAGCTCCCTTTTGAATAGTAAAAGCATATTTCTTAAAGATAGAGATGGTGAGGGCAAATGATTGAGCGAGAGTATTCACATAAAAGATATGACGTCAGATTTCATATCATCTTCTTCAAGTACTTGTCCCTCTGGGTCACTTGCTACATGATTTTGACCCAATCTCATTATTGCCTTCTTCAGTTCCTCAACAAAACCAGATACCCATAGTTTAATCCCAACTTTGTTATTTTATAAGAAGCATTAGTAAAAGTGATTGGAAACCATAAAGCTAGTGATCTGAATATATCATGTAAAATGCAACACCACTATGTGAATGTAAGAAATATATACAGTTGAATCAAGTACTACTTGAATGGAAGACATATGTATAATTGAATCTAATATTATATATTTTGAATCGAGTACTACTTAAATGGAAGATAAATGTACAATTGAATCTGATATTATATATTTTGAATCGAGTACTATTTAAATGGAAGAAATATATTATATATTTTGAATATAATATTATAAATTATTTTGAATATGATATTATATATTATTTTTATAATTTAATAAATAAAATCATATTCATTTATTAAAAATAGTTTATGGGGAAGGGGAGGGGGTCCGAAATAATCAATTATCGTGACTTAGGTTAAGCAATTTGGGCCTAGTTAAATATGAAAATGGGGGTAGGGTTAATACTCATGTCTGTTACAAATTGTGAAGTGCAAAGATATGAATCTAGTGTGATGCCATCCATTAGTTCAATAAGCTTCGAGCATAATATATATATATATATATATATAACTTAATATACAATAATAAAGGAAAAAGAAAGAAAGCCTGAAATTTTCTTGCTCGATTATTTGGTCACTACTAGGACAGAAAAAAAAAGGGGTCATCTCTACTTTTTTTTCCCACTCCTTTTCTTTCCCACCAAATAAATAGTGTGTATAGTATGGGGACGAATAATAAAATCCACTACATGTTGAAAAAGAAGAACTAAAAACAAAAAAGCAGAAGACATAAGAAATAAGATTCAATTCTCAAAGAAAATTTGTATTGCCTGATCTTCACACTATTGAAAAAACACAGAATCAAAGGATGGATAACTATATCGAGCCACATATTAAGCAACAAAACTAGCCAAAAATTATTTTTTTTTATAAATAGTGATGAGGATAAACCTAGCACATGGATTGATGCATACTCAGACCCAATTTAAGTTCCCGTTGGTTCCGTTACAAGAGCTCGTGCAAAGAAATTCAAAGAAGCGTTTAATGAGCTGATTCAAGTAACATAGACTCATGTTCATTCATGAAGGCCTATTGAAGGCAGTGAATATGATTCTCAAAGATGGTATTCAGTAGTTTAAGCCTTGAAGAAACCCATAATGTAGGAAAGAATTTATTGAAGAGTTTCGAGTTGATTTGGGCCAATATCATTAGAATAAGCCCAAACGATATGGATAAAGCCTTCTAATTACTTCTAAAGTATTTATTTGAATTTAATACCTCTAAATTACGTGGAGATAGAGTATTTATTTTTGTTTTTAGGTTGTTTTGATCAGATTATGGTAATTGGGCTCTATTTAATTGTATGTTTAGTCTTATTGTGCTTTATTTAGTTATCTGCTTAGTTTCCTAAGAATCTCACATTGCTTAAATTGTGTTTTCTCTGCTAGAACTTCCTTTATACAAAGATGGCTGATTTCTTTTGTAGTGACAGATCGGTGATAAAGTATTTGGGAGAAAATTATTTTTAGTTCTTCTAGAACTTTTCGAATTTATCAGATTTATTTGTGGTGTTCATCCTGATTTATCAATCTGTTATTCCATTCCAGATTGTGGCGTCATCTCTAAGTGTGGTTCGTATCAAATAGGATAATTGATTTTTTGTATTATTTTTAGACATCAAATTTCTTGTAATCAACGAAACTAAAAATACAAATGCGAGTGAGGTATCACTACAAACACCTTATAGGCATTCCTCAATGATCAATGATCAAAGCCTAGGAACCAAAAATCCAAAATAAGCCCAATGATCAAAACCCAGAAACTAAAAATCCAGAATAAGCTCAATGATCAAAACCCAGAAACCAAAAATCCAAAATAGGTTCAATGATCAAAACCCATAAACCAAAAATCCAGAATAGGCTTAATGATCAAAACTTAGAAACCAAGAACTCATTTCTTCCGGTGTAATTTGACAATCAAGTGGAGTAATAATAATCCCATCCACGACAATTATCAGATATGAAAATTAGGTTTACCCCAAGTTTTCTCAACAAACAAAAAAAAATGCTTCTGAAATATGAGACTAGTTCGATAAGGGAGAGATAGATATTTGGCACAGACAATTCCATGGAAGATTAGTTCGATAACAATAGGTAATTGTTATGGCTTCATTGAAGACTTGACGATCATCTTCAATGAATCGATGGAGTTTTGAGAGAGATTTAGAGTAGACGATTCCGGTCTTGACGATCATCTTCAGTGAATCGGTGGAGTTTGGTGGAAAATTTCGAGTGGAGTAGACGATCATCTTCAAGATTTCAAAAGATTAGGGTATACTTTATCTCCTAAGTTGGATACATGGATATCCGGAATCAATTAGGAACCAATCCGAATGTGGTCCGGGTATTTCGGGAGATCCGAATAGGATCCAAATGTTTTTAGTGACTGTTATTGAATATTGCAAATCCGGATTTGTTCCAATCCTTTACAAAAAATACTATCCAATTGATTTATTTTTTCCTCGTAAAGATCTGGATTTAATTGAATTGGAAAAA
Organism: Coriaria nepalensis; assembly: GCA_027186245.1. Classification (NCBI taxonomy): domain Eukaryota; kingdom Viridiplantae; phylum Streptophyta; class Magnoliopsida; order Cucurbitales; family Coriariaceae; genus Coriaria; species Coriaria nepalensis. The sequence goes on along the minus strand of CP114491.1, from coordinate 5,863,462 downwards.
AAAAAGAAATCAGACTTTTATTGGAACGTTTCGATTGATTCTCATTGATAAAACGAATCATTTTAATTGATTTTTTTTAAGAAATTATATTGGGGGTTTTCTTCTTTTTAATAATTTTTTTTTCAAAAATAAAAATGAAAATTTGCATTATAAAATAATATAATAAATGAATAAAAAAGAAAAATAAAAAATAATTATAAAGACAAAAAAATCTAATATGAAATAAACATAAACTAAAAATTGTAAGGATACATGAAACAATTTATATAAATCAAATTACACCTAAATTTATCCCACGGGTATAAAATTTAGTATACATATATTAGTATAATAATTTCGGATCATTAGTCATTGTTATATTCGCCATCTTTCACCAAAACGACGACGTTGGACGGCAAAAGAGAAATGGCACCAAACGACAAACGGAAAAGACGAAAGAGAACAACGCTGCCACCTTATGAACATTCCCACTTTGTGTAACGAAGAAAGCAAAGCAAAGCTTTACCTTCTCTGTTAATATGGAGGTGCATAACGACGATAAAGAGCTCCTATTCCAAACTCTAACTTTGAACTGCGACTCAATTCTTTCTGTTAGATCTGACCATCGTTATCTCTCCACTGAAACCAATTTTCGATGTCTTCTCGATTCCGCTTCAGAGACCTACAAGAAATGGAGGATTCATCTCACTCAGATTATACATCGGACGTTTCATCTGGTACCAGCAACCTAGATGAAGAGTCTGAGCTCCACTCGATGGCAGGAAAGGTATAGTTTCAAGTTTGTTCGATTCTCATTTTTTGCTGTTCGGTTGCCCATAAAACTATGAAAAACGAAATTAACAATCAGGAACGAATTGATATTTTCATGGTAAGAAGAAATGAGATGGTCTGACCCATTAGATTTTTTGTGGCTATTTTCAATTGCGTGATATTTGGTTCATATGCTTCAATTTTGTGCTTTTTTTTTTTTAGGGCATTCAACATCTATGTTCTGAACTTGTAGAGCTTAAGGCTGCGTCAAGCGAGGATTTTCTCAGAAATGTAATGTCCAATTGTTCAGTCTTTGTTAGGTAACGTTAAACAACCACATTATATATAATTAATTTCTGAAGCCTTATGATTTTTTAAACAGTGAATAATTGTTGAGAAAAAGTGTATGTTGTTATTGGACTGGGTAATTGTGATTGAGGTGAGAAAAATCATGGGAGCTATTTTGATCGCAGAATATTTCAGGAAGCAGAAGACATGCAAAATGAAGTGACAAAACTAAGAACCTATGTTTTGATTCAGAAAGGTCTTGTGAGAGACCTTATAGAAGTTGTATATGTAAAGGTTTTATCAGAGGGAGCAACAAGTCTTGAAGAGACTGATTATGATGAATTATCTTGCTTGAATGAGTTAGAGGCTCGTATTAATGGCATTTCCGAAACACTGGACATTCTCATTTCGGAAAACAGAACAGATGAAGCTTTGGACATAATTGAATCGCAAGAGGAAGGTTTTCAAAGGGTGCAATTTGAAGATAATTATCCACTGGACATGTTGACATTATATAACTCTGTGATTTCTGAAGCAAAGGGCATACTTAAGCGGCAACTAACATTAGTAGCAGAAAGTCGAAGGATAGGTGCAACGGAACTACAGAAGGCTCTAGTGGGACTTTGCCGACTTGGTGAAACTCATCTTGCTACTCAATTATTGCTTAAATATTATCATTCACGTATTACAAATGGGATGTACAACTTGCAGCGTTCAAGATCACATTTGCATGGGGTATACATAAGAGATATTGCAAAGTGTGTATTCTCTTTAATAGCTCAAGCAGCAAAGAGCTTTTTGATGTTATATGGACAGACTTGTCCTTATGCCTCAGAGCTTATCCAGTGGACCCATGAAGAAATACATGTGTTTGTTGGTTGTTTCAATAAATACGTAAAGTCCATATCAGAGATTAGTCGTGGATTGTCCATGGCAGTGGAAGCTGTGCAGTTTGCCAAGTCTTTTTGCTCTCTGTTAGAAGCTCATAGGTTAGTTTTGCAGCCACACTTGACCAACCTGATTCGCCCGTCAATGGAAGAGATGCTTAAGATACATATAGAGCATTCTAAGAAAGTCATCAATATATTTGCAGCATCTGACTCTTGGGTTTTAGGGAGATATCTTGTTTTGGGTATTTTAAGTGATGATATGGTACTAGGGCAAGAACCAGAGTATTGCCTCCTTACTAACAGCGGCAGAAAGTTTCTAACAATGTTGCAGGTTGGTTGCTGTCTTTTTAGTTTATTCTAGTGAGGAAAAACTATACTGTGGAATTTAATATGCAATGCAATAATTGGTTCTTGAACTATAAATAGGTGCAGGGATAATACTATGGATCCTAAATAAAAAGTAAATAAAATAAAATAATAGTTACATTCAACTTAGTTCAGAAATTTTTAGTTTAACTATTCGAATGGAATTCCTTGCCTCTGCTCTGTAATGCTATCAATTTTTTCTTTATTTTTTAATTTTGTCATTTATTTGTTATATTGTTATGACACTCATTTTGAGAAAATCAAGACTGTTGTGTTGTGAACTTTTGATTGTATATTGAAAGATCCTTAATGCAAAACTAAATAGGAATAGTTGCTCCGACTTATTTACTCTATTTGACGTAGGCTTTCATGGAAGATGCTTCCACTGTAATTAATCTTCAAATGGAAGGTTCGGTCCTTTCTGGACTCATGAACCTCTTCAGCGAATACACAACCATCCTTGAAAGAGCAATCAGTTGGAAAACAATTGGTGAACAGAAAGGGACTTCACGAAACAAGTTGAATGGGGCAGAGTTGCTGCGACAACAGGTTTCCATTTTAGCCAATGTGTCAACAATACGAAATTTTTTCTCTGGAATTATTCGGAAAATATTCAGGGGACTAATTCAAGCAAATCCTGATCTAATAGACCAAGATCTTATTGTGTCTCACCAAAAAGAGCTGGATATTAATATCATCCATATTGAGGAGGATTGTGAAAAACTTAGAACTCGTTTCTGTCAGCAATTTATATGTAAAATAATGTCCTTTGAAGCTGGGTCTGAACTTACTTCTGAAACATATATCAATGGCCCTGGTGATCTTACCCTGCTACATGCCACGCCTTCTGTTCCAGTTCAGGTATTGCATTCTTTCCTTTTAAGTAGAAATGATTAAATTTCTCTGCATACTAATTCATAATCAGATTATTTTATGAATTAAGACCAAAAAATTAGAAATAACACTATTACATAAATTGGTCTCGTTTTTTGAGATAAATATGTAATTTTATAAATGATATGTTATTATGTTACTTATATGGTTTCAATGTGGCTCGAGATGATCAGGTGCTATTTCTAAAACTAAGGCAATTAGAAAAGCTTTCGGAAGATAATGTTTTTGAAGTTGAATGGCTGATGGAGCTCTTAAGGGAACTGGTGGAGGATATATTTGGTTGGCTTTCAGACAAGAAGGAGATCTGGGCAACTACGAAAGAGAATTCAATTCTCCAACATTCTGAGCAGGTGTGAATTTTTTCTTTTTTTTTTTTCTTTTTTTCCCTTCGTGAATGTGTTCAACCATTATCTTAGGTTTCTTCTATTTTTTTATTCAATAAATATGTCTATATATCTCATGAAAAGTTGACTCACGAAGTACTCTACAGGACATAGCTAAGTTTTCAACTAATTGTGTTGATGTTTTTTTTTTTGGAAAGTACTTGTGTTAATGTTTTTTTCGGGAAAGCATGTGTTGACGTTTATGTCCATTGTATGTATATTCTGCTAGAAAACATTCCCATTACCAGAAAGTCACCAGTAATTTTTCCTTTCTTATAAAAAATATTCAGCGTCTGCCAACTATGAACGGTGACATATGTGTGTTTCCATTGGCATCTATTTAGTGCCTCTCTTGACGGCACTGTTGTTTCCTTTTACTTATGTTATTACTTTTTTTTTTATCCCCTACAGTGGAGGGGGGTGGGTTGTTTCTTTTCATTTGATCAACATTAAGCATCACTCTTCATAGTACTTTTTGATATACTTGAATCAGTGTGGATAGGATAAAGAAAGTAAGGTGAGCTTAAAGTTGGAATTTAGAATGGATGGATATAATTGCTCTTTAGATGTGTTTCTTTAGTGGTCTATGGCCCTATAGTTCATCAATCTTGAAACTACTCACAATTGCTTTTTGTGTGTGTGTGTGTGTATCTCTCTCTCTCTTTTGGCTAATGCTGTGATGCTTGTTGACCTATTCATATATTCTGTTTCTTGAATAGATTGTTTTGGATATACAATTTTTGGTGGAGATTGTAAAGTATGGAGGATACTTCTCAGAGCGCCCCATGATTCTTACAAATCTCATGAAATCAGCCTTTCTTTCTGTTGGAATGGATCTTGAAAGGTAAGTTTTAGAAATATTTGCTGCTGAATTTTTTTTTTATTAAAATGTACAGGCTTCAACACATAACGGGTTCCTACCTTCTTGTTTGTGATATCCCTCATATTCTCAGCAATTTATTAATTGTTCCAGCTTCCAAAGAACATTTTTGACAGATGAATGATTTATGATATATTGTTTTGTGGTTCGACTTTCCAAATTTAGATTTTCTCTGAGCTAATGAATAATGCGGTTGCAGAAATGAGGATGGCACTTTATATTAAGACTAGCATCCATGTTATTTTAACTGGGATTTCTTTAGAAATGCGAACTTACCATTAGGCTATCCTGGACAACCAACACTGAACCCTCACTGGTAAATGACAGCAACACTTCTTTAGGGGTTTATCACTCTAAATAAGACTCATTGCGAATGAGCTTAGCTTATTAGGGCTGAATCAGAAATAGTATGCAGGTTGGAAACCAATTGCAAACCAAATTGCTATTTTCTCATACTATGACGATAACAAAATGGTTGTTTTTGAAAGTCTCATACTCCGACTATGACACAATGGTTTTCCCGAAACTGTCTCATACTGTATGACCACGACAAAATGATTTTTCTTTAAATTGTCCGATACTAGAGATGTGTTCCTATTGTTCCCACCCTAGCTTCTTACTTTCTTGATATTCCCATGTGACTCCAATCAATCTTACTCCAAAAACAAGTTTCAGGCTGTATGAGATTAGGAAAATCCTCATTGGGAAGAATAATAACCAGTAAATCTAGTCTTCACTAGTTTATGTTTGACAACGGGGTCATTGAGTGTGGATTGATTTAGTTAACCCTGTTAGCCCTTTTTCATCACATTTCGAATTCAGAGAAAAACATGGTCGTTGAGAGGTTAGTATATTCTAAATGCAGAGATGATTCATGGGCAATACATCGAGCCAGAGAAGCAATCCAAGAGCTACTGGAGATTGAGAAAAAGCAGTTGCTTTCACAAGTTCTCCTTGGTACTCAAGAGGAGGAACAACATGAGGACTTATCAGGAGATGCAAAGGACTTTATCAAGCACGATTCTGTAAGTTCCCTGGAAAAAGTTTTCAAGCCAGAAGAGGTAGCCACAAGTGTCTCAGAAGGTGCCATGAATATCGAAAATGTAGATGAAAGTAGTCCTGGAGGAGGGTCATTACATCTTTTAGAAGGGGAAACTGAGTTCAACAATAAGGTTGTCATAACTTCAGCTAGTACTTATGAGGAAGTGGATAACTCTGTACATGAAAATGCATTTACTGACAGTTAAGTATTGGTCTTTGAGCAAACATGTCGACTTTGTTCAGGTAAATCATTTACTAACAGTTAAGTATAATTACATAAACTAGTTAACAAGTTCCAACTTCATATATCTTACATTTGCAATATCCTTTTGGCAAAGTTGATTGAGAGTGCTCATTCATTGATTTAGGGTTGCTATAGAGATGGGTCACCTAGTTTTTTTTTTTTTTTTTCGTTCATTACATTACTGGTATGATTTACGAGCAGTGACTTGAATCTTAACTCTCATGAAGTATCTCTTTATTGAAGAAGTTATATTTAGGTAAACCTGTCTCACAGAGGATTCCTTTATTTAATCAGGGAAGACTTATTTACCTGATAAGGTTAGTCTAGTTGGCGTAATTGATGACCTTAGGGTGGAAACTTGAATCAAGGCGTCTGTGCATTTGTTAAGTTTTATATTGGTAAGTTCTTGGTGAACTTTTGTCTTGATTTTCATGTTTAATTTGTTAGCTAATGGTAACTTTGTTTTAATCATCAGCTTTACTATCTTTTTCTCATTTTGTAGGTGGACAGTGATGCAGTGGAACTATTACACGAGTAGTTGGTTGGTTAAAAGCTCATGTCAAAAGCGGATGGCCTCTGTTTTGTAATTCACAAGTCATATTCATCCATAATTTTGTAATTTAAGATGGCCTCTGTTTTTTCCTGTACAATTTTTCAAGGCATCCTCAGTATCCTTTTTTTTTATTTTTGGCATGCAATTACAGGCCTATTAAATGCAGGAAATTTATAAAATGAAATGACAATGTGTTATACATATGATATGAAACCGAAATGTTTACATTCGTTTGGCTTCCAATTAGAAACCAGTCACAAAGCATTTACATGTCCACAGCACGTGTACAAAAAGAATGAAGTGATCTGTATCAACTGAAATAAAATTGATTCCAAAATATCATTGTTGTTTGGTGTAACTATAACAAACCGAGGCACCGTCATATTGCAGAGGAGTCTGCCAAACACGAGTAGTAAACACCATTAACCAGCAGCGGTTGTGTCGGGAAACAAAATATCAGGATCAGCGGAGCAATTGCAACCATTTCAGGCCTACTATTCACAACTGGATAAGCGACAAACCCGTAAAGCAGTACCTCGCATTCGTGCGTAGGAAGTGGAAATTTTGATATATGTATGGTGTTGTTGATATATTTGTATATTGATATATATATAATGAAAATCGAGAATAAATAAAATGAAACATCTTATATTAATTACTAAGATCCACGTACAAGCTAAATATATTCAATGGAGCAACGTATTAGTCAACATGAATCCTATTTATATTTTAAATGTGGACTACAAAATAATCAAAAGAAGTCCCTAATAACTTGACAAGAAAGATGTCACAACTCAAAACTAACATGATCGGCATGTGGCCCTATAGATAAATCTCCTGGCCACATAAGCCTCCAAGTGTAACTCTGTAAACTTAACAATACATATATATTTGTATATTGATATATATATCATAAAAACCGAGAATAAATAAAATGAAACATCTATTAATTATTAAGATCTATGTACAAGCTAAATATATTCAACGGAGCAACCTATTAGTCTACATGAATTTTATTTATATTTCAAAGGTGGACCACAAAAGAATCAAAAGAAGTTCATAATAACTTGACAAGGAATGGTCAACGAAAAGAAAGTGTCAACTCCCAACGAGATATCCCATATGTCAACTAAGCACGATCAACTATTTAGAGAAGGGGAAAATTTTAACGAAAGAGTGGTGAGTCGAAATTTAGTGAATAAATATTAAATAGTTATATTTTTAAGACAAGTTTTCTTTAAACATGTAAGATCATGAAATAAATAATTATCAAAGTTCTAATATAATATACCAATTTCGTACTAAGGAAATCCAAAACTAAGCCAACAATATAATGCCATCAACCATTATACCAATATCAAATCTCATCACGTATATCAACATATCAACATATCAACTACATGATAAACCATAACGAATTCATACCAAGAACACATACAATTTCATATACCAATTGCACCAAGAACATGCAGGAATAAATCGATAACCTAATGCAAATAGAATATCACAATGTAACCACACAAGCAATTCATATCATCAAACACAAGATGTCAAAGTTATATATTATCATGTCATATACGGCTATAACAATAATATACTAGTGTGACTCTTCACACGTCATATATATAACAGATTGAGGTGCACCAAAGCTATCAACATTGTTGCTAGCTATAATTATCCTGACGACGTGCCAATCAATCAAACAATATGCATTCATATTACAATCAATCCATGTGTATAAATACACCCATTAGTCATATGATTCATTCATGATCACTGTACTTATGACAATTATGTCATTATCAAGAATTTATGTACATGTCATGGAACTAAGTTTCATATTGATCACTAAACTAAGTTTCATATTGATTTTAAATGCACACATGTTCTTTTAAGATCATTTGCATGTTATGCACGAAACTTGTATTTGAAGTGCAAAAAATAGAATTCATTCGAATTTATTACAAATGATTTAGTGGCTTGAAGAGACTCATTAAAATGATTTTTAGGTGAAACAAATGCACATGTGTACTTCAAAGATCATGTGCATGTTGTGCACGAAACTTGTGTTTGAAATGCGAAAATAGAATTCATTCTAATTGCTTTCAAATTATTTGGTGGCTTGAGGAGACTCATTGAAATCATTTTTAGGCGAAATAAATGCACATGTGTCCTTCAAAGATCATTTGCATGTTATGCACAAAACTTGGGTTTGAAGTACGTAAATAGAATTCGTTCAAATTGTTTTCAAATGATTTAGTGGCTTGAGAAAACTCATTGAAATGCTTTTTAGGCGAAACAAATGCACACGTGTCCTTCACAAACCATTTGCATGTTATGCACAAAACTTATGTTTGAAGTGCGAAAATAGAATTCAATTTTTTTTTCCTGAAAAGTAAGTATATATTCACACACAAAAAACGAGCAGCTAATCAAAGCCAATAACAAGGATCATTGGGCATACCCAAAGGAAGCCACAAGGGGAACCTCTCCCTAAACAAAAGAAAAGACCCTTTAAGGGCCAAAACCGGGGAAAATCTCCATTACAAAGAAACCAAGGGGCATACCCCAAGGTGGTTACTAGGGGGACTACTACCCAACCTAACCTTGGGTGAAAAAACTCCATATGGGGGAAAAACCCAAGGTGACCACTAGGGGGGCCACTACCCATCATAAAAAAAAAACAGTAATACAAAAAAACCTGCATACAAACAAAGTACTTGGTGTAGACCCCAAGGTGACCACCAGGGGGGTCACTACCTAGGGAACAGATTGGCTACCAAGGAGGCCACACCAAAAAATTGAACAAAACCAGACAAAAAGAAGTACCAAAAAACAAATGACAAAAAGGGCCACAGGCAGCCAAAAAAACTCCCAACATGGCATCATCCAAAAAGAAAGAGAAACTAAATCACAAAAACGAAACCCATAATTGTCTGCTAATAATATCATCTCTATTTGCCAGAGACTGGAAGAAGAGGACCCTATTCTTAATGTTTGTTGTGATAAGGTCATAAGTAGTGCTCGGGAGACCAACTAAGTTGTTATGAAGTCTGTTGTTTCGCTCCCTCCATATGTGATAGATGAAGCTATTGAAAGCCATGAAAATCACTCTATCTTTGAGTCTTTTCCCTTGAAGAGAGGAAAGCCAATCAATCTTATCATTCCAAGAAGGTGTGGCAGCAATTGGGAGGAGAAAGCTCTCCATATTTTTCCACACTGGAGAAGAGAACTTGCAAGTTTCGAAGATGTGGTCTCTATTTTTCTCACTAAGAAGGCAAAGAGGGCATGCATTACAAGTGGGAGTACCAAAATAAATAGTCCTATCCTGAGTGGAAAGCTGATTAAGCATAGCAAGCCAGGCGATAAAAGAGCGATGCAGAACCGAACCTTTACCCCAAATAAATTTAGACCAAGCGACCGAATTGCCCCTAGTTTGAAACTGATTCTAAGCACTAGAAATAGAGAATCCATTAGGCGCATGCTTCTAAGAGAAGACATCAACCCTATCACTAGAAGGGCACAATGTAGTAGGAATGCGCTCCTAAACTTCCCACCATGATTGAGAGGGAGGAGTGTGAAAATTCCAAGAGGTACCCAAAATAATACTACTCGCCTTGAGATTTTTGCTAAGACCAGAAGAGACAATAGTATGGTCCCAATTAAGGCACCAATGATTCTATCTGGGATCCATGGGTCATACCAAATGGAGGTGGACCCACTATCACCAATGTTCCAAAACAAAGAGGATTTAGCCATATATCTGACCTTTAGGATTTTTCGCCAAGCCCACGTACAAGTTCTCGGAGTAGGAGAAGTCCAGAAAATAGAATTCATTTGAATTGCTTTCAAATGATTTAGTGGCTTAAGGAGACTCATTGAAATGATTTTTAGGCAAAACAAATGCACACGTGTCCTTCAAAGACCATTTACGTATTATGCACAAAACTTATGTTTGAAGTGCGAAAATCGAATTCATTTTAACCCCATTCATTTGATTTTGTGGCTTGAGAGACTCATCGAAATGATTCATAGCCGAACAAGATGCACATGTGTCTTTCTAAGATCATTTGCATATCATGCACGAAACTTGTGTTTGCGATGCAAAAATCGAATTCGTTCAAACCTCATTCATATGATTTAGTGGCTTGAGGAGACTCATCGAAATTATTTTTAGGCGAAACTTATGCACACGTGTCCTTCTAGGATTATTTGCATGTTATGCACAAATGTTGTGCTTGAAGTGCGAAAAATAGAATTCATTCGAATTGCTTTCAAATGATTTAGTGGCTTGAGGAGACTCATTGAAATGATTTTTAGATAAAAAAAAAAATACACACGTCTCCTTCAAAGATCATTTACGTGTTATGCACAAACCTTGTATTTGAAGTGCGAAAATATAATTCGTTCGAACCTTATTCATATGATGTCGTGGCTTGAGAGACCCATCGAAATGATTTATAGGCGAAGCAGATGCAGACTGTCCTTCTAAGATCATTTGCATATTATGCACGAAACTTGTGTTTGAAGTGTGAAAATAGAATTCGTTTGAACCTCATTCATATGATTTACTAGCTTGAGGAGACTCGTTTAAATGATTTTTTTTGGTGAAACAAATGCACACATGTCCTTCAAAGATCATTTACGTGTTATGAACAAAACTTGTATTTGAAGTGCGAAAATAAAATTCATTCGAATTGCTTTAAATAGTTGAGTGGCTTGAAGAGCCTCATTGAAATGATTTTTAGGCGAAACAAATGCACATGTGTCATTCAAAGATCATTTACATGTTAAGTATGAAACTTGTGTTTGAAGTGCGAAAATAGAATTTGTTCGAAGCTCTTTCATATGATTTCTTGGCTTAAGGAGACCCATTGAAATAATTTTTAGGTAAAACAAATGCACACGTGTCTTTCGAAGATCATTTGCATGTTATGCACGAAACTTGTATTTGAAATGCGAAAATAAAATTCGTTGAACCTTATTCATATGATTTATTGGCTTGAGGAAGAATCCTTGAGAGAGAAGCTCTCCCTTCTCTCTAGAATTCAGCTATGACTAACTTTCCAAAAAATTCCCAACATGTCCCTAAATAATTAAGCATGTTTCTAATTTTTCTCTCATAAACTACGACAACCTCCTTCCTCCACCTAACCCACGACAACTTCTTCCTCCTCCGCCGCCAACCCCCACCCCCCCCCTCCGCCTATGTCTCGGCTTCTAGACCGTGCCTCACCTAGTGCCGACCACTGGACCACCGGAAAACCCTTCCTGCCTCTCTCCTTTTACTTCTCTATCTAAGCTTCCTTCACGATCAATCCTTTCTCGCTAACCATGCCTTCTACTTCTTGTTCTGCAGATTACCCAACCGTGGAAGGACCTATTAACAAGCTCAAAGGCCCTTCCCAGGGTAATAATGCCCAGGAAGCTCTTACGGCTTTATCTGATGATTCCAAACCGTGGGTTTCTTGCGTAGTAGATCCCTCCTCCCACAGCAGGTCCTTAATATCTTATGAACCTGGTAGTTGCTTCCAAAAAGGTCATCTAGATTTGCAGAATCCAAGCTATCATTTTATAAAGCAATAGAAGCCAACTTCCATGGCAGATCCGCTTCGAATCCACTCCCCGATGAAGAGATTAAGCTTGCAATGCAAGCTCATGAGATGGCTGATTCTGTAAACTCGTTAATAGAGGAGATTGAGAACCTAGAACGTAAACTATACATGGTCGAGAGCAAGCTCAACATACGAAGAGCTTTTCATGGAGAGGGTTAGGCGCGCATGTTTCTCTCTAGCTTAGGTTTTCACAAAAATTACAATTCTGCCATTATTATGAATTTCCATGCATTCAGACCACTTTGACCACCTTTGTCCGCCGTTAGTCCTCTGCACCACCACCCCTCTCAACTTGGAGTCCACCGTGAGCCGCCACTGTTCTACGTCCAGATCCACGCCATCGCCAGTCGCCGGAGCTCAGCTCAGGTTTCTTCTTTTCTAAGCGTTACTCTCCTGTTTCCTTCCTCCTATCGTCCACATTCGCTTGCTTTCTTCATGCTCTGGTTTCTTCCCCTGTGGCTCTTTCCAGTAACCCTCTTCAAATCTGTGCTAGTTATTTTGTCTTCTTCACGTTCAGGTTTATGCTAGGTTTTTTTTGTCTTTGCTTTGTGCAGGTATCTTTTGTCTAGCGAAGGATTTTGCTAACATGGTGACTGTATCTGAGATATCTTCGGACTCTACTTCAGATTCTACAACTCCACTGATTACGTTGGAATCCATTTCTCATGGAGAGTTGGCATCGGGTCTTGACCTAGTTGATGCTTTATTGCCTTCCCAACAGGTCCACGAAATGGCTGACTTGGTTAACCACCTGGAACGCAAGCTCTATCTAGTTGAAAGCAAATTTAATGTTCCTCCATCTACTGATATATACTCCCATGGCCAACCTATCTTTATAGTTGACCCAGATGTTCCAGATCTCTAGTCTATCAATTTGATGAACGAAAAGATTGTCAAGCTAGCTGCTATGAAAGCCAACCTCATCAACTATATCAATGACCTGGAAGTTAAGTTCAAAGGCTTCAATGACAATCAAAAGGTTAGTCAAACGGTTACTAACCCTGTGGAGGCTAAACACTCCAAGCAAACCACACAGACTTCCATCAACCTCCGACCGTTCCGAGGAATCTTGAAAAAACCTATGCCTCCTACTCCGCCCCGGCCTTTCGCAAGCTCAAAGCTCGCAAACCACCTTCCTTCTGGGTTTCTTCCAGACCTTGTCCGCGGGTCTGTTCCTGCTTCTTTAGGAAGCTTCCCGTTCAGAAGTGCTGGTATAAGTGTTTCGAATGACTCTGTGGAAGCTCCGGCGTCTAAAGTGGTGTTTTCAGTGGTGGTCAACGATAGTCAACAACCGGCTCCTCCGGGTCAACCCGCGTGCCCTTCAGGTGCTGCTAATCTACCCAAGTTTGATTTTGAGTCACCGCTGAGGTCAGCAACAACGGCTATTCTATTGACCAGTAAGAATGCGCCACGTCAAGATGAGCTGGAGGGCACTCTGCTTTTTCAAATTTACGGGCGGGTTTACCCGCTTTCCCGAAGAGCCCCGCCATCTACCTGGTCAGACCCATTGTCTTTTCGTCTGAAAAAGACGAAGTTTTTGACACCTTACATAGTCTTCCTTGTACGAAGACAAGGTGACCTGTCGCTCCCCAGCATCCGACAGAGGGGCTGCTCAGTTTTTAGTTTATGCCCAGAAACTTCCGCGAAATGCAAATTTGACTCACTCAAACATCACGGTTTAAGTCCTCTCTCATCTATCAAATATTACCCCTGTGTACCCTGAATCAAACACTCCTCACCATGTCCCTCCTAATATTCTTGATTCCTTGATTCCCCTTGCTGATTCTTTAATTCTACTTACCCAAGTCCAAGATATACCCCTTAGACTTTCTGAAAATATAAAAACACACCCCCAAATTACTAAAAAGGCTACTGACTTCCCAAATCTCCACCATTCACCAAATCCAACCTCCACCCTTTCCTCCTCTTACCCAACCTCTGTCCTTGCTCTGACCATCTCCCCTACCACTTCCGACCAGCTGTTTGCTATCTCCGACGACCGGTCAAAGTCAAAGTCAATACTTGACCATTCCAATTTGATTATTTTGGAGACTATTCATGAAAATTCTCATATCCATAACCCCTTCTCCCAACCTACCTATACTTCAAAAAATGAAAAAAGTCTGGCAAACCATCCAAATACTACTAACCTATCTCCAAAATCTACCTCCCTTACCCAATTCCCTAAATCTTTTAGTCAAGTGGTCAATCCAATCACGGTGTATGAATCATCCTTTAATATTAGGTATGTCCCACCATCCTATGAGGAAAGCAAAGCCTTTGTTTCTCTCTCTCAAAGTGTGGTGGACTTGGGGAAATCCTACATGGAAAATGTTATTATTGGGTACTTTCTTGGACCCAAATTGGCTTTTAAAATTGTAGAAAATGTGGTTTTTAGGTTATGGGGTCATTTAGGGCTTGTTAAGGTCATTTTCAACAAAAAGGGGTTCTTATTCTTTCATTTTGAGAATGATCAAAATATAAACACTATTATGGACATGGTGCCTTGGTTTATTCATGAAAGGTATATTGTTCTCAAACCATGGAAAGTGGGAATGATTGTAAGTAAGGAAGAGTTCTCTACTATTCCTCTTTGGCTTAATTTCCATGATATAGTTGCATCTATGTAATAGTTGCATCTATGATATTGAGGTGGATGATTTGAACTTTGGGGGTCTGTCATTTACTTAGGCAAATTCAGACTTGAATAGCGATCATCTTATCCTCCGGAAACTTGATAGAGGCCTTGCTAACCTAGCTTGGAATGACACTTTTCCGTGCACCACTACTTTTTCCCCCCCTATGGGTATCTCAGATTATAGCCCGGTGGAAGTTTCGGGTCTTTTTGAAGCTAGGATATTCAAGACCCCTTTTCGTTTCTTTAATGCTTGGTTGGACCACGAGAAGTTCTTGCCACTTGTACAACATGCATGGAGTGTAAGAGTAGTTGGGAATCCACTCTTTTTTCTTGTTCATAAACTCAAGAACCTTAAAGGTGCTCTCATGGTATTTCGTAAGGAGAAATTTCGTTATGTTAACAATCAGATGACCGAAGCTAAGGCTAAATTAAACTTTTTCCAAAGTGCCAACTGTACTCACCCTCCTACCCTGAATTCTCTTGCCCTGGAGAAGGTTTCTCTTGTTGACTACCTTCGCCTTAGCAAAATTGATGAGGACATGCTTAGGCAGAAATCACAGGTCAAATGGCTTAACCTTGGGGACCAAAATAATAAATTCTTTCAGACAGGCCAAAGCTAAAGTAATCTCTATCACTCGGTTAAATGGTGAGGTTATAAATGATTATGATCAAGTTAAGGTCGAGGTTATTTCCCACTTCCAAAACCTTTTCACTCAACCTAACTCGCCCCCTCCTCTAAATAATGATTTATTGGAAAATGCCATTAATAAGAAGCTTGAGACCTCTGACCATGGTAGACCTATAGAGGATATTTCTACTGAAGAAATCAAGAGAGCTCTTTTTGGGATCAATCCTAATAAAGCTTCAGGTCCTGATGGGTTCAGTTCTAGGTTTTGCATAGATGTTGGGAGATCATTCATGAAGATTTTGTGTTGGGAATTAAACATTTTTTCAAATTTAGAATTTTGCTGAAAGAGGTTAACACAACTGCTATCTCTCTTATTCCAAAGTTTGCCTCTCCCTCCCATCTCTCAGATTTCCGACCCATCTCCTGCTGTATATTGTGTATAAGTGCATCTCGAAAATCATCAATAACCGCATTAAGTTAATCTTGGATGATCTTATTAGTCCTAATCAATCTGCTTTCATTGCTGGAAGACGTATTACGAATAATATTTGTCTAGCCCAAGAGCTCCTTCATGGCTATCATCTCAAAAGAGGCCCTCCTATATGCACTTTCAAGATTGACCTCATGAAGGCTTATGACATGGTTTAGATGGGACTTTCTTCAAAGGACTTTGGAGATTATGAACTTTTCCCCTATCTTCATCAAGTGGACATGACTTGTGTCTCTACTCCCACTTTCTCGGTTTCTCTCAATGGGGAATTGACTGGTTTCTTTCAGAGTAGTAGGAGTCTCCATCAGGGTGATCCTATGTCTCCCTATCTCTTCGTTTTATGCATGGAGATTTGTTCTGGCCTCTTCAACCATATGGAGCATTATTCTTGGTTTTCCTTTCATGATAAATGCCAAAGGGTTAAAATCTCCCATCTTTGCTTTGCCGATGACTTGTTGGTTTTCTCTAAAGGTGATTTTCCTTCGGCTTCGTGTATTAGCGAAGTCCTTTAGGATTTCTCATCTTTATCTAGTCTTCTTCCGAACCCTGCCAAGAGTTCCTTTGGAGTCTATGATTCTTGCTATTTTGGAGTTTCCGGCTGGATCCCTCCCGATTAGGTATCTTGGCATCCCTCTTGCTTCTATTAAACTCTCTTACAATGAATGCAAGCCTATCATTGAGAGAATTATAAGTAGAGTAAGGAGTTGGTCTTCCAAATACATGTCTTATACGGGTAGGGTTCAACTCATAAACTCTACTTTATTCTCCATCCAAGTTTATTGGTAAATGCTCTTCATTATGCTGTCCAAAATCATGACTGAAGTTGATAGAGTGCTTCATAGTTTCCTTTGGAAAGGGTCTTCTCTTGATTATGGGGGGAATAAAGTTGCCTTGGATGTTGTCTGCCTCTCGAAAGATGAGGGTGGGTTAGGTATAAAAAACATCAAGGAGTGGAACCAAATTGCTCAACTTAAGCATATTTGGAACTTATTCACCTACCCCAAAGCGATATGGCCGAATCGGGTTCACAATCATTTGCTTCGAAATAGGAGATTCTGGGTTTGCAATATCCCTAACTCTTGTACTTGGTGTTGGAGGAAGATCCTGAAGATTAGAGACAAAGCCCTTTTGTCTTTCATTTGGAAGGTTGGGAATGGTGCTTCTATTTCTCTTTGGTATGACCTGTGGACTCCCCATGGTATTCTTCACACTTATCTTAGGGAAAATATGATTACATCTTCTAACGTTAATCTGAACCTCGAGGTTAATAATATAATCCATGATTTTTCTTGGGATTTTCCTAACCCCTCCACCATAATTTGGTGGGAGCTTGCTGATTGCATCCCATCTTCCATCTCCCCTTTTGGAAATGAAGACAGTTTCACTTGGGCCCATTCTTCTTTGGGGTTCTCGGTGTCTAAAGCTTGGGAGCATTTCTAATCTCGTAGTTCTTCGGTTAGTTGGGCTAAAATTGTCTGGTGCAAAGGCCACATTCCGAGACACTCTTTCATTCATTGGCTTGTGATTCGCAACCAGCTGAGTACTCAGGATAGGTGCTTTTCTTTTGGCTCCCCTACTTGTAATGTGTGTCACTTATGTTTCGGGAATGCAGAGTCTCGTGATCATCTCTTTGGTGATTGCCCCTTCTCTGTTGCTGTTTGAGGTGGGGCCTTGAGGCTTGTGGTGATACCTCCTCCCTTGCTCTTTTGAGATGATAAGATTATCTGGTTTTCGGGGCCTCTTGGGCAATCATTATCTAATCGTATAGGGTTCATCACCTTTTCGGGCTTTGTTTATCATATTTGGAAAGAGAGAAATAAGAGGATTCATGATAACGTTTGTACCCCCCCCCCCCCCCCGGGTATCAATGCTATGAAGATATTGACTCAAATCAAGATAAAAGTTCAGAGCCTTCCTACTCCTCCTTTACATGCGGACATCGACATTTGGAATTATTGGAATAGTATATCTCTTTAATCTTCCTCATGCTTGCTTGTCTCTCACTATTTGCCTGGTTTTTTGTTTTGATAGGTGGGGTCCCCTTGGAGGCCTCCTTGGAGTTACTCATCGTATTGCTTATGTTTGGTGTGTGTTGCCTTGTGGATAGGTGGGGTCCCTTTGGAGGCCTCCTTGGAGTTTACTCCTTGTATTGCTTATGTTTGGTGTTTGTTGCCTTGGGTTTTGTTTCCCTTGTGGATAGGTGGGGTCCCCTAGGTGGCCTCCTTGAGGTGTGCCCCTCATATTATGTTTTATTATATAGGCTTAAATTTGGTAAGTGGAGTCTTGTTGATAACATCCCCATTTTTTTACCCCTCTTTTGCTTGCTTCTATCCCCCCTCCCTTATCTCTTTATTTGATATGCTGCATATTGGGTTTTTGGATGAAAGGTGGGGTTCCCTAGGTGGCCTCCTTGAGGTGTGCCCCTCATATTATGTTTTATTATATAGGCTTAAATTTGGTAAGTGGAGTCTTGTTGATAACATCCCCATTTTTTTACCCCTCTTTTGCTTGCTTCTATCCCCCCTCCCTTATCTCTTTATTTGATATGCTGCATATTGGGTTTTTGGATGAAAGGTGGGGTTCCCTAGGTGGCCTCCTTAGGGCTTTCCCCTCGTATTGTTTGCTTGATTTTTTTTTTTTTTATGCAGGGTTATGAATCCCGGGAGATCACTATAAGTTTAATCGCTTATACTTTTTGTATGTGGATAGTGGCCCTCGTTGTGGACACACTGGGGTATGCTCCTTTGCTTTGTAATTCTTTTCTTATGATGATGGGTAGTGGTCTCCTTGGTGGCCACCTTGGGTTTTTCCCCAAAAAATGGGTTTTTTCACTCAAGGTTAGGTTGGGTAGTGGTCTCCCTTGTGACCACCTTGGGGTATGCCCCTTGGTTGTTTTCTGTAATGGGGGTTTCCCCGATTTTTTTGTTTGGTCTTTTCTTGTTAAGGGAGAGGTTCCCCTAATGACCTTTGTTGGGTTAGCTTTTTGTAGTTTGTTTATAGCTTATTTGTCGCTTCGGATTTTAGGTTGGTTGGATTTTTGGTGTTGGTCACCTTTTAGGCTGTTGTATTCTTTATTTTTTTTTTTACTGTGAGCTTGCTCTTCGTGCACTTGTAATCTTTCTTTTTTTGGAATATAAACTTACCTTTCAAAAAAAAAAAAAAAAGGCTCAACATATCTCCATCTCTTGAAATGCACTCTCATAGCCCAGCTGTGTTCATCGTTGATCCTGAAATTCCTGCCACTACATCCATTGAGTCGATGAACAAAAAACTTGCAAAGTTAGATGCCATGCCAGCTAACCTCATAAGCTACACTACAGAGGTGGAAGCTCACTCTAATGGCGGATATAAACCGAGAACAACCCCTGTGAGCTCGTTGATAGCAACTCGTCCAGAGCATGATATAGGATCTGCAATCAACCTCATACCATTCCGTGGCATTCTGAAGAAGCCTACACCACCTACTCC
This sequence comes from Coriaria nepalensis, assembly GCA_027186245.1. Lineage (NCBI taxonomy): Eukaryota > Viridiplantae > Streptophyta > Magnoliopsida > Cucurbitales > Coriariaceae > Coriaria > Coriaria nepalensis. The sequence continues at coordinate 5,844,334 of CP114491.1, read as the reverse complement.
GCCGCAGCCATCTATTGATTCAAAAGTTGCAAACCTTCTTATGTCTGGAGCTTTTTCAGATCAAATACCAGCAGCTAAACTCCCTGTTTTGGGTCATATATCGCCCAGAAAAGCCGGCCAATCCAGGTTGAAAAGCTTTGTGGAAGCTCCGGCATCTAAATCGGAGGTTTCAGCGATGGTCAAAGGCGGTCAACTTTCTAGTTACTCGGGTCAACCCACGTGTCTTCCGGATGCTCCGGCTTGAGCAGACTCATTAAAACAATTTTTAGGTGAAACAAACGCACAAATGTCCTTCAAAGGTCATTTGCATATTATGCACGAAACTTGTGTTTGAAGTGCGAAAATAAAACTCATTTGAATTACTTTCAAGTGAATAAATGGCTTGAGTAGACTCACTCAAATCATTTTTAGGCAAAATAAACGGATACGTGTCTTTCAAAGATCATTTGCATATTATGCACGAAACTTGTGTTTGAAGTGCGAGAATAAAATTCATTCTAAACTCCATTCATATTATTTAGTGCCTTGAAGAGACTCATTAAAATAATTTTTAGCTGAAACAAATGCACGAGTGTCTTTCAAAGATCATTTGCATATTATGCATGAAACTTGTATTTGAAGTGCAAAAAATAGAATTCATTTGAATTGCCTTCAATTGATTTAGTTACTTAAGGAGAGTTATTGAAATGTTTGCTAGGCGAAACAAATGCACACATGTCCTTCAAAGATCATTTGCATATTATACACAAAACTTGTATTTGAAGTGCGAAAATAGAATTTGTTTAAACCTCATTCATATGATTTCGTGGCTTGAGAGACTCATCGAAATGAATTATAGGCGAACCAGATGCACATGTGTTCTTCTAAGATCATTTGCATGTCATGTATGAAATTTGTGTTTGAAGTGCGAAAAAAAATTCGTTTGAACCCCATTCACATAATTTACTAGCTTGATGAGACTTATTGAAATGATTTTTAGGTGAAACAAATGCACACGTGTCCTTCAAAGATGATTTGTGCATTATGCACAAAACTTGTGTTTGAAGTGCGAAAATAGAATTCGTTCGAACTCCATTCATATGATTTCATGGCATGATAGACTCATCGAAATGATTTATAGGCGAACCAAATGCACACGTGTTCTTCTAAGATCATTTACATGTTATGCACGAAACTTGTGTTTGAAGTGTGAACATAGAATTCGTTCGAACTCCATTCATATGATTTTGTGGTTTGAGGAGACTCATCGAAATGATTTTAAGGCGAAACAGATGTACACGTGTCCTTCTAAGATCATTCACATGTTATGCACGAATGTCTTGTTTGAAGTGCGAAAAATAGAATTCATTCGAATTGCTTTCAAATGATTTAGTGGCTTGAGGAGACTCATTGAAATAATTTTTTGGTAAAACAACTGCACATGTGTTCTTTAAAGATTATTTGCATGTTATGCACAAAACTTGTGTTTGAAGTGCGAACATAGAATTCATTCGAACCCCATTCATATGATTTAATGGCTTAAAGAGACTCATCGAAATGATTTTTAGGTTAAATAGATGCCCACGTGTCCTTCTAAGATCATTAGCATTTATGCATGAATGTTTTGTTTGAAATGCGAAAAATAGAATTCATTCGGATTACTTTCAGATGATTTAGTGGCTTGAGGAGACTCATCGAAATAATTTTTTGGTAAAACAAGTGCACACGTATTCTTCAAAGATCATTTGCATGTTATGCACAAAAGTTGTGTTTGAAGTGCGAACATAGAATTCGTTCGAACCCCATTCATATGATTTAGTGGCTTGAGGAGACTCATCGAAATGATTTTTAGGTGAAATAGATGCACACGTGTCCTTCAAAGATCATTTGCATTATGCATGAATGTTTTGTTTGAAGTGCGAAAAATAGAATTCATTGGAATTGATTTCAAATGATTTAGTGGCTTGAGGAGACTCATTGAAATACTTTTTTGGTAAAACAAGTGCTTGTACGTGTTCTTCAAAGATCATTTGCATGTTATGCACAGAACTTGTGTTTGAAGTGCGAACATAGAATTCATTCGAACCCCATTCATATGATTTAGTGGTTTGAGGAGACTCATAGAAATGATTTTTAGACGAAATAGATGCACACGTGTCCTTCTAAGATCATTCGCATGTTATGCACGAATGTTTTGTTTGAAGTGCGAAAAATAGAATTCATTCGAATTACTTTCAAATGATTTAATGGCTTAAGGAGATTCATTGAAATAATTTTTTGGTAAAACAACTGCACACGTGTTCTTCAAAAATCATTTCCATGTTATGCACAAAACTTGTGTTTGAAGTGCGAACATAGAATTCATTCAAACCCCATTCATATAATTTAGTGGCTTGAGGATACTCATCAAAATGCTTTTTAGGTTAAACAGATGCACACGTGTCCTTCTAACATCATTTGCATTTATGCATGAATGTTTTGTTTGAAGTGCGAAAAATAGAATTAATTGGAATTGCTTTCAAATGATTTAGTGGCTTGAGGAGACTCATTGAAATAATTTTTAGGTAAAACAAGTGTACAGGTGTCCTTCAAAGATCATTTGTGTGTTAAGCAAAAAACTTCTGTTTAAAGTACGAAAATAGAATTCGTTCGAGCCCCATTCATATGATTTCGTGGCTTGAGAGACTCATTGAAATGATTTATAGGTGAAGTAGATGCAGACGTGTCCATGTAAGATCATTTGCATATTATGCATAAAAGTTCTGTTTGAGGTACGATAAATAGATTTTTTTTTTTAAAAGGTAAGTATATATTTCAAAAATAGCAGATTACAAGCGCACAATGAGCAATCTCATAGTAAAATAATAAAAGAATACATCAGCCTAAAAAGGTGACCAACACCTACACCGAAATAACCTAAAACCAGAAAATAGCCCACAGGGCAAAACCGGGGAAGTCCCCATTACACCAAAAGGGGCATACCCCATAGAAAACAACTTAAGGAAAGAAATTACACTCAGGTGAAAAAACCACTGGGGGAGGAAAAACTTGAGGGGGGCCCTAGGGGTTGCCCTCCCCATATAAAGCAAATACAAATCAATGGGGGGCATATACTAGTGTGACACACTACAAGGGCCACTATCCACATACAAAAAGTATAAGCAACAAGTATTATAGTGACCACCTAGAGGGTCATAACACCACAAGCCACTAAAACAATAAAGCATATAATAATACGAGGGGCGAGCCCCAAGGAGGCCACCCAAGGGACCCCAATTATTCATAATAATAAAAAAATCCCGAAGTAGCCAACACCAAAAGCAAGCAATATGAGGAGTAAACTCCAAGGAGGCCACCAACGGGACCCCACCTATCCACAATAAAAATAAATCTTAAAGCAGCCAACGCCAAAAGTAAGCAATATGAGGAGTAAACTCCAAGGAAGCCACCAAGGGGACCACACCTATTAAAGCCAAAAAAACAGGAAAATCAGCAAACATAGGCAAACAAGAGGGGGCTTAAAATGATATACCATTCCAAAGCTTCCAAACGTCAAGCTTTGTATGAAAAGGGGGAGCAGGAAAGCTCTCCACTCTTATCTTGATTTGAAGAAAGATCTTCGCAGGAATGATACTCGGGGGGGGGGGGGGGGGGGGGGTACAACTGTTATTATGAATCCTCTTATTTCTCTCAGACCAAATATGGTAAATGAACCCTGAAAAAGCGGAACCCAATACGAGTGGATAAAGAATGTCCAGGAAGGCCTATAAACCAAGTAAGCTTGTCATCCCAAGAGAGTAAATGGGGAGGGATCACCACATGTCTTAACACCCCACCCTAAACAGAAACAAAGAAGGGGCAATCACCAAAGAGATGATCATGAGACTCCGCATTCCCAAAGCATAAGTGACACACATTACAAGTAGGGGAGCCATAAGACAAGCTTTTGTCCTGAGTACTCAGACGGTTGCAAACATCTAACTAATGGATGAAGGCGTGTCTCAAAATGTGGCCTTTGCACTAGATAATTTTAGCCCAACTAATAGGAGAACTATGAGATCGGAAATGCTCCCAGGCTTTAGACACCAAAAATCACGAAAGGGAGTGGGCCTAGGTGAAACAGTCTTCAATACTAGATGGGGAGGTGGAAGACAGGATGTAATCTACAAGCTCCCACCAAAATATGGTGGGGGGGTTAGGAAAAGACCAAGAAAAATCATGAATAATGTTACTAACCTGGATTCAGACTGACCCCGGAAGACATAATCATATCTTCCCCAAGGCTAGTGTGAAGAATGCCATGTGGAGTCCACGGGTCATACCAAAGAGAAATAGATGCTCTATTCCCAACCTTCCAGATGAAAGAGGATAAAGCTTGATCCCTAATCTTCAAAATCTTCCTCCAACACCAGGTACAAGAATTAGGGATATTGCAGACCCAGAATCTCTTGTTCCATAGCAAATGATTGTGAACCCTATTCAACCATATAGCTTTAGGGCAGGTGAATAAGTTCCAAATATACTTAAGTTGGGCTATTTGGTTCCACTCGATATTCTTAATTCCTTACCCACACTCAGCTTTAAGGACGCAAACATAATCCCAAGCAACTTTATTCCCCCCATAATCAAGAGAAGACGCTTTCCGAAGGAAACAACGAAGCACCCTATCCTTTTTTTTTGAAAGGTAAGTGTATATTTCAAGAAAGCCAATTACAAGCACACGGTGAGCAAGCTCACAGTAGAAAAAAATAAAATAAAAGAATACAACATCCTAAAAAGGCGACCAACACCTAGAACAAACCAACCTTAAACCAAAAGCGGCTAAGAAGCCAACACAATCTACATTGGACTAACCCAAAGGAGGTCACAAGGGAAACCTCTCCCGTAACCAGAGAAAAAAGAAAAGAACCATAAGAGTAAAAAGACCGAGGAGAACCCCATTACAAGAAACAACCAAGGGGCATACCCCAAGGTGGTCACTAGGGGGACCACTACCCAACCTAACCTTGGGTGAAAAAATCCCCCTTTGGGGGAAAAACCCAAGGTAGCCACCATGGAGACCACTACCTATCATCAAAAGAAACACATCACAAAGCAAATGGGCATACCCCAGTGTGTCCTCAACGGGGGCCACTGTCCACATACAAAACATATAAGCAAAGAAAGTTAGAGTGATCATCCAGGGGGTCATAACCCAGCATAGCACAAAACAATCAAGAAAACAATACGAAGGGGCAAGCCCTAAGGAGGCCACCCAGGGGACCTCACCTTTCATCCAAAAACACAGCATGCAGCACATCAAATAAAGAAGGGGGAGAAGGGGAAAGGGAAGCACGCAAAAGAGGGCGAAACCGAAGAAGTTACCAATTTCAAACCTACAAAATAAAACAAAAAAACACCAAAAAAAAACAAAAAAAAAAAACAAAAAAAAAAAACAAACAAACAGGTATTTGGCAGACCAAGTCCTTACTCTACTAATAATTCTTCCAATAATAGGTTTGCAGTTATTATAAGAGAGTTTAGTAGAAGCAAGGGGATGCCAAGATACCTAACTAGGAGAGACCCAATCGAGAACCCCAAAGTAGCCTAATGACAGACACCACTAAGAGGGGAACATTGCCAAAGAAAATATTACTCTTGGTAGGATTCGGAAGAAGGCCAGATAAAGAGGAGAAATTTCGAAGGACTTCGGTGATACACCAAGCCGAAGAGACATCACCTTTAGAGAAAACCATCAAGTCATCAGCAAAGAAAAGGTGTGAAACTTTAACCCTTTGGCATTTATCATGGAAGGAGAATAAAGAATCATGCTCCATACGGAGACTCATCGAAATGATTTTTAGGCGAAACAAATGCACATGTGTCGTTTAAAGATCATTTAATGTTATGCACAAATTTTTGTTTGAAGTGCAAAAAATAAAATTCTTTCAAATTGTTTTGAAATGATTTATAGGCGAAACAGATGTACAGATGTTGTTCTAAGATGATTTGCAAGTTATGCACGCAACTACCTTTCAAAAAAAAAAAAGTTATGCACGCAACTACCTTTCAAAAAAAAAAAAGTTATGCACGCAACTACCTTTCAAAAAAAAAAAAGTTATGCACACGCAACTTGTGTTTGAAGTGCAAAAAAAGAATTCATTTGAATTGTTTTCAATTGATTTAGTGGCTTAAGAAGACTCATTGAAATGATTTTTAGGCGAAAAAAATGCACACGTGTCCTTTAAAAATCATTTCATGTTCTATAAAAAACTTGTGTTTGAAGTGCAAAATTCATTCGTACCCCATTCACATGATTACGTGGCTTGAGGAGACTCATCGAAATGATTTATGGGCGAAACAAATGCACACATGTCATTCAAAGATGATTTGGATGTTATGCACGAAAATTGTGTTTGAAATGCGAAAATAGAATTCATTCGAATTGCTTTAAAATGATTCAGGTCTTGAGGAGACTCATAGAAATGATTTTTAGGCGAAACAAATGCACATGTGTCCTTTAAAGATCATTTCATGTTATGTACAAAACTTGTGTTTGAAGTGCGAAATTCATTATAGCGCCCCTCATTCACATGATTTCGTGGCTTGAGGAGACTTTTCGAAATGATTTATAGGCAAAACAAATGCACACATGTCATTCGAAGATCATTTGCATGTTTTACACGAAACTTGTGTTTGAAATGCAAAAATAGAATTTGTTCGAACCCTATTCATATGATTTAATGTCCTGAGGAAACTCATTGAAATGGTTTTTAGGGGAAATAAATGCACACTTGTCTTTCAAAGATCATTTGTATGTTATGCATGAAACTTGTGTTTGAAATGCGAAAAATATAATTCATTTGAATTACTTTCAAATGATTTAGTGGCTTGAGGACACTCAATGAAATGATTTTTTGGCGAAACAAATGCACACGTGTCCTTCAAAAATCAACTGCATGTTATGCACGAACTTGTGCTTGAAGTGCAAAAATAGAATTCGTTCGAACCCCATTCATATCATTTAATGGCTTGAAAAGACTTATTGAAATGTTTTTTAAGCGAAACATATGCACATGTGTTCTTCAAATATCATTTGCATGTTATGCATGAAACTTGTGTTTCAAGTGCAAAAATAGAATTCGTTCAAACCTCATTCATTGGATTGAGTGGATTGAGAAGACACATGAAAATGATTTTTAGGCGAAACAATATGCACACTTGTCCTTTAAATTTACATGTTATGCACGAAACTTGTGTTTAAAGTGCGAAAATAGAATTCATTCGAATTATTTTCAAATGATTTAGTGGCTTGAGGACACTCAATGAAATGATTTTTAGGTGAGCACACGTGTTCTTCAAAAATCGATTGCATGTTATCCATGAAACATGTGTTTAAAGTTTAAAAATAGAATTTGTTCGAACCCTATTCATAGGATTTAATGGCTTAATGAGATTCATTGAAATAATTTTTAGGCGAAACAACTGCACACTTGCCCTTAAAAAATCATTTGCATGTTATGCACGAAACTTGTGTTTGAAATGTGAAAATAGAATTCATTCGAACCTGATTCATATGATTTAGTGGATTGAGGAGACACATCAAGAGGATTTTTAGGCGAAACAATATGCAGACTTGTCCTTCAAAGATCATTTGCATGTTATGCAAGAAACTTGTATTTGAAGTGCGAAAAATATAATTCATTCCAATTACTTTCAAATGATTTAGTTGCTTGAGGACACTCAAGGAAATGATTTTTAGGCATAACAAATACACATGTGTTCTTCAAAAATCAATTGCATGTTATCTACGAAACTTATGTTTGAAGTTTAAAAAATTGAATTCGTTCAAACCCTATTCATATGACTTAATGGCTTGAGGAGACTCGTTAAAATAATTTTTAGATGAAACAAATACACCCTTGTCCTTCAAAGATCATTTGCATGTTATGAACGAAACTTGTGTTTGAAGTGCGAAAATAGAATTCTTTCGAACCTCATTCACATGATTTAGTGGATTGAAGAGACACATTAAAATGATTTTTAGGCGAAACATCTACACACGTGTCTTTCTAAGATCATTTACATGTTATGCACACGTGTCCTTCAAAGATGATTTGTGCGTCATGCACAAAACTTGTGTTTGAAGTGCGAAAATAGAATTCATTCGAACTCCATTCATATGATTTCATGGCATGATAGACTCATCGAAATGATTTATAGGCGAGCCAAATGCACACGTGTTCTTCTAAGATCATTTACATGTTATGCACGAAACTTGTGTTTGAAGTGCGAACATAGAATTCGTTCGAACCCCATTCATATGATTTCGTGGTTTGAGGAGACTCAGCGAAATGATTTTGAGGTGAAACAGATGCACACGTGTCCTTCTAAGATCATTCACATGTTATCCACGAATGTCTTGTTCGAAGTATGAAAAATAGACTTCATTCGAATTGCTTTCAAATGATTTAGTGGCTTGAGGAGACTCATTGAAATAATTTTTTGGTCAAACAAGTGCACACGTGTTCTTCAAAGATTATTTGCATGTTATGCACAAAACTTGTGTTTGAAGCGCAAACATAGAATTCGTTCGAACCCCATTCATATGAATTAATGGCTTAAAGAGACTCATCAAAATGATTTTTAGGTTAAACATCTGCCCACGTGTCCTTCTAAGATCATTAGCATTTATTCATGAATGTTTTGTTTGAAGTGCGAAAAATAGAATTCATTGGAATTGCTTTCAAATGATTTAGTGGCTTGAGGAGACTCATTGAAATACTTTTTTGGTAAAACAAGTGCGTGTACGTGTTCTTCAAAGATCATTTGCATGTTATGCACAGAACTTATGTTTGAAGTGCGAACATAGAATTCATTCGAACCCCATTCATATGATTTAGTGGCTTGAGGAGACTCATAGAAATGATTTTTAGACGAAATAGATGCACACGTATCCTTCTAAGATCATTCGCATGTTATGCACGAATATTTTGTTTGAAGTGCGAAAAATAGAATTTATTCAAATTGCTTTCAAATTATTTAATGACTTGAGGAGACTCATTGAAATAATTTTTTGGTAAAACACTTGCACACGTGTTCTTCAAAAATCATTTCCATGTTATGCACAAAACTTGTGTTTGAAGTGCAAACATAGAATTTATTCGAACCCATTCACATGATTTAGTGGCTTGAGGATACTCATTGAAATGCTTTTTAGGTTAAACAGATGCACACGTGTCCTTCTAAGATCAATTGCATTTATGCATGAATGTTTTGTTTGAAGTGCAAAAAATAGAATTAATTGGAATTACTTTCAAATGATTTAGTGGCTTGAGGAGACTCATTGAAATAATTTTTAGGCGAAACATATGCACACATGTCCTTCTAAGATCATTTGCATGTTATGCACAAAACTTGTGTTTGAATTTCGAAAAATAGAATTCATTCAGATTGCTTTCAAATGAGTTAGTGGTTTGAGAAGACTCAAGGAAATAATTTTTAGGCAAAACAAATGTACATGTGTTCTTCAAAAATCAATTGCATGTTATACCCGAAACTTGTGTTTGAAGTGTAAAAATAGAATTCGTTCGAACTCTCATATGATTTAATGGGTGGTGGAGACTCATTGAAATTATTTTTAAGCAAAACAAATGCACACTTGTCATTCATGGATCATTTGCATCTTATGCACCAAACTTTTGTTTGACGTGCAAAAAATAGAATTTGTTCAAACTCTATTCATATGATTTAATGGGTTGTGGAGACTCATTGAAATTATTTTTAAGTGAAACAAATGTATACTTGTCATTCAAAGATCATTTACATGTTATGCACCAAACTTGAGTTTGACGTGCGAAAAATAGAATTCATTCGAATTACTTTCAAATGATTTAGTGGCTTGAGAAGACTCAATGAAATGACTTTTAGGCGAAACAAATGCACACAGGTTTTTCAAAAATCAATTCCATGTTATGCACGAAACTTGTGTTTGAAGTGCGAAAAATAGAATTCGTTCGAACCCCATTGATATGATTTAATGGCTTGAGGAGGCTCATTGAAATGACTTTTAGGCGAAACAAATGGACATGTGTTCTTCAAAAATCATTTGCTTGTTATGCACGAAATTGTGTTTCAAGTGCAAAAATAGAATTCGATTGAACCCCATTCATATGATTTAATGGCTTGAAGAGACTCATGGAAATAATTTTTAGGCAAAACAAATGCACACTTGTCCTTCAAAGATCATTTGCATGTTATGCACGAAACTTGTGTTTGAAGTGCGAAAATAGAATTCGCTCAAACCTTATTCATATGATTTAATGGATTGAGGAGACTATTCAAAATTATTTTCAGGCGATACATATGTACACTTGTCCTTCTAAGATCACTTTCATATTATGACCGAAACTTGTGTTTCAAGTGCGAAAAATAAAATTCATTTGAATTACTTTCGAATGAGTTAGTGGCTTGAGGAGACTCAATGAAATAATTTTTAGGCAAAACATAAGCACACGTGTCTTTCAAAAATCAATTGCATGTTATGCACGAAACTTGTGTTTTAAGTGTAAAAATAGTATTTATTCGAACCCTATTCATTTGATTTAATGGGTTGAGTAGACTCATTGAAATAAATTTTAAGCAAAAGAAATGCACACTTGTCCTTGAAAGATCATTTTCATGTTATGCACGAAAACAGAATTCGTTCGAACATCATTCATATTATTTACTAGACTAAGGAAACACATCAAAATGATTTTTAGGCGAAACATATGAACACATGTCCTTCTAAGATCATTTGCATATTATGCATAAAACTTGTGTTTGAACTGCGAAAAATAGAATTCATTCGAATTACTTTCAAATGATTTAGTGGCTTGAGGAGACTAATTGAAATGATTTTTAGGCGTAACATGTGCGCACGTGTCCTTCGAAAATCAATTGCATGTTATGCACGAAACTTGTGATAGTGTAAAAATAGAATTCATTCGAACTCTATTCATATGATTTTAATGAGTTGTGGCGACTCATTGAAATAATTTTTAGGCGAAACAAATGCATACTTATCATTCAAAGATCATCTGCATGTTAAGCACAAAATTTGTGTTTGTAGAGCGAAAAATAGAATTCGATCAATTTACTTTCAAATGATTTAGTTGGGTTGAGGAGACTAAATGAAATGATTTCTAGGCAAAACAAATGCACACGTGTTCTTCAAAAAATCAGTTGCATGTTATGCACGAAACTTGTGTTTGAAGTGCAAAAATAGAATTCGTTTGAACCCCATTGATATGATTTAATGGCTTGAGGAGACTCATTGAAATGACTTTTAGGCGAAACAAATGCACGTGTTCTTCAAAAATCATTTGCATGTTATGCACGAAATAATTGTCTTTCAAGTGCAAAAATAGAATTCGATCGAACCTCATTCATATGATTTAATGGCTTGAAGAGACTCATCGAAATAATTTTTAGGCGAAACAAATGCGCACTTGTCCTTCAAAGATCATTTGCATGTTATGCATGAAACTTGAGTGTGAAGTGCGAAAAATAGAATTCATTCGATTTACTTTCAAATGATTTAGTGGCTTGAAGAGACTAAATGAAATGATTTCTAGGCGAAACAAATGCACACATGTTCTTCAAAAATCAATTGCATGTTATGCACGAAATTTGTGTTTGAAGTGCAAAAATAGAATTCGTTCACCCCCATTGATATGATTTAATGGTTTGAGAAGACTCATTGATATGACTTTTAGGCGAAACAAATGCACATGTGTTCTTCAAATATCATTTGCATGTTATGCACGAAATTGTGTTTCAAGTGCAAAAATAGAATTCGATCGAACCCCATTCATATGATTTAATGGCTTGAAGAGACTCATCGAAATTATTTTTAGGCGAAACAAACGTGCACTTGTCTTTCGAAGATCATTTGCATGTTATGGACGAAACTTGTGTTTGAAGTGCGAAAAATAGAATTCATTCGATTTACTTTCAAATGATTTAGTGGCTTGAGGAGACTAAATGAAATGATTTCTAGGCGAAACAAATGCACACGTATTCTTCAAAAATAAATTGCATGTTATGCACGAAACTTGTGTTTGAAGTGCAAAAATAGAATTCTTTCGAACCCCATTGATATGATTTAATGGCTTGAGGAGACTCATTGAAATGACTTTTAGGCGAAACAAATGCACATGTGTTCTTCAAAAATCATTTGCATGTTATGCACGAAACTTGTGTTTGAAGTGAGAAAAATATAATTCATTCAATTTACTTTCAAATGATTTAGTGGCTTGAGGAGACTAAATGAAATGATTTCTAGGCGAAACAAATGTAGACTTGTCATTCAAAGATCATTTGCATATTATGCACAAAACTTGTGTTTGAAGTGCGAAAAATAGAATTCATTTGAATTACTTTCAAATGATTTAGTGGATTGAGGAGACTCAATGAAATGATTTTTAGGCATAACAAATTCACAGGTCTTCTTCAAAAATCAATTGCATGTAATAAACTTGTGTTTGAAGTGCAAAAATAGAATTCGTTCGAACCCTAATGATATGAATTAATGGCTTGAGGAGACACATTGAAATGACTTTTAAGTGAAACAAATGCACACGTGTTCTTCAAAAATTATTTGCATGTTATGCACGAAGTTATGTTTCAAGTGCAAAAATAGAACTCGTTAGAACCTCATTCATTGGATTTAGTGGATTGAGGAGACACATCAAAATGATTTTTAGGCGAAACATATGCATAGTTATCCTTCAAATATCATCTGCAGGTTACGCACGAAACTTGTGTTTGAAGTGCGGAAAATAGAATTCATTCGAATTACTTTCAAATGATTTAGTGGCTTGAGGACACTCAATGAAATGATTTTTAGGCGAAACAAATAAACACGTCTTCTTCAAAAATCAATTGCATATCACAAAACTTGTGTTTCAAGTGTAAAAATAAAATTCGTTCGAACTCTATTCATATAATTTAATGGCTAGAGGGGACTCATTGAAATAAATTTTAGGCGAAACAAATGCACACTTGTCATTCAAAGATCATTTGCATGTTATTCATGAAACTTGTGTTTGAAGTATGAAAATAGAATTCATTCGAATTACTTTGAAACGATTTAGTGGCTTGAGGAGACTAAGGGAAATGATTTTTAGGCGAAACATATGCACACATGTCCTTCGAAAATCAATTGCATATTATCCACGAAACTTGTGATTGAAGTGTAAAAACTGAATTAATTTGAACTCTATTCATATGATTTAATAGGTTGTGGAGACTCATTGAAATACGTTTTAGGCGAAACAAATGCACACATGTCCTTCAAAGATAAAGGTATGTTATGCACGAAACTTGTGTTTGAAGTGTAGAAAATTAGAATTTATTCGAATTAGTTTCAAATGATTTAGTGGCTTGAGGACGACACTCAATGAAATGATTTTTAGGCGAAACAAATACACACGTGTTTTTCAAAAATCAATTGCATGTCACAAAACTTGTGTTTCAAGTGTAAGAATAGAATTCGTTCGTGTAACGCCCGCCCTACTAGCTGTTTAGGTTATCAAATACTTTTCTTAGGACACATACACAGCTAGTGGGTGCATTACTTTTCCTTTTTATTATAAAAATTTTTGTTCCTTAAAATTAACTTTATTTCCAAAAGCGGTTTGAAGGATGTACCTAATAAATTGGAAAATACAGCGGAAGCCTTTGTCATAGAAAAGAAATCTCAAAACTTTTTAAACACCTTATTCTTTATTTGAATATACATATAAATAAGAAGTGCAAATTTTTAAACTCATTGCTTACAGAGGTCGGATCTCATATGTACAATCTCACGGACTGATAGCCTCCATTCATTTGTTCCTTAGCTTACCGCCTTACCTTTGTAATTTCCTACAACACAGAGTAGACATCTATGAGCTAGAAGCTCAGTAAGGATAGTGTCCTACTCGCATCGCTATTCTTTTATGATTATCGTGAGTTAGTGCTTTTATGACCTATATCTAACATGCATAAATTCCTATTATTCTACATACTTGGGCCCTGAGGATGCTACCACCGGTATGTCAACTGATATTTAATCAACGGTCCGCTTATGACCGTTGCAACGATCCACTTATGACCTTTTCTTTAATATCATTTGGGGTCCTTTCTGATCGACAAGCGATCCTTCTTTTGACCCGGCAGCACCTCACTTTAATATTATGCATGCTTATTCTTTTTATTTATTTTAGCATAATACTAACTTCTGAAAATACGAACATATGAACTTAATGTTTAAAGTTTGTACTTTCATGAAACCATCATGCTATATTACGTTCATTCTAGTTATGATTCTTATTTCTAGCATAGTAATCATAGTATTTCACTTCTACTTAGCATGCTACAATTATAATCCTAACGCAGACATAACCAAGTCATCATGCTTAATAATTAATATTATCCTAAATTAATATAATTATAACCATAATAATAAACCAACAATATCCGGGTGTTGCAGTGAGACTATACTTATGAAAAAATTTAGTTGATCGGAAATCTTGACTTTCTTCTTTATCTCTTTCCTTCCCTTTCTTTCCTTCCTTTCTCTCCTTTCCCTTTCTTTCCTTTCCCTTTCTTTCCTTTCTCTCCTTTTCCTTCCCTTTCTTTCCTTTCTCTCCTTTTCCTTTCCTTTCTTTCTTTCCTTTCTTTCTCTTCTTTCCTTTCCCTCTCTTTCCCTTTGCTGCTGGTACATGCTGCGAAGGAGGCTTTTATAGGCATGAAGTAAGAATGCCTACTCATTCTTTTAGTCTAACTTAGTGACAAGTGGGGGCCACATGTCTTGGAATTGTTTTGCTTAAAAATGCCTAAGGATGCAAAAAAAAACGTGGCTACAGCAGTAAGACATGCAGTAATAAATTTTTTTTTTTTACACTTAAGCCCCCATTAAGTTTTGAAATTATAAAAAGGTCCTTAATTATTTCTATTATTAAAATTAGGTATAGGTGGAAATTAAAATTTACTAATAAGTCCACTTTAAATTTATTTTCCCACTACTATACCTAATCTAGAGATATTGGGGGATTACAGTTCGAAACCTATTCATATGATTTAATGGCTTGAGAAGACTCATTAAAATACGTTTTAGGCGGAAAAAAATGCACACTTGTCATTCAAAGATCATTTGCATGTTATGCATGAAACTTGTGTTTAAAGTGCGAAAATAGAATTCGTTCGAACCTCATTCATATGATTTAGTGTACTGAGGTGACACATCAAAATGATTTTTAGGTGAAACATATGCACACGTGTCCTTCCAAGATCAAATTTGCATGTTATGCACGAAAATTATGTTTGATGCATGAAAAATAGAATTCATTCGAATTACTTTCAAATGATTAAGTGGGTTAAGGAGACTAAATGAAATGATTTTTGGGCGAAACAAATCCACACGTGTCCTTCGAAAATCAATTGCATGTTATGCACGAAACTTGTGTTTGTTGAAATGTAAAAATAGAATTCGTTGTAACTCTATTCATATCATTTAATGGGTTGTGGAGACTCAATGAAATGATTATTAAGTGAAACAAATGCACACGTGTCATTCTAAGATCATTTGCGGGGGAGTAGAAAAAAAATGAAGAAAAATCCTAAAGAGAGAAGCTCTCCCTTCTCCCTAGAATTCAGCTTTGATTAACTTTTTAATAATTCTCATTTTGTCCCTAATTTACATAACGTGCGGTGACTTTTCAACTCCCCCAACCTACGACACCTCCCTCCTCCGCCCCTAGCTTTGACAGCCTCCTCTCCATCTGCCGTTAGTCTCCACCTTGCTACCCTTCGCCGCCCCCTCCTTTCCCTACTCCGACCACCAGGCCACCAGAAAATCCTTCCCTTTTCTTTCCTTCCCTTCTAAGTTTTCTCTCACGATCAACCTTTATCTCTAACCATGTTTTCTGTTTCTATCTCTACAGGTTCCCCAGACTCGAACGAACCTTTGGAAAAGCTTGAAGTCATTTCCCATGGAAGCAGCTTCCAGAATGATCTTCCTGCATCAACTGATGATTCCATTTCTTACGTATCATTAGCTACCTCCTATGGCAGTTGTGCTTATGGTTCTCTCTCCGTTGAAGACAACATCGCCTTGCAGGTCCATGAGAAGGCTGAGTTGGGCGAATCTCTATACAAGCTCGAAGGCCCTTCCTTCCCAGGGTAATAGCTTCCAGGAAACTATGCTCTTTATCTCTGCAGATTGACCAGCCTCTGCTGACTCTCTAAACATACCTGAAGCCATCTCCCATGGTGGTGGTTGCTCCATTGCACAGGTTGGGTTTCCTGGTACATCTGGAAGAGCCATGTCTGCTTTGCAAGATGCTTCCTCCCATGGCAGTTGTGCCTCTGGTCCACTCTCTGCCCAGCAAGTACAAGAGATGGCTGAGTTGGTAAACTCGTTCATAAGAGAGATTGAGCTCCTTGAACTTAAACTCTACCGATTCGAGAGCATGTTGAACATTCCTCCATCCTCTGAAATGCACTCTCATGGCCCCTACGTTATTCATTGTTGATCCTGATGTACCTACAGCTATATCCATTGCGATGATAGGAAAAAAACTAGTCAACCTAGCTGCCATGAAAGACTGCAGATCTAGAAAAGAGCTCCACAGTGTCTACGACCAATCCCATAGTAGTGCGTTCGTTGATGGGTGGTTGTCCTGAGTTAGCCACAACATCTACGACCAATCCCATCCCATAGTAGTGCGTTCGTTGATGGGTGGTTGTCCTGAGTTAGCCACAACATCTACGACCAATCTCAGACCTTTCCATGGATTCTGAAGAAGCTTAGGCCAGTGACCCTGCCGCGACCCTCTACCGGTTCAAAAGTTGCGAACCACCTGGTATTGGGATCTCTTTCAAATATCATGGCATCAAAAGTCCCTGTTATGGATCAGATTCAGCCCATTAATGCCGGCCACTCCAGGTCAAAAAGGTCTGTCGAAGCTCCGGCATCTAAATCAGAGATTTTGGGGTAAGTCAATGGCAGTCAAATTTCTGTTATCCCGGGTCAACCCACTTGCTCGCTGGATACCCAGAACCTACCCCGCTCTCACTGTTGGGTCCTCTTCCACATCAGCACCAACGGTTACCTCTGCAGCGAATCAGGTTTTGCCATGTAGGCATGAGCTGGATGCTGCTGAAATGTTTTAAAAAATGTGCCCGGGTCAACCTACTTGCTATAAGAATCCATCCGCCCGCCCGGTCAGACCCGCTACACAAGTGTCAGACAAATCAGCCCCTTTTGACCTACCTCCTCATACGGAGACAGCTGTGGCGGCTGCTTCTTCGCAGGTGACCGTTGCTTCAGTTTTTTGCGAAACCACCCCCAGAGTTTCTGTTAATACGAGCCCACCCCCGAATGCTATTACGGGTAAGTCCTCTAACTTACAAGATTTTACCTCAAGTGACCCCGTGTCCAGCCAAATGACTCTCGCCACCCCTCAACTTTCTGATTCCATTATCTACACCCCAAACCCCATTATCTCTATAAACCAAGCCCACCAAATTACCACAAACTTTCATAAAATACAAAAAAACACCCCTCCCAATCTTAAAAAAAAAAACAGTATGGCCAAACTCAAATACCCCCACTCTATCCACTTCCCTCACAAATACACACCAAACAAACCCACCTCCACCCTCCCAATGGCCGACTCAGTCCTGGCCACTGCCCTCCATCAGCCGGTATCCACCTACGGTGACCGGTCAACATTAAAGTCAACGGTCAACCATACGAAAGTCAACGGACAATTCATTGACCAAAACTCCAAAAATATCTCGAAATCCTGGAGTAGTGTTGTCAAACCCATTACCATCCATGATTTCTCTTTTATTATGGAATATTTTGAGCCGTCGAGAAATGAAAGTCATATTGTGGTTTGCCCCCCTCCCGCTATTGTGGAATTAAGTGCATCTCTTCTTGAAAATACCATAGTTGGACACTTTTTAGATAGCAAACTCCCTTTCAATCTAGTAAACTATATTGCTAATTGACTTTGGAGCCATCTTGGACTCCTAAATGTCAATGGCAACAAAGAGGGCTACTATTTTTTCCACTTCTCCAACCAATGTGAAGTGCATGACATTCTTGGAAAAGGCCCTTGGTTCTTTGTTGATAAGTTTATTGCTCTAAAAGAATGGAAAATCGGGATGGTTCTTAGCCGTGAAGAATTCACTCGAATTCCTTTATGGGTGGATTTCTATAATATTCCAAGGGAATTTTGGATGGCAAAAGGCCTAAGCTATGTTGCTAGTGCCATTGGAATTCCTATTAAGGTAGATAAAAAGACCGAGACGAGTAATTGTCAAGACTTTGCCTGTATATGTGTTGAAGTAAATGCAGAAAAATCTATTGTTGGAGATTTTGACCTCCTTAATAGCCATGGGAAAACTGTCACAATTCGGGTTGAGTACAAATGGAAGCTGTCCATTTGTAAGCATTGTAACACCTTTGGGCATAAGACTCCAAATTGTCCGAAATTTGCTCCCCCCAATGCTACCATCAATAGTAAGAAACCGGCCCACCGATCAAGAAAGGGCCAAGTTAGTAATTCCCAATGGCGGGTTGTGAACCGAAAGGGTAAAGAGGTTGTGGAGGATACTGCTAACTATCCACATGCGGATGAACCATCCATTATACTGAGCAAAGTGAAGGAATAACTAATGGTGAACCTAGTAATGGCAAGTCTACCTTGAGTATTCCGAATACTTACAATGAAAAAGTATTAGAATTATGTTCTCCTATACCTACTAGGAACTTGATCATTGAAGAAGCTAGTGATAGTGAAGAAGATACCTACTCCTCTTCTCCTAGTACCACTCTGGACGATAATTTTATTCGGGGCACTAGTGACGACCTATCTCCCACCAACAACAATCCAAGACATAATGGTAAGAAGAAGAAGAAGAAGAAATGGTCCTCCAACAAGAAGGGCTAGTTTAGAAGGTACTAACCTTCTTCGCCCTCATTTTCCTTGTCTCGTTTCTCTTATTTATGTCAATTTTTTGTTGGAATATTCGGGGTCTTCACGATCCCAATAAAAAAAGGGAACTTCGTACCTTGATGGCTAGGTATGATGCCTTTTTTGTTGGTGTTGTTGAGACTAAGGTTAAGGTTAGTAATTTCGCACTTCAAACACTTTTTTTTTTGAAAGATAAGTTTATATTCCAAAAAAAAAAAAAAAAGATTACAAGTGCACAGTGAGCAAGCTCACAGTAGAAAAAATAAAGAATACAACTGCCTAAAGAGGCGACTAACACCTAGAACATAACCAACCTAAACCCCGAAGCGACAATTTAGCTAAAAACAAGCTACAAAAAGCTAACCCCACAAGGATCACAATGAGAGCCTCTCCCTTTACAAGAAAGACCAAACCAAAAAAAACTAGGGGAACCCCCATTACCAGAAACAACCAAGGGGCATATCCCAAGGTGGTCACAACGGGACCACTATCCAACCTAACCTTGGGTGAAAAAACCCCCTTTGGGGGAAAAACCCAAGGTAGCCACCAAGGAGACCACTACCCATCATCAAAAGAAAAGAATTACAAAGCAAAGGGGCATACCCCAGTGTGTCCACAACGGGACCACCCACATACAAAATGTATAACCGATGAAACTTATAGTGATCATCCGGGGGTTCACAACCCAGCATAATATGAAATAATCAAGCAAACAATACGAGGGGAAAGCCCCAAGGAGGCCACCCAGGGAACCCCACCTTTCATCCAAAAACACAGCATGCAGCATATTAAATAAAAAAAAAGGGGGGGGGGGGGATGGAGGACGGAAGCAAGCAAAAGAGGAGTAAAAACCGGGGACGTTATCAACAAGACCCCACTTACTAACTTTAAGCCTACAGAATAAAACATAATATGAGGGGTATACCCTAAGGAGGCCAACCAGGGGACCCCACCTATCCACAAGGGAAACAAATACCAAACGCAAGCAATACGAGGAGTTTAAACTCCAAGGAGACCTCCAAGGGGACTCCACCACTCCACCTATGAAAACAATAAAACAAACAAACTGTGAGAGAAAAGCAAACAAGAGGGGGATTAAAGAGATATACCATTCCAATAATTTCAAATGTCGATATCTGCATGCAAAGAAGGAGTAGGGAGGCTCTGAACTTTTATCTTGATTTGAGTCAAGATCTTCATAGCAATGATACCCGGGGGGAGGGGGGGTACAAACATTATTATGAATCCTCTTATTTTACTCTGTCCAAATATGGTAAACGAAGCCCGAAAATGCGATGAACCCTATACGATTAGATAAAGATTGCCTAGGAAGCCCCGAAAATCAGATAATTTTATCATCCCAAGAGAGCAAAGGAGGAGGAGGTATCACCACGAGACTCAAAAACCCACCCCAAACAGCAGCAAAGAAGGGGCAATCACCAAAGAGATGATCACGAGACTCCACATTCCCCAAACATAAGTGACACACGTTACAAGTAGGGGAGCCAAAAGAAAAGCACCTATCCTGTTTACTCAGCCGGTTGTGAATCGCAAGCCAATGAATGAAAGAGTGTCTCGGAATGTGGCCTTTGCACTAGACAATTTTAGCCCAACTAACCGGAGAACTACGAGATCGGAAATGATCCCAAGCTTTAGACACCGAGAATCCCGAAGGGGAGTGGGCCCAAGTGAAACTGTCTTCATTTCCAAAAGGGGAGATGGAAGACGGGATGCAATCTGCAAGCTCCCACCAAACTATGGTGGAGGGGTTAGGAAAATCCCAAGAAAAATCATGAATGATATTACTAACCTGGAGGTTCAGACTAATGCCGGAATACGTAATCATATCTTCCCCAAGATAAGTGTGAAGAAAACCATGGGAAGTCCATGGGTCATACCAAAGAGAAATAGAAGCACCATTCCCAACCTTCCAGATGAAAGACAAAAGAGCTTTGTCACTAATCTTCAGGATCTTCCTCCAACACCAAGTACAAGAGTTAGGGATATTGCAAACCCAGAATCTCCTATTTCGGAGCAAATGATTGTGAACCCAATTCAGCCATATTGCTTTGGGGTAGGTGAATAAGTTCCAAATATGTTTAAGTTGAGCAATTTGGTTCCATTCCTTAATATTTTTTATACCTAAACCACCCTCAGCTCTAGGGAGGCAGACAATATCCCAAGCAACTTTATTCCCCCCATAATCAAGAGAAGACCCTTTCCAAAGGAAACTATGAAGCACTCTATCAACCTCAGTCATGATTTTGGATGGTAGAATGAAGAGCATAGACCAATAAACTTGGATGGAGAATAAGGTAGAGTTTATGAGTTGAACCCTACCCGCATAAGACAGGTATTTGTAAGATCAACTTCTTACTCTACTTATAATTCTCTCAATGATAGGCTTGCAGTCATTGTAAGAGAGTTTAGTAGAAGCAAGAGGGATGCCAAGATACCTAATCGGGAGGGATCTAGCCGGAAACTCCAAAATAGCAAGAATCGCAGACTCCACCACAATGGGGACATTGCCAAAGAAAATAAAACTCTTAGCAGGGTTCGGAAGAAGACTAGATAAAGATGAGAAATCCTGAAGCACTTCGCTAATACACGAAGCCAAAGGAGAATCACCTTTCGAGAAAACCAACAAGTCATCGGCAAAGCAAAGATGGGAGATTTTAACCCTTTGGCATTATCATGAAAGGAGAACCGAGAATCATGCTCCATATGGTTGAAGAGGCTAGAACAAATCTCCATGCATAAGGTGAAGAGATAGGGAGACATAGGATCACCCTGACGGAGACCCCTACTACTTCGAAAGAACCCAGTCAATTCCCCATTGAGCGAAACCGAGAAAGTGGGAGTAGAGACACAAGCCATGATCCACCTAATGAAGATAGGGGGAAAGTTCATAATCTCCAAAGTCCTTTGAAGGAAGTCCCATCTAACCATGTCACATGCCTTCATGAGGTCAATCTTGAAAGTGCATCTAGGAAGGCCTCTTTTGAGGTGCTAGCCATGAAGGAGCTTCTAGCCTAGAAGAATATTATTAGTAATACGTCTTCCAGCAATGAAAGCAGATTGATTAGGACTAATAAGATCATCCAAGATCAGCTTAATGTGGTGGTTGTTGATTATTTTTTAGATGCACTTGTAGACAGTATTGCAACAGGAGATGGGCCAAAAATTTGAGAGGTGGGATGGAGAAACAATCTTTGGAACAAGAGAGATGGTAGTAGTGTTAACCTCTTCCAGAAGAATCCCAAACTTGAAGAAATGTTTTATCCCCAACACAAAGTCATCATGAATAATTTCCCAACATCTCTGAAAAAACCCAGAACTGAACCCATCAGGTCTCGGAGCTTTATTAAGATTGATCCCAAAAAGGGCTCTCTAAATTTCTTCAGTAGAAATTTCCTCCAAAAGCCTAATATGGTAAGAGGTCTCAAGCTTCTTAGTAATGGCACTTTCCAACAAGTCATCATTCAGAGGAGGGGGGGGGGGGGGGTTAGGCTGAGAGAAAATGTTTTGGAAGTGGGAGACTACCTCAACCTTAACTCGATCATAATCCTCTCAGACCTCACCATTTGGTCTAGTGGTAGAGAGAACTTTAGCTTTGGCCTATCTTTGCTTAACTACCATATGAAAAAATTTATTATTTTGATCCCCAAGGTTAAGCCATTTAACCCGAGACTTTTGCCTAAGCATGTCCTCATCAATTTTGATAAGGCGGAGGAGGTCAACAAGAGCATCCTTCTCAAGGGCAAGAGAATCCGGAGTAGGAGAGTGAGAACAGTTGACAATCTGAAGATAGTCTAACTTATCCTTAGCTTCAGTCATCTGATTGTTAACATAACAAAAATTCTTCTTAATGAACACTTTGAGTGCACCTTTAAGGTTCTTGAGCTTATGAACAAGATGGAAGAGCGGATTCCCATTTACCCTTATAACCCACACCTGCTGCATAAGCGGCAAGAAACCCTCGTGATCCATCCAAGCATTAAAGAACCGGAAGGGGGTCTTAAATTTCCTACCATAAAAAAAACTCGAGACGACCACCGGGCTATGATCCGAGATGCTTGGAGGGGGGAAAGCAGTAGTGGTGCAAGGAAAAGTATCATTCCAAGCCAAGTTGGCCAGACCTCTATCAAGTTTCCGAAGGATAAGATGATCACTATTCATATTCGAATTCGTCCAAGTAAAGGAAAGGCCCCCAAAGTTCAAATCATCCACCTCAATATCATAAATGCAGCTATTAAATTGGTCCATGCCCCTCGAAATGTCTACATTACCATCTAACTTTTCTACAATGAATCTAGTCACATTCAAATCACCCAAAAGCAACAAAGGAGTAGAGGAATCAATCGGCTTATAATGTCTACAAGAGTCCCAAAGAGTAAGTCTCTCGATATCAGAATTTGCCCCATAGACAAAAGTAACCAAGCACCACCATTTCCTATCCACATAAGAAATCTTACAGTGGTAAGATTGATCATCAAACCCAAGCACAGAAAGGGACACCCTAGAGGCGTCCCACCCAACTAAAATATGCCCCTTGGAAGTAGACGAATTATTATTTGCATAACTCCATGACGGATTAATAGCTCTAGTGACCGTGTCAAAATTACTAGCCTTAACCTTAGTCTCAACAACACCAACAACAAAGGTATCATACCTAGCCATCAAACTACGAAGTTCCCTTTTTTTAATGGGATCGTTAAGACCCCGAATATTCCAACAAAAAATCGACATAAATAAGAGAAACGAGACAAGGAAAATGAGGGTGAAGAAGGTTAGTACCTTCTAAACTGGCTCTTCTTGTTGGAGGACCCTTTCTTCTTCCTCTTCTTCTTATCATTATGTCTTGGATTGTTGTTGGTGGGAAATAGGTCGTCACTAGTGCCCGGAATAAAATTATCATCCATAGTGGTACTAGGAGAAGAGGAGTAGGTATCTTCTTCACTATCACTAGCTTCTTCAATGATCAAGTTCCTAGTAGGTATAGGAGAACATAATTCTAATACTTCTTCATTGTAAGTATTCAGAATACTCAAGGTAGTCTTGCCATTACTAGGTTCACCATTAGTTATTCCTTCTACTTTGCTCAGTATAATAGATGGTTTATCCGCATGTGGATAGTTAGCAGTATCCTCTACAACCTTTTTACCCTTTCGGTTCACAACCCGCCATTGGGAATCACTAACTTGGCCCTTCCTTGATCGGTGGGTCAGTTTCTTACTATTGATGGTAGCATTGGGGGGAGCAAATTTTGGACAATTTGGAATCTTATGCCCAAAGGTGCTACAATGCTTACAAATGGACGGCTTTTTGTACTCAACCCGAATTGTGACGGTTTTCCCATGGCTATTAAGGAGGTCAAAATCTCCAACAATATATGTTTCTGCATTTACTTCAACACATATACGGGCAAAGTCCTAACAATTGCTCGTCTCGGTCTTTTTATCTACCTTAATAGGAATTCCAATGGCACAAGCAACATAGCTTAGGCCTTTTGCCGTCCAAAATTTCTCAGAATATTATAGAAATCCACCCATAAAGGAATTCGAGTGAATTCTTCACGGCTAAGAACTATCCCAATTTTCCATTCTTTTAGAGCAATAAACTTATCAACAAAGAACCAAGGGCCTTTTCCAAGAATGTCATGCACTTCACATTGGTTGGAGAAGTGGAAAAAATAGTAGCCCTCTTTGTTGCCATTGACCCTTAGGAGTCCAAGATGCTTCCAAAGTCGATTAGCAATATAGTTTACTAGATTGAAAGGGAGTTTGCTATCTAAAAAGTGTCCAACTATGGTATTTTCAAGAAGAGATGCACTTAATTCCACAATAGAGGGAGGGGGGCAAACCACAATATGACCTTCATTTCTCGACGGCTCAAAATATTCCATAATAAAAGAGAAATCATGGATGGTAATGTGTTTGACAACACTACCTCAGGATTTAGAGATATTTTTGGAGTTTTGGTCAATGAACTGTCCACTGACTTTCGTATGGTTGACCATTGACTTTGATGTTGACTGGTCACCGTAGGTGGATACCGGCGGATGGAGGGCAGTGGCCGGGACTGAGTCCCGGCCATTGGGAGGGTGGAGGTGGGTTGGTTTGGGTGTGTATTTGTGAGAGAAGTGGATAGAGTGAGGCGGGGTATTTGAGTTTGGCCATACTATTTTTTTTTAGGTTGGGAGGCGTGTTTTTTTTTGTATTTTATGAAAGTTTGTGGTAATTTGGTGGGCTTGGTTTATAGAGATAATGGGGTTTGAGGTATAGATAATGGAATCAGAAAGTTGAGGGGTGGCGAGAGTCATTTGGCTGGACACAGGGTCACTTGAGGTAAAATCTTGTAAATTAGAGGACTTACCCGTAATAGCATTTGGGGGTAGGCTCGTATTAACAGAAACTCTGGGGGTGGTTTCGCAAAAAACTGAAGCAACGGTCACCTGCGAAGAAGCAGCCACCACAGCTGTCTCCGTACGTGGAGGTAGGTGAAAAGGGGCTGACTCGTCTGACACTTGTGCAGCGGGTCTGACCGGGCCGGCGGACGGGTTCTTATTGCAAATAGGTTGACCCGGGCACATTTTTTAAAACATTTCAGCGGCATCCAGCTCATGCTTACATGGAAAAACCTGATTCGCTCAGAGGTAACCGTTGGTGCTGATGTGGAAGAGGACCCAACAGTGAGAGCGGGTAGGTCTGGGTATCCAACGAGCAAGCGGGTTGACCCGGGATAATAGAAATTTGACTGCCATTGACTAACCCCAAAACCTCCGATTTAGACGCCGGAGCTTCGACAGAGCTTTTCGACTTGGAGTGGCCGGCGTTAATGGGCTGAATCTGATCCATAACAGGGACTTTTGACGCCATGTGATTTGAAAGAGATCCCAATACCAGGTGGTTCGCAACTTTTGAACTGGTAGAGCGTTGCGGCAGGGTTGGTGGTGTAGGCTTCTTCAGAATCCCACGGAAAGGTCTGAGATTGGTCGTAGACATTGTGGCTAACTCAGGACAACCACCCATCAACGAACACACTGCTATGGGATTGATCGTAGACACTGTGGAGCTCTTTTCTAGATCTGCAGTGTGTTTAAGGTTAGTTTTCATGGCAGCTAAGTTGACTAGTTTTTTTTTTCCATCGTCGCAATGGATATAGCTGCAGGTACATCAGGATAAAAAATGAATAACGTAGGGCCATGAGAGTGCATTTCAGAGGATGGAGGAATGTTCAACGTGCTCTCGAATCAGTAGAGTTTAAGTTCCAGGAGCTCAATCTCTCTTATGAACGAGTTTACCAACTCAGCCATCTCTTGTACTTGCTGGGCAAGGATGATATCGTCAGCAGAGAGTGGACCAGAGGTGCCCGCCGTGGGAGGAAGCATCTTGCAAAGCAGACATGGCTCTTTCTGATGTACTAGGAAACACATCCTGTGCAATGGAGCAACCACTATTATGGGAGATGGCTTCAGGTATGTTTAGAGAGTCAACAGAGGTCGGTGAACCTGCAGAGACAGAGAGCATAGTTTCTTGGAAGCTATTACCATGGGAAGGGCCTTCGAGCTTGTATAGAGATTCGCCCAACTCAGCCTTCTCATGGAATGCAAGGCAATCATGTTGTCTTCAATGGAGAGAGAACCATAAGCACAACTGCCATGGGAGGTAGCTACTGCTACGTAAGAAATGGAATCATCAGTTGATGCAGGAAGATCATTCTGGAAGCTGCTTCCATGGGAAATGACTTCAAGCTTTTCAAAAGGTTTGTTCGAGTCTGGGGAATCATGGGAAAGAACTTCGAGCTTGTTTAAAGATTCGTCGAAAACTGGGGAACCTGCAGAGATAGAAACAGAAAACATGGTTAGAGATAAAAGTTGATCGTGAGAGAAAACTTAGAAAGGAAGGAAAGAAAAAGAGGAAAGATTTTCCGGTGGTCTGGTGGTCGGAGTAGGCAAAGGAGGGGGCGGCGAAGGGCAGCAAGGTGGAGGCTAACAGCAGATGGGGAGGAGGCTGTCAAAGCAAGGGGAGGAGGAGAGGGGTGTCGTAGGTTAGGGGAGTTGAAAAGTCACCGCACGTTATGTGATTTAGGGATAAAATTGGAATTATTAACAAGATAATCAAAGCTGAATTCTAGAGAGAAGGGAGAGCTTCTCTCTCTAGGATTTTTCTTCAATTTTTTCTTACTATTGTCTTGTCTAATGCACACTTGTCATTCAAAGATCATTTGCATGTTATGCACGAAACTTGTGTTTGAAGTGCGAAAAATAGAATTCATTCAAATTACTTTCGAATGATTTAGTGGTTGAGGAGATTCAATAAAATGGTTTTTAGGCGAAACAAATGCACACAAGTTCTTGAAAAATCAATTGCATGTTATCCACGAAACGTGTGTATGAAATGCAAAAGTAGAATTCGTTTGAACCCCAATGATTTGATTTAATGGTTTGAGGAGACTTATTGAAATGACTTTCGGGCAAAACAAATACACACGTGTTCTTCAAAAATCATTTGCATGTCATGCAAGAAATTGTGTTTCAAGTGCAAAAATAGAATTCGTTCGAAACTCATTCATTCTATTTAGTGGATTGAGGAGACACATCAAAATGATTTTTAGGCGAAACATAAGCACATTTGTCCTTCAAAGATTATTTGCATGTTATGCATGAAACTTGTGTTTGAAGTGTGAAAAATATAATTCATTTTAACCTCATTCATATGATTTAGTGCTTGAGGACACACATCAAAATAATTTTTAGGCGAAACAAATGCACACGTGTCCTTCAAAGATCATTTGCATGTTATGACCGAAACTGGTGTTTGAAGTGCGAAAAATAGAATTCATTGGAATTACTTTCAAATTATTTTAGTGGCTTGAGGACACTCAATTAAATGATTTTTAGGTGAAACATATGCACACGTGTCCTTCAAAAATCAATTGCATATGCACGAAACATGTGTTTGAAGTGTAAAAATAGAATTCGTTGGAACTATATTCATATGATTTAATGGGTTGTGGAGACTTAATGAAATAATTTTTAAGCGAAACAAATGCACACTTGTCATTCAAAGTTCATTTGCACGTTATGCACGAAACTTGTGTTTGAAGTGCAAAAAATAGAATTCATTCGAATTATCAAATGATTTAGTGGCTTGAGGAGACTCAATAAAATGATTTTTTCCGAAACAATTACACACGTGTTCTTCAAAAATCAATTGCATGTTATCCACGAAACTTGTGTTTGAAGTACAAAAATAAAATTCGTTCGAACCTCATTGATTTGGTTTAATGGCTTGAGAACACTCAACATAATGATTATTAGGTGAAACAAATGCACACGTATCGTTCTAAGATCATTTGCAAAAATAGAATTAATTAGAATTATTTTCAAAATGATTTAGTAGTTTGAGGAGACTCAATGAAATAATATTCAGGCGAAACATATGCACACGTGTCATTCAAAAGTCAATTGCATGTTCTGCACAAAACTTGTGTTTGAAGTGTAAAAATACTATTCATTTGAACTCTATTCATAGGATTTAACGGGTGAGGAGTCTCATTGAAATAATTTTTAAGCGAAAGAAATGCTACAGACTTGTCCTTGAAAGATCATTTGCATGCTATGCACGAAACGTTTGTTTGAAATGTGAAAATAGAATTCGTTCGAACCTCATTCATATGATTTAGTGGACTCAAGAGACACATCAAAGTGATTTTTAGGTGAAACATATGCACACGTGTCCTTCTAAGGTCAATTGCATGTTATGCACAAAAATTGTGTTTGATGCGCGAAAAATAGAATTCATTCGAATTACTTTCAAATGATTAAGTGGGTTGAGGAGACTAAATGAAATGATTATTAGGTGAAAAAAATCCACACGTGTCCTTCGAAAATCAATTGCATGTTATGCACGAAACTTGTGTTTGTTAAAGTGTAAAAATAGAATTCGGTGGAACTCTATTCATATGATTTAATGGGTTGTGAAGACTGATTGAAATAATTTTTAAGCGAAACAAATGCACACTTGTCATTCAAAGATTATTTGCATGTTATGCATGAAACTTGTGTTTAAAGTGCGAAAACTAGAATTCATTCGAATTACTTTCAAATAATTACTAGCTTGAGGAGACTCAATAAAATGATTCTTAGGCGAAACAAATGCACACGTGTTCTTCAAAAATTAATTGCATGCTATCCATGAAACTTGTTTTTAAAGTGCAAAAATAGAATTCGTTCGAACTCCATTGATTTCATTTAATGGCTTGAGGACACTCAATGAAATGATTATTAGGCGAAACAAATGCACATGTGTCCTTCTAAGATCATTTTCATATTATGACGAAACATGTGTTTGAAGTGCGAAAAGTAGAATTCATTCGAATTACTTTCAAATGATTTAGTGGCTAGAGGAGACTCAATGAAGTAATATTTAGGCAAAACATATGCACCACGAAACTTGTGTTGGAAATGTTATGTTATGCATGAAACTTGTGTTGGAAATGTAAAAATAGAATTCATTTGAACCCTATTGATCTGATTTTATGGCTTGAGGACACTCAGTCGATCGTATGTTATGCACGAAACTTATGTTGGAAATGTAAAAATAGAATTCATTCGAACCCTATTCATATAATTTAATGGGTCAAAGAGACTCATTGAAAGAAATGCAGACGTGTCCTTCATATAATTTATGCACGAAACGTTTGTTTGAAGTGTGAAAATAGAATTCATTCGAACTTCATTCATATGATTTAGTTGACTGAGGAGACACATCAAAATGATTTTTAGGCGAACCATATGCACACGTGTCATTCTAAGATCATTTGCATGTTATGCATGAAAGTAGTGTTTGAACTGCGAGAAATAGAATTCATTGGAACTCCTTTGAAACGATTTTAGTGGCTTGAAGAGACGAAGTGAAATGATTTTTAGGCAAAACATATGCAAACATGTCCTTCGAAAATCAATTGCATCATGTTATGCACGAAACTTGTGATTGAAGTGTAAAAATAGAATTCATTTGAACCCTATTCATATGATTGAATAGGTTGTGAAGACTCATTGAAATCATTTTTAAGCGAAACAAATGCACACTTGTTGTCATTCAAATATCATGTGCATGTCATGCACGAAACTTATGTTTGAAGTGCGAAAAATAGAATTCATTCGAATTACTATCAAATGATTTAGTGGCTTGAGGAGACTCAATGAAATGATTTTTAGGCGAAACAAATGCACACGTGTTCTTCAAAAATCAATTGCATGTTATCCACGAAACTAGTGTAGGAAGTGGAAAAATAGAATTCGTTCGAACCCCATTCATCTGATTTAATGGCTTGAGGACGCTGAATGAAATGATTATTAGGCGAAACAAATGCACACGTGTCCTTCTAAGATCATTTACATGTTATGACGAACACATGTGTTTCAAGTGCAAAAATAGAATTCATTAGAATTATTTTCAAATGATTTAGTGGATTGGGGAGACTCAATGAAGTAATATTTAGGCAAAACATATGCACACGTGTCCTTCAAAAGTCGACAGCGTGTTATGCACGAAACTTCTGTTGAAAGTATGAAAATAGAATTCATTCGAACCTTATTCATATGATTTAATGGGTAAAGGAGACACACAGAAATAATTTTTTTGCGAAAGAAATGCAGGCTTGTCCTTGAAAGATCATTTGCATGTTATGCACGAAACGTTTGTTTGAGGTGCGAAAATATAATTCGTTCGAACCTCGTTCATATGATTTAGTGGACTGAGGAGACACGTCAAAATGATTTTTAGGCGAACCATATGCACACGTGTCATTCTAAGATCATTTGCATGTTATGCTTGAAAGTAGTGTTTGAACTGCGAGAAATAGAATTCATTGGAACTCCTTGGAAACGATTTTAGTGGCTTGAAGAGACGAAGTGAAATGATTTTTAGGCGAAACATACGCAAACATGTCCTTCGAAAATCAATTGCATCATGTTACTCACGAAACTTGTGACTGAAGTGTAAAAATAGAATTCATTTGAACTCTATTCATATTGATTTAATAGGTTGTGGAGGCTCATTAAAATTATTTTTAAGCGAAACAAATGAACACTTGTCATTCAAATATCATTTGCATGTTATGTACGAAACTTGTGTTTGCATTGATTTAGTGGCTTGAAGAGACTCAATAAAATGATTTTTAGGCGAAACAAATGCATACGTGTTATTCAAAAATCAATTGCATGTTATCCACGAAACTAGTGTAGGAAGTCGAAAAATAGAATTCTTTCGAACCCTATTTATCTGATTTAATGGCTTGAGGACAGTCAGTGAAATGATTATTAGGCGAAATAAATGCACACGTGTCCTTCTAAGATCATTTACATGTTATGACGAAACATGTGTTTCAAGTGCAAAAATAGAATTCATTAGAATTATTTTCAAATGATTTAGTGGATTGGGGAGACTCAATGAAGTAATATTTAGGCAAAACATATGCACACGTGTCCTTCAAAAGTCGATAGCGTGTTATGCATGAAACTTGTGTTGGAAGTGTAAAAATAGAATTAATACGGGCCCCATTATTATGATTTAATGTGTCAAGGGAACTCATTGAAATAATTTTTAAGCGAAAGGAATGGAGACATGTCATTGAAAAATCATTTGCATGTTATGCACGAAATGTTTGTTTGAGGTGCGAAAATAGAATTCGTTCGAACCTCATTCATATGATTTAGTGGACTGAGGAGACACGTCAAAATGATTTTTAGGCGAACCATATGCACACGTGTCGTTCTAAGATCATTTGCATGTTATGCATGAAAGTAGTGCTTGAACTGCGAGAAATAGAATTCATTGGAACTCCTTTGAAACGATTTTAGTGGCTTGAAGAGACGAAGTGAAATGATTTTTAGGCGAAACATACGCAAACATGTCCTTCGAAAATCAATTGCATCATGTTATGCACGAAACTTGTGATTGAAGTGTAAAAATAGAATTCATTTGAACTCTATTCATATCATTGAATAGGTTGTGAAGACTCATTGAAATCATTTTTAAGCGAAACAAATGCACACTTGTTGTCATTCAAATATCATGTGCATCTCATGCACGAAACTTATGTTTGAAGTGCGAAAAATTGAATTCATTCTAATTACTTTCAAATGATTTAGTGGCCTGAGGAGACTCAATGAAATGATTTTTAGGCGAAACAAATGCATACGTGTTCTTCAAAAATCAATTGCATGTTATCCATGAAACTTGTGATTGAAGTGCAAGAATAGAATTCTTTCGAACCCTATTGATCTGATTTAATGGCTTGAGGACAGTCAGTGAAATGATTATTCGGCGAAACAAATGCACACGTGTCCTTCTAAGATCATTTACATGTTATCACGAAACATGTGTTACAAGTGCAAAAATAGAATTCATTAGAATTATTTTCAAATGATTTAGTGGATTGGGGAGACTCAATGAAGTAATATTTAGGCAAAACATATGCACACGTGTCCCTGAAAAGTCGATAGCATGTTATGCACGAAACTTGTGTTGGAAGTGTAAAAATAGAATTAATGCGCGCCCCATTAATATGATTTAATGTGTCAAGGAGACTCATTGAAATAATTTTTAAGCGAAAGAAATGCAGACTTGTCCTTGAAAGATCCTTTGCATGTTATGCACGAAACATTTGTTTGAGGTGCGAAAATAGAATTCGTTCGAACCTCATTCATATGATTTAGTGGACTGAGGAGACACGTCAAAATGATTTTTAGGCGAACCATATGCACACGTGTCATTCTAAGATCATTTGCATGTTATGCATGAAAGTAGTGCTTGAACTGCGAGAAATAGAATTCATTGGAACTCCTTTGAAACGATTTTAGTGGCTTGAAGAGACGAAGTGAAATGATTTTTAGGCGAAACATACGCAAACATGTCCTTCGAAAATCAATTGCATCATGTTATGCACGAAACTTGTGATTGAAGTGTAAAAATAGAATTCATTTGAACTCTATTCATATGATTGAATAGGTTGTGAAGACTCATTGAAATCATTTTTAAGCGAAACAAATGCACACTTGTTGTCATTCAAATATCACGTGCATGTCATGCACGAAACTTATGTTTGAAGTGCAAAAAATTGAATTCATTCGAATTACTTTCAAATGATTTAGTGGCTTGAGGAGACTCAATGAAATGATTTTTAGGCGAAACAAATGCATACGTGTTCTTCAAAAATCAATTGCATGTTATCCACGAAACTAGTGTAGGAAGTGGAAAAATAGAATTCTTTCGAACCCTATTGATCTGATTTAATGGCTTGAGGACAGTCAGTGAAATGATTATTAGGCGAAACAAATGCACACGTGTCCTTCTAAGATCATTTACATGTTATGACGAAACATGTGTTACAAGTGCAAAAATAGAATTCATTAGAATTATTTTCAAATGATTTAGTGGATTGGGGAGACTCAATGAAGTAATATTTAGGCAAAACATATGCACACGTGTCCTTCAAAAGTCGATAGCGTGTTATGCACGAAACTTCTGTTGAAAGTATAAAAATAGAATTCCTTCGAACCCTATTCATATGATTTAATGGGTAAAGGAGACTCACTGAAATAATTTTTTTGCGAAAGAAATGCAGGCTTGTCCTTGAAAGATCATTTGCATGTTATGCACGAAACGTTTGTTTGAGGTGCGAAAATAGAATTCGTTCGAACCTCGTTCATATGATTTAGTGGACTGAGGAGACACGTCAAAATGATTTTTAGGCGAACCATATGCACACGTGTCATTCTAAGATCATTTGCATGTTATGCATGAAAGTAGTGTTTGAACTGCGAGAAATAGAATTCATTGGAACTCCTTGGAAACGATTTTAGTGGCTTGAAGAGACGAAGTGAAATGATTTTTATGCGAAACATACGCAAATATGTCCTTCGAAAATCAATTGCATCATGTTACTCACGAAACTTGTGACTGAAGTGTAAAAATATAATTCATTTGAACTCTATTCATATTGATTTAATAGGTTGTGGGGACTTATTAAAATTATTTTTAAGCGAAACAAATGCAGACTTGTCATTCAAATATCATTTGCATGTTATGTACGAAACTTGTGTTTGCATTGATTTAGTGGCTTGAAGAGACTCAATAAAATGATTTTTAGGCGAAACAAATGCATACGTGTTCTTCAAAAATCAATTGCATGTTATCCACGAAACTAGTGTAGGAAGTGGAAAAGTAGAATTCTTTCGAACCCTATTGATCTGATCTAATGGCTTGAGGACAGTCAGTGAAATGATTATTAGGCGAAACAAATGCACACGTGTCCTTCTAAGATCATTTACATGTTATGACGAAACATGTGTTACAAGTGCAAAAATAGAATTCGTTAGAATTATTTTCAAATGATTTAGTGGATTGGGGAGACTCAATGAAGTAATATTTAGGCAAAACATATGCACACTTTGTTGTCATTCAAATATCATGTGCATGTCATGCACGAAACTTATGTTTGAAGTGCGAAAAATAGAATTCATTCGAATTACTTTCAAATGATTTAGTGGCTTGAGGAGACTCAATGAAATGATTTTTAGGCGAAACAAATGCACACGTGTTCTTCAAAAATCAATTGCATGTTATCCATGAAACTTGTGATTGAAGTGCAAAAATAGAATTCGTTCGAACCCCATTGATCTGATTTAATGGCTTGAGGACGCTGAATGAAATGATTATTAGGCGAAACAAATGCACACGTGTCCTTCTAAGATCATTTACATGTTATGACGAAACATGTGTTTCAAGTGCAAAAATAGAATTCATTAGAATTATTTTCAAATGATTTAGTGGATTGGGGAGACTCAATGAAGTAATATTTAGGCAAAACATATGCACACGTGTCCTTCAAAAGTCGATAGCGTGTTATGCACGAAACTTCTGTTGAAAGTATAAAAATAGAATTCCTTCGAACCCTATTCATATGATTTAATGGGTAAAGGAGACTCACTGAAATAATTTTTTTGCGAAAGAAATGCAGGCTTGTCCTTGAAAGATCATTTGCATGTTATGCACGAAACGTTTGTTTGAGGTGCGAAAATAGAATTCGTTCGAACCTCGTTCATATGATTTAGTGGACTGAGGAGACACGTCAAAATGATTGTTAGGCGAACCATATGCACACGTGTCATTCTAAGATCATTTGCATGTTATGCATGAAAGTAGTGTTTGAACTGCGAGAAATAGAATTCATTGGAACTCCTTGGAAACGATTTTAGTGGCTTGAAGAGACGAAGTGAAATGATTTTTAGGCGAAACATACGCAAACATGTCCTTCGAAAATCAATTGCATCATGTTACTCACGAAACTTGTGACTGAAGTGTAAAAATAGAATTCATTTGAACTCTATTCATATTGATTTAATAGGTTGTGGAGGCTCATTAAAATTATTTTTAAGCGAAACAAATGCACACTTGTTATCATTCAAATATCATGTGCATGTCATGCACGAAACTTATGTTTGAAGTGCGAAAAATAGAATTCATTCGAATTACTTTCAAATGATTTAGTGGCTTGAGGAGACTCAATGAAGTAATATTCAGGCAAAACATATGCACACGTGTCCCTGAAAAGTCGATAGCATGTTATGCACGAAACTTGTGTTGGAAGTGTAAAAATAGAATTAATGCGCGCCCCATTAATATGATTTAATGTGTCAAGGAGACTCATTGAAATAATTTTTAAGCGAAAGAAATGCAGACTTGTCCTTGAAAGATCATTTGCATGTTATGCACGAAACATTTGTTTGAGGTGCGAAAATGGAATTCGTTCGAACCTCATTCATATGATTTAGTGGACTGAGGAGACACGTCAAAATGATTTTTAGGCGAACCATATGCACACGTGTCATTCTAAGATCATTTGCATGTTATGCATGAAAGTAGTGCTTGAACTGCGAGAAATAGAATTCATTGGAACTCCTTGGAAACGATTTTAGTGGCTTGAAGAGACGAAGTGAAATGATTTTTATGCGAAACATACGCAAATATGTCCTTCGAAAATCAATTG
Organism: Coriaria nepalensis; assembly: GCA_027186245.1. NCBI lineage: Eukaryota > Viridiplantae > Streptophyta > Magnoliopsida > Cucurbitales > Coriariaceae > Coriaria > Coriaria nepalensis. Next base: position 5,808,305 of record CP114491.1, on the reverse strand, counting down.
CATCATGTTACTCACGAAACTTGTGACTGAAGTGTAAAAATATAATTCATTTGAACTCTATTCATATTGATTTAATAGGTTGTGGAGACTTATTAAAATTATTTTTAAGCGAAACAAATGCAGACTTGTCAGTCAAATATCATTTGCATGTTATGTACGAAACTTGTGTTTGCATTGATTTAGTGGCTTGAAGAGACTCAATAAAATGATTTTTAGGCGAAACAAATGCATACGTGTTCTTCAAAAATCAATTGCATGTTATCCACGAAACTAGTGTAGGAAGTGGAAAAGTAGAATTCTTTCGAACCCTATTGATCTGATCTAATGGCTTGAGGACAGTCAGTGAAATGATTATTAGGCGAAACAAATGCACACGTGTCCTTCTAAGATCATTTACATGTTATGACGAAACATGTGTTACAAGTGCAAAAATAGAATTCGTTAGAATTATTTTCAAATGATTTAGTGGATTGGGGAGACTCAATGAAGTAATATTTAGGCAAAACATATGCACACTTTGTTGTCATTCAAATATCATGTGCATGTCATTCACGAAACTTATGTTTGAAGTGCGAAAAATAGAATTCATTCGAATTACTTTCAAATGATTTAGTGGCTTGAGGAGACTCAATGAAATGATTTTTAGGCGAAACAAATGCACACGTGTTCTTCAAAAATCAATTGCATGTTATCCATGAAACTTGTGATTGAAGTGCAAAAATAGAATTCGTTCGAACCCCATTGATCTGATTTAATGGCTTGAGGACAGTCAGTGAAATGATTATTAGGCGAAACAAATGCACACGTGTCCTTCTAAGATCATTTACATGTTATGACGAAACATGTGTTACAAGTGCAAAAATAGAATTCATTAGAATTATTTTCAAATGATTTAGTGGATTGGGGAGACTCAATGAAGTAATATTTAGGCAAAACATATGCACACGTGTCCTTCAAAAGTCGATAGCGTGTTATGCACGAAACTTCTGTTGAAAGTATAAAAATAGAATTCCTTCGAACCCTATTCATATGATTTAATGGGTAAAGGAGACTCACTGAAATAATTTTTTTGCGAAAGAAATGCAGGCTTGTCCTTGAAAGATCATTTGCATGTTATGCACGAAACGTTTGTTTGAGGTGCGAAAATAGAATTCGTTCGAACCTCGTTCATATGATTTAGTGGACTGAGGAGACACGTCAAAATGATTGTTAGGCGAACCATATGCACACGTGTCATTCTAAGATCATTTGCATGTTATGCATGAAAGTAGTGTTTGAACTGCGAGAAATAGAATTCATTGGAACTCCTTGGAAACGATTTTAGTGGCTTGAAGAGACGAAGTGAAATGATTTTTAGGCGAAACATACGCAAACATGTCCTTCGAAAATCAATTGCATCATGTTACTCACGAAACTTGTGACTGAAGTGTAAAAATAGAATTCATTTGAACTCTATTCATATTGATTTAATAGGTTGTGGAGGCTCATTAAAATTATTTTTAAGCGAAACAAATGCACACTTGTTATCATTCAAATATCATGTGCATGTCATGCACGAAACTTATGTTTGAAGTGCGAAAAATAGAATTCATTCGAATTACTTTCAAATGATTTAGTGGCTTGAGGAGACTCAATGAAGTAATATTCAGGCAAAACATATGCACACGTGTCCCTGAAAAGTCGATAGCATGTTATGCACGAAACTTGTGTTGGAAGTGTAAAAATAGAATTAATGCGCGCCCCATTAATATGATTTAATGTGTCAAGGAGACTCATTGAAATAATTTTTAAGCGAAAGAAATGCAGACTTGTCCTTGAAAGATCCTTTGCATGTTATGCACGAAACATTTGTTTGAGGTGCGAAAATAGAATTCGTTCGAACCTCATTCATATGATTTAGTGGACTGAGGAGACACGTCAAAATGATTTTTAGGCGAACCATATGCACACGTGTCATTCTAAGATCATTTGCATGTTATGCATGAAAGTAGTGCTTGAACTGCGAGAAATAGAATTCATTGGAACTCCTTTGAAACGATTTTAGTGGCTTGAAGAGACGAAGTGAAATGATTTTTAGGCGAAACATACGCAAACATGTCCTTCGAAAATCAATTGCATCATGTTATGCACGAAACTTGTGATTGAAGTGTAAAAATAGAATTCATTTGAACTCTATTCATATGATTGAATAGGTTGTGAAGACTCATTGAAATCATTTTTAAGCGAAACAAATGCACACTTTGTTGTCATTCAAATATCATGTGCATGTCATTCACGAAACTTATGTTTGAAGTGCGAAAAATAGAATTCATTCGAATTACTTTCAAATGATTTAGTGGCTTGAGGAGACTCAATGAAATGATTTTTAGGCGAAACAAATGCACACGTGTTCTTCAAAAATCAATTGCATGTTATCCATGAAACTTGTGATTGAAGTGCAAAAATAGAATTCGTTCGAACCCCATTGATCTGATTTAATGGCTTGAGGACAGTCAGTGAAATGATTATTAGGCGAAACAAATGCACACGTGTCCTTCTAAGATCATTTACATGTTATGACGAAACATGTGTTACAAGTGCAAAAATAGAATTCATTAGAATTATTTTCAAATGATTTAGTGGATTGGGGAGACTCAATGAAGTAATATTTAGGCAAAACATATGCACACGTGTCCTTCAAAAGTCGATAGCGTGTTATGCACGAAACTTCTGTTGAAAGTATAAAAATAGAATTCCTTCGAACCCTATTCATATGATTTAATGGGTAAAGGAGACTCACTGAAATAATTTTTTTGCGAAAGAAATGCAGGCTTGTCCTTGAAAGATCATTTGCATGTTATGCACGAAACGTTTGTTTGAGGTGCGAAAATAGAATTCGTTCGAACCTCGTTCATATGATTTAGTGGACTGAGGAGACACGTCAAAATGATTGTTAGGCGAACCATATGCACACGTGTCATTCTAAGATCATTTGCATGTTATGCATGAAAGTAGTGTTTGAACTGCGAGAAATAGAATTCATTGGAACTCCTTGGAAACGATTTTAGTGGCTTGAAGAGACGAAGTGAAATGATTTTTAGGCGAAACATACGCAAACATGTCCTTCGAAAATCAATTGCATCATGTTACTCACGAAACTTGTGACTGAAGTGTAAAAATAGAATTCATTTGAACTCTATTCATATTGATTTAATAGGTTGTGGAGGCTCATTAAAATTATTTTTAAGCGAAACAAATGCACACTTGTTATCATTCAAATATCATGTGCATGTCATGCACGAAACTTATGTTTGAAGTGCGAAAAATAGAATTCATTCGAATTACTTTCAAATGATTTAGTGGCTTGAGGAGACTCAATGAAGTAATATTCAGGCAAAACATATGCACACGTGTCCCTGAAAAGTCGATAGCATGTTATGCACGAAACTTGTGTTGGAAGTGTAAAAATAGAATTAATGCGCGCCCCATTAATATGATTTAATGTGTCAAGGAGACTCATTGAAATAATTTTTAAGCGAAAGAAATGCAGACTTGTCCTTGAAAGATCCTTTGCATGTTATGCACGAAACATTTGTTTGAGGTGCGAAAATAGAATTCGTTCGAACCTCATTCATATGATTTAGTGGACTGAGGAGACACGTCAAAATGATTTTTAGGCGAACCATATGCACACGTGTCATTCTAAGATCATTTGCATGTTATGCATGAAAGTAGTGCTTGAACTGCGAGAAATAGAATTCATTGGAACTCCTTTGAAACGATTTTAGTGGCTTGAAGAGACGAAGTGAAATGATTTTTAGGCGAAACATACGCAAACATGTCCTTCGAAAATCAATTGCATCATGTTATGCACGAAACTTGTGATTGAAGTGTAAAAATAGAATTCATTTGAACTCTATTCATATGATTGAATAGGTTGTGAAGACTCATTGAAATCATTTTTAAGCGAAACAAATGCACACTTTGTTGTCATTCAAATATCATGTGCATGTCATTCACGAAACTTATGTTTGAAGTGCGAAAAATAGAATTCATTCGAATTACTTTCAAATGATTTAGTGGCTTGAGGAGACTCAATGAAATGATTTTTAGGCGAAACAAATGCACACGTGTTCTTCAAAAATCAATTGCATGTTATCCATGAAACTTGTGATTGAAGTGCAAAAATAGAATTCGTTCGAACCCCATTGATCTGATTTAATGGCTTGAGGACAGTCAGTGAAATGATTATTAGGCGAAACAAATGCACACGTGTCCTTCTAAGATCATTTACATGTTATGACGAAACATGTGTTACAAGTGCAAAAATAGAATTCATTAGAATTATTTTCAAATGATTTAGTGGATTGGGGAGACTCAATGAAGTAATATTTAGGCAAAACATATGCACACGTGTCCTTCAAAAGTCGATAGCGTGTTATGCACGAAACTTCTGTTGAAAGTATAAAAATAGAATTCCTTCGAACCCTATTCATATGATTTAATGGGTAAAGGAGACTCACTGAAATAATTTTTTTGCGAAAGAAATGCAGGCTTGTCCTTGAAAGATCATTTGCATGTTATGCACGAAACGTTTGTTTGAGGTGCGAAAATAGAATTCGTTCGAACCTCGTTCATATGATTTAGTGGACTGAGGAGACACGTCAAAATGATTGTTAGGCGAACCATATGCACACGTGTCATTCTAAGATCATTTGCATGTTATGCATGAAAGTAGTGTTTGAACTGCGAGAAATAGAATTCATTGGAACTCCTTGGAAACGATTTTAGTGGCTTGAAGAGACGAAGTGAAATGATTTTTAGGCGAAACATACGCAAACATGTCCTTCGAAAATCAATTGCATCATGTTACTCACGAAACTTGTGACTGAAGTGTAAAAATAGAATTCATTTGAACTCTATTCATATTGATTTAATAGGTTGTGGAGGCTCATTAAAATTATTTTTAAGCGAAACAAATGCACACTTGTTATCATTCAAATATCATGTGCATGTCATGCACGAAACTTATGTTTGAAGTGCGAAAAATAGAATTCATTCGAATTACTTTCAAATGATTTAGTGGCTTGAGGAGACTCAATGAAGTAATATTCAGGCAAAACATATGCACACGTGTCCCTGAAAAGTCGATAGCATGTTATGCACGAAACTTGTGTTGGAAGTGTAAAAATAGAATTAATGCGCGCCCCATTAATATGATTTAATGTGTCAAGGAGACTCATTGAAATAATTTTTAAGCGAAAGAAATGCAGACTTGTCCTTGAAAGATCCTTTGCATGTTATGCACGAAACATTTGTTTGAGGTGCGAAAATAGAATTCGTTCGAACCTCATTCATATGATTTAGTGGACTGAGGAGACACGTCAAAATGATTTTTAGGCGAACCATATGCACACGTGTCATTCTAAGATCATTTGCATGTTATGCATGAAAGTAGTGCTTGAACTGCGAGAAATAGAATTCATTGGAACTCCTTTGAAACGATTTTAGTGGCTTGAAGAGACGAAGTGAAATGATTTTTAGGCGAAACATACGCAAACATGTCCTTCGAAAATCAATTGCATCATGTTATGCACGAAACTTGTGATTGAAGTGTAAAAATAGAATTCATTTGAACTCTATTCATATGATTGAATAGGTTGTGAAGACTCATTGAAATCATTTTTAAGCGAAACAAATGCACACTTTGTTGTCATTCAAATATCATGTGCATGTCATTCACGAAACTTATGTTTGAAGTGCGAAAAATAGAATTCATTCGAATTACTTTCAAATGATTTAGTGGCTTGAGGAGACTCAATGAAATGATTTTTAGGCGAAACAAATGCACACGTGTTCTTCAAAAATCAATTGCATGTTATCCATGAAACTTGTGATTGAAGTGCAAAAATAGAATTCGTTCGAACCCCATTGATCTGATTTAATGGCTTGAGGACAGTCAGTGAAATGATTATTAGGCGAAACAAATGCACACGTGTCCTTCTAAGATCATTTACATGTTATGACGAAACATGTGTTACAAGTGCAAAAATAGAATTCATTAGAATTATTTTCAAATGATTTAGTGGATTGGGGAGACTCAATGAAGTAATATTTAGGCAAAACATATGCACACGTGTCCTTCAAAAGTCGATAGCGTGTTATGCACGAAACTTCTGTTGAAAGTATAAAAATAGAATTCCTTCGAACCCTATTCATATGATTTAATGGGTAAAGGAGACTCACTGAAATAATTTTTTTGCGAAAGAAATGCAGGCTTGTCCTTGAAAGATCATTTGCATGTTATGCACGAAACGTTTGTTTGAGGTGCGAAAATAGAATTCGTTCGAACCTCGTTCATATGATTTAGTGGACTGAGGAGACACGTCAAAATGATTGTTAGGCGAACCATATGCACACGTGTCATTCTAAGATCATTTGCATGTTATGCATGAAAGTAGTGTTTGAACTGCGAGAAATAGAATTCATTGGAACTCCTTGGAAACGATTTTAGTGGCTTGAAGAGACGAAGTGAAATGATTTTTAGGCGAAACATACGCAAACATGTCCTTCGAAAATCAATTGCATCATGTTACTCACGAAACTTGTGACTGAAGTGTAAAAATAGAATTCATTTGAACTCTATTCATATTGATTTAATAGGTTGTGGAGGCTCATTAAAATTATTTTTAAGCGAAACAAATGCACACTTGTTATCATTCAAATATCATGTGCATGTCATGCACGAAACTTATGTTTGAAGTGCGAAAAATAGAATTCATTCGAATTACTTTCAAATGATTTAGTGGCTTGAGGAGACTCAATGAAGTAATATTCAGGCAAAACATATGCACACGTGTCCCTGAAAAGTCGATAGCATGTTATGCACGAAACTTGTGTTGGAAGTGTAAAAATAGAATTAATGCGCGCCCCATTAATATGATTTAATGTGTCAAGGAGACTCATTGAAATAATTTTTAAGCGAAAGAAATGCAGACTTGTCCTTGAAAGATCCTTTGCATGTTATGCACGAAACATTTGTTTGAGGTGCGAAAATAGAATTCGTTCGAACCTCATTCATATGATTTAGTGGACTGAGGAGACACGTCAAAATGATTTTTAGGCGAACCATATGCACACGTGTCATTCTAAGATCATTTGCATGTTATGCATGAAAGTAGTGCTTGAACTGCGAGAAATAGAATTCATTGGAACTCCTTTGAAACGATTTTAGTGGCTTGAAGAGACGAAGTGAAATGATTTTTAGGCGAAACATACGCAAACATGTCCTTCGAAAATCAATTGCATCATGTTATGCACGAAACTTGTGATTGAAGTGTAAAAATAGAATTCATTTGAACTCTATTCATATGATTGAATAGGTTGTGAAGACTCATTGAAATCATTTTTAAGCGAAACAAATGCACACTTTGTTGTCATTCAAATATCATGTGCATGTCATTCACGAAACTTATGTTTGAAGTGCGAAAAATAGAATTCATTCGAATTACTTTCAAATGATTTAGTGGCTTGAGGAGACTCAATGAAATGATTTTTAGGCGAAACAAATGCACACGTGTTCTTCAAAAATCAATTGCATGTTATCCATGAAACTTGTGATTGAAGTGCAAAAATAGAATTCGTTCGAACCCCATTGATCTGATTTAATGGCTTGAGGACAGTCAGTGAAATGATTATTAGGCGAAACAAATGCACACGTGTCCTTCTAAGATCATTTACATGTTATGACGAAACATGTGTTACAAGTGCAAAAATAGAATTCATTAGAATTATTTTCAAATGATTTAGTGGATTGGGGAGACTCAATGAAGTAATATTTAGGCAAAACATATGCACACGTGTCCTTCAAAAGTCGATAGCGTGTTATGCACGAAACTTCTGTTGAAAGTATAAAAATAGAATTCCTTCGAACCCTATTCATATGATTTAATGGGTAAAGGAGACTCACTGAAATAATTTTTTTGCGAAAGAAATGCAGGCTTGTCCTTGAAAGATCATTTGCATGTTATGCACGAAACGTTTGTTTGAGGTGCGAAAATAGAATTCGTTCGAACCTCGTTCATATGATTTAGTGGACTGAGGAGACACGTCAAAATGATTGTTAGGCGAACCATATGCACACGTGTCATTCTAAGATCATTTGCATGTTATGCATGAAAGTAGTGTTTGAACTGCGAGAAATAGAATTCATTGGAACTCCTTGGAAACGATTTTAGTGGCTTGAAGAGACGAAGTGAAATGATTTTTAGGCGAAACATACGCAAACATGTCCTTCGAAAATCAATTGCATCATGTTACTCACGAAACTTGTGACTGAAGTGTAAAAATAGAATTCATTTGAACTCTATTCATATTGATTTAATAGGTTGTGGAGGCTCATTAAAATTATTTTTAAGCGAAACAAATGCACACTTGTTATCATTCAAATATCATGTGCATGTCATGCACGAAACTTATGTTTGAAGTGCGAAAAATAGAATTCATTCGAATTACTTTCAAATGATTTAGTGGCTTGAGGAGACTCAATGAAGTAATATTCAGGCAAAACATATGCACACGTGTCCCTGAAAAGTCGATAGCATGTTATGCACGAAACTTGTGTTGGAAGTGTAAAAATAGAATTAATGCGCGCCCCATTAATATGATTTAATGTGTCAAGGAGACTCATTGAAATAATTTTTAAGCGAAAGAAATGCAGACTTGTCCTTGAAAGATCCTTTGCATGTTATGCACGAAACATTTGTTTGAGGTGCGAAAATAGAATTCGTTCGAACCTCATTCATATGATTTAGTGGACTGAGGAGACACGTCAAAATGATTTTTAGGCGAACCATATGCACACGTGTCATTCTAAGATCATTTGCATGTTATGCATGAAAGTAGTGCTTGAACTGCGAGAAATAGAATTCATTGGAACTCCTTTGAAACGATTTTAGTGGCTTGAAGAGACGAAGTGAAATGATTTTTAGGCGAAACATACGCAAACATGTCCTTCGAAAATCAATTGCATCATGTTATGCACGAAACTTGTGATTGAAGTGTAAAAATAGAATTCATTTGAACTCTATTCATATGATTGAATAGGTTGTGAAGACTCATTGAAATCATTTTTAAGCGAAACAAATGCACACTTGTTGTCATTCAAATATCACGTGCATGTCATGCACGAAACTTATGTTTGAAGTGCAAAAAATTGAATTCATTCGAATTACTTTCAAATGATTTAGTGGCTTGAGGAGACTCAATGAAATGATTTTTAGGCGAAACAAATGCATACGTGTTCTTCAAAAATCAATTGCATGTTATCCACGAAACTAGTGTAGGAAGTGGAAAAATAGAATTCTTTCGAACCCTATTGATCTGATTTAATGGCTTGAGGACAGTCAGTGAAATGATTATTAGGCGAAACAAATGCACACGTGTCCTTCTAAGATCATTTACATGTTATGACGAAACATGTGTTACAAGTGCAAAAATAGAATTCATTAGAATTATTTTCAAATGATTTAGTGGATTGGGGAGACTCAATGAAGTAATATTTAGGCAAAACATATGCACACGTGTCCTTCAAAAGTCGATAGCGTGTTATGCACGAAACTTCTGTTGAAAGTATAAAAATAGAATTCCTTCGAACCCTATTCATATGATTTAATGGGTAAAGGAGACTCACTGAAATAATTTTTTTGCGAAAGAAATGCAGGCTTGTCCTTGAAAGATCATTTGCATGTTATGCACGAAACGTTTGTTTGAGGTGCGAAAATAGAATTCGTTCGAACCTCGTTCATATGATTTAGTGGACTGAGGAGACACGTCAAAATGATTGTTAGGCGAACCATATGCACACGTGTCATTCTAAGATCATTTGCATGTTATGCATGAAAGTAGTGTTTGAACTGCGAGAAATAGAATTCATTGGAACTCCTTGGAAACGATTTTAGTGGCTTGAAGAGACGAAGTGAAATGATTTTTAGGCGAAACATACGCAAACATGTCCTTCGAAAATCAATTGCATCATGTTACTCACGAAACTTGTGACTGAAGTGTAAAAATAGAATTCATTTGAACTCTATTCATATTGATTTAATAGGTTGTGGAGGCTCATTAAAATTATTTTTAAGCGAAACAAATGCACACTTGTTATCATTCAAATATCATGTGCATGTCATGCACGAAACTTATGTTTGAAGTGCGAAAAATAGAATTCATTCGAATTACTTTCAAATGATTTAGTGGCTTGAGGAGACTCAATGAAGTAATATTCAGGCAAAACATATGCACACGTGTCCCTGAAAAGTCGATAGCATGTTATGCACGAAACTTGTGTTGGAAGTGTAAAAATAGAATTAATGCGCGCCCCATTAATATGATTTAATGTGTCAAGGAGACTCATTGAAATAATTTTTAAGCGAAAGAAATGCAGACTTGTCCTTGAAAGATCCTTTGCATGTTATGCACGAAACATTTGTTTGAGGTGCGAAAATAGAATTCGTTCGAACCTCATTCATATGATTTAGTGGACTGAGGAGACACGTCAAAATGATTTTTAGGCGAACCATATGCACACGTGTCATTCTAAGATCATTTGCATGTTATGCATGAAAGTAGTGCTTGAACTGCGAGAAATAGAATTCATTGGAACTCCTTTGAAACGATTTTAGTGGCTTGAAGAGACGAAGTGAAATGATTTTTAGGCGAAACATACGCAAACATGTCCTTCGAAAATCAATTGCATCATGTTATGCACGAAACTTGTGATTGAAGTGTAAAAATAGAATTCATTTGAACTCTATTCATATGATTGAATAGGTTGTGAAGACTCATTGAAATCATTTTTAAGCGAAACAAATGCACACTTGTTGTCATTCAAATATCACGTGCATGTCATGCACGAAACTTATGTTTGAAGTGCAAAAAATTGAATTCATTCGAATTACTTTCAAATGATTTAGTGGCTTGAGGAGACTCAATGAAATGATTTTTAGGCGAAACAAATGCATACGTGTTCTTCAAAAATCAATTGCATGTTATCCACGAAACTAGTGTAGGAAGTGGAAAAATAGAATTCTTTCGAACCCTATTGATCTGATTTAATGGCTTGAGGACAGTCAGTGAAATGATTATTAGGCGAAACAAATGCACACGTGTCCTTCTAAGATCATTTACATGTTATGACGAAACATGTGTTACAAGTGCAAAAATAGAATTCATTAGAATTATTTTCAAATGATTTAGTGGATTGGGGAGACTCAATGAAGTAATATTTAGGCAAAACATATGCACACGTGTCCTTCAAAAGTCGATAGCGTGTTATGCACGAAACTTCTGTTGAAAGTATAAAAATAGAATTCCTTCGAACCCTATTCATATGATTTAATGGGTAAAGGAGACTCACTGAAATAATTTTTTTGCGAAAGAAATGCAGGCTTGTCCTTGAAAGATCATTTGCATGTTATGCACGAAACGTTTGTTTGAGGTGCGAAAATAGAATTCGTTCGAACCTCGTTCATATGATTTAGTGGACTGAGGAGACACGTCAAAATGATTGTTAGGCGAACCATATGCACACGTGTCATTCTAAGATCATTTGCATGTTATGCATGAAAGTAGTGTTTGAACTGCGAGAAATAGAATTCATTGGAACTCCTTGGAAACGATTTTAGTGGCTTGAAGAGACGAAGTGAAATGATTTTTAGGCGAAACATACGCAAACATGTCCTTCGAAAATCAATTGCATCATGTTACTCACGAAACTTGTGACTGAAGTGTAAAAATAGAATTCATTTGAACTCTATTCATATTGATTTAATAGGTTGTGGAGGCTCATTAAAATTATTTTTAAGCGAAACAAATGCACACTTGTTATCATTCAAATATCATGTGCATGTCATGCACGAAACTTATGTTTGAAGTGCGAAAAATAGAATTCATTCGAATTACTTTCAAATGATTTAGTGGCTTGAGGAGACTCAATGAAGTAATATTCAGGCAAAACATATGCACACGTGTCCCTGAAAAGTCGATAGCATGTTATGCACGAAACTTGTGTTGGAAGTGTAAAAATAGAATTAATGCGCGCCCCATTAATATGATTTAATGTGTCAAGGAGACTCATTGAAATAATTTTTAAGCGAAAGAAATGCAGACTTGTCCTTGAAAGATCCTTTGCATGTTATGCACGAAACATTTGTTTGAGGTGCGAAAATAGAATTCGTTCGAACCTCATTCATATGATTTAGTGGACTGAGGAGACACGTCAAAATGATTTTTAGGCGAACCATATGCACACGTGTCATTCTAAGATCATTTGCATGTTATGCATGAAAGTAGTGCTTGAACTGCGAGAAATAGAATTCATTGGAACTCCTTTGAAACGATTTTAGTGGCTTGAAGAGACGAAGTGAAATGATTTTTAGGCGAAACATACGCAAACATGTCCTTCGAAATCAATTGCATCATGTTATGCACGAAACTTGTGATTGAAGTGTAAAAATAGAATTCATTTGAACTCTATTCATATGATTGAATAGGTTGTGAAGGACTCATTGAAATCATTTTTTAAGCGAAACAAATGCACACTTGTTGTCATTCAAAGATCACGTGCATGTCATGCACGAAACTTATGTTTGAAGTGCAAAAAATTGAATTCATTCGAATTACTTTCAAATGATTTAGTGGCTTGAGGAGACTCAATGAAATGATTTTAGGCGAAACAAATGCATACGTGTTCTTCAAAAATCAATTGCATGTTATCCACGAAACTAGTGTAGGAAGTGGAAAAATAGAATTCTTTCGAACCCTATTGATCTGATTTAATGGCTTGAGGACAGTCAGTGAAATGATTATTAGGCGAAACAAATGCACACGTGTCCTTCTAAGATCATTTACATGTTATGACGAAACATGTGTTACAAGTGCAAAAATAGAATTCATTAGAATTATTTTCAAATGATTTAGTGGATTGGGGAGACTCAATGAAGTAATATTTAGGCAAAACATATGCACACGTGTCCTTCAAAAGTCGATAGCGTGTTATGCACGAAACTTCTGTTGAAAGTATAAAAATAGAATTCCTTCGAACCCTATTCATATGATTAAATGGTAAAAGGAGACTCACTGAAATAATTTTTTTGAGAAAGAAATGCAGGCTTGTCCTTGAAAGATCATTTGCATGTTTATGCACGAAACGTTTGTTTGAGGTGCGAAAATAGAAATCGTTCGAACCTCGTTCATATGATTTAGTGGACTGAGGAGACACGTCAAATGATTGTTAGGCGAACCATATGCACACGTGTCATTCTAAGATCATTTGCATGTTATGCATGAAAGTAGTGTTTGAACTGCGAGAAATAGAATTCATTGGAACTCCTTGGAAACGATTTTAGTGGCTTGAAGAGACGAAGTGAAATGATTTTTAGGCGAAACATACGCAAACAAGTCTTCGAAAATCAATTGCATCATGTTACTCACGAAACTTGTGACTGAAGTGTAAAAATAGAATTCATTTGAACTCTATTCATATTGATTTAATAGGTTGTGGAGGCTCATTAAAATTATTTTTAAGCGAAACAAATGCACACTTGTTATCATTCAAATATCATGTGCATGTCATGCACGAAACTTATGTTTGAAGTGCGAAAAATAGAATTCATTCGAATTACTTTCAAATGATTTAGTGGCTTGAGGAGACTCAATGAAGTAATATTTCAGGCAAAACATATGCACACGTGTCCCTGAAAAGTCGATAGCATGTTATGCACGAAACTTGTGTTGGAAGTGTAAAAATAGAATTAATGCGCGCCCCATTAATATGATTTAATGTGTCAAGGAGACTCATTGAAATAATTTTTAAGCGAAAGAAATGCAGACTTGTCCTTGAAAGATCCTTTGCATGTTATGCACGAAACATTTGTTTGAGGTGCGAAAATAGAATTCGTTCGAACCTCATTCATATGATTTAGTGGACTGAGGAGACACGTCAAAATGATTTTTAGGCGAACCATATGCACACGTGCCATTCTAAGATCATTTGCATGTTATGCATGAAAGTAGTGCTTGAACTGCGAGAAATAGAATTCATTGGAACTCCTTTGAAACGATTTTAGTGGCTTGAAGAGACGAAGTGAAATGATTTTTAGGCGAAACATACGCAAACATGTCCTTCGAAAATCAATTGCATCATGTTATGCACGAAACTTGTGATTGAAGTGTAAAAATAGAATTCATTTGAACTCTATTCATATGATTGAATAGGTTGTGAAGACTCATTGAAATGATTTTAAGGTTAAACGAATGCACACTTGTTGTCATTCAAATATCACGTGCATGTCATGCACGAAACTTATGTTTGAAGTGCAAAAAATTGAATTCATTCGAATTACTTTCAAATGATTTAGTGGCTTGAGGAGACTCAATGAAATGATTTTTAGGCGAAACAAATGCATACGTGTTCTTCAAAAATCATTAGCATGTTATGCACGAAACTAGTGTAGGAAGTGGAAAAATAGAATTCTTTCGAACCCTATTGATCTGATTTAATGGCTTGAGGACAGTCAGTGAAATGATTATTAGGCGAAACAAATGCACACGTGTCCTTCTAAGATCATTTACATGTTATGACGAAACATGTGTTACAAGTGCAAAAATAGAATTCATTAGAATTATTTTCAAATGATTTAGTGGATTGGGGAGACTCAATGAAGTAATATTTAGGCAAAACATATGCACACGTGTCCTTCAAAAGTCGATAGCGTGTTATGCACGAAACTTCTGTTGAAAGTATAAAAATAGAATTCCTTCGAACCCTATTCATATGATTTAATGGGTAAAGAGGACTCACTGAAATAATTTTTTTGCGAAAGAAATGCAGGCTTGTCCTTGAAAGATCATTTGCATGTTATGCACGAAACGTTTGTTTGAGGTGCGAAAATAGAATTCGTTCGAACCTCGTTCATATGATTTAGTGGACTGAGGAGACACGTCAAAATGATTGTTAGGCGAACCATATGCACACGTGTCATTCTAAGATCATTTGCATGTTATGCATGAAAGTAGTGTTTGAACTGCGAGAAATAGAATTCATTGGAACTCCTTGGAAACGATTTTAGTGGCTTGAAGAGACGAAGTGAAATGATTTTTAGGCGAAACATACGCAAACATGTCCTTCGAAAATCAATTGCATCATGTTACTCACGAAACTTGTGACTGAAGTGTAAAAATAGAATTCATTTGAACTCTATTCATATTGATTTAATAGGTTGTGGAGGCTCATTAAAATTATTTTTAAGCGAAACAAATGCACACTTGTTATCATTCAAATATCATGTGCATGTCATGCACGAAACTTATGTTTGAAGTGCGAAAAATAGAATTCATTCGAATTACTTTCAAATGATTTAGTGGCTTGAGGAGACTCAATGAAGTAATATTCAGGCAAAACATATGCACACGTGTCCCTGAAAAGTCGATAGCATGTTATGCACGAAACTTGTGTTGGAAGTGTAAAAATAGAATTAATGCGCGCCCCATTAATATGATTTAATGTGTCAAGGAGACTCATTGAAATAATTTTTAAGCGAAAGAAATGCAGACTTGTCCTTGAAAGATCCTTTGCATGTTATGCACGAAACATTTGTTTGAGGTGCGAAAATAGAATTCGTTCGAACCTCATTCATATGATTTAGTGGACTGAGGAGACACGTCAAAATGATTTTTAGGCGAACCATATGCACACGTGTCATTCTAAGATCATTTGCATGTTATGCATGAAAGTAGTGCTTGAACTGCGAGAAATAGAATTCATTGGAACTCCTTTGAAACGATTTTAGTGGCTTGAAGAGACGAAGTGAAATGATTTTTAGGCGAAACATACGCAAACATGTCCTTCGAAAAATCAATTGCATCATGTTATGCACGAAACTTGTGATTGAAGTGTAAAAATAGAATTCATTTGAACTCTATTCATATGATTGAATAGGTTGTGAAGACTCATTGAAATCATTTTTAAGCGAAACAAATGCACACTTGTTGTCATTCAAATATCACGTGCATGTCATGCACGAAACTTATGTTTGAAGTGCAAAAAATTGAATTCATTCGAATTACTTTCAAATGATTTAGTGGCTTGAGGAGACTCAATGAAATGATTTTTAGGCGAAACAAATGCATACGTGTTCTTCCAAAATCAATTGCATGTTACCCACGAAACTAGTGTAGGAAGTGGAAAAATAGAATTCTTTCGAACCCTATTGATCTGATTTAATGGCTTGAGGACAGTCAGTGAAATGATTATTAGGCGAAACAAATGCACACGTGTCCTTCTAAGATCATTTACATGTTATGACGAAACATGTGTTACAAGTGCAAAAATAGAATTCATTAGAATTATTTTCAAATGATTTAGTGGATTGGGGAGACTCAATGAAGTAATATTTAGGCAAAACATATGCACACGTGTCCTTCAAAAGTCGATAGCGTGTTATGCACGAAACTTCTGGTGAAAGGATAAAAAAAGAAATCCTTTCGAACCCTATTCATATGATTTAATGGGTAAAGGAGACTCACTGAAATAATTTTTTTGCGAAAGAAATGCAGGCTTGTCCTTGAAAGATCATTTGCATGTTATGCACGAAACGTTTGTTTGAGGTGCGAAAATAGAATTCGTTCGAACCTCGTTCATATGATTTAGTGGACTGAGGAGACACGTCAAAATGATTGTTAGGCGAACCATATGCACACGTGTCATTCTAAGATCATTTGCATGTTATGCATGAAAGTAGTGTTTGAACTGCGAGAAATAGAATTCATTGGAACTCCTTGGAAACGATTTTAGTGGCTTGAAGAGACGAAGTGAAATGATTTTTAGGCGAAACATACGCAAACATGTCCTTCGAAAATCAATTGCATCATGTTACTCACGAAACTGTGGACTGAAGTGTAAAATAGAATTCATTTGAACTCTATTCATATTGATTTAATAGGTTGTGGAGGCTCATTAAAATTATTTTTAAGCGAAACAAATGCACACTTGTTATCATTCAAATATCATGTGCATGTCATGCACGAAACTTATGTTTGAAGTGCGAAAAATAGAATTCATTCGAATTACTTTCAAATGATTTAGTGGCTTGAGGAGACTCAATGAAGTAATATTCAGGCAAAACATATGCACACGTGTCCCTGAAAAGTCGATAGCATGTTATGCACGAAACTTGTGTTGGAAGTGTAAAAATAGAATTAATGCGCGCCCCATTAATATGATTTAATGTGTCAAGGAGACTCATTGAAATAATTTTTAAGCGAAAGAAATGCAGACTTGTCCTTGAAAGATCCTTTGCATGTTATGCACGAAACATTTGTTTGAGGTGCGAAAATAGAATTCGTTCGAACCTCATTCATATGATTTAGTGGACTGAGGAGACACGTCAAAATGATTTTTAGGCGAACCATATGCACACGTGTCATTCTAAGATCATTTGCAATGTTATGCATGAAAGTAGTGCTTGAACTGCGAGAAATAGAATTCATTGGAACTCCTTGGAAACGATTTTTAGTGGCTTGAGAGAGACGAGTGAAATGATTTTTAGGCGAAACATACGCAAACATGTCCTTCGAAAATCAATTGCATCATGTTATGCACGAAACTTGTGATTGAAGTGTAAAAATAGAATTCATTTGAACTCTATTCATATGATTGAATAGGTTGTGAAGACTCATTGAAATCATTTTTAAGCGAAACAAATGCACACTTGTTGTCATTCAAATATCACGTGCATGTCATGCACGAAACTTATGTTTGAAGTGCAAAAAATTGAATTCATTCGAATTACTTTCAAATGATTTAGTGGCTTGAGGAGACTCAATGAAATGATTTTTAGGCGAAACAAATGCATACGTGTTTCTTCAAAAATCAATTGCATGTTATCCACGAAACTAGTGTAGGAAGTGGAAAAATAGATTCTTTCGAACCCTATTGATCTGATTTAATGGCTTGAGGACAGTCAGTGAAATGATTATTAGGCGAAACAAATGCACACGTGTCCTTCTAAGATCATTTACATGTTATGACGAAACATGTGTTACAAGTGCAAAAATAGAATTCATTAGAATTATTTTCAAATGATTTAGTGGATTGGGGAGACTCAATGAAGTAATATTTAGGCAAAACATATGCACACGTGTCCTTCAAAAGTTGATAGGGTGTTATGCACGAAACTTCTGTTGAAAGTATAAAAATAGAATTCCTTCGAACCCTATTCATATGATTTAATGGGTAAAGGAGACTCACTGAAATAATTTTTTTGCGAAAGAAATGCAGGCTTGTCCTTGAAAGATCATTTGCATGTTATGCACGAAACGTTTGTTTGAGGTGCGAAAATAGAATTCGTTCGAACCTCGTTCATATGATTTAGTGGACTGAGGAGACACGTCAAAATGATTGTTAGGCGAACCATATGCACACGTGTCATTCTAAGATCATTTGCATGTTATGCATGAAAGTAGTGTTTGAACTGCGAGAAATAGAATTCATTGGAACTCCTTGGAACAGATTTTAGTGGCTTGAAGAGACGAAGTGAAATGATTTTTAGGCGAAACATACGCAAACATGTCCTTCGAAAATCAATTGCATCATGTTACTCACGAAACTTGTGACTGAAGTGTAAAAATAGAATTCATTTGAACTCTATTCATATTGATTTAATAGGTTGTGGAGGCTCATTAAAATTATTTTTAAGCGAAACAAATGCACACTTGTTATCATTCAAATATCATGTGCATGTCATGCACGAAACTTATGTTTGAAGTGCGAAAAATAGAATTCATTCGAATTACTTTCAAATGATTTAGTGGCTTGAGGAGACTCAATGAAGTAATATTCAGGCAAAACATATGCACACGTGTCCCTGAAAAGTCGATAGCATGTTATGCACGAAACTTGTGTTGGAAGTGTAAAAATAGAATTAATGCGCGCCCCATTAATATGATTTAATGTGTCAAGGAGACTCATTGAAATAATTTTTAAACGAAAGAAATGAGGACTTGTCCTTGAAAGATCCTTTGCATGTTATGCACGAAACATTTGTTTGAGGTGCGAAAATAGAATTCGTTCGAACCTCATTCATATGATTTAGTGGACTGAGGAGACACGTCAAAATGATTTTTAGGCGACCATATGCACACGTGTCATTCTAAGATCATTTGCATGTTATGCATGAAAGTAGTGCTTGAACTGCGAGAAATAGAATTCATTGGAACTCCTTTGAAACGATTTTAGTGGCTTGAAGAGACGAAGTGAAATGATTTTTAGGCGTAAACATACGCAAACATGTCCTTCGAAAATCAATTGCATCATGTTATGCACGAAACTTGTGATTGAAGTGTAAAAATAGAATTCATTTGAACTCTATTCATATGATTGGATAGGTTGTGAAGACTCATTGAAATCATTTTTAGGGGAACTATATGCACACTTGTTGTCATTCAAATATCACGTGCATGTCATGCACGAAACCTTATGTTTGAAGTGCAAAAAATTGAATTCATTCGAATTACTTTCAAATGATTTAGTGGCTTGAGGAGACTCAATGAAATGATTTTTAGGCGAAACAAATGCATACGTGTTCTTCAAAAATCAATTGCATGTTATCCACGAAACTAGTGTAGGAAGTGGAAAAATAGAATTCTTTCGAACCCTATTGATCTGATTTAATGGCTTGAGGACAGTCAGTGAAAATGATTATTAGGCGAAACAAATGCACACGTGTCCTTCTAAGATCATTTACATGTTATGACGAAACATGTGTTACAAGTGCAAAAATAGAATTCATTAGAATTATTTCAAATGATTTAGTGGATTGGGGAGACTCAATGAAGTAATATTTAGGCAAACATATGCACACGTGTCCTTCAAAAGTCGATAGCGTGTTATGCACGAAACTTCTGTTGAAAGTATAAAAATAGAATTCCTTCGAACCCTATTCATATGATTAATGGGTAAAGGAGACTCACTGAAATAATTTTTTTGCGAAAGAAATGCAGGCTTGTCCTTGAAAGTTCATTTGCATGTTTATGCACGAAACGTTTGTTTGAGGTGCGAAAATAGAATTCGTTCGAACCTCGTTCATATGATTTAGTGGACTGAGGAGACACGTCAAAATGATTGTTAGGCGAACCATATGCACACGTGTCATTCTAAGATCATTTGCATGTTATGCATGAAAGTAGTGTTTGAACTGCGAGAAATAGAATTCATTGGAACTCCTTGGAAACGATTTTAGTGGCTTGAAGAGACGAAGTGAAATGATTTTTAGGCGAAACATACGCAAACATGTCCTTCGAAAATCATCTGCATCATGTTACTCACGAAACTTGTGACTGAAGTGTAAAAATAGAATTCATTTGAACTCTATTCATATTGATTTAATAGGTTGTGGAGGCTCATTAAAATTATTTTTAAGCGAAACAAATGCACACTTGTTATCATTCAAATATCATGTGCATGTCATGCACGAAACTTATGTTTGAAGTGCGAAAAATAGAATTCATTCGAATTACTTTCAAATGATTTAGTGGCTTGAGGAGACTCAATGAAGTAATATTCAGGCAAAACATATGCACACGTGTCCCTGAAAAGTCGATAGCATGTTATGCACGAAACTTGTGTTGGAAGTGTAAAAATAGAATTAATGCGCGCCCCATTAATATGATTTAATGTGTCAAGGAGACTCATTGAAATAATTTTTAAGCGAAAGAAATGCAGACTTGTCCTTGAAAGATCCTTTGCATGTTATGCACGAAACATTTGTTTGAGGTGCGAAAATAGAATTCGTTCGAACCTCATTCATATGATTTAGTGGACTGAGGAGGATCGTTAAAATGATTTTTAGGCGAACCATATGCACACGTGTCATTCTAAGATCATTTGCATGTTATGCATGAAAGTAGTGCTTGAACTGCGAGAAATAGAATTCATTGGAACTCCTTTGAAACGATTTTAGTGGCTTGAAGAGACGAAGTGAAAAGAGTTTTACGCGAAACATACGCAAACATGTCCTTCGAAAATCAATTGCATCATGTTATGCACGAAACTTGTGATTGAAGTGTAAAAATAGAATTCATTTGAACTCTATTCATATGATTGAATAGGTTGTGAAGACTCATTGAAATCATTTTTAAGCGAAACAAATGCACACTTGTTGTCATTCAAATATCACGTGCATGTCATGCACGAAACTTATGTTTGAAGTGCAAAAAATTGAATTCATTCGAATTACTTTCAAATGATTTAGTGGCTTGAGGAGACTCAATGAAATGATTTTTAGTGAAAACAAATGCATACGTGTTCTTCAAAAATCAATTGCATGTTATCCACGAAACTAGTGTAGGAAGTGGAAAAATAGAATCCTTTCAAACCCTATTGATCTGATTTAATGGCTTGAGGACAGTCAGTGAAATGATTATTAGGCGAAACAAATGCACACGTGTCCTTCTAAGATCATTTACATGTTATGAGGAAACATGTGTTACAAGTGCAAAAATAGACTTCATTAGAATTATTTTCAAATGATTTAGTGGATTGGGAGACTCAATGAAGTAATATTTAGGCAAAACATATGCACACGTGTCCTTCAAAAGTCGATAGCGTGTTATGCACGAAACTTCTGTTGAAAGTATAAAAATAGAATTCCTTCGAACCCTATTCATATGATTTAATGGGTAAAGGAGACTCACTGAAATAATTTTTTTGCGAAAGAAATGCAGGCTTGTCCTTGAAAGATCATTTGCATGTTATGCACGAAACGTTTGTTTGAGGTGCGAAAATAGAATTCGTTCGAACCTCGTTCATATGATTTAGTGGACTGAGGAGACACGTCAAAATGATTGTTAGGCGAACCATATGCACACGTGTCATTCTAAGATCATTTGCATGTTATGCATGAAAGTAGTGTTTGAACTGCGAGAAATAGAATTCATTGGAACTCCTTGGAAACGATTTTAGTGGCTTGAAGAGACAAAGAGTGAAATGATTTTTAGGCGAAACATACGCAAACATGTCCTTCGAAAATCAATTGCATCATGTTACTCACGAAACTTGTGACTGAAGTGCAAAAATAGAATTCATTAGAATTATTTTCATATTGATTTAATAGGTTGTGGAGGCTCATTAAAATTATTTTTAAGCGAAACAAATGCACACTTGTTATCATTCAAATATCATGTGCATGTCATGCACGAAACTTATGTTTGAAGTGCGAAAAATAGAATTCATTCGAATTACTTTCAAATGATTTAGTGGCTTGAGGAGACTCAATGAAGTAATATTCAGGCAAAACATATGCACACGTGTCCCTGAAAAGTCGATAGCATGTTATGCACGAAACTTGTGTTGGAAGTGTAAAAATAGAATTAATGCGCGCCCCATTAATATGATTTAATGTGTCAAGGAGACTCATTGAAATAATTTTTAAGCGAAAGAAATGCAGACTTGTCCTTGAAAGATCCTTTGCATGTTATGCACGAAACATTTGTTTGAGGTGCGAAAATAGAATTCGTTTCGCACCTCATTCATATGATTTAGTGGACTGAGGAGACACGTCAAAATGATTTTTAGGCGAACCATATGCACACGTGTCATTCTAAGATCATTTGCATGTTATGCATGAAAGTAGTGCTTGAACTGCGAGAAATAGAATTCATTGGAACTCCTTGGAAACGATTTTAGTGGCTTGAAGAGACGAAGTGAAATGATTTTTAGGCGAAACATACGCAAACATGTCCTTCGAAAATCAATTGCATCATGTTATGCACGAAACTTGTGATTGAAGTGTAAAAATAGAATTCATTTGAACTCTATTCATATGATTGAATAGGTTGTGAAGACTCATTGAAATCATTTTTAAGCGAAACAAATGCACACTTGTTGTCATTCAAATATCACGTGCATGTCATGCACGAAACTTATGTTTGAAGTGCAAAAAATTGAATTCATTCGAATTACTTTCAAATGATTTAGTGGCTTGAGGAGACTCAATGAAATGATTTTTAGGCGAAACAAATGCATACGTGTTCTTCAAAAATCAATTGCATGTTATCCACGAAACTAGTGTAGGAAGTGGAAAAATAGAATTCTTTCGAACCCTATTGATCTGATTTAATGGCTTGAGGACAGTCAGTGAAATGATTATTAGGCGAAACAAATGCACACGTGTCCTTCTAAGATCATTTACATGTTATGACGAAACATGTGTTACAAGTGCAAAAATAGAATTCATTAGAATTATTTTCAAATGATTTAGTGGATTGGGGAGACTCAATGAAGTAATATTTAGCAAAAACATATGCACACGTGTCCTTCAAAAGTCGATAGCGTGTTATGCACGAAACTTCTGTTGAAAGTATAAAAATAGAATTCCTTCGAACCCTATTCATATGATTTAATGGGTAAAGGAGACTCACTGAAATAATTTTTTTGCGAAAGAAATGCAGGCTTGTCCTTGAAAGATCATTTGCATGTTATGCACGAAACGTTTGTTTGAGGTGCGAAAATAGAATTCGTTCGAACCTCGTTCATATGATTTAGTGGACTGAGGAGACACGTCAAAATGATTGTTAGGCGAACCATATGCACACGTGTCATTCTAAGATCATTTGCATGTTATGCATGAAAGTAGTGTTTGAACTGCGAGAAATAGAATTCATTGGAACTCCTTGGAAACGATTTTAGTGGCTTGAAGAGACGAAGTGAAATGATTTTTAGGCGAAACATACGCAAACATGTCCTTCGAAAATCAATTGCATCATGTTACTCAAAAAACTTGTGACTGAAGTGTAAAAATAGAATTCATTTGAACTCTATTCATATTGATTTAATAGGTTGTGGAGGCTCATTAAAATTATTTTTAAGCGAAACAAATGCACACTTGTTATCATTCAAATATCATGTGCATGTCATGCACGAAACTTATGTTTGAAGTGCGAAAAATAGAATTCATTCGAATTACTTTCAAATGATTTAGTGGCTTGAGGAGACTCAATGAAGTAATATTCAGGCAAAACATATGCACACGTGGTCCTGAAAAGTCGATAGCATGTTATGCACGAAACTTGTGTTGGAAGTGTAAAAATAGAATTAATGCGCGCCCCATTAATATGATTTAATGTGTCAAGGAGACTCATTGAAATAATTTTAAGGGAAAGAATCGCAGACTTGTCCTTGAAAGATCCTTTGCATGTTATGCACGAAACATTTGTTTGAGGTGCGAAAATAGAATTCGTTCGAACCTCATTCATATGATTTAGTGGACTGAGGAGACACGTCAAAATGATTTTTAGGCGAACCATATGCACACGTGTCATTCTAAGATCATTTGCATGTTATGCATGAAAGTAGTGCTTGAACTGCGAGAAATAGAATTCATTGGAACTCCTTTGAAACGATTTTAGTGGCTTGAAGAGACGAAGTGAAATGATTTTTAGGCGAAACATACGCAAACATGTCCTTCGAAAATCAATTGCATCATGTTATGCACGAAACTTGTGATTGAAGTGTAAAAATAGAATTCATTTGAACTCTATTCATATGATTGAATAGGTTGTGAAGACTCATTGAAATCATTTTTAAGCGAAACAAATGCACACTTGTTGTCATTCAAATATCACGTGCATGTCATGCACGAAACTTATGTTTGAAGTGCAAAAAATTGAATTCATTCGAATTACTTTCAAATGATTTAGTGGCTTGAGGAGACTCAATGAAATGATTTTTAGGCGAAACAAATGCATACGTGTTCTTCAAAAATCAATTGCATGTTATCCACGAAACTAGTGTAGGAAGTGGAAAAATAGAATTCTTTCGAACCCTATTGATCTGATTTAATGGCTTGAGGACAGTCAGTGAAATGATTATTAGGCGAAACAAATGCACACGTGTCCTTCTAAGATCATTTACATGTTATGACGAAACATGTGTTACAAGTGCAAAAATAGAATTCATTAGAATTATTTTCAAATGATTTAGTGGATTGGGGAGACTCAATGAAGTAATATTTAGGCAAAACATATGCACACGTGTCCTTCAAAAGTCGATAGCGTGTTATGCACGAAACTTCTGTTGAAAGTATAAAAATAGAATTCCTTCGAACCCTATTCATATGATTTAATGGGTAAAGGAGACTCACTGAAATAATTTTTTTGCGAAAGAAATGCAGGCTTGTCCTTGAAAGATCATTTGCATGTTATGCACGAAACGTTTGTTTGAGGTGCGAAAATAGAATTCGTTCGAACCTCGTTCATATGATTTAGTGGACTGAGGAGACACGTCAAAATGATTGTTAGGCGAACCATATGCACACGTGTCATTCTAAGATCATTTGCATGTTATGCATGAAAGTAGTGTTTGAACTGCGAGAAATAGAATTCATTGGAACTCCTTGGAAACGATTTTAGTGGCTTGAAGAGACGAAGTGAAATGATTTTTAGGCGAAACATACGCAAACATGTCCTTCGAAAATCAATTGCATCATGTTACTCACGAAACTTGTGACTGAAGTGTAAAAATAGAATTCATTTGAACTCTATTCATATTGATTTAATAGGTTGTGGAGGCTCATTAAAATTATTTTTAAGCGAAACAAATGCACACTTGTTATCATTCAAATATCATGTGCATGTCATGCACGAAACTTATGTTTGAAGTGCGAAAAATAGAATTCATTCGAATTACTTTCAAATGATTTAGTGGCTTGAGGAGACTCAATGAAGTAATATTCAGGCAAAACATATGCACACGTGTCCCTGAAAAGTCGATAGCATGTTATGCACGAAACTTGTGTTGGAAGTGTAAAAATAGAATTAATGCGCGCCCCATTAATATGATTTAATGTGTCAAGGAGACTCATTGAAATAATTTTTAAGCGAAAGAAATGCAGACTTGTCCTTGAAAGATCCTTTGCATGTTATGCACGAAACATTTGTTTGAGGTGCGAAAATAGAATTCGTTCGAACCTCATTCATATGATTTAGTGGACTGAGGAGACACGTCAAAATGATTTTTAGGCGAACCATATGCACACGTGTCATTCTAAGATCATTTGCATGTTATGCATGAAAGTAGTGCTTGAACTGCGAGAAATAGAATTCATTGGAACTCCTTTGAAACGATTTTAGTGGCTTGAAGAGACGAAGTGAAATGATTTTTAGGCGAAACATACGCAAACATGTCCTTCGAAAATCAATTGCATCATGTTATGCACGAAACTTGTGATTGAAGTGTAAAAATAGAATTCATTTGAACTCTATTCATATGATTGAATAGGTTGTGAAGACTCATTGAAATCATTTTTAAGCGAAACAAATGCACACTTGTTGTCATTCAAATATCACGTGCATGTCATGCACGAAACTTATGTTTGAAGTGCAAAAAATTGAATTCATTCGAATTACTTTCAAATGATTTAGTGGCTTGAGGAGACTCAATGAAATGATTTTTAGGCGAAACAAATGCATACGTGTTCTTCAAAAATCAATTGCATGTTATCCACGAAACTAGTGTAGGAAGTGGAAAAATAGAATTCTTTCGAACCCTATTGATCTGATTTAATGGCTTGAGGACAGTCAGTGAAATGATTATTAGGCGAAACAAATGCACACGTGTCCTTCTAAGATCATTTACATGTTATGACGAAACATGTGTTACAAGTGCAAAAATAGAATTCATTAGAATTATTTTCAAATGATTTAGTGGATTGGGGAGACTCAATGAAGTAATATTTAGGCAAAACATATGCACACGTGTCCTTCAAAAGTCGATAGCGTGTTATGCACGAAACTTCTGTTGAAAGTATAAAAATAGAATTCCTTCGAACCCTATTCATATGATTTAATGGGTAAAGGAGACTCACTGAAATAATTTTTTTGCGAAAGAAATGCAGGCTTGTCCTTGAAAGATCATTTGCATGTTATGCACGAAACGTTTGTTTGAGGTGCGAAAATAGAATTCGTTCGAACCTCGTTCATATGATTTAGTGGACTGAGGAGACACGTCAAAATGATTGTTAGGCGAACCATATGCACACGTGTCATTCTAAGATCATTTGCATGTTATGCATGAAAGTAGTGTTTGAACTGCGAGAAATAGAATTCATTGGAACTCCTTGGAAACGATTTTAGTGGCTTGAAGAGACGAAGTGAAATGATTTTTAGGCGAAACATACGCAAACATGTCCTTCGAAAATCAATTGCATCATGTTACTCACGAAACTTGTGACTGAAGTGTAAAAATAGAATTCATTTGAACTCTATTCATATTGATTTAATAGGTTGTGGAGGCTCATTAAAATTATTTTTAAGCGAAACAAATGCACACTTGTTATCATTCAAATATCATGTGCATGTCATGCACGAAACTTATGTTTGAAGTGCGAAAAATAGAATTCATTCGAATTACTTTCAAATGATTTAGTGGCTTGAGGAGACTCAATGAAGTAATATTCAGGCAAAACATATGCACACGTGTCCCTGAAAAGTCGATAGCATGTTATGCACGAAACTTGTGTTGGAAGTGTAAAAATAGAATTAATGCGCGCCCCATTAATATGATTTAATGTGTCAAGGAGACTCATTGAAATAATTTTTAAGCGAAAGAAATGCAGACTTGTCCTTGAAAGATCCTTTGCATGTTATGCACGAAACATTTGTTTGAGGTGCGAAAATAGAATTCGTTCGAACCTCATTCATATGATTTAGTGGACTGAGGAGACACGTCAAAATGATTTTTAGGCGAACCATATGCACACGTGTCATTCTAAGATCATTTGCATGTTATGCATGAAAGTAGTGCTTGAACTGCGAGAAATAGAATTCATTGGAACTCCTTTGAAACGATTTTAGTGGCTTGAAGAGACGAAGTGAAATGATTTTTAGGCGAAACATACGCAAACATGTCCTTCGAAAATCAATTGCATCATGTTATGCACGAAACTTGTGATTGAAGTGTAAAAATAGAATTCATTTGAACTCTATTCATATGATTGAATAGGTTGTGAAGACTCATTGAAATCATTTTTAAGCGAAACAAATGCACACTTGTTGTCATTCAAATATCACGTGCATGTCATGCACGAAACTTATGTTTGAAGTGCAAAAAATTGAATTCATTCGAATTACTTTCAAATGATTTAGTGGCTTGAGGAGACTCAATGAAATGATTTTTAGGCGAAACAAATGCATACGTGTTCTTCAAAAATCAATTGCATGTTATCCACGAAACTAGTGTAGG
Organism: Coriaria nepalensis; assembly: GCA_027186245.1. Classification (NCBI taxonomy): domain Eukaryota; kingdom Viridiplantae; phylum Streptophyta; class Magnoliopsida; order Cucurbitales; family Coriariaceae; genus Coriaria; species Coriaria nepalensis. The sequence continues at coordinate 5,780,035 of CP114491.1, read as the reverse complement.
AAGTGGAAAAATAGAATTCTTTCGAACCCTATTGATCTGATTTAATGGCTTGAGGACAGTCAGTGAAATGATTATTAGGCGAAACAAATGCACACGTGTCCTTCTAAGATCATTTACATGTTATGACGAAACATGTGTTACAAGTGCAAAAATAGAATTCATTAGAATTATTTTCAAATGATTTAGTGGATTGGGGAGACTCAATGAAGTAATATTTAGGCAAAACATATGCACACGTGTCCTTCAAAAGTCGATAGCGTGTTATGCACGAAACTTCTGTTGAAAGTATAAAAATAGAATTCCTTCGAACCCTATTCATATGATTTAATGGGTAAAGGAGACTCACTGAAATAATTTTTTTGCGAAAGAAATGCAGGCTTGTCCTTGAAAGATCATTTGCATGTTATGCACGAAACGTTTGTTTGAGGTGCGAAAATAGAATTCGTTCGAACCTCGTTCATATGATTTAGTGGACTGAGGAGACACGTCAAAATGATTGTTAGGCGAACCATATGCACACGTGTCATTCTAAGATCATTTGCATGTTATGCATGAAAGTAGTGTTTGAACTGCGAGAAATAGAATTCATTGGAACTCCTTGGAAACGATTTTAGTGGCTTGAAGAGACGAAGTGAAATGATTTTTAGGCGAAACATACGCAAACATGTCCTTCGAAAATCAATTGCATCATGTTACTCACGAAACTTGTGACTGAAGTGTAAAAATAGAATTCATTTGAACTCTATTCATATTGATTTAATAGGTTGTGGAGGCTCATTAAAATTATTTTTAAGCGAAACAAATGCACACTTGTTATCATTCAAATATCATGTGCATGTCATGCACGAAACTTATGTTTGAAGTGCGAAAAATAGAATTCATTCGAATTACTTTCAAATGATTTAGTGGCTTGAGGAGACTCAATGAAGTAATATTCAGGCAAAACATATGCACACGTGTCCCTGAAAAGTCGATAGCATGTTATGCACGAAACTTGTGTTGGAAGTGTAAAAATAGAATTAATGCGCGCCCCATTAATATGATTTAATGTGTCAAGGAGACTCATTGAAATAATTTTTAAGCGAAAGAAATGCAGACTTGTCCTTGAAAGATCCTTTGCATGTTATGCACGAAACATTTGTTTGAGGTGCGAAAATAGAATTCGTTCGAACCTCATTCATATGATTTAGTGGACTGAGGAGACACGTCAAAATGATTTTTAGGCGAACCATATGCACACGTGTCATTCTAAGATCATTTGCATGTTATGCATGAAAGTAGTGCTTGAACTGCGAGAAATAGAATTCATTGGAACTCCTTTGAAACGATTTTAGTGGCTTGAAGAGACGAAGTGAAATGATTTTTAGGCGAAACATACGCAAACATGTCCTTCGAAAATCAATTGCATCATGTTATGCACGAAACTTGTGATTGAAGTGTAAAAATAGAATTCATTTGAACTCTATTCATATGATTGAATAGGTTGTGAAGACTCATTGAAATCATTTTTAAGCGAAACAAATGCACACTTGTTGTCATTCAAATATCACGTGCATGTCATGCACGAAACTTATGTTTGAAGTGCAAAAAATTGAATTCATTCGAATTACTTTCAAATGATTTAGTGGCTTGAGGAGACTCAATGAAATGATTTTTAGGCGAAACAAATGCATACGTGTTCTTCAAAAATCAATTGCATGTTATCCACGAAACTAGTGTAGGAAGTGGAAAAATAGAATTCTTTCGAACCCTATTGATCTGATTTAATGGCTTGAGGACAGTCAGTGAAATGATTATTAGGCGAAACAAATGCACACGTGTCCTTCTAAGATCATTTACATGTTATGACGAAACATGTGTTACAAGTGCAAAAATAGAATTCATTAGAATTATTTTCAAATGATTTAGTGGATTGGGGAGACTCAATGAAGTAATATTTAGGCAAAACATATGCACACGTGTCCTTCAAAAGTCGATAGCGTGTTATGCACGAAACTTCTGTTGAAAGTATAAAAATAGAATTCCTTCGAACCCTATTCATATGATTTAATGGGTAAAGGAGACTCACTGAAATAATTTTTTTGCGAAAGAAATGCAGGCTTGTCCTTGAAAGATCATTTGCATGTTATGCACGAAACGTTTGTTTGAGGTGCGAAAATAGAATTCGTTCGAACCTCGTTCATATGATTTAGTGGACTGAGGAGACACGTCAAAATGATTGTTAGGCGAACCATATGCACACGTGTCATTCTAAGATCATTTGCATGTTATGCATGAAAGTAGTGTTTGAACTGCGAGAAATAGAATTCATTGGAACTCCTTGGAAACGATTTTAGTGGCTTGAAGAGACGAAGTGAAATGATTTTTAGGCGAAACATACGCAAACATGTCCTTCGAAAATCAATTGCATCATGTTACTCACGAAACTTGTGACTGAAGTGTAAAAATAGAATTCATTTGAACTCTATTCATATTGATTTAATAGGTTGTGGAGGCTCATTAAAATTATTTTTAAGCGAAACAAATGCACACTTGTTATCATTCAAATATCATGTGCATGTCATGCACGAAACTTATGTTTGAAGTGCGAAAAATAGAATTCATTCGAATTACTTTCAAATGATTTAGTGGCTTGAGGAGACTCAATGAAGTAATATTCAGGCAAAACATATGCACACGTGTCCCTGAAAAGTCGATAGCATGTTATGCACGAAACTTGTGTTGGAAGTGTAAAAATAGAATTAATGCGCGCCCCATTAATATGATTTAATGTGTCAAGGAGACTCATTGAAATAATTTTTAAGCGAAAGAAATGCAGACTTGTCCTTGAAAGATCCTTTGCATGTTATGCACGAAACATTTGTTTGAGGTGCGAAAATAGAATTCGTTCGAACCTCATTCATATGATTTAGTGGACTGAGGAGACACGTCAAAATGATTTTTAGGCGAACCATATGCACACGTGTCATTCTAAGATCATTTGCATGTTATGCATGAAAGTAGTGCTTGAACTGCGAGAAATAGAATTCATTGGAACTCCTTTGAAACGATTTTAGTGGCTTGAAGAGACGAAGTGAAATGATTTTTAGGCGAAACATACGCAAACATGTCCTTCGAAAATCAATTGCATCATGTTATGCACGAAACTTGTGATTGAAGTGTAAAAATAGAATTCATTTGAACTCTATTCATATGATTGAATAGGTTGTGAAGACTCATTGAAATCATTTTTAAGCGAAACAAATGCACACTTGTTGTCATTCAAATATCACGTGCATGTCATGCACGAAACTTATGTTTGAAGTGCAAAAAATTGAATTCATTCGAATTACTTTCAAATGATTTAGTGGCTTGAGGAGACTCAATGAAATGATTTTTAGGCGAAACAAATGCATACGTGTTCTTCAAAAATCAATTGCATGTTATCCACGAAACTAGTGTAGGAAGTGGAAAAATAGAATTCTTTCGAACCCTATTGATCTGATTTAATGGCTTGAGGACAGTCAGTGAAATGATTATTAGGCGAAACAAATGCACACGTGTCCTTCTAAGATCATTTACATGTTATGACGAAACATGTGTTACAAGTGCAAAAATAGAATTCATTAGAATTATTTTCAAATGATTTAGTGGATTGGGGAGACTCAATGAAGTAATATTTAGGCAAAACATATGCACACGTGTCCTTCAAAAGTCGATAGCGTGTTATGCACGAAACTTCTGTTGAAAGTATAAAAATAGAATTCCTTCGAACCCTATTCATATGATTTAATGGGTAAAGGAGACTCACTGAAATAATTTTTTTGCGAAAGAAATGCAGGCTTGTCCTTGAAAGATCATTTGCATGTTATGCACGAAACGTTTGTTTGAGGTGCGAAAATAGAATTCGTTCGAACCTCGTTCATATGATTTAGTGGACTGAGGAGACACGTCAAAATGATTGTTAGGCGAACCATATGCACACGTGTCATTCTAAGATCATTTGCATGTTATGCATGAAAGTAGTGTTTGAACTGCGAGAAATAGAATTCATTGGAACTCCTTGGAAACGATTTTAGTGGCTTGAAGAGACGAAGTGAAATGATTTTTAGGCGAAACATACGCAAACATGTCCTTCGAAAATCAATTGCATCATGTTACTCACGAAACTTGTGACTGAAGTGTAAAAATAGAATTCATTTGAACTCTATTCATATTGATTTAATAGGTTGTGGAGGCTCATTAAAATTATTTTTAAGCGAAACAAATGCACACTTGTTATCATTCAAATATCATGTGCATGTCATGCACGAAACTTATGTTTGAAGTGCGAAAAATAGAATTCATTCGAATTACTTTCAAATGATTTAGTGGCTTGAGGAGACTCAATGAAGTAATATTCAGGCAAAACATATGCACACGTGTCCCTGAAAAGTCGATAGCATGTTATGCACGAAACTTGTGTTGGAAGTGTAAAAATAGAATTAATGCGCGCCCCATTAATATGATTTAATGTGTCAAGGAGACTCATTGAAATAATTTTTAAGCGAAAGAAATGCAGACTTGTCCTTGAAAGATCCTTTGCATGTTATGCACGAAACATTTGTTTGAGGTGCGAAAATAGAATTCGTTCGAACCTCATTCATATGATTTAGTGGACTGAGGAGACACGTCAAAATGATTTTTAGGCGAACCATATGCACACGTGTCATTCTAAGATCATTTGCATGTTATGCATGAAAGTAGTGCTTGAACTGCGAGAAATAGAATTCATTGGAACTCCTTTGAAACGATTTTAGTGGCTTGAAGAGACGAAGTGAAATGATTTTTAGGCGAAACATACGCAAACATGTCCTTCGAAAATCAATTGCATCATGTTATGCACGAAACTTGTGATTGAAGTGTAAAAATAGAATTCATTTGAACTCTATTCATATGATTGAATAGGTTGTGAAGACTCATTGAAATCATTTTTAAGCGAAACAAATGCACACTTGTTGTCATTCAAATATCACGTGCATGTCATGCACGAAACTTATGTTTGAAGTGCAAAAAATTGAATTCATTCGAATTACTTTCAAATGATTTAGTGGCTTGAGGAGACTCAATGAAATGATTTTTAGGCGAAACAAATGCATACGTGTTCTTCAAAAATCAATTGCATGTTATCCACGAAACTAGTGTAGGAAGTGGAAAAATAGAATTCTTTCGAACCCTATTGATCTGATTTAATGGCTTGAGGACAGTCAGTGAAATGATTATTAGGCGAAACAAATGCACACGTGTCCTTCTAAGATCATTTACATGTTATGACGAAACATGTGTTACAAGTGCAAAAATAGAATTCATTAGAATTATTTTCAAATGATTTAGTGGATTGGGGAGACTCAATGAAGTAATATTTAGGCAAAACATATGCACACGTGTCCTTCAAAAGTCGATAGCGTGTTATGCACGAAACTTCTGTTGAAAGTATAAAAATAGAATTCCTTCGAACCCTATTCATATGATTTAATGGGTAAAGGAGACTCACTGAAATAATTTTTTTGCGAAAGAAATGCAGGCTTGTCCTTGAAAGATCATTTGCATGTTATGCACGAAACGTTTGTTTGAGGTGCGAAAATAGAATTCGTTCGAACCTCGTTCATATGATTTAGTGGACTGAGGAGACACGTCAAAATGATTGTTAGGCGAACCATATGCACACGTGTCATTCTAAGATCATTTGCATGTTATGCATGAAAGTAGTGTTTGAACTGCGAGAAATAGAATTCATTGGAACTCCTTGGAAACGATTTTAGTGGCTTGAAGAGACGAAGTGAAATGATTTTTAGGCGAAACATACGCAAACATGTCCTTCGAAAATCAATTGCATCATGTTACTCACGAAACTTGTGACTGAAGTGTAAAAATAGAATTCATTTGAACTCTATTCATATTGATTTAATAGGTTGTGGAGGCTCATTAAAATTATTTTTAAGCGAAACAAATGCACACTTGTTATCATTCAAATATCATGTGCATGTCATGCACGAAACTTATGTTTGAAGTGCGAAAAATAGAATTCATTCGAATTACTTTCAAATGATTTAGTGGCTTGAGGAGACTCAATGAAGTAATATTCAGGCAAAACATATGCACACGTGTCCCTGAAAAGTCGATAGCATGTTATGCACGAAACTTGTGTTGGAAGTGTAAAAATAGAATTAATGCGCGCCCCATTAATATGATTTAATGTGTCAAGGAGACTCATTGAAATAATTTTTAAGCGAAAGAAATGCAGACTTGTCCTTGAAAGATCCTTTGCATGTTATGCACGAAACATTTGTTTGAGGTGCGAAAATAGAATTCGTTCGAACCTCATTCATATGATTTAGTGGACTGAGGAGACACGTCAAAATGATTTTTAGGCGAACCATATGCACACGTGTCATTCTAAGATCATTTGCATGTTATGCATGAAAGTAGTGCTTGAACTGCGAGAAATAGAATTCATTGGAACTCCTTTGAAACGATTTTAGTGGCTTGAAGAGACGAAGTGAAATGATTTTTAGGCGAAACATACGCAAACATGTCCTTCGAAAATCAATTGCATCATGTTATGCACGAAACTTGTGATTGAAGTGTAAAAATAGAATTCATTTGAACTCTATTCATATGATTGAATAGGTTGTGAAGACTCATTGAAATCATTTTTAAGCGAAACAAATGCACACTTGTTGTCATTCAAATATCACGTGCATGTCATGCACGAAACTTATGTTTGAAGTGCAAAAAATTGAATTCATTCGAATTACTTTCAAATGATTTAGTGGCTTGAGGAGACTCAATGAAATGATTTTTAGGCGAAACAAATGCATACGTGTTCTTCAAAAATCAATTGCATGTTATCCACGAAACTAGTGTAGGAAGTGGAAAAATAGAATTCTTTCGAACCCTATTGATCTGATTTAATGGCTTGAGGACAGTCAGTGAAATGATTATTAGGCGAAACAAATGCACACGTGTCCTTCTAAGATCATTTACATGTTATGACGAAACATGTGTTACAAGTGCAAAAATAGAATTCATTAGAATTATTTTCAAATGATTTAGTGGATTGGGGAGACTCAATGAAGTAATATTTAGGCAAAACATATGCACACGTGTCCTTCAAAAGTCGATAGCGTGTTATGCACGAAACTTCTGTTGAAAGTATAAAAATAGAATTCCTTCGAACCCTATTCATATGATTTAATGGGTAAAGGAGACTCACTGAAATAATTTTTTTGCGAAAGAAATGCAGGCTTGTCCTTGAAAGATCATTTGCATGTTATGCACGAAACGTTTGTTTGAGGTGCGAAAATAGAATTCGTTCGAACCTCGTTCATATGATTTAGTGGACTGAGGAGACACGTCAAAATGATTGTTAGGCGAACCATATGCACACGTGTCATTCTAAGATCATTTGCATGTTATGCATGAAAGTAGTGTTTGAACTGCGAGAAATAGAATTCATTGGAACTCCTTGGAAACGATTTTAGTGGCTTGAAGAGACGAAGTGAAATGATTTTTAGGCGAAACATACGCAAACATGTCCTTCGAAAATCAATTGCATCATGTTACTCACGAAACTTGTGACTGAAGTGTAAAAATAGAATTCATTTGAACTCTATTCATATTGATTTAATAGGTTGTGGAGGCTCATTAAAATTATTTTTAAGCGAAACAAATGCACACTTGTTATCATTCAAATATCATGTGCATGTCATGCACGAAACTTATGTTTGAAGTGCGAAAAATAGAATTCATTCGAATTACTTTCAAATGATTTAGTGGCTTGAGGAGACTCAATGAAGTAATATTCAGGCAAAACATATGCACACGTGTCCCTGAAAAGTCGATAGCATGTTATGCACGAAACTTGTGTTGGAAGTGTAAAAATAGAATTAATGCGCGCCCCATTAATATGATTTAATGTGTCAAGGAGACTCATTGAAATAATTTTTAAGCGAAAGAAATGCAGACTTGTCCTTGAAAGATCCTTTGCATGTTATGCACGAAACATTTGTTTGAGGTGCGAAAATAGAATTCGTTCGAACCTCATTCATATGATTTAGTGGACTGAGGAGACACGTCAAAATGATTTTTAGGCGAACCATATGCACACGTGTCATTCTAAGATCATTTGCATGTTATGCATGAAAGTAGTGCTTGAACTGCGAGAAATAGAATTCATTGGAACTCCTTTGAAACGATTTTAGTGGCTTGAAGAGACGAAGTGAAATGATTTTTAGGCGAAACATACGCAAACATGTCCTTCGAAAATCAATTGCATCATGTTATGCACGAAACTTGTGATTGAAGTGTAAAAATAGAATTCATTTGAACTCTATTCATATGATTGAATAGGTTGTGAAGACTCATTGAAATCATTTTTAAGCGAAACAAATGCACACTTGTTGTCATTCAAATATCACGTGCATGTCATGCACGAAACTTATGTTTGAAGTGCAAAAAATTGAATTCATTCGAATTACTTTCAAATGATTTAGTGGCTTGAGGAGACTCAATGAAATGATTTTTAGGCGAAACAAATGCATACGTGTTCTTCAAAAATCAATTGCATGTTATCCACGAAACTAGTGTAGGAAGTGGAAAAATAGAATTCTTTCGAACCCTATTGATCTGATTTAATGGCTTGAGGACAGTCAGTGAAATGATTATTAGGCGAAACAAATGCACACGTGTCCTTCTAAGATCATTTACATGTTATGACGAAACATGTGTTACAAGTGCAAAAATAGAATTCATTAGAATTATTTTCAAATGATTTAGTGGATTGGGGAGACTCAATGAAGTAATATTTAGGCAAAACATATGCACACGTGTCCTTCAAAAGTCGATAGCGTGTTATGCACGAAACTTCTGTTGAAAGTATAAAAATAGAATTCCTTCGAACCCTATTCATATGATTTAATGGGTAAAGGAGACTCACTGAAATAATTTTTTTGCGAAAGAAATGCAGGCTTGTCCTTGAAAGATCATTTGCATGTTATGCACGAAACGTTTGTTTGAGGTGCGAAAATAGAATTCGTTCGAACCTCGTTCATATGATTTAGTGGACTGAGGAGACACGTCAAAATGATTGTTAGGCGAACCATATGCACACGTGTCATTCTAAGATCATTTGCATGTTATGCATGAAAGTAGTGTTTGAACTGCGAGAAATAGAATTCATTGGAACTCCTTGGAAACGATTTTAGTGGCTTGAAGAGACGAAGTGAAATGATTTTTAGGCGAAACATACGCAAACATGTCCTTCGAAAATCAATTGCATCATGTTACTCACGAAACTTGTGACTGAAGTGTAAAAATAGAATTCATTTGAACTCTATTCATATTGATTTAATAGGTTGTGGAGGCTCATTAAAATTATTTTTAAGCGAAACAAATGCACACTTGTTATCATTCAAATATCATGTGCATGTCATGCACGAAACTTATGTTTGAAGTGCGAAAAATAGAATTCATTCGAATTACTTTCAAATGATTTAGTGGCTTGAGGAGACTCAATGAAGTAATATTCAGGCAAAACATATGCACACGTGTCCCTGAAAAGTCGATAGCATGTTATGCACGAAACTTGTGTTGGAAGTGTAAAAATAGAATTAATGCGCGCCCCATTAATATGATTTAATGTGTCAAGGAGACTCATTGAAATAATTTTTAAGCGAAAGAAATGCAGACTTGTCCTTGAAAGATCCTTTGCATGTTATGCACGAAACATTTGTTTGAGGTGCGAAAATAGAATTCGTTCGAACCTCATTCATATGATTTAGTGGACTGAGGAGACACGTCAAAATGATTTTTAGGCGAACCATATGCACACGTGTCATTCTAAGATCATTTGCATGTTATGCATGAAAGTAGTGTTTGAACTGCGAGAAATAGAATTCATTGGAACTCCTTGGAAACGATTTTAGTGGCTTGAAGAGACGAAGTGAAATGATTTTTATGCGAAACATACGCAAATATGTCCTTCGAAAATCAATTGCATCATGTTACTCACGAAACTTGTGACTGAAGTGTAAAAATATAATTCATTTGAACTCTATTCATATTGATTTAATAGGTTGTGGAGACTTATTAAAATTATTTTTAAGCGAAACAAATGCAGACTTGTCATTCAAATATCATTTGCATGTTATGTACGAAACTTGTGTTTGCATTGATTTAGTGGCTTGAAGAGACTCAATAAAATGATTTTTAGGCGAAACAAATGCATACGTGTTCTTCAAAAATCAATTGCATGTTATCCACGAAACTAGTGTAGGAAGTGGAAAAGTAGAATTCTTTCGAACCCTATTGATCTGATCTAATGGCTTGAGGACAGTCAGTGAAATGATTATTAGGCGAAACAAATGCACACGTGTCCTTCTAAGATCATTTACATGTTATGACGAAACATGTGTTACAAGTGCAAAAATAGAATTCGTTCGAATTATTTTCAAATGATTTAGTGGATTGGGGAGACTCAATGAAGTAATATTTAGGCAAAACATATGCACACTTTGTTGTCATTCAAATATCATGTGCATGTCATGCACGAAACTTATGTTTGAAGTGCGAAAAATAGAATTCATTCGAATTACTTTCAAATGATTTAGTGGCTTGAGGAGACTCAATGAAATGATTTTTAGGCGAAACAAATGCACACGTGTTCTTCAAAAATCAATTGCATGTTATCCATGAAACTTGTGATTGAAGTGCAAAAATAGAATTCGTTCGAACCCCATTGATCTGATTTAATGGCTTGAGGACGCTGAATGAAATGATTATTAGGCGAAACAAATGCACACGTGTCCTTCTAAGATCATTTACATGTTATGACGAAACATGTGTTTCAAGTGCAAAAATAGAATTCATTAGAATTATTTTCAAATGATTTAGTGGATTGGGGAGACTCAATGAAGTAATATTTAGGCAAAACATATGCACACGTGTCCTTCAAAAGTCGATAGCGTGTTATGCACAAAACTTCTGTTGAAAGTATAAAAATAGAATTCCTTCGAACCCTATTCATATGATTTAATGGGTAAAGGAGACTCACTGAAATAATTTTTTTGCGAAAGAAATGCAGGCTTGTCCTTGAAAGATCATTTGCATGTTATGCACGAAACGTTTGTTTGAGGTGCGAAAATAGAATTCGTTCGAACCTCGTTCATATGATTTAGTGGACTGAGGAGACACGTCAAAATGATTTTTAGGCGAACCATATGCACACGTGTCATTCTAAGATCATTTGCATGTTATGCATGAAAGTAGTGTTTGAACTGCGAGAAATAGAATTCATTGGAACTCCTTGGAAACGATTTTAGTGGCTTGAAGAGACGAAGTGAAATGATTTTTATGCGAAACATACGCAAATATGTCCTTCGAAAATCAATTGCATCATGTTACTCACGAAACTTGTGACTGAAGTGTAAAAATAGAATTCATTTGAACTCTATTCATATTGATTTAATAGGTTGTGGAGACTTATTAAAATTATTTTTAAGCGAAACAAATGCAGACTTGTCATTCAAATATCATTTGCATGTTATGTACGAAACTTGTGTTTGCATTGATTTAGTGGCTTGAAGAGACTCAATAAAATGATTTTTAGGCGAAACAAATGCATACGTGTTCTTCAAAAATCAATTGCATGTTATCCACGAAACTAGTGTAGGAAGTGGAAAAGTAGAATTCTTTCGAACCCTATTGATCTGATCTAATGGCTTGAGGACAGTCAGTGAAATGATTATTAGGCGAAACAAATGCACACGTGTCCTTCTAAGATCATTTACATGTTATGACGAAACATGTGTTACAAGTGCAAAAATAGAATTCGTTCGAATTATTTTCAAATGATTTAGTGGATTGGGGAGACTCAATGAAGTAATATTTAGGCAAAACATATGCACACTTTGTTGTCATTCAAATATCATGTGCATGTCATGCACGAAACTTATGTTTGAAGTGCGAAAAATAGAATTCATTCGAATTACTTTCAAATGATTTAGTGGCTTGAGGAGACTCAATGAAGTAATATTCAGGCAAAACATATGCACACGTGTCCCTGAAAAGTCGATAGCATGTTATGCACGAAACTTGTGTTGGAAGTGTAAAAATAGAATTAATGCGCGCCCCATTAATATGATTTAATGTGTCAAGGAGACTCATTGAAATAATTTTTAAGCGAAAGAAATGCAGACTTGTCCTTGAAAGATCCTTTGCATGTTATGCACGAAACATTTGTTTGAGGTGCGAAAATAGAATTTGTTCGAACCTCATTCATATGATTTAGTGGACTGAGGAGACACGTCAAAATGATTTTTAGGCGAACCATATGCACACGTGTCATTCTAAGATCATTTGCATGTTATGCATGAAAGTAGTGCTTGAACTGCGAGAAATAGAATTCATTGGAACTCCTTTGAAACGATTTTAGTGGCTTGAAGAGACGAAGTGAAATGATTTTTAGGCGAAACATACGCAAACATGTCCTTCGAAAATCAATTGCATCATGTTATGCACGAAACTTGTGATTGAAGTGTAAAAATAGAATTCATTTGAACTCTATTCATATGATTGAATAGGTTGTGAAGACTCATTGAAATCATTTTTAAGCGAAACAAATGAACACTTGTTGTCATTCAAATATCACGTGCATGTCATGCACGAAACTTATGTTTGAAGTGCAAAAAATTGAATTCATTCGAATTACTTTCAAATGATTTAGTGGCTTGATGAGACTCAATGAAATGATTTTTAGGCGAAACAAATGCATACGTGTTCTTCAAAAATCAATTGCATGTTATCCACGAAACTAGTGTAGGAAGTGGAAAAATAGAATTCTTTCGAACCCTATTGATCTGATTTAATGGCTTGAGGACAGTCAGTGAAATGATTATTAGGCGAAACAAATGCACACGTGTCCTTCTAAGATCATTTACATGTTATGACGAAACATGTGTTACAAGTGCAAAAATAGAATTCATTAGAATTATTTTCAAATGATTTAGTGGATTGGGGAGACTCAATGAAGTAATATTTAGGCAAAACATATGCACACGTGTCCTTCAAAAGTCGATAGCGTGTTATGCACGAAACTTCTGTTGAAAGTATAAAAATAGAATTCCTTCGAACCCTATTCATATGATTTAATGGGTAAAGGAGACTCACTGAAATAATTTTTTTGCGAAAGAAATGCAGGCTTGTCCTTGAAAGATCATCTGCATGTTATGCACGAAACGTTTGTTTGAGGTGCGAAAATAGAATTCGTTCGAACCTCGTTCATATGATTTAGTGGACTGAGGAGACACGTCAAAATGATTTTTAGGCGAACCATATGCACACGTGTCATTCTAAGATCATTTGCATGTTATGCATGAAAGTAGTGTTTGAACTGCGAGAAATAGAATTCATTGGAACTCCTTGGAAACGATTTTAGTGGCTTGAAGAGACGAAGTGAAATGATTTTTATGCGAAACATACGCAAATATGTCCTTCGAAAATCAATTGCATCATGTTACTCACGAAACTTGTGACTGAAGTGTAAAAATATAATTCATTTGAACTCTATTCATATTGATTTAATAGGTTGTGGAGACTTATTAAAATTATTTTTAAGCGAAACAAATGCAGACTTGTCATTCAAATATCATTTGCATGTTATGTACGAAACTTATGTTTGCATTGATTTAGTGGCTTGAAGAGACTCAATAAAATGATTTTTAGGCGAAACAAATGCATACGTGTTCTTCAAAAATCAATTGCATGTTATCCACGAAACTAGTGTAGGAAGTGGAAAAGTAGAATTCTTTCGAACCCTATTGATCTGATCTAATGGCTTGAGGACAGTCAGTGAAATGATTATTAGGCGAAACAAATGCACACGTGTCCTTCTAAGATCATTTACATGTTATGACGAAACATGTGTTACAAGTGCAAAAATAGAATTCGTTAGAATTATTTTCAAATGATTTAGTGGATTGGGGAGACTCAATGAAGTAATATTTAGGCAAAACATATGCACACTTTGTTGTCATTCAAATATCATGTGCATGTCATGCACGAAACTTATGTTTGAAGTGCGAAAAATAGAATTCATTCGAATTACTTTCAAATGATTTAGTGGCTTGAGGAGACTCAATGAAATGATTTTTAGGCGAAACAAATGCACACGTGTTCTTCAAAAATCAATTGCATGTTATCCATGAAACTTGTGATTGAAGTGCAAAAATAGAATTCGTTCGAACCCCATTGATCTGATTTAATGGCTTGAGGACGCTGAATGAAATGATTATTAGGCGAAACAAATGCACACGTGTCCTTCTAAGATCATTTACATGTTATGAAGAAACATGTGTTTCAAGTGCAAAAATAGAATTCATTAGAATTATTTTCAAATGATTTAGTGGATTGGGGAGACTCAATGAAGTAATATTTAGGCAAAACATATGCACACGTGTCCTTCAAAAGTCGATAGCGTGTTATGCACAAAACTTCTGTTGAAAGTATAAAAATAGAATTCCTTCGAACCCTATTCATATGATTTAATGGGTAAAGGAGACTCACTGAAATAATTTTTTTGCGAAAGAAATGCAGGCTTGTCCTTGAAAGATCATTTGCATGTTATGCACGAAACGTTTGTTTGAGGTGCGAAAATAGAATTCGTTCGAACCTCGTTCATATGATTTAGTGGACTGAGGAGACACGTCAAAATGATTGTTAGGCGAACCATATGCACACGTGTCATTCTAAGATCATTTGCATGTTATCATGAAAGTAGTGTTTGAACTGCGAGAAATAGAATTCATTGGAACTCCTTGGAAACGATTTTAGTGGCTTGAAGAGACGAAGTGAAATGATTTTTAGGCGAAACATACGCAAATATGTCCTTCGAAAATCAATTGCATCATGTTACTCACGAAACTTGTGACTGAAGTGTAAAAATAGAATTCATTTGAACTCTATTCATATTGATTTAATAGGTTGTGGAGACTTATTAAAATTATTTTTAAGCGAAACAAATGCAGACTTGTCATTCAAATATCATTTGCATGTTATGTACGAAACTTGTGTTTGCATTGATTTAGTGGCTTGAAGAGACTCAATAAAATGATTTTTAGGCGAAACAAATGCATACGTGTTCTTCAAAAATCAATTGCATGTTATCCACGAAACTAGTGTAGGAAGTGGAAAAGTAGAATTCTTTCGAACCCTATTGATCTGATCTAATGGCTTGAGGACAGTCAGTGAAATGATTATTAGGCGAAACAAATGCACACGTGTCCTTCTAAGATCATTTACATGTTATGACGAAACATGTGTTACAAGTGCAAAAATAGAATTCGTTAGAATTATTTTCAAATGATTTAGTGGATTGGGGAGACTCAATGAAGTAATATTTAGGCAAAACATATGCACACTTTGTTGTCATTCAAATATCATGTGCATGTCATGCACGAAACTTATGTTTGAAGTGCGAAAAATAGAATTCATTCGAATTACTTTCAAATGATTTAGTGGCTTGAGGAGACTCAATGAAATGATTTTTAGGCGAAACAAATGCACACGTGTTCTTCAAAAATCAATTGCATGTTATCCATGAAACTTGTGATTGAAGTGCAAAAATAGAATTCGTTCGAACCCCATTGATCTGCTTTAATGGCTTGAGGACGCTGAATGAAATGATTATTAGGCGAAACAAATGCACACGTGTCCTTCTAAGATCATTTACATGTTATGACGAAACATGTGTTTCAAGTGCAAAAATAGAATTCATTAGAATTATTTTCAAATGATTTAGTGGATTGGGGAGACTCAATGAAGTAATATTTAGGCAAAACATATGCACACGTGTCCTTCAAAAGTCGATAGCGTGTTATGCACGAAACTTCTGTTGAAAGTATAAAAATAGAATTCCTTCGAACCCTATTCATATGATTTAATGGGTAAAGGAGACTCACTGAAATAATTTTTTTGCGAAAGAAATGCAGGCTTGTCCTTGAAAGATCATTTGCATGTTATGCACGAAACGTTTGTTTGAGGTGCGAAAATAGAATTCGTTCGAACCTCGTTCATATGATTTAGTGGACTGAGGAGACACGTCAAAATGATTGTTAGGCGAACCATATGCACACGTGTCATTCTAAGATCATTTGCATGTTATGCATGAAAGTAGTGTTTGAACTGCGAGAAATAGAATTCATTGGAACTCCTTGGAAACGATTTTAGTGGCTTGAAGAGACGAAGTGAAATGATTTTTAGGCGAAACATACGCAAATATGTCCTTCGAAAATCAATTGCATCATGTTACTCACGAAACTTGTGACTGAAGTGTAAAAATATAATTCATTTGAACTCTATTCATATTGATTTAATAGGTTGTGGAGACTTATTAAAATTATTTTTAAGCGAAACAAATGCAGACTTGTCATTCAAATATCATTTGCATGTTATGTACGAAACTTGTGTTTGCATTGATTTAGTGGCTTGAAGAGACTCAATAAAATGATTTTTAGGCGAAACAAATGCATACGTGTTCTTCAAAAATCAATTGCATGTTATCCACGAAACTAGTGTAGGAAGTGGAAAAGTAGAATTCTTTCGAACCCTATTGATCTGATCTAATGGCTTGAGGACAGTCAGTGAAATGATTATTAGGCGAAACAAATGCACACGTGTCCTTCTAAGATCATTTACATGTTATGACGAAACATGTGTTACAAGTGCAAAAATAGAATTCGTTAGAATTATTTTCAAATGATTTAGTGGATTGGGGAGACTCAATGAAGTAATATTTAGGCAAAACATATGCACACTTTGTTGTCATTCAAATATCATGTGCATGTCATGCACGAAACTTATGTTTGAAGTGCGAAAAATAGAATTCATTCGAATTACTTTCAAATGATTTAGTGGCTTGAGGAGACTCAATGAAATGATTTTTAGGCGAAACAAATGCACACGTGTTCTTCAAAAATCAATTGCATGTTATCCATGAAACTTGTGATTGAAGTGCAAAAATAGAATTCGTTCGAACCCCATTGATCTGCTTTAATGGCTTGAGGACGCTGAATGAAATGATTATTAGGCGAAACAAATGCACACGTGTCCTTCTAAGATCATTTACATGTTATGACGAAACATGTGTTTCAAGTGCAAAAATAAAATTCATTAGAATTATTTTCAAATGATTTAGTGGATTGGGGAGACTGAATGAAGTAATATTTAGGCAAAACATATGCACACGTGTCCTTCAAAAGTCGATAGCGTGTTATGCACGAAACTTCTGTTGAAAGTATAAAAATAGAATTCCTTCGAACCCTATTCATATGATTTAATGGGTAAAGGAGACTCACTGAAATAATTTTTTTGCGAAAGAAATGCAGGCTTGTCCTTGAAAGATCATTTGCATGTTATGCACGAAACGTTTGTTTGAGGTGCGAAAATAGAATTCGTTCGAACCTCGTTCATATGATTTAGTGGACTGAGGAGACACGTCAAAATGATTGTTAGGCGAACCATATGCACACGTGTCATTCTAAGATCATTTGCATGTTATGCATGAAAGTAGTGTTTGAACTGCGAGAAATAGAATTCATTGGAACTCCTTGGAAACGATTTTAGTGGCTTGAAGAGACGAAGTGAAATGATTTTTAGGCGAAACATACGCAAATATGTCCTTCGAAAATCAATTGCATCATGTTACTCACGAAACTTGTGACTGAAGTGTAAAAATATAATTCATTTGAACTCTATTCATATTGATTTAATAGGTTGTGGAGACTTATTAAAATTATTTTTAAGCGAAACAAATGCAGACTTGTCATTCAAATATCATTTGCATGTTATGTACGAAACTTGTGTTTGCATTGATTTAGTGGCTTGAAGAGACTCAATAAAATGATTTTTAGGCGAAACAAATGCATACGTGTTCTTCAAAAATCAATTGCATGTTATCCACGAAACTAGTGTAGGAAGTGGAAAAGTAGAATTCTTTCGAACCCTATTGATCTGATCTAATGGCTTGAGGACAGTCAGTGAAATGATTATTAGGCGAAACAAATGCACACGTGTCCTTCTAAGATCATTTACATGTTATGACGAAACATGTGTTACAAGTGCAAAAATAGAATTCGTTAGAATTATTTTCAAATGATTTAGTGGATTGGGGAGACTCAATGAAGTAATATTTAGGCAAAACATATGCACACTTTGTTGTCATTCAAATATCATGTGCATGTCATGCACGAAACTTATGTTTGAAGTGCGAAAAATAGAATTCATTCGAATTACTTTCAAATGATTTAGTGGCTTGAGGAGACTCAATGAAATGATTTTTAGGCGAAACAAATGCACACGTGTTCTTCAAAAATCAATTGCATGTTATCCATGAAACTTGTGATTGAAGTGCAAAAATAGAATTCGTTCGAACCCCATTGATCTGATTTAATGGCTTGAGGACGCTGAATGAAATGATTATTAGGCGAAACAAATGCACACGTGTCCTTCTAAGATCATTTACATGTTATGACGAAACATGTGTTTCAAGTGCAAAAATAGAATTCATTAGAATTATTTTCAAATGATTTAGTGGATTGGGGAGACTCAATGAAGTAATATTTAGGCAAAACATATGCACACGTGTCCTTCAAAAGTCGATAGCGTGTTATGCACAAAACTTCTGTTGAAAGTATAAAAATAGAATTCCTTCGAACCCTATTCATATGATTTAATGGGTAAAGGAGACTCACTGAAATAATTTTTTTGCGAAAGAAATGCAGGCTTGTCCTTGAAAGATCATTTGCATGTTATGCACGAAACGTTTGTTTGAGGTGCGAAAATAGAATTCGTTCGAACCTCGTTCATATGATTTAGTGGACTGAGGAGACACGTCAAAATGATTGTTAGGCGAACCATATGCACACGTGTCATTCTAAGATCATTTGCATGTTATCATGAAAGTAGTGTTTGAACTGCGAGAAATAGAATTCATTGGAACTCCTTGGAAACGATTTTAGTGGCTTGAAGAGACGAAGTGAAATGATTTTTAGGCGAAACATACGCAAATATGTCCTTCGAAAATCAATTGCATCATGTTACTCACGAAACTTGTGACTGAAGTGTAAAAATAGAATTCATTTGAACTCTATTCATATTGATTTAATAGGTTGTGGAGACTTATTAAAATTATTTTTAAGCGAAACAAATGCAGACTTGTCATTCAAATATCATTTGCATGTTATGTACGAAACTTGTGTTTGCATTGATTTAGTGGCTTGAAGAGACTCAATAAAATGATTTTTAGGCGAAACAAATGCATACGTGTTCTTCAAAAATCAATTGCATGTTATCCACGAAACTAGTGTAGGAAGTGGAAAAGTAGAATTCTTTCGAACCTTATTGATCTGATCTAATGGCTTGAGGACAGTCGGTGAAATGATTATTAGGCGAAACAAATGCACACGTGTCCTTCTAAGATCATTTACATGTTATGACGAAACATGTGTTACAAGTGCAAAAATAGAATTCGTTAGAATTATTTTCAAATGATTTAGTGGATTGGGGAGACTCAATGAAGTAATATTTAGGCAAAACATATGCACACTTTGTTGTCATTCAAATATCATGTGCATGTCATGCACGAAACTTATGTTTGAAGTGCGAAAAATAGAATTCATTCGAATTACTTTCAAATGATTTAGTGGCTTGAGGAGACTCAATGAAATGATTTTTAGGCGAAACAAATGCACACGTGTTCTTCAAAAATCAATTGCATGTTATCCATGAAACTTGTGATTGAAGTGCAAAAATAGAATTCGTTCGAACCCCATTGATCTGATTTAATGGCTTGAGGACGCTGAATGAAATGATTATTAGGCGAAACAAATGCACACGTGTCCTTCTAAGATCATTTACATGTTATGAAGAAACATGTGTTTCAAGTGCAAAAATAGAATTCATTAGAATTATTTTCAAATGATTTAGTGGATTGGGGAGACTGAATGAAGTAATATTTAGGCAAAACATATGCACACGTGTCCTTCAAAAGTCGATAGCGTGTTATGCACGAAACTTCTGTTGAAAGTATAAAAATAGAATTCCTTCGAACCCTATTCATATGATTTAATGGGTAAAGGAGACTCACTGAAATAATTTTTTTGCGAAAGAAATGCAGGCTTGTCCTTGAAAGATCATTTGCATGTTATGCACGAAACGTTTGTTTGAGGTGCGAAAATAGAATTCGTTCGAACCTCGTTCATATGATTTAGTGGACTGAGGAGACACGTCAAAATGATTGTTAGGCGAACCATATGCACACGTGTCATTCTAAGATCATTTGCATGTTATCATGAAAGTAGTGTTTGAACTGCGAGAAATAGAATTCATTGGAACTCCTTGGAAACGATTTTAGTGGCTTGAAGAGACGAAGTGAAATGATTTTTAGGCGAAACATACGCAAATATGTCCTTCGAAAATCAATTGCATCATGTTACTCACGAAACTTGTGACTGAAGTGTAAAAATAGAATTCATTTGAACTCTATTCATATTGATTTAATAGGTTGTGGAGACTTATTAAAATTATTTTTAAGCGAAACAAATGCAGACTTGTCATTCAAATATCATTTGCATGTTATGTACGAAACTTGTGTTTGCATTGATTTAGTGGCTTGAAGAGACTCAATAAAATGATTTTTAGGCGAAACAAATGCATACGTGTTCTTCAAAAATCAATTGCATGTTATCCACGAAACTAGTGTAGGAAGTGGAAAAGTAGAATTCTTTCGAACCCTATTGATCTGATCTAATGGCTTGAGGACAGTCAGTGAAATGATTATTAGGCGAAACAAATGCACACGTGTCCTTCTAAGATCATTTACATGTTATGACGAAACATGTGTTACAAGTGCAAAAATAGAATTCGTTAGAATTATTTTCAAATGATTTAGTGGATTGGGGAGACTCAATGAAGTAATATTTAGGCAAAACATATGCACACTTTGTTGTCATTCAAATATCATGTGCATGTCATGCACGAAACTTATGTTTGAAGTGCGAAAAATAGAATTCATTCGAATTACTTTCAAATGATTTAGTGGCTTGAGGAGACTCAATGAAATGATTTTTAGGCGAAACAAATGCACACGTGTTCTTCAAAAATCAATTGCATGTTATCCATGAAACTTGTGATTGAAGTGCAAAAATAGAATTCGTTCGAACCCCATTGATCTGATTTAATGGCTTGAGGACGCTGAATGAAATGATTATTAGGCGAAACAAATGCACACGTGTCCTTCTAAGATCATTTACATGTTATGAAGAAACATGTGTTTCAAGTGCAAAAATAGAATTCATTAGAATTATTTTCAAATGATTTAGTGGATTGGGGAGACTCAATGAAGTAATATTTAGGCAAAACATATGCACACGTGTCCTTCAAAAGTCGATAGCGTGTTATGCACAAAACTTCTGTTGAAAGTATAAAAATAGAATTCCTTCGAACCCTATTCATATGATTTAATGGGTAAAGGAGACTCACTGAAATAATTTTTTTGCGAAAGAAATGCAGGCTTGTCCTTGAAAGATCATTTGCATGTTATGCACGAAACGTTTGTTTGAGGTGCGAAAATAGAATTCGTTCGAACCTCGTTCATATGATTTAGTGGACTGAGGAGACACGTCAAAATGATTGTTAGGCGAACCATATGCACACGTGTCATTCTAAGATCATTTGCATGTTATCATGAAAGTAGTGTTTGAACTGCGAGAAATAGAATTCATTGGAACTCCTTGGAAACGATTTTAGTGGCTTGAAGAGACGAAGTGAAATGATTTTTAGGCGAAACATACGCAAATATGTCCTTCGAAAATCAATTGCATCATGTTACTCACGAAACTTGTGACTGAAGTGTAAAAATAGAATTCATTTGAACTCTATTCATATTGATTTAATAGGTTGTGGAGACTTATTAAAATTATTTTTAAGCGAAACAAATGCAGACTTGTCATTCAAATATCATTTGCATGTTATGTACGAAACTTGTGTTTGCATTGATTTAGTGGCTTGAAGAGACTCAATAAAATGATTTTTAGGCGAAACAAATGCATACGTGTTCTTCAAAAATCAATTGCATGTTATCCACGAAACTAGTGTAGGAAGTGGAAAAGTAGAATTCTTTCGAACCCTATTGATCTGATCTAATGGCTTGAGGACAGTCAGTGAAATGATTATTAGGCGAAACAAATGCACACGTGTCCTTCTAAGATCATTTACATGTTATGACGAAACATGTGTTACAAGTGCAAAAATAGAATTCGTTAGAATTATTTTCAAATGATTTAGTGGATTGGGGAGACTCAATGAAGTAATATTTAGGCAAAACATATGCACACTTTGTTGTCATTCAAATATCATGTGCATGTCATGCACGAAACTTATGTTTGAAGTGCGAAAAATAGAATTCATTCGAATTACTTTCAAATGATTTAGTGGCTTGAGGAGACTCAATGAAATGATTTTTAGGCGAAACAAATGCACACGTGTTCTTCAAAAATCAATTGCATGTTATCCATGAAACTTGTGATTGAAGTGCAAAAATAGAATTCGTTCGAACCCCATTGATCTGCTTTAATGGCTTGAGGACGCTGAATGAAATGATTATTAGGCGAAACAAATGCACACGTGTCCTTCTAAGATCATTTACATGTTATGACGAAACATGTGTTTCAAGTGCAAAAATAGAATTCATTAGAATTATTTTCAAATGATTTAGTGGATTGGGGAGACTCAATGAAGTAATATTTAGGCAAAACATATGCACACGTGTCCTTCAAAAGTCGATAGCGTGTTATGCACGAAACTTCTGTTGAAAGTATAAAAATAGAATTCCTTCGAACCCTATTCATATGATTTAATGGGTAAAGGAGACTCACTGAAATAATTTTTTTGCGAAAGAAATGCAGGCTTGTCCTTGAAAGATCATTTGCATGTTATGCACGAAACGTTTGTTTGAGGTGCGAAAATAGAATTCGTTCGAACCTCGTTCATATGATTTAGTGGACTGAGGAGACACGTCAAAATGATTGTTAGGCGAACCATATGCACACGTGTCATTCTAAGATCATTTGCATGTTATGCATGAAAGTAGTGTTTGAACTGCGAGAAATAGAATTCATTGGAACTCCTTGGAAACGATTTTAGTGGCTTGAAGAGACGAAGTGAAATGATTTTTAGGCGAAACATACGCAAATATGTCCTTCGAAAATCAATTGCATCATGTTACTCACGAAACTTGTGACTGAAGTGTAAAAATATAATTCATTTGAACTCTATTCATATTGATTTAATAGGTTGTGGAGACTTATTAAAATTATTTTTAAGCGAAACAAATGCAGACTTGTCATTCAAATATCATTTGCATGTTATGTACGAAACTTGTGTTTGCATTGATTTAGTGGCTTGAAGAGACTCAATAAAATGATTTTTAGGCGAAACAAATGCATACGTGTTCTTCAAAAATCAATTGCATGTTATCCACGAAACTAGTGTAGGAAGTGGAAAAGTAGAATTCTTTCGAACCCTATTGATCTGATCTAATGGCTTGAGGACAGTCAGTGAAATGATTATTAGGCGAAACAAATGCACACGTGTCCTTCTAAGATCATTTACATGTTATGACGAAACATGTGTTACAAGTGCAAAAATAGAATTCGTTAGAATTATTTTCAAATGATTTAGTGGATTGGGGAGACTCAATGAAGTAATATTTAGGCAAAACATATGCACACTTTGTTGTCATTCAAATATCATGTGCATGTCATGCACGAAACTTATGTTTGAAGTGCGAAAAATAGAATTCATTCGAATTACTTTCAAATGATTTAGTGGCTTGAGGAGACTCAATGAAATGATTTTTAGGCGAAACAAATGCACACGTGTTCTTCAAAAATCAATTGCATGTTATCCATGAAACTTGTGATTGAAGTGCAAAAATAGAATTCGTTCGAACCCCATTGATCTGATTTAATGGCTTGAGGACGCTGAATGAAATGATTATTAGGCGAAACAAATGCACACGTGTCCTTCTAAGATCATTTACATGTTATGACGAAACATGTGTTTCAAGTGCAAAAATAGAATTCATTAGAATTATTTTCAAATGATTTAGTGGATTGGGGAGACTCAATGAAGTAATATTTAGGCAAAACATATGCACACGTGTCCTTCAAAAGTCGATAGCGTGTTATGCACAAAACTTCTGTTGAAAGTATAAAAATAGAATTCCTTCGAACCCTATTCATATGATTTAATGGGTAAAGGAGACTCACTGAAATAATTTTTTTGCGAAAGAAATGCAGGCTTGTCCTTGAAAGATCATTTGCATGTTATGCACGAAACGTTTGTTTGAGGTGCGAAAATAGAATTCGTTCGAACCTCGTTCATATGATTTAGTGGACTGAGGAGACACGTCAAAATGATTGTTAGGCGAACCATATGCACACGTGTCATTCTAAGATCATTTGCATGTTATCATGAAAGTAGTGTTTGAACTGCGAGAAATAGAATTCATTGGAACTCCTTGGAAACGATTTTAGTGGCTTGAAGAGACGAAGTGAAATGATTTTTAGGCGAAACATACGCAAATATGTCCTTCGAAAATCAATTGCATCATGTTACTCACGAAACTTGTGACTGAAGTGTAAAAATAGAATTCATTTGAACTCTATTCATATTGATTTAATAGGTTGTGGAGACTTATTAAAATTATTTTTAAGCGAAACAAATGCAGACTTGTCATTCAAATATCATTTGCATGTTATGTACGAAACTTGTGTTTGCATTGATTTAGTGGCTTGAAGAGACTCAATAAAATGATTTTTAGGCGAAACAAATGCATACGTGTTCTTCAAAAATCAATTGCATGTTATCCACGAAACTAGTGTAGGAAGTGGAAAAGTAGAATTCTTTCGAACCCTATTGATCTGATCTAATGGCTTGAGGACAGTCGGTGAAATGATTATTAGGCGAAACAAATGCACACGTGTCCTTCTAAGATCATTTACATGTTATGACGAAACATGTGTTACAAGTGCAAAAATAGAATTCGTTAGAATTATTTTCAAATGATTTAGTGGATTGGGGAGACTCAATGAAGTAATATTTAGGCAAAACATATGCACACTTTGTTGTCATTCAAATATCATGTGCATGTCATGCACGAAACTTATGTTTGAAGTGCGAAAAATAGAATTCATTCGAATTACTTTCAAATGATTTAGTGGCTTGAGGAGACTCAATGAAATGATTTTTAGGCGAAACAAATGCACACGTGTTCTTCAAAAATCAATTGCATGTTATCCATGAAACTTGTGATTGAAGTGCAAAAATAGAATTCGTTCGAACCCCATTGATCTGATTTAATGGCTTGAGGACGCTGAATGAAATGATTATTAGGCGAAACAAATGCACACGTGTCCTTCTAAGATCATTTACATGTTATGAAGAAACATGTGTTTCAAGTGCAAAAATAGAATTCATTAGAATTATTTTCAAATGATTTAGTGGATTGGGGAGACTGAATGAAGTAATATTTAGGCAAAACATATGCACACGTGTCCTTCAAAAGTCGATAGCGTGTTATGCACGAAACTTCTGTTGAAAGTATAAAAATAGAATTCCTTCGAACCCTATTCATATGATTTAATGGGTAAAGGAGACTCACTGAAATAATTTTTTTGCGAAAGAAATGCAGGCTTGTCCTTGAAAGATCATTTGCATGTTATGCACGAAACGTTTGTTTGAGGTGCGAAAATAGAATTCGTTCGAACCTCGTTCATATGATTTAGTGGACTGAGGAGACACGTCAAAATGATTGTTAGGCGAACCATATGCACACGTGTCATTCTAAGATCATTTGCATGTTATCATGAAAGTAGTGTTTGAACTGCGAGAAATAGAATTCATTGGAACTCCTTGGAAACGATTTTAGTGGCTTGAAGAGACGAAGTGAAATGATTTTTAGGCGAAACATACGCAAATATGTCCTTCGAAAATCAATTGCATCATGTTACTCACGAAACTTGTGACTGAAGTGTAAAAATAGAATTCATTTGAACTCTATTCATATTGATTTAATAGGTTGTGGAGACTTATTAAAATTATTTTTAAGCGAAACAAATGCAGACTTGTCATTCAAATATCATTTGCATGTTATGTACGAAACTTGTGTTTGCATTGATTTAGTGGCTTGAAGAGACTCAATAAAATGATTTTTAGGCGAAACAAATGCATACGTGTTCTTCAAAAATCAATTGCATGTTATCCACGAAACTAGTGTAGGAAGTGGAAAAGTAGAATTCTTTCGAACCCTATTGATCTGATCTAATGGCTTGAGGACAGTCAGTGAAATGATTATTAGGCGAAACAAATGCACACGTGTCCTTCTAAGATCATTTACATGTTATGACGAAACATGTGTTACAAGTGCAAAAATAGAATTCGTTAGAATTATTTTCAAATGATTTAGTGGATTGGGGAGACTCAATGAAGTAATATTTAGGCAAAACATATGCACACTTTGTTGTCATTCAAATATCATGTGCATGTCATGCACGAAACTTATGTTTGAAGTGCGAAAAATAGAATTCATTCGAATTACTTTCAAATGATTTAGTGGCTTGAGGAGACTCAATGAAATGATTTTTAGGCGAAACAAATGCACACGTGTTCTTCAAAAATCAATTGCATGTTATCCATGAAACTTGTGATTGAAGTGCAAAAATAGAATTCGTTCGAACCCCATTGATCTGATTTAATGGCTTGAGGACGCTGAATGAAATGATTATTAGGCGAAACAAATGCACACGTGTCCTTCTAAGATCATTTACATGTTATGAAGAAACATGTGTTTCAAGTGCAAAAATAGAATTCATTAGAATTATTTTCAAATGATTTAGTGGATTGGGGAGACTCAATGAAGTAATATTTAGGCAAAACATATGCACACGTGTCCTTCAAAAGTCGATAGCGTGTTATGCACGAAACTTCTGTTGAAAGTATAAAAATAGAATTCCTTCGAACCCTATTCATATGATTTAATGGGTAAAGGAGACTCACTGAAATAATTTTTTTGCGAAAGAAATGCAGGCTTGTCCTTGAAAGATCATTTGCATGTTATGCACGAAACGTTTGTTTGAGGTGCGAAAATAGAATTCGTTCGAACCTCGTTCATATGATTTAGTGGACTGAGGAGACACGTCAAAATGATTGTTAGGCGAACCATATGCACACGTGTCATTCTAAGATCATTTGCATGTTATGCATGAAAGTAGTGTTTGAACTGCGAGAAATAGAATTCATTGGAACTCCTTGGAAACGATTTTAGTGGCTTGAAGAGACGAAGTGAAATGATTTTTAGGCGAAACATACGCAAATATGTCCTTCGAAAATCAATTGCATCATGTTACTCACGAAACTTGTGACTGAAGTGTAAAAATAGAATTCATTTGAACTCTATTCATATTGATTTAATAGGTTGTGGAGACTTATTAAAATTATTTTTAAGCGAAACAAATGCAGACTTGTCATTCAAATATCATTTGCATGTTATGTACGAAACTTGTGTTTGCATTGATTTAGTGGCTTGAAGAGACTCAATAAAATGATTTTTAGGCGAAACAAATGCATACGTGTTCTTCAAAAATCAATTGCATGTTATCCACGAAACTAGTGTAGGAAGTGGAAAAGTAGAATTCTTTCGAACCCTATTGATCTGATCTAATGGCTTGAGGACAGTCAGTGAAATGATTATTAGGCGAAACAAATGCACACGTGTCCTTCTAAGATCATTTACATGTTATGACGAAACATGTGTTACAAGTGCAAAAATAGAATTCGTTAGAATTATTTTCAAATGATTTAGTGGATTGGGGAGACTCAATGAAGTAATATTTAGGCAAAACATATGCACACTTTGTTGTCATTCAAATATCATGTGCATGTCATGCACGAAACTTATGTTTGAAGTGCGAAAAATAGAATTCATTCGAATTACTTTCAAATGATTTAGTGGCTTGAGGAGACTCAATGAAATGATTTTTAGGCGAAACAAATGCACACGTGTTCTTCAAAAATCAATTGCATGTTATCCATGAAACTTGTGATTGAAGTGCAAAAATAGAATTCGTTCGAACCCCATTGATCTGATTTAATGGCTTGAGGACGCTGAATGAAATGATTATTAGGCGAAACAAATGCACACGTGTCCTTCTAAGATCATTTACATGTTATGACGAAACATGTGTTTCAAGTGCAAAAATAGAATTCATTAGAATTATTTTCAAATGATTTAGTGGATTGGGGAGACTCAATGAAGTAATATTTAGGCAAAACATATGCACACGTGTCCTTCAAAAGTCGATAGCGTGTTATGCACAAAACTTCTGTTGAAAGTATAAAAATAGAATTCCTTCGAACCCTATTCATATGATTTAATGGGTAAAGGAGACTCACTGAAATAATTTTTTTGCGAAAGAAATGCAGGCTTGTCCTTGAAAGATCATTTGCATGTTATGCACGAAACGTTTGTTTGAGGTGCGAAAATAGAATTCGTTCGAACCTCGTTCATATGATTTAGTGGACTGAGGAGACACGTCAAAATGATTGTTAGGCGAACCATATGCACACGTGTCATTCTAAGATCATTTGCATGTTATCATGAAAGTAGTGTTTGAACTGCGAGAAATAGAATTCATTGGAACTCCTTGGAAACGATTTTAGTGGCTTGAAGAGACGAAGTGAAATGATTTTTAGGCGAAACATACGCAAATATGTCCTTCGAAAATCAATTGCATCATGTTACTCACGAAACTTGTGACTGAAGTGTAAAAATAGAATTCATTTGAACTCTATTCATATTGATTTAATAGGTTGTGGAGACTTATTAAAATTATTTTTAAGCGAAACAAATGCAGACTTGTCATTCAAATATCATTTGCATGTTATGTACGAAACTTGTGTTTGCATTGATTTAGTGGCTTGAAGAGACTCAATAAAATGATTTTTAGGCGAAACAAATGCATACGTGTTCTTCAAAAATCAATTGCATGTTATCCACGAAACTAGTGTAGGAAGTGGAAAAGTAGAATTCTTTCGAACCCTATTGATCTGATCTAATGGCTTGAGGACAGTCGGTGAAATGATTATTAGGCGAAACAAATGCACACGTGTCCTTCTAAGATCATTTACATGTTATGACGAAACATGTGTTACAAGTGCAAAAATAGAATTCGTTAGAATTATTTTCAAATGATTTAGTGGATTGGGGAGACTCAATGAAGTAATATTTAGGCAAAACATATGCACACTTTGTTGTCATTCAAATATCATGTGCATGTCATGCACGAAACTTATGTTTGAAGTGCGAAAAATAGAATTCATTCGAATTACTTTCAAATGATTTAGTGGCTTGAGGAGACTCAATGAAATGATTTTTAGGCGAAACAAATGCACACGTGTTCTTCAAAAATCAATTGCATGTTATCCATGAAACTTGTGATTGAAGTGCAAAAATAGAATTCGTTCGAACCCCATTGATCTGATTTAATGGCTTGAGGACGCTGAATGAAATGATTATTAGGCGAAACAAATGCACACGTGTCCTTCTAAGATCATTTACATGTTATGAAGAAACATGTGTTTCAAGTGCAAAAATAGAATTCATTAGAATTATTTTCAAATGATTTAGTGGATTGGGGAGACTGAATGAAGTAATATTTAGGCAAAACATATGCACACGTGTCCTTCAAAAGTCGATAGCGTGTTATGCACGAAACTTCTGTTGAAAGTATAAAAATAGAATTCCTTCGAACCCTATTCATATGATTTAATGGGTAAAGGAGACTCACTGAAATAATTTTTTTGCGAAAGAAATGCAGGCTTGTCCTTGAAAGATCATTTGCATGTTATGCACGAAACGTTTGTTTGAGGTGCGAAAATAGAATTCGTTCGAACCTCGTTCATATGATTTAGTGGACTGAGGAGACACGTCAAAATGATTGTTAGGCGAACCATATGCACACGTGTCATTCTAAGATCATTTGCATGTTATCATGAAAGTAGTGTTTGAACTGCGAGAAATAGAATTCATTGGAACTCCTTGGAAACGATTTTAGTGGCTTGAAGAGACGAAGTGAAATGATTTTTAGGCGAAACATACGCAAATATGTCCTTCGAAAATCAATTGCATCATGTTACTCACGAAACTTGTGACTGAAGTGTAAAAATAGAATTCATTTGAACTCTATTCATATTGATTTAATAGGTTGTGGAGACTTATTAAAATTATTTTTAAGCGAAACAAATGCAGACTTGTCATTCAAATATCATTTGCATGTTATGTACGAAACTTGTGTTTGCATTGATTTAGTGGCTTGAAGAGACTCAATAAAATGATTTTTAGGCGAAACAAATGCATACGTGTTCTTCAAAAATCAATTGCATGTTATCCACGAAACTAGTGTAGGAAGTGGAAAAGTAGAATTCTTTCGAACCCTATTGATCTGATCTAATGGCTTGAGGACAGTCAGTGAAATGATTATTAGGCGAAACAAATGCACACGTGTCCTTCTAAGATCATTTACATGTTATGACGAAACATGTGTTACAAGTGCAAAAATAGAATTCGTTAGAATTATTTTCAAATGATTTAGTGGATTGGGGAGACTCAATGAAGTAATATTTAGGCAAAACATATGCACACTTTGTTGTCATTCAAATATCATGTGCATGTCATGCACGAAACTTATGTTTGAAGTGCGAAAAATAGAATTCATTCGAATTACTTTCAAATGATTTAGTGGCTTGAGGAGACTCAATGAAATGATTTTTAGGCGAAACAAATGCACACGTGTTCTTCAAAAATCAATTGCATGTTATCCATGAAACTTGTGATTGAAGTGCAAAAATAGAATTCGTTCGAACCCCATTGATCTGATTTAATGGCTTGAGGACGCTGAATGAAATGATTATTAGGCGAAACAAATGCACACGTGTCCTTCTAAGATCATTTACATGTTATGAAGAAACATGTGTTTCAAGTGCAAAAATAGAATTCATTAGAATTATTTTCAAATGATTTAGTGGATTGGGGAGACTCAATGAAGTAATATTTAGGCAAAACATATGCACACGTGTCCTTCAAAAGTCGATAGCGTGTTATGCACAAAACTTCTGTTGAAAGTATAAAAATAGAATTCCTTCGAACCCTATTCATATGATTTAATGGGTAAAGGAGACTCACTGAAATAATTTTTTTGCGAAAGAAATGCAGGCTTGTCCTTGAAAGATCATTTGCATGTTATGCACGAAACGTTTGTTTGAGGTGCGAAAATAGAATTCGTTCGAACCTCGTTCATATGATTTAGTGGACTGAGGAGACACGTCAAAATGATTGTTAGGCGAACCATATGCACACGTGTCATTCTAAGATCATTTGCATGTTATCATGAAAGTAGTGTTTGAACTGCGAGAAATAGAATTCATTGGAACTCCTTGGAAACGATTTTAGTGGCTTGAAGAGACGAAGTGAAATGATTTTTAGGCGAAACATACGCAAATATGTCCTTCGAAAATCAATTGCATCATGTTACTCACGAAACTTGTGACTGAAGTGTAAAAATAGAATTCATTTGAACTCTATTCATATTGATTTAATAGGTTGTGGAGACTTATTAAAATTATTTTTAAGCGAAACAAATGCAGACTTGTCATTCAAATATCATTTGCATGTTATGTACGAAACTTGTGTTTGCATTGATTTAGTGGCTTGAAGAGACTCAATAAAATGATTTTTAGGCGAAACAAATGCATACGTGTTCTTCAAAAATCAATTGCATGTTATCCACGAAACTAGTGTAGGAAGTGGAAAAGTAGAATTCTTTCGAACCCTATTGATCTGATCTAATGGCTTGAGGACAGTCAGTGAAATGATTATTAGGCGAAACAAATGCACACGTGTCCTTCTAAGATCATTTACATGTTATGACGAAACATGTGTTACAAGTGCAAAAATAGAATTCGTTAGAATTATTTTCAAATGATTTAGTGGATTGGGGAGACTCAATGAAGTAATATTTAGGCAAAACATATGCACACTTTGTTGTCATTCAAATATCATGTGCATGTCATGCACGAAACTTATGTTTGAAGTGCGAAAAATAGAATTCATTCGAATTACTTTCAAATGATTTAGTGGCTTGAGGAGACTCAATGAAATGATTTTTAGGCGAAACAAATGCACACGTGTTCTTCAAAAATCAATTGCATGTTATCCATGAAACTTGTGATTGAAGTGCAAAAATAGAATTCGTTCGAACCCCATTGATCTGATTTAATGGCTTGAGGACGCTGAATGAAATGATTATTAGGCGAAACAAATGCACACGTGTCCTTCTAAGATCATTTACATGTTATGACGAAACATGTGTTTCAAGTGCAAAAATAGAATTCATTAGAATTATTTTCAAATGATTTAGTGGATTGGGGAGACTCAATGAAGTAATATTTAGGCAAAACATATGCACACGTGTCCTTCAAAAGTCGATAGCGTGTTATGCACAAAACTTCTGTTGAAAGTATAAAAATAGAATTCCTTCGAACCCTATTCATATGATTTAATGGGTAAAGGAGACTCACTGAAATAATTTTTTTGCGAAAGAAATGCAGGCTTGTCCTTGAAAGATCATTTGCATGTTATGCACGAAACGTTTGTTTGAGGTGCGAAAATAGAATTCGTTCGAACCTCGTTCATATGATTTAGTGGACTGAGGAGACACGTCAAAATGATTGTTAGGCGAACCATATGCACACGTGTCATTCTAAGATCATTTGCATGTTATCATGAAAGTAGTGTTTGAACTGCGAGAAATAGAATTCATTGGAACTCCTTGGAAACGATTTTAGTGGCTTGAAGAGACGAAGTGAAATGATTTTTAGGCGAAACATACGCAAATATGTCCTTCGAAAATCAATTGCATCATGTTACTCACGAAACTTGTGACTGAAGTGTAAAAATAGAATTCATTTGAACTCTATTCATATTGATTTAATAGGTTGTGGAGACTTATTAAAATTATTTTTAAGCGAAACAAATGCAGACTTGTCATTCAAATATCATTTGCATGTTATGTACGAAACTTGTGTTTGCATTGATTTAGTGGCTTGAAGAGACTCAATAAAATGATTTTTAGGCGAAACAAATGCATACGTGTTCTTCAAAAATCAATTGCATGTTATCCACGAAACTAGTGTAGGAAGTGGAAAAGTAGAATTCTTTCGAACCCTATTGATCTGATCTAATGGCTTGAGGACAGTCGGTGAAATGATTATTAGGCGAAACAAATGCACACGTGTCCTTCTAAGATCATTTACATGTTATGACGAAACATGTGTTACAAGTGCAAAAATAGAATTCGTTAGAATTATTTTCAAATGATTTAGTGGATTGGGGAGACTCAATGAAGTAATATTTAGGCAAAACATATGCACACTTTGTTGTCATTCAAATATCATGTGCATGTCATGCACGAAACTTATGTTTGAAGTGCGAAAAATAGAATTCATTCGAATTACTTTCAAATGATTTAGTGGCTTGAGGAGACTCAATGAAATGATTTTTAGGCGAAACAAATGCACACGTGTTCTTCAAAAATCAATTGCATGTTATCCATGAAACTTGTGATTGAAGTGCAAAAATAGAATTCGTTCGAACCCCATTGATCTGATTTAATGGCTTGAGGACGCTGAATGAAATGATTATTAGGCGAAACAAATGCACACGTGTCCTTCTAAGATCATTTACATGTTATGAAGAAACATGTGTTTCAAGTGCAAAAATAGAATTCATTAGAATTATTTTCAAATGATTTAGTGGATTGGGGAGACTGAATGAAGTAATATTTAGGCAAAACATATGCACACGTGTCCTTCAAAAGTCGATAGCGTGTTATGCACGAAACTTCTGTTGAAAGTATAAAAATAGAATTCCTTCGAACCCTATTCATATGATTTAATGGGTAAAGGAGACTCACTGAAATAATTTTTTTGCGAAAGAAATGCAGGCTTGTCCTTGAAAGATCATTTGCATGTTATGCACGAAACGTTTGTTTGAGGTGCGAAAATAGAATTCGTTCGAACCTCGTTCATATGATTTAGTGGACTGAGGAGACACGTCAAAATGATTGTTAGGCGAACCATATGCACACGTGTCATTCTAAGATCATTTGCATGTTATCATGAAAGTAGTGTTTGAACTGCGAGAAATAGAATTCATTGGAACTCCTTGGAAACGATTTTAGTGGCTTGAAGAGACGAAGTGAAATGATTTTTAGGCGAAACATACGCAAATATGTCCTTCGAAAATCAATTGCATCATGTTACTCACGAAACTTGTGACTGAAGTGTAAAAATAGAATTCATTTGAACTCTATTCATATTGATTTAATAGGTTGTGGAGACTTATTAAAATTATTTTTAAGCGAAACAAATGCAGACTTGTCATTCAAATATCATTTGCATGTTATGTACGAAACTTGTGTTTGCATTGATTTAGTGGCTTGAAGAGACTCAATAAAATGATTTTTAGGCGAAACAAATGCATACGTGTTCTTCAAAAATCAATTGCATGTTATCCACGAAACTAGTGTAGGAAGTGGAAAAGTAGAATTCTTTCGAACCCTATTGATCTGATCTAATGGCTTGAGGACAGTCAGTGAAATGATTATTAGGCGAAACAAATGCACACGTGTCCTTCTAAGATCATTTACATGTTATGACGAAACATGTGTTACAAGTGCAAAAATAGAATTCGTTAGAATTATTTTCAAATGATTTAGTGGATTGGGGAGACTCAATGAAGTAATATTTAGGCAAAACATATGCACACTTTGTTGTCATTCAAATATCATGTGCATGTCATGCACGAAACTTATGTTTGAAGTGCGAAAAATAGAATTCATTCGAATTACTTTCAAATGATTTAGTGGCTTGAGGAGACTCAATGAAATGATTTTTAGGCGAAACAAATGCACACGTGTTCTTCAAAAATCAATTGCATGTTATCCATGAAACTTGTGATTGAAGTGCAAAAATAGAATTCGTTCGAACCCCATTGATCTGATTTAATGGCTTGAGGACGCTGAATGAAATGATTATTAGGCGAAACAAATGCACACGTGTCCTTCTAAGATCATTTACATGTTATGAAGAAACATGTGTTTCAAGTGCAAAAATAGAATTCATTAGAATTATTTTCAAATGATTTAGTGGATTGGGGAGACTCAATGAAGTAATATTTAGGCAAAACATATGCACACGTGTCCTTCAAAAGTCGATAGCGTGTTATGCACAAAACTTCTGTTGAAAGTATAAAAATAGAATTCCTTCGAACCCTATTCATATGATTTAATGGGTAAAGGAGACTCACTGAAATAATTTTTTTGCGAAAGAAATGCAGGCTTGTCCTTGAAAGATCATTTGCATGTTATGCACGAAACGTTTGTTTGAGGTGCGAAAATAGAATTCGTTCGAACCTCGTTCATATGATTTAGTGGACTGAGGAGACACGTCAAAATGAT
This sequence comes from Coriaria nepalensis, assembly GCA_027186245.1. Lineage (NCBI taxonomy): Eukaryota > Viridiplantae > Streptophyta > Magnoliopsida > Cucurbitales > Coriariaceae > Coriaria > Coriaria nepalensis. Next base: position 5,744,390 of record CP114491.1, on the reverse strand, counting down.
TGTTAGGCGAACCATATGCACACGTGTCATTCTAAGATCATTTGCATGTTATCATGAAAGTAGTGTTTGAACTGCGAGAAATAGAATTCATTGGAACTCCTTGGAAACGATTTTAGTGGCTTGAAGAGACGAAGTGAAATGATTTTTAGGCGAAACATACGCAAATATGTCCTTCGAAAATCAATTGCATCATGTTACTCACGAAACTTGTGACTGAAGTGTAAAAATAGAATTCATTTGAACTCTATTCATATTGATTTAATAGGTTGTGGAGACTTATTAAAATTATTTTTAAGCGAAACAAATGCAGACTTGTCATTCAAATATCATTTGCATGTTATGTACGAAACTTGTGTTTGCATTGATTTAGTGGCTTGAAGAGACTCAATAAAATGATTTTTAGGCGAAACAAATGCATACGTGTTCTTCAAAAATCAATTGCATGTTATCCACGAAACTAGTGTAGGAAGTGGAAAAGTAGAATTCTTTCGAACCCTATTGATCTGATCTAATGGCTTGAGGACAGTCAGTGAAATGATTATTAGGCGAAACAAATGCACACGTGTCCTTCTAAGATCATTTACATGTTATGACGAAACATGTGTTACAAGTGCAAAAATAGAATTCGTTAGAATTATTTTCAAATGATTTAGTGGATTGGGGAGACTCAATGAAGTAATATTTAGGCAAAACATATGCACACTTTGTTGTCATTCAAATATCATGTGCATGTCATGCACGAAACTTATGTTTGAAGTGCGAAAAATAGAATTCATTCGAATTACTTTCAAATGATTTAGTGGCTTGAGGAGACTCAATGAAATGATTTTTAGGCGAAACAAATGCACACGTGTTCTTCAAAAATCAATTGCATGTTATCCATGAAACTTGTGATTGAAGTGCAAAAATAGAATTCGTTCGAACCCCATTGATCTGCTTTAATGGCTTGAGGACGCTGAATGAAATGATTATTAGGCGAAACAAATGCACACGTGTCCTTCTAAGATCATTTACATGTTATGACGAAACATGTGTTTCAAGTGCAAAAATAGAATTCATTAGAATTATTTTCAAATGATTTAGTGGATTGGGGAGACTCAATGAAGTAATATTTAGGCAAAACATATGCACACGTGTCCTTCAAAAGTCGATAGCGTGTTATGCACGAAACTTCTGTTGAAAGTATAAAAATAGAATTCCTTCGAACCCTATTCATATGATTTAATGGGTAAAGGAGACTCACTGAAATAATTTTTTTGCGAAAGAAATGCAGGCTTGTCCTTGAAAGATCATTTGCATGTTATGCACGAAACGTTTGTTTGAGGTGCGAAAATAGAATTCGTTCGAACCTCGTTCATATGATTTAGTGGACTGAGGAGACACGTCAAAATGATTGTTAGGCGAACCATATGCACACGTGTCATTCTAAGATCATTTGCATGTTATGCATGAAAGTAGTGTTTGAACTGCGAGAAATAGAATTCATTGGAACTCCTTGGAAACGATTTTAGTGGCTTGAAGAGACGAAGTGAAATGATTTTTAGGCGAAACATACGCAAATATGTCCTTCGAAAATCAATTGCATCATGTTACTCACGAAACTTGTGACTGAAGTGTAAAAATAGAATTCATTTGAACTCTATTCATATTGATTTAATAGGTTGTGGAGACTTATTAAAATTATTTTTAAGCGAAACAAATGCAGACTTGTCATTCAAATATCATTTGCATGTTATGTACGAAACTTGTGTTTGCATTGATTTAGTGGCTTGAAGAGACTCAATAAAATGATTTTTAGGCGAAACAAATGCATACGTGTTCTTCAAAAATCAATTGCATGTTATCCACGAAACTAGTGTAGGAAGTGGAAAAGTAGAATTCTTTCGAACCCTATTGATCTGATCTAATGGCTTGAGGACAGTCAGTGAAATGATTATTAGGCGAAACAAATGCACACGTGTCCTTCTAAGATCATTTACATGTTATGACGAAACATGTGTTACAAGTGCAAAAATAGAATTCGTTAGAATTATTTTCAAATGATTTAGTGGATTGGGGAGACTCAATGAAGTAATATTTAGGCAAAACATATGCACACTTTGTTGTCATTCAAATATCATGTGCATGTCATGCACGAAACTTATGTTTGAAGTGCGAAAAATAGAATTCATTCGAATTACTTTCAAATGATTTAGTGGCTTGAGGAGACTCAATGAAATGATTTTTAGGCGAAACAAATGCACACGTGTTCTTCAAAAATCAATTGCATGTTATCCATGAAACTTGTGATTGAAGTGCAAAAATAGAATTCGTTCGAACCCCATTGATCTGATTTAATGGCTTGAGGACGCTGAATGAAATGATTATTAGGCGAAACAAATGCACACGTGTCCTTCTAAGATCATTTACATGTTATGACGAAACATGTGTTTCAAGTGCAAAAATAGAATTCATTAGAATTATTTTCAAATGATTTAGTGGATTGGGGAGACTCAATGAAGTAATATTTAGGCAAAACATATGCACACGTGTCCTTCAAAAGTCGATAGCGTGTTATGCACAAAACTTCTGTTGAAAGTATAAAAATAGAATTCCTTCGAACCCTATTCATATGATTTAATGGGTAAAGGAGACTCACTGAAATAATTTTTTTGCGAAAGAAATGCAGGCTTGTCCTTGAAAGATCATTTGCATGTTATGCACGAAACGTTTGTTTGAGGTGCGAAAATAGAATTCGTTCGAACCTCGTTCATATGATTTAGTGGACTGAGGAGACACGTCAAAATGATTGTTAGGCGAACCATATGCACACGTGTCATTCTAAGATCATTTGCATGTTATCATGAAAGTAGTGTTTGAACTGCGAGAAATAGAATTCATTGGAACTCCTTGGAAACGATTTTAGTGGCTTGAAGAGACGAAGTGAAATGATTTTTAGGCGAAACATACGCAAATATGTCCTTCGAAAATCAATTGCATCATGTTACTCACGAAACTTGTGACTGAAGTGTAAAAATAGAATTCATTTGAACTCTATTCATATTGATTTAATAGGTTGTGGAGACTTATTAAAATTATTTTTAAGCGAAACAAATGCAGACTTGTCATTCAAATATCATTTGCATGTTATGTACGAAACTTGTGTTTGCATTGATTTAGTGGCTTGAAGAGACTCAATAAAATGATTTTTAGGCGAAACAAATGCATACGTGTTCTTCAAAAATCAATTGCATGTTATCCACGAAACTAGTGTAGGAAGTGGAAAAGTAGAATTCTTTCGAACCCTATTGATCTGATCTAATGGCTTGAGGACAGTCGGTGAAATGATTATTAGGCGAAACAAATGCACACGTGTCCTTCTAAGATCATTTACATGTTATGACGAAACATGTGTTACAAGTGCAAAAATAGAATTCGTTAGAATTATTTTCAAATGATTTAGTGGATTGGGGAGACTCAATGAAGTAATATTTAGGCAAAACATATGCACACTTTGTTGTCATTCAAATATCATGTGCATGTCATGCACGAAACTTATGTTTGAAGTGCGAAAAATAGAATTCATTCGAATTACTTTCAAATGATTTAGTGGCTTGAGGAGACTCAATGAAATGATTTTTAGGCGAAACAAATGCACACGTGTTCTTCAAAAATCAATTGCATGTTATCCATGAAACTTGTGATTGAAGTGCAAAAATAGAATTCGTTCGAACCCCATTGATCTGATTTAATGGCTTGAGGACGCTGAATGAAATGATTATTAGGCGAAACAAATGCACACGTGTCCTTCTAAGATCATTTACATGTTATGAAGAAACATGTGTTTCAAGTGCAAAAATAGAATTCATTAGAATTATTTTCAAATGATTTAGTGGATTGGGGAGACTGAATGAAGTAATATTTAGGCAAAACATATGCACACGTGTCCTTCAAAAGTCGATAGCGTGTTATGCACGAAACTTCTGTTGAAAGTATAAAAATAGAATTCCTTCGAACCCTATTCATATGATTTAATGGGTAAAGGAGACTCACTGAAATAATTTTTTTGCGAAAGAAATGCAGGCTTGTCCTTGAAAGATCATTTGCATGTTATGCACGAAACGTTTGTTTGAGGTGCGAAAATAGAATTCGTTCGAACCTCGTTCATATGATTTAGTGGACTGAGGAGACACGTCAAAATGATTGTTAGGCGAACCATATGCACACGTGTCATTCTAAGATCATTTGCATGTTATCATGAAAGTAGTGTTTGAACTGCGAGAAATAGAATTCATTGGAACTCCTTGGAAACGATTTTAGTGGCTTGAAGAGACGAAGTGAAATGATTTTTAGGCGAAACATACGCAAATATGTCCTTCGAAAATCAATTGCATCATGTTACTCACGAAACTTGTGACTGAAGTGTAAAAATAGAATTCATTTGAACTCTATTCATATTGATTTAATAGGTTGTGGAGACTTATTAAAATTATTTTTAAGCGAAACAAATGCAGACTTGTCATTCAAATATCATTTGCATGTTATGTACGAAACTTGTGTTTGCATTGATTTAGTGGCTTGAAGAGACTCAATAAAATGATTTTTAGGCGAAACAAATGCATACGTGTTCTTCAAAAATCAATTGCATGTTATCCACGAAACTAGTGTAGGAAGTGGAAAAGTAGAATTCTTTCGAACCCTATTGATCTGATCTAATGGCTTGAGGACAGTCAGTGAAATGATTATTAGGCGAAACAAATGCACACGTGTCCTTCTAAGATCATTTACATGTTATGACGAAACATGTGTTACAAGTGCAAAAATAGAATTCGTTAGAATTATTTTCAAATGATTTAGTGGATTGGGGAGACTCAATGAAGTAATATTTAGGCAAAACATATGCACACTTTGTTGTCATTCAAATATCATGTGCATGTCATGCACGAAACTTATGTTTGAAGTGCGAAAAATAGAATTCATTCGAATTACTTTCAAATGATTTAGTGGCTTGAGGAGACTCAATGAAATGATTTTTAGGCGAAACAAATGCACACGTGTTCTTCAAAAATCAATTGCATGTTATCCATGAAACTTGTGATTGAAGTGCAAAAATAGAATTCGTTCGAACCCCATTGATCTGCTTTAATGGCTTGAGGACGCTGAATGAAATGATTATTAGGCGAAACAAATGCACACGTGTCCTTCTAAGATCATTTACATGTTATGACGAAACATGTGTTTCAAGTGCAAAAATAGAATTCATTAGAATTATTTTCAAATGATTTAGTGGATTGGGGAGACTCAATGAAGTAATATTTAGGCAAAACATATGCACACGTGTCCTTCAAAAGTCGATAGCGTGTTATGCACGAAACTTCTGTTGAAAGTATAAAAATAGAATTCCTTCGAACCCTATTCATATGATTTAATGGGTAAAGGAGACTCACTGAAATAATTTTTTTGCGAAAGAAATGCAGGCTTGTCCTTGAAAGATCATTTGCATGTTATGCACGAAACGTTTGTTTGAGGTGCGAAAATAGAATTCGTTCGAACCTCGTTCATATGATTTAGTGGACTGAGGAGACACGTCAAAATGATTGTTAGGCGAACCATATGCACACGTGTCATTCTAAGATCATTTGCATGTTATGCATGAAAGTAGTGTTTGAACTGCGAGAAATAGAATTCATTGGAACTCCTTGGAAACGATTTTAGTGGCTTGAAGAGACGAAGTGAAATGATTTTTAGGCGAAACATACGCAAATATGTCCTTCGAAAATCAATTGCATCATGTTACTCACGAAACTTGTGACTGAAGTGTAAAAATATAATTCATTTGAACTCTATTCATATTGATTTAATAGGTTGTGGAGACTTATTAAAATTATTTTTAAGCGAAACAAATGCAGACTTGTCATTCAAATATCATTTGCATGTTATGTACGAAACTTGTGTTTGCATTGATTTAGTGGCTTGAAGAGACTCAATAAAATGATTTTTAGGCGAAACAAATGCATACGTGTTCTTCAAAAATCAATTGCATGTTATCCACGAAACTAGTGTAGGAAGTGGAAAAGTAGAATTCTTTCGAACCCTATTGATCTGATCTAATGGCTTGAGGACAGTCAGTGAAATGATTATTAGGCGAAACAAATGCACACGTGTCCTTCTAAGATCATTTACATGTTATGACGAAACATGTGTTACAAGTGCAAAAATAGAATTCGTTAGAATTATTTTCAAATGATTTAGTGGATTGGGGAGACTCAATGAAGTAATATTTAGGCAAAACATATGCACACTTTGTTGTCATTCAAATATCATGTGCATGTCATGCACGAAACTTATGTTTGAAGTGCGAAAAATAGAATACATTCGAATTACTTTCAAATGATTTAGTGGCTTGAGGAGACTCAATGAAATGATTTTTAGGCGAAACAAATGCACACGTGTTCTTCAAAAATCAATTGCATGTTATCCATGAAACTTGTGATTGAAGTGCAAAAATAGAATTCGTTCGAACCCCATTGATCTGATTTAATGGCTTGAGGACGCTGAATGAAATGATTATTAGGCGAAACAAATGCACACGTGTCCTTCTAAGATCATTTACATGTTATGACGAAACATGTGTTTCAAGTGCAAAAATAGAATTCATTAGAATTATTTTCAAATGATTTAGTGGATTGGGGAGACTCAATGAAGTAATATTTAGGCAAAACATATGCACACGTGTCCTTCAAAAGTCGATAGCGTGTTATGCACGAAACTTCTGTTGAAAGTATAAAAATAGAATTCCTTCGAACCCTATTCATATGATTTAATGGGTAAAGGAGACTCACTGAAATAATTTTTTTGCGAAAGAAATGCAGGCTTGTCCTTGAAAGATCATTTGCATGTTATGCACGAAACGTTTGTTTGAGGTGCGAAAATAGAATTCGTTCGAACCTCGTTCATATGATTTAGTGGACTGAGGAGACACGTCAAAATGATTGTTAGGCGAACCATATGCACACGTGTCATTCTAAGATCATTTGCATGTTATGCATGAAAGTAGTGTTTGAACTGCGAGAAATAGAATTCATTGGAACTCCTTGGAAACGATTTTAGTGGCTTGAAGAGACGAAGTGAAATGATTTTTAGGCGAAACATACGCAAACATGTCCTTCGAAAATCAATTGCATCATGTTACTCACGAAACTTGTGACTGAAGTGTAAAAATAGAATTCATTTGAACTCTATTCATATTGATTTAATAGGTTGTGGAGGCTCATTAAAATTATTTTTAAGCGAAACAAATGCACACTTGTTATCATTCAAATATCATGTGCATGTCATGCACGAAACTTATGTTTGAAGTGCGAAAAATAGAATTCATTCGAATTACTTTCAAATGATTTAGTGGCTTGAGGAGACTCAATGAAGTAATATTCAGGCAAAACATATGCACACGTGTCCCTGAAAAGTCGATAGCATGTTATGCACGAAACTTGTGTTGGAAGTGTAAAAATAGAATTAATGCGCGCCCCATTAATATGATTTAATGTGTCAAGGAGACTCATTGAAATAATTTTTAAGCGAAAGAAATGCAGACTTGTCCTTGAAAGATCATTTGCATGTTATGCACGAAACATTTGTTTGAGGTGCGAAAATAGAATTCGTTCGAACCTCATTCATATGATTTAGTGGACTGAGGAGACACGTCAAAATGATTTTTAGGCGAACCATATGCACACGTGTCATTCTAAGATCATTTGCATGTTATGCATGAAAGTAGTGCTTGAACTGCGAGAAATAGAATTCATTGGAACTCCTTTGAAACGATTTTAGTGGCTTGAAGAGACGAAGTGAAATGATTTTTAGGCGAAACATACGCAAACATGTCCTTCGAAAATCAATTGCATCATGTTATGCACGAAACTTGTGATTGAAGTGTAAAAATAGAATTCATTTGAACTCTATTCATATGATTGAATAGGTTGTGAAGACTCATTGAAATCATTTTTAAGCGAAACAAATGCACACTTGTTGTCATTCAAATATCACGTGCATGTCATGCACGAAACTTATGTTTGAAGTGCAAAAAATTGAATTCATTCGAATTACTTTCAAATGATTTAGTGGCTTGAGGAGACTCAATGAAATGATTTTTAGGCGAAACAAATGCATACGTGTTCTTCAAAAATCAATTGCATGTTATCCACGAAACTAGTGTAGGAAGTGGAAAAATAGAATTCTTTCGAACCCTATTGATCTGATTTAATGGCTTGAGGACAGTCAGTGAAATGATTATTAGGCGAAACAAATGCACACGTAACAAATGCACACGTGTCCTTCTAAGATCATTTACATGTTATGACGAAACATGTGTTACAAGTGCAAAAATAGAATTCATTAGAATTATTTTCAAATGATTTAGTGGATTGGGGAGACTCAATGAAGTAATATTTAGGCAAAACATATGCACACGTGTCCTTCAAAAGTCGATAGCGTGTTATGCACGAAACTTCTGTTGAAAGTATAAAAATAGAATTCCTTCGAACCCTATTCATATGATTTAATGGGTAAAGGAGACTCACTGAAATAATTTTTTTGCGAAAGAAATGCAGGCTTGTCCTTGAAAGATCATTTGCATGTTATGCACGAAACGTTTGTTTGAGGTGCGAAAATAGAATTCGTTCGAACCTCGTTCATATGATTTAGTGGACTGAGGAGACACGTCAAAATGATTTTTAGGCGAACCATATGCACACGTGTCATTCTAAGATCATTTGCATGTTATCATGAAAGTAGTGTTTGAACTGCGAGAAATAGAATTCATTGGAACTCCTTGGAAACGATTTTAGTGGCTTGAAGAGACGAAGTGAAATGATTTTTATGCGAAACATACGCAAATATGTCCTTCGAAAATCAATTGCATCATGTTACTCACGAAACTTGTGACTGAAGTGTAAAAATATAATTCATTTGAACTCTATTCATATTGATTTAATAGGTTGTGGAGACTTATTAAAATTATTTTTAAGCGAAACAAATGCAGACTTGTCATTCAAATATCATTTGCATGTTATGTACGAAACTTGTGTTTGCATTGATTTAGTGGCTTGAAGAGACTCAATAAAATGATTTTTAGGCGAAACAAATGCATACGTGTTCTTCAAAAATCAATTGCATGTTATCCACGAAACTAGTGTAGGAAGTGGAAAAGTAGAATTCTTTCGAACCCTATTGATCTGATCTAATGGCTTGAGGACAGTCAGTGAAATGATTATTAGGCGAAACAAATGCACACGTGTCCTTCTAAGATCATTTACATGTTATGACGAAACATGTGTTACAAGTGCAAAAATAGAATTCGTTAGAATTATTTTCAAATGATTTAGTGGATTGGGGAGACTCAATGAAGTAATATTTAGGCAAAACATATGCACACTTTGTTGTCATTCAAATATCATGTGCATGTCATGCACGAAACTTATGTTTGAAGTGCGAAAAAGAGAATACATTCGAATTACTTTCAAATGATTTAGTGGCTTGAGGAGACTCAATGAAATGATTTTTAGGCGAAACAAATGCACACGTGTTCTTCAAAAATCAATTGCATGTTATCCATGAAACTTGTGATTGAAGTGCAAAAATAGAATTCGTTCGAACCCCATTGATCTGATTTAATGGCTTGAGGACGCTGAATGAAATGATTATTAGGCGAAACAAATGCACACGTGTCCTTCTAAGATCATTTACATGTTATGACGAAACATGTGTTTCAAGTGCAAAAATAGAATTCATTAGAATTATTTTCAAATGATTTAGTGGATTGGGGAGACTCAATGAAGTAATATTTAGGCAAAACATATGCACACGTGTCCTTCAAAAGTCGATAGCGTGTTATGCACGAAACTTCTGTTGAAAGTATAAAAATAGAATTCCTTCGAACCCTATTCATATGATTTAATGGGTAAAGGAGACTCACTGAAATAATTTTTTTGCGAAAGAAATGCAGGCTTGTCCTTGAAAGATCATTTGCATGTTATGCACGAAACGTTTGTTTGAGGTGCGAAAATAGAATTCGTTCGAACCTCGTTCATATGATTTAGTGGACTGAGGAGACACGTCAAAATGATTGTTAGGCGAACCATATGCACACGTGTCATTCTAAGATCATTTGCATGTTATGCATGAAAGTAGTGTTTGAACTGCGAGAAATAGAATTCATTGGAACTCCTTGGAAACGATTTTAGTGGCTTGAAGAGACGAAGTGAAATGATTTTTAGGCGAAACATACGCAAACATGTCCTTCGAAAATCAATTGCATCATGTTACTCACGAAACTTGTGACTGAAGTGTAAAAATAGAATTCATTTGAACTCTATTCATATTGATTTAATAGGTTGTGGAGGCTCATTAAAATTATTTTTAAGCGAAACAAATGCACACTTGTTATCATTCAAATATCATGTGCATGTCATGCACGAAACTTATGTTTGAAGTGCGAAAAATAGAATTCATTCGAATTACTTTCAAATGATTTAGTGGCTTGAGGAGACTCAATGAAGTAATATTCAGGCAAAACATATGCACACGTGTCCCTGAAAAGTCGATAGCATGTTATGCACGAAACTTGTGTTGGAAGTGTAAAAATAGAATTAATGCGCGCCCCATTAATATGATTTAATGTGTCAAGGAGACTCATTGAAATAATTTTTAAGCGAAAGAAATGCAGACTTGTCCTTGAAAGATCATTTGCATGTTATGCACGAAACATTTGTTTGAGGTGCGAAAATAGAATTCGTTCGAACCTCATTCATATGATTTAGTGGACTGAGGAGACACGTCAAAATGATTTTTAGGCGAACCATATGCACACGTGTCATTCTAAGATCATTTGCATGTTATGCATGAAAGTAGTGCTTGAACTGCGAGAAATAGAATTCATTGGAACTCCTTTGAAACGATTTTAGTGGCTTGAAGAGACGAAGTGAAATGATTTTTAGGCGAAACATACGCAAACATGTCCTTCGAAAATCAATTGCATCATGTTATGCACGAAACTTGTGATTGAAGTGTAAAAATAGAATTCATTTGAACTCTATTCATATGATTGAATAGGTTGTGAAGACTCATTGAAATCATTTTTAAGCGAAACAAATGCACACTTGTTGTCATTCAAATATCACGTGCATGTCATGCACGAAACTTATGTTTGAAGTGCAAAAAATTGAATTCATTCGAATTACTTTCAAATGATTTAGTGGCTTGAGGAGACTCAATGAAATGATTTTTAGGCGAAACAAATGCATACGTGTTCTTCAAAAATCAATTGCATGTTATCCACGAAACTAGTGTAGGAAGTGGAAAAATAGAATTCTTTCGAACCCTATTGATCTGATTTAATGGCTTGAGGACAGTCAGTGAAATGATTATTAGGCGAAACAAATGCACACGTAACAAATGCACACGTGTCCTTCTAAGATCATTTGCATGTTATGACGAAACATGTGTTACAAGTGCAAAAATAGAATTCATTAGAATTATTTTCAAATGATTTAGTGGATTGGGGAGACTCAATGAAGTAATATTTAGGCAAAACATATGCACACGTGTCCTTCAAAAGTCGATAGCGTGTTATGCACGAAACTTCTGTTGAAAGTATAAAAATAGAATTCCTTCGAACCCTATTCATATGATTTAATGGGTAAAGGAGACTCACTGAAATAATTTTTTTGCGAAAGAAATGCAGGCTTGTCCTTGAAAGATCATTTGCATGTTATGCACGAAACGTTTGTTTGAGGTGCGAAAATAGAATTCGTTCGAACCTCGTTCATATGATTTAGTGGACTGAGGAGACACGTCAAAATGATTTTTAGGCGAACCATATGCACACGTGTCATTCTAAGATCATTTGCATGTTATCATGAAAGTAGTGTTTGAACTGCGAGAAATAGAATTCATTGGAACTCCTTGGAAACGATTTTAGTGGCTTGAAGAGACGAAGTGAAATGATTTTTATGCGAAACATACGCAAATATGTCCTTCGAAAATCAATTGCATCATGTTACTCACGAAACTTGTGACTGAAGTGTAAAAATATAATTCATTTGAACTCTATTCATATTGATTTAATAGGTTGTGGAGACTTATTAAAATTATTTTTAAGCGAAACAAATGCAGACTTGTCATTCAAATATCATTTGCATGTTATGTACGAAACTTGTGTTTGCATTGATTTAGTGGCTTGAAGAGACTCAATAAAATGATTTTTAGGCGAAACAAATGCATACGTGTTCTTCAAAAATCAATTGCATGTTATCCACGAAACTAGTGTAGGAAGTGGAAAAGTAGAATTCTTTCGAACCCTATTGATCTGATCTAATGGCTTGAGGACAGTCAGTGAAATGATTATTAGGCGAAACAAATGCACACGTGTCCTTCTAAGATCATTTACATGTTATGACGAAACATGTGTTACAAGTGCAAAAATAGAATTCGTTAGAATTATTTTCAAATGATTTAGTGGATTGGGGAGACTCAATGAAGTAATATTTAGGCAAAACATATGCACACTTTGTTGTCATTCAAATATCATGTGCATGTCATGCACGAAACTTATGTTTGAAGTGCGAAAAATAGAATACATTCGAATTACTTTCAAATGATTTAGTGGCTTGAGGAGACTCAATGAAATGATTTTTAGGCGAAACAAATGCACACGTGTTCTTCAAAAATCAATTGCATGTTATCCATGAAACTTGTGATTGAAGTGCAAAAATAGAATTCGTTCGAACCCCATTGATCTGATTTAATGGCTTGAGGACGCTGAATGAAATGATTATTAGGCGAAACAAATGCACACGTGTCCTTCTAAGATCATTTACATGTTATGACGAAACATGTGTTTCAAGTGCAAAAATAGAATTCATTAGAATTATTTTCAAATGATTTAGTGGATTGGGGAGACTCAATGAAGTAATATTTAGGCAAAACATATGCACACGTGTCCTTCAAAAGTCGATAGCGTGTTATGCACGAAACTTCTGTTGAAAGTATAAAAATAGAATTCCTTCGAACCCTATTCATATGATTTAATGGGTAAAGGAGACTCACTGAAATAATTTTTTTGCGAAAGAAATGCAGGCTTGTCCTTGAAAGATCATTTGCATGTTATGCACGAAACGTTTGTTTGAGGTGCGAAAATAGAATTCGTTCGAACCTCGTTCATATGATTTAGTGGACTGAGGAGACACGTCAAAATGATTGTTAGGCGAACCATATGCACACGTGTCATTCTAAGATCATTTGCATGTTATGCATGAAAGTAGTGTTTGAACTGCGAGAAATAGAATTCATTGGAACTCCTTGGAAACGATTTTAGTGGCTTGAAGAGACGAAGTGAAATGATTTTTAGGCGAAACATACGCAAACATGTCCTTCGAAAATCAATTGCATCATGTTACTCACGAAACTTGTGACTGAAGTGTAAAAATAGAATTCATTTGAACTCTATTCATATTGATTTAATAGGTTGTGGAGGCTCATTAAAATTATTTTTAAGCGAAACAAATGCACACTTGTTATCATTCAAATATCATGTGCATGTCATGCACGAAACTTATGTTTGAAGTGCGAAAAATAGAATTCATTCGAATTACTTTCAAATGATTTAGTGGCTTGAGGAGACTCAATGAAGTAATATTCAGGCAAAACATATGCACACGTGTCCCTGAAAAGTCGATAGCATGTTATGCACGAAACTTGTGTTGGAAGTGTAAAAATAGAATTAATGCGCGCCCCATTAATATGATTTAATGTGTCAAGGAGACTCATTGAAATAATTTTTAAGCGAAAGAAATGCAGACTTGTCCTTGAAAGATCATTTGCATGTTATGCACGAAACATTTGTTTGAGGTGCGAAAATAGAATTCGTTCGAACCTCATTCATATGATTTAGTGGACTGAGGAGACACGTCAAAATGATTTTTAGGCGAACCATATGCACACGTGTCATTCTAAGATCATTTGCATGTTATGCATGAAAGTAGTGCTTGAACTGCGAGAAATAGAATTCATTGGAACTCCTTTGAAACGATTTTAGTGGCTTGAAGAGACGAAGTGAAATGATTTTTAGGCGAAACATACGCAAACATGTCCTTCGAAAATCAATTGCATCATGTTATGCACGAAACTTGTGATTGAAGTGTAAAAATAGAATTCATTTGAACTCTATTCATATGATTGAATAGGTTGTGAAGACTCATTGAAATCATTTTTAAGCGAAACAAATGCACACTTGTTGTCATTCAAATATCACGTGCATGTCATGCACGAAACTTATGTTTGAAGTGCAAAAAATTGAATTCATTCGAATTACTTTCAAATGATTTAGTGGCTTGAGGAGACTCAATGAAATGATTTTTAGGCGAAACAAATGCATACGTGTTCTTCAAAAATCAATTGCATGTTATCCACGAAACTAGTGTAGGAAGTGGAAAAATAGAATTCTTTCGAACCCTATTGATCTGATTTAATGGCTTGAGGACAGTCAGTGAAATGATTATTAGGCGAAACAAATGCACACGTAACAAATGCACACGTGTCCTTCTAAGATCATTTACATGTTATGACGAAACATGTGTTACAAGTGCAAAAATAGAATTCATTAGAATTATTTTCAAATGATTTAGTGGATTGGGGAGACTCAATGAAGTAATATTTAGGCAAAACATATGCACACGTGTCCTTCAAAAGTCGATAGCGTGTTATGCACGAAACTTCTGTTGAAAGTATAAAAATAGAATTCCTTCGAACCCTATTCATATGATTTAATGGGTAAAGGAGACTCACTGAAATAATTTTTTTGCGAAAGAAATGCAGGCTTGTCCTTGAAAGATCATTTGCATGTTATGCACGAAACGTTTGTTTGAGGTGCGAAAATAGAATTCGTTCGAACCTCGTTCATATGATTTAGTGGACTGAGGAGACACGTCAAAATGATTTTTAGGCGAACCATATGCACACGTGTCATTCTAAGATCATTTGCATGTTATCATGAAAGTAGTGTTTGAACTGCGAGAAATAGAATTCATTGGAACTCCTTGGAAACGATTTTAGTGGCTTGAAGAGACGAAGTGAAATGATTTTTATGCGAAACATACGCAAATATGTCCTTCGAAAATCAATTGCATCATGTTACTCACGAAACTTGTGACTGAAGTGTAAAAATATAATTCATTTGAACTCTATTCATATTGATTTAATAGGTTGTGGAGACTTATTAAAATTATTTTTAAGCGAAACAAATGCAGACTTGTCATTCAAATATCATTTGCATGTTATGTACGAAACTTGTGTTTGCATTGATTTAGTGGCTTGAAGAGACTCAATAAAATGATTTTTAGGCGAAACAAATGCATACGTGTTCTTCAAAAATCAATTGCATGTTATCCACGAAACTAGTGTAGGAAGTGGAAAAGTAGAATTCTTTCGAACCCTATTGATCTGATCTAATGGCTTGAGGACAGTCAGTGAAATGATTATTAGGCGAAACAAATGCACACGTGTCCTTCTAAGATCATTTACATGTTATGACGAAACATGTGTTACAAGTGCAAAAATAGAATTCGTTAGAATTATTTTCAAATGATTTAGTGGATTGGGGAGACTCAATGAAGTAATATTTAGGCAAAACATATGCACACTTTGTTGTCATTCAAATATCATGTGCATGTCATGCACGAAACTTATGTTTGAAGTGCGAAAAAGAGAATACATTCGAATTACTTTCAAATGATTTAGTGGCTTGAGGAGACTCAATGAAATGATTTTTAGGCGAAACAAATGCACACGTGTTCTTCAAAAATCAATTGCATGTTATCCATGAAACTTGTGATTGAAGTGCAAAAATAGAATTCGTTCGAACCCCATTGATCTGATTTAATGGCTTGAGGACGCTGAATGAAATGATTATTAGGCGAAACAAATGCACACGTGTCCTTCTAAGATCATTTACATGTTATGACGAAACATGTGTTTCAAGTGCAAAAATAGAATTCATTAGAATTATTTTCAAATGATTTAGTGGATTGGGGAGACTCAATGAAGTAATATTTAGGCAAAACATATGCACACGTGTCCTTCAAAAGTCGATAGCGTGTTATGCACGAAACTTCTGTTGAAAGTATAAAAATAGAATTCCTTCGAACCCTATTCATATGATTTAATGGGTAAAGGAGACTCACTGAAATAATTTTTTTGCGAAAGAAATGCAGGCTTGTCCTTGAAAGATCATTTGCATGTTATGCACGAAACGTTTGTTTGAGGTGCGAAAATAGAATTCGTTCGAACCTCGTTCATATGATTTAGTGGACTGAGGAGACACGTCAAAATGATTGTTAGGCGAACCATATGCACACGTGTCATTCTAAGATCATTTGCATGTTATGCATGAAAGTAGTGTTTGAACTGCGAGAAATAGAATTCATTGGAACTCCTTGGAAACGATTTTAGTGGCTTGAAGAGACGAAGTGAAATGATTTTTAGGCGAAACATACGCAAACATGTCCTTCGAAAATCAATTGCATCATGTTACTCACGAAACTTGTGACTGAAGTGTAAAAATAGAATTCATTTGAACTCTATTCATATTGATTTAATAGGTTGTGGAGGCTCATTAAAATTATTTTTAAGCGAAACAAATGCACACTTGTTATCATTCAAATATCATGTGCATGTCATGCACGAAACTTATGTTTGAAGTGCGAAAAATAGAATTCATTCGAATTACTTTCAAATGATTTAGTGGCTTGAGGAGACTCAATGAAGTAATATTCAGGCAAAACATATGCACACGTGTCCCTGAAAAGTCGATAGCATGTTATGCACGAAACTTGTGTTGGAAGTGTAAAAATAGAATTAATGCGCGCCCCATTAATATGATTTAATGTGTCAAGGAGACTCATTGAAATAATTTTTAAGCGAAAGAAATGCAGACTTGTCCTTGAAAGATCATTTGCATGTTAT
The DNA here is from genome assembly GCA_027186245.1 of Coriaria nepalensis. NCBI lineage: Eukaryota > Viridiplantae > Streptophyta > Magnoliopsida > Cucurbitales > Coriariaceae > Coriaria > Coriaria nepalensis. The sequence continues at coordinate 5,727,395 of CP114491.1, read as the reverse complement.
GCACGAAACATTTGTTTGAGGTGCGAAAATAGAATTCGTTCGAACCTCATTCATATGATTTAGTGGACTGAGGAGACACGTCAAAATGATTTTTAGGCGAACCATATGCACACGTGTCATTCTAAGATCATTTGCATGTTATGCATGAAAGTAGTGCTTGAACTGCGAGAAATAGAATTCATTGGAACTCCTTTGAAACGATTTTAGTGGCTTGAAGAGACGAAGTGAAATGATTTTTAGGCGAAACATACGCAAACATGTCCTTCGAAAATCAATTGCATCATGTTATGCACGAAACTTGTGATTGAAGTGTAAAAATAGAATTCATTTGAACTCTATTCATATGATTGAATAGGTTGTGAAGACTCATTGAAATCATTTTTAAGCGAAACAAATGCACACTTGTTGTCATTCAAATATCACGTGCATGTCATGCACGAAACTTATGTTTGAAGTGCAAAAAATTGAATTCATTCGAATTACTTTCAAATGATTTAGTGGCTTGAGGAGACTCAATGAAATGATTTTTAGGCGAAACAAATGCATACGTGTTCTTCAAAAATCAATTGCATGTTATCCACGAAACTAGTGTAGGAAGTGGAAAAATAGAATTCTTTCGAACCCTATTGATCTGATTTAATGGCTTGAGGACAGTCAGTGAAATGATTATTAGGCGAAACAAATGCACACGTAACAAATGCACACGTGTCCTTCTAAGATCATTTGCATGTTATGACGAAACATGTGTTACAAGTGCAAAAATAGAATTCATTAGAATTATTTTCAAATGATTTAGTGGATTGGGGAGACTCAATGAAGTAATATTTAGGCAAAACATATGCACACGTGTCCTTCAAAAGTCGATAGCGTGTTATGCACGAAACTTCTGTTGAAAGTATAAAAATAGAATTCCTTCGAACCCTATTCATATGATTTAATGGGTAAAGGAGACTCACTGAAATAATTTTTTTGCGAAAGAAATGCAGGCTTGTCCTTGAAAGATCATTTGCATGTTATGCACGAAACGTTTGTTTGAGGTGCGAAAATAGAATTCGTTCGAACCTCGTTCATATGATTTAGTGGACTGAGGAGACACGTCAAAATGATTTTTAGGCGAACCATATGCACACGTGTCATTCTAAGATCATTTGCATGTTATCATGAAAGTAGTGTTTGAACTGCGAGAAATAGAATTCATTGGAACTCCTTGGAAACGATTTTAGTGGCTTGAAGAGACGAAGTGAAATGATTTTTATGCGAAACATACGCAAATATGTCCTTCGAAAATCAATTGCATCATGTTACTCACGAAACTTGTGACTGAAGTGTAAAAATATAATTCATTTGAACTCTATTCATATTGATTTAATAGGTTGTGGAGACTTATTAAAATTATTTTTAAGCGAAACAAATGCAGACTTGTCATTCAAATATCATTTGCATGTTATGTACGAAACTTGTGTTTGCATTGATTTAGTGGCTTGAAGAGACTCAATAAAATGATTTTTAGGCGAAACAAATGCATACGTGTTCTTCAAAAATCAATTGCATGTTATCCACGAAACTAGTGTAGGAAGTGGAAAAGTAGAATTCTTTCGAACCCTATTGATCTGATCTAATGGCTTGAGGACAGTCAGTGAAATGATTATTAGGCGAAACAAATGCACACGTGTCCTTCTAAGATCATTTACATGTTATGACGAAACATGTGTTACAAGTGCAAAAATAGAATTCGTTAGAATTATTTTCAAATGATTTAGTGGATTGGGGAGACTCAATGAAGTAATATTTAGGCAAAACATATGCACACTTTGTTGTCATTCAAATATCATGTGCATGTCATGCACGAAACTTATGTTTGAAGTGCGAAAAATAGAATACATTCGAATTACTTTCAAATGATTTAGTGGCTTGAGGAGACTCAATGAAATGATTTTTAGGCGAAACAAATGCACACGTGTTCTTCAAAAATCAATTGCATGTTATCCATGAAACTTGTGATTGAAGTGCAAAAATAGAATTCGTTCGAACCCCATTGATCTGATTTAATGGCTTGAGGACGCTGAATGAAATGATTATTAGGCGAAACAAATGCACACGTGTCCTTCTAAGATCATTTACATGTTATGACGAAACATGTGTTTCAAGTGCAAAAATAGAATTCATTAGAATTATTTTCAAATGATTTAGTGGATTGGGGAGACTCAATGAAGTAATATTTAGGCAAAACATATGCACACGTGTCCTTCAAAAGTCGATAGCGTGTTATGCACGAAACTTCTGTTGAAAGTATAAAAATAGAATTCCTTCGAACCCTATTCATATGATTTAATGGGTAAAGGAGACTCACTGAAATAATTTTTTTGCGAAAGAAATGCAGGCTTGTCCTTGAAAGATCATTTGCATGTTATGCACGAAACGTTTGTTTGAGGTGCGAAAATAGAATTCGTTCGAACCTCGTTCATATGATTTAGTGGACTGAGGAGACACGTCAAAATGATTGTTAGGCGAACCATATGCACACGTGTCATTCTAAGATCATTTGCATGTTATGCATGAAAGTAGTGTTTGAACTGCGAGAAATAGAATTCATTGGAACTCCTTGGAAACGATTTTAGTGGCTTGAAGAGACGAAGTGAAATGATTTTTAGGCGAAACATACGCAAACATGTCCTTCGAAAATCAATTGCATCATGTTACTCACGAAACTTGTGACTGAAGTGTAAAAATAGAATTCATTTGAACTCTATTCATATTGATTTAATAGGTTGTGGAGGCTCATTAAAATTATTTTTAAGCGAAACAAATGCACACTTGTTATCATTCAAATATCATGTGCATGTCATGCACGAAACTTATGTTTGAAGTGCGAAAAATAGAATTCATTCGAATTACTTTCAAATGATTTAGTGGCTTGAGGAGACTCAATGAAGTAATATTCAGGCAAAACATATGCACACGTGTCCCTGAAAAGTCGATAGCATGTTATGCACGAAACTTGTGTTGGAAGTGTAAAAATAGAATTAATGCGCGCCCCATTAATATGATTTAATGTGTCAAGGAGACTCATTGAAATAATTTTTAAGCGAAAGAAATGCAGACTTGTCCTTGAAAGATCATTTGCATGTTATGCACGAAACATTTGTTTGAGGTGCGAAAATAGAATTCGTTCGAACCTCATTCATATGATTTAGTGGACTGAGGAGACACGTCAAAATGATTTTTAGGCGAACCATATGCACACGTGTCATTCTAAGATCATTTGCATGTTATGCATGAAAGTAGTGCTTGAACTGCGAGAAATAGAATTCATTGGAACTCCTTTGAAACGATTTTAGTGGCTTGAAGAGACGAAGTGAAATGATTTTTAGGCGAAACATACGCAAACATGTCCTTCGAAAATCAATTGCATCATGTTATGCACGAAACTTGTGATTGAAGTGTAAAAATAGAATTCATTTGAACTCTATTCATATGATTGAATAGGTTGTGAAGACTCATTGAAATCATTTTTAAGCGAAACAAATGCACACTTGTTGTCATTCAAATATCACGTGCATGTCATGCACGAAACTTATGTTTGAAGTGCAAAAAATTGAATTCATTCGAATTACTTTCAAATGATTTAGTGGCTTGAGGAGACTCAATGAAATGATTTTTAGGCGAAACAAATGCATACGTGTTCTTCAAAAATCAATTGCATGTTATCCACGAAACTAGTGTAGGAAGTGGAAAAATAGAATTCTTTCGAACCCTATTGATCTGATTTAATGGCTTGAGGACAGTCAGTGAAATGATTATTAGGCGAAACAAATGCACACGTAACAAATGCACACGTGTCCTTCTAAGATCATTTGCATGTTATGACGAAACATGTGTTACAAGTGCAAAAATAGAATTCATTAGAATTATTTTCAAATGATTTAGTGGATTGGGGAGACTCAATGAAGTAATATTTAGGCAAAACATATGCACACGTGTCCTTCAAAAGTCGATAGCGTGTTATGCACGAAACTTCTGTTGAAAGTATAAAAATAGAATTCCTTCGAACCCTATTCATATGATTTAATGGGTAAAGGAGACTCACTGAAATAATTTTTTTGCGAAAGAAATGCAGGCTTGTCCTTGAAAGATCATTTGCATGTTATGCACGAAACGTTTGTTTGAGGTGCGAAAATAGAATTCGTTCGAACCTCGTTCATATGATTTAGTGGACTGAGGAGACACGTCAAAATGATTTTTAGGCGAACCATATGCACACGTGTCATTCTAAGATCATTTGCATGTTATCATGAAAGTAGTGTTTGAACTGCGAGAAATAGAATTCATTGGAACTCCTTGGAAACGATTTTAGTGGCTTGAAGAGACGAAGTGAAATGATTTTTATGCGAAACATACGCAAATATGTCCTTCGAAAATCAATTGCATCATGTTACTCACGAAACTTGTGACTGAAGTGTAAAAATATAATTCATTTGAACTCTATTCATATTGATTTAATAGGTTGTGGAGACTTATTAAAATTATTTTTAAGCGAAACAAATGCAGACTTGTCATTCAAATATCATTTGCATGTTATGTACGAAACTTGTGTTTGCATTGATTTAGTGGCTTGAAGAGACTCAATAAAATGATTTTTAGGCGAAACAAATGCATACGTGTTCTTCAAAAATCAATTGCATGTTATCCACGAAACTAGTGTAGGAAGTGGAAAAGTAGAATTCTTTCGAACCCTATTGATCTGATCTAATGGCTTGAGGACAGTCAGTGAAATGATTATTAGGCGAAACAAATGCACACGTGTCCTTCTAAGATCATTTACATGTTATGACGAAACATGTGTTACAAGTGCAAAAATAGAATTCGTTAGAATTATTTTCAAATGATTTAGTGGATTGGGGAGACTCAATGAAGTAATATTTAGGCAAAACATATGCACACTTTGTTGTCATTCAAATATCATGTGCATGTCATGCACGAAACTTATGTTTGAAGTGCGAAAAAGAGAATACATTCGAATTACTTTCAAATGATTTAGTGGCTTGAGGAGACTCAATGAAATGATTTTTAGGCGAAACAAATGCACACGTGTTCTTCAAAAATCAATTGCATGTTATCCATGAAACTTGTGATTGAAGTGCAAAAATAGAATTCGTTCGAACCCCATTGATCTGATTTAATGGCTTGAGGACGCTGAATGAAATGATTATTAGGCGAAACAAATGCACACGTGTCCTTCTAAGATCATTTACATGTTATGACGAAACATGTGTTTCAAGTGCAAAAATAGAATTCATTAGAATTATTTTCAAATGATTTAGTGGATTGGGGAGACTCAATGAAGTAATATTTAGGCAAAACATATGCACACGTGTCCTTCAAAAGTCGATAGCGTGTTATGCACGAAACTTCTGTTGAAAGTATAAAAATAGAATTCCTTCGAACCCTATTCATATGATTTAATGGGTAAAGGAGACTCACTGAAATAATTTTTTTGCGAAAGAAATGCAGGCTTGTCCTTGAAAGATCATTTGCATGTTATGCACGAAACGTTTGTTTGAGGTGCGAAAATAGAATTCGTTCGAACCTCGTTCATATGATTTAGTGGACTGAGGAGACACGTCAAAATGATTGTTAGGCGAACCATATGCACACGTGTCATTCTAAGATCATTTGCATGTTATGCATGAAAGTAGTGTTTGAACTGCGAGAAATAGAATTCATTGGAACTCCTTGGAAACGATTTTAGTGGCTTGAAGAGACGAAGTGAAATGATTTTTAGGCGAAACATACGCAAACATGTCCTTCGAAAATCAATTGCATCATGTTACTCACGAAACTTGTGACTGAAGTGTAAAAATAGAATTCATTTGAACTCTATTCATATTGATTTAATAGGTTGTGGAGGCTCATTAAAATTATTTTTAAGCGAAACAAATGCACACTTGTTATCATTCAAATATCATGTGCATGTCATGCACGAAACTTATGTTTGAAGTGCGAAAAATAGAATTCATTCGAATTACTTTCAAATGATTTAGTGGCTTGAGGAGACTCAATGAAGTAATATTCAGGCAAAACATATGCACACGTGTCCCTGAAAAGTCGATAGCATGTTATGCACGAAACTTGTGTTGGAAGTGTAAAAATAGAATTAATGCGCGCCCCATTAATATGATTTAATGTGTCAAGGAGACTCATTGAAATAATTTTTAAGCGAAAGAAATGCAGACTTGTCCTTGAAAGATCATTTGCATGTTATGCACGAAACATTTGTTTGAGGTGCGAAAATAGAATTCGTTCGAACCTCATTCATATGATTTAGTGGACTGAGGAGACACGTCAAAATGATTTTTAGGCGAACCATATGCACACGTGTCATTCTAAGATCATTTGCATGTTATGCATGAAAGTAGTGCTTGAACTGCGAGAAATAGAATTCATTGGAACTCCTTTGAAACGATTTTAGTGGCTTGAAGAGACGAAGTGAAATGATTTTTAGGCGAAACATACGCAAACATGTCCTTCGAAAATCAATTGCATCATGTTATGCACGAAACTTGTGATTGAAGTGTAAAAATAGAATTCATTTGAACTCTATTCATATGATTGAATAGGTTGTGAAGACTCATTGAAATCATTTTTAAGCGAAACAAATGCACACTTGTTGTCATTCAAATATCACGTGCATGTCATGCACGAAACTTATGTTTGAAGTGCAAAAAATTGAATTCATTCGAATTACTTTCAAATGATTTAGTGGCTTGAGGAGACTCAATGAAATGATTTTTAGGCGAAACAAATGCATACGTGTTCTTCAAAAATCAATTGCATGTTATCCACGAAACTAGTGTAGGAAGTGGAAAAATAGAATTCTTTCGAACCCTATTGATCTGATTTAATGGCTTGAGGACAGTCAGTGAAATGATTATTAGGCGAAACAAATGCACACGTAACAAATGCACACGTGTCCTTCTAAGATCATTTGCATGTTATGACGAAACATGTGTTACAAGTGCAAAAATAGAATTCATTAGAATTATTTTCAAATGATTTAGTGGATTGGGGAGACTCAATGAAGTAATATTTAGGCAAAACATATGCACACGTGTCCTTCAAAAGTCGATAGCGTGTTATGCACGAAACTTCTGTTGAAAGTATAAAAATAGAATTCCTTCGAACCCTATTCATATGATTTAATGGGTAAAGGAGACTCACTGAAATAATTTTTTTGCGAAAGAAATGCAGGCTTGTCCTTGAAAGATCATTTGCATGTTATGCACGAAACGTTTGTTTGAGGTGCGAAAATAGAATTCGTTCGAACCTCGTTCATATGATTTAGTGGACTGAGGAGACACGTCAAAATGATTTTTAGGCGAACCATATGCACACGTGTCATTCTAAGATCATTTGCATGTTATCATGAAAGTAGTGTTTGAACTGCGAGAAATAGAATTCATTGGAACTCCTTGGAAACGATTTTAGTGGCTTGAAGAGACGAAGTGAAATGATTTTTATGCGAAACATACGCAAATATGTCCTTCGAAAATCAATTGCATCATGTTACTCACGAAACTTGTGACTGAAGTGTAAAAATATAATTCATTTGAACTCTATTCATATTGATTTAATAGGTTGTGGAGACTTATTAAAATTATTTTTAAGCGAAACAAATGCAGACTTGTCATTCAAATATCATTTGCATGTTATGTACGAAACTTGTGTTTGCATTGATTTAGTGGCTTGAAGAGACTCAATAAAATGATTTTTAGGCGAAACAAATGCATACGTGTTCTTCAAAAATCAATTGCATGTTATCCACGAAACTAGTGTAGGAAGTGGAAAAGTAGAATTCTTTCGAACCCTATTGATCTGATCTAATGGCTTGAGGACAGTCAGTGAAATGATTATTAGGCGAAACAAATGCACACGTGTCCTTCTAAGATCATTTACATGTTATGACGAAACATGTGTTACAAGTGCAAAAATAGAATTCGTTAGAATTATTTTCAAATGATTTAGTGGATTGGGGAGACTCAATGAAGTAATATTTAGGCAAAACATATGCACACTTTGTTGTCATTCAAATATCATGTGCATGTCATGCACGAAACTTATGTTTGAAGTGCGAAAAATAGAATACATTCGAATTACTTTCAAATGATTTAGTGGCTTGAGGAGACTCAATGAAATGATTTTTAGGCGAAACAAATGCACACGTGTTCTTCAAAAATCAATTGCATGTTATCCATGAAACTTGTGATTGAAGTGCAAAAATAGAATTCGTTCGAACCCCATTGATCTGATTTAATGGCTTGAGGACGCTGAATGAAATGATTATTAGGCGAAACAAATGCACACGTGTCCTTCTAAGATCATTTACATGTTATGACGAAACATGTGTTTCAAGTGCAAAAATAGAATTCATTAGAATTATTTTCAAATGATTTAGTGGATTGGGGAGACTCAATGAAGTAATATTTAGGCAAAACATATGCACACGTGTCCTTCAAAAGTCGATAGCGTGTTATGCACGAAACTTCTGTTGAAAGTATAAAAATAGAATTCCTTCGAACCCTATTCATATGATTTAATGGGTAAAGGAGACTCACTGAAATAATTTTTTTGCGAAAGAAATGCAGGCTTGTCCTTGAAAGATCATTTGCATGTTATGCACGAAACGTTTGTTTGAGGTGCGAAAATAGAATTCGTTCGAACCTCGTTCATATGATTTAGTGGACTGAGGAGACACGTCAAAATGATTGTTAGGCGAACCATATGCACACGTGTCATTCTAAGATCATTTGCATGTTATGCATGAAAGTAGTGTTTGAACTGCGAGAAATAGAATTCATTGGAACTCCTTGGAAACGATTTTAGTGGCTTGAAGAGACGAAGTGAAATGATTTTTAGGCGAAACATACGCAAACATGTCCTTCGAAAATCAATTGCATCATGTTACTCACGAAACTTGTGACTGAAGTGTAAAAATAGAATTCATTTGAACTCTATTCATATTGATTTAATAGGTTGTGGAGGCTCATTAAAATTATTTTTAAGCGAAACAAATGCACACTTGTTATCATTCAAATATCATGTGCATGTCATGCACGAAACTTATGTTTGAAGTGCGAAAAATAGAATTCATTCGAATTACTTTCAAATGATTTAGTGGCTTGAGGAGACTCAATGAAGTAATATTCAGGCAAAACATATGCACACGTGTCCCTGAAAAGTCGATAGCATGTTATGCACGAAACTTGTGTTGGAAGTGTAAAAATAGAATTAATGCGCGCCCCATTAATATGATTTAATGTGTCAAGGAGACTCATTGAAATAATTTTTAAGCGAAAGAAATGCAGACTTGTCCTTGAAAGATCATTTGCATGTTATGCACGAAACATTTGTTTGAGGTGCGAAAATAGAATTCGTTCGAACCTCATTCATATGATTTAGTGGACTGAGGAGACACGTCAAAATGATTTTTAGGCGAACCATATGCACACGTGTCATTCTAAGATCATTTGCATGTTATGCATGAAAGTAGTGCTTGAACTGCGAGAAATAGAATTCATTGGAACTCCTTTGAAACGATTTTAGTGGCTTGAAGAGACGAAGTGAAATGATTTTTAGGCGAAACATACGCAAACATGTCCTTCGAAAATCAATTGCATCATGTTATGCACGAAACTTGTGATTGAAGTGTAAAAATAGAATTCATTTGAACTCTATTCATATGATTGAATAGGTTGTGAAGACTCATTGAAATCATTTTTAAGCGAAACAAATGCACACTTGTTGTCATTCAAATATCACGTGCATGTCATGCACGAAACTTATGTTTGAAGTGCAAAAAATTGAATTCATTCGAATTACTTTCAAATGATTTAGTGGCTTGAGGAGACTCAATGAAATGATTTTTAGGCGAAACAAATGCATACGTGTTCTTCAAAAATCAATTGCATGTTATCCACGAAACTAGTGTAGGAAGTGGAAAAATAGAATTCTTTCGAACCCTATTGATCTGATTTAATGGCTTGAGGACAGTCAGTGAAATGATTATTAGGCGAAACAAATGCACACGTAACAAATGCACACGTGTCCTTCTAAGATCATTTGCATGTTATGACGAAACATGTGTTACAAGTGCAAAAATAGAATTCATTAGAATTATTTTCAAATGATTTAGTGGATTGGGGAGACTCAATGAAGTAATATTTAGGCAAAACATATGCACACGTGTCCTTCAAAAGTCGATAGCGTGTTATGCACGAAACTTCTGTTGAAAGTATAAAAATAGAATTCCTTCGAACCCTATTCATATGATTTAATGGGTAAAGGAGACTCACTGAAATAATTTTTTTGCGAAAGAAATGCAGGCTTGTCCTTGAAAGATCATTTGCATGTTATGCACGAAACGTTTGTTTGAGGTGCGAAAATAGAATTCGTTCGAACCTCGTTCATATGATTTAGTGGACTGAGGAGACACGTCAAAATGATTTTTAGGCGAACCATATGCACACGTGTCATTCTAAGATCATTTGCATGTTATCATGAAAGTAGTGTTTGAACTGCGAGAAATAGAATTCATTGGAACTCCTTGGAAACGATTTTAGTGGCTTGAAGAGACGAAGTGAAATGATTTTTATGCGAAACATACGCAAATATGTCCTTCGAAAATCAATTGCATCATGTTACTCACGAAACTTGTGACTGAAGTGTAAAAATATAATTCATTTGAACTCTATTCATATTGATTTAATAGGTTGTGGAGACTTATTAAAATTATTTTTAAGCGAAACAAATGCAGACTTGTCATTCAAATATCATTTGCATGTTATGTACGAAACTTGTGTTTGCATTGATTTAGTGGCTTGAAGAGACTCAATAAAATGATTTTTAGGCGAAACAAATGCATACGTGTTCTTCAAAAATCAATTGCATGTTATCCACGAAACTAGTGTAGGAAGTGGAAAAGTAGAATTCTTTCGAACCCTATTGATCTGATCTAATGGCTTGAGGACAGTCAGTGAAATGATTATTAGGCGAAACAAATGCACACGTGTCCTTCTAAGATCATTTACATGTTATGACGAAACATGTGTTACAAGTGCAAAAATAGAATTCGTTAGAATTATTTTCAAATGATTTAGTGGATTGGGGAGACTCAATGAAGTAATATTTAGGCAAAACATATGCACACTTTGTTGTCATTCAAATATCATGTGCATGTCATGCACGAAACTTATGTTTGAAGTGCGAAAAATAGAATACATTCGAATTACTTTCAAATGATTTAGTGGCTTGAGGAGACTCAATGAAATGATTTTTAGGCGAAACAAATGCACACGTGTTCTTCAAAAATCAATTGCATGTTATCCATGAAACTTGTGATTGAAGTGCAAAAATAGAATTCGTTCGAACCCCATTGATCTGATTTAATGGCTTGAGGACGCTGAATGAAATGATTATTAGGCGAAACAAATGCACACGTGTCCTTCTAAGATCATTTACATGTTATGACGAAACATGTGTTTCAAGTGCAAAAATAGAATTCATTAGAATTATTTTCAAATGATTTAGTGGATTGGGGAGACTCAATGAAGTAATATTTAGGCAAAACATATGCACACGTGTCCTTCAAAAGTCGATAGCGTGTTATGCACGAAACTTCTGTTGAAAGTATAAAAATAGAATTCCTTCGAACCCTATTCATATGATTTAATGGGTAAAGGAGACTCACTGAAATAATTTTTTTGCGAAAGAAATGCAGGCTTGTCCTTGAAAGATCATTTGCATGTTATGCACGAAACGTTTGTTTGAGGTGCGAAAATAGAATTCGTTCGAACCTCGTTCATATGATTTAGTGGACTGAGGAGACACGTCAAAATGATTGTTAGGCGAACCATATGCACACGTGTCATTCTAAGATCATTTGCATGTTATGCATGAAAGTAGTGTTTGAACTGCGAGAAATAGAATTCATTGGAACTCCTTGGAAACGATTTTAGTGGCTTGAAGAGACGAAGTGAAATGATTTTTAGGCGAAACATACGCAAACATGTCCTTCGAAAATCAATTGCATCATGTTACTCACGAAACTTGTGACTGAAGTGTAAAAATAGAATTCATTTGAACTCTATTCATATTGATTTAATAGGTTGTGGAGGCTCATTAAAATTATTTTTAAGCGAAACAAATGCACACTTGTTATCATTCAAATATCATGTGCATGTCATGCACGAAACTTATGTTTGAAGTGCGAAAAATAGAATTCATTCGAATTACTTTCAAATGATTTAGTGGCTTGAGGAGACTCAATGAAGTAATATTCAGGCAAAACATATGCACACGTGTCCCTGAAAAGTCGATAGCATGTTATGCACGAAACTTGTGTTGGAAGTGTAAAAATAGAATTAATGCGCGCCCCATTAATATGATTTAATGTGTCAAGGAGACTCATTGAAATAATTTTTAAGCGAAAGAAATGCAGACTTGTCCTTGAAAGATCATTTGCATGTTATGCACGAAACATTTGTTTGAGGTGCGAAAATAGAATTCGTTCGAACCTCATTCATATGATTTAGTGGACTGAGGAGACACGTCAAAATGATTTTTAGGCGAACCATATGCACACGTGTCATTCTAAGATCATTTGCATGTTATGCATGAAAGTAGTGCTTGAACTGCGAGAAATAGAATTCATTGGAACTCCTTTGAAACGATTTTAGTGGCTTGAAGAGACGAAGTGAAATGATTTTTAGGCGAAACATACGCAAACATGTCCTTCGAAAATCAATTGCATCATGTTATGCACGAAACTTGTGATTGAAGTGTAAAAATAGAATTCATTTGAACTCTATTCATATGATTGAATAGGTTGTGAAGACTCATTGAAATCATTTTTAAGCGAAACAAATGCACACTTGTTGTCATTCAAATATCACGTGCATGTCATGCACGAAACTTATGTTTGAAGTGCAAAAAATTGAATTCATTCGAATTACTTTCAAATGATTTAGTGGCTTGAGGAGACTCAATGAAATGATTTTTAGGCGAAACAAATGCATACGTGTTCTTCAAAAATCAATTGCATGTTATCCACGAAACTAGTGTAGGAAGTGGAAAAATAGAATTCTTTCGAACCCTATTGATCTGATTTAATGGCTTGAGGACAGTCAGTGAAATGATTATTAGGCGAAACAAATGCACACGTGTCCTTCTAAGATCATTTGCATGTTATGACGAAACATGTGTTACAAGTGCAAAAATAGAATTCATTAGAATTATTTTCAAATGATTTAGTGGATTGGGGAGACTCAATGAAGTAATATTTAGGCAAAACATATGCACACGTGTCCTTCAAAAGTCGATAGCGTGTTATGCACGAAACTTCTGTTGAAAGTATAAAAATAGAATTCCTTCGAACCCTATTCATATGATTTAATGGGTAAAGGAGACTCACTGAAATAATTTTTTTGCGAAAGAAATGCAGGCTTGTCCTTGAAAGATCATTTGCATGTTATGCACGAAACGTTTGTTTGAGGTGCGAAAATAGAATTCGTTCGAACCTCGTTCATATGATTTAGTGGACTGAGGAGACACGTCAAAATGATTTTTAGGCGAACCATATGCACACGTGTCATTCTAAGATCATTTGCATGTTATCATGAAAGTAGTGTTTGAACTGCGAGAAATAGAATTCATTGGAACTCCTTGGAAACGATTTTAGTGGCTTGAAGAGACGAAGTGAAATGATTTTTATGCGAAACATACGCAAATATGTCCTTCGAAAATCAATTGCATCATGTTACTCACGAAACTTGTGACTGAAGTGTAAAAATATAATTCATTTGAACTCTATTCATATTGATTTAATAGGTTGTGGAGACTTATTAAAATTATTTTTAAGCGAAACAAATGCAGACTTGTCATTCAAATATCATTTGCATGTTATGTACGAAACTTGTGTTTGCATTGATTTAGTGGCTTGAAGAGACTCAATAAAATGATTTTTAGGCGAAACAAATGCATACGTGTTCTTCAAAAATCAATTGCATGTTATCCACGAAACTAGTGTAGGAAGTGGAAAAGTAGAATTCTTTCGAACCCTATTGATCTGATCTAATGGCTTGAGGACAGTCAGTGAAATGATTATTAGGCGAAACAAATGCACACGTGTCCTTCTAAGATCATTTACATGTTATGACGAAACATGTGTTACAAGTGCAAAAATAGAATTCGTTAGAATTATTTTCAAATGATTTAGTGGATTGGGGAGACTCAATGAAGTAATATTTAGGCAAAACATATGCACACTTTGTTGTCATTCAAATATCATGTGCATGTCATGCACGAAACTTATGTTTGAAGTGCGAAAAATAGAATACATTCGAATTACTTTCAAATGATTTAGTGGCTTGAGGAGACTCAATGAAATGATTTTTAGGCGAAACAAATGCACACGTGTTCTTCAAAAATCAATTGCATGTTATCCATGAAACTTGTGATTGAAGTGCAAAAATAGAATTCGTTCGAACCCCATTGATCTGATTTAATGGCTTGAGGACGCTGAATGAAATGATTATTAGGCGAAACAAATGCACACGTGTCCTTCTAAGATCATTTACATGTTATGACGAAACATGTGTTTCAAGTGCAAAAATAGAATTCATTAGAATTATTTTCAAATGATTTAGTGGATTGGGGAGACTCAATGAAGTAATATTTAGGCAAAACATATGCACACGTGTCCTTCAAAAGTCGATAGCGTGTTATGCACGAAACTTCTGTTGAAAGTATAAAAATAGAATTCCTTCGAACCCTATTCATATGATTTAATGGGTAAAGGAGACTCACTGAAATAATTTTTTTGCGAAAGAAATGCAGGCTTGTCCTTGAAAGATCATTTGCATGTTATGCACGAAACGTTTGTTTGAGGTGCGAAAATAGAATTCGTTCGAACCTCGTTCATATGATTTAGTGGACTGAGGAGACACGTCAAAATGATTGTTAGGCGAACCATATGCACACGTGTCATTCTAAGATCATTTGCATGTTATGCATGAAAGTAGTGTTTGAACTGCGAGAAATAGAATTCATTGGAACTCCTTGGAAACGATTTTAGTGGCTTGAAGAGACGAAGTGAAATGATTTTTAGGCGAAACATACGCAAACATGTCCTTCGAAAATCAATTGCATCATGTTACTCACGAAACTTGTGACTGAAGTGTAAAAATAGAATTCATTTGAACTCTATTCATATTGATTTAATAGGTTGTGGAGGCTCATTAAAATTATTTTTAAGCGAAACAAATGCACACTTGTTATCATTCAAATATCATGTGCATGTCATGCACGAAACTTATGTTTGAAGTGCGAAAAATAGAATTCATTCGAATTACTTTCAAATGATTTAGTGGCTTGAGGAGACTCAATGAAGTAATATTCAGGCAAAACATATGCACACGTGTCCCTGAAAAGTCGATAGCATGTTATGCACGAAACTTGTGTTGGAAGTGTAAAAATAGAATTAATGCGCGCCCCATTAATATGATTTAATGTGTCAAGGAGACTCATTGAAATAATTTTTAAGCGAAAGAAATGCAGACTTGTCCTTGAAAGATCATTTGCATGTTATGCACGAAACATTTGTTTGAGGTGCGAAAATAGAATTCGTTCGAACCTCATTCATATGATTTAGTGGACTGAGGAGACACGTCAAAATGATTTTTAGGCGAACCATATGCACACGTGTCATTCTAAGATCATTTGCATGTTATGCATGAAAGTAGTGCTTGAACTGCGAGAAATAGAATTCATTGGAACTCCTTTGAAACGATTTTAGTGGCTTGAAGAGACGAAGTGAAATGATTTTTAGGCGAAACATACGCAAACATGTCCTTCGAAAATCAATTGCATCATGTTATGCACGAAACTTGTGATTGAAGTGTAAAAATAGAATTCATTTGAACTCTATTCATATGATTGAATAGGTTGTGAAGACTCATTGAAATCATTTTTAAGCGAAACAAATGCACACTTGTTGTCATTCAAATATCACGTGCATGTCATGCACGAAACTTATGTTTGAAGTGCAAAAAATTGAATTCATTCGAATTACTTTCAAATGATTTAGTGGCTTGAGGAGACTCAATGAAATGATTTTTAGGCGAAACAAATGCATACGTGTTCTTCAAAAATCAATTGCATGTTATCCACGAAACTAGTGTAGGAAGTGGAAAAATAGAATTCTTTCGAACCCTATTGATCTGATTTAATGGCTTGAGGACAGTCAGTGAAATGATTATTAGGCGAAACAAATGCACACGTAACAAATGCACACGTGTCCTTCTAAGATCATTTGCATGTTATGACGAAACATGTGTTACAAGTGCAAAAATAGAATTCATTAGAATTATTTTCAAATGATTTAGTGGATTGGGGAGACTCAATGAAGTAATATTTAGGCAAAACATATGCACACGTGTCCTTCAAAAGTCGATAGCGTGTTATGCACGAAACTTCTGTTGAAAGTATAAAAATAGAATTCCTTCGAACCCTATTCATATGATTTAATGGGTAAAGGAGACTCACTGAAATAATTTTTTTGCGAAAGAAATGCAGGCTTGTCCTTGAAAGATCATTTGCATGTTATGCACGAAACGTTTGTTTGAGGTGCGAAAATAGAATTCGTTCGAACCTCGTTCATATGATTTAGTGGACTGAGGAGACACGTCAAAATGATTTTTAGGCGAACCATATGCACACGTGTCATTCTAAGATCATTTGCATGTTATCATGAAAGTAGTGTTTGAACTGCGAGAAATAGAATTCATTGGAACTCCTTGGAAACGATTTTAGTGGCTTGAAGAGACGAAGTGAAATGATTTTTATGCGAAACATACGCAAATATGTCCTTCGAAAATCAATTGCATCATGTTACTCACGAAACTTGTGACTGAAGTGTAAAAATATAATTCATTTGAACTCTATTCATATTGATTTAATAGGTTGTGGAGACTTATTAAAATTATTTTTAAGCGAAACAAATGCAGACTTGTCATTCAAATATCATTTGCATGTTATGTACGAAACTTGTGTTTGCATTGATTTAGTGGCTTGAAGAGACTCAATAAAATGATTTTTAGGCGAAACAAATGCATACGTGTTCTTCAAAAATCAATTGCATGTTATCCACGAAACTAGTGTAGGAAGTGGAAAAGTAGAATTCTTTCGAACCCTATTGATCTGATCTAATGGCTTGAGGACAGTCAGTGAAATGATTATTAGGCGAAACAAATGCACACGTGTCCTTCTAAGATCATTTACATGTTATGACGAAACATGTGTTACAAGTGCAAAAATAGAATTCGTTAGAATTATTTTCAAATGATTTAGTGGATTGGGGAGACTCAATGAAGTAATATTTAGGCAAAACATATGCACACTTTGTTGTCATTCAAATATCATGTGCATGTCATGCACGAAACTTATGTTTGAAGTGCGAAAAATAGAATACATTCGAATTACTTTCAAATGATTTAGTGGCTTGAGGAGACTCAATGAAATGATTTTTAGGCGAAACAAATGCACACGTGTTCTTCAAAAATCAATTGCATGTTATCCATGAAACTTGTGATTGAAGTGCAAAAATAGAATTCGTTCGAACCCCATTGATCTGATTTAATGGCTTGAGGACGCTGAATGAAATGATTATTAGGCGAAACAAATGCACACGTGTCCTTCTAAGATCATTTACATGTTATGACGAAACATGTGTTTCAAGTGCAAAAATAGAATTTATTAGAATTATTTTCAAATGATTTAGTGGATTGGGGAGACTCAATGAAGTAATATTTAGGCAAAACATATGCACACGTGTCCTTCAAAAGTCGATAGCGTGTTATGCACGAAACTTCTGTTGAAAGTATAAAAATAGAATTCCTTCGAACCCTATTCATATGATTTAATGGGTAAAGGAGACTCACTGAAATAATTTTTTTGCGAAAGAAATGCAGGCTTGTCCTTGAAAGATCATTTGCATGTTATGCACGAAACGTTTGTTTGAGGTGCGAAAATAGAATTCGTTCGAACCTCGTTCATATGATTTAGTGGACTGAGGAGACACGTCAAAATGATTGTTAGGCGAACCATATGCACACGTGTCATTCTAAGATCATTTGCATGTTATGCATGAAAGTAGTGTTTGAACTGCGAGAAATAGAATTCATTGGAACTCCTTGGAAACGATTTTAGTGGCTTGAAGAGACGAAGTGAAATGATTTTTAGGCGAAACATACGCAAACATGTCCTTCGAAAATCAATTGCATCATGTTACTCATGAAACTTGTGACTGAAGTGTAAAAATAGAATTCATTTGAACTCTATTCATATTGATTTAATAGGTTGTGGAGGCTCATTAAAATTATTTTTAAGCGAAACAAATGCACACTTGTTATCATTCAAATATCATGTGCATGTCATGCACGAAACTTATGTTTGAAGTGCGAAAAATAGAATTCATTCGAATTACTTTCAAATGATTTAGTGGCTTGAGGAGACTCAATGAAGTAATATTCAGGCAAAACATATGCACACGTGTCCCTGAAAAGTCGATAGCATGTTATGCACGAAACTTGTGTTGGAAGTGTAAAAATAGAATTAATGCGCGCCCCATTAATATGATTTAATGTGTCAAGGAGACTCATTGAAATAATTTTTAAGCGAAAGAAATGCAGACTTGTCCTTGAAAGATCATTTGCATGTTATGCACGAAACATTTGTTTGAGGTGCGAAAATAGAATTCGTTCGAACCTCATTCATATGATTTAGTGGACTGAGGAGACACGTCAAAATGATTTTTAGGCGAACCATATGCACACGTGTCATTCTAAGATCATTTGCATGTTATGCATGAAAGTAGTGCTTGAACTGCGAGAAATAGAATTCATTGGAACTCCTTTGAAACGATTTTAGTGGCTTGAAGAGACGAAGTGAAATGATTTTTAGGCGAAACATACGCAAACATGTCCTTCGAAAATCAATTGCATCATGTTATGCACGAAACTTGTGATTGAAGTGTAAAAATAGAATTCATTTGAACTCTATTCATATGATTGAATAGGTTGTGAAGACTCATTGAAATCATTTTTAAGCGAAACAAATGCACACTTGTTGTCATTCAAATATCACGTGCATGTCATGCACGAAACTTATGTTTGAAGTGCAAAAAATTGAATTCATTCGAATTACTTTCAAATGATTTAGTGGCTTGAGGAGACTCAATGAAATGATTTTTAGGCGAAACAAATGCATACGTGTTCTTCAAAAATCAATTGCATGTTATCCACGAAACTAGTGTAGGAAGTGGAAAAATAGAATTCTTTCGAACCCTATTGATCTGATTTAATGGCTTGAGGACAGTCAGTGAAATGATTATTAGGCGAAACAAATGCACACGTGTCCTTCTAAGATCATTTGCATGTTATGACGAAACATGTGTTACAAGTGCAAAAATAGAATTCATTAGAATTATTTTCAAATGATTTAGTGGATTGGGGAGACTCAATGAAGTAATATTTAGGCAAAACATATGCACACGTGTCCTTCAAAAGTCGATAGCGTGTTATGCACGAAACTTCTGTTGAAAGTATAAAAATAGAATTCCTTCGAACCCTATTCATATGATTTAATGGGTAAAGGAGACTCACTGAAATAATTTTTTTGCGAAAGAAATGCAGGCTTGTCCTTGAAAGATCATTTGCATGTTATGCACGAAACGTTTGTTTGAGGTGCGAAAATAGAATTCGTTCGAACCTCGTTCATATGATTTAGTGGACTGAGGAGACACGTCAAAATGATTTTTAGGCGAACCATATGCACACGTGTCATTCTAAGATCATTTGCATGTTATCATGAAAGTAGTGTTTGAACTGCGAGAAATAGAATTCATTGGAACTCCTTGGAAACGATTTTAGTGGCTTGAAGAGACGAAGTGAAATGATTTTTATGCGAAACATACGCAAATATGTCCTTCGAAAATCAATTGCATCATGTTACTCACGAAACTTGTGACTGAAGTGTAAAAATATAATTCATTTGAACTCTATTCATATTGATTTAATAGGTTGTGGAGACTTATTAAAATTATTTTTAAGCGAAACAAATGCAGACTTGTCATTCAAATATCATTTGCATGTTATGTACGAAACTTGTGTTTGCATTGATTTAGTGGCTTGAAGAGACTCAATAAAATGATTTTTAGGCGAAACAAATGCATACGTGTTCTTCAAAAATCAATTGCATGTTATCCACGAAACTAGTGTAGGAAGTGGAAAAGTAGAATTCTTTCGAACCCTATTGATCTGATCTAATGGCTTGAGGACAGTCAGTGAAATGATTATTAGGCGAAACAAATGCACACGTGTCCTTCTAAGATCATTTACATGTTATGACGAAACATGTGTTACAAGTGCAAAAATAGAATTCGTTAGAATTATTTTCAAATGATTTAGTGGATTGGGGAGACTCAATGAAGTAATATTTAGGCAAAACATATGCACACTTTGTTGTCATTCAAATATCATGTGCATGTCATGCACGAAACTTATGTTTGAAGTGCGAAAAATAGAATACATTCGAATTACTTTCAAATGATTTAGTGGCTTGAGGAGACTCAATGAAATGATTTTTAGGCGAAACAAATGCACACGTGTTCTTCAAAAATCAATTGCATGTTATCCATGAAACTTGTGATTGAAGTGCAAAAATAGAATTCGTTCGAACCCCATTGATCTGATTTAATGGCTTGAGGACGCTGAATGAAATGATTATTAGGCGAAACAAATGCACACGTGTCCTTCTAAGATCATTTACATGTTATGACGAAACATGTGTTTCAAGTGCAAAAATAGAATTCATTAGAATTATTTTCAAATGATTTAGTGGATTGGGGAGACTCAATGAAGTAATATTTAGGCAAAACATATGCACACGTGTCCTTCAAAAGTCGATAGCGTGTTATGCACGAAACTTCTGTTGAAAGTATAAAAATAGAATTCCTTCGAACCCTATTCATATGATTTAATGGGTAAAGGAGACTCACTGAAATAATTTTTTTGCGAAAGAAATGCAGGCTTGTCCTTGAAAGATCATTTGCATGTTATGCACGAAACGTTTGTTTGAGGTGCGAAAATAGAATTCGTTCGAACCTCGTTCATATGATTTAGTGGACTGAGGAGACACGTCAAAATGATTGTTAGGCGAACCATATGCACACGTGTCATTCTAAGATCATTTGCATGTTATGCATGAAAGTAGTGTTTGAACTGCGAGAAATAGAATTCATTGGAACTCCTTGGAAACGATTTTAGTGGCTTGAAGAGACGAAGTGAAATGATTTTTAGGCGAAACATACGCAAACATGTCCTTCGAAAATCAATTGCATCATGTTACTCACGAAACTTGTGACTGAAGTGTAAAAATAGAATTCATTTGAACTCTATTCATATTGATTTAATAGGTTGTGGAGGCTCATTAAAATTATTTTTAAGCGAAACAAATGCACACTTGTTATCATTCAAATATCATGTGCATGTCATGCACGAAACTTATGTTTGAAGTGCGAAAAATAGAATTCATTCGAATTACTTTCAAATGATTTAGTGGCTTGAGGAGACTCAATGAAGTAATATTCAGGCAAAACATATGCACACGTGTCCCTGAAAAGTCGATAGCATGTTATGCACGAAACTTGTGTTGGAAGTGTAAAAATAGAATTAATGCGCGCCCCATTAATATGATTTAATGTGTCAAGGAGACTCATTGAAATAATTTTTAAGCGAAAGAAATGCAGACTTGTCCTTGAAAGATCATTTGCATGTTATGCACGAAACATTTGTTTGAGGTGCGAAAATAGAATTCGTTCGAACCTCATTCATATGATTTAGTGGACTGAGGAGACACGTCAAAATGATTTTTAGGCGAACCATATGCACACGTGTCATTCTAAGATCATTTGCATGTTATGCATGAAAGTAGTGCTTGAACTGCGAGAAATAGAATTCATTGGAACTCCTTTGAAACGATTTTAGTGGCTTGAAGAGACGAAGTGAAATGATTTTTAGGCGAAACATACGCAAACATGTCCTTCGAAAATCAATTGCATCATGTTATGCACGAAACTTGTGATTGAAGTGTAAAAATAGAATTCATTTGAACTCTATTCATATGATTGAATAGGTTGTGAAGACTCATTGAAATCATTTTTAAGCGAAACAAATGCACACTTGTTGTCATTCAAATATCACGTGCATGTCATGCACGAAACTTATGTTTGAAGTGCAAAAAATTGAATTCATTCGAATTACTTTCAAATGATTTAGTGGCTTGAGGAGACTCAATGAAATGATTTTTAGGCGAAACAAATGCATACGTGTTCTTCAAAAATCAATTGCATGTTATCCACGAAACTAGTGTAGGAAGTGGAAAAATAGAATTCTTTCGAACCCTATTGATCTGATTTAATGGCTTGAGGACAGTCAGTGAAATGATTATTAGGCGAAACAAATGCACACGTGTCCTTCTAAGATCATTTGCATGTTATGACGAAACATGTGTTACAAGTGCAAAAATAGAATTCATTAGAATTATTTTCAAATGATTTAGTGGATTGGGGAGACTCAATGAAGTAATATTTAGGCAAAACATATGCACACGTGTCCTTCAAAAGTCGATAGCGTGTTATGCACGAAACTTCTGTTGAAAGTATAAAAATAGAATTCCTTCGAACCCTATTCATATGATTTAATGGGTAAAGGAGACTCACTGAAATAATTTTTTTGCGAAAGAAATGCAGGCTTGTCCTTGAAAGATCATTTGCATGTTATGCACGAAACGTTTGTTTGAGGTGCGAAAATAGAATTCGTTCGAACCTCGTTCATATGATTTAGTGGACTGAGGAGACACGTCAAAATGATTTTTAGGCGAACCATATGCACACGTGTCATTCTAAGATCATTTGCATGTTATCATGAAAGTAGTGTTTGAACTGCGAGAAATAGAATTCATTGGAACTCCTTGGAAACGATTTTAGTGGCTTGAAGAGACGAAGTGAAATGATTTTTATGCGAAACATACGCAAATATGTCCTTCGAAAATCAATTGCATCATGTTACTCACGAAACTTGTGACTGAAGTGTAAAAATATAATTCATTTGAACTCTATTCATATTGATTTAATAGGTTGTGGAGACTTATTAAAATTATTTTTAAGCGAAACAAATGCAGACTTGTCATTCAAATATCATTTGCATGTTATGTACGAAACTTGTGTTTGCATTGATTTAGTGGCTTGAAGAGACTCAATAAAATGATTTTTAGGCGAAACAAATGCATACGTGTTCTTCAAAAATCAATTGCATGTTATCCACGAAACTAGTGTAGGAAGTGGAAAAGTAGAATTCTTTCGAACCCTATTGATCTGATCTAATGGCTTGAGGACAGTCAGTGAAATGATTATTAGGCGAAACAAATGCACACGTGTCCTTCTAAGATCATTTACATGTTATGACGAAACATGTGTTACAAGTGCAAAAATAGAATTCGTTAGAATTATTTTCAAATGATTTAGTGGATTGGGGAGACTCAATGAAGTAATATTTAGGCAAAACATATGCACACTTTGTTGTCATTCAAATATCATGTGCATGTCATGCACGAAACTTATGTTTGAAGTGCGAAAAATAGAATACATTCGAATTACTTTCAAATGATTTAGTGGCTTGAGGAGACTCAATGAAATGATTTTTAGGCGAAACAAATGCACACGTGTTCTTCAAAAATCAATTGCATGTTATCCATGAAACTTGTGATTGAAGTGCAAAAATAGAATTCGTTCGAACCCCATTGATCTGATTTAATGGCTTGAGGACGCTGAATGAAATGATTATTAGGCCAAACAAATGCACACGTGTCCTTCTAAGATCATTTACATGTTATGACGAAACATGTGTTTCAAGTGCAAAAATAGAATTCATTAGAATTATTTTCAAATGATTTAGTGGATTGGGGAGACTCAATGAAGTAATATTTAGGCAAAACATATGCACACGTGTCCTTCAAAAGTCGATAGCGTGTTATGCACGAAACTTCTGTTGAAAGTATAAAAATAGAATTCCTTCGAACCCTATTCATATGATTTAATGGGTAAAGGAGACTCACTGAAATAATTTTTTTGCGAAAGAAATGCAGGCTTGTCCTTGAAAGATCATTTGCATGTTATGCACGAAACGTTTGTTTGAGGTGCGAAAATAGAATTCGTTCGAACCTCGTTCATATGATTTAGTGGACTGAGGAGACACGTCAAAATGATTGTTAGGCGAACCATATGCACACGTGTCATTCTAAGATCATTTGCATGTTATGCATGAAAGTAGTGTTTGAACTGCGAGAAATAGAATTCATTGGAACTCCTTGGAAACGATTTTAGTGGCTTGAAGAGACGAAGTGAAATGATTTTTAGGCGAAACATACGCAAACATGTCCTTCGAAAATCAATTGCATCATGTTACTCACGAAACTTGTGACTGAAGTGTAAAAATAGAATTCATTTGAACTCTATTCATATTGATTTAATAGGTTGTGGAGGCTCATTAAAATTATTTTTAAGCGAAACAAATGCACACTTGTTATCATTCAAATATCATGTGCATGTCATGCACGAAACTTATGTTTGAAGTGCGAAAAATAGAATTCATTCGAATTACTTTCAAATGATTTAGTGGCTTGAGGAGACTCAATGAAGTAATATTCAGGCAAAACATATGCACACGTGTCCCTGAAAAGTCGATAGCATGTTATGCACGAAACTTGTGTTGGAAGTGTAAAAATAGAATTAATGCGCGCCCCATTAATATGATTTAATGTGTCAAGGAGACTCATTGAAATAATTTTTAAGCGAAAGAAATGCAGACTTGTCCTTGAAAGATCATTTGCATGTTATGCACGAAACATTTGTTTGAGGTGCGAAAATAGAATTCGTTCGAACCTCATTCATATGATTTAGTGGACTGAGGAGACACGTCAAAATGATTTTTAGGCGAACCATATGCACACGTGTCATTCTAAGATCATTTGCATGTTATGCATGAAAGTAGTGCTTGAACTGCGAGAAATAGAATTCATTGGAACTCCTTTGAAACGATTTTAGTGGCTTGAAGAGACGAAGTGAAATGATTTTTAGGCGAAACATACGCAAACATGTCCTTCGAAAATCAATTGCATCATGTTATGCACGAAACTTGTGATTGAAGTGTAAAAATAGAATTCATTTGAACTCTATTCATATGATTGAATAGGTTGTGAAGACTCATTGAAATCATTTTTAAGCGAAACAAATGCACACTTGTTGTCATTCAAATATCACGTGCATGTCATGCACGAAACTTATGTTTGAAGTGCAAAAAATTGAATTCATTCGAATTACTTTCAAATGATTTAGTGGCTTGAGGAGACTCAATGAAATGATTTTTAGGCGAAACAAATGCATACGTGTTCTTCAAAAATCAATTGCATGTTATCCACGAAACTAGTGTAGGAAGTGGAAAAATAGAATTCTTTCGAACCCTATTGATCTGATTTAATGGCTTGAGGACAGTCAGTGAAATGATTATTAGGCGAAACAAATGCACACGTAACAAATGCACACGTGTCCTTCTAAGATCATTTACATGTTATGACGAAACATGTGTTACAAGTGCAAAAATAGAATTCATTAGAATTATTTTCAAATGATTTAGTGGATTGGGGAGACTCAATGAAGTAATATTTAGGCAAAACATATGCACACGTGTCCTTCAAAAGTCGATAGCGTGTTATGCACGAAACTTCTGTTGAAAGTATAAAAATAGAATTCCTTCGAACCCTATTCATATGATTTAATGGGTAAAGGAGACTCACTGAAATAATTTTTTTGCGAAAGAAATGCAGGCTTGTCCTTGAAAGATCATTTGCATGTTATGCACGAAACGTTTGTTTGAGGTGAGAAAATAGAATTCGTTCGAACCTCGTTCATATGATTTAGTGGACTGAGGAGACACGTCAAAATGATTTTTAGGCGAACCATATGCACACGTGTCATTCTAAGATCATTTGCATGTTATCATGAAAGTAGTGTTTGAACTGCGAGAAATAGAATTCATTGGAACTCCTTGGAAACGATTTTAGTGGCTTGAAGAGACGAAGTGAAATGATTTTTATGCGAAACATACGCAAATATGTCCTTCGAAAATCAATTGCATCATGTTACTCACGAAACTTGTGACTGAAGTGTAAAAATATAATTCATTTGAACTCTATTCATATTGATTTAATAGGTTGTGGAGACTTATTAAAATTATTTTTAAGCGAAACAAATGCAGACTTGTCATTCAAATATCATTTGCATGTTATGTACGAAACTTGTGTTTGCATTGATTTAGTGGCTTGAAGAGACTCAATAAAATGATTTTTAGGCGAAACAAATGCATACGTGTTCTTCAAAAATCAATTGCATGTTATCCACGAAACTAGTGTAGGAAGTGGAAAAGTAGAATTCTTTCGAACCCTATTGATCTGATCTAATGGCTTGAGGACAGTCAGTGAAATGATTATTAGGCGAAACAAATGCACACGTGTCCTTCTAAGATCATTTACATGTTATGACGAAACATGTGTTACAAGTGCAAAAATAGAATTCGTTAGAATTATTTTCAAATGATTTAGTGGATTGGGGAGACTCAATGAAGTAATATTTAGGCAAAACATATGCACACTTTGTTGTCATTCAAATATCATGTGCATGTCATGCACGAAACTTATGTTTGAAGTGCGAAAAATAGAATACATTCGAATTACTTTCAAATGATTTAGTGGCTTGAGGAGACTCAATGAAATGATTTTTAGGCGAAACAAATGCACACGTGTTCTTCAAAAATCAATTGCATGTTATCCATGAAACTTGTGATTGAAGTGCAAAAATAGAATTCGTTCGAACCCCATTGATCTGATTTAATGGCTTGAGGACGCTGAATGAAATGATTATTAGGCGAAACAAATGCACACGTGTCCTTCTAAGATCATTTACATGTTATGACGAAACATGTGTTTCAAGTGCAAAAATAGAATTTATTAGAATTATTTTCAAATGATTTAGTGGATTGGGGAGACTCAATGAAGTAATATTTAGGCAAAACATATGCACACGTGTCCTTCAAAAGTCGATAGCGTGTTATGCACGAAACTTCTGTTGAAAGTATAAAAATAGAATTCCTTCGAACCCTATTCATATGATTTAATGGGTAAAGGAGACTCACTGAAATAATTTTTTTGCGAAAGAAATGCAGGCTTGTCCTTGAAAGATCATTTGCATGTTATGCACGAAACGTTTGTTTGAGGTGCGAAAATAGAATTCGTTCGAACCTCGTTCATATGATTTAGTGGACTGAGGAGACACGTCAAAATGATTGTTAGGCGAACCATATGCACACGTGTCATTCTAAGATCATTTGCATGTTATGCATGAAAGTAGTGTTTGAACTGCGAGAAATAGAATTCATTGGAACTCCTTGGAAACGATTTTAGTGGCTTGAAGAGACGAAGTGAAATGATTTTTAGGCGAAACATACGCAAACATGTCCTTCGAAAATCAATTGCATCATGTTACTCATGAAACTTGTGACTGAAGTGTAAAAATAGAATTCATTTGAACTCTATTCATATTGATTTAATAGGTTGTGGAGGCTCATTAAAATTATTTTTAAGCGAAACAAATGCACACTTGTTATCATTCAAATATCATGTGCATGTCATGCACGAAACTTATGTTTGAAGTGCGAAAAATAGAATTCATTCGAATTACTTTCAAATGATTTAGTGGCTTGAGGAGACTCAATGAAGTAATATTCAGGCAAAACATATGCACACGTGTCCCTGAAAAGTCGATAGCATGTTATGCACGAAACTTGTGTTGGAAGTGTAAAAATAGAATTAATGCGCGCCCCATTAATATGATTTAATGTGTCAAGGAGACTCATTGAAATAATTTTTAAGCGAAAGAAATGCAGACTTGTCCTTGAAAGATCATTTGCATGTTATGCACGAAACATTTGTTTGAGGTGCGAAAATAGAATTCGTTCGAACCTCATTCATATGATTTAGTGGACTGAGGAGACACGTCAAAATGATTTTTAGGCGAACCATATGCACACGTGTCATTCTAAGATCATTTGCATGTTATGCATGAAAGTAGTGCTTGAACTGCGAGAAATAGAATTCATTGGAACTCCTTTGAAACGATTTTAGTGGCTTGAAGAGACGAAGTGAAATGATTTTTAGGCGAAACATACGCAAACATGTCCTTCGAAAATCAATTGCATCATGTTATGCACGAAACTTGTGATTGAAGTGTAAAAATAGAATTCATTTGAACTCTATTCATATGATTGAATAGGTTGTGAAGACTCATTGAAATCATTTTTAAGCGAAACAAATGCACACTTGTTGTCATTCAAATATCACGTGCATGTCATGCACGAAACTTATGTTTGAAGTGCAAAAAATTGAATTCATTCGAATTACTTTCAAATGATTTAGTGGCTTGAGGAGACTCAATGAAATGATTTTTAGGCGAAACAAATGCATACGTGTTCTTCAAAAATCAATTGCATGTTATCCACGAAACTAGTGTAGGAAGTGGAAAAATAGAATTCTTTCGAACCCTATTGATCTGATTTAATGGCTTGAGGACAGTCAGTGAAATGATTATTAGGCGAAACAAATGCACACGTAACAAATGCACACGTGTCCTTCTAAGATCATTTACATGTTATGACGAAACATGTGTTACAAGTGCAAAAATAGAATTCATTAGAATTATTTTCAAATGATTTAGTGGATTGGGGAGACTCAATGAAGTAATATTTAGGCAAAACATATGCACACGTGTCCTTCAAAAGTCGATAGCGTGTTATGCACGAAACTTCTGTTGAAAGTATAAAAATAGAATTCCTTCGAACCCTATTCATATGATTTAATGGGTAAAGGAGACTCACTGAAATAATTTTTTTGCGAAAGAAATGCAGGCTTGTCCTTGAAAGATCATTTGCATGTTATGCACGAAACGTTTGTTTGAGGTGCGAAAATAGAATTCGTTCGAACCTCGTTCATATGATTTAGTGGACTGAGGAGACACGTCAAAATGATTTTTAGGCGAACCATATGCACACGTGTCATTCTAAGATCATTTGCATGTTATCATGAAAGTAGTGTTTGAACTGCGAGAAATAGAATTCATTGGAACTCCTTGGAAACGATTTTAGTGGCTTGAAGAGACGAAGTGAAATGATTTTTATGCGAAACATACGCAAATATGTCCTTCGAAAATCAATTGCATCATGTTACTCACGAAACTTGTGACTGAAGTGTAAAAATATAATTCATTTGAACTCTATTCATATTGATTTAATAGGTTGTGGAGACTTATTAAAATTATTTTTAAGCGAAACAAATGCAGACTTGTCATTCAAATATCATTTGCATGTTATGTACGAAACTTGTGTTTGCATTGATTTAGTGGCTTGAAGAGACTCAATAAAATGATTTTTAGGCGAAACAAATGCATACGTGTTCTTCAAAAATCAATTGCATGTTATCCACGAAACTAGTGTAGGAAGTGGAAAAGTAGAATTCTTTCGAACCCTATTGATCTGATCTAATGGCTTGAGGACAGTCAGTGAAATGATTATTAGGCGAAACAAATGCACACGTGTCCTTCTAAGATCATTTACATGTTATGACGAAACATGTGTTACAAGTGCAAAAATAGAATTCGTTAGAATTATTTTCAAATGATTTAGTGGATTGGGGAGACTCAATGAAGTAATATTTAGGCAAAACATATGCACACTTTGTTGTCATTCAAATATCATGTGCATGTCATGCACGAAACTTATGTTTGAAGTGCGAAAAATAGAATACATTCGAATTACTTTCAAATGATTTAGTGGCTTGAGGAGACTCAATGAAATGATTTTTAGGCGAAACAAATGCACACGTGTTCTTCAAAAATCAATTGCATGTTATCCATGAAACTTGTGATTGAAGTGCAAAAATAGAATTCGTTCGAACCCCATTGATCTGATTTAATGGCTTGAGGACGCTGAATGAAATGATTATTAGGCGAAACAAATGCACACGTGTCCTTCTAAGATCATTTACATGTTATGACGAAACATGTGTTTCAAGTGCAAAAATAGAATTCATTAGAATTATTTTCAAATGATTTAGTGGATTGGGGAGACTCAATGAAGTAATATTTAGGCAAAACATATGCACACGTGTCCTTCAAAAGTCGATAGCGTGTTATGCACGAAACTTCTGTTGAAAGTATAAAAATAGAATTCCTTCGAACCCTATTCATATGATTTAATGGGTAAAGGAGACTCACTGAAATAATTTTTTTGCGAAAGAAATGCAGGCTTGTCCTTGAAAGATCATTTGCATGTTATGCACGAAACGTTTGTTTGAGGTGCGAAAATAGAATTCGTTCGAACCTCGTTCATATGATTTAGTGGACTGAGGAGACACGTCAAAATGATTGTTAGGCGAACCATATGCACACGTGTCATTCTAAGATCATTTGCATGTTATGCATGAAAGTAGTGTTTGAACTGCGAGAAATAGAATTCATTGGAACTCCTTGGAAACGATTTTAGTGGCTTGAAGAGACGAAGTGAAATGATTTTTAGGCGAAACATACGCAAACATGTCCTTCGAAAATCAATTGCATCATGTTACTCACGAAACTTGTGACTGAAGTGTAAAAATAGAATTCATTTGAACTCTATTCATATTGATTTAATAGGTTGTGGAGGCTCATTAAAATTATTTTTAAGCGAAACAAATGCACACTTGTTATCATTCAAATATCATGTGCATGTCATGCACGAAACTTATGTTTGAAGTGCGAAAAATAGAATTCATTCGAATTACTTTCAAATGATTTAGTGGCTTGAGGAGACTCAATGAAGTAATATTCAGGCAAAACATATGCACACGTGTCCCTGAAAAGTCGATAGCATGTTATGCACGAAACTTGTGTTGGAAGTGTAAAAATAGAATTAATGCGCGCCCCATTAATATGATTTAATGTGTCAAGGAGACTCATTGAAATAATTTTTAAGCGAAAGAAATGCAGACTTGTCCTTGAAAGATCATTTGCATGTTATGCACGAAACATTTGTTTGAGGTGCGAAAATAGAATTCGTTCGAACCTCATTCATATGATTTAGTGGACTGAGGAGACACGTCAAAATGATTTTTAGGCGAACCATATGCACACGTGTCATTCTAAGATCATTTGCATGTTATGCATGAAAGTAGTGCTTGAACTGCGAGAAATAGAATTCATTGGAACTCCTTTGAAACGATTTTAGTGGCTTGAAGAGACGAAGTGAAATGATTTTTAGGCGAAACATACGCAAACATGTCCTTCGAAAATCAATTGCATCATGTTATGCACGAAACTTGTGATTGAAGTGTAAAAATAGAATTCATTTGAACTCTATTCATATGATTGAATAGGTTGTGAAGACTCATTGAAATCATTTTTAAGCGAAACAAATGCACACTTGTTGTCATTCAAATATCACGTGCATGTCATGCACGAAACTTATGTTTGAAGTGCAAAAAATTGAATTCATTCGAATTACTTTCAAATGATTTAGTGGCTTGAGGAGACTCAATGAAATGATTTTTAGGCGAAACAAATGCATACGTGTTCTTCAAAAATCAATTGCATGTTATCCACGAAACTAGTGTAGGAAGTGGAAAAATAGAATTCTTTCGAACCCTATTGATCTGATTTAATGGCTTGAGGACAGTCAGTGAAATGATTATTAGGCGAAACAAATGCACACGTGTCCTTCTAAGATCATTTGCATGTTATGACGAAACATGTGTTACAAGTGCAAAAATAGAATTCATTAGAATTATTTTCAAATGATTTAGTGGATTGGGGAGACTCAATGAAGTAATATTTAGGCAAAACATATGCACACGTGTCCTTCAAAAGTCGATAGCGTGTTATGCACGAAACTTCTGTTGAAAGTATAAAAATAGAATTCCTTCGAACCCTATTCATATGATTTAATGGGTAAAGGAGACTCACTGAAATAATTTTTTTGCGAAAGAAATGCAGGCTTGTCCTTGAAAGATCATTTGCATGTTATGCACGAAACGTTTGTTTGAGGTGCGAAAATAGAATTCGTTCGAACCTCGTTCATATGATTTAGTGGACTGAGGAGACACGTCAAAATGATTTTTAGGCGAACCATATGCACACGTGTCATTCTAAGATCATTTGCATGTTATCATGAAAGTAGTGTTTGAACTGCGAGAAATAGAATTCATTGGAACTCCTTGGAAACGATTTTAGTGGCTTGAAGAGACGAAGTGAAATGATTTTTATGCGAAACATACGCAAATATGTCCTTCGAAAATCAATTGCATCATGTTACTCACGAAACTTGTGACTGAAGTGTAAAAATATAATTCATTTGAACTCTATTCATATTGATTTAATAGGTTGTGGAGACTTATTAAAATTATTTTTAAGCGAAACAAATGCAGACTTGTCATTCAAATATCATTTGCATGTTATGTACGAAACTTGTGTTTGCATTGATTTAGTGGCTTGAAGAGACTCAATAAAATGATTTTTAGGCGAAACAAATGCATACGTGTTCTTCAAAAATCAATTGCATGTTATCCACGAAACTAGTGTAGGAAGTGGAAAAGTAGAATTCTTTCGAACCCTATTGATCTGATCTAATGGCTTGAGGACAGTCAGTGAAATGATTATTAGGCGAAACAAATGCACACGTGTCCTTCTAAGATCATTTACATGTTATGACGAAACATGTGTTACAAGTGCAAAAATAGAATTCGTTAGAATTATTTTCAAATGATTTAGTGGATTGGGGAGACTCAATGAAGTAATATTTAGGCAAAACATATGCACACTTTGTTGTCATTCAAATATCATGTGCATGTCATGCACGAAACTTATGTTTGAAGTGCGAAAAATAGAATACATTCGAATTACTTTCAAATGATTTAGTGGCTTGAGGAGACTCAATGAAATGATTTTTAGGCGAAACAAATGCACACGTGTTCTTCAAAAATCAATTGCATGTTATCCATGAAACTTGTGATTGAAGTGCAAAAATAGAATTCGTTCGAACCCCATTGATCTGATTTAATGGCTTGAGGACGCTGAATGAAATGATTATTAGGCGAAACAAATGCACACGTGTCCTTCTAAGATCATTTACATGTTATGACGAAACATGTGTTTCAAGTGCAAAAATAGAATTCATTAGAATTATTTTCAAATGATTTAGTGGATTGGGGAGACTCAATGAAGTAATATTTAGGCAAAACATATGCACACGTGTCCTTCAAAAGTCGATAGCGTGTTATGCACGAAACTTCTGTTGAAAGTATAAAAATAGAATTCCTTCGAACCCTATTCATATGATTTAATGGGTAAAGGAGACTCACTGAAATAATTTTTTTGCGAAAGAAATGCAGGCTTGTCCTTGAAAGATCATTTGCATGTTATGCACGAAACGTTTGTTTGAGGTGCGAAAATAGAATTCGTTCGAACCTCGTTCATATGATTTAGTGGACTGAGGAGACACGTCAAAATGATTGTTAGGCGAACCATATGCACACGTGTCATTCTAAGATCATTTGCATGTTATGCATGAAAGTAGTGTTTGAACTGCGAGAAATAGAATTCATTGGAACTCCTTGGAAACGATTTTAGTGGCTTGAAGAGACGAAGTGAAATGATTTTTAGGCGAAACATACGCAAACATGTCCTTCGAAAATCAATTGCATCATGTTACTCACGAAACTTGTGACTGAAGTGTAAAAATAGAATTCATTTGAACTCTATTCATATTGATTTAATAGGTTGTGGAGGCTCATTAAAATTATTTTTAAGCGAAACAAATGCACACTTGTTATCATTCAAATATCATGTGCATGTCATGCACGAAACTTATGTTTGAAGTGCGAAAAATAGAATTCATTCGAATTACTTTCAAATGATTTAGTGGCTTGAGGAGACTCAATGAAGTAATATTCAGGCAAAACATATGCACACGTGTCCCTGAAAAGTCGATAGCATGTTATGCACGAAACTTGTGTTGGAAGTGTAAAAATAGAATTAATGCGCGCCCCATTAATATGATTTAATGTGTCAAGGAGACTCATTGAAATAATTTTTAAGCGAAAGAAATGCAGACTTGTCCTTGAAAGATCATTTGCATGTTATGCACGAAACATTTGTTTGAGGTGCGAAAATAGAATTCGTTCGAACCTCATTCATATGATTTAGTGGACTGAGGAGACACGTCAAAATGATTTTTAGGCGAACCATATGCACACGTGTCATTCTAAGATCATTTGCATGTTATGCATGAAAGTAGTGCTTGAACTGCGAGAAATAGAATTCATTGGAACTCCTTTGAAACGATTTTAGTGGCTTGAAGAGACGAAGTGAAATGATTTTTAGGCGAAACATACGCAAACATGTCCTTCGAAAATCAATTGCATCATGTTATGCACGAAACTTGTGATTGAAGTGTAAAAATAGAATTCATTTGAACTCTATTCATATGATTGAATAGGTTGTGAAGACTCATTGAAATCATTTTTAAGCGAAACAAATGCACACTTGTTGTCATTCAAATATCACGTGCATGTCATGCACGAAACTTATGTTTGAAGTGCAAAAAATTGAATTCATTCGAATTACTTTCAAATGATTTAGTGGCTTGAGGAGACTCAATGAAATGATTTTTAGGCGAAACAAATGCATACGTGTTCTTCAAAAATCAATTGCATGTTATCCACGAAACTAGTGTAGGAAGTGGAAAAATAGAATTCTTTCGAACCCTATTGATCTGATTTAATGGCTTGAGGACAGTCAGTGAAATGATTATTAGGCGAAACAAATGCACACGTGTCCTTCTAAGATCATTTGCATGTTATGACGAAACATGTGTTACAAGTGCAAAAATAGAATTCATTAGAATTATTTTCAAATGATTTAGTGGATTGGGGAGACTCAATGAAGTAATATTTAGGCAAAACATATGCACACGTGTCCTTCAAAAGTCGATAGCGTGTTATGCACGAAACTTCTGTTGAAAGTATAAAAATAGAATTCCTTCGAACCCTATTCATATGATTTAATGGGTAAAGGAGACTCACTGAAATAATTTTTTTGCGAAAGAAATGCAGGCTTGTCCTTGAAAGATCATTTGCATGTTATGCACGAAACGTTTGTTTGAGGTGCGAAAATAGAATTCGTTCGAACCTCGTTCATATGATTTAGTGGACTGAGGAGACACGTCAAAATGATTTTTAGGCGAACCATATGCACACGTGTCATTCTAAGATCATTTGCATGTTATCATGAAAGTAGTGTTTGAACTGCGAGAAATAGAATTCATTGGAACTCCTTGGAAACGATTTTAGTGGCTTGAAGAGACGAAGTGAAATGATTTTTATGCGAAACATACGCAAATATGTCCTTCGAAAATCAATTGCATCATGTTACTCACGAAACTTGTGACTGAAGTGTAAAAATATAATTCATTTGAACTCTATTCATATTGATTTAATAGGTTGTGGAGACTTATTAAAATTATTTTTAAGCGAAACAAATGCAGACTTGTCATTCAAATATCATTTGCATGTTATGTACGAAACTTGTGTTTGCATTGATTTAGTGGCTTGAAGAGACTCAATAAAATGATTTTTAGGCGAAACAAATGCATACGTGTTCTTCAAAAATCAATTGCATGTTATCCACGAAACTAGTGTAGGAAGTGGAAAAGTAGAATTCTTTCGAACCCTATTGATCTGATCTAATGGCTTGAGGACAGTCAGTGAAATGATTATTAGGCGAAACAAATGCACACGTGTCCTTCTAAGATCATTTACATGTTATGACGAAACATGTGTTACAAGTGCAAAAATAGAATTCGTTAGAATTATTTTCAAATGATTTAGTGGATTGGGGAGACTCAATGAAGTAATATTTAGGCAAAACATATGCACACTTTGTTGTCATTCAAATATCATGTGCATGTCATGCACGAAACTTATGTTTGAAGTGCGAAAAATAGAATACATTCGAATTACTTTCAAATGATTTAGTGGCTTGAGGAGACTCAATGAAATGATTTTTAGGCGAAACAAATGCACACGTGTTCTTCAAAAATCAATTGCATGTTATCCATGAAACTTGTGATTGAAGTGCAAAAATAGAATTCGTTCGAACCCCATTGATCTGATTTAATGGCTTGAGGACGCTGAATGAAATGATTATTAGGCGAAACAAATGCACACGTGTCCTTCTAAGATCATTTACATGTTATGACGAAACATGTGTTTCAAGTGCAAAAATAGAATTCATTAGAATTATTTTCAAATGATTTAGTGGATTGGGGAGACTCAATGAAGTAATATTTAGGCAAAACATATGCACACGTGTCCTTCAAAAGTCGATAGCGTGTTATGCACGAAACTTCTGTTGAAAGTATAAAAATAGAATTCCTTCGAACCCTATTCATATGATTTAATGGGTAAAGGAGACTCACTGAAATAATTTTTTTGCGAAAGAAATGCAGGCTTGTCCTTGAAAGATCATTTGCATGTTATGCACGAAACGTTTGTTTGAGGTGCGAAAATAGAATTCGTTCGAACCTCGTTCATATGATTTAGTGGACTGAGGAGACACGTCAAAATGATTGTTAGGCGAACCATATGCACACGTGTCATTCTAAGATCATTTGCATGTTATGCATGAAAGTAGTGTTTGAACTGCGAGAAATAGAATTCATTGGAACTCCTTGGAAACGATTTTAGTGGCTTGAAGAGACGAAGTGAAATGATTTTTAGGCGAAACATACGCAAACATGTCCTTCGAAAATCAATTGCATCATGTTACTCACGAAACTTGTGACTGAAGTGTAAAAATAGAATTCATTTGAACTCTATTCATA
The DNA here is from genome assembly GCA_027186245.1 of Coriaria nepalensis. Taxonomy (NCBI): domain Eukaryota; kingdom Viridiplantae; phylum Streptophyta; class Magnoliopsida; order Cucurbitales; family Coriariaceae; genus Coriaria; species Coriaria nepalensis. The sequence continues at coordinate 5,690,274 of CP114491.1, read as the reverse complement.
TTGATTTAATAGGTTGTGGAGGCTCATTAAAATTATTTTTAAGCGAAACAAATGCACACTTGTTATCATTCAAATATCATGTGCATGTCATGCACGAAACTTATGTTTGAAGTGCGAAAAATAGAATTCATTCGAATTACTTTCAAATGATTTAGTGGCTTGAGGAGACTCAATGAAGTAATATTCAGGCAAAACATATGCACACGTGTCCCTGAAAAGTCGATAGCATGTTATGCACGAAACTTGTGTTGGAAGTGTAAAAATAGAATTAATGCGCGCCCCATTAATATGATTTAATGTGTCAAGGAGACTCATTGAAATAATTTTTAAGCGAAAGAAATGCAGACTTGTCCTTGAAAGATCATTTGCATGTTATGCACGAAACATTTGTTTGAGGTGCGAAAATAGAATTCGTTCGAACCTCATTCATATGATTTAGTGGACTGAGGAGACACGTCAAAATGATTTTTAGGCGAACCATATGCACACGTGTCATTCTAAGATCATTTGCATGTTATGCATGAAAGTAGTGCTTGAACTGCGAGAAATAGAATTCATTGGAACTCCTTTGAAACGATTTTAGTGGCTTGAAGAGACGAAGTGAAATGATTTTTAGGCGAAACATACGCAAACATGTCCTTCGAAAATCAATTGCATCATGTTATGCACGAAACTTGTGATTGAAGTGTAAAAATAGAATTCATTTGAACTCTATTCATATGATTGAATAGGTTGTGAAGACTCATTGAAATCATTTTTAAGCGAAACAAATGCACACTTGTTGTCATTCAAATATCACGTGCATGTCATGCACGAAACTTATGTTTGAAGTGCAAAAAATTGAATTCATTCGAATTACTTTCAAATGATTTAGTGGCTTGAGGAGACTCAATGAAATGATTTTTAGGCGAAACAAATGCATACGTGTTCTTCAAAAATCAATTGCATGTTATCCACGAAACTAGTGTAGGAAGTGGAAAAATAGAATTCTTTCGAACCCTATTGATCTGATTTAATGGCTTGAGGACAGTCAGTGAAATGATTATTAGGCGAAACAAATGCACACGTGTCCTTCTAAGATCATTTGCATGTTATGACGAAACATGTGTTACAAGTGCAAAAATAGAATTCATTAGAATTATTTTCAAATGATTTAGTGGATTGGGGAGACTCAATGAAGTAATATTTAGGCAAAACATATGCACACGTGTCCTTCAAAAGTCGATAGCGTGTTATGCACGAAACTTCTGTTGAAAGTATAAAAATAGAATTCCTTCGAACCCTATTCATATGATTTAATGGGTAAAGGAGACTCACTGAAATAATTTTTTTGCGAAAGAAATGCAGGCTTGTCCTTGAAAGATCATTTGCATGTTATGCACGAAACGTTTGTTTGAGGTGCGAAAATAGAATTCGTTCGAACCTCGTTCATATGATTTAGTGGACTGAGGAGACACGTCAAAATGATTTTTAGGCGAACCATATGCACACGTGTCATTCTAAGATCATTTGCATGTTATCATGAAAGTAGTGTTTGAACTGCGAGAAATAGAATTCATTGGAACTCCTTGGAAACGATTTTAGTGGCTTGAAGAGACGAAGTGAAATGATTTTTATGCGAAACATACGCAAATATGTCCTTCGAAAATCAATTGCATCATGTTACTCACGAAACTTGTGACTGAAGTGTAAAAATATAATTCATTTGAACTCTATTCATATTGATTTAATAGGTTGTGGAGACTTATTAAAATTATTTTTAAGCGAAACAAATGCAGACTTGTCATTCAAATATCATTTGCATGTTATGTACGAAACTTGTGTTTGCATTGATTTAGTGGCTTGAAGAGACTCAATAAAATGATTTTTAGGCGAAACAAATGCATACGTGTTCTTCAAAAATCAATTGCATGTTATCCACGAAACTAGTGTAGGAAGTGGAAAAGTAGAATTCTTTCGAACCCTATTGATCTGATCTAATGGCTTGAGGACAGTCAGTGAAATGATTATTAGGCGAAACAAATGCACACGTGTCCTTCTAAGATCATTTACATGTTATGACGAAACATGTGTTACAAGTGCAAAAATAGAATTCGTTAGAATTATTTTCAAATGATTTAGTGGATTGGGGAGACTCAATGAAGTAATATTTAGGCAAAACATATGCACACTTTGTTGTCATTCAAATATCATGTGCATGTCATGCACGAAACTTATGTTTGAAGTGCGAAAAATAGAATACATTCGAATTACTTTCAAATGATTTAGTGGCTTGAGGAGACTCAATGAAATGATTTTTAGGCGAAACAAATGCACACGTGTTCTTCAAAAATCAATTGCATGTTATCCATGAAACTTGTGATTGAAGTGCAAAAATAGAATTCGTTCGAACCCCATTGATCTGATTTAATGGCTTGAGGACGCTGAATGAAATGATTATTAGGCGAAACAAATGCACACGTGTCCTTCTAAGATCATTTACATGTTATGACGAAACATGTGTTTCAAGTGCAAAAATAGAATTCATTAGAATTATTTTCAAATGATTTAGTGGATTGGGGAGACTCAATGAAGTAATATTTAGGCAAAACATATGCACACGTGTCCTTCAAAAGTCGATAGCGTGTTATGCACGAAACTTCTGTTGAAAGTATAAAAATAGAATTCCTTCGAACCCTATTCATATGATTTAATGGGTAAAGGAGACTCACTGAAATAATTTTTTTGCGAAAGAAATGCAGGCTTGTCCTTGAAAGATCATTTGCATGTTATGCACGAAACGTTTGTTTGAGGTGCGAAAATAGAATTCGTTCGAACCTCGTTCATATGATTTAGTGGACTGAGGAGACACGTCAAAATGATTGTTAGGCGAACCATATGCACACGTGTCATTCTAAGATCATTTGCATGTTATGCATGAAAGTAGTGTTTGAACTGCGAGAAATAGAATTCATTGGAACTCCTTGGAAACGATTTTAGTGGCTTGAAGAGATGAAGTGAAATGATTTTTAGGCGAAACATACGCAAACATGTCCTTCGAAAATCAATTGCATCATGTTACTCACGAAACTTGTGACTGAAGTGTAAAAATAGAATTCATTTGAACTCTATTCATATTGATTTAATAGGTTGTGGAGGCTCATTAAAATTATTTTTAAGCGAAACAAATGCACACTTGTTATCATTCAAATATCATGTGCATGTCATGCACGAAACTTATGTTTGAAGTGCGAAAAATAGAATTCATTCGAATTACTTTCAAATGATTTAGTGGCTTGAGGAGACTCAATGAAGTAATATTCAGGCAAAACATATGCACACGTGTCCCTGAAAAGTCGATAGCATGTTATGCACGAAACTTGTGTTGGAAGTGTAAAAATAGAATTAATGCGCGCCCCATTAATATGATTTAATGTGTCAAGGAGACTCATTGAAATAATTTTTAAGCGAAAGAAATGCAGACTTGTCCTTGAAAGATCATTTGCATGTTATGCACGAAACATTTGTTTGAGGTGCGAAAATAGAATTCGTTCGAACCTCATTCATATGATTTAGTGGACTGAGGAGACACGTCAAAATGATTTTTAGGCGAACCATATGCACACGTGTCATTCTAAGATCATTTGCATGTTATGCATGAAAGTAGTGCTTGAACTGCGAGAAATAGAATTCATTGGAACTCCTTTGAAACGATTTTAGTGGCTTGAAGAGACGAAGTGAAATGATTTTTAGGCGAAACATACGCAAACATGTCCTTCGAAAATCAATTGCATCATGTTATGCACGAAACTTGTGATTGAAGTGTAAAAATAGAATTCATTTGAACTCTATTCATATGATTGAATAGGTTGTGAAGACTCATTGAAATCATTTTTAAGCGAAACAAATGCACACTTGTTGTCATTCAAATATCACGTGCATGTCATGCACGAAACTTATGTTTGAAGTGCAAAAAATTGAATTCATTCGAATTACTTTCAAATGATTTAGTGGCTTGAGGAGACTCAATGAAATGATTTTTAGGCGAAACAAATGCATACGTGTTCTTCAAAAATCAATTGCATGTTATCCACGAAACTAGTGTAGGAAGTGGAAAAATAGAATTCTTTCGAACCCTATTGATCTGATTTAATGGCTTGAGGACAGTCAGTGAAATGATTATTAGGCGAAACAAATGCACACGTGTCCTTCTAAGATCATTTGCATGTTATGACGAAACATGTGTTACAAGTGCAAAAATAGAATTCATTAGAATTATTTTCAAATGATTTAGTGGATTGGGGAGACTCAATGAAGTAATATTTAGGCAAAACATATGCACACGTGTCCTTCAAAAGTCGATAGCGTGTTATGCACGAAACTTCTGTTGAAAGTATAAAAATAGAATTCCTTCGAACCCTATTCATATGATTTAATGGGTAAAGGAGACTCACTGAAATAATTTTTTTGCGAAAGAAATGCAGGCTTGTCCTTGAAAGATCATTTGCATGTTATGCACGAAACGTTTGTTTGAGGTGCGAAAATAGAATTCGTTCGAACCTCGTTCATATGATTTAGTGGACTGAGGAGACACGTCAAAATGATTTTTAGGCGAACCATATGCACACGTGTCATTCTAAGATCATTTGCATGTTATCATGAAAGTAGTGTTTGAACTGCGAGAAATAGAATTCATTGGAACTCCTTGGAAACGATTTTAGTGGCTTGAAGAGACGAAGTGAAATGATTTTTATGCGAAACATACGCAAATATGTCCTTCGAAAATCAATTGCATCATGTTACTCACGAAACTTGTGACTGAAGTGTAAAAATATAATTCATTTGAACTCTATTCATATTGATTTAATAGGTTGTGGAGACTTATTAAAATTATTTTTAAGCGAAACAAATGCAGACTTGTCATTCAAATATCATTTGCATGTTATGTACGAAACTTGTGTTTGCATTGATTTAGTGGCTTGAAGAGACTCAATAAAATGATTTTTAGGCGAAACAAATGCATACGTGTTCTTCAAAAATCAATTGCATGTTATCCACGAAACTAGTGTAGGAAGTGGAAAAGTAGAATTCTTTCGAACCCTATTGATCTGATCTAATGGCTTGAGGACAGTCAGTGAAATGATTATTAGGCGAAACAAATGCACACGTGTCCTTCTAAGATCATTTACATGTTATGACGAAACATGTGTTACAAGTGCAAAAATAGAATTCGTTAGAATTATTTTCAAATGATTTAGTGGATTGGGGAGACTCAATGAAGTAATATTTAGGCAAAACATATGCACACTTTGTTGTCATTCAAATATCATGTGCATGTCATGCACGAAACTTATGTTTGAAGTGCGAAAAATAGAATACATTCGAATTACTTTCAAATGATTTAGTGGCTTGAGGAGACTCAATGAAATGATTTTTAGGCGAAACAAATGCACACGTGTTCTTCAAAAATCAATTGCATGTTATCCATGAAACTTGTGATTGAAGTGCAAAAATAGAATTCGTTCGAACCCCATTGATCTGATTTAATGGCTTGAGGACGCTGAATGAAATGATTATTAGGCGAAACAAATGCACACGTGTCCTTCTAAGATCATTTACATGTTATGACGAAACATGTGTTTCAAGTGCAAAAATAGAATTCATTAGAATTATTTTCAAATGATTTAGTGGATTGGGGAGACTCAATGAAGTAATATTTAGGCAAAACATATGCACACGTGTCCTTCAAAAGTCGATAGCGTGTTATGCACGAAACTTCTGTTGAAAGTATAAAAATAGAATTCCTTCGAACCCTATTCATATGATTTAATGGGTAAAGGAGACTCACTGAAATAATTTTTTTGCGAAAGAAATGCAGGCTTGTCCTTGAAAGATCATTTGCATGTTATGCACGAAACGTTTGTTTGAGGTGCGAAAATAGAATTCGTTCGAACCTCGTTCATATGATTTAGTGGACTGAGGAGACACGTCAAAATGATTGTTAGGCGAACCATATGCACACGTGTCATTCTAAGATCATTTGCATGTTATGCATGAAAGTAGTGTTTGAACTGCGAGAAATAGAATTCATTGGAACTCCTTGGAAACGATTTTAGTGGCTTGAAGAGACGAAGTGAAATGATTTTTAGGCGAAACATACGCAAACATGTCCTTCGAAAATCAATTGCATCATGTTACTCACGAAACTTGTGACTGAAGTGTAAAAATAGAATTCATTTGAACTCTATTCATATTGATTTAATAGGTTGTGGAGGCTCATTAAAATTATTTTTAAGCGAAACAAATGCACACTTGTTATCATTCAAATATCATGTGCATGTCATGCACGAAACTTATGTTTGAAGTGCGAAAAATAGAATTCATTCGAATTACTTTCAAATGATTTAGTGGCTTGAGGAGACTCAATGAAGTAATATTCAGGCAAAACATATGCACACGTGTCCCTGAAAAGTCGATAGCATGTTATGCACGAAACTTGTGTTGGAAGTGTAAAAATAGAATTAATGCGCGCCCCATTAATATGATTTAATGTGTCAAGGAGACTCATTGAAATAATTTTTAAGCGAAAGAAATGCAGACTTGTCCTTGAAAGATCATTTGCATGTTATGCACGAAACATTTGTTTGAGGTGCGAAAATAGAATTCGTTCGAACCTCATTCATATGATTTAGTGGACTGAGGAGACACGTCAAAATGATTTTTAGGCGAACCATATGCACACGTGTCATTCTAAGATCATTTGCATGTTATGCATGAAAGTAGTGCTTGAACTGCGAGAAATAGAATTCATTGGAACTCCTTTGAAACGATTTTAGTGGCTTGAAGAGACGAAGTGAAATGATTTTTAGGCGAAACATACGCAAACATGTCCTTCGAAAATCAATTGCATCATGTTATGCACGAAACTTGTGATTGAAGTGTAAAAATAGAATTCATTTGAACTCTATTCATATGATTGAATAGGTTGTGAAGACTCATTGAAATCATTTTTAAGCGAAACAAATGCACACTTGTTGTCATTCAAATATCACGTGCATGTCATGCACGAAACTTATGTTTGAAGTGCAAAAAATTGAATTCATTCGAATTACTTTCAAATGATTTAGTGGCTTGAGGAGACTCAATGAAATGATTTTTAGGCGAAACAAATGCATACGTGTTCTTCAAAAATCAATTGCATGTTATCCACGAAACTAGTGTAGGAAGTGGAAAAATAGAATTCTTTCGAACCCTATTGATCTGATTTAATGGCTTGAGGACAGTCAGTGAAATGATTATTAGGCGAAACAAATGCACACGTGTCCTTCTAAGATCATTTGCATGTTATGACGAAACATGTGTTACAAGTGCAAAAATAGAATTCATTAGAATTATTTTCAAATGATTTAGTGGATTGGGGAGACTCAATGAAGTAATATTTAGGCAAAACATATGCACACGTGTCCTTCAAAAGTCGATAGCGTGTTATGCACGAAACTTCTGTTGAAAGTATAAAAATAGAATTCCTTCGAACCCTATTCATATGATTTAATGGGTAAAGGAGACTCACTGAAATAATTTTTTTGCGAAAGAAATGCAGGCTTGTCCTTGAAAGATCATTTGCATGTTATGCACGAAACGTTTGTTTGAGGTGCGAAAATAGAATTCGTTCGAACCTCGTTCATATGATTTAGTGGACTGAGGAGACACGTCAAAATGATTTTTAGGCGAACCATATGCACACGTGTCATTCTAAGATCATTTGCATGTTATCATGAAAGTAGTGTTTGAACTGCGAGAAATAGAATTCATTGGAACTCCTTGGAAACGATTTTAGTGGCTTGAAGAGACGAAGTGAAATGATTTTTATGCGAAACATACGCAAATATGTCCTTCGAAAATCAATTGCATCATGTTACTCACGAAACTTGTGACTGAAGTGTAAAAATATAATTCATTTGAACTCTATTCATATTGATTTAATAGGTTGTGGAGACTTATTAAAATTATTTTTAAGCGAAACAAATGCAGACTTGTCATTCAAATATCATTTGCATGTTATGTACGAAACTTGTGTTTGCATTGATTTAGTGGCTTGAAGAGACTCAATAAAATGATTTTTAGGCGAAACAAATGCATACGTGTTCTTCAAAAATCAATTGCATGTTATCCACGAAACTAGTGTAGGAAGTGGAAAAGTAGAATTCTTTCGAACCCTATTGATCTGATCTAATGGCTTGAGGACAGTCAGTGAAATGATTATTAGGCGAAACAAATGCACACGTGTCCTTCTAAGATCATTTACATGTTATGACGAAACATGTGTTACAAGTGCAAAAATAGAATTCGTTAGAATTATTTTCAAATGATTTAGTGGATTGGGGAGACTCAATGAAGTAATATTTAGGCAAAACATATGCACACTTTGTTGTCATTCAAATATCATGTGCATGTCATGCACGAAACTTATGTTTGAAGTGCGAAAAATAGAATACATTCGAATTACTTTCAAATGATTTAGTGGCTTGAGGAGACTCAATGAAATGATTTTTAGGCGAAACAAATGCACACGTGTTCTTCAAAAATCAATTGCATGTTATCCATGAAACTTGTGATTGAAGTGCAAAAATAGAATTCGTTCGAACCCCATTGATCTGATTTAATGGCTTGAGGACGCTGAATGAAATGATTATTAGGCGAAACAAATGCACACGTGTCCTTCTAAGATCATTTACATGTTATGACGAAACATGTGTTTCAAGTGCAAAAATAGAATTCATTAGAATTATTTTCAAATGATTTAGTGGATTGGGGAGACTCAATGAAGTAATATTTAGGCAAAACATATGCACACGTGTCCTTCAAAAGTCGATAGCGTGTTATGCACGAAACTTCTGTTGAAAGTATAAAAATAGAATTCCTTCGAACCCTATTCATATGATTTAATGGGTAAAGGAGACTCACTGAAATAATTTTTTTGCGAAAGAAATGCAGGCTTGTCCTTGAAAGATCATTTGCATGTTATGCACGAAACGTTTGTTTGAGGTGCGAAAATAGAATTCGTTCGAACCTCGTTCATATGATTTAGTGGACTGAGGAGACACGTCAAAATGATTGTTAGGCGAACCATATGCACACGTGTCATTCTAAGATCATTTGCATGTTATGCATGAAAGTAGTGTTTGAACTGCGAGAAATAGAATTCATTGGAACTCCTTGGAAACGATTTTAGTGGCTTGAAGAGACGAAGTGAAATGATTTTTAGGCGAAACATACGCAAACATGTCCTTCGAAAATCAATTGCATCATGTTACTCACGAAACTTGTGACTGAAGTGTAAAAATAGAATTCATTTGAACTCTATTCATATTGATTTAATAGGTTGTGGAGGCTCATTAAAATTATTTTTAAGCGAAACAAATGCACACTTGTTATCATTCAAATATCATGTGCATGTCATGCACGAAACTTATGTTTGAAGTGCGAAAAATAGAATTCATTCGAATTACTTTCAAATGATTTAGTGGCTTGAGGAGACTCAATGAAGTAATATTCAGGCAAAACATATGCACACGTGTCCCTGAAAAGTCGATAGCATGTTATGCACGAAACTTGTGTTGGAAGTGTAAAAATAGAATTAATGCGCGCCCCATTAATATGATTTAATGTGTCAAGGAGACTCATTGAAATAATTTTTAAGCGAAAGAAATGCAGACTTGTCCTTGAAAGATCATTTGCATGTTATGCACGAAACATTTGTTTGAGGTGCGAAAATAGAATTCGTTCGAACCTCATTCATATGATTTAGTGGACTGAGGAGACACGTCAAAATGATTTTTAGGCGAACCATATGCACACGTGTCATTCTAAGATCATTTGCATGTTATGCATGAAAGTAGTGCTTGAACTGCGAGAAATAGAATTCATTGGAACTCCTTTGAAACGATTTTAGTGGCTTGAAGAGACGAAGTGAAATGATTTTTAGGCGAAACATACGCAAACATGTCCTTCGAAAATCAATTGCATCATGTTATGCACGAAACTTGTGATTGAAGTGTAAAAATAGAATTCATTTGAACTCTATTCATATGATTGAATAGGTTGTGAAGACTCATTGAAATCATTTTTAAGCGAAACAAATGCACACTTGTTGTCATTCAAATATCACGTGCATGTCATGCACGAAACTTATGTTTGAAGTGCAAAAAATTGAATTCATTCGAATTACTTTCAAATGATTTAGTGGCTTGAGGAGACTCAATGAAATGATTTTTAGGCGAAACAAATGCATACGTGTTCTTCAAAAATCAATTGCATGTTATCCACGAAACTAGTGTAGGAAGTGGAAAAATAGAATTCTTTCGAACCCTATTGATCTGATTTAATGGCTTGAGGACAGTCAGTGAAATGATTATTAGGCGAAACAAATGCACACGTGTCCTTCTAAGATCATTTGCATGTTATGACGAAACATGTGTTACAAGTGCAAAAATAGAATTCATTAGAATTATTTTCAAATGATTTAGTGGATTGGGGAGACTCAATGAAGTAATATTTAGGCAAAACATATGCACACGTGTCCTTCAAAAGTCGATAGCGTGTTATGCACGAAACTTCTGTTGAAAGTATAAAAATAGAATTCCTTCGAACCCTATTCATATGATTTAATGGGTAAAGGAGACTCACTGAAATAATTTTTTTGCGAAAGAAATGCAGGCTTGTCCTTGAAAGATCATTTGCATGTTATGCACGAAACGTTTGTTTGAGGTGCGAAAATAGAATTCGTTCGAACCTCGTTCATATGATTTAGTGGACTGAGGAGACACGTCAAAATGATTTTTAGGCGAACCATATGCACACGTGTCATTCTAAGATCATTTGCATGTTATCATGAAAGTAGTGTTTGAACTGCGAGAAATAGAATTCATTGGAACTCCTTGGAAACGATTTTAGTAGCTTGAAGAGACGAAGTGAAATGATTTTTATGCGAAACATACGCAAATATGTCCTTCGAAAATCAATTGCATCATGTTACTCACGAAACTTGTGACTGAAGTGTAAAAATATAATTCATTTGAACTCTATTCATATTGATTTAATAGGTTGTGGAGACTTATTAAAATTATTTTTAAGCGAAACAAATGCAGACTTGTCATTCAAATATCATTTGCATGTTATGTACGAAACTTGTGTTTGCATTGATTTAGTGGCTTGAAGAGACTCAATAAAATGATTTTTAGGCGAAACAAATGCATACGTGTTCTTCAAAAATCAATTGCATGTTATCCACGAAACTAGTGTAGGAAGTGGAAAAGTAGAATTCTTTCGAACCCTATTGATCTGATCTAATGGCTTGAGGACAGTCAGTGAAATGATTATTAGGCGAAACAAATGCACACGTGTCCTTCTAAGATCATTTACATGTTATGACGAAACATGTGTTACAAGTGCAAAAATAGAATTCGTTAGAATTATTTTCAAATGATTTAGTGGATTGGGGAGACTCAATGAAGTAATATTTAGGCAAAACATATGCACACTTTGTTGTCATTCAAATATCATGTGCATGTCATGCACGAAACTTATGTTTGAAGTGCGAAAAATAGAATACATTCGAATTACTTTCAAATGATTTAGTGGCTTGAGGAGACTCAATGAAATGATTTTTAGGCGAAACAAATGCACACGTGTTCTTCAAAAATCAATTGCATGTTATCCATGAAACTTGTGATTGAAGTGCAAAAATAGAATTCGTTCGAACCCCATTGATCTGATTTAATGGCTTGAGGACGCTGAATGAAATGATTATTAGGCGAAACAAATGCACACGTGTCCTTCTAAGATCATTTACATGTTATGACGAAACATGTGTTTCAAGTGCAAAAATAGAATTCATTAGAATTATTTTCAAATGATTTAGTGGATTGGGGAGACTCAATGAAGTAATATTTAGGCAAAACATATGCACACGTGTCCTTCAAAAGTCGATAGCGTGTTATGCACGAAACTTCTGTTGAAAGTATAAAAATAGAATTCCTTCGAACCCTATTCATATGATTTAATGGGTAAAGGAGACTCACTGAAATAATTTTTTTGCGAAAGAAATGCAGGCTTGTCCTTGAAAGATCATTTGCATGTTATGCACGAAACGTTTGTTTGAGGTGCGAAAATAGAATTCGTTCGAACCTCGTTCATATGATTTAGTGGACTGAGGAGACACGTCAAAATGATTGTTAGGCGAACCATATGCACACGTGTCATTCTAAGATCATTTGCATGTTATGCATGAAAGTAGTGTTTGAACTGCGAGAAATAGAATTCATTGGAACTCCTTGGAAACGATTTTAGTGGCTTGAAGAGACGAAGTGAAATGATTTTTAGGCGAAACATACGCAAACATGTCCTTCGAAAATCAATTGCATCATGTTACTCACGAAACTTGTGACTGAAGTGTAAAAATAGAATTCATTTGAACTCTATTCATATTGATTTAATAGGTTGTGGAGGCTCATTAAAATTATTTTTAAGCGAAACAAATGCACACTTGTTATCATTCAAATATCATGTGCATGTCATGCACGAAACTTATGTTTGAAGTGCGAAAAATAGAATTCATTCGAATTACTTTCAAATGATTTAGTGGCTTGAGGAGACTCAATGAAGTAATATTCAGGCAAAACATATGCACACGTGTCCCTGAAAAGTCGATAGCATGTTATGCACGAAACTTGTGTTGGAAGTGTAAAAATAGAATTAATGCGCGCCCCATTAATATGATTTAATGTGTCAAGGAGACTCATTGAAATAATTTTTAAGCGAAAGAAATGCAGACTTGTCCTTGAAAGATCATTTGCATGTTATGCACGAAACATTTGTTTGAGGTGCGAAAATAGAATTCGTTCGAACCTCATTCATATGATTTAGTGGACTGAGGAGACACGTCAAAATGATTTTTAGGCGAACCATATGCACACGTGTCATTCTAAGATCATTTGCATGTTATGCATGAAAGTAGTGCTTGAACTGCGAGAAATAGAATTCATTGGAACTCCTTTGAAACGATTTTAGTGGCTTGAAGAGACGAAGTGAAATGATTTTTAGGCGAAACATACGCAAACATGTCCTTCGAAAATCAATTGCATCATGTTATGCACGAAACTTGTGATTGAAGTGTAAAAATAGAATTCATTTGAACTCTATTCATATGATTGAATAGGTTGTGAAGACTCATTGAAATCATTTTTAAGCGAAACAAATGCACACTTGTTGTCATTCAAATATCACGTGCATGTCATGCACGAAACTTATGTTTGAAGTGCAAAAAATTGAATTCATTCGAATTACTTTCAAATGATTTAGTGGCTTGAGGAGACTCAATGAAATGATTTTTAGGCGAAACAAATGCATACGTGTTCTTCAAAAATCAATTGCATGTTATCCACGAAACTAGTGTAGGAAGTGGAAAAATAGAATTCTTTCGAACCCTATTGATCTGATTTAATGGCTTGAGGACAGTCAGTGAAATGATTATTAGGCGAAACAAATGCACACGTAACAAATGCACACGTGTCCTTCTAAGATCATTTACATGTTATGACGAAACATGTGTTACAAGTGCAAAAATAGAATTCATTAGAATTATTTTCAAATGATTTAGTGGATTGGGGAGACTCAATGAAGTAATATTTAGGCAAAACATATGCACGCGTGTCCTTCAAAAGTCGATAGCGTGTTATGCACGAAACTTCTGTTGAAAGTATAAAAATAGAATTCCTTCGAACCCTATTCATATGATTTAATGGGTAAAGGAGACTCACTGAAATAATTTTTTTGCGAAAGAAATGCAGGCTTGTCCTTGAAAGATCATTTGCATGTTATGCACGAAACGTTTGTTTGAGGTGCGAAAATAGAATTCGTTCGAACCTCGTTCATATGATTTAGTGGACTGAGGAGACACGTCAAAATGATTTTTAGGCGAACCATATGCACACGTGTCATTCTAAGATCATTTGCATGTTATCATGAAAGTAGTGTTTGAACTGCGAGAAATAGAATTCATTGGAACTCCTTGGAAACGATTTTAGTGGCTTGAAGAGACGAAGTGAAATGATTTTTATGCGAAACATACGCAAATATGTCCTTCGAAAATCAATTGCATCATGTTACTCACGAAACTTGTGATTGAAGTGTAAAAATATAATTCATTTGAACTCTATTCATATTGATTTAATAGGTTGTGGAGACTTATTAAAATTATTTTTAAGCGAAACAAATGCAGACTTGTCATTCAAATATCATTTGCATGTTATGTACGAAACTTGTGTTTGCATTGATTTAGTGGCTTGAAGAGACTCAATAAAATGATTTTTAGGCGAAACAAATGCATACGTGTTCTTCAAAAATCAATTGCATGTTATCCACGAAACTAGTGTAGGAAGTGGAAAAGTAGAATTCTTTCGAACCCTATTGATCTGATCTAATGGCTTGAGGACAGTCAGTGAAATGATTATTAGGCGAAACAAATGCACACGTGTCCTTCTAAGATCATTTACATGTTATGACGAAACATGTGTTACAAGTGCAAAAATAGAATTCGTTAGAATTATTTTCAAATGATTTAGTGGATTGGGGAGACTCAATGAAGTAATATTTAGGCAAAACATATGCACACTTTGTTGTCATTCAAATATCATGTGCATGTCATGCACGAAACTTATGTTTGAAGTGCGAAAAATAGAATACATTCGAATTACTTTCAAATGATTTAGTGGCTTGAGGAGACTCAATGAAATGATTTTTAGGCGAAACAAATGCACACGTGTTCTTCAAAAATCAATTGCATGTTATCCATGAAACTTGTGATTGAAGTGCAAAAATAGAATTCGTTCGAACCCCATTGATCTGATTTAATGGCTTGAGGACGCTGAATGAAATGATTATTAGGCGAAACAAATGCACACGTGTCCTTCTAAGATCATTTACATGTTATGACGAAACATGTGTTTCAAGTGCAAAAATAGAATTCATTAGAATTATTTTCAAATGATTTAGTGGATTGGGGAGACTCAATGAAGTAATATTTAGGCAAAACATATGCACACGTGTCCTTCAAAAGTCGATAGCGTGTTATGCACGAAACTTCTGTTGAAAGTATAAAAATAGAATTCCTTCGAACCCTATTCATATGATTTAATGGGTAAAGGAGACTCACTGAAATAATTTTTTTGCGAAAGAAATGCAGGCTTGTCCTTGAAAGATCATTTGCATGTTATGCACGAAACGTTTGTTTGAGGTGCGAAAATAGAATTCGTTCGAACCTCGTTCATATGATTTAGTGGACTGAGGAGACACGTCAAAATGATTGTTAGGCGAACCATATGCACACGTGTCATTCTAAGATCATTTGCATGTTATGCATGAAAGTAGTGTTTGAACTGCGAGAAATAGAATTCATTGGAACTCCTTGGAAACGATTTTAGTGGCTTGAAGAGACGAAGTGAAATGATTTTTAGGCGAAACATACGCAAACATGTCCTTCGAAAATCAATTGCATCATGTTACTCACGAAACTTGTGACTGAAGTGTAAAAATAGAATTCATTTGAACTCTATTCATATTGATTTAATAGGTTGTGGAGGCTCATTAAAATTATTTTTAAGCGAAACAAATGCACACTTGTTATCATTCAAATATCATGTGCATGTCATGCACGAAACTTATGTTTGAAGTGCGAAAAATAGAATTCATTCGAATTACTTTCAAATGATTTAGTGGCTTGAGGAGACTCAATGAAGTAATATTCAGGCAAAACATATGCACACGTGTCCCTGAAAAGTCGATAGCATGTTATGCACGAAACTTGTGTTGGAAGTGTAAAAATAGAATTAATGCGCGCCCCATTAATATGATTTAATGTGTCAAGGAGACTCATTGAAATAATTTTTAAGCGAAAGAAATGCAGACTTGTCCTTGAAAGATCATTTGCATGTTATGCACGAAACATTTGTTTGAGGTGCGAAAATAGAATTCGTTCGAACCTCATTCATATGATTTAGTGGACTGAGGAGACACGTCAAAATGATTTTTAGGCGAACCATATGCACACGTGTCATTCTAAGATCATTTGCATGTTATGCATGAAAGTAGTGCTTGAACTGCGAGAAATAGAATTCATTGGAACTCCTTTGAAACGATTTTAGTGGCTTGAAGAGACGAAGTGAAATGATTTTTAGGCGAAACATACGCAAACATGTCCTTCGAAAATCAATTGCATCATGTTATGCACGAAACTTGTGATTGAAGTGTAAAAATAGAATTCATTTGAACTCTATTCATATGATTGAATAGGTTGTGAAGACTCATTGAAATCATTTTTAAGCGAAACAAATGCACACTTGTTGTCATTCAAATATCACGTGCATGTCATGCACGAAACTTATGTTTGAAGTGCAAAAAATTGAATTCATTCGAATTACTTTCAAATGATTTAGTGGCTTGAGGAGACTCAATGAAATGATTTTTAGGCGAAACAAATGCATACGTGTTCTTCAAAAATCAATTGCATGTTATCCACGAAACTAGTGTAGGAAGTGGAAAAATAGAATTCTTTCGAACCCTATTGATCTGATTTAATGGCTTGAGGACAGTCAGTGAAATGATTATTAGGCGAAACAAATGCACACGTGTCCTTCTAAGATCATTTGCATGTTATGACGAAACATGTGTTACAAGTGCAAAAATAGAATTCATTAGAATTATTTTCAAATGATTTAGTGGATTGGGGAGACTCAATGAAGTAATATTTAGGCAAAACATATGCACACGTGTCCTTCAAAAGTCGATAGCGTGTTATGCACGAAACTTCTGTTGAAAGTATAAAAATAGAATTCCTTCGAACCCTATTCATATGATTTAATGGGTAAAGGAGACTCACTGAAATAATTTTTTTGCGAAAGAAATGCAGGCTTGTCCTTGAAAGATCATTTGCATGTTATGCACGAAACGTTTGTTTGAGGTGCGAAAATAGAATTCGTTCGAACCTCGTTCATATGATTTAGTGGACTGAGGAGACACGTCAAAATGATTTTTAGGCGAACCATATGCACACGTGTCATTCTAAGATCATTTGCATGTTATCATGAAAGTAGTGTTTGAACTGCGAGAAATAGAATTCATTGGAACTCCTTGGAAACGATTTTAGTGGCTTGAAGAGACGAAGTGAAATGATTTTTATGCGAAACATACGCAAATATGTCCTTCGAAAATCAATTGCATCATGTTACTCACGAAACTTGTGACTGAAGTGTAAAAATATAATTCATTTGAACTCTATTCATATTGATTTAATAGGTTGTGGAGACTTATTAAAATTATTTTTAAGCGAAACAAATGCAGACTTGTCATTCAAATATCATTTGCATGTTATGTACGAAACTTGTGTTTGCATTGATTTAGTGGCTTGAAGAGACTCAATAAAATGATTTTTAGGCGAAACAAATGCATACGTGTTCTTCAAAAATCAATTGCATGTTATCCACGAAACTAGTGTAGGAAGTGGAAAAGTAGAATTCTTTCGAACCCTATTGATCTGATCTAATGGCTTGAGGACAGTCAGTGAAATGATTATTAGGCGAAACAAATGCACACGTGTCCTTCTAAGATCATTTACATGTTATGACGAAACATGTGTTACAAGTGCAAAAATAGAATTCGTTAGAATTATTTTCAAATGATTTAGTGGATTGGGGAGACTCAATGAAGTAATATTTAGGCAAAACATATGCACACTTTGTTGTCATTCAAATATCATGTGCATGTCATGCACGAAACTTATGTTTGAAGTGCGAAAAATAGAATACATTCGAATTACTTTCAAATGATTTAGTGGCTTGAGGAGACTCAATGAAATGATTTTTAGGCGAAACAAATGCACACGTGTTCTTCAAAAATCAATTGCATGTTATCCATGAAACTTGTGATTGAAGTGCAAAAATAGAATTCGTTCGAACCCCATTGATCTGATTTAATGGCTTGAGGACGCTGAATGAAATGATTATTAGGCGAAACAAATGCACACGTGTCCTTCTAAGATCATTTACATGTTATGACGAAACATGTGTTTCAAGTGCAAAAATAGAATTCATTAGAATTATTTTCAAATGATTTAGTGGATTGGGGAGACTCAATGAAGTAATATTTAGGCAAAACATATGCACACGTGTCCTTCAAAAGTCGATAGCGTGTTATGCACGAAACTTCTGTTGAAAGTATAAAAATAGAATTCCTTCGAACCCTATTCATATGATTTAATGGGTAAAGGAGACTCACTGAAATAATTTTTTTGCGAAAGAAATGCAGGCTTGTCCTTGAAAGATCATTTGCATGTTATGCACGAAACGTTTGTTTGAGGTGCGAAAATAGAATTCGTTCGAACCTCGTTCATATGATTTAGTGGACTGAGGAGACACGTCAAAATGATTGTTAGGCGAACCATATGCACACGTGTCATTCTAAGATCATTTGCATGTTATGCATGAAAGTAGTGTTTGAACTGCGAGAAATAGAATTCATTGGAACTCCTTGGAAACGATTTTAGTGGCTTGAAGAGACGAAGTGAAATGATTTTTAGGCGAAACATACGCAAACATGTCCTTCGAAAATCAATTGCATCATGTTACTCACGAAACTTGTGACTGAAGTGTAAAAATAGAATTCATTTGAACTCTATTCATATTGATTTAATAGGTTGTGGAGGCTCATTAAAATTATTTTTAAGCGAAACAAATGCACACTTGTTATCATTCAAATATCATGTGCATGTCATGCACGAAACTTATGTTTGAAGTGCGAAAAATAGAATTCATTCGAATTACTTTCAAATGATTTAGTGGCTTGAGGAGACTCAATGAAGTAATATTCAGGCAAAACATATGCACACGTGTCCCTGAAAAGTCGATAGCATGTTATGCACGAAACTTGTGTTGGAAGTGTAAAAATAGAATTAATGCGCGCCCCATTAATATGATTTAATGTGTCAAGGAGACTCATTGAAATAATTTTTAAGCGAAAGAAATGCAGACTTGTCCTTGAAAGATCATTTGCATGTTATGCACGAAACATTTGTTTGAGGTGCGAAAATAGAATTCGTTCGAACCTCATTCATATGATTTAGTGGACTGAGGAGACACGTCAAAATGATTTTTAGGCGAACCATATGCACACGTGTCATTCTAAGATCATTTGCATGTTATGCATGAAAGTAGTGCTTGAACTGCGAGAAATAGAATTCATTGGAACTCCTTTGAAACGATTTTAGTGGCTTGAAGAGACGAAGTGAAATGATTTTTAGGCGAAACATACGCAAACATGTCCTTCGAAAATCAATTGCATCATGTTATGCACGAAACTTGTGATTGAAGTGTAAAAATAGAATTCATTTGAACTCTATTCATATGATTGAATAGGTTGTGAAGACTCATTGAAATCATTTTTAAGCGAAACAAATGCACACTTGTTGTCATTCAAATATCACGTGCATGTCATGCACGAAACTTATGTTTGAAGTGCAAAAAATTGAATTCATTCGAATTACTTTCAAATGATTTAGTGGCTTGAGGAGACTCAATGAAATGATTTTTAGGCGAAACAAATGCATACGTGTTCTTCAAAAATCAATTGCATGTTATCCACGAAACTAGTGTAGGAAGTGGAAAAATAGAATTCTTTCGAACCCTATTGATCTGATTTAATGGCTTGAGGACAGTCAGTGAAATGATTATTAGGCGAAACAAATGCACACGTGTCCTTCTAAGATCATTTGCATGTTATGACGAAACATGTGTTACAAGTGCAAAAATAGAATTCATTAGAATTATTTTCAAATGATTTAGTGGATTGGGGAGACTCAATGAAGTAATATTTAGGCAAAACATATGCACACGTGTCCTTCAAAAGTCGATAGCGTGTTATGCACGAAACTTCTGTTGAAAGTATAAAAATAGAATTCCTTCGAACCCTATTCATATGATTTAATGGGTAAAGGAGACTCACTGAAATAATTTTTTTGCGAAAGAAATGCAGGCTTGTCCTTGAAAGATCATTTGCATGTTATGCACGAAACGTTTGTTTGAGGTGCGAAAATAGAATTCGTTCGAACCTCGTTCATATGATTTAGTGGACTGAGGAGACACGTCAAAATGATTTTTAGGCGAACCATATGCACACGTGTCATTCTAAGATCATTTGCATGTTATCATGAAAGTAGTGTTTGAACTGCGAGAAATAGAATTCATTGGAACTCCTTGGAAACGATTTTAGTAGCTTGAAGAGACGAAGTGAAATGATTTTTATGCGAAACATACGCAAATATGTCCTTCGAAAATCAATTGCATCATGTTACTCACGAAACTTGTGACTGAAGTGTAAAAATATAATTCATTTGAACTCTATTCATATTGATTTAATAGGTTGTGGAGACTTATTAAAATTATTTTTAAGCGAAACAAATGCAGACTTGTCATTCAAATATCATTTGCATGTTATGTACGAAACTTGTGTTTGCATTGATTTAGTGGCTTGAAGAGACTCAATAAAATGATTTTTAGGCGAAACAAATGCATACGTGTTCTTCAAAAATCAATTGCATGTTATCCACGAAACTAGTGTAGGAAGTGGAAAAGTAGAATTCTTTCGAACCCTATTGATCTGATCTAATGGCTTGAGGACAGTCAGTGAAATGATTATTAGGCGAAACAAATGCACACGTGTCCTTCTAAGATCATTTACATGTTATGACGAAACATGTGTTACAAGTGCAAAAATAGAATTCGTTAGAATTATTTTCAAATGATTTAGTGGATTGGGGAGACTCAATGAAGTAATATTTAGGCAAAACATATGCACACTTTGTTGTCATTCAAATATCATGTGCATGTCATGCACGAAACTTATGTTTGAAGTGCGAAAAATAGAATACATTCGAATTACTTTCAAATGATTTAGTGGCTTGAGGAGACTCAATGAAATGATTTTTAGGCGAAACAAATGCACACGTGTTCTTCAAAAATCAATTGCATGTTATCCATGAAACTTGTGATTGAAGTGCAAAAATAGAATTCGTTCGAACCCCATTGATCTGATTTAATGGCTTGAGGACGCTGAATGAAATGATTATTAGGCGAAACAAATGCACACGTGTCCTTCTAAGATCATTTACATGTTATGACGAAACATGTGTTTCAAGTGCAAAAATAGAATTCATTAGAATTATTTTCAAATGATTTAGTGGATTGGGGAGACTCAATGAAGTAATATTTAGGCAAAACATATGCACACGTGTCCTTCAAAAGTCGATAGCGTGTTATGCACGAAACTTCTGTTGAAAGTATAAAAATAGAATTCCTTCGAACCCTATTCATATGATTTAATGGGTAAAGGAGACTCACTGAAATAATTTTTTTGCGAAAGAAATGCAGGCTTGTCCTTGAAAGATCATTTGCATGTTATGCACGAAACGTTTGTTTGAGGTGCGAAAATAGAATTCGTTCGAACCTCGTTCATATGATTTAGTGGACTGAGGAGACACGTCAAAATGATTGTTAGGCGAACCATATGCACACGTGTCATTCTAAGATCATTTGCATGTTATGCATGAAAGTAGTGTTTGAACTGCGAGAAATAGAATTCATTGGAACTCCTTGGAAACGATTTTAGTGGCTTGAAGAGACGAAGTGAAATGATTTTTAGGCGAAACATACGCAAACATGTCCTTCGAAAATCAATTGCATCATGTTACTCACGAAACTTGTGACTGAAGTGTAAAAATAGAATTCATTTGAACTCTATTCATATTGATTTAATAGGTTGTGGAGGCTCATTAAAATTATTTTTAAGCGAAACAAATGCACACTTGTTATCATTCAAATATCATGTGCATGTCATGCACGAAACTTATGTTTGAAGTGCGAAAAATAGAATTCATTCGAATTACTTTCAAATGATTTAGTGGCTTGAGGAGACTCAATGAAGTAATATTCAGGCAAAACATATGCACACGTGTCCCTGAAAAGTCGATAGCATGTTATGCACGAAACTTGTGTTGGAAGTGTAAAAATAGAATTAATGCGCGCCCCATTAATATGATTTAATGTGTCAAGGAGACTCATTGAAATAATTTTTAAGCGAAAGAAATGCAGACTTGTCCTTGAAAGATCATTTGCATGTTATGCACGAAACATTTGTTTGAGGTGCGAAAATAGAATTCGTTCGAACCTCATTCATATGATTTAGTGGACTGAGGAGACACGTCAAAATGATTTTTAGGCGAACCATATGCACACGTGTCATTCTAAGATCATTTGCATGTTATGCATGAAAGTAGTGCTTGAACTGCGAGAAATAGAATTCATTGGAACTCCTTTGAAACGATTTTAGTGGCTTGAAGAGACGAAGTGAAATGATTTTTAGGCGAAACATACGCAAACATGTCCTTCGAAAATCAATTGCATCATGTTATGCACGAAACTTGTGATTGAAGTGTAAAAATAGAATTCATTTGAACTCTATTCATATGATTGAATAGGTTGTGAAGACTCATTGAAATCATTTTTAAGCGAAACAAATGCACACTTGTTGTCATTCAAATATCACGTGCATGTCATGCACGAAACTTATGTTTGAAGTGCAAAAAATTGAATTCATTCGAATTACTTTCAAATGATTTAGTGGCTTGAGGAGACTCAATGAAATGATTTTTAGGCGAAACAAATGCATACGTGTTCTTCAAAAATCAATTGCATGTTATCCACGAAACTAGTGTAGGAAGTGGAAAAATAGAATTCTTTCGAACCCTATTGATCTGATTTAATGGCTTGAGGACAGTCAGTGAAATGATTATTAGGCGAAACAAATGCACACGTAACAAATGCACACGTGTCCTTCTAAGATCATTTACATGTTATGACGAAACATGTGTTACAAGTGCAAAAATAGAATTCATTAGAATTATTTTCAAATGATTTAGTGGATTGGGGAGACTCAATGAAGTAATATTTAGGCAAAACATATGCACGCGTGTCCTTCAAAAGTCGATAGCGTGTTATGCACGAAACTTCTGTTGAAAGTATAAAAATAGAATTCCTTCGAACCCTATTCATATGATTTAATGGGTAAAGGAGACTCACTGAAATAATTTTTTTGCGAAAGAAATGCAGGCTTGTCCTTGAAAGATCATTTGCATGTTATGCACGAAACGTTTGTTTGAGGTGCGAAAATAGAATTCGTTCGAACCTCGTTCATATGATTTAGTGGACTGAGGAGACACGTCAAAATGATTTTTAGGCGAACCATATGCACACGTGTCATTCTAAGATCATTTGCATGTTATCATGAAAGTAGTGTTTGAACTGCGAGAAATAGAATTCATTGGAACTCCTTGGAAACGATTTTAGTGGCTTGAAGAGACGAAGTGAAATGATTTTTATGCGAAACATACGCAAATATGTCCTTCGAAAATCAATTGCATCATGTTACTCACGAAACATGTGATTGAAGTGTAAAAATATAATTCATTTGAACTCTATTCATATTGATTTAATAGGTTGTGGAGACTTATTAAAATTATTTTTAAGCGAAACAAATGCAGACTTGTCATTCAAATATCATTTGCATGTTATGTACGAAACTTGTGTTTGCATTGATTTAGTGGCTTGAAGAGACTCAATAAAATGATTTTTAGGCGAAACAAATGCATACGTGTTCTTCAAAAATCAATTGCATGTTATCCACGAAACTAGTGTAGGAAGTGGAAAAGTAGAATTCTTTCGAACCCTATTGATCTGATCTAATGGCTTGAGGACAGTCAGTGAAATGATTATTAGGCGAAACAAATGCACACGTGTCCTTCTAAGATCATTTACATGTTATGACGAAACATGTGTTACAAGTGCAAAAATAGAATTCGTTAGAATTATTTTCAAATGATTTAGTGGATTGGGGAGACTCAATGAAGTAATATTTAGGCAAAACATATGCACACTTTGTTGTCATTCAAATATCATGTGCATGTCATGCACGAAACTTATGTTTGAAGTGCGAAAAATAGAATACATTCGAATTACTTTCAAATGATTTAGTGGCTTGAGGAGACTCAATGAAATGATTTTTAGGCGAAACAAATGCACACGTGTTCTTCAAAAATCAATTGCATGTTATCCATGAAACTTGTGATTGAAGTGCAAAAATAGAATTCGTTCGAACCCCATTGATCTGATTTAATGGCTTGAGGACGCTGAATGAAATGATTATTAGGCGAAACAAATGCACACGTGTCCTTCTAAGATCATTTACATGTTATGACGAAACATGTGTTTCAAGTGCAAAAATAGAATTCATTAGAATTATTTTCAAATGATTTAGTGGATTGGGGAGACTCAATGAAGTAATATTTAGGCAAAACATATGCACACGTGTCCTTCAAAAGTCGATAGCGTGTTATGCACGAAACTTCTGTTGAAAGTATAAAAATAGAATTCCTTCGAACCCTATTCATATGATTTAATGGGTAAAGGAGACTCACTGAAATAATTTTTTTGCGAAAGAAATGCAGGCTTATCCTTGAAAGATCATTTGCATGTTATGCACGAAACGTTTGTTTGAGGTGCGAAAATAGAATTCGTTCGAACCTCGTTCATATGATTTAGTGGACTGAGGAGACACGTCAAAATGATTTTTAGGCGAACCATATGCACACGTGTCATTCTAAGATCATTTGCATGTTATGCATGAAAGTAGTGTTTGAACTTCGAGAAATAGAATTCATTGGAACTCCTTGGAAACGATTTTAGTGGCTTGAAGAGACGAAGTGAAATGATTTTTAGGCGAAACATACGCAAACATGTCCTTCGAAAATCAATTGCATCATGTTACTCACGAAACTTGTGACTGAAGTGTAAAAATAGAAATCATTTGAACTCTATTCATATTGATTTAATAGGTTGTGGAGACTCATTAAAATTATTTTTAAGCGAAACAAATGCAGACTTGTTGTCATTCAAATATCATTTGCATGTTATGTACGAAACTTGTGTTTGCATTGATTTAGTGGCTTGAAGAGACTCAATAAAATGATTTTTAGGCGAAACAAATGCATACGTGTTCTTCAAAAATCAATTGCATGTTATCCACGAAACTAGTGTAGGAAGTGGAAAAGTAGAATTCTTTCGAACCCTATTGATCTGATCTAATGGCTTGAGGACAGTCAGTGAAATGATTATTAGGCGAAACAAATGCACACGTGTCCTTCTAAGATCATTTACATGTTATGACGAAACATGTGTTACAAGTGCAAAAATAGAATTCGTTAGAATTATTTTCAAATGATTTAGTGGATTGGGGAGACTCAATGAAGTAATATTTAGGCAAAACATATGCACACTTTGTTGTCATTCAAATATCATGTGCATGTCATGCACGAAACTTATGTTTGAAGTGCGAAAAATAGAATACATTCGAATTACTTTCAAATGATTTAGTGGCTTGAGGAGACTCAATGAAATGATTTTTAGGCGAAACAAATGCACACGTGTTCTTCAAAAATCAATTGCATGTTATCCATGAAACTTGTGATTGAAGTGCAAAAATAGAATTCGTTCGAACCCCATTGATCTGATTTAATGGCTTGAGGACGCTGAATGAAATGATTATTAGGCGAAACAAATGCACACGTGTCCTTCTAAGATCATTTACATGTTATGACGAAACATGTGTTTCAAGTGCAAAAATAGAATTCATTAGAATTATTTTCAAATGATTTAGTGGATTGGGGAGACTCAATGAAGTAATATTTAGGCAAAACATATGCACACGTGTCCTTCAAAAGTCGATAGCGTGTTATGCACGAAACTTCTGTTGAAAGTATAAAAATAGAATTCCTTCGAACCCTATTCATATGATTTAATGGGTAAAGGAGACTCACTGAAATAATTTTTTTGCGAAAGAAATGCAGGCTTATCCTTGAAAGATCATTTGCATGTTATGCACGAAACGTTTGTTTGAGGTGCGAAAATAGAATTCGTTCGAACCTCGTTCATATGATTTAGTGGACTGAGGAGACACGTCAAAATGATTTTTAGGCGAACCATATGCACACGTGTCATTCTAAGATCATTTGCATGTTATGCATGAAAGTAGTGTTTGAACTTCGAGAAATAGAATTCATTGGAACTCCTTGGAAACGATTTTAGTGGCTTGAAGAGACGAAGTGAAATGATTTTTAGGCGAAACATACGCAAACATGTCCTTCGAAAATCAATTGCATCATGTTACTCACGAAACTTGTGACTGAAGTGTAAAAATAGAAATCATTTGAACTCTATTCATATTGATTTAATAGGTTGTGGAGACTCATTAAAATTATTTTTAAGCGAAACAAATGCAGACTTGTTGTCATTCAAATATCATTTGCATGTTATGTACGAAACTTGTGTTTGCATTGATTTAGTGGCTTGAAGAGACTCAATAAAATGATTTTTAGGCGAAACAAATGCATACGTATTCTTCAAAAATCAATTGCATGTTATCCACGAAACAAGTGTAGGAAGTGGAAACGTAGAATTCTTTCGTACCCTATTGATCTGATCTAATGGCTTGAGGACAGTCAGTGAAATGATTATTAGGCGAAACAAATGCACACGTGTCCTTCTAAGATCATTTGCATGTTATGACGAAACATGTGTTACAAGTGCAAAAATAGAATTCGTTAGAATAATTTTCAAATGATTTAGTGGATTGGGGAGACTCAATGAAGTAATATTTAGGCAAAACATATGCACACTTTGTTGTCATTCAAATATCATGTGCATGTCATGCACGAAACTTATGTTTGAAGTGCGAAAAATAGAATTCATTCGAGTTACTTTCAAATGATTTAGTGGCTTGAGGAGACTCAATGAAATGATTTTTAGGCGAAACAAATGCACACGTGTTCTTCAAAAATCAATTGCATGTTATCCATGAAACTTGTGATTGAAGTGCAAAAATAGAATTCGTTCGAACCCCATTGATCTGATTTAAAGGCTTGAGGACGCTGAATGAAATGATTATTTAGGCGAAACAAATGCACACGTGTCCTTCTAAGATCATTTACATGTTATGACGAAACATGTGTTTCAAGTGCAAAAATAGAATTCATTAGAATTATTTTCAAATGATTTAGTGGATTGGGGAGACTCAATGAAGTAATATTTAGGCAAAACATATGCACACGTGTCCTTCAAAAGTCGATAGCGTGTTATGCACGAAACTTCTGTTGAAAGTATAAAAATAGAATTCCTTCGAACCCTATTCATATGATTTAATGGGTAAAGGAGACTCACTGAAATAATTTTTTTGCGAAAGAAATGCAGGCTTGTCCTTGAAAGATCATTTGCATGTTATGCATGAAACGTTTGTTTGAGGTGCGAAAATAGAATTCGTTCGAACCTCGTTCATATGATTTAGTGGACTGAGGAGACACGTCAAAATGATTTTTAGGCGAACCATATGCACACGTGTCATTCTAAGATCATTTGCATGTTATGCATGAAAGTAGTGTTTGAACTGCGAGAAATAGAATTCATTGGAACTCCTTGGAAACGATTTTAGTGGCTTGAAGAGACGAAGTGAAATGATTTTTTAGGCGAAACATACGCAAACATGTCCTTCGAAAATCAATTGCATCATGTTACTCACGAAACTTGTGACTGAAGTGTAAAAATAGAAATCATTTGAACTCTATTCATATTGATTTAATAGGTTGTGGAGACTCATTAAAATTATTTTTAAGCGAAACAAATGCAGACTTGTTGTCATTCAAATACCATTTGCATGTTATGTACGAAACTTGTGTTTGCAGTGATTTAGTGGCTTGAAGAGACTCAATAAAATGGTTTTTAAGCGAAACAAATGCATACGTGTTCTTCAAAAATCAATTGCATGTTATCCACGAAACAAGTGTAGGAAGTGGAAACGTAGAATTCTTTCGAACCCTATTGATCTGATCTAATGGCTTGAGGACAGTCAGTGAAACGATTATTAGGCGAAACAAATGCACACGTGTCCTTCTAACATCATTTGCATGTTATGACGAAACATGTATTTCAAGTGCAAAAATAGAATTCGTTAGAATTATTTTCAAATGATTTAGTGGATTGGGGAGACTCAATGAAGTAATATTTAGGAAAAACATATGCACACTTTGTTGTCATTCAAATATCATGTGCATGTCATGCACGAAACTTATGTTTGAAGTGCGAAAAATAGAATTCATTCGAATTACTTTCAAATGATTTAGTGGCTTGAGAAGACTCAATGAAATGATTTTTAGGCGAAACAAATGCACACGTGTTCTTCAAAAATCAATTGCATGTTATCCATGAAACTTGTGATTGAAGTGCAAAAATAGAATTCGTTCGAACCCCATTGATCTGATTTAATGGCTTGAGGACGCTGAATGAAATGATTAATTAGGCGAAACAAATGCACACGTGTCCTTCTAAGATCATTTACATGTTATGACGAAACATGTGTTTCAAGTGCAAAAATAGAATTCATTAGAATTATTTTCAAATGATTTAGTGGATTGGGGAGACTCAATGAAGTAATATGTAGGCAAAACATATGCACACATGTCCTTCAAAAGTCGATAGCTTGTTATGCACGAAACTTCTGTTGAAAGTATAAAAATAGAATTCCTTCGAACCCTATTCATATGATTTAATGGGTAAAGGAGACTCACTGAAATAATTTTTTTGCGAAAGAAATGCAGGCTTGTCCTTGAAAGATCATTTGCATGTTATGCACGAAACGTTTGTTTGAGGTGCGAAAATAGAATTCGTTCGAACCTCGTTCATATGATTTAGTGGACTGAGGAGACACGTCAAAATGATTTTTAGGCGAACCATATGCACACGTGTCGTTCTAAGATCATTTGCATGTTATGCATGAAAGTAGTGTTTGAACTGCGAGAAATAGAATTCATTGGAACTCCTTGGAAACAATTTTAGTGGCTTGAAGAGGCGAAGTGAACTGATTTTTAGGCGAAACATACGCAAACATGTCCTTCGAAAATCAATTGCATCATGTTACTCACGAAACTTGTGACTGAAGTGTAAAAATAGAAATCATTTGAACTCTATTCATATTGATTTAATAGGTTGTGGAGACTCATTAAAATTATTTTTAAGCGAAACAAATGCAGACTTGTTGTCATTCAAATACCATTTGCATGTTATGTACGAAACTTGTGTTTGCATTGATTTAGTGGCTTGAAGAGACTCAATAAAATGAGTTTTAGGCGAAACAAATGCATACGTGTTCTTCAAAAATCAATTGCATGTTATCCACGAAACAAGTGCGGGAAGTGGAAAAGTAGAATTCTTTTGAACCCTATTGATCTGATCTAATGGCTTGAGGACAGTCAGTGAAATGATTATTAGGCGAAACAAATGCACACGTGTCCCTCTAAGATCATTTACATGTTATGACGAAACATGTGTTACAAGTGCAAAAATGGAATTCATTAGAATTATTTTCAAATGATTTAGTGGATTGGGGAGACTCAATGAAGTAATATGTAGGCAAAACATATGCACACATGTCCTTCAAAAGTCGATAGCTTGTTATGCACGAAACTTCTGTTGAAAGTATAAAAATAGAATTCCTTCGAACCCTATTCATATGATTTAATGGGTAAAGGAGACTCACTGAAATAATTTTTTTGCGAAAGAAATGCAGGCTTGTCCTTGAAAGATCATTTGCATGTTATGCACGAAACGTTTGTTTGAGGTGCGAAAATAGAATTCGTTCGAACCTCGTTCGTATGATTTAGTGGACTGAGGAGACACGTCAAAATGATTTTTAGGCGAACCATATGCACACGTGTCGTTCTAAGATCATTTGCATGTTATGCATGAAAGTAGTGTTTGAACTGCGAGAAATACAATTCATTGGAACTCCTTGGAAACGATTTTAGTGGCTTGAAGAGACGAAGTGAAATGATTTTTAGGCGAAACATACGCAAACATGTCCTCCGAAAATCAATTGCATCATGTTACTCACGAAACTTGTGACTGAAGTGTAAAAATAGAATTCATTTGAACTCTATTCATATTGATTTAATAGGTTGTGGAGACTCATTAAAATTATTTTTAAGCGAAACAAACGCAGACTTGTTGTCATTCAAATATCATTTGCATGTTATGTACGAAAGTTGTGTTTGCATTGATTTAGTGGCTTGAAGAGACTCAATAAAATGATTTTTAGGCGAAACAAATGCATAAGTGTTCTTCAAAAATCAATTGCATATTATCCACGAAACAAGTGTAGGAAGTGGAAAAGTAGAATTCTTTCGAACCCTATTGATCTGATCTAATGGCTTGAGGACAGTCAGTGAAATGATTATTAGGCGAAACAAATGCACACGTGTCCTTCTAAGATCATTTACATGTTATGACGAAACATGTGTTACAAGTGCAAAAATAGAATTCGTTAGAATAATTTTCAAATGATTTAGTGGATTGGGGAGACTCAATGAAGTAATATTTAGGCAAAACATATGCACACTTTGTTGTCATTCAAATATCATGTGCATGTCATGCACGAAACTTATGTTTGAAGTGCGAAAAATAGAATTCATTCGAGTTACTTTCAAATGATTTAGTGGCTTGAGGAGACTCAATGAAATGATTTTTAGGCGAAACAAATGCACACGTGTTCTTCAAAAATCAATTGCATGTTATCCATGAAACTTGTGATTGAAGTGCAAAAATAGAATTCGTTCGAACCCCATTGATCTGATTTAATGGCTTGAGGACACTGAATGAAATGATTATTAGGCGAAACAATTGCACACGTGTCTTTCTAAGATCATTTACATGTTATGACGAAACATGTGTTTCAAGTGCAAAAATAGAATTCATTAGAATTATTTTCAAATGATTTAGTGGATTGGGGAGACTCAATGAAGTAATATTTAGGCAAAACATATGCACACATGTCCTTCAAAAGTCGATAGCTTGTTATGCACGAAACTTCTGTTGAAAGTATAAAAATAGAATTCCTTCGAACCCTATTCATATGATTTAATGGGTAAAGGAGACTCACTGAAATAATTTTTTTGCGAAAGAAATGCAGGCTTGTCCTTGAAAGATCATTTGCATGTTATGCACGAAACGTTTGTTTGAGGTGCGAAAATAGAATTCGTTCGAACCTCGTTCATATGATTTAGTGGACTGAGGAGACACGTCAAAATGATTTTTAGGTGAACCATATGCACACGTGTCGTTCTAAGATCATTTGCATGTTATGCATGAAAGTAGTGTTTGAACTGCGAGAAATAGAATTCATTGGAACTCCTTGGAAACGATTTTAGTGGCTTGAAGAGACGAAGTGAAATAATTTTTAGGCGAAACATACGCAAACATGTCCTTCGAAAATCAATTGCATCATGTTACTCACGAAACTTGTGACTGAAGTGTAAAAATAGAAATCATTTGAACTCTATTCATAATGATTTAATAGGTTGTGGAGACTCATTAAAATTATTTTTAAGCGAAACAAACGCAGACTTGTTGTCATTCAAATATCATTTGCATGTTATGTACGAAAGTTGTGTTTGCATTGATTTAGTGGCTTGAAGAGACTAAATAAAATGATTTTTAGGCGAAACAAATGCATAAGTGTTCTTCAAAAATCAATTGCATGTTATCCACGAAACAAGTGTAGGAAGTGGAAAAGTAGAATTCTTTCGAACCCTATTGATCTGATCTAATGGCTTGAGGACAGTCAGTGAAATGATTATTAGGCGAAACAAATGCACACGTGTCCTTCTAAGATCATTTACATGTTATGACGAAACATGTGTTACAAGTGCAAAAATAGAATTCGTTAGAATAATTTTCAAATGATTTAGTGGATTGGGGAGACTCAATGAAGTAATATTTAGGCAAAACATATGCACAGGTGTCCTTCAAAAGTCGATAGCGTGTTATGCACGAAACTTCTGTTGAAAGTATAAAAATAGAATTCCTTCGAACCCTATTCATATGATTTAATGGGTAAAGGAGACTCACTGAAATAATTTTTTTGCGAAAGAAATGCAGGCTTGTCCTTGAAAGATCATTTGCATGTTATGCACGAAACGTTTGTTTGAGGTGCGAAAATAGAATTCGTTCGAACCTCGTTCATATGATTTAGTGGACTGAGGAGACACGTCAAAATGATTTTTAGGTGAACCATATGCACACGTGTCGTTCTAAGATCATTTGCATGTTATGCATGAAAGTAGTGTTTGAACTGCGAGAAATAGAATTCATTGGAACTCCTTGGAAACGATTTTAGTGGCTTGAAGAGACGAAGTGAAATAATTTTTAGGCGAAACATACGCAAACATGTCCTTCGAAAATCAATTGCATCATGTTACTCACGAAACTTGTGACTGAAGTGTAAAAATAGAAATCATTTGAACTCTATTCATAATGATTTAATAGGTTGTGGAGACTCATTAAAATTATTTTTAAGCGAAACAAACGCAGACTTGTTGTCATTCAAATATCATTTGCATGTTATGTACGAAAGTTGTGTTTGCATTGATTTAGTGGCTTGAAGAGACTAAATAAAATGATTTTTAGGCGAAACAAATGCATAAGTGTTCTTCAAAAATCAATTGCATGTTATCCACGAAACAAGTGTAGGAAGTGGAAAAGTAGAATTCTTTCGAACCCTATTGATCTGATCTAATGGCTTGAGGACAGTCAGTGAAATGATTATTAGGCGAAACAAATGCACACGTGTCCTTCTAAGATCATTTACATGTTATGACGAAACATGTGTTACAAGTGCAAAAATAGAATTCGTTAGAATAATTTTCAAATGATTTAGTGGATTGGGGAGACTCAATGAAGTAATATTTAGGCAAAACATATGCACAGGTGTCCTTCAAAAGTCGATAGCGTGTTATGCACGAAACTTCTGTTGAAAGTATAAAAATAGAATTCCTTCGAACCCTATTCATATGATTTAATGGGTAAAGGAGACTCACTGAAATAATTTTTTTGCGAAAGAAATGCAGGCTTGTCCTTGAAAGATCATTTGCATGTTATGCACGAAACGTTTGTTTGAGGCGCGAAAATAGAATTCGTTCGAACCTCGTTCATATTATTTAGTGGACTGAGGAGACACGTCAAAATGATTTTTAGGCGAACCATATGAACACGTGTCATTCTAAGATCATTTGCATGTTATGCATGAAAGTAGTGTTTGAACTGCGAGAAATAGAATTCATTGGAACTCCTTGGAAACGATTTTAGTGGCTTGAAGAGACGAAGTGAAATGATTTATAGGCGAAACATACGCAAACATGTCCTTCGAAAATCAATTGCATCATGTTACTCACGAAACTTGTGACTGAAGTGTAAAAATAGAATTCATTTGAACTCTATTCATATTGATTTAATAGGTTGTGGAGACTCATTCAAATTATTTTTAAGCGTAACAAATGCAGACTTGTCATTCAAATATCATTTGCATGTTATGTACGAAACTTGTGTTTGCATTGATTTAGTGGCTTGAAGAGACTAAATAAAATGATTTTTAGGCGAAACAAATGCATACGTGTTCTTCAAAAATCAATTGCATGTTATCCACGAAACAAGTGTAGGAAGTGGAAAAGTAGAATTCTTTCGAACCCTATTGATCTGATCTAATGGCTTGAGGACAGTCAGTGAAATGATTATTAGGCGAAACAAATGCACACGTGTCCTTCTAAGATCATTTACATGTTATGACGAAACATGTGTTACAAGTGCAAAAATAGAATTCATTAGAATTATTTTCAAATGATTTAGTGGATTGGGGAGACTCAATGAAGTAATATTTAGGCAAAACATATGCACACTTTGTTGTCATTCAAATATCATGTGCATGTCATGCACGAAACTTATGTTTGAAATGCGAAAAATAGAATTCATTCGAATTACTTTCAAATGATTTAGTGGCTTGAGGAGACTCAATGAAATGATTTTTAGGCGAAACAAATGCACACGTGTTCTTCAAAAATCAATTGCATGTTATCCATGAAACTTGTGATTGAAGTGCAAAAATAGAATTCGTTCGAACCCCATTGATCTGATTTAATGGCTTGAGGACGCTGAATGAAATGATTATTAGGCGAAACAAATGCACACGTGTCCTTCTAAGATCATTTACATGTTATGACGAAACATGTGTTTCAAGTGCAAAAATAGAATTCATTAGAATTATTTTCAAATGATTTAGTGGATTGGGGAGACTCAATGAAGTAATATTTAGGCAAAACATATGCACACGTGTCCTTCAAAAGTCGACAGCGTGTTATGCACGAAACTTCTGTTGAAAGTATAAAAATTGAATTCCTTCGAACCCTATTCATATGATTTAATGGGTAAAGGAGACTCACCGAAATATTTTTTTTGCGAAAGAAATGCAGGCTTGTCCTTGAAAGATCATTTGCATGTTATGCACGAAACGTTTGTTTGAGGTGCGAAAATAGAATTCGTTCGAACCTCGTTCATATGATTTAGTGGACTGAGGAGACACGTCAAAATGATTTTTAGGCGAACCATATGAACACGTGTCATTCTAAGATCATTTGCATGTTATGCATGAAAGTAGTGTTTGAACTGCGAGAAATAGAATTCATTGGAACTCCTTGGAAACGATTTTAGTTGCTTGAAGAGACGAAGTGAAATGATTTTTAGGCGAAACATACGCAAACATGTCCTTCGAAAATCAATTGCATCATGTTACTCACGAAACTTGTGACTGAAGTGTAAAAATAGAATTCATTTGAACTCTATTCATATTGATTTAATATGTTGTGGAGACTCATTAAAATTATTTTTAAGCGAAACAAATGCAGACTTGTTGTCATTCAAATATCATTTGCATGTTATGTAGGAAACTTGTGTTTGCATTGATTTAGTGGCTTGAAGAGACTCAATAAAATGATTTTTAGGCGAAACAAAAATGCATACGTGTTCTTCAAAAATCAATTGCATGTTATCCACGAAACAAGTGTAGGAAGTGGAAAAGTAGAATTCTTTCGAACCATATTGATCTGATCGAATGGCTTGAGGACAGTCAGTGAAATGATTATTAGGCGAAACAAATGCACACGTGTTCTTCTAAGATCATTTACATGTTATGACGAAACATGTGTTACAAGTGCAAAAATAGAATTCATTAGATCTATTTTCAAATGATTTAGTGGATTGGGGAGACTCAATGAAGTAATATTTAGGCAAAACAGATGCACACTTTGTTGTCATTCAAATATCATGTGTATGTCATGCACGAAACTTATGTTTGAAGTGCGAAAAATAGAATTCATTCGAATTACTTTCAAATGATTTAGTGGCTTGAGGAGACTCAATGAAATGATTTTTAGGCGAAACAAATGCACACGTGTTCTTCAAAAATCAATTGCATGTTATCCATGAAACTTGTGATTGAAGTGCAAAAATAGAATTCGTTCGAACCCCATTGATCTGATTTAATGGCTTGAGGACGCTGAATGAAATGATTATTAGGCGAAACAAATGCACACGTGTCCTTCTAAGATCATTTACATGTTATGACGAAACATGTGTTTCAAGTGCAAAAATAGAATTCATTAGAATTATTTTCAAATGATTTAGTGGATTGGGGAGACTCAATGAAGTAATATTTAGGCAAAACATATGCACACGTGTCCTTCAAATGTCAATAGCGTGTTATGCACGAAACTTCTGTTGAAAGTATAAAAATAGAATTCCTTCGAACCCTATTCATATGATTTAATGGGTAAAGGAGACTCACCGAAATATTTTTTTTGCGAAAGAAATGCAGGCTTGTCCTTGAAAGATCATTTGCATGTTATGCACGAAACGTTTGTTTGAGGTGCGAAAATAGAATTCGTTCGAACCTCGTTCATATGATTTAGTGGACTGAGGAGACACGTCAAAATGATTTTTAGGCGAACCATATGAACACGTGTCATTCTAAGATCATTTGCATGTTATGCATGAAAGTAGTGTTTGAACTGCGAGAAATGGAATTCATTGGAACTCCTTGGAAAGGATTTTAGTGGCTTGAAGAGACGAAGTGAAATGATTTTTAGGCGAAACATACGCAAACATGTCCTTCGAAAATCAATTGCATCATGTTACTCACGAAACTTGTGACTGAAGTGTAAAAATAGAATTCATTTGAACTCTATTCATATTGATTTAATAGGTTGTGGAGACTCATTAAAATTATTTTTAAGCGAAACAAATGCAGACTTGTCATTCAAATATCATTTGCATGTTATGTACGAAACTTGTGTTTGCATTGATTTAGTGGCTTGAAGAGACTCAATAAAATGATTTTTAGGCGAAACAAATGCATACGTGTTCTTCAAAAATCAATTGCATGTTATCCACGAAACAAGTGTAGGAAGTGGAAAAGTAGAATTCTTTCGAACCATATTGATCTGATCTAATGGCTTGAGGACAGTCAGTGAAATGATTATTAGGCGAAACAAATGCACACGTGTCCTTCTAAGATCATTTGCATGTTATGACGAAACATGTATTTCAAGTGCAAAAATAAAATTACTTTCAAATGATTTAGTGGCTTGAGGAGACTCAATGAAGTAATATTTAGGCAAAACAGATGCACACTTTGTTGTCATTCAAATATCATGTGTATGTCATGCACGAAACTTATGTTTGAAGTGCGAAAAATAGAATTCATTCGAATTACTTTCAAATGATTTAGTGGCTTGAGGAGACTCAATGAAATGATTTTTAGGCGAAACAAATGCACACGTGTTCTTCAAAAATCAATTGCATGTTATCCATGAAACTTGTGATTGAAGTGCAAAAATAGAATTCGTTCGAACCCCATTGATCTGATTGAATGGCTTGAGGACGCTGAATGAAATGATTATTAGGCGAAACAAATGCACGCGTGTCCTTCCAAGATCATTTACATGTTATGACGAAACATGTGTTTCAAGTGCAAAAATAGAATTCATTAGAATTATTTTCAAATGATTTAGTGGATTGAGGAGACTCAATGAAGTAATATTTAGGCAAAACATATGCACACGTGTCCTTCAAAAGTCGATAGCGTGTTATGCACGAAACTTCTGTTGAAAGTATAAAAATAGAATTCCTTCGAACCCTATTCATATGATTTAATGGGTAAAGGAGACTCACTGAAATAATTTTTTTGCGAAAGAAATGCAGGCCTGTCCTTGAAAGATCATTTGCATGTTATGCACGAAACGTTTGTTTGAGGTGCGAAAATAGAATTCGTTCGAACCTCGTTCATATGATTTAGTGGACTGAGGAGACACGTCAAAATGATTTTTAGGCGAACCATATGCACACGTGTCGTTCTAAGATCATTTGCATGTTATGCATGAAAGTAGTGTTTGAACTGCGAGAAATAGAATTCATTGGAACTCCTTGGAAACGATTTTAGTGGCTTGAAGAGACGAAGTGAAATGATTTATAGGCGAAACATACGAAACATGTCCTTCGAAAATCAATTGCATCATGTTATGCACGAAACTTGTGATTGAAGTGTAAAAATAGAATTCATTTGAACTCTATTCATATTGATTTAATAGGTTGTGGAGACTCATTAAAATTATTTTTAAGCGAAACAAATGCAGACTTGTCATTCAAATATCATTTGCATGTTATGTACGAAACTTGTGTTTGCATTGATTTAGTGGCTTGAAGAGACTCAATAAAATGATTTTTAGGCGAAACAAATGCATACGTGTTCTTCAAAAATCAATTGCATGTTATCCATGAAACAAGTGTAGGAAGTGGAAAAGTAGAATTCTTTCGAACCATATTGATCTGATCTAATGGCTTGAGGACAGTCAGTGAAATGATTATTAGGCGAAACAAATGCACACGTGTCCTTCTAAGATCATTTGCATGTTATGACGAAACATGTATTTCAAGTGCAAAAATAAAATTACTTTCAAATGATTTAGTGGCTTGAGGAGACTCAATGAAGTAATATTTAGGCAAAACAGATGCACACTTTGTTGTCATTCAAATATCATGTGTATGTCATGCACGAGACTTATGTTTGAAGTGCGAAAAATAGAATTCATTCGAATTACTTTCAAATGATATAGTGGCTTGAGGAGACTCAATGAAATGATTTTTAGGCGAAACAAATGCACACGTGTTCTTCAAAAATCAATTGCATGTTATCCATGAAACTTGTGATTGAAGTGCAAAAATAGAATTCGTTCGAACCCCATTGATCTGATTTAATGGCTTGAGGACGCTGAATGAAATGATTATTAGGCGAAACAAATGCACACGTGTCCTTCTAAGATCATTTACATGTTATGACGAAACATGTGTTTCAAGTGCAAAAATAGAATTCATTAGAATTATTTTCAAATGATTTAGTGGATTGAGGAGACTCAATGAAGTAATATTTAGGCAAAACATATGCACACGTGTCCTTCAAAAGTCGATAGCGTGTTATGCACGAAACTTCTGTTGAAAGTATAAAAATAGAATTCCTTCGAACCCTATTCATATGATTTAATGGGTAAAGGAGACTCACTGAAACATTTTTTTTGCGAAAGAAATGCAG
Organism: Coriaria nepalensis; assembly: GCA_027186245.1. Taxonomy (NCBI): domain Eukaryota; kingdom Viridiplantae; phylum Streptophyta; class Magnoliopsida; order Cucurbitales; family Coriariaceae; genus Coriaria; species Coriaria nepalensis. The sequence continues at coordinate 5,651,628 of CP114491.1, read as the reverse complement.
GCTTGTCCTTGAAAGATCATTTGCATGTTATGCACGAAACGTTTGTTTGAGGTGCGAAAATAGAATTCGTTCGAACCTCGTTCATATGATTTAGTGGACTGAGGAGACACGTCAAAATGATTTTTAGGCGAACCATATGCACACGTGTCGTTCTAAGATCATTTGCATGTTATGCATGAAAGTAGTGTTTGAACTGCGAGAAAAAGAATTCATTGGAACTCCTTGGAAACGATTTTAGTGGCTTGAAGAGACGAAGTGAAATGATTTATAGGCGAAACATACGCAAACATGTCCTTCGAAAATCAATTGCATCATGTTATGCCCGAAACTTGTGATTGAAGTGTAAAAATAGAATTCATTTGAACTCTATTCATATGATTGAATAGGTTGTGAAGACTCATTGAAATCATTTTTAAGCGAAACAAATGCACACTTGTTGTCATTCAAATATCATGTGCATGTCATGCACGAACTTATGTTTGATGTGCGAAAAATAGAATTCATTCGAATTACTTTCAAATGATTTAGTGGCTTGAGGAGACTCAATGAAATGATTTTTAGGCGAAACAAATGCACACGTGTTCTTCAAAAATCAATTGCATGTTATCCATGAAACTTGTGATTGAAGTGCAAAAATAGAATTCGTTCGAACCCCATTGATCTGATTTAATGGCTTGAGGACGCTGAATGAAATGATTATTAGGCGAAACAAATGCACACGTGTCCTTCTAAGATCATTTACATGTTATGACGAAACATGTGTTTCAAGTGCAAAAATAGAATTCATTAGAATTATTTTCAAATGATTTAGTGGATTGGGGAGACTCAATGAAGTAATATTTAGGCAAAACATATGCACACGTGTCCTTCAAAAGTCGATAGCGTGTTATGCACGAAACTTCTGTTGAAAGTATAAAAATAGAATTCCTTCGAACCCTATTCATATGATTTAATGGGTAAAGGAGACTCACTGAAATAATTTTTTTGCCAAAGAAATGCAGGCCTGTCCTTGAAAGATCATTTGCATGTTATGCACGAAACGTTTGTTTGAGGTGCGAAAATAGAATTCGTTCGAACCTCGTTCATATGATTTAGTGGACTGAGGAGACACGTCAAAATGATTTTTAGGCAAACCATATGCACACGTGTCATTCTTTAGGATCATTTGCATGTTATGCATGAAAGTAGTGTTTGAATTGCGAGAAATAGAATTCATTGGAACTCCTTTGAAACGATTTTAGTGGTTTGAAGAGACGAAGTGAAATGATTTTTAGGCGAAACATACGCAAACATGTCCTTCGAAAATCAATTGCATCATGTTATGCACGAAACTTGTGATTGAAGTGTAAATATAGAATTCATTTGAACTCTATTCATATGATTGAATAGGTTGTGAAGACTCATTGAAATCATTTTTAAGCGAAACAAATGCACACTTGTTGTCATTCAAATATCATGTGCATGTCATGCACGAAACTTATGTTTGATGTGCGAAAAATAGAATTCATTCGAATTACTTTCAAATGATTTAGTGGCTTGAGGAGACTCAATGAAATGATTTTTAGGCGAAACAAATGCACACGTGTTCTTCAAAAATCAATTGCATGTTATCCATGAAACTTGTGATTGAAGTGCAAAAGTAGTATTCGTTCGAACCCCATTGATCTGATTTAATGTCTTGAGGACGCTGAATGAAATGATTATTAGGCGAAACAAATGCACACGTGTCCTTCTAAGATCATTTACATGTTATGACGAAATATGTGTTTCAAGTGCAAAAATAGAATTCATTATAATTATTTTCAAATGATTTAGTGGATTGGGGAGACTCAATGAAGTAATATTTAGGCAAAACATATGCACACGTGTCCTTCAAAAGTTGATAGCGTGTTATGCACGAAACTTCTATTGAAAGTATAAAAATAGGATTCCTTCGAACCCTATTCATATGATTTAATGGGTAAAGGAGACTCACTGAAATAATTGTTTTGCGAAAGAAATGCAGGCCTGTCCTTGAAATATCATTTGCATGTTATGCACGAAACGTTTGTTTGAGGTGCGAAAATAGAATTCGTTCAAACCTCGTTCATATGATTTAGTGGACTGAGGAGACACGTCAAAATGATTTTTAGGCGAACCATAGGCACACGTGTCATTCTTTAGGATCATTTGCATGTTATGCATGAAAGTAGTGTTTGAACTGCGAGAAATAGAATTCATTGGAACTCCTTGGAAACGATTTTAGTGGCTTGAAGAGACGAAGTGAAATGATTTTTAGGCGAAACATAGGCAAACATGTCCTTCGAAAATCAATTGCCTCATGTTATGCACGAAACTTGTGATTGAAGCGTAAAAACGGAATTCATTTGAACTCTATTCATATGATTGAATAGGTTGTGAAGACTCATTGAAATCATTTTTGAGCGAAACAAATGCACACTTGTCGTCATTCAAATATCATGTGCATGTCATGCACGAAACTTATGTTTGAAGTGCGAAAAATAGAATTCATTTGAATTACTTTCAAATGATTTAGTGGCCTGAGGAGACTCAATGAAATGATTTTTAGGCGAAACAAATGCACACGTGTTCTTCAAAAATCAATTGCATGTTATCCATGAAACTTGTGATTGAAGTGCAAAAATAGAATTCGTTCGAACCCCATTGATCTGATTTAATGGCTTGAGGACGCTGAATGAAATGATTATTAGGCGAAACAAATGCACACGTGTCCTTCTAAGATCATTTACATGTTATGACGAAACATGTGTTTCAAGTGCGAAAATAGAATTCATTAGAATTATTTTCAAATGATTTAGTGGATTGGGGAGACTCAATGAAGGAAATTTTGGCAAAACATCCACACGTGTCCTTCAAAAGTCGATAGCGTGTTATGCACGAAACTTCTGTTGAAAGTATAAAAATAGAATTCCTTCGAACCCTATTCATATGATTTAATGGGTAAAGGAGACTCACTGAAATAATTGTTTTGCGAAAGAAATGCAGGCCTGTTCTTGAAATATCATTTGCATGTTATGCACGAAACGTTTGTTTGAGGTGCGAAAATAGAATTCGTTCGAACCTCGTTCATATGATTTAGTGGACTGAGGAGACACGTCAAAATGATTTTTAGGCGAACCATAGGCACACGTGTCATTCTTTAGGATCATTTGCATGTTATGCATGAAAGTAGTGTTTGAACTGCGAGAAATAGAATTCATTGGAACTCCTTGGAAACGATTTTAGTGGCTTGAAGCGACGAAGTGAAATGATTTTTAGGCGAAACATACGCAAACATGTCCTTCGAAAATCAATTGCATCATGTTATGCACGAAACTTGTGATTGAAGTGTAAAAACGGAATTCATTTGAACTCTATTCATATGATTGAATAGGTTGTGAAGACTCATTGAAATCATTTTTGAGCGAAACAAATGCACACTTGTCGTCATTCAAATATCATGTGCATGTCATGCACGAAACTTATGTTTGAAGTGCGAAAAATAGAATTCATTCGAATTACTTTCAAATAATTTAGTGGCTTGAGGAGACTCAATGAAATGATTTTTAGGCGAAACAAATGCACACGTGTTCTTCAAAAATCAATTGCATGTTATCCATGAAACTTGTGATTGAAGTGCAAAAATAGAATTCGTTCGAACCCCATTGATCCGATTTAATGGCTTGAGGACGCTGAATGAAATGATTATTAGGCGAAACAAATGCACACGTGTCCTTCTAAGATCATTTACGTGTTATGACGAAACATGTGTTTCAAGTGCAAAAATAGAATTCATTGTATTATTTTCAAATGATTTAGTGGATTGGGGAGACTCAATGAAGTAATATTTAGGCAAAACATATGCACACGTGTCCTTCAAAATTCGATAGCGTGTTATGCACGAAACTTCTGTTGAAAGTATAAAAATAGGATTCCTTCGAACCCTATTCATATGATTTAATGGGTAAAGGAGACTCACTGAAATAATTTTTTTGCGAAAGAAATGCAGGCTTGTCCTTGAAAGATCATTTGCATGTTATGCACGAAACGTTTGTTTGAGGTGCGAAAATAGAATTCGTTCGAACCTCGTTCATATGATTTAGTGGACTGAGGAGACACGTCAAAATGATTTTTAGCCGAACCATATGCACACGTGTCATTCTTTAGGATCATTTGCATGTTATGCATGAAAGTAGTGTTTGAACAGCGAGAAATAGAATTCATTGGAACTCCTTGGAAACGATTTTAGTGGCTTGAAGAGACGAAGTGAAATGATTTTTAGGCGAAACATACGCAAACATGTCCTTCGAAAATCAATTGCATCATGTTATGCACGAAACTTGTGATTGAAGTGTAAAAATAGAACTCATTTGAACTCTATTCATATGATTGAATAGGTTGTGAAGTCTCATTGAAATTATTTTTAAGCGAAACAAATGCACACTTGTTGTCATTCAAATATCATGTGCATGTCATGCACGAAACTTATGTTTGAAGTGCGAAAAATAGAATTCATTCGAATTACTTTCAAATGATTTAGTGGCTTGAGGAGACTCAATGAAATGATTTTTAGGCGAAACAAATGCACACTTGTTCTTCAAAAATGAATTGCATGTTATCCATGAAACTTGTGATTGAAGTGCAAAAATAGTATTCGTTCGAACCCCATTGATCTGATTTAATGGCTTGAGGACGCTGAATGAAATGATTATTAGGCGAAACAAATGCACACGTGTCCTTCTAAGATCATTTACATGTTATGACGAAACATGTGTTTCAAGTGCAAAAATAGAATTCATTAGAATTATTTTCAAATGATTTAGTGGATTGGGGAGACTCAATGAAGTAATATTTAGGCAAAACATATGCACACGTGTCCTTCAAAAGTCGATAGCGTGTTATGCACGAAACTTCTGTTGACAGTATAAAAATAGGATTCCTTCGAACCCTATTCATATGATTTAATGGGTAAAGGAGACTCACTGAAATAATTTTTTTGCGAAAGAAATGCAGGGTTGTCCTTGAAAGATCATTTGCATGTTATGCACGAAACGTTTGTTTGAGGTGCGAAAATAGAATTCGTTCGAACCTCGTTCATATGATTTAGTGGACTGAGGAGACACGTCAAAATGATTTTTAGGCGAACCATATGCAGACGTGTCATTCTTTAGGATCATTTGCATGTTATGCATGAAAGTAGTGTTTGAACTGCGAGAAATAGAATTCATTGGAACTCCTTGGAAACGATTTTAGTGGCTTGAAGAGACGAAGTGAAATGATTTTTAGGCGAAACATACGCAAACATGTCCTTCGAAAATAAATTGCATCATGTTATGTACGAAACTTGTGATTGAAGTGTAAAAACAGAATTCATTTGAACTCTATTCATATGATTGAATAGGTGGTGAAGACTCATTGAAATCATTTCTGAGCGAAACAAATGCACCCTTGTCGTCATTCAAATATCATATAAAAATAGGATTCCTTCGAACCCTATTCATATGATTTAATGGGTAAAGGAGACTCACTGAAATAATTTTTTTGCGAAAGAAATGCAGGCTTGTCCTTGAAAGATCATTTGCATGTTATGCACGAAACGTTTGTTTGAGGTGCGAAAATAGAATTCGTTCGAACCTCGTTCATATGATTTAGTGGACTGAGGAGACACGTCAAAATGATTTTTAGCCGAACCATATGCACACGTGTCATTCTTTAGGATCATTTGCATGTTATGCATGAAAGTAGTGTTTGAACAGCGAGAAATAGAATTCATTGGAACTCCTTGGAAACGATTTTAGTGGCTTGAAGAGACGAAGTGAAATGATTTTTAGGCGAAACATACGCAAACATGTCCTTCGAAAATCAATTGCATCATGTTATGCACGAAACTTGTGATTGAAGTGTAAAAATAGAACTCATTTGAACTCTATTCATATGATTGAATAGGTTGTGAAGTCTCATTGAAATTATTTTTAAGCGAAACAAATGCACACTTGTTGTCATTCAAATATCATGTGCATGTCATGCACGAAACTTATGTTTGAAGTGCGAAAAATAGAATTCATTCGAATTACTTTCAAATGATTTAGTGGCTTGAGGAGACTCAATGAAATGATTTTTAGGCGAAACAAATGCACACTTGTTCTTCAAAAATGAATTGCATGTTATCCATGAAACTTGTGATTGAAGTGCAAAAATAGTATTCGTTCGAACCCCATTGATCTGATTTAATGGCTTGAGGACGCTGAGTGAAATGATTATTAGGCGAAACAAATGCACACGTGTCCTTCTAAGATCATTTACATGTTATGACGAAACATGTGTTTCAAGTGCAAAAATAGAATTCATTAGAATTATTTTCAAATGATTTAGTGGATTGGGGAGACTCAATGAAGTAATATTTAGGCAAAACATATGCACACGTGTCCTTCAAAAGTCGATAGCGTGTTATGCACGAAACTTCTGTTGACAGTATAAAAATAGGATTCCTTCGAACCCTATTCATATGATTTAATGGGTAAAGGAGACTCACTGAAATAATTTTTTTGCGAAAGAAATGCAGGCTTGTCCTTGAAAGATCATTTGCATGTTATGCACGAAACGTTTGTTTGAGGTGCGAAAATAGAATTCGTTCGAACCTCGTTCATATGATTTAGTGGACTGAGGAGACACGTGAAAATGATTTTTAGGCGAACCATATGCAGACGTGTCATTCTTTAGGATCATTTGCATGTTATGCATGAAAGTAGTGTTTGAACTGCGAGAAATAGAATTCATTGGAACTCCTTGGAAACGATTTTAGTGGCTTGAAGAGACGAAGTGAAATGATTTTTAGGCGAAACATACGCAAACATGTCCTTCGAAAATAAATTGCATCATGTTATGTACGAAACTTGTGATTGAAGTGTAAAAACAGAATTCATTTGAACTCTATTCATATGATTGAATAGGTGGTGAAGACTCATTGAAATCATTTCTGAGCGAAACAAATGCACCCTTGTCGTCATTCAAATATCATGTGCATGTCATGCACGAAACTTATGTTTGAAGTGCGAAAAATAGAATTCATTCGAATTACTTTCAAATGATTTAGTGGCTTGAGGAGACTCAATGAAATGATTTTTAGGCGAAACAAATGCACACTTGTTCTTCAAAAATCAATTGCATGTTATCCATGAAACTTGTGATTGAAGTGCAAAAATAGAATTCGTTCGAACCCCATTGATCTGATTTAATGGCTTGAGGACGCTGAATGAAATGATTATTAGGCGAAACAAATGCACACGTGTCCTTCTAAGATCATTTACATGTTATGACGACACATGTGTTTCAAGTGCGAAAATAGAATTCATTAGAATTATTTTCAAATGATTTAGTGGATTGGGGAGACTCAATGAAGGAAATTTTGGCAAAACATCCACACGTGTCCTTCAAAAGTCGATAGCGTGTTATGCACGAAACTTCTGTTGAAAGTATAAAAATAGAATTCCTTCGAACCCTATTCATATGATTTAATGGATAAAGGAGACTCACTGAAATAATTTTTTTGCGAAAGAAATGCAGGCTTGTCCTTGAAAGATCATTTGCATGTTATGCACGAAACGTTTGTTTGAGGTGCGAAAATAGAATTCGTTCGAACCTCATTCATATGATTTAGTGGACTGAGGAGACACGTGAAAATGATTTTTAGGCGAACCATATGCACACGTGTCATTCTTTAGGATCATTTGCATGTTATGCATGAAAGTAGTGTTTGAATTGCGAGAAATAGAATTCATTGGAACTCCTTTGAAACGATTTTAGTGGCTTGAAGAGACGAAGTGAAATGAGTTTTAGGCGAAACATACGCAAACCTGTCCTTCGAAAATCAATTGCATCATGTTATGCACGAAACTTGTGATTGAAGTGTATAAATAGAATTCATTTGAACTCTATTCATATGATTGAATAGGATGTGAAGAGTCATTGAAATCATTTTTTAGCGAAACAAATGCACACTTGTTGTCATTCAAATATCATGTGCATGTCATGCACGAAACTTATGTTTCAAGTGCGAAAAATAGAATTCATTCGAATTACTTTCAAATGATTTAGTGGCTTGAGGAGACTCAATGAAATGATTTTTAGGCGAAATAAATGCACACGTGTTCTTCAAAAATCAATTGCATGTTATCCATGAAACTTGTGATTGAAGTGCCAAAATAGAATTCGTTCGAACCCCATTGATCTGATTTAATGGCTTGAGGACGCTGAATGAAATAATTATTAGGCGAAACAAATGCCCACGTGTCCTTCTAAGATCATTTACATGTTATGACGAAACATGTGTTTCAAGTGCGAAAATAGAATTCATTAGAATTATTTTCAAATGATTTAGTGGATTGGGGAGACTCAATGAAGGAAATTTTGGCAAAACATCCACACGTGTCCTTCAAAAGTCGATAGCGTGTTATGCACGAAACTTCTGTTGAAAGTATAAAAATAGAATTCCTTCGAACCCTATTCATATGATTTAATGGGTAAAGGAGACTCACTGAAATAATTTTTTTGCGAAAGAAATGCAGGCTTGTCCTTGAAAGATCATTTGCATGTTATGCACGAAACGTTTGTTTGAGGTGCGAAAATAGAATTCGTTCGAACGTCGTTCATATGATTTAGTGGACTGAGGAGACACGTCAAAATGATTTTTAGGCGAACCATATGCACACGTGTCATTCTTTAGGATCATTTGCATGTTATGCATGAAAGTAGTGTTTGAATTGCGAGAAATAGAATTCATTGGAACTCCTCTGAAACGATTTTAGTGGCTTGAAGAGACGAAGTGAAATGATTTTTAGGCGAAACATACGCAAACATGTCCTTCGAAAATCAATTGCATCATGTTATGCACGAAACTTGTGATTTAAGTGTAAAAATATAATTCATTTGAACTCTATTCATATGATTGAATAGGTTGTGAAGACTCATTGAAATCATTTCTGAGCGAAACAAATGCACACTTGTTGTCATTCAAATATCATGTGCATGTCATGCACGAAACTTATGTTTGAAGTGCGAAAAATAGAATTCATTCGAATTACTTTCAAATGATTTAGTGGCTTGAGGAGACTCAATGAAATGATTTTTAGGCGAAACAAATGCACACGTGTTCTTCAAAAATCAATTGCATGTTATCCATGAAACTTGTGATTGAAGTGCAAAAATAGAATTCGTTCGAACCCCATTGATCTGATTTAATGGCTTGAGGACGCTGAATGAAATGATTATTAGGCGAAACAAATGCACACGTGTCATTCTTTAGGATCATTTGCATGTTATGCATGAAAGTAGTGTTTGAACTGCGAGAAATAGAATTCATTGGAACTCCTTGGAAACGATTTTAGTGGCTTGAAGAGACGAAGTGAAATGATTTTTAGGCGAAACATACGCAAACATGTCCTTCGAAAATCAATTGCATCATGTTATGCACGAAACTTGTGATTGAAGGGTAAAAATAGAATTCATTTGAATTCTATTCATATGATTGAATAGGTTGTGAAGTCTCATTGAAATTATTTTTAAGCGAAACAAATGCACACTTGTTGTCATTCAAATATCATGTGCATGTCATGCACGAAACTTATGTTTGAAGTGCGAAAAATAGAATTCATTCGAATTAATTTCAACTGATTTAGTGGCTTGAGGAGACTCAATGAAATGATTTTTAGGCGAAACAAATGCACACTTGTTCTTCAAAAATCAATTGCATGTTATCCATGAAACTTGTGACTGAAGTGCAAAAATAGAATTCGTTCGAACCCCATTGATCTGATTTAATGGCTTGAGGACGCTGAATGAAATGATTATTAGGCGAAACAAATGCACACGTGTCCTTCTAAGATCATTTACATGTTATGACGAAACATGTGTTTCAAGTGCAAAAATAGAATTCATTATAATTATTTTCAAATGATTTAGTGGATTGGGGAGACTCAATGAAGTAATATTTAGGCAAAACATATGCACACGTGTCCTTCAAAAGTCGATAGCGTGTTATGCACGAAACTTCTGTTGAAAGTATAAAAATGGAATTCCTTTGAACCCTATTCATCTGATTTAATGGGTAAAGGAGACTCACTGAAATAATTTTTTTGCGAAAGAAAAGCAGGCTTGTCCTTGAAAGATCATTTGCATGTTATGCACGAAACGTTTGTTTGAGGTGCGAAAATAGAATTCGTCCGAACCTCGTTCATATGATTTTGTGGACTGAGGAGACACGTCAAAATGAATTTTAGGCGAACCATATGCACACGTGTCATTCTTTAGGATCATTTGCATGTTATGCATGAAAGTAGTGTTTGAACTGTGAGAAATAGAATTCATTGGAACTCCTTGGAAACGATTTTAGTGGCTTGAAGAGACGAAGTGAAATGATTTTTAGGCGAAACATACGCAAACATGTCCTTCAAAAATCAATTGCATCATGTTATGCACGAAACTTGTGATTGAAGGGTAAAAATAGAATTCATTTGAATTCTATTCATATGATTGAATAGGTTTTGAAGTCTCATTGAAATTATTTTTAAGCGAAACAAATGCACACTTGTTATCATTCAAATATCATGTGCATGTCATGCACGAAACTTATGTTTGAAGTGCGAAAAATAGAATTCATTCGAATTAATTTCAACTGATTTAGTGGCTTGAGGAGACTCAATGAAATGATTTTTAGGCGAAACAAATGCACACTTGTTCTTCAAAAATCAATTGCATGTTATCCATGAAACTTGTGACTGAAGTGCAAAAATAGAATTCGTTCGAACCCCATTGATCTGATTTAATGGCTTGAGGACGCTGAATGAAATGATTATTAGGCGAAACAAATGCACACGTGTCCTTCTAAGATCATTTACATGTTATGACGAAACATGTGTTTCAAGTGCAAAAATAGAATTGATTATAATTATTTTCAAATGATTTAGTGGATTGGGGAGACTCAATGAAGTAATATTTAGGCAAAACATATGCACACGTGTCCTTCAAAAGTCGATAGCGTGTTATGCACGAAACTTCTGTTGAAAGTATAAAAATAGAATTCCTTTGAACCCTATTCATCTGATTTAATGGGTAAAGGAGACTCACTGAAATAATTTTTTTGCGAAAGAAAAGCAGGCTTGTCCTTGAAAGATCATTTGCATGTTATGCACGAAACGTTTGTTTGAGGTGCGAAAATAGAATTCGTTCGAACCTCGTTCATATGATTTAGTGGACTGAGGAGACACGTCAAAATGAATTTTAGGCGAACCATATGCACACGTGTCATTCTTTAGGATCATTTGCATGTTATGCATGAAAGTAGTGTTTGAACTGTGAGAAATAGAATTCATTGGAACTCCTTGGAAACGATTTTAGTGGCTTGAAGAGACGAAGTGAAATGATTTTTAGGCGAAACATACGCGAACATGTCCTTCGAAAATCAATTGCATCATGTTATGCACGAAACTTGTGATTGAAGTGTAAAAATAGAATTCATTTGAATTCTATTCATATGATTGAATAGGTTGTGAAGTCTCATTGAAATTATTTTTAAGCGAAACAAATGCACACTTGTTGTCATTCAAATATCATGTGCATGTCATGCACGAAACTTATGTTTGAAGTGCGAAAAATAGAATTCATTCGAATTACTTTCAAATGATCTAGTGGCTTGAGGAGACTCAATGAAATGATTTTTAGGCGAAACAAATGCACACTTGTTCTTCAAAAATCAATTGCATGTTATCCATGAAACTTGTGACTGAAGTGCAAAAATAGAATTCGTTCGAACCCCATTGATCTGATTTAATGGCTTGAGGACGCTGAATGAAATGATTATTAGGCGAAACAAATGCACACGTGTCCTTCTAAGATCATTTATATGTTATGACGAAACATGTGTTTCAAGTGCAAAAATAGAATTCATTATAATTATTTTCAAATGATTTAGTGGATTAGGGAGACTCAATGACGTAATATTTAGGCAAAACATATGCACACGTGTCCTTCAAAAGTCGATAGCGTGTTATGCACAAAACTTCTGTTGAAATTATAAAAAAAGAATTCCTTCGAACCCTATTCATGTGATTTAATGGGCAAAGGAGACTCACTGAAATAATTTTTTCGCGAAAGAAATGCAAACTTGTCCTTGAAAGATCATTTGCATGTTATGCACGAAACGTTTGTTTGAGTTGCGAAAATAGAATTCGTTCGAACCTCGTTCATATGATTTAGTGGACTGAGGAGACACGTCAAAATGATTTTTAGGCAAACCATATGCACACATTTCATTCTAAGATCATTTGCATGTTGCGCATGAAAGTAGTGTTTGAACTGCGAGAAATAGAATTCATTGGAACTCCTTGGAAACGATTTTAGTGGCTTGAAGAGACGAAGTGAAATGATTTTTAGGCGAAACATACGCAAACATGTCCTTCGAAAATCAATTGCATCATGTTATGCACGAAACTTGTGATTGAAGTGTAAAAATAGAAGTCATTTGAACTCTATTCATATGATTGAATAGGTTGTGAAGTCTCATTGAAATTATTTTTAAGCGAAACAAATGCACACTTGTTGTCATTCAAATATCATGTGCATGTCATGCACGAAACTTATGTTTGAAGTGCGAAAAATAGAATTCATTAGAATTATTTTCAAATGATTTAGTGGATTGGGGAGACTCAATGAAGTAATATTTAGGCAAAACATATGCACACGTGTCCTTCAAAAGTCGATAGCGTGTTATGCACGAAACTTCTGTTGAAAGTATAAAAATAGGATTCCTTCGAACCCTATTCATATGATTTAATGGGTAAAGGAGACTCGCTGAAATAATTTTTTTGCGAAAGAAATGCAGGCTTGTCCTTGAAAGATCATTTGCATGTAATGCACGAAACGTTTGTTTGAGGTGCGAAAATAGAATTCGTTCGAACCTCGTTCATATGATTTAGTGGACTGATGAGACACGTCAAAATGATTTTTAGGCGAACCATATGCACACGTGTCATTCTTTAGGATCATTTGCATGTTATGCATGAAAGTAGTGTTTGAACAGCGAGAAATAGAATTCATTGGAACTCCTTTGAAACGATTTTAGTGGCTTGAAGAGACGAAGTGAAATGATTTTTAGGTGAAACATACGCAAACATGTCCTTCGAAAATCAATTGCATCATGTTATGCACGAAACTTGTGATTGAAGTGTAAAAATAGAATTCATTTGAACTCTATTGATATGATTGAATAGGTTGTGAAGTCTCATTGAAATTAATTTTAAGCGAAACAAATGCACACTTGTTGTCATTCAAATATCATGTGCATGTCATGCACGAAACTTATGTTTGAAGTGCGAAAAATAGAATTCATTCGAATTACTTTCAAATTATTTAGTGGCTTGAGGAGACTCAATGAAATGATTTTTAGGCGAAACAAATGCACACTTGTTCTTCAAAAATCAATTGCATGTTATGCATGAAACTTGTGACTGAAGTGCAAAAATAGAATTCGTTCGAACCCCATTGATCTGATTTAATGGCTTGAGGACGCTGAATGAAATGATTATTAGGCGAAACAAATGCACACGTGTCCTTCTAAGATCATTTACATGTTATGACGAAACATGTGTTTCAAGTGCAAAAATAGAATTCATTATAATTATTTTCAAATGATTTAGTGGATTGGGGAGACTCAATGAAGTAATATTTAGGCAAAACATATGCACACGTGTCCTTCAAAAGTCGATAGCGTGTTATGCACGAAACTTCTGTTGAAAGTATAAAAATATGATTCCTTCGAACCCTATTCATATGATTTAATGGGTAAAGGAGACTCACTGAAATAATTTTTTTGCGAAAGAAATGCAGGCTTGTCCTTGAAAGATCATTTGCATGTTATGCACGAAACGTTTGTTTGAGGTGCGAAAATAGAATTCGTTCGAACCTCGTTCATATGATTTAGTGGACTGAGGAGACACGTCAAAATGAATTTTAGGCGAACCATATGCACACGTGTCATTCTTTAGGATCATTTGCATGTTATGCATGAAAGTAGTGTTTGAACTGTGAGAAATAGAATTCGTTGGAACTCCTTGGAAACGATTTTAGTGGCTTGAAGAGACGAAGTGAAATGATTTTTAGGCGAAACATACGCAAACATGTCCTTCGAAAATCAATTGCATCATGTTATGCACGAAACTTGTGATTGAAGTGTAAAAATAGAATTCATTTGAACTCTATTCATATGATTGAATAGGTTGTGAAGTCTCATTGAAATTATTTTTAAGCGAAACAAATGCACACTTGTTGACATTCAAATATCATGTGCATGTCATACACGAAACTTATGTTTGAAGTGCGAAAAATAGAATTCATTAGAATTATTTTCAAATGATTTAGTGGATTGGGGAGACTCAATGAAGTAATATTTAGGCAAAACATATGCACACGTGTCCTTCAAAAGTCGATAGCGTGTTATGCACGAAACTTCTGTTGAAAGTATAAAAATAGGATTCCTTCGAACCCTATTCATATGATTTAATGGGTAAAGGAGACTCGCTGAAATAATTTTTTTGCGAAAGAAATGCAGGCTTGTCCTTGAAAGATCATTTGCATGTAATGCACGAAACGTTTGTTTGAGGTGCGAAAATAGAATTCGTTCGAACCTCGTTCATATGATTTAGTGGACTGAGGGGACACGTCAAAATGATTTTTAGGCGAACCATATGCACACGTGTCATTCTTTAGGATCATTTGCATGTTATGCATGAAAGTAGTGTTTGAACAGCGAGAAATAGAATTCATTGGAACTCCTTGGAAACGATTTTAGTGGCTTGAAGAGACGAAGTGAAATGATTTTTAGGTGAAACATACGCAAACATGTCCTTCGAAAATCAATTGCATCATGTTATGCACGAAACTTGTGATTGAAGTGTAAAAATAGAATTCATTTGAACTCTATTGATATGATTGAATAGGTTGTGAAGTCTCATTGAAATTAATTTTAAGCGAAACAAATGCACACTTGTTGTCATTCAAATATCATGTGCATGTCATGCACGAAACTTATGTTTGAAGTGCGAAAAATAGAATTCATTCGAATTACTTTCAAATGATCTAGTGGCTTGAGGAGACTCAATGAAATGATTTTTAGGCGAAACAAATGCACACTTGTTCTTCAAAAATCAATTGCATGTTATCCATGAAACTTGTGACTGAAGTGCAAAAATAGAATTCGTTCGAACCCCATTGATCTGATTTAATGGCTTGAGGACGCTGAATGAAATGATTATTAGGCGAAACAAATGCACACGTGTCCTTCTAAGATCATTTACATGTTATGACGAAACATGTGTTTCAAGTGCAAAAATAGAATTCATTATAATTATTTTCAAATGATTTAGTGGATTGGGGAGACTCAATGAAGTAATATTTAGGCAAAACATATGCACACGTGTCCTTCAAAAGTCGATAGCGTGTTATGCACGAAACTTCTGTTGAAAGTATAAAAATAGGATTCCTTCGAACCCTATTCATATGATTTAATGGGTAAAGGAGACTCACTGAAATAATTTTTTTGCGAAAGAAATGCAGGCTTGTCCTTGAAAGATCATTTGCATGTTATGCACGAAACGTTTGTTTGAGGTGCGAAAATAGAATTCGTTCGAACCTCGTTCATATGATTTAGTGGACTGAGGAGACACGTCAAAATGAATTTTAGGCGAACCATATGCACACGTGTCATTCTTTAGGATCATTTGCATGTTATGCATGAAAGTAGTGTTTGAACTGTGAGAAATAGAATTCATTGGAACTCCTTGGAAACGATTTTAGTGGCTTGAAGAGACGAAGTGAAATGATTTTTAGGCGAAACATACGCAAACATGTCCTTCGAAAATCAATTGCATCATGTTATGCACGAAACTTGTGATTGAAGTGTAAAAATAGAATTCATTTGAACTCTATTCATATGATTGAATAGGTTGTGAAGTCTCATTGAAATTATTTTTAAGCGAAACAGATGCACACTTGTTGTCATTCAAATGTCATGTGCATGTCATGCGCGAAACTTATGTTTGAAGTGCGAAAAATAGAATTCATTAGAATTATTTTCAAATGATTTAGTGGATTGGGGAGACTCAATGAAGTAATATTTAGGCAAAACATATGCACACGTGTCCTTCAAAAGTCGATAGCGTGTTATGCACGAAACTTCTGTTGAAAGTATAAAAATAGGATTCCTTCGAACCCTATTCATATGATTTAATGGGTAAAGGAGACTCGCTGAAATAATTTTTTTGCGAAAGAAATGCAGGCTTGTCCTCGAAAGATCATTTGCATGTTATGCACGAAACATTTGTTTGAGATGCGAAAATAGAATTTGTTCGAACCTCGTTCATATGATTTAGTGGACTGAGGAGACACGTCAAAATGATTTTTAGGCGAACCATATGCACACGTGTCATTCTTTAGGATCATTTGCATGTTATGCATGAAAGTAGTATTTGAATTGCGAGAAATAGAATTCATTGGAACTCCTTTGAAACGATTTTAGTGGCTTGAAGAGACGAAGTGAAATGATTTTTAGGCGAAACATACGCAAACATGTCCTTCGAAAATCAATTGCATCATGTTATGCACGAAACTTGTGATTGAAGAGTAAAAATAGAATTCATTTGAACTCTATTCATATGATTGAATAGGTTGTGAAGACTCATTGAAATCATTTTTAAGCGAAACAAATGCACACTTGTTGTCATTCAAATATCATGTGCATGTCATGCACGAAACTTATGTTTGAAGTGCGAAAAATAGAATTCATTCGAATTACTTTCAAATGATTTAGTGGCTTGAGGAGACTCAATGAAATGATTTTTAGGCGAAACAAATGCACACGTGTTCTTCAAAAATCAATTGCATGTTATCCATGAAACTTGTGATTGAAGTGCAAAAATAGAATTCGTTCGAACCCCATTGATCTGATTTAATCGCTTGAGGACGCTGAATGAAATGATTATTAGGCGAAACAAATGCACACGTGTCCTTCTAAGATCATTAACATGTAATGACGAAACATGTGTTTCAAGCGCAAAAATAGAATTCATTAGAATTATTCTCAAATGATTTAGTGGATTGGGGGGACTCAATGAAGTAATATTTAGGCAAAACATATGCACACGTGTCCTTCAAAAGTCGATAGCGTGTTATGCACGAAACTTCTGTTGAAAGTATAAAAATAGAATTCCTTCGAACCCTATTCATATGATTTAATGGGTAAAGGAGACCCACTGAAATAATTTTTTTGCGAAAGAAATGCAGACTTGTCCTTGAAAGATCATTTGCATGTTATGCACGAAACGTTTGTTTGAGGTGCGAAAATAGAATTCGTTCGAACCTCGTTCATATGATTTAGTGGGCTGAGGAGACACGTCAAAATGATTTTTAGGCGAACCATATGCACACGTTTCATTCTAAGATCATTTGCATGTTATGCATGAAAGTTGTGTTTGAACTGCGAGAAATAGAATTCATTGGAACTCCTTTGAAACGATTTTAGTGGCTTGAAGAGACGAAGTGAAATGATTTTTAGGCGAAACATACGCAAACATGTCCTTCGAAAATCAATTGCATCATGTTACTCACGAAACTTGTGACTGAAGTGTAAAAATAGAATTCATTTGAACTCTATTCATATTGATTTAATAGGTTGTGGAGACTCATTAAAATTATTTTTAAGCGAAACAAATGCTAACTTGTTGTCATTCAAATATCATGTGCATGTCATGCACGAAACTTATGTTTGAAGTGCGAAAAATAGAATTCATTCGAATTACTTTCAAATGATTTAGTGGCTTGAGCAGACTCAATGAAATGATTTTTAGGCGAAACAAATGCACACGTGTTCTTCAAAAATCAATTGCATGTTATCCATGAAACTAGTGATTGAAGTGCAAAAATAGAATTCGTTCGAACCCCATTGATCTGATTTAATGGCTTAAGGACGCTGAATGAAATGATTATTAGGCGAAACAAATGCACACGTGTCATTCTAAGATCATTTACATGTTATGACGAAACATGTGTTTCAAGTGCAAAAATAGAATTCATTAGAATTATTTTCAAATGATTTAGTGGATTGGGGAGACTCAATGAAGTAATATTTAGGCAAAACATATGCACACGTGTCCTTCAAAAGTCGATAGCGTGTTATGCACGAAACTTCTGTTGGAAGTATAAAAATAGAATTCCTTTGAACCCTATTCATCAGATTTAATGGGTAAAGGAGACTCATTGAAATAATTTTTTTGCGAAAGAAAAGCAGGCTTGTCCTTGCATGTTATGCACGAAACGTTTGTTTGAGGTGCGAAAATAGAATTCGTTCGAACCTCGTTCATATGATTTAGTGGGCTGAGGAGACACGTCAAAATGATTTTTAGGCGAACCATATGCACACGTTTCATTCTAAGATCATTTGCATGTTATGCATGAAAGTTGTGTTTGAACTGCGAGAAATAGAATTCATTGGAACTCCTTTGAAACGATTTTAGTGGCTTGAAGAGACGAAGTTAAATGATTTTTAGGCGAAACATACGCAAACATGTCCTTCGAAAATCAATTGCATCATGTTACTCACGAAACTTGTGACTGAAGTGTAAAAATAGAATTCATTTGAACTCTATTCATATTGATTTAATAGGTTGTTGAGACTCATTAAAATTATTTTTAAGTGAAACAAATGCACACTTGTCATTCAAATATCATTTGCATGTTATGTGCGAAACTTGTGTTTACATTGATTTAGTGGCTTGAAGAGACTCAATAAAATGATTTTTAGGCGAAACAAATGCATACGTGTTCTTCAAAAATCAATTGTATGGTATCCACGAAACTAGTGTAGGAAGTGGAAAAATAGAATTCTTTCGAACCCTATTGATCTGATTTAATGGCTTGAGGACAGTCAGTGAAATAATTATTAGGCGAAACAAATGCACATGTGTCCTCCTCAGATCATTTACATGTTATGACGAAACATGTGTTTCAAGTGCAAAAATAGAATTCATTAGAATTATTTTCAAATGATTTAGTGGATTGGGGAGACTCAATGAAGTAATATGTAGGCAAAACATATGCACACGTGTCCTTCAAAAGTCGATAGCGTGTTATGCACGAAACTTCTGTTGAAAGTAGAAAAATAGAATTCCTTCGAACCCTATTCATATGATTTAATGGGTAAAGGGGACTCACTGAAATAATTTTTTTGCGAAAGAAATGCAGACTTGTCCTTGAAAGATCATTTGCATGTTATGCACGAAATGTTTGTTTGAGGTGCGAAAATAGAATTTGTTCGAACCTCGTTCATATGATTTAGTGGACTGAGGAGACACGTCAAAATGATTTTTAGGCGAACCATATGCACACGTGTCATTCTCAGATCGTTTGCATGTTATGCGTGAAAGTAGTGTTTGAACTGCGAGAAATAGAATTCATTGGAACTCCTTGGAAACGATTTTAGTGGCTTGAAGAGACGAAGTGAAATGATTTTTAGGTGAAACATACGCAAACATGTGCTTCGAAAATCAATTGCATCATGTTACTCACGAAACTTGTAATTGAAGTGTAAAAATAGAATTCATTTGAACTCTATTTATATTTATTTAATAGGTTGTGGAGACTCATTAAAATTATTTTTAAGCGAACCAAATGCACACTTGTCATTCAAATATCCTTTGCATGTTATGTACGAAACTTGTGTTCGCATTGATTTAGTGGCTTGAAGAGACTCAATAAAATGATTCTTAGGCGAAACAAATGCATACGTTTTCTTCAAAAATCAATTGCATGTTATCCACGAAACTAGTGTAGGAAGTGGAAAAATAGAATTCTTTCGAACCCTATTGATCTGATTTCATGGCTTGAGGACAGTCAGTGAAATGATTATTAGGCGAAACAAATGCACACGTGTCCTTCTAAGATCATTTACATGTTATGACGAAACATGTGTTTCAAGTGCAAAAATAGAATTCATTAGAATTATTTTCAAATGATTTAGTGGATTGGGGAGACTCAATGAAGTAATATTTAGGCAAAACATATGCACACGTGTTCTTCAAAAGTCGAGAGCGTGTTATGCACGAAACCTCTGTTGAAAGTATAAAAATAGAATTCCTTCGAACCCTATTCATGTGATTTAATGGGTAAAGGAGACTCACTGAAATAATTTTTTTGCGAAAGACATGCAGGCTTGTCCTTGAAAGATCATTTGCATGTTATGCACGAAACGTTTGTTTGAGGTGCGAAAATAGAATTCGTTCGAACCTCGTTCATATGATCTAGTGGACTGAGGAGACACGTTAAAATGATTTTTAGGCGAACCATATGCACACGTTTCATTCTAAGATCATTTGCATGTTATGCATGAAAGTAGTGTTTGAACTGCGAGAAATAGAATTCATTGGAACTCCTTGGAAACGATTTTAGTGGCATGAAGAGACGTAGTGAAATGATTTTTATGCGAAACATACGCAAACATGTCCTTCGAAAATCAATTGCATCATGTTACTCACGAAACTTGTGACTGAAGTGTAAAAATAGAATTCATTTGAACTCTATTCATATTGATTTAATAGGTTGTGGAGACTCATTAAAATTATTTTTAAGCGAAACAAATGCACACTTGTCATTCTAATATCATTTGCATGTTATGTACGAAACTTGTGTTCGCATTGATTTAATGGCTTGAAGAGACTCAATAAAATGATTTTTAGGCGAAACAAATGCACACATGTTCTTCAAAAATCAATTGCATGTTATCCAGGAAACTAGTGTAGGAAGTGGAAAAATAGAATTCTTTCGAACCCTATTGATCTGATTTAATGGCTTGAGGACAGTCAGTGAAATGATTATTAGGCGAAACAAATGCACATATATGTGTCCTTCTAACATCATTTGCTGCATGTTATGACGAAACATGTATTTCAAGTGCAAAAATAGAATTCATTCAAATTACTTTCAAATGATTTAGTGGCTTGAGGAGACTCAATGAAGTAATATTTAGGCAAAACACATGCACACGTGTCCCTGAAAAGTCGATAGCATGTTATGCATGAAACTTGTGTTGGAAGTGTAAAAATAGAATTAATGCGAGCCCCATTAATATGATTTAATGTGTCAAGGAGACTCATTGAAATAATTTTTAAGCGAAAGGAATGCAGACATGTCATTGAAAAATCATTTGCATGTTATGCACGAAACGTTTGTTTGAGGTGCGAAAATAGAATTCGTTCGAAACTCATTCATATGATTTAGTGGACTGAGGAGACACGTCAAAATGATTTTTAGGCGAACCATAAGCACACGTGTCATTCTAAGATCATTTGCATGTTATGCATGAAAGTAGTGTTTTGAACTGCGAGAAATAGAATTCATTTGAACTCCTTTGAAACGATTTTAGTGGCTTGAAGAGACGAAGTGAAATGATTTTTAGGCGAAACATACGCAAACATGTCCTTCGAAAATCAATTGCACCATGTTATGCACGAAACTTGTGATTGAAGTGTAAAAATAGAATTCATTTGAACTCTATTCATGTGATTGAATAGGTTGTGAAGACTCATTGAAATCATTTTTTAGCGAAACAAATGCACACTTGTCATTCAAATATCATGTGCATGTCATGCACGAAACTTATGTTTGAAGTGTGAAAAATAGAATTCATTCGAATTACTTTCAAATGATTTAGTGGTTGAGGAGACTCAATGAAATGATTTTTTAGGCGAAACAAATGCACACATGTTCTTCAAAAATCAATTGCATGTTATCCAGGAAACTAGTGTAGGAAGTGGAAAAATAGAATTCTTTCGAACCCTATTGATCTGATTTAATGGCTTGAGGACAGTCAGTGAAATGATTATTAGGCGAAACAAATGCACATGTGTCCTTCTAACATCATTTGCATGTTATGACGAAACATGTATTTCAAGTGCAAAATTAGAATTCATTCAAATTACTTTCAAATGATTTAGTGGCTTGAGGAGACTCAATGAAGTAATATTTAGGCAAAACATATGCACACGTGTCCCGAAAAAGTCGATAGCATGTTATGCACGAAACTTGTGTTGGAAGTGTAAAAATAGAATTAATGCGAGCCCCATTAATATGATTTCATGTGTCAAGGAGACTCATTGAAATAATTTTTAAGCGAAAGAAATGCAGACTTATCCTTGAAAGATCACTTGCATGTTATACACGAAACGTTAGTTTGAGGTGCGAAAATAGAATTCGTTCGAACCTCATTCATATGATTTAGTGGACTGAGGAGACACGTCAAAATGATTTTTAGGCGAACCATATGCACACGTGTAATTCTAAGATCATTTGCATGTTATGCATGAAAGTAGTGTTTGAACTGCGATAAATTGAATTCATTGGAACTCCTTTGAAACGAATTTAGTGGCATGAAGAGACGAAGTGAAATGATTTTTAGGCGAAACATACGCAAACATGTCCTTCGAAAATCAATTGCATCATGTTACTCACGAAACTTGTGATTGAAGTGTAAAAATAGAATTCATTTGAACTCTATTCATATGATTGAATAGGTTGTGAAGACTCATTGAAATCATTTTTAAGCGAAACAAATGCACACTTGTCATTCAAATATCATGTGCATGTCATGCACGAAACTTATGTTTGAAGTGCGAAAAATAGAATTCATTCGAATTACTTTCAAATGATTTAGTGGCTTGAGGAGACTCAATGAAATGAGTTTTTAGGCGAAACAAATGCACACGTGTTCTTCAAAAATCAATTGCATGTTATCCATGAAACTTGTGATTGAAGTGCAAAAATAGAATTCGTTCGAACCACATTGATATGATTTAATGGCTTGAGGACGCTGAATGAAATGATTATTAGGCAAAACAAATGCACACGTGTCCTTCTAAGATCATTTACATGTTATGACGAAACATGTGTTTCAAGTGCAAAAATAGAATTCATTAGAATTATTTTCAAATGATTTAGTGGATTGGGGAGACTCAATGAAGTAATATTTAGGCAAAACATATATGCACACGTGTCCTTCAAAAGTCGATAGCGTGTTATGCACGAAACTTCTGTTGAAAGTATAAAAATAGAATTCCTTCAAACCCTATTCATATGATTTAATAGGAATGCAGACATGTCATTGAAAAATCATTTGCATGTTATGCACGAAACGTTTGTTTGAGGTGCGAAAATAGAATTCATTCGAACCTCATTCATATGATTTAGTGGACTGAGGAGACACGTCAAAATGATTTTTAGGCGAACCATATGCACACGTGTTATTCTAAAATCATTTGCATGTTATGCATGAAGATAGTGTCTGAACTGCGAGAAATAGAATTCATTGGAACTCCTTTGAACCGATTTTAGTGGCTTGAAGAGAAGAAGTGAAATGATTTTTAGGCGAAACATACGCAAACATGTCCTTCGAAAATCAATTGCATCATGTTATGCACGAAACTTGTGATTGAGGTGTAAAAATAGAATTCATTTGAACTCTATTCATATGATTGAATAGGTTGTGAAGACTCATCGAAATCATTTTTAAGCGAAACAAATGCACACTTGTCATTCAAATATCATGTTCATGTCATGCACGAAACTTATGTTTGAAGTGCGAAAAATA
This sequence comes from Coriaria nepalensis, assembly GCA_027186245.1. Taxonomy (NCBI): domain Eukaryota; kingdom Viridiplantae; phylum Streptophyta; class Magnoliopsida; order Cucurbitales; family Coriariaceae; genus Coriaria; species Coriaria nepalensis. Next base: position 5,627,948 of record CP114491.1, on the reverse strand, counting down.
GAATTCATTCGAATTACTTTCAAATGATTTAGTGGCTTGAGGAGACTCAATGAAATGATTTTTTAGGCGAAACAAATGCACACGTGTTCTTCAAAAATAAATTGCATGTTATCCATGAAACTTGTGATTGAAGTGCAAAAATAGAATTCGTTCGAACCCCATTGATCTGATTTAATGGCTTGAGGACGCTGAATGAAATGATTATTAGGCGAAAGAAATGCACACGCGTCCTTCTAAAATCTTTTACATGTTATGACGAAACATGTGTTTCAAGTGCAAAAATAGAATTCATTAGAATTATTTTCAAAGGATTTAGTGGATTGGGGAGACTCAATGAAGCAATATTTAGGCAAAACATATGCACACGTGTCCTTCAAAAGTCGATAGCGTGTTATGCACGAAACTTCTGTTGAAAGTATAAAAATAGAATTCCTTCGAACCCTATTCATATGATTTAATGGGTAAAGGAGACTCACGGAAATAATTTTTTTGCGAAAGAAATGCAGGCTTGTCCTTGAAAGATCATTTGCATGTTATGCCCGAAACGTTTGTTTGAGGTGCGAAAATAGAATTCGTTCGAACCTCATTCATATGATTTAGTGGACTGAGGAGACACGTCAAAATGATTTTTAGGCGAACCATATGCACACGTGTAATTCTAAGATCATTTGCATGTTATGCATGAAAGTAGTGTTTGAACTGCGAGAAATTGAATTCATTGGAACTCCTTGGAAACGATTTTAGTGGCTTGAGGAGACGAAGTGAAATGATTTTTAGGCGAAACATACGCAAACACATGTCCTTCGAAAATCAATTGCATCATGTTACTCACGAAACTTGTGATTGAAGTGTAAAAATAGAATTCATTTGAACTCTATTCATATTGATTTAATAGGTTGTGGAGACTCATTAAAATTATTTTTAAGCGAAACAAATGCACACTTGTCATTCAAATATCATTTGCATGTTTATGTACGAAACTTGTGTTCGCATTGATTTAGTGGCTTGAAGAGACTCAATAAAATGATTCCTAGGCGAAACAAATGCATACGTGTTCTTCAGAAATCGATTGCATGTTATCCACGAAACTAGTGTAGGAAGTGGAAAAATAGAATTCGTTCGAACCCCATTGATCTGATTTAATGGCTTAAGGACGCTGAATGAAATGATTATAAGGCGAAAAAAATGCACACGTGTCCTTCTAAGATCATTTACATGGTATGACGAAACATGTGTTTCAAGTGCAAAAATAGAATTCATTAGAATTATTTTCAAATCATTTAGTGATTGGGGAGACTCAATGAAGTAATATTTAGGCAAAACATATATATGCACACGTGTCCCAGAAAAGTCGATAGCATGTTATGCACGAAACTTGTGTTGGAAGGGTAAAAATAGAATTAATGCGAGCCCCATTAATATGATTTAATGTGTCAAGGAGACTCATTGAAATAATTTTTAAGCGAAAGAAATGCAGACTTGTCCTTGAAAGATCACTTGCATGTTATGCACGAAATGTTTGTTTGAGGTGCGAAAATAGAATTCGTTCGAACCTCATTCATATGATTTAGTGGACGGAGGAGACGCGTCAAAATGATTTTTAGGCGAACCATATGCACACGTGTCATTCTAAGATCATTTGCATGTTATGCATGAAAGTAGTGTTTGAACTGCGAGAAATAGAATTCATTGGAACTCCTTTGAAACGATTTTGGTGGCTTGAAGAGATGAAGTGAAATGATTTTTAGGCGAAACATACGCAAACATGTCCTTCGAAAATCAATTGCATCATGTTATGCACGAAACTTGTGATTGAAGTGTAAAAATAGAATTCATTTGAACTCTATTCATATGATTGAATAGGTTGTGAAGACTCATTGAAATCATTTTTAAGCGAAACAAATGCACACTTGTCATTCAAATATCATGTGCATGTCATGCACGAAACTTATGTTTGAAGTGCGAAAAATAGAATTCATTCGAATTACTTTCAAATGATTTAGTGGCTTGAGGAGACTCAATGAAATGATTTTTTAGGCGAAACAAATGCACACGTGTTCTTCAAAAATCAATTGCATGTTATCCATGAAACTTGTGATTGAAGTGCAAAAATAGAATTCGTTCGAACCCCATTGATCCGATTTAATGGCTTGAGGACGCTGAATGAAATGATTATTAGGCGAAACAAATGCACACGTGTCCTTCTAAGATCATTTACATGTTATGACGAAACATGTGTTTCAAGTGCACAAATAGAATTCATTAGAATTATTTTCAAATGATTTAGTGGATTGGGGAGACTCAATGAAGCAATATTTAGGCAAAACATATGCACACGTGTCCTTCAAAAGTCGATAGCGTGTTATGCACGAAACTTCTGTTGAAAGTATAAAAATAGAATTCCTTTGAACCCTATTCATATGATTTAATGGGTAAAGGAGACTCATGGAAATAATTTTTTTGCGAAAGAAATGCAGGCTTGTCCTTGAAAGATCATTTGCATGTTATGCGCGAAATGTTTGTTTGAGGTGCGAAAATAGAATTCGTTCGAACCTCGTTCATATGATTTAGTGGACTGAGGAGACACGTCAAAATGATTTTTAGGCGAACCATATGCACACATGTCATTCTAAGATCATTTGCATGTTATGCATGAAAGTAGTGTTTGAACTGCGAGAAATAGAATTCATTGGAACTCCTTGGAAACGATTTTAGTGGCTTGAGGAGACGAAGTGAAATGATTTTTAGGCGAAACATACGCACACACATGTCCTTCGAAAATCAATTGCATCATGTTACTCACGAAACTTGTGATTGAAGTGTAAAAATAGAATTCATTTGAACTCTATTCATATTGATTTAATAGGTTGTGGAGACTCATTAAAATTATTTTTAAGCGAAACAAATGCACACTTGTCATTCAAATATCATTTGCATGTTTATGTACGAAACTTGTGTTCGCATTGATTTAGTGGCTTGAAGAGACTCAACAAAATGATTCTTAGGCGAAACAAATGCATACGTGTTCTTCAGAAATCGATTGCATGTTATCCACGAAACTAGTGTAGGAAGTGGAAAAATAGAATTCGTTCGAACCCCATTGATCTGATTTAATGGCTTAAGGACGCTGAATGAAATGATTATAAGGCGAAAAAAATGCACACGTGTCCTTCTAAGATCATTTACATGTTATGACGAAACATGTGTTTCAAGTGCAAAAATAGAATTCATTAGAATTATTTTCAAATCATTTAGTGATTGGGGAGACTCAATGAAGTAATATTTAGGCAAAACATATATATGCACACGTGTCCCAGAAAAGTCGATAGCATGTTATGCACGAAACTTGTGTTGGAAGGGTAAAAATAGAATTAATGCGAGCCCCATTAATATGATTTAATGTGTCAAGGAGACTCATTGAAATAATTTTTAAGCGAAAGAAATGCAGACTTGTCCTTGAAAGATCACTTGCATGTTATGCACGAAACGTTTGTTTGAGGTGCGAAAATAGAATTCGTTCGAACCTCATTCATATGATTTAGTGGACGGAGGAGACACGTCAAAATGATTTTTAGGCGAACCATATGCACACGTGTCATTCTAAGATCATTTGCATGTTATGCATGAAAGTAGTGTTTGAACTGCGATAAATTGAATTCATTGGAACTCCTTTGAAACGAATTTAGTGGCATGAAGAGACGAAGTGAAATGATTTTTAGGCGAAACATACGCAAACACATGTCCTTCGAAAATCAATTGCATCATGTTACTCACAAAACTTGTGATTGAAGTGTAAAAATAGAATTCATTTGAACTCTATTCATATTGATTTAATAGGTTGTGGAGACTCATTAAAATTATTTTTAAGCGAAACAAATGCACACTTGTCATTCAAATATCATTTGCATGTTTATGTACGAAACTTGTGTTCGCATTGATTTAGTGGCTTGAAGATACTCAATAAAATGATTCTTAGGCGAAACAAATGCATACGTGTTCTTCAGAAATCGATTGCATGTTATCCACGAAACTAGTGTAGGAAGTGGAAAAATAGAATTCGTTCGAGCCCCATTGATCTGATTTAATGGCTTAAGGACGCTGAATGAAATGATTATTAGGCGAAACAAATGCACACGTGTCCTTCTAAGATCATTTACATGTTATGACGAAACATGTGTTTCAAGTGCAAAAATAGAATTCATTAGAATTATTTTCAAATGATTTAGTGATTGGGGAGACTCAATGAAGTAATATTTAGGCAAAACATATATATGCACACGTGTCCTAGAAAAGTCGATAGCATGTTATGCACGAAACTTGTGTTGGAAGTGTAAAAATAGAATTAATGCGAGCCCCATTAATATGATTTAATGTGTCAAGGAGACTCATTGAAATAATTTTTAAGCGAAAGAAATGCAGACTTGTCCTTGAAAGATCACTTGCATGTCATGCACGAAACGTTTGTTTGAGGTGCGAAAATAGAATTCGTTCGAACCTCATTCATATGATTTAGTGGACTGAGGAGACACGTCAAAATGATTTTTAGGCGAACCATATGCACACGTGTCATTCTAAGATCATTTGCATGTTATGCATGAAAGTAGTGTTTGAACTGCGAGAAATAGAATTCATTGGAACTCCTTTGAAACGATTTTGGTGGCTTGAAGAGATGAAGTGAAATGATTTTTAGGCGAAACATACGCAAACATGTCCTTCGAAAATCAATTGCATCATGTTATGCACGAAACTTGTGATTGAAGTGTAAAAATAGAATTCATTTGAACTCTAGTCATATGATTGAATAGGTTGTGAAGACTCATTGAAATCATTTTTAAGCGAAACAAATGCACACTTGTCATTCAAATATCATGTGCATGTCATGCATGAAACTTATGTTTGAAGTGCGAAAAATAGAATTCATTCGAATTACTTTCAAATGATTTAGTGGCTTGAGGAGACTCAATCAAAATGATTTTTTAGGCGAAACAAATGCACACGTGTTCTTCAAAAATCAATTGCATGTTATCCATGAAACTTGTGATTGAAGTGCAAAAATAGAATTCGTTCGAACCCCATTGATCTTATTTAATGGCTTGAGGACGCTGAATGAAATGATTATTAGGTGAAACAAATGCACACGTGTCCTTCTAAGATCATTTACATGTTATGACGAAACATGTGTTTCAAGTGCACAAATAGAATTCATTAGAATTATTTTCAAATGATTTAGTGGATTGGGGAGACTCAATGAAGCAATATTTAGGCAAAACATATGCACACGTGTCCTTCAAAAGTCGATAGCGTGTTATGCACGAAACTTCTGTTGAAAGTATAAAAATAGAATTCCTTTGAACCCTATTCATATGATTTAATGGGTAAAGGAGACTCATGGAAATAATTTTTTTGCGAAAGAAATGCAGGCTTGTCCTTGAAAGATCATTTGCATGTTATGCACGAAACGTTTGTTTGAGGTGCGAAAATAGAATTCGTTCGAACCTCGTTCATATGATTTAGTGGACTGAGGAGACACGTCAAAATGATTTTTAGGCGAACCATATGCACACGTGTCATTCTAAGATCATTTGCATGTTATGCATGAAAGTAGTGTTTGAACTGCGAGAAATAGAATTCATTGGAACTCCCTGGAAACGATTTTAGTGGCTTGAGGAGACGAAGTGAAATGATTTTTAGGCGAAACATACGCACACACATGTCCTTCGAAAATCAATTGCATCATGTTACTCACGAAACTTGTGATTGAAGTGTAAAAATAGAATTCATTTGAACTCTATTCATATTGATTTAATAGGTTGTGGAGACTCATTAAAATTATTTTTAAGCGAAACAAATGCACACTTGTCATTCAAATATCATTTGCATGTTTATGTACGAAACTTGTGTTCGCATTGATTTAGTGGCTTGAAGAGACTCAACAAAATGATTCTTAGGCGAAACAAATGCATACGTGTTCTTCAGAAATCGATTGCATGTTATCCACGAAACTAGTGTAGGAAGTGGAAAAATAGAATTCGTTCGAACCCCATTGATCTGATTTAATGGCTTAAGGACGCTGAATGAAATGATTATTAGGCGAAACAAATGCATACGTGTTCTTCAAAAATCGATTGCATGTTATCCACGAAACTAGTGTAGGAAGTGGAAAAATAGAATTCTTTCGAACCCTATTGATATGATGTAATGGCTTGAGGACAGTCAATGAATTGATTATTAGGCGAAACAAATGCACATGTGTCCTTCTAACATCATTTGCATGTTATGACGAAACAGGTTTTTCAAGTGCAAAAATTGAATTCATTCAAATTACTTTCAAATGATTTAGTGGCTTGAGGAGACTCAATGAAGTAATATTTAGGCAAAACGTATGCACACGTGTCCCTGAAAAGTCGATAGCATGTTATGCACGAAACTTGTGTTGGAAGTGTAAAAATAGAATTAATGCGAACCCCATTAATATGATTTAATGTGTCAAGGAGACTCATTGAAATAATTTTTAAGCGAAAGGAATGCAGACATGTCATTGAAAAATCATTTGCATGTTATGCACGAAACGATTTTTTGAAGTGCGAAAATAGAATTCGTTCGAACCTCATTCATATGATTTAGTGGACTGAGGAGACACGTCAAAATGATTTTTAGGCGAACCATATGCACACGTGTCATTCTAAGATCATTTGCATGTTATGCATGAAAGTAGTGTTTGAACTGCGAGAAATAGAATTCATTGGAACTCCTTTGAAACGATTTTGGTGGCTTGAAGAGATGAAGTGAAATGATTTTTAGGCGAAACATACGCAAACATGTCCTTCGAAAATCAATTGCATCATGTTATGCACGAAACTTGTGATTGAAGTGTAAAAATAGAATTCATTTGAACTCTATTCATATGATTGAATAGGTTGTGAAGACTCATTGAAATCATTTTTAAGCGAAACAAATGCACACTTGTCATTCAAATATCATGTGCATGTCATGCACGAAACTTATGTTTGAAGTGCGAAAAATAGAATTCATTCGAATTACTTTCAAATGATTTAGTGGCTTGAGGAGACTCAATGAAATGATTTTTTAGGCGAAACAAATGCACACGTGTTCTTCAAAAATCAATTGCATGTTATCCATGAAACTTGTGATTGAAGTGCAAAAATAGAATTCGTTCGAACCCCATTGATCCGATTTAATGGCTTGAGGACGCTGAATGAAATGATTATTAGGCGAAACAAATGCACACGTGTCCTTCTAAGATCATTTACATGTTATGACGAAACATGTGTTTCAAGTGCACAAATAGAATTCATTAGAATTATTTTCAAATGATTTAGTGGATTGGGGAGACTCAATGAAGCAATATTTAGGCAAAACATATGCACATGTGTCCTTCAAAAGTCGATAGCGTGTTATGCACGAAACTCCTGTTGAAAGTATAAAAATAGAATTCCTTCGAACCCTATTCATATGATTTAATGGGTAAAGGAGACTCACTGAAATAATTTTTTTGCGAAAGAAATGCAGGCTTGTCCTTGAAAGATCATTTGCATGTTATGCACGAAACGTTTGTTTGAGGTGCGAAAATAGAATTCGTTCGAACCTCGTTCATATGATTTAGTGGACTGAGGAGACACGTCAAAATGATTTTTAGGCGAACCATATGCACACGTGTCATTCTAAGATCATTTGCATGTTATGCATGAAAGTAGTGTTTGAACTGCGAGAAATAGAATTCATTGGAACTCCCTGGAAACGATTTTAGTGGCTTGAGGAGACGAAGTGAAATGATTTTTAGGCGAAACATACGCACACACATGTCCTTCGAAAATCAATTGCATCATGTTACTCACGAAACTTGTGATTGAAGTGTAAAAATAGAATTCATTTGAACTCTATTCATATGATTGAATAGGTTGTGAAGACTCATTGAAATCATTTTTAAGCGAAACAAATGCACACTTGTCATTCAAATATCATGTGCATGTCATGCACGAAACTTATGTTTGAAGTGCGAAAAATAGAATTCATTCGAATTACTTTCAAATGATTTAGTGGCTTGAGGAGACTCAATGAAATGATTTTTTAGGCGAAACAAATGCACGAAACTTGTGTTCGCATTGATTTAGTGGCTTGAAGAGACTCAACAAAATGATTCTTAGGCGAAACAAATGCATACGTGTTCTTCAGAAATCGATTGCATGTTATCCACGAAACTAGTGTAGGAAGTGGAAAAATAGAATTCGTTCGAACCCCATTGATCTGATTTAATGGCTTAAGGACGCTGAATGAAATGATTATTAGGCGAAACAAATGCATACGTGTTCTTCAAAAATCGATTGCATGTTATCCACGAAACTAGTGTAGGAAGTGGAAAAATAGAATTCTTTCGAACCCTATTGATATGATGTAATGGCTTGAGGACAGTCAATGAATTGATTATTAGGCGAAACAAATGCACATGTGTCCTTCTAACATCATTTGCATGTTATGACGAAACAGGTTTTTCAAGTGCAAAAATTGAATTCATTCAAATTACTTTCAAATGATTTAGTGGCTTGAGGAGACTCAATGAAGTAATATTTAGGCAAAACGTATGCACACGTGTCCCTGAAAAGTCGATAGCATGTTATGCACGAAACTTGTGTTGGAAGTGTAAAAATAGAATTAATGCGAACCCCATTAATATGATTTAATGTGTCAAGGAGACTCATTGAAATAATTTTTAAGCGAAAGGAATGCAGACATGTCATTGAAAAATCATTTGCATGTTATGCACGAAACGATTTTTTGAAGTGCGAAAATAGAATTCGTTCGAACCTCATTCATATGATTTAGTGGACTGAGGAGACACGTCAAAATGATTTTTAGGCGAACCATATGCACACGTGTCATTCTAAGATCATTTGCATGTTATGCATGAAAGTAGTGTTTGAACTGCGAGAAATAGAATTCATTGGAACTCCTTTGAAACGATTTTGGTGGCTTGAAGAGATGAAGTGAAATGATTTTTAGGCGAAACATACGCAAACATGTCCTTCGAAAATCAATTGCATCATGTTATGCACGAAACTTGTGATTGAAGTGTAAAAATAGAATTCATTTGAACTCTATTCATATGATTGAATAGGTTGTGAAGACTCATTGAAATCATTTTTAAGCGAAACAAATGCACACTTGTCATTCAAATATCATGTGCATGTCATGCACGAAACTTATGTTTGAAGTGCGAAAAATAGAATTCATTCGAATTACTTTCAAATGATTTAGTGGCTTGAGGAGACTCAATGAAATGATTTTTTAGGCGAAACAAATGCACACGTGTTCTTCAAAAATCAATTGCATGTTATCCATGAAACTTGTGATTGAAGTGCAAAAATAGAATTCGTTCGAACCCCATTGATCCGATTTAATGGCTTGAGGACGCTGAATGAAATGATTATTAGGCGAAACAAATGCACACGTGTCCTTCTAAGATCATTTACATGTTATGACGAAACATGTGTTTCAAGTGCACAAATAGAATTCATTAGAATTATTTTCAAATGATTTAGTGGATTGGGGAGACTCAATGAAGCAATATTTAGGCAAAACATATGCACATGTGTCCTTCAAAAGTCGATAGCGTGTTATGCACGAAACTCCTGTTGAAAGTATAAAAATAGAATTCCTTCGAACCCTATTCATATGATTTAATGGGTAAAGGAGACTCACTGAAATAATTTTTTTGCGAAAGAAATGCAGGCTTGTCCTTGAAAGATCATTTGCATGTTATGCACGAAACGTTTGTTTGAGGTGCGAAAATAGAATTCGTTCGAACCTCGTTCATATGATTTAGTGGACTGAGGAGACACGTCAAAATGATTTTTAGGCGAACCATATGCACACGTGTCATTCTAAGATCATTTGCATGTTATGCATGAAAGTAGTGTTTGAACTGCGAGAAATAGAATTCATTGGAACTCCCTGGAAACGATTTTAGTGGCTTGAGGAGACGAAGTGAAATGATTTTTAGGCGAAACATACGCACACACATGTCCTTCGAAAATCAATTGCATCATGTTACTCACGAAACTTGTGATTGAAGTGTAAAAATAGAATTCATTTGAACTCTATTCATATTGATTTAATAGGTTGTGGAGACTCATTAAAATTATTTTTAAGCGAAACAAATGCACACTTGTCATTCAAATATCATTTGCATGTTTATGTACGAAACTTGTGTTCGCATTGATTTAGTGGCTTGAAGAGACTCAACAAAATGATTCTTAGGCGAAACAAATGCATACGTGTTCTTCAGAAATCGATTGCATGTTATCCACGAAACTAGTGTAGGAAGTGGAAAAATAGAATTCGTTCGAACCCCATTGATCTGATTTAATGGCTTAAGGACGCTGAATGAAATGATTATTAGGCGAAACAAATGCATACGTGTTCTTCAAAAATCGATTGCATGTTATCCACGAAACTAGTGTAGGAAGTGGAAAAATAGAATTCTTTCGAACCCTATTGATATGATGTAATGGCTTGAGGACAGTCAATGAATTGATTATTAGGCGAAACAAATGCACATGTGTCCTTCTAACATCATTTGCATGTTATGACGAAACAGGTTTTTCAAGTGCAAAAATTGAATTCATTCAAATTACTTTCAAATGATTTAGTGGCTTGAGGAGACTCAATGAAGTAATATTTAGGCAAAACGTATGCACACGTGTCCCTGAAAAGTCGATAGCATGTTATGCACGAAACTTGTGTTGGAAGTGTAAAAATAGAATTAATGCGAACCCCATTAATATGATTTAATGTGTCAAGGAGACTCATTGAAATAATTTTTAAGCGAAAGGAATGCAGACATGTCATTGAAAAATCATTTGCATGTTATGCACGAAACGATTTTTTGAAGTGCGAAAATAGAATTCGTTCGAACCTCATTCATATGATTTAGTGGACTGAGGAGACACGTCAAAATGATTTTTAGGCGAACCATATGCACACGTGTCATTCTAAGATCATTTGCATGTTATGCATGAAAGTAGTGTTTGAACTGCGAGAAATAGAATTCATTGGAACTCCTTTGAAACGATTTTGGTGGCTTGAAGAGATGAAGTGAAATGATTTTTAGGCGAAACATACGCAAACATGTCCTTCGAAAATCAATTGCATCATGTTATGCACGAAACTTGTGATTGAAGTGTAAAAATAGAATTCATTTGAACTCTATTCATATGATTGAATAGGTTGTGAAGACTCATTGAAATCATTTTTAAGCGAAACAAATGCACACTTGTCATTCAAATATCATGTGCATGTCATGCACGAAACTTATGTTTGAAGTGCGAAAAATAGAATTCATTCGAATTACTTTCAAATGATTTAGTGGCTTGAGGAGACTCAATGAAATGATTTTTTAGGCGAAACAAATGCACACGTGTTCTTCAAAAATCAATTGCATGTTATCCATGAAACTTGTGATTGAAGTGCAAAAATAGAATTCGTTCGAACCCCATTGATCCGATTTAATGGCTTGAGGACGCTGAATGAAATGATTATTAGGCGAAACAAATGCACACGTGTCCTTCTAAGATCATTTACATGTTATGACGAAACATGTGTTTCAAGTGCACAAATAGAATTCATTAGAATTATTTTCAAATGATTTAGTGGATTGGGGAGACTCAATGAAGCAATATTTAGGCAAAACATATGCACATGTGTCCTTCAAAAGTCGATAGCGTGTTATGCACGAAACTCCTGTTGAAAGTATAAAAATAGAATTCCTTCGAACCCTATTCATATGATTTAATGGGTAAAGGAGACTCACTGAAATAATTTTTTTGCGAAAGAAATGCAGGCTTGTCCTTGAAAGATCATTTGCATGTTATGCACGAAACGTTTGTTTGAGGTGCGAAAATAGAATTCGTTCGAACCTCATTCATATGATTTAGTGGACTGAGGAGACACGTCAAAATGATTTTTAGGCGAACCATATGCACACGTGTCATTCTAAGATCATTTGCATGTTATGCATGAAAGTAGTGTTTGAACTGCGAGAAATAGAATTCATTGGAACTCCCTGGAAACGATTTTAGTGGCTTGAGGAGACGAAGTGAAATGATTTTTAGGCGAAACATACGCACACACATGTCCTTCGAAAATCAATTGCATCATGTTACTCACGAAACTTGTGATTGAAGTGTAAAAATAGAATTCATTTGAACTCTATTCATATTGATTTAATAGGTTGTGGAGACTCATTAAAATTATTTTTAAGCGAAACAAATGCACACTTGTCATTCAAATATCATTTGCATGTTTATGTACGAAACTTGTGTTCGCATTGATTTAGTGGCTTGAAGAGACTCAACAAAATGATTCTTAGGCGAAACAAATGCATACGTGTTCTTCAGAAATCGATTGCATGTTATCCACGAAACTAGTGTAGGAAGTGGAAAAATAGAATTCGTTCGAACCCCATTGATCTGATTTAATGGCTTAAGGACGCTGAATGAAATGATTATTAGGCGAAACAAATGCATACGTGTTCTTCAAAAATCGATTGCATGTTATCCACGAAACTAGTGTAGGAAGTGGAAAAATAGAATTCTTTCGAACCCTATTGATATGATGTAATGGCTTGAGGACAGTCAATGAATTGATTATTAGGCGAAACAAATGCACATGTGTCCTTCTAACATCATTTGCATGTTATGACGAAACAGGTTTTTCAAGTGCAAAAATTGAATTCATTCAAATTACTTTCAAATGATTTAGTGGCTTGAGGAGACTCAATGAAGTAATATTTAGGCAAAACGTATGCACACGTGTCCCTGAAAAGTCGATAGCATGTTATGCACGAAACTTGTGTTGGAAGTGTAAAAATAGAATTAATGCGAACCCCATTAATATGATTTAATGTGTCAAGGAGACTCATTGAAATAATTTTTAAGCGAAAGGAATGCAGACATGTCATTGAAAAATCATTTGCATGTTATGCACGAAACGATTTTTTGAAGTGCGAAAATAGAATTCGTTCGAACCTCATTCATATGATTTAGTGGACTGAGGAGACACGTCAAAATGATTTTTAGGCGAACCATATGCACACGTGTCATTCTAAGATCATTTGCATGTTATGCATGAAAGTAGTGTTTGAACTGCGAGAAATAGAATTCATTGGAACTCCTTTGAAACGATTTTGGTGGCTTGAAGAGATGAAGTGAAATGATTTTTAGGCGAAACATACGCAAACATGTCCTTCGAAAATCAATTGCATCATGTTATGCACGAAACTTGTGATTGAAGTGTAAAAATAGAATTCATTTGAACTCTATTCATATGATTGAATAGGTTGTGAAGACTCATTGAAATCATTTTTAAGCGAAACAAATGCACACTTGTCATTCAAATATCATGTGCATGTCATGCACGAAACTTATGTTTGAAGTGCGAAAAATAGAATTCATTCGAATTACTTTCAAATGATTTAGTGGCTTGAGGAGACTCAATGAAATGATTTTTTAGGCGAAACAAATGCACACGTGTTCTTCAAAAATCAATTGCATGTTATCCATGAAACTTGTGATTGAAGTGCAAAAATAGAATTCGTTCGAACCCCATTGATCCGATTTAATGGCTTGAGGACGCTGAATGAAATGATTATTAGGCGAAACAAATGCACACGTGTCCTTCTAAGATCATTTACATGTTATGACGAAACATGTGTTTCAAGTGCACAAATAGAATTCATTAGAATTATTTTCAAATGATTTAGTGGATTGGGGAGACTCAATGAAGCAATATTTAGGCAAAACATATGCACATGTGTCCTTCAAAAGTCGATAGCGTGTTATGCACGAAACTCCTGTTGAAAGTATAAAAATAGAATTCCTTCGAACCCTATTCATATGATTTAATGGGTAAAGGAGACTCACTGAAATAATTTTTTTGCGAAAGAAATGCAGGCTTGTCCTTGAAAGATCATTTGCATGTTATGCACGAAACGTTTGTTTGAGGTGCGAAAATAGAATTCGTTCGAACCTCATTCATATGATTTAGTGGACTGAGGAGACACGTCAAAATGATTTTTAGGCGAACCATATGCACACGTGTCATTCTAAGATCATTTGCATGTTATGCGTGAAAGTAGTGTTTGAACTGCGAGAAATAGAATTCATTGGAACTCCCTGGAAACGATTTTAGTGGCTTGAGGAGACGAAGTGAAATGATTTTTAGGCGAAACATACGCACACACATGTCCTTCGAAAATCAATTGCATCATGTTACTCACGAAACTTGTGATTGAAGTGTAAAAATAGAATTCATTTGAACTCTATTCATATTGATTTAATAGGTTGTGGAGACTCATTAAAATTATTTTTAAGCGAAACAAATGCACACTTGTCATTCAAATATCATTTGCATGTTTATGTACGAAACTTGTGTTCGCATTGATTTAGTGGCTTGAAGAGACTCAACAAAATGATTCTTAGGCGAAACAAATGCATACGTGTTCTTCAGAAATCGATTGCATGTTATCCACGAAACTAGTGTAGGAAGTGGAAAAATAGAATTCGTTCGAACCCCATTGATCTGATTTAATGGCTTAAGGACGCTGAATGAAATGATTATTAGGCGAAACAAATGCATACGTGTTCTTCAAAAATCGATTGCATGTTATCCACGAAACTAGTGTAGGAAGTGGAAAAATAGAATTCTTTCGAACCCTATTGATATGATGTAATGGCTTGAGGACAGTCAATGAATTGATTATTAGGCGAAACAAATGCACATGTGTCCTTCTAACATCATTTGCATGTTATGACGAAACAGGTTTTTCAAGTGCAAAAATTGAATTCATTCAAATTACTTTCAAATGATTTAGTGGCTTGAGGAGACTCAATGAAGTAATATTTAGGCAAAACGTATGCACACGTGTCCCTGAAAAGTCGATAGCATGTTATGCACGAAACTTGTGTTGGAAGTGTAAAAATAGAATTAATGCGAACCCCATTAATATGATTTAATGTGTCAAGGAGACTCATTGAAATAATTTTTAAGCGAAAGGAATGCAGACATGTCATTGAAAAATCATTTGCATGTTATGCACGAAACGATTTTTTGAAGTGCGAAAATAGAATTCGTTCGAACCTCATTCATATGATTTAGTGGACTGAGGAGACACGTCAAAATGATTTTTAGGCGAACCATATGCACACGTGTCATTCTAAGATCATTTGCATGTTATGCATGAAAGTAGTGTTTGAACTGCGAGAAATAGAATTCATTGGAACTCCTTTGAAACGATTTTGGTGGCTTGAAGAGATGAAGTGAAATGATTTTTAGGCGAAACATACGCAAACATGTCCTTCGAAAATCAATTGCATCATGTTATGCACGAAACTTGTGATTGAAGTGTAAAAATAGAATTCATTTGAACTCTATTCATATGATTGAATAGGTTGTGAAGACTCATTGAAATCATTTTTAAGCGAAACAAATGCACACTTGTCATTCAAATATCATGTGCATGTCATGCACGAAACTTATGTTTGAAGTGCGAAAAATAGAATTCATTCGAATTACTTTCAAATGATTTAGTGGCTTGAGGAGACTCAATGAAATGATTTTTTAGGCGAAACAAATGCACACGTGTTCTTCAAAAATCAATTGCATGTTATCCATGAAACTTGTGATTGAAGTGCAAAAATAGAATTCGTTCGAACCCCATTGATCCGATTTAATGGCTTGAGGACGCTGAATGAAATGATTATTAGGCGAAACAAATGCACACGTGTCCTTCTAAGATCATTTACATGTTATGACGAAACATGTGTTTCAAGTGCACAAATAGAATTCATTAGAATTATTTTCAAATGATTTAGTGGATTGGGGAGACTCAATGAAGCAATATTTAGGCAAAACATATGCACATGTGTCCTTCAAAAGTCGATAGCGTGTTATGCACGAAACTCCTGTTGAAAGTATAAAAATAGAATTCCTTCGAACCCTATTCATATGATTTAATGGGTAAAGGAGACTCACTGAAATAATTTTTTTGCGAAAGAAATGCAGGCTTGTCCTTGAAAGATCATTTGCATGTTATGCACGAAACGTTTGTTTGAGGTGCGAAAATAGAATTCGTTCGAACCTCGTTCATATGATTTAGTGGACTGAGGAGACACGTCAAAATGATTTTTAGGCGAACCATATGCACACGTGTCATTCTAAGATCATTTGCATGTTATGCATGAAAGTAGTGTTTGAACTGCGAGAAATAGAATTCATTGGAACTCCCTGGAAACGATTTTAGTGGCTTGAGGAGACGAAGTGAAATGATTTTTAGGCGAAACATACGCACACACATGTCCTTCGAAAATCAATTGCATCATGTTACTCACGAAACTTGTGATTGAAGTGTAAAAATAGAATTCATTTGAACTCTATTCATATTGATTTAATAGGTTGTGGAGACTCATTAAAATTATTTTTAAGCGAAACAAATGCACACTTGTCATTCAAATATCATTTGCATGTTTATGTACGAAACTTGTGTTCGCATTGATTTAGTGGCTTGAAGAGACTCAACAAAATGATTCTTAGGCGAAACAAATGCATACGTGTTCTTCAGAAATCGATTGCATGTTATCCACGAAACTAGTGTAGGAAGTGGAAAAATAGAATTCGTTCGAACCCCATTGATCTGATTTAATGGCTTAAGGACGCTGAATGAAATGATTATTAGGCGAAACAAATGCATACGTGTTCTTCAAAAATCGATTGCATGTTATCCACGAAACTAGTGTAGGAAGTGGAAAAATAGAATTCTTTCGAACCCTATTGATATGATGTAATGGCTTGAGGACAGTCAATGAATTGATTATTAGGCGAAACAAATGCACATGTGTCCTTCTAACATCATTTGCATGTTATGACGAAACAGGTTTTTCAAGTGCAAAAATTGAATTCATTCAAATTACTTTCAAATGATTTAGTGGCTTGAGGAGACTCAATGAAGTAATATTTAGGCAAAACGTATGCACACGTGTCCCTGAAAAGTCGATAGCATGTTATGCACGAAACTTGTGTTGGAAGTGTAAAAATAGAATTAATGCGAACCCCATTAATATGATTTAATGTGTCAAGGAGACTCATTGAAATAATTTTTAAGCGAAAGGAATGCAGACATGTCATTGAAAAATCATTTGCATGTTATGCACGAAACGATTTTTTGAAGTGCGAAAATAGAATTCGTTCGAACCTCATTCATATGATTTAGTGGACTGAGGAGACACGTCAAAATGATTTTTAGGCGAACCATATGCACACGTGTCATTCTAAGATCATTTGCATGTTATGCATGAAAGTAGTGTTTGAACTGCGAGAAATAGAATTCATTGGAACTCCTTTGAAACGATTTTGGTGGCTTGAAGAGATGAAGTGAAATGATTTTTAGGCGAAACATACGCAAACATGTCCTTCGAAAATCAATTGCATCATGTTATGCACGAAACTTGTGATTGAAGTGTAAAAATAGAATTCATTTGAACTCTATTCATATGATTGAATAGGTTGTGAAGACTCATTGAAATCATTTTTAAGCGAAACAAATGCACACTTGTCATTCAAATATCATGTGCATGTCATGCACGAAACTTATGTTTGAAGTGCGAAAAATAGAATTCATTCGAATTACTTTCAAATGATTTAGTGGCTTGAGGAGACTCAATGAAATGATTTTTTAGGCGAAACAAATGCACACGTGTTCTTCAAAAATCAATTGCATGTTATCCATGAAACTTGTGATTGAAGTGCAAAAATAGAATTCGTTCGAACCCCATTGATCCGATTTAATGGCTTGAGGACGCTGAATGAAATGATTATTAGGCGAAACAAATGCACACGTGTCCTTCTAAGATCATTTACATGTTATGACGAAACATGTGTTTCAAGTGCACAAATAGAATTCATTAGAATTATTTTCAAATGATTTAGTGGATTGGGGAGACTCAATGAAGCAATATTTAGGCAAAACATATGCACATGTGTCCTTCAAAAGTCGATAGCGTGTTATGCACGAAACTCCTGTTGAAAGTATAAAAATAGAATTCCTTCGAACCCTATTCATATGATTTAATGGGTAAAGGAGACTCACTGAAATAATTTTTTTGCGAAAGAAATGCAGGCTTGTCCTTGAAAGATCATTTGCATGTTATGCACGAAACGTTTGTTTGAGGTGCGAAAATAGAATTCGTTCGAACCTCATTCATATGATTTAGTGGACTGAGGAGACACGTCAAAATGATTTTTAGGCGAACCATATGCACACGTGTCATTCTAAGATCATTTGCATGTTATGCATGAAAGTAGTGTTTGAACTGCGAGAAATAGAATTCATTGGAACTCCCTGGAAACGATTTTAGTGGCTTGAGGAGACGAAGTGAAATGATTTTTAGGCGAAACATACGCACACACATGTCCTTCGAAAATCAATTGCATCATGTTACTCACGAAACTTGTGATTGAAGTGTAAAAATAGAATTCATTTGAACTCTATTCATATTGATTTAATAGGTTGTGGAGACTCATTAAAATTATTTTTAAGCGAAACAAATGCACACTTGTCATTCAAATATCATTTGCATGTTTATGTACGAAACTTGTGTTCGCATTGATTTAGTGGCTTGAAGAGACTCAACAAAATGATTCTTAGGCGAAACAAATGCATACGTGTTCTTCAGAAATCGATTGCATGTTATCCACGAAACTAGTGTAGGAAGTGGAAAAATAGAATTCGTTCGAACCCCATTGATCTGATTTAATGGCTTAAGGACGCTGAATGAAATGATTATTAGGCGAAACAAATGCATACGTGTTCTTCAGAAATCGATTGCATGTTATCCACGAAACTAGTGTAGGAAGTGGAAAAATAGAATTCGTTCGAACCCCATTGATCTGATTTAATGGCTTAAGGACGCTGAATGAAATGATTATAAGGCGAAAAAAATGCACACGTGTCCTTCTAAGATCATTTACATGGTATGACGAAACATGTGTTTCAAGTGCAAAAATAGAATTCATTAGAATTATTTTCAAATCATTTAGTGATTGGGGAGACTCAATGAAGTAATATTTAGGCAAAACATATATATGCACACGTGTCCCAGAAAAGTCGATAGCATGTTATGCACGAAACTTGTGTTGGAAGGGTAAAAATAGAATTAATGCGAGCCCCATTAATATGATTTAATGTGTCAAGGAGACTCATTGAAATAATTTTTAAGCGAAAGAAATGCAGACTTGTCCTTGAAAGATCACTTGCATGTTATGCACGAAACGTTTGTTTGAGGTGCGAAAATAGAATTCGTTCGAACCTCATTCATATGATTTAGTGGACGGAGGAGACGCGTCAAAATGATTTTTAGGCGAACCATATGCACACGTGTCATTCTAAGATCATTTGCATGTTATGCATGAAAGTAGTGTTTGAACTGCGAGAAATAGAATTCATTGGAACTCCTTTGAAACGATTTTGGTGGCTTGAAGAGATGAAGTGAAATGATTTTTAGGCGAAACATACGCAAACATGTCCTTCGAAAATCAATTGCATCATGTTATGCACGAAACTTGTGATTGAAGTGTAAAAATAGAATTCATTTGAACTCTATTCATATGATTGAATAGGTTGTGAAGACTCATTGAAATCATTTTTAAGCGAAACAAATGCACACTTGTCATTCAAATATCATGTGCATGTCATGCACGAAACTTATGTTTGAAGTGCGAAAAATAGAATTCATTCGAATTACTTTCAAATGATTTAGTGGCTTGAGGAGACTCAATGAAATGATTTTTTAGGCGAAACAAATGCACACGTGTTCTTCAAAAATCAATTGCATGTTATCCATGAAACTTGTGATTGAAGTGCAAAAATAGAATTCGTTCGAACCCCATTGATCCGATTTAATGGCTTGAGGACGCTGAATGAAATGATTATTAGGCGAAACAAATGCACACGTGTCCTTCTAAGATCATTTACATGTTATGACGAAACATGTGTTTCAAGTGCACAAATAGAATTCATTAGAATTATTTTCAAATGATTTAGTGGATTGGGGAGACTCAATGAAGCAATATTTAGGCAAAACATATGCACATGTGTCCTTCAAAAGTCGATAGCGTGTTATGCACGAAACTCCTGTTGAAAGTATAAAAATAGAATTCCTTCGAACCCTATTCATATGATTTAATGGGTAAAGGAGACTCACTGAAATAATTTTTTTGCGAAAGAAATGCAGGCTTGTCCTTGAAAGATCATTTGCATGTTATGCACGAAACGTTTGTTTGAGGTGCGAAAATAGAATTCGTTCGAACCTCGTTCATATGATTTAGTGGACTGAGGAGACACGTCAAAATGATTTTTAGGCGAACCATATGCACACGTGTCATTCTAAGATCATTTGCATGTTATGCATGAAAGTAGTGTTTGAACTGCGAGAAATAGAATTCATTGGAACTCCCTGGAAACGATTTTAGTGGCTTGAGGAGACGAAGTGAAATGATTTTTAGGCGAAACATACGCACACACATGTCCTTCGAAAATCAATTGCATCATGTTACTCACGAAACTTGTGATTGAAGTGTAAAAATAGAATTCATTTGAACTCTATTCATATTGATTTAATAGGTTGTGGAGACTCATTAAAATTATTTTTAAGCGAAACAAATGCACACTTGTCATTCAAATATCATTTGCATGTTTATGTACGAAACTTGTGTTCGCATTGATTTAGTGGCTTGAAGAGACTCAACAAAATGATTCTTAGGCGAAACAAATGCATACGTGTTCTTCAGAAATCGATTGCATGTTATCCACGAAACTAGTGTAGGAAGTGGAAAAATAGAATTCGTTCGAACCCCATTGATCTGATTTAATGGCTTAAGGACGCTGAATGAAATGATTATTAGGCGAAACAAATGCACATGTGTCCTTCTAACATCATTTGCATGTTATGACGAAACATGTATTTCAAGTTCAAAAATAGAATTCATTCAAATTACTTTCAAATGATTTAGTGGCTTGAGGAGACTCAATGAAGTAATATTTAGGCAAAACATATGCACACGTGTCCCTGAAAAGTCGATAGCATGTTATGCATGAAACTTGTGTTGGAAGTGTAAAAATAGAATTAATGCGAACCCCATTAATATGATTTAATGTGTCAAGGAGACTCATTGAAATCAAATGTAAGCGAAAGGAATGCAGACATGTCATTGAAAAATCATTTGCAATGTTATGCACGAAACGTTTGTTTGAGGTGCGAAAATAGAATTCGTTCGAACCTCATTCATATGATTTAGTGGACTGAGGAGACACGTCAAAATGACTTTTAGGCGAACCATATGCACACGTGTCATTCTAAGATCATTTGCATGTTACGCATGAAAGTAGTGTTTGAACTGCGAGAAATAGAATTCATTGGACCTCCTTTGAAACGATTTTAGTGGCTTGAAGAGACGAAGTGAAATGATTTTTAGGCGAAACATACGCAAACATGTGTCCTTCGAAAATCAATTGCATCATGTTATGCACGAAACTTGTGATTGAAGTGTAAAAATAGAATTCATTTGAACTCTATTCATATTGATTTAATAGGTTGTGGAGACCCATTAAAATTATTTTTAAGCGAAACAAATGCACACTTGTCATTCAAATATCATTTGCATGTTTATGTACGAAACTTGTGTTCGCATTGATTTAGTGGCTTGAAGAGACTCAATAAAATGATTCTTAGGCGAAACAAATGCATACGTGTTCTTCAGAAATCGATTGCATGTTATCCACGAAACTAGTGTAGGAAGTGGAAAAATAGAATTCGTTCGAACCCCATTGATCTGATTTAATGGCTTAAGGACGCTGAATGAAATGATTATTAGGCGAAACAAATGCACATGTGTCCTTCTAACATCATTTGCATGTTATGACGAAACATGTATTTCAAGTGCAAAAATAGAATTCATTGAAATTACTTTCAAATGATTTAGTGGCTTGAGGAGACTCAATGAAGTAATATTTAGGCAAAACATATGCACACGTGTCCCTGAAAAGTCGATAGCATGTTATGCACGAAACTTGTTTTGGAAGTGTAAAAATAGAATTAATGCGAGCCCCATTAATATGATTTAATGTGTCAAGGAGACTCATTGAAATAATTTTTAAGCGAAAGGAATGCAGACATGTCATTGAAAAATCATTTGCATGTTATGCACGAAACGTTTGTTTGAGGTGCGAAAATAGAATTCGTTCGAACCTCATTCATATGATTTAGTGGACTGAGGAGACACATCAAAATGATTTTTAGACGAAACATATGCACATGTGTCCTTCAAGATCATTTGCATGTTATGCATGAAACTGATGTTTGAACTGCGAAAAATGGAATTCATTCGAATTCCTTCGAAACGATTTGGTGGCTTGAGGAGACTAAGTGAAATGACTTTTAGGCAAAACATATGCACACATGTCCTTCGAAAATCAATTGCATGTTATACACGAAACTTGTGATTGAAGTGTAAAAATAGAATTCATTTGGACTTTATTCATATTGATTTAATAGGTTGTGGAGACTCATTAAAATTATTTTTGAGCGAAACAAATGCACACTTGTCATTCAAATATCATTTGCATGTTATATACGAAACTTGTGTGTTCGCATTGATTTAGTGGCTTGACGAGACTCGATAAAATGATTTTTAGTCGATACAAATGCATACGTGTTCTTCAAAAATCAATTGCATGTTATCCACGAAACTAGTGTACGAAGTGGAAAAATAGAATTGTTTCGAACCCTATTGATCTAATTATTATAATGGCTTGAGGACAGTCAATGAAATGATTATTAGGCGAAACAAATGCACCCGTGTCCTTCTAACATCATTTGCATGTTATTACGAAACATGTATTTCAAGTGCAAAAATAGAATTCATTCAAATTACTTTCAAATGATTTAGTGGCTTGAGGAGACTCAATGAAGTAATATTTAGGCGAAACATACGCAAACATGTCCTTCGAAAATCAATTGCATCATGTTATGCACGAAACTTGTGATTGAAGTGTAAAAATAGAATTCATTTGAACTCTATTCATATGATTGAATAGGTTGTGAAGACTCATTGAAATCATTTTTAAGCGAAACAAATGCACACTTGTTGTCATTCAAATATCATGTGCATGTCATGCACGAAACTTATGTTTGAAGTCCGAAAAATAGAATTCATTCGGATTACTTTCAAATGATTTAGTGGCTTGAGGAGACTCAATGAAATGATTTTTAGGCGAAACAAATGCACACGTGTTCTTCAAAAATCAATTGCATGTTATCCATGAAACTTGTGACTGAAGCGGAAAAATAGAATTCATTCGAACCCCATTGATCTGATTTAATGGCTTGAGCACGCTGAATGAAATGATTATTAGGCGAAACAAATGCACGCATGTCCTTCTAAGATCATTTACATGTTATGACGAAACATGTGTTTCAAGTGCAAAAATAGAATTCATTAGAATTATTTTCAAATGATTTAGTGGATTGGGGAGACTCAATGAAGTAATATTTAGGCAAAACATATGAACACGTGTCCTTCAAAAGTCGATAGCGTGTTATGCACGAAACTTCTGTTGAAAGTATAAAAATAGAATTCCTTCGAACCCTATTCATATGATTTAACGGGTAAAGGAGACTCACTGAAATAATTTTTTTGCGAAAGAAATGCAGGCTTGTCCTTGAAAGATCATTTGCATGTTATGCATGAAACGTTTGTTTGAGGTGCGAAAATAGAATTCGTTCGAACCTCGTTCATATGATTTAGTGGACTGAGGAGACACGTCAAAATGATTTTTAGGCGAACCATATGCCCATGTGTCCTTCAAGATCATTTCCATGTTATGCATGAAACTGATGTTTGAACTGCGAAAAATGGAATTCATTCGAATTCCTTCGAAATGATTTAGTGGCTTGAGGAGACTAAGTGAAACGATTTTTAGGGGAAACATACGCAAACATGTCCTTCGAAAATCAATTGCATGTTATGCACGAAACTTGTGATTGAAGTGTAAAAATAGAATTCATTTGAACTCTATTCATATGTTTTAATGGGTAAAGGAGACTCACTGAAATAATATTTTTGCGAAAGAAATGCAGACTTATCCTTGAAAGATCATTTGCATGTTATGCGCGAAACGTTTTTTTGAAGTGCGAAAATAGAATTCGTTCGAACCTCATTCATATGATTTAGTGGACTGAGGAGACACATCAAAATGATTTTTAGGCGAAACATATGCACACGTGTCCTTCAACATCATTTGCATGTTATGCATGAAACTGATGTTTGAACTGCGAAAAATGGAACTCATTCGAATTCCTTCGAAACGGTTTAGTGGATTGAGGAGACTAAGAGAAATGATTTTTAGGCAAAACATATGCACACATGTCCTTCGAAAATCAATTGCATGTTATGCACGAAACTTGTGATTGAAGTGTAAAAATAGAATTCATTTGAACTCTATTCATATTGATTTAATAGGTTGTGGAGACGCATTAAAATTACTTTTAAGCGAAACAAATGCACACTTGTCATTCAAATATCATTTGCATGTTATGTACGAAACTTGTGTGTTCGCATTGATTTAGTGGCTTGAAGAGACTCAATAAAATGATTTTTAGGCGAAACAAATGCATACGTGTTCTTCAAAAATCAATTGCATGTTATCCACGAAACTAGTGTAGGAAGTGGAAAAATAGAATTGTTTCGAACCCTATTGATCTAATTTAATGGCTTGAGGACAGTCAATGAAATGATTATTAGGCGAAACAAATGCACATGTGTCCTTCTAACATCATTTGCATGTTATGACGAAACATGTATTTCAAGTGCAAAAATAGAATTCATTCAAATTACTTTCAAATGATTTAGTGGCTTAAGGAGACTCAATGAAGTAATATTTAGGCAAAACATATGCACACGTGTCCCTGAAAAATCGATAGCATGTTATGCACGAAACCTGTGTTGAAAGTGTAAAAATAGAATTAATGCGAACCCCATTAATATGATTTAATGTGTCAAGGAGACTCATTGAAATAATTTTTAAGCGAAAGGAATCCAGACATGTCATTGAAAAATCATTCGCATGTTATGTACGAAACGTTTGTTTGAGGTGCGAAAATAGAATTCGTTCGAACCTCATTCATATGATTTAGTGGACTGAGGAGACATGTCAAAATGATTGTTAGGCGAACCATATGCACACGTGTCCTTCGAGATCATTTGCATGTTATGCATGAAAGTAGTGTTTGAACTGCGAGAAATAGAATTCATTGGAACTCCTTTGAAACAATTTTAGTGGCTTGAAGAGACGAAGTGAAATGATTTTTAGGCGAAACATACGCAAATATGTCCTTCGAAAATCAATTGCATGTTATGCACGAAACTTGTGATTGAAGTGTAAAAATAGAATTCATTTGAACTCTATTCATATGATTGAATAGGTTGTGGAGACGCATTAAAATTATTTTTAAGCGAAACAAATGCACACTTGTCATTCCAATATCATTTGCATGTTATGTACGAAACTCGTGTGTTCGCATTGATTTAGTGGCTTGAGGAGACTCAATAGAATGATTTTTAGGCGAAACAAATGCACACGTGTTCTTCAAAAATAAATTGCATGTTATCCACGAAACTTGTGTTTGAAGTGCAAAAACAGAATTCATTCGAACCCTATTGATCTGATTTAATGGCTTGAGGACAGTCAATGAAATCATTATTAGGCGAAACAAATGCACATGTGTCCTTCTAACATCATTTGCATGTAATGACGAAAAATGTATTTCAAGTGCAAAAATAGAATTCATTCCAATTACTTTCGAATGATTTAGTGGCTTGAGGAGACTCAATGAAGTAACATTTAGGCAAATCATATGCACACGTGTCCCTGAAAAAGTCGATAGCATGTTATGCACGAAACTTGTGTTGGAAGTGTAAAAATAGAATTAATGCGAGCCCAATTAATATGATTTAATTTGTCAAGGAGACTCATTGAAATAATTTTTAAGCGAAAGGAATGCAGACATGTCATTTAAAAATCATTTGCATGTTATGCACGAGACGTTTGTTTGAAGTGCGAAAATAGAATTCGTTCGAACCTCATTCATATGATTTAGTGGATTGAGGAGACATGTCAAAATGATTTTTAGGCGAACTATATGCACACGTGTTATTCTAAGATCATTTGCATGTTATGCATGAAAGTAGTGTTTGAACTCCGAGAAATAGAATTCATCGGAACTCCTTTGAAATGATTTTAGTGGCTTGAAGAGACTAAGTGAAATGATTTTCAGGCGAAACATACGCAAACATGTCCTTCGAAAATCAATTGCATGTTATGCACGAAACTTGTGATTGAAGTGTTAAAATAGAATTCATTTGAACTCTATTCATATGATGGAATAGGTTGTGGAGACTCATTAAAATTATTTTTAAGCAAAAGAAATGCACACTTGTCATTCAAATATCATTTTCATGTTATTTACGAAACTTGTGTTCGCATTGATTTAGTGGCCTGAATAGACTCAATAAAATGATTTTTAGGCGAAACAAATGCATACGTGTTCTTCAAAAATCAATCGCACGTTATCCACGAAACTTCTGTTTGAAGTGCAAAGATAGAATTCATTCGAACCCTATTGATCTGATTTAATGGCTTGAGGACAGTCAATGAAATGATTATTACGCGAAACAAATGCACATGTGTCCTTCTAACATCATTTGCATGTTATGACGAAACATGTATTTCAAGTGCAAAAATAGAATTCATTCAAATTACTTTTAAATGATTTAGTGGCTTGAGGAGACTCAATAGAATGATTTTTAGGCGAAACAAATGCACACGTGTTCTTCAAAAATCAATTGCATGTTATCCACGAAACTTGTGTTTGAAGTGCAAAAATAGAATTCATTCGAACCCTATTGATCTGATTTAATGGCTTGAGGACAGTCAATGAAATGATTATTAGGCGAAACAAATTCACATGTGTCCTTCTAACATCATTGCATGTTAGGACGAAACATGTATTTGAACTGCGAAAAATAGAATTCATTCGAATTCTTTCGAAACTATTTAGTGGCTTGAGGAGACTAAGTGAAATGACGTTTAGGCAAAACATATGATCACATGTCCTTCGAAAATCATTTGCATGTTATGCACGAAACTTGTGATTGAAGTGCAAAAATAGAATTAGTTCGAACCCCATTGATCTGATTTAATGGCTTGAGGACAGTCAATGAAATGATTATTAGGCGAAACAAATGCACATGTGTCCTTCAAACATCAGTTGCATGTTATGGCGAAACATGTATTTCAAGTGCAAAAATAGAATTCATTCAAATTACTTTCAAATGATTTAGTGGATTGAGGAGACTCAATGAAGTAACATTTAGGCAAATCATATGCACACGTGTCCCTGAAAAAGTCGATAGCATGTTATGCACGAAACTTGTGTTGGAAGTGTAAAAATAGAATTAACGCGAGCCCAATTAATATGATTTAATTTGTCAAGGAGACTCATTGAAATAATTTTTAAGCGAAAGGAATGCAGACATGTCATTTAAAAATCATTTGCATGTTATGCACGAGATGTTTGTTTGAAGTGCGAAAATAGAATTCGTTCGAACCTCATTCATATGATTTAGTGGACTGAGGAGACATGTCAAAATGAATTTTAGGCGAACTATATGCACACGTGTTATTCTAAGATCATTTGGATGTTATGCATGAAAGTACTGTTTGAACTCCGAGAAATAGAATTCATTGGAACTCCTTTCAGACGATTTTAGTGGCTTGAAGAGAGTAAGTGAAATGATTTTTAGGCGAAACATACGCAAACATGTCCTTCGAAAATCAATTGCATGTTATGCACGAAACTTGTGATTGAAGTGTAAAAATAGAATTCATTTGAACTCTATTCATATGATTGAATAGGTTGTGGAGACTCATTAAAATTATTTTTAAGCGAAATAAATGCACACTTGTAATTCAAATATCATTTGCATGTTATGTACGAAACTTGTGTTCGCATTGATTTAGTGGCTTGAATAGACTCAATAAAATGATTTTTAGGCGAAACAAATGCATACGTGTTCTTCAAAAATCAATTCCATGTTATCCACGAAACTTGTGTTTGAAGTGCAAAAATAGAATTCATTCGAACCCTATTGATCTGATTTAATGGCTTGAGGACAGTCAATGAAATGATTATTAGGCGAAACAAATGCACATGTGTCCTTCAAACATCATTTGCATGTTATGGCGAAACATGTATTTCAAGTGCAAAAATAGAATTCATTCAAATTACTTTCAAATGATTTAGTGGATTGAGGAGACTCAATGAAGTAACATTTAGGCAAATCATATGCACACGTGTCCCTGAAAAAGTCGATAGCATGTTATGCACGAAACTTGTGTTGGAAGTGTAAAAATAGAATTAACGCGAGCCCAATTAATATGATTTAATTTGTCAAGAAGACTCATTGAAATAATTTTTAAGCGAAAGGAATGCAGACATGTCATTTAAAAATCATTTGCATGTTATGCACGAGATGTTTGTTTGAAGTGCGAAAATAGAATTCGTTCGAACCTCATTCATATGATTTAGTGGACTGAGGAGACATGTCAAAATGAATTTTAGGCGAACTATATGCACACGTGTTATTCTAAGATCATTTGGATGTTATGCATGAAAGTACTGTTTGAACTCCGAGAAATAGAATTCATTGGAACTCCTTTCAAACGATTTTAGTGGCTTGAAGAGAGTAAGTGAAATGATTTTTAGGCGAAACATACGCAAACATGTCCTTCGAAAATCAATTGCATGTTATGCACGAAACTTGTGATTGAAGTGTAAAAATAGAATTCATTTGAACTCTATTCATATGATTGAATAGGTTGTGGAGACTCATTAAAATTATTTTTAAGCGAAATAAATGCACACTTGTAATTCAAATATCATTTGCATGTTATGTACGAAACTTGTGTTCGCATTGATTTAGTGGCTTGAATAGACTCAATAAAATGATTTTTAGGCGAAACAAATGCATACGTGTTCTTCAAAAATCAATTCCATGTTATCCACGAAACTTGTGTTTGAAGTGCAAAAATAGAATTCATTCGAACCCTATTGATCTGATTTAATGGCTTGAGGACAGTCAATGAAATGATTATTAGGCGAAACAAATGCACATGTGTCCTTCAAACATCATTTGCATGTTATGGCGAAACATGTATTTCAAGTGCAAAAATAGAATTCATTCAAATTACTTTCAAATGATTTAGTGGATTGAGGAGACTCAATGAAGTAACATTTAGGCAAATCATATGCACACGTGTCCCTGAAAAAGTCGATAGCATGTTATGCACGAAACTTGTGTTGGAAGTGTAAAAATAGAATTAACGCGAGCCCAATTAATATGATTTAATTTGTCAAGGAGACTCATTGAAATAATTTTTAAGCGAAAGGAATGCAGACATGTCATTTAAAAATCATTTGCATGTTATGCACGAGACGTTTGTTTGAAGTGCGAAAATAGAATTCGTTCGAACCTCATTCATATGATTTAGTGGACTGAGGAGACATGTCAAAATGATTTTTAGGCGAACTATATGCACACGTGTTATTCTAAGATCATTTGGATGTTATGCATGAAAGTACTGTTTGAACTCCGAGAAATAGAATTCATTGGAACTCCTTTCCAACGATTTTAGTGGCTTGAAGAGAGTAAGTGAAATGATTTTTAGGCGAAACATATGCAAACATGTCCTTCGAAAATCAATTGCATGTTATGCACGAAACTTGTGATTGAAGTGTAAAAATAGAATTCATTTGAACTCTATTCATATGATTGAATAGGTTGTGGAGACTCATTAAAATTATTTTTAAGCGAAATAAATGCACACTTGTAATTCAAATATCATTTGCATGTTATGTACGAAACTTGTGTTCGCATTGATTTAGTGGCTTGAATAGACTCAATAAAATGATTTTTAGGCGAAACAAATGCATACGTGTTCTTCAAAAATCAATTCCATGTTATCCATGAAACTTGTGTTTGAAGTGCAAAAATAAACTTCATTCGAACCCTATTGATCTGATTTAATGGCTTGAGGACAGTCAATGAAATGATTATTAGGCGAAACAAATG
This sequence comes from Coriaria nepalensis, assembly GCA_027186245.1. Classification (NCBI taxonomy): domain Eukaryota; kingdom Viridiplantae; phylum Streptophyta; class Magnoliopsida; order Cucurbitales; family Coriariaceae; genus Coriaria; species Coriaria nepalensis. The sequence goes on along the minus strand of CP114491.1, from coordinate 5,597,693 downwards.
CACATGTTCCTTCAAACATCATTTGCATGTTATGACGAAACATGTATTTCAAGTGCAAAAATAGAATTCATTTAAATTACTTTCAAATGATTTAGTGGCTTGAGGAGACTCAATGAAGTAACATTTACGCAAAACATATGCACACGTGTCCCTGAAAAGTCGATAGCATGTTATACATGAAACTTGTGTTGGAAGTGTAAAAATAGAATTAATGGAAACCCCATTAATATGATTTAATGTGTTAAGAAGACTCATTGAAATAATTTTTAAGTGAAAGGAATGCAGACATGTCACTGAAAAATCATTCGCATGTTATGCACGAAACGTTTGTTTGAAGTGCGAAAATAGAATTCGTTTCGAACCTCATTCATATGATTTAGTGGACTAAGGAGACACGTCAAAATGATTTTTAGACGAAACATATGCACACGTGTCCTTCAAGATCATTTGCATGTTATGCACGAAACGTTTGTTTGAAGTGCGAAAATAGAATTCGTTCGAACCTCATTCATATGATTTAGTGGACTGAGGAGACACGTCAAAATGATTTTTAGGCGAACCATATGCACACGTGTCATTCTAAGATCATTTGCATGTTATGCATGAAACTAGTGTTTGAACTGCGACAAATAGAATTCATAGGAACTCCTTTGAAACGATTTTAGTGGCTTGAAGACGCTAAGTGAAATGATTTGTAGGCGAAACATACGCAAACATGTCCTTCGAAAATCAATTGCATGTTATGCACGAAACTTGTGATTGAAGAATAAAAATAGAATTCATTTGAACTTTATTCATATGATTGAATAGGTTGTGAAGACTCATTGAAATTATTTTTAAGCGAAAAAAATGCACACCTGTCATTCAAATATCATTTGCACGTTATGCACGAAACTTATGTTTGAAGTGCGAAAAATAGAATTCATTCGAATTACTTTCAAATGATTTAGTAGACTGGGGAGACACGTCAACATGATTTTCAGGCGAACCATATGCATTCGTGTCATTCTAAGATCATTTGCATGTTATGCATGAAAGTAGTGTTTGAACTGCGAGAAATAGAATTCATTGAAACTCCTTTGAAAAGATTTTAGTGGCTTGACGAGACTAAGTGAAATCATTTTTAGGCGGAACATACGCAAACATGTCCTTTGAAAATCAATTGCATGTTATGCACGAAACTTGTGATTGAAGTGTAAAAATAGAATTCATTTGAACTCTATTCATATGATTGAATAGGTTTTGAAGACTCATTAAAATCATTTTTATGCGAAACAAATGCACACTTATCATTAAAATATCATTTGCATGTTCTGCACGAAACTTATGTTTGAAGTACGAAAAATAGAATTCATTCGAATTACTTTCAAATGACGTAGTGGCTTGAGGAGACTCAATAAAATGATTTTTAGGCGAAACAAATGCACACGTGTTCTTCAAAAATCAATTGCGTGTTATCCATGAAACTTGTGATTGAAGTGCAAAAATAGAATTCGTTCGAACCCCATTGATCTGATTTAATGGCTTGAGGACGCTGAATGAAATGATTCTTAGGCGAAACAAATGCCCACGTGTCCTTCTAAGATCATTTACATGTTATGACGAAACATGTGTTTCAAGTGCAAAAATAGAATTCATTAGAATTATTTTCAAATGATTTAGTGGATTGGCGAGACTCAATGAAGTAATATTTAGGCAAAACATATGCACACGTGTCCTTCAAAAGTCGATAGCATGTTATGCACGAAACTTCTGTTGAAAGTATAAAAATAGAATTCCTTCGAACCCTATTCATATGATTTAATGGGTAAAGGAGACTCACTGAAATAATATTTTTGCGAAAGAAATGCAGACTTGTCCTTGAAAGATCATTTGCATGTTATGCACGAAACGTTTGTTTGAAGTGCGAAAATAGAATTCGTTCGAACCTCATTCATATGATTTAGTGGACTGAGGAGACACGTCAAAATGATTTTTAGGCGAACCATATGCACACGTGTCATTCTAAGATCATTTGCATGTTATGCATGAAAGTAGTGTTTGAACTGCGAGAAATAGAATTCATTCGAACTCCTTTGAAACGATTTTAGTGGCTTGAAGAGACTAAGTGAAATGATTTTTAGGCGAAACATACGCAAACATGTCCTTCGAAAATCAGTTGCATGTTATGCACGAAACTTGTGATTGAAGTGTAAAAATAGAATTCATTTGAACTCTATTCATATGATTGAATAGGTTGTGAAGACTCATTGAAATCATTTTTAAGCGAAACAAATGCACACTTGTTATTCAAATATCATTTGCATGTTATGCACGAAACTTATGTTTGAAGTGCGAAAAAAAGAATTCATTTGAATTACTTTCAAATGATTTAGTGGTTTGAGGAGACTCCATAAAATGATTTTTAGGCGAAACGAATGCACATATGTTCTTCAAAAATCAATTGCATGTTATCCGTGAAACTTGTGATTGAAGTGCAAAAATAGAATTACTTCGAACCCCATTGATCTGATTTAATGGCTTGAGGACGCTCAATGAAATGATTATTAGGCGAAACAAATGCACACGTGTCCTTCTAAGATCATTTAAAAGTTATGACAAAACATGTGTTTCAAGTGCAAAAATAGAATTCATTAGAATTATTTTCAAATGATTTAGTGGATTGGGGAGACTCAATGAAGTAATATTTAGGCAAAACATATGCACACGTGTCCTTCAAAAGTTGATAGCATGTTATGCATGAAACTTCTGTTAAAAGTATAAAAATAGAATTCCTTCGAACCCTGTTCATATGATTTAACGGGTAAAGGAGACTCACTGAAATAATTTTTTTGCGAAAGAATTGCAAACTTGTCGTTGAAAGATCATTTGCATGTTATGCACGAAACGTTTTTTTGAAGTGCGAAAACAGAATTCGTTCGAACCTCATTCATATGATTTAGTGGACTGAGGAGACACATCAAAATGACTTTTAGGCGAAACATATGCACACGTGTCTTTCAAGATCATTTGTATATTATGCATGAAACTGATGTTTGAACTGCGAAAATAGAATTCATTCGAATTCCTTCAAAACGATTTAGTGGCTTGACGAGACTAAGTGAAATGATTTTTAGGCAAAACATATGCACACATGTCCTTCGAAAATCAATTGCATGTTATGTACGAAACTTGTGAATGAAGTGTAAAAATAGAATTCGTTTGAACTCTATTCATATGATTGAATAGCTTGTGGAGACTCATTAAAATTATTTTTAAGTGAAACAAATGCACACTTGTCATTCAAATATCATTTGCATGTTATGCATGAAACTTATGTTTGAAGTGCGAAAAATAGAATTCATTCGAATTACTTTCAAATGATTTAGTGGTTTGAGGAGACTCCATCAAATGATTTTTAGGCGAAACAACTGCACATATGTTCTTCAAAAATCAATTGCCTGTTATCCGTGAAACTTGTGATTGAAGTGCGAAAATAGAATTCGTTCGAACCTCATTCATATGATTTAGTGGACTGAGGAGACACATCAAAATGATTTTTAGGCGAAACATATGCACACATGTCCTTCAAGATCATTTGTATGTTATGCATGAAACTGATGTTTGAACTGCGAAAAATAGAATTCATTCGAATTCTTTCAAAACGATTTAGTGTCTTGAGGAGACTAAGTGAAATGATTTTTAGGCAAAACATATGCACACATGTCCTTCGAAAATCAATTGCATGTTATGCACGAAACTTGTGATTGAAGTGTAAAAATAGAATTCGTTTGAACTCTATTCATATGATTGAATAGGTTGTGGAGACTCATTAAAATTATTTTTAAGCGAAACAAATGCACACTTGTCATTCAAATATCATTTTCATGTTATGTACAAAACTTATGTTTGCATTGATTTAGTGCCTTGAAGAGACTCAATAAAATGATTTTTAGGCGAAACAAATGCATACGTGTTCTTCAAAAATCAATTCCATGTTATCCATGAAACTTGTGTTTGAAGTGCAAAAATAGACTTCATTCGAACCCTATTGATCTGATTTAATGGCTAGAGGACAGTAAATGAAATGATTATTAGGCGAAAGAAATGCACATGTGTCCTTCTAACATCTTTTGCATGATATGACGAAACATGTATCTCAAGTGCAAAAATAGAATTCATTAAAATTACTTTCAAATGACTAGTGGCTTGAGGAGACTCAATGAAGTAATATTTAGGCAAAACATATGCACACGTGTCCTTGAAAAGTCGATAGCATGTTATGCACGAAACTTGTGTTGGAAGTGTAAAAATAGAATTAATGCGAACCCCATTAATATGAATTAATGTGTCAAGGAGACTCATTGAAATAATTTTTAAGCGAAAGGAATGCAGACATGTCATTGAAAAATCATTTGCATATTATGCACGAAACTTGTGATAGAAGTGTAAAAATAGAATTCATTTGAACTCTATTCATATGATTTAATAGGTTGTCGAGACTCATTAAAATTATTGTTAAGCGAAACAAATGCACACTTGTCATTCAAATATCATTTGCATGTTATGTACGAATGTTGTGTTCGCATTGATTTAGTGGCTTGAAGAGACTCAATAAAATGATTTTTAGGCGAAACAAATGCATACGTGTTCTTCAAAACTCAATTACATGTTATCCACGAAACTTGTGTTTGAAGTGCGAAGATCGAATTCATTCGAACCCTATTGATCTGATTTAATGGCTTGAGGACAGTCAATGAAATGATTATTTGGCGAAAGAAATGCACATGTGTCCTTCTAACATCTTTTGCATGATATGACGAAACATGTATCTCAAGTGCAAAAATAGAATTCATTCAAATTACTTTCAAATGACTAGTGGCTTGAGGAGACTCAATGAAGTAATATTTAGGCAAAACATATGCACACGTGTCCTAGAAAAGTCGATAGCATGTTATGCACGAAACTTGTGTTGGAAGTGTAAAAATAGAATTAATGTGAACCCCATTAATATGAATTAATGTGTCAAGGAGACTCATTGAAATAATTTTTAAGCAAAAGCAATGCAGACATGTCATTGAAAAATCATTTGCATATTATGCACGAAACTTGTGATTGAAGTGTAAAAATAGAATTCATTTGAACTCTATTCATATGATTTAATAGGTTGTGGAGACTCATTAAAATTATTGTTAAGCGAAACAAATGCACACTTGTCATTCAAATATCATTTGCATGTTATGTACGAAAGTGGTGTTCGCATTGATTTAGTGGCTTAAAGAGACTCAATAAAATGATTTTTAGGCGAAACAAATGCATACGTGTTCTTCAAAACTCAAGTTGGAAGTGTAAAAATAGAATTAATGCGAACCCCATTAATATGATTTAATGTGTCAAGGAGACTCATTGAAATAATTTTTAAGTGAAAGGAATGCAGACATGTCATTGAAAAATCATTTGCATGTTATGCACGAAATGTTTGTTTGAAGTGCGAAAATAGAATTCGTTCGAACCTCATTCATATGATTTAGTGGACTGAGGAGACACGTCAAAATGATTTCCAGGGGAACCATATGCACACGTGTCATTCTAAGATCATTTGCATGTTATGCATGAAACTAGTGTTTGAACTGCGAGAAATAGAATTCATTGAAACTCCTTTGAAACGATTTTAGTGGCTTGATGAGACTAAGTGAAATGATTTTTAGGCGAAACATACGCAAACATGTCCTTCGAAAATCAATTGCATGTTATGCACAAAACTTGTGATTGAAATGTAAAAATAGAATTCGTTTGAACTCTATTCATATGATTGAATAGGTTGTGAAGACTCATTGAAATCATTTTTAAGCGAAACAAATGCACAATTGTCATTCAAATATCATTTGCATGTTATGCACGAAACTTATGTTTGAAGTGCGAAAAATAGAATTCATTCAAATTACTTGCAAATGCTTTAGTGCCTTAAGGAGACTCCATAAAATGATTTTTAGGCAAAACAAATGCACACGTGTTCTTCAAAAATCAATTGCATGTTATCAATGAAACTTGTGATTGAAGTGCAAAAATAGAATTCGTTCGAACCCCATTGATATGATTTAATGGCTTGAGGACGCTGAATGAAATGATTATTAGGCGAAACAAATGCACATGTGTCCTTCTAAGATCATTTACATGTTATCACGAAACATTTCTTTGAAGTGCAAAAATAGAATTCATTCATATTACTTTCAAATGATTTAGTGGATTAGGGAGACTCAATGAAGTAATATTTAGGCAAAACATATGCACACGTGTCCTTCAAAAGTCGATAGCATGTTATCCACGAAACTTCTGTTGAAAGTATAAAAACAGAATTCCTTCGAACCCTATTCATATGATTTAATGGGTGAAGGAGACTCACTGAAATAATTTTTTTGTGAAAGAAATGCAGACTTGTCCTTGAAAGATCATTTGCATGTTATGCACGAAATGTTTTTTTGAAGTGCGAAAATAGAATTCGTTCGAACGTCATTCATATGATTTAGTGGACTGAGGAGACACATCAAAATGATTTTTAGGCGAAACATATGCACACGTGTCTTTCAAGATCATTTGCATGTTATGCATGAAACTGATGTTTGAACTGCGAAAAATAGAATTCATTCGAATTCCTTCGAAATGATTTAGTGGCTTGAGGAGACTAAGTGAAATGATTTTTAGGCAAAACAAATCTCACATGTCCTTCGAAAATCAATTGCATGTTATGCACGAAACTTGTGATTGAAGTGTCAAAATAGAATTCATTTGAACTCTATTCATATGATTTAATAGGTTGTGGAGACTTATTAAAATTATTTTTAAGCGAAACAAATGCACACTTGTCATTCAAATATCATTTGCATGTTATGTACGAAACTTGTGTTCACATTGATTTAGTGGCTTGAAGAGACTCAATAAAATGATTTATAGGCGAAACAAATGCATACGTGTTCTTCAAAAATCAATTGCATGTTATCCACGAAACTTGTGTTTGAAGTGCAAAGATAGAATTCGTTCGAACCCTATTGATCTTATTTAATGGCTTGAGGACAGTCAATGAAATGATTATTAGGCGAAAGAAATGCACATGTGTCCTTCTAACATCATTTGCATGTTATGACGAAACATGTATTTCAAGTGCAAAAATAGAATTCATTCAAATTACTTTCAAATGACTTAGTGGCTTGAGGAGACTCAATGCAGTAATATTTAGGCAAAACATATACACACGTGTCCTTGAAAAGTCGATAGCATGTTATGCACGAAACTTGTGTTGGAAGTGTAAAAATAGAATTAATGCGAACCCCATTAAAATGATTTAATGTGTCAAGGAGACTCATTGAAATAATTTTTAAGCGAAAGGAATGCAGACATGTCATTGAAAAATCATTTGCATGTTATGCACGAAACGTTTGTTTGAAGTGCGAAAACAAATTCGTTCAGAGCTCATTCATATGATTTAGTGGACTGAGGAGACACGTCAAAATGATTTTCAGGCGAACCATATGCACACGTGTCATTCTAAGATCATTTGCATGTTATGCATTAAACTAGTGTTTGAACTGCGAGAAATAGAATTCATTGAAACTCCTTTGAAACGATTTTAGTGGCTTGATGAGACTAAGTGAAATGATTTTTAGGCGAAACATATGCAAACATGTCTTTCGAAAATCAATTGCATGTTATGCACAAAACTTGTGATTGAAGTGTAAAAATAGAATTCGTTTGAACTCTATTCATATGATTGAATAGGTTGTGAAGACTCATTGAAATCATTTTTAAGCGAAACAAATGCACACTTGTCATTCAAATATCATTTGCATGTTATGCACGAAACTTATGTTTGAAGTGCGAAAAATAGAATTCATTCGAATTACTTTCAAATGATTTACTGGCTTGAGGAGACTCAATAAAATGATTTTTAGGCGAAACAAATGCACACGTGTTCTTCAAAAATCAATTGCATATTATCCACGAAACTTGTGTTTGAAGTGCAAAGAGAGAATTCATTCGAACCCTATTGATCTGATTTAATGGCTTGAGGATAGTCAATGAAATTATTATTAGGCGAAAGAAATGCACATGTGTCCTTCTAACATCATTTGCATGTTATGACGAAACATGTATTTCAAGTCCAAAAATAGAATTCATTCAAATTACTTTCAAATGACTTAGTGGCTTGAGGAGACTCAATGCAGTAATATTTAGGCAAAACATATGCATACGTGTCCTTGAAAAGTCGATAGCATGTTATGCACGAAACTTGTGTTGGAAGTGTAAAAATAGAATTAATGCGAACCCCATTAAAATGATTTAATGTGTCAAGGAGACTCATTGAAATCATTTTTAAGCGAAAGGAATGCAGACATGTCATTGAAAAATCATTTGCATGTTATGCACGAAACGTTTGTTTGAAGTGCGAAAAAAAATTCGTTCAAACCTCATTCATATGATTTAGTGGACTGAGGAGACACGTCAAAATGATTTTCAGGCGAACCATATGCATTCGTGTCATTCTAAGATCATTTGCATGTTATGCATGAAAGTAGTGTTTGGACTGCGAGAAATAGAATTCATTGAAACTCCTTTGAAAAGATTTTAGTGGCTTGATGAGACTAAGTGAAATCATTTTTAGGCGAAACATACGCAAACATGTCCTTTGAAAATCAATTGCATGTTATGCACGAAACTTGTGATTGAAGTGTAAAAATAGAATTCATTTGAACTCTATTCATATGATTGAATAGGTTTTGAAGACTCATTGAAATCATTTTTAAGCGAAACAAATGCACACTTATCATTCAAATATCATTTGCATGTTCTGCACGAAACTTATGTTTGAAGTGCGAAAAATAGAATTCATTCGAATTACTTTCAAATGACGTAGTGGCTTGAGGAGACTCAATAAAATAATTTTTAGGCGAAACAAATGCACACGTGTTCTTCAAAAATAAATTACTTGTTATCCATGAAACTTGTGATTGAAGTGCAAAAATAGAATTTGTTCGAACCCCATTGATCTGATTTAATGGCTTGAGGACGCTGAATGAAATGATTATTAGGCGATACAAATGCATACGTGTTCTTCTAAGATCATTTACATGTTATGACGAAACATGTGTTTCAAGTGCAAAAATAGAATTCATTAGAATTATTTTCAAATGATTTAGTGCATTGGGGAGACTCAATGAAGTAATATTTAAGCAAAACATATGCACAAGTGTCCTTCAAAAGTCGATAGCATGTTATGCACGAAACTTCTGTTGAAAGTATAAAAATCGAATTCCTTCGAACCCTATTATATGATTTCATGGGTAAAGGAGACTCACTGAAATAATTTTTTTGCGAAAGAAGTGTAGACTTGTCCTTGAAAGATCATTTGCACGTTATGCACGAAATGTTTTTTTGAAGTGCGAAAAATGAATTCGTTCGAACCTCATTCATATGATTAAGTGGACAGAGGAGACACATCAAAATGATTTTTAGGCGAAACATATGCACACGTGTCCTTCAAGTTCATTTGCATGTTATGCATGAAACTGATGTTTGAACTGCGAAAAATAGAATTCATTCGAATTACTTCGAAACGATTTAGTGGCTTGAGGAGACTAAGTGAAATGATTTTTAGGCAAAACATATGCACCTATGTCTTTCGAAAATCAATTGCATGTTATGCACGAAACTTGTGATTGAAGTGTAAAAATAGAATTCATTTGAACTCTATTCATATGATTTAATAGGTTGTGGAGACTCATTAAAATTATTTTTAAGCGAAACAACTGCACACTTTTCGTTCAAATATCATTTGCATGTTATGTACGAAACTTGTGTTCGCATTGATTTAGTGGCTTTAAGAGACTCAATAAAATGATTTTTAGGCGAAACAAATGCATACGTGTTCTTGAAAAATCAATTGCATGTTATCCACGAAACTTGTGTTTGAAGTACAAAGATAGAATTCATTCGAACCCTATTGATCTGATTTCATGGCTTGAGGACAGTCAATGAAATGATTATCAGGTGAAACAAATGCACATGTGTCCTTCTAATATCATTTGCATGTTATGACGAAACATGTCTTTCAAGTGCAAAAATAGAATTCATTCAAATTACTTTCAAATGATTTAGTGGCTTGAGGAGACTCAATGAAGTAATATTTGGGCAAAACCTATACACACGTGTCCTTGAAAAGTCGATAGCATGTTATGCACGAAACTTGTGTTGGAAGTGTAAAAATAGAATTAATGCGAAGCCCATTAATATGATTTAATGTGTCAAGGAGACTCATTGAAATAATTTTTAAGCGAAAGGAATGCAGACATGTCATTGAAAAATCATTTGCATGTTATGCACGAAACGGTTGTTTGAAGTTCCAAAATAGAATTCGTTCGAACCTCCTTCATATGATTTAGTGGACTGAGGAGACGCGTCAAAATGATTTTCAGGCGAACCATATGCACACATGTCCTTCAAAAGTCGATAGCATCTTATGCACGAAACTTATGTTGGAAGTGTAAAAATAGAATTCTTCCGAACCCTATTCATTTGATTTAATGGGTCAACGAGACTCATTGAAATAATTTTTAAGCGAAAGAAAAGCAGACTTGTCCTCGAAAGATCATTTGCATGCTATTCATGAAACGTTTGTTTAAAGAGTGAAAATAGAATTCGTTCGGACCTCATTCATCTGATTTAGGTGGATTGAAGAGACACATCTAAATTATTTTTAGGCAAAACATATGCACACGTGCCCTTCAAAAGTCGATAGCATGTTCTGCACGAAACTTGTGTTGGAAGTGTAAAAATAGAATTCTTCCGAACCTTATTCATTTGATTTAATGGGTCAAGGAGACTCATTGAAATAATTTTTAAGCGAAAGAAATGCAGACTTGTCCTTGAAAGATCATTTGCATGCTATTCATTAAACGTTTGTTTAAAGAGTGAAAATAGAATTCGTTCGGACCTCATTCATCTGATTTAGGTGGACTGAGGAGACACATCTAAATAATTTTTAGGCAAAACATATGCACACGTGTCCTTCAAAAGTCGATAGCATCTTATGCACGAAACTTATGTTGGAAGTGTAAAAATAGAATTCTTCCGAACCCTATTCATTTGATTTAATGGGTCAACGAGACTCATTGAAATAATTTTTAAGCGAAAGAAAAGCAGACTTGTCCTCGAAAGATCATTTGGATGCTATTCATGAAACGTTTGTTTAAAGAGTGAAAATAGAATTCGTTCGGACCTCATTCATCTGATTTAGGTGGATTGAAGAGACACATCTAAATGATTTTTAGGCAAAACATATGCACACGTGTCCTTCAAAAGTCGATAGCATTTTATGCACGAAACTTGTGTTGGAAGTGTAAAAATAGAATTCTTCCGAACCTTATTCATTTGATTTAATGGGTCAAGGAGACTCATTGAAATAATTTTTAAGCAAAAGAAATGCAGACTTGTCCTTGAAAGATCATTTGCATGCTATTCATAAAACGTTTGTTTGAAGAGTGAAAATAGAATTCGTTCGGACCTCATTCATCTAATTTAGGTGGACTGAAGAGACACATCTAAATGATTTTTAGGCAAAGCATATGCACATGTGTCCTTCAAAAGTCGATAGCATCCTATGCACGAAACTTGTGTTGGAAGTGTAAAAATAGAATTCTTCCAAACCCTATTAATTTGATTTAATGGGTCAAGGAGACTCATTGAAATAATTTTTAAGCGAAAGAAATGCAGACTTGTCCTTGAAAGATCATTTGCATGCTATTCATGAAACGTTTTTTTGAAGAGTGAAAATAGAATTCGTTCGGACCTCATTCATCTGATTTAGGTGGACTGAAGAGACACATCTAAATGATTTTTAGGCAAAGCATAGCACATGTGTCCTTCAAAAGTCGATTGCATCTTATGCACGAAACTTGTGTTGGAAGTGTAAAAATAGAATTCTTCCGAACCCTATTCATTTGATTTAATGGGTCAACGAGACTCATTGAAATAATTTTTAAGCGAAAGAAAAGCAGACTTGTCCTTGAAAGATCATTTGCATGCTATTCATGAAACATTTGTTTGAAGAGTGAAAATAGAATTCATTCGGACCTCAGTCATCTGATTTAGGTGGACTGAATAGACACATCTAAATGATTTTTAAGCGAAACATATGCACATGTGTCCTTCAAAAGTCGATAGCATGTTATGTACGAAACTTGTGATGGAAGTGTAAAAATAGAATTCTTCCGAACCCTATTCATTTGATTAAATGGGTCAAGGAGACTCATTAGAATAATTTTTAAGCGAAAGAAATGCAGACTTGTCCTTGAAAGATCATTTGCATGCTATTCATGAAACGTTTGTTTGAAGAGTGAAAATAGAATTCGTTCGTACCTCATTCATCTGATTTAGGTGGACTGAAGAGACACATCTAAATGATTTTTAGGCAAAACATATGCACACGTGTCCTTCAAAATTCGATAGCATCTTATGCACGAAACTTGTGTTGGATGTGTAAAAATAGAATTCTTCCGAACCCAATTCATTTGATTTAATGGGTCAAGGAGACTCATTGAAATAATTTTTAAGCGAAAGAAAAGCAGACTTATCCTTGAAAGATCATTTGCATGCTACTCATGAAACGTTTGTTTGAAGAGTGAAAATAGAATTCGTTCGGACTTCATTCATCTGATTTAGGTGGACTGAAGAGACAGATCTAAATGATTTTTAGGCAACACATATGCACACGTGTCCTTCATAAGTCGATAGCATGTTATGCACGTAACTTGTGTTGGAAATGTAAAAATAGAATTCTTCCAAACCCTATTCATTTAATTTAACGAGTCAAAGAGACTTATTGAAATAATTTTTAAGCGAAAGAAATGCGGACTTGTCCTTGAAAGATTATTTGCATGCTATTCATGAAACGTTTCTTTGAAGAGTGAAAATAGAATTAGTTCGGACCTCATTCATCTAATTTAGGTGGACTGAGGAGACACATCTAAATGATTTTTAGGCAAAACATATGCACACGTGTCCTTCAAAAGTCGATAGCATCTTATGCACGAAACTTGTGTTGGAAGTGTAAAAATAGAATTCTTCGGAACCCTGTTCATTTGATTTAATGGGTCAAGGAGACTCATTGAAATAATTTTTAAGCGAAAGAAAGCAAACTTATCCTTGAAAGATCATTTGCATGCTACTTATGAAACGTTTGTTTGAAGAGTGAAAATAAAATTCGTTCGGACCTCATTCATCTGATTTTGGTGGACTAAAGAGACAGATCTAAATGATTTTTAGGGAAAACATATGCACATGTGTCCTTCAAAAGTCGATAGCATGTTATGCACTAAACTTGTGTTGGAAGTGTAAAAATAGGATTCTTTCAAACCCTCATTTGATTTAATGGGTCAAGGAGACTTATTGAAATAATTTTTAAGCGAAAAAAATGTAGACTTGTCCTTGAAAGATCATTTGCATGCTACACATGCAACGTTTCTTTGAAGAGTGAAAATAGAATTCGTTCGGACCTCATTCATCTGCTTTAGGTGGAGTGAGGAGACACATCTAAATGATTTTTAGGCAAAACATATGCACACGTGTCCTTCATAGGTCGATAGCATGTTATGCACGAAACTTGTGTTGGAAATGTAAAAATAGAATTCTTCCGAACCCTATTCATTTGATTTAATGGGTCAAAGAGACTTATTGAAATAATTTTTCAGCGAAAGAAATGCAGACTTGTCCTTGAAAGATTATTTGCATGCTATTCATGAAACGTTTGTTTGAAGAGTGAAAATAGAATTAGTTCGAACCTCATTCATCTGATTTAGGTGGACTGAGGAGACACATCTAAATGATTTTTAGGCAAAACATATGCACACGTGTCCTTCAAAAGTCGATAGCATGTTATGCACGAAACTTGTGTTGGAAGTGTAAAAATAGAATTCTTCCAAACCCTCATTTGATTTAATGGGTCAAGGAGACTCATTGAAATACTTTTTAAGCGAAAGAAATGCAGACTTGTCCTTGAAAGATCATTTGCATGCTATGCATGAAACGTTTGTTTGAAGAGTGAAAATGGAATTCGTTCGGACCTCATTCATCTGATTTAGGTGGACTGAGGAGATACATCTAAATGATTTTTAGGCAAAACATATGCACACGTGTCCTTCAAAAGTCGATAGCATGTTATGCACGAAACTTGTGTTGGAAATGTAAAAATTGAATTCTTCGAACCCTATGCATTTGATTTAATGGGTCAAAGAGACTCATTGAAATAATCTTTAATCGAAAGAAATGCAGACTTGTCCTTGAAAGATCATTTGCATGCTATTCATGAAACGTTTGTTTGAAGAGTGAAAATAGAATTCGTTCGGACCTCATTCATCTTATTTAGGTGGATTGAGGATACACATCTAAATGATTTTTAGGCAAAACATATGCACACCTGTCCTTCAAAGATCATTTGCATGTTATGCAAGAAAATTGTGTTTGATTCGCGAAAAATAGAATTCATTCGAATTACTTTCAAATGATTAAGTGGGTTGAGGAGAGTAAATGAAATGATTGTTATGCGAAACAAATCCACACGTGTCCTTTGAAAATCAATTGCATGTTATGCAAGAAACTTTTGTTTGATGAAGTGTAAAAGTAGAGTTCATTGGAAGTCTATTTATATGATTTAATGGGTTGTGGAGACTGATTGAAATAATTTTTAAGCGAAACAAATGCACACTTGTCGTTCAAACATCATTTGCATGTTATGCACGAAACTTGTGTTTGAAGTGCGAAAAATAGAATTCATTCGAATTACTTCCAAATAATTTAGTGGCTTGAGGAGACTCAGTAAAATGATTTTTAGGCAAAACAAATGCACACTTGTTCTTTAAAAATCAATTGCATGTTATCCACTAAACTTGTGTTTGAAGTGCAAAAATAGAATTCGTTCGAACCCCATTGATCTGATTTAATGGCTTGAGGACACTCATTGAAACGATTACTAGGCGAAAAAAATGAACACATGTCCTTCTAAGATCATATGCATGTTATGATGAAACTTGTGTTTGAAGTGAGAAAAAATAGAATTCATTCGAATTATTTTCAAATGATTTAGTGGCTTGAGGAGACTCAATGAAGTAATATTTAGGCAAAACATATGCACACGTGTCCTTCAAAATTCGACAGCATGTTATGCACGAAACTTGTGTTGGAAGTATAAAAATAGAATTCTTCCGAACCCTATTCATTTTATTTAATGGGTCAAGGAGACTCATTGAAATAATTTTTAAGCGAAAGAAATGCAAACTTGTCCTTGAAAGATCATTTGCATGCTATGCAAGAAACGTTTGTTTGAAGAGTGAAAATAGAATTCGTTCGGACCTCATTCATCTGATTCAGATGGACTGAGGGGACACATCTCAATGATTTTTAGGCAAAACATATGCACACGTGTCCTTCAAAAGTCGATAGCATGTTATGCACAAAACTTGTGTTGGAAGTGTCAAAATAGAATTCTTTCGAACCCTATTCATTTGATTTAAGGGGTTAAGGAGACTCATTGAAATAATTTTTAAGCGAAAGAAATGCAAACTTGTCCTTGAAAGATCATTTGCATGCTATGCATGAAACGTTTGTTTGAAGAGTGAAAATAGAATTCGTTCGGACCTCATTCATCTGATTCAGATGGACTGAGGAGACACATCTCAATGATTTTTAGGCAAAACATATGCACATGTGTCCTTCAAAAGTCGATAGCATGTTATGCACGAAACTTGTGTTGGAAGTGTAAAAATAGAATTCTTCCGAACCCTATTCATTTGATTTAATGGGTCAAGGAGACTCATTGAAATACTTTTTAAGCGAAAGAAATGCAGACTTGTCCTTGAAAGATCATTTGCATGCTATGCACGAAACGTTTGTTTGAAGAGTGAAAATAGAATTTGTTCGGACCTCATTCATCTGATTTAGGTGGACTGAGGAGGCACATCTAAATGATTTTTAGGTGAAACATATGCACACCTATCCTTCTAATATCATTTGCATGTTATGCACGAAAATTGTGTTTGATGTGCAAAAAATAGAATTAATTCGAATTACTTTCAAATGGTTAAGTGGGTTGAGGAGACTAAATGAAATGATTGTTAGGCAAAACAAATCCACACGTGTCCTTCGAAAATCAATTGCATGTCATGCACAAAACTTGTGTTTGTTGAAGTGTAAAAATAGAGTTCATTGGAATTCTATTTATATGATTTAATAATCCATTTTTGATCTAGGTAATATGGGAACATAGATAAAAAAGAGTTTTTAATGAAAAAAAGTAGGATGGGCTTTTCATCATATGTTGATACTCTTCATATTTAAAATTTTTTATTCAGAAAAAAACCTTACATCTCATATATTTTCAATGATACATTGAAAATAGAAATGTGAAAGCCCCCCTTATTCTATATTCCTTAAATAAATGGTGTGTGTAACTCGATTTTTTTATTAATTTTTTGTGGATTTTTTTATGATTATGATGAGAAAATGAAAATCTACTCAATCCTTATTGGAAAACATTATTCAAATAATGATATAGAGTTAGGAAAATTTCAATCAATTAAATACTTTTAAGTATTTCTTATGAGTCTTTGGTACTAGAAGAAGTGTGAAACTCTGGAATCCATCCTATGAGGAAAAGAACCTTGAAGATGCAGATTCAAAAAGAACTTCTTTATTCGTATATTTCTAAATTTCTATAAATATATATTTATAAAAAGATTGTTAAGATTGCATTCATACAACAAATTTTATTCATACAATATACAGTAAAAAAATATCGCTTGAAATAAATTGAATTCTTGCTTAGACTTTTTCAGAAACTACCCATTCATAACAGTATAGATTACTATGTAACAACTAAACCAATGACTATTCATGATTCCATAATTGAATCAATTACATACCAGTGTCAAGAAACTAGAGGTTATGGTAAAACTTCGTTTAAAACGATGTGGTAGAAAGCAACGTGCGACTTGAAGGACATGATCAACTGTGGATTCTTATATCCACCATTTTCTATAGGAATGAAGATGCTCTTGGCTCGACATCGTTTGTTTTGTTCCACTAGAACCCTCTTTTTTAGGGGGGGGTTGATTAAATAGTACAGTACATGATGGAGCTCGAGTAGAAAGTGATGGATTCATTTATCAGGGGCGGGGATCTAGGGTTAGTGTCAATCAATAAGTTGAAAAAACTTCGTAAGTATATTTTCGATATAGAAATAGAAAGGATCTAATTCGAGCAAGTTTCAAATCCAAACGGAAAATTTGTTGGAATTAGTAAAACTCTTTTGATCAAAAGTGTATCACGCGAGAATCCATCATTCATAGGATTCTCTGCTACAAAGAAATCACAAAAAATGGTATGTTGCTGCCATTTTAAAACAATTAAAGATCGCCGAATTAATGTCTAAACCCAATGATTCAAGGCAAAGGATCCCGGAACAAGGAAATACCCTTTTCCATTGTCTCAATAACTAAACTAGATCAGAATGAAGAATCGAAAGAGATTCTAAAGGAGACAGGCAAAAAAAAGTGGGTTAGAGACCGCTCAATAAATGAAATGTTTAGTTTAAAGGCTTTCCTTTGAGTGAGAGTTAACCAACTTGAGTTATGAGGGTACAAATAAGAATGTTTGTTTTTATTTTTTGTAAAAGAATACGAAAAAAGTATTTAAATCGTAGTCTAATTGATTTGATAATCTATGGATCTATTTTACATTAATTAGAATTCTATACATAACTTCGAATTTTCTTGAGCCGTACGAGGAGAAAACTTCTTATACGTTTCTGGGGGGGGGGTATTGTTAATCTACATCTATCCCAATGAGCCGTTTATCGAATCGTTGCAGTTGATGTTCGATCCCTAGGAGGAGGAAGAGATCCTCGTAAAGTGGGTTTTTATGATCCGATAAAGAATCAAACCTATTTAAACGTTCCTGCTATTCTATATTTCCTTGAAAAAGGCGCTCAACCTACAGGAACTGTTCATGATATTTCAAAGAAGACAGGGGTTTTTACGGAACTTCATCTTAATCAATAATCGAAATTCAATTAATTAAATACAAAAATAGAGGGTGTGGATGACTTTT
Organism: Coriaria nepalensis; assembly: GCA_027186245.1. Taxonomy (NCBI): domain Eukaryota; kingdom Viridiplantae; phylum Streptophyta; class Magnoliopsida; order Cucurbitales; family Coriariaceae; genus Coriaria; species Coriaria nepalensis. Next base: position 5,579,564 of record CP114491.1, on the reverse strand, counting down.
ATATAGCTTTGGATACCCTTTTTTATCTATTATTTCCCCCTCTCTTGTTCTATTTATACTATTTATTGCTACTCTAAAATGCTGGCTTCTATAACGACAAAAACCCATTTTTTCTTTTTATTTAAATTCTAATTAAATTTGAATAGATTAAATAGTAAGAAATGGATATATTAATAAATAAGATATTAATTAAGATATTAAGAAATCAAATTAAGAAATAAGAAGAACATATATAATATATAGAAATAAATATAGAAATAAAATAAGAAATAGATTATATTAAATAAAGATATTAAATAAAGATAAAAAATTGAAATAACAATTTCAATTTTTTGATTATTTTTTTGTTTTCTCCATTTTATTCTTTTTTCATTATTCACATTCATATTGACAACAGTGTATCAAACAAATATAATCCGATCGTGTATAAATGGAATGGATCCATTTATGCCCCTTTTATAGACTTGTCTTTTTTATTTTACTTCATTCAAATGACGGCTCAGTGTATTTTCTATGATACAAGAAGTTACTTTATCTGATAAATCATTGCATTTTCATCTGCTCTGTTCATTTTTTTGTTCATGTTCATAATCTATTAGAAATTTTTCTATTTTTTTTTTTATTATGTCATGCAATTCAAGTTAGTTTTTGATTCCGATTGTATCTACACATAGTAATTTTTTTTATTGGGGTTGCTAACTCAACGGTAGAGTACTCGGCTTTTAAGTGCGGCCAGCATCTTTTACACATTTGTATGAAGTAACGGATTCATCCATACTATCGGTAGAGTTTGTAAGACCACGACTGATCCTGAAAGGAATGAATGGAAAAAGCAGCATGTCGTATCAATGGATAATTCTAAAAATTTTTTTACCAGATCCGCCCAAAACTTTGTTTGAATTCTTGATGCGGAACAAAAGAAATTAAAAATTGGGTCGAATGAATAAATGGATAGAGCCCCGACGGCTCCAATTATAGAGAAATAAAAAGCAACGAGCTTATGTTCTTAATTTGAATGATTACCCGATCTAATTACATGTTAAAAATATATTAGTGCTTGATACGGGAAGGGCTTTTCTCATGAGTGGATTATCCGTTTTTTTATGATTCCTAACTATTAGTTATCCTACATTATGGGGTAGAGATGAATGTGTAGAAGAAGCAGTATATTGATAAAGATTTTTTTTTCCAAAATCAAAAGAGCGATTGGGTTGAAAAAATAAAGGATTTCTAACAATCTTTTTATCCTAAAATAAATATAAACCAATTAGATGGAAAAAGAAAAGATAGGATAGAGAGTCCGTTCATGAGTCTTACCTGTTCACGAGGTATCTATTTTTAATTATTTTTTACTGTAATACCTTGTTTTGACTGTATCGCAATATGTATCATTTGATAAACCAATAAATCCACTATACTATCCCTGGTTCAAATCTAATTTGAAATGGAGGAATTTCAAGGATATTTAGAACTTGATAAATCTCGGCAACATGACTTCCTATACCCACTTATCTTTCGGGAGTATATTTATGTATTTGCTCATGATCATTTTTTAAATAGATCCTTTTTGTTAGAAAATGTAAATTATGACAAGAAATCCAGTTTACTAATTGTAAAACGTTTAATTACTCGAACGTATCAATATAATCATTTGATTATTTCTCCTAATGATTCTAACCAAAATCCATTTTGGGGGTACAACAAAAATTTTTATGCTCAAATGCTATCCGACGGGTTTGCAGTCATTGTGGAAATTCCATTTTCCCTACGATTAGTATCTTCCTTAGAAGAAGCAGAAATAGTAAAATCTTATAATTTACGATCCATTCATTCAATATTTCCTTTTTCAGAGGATAAATTACCACATTTAAATTATGTGTCAGATGTATTAATACCCTACTCCCCTCATCTGGAAATTTTGGTTCAAATCCTTCGCTACTGGATGAAAGATGCTTCCTCTTTGCATTTATTACGGGTCTTTCTTCACGAGTATTGTAATTGGAATAGTCTTATTATTCCAAATAAATCGATTTCTTTTTTTTCAAAAAAAAAGAGAAGATTCTT